>JAZHRO010000015.1:39100000-44260000 GCA_037157565.1 Thalassia testudinum | reverse complement strand
GTGTTTCATGCGCACGTGTAGGCACGTAGGCGCGCGAGGGTGCGTGCACGTAGGAGTGAGCAGGCGTGGGAGGAACCGTAATGCACTGCGCTGCGCGGTGAGGCAAGGCGAGCACTGAAGCGGGCAGGTGCAAGCACTGGCAGACGCGAGCGTAGGCGCTGGAGCGGGAGCAAGGAGAGATGCGGGCGCGGGCGTGCGTGGACGGGCAAGGGCCGGTAGCGACGCGTCGGGTGACCGGATAAGTGAGAAACTTACCGGTAACTGCACTATAGCCACAGTGTTTCGCTAACTATCGTGAACAGTGGCTACAGTGCCGCTCGGCTTCGCGCGACTGAGTGTGTCCGATTTTGTGAGTGCGGGAGGTGTGGGGCAGCTGGCGTGCGCGCGGAGAAGTTGCGCCGGCTGCTGGCTTGCGGGTGGCACTTCCCGACAGGGTACGTGGAGAGGGGCAAGGGCTGCCTGCAAGCGCGGGTGCTGGCCTACGTGCGGGCACGCAGTGGCCAACGTTGCTGCTGCAGTGCTTGAGCTTGAAAGCTCGGCTCTGTGGCAGTGGCGAAGTTGTGGCTAAACATCGAAACAGAGAGAGAACGACCATGCCCACCGACTCTTTGATGAGCTGGGCGGTGGTGGACTCACAATGGTGGTTGTGCACCACTGTGAGTTGCTCCTACCCGCAGCGTGGCTCCTCAAGAGGAGAGGCTGCATATGGAGGGGAGAGGGGAGGAGACGGCTTGGAGAGGAAGGAAGGTGCTCTGTTTTTGGTGTGGACCAGGCTCTCTTTGCAAAGAAGCAATCCGAGCCTATTTAAAGAGGAAGAAGGCATGCACAGCCATGCCCTAGCTGTGCATGCAGCTGTGCATGGCTAGCAGGGAGTGGCTATGCAGGGCAAGCTGAGCAGGACATGGCGCGAAGAAGAAGAGGCCATTCCTTGCAGCCGCGTAGAGAAATTCAAAGCCAAATAAAACTAAAAATAAAGATGGTGAATTTGCGAAGCAGCACTTGAGGAAAACGTTAATTTCACGGCCATTTTATTCACTCTCCTCCCCTCTCAAATAAATGCATGCATGCGTTTATTTTTACAAATGCGACTATGGATACCTAATATGCACTGGTAATGCTAGGAAATAGCACAAGATGGCACAATTGCAGATGTATTTCTGAAATGCAATCATACCCCCATGCCTATCTGTAACGACCCGATTCCCGAGTCCCTACGAGACACGAGAACCGGACCGACTCGACTAATCCCAAGACCTAGTCGTCCAACGAGGAAGTAACCAAAAGAGCAGTAAAATAAACCACATTCAGCATGAATATAACTAACAGTAAGAAAGTACAGCAGTAAGGAAAGAAACTACTACAGTAGATACCACCACAACAGTAGAACAACATTTATCATATAACACGAACTGCAGGTAAAGAAAGTACAGCGGAAACAAGAACTACTCACTATAACAGAAACAAAAGAGGTACAAAGACTGTGGTAAACTCTACTGGACCCTACTCGGCCCAGCGACCTCTGCAGCCGCTGACCCTGGCTGCTCAACACCTGGTCCTGAAAAAGGTAACGAGAGTAACACGTCAGCAAAACGCTGAGTAGAGTGGCAACTAAAACTAAGACAACAGTAGAGCGTACAGTAGCTGTTATGTTCTATTACTTTCTTTATTTACATTTTTCAATTGTCTCACTATTTCATTTATTCCTCAGATCTTTTACTTGATCTCGAATGTTCCTCGTGGGAACGATCTTGATTGCAATCTTTTCCAAAAAGTAGAAGTAGCACGTGGTGCTCTCCTGGCCGGGAGAGTCCCCCGTGGTGATCCTACCATCAGTCAACCACCCTAAGGTCTCTGACAGGCGTAACGGTGACTACGGCACGCGCGATAAACGCACAGGTAGCTAACCCGTACTGGCACGCAGTCAGTCGTTTCCGTTAACGGGTGCGCCCAAAGCACAGCATGGAACCAGTACAGGGCAGAGCCCTCTCAGTAACACGGGGTCCAACCCCTCCACAGTAACCAAACCGGGGCCTTGCCCCTCCACAGTCCGCGCACCCTCGCCTGACTACCCTGGTTTGCCCCAGTGGGCCTAACAAGTCGGTGAAGGAGGCTAGCAGAACCCCGGGGCCCGTGGGGTAGCTAGTACTCTCCTAAATCTAGTAGCTCTCCTCGGTACTACGTACACAAGGGCCAGCAAGTCGGTACAGAGCGGCCAATCCTAACCCCGGGTCCCTGGGGTGGCTGGCCCCACTCTGCACTAAACAGGTATAGGCACTTCCCTTGGTACTGCGTACCCAAGAGACAGTACGAACAACATCTCAGTTCCATTCCTTTCTCTTTCCAGGAGTTCCACTCCTAATTCCCCGTAGGGTTCCATCCTTTTAACTCAAACATCCAGGTTTCACTTTCCAGTTTCACATTCTTACAATCCATGTTCTCACCCACGTTTCTTTATTCATAACAGGCAGCTGTTAATTCAATTTACAGGCAACTTTATATTACTTTTCATTTTTCCAAGACTGCAGTATTATACATTCTGCTAGTTTTCCATCCTAGGATTCATGCCATATCCTAGGATCTATCATACAATCTAATTTTCCAGCCCTAGGATTCATGCAACACCTAGGAGCTATTATTCCATACATTTCTCATTCCTAGGATTCATGCAATGTCCTAGATTCTAGTTAAGGTTCCATACTTTAACAGATTTTAATAACTTAAGCCACTCTACCAAGTACAACGGGAGTAATGGGGGCGTGATCGGGAATCCCGTGTGCCTCCGCGGCTCCCAAGACTGCAACTGAACGAGGTCCTATCACAAGGATCAAACACAAGGAGTGTCTCAAAATAGTGTATAGCTACTGTAGATGGGTAGAGGAATTAATTCTGAAAAGAGCGCAACTCGAATCGCGGAAAACGGAGCCCGAACGGGCCCTAAACGGGTCGAAAAAGACGATACTGTGCAAAATCAGACGTCTGGAACTTCTTCCAGACGTCTTAAACAGTGGATCAGAGAATTACCTGTTCAGCGTGGTTTCCCAGACGTCCAGAAGTCTGCGGGGACGTCTGGCCTAGCTCCCAGACGTCCGATGGTCACCCCGGACGTCTGGAGGTCACTCCTGCCGTCTGGTACAACTTCCAGACGTCTGATTCGCAAAGGATGGCGAATCAGCGAACCTGCGCACAGCCAACTGCCTCCCTCAGTACGGTCAGTCGACAGGAAGGAAGAAGAAGGCGGAATACTCACCTTTCAGACGTCTGTATGAGCTTCCAGACGTCTCCCTCACCGTCTGACTATCAACCCAAACGTCTGATTCTGGAAATTTTTCCAGAATCAGGGCGCTACTCGGCCTCCGCTCGCGACGCCGCCCGTGTCGTACCTCGCGCGTCTGCTGCTCTGACCGCAGCAGGTCCCTCTCTGAGTCGCTCCGCGCCCCCTGCGCCCTCCGCCGGCCATCCAAGCCGCTCCGGCGAGCTCGCCCTCACGGCAGAGCTCTGCTCTCGCACGCCGCACCTCCTCCGCGCTCACTGCGGCCGCCGCTGCCGCCCTCGCGCTCACGCTCACTGGCTGAAGGAGAAGAAGGAGGAGACGGTGGAGACAGGAGGGGAGGCGTGGCCTTTTAAGGCCGCGCGAGGAGGAGGGAGAGAGAGCGCAGCAGGTCTGCAACCGCAGAGAGAGAGGGGAATCGCAGGTCTGCGCGCACAGGCGCGCAGACGAATCTTTCGTGCGAAAAAAAACTATTTTCCAGACGTCTGTAAACGATCCCAGACGTCTGGTCAGACGTCTGGATTTGATCCCAGACGTCTGGTCCGACGTCTGGGTCACCTCCCAGACGTCTTAAAAAGACCAAAAAGACGTCTGGGGCACACGTTCGTAACAATATAACAAACTCAAAGGAAGTTTCGTCCCCGAAACTTGCGCCAACTAGGGTGCGGGAAAAAGATGTCCAAATAACCATAACAAACTCAAAGAGGACCGAAGCCGGTCCGAAAAGATGTACCCGCGAAAAGCTCCAGGTACCGCTCCCGCATTACCGCCTCAGGCTCCCAAGTAGCCTCCTCGTACCGCTGGCTCCTCCACAAAACCTTTACCAGGGGTACTTGCTGTTGGTGCTAGAGCACCACGATCATTTGTTTTGATGATAACAAAACACGTGTTATTTAACATTTGCAATTTGAGTCCTAGATTTCAGGTCAATTGCAAATGTGGACGTGTTTAGACGGAGTTCGAGCTCTCATCCAGGACGGATTGGAAGAGCTTGACGGAAAACAGAGGTGGTTCGCGTGGAGCGAAAGATTGGAGATGGAAGACAAGAAGAATAGGATAGATTCTTTTTTATCCTTTCATGTATCTCTTGTATTTATTTTCTTGTTCTTTTTGATTCCTTAGAACATTATGTTAAAGAGCCTCAAAGTACCCTAAAAGTAGTCCTAGGAACACCTGCACAACCCTAGGATACTTAGGTTTTCTGTAGAATACTTAGAAAACCAATCTAGGGTTCAAACAGCACTTCCAGACGTCTAATTCCCAAATCAGACGTCTGATAAAGAATTTTAAGACGTCTGACTGTTGTTTCAGACGTCTGATAACTGTTAGGCTGGACATAGTTAGTTCTGTCTGATGAAATCAGACGTCCAGACCTTAGACCAGACGTCTTAGGAGACGTCTGATGACTTTGCCAGACGTCCAGTTAGTGGACCGTTGGCTGGCTTAGAAGACACTCAAGATTATGACCGTTAGAGCCTTATCAGACGTCCATAGGACTTTCCAGACGTCTGATAGATGACCGTTTTTGCCTCGGCTGACCCAAAATCTCTTCTCAGAGATTTTCTAGCCGTTGCAACGTTTGGAAATCAATTCCCACAGTAAAAGTAGGTTTCCAGACGTCCAGACATAGTGCCAGACGTCCTGTATGTCGTCTGATGGACTTGCACAAAAACCCTGTTTAGATCTGATTCAAGTCAGGGAGAAACCCGCATAGAATCAGACGTCTGACTTTGGAATCAGACGTCTTAAAGTGGCCTTCCAGACGTCTGATGCCAGAGTTAGACGTCTGATAACCCTGTCAAATGTAATCATTGTCCTGATTTCGGCCTGATTCTCTTGGACTTTGTTCCCAACGACTATGGAAGCTTTTCCAAGCCTTCCAAAGCCTTCCTAAGGCCTCTATAAATAGAGGGGAACCTTTGTAACACAAACACACTTAGAAAAACACTTGGATACACTTAGACACACAAGAAGAGAAACATAAGAGAGACATATACACACTAAGACACACACCTTGCAATACACTCTCAAACCTTTTGTGTCCAAAGAAAAGACTCTCTTGCTCTCCAAGCTCAAGCTCCGTCATCTTGAGAGCATCATTCCCGTTGCGCACCCGCTCTCCCGGCGTTGATAACGAGAGCGACGTAGCGCCATCGCGTGGCACACGCACCGCGTCATCGTCGACGCACTCCTTGCAAAGGGGAGTTTCCTATTTCCTATAGAAGCTAGGTTTAATTTTGTTGGCTCTATAGGACTGTTGTTTTATTTTATCTTTGTATTTTGGTTGGGTATTCGCTTTGCGAATTCCCGTCTCCTTCGTGGGACAAAATCCTTCTCGTGGAGAGAAGGGGTTGAGGAACGCTACCCTCGTACTTGTAGCGTGGTTGTATTGAGGTTGAATCACCCTCGTTCAAAGTGATTCGGTTAGTGGATTTGATCAACTAGGTTGATCGGAAAATCCTAACTCGAGAGGGTTAGGTGGTGGTTTTCACCCGGTTTGGGTTTCCACCTAAAAAATACCTGTGTACATTTTGCGATTGATTTTTGTGAGATTGCTTTATATTTTTATTTCCGCAATTTTATTACGTCACCCCTCCTGGTAGGGAACCTACACTTGCTTTCGTCTCAACCTGCGGACGGCTCGATCTAGGATCTGCACTGGCCGCTCGGGGTAGGTCAGGTCGTCGCTCACCTCGACGCTCTCGTGGCTCAGTACGTGACTGGAATCGGCTACGTATTTCCTGAGGTTGGACACGTGGAACACGTCGTGCACACCAGAAAACTGCGGGGGAAGAGCAAGTCTGTAAGCAACGGGTCCAACCCGCTCCAGGACCTCAAAGGGCCCCACGAACCTCGGCGCGAGCTTCCCTCTCACCCCAAACCGCTATAAGCCCTTCATGGGTGAAACACGAAGGAAGACGTGGTCCCCAACCTCGAACTGCACCTCTCTGCGTCTGCGAGCCGCGTAGCTCTTCTGTCTGCTCCTGACAGTGCGGAGTCGTCTGTGGATCTGCTCAACTACCTCCTGACTCTGCCGGATCAACCTGGGGCCAACCTCCCACTTGGTCCCCACCTCAACCCAACTCAAGGGTGCCGTACACTTTCGTCCGTACAGAGCCTCGTAGGGAGCCATGCCGATGCTCGAGTGATAACTGTTGTTGTATGCAAACTCCACCAGGGGCAGGCGCTCCTCCCAAGAGCCCCTCCAGTCCAGTACACAGGCACGCAAAAAGGTCCTCAAGTGTCTGTATCGTGTGCTCCGACTGTCCATCCGTCTGGGGGTGGTAAGCCGTGCTAAACCTCAACCTCGTCCCCAAAGCCTGCTGAAACTCAGCCCAAAACTAGGACGTAAAGCGGGTATCCTGGTCGGATACAATCTCCCGCGGAACTCCATGTAGTCGCACCACATCACGGATATACCTCTCTGCCAACTGTGCTGGTCCCAAAGTGACTCGGATCGGCAAGAATCGCGCCGTCTTCGTCAATCTATCCACTATTACCCAGACTGCGTCGTGTCCCCGCTGGGTAACAGGTAAGCCCACCACCAAGTCCATGGTGATGCTCTCCCACTTCCACTCTGGCACTGGAAGCGGCTGAAGCAGCCCTGCAGGCCTCTGATGCTCGGCTTTCACCTGCTGGCACACTAAGCACTGCTGCACGAACTCACCCACATCCCGCTTCATCCCTCTCCACCAAAACTTGCCTCTCAAGTCATGGTACATTTTCGTGTTTCCGGGATGTATGGTGAATCTGGAACCGTGTGCCTCAGTCAGGAGCTCTCTCAACAGCTCCTCGTCTCTGGGAACGCACAACCGTCCCCTCAAGCGTAACACCTGGTCTGTGAAAGAGAAGTCCCCTGGGTCCCCTGATAGTACTCTGTCGCGCAAAGATTGCAAGTACGGATCGGCCATCAGTCCCGTGATGATGCGGTCTATCAGCTCTGGCCTGGTCTGCCGTGTCACCGTCACTGCCCCACAGTATCCTCGTAACTCTAGAGGTCGCCAACTGCCCACCTCCTCCAAAAGGCTCCAACTCTGTAACTGTAGACTGGCCAAGCATGCGGGCGCCTTACAGCTCAAGGCATCAGCCACCACATTGGCCTTTCCCGGGTGGTAGGAGATGCTGCAATCGTAGTCCTTCAGGAGCTCCAACCAACGTCTCTGTCTCATGTTGAGCTCCTTCTGGTCAAAAAGATATCTGAGGCTCTTGTGATCTATAAAAATCTCGAAGGTCTCACCGTACAAGTAGTGCCTCCAGGTCTTCAGCGCGAAGACAACAGCTGCCAACTCTAGGTCGTGGGTAGGGTAGGTATGCTCATGGGGCTTCAGTTGCCGCGAAGCGTAAGCGACAACATGACCCCTCTGCATGAGCACACCTCTAACCCCTGCAAGGAAGCGTCCGTGTACACAACGAACCCGCCACTACTGTCAGGGATGGTGAGCACGGGAACCGAGGTCAACCTCTCCTTCAGCTCCAGAAAACACGCCTCACAGGCGTCTGTCCAAGCGAAAGGCACGTCCTTCCGGGTCAACTGTGTCATAGGACGCGCAATCTGTGAAAATCCTCTGATGAACCGTCTGTAGTAACCTGCCAGTCCCAGGAAACTGCGAATCTCAGTGACTGAACGCGGTCTCTCCCACCTGAGCACTGCCTCGACCTTGGCGGGGTCCACCGCCAGGCCGTCACCAGAGATCACATGGCCCAAGAAGGTCACCTCCCTCAACCAGAACTCACACTTGCTGTATTTGGCGTACAGCCTGCGTCGTCTCAGAGTGTCCAGAACCATCCGCAAGTGCTGTCCGTGCTGCGTCCGATCTCTAGAATAGATGAGTACATCATCTATGAAAACCACCACAAACTGGTCCAAGTACGGTCTAAACACCCGGTTCATCAGGTCCATGAAAGCAGCGGGGGCATTGCTCAGCCCAAATGGCATGACCAAAAACTCGTAGTGTCCGTACCGGGTGCGGAAAGCTGTCTTGGAGACGTCGGTCTCCCTGATCCTCAACTGGTGGTATCCAGACCTCAAGTCTATCTTGGAAAACACCGTGGCACCCCGCAACTGGTCAAACAAATCGTCAATCCTCGACAGCGGATATCTGTTCCTGATGGTGACCCTATTCAGCTGTCGGTAGTCCACACAAAGGCGTAGGGTCCCATCCTTCTTCTTCACAAACAGTACCGGGGCTCCCCAGGGAGACACACTGGGCCTCACAAAACCTTTCTCCAAAAGGTCCTGCAACTGGGACTTGAGCTCTCGCAGCTCAAGCAGTGCCATTCTGTATGGCGCGGTGGAGATGGGGCAGGTCCCTAGTACTAGTGAGATCTCAAACTCGATCTCACGCCCGGGCGGTAGTCCTGGTAACTCGTCTGGAAACACGTCAGGGTACTCTCTGACCATCGGGATGCTCTGGAAGTCTGCCACGGGGCTGGGTTCTGCCACCACACAAGCTAGGAAGCCCTCACACCCCTAGCTCAAAAGTCTCACCGCCCAAAGTGCCAATATACACCTGAAACCTCCGTCCACTGGCTGTCCGTGAAACTCGAAAGAAGGCAACTCCGGAATGGAGAAGACGATCTTCCTCTCAAAACAGTCCACCAAAGCGTGGTAAGCGGACAGCCAATCCATCCCCAGAATCACTCCAAAGTCCTCCATCTGTATCATAATCAGATCAGCTGGCAGGCTATGTCCCCCGACGCTGACCTCGCAACCCGTGTACACCTCCTCAGCTACAAACAGCTGACCACTCGGACCTCTGATTACGAACGGATTCTCTAACAGTGTATAATCCTGGTCCAAACTAATTGCGAAACTGGCTGCGACAAACGAGTGCGTAGCGCCGGAATCGAAAAGCGTGTAAACGAGTCTGCCAGAAACTGAAACCATACCTGCTACCACGGATCCTGAAGCTCTGGCGTCCCTGTGTGTTAGGGCGTTGATACGCCCCTCAGCTCTAGGTGCAGACGAAGCAGCCACACTCTGTGTCGGACAGGTAGATGCTGGCCGGTACCCTCCTCGTGACTGCTATCCTCCTCCTCGCGCCTGGGAACCGCGGCCTCCTGCACGCCCTCCAGTGCTCTGCACGGGAAGTATCTGCTGACCTCCTACCCTAGATGGGCAGTCCCTCCTGACGTGGCCCGGCTGGCCACACTGGTAGCAGAGGGGAACCCGACTCCCGCCCTCAGTGAGT
Organism: Thalassia testudinum; assembly: GCA_037157565.1. Classification (NCBI taxonomy): domain Eukaryota; kingdom Viridiplantae; phylum Streptophyta; class Magnoliopsida; order Alismatales; family Hydrocharitaceae; genus Thalassia; species Thalassia testudinum. The sequence continues at coordinate 44,250,541 of JAZHRO010000015.1, read as the reverse complement.
CCCTGCTGTCGACTAGGCGGGGGTCCGGTGCTGGCGACTGGCCCCTGTCGAGGGCCCCCAAAGGCCACTGATGGCCCTGCACAACGTGACGGCTCTCCTGCGGATGCCATGTATCTCCGTTCTCGCCGGCCCTGTGAGAAGTCTGGCTGAAAGGGCCTCTTCCACCTGCCATCGGTCTCTCGCACGAACGGGTTGGTCTCCTCGTAAGTCATAGCTGCCTCTACCACCCTCGAAAATGTAGGCAGCTTCAGGGGTTTGACATACCCCCGGATCGCAGGCCGGAGACCCTCGGTGAACCTCCAAAGGCGCTCCTCCTCAGTGGCTACCGCTGTCGCTGCAAAGCGGGACAGCTCCAAGAAACGCGTGCGGTACGCGCTCACAGTCATCGTCCCTTGACGGAGAGTGTGGAACTCCCGCCTCCTCTGGTCCTGCCACGTCTGGGGAAAGTACTGCTCGCAAAAGAGGGTGACGAACTGGTCCCACGTCGGCTCGTCCCTGTCCTGTCCCCGGACCGCCCTCCACCACCGGTGTGCCGCACTCTCCAGCTGGTACGTGGAAAAGGCCACGCGGCACTCCACCGAGGGGCGAAGGGTGTCGAAGATCTTCTCCAGCTGCTCAAGCCAGTCCTCTGCCTCGGTCGGGTCCTCATCCCCCTTGAAGGAGGGGGGCTTCAGCTTCCGGAACTGTCCGAAAAGCTCGAAGTGGCGCTGTAGGGGAGGTGCTGGTGCACCTCCAGGCGAAGGTGCCTCGTGTACAGAAGTGTCGGAGGAAGGTGGGGGCGGCAGGGGCCCATCCCCTCCCTCGTGTCCAGCGCCGTGTCCGTCGTGTGGTCCCACAGAGGACTCCCCCTCTGCAGCCCCAGGAGGAGGCGCTCGAGGCGGTGGGTGGAGCTCCTCTCGTACAATATCTCGTATCAATCTGGCGAGGTCCTGGGCCTGGATGCCCGGGAGTGGTGGCTGGTCCACCGAGACGTCAACAACGGCACGTCCACCTCGCCGACCTCGCCCTCGGCCGCGCCCGCGGCCAGTCTCGCCAGTCCCGCGACGAGGCATCTCCTGCAAGGAGACGCGAACCCAAACGAAAATGTCAAAACAGACGGTACCTAACGAAACTTCTAAGAGCTCAAGTCAGGAGATATGTTGTGGTGGCTACTCTAGCTATAAACATGCGAATTGGTTATTTTCCAGTCAGTTGATTCACTTCTCGGGACGACCTTGCTCTGATACCATCTTATAACGACCCGAATCCCGAGTCCCTACGAGACACGAGAACCGGACCAACTCGACTAATCCGAAGACCTAGTCATCCAACGAGGAAGTAACCAAAAGAGCAGTAAAATAAATCACATTCAGCATGAATATAACTAACAGTAAGAAAGTACAGCAGTAAGGAAAGAAACTACTACAGTAGATACCACCACAACAGTAGAACAACATTTATCATATAACACGAACTGCAGGTAAAGAAAGTACAGCGAAAACAAGAACTACTCACTATAACAGAAACAAAAGAGGTACAAAGACTGTGGTAAACTCTACTGGACCCTACTCGGTCCAGCGACCTCTGCAGCCGCTGACCCTGGCTGCTCAACACCTGGTCCTGAAAAAGGTAACGAGAGTAACACGTCAGCAAAACGCTGAGTAGAGTGGCAACTAAAACTAAGACAACAGTAGAGCGTACAGTAGCTGTTATGTTCTATTACTTTCTTTATTTACATTTTTCAATTGTCTCACTATTTCATTTATTCCTCAGATCTTTTACTTGATCTCGAATGTTCCTCGTGGGAACGATCTTGATTGCAGTCTTTTCCAAAAAGTAGAAGTAGCACGTGGTGCTCTCCTGGCCGAGAGAGTCCCCCGTGGTGATCCTACCCTCAGTCAACCACCCCAAGGTCTCTGACAGGCGTAACGGTGACTACGGCACGCACGATAAACGCACAGGTAGCTAACCCGTACTGGCACGCAGTCAGTCGTTTCAGTTAACGGGTGCGCCCAAAGCACAGCACGGAACCAGTACAGGGCAGAGCCCTCTCAGTAACACGGGGTCCAACCCCTCCACAGTAACCAAACCGGGGCCTTGCCCCTCCACAGTCCGCGCACCCTCGCCTGACTACCCTAGTTTGCCCCAGTGGGCCTAACAAGTCGGTGAAGGAGGCTAGCAGAACCCCGGGGCCCGTGGGGTAGCTAGTACTCTCCTAACACTAGTATCTCTCCTCGGTACTACGTACACGAGGGCCAGCAAGTCGGTACAGAGCGGCCAATCCTAACCCCGGGTCCCTGGGGTGGCTAGCCCCACTCTGCACTAAACAAGTACAGGCACTTCCCTTGGTACTGCGTACCCAAGAGACAGTACAAATAACATCTCAGTTCCATTCCTTTCTTTTTCCAGGAGTTCCACTCCTAATTCCCCATAGGGTTCCATCCTTTTAACTCAAACATCCAGGTTTCACTTTCTACTTTCACATTCTTACAATCCATGTTCTCACCCACGTTTCTTTATTCATAACAGGCAGTTGTTAATTCAATTTACAGGTAACTTTATATTCCTTTTCATTTTTCCAAGACTGCAGTATTATACATTCCGCTAGTTTTCCATCCTAGGATTCATGCCATATCCTAGGATCTATCATACAATCTAATTTTCCAGCCCTAGGATTCATGCAACACCTAGGAGCTATCATTCCATACATTTCTCATTCCTAGGATTCATGCAATGTCCTAGATTCTAGTTAAGGTTCCATACTTTAACAGATTTTAATAACTTAAGCCACTCTACAAGGTACAACGGGAGTAATGGGGGCGTGATCGGGAATCCCGCGTGCCTCCGCGACTCCCAAGACTGCAACTGAATGAGGTCCTATCACAAGGATCAAACACAAGGAGTGTCTCAAAATAGTGTATAGCTACTGTAGACGGGTAGAGGAATTAATTCTGAAAAGAGCGCAACTCGAATCGCGGAAAACGGAGCCCGAACGGGCCCTAAACGAGTCGAAAAAGACGATACTGTGCAAAATCAGACGTCTGGAACTTCTTCCAGACGTCTTAAACAGTGGATCAGAGAATTACCTGTTCAGCGTGGTTTCCTAGACGTCCAGAAGTCTGCGGGGACGTCTGGCCTAGCTCCCAGACGTCCGATGGTCACCCCGGACATCTGGAGGTCACTCCCGCCGTCTGGTACAACTTCCAGACGTCTGATTCGCAAAGGATGGCGAATCAGCGAACCTGCGCACAGCCAACTGCCTCCCTCAGTACGGTCAGTCGACAGGAAGGAAGAAGAAGGCGGAATACTCACCTTTCAGATGTCTGTATGAGCTTCCAGACGTCTCCCTCGCCGTCTGACTATCAACCCAGACGTCTGATTCTGGAAATTTTTCCAGAATCAGGGCGCTACTCGGCCTCCGCTCGCGACGCTGCCCGCGTCGTACCTCGCGCGTCTGCTACTCAGACCGTAGCAGGTCCCTCTCCGAGTCGCTCCGCGCCCCCTGCGCCCTCCGCCAGCTGTCCAAGCCGCTCCGGCGAGCTCGCCCTCACGGCAGAGCTCCGCTCCCGCACGCCGCACCTCCTCCGCGCTCACTGCGGCCGCCGCTGCCGCCCTCGCGCTCACGCTCACGCTCACTGGCTGAAGGAGAAGAAGGAGGAGACGGTGGACACGGGAGGGGAGGCGTGGCCTTTTAAGGCCACGCGAGGAGGAGGGAGAGAGAACGCGGCAGGTCTGCAGCCGCAGAGAGAGAGGGAAAAAGAGAGAGAGGGGGGAATCGCGGGTCTGCGCGCACAGGCGCGCAGACGAATCTTTCGTGCGAAAAAAAACTATTTTCCAGACGTCTGTAAACGATCCCAGACGTCTGGTCAGACGTCTGGATTTGATCCCAGACGTCTGGTCCGACGTCTGGGTCACCTCCCAGACGTCTTAAAAGACGTCTGGGGCACACGTTCGTAACACTATCTTTTGCTAGTCCCTAGCAAAATATTTTTTTTGTATTGTATTTAGAAATGATCTTAAGCTGAAGATTTTCTTCTGAGGCAACATAGGTGTGTTTATTTGTTGGATATTGTGAGAACCAATTGCAGAGAAGACTACCAGTACTTTAAGTCTCACATGACATAGATCATCTCTCGACTAACCAGGACTCTTGATATTTAAAATTTAAGTACGATTTCCAGGACTCAGAGGTTTTTGCCGTACTCGAGAGCTCAAGAGATTATGGCTTGTGCATAGTGAAGGATCAAGACTGACCAGATGAACATTAAGACTCAAGCCCATGGTTTCATGAATTTTTAAGTACAGGTTGGTCCCAGTTTTCACTCGTGTCTTCGGATTGACCCTTAAAAAGATGACGGAAAACTCAACTCCCATTTTCTGGCATTTGTGGCTCAAAGAAAATAGGGTATTTGCCCTGACGAACTTTTTTGTAGGAAGATTTTATAGGCATTTGTGAGATATACTGACTTATTTGCATTTTTTTTTAAACACGTGCTAGTATAGCTCTTGCAACATTATTTGGTGGAGCACACTTTTCTTTTGGTGGGAGAGTTCCTTTTTGGTGGAAAGAGTCTCTCCTAAACACAAGACTAAAGCCTGGGATAAAAAGTCTACCTGCGCGCACAGGTAAGGACTCCACCTTACCTAATGAACACTAGGGTTGGATCTTATGTTCACCTGGTCTTTCTTGATATGTGTAGTGTGAACCAAGATTACTTAGGCTCTCAAGTAGAAGCAAACCAACGAATCATGTATTGGTGTCTCAGGTACAAGAATACGTCCTAAGTTAGGAGAGATTCTGATCTATCTTGTCAATGCCCAAGTGAATTAAGCCGAGCCTGAGCGAATCAAGCTTCTGTGGCCCGGAAAGTCTTCAAAACAATGGTTGAATATCCATAAACACTTATTGTATTTTTGTTTCATCCTTCAGATCATTACTAAACACCATTTTTTTTTATAGATAGATGGAAACTGCATGATACCCTGGAATACCCAGATCCTAAGGATGCCTATCCACCCCTCCATGCCAAACGATGCTATGTCCTCATATGCATGCAAGGTAGGGTAGAGGAAAGACGAAAGATCGGGTAACGAGAGCTGAGGTGCAGGGTATACAGCAGGGTGGTAGGGTGGGTGGATGGTGGGTGCTGAAGTGAAAAGTGAAGTGATCGTGACAGTGGCATGAAAAGTGATGGTGGATGGGTAAAATGGCTTCCTCCATCCGAGATAATGGTTCGAGGGATCCCAAAGCACGCAAAGATGTGGTCTTTGACAAATCGAGTGGATATAACATGGTCAGCACGGCACGTGGGAATAGCCTCGATCCATTTCGAAACATAATCAACAGCCACGAGGATAAATTCGAAGCCGTTGGAAGGAGGAAAGGGACCCATGAAATCAATTCCCCAAATGTCAAAGATTTCCGCAGCTAGGATAGGTTGTAAGGGCATCATGTCACGACATGACATTGACCCTAACGACTGGGACCTAGTGCAATGCTTGGCATAATTGTGTGCATCCTGGTGAAGGGAGGGCCAAAAGAAACTGCACTGCAACCCTTGGCTGCAGTTTTCCTCCCAAAGAAATGGCCTCCGCCGGCCAAATCATGGCAGAAGGATAGCACACTGGGGAATTCGCTATCAGGAACACAGCGACGGATGATTTGATCAGCACCTATTTGAAAAAGAAGTGGATTATCCCAGAAATAATACTTTGCTTCTGCCATAAGACGCTCGCACTGGTTTTTAGGCCAGCCACGTGGAAGGGATCCAGAAGCAAGGTAATTGGCAATGTCGGCATACCACAGTCTACTTGCCACATTAATTGCCAATAGGTGCTCATCAAGAAAAATCTCATTAATCGGCAGAGTAAGTCCAATATGGTCAGGGTCCAATCTGGAAAGATGATCAGCTACAACATTCTGGGCCCCGACCTTATCGTGGATCTCAATGTCAAATTCTTGGAGTAGAAGGATCCAACGAATCAGTCTAGGCTTGGCATCCTTCTTGTGCATGAGATGGCGAATGGCCGCGTGATCAGTGAAAACAATAACGTGAGAGCCCAGAAGGTAAGAGCGGAATTTCTCCAGCCCAAAGATGACTGCCAGTAGTTCTTTTTCAGTGGTAGTATAATTACGCTGGGCCTCATCCAACGTCTTACTAGCGTAGTACACCACGAAGGGGTGTCTATCACGTCTTTGTCCCAGGATGGCTCCGACTGCAAGGTCAGAAGCGTCACACATGAATTCAAAGTCGAGGGACCAATCAGGTGGCTGGAGAACAAGGGCCTTGGTGATAGCATTACGCAGCTGCGTGAATGCTCGTATGCAGTCGGGGCCCATATTGAAGGGTACGTCGGTCGATAGGAGATGAGTTAAAGGTCAAGAAATCTTAGAGAAATCTTTGATGAATCTCCTATAGAACCGACGTGACCCAGGAAGGAGCAGATTTATTTGACAGAGCCAGGCACAGGTAAATCAGCAATTACATCAAGCTTAGCTCTGTCAACCTCGATACCCCTATCGGAGATGATATGTCCGAGAACAATTCCCTCGTGTACCATAAAATGACTTTTTTCCCAGGAAAGCACGAGGTTTACATCAATACATCTCCTAAGGATACAGGTCAGGTTGGCAAGGCAGTCATCGAAAGATGGTCCAAAGACCGAAAAGTCATCCATGAAGACCTCCAGAAAGTCACCCACCATGTCATGAAATATTGCCAACATGCATCTCTGGAAAGTTGCTGGCACGTTACAAAGTTCGAACGGTATCCTTCTAAATGCAAAGGTGCCGAAGGGGCAGGTAAAAGTGGTTTTCTCTTGGTCCCAGGGGTCAATTGCCACCTGGTTATATCCTGAGAATCCATCCAGGAAACAGAAAAATTTATTTCCCGCTAACCGCTCCAGGATTTGGTCAATGAAAGGTAGCGGAAAGTGATCTTTCTTAGTTGCAGCATTGAGTTTCCTATAATCTACACACACTCTCCAAGATGTAGGAGTGCATGTAGGGATGGATTCACCCCTGTCATTGACACAGATGGTGAGTCCCGCCTTTTTGGAAACAACGTGAATCGGACTCACCCAGGGGGTATTGCTGATCAGGTAGATTATACCCGCATCCAGCCACTTAATAATTTCTTTCTTAACGACCTCCTGCATGTTAGGGTTGAGATGTCGCTACATCTCGCGGGAAGGTCGAGCCTCCACCTCCGTATATATACGGTGAGTGCAGTAGGAGGGGCTAATGCCAGATAAGTCTGATAAAGACCATCCAATGGCTGCCTTGTGTTCCATAAGGACCTTCATTAGTTTGCACTCTTGCTCCCTGGTCAATTTTGAACTGATGATTACAGGGAGCGTTTCATTTGGTCCCAAGAAAACATACTTAAGTGTATTAGGAAGCTCTTTCAGCTCGAGAGTGGATGGTGAAAGATCTGGCATTTCTTGGGACGAGAGTGTCCCAGGCTGATCAGAAAACAAGTCAGGGAGAAGAAGTTGGCCCTCAAATTGGCCAAGAAGAGGGGCTTATTGGATAGATGGATCCAAAAAGGAATAGCCCCAGTGAGTAGTATGTGGGCTCAAGGTCCCAGTGTGGAGTTGCAGATCCACCTGATTTGGCAGGAAAGAAAGGGCAATCCGGTCTTCAAGAATGTGGACCGGTGGTGAGTAGCTCGAATATGACTCAAACCATGAGTTATGGGAAGCAGAGAAAACCTCGTCAGAAGTCTGGCCAAGAGAAGGTAAGGGACAAGGGAGGGATGGGGGAACGTCACAATATGTGTTGGTCAGGCAATCGTCAGTGTTTACAGGTAATCTGCAGCAGTCAGAATAGGTCCCAATTAGTCTGATACACGTGCTGACGGCCATGTCCTCGTCAAACGTGTCATCCTCGATACAATCGCAATCAAAGTTCTTGGCTACCTTGAAGATGTTAAGCTTGAGCCTTTCAGATCCAACGACAATCTCAATACAGCCTGACTCACAGTCGATATGGGCGCGGACTGTGGCCAAGAAAGGTCGACCGAGGTTGATCGGACAATCAGAAAGTGAGCTAGGAACTTCCATATCTAAAACAAGAAAGTCAACAGGGAAACAGAAACTGTTGACCCTAACCACCACGTCTTCCACCACACCCTTTGGGATTTTGACAGAATGATCTGCCAGCTGTAACGTGACAGGGGTGGGTTTCAGATTTCCCAAGGAAAACTTTTTGAGCATGATGTTTGGTATAAGATTGATGGAAGATCCTAGATCAAGCAGGGCACGGTTAAAATTGCAGCCTTGGATGCCACAGGAAATAAGCGGTGTGCCCGGATCTTTCTGCTTCAGTGGTAGATTTGACAGTATAGCACAACTCGCATGAGGCGAGAGAACCACCAGATTCTTAGTTTTCATTGACTGTTGCCTAGGTGTTGTGTAGTCTTTGAAAAATCGGGCGACAGTAGGTATGTGTTGATAGTCTCGAGCAGGGGTACCTTGATTTCAACATCCCTGAACAAATTACGCAGGTTATCAAAGGCCTGCGTATCTTTCTTTTTTCCTTTTGGCTCCCTCAGTAGAGCCTCAAGGAATGGGACTGATTCTGGCACCAATTTGGGTGTATCGTCCTCTTGCGAATGCGATGCGCATCCCGAATGAGAGGGCGATGAAGAAGACGGGCCAGGATCAGGTTGAGGTGGATCGACGGTTTGCTTACCGCTCCTTGTAGTGATCGCATTGAACGATGCAGGTCCAGTGGGATCATACGGCGGAGGAGGGTTCACAATAGGGACATAAGAGTAAGGTGCTGTAGTGGGATTAGCCTGAAATCCTGATGGAATGCTCGGAGCTTGCAGAATCTGATGAACCTGCCTCTGAGAAAGTCATACCTATGGTTGAGGACCACGGGGTACGAAATTTCGTGGGTTTGGAACAGGTTGGGTGGGAAGAGTGCCCTGAGATCAAGTTTCCATGCGTAGTTGACTGATCTCAGCATTCTGCTGTGCCAATTGGTGTTGAAGAGAGGTCATGTTCTCTTCATGGCGCTTTGACATTTCCGTCATCATTCGCATCAATTTGTCAAGAGGACTTGATGCATGTTCAGCTTGCGGTACGTAAGGGCCTGATGGCGGATTCGCCATAGGATTAGACTGGGCACTTGGGATGATGGGTGCGGACGGTCGTATTGGTCCACCTGCGGGGTTTTGGCGCTGCGGGTTGTTGTACCATGCGAAATTTGGATGATTTCGCCACCCTGGGTTATAAGTGGCAGAGAACAGGTTGTTCCCCAGGGTGCAAGCATCTTCTATGCCAGAAGACGCGTCCGCATGTAAATATGCGTCCGAGCACACGGAGGCTTGTTCCTCCATGTCGAAATACTAGCTTGCAGAAGCCAGATCCACATGACTTACCGAGTCACTCGGCGCGACACTCGGTAAGGAAGGTCTTACGGGGTTTCTCGGGATAAGCCTGGTGTTGGAAGAATTGGAATTGTGACGAAGTGGTGAGGTGGGGGTGTTTGCCATAGAACAGGCGGGGTGTTTGCCACCTTCTTGTGCACAACGGAGACTTCATCCAATTTTTGTGCTATAAGGGTGAGATCTGTGGATGAATGGGAGGGTCCCGTGTCAACTTCGTGGACATTACGAGGCAGGCTGGTACGATTAAAGGCGACAATGGAGGCATTGTTCATTGAGTTTTCGCTCATATTTTCAAATAATTCAAATGCTCCATTCTCGTCTTTATTCATGAAATTCCCTCCGCAGGAAGCGTCTACAATCTACTTCAAAGTCTCATTTAGCCCATAGTAGAAAATCTGGGCTATATGCCACTTAGGCAGACCATGGTGCGGACACTTCCTGAGAAGGTCATTATATCTCTCCCATGCCTCATGAAACTGTTCACCGTTTTGTTGCGTAAATGAAGTGATAGCACGACGAAGCGCATTGGTTCGCCCGATTGGGAAGAACTTCTTGAGAAACGATGTTCGCATCTCTTCCCAAGAGTGGATTGTTCTCCTAAGGGTGCGTAACCACTACGACGCTTTATCCCACAATGAAAATGGGAACATTTTCATGAGGACTATAGGTAACCCGATATTTCTTGGTTTAACTGTTTCAGCCAATCGAGTTAGGTCTTCCAAGTGGAGAAAAGGATCTTCACTTGCAAGACCATGGAAGTGAAAATTTATTAGGCCAATTATGCTAGGTTTCAGTTCAAAGTTGTCCCCACCCATGGGGACCAGAATTTGTCCTATGGTCTCTGTAGCAGCAGGATTCTGATAGGAGCTAAGTGACCTAGGCTCCTCTCGTTCGGGAGGGTTCTACATTTCCTCCAATGTTTCCCTAATGGCCTCAATTTGTTCATTATACATTTCCATTTAGGCTTGGAGGCGGGTTATGGGATCCAAGGCTCCACCACCTGGTGGGTTTTGAGGGCGGTTTCCTCCCTCGAGATTTGGGCGTGGCCGTGCAGCCATGTTTGTGGAGGAGGAGGACGATTCGGCTTCTTTTCTAAATTTATCAGGCAATTCACATAGTTCAGGGTTTGGTGACCTCCTCCCAAACATGCACTACCGCAGGAAGAATTGGGGGGATAAGAAGGGAAAAGAGATGAGAGAAATGATGCCACAAAGGTATACTTGATGACAAATCAATACAATCAAATTCCTAACCTCTACAGTGTGCCCTTAGACCTAAATATCTAAGTTACCTACTATCACGACCTACGGAACTGAATGCGAGCACCGCGGAACCACCGGGCCATATTGAAAGGTCGTTTGCCCCAGTCTTAAACACCCGATAGCAAGCGGGAACCCTCACCAGCACGTAGGCGCTACACGCAGGTAGTTAGACCTCCAATCCGTAATAAGGGTCAAGTTGCTACCAGTTTTAGTTAGAGGCTTAGGATCAAGTGCTTTTGGAATGTGAAGGGTGTTTTTTACGGGTAATGCCCAACTGATTGATTTTTAGAGTGTGTAAACCAAGCATGCAATGGGGAAATCTCCCCGAATTGAAGTTTTAATTGGTGAATGATTTTTCGAGTTCAGCCTTAAGTAGTATGGATTTTAGGATTTCGCTGAATTACCATATCAACCAATCTCCGGGTTTTGAGAGAATACAAGTTTTCTTCTAAGCCCAACAAACCCTTCTTCAATGTCAATTGGTTAATGCATGCTAAAATGCAATGGGCTTCCCTAGATGGAGATTTCTATGTGTGGATGCACGAGTCAGCTTTAGATTAGTGTGAAAGGGAGCTAAAGCACTTCAATTCAAGTGCTCCCAATCACCAAAAAGATGTCCACACACAAGGCTCAACCATAAGATAAAGAAAATCAATTTGTTGGGGTTGAAGTATTCGGGATCGAATCTTAGGCACGTGAAAGGTCGTGGTGGGGTTGGAATCAACTCAATTCCAAGTCTCCCCACTAAAAAGGTGATCCCAAATTGCAGATAAATGAGGCAAAGAGGGGTGGCAATCAATCTTTTTATTTGCCTCAAAGAATACTTCACACGGCGAAAGATTCAAGAATCAAGATTCTTGGATTTTCGCTATGCGAAGTTAGGCGGGAAATTCTGGGGTGGTGGGAGTGAAGGTAAACAAGCAAACAAGTGATTTTTAATCCACTTCCCCCAAGAGATCCCAAGAAGTGTTTATAGTTTTTTTTTTATTAAGGTGACAAGTTGACCTAAGTTGCTAAGAAAGGAAGAACTACTTGTTCAGCAACGTGTGCGAAGCTCCAGTGCGGTGCCAACGTCTTCACGTTCTCGTTCCTGCCTTGGATCTGCCCACGTTTCCGACTTCGTCTGCCTTCCTTCTCCTTGCAACAGGATCACCTGCACAGCAACAAACAAAAACACCCGTGAAGAGAAGGGTGTGAGAAGAGAAAAATTAAAGGAATGGAGTAAAAACTTACTTGAATGTAACTTCCCCAGCAACGAAGCCATGAAAAGAGTGTATGGTCAGGCCCGGATAGGTTGTGTTAATACGGTGATTTTATCGTTGAAATGTGTATAGTGGTTAACCTAAATTGAACCTAACCATCTCTTTACAAAATTTTTAACCTAGCCTACTTGATTTTATCTTGGTCACTTTTAGGCCCAGGGTCGAACTCAGGGAAGTGGGATTAGAAGTGAATGAGTTCCTACGCCTTTCCTACAACGAATCTCTTCCATTCGCTTATTATGTTTTTGGTATTTTTCTGTTTAAGATTTTTTTCTGATAATTTTTGTCCTTGAGGTACACCCTCAAAATCAGGTTCTTGGCTTTGAGCCAAATTAGGGTTGCAAAACTGGTCTTGCTATTCGCAAGACTGAGTACCTGCAAGTCAAAGATTATCTTCTCTTTTGTATATTTTTTTCTATCTTTTTACTAGCAGGAAAGAGAAACAGAAATAAAGTAAATATAGTATATATATATGTATATATTATATATGTATATAGGGGTGGGGTGGAGGTGGAGATGGCGTGTAGCACGGTGTCGAGTCGGTCATCGTCTTGGAAGACGCAACCAACAGGAGAAAGTGCCACGTGGAGTGTAAGGTGGATTGGTGGAAGATGAGTACGAACACGCTTTCTGTACGCGTGTATCGGGGAATATCAGCAACTGGTGCGGATATTCCCGCGATACAACGTATGGTAAGCAATATGAAAATACATATATATATATATATATATCTGTAAATATATATCTATATGTAAATATATATATGGTTATAAAGATATAGGTATATATGTAGTTATATGTGTATATATATAAATATATATATGTATATATATAGATATGTAAATATATGTATAGATAGATATATGTATAGATATATATATATGTATATGTATGTATATGTAACTATATAGATGTATATATATATAGTAATATATGTATATAGATATATGTAGATAGATATGTATATATACATATATACATATATATACATATATATATATATATATCTATAACTATATATATATATATACATACATATATATATATATAGTTATAGATATATATATATATATATATGTATATATATGTATATATGTATCTATACTTATACTTAGTTGTATGAGTAATAATATATGTATAGATATGTGTATATATATATATATATATGTATATAAATATATATAGATATAAATATGTATATGTATATATATATATAACTATATAGTAATGTATAAGTGAGAGTGTGTGTGTGCGAGAGTGTGAGTGTGTGTGTATGTGTCTGCAGAGAGAGTGAGAGAGTGCTGTGAGAGAGAGAGAGCGCTGCTAGAGTGAAGAGGTGCGTGTTAAGCAGTCTGGAGCAGCGGGCGACGTCTGGTGTTTCACGCGCACGCGTAGGCGCGTAGGTGCGCAAGGGAGCGCGCACGCAGGAGGGAGTGGGCATGGGAGGAACCACAGCGCACTGCATTATGCGGTGAGGCGGGTGCTGAAGCGGGCGGGTGCGGGCGCTGGCAGACGTGGGCGCAGGCGCTGGAGCGGGCGCGGGGAGATACGCAGGCGCGTGCGTGCATGGACGGGCAGGGGCCGGTAGCGGTGTGCTGGGTGACCGGATAAGTGAGAAACCTACCGGTCACCGCACTGTAGCCACAGTGTTTCGCTGACTAGCGTGAACAGTGGCTACAGTGCCGCTCGGCTTCGCGCGACCGGGTGTGTCCAGTTCTGTGAGTGCGGGAGGTGTGGAGCGGCTGGTGCGCGCGCGGAGAAGCTGCACCGGCTGCTGGCTTGCGGGTGGCACTTCGTGACAGGGCACGTGGAGAGGGGTAAGGGCGGCCTGCAGGCGAGTGCGCTAGCCTGTGTGCAGGCGTGCGGTGGCCTGTGCTGCTGCTACCGCCCTGCTGCTGCTGCAGTGCTTGAGCTTGAAAGCTCGGCTCTGTGGCAATGGCGGTGTTGTGGCTAAACGTCAAAACAGAGAAAGAACCACCACGACCACCGGCTCTTTGATGAGCTGGGCGGTGGTGGACTCACAGTGGTGGTTGTGCACCACTGTGAGTTGCTCCTGCCCGCAGCGTGGCTCCTCAAGAGGAGGAGAAGCTGCGTATGGAGGGGAGAGGGGAGGAGACGGCCTGGAGAGGAAGGAAGGTGCTGTGTTTTTGGCGTGGACCAGGCTCTCTTTGCAAAGAAGCAAGACGAGCCTATTTAAAGAGGAAGAAGGCATGCACAGCCATGCCCTAGCTGTGCATGGCTGGCAGGGAGTGGCTGTGCAGGGCAAGCTGAGCAGGACATGGTGCGAAGAAGAAGAGGCCATTCCTTGCAGCCGCCGGAGAAATTCAAAGCCAAATAAAATTAAAAATAAAGATGATGAATTTGCGAAGCAGCACTTGAGGAAAATGTTAATTTCACTGCCATTTTATTCACTCTCCTCCCCTCTCAAATAAATGCATGCATGCATTTATTTTTACAAATGCGACTATGGATACCTAATATGCACTGGTGATGCTAGGAAATAGCACAAGATGGCACAATTGCGGGTGTATTTTTGCGGTGCAATCACTTATCCATCCCAAAGACCAGGAAAAGACAACTTTCATATGTCCATACAGAACCTTTGCATTCTGTAGAATGTCGTTCGGGCTTTGCAATGCGCCTGCGACTTTTCAAAGGTGCGTGATGGCCATCTTTTCTAACATGGTGGGAGATTGTCATGAGGTGTTCATGGATGATTTCTCCATTTTCGGAGACTCTTTTGAGTCTTGCCTGGCTAACCTGGAATTGATCCTTCTTAGATGCATCAAAACATGACTGGTCCTTAGCTGGGAAAAGAGCCACTTTATGACTCAAGAGGGCATCGTCCTAGGTCACGTGGTCTCTAATCGGGGAATTGAAGTTGATAGAGATAAGGTGGATGCTATCTGTAGACTTCCTCCACCCACATCCGTAAAATAGATTCGCTCTTTCCTTAGGCATGTGGGTTTTTATAGAAGATTCATTAAGGATTTCTCGAAGGTTGCTCGGCCCTTGAGTAACCTTTTGGCCAAAGACGTTCGAGTTTGATGAATCATGTTGTAAGGCATTTGATTAATTGAAAACGGCAGTCACCTGTGCCCCGGTATTGCAACCACCGATCTAGATAGCCCCATTTGAGATTATGACTGATGCATCTGATTATGCCGTCGGGGCTGTATTGGGTCAAAAGATTGAGAAAAATCCCTCTGTGATTTACTACACTAGCAAAACTCTGGACGAGGCCCAAAGGAACTAAACCGTTGCTGAAAAAGAATTGCTAGCCGTAGTTTTCGCTTTAGAAAAATTTAAGGCTTATCTATTAGGTTCTCGTGTCATCATCTATACCGACCACTCGGCCTTGAAACATCTCTTGGCCAAAAAGGATGCCAAACCCTGGCTTATTCACTGGATTCTACTGTTTCAAGAGTTCGATCTTGAAATCAGGGATAAAGCCGAGGCACAAAATGTAGTGGCGGATCACCTCTCGAGAATCCTAATTGATTCTCCTCATTCAGATGTTCCGATCTCTGATACTTTTCCGGATGAAACTATCCTCACAGTCTCGGGTATCCGAACCCCCTGGTTTGCAGATATTGTCAATTATTTGGCCATTGGTCAAATCCCCCAGGATTGGATCAAACAACAATGGGATAGACTTGTATCTGAGGCCAAATATTACTTTTGGGATGATCCTGAGTTGTACCGCATTGGCACAAACCAGATTATTCGCCAATGCATCCCGGAAGTCGAGTTCCATAGCATACTTGAGTTCTGTCACACATTCGCGTGTGGTGGACACTTTTCTAGGAAAAAGACGGCCGTAAAAATTTTGCAATCCGGATTCTATTGGCCATCATTATTTAAGGATGCCCAGGAATTCTCTATGTCATGCACCCAATGCCAGACACTCGGGAACATGGCTAAGAGAGATATGATGCCCCTGAACCGAATTCTTTCCGTCGAAATTTTTGACATTTGGGGCATCAACTTTATGGGACCTAATGAGTTCATTTTAATAGACTAATATTATGCCTAAGCAACTTTAATCTTACCTTTTAGGTTTGTTAATAACTACATTAAGTTATAGAATGTTTGCATGCATCATGATTTAAGTTTACATCTATTTTATAGCATTCTATAACTTAATAAGTAATGATTTTATGTTTTTATGTGCAGGAAGAATATTGGGAAAAGAACAAGGAGGTGAGGGTAAATTTCCCTTTTTAACAAACGGTGCCATCTTTTCCCCATCCTCCGGCCAGCCGCAACTCTTCCCTCAACAGCCGCTGGCCAAAAATAGCAAAGGGATTTGGAAAATCCCTTAACTCACGCACGCAGGGAGAGGAGATAAAGAGGTGGGGAAAAGTTGGATGGGGGATCATCTTCTTCCTCACTCTGGCGGGGATCTCCACCTTCTCTACCGTGGAGAGGGCGGACCCTGTGAACCACCGTGTGCACTGTGCACCAAGCTTCCCCCTCCAGCGCTCACACCACTCCAGCCCGCAGGCACCGCACCTTCTCCACCTTGCGCACCCCTGCCAAGCCGCGCCCATCTCCAGCCGCACCTGCATGCGCCCGCTCATGCACTCGCACAGTGCCCACCGCAGCCGCCCATCACCTACAGGCCTGTTCAGGTGCAGCACCTTCACCATGCCCACACCAAGCGCCTGCACCCGCTCCCATCTCCCGCAGGCGCTCTGCCACGCCACCACCACCATCTGCAGGTGCTGAAGAATGACCGCGCGCCCTGCAACCCCTCTCGAGTGCCTACGCAGACTCACCTCCAGCGCCTGCAGGCACTGCGTCTCCTTCACCCTCCAACGCAGGCACGCCCTCTACAGGCGCTGCAGAATGCCCTCGCACACCCACACAGCATCACCACCACCTGCAACAGCGTGCCAGCACCTGCGACATGCGTGGCCGACTGCAGCTTCTCCACCTCCGCCATTCATCTCCGCCGGCCGGCCACCACCGACCTCGTGACATGCTGCTGCCGCCATTGTGAAGCACTCGTCAAGCCACACCTCCCTGTCGACTCTAGCGGCCAACCGTGCATGGCTGCACATGAGAGGAGGAGAGAAGAGAAATCCTCTATTTTTATCTCCATTAATAATTACATTCAATTCCATTGCCACTTTTATATTAATATTTTATTCAGGTCACATTGCATTGGTGCACTCAGATTTTCCTGAAATTATTTTACTTCTGTTATGTGCATGATTTTACTTTGAATTTCAAATCAAAATTGCATAAAAATTGAATTCACATGATAAGCCATTACATATGCATCATACACATATTTTTGGAGCTTAATTCCTGACATGAAAACTGCATAAATACCCTTGAACCTTTAAGGAAATTGCAAACTTCATTTAAAATAGCATATTCCTAACATTAAAGTTGCAGAAGAGTTTGCGAACTGCGTATTCCTTGACTCGTGAATTTATTAGTCTATCCTCCCTGTGGATATGACATCCGTTATTGTGGTTTAAATTCATATCTGTTTAATCTTTGATTGAGAGATTTTCCACCACCTTTTGTGCTACAACGATTTATTATCTTAATATTAATTATTCAAAGCGAAAATCGCTCCGTCAAGACCCTTCCCTCCTTCATTTGGACACCAGTATATTTTGGTTGCTGTTGATTACGTGTCCAAGTGGGTTGAGGCAATTCCCACTTAGACCAACGACCACAAGGTGGTCATCAATTTTGTGAAGAGAAATATCTTCAGTTGGTTCGGGGTTCCTAGGGCAATTATTAGTGATGGTGGCACACATTTCACTCATGCCTAGTTTTGGAATTTACTGGGGAAATACGAGGTGAGCCATCAGATTTCCACACCTTACCACCCTCAGATGAACGAACAAGCCGAGGTCTCCAATCCAGAGATCAAGAACATTTTGCAGAAAACTGTTAGGCCTGATAGGAAGGACTGGACCCAAAAGCTAGATGATGATCTTTGGGCTTACCATACGGCATACAAAATGCCTATCGGTATGACTCTGTTCCATCTGGCATTTGGGATGGCACGTCACTTACCCGTAGAACTTGAACACCAGCCATTTTAGGCCATCAAGAAATGTAATATTGACCTTGAGTTAGCCAGGAAAACCAGGAAACTCCAACTATCTGAGTTGGAGGAGCTTCGAAATGATGCTTATGAAAATGCCAGAATCTATAAGGCAAGGACCAAAGCTCTCCATGACCAAATGATTTCACGTAAGAACTTTGAGCCGAACCAGAAGGTCTAGCTTTTCGATTCTCGATTGAAGCTTTTCCCCGGTAAACTCAGGTCTAAGTGGGGCGGCCCGTTCGTTATTGAGAGAATTTTCCCTAACGGGGCCGTCGAAATCTCTAACCCAAAGACGAGTAATATTTTCAAGGTCAATGGACAGCGTCTCAAACCCTTTGTTGACCATGTGCTCCCTGAACACGTCTCGGACAAGGTTGCTCTTACCTTGCTGTAACCACTGCGGGCTGATCATCGCCCAGCTGAAGGCACTAAACTCAGCACATGTAAAGACTGTTCCAAACTGACCAGAGTCTCACAGAAACCAGGTGCTATTCTTCCACTTCTACTCTCCTGCATGCTTTCATTTTTTCACAATGAGCACATTGCAATAGCTAAGCATGGGGGGATGGACATATTTTATAACCATTTTGTCAACTGTAACAGTGCTTTCCTGTTATTTAATTCTTGTTAAAAAAATTAAAAAATAATAATAATAATAATAAATAAATAAAATGAAAATTTGAAAAGATAAAAAAAAATTAGAATTAGGAGACAAGAATTTAGGCATTAGGAGTTGTAAACTTTAGGAATTGATTCTTTGAGACCTGAATACTTAGACTCTTCAGGTCTTCGAGCTTAATTAGCCTGGGTGTCCACTCAAATGTGGATTTAGTCTCAAGTCCTCACCAATTAAAATTTATTTTAATTTGGTAAATAATTTGGGATGATAAGTATACGACTTATCAACCAGCCCTCTGATTTAGGAGGACTTTAAGCCTGAGCATCTACACACATTTTTTTACACTGACTCACTTTCCGACAATTTTTTCGAAAATTGGGTAGTTAATGGACCGACTTGGGTGGTATGGCTGACAAGTTGTCGATGGTAACAGCTCATCAGTTAGTTGTCCAGAACCCAGCACAAGACTATTTTCATTGTACTGCCTTTAGGTAAATCTTAGATCAAGAAAGCCACCTACTTAAAAAAAAAAGAGAAAATAAAAAAAACACAAATGAAACCACACTTCACCATAATAGTATGGCTGGCAAGTTGCTGGTGGTAACAGCTCATTGACCGATTGTCCAGAACCCAGCTCACAAAAAAAAAACACAATAATTCCCAAAACACCTAGGAAAGAAGTAGGGAAGTAGAATAAGCCAGGGACATATACACTGGGTTCTTCCTTGTGTTGACCCCATATAAAAGAAAGTAGGGAGAAAGCTACCGATCGTAAAGATAAACCTTTAGGCAAGGTCACCTAGGGTCGTAGAAATCCAAAGTCCGTTTTAATGGTCGTCTAGTGAGTCTTTCACTATTTTTCACAAGATGCTTAGCACTTAGAGTCCTTTCCGAGTCTTGGGCGGGTCGGTAGCTGTAAAAAGTTATCCTGTAACTCTCAAACTCCAAAAGTACAAAAAAATTACAAAAGAAGAAAAACAAGAAAAAAAATTTATCTTCTCTTCTCAAATAAGGTGAGGGCTTGGACAGTCCACATTCTGGCAGGAACCCGAGCACTGTTGAGGTTTTGTAATTAGGTCTTGGGGTTGAGATTTTCTAAAGCAATCAATGAATTTTTCTTAATTACTCGAACCCTGATTCTACTTTTATACATAGCATTTAGGTTAATTTTGCTAGGGACTAGCAAAAAGTAAGCATGGGGGTATGATGAACACACATAAATTCATGATAAATTGCTTATTTTTTATAGTTCCTAGGCTTAGCATTGCATATCATGTTATAAATATTGCATAACATCCATTGCATGGCATTTAGGATAGTTGTATGTTTTGTATATTAATTCCTTCATTTTAACTTTTATACATAGCATTTAGGTTAATTTTGCTAGGGACTAGCAAAAAGTAAGCATGGGGATATGATGAACACACATAAATTCATGATAAATTACTTATTTTTTATAGTTCCTAGGCTTAGCATTGCATATCATGTTATAAATATTGCATAACATCCATTGCATGGCATTTAGGATAGTTGTATGTTTTGCATATTAATTCCATCATTTTATATGGCCAGGGGGCAATGCGACATCCATACGGGTTTCGGATGGAAAATTCGACCATACGGATGGATTCGGAGCAACAATCGTAGTTCGGCATCGTGAGAATCATCTCGATCTGAGCACTGTGGCACCCTCTACAAGAAGAAGAAGATGGATGGCCCAGATGGTGCCACGTGGTGTCATCCAGGCCGCCCAACACCAGCCAGCAACACTGCTCAACTCCTTCTTCATCCGCACCCTTCAATCCTAGCCGTTGGATCAAGATCCAACGGTTGGGAAGCAGTTACACCAAGCCACTCCTCACGACACAAAGGAAGGTCTGACGCAATGGTTGGAGCACCAATTTGCAAAGGGGGGGTGCGAGTTCGAATCACCGCAGCCCCTCCAATTCGCAATTGGGCGGGTGCATGGCAGTAGCGGCGGCAGCGTATGCAAAGCGCCAATGCATGGCAACGTGCACGCGCACGTGCACACCAGCGCAAAGCAAGCACGCACACAACAGGGTGCGCACGGTCAGCACGCATGATAAGCGAGGCAGCGCAGCATAGGCGCAAGGGCGGTTGGCGCTAACTTTTAGCGACAGCTGGGCTGACCTATAGCAACGCTTACAACCATCGCTATTTCACTGCAAGCCAGCAGAACCAGCTAAGGGTGTGAGTGGAGGTGAGCTGTCTACAGCAATGTTTCCAATGACGGTTTGGAGGTTGTAAAGGTCCTTTAATCCATCTTTAGCCTCTTCTCCTCCACTATAAAAGGACCTACACCCCCTCCCTTCCAGGCCATCTCTACCTACTCTACTCCCACCTACTCCAAAGCTCTAGCAAGCCTACCAACGCTCCATTAGAGCTTGTTCTCAAGTTCCTAAGGTGCCTATTAGTGTAGCAAACCTCTGCCCCACCAAATACTCTTCCTACTTCCCATCTCCCTTCATAGGTTACCTTGGAGTTGCCCTCCCACCTCCATTCTGGTAGTAGATCACCTCCGTCTTCTCACCTCCATTCTGGAGCCATGCCGAAGCTTTCCTCAACATGACGTCCTCTTGCATCTCACCTCCATCATTCCGTTCCTCACCTCCATTCGAGCTTCCGCCAGGTGCTGTCGTCTCACCAAACAACCGATTCGGGAGATTTCCTCTCACCCCCTCTCTCTTGATGCTTTTATAGTTCATTGTAATCGACATTTTATTGATATATATATATCATATTTGTTCCATTTCTATCTTGTGATTCATTCTACTTATCTTTTATTTCAAAAATACAAAAAAAAATAACAAAACCCAAAATGCCAAGAAGAAACGAATCGAAGCACGATTTTCACGTAAAGTAAACGTCACCTCCCTGTGTTCGACCTGGATCTCCCTTGGAGTTTCGGTATAAATTTTATCTGATCGACATGTTTTGCAACTACGACGACAGGTTACTTCTAACCTCAATTTCTAACACGTGAAACACACACGACCACCATCTAGGACTAGACATTTGATTTAATTTTCAAATGTATTAAGAGTGTCTTCCGGACGTCTGATATTTTTCCCAGATGTCTGATGACCCTATCAAAATCATTAATGATTCTAATTGTGGCTTTATTTGCCTTGAGATAATCCCCAACGACTACCTAAGGCTTCCAAAGCCTTCCTAAGCCTTCCTAGGCTCTCTATAAATAGAGTACTCTTGCCTTGCAAAGACACATCAAGTAACACATTTCCACATCATTTTGTGTCCCTTTGGTCATAAGAAGTGATCCTACTCTCCATGCGTTTGTTCTACATCAAGAGAGCACCATCTTCGCTATGCACCCGCTCTCCCTCCGCGATTATGAGAGCAACAAAGTGCTATTGCATGGTTCATGCATCCACTCATCAAGTCCACGCACTTCCAGCAAAGGAAAGTTTCCTTACCTATAGTAGCTAGGTTTTCATATTTGTGGCTCTATAGGTTGCTTTGTATTTATCTTTCTTATTTGGTTGGGTATTCGCTTTGCGAATTCCCATCTCCATCGAGGGACAAAATACTCCTCATGAAGAGGAGGGGTTTGAGGCACACTACCCTCACGTTCAAAGTAGTGTTGGTTGTAAGAGGTTGAACTACCCTCGCTTAAGTAGTTCAAATTAGCGGATTTTGATCGACTCGGGCGATCGGAAAATCCTAACTCGAGAGGGTTAGGTGGTGGTCTTCACCTGATTTGGGTTTCAACCTAAAAATACTTGTGCACTTGTGTGATTGATTATTTGTGTAAAATTGTTTACATATTTTTGCACTCTTTTTTATATTCCGCAAATCTCACCCCCTCCCGTAGGAATCTACACGTTCGAGATCGCACTGTTCAATCAATTTCATGCGTTATCTATCAGGGGCGCGGATCGTGTTTTAAACCTGCAACCCCTTGTACTCCATGTTCTCAACCGCTGCGCTACGTGGTCAGATGTGCCATGTTTTTGAATTAATGGCAGAGCACTTGCGATCGTTGGATCTTCATCTAATCATCGTGAGCTTGATGAAGTGTGGCACCCTATCCACTGTTGGTTCCTCATCCGACGGTGGAGAAGCATGCTTGATGATCCTTCAGTGAGAGAGGGGGCGGCCTTTGAGCGGATTTGGGCCACTGTGATGGTGCCACGTGGTGCCATCATGTCCATCCGTCTTATTTGCTTTGTAGGTGGCACCACAAACGTCGGATTGGGTCGATTTTCACATCGTTGGGCTACGATCTTTGATCCAAATCCATTTGTGCGGTTATATTTTTCGTTTAAAGTGTCGAATTGCATCACTTAGCCCCTTGGCCGTTGATCTTCCTTAGACTGTACAATGTGCTACAAGACACCAATCAAGATGATTTTGGAGGAGTTGGACTCCATTTGTCATCCTAATCAAATCCGTATAGTCCGATCGTCAATCCAAGGCCCTGAAATAAATCTCCTCTCCTGGCCACGAAAGGACACAAATTAACCTAAAATTTATACAAACTATTCTAAATGCAGAATGATGTATGCTATGCAATTGTGTAATATGGAATGCATCTCTAAGCTTAGGAACATGCATAAATAAGCATTTTAACCTAAATGAATGTTTATGCATCATACCCCCATGCTTATCCTTTGCTAGTCCCTAGAAAAATCAAACTAAATGCTATGTATAAAATCAGAATTAGGACTCAATTGCTTAAGGCGTCAGTTGTTTATTAACAAAAGGAAATTTCAACTAAGGTCCTGAACTACGAAGACTCAACAGTGCCCAAGTGCCTGCCAAAATACAAACTGCCTAAGTCCTCACCTTATTTTGAAAAGGGAAGATACATTTGTTTTCTTTTTTTTCTTTTCTAATTTTTTTGAATTTTTGAGTTTAGAGTTTTGGGACAGCTTTCTACAGCTACCCAAACCACCCAAGACTCAAAAAGTACTTCAAGTTCTAAGCATCTTGTTAAAAGTGATAGACTCACTAGTTAAAATGGACTTTAAGTTTCTACGACCCTAGGTGACCTTAAGAGTTTATGCCTAAAGGTTTATCTTTCCGATCGGTAGCTTTCTCCCTACTTTTCTTATTTTTTATGGGATCAACACAAGGGAGAATCTAGTGTATTGGGAATTATTTGTGCATTTTTGTGAGCTAAACTCTGGACAACCGACCAATAGACTGTTACCCATGACAACTTGCTAGCCATACTCATGCGATGAAGTGTGGTTTTATTTAATTTTTTTCTCCTTTTCTTTTTTTCTTTTTATTTTTGAGTACCATTTTTTTCTTTTTCTGAGTAGGTTGCTTTCCTGATCTAAGATTTACCTAAAAGCAGTAGAATGAGTATAGTCATGTAGCTAGGCGCTGAACAACTGGCCAATGGGCCGTTACCCACGACAACTTGCCAGTCATGCTACCTTAGAATGTTCATTAGCTACCTAATTTCCATAAAAATCATCGAAAAGTGAGTCCGTGCAAGTAGTATGTAGATGCTTTAGACTTAAACTTCCCTCAAATCAGAAGGCGGGTTGCTAAGTCTTGTACTTATCACCCCAATTTATTAGCCAAATTAAAGTAAAATTAATGTGGCAAGAACTTGAGAACAAGTCCACATTTTAGTGGACACCCAAGCTGATTAAGCCCGAAGACCTGAAGAGTCTAAGTGTTCAGGTCCTAAAGTATCATTTCCTAAAGTTAACAACTCTTAATGCCTAAGTTCTCTTCTCCTAATTCTAATTTTTTTTATCTTTTTAAATTTTAATTTCCTTTTTTGAAGTTTTTTTTGTAAAGAAGATAAAAGAAATTCCTCATAGCTAACAAAATAATTTCAAAATTATGTATCCATGCCCCCATACCTAAATTTGGTAGTTATCAAAACCCAACCTCTTTGGCAATTGTCGAGGATATAAAATACTTGTGCTACTTGACATGCCAATGTGAATGGTTCAGAAGACTAAAG
The DNA here is from genome assembly GCA_037157565.1 of Thalassia testudinum. Classification (NCBI taxonomy): domain Eukaryota; kingdom Viridiplantae; phylum Streptophyta; class Magnoliopsida; order Alismatales; family Hydrocharitaceae; genus Thalassia; species Thalassia testudinum. The sequence goes on along the minus strand of JAZHRO010000015.1, from coordinate 44,225,977 downwards.
AATTTAACGGTTATGATTTAAACTCAATAATTTGTGTTTCTTGTCAATTTTGAAACCAATGCCCTCTTTAAAAACATCAACCAATGGCATTTAAACATGGCAACTCTACAATCATATCTGAAGTTGATCTTCACAATTTCTTGGATTTCACCATAGTATCCATTTGGACTAGTGGTAAAATCAGAATCAAGAACTCTGGCCTGTTGTGTAACCTTTTTATCATCAATTTCTTTTATTCTGAATCTGAACCCATTTATTATATACCTAGAGTGGTAATGTGCATAATGTAATGGTGTATTGGAAATTACATCAAAATTCGGTATCCATTGTGGGTCCTTATCCTCTTTCAATTGATGAACACGGTGCTTGAAATAATCCAAGAAGAAAAATTTTGATGTACATGAATGAGATAATCGTTCAAATTCCTCGTAGAATGGATCAATCTCTAGAATTTTCTTTATGATATATAGATGTGCCCAACGTCTATCAATTTTCAAAATTGGCTTGTATTTTGTATGAAGAATCGACCTTCCACTAATATCAAAATTTGACAAACATTCTTCATCATTTTCATTTTATTCTCCCTCATAGTTCCTTTAAAGTTTATTAAAGTGGTTATCTGTTTCATTCATGCACATTGATATAAAATTTATACACTCTTGCACAAGATAACCTTCTGCAATTGAAACTTTCGGCTTTGCCTTGTTCAAGACAATCTTTTAGCTTTTCCAAAAAATGCTCCTGAGGATACATCCCTCTGAATTGTTTAGGTCCACCAATTCTCACTTCAATTGCAAGAAACAAAGTTAGATGAACCATTACTTTGAAGAAGGCTGAGGTTAGAATTGGTTCCATCTTATAGAGAGTAATGACTATTTGTTTATCCCAATGGTCCAACATATCATTTTGTAGTCTCTTTGAACAAATAGCTTTAAAATATCTACTCATTTCTATAAAGGAATCAACAACTGACTAAGTATTGATGTAAACACATTTATATAGCTTAAATTGCCTATTTATGTGTGTTCCTAGCCTCATAGAAGTATTCAACATTATAACTACTGCATAACATGCATCATATCGCATTTACACTAGATTCTAAAAATATTATGTTAATTAGCCCCTTTTCGTGGATAGGGTAGAAGGCGACACATTTCAAGGCCTCGATTTAAAGATCCAACTGTATGGATCTAATCAAAACAATGATCTAAATCCAACGCCTCAGAAATCGCCCTAATCGAACCTCTGTAGTATCGTAATGTGGTCCGAAGAAGATTGAAGACCAGGGCACAAGGTGATGCAAACTTGGACCTGAAACGACGAATCCAACGGTATGTATGGATTCAGGTTGACAATTGCAGCCTAACGCTGCAAAAATCAACCCGATTGGACATTAATGGCATCCCATACAAGCATTTAAAGTTGGACGATCCATATAGAGCGATGTGGCACAATCCAGATCGCCTAGAGCTGCCCATGGCCACCGCATACTCCACAACGATGCTTTCATCAAGTAATCTCAGCCGTTGGATTGCCATCCAACAACTGAGATCAATTCTTCATCGCCATCTAATGAGTGGCCACTAAGACACAAACGCCACTGCAACGCATTAGTCATGTGCTTGGCTCCCGAAGGAGGGATGCAGGATCGAGCTCTGATCAGTAGCGTCCCTCAACGCAACTTGATTTCAATCAACACCATCTGATGGCCAACGGATGCAGAGCTGAAATCACGTCAGCACCCTTGCACTCTTCATATGCATAACATGCTGGGGGGCACGCAATCTAAGCCATTAGATCACGATCAAGTGGCAGATGCAGCTCCACGTGGTACCATGGATGAGCAACGCATGAAACATGCGATCGAATGTGTGATCTGGAAGCACTACGCTCGTGCACTCTAATGCATCTGATAAAGATTGACGGTGGAGCATTCTCCTCAACTCACTAGCGCAGAGAACAGTAGGCGGGAACTACATGCATTGGTTGTGTGGTGCACACAGTTCCCTACTCCTAGCGCATGCATTTACTGCCTACTATGTTGAATGATTTGCCTTTGCCCACATTTCACCTATAAATAGCCATGTATCCCCTTCCCTTCCTCCTCATCTCTTCCTACACTCTCCATACCCTCTCCAAGTCTCTACAAGCTTGTCCCAAGCCTAGGATTCTCCATTAGAGTTTAGAAAATAATTTTATTCCCTCTCTCTCATCCCCATTCATGGAGCAGCCGTGGCCATCTTTTCACTCCCCTTCGGAAAGCAGGTCCCACTACGACGCCACCCTATCTCATCCCATTTCTTCTGGCTTTGCCCTCCAACTTCTCACCACTCTCTTCCAGGTGCTTCATCAATGCGACCTCGTCCTCTAAGCAGTAGTCGAGGAAGATTCCTTTTCTCTCTTCTCTTTTACTACTTTCTAGCATAGTTTTAATTTTGCACTTAGTTGTAATAAACTTTGACATGATTTTATCAAATATTTATTCTCTCCCTCTTTCTTATTGTCTACAAGTAGAGTAGATTAGGTAATTCTATGACCTGATTTCCTATTATATAAAATACAAAAAAAATACAAAAGCCAAAGATACAAAAAACAAATAAAAGCAAATGAGATTTTCCTAAATCAAACATCCGCCTCATCATGTTCGACCCAAGACTCACATGAGTTTTGGTTATAAATATTATCTGATAAGTCAAAGTTTTCTGCGAAAACACAACAACATGGGTTTCTCTTTCCTAAAACCCTAAAATTGATTTCTTCACACGAATTTTCTCGACAATCAAGTATCCCCCGTATTGCCAGTGGAAACAATACTTGTATATCTTTTCAAGCTAGATGTCTTCTTCTGTGCTTCATTCACTCAATGAGAAAGCTGCAACAAAAAATCATCTAGCACCCGAATGTCCTTTAAGAAGGAGAACAATCTACTCTTCTGATCCTAATTCAAGCTGTAAATAGCAGGTGGGAGGTAGCCATCGTCCTCATGAATATGCAACTCAGGATGAATCCCCAAACTCTTCATGTCTTTTCTTACTTTCACTGTGTCCTTTAGATCATCAATCAGATTTAATACGTCTAAGATATTGTCCATCACATTCTTTTCGATGTGCATAACATCTAAGTTATGACGTATTATAAGATCTTTCCAGTATGACAGCTCCAGAAAGAAAATGTTTTTCTTTCGAAACTCAGAATTTTTCAAGGCTATCTGATCCTGTTTAAATGGTCGACCCAACCGTATCTCACTCATTTCTTGTAATCTTTCCATGATAACCTAACCCGGCAACTTGATAAAACCTATAGTAAGTTTATTCTTTGGATTTTTCTTTGAATACCAACGTGTCCTGCCATCAAATCTATCCCTAAACTGACATTCGCCATCTATGTTCAATGGGTAGAAATCTGTGATGCCCTAAGTAATAGAATGTCTTACTTTCTAGTGGTATCAAGTGATGAGTATCTTCCATATAGGCTGGGCAAGCAAGCATTCCCTTAGTACTCCAACCTAATAAATTTGCATATGTTGAAAAGTTGTTTATGGTCTACAACAATACTACATGCATTTAGAAGAATTCTCTCTTTTCTACATCATACATCTTCAAGTCGACGTACCACAACTATTTGAGTTCATCAATCAATGGTTGAAGGTAAACATCTATTGCATTTTCTGGTTGTTTTGGACCAGCGATTAATAGGGTCAATATCATGAATGATGAGCTCATACACAACCAGGGAGGTAAGTTATAAGTGATCATTACCACTAGCCATATATAGTACAACAAGTACATAATCTTAAATGGATTAAATCTATTGCTTGCAAGACCCAACCGTATGTTTCCTACCTCTAAAGAGAATGAAATGTTTCTGTCGTCAAATCTCTTCCACTCCTCTGAATCAGTAGGATGACATATTCTTCTATCTTGAGATTTATAATCCTGGTGCCATGTCATCCACCTTGTGCTTTTACTTGATATAAAAGGATGTTAAAGCCTTGGTGTCAATGGAAAGTAACGAAGAACCTTCAGAGATTGTTTCTTCCTACTTTCATGTTTACCTCCCTTATATCTCTCATGTACACATTCAGGACAGTTACTCAAGTTTGCAAATTCATTTCTGAGTAGAATGCAGTCATTCGAACATGCATTGATCTTCTAACAGTCCAAACCAAGCTTGCGAATCTATTTCCTTGCCTCGTACTATGAAGCTGGAAAACCATTGGGGTTATTCAACAGCATAGCAATGAACTAAAGTATTTCTGACATGAATTTAACACTTGCTCTGTTCATAACCTTAAGCTAAAACATCCTCGCTAGAAATGACAACTTAGACATGCTTGTAACCTCAAGAGCAATAGGACCTTCGCTGCCTTAACAACATCGCAGAATGGATCACAACTTCTTAACAGATCTTCCTCATTTGCATTTATATTATCTCCTGCTCTCATCTCATTCAGAATTTCTTGTATTTCTTCACCTCCACTATCAGCAATCTCTTCGTCAATCTCATCATCAATAGTCATTTCATTGTTTCTAACTTCCTCAATAAAATCCTCTCCATTAGTGACCCAATTAGTGTAATACTACCACCAACCATTAGAAATCAAGTGCTCAAGTATAGGGTTCCACCCATGCAAGGAACCATTCAAACATCTTCTACATAGGCATAAGATCTTATCGAGCAATTCTCCTCACCAAAATATCTTCCTATCATCATGAAAGTCCCATTCCATAAATAAATTACTCCATCCTTATATTTGGTGTAATCTAAACTCCCCAATCCAATCTAAAACTTGTTCATGATAACCTAAACTTATAGTAAATCATACGTAAGTTAGAAAGAGAAGATCTTTCTCATGTTGGGCGGCTAAGAGGATAGACCTTTTGCTTAGGGTCTAAGCAATGTGTCCGTGAATGTGTGGGTGTGTGTCTGTGGGTTTTGTAGGCCTAGGTTGTGGGTCTAAGTGGGTTTGAGTTGGTTCTACCTAGGTTGGGTTAGGTTCTAATCTAATTGGGTCTAATTAAACTAAGTGGTGTAGATGTGAACCTAATTGGATCTTTGGTGACCTAATCTAGATAGGTGTAAACTCAATTAGGTGAAAGCACACCCAATTGGATTTGGGTTAGGTCCAATTTGACTTTACTGAGTCTAATTAGGTTGACTTAATTAGGTTCCACCTGAACCTATTTAGAGTTGGTTGCATCCAATTAGGTTATACTGCACCTAATTGGATGTGGCTAGGTCTACTAGGTTTAGGTCAGGCATGATTAGACTTAATTGAGTCCAATCAGGTCTCATGGACCCAATTGACTAGTGGCTAGCCCAATTGACTCAAACCGAGTCAATTAGGTATGGTGGACCTTAATAGGTTTCTAGGTTAGGGATTGGGTATAGGGTAGGTGGACTAGGGTTATGGATAGTAGGATAGGTCTATGGATAGGGTGGATAAGTACCTGGATAATGTTATCCATGTTTTTGGCTTCTGAGCTCAAATATCTAGTTTTGAGCTAGTTTAGGGATAGATATTGGGATAAGGTTGTCCTAGGGTTTTAAGGATAGGGCATGGTTATCCTAGTCCCTCTCTTTCCTTCCCTATTCTTGTGTCTTCATTCCTTCTTTATTTCAACTTTACTCTTCAACAAGCTCCTAGCTCCATTGCAACTTCTTTTCCTATCCAGCTTTTATTCTTTAATGCTCCATATTATTCTAAGTCCTTTACCTACATTATTCAGAAAATACTAAAATAAGATAATTATTCATAAAATAAATACAAAGCCTAAATATCTATGCATGCTTTAAATGCAGTAAGTATAAACCTAATGCATAATTTTACTAAAGAGTTAGCCCTAGATTAAGCTAATTAGGGTAATAAATTAGGTTGTTATCACCTGCACATCAAAATAATACATACAATCAAAGTGGGCACACCCCACATTCATTCAATGAAACATAAACAATATGTGGGCACACCTCACATTTAACATAAACCTAAAATGTCATAAAACTAAGTTATACATATTAAAATTATACCTCTAAGTAGCACAGCCCCCGAGAATGCCCCTGAAGGATAACCTATAATTTAAACATCACAATTAATTAAATAACGCATTATTATCTTATTAAGAACTTCATAATTTATGAAGGGTAGGAGGAGAGGAGGGGGATGGGCAACATCAATAGCAGTAGGAGGAAGAGGTGAGGAGAAGTAAGGGTAGTAGCAACAGTTGGAGGAAGAGAGGAGGAGGGGGGCGAGGAGGAGGATGGGTAAGAGGAGAGGAGGAAGGGCAGGGAGGTGGAGGAGGATGGGTAGGAGGAGAGGAGGAGGAGTGGGATGGTAAGGAGGAGAGGAGGAGGGGGTAGGGAGGTGGAGGAGGAGAGGGTGATGAAGAGGAGGAGGAGGAAAGGCGGAGGGTGGTGGGGATGAAGACGATGACGACAATGACGACCATGATCGACGATGAGAACAATGACGACGTTGAAGAGGATAAGGAGGTCTCACCTGAGGAGGACGATCGACGATGAGGAGGGGTGGTGAGGAGGGCTAGTGAGGAGGGGTGATGATCGTCGATGATTGGCAAGGGGGAGCACAATGACAAGGGTTTTAGATTGGGAAATGAAATAGTTGATGGGGGAGGAGTGGGCACTAAGCGCATATAGATCAACCGACATTTACCGTTGGTTTAATTACTAAGCAATGGAAAATGTCAACATGGATCCCCCTCTCACGCCCAAATGCTAGTGATGTCAGGGACCTGCAATTCATCATCGCCTATGGAAATAAACAATGACAAATATAGATTTACCATCACTTTGCCGACTAACGGTGAATATTAAAATCCCCCTCGCGTGCTCATTGTTGCTTTTTGTTAGTGATGACAGTGGATTATTTTTAATCCCTCATTCATCGTCACTTATATAAATAACCAATGGAAAAAATATATTTGCGGTTGCTTATAAAATCGATGGTATATCCCATTTTTCTAGAAGTGTTAGTTTCAAATCTTGACTTTTCATGCCTAATCTTGTCTCCCAACTTTTGAGAAATCCATTTCTCAAATCTTGACTTTTCATACCTAATCTTGTCTCCCAACTTTTGAGAAATCCATTTCTCTAGGAAATTATTACCATTAAACGTCCAATAGTCCCCTCAAGTGTCCTACAGACGTCTAACAGTTTGGAGCAAGTTCCTTACAGAAGATCCAACACATCAAGGAGAATTTCAAGAACTTTTTCTCTTGACTTTAGACGTCCGATATTGGCTTTAGATGTCTAATCTGCTAATTTGATACGTCTGACAACTTGATACTGATAAACACCAATTTATCATCATTCATAGCCTATTATTACACTTGGTTCCTAAGGTTTCAGCATTTGCATTAGGGTATTAGGTGGCATTTAGGTATGCATTGTTAGGATTTCTTTTTATCTTATTTACTGATACACTTCATTTTGATTGTCAGGGATGAATACACCATAGAAACCATCTAAACCCTGATTATGTGAAAGGCAGAAGGACAAGAAGAAGAAGATAGAAGCTCATTCTAGCTCGTCCTAGCTGGATCCCATCTCATCTCAGCTAGATCCCAACTCATCTCAACTCCTCCCAGCTCCTAGTAGCTCAACTCTACTAAGCTTAGCTACTAGTCTTGAATTAGCTAGCTAAGCTAGTTGAAGAGTCATCACCTCAGCTCCAGACAAGCTGAAGCTAGCTCAATTTAGCTCAACACTACTCAGCTTGGTAGCTAGAAAAGAACTAGCTAGCTAAGCTAGTTGTTAAGTTCACAGGCATCTCCTCTTCATCTTCATCTCAACTCCATAAAGGCACAGTCAGCTCATCACAACTCCTCCTAGCTCCTACCCTCTATTAACTAAGGTAGCATAGCTAGCTAACCTAGCTCCTAGTCCACCTCCTACTCCTACTCCTCATGGCCAACCACCTCTCTTAAAAATCACCAAAAAAAAATCCACCACCTTTCTTCTTTTTTTTGGCACCAAGAATACATAACCACCAGCACCCTTGGCACCCCTTCACGAGTGGTGCTAAATACATGCATCCCTCCACCACATAACCACCCCTTAACCACCTATTTTCGGTGCCAATAACGACCCCTACAACCCTTCACCTTTGGTTCCAAAATAAGGCTTAATCTCCACCCTACATCTACCCCCAAATCCCATCCTAGCCATCTATTTTAGGGGCCAAAAATACCTACCCTTCTAGAACCCTAGGTTGGCACCCACCCTACCTAAACCCTACTCCTCTACTACTCCTCTTCACTTCTTCAAGTGGCACCAAAACACATCTACCATCCAACCCTTAACCACCTTCACAACACAACATCCTAGACCTCCACATACTCCACGCCAACTAACCCTAGACTAACCTAAGGTGGTGCCAACTACCCCCCTTCGTAATCTATATATACCACCATTAACCACCACAAAAAACCCTTCTTTGGCTTTACATATTTTCTACCTATATCCACCTATAATCATCTTTGGAGGAGGAAGATAGGTGTAGGATCAAGGGGAAGTTCTACTCCCCCTTGGTGCTCTACTTCTACTTTCATCTTGAAAGAGAACGCACCAAGGATCAATCTCAAGGAGGACAACCAAGCAAGGAAGAGAAAGGGTGGTGGACATCCACCCTAGGAGGAGAAAGAGAGGATTCTTCTTCAAAATCAAGGAGACCATCTTTGGAGCGAAGACTTATTCCATCTTCTTGGAGCATATAGCTATTTTCTTCTACTTTTTCCAGTTGCAATTTTGTTTTTTTAAGCATTCGTCTACACTTGAGGATTACTTGCGTGGGCTCCTCCACACAAGTGAGCTTCTCAAGTGTTACAATTTGTGCAGCTTTATTTATTATAAAATATTCTATTGGCCTTTCACTTTTGTTTCCTAATTGCTTCATGTGTCGTTAATTAGTAGCACACACATCTTTCCTAATTATCCTAAGCCTCACTTGTGTAGGGTGAGCCTAGGAAAGTTGGATTTTGTCACTTTAAATTTGTCACAATTGTTTAGGCATATTTTCTATCCTTTAGTTGCCTATATTTCAAAACCCTGAAAAAAATATCAAAACCAAAAATACAAAAAGAAGATTTGAGAGAGTGAGAGAGAACATCTTGATGACTAACAATTTGGCCTCCTTGGATGACCCTAGATACTCATCCTATCTAGGTTATAAATTTTAAAAGTTGATCGGATTATGCTTGTTACAACGACATTAAAAATCTACTTTAACAAAACATGCATTTTTTGCATCAAATACAAGTACCCTACATAAGATCCAATGAAAATCAGGAACCACACTTCTCAAAATTAGACATCCACCCTAATAAGTATGCTTATATATATATATATATGTGTTAACATGTTTAATTATGCTAGTTTTGTAGCATAAGTTGCATTAGAATTATGGCATATTATAAATAACTACATGCATGCATGACAGGAACTAGGGTTGCATTGCTTGAGCCTGATTTTCATTGATTACTTATTAAAGCTCTTTGTTGTGTAGAGTGTATGTGTCTAGTCTGGACAAGAGTGCTTCAAAATACATGAGAGGAGAGGAGAAGAAATCATCTCACTTGTCTCCTTAAAACCCTAACTCGAGACCCACCTCTAAACCTGCCTTATTTAGCCGATGCCCTAATCCTAATCCTAATACCCAAACCTAAACCCTAGCTAGCTCTCCTCAATGCACGTAACCTTAATCCTAAACCTACATTACATTCCAAGCCTAATCCTAAAATCTAGCTCGCACACCTAATTCCACTAGCTTAATCCTAGTCTTAATCCTATCCTATAGGTTCCTACATATTATCCACATGTGCCACATAAATTTTCTATACTAAATTTTCAAAAATATTCTTTGAAATTAATTGATAAAATGTGGTAATCAATTTAATTAGGTTTCAATTCCATCCCATGATTTTAGCCAATCAAGATCCACATCCCAATCTTAATCCCCACATTCATGACAACCTAACATATCTTCAATATTTTGGTCATAACTTTCTCATTTTAAATCTAAATTGAGTGATTCAAGTTGTATTTGAAAGCTGATTTCAAGATATACAACTTCTCTTTATGTATAATTTAAAATTCGAGAGATAAAGAGGATGAACCTTGATGACAATTAGGACAGCTACTTTCATATTTAGATAAAATCTAAACCTAATTTCCAAAACCTAAACCTTTTCCTTGGCCACCAAGACCCCTTGGATGTCCCCCTGCCTTTATTTAAACCTCCTGGCTAGCCATTGAGATACCAAACAAACCTCCTTAGTTCCCTTAGGGTCCCTTAGTTCTAGTTGCATCCATTAGCCACCTTCCTTCTTCCTAGCACTACAACAAAGAAGGGTTTTGGTCACAGTTAAAAACTATGACCAAAGGGGTAAAAATTGTTACCAATTAGCGTCACAAAAAGTTGTGTGGTGAAAATGTTGGTCATGATTCCACCCAAAACCGTGACCAAAGGGTGTTGGTAACGGTTCCACATAAAACCATGACGAAAGCCTCCACCATTAGTTAGGTTCGAGTGTTTTCGGTCATGGTTATAAATCGTGACCAAAGGCAAAGAGCTTTGGTCATGGTTTATAACCATGACCAAAAACTTGGAGAAGAAGACAAAAAGGGTTTGGTGACAGTTAATCAATCATGACCAAAGGTCTCTTAAAACAAAAAAATAAATAAATGTAATTTGACCTCGGTACTCTCAAGAAAAAGACTAAGAACACGGGAACACGATCGAATGCAATTTGATAATATATAGATATAGCCATTGCTCCTTCAAGCTGGCATATTGTAGTGTCAGAAACAAGAAACAAAATTTACTGTCAAGATCTAAACAAAATCACAGTAGACAAACATTAATCTAATACAATGCTTGACATAGATAGACTTGCATCATTGTCTTTGTAGCATTTTCCAAGCTAATATAGAGAGGTTCTTACTTCTTATTCAGAGGAAAAGAGATAACCACTAGAGATTCGTAGTAAGCCAAATAAATTAAAACTAATGATTAAATCAAGTACACTTACCAAAAACTTGAGGACAAACACCTGAACACTATGCAAAACATTCATATATAACAACATCCACCCATGAAAAACAAAAACTTTGTATTGCTTTCAAGCCATAAACCCATAAAATAGTAGCCATCCTGATGCAGCAATATAATTTCTTTGCTCAAGATAAGACGCTTTCATTCCTATATTTGTTTTTTAGGGTGTATGCAAAAGTCAAAAGAAGTTTTCTTTGGAGAAGATGTGACCTGATTGTTGGCCCATCCTTCAAAGTAGCTGGCTTAACCATGATAGCTGGACCAAAATCAATTGGATCTATGACACCCTTAGTAACTGCAGCAAAAGAAGTGCCAAGTCCAACCATAATAAATTCCTATCTGCCACTCCACTTCAATCAAATCTAGCAAACAAAGCACCACCACACCCTTCCATATTGAAGCAATGAAAACAAAAAATGAAGCACACACCTCTGCACCACAAGAACTAAAGAAAAGATACCTCTTCAGACCTTGCATCAACGGAACCAAAGCAAATCAAGGCCTAAACGCTGCTGCTCATCACCAGATCAGATCTGAGTGCATGCTAGTGCCACCACTTTGATTTGAATATCTGAGCACCATCCAACCACTTCTCCTCGTAGACCGTACCTGGATCACCTTGGGTGTGCTGCTCTCACAGCTTGCTGCTGCTAAGAGCAAAACACAGCACCTTAAATCAGATCTGAGTTCATGCATCCCTCAGATATGAAAAGCCTTTGTGCTGCTGCTCAGAGCTAGAGTAGATCTGGGCACCATTGCCACCTTCAGAACTAATAACCACCGCACTCAGAACAGATCGGCGCTCAAGCACTACCCATCCTTTTCTTGACCAGTTTTAAACTCAGTGAGATACCGAAAGTAATCTACTCTCCTGGAAAATGGCAAGAAGGGGAATTTTAAAAAATGATGAAGGATTTGTGATAGGTTTTCAAAAGCAGCTTGTCCATAAACTAAAATCCATACCTATAACTTTGAATGTGCCAAGCACACTATATGTTTCAACAAGATTGAGATTTTGGATTAAAAAAAAAACCCTACCATTTTGGTAGTTAACACATAAAAAAGGTTTCCATTTCGAACACATTTTCAAGAAAATTCTCAATGGCTTGGTCATTCAACTGAAAGAATGAAGCCTATCCCTGACAACATTGATGTAGGTTTGTGCTTGCTCGGTCTCATTTTGCATCCAACAACTTAGGCAATCATCATGTAATCCATAAAGTTGGCTCAACCAACAATCATAAATTGTTATGAAGCTGCAAAAAACCATCCATAAGTACAACTGACCAAATTATGAGGGCAAGGCACTAAATCCATTGTTAGATTAAAATGGTAAAACCATTCAAGCATCCTTGTTAGTAACTGATGCAGAAAATATGTGGTTTGTTAATTAACGTAATTAGTGTCATTGAGACGTGTAAAATTTGATCACAACTCTTAAATTTATAAACCTAGATAGGGTAATGATGTAAACACATTTATATCACATAAACCATCTATTTATGCATATTCTTATGCATATAGTTGCATCATACATTATAAATATTACATAACATGCATCATCTTGCATTTAGGTTAGATTGCAAAAAATTTAGGCTAATTACCTCTTTTTATGGTCAGGTGATAGGACGATATTTAATCGGGGCCTCGGATTAAAGATCCAACCATACGGATCTGATCAGGGCAACGATCGGAGTTTAACAACTCCAAGATCGCCCCGATCGAACTTCCATAGCATCTGATGCAGTTCGAGAAAGATCATAGCTCAAGGAGCCAAGATGGTGTAAATTCATACATCAAATGACAAATCTGACCACACGGATGGGTTCAAATCGACGATCGTAGCCCAATGACGTGAAAATTGATCCAATTCGACATCCGTGGCACCATCTACAAGTCACAGAAGATGGACGACCAAGATGGCGCCACATGGTGCCATCTCAGCTACCCAAACTGCCCTTAGATTGCCGCTACACTTCCTCTCCTCAACCAGTCATTAGATCTAGACCATTCGGAATCTGAAGTTCTAATTGCGGAGGATAGGAATTGGGAAATGATAATATGGGAAGCCAATTTCGGAGGAAGCAAAAGACCAAGTCTAAGGGTGCCTATTTGTCAAAAACCACCAACTCTCTACCAGGACCCTTTTGACATCTTTAATTTAGAGGATGTCCAACCTAAGCGCACATTCATTGATTATCCTTTTGAGTTTGATTTCTCTGTAACCCGACTTTTTGGTCTTGGGTTGCTTCCTCACAAATCGCAGGTCCGACCCTGCTTGCATGTTGATCTTAGGTTTTCGATAATTTTTATCCAGAACCTTAGATATACTCGACCATGGGGTATAGCTCTACACCACAATCTGATCCACATATGTGGACATCTGCTGGTAGGTCCTGAGGTGAATCTTTTTATTTTGATTCTGACCTGCACCTGTGAATTCTTTATTTCTTCATTTTTGTATAATGTGCCTAGCTGAAGGCACTAAGTTCAGCACGTATACAGTTTCTTTTCATCTCAGAGCTGACCTGTTATTCATGCAATTCAGGCGCTTTCTACTCTACTCCACTCAGTTTCAGGTCTTTTTAATACAATGAGGACATTGCATTAGATAGGCATGAGGGGGTGGATATCATTATCTAAATCATCTTGTTAGCTCCGTAGATTCTTTTTATTTTCTATTTATTTTAAAAAAATGAAAAAAAATGATGAATTAGGAAAGAGAACTTGGCTTTAGAAAATTTTCAAACTTAGAGAATAATACTGTATGACCTGAACACTTAGACCTTTTAAGTCTTTGGGCTTAATCAACCCGGGTGTCCACTAAAATGTGGATTTGTTTCTCGAGTCCTCGCCAGTCTAAATATATTTCTAATTTGATTAAATAATATGGGGTGATAAGTACACGACTTATCAACCTGCCCTCTGATTTGAGGAAACTTTAAGTCTAAGCATCTACACACTTTTCGCACTGACTCATTATTCGGTGATTTTTACAGAAATTGAGTAGCTAATGAACCTTTTAGGGCGGTATGGCTAGCAAGTTATCATGGGTAACAACTCATTGGTCGGTTGTCCAGAGCCCAGCCACAGGACCAATCTCTTCTTACTGCCTTTAGGTCAATCTTAGATAAGGGAAGCCACCTACTTAAAGAAAAGAAAAGAAAAAAAGAAGAAAAATATCCAAAAAGAAAAGAAAACAAAAGAAATAGAAAAGGAGAAAAGAAAAGAAAAAAAAGAAATAAACCACACTTCACTGCACGAGTATGGCGGGCAAGTTATCGTAACAGCCCATTGGTAGGATGTCTAGATCCCAACTCAAGAAATACACATATAATTCCTACACTTAGGATGAAGCAGAGAAGTAGAATAAACCGGGGAGATATACACTGGGTTTCACCCTTGTGTTGACTCCATAAAAATAAAAGTAGGGAGAAAGCTACCAGTCGAATAAATATACCTTTAGGTAGAATTCATTTTTAAGGTCACATAGGAGTGTAGAAATCCGAAGTCCGTTCTAATTGCCGATCAATGAGTCTAGCACTTCACACAAAAAGCTGCTTAGAACTTAGAGTTCTCATCAAGTCTTGGGTGGGTTGAGTGGCCATAGAAAGATGCTTCGAAACCCTAAACTCAAAAATCCAAAAAAATTAGAAAAGAAGAAAAAGATCCTTCTTTGAATAAGGTGAGAGCTTGAGGAGGTCTGCATTTTGGCAGACACCCGGACGTTGTTGTTTCTGTGTAGTTCAGGTCCTAGTTGAAATCTCTAAGTGTTGAAAAATAACATTTGCCCAAGAAATCTGAACCTAATTCTCTTATAAATAGCATGAAGTTTTGCTAGGGACTAGCAAAAGATAGGCATGGGGGTGTGATGTAAACACCTTTATATCACATAAATCATCTTTTTATGCATGTTCTTAGGCATATAGTTGCATTATACATTATAAATATTGCATAACATGCATCATCTTGCATTTAAGTTAGATTGTATAAAATTTAGGTTAATTGTCTCTTTTTATGGTCAGGTGGTAGGGAGATTTTTAATTGGGGCCTCGGATTGAAGACCCAACTGTATGGATCTGATCAGGACGAAAATCGGAGTTCAACGACTCCAAGATCGCCCCAATCAGACTTCCGTAGCATCTGATGCAGTCTGAGAAAGATCAGAGGTCAAGGAACCAAGATTGTGTAAATCCATACATCAAATGACAAATCAGACCGCATGGATGGGTTCGGATCGACGATCACAGCCCAACGACATGAAAATCGGTCCAATCCGACATCCATGGCACCATCAACAAGTCACAAAAGATGGACTGGATCGCCAAAGCACTTCCTCTCCTCAACCAGCTATCAGATCTGGGCCATTGGATCTTGATCCAACAGCCATGAGAGTGCACACTTTGAATCAAAGCTTGCCTCGAGCGCATGCGTAGCGCGTTGGGCGAGTGCACATTCGCAAAGCAGAGGTTGTCAGGTCGAGCCTCCATGCTCCTCAAATTGAAGGCGCGAGCAGGGCATGGTTGATTTCTCTCGTTGGATGGCGATTGGGCAGTGGTGGAGGCAACGACGTGGTACACCCAGATGCGGGGAGCACAAACACGAGATCAGACGTGCGGGAGGCACGATTTATGAAGGCATGCGAACGTGGATCTGGGCCATTGATCCTCGCATCCAACGGCAATGAAAGAGGCCGCATGCCTCTTAACGCAAGCACATGATGAGGCACGATGTATTTAAGCCATCCGATCTCGCGATCGGACGGCTGAGAGCGCTTGTTCATGCGCAAGCGTTTTGAGCACGGGGAGAGGAGAAGGCGCACGGACGAGCTCACTAAGCCCATGTTCAGGGCTTTAGTGACTCTTAAATCCATCACTAAAGGCCCTTGCATTAATTTTTTAACTTGAAATGACCCAATTGCCCCTTCAAAACTCACCTGTAAATAGCCCTACGACCCCTACATATTTCTCATCCCTTCCTCTCTTCTCTCACCCCCTCCAAAGGTCTAAGAGCTTGTCCCAAACTCAAGATGCTCCTCTAGAGTTAAATATAATTTTTCCACCTTCTCATCTCATTCGTAGAGCATTCTGTGGTTGTCTTCTCACCCTGCCCCGTTCTCCGTCGTCCATCGTCGTTCTCCTTCATCCCACATCTCACCACAATCTTCTGGGTGCTACGTCAACGCGGCTCATCCTCCAAGCAACCGTTGAGGAGGATAACTTCTCTCCACCTTCTCTTTACCGCTTTCTAGAGTAGATTTACTAGTTTCTAGTATAGATTTCTTGCTTTCTAATGTAACGAGTAGTTGCTAGTTGTAATGAACATCACCTGATGATTATGAAATCCATGTGTATTATACTTCTATTTTGTCTTTATTTGTAATATTCTCTCTCTCTTCTATTCATTATTCTTTAAGTAGATAGCTAGTTTAGATTTAATTCGACCAGCTAATCTACTTCATGACAATAAAATAAATGCAATTTTTAATCAAACATCTGTTTCCCTGTGTTCGACCCGGAATTCCTTTTGAGTTTCGATAAAATTTATCTGTTGACGGTTTTTCCTCATAAATCACGCTGCAACAATGGGTTTTCAAAACTCAAACCTTTTTGCGTAGATTTTCCTCATCAACAGGTAAGTATCTAGGATCGTCCAAGCAGGCAATTGTAGTTTTCAAAAAGTATTTTCTCTCTTGTAAAACTCAAATCTTCCTTTTTGTGTTTTTATGTTTTTGACTTTTTTAGGGTTTTGAAATAATCGGGATTGCAAAATGCAAAACACGCAAAAATAGAGCTACACCTAAGTGACAGTAATTGAATCTACACCTCTATGCTCACCCTAGGAAGGTGTACCTAGGGTAATTAAAGGGTAGAAGTGGGTGCAACAAAAATGAAAATTGCTTGAATTATGAAAAGAAAAATTGAAAGGCAAGAGATTTTATAAAAACCAAATAAATAGTAGTTCTACAAAGTCTACTTGAGAGCTCACTTGTGTGAATGGTATCACATTTGTAATCCCCAAATAGGGAACTGTTTGCTACTACACGAAAAAATAAACTACAGCAAAATAGAGAAAAGCTCTTGTGAAGATGCTGGAGATGACTCCCGCTCCAAGTGTGGTTGCTCTCTCACTATGAAGAAAGCCTCCTCCTTGCTACGAAGTACTCCTATCTCCACCTCCAAGGTGGACGTCTACCACCTTGAACTCTCCTACCTAGTCATCCCCTTAGGATGATCCTTGGCTCTTGGACAAGAGGAAGAGGAAGAAGAAGAAATGAACACCAAGAGGGCAAAGGAGAACCCTGTTGATCACCCTTCTTCTCTCTTCTTCCTTTGCTGAATATAAGGTAATATATGTGGAAATAATGTAAGCCAAAGATGGGAATTTTTGGTGGGTGGTGTGATGTATTTATAGAGTGGATGGAGGGAGGGTTGGCATGGATAAAGTGGAGGGCTAAGATGGGCTCTTGGTGGGTGGTTAAGGGATTAATGGTGGTGATCACTTGGTGCCATGTGTAGAGATGTGGAGGTGGGTGGTTAAGGCTTGGAAGCACCCCATGGTGGACGTCCATGGTGGAGGGGTGCCTCCATTTTGGTACCAAGTATGAAGGTTTCTAGAAGGGGGAAATTGGCGGGAAAAAATGGAGGGTGGTAATGGCCTTTGGTGGTAAATGGATGGTGGAGATTTGGTGGTGTTCTGGAGGGAAAAGTGGTGCCACTTTTGTGGTGGTTAAGTGGGGTAGTTAAGGTGGTGAAGGGGTGTCATTCTTGGCACCAAAAGAAGGGGATGCAAGGGAAATGGTGGTTGTAATTCTTGGCACTAAGAAAGGGAGAAGCTGGAGGTTAGCCTAGCTAGCTAATCTAGCTTAGCTAGTAGAGTAGAGGAGGAAGAGATAGGGTTAAGCTGAGGAGAAGGAGACTTGAGCTGCTCTAAAGCTTCTTGGAGTTGACTACTGCTGAAGAGCACTACATCTAAGCTCATTAGCTAGCCTAGCTAGCTAGTTCTTTGCTAGCTACTAAGCCAAGCTCTTGTAAGCTGGCTTTTACTGTTGTGAGCTAAGAGCTAGATTTGGTCTTCCCAAGGACTAGCTAGCTAGCTAGCTTAGGTCAAGTGGCTAAGCTCAACCAAGTTAAGGTGAGTTGAGTCTTCGGGAGATGAACTTGAGCTGGCTTAAACTGGTTGAGGACTTCACCTGACTAGGCTTAGCTAGTTGATAACAGTATCCAAGCCTAATCAAGTGGAGCTTCCATGAGTTGGATGGAGCTGGGAGGAGCTGAAATGGAGCTAGGATCAACTAAGTTGAGCTGGCTTGAGTTGCCATCTAGCAGAGGTGAGCTAAATGGAGTTGAGATGAGCTGATCCCAACTAGGTTGAGCTGCAATGAGCTAGAATCTAGATGAGAAGAGCTGGATTTAGCTGAGATCCAGCTAAATTGGGCTTCTCCTTCATCTTCTACCTTTCTCGATGCCAAGGTTTACGGGATTTGACTGTCTATTCTGTTTACAGAAGAGAAATCAGGTTTAAAATAAATGCGTCGTAGTATAGCCAAAATCGCTTTGAAAATAAATGAATTTTATTACTTGAAAAATAATTCCGAGGTCGAACACAAGAAGCAAATTGGGATTCAAAAACCAAGAACACAACTTTCAAATTTGATAAAATATGCAATGAAGAATCAAAGTTATAAAGCGAGTAATGCAAAGAGATCCACAAAATATCAATGTGTATAAAAGCAAAAATATGGACGTCTGATATGAAAATCAGACGTCTTAAATGTATATTTGCTATAGTGCTTCAGATCTCTTTCTTCTTTCTTCTGTTCTCTGTCCTTCTTTCCTCCTGGCATCTTCTTATTTCTTTCTTTGATTTCTTTCTTTGCTCTGGCCTTTGCTTCTTCTTTCTCTTCTTTCTTCTTTCTGATTTGCTCTAGCCTTAGCTTCTTCTTCCTTCTTTTTCCTTGACTTCAGCTAAGCCTTCTCTTCCTTAGCTGCTCAGGCTTCTGCCTCTCCTTCTTCTGCCTATGGCTTCCTCTGCGGCTTCCTCCTTCCTCTCCCTTTGGCTTCACCCTTAGCTTTTTCTTCCTCTTTTTCCCTGAGAGCAAAACCTACTTCTACCCTCCCTGCGATCTCTCTTCTTTCTTCTCTCTTAGGCTCGCTCTCCTAGAGCCTTCTCGGGTTAACAGGTCGGGTCAGCACGCCCAAGACCAGGCCCACCTACGTGGGTGCTGGGTTAGGAGTGCACGGATAGTCGGGTCAGAACCAGGTCCGTGGGGGCGTGTGTCACGAACAAGGCTTATGGGATGAGTGGGACCTCACCCCATGTCAAGAGGCGATAAGCCCCTGACACTTTTTTCTTTTATATCACCGTGCCTACTCTCGAACTTCCGAGGTGGGACTAAATGTCCCACCTTCTTCGCAAGCGCCTTCACAGCAGGTGTTCACACAAATTGCAGCAGATGTGGGGGCTTGGACTCCAATTGCTGGGCTGGAAGCGTGTGCAAAGGAAGTCTGCACCGTCTGGAACCTAAAGCCTGGAGCCTGGGATGAAGCCTGCGAGCTTCTTCGAGCTTACTTCAATGGCGGTCGAGCACCTGTACCCTGTTCACAAGAAGACGGCCTTGCGGCCTCATCAAAACACATAGGAAGCTTCGCCTTGGCATGGCGAAGGTGGCACAGTGGTCGGCGTGGCACAGGGTGGCCTGGGCGTGCGTGCCTACGTCACCCTACGGCTGTGTAGATGGATGTGTTCGGGGGGTGTGTTGGGAGCATGTGGCGATGAATGGGAAGAAGGGTAATGATCAGTGAGTTGTGGCGAAGCTTGTGAGGTGGTTGGCGAGGTGGGTGGATGCATGGAGTGGCGAGAGCACCTCACCGGTGGTCTGCCAAAGGTGGAGAAGATTGAGGCGATTTGCAAATGTCGAGGGAAATTTTAGGAAATAAATGAGAGAAAAGAGATGAGAAGGAAGAGTAGACTTATCTGAGAGTAGTTGGATGAAGGGGGAAGCAGAGGAGGTGGACGGCTCGTATGTGCCGTCGCCGAAGACGAAGGCCCAATGAGAGGAGGACGGCGATGACGAGAAGGAGGCAGGCACGTGCGCTGGTGCGGCGCGATGTGGACGAAAGAGGCAAAGGCAACTCTATCACTGGTATTGTGGCAGAGCGACGAGAGGAGGAGATAGGAGTTGCCAGAGCTTGCTGGGAGTTTTGCCGGAGGGGAAGTGAGGAAAATTGGGGGTTTTCTCAGGCCAAATCAAGCTTGAGAGGATTGAAAGGATCTGGGGACCTTTTTATAACCTTTGGCAGAGGGCCTTGTGCTTGGAAGCCAAGCTTCCAAGCACAGCAACCTCACCGGAGTTGGAAGGTCGGGAAATACCCACAACTCTCACGCGTTTGCATGAGAGATTGGGTGGAAATTGGAGCTCCAAATTGGGTTCACATGAATGGGAATTTCTCAAAGAATCTCCCTTTCAAAGTTGAGAGGGATTCTCTGAGGAATCAAGGAGTTGTTTCCCTTGAATCCTCACCGGAGTAGGATTTCCTCCACTGTAATGGCGGAGGGACCTAATTGCAAAGAATGACGAGGAAGATAGGGGGTGTCTGCAAGAGTTTTCAAAAGTTAGGGGTATAACTGTAATTAGGCTAGACTGATTAGCCAAGTAGGTCAAGGTGAATTCCCCTTAGGTCCAAATTTTGGTACAAACCTAATTTGGACCTAAGGAATCCAATGGAGAAGTTGGATTTTGGGTTTGACCAAGTTTGACTAGTCAATTTACACAAAAACCCAATTTAGGGCAAACATTTCACTGAGACCCCTATTTAGGTCAAAATAGGTTCTAAAGGCCAAATTGAAGGTTCTAAACCCTAGAGGATATTTTTCCATGAATTTTAGAGGGTTTATATGAATTTTATCCTGACCAAAACCCTATTAAAATAAGTGGATCTATTTTAGGGTTACAAGAAGTCATTTAATTCCCAGATTTTACATGAACCCTTTTCTGTTTGAACCAACCCACTTTTTATCTTGTTAAGACCATTTGACCTGTGTTTAGCCCCTGAGAAATCCCGTTGTGCTGCACTGGGAAAATTATAGTTTTACCCATTGTTTCTTGCTTTTCTTTCAGAAGGGTTTTTTCCTTGAGTTAGAACCTCCAGTTGGTTATGTAGGAGCTTTTGTTCTCTTTTCTAGGTCAAAATGAGCTAGTTAGGGATCATGATGGTGTTCCCATCATATTCATCCCTGACACTTAAATCAAGATGTAAAATAAACAAAATAATATGCAATGCATGCTTGTCCTAGAAAATACCTAAATGTAGCCGAAAAACCCGATTGCAAAGATAAATCCTTAGAGATAAGTGTGCTTTAGGGCATAAGAATGATGATAAACTAGTGTTTATTACACCCCCATGCTTATCTTTTTGCTAGTCTCTTACCAAAACTGACTTTTGCAAAAAGGGTTTTGGGAAAAATAATTTTTTTAACTTTTGAGGAAAACATTCTACGGGACTTTGGTTGATTGAGAATAAGGAAGATAAGGGATTTGTTAAGGATAAAATATCGGGATTCATCTTTGGATCCAAGGGTTAGATTAATCATGATCAATGTATCCTTCAAGAATTCATTAATTAACCCTTTTCTAATTCAAATAACCCGAATCTATTTACGCAGTTAGGACCTCCTTGGCTCATGAATCTGATCTGCAACTCGTGTATCTATGAAGAATCAATGCTTGTTATTTTCTAACATTTTTGAGATAACATATTTATAAGGTTATATTTTTTGAAACTTTTTCTGCTTTTTCATTCTTTTTTTTGTTTGCTCCCTCATGCCTAGCCGTAGATCAGTCCTAATACAGATGTGTCGGGATCATCATTCCCGTTACTAATCCTCGAGGGGACACTAGCATCGGTACTTCGAGATAGCACCATCCAAGACACTCCCCAAGAGTTCACAACCCCAAAACACAGTGATGTAAAGGGACACTCCAAGTGAACTTAGGCTCTTGCTTCAACACTATGAGTAAAGCACCGTCCAAGACACCTGAGTCGCAAAATGCACCTTAATGCTCCGTCTAAAGATATGGAATGTAGATATAGAGTAGCGTCAAGGTGGTAACATGTTGACATCGCATCCTCAAAGGAGGTATTTTCCTCCTCGACGGTGGAAACTCACACCAATCTTCTACCTCGAACTTTCACCATGGCCAAAATAAGGGGCATTTTTAAATAAATATTTGAATGTTCTTGGGGCTTAGGTTGTGTTGTCTTTGTGTGTGAAGTGTTTAACACAAGACTTTCAAAAGAGATGCAAGTTTTTCGCTCAAGAACCAAGCCGAGTACTATCTAGGTTGCAAAACAAAATCAGGTTACCTGAATCATCAAGTGTTCGGAGGATTTCTTCAAAGGATACTTGCTCTAGTCTAAGTTTGATAGACCTGAAAGTTCTAACAAAAGGATCTACAGCTTCGTCCTTAGTTTGTTAAAGATTAAATCCCAAGTATACCTTTTTGAATAAAGTCTCAACCTTAGTCCCGTGTTTTCAAAAATTTCCTCAAAAAGTGTTTTATGATTTTTCTGACTTTTATATAGAATGCATGCAAAATAAAACTTTTTTTTTAAAAAACATTTTTTTATGTTTTTTGGTTCTAAAAATCCTAAAAGGACTATCAAAATTTAAAAACGTCCCCCCCATGCTTAGGATATGACATGTCCTCATTCATATAAAGGGAAAAAGTTAGAACCTAAGGTTGCATTTCAAAGAGGCAAAACCTGGAAAGAAAAGAAGGAAAGCAAGAAAAATGGTGGGTTACCTCCCACCCAGAGTTGTCTTTAGCACCTTATCAGCTAGGCATATGGTGTTGCATGGAAGACAGATGATCATGTAGAAAATTGGACACTTGAATGCCCTCTTGAAGAAGATAATCCTCTTGGTCCCCTAAACGATATGTGATAGAAGTAAGGGAACTAAAATGAGATGGAAAATGAGACATAGAACACGAGTCCAGCCAAGGTTGTATGTCAAGATACAGGCCAGACTCGGAACTAGGTGTTTTTGAGAAGCAAGAACAATTGTTAAATCAATGCGTCGTATTACAGTTGAAATCACTTGAAATCAAATAAATTTTATTACTCGAATTTGTAAATCCAAGGTCGAACACAGGAAGCAAATTGTGGTCTAAAAATCAAGAACACAACTTTCAAATTTGATATAATATGCAATGAAAAATCAAAGTTATAATGCAAGAAATATAATGTCAATGTATATAGAAGCACAAAATAATATGGACGTCTGATTTTGCAAATCAGACGTCTAAAATATCAGATTGCTACAGTACTTCTTCTGTCTGTGATCCCTATCTCTATCTCCGATTTCCTTCTTTCTTTTCTTTCTTCTACTCTTGGCCCTTGTCTTCTTCTTTCTTCTCTAATTGCTTCTTTCCTTCGCTTCTGCCTTCAGCTCTTCTTCAGCTTCCTCCTCTTTAGCTTTGCCTTCACCTTCCTTATCTTCTCTAGCTACCGCCCTCCCTTCCTTGGCTTCCTCTTCTTCTCCTGAGAGAAAAACCTACCCCTACCCTCCCCCGTGATCTCTCTTCTTTCTCTCTTAGGCTCGCTCTCCCAGAGCCTTCTCGGGTTATCGGGTCGAGTATGCATGCCCGGGACCAAGCCCACCGGCATGCGTGGTGAGCGAGGAGTGCAGGCTAATCGGTATACGGGTCAGGGCCAAGCCTGCGGCAGTGGGGTCATGGACGAGGCGGTGGGCGAGTGGGACCTCACCTCGTGGTCAGGAGGCGATAAGCCCCTGACACTTTTTCACTTTATATCATTGCACCCGCTCCTACACTTCTGAGGTGGGACTATGTTGTCCCACCTTCTTCGCAGGCACCCGCAGCAGATGTCTCCTCGAATTGCAGCAGCTGCATGGTCGTTTGCTACCAATAGTTGGGCTAAAGATGTGCGCGAAGGGAATCCGTGAGACCTAGAGCCTGGTGCTTATAGTCTTAAATGAAGCTTTCAAGCAAGCTTCATGCTCCGTCAATGGCGGCGAAGGCTTGAACCCTGTCAACAAGAAAACGGCCTTGCGGCCTCATTAGAACATGCAAGGAGCTTCGCCTGAACACGGCGAAGGTGGTACGGTGGTCGGCGTGGTGTGGGGTGGCCTGAGAGTGCGTGCCTAGGTCACCCTATGCGTGCGAAGGTGGGTGTGTTCGGGGGGCGTTCTGGGGGCTTGGCGCGGTGAGTGGGGTGAGGGGTTAGTGTCAGTGAGGTGTGGCAGAGCTCATGAGGTAGTTGGTGAGGTGGATGGAGGCATGGAGTGGCGGGAACACCTCGCCGGTGGTCTGACCGGAGGTAGAGAAGGTGGTGGTTTACGAAAGTTGAGGTGGATTTGCAGAAATAAATGATAGAAAAAGGATGAGAAGAGAGAGAGAGAACTTATCTGAGGGTGGATAGATGAAGGGGGATGCAGAGGAGGTGGCCAGCTCGTACTACCATCGTCGAATATGAAGGACCCAGTGGGAGGAGGACGCCAACAACGAGAAGGGTGCAGGGGCATCGGCTGGTGCGGCGCGACGTGGATAAAGGGGATAAAGGGAACTCTGCCACTGGTATTGTGGCAGAGCGATGAGAAAGAGAGAGAAAAAAGGGTCATAGGAGCTTGCTAGGTGGTTGATCAGAGGGGAAGAGAGGAATTGGGGAATATCTCAGGCTAATTCCAAGCTTAAGAGGTGCGGAATGATAAGGGGAGGCTTTTATAAGCCCTGGCAAGAGGTCTTGTGCTTGGGAGCCAAGATTCCAAGCATGGCAACCTCGCCAGAGTTGAAAGGTCAGAGAGACCCAAATCTCTCATGCATTCGCATGAGAGATTGGGTAGAAATTAGGGCTTGATAATGGGTTCACATGAGAGGAGATTTCTCAAAGAATCTCCCTTTCAAATTTGAAAGGGATTCTCTGAGGAATCAGAGAGTTCTTTCCCTCGATTCCTCGCCGGAGTAGGATTTCTTTCGTTGTAATGGTGGAGGGACCTAATTTCAAAGAACGACAAGGAAGATAGGGGGGCTTCTGTAGAGGTTTTCAAAAGTTAGGGGAAGAAATGTAATTCGGCTAGACCTATTTGCAAATTAGGTCAAGGTGAATTCCCCTTAGGTCTAAATTTTGGTAAAAACATAATTTTGACCTAAGAAATCTAATGGTGAAGTTGGATTTTAGGTTTGATCACATTTAACTAGGCAATTTACACAAAAACCCAATTTAGGGCAAACATCTAACTGAGACCCCAATTTAGGTCAAGATAGTTTCTAAGCGCCAAATTGAAGGTTCTAAACCCTAGAGGATATTTTTCCATGATTTTTAGAGGGTTTAGGTGAATTTTATCCTGACCAGAACCTTGTTAAATTAAGTGGGTCTGTTTTAGGGTTACAAGAAGTCATTTAATTCCTAGAATTCACATGAACCCTTTTTCTGTTTGAACAAACCCACTTTTTATCTTGTTAAGATTATTTGACCTGTGTTTAGCCCTTGAGAAAATCCGTTGTTGTACTGCAATGGTAAAATTACAGTTTTACCCCTTATTTCTTGCTTTTCTTTCAGAAGGGTTATTCCTTGAGTTAGGACCTCCATTTGGTTATGTAGGAGCTTTTGTTCTCTTTTCTGGGTCAAAATGAGCTAGTTAGGGATTATGATGGTGTTTCCATCATACTCCCATGCCTAGCTTTTGCTAGTCCCTTAGCAAAATTTTAAGATTTTAACTTATGTTCTAGACCATGAATTCCTTTGATGTTCACAAATTATGATGAGTGCTTTTTTCTTTTTGATTAGGTTAGAATGCCGACAGTAGGCTTAGAGGTACTCAAGTACCAACCAAGATCTGGACCTGACCAACTCTAGCCTCGGTCCTCCACAAAGGCTTTTAAGGCCCACAGGAACTATCCTAAGGTTCGTTGGACTCCGCAGTTAAAGTACCCGTGCTTGAAACATATTTTACCTTCAGCTCAGTTTGCAATGCGTTTTTTGTAAGAGAGAGACAGAGGATTTTTTTTATTTGCAGAGTTTTCTCTCTTTTCTTTTTATTTCTAGCTTCGGGTTGGCTTCTCAACACGGTCTGTATCGAATTCTTCATCCCCATCATCAATCCTCGAAGGGTCCCTAGCAATCGATGCTTCATGATAGCACCGCCCATGGCAACCTCTAGAACCCTGGTTTTTGAGATTTCAAGATAATATCGCCCATGGCGTTCTGTAGCTAAATCCAGACCCTGGCAATCGACATTTCATGATAATGCCGCCCATGGCATCTGAACCAGCACAGGGTGCTTACGTGCCCCCAGTAGGATATGTAAATATCCTAGGAGACAAGCACCGAGGAGATGATATGTTATTGCGCATCTTCAAGGGGAATTTCCCGCCTCTCCGCGTCGGGAACTCGTCCAAATCAACTTGTGTTGATCGGCCGCTCCTAATCTAGGTGACTTTTTTAGAACATTTAAACACTTTTCCGTGGTTTTGATAATTATGTGCACTGAACCAGACTGTGTGTGGATTGGGGTGCTTAGGTTACCGAGTCCTGCAAACCAAAGGTCAATTAACCAGGCCGAATACTCCCTAAGCCTTAGACCTAATACTTAAGCTTTGCATTTTCCCCAACCTCTTGAGGACTATCCAGATCTTAGTGGATACTTGAATTTTTAAGCCTAAGAGTCTAGCCCAAGAGGCCTAAGATCAGCGTTCCTACTAATCTCTTTTGTGTCTCATTAGCACTTTTTTCCTTCATTTTTCTTTTTCTTGATATGGTCTAGAACTTCGGTCAATCCCTTAATTTTCTACTAATGACTATCTCTTTTCTTTTTTTCTTTTCATCTTGTGCTCCTTTTTTTTGACATTTTGCTCTTTTCCTCATTTTCTCCTCATGATTTGTATGGCCTCAAAATTTTCTCTCCCCTCAGTATTTTTTTGTTCTTTTTCAAGATTTTTTTCATTTTTTTGGTGTTTTTTGTGATATGTGATTTTTTTGTTGAAACCTTTTATTGTGAGATGAATTTTCATGGTGTTTTGCACTTTCATACCCCCCAAGCCTACGATTTGCAATGTCCCCATTGTAAATTAGGTGAGTTCGAATTCAGCTTAGATCATTCATTAGAACAAGTTTTGGGTGGGCAAATAGGTCGAGGTGACTATTGCGAACGATTTTTGGACTCGGGTAAGGGTACCTGAGGTGGGGTCGGCTGTTCTAATAGATGAACCCTAAAGTGCAATATGAATTCGGCATAGGAATGTCAAGAAAGGTTTCAGGTTTTTCAAGAATGACAGGTTGCCTCTCGTTAAGCGTTGAGTTTTACACCATCGGCTGGGCGCAATGAGCTCAAGGAGAATGGGGGGTAAAGGATATCTCAGCTAAATTTGTATCGATCAAGTCAATGAACGATTTGAGTCTCTGACCGTTCACGACAAAAGGTTCGGAATCGTGGCTCAGTGGAATGATCTCAATGGTTCCATTTCCAAAGATTCGTCGGACTAGGTAGGGTCCGATCCATTTTGATTGTAGCTTTCCTGGGAACAATTGAAGCTTGCCATCAAAGAGTAGGACCTTTTGACTAGGATGGAAGATCTTTCTTGATATGTGCTTGTCGTGAAAGGCCTTAACTCGTTCTTTGTAAATTCTCGAGTTCTCATACGCGTCGTGACATAATTCGTCGATCTTGCTCATTTGAAGCTTTCTATGGGTTCCTGCATTGGAAAGATCTAGGTTGCATTTCCGTACTACCCAATAGGCTTTGTGCTCCAACTCGACGGGGAGGTGACACGCCTTCCCGTACACCAATCTGAAGGGAGACATACCTAATTAGGTTTTGTAGACGGTCCTATAAGCCCACAAAGCTTCCGGAAGCTGGGATGACCAGTCCTTCCTATCAGGTCGAACAGTAACCTGGAGGATTTTCTTGATCTCCCGATTTGATAGCTCAGCTAGACCATTAATTTGGGGGTGGTAAGGAGTAGAGATTCGGTGTGACACCTCGTATTTGGTCATCAGTGACCTGAACTAAGTGTTAGTGAAATGGGTCCCTCCGTCAGAAATTATAGCGCGTGGAATCCCAAATCATGAAAAGCTGTTGTAATGAATGAATTTGATAACCACTTTATGATCATTGGTTCAGGTCGGAATGGCTTCGATCCATTTGGACACGTAGTCAACCGCGAGTAAAATGTACTCAAAGCCGTTCAAAATAGGGAAGGGTCCCATGAAATAAATCCCCCATATGTCGAAGATTTTGCATACCAGAATCGGCTATAAAGGCATCATATCACGATGGCTCATGTTGCCCAAGGTCTGGCAACGAGTACATGCCTTACAGTGATTGTACGCATCTTTGAAAATTGTGGGCCAATAGAAGCCGCACTGGAGGACTTTCGCTGCGGTTTTATCACCTGAAAAATGTCCACCGCATGCCTGGTCATGGCAGAAAGACAATATGTCTTGAATTTCCGCTTCCGTGACACATCGTAGAATAATTTGATCAGCACCGATGCAGAAAAGATATGGGTCTTCCCAGAAGTAATACTTGGCATCGGAAAGAAATTTGTCCTTCTTGGTCGTCGGCCAATCGGATCGGATCTAATGTGATGCCAAGTAGTTTACTATATCAGCAAACCATGGAAGCCTTGTATTGATAGTCAGAAGGTGCTCATCAGGAAAATCCTCTGTGATGGGTCCGTAAGGGTCTATGATCTCAGAAGGAAGGCGGGACAAGTGATCAGCTACCACATTCTGTTTTCCCACTTTGTCACGAATCTCGAGGTCAAATTCTTGCAATAGCAAGATCCAGTGGATTAATTGAGGTTTCGTGTCCTTCTTCGCAAGGAGATGCCTCATAGCTGTGTGATCCGAGTAAATGATAACACGGGAACCCAGGAGATAAGATCTGAATTTTTCCAGGGCAAATACTACGGCTAGCAACTCTTTCTCAGTAACTGTGTAGTTACACTGAGCCTCATCCAGTGTCTTGCTAGCGTAGTAGATGACCACGGGTTTCCCGACAATTTTCTGCCCAAGTACCGCTCTGACAGCGAAATCAGATGCATTGCACATGATCTTAAAGGGTTGAGACCAATCAGGAGACTATAGGATCGAGGCTTGGGTAACTCGGTCGCGGAGGATTTCAAATGCTTGAGTGCATTCCTTGGAAATTTTGAAAGGTACATCCTTAGAGGGTAGAGAGGTCAGGGGGCACACGATTTTTGAGAAATCAAGAATAAATCGACGGTAAAAATCGACGTGCCCCAGAAAAGATTGGATGTCCTTGATCGAGCTAGGCATAGGGAGTTTGGAAATCAAGTTCACCTTGGCTCGATCGACTTGGATGCCTTTTTCTGAAATAAGGTGTCCCAGGACAATTCCTTCAGGCACCATGAAATGGCTCTTTTCCCAGGAAAGAACCAGATTCACATCAATGCACTACCTGAGGATTTGAACCAAGGGCAGGAGACAATCGTCAAATGATTCTTCGAAAATTGAAAAGTCATCCATGAAGACTTCCAGATAATCACCTACCATATATGAGAATATGGCAAGCATGCACCGCTGGAAAGTAGCGGGTGCATTATAGAGACCGAATGGCATCCTTCGGAATGCATACGTCCCGAAGGGCAGGTGAAAGTGGTCTTTTCTTGGTCCTCAGGATGGATTGTCACCTGGTTATAACCAGAGTACCTGTCCAAAAAGCAGAACCTATTTCCCGCTAGTTTATCAAGGATCTGATCAATAAACGGTAGTGGGAAATGATCTTTCTTCATGGAGGTGGCCGGCTCGTACTGCCGTCGTCGGAGACAAAGGACCCAGTGGGAGGACAGCGACAACGAGAAGGGTGCAGGGGCGTCGGCTGGTGCGGCGCGACGTGGACAAAGGGGATAAAGGGAACTCTGCCACTGGTATTGTGGCAAAGCGATGAGAGAGAGAAAAAAGGGTCATCGGAGATTGCTGGGTGGTTGACCAGAGGGGAAGAGAGGAATTGGGGAGTATCTCAGGCTAATTTCAAGCTTAAGAGGTGCGGAATGATAAGGGGAGGCTTTTATAAGCCCTGGCAAGAGGTCTTGTGCTTGGAAGCCAAGATTCCAAGCATGGCAACCTCGCCAGAGTTGAAAGGTCAGAGAGACCCAAATCTCTCATGCATTCGCATGAGAGATTGGGTAGAAATTAGGGCTTGATAATGGGTTCACATGAGAGGAGATTTCTCAGGGAATCTCCCTTTCAAATTTGAAAGGGATTCTCTGAGGAATCAGAGAGTTCTTTCCCTCGATTCCTCGCTAGAGTAGGATTTCTTCCGCTGTAATGGTGGAGGGACCTAATTGCAAAGAACGACGAGGAAGATAGGGGGCTTCTGTAGAGGTTTTCAAAAGTTAGGGGAAGAAATGTAATTGGGCTAGACCTATTTGCAAAGTAGGTCAAGGTGAATTCCCCTTAGGTCCAAATTTTGGTAAAAACTTAATTTGGACCTAAGAAATCCAATGATGAAGTTGGATTTTAGGTTTGACCACATTTGACTAGGCAATTTACACAAAAACCCAATTTAGGGCAAACATCTGACTAAGACCCCAATTTAGGTCAAGATAGGTTCTAAGGGCCAAATTGAAGGTTCTAAACCCTAGAGGATATTTTTTCCATGTTTTTAGAGGGTTTAGGTGAATTTTATCCTGACCAGAACCTTGTTAAATTAAGTGGGTCTGTTTTAGGGTTACAAGAAGTCATTTAATTTCTAGAATTCACATGAACCCTTTTCTATTTGAACCAACCCACTTTTTACCTTGTCAAGATTATTTGACCTGTGTTTAGCCTATGATAAACCCCATTGTTGTACTACAATGGTAAAATTATAATTTTACCCCTTGTTTCTTGCTTTTCTTTCAAAATCGTTCTTCCTTGAGTTAGGACCTCCAATTGGTTATGTAGGAGCTTTTGTTCTCTTTTCTGGGTCAAAATGAGCTAGTTAGGGCTCATGATGGTGTTCCCATCACTAGGAAAGTGCAGGTCCAATGGTGGGCGAAGGTTAGAGAGATTAGGTGAAATCAGGGGGGATGGATATGATGCTAAATCAGGAAGAGGGATTGATGGAAGGCAAGATTCTACGATGTTGATTTTGTTAACCATTGATTCAGAATCACAATCATGGAAGAAATTATGGTCGGGATAAGCATCCATAAGCTTTGTTTCTTCTACCAATTTAGAAATTTTTGTACCAGAGCCCTCAAAAAAATCTTCTTCATGGAATCTCTTAGATGCTTTGAAAATGTCAAGAGTAATTATTTGGCCATCGCAAGTAATATCTATTTTCCTGATATGAAAATTAATATTTGCTTTTGCGGTGGCCAAAAAGGGTCTTCCAAGGATGATGGGGGTGCTCTTTATTGTTTTAGGTACCTCAATGTCAAGGACGAGAAAATCAAGAGGAAATAAACTATTCTGGACCTTAACAAGAACATCCTCAACTATCCCCTTGGGTTTGATTGTATATAGGTCAGCTAATTAAAGGGTAACCTCATCGGGTTTTAATTCACTGATCTTAAACTCTCAGATAAAATAGTGGGGATGATATTAATAGAGGCACCTAAGTCGAGTATGGTGAGATCAAAACTGGTGCCATTGAAGACAACCGATATTAGGGGAGCACCTGGATCTTTCATTTTCGGAGGCAGCATTCTCTGAATAACAAAGCTTACTATCTCCAATAAATGAACTCTTCCTAGATTTTTAGTATGCCTTTTTGGGGTACAAAGATCTTTAAGAAATTTAACATAGGTAGGGATGTATTTAATGGCATCTAGGAGAGGGATATTGATGTGAACTTTCCTGAATAAATTCATGAGTTCCTTAGTTGTGGGCTCAAATTTCTTTCTTTTAGGGTTGGTGGAGTGTAAGGCTTGAGGGAAAGGAATGGGAGTCTAGCCTTGAAAATCAATTTGATCTTTTTGGGTTTCTTCCTAAAGGGTGGGAGAAGAGTCAACTTGCATTTTGTTAGGGTGGGTTTCCGGTGAAGATGTGGAAGGCCCAGGATCTTGTGTGGTTTTCTCGCTCCTTAGAGTGATTGCATTGGCAGTATGATTGTTGTTGGGAGGAGGGAGGGGGGGCTGGTTTTGATGGAAACCTAGGGGGTGATGCAAGGCTGGCTGGATAGGAGGCTGATAATGATTGGGATTTGAACCCTAGTTGTGGTTCCTTTGATTAATTGGATTAGCCATGGGTTAGGAAGGCAAATTACCGACAGGTCTTTGGTTTGGAGTAACCCCAATTTGGTTTTTCAATGTAGTCACCATACAAGTTACTTCAAACATCTAGTACTGCATACCTTACAAGGTTTTAATGAGCTGGGTATTAATATCATTTTGAGATGACCCAAAAGAATACTGGCTTTGCCCATAAATCCCATGCTAGTTTTGCTGATTGAAAGGAACTTGAGTTGGGGCTTTCAAGGAAAAGTTTGGGTTATTCCTCCAATTAGGATTGTATGATTAAGAAGAATTTCTAAAATTATCTTGAAGAGCAAAGATATTCTCAATAGCAAGGCTAAAAGAATTGGGAAAATCATATGTCCCAGTCATTTCTGATATAACCTTAGGAAAATAATTAGGCTCAACCAAGATGGCATTATGTTGTGCAAGTTTTCTCTCATCATGATGTTAAGCAGAGTATGATGTGGAGCTTGTTTCTGATTGAATTTTTCCTCTAATTTCTTTTGGTGAATTTGCATCTAGTCTAGTCTTTGTGCAATCATCTGGATATCATCCTGAGTCACTGGAACGATGCAGATCTAGAATCTATTTCATTTATGTTGAGTGTGGGATTAGAATTCCTGCCGAAAGTATCAATTGAGGTATGATTAAATGAGTTTCCACTCATTTACTCAAATAATTGATGTTCACTTTCAGCATCTTTGTTTAGGAAGCTACCCTTACATGAGGCATCCATAAATTTTTGGAATTGATCTTCTAATCCATAGAAGATCCATACTAACTACCAAAGAGAGATTTCATGATGAGGGAAACTCCACAGTAAATCCTGAAATCACTCCCATGACTCGTGTAAAGATTCACCATGTTTTTGTTGGAAAGTTGTAAGCTATCTTCACAATGCATTTGTACAACCAATTGGGAAAATTTTTTTGAGAAAAGCACTTTTGAGTTGCTGCTAGGTGGTTACAGGTCAACTAACAATCCTGAACTAGTAAGCATCCCTAAGACTGAGAGGAAATAATCTCATGTGCCATATGTCCTCCCACACATTGCGAGAGCGAGAAGTTTGGGCAAGGACGGTTAGTTCCTCCAAATGGCTCAAGGGGTCCTCTCTGGGAAGGCTATGAAAATGCTTAATGAGGTTCAAGATAGCCGTCTCAATTTCAAAGTCTCCTACGAGAATTACCACTCTCAATCTTTCTTCATAGTTGGAAGGATCATAAAAATCCTTCAGAAGACTGACAGGATCTTAGGGTGGTAAATTGCCTCATTGATTGGCTAGGTTCATCATAGTCCTAGCCAATTGTTGTTGATTAGTGTGAAGTTTATCCAATTGCTCAACCATTATCAACAACGAATTAGGAAGGGGGGCTTGATTTTGATTTGGCAACTCATGATTTTCTAGAAGCTCCAAGTTAGGAAAGTCAAGGATGGGAAAATTAGCCTACGAATTAGAGTTGGGTTGAGAGGTGGAAGAAGTGGGTCTATTTTGTGTGTTTTCTATATTGCTTCCTATCATCATGGAAAGCCTAGTCTAAGAATGAAATCACTTCGTTCTTATGTCGAAAATAATCAGAAATCCTCAAACCAATCCAAGACTTATCCATGAAAACCTATAATCAAATAAAACACAAACAATGAAAGTAAGTTACATAATGAAACATCGGATATTTGTATATTTCAGTTATTATTTTCACTTGATAGTTCATCCTTGAAGATTTGATCACAACATTACTTGTTACATGCAACCCATGTCTAGAGAAATTTCAATAGCATCTCCCTACACTTCTCCAGTATACCCCCAAGACCAACCTCAACTGGATTTCTTTAACACCCAATTTAAGGCATAACCTAGGTAAGTTTAGTTGGTGTATCAAAGAAAAGCAGAAAGATGTCACCAAGATTTCTCCAAACATAGATTACATGTAACAAGTAACACCTAAGTTGTGATCAAATCTTTGAGAACCCTCCTCAGTTTGGAACTTTACTAAACTAAGGATGATCAAGACTTATGGCATGTTATAAAGACAATACATCATGCATGTATGTGAGATATGCATACATTAATGCAATGTCCGTATGACATGATCAGAAGTCTTGAATGAGCAGGTATATTAACATAGTTTGAGTTATCCTTTCAACTTGTACCTTGATGTAGACACATCTATATCGCGTAAAATGCCTATTTATGCATATTCCTAGGCTTATAATTGCATCTAGAGTTATAAATATCACATAGCATTCATCATCATACATTTGGATTAAATTATGTAAAATATGTATCAATTAGCCCTTTTTGTGGTTAGGGGAGAAGGCAATTCATTTCTAGGCCTCGAATTGAAGATCCAACTGTACAGAGCTGATCAGGACAACAATCGGAGTCCAACACCTCTGAAATTGCCTTGATCGGATTTCCATAGCATCACATGCAATCCAAGGAAGATGTGAAAATCCAACCGCATGGATGCGTTCGGATCGACAATCGCAACGTGAAAATTGATTCAATCCAACATCCATAGCATCACGTATAAGCCAAAGAAGATGGACAGCCATGATGGTTCCATGTGGCACCATCACAACCGCCCAAAGCAGCACAAGAACCCCCGCCTAATCTCTAAAGCATGTGTGGGAAGTGTTCTAGGCCATTGGATCTTAATCCTACGATGGAGAATGCTCCACGTCGCTTGCTCATCAGCCTCTACGAAGGAGGCACCTTGCCCGTTGGATGAAGATCCAACAGTCGAGATGTGGCCACATCGCCCCTCCCTAGTGTTGTACACCCTTTGAAGGTTAAGGCCCACGCGATCTCGGCCATTGGATGTCCATCCAATGGCTAAGAACGTGCAAGCCTTAATTCAAAACCACAACACACTCGACGATGTAGCGTAGGAGTCGAGCTACTTAAGCGTAATGGTTAGCATGTGATCGATCTGTGAGGAAAGGATTAAATCTGCTAAAGCTGCCACAGACAAAATTCGACCGCTGGATCTCCATCGGATGGTCCTAGAGCTCCCATGTGGAGCCTGGAGAAGAGCGCGATGCATGTACATGTGTAATCATGCGAGATTACATGCCAGATCTGACGCGTGGGAACAATTAAGATGTCTGAGCATGATTTAAGACATTTGAGTGTGCTCTCTACCGTCCGATCTCGATCTAGGGAACGTTCTGAACGTTTAAGCATGAGATATCAGAGTCGTGCAATCTCCATCTAATGGCTCAAAATCAATGTGCGCCAACGGTCTCACTCGCCTGTAGTAACTCTTGCATACGTCACTAAAATAACCTTTTGTCCCCATTTCTTCACCTATAAATAGCCTACCCCCCTTCTACTTTTCTTCATCCATTCCTTTCCCTTCTTCTCCCCTCCTAAGCTCAAGAGAACCAATCTAGAGCTTGTCCCATACCCAAGATGTCCCACTAGGTTCTTAAAAATAATTTTTATCCTTCTCCCTCTCACCCATTCATGGAACGCATGTGGCTGTCCTTTCATCTCCCTTCGGGAATTGAATCCTATGTTGGCGTTGTCCCACTTCTCATCCCCGTCTTCTGGCTCCGTCCTCCTTCCAGCTTCCCATTTCCATCTTTCGGGCGCCAACAGCACGGCTCACCCTCCAAGCAGCCATTGAGGAGGATTTCTTCTCTCTCTATTCTTTTTGCTGCTTTCTATAGTGTAGATTTAATTTCTATAATGAACATTATTAGATAAACTTGGTCTCTTTCTCTCTCTTATCCTGGTTTTTTCTCTATTATTCTCTTTGAATTATTCTCTCTTATATTATTTATTCTTTAAGTAGAATATCTCACGTAGATTGATTTCAACCAGCTACTCTGCTTTATGGCAATAATTTTCAAATGTTACTTTTAACCAAACGTTCGCTCCCCATGTTCAACCCGGGACTCACCTTGAGTTTTGGTAAATTATTTGATAGAGAATTTTCTGCAATGCAATAACTTCAAAACATTTATTGCACGAAATATTCGCCCAACATACCTTAAGGGCTATATTTCTTATTGTTTGTCCTCGAGGGAATCTAAGGTTGTGCAAGTGTGGATATCTACAAATTGCATAAATAAATACAAACAAAAAAAACAACAGTCATAGCATAAGTCAAATATTATGTTACAAAAATTCACAAAATCCACAATCATAACAACCACAATTCTCTTACCCTCCCAAATTAGAGTGATTGAGAGGTCATGGATCTAGAAAGATATTACATAATTATGTACTGATTTTAAAAAATAATTTATTATCATTGCATTATTGTTAATAGTACAACTGACGCTTCTAGATATGTGGAATTTCAACACTATAAAATTCCACTTAACATTTTAACACATGGCATATATTAGATGATTTTTTAATTCCAAGAATAAGTATTGATGGGGAGGAGGGGAGGCATTGTAGTTACAATCTGCCCTTTCCAATAGCCAAGGTACTATGGTTAAAAAGCAAAAAAAAATTACAATTACTTAATAATATCATTACTAAGGGTTTTGTAAGCCACCTCTCCTCTCATTACTTCAAAGGTCAGCTAATGGCATTTTCAAATGGTCAAGCTCCATTTCAAATTCGTCTTAGGTTGTCTAAGTATTCTAAAGACTTGTTTTTAAATTTAACTCAATGTATCACTTACAATTGTTCATCCCAATAATACGCAACTTTATAAGCCTAGTCTTAATAATAGTTGTAATATATTATGGTTCAATTGAATTTGAAGTAATATAACAATAACATTTGCAAAATACTTTCTTAAAAAAACATTTGCAAAATACTAGTGGCTTAGAAATATACTAGTGGCCTTCGAGGTTCTGGACAAAAACTCTTGAAAAAATATTTAAAGTTTGGGTGGGGGAATCCAATATATTTAGAGCATGACAGCCTCACTTTCTGGTCTTCTTCCCATGGGAACTGTCACCTCGATATGAAGGAACTCAACCCCAATGAGATCAAGCTAGTGCTTCTCTCTCTCTCTCTCTCTCTCTCTCTCTCTCTCTCTCGGACACTACATGTGTATTTTAGAAAAGGTCCCATCCTTCAATGTTATGATTGGTTTGATCAAGTGAGACCTAATAGAAAGTGAATATAAGGTTCAAATCTATGTTATTATTCCAACAGAAATACGTGGAGTCACCAAACTCTTTCCCTTGGAACTTCCTGGGGGAAGGACTCCCTAGGAGTCCACTTAGTTTGATTTTACTTCATGGAATGAGTTAATTTCCCAGTTGCATTTCTTAATTAGTCAAATATTAGTTTCTTGAGGTACAAATAATTTACCCTTGTTCAAAATAGGATTATTGGCAATTGGTCCTCGATTTGGTGGTGTAATTGATGATGCTGCCTGCTACTTTAAAGATGCTTGTGACAAGGTGAGTTTACATCTCCAAAGCTAAAAAATTCTTAGTCATTTAGCCAATCTATAAAAATATGCATTTATTGGTAGGGTCCCATTGCATATGAATTTGTCGAGGGCATGAAAAGGAAGGGAATTCATGTGCCTGGTATTGGACAAAGGTATGCTTTTAACAGTGAAATTTTCTGGAACTTAGGTTCTCTCAATGTATTTTGCTTCCATTTGTCACCTTTCTACATTTCAGATTAACTTTGACACCACTTTCAGCTCTGTTTCCCATAACCTACTCTATTTTCTTAAGGACCCAGAATCCTGCACCTGCTCTTTGATTTTCTTTTCTTTTCTTGTGATGTGGTTTGGTTAAACTTGTGTGCATGTCTTGCTGGTTGATAGGATCAAGAGTAGGGACAACAGAGACAAGACGATAGAGCTACTGCAATAAGAGATTACTAAAATTAAAATGCCTTATTTTCCATGTCATCTTCTGTGTGAACTCCATGAATTACAAAAATTAAGAAATGGAATGTGAAACGCACATTTTGGACTAAACCATTGCATATGAGTTTTCTTCACCTCAAACTTCCTATGGTTGTGATTTTATTAATGTAATACGAATGTGACTCATGTTATGGGTAATGTTATGATTAATCCAAGTCTAAGTCTATTCTTTCCTTTTGTTCTTTTGAACAGGCACACCTTAGACCAAAAGAGATTGAAGCAACCATTGTACAAGCACCCATGGTAAAAAAATACAGCAAATATTCTCCTTCAAATATTACTTTCTTGAATCTTTAGGATGGCAAAAGAACACAAAAAATACAAATAGCCTGGCAAGTGTATGATATAAAGAGTGCTTATATCCACCGTGGTCGCAAGAATGAAGCAATGCTACAATCCTTGGGGGCGAGGTGTTGCGGTGTTGTGAAAGGGGAGGGACTCACTAGAGGGAAGAGGAGGATGGGAGGGAGGTGGCAAAGTTGAGGGGGAAGGGGAGGTGCCATTGCCACCGCTACTATCAAGGGGGAAGGGAAGGTGTCGTTGTTGCTACCGCCACAGTCAAGGCATCGCTATCGCATCAGGAGAGGGAAGGGGGAGTTGAAGTCATCAGGAATTGGGGGAGTCAGGGGAAAGTTGGTGGCATGAGAGAGGGAAGTTGGGAGAGGGGGAGGGAAGGGGGAAATTTTTGGAGGGATGGGTAGAGGGAATTTTTTAATATAAAAAGTTTTTTGTCATGGTTTTCAAAATCATGACAAAAAAATCAAAATAGAAGACAAATCTCACTCCCCCTTTCTTGTCACGATTTTGGGTGGAACCGTGACCAGAAGTTACTTTTGGTCACGGTTCCTAAAATCGTGACCAAATAGGCATGACCAATTCTTATTTTTCTAGTAGTGTAGCCTTCTTCTTCCTTAGGTAGAAATCTCCCTCCACCTTCTTCCTTCTTCCTTCACATGCCCAACCACCTTCTCTACACTCTAGTTAAGTCTATTAGCATCCTTACATTCCTAATTCTCCCTTAGCATTCTTTAGAAACATTTCTCTACCTCCCATTTTCTTCTCCTCCGTCTACGTCTCTGTGTTCTTCTCTGCATCCTTCAGACATCTTCAACTACTCTTGCTACTTCATCATATCTCCAGGATTGAGGTGGACTTCTCCACTATCATCGCGAGCTCTCCAAGGTGCTTCCATACTTCTTTGCAGTTGGATTGATTTCTACTTCTCTTCTTTTACTTGTTATTCGATTTCTAGTATTTTCTTATTCAATCACTTGTAGAGATTTGTTTTGAGTAGCTATATTATTTTGATAGCTTTCTAGTATCTCTCTAGTGTCTCTCGTTTCTTGCTTTATTATCACAAAAACCCAAAACAATTCAAAATCCCAAAAATATCAAAAAAAGAGCTCTTAGGCCATTAGGTTAGAAGTCTATAGTATTTTCATATTCTAAGTTTGTTTTGGAAAATTCATATCTTACACTATAGTTGTTGTAAAATTACCAAATTTTGGATGATTGTGGGGCTTTAAGTGTAGTCTCTTCATATCAAATTTCAGAGCCAAAATTCACTAAATAGTGTTTTTAAAAGTTCATGCAGTATGAGGGGATTAGATAGTAAAATAGAATCAATTTTTTCTAACTTCCTAGATTTTTTCTAAACTCTATACTTTTCCAATTTGTCCATGATTACTTGCATTACTTTGGTATTCAAAACATAAATCTTCCATAAAATTGGTGAATCTTTATGATGACTTTAGGTCTAAGTTTCAGTCAAGTCTTTAGTCAGCTGTCAATTCAATCAGATTGTCTTGTCTCTTCTTTAAAAATCTGAAACAATTAGAAAATTACTTCAAAAAATCCCAAAAAATATTAGTTGTCTTAGGTTAGGATACACTTAGACATCATTTCCTCTCTATAAGATGACCCATACTTCCAATTCTATACTCTTATTTTTCAAATACAATCTTATAAATTTAAAATGATGTATTTTCGCACCTATGACGACATATTTATCTTTCACGTGATTTCACGATCACACCCTTTCTCCCACACGTCTTATATATTCACATTAGACTTCTGATAAATTATACATATGTGTATTTATACTATCATATTATTTATCATTCTACACTCAAAAAGATTTTGACCAAATCTTCTTGGACTTGTTTCCAATGGCTAGGAAACCTCTCCTAATCCTTCATGAACCTTCCTATGGCCTCTATAAATATAGATAAAAACCCCTTAGCGTAAGGCACACCATTGAAGATTAAACACAGTCTCTCTACTCAAAATCTCTCCAAACATACTTGCTCACAACTCTCTGCTACCCTTGCTTCCACTTGAGATCTCTCCTTATTGCATCACTCCACTTCCTCTTCAACCTTCAGGGAGTATCTTTTACCTATGGTAGCTTGGTTGAATTTCATATTATTGGGAGCTCTAAAGGTTGTGCTCACTACTAGAAAACTAAGGTTTAGTCACAGTTATTTGGTTACAGTTCCACCTAAAATCGTGACTAAAGAAACTAAGGATAGTTATTTTGTTACCGACATTTCCGTCATAGTTTAAAAATCGTCACCAAAGCCTATGGTCACGATTCCACTTAAAATCGTCACCATAGGCTTTGGTATGAAAAGAAATTTTCCTTTTTCCCTAAACACACTGCTGCCATCCATCACAGTTTAAAAATCATCACCAAAGCCTATTGTCATGGTTCCACTTAAAATCGTCACCATAGGCTTTGGTAGAAAAAGAAATTTTCCCTCCACTTTTTCCCTAAACACACTACTGCCATCACCTTCCCCCTCCCTCGACTCCCCAGTCCCCTCCCCGACGGTGCAACTCCCCCTCTCTCGACCATCCCCGACGGCGCACTCCCTCCTTGCTGGCCTAAGGTGCCTCCTCCGACCATCCCTACCCCAACATCACCTCTCCTTCCCCTCAAGAAAGCCGTCGAGAACCCACTACTGCCCCCATCACCTTCCCCCTCCCTCGACTCCCCAGAAATACGCACACTGGTACACTTCATTTCATCCATTCCTCCTCCAACTTCACTTCTCTTGATATCATGACTGCTAGGGTATTGTTGTTATAGTACTTGGTGCATCTATTGATTGCAGATTGGCTCAAGGAGATCTACTGAGCTCGATGTTGAAGTGTTGTAAGTATACTTTTGGAATTAATTTTGCACGAATGGAAGATTCTTTTCTTTTCTAAATAAATAAGTAGAAAATTTGTGAGTTGCTAATCCTTCCCGGTTGTCTTCTTTGGAAGGAATTTGGCATATAATAATTTTTCGAGCAATTCTCCCACGTTGATAGAGAACACCACTGAAATACTAATCAAGTGAGTGATGCTTGCAAGTTCAATATGATTTTTTTCGTTTTTACATTCAAAAGATTTCTCTGATACAATTAGTTTCTATGTTGATAGACTTCTCACAACCAATTCGATTGTATTGTTGGACTTATGAAAGGAAAATTCATCATTTCTCTCGATCAATTGCTTCCATGTTTGATAGAATTTACATTCACCTTACTAACCAGAAACATCATATATGCACTTCAAGCAAATAATAACAGGATCATGGATTGGTTTAGTTTAAACTGAATTAAGAGAAGGATAATGAATGTTCTATATGTAAACACTTTATCCTCCTTACACGATCTAAATGTCCCCATAAAGCACCTATTCTAATAGAAATAACCTATTATTCGTTCTTTATTCAAACTTATACTCAGTCTGAAACAGTGAAACAAATTTAGGTCGTTGTGTGAGAGGGGTGTGGAAGGGTGGAATCCAAAGAGAGGTTATGTTTATCAATATGAGCCTTTAAGGGAGATGAAACATGATGGCTGAAATTAAAACTTGTGATATATAATTCTTGAATAAATTAAAGAGAAAATGTGCATGCAAGCACTTTTACCCGTTATATAGAAGACATTAATTTGCGCATGCAATGAAAAATTATATGTTATCCGATCACTTTCAATAAGGATTGCTCTTTTGCGACATCCATAGGTGTGGATATAGTGCAGCTACAGGAACTTCAAGTGGGTAAAATACTCTTGTATAATAAAAAAGCATATGTTCTGGAGGGCTCTATATCCCTCTTGAAATCCTAGTCCTCATTGTATAATAAATTGTAATAGGAAAAGAAGGGTTTTGCTAGAGGAAACTAGGAATATAGTCATATGGAGACAACAAGTAATTTGGCAATTGAGTTAAGAGTGGGTACATACTTTTCCTTTAGGGAGTAAATTTCTATGAGTGGCCTAGGCATCAAGTAATCTTCCAATTTTAATAGGAAAACAAAACAGGTTTTGTTCAACTAACTACTTAGGGTATTTACCACTTCTGTGTGCAATTGGGATAAAGAGAAATGTAGTTAATTTTAAGGGAGTTAGATCGTATTCCAATAATCTCCTAGTCCCTTGGCTGTTGATCTTCCTCGGAATGCATAAGGTGTTA
This sequence comes from Thalassia testudinum, assembly GCA_037157565.1. Taxonomy (NCBI): domain Eukaryota; kingdom Viridiplantae; phylum Streptophyta; class Magnoliopsida; order Alismatales; family Hydrocharitaceae; genus Thalassia; species Thalassia testudinum. The sequence continues at coordinate 44,183,379 of JAZHRO010000015.1, read as the reverse complement.
CGAGATTCCTATCAAGATGATTTCGGAGGCATTGGACTCCGATCGTCGTCCTAATTAGATTCGTACGGTCGAATCATCAATCCAAGGCCCCAGAATAAATCTCCTCTCCTGACCACAAAAGGACATGAATTAACCTATAATTTATACAAACTACTCTAAATGTAGAATGATACATGCTATGCAATATTTATAACATGGAATGCATGTCTAAGCTTTGGAACATGCATAAATAGGCATTTTATCCTAAATAAATGTGTTTACGTCACTAATCCTGAAGGACCCAAGAAACTATGGGTACCTAGATCTTTGGTTCATTCTTGTTTTGTAGATGATTGCATAGATCCAAGTTGTTATCTATATGGACTTCACTAAGGATGGATCAAGGCACTTGGAGAACCAAATGGATATGGAGGGTGGAATCCATACCATTGGCACTAATTCAAACACTTGGTGCACCTTCAATTAGTAAGTTTGAAGGTAAATTTTTAGTTTATTTCATTGATTTTGATAGGGGAGTTTATAGGGATTAAATATTTTTTAAAAAAAAGGAGAAAATATATGCTTGTTGTTAGGGGGAGTTATTTAAAATTGACTAGCTAAATTTTGAATTAAAAGAAGAAGAATGATCATAGTTCAATATTTAGAAGTTAATTTCTCTTCAATAAAGAAGTATAGAGTAAAGGGGAGATTAAAATTATTATAATTACATTTTTTCGATAATGTCAAAAGGGGAGAGAAATTCCTTTTGCTTTATATGGTTTTGTCATCATCAAAAAGGGGGAGATTATTGCTGATAAAGCTTCATGATCATTTATTTTGATGATAACAAAACATGTTATATTTTAGATTGTATTTGGAGATGAATATCTCATACCTAGGGTTGGATGAAGCTTGATGAAAGCTTAAGATCAAGCTCTATGCAGATAGAAGGAGATGAGCATCAAGGAAAAGAGGAGATGAAAATAGGAGATGAGCATCAAGGAGATGAGGAGATAGAGGGAGATGAAGTTAGATTAGTTTTATTTCTTTTCATTTTTTAAATGTAAATGAGCCTTCCATTATCCTTAGGATACCATTAGAACCTCTTATCCATACCCTTATCCTTAAAATTGTGAGGCTTAACTTCTAATTGATTTTCAGATGTCTTATGCTGTCTTCAGACGTCTGATCTACTTCTTCAGACATCTAGGATCTTGTCCAGAGCCTAGATTCATATCCAGAATCCTCGACCTCTATCACCTAGGTTTTTCAGACGTCTATGCTCTACTTCAAACGTCTAATAGTGTCTTTCAAATGCCTCCTTGAACTTGTAACATCTCTTTAACTTCAAAAGAACAACAGTCATAATTTTAGTTGTCTTATAGACATCTATTGTCTTCTTGAGACATCTGAGAATGACCAACATTCATTTCTTATCCAACATTCAGTTTGATCGCAATTGATTATTTCCATTACTCCTTGAATTTGGAACGTTGTAGGCCATCAGTTGTCTTCATACTTTTTTAGATGTCTAATCATTCTTTTTAAGACATCTCCACTTTTGACCAAACGTCTGACCATTTGTCTTTAAATCCCTGTCTAGATCCAATTGAATTCCAGTAAACTAGTGATTGACACTGAAGTCTTTTCAAACATCCAGTTTTATTTTCAGTCATCTGAACCTATCTGTTCAGGTGTCTATCTTGTTGTTCAGACGTCCCTGTACTTGATCTTATGAAATCTAGTAACAACTACTTTTCCTTTAGAGCTTTTTCAGACGTCCTAGTTTATTATCAAACATCTGAAATAGTATTTTCAAGCATTTGTCGTGGTTTTTCAAACGTCTGATACAGTCAGACTTTGAGTAAATGCAATGTAACCGCTCTACCTTTATTTATTCCATTGCAATTCAAATCCCAACGACTACCTAGGCTTAAATCTAACCTCCTACACCTATATATACCCACCAAGGGTTGCCTTAAGCCCACACATCAAGAAAAGAAATATTCTAGTGCTAAATACTTTCTGTTATCCTATTCTAAGCTTTCTAAAGCTATTGTGCTCTTTTGTTTTTTTTTTTTGTTCTTGGAAATTCTTAAGAGCAACATCACTCCCACTCTGATTTTCTGTATCACATAGGTTTGCAAAGGGAGTATTATAGCCTACTTTATATTCTATATTATTCAAGGCTCATAGGGTTATTTATTTTATTTTATTAGTTTGTTTGGGCACCCAAGTCATGGGTTTCCCGTTTCCTCTTAGTAGAGGGACTAAACTCTCCTTGGGGGTTGTCCAGGAGAAGGAATTGTTTTTGAGGTACACCACCCTTGGATTAGTAGTGTGGTTTAGTGATTCCTACTTGAGTAGGGGCAAAATCCTAGATTGAGAGATCTAGGGAGGGGTTTCTCCCACAAGGGTTTCCTCTCTAAATATCAACGTTATTTGTTGCAGTTGCTTGTGAATATTTTTATTGCACAATTCAACCCCCCCTTCTTGTGCCACTAACATTAATTTGGTGGAAAGAGAGAGAGAGAGAAGGAAATGTCTTTAATTTTGTTGGAGGATAAGAAGGATTGTATAAGAAAAAGGGGTGGATTAAGGGAGAAATCATTAGCCCCCAAATTGCTTCGATGGACAAGGTCCTTGCCTTCAATGTCCTTTGTTCTCTTTGATTTTTAGTCCAACCTATAGAGGAAACAACCAATTATTACTTGTAACATAATCGGCTTAATGGCACATTATTAGCACATAAATGCATGCCTCTCTGTATAAATGCAATATATATAAAATGCACTAACGATAATGCAATTATGCAATGACTATTATGAGACTTACATAAATTAAGCATGTTATATATAGGTATTCTTGTGTTTATCACAACCCCATGCCTAACTTCTGTTACTCCGAAGTAAAACACTATGATCATGAATACAATCCTCCATGCTAGGGTACAGAAGTCAGGTCACCTTTATCTAACCAACCGTCAAGGAATAAGCTCAAAATCTCATAATTCAAACTCAAAGGTACTTCAGTACCAACCAAGGTATCGACCTCTTCATCCTATCGAATTCCAATTGGCCACAGACTTGGGTCTCCAGCATTGGTTTCTTAGGCCTAAAACTCCACCCACAGGGTTGTATCAACCCAGGAGACTCAAGCATCCTGTGTGTGTTTTTACTGTCACGACGAGAGGGTACCTATTTTTAATGCTCTGCTTGTTTATCCAATAACAGCGCCAATGAATCATCTTTATATTGCCTATAGGAGCCATCATACTCTTGTGATCCTACAGAGGACCCTACACTCTAATGCCTCGGAATGACGCCATACAAGGCACCCTCGAAATGCCCATCACTCCGATGTCTCGAGATGACGCTAAAAGAGGTACCTTCTACAAACTAGGTTTTTACTCCATTAATTAAACTGTGCCTGGCTACACAATGCATACCAAGTACGCACTCAGTTAAAGGTCTTATGGACTATCACTCCTGCATTGAATCCAACCCAAAAAAGACTCATCCCAAACAAATTTTCAAACTTTTCAATGACTATTTAGATAGGGATTCGAGACTCCATTATCTTGTAGCACCCTACAAGCTAATCCAGGGTTCTCGTGCAAGTATAAGAAGCTTAAACTACTGAATCATCTAATACATAAGGGTGAAAGATACCTAGCCCACACTCTCCTTGCCTTTGACTTAATACTTTGGCCTCTTGGTCTTCAAAAGAACTTAGAAAATAGTCCAAATCTTAGTAAGTACTTAAAACTATCTCAGGCCCAAAGAGTCTGAACGTAAGACTCCTCCTAGATCCCTTAAAGGTTAGCGACTACTTAGCTTGCCTCAACCTCCTTTCCTAGCCCAGATTATGCCCTTATGAACATAATATTAATTACTTTATTTTATTTTTATTACCATTTTTTTAATATATATATATTTAAAAGTAAATGAACATCCTACATGCATGCAAAAAGCAGAAAATCAGGTTTTACCTCCCACCCAAGCCTAAGTTGTACAATGTTCTCATTATGCAAAAAGGGAAGATATTACTTGATGTGGAGTTGGGCTACCTCCCTAGGAGCACTATATTTACCGTTGGCAGCTAGACAACGGTGTCCTAAAGACTAGGTTCCAAAGATAGTGAAATAACCCTTGCCAAGGGTCCCCGTGAGTTTTCAAGCTTTTCAGGGTGTTTTCAGAAGTTTCTACGCCCCTATAACTTGCCTCGTGTGCCCTATATGAAGTTACAAACTTTGTGGGGGTCAAAACCATAAATTTCCCCAACCCACATGACCCCACCCCAAGAACCCTAAACCCCAACGGCGCCATCCCCACCATTTTTCCCCCTTCCTCCTCTATGCTGTGTGTGAGACAAGAGAGGAGAACGAGAGAGGGAGAGCAGGAGGTGGGTGGACGACCTACGCACCCCCACACCTCCCCTCTTTTCTTCATGCTTGCATGCACAAAGGAGCAATCAGAGGAGCTGCAGTTGCGGGTGTGAGGTGGAGGCAGCTACCGCTGCTGTCGCACGAGGAGAGGTGCTGCTGCGCTAGGCAAGGCGGAGCCAACAGCAGGTCGTTGGGCACTGTTTGCAAGCGAAATCAATGTTATAAATGCTGCATCGTAGTATAGGTCGAAATCGCTTGAAAACAAACAAGATTTATACTTGAAAGAAATCCGAGGTCGAACACAGGGAGCAAGTAACAATTAACTCTCAAGATTGCAATTCTATCAATGTATAATAATAAATCCAAGCAAGAATAATATATATGATAAAGCAAATGTCAATGAAGCAAAAAGATTAGAGTAAAATGGTGATTTGAATCACCAATTACCTATAAGCACAAATAAGCTCAAGTATCTCAAATAATGCAACAGTAATATCAGTCGACTTAAACAGCAGGTGCTACAGTGCTAAGGAAGCATTGTTCTTCTCTTCTTTGGTTTTCTGCAGACTCTTCTTCTTCTTCTCTTTACGTGCACCTTCTTCTTCTACCTTGACTTCTCTTTTCTTTCTTTTCTTCTTTTCACACAGAGGGGCTCTGATTTTGGCTAAGTATCAAAATCTCCTCAAAGCAAAACCCTCCCCTACCCCACGTGCTCTCTCTCCTTTCTCTCTCTCTAGGTTCCGCCCTCCTAAGGCCTTGCACAGTACTGGGCAATCGGATTCGAATCTAAGCGCACCTGGGACCAGGGGTACGAGCATGGGTCACAGCCGAGGTGTGAGCGGGTTAGGCGAGTCAGGTCGGTGCTAGGCCTGCGTGCATAGTGTCACGGGTGAGGCACATGTGAGGGCACAGGGGACCTCACCCCCCAAGTGACTTGAGGCGAACAGCATAGATGACTTTTTCTTCTTATACTACTTTAGTGCTTCGTCAGCATCCTATGTGGCACTATCCTCCTCAGCTTTCCTCTTCGCACAGCGCAGCGATAGTATCGAGCTAATTCTGGCCATAGGTCTAGTCAAAGGACCAAATAGATCCCTTGGTTGCATTCTTGGATGAAGTCCGCTGCCCCTGGAGCTTCCACCTGTGCTTGCAACAGCTGAGGAGAGCTTCAAGCTTCGCTCAAGCTTGCCGTTAATGGCGTGGAGGACTCGACACCTGAAAATCAAGAAAAAGGGCCTCACGGTCGTGTCAGATGGTTCAGCAGGATCACGATGATGTGGTAAAGCTGTTGGTGGCGGTAGCGTGCTGCGAAGGGGGTCGAAGATGGCTGGCGAAGGCGGATTAGATCGGAGAACAGTGGGTTGTTCGGTGTGTAGTTAGGAGGGGCAATCGACCTAACTATGTCAGGGCATTTGCTCCTGGGATCGAGGCAGAGGTGTAGGGATGAGCGGTGGCCAATTTGCTGGAGTGTAGTGGCCGTACGAACTCGCTAGAGGTACACCGGCGAGGTGGAAGACGAGGAGCGTGCGAGTGAGATGGCAATCGAAACGGAGTATGGTTGGTGTGTGAATGAAGTAGAGGAGTTTGGGAACTTATCTAGGTAGTTGGCAGACAACGAGGAGTAGAGGCGATGCCAGTTACAGTGTGGTCAGCGCAGGGGAAGAAGGTGACTCCGGTGAGAAGGAAACAGTAAGGAAGACGGAGGGAGAGACGCCCGTTGTTATGGCGCGACACAGAGGAAGACTAGGAAGATGAATCCACCGCTGGTATTGCGGACAGACGACAAGGGAGGTCGGGAGGAATCGTCGGAGCTTGAGGAGCCTTTTGGCCGGAATAGGAAGGAGGAATGTGGGGAATTTCTGGCCAAATTCAAGCTTGGGATGGATACTATGCATTGGGGCTTCTTTTATAGGCCTCTGGAGGACAATTTGAGCTTAGGAAGCAAGCTTCCCAAGCTTGAAATGTTCATCGGAGATAGGAGCTTGAAAGATACCCGAATCTCTCATGCATTCGCATGAGAGATTGGGAAGGTTGTAGGACTTCGGATCTAGCTCAAAAGGAAGAGAATTCCTTGACGAACTTTGCTTTCAAATCTGAGAGGGATTCGTCAAGGAATCAAGGAGAAAATGCCAAATCAAGCTCACCAAAGTTGTAGAATTAGGATTTCATGGTGGCAGGGACTTGTTTGAAGGAGACGATAAAGTTGGGGACCTGTCTGTAAAGGATTCAAAAGTTAGGGGCATGTGTGTCAAAAAAAAGAGTCAGACATAACCAAATTCAAACTAGGTCAAGATGATCTCAGATTGGGCCCAAATTTTGGTACAAACCTAATTTGGACCCAAGAAATCCAATGGTGAAGTTGAATTTTGGTTTTAACCTAGTTTGACTAGGAAATTTGCATAATTACCCAAATTAGGGCAAAAGTCTGTCTGTGGCTCTATTTTGGGTCAAGACGGGTTCTGATGGTCAAATTGAAAATACCAAACCCTATAGAATAATTCTATATGAATTTTAGAGAATTTAGGTGAATTTTATCCTGACCAGAACCTTAGTTAATTAAGCAGGTTTATTTTTAGGGTTTCATATGTCATTTAATTCTCAAAACACGCGAAAATCCATTTCTGTCTGTACTAACCCACTTGTTAGACTCTTAAGATCATTTGACCCTTAACTAACCCTTGGAGAAATTCACAGTTATACTGCAATTGAGATATACATTTAAAACTGTAGTTTTACCCCTGTTTTACTGTATTTCCCTCAAAAAAGATTTGCAGTGAATTACGTCTCTCTGGCAGTTATGTAGGTGCATTTATTCCTTGATTATGATTAATTAAAGCTAGATATAGCTGATGATGACGTTATCATCAGGCAGGAGAGTCGAGCAGCTCGCATCCAAGCTGGCGAGCAATCATGGCGACCGACAAGCGCGAGCCATAGTGAAGTAGACATTTAATTAGGTTAAAATGCCTATTCATGCATGTTCATAGGCTTAGATTTGCATTTCATATTATAAATATTGCATAGCATGCATCATTCTACATTTAGAATAGTTGTGTATATTCTAGGTTAATTACGTCCTTTGCATGGCCAGGAAGGAAGGAGATTTATTTTGGGGCCTTGGATTGACGATCCAAATGTATGGATCTGATCAGGATGATGATCAGAGTCCAACGCCTCTGAGATCGTCCTAATCGGAATCCCGTATAACCTTATGCGATCTAAGGGAGATCAACGATCAGGGGGCAATGTGAAATCCTTACGGGCTTCAGATGAAAAATCCAACCATACGGATGAATCCGGAGCAACGATCACAATCTGACGATGTGGGAATCATCTCGATCCGAGCACCGTGGCACCCTCTGCAACAGAAAGAAGATGGACGACCCAGATGGCGTCACGTGGTGCCATCTAGGCCACCCCGCACCGGCCAGCAGCAACTAAAGGTGCTCCCTCATCATCAGAGATCTCACACCACAGTCGTTGGATCTTGATCCAACGGTTAAGGTTCCTCTACGCTCTCAGCATCCACGTGCTCCTTTTGACTCAAACGCAGCCTTGCCTCAATGGTTGAACACTTGGCTTGCAAAGGAACGTGGTTTGAGACCTGAGGACCCCCCCAGATTAGCAATTGAGGTGCACCGGCCAGAGCACGTGAGCAAACGTGTGAGCACCAACCCGTGCACCTGCACCACAGCGCCAACATAGCAAAAGCAGTGTATAGCAATGCAACACCAGCATGCGCTCGTGACACGTTGCGTAATGTGCGCGCAAGCACAGCAGCAGCAAGAGTGAGTTGGAAAGGATCTTCAGCGATGATTGCAGCTGTCACTAATGCCCTATAAACGAATTTACCACTCCTTTTCCACTATAAAAGGACCTACACCTCTCCATTCTTCACCATCTCTTCCTTCCTTCCTCTAACCACCTCCAAGGCTCTAGAGAGAGTTTGTCCCAAGCCCAGAATGCTCCTCTAGAGTAGATAACCAAATATTTTTCCCCACCTCTCATCCCCCTTCGTGGAGCATCCCACGGCCGTCCTCTCACCTCCCTTCGGGAAGAAGATCCTCACCGAGATGCTGTCCTACCCTGACCTTCGTCCTCCGACTCCATCCTCATTCATCTCGCTCCTCACCACCTTCCTTCAGGTGACGTCAAAGCGAATTGTCCTCCAAGCGACCATCGAGGGGGATTCTCTCACTTCTATCTTTCTTTTTGCTTTTGTAGTGTAACATTTCCCTCTTACTTAGTTGTAGAAAACATTTACTTCGGAAATATATATGATTCTCTCTCTCTCTTATATTTTTTGCAAGTAGAAAAAGTTTTCATTGACTTAATCTCTTGCTTGATAAAAATACAAAAAAATTATAAAAGATAAAAAAATGACAAAAACAAATAAAAAGCGAAACACATATTTTTCAAAACCAAACATTCGTCTCCCCATGTTTGACCTGAGAGTCACTTTTTGAGTTTCGGTTATAATTATTTGATCGATGGATTTTCTCACGAATCGAACTACGACGACAGATTTTCCAAACTAAAACCTTCCCGCTAGAATCTCCGCCGTTATCATTTTGGCGTCATTGTCAGGGAGGCAACACTCTTTGATTTTTCTCGCGTTTTCCCACATTACTTACATATTTTCCTAACCTATCTTTCTTCTTCGATTTATTGTCTTGCAAGAACCCAATCGAGGAGCCGAAGGCAATAGATTGGAGTAAAGTGCAGGTAGAGACATTGGTCGGGGTGTAGATCGCGTAGAAGATTAGTGCGTTGTAGTATAGCATGAAATATGTCTCGAGCAAATAAATTAATGGAACTGGTGAGTCCCAGTCGATCACAGGGAGGTAGAAAGCACTTTTGATTTCATGTGTTTGTTCCAAATATAAGTACCAAGTAATAGAAACATTCGATCACAATATCAACATCACAAAGAGATTGAATTTGATATATGCAATAGAATGAAAACATGAATGTAAACAACTACTACTGTAACAGAATGAGGGCACCATGGGTGATCTGTGGTGGCCTTTTGAAGAGGTTCGGAAAAGCAGCAACGATCCGTCGAGGTGGCCCAATGCTTCAGACGAAGATACAGAGATGGAGGCAGAGAAGATAGGAAGAAAAGGACGAGAGAGGGTTGTAAAAGGAGGAAGAAGAAGAAAAATCATGGATGTTTTTCAAAGGAGACCCTTAGGCCTCTTTTTATAGCTTTTGAGAAGGGCATTTAGGGTATTTGAGCCCTTAATTCTATGCAAAGGCTTCAGATTAATCAGATCCGTTGATCGAGAGATCAACGGTCCTGATTAAGCCTTCCAAATCCTTCTTCCATCCATGGTTTGATCTGGTGCTGACACGTGGCATGCTGTGCACCCTTGGATCTGCATCCGACGGCCTCCGCTTGCTCGCACGCCCGCCACTCCCCTCAATCAACGCCTCAACTCCTAAGGCTTCTCAGTCGTCTGATCTGTCGATCGGATGGCTTAAAAGTCTTGTGTTGAGCCCACTGATTCCTAAGGCATGCGTTATCACACGTGTCTTCATCCAACGCTCCCATACCCGCCACCCGTTCGCCGCTGATCTGCCCGATGAAGATCCTACGATGGAATTTCACCCGCGGGAGGCAAACTCCCAATCGCGCTTCGAACCCGCATTGCACATTGTCTATTAAGCGCGGTTTCCACTGCGCTACATGCGTGGATTGTTGCGGTTTCCAAATCCTGTGAGCCGCCCTCGGCCATCATGGGAATCCAACAATCGAGATCTCACCCTTGCTTGATGAAGTGGCTGGAGGCAGGCGACGTGGATGCATACCGGTCGTTAGATGACGATCTAACGGCCCACGGCTCTCCTTCCCAGATTGGGGTGCGGTGAGGGGTGGCTGCAATGGCGCCACATGGCACCATCCTGGCCGTCCATCTTCTTCTCCTTGTATCTGATGATGTAGGCCTTCGATTGAGTTGATTTATGCGCTGTTGGACTGCTGATGGGAACACCAACATGAGCCCTAACTAGCTCATTTTGACCTAGAAAAGAGAACAAAAGCTCCTACATAACCAAGTGAAGGGCCTAACTCAAGGAATAACTAGTTTGAAAGAAAAGTAAGAAACAAAGGGTAAAATTGCAATTTTACCATTGCAGTGCAACAACGGGATTCCTTAAGGGCTAAACATAGGTCAAATTATCTTAACAAGATAAAAACTAGGTTGGTTCAATCAGAAAAGGGTTAATGTGTAATCTGGAAATTAAATGACTTCATGTAACCCAAAAACAGACCTACCTAATTCAACAAGGTTTTGGTCAGAATAAAATTCAACTAAACCCTCTAAAATTCATGTAAAAATATCCTCTAAGGTTTAGAACCTTCAATTTGGCCTTTGGAACCTATTTTGGCCTAAATAGGGGTCCTAGTCAAATATTTGCCCTAAATTGGGTTTTTGTGTAAAATGCCAGCCAAACATGCTCAAACCTGAAATCCAACTTCATCATTGGATTCCTTAGGTCCAAATTAGGATTATATGAAAATTTTGACCTAAGGGGAGTTCACCTTGACCTACTTTGCAAAACAGTTTAACCCAGTTACTTTTTGACCCCTAGCTTTTGAAAAACCTTGCAGACACCCCCTATCTTCCTCATCGTTCTTTCCAATTAGGTCCCTCTGCCATTACAGTGGTGGAATCCTACTCCGGCAATGATTCAAGGGGGATATCTCCTTGATTACTCAGAGAATCCCTCTTAAATTTGAAAGGGAGATTCTCTGAGGAATTCCCGTTCGTATGAACCCAATTTCAAGCTTTGATTTCCACCCAATCTCTCATGCGAACACATGAGAGATTTGGGTATCTCTCGACCTTCCAACTCCAGCGGCTTGCCCATGCTTGGAAGCTTTCATTCCAAGCACAAGGCCCTCCTCTAGAGGTTATAAAAGCTCCCCCTAACCCTGTCGTTCATCCCTAGCTTGGTTTGGCCAGAGACAACCCCCTAATTTCTCCTCTTCTCCTCCGGCCAAACACCCAGTGAGCTCCGGCGACCTATCCCTCCTCCTCTCGTTGCTCTACCACAATACCAATGGCAGAGTTGCCTCTGCCTCCGTCATCCGCGTTGCGCCATACCTGCACACGCGCCAGCTACCCTCTCTTCATCGCCATCCCCCTCCACTGGGATCTTCGTCTCCGACGATGGCAGATACAAGCCGACCGCCCTCCTTTATCCTTTTGTCTTTAAATTAGGACAGATACTTCCCCTCTCTCTCTTCTCTTTATTTTCCCTCTCTCTATTTCTATTTTCACCCCTCGATGCTCACAGACCATCACCATCTTCTCCACCTCCAGCAGACCACCGGCGAGGTGCTCCCATCATTCCACGTACCCATCCACCTCGCCAAACACCTCGAAAGCATCGCCTCATCCCACTGATCACTTTCCCCCTCTCCATTAACTACCACAACCTCCACACACTACCCCCGAACAAACCCATCTCCACGAACCCATCAGAATGACCTAGGCACGCACGCCCAGGCCACCTCACACCACACCAACCCCCGAGACACCTTTGCCGTGCCACGGCGAAGCCCCCTGTGTGATTTAACGAGGCCGCAAGACCATTTTACTTGAGAGCAAGATCAGACCTCAACCGCCATTGGAGCAGGCTTGAAGCAGCTCTCAACTTTCACTCCAGGCGTCAAGCTTCAGGCATCTAGGTCCCAGGCGATGCGGGCACTCTTCGCGAACCACTCATGCCCAGCGATTGGCTTTGGAGACCCTTGTAGCTTTGGCAATTGAACGCGACAGCTGCAGGTGCACGTGAGAAGCGGGTGGGACATTTAGTCCCACCTTGGTTTTTCTCAAGCAGAAGGAGCGGTATAAATTGTAAATGTGTCAAGGGCTTATCGCCTCCTGACACGGGGTGAGGTCCCACTCGCCTCCCCACGCCTCGTTCGCGATACATTACTCCATGTACCTGGTAGCCTAACCCGATTACCTGTGCACTCCTCACGCACCACCCACACCGGTGCACCTGGTTCCGAGCACGCTGACTCAACCCGTTTACTCGAGATGGCTCTAGGAGAGAGAGCCTAAGAGAGAGGAGAGAGAGTTCGCGAGGGAGGGTAGGGGTAGGTTTTGCACTTGTAGGGAAAGGAAGAAGAAAGCCAAAGAGGAAGGAGGAAGCTGAAGCCAGAAGGCACGGCAAGGACTGAAGGAGGAAGCTGAAGAAGGAAGCTAAGGAGAAGAAGCCGCAAAGGAAGCTAAGGCAAAGAAGCTAAGGCAGGAGAAGGCATGGCTGAAGAAAAGGCAAAGCTGAAGCCAAAGAAAGAAGGAAGAAGAAGAGCTGAAGGCCAAGGCAGAAAGGAAAGAAGAATCAAAGAAGAAAGAAAGGAAGGAGAAAAACTAGAGAAGAGAGAAGAAATCAGAAAAGAAGCAGAAGGCAGAAAAATAAGAAGCACTGTAGCATTTGATTTTCAGACGTCCAATTCTTTCCAAAGTTCTCTTATATATTTTCTAGCTACATTTGATTAACCATATACTCCTACTTTACATTTTGAATTAGATTTTGAGTAATTTTATGTGTTCAAATTGCCTCTATTGTTGAGATTAGTGCATGAATTCCATTTTCTCCCTGTGTTCGACCACGGACTTAAACTTCGAGTAATAAAATTTATTTGTTTTGAATGCTTCTTCAACTGTACTACAACGCTTCCCTTTTTAAAACCCGATCAAGCGCTATTAACATTTTGGCACCGTTGTCGAAGAGCAACGCGCAATTCATCACTAGTCTCATTGTTTTTATATTTGAGCACTAACTTGCCCTATTTTGTTTTGCTGTGATTTTGTGAGGTATTCCACGAGAAGATCTCCCACGTAAATCAACCACTCCAAGGCAGGTAACTTCTCTCTCCTTCCCTAATCCATCTTCTAATCCTGGGAAGATAGAAAGAAGCAATCAATTAGGAATCAACTGCCTTCTTTTTATAGTAATTATCATTTGTAAGGCAAAGTTTCCTAATTTGCGAAAAAATTTTCAAATCGTATCGAAGTTGAAGCAATTTTTAGAGATCTACCCCAAAAATTCCTATGCCTATTAGAGATCATGCTTAATTTCTAAATCTCTGCGGACTACACACTTCTTGTCTGAAGTCCAAAGAGAACTGTAAAATCAAAGAGGATTGGAAATAGAGCCACATTAGGGTTTCTACAGTAGGGTTTTGGAGTGCTAGTTCACACGTGCTTGCATAAAAGGAAATAAACCCACCCGCACCTGTGTGCTACCCAAGCCCTTGATTGAAAGGATCTAATCAAGACAAACCCTAAAATTAAGCTCTAAAATCACTTAAACCTTAAAAAACCTGGACCTAATAACCTGGGAGTCAAATCAGGGTGATTTATAGGTCTTGACATAGAATCATTCTACCATCTTTAGGGCAGATCAGGTGAAGTTGGACTACATTATAAGCCAACCAACCTCCAAATTAGGCCACAAAACCAAAACATCTAAAATTCAAGTGGAACCCTAAGCACCTTTGATCTGAAATAAAAGTGGTAGACTTAAGAGGTTAAGGTCCCCATTCTGGTCTACCTGGAATCTCAGTAACAAGAGAGGTTGGGTGGGGGAAACCCTATAACTCATGGGGACACTCTACTGTGTAGGGGTCTTTGCGGGACTCTCCCTCTCTGGTTGCCCAGGTAATTCTCAGGTGGACGACTTTCCGATCCAGGGGTATCATCCGCCCCGAACCTCCATAGTCATTAAAATAATTTTTGGGTGCCTTGATTGGGTCAAAAACACATCCAGTCCCTCATCCCTTCTCTTTAGAGCACACACATAGATTTTCAGTGGGATTCTCTATTCAGATCTAATCACTTCAAGACTTGATTCTACATCTTGATCCGAATTCTGATTCTACATCTTGATTCCACCATCTGATCCAAACATGATGCCTGGTTACTTAGGATTACCATTCAAGAAACCTGAGTCACAAAGATCCATGAGAGATAGGATGATTGAGGATGCCCTTGAATTTTATGAAATTGAATACAAAACCTCAACACCAGTAGAAGACATTCAGGTTAGAACAACAACAACTTTCATAATAAACTGTGCCCAAGTGTTATTGACAGAAGCAACAAAAGGATCAACCCAAGACATTCTCATAACAGGATACATTGAGATAGAAAAATTGCACAACTTTGAATACCTTCAATGCATGACGAATCATGTACTTTAGGAACAACACCAAGATGATCTTGAAAAACGGGAAGAGATGATGAGATTATTGAAACAAGTCATCGATCAGCAATACCTGTATACGCCCCAAACAGATGATGAACCATCTTGGAATAGTATTGAGGATCAATTCGATTTCCCAAACTACAGGTTTGAGGCACAAAGTTGTTGTGGATTCCCAACTCAGATGGAATACAACATGCTTGATCTTGAATTAGGGTGGGAAGTTCCAATTGCAGGAGAACAAGATTTTGAGCCAATCCTAGATCTTGGGTCACCAAGCATAAAATTCCGAGACCCCTGCAATGATGAGAGTAGAACTGAACCTCTCGAGGGTGTAAATCCCACCCCTTATTCTGATAAGGTGGCCCTCGATGGTAACTCTAACCTAGATTCTAGAGATTCAACCCACACCCTCAGCCTAGAATCTGGATCTAAAACTTATTGGGAAGATTACGAGGCCCCGTATGACGACAATCAAATTTTCAATAAAGGGTATGATTCTGGGCCTCTATTTGATGAATATCCCTCTCCAACATCCTCAGAGATACAGATCAATTTTTCAGAAGTCACGTCAATCTACGATACAAAAATCAAGGAGTTGGACGAGTGGGGTTTTAATTGGGTCTTTCCTACAAGCCTAGAACTTGAGCCTAGACCAAATAAAGCCACCTTTTTGAGCTCAGAATTTACATATAGGGTAGTCCCAAGTCAGGCTGCTAAGTCTACATCATGCGATTTAGTCAATGGTGGAACCCCTGATCTCGAATCTCATTCAAAACTTGATTTTCGCAATATCTCCGACAATTTCGAATCTTACCATGATTTCGAAGAACCTCTGTTTCCTGAATACAATGAGCCAATCTACGACCTCAGCTTACATGATTCATTCTCCGACTCCGATTATGAGGTCCCTGATCCCGAGATCACTGATTTAAATTCAGGTTCCAACGAGATGGAATCATTTCTTTTCGATCCTCAAGAATCAAAACCAGAAAATGCCAAGTGATTGCAACCTAGAGTTCGAATCTTTTCTCAACTCAAATTTCCATCATCCTATAGACACTCTTCAAGCATTCACTTTTGATTTTGAGAGCTACTATGAGGACTCTCTAAATGAAACCACCTCTAACTCCTTTTTAGAAGAGCCCTCATACACAATTCTCATTGAAGCCACCTCTTCCGCACATACAGAACCCATCCAAACCTGTTTTCAACCCGATCCTCAACCGAACTCAATTTCTATTCTGATTCCCTTCTGACTGAGCCGATTGCAGATGATTCGCATCCACAATGGATTTTGGACATTGATCAAACTAACGACCAAGCTCCACCACCTTCTGAACACCCCTGTAGGGTTTCCACATCATTCACTAATTATTTTACGAATCCCTACTCTGACTAGGCTGATTTGACTCAGCCAAACCCCAAATTCACACTTCCACATCCTTCCGAGCTCCATAGCATATGGTAGGTTCCACATTTCTTGATCTACATTTATCAACCCACCAGATTGATTAGGTTTGGGCTGCATCATCAGCCTATGGATCTGAACAAGCACCTGGTTGGACCAACTAGGCTCTTGATCAAGGTGCTTGTTCTACAAAACTCCGCTAATTTGACCACTCCCTCTCCATACCATTTCCCGCTCAGTTGTAGGCATTGAATTTAGCACTTAACGGGAGGCAACCTATCATTCCAAAAACCCGAGATCCGTCTGATTATCCGTCTGTACTTCACATCTATTGCACCCCGAGTTCGGATTTCTTAGAACAGTCGATCCCACCTCCGGTACATGTGCCAGAGCTTGAAATTGTCCACAATAGTCATTCCTGACCCATTCACCCACCCGATAAATCCTATTCTAAGTCCCTGAACTCAACATTATTTCACACCCTCCGTTTACAATGAGGACATTGGAAAACTTAGGCATGGGGGGTGGTAAAGTGCAAACATACAGAAATCAAGAAA
Source organism: Thalassia testudinum (assembly GCA_037157565.1). Lineage (NCBI taxonomy): Eukaryota > Viridiplantae > Streptophyta > Magnoliopsida > Alismatales > Hydrocharitaceae > Thalassia > Thalassia testudinum. Next base: position 44,166,824 of record JAZHRO010000015.1, on the reverse strand, counting down.
AGTCAGAAGGATTCTCACAAAAAAATCACATATGTCAAAAACACCAGAAAAATAGAAAATTGTGAAAAAGAACAAAAAAAATTGGAGGGAAGAAAATTTTGAGGCCATATAAATCATGAGGAGGAAAAGAGCAAAATGACAAAGAAAAAGGAGCACAAAATGAAAAACGAACAAGAGATAGTCATTAGTAAGAGATTAAGGGATTAACCGAAGTTCTAGACCACATCAAAAGAAAAAGAATGAAGGAAAAAGTGCTAATAAGACATAAAAAGATATTAGTAGGAACACTGATCTTAGGCCTTTTGGGCTAGACTCTTAGGCTTAAACATTCAAGTATCCACTAAGATCTGGATAGTCCTCAAGAGGTTGGGGAAAATACGAAGCTAAAGTATTAGGTCTAAGGCTTAGGGAGCATTCAGCCTCGTGAACTGACCTTTGGTTTGCGGGACTCAGTAACCTAAGCACCCCAATCCACACATAGTCTGGTTCAGTGCGCATAACTATCAAAATCACACAAAAGCGTTTAAATGTTCTGAAAAAAGTTGCCTAGATTAGGAGTGGTCAATCAACACAAGTTGATTTGGACAAGTTCCTGGCTCGGAGAGGCAGGAAATTCTCATCGAAGATGCGTAACAACATATCGTCTCCTCGGTGCTTGTCTCCTAGGATATTTACATATCCTACTGGGGGCACATAAGCACCCTGCTGGTTCAGATGCCATGGGCAGCATTATCACGAAATGTCGATTGCCAGGGTCTGAATTTAGCTACAGAATGCCATGGGTGAGATTATCTCAAAAGCCAGGGTTCTGGGGGTTGCCATGGGCGGTGCTATCACGAAGCATCGATTGCCAACAGTCGAGATTGTTTGTTAAGCGCGGGTGCCAACAGTCGAGATTGCCAACACGGGCTCTATCACGCGGGTGCACAGCAGATTTAGAACCCACGTCATGCATTGTCTGTTAAGCGCGCTCTCCGCTGTGCTACGTGCATGGATTGTTGCGGTTTCCTAATCCTGTGCAGCCACCCTCAGCCGTTGGATGGGAATCCAACAGTCAAGATCTCGCCCTCGCTTGATGAAGCGGCTGGAGGCGGGCGAGGTGGACACATCGCGGCAGTTGGATGACGATCCAACGACCCACGGCTCTCCTTCCCAGATTGGGGTGCAGTGAGGGCCGGCTACAATGGCACCACGTGGTGCCATCGTGGACGTTCATCTTCTTCTCCTTATATCTGATGATGTAGGCCTCCAATTGAGTTGATTTCTACGTTGTTGAACTGCAAGCATCGATCTAGATCCATCCGTGTGGTTGGATTTGTCATCTAAGGTCCAGATATTCTTCAATTTGCCTTCTTCTGTCAACTCCCCAGGGTGCTACGGGAGTCTGATTGATGCACCAATAAGTGAGTAGAAATCTAAATAGGTCAAACATTTTTGTGTGCCTTAACTAAGTGGCGCAACAGGTCAATTGATTAAACTGTTTGGGCCGCACCACTTAAGATAAAAGCGATTCATCAGTAGCTTGCCACTTAGGGTTGATTTTTAGGGCTGAACCAGGCACTCCACATTTTTTTTCTTATTTCTAGAGGAATACATCATCACCAATGCTTGTAAAACCTAGAGTGTTCTACTGAACCCTGATTGAACCAACCTATGGATTAAACCCCAAAAGCTACTAAACAAGGTTAAACCCTAAAAGACACATCATCAAATAACCTTGTTTGCAAACCCTGGTTGTGTACGCACACACATTTGAATTGATCATTAAGGGCACAACCCATCTAAAGGGCCCATCACATTCCAAGAGCATAATCATCCCAAGCCTAATTAAAACTGAGTAGATGTTGGCCTTAAGGATTTATTCGCTCTTCAAGGCTCAAATTGAGATTTTTTGATTAATCTCTTTCTACTGGCCCATCTGATGTCTAGCTAAGGGAGTAGCATCAAACGACCACAGCTGAGGGCACACTAGGAACCAGAGATCTAAGCCAAAGGAAGAACCTTCTCCCTAGCCCCTCCCTCTAACTGATTGGATCGACTGGATAGAAGTAGACCAAATTGTTTATAATCTCAAGATGGGTTCTGGGAGTCTATAGGTCTTTAGGCTAACCCACCTAAGGACAGGGTTGATTGATTGTATTACATGGCTCATTTCTCTCTTCTGATTTCCCTCCTATTCTACCATGTATCCTTCCACATCTTACACACATTTCCCATCCTACCCTCCTACCAACACTTATCCCCAAGATGATTACTATCCCGACTTGACTTATGACTACCCATCTCCTAGTCGAGACAACTTTGATTGGGGATAGGAATCCGAACCTCAATGTCCAAGGTCTAACCCTGGACAACAAGATTATGATTACTATCCTTCCCAGAGCCACAAAGATTATAGATCTCCACCCTTTGATGATCAACCTATTCAAATCTACAACCATGAAGGATATGCTGATTATAACACTTACACTCCCTAGTATTCCACTAAATATAGGTCTCCACCATTCTTTAAACAACCTGAAATGATCTACTATCAAGGAGGGACCCGAGAACCTCGATATCTTGACTCTCCTAGATTTCACCCAAACCCACCCAAACCTGAACCGAACCATTCGGTTCAGGTGAACCAGATCTAAGACAGGGTGTGGGCTAACTTGAGGAACACCATACAATCTTTAGAAGCCCAGCCAACACCATGCACTGAAGCATTGGAGCCTATGATAAAAATGATTGATAAGCTAAAGAGCTCTTTATTGGATTTGCTCCAAAATGTTAGGGATAGGAGCCTGGGTGAGTTTCTACTTGGGAAATTGTCGAGGTTGAGGATGAAATTTGTGGTTACCTTAATCCAATCTTGGGATGATTCTCAAGATGAACCCCTTCAGGAGAGCCAATGTCTAAACCCACTCAGGCACCTGTCAAGGGGGTTACATTTTCTGAGACTGGAGATGATCAGGTTGGTCTAGAGCAACCGATTGTGGATGAACCGATTGCTTCACCTGAGATCCCCGAGCCAAGGAACATCGAAAAATATGTCTCCGATGACCATGAAATGACATATGATTTTAAGACATATAAATGAGGATCAAGAATCTTTAATTCTGAGGGTGAGGAATCTTTGAGTGACGTCTCACTTGAAGTTAAGGAAAATGATTTTAGTGAGGCAAACGAGCTTGAGGAGTATGACGAACCATTTGATAAACCAATTATTCAAGATTTGGATTCAGTTGGGGCTAACTTGGAGGATTCGAATCCTCATTTACTAGAAGATTCAATCAGTAGCCCCATTCCTTAACCACACCCCAAAGGGATTGATTTGATTTGGAAATCATTGTACCCAAGTCAATCCTCATTCAGCCACAAATGTTGGACTTGGGTACTTTAGATGGAGTGTACAACGATTTGGAGGTCCCGAAAATATTGATTTGAGGATAGGAATTTGACAATGAAAATTTGGAGGGTAACTCAAAAGGAAACATAATTTTGGATCTAAGGGTTCCTATTGACCTAAAACCACCAACTTTTTACCAGGACCCTTATGATATCTTTGAGATGCAACCCAAGCTCAAAATCATTGATTACCTTTTTGAGTTGAAATCTAAAAGGACATCCAAACCTATTGAACCATCTCTAGCCATTGTCCAACACTTTGGTCTTGGGTTGCACACCTCCAAACCGTAGACCTAGCCCGAAAGCATAATAATCTTCGATTCTGGGAGATTTTCATCCAAAACATTAGAACTACTCGACCATGGGGCATGGGTCTGCACCATAATCTGGTCCACATCTGTGGACATCTTCTGCTGGCAGGTCTGAGGATTAATCTTTTGATTTTGATTTTGACTACACTTCTAAACCTTTATGTCTTTTTTACTTGTGAACCGTGCCTAGCTGAAGGCAATAAATTTAACACGTGTATATTCCATGTTCTCTACAGAGCTGACCTAATTGTCATGAAATTCAGGTGATATTCTGTTAGTCCGCCCTTTTCATGTCTTTGTTTTTACAATGAGGACAATGCATCATTTAAGCATGGGGGGGTGGATACTTAATCCTGAAATTATTTCGTTAACTCTATAGAATTTCTTTTATTTTCCTTAAAAAAATTGAAAATTCAAAAAGATAAAAAAAAGAAAAAAAAATAAAATTAAGAAAAGAGAACTTAGGCTTTTGGAAGTTATTAACTTTAGAAAATGATACTTTAGGACCTGAATACTTAGACTCTTCAGGTCTTCAGGCTTAATTAGCCCGAGTGTCCACTCGAATGCGGACTTAGTCTCGAGTCCTCGCCAAGTAATTTTACTGTAATTTGGTGAATAAATTGGGATGATAAGTACACAACTTATCAACCCACCCTCTGATTTGAGGGGACTTTAAGTCTAAGCATCTGCACACTATTTACACTGACTCAATTTTCAGCGATTTCCTTGGAAATTAGGTAGCTAATGAACTTTCTAGGGTAGTATGGCTAGCAAGTTGTCATAGGTAATAGCCCATTGGTCGATTGTCCAGAGCCCAGCTACTTGACCACACTCAGTCTACTGCTTTTAGGTAAATCTTAGATCAGGGAAGCCACCTACTTAGAAAAAGAAAAAAAATGGTACTCAAAAATAAATAAATAAATAAAAAGAAGAAAAAGGAGAAAATAATAGAAAAATAAACCACACTTCATCGCACGAGTATGACTGGCAAGTTATCGTGGGTAACAGCCCATTCGCAAGTTATCCAAAGCCCAACTCACAAAAATGCGTAAATAATTCTCAAAACACTTAAGAAAGAAGCAGCGAAGTAGAATAAACCAGGGAGATATACACTGGATTTACCCTTGTGTTGACCCCATAAAAAATTTAAAAGTAAGGAGAAAGCTACCGTTCGGAAAGATAAACCTTTAAGTAGAAACTCTTAAGGTCACCTAGGGTCGTAGAAACCTAAAGTCCTTTTTAACGGCCGCTTAATGAGTCTATCATCCTTTCACAAGATGCTTAGAACTTACAATCCTTTTCGAATCTTGAGTGGGTCGAGTAGCCATAAAAAGTTATCCTGAAACTCTCAAACTCCAAAAGTCCAAAAAAAATTAGAAAAGAAGAAAAAAAAAGTATCTTCCCTTTTCAAATAAGGCAAGGACTTGGGTGGTCTGCATTCTAGTAGACACCCAGGTACTATTGAGTTTTCGTAGTTTAAGACCTTAGTTGAAATTTTCTATTGTTAATAAATGACTTAGACCTAAGCGATCGAGTCCTAATTATATTTTTATACATAGCATGTAGTTTAATTTTGCTAGGAACTAGCAAAAGATAGGCATGAGGGTATGATGTAAACACATTTAATTAGGTTAAAATGCCTATTCATGCATGTTCCTAGGCATAAATTTGAATTTCATATTATAAATATTACATAGCATGCATCATTCTGCATCTAGAATAGTTGTGTATATTTTAGGTTAATTGCGTCCCTTTTATGGCTAGGAAGGAAGGAGATTTATTTCAAGGCCTCAGATTGACGATCTGAATGTAGGATCTGATCAAGATGATGATCGGAGTTCAATGCCTCTAAGATTGTCCTAATCAGAATCTCATATCACCTTAGTAGATCCAAGGAAGATCAACGACCAGGGAGGCAATGTGACATCTTTACGGGCTTCGGATGAAAAATTCGACGATACAAATGAATCCAGAGCGACGATGGCTATCCAACAACACGGGAATTATCTCGATCCGAGCACCGTGGCACCCTCTGCAACAAAAAGAAGATAGACGGCCCAGATAGCGCTACGTGGCGCCATCTAGGCCACCCCGCATTGGCCAGCAGTGACTAAAGGTGCCCCCTCATCATCAGAGATCTTGCACCACAGCCATTGGATCAAGATCCAACGGCTAAGTTTTCTCCATGCTCTCAGCATCCATGCTCTCCTTGTGACTCAAACACAGCCTTGCCTCAATGGTTGAATGCTTGCTTGCAAAGGAGTACGGGTTCGAGACCCGAGACCCCCCCAAATCAGCAATTAGGGCACACCAACCAGCGCACGAGCGCAAACATGCACACACCAGCCCACGCACCCGCACCACAGCTATAGTGCATCGTGAGTGATGAGCCCATATTTGTGGGCTAACTAGTTACTTAAGTGCCTAGGCATTAGATTAATATTAGCGTATACATAGCATGCATTAAGATATAATAATTTAGTTTTTATATATTTTCTTGTATGCATTACATTCATATATAAATTATTTAGCATGCATTAGAATAACATGCATTAGTCTTTATGTTGCATTATATGCATGTATTAGAATTAACATTTTATGTGAGGATTTGTACATAAATAAACCAATCTTTTTATTATTCATTTTTATTCTCTCTTCACCTTCTTGTTTCTAGTTGCGCTCCATTGAAGATGGCAATCAAGGAGGAGCGGAAGAAGTAGATCTCGTCTCCTCGACTGTGATAAGAAGAAGATGGAGCTTGCCGTGCTCGAGTAGGCCTCCACCCCGATTCATCACTATGTAGAGAGTCGACCTCTCATCCGCTCCACCACCACCGGCCTCAACCGTGGCAGCGAGCCTCCACCACCATGGGCGTGTGGCGTAATAGGCCACATCGCTGTCTGGAGCTCGCTTGCATTACTATGAGCACCTCAATGTGAAGCCACCGCCTCTCTCTGTGCGCATCTCCACGCTGCTGCACACGTTGCACCTCCGCCCACGAGCAGTAGTGCAAGTTCTCCTCGCACGTCGACCGTGCATGCACCACCGACCATAGCCCATGTGCGTAAGCCCCACCACGCACATCAACTACGTGCAGCCACCAACCGCACCACCGCGTGCTCCTACCTCCTTCCCCTCGTCGACCTCCCACACGCAGCCAGCAACACGCCTGCACACTCCGTCCAGGGGCACGCGTCTCCCCTCGTCAAGCTCCTACGCATGGTCTGAACCACACCCGCATGCCACCCTCGCGCCTCTTCGCTCGAGCACTGTTCATCTTCTTCCTTGAAAAGAACCCATCACCGCACGCCACCCTCCTCCGTGCAACCACCTCATCCAGCCTCGAAGCTTCGCACCATCGACGTCAACAAACTCGCCTCGACCTCACGAGCTCGGCCATACCCTATGAAGGCCGACAGCAGCCTGCACCCACCGATGAGATGCCACCACCATCGTCGACCTTCCTTGTCGCCAGTGAGACCACTGGTGGCCGTTTGACGCACCGTCACCACCCATGTGTAGTCCTGGTCGCGGCCAACCACCTCCGAGCTCCGCACACCCAATCGCAGCCTCCTCTACGCATACGCACAAAGGAAGCAAATGCTCTATTTCATGTTATATTAATATTTACATTCACATGCCATTTCCACTCTTTTTATTTTGAATTTATTAATTAAATATTGTGGCTAATTTATGCAAGTGACCTCCCTCTTTCTCATAAATGCCATTTCAGCATGATCTCTTCTTGTTTTCTTAATCTGAAGGCGGATTTTGCTTAATTTCTTGACGAAATTAATAGTGAACATAGGTTTTTGACCCTTGTGAGTTTGTAATAGCTAGTGCCTCCCTATGGATACAACTCACTCTCTCGGGTGGTTTATTTTAATTCAATAGTTTGATTAGTTGATTTTCCAGCTCTTAGAAATACAAACGACAAATCATTTTAATTATCATCTTGTTAAGAGAAAATTGACTCGTCAAATGACGCAGTTACCGAGGAGGCAACAGGCTTAATAAAATCGCATTCATTCATTTGTTCACATTGATTTAAATTTTGGAAGTATATTTAACTCTGGATCTTTTTGTTCTGGTGCAAGTGCATACGTTCTGCAACACACATTCTATGACTCGCCATCACACCAGCCATTGTGAGAGGTGATCCTTGACATCACCAGAGGAGAAATTGTTTGAGCCACCTTGCAAGGAACCTGATTTCCAGGAGAGGAAGGACGAGGACGTGACAATCATCTCCACAAATTTAGGCTTTGATTTGATTAGAGTAGGATTTAGACTTTAAACTTAATTTTCTTTACAAATTTGGTTTGAGACCCTTGTTCTGGGTTCATTTTGAGGGGTTTGTTCCCCGAACTTGTTTTAGGCCATTTGTGGAGGGCATTTTTGGGGGAGTCTGTTCCCATAAATTTATACTTAGGTTTTTTATTTTCTTTTGTGGATTGATTTTATTTTTCATGTTTGTGCATAACTGGGTTAGATATAAAACATAAAAAAAACATCACGAACTGCCTGCTAGAAGCTGCATGCCTTAGGATGACCATTTAGGTGTGTATGAGTAGCCTCTAGATTTATTTTGCATTTGCATGCATTTCATTGCTGATTGCTGGAGGCGAGGTACGTTTTCTTTTCCTTGCATTCTATCTTGTTCACGCATTTGCATTTGGATTTAATTGCAAGACCACCTAATTGAATTGAAAAGATCTAACAAGTGGTCACATATTTTTCTTGAAAAAGGACATTAAGTTAATGAGGAACCCTAGAAACCAAGAACTTGAGCTGATAATCCTGCATGCGTTTCAAAAATTCAAAAACATTTTTTGGTGTATGCACACATTTCTATTTTGTTTCATCGAAGCATGCATATAGACACTTTTAGGTCTTGGAACTACTAGGACAAGAGCCCTCCTACCATTGGATGCTGAAGTGTTTATAACTTGAGATCAAAGGTTTTGTAACTCCAAAGAGGGGGATACCCTGTCATGGATTTTTTAGGGTAGTTAAGAAGCACTGCGAAAGCACAACTTCAAAGGAAGGCTTAGGCCTACTTGCATCCCTCGATCTTCCGTCTTTGGAGTTGCTCTACCATTTGAGCTTTAGAGAAGAGCACCTAAGCTCCAACTAGGTCTTTTTAAGCATTTCATAGGTCGACAATAGACGTGTAATTGATTGGGCAACTTGATTTGACACCTACAACTAGAGTTCAATCTCAAAAGCTTTAACTTATTAAAGACCTAAAAAGTCCTTTGATTTGTGTTTGCTTGGGAAATCTAACTTGGGTGTGAGTTAGAATGGACCAATTTGATCACCTCTTTTTCACCTCTTCCCCACACCCTTAGCCCCAATCTGAGATCTTTGATCCCATACACCAAGATGGTCCATTCTTTGATGGACAAAATGACAATCATTGAGATCCTTTGTACCCCTACTGCAGGAATATTGGTTTAATTAAGCCCCAAATCAGTGAGTAGAACCTAAGAGCAGGATTTGCATTGCCCAATATCCCATACAACATAGGAATACCCAACCCACCCTCCTTGAATGATTGTAATGGTTGGACAGAAACTCCTAGGTACTATAAGCCTGAGCCTGACTTCTCTTCTGATAGAAATGATGATTTCTCCTCCTTGAAGATGGAAATAAAGAAAATGCAAGATGAAATGATTGAATTATTAAGAGAACCTTCGAGAGTAGGGTAACAAGAAAAAGAAGAAATTAGCCACAAAATCTACCCCATTGAGGAAGACGTGCACTCCTATAAGCTAGATGCATCTCCTGTGGGAGAGCCACACCCTAAGTTGGAGGGGAATTTTGGGGATTATGTAAGGGAGAATAGCTACTTTTCGAGGATTGATTTCGAAACCTCCCCGCTAGATGATACTTCCTTGAGAGGTCCACACCTTAAGTGGGAGGAGGATATGAATGAAAGTAGCTATGCATTGGATGAAGAAAGGTGGAAACCCGAGGAAGATGATGATCATGTTGAGTATCCACCTGAATTATATTGGAGCCAAAAGAAGGGAATGATGGTACCATTGGAAGATCTCTACCCAGATGATAGTATTTTCATGACATTTGATGAAGTGGGTCAAAGTCAAGTTGTTAATCCCACCCTCCCTTCTGATCATGAGATGGAACTCAAGCCCACCCTTAGGAAACCTAACCCTAAAGAAATTCACCTATTTGAGGAGTCTAATGTTACCAGTGTGAACCATTTACCCCAGATAGAGTGCCCTAGGGGACCTGTTGAGATTTTAGATGATTCTAGACCTCAGGTACATGATGAATTGTATGATGAGGAGAAGGATGAATTATATGAGGAACCTACATTCAAGATTTGGAGTGACACTAAGGATAATTATGTCTTATTTGAAGAATGAGCCCCCGAGGATGTCACAAATTTGATCAACTCAGGTTTCCTCTATGCTCCTACTGATGATATCCCTCCTCATGATTAAATAATGGAAAATGTGGAAGGAACTTCTGAGATTTATGTGGATTCACATATAGACTTCGAGGAGGATTTGAGAAAAGAACAAGAACCCAGGGATGAGATTGATAGGGTAATCCCTAAATCTGTTGCTTCCAACCTGCCTTCATTTGATTCGAAGTCACCCTCTGATTTGCCTATGTTTGAAGGCAAAATTTTGACTCCATACCTTGAAATGATCACTGATGAAGTGCAGATAGGTACTTGTGATAGTACAAGGAATGCTAGGGATGTGATTGATGAATTAGGATGGTTGTTAGGAATGGACACTAAGCCGATTAGACCCAACCTAGATCTTATGGCCGTTCCACAGCCTCGAAACTTGGACACCCTAGACAATCCTGGATTAGAGATCTGCTCACTTCTATTCTGATCGAGGGGCTTAGAGAGTCAGTATCTATTGTAATGGGATACCGAGTATGGATTAATGCTTTCTATGGTCAGTCCATCACCCTGGGGGTATATCTTTACACTATTCCTACCCCATTTCTTTGGAGGATCCTGGTCATCCTCCCCCTACCCATATGGAGGTTGTTGTTCCTGCCTATCATTTAGAACCTCCTTCAATGACCTAGGACGATTTCATTCCCATCCTGGTTGGGCGAAAATTTGCTATCGGGATTCATTATCAGCTTGCCAACATCCTAAGTTACCTATTTTCTAGGCTAGCATTACTTTACTCATTTTTAAGGCCTATTTCTTTGGTTTTGGAACCTGACTTGCTATTTTTTTTGCTACTCAGCTGCTAACAAAATAACAGCAGCCCAACTCTGACCCTGGTAATACCCTTCTATGCAATGAGGACATTGCAGATTTTAGGTATGGGGGGTGTACTTTGGGGATATACATAGCATTTATACATAGTACATTCAAGCATTTAGTTAAAACATTTTGCATTGCATACATTTGCATTGATTAAAAAAAATAGAGAGAGAAAAAAAAGAAACTAAAAAAAATTTGCATTTAGGCCTATAGTAGAATTGAGCTTAACTGGCTGGACCTTGCAATTCTTAGGCGTAAGACCGAAACTTTAGGTTAGACTAAGTTGACTCTAGGTGTCTGACTTTAGAAGCTAAGTTGAGATACTAGTTTTAGACCCTTAGGGTCCTTTATGGACTTAAAAACTTAAGTAGGAGTTAAGTTGCGGACCATTCCTCAAAAGGTTGAGGAAGGAAAGTGAGGGATTAAGTTAAGGGTTGGGAAGTACCTAGTGTATTTTTCTACCTTTTGGTTTACGGGTCCTCATAACCTAAGCATCCACATTTCACACACACTTGGTCTTGTGTAAATAATGATCACCTTAATTCCTCTCTTGGAGAAAATTTGGTTCTCTTAGTTATGACTTAGGAGAAGCTTGAAAATACAATTTGATTAGACGAGTTCCTGTCGCAAGAGAGGTGGAGTATATACTCACCTTGATGATACGATGATAACATGTCACCTCCTCGGTACTTGACTTTTAGGATATCTATCCTACTGGGGGCATGTAAGCTCATTGTACGGTTTAGGTACCATGGGTGACCCTATCTCGAAGTGTCGATTGCCATAGGCCTGGATTCACTTAAGAAATCCATGGGTGATACTATCTCGAAGTGTCGATTGCCAGGAGTTCTTGGGGTCGCTATGGGTGGTGCTATCTCGAAGCATCGAAAGCCAGGCACCCTTCAAGGTTCGGTGATAGGGACAATGAATCTGACACAGACCGTGTCGATAGCTGATCCAAGGTTAGACTTAGAGGAATCAAACAAATATATATATATATATATACAAGAAAAAAATCCTTTTACTCTCTTTCTAGGTTGGCAATGATACCAACCTCAAATAACTTAGACCAATGCACATGCACGGATGCTTTAATCTCTGAGACCAATAAACCCTAGGGTAGAGTTAGAAACCAAGGAAACTTGTGCCTACAACTTGTCCTTATCCGACCTAGTCTGTAACTTAGCAATTACTTGGGAACCTTAGGTCTAAAATTTGTAACTTAACATGTTTCTAAGGGAAGACTAATTAGGTTGGCTAGTCTATTTAAAGAGTTGGGTTATTACTTAAGTTTGCTAGGGACTAGCAAAAACTAGGCATGAGGGCATTTGATGAGCCCATATTTGTGGGCTAACTAGTTACTTAAGTGCATAGGCATTAGATTAATATTAGCATATACATAGCATGCATTAAGATATAAATAATTTAGTTTATATATATTTTCTTGTATGCATTACATTCATATATAAATTATTTATCATGCATTAGAATAACATACATTAGTCTTTAGGTTGCATTATATGTATGTATTAGAATTAACATTTTATGTGAGGATTTGTACATAAATAAACCAATCTTTTTATTATTCATTTTTATGCTCTCCTCTACAGGGAATACGTCACCTTCTTGTCGCCAGCTGCGTGCCATTAAAGATGGCATTCAGGGAGGAGCCGGAGAAGTGGATCCGGTCTCCTCGACTACGATAAGAAGATGGAGGCAGTCGTGCTCGGGTAGGCCACCACCTTGATTCATCACTATGCAGAGAGTCGACCTCTCATCCGCTCCACCACCACCGGCCTCAACCGTGGCAGCAAGCCTCCACCACCATGGGCGTCTGGCATGACAGGCTAAATTGCTGTCTGGAGCTCACTTGCATTACCGTGAGCACCTCAGCTTGCAGCCACTGCCTTTCTCTCTATGCACATCTCCAAGCTGCTGCACGCGCTGCACCTCCACCAAGGAGCAGGAGTGCAGGTTCTCCTCGCACGTCCACCGTGCATGCACCACCAACCATAGCCTATGTGCGCAAGCCCCACCACGCACATCAACTACCCGCGGCCACCAACCGCACCACCGTGCGCTCCTGCCTCTTTCCCCTCGTCAACCTCCCATGCGCAACCAGCAACACGCCCATGCACACCATCCAGTGGCACACGTTTCCCCTCATCGAGCTCCCATGCATGGTCTGAACCGCGCTCACACGCCACCCTCCTCGCACCTCTTCACTCAAGCGCTGTTCATCTTCTTCCCCAAAAAGAACCCATCACCACACACCACCCTCCTCCACACAGCCACCTCATCCAGCCTCGAAGCTTCGCGCCATCAACGTCAACAAACTCACCTCAACCTCACGAGCTTTGCCCCACCCTCTAAAGGCCGACAGTAGCCCACGCCCACTGACGAGTTGCCACCACCATCACCGACCTTCCTCATCACCGATAAGACCACCAATGGTCGTTTGACGTGCTGTCACTACCCATGCGTAGCCTTCGTGGCGACCAACCACATCCGAGCTCCACACACCCGACCACGGCCTCCTCTTCGAGATGCACAAAGGAAGCAAATGCTTTGTTTCATGTTATATTAATATTTACATTCACATACCATTGCCACTCTTTTTATTTTGAATTATTAATTAAATATTGTGGCTAATTTATGCAAGTGACCTTCCTCTTTCTCATAAATGCCATTCAGCATGATCTCGTGTTTTCTTAATCTGAAGGCAAATTTGGCTTGATTTCTTGACGAAATTAATAGTGAACATCAATTTTTGACCCTTGCAAGTTTGTAATAGCCAATGCCTCCCTTTGGATATGACCCACTCTCTCGAGTTGTTTATTTTAATTCAATACTTTGATTAGTCGATTTTCCACCACTTAGAAACACAAACGACAAATGATTTTAATTATCATATCTTGTTAAGCAAAAATTGACTCATCAGTGAGCAGCGAGTAACAGCGCAACGCTAGCACGAGTGCACGACACGGTGCATGATGGGCACGCAAGAACAATAGCAATGGGCGTGAGTTGGCACGGATCTTCAGTGACAATTAGTAGGATCTTCAACGATAATTACAACTGTCACTAATGCCCTATACACGAATTGCCCTCACCCCTTCCACTATAAAAGGACCTACACCCCTCCATTCTTCACCATCTCTTCCTTTCTTCCTCTCACCACCTCCAAGGCTCTAAAGAGAGCTTGTCCCAAGCCCGGGATTCTCCTATAGAGTAGAAAACCAAATATTTTCCCCACCTCTCATCCCCCTTCGTGAAGCATCCCGCGACCATCCTCTCACCTCCTTTCAGGAAGATCCTTACCGAGATGCCATCCTGCCCAGCCCTCCATCCTCCGACTCCATCCTCGTTCGTCCTGCTCCTCACCACCTTCCTCCAAGCAACGTCAAAGCGAGTCGTCCTCCAAGCGACTGTCGAGGGGGATTCTCTCACCTCTATCTTTCTTTTTGCTTTTGTAGTGTAACCTTTCCCACTTAGTTGTAGAAAACATTTGCTCCAAAATATATGTGATTCTCTCTCTCTTATATTTTAGCAAGTAGATAAAGTATTCACCGACCTAATCTCTTCCTTGATAAAAATACAAAAAAATTATAGAAGATAAAAAAATGAAAATAAATAAATAAAAAGCGAAACGCGTATTTTTCAAAACCAAATGTTCGCCTTTCTGTGTTTGAGCCAGGACTCACTTTTCGAGTTTCGGTTATAAATTTTATTTGATCGATGGATTTTCTCGCGAATTGAACTACAACTACAAGTTTTCCAAAACCCAAACCCTTCCCACGTGCGAATCCGACACATCACGGAGCAACCGTCGAGGTTGGGACACCGTGCTATATGCTGGGCGGCTACTGCGTGGCTTAGGTGGGTGTGCTGCGTAGGGTCGCTGCGTGTGCATGCGTGACCAGAAGTGTGGGTGGGAGAAGTCTGGAGCGTGCCTACGCACGTGCATAGAGGAAGCAGAGGTGTAGTGAGCCGGTTTGCCCGAACCGGCTAGACCATAACAGTCTAGCATCGGTTCACATGACCAAGGGATCATTTTGGGGCCGATTCGAGGCTCAAACAATCTCGAAATCGCACAAGACAGGACCTGTTGGAAAGGTTTGGCACCCGTGGTCGGTACAACTTCGGAAGAAGGCCACACAATGCCTATTGAGGCATCGAGCAAACCTAGCATGCCCCCATTCCTCCCGGAAAACCTAGGTAGAGTGGTCTTCGCTCTCTACACTTTTGTTTAATACGAGGAAAAATGAGTCCTATTGTGAGTCAGTTCGCACGTGGAATCTTGTATGTTGTGTTTGCTTCCACCGTATGAATTAAATCAACAAATATGTACTTATGTCTAACTACCCAAGCACATGGCGATATGGACATATGACTGTGTGCCTAATTTCGAGTTTAGACTACTTAGGAAAAATGGTTGTTGACATCCTTGGTCGTATAAATTAGGAGTACATGAACCTTAAGGATGGTTAGATGATTTTCATGCATTAGCTAACATCAAGTTTACTAATATAAGGCTTGATTTAGTACCAATTAGGGTGATTGCTTGAACCCTAAGGAAATGAGAAGAATCTAATTACTTGTGTTGTGAGTTATGATCGCACACCCTAAAATGGACTCAAGGTAGGGTCTCGACTGGAACCCTAGAGTAAATTAGAGGTTTTCCTTGCATGTGATAGGAGTTGCTAATACACGAACTAATTAACAACCAAAGTAGAAATTGAATGAGTTCTCAACTCAAACCCTAAGGTGAATCAAGGGTGGTGGTCTACTCATATAATACGTATGGATGTAATTGTATTTGTATGTAACTATGTACACATGGAAATTCAGTATGTTTGTCGATATGTTTATTTAAGTATGTGTGCGTTCGCATTCTAAGTGTATGTTAGTACTTTTACATATGCAAGTGCATCTATATTTTTGCTTCGTAGAATTATGTTTTTACACACGCTTTGTGCATGTATGAAGTTATGGTTTCTTTATGGAATACTAATAAAGATCTAACTAATGGCGCCTCGTGAGTTATCGAAGTTAACGACAATGAGAATGTCAGAAATAAATTTAGGGGATTTCTCTCAAACCCTAATGCAAAGTAAAGGCATCCCTAACTGTGAAATGAAAATGGAATGGTAGGGCTAAGACGAGCCACATTGAGTACAGTTGTGGGAGTGAGCTAACCCTCATGTATGCACATACCGAGGAGAGCTATTCACCTCTTGTGTAGGGAGTGAGCTAGCCTTCCCTTGGGTTGGGACCCAAGGTAGGAATGGCCTCCCTACACCAACTCCTGTTAGGCCCACTAAGCCAACCGGGATAGTCGGGCGAGGGTACGCAGGCTGGTGAGGGGCATGACCCCTGTTCTGTTTTGTGTTGTACAACTTAGAGCATACCCGTTAGTGGAAAGAACTGACTGCGTGCCAATGCGGGGTAGCTTCCAGTGCATCTATCACGCATGTCGTAGTCACCACTACATCGCGACCATGACCCCAAGGTGGTAGAGTAGGTGTAGGACAAACACGGGGTGGTCTCTTGGCTAGGAAAGCACCATGTGCGTGTTCTGCATCGTGGGGAAAACTGCAACATCAATCCGTTAGGGGACATGTGAACAAGAGAAATAGGACCTTGCTAGAATAACTGAAATCACAAAACAATTGGCACTTAGACTATAGAAATAAAACATGAAAGTGTTAAAATGTTTATAATTGCCTAGAATGTTTACTACTTTTAAATTATATTACATTTGTTGATTTTTATGCTTGTCACTCTACTTATCTTTCTGCTGACAGCTACCACTTATGTTCAGGTCAAGGAGGTGAGCCGTCAATACCCCCGACTGCAAAGGGAGCTGTTCCTAGTCGAGCCCAGCCTTAGTGGGTTTCCCCTTTGTTTCTACTGTTGTGTGGCTTGCTTCTCTCCATTGCAATGAGTATCCATGTCTAAACTAGTAGTTCTACTGTCCATCTTTCCTTGTGATTGTGATGGTTGTGTTGAGAACTTGGCTACTCTTTTGTGGCACTATTTGTGATTATAGTCTATCATTCAACTTTCTGTCTTTAATAAATTTTCTGGCTATGTTGCATGCGTGGAATGTTTTACTGTTTGGTATATTTCTCGATGGACAACTAGATCTTAGGTTAATCAAGTCAATCCGACCTGGGTTCCACGTGGAGCTGGGTCGTAACAGATAGAGGGTAGGCCCTAAGAATAAGCATACTATGATGGACCTACAAAAAAGGTCGCCAAGGACATTGACGAGCTGATGATGAAGTGTAATCCTAAATGCTCACCAAAATGGGTTAATGCAGAGAACCTCACAGGCCACCCTAAGAGGTTTAAGAAGTGAAGAATGGAAAATGACCTCTTGACAGTTAGCAAATGGAGGATAACAAGGATCATCAAAAGCTATAAGGGTTTCTAAAGATTTGTTCCATTTGGAATCCAACCCTTGCATGGTGAGGTGATGATCACAAGCATCAATCCAAACCCGTCATCCCACCTAAGGATGTGTTGCTCTGCTTTTTCTCCTAGTGATAAGGAATTCACAAGAATTGACTTTAAATTATTTAAGCCCTTCTATGAAATCCAAGTCTCTTGAGTCAAGAGGTGACGATTCAAACTTGGTTACATCAACCTTATCATTGAGTTAAATTATGAATGATTCAAATTCAAGTTTATCATTGGTTAATGTGAAGGTGAAACTCGTCATCCAAGATTCATTCAGCTCGAAATTCACTTCTTTCACTTTATCTTCACCTTGATCAAGGAAGGGTCTTCCACCAATAAACTCCTCAAAATGGAATGTCTCATATTCAGATTCACTTCCTCATCCAATATCCTCCTAATAATCCAACATTTCTTGCAAGACATCCTAAAAAATGAAACTCTCATAATCAATATTAACTTTCACCTTTAATAGTTCTTCCGGATCACCCATTTCCTCATGCAAGTAGTTAGAATAGACATCCTCCAAAACTCTCTGCAAATGATTTCTATCAATTATATTGGGGTGATTTGCTATGTATCTTCCTATATTATGTCAATCTGGGAGCATTTGTCATACCTGGTATACTTGCACACCTGAAAAACATTAAGTGAAATCTTCTTATTGCCAAAGCCCATTTCCATGGCCCCAGTCTTGTAATTAATCAAGGCATTGGCCGTAACAACAAAAGGTCGACCAAGGATAATGGAAGGTCAAGTAGGTTGGTTGGTGGCGTCCATGTTCAATACCAGGAAGTCTACAGGGAAGAAGTCTTCTACCTTGACTAAAACATCCTCTAGTAGACCTTGGAGCTTCTTTAGAGACTTATCAACCATTTGCAGAATTACAATGCTAGGTTTTAAGTCC
The DNA here is from genome assembly GCA_037157565.1 of Thalassia testudinum. NCBI lineage: Eukaryota > Viridiplantae > Streptophyta > Magnoliopsida > Alismatales > Hydrocharitaceae > Thalassia > Thalassia testudinum. The sequence goes on along the minus strand of JAZHRO010000015.1, from coordinate 44,148,490 downwards.
CCTCCTAATAGGTTGTACACTGAGCTCAGGAGGATATTGACCGCCGCACCAAAATCTAGTAGGGCCTTATCTATACACTAGTTTCCTATGACCACGAAGATGAATGGGGCCCCTGGGTCTTTGAGCTTAGGGTGGTCCCATGTTGGATAATGGAGTTGACAGGTTCCAAGATGGCAGTCCTCTTGGGGACTCATTTTCTGGATTTCCTTTTTGTATGCACAAGTCCTTTAAAAATTTAGCATAAGATGGAATTTGTTTCAAGGAAAGGAAGGTTGATGTGCGCCTGCCTAACGGTCCCCATCTTAATCTTTTGTTTATCTCCAAAAGGCACTTAGTTATTAGGGTCTCTCAATCTGTTAGGGAATAGGGCCTTAGGCTCATAGGATGAATGGGGGGTCTGATGAGCAAAAATTTAGAGAAGAAAAGAGATTAGGGTTTTGAGAAACCCGAGTTGTAGTACATTGCAAAATTTCACTACCAGATAAAATAATTGAGACTTGGTTAGTCTCGGGTCGAATTCGAGGAGGCGAAAGTTTGAAAAATCGCATTTGGTTATTTAGTTTTGAAATTTTTGGATATATCTTATTTTTTGAGATTTTTATATTAGCAGAACAATAGGTTGAAACTACACAAAGCAAGAGAGGGAGGGAAAGAAAGAGAAATAAAATTGATATATAGAAAGTGAGAAATGTTTGTTACAATTAGCTACAAAACAAATAATTATTGCGAAGAAATAAAACTATACTAAAAACTAGGAAAAGATAGAGAGGAGAGAGAGGGTCTCCTTAGATGGCTACTTGGGAGAGGAATGCTTGTACGACACTCGGATGAAGAGGATCGGAGATAGAGGAAGGAGGACAAATTAAAGGAAGAAGACAGGAGGCAGGGTGGTGTCGCAGTGATCCACTTCCTTGAATGGGAGTGAGAGGACAGCTGACAAAAGCACTATGAATGGGGGTGAGAGGAATGGGATAAAAAATTATTTTTTATCTAGTGGAGCTTCCCAAGGGCTTGGGACACTAGATTTCTAGCTCAAACGAGGTTTTCAAACTCTAAAAGGGGAGAGGTGGATGTAGGAAGGGAGGGCTGGCCAAGGGAGGGGTAGGGGTGTTTATATAGGTGGAGAAATGGGGCTTCAAAGGCCATTTGCCATGCAATGCAATGCCCAATCACGCACAAAACATACCTCGCACGCAACACCCGCACACAAGGGTCATACTTCGCGCAGCGCACACACATCACGCAACATATCACAACCTTGAGGTGGCGAGGAGAGGGGGGCTTGAGAACTGTCAGATCCCATTCAAAGGGTTGAGATTACATGCCATTTGCATCCTCAAATCGCACCCTAAGTGCATACGATCATGCAAATTGCATGCTTGAACATCCATGCTGCCACGTGTCGAACTCGTCACTACCTAATCTCGATCAAACAGCACCAATCGCGCGATGGCCGTGCTTCGGAATTACACTAAGTGCACTCCTCACTAACACGGCATGACAAGGCACTATCATATCCATCTTCTCACGATTGAGAGGTGGAATTTAATCCAAGCTAGCGAGGCAAATTGCGGATCGAATCTATGTCTCACACTTGCGAGACATACGCATTTCCACTATGCTGAGGTCGACAGGGTGCATTCTCGATGTTGGATCTCAATCCAATGGGTAAGATCCCACTAAGGTTTTGCCTAAGTGTTGTGAAGGTGGAGCGAGCATCCTAACTGTTGGATCTTGGTCCAACGGCTGTACTCTTGAGGCAGCATGGTGCAATGACAATTGTTGGATCTTCATCCAACAGTTGAGGGATGCGAGATGCTGAGCCTTAAGAGCATGACGGTGTGGTAAGGAGCAGGTGACGTGGTGAGCTCACAGGCATTGGATCAAGATCCAACAGCCAAGATCAGATGGCACGGATGAACGACGCCTTGTAGGTGGCTGTGGGCAATCGTGATGGTGCCACATGGCATCAGCTGGATCGTCTTATCTTCTTTTCCTCGTAGCATATGTTACATGGGTCTGATTGACTCGATTTTTGCAGCATTGGACTCCGATCATTGCCTTGATTCCATTGTACGGTTGGATTTGTCATTTGAAGCCCGTTTGTGTGTCACCTTGTGCCCTTGCCATTAAAAGAGAGAAATTAATATACAATTTGCATAAATTACTCTAAATGCATAATGATGAATGTTATGCATTATTTACAATGTGAAATGTAATAACTCAGCATAGGAACTTGCGTAAGAGGCATTTTCTCATAAAATAATGTGTATCTATCACACCATCATGTTGATCTTTTTCTTATTCCTAGTAAAAGTAAGCAAAATGCTATCTCTACCCATAGTCACCAGCAAGCCCTTAAGTGAAAATATATCTGCCTAAAGGTTTATCTTTTCGATCGGTAGCTTTCTCTTTACTCTTATTTTTTGTGGGGTCAACACAAGGGTGAATGAAATGTATATCTCCCCGTGTATATCTTCCCGGGTTTATTCTACTTCCCTAATTCTCCTAACTTTTAGGGATTTATTAGTGCATTTTTTAGGGCTAGATTCTGGACAAAAGGCAATGGAGGCTACCCACGACAACTTGCTAGCCATACCTATGTGGTGAAGTGTGGCTTATTATTTTTTTTCTCCTTTTCTATATTTTTCATTTTTTCCTTTTCTTTTTGGGTGTTTTCTATTTTTTTCTTTCTTTTTCAAAGCAGGTGGCTTCCCTGATCTAAGACGTACCTTAAGGCAATAACCAAAGAGATTAGGTCGTGTGGCTAGGTTCTAGACACCCAGCTATGAGATGTTACTCACGGCAACATACCAACTATACCACCCTAGTATATTTATTAGCTACCTAATTTTCGCTAAGGTCACCAGTATAGTGAGTCTATGCAAATGGTGTGCAGATGTTTAGACTTTAGGACCCCTCAAATCAAAGGGCGAGTTGATAACTTGCACACTTATCAACCCAACTTATTTAACCACTTAGAAGATATTCTAAATTAGCAAGGACTCGAGAAAAAGGTCCACATTTTAGTGGACCCCTAGGTCAATTATGCCCATAGACTTGAAGAGTCTAAGTGTTCAAATCCTACTATATTATTTCCTAAGGTTGAAAACTTCTAATGCCTAAGTTTTTATTCCCAAATTCCCTTTTATTTTTTGTCTTTTTGTTAAAAATATTTTTATATAAAAAAATAAATAGAAAATAAGTGGAAAGAATCCAAGGAGTTGGCAAAATAATTCAGAAATGAACATATCCACCACCCAATGCCTATCTAACATACTGTCATTGTGTATCAAAAGCATAAGGGAGTAGGGTAAACATGATATCCCCTGAATTTCGTGGCAAATTCGGTTAGCTCCTAAATATATACAACCTGTACAAGGTGTTGAGTTTAATGTCTCTAGCTAGGCATAATTCAGCCACATAATCAGCCCAAGGTTAAAATAACCTTGTCTGAGACAGGTTCTAGTAGGATCAGATAACATAAGGTTTAAGGCATTGTCCATTGACTTTAAAAATGCTACCCATCTTTGGGTCAGAAACCTCAATGGCTCCATTTTGGAAATTTTGAGTGATAATATACGAGCCATTCTAGTTGGACCTATGCTTTTCAAGAAAGAGCTTAAGTTGGGAGTCGAAAAGCCAGACCTTTTGGTTAGGCTCAAAGCACTTGCGAAAAATCATCTGGTCATGTGGAGCTTTGGTCTAAGCCTTATAAATCTTGGCATTTTCATATGCAGCATTTCTAAGATCCTTGTTCTACATGCAGATAAATGCACGAAAAATACGTGTTTGTCATAATATAAGCGGGTAGAAACTCTTAAATTTATTTCAAATCGAACTTGTGAATATAGAAATTGTATTTTTCAAAATGGAGTCTGAGTTGTTCGCAAGGAGGCAATTAGCTAAATGCTAAGAAGTAGATAAGCAGCTTCAAATGCAAGATTACTACTACTAGAATGCAAATAAACCTAACTAGAACTAATAGCATGTAGGTTAACTAGAACTAAAATAAGTACTAGAAGAAAGCAAGCAACTTGAAGGCAAGTTGAAAAAGTACTACTAGAACTTTTACCGCAATAACAAGAGTTTAACACAAGTAGAAATAGCACTATAACTAGAAGAATGATTCTACTATAACTAGAACTAGAATGAAAATGATGGAAAGTAGGGGTTTCAAAGGTGAAGTCCAAAGCAATGGCATAGAAGTAGATGCGAAGGCCTAGAACTTTTATTGCAATGATAAGAGTTTAACACAAGTAGAAATAGTACCACAACTAGAGGAATGATTCTAACTATAACTAAAACTAGAATGAAAATGATGGAAAGTAGGGGTTTCGAAGGCGAAGTCCAGAGCAACGGCGTAGAAGTAGATGCGATGGCACACCCACAATCTCCAAGTAGAAGTAGATGACTAGTTATAGTTGGTGTTGCTATTTGGAAGTAGTAAACTAAGTACGTAAAAGTTGATCCTAAGGGGGGTGGCTAGGTTGTTTATATAGAGGTCAAGAAGGCTTGTGATTAGTTGATCCAAATTGCCTTGGATCACCAAAATAAAGGGCTAGGATTATTAGGAGTCTAAGAATCAAGGGGTAGGATGAAGGAATAGCTAGATAGAATAGCTTAGGTCATATCGAAATTGATGGAGGGCTAGGATGGCTTTGAGAGGATGATGGAGGGCTAGGATGGCTTTGAGAGGATGATGGAGGGCTATGATTCTCTCAAATTGTTGGCCTCTTTAGATTTCGAATTTCAAGTTTCATATAAAAACAAAGTTGTATCCCTCAAAATCAGCTTTCCAACGTAACTTGAATCACTTAATTTGGATTTAAAATGAAAAAGTTATGGTCAAAATACTAAAGATATGTCATGTTATTATGAAGTTTGAGATTAAGTTTAGGATTAGGAATATGATTTGGTTTAGGGTTTTAAGATAGGAATTTAGGTAGGAAATTTAGGACCCTAGGATTTAGATCTAATGCTAGATAAATTATGGTGTATTTTGACCATCCAAAATAGTATTTATTAGAGGATAAAAAGGATGGCCAAATAAGGTTTATTAGGTTAGGATTTAGGATTAGGTTGGGTTTAGGTATTTCTAGTAATGGTAAAGCCTAGGTTGGTCGTCCAATTAAGGTTAACTAATTAAGGTCATAGCCGACCGTTTATATTAGCTAATTAGGTTAGGTGGTAGGATATGGGTCTAGGATAATTAGGCTCCTAATTAGGCCAGGTCTAAGGGCTAATTGGGTTAGGAAATAGGTCCACCAGGACTAAGGGCTAATTGGGTTAGGAAATGATCCACCAAACTAGGTATAGTCCTCTTCCAAGTGTGCTTAGATCAAAAAGCCCTTTGAGCCTTGCTCCAATCAACCTACAATTTGATACCTACACATATAAGAACAAACACATCAAGGTACCAGATATAGTTATAAGAAAAATTACATAAAAACCCAAAAGTATTCATTATTTACAAAATGCCCTAAAATGACTAATCAATCTAATTGAATGTAATCTAACCCAAATTGCCCTTAGACTAACATTAGTTAAGCATTAATTAACATAAATAAATATGCAAATATCACACCACCAATTTAGATAATTGGATTTTCCTAGTTTTCCCAGGTTGGTGCAAGTCCAAATTACACTATCTAATTATTTAGAATGCCCGATGTTCAATCTCAACATGTAAAAGGCATGCCTTACCGAACACCAAACGATACGGAGACATGCCTATGAGCATCTTATACGCGGTACGGTAAGCCCAAAGTGCATCATCTAGCATTTGAGTCCAGTCCTTCCTATCAAGCCAAATCGTCTTCTGAAGAATATTCTTGATCTCCCTATTGGAGACCTCGGCCTGTCCATTCGCCTGGGGGTGGTAAGGTGTGAAAATTCGGTGATTCACCCCATACTTAGCCAGTAAGTTATGAAATTGGGCATCCGTATAGTATGTGCCACCATAGCTAATGATGGCCTTAGGAATCCTGAACCGACTGAAAATATTCTTTCTAACAAAGTTGATGACCACCTTGTGGTCATTGGTTCAGGTGGGAATTTCCTCTATCCACTTGGACACACAATCACCAGCAACCAGAATGTATTGGTGTTCAAATGAAGGGAGGAAAGGTCCCATGAAGTCGATGCACCAAATGTCGAATGTTTCAACAGGCAAAATCGGGTTTAGGGGCATCATATCTCTCTTAGCTATGCTCCCAAGTGCTTGCCATCAGGAACACGACCTCGAAAAGTCCTAGGCATCCTTAAATAAAGACGACCAATAAAATCCAGATTGTAGAATCTTTACAACCATCTTCTTCCCAAAAAAATGTCCACCACACGCAGAGGCATGGTAGAAGTAGAGTATATTCTAGAACTCATTTTTCAGTACGCATCAGTGGGTAAGCTAATCAAGCCGATGCGATAAAGCTCGAAGTCATCCCAAAAATAACATTTGGCCTCGAACATAAGTCTATCTCATTGTTGCATGTTCTAGTCTTGGGGGACTTAACCAACAACCAAATAATTGACAAGGTTCGCAAACTAAGGGGTTTGGACACCCAAGACTAGAAGAATCATCTCATCCGAAAAGGTGTCAGAAATCAAAATATTTGGAAGAGGAGAATCAATTAGGATTCACGACAGATGATCAACCACTACGTTATGCACCCCGACTTTGTCCTTGATTTCTAAATCAAATTCTTGTAATAATAGAATCCATCAAATTAGCCAGGACTTGACATCCTTTTTGGCCAAGAGGTGTTTCAAGGCTGAGTGGTCTGTGTAGATAATAATGTGAGAACCTAATAGATAAGCCTTAAATTTTTCTAAAGAAAAAATTATAGCTAGCGATTGCTTCTCACTAATCATGTTATTCCTCTGGGCCTCATCCAGAGTTTTGCTAGCGTAGTAGATAACAAAGGGCTTTTTGTCTATTTTTTTACCACAGACAGCCCCGACCTCATAATCTGAAGTGTCAATCATGATCTCAAATGGGGCTATCCAGACCATGGTTGCAACACAAGGGCACAGGTGACTACCATTTTTAATAAATTGAATGCCTTACGACACAATTCATCAAACTTGAACAACTACCCTTTGGCCAAAAGGTTGCTTAAGGGTCAAGCAACCTTCAAGAAATCCTTGATGAATCTTCTATAGAAGCCCACATGGCCAAGGAAAGATCAGATTTGTTAAACAAATGTAGGTAGGGGAAGTTTAGCTATGGCATCAACCTTAGCTTTATCAACCTCAAAGCCCCTAATTGAGACTACATGACCCAAGACAGTTCCTTCTTGTGTCATGAAGTGACTCTTTTCCCTGCTAAGAACCAACCTAGTCTTAATACATCTTTTAAGGATCAATTCCAAATTAGCCAAGTAGGAATCAAAAGAATCTCTAAAGGAGAAAACATCCATGAAAACTTCTAGATAATCCCCTACCATGTCCAAGAAAGACCAGCATGCACCTTTGAAAAATCGCAAGTGCATTGCAAAGCCCGAATGGCATTCTATGGAATGCAAAGGTTTCGTGGGGACATGTGAAGGTTGTCTTTTCCTAGTCCTCGGGATGGATAGCAACCTGGTTATATCCTGCATAATCATCCAGAAATAGAAGTACTTCTGCCCAACTAATTTTTCAAGGATTTGGTCAAAAAAGGGTAGAGAGAAATGGTCCTTTTTGGTGGTCATATTCAGCTTCCTGTAATCAATACAAACTCTCCAAGAGGAAGCTGAATGGGTAGTCATAGATTCTCTTTTCTCATTGGTCACAACGGTTATCCCCACCTTCTTAGGAATAATCTGCACGGGGCTAACCTAGGGACTATCAGAGATCGGGTAAATAATCCCAGCATCGAGCCACTTAATAATCTCTTTCTACAAGATACCCTTCGACAATTGAACCTTTTAGTTTAGCATTATTGAAGATGTAGTCTTTTAATTTTTTTAAGAAGCGCTCAACTGGATACATCCACCTATACTAAACTGGTCCAGCAATCCTTACTTCATTCACTAGGTAGAGTACAAGATGTGTCATGACATCAAAAATTGCAGGAGGAAAAATCTTCTCTATCTAGCATAGTGTGATCACAATTTGCTTGTCCCAATAGTCTAATAATTGAGAATCTAATGTCTTTGAACATATAACCTTGAAGAATCAACTTATCTCTATTACAGAATCAAACGCTGGCTTAGGAAGCACTCCACCAATTGCTAATGGGAATAAGATTTGCATGTAAACATGGCAATCATGACTCTTTAACCCAGTTGTCTTCTTCAATGCTTCATTTATACATGTAGAAAGTTGTGACGAGTATCCATTTGGAACCTTGATATTCTTTAGTAAAGATAATATCTTCAATCATTGCTCATCTTTCAAAGTATATAATACCTTAGGAAAGTCATAACTACCATAATCTTTATGATATACGTGCAAGTTGAATGCCCAACTTCTTCAAATCATTATGGATCTTCAACATGTCTTGTGGGCTATCCGTTAAGTTTAGCATATCTAAAATGTTATCCATAACATTCTTCTCGATATGCATCACATCAAGATTGTGACGAACTATGAGATCTTGCCAATAAGTAAGCTCCATGAAGAATATGCTCTTCTTTTTAAATCTAGAATTACCTAAGTCTTCAAGATCTTTCTAAAACAGATGACCAAACGGATATTACCAATCTGTTATAACTTCACCATTATTTTGTATCCCGACAACCTGATTGTATCTGTTCTTAGAAAATTTTTTAGATTCAAAGAAAGAGGTTGGGAATGAAAAAAATCAAAAACCTCTTCATGGTGTGGCAAGCCTGCCATAGATGGTTGTGGGTCAAGATTGTAAGTGCTACTAGATTCCTCAAGTACATTAATCAACATGCAAATCTCAACATTCTGATCAATATCGTCAAGCTCATCAATATATCAACATTCCTTGAATTTGTTTATCGTCTTAAAAATATTGAGCTTTAACTTCCTATCCCCAAAAGCAATTTCCATGCTACCGTTCTCACTATTGATGTTGGTCGTAGTAGTAGCTAAGAACAGATGCCCCGGAATAATGGGTGTGTTCCTCAATTCTTCAAATACATCCATATCAAGGACTAGAAAATCGATGAAAAAATAGAAGTCCTTGTCCTTAACAATCACATCCTCAATAACGCCCCTCGAAGTGGTGACCGAACGGTCAGCTAATTGGAGCGCTACTAGGGTGGGCTTAAGTTCACCTAATCCAAACTTTTCATACAGGGAGGTCGGGATTAGGTTAATGGATGCACTAAGATCCAACATTGCCCAATCAAAAGTATAATCTCCTATAACACATGAAATAAAGGGGGCACCTGGATCTCTTTTCTTTTAAGAAAGGTGACACAGGATAATAGACCTAGCCTGCTCGGAGAGAATCACCTTCCTCGTGGTGGGTTCCTTCGACTTACGCTTTTGTGTGCATAAATCCTTTAAGAATTTAGCATAAGCCAGGATATGTTTTATAACATCGAGGAGCAGAATGTTAATCACCACTTGTTTGAATATATCCAAGAGCTCCTCATTGCTATCTATTGGTTTATTCTTCTTCAATTTCAATAAGGCTTCAAGGAACGGGGCATGGGTGGGGTTGTCTTTTTCGGGTTTCTGAGCCTCACTCTCTTCTTCAGTTTTCTCCACTTTTTCCTTAGGCTCACCCAAATCTTGTTTGCACGAAGATGGGCTATCTAGGTCCTAGGTTTGCTTTCCACTCCTCAAGGTAATAGAATTTGCAGAAGCATTCGTGTTCGGGTCATGAGGTGGGTTAGGAAAGATTGGTGGAGCATGATTAGCTAGGTATCTAGGATTAGAAGATGAGCGACCCTACTAAACCACTTGAGCATGTGCATGGATACCTCGGATTCCCGTACCCCTAGGCTTTGTTACCTTGGTTCTAGACATTTCTCGAGTTGAGTATGGGTTGAGATGGTAGAGATCCAGGCTGTCAGTTATTAGTAATAAGCTCGAATTACAAGTTGTCTAGTGAGGTCTTCACTTGCTGCATAAGCTGGAGCATGGAGCCTTGCATCTCTACCACTTTCTGGTTCAGATCAGCCTGCCCTGCGAGTTGTTGGGCATTCCAAGTAGGTTGATTGACCTAATTCGAGGGCAACTAAGTATATACATGACCTTGACCCATAGGTTTTTGCTGCACATAGTTGTTGGGTAGAGACTGGGTGGGTCTATTGCCCCTGATTCTTCTAGGAGAAGTTAGGGTGGTTCCTCCAACCTGGACTATAAGTATTGGTGTTAAGACCCGTGCTGTTAGAGCCCTTTAAGACGTCTGGGACTTGGGTCAGACGTCTAGACACCTTCCCAAACGTCTGGAAATCGAAAATTTCGTGTACGTCCTCGCGTCTGTGCGCGTGCTGCGTGCAGACAGTATGCAGCCTCATTTTCTTCTCTCTTTCTCTCTCCTCTCGTCGACGAAACCCTAACCCAGCGCCTACTTAAACCCCCCTCCTCTCCCTCGTTCACCTCACCTTCAGCCACCCTTCTTCCTCCAGCGAGAGCGGTGAGTAGCGAGTAGCGAGGAGCGGGCGTGAGCGGCGTGGGAGGAGAGGAGCAGCGAGGGGAAGGGAGGAGAGCACGTGCGCGAGCTCGCCAGGGAGCTCGTCGGAGAGCTCACGGCCGGTCAGGCATGCGCAAGGCGAAGAGGTGCATTGGGGAGGTCCTCCCCGACAGTGTTGTAGTCGGAGCAGTAGGTAAGCAGGCGAGGCGCGGCTGTGCGCGACGCAAGAAGGCGAAGGCATCTTCTGATTCTGGGATTTTCCCAGAATAACACGTCTGGATCGACATCCATACGACGCAGACGATGTCTAGAGGAGGTTCCAGACGGCTGAGAGGTAAATCCCACGACGTACACCTTCCTTTGTGGATACGGCCATGCAGGCCGTTCTGCCGAGGCACTGTTCCATGCCATTTAAGGAGATTTGCGTCGATGCATGCAGGATTCGCCTTGAGAAGGTGTGGGACACACCCTCCCACGCAATTCAGACGTCTGAGCGAGGCACTAGACGGCAGGAAGCGTCTCCAAACATCCAGAGAGGTGGTCGGACGTCTGGAACTGGGTCCAGACGGTCCAGCAGAGTTCCTGGACGTCTGAGGGGTAGCGCAGGAGTTGAGGTATGATTTTAGACTCTTTTAAGACGTCTGGAAGGTGTTCCAGACGTCTGATATGAATCAGAATTACTGTTTTGACCCGTTTAGGGTCCGTTGAGGTCCGATTTTCGCAATTAAGATTCCGTTGTTCTCCGTATAAATTCCTCTACTTGTTGGAATACTTTTTATCTTGTTCTGAGTAGTCTCTTGTGAATGATCCTTGTGATAGGACCTAATTCTGTTGCGGACTTGGGGTTTGCTGAGGCACGTGGACCTGCCGATCAAGCCCCCATTACTCTTGGGTTTACTGGTAGAGTGGCTTCCACTAGCTTAATTTAAAACTTGAATGCATATGTGGAATGAATGTTAGATCCTAGGGTATGGCATGAATCCTAGGACTAGAAACACTGGAATATTTGTATGGAATGTATGGATTGCAGTCTTGGATGAGTAGATAGAATAATAACAATTGCCTGGAAATGAATAACAACTACCTGTGAAATGTAAAGTACTTGTGTTAGCAAACTGTTGCATGTAAATTCCTGCTGTCTACGATAAATGTCATAATATGAGCTGCATGTATATGAACTAAAAATGGAAGATTGACTGTTGGAAACATGGGCCACCTGTGAATAAACCTAGAAGGTGAACAATAAAGTTACATGTTACATGTGTAGAACCTGAGAAATGGAAATAGAAATGATGAAACCTGGTATGGTTTGGCCTGAGAAACATGAGCATGAACCCGACAGGGAATTAGGAGATGAGCTCTTGGAAATAAATGGAATGGATCTAGGAATGTGCTGGGAAGTGTGCTGTCCCTTGAGCACGTGATACCAAGTGGAGCACATGTTACCTCTTAGTGTAGAAGGGAGCTTACCGCCTTCGGGTCGAGACCCGGGGTGGGTTTGGCAACTTTGCACAGACTCTGTGACCCTCGTGTACACTGTATCGGGGAGAGCTACTAGTGTAGGGAGGGTTAGCCACCCCACGGGGCCTAGGATTCAGCAAGCCGCCCTACACCGACTTGTTAGGCTCACTGGGCAAACCAAAGTAGTCAGGCAAGGGTGCGCAGACTGTGGAAGGGCGAGACCCCTGTTTGGTTCTTAGGGGCTAAATTCCTATTATTGAGAGGGTTATGCCCTATACTGGTTCCGTGTTGTGCTTTGGACGCACCCGTTAACGAAAACAACTGACCACGTGCCAGTGCAGGGTAGCTACCCGTGCGTTTATCCTGCGTGCCGTAGTCACTGTTACGTCTGTCAGTGACCTTGGGGTGGTTGACTGGGTGTAGGACCACCACAGGGGACTCTCTCGGCCAGGAGAGCACCACGTGCTACTTCTACTCTTCAGAAAAGACTACAATCAAGATCGTTCCCACGAGGAGCATTCGAGATCAAGAAAGAGACCTGATAAATAAACCAAGTGATGAAAGAAAGAATAATTAGTTAAAGAAAAAAAGAAATTGAAAACAGTTACCTGTCCACCTTAACTGTTTTAGTTAGCTGGTTACCACTCTACTTAGCTTTCGTTGACGTTTTGTACTCATAACCTTTTTAAGGTCCAGGTGTTGAGCAACCAGAGCCTACGATGAAAAGGGTGCTGGGCCCAGTAGAGCCCAGTAGTTGTAGCTTTCTGTTGTACTCCATTTCCTGTTGTAGTGAGTAGTTGTTACACTTCTGTACTCTTTTATTGTGAACTTTATATTCCTGTGCCTGTTTAATTTTCTACTATTGTGGCGGTGTGTACTGTAGTAGTTTACTTCTTTACTGCTGTACTTTTGTTACTGTTAGTTGTTTGCATGGTGAATGTGGTTTATTTTACTACTTTTTGGTTACTTTCTCGTTGGACGACTAGGTCTTGGGATCAGTCGAGTCGGTCCGATCTCATGTCCTATAGGGATTCGGGAACCGGGTCGTAACAAGATGGTATCAGAGCAAGGTCGTCCTGAGAAGTGAACCAACTAGCTGAAAAATAACCAATTCACGTGCTTGTAACTAGAGTGACCACCACAATGTACCTTTTGACCTCTGTTCTGAGGTTCTTTTGTTGAATGTCGGTTAGAATTGACGTCTTCCTGTTCTATGTTCGCGTCTCCTTGCAGGAGATGCCTCGACGAGGAGTTAGTGAGGCGGGCCGCGGACGCGGCCAAGGACGAGGTCGGAGGGGCAAGTGCGTTGAACCCGACGTCTCAGTGGACTAGCCACTACTTTCGGGCATTCAGGCCCAAGACCTCGCCCAGCTGATACGAGAGATCGTACGAGAGGAGCTTCACCTGCCTCCACGAGCGCCTCTCCCTGGGGCTGCGGAGGGGGAGTCCTCTGTGGGACCGCGAGATAGACATAGCGCTAGATGTGGGGGAGGGGGTGGCCCTCCACCGCTCCCACCTTCCTCTGACATTTCCGAGCACGAGCCCTCTTTGCCTGGAGGCGTACCAGTTTCTCCACTTCAGTGCCATTACAAGCCTTTCAGACAATTTCGGAAGCTGAAGCCCCCCTCCTTCAAGGGGGATGAGGACTCGACCGAGGCGGAGGACTAGCTCGAGCAGATCGAGAAGGTGTTTGACACCCTTCGCCCCCTGTGGAGTGCCACGTGGCCTTTGCCACGTACCAGCTGGAGAGTACGGCACACAGGTGGTGGAGGGCAGTCAGAGGTCAGGAGAGGGCCGAGCCGACTTGGGACCAGTTTGTCACCCTCCTCTGCGAGCAGTACTTCCCCCAGACGTGGCAGGACCAGAGGAGGCAGGAGTTCCACACTCTTCGCCAGGGGACGATGACCGTGAGTGCGTATTGTACATGTTTTCTAAAGCTGTCTCGTTTTGCCGCGACAACTGTGGCTACCGAGGAGGAGCACCTTTGGAGGTTCACCGAGGGGCTCCGGGCTACTATTCGAGGGTATGTCAAACCCCTGAAGCTGCCTACGTTCTCGAGGGTGGTGGAGGCAGCTATGACATATGAGGAGACCAACCTGTTCGCATGTGACACTGACATCGGACGGAAGAGGCCCTACTAGCTAGACTACTCATAGGGTCGACGAGAGAGGAGGCACGTGGCGCCCACAGGAGAGCCGTCACGCTTTATGGGGCCTTCAGTGGCCTTTGGGGGCCCCCGACAAGGGCTAGCTGCCAGCACCAGACCCCTGCCCAGCCATCAGCAGGGACCCACTGAGGGCGAGAGTCGAGTTCCCCTTTGCTACCAGTGTGGCCATTCAGGCCACATCAGGAGGGACTGCCCGTCTAGGGATGGAGGTCAGCAGATGCTCCCCGTGCCGAGCAGGAGGCCGCGGTTCCCATGCACGTGGGGGAGGACAGCAGTCCCGGGGAGGGTACCGACCAGCGGCTACCCGTCCGACGCAGAGTGTGGCTGCTTCGTCCGCACCTAGAGCTGAGGGGCGTATCAACGCCCTGACACACAGAGACGATAGAGCTTCAGGTTCAGTGGTGGCAGGTATGGTTACAGTTTCCGGCAGACTAGTTTACACACTTTTTAATTCCGACGCCACGCACTCGTTTGTCGCTGCTAGTTTTGCTGTCAGATTGGGCCAGGACTGTGTGTTGTTAGAGGATCCATTTGTAATCAGAGGTTCGGGTGGTCAGCTGTTTGTAGTTAAGGAGGTTTACACAGGTTGTGAAGTCAGTGTTGGGGGATACAGCCTCCCTGCTGATCTAATTGTGATACCGATGGAGGACTTTGGCATGATTCTGGGGATGGACTAGTTGTCCACTTGCCATGCCTTGGTGGACTATTTTGAGAGGAAGATCATCTTCTCCATACCGGAGTTGCCTTCGTTCGAGTTTCACGGACAGCCAGTGGACGGAAACTTCAGGTGCATTTCTGCACTTCGGGCGGCGAGACTTTTGGGCCAGGGGTATGAGGGCTTCCTGGCTTGTGTGGTGGCGGAGCCTAGCCCTGTGGCAGACTTTCAGAGTATCCCGGTGGTCAGAGAGTACCCCGACGTGTTCCTAGATAAGTTGCCAAGACTACTGCCCGAGCGTGAGATCGAGTTTGAGATCTCACTGGTACTGGGGACCAGCCCCATTTCTACAGCACCTTACAGGATGGCACCACTTGAGCTGCGAGAGCTCAAGTCCCAGTTGCACAACCTTCTGGAGAAGGGCCTTGTGAGGCTTAGTGCGTCTCCGTGGGGAGCCCCGGTATTGTTTGTGAAGAAGGATGGTACCATACGCCTTTGTGTAGACTACAGACAATTGAATAGGGTTACCATCAAGAACAGGTATCCGCTGCCAAGAATTGATGACTTGTTTGACCAGTTGCGAGGTGTCACGGTATTCTTTAAGATAGACTTGAGGTCTAATTACCACCAGTTGAGGATCAAGGAGACAGATGTCTCCAAGACAGCTTTCCACATCCGGTACGGACACTACAAGTTTTTGGTCATGCTGTTTGGGCTGACCAACGCCCCCCGCTGCCTTCATGGATTTGATGAACCGGGTGTTCAAACCGTATCTGGATCAGTTCGTGGTGGTATTTATTGATGATGTGCTCATCTACTCTTGGAATCAAGCGCAACACGGACAGCACTTGCGGATGGTTCTGGACACACTAAGATGACATAGGCTGTACGCCAAATACAGCAAGTGCGAGTTCTGGTTGAGGGAGGTGACCTTTTTAGGCCATGTGATTTCCAGGGATGGCTTAGTTATGGACCCAGCCAAGGTTGAGGCAGCGCTCAGGTGGGAGAGACCGCGTACAGTGACAGAGATCTGCAATTTCTTGGGACTGGCAGGCTACTACAAGCAGTTTATCAGGGGTTTCTCACAGATTGCACGTCCTATAACACAGCTAACCCGGAAGGACGTGTCCTTTTCTTGGACAGATGCTTGTGAGGTGTGTTTTCAGGAGCTGAAGGAGAGGCTGACTTCGGCTCCCGTGCTTACCATCCCTAACAGCAGTGGCAGGTTCGTTGTGTACACGAATGCCTCTTTGCAGGGGTTAGGGGGTGTGCTCATGCAGAGGGGTCACATTGTCGCTTACGCTTCGCGGTAACTGAAGCCCCATGAGCATAGCTACCCTACCCACGACTTGGAGCTGGCAGCTGTCATCTTCGCACTGAAGACTTGGAGGCACTACCTATATGGTGAGACTTTTGAGATTTTCACATATCATAAAAGCCTCAAATACTTGTTTGATCAGAAGGAGCTCAACATGAGACAGAGACGTTGGTTAGAGCTCCTGAAGGACTATGACTGCAGCATTTCCTACCATCGAGGAAGGCCAACGTGGTGGCTGACGCCTTGAGCCGAAAGGCGCCCGCCCACTTAGCTAGTTTATAGGCATAGAGTTGGAGACTCATGGAGGAGATGGGCAGTTGGCGACCCCTAGAGTTACCGGAGCACTGTGGGGCAGTGACTGTGACCCGACAGACGAGGCTAGAGTTGATAGACCGCATCATCATAGGACAGATGGCCGATCCGTACCACAGTCGTTGCGTGACAGAGTACTGTCAGGGGACCCTAGAGAATTCTCCTTTACAGACGAGTTGCTGCGCAAAAGGGGACGTTTGTGAGTTCCCAGGGACGATGAGTTGTTGAGGGAGCTCCTGACTGAGGCACACGGTTCCAGGTTCACCATACATCTCGGGAACACAAAGATGTATCATGATTTGAGACGCGACTTTTGGTGGAGGGGAATGAAGCTGGATGTAGGTGAATTCGTCCAGCAGTGTTTAGTGTGCCAGCAGGTGAAGGCCGAGCGTCAGAGGCCTGCAGGGCCATTGCAGCCACTTCTAGGGCCAGAGTGGAAGTGGGAGAGCATCACCGTGGACTTGGTGGTGGGCATGCCCGTTACCCAGTGAGGACACGACGCAGTCTGGGTTATCGTAGATAGATTAACGAAGACGGCACGTTTCTTGCCGATCCGAGTCACTTTGAGGCCAGCACAATTGGCAGAGAGGTATATCCGCGACGTAGTACGTCTACACGAAGTTCCATGGGAGATTGTATCCGATCGGGATACCCGCTTTACGTCCCAATTTTGGGCTGAGTTTCAGCAGGCCTTAGGGACATGGTTGAGGTTCAGTACAGCATACCACCCCCAGACGGACGGACAGTCAGAGAGCACGATACAGACGCTTGATGACCTTTTGCATGCTTGTGTACTGGACTAGAGGGAATCTTGGGAGGAGCACTTGCCCCTGGAGGAGTTTGCATATAATAACAGCTATCACTCGAGCATCGGCATGGCACCTTATGAGGCTCTGTACGAACGGAGGTGTACGACACCCTTAAGTTTGGTTGAGGTGGGGACCAAGTGGGAGGTTGGCCCCAGGCTGATCAGGCAGAGTCAAGAGGTGATCGAGCAGATCCACAGGCGACTCCGCACTGTCAGGAGTAGACAGAAGAGCTATGCAGATCGGAAACGCAGAGATGTGCAGTTTGAGGTTGGGGATCCCGTCTTCCTTCGCGTTTCACCCATGAAGGGCCTGCAGCATTTTGGGGTGAAAGGGAAGCTTGCGCCGAGGTTTGTGGGACCCTTTGAGGTCCTAGAGCAGGTTGGACCCGTTGTTTACAGGCTTGCCCTTCCTCCCCAGCTTTCTGGTGTGCACGACGTGTTCCACGTGTCCAACCTCAGGAAGTACGTCGCCAATCCCAGTCACATTCTGAGCCACGAGAGCGTCGAGGTGGGTGATGACCAAACCTACCCCGAGCGGCCAGTGCAAATACTAAATAGAGCCGTCTAGAGTTTGAGACGGAAGCAGGTACCCCTGGTGAAGGTCTTGTGGAGGAGCCAGCGATACGAGGAGGCTACCTGGGGGCCTAAGGCGGCGATGCGAGAGCGGTACCCTGAGCTTTTTTAGGGTACGTCTTTTCGGACCGGCTTCGGTCCTCTTTGAGTTTGTTATGCGTATGTTGTTCTTGTTCCGCACCCTAGCTAGCTCAAGTTTCGGGGACGAAACTTCCTTTGAGTTTGTTATGTTGTTAAGACCCGTGCTATTAGAGCCCTTTAAGACGTCTGGGACTTGGGTCAGACGTCTGGACACCTTCCCAGACGTCTGGAAATCAAAAATTTCGTGTACATCCTCACGTCTGTGCTCGTGCTGCGCGCAGACAGTACACAGCCTCATTTTCTTCTCTCCTTCTCTCTCTTCTCGTCGACGAAACCCTAACCCAGCACCTACTTAAACCCCCCTCCTCTCCCTCATTCACCTCACCTTCAACCACCCTTCTTCCTCCAACGAGATTGGTGAGCGGCGAGTAGCGAGGAGCGGGCGTGAGCGGCGTGGGAGGAGAGGAGCAGCGAAGGGGAGGGAGGAGAGCACGCGCGCGAGTTCGCGAGGAACCTCGCCGGAGAGCTCACGACCGGTCAGGCGTGCGCAAGGCGGAGAGGTGCGTCAGGGAGGTCCTCCCCAACACTGCCGTAGCCGGGGCAGCAGGCGAGCGAGCGCAGCGTGGCTACATGCGACACGAGAAGGTGAAGGCAGCTTCTGGTTCTAGAATTTTCCCAGAATCAGACATCTGGATCGACATCCAAACGACGCAGGCGACGTCTAGAGGAGGTTCCAGACGGCTGAGAGGTAAATCCCGCTATGTACACCTTCCTTTGCGGATACGGCCATGCAGGCCGTTCCGCCGAGGCACTTTTCTGTGCCATATTGAGGAGATTTGCGTCGATGCGTACAGGATTAGCTCCGAGAAGGCACGGGCCACGCCCTCCAACGCAGTTCAGACGTCTAGGAGAGGCACCAGATGGCAAAAAGCATCTCCAAACGTCTGGAGAGGTGGTTGGACGTCTGGAACTAGGTCCAGATGGTCAAGCGGAGTTTCTGGACGCCTGAGGGGTAGCGCAAGAGTTGAGGTATGATTCTGGACTCTTTTAAGACGTCTGGAAGGTGTTCCAGACGTCTGATATGAATCAGAATTACTATTTTGACCCGTTTAGGATCCGTTGAGGTCCAATTTCCGCAATTAAGATTCCGTTGTTCTCCGTATAAATTCCTCTACTTGTTGGAATACTTTTTATCCTGTTCTGAGTAGTCTCTTGTGAATGATCCTTGTGATAGGACCTCGTTCCGTTGTGGACTTGGGGTTTGCTGAGGCACGTGGACCTGCCGATCAACCCCCCATTACTCCTGGGTTTACTGGTAGAGTGGCTTCCCCTAGTTTAATTACAAACTTGAATGCATATGTGGAATGAATGTTAGATCCTAGGGTATGGCATGAATCCTAGGACTAGAAACATTGGAATATTTGTATGGAATGTATGGATTGCAGTCTTGGATGAGTAGATAGAATAATAACAATTGCCTGGAAATGAATAACTGCCTGTGAAATGTAAAGTACTTGTGTTAGTAAATGTTGCATGTAAATTCCTGTTGTTTACGTTAAATGTCATAATAGGAGCTGCATGTATATGAACTGAAAATGGAAGATTGAATGTTAGAAACACGGGCCACCTGTGAATAAACCTGGAAGGTGAACAATAAAGTTACATGTTACATGTGTAGAACCTGAGAAATGGAAATAGAAATGATGAAACCTGGTATGGTTTGGCCTGAGAAACATGAGCATGAACCCTACAGGGAATTAGGAGATGAGCTCCTGGAAATAAATGGAATGGATCTAGGAATGTGCTGGGAAGTGTGCTGTCCCTTGAGTACATGGTACCAAGAGGAGCACATGTTACCTCTTAGTGTAGAGGGGAGCTTGCCGCCTTCGGGTCAAGACCCGGGGTGGGTTTGGCAACTTTGCACCGACTCTGTGGCCCTCGTGTACACTGTACCGGGGAGAGCTACTAGTGTAGGGAGGGTTAGCTAGGGAGGGTTAGCCACCCCACAGAGCCCGGGGTTCAGCTAGCCGCCCTACACCGACTTGTTAGACCCACTAGGCAAACCAGGGTAGTCAGGCGAGGGTGCGCAGACTGTGGAGGGGCGAGACCCCTGTTTGGTTCTTAGGGGCTAGACCCCTGTTACTGAGAGGGCTATGCCCTATACTGGTTCCATGCTGTACTTTGGGCGCACCCGTTAACGGAAACGATTGACCACGTGCCAATGCGGGGTAGCTACCCGTGCGTTTATCGTACGTGTTGTAGTCACTGTTACGTCTGTCAATGACCTTGGGGTGGTTGACTGGGTATAGGACCACCACTGGGGACTCTCTTGGCCAGGAGAGCACCACGTGCTACTTTTACTCTTCGGAAAAGACTGCAATCAAGATTAATCCCACAATGAACATTCAAGATCAAGAAAGAGACCTAATAAATAAACCAAGTGATGAAAGAAAGAATAATTAGTTAAAGAAAGAAATAAATTGAAAACAACAGTTACCTGTCCACCTTTACTGTTTTAGTTAGCTGGTTGCCATTCTACTCAGCGTTCGCCGACGTTTTGTATTCATAACCTTTTTCAGGTCCAGGTGTTGAGCAGCCAGAACCTACGGCTGCAGAGAGTGCTGAGCCTAGTAGAGCCCAGTAGTTGTAGCTTTCTATTGTACTCTGTTTCCTGTTGTAGTGAGTAGTTGTTACACTTCTGTTCTCTTTTATTATAAACTTTATATTCCTGTACCTGTTTAATTTTCTACTATTATGGTAGTGTGTACTGTAGTAGTTTTCTTCTTTACTGCTGTACTTTTGTTACTGTTAGTTGCTTGCATGGTGAATGTGGTTTATTTTATTGCTTTTTGGTTACTTTCTCATTGGACGACTGGGTCTTGGGATCAGTCGAGTCGATCCGATCTCGTGTCCTATAGGGATTCAGGAACCGGGTCGTAACAATTGGAGTATGGGATGGAACTAGCATTCTCCTGATAGCCTAAGCATCCTTGTAAGGTGAGGATGGAAAGCAAGAAAGATAAGGAAAATTGGGATTAAAGGCCCCAATTTGGAACCCGTACGATTCCAAGAAGTGTTGGCTCGAAGGTTGATCAACTCAAGATGATTCAAAAACTCTCATCCCATGGGAGCTTGCATAGAATGGAATTCCGAATTTTGGGATTGAGTGGATCTAGAAGTGTTTTTAGAATTTTCAACCATCCACTCTTCCATTCACTTGGCAACCAGATCCACCTTATCTAGTTTATTGCAGATCAATTCCATATCATATTTATATGAATATATTTGAACCTCGTTGGCATTTGATCGAAGTTATTGGGATTAGTTGAAAGTGTCCATGGAGGCATGGTTTATTGAGTTTTCACTCATTTCCTTAAAGAAATCATATGCCTATCTGCATCTTTGTTAAGAAAATTGCATCCGCAAAAAGCATCCACACGGTTATGGAGTTGATCAGTTAACCCATGATAGAAGATCTGCATGAGTTACCATTTAGGAACCTCATGGTGTGGACACTTCTGCAATAGATATTGGAATTGCTCCCAGGAACCATAAAGCAGTTCCCTTGGCTATTAGACAAAAGTGGTAATCGCCCTTGCAAAGCATTGGTCCGCCCAACAAGAAAGAATTTCTTTAGGAATGCCGATTTTAAATCTGTCTAGGTAGCAATCGATCTTACAATGGTGCGGTACTAATGTGCGGCATTATCCCTAAGTGAATGGGGGAAAGGTCTCATGATCATTTGCTCCTCATCTACATCCATGATTTGGTGGTTTGAACCAGGGTGGTCAGATCCTCCAAATGTTGGAATGGGTCCTCGGAGAGAAGCCTGTGAAAGTGTTTAATCAAACTCAAGACTTATGGTTTGATCTCAACATCATCAACGAGGATCATTACATCATGACGATCCCCGTAATTTGAAGGATCATAGAAATCCTTCAAGGGCCAAGCGCTCTGACCATTCATATGTTGAAACCATGCCCGCATCTACTGCAACTGTTCCAACTGCCTCTGAATCATCTCCTACTAGCTCGGAGGTGAAGGTGGTGGTGGTGGGCTGTCAGCCATGGGATCTACTTGGCTGTAACTCAACCTTTGCCACCTAGAATGGCCTAATGGTCCTTCCAATCTAGGGTTCAATGACCTCCTTCCAAACCTACACAGGAAGGAAGTCAGAATGATGAAAAGAAAAGCCCTATAGTACAAAAAGTACAAACCTATCCTTAACTTGGGTAGCCTAAGGACCTATGCATCAGGAGTATAACCCTCACCACAAATCGAATTTCATGTTTTCCTTAATCTGAAAGTCGTTTAAGTTGGGCTAGGGGTAGCAAGGGGAGCATGTCTCGAAGGCTGCTAATTATGCCAAACCCAATCTCGCTTAAGTCATTTGACAATTAGGCCTCCCAACTTAACACCTTTCAGAAAAAGCAGACGTCACTAATTCAAAGCACGGTATGAATTGCACCCTGAAACGGACTTAGTGAAATCCTAGGGCCAATGTCTACTAAATTTTAGTTAGGCTTGGGTTGATAGTGTAATTCCCTACTTGGAGGGGGTGAGATCAGTGTGACGTAAAAAATGCGTAATTGAAATATAAACAATCTCACAAATAGTCAATCACACAAAGACAAAGTATTTTTTTAGGTGGAAACCCAAACCAGGTGAAAACCACCACCTAACCCTCTCGAGTTAGGATTTTCCGATCAACCTAGTTGATCAAATCCACTAACCGAATCACTTTAAAACGAGGGTGATTCAACCTCAGTACAACTATGCTACAAGTACGAGGGTAGCGTTCCTCAACCCCTTCTCTCCACGAGAAGGATTTTGTCCCACGAAGGAGACGGGAATTCGCAAAGCGAATACCCAACCAAAAGACAAAGATAAAATAAAACAACAGGTCCGATAGAGCCAACAAAGTAATTATAAACCTAGCTTCTATAGGAATTAGGAAACTCTCCTTTGCAAGGAGTGCGTCGAGGATGACGCGGGTGCGTGAGCCACGCAACGGCGCAATGTCGCTCTCGTGAACAACGGCGGGAGAGCGGGTGCGCGAAGGCTTGATGCTCTCAAGATGTAGAACTTGAGCTTGGAGAGCAAGAGTTAGCTAGGACACAAGAGAGTGGAACTATGTTACTTAAGTGTGTTATGTTTCTCTTGGTGTATATCTTGTGTGTCAAGGTGTGTAAAGGCTCCCCTTTATTTATAGAGGCCTTAGAAAGGCTTTGGAAGGCTTAGGAAGGGTTGTATAGCCGTTGGGAACAAAGCCCAAGAGAATCAGGCCGAAATCAGGATAATGATTACATTTGACAGGGTTATCAGACGTCTAACTCTGGCATCAGACGTCTGGAAGGCCACTTTAAGACGTCTGATTTCAATGTCAGACGTCTGATTCTATGCCGGTTTCCTCCTGACTTGAATCAGATCTAAACAGGGTTTTTGTGCAAGTCCATCAGACGACATACAGGACGTCTGGCACTATGTCTGGACGTCTAGAAACCTACTTTTACTGTGGGAATTGATTTCCAAACGTTGCAACGGCTAGAAAATCTCTGAGAAGAGATTTTGGGTCAGCCGAGGCAAAACGGTCATTTATCAGACGTCTGGAAAGGCCTAAGGACGCCTGATAAGGCTCTAACGGTCATATTTTTGAGTGTCTGCTAAGCCAGCCAACGGTCCACTAATTGGACGCCTGGCAAATCCATCAGACGTCTTCTAAGACGTCTGGTCTAAGGTCTGGACGTCTGATTTCATCAGACAGAACTAACTATGTCTAGCCTAATAGTTATCAAACGTCTGAAACAACAGTCAGACGTCTTAAAATACTTTATCAGACGTCTGATTTGGGAATTAGACGTCTGGAAGTGCTGTTTGAACCCTATATTGGTTTTCTAAGTATTCTACAGAAAACCTAAGTATCCTAGGGTTGTGCCGGTGTTCCTAAGACTACTGTTAGGGTTCTTTGAGGCTCTTTAACATAATTTCTAAGGAAATAAAGAGCAACAAAAGAAACGAAAAATACAAGTACAAAAGAAGGAAATCTATCCTATTCTTCATTTCCTTCCATCTTCAATCTTTCGCTCCACACGAACCTCCTCTGTTTTCCGTCAAGCTCCTCCAATCCGTCCTGGATGCGAGCTCGAACTCCGTCTAAACACGTCCACATTTGCAATTGACCTGAAATCTAGGACTCAAATTGCAAATGTTAAATAACACGTGTTTTGTTATCATCAAAACAAATGATCGTGGTGCTCTAGCACCAACAGATAGTGCTCTAGAATGTGATGGGCCCTTTAAATGGGTTGTGCCCTTAATTATTAGTTAAGACTGTGTGCATATGTGCATAACCAGAGTTTTCAAGCAAGATTTTTTTATAGATGCAGTATATTTAGGGTTCAAATCTTGCTTAGTATATAGCTTCCAGGATTTAAATTTTAAGTGTATTCAATCAGGGTTCAATGAGGCACACCAAGTTTAAAATCATGGGTATAAGTATATTCCTTTAAAAATCAAAAAGAATATGGGCTACCTGGCTTAGTCCTAAAAATTAAGTCCTATGAAGCAAGCTACTTGATTAATCAATTTTAAATTAAGTTGTGCGACCCAAATAATTCAATCAATTGACCTGTCACACTACTAGGTTAAGGCACACAAATTAATTTGACCTATTCAAATGTCTAGTCACTTATACGTGAAATCAGTTCGAGTGTACCAATCCCGATTAGTGACAAAATCAAAGAAAGTGTGGCACACCTTAAGTTGAAAATTGTGGGCATTTTAAAGTGTAAGAATTTTAATCAAATCCCACGATCAAAGAAGACTTTTCCCTATATTAGGTGGATAAGGTCACTACAAAAAAATGACCTTTAGCGGCATTTAATATTTGCCACTATAGGTCTTTTATTTGCCACTATATGTAATTAACAACACTTAAAATAATTGCCACTTAATTACCGCCTTCATTAGCATCACTAAAAGGTTAGTAGCAATTGTATAATCGCCGCTAAATCAATAGTATTAGTGACACTTTAATTGCCACAAATAATGTAGCTAATGATCTTCTACAGTGGCAATTTATTTGCCACTATTTCGTCTCCATTGATTTATATTAATTACAATTTAACTGATGCTATCAATGTCACTATAGCCATCATTTAATGACTTTTTTTGTAACTAAATTACCACTATTTATTTACTTTAGTGACACTTTTTTTGTTATTTAATTGCCTCTATTAATATTATCTACATCGTTACTATTAATTTGCTTTCATGACACTTTCTTATACCGCTAAATTGTCACTAATTATATACTTTAATGGCACTTTCTTTTACCATTTAATTACCACTATTGATTCACTTTAATGATACCTATATATACGACTTAATTTTATTATTTATTGGGAAATAAATTTTTTTATCAAGATCAAAACATATGAGCCCAAGGAAACACAAATTTATTAACCCTCAAATGGTAATGTACAATAAAATTCCTTTTTATTAGCTTCCCATATCAAGAAAATACATTGTCCCTCTTAAGGGTAATAAAAGAAACAAGAAAGGAAAAATATAGAAAAATTGGCATACATTAAAGATCAATTCTAGCAAATCTAACTAAAATATAAAATACTTCATCAACATTCAACTCAACTAGAATCATCTACAACATCAACCTTCTTCAAAATATCAACAGCAGCAGCTCTAGCATCCATTGTTCAACCTAGCAGCAGCAGCACCAGTTCAACTCTTGAAAGCAATGAATATCTGTTGAAATTTTTAGCAACTCTGATCCACCACGATTATTGAAACATCTAGCTACAAATGAGAAAACAACCCATGGTTAATTCAGAATCAATTATTGCAAAGTACACTTGACTCAACCAAATTAAATACAGTGCACCTAACTTTTTTTTTCCAAAAGGACAAGGAAATAAATGAGCTATTACATTTAGTTAATATATCCTTCAAAGATGAGGATCTACTCACTGCTTCGTGAAAATAAATAGATCTTAGGTGATCAAATTGATTTGCAACTAGGAAAAGCCACTCAGTAAGAATCAAAACTTACATATGTTAATCAAATCAGATATGCAACTGCAACAATCAAATTGACAGTAGCAACAATAATTAGATTGTCAATAAGAATTAAAACCTGCACATGTTAATCAAATTAGATACTCCATCTTCATGCCAGCTGTAGCAACAATAATTAGATTAACAGCAGTAGCAACACCAATTAGATTGATAGTAGCAACAGTAGCAACTTTTGAGCTCATTCAATCATTCATCATCCACTCCTGATCTCCTTTAAATTCCTCTGCAGCCAAGATTATTTTGTCATCATAGAATGCTAAAAAACCTATTCATTTATAGCTCTAAAATCATCATATCAGGTTAGGAAGAGTCTCTTACAACATCAAGCAGCAGAATTCAACACTTCAATAGCAGCAACACTTCAACATGGGAAAAAAGTACAACAGGTGAAAAAGTTAGCCAAAAAGACCACATGGTTTCTACCCAAAATAAATCTTCTCTAAGAATTCCCTGCAATTTATGTATCCTCTTATGAGCACAGATAAGTGACCCTTCATCATTTTGCTATTTACCAGCTGATGGTGTAGTAAACTAAACTTTTGATTTAAACCAGTTTACAGATAGAGATGAACTTTTCTTCCTTTTTTAATTACATATGTAAAAATCATCTTTTTAGAACCATGAAAAGAAAATACTAATTCAATGAATAATTTTTTTCTTCAGACTTTCAGCTTTCGAGAAACATATTCCTATATATCTCTAGTTCACTTGAATTTTAGCAAGCACAATATTTGTAATAAGCTAAGGTTAAACAGTAAAGGGATCAATAAATGGCATGGCTGAAATTGCACTAGAGGGGGGGTGAATAGTGAAATTATATTGTATTGTAATACAACAAATTCAATCACACAATATACTCAATTATTTTTAGGTGGAAACCCAAGATGGGTGAAAACCACCACCTAAGCCAATCTCTTGACTTAGGATTTTCGATCACAAGGTGATCAATCCACTAACCACACTACTTAAACGAGGGTAGTGTACCTCAATTACAATTCCCACCTCCGATCCCTAAACGGAGGTTTCTCTCTTCAAGATGAAGAGACGGGGACCCGACAGGCCGGATACCCAAAGTACAGAAATTAACAAGTAAAGATAACACCTATAGAGCACCCCAATAATTTAGTTGCTTTCTTATCTACTAAGCATGAAAAGAACTCCCTGATGATTTGCAGAACGGAGCGAGCCGGGAGTATGGATTTGCCCTTTGATCAGAGTATTAGCACAGCACAAGGGCAAGATGGAGCTTAGAGTAGTGAGCAAGAGATTTTTCTAATGGAATTGTATCTCAAGAGGTGTGTTTTGCCAAAGAAGAGTTGTAGTCTATTTATAGGCAAGTTTGGAACCTTCAAGAACACTTGGGAGAGCTCTTCTAGCCGTTGAAGACAAATCCCAAGAGTTTAGGACGAAATCCACACAAAATCAGGGTAATGATGATTCTAACAGCAATATCAGACGTCTAATTATAGGATCAGACGTCTTATAGGACGTCTGATTTTTCCTATGGTCGTCTAATCTTGCAGGACATCCTTAACGGACTCTATTGGATCAAAAGGACGTCTGATATTATGTCATAAGACGTCTGATTATTTTACTGGACGTCTAATGAATGGTGCATTCGTTCCTGTTATCATCGGATCCAAACAGGGTTCTAGGTTTAAAGGATCAGGCGTCGTTACGGACGTCTGAGGACATTACCAGACGTCTGGAAACCTAAATACTCTTCCTTCCTGCTTCTGCCAAAAGATTATGTGGCCGTAGAGAGATACGCACAGAAAATCATGGCCAACGGTTCAAACACAGACGTCTGGAAGTGTGTCAAGACGTCTGGAAATTGTTTTTGCCTACGAAAGTCTAACGGTTAGTATGAGGACGTCTGGGTAAATAATTAGACGTCTGTGAACGGTTATCGACGTCTGAAAGTGAAGTCCTTCGACTGATGTTTATGAGGAGACGGACGAAGGCAGAGATATTTGAAATTAGACGTCTGATAAACATGTCAGACGTCTTATGATGGAAAATCAGACGTCTGGACTTATTACTGGACGTCTGATAAAAGTATAAGTGTTGGGTTTTTTTGTTTCTAATTTATCCTAAGTGTAGAGAGCCTAAGTTAGCTATTTATAGGTTATGTTTGGGGGCTCTTTACAATATTTCTAGACTCAAATAAGATGAAAATCACAACCTTTGAAAGTTTACATGAAAAAAGCCTAAGACCTAATACTTATGCTACTCGTCTTCACGCTTTTAATCTCCCGTCTTGGAAAGCTTTTTGAAATCCTGCAAATATGTTATTATAGAGAGAAAACAATATGCTATGCTTTATTTATTATTTCATTTTCTTCATTTTGTAAAATCATCAAAATATTATATATATGAGTAGTTGAACTAACAATCTCCCCCTTTTTGATGATTTTCAAAATATAGCTGTAGGTTCCTCTTTCCTCCCCCTAAAGGTTGTACTTAATAGCCTTTATCTATTTAAGAAGGTTCTTCTCCCCCTTTTTGAATATCATCATGAAGGGTTGTTAAAGGGAGTCAAAATCCAAACTACAAGAGTGATATCTACAAAGTAGAGTGCGTGACTAAAATTGCATGTTTAAAAGATGACAAGGCATTAAGGAAAATTGATTAGGAATAGAAATATTTAAGCATGGACTAGCTATTTGTTCCCAAAAATATTAAGTACAGGGTCAAGGCCCCTTAATACAAACTTAGAATAGAAGATAGAAAAATAGAAGCACTAAAACTATTCTTCTTGATCTTGGCGGCGGCGGCGACGAGCGGGTCCTTGTCCTATCTGCAAATTTTGAACATCTGATTTAAGTTCGTCGATGTCGCGTCGCATGCTTCCCATGTAGGTGTACATCTCGCCGGTTCGACGCAGCAACAGGGAGATGCCGGAGGAGAGGGAATCTGTGGCTGGATCCCATGCTTCATCAAAGCTCGAGCGAGGAGCTTCTATTTGAAGGGGCCGTGGTTCATGGAAGTCTGGAAAGGGTGGAAGGGGCTCTTCTTCCATGGGTTCGTCGGCGGGCTCAAGATGTTCTCTAAGTATATGCATCTTGGCGGCTGTGGCCCGGTTGTAAGGCTCAATTTTCTTGTCAACTGGTTGGTCAGTTATGGAAATCCGATGGGATGAAAAGATTTTGGATAGAATAGACCCAAACGGAAGTGATGCCCCATGGTCCTCATTCATGACGCGAACAATGAGGCGGCAATAATTGAAAGGAATATGACGAACGGCCGCAAAAAGGAGAGCCTTGTGTTGGCGTGAGATGTAATCAAAACCTCCTGATTTGTTTAGGAGGTCCCACCCAAAAATGCGAGAGAGTAGACGTGGAAGGGGTTTGAGATTTTTGCACGGTAGAGTGCCAAGGTTTTCAACATATTTTTCCGGGAGAACTAACTCTTGATTGATGATTTCTGGGTCGTATTGCCTCAGAATGTCATTGAAATCAATTCCCTCATTGGGGATGGCTAGAAGGTCAGAGATAGTTTCAGATGTGATGTGTATTTCACGACCAAATAGGCGGGTATGGAGTTCAAGTTCATCGTTGCTGTAGTCCTCAACGATGTTGGCATAAAAGAGACGGCAAAGATCAGGGAACACACCAAGAGTTCCAATGCCGGAGTGGAATTGACGGTCAAAATATTGAAAAAGATGGAGAGTTTGGAAGTGTTCCCGAAGGTTCAAATGGGCAAAATCATTCCAAACAATAAAACGAGGGCATTTAACTTTGGCATTCGCGAAGCGACGAAATCGCCGCCTAGCGATGTCACCCCGCAATTGATCTGCCAAATAAGTGGAAGAGGAACTGGAAGATCCCTCAACTTGCTTCCTACGGGGAGGCATATTTGGTGGAATGGGTGGTTAGGTTTAGGAGAAATGAGTGGTGCGTTGAGGATAGAATACCTGCAAAAAAGAAACAACCATTCAACCAAACAACATTCACCCAAAACATAGTTTCAAACACTGCAATCATCATGAAAAAAATGTGGCAGTATGCCTTGAGGCAATACAACCTGCCATGTAGTTGTGGCAATATACCTTTGGATGCAAGCCACTAAAATGTCGGCTTGATCCTCATGAGGTAATACCCTTGCCATGGAAGATGCAGCTAGGGCTAAGAAGGTTTTCTTGACCGAGGGTTAGGGCTGACAATGATATGAAATGCACATGTAGGTCAAGTGAATCAAGAAGTGAACTAGATGCTACAAGGCCGTGGGTAAAAAGAGTATGAAAATGCCCTAGGCGTTGAGAGGGTATACCCACGGGAGGAGGGAAGCCTCCAAATGCGCGGTCGAGAGGCAGGGACGACGCGCGCAGAGGAGCAGCAGTTCCGTCAGTCGTCGAAGAGGCGCGACGGTCGTCTGGCTGCGAGCAGAACTTCGCCAGCTGCTGCTGTGGGCCGTCGGGTGTGAGGGAGAGCGGCGCGCAGATCTTGTGTGGGGTAGGGATTTTGGACAGGAGAGTGGGACCTTTGCGAAGGGGATCTTATATCCCAAGGTCACCGAGCAAGTCTCCCCCTGAAGTTGGGGAGATTTGCATTTCAAACCGTCCAGAGAAAAGCCGCGACACGCAGATTTTTCCCCGATCAGACGTCTGTCAACAATGTCAGACGTCGGGATTTGGCAGAGGAATTTTTGCCCATTTCAGGGAGACGTCTGTTTTATTCATCAGACGAATAATCAGACGACTAATTCTAATATAGACGTCTGATTTCTGCAGGAATCCTCCCCAGCAAAAAGATTTATTTTCCAGGTTGTCATCTGATTTCTTACTCAGACGGCAAAGAAGACGTCTAAATTTAATATTAGACGTCCGATTTCTGCAGACAGACCTTCCTGGATTTTCGTTTAAAGTTACAGGGTCGTCCGTTTTTCCTATCAGACGATCCCTACGACGTCTAGCCATATATTCAGACGTCCGACAGGCAGTACATGTTCTGTCCCCGAGATAGACGTCTGTCAACACATTTGGACGACAGTTCAGACATCTGCGTGGTGTACCAGACGTCTGATATTACTGTTTTGTTATATATAAAATCGTCGTCTGTCCCAGATGTTTAGACGACGAATTTTAATGTATAAGACGTCTGATTATTTAATCAGACGTCTGATATTGGACAGAGTGTGCATTTGGATGTTTGAATGAAGGCTTAGTGAAATCAAGGTTCAATCTATGCTCATGACAAAAGAGGTTCCATTAAAACACTAAATTCTTCAAATATCACTTAGCTTACATATGCCTAGTTTCCTACGTATATAATTAAAGCGATCATAATTCAAAGGTTTAGTGAAAATATCAGCTAACTGCAGTTCAGTACAAATAAATTCAACTTCGATTTCTCCCTTAAGTACATTGTATCTTAGGAAGTGATGTCGAACATCAATATGTTTTGTGCGAGAGTGATGTACGGGATTTTTCGAGAGGTTGATAGCACTAGTATTGTCACATAATATTTTTATCTTATTAAATATCAGGTTAAAATCCTTCAAAGTACTTTTCATCCAAAGCACTTGGGAACATGCTAGTGCAGCGGCTATGTATTCAGCTTCTGTAGTTGATAAAGCTACACTAGATTGTTTCTTTGAGAACCAAGAGACTAGTGATTCGCCTAAGAATTGGCACGTCCCACTAGTACTCTTCCTATCAGTGCGGCTACCTGCGTAGTCCGCATCGCTATATGTAACTAAGTTGAATTGTGGACTCCTAGGGTAGAATAAGCCATAATCAGATGTGTCAACTAGATATCTAAATATTCGTTTTACAGCATTTAGGTGTGATTGTTTAGGATTTGATTGAAACCTAGCGCATAAGCAGGTACTAAACAAAATATCAGGTCTACTGGAAGTTAAATACAGTAAAGATCCAATCATGCTACGATAGAGCTTTTGATCTACGGGCGTACCTGATTCGTCCAAGTCTAAGGAAGTTGTGACACTCATAGGAGTGTTCTTCCCTTTACTTTTGTTCATATCAAATCTCTTCAACATCTCCTTTGTGTATTTAGATTGACACACAAAGGTTCCAATTTCGAGCTGAGTGATTTGCAAGCCCAAGAAAAACTTGAGTTCACCCATCAAACTCATTTCGAATTCTTCCTGCATAATTTCTGAAAACTTTCTACACATAGATTCATTAGTAGCACCAAATATAATATCATCTACATATATTTGAACTAATAAAATGTCTTTTTCTTTTCTTTTAATGAATAATGTGGAATCAGCTTCCCCTATAGAGAATTTTGCATTTAACAAGTACTCTTTGAGCCTTTCATACCAAGCTCTAGGAGCTTGCTTTAGACCATATAGTGCCTTGTTTAATTTGTAGACAAAATGAGGCTTATCATGAGACTCAAAACCAGGAGGTTGTTTTACAAAAACTTCCTCCTTAATGAATCCGTTAAGAAACGCGCTCTTAACGTCCATTTGAAAGAGTTTAAAGCCAAGAAAGGTGGCATAAGCAAGAAGCATGCGAATTGATTCGAGTCGAGCTACGGGAGCGTAGGTCTCATCAAAATCAATTCCTTCTTCTTGGTTGTACCCTTGTGCTACCAACCGAGCCTTATTTCGAATAACTATACCGGATTCATTCAACTTGTTCCAGAATACCCATTTGGTACCTATTACCGTTTGCCCTTCAGGCTTAGGTACTAGATCCCAAACTTCATTCCTTTGGAATTGGTTGAGTTCCTCCTGCATGGCCATCATCCAAGTTTCTTCGGAGCATGCTTCCTCGACACTCTTCGGTTCAACTTGAGATACAAAGGCGGAGAGACCAAAGGTGCAATTAAAACGAGATCGGGTTTTAACGCCATCAGAAACACTTCCAATGACTTGACTTTCGGGATGATCCCTTTGATATATCCAATCTTTTGGAAGATTATGGATATTGGAGTTTGGAATGTTAGACACATCAATAGTAGAATCATCTTCATCATCCATATTGACTCGGTCAATGGAGGAATGAGGAGATTCATCGAAGGAGACATGAAGGGTTTCCTCCACTATTAATGTGGTCTTGTTAAAAACCCGATATGCCTTACTACGTGAGGAGTAACCAATAAAGATGGCTTCTTCACCTTTGGCATCAAATTTATCTAAATTAGAGCGGGTATTCAAGACAAAACATCGACATCCAAAAACTTTAAAATAACTAATTTTGGGTATTTTCCCATAGTATAGTTCAAAACAAGTTTTTCGCAATCCGGATCGAATTAAGGTGCGATTTAACACGTAACAAGCCGTGTTAACCGCCTCAGCCCAAAAGTACTTCGGTAACCCCGAGTCTATGAGCAATGTTCGAGCACACTCTTGAAGAGTACGGTTCTTTCTCTCAACCACCCCATTTTGTTGAGGTGTTCGAGGAAAAGAGAACTCATGAGCAATACCATGCTCTTGACAAAAATCATCAAACAAGGAATTTTCAAACTCGCCCCCATGATCACTACGGATACGAGTGATTTGGTAGCCTTTTTCAGTTTGAATTTTCCTACAAAAAATAGAAAAGACGGAAAGCACTCTTTCTTTAGATCTCAAGAATGAGACCCATGAAAACCTCGAAAAATCATCTACAATTACAAGGCAATATTTGCATCCACTGAGGCTCTCATATTTTGTTGGTCCAAATAGATCTAGGTGAAGTAGTTCTAAAGGTCTTGATGTGGATATAACTTCTTTGCTTTTAAAACTAGATTTTATAATCTTACCTAATTTACATGAATCACAAACAAGTTCATTTAAAAATTTTCTTTTAGGAAGACCTCGGACTAGTTCATGTTTAGCTAATTTTTGAACCAGCTTCATATGAACATGTCCTAGTCTTTTATGCCATATACTTAACTCATCATTTGCTATAAGACATTCATAAGTGCCATTTTTATCAAATTCTACAACATAAATGTCTTTAAATCTAGTTCCCTTAAGAAGGGTTTCATTGGTTAATGCATGCATAATTTCAAACATTTTAGAAGTAAATACTACTTTAAAGCCCTTATCACATATTTGACTTACACTTAAAAGATTATGTTTTAGTCCTTTAACTAGAGAAACATTTGAGATGGGAGAGAGAGGGTTACCTATTTTACCAAGGCCAATAATATGGCCCTTGTGGTTGTTGCCAAATGTAACTGTTCCTCCATCCGTAGGTTGGAGGTCCAAAAATAGGCGCTTGTCTCCTGTCATGTTTGGAGCATCCGGAGTCCATCACCCATCGGCCTCCTTGGTGGTGGAGGTTTCCTTGTCTTCCTCCTTGTAGACCTTCTTCCTCCTACAAAAGATCTTCGATTGTGACTTGGTGTTTCTATAAGTCTTTCTAATTTGAGTCGTCCATCCTTCATTTTGTATATCCAATTTTTGACATTATGATGTCCTTTCATCCCTACAAAACAAAGTGAGAGTTGTCTTTTCAGTATCCATTGTAAAGTGGATCCGTATTTGTTAGTGTTCTCCTTTAGAGGAGGGTCCCTTTTTGGCTCACTTTGACTAGGCTCATAAAAGCCTAATCCAAATTTACTTGAGGAAGGTTTTTGATGGGCAATGAGTTTGTCCAAGTTATCTTTCCCCTTTGTAAATTTGGCTAGGTCCTCAAGAAGTTGGTTTGACTTTTCTTTGAGATGATTTATCTCTATTTTCATTATATCTAGTTTATCTTCTAATGCTCTAATCTCTACTCTAAGTAAGCCATTTTCATCCTTTTTAAAAGAGTTTGATTTTTCAAGCACATGGATTTTGTCGAGTAATTCTTCTCTATCCAAAAATTTTTGTTCACTCATTGCTGTATACAAATCATTTGTTAATGACTCTTTCTCAATCATTAGATTTTTTATTTGCATATTTAAAGCGGTGGTTTCTTTTGTAAGAATTAGATTCTTTTCTTCAAGATCATTGATTAATCTCTTATTTTCTAACTTTTCTTCTTTTAAAGCCTTGCTTTGGGTTTTAGTTTTCTTAAGATCTATATATAGTGAATCAAAGGCATCTTGTAATTCATCCAAAGAGTAGGGGTTTACCTCAGGTTCCTCAGATTCAGACTCGGAACCATCATTTGTTGCCATTAGTCCCAAGCATGCCGTTTCTTCATTTGTTTCCTCCTCCTCTTCTTCTTCGGAGGTGGAGTCATCCCACGTTGCTTGAAACGCCTTCTTTTTGAATCCTTTTGGTTTGGAGATCTTCTTGTAGTCAGAAGGCTTCTTGGGTTTCTTCTCATCATCCCTTTTGAGTAAGGGACAATCTTTCCTTATGTGACCTCTCTTTTTGCAATTATAGCAAATTAGAGGATCTTCTTCTCTTTTCTTTCCCTTGATCTCTCTTCTATTTCTGAGAAACTTTTTAAACTTTTTAGCTAATAAAACAAATTCTTCGTCATCGATACTTACCTCATCATCCGAAGTAGCTTTGAAGGCTAAGGTTTTCTTCTTTGGCTCCGATGAGGTTGATTTCTTCTTTTGCTCCATTTTTGATTCGTAAGCCATGAGATTCCCAAGTAGATTTTCCATGTCTAGATCCTCTACTTGGTTGGCTTCTTCTATTGCCGTTACCTTTTGCTCCCACTCAGGTCCAAGGGAGCGAAGGAGCTTCCCTTGAAGCTCCCCCTTTATAAATGTATTTCCTAAAGACTTGAGGTTATTCACGATTAACGTGAATCGGGTGTACATGTCCCCAAGTCTTTCATTCTCCTTCATAGAGAAAGCTTCGAATTCCTGCGATAACAAGTTTATCTTTGAGGATTTAACTTTAGATGTACCTTCGTGAGTAACCTCCAAGGTTCTCCAGATCTCGTGGGCGGTTTCGCATTGGCTGATGCGGTTGAATTCCTCCGAGCTGAGAGCGCAGTAGAGTGAGTTCATTGCCTTGGCATTCAGTCCAAGGTGATGGATTTGCTCCACTGTGTAACCAGTTTCTGGTTTCTCGAGAATGACGTATGCGGATTCGCATTTCTCCCAAATGGAGAAATCGTTGGCTTGAAGCCACATCTTCATTCTCAGCTTCCAGTAGGTGTAGTTGGTTCCTTCGAAGAGTGGTGGTCGAGTGGTGGATTGCCCCTCCAATCTGCTTGTGGAAATCGCCTTCCCCTCCATGTGATCTTTCCGCGGATGTTACTCTTGTAGGCGGAAAACCTGCTCTGATACCAAATGAAATTGCACTAGAGGGGGGGTGAATAGTGAAATTATATTGTATTGTAATACAACAAATTCAATCACACAATATACTCAATTATTTTTAGGTGGAAACCCAAGATGGGTGAAAACCACCACCTAAGCCAATCTCTTGACTTAGGATTTTCGATCACAAGGTGATCAATCCACTAACCACACTACTTAAACGAGGGTAGTGTACCTCAATTACAATTCCCACCTCCGATCCCTAAACGGAGGTTTCTCTCTTCAAGATGAAGAGACGGGGACCCGACAGGCCGGATACCCAAAGTACAGAAATTAACAAGTAAAGATAACACCTATAGAGCACCCCAATAATTTAGTTGCTTTCTTATCTACTAAGCATGAAAAGAACTCCCTGATGATTTGCAGAACGGAGCGAGCCGGGAGTATGGATTTGCCCTTTGATCAGAGTATTAGCACAGCACAAGGGCAAGATGGAGCTTAGAGTAGTGAGCAAGAGATTTTTCTAATGGAATTGTATCTCAAGAGGTGTGTTTTGCCAAAGAAGAGTTGTAGTCTATTTATAGGCAAGTTTGGAACCTTCAAGAACACTTGGGAGAGCTCTTCTAGCCGTTGAAGATAAATCCCAAGAGTTTAGGACGAAATCCACACAAAATCAGGGTAATGATGATTCTGACAGCAATATCAGACGTCTAATTATAGGATCAGACGTCTTATAGGACGTCTGATTTTTCCTATGGTCGTCTAATCTTGCAGGACATCCTTAACGGACTCTATTGGATCAAAAGAAGGACGTCTGATATTATGTCATAAGACGTCTGATTATTTTACTGGACGTCTAATGAATGGTGCATTCGTTCCTGTTATCATCGGATCCAAACAGGGTTCTAGGTTTAAAGGATCAGACGTCGTTACGGACGTCTGAGGACATTACCAGACGTCTGGAAACCTAAATACTCTTCCTTCCTGCTTCTGCCAAAAGATTATGTGGCCGTAGAGAGATACGCACAGAAAATCATGGCCAACGGTTCAAACACAGACGTCTGGAAGTGTGTCAAGACGTCTGGAAATTGTTTTTGCCTACGAAAGTCTAACGGTTAGTATGAGGACGTCTGGGTAAATAATTAGACGTCTGTGAACGGTTATCGACGTCTGAAAGTGAAGTCCTTCGACTGATGTTTATGAGGAGACGGACGAAGGCAGAGATATTTGAAATTAGACGTCTGATAAACATGTCAGACGTCTTATGATGGAAAATCAGACGTCTGGACTTATTACTGGACGTCTGATAAAAGTATAAGTGTTGGATTTTTTTGTTTCTAATTTATCCTAAGTGTAGAGAGCCTAAGTTAGCTATTTATAGGTTATGTTTGGGGGCTCTTTACAATATTTCTAGACTCAAATAAGATGAAAATTACAACCTTTGAAAGTTTACATGAAAAAAGCCTAAGACCTAATACTTATGCTACTCGTCTTCACGCTTTTAATCTCCCGTCTTGGAAAGCTTTTTGAAATCCTGCAAATATGTTATTATAGAGAGAAAACAATATGCTATGCTTTATTTATTATTTCATTTTCTTCATTTTGTAAAATCATCAAAATATTATATATATGAGTAGTTGAACTAACATCAGTTAGTTCAACTTTCGAGAAACATATTCCTATATATCTCTAGTTCACTTGAATTTTAGCAAGCACAATATTTGTAATAAGCTAAGGTTAAACAGTAAAGGGATCAATAAATGGCATGGCCACATAATATATTTGAATAATAAAATAACAATCCATGCAAAGAAATGAAATGAGGGATTTGAGAACCAAACTTGTAATAGGGAAAAATGTTGCAGCACTAGAAAATTGTCAGTGGACAAAGCAACCATAGTAAATGGAGCCCTTCTTGCATAATCATTTGCAAGAGTGCTATTTTAGAGCTGCTGAATGACATATAGGTTACCTGCTCTATCAACCAACATACAACCAACACCATCATGGGCCCACTTATCTAATGAGTTGTAACACACCTAAACTTTCAATTGGCAAACCCACTCACAATATATACGAACTCACCTTGAGAATCAAGATAGCAGCTTTCTTATGAAGTGCTTCATTGTATTCATCACAAGAAGGAACCTGGAAAATAAGAGTCTCAACTAATCATATAGGAAATTAACGTTGAACTAGTTAACTGCAAAAAGATTATACCTGTATGCAATTTAGGCATCCTAAATTACTTGGGTTCAACAGCAGCAACACTTCAACAGTAGTAGCAGCAGCTTCAACAACACTTCAACATCTACAGCTAAGATGGGTAAGTCATTCAGTATTTTCTATTACCGTTTGTTGTTTTTTCTTTATTATTGGATGTTGTATGCACTTTCTCCAACCTAACTCTCTATAAAAAGAGTTCAAGGGACTTAATTTTCAATAAGATAGTTTGTTATTCTCTCAACATGGTATATTCAAGGAAAAACTTCTTGTTCTAAATGGGGTAGATGATTTTTTGAGGTTAGATTAGGCCGAAGCTTGGATAGGTGCATTTTGATTAGCTATGGTTCTATCTACTGATATGAAGTTCTATAAAATGCTGATGGTCATATGAAGGCTGAAGGACAAATTGGGTTGCAGTTTGAATGTTTATTACTGTCATGAAGATTAGAAACTTGAGGTTTGTTAGACTAGGTTGAGGTTTAGTCAATCTTGGGAATTCATCAGAAGGTCACATCATACCAGTTGCTCACGCTATTGGAGTGGATGATGGTGATGTTGGCTTCGACTGTTTTGTTTTTCAGAGGCTCATTTGTTGTTTCTGTAGAATAAATGTATGGAGGTGTTTGAGATTTGGAGATTAGCAACATTTGATTTGCTACAAAGTTTGGATGGTAGAGCTGTCACTTCAATTTGGGATAAAAATCAATGGAGCAATTCATTTATCACTAATAATATTTGAAAATCAATGGTGCATTCTTTACCAATGCAATCAATTACCATCAATGATTCTTGAAGAAGGAAGAATATCATTAGTGCATGACATTTATCGCTGATAAATAGCTTTCAAAATCAAAGTATAAACATGCATATATGCATTTCTCAAAAGGACCACGAGAAAAGTGGGGAAATTAGTTTAAACTAGAATGCCCACGTGCTGCTCAACTACTTGCTTTTTAGCAGTCAAAGCTATCAAGGATTTATCTTTATCTTGATCCTGTCGAATAGCAACTACTAAAACTACTTCATATTCTTTTCTCTATGGAGTAGAATAACAAATTATCAAAATATCATATTTTTTTCAATGGAGTATAGTGCAAATTTAACTTTATACATTGGATTATATTCTCACAACCCAAATGTACCTGGGATAATCTTTTGTTGGGCATGAGCGGGGTAAATAATTCCTGACCTCCATCCCATTTGAATGATCTTGGAGATTCTGTAATTGCAAGGCTCAAGTTATCTACTTCCTAATTTTCATATCCTTCATTAACTAAAGCTTTGCAATCAATGCCCCTCTTTCTATTGAAAGAAAATGATTTTGAAAGTTTAAACCAACACAAAAACTTGAAAGAATATCGATTAGTGAGAAGAGATCAACCACAAAGATGCTGTGTGCACTTTGTTTTTGTTTGAAGAGTATAATGTTTTAAGAGTTGCATGCATTTTCAAGTTGGCTTGTAATTAAATAGTATTGTTAATTGAGCAAGCAACACACTCCCCCAAATCTTTGTCATAAATCAGATCCTAAGGCCGTCATTATTGTAGCATTTAGGGAGAAAATATAGACATCAGTAGGAAGAAACTTTCATCACAAACCAAATTAACAATGCCTCACTCTTGTGTCTCTGCTTGTGTGGGTTGCACTTTGTTCAAAAGTAAAGTGGGAATTTTGAAAAAGGGCCATTTTAAGTACATGATATAAACCCAAGGTGGGTTTAGGGAATAACAATCAATGACCTATATACTGCAGGTAGTAATACCCTCCACCACTAACAGGCGGCCTCCAATAAGGTGCCATTACAAGAAAGCCTTGCAGGAGTTGAGATCTATGCAATATAATCATGGAAAAAATGTAGGATTTGACGTCAAATGCAAAATCCACATGAAATAAAGTTGAATCCATATATCAAGAAAGAGGATCAAGCAATCGATTAATGCGACAAACCTTGATGGTAGCAAAAGAATTTAGATTATTCTGTAGACACACAACACAACATTAATTAAATGGCCAGCCCTGTGTATCCCAAAGGTTTTCCTTTGTCTTACTCTCCCATCTAAAGATCCACATCCCATGGATTGAGATATCAGATAGGAGATTTTGTGTCGGAAATGTGGAGGTAGAGGGTTTGCACCTTTTGTTTTGGAGGGCAAAAGGGTGAGAGACATATGAGTGACAGTGGGAGAAGGGAAGTTGCACCATCATTTAGTAAATATAGAGATGGAGATGTTCGGAATGTTTTTCCTGCCAGCAATCAAAAATGTGTAGATGACTATGGTGTTTCATATAATCTTGTAAATAACAAAGAAAAATATTAAACCACAGCAATGATATCAATGATTGTGCTATTGCCTATATGAAATACCTAATCGACACGATGCAAGAATTTTTTTTCCGAACATGGTTTCCATGTAGAAGGTTGGATCTGCCCTAAAGAATCAATCATAAAAGTCAATAAAGAGGAAATTGTAGTGGTGAATGGTTGGATGCATAGGATTGCTAGTAACAATGTCGAGTTTAGCATTTGTAGAACATGATCTTTACCTCAATAGGCCTGAATGACCCATTATGATCCATTGTTATAAACAGGCTATACCATCAATCACCCACCACATTAATTTCCACCACCTAGGTGTTGAGGATGATATATTACATAGTTTTCTTATCAAAATCGTTGTATTTGCAATTTAACAATTCCTCGTTGTAACCAGATATTTTAGGATGTAAGCAAAGTTTCAAAAAGAAGGTAAATTTACAAAGTACACAGAGAAGGCAATTGTATCCAAGTAGCTAAACAAATAAAAGAAGAAAAAATGGATAAATATCATTGCAAACAGATATTAAAGAAGGGTCATCCCACATCACCAATGTTACATGAACACCAACAACTTCCAAATAACAATCACGATAAAAGTGAGTGGCATACTTACAAGGGTACAACCACATGGATGAATGATGCACCCAATTTTCGATATCTTGGAGATTAATGTGACCTTTCCTTTTTCAACAACAAAAATGGTGCCCATGTTAGATGGTCAGTAGAAAGGCAGCTATGCTTGCACAGAAACCCTTCCTTAATTGCTTTCATGACATTAAAATATCTAATTTTGACATTGAAGTTGGAAAAGTTGGAAAGCAAAAGAAAAGGATAACTTATTGTGACAAAATAGTCATTGGGTGAGTTTTTCAAGGAATTACTAGATAATATTCAGCCTATGAAAATTTTCAATTCTGGCTTCCGATAGGGAACTGCAGAATTAAAATGGTGAAGTCAATCCTGCTTTAGAGTTCAAGTAAGCTAACATAAAAGAGGTTTAGCTGCACTGAATTGAACAATTTGTGACACAAGATCAAGATTTTAGCACAATAGCATTATGTAATTAGTTGCAAATACTTTTTCTTTTTTGAAAAATAAATTGCAATGACAATTGACAAGCAAATATGTCAATAAGAGCAAGAACTAACATTGAAACATTCCAAATAAACAGGACGTCAAACAAATAATTTGAGCCAAACACAGAAAAGAGAGGTACTTACGTCTAAACATGGAAGCTACATAGTGCTCAATGTTTTAGAAACCATGCCATAGCTCTGCTTTGACCATCCATTATCTTGGTCTTTTTGCCGGATACACTTGAGACAGATCCACCAACTAAATTCTTTTTTTTTAAAAAAAAGGAAAGGGTACTTATCTAGAGTGATAACTACCCAAAAATATATAAAATAGAATCAACAATAAACAACATTACAACATGCAGACGCCAAGGTCCCCCACTCACAAGGATTCAACCCAAAGAGAAAACAATGAGTTAATAGACTCAACAAAATTCTCTACGTAAGGTCTCTGGCCCCTGAAAACCACCGCATTTCTGCCCAACCAAATACCCCAAAGAATTGCCAACGGCCTGGCCTTCTCTTTCTCCGTACGGAAAACGAAATGTCCACCAACACCACCTCCACTTCTGAAACTATACCAGAATTCCTCAAACAGCCGACACTCCCACCACCTCCCACCCATCATGCCCCAAATTTGCACCACAAAAGGGCAAGTGAAAAAAAGGTGGTCAACGTCCTCCTCATCACCCCCACACAAAGGGCACACCTTACAATCTCCAGGAGCCCACCTCGCCCTCCACACCTTTGTCACCAGCCTTCTCCTCCTAAGTAGCCAAGCAAAAATCTTAACCTTCAGCAGACACGCGGCTTTCCAAATCTGTCTACAGTCCCTTACCAGATCCAGCTCCACCCCAGGACCAACAGCGGACAATCTCCTGTATGCAGCCGCTACTGAAAACTTACCTTCGTCCCAACCAAACATGTCCGTACCGGCCGCCGGATGCAATCCCTCCAACTCATCAAGTAAGACCTGAAAATCATGCGCTCTCACCACCCATCTAATAGACTGCCAACGAAGCGCAGGCACCACCCATCTTCCCATACCTCAGCCACGGACGCCATTTTGTTCTGGGATAAGGCAAACAGTCTCTGAAATCTTCTGCAAAGTGCTCCATCACCCGTCCAGTCATCCTGCCAAAATCTGAAAATCCCCCTGTTCCCAACACAGGAACAAAGTAGTTCCTCACCTTAGGAGCCACCGTCGACAAGCCTTTCAAAAAGTGAGAGGCATCCCTAGGCGGTGACACCAGGAGATCCCACCGCACCGAACCACCATACGCCGTCTCAAACACCTTGCCCATCATATCCCCCCTTCCTTCCAACAGGCACCCCACCCATTTCGCCAACAGACTGTCATTAGATCTCTCCAAATCCCTCACGCCGAGCCCCCCGTCTTTCAACGGTCTGCAGACCTCCTCCCAAGCAACCAACCTGGCACCCTGTCCACTCGTCCCCTGATTGGACCAAAAGAAACTCCTCATAGCTCGCTCAATCTTTGCAATCACCTGTCGAGGGATCTTCAGCACGGAAGTGAAGTACAACGGCATTGCTGACAGAACCACCTTGAGCAGGATCAACCTCCCACCTCTAGACAATACCCTGGACGCCCACCCCTCCAACCTCCCTACCAACCTCTCCACCAGAGAGGCCCAATCTCTCACCAGAATCCTCCCATCTGACAACGGTAAGCCCAGATACCTAATCGGAAGCTTACCCTGCTCTGTGCCAAGTCCCAAACTGCACCCCCTCGCCTCCGTCTCAGTCATATTGAAAGGGACAAAATCCGACTTAGCCAGGTTAATCTACAATCCTGACGCCTCACCCAGTAAGAAAACAAGGAACCGCATTCTTCTGGCCTCATTTTCTCCACCTTCAATAAAGAAGATCGTATCATCCGCATACTGAAGCAATGGGATACTCGTCCCATCTCTCAAGGAGAAACCTCTCATCAAGGTTCTCTCACAAAACCTCTTAGCCGCCCTAGCAAGAGCATCCACGGCAATCACAAAGAGCATCGGGGCCAACGGACAACCTTACCTCACCCCCCTCCTAGGTTGGATCCAACCCCCAGCTAGGTTTCCGTTGATAAGAATCGAGAAAGACGTCGTGGTGGCGCACATCTTCATCCAGTCAATCCACACCGACGGGAACCCCCTCTTCACCAAGGACGCCCAAAGAAACGACCACTGGATCAAGTTATAAGCTTTATTGAAATCGACCTTCCATAATAAAGCCTTCTTCTTATCTCTCCTCCAGGACGAAAGGATTTCCGAGGCCATCACGTAACCCTCCAAAATATTCCTGCCAGGAACAAAGGCCGTCTGCACCAAGTCAATAATCCCACCTAGAGTCCTCAATCTATTTGCCAGAAGCTTCGCCACCACCAAGTAGATAACATTCGAGAGAGCTATCGGTCTGTACTCCTAAATCTCCTCAGCGCCCTCCCTCTTCGGCAGCAGAAACATGTAGAATTTGTTCATCCTATTAAATCCCGAGTTACCTGCTCTAAACTCTTGCACCACTTGCATCACGTCTTCATTCACCATCAGCCAAAACTCTCTACAGAAGGCAACCGGAAAGCCATCCGACCCTGGACAACCATCCGCATTCAACCCCCAAATTGCCTCACGGACTTCATCCTCCCTAAAAGAACTCGTCAAGAAGTTGGCATATGTCTCCCGGATCTGTGGTATCTCAGACCCTAACCATCTCCACCTTCCCCCCCGTCTCCACCCAGTAAAGTCTCTAAAATAACTCGCAGCTGCCCCTCCCACCGCCTCCCTTCCCATAAACTCCTCCCCATCCACCACCAATCTGTCAATCCAGTTCCTCCTTCTACCTGATGCAACCATATGAAAAAATCGGGTATTGGAATCATCTTCCTTCAGCCACTTCTGCCTAGACCTCACCCTCCACTACACCTCCACTTTCTGGTCTTCCTCCTGTATCACCTAAATCTATCTCGCTTTGGGAACCCTGTCATCGTCTGAAAGGAGCCCAACATCCTCTGCCCTGTCCAGACGTGCAATCTCAGCAAGAGCCTCCTCTTTCTTCCTCCCACGTTCCCCCCTAATCTGCTTGATATGGGTCTTCAAGAAAGATCTCAAATCCCTCAGTTTCGCTTCCAATTTGGCAACCGCCGAACCATCCGCCTGAGATGACCTCCACCGTTCCTCAATCAACCCCCTGAAGCCCTC
The DNA here is from genome assembly GCA_037157565.1 of Thalassia testudinum. NCBI lineage: Eukaryota > Viridiplantae > Streptophyta > Magnoliopsida > Alismatales > Hydrocharitaceae > Thalassia > Thalassia testudinum. Next base: position 44,103,555 of record JAZHRO010000015.1, on the reverse strand, counting down.
CTCCATGAGCCACACCTTGTCGAACCATGTCTCCATCCCTCGTTCGATACCCACAGTAAGCGAGTGTGATCCAAGAACGGACGCTCCAGAGGTCTAACCTCCGCCATCGGGAACAACTCCGCCATCGGGAACAACTCTGCCATCGTCGTCGAGACAAGAAATCTGTCAATACGGGATCGCTGCCCTCCAGAGTTCCTCCATGTGTATAGACAGGACAACGGAGGCGTATCAACCAGCCCCTAGTCTGCCACAAAGCCTGCAAACGCCTCAGAGCCCTAGTCCAACCCCCCTCGGTCACCCGATCTGTCTTCTGCCCGCAGAGTAACATTAAAATCGCCACCAACCAGCCAAGGAATCCCTTGAAAAGCTGCCGCGACCTGGCTTAGATCTTCCCATAAGGCTCGTCTTCTCCGACCCTCCGTCGGGCCATAAACCGAGGAAAGGAGCATACATGTGTCATCCCGGCGTCTCTGAAGTCTAACAGTGACAACATGGGACCCAACCAAAGTGTCCAGCAAGGAAAACTCCTTCCATCCCACAGCAATTCCCCCCGCACTCCCATCCGCATCCAGGGCTAAGAAACCCCCACAAACTCCTCCCCCCACCTCCCTCCACAACTTTCCATCACAGCTCCCCCACTTTGTCTCCTGGAGAAAGACCACATCAGGCCCCCATCTCTGAATATACCCCCGTAAAGCAACCCGCCTCACATTCCATGACAAGACCTTAGTCATGAGGATTTCCGAGAACCACCTCCAGACGTCAACCGCCTAAACCCCATCATTGCGGCCACATCATCCTCCTCTTCCATCAACAAACACTGGTCATTCGAGCTCCCCTCACCACCACCCACCTCCCCTCCTCGCCCCACAACCTCCATACCTTCTACAGCCAACAATCGCGCATCCCCCAGCACCACAGCCTCGCCCTCAGGCAGCCCAGCCACCGCAGCTGTCCTTCTCCCTGCCCCCACATCCACCAGCTCCCCAGCTCCACCACCAGCACCCGCCGCCTGTCGCCCCTCCACCACCACTGGGGACCCTGAAGCAGAGAACCCCCCGTCGCTACCCCTAGCAAAGGCCGCCGCAGACGACCCAGCTCCATCAAAGGCTCCCAGCCCCGTCGGCGACCGGCATCGGTCGACCCCAGCCATGCCCCCAGACGAGGCCTTCCGAGCCAGCCCCCTACGGTAAGACCACCGCGGCCTGTAGACGAGCCGCTGCGAGCCAGACAGCCTCCGCTCTCGCCGTCGCCCACTCCCCTTCCCGCCAGTCGCATCCTGCCCCGCCGCCTGGATCGGACCGGCCAAGGTGTGCCTCGAATCTCCAACAACAGTTCTCGGCCCTTCCTCCGCAGAGACCTGGAGTCGCGGAGTCGAGCGCGCTGGAGGACCCAAACAGGCAAGAGCACCGGAGCCCCCAACTCCTGTACCCAGGTCGCGCCCACCCGACCCGAGTCCGCCACGAGCTCCTCCCACAAAAACGGGGGCCAACACAGTGCCACCAACACACCCGCAGTCAGCGGGGACGCCCGGCCTCAGCACCGCATTCACCTTCCCCAACCCCTCCGCAAAATCCGCAATGGCTTCCCGCATCCCCGCCCCTTCGCCTGCCACTGATTGCGCCACGGGAATCGCAACCGCCCTAAGATCCCCACCGCAATCCTCGCCGCGACCCTCGACCTTCCCAAGAGCAGCCCGACCCTCCTCCGCCCACTCGCCACTACTGCCTCCACACGCCGCTGCCGCTCCGCCACCCACCACCTCAGCAAAAGACCTAGGGTTCCCGGAACCCCACGAGACGCGGATAAGCCAGGCGGAGCTCCCCCGCCTGAGCACTGACCTTTCCACAAGCTGCTGCCCCGGTCTCATCTCCACCCAAGCCTCGATCCGCGACAGATCGGCCGCCTTCAGGCCCAGGCCTTCGCACCCACGCAATCTCGCAAAAGGGGCAACCACCGCCGCCACCACCTCCACCGTGCGGAGGAAGAGTGGAACCCCCTCAACCAAGACCTTCCTTCTCGCGCCAGTCCACAGCCTCTCCGCCAAAGCGCCATCTGACCTGACCGGCCACCGACACCTCACCACTCCACTGCCACACTGGAGCACCTTGAAGACCAACCGCCTCAACTCCACCTGGCTCAGCCCCAGCATCACCAACCACCCACCTCCCAGGGAGGCCACCCCAAACCGACCCCCGTCAATCCCCAAGTAGGCAGTGACCGCCTTTCTCAAGGCCTCCACCTCCACCTTCCCCTCCAAGACCACCGCAACTAACACAGACGCCAGCCTCCCTTCCAGTGCTCCAATCTCCTCCGACCATGGCGCCTCGACCTCCACGAGGGGTGCCCCCTCCGGAGGGGGTAGAGGTGTCTCCCCCCTCCTCGAGGAGACCACCTCACTCGACCCCCGACACCCGCAGCCCGACCTCCGATGTCCCAGAGCACCGCAGCGCAAGCATCGCATCGGATCCCTGCAAACCGTCGCCAAATGCCCCTCCCCAAGGCGCTTGAAACACGTCACCGACGTCGCACCCTTCCATGACCTCCTACCCCCCACCGTCCAGCCAGGGCCATCTCTCCCCACCCCATTCGCCAGCCACCCGGACGTCCGCCACTCCGTCACCAAACCTCTCATCCTATCTTCTTTTCCTCCAGCAACTAAATTCTTCAAATGTCATAATTTACTAGAGTCTCCAGTTTCCAAGATCTTGCATAAGTTTATTTCAAAAGCAAAGTCATTCCTGTTGCATTTATGCTACTAGTGTCAACATAAGTGAAAAGTTGTATACCTAAAAAGAACAGCCTTCCAAGGATTAAGGATACAATTACTAAAACCATGTTAGGTGAAGACCATATCAGGACATTGTTAAGAGAAATATCATGGAAAGAAAATTACAACAGAATAATTTGCACCTTGCAATCTAACAAGAATGAACAGTATAAAAAATATATAGAACTATTATACTTTTGTTACTTATTTAAAGTGCAACAATGGAGAATCTCAATACCCCATAATAGAATTTCCAGGAGATATTAATCACCATAACACTAAAAAAAATATTCTACCAATAAAGAAAATTCCTTGCCAAATAAATAAACTTCGTAAATGAAAACACACAAATTGCACGAACTGTTATTTGAAGTTCATGCGTAAATAACCATCATAACAATTTAGAAAAATAAAAAAATAGCAAACCCAATTGATTACCCTATTAATGAATTTGTTGTTTTTCTAATGATTAACATTTAGCTAAAGCTTGAATATTTAGCTAATCGTTTGTTTTGAGCTAAAGCTTATTGGATAGAACACAAAAGTTCCTTTATCTTTTGACTTCCTCATTTCCTATGGTCTTTGGTTAGTATTCTAATATAAAGAATGGAATTTGGTTTATACCATTTCTAATAAAACTATTTCAGATGCATCCACTAGATCATAATACATAGTAAATAAGCTACCTTTGAGTGTATGGCAACTCAAAAAACTAATGACACACGCGGAATGCATTTGTTTAATTATGTCATTGTAATATACGTTCGCGACGTCAGTTTTAATTAAGATGTGGATTTGGTAAGTCCAAATATTGAACACGAGGAGGCGTGAAATCGGATTAATTTGTCACTCTAATTGTCACAAGAATGGTTGGTTTACTTGCTTGCGAGAAAATGCGAGAGAGAGAGAGAGAGAGTAGGGTTAGAGATCGTGTTTAAAACATGATGATCATTCTAGAAGATGTGAGCTATGATATATGAAACATCAACATATAGCATGCAATTAAAGTTTGTTTACAACTACAACAAGAGATGAAAGCTTAAACAAGTGCAACATAAACTAAAGTAAAGAAAGTGCGAAAAGGAGTCAAGGCGACCACGGTGGTGGAGGGAGGCACCGTCGGCGGCTTGACAACTCTGGGGTGGGTATAGAGTATTTGGTGGAGCAAGGAGAAGGCTAGAGTAGCATGGAAGGTATATGTATATCGAATGCCTTTGAATGGGGTGGTTGAGGAGGTTTATATAGATAAGAGGGGTTTCCAAACTAAGGGCTTTAGTGATGTCCGGGACATCGCTAAACCCATTCCATAAGCGTCAGTGAAGCTCCTCGCCCGTCGGTCCTTTGAGGCACGCGTGCTTCTTCCCCTCAATCCTCACTCATACGCCTGCAGCCATCCAATCCGAGGCACGAATCGCCATCGGACAGCTGAAGGCGAGCCACACCGTCCAAGTCGCCCGCGAGTGTGCGTGAAGGGCGTGCGTCAACCATCCAATCGCTAATCAACGGTCGAGATTCCATGTAGGTCATTCCCGCCCAAGCGCATCCACGTGCTCTCGTTGTGCCACGAGGCCTTTATCCCCGCCGTCCACGTGCGCATCAATGGCTGAATTTTGATTGCATGCGTGGATGCGCCTAGGTGCGTTTCAAACGCACACCCCTGGTGAGCGTGAAGTGCTGACCGCTGAGGCACGCTCACGATATGGTTGCGTTCTTCATAAATCCTCAACCGTTCGATGGGAGATCGAACGACCGTGGTTGCTCCTGCACGATGAAGAGAGGCGGTGGCTGCAGACGAGCAGGCTCCACATGGTGCGTTTTGGGCCGTTGATCATCAAATCAATGGCCAAAAATTCTTGGGCTAGTCGAGGGAGCTCCGAATGTCGGATTTAAGTGATTTCGAGTATGTTGGACTCCCTTTGTCAATCTAAATCCATCCGTGTAGTCTGATTGCTCATCTGAGGCCTGTTTCAACATGCACTTGTACATATGGCCATTAAACATTGATTTATAAGCAATCTTAATTCGCAATGCATGCAGCGCCCCTATGCCTATCATGATATGTTATTAGTGTGCATATATCCTCAAAACTAACCCCAGTTGATGGAATTATCATCATTGAATGTAGAGTTATCATACCCCCATGTTCATCCCTTGTTAGTCCTTAGCAAGGTTTATCCTAGCTGTTATTTCCAGTTGGAAATAGGAATTGATTACTTAGACAATGTTACTTATCAACAGGAGGAAATATACTAAGAGCCTAATCCATAGAGACTAGATAGCGCCCGTGTGTCTACCAAAATGCAAACTGCCCAAGTCCTCGCTTTAAAGCAGATATACAGAGATATTTTTTTTTCTTTTTCATCTTTTCTGAATTTTTTGGATTTTTGGAGTTGAGAGTGTGTAGATAACTTTTTACGGCTACACAACCCACCCATAACTCAAAAAAGACTCTAAGTGCTAAGCATCTTGGTGTAAAGATTGTGATAGACTCACTTGACAGTAATTAAAACAAACCTCAGATTCCTACGCCCTTAGGTGATCGGAAAAGAGAATGCTTACCTAAAGATGTATCTGTCCGATCGATAGCTTTTTCCTAACTTTTATTTTGAGTGGGGTCAACACACGGGTGTTTCCAATGTATATCTCCCCGGATTGCTCTACTTCCTCGCTTCTTCCTTAAGTGCTTTTGGCTTTTTCATGCATTTAGTGAGCTGGGTTTTGAACAACCAGCTAATGAGCTGTTACCCACGACCACTTGCCAGCCATACTCGTGCAATGAAGTGTGGCTTATTTTTTCTTTCTTCTTTTTCCATTTATATATTTTTTTCTATTTCTCCCTTTTTCTTCTTTTTTTCTTTTTTTTTTACTTTTTCTTTCGTTGTTTCAGTAGGCGGCTTCCCTGATATAAGATTTACCTAGAGGCAATAAAAGAGAATGATCTTGTAATTGGGCTCTAGACAACCGACCAATGGGTTGTTACCCACTACAACTTGCCAGCCATACCACCCTAGAAGTTTCATTAGCTACCCAATTTCTATTAGAATCTTTGAGGAGTGAGTCAGTGCAAAAATGTGTGCAGATGCTTAGACTAAAAATCCCTCCGAGTCAAAGAGCAGGTTAATAAGTCATATACTTATCAACTTTCTTTATTGATCAGATTAATATAAATTAAGGCTGTGAGGATTCGGGGGTAAATCCACATTTTAGTGGACACCAGGGCTTATTAAGCCTGAAGGCCTGAAAAGTCTAAGTGTTTCAGGTTCTTCTCGTATTATTTCCCACAGTTAACAAGCTCCTAATACCTAAGTTTTCCTTCCTAATAATAATAATTATTATTATTATATATAATTCAGGCTGATAATATAAACTCAGAGAATGCGAATTACCACCCCCCCATGCTTAAGTTAGACAATGCCTTCATTGGCAAATAAATGTATGCAAGAGGGTATAGAAAGAAATCACCTGATTACCGCAGTTTACCTGATCAGTCTAAATCTTCTCGGTTGCCTCCCAGGAAGCGCTGAGTTTATTGCCTCCAACTGGATGAAGCTCCATGTCAATCCTCAATGAGGGTGACTACTTCCTTTGGGGGAATCTAAGTAAGATAATGTTTTAATCTCTGGCCAACTGTGAAGATTTGCCCAGTGTTAGGGTCAGCAATTTCAACGGCCCCATTGGGATAAGGTTTGACCACCTGATATGGTCCGATCCATTTTGGTCTCAGCTTCCCAGGAAAAAGTTTAAGTCTTGCATCAAAAAGCCAGACTTGCTGACTGGGCTCAAAGGTTTTCCTATGAACGTGTCTGTCGTGGATGGCTTTCATCTTCTCTTTGTAAAGTCAACTGTTCTCATAGGCATCCCGACGGATTTCCTCGAGCTCGGAGAGTTGGAGTGTCCTTTGTGCTCCGACCAACTGGGAATCCATATCACACTGCTTAACAGCCCAGAAAGCCCGTTGTTCCAACTCGACCGGAAGGTGGCAAGCTTTGCCAAAGACCAATCAAAAAGGTGACATGCCTATTGGGGTCTTAAAAGTGGTCCCGTATGCCCAAAGGGCATCATCCAATCGTGTGGACCAATCCTTCCGGTCAAGTTTCACGATCTTTTGTAAAATGTTCTTGATTTGTCTATTAAAAAAATCAGTTTTCCCATTTGTTTACGGGTGATACGGGGTGGCAATGCGGTGAGTAACTCCGTATTTTCTAAGTAGGGCACGAAATTGGGCATGAATAAAGTGACTCCCACCATCACTGATTATGGCTTTCGGTATACCAAACTGAGAGAAAATGTTTTGCTTAACAATGTCCATGACAGCCTTATGGTCACATTTTCGGGTGGCTACGGCTTCGATCCACTTTGAGACATAGTCCACTAAGACTAATATGTACTCGTAGCCGTTGGATGGTAGGAAGGAACCCATAAAATCGATACCCCAAACGTCAAAAATTTCGACAAAATGGGCTGGAGAGACATCATATCCTTTCTAGTCATAGTCCCTAATGTCTGGCACCGAGAGCAAGTCTTAGCAAAACTGTGTGCGTCCTTGAATAAGGATGGTCAGTAAAATCCGGACTGCAAAACCTTTGCAGCCGTTTGCTTCCCAGAGAAGTGGCCACCACAGGTTTGGTCGTGACAAAAGGACAGCACACTTTGGACTTCCTCTTCAGGAATACACCTCCTGATGATCTGGTCAGCACAGAGTCTAAACAGCATAAGATCATCCTAGAAATAATGCTTAGCTTCAGCCAAGAACTTATCCCGTTGCTATCTAGACCAGCCATGCAGAGTCTGTCCGACCACCAGATAATTGACTAAGTCTTCATACCAGGGTAGCTTTCTTCCTTGCACGGCTAGAAGTTATCCATCAGGAAAGGAGTCAGTCAAAGGTAATGAGGATCTGATGTGGTCCGGGTGAAGTCTGGACAGGTGATCGGCTACAACGTTTTTGGACCCAGCTTTGTAGCATATTTCCAGGTCATATTCCTGCAAGAGCAGGATCCATCAGATGAGCCTGGGTTTAGCATCCTTTTTGGCTAACAAATGCCGAATAGCCGAGTGGTCGGTGTAAACCATCACATGGGATCCCAAAAGGTATGATCAAAACTTTTCTAATCCAAAGACTACGGCAAGCAGTTCTTTTTCTGTGATGGTGTAATGCCGTTGAGCCTCATCCAATATTTTGCTCGTGTAGTAGATCACCACGGGTTTCTTCTCTCTTCTTTGTCCTAGGACTGCGTCGATGGCAAAATCTGATGCATCGCACATAATCTCAAAGTCCTGGGACCAGTCTAGGGGTTGTAAAATAGGTGCAGTAGAGACTGTTTCCCTAAGAGTGTTGTAAGCCTTGATGCAATCAAGTGTCATGTGAAAAAGGGTGTCGTTGGCTAGAAGGTCAGTCAAGGGCTTAGAAAGTTTGGAAAAATCCTTAATGAACCTTCTATAGAAGCCAACATGTCCTAGGAAAGATCGGATTTGCTTGACCGAGCTAGGGGTGGAAGTTTGGAAATTAAATCAACCTTAGCTCGATCCACTTTGATACCCCTATGCGAGACGATGTGACTGAGGACAATCTCTTCCTGAACCATGAAATGGCTCTTTTCCCAGCTTAAAACTAGGTTGACCTCAATACATCACTTCAAGATCTCCAAGTTGCTAAGACAATGGTCGAATGAGTTTCCGAATACTGAGAAATCATCCATAAAAATCTCCAGGTATTCACCCACCATCTCTGAAGAAATGGCTAACATGCAACGCTGAAAGGTCGCAGGTGCATTGCATAACCCAAATGGCATACGACGGAATGCGAACATGTCATACAGGAAAGTAAATGTGGTCTTCTCTTGATACTCTGGTGCAATAGCAACTTGGTTGTATCCTGAATATCCATCCAGAAAGCAAAAATATTTCTACCCTGCCAATTGCTCGAGAATCTGGTCAGTGAATAGCAGAGGGAAATGATCTTTCTTGGTGGCCTCATTAAGCTTCCTATAGTCGATGCACACCCGCCATGTAGTAGTGGTGTTGGTGGGGATGGATTCGCCCTAGTCATTGGTGACCATTGTGAGCCCGGCTTTCTTGGGTACCACTTGAGTGGGGCTCACCCAAGGGCTATCGGAAATCGTTTAAATGATATCTGCGTTAAGCCACTTGATTATCTCTTTTTTAACAACCTCTCGCATATTCAGGTTGAATCACCTTTGCATCTAGCGAGAAGGTCGAGCCCCATCTTCCAAATAGATCTTATGAGTGCAATAGGTAGGGCGAATTCCCCTTAGGTCAGAAATTATCCACCCAATGGTTGCCCGATGTTCAAAGAGGGTTGCAGTCAACCTAAGTTCTTGATCCTTAGTTAAGTGGGCATTGATAATCACAGGGAAGGTCTGGTTAGGTCCTAGGAAGACATACTTGAGATTATCGGGTAAAGGCTTTAGTTCGGGTGTAGGTAGGACAACATTTGATGGGTAGGGGAAAGGGGGAGCTGATCAACATTAATCTCCTCAAATGGAGGTTGTTGAAGGTAATTAGCTCTACACAAGTCAACCTCCAAAGGTTGGGGTGGTTCAGGGTAGTATCAACTGGTTGAGTCAGATGGTCGGCTGAAGATTTAATAGTGAGGCATTCTTCAACCAAATGTTCCACGGGATCGTGCTCCTCAACTCAACCACAATCAAAAGACTTAGCCACCCTAAAGATATCTAGTTGCATCTTCTTGTCTCCAAAGGCGATTTCCATACACCCCGTGTCGCAATCAATGTTCTCCTTGGCCGTAGCTAAGAAGGGTCTGCCCAGGATGATGGGTGTGTTTTGTAGCTGTTCAAGGATTTCGATGTCGAAGACCAAAAAGTCGACCAAGAAGTAGAAGTCATTGACCCGAACAATTACATCCTCGACTACCCCCTTCGGGGTTTTCACAGATCTATCAGCCAGTTGGATAGTTACAGGTGTGGGTTTCAACTCCCCAAATCCAAACTGGTGATAAAGGGTAGTCGGGATGAGGTTGATCAAAGCAGCTAAGTCCAAGAGCGCTCTATCAAATGTCATGTCCCTAATATTACAAGAAATCAGGGGTGCTCCTGGATCAGTTCGTTTGGGAGGCAGGCTGCTCAATATCACTGAACTAGCTTATTCTGAGAGCACTACCTTCCTAGGTGCTTAGGTTTTCGGCTTACGCTTCGGCGTACAAACATCCTCCAAGAACTTAGTGCAAGCCGAGATATGCTTGATTGCTTCGAGGAGTGGAATATTAATCTGGACTTGTTTGAAAATCTCCAACAGCTCCTCATTCTCAACTACAGCTTTCTTTTTCTTCCTTTTCTCCAAGGCCTCAGGGTATGGTGTTTGGGTTTGAATCGGTCAGTCTCCAGGTCCTTGGGTTCGCCTCGCTCATCCTCAGAATCGGGTATCTCAGGAAGTGAGGTCACAGGAGGGGTTGACCATTTGGGGTCCTGGGATTTAGTGTCGCTTCTCAAAGTAATCGCGTTGGTTGAGGCGTTGAGACCATGGGTAGATCCTTGAAAAGAAAAGGAAAAAGAAGCACCAAACCCAGGAGGTGTTTGTGGAGCTTGCTAGACCATGTGGGCATGTCTAGGATTGGCTTGGAACCCTTGAGAATTGGGGTCTCTGTTGATCACATTTCTCGGGTTCGGTTATGGCTGAGAAGGAAGGGATCCCTGTTATTTGCAATCTAATAGCTGGCTCAACTGTCCCTTCACTAATGATATTTCCTCCTGATGTTTCTGATTCATATTAGCCATCATTTTTATCAACGTGTCCATTTGGTTTTGTGGGGGAGGGGCCGCCCTATTCTGATTATAGGGTGGTCTAACGGGTGGACCTTACTGATAGGAGGGGGGTTTGGCCTAGGTTGGTTCTGGAATTGGTTTGATTTTTGGTTCGTCCAGGCAAAATTCAGGTGATTACTCCATCCAGCATTGTAGGTGTTGAAAAAGGGGTCAGGTTTGGAGTAACCTTGGATGGCTTGGACACCTTCAAAGATAGAAGGTGCCGAGGGAGAGGGGAGGGAGTAATCAGGGTTTAAGGGAGCAAAGGTCCCTCCCTATAACATGATTAGGGATTGTTCCAAGTGTATCTAGTTCATTGGCTGTACCAAATCTCCATTATAGGCTCCCTTTGCTAGGGAGAGGGTCTATAACGGGCTTCTGGTTTAGTTCAACAGCTCATCGATCTTTTTGTCCACCAACTCAACTCAATCCAACTTTTTGGCTATAATGTCCATGTCAACCGTTTCAAAATTGGCTTGCACTTCATAAATCCCACCACGGGGTTGACTGGATCGATTAAACTGGGTCATGGAGGTATTGTTGAGCGAATTCTCACTCATGAACTCAAAGAGTTCAAACACGCTCTCATCATCTTTGTTCAAAAAGTTGCCTCCACATGAGGCATCAACAAAGCTCCTAAGGTTGCTTTCCAGACCATAGTAGAAGATCTGGGCTAATTGCCACCTTAGAACCTCATGGTGTGGGCATTTCCTCAACAATTTATTAAATATTTCCGACGCCTCATGGAATTGTTCCCCACCTTATAGTTTTTTTTTTAGGAATGTTCCCCAGCTTATAGTGTTAATGTGGTAATGGCTCTTCTAAGGGCATTGGTTTTACCTATGAGGAAAAATTTCTTCAAGAATGCGTCCTCAGTTCCTCGTAGGTGGAGATGGATCTCCCTAAGGTTCTAAGCCAGTAAGATGCTTTATCTTTTAGGGAGAAAGGGAACATCTTAATCAAAACAATGTCCAAGCTGATGTTCCTAGGTTTCACAGTTCAGGCGATCCGGTCTAGGTCCTCAAGGTGTTGGGAGGGATCCTCATTTAAGCTCCCATGAAAGTAGCTCTGAATTAAGCTCAAGACATTAGGTTTCAGCTCAAAATCATCTCCCCCTTCGGGGACCCTAAGATGTGGCTCGATCTAGATAGCAGACGGATCGTAAAAATCACGAAGAGACCTAGGTTGGCCCTCAGGAGGTTGTGGTGGGTTAGGTGGGTTCAGTGGGGGCTACCTTGAGGGTTTTGCAATCGGTGTATGGCTTACATGATGGTTTGGATCTATTGTTGTTGAAGCTAGTGGTTGGCAGAGATTTGGACCTGAATGATGGCCATAGCATTGGGTGGGGGTTGGTCCTCAACCTCATCAATTCTTGGTTCAGCCATTTCTCTTGTAAAATCAAGTATCCTCCTTATTTCCCTATCTAAAACAAATAGCTCAGGATGCAGTGATCATCTCCCATGCATACACTAGAGAAGAACGGGGAGGGATGCGGAGAGAGACAGGTGTAAGAAGTGTGTGCACAACCAAACAAGCAAATGTAGTCCTTATAGTGTATACCTTAGGTGACCTAAAAGCCTCAAAGGGAATGATCAGATCTGTAAGCACTTAACCATGCTTCTCGATGCTAATCTGGCCAGGTTGATTACGAGGGAATCAAAGGGAAGGTTCTTCCTTTGACTTTCGTCGTCGGTTCCGTAGACCCCAAAACCACAGTCGTTTGATACTTCCCCGCAACCTAGACACCAGATTCTACAAAGGGAATGAATGCCAAGTGCCTAGCAAACCTAATCACACCTTCAAGACTTAGACTAGTCCTGCCTAGGGCACGTCTACTCCATTTTAATGAAGGCTAGGTTAGTGCTTGTGCTCAAGATATGTGATGAGGCGTTATTTGGAGTTGTGCCTCTTAGTTAACTGATTTGAGCATGTGTGTGCACTTAACAAAACATGATTTTCAAGTAAGGATTTTAAGATGTGGTGTCTTTTAATCATTTGTTATTGCTTTAATGCTTTTAGGGTTGAAGTTCCTTAATGTTTTCAAACAAGGTTCAAGTGGGCACACAAGGTTTTGCACACAACGGACGAAAGTCGATTTCCTTTAGAATGTTGTGGTCCTAGAAAAATAATCCTAGTGTATTCACCCTAGTGTCATGCAATTCTACCAGGTGAGTTGATTTTAATTATGGTGAGTGGTGCAGCCCAAGTCAAGTCATGGTGGCTTCACAAACACCACTCAAAAGAAAGAAGAACACTCCAAAAAGATTATCTCTTCAAGAATGTTAGAGTATTTTTTTTGTTGGGTGATGAGTTTGGAATGTGGGTCAAGTAGTCATTCACCACATCAATTTTAGATTTTTATATTTTTTGTATGTTTTTTAGGCAAGTAAACAACTAATGGGTGGAGTAATACTCACAATCGTCTTCATCGCACTTCACTTTTAGTCTACTGTCTTGGATCGTGCTCCTCCGTCGCCCAAGCGTCGAGTTCCTGCAACCAATCAAGTAGAGAGAACAAAATGAGTTAGAAGATGTGAATACAAATGCAAGATAAAAGCAACAAAAGAAATCCATTGCCTTCCAGGCAACAGCGTCAAAAACTGACACGCGGAATGCATTTGTTAATTATGCCATTGTAGTATGCGTTCGCGACGTTGGTTTTAATTAAGATGTGGATTTGGTAAGTCCAAATGTCGAACATGCGGAGGCGTAAAATCGGATTAATTTGTCGCTTTAGTTGTCACAAGAATGGTTGGTTTGCTTGCTTGTGAGAAAACGCGAGAGAGATAGAGAGTAGGGTTAGAGATTGTGTTTAAAGCATGATGATCATTCTAGAAGATGTGAGCTATGATATATGAAACATTATCAACATATAGCATACAATTAAAGTTTGTTTACAACTACAACAATAGATGAAAGCTTAAACAAGTGCAACATAAACTAAAGTCAAGAGAGTGCGATGAGTCAAGGCGGCCACGGCAGTAGAAGGAGGCTCCGTCGGCAGCTTGACAACTCTGAGGCGAGTATGGAGTATTTGGTGGAGCTAAGAGAAGGTTAGAGTAGCATGGAAGGTGTATGTGTATTAAATGCCTTTAAATGGGGTGGTTGAGGAGGTTTATATAGAGAAAAGGGGTTTCCAAACTAAGTAAGGGCTTTAGCGACGTCCCATTCCATAAGCGTCGATGAAGCTCCTCACCCACCGGTCCTTTGAGGCGCGCGTGCTTCTTCCCCTCAATCCTCGCTCATGCGCCCGTAGCCATCCGATCCAAGGCGTGGATCGCCATCGGACGGCTGAAGGCGCGCCACGTCGTCCAAGCCACCCGCAAGTGTGCGTGAGGGGCATGTGTCAACCATCTGATCGCTAATCGACGGTCGATATTCCGCGTAGGCATGCTGCTATGGAGTGCGTGCATTCCCGCCCAGGCGCATACGCACGCTCTCGTTGCGCCACGTGGCCTTTATCCCCGCCGTCAGCGCACGCATCAACAACTGAATTTTAATCGCATGCGTGGATGCGGCTGGGTGCATTTCGAACGCACGCCCCCGGTGTGCATGAAGCGCTGACCAATGCAGCATGCTCGTGATATGGTTGCGTTCTTCGCAAATCCTCAGCCGTCCGATGGGAGATCGGACGACCGTGGTTGCTCCTACTCGATGAAGAGAGGCGGTGGCTGCAGGCGAGCGGGTGCCACGTGGTGATTTTAGCCTGTTGATCATCAAATAACGGCCAAAACTTCTTGGGCTGGTCGAGGGAGCTCCGAATGTTGGATTTAAGTGATTTCGAGTCCGTTGGACTCCATTCGTCGATCTAAATCCATTTATGCAATTCGATTGCTCATCTGAGGCCTGTTTCAACATACACGTATACATATGGCCATTAAACATTGATCTATAAGCAATTTTAATTCGCAATATATGCAGTGCCCTTATGCCCATTATGATATGTTATTAGTGTGCATATATCCTCAAAACTAACCCCCGATGATGGAATTATCATCATTGAATGTAGAGTTATCAACTAACATGTACTAAATAAGATTTGCTTGATTATTTCATTATGCGCAATATTGCACTCTCTGGATTTACTGACTCCAAATTTAACTTTTGATTACATACATGTGTCCTTGTATGGATGAACAAGAATTTCTAAATTTCTCCAATAGTTGAATCATGCAACGACTGTTGGATGGGATTCACACACATTATGCATTTGTAAACATATCAACAATTGCACCTATAAAGCCAAATTAAAGGCTACTCATATTGTAGAAATCAACCACAAAAAGGAGGATTTGCAAAAAAAAAAATCTATAAATGGCAATCAAATATGTAAAGACAAATGGGAAGTTGCTCACAATGCAAAAATCAGCTACAAATAGGAGGATTTACGAAAATAATCTACAAAAGACAATCAGATCTATAAAGCCAAACTACAAGTTGGTCATATTACATAAAAGTATGATTAATTTTGAAGAAGGTCGCAGATTGCTATAATGATGGTTTAAAGATTTTTGGATATGCACACATCTTTAGTCTATCATAGAAAATCCATTTTGAATTTGACTCTCAAAAATAGGTGGACTAAATTGGTTGCTAATGATAGTCTCTTCCACCTAGAAAATGCCAACAAGAGATGTGGAAATTTACTAATGATAGCAATGTTACCATTGAAACTAGCTACCTATAGAAAGAAGAATGATCTAGTTAGATGCTCGCTAAAATCCGATGGGAATGAAGCCAATCTCTCATCTTGGTCGATGTGGATTATATTTTTTCGTTATGCATAGATCACTAGAATATATATTTTTTCTATGCATAAGCCAATCTTTGCTTTTCGATACATATATTTTTTCCTTATTAGAAGGCTTTGGGACTTCAGGGTCCATACCCAAAAATTGAATGTATCATCTTTTCACCGAAGGAGTTGCTATTGGGCCCAAGTTGACCAAATGCCATTAGATCAAAAAAGTGCTTCACTCCAAGGTTAAAACTTAAATCACGTTCTTAACACATCATAATATCATATACGGTGCAAGCTACACAATTCAAGCTTTTTGCACAACATACAATTTTCTATGCATAAGCTGTTTTCTATGCATAAGCCGGTCTTATGCATAGATCACTGGCATATATGGAGGGAGCAGAGAAGGAAAGGACGATGATTCACACCTAAAAGGCTATTGCTAGAAGATGATCTGCCGAGGGCGGCGTCGAACTACTGGAAGATGATCTATGGAGGAGGTGATCGATTTGCATGCGGAGGTCAGAGGAGGTGATCTGAGGAGGTGGTCTGCGGAGGGCAGCGTCGGTCTGCGTGCGGAGGGCAGAGGAGGTGATGTACGGAGGAGGTGATCTGCGGAGGGCGACGTTGATCTACGTGCAGAGGACAGAGGAGGTGATCTACGAAGGAGGAGGTGATCTGAGGAGGTGGTCTGCGGAAAGCGGCATCAATCTGCATGCGAAGGGCAGAGGAGGTGATTGAGCGGCTGCGTGAAGCGGCACTGGGAATGATCAAGAGGCTGCGACTGGGAGGATTGATTGAGAAAGGGGGGAGTGGTTGTGCGCGATTAAGAGAGGGACGACCAGAGCGGTGATGACGCACAGGGGGAGGCGATATTGAGAGGCACAATCGAGGGAAAATGTCGTGGGGTATTTGCGGGGGGGGGGGGGGTGGGGCGGTGCGCGACGCCGGGGAAGGGGACAGCCGCACGGGGGTTTTATTTTTTTTTATCCTGTATGGTTCAATTTTGAGGTAGGGTAGCGGGTAAGGGCGCATGGGTTTTCTTTTTTTTTACGAGATGGTGGGTCTTAGTTTATTTGAGAGGATTTCACTTATCTATCTCAAACGAATGTTTTAAAAAGTTTAGTGTATCATAGTATCTTGGTAATGGAGGAAAATATATATTAAAATAAATTTTGAGATATTGTGATGAAAAGGACATATCAGATAATCGTAGTTTCTAAAAAAAATAGAGTGGTGCTTATTTATTCATATGATTTTTAAGAAATTAATTTGAGTCACGTTCCTATTCCTAAAAATTTTAGGTTTGGATTTCTTATTTTAAAAAAATAAAAAGGCTTTTACCATATGAACCTATCATTTATTTTTTTTCTCCTTTGTGATATAATCCTAATTGATAAAAGAGCTTTCTACAAAATTATGTTTTTGTTGAATCTCTTTATTATGATGATACTAAAATATTAATTATTGGTTAACAAAAAATTTTTAGTAGCTCATAGTTTTTTACCTCTAAATTATGTTTAAAAATTATAAAGAAAACATACTATATACATATAGTGGCACATATATTTGCCATTATTATCAAAGATTTTTAGTGCATATATTTTTATTACCACTAAGTTACTTTATGTTAATAAAAAAATGTTGAAAATGAAATAGTGGTCTCATTTTACCTACACCAATTTGTCGTTTGAAACAAATATTATAATGGCATAAGTAAAAATTGCCACTAAATCAAAGACTATAGTGGCAAATATATTTACCACTAATGCTAATTATCATTTGACAAAAATAGTATAGTGGCATAAGTAACAACTACCACTAAATCAAACACAATAGCGGCAAATATATTTACCATTAATACTAATTGTTATTTGACAAAATGTTGTAGTGGCATACACAAAAAATTTGTCACTAAATTAAAGGAATTAGTAGCAAATATATTATATGACACTATCTAATTTTCCACTAAAGGCCATTTTTTTGTAGTAGGTTAGTAGAGGTGGCAAACAACAACCAAATCTAGCCTAGGATTTCTACAAGCTCCTAAATTGATTCGGATCTGAATTATTGAATGGTAGAGTGAAATCTAGTGGGTGGAGATAGAGTGCACTTACAAATTTTGAAACCCACAGTTTACTCCTATCTACTACCTTTAGGCTCACCTTGATCGAGTTACTGCAAGATAGTAAATCAGAAAAAAGAGAGGTTAGAAAGCAAGTAAATGCAGGAAGAACATGAAAAATCAAAGTTTGATGCCTCCCTGGCAACGATACCAAAATGATGAGTGAAAATTTAACGAAGAATATAGATTAGGGGTTTGAGAAACCCACATCATAGTACATTGCAAATTTTCTCTATCAAATAAAATAACCAAGACTTGGTGAGTCTTTGGTCAAACTCGAGGAGGCAAATGTTTGAAAACTCGTGCTTCATTTATTTATTTTTAGATAGCCAAAATAACAGGATGAAACTACTTTAAGCAAGAGAGGGGGAGAGAGAGAGATAAATTTGATATATAGAAAGTAAGAAAATGTTTGTTACAATTGGCTACAAAATAAATAATTGTTGTAAAGAAATGAAACTATACTAGAAAGCAGAAAAAGATAGAAAGGAGAGAGAGGGTCTCCTTAGACGACTGCTTGGGAGAAGCATGCTTAGACTACACCTGGACAAAGAGGATTGAAGATAGAGGAAGGAGGATGAAGCTGGAGGAAGAAGGGAGGTAAGGCGACGTCATAGTAATCTACTTCCTTGAATGTGGT
The DNA here is from genome assembly GCA_037157565.1 of Thalassia testudinum. Classification (NCBI taxonomy): domain Eukaryota; kingdom Viridiplantae; phylum Streptophyta; class Magnoliopsida; order Alismatales; family Hydrocharitaceae; genus Thalassia; species Thalassia testudinum. The sequence goes on along the minus strand of JAZHRO010000015.1, from coordinate 44,085,498 downwards.
TGAGAGAACGATCGATAGGAGCTCCATGAATGGGGGAGAGAGGAATGGGCTAAAAAATTATTTTTTATCTAGTGGAGCTTCCCAAGGGCTTGGGACACTAGATTTTGAGCTCAAAAGTGGTTTTCAAGCTCTAGAGGGAGAGAAGTGGATGTAGGAAGGGATGGTTGGCCAAGAAAGGGGTAAGGGATTTATATAGGTGGAGAAATGGGACTTCAAAGGCCATTTTTCATGCAAGGCAATGCCCCAACGTGCAACGCCCATGCGCTTCGCACAACCCGCTCACGCATCGCATAGCACATGGCAAGCTTGAGGTGGTGAGGTGAGGGGGCTTGAGAACCGTCAGATCCCAATCAAAGGGCGAACATCACACACCGCTTGCATCCTCAAATCGCACCCTAAGCTCGTACAATCGCTCATATCGCTTGCTCAAGCATCCATGCTGCCATGTGTCGAAGCCGTCACCTCCTAAGCTCAATCAAACGACTCTGATCACGCGATGATTACACTTCACAATCGCATTGAGTGCGATCTTCGCTAACGTGGCATGGGGTGGCGCAATCACATCCGTTCTCTCGCAAATGAGCGGCTAAATTTAATCCATGCTTGCGAGGCAGATTGCGAGTTGAACCCACCTCTCACACTTGCGAGATGCGTGCATTTCCAATTCACTGAGGTTAGCATGGTTCATTCTCAATCGTTGGATCTCAATCCAATTAATGGCTGAGATCAGGCCAAGGTTTCGCTTAAGAGTTGTGAAGGCAGAGAAGAGTAAGCATCCTGGTCATTACATCTTACTCCAACGGTCGTACTCCTAAGGGGGCATGCTGCAAGCACAATTGTTGGATCTTCATCTAACGGTGAAGGGACGCGAGATGCTGAGCCTTAAGAGCATGAGGGCACGATGAGGGGCGGGCGACGTAGCGAGCTCACGGCCATTAGATTAAGATCCAACGGTCCAGATCAAATGGCCTAGATGAATAGGTGCTTGCAGGCAATTGTGGACAGCCTTGATGGTGCTACATGGCACCATCTGGGCCGTCCATCTTTGTTTCCTCGTAGCAAATGCTACAAGGGTCCAATTGACTTAATTTTTGTGACGTTGGACTCCGATCATTGCCCTGATTCCATCTATACAAGTGGATTTTTCGTTTGAAGCCTGTTTATGTGTTGCCCTTTGCTCTGGCCAATAGAAGAGAGAAATTAATATACAATTTGCACAAATTACTCTAAATGCATGATGATGAAAGTTATGCATTATTTACAATGCTAAATGTGATAACTTAGCTTAAGAACATTCATAAAAGGCATTTCTCATAAAATAATGTGTACCTATTAGGGTCTTAGGTGTTTTGACTTTGGGTGGTGTGGCCTCTTCCTCCTCTTCAATGTTAGGTGTGTGAGAGGAGCCTGAAGTCTCAGGTTTGTGGATCTCCTTCCTATTTCACAGCACTATGACAGCACGAGCTTGCTCCCTAATTACCACTCCCTTCCCTTTAGGATCCCCCTCATTTGACTTGGTAATTTGATAAGCCTATAGGATCTAATTACTATAGTAGAAGAGAGGGGTGAATAGTGTAGGTGGCAAAATTAAGCTTTAATCAAAATTGCAACCACAAAATAAATCACAAGAGTGCACCTAGATTTATAGTGGAAATCCTTTTGGGTAAAAATTACTACCTAAACCTCCCAACTTAGGATTTTCTCGACTAAGCAACGCTAACCAATCCACTAAAACTCATACCATTTGAAATGAGGGTGGCAAAGCCTCTTACAACAACCCTTCTCTTTGTAAACTTGAAGAGAAGAACAACAGCAGCAACAACAGGGTCTCCCAAACAACTTGGGATCCAAAATTAAACTGAATGAAATAAAATAATACAATTTGTATCCTAAGGAACCTTAAATGAGAAGAGAATTCAAACCGAGTATTTCGTAGAGGCTATGAACAAAGTGCTTAGAAAAAGTAGAAGAAAGAACACAAAAGCACTTAGAATGAGAGTGTAAGAGCACTTTTTCTTTGACGAATTTGATTTTGGAGTGTGTGTGGAAAAAGGCTACAAGGAGGTCCTATTTATACTTAAAATTTATGCATATTAGGAAATTATTTAAAAACAATTGGTCTATCCATGTAACTTTTTGGTCGATCAAAAATATGATTGATAAATTAATTTTATGTTTTGATCTATTATCTTCTGATCGATTAAAGGACTAATTTAATCGATTTATGTTTTGAAAGTGGACTTCCTTGTTAAGAATAATTGGTCGATCAATTTAAGTGTGTTGGTCCATCAAAGAGTTTTGGTCGATCACTGTTTAAATTTGGTCGATTAGAAAACCTATTAAGAAGTATATTAGTGTACATCTTTTGATCGAAAAGTATTTGAGGTTCCGTACAACAATTCTAGACTCAAAGAAAGAAAACATAAAAGACTATCTTCTAGGATTCAATCTCTTAGCTTGATAAGATCCATGGTAAATTACCTAAAAGATTAGTTGACAGATAAACATAATTTTTGTCCATCAAAACTAAGGTGTCAACAAATTTACCCTCTTATCTCTTCCTTAGAGCCTCCATCAAGTGCCTCATTTAAGATTGTATGTAAGTAATAATCTTTGATTGAAATTGGAAGAGCATTTGATTGGTTTACTGCATTGACTTCATCATAGCTTTCATCTCTTCCAACTCTGAAGTTTGAGTCATAGGTTGGGGATTTTGGAATTGTTGGGATTGTCGAGCGAATGATATGAAATTTACATGGGTTTATAAAGATGTGAATTAAGTTGTTGAGATGCGTAAATCTGATCGACTTTTAAATTTATAAAGTTAGATATGATGAGTATCTAGGGTCATCTAAGGAGACCAATTTGTTAGTCAAATAGATGGTTCTCTCTCTTGCTCTCTCAAATCAACACTTTTCTTTTTGTCTTTTGGGTTTTGTGAATTTTTAGGGTTTTAGATAATCAAGGCACATAAAGTTGAATTAACTACGCCTAAGTGAGTGGAATGGAATCTACGTTTCTAAGCTCACCAAAGGCAAGTGCACCTAGGGTAATTAGAAAGGAGATGTGGTGTACTAAAGCTATTGACAAAAAAAACTATAATTCAAAGCACATAAAAAGATGGAAGCTAGATATGGAAAAGCACTTGAATTAAAAATGAGTAATTGAAATTATAAGGTACTTGGGGAGGTTAATTGTGTGAATCGGACCACACAATTAATCCCCAAGTAGAGGAATGCTTAAACTACTACAGACAAAAATGATAGAAGAAAATAAAATAAGAAGCTTCCCCCAAATTGCAGAAGGTATCCTCACTCTAGACTCAGTAGCTCCTTGGCATGAAGAGGATGCTCCTTGCTCCTTGGGTGCTTCTCCTCCCAAGGTGGATGTCCTCCACCTTAGCTCCTCCCTAACTTGGCATCCTCCTTGAGTGGATGTGCTCCTTCGCATGGAACCAAGGAAGAAGATAGGAGAAGGTGAACACCAAAGGGACAAGGTAGGTGTTCCCTTTGATCACCTCTCTTCTCTTCCTCCTTGGGCGTAGGATATGGGTAGAATATAGGAAGTATTTTTGCTAGCCAAGGATCGTTAGAATGGTAAGATGGGGAGTCTTTTTATAGGCTTAGCATGGGTGGTGGTTGGGGGGTAGAATAGGCCTTTTAGGTGGTTGGTTGAGGTGTGGAGAGTCACCTAGAGTTGGCGCCACTTTTGGGTTTTAGAACATGGTGGGTTGACATGGAGATGAAGGTTTAGGATGAGGTGTAGGAGGGGATGTAGGGTTAGGATGGTGTGGGGCATCTTGGAGCCAAGTGTGGATAGAAGTTAATGGGTGCAAGGCACCCTTTGGTGGATGTCAACCATGAAGGGATGCCTTGTATTTTGGCACCAAGTGGGGTTCATCTAGAAGGTTGAATAATGAATGGTAAGGATGATGGTTTTTGGTGGTTGAATGGTGGAGATGGGACTGATTTTGGCACCAAGGTGGAGGCTTCTAGAAGCCTTTTTGGTCAGTCATGAAGGGATGCATGGGAGGCCCTTTTGGCGCCAAGTGAAAAGGTGCCAAGGGAGGTAGCCTTGGCGCCAACTTAAAGGAGTGCCAAGGGAGATTTTTTGGTGGTACTTTTGGGTGGTTTTAAGCTAGGGTGGATGATGTGCATACATCTAAATAGCCAAAAATGTCTATTAATGTATGTTCTTAGTAACATATAAGCATCATGCATTGTAAATATTGCAAAGCATGCATCATCATGCATTTAGGTCAAATTGCACAAATTGTATAGTAATTTCTTCTTCTTGGTGGCTAGGGACAAGGCGACATTTAATCGTGACCTCGGATTGAAGATCCAATCGTACAGATTTGATTAGGTCGACGATCGGAGTTCAACAACTCCAAGATCTCCCTAATCGAACTTCCGTAGCATTAGATATAATCCAAGGAAGATCAGAGATCAAGGGGCCAAGATGGTGTAAATACATACATTAAATGACAAATCTGATTTCATGGATGGGTTCGGATTGACGATCGCAGCCCAATGATGCGAAAATCGATCCAATCCGACATCGTGGCACCATCTACAAGACACAAAAGATGGATGTTGTCGAAGGCAAGATCGTGGTTTTAAAAGATGTTCATTGTAGTATAAATGAAATCGCCTCGAAAACAAATAAGAATTTTTATTACTCGAAAACCTAAGTATCCGAGGTCGAACACAGGGAGCAAATCGAATTTATTCACTAATCTCAATCAATGTAATTGAACACTTAAATCTACTTAAAATCTAATTCAGAATATCATTCATGAGTCTATGAATCGAAATGTAGCAAAAATAGAATTGGACATCTGATTCTGTAATCAGACGTCTTAAAAAGATATGTTTCTTTTAGCTCTTATTTCCTTCTCTTTTCTGCTTTCTCTTCTTTCTTTTCTTCTTCTTCTTTCTTTCTTTCTCTGACTTTCCTCTTTCCTTAGCTCTTTTTCTTCTATTCTTCTTTGACTTTAGTCGTCTACTTCTTCTTCCTTGTCTCTTCTTTGCAGCTCCTTTCTTTGCTTTAGCCTCGCCTTTCTTCTTTCTCTTTCTTCTCTTGCATAGTGCCTTTCTCCTTCTTCTTCCTCTGCGGTCTTCTTCCTTGATTCTTCTTTCTGTCTTCTTCCTTCTTTGGCTTGCCTTTCCTTCTCTTCTTCAGCCGCACCTCTGCTACAGTGCTTCTTCCTTAGCTCTCCTCTGTAGCTACAATGCTTCTTCTTGCCCTTCTTGGCTTCTGCTGTGCCTTCCCCTTCCTATCTCCTTCTCCTTAGCTTCTGCCTTAGCTTCTTTTCTTCCTTTCTTCCCTGCACACACTGAAGAGCAAAACCTATCCCCTACCCTCCCCGCGTCACTCTCTCTATTTCTCTCTTCGGTACTCTCCCCCAGAGCCGGGTAATCGGGTCAGGTTTCATGTGCCCAGGTCCAGGCACACTGTCGTGGTGTAGTGCGTGAGGAGTGTGAGGGATAATCGGGTCGGTCAGCCAGATCCACGGGGCATAGGTGGCGAACGAGACATGCGTGTGTGGGCGAGGGACCTCACCTTGTGTACTGGAGGCGAAGAGCTTAAAACACAAATTCAATAAATACCACTTACCGGCGCTGAGCGTTTCCGAGGTGGGACTAAAGTCCCACCCGCTTCCGCTTGTGCGACCGCAGGAGACCTTCGCTCAATTGGGGTAGCAAGACTCCTCTCGAAGCCTGCTCTCTGGTTGGATGCATTCGCGCACTCAACGCGCGTCACCTAAAGCTCTTATGCTTGGAGCGCACGACCTGGAGCAACCTTGCAAGCAAGATTGCTTCAGCGTCAATGGCGAAAGGGGGGTCGACCTGCACTTCACTCAATACGGCCTGTCAGCCCCATTAAAACACATGAGGAGCTTCACCGTGTCACAACGAAGGTGAGGTGGTGGGTGGCTGGCCACGGGGCGACCTAGGCGTGTGTGCTTAGGTCTCTCTGTGGCCATGAATGTGGGTTAGGTCGGGGGGCGTTTAGGGAGGTGTTGGCGGTCAATGGAAGGGCAAATGATGCTCAATGGGTGATGGTGGAGGTGATGAGGTGTCTGGTGAGGCATGTGGAGGTGCGGAGTGGTGGATGCGCCTCGTCAGTGGCCGCCCTGAGGTGGAGAAGATGGAGGTGGTCTGCGGTATCGAGGGGTCGAAAGTGGAAATAGAAAGAGGGGAAATGAAGAGGGGAGAGAGAGGAGTAGTTCTAACCTAGCTAAGTGGACGAAGGGAGAGAGGAGGCGGCTGGCTATTCCTGCCACCGTCGGAGAAGAAGACGTCCAGTGGAGGGAGAACGGCGACGACGACAGGGCTAGAGACGCGCGCGTGGGTGTTGCACGACGTGGAGGAAGGTGGTGAAGACAGCTCTTCCACTGGTATTGTGGCAGAGCGACGAGAAAGAGGAGGAGCACTCGTCGGAGCTCGCTGGACCCTTGGCTGGAGGAGAGGGGAAGAATTTGGGGGTGATTCTCCAGCCAAGTCAAGCTCCCTAGGTGCGGCCGGAGGTGGTAGTCATTTTATAGGCACTAGCAAGGACTCTTATGCTTGGAAGACAAGCTTCCAAGCGCACGAGTCCTCACCAGAGATGGAAACCATTGGAGACCCAAATCTCTCGTGCGTTCACACGAGAGATTGGGTGCGAATCAGAGATTGAGACCATGCTCAGATGGAAGGGAATTCCTCAGAGAATCTCCCTTCCAAATCTGGGAGGGGATCTCTGAGGGATCAGGGAGTAATCCCCCTCCATTCCTCGCCGGAGTAGGATTCCTCCGCTTTAATGGTGGAGGGACCTAATTGTAAGAGTGGCGAGGAAGTTAGGGGGGTCTGTGCAATGGTTTTCAAAAGTTAGGGGCCAGAATGTAATTAGGTAGACTATTTTGCAAAGTAGATCAAGATGACCTCCCCTTAGGTCCAAATTTTGGTACAACCCTAATTTGGACCTAAGGAATTCAATGGTGAAGTTAAATTTTAGGTTTAACCACGTTTGACTGGATATTTTACACAAAAACCTAAATTAGGTCAAATAATGAGCTAGGACCCCAATCTAGGTCAAAATAGGTTCTAAAGGTCAAATTGAGGGTTCTAAACCCTAGGGGATATTTTTCCATGAATTTTATAGGGTTTAGATGATTTTTATCCTGACCAGAACCATGTGAAATTAAGTGAGTTTGTTTTAGGGTTACAGAATGTCATTTAATTCCTAGACTTCACATGAACCCATTTCTGACTGAACCAACCCGCTTTTTATCTTATTCAGATCATTTGACCTATGTTTTACCTCTGAGAAATCCCGTTTATGTACTATAATGGTAAAATTATAGTTTTAACCTTTGTTTCATTTTTCTTCTCAGAACATTAATTCCTTGAATTAGGCCCTTCTTTAGGTTATGTAGGAGCTCTTATTCTCTTTCTTAGGTCAAAATGAGCTAGTTAGGGCTCATGATGAGGCTCTCACCAATGGATGACCAAGATGGCACCACGTGGCACCATCTCAGCTGCCCACACCTACCAAAGGCACCCGCTTCCTCTCTCTCCTCAATTGTGCGATCAGATCTGGGCCATTGGATCAAGATCCAACAGCCATGGACGCTTGTGCCTTAATTCGTAATCGCGACCAAATGGCAGCCGTAGCGCAGCGGTCTTAAAGACACGAGCGACGTGGAGGTCACACGTTCGAGCCCTCGCAAGAGCCTAAAATTAGCTGAACACAGGGCGCGGTTGATTTCAGTCGTGCGATGCACATCATGCAGCGGTAGGAGTTCCACGTGGCACACCCAGATGCAAGGAACATCGCACGCGCGATCATACGTGCCTCTGCATGCACCATCGCACGCAGACGAGGCCTTATGAAGGCGCGGCGCGATGCAATCTCAACCGTCAATCGCAAGATCGGATGGCTGAGGTTGTCTAAACGTGCGCAAGCGTTGTTGAGCATGGGAGTGGAAGAGGCAGCACGTGCGCACGAGCTAAGACCACGTTCAAGGTCTTTAGTGACGCTTAAATTTGTCACTAAAGGCCCCTACATTAATGTTTTCAACTTGAAATGACCTTTTTGCCCCCAACCTCTACACCTATAAAAAGGCCTATGCCCCCCACATTTCATTCATCACTTCCTCTCTTCTCTTGCCCCCTCCAAAGCTCTAAGAGCTTGTCTCAAACCCGGAATTCTCCTCTAGAGTTAAAAACATAATTTTTCCACCTTCTCATCCCGTTCGTGGAGCATTCCGCGGTGGTCCTCTCACCGCCATTCAGAAAGCGGATCCCACTGCGACATCACCCTACCCCGTCCTCCATCGTCCATCGTCGTTCTCCTTCATCCCACATCTCACCATCTTTGTCCGGGCACTCCGTCATTGCGACTCGTCCTCCAAGCATCCGTCGAGGAGGATTTCTCTCCCCCTTCTTTTTACTGCTTTCTATAGTAGATTTACCACTTTCTAGTTGTAACATTTCTCGCTTTCTACTGTAGTGGTTAGTTGTAAGAGACATCATTCTGTGATTATGAAATCCATGTTTATTCTATCTCTATTTTGTCTTTATTTGTAATATTCTCTCTCTCTCTTCTATTCGTTATTATTTAAGTAGATAGCTAGTTTAAATTCAATTCGACCAATTAATCTGTTTTGTGACAATAAAACAAACGTGATTTTTAATCAAGTGTTCGCCTTTCTGTGTTCGACCTGGAATTCCTTTTGAATTTCGGTAAAATTTATCTGTTGATGATTTTTTCTTGCAAATCGCACTATAACGTCGAGTTTTCAAAACTCAAATCTATTTGCGATGATTTTTTGATTTAACCCTGTGGTTTGCAGACATAGTAAACTATTTGGCCGTTGGTCAAATCCCTCAGGATTGGACCAAGCAACAATGAGATAGACCCAAATCTGGGGCTAAATATTACCTCTGGGAGGACCCTGAACTGTACAGCATCAACTCTGATCAGATTATTCGCCGATGTGTTCCGAAAAATGAATTCCAAAGTATGCTTGAGTTCTGCCATGCATTTGCGTGTGGTAGACATTTCTCTAGGAAAAAGACGGCGGCAAAAATATTGCAACTTGGATTCTATTGACGGTCTTTATTCAAGGATGCCTAGGAATTCTCGAGGTCGTGTTCTCAATGCCAGGCACTTGGGAGCATAACCAAGAGAGATATGATCCTCTAAACCCAATCCTTCCTATTGAAATCTTCGACGTTTGGGGCATTGATTTCATGGGACCCTTCCTCCCTTCATTTGGACACTAGTACATTCTTGTTGTTGTTGATTACGCGTCCAAGTGGATCTTAGGCTATTCCCATCCGAACCAATGACCACAAAGTAGTCATCGATTTCGTCAAAAAGAACACCTTCAATCGGTTCAGGATTCCGAGGGCTATCATCAGCGATGGTGGTACTCACTTCACAAATGCCCAGTTTCGTAGTTTACTGGCAAAATACGGGGCAAATCACAGAATCTCCACACCTTACCACCCTCAGCCGAATGGACAGGCCGAGATCTCCAATCTAGAGGTCAAGAACATCCTGCAGAAGATGGTTAGGCCTAATCGAAAAGATTGGACTCAAAAGCTTGAGGACGCACTTTGGGCCTACCGTACGGCATACAAAATGCCTATTGACATGTCATCGTTTCGTCTAGTGTTTGGAAAGGCGTGCCATTTACCCATAGAGATTGGACATTGGGCATTTTGGGCAATCAAGCAGTGCAACTTGGATTTGAGTTTAGCTGGAAAGACCAGGAAGCTCCAACTATCTGAGTTGGAGGAGCTTAGAAATGATGCATATGAGAATTCCAAGATCTATAAGGTTAGGACCAAAGCTCTTCATGACCAACTTATTTCCCGCAAGAGCTTTGAGCCGAACTAGAAAGTCTGGCTCTTTGATTCTCGACTTAAGCTCTTTCCTGGCAAGCTTAGGTCAAAGTGGGACGGCCCATTCATCATCGATCGAATATTTCCCAACAGAACGGTTGAGATCTCTGACCCAAAGATGGGTAATTCTTTTAACGTCAACGGACAACGTCTGAAACCTTATGTTGATCATGTTATTCCAAAACTTGTCTCCGATAAAGTTGCTTTAACCTTAGTGTGACTTCTTTGGCTGGACTTTGCCTAGGTGATGGCATTAAACTCAGCACTTGTACAGTCTAACTCAGAGCTGACCCGAGCATCATGGAATACAGGTGATATTTTCTTCATTCTACCCTGCTTCTCATGCATTTTATTTTCAATGACATTGCATCAGCTAGTCATGGGGGTGGATTCATTCCTGAATCATTTTGTTAGCTCTGTGGAATTCTTGTAAATTCTACTTATTGTTCTCTCTCTTAAAAAAAAAAGAATTAGGAAAGAATAATTGGGCATTAGGACTTTTCAACCTTAAGGAATAATACAGTAGATCTGAATACTTAGACCCTTCAGGTCTTCGGGCTTAATCAGCCTGGGTGTCCACTAAAATGTGGATTTGTTTATCGAGTCCTCGCCATTCTGAATTTACTTCAATTTGGTTAAATAAGTTGGAGTGATAAGTACACGACTTATCAACCCGCCCTATGATTTAAGGGGATTTTAAGTCTAAGCTTCAACACACTATTTTCACTGACTCGCTTTTCGATGGTTTTCACGGAAATTGGGTAGCTAATGAACCTTCTAGGGTGGTATGCCTGGCAAGTTATCATGGATAATAGCCCATTGGTAGGTTGTCTAGAGCTCAGTCACACGACCATTCTTTTCATGCTGCCTTTAGGTAAATCTTATATCAGGGAAGCCACCTACTTACAAAAAAAGAAAAATATCCAAAAAAAATAGAAAATGAGAAAAAAAGGAAAAAAATAAGCCATACTTCACCGCACGAGTATGGCTGGCAAGTTATCATGGGTAACAGCCCATTGGTAGGTTGTCCAGATCCCAGCTTAAGAAATGCACGTATAATTCCAAAACACTTAGGAAGAAGCGGAGGAGTAGAATAAGCCAGGGAGATATACACTGGGTTTTCCTTTGTGTTGACCCCATAAAAATAAAAGTATGGAGAAAGCTACTGGTTAAATTGATACACCTTTAGGTAGAATTTCTTTTCAAGGTTACCTAGGGGCGTAGAAACCCGAAGTCTATTCTAATCACTGATCAGTGAGTCTATCACATTTCACACATAAAGATGCTTAGAACTTAGGGTTCTCTTTGAGTCTTGGGTGGGTTGAGTGGCCGTAGAAAGCTGCTCCGAAACCCTAAACTCAAAAATCCAAAAAAAATTAGAAAATAAGAAAAGAAGAAAAAGATCCTTCTTTGAATAAGGCGAGGGCTTGAGGCAGTCTGCATTTTGGCAAACACCCGGATACTGTTGTGTCTTTGTAGTTCAAGTTCTTAGCAAAAATCTCGTAGTGTTGAAGAATAACTTTAGCCCAAGAAATCCGACCTAATTCTTTTATAAATAACATATAGTTTTTGCTAGGGACTAGCAAAAGATAAGCATAAGGGTGTGATGTGCATACATCTGAATAGCTAAAAATGTCTATTAATATATGTTCTTAGTATCATATAAGCATCATGCATTGTAAATATTGCATAACATGCATCATCATGCATTTAGGTCAAATTGTACAAATTGTATAGTAATTTCTTCTTCTTGGTAGCCAGAGACAAGGTGACATTTAATCGGGACCTCGGATTGAAGATCCAACTATACGGATTTGATCAGGGCGACGATCGGAGTACAACTACTGCAAGATCGCCCTAATCAGACTTCCGTGGCATCAGATATAATCCGAAGAAGATCAGAGATCAATGGGCCAAGATGGTGTAAATCTGTACATCAAATGACAAATCTGACCGCATGTATGAGTTCAGATCAACGATCACAGCCCAATGACGCGAAAATCCATCCAATCTGACATCCATGGCACCATCTACAAGACACAAAAGATGGACAGCCAAGATGGTGCCACGTGGCGCCATCTCAGCCGCCCAACTGGCCAAAGGCGTCGGCTCCCTCTCTCTCCTCAACCGTGCGCTCAGATCTGGGCCCACATCAACCATGGACACTTGTGCCTTAATTCGTATCCGCAATCAAATGGCAGTCGTAGCTCAGCGGTCTCAAAGCCACGGGCGAAGCGGAGGTCGCACGTTCGAGCCCCCGCAAGCACCTCAAATCAACTGAACGCGGGGCGCAGTTGATTTCAACTATGCGATGCACATCGGGCGACAGCAGGAGCACCACGTGGCACGTCCAGATGCAAGGGGCACCGCACGCACAATCAGACGCGCCTCTGCACGCGCCATTGCATGCGGGCGAGGCGTTATGAAGGCTTGGCACGATGCAATCTCAACCATCGATCACAAGATTGGATGGCTGAGGTTGTCTGGATGTGCACGAGCATTGTTGAGAGTGGGAGACGAAGAGGTGACACGTGTGCGCGAGCTAAGGTCACATTCAGGGTCTTTAGTGACACTTAAATCCATCACTAAAGGCCCCTACATTAATGTTTTTAACTTGAAATGACCTTTTTGCCCAAACCTCTACACCTATAAAAAGGCCTACACCCCCCACATTTCATTCATCCCTTCCTCTCTTCTCTCACCCCCTCCAAAGCTCTAAGAGCTTGTCTCAAACCCGAGATGCTCCTCTAGAGTTAAAAATATAATTTTTCTACACTCTAATCCCATTCGTGGAGCATTCCATGGTGGTCCTCTCACCTCCATTCGGGAAGCGAATCCCGCTGCAATGTCTCCCTGCCTCATCCTCCATCATCTGTCGTCGTTCACCTTCGTCCCACATCTCACCATCTTCGTCAGAGCTCTCCATTAATGTAGCTTGTCTTGCAAGCAGCCGTCAAGGATGATAACTTCTCTCCACCTTCCTTTTACTACTTTCTAGAGTAGATTTACCACTTTTTAGTTGTAAGATTTTTCTCTTTCTACTGTAGTGGTTAGTTGTAATAGATATCATCCTATGATTATGAAATCCATGTTTATTCTATCTCTATTTTATCTTTATTTATAATATTCTCTCTCTCTTCTATTCATTATTATTTAAATAGATAACTAGTTTAGATTCAATTCGATCAGTTAATCTACTTTGTGACAATAAAACAAATGCGATTTTTAATCAAATGTTCGCCTCCTTGTGTTCGACCCAGAATTCGTTTTGAGTTTCGATAAAATTTATCTGTTGATAGTTTTTTCTCCCAAATCGCACTACAACGATGAGTTTTCAAAACTCAAATCTATTTGCGATGATTTTCTGATTTAACAGTGGACATCCATCAAGGTGGAGAGGGAGTAGAGTAGGAGCTTGAGTAGTGGAGCTAGCTAAGCTAGCTAGTAGCTTAGCTAAGTAGGTGGAGGAGCTGGAAGGAGCTTTTTCTGAGCTGAGTTGAGCTGCCATGGAGCTTGGATAAGCTGGAATTGAGCTAGATCTAGCTGAGGTGAGCTGGGTTCCAACTACTAGAGCTTTTACATCATCTTATGTAATTACCATTTGATTGTCAGGGTTTATGTGATCTCCAAAGTATTCATCCCTAATAATCAAATGGTAATTACATAAGATAATGTAAAAGAAATGCTAATGCATGCTCTAACCCTAAATGCAAATGCATGCTAAATGCAATGCAATTGTCAAAACCCTAGGAAGTAGAAGTGAATGAATATTAAGGCTGATGATAAAGTGGTGTTTATTAGGGAAGGAGGGTGGTTTGAATCCTGAGCTAGAAGTCTCAGTGTCTTTCTAAGGAAAATTCAAATGGTTCCACCAGCCTAGATTATAAGTGTTCAAATAGGGATTATTTCTATGATAAGGGAAACCTTACATGGCATGTGCTTAGACTACCTCGGGGAACTGAGGTGCCAGGTGACATTCAAGAGTAGCACGACAAGTAATCTTACATAGGGAGCACTCATCTAGAGGCTAGGCTTGATTAACCCTCTAGTGCATGGGCTGTGACCCGCTTGAGAGAAGTCAGTCAAATTTCTGGTTCAATAATTCCATCTGGTAGGCAAGGTCTCTAGATGCACCTAGTTTGTCCGCCCCTCTCTTTTTGCAGGATGGATTATCCTCTCTGTGTGGGAGGTGTGGTAGAGAGAGTTCTCGGTTAATGATTAAAATAGGGTCCAGGCCTGACGTGCCTTCGTGCGTGTGTGTTAAGAGGTGTCGTTATAGTTGCACTTGATACGTCGGTTTTAAAAGAAGTAAACGGAGGTGAGTCCGAGTGTCGATCTCAGGGAGGAGTGGAAATCGGATTTTGTTTACCACTTGTTGTCACGAAAAAGGCGGAGTTTTGCTTGCGAAAGAGACGGTTTTGAAAAGCGAGAGATAGAGAGAGTTTAGGGTTAGAAAGCTCTTGGTTTTGATCATGCACTTTAAACAGAAATTAAAAAGGCAACTAAATGGAAAATAATTTCATTAACATGCATTCATAGTTCACGGTTTACAATATTAAATACATGCTTCAACAAAAGTAAATGAAAGTTTAAAAGAAAGAGAGAGAGGTAGAGAGAGAGTGGAGAGCGACGAGGCAGCCACGGCGGTGGAGGAGGCTCCGTCGGCGGCTCGTCGTCTCCGGCGATTACAAGAGTGCCTAAGACTAGCTAGGAGAGGAGTGGAGTAGTTGCAAGTGGGAGAGGATGCCTTGAATGGTGGTAGAAGGGGGTTTAAATAGAGTTAAGGGCTTCCTAAAAGAAGAATGTGCTTTAGCGACATCCAGAACGTCGCTAAAACCGCTTCCATATACGTCGGTGAAGGCCTTCTGCCGCCGGTCAGCCGCCCGCCCCTCTCTCTCTTCAGGCGCGATCCGTGGACGTCGAACGAGAGCCGTCCGATTGATGATCGGACGGCTGAGATCCTCCCGCGCCTGCGCTAGGATCGCGCTTCGGGCGTGCGTGCACGCGCGCGTTTCCGCCCGGCGTCCGCGCGCGCGAGGGAGGTGGGGCGCTGTCGTCGCGTCGCGTGGCGCGATCCTAGCCGCTCGCTTCTGATCGCGCGGCTCAATTTTGCCGCGCCCTTCGCCCGCAAGTGATTTCCGCTCCGCGCGATTCGAACGCGCGTTGCCGCGACGCGGGCGTGCGCGCTAACCGTTGCGCCACGCCCGCGCTTTGTCGCGGCGACCGCGGGCGAGCGCGCGGATCTCGGCCGTTCGATCGAAGATCAACGGCCGAGATGCGCCCTTGGCTGGCTTGGGGGCGTGCGGGCGGCGGGGGCGGGGCGACGTGGCGCGTTCTAGGCCGTTGATCTCCAGATCAATGGTCAGGATTTCTTGGGCCCATTATGGGAGCTCCGGATGTTGGATTTGGCCGATTTTGAGTCCGTTAGACTCCGTTCGTCGTCCTGAATCCATCCGTGCGGTCCGATTGCTCATCTGAGGCCTGCTTTGACAAATGCTTTACACAAATGGCCATTAATACAGTTTATAAGCAATCTTGGTACTTGATGCATGCAATGCTCCTATTCTACTTTATGTTGTGCCTTTTATTCTAAAGATGGGCCATATTCAACCTAATTACTACCCCCTTGCGTGGTGTTATCATATTCTAAAGATGGCCCTCTCTTTTTGCAGGATGGATTGTCCTCTCTGTGTGGGAGGTGAGGTAGAGAGAGTTCTCGGTTAATGATTAAAATAGGGTCCAGGCCTCATCCTTAATTTTTGTAAGAGAGGTTCCAGCATAGGCCTGTTGAACACACTTTCGTCAAATTTAAAATACGCATTGCAGTATAGTCAACAAAAGTAAATCAACATTTAAAATTTAAGCTAGAAAATAGAAGTGAGTCCGATGTCATTCGTAGGGAGCAAGTAAAGCAAGTCAACCCACTAATCACAATTATAAAAAATAATAATGCAAGTGAATCAAACAGCCAAAACGATATGCAATATATGTCAAAAATGTATCTCAGAATGTCAGGTATCAAACTACAAAAAGAATAGGGTAAAAATGGTAGTTGAAACCACCAAATTAACCCTAGAAATTAAGGTCTAATCAAACTCAAATATTTGAACAGTAATCAAAACCAAATATCCACGGCAACTCAATGAATTCACAATAACAGTACCAAGGCAAGCACAAGGGCCAATCAATTCACACGTCAAGACCAAGGCTTAGATGCCTTATCTCCAAGGCCTCAGAAGAGATCACAAGGCATAAGCCTCACAAGCACAGCATAGAGGCACAAGGCTCAGCAACGACTAAGTGTGGAGCGAGGAGAGGGGGGGGGGGGGATCCCAATGTACTATAGTGCAAAACCCCCTCCCTCCTCAGATTTCCCTCCTTTCTCTCTCTCAGACCCGCGTATAGAATAGGTGTGGGTAAGCAGGTAATCAGGTCGCGTACAAGGGTCCAGACCCGCGGGCGTGGGTCGTGGGTGAGGAGTGCGTAGGCACGTAAGAAGGGGACCCAACCCTCGTGTCTTGGGCGAAGGGAATACGACACGAATTCCTTTTATGTGTTGTGCAGATTTGTCCCCTACAATGTTGGACTAAAAGATCCCACTCCTTCGCATGCAGCTATAGCTAAAGACTTGCTCCAATTGCAGATGTAGCTTCTACCTGCTGCTTCAATTGGAGATCTAGATGGCTTTGAAACCTGAACCCACGTCAATTGCAAGCTATAATAGATCAAATGAGGATCGGAGTGAGGCAAGCACCGTCGGTCCTAGAAATTGGTTGAGGGCCGAAGTGGAGTGTTTGGGTGGTGGTGAGGTGAAATTGGTTGAGGTCTTTTGAAGATGGAGTGTGGCGAAGCTTTGGGACTTGATGGGAGGTTGTTTAGTGGAGTGTGGTGCCGACGCAAGCTTGTCGAAGCTCGTGTCGGACGTGGGGAAGACAGAGGTGGTAAGGGTGATCTGGTGGTCGGTCCTAGAAACTAAGGATGTAGAAGGAAGTAGGGGAGTGAGAGGAAGAGAGAAGAGAGACTTAGGGAGGGAGAAATAGGGTGGAGTCGCCCAGTGTTGATAGGTCGGAGTCAGAGAAGATGAAGTCGACGGTGAAGGAGAGCGCCGACAGTAAGGGGGAGGGGACCTCTGCTTTGACCGGCTAGAGGTAGAAAAGAGATACAAAGGTAGAGGGCCATCCAATTTGATGGTTGGACAGTCAGAGGAGGAGGACAAAGGCAGTTGGCAAAGCCAAAGGTGCAGTTGGCTGGAGTAGGAGAGAAGAGGTGTTTCTTGGCCTATCCTTGGCTAAGGAATGCGCTAAGACCAAGAGGAGCTTTAATAGAGCTCAAAATCGAGCTTAACTTGGGAGATTTGAGCCATAGGAGATGGATTAGGAATCAAAAGAGGCCCCAAGATTTTCTTGAAGTCGCCGGCCCCTCTTTCTTCGAATCAAGAGCTAAAATCTTGCTCAAATGGTTCTCTAATGTCTGAACACCAATCCTACCAAATTTGGTGGGATTTGGTGTTGATTTGATGAAGTTTTACATCGATCAAAGGTCGTTGCTACTCAATCTAACTTGTCAATAGCAGCAAGGACCCAAATGCAAGGAAGATGAGAAAGTTAAGGGTCCATTTGTAAGAAACTTGAAAGTTAGGGTTAGATTGTAAGAAATAAAGATCTTAGGGACTGAATTGCAAATTAGGTCAACATAGACTCTAATTGGGCCCAAATTTTGGTCTTAACCTAATTTGGATCAAAGGAATCTAATGGTAAGCTTAGATTTGAGTTTTGACCATGTTTGATTGGGAAAATTGCATAGAAGCTCAAATTATGGCAAATTCCCGTATGAATCTCTATTCTAAGTTAAAATGGATTCAGATGGTCAAACCAAAGGTACCAAACCTCTTAGAATATTTTCTATGAATTTTAGGAGGTTTAGATTAATTCTATCCTAAACAGAACCTTTCCAATTTAAGTAGGGTTGATAATTAGGGTTTTTAGTCTTGTTTTCATCCTTAAAATAAGTAAAACCATGTTTCTGTCAGTGTAACCACTTCTTGGTCTTTAATGCTCAATTGACATCTAATTAACCCCTCGGTGACCCCGTGGTTATTCTACACTTGTGATGTGATGTTAAAACTACATAATTAACCCTATTTTATTATCTTCTCAAAACAGATCAGAGTGGAATTATGGTCCTCAGGAGATCATTCAAGAGCATTTATCTCTTAATTCCCAATAATTCAAGATAGTTATGATGAATGATGGCGTTACCATCATAACCCCATACCTAACTTTTGCTAGTCCCTTGCAAAAATCTTATGGAAGGAACTAGAACTCTCGACCATGTTTCTGATGTTTCGATGCCGGATTGTGCCTCTTCTCTAGAAATTAGATTAGAATACCAACAATAGGCTTAGAGGTACTCAAGTACCAGCCAAGATCCAGACTTGACCAGCCTCAGCCTTGGGTCTGCCGCAAAGGTTTCTAAGGCCCACAAAAACTGCATGCCCAGAGGTTCATTGACCCCAGCAATTAAAGCACCCGTACATAAAGCGTATCAAGGCCAAACTCAATTTGCCAGTGCAACTTTTGCTAAGAGAGATAGAGATGGATTTTTCATTTTGAGTGTTTTCTCTCTTTTCTTTTATATTCCCTTAAATCCAACATCGGATTGGCCCTAAACACGGTCTGTATCAGATTCCTTGTCCCCACTATCAGTCCTTGAAGGGTTCCTGGCTTTCGATGTTTTAGGATAGCACCGTCCATGGCAATCCCCAAAACCCTGGCTTTCGACACTTCGGGATAGTGCTGCCCATGGCATTCTGTAGCTAAATTCAGGCCTTGGTAATTTACATTTTGGGATAATCCCACCCATGGCACCTGAACCAGCGCAAGGTGCTTACATGCCCCCAGCAGGATATTT
Source organism: Thalassia testudinum (assembly GCA_037157565.1). NCBI lineage: Eukaryota > Viridiplantae > Streptophyta > Magnoliopsida > Alismatales > Hydrocharitaceae > Thalassia > Thalassia testudinum. Next base: position 44,066,692 of record JAZHRO010000015.1, on the reverse strand, counting down.
AGATATCCTAGGAGACAAGCACCAAGGAGATGATATGTTATTATGCATCTTCGAGGGGAGTATTTTTCATTCCACCACTCTACACTAGGAACTCGTCCAATGAACTTATGTCTTCGAGCCGCTCCAAAGTCAGATCTTTGGGAAAACCTTTTTTGGAACAAAACACTTTTGGCATTATTTCTTCATTAAGTGCACTGAACTAAACCAGTTTATGATTGTTGGGTGCCTAGGTTACCAAGTTCCGCAAACCAAAGGGTAGGCAACCTGGCCAAATAATCCCTAAGCATTAGACTTAATACATCAACCTCACACTTTCCTCAACCTCTTGAGGATTAATCTGGATCTTAACAAATACGTGAGTACTTAAGCCTTAAGATAGGCCCAAGAGGCCTAAGGTCGGTACTCCTCACTAATCTCCTAAGTTTTAGCCTTCTAGGACTTAATCCTTATTTTGATTTGGTCTACAACTTAAGTAGATTCCAGAATCAATTATTAGGACTATCGATTATGTTTCTGAATTTTGCTCCTTTAACATTCTTTGTATTTCCTCCTCTTTTCCTCCTCAAGAAAGATTTTTCAATCAATTCTTAAATTTTCCTCCCCTTTCTCCTTTTTTTTAAATATGTATATTATTTTGTGAGAACCCCTCAGATAATTGAATTTTCCATTTGTTTTGTACTTTAACACCCCCCATGCCTAAGTTTTGCAATGTCCTCATTATAAATCAGGTGGGTACGAATTTAGCTTAGTTCAAGGCTTAGAACAGGGTCAAAGGGTGAGTGAACTGGTCAAGATGACTGTTGCAGATGATTTCAAGCTCTGATATAAGTATCAAAGGTGGAGTCAGCTATCCTAAAGTTGAACCCTAAAGTGCAGTAGAGTGCAACTCAAAAGGATGATCAGAAGGGCCTCGGGTTTTTGGAAATGATGAGTTGCCTCCCATTAAGCGCTAAATGCAATGCCTTCAGCCGAGCAAAAGGTGGTCAAGGAGAAGAGGTGGTCAGATTGGAGGAATTTTGTAGGGCAAGCACCTTGACGAGTAGTCTAGTTGGTCCAACTAGGTGAATATTCAAATCAATAGGTCGATGATGCAGACTAAACCCAACCAGTTTGGTGGGTGGATGGATGTGAATCAATAGGTGTAGAACCTACTAAATGCTTTGTGGCTCGAATAGATGTTGAAATATGAATCTAAGATTTGGCTGAATTGGCTCAGCCTGATCAAAGTAGGGGTCCTTAAATGATAATGGATCTATGGAAAATGTAGAAAGCCTACTAGTGGGATCAGAGAAGGACAAGTGGTTGTTGGTCTTATCAGTGTCCGATTCCCTATCAAAACACGGTGGTGAATCATGCTCAACTAGATTAAAGAGAGGTGAGTTAGAATAGAAATTAATCCCGATGGTGGGTTGGGGTTGGGATCAGGTTTTGAAAGGCCTTGTAGAAGGTGTGGCTACTTTGATATCTGGGTGAGGTATGGACTCCTCAAGAAATGATTCGAAGATCGATTCATCCACAGTCTTTTTCATGATGTTCATCCCAATCAAATGTAAATGACTAGAGAGTGCTTATAGGATCATGGAAATCTGAGTCGATGAAAGATTTAAACTCTACATTGCAGACACTCTCAGCCCTTACTGTGTTTGATTCCTGTAGATCATAGCAAAATGTTTCCAAATCAATGGAGCATGGTTGTGAATCAATGATCTTGGGACCAGGGACCTCAGAGTAAGAATCAAAGAATAGGTCATGAATACTGAAGTCGTAAACTGGCTCATAATCATCTAGCAATAATGTCTCTCCAAAATTAGAGTATGATTTGAAATCGTCGGAGAATTTGTGATAACTGGCTTCTGAACCTGATTCAAGATCGAAATTTCCACCATAGAACAAATCAAGATGCATAGGATCAACAACCTGACTTTGGTCTAACCTGGTCTCACATCCCAAGCTCATAGGGATATCCTTATTAGGCATAGGCTCAGGTTCTGGGCACCTAGGGTAGATCCAATCAAATCCCAACTCTTCCAACTCCTCTGATTTAGTGTCGTAAATTGGTGTGACTTCTAAAAAATCAATTCGTTCTTCTGAGGAGTTTGGAGAGGTATAATCATCAAATATAGTCCCAAATCATAATTCAGATCTAAACTCTAGTTCTCATTGCATTGGGCCTCATGATCATCCCAAATAGGCTCAAATCTAGATTCTAGGTCAGGGGTAGGAATTGGGTCACTAGAATTTGGACTTAGTTCTATTGGGATATCAGAATCATTCTCGAGGAATACCTTAACAGGATATGGTGTAGGAGTTACATCCTCGAGAGGTTCTGTGTCAAGCTCATCATAGGTGTTTGGGAAATCTAGGCATGATGGACCAGCTTCACAACTTTCTATGGCTGGCTCATAATTGATAACACCTGCAACTGGATCCACCCAATGCACATTTTGATTAGGTATGTCATTCTGCACAAAATCATTATTTGGGTCCATTTGGGTTGAGGGTCCATAACAACCTCCCTTCTCGAACTCGAGATCTGGGAAATCATATTAATCCTCAACATTGCTTCATGATGTCGTATCAATTTCTGAGTGGTGATATGGGTATTTCTAATCAATGGCTTGTTGCAACAAATTTAATACATTTCCACGTTTCTCAATGTCATCTTTGTGTATCTTTCAGAGTGGTGGATTTGTAAAACATTGTAAGCCCTCTTTGCTATGCAATTCCCATAATTCACTGAATTCTAACATGAGGGCATCCCAGGTTGAACCATTTATCATTTGTGTCAACATCAGATGGGCACAGTTCACAATGAGGGTTGTTGTTTCTGATACATTAACCTGAATGCTTCTAAAGGGAGCTAAGGTTTTGTAATATTCATCATGATGTGTAAGAGTAGCATCGATCATTTTTTCGTTGATGCTCATACGGGATTCAAGTTTTTTGAACATTTTTCCTAAGTTGTCAGGTTGCATTTCTAACTCAAGTGGTGGATTACGATGTAGAATAAAATTTAGGTCCAGATTGATTTGATTATATCAAATTAGATTTTCCACAGAAGATCAACTCTAATGGAGGCCTCTAGGTCAGATCTAAGGACCTCTCCTGTGTATGTGCACTACAGAATATATGAGGGACTGGATGTGTATTAGACTCCATCAATGTGCCCAAAAATTTTGGATGACTAAGCCTATTTCGAGGCGAATGATACCTCTGGATCAAAAATTCACACACCCGAGAATTACTTGGGCAGCCAGGAAGGGAGAGTCCTACAAAGACCCCTACATAGCAGAGTGTCCCCACGGTTACAGGTTTTTCCCCACCCAACCTTCCTTATCACTGAGATTCCAAGTAGACCGGAATGTATGAATTGAGACCTAAGTATACCAATTTTAGCTCTAATTTGTGCCTTGAATTTTACTTGATTTAGAAGTTATTTCAATTTGTGACCTAATTGTAGGTTGGTTGGCCCACAAAGTAGACCAACTATACCTAACCTGCCCTAAGGTTGACGATGAAATTTGGGTCAAGATCCAAACCACCCTGAATTGGTTCTTAGGTTATTAGGTCCCAACTTTTATGATTCAAATGAATTGAGAGCCTTGATTTTAGGGTTTAGTTGGATAGATCTTTTTAGACACGGGCTTGGGTGGCACACAAATGTGGGAAGATCAATTTCCTTTATTGTAGACAGATGTGTACTAATACCTCAAAACCCTAATGTGAAAACCCTAATTGACTCTATTTCAAGTCCAATTTGATTCCAAATAAGGCATCTTGGACTCAAACAAGAAAGTGAGTAGTCCAAGATGCTGAGGAATTTAGCACAAATCCCTAATAGGTATAGAAAATCAGGATGGGGTATCTCTAATCAAATTGTCTCAACTTCAATCAGATATCAAATTCTTTTCGCAAATCAGGAAACTTTTGCCTTTCAATGATAATTATTAAGAAAATAAGGTAAATTGATTTGATTCCTTTTTCTCTTTCCTAAGATTAAGAGATGATTAGGGAAGAAGAGAATTTTTACTTGCCCCTGGAGAGGTAGATTGCGTGGAAGATCTCTTCGTGATGTACCTCTCAAAATACAGCAAAGCAGATAGGGCAAGTTAGAAATTAAAGAAATCAATCGAGAATGATATGACTAGTAGTGAATTGCGCGTTGCTCCCCGGTAACGGCTCCAAAATGTTGAATGTCCAAAATCATCGTACTTTAAGAAAACATCACGTTGTAAGATAGTAACGAAAATTGATATAACATTTAAATTTATAAGCTCGAAAATAGAAGTGAGTCTGAGGTCATTCGCAGGGAGCAAGTTAAGCAAATCAATCCACTAATCACAATTATCAAAAATAATAATGCAAGTGAATCAAACAACCAAAATGATATGCAATATTTGTCAAAAATGTATCTCAGAATGTCAGGTATCAAACTGCAAAAGGAATGGGGTAAAAATGGTGGTTGAAACCACCCAATTAACCTTAGAATTTAAGCTCTAATCAAATTCAAATATTTGAACAATAACCATGACCAAATATCCTTGGTAGCTCAATGAATTCACAGTAACTGTACCAAGGCAAGCACAAGGGCCAACCTTTTCACATGTTAAGACCAAGGCTTAGATGCCTTATCTCCAAGGCCTCAAAAGAGATCACAAGGCATAAGCCTCACAAGCACATCATAGAGGCACAAGGCTTAGCAACGGCTAAGTGTGGAGCGAGGAGAGGGGGGCACAAATCCCAATGTGATATAGTGCAAAACCCCCTCCCTCCTCCTCAAATTTCCCTCCTTTGTCTCTCTCAGACCCGTGTATAGAATAGGCAGGTAAACGGGTAATCGAGTCGCGTACACATAAGAAGGGGACCCAACCCCTGTGTCTTGGGTGAAGGGGATATGGCACGGATTCCATTTATGTGTTGCTGTGGATTTGTCCCCTACGATGAGGGACTAAAAGATCCCACTCCTTCATGTGCAGCAGCAGCTGAAGACTTGCTCCAATTGGGGATGTAGCTTCTGCCTGCTGCTTCAATTGGAGATCTGGAAGGCTTCGAAACCTGAAGCCACATCGATTGCAAGCTGCAATATCGAATGAGGGCCAGAGTGAGGCAAGCATCGTCAAAGAAGATGGTGGCAAAGGCAGAGCTCCGATCAGTACCTGAAAACACGAAAACGACCTTACAGCCTCGTCATTGATGGGTGTAGAAGGAAGTAGGGGAGTGAGAGGAAGAGAGAAGAGAGACCTAGGGAGGGAGAAAGAGGGTGGAGTCACCCGACATTGATGGGCCGGAGTCAGAGAAGATGAAGTCAACGGTGAAGGAGAGTAGCGATGACGAGGGCAGAGAGGACCTCTGCTTTGGTCGGCAAGAGGCGAAAGAGAGAGATGAAGGTAGAGGGACGTCCAATTTAATGGTTGGACGGTCGAAGGAGGAGGACAGAGGCAGTCACCAGAGCCGAAGGTGCAGTTGGCTGGAGAAGGAGAGGAGAGGTGTTTCTTAGTCTATCTTTCGCTAAGGAATGCACTGGGACCAAGAGGAGCTTTAATAGAGATCAGAACCGAGCTTAGTTTGGGAAATTTGAGCCATGGGAGATGGATTAGCAATCAAAAGAGACCCCAATATTCTCTTGAAGTCGCGTGCTCCTCTTGCTCCCAATCAGGAGTTAAAATCTTGCTTAAATGGTTCCTTAACGTCTGAACACCAATCCCACCAAATTTAATGTGATTTGGTGTTGATTTGATAAAGTTTTACGTCGATCAAAGGTCAGTGCTGCTTAGTCTAGCTCATCAATGGTGGAAAGGACCTAAATGCAAGGAAGACAAGAAAGTTAGGGGATCATTTGTAAGAAACTTGAAAGTTAAGGGTTTGATAGTGAGAAATAGATATCTTAGGCACTGAATTGCAAACTAGGTCAAGATGGATTCTGATTGGGCCCAAATTTTAGTCTTAAACTAATTTGGATCCAAGGAATCTAATGGTAAACTTGGATTTGAGTTTTAACCATGTTTGACTAGGCAAATTGCACAAAATCCCAAATTAGGGCAAATTCCCGTACGAATCTCTATTCTAGGTCAAAATGGGATTAGATGGTCAAACCAAAGGTATCAGGCCTCTTAAAATATTTTTCTATGAATTTTAAGAGGTATATATTAATTTTATCATAACGAGAACCTTTCCAATTTAAGTGAGGTTGATAATTAGGATTTTTAGTCTTATATTCATCCTCGAAATGCGTGAGACCCTGTTTCGATCGGTGTAAGCCCATTTCTTAGTCTTTAATGCTCAATTGACCTCTAATTAACCCCTGGGTGACCCTATGGTTATTCTACACTTGTGATGTGATGTTAAAATTGCATAATTAACCCTGTTTTATTTTCTTAAAATAGATCAAAGTGGAATTATGGTCCTTAGGCGATCATTTAGGAGCATTTATCTCTTGATTCCCACTAATTCAAGCTATATATGATGAATGATGGCATTACCATCAAGGCCCTATCAATCATTTGCCTATGATTTTCAGAAAGACCAGAGTTGAACCTCTCTATAAGCTACCACTTGGGAACTTGGTGATGCGAACACATCCTAAGCAAGTCTTAAAAGCATTCCTAACTATCATGAAACTGTTCTCCCTCTTGTTGGGTGAATCTCGTGATTTTCGTTCTATAGCAGTTAGTTTTGGTTATTAGGAAGTATTTTTTCAAAAATTGGGCTCTCAAGTTAGGCCAGGTTTCGAGATTGGGATCCAAGGTGTGGTACCAATGTTTAGCCTTATCTTTGAGGGAGAAAGGAAAGAGTCTTCGCATCAAGGCTTCAACGATGAAGCCTTGAAATTTTACAGTAGAGCAGACTTCGAAGAACTCCTCCAGGTGTCTGTATGGGTCTTCTCGAGTTGTCCCATAGAAGGATGGGAGCAACCTGATGGTGCTGCTCTTTATTTCATAAGGGAGAATGTCCCCATGGGGTCACCTAAGTGCAGCAAGTGGGTAATCGGTAGGTAAGAATTAGTCTTTCAACACTCTCTAGTGCTCATCATGCAATAGCTCTAACTGTTTAGCCATGGTGTCGTGCAAGGTAGGGTCTCTCAAGAGTTGCTCAGAATTAGGTAAAAACACTAGCTTGGGTCCTAAGGAACGTCTACTAAATATGCACAAGCAAGAACCCCAAAATCAAACACAAAGTAAGAACTCTGTTTTATCCTTTTTTATAGGTCTTTAATTAGGTTTTTGATAGGTGACCAAGCAAGTTTCACGATATGGTTACGCTTCCTAGGCCAACCTATGTAGTTCCTATGAGACCTACTTGCAAGGAAAAAAAAGCCTCAAATCAAGACCACTCACGAGAAACCGAAGTTCCTTGGTAAGATGGACTTGTTGATTTCATATTAGCTTTCCTTATGGTGTAATGAGATGAGGTAGAAACCTAGTGAACCTAATTGCGCATGCCCATTCTTTGAAATTCACGAGATTTTATATTGGAGTTCCTTTAGCACACCGTACACGAGTTTTAGGGGTTTCTCCTTAACTAAGTGGCTTTTAGGATTTTCTCTTCTTAGATCACTTCACAAAGATAGTGGTCCTGAGTTTTAAGTCCAAGAGGGAGGTATAAAATTTGATAGATAACTCAGAAGGGTGAATATCACGTACCTACCTCTAGCCACTCTACAATGCAAATGCCATTCCAGAAAAGAAATTCTAGATGCTTCTCAATGTAAGGCTAAGGTGAATGCCTAAGGGATATGCAACTTCTAGAGTTAGCATGATAGGTTTTTTTTTCTTTTATTTTTTTTACAAAATCTAGCACACAAGAAAACAACTCATAATTACACAACTAACCAATTATCTAACTACAAGAGAAAGAAAGAAGGCACAAGTCCAATATCACCCAAAATACAAGGGGTGAAGAAAGCAGAAAATATAAATGCCCCAGCAAAAGGACCCGAAAAAAATAATATGTAAAGAGTTTAACTAATTCTAACTAATCTAATTCTAACTAGGTGGAGCCTTGTCAATGCCCCACCTCCTTGGATCTCCTCCTTGCAACTCAGTCACATGTGCCGTTATGCCTCAATCCTTGTTATGATACCTGGAACAAGTGAAGCCACATAAGGCCCAAGAAAGCAAAATTAAATGTAAATGAAATATGCTATGTACAGTAGCGCTCATGTCTCAATCAAAGCACTTACCCTCCCTGGTAACGGTGTCAAAAATTTGGTGTTGTTGTCGAGCCTATGTCTAATAAGTGCACTAGATTTAAATTCCAACTTAACAAAATACAAAGTAAAGGGCAAGTCGGATCAAACCACAAAAAGGGTATGTTTTCATATCAATCAAGAGTGCTAACGAAATTCAAAGATTTTTCTAGAGCCTCTAGATATTTATTTCAGATTTTAGAAATTGGATGAGTTAATTACCCTATTTTGACCCCTTATCAATTCTGCTCCTGATCTCTAGCCGTAACCATATAGTGAATCTTTTCCAATTTTTGTTCTAGAAACTAGATTTCATAAGCAAAAATTCACTAAAAATTTTGAGGCAATCTGTGCTATATACAATTTTATAAAATTTTGACAAGGTTAGAATCCAAAGTCTAAAAATTAGTTTGACACACCCCCACTCCACTAATTTTCACTTTTTTTATGGAAAAGTTAGACAATGAAATTTGTATTTGTGGAATTCTTGTTTGAATCCTAAACTACAGTTGAAGTACGACAATTTTTACCGACTCAGAATTCAAGAAAATAGATTTTCAAAGTGAATAAGTAGGTCTATCTAGATTAATAGAACTGCAAAAATATGATCAAAATGAAAGACAAGCAATGCAGGAAACGACCTAGGGTTCAGGGTGGTTCCTAAGTATTCTAAAGGGCATCTTGGGTTACGTGATGATGGCAATACGCATCCTCCTAAGCTTGGCGTATGTCACAACCGAGGCATAACCCAACTTGGAGACTCACTCCTACGCTCGGGCTACCTCCGAATACTCTATAGCACAAACCAACTTGGATTCCTACATACACGAACCACTCAACCCAAGGTACTCCCTAGCCTACCTAGGTCTTCTCCATTCCCCCACGCCTAGGAAAACTAACCACGCATCTACACAACCATCACACACATCAAAAAAGAAAGAAAAACATTAATTCTCAAATTTATAGAGAGTGGAAGTGAGTGAGTACAGCTATACCTAGGAGAGGGAGAGTGTGGTGGTCGTGTGAGTACGGGACGGGTTGTGAGTACGGGACGGGTCGTGAGAGAGCGATGGATATGGTGGTTGAGTGTGTGTGTGTGAGATAAGGAATGGTTGTGCGATGCAATGGCTGGGATAGCGTGGACGATGGGTGAGGTTAGGCAATTGTGCAATTGAGTGGTCTTCGGTGGTGGAGTGGGAGTGGGGCGCTGAGATTGGAGTGATGTAAGAGATGGCTGAGGAGGGGAGTTAGGGCCTACGGTGGGAACTGGGTGGGGGGATGGAAAATGATGGTGTGCCTGCGTGAGATGGGGGCAGGGAATGGTGTATGAACGCCTGAGAATTGGGAAGGGCCATTGGAAAGACAGAGGAAGAGAAAGGGTGAGTGGAGAAATTATGAAGACGTCCAATGGACATGGGAATTAATTTGGAGGAAAGAGAAAAGGAAATGGGTTTAATTTCGTTGGAGGAAAAGAATTGTATAAGAAAAAGGGGTGGATCAAGGGAGAAATCATTAGCCACCAAATTACTTTAATGGGTCATGCCCTTGCCTTCAATGTCCTTTGTTCTCTTTGATTTTTATTCCAATGAAACAACCGTTTATTACTCGTAAGATGATAGGCTTAGTGGCACATTATTAGCCCACAAATGCATGTCTATCTACATTAATGTAATATATATATAATACACTAACAATAATATAATTATGTAGTGACTGTTACGAGACTAACACAAATTAAATATGTTATATATAGATATTCATGTATTCATCATGCACGTTTGAGAAAATCAAACAAAGTTAACTGTTATACAAAACATTTCTCATCTTAATCAACTCTTGTATCATATTTGTTGATACTAATTCACTTTTTGTTGAAATATAGGCATCATAATAATGGCAATATTATTTCTTTTTAAACGAAAATCAACTTCTTTCTTCCTTTCCTCGTATACCTTACGAAACAACCTAGACGTGGAAACTTGCACATTCATGCTCAAAATCGCTATATGTTTTAAATGTTTTTGTTTCTGAGTTTTTACCAATTTGATAGTGTGTATATATATATATTCCTTGAGTAAAAAGGTTTTGGTTTCACTTGTAAATTGAATAATGAAAATTTTTAGATTCTCACATAAAAAATGAAATCAATGGGTTGCAAATTTGAATCTCGTGTACATTCACACTTGCAACCTCACACACGACTCACACGTCCGTTATGTGAGGCCGTAATTGCATTCTACCTTTTGAGTTAAGTTTAGATCCAAAAACAGGTCCGAAGCTACACCAAAAACCCATTCTCAAGTTTTAGGAGCTCCACCACCTCACCTGATTTTTCAACTGATCATCTAACCTAGGTTTTTTCTTGTTTTGAGGCAAAGAAAGAAATCAAATAAAAAGAGGATGAGACTACCCTACCATGATCTAAGTAGAACCTTGGCATATGGTGCTTCTTGTGAGGTTCCACTTGACTCCAACGCCTCCTACGAGCAACATGATGGGGGAGGAAAACCCCATTAACACTATCATTTACAAGGAGAAGAAGAAAAGAGGAAGGGAAAGGACTCTACCATAGCCATGCTTACCTACTCACACATGCTTGCTTACGATCCCACAACAATGCCGAGCTCCGGTGGCGGTGACCGACTCAATGATGGTTGACAATGGAGGAATAGGGGGAGAGAAAAAGTGAGTGAGAAAGAGAAAGGGAGATGGTGCAAAGAGAGGGAATGTGAGAGAAAGAGAGATCTGAAGGGAGAGGGAGAGAGATCGAGAGGGAGACAGGGAAAGAGATCGAGAGGGAGACAAGGAGAGCGAGAGAGATCACAGGGAGATGGAGAGAGACAAGTGAGGGAGATGGCATAGAGGTGGTCAGTGGGGAATCTTGTTAGAGGGATAAGGTTGGCTAGTTTCTTTTTTATTTTTTCAAATTGGGCCTTGACATCCTTCCCTTGTAAAAGAATTTTCATCCTTAAAATTTGTGCACATTATGACTTGAATAGATGAGGGTACTTCTTCCTTACCTCTTCCTTGAATTCCCAAGTTTGGGTTCCTCCATAGTACCTTCACCAAAGGTATTGTCTTGTTCCGAAGCTTCATCTCGGATTAATCCAGGATTCGTACTAGCCACTCGATCTTCAAAGGTCAGGTTGGGTTCCAACTGTAATCCCTCGTACTACAATACTACGTGACTTACATCGAGGATGTAACAACGGAGAATGGAGACGTGGAAGACATTATGCACCTTAGATAATTACGAAGGCAAGGCAACCCTATAGGCCACGAGTCTCGATAACATCTTAATTTATATTTCTAACATGCTTAATATAGGTTAGTTTCTTGGTAAAACATGCATTTAGGTTGTAAATACTATAGTCTGAGCTTAATGCATTATTAGGGTTTGTTATGACCCGATCCCAGATCCCTACAGGACCCGAGACCGGCCCGCCTTGACTAATCCCAAGACCTAGTCATCCAACGAGAAATAACCACAAGCAGAAAGTACTCCACAACCACAAGCACAATGCAACTAAGCAGAAAATAATACATAGACAGTAAGGGAAACAAAATGAAAAGTTTCATAATAGTATAGGCCATCACAACTACTACAGCGGAAAATAAAGCGAAAATATAGCATAAAAAGTATTACATATGACAAATATACTCACTACTACAAAAGAAACTAAGAAACGAAAAGGAAACACAGCTAAGGCTGGGCTCGACTAGGCCCATCTCCCTCTGCAGCCGGTGGTGCTGGCTGCTCAACTCCCTGACCTGAATAAGGTCGTAAAATTCCGTAGTCAGCTAACGCTGAGTAAAGTGGTAATTAAGCCATTTACATGCAATTAAGCCAAGCAACTAAATTATTTTTCAGTTTCATTTAGCTCAACCACGTAGTACTAATTTGTTTGTTCTTTTATTTATCTGGTCATTTCTTGATCTTATCTGCTCCTCAAGGGAACGATCTTGATTGCAGTCTTTCCCATGATATAGGATGTACACGTGGTGCTCTCCTGGCCAGGAGAGTCCCCCATGGTAATCCTACACCTAGTCAACCACCCTGAGGTTACGGTTGCGACGTAATGGTGACTACGGCACGCGCGATAAGCGCACAGGTAGCTATCCTGCACTGGCACGTGGTCAGTCGTTTCCGCTAGCGAGTACACCTAAAGGTACAGTATGAAACAACACAAGGCCTTGCCCTCTCATAATAGGAGTCTCGCCCCTCCACAATCTGCATACCCTCGTCCAACTACCCCAGTTTGTCCATTGGGCCTAACAAGAGTCAATGCAGGGCGGCTAGTCCTAACCTCGAGTCCCATGGGGCGGCTAGCTCCCTCCCTACATTAAATAGCTCACCTCGGTACCATGTACACGAGGGCCAAATAGAAGTCATAGTCTCAACCGAATGGGACGGCTAGCTCCCTTCTACACTAAAGGGACAATTGTGCTCCTTGGTACCAAGTACACAAGGGCCAACTCACTTCTCGTCTACTTACTAAGTTATTTCCACATACATGAGTTCTCCTAATTCCCCATAGGGCTCATGCTCGTATTCCTTTCATTCCCCTTTTTCCAACATTCAGATCTCACTATTCATATTACGGGTTTCACTCATATAACCGGCAGCTTGTGTTTTACTAATCGAGAAAGCATCACATCAATAAACTAATACATTTGCTAGTAAATTGGTTAAACATGCATCTCAAGGAAGACAGTGTAGCTCAAGCAATATTTGTTCGTTTCTACCCTAGGGTTCATTTCACATCCTAGGATTCAATTAAGTTATTCTAAACATGCACTTTGTTTGATTAAACCTTGATATTAAAGCAAACCACTCTACTGGGAAACAAGGGAGGAATGGGGGCCAAAGCCATAGGTCCTGTCGTCTCTGCGGGCCCCGAATACGCTACAGGTTGGTGACCTGTACCAATGGCTAAGTCACACCACACGAGTTCAAAATAGTATAAACTCGACACTAACATGTAGAGAAACTTGAGCGGAAAACAACGGTACTTCATTTGCGAAAATTGGATTCTATTTAGGCCCTAAACGAGCTAAATACGCGCATACTGCCCAAAATTAGACGTCTGGGGCTAGTCCCAAATGTCTTAAAAGACGTCAGAACTCACCCTATGTTTCCTGCGGCTTCCTCGGACATCCAGATCCTTCCGCGATCGTCTGAGGTGAGTCCTAGACGTCGGACTCTCCTTATGATCGTCTAGGAGTATAGTCAGACGTCTGGAGATGTGCTTATACATCCAAAAGTACCTTGAAGGGCGCACCGCATGCCTTTCCAATGCTCTGCTCCTACGTATAAACGCACAGACCCAAAATCAGCTAAGGGTCCCATTTGCATGACTGGACCCCATGCAGAAACACGTACCTCGGCACTAAACGTGCTTTTAGACGTACGGCTTTAGCTCCGGACGTCCCACTGCTTTTCCAGACGTTTGGCTGATGCTCTAGACATCTGATATCGGGTAGGTCTGCCCGTAGAACTCTCTCGCGAGTCTTCTTCTCTGCGCGGACTCCTCCGCGTCGCCTGCAACTGTTACGCCAGCAGCCTCAGGAGGTCGCAAAGCTCCCCTTCGCAAGCTCCTCCAAGCTCCTCGGAGGTCCTCGCACCTCCAAGCTCCTCCAGCTCGAGCTCTCGAGCTCCTCCTCCTCAAGCTCCACCGAGCTCACGCTGCCACACCCGCAGCAAGGCACACCTCGAGCACGAGTTCTCGTGAGGTCTCTCCCTCTTTCTCACGCCCTCGCTCACTCTCTCTCCCTCTCTCCTTCATGCCCTCGCTCGCTCGCAGAAGAGGGGCGGTGACGAAGATGGTCGCAGGCAGGGGGAAGAAGATGGAGGTGGCGATGGCTGGTGGTGATGGAGTGGGTGGCATGGGGGTTTAAATAGATGGTGATTAGGGTTTTGGCAAGGGGGACGAAGGGGGAAAAGCGCATGCGCATCACATGCACACGAAAAGCAAAAGAACGTATGGTTCTCCTTACTTTAAGATGTCCTGCCATCTATCCAGACGTCTAGACAGATGTCTGGTGAACACTCCAGACGTCTTATCTAACCAAAGTGCGGCGGGTCATTTTAACATAACAAACTTAAAGGAAGTTTCGTCCCCGAAACTTGAGCTAAGTAGGGTGTGGAAAGTATGTAAAAGCGCATAACAAACATAAAGAGAACCAAAGTAGGTCTGAAGAGAGGTACCCTCAAAAAGCTCTGGGTACTGCTCTCACATTGCCGCCTCAGGCTCCTAAGTCGCCTCCTCGTATCGCTGGCTTCTCCATAAGACTTTCACTAGTGATACCTGCTTGCTGTGCTAGACCAAAAGTGACTCGGATCGGCAGGAACCGTGCCATCTTCGTCAACCGGTCTACTATCACCCAAACTATGTCATGTCCCCACTGGGTAACTGGTATACCTACCACCAAGTCCATGGTGATACTCTCCCACTTCCACTCTGGCACAGGAAGTGGCTGTAGTGACCTTGCAGGCCTCTGATGCTCGGCCTTCACTTGCTGGCATACCAAGCACTACTAGACAAACTCACCAACATCCTGCTTCATCCCTCTTCACCAGAAGTCGCGTCGCAGGTCATGGTACATCTTTGTGTTCCCGGGATGTATGGTGAACCTAGGACTGTGCGCCTCAGTCAGGAGATCTCTTAACATCTCCTCGTCTCTAGGAACGCATAAGCGTCCCCTCATGCGCAATATCTCTTCTGAGAATGAACACTCCTGGGTCCCCTGTTAACACCCTGTCTCGTAGTGTCTGTAAGTACGGATCGGCCATCTGTCCTGCAATGATGCGGTCTATCAGCTCTGGTCGTGCCTGCCACGTCACTGTCACTGCCCCATAGTACCCTGTGACTCCCGGGGTCGCCAACTGCCCACCTCCTCCATGAGTCTCCAACTATGTGCCTGCAAGCTAGCCAAGTAGGCGGGCACCTTCCGGCTCAAGGCATCGGCCACCACATTGGCCTTCCCTAGGTGGTAGGAGATGTTGCAGTCGTAGTCCTTCAGGAGCTCTAACCAATGTCTCTATCTCATATTAAGCTCCTTTCTGGTCAAACAGGTACCTGAGGCTCTTGTGGTTTGTGAAGATCTCGAATGTCTCACCATACAGGTAGTGCCTTCATGCCTTTAGTGCGAAGACAACTGCCGCCAACTCTAAATCATGGGTGGGGTAGCTATGCTCATGGGGCTTTAGTTGTCGCGAAGCGTAAGCGACAACGTGACCCCATTGCATAAGCAAACCACCCAACCCCTGCGACAAAGCATTGGTGTAAACCACGAACCCACCACTGCTGTCTGGGATGGTAAGCACAAGAGCTGAAGTCAGTCTCTCCTTCAACTCTTGAAAGCATGCCTCACACTCGTCGGTCCAGGAAAATGGCACGTCTTTCTGGGTTAGCTGAGTCAAAGGACGTGTGATTTGAGAGAACTCTTTGATAAACCGTCGGTAGTAGCTTGCCAGTCCCAGAAAGCTACGTATCTCTATCACTGTGCGTGGCCTCTCCCACTTGAGCATGGCCTCAACCTTGGCTAGATCCACAACTAATCCATCTCCTGAAATCACGTGGCCCAAGAAAGTCACATGTTTCAGTCAAAACTCGTACTTTTTGTACTTGGCATACAGCCTGCGTCGTCTCAAGGTCTCCAGGACCATACATAAATGTTGTCCATGTTGTGCCTGATCCCGAGAGTAGACTAGAACGTCGTCGATGAACACCACCACAAACTAGTTTAAGTATGGTCTGAAAACACGGTTCATCATATCTATGAAAGCAACGGGGGCATTGGTTAGCCCAAACGGCATGACCAAGAACTCGTAGTGCTCGTACCGAGTACGGAAACTATCTTGGAGACATTGGTCTCCTTGATTCTCAACTGGTGATAACCTAACCTCAGATCTATCTTAGAGAACACTGTAGCGTCTCTCAACTGGTCAAAGAGGTCGTTGATACGAGGCAGCGAGTACTTGTTTTTAACGGTGACCCGATTCAACTGTCGGTAGTCGACACAAAGTCACAGGGTACCATCCTCCTTCTTTACAAATAACACAGGGGCTCTCCATAGGGACACATTGGGCCTCACAAAACCCTTCTCCAACATGTCTTGTAACTGTGACTTGAGCTCTCATAGCTCAAGTGGTGCCATCCTATACGGTGTAGTAGAAATGGGGCTGGTCCCCGGTACTAGTGAGATCTCAAACTCGATCTCACGCTCAGGTAGTAGTCCTGGCAGCTCCTTTGGAAAAACGTTGGGATACTCGCAAACCATTGGGATACTCTGAAAGTTAGCTACGGGGCTAGGCTTTGCTGCCACACAAGCTAAGAAGCCCTCACACCCCTGACCCAAAAGCCTTGCTACCCGAAGTGCGGAGATGCACCTAAAACCTCTGTCCACTAGCTGGCCGTGAAACTCAAAGGGAGGCAACTTCGGTATGGAGAAAACGATCTTCCTCCCAAAACAATCCACCAAGGTGTGATAGGCAGACAACCAGTCCATCCCTAAGATCATGCCAAAGTTCTCCATCGGGATTACTATCAGGTCGACGAAAAGGCTGTGTCCCCTTATAGCTACCTCGCAATCTATAAAGACCTCCTCTGCTATGAACAACTATCCACCTGGCCCTCTAATCACGAACGGAACCTCTAACAGTACACTGCCCGACCCCAAACTGACGACAAAACTCAAGGAGATAAAAGAATGTGTGGCACCAGAATCGAAAAGAATGTAGATTAATATGCCAGAAACAGTAACCATACCTGCCACTATGGAACCTGAAGCCCTAGCGCCTCTGTGTGTTAGGGCATTGATACTCCCCTCAGCCTTGGGTGCAGATAAAGCGGCCACGCTCTTGGTTGGGTGAGCAACAGCTGGCTGGTACCTTCCTCGTGCTTGCTGTCCTCCACACGCTTGGTGACCGCGGCCTCCAGCACTCGGTGTAGGGAGCATCTACTGTTCTCCGGCCTTAGATGGGCAGTCCCTCCTGATGTGGCCCAGCTGGCCACACTGGTAGCAGAGAGGAGTACAGTCTCCTCCCTCAGTCAGTCCCTGCTGGTGGCTGGGCGAGGGTACGGTGCTGGCAGCTGGCCCTCGTATGGGGCCCCCAAAGGCCACTGGTGGCCTCGTAGAACGAGATGGCTCTCCCACGGCCACCGTGTGCCTCCTCTCCCGATGGTCCTATGAGTACTCTGGCTGGTAGGGCCTCTTCCGTCTGCCGTCAGTGTCTCGTGCGGTCGGGTTGGTCTCCTCATAAGTCATGGCTACCTCAACAACACGTGAGAAAATGGGCAACTTCAGCGGTTTCACATACCCCTGAATCGCAGGTCGGAGCCCCCCAGTAAACCTCCACAGGCGCTCCTCCTCAGTAGACACAGCTGTCGGGGCAAAGCGTGATAGCTCCAGGAAACACGTGCGATACGCGCTAACTATAATCACTTCCTGACGGAGAGTGTGGAACTCCCGCCTCCTCTGGTCCTACCAGGTCTGCGGAAAGTATTGCTTGCGAAGAGAGCCACAAACTGGTCCCACGTTGGCTCTCTTCCCTCCTGGCCTTCGACTGCCCTCCCCTACCTGTGGGCTACGCTCTCTAGCTGGTGCATGGCAAAGGCCATGCGGCACTCTACAGAAGGGCGGAGGGTGTCGAACACCTTCTTTATCTGCTCCAGCCAATCCTCTGCCTCAGACGAGCTCTCATCCCCCTTGAAGGAGGTGGCTTCAGCTTCCGGAACTGGCCAAAAAGCTCATGGTGGAGATGCAACGGGGGAATAGGTACACCTCCAGGTAAGGAGGGCTTATGCTCAGAAGTGTCCGAAGGTGGTGGGGGTGGTGGAGGATCACCCCCACCCCCTCAAGCTTGTACGGCGCTGCGGCAGTTCCCCTATCCCACAGAGGACTCTCCCTCCACATCCTCAGGGAGGGGTGGCTGAAGAGGCTACTGAAGCTCCTCCCGTACGATATCTCGGATCAGCTGGGCGAGATCCTAGGCTTAGATGCCCGGAAGGAGAGGTGGGTCGGCTGGTGCCTCAGGTTCGGCACGTCCGCCCCTCTGACCCCGCCCATGGCCACATTCGCAGCCTGCCTCGAGAACTCGACGAGGCATCTTCTACAAGGAGGTGCATGAAAAGAGCAGGAACTGTCAATGATAACAGATTACATCAAGAGATAAGACTCGAAAGCGAAGATCAAAGTGATACGTTGTGATGGCTATTGGTAAGACGATTTTCGCTTTCGAATAATATGATTAAGATGATTTGTCATTTTAGTATCAAAGTGGTGGAAGATCGCTTAACAAAATAATTAGAATAAAAATTAAACCACTCACAGGAGAGCGGGTCATGTCCATAGGGAGGCAATAGTTATTACAAACTCGCGATAAATAAAAATTATTGTTCACAAATGATTTCCTTAAGAAATTGTGTCGAGAAATCGCATTAGTTGTGTTTTAATGAAAGCACATGCTGAAATTGTGTTTAAGCCAAATAGGAGGGGGTTCAATGTAATATGTATCACAATATAATAAGAATAAAATCCTTACAATGGTACTTAAATATAATTACAAATTAAGCTTCTCCTATAGCAAAAATCTTCCAAGATTTGAATGGAAATCCACTTAGATTAGGGTTGAGAAATTGATTTGCTTAATATGCTAAACAATGAAGGAGGTTCTCATAAATTCACCATGATAATTAAATCATAAAATGAAATTCACAATGGCATGACTTGTAAAACCTAATAGAGGATTTACTGTGCAAAAATAGGGGAGGTTGCTTTGAGCTCCTCCACGCACGGAGGAGGTGGAGGTTGGAGAGGAGCTTCTCGTCGGAGGTAGAAGGAGCCACGCCGCTTCCAATGGTGGTGGTCTCGTGGAAAATGGTGGTCGGAGCGAGTCACAGCGAGGAGAAGGGTTGGTGGGTGCGGTGGAGCTCTCTACTGTTGTGCGCAGAGACAAACGAGAGTGGTGCGCGCGGCCGCACATGCAGGGAGGTGCGTGCAGCCACATGCTCGGGCTACTGCTGGATGCTCGTGCTTGCTGTGTGAGCAAGCGCGCTGCTACACGTTGGTGGAGGCGTTGAAGTGGATGGCGGCGGGCTGCTAAAGGGCGCTGGAGGATGCGTGCTGCACACGAGCGGAGCGACTGGAGTAGCACGCGCTCTACACGTGCGACTAGAGGCGAGGGCCAGTGGCTGGTGGACGCGCTGTTGCTGCTGGGGCAATGCTTGGATGCGTTGTTGCTGCTGGGGCAATGCTTGGATGCGCAGTTGCTGTGAGGGGCAAGAGCACCGGAATGGCGCTGCTGCAGGAGGTGCTTGCGCGTGGTGGGTGCTAGAGGGTGGTGCCTGTGCTTGGTGCATGTTGCAGGAGGTGCCTACGCGTGGAGAGGGGCGTGCGCGGGGATGGTGCTAGTGGTTGAGGAGCTGATGAAGAAGAAGCACGGTGATGCAGGGACTCTGATTGGCGATATGGGTTGTCACACCACACGCCCATGTGGTGGAGTCGTGTTGCCGCAGTTGAGGCTGGTAGTGAGGAGTGGATGAGAAACTAGGTTCTCTGCATAGTGAGGAAAGGGGTGGTGGCCTCCTCTAAACGGCACAATTATTTATACATAACTCCTTAACTTCTATGTTAATTAAAACAATGTATGTAATGTACCTAATTAATTAACTAATCAAATGTATGCAATCCTAGGTTAATTCTAAATGCATTTAGATATGGATGCCACACATGAATTATGCACTTAAGCTAAAAATATGGATTAATTTAATTACATCCTAATGTATGTTATCTAAATGTTAAAATAAACTTAATGTCGAGGCACTTAAATATTTAAATAGCCCACAAATGTGGGCTAATCAGCTATCCTAGTTACATGCATATGGGTGGCTATTTTTCAGACCATTTGGTTCATTTCTCGGGACAACCTTGCTCTGATACCATCTTGTTTCGACCCAATCCCAGATCCCTACAGGACCCAAGATTGGCCCGCCTCAACTAATCCCAAGACCTAGTCATCTAACGAGAAATAACCAAAAATAGAAAATATTCCACAACCACAAGTACAATGCAACTAAGTAGAAAATAATACAAAGACAGTAAGGAAAACAAAACGAAAAGTCTCATAATAATACGGGTCATCACAACTACTACAGTGGAAAATAAAGCAAAAATATAGCATAAAAAGTATTACATATGACAAATATACTCACTACTACAAAATAAACTAGGAAATGGAAAGGAAACACAGCTAAAGCTGGGCTCGACTGGGCTCAGCTCCCTTTGCAGCTGGTGGTGCTGACTGCTCAACTCCCTGACCTGAACATGGTTATAAACTTTCGTAGTTAGCTAACGCTGAGTAGAGTGGTAATTAAGCCATTTACATGCAATTAAGACAAGTAACTAAATTATTTTTCAGTTTTATTTAGCTCAACAATGTAGTACTAATTTGTTTGTTCTTTTATTTATTTGGTCATTTTTTGATCTTGTCTGTTCCTCAAGGGAACGATCTTGATTGTAGTCTTTCCTATGATGAAGGATGTACATGTGATGCTCTCCTGGCCACGGGAGTCCCTTGTGGTAATCCTACACCTAGTTAACCATCCTGAGGTAGAGCTGACTATGGCACGTGCGATAAGTGCACGAGTAGCTATCCTGCACTGGCACGCTGTCAGTCTTTTCCGCTAGCAGGTATGCCTAAAGGTACAGTACCGAACAACACAGGGCCTTTCCTTCTCATAATAGGAGTCTCGCCTCTCCACATTCTGCATACCCTCGTCCGACTATCTCGATTTGCCCAGTAGGCCTGATAAGAGTCGGTGTAGGGTGGCTAGTCCTAACCCCAGGCCTTGTGGGGCGGCTAGCTCCCTCCCTACACTAAGTAACTCATCTCGATATCATGTACACGAGGGCCAAACAGAAGTCGGTGTAGAGTGACTAGACCTAACCTCAGGTCTCAACCCAATGGGGCGACTAGCTCCCTTCTACACTAAAGGGACAGTTGCTCCCTTGGTACCAGGTACACAAGGGTCAGCTCACTTCCCATCTACTTACTAAGTTCTTTTCACATACAGTTCTCCTAATTCCCCGTAGGGTTCATGCTCGTATTCCTTTCATTCCCCTTTTTCCAACATTCAGATCTCACTATTCACATTACAGGTTTCACTCGTATAACAGGCAACTCGTGTTTTACTAACCGAGAAAGCATCACATCAATAAACTAATACATTTGTTAGCAAATTGGTTTAACATGCATCTCAAGGAAGACAGTGTGTCTCAAGCAATATTCGTTCGTTTCTACCCTAGGGTTCATTTCATGTCCTAGGGTTCAATTAAGTTATTCTAAACATGCACTTTGTTTGATTAAACCTTGATGTTAAAGCAAACCACTCTACCAGGAAACAAGGGAGGAATGAGGGCCAGAGCCGTAGGTCTTGTTGTCTCTATGGGCCCCGAACATTCTACAGGATGGTAACCTGTACCAATGGCTAAGTTACATCAGACTAGTTCAAAACATTATAAACTCAACACGAACACATAGAGAAACTCGAGCGGAAAACAATGATACTTCGTTTGCGAAAGCCTGATTCCGTTTGGGCCTTAAACGGGCCAAAAATGCACATACTGCACAAAATCAGACATCTGGGGCTAGTCTTAGACGTCTTAAAAGACGTCAGAACTCACCCTGTGTTTCCTGCGGCTTCCTTGGACGTCCGGATCCTTCCGCTATCGTCTGAAGTGAGTTCCAAACGTCAGACTTTCCTTTTAGCCATCTGGGAGTACAGTCAGACGTTTGGCGATGTGCTCATACGTCTAAAAGTACCTCAAAGAGTGCACTGCGTGCCTTTCCAATGCTTTGTGCCTGCGTACAAATGCTCATGCCCAAAATCAGCTAAGGGTCCCATCTTCATGGCCGGACCCCATGCAGAAACATGTACCTCGGCACTAAACGTGCTTTCAAACATCCGGCTTCAGCTTTGGACGTCCCGCTGCTGCTCCAAACGTCTGGCCGATGCTCCAAATGTCTGATATCAGGCAAGTCTACCCACAGAACTCTCTTGCAAGTCTTCTTCTCTGCATGAACTCCTCCGCGTCTCCTGCAGCTGCTACGTCAGCAGCCTTAGGAGGTCGCGAAGCTCCCCTTCGTGAGCTCCTCCTCGCACGAATCCTCTCCTCGCACCTCCATGCTCCTCTGGCTCGAGCTCCTCCCCCTGAGCTCCTCCTCCTCGAGCTCCACGAGTTGGTGTCGTCTCACCCGCAGTTAAGGCACTCCTCAAGCACGAGCTCCCGTGAGGTCTCTCCCTCTTTCTCACACCCTCGCTCACTCTCTCTTCCTCTGTCCTTCATGCCCTCGCTTGCTCGCGGAAGAGGGGCGGTGACAAAGATGGTCGTCGGTAGGGGGAAGAAGATGGAGATGGCGGTGGCTGGTGGTGATGGAGTGGGTGGCATAGGGGTTTAAATAGACGGTGATTAGGGTTTTTGTGAGGGGTTGGAGGGGGAAAAATGCATGCGCGTGAAAAGCAAAAGAACGTACGGTTCTCCTTACTTTCAGACGTCCTGCCATCTATCCAGACGTCTGGTGAATACTCTAGACGTCTTATTCAACCAAAGAGCGGAGAGTCATTTCAGGGTTTATGCATATTGTATGTTTAATAATGTTCAATTGTTCTTGTGAATAATGTAGGTAGCAAGAAGGAGAAAATAAGTCAGGAGCTGGAGATTCCCCAATGGGAGGTGAAACACCTATCTAGAAGCCAAATAATAATGAATAAAGGAAGCTCGGGACAAGAAAATCAAAGAAAGAAAAACAATCAAGAAGGAAGAAGGACAAGAGGGACACTTGGCATGTTTCCAACACTTCCACATCTTGCCATCTAAGACAACCCTCCACTTTAGTTGTCCTAAACTTAATTTATCTAACCTAATCCTACCATTGATTCCTCATAAGGGCACTCATCCACCATTAAAATGCCATCCAAGTTCGTTTGCTAGGTGTACAGTAGTAAACTCTTTTGTAGGAAACACAAGTTTTACTCAAAAAAATACCTTTGAAAACAAACTTGTTAAAAAAGTAAACATCAAACTCATGTTTTATACTAATGAGTTCTTCACAAACTCGTTACTTCTAATTATGACTTTTTCACAAAAAGTCATCCTTGCCTGTCTTAGCCAAAAAAACAAAATATGACAAAAACATGTTCATTAGTATGGAGTTTTTCTCAAACTTAAGGCTACTACACATGAGTTTCTAAGAATGCTTTACTCACAACTACTTTCATTTGCTATGTGTACAGTAGTAAACTTCTTTGAAGAAAACACGAGTTTTGCTCAAAAAAATATCTCTAAAAAATCAAATTTTCAAGTCATGATTTTCATACTAGTAATAATAAAAAAAATCCCATATATGGTACTTAAGGAAGGGGGAGGCAGTGGGTGTGTAGACTTAAGGTTGGGTTTTGGATTTTAAAGAAGAAATTTTCTTTAGTAGAGACAAGATTCGATTGGAACTTGCCTTTAATAAGGGTGAGTTCATTTTAATCGCATGACTTAGTAGGTATAAAACATACCTTTACAAAAGGTAAGTTTTATATAAGAAAAAATAAATATTCTTTAAAAGGGTAAGTTGCTTGTGATGTATTTAAATTACTGAACTTGCATGCAATAGAGGTAAATTTTGTACTATTAATTAAAAAAAAAAAACCTCTTAAGGTAATTAAAGAATATTAATATGTAATTAGGTTATTAAGGAAAATTCCTCCTTTCAGTAGCACCATCCCGGCCTTGCCTCGCCCGACCACCTGCCATTAAGAAGACTCACCGCTGCGGGCTCGCCCCTCTTCTATTCGGGCATCCTCCGCCGTCTTTCCTTTCATACATGGAGGCGATTCGTATCCCGCAGCAGAAGCCCATCCCAGGGGTGCCCCACCTCTTCCCCTCAGTCCTCGCGCCGAGGCTCTCAGCTCACGGCTTCGATGACCTTCAGCAGTTCACAAAAGTCCTGAGGGAGTGGAAGCCGCAAATCGAGCAGCATCTGAGATGGAGCGGGGCGGTCCTCCTCAGGGGCTTCCCCGTGGCGACCGCTTCCGACTTCAACGATGCGGTGGAGGCCTTCGGGTACGAGGAACTTCCCTACGTCGGTGGTGCTGCTCCTCGTACCAACATTGTCGGGAGGGTGTTCACCGCCAACGAGTCGCCCCCCGATCAGAAGATCCCCTTCCATCACGAGATGGCTCAGGTTCTCCCCCGCGTCTTCCTTTTCCATGCAACCGCATTATGGTGTTTGGTTTCGTTTCTAATCTATCGATTTTTTTTGCATAATCTAATATATCTCGATTTAAGTTCTGAAATGACCGAAAATCGATCAGTGTAGAGGTAAAGAATCCATATGTTGACCCCACTTAGTGTGAGAAAAGACTTGGTTATTGTTGTAATATGCTCACCACACTAAGTCACTTCGTTTGTGTTTTAGGAGGAACATTCCACGTAAATTTCATACTGTGACAAGTATCATGATAGGACCATTTGGAATTGGCATCTGCTTGAAATCAGATGCATGGAAATAGGAATCCTTGGATCCAATCACATTAAGAAATCAAAATGGGATTCTTATATCTGTCGTGGCTTACTTAGATTGGATACTTCACCAGTTAGACATGAAGAATGCTTTTCTTTACGGAGACCTCTAGGATGAAGTATATATGAAACAGTTCTCGGGGTTTGAAACTAAGGGGGAGTGTAGTAAGGTTTGCAAACTACATAAAGCAATATATACGCTTAAACAGAGTCCATGTGTATGATTTCATAAGCTCTTGGATATAATTGAGGAGGTTGGCTTTAAGAAATCATCCGTAGACTATTCTTTATTTACGAAGAAAATTGGAAAAGGAAGAATGGTTATGTTAATATACGTGGATCAGTGGATGGTATTATACTAATTGGGAATGATATAGGTGGGATTGAAGCTTTCAAGGAATTCCTTGCCAAGCACTTTGTCACAAAGGACTTAGGGCCACTACGGTATTTCCTTAGCATCGGGACAACTTGAAATGAGAGTTGTGCTCTCTTAGAGGAAGTATGTAGTTGATCTCCTTCAGAAGATTGGCATGCTGTGTACTAAGCCTACGTTTATTCCCATAGATCCAAATATACATCTGTATCAAGGTTTTAAATGTTGATTTCAACGTCATTTTGATAAATTTCTAAATACACATTTCGAAGGCACGCCAAGGGTATGTTGTGGAAACACTCGTATTTCGACAACAGAGTTCTGCTGATACTCCTATTTATATTTCTTGTTTATGTTTACTGGGGACTGTTTAGTTATCTTTATAATTTGTCTGGTTCTTTTATGTATTTTTCCCAACATCTCTCTTTATATATAGAGGTGTAGGGTTTTCTCAATAACATAGATTGGTCATTTCTTCCCACTTGGTATTAGAGCAGCGGTCCTAGACCGATGCCCTAGGTACCTCACCCAAGTAGGCCTCCAACACTTCCACCTCAAGCCCTCTCCTTGCTGGCAGCACCTTCATCTCGCCTCCTCCTCCCTAGTCGGCGTCACCTGACCCTGCCATCATTGGTAGGGCTGCTGGCAGGGAGGAGGCCCTTGGAGTCGCCAACAGGGCCATACCTGTGGCCTAAACCATCAGATCCACTGCCAGCAGGCCTAATGGCTCTCTACGTTGCCGCCTAGGTGGACAGTGCCGCTACTGGTGGTTGAGCTGAGGTCGCCCTAGCATCCTGCACTGTCGGTTGGGGTGCTGCGCCATCGCCTGAGGTGCTGCTCCGCTGCCTGCGCTGCTGCCCCACCTCTTGTTGGTCGGTCACTGATCATCCTCTGAATAGGTTTGTAACTATAGATATTTTCAGCCAATAAATCGACCACAGGAGGCGTAAAAGAAGCAAGTACAGACTCGAAAGATCGGTCCAAGGCGTATATGCTTGTCCTTGATCTCTTAGGAACTATTTTGGCAAATATTGGACGGTCTTTGCAAAGGGAATCCGGGTAGATCAGGCTCAAGGGAGAGCGGGGATGGATTCTCGAATATAAGCTGGAAGATAAATGCATCTAGAGTGATGCCTTGGTGATTTTACATCTATGATGGCGAGTTCTAGCTCTTGGTGATCCACCTCATCGCTTTTATGGCAGAGGTGGTTGAGTATGCAGGCTTGACGCCGTAGAAGCATGACATGAGTCATTATGGTACATGATGGTTAGTCAATTCCGGAGCTTCACAGCATCTCTGTGGAAATTAGAGCTATTTTTGGTCGTTTAGTTCTGTTGCATCAGGGAGAATGGTATAGGTTGCTGATGGCAGATATGCACCCATTATTGGCCAGGGGGAAGTATCTGTGATCCCCACGTTGCAGCTATCGAGAGCACTGCACATATCGGAGTTTCCTATGAGCTTATTGTCCGTGAGCAGGATCACAAAGGATTTTCATTGTAGGGTGATTTTTGATGAGGTCAGATGTATTGTCCAGGATAAGCTTACTGGGAAGACCATCGCCGGAGGTACATAGGAGAATGGTCTTTATCATCTTAGTCAAGAGCCATTTGTAGGTGTTAGTAGATATGATGGTGGGAGTGTCTTACAATGGCACGTTTGTTTATGACATTTGCCTTTGGATCACCTTAGGAGGGTGATTCCACATATTTCACCTGCTGTTACTATTAGGTGTAATGCTTGCCAATTGGGTAAGCATCATCAGTCTTCATTCCCTGTTAGTACTTCTCCTGGAGTAATTGCTCCCTTTAAGTTACTCTATATGGATGTTTGAGGATCGAGTAGAGTTCCAAACAGGACAGGACACCGTTACTATCTCGTTGTTGTCGACGATTTCACTAGAGTATCCTGGGTGTTTCTTGTGAAGAATAAGGCAGAGGTTAGAGGTATTATAGAGACTCTTCTCTTGGAGATTAGGACTCAGTATTCTGCTACAGTAAAGATTGTATGGACAGATAATGCCCTCGAGTTTTGCGCTACTAGACTTGCAGAGTTTTATAGGACTCATGGCATTATCCATCAAACTTCTTGTCCCCATACCTCATAGCAGAATGGAGTTGCCGAGCGGCAGCACAGACACCTGTTAGAGGTTACCCGCACTCTTCTTATTCACCACAATGTTCCACAGAGATACTTGGGGGATGCTGTTTTGACGGTGACCTACCTTATTAACAAGATGC
Organism: Thalassia testudinum; assembly: GCA_037157565.1. Classification (NCBI taxonomy): domain Eukaryota; kingdom Viridiplantae; phylum Streptophyta; class Magnoliopsida; order Alismatales; family Hydrocharitaceae; genus Thalassia; species Thalassia testudinum. The sequence continues at coordinate 44,039,318 of JAZHRO010000015.1, read as the reverse complement.
CTAGTTCAGTTCTTCACGAGCAGATACCGATTCTCTCATTACACCCAGATGGTGAGCTTTTCCACGTGTCTCCTAGGAGTTTTGGATGTGTTGCTTTTGTTCATGTGCCATCACCAGGACGTTGTAAGCTTGCTCTTCGTGCTGTTAAGTGCATCTTCTTAGGGTACTTCAGGAGTCAAAAGGAGTATTGATGTTATGATCCCATCCACCACATGTATTATATCAATGCTGATGTGACTTTTCATGAGACGACACCATATTTTTTTGTTGCTGGATAGATGAATGTTCATGATGATGCAGCTCCTATGCCTATTCCTCTGACTTCACTTGAGGATATTCCGGTTTCCATATCTCAACCGACCTCTTTGGGCTCTACTAATCCCATGGATGACTATCAGAGATTGTATGGTCCTTTACGCACATATAGTAGACCTCATGTTACACTATAGAGGCTACCAGCCACACCAGTGACTGATGTTTCGTAGACAGTTGAGATTGACTTTGATGGCAGAGATAGTCTAGTTAGACTTGATCCCCTGACAATACAAATCACCACAGTAGTAAGGCTCCTTCTGCATCAACTCAATCAGAGATACCAGATGATTTTGACCTTCCTATTGCTATTAGGACGGCATCTCGTACATGTGAGTCCAGATATTGTGTTGCAGGCAGTTTGGCTACCGATGGTCTTGCTCCTCAGCTTAGCAGCTTCTGTTAGGTGCTTACAGCGTCACACATTCCGTCTACCTACTAGCAGGCTATGCTTGATCCTAAGTGACGTTAAGCTATGGAGGATGAGATGGCCGCACTTCAGAGCAGACAGACTTGGGATCTCACCTTGCTTCCTATAGGTGCGCGACTTGTTGGCTCCAGATGGGTTTTTACCTTGAAATACAATCTTGATGGGCCTATTTCAAGATATAAGGTCAGGTTGGTGGCAAAGGGGTTCACCCAGACTTATAAGGTGGACTTCTTTGATACTTTCTCTCCTGTTGCAAGCCTTGCCACCGTTCGAGTACTCATCTCTGTTGCTGCCCATAGAGATTGGAGGTTACATCAGCTTGATGTGAATAATACTTTTCTCTACGGTGATCTTCAGGAGGAGGTTTACATGCAGCAACTCCCAGCTTTTGAGGTTCAGGGGGAGTGTGTGCAGACTCAGGAAGGTCATTTATGGCCTAAAGCAGAGCCTGCGAGCCTGGTTTCAGAAGCTGTCAGATGTATTGCAGAGGTCCTCTTCAGATCATTCTCTGTTTGTCAGGAAAATGGAGAATGGCATTGTAGCACTGCTGGTTTATGTAGATGATCTGATTGTCACTGGCAGTGATGAGGTTGTGATAAGACAGGTCAAGGAGTCTCTTGTACAGAAGTTAGTTATGAAAGATATGGACCAGCTTAGATACTTTCTGGGGATTGAGGTTGCTAGGAGTAAAGATGGAATTGTTCTTTCTCAACGCAAGTATGCGTTGGATGACCTTCAGGAGATAGGCATATTGGGGTCCAAGCTAGCCAATCTTCTTATGGACCCCAAGGCACATCTACATGATGAGGGGGCAGAGGTAGCTGATAGCAGAGCGTACAGACAGCTTGTAGGCAAGCTGTTGTATCTGACCATTACCAGACCGGATATTGCCTTGGCAGTAGGCAAACTCAGCCAGTTTATGGAGAAGCCAACGAAGCTGCACTGGTAGGCAGCTATGCAAGTGCTTAGATACTCGAAGAAAGGACTAGGTCGCAATATTATTTTCCAGAGTGGTTCTTCTATGACAGTAGTAGGATATTTTGATGCAGATTATGCAGGATGTGTGCTTGACAGGAAACCTGTCACTGGTTTCTGTACCTTTGTGACTAGTAATCTAGTTACTTGGAGGAGTAAGAAATAGGGGGTAGTTTCTCACTTTAGTGCAGAGTCAGAGTATATGGCGATGGCTCAAACTACTGCAGAGATGGTTTGGATATGTCTTTACTGCATGATTTACACATCTAGATTGAGGAACCTATGGAGATGCGATGCGACAATCGGGCTGCTACTTATATAGCCAACAACTTGATGTTCCATGAGCGTACCAAACACGTTGAGGTTGACTGCCACTATACCAGAGATCTTATATAGTGTGGTTTGCTACGTACTACTTATGTTGCATTTGAGGATCAGACTGCTGATGTGTTCACAAAGCCTCTACCTCGATCAGCATTTGATTACTGCTGTTCCAAGCTGAGCATGATTGACATCTATGCTCCAGCTTAAGGGGGAATGCCGATACTTCTATTTATATTTCTTGTTTATGTTTATTGGGGATTGTTTAGTTATCTTTATATTTTGTCTGGTTCTTTTATGTATTTTTCCCAACATTTCTCTCTATATATAGAGGTGTTGGGTTTTCTCAATAACATAAATTAGTCATTTCTTCCCACTATTTCGATGCCTAAAAAATAGTTCATTTCGAAGGTATGCCGATACATGCTGAAAAAGGACATCTCTTCATCTTTTTCCCTTTTCTCTCCTCTTCTCATCTTCTTCCCCACTATAACCCACCTTCTTATTCCACCATTAACAGACCCTCCACCTTGAACATTCTATCTCCTTTATGTGACCCAACAGAGACCCACCACCTCTTCGCCTTCTTCCTTACGAGGTGTGAACCACAATGCCACCACCATTGAAGTAGCCGAACCCACCACCTCGGCCACTGTAGTAGCATGCATCATCTACACCTATACGCAGGAGTAGAGCAACAACTAGCAAGCAGTAGCATGCCTCGAAACGGTCGTGTTGACCGATATATCATTGAAATATTCGACATGGTCAAAATTATCAGCATACCGGTGACACCTTTGTATTTCAATACCCTTTCCACGTCGATATGGTCCTTTACCCAAAATCCCTCATTTTGCTGGCATGCTAACATCTTGATCACTACTATTAGAATGATTAGGATTGTATTGAATTCCTATAATTGTGTTAGAAAAACTTAATAAACACTTAAATGCTAATCCTATCAAAAAAATATTTAAACATTTAACCCTTATGATTTAATAATCTAACTCTATAAAATATGTAAATCAAACAATTATAGAACTAGTTAATCTACCATAAACTCATGGATATGCAGATGTAAACGTTAAAATCCACAATAAGATCTAAATTTAATGATTGTAGTTTAAATCTATTTAGAGAACTAAGAAACAAATACTATGTAATGTTAGAGAAGTTAAATTACATTAAAGATCTAACAAATAGAGAGAGAAAATACTTGTAAGAGTTCTTATTACTCCAACAAGCATGCAACAACAGTAATAAGTAGAAATAGGTTATTGAGTCGCCTATGTCAACCTTAAAATATGGTAATACTCTAAGAATCGTACTAATACCATTCATTTCGCTGATATCATCAACACATTATTTTGATATTTGGTAAAATATCGATGACAACTTTGCATTTCGACATTACATGTACGTCAATATGGCCTTACATAAAAAAAGGCCATATTGCCGGCATGTCGTAGGCACTCAGAACACTGATCTGTATGATGATGGCTCAAGATAGGTAGATGTATGATGGTTAAGAAATTTCATGCGAAGAAATCAATTTTAGGGTTTCGGGAAAGAGAAACCCATGTTGTATTTTCACTGAAAACTTCGACGTATTAGATAATATTTATAACCGGGACGGTGAGTTCCAGGTCAAACGCAAGGTGGCGATGTTTGATTTGTCAAAATCCACGTTTGTTTTATTTGTTTTTGGAGAATTTTGGCTTTCGTAATTTTTTGGTGTTTTAGATAGATGGAAGATCAAATGGAATATTATCCAAGTTAATCTACTTGCAATTAAAATAAAGAGAGAAATAAAGAGATAATCTAATATATTGTTGAAAAATAATGTTTATTACAACTAAACAACAAAATTACAATAAAAGCAAATAAAAGAAAGAGGAGGTGAGAAGAAATCTCCCGAAGCAGTTGTTCGGTGATATGACTGCGCTTGGCGGCCGCTGGATGAAGTTGAGATGCGGGATGACAGGGATAAGGTGCAGGAGGAATCCGGGTAGAAGACAACTTAAGCAAGCTATAGGAAAGGGATGAGGTGATAGTGGTGATCTGCTACCTGAATGGAGGTGAGGAGACGACTCTAGAGTCTCCTATGAAGGTGATGTGAAAAGGGATGACTATTTGGTGGGATAGGGAATTTCTACACTAATAAGAGAGCTTTAAAGCTTGGGAGTAGGGTTATGGAGGCTTTGGAGTGCTTCCCATTGATTTAAATGCCGACGGCATGCCGTCAGCAAGGTCATTTCCGAGCAAGGGTCGTGCCAACATGAATAAAATGTTGATTTACAGGGATATCGTCGGCATGCCGTCGGCATGGTCGGCATGCTGGCAAAATTGGTGCCCATGCCGAGGTTGCTGTTGATTTTTTTAATTACTTTTGCTATTTTTGTCGGTATGCATCGGCATGCCCTCAGCATGCTCATCGACATGCCTATCGAAAAACGGGCATTTCCACGGGCATGCCCACGAAATGCACACTTGGAATTTCATCGGCATGGCATCGAAATCGGCATTTCGAACCTTGGTGCTTCCTAAGCTCTAGAATAGGTGGGAAGTAGCTAGGTAGAGATGGTGGACAAGGAGGGGGGTCATAGGGTTTTTATAGTGGTGGAATGGGGCAACTCTTGGCCCTTTAGCGCATAAAGGCCATGAATGCCATGCATGAGACACGGCTGTGCACATAGCGCTTCAGCGCATGCATGCGCATCGCGCGTAGTTGTGCCTCATGCTGGCGCTGCGTGGGCATAGCAGGGACGCATCTCCGTCGTCGATCCTTCATCCGACAGCCGAGAGAGCACGAATACCGCACTTACAATTGGCCGTAGCGCGCCCGGAGATCGTGCTGCCACTGTTGGATCTGAAATGAACGGTTTAGATCACACCATCCACGCTCCTCAGATGGTGCAAGCTTGCGTTCAAAGGTGCGTTATCACATGCATTTCGTCTGTTGAGCATCCATGCGGCCACGTCACCGCGCTTGCGTTGCTTATCTTTGATCGGGCGGCCCAATTTAGTATGCCTGCCTATGCTGATGATTTGAGGCATTCGTGGGGGTTCGAACCTGCGACGCTTTTTTCAGAGCGCTCCTCTCAATCGCTAGGCTGAGGGCAGGTTTGTGTCCAGAAGATGATTTTGCGATCGTGCGGTCTCGATTGTTGGATCTCGATCTAACGGTTGAGATTTTGTGTGGAATTCTTCTTCATATCATGATTGAAGGGGGCGATGTGGCCAATTCACAGCTGTTGGATCGCGATCCAATGACTGGAATTGATGGCGCAGTTGAGGAAGGTGGTGTGGGGTTGTTGTGATGGTGCCACGTGGCACTATCACGGCTGTCAATGTTCTTTTCTTCGTATTGGATGCCACAGTGCTCCGATCGAGATGATTTCCACGTTGTCAGACTGTGATCGTCGCTCTGAGTCCATCCGTACGGTCAGATTTTTTATCCGAAGCTCATAGAAATGTCGCCTTGTTCCCTAGCCACAAAAATGTGTAAATTAATATATAATTCATACAAATAATTCTAAATGCATGATTACACTATTAATGAAAAATTTATACATCTAAATGCACCTAAGTTGCTACGGAGCCCACATTATAGGCATTTTTAGATAAAGTAATATAGACTTATCAATGCAAGATAGTACTGTACATGTGTCTTGTTGGAAAATTATTGTATGTTACCGTTTCACGTGATATGGCACATGCAGTGAGTAAGGTGAACAATGTATAGACAAGTCGAGGAAAGTACATTGGGATGCAACCATGATGATCCAAATACTTAAAGTCGTACTAGGGAAAATGTTGCTATTCAGTAGTGGCAAGTTCTTAGATGTGGTGGCCTATATAAATGTAGATTGTGTAGGGTGTCCCGGAGATGGACAATCCACTTCCAGGCTCTGGTTACTTGATAAAGCAAGTAGCTAGTGGTGGCTAGATGTAGTTTGAATCCAAATATAGTGCTATGGCTCCAAGCCACTTGTGAGTAAGGTTTTAAATGTCGATATTGATGTCGTATTGACAAGTCGAAAAGGGGATATGTCGGGGATATATTGTTGATATCGGTGAATTTTGGGGAAATCCCTCAAAATGGTCCTAAATATCTCAAAAAGGTCACAAATTTGATGAAAATTAACATTTTCATAACTACTATATGCACGAAGAAATGCCTAGAAGACTAAAATCATATATTTTGAATGAAAACATAATAGAAACGTGCTACTGACATATCGATATAGTTATAGCATCCAAAAGAAAAGATACAAAGCAATCATACATAATTTAAAGTTCCTGTGGTATCTGTACTTTCATCTTCTCCATACCCCCCATATTAAAGAAGAATCCCCAATGTTGAAGATCTCAATGCAGAAGTAAACAACCAGGACTCGAGGTTATAGCCTCTAAATTTTCAAGATGTCATCAATACAGTTGCAACCTTAGGATGTTTCCATTGCTTTTTTTTTTGGAGGACGAGAGAGCATTTGGGTATGTTATATCACCATGGATATCTATAGTCTTTGTATGTCATGATTTTCAGAAATTGCATCAAGGAGAAGGATCTTAAGACTTGATGTATATGCTTCTACTTCTACTTTGTATCACCATCATCGGCCAAATTAGATTTGAGGTATTTGATTTTAGATATATGGTATGCTGTTGCCTATAGGTTCGTTACCTACAAATTGTCTCATGACGACAACTCCTTAGAATCTTGTAAATTAGGAATCACTTACATATACAAGGAAATATTTTTTTTTAAAGGAAAGATATGCCAATGACATTTCAGCGACATATCGGTGATCTGTTGTCGATATGTTGGAAATTTTATACTTTGGGAGTCCAATTTTAACGATATGCCACCGATATCCGATGATATATCGATCGGCATCATGGAAAAAGATATGGTAAGGGGTGTCGATATCTCTTGGAGCGTCGATACCGACATATCGATGACATGTCAGCGATATGTCGATAACACGTATTACCCTGCTTGTGAGCTCATGTGGATCCACTATGTTCTCAGTGACTTAGGCATCGTTCTACTTGGTCCTATGTAGATGAGATGCGACAACAAGACAGCTCTCTTCATTGCCAACAATCTAGTCTTCCATAAGAGAACAAAACAAGTGGATGTAGATTACTACTACGCTTATGAAATGATTGAAAAAGGGTTTATCTACACATCTCATATGATTTCTGGAGATAAAACTGCAGACATGTTCACCAAGGTGCTTCCTCGAGCATCAGTTGAGTGGTGTTCCAAGTTGAGCATGACAGATATCTATATTCTAACTTGAGGTGCGTAAAGAAATCTCCCTTTATGTTTTCTTATCTTTTGTCCTTTTCTGTCATTTTCTTTTCTTATATGAACATGCATGCAATTTTCTTCAAAGTATCTCTCGATAAATAAAGGCGTAGATTTCTATAGAGAATAGAAAAACTTGATTCCCTTTATAACAACAACGAAGAGCTTTCATAACAACAATGAAAAGCTTCTGGTTGAAGTATAATCCATGAAGGCACATTATTTACTTTTGCAACATTAACCTCAACCGTGATGCTTCTAAGATTCTCCCTTTTGCCTGACAACCTTACAATGGACCATCCTTTTGAAAGAGTTCACAATTGCCTCAATAATCTAAAAGCACCTTAGCCTTTACAGTATCCTTTCCACAGTCACCTAAACTCTTGGCTTGTGCAAAATAAGGTTTTAAATATTGACTTTGGTTCTATTTCGATAAATTTCTATGTATGCATAGTTGTAGTCGAAAATAGTTCTTTTTCTTAGTTTTTTCTAAATGACCTAACATCTCTTTATATGAAGAGGGATGTTGGGTAAATAGCAACATAAGTCCACAATGGAAACAAAATAGGACTAGAGGTACAAAAGGGGGAATAAATTTCTATGTGTGCATAGTTGTAGTGGGAAATAGTTCTTTTTCTTAGTTCTTTCTAAATGACCCAACACCTCTTTATTTGGAGAGGGATGTTGGGTAAATAGCAATATAAGTCCACAATGAAAACAAAGTAGGACTAGAGGTACAAAAGAGGGGATAAAGAAACAAAAGGGGAGTGTGTATCAACGCTCCCCCTCAAGCTGGAGTATAGATGTCTATTATGCTCAGCTTGCTACAACATGTATCAAAGGTTGATGAGGTAGAGGCTTTGTGAAGATGTCGGTGGTCTGATCTGCAGAAGCAACACATGTAGTACAACCTTGGGCCTTAACATACCAACCTCCTGAAGAACATCCAGAGCATATTTGTGCTGAGATAATACAATGCCTTCCCTACTGTTTTCCACCTTTATGCCAAGAAAATACCGGAGTTGCCCTAGGTCTTTCATCACAAACTGCTGTGCCAAAAAGTGCTTGACCTTAGTGATACCCTTTGTATCATCACCTACATAGACCAACAAAGCCACCGCACCATTTTCTATTTTCCTCACAAATAGAGAGTGATATGAGGACTTTTGTAACCTAATTGTGCTCAATGCCTCTAACAGTTTGTGAAATTAAGCTCTAGAACTCTGCTTAAGACTATAGGTGGTCTTCCTCAGTTTATACACACACTCTTCCTGAATCTCAAATCAAGGGGGCTGTTGCATACATACCTCTTCTTGCAGATCTCCATACAAGAATGTATTTTTGATATCAAGTTGATGAAGTTTCCAACTGGAGTGAGTCACAATTGAGATCAAAATCCTGACTGTGGAGAGCCATACAGAAAAAGTATCAAAGAAATCAACCTCATTAGTTTGGATGAATCTCTTTACAACAAGCCTGTTCTTATATCTTGAAATAGATCCATCAGGGTTATATTTAAAGGCAAAGACCCATTTAGATCCCCTAAGTCATGCCCCCTTGAGGTAAGGGAGTCAACTCCCATGTTCCTTTGTCCTTTGGTGTAGACATCTCATCCTCCATAGCCTTCCGCCACTTCGGATGAAGTGTTTGCTGGTAGGTGGTAGGAATCTCCCTCGCAGCAAGTGCAACTGTAAAAGATCTGAAGGCTGAGCCCAGATGTGCTTTAGAAATAGCGCACCCAATAAATTGGTAGTGGTCACAAAAACGAGGTGCCTTCCGAATAGCTATTGGAACATCATCCTCCAAAGTATCTTGTACGGGGTCTGTAGACTAATCAACATCAACAATAACATCAGTAGGCTCAACACATACCTGATTTGGGGAGGGTGGTGAGACAGGAGGAGGGGTGTGTTGTCTGTATGTGACAGTCAACTGATATGTTTTCCCTTCGAATCTTGTTTGTGCCTCTAAATTTGTGTGCGCTGTAGAAGAGGAAGAAAGTCCATCTGGAAGAACATCGATGGGAGTAGGTGGCATAGGCATAGGTGCACACTTAGCCTTAACAGTCAGCTATTGTGCAATAAGAGAAAAATATGGTACAACCTCATGAAATTGAAATGTCACATCCGCACTCATATAATGTCTCTGTTGAATCGAATCAAAGCATCTATACCCTTTCTGAGTTCGAGAGTATCGAAGGAAGATGCATTTTATAGCTCTGGGTGCTAGCTTGTCTTTCCCTGGTCTTAAGATATGAACAAAAGCAATACATCTAAATATCTTGGGTGGCACTTGGAATGGTTCCTGATTAGGATACAACACATGCCAAGGTGTCTATTCATGTAAAACTGAAGAAGGTAATCTATTAATAAGATAACAAGCCATGCGCACTGCATCACTTAGTAAAGGTATGGCACACAATACTGAATAAGTAGAGTTCTAGCAACATCCAAAATGTGCCTATGTTTCCTCTGTGCAACACCATTTTTGCTAAGAGGTGTGAGGACAAGAGGTCTGAGAGATAATCCTATGCACTCTGTAAAACTCAGCAAATTATTTGGTGCAAAATTTTAAAGCATTATCAGACCTCACAATTTTAACAGAAGCATCAAACTAATTTTGTATTTCTAGCAAAAAGGTTTCAATAACATAGCCAACATCATACTTGTTCTTCATAAGAAACAACCATGATAATCTCGAGAAGTCATCAACAACAACAAGATAATATTCTTTTAAAAAAATAAGATAATATCTATGACCTTGCCTATCAGGGATACGGCTAGGACCCCATACATCCATGTGAAGCAACTAAAAAATGGATGAAGTCTCAACTGAAAAGAAGTTGAAAACAAAGATTTGTGATGCTTTCCAAGCTGGCAAGCATTATAGTGAAGCTGTGTGGTCAGAGACAAATGTGGGATGATGCGGCGAAGCCTGTCCAGAGGAGGATGACATAGACGTCTATGCCATTGCACGACACTCCCAAAAAAAGAATCAATCTGACAAGCAGCAGCAAGAGGACTTTAAGCTAGCTTGTACACACTCTTATCTTCATGTTTGCCACTAATCGTCTTCCCTGTCAGGTGGTCCTGAAAAGTGCAACTAAGGTTATAAAAAATGACTCTACAATTCAGCTGCTTCGTAATTGTACCAACTAAGAGAACATTCATAGATAAATCAGGGACAAAAAAGACATCTGCTAGCTGCATAGAGGGGGTGACAACCACCTCCCCTTAACCATTGATGGGGGCAAGTCTCCCATCAGCAGCAACCTGCATGGTGCACCCTTTGGGTATAGAGCGAAATCTCCCAAAGCATCTCTTGTCTCCAGACAAGTGATGTGAGGCACTTAAATCCACTAGTCGAGACTTGTCTGTACTTGATGTAGAGGTGGCAAACACAACATTCTTTGAAGTCTGTGATTGCTCTTATGTAAGTTGTGCTAAATGTTGAGCCAGTGCATCATACTCAAACTAAGAAACAGTCTTAGAAGTCTCCTCAGAGGCAACAGTTGCTTGATTGGCCATTGGAGGTCGTCCATATTTGGCCCAACAATGGGACTCCACGTGACCAATCTTCCTATAAAAGGGACAACAGAGACGAGGTATCCCAGTACCTCCTCATCCTCTATCACGACCTCTAGGAGAAGGCAAACCTCCTCGAGCTTTCATAGCAGTTAGAGCGGATGCTTGACTAGAAGTATCAACAATCTGAGGTTGGGAAACTCCAATCCTACTTAGAAGACTGTATACCTCCTTTAGAGGTGGAATTTCTACCAAGGTTAATATCTCGGAGCGTGTTGCAACATACTTTAGATCCAAACCGGGCAAGAATAAGTGGACTGCAAACTCCTTCCTGTACCCCTTTTGTGAAGCACACGTGCATATTGGATGACAAGCACCACACTTTTCTAGAAGCCCTCTTAGGGTAGAATAATACTGGGATAAAATACGACCTTACTGCCTTAGCTCAAATATGTTATGATGAATCTGAAAGACATGAGAGGAATTTTTCTTATGAGAATAGGTATCTCTAAGGTTGTCCCACTTTTGTTTGGCAATCTTATAGCACATTATTTCATCTCCAATACAAGGTATATAACATTGTTCATCAACCAAGACCGTACCATTCCATTGTCCTTTTTCCAGGTAGCATACTTCCCTGTCTTCTTTGTTGGTTCTAGCTCAAGCAACAAGTGTTCCTTATCATGATCCTCCACAGTCATAAGGAACGTCTGAGATCATTGTGGATAATTGGTCTTGTCCAATCTCACAATCGAGGCAAAGAACGAACTTTTGTAAATTCAGCTCTCCTTGTAGATGAGGTCGCCATACCAACCCAAGCACGAGAAAAACAATCAACGTAGTTCAGGAATACACTTTTACGTCATAAATCCCATTAATATGATCACAAGGTTTCTCACTAAAGGTAAAACAAAAACCCCTTCAAAAATGACCTAAACAACCATAGATCAGAATTAATACCCCCTTATGCACCTACTAGAGGAGAATACAGCCCCCCAACAAGGTACACAAGGGGTCTTACTCCTTTGTTCTGCCTCTGCCGGATAGAGTAGGGGTGGCAATAGCACCTAGAAGGTGCTGTTAGCAGCGTTGCAGCAATGCTTCTACTGGGCGATGTTGGAGGAGGCTAGGCAGAGTTGAAGGTTAGGCTGAGAGACCTACTGGGCAGAGGAGGTCATTGCTGGGTTGAAAGAGCTCTTGTTGGGCATCGTCGGAGCCTTAGGAGGAGCCCAGCTGCTGGTGATGGAGTAGGTCAGTAGGCAATGGACAGAGGAGAGGAGTTGGGGAGGTGCCCTAGTTGTCAGGGAGGAGGGAAGCTCTGATACCAAGTTGTAGTGGGAAATAGTTATGTTTCTTAGTTCTTTCTAAGTGATCCAACACTTCTTTATATGGAGAGGGGTGTTGGGTAAATAGCAACATGAGTCCACAATGAAAACAAAATAGGACTAGAGGTATAAAAGAGGGAATAAAGAAACAAAAGGAGAGTGTATATCAACATGCATTTTGGAGGCATGTCGAGGGCTCACCGTGGAAATGCTTGTGTTTCGACTTCGGATTTTGAGGATTTCACGCATGTCAACAAAGGCAACATGTTAGGTTGAAATGTCCATTAACTTCTATTAGAAAACCCTTGGTGCCTTTATATAGAGAGGCAACCAAAGGGTAGAGTTACAAGTATACCCTTCACGTAACATAACACTAAAAAGGCATACAAAAATAACTCAATACTTCCCCTCAAGCTGGAGCATAGACAACAAGCATGCTCAACTTGGTATATAACAACTCAAGACGTTTCTTGGAGAGCGCTTTAGTAAAGCCATTTGCAACTTGATCGTTTATAGTAATGTAAGGTGTGGTGATCTTGCTAGTGGTAATAGCATCTCTGATAAAATGACAATCCACCTCTATGTGCTTGGTTTTCTCATGAAAAATAGTATTATTTGCAATAAAAGCCACTACCTTGTTATCACAGTACATGGGAGTGGGACCAAAAACACACTCACAAGTTACATAATATAGATCTCACCTACAAGAGCTCACAAGTAGTATGGGCCATAGCCTTATACTTTGATTCTACACTAGACTTGTAAATGGCATTTTGCTTCATGTGCTCTTGCATAATCTACATCTGAATACCCCCAGACATTGAAATGGCCATGCTTTATAAAAGATAGCCCCTTCCTAAGAGCTTGTTTGAGGTATCTTAGCACTTGACAGATACCATCCTAGTGGATTTCTCTAGGAGACTGCATAAACTAATTGGGTCTCCCTACAACAAAGCAAAGATCATGTCGTGTGATAGTTAAATATAACAATTTTCTTACCATAGCATGGTATCTGGTAACATCCTCAAGCAGAGAACTCTTAGAATCTGCAAGTGGCAATGAGGAGTCCATAGGAATGTTGGTAGGCTTGCAACCTAGCTTCCTTACCTCTTTTAGCATGTCAAGAACATACTTCTACTGTGACAGTACTAGGCTACCATCAACATGCTGTACTTTTATGCCCAGAAAGTAGTTTATCATTCCCAGATATTTGGTAACAAACTGAGAATGCAAGAACCTTTTTGTAGCTTCCATCCCTTGTTCATCACTCCTCGTAAGTAGTATATCATCTACATACACAATAATGATAACAGATCCAACAGCTCTATGCGTTGTAAAACCAAAGTGATCTACAGTAGATCTAATAAAGCCAAACTCTTGCACAACCTTACTAAACCTTTTAAGGCCCTGGGGCTTTGCTTAAGGCCATAAATTGCCTTCTTCAACCTGCAGACTTTCTGACACTCCCACTCAACCATAAAACCAGGGGGTTGATACATGTAGACCTTCTCTTCTAAGTCACTATAGAGGAAAACATTTTTAATATCAAGCTGTGAAACCGACCATTCATTGTTGACTGCCATAGAGAGAAGTATTCGCATTGAATTAAGTTTTGCCATTGGAGAAAAAGTTTCAAAGTAATCAACTCCAAAAGTTTATGTATAACCTTTGGCAATCAGACGTGCTTTATATCTGTTGGGATTTTTTAGAGGAGGCCACGTGGCAACCAGCAGGCCATGTGGCAACAATCTGGAGGGCCAGTAGATCGGTAGCAAGGGTCCAATTGGACCAAGTTTGTTGCACCAAGTTTGGTGCTTTTCTATTTTTAGTAAATTGTCTTTGTTAGGAATATGTTTGGGATTTGTTTTAGGAGATAAGATCTTTCTTAATGAGATAAGATCTTTTATCAAATAGGAATATAGTCTTTACTATTTTTAGGGGATATGTTCTCTCTATAAATAGAGAGCCTTCCCAACAATGTTAATTTGAGTCCAATAATATCAAAGATTTATTTGCAAAGACTCCTTTCCTCTCCACATCTCTCTTCCAATGTGTGGAGGCCCTCTCTCTCAAAAGTCTACGCCAATTGTAGTGGCCACAACAGGGAAATTCTTCCCTATTTTCAACGTGGAATCAGTCCCATCGTGGACTATTTTTTACGCCAATCAATCCTCTACGCTTCCACGTGCACACCAATTCTTGACATGGTATCAAAGCAGGATTTCAAGGCGTGATTGGCGTGTGATTTACAGGAAGAGTACACACCCAAATTAGAGAAAATATTTCTCTTGTGCATGTATTCTCTTGGGTTACGCAGGAGCTTCATCCAAACCACAAGGTGATGGTTCTTGCATCCAGGAAGTCATCCTCGATAACTCTAGCGCCTTACGCAGAGGAGACTAGAAGAAGATGGCAGAATCAACCACGACGGTTGGAGATGCCATGCTCGGCCCCGGAGAAAGATGGTGGTTGTCTCTGGGACAACCATCAAGCTTAGTCGGGGTTCCAACTACGTCTTGTGGGCACGCGCCTTCAAGATTTTCGTTGGAGGTCAGGAGAAATTGAGTATTCTCCTTGAAGAGGTGTCGGACTTCAAAGATGACAAGAGGTACTAGTAGAACTATGTCGTTATGAATTGACTCATGAACTCAATGGACCCGTCTATAGCTTTGAATATGCTGTACAAAAAGAGCACATTCGAGATTTGGACGACCCTTGAGAAGAGGTATGCCTGAACCTTGAATAGCGCCTGCATCACCGAACTCTACACCTGTATCTGGATGGCCTGTCACGGAGGTCTTTTCTTGACAAAATACTACGAGAAGATGGAGGTGTTATTCGAGGAGTTGGAGATTTACGAGCCTCTTTGTTGCGACAAGCAGGGGGAGACACATGCGGTGTGGCAATCTACCAAGTTCTTGTCGGGATTGAATTCTCGTTATCGAGCCGCACATGATCAAATTCTTGCTTTAGAATGGAAGATGGATTTGGAGACCATTTTCTGCCATCTCCTCAAGATGGAGATCCTTGAGGAGGAAGACGCCAAGAGGCGAGAGCTTTGCACTTGCTATTCCAGAAGTAAGTGCTGGGCGTGGACGAGGATGAGGATGTGGGTCTTTCCGTGTCTATCCAAAGTGCCAGCATTGCAAACATAACAACCATTTACAAGACAAGCACTGGGAGAAGTTTGAGAGACCACTGTGTGGGGCTACTAATACCTCACGTATGGACTCCCTAACTCAAGAAGATCTTGAGAAGTTACATGCTCTTCTGAGAGAAGACAAGTCCACAGTAGCCATTGCGACAACTACTCAGGTTGCGATAGAAGAGATGACTACGGAGGTCACAGAAGGATTTGCCATCGACTTGTCTAAAGAGAAGACCGAGAGCTTTGTCCTCGAAGAAGATGAATGGTGGGGCACTTAGCCTCACCAATTGAAGACTAAGTCGTCGGCCTCTCGGCCTTCGACTTGAGGGGGAGTGTTGGGATTTTTTAGAGGAGGCCACGTGGCAGTAATCTAGAGGCCTAACAGACCGGCAGTTAGGGTCCAATTGGACCAAGTTTGGTGCTTTTCTATTTTTAGTAAATTGTCTTTATTAGGAATATGTTTGGGATTTGTTTTAGGAGATGAGATCTTTCATAATGAGATAAGATCTTTTCTCAAGTAGGAATATAGTCTTTACTATTTTTAGGGAATATGTTCTCTCCATAAATATAGAACTTTCCCAGCAATGTTAATTTGAGTCCAATAATATCAAAGATCTATTTGCAAAGACTCTTCTGCTCTCTACATCTCTCTTCCAATGTGCGGAGGCCCTCTCTCTTCCTTAAAAGTCCATGCCAACTGCAGCAGCCACAATAGGGAAATTCTTCCCTATTTTCAACATGGAATTAGTCCCATCGTGAACTATTTTCCACTCCAATCAAGTCTCTAAGCTTCCACGTGCACACCAATTCTTAACAATATCTTTCTACTGTACCATTTGGGTGACATTTTAGGGTAAACACCCACCTACACCCCACAACAGTAGCACCTGGGGGTAGGTTAACAAGTTCCTAAGTACCCTTGGATTGTAGAACAACCATTTCCTCCTCCATGGCCAACGTCCAGGAAGGGTCTTGAGATGCCTCAACATGATTTCTAGGAATATTTTTGCTGTCAACTACAAGAAATAAAAGCCTCTTTGCTGCAGGTAAATGATCAAATGACATATAATTGGAAACAGAATATTTAGTACAAGATCGTTGTGGTTTCCTCTAAGTAATAGGAAGATCCACATCAGGTACCTCCGTTTAAATTAGCAGTATCAGTAGAGGAATGAGCAGGAATAGTAGAAAGTGGTTCCTTTGCCTGTAGAGTAGTAGGAGCTCTATGCTGAAAATGTTGAGGGAAAGTATCTGTAGTAGGCACCTTGGGATGTCTACGATAGGCAATAGGAGAGACATCATTAGGTTGAGGTGGTTCAGAGGGACCTGGTGGTGCAATAATAGGCACAGGCAATGGAACATCCTGCAACACACTGGAAGATTGTCTTGTAGCAGAGTAATAGGGAATATCCTCAAAAAAGGTCACATCCTTACTAACATAAAGCCGATGTGAGAGATGATCAGAACATCTATATCTCTTTTGGGTTCTAGAGTAACCCACAAAAACACACTTGATAGATCTAAGAGTAAGCTTGCCTACTTTAAATAAATGAACAAAGCACACACACCCAAACACCTTAGGAGGTAACGAAAATAGGTTATGATCAGGAAATAAAACAAAGTAGGGAATTCTCCCACCAAGCATAGAAGACGACACTCGATTAATAAAAAAAGTAGTCGTAAGCACAACATCAGACCAGAAGGTGGTAGGAACATGCATCTGAAACATAATAGTACGGGCAACATCAAGAAGATGATTCAACTTGCGTTTAGCTACTCCAATCTGTTGGGATGTATGAAGACAAGATGTTTGATGTATAATACCATGGGATTGAAAAAATGGAGTCAAAGTAGAGTTCACAAACTCAAGCTCATTATCAGTCCGAAACATGCGAATAGTAGTAGAAAATTGAGTATTTATTTCATTAACAAAATTTTTAATCATTGAGTCTTTATTTCATTCATCATAAAAACTCAACAAACACTGATACAATCATCCTCAAGAACGAAAAAATGCCGAAAACTCCTAAGACCTATGACCTGACATGAGCCCCACAAATCAGCATGAATAAGAGAAAAAGCAGTCTTAGTTATTTTATTACTACTAGGAAATGAAACTTTATGATGCTTGCCAAGTTGACAAGCATTGCAAGCAAAGGAATATGGAAACTACATATCAGGAAACTGACAACAAAGGACTGACATACTAGGATGTCCCAATCTCAAATGCTACCATAAAGCAGAAGTAGAGGAGGCAGCAGCTATGGAATGATGCTTTGGTGGAAGGTCAAGATGGTAGCAGTTGTTTTGCTCAAGTCCACTAGTCTGCTTCATCATTTGGAGGTCCTGCAGGAAGGAAAAATGGTAATGAAAAATAGCTCTGCAACTTAATTCCTTAGCTATCTAACTAATAGATATTAAATTTAGGGTAAATTTCGGCGCATGCATGATATCAGAAAGAGATAATGTAGTGGATAGAGAAATGTCACCCAAGCTTATCTGGGGGACAAGGCACCATCAGCTACTCTGACATGTACTGGAGTAGTCAGTGGTCTAAGAGAAGTAAAAGGGGTAACATCTCATGTTATGTGAGAAGATGCACCTGAGTCTACAAGCTAAGATGGCTTACGAACACCTCTAGTGCTAGCAGCAATAGTTGTCCTCTGAGTCACAAAAGCGCCTACAGTAGTAGTCTGAGTAGAAACAAGTCTATCATATTCCTTCTTGGAGATAGTGACTTAAGGACTGCCTTGCTCTTCCTCCTGATAATGCAGATACTCATCTCCACCATAAGTAACCTGATTGGCTTGATGGCATTGACGAAACTTGTGCTTTATCCAACACCTGTCAACAGGGTGATTTGTCTTGTGACAATGATCACAGAACAAACCATTTCTTTTGCCATGGCCTCCTGTTCTCACTCCACGTCTTCTCCCCTTTCCTCTTGAGGTTTCCTTGCCACGCCTAGTAGCTGCCATGGTTGAAGAATCAAGGATTGAGACCGGGTCAGAGATCTCAAGTCTAGATAGGCGAGTATAGATCTGTGCAGGTGTAGGGATTTCTTCAAGTGTCATAAGTTGATCATTAATAGACTGGAACTCAGGACCAAGACCTGCAAGCAACTGAATAGAGCGAAAGGCCTCGTGTTGCTTTACGATAACAGTGACATCTGTGGAGATCGGTTGATAAGTATCCTGCTCATCCCAGAAGTTCTTTATAGAGCCATAATATTCGGCAAGGGACATAGTTCTCTTTCGAAGGGAATTTAATTCCTCAATCACCCTGTAGATGCGGCTGATGTTGTTCTTATGAGAGTGTATCTCATGAAGAACCTTTCACATCTTCTTTGTAGATGTATATGACATAACCTGTTTGGCAATGGCTCCTTCATACTATTCAACATGCAAGTCGCTACCCAATCATTGTTTGCTTCCCAGTTATCGGACTTGGTGGCTGGTTCATCTTTTGTCAGAATATATTTCTTTCGGTGTAACCCCACAAATTGGGAAAACGAGGTAGACCAGAGGATAAAGTTGGTTCCATCCAACTTGATAGAAGTTCCCTGTATGAAAGAGGATGCGCTTGGAGTAGATATCTTCCTTCCTAAGTCGCTTGGGGAACTCTTCATGTCTTCCATATCATCCGACATACGGGAAACATTGAAGAGAAAATACTGCAGCAGGAGATTAGATCATATATCGGTCTGAAATCGTCAACAAAATTGAGAATAGAGACGTTTCCAGATTATAACCACCTTTGGGGCTAGATAAGACCCTAAAGGGGTTCCTTCTTTTGGACCTCTGTATGGTTGAAGAAGAGAGTGGAGGAGATGCCTCCTAGCTGTTGCTCCTCATGAGGAGCACAAGGCAGACATCCTCAGATGGGAAGGGAGGCAGCGCTCGATGTTGCCGTGACTAGCGGCGAGCAGGGGAGGCGGTGTTGCACCTTTCACACTGTCGCAGATTCGAGGGAGGCAGTGCTTGGCGCTGTTGTGGTTGGCGGTGGGAAGGGGAGGTGCTACTGCGTATCTCACGCCGTCGCAGATTTGAGGGAGGTGGCGCTTAGTGTTACTCAGGTGATCAGATCGCCACCACGATGGGGCAATGTGTAGCCAAAGGGGCTGGCGACCCTCGTGATTGGCGGCGACAGGCCTTGCTGCCGGTCAGAGGGGTTGGCAGCGATAGCAAGGAGGCTGGCAACGATAGGAAGGAGGTTGGCAGCGGCAAGGAGAGGTCGTCGGCTCCTTAGGGTTTGGGTGGAGAGGAGAGGAGGCTAATTTTTAAGACCGTTGCTCTGATACCATGTTAGGTTGAAATGCCTATTAACTTCTATTAGAAAACCTTAGGTGCCTTTATATAGAGAGGCAACCAAAGGATAGAGTTATAAGTATACCCCTCATGTAACATAACACTAAAAATGCATACAAAAATAACTTGAACACAACATAATTCACTTAACATGATGAAAATTGCAAGTAAATCACAAATTGGTAACTTAAAATTTTAAAAGGTTATGCAAGTGTGACATACATGTGAAAACATAAGTGTTGAATCAATACATACTCAAATAAAGTATGTATATCTAAAGTCAAATTGAAGTGCATATTTGTACTTTACGGTACAACCAAATTAAAAATTTAAGAAACAATGAAAAATTTCAAGTACCATCGAATAGTTGAGATTTTTGGAACTCATCAAAACCAAGAATGTTGTGCGTGATCCAACACATATACGCATCCGTTATCTTTAAGAAGGACTATGGTACGAATAATACTATGAATTGCACTACATTTACATTTTTAATTTACATGTAGTAATTTCATTTTACATAATACATTACATAACTCAAATGGTGTGATTCGGAAGTGTGGAGGCTTTTCCACGTAAGGCAAATAGGTAGCAGTAGGTGCTACCAACAATCCCTGTTCTCGCGATAGGGAGGAAAGAGAGATGGTTGTAGTTGGTGAAGAAGAGAGAGAGATAGGGAGTTGATGTGTTGGAAGAATTGTTTCATTAACTCAAGAATAGAAGGATTACAAAGGCTTTCTTTTTTAGAGAGAGAACATATCACAATCCTCTATAACAAGTAACAAATTAAATCCTAATCAAATCACATCCCCTATTTTTAGAAAGAGTAAATCCTTTAAAACAAACTCTCTAAAAACCAAATCCGCCAAACTAAGGGCCACTAAACTTGGATCACAAGACATATCAAAAATCTCATAGGGTCGATGCCCCTTTGGGTGTTTCCTAGACTGCCACATGGCACTACCACGTGGCACTACTACGTGGTACTTTTATCCTCCACACTCCCCCTCAAATAGAGGTTGGGAGGACGATGACTTGTTGAACTTGACTTGGTGATGATGCGGCTATACACTCCACCATCTTCTCTTGATACACATCCTCTTGCTACCTTTGTAGTCGTTGCCTTTTTGGCAACCTATGAAGTCGTGGCTATTGGAGTGGCCGTCTTGTCTTTGTATAAGTTGATGTGCTCTCTTCTCCAACTTTTTCTTGGCTGCATCTTTGGTCTCAGGCACTTTGCTTCATTCTAAAAGGTTGAGAGGAGTCTTCGTGCCTCTTTTTCTACACCCGAGAGCCACACACTTGAACTTGGTATTCTCCAGTATGCTAGAGGGTTCCACACACCCCCTCAATTCGAGTTGGTGTAGTTGCTCCACCCATGAGCCAGCGTAAGGCGCTTGGTTTCTCCGAGTGTGTATAAGGTTTCTAAAACGAATGTGTCCAGGAAAAATCACGCACAATGTGGCCATTTCTTTTATTCTCCTCCTTCCTATGTGTGTAGAGAATCTTTCAGGAAGCGCCTAGATCGAATGCTCTGATACCATGTTAAGTTTGGCGCAATCTGAAAGCGTGGAGGCTCTTCCACGTGAGGGACATAGGCAGCAATAGGTGTTGCCAACAACTCTTGTTCGCACGACAGGGAAGAGAGAGAAGGTAAAGCCGTTGGTTGAGAAGAGAGGGAGTTGTTGATGTTGGATTTTGTTGAAATAATAATGTACTCAATTCAAATTAGAAGGATTACAAGGACTCTCTTTTATAGATAGAGAACATATCATAATCCTCTATAACAAGTAACAAATTAAATTCTAATCAAATCACATCCCCTATTTTTAGAAAGAACAAATTCTCTAAAATAAACATTCTAAAAGCCAAATCTACCAAATTAAGGACCACCAAATTTGGACCACAAGATATACCAAAAATCCCATTCGGTTGGCACCCTTTGGGTGTTTCCTAGGCAGCTATGTGTCACTGCCATGTGGCACTTTTATTCTCCACAATTACAATGTATTTTTACTTAATTTTTAATCATCTAATTTAGATTCTGAATAATTTTTTTGTTTTAGGAAAAAAAATTATTTTAAATACTTGAAACACATATAACTATGGATTAATTTCATTTTTAGTTTATGGACTAAATTACTAATTTCATTTATATATAGTAATTTAATTTACATGTATATGTATTAAGTATTAACTACTAAGTACTAAACTGGTCATTTCATTTTCAACTTCAAGTCCTCTGGATCAAGCTTCTTTAATGTACCTTCAATTTCAAGTCATAAATTACTAATTTTATTTTTAATTTACATTACAAATTACATCTTAGTTACATTTAATTTCATTTTTTATTTTTCATGTAAAAAATATAAATTAATTTCACACTAAATATAAAGCACAAATGTACGTTAACAAGAATATCCATACAAAAGTTCATGCACATCCCTTCCCTCCCCTCCCCCCCGAATTAAATTGCATTGGTGATATTTAGTCATGAATAAGTGATATATTTGAGTTTTGAATTAAATTGTATCAATGATATTTTAGTTCTAAATTAAATATCACCGGTGATATTTGACATGGAGATCAAATATCGCCTTGTGTCGATAAATATCAGTGAAATGCTAGAAAATTTACAAAGAGAACCCTCGATATGGGTCGAATTGGTTGGCACATGGCGATATTTTGTCAATATCTATGTATTATGAGACATATCACGTCGATATGGCCCTGCCCAGAAAATGCCCATTTCGACAGCTTGCTGACATTTAAATCATTGGTGCGAAGGTCTCAAGCCCAGTGTTCGTTAGTTTCAAACCACCATCTCCATTTCACATTATCTCTATGACACCTCAGCAACGAGAAGACCAATCTGTTGAGGGCCTACCGAGAACAACCTCCAATTAGGAACCTCACTTCTTTAGCACTGGCAATAAAGTTTCCTCAAGCACAAAGCCTTGCTCCTTCGATATTGCCCTCAGATCATCCTGTGAAACCCTCCCTCAGACTGCATTCGCACCAAGACCAGGCTTGGGAAAGTTGTCATTCTCCTTCATTGATGCGAAGCATGGTCCAACGACTTCCAGCCCTATTCCATTTGGCACCACTGCAGTTGCTTCCACGGCAAGAAGATGGAAGATGCCTCTTGAACAACGGCTGTGATGTTTGCTTATAACCAAGTCCTCCACAAGTGAGGCATTTGATTGGATCACAATATTGCATTGCCCAATGACATCTCCCCCTACATCGGAAGCATAGTACTTGTCCTTCATGTCCTCTAGACCCTCCTTGATCTACAAGAGTGAGAGAATGCCTCCTACAGATTCCCTCTAGAGCAACCCACTTCTGCCTTGCACTCTTTGCTAACCCATGCAATCTCAACAAACGTAGAATTTGCACCAATTTCTGTCAACAGGGTCAGTTTTTTTTTAATGGGCTTCAATTGCTGCAGCTATTTTACTCAAAATCTTCTCTGCATCCACAACTAGGATCCTCACCATTGTCGCTAGACCTCACCCTCTCTTAGCCTTTTGTACCCTAGCTTGGGGTAAAAGCTACAGCCACTGCCTTTGCAATACCATAAAGCTACCCCCATTGCCATTAGGGCATGACTTTGCCCCAATTTCACTTGAATCCCCTGCCTTACATTTCTCTAGACTTTGTTTGGACATTCTTGCCACTGCTTTAATTGAATGAACCAACCTTGCCATAGCCCTTGAATTCACCACTCCTAGAGTTGTTGCTACATTGTCATCTGCAATCAGAGGCAACTTCTAACTTGCAGATCCTGCTTGCAGTGGTGGAGACCAGAAGCCTCCACTCACTTCTTTAATTGACCATCCTAGGTCTCCCTAGCATAAGGAGAAAAACATCAATAGAGGTGTTGAGAAACACTGCCATAGAGCCCTCGTCGAGGCTGAAGTATTGGAACTAGAATCTGGAGACTGGAGAGTCTACCAATCATTGAGATCCAAAGAGAAGGCCCTTAGATTTGGACCATGGGTCAGATTTGTAAAATGGTTTTGGAATATCCAAGCCCTGAGGTGGGACAAACAAGTGGTGAGTAAGTTGGGCATCAGTGCCATCTATGATCATATCCGAAGCCGAATGCCCTCCATCAATACCACTGTCAACCTTTGCCAACCTTTGGTATATTAGGAATGCCAAAAAAAGCTCTGCCATTAGCACTTTTCATGGAACCTTTTGACTCCCTAAACACTTACTTCCAACTTGTTATACCTTCCAAAACCAAACGATTTTTAATATGGGTCAACATGGAATCCCTAGAATGCTCCTTCTTCGAACACTGCCTTGTTGCCCTTCACTGCCATGAGTCATTGGCAGATTGCCATCGACACTTCGCAGACCAAGGCAATCCTTGGTCAGAGCTTTTCCTCCACCATGCACCACTGAAATTAAACGAACATCGTCACCAAGTGAAGGGTCACTAAAGGAATCACCTCAATGGAGAAAACCTAAAAAACTGGACTTGCCCAATGTCTGTTAGAAAGAAAACCAAAAACAAATGTCCATATTTTGTCCATGAAGTGTCTGTGTTGTTGCCTGCAATCTGATTGATTGAATGATGGTCAGTAATCAATTTCTCTGGCAATCCTTGCAATGATTTTGACAGGTCCCTGAGTTTCCTTCAAAGTTGTTTTTCTTTTGTGAAGTGGAGCCAGTAAGTGGAGGAGAAACTCCAATTGTTCTTAGCCATCTTATTTATGAAAGGATGATGGAAAAACATCCCGATTTTGTCAAGAAACTTGAAGAGCATGGCCTGATTTATGTACGAATTTTGGGGAAAGAAGATGACCCCACTTCACCCATTGGTCGTGGATGGAAGTCAACATTTCTGACCATGGATAAGAATGTTGCCGAGGAGAGGTCAGTGATATTTTATATTTTACAGCAATGTTTGGGATGTACAGACTTTGTTTGGATAAGATGACTTTTGAGGACTTTGTTTGGACAAGATGACTTTTGTCTCATTCTCTATTACTAGTATTTTTTTTTATGAAGTATGCATCATTTTTCACCTTGTGGGAGTAATTTCCATTTTCTTGTGTAAATCAATAAAAGGAAGTAACGATTTTTTTAAGACTTCTTACTCCTAATGTAATGATAAATGGTGGTTTCATGCTTTTTTATTTGTATGGCATTGTTCATTGTACCATGCGTCAGAGGTAGGATCCGACAGTCAGAACCTATTGTCCTGATTTCCATGACTCATTTGAAAATTGGCTATAAACTAGTCGATTAAAGGATGCTTCCAAAATCAAGCAAATACCTTAAAGTTTGTCCGAGGATTGGCATGTATTTTGATTTTAAAAATCAATATTATGGTTACCTAATGTAGGAACAATTCTCAAATGTCGACTTTATTTTGTCTCAGCATCTGGGAATAAGGTTTAAAATGTCAATTTCGATGTCGTACTGATAAAATTTTAAGTGTGTATTTCGTGGGTATGTCGTGGAAATGTTTGTTTTTCGATGGGTATGCTGATGGGCATGTTGAGGGTACGTCGTGGGCATGTTGAGGGCATGCCGATACATGTCGATGCATACTGACAAAAATAACAGAAGTAGTCAAAAATATCAACAGCAACCTCGACATGGACACTTATTTCGTCGGCATTTTGACCATGCTGAAGGCATGCCGACAATGCTGACGGCATGCCGACGATATCCCTGTAAATCGACACTTTATTCGTGTCGGCACGGTTCCTGCTCGAAAATGACGTTGCCGACGGTATGTCGAGGGCATGCCGATGGCATTTAAAACTATGGTCAGGAACAGTATTCCACGCCTTATGTGTGATGGCATGTCAGTTAAATGGCCTTTTCAGATCTAGGGTCATTTTGACAAACAGTCAGTATTGAAATGCAACATGGTAGTTGAGTTTAGTAAGTGCGAAATTTTGGAGAAATAGGTGGACTTAGGTGGAATTTTCCCATCATTTTGTTATTGATTTTTGCTGCTATTGGCTATTTGCTGGAGTGGAAAGGGCTTTTATTTTTTGAAAAGTGGAGTGGAAAGGGCTTTGGCAATGGTTTGTTTCTTCCCATTTGCTAGATGTTTGAGATATTTTAGTTTCTCTAAAGTGAAATAAAAGTCATTTTTTGCCCTTTAAGCTAGATTTAGGTTATAGTATTTAGATGGATGTGCCTTAAGGGTTATATTTGTGGATATATTGTTGGCATATAGTGTTTCTTATATTCTTTTTTTGCTCGGGCTTATGGGTGTTTAGCTTATGAGGGGTAGTTCTGTATTTTTCAACTCTTTGGTTTCTCTCTCTCTATATATAAGAGAGCTTAGGATTTTCTATAATGGATTAAGTCATTTCATCCAATTTGGTATCAGAACATCGGTTCTAGACCATGGCTCTAGGTATCCCACCCCTTAAGGCTGCCTAAACCCTAACACCTAATCTCGATCGTCTCTCTTTCCTCCTTGGTGGCGACAGTAGCACCCAATGGATCTTCGGAGGCATGCAACGCACATGTAGCGATGCTACGGCGGCACGGGGGGGGGCTGCTGCACCAACCTGGCGGCCCTTTGGCGGCACACAATAGCCATGCAGCGGTGCTGCGGTGGCATTGCAGCCTCAAGGAGCACTGTAGGGGTCTGCGGCAGCCAGCAGTAGGCGGCGATAGCCATCTGTAGGTCCGCGACGACCCTGTGTAGCATAGTGGCGACGGTTTGAGGCGGCGGCAGGCGGCACAGAATGGTGACGTAGGTGAGGCATAGTGCTTCAGTTCCTGTGTAGTGATCGTGAGGGGCTTCTTGCCCTGATCTAGGGGCTGCAGTTCTTGTTGTCGCAGGGAGAGGGAGTCTAGGTCTCCTTGGGGCCGTCTCGGGTGTTCTCCTTACACGGGTTAGGCCAATGTCTGTCCAAGGGGGCCTTTTGTTATTGATGCAGATCTGAATTCGATTTGTTTTAGATCTATTGGTGTTCGCCGAGTAGTGGTATGGTTTTCTCCAGTTATATGGATTGTTTTGGGATGCGTATTTTCCTTATTGCATGATCTTTGGGGTGCGTATTTCTCGTTTTCTTTGGATGTGATCTACTTGACACCTATGGTAGAATCTGTGAGTTTGGTACATCAGGAGCATTATAGGAGCCACCATGGAGTAGGGTGGTTGATCGGCTCTGGTGCATCACAGCATCTGTGAAGTGATTAGACCTATTTTCGTTCGCTACAGTCCATTCCCCCAAGAAGGATTGTCTAGGTGGATGATGGTAGATGCACCCTAAGTAGGGGTAAAGGGGAGGTGTTTGTGACCCTCAGTTTGCAGTTGTCTGGTGCGTTGCATGTGCTAGAATTTCCACTGAGTCTGTTGTCAGTGAGCAGAATCACGAAGGATCTCAACTGCAGAGTGATCTTCGGTGACGTCGGATGTGTTGTTCAAGACAAGCTCATTGGGAGGATTGTTGTTAGAGGTATGGAGGAGAATGGTGTTTACCATCTGGGATAGGAGCCATTTATAGGAGTTACTCGATATGGTAGCGGGAGTGTTCTACAGTGGCATGTTTGTCTTGGTCACCTATCTCTGGATCGTCTTAGGAGGGTGATACCACATATTTCCTCAGCTGCTACCATACAGTGTGATGCTTGCCAATTGGGTAAGTACCATCGACCCTCTTTTCCAGTTAGCACCTCCCCTGGATCCTCTATATTATTTTAGTTGCTCCATATGGATGTATGGGGACCGAGCATAGTCCCAGATCGGATGGGACACCGATATTACCTGGTTGTCGTAGATGATCTCTCTAGAGCCACGTGGGTGTTTTTGCTGAAAAGCAAGGCAGAGGTTGGAGGATACATAGACTCTTCTTCTGGAGATTAGCACACAGTATTCAGCCACAATAAAGATAGTGAGGACTGATAATGCTCTTGAGTTCTGCACTGCCAGACTTAAGAAGTTCTATAGGATTCGTGGGATTGTCTATCGGATCACTTGTCCTCACACTTTACAACAGAATGGGGTTGTAGAGCGGAAGCACAAGCACTTGGTGGATGTTGCCCGTACACTATTGATTCATCACAATATGCCGTAGAGATATTGGGGGGATGCAATTCTGATAGCGACTTATCTCATCAACAAGATGCCCAACTCAGTTCTTCATGAGCAGATACCGGTTCTTCTTTTGCATCCAGACGATGAGTTATTTCATGTACTTCCTAGGACCTTTCGATGTGTTGCATTCGTTCATGTGCCATCGCTTGGTCGTAACAAGCTGGCTCCTTGCGCTGTCAAGTGCGTATTTTTGGGATACTCTAGGACACAGAAGGGGTACTGTTGCTATGACCCTCTGCAAAATAGACATTATGTTAGCACTGATGTAACTTTTCATGAGGATACATCACATTTCTCAGTCATTGGACAGATGAGCTCTTGTGATGATGTTGCCTTTCTTCTCTTGTCTGTTCCGTGTGCAGAGACTCAGGTGTCTACTTTTCAGTCCTGACCTCCAACTGATAGATAGATGAGCTCTTCCTCCCTAGATGACTTTGAGAGATTGCACGGGCCATTACATACCTATTACAGGCATCACACTTCTTTTTAGAGGCCTCCTCCCTCACCAGCAATTGATGATTCATAGGTAGTTGAGAGGGTACCTGATGCTAGTGACAGTTTGGTCAGACCTGACTCCCCAGACAGTGCGGATCACCATAGTGGTGAGGCTCTTTCTACAGCGAGTCAGTTAGAGGTACCAGATGATTTAGATCTCCCTATTGCCATTAGGAGGGCACCACACACTTGTGAGTCCAGATATTGGGTCGCAGGTAGTTTGGCTATTGATCGTCTCGCTCTTCAGTTTAGTAGCTTCTGTCAGGTACTTACAGTGTCACACATGCCGTCTACCTACCAGCAGGCCATGCTCCATCCAAAGTGGTGTCAAGCCATGGAAGATGAGATGGTAGCACTTCGGAGTAGACAAACTTGGGATCTCATCTCACTTCCTATTGGCGCATGACTGGTTGGCTCTCGATGGGTTTTTGCCTTGAAATACAACCCTGATGGGTCTATTTCGAGGTATAAGTCTAGGTTAGTAGCAAAGGGATTCACTCAGACATATGGGGTGGACTTCTTTGATACATTCTCCCCCATTGTGCGACTTGCCATTGTTCGGATACTTATTTCTGTTGCTGCTCATAGAGACTGGTCGTTATTCCAGCTTGATGCGAAGAATGCTTTTCTCTACGACCATCTTCAGGCGGAGGTTTACATGTAGCAACCCCTTGGTTTCAAGGTTTAGGGGGAGTGTGTGTGCATATTAAGGAAGGTAATCTATGGATTGAAGCAGAATCCCAGGACATGGTTCCAGAAGCTATCAGAGGTGTTCCACCAGATTGGTCTGAGGCGCTCTACTTTAGATCACTCCTTATTTACCAGGAAGTTTGGCAAGGGGGCTATGGCACTCCTGGTATATGTTGATGATCTTATCATCACTGGGGATGACAGAGATGGGATAGACGAAGTTAAGAGGCACCTATTAGAGAAGTTTGTCATGAAGGATCTGGGACAATTGAGGTATTTCTTGGGCATTGAGGTTGCACGTGGCAGGGATGGAGTGGTGCTCTTACAGGCGAAGTATGCTCTTGATCTTCTTTAGGAGACTGGCATGTTAGCAGCTAAGGCTATAAATATTCCCATGGATCCTAAGGTCCATTTATATGATGAGAAATCTGAGGTGGTTGACAGTAGGGCGTATAGGCAGTTAGTGGGTAAGTTCCTTTACCTCACCATCACTCGTCCAGGCTTGTCTTTGTAGGTTGGTAGGCTTAGCTAGTTTATGGATAAGCCAACTAGGCAGCACTGGGAGGCTGCAATGCAGGTGCTCAGGTATGTGAAGAAAGCACCAAGACAAGGATTATCGTTCCGTAAAGGAACGTCCATGGGGATTGTAGAATACTCTGACGCTGATTATGTTGGCTGTGTTGGGGACAAAAAATCTACCATAGGATTTTGCACCTTTGTGGCAGGCAACCTGGTTACCTGGAGGAGTAAGAAGCAAGCAGTTGTATCTAAATCTAGTGTGAAGTCAGAGTACAGGGCCATGGCCTAGACAGCCATTGAGATGGTTTGGGTCAAGTCAGTTTTGTCAGATCTTCATGTTTTTCTGGATAGTTCTATGGAGATGCGGTGTGACAATAGAACAGCGACCTACATTGCCAATAACCCTATATTTCACGACAGGACAAAGCATGTAGAGATTGATCGCCATTACACTCAAGATCTCATTCAGCATGGGGCATTACATACCACGAGTATCACTTATGAGGAGCAGGCTACAGATGTCTTCACAGAGCCCCTTGTGAGATTTGCCTTTGAGGTGTTGTTATGACTCGGTTCTCGAATCCCTGCAGGACTCGAGATCGGCTCGACTCGACTAATTCGAAGACCCAGTCGTCCAACAAGAAGTAACCAAAAAGAAGGAAAGTAAACCACATTCACTATGCTAAGTAACTAACAGTAAAAGAGTACAAGCAGTAAAGGAAATAAAGGCTGCTAACAGTACATATCACCACCACAACAGTAAAGTAGAATAAAGTAGAGAACAGAAACAGTAACAACAGTCTAACTCACTAGTAAAAGGAAGTACAACAAAAATAGGAACTACTGCTGGGCTCGACTGGGCCCAACACTCTCTGCAGCCGGTGACTCAGGCTGCTCGACTCCTGGACTTGAAAAGGGTTATGAGTAAATAGAGTCAGCGAACGCCGAGTAGAGTGGTAACCAACTAACTAAAGCAGTAAAGGCTAGTAGATAATTTTATCTTTTCCAATTATTTTATTTTACAAGTCATTTCTTTTTACCCATTGGTTTATTTTCAGATCTCTTTCTTGATCTCGAATGTTCCTCGTGGGAACGATCTTGATTGCAGTCTTTTCCGAAGAGTAGAAGGCGCACGTGGTGCTCTTCTAGTCGGGAGAGTCCCCCGTGGTGATCCTACACTCAGTCAATCACCCCGAGGTCACGGATAGACGTAGCAGTGATTACGGCACACGCGATAAGCTCACGGGTAGTTACCCTACATTGGTACGCCGTCAGTCATTTCCGCTAGTGGGTACGCTCAAAATACAGCACGGAACAGTATATGGCCTAGCCCTCTCAGTAGTAGGGGTCTAGCCGTTTAAAGTCAAACAAGGGTCTCGCCCCTCCACAGTCCATGCACCATTGTCTGACTACGCCGGTTTGCCTAGTGGGCCAACAAGTCGGTGTAGGGTGGCTAGCTGAACCTTGAGTCCCATGGGGTGGTTAGCTTTCTCCCTACACTAGTAGCTCTCCCCGGTACAGTGTATGTGAGGGCCAACAGAAGTTGGTGTAGAGTGGTCAATCCTAACCCCGGGTCCCAACCCAAGGGCGGCTAGCTCCGCTCTACACTAAACAGGGGACAGTCACTCTCCTTGGTACCACGTACTCAAGGGCCAGCACACTTCCCACTCAAATTTCCAGATCCATTCCCTTTATCCATAGGAGCTCTACTCCTAATTCCCGTAGGGTTCATGCTCGTAGTCACCATGTTGTTCCATACTAGGTTTCATCATTTACATTTCCATTCTCATATTATACACATGCGGCTCGTATTTCCACAATTTAACATATACAACAAGTAATGTCACAGGTAACTATTTAACTAGCACATGCATTTC
The DNA here is from genome assembly GCA_037157565.1 of Thalassia testudinum. NCBI lineage: Eukaryota > Viridiplantae > Streptophyta > Magnoliopsida > Alismatales > Hydrocharitaceae > Thalassia > Thalassia testudinum. The sequence continues at coordinate 44,007,995 of JAZHRO010000015.1, read as the reverse complement.
ATATTTCACAGGCAACTCATATTTATTATAGGTAGTTTACAATTCTATTCATTTATTTATGACTACAATCTCGAACACGCATACAAATGGTGCAAGTACTTATCGTCCTAGGATTCATGCCACATCCTAAGTTTCTAGCTACCTAATTTCACATATGCATTCATATTTTGTAATTAAAACAGGGGAAACCACTCTACCAAATAATCCGGGAGTACTGGGGGCTCGAACGACAGGCTTACGTGCCTCTGTAGGCCCCGAACATGCAACGGATCGAAGTCCTATACCAAGGAACATAACACAATGGAATGCTCAGAATAGTATATAAGGCTTTCTAACATATAGAGGAACTCACAAGGAAATCACAGATATCTCATTTGCGTAAAACGAGCCTCAAACGGACCCTAAACGAGTCAAAAATAGAACTGTAGACCTAAATCAGATTTCTGACATAAGGTCCAGATGTCTTAAAAGTAACCAGGGTCTCACCTCAGGTTCTTGCGTCGATTTCAGATGTCTAGAACCCCTACTTGACCGTCTGGATCCAGCTCCAGACGTTCGAAATGCGTGGGAGGGTGTGCCTCGTGCCTTCTCGAAGCTATCCCTGCACGCGACTGACGATATCTTCTACTTTTAGCCACGCAAATCGTAGCTGCGGTGCGGCCTGCATGGCCGTAACCGCAAGAGGAACGTACCTTTGTGAAGCTCTGCTTTGAGACGTCCGGTGTCGTCACCAGACATCCAACTCGTCGTCTGGACGACTCGCCAGACGTCTGATTCTGGGAAAAATCCAGAACTAGACTGACCTCCTGCTCCTCTTGCCGCGCGTAGCCGCGGCCTCTCCTCGTTTGCAGCTCTGGCTGCAGCAAAGTGTCGGGGACGTCTCCCCTGACATGCTCCTCCCGCACGTGCCGCTTCGGCGGTGCGTCCTCCGGCGAGCTCCCACGAGCTCGCGAACGCAAGCTCCTCCTTTCTTCACGCCACCTCGCCTCCTTGCTCTCGCGCCCTCTCTCGTGCTCGTCCATCTCACTGCAATGGAGAGGAAGAAGGAAGGTGGTGGTGGTGGAGTGGAGAAGAGAGGAAGGGGGGAGAGGGGCCTTATGTAAGGGAGTAGCTAGGGTTCGGTGGAGGAGAAAGAAGAGAGTGAGAAGAAAGAGAAAGGTTGTCTGCGCGCAGCCAGTGTGCAGACCTGACCCTGCGTACAAAATTTTCAATTTCCAGACGTTTGGGAAGGGGTCCAGACGTCTGACCAGACGTTTGATTGATAGTCCAGACGTCTTAAAAGGCTCAGAATAGAACGGGTCTTTACAGGTGTGTTGTTCCAAGCTGAACATGATAGATATTCATGCTCCAATTTGAGGGAGAGTGTTGGCATAAAGTATTTCTTATATTTCTTTCTTGTTCGGGCTTATGGGTGTTTAGCTCCTGATGGGTAGTTCTGTATTTTCAACCCTTTAGTCTCTCTCTCTCTCTCTATATATATATATATATAAGAGCTTATGGTTTTCTACAATGGATTAAGTCATTTCATCTAATTTGTATGGTCATTATAGTAGGTCAATGCTAAGGTTCAATCTATCTAGTTTGATACATTTTGACATTTTCAAAAGTGCACATTTTAAAGGCATGTCAGAGGCATGTGGGGGCAAAAGGATGTGAATTGCTATTATTTCGATGAATTTAATGATTGAAAATGGAAGCATGCTAATGTAACTCTAGAAAAATGAGAAGCTTGCTAAAAAGGGGTGAACTAGACATGCTTGTGAGTATAACACATAAATAACATTATGCATTGGTTAGCTCATCGACAGGGGACCTCCTTCCTTTAGGCGAAGGATCGATTTGTGCTACTGGGTGCTTGGTTGCCAACTTTGGGGCCCTTCAAGCTAGTGTATCCTTGGATGATGTCACCTTGGTTACCTCTGCAGTGGATGAGGAGGAAAGGATGTCGATTTGCTATTGTACTTTGTAAAAACAATTGTCTTCATCTAGGAGATCATTGCTTGGGCTGAGGCTCCATTTCGTTAATAAGCTTTACATGAGGAGGGAGAGCAATAGAGAACCATGGTGATGAAGACCATTGTTCTAGACGTGCCAGGTCTTGTGGAAGCTGAATATAGGGTGGCCCTTGTGGTTGGGGCTTGCCCTTTTGTAGGGGGGATAACACCTTTGCCCATGGTTCACATTCTCACTTGGAACATCAGTGGGCTTTAGGATTCTATTCGAAGGTCGACCCTACATGGGTATATGCTTGAATGGAAGTGATCATTACCCTACTTGAGGAGACGAAGTTGGAGAATATTGATTGTGTGACAAATAAGAAGATTGGTGGTAGCGTTCTCGATGGTTTTTTGGATGTTGGATTGTTTGGTCAGGGGTATCCTCTTGGTGTGGAAGACATCATGCTTCGAGCTCTTGGACACATTGGTTGGAAGGCAGGTGCTTACCGCTTATTTTAGAAGCTGCTTTGATGGTGGGGTGCTTACTGTTTCCTTTTTCTATAGGCTTTGCGATGATGCGGGTAGGGGGAAGCTTTGGGATGAGCATGGACAGGTTGAAACTTTTGTAGATTGCTACCTTTGGTTGGTTAGGGGTGCTTTCAATGTTACATTGTCTATTGACGACCTTCTAGATGGAAGGAGGGACTATTCTACTGAGGCTTTTGTAGACCTGGTTGCAGAGTTGGACCTTTAGAACATCCCAGGGCTGGGAGTCCTCTTCATTTGGAGTTCTTCAAGGGCATAGTCCAAGATTAATAGGTTCTGCTTTGTGGAGTTGGTGGAATGATTCCAGTTGACAGAGGTTGTGGCTATCCGTAGGCCTTTTTCAGATCATAGCCTCTGCTTTGGGACTCTAAAGATAGGGCTTTCTACTCAACGTATTTCAAAATGGGTAGGTCATGGTTGTTCTAAGAGGACTTCAGGATCTTGGTGAAGTGGATGGAAGTTGATTAGGGTGTGTTTGCAATGGATACTTTTGTAGCGAAGATCCAACATTTGAGGGCTACCCTTATGATGTGTATGTGAAAGAAAATGAAGTCTCATAACTTGAAATGAAGCCCTAGCATCTCTTATATAGAGAGGAGAGATTGAAAAATTATAGACATGTCCACTAAGAAAATAAAAATAGCCAAAAAATAATGACATAACAAATGATAAAACTCTAACACTCTCCTTCAAGTTGGAGTGTAGATGTTCATCAAGCCCAACTTGTCGCACAAGAACAAATGCCTCTTCCTTGGCAATGCCTTTGTGAGCATGTTAGCAATTTGGAGCTTAGAGGATACATGTGAAGTAGCAACCTTCCCTTCCATCACAACATTTTAGATAAAGTGATAGCCGACCTCAATGTACTTTGTCCTCTCATGCATGATAGGATTTAAGGCAATATATGTGGTAGATCTTTTGTCACAAAACATAGGCACTGGCATTTGTACCGGATCCCAAGATTTGCTAGGTACGAGGTGATCCACAACACCTTACAAGTAGTATGAGCCTTGCTCTGTACTCTGCCTTTGCACTGGATCGGGCAACCATTGTTTGCTTCTTATTGTGTCACAAAACAAGGTTGCCTCCCAAGAATATAGCGTAGCCAGTAGTGGACTTCTTATTCTCAATAGACCTTGCATAATCTGCATTGGAATGGGAACATACATTGAGATGTCCATTGGCTTTATAGTAGGGTCTCTTGCTCGAGGTCCCCTTTAAATACTTCATAATATGACATACGTCTTGCCAATGACCGTAGTGTGGTCTGCCAATAAATTAATTGGCTCTGCTTACTGCAAGACTAATATCCAGACATGTGCTGGTAAGGTATATCAGCTTCTTAACAGTGCTCCTATATCTGTGAATATCCTCAAATGGTGGATCATTAGTCTTCGCATGTCTGCCTCTTTGCTCAACTAGGACATTAGAGGGCTTGGTAGTTGGTACCTAGATGCCCTATATCTTTAAGTATCTCTAGAATGTATGTTCGCTAAGAAAGTTCCAAGCCATGCTCCTGTTTAGCAACTTCTATCCCCAAAAAGTATTGCAACTCTCCTAGATCTTTGGTGACAATGACCTTCTCCAAGATGGCCTTTGTTTCTTAAAAACTAGCACTATTATCTTTTGTTAGGATTGTCACTAATGTACACAACTAAGATGACAATTCGAGCAATAGTTTGCTTGATAAAAATTGAGTGGTCGGATATAGGTCTCTTAAAACCAATCCTTATGATTTCCGCAGTTAATTTGTCAAACCAGGTCCGGAGACTTTGCTTGAGCTCATATATAGTCGTCTTTAATCTACATATGTGCTCCCCCTCAACCTTGTAACCAGGAGGTTGTCATATATAGATTTCCTCTGTTAGGTCTCCATAGAGAAAGACGTTCTTGTTGTCAAACTAGAATAAGAGCTAGCTTTTGTTGACTGCAACGGAAAGGATAATCTATATAGACGAAATGCGTGCTATAGGAGAGAATGTCTCAAAATAATGCACACCATATGTCTACGTAAATCCCTTTGCCATCCCCTCAGCCTTGAAACTATCGACGGTATCATCTGCAAGATACTTCACGGTGTAACTCATTTGCAGTCAACAAGCTTTACCCTAGGGGCAGTGCTGTTAAGGCGCTTGCCTAGGTGCTAGGTTGAGGCGAGGCAAGGCCTTAGCGCTTTGCTAGTCCTTGCGTCGCCTGATTTGCTTGAGGTGCTACCTAGGCAAGCACCTGGGCCAAGGCACTAGGCGTCCTGAGTAAGCGCTTGAATCAAGTTTGTTGATTTTTCATTTTTTTTAAATACTTTCAAGGGTTTTAATTTCTTTTTACCTAATTATTGAATACCCTTTCTTAGTTTAACACACATGCGTATGTATAGGCACATGTGCATAGATGTATACATATACATGTGCTTAAATATATATACATATAATAAATACATACACACACACGCACAAATATACAAATATATTTTGTATGTTTGTATATGTATGTACATGGCAATTTATACATATAATATATATGTACATACACACATGTGCATAAGTATAGCATACAAATGTAACGACATATAAATATAATGTATACATTTACATGTGTATATGCAAATGTACGAAATTGTATACACACCTGCATATGTATCAATGTGCATATGTATGTGTATTGTGCTTGTTTGTCTAAGCATATATATATATATATATATATATATAACATACCATATTTTAGTTATTGTTTGTATATGTACGTATATATGTATGTATGCATATATATATATGCATATGTACCTATATATTCTTAAGTGTCATTTTTCTCGGGCGAGCACCTAGTGCCTCGAGTGTTTTTGGACCCCCCTCGCCTTTTAGCACCTGTTGTCTTTGACAACATTGCCTAGGGGGACATGGCACAAGCTCCTATGTGCCACAACCAGTAAAGGCCTCCAATTTTGCATCCATAGCAATTTTGCACTACGGATCTCTATATGACTTAGAGTAATCATGTGTCACTGTAGTACTTGGCAGGGCTTGGGAGAACTATTGTAAAAAAGAGTCGAGTGCAATGGATGTATAATGAGAAATAGGATGTGCGAGGATTAATGTGCCACGTGGTAGTCTAGTCAATCCAGTCGGTCAATAAGGGGTGCCAGCCCTACTTGGAGTCTTGGGAGTCAAGTTTAGTTTGTGTAGAGTCTAAGTTTTCTTATTTTTAGTAAGTTAGGCGATAATTAGTTGAGTAATTAGGGGGATTTGATATTCCTTGATTTGAAGAAATGATTGATTGTGATTGGGTTTGTTTCCTGTTTTAATGATTAGGAATGTTTCTCTATATAAAGAGAGCCTATGTAAGCAATTATTCTTTGAGTTGCAATATTAAAGAAATATCTCCACAACTCTCTCCTCCCTTCTTTCTCACCATTGACTGCACCTCTCTCTCCTCTCTCCTTGTGCTGTGTGCAATAGCCACAATAACAGCCATTGTACTACGTTTCTTCTCTCCACGTGGAAGAGCCTCCACGCTCCCATGGTGCCCAAATCTCAACATGGTATTTGACCCTTCAATCTAGGCTCTTTTTGGAGTTTTTTCTACGCACGTAAAACGAAGGAGGGAAAAGTCACACATTTTGGTGGATTGTAGCCACGTGTGTGTGGTTTTTCTCCTTGACAAGCTTGCTTTCTCACGGAAGCGAGGAGAGATCACACACAAGAAGGCCTTATCTTGTGCGTGATTCCCACGTGCACCGAAGCCTCGTGTTGCAAGGCATCTTCGTCAACTTGTGAGTTTTCTCAAAGAACTCTTTGAAGGACCTTGGCGCCTTACGTAAGGCCCAAGGCGACAAGAAGGGGACTCCGGTGGGTGGCTTCCCTTACGCATTTAGTGCCTTACGCGGAGCGTTCAAGTAGAGGAAGACATATTCTTCGAGGACGAGGATGGTTGAAAGCAAGATGCCCGAGACTAAAGTTCCGACTAAGAAGAAGAAACTTGAGGAGGAAGTCAAGACTCAATCACTTTAAGAGGACACTATAGTCTACGCAACGACTTTCGAGATTGCCAAAAGAAGCAACGACTTCCCAGGTTGTGAAAAGACTAGCGGTTGATCCAAGAAGTTTCTTTCCTAAAGATCCAGGCAAGATGCAGAGGTTTTCATGTAGGGCTACTAGCACCTCACGTAAGGATTTACTTACATTTGTTGATCTTGAGAAGATACAAGAAGAAAAGAGAAGACCATGGTGGCCGTTGTAACTACTATTAAAGTTGCCACAGAAGCAACGACTTTGGAGGTTGCAAGAGGTTACACTGTGGCTTCTACAAACGATAAGTTGGAGTGCTTAGAGCTTAAAGAAGAAAAGGAGTGGTGGGGCATCTAGCCTTGTGAAGTCAAGGAGCAAGTCATCGACCTCTTGGCCTTGACTTGAGAGGGGTGTGAGGATTAAAGGGCCATGTGGCAGTGCTACGTGGCAGTCCAGTCAGTCTAGTCAGTCAATAAGGGGTGCCTACCTTAGTTGGAGTCTTGGGAGTCAAATTTAGTTTGCTTAGAGTCCAAGTTTTCTTATTTTTAGTTAGGTGTCAATTAGTTGAGTAATTAAAGGAATTTGAGTTTCCTTGACTTGAGGAGATTTGATTGATTGTGATTGAGTTTGTTTCTAATTGGATGAAATGACTTAGTTTCATTAGAAATCCTATAGCTCTTTTATATAGAGAGATCGTAGAGTCAAAAGTATAGAAATGTCCCTGAGGGACAAAACACTCATAGCCCTTACAATAAGGAAAGAAAATAAAAGACCATATATGCTAACACTCTCTCTCAAGTTAGAGCATAAATATCTATCATGTTCAGTTTGGATATACAAGAATCAAATTAAGATCTAGCCAAGGGTTTGGTGAAAATATCTGCAGCTTGCTCCTCAGATGCAACAAAAGTGGTATATAGCAACTCCTTCTGAATAATGTCCTTGGTATAGTGACAATCAACCTCAACATACTTTGTCTTCTTGTGAAATGCTGAGTTGTTGGCAATGAAGGTGGCTGCTCTATTATCATATCGCATCTCCATAGGACTGGAAAACTGCACCTGTAGGTCAATAAGCAAGGGTCTATCCACATCATCTCTACAGTCATCTGAACCATAGTGCTGTACTCAAACTCGATGTTAGATCTCGCAACTGTGCCCTGTTTCTTGCTCCATGTGATCAAATTGTTTGCTAAGAAGGTGCAGAACCCAGTAGAGGATTTGCGATCCACATGACATCTGGCATAGTCTCTATTAGAGTAGCCAACCAATGAATGTCATAGAAGACCCCTTGGAGAAGAAGAGACCCTTCCCAAGAGCCTTCTTGACATATTTAAGCACCATTAATGCTGCATCCCAATGCTGATGTGTTGGCTTGGTTATCAATTGACTCAGTCTCCCAACTGTAAAGGAGATTTTTGGCCTCGTGATAGTAAGATATAGCAGCTTGCCCACAAGCTGCCTATATTGTCTGCTGTCCACTTGTGCATTCTCATTATAAAGTGGCATCTTGGGGTGCACAGGAATATTGGCCTCCTTGGCCCCAAACATACCAACTTCCTGCAGGATATCTAAAGCATACTTCCTTTGAGATAAGACCACACCCTTCTTGCTGCGAGCAACCTCAATACCAAAGAAATATTGTAGAGCCCCCAGGTCCTTCATGACAAATTGTTCTTCTAGGATGCGTTTAACCTCAGTAATACCTCACTCATTGTCCTTTGTTATGATTAAATTATCAACATAAATAAGAAGTACCACAATACCTCGTCTAGTCCTCCTGACAAAGATTGAAAAATCAGTTGTCGATCTCCTGAATGCAACTGCATCTATAACCTGTGACAACCTCTGAAACCAGGCTCTGAGACTCTGTTTGAGGCCTTATATAGCCTTTTGTAATTGGCACACATTCCCCCTGACTCTGAAAGCTAGGTGGCTGCTGCATATAGACTTCCTCTTGGAGATTACTATAAAGGAAGGCATTATTTACATCTAATTGATGCAAGGGCCAATCTACTTGAACTGCCACTGCAACCAACACCTGGACCGTACGAAGCCTGGCAACTGGTGAGGTGTCAAAGAAGTCCACCTCATAAGTCTGAGTGAACCTCTTTGCCACAAGGCGAGCTTGTACCTAGCAACACCACCATCAGGATTGAACTTCACAGTAAATACCCAACAAGAGCCAACAAGTGCAGCATCATTAGGAAGTGGAGTGAGCTCCCAAGTCCCACGACCTCGAAGAGCGACCATCTCATCCTTCATGACTACCCGCCATTTTGGATCAAGCATGGCTTACAGTGAGTCGTTGGAATCTGCGTAGTAGTTAATGCTTGAGTGAATCTAGCAAATGCAGGAGCTAGACTATCAATAGCAAGTGCCCTCGCCGAGAGATAAGTAGTGCAAGTCTATGGTTGCTTTTGAATGACTATCGGAAGATCAAGATCATCGCCTGACACATCACCTGTCCTGTTCTTGTAACCATCACATGGTAAACATACGTCAGTATCTAAATGACTCACTTGAGAAGCCGATAGTGAATGTGAGGATGGGGTCCTTGATAGGTAGTATGAGGGCGGACATATGTCTGGAGTGGCCTAGTCAGGCGTGGAAAGGGATGCGTAGCCGGAGGTGGTGGTAGTGTAGTAGGGATAGAAATCTCAGGAAAGCTCCCAAAGCTAATGGGAGTATGTGGCATAGGCGCCGTATCACCCTCAGGAGGCATCTCAATAGCCGTCACTGAAAAGAAAGGTATAACATCATGAAATGTTACATCTGCTGAAACATAGTGTTAAGAAGTAAGCGGATCAAAACAATGATACCCCTTTTGTGTTCGGGTATACCTAAGAAAGACGTACTTAATTGCCCTTGGTGTTAGTTTATCCCAACTTGATCCCAACAAATGGACAAAGGTAACAACCAAAAGTCCGAGGGGTAACGTAAAATAGGGGTCGATCAGGATACATGACCTGAAGAGGAATCCATTCATGTAATGTAGCATTGGGCATCCGATTAATTAGAAAACATGTAGTCAAAACAGCGTCACCCTAGTAGAGAAAGTGGATCGAATGGTGAGTCAACAAAGTGCAAACAACATCAAGAATATGACAATGTTTCATCTCAGCAACACCATTTTGCTGAGAGATATGAGGACATGTCTCATGGATAATGCTACAACTAGAAAAGAAATTGTATAAACGCATAGTACAAAACTCCACAGCATTATCTGAATGAAAGCACATCACCAACAGGAATATTGAGTTTTTATTTCCTCGACAAAGTTCTCAATAATTTGTCCTACATTGGACTTATTTTTCAAGAGAAACATCCAAGAAACACGGGAAAAGTCATTAAGTAAAACAAGATAATATTTATTCCCAAGTCAATCAGGAGTATGACTGGGACCCCACATGTACAGATGAATCAAATCAAATGCAGCAACAGATGAAACGGAAGTAGAACTGGAAAAACTAGCCTTGTGGTACTTGACAAGCTAACAAGCATCACAGGTGAGAGCAGTAGTGGAGGGGATGTGTGGTAGAACATGTCTGAGGTGATGAATGGGTAGATGGCCAAGGCGGTGGTGCCATTGGAGAGGAGATCCAGCAGAAGCAAGGCCCTAAGTAGCAAAGGCAGCAAAAGTAGTATGGCTCAGACGGTACACCCCATGTTCCTCACGCCCTCCACCAATCATCTTCCAAGTGAATTTGTCCTGCAAAACACAAGAGGACACATCGAAAATAGCTCGACAGTTCTGCTATCTAGTGATGTTGCTAACATATAATAAACTTAAAGGAAAATTAGGCACATAATAGATATCTGCTAGTCTCAAAGTAGGAGATAAAGACATTTTCCTTGCCAACAAGTGGTGAGTGTCTCCCATCAGCCACTTGTACTGTCTTGGCAGGTGTAATATGTGCTAACTGAGAGAAAGAGCCTCTGTCGCCATATAGGTGCTTGGATGCACCTGAATTAATCAACCACTCACTAGAAGACAAAAGGGACGACATACCAGTTGCAGGTGTCTCTGAAGAGGTAGCAATAGCTGCAGTGTCTGAAGTCTGAAAGGAAGAAGTCTAAGTCAACTGAGCAATCTGCTACCGTATGGTCTCAATCTCAGTACTCAAGGAACTAATATCAGAAGTAGGGAGAGCTACATCTGAGATCTCAGCATGATTGGCCACAGGTGGTCTACCATGCTTCTGCTAGCATGTAGTCTCAGAGTGACCAAGTCTGTCACAATAAGTACATGGAGTCTTAGTACGTGTGCTAGAAGAGCGTCCACGTTTATGACCACGTGCAGAATAAATGGTACCCCTGCCATGTCCAGGGGTTGCAGTTAGTGCGGATGACTGAGCAGTAGAGTTAGGAGTGGGAGTGCGCATGCAACTCTACTGAGTCTACTATATGCTTCGTCCAGGGTACAAAGCTCAGGAGTAGTGAGGATATGATCTTTGGCTGCCGCATACTCAGGTCCAAGGCCAGCCAAGAAAAGAGAGACAACCAACTGTCTCCTAAAATTCCTCCAAGGCTCATAGGCACACCTTGGCAGGTAGTAGTGCCTCTCTAACATTCCCTTCGTGAGGGAGTAATATTGTGACAGTGTGCGTCCCTCCTGACGCAGATAAAAAAGGTTGTAAAAGACCTGAAAAACTCGTGCGGAGTTCTTAGCATGTGAATAGGTATCACGCAAAGACTCCCACATCTCCTTACTGTAGTATAGTACATGATCTCATCCCTTATTCGGGGAATAATCGTATGCATCAGTCATGCACAAACCATGGCATTGTCACTATTCCAATTGGCATTTGTGCCTGTCTTGTTCTCAGGCTCTGGATCCGTAAGAATATGGCTCTTTTTATGACCCTTGATGGTCATAAGAAAGGTGTGGGACTACTGTGGGTAGTTGGTCTCATCTAACTTAACAACATGACCAAAGAACGGATTCTTGAGTACCCCGGTATCCGAAATAGAGCTCGAAGACACCTCAAATTGATCATCTAAAGCCATTTTCGCAATCTGGAAGCCTCGATCAAACATATATCACCAAGAAATTATCAAATAATCAGATTTAGATTTGCATCGTTGATAAGAGACCTCTATGGATAGATGTTGGCCTCACTTGGGTGCACGGAGAACACCCAAGGTGGCCCTAAGGAGACCTAGGCTCCTTCTCGCAACGACCACACCGACTGTAGTCCCTAGATTAGGGCAAGAAGCCCCTTATGATTGTTGCGCAGGGACCGAAGCACTGTGTACTACCTTACTACTGATATGCGTCACCAATTGTCGTCGTAGACCACCGCTGTTGTGCCGCACAAGGTCTTTGCGAAGCTGCTGGGGGCTAGTGCTGCCTGCTGCTGGGTGTCGCAGGCCCCGCCAACGAACCTAGAGGTCGCAGCGCCACTGTGTGTGCTGTTGTGTGCCGTCGGAGCGCCACTGGGTGCCGTTGCTGCCCTCGAGGAAGAGAGAGAGGCGATCATGATTTGGTGGTAGGGTTTGGGAGGCCTTGAGGGGTGAGATACCTAGAGCCACGGGTTAGGATTGGTGCTCTGATACGAAATTGGATGAAATGACTCAGTTTCATTAGATATAGAGAGAGATCCTAAAGTCAAAAGTACAGAAATATCTCTGAGGGATAAAACATCCATAGCCCTTACAATAAGGAAAGAAAATAAAAGACCATATATGTTAACATTTTTGTTTTAGAGATTAGGAATGTCTCTCTATAGAGCCTATGTAATCAATTATTTTTTTAGCTGCAATATTAAAGAAATATTTCCACAACTCCTCTCTTCTCTTTCTCTCATCGTCGACTGCACCTCTCTCTCCTCTCTCCCTATTCTGCGTGCAACAGCCACAACAACAACCACTGTTGCTGTGTTTCTTCTCTCCATGTAGAGGAGCCTCCATGCTCCCATAGTGCCCAAATCTCAATAAGATGCAACGTACACAAGTGGACAAACTTCCTCAATGTGATTGATCTATTAGCATCACCGTGACTCAGTTTGTGGCTCCCTTGTGGGAGTATCCTCAAGTAGAGAGATAGGCATAGTAGGCGGTGGAAGAAAAGACTACTCCTGATCTTGTTTGTGGTACAACTGACATGGTATAGAGTCAATACTAGTTCCCTTAAAAGAAGAACGGAACCTTCTCGAAGAAAGTAACATCTGTCATGATAATGTATCAATGACTACTCGGATCATAGTACTGGTTCCCATTCCGAGTGCATGATGCAACTAGATAAAGTTACAAGTTTTTTTAAGTGCATTATTGAAAATTTTCTTTTTCATTTAATTATTAAATTTGGTAAATCTCTTTTATCCAAGGGATGCCTCGGTTGGTTTGTGACCTTTGGTTCTAAGGGGTGCCTTATCATGTCCTGTAACCCTTTTAAAAGGGGGAAGAACACCTATCAATCAAATATAACAAATTTGTGTTTTCTTTGCTGAAGTTATCATATTTCCATTCTCATCTCATCCCTCTTTCGTTCTCTCTTACCCCCCCTTCCCTCTCACCCTTGTACGGACATTTTCCCCATCCCAATTTCTCACTTTTCAATTTCCCTCCCCAACCCATCTAGTCACTGTCCCCTGCACCACTCCCGACGGTGACCCATTCATGAACCCTCCCCACCGCCCCCTATTTAATCTCTCTCCTTACCTAGTACTCCTCTCCTCCAACGGTACCGAATCCTTCCTGCGTTCCCTTTCTTTCACCTCATCTCCCTCTCCGTTGTAAATCTTCGTTTCCCTCTCTATTATAACCCAAAATCTCTAGCCTCCACCTCGACCAAGCCACCACCTTGAACCACCACGCCGACCACTCCATACCTCCACCGACGCCATCCTACCATCTTGACTTCGGTCACGATCTGAACCCAACACCCCGACATGCAACCCTGCGTCTTTCTCGCTACACCAATTGCCCAACTACCTGCACCATTGCGGACCTACACAGCAGCGACCAACCAGCGCTGCCGCCCACTGTCTTATCACCACCAACATCGTCCAGCGTGACCCCGCATTTGCCATCGCCCGCAGTTCCGATGCCATACTACTTTTAGGCATTTCGTTGGCACAACTAAACCCCTTTTTTCTTGGGTTCGTATTAGCCAAGAAAGATGCATTTCTCTGCACGTGGAGAGAACTTATCCTGTTGTCTAAAGGCGTGCATGAAATAAGTACAGCCAAACACTCAGTGGTAAGTCAAACAAATGATTAGCATCGGGATGTAGTAGTTGAAAAAGGATCTCCCCATGTAGAATTGAAGAAGGGACTTGGTTGATCAAATAAGTTGTAGTGAGCACGTCACCCCAGAACTACTTTGACACCTTTATGAAGACAAGGAGCATCCATGCAATATTCAAAATGTGCCTTACTTTCCTCTCAGCAATACTATTCTATTGAGAGGTATTTGCACAGACGTCTATGTAGGGTGCTGATGGTCATGAAAAATGACTGCAGCTTCTGCATACACTCCAGAGCAGTCACTGTGAAAGATTTGGGATGAGTAGTAGACATTTTTTTGAAAAGAGAGGGTGGTTATTTGATTGAAAATCATGCAGATATATTAATAATGATCAAAAAGGCCAAACAATAAGGTCGAATTACAAGCTCAAACTCTAGAGATTAATCAGAGAAGAAACAAAAGCAACAAAATTTTCAATACTAATATGCTGCCTCTTGAAGACAACTGTTGGAATCTTGTTCTACATCTTGTTTTGGTGTTAACAAAATTATTATAGATTAATGTTTACAATTGAGTGTTTTTGAGATTTAGGTGAAGATCAAGGCAAACATTGAATTATGTCAAGGATGTATGATGATAGGAGGCGAGATGACAAGGAGGAGATATTGATAGAAGATCATCTTTGATCTGGAGTTTTTATTGTCTTTTAGATTAAGTTTTACTTTATTAGAATGTATGTTTCTTAACAAAGAATCACATTTTTGATCATAGAATTAATTAGAGATAAATTAGGATAAACATTACGATTATTCGATTTATTTCAAAGTACGTATTGTTTAAAAGATATTGTTTTAGCGGTTAAGTAGTCTAATGAATTAATTAGTAATACACTTAAAATAAAGGTACTTGAAAGCAAGTACTGGTATTGTTCATCAGTACCAGTATATTCAAGGCATAGGTTTGAGCCTATGTCTCAAACTGTGAATAACAAGTATCGGTGCTAACCATGAGTACTGGTATCTGATGGTTACAGTTTGTAGACTCAGTTTGGGCCTAGACCTTACAAGTACCAGTACCTATGATGAGTATTGGTATAGGTAGGTTACAGTGTCTAGTGAGTCTCAAACCTGGGAGTCACAAATATCGGTATCTATGATGAGTACTGGTACCAGGACTCTTGTGTTTTAGCTGTAGAAAAAATTGTGAGCAGCTAGTACTGGTACCGGTACTTTAGTACCAGTACTAGTTAGCTGTTGGTGCAAATATGAACGGCTGAAAAATTTATTTTGAGACCATGAACGTTGGGATTTAAATGCTAACGTCTAGTAGACGAGTAACTAAGGTCCTAACTCTATAAAAAGATCCTAGGACTCTTAGTTTGTAAAATAAAAAGAAATAGACGAGAAAATCCTAGAGCTAGACTTTCATATTTCCACTATATTTCAAGAGAAGAAAAAGTAGTTTGCTGCTCTCATTCTCTCTACGTATTTGCAAACACATAGATGTGCTTTTCTTACGTAATTACAAAGCATTCATGCCCTTTCTAGGCTCTCTATTCGGTAATGTTATTCTAATTATTGTTGAGAGGTTTAGGAATCTTTATTGTAAGATTTTTTACTTGTCTTACACTTGCTCGTTGGGTTGTAATAAACCTGTTGTTGTACTTAGGTTGAGGTAAACTGTTAATTACCTTGGTTAGTAAAGTGATTTCCTTTAGGTTGAGGGAATCATGGTAAAAGTCTTAAGCTGGGAGGTTTAGGTAGTGGAGTATTCAGGTGAGTGAGGAGTCACTATACATTTTGTGTCATTTGTGGTTTGATTGTAATTTGTGCAAATATTTTGTTATTGCTAATACTCGCTTGAGTTTTTGTGTGCGCGTAGCCGTCTATAGTAGATCCAAGGTTTCCAACAACAATTACATTCCTCCCCAACTAGATGCCCTAAGGAATAGCTAAAGGCTTCACCCTCTCTTTTTTTGATCTGAAGATATTCTGACCACCATTCAGGTTTCCTAAAAGATCTCCAAAATCAGCAAAGGTAGCATGCACCAACCACTTGGAAGTGAAGTGACTCTAAATCTACGTAGCAATGGAACAATGGAAAAACAAGTGGTCGACATCCTCATCCGCCGGGACAGAGCGGGCATGTCTTCTCCACCTCAGCCACCCACCTAGCCCTGTACACCCTCGTCATGAACCTATCTTTTCTGAGCAACCAAGCAAAATTCTTCACCTTGAGTGGACAGATTATCGACCAAATCTACCTATAATCTCTTATTAGGTCGACATTCATTCACAAACTTCCATTCCCCAATCTTTTATAGGCATTCATAATGGAGAAATCACTTTCCTCCCAGAAGAATGTATCCACACCACCCTTCGGGTGGTAGCCATCTGGCTTTTGTAGTAATATCTAAACCTCTTATATCCTCTGATTCAATAGGTTTCCCACAAATGAAGGGCAGCAACAACCCTCCCACAAATTAGCCACCTTGGCCTCCTTACCTGAGGCCAACACAAACAGTCTGAGGAAATGATCTTTCAACCTCCCTTGACTTATCTAGTCATCTAGCCAAATCTGAATAAATCACCTGAGCCAACAAAGGGGGCGAAGAAACTTTGCACCCTATGTGCCACAAGAGAAAGCCCTCTTAAAAAGTGAAAAGAGCCTTGCGAGGGAAATGACAGGAGATCCTAGTACACTGAGCTACCGTAACACGCCTGAAAGATCTTTCCCAAGAGGCCTTCCTTGTGCTCAAGGAGTCTACTAATCCACTTGGTTAAAAAGCTATTTTTCATTCTTCCCAACTCTCGAACTCTCAAGCCCCGTTCTTTCAGGGGCTTACACACCTTCCCATGCCATCATTCTCTCCCCCTTCCCAACCGCTCCCTAGTTTGTCTTGAAGGAATTCCTCATCAGGTTCAAGATCTTCTTTTCAGTCCACTTTGGTAGCTTCAGGATGGATGTAAAGTAGGAAGGTATAGAAGACAACACCTTTAGGATCACCAACCTCCTTACTTTAAAAAAAACCTTGGATGCCCAACTTACCAATTTCCTCCCCATCCTCTTGACTAGGGGGTCTACTTCTATATGGAAATCTTCGTACCTGACAAAGGAAGATCCAGACAAGAGATGGGTAAAGAACCCTTTGGCGTACAAAGAGTCATATTGCATCTGTTAGCCTTTTCAGTAGTCATCTGGAATAGAATAAGGTTGACTTACAGAAATTTTTCTTTAGTCCTGATGCCTCTCTAAACAACTCCATAACATGCATCCGCCTTGCCTCTGTCTCTGAGCCCTCCATAAAGAACAATGTGTCATCAGCATATTGAAGCACATGTATCATAGCCTCGTCAACTAAAGAGAAGGCCCTAACTAAGCTCCTTTCGCAGGCTCTAACTGTCAACCTTGCTAGCACATCAGTTGTCAGAATAAAGAGCATCAATGCCAAAGGACAACCTTTCCTAATACCCCTCCTCGGCTATATCCATCCAGTTGCAGGCTTGCCATTAATAAGAATCGAGAATGAAGTTGTCGAGAATGAAGTTGTTGTGACGCATCGTTTCATCCATTCGATCCAAAGAGGTGGAAAGCCCCTCTTAATCATTGACGCCTAAACAAACGGCCATTGCACTGAATCATAAGCCTTCTTAAAATCAACCTTCCATAAAAGCACCTTCTTCCCCCTTCTCTAGTAGGCAAGAATCTTTGAAGCTGTGACATAGCCATCCAAATTATTCTAGCCTGGAACAGTGGCTGTCTGCACCTGAGAACAACCTTGGCTAGGACCCTCCTCAACTTATTTGCTAATACCTTTGCCACAATCAAATAGATGGCATTCAACAAAGCAATTGGCTTGTATTCATCAATGGCCTCTGCCCCTTCCATAGGTAGTAAAAACATCAAGAACTTGTTGAGTCTGTTAAAACCATGGTTTTTGTTTGTGAATTCAGCCATCACCTGTAAGACGTCTTCTTTAACAAGTGTCCTAAATTCTTTATAAAAGTACATTGGGAAGCTATCAGGACCAGGGCAGCCATCGGCATTTAGTCCCTAGATAGCCTTCCGTACCTTGTCCTTACTGAAGGGCACCGTGAGCCCCTCACATGCTCGTTATTAATGCTTGGGATGTCCATCCTCAACTATTTCCATCTCTTTCCCACCCTTCTAGTATTGCCAACTATGTTCCTGCCTAGAAACTCCGTATCACTCTCCTGCAACTTATTAATCAAATTCCTACGTCTTCTCCCTGAGGCCACCACATGGAAATGTTGGGTGTTGGAACCCCCCTCATTTGGCCACTTATGTCTGGACCTCACCTTCCACTCTACCTCAACCTTCCGATCCTCCATCTGTACAACTTGCAGGTGTTTCGCTTTGACCATCCGTTCCTCCTCAAATAAGAGGCCTAAATCTTCCACTATGTTCAACCTTGCAATCTTAGCAAGCACTTCACTTTTCTTTCTATTTCGCCCTTTGAATTGCCTCCTATATACCTTGAGGAGCGACCTTAGCTCTCGTAGCTTAGCTTATAATCTTGCTACTGTCGATCCAATTGGTTGAAACGAGCACCACTTCTCCACCTGCCCTTTGAACCCCTCCTCTAGCAACCATGCTTTATTAAATTTGAAGTCCCAAATTGCCTTCCCTCATTTAACTACCACAGCAAGGGTGTATGTTTTGAAAACGACCTGTTTATGGGTTGAACCTTTGCTATTGGGAAATCTTTTGCAAGCTCCATTGCAGACAATCTATCGATCCTGGATCCCTGCACCCCAGTACTCCTCCAGGTGAAAGAACAGGAACTTGGGAGCATATTTAACATCCCATGCACTAACATAAATTCTACAAATGCCTTCGAGGCACAGTCTCTCCCTCAGCTACCCGGCCTGTCTTTCGGAACCAAAGTAACATCAAAGTTCCCTCTATTAGCCAGGGACATCCTTGAAACCTCGTGGTCACTTAACTCAAGTCCTTCCATAGTTTAGTCCGCATAGCATCCTCATTAGGCCCATACACTGCCGAGAAAACACACTAGAAGTTGTCCTGATGCCTTTTGAGCTGTACGATCACAACAAATGACCTCATAGAGGAATCAACCATAGAAAAAACTTATTTCCACCCCACAATCACTCCACTTGAACATCCAATCACATCCAACGCAACAAACTCCCCCATACTTTCTCCCCTAATCTCCCTCCAAATATGTTGGTCACATCGCTCCAACTTTGCTTCCTAGAGTAGCACCACTTTAGGGTCTCAATGCTGAAAATAGCCCCTTAGTGTTGCCCGTCTGGAGGGGTCATTCAGCCCCTTAACATTCCATGATAGAGCCTTCGTCATGAGTCTTGTGTGACACCTCCCAAGAGATGCACCAAAGCCCCGCTACCTCCACAACAATGTCAACCTCTGCCACCTCCAATCCAGCTTCCATAAATGCTCCCTCTGAGTTCTGCTCCTTAGCCACCTCACATGCCACTCCTTCGAAACCAGCAGCAGCAACCCCCCCAGCACGGAGCATCGCTCCTACACATAACCTCTACTTTAGTACCACTACTGTAAGAAGCTTTGCCCATAGAAGCTTCCTCCCCTTGAAAGGCTCTGCCCCTCCCCATCGTCCCAACCATAGCATCATTTCCTTCGTTACCACCCCTAAGCTCCTTCCCCTTGTTGTGAAAACTGAAGCCTTAGGGTCGACCATCCCCTCCGAGGTTCTATGCCTCCCTTTTAGATCACTACGTGCCTAGGTCACAACACTGCCTCCCACCACGCTCGATGAAGCTCCCCTCCATCGCCCCTTGTAGCTCCATCTCGATTTATGCTAGATCTTCGATGTTGAAATCCTTGTTGCTCTCCATCTCCGAAGCCTCATGGGAGCAGCTTCCTTAGAAAAAAGTAGCGGCATTGCTCTGTCGCACCACCACCGAGCTTGCTCCACCATCAGCACCTACACTCAAATGGGGTCCATTCACAAGAGTTCAAGTCACACCAGTGCGCGGGTAAGGGGTGACACTATCACATAGGGAAACTGTACTTGGGACAAGGTCCCCAAACCTAGATCCAGATCTGTGTAGGGGTCCGAGCTCCTCCACTATAAAGCTTCCTGCACTTTGGTATCAATGTACCCCTCTAACTGCTCCCCAAACTTTTGCTTGCGAGGGATGTGAATCGCCCCTACTATCAAAGTGTGCCTTCTCCACCCCTATTGCCTCCCCAATCAACGTTGCGCATTGAAAGGGTGTCGCCATCGATTGTGCTGACCTTGCAACCACCTCAGCATGGTTGCATCCCAAAGATTGCGGTGACGTGGGTGTAATTGCCACGCAGTCTTCGACGTGACTCCTGGGTTTCCACACCACCTTCCCCGTTGACCACCCTGAGCACCTCTCCACACTGCCACTGACCTAGCTGAACCATTGATCAGAACCTTTGCAAACGACCAGGTTGTATTCTTCACAACTCTGATTAACTACCATTGACCTGCGTTCAACCATTGGTCACAACCTTTGTGAATGATCTAGATGTATCCTTCACAACTCTGATCACCATCACCAACGAGGCTCCCCCCTTCCCCCCCTCTGGAGGCTCAGCGTGATTTTTTTCATTATATTCTTCCCCAGTATCATCTCCACCAAGGTGTGCACCATCGAGATGTTCCCCTCACCAAGTCCAAGCCCCTTCACCACTTGACCTTTGCAAACAATGCGACCGTAGTCTCTACCACCTTCAATGTACGAAGGCGTAATGGTTTACCCTTAATATCCATCAATAGGCCAGCCTTCACTAGTGGGCACTCCTTCACCACTCCATTGTGCTTCGTTAGCCAACACCACTGATTACACCCGTTTCACACCTTAGCTCTGTGAAGACCAACCAACTTCTTCAATAACTCCTAGCGCAGGCCAAACACCAAGAACCTTCCTGTACCAAACATCGCCACCTTGGCCCCTACCTACCTTCATTCCCATTACTCTCGATATCCCTCTCTTTAACTCCTATGGTTCTACTCGACCTTCAAGGACATCTCCAACAAAGACAGTAGCTAGGATCCTCTTCAGAGTCCAAACCTTTGCTGATCAAGGTGCCTAAACCTCCACCATTAGCCGCATCCCTCGGTGGCAGAGGCAAAAGAGCAGTGACTACCCTCCTCGATAGCTCATGTTGCATGCATGCTGCCCTGCGATGGCCAACCCCACCACAGCGAAGGCATCGAATCGGATCCCTATAATCCTTCGCCATATGCCCTTTTTCAGGACACTTAAAACATAGAGCCTCGGATGGTAAACCCCTCCGAGTCCACCTAGAAACCAAGGTCCACCTCCAATCCTCCCCTTTATCTGCTCGCTCTCCACCCCTTCGCTCCAAACCTCTCAATACACCACTCATCCTTCCTCAGATATGTATGTTGTTGAATTATTTGTGTTATGAGTAGCAAAGAATCTTTGACGGATGTTTTATAAGATTGACCTATGTGGATTTATTGTAGTCATCCATGAATATAGCGAAGTATTTGTGGCCTTCTGTATTGCTTATGTGAAAGGGTCCCCAGACATCATAGTGTATCAAATGGAATGATGATGTGCTCTTGGACTCAGCTTGTTGGCAGAAGTAAGAACGATGGTGCTTACCTACTTAACATGCTTTATAGTCAAATTTTCTGGAGATAGGTAGCTCGGGAAACATCTAGTGCATCTTCTTGAAAGAGGAATGACCATGACAACGATGCCAAAGTAGTGGGTCAGTGGAGTTGGAGATAGGCTTGGCAAAGAGAGATGGTAGGCTAAGATGGTAAAGAACGTTCTTCTTATATCCACCACTAATAATCTGATTGGCCTTTTTATCCTAAAAATAGCAACAACATTCATCGAATATAACCCAACACTTTAGGTCCTTGCATAATCTGTTGACTTAGAGGAGACTCAAAGGGAACTCTGGAGCATAGTGAATAAGTGATAGGTGCAGTCATGAATAAAATTGAATGTCTCCAATTGTAGTCATGAGGGAATTGGCACCATTAGCCACTTTGATAGAAGTTACTAGTATGGAAGATTGAGTCTCACAGAGGGAAGCAACATCTTTAGTAAGATATAATGAAGCACTCGAATTTATCACCCATTGTTCAGGAGTTGCAAACATTAGATGTGTATGGAAATCAAAAGCATCGATAATACAAGTAGTGTAGGAACTAGATGTGTCCTCACCCAATTGACAAAAAGGGATCCATCTAAGGTGGTGGTAGATAGAAGAGCCATAATAACAAAGATAAAGGTAGGGTAACAGGTAGACAAGCAGTGGGAGATGATCCCAAGCAGTAAACAATAGTACAAAGGTATTGTTAATTATTGATTAGTGCATAGGAGAAGCAATCATAATCGCTTTACATTACGCGCATATGTAGTTGAACGTGCATGTGCGACTACCCATGTGCTAGGGCTAGCTGCACGGCATGGGACCCAGAGCAAGTAGCAACAATGGGATCGATGATGGGGCACTCGTTAGTTAGGCCATAATCAGACTGCTGCTGGTCAAACCATCAACAATGAGCCGATGGGTAGTGTTGCATATGGTGGATTGGAGATCTTGCCGGTCGGCGGCAACATCCTTGTTTGGGCAATGACTTGGAGGTGATGTTCGCTGTCAATCATGTGTTGGAACCTTTAGCTTGAGATCTGATGCACGCTTAGAGTTTTGGTGGTATTTGGTGGGATATTGGATTGCCGATTTGGGATTGTTGCTTTGATATCATGTGAAAGAAAATGAAGTCTAATAACTCGAAAAGAAGTCCTAGCACTTATATAAAGATGAGGGATGGAAAAGTTACAAACATGTTGACTAACAAAAATCGACAAAAATTAAACATAAGAAATGATGGAACTCTAACAGTATAAAAAAAGGGGGTTTGCGAGCGTTGGGAACATACCATGGTACAGGCTCTACTCTACAGGAGGTGGCTACGATGGACGAGGAAGATGTTAAAGAGTTAACCTCTGCGGAGATAGTTGGGAGATGGAGATGTTAGACTATTGTTAGCAGAATGATAAGATGGACTAGAGACAGAGATCACGTCAGCTTTGGTTTAATGAGGGTGATGCGAATACTCACTTCTCTAGTTGTAGGTGGCAGTGTAACCTTATTACTAGCTTGAAGGTGGGGGAGGAGTCTTATATAGAGAGGGAGTAGATCTTTGAGGCTTTGAGAAAGCACTTTTAGGATTTTTCTAAGAGCTACCCTCTGGGAAGATGGTTTACTATTTACTTGTCTATTCTTGACAATGAAATGTGTAAAATCTTGGTTTGAGATGTTACGAAGGATGCGATTCTTGCATCTATCAGGGGCCTCAAGGCACATGGATCCCCAAGTCCGGATGGGGTTCAGGTTTTCTTTTACAAGGAATTTTGGCAGCTTATGAAGGGTGACTTGCTAGCCCTAGTTAGAGAGTTTATTGAGGATAATAGAGGGTTTAAGAGACTAAATAGGTTTTATCTTTTTTTAGTTCCAAAGAAACCTGGAGTCCATTGATGATTATAAGCCTATTACGTTGTCCAATGTAGTGTATTTGATTGTGACCAAGGTCTTTGCTAATAGGCTCAATGACTTGATGCTCTCCTTGATTAGACTTGTGTAATTTGCTTTCCTACGTGGCCTACACCCTAGGATTCCTTTATTAGGAAATGGTTTAAGCCTGGCAGAGACCTGGGAGGAAGGGCTTCCTTTGGAAGGTGAATTTCTTCAAAGCTTTGACTCCTTGGCTCGTTCCTACTTGTGGTAGGCACTTAACGGCAAGATTTTCTTGATAGGTGGATTTAGGTATGAAAAGATGCGTCACTACCACTTCTTTTTCCATGCTAGTAAACGGGAAGTATACTGGGGGATGGATCCAGCCGTAAAGGGTTGTCCCCTTGCACCCATGCTTTTCATTCTCGTAATGGATACATTGGTTGGTGTAGCTTTCAGGGCTTGTGGTGGTGGCCTCATCACAAGATTTACTATTGCTTGTGACGGGTCACTTACCTCTATTGCAGTATACTAGTTCGGAGTTTTGGTGTGATTTTCAGTTTATAGGTGAACCATGCCAAGTTTGTTTTTGTTCCCTTTGTCATAGGAGCTAAGGAGGCTATTCTCAGGTGATGAACACGGTGGCAGGGGAGTTACCTCGGACTTATCTTGGTCTTCCCCTTAGAGGGAAGTAGTTGTCTGTGGGGAATTGGGAGCCTTTAGTGGAGAAGTTGAAGAGGCTTGTGGGGTAGAGCGGGATGTTGCTCTCAAGGGGTGGGCATTTGGTTCTTCTTAAATCAGTGCTACTAGCCATTCCCATTTTTATCTCCCCATTTTTATGCCACTAAAGAAGATCCTTGGGTTGTTGAATAAGATATGGAAAAGGTTCTTCTGTAAGAGAATAGAACTGGTGGATAGATTCTTGCATTTGGTTGCATGGGTTGATATATGTAGGCCTGGGTGGACTTGGGGTGCTTTCCCTTGATTTCTTTAATAAGGCCATGTTGATGAAGTGGGTGATAAAGTTCCTCTCCAATGGTGACGCACCTTCACATTGTCTTCTCAAGGATTCGTATAGCTTGCCCTTACATGTGAACGAATCTACCATTCTCGAGGCTTCCACTTTTTGGTGTGGACTATTTCCAGTGCTTTAGCAAGTTCATCTTTTCTGGCCACTTTAGGGGATGGGAGGACTTTCAGATTCTGGGAAGATGACTGGTTTGGTGACAGTATTATTGCCTAGCTTCTTCCTAGGTTATTTGCACTAGCCTTAGATGAGAGTGTAGTGGTTAGAAGCCTGTGGGATGGGCCTTTAGTCAAAGGGGGTGGTGCCTAGATGGCTGGTTTGGGGGGGGGGGGGGGGAGTTGTTTGAAGTGATACTAGAGGACCTGTAAAGTCTTCTTTGCATGGTTGAGGAACTAAAGCCAAATGACATGTTGCTTGATTCCTTGGTCTGAGATTGAGGTAGATTCACTGTGAAGAAGGGTTGCAAATCCTTTTGCGTGAGGTGGTAGAGGAAAATGTGACCTTGGTTAGAGGTTGCTCGTCGTTTTGGAAGCAGGGCCTTCCACAAATGGTGAGGATCTCCTATGGCTACTCTGTAGACGACGTATGGTTACCATGGTCAGAAAGAGGAAGTGATATTAGTGGCATAAGAAGGAGAGGTTAAATTATACTATAAAAATAAATGCAAACAATTGCAAAAATGAACACAATAATTTATAGAGGAGACCTTTATGGGAAAAAAACTCTACCTAGATCTTTTAATCTAGGATTTTACCCATAAAAATGAATGGGAATCACTGTAATCAAATTTACAAAACCCCGCTCCTGGACAACTCCTATGGAGAGTTTTGCCCTTCTTTAAGAGAGAACGGGAAACCTATAGCTAGGGTACCCAACAAACTAATCAAAAACAAATATAAAGAAAATATCCTAAAAGGATATAAAATTTAATGTAACGTAGGATTACTCTAGTAGCAAAGATCCATCAGAGGGAGTATGCTTTAGAATTTTCAAAAGCAATGAGAGCACAAGAGCACAAAAAGCTTAGAAATGAGAAGAATGGGAGGACTTTACACTAGAAAGCTTTGTTGGTTGGTGTGTAGGCTTAGGAGACCTTAGGTAGGTATTTATAGGGCATAGGAGGTCAGGTTTAAGCCTTAAGGGCAGTTAGAATTCAAATTAGAATGTAAATTTGAGCTAGAACAACTACAAAACATTAATGTAAAATTTGGCTGGTTCGTATAAAAATGAAGAGACGTTTGAAAGAGGTGACCCAAACATCAGAAGGAAGATTCAGATCCCCAAAGAAGAGATAGGAGACATCCTAAAGTGAAAATAGATGCTAGAAATTAATGGTGCAACATTTAAAAATTCAAGTTCAATGTTTGGATTTATATAGATGCCCAAAAATGATAAGGAAGTCCTCTAATAATGACAAACATTGGGAGCTTGACAAGAAGACTGTTAGCATATGTGGTTTTTTTATTCTCTTATTGTAAGGGTTATGGATGTTTTGTCCCTTAGGGACATTTCTGTACTTTTGACTCCATGACCTTTCTCTATATAATAGTCTTAGGGTTTCTAATGAAACCAAGTTATTACAACCAATTTGGTATCAGAGTACCGGTCCTAGACTGGGGCTCTTGGTATCCCACCTTTAAGGCCTCCAAAACCTTAAACCTAAATCCCTTTCTCCCCAATCCATCCACCACCTGCTAGCACTGGCGGCAGCAGCGGCACAGGGCGGTGCGCCGCTTCTCGCACGCATAGGGTGCTATGCACGCTGACGCTTGACTATGCACAGGCGACGGCGATCGGGGGGGCCTCTCTGTGCATTGGGCAGCGAGCAGTTGCACGACGTCGCCTCGAGCACCCAGTGGCGATGCCACTTAACACTGCTTGACGCGAGCGGTGGCGATTCGTGCCTCGAGCACCCAGTGGCGATGTTGCTTGATGCTGCCTGATGTGAGCGGCGACGATTCGCGTTGCTAGCACCTAATGGCAGCGATCGGACGGCGACACTGCCTGAAGCGAACCAACGCGGCAATAGCGGCGCTCCGGCGACTGAGTGGCGTTGGCTTTGATTTTCCACTTGTAGCTTAACCTAAGAGGACTGTAGCCTTTTCTCTAGGGCTACTCTCCTCTCCTATTGCAAGGGGGAATCTCCGTAAGGCCCTCTCGGGTGGTCTCCCCGCACCGGGGCTAGGCCAAAGCTAGTCTAAGGGGATTTCTTGTGAAGATGCAGATTTGATGTTTCATGTTTCAGATCTGATTGATGATCTATTCGATATAAAAATCTAATTGTGGCTCAAAGATTGTAAGATGTCTTCAGATAATTAGTCTGAGG
Source organism: Thalassia testudinum (assembly GCA_037157565.1). NCBI lineage: Eukaryota > Viridiplantae > Streptophyta > Magnoliopsida > Alismatales > Hydrocharitaceae > Thalassia > Thalassia testudinum. The sequence goes on along the minus strand of JAZHRO010000015.1, from coordinate 43,981,473 downwards.
TGAATTTGGGTACTTCTTTGGACATCGGGTACTGAAGAATCCGTTTTTTGGTCCTATCGTCAAGCTGGACGAGACCAACTACCCACGGTGGTCTCAGACTTTTCTCATGACTGTTAGGGGTCGTGGGAAGGCCACATCCTTACAGATTCGGAGCTCGAAAGCAAGATTGGTGCCAACACCACCTCGGATAGAGACAATGCCATGGTCTTTGTGTGGCTTATGCAGACACCGTATAGGGGATAATATCATGTATTACGACACCGTAAAGGAGATGTGGGAGTCCTTGCGTGAGACATATTCTCATTCCAAAAACTTTGCACGGGTCTTTTAGGTCTTCTACGACCTTTTTTATTTGCATCAAGAAGGACGCACTCTGCCACAGTACTACTCCCTCTTGAAGGGAATGTTGGAGAGGCATCACTTTTATCTGTCGGGGTGTGCCTGTGATTCTTGAAGGGATTTTCGGAGATAGCTGGCTGTCTCTCTCTTCCTGGCAGGTCTTGGACCTAAGTATACAACTGCTATAGATCAGATTCTCACCGCTCCTGAGCTTCCTACCGTGGAGAAAGCTTATAGCAGACTCAGCAAAATTGCAGTTCGTACTCTGGCTCCAAACACTGGTACTCAAACGTTTGCACTGGAAATGATCCGTGGATGTGGCACGGGTACTCCTTCCCTTACACGTGGTTGTGGACACAGACACTTGTCTGGTACATGTCTGGTACATGTACTAAGACATCGTGTACTTACTGTGGCAAACTTGGTCATTCAGAGGCTACATACTGGCAGAAGCACGGTAGGCCACTCATGGCTAATCAGGCAGCTGAGGTTATAGACGGTGTGCCTACCAGTCCTGATGTGAGCTCTTTGAGTACAGAGATTGAGACTCTACGACAGTAGATTGCGCAGTTGACACAGGCCTCATCCTCCCAGTCTTCAGATACTGCATCTATTGCTACCTCCTCATAGGCACCTACGGCTGGTATGTCTTCATGCTTGTTCATCGATGATTGGTTAATTGATTCTAGTGCATCTACGCATCTATGTGGCGACAGAGGTGCTCTCTCAATTAGCCCCTGTTAAACTTACACCAGCTAGGACAGTGCAGGTGGCAGACGGGAGACAAGCCACTAGTTGGCAAGGGAAATATGTCTCTATCTCCTACTTTGAGACTTGCAAATGTCTTGTATTTGCCGAATTTTCCCTTGAGTTTATTGTCTGTTAGCAGTATTACTAAGGATCTGAACTGTAGAGCCATTTTTGATGCGTCTTCTTGTGTCTTGCAGGACAAACTCACTGGGAAGACGATTGGTGGAGGGCGTGAGGAAAGAGGGGTGTACCGTCTGAGCCAGACCATTGTTGCTGCTTCTGCTACCCGGGGCCTTGCCTCTACTGGATCTCCCCTTCAGTGGCATCATTGCCTTGGTTATATACCTATTGACCGCCTCAGATGGATTTTGTCGTACATACCCTCCACTATTGCTCTCACCTATGATGCTTGTCAGTAGGGCAAGCATCATAGGGCTAATTTTCCCAGTTCTACCTTTGTTTCTTTTGCTGCTATTTTTGACTTGATTCATATGGGTGTAGGGTCCTAGTCGCACTCCTAATCGACTTGGGAATATATATTATCTTATGTTAGTGGATGATTTTTCTCGTATTTCCTGGGTGTTTCTTTTGCAGAATAAGTTTGATGTGGGACAAGTCATTGAGAACGTTGTTAAGGAAATAAAAACGCAACTCTTATTTTGTGAAATATTTTCGATCTGATAATGCCTTGGAGTTCTGTACTATTCGTTTTCGTATTTTCTTTTCTAGTCATGGCATTATTCATTAGACCACGTGCTCACTCACCTCTCAGCAAAATGGTGTTGCTGAGAGGAAACGTCGTTATATTCTTGATGTTGCTCGTACTCTGTTGATTCACCATTTGGTTCCCTTCCTTTATTGGAGTGACGCTGTTTTGACTGCATGTTATTTGATCAATAGGATGCTTAATGCTACATTACATGAACGGATTCCTTTACAGGTTATGTATCTTGATCGACCCCTGTTTCACGTCACCCTTTGGACTTTTGGTTGTGTTGCCTTTGTCCATTTGTTGGGACCAGGTCGGGATAAACTAGCATGAAGAGCAGTTAAGTGTCTTTCTTGGGTATACCTAGACACAAAAAGGGTATCGCTGTTTTGATCTGCTTACTTCTTAGCATTGTTTCTGCTGATGTTATCTTTCATGAAGCTGTACCTTTCTTTTCCACGATGGCTTCTGAGATGTCTCCTGAGGGTGATATGGTGCCTGTCATATACTCTCATTTGCTTTGTGAGCTTTTCTGAGATTCCTGTCCCTACTACGTCACCACCATCTCCTGCTACACATCCCTTTCCATGCCTAAATGGGCCACTCTAGACATATGTTCGCCCTCATACTACCTATCAGGGACCCTCCTCGCCTTCATCGTCAGTTTCTTAGATGAGTCCCTTAGACACTGACGTATGTTTACCTTGTGATAGTCACAACGATAGGATAGGTGATGTGTCAGGTGATCTTAATCTTCCGATAGCCTTTTGGAAGTGACCACGGACCTGAACTACTTATCCCATAGCTGGGGCACTTGCTACTGATAGTCTAGTTCCTGGATTTGCTGGATTCACTCAGGTACTAGCTACTACGCAAATTCCTACTAACCGTGAGGCCATGCTTGATCCAAAATGGCGCCCAGCCATGGAGGATGAGATGGTCGCTATTCGTGGTCATGGGACTTGGGAGTTCATTCCACTTCCTAATGGTGCTGCATTCGTTAGTTGTCGGTGGGTATTTACTATGAAGTTCAATCTTGATGGTGGTGTTGCTAGGTACAAAGCCTGCCTCGTGGCAAAGGGGTTCACCCATACTTATGGGGTGGACTTCTTTGATACCTTCTCCCCTGTTGCCAGGCTTCCCACGGTACGGGTGTTGGTTGGAGTGGCAGTTCAGTTAGATGTGAAGAATGCCTTCCTGTATGGTAATTTCCAAGAAGTTTATATGCAGCAACCACTTGGCTTTGAGAGTCAGGTGGAGTGTGTATGCCGATTACAAAAGGTTATATATGGCCTCAAACAGAGTCCCAGAGCCTGGTTTCAGAGGTTGTCATAGGTTGTGGAGGTGGCTGGATTCGGGAGATTCACAGTTGATTTTTCACTCTTTGTCAGGAGGACTAGATGAGGTACTATAGTACTTGTATATGTTGATGATTTAATCATCACAGGAGGATGATGAGTAGGGTATTACTGAGGTTAAGTGCATCTTAGCAGAGCAATTTATCGTGAAGGACTTAGGAGCTTTACGGTATTTCTTTGGTATTGAGGTTGCTTGTAGCATGAAGGGTGTAGTCTTGTCTCAGAGGAAGTATGCTTTAGATATCTTGTAGGAAGTTGGTATGCTTGAGACTAATGAGGCCATTATTCCTATGGATCCCAAGATATCACTCTATGATGAGACTGTACAGGTGGTGGACAACAGATTGTACAGACAACTTGTGGACACGCTACTATATCTCACTATCACGAGGTCAGATATCTCCTTTGCATTTGGGAGATTGAGTCAGTTCAGGGTCAAGTCAACACGTTAGCATTGGGATGCAGCATTGATGGCGCTTAGATATGTCAAGAAGGCTCCTGAGAAGGGTCTCTTTTCCAAAGGGTCTTCTATGACGTTGGTTGGCTACTTTGATGCAGACTATGTCGGATGTCATGTGGATCGCAAATCTACTACTGGGTTCTATACCTTCCTAGCAGGAAATTTGATTACATTGCGGAGCAAGAACCAGGGCACAGTTGCAAGATCCAGTGTCGAGTCTGAGTACATAGCTATGACTCTGACAACTGCAGAGATGATGTGGATCAGATCCTTATTGACGTACATGTATAGTTTTCTAGTCCCATGGAGATGTGATGTGATAATAGAGCAGCCACCTTCATTGTCAACAATCCAACATTTCATGAGAGAACAAAGTATGTTGAAGTTGGCTATCACTATACCAGGGACATTATTCAGAAGGGGTTGCAATATATCATTTTTGCTGCATCTGAGGAGCAGATTGCAGATATTTTCACCAACCCCTCAACCAAATCTTCATTTGATTCTCTTATATCCAAGTTGAGCATGATTGATATTCATGTTCTAGTTTGAGGTGGAGTATTAGTATATGTGATTTTTTTTTTTTAATTTTCTTTTATTGTAAATGTTATGGGTGTTTTGTCCATCAAAGATATTTCTGTACTTTTTGACTCTACGATCTTTCTCTATATAAGGAGAGTCTTAGGATTTCTAATGAAACCAAGTCATTACAATCAATTAAAACATATGAAAGAACAATTCATAAGTTCAAAAATTTGAGATGCTTAGTCTGATTCTGAATGAATATATTGTTGTCTAAATCATGAATAGTTTATGATAGAAGTTATGAGAATAGACAAGTTCTAGAAAGAGAGATAGACGACCGAAATGGGGAGTCAGACATCTGCAATAGGGCATTCAGATGTCTGAAAAAAAATAAGATGTATGAAAATCAGACATTGATTTTTCAAGGATATATAGATATAAAAAGATTGGGTTGATTTTAAGATATATCCTATAGATATTCCTAAGGTTATGATGGCTCTTTTTACATTCTAAATAGTAAAAATAATACAACACTCTTAAAGAAATCTCCAAAAAAATCATCTATTTATCTACACATCTTCGCATCGTTATTAAACTCAATACTTTAGCTTCATCTTTAAAGTTCATTTTGCTTTAAGATTTTTCTACATTACTTAGTCCTCACTTATAAAATAAATTGTCATTATCAAAAACATCTAAACACTATGTTAACAATATTCTTCCCCTTTCTTCCGATGACAAGACATCTAAATAAGATTTATTCTTTGTTGTCATAGTTCCCCGTAATACTAAGCTTCTATCACTTGTTTAACCCTAACAATATGCCTCTATCATTTTTGTATTTTTTTTCTTGCTTTTCGTCCTTATCAAAACAACATGAATTATGAAACAAGAATCATGGAACCATAAGAAGATGCATAGAAGTTATACAACAAACAACATAACGAAGTTTTTACAAACGATAACTGAGTTCATTGAAAAGAAAAACTTAGAGGGTGCAAAGTAGCCTAAAAATTAGAAAGGACAACAGTCTTCATGAGCGTGTTTTGTCTTTTTGAAATTCCATCTTTAGATTCTTCATCCAATCTTCAAGACTTGTCATATGCAAAGCATATTGATTGGTGAAGCTTCAGAGGTAATTGTAATCTTCATGTTACCTTTTGAGTTGGAGCCCTATTCCATTAAATGCAGCCTTTTGAAAGGCTTCTTGATTGCCCTGCACATCCTCCCAAAAATAATTCCAAGATTCATTGTGATAGTAGGAATGAGTAGAAGGATGAGGTAGCATGAGGAACTTGAGAGGAAGTAGGAACTTGGGAAGAATCTTGAGGTGCCTCTTGATTTTCCTCTTGGGTTTCTTCTTCATTACCCTTCCTAATGCCCATAAGAAGTAGAGTGGTTATATCAAACTTTTTAACTGACGCATCTATGTATTCTCTTTAGGTCAAGGTTAAAACGAAGAAGCATGTTGGGGATAAAAGCTCCAAGAGGAAAGGTTCCTACAATGGGTAGCATAAAGAGAATTCATAATAAGATCACACCAATTTAATTTAGTGTGATTCATTATGGTGTAGAGAATGTAGGCAAGTTCCTTGGAAATGTGATCAAATAACCCTACTTCCCATGGAGGTTCCAAGAGACAAGTCTAGCTAATGGTCTAGGAATGGTCTTTAGGTGTTTGGATTCGGGTTTGATCCCTTCAAAAGAGACATCATCCTTGACTAGAGTTTTGGTGATGGTTTTGAAATCAACTCCCTTCACAATATCTCTCCAATGGACACCAGTAGTAACATGATAACAATGGAAGAAATGACTTCATTGAAGATTTTAGGATAGTTGCCTCGATGGTGGAATCATTAGTAAGGTTGGCATAAAACAATTGAACAAGTTTTTTGCCTGGTAGTTCCCCTCGAGGGTAGAATTCCTCATTAAAGAAATGATGAATTTGTTGGGCTTGAAAATGTTCTCAGAGGCCAAACTCTTAAAAGTCTTCCCAAACTATAGGGTGTCTCGTCCTAACTTTAAATTTATTAAAGTTATTCAATTTTTGGGAGACCTTTTTGCTAGGGCAAAATTATTCCATGACAATTGGTAATTCCTCATCCTCTGCTGACTACGCAAGATTTATGGAGGATAGAAGATCTACTACTAGATATGCTACCTTTCTTGGGGGCAACCTTATTACTTGGAGGAGCAACAAGCAGATTGTGGTTGCTTGATATAGTGCAAAGGCTAAGTACTAGGCCATGGCTGATATGACTTGTGAGGTCATGTGGTTGGTACATTTCTTGGTAGACCTAGGGCTTTATGTTTCCCTTCCTGTGCTTATGTTCTGTGACAATCACTCAGCTATGCTCATAACCTCTAATCTTGTCTTCCACGAGCGCACAAAGCAAGTTGATTATCACTTTGTTAGAGATATGGTTATTATAGGGAAGATTAGTATCGTGACTACTACCTCTGAGCATTAGATTACTGGCATCTTTACGAAGACTCTCCTGTGGAAGCATCATGACTTTATGTAACAACCTAGGCATGCTTGACATATATACTCTAATTTGAGGGGAAGTGGTAGAGTATGTGTAGGGGTATTTTTTATTATTTCCTATTTTCATGAGGGTGTTCCTTATACTTTACCCATAGCCTCTCTCTATATTAAGAGGGGGCTGATGTTTTTTTTTTGAGAATCAAGTCATTTCATTCTCTTTAAACAACATAAAAATCCCTTTTAATTATTAAGTCGATCCTTCTTGAAGGCTTTCACCTTTAACACAATGGAGTGCCCCACTAAAGGACTAAAGGGCCTATAATCAAGAATGTTCTTGACTTTATTTAAAGTTCTTGACTGTTAAGTGGATGATGCATTTTCTATATTACTGCTGATCGCCTGTTTGGCGGTTCACCCAGCATTGTGATGGGATTTGCTTGTAGAATGCTTGGAGGAAATAACCGCGAGATGGAAAGCTCTATTATTCTTGAGGGAGGTAGATTGATTCTTTTGAAGTTTGTCCTTTCAGCCACTCTGGTGATAGTGAGCTGATGTTGTTAAAAGATCCTTTTTTTTTTTCTTTTTTTGGAAGATGTATCCTCTGATGCTTATAGATTAGGATATTGTGTATCATCCTCTTGATGAGGGGGCTTGGGCATGATTCATCTCATAATTTTTACTAGTGCACTTTTAATAAAATTGGTGCTCAGGATTTTATGTAGAATCTTGAGCTTACGTTCAAGATTGTTTGGGGCCTATTCTCTTGCATTTCAAAGCAAGACAAGGGCAGGAAAGCAAAGCTTGACTTGATCATAAGAAAAGGGAACTGGCTATGATACATCATTAGAATTGTTAGAGGGGGAAGGGATTAACCTTTTTAATTATTAATGCAGCTTGGATGATCACTCCTCTTATGTGATCATCCCTTTTACTTTTCTGAAAAAATAAAGAAAAGAAGTGTGGAGAGGGTGGGGGGAGGAAAAAACCAACTACTTGCCTATTGAATATGTTTGCAAGCTCACTTTTTCAAGGTGGAAATGTTTTTTCGATTCTCTCATGAGGACATTGCCCTTGCACAATCTTTTCCTTTGTGTGTTAATTGAAGTTGATTCATGTTACTTTGCACATATTTGGCTGGTTAATGAAAAGGTTCTTGACCTCGAACCTGGAATAAAATTGAGTTCAAGGACTTGCTAAAGCATCTGGAACCTGAAATAGGCAACTAAACTGTGATTTTTTTTTTTTTTTTTTTTTTGAGATGGAACTAAACTAAGATTATCTGTGGAGTTCCGTTTCTAGAACAGAATTTCGTATTTGTTATTGGTGGTGGATTTCTTAAAGCTCATTCTATGCAATGGCAAAAAAATTTGGTTTTGAGGGATAGCTAGTTCAGGAAGAGAGTTCTTGTAAATGCTTTCTAGAGACAGTGACGGTGGCTTCATGCTGGTCTGGTCCTCCTAATCATTGATTGGGCTCATGATCATCTACTTTTGTAGCACATTATTTGATCAAAAGTTGACAATCTTTTCTTCATTCTTAACTACATCCAAAAAGAGATTCACAGGTTTGGTCATTTGATGCCATTTGCAGTGCAAAAGCTCAGTCGTTATTGAAAGGGTTGGGTGGTGAGTGGTGATTTCATTTTCTTGAGTGACTATTGAGTACTGACTTATTTGAAAGGTTCAAGCACAAAATATTTGTATTTTGTACTTTTGATGGCTTCATTGTCAATGAGTTGTCACCAAAGATTTCAGTAGTAGGTTTATAATCATGTGGATAAGTCCTATTTGATTGTGGGATTTCTTTAAGGATGTTGGTCATCTCGCTTTTGGGTGCTCTTCTAGTTGCATATTTGACAGATAGTTCTCATTTAGTTCCCTATTTAAAGTTTTGGAAATTGGTTTCTGCTAAATGGTCATATCACCTGTAGATTAGAACAGATACATGGAAGATTGCCATTCTGTGGAGTTTGTGGTTAGAGTTAGAGAGATTCAATTTTTCTTCAACCTTCGATCTTGTGCAATACTTAGGTATGTCTCTCTCAAACTGCCCATTAAGAGCAGCAGAGTGGGAGGTTGTCCTGCATCATGTTCAGTGGAAACTGACAGAATGGAAGTCACGTCTTCTTTCAGAGAAGATCAATGTTATTGAAGGCTCTACCTGCCATACTCATCTTCTCTCTCTCTACTTTCATAATGCCAAAAAAGGTGGCCATGAGGTTAGATACGCTTAGCAGCCTGCAGGTTTTTCTGGAAGGATTCTCAGCATGGGGGAAAGGTAATGGCAATGTTGTCATGGGAGGAGGTATGTTTGCCTACTTTTTTTTGAGAAAAAAGATGAAAATTACCTGAGAATCATCCAGTAAATATATTAAATCAGAAGAGGAACATACCTATAAGTTTTGCAGCCAAAATTCAGAAAAATAGCTAGTCTGTCTCACTACATTCTCCACCCAACATCTCTCATCATTGAAAACTTTACCATTTTACTGCAACCAGATAACCCAAAGAAAGCCAAAGACTTTGCACCATCCTGTCATATCCAGATGCAGATGGTCCCTGAACGTTGTCCAAAATGACTCAAAATTGGTATAATTAGCGGTGTGGATTTCACAGTGATCCAAACCTCTCTAGAGAAGCTGCATTCAAAAAATAAATGCTGGATGTGCTCTTCTGACCAATGTTCAGGAAGTCGGCTGCCTAGGTCGAGTAGGCACTTGCATAGGCATCAGTGGACCCCTTCCCGAACTAAATAGTGCTATGTGGTCCTGTACTCAGATCTGGCCGAGTAGGAGTTTACTCGGATGCAAACTCACTTGATTTTGAGATAGAGCCATCGGTGGGCTCTTCTCAAGAAAACCCACATTAACCCAACGCCCTCCTCCCTTGATACATTCTCCCCGTTGACACATTAACCCCTTGATAACCCCTAAAAATAAAACCCCTATCGCATCCCTCTCTACAAAACCCCCAAGCTCTTAAGGCGGGGGGGATTCTTTTGGTCGGTAGTGGTAGTAAGCCAAGCTCTTGAGGTATATTCTAGATGATTTTGATTACAGTATTTAAGATAATTCTTCTTTTTATCCTTTTAGGTATTGTTTGACACGATGTACATTGTACACTTTTTTTTTTTTGTTTTGATTTACATTTGATTTTAAGTTTTTATTTTAGGTTTCATTTGGATTCTTCGGTTTGATTTTATGTTTTAGATCTAGATTTTATTTTAGATTCTTGATAGTATGTTTTGATTTAGGTTGATTTGAAATTTTTGATTTATTTTTTATTTTAGATTTTTGATTTAGGTCTATTATTTATGTTCATTGATAATAAACAGGAACATTAGGATTCTAATTTCTACATTTTCTTTTTTCAAGATGTTTAATCTTTGTATTCTAAGTTGTATGGTAATTAAAGGGTAAGAGTATTAACTATGTTGTTTTTATTATACTATTTAATTGGATGAAAAGAGTTAGTCTCATTAGAAATCCTAGGCTCTTTTTATATAGAGAGAGACCGTAGAGTCAAAAGTACATAAATATCCCTGATTGACAAAACACTCGTCGCCCTTATAATAAGAGAATAAAAAGCCATATGTACTAACACTCCCCCTCAAGCTGGAGGGTATATATCTATCATGCTTAGCTTAGATATACAAGAATCAATTGAAGAGCTGGCCAAGGGCTTGGTGAAAATACCAGCAGTCTGCTCCTCAGATGCAACCGAAGTGGTATATAGCAACCCCTTCTGAATAATGGCCCTGGTATAGTGACAATCAACCTCAACATGCTTCGTCTTCTCGTGAAATGCTGGGTTGTTGACAATAAAGGTGGTTACTGTATTATCACATCGCATCTTCATGAGGCTAGAAAATTGCACCTGTAGGTCGGTCAATAAGCAAGAATCTGATCGACATCTCAGCAGTCGTTTGAGCCATAGCTTTGTACTTAGACTTGGCACTGGATCTCGCAACTGTCCTTTTTCTTACTCCATGTGATCAAATTCCTTGCTAAGAAGGTGTAGAACCCAGTAGTGGATTTGCGATCCACATGACATCCGACATAGTTTACATCAAAGTAGCCAACCAATGTCATAGAAGACCCCTTGGAGAAGAAAAGATCCTTCCCAGGAGCCTTCTTGACATATCTAAGTACCATCAATGTTGCATCCTAATGCTGACGTGTTGGTTTGGTCATGAACTGACTAAGTCTCCTAACTGTAAAGCAGATATCTGGCCTCGTGATAGTGAGATACAACTTGCCTACAAGCTGTCTGTACTGTCTACTGTCCACCACCTGTGCATCTTCATCATATCGTAGCATCTTGGGGTCTTTAGGAATATTGGCCTCCTTGGCCCCAAGCATACCAACCTCCTGCAGGATATCTAAAACATACTTCCTTTAAGGTAAGACCACACCCTTCTTGCTGCGAGCAACCTCAATACCAAGGAAATATTGTAGAGCCCCCAAGTCCTTTATGACAAATTACTTTGCAAGGATGTGCTTAACCTTAGTAATGCCTTGCTCATCCTCCCTTGTGATAATCAAATCAACACAAACAAGTACCACAATACCTCGTGTAGTCCTTCCTGATAAAGAGTGAAAAATCAGCTATTGATTTCCTAAATCTAGTTGCCTCAACAACTTGTAATAACCTTCGAAACCAGGCTCGGGGACTTTGTTTGAGGCTATATATAGCCTTCCGTAATCGCCATACACACTCTTTTGACTCTCAAAGTCAGGTGGCTGTTGCATATAGACTTCATCTTGGAGATCACCATAAAGAAAGACATTCTTCTCATCTAGTTGATGCAAGGGACAATCTAACTGAACTGCCATTGCAACCAATACTCGAATCGTGGGAAGTCTGGCAACTGGTGAGGTGTCAAAGAAGTCCACCTCATAAGTTTGTGTGAACCCTTTTGTCACGAGGCGGGCTTTGTACCTAGCAGCACCACCATCAGGATTGAACTTCACAGTAAATACCTATCGGCAGCCAACGAGTGCAGCACCATCAGGAAGTGGAGTTAGCTCTTAAGTCCCATGGCCTTGAAGAGCAACCATCTCATCCTCCATGGCTGCCCACCATTTCGGATCAAGCATGGCCTCATGGTGAGTAGCTGGAATCTGCGTAGTAGCTAACGCCTGAGTGAATCTAGCAAATCTAGGAGCTAACCTATCAGTAGCAAGTGCCCCCGCTGTGGGATAAGTGGTGCAGGTTCGTGGTTGCTTCGATTGACTATTGGAAGATCAAGATCATCACCTGGCACACCACATGTCCTGTCCTTGTGACCACACGGTAAACATACGTCAGTGTCTAAAGGACTCACTTGAGAAGCTAATGGTGAAGGTGAGAGTAGGGGTCTCTGATAGGTAGTATGAGGGCGAACATGTCTGAAGTGGCCCTATTAGACGTGGAAAGGGATGCGTAGCAAGAGGTAATGGTGGTGTAGTAGGGACAGGAATATCAGGAAATCTCTCAAAGCGAATGGGGGTACATGGCATAGGTACCATATCACCTTCAGGAGGCATCTCAGTAGCTGCGACAGAAAAGAAAGGTACAGCCTTATGAAAGGTAACATTCGCAGAAATATAATGCCGAAAAGTAAGCGGATCAAAACATCGATACCTCATTTGTGTCTGGGTATACCCTAGAAAGACGCACTTAATTGCTCTCGATGCAAGCTTATCCGGAGAAAGGCAACATAACTAAAAGTTCGAGGGGTGACGTGAAACACGGGGTGATCAGGATACATGACCTGAAGAGAAATATGTTCATGTAACACAGCATTGGGCATCCAATTAATCAAAAAACATGCAGTCGAAAAAGCGTCATTCTAGTAGAGAGATGGGATCGAATGATGAAACAATAAAGTGTAGGCAACATCAAGAATATGACTATGTTTCCTCTCAGCAACACCATTTTGCTGAGAGGTATGAGAACATGTCTCATGGATAATGCCACAACTAGAAAAGAAACTGCGCAAATACACAGTACAGAACTCTAAGGCATTATTAGAACGAAAGCACTTCACCAAACACGAATGCTGAGTTTTTATTTCCTTGACAAAGTTCTCAATAATTTGTCCCACATCGGGCTTATTTTTTAAGAGAAACATCTAAGAAACACGAGAAAAGTCATCAACTAAAACAAGATAATATTTGTTTCCATGTCGATCAGGAGTACGATTGGAACCCCACATGTCCATATGAATCAGATTAAATGCAGCAACAGAGGAAACAGAGGAAGAACTGGAAAAACTAGCCCTGTAGTGCTTGCCAAGCTGACAAGCATCACAAGTAAGAGCAGTAGTGGAGGGGATGTGCGGTAGAACACGTTTGAGGCGATGAATGAGTAGATGGCCAAGGCGGTGGTGCCACTGGAGAGATTTAGCAGAAGTAAGGCCCTAAGTTGCAGAGGCAGCAAAAGCAGTATGGCTCAGACGGTACACCCCATATTCTTCACCCCCTCTACCAATTGTCTTCTCAGTGAATTTGTCCTGCAAGACACAAGAGAGGACACATCAAAAATAGCTCAACAGTTTTGATATCTAGTGATACTGTTAACATACAATAAACTCAAAGGAAAATCAGGCACATAATAGACATCTGCTAGCCTCAAAGTATGAGATAAAAACATATCTCCCTTGCCAACAAGTGACGAGTGTCTCCCATCAGCCACCTGTACTATCCTAGTAGGTGTAACATGTGCTAACTGAGAGAAAGCCTCTGTTGCCACATAAGTACTTGGATGCACCAGAATTAATCAGCCACTCACCAGAAGACAAAAGGGACAACATACCAGTTATAGGTGTCTCTGAAGAAGTAGCCGTATTCAGGAGTCTAAGAGGAAGAAGTCCGAGTCAACTGAGCAATCTGCTGCCGCAAAGTTTTAATCTCAGTATTCAAGGAGTTAATATCAGAAATAGGAAGAGCTGCATCTGAGATCTTAGCTGCCTGATTGGTCACAGGTGGTCTACCATGCTTCTGCCAGCATGTAGCCTCAGAGTGACCAAGTTTGCCATAGTAATTACATGAGGTTCTAGTACGTCTACCGGAAGAATGTCCACGTTCATGACCACGTGCAAGATAAGTGGTACCCTTGCCACATCCCGGAATTGCAGTCAACGCAGATGACTGAGCAGTAGAGTCAAGAGTAGGAGTGTGCACTGCAACTTTGCTGAGTCTACTATATGCTTCCTCCAGGGTAGGAAGCTCAGGAGCAGTGAGGATCTCATCTATGGCTACAGCATATTTAGGTCCAAGGCCAGCAAGGGAAAGGGAGACAGCCGTCTCTTGAAACTCCTCCAGGACTCACAGGCACACCCTGATAGGTAAGAGTAGTGCCTCTCCAACATTCCCTTCATGAGGGAGTAATACTGTGACAACGTGCGTCCTTTCTGATGCAGATAGAAAAGGTCATAAAAGACCTGGAAAACTCATGTAGAGCTCTTGGCATGTGAATAGGTATCACGTAAAGATTCCCACATCTCCTTTGCTGTAGTATAATACATGATCTCATTACCTATTTGGAGAATAACTGTTTGCATCTGCCATGCACAAACCATGGCATTGTCACTATCCCAATTGGCATTTGTGCCAGTCTTGTTCTCAGATTCTGGATCTATAAGTGTATGGCTCTTTTTATGACCCCTGACGGTCATAAGAAAGGTCTTAGATCACTGCGTGTAGTTGGTCTCATCCAACTTAACAACAGGACCAAAGAACGGGTTCTTGAGTACCCGTATTTGAAATAGAGCCTGAAGATACCTCGGACTGATCATCTGAAGCCATCTTCACAATCTGAAAGCTTCAATCAATCTTCTAGGATAAAGAACCATCAAATAATCTGAAAACCAACATATTTAGATCTGCATAGTTGACAAAAGGCTTCCTTGGACAGATTTGGGCTCACCTAGGTGCAAGGAAAAACACCCAGGATGGCCCCAAAGCGACCTAGCCTTCCTCTCGGAACAACAACAGGGACTGCAGTCCCTAGATCAGGGCAAGATGCCCCTCACGATCACTTCACAGGGATCAGAAACCTCGTGCGTCGCCGATCGCTGCTGGTCGCTTCTGACGGTCGTTGCGGCGCAGCAGGTCATTGCTATCGATCTGGAGGCTGTTGCCTCCGCTTCCACCTATTGCAGAGCGTTGCTAATGCTCCTTGAAGCCGCAGCGCTGCCACCAGTTGCTGTAGTAGGTCACTGTTCTCCATAGGAATCTTTCAAGGTAGACGTAAGCATGTCCTGTTCGTTAGAGAACAGAATAGCCACCCATATCAGCAAGAGAGCCTTGTCGATGTAGGCCTCCTTTTTTTGGCTTGCAAATATCTTCCCAAGGTACCAGTTGCGCAAATCTCCCCTCCCAATTTGCCCCCTTTCAAAAGAATTTTTTCCTTATTAAATCAATGTTTAGGATTTTCTTTGTTGGCGCAAAAACAAACATAAAGAAAACTGGGTTGGAAGAAAGGACCGACTTAAGAAGGATCAGACATCCTCTAGACAAGAGCCTACCACTCTATCAGGACAGCTTCTTTGATAATCACTTAACAAGAGGCTTCCAATTGGATGAATTCAGTTTGTTTCCCTTTAACGGCAAATCAAGATATTTGATAGGCCTAATCACCAGGGTCTTCAAGATATCATCCAGCTCATTCTCCTCCCTAACTGCTTATGCCTAAAGGGACCAACGTGGATTTGCTTCGATTGATTTTGAGTCTTGAAATTTCAGCAAATATTCTCACCACCAAGGAGACATGCGAAGCCGCTGACCACCCCCCCCCCCCCCCCCCCCCCCCCCATGAAGAAGGATTGGGAATTTTAGATCTATAAACAATGACTCAGGTTTTTTGGCTAAATGAATTGTCATGATCATGGGCAAAAAGGTGGGCCTCATTACTAGTGTTGGTGCATATGCTATGGGTGGAAAGTGAGTTGGTCAGATAGGATGTTGCCGATAAGAGGGGCATTAGCATTTTGGAGAGGTTTGTTGCAGGCCATGCCTCTTGTAGTTCCTTTCTTCCTTCTGGAGTTGGGGGATGGCAAAGAGTTATTTTGGTTTGTGAATGATGGCTATGCAGAGAATTTTCCCCCAGATAAAGATCTAGGAGCTTCGGTAGCAGATTGTTGGCATGCTTCATGATCCTCCCACTTTTTTGGAGTAATATGTCTAACCAAAGGCTACAGGAGTTTATGAAGCTACATGAGAAACTCCATTTTTTCTGTCCAATGATGGGTCAATGTGATGGTTAGTCTTGGGAGGAGGATAATTTTTACTGTTAAGTCAGCTTATGAGTATTTGCATTATACCCCTGAGGTAGACGGAAGACTGAACCATGATTGTAGGCTGATTTGGAAAGCATAGATGCCCTTGAAGGAGAAGATATTTGGGTGGCTGTAGAGAAGGGAGATGGTCATGACAAAGACATGTTCTGAAGATTGCATCTGCATTGGATGCCATATGTTCCCTTTGTGCAGGGGGCTCAAGAGGACCGCTCACATTTATTTTTTGATTGTCCTTCCGGTAGATCATTCTGGGTGATCCTTAGCATCTTGGTGTGACTTCTTGCTGAGCTTTGGGGCTCTTTCTTTCTGATCAAAGAAAGAATGAGCTGAATTATTTGAAATCCTATGGGTTATTTGGCTACAAAGTAATGATATCTTTAGAGAGTAGGGGCCTGGTGTTGAAAATGTTTGCAACGAAGTAGAGTTTTTGTGGGCTTTTGGGTCACTCTGTAGTTTTTCACCTGTAATCACCTAATGGAGTGAATGATCACTGCACTTATGTGATCATCCATTTGGTTTTTAGGACAAATAATATGGGGATTTATTAGCTCTTTTACTTTTATAGATGACAATTCTTTATTTCCTTTGAAAATAAGTTGACCATTGAACACCATTTTATGGTGCAGATATGTAAGAGTTGCTGGATTGAGTCATTACCATAATCTTGGTTGTGTTTATTTATTGTGATTGATGATGGATAAAAAGTACCTTTGGACTTAAAACTTCGCACATAACCTGTATAAGGATCTGGACACCTCGACTCAAGAGTATATAGGCAGATCCGACCTAACCTGACCCCTTCCACTCTAGTGGATCCGGGCAAACACAGCCTCTCCTAAAAGCCCAGCGCATCCAAGGTCAACAAAGCATGGTAACAACACCTATAATGTCCATGCTAGCAGTGATTATGAGGTTATCGATGCAATTAATACTCTGATAATGGATGAGCCCTGACAATGGGCTTACCAAGAAACATGATAAGACCGCAGAGAAAAATCTTGTAAGATTTCCTGGCTGTAACAATCCTCTTTGTAACTATAAATAGAAAAAGGCCCATGCAAGGGCCTTTTCATGCAATCCGAGAGAGAGGGGAACCCTGAGAGATTGTAACATCGTTATTTCTAGTGGATTTTCTGGGAGCCTTGCCCTTCCCCCAGACGTACACCCTTTGTGGTGGAATTAGGTAACCAATCTCCATGTCTTTCTTGTGGTTGCCTTTTGTGTGATTGCTGGGTTGGATTCTCCCTCTACTGAGGAGACTAATCAATTGGCATCGTCTGTGGAAAAGGCGATTGTCCTTTGACACTTTCCCTGTGCGAAAATCCTAGTGATGGCCCAACCACTCGTAACTCCGCTTGTGGTCACCGTGAGAGGGACCATGCGGAGTCCAGCGTCTCTATGTCCAAGAGGCACCATCAGTAAGCTGATCCCAATAAAGGGAAATTGGTGCAAACCTGAACGGTTGCTCGAGGGCCTTGAGCGAGACCCCCTCAAAATGCAAGCGAGGGAGTATGAAGCTAGGTTGGTGGTACTGAGGGCGGAGTATTAGGCCCTCGCCGCCCAACTCCTTGAGATGAAGTTGATCCGGGAGTCCCGCGAGGCTCCGCCGGAGGAGCCCCAGAGTTTGAGCCCTAGCAACGAACAATTGAAATGATGGCGTGGTAAAGGAAAACACTCGCATGCGTGAACAGCTCGAAAAGCTAAAGCATGAGCTTAGTAACCAGTGGGGCGAAGTTCTCCTTAGCCCGTCAAAAGCTCCACCCTCGCCTTTATTGGGGGAGCATTTGGGCGATCAACCCCTCTCTGGCGGCGAGGGTTCCATTCTTGAGATTGTCTGCCAAGTCACCCGAGCAATGAGAGGCATGCGCCCACGTGCGTATGTCGCCACCTACCTGTTCATAAAGGAGGTGATAACAGTCCCCTTGCCTAAGAAATTCAAGCATCCAATCATGGTCCCATATGACGGGACGATGGATCCCAACAGTTTCGTTGGGAGCTACCGCCAGATGATGCTAGTGCACGGCTGTCCCGACGGAGTACTCTGCCGAGTATTCTCGTCGTATTTGTCCGCCATGGCCCATGAATGGTTTGACCTGCCAGCTGGGCATATTGCTTGCTTTCAAGATCTGGTAGACAAGTTTTGGCAGTACTTTGCTGGTCAGCAAAGGGTTAGGGACAACCCTTAGAGGTTGTCGGAAGTCAGGCAGCGGAAGACTGAGTCCTTCCGATCCTAACTCGATTGGTTCAAGGCTCAATATTTCAAGTACAAGAGGCTCCATGACACGATAGCCGTCCAGTACTTCAAGTCGGCCTCCTAACTTAAAGGTTATGGTACATCGGTGATTTTTCGCCAAAGGGATATGGCAGAGCTCTGCGACAGAGCCATGAGGTTCGCGGAGCAAGACGACTCCTTCCGTTGCCGTAGCCGATTGGTTGAGGGGTAGGGCGACGACACTTACCCCTTGGAGGAAAGGATGGCTCCTGGTGAGTACGCTCCAATGCTCGCTTGCAGAAGCAGTCGCTTCCATAAGTGAAGGGCTCCCTTACCCGATCAAAGGAGCGAACGACCCGCCAAGAGTCGCAATTACGTACCCCACCAAGCGAGGTGGGATTCCTTTGAGGAATACACTCCCCTGGCCGTGAACTAGCCGGACGTGTTGGCGGAAGTTTGGTCCACGGACAAGGACCTGCTGACTCCGCCATAGCCCATGTGGAGGAGGGCTGACTTCGGGTCCTATTGTAAATACCATAAGGCCCGGGGCCACACCAACAAAGACTGTCGCGATTTGCACGACCAGATTGAGTCCTAGATCCGGCACGAGAACCTGGCTCACTTTTTGAGGAGAAACGAGAGCCAAGACAAAGGCAAGGGGCCCATGGAGGGCCCAGAAGACTACCACAAGGAGAAGCTCCAGCAGCTTTGGGGAGTCAATGTAGTCTTTCTCACGGACCAGAAGCGAAACAAGTCAACAGCCTACCGACCGAGCTGAGGGTGTCACCCTAGTTAACCCCAGTCGAATACCATTGCCAAGTCCTGGTGGTGATGCCCATGCCACCCTAAAGGGCTTCGCCTCCTATTGCTTGAGTGTATCAGCGCAGGGGTCGAGGTAATCTTTGGGGTTAACGTCGCCCCAGGCCAACAAGCCATTCCTCCCGAGCTGGCTCTTCCGAATGCCTTCCCCACTCTTTAGTTGGGCAAGAGGAGTAGAATCAAGCAAGTGGCATCCTGGTTGTTCGCCTCTTTACTTGACTCGATAGAACACACGGACCCACTTCTAGTGACACTCCTGGTAGGGCAGTCGCAGCCTAAGCTCTTGGTGGACGAGGGCAACATAGTAGACGTTTTGTTTGCAAAGACGCTACTCAAGCTAGGCTTTAGAGAGGAGCATCTCTCCCCATCGACCCACCTGGTCGTGGGTTTTGGCAACCATAAAGAAATGCCAAAGGGAGAGATTACCCTTTATCCGTTTGTGATGGGGACATGCACCTCAACCGAACGGCTACATTTATAGTAGCTGGGTTGAGTAGCATTTGACGACATCATTGGTCACCCATCAACCCACGCCTTCCGCTTAATCCCCTTGTACTTCTAGTTCATACTTTTCCACTCCCCCCCAAGGAGTAGGAATGGTACACGGGGATCAAACAGCTGGGTGGGAGCTCCTAAGGATTGAGTTGGAGCAATCCATGGAGCTAAAACCCCTAAAACTATGGAAATGGGGGAAGAAGATAAACAAAGTTCAGGTGATCCAGCAGGGGAAAACTCGGCTGATCCACCAGCGACTTTGGGACTACAGTCATACTGCCACCCTCTGGACTTTTCATTGCTAGAATGCTTTAGAGGAAATCAAAGCCACCCTCCAAAGTCCCCTCGTCTTGACGGCTCCTAAGCCTGGGGAGGTCCTTTCCCTGTACCTGGTGGCCTCTGTATTCGTAGTTAGTGCTGTCCTAGTTAGCAATTAGGAAGGAGCACAAAGACCTGTATACTTTGTTAACAAAACCTATTAAGGTGCCGAAGTTAAGTATACGGTCGTCGAGAAACTAGGGCTATTTAGTTGTCGCAACAAGGAAGTTGCGCCCCTATTCTAAGCCCACACTGTAAGTCCTGTTAGACTACCCCCTACGACGAATGCTACATTAGCCCACGTGGTCAGTACGATAGATCAAATGGGTTGTGGAATTGGTAGTGTTTGACGTCAGATACTAGCTGAGGAGAGCCATCAAAGGACAAATCTTGTTGAATTTCGTGGCAAAATTCATGGACCTGGATACCTCCCTCACGCTCCCTTGGTAGGTATATGTCGACGGCTCGTCTATGACAGCTGGGTCTGGGGCCGAAATAGCCTTAATCGCCCAGATGGCGCTACTTATAAGTATGCCATCAAATTGGATTTCCCTATGTTCAATAATCAGGCAAAGTACGAGGCCATGTTGGCAGGCATCTGGGTAGCCAAGTCCAGAGGCGTCACCTCGCTAGAAACTCACACGGACTCCCAACTGGTTGCCAACCAAATAAATGGCGAATACCAAGTTCGGGATCCAAACATGATCTTGTATATCGACAAAGTTAGGGAAGGGTTGGCAGATTTTAACACTGTCTTGATCAGGCTGGTGCCCAGAGTCGACGACCCCTGGCAAACGCATTGGCTAGACTTGTTGCTGCTATCCCGTTAGGCCAAGAGGATATTTGCCTCTAGATCCTAAAAGAGCCAATTGTACTCACTCCCAAGATGTTCACGATAGAGTAGTCAATCTCTTGGATGACGCCTATCATCATTTACCTGAACTCTGGTGAGCTATCGCCAAGGAAACCATTGCCCAAGGCCTTTCACATAAAAGTCTCAAGGTGCACCTTGATGGAGGGGCAACTGTACAAGTGAGGGTACTACTAGCGGAAGCAGAGTAGGCCCTTCAAGAAGCCTACGGAGGTGGGTGTAGAAATTATGAAGGGCACACGGCACTTCTGGCCTGACTATTCCAGGTAGGCTATTTCTGGCTCCAAATGAAGCAACATTGCAAAAACTTCCTGCGTAAGTGTGATAAGTGTTAGCGGTTTGCTACCTTGCACCATTTGCCGGTTGGAAAGTTAGTGTCCATGATGTCTCTCATCCCTTTTGTAAGATGAGGCATGGATTTCATTGGCCCATTCTCGCCAGCTTTATCTCAGAAGTGATTTATACCGGTTGCAGTTGATTATTTCTCCAAATGGGTTGAAGTTGAGGCTATGGCCAGTCCAACAGCTAATAGAGTAATCTCCTTCGTTCGCAAAAGTGTTATAGCCTATTATAAGATACCCTAGTGCATTGTCACAGACAATGACACCTAGTTCGCTTACCAAAAATTCAAGGAATTTTACACTAGCTGGGGTATCCATCTACACTTCACGTCCATCGAGCATCCCCAGGTAAACAGACAGGCAGAGGTAACCGATTGCATCATCATCTCAGCTTTAAAATGTCGGCTAGATTCAGCCAAAGGGAGATGGGCGGACGAGCTGTCGGACATGTTATGGAGCTACAGGACTTGCTAGAGGACTTCCACAGGCCACACACCATTTACCTTGGTATAGGGTATGAAAGTCTGGCTACCTATCGAAACAGCCCTCACCTACAGGATACAACTCTATGATCTCGCCACCAACGATGACCAAGTTCGCCTATCCATAGACCTCATTGATGAACTAAGGGATAAGGCTTCAAAAGCATCTCTCAGGTATAAAGAAGCGACTGCTGCCACTTATAACAAGCAGGTTTGGAAGCGGACATTCTCCTAAGGAGACTTAGTCCTGTGCAAGTGTGAAGTCTTCATGCCAAGTAAGTCAGGCGGGAAACTAGATGTCCATTGGGAAGGACCTTACAAGGTTCACAAAGACAGTCCAGGCGACTTCTACGAGTTACAAACCTAGGTTGCAAAAGTATCCCTCGCACTTGGAATGCAATCAATTTTTGTTTGTATCATGTATGAATACAGACAAGCAATAAAGATAAATTTTCCTTTTACATTCAAAACGAGTGTTGCTTGTTACATTACAAAAAAAAAAAAATAGCAACAACTAAAATCTCAAGGACTCCCCATGGCCCAAAAATATCTCCTCCGGGTGTTGGTGAGAGGTGGAGTGGGCTGATCACCCCTGAAGGCAGATCAACGGCCCCTGACGACCCTGATTGTTTTGCCTCCTCTTAAGGAGTTGGTTGGTCCATGGGCGGTCCCACGGGTTTTTTGTTGACAATGAGATTGGCAATTTTTTGATGCTCATACTCTGACAAAAATTGGTCGATAGATCAGTTACATAACTCCTCTATAGGAGTATGCTTCCCTGCTAGAAGGGACTGCACGACAGCAAGGGTATGCTTCCTGACCTTCGAGAGTTCCTCTCGGCTCGCCTCCATAGATGGATTTGAGGCGAAAAACGGCATCACCATCTCTGCATCCAGCTCCAGTTGTGCAGCATCCTCCAACTTTGCCACCCGCTGGCTCCTCTCCTTTGTGAGCTGTTGGGCCTTGCCGAGGTCGGCCCTCAAGTCCCTTGTAATCACCTCCGCCTTTTCCAGACTTGCTCGCACAGAAGCAAGTCTATCAATTGATGCACTCAGGTGGATGCGCTCTTCCTCAAGAGCCCTCTCGTATCCCCCCATGGGCGAGGAGTGTTTAGCATTGAGCACTTGCACCTCCTCCTTTAAGGAAAGGATTTTGGTACAGTCGGTCGAGAGGTGCTTGGACAAGCCCTCCAAAGCCACGATGCCAGCCTTACGCGCTCTGATAAGGCTTTCCTCCAGCCCCTCGTCAACATGGAGGGCCTTCCTTAGAGCAGGTCGGGCCTTCTTCAGCTCATCCTCCAGTCGGGCCACATCACTGGCCACCTGCTGCTGAGAGCGGAGCTTGCGCACTGCTTACTCTATCATTTTCTCTGCCTTCTCTCAAGCAGCAACGACCTCTGCCATTTGGTGGATCAAACTCCTCTGCTTCGCCTTGGCCGTGACAGCCTATTTTACGGCCATGCTCACCGCATCAACATTGCCAGCTTGGCCAGGGAGGTCAAGAGGAGCGTTGTCGCGTGAAATAAAGGAGGACCCAAGCGTCTCAACCTGTAACCCACGAGTGCGTCAGGATAAAAAAAGCTCTGGCTAGGAAAAAATTAAAAAAGAAAGGACCCAGGAGGTTACTGCACGCATACAGTAGATGTGATTGAAGTTCATGCCTTGAGACTCAGAAGTAGCCCAAGATAGGACATCAGGTGCCTTAGCACCTGCCGTTCTAAACTAGGGGCACTACTTGGTGCTCTTGACCGAATTGGCACCACCGAATCGGGTGCGGGGCCACTGGGAGCACCTTCTAGCATGGATTTGGCAACGGATTCGACTGTTTAGCCGATCATTCCTAAGCCTCCCCTGGTTAAGGGGATCCACCAAGACCCTTACACTCATAGAACTTTGCCTATAGTATGGCTGGTTGAAGATGCTACCGGTGGTGCCCACCTCTTGTGCCAGCAGCGTGAACGCTTTAGGAGCAGTTGACAGGGTTGGGAAGCCGACAATACCCCCCGCATCGGTTACCTCCAAAGGTTGCCTTCTGGGGACATCGCTTAGGGTAATCACCTCAGGCGGCTTAGATGGCTTCAAGGGGGTAGATGGCACACCTTCCCCCTCAACCTCGTCAGGACTTCGCAAAGAGGATGTTGTTGACTCCTCTCGTGGAAGCTCCACACGATGACCCTTCTTGGCATGGGGGACCTTCGACTCCTTCGCGACCTCCTTAAGGGCCTCATGCTTTAGCCCCTTCTGATAAGTGGGTTGACTTCCCTCACCTTGCTCCAAGGGCCTCCCCTCTCCTGCTCCACTGGCCTTTCTTCGCCATGCCGTGACTTACGGCGAGCCAAGCCACTGCCTCGATGCTTCGGCGTGACCGGCTAAGCAAATCGCCCAAAAGCTGCAGCCAAAAGACCAGATTAATAAGTAAATGACGGATGCAATACGCGATATAAAAGCTATTGCCTCCCTCTACTTATATGGCGTGGGCAACGAATCTGCCACCCATGACAGCCTCTTGGACGTCCTTTCACCTGAGTTACGATTGGGTAATCGGACCAAACTTAATTATTTTGTCTGTGTCTGCCCACGTAAACGGGCCAAGCTCTTCAGATCAGGGCGACTGGTCCCTTTCACGCGAGTCTTGCCAGATATAGGGGACTCCCAGATCTTCGATATTCGAAAGAAAAAAGAAATGGTCTTGTCCCTTCAAACTATTTGGGAGATCCACTATTCGATACTTGGTCTACCGGTTATACAGGGTGTAAGTGTCAGATAGAGGCCTGCCCTTCACCTTTAGGGGCATCAGCCCAAAAAGCTAGTGGAACAAAATAAGATGGGGAACAATCCCCAAGTTAAGGCAGATGGTGTTAAAGGCATTTAAAATCAGCTAGCAATTAAGGTTGAGATGTGAAGGGACGATGCGGTAAAAGGAAAGGAAGGACAAAAAGGGGGGTTCAAGGGTACTCGTAGACCGTGCTTCATGGTGTATCTACAAATTATAAACATGTCCCTCACCCCGTCTAAACATAGACAGCTCTGGGACCCATAAGTGTGAAATGGTACTTCGAGTCTGTATTTCTCCAACAAAGACAATCGCGGATCGACTATGAAAGTTAGATGAAAAATTATACAAATCCCTCGTCTCAGTAGAGACCGCAGGAGAGGAAGTAGTGGACTTACACTTGCTTGTAAGTCCTGACATGATGATGCTTCCTCTAAGAAAGCTTGTGTTACGACCTGGTTCCTGAATCCCGATAGGACACAAGACCGGACCGACTCGACTGATCCCAAGACCCAGTCGTCTAACGAGAAAGTAACCAAAAAGCAGTAAAATAAACCACATTCACTATGCAAGCAACTAACAGTAACAAAAGTACAGGAGTAAAGAAGTAACTACTACAATACACACCACCACAACAATAGAAATTTAAACATGTACAGGAATATAAAGTTTACAATAACGAGTATAGAAGTGTAACAAATTACTCACTACAACGGAAACAGAGTACAACAAAAAGGTACAACTACTGGGCTCTACTGGGCCCAACACCTTCTGTAGCCGTAGGCTCTGGCTGCTCAACACCTGGACCTGAAAAAGGTTCAGTACAAAAACGTCAGCGAACGCTGAGTAGAGTGACAGCAGGCAAACTAAAACAGTAATGGTGGACAGGTAGCTATTTTCAATTTCTTTCTTTAACTAATTATTCTTTCCTTCATCACTTGATTTATTTATCAGGTTTCTTTCTTGATCTCGAATGTTCCTCGTGGGAACGATATTGATTGCAATCTTTTCCGAAGAGTAGTAGCACGTGGTGCTCTCTTGGTCGGGAGTCTCCCGTAGTGGTCCTACACTCAGTCAACTACCCCAAGGTCACTGACAGACGTAATGGTGACTACGGCACGCGCGATAAATGCACGGGTAGCTACCCTGCACTGGCACGCGGTCAGTCGTTTTCGTTAACGGGTCCGCCCAAAGTACAGCACGGAACCAGTATAGGGCATAACCCTCTCAGTAACAGGGGTTTAGCCCCTAAGAACCAAACAGGGGTCTCGCCCCTCCACAGTCCGTGCACCCTCACCTGACTACCCTGGTTTGTCCAGTGGGCCTAACAAGTCGGTGTAGGGCGGCTAGCTGAACCACGGGCTCCGTGGGGTGGCTAACTCTCTCCCTACACTAGTAGCTCTCCCCGGTACTGTGTACGCGAGGGCCAAAAAGTCGGTACAGAGTGGTCAATCCTAACCTTGTGTCCCAACCCTAGGGCGGTTAGCTCTGCTTTGCACTAAGAAGGGGGGAACGGTCGCTCTCCTTGGTACTCAGTACTCAAGGGTCAGCTCACTTCCCCATTAACATTTCCAGTTCCATTTCCATTTATTTCCAGGAGTTCTACTCCTAATTCCCCGTAGGGTTCATGCTCATGTTTCTCAGGCCAAGCCATACTAGGTTTCATCATTTCAGGTTTATTTGCAGGTAGCTCGTGTTTCCAACATTCAATCTTTCATTTCCAAATCATATATAGGCAGCTCGTATTTAATTGCAAATAACAGGAATATACATGCAACAGTTGCTAACAACAGTACTTTGTATTTCACAGGCAGCTATTATCCAATTGCAGGTAATTGTTATTATTTTATTTATTCATCCAAGACTGCAATTCATGCATTCAATATAATTATTCCAGTGTTTCTAGTCCTAGGATTCATGTCATAGCCTAGGATCTAACATTCATTCCAGATATGCATTCATATTTGTAATTAATCTAAGGGAAGTCACTCTACCAGTAAAATCAGGAGTAATGGGGGCTTGATCGGCAGGTCCACATGCCTTCGCAACCCCCAAATTCGCAACGGAACGAGGTATTAACACAAGGATCAACCACAAGAAATCACTTAGAACATGATAAAAGTAGTCCAACAAGTAGAGGAACTTATACGAAGAACGGAATCTTAATTGCAGAAATTGGACCTCAAACGGACCCTAAACGGGTCAAAAATAGCAATCCTGATTTAAATCATACATCTAGAACACCTTCCAGACATCTTAAAAGAAGTCCAGAATCATACCTCGATCCTGTGCTACTCCTCAGACGTCCAGGGACTTTGTTGAACCGTCTGGACCTAGTTCCAGACGTCCGACCACTTCTCCGGACGTCTGGAGACGCTTCCCGTCGTCTGGTGCCTCGCCCAGACGTCTGAACTGCGTGGGAGGGCGTGTCCCGTGCCTTCCCGAAGTGAATCCTGCACGCACGACGCAAAATCTGCTTAAAATGGCACGGAACAGTGCCTCAGCGGAACGGCCTACATGGTCGTATCCGCAAAGGTGTGGGACGCGGAACGTACCTCTCAGTCGTCTGGAGCTTCTTCCAGATGTCTACGTCGTCTGGATGTAGATCCAGACGTCTGATTCTGGGAAAATCCCAGAACCAGAAGCTGCCTTCGTCTTCTTCGCGCCGCGTGCGGCCGTGCCGCGCTCGCTCACCCGCTGCTCTGGTTGCAGTAGCATCGGGGAGAACCTCCATGGCGCACCTCTTCGCCTTGCGCACGTCCGACCGGCCTTGAGCTTCTCCGGCAAGTTCTCTCGCGAGCTCACGCGCTCTCCTCTCTTTCCCCCTCGCTGCTCCTCTCCGCCGCTTCGTTCGC
Organism: Thalassia testudinum; assembly: GCA_037157565.1. Lineage (NCBI taxonomy): Eukaryota > Viridiplantae > Streptophyta > Magnoliopsida > Alismatales > Hydrocharitaceae > Thalassia > Thalassia testudinum. The sequence goes on along the minus strand of JAZHRO010000015.1, from coordinate 43,954,397 downwards.
TGCACTCGCTCTCGCTGGAGGAAGGTGGCTGGAAGTGGGGTGGTGAACGAGGGAGAGGAGAGGGGTTTAAGTAGGCGCGGGATAGGGTTTTGTCGGTGGGAGGGGTGAGAAGAATGCGGCTACTCACAGTCCCTGCGCGCAGACTCGAGGACGTACGCACAAAAAAAATTGATTTCCAGATGTCTTCGAAGGTGTCTAGACATCTGACCCATGTCTCAAACATCTTAAAGGGCTTTAATAGCATGGGTCTTAACAGCTTGAGACGAAGATGTTATGACAAAGGACACTCTCTCATAACACCTCACTGAAAACAAATATCGGGCACAGTGCTCCCCAAGGTAGGTGGGGCGTTAACTATGACCCACAATCTCTATATATAACCCCCAGGGAGGGCGGTTCCCCCCTTGCAGGGTGTACGTTCTGAAAAAATCAAATCCTACCATATCCAACGCAGATTCCAAATATACCGTTAAGAGGGAAAAATATCTTGGCCATCATTACAGGCATTAAATAACCCCTGTGTGCATATCCACCGCCGTAGAGAGGCAATCTCATCATGACAGGTACGATACTTGAGGCCTTCGCCTTATTATGATGACAATTAATGCCTATCTTGTCATACCCAAGACAAAACTCAATTCCCGCAGTGGCAGGCCATCACTCGTGGAAGGTGGCAGTTACGTCACACCATTTCCCGGGTAGCCTCCTTTTAAGGCCAGCAGGCACCAGGCGTCGATATGCCTTCGCTCCCTCCAAAAGCCACCTCTTAAGGCCGATGGGAACTTAGGCGGACACACCTCACGTTTCCTTAACATTGCTGCCTCTTAAGGTTGGGTAACCGCCTCATAAGGCTAATGGGAAATTGAGCCCCTGCGCTCACATTCCCTTAACATTGCCGCTTCTTAAGGTAGATAAATTACCTCTTAAGGCCAGGTAACCACCTCATAAGGCTAATGGGAAATCAGGCTCTTGTGCTTACGTTCCCTTAACATTGCTGCCTCTCAAGGTAGGCAAACTGACCCTTAGGGTTGGGTAACCGCCTCAAAAGGCTAATGGGAAATCAGGCCCCTACGCTCACGTTCCTTTAACATTGCTGCTGCCTCTTAAGGCTAGAGGGAAATCAGGCCCATACGCTCACGTTCCCTTAACATCGTCGCCTCTTAAGGCAGGCAAACTGTCTCTTACGACCAACAAGAGAACACCTTAAAACTTTTCGCCTCATCACAAATGTTCCCTCGGCTTTTCATACAGTTAGGACAACATTTAGGAGCATACTATACTGTGAAGTTTTAAGTATCCTTACTACTCTCTTTGTGGCATTCGCCCACTAGAGAGTAGGGGCATATGATGAGGGGCAAAAAGCACCATCGGATTTAAAACTTTGCACATAGCCTGTATAAGGATCCGGACATCTCAACTCAGACTAAACAAGTGGACTCGGCCTAACTCGACCTGCCTCCACTCCAGCGGATTTGGATTTGGGCTGACACGACCTCTTCGAAATGCCCAGCGCGTCCAAGGTTAACAAAGTACGATAACACCCGTAATGCCCATGTCGACAGTACCAATGCAATTAATGCTCTGACAATGGATGAGTCTTGACAATGGGCTTACCAAGAAACATGATAAGATTGCAAAGAAAAATCTCGTAAGATTTCCTGGCTGTAACAACACTCTAACATGCAATCTGAGAGAGGGGAACCTCGAGAGATTGTAACATTGCTATTTTTAGTGGATTTTGTGGAAGCTTTGCCCTCCCTCAGACGTACACCCCTTATGGTAGAACTGAGTAACCAATCTCTCTCTCTTTTGCGATTACTTTTTGTGTGATTATTGGGTCGGATCTTCCCTCTACCGAGGAGGCGGATCAGTGATGAAAAGCTCCTAGTTTTCTTATGAATAATGCTTTTTTTTCTTGAGCATGTCAAGTATATCGAGAAAGACTTATTTATTATGCGATGCTGCAATAGGAAACATCTTCAAACTGAAATCTTTCTCGTCTATTTGATATTGTTCCCCACTATGACCAGCTTAACAGGGAGTTTCAAAGCAGTGTTATTTTCACTGTATTTTAGGAACTTCTCTAACTATGCCAATTAGTATAACTAAAGCACATCATTCCTAACCAATTTTTGTGGTACTCATTTTTTGATGACTGACAACAATAATCCTATATTCGTACTGACTGTTTTCTGTTTGAACTTCAAGCGTACTCACTTCAACTGTGCTACTAATCCCTTTGGTGGTAGGGCTGCTAAGCTGGGCATGAAGTTGGACTGGATAGAAAATGGAGTGAAGACGATTATGGGCCCAATTCCAGCAGTTAAATTTGATGAAACGAGGAGGCAGAAAATCTGGTTCAACAGCATGGTTGCTGCTTACACTGGGTGGAAGGATAAGCGTAACGATCCTGCCAAGGCTGTTACATTTGGAGATGGAACACCATTATGCGCTGATATAATAGATGATTGCTTGAGAATGCTTGAACAAGAATGTGTGGCTATACCATGGGTGAAAGGTGATATTCTTTTGATTGACAACTGGGCCATTCTTCACTCTCGCAGGCCTTTCATTCCGCCAAGGCGTATTCTAGCTTCACTTTGTAAATAAGCAGCATCATGGCAGTTCTTGCACTTCCAGTAGAATTATGTTCCATCAAATATTGGTGTTTGAAGAAGAAACTTCTAGCATATGTATTGTGTAATTGTCTTGCGGCCATGGTATGAATGCTTGTCTCAAGCCTTACGTTTTTCTGTGTTATTCAGTATCATAAATATGAATGATACCATGCCTCCACAAAGCAAAGGTCTTTTCCTTACGGGTTTACATCTGGTAGATGCATAAACTGAGGTTGTTCTTATACAGATTGTCTTTGTGTAAAGCCTACGTAGATGTATCAGTATTTAAGTACTGGTATTCAATTAGTATGTTGGCATAGGCAAAGTCTACCTGACGTATTTAGTCCTTTGGTGTAATAGCCTTTAGTTTGTGGCGAAGCAAAGAAGCTTATGGTTGAATGCTTACAAACATTAGGTAAAGTGGTGGGGTTTCTATAAGATAACAAAAAAGGTTGACAGATTTGAGGGAAAAATTGGGAGGGACAGGACAGACCATCGGAGGTTTGAGAGACTTGAGGAACAACTTCGTGTCATACGCCTGAAAATTGTTAGTAGTTTGAAGTAATTGTCATCCGAAAGGGAGCTCTCGTGTCGTTCTAGAGCATGTCAAGGATTTCTAAAGTTATTTGCAACTAAGAAATAGAAACGGTAATTGTAAGTTCTATAGAAAAATCTGGTAATCTTTAGGCTGGATCTTGGAAAATTATCTATTAATTAGTACACGGTTGTAATGTGGTAACCAAAATCAAACTAATCAATGGGGACGTGCTAACCGTCTACGACACTTAAAAATCGCCCATCGGTGAAGCACCGTACTTGTGGGGTGACGAAGGTGTGCATGGAAGGCGGGAATTGGCGGTGGATCGGTGGTAGCGTGGCAATGGTATTGCCTACGGTAATGGAAGTACTGCTGGTGGGGTTGCAGCGGTTGCGGAGAGAGTGCATGAGGAGAGGACGTTAGCAGGTTGGCAGAGATCAGAAACTTCAACTCACATATGTAACTACATATGAAGATAAAGTATATGCCAATCAACTTCCAAAAATAACATGACATGGAGTCCGAGGCTGCTCCTATCTTTCATCATCTTAAACGTGCCATGCAAATTGTGTGGGGGAGTTGGCATGTTGCCCTAACGAACTTTGAAATTTAACTCGTACATTGGCTTAGATGATGCGTTCCACCCATGACTCTTTGTGAATCCCTCTTTTCCCCTAAGTTGTTGCTTTTCGAACATGTCTAGGGCCATGAAAAGATGAAGTTTTATGCTGCATGTAAAGATCTTGGTAGGAAATGAATTTTTATTGTACGCATGTTGGTGTTGAGGGATTGAATAGAGAAAACCATGGCACTAAATCATGGTTTTGATGCATGTTTGGGGGAATGAAAATCAAACTTCAAATGTGGTTTGTAGGTAGTTTGATGATGCTTAGAATGTACTTAATGTTGGGCATGAACAAATGGAACGATGGGACTAAAATCAAGGTTAAACAGGGTTAACTCATAGCCAGATATACCTTGCTATGGCTTTTGTTACAATTGCTATATGCTTGATTCAAATAGGGATTATGTGGTTTTTGGCCCATTGTTATAAAGGTTTTTAAAAAAGTTATTTATGTACAAATATCTAGATTTTGTTGATTGTAATTTCAAATATAATGCTGGTTAAGAAACTCCTTCCTTTTTATGGCATAAAAATGCTTTTGATATGGAAAAAAATGATCAAGGAATGTGCTGATCACCTCGACTATGCTTCAAATACCAAGAGCCATGACATTTGAAGAAAGGCTTTCCAATGATGAGTTAGATGACATTTGTTATGACATGACAACTCAATTTGTGGGTCGAGTTATTGGAAAGTTGCATGCTCTAAAATTGAAGGATGCCCAAGCTTTAATTTCTATGGTGCGGGCATGGTTTCCATCTATGGTACCATCGCATATGTGTTATGAGATAATGTGTATGTGTGATCCTCAAGTGAGTACCTACCTCTTGTATTAAGAGTGTTGCTAACTTAAAGTTAGGTGAGTCAAACCCCTAAGGAACGAGCCTTTGGATATTGCTCAAGAACCCAAGAAGCCACACACTTTCATATCATCCAACTTTGCCATGAGATTAAGGAAACCATTAGAGAATCTAACTATTCTTTATGCCATCACCGAACGGGTTGCCTATAGGCTATTCTTCCCCTCTTATCAATTGTTCATGATGCATTCCATGTTTCCACCCTTAAGAAGTACATAACAGTTGACGAGTTATGAATATTTTATAAATTTTTCATGCTTATTCTAGCTATTTTCCAAAATTTTGTATAAATATTAGATTTATATTGTAAATATTCTATTGTATTTAATTTTTTCAATTAATAGAAATTTTGTTTTCATTTATGCAAAAAATGTTGGAAATATGTTCCATATCTTGTTTTAGTGTTAATAAAATTATTTTATATGAACATTTGAAATTGAGTATTATTTTAGATTTTAGACTTGTGAAGATTGCAAAACTCAAGACAAAGGAAAGATGATAAGAAGACAACGACAATGATGGGGAGATCATCTTCAAGAGAAATCCAAGAGGCCAAGTTGTTAATTGAGTCAACCAGAATAGGTTTTTGTTTTATTCTTAGAATATATGTCTCTCCTAACTTAAAAATTAAAATAGATTGTAAAATTAACTCGAGATAAATTAGGACACTTATCCATGTTTACTTGAGAGATTTCAAATTATGAATTATTCAAAAGATCAATTTTCAAAGTTAAAAATGTTTTTAAAAAGAGTTCAATAAATTAGTAATTTCTATTAAAAAAGGTATATCAGTACTAAAGTTTTGTATCAATATATGTGAGTTACAGGTTTACGTGTTTTCAAAGAACCAAACTTGTACCCAATAAGTATCAGTACTAATGTTTAGTATCGGTACTGGAAGAAATAAGTACTGGTACTAATGGATTACAAATTTAAATTAAGTATTTAAAATCCAAATCTGGTGGCGAGTACTGGTATTCATGCTTAATATTGATACCCCATAGGTACTGTCTGTAACTTGATTGTTTAAATATAAAAACTGTAAGTCATTAGTACTGGTACACATCCTTTAGTGTCTGTACCAACTGTTCATTGGGTTAAATCTAAACAGCTAAAAAAATGAATTTGAAGATATAAACATTGGTATTTAATTACTAATGACAAGTATTCAAATTTTGAAGGTTCAAACTCTATAAATAGGCCCTTGGACCCTTAGTTTGCATACAGAAAAAAAAATAGTGACCACTTGTGCTTAAAGGAAAGCTTCTGCATTATTTTTATACAAAAATGTCTATCGTCTTGATGATTTCTTCATGCTCATTCTTTGCTAAGGTAAGCTCTCTAATGTGCTTAGATTTACGCTCGGTTCATTGCACATCAAAGTTCTTAGGCTTCTCAATTGGTAAACTCCATTTTAATTATTGTTGAGAGGGTTAGGTTCTAGTTGTAAGCTTTGATTTTATTCTTGCTTACACCTGTAATCTTTTTGTTATATTATATCTTTGTAATTAGCTTGAGGTAATCCGGTAATTACCTCAATTAGTAAAATTGGTTTCGTTGGGGTTGAGGGAACATGTTAAAAATCCTAAGTTAGGAGGCTTAGATAGTGGAGTACCCAGGAGTAGGGAACCACTATATATACTTGTGCAAATTCTTGTGGTTTCATTTTTGTGCCAATTTTTTTCTTTTAGATTATTCATCCCCCTTTCCTGTGTGCTTGTGTTTTCAAGATTCTATAGAAAATAGCTCAAGAACACAAGACTAGGGCTCACAATGGCATTGTTGGAAGAAAAACTTCAACTTTTCTTGCAAATCAGCCTTTGCAAGGCATAGGGACTCTAGTAGCAGCAAGCACACATGCTTATGCACGGCACATGCGTGGGCTACATGCAAAGGGGTAGTTGTATGTACTAGTGCATGCATAGGCATGTACGAGAAAGTGGCATCACTAGGGAGTTGGTTTAGGGTTTCAATTTTTAGTGGCTATTTTATAACAAGCCAAACCCTTATTAAGTCACTCATATTGGGGTTGTGGGTATTTGAAGCCCTATTTCCTAATACCTTGGTTTAAGGGACAAGCTTTTCCCCCATAGAATGTCTTTAACAAATTGTTTTGAGGGGCCTTTGGTGGGAAATTTTGATTGGTGGCTTGAAACATGATCTTCATGATTTTGGAGGAGGGCCTCATGACAATTTACCCCACCACTATATTTTAAGTGGTGGATTCCCTTGATATAAAAAATGTCCATTCCATCCTCTCTTGGTTTAATTTTCCTCCCCCTCTCATTGCCTCACCATCATTTCGCATTTCATCTCCACCATCTATTATTGCTGCCAGTTATTGTTGTTGGTATGGCTGCTGCTATTGCAATTATGAGAGGAGAGGGGATTGCTTGGAGGAGAAGGGATTTAGGGCCCTTCACCCCCACTACTGACTTGATCTTCTTCCACTAAACAAGAGACTCAGGTAGGGACCTCTACACCCCTTGAAGCTTATTTCTTTTGATTCCCATGGTGGATCTCTATGAGGAGATGAATCACTATTTTAGATGTTCTTGAATGTGTGAAATGAGATATCATGTTGAGATCCTTGCATCAATGGCCGTTGGGGATTGACTGTATGAAGAGGTTCAGGGTAGATTTTTGCCTTGCAATCATGATAGACATAATGTTACAATAGCTTCTAGTTAGATATGTTAACAATAGTGTTAAATGAGATCTTATGCATTTATTTTAAGGTAAGGGCTAATGATTATGATTAAATGAGGATTTGAAATGATTGTGATTAAGTTGGAGGTCAAAATCCCCAATTCCAAACTCATTCTAAGTTCTAGAATGGCCAATAGAAGTTTGATTATAAGATTGGATGACCAGTCATGCGGTAATGGGTGTATGTTCCTATAATTGGTCGTTTGATAGAGTGATAGGGGCTTAAACGAAGAGAACATTCCAGAGGACGTTTGATGGTCCTCTCAAACATTTGACTACACCCATAGATGTTTGATAAATTGAGATAAGAAATGGGTTCCAACACCCACTCCAGGAGAGGTTTGACTAGAATGTTAGACAGATTATTTGGCATTATTGGATGCTTGATATTCCTGTTAAACATTTGATAAGGAAAGCTCTCAATGAGAACTAAAAGTTGAATCTAGATGGCTAATTCATGGTCCAGATCCTAAATAATGATGTAAATGACTTTGTTGTTGGATCCTAGAGTCTCAAGTGAAACCCCAAGAGATTTGCTAAGTCCATAGGATTAAGAAATTCTAGTACTAGATGAGAATTGAATAAAATGATGACTAGGTCATGATAGGTGGATCTGTGAGGATGGACACCTCAACCTCGTGAATTGAGGGTTCATTATTATGGGTTGGAAACCTGAGAACTTGCGGTAGCTAGTGGCTACATAAGATGAAATCTTGGGACTCGAATAGTTCTTGATTGCAGTAATAGGTTGTGGGCTATCATTGAGTTGAGATAGTTGTAGGTATCTAAATCTGTCTCAATATGATGGTGAATGAGCATGTAGGATTTTGGTCATGGCCTTCGACCCAAAGGTAGGTTGAGAGGACACATCTAGAGTGCTATGCTTCAACGGGACCATTGGTGTGTCCAGTTAAACATCTGGCCAACCCTATTAGAAGGATATAAGTCATAGCCTCAGACCTGAAAGTGGGCTGAGAGGGTACACTTAGAGTATATGTTTAGTGAGAGCATTGTTGTGGCTCATTAAATATCTAACTAATCCTACTACTGATGATCTAAATGATCGATGACTTGACCTTGGTGGACCCAAATTGAGCTTGCTCTTCATGTCCTTAAGGCATTGGCCTAGGTAGCTCCTAAGAGCTTGACTCTTCTGATTGATGTCAGAAATGTTTTCTCACCACAAGAACGGATACACATCACTTGAGAACCACAAGTTCTATTAGTTTCACCCCTATTCAAGGAGGGACTATTAGGTTATGATTCAAGAGGAGGATACATCTCCATCACCTCTGATAGAGAGGGTTAATTCCTAAAAATCTGTCCACTGATGTGAGTGAGAATTGAACAATGGTAATAAATTAATCTTGAGACAATGGTTGGTTGGATAGTGTTAGCTAGTTGGTTGGTGAAGGACAAGACGTCAACAATCATAAGAAACACTATTGTTGGGTTTTTGTCCTCGGCAACGACGCCAAAAATATTGATGAGCACGATGTCAACAATCATAAGAAAGCACTATTATTGGGTTTTTATCCTCGGCAATGGTGCCAAAAATATGATTGTCGACTTTTAATTTGTACTAAAAACATTTTTTAATGTGTCGTTATTGTAGTATAGTTGTCACAAATGCAAACCGATGTCGTATTAATTTTGTTTATTTACTATTTTTACTAGTTTGTTTCGAGGTCATTCAATGGGAGGCAGTTATTGATATACATCACTTTCTAAGTCCAAAAATGTTCTTTTATTTCAAAAATGTTAATTTTATTTACAAAATGAATGAATCAAATAATGAATGAATGGGTTAATTATTTACAAAAGAATCAGTTAATATGCATTATAATGCCTGAAACATATTTACAACAGACATAAAAAACTATCAATTATTACACTATGTTAATTAGATACAACTACTACAAATAATACCTAAGTATAGGTACAAAAATAGCTAATAATATTTACTACACTAAATCATGATAACATACTAATATCTATAGTAACATATATTATATATGCAGTAACATAAATAAGCATCACTAAAGCCTTAGTAAAATATTTACATAACATAAGGCGAAATAGTTATCTATATTGACATATATACAAATGTATAGTGATGGATGAATCTATCACTAAAGCTCTAGTTATTTATATACAAAAGAGCTTAAACAAGTACCTATTCTACTTATACTACTATATACATATATATATTAAGTATACGTATACATACTTATAATTACTTATTTACATAATATATACATATATTTTATATACTTATACTATACATATTATATTTTACATGTACACATATACATATGTACACACATACAAAACACGCACACACACAGGCACTCCTAACACTTAGCTGCTTAGCGGCCAACTCTTCTCTCTTCCTCTCAACACTTAGTCAATTTAGGCTCATTCACTTCTCTTGTGTCAACACTTAGGCCTTCCTCTCTTTCAAACCGGTTCAACTACTCCTTAAACCAAAATTTTGGGTTTTTTAGTTGGCGAACTAACTTTTCGTGGGATACACAGCACCCTTACGGGTGGGACTAGACCACAACTAAACCTGGTTCTAGTTGAATTAGTGTGCATTCAATCCAGTTTCAGGCCCAATATTAGTCTCACAATGGCTTAGCATAGTGCGTGGCCCTCGACCCACCACCATGCACATATCAATTCATATGCTCGAAACACTCTCATAGGTAATAGTAATAGGTTTTGGCACCCGACGCTTATAACAATTGAGCAGCCAGGTGCACGAAATCCATTTATACTACACCAGAGCTTCAGCGCCACACGATGTGGAACTTTCTCCAGCTCCAAATTGAGCATTGCCGCTGTGTGCGTGCACGTCTCAATTGGCTGATTTTGGTCCTCAATTTGAGGGTCATAATTTATTTTAAATTAAAATTAAATTATAGGGTTATAAAGCTCTTACATAGGAGTACCTAATTGTATAATTAATTTACATAAATAATTTATTTAATTATATAATAAAATTAGCTAAAGTTTATAGTTTACACATGTTAAGTTAGATGTTAATTACTTAATTAAAGTATAAATTAGTTAAGTAATAGTACAATTGACCTTATAGAGGGTTTATACATAATAAATTATATATTAAACATTTTTAATATATTTTAAGACCTTTATTTTAATTTATTTGCCATTAGATATTGGTTTAAGTTAGTTTTACACAGAAATAATTTATAAATACTATAATACAGTATAAATACAATATAAATATGTTCAAAATATTTAATATATCATTATACAAATATGCGTTATAATTTACTTCATTATTTGATTAAATTACTAATTTATTTTATTTTAAGTTAATAATTTACTTAGTTAACCTAATAACTTAATTATTTACTGTAAATATATAATTAAATTAAATTACAGGTACTACACAGTATATAATATATAGATAAATATGTATGTACAGTATTAGATACAATTATGTACATTTAAATAGGTTTATATAATTACTTAATTTAGTATACATTTAAGTTAATATAAATTAATAGGTAATAATACAATAAGGTTATATATATAATAAATCATTACAAATACTTAATTTAATATATAGAATACATATATAAGTTATATTTACATATTATATACATATTACTTAGATTTAAATTATATATACAAGTATATACATAGTGTATAGGGTATTTTTGGGGTTTTGTTGATTTTTATGATTTTTATATGTTTAGGGGAAGCAAGGGATGAGAGAGAAAGAATGAAAAGAGAGAGAGAGAGAGAGACTTTTTTTGATGTTTTTCATATTAGGTCTTTTATTTAATTCTAAGGTAGACTGAACCGTCGGTTGGTATATTCTACCAAGCTTGTGGTTAAGATTACCTTGAAACTTGACACACCTAGAAATATTCATAATCCTACTCAAGACACCTATATTTTATTTTTTTGGATTTTTTTATGATTTTTATTTACATACAAAGCAAACCAATTTTAGGCCTTTAAGGATGTTTCACTAGAGAACCTAAGGCACTAAAATCAATTCGATATGCTAGGAAAGGGGTATAAGCACTTCAAAACATTCAGCATATCACATCAAAGGTAATTAAGCTAATAAACATGATTTTCATCATTAATTTCATTAAAATCACTTGTTGGGCAAATTGTTCACAATATTAGCAGACAAAAAAATTTAACACAAGATTATATGCAATTCAAATCAAATTAAAATATATAATAGTCCATGAATGCTTGAAACATGAAGTTCTAACATTGTAAACACATGTCAACTCATTTCAATCCCCAAAATCCATCCAAATCACAGCTCAAATCACCTTCAAACCAGCTAAATCAGCGGCCGAACAGACCCAGCAGCTGCTACTGCTATCTCATTTGTCAGTAGCAAAGAGATGCTACAATTTCCTTTCAAATCAAATGTTTCTCCTGCTACTTAGATGTCTTAAATTTCAGATGTAGCCCCTGCTACTATTTCAGCAGCTACCTGGCCATGAAACGAGCAGTTGCTGTGATTCCCAGCAGCCAATGCTGCTATGTTGAATAGGGGAGACTTAGGATTTGGAAAATTAGATCTAGATGCTAATCATCTCAGAAAAGCCAAGTAATCCACAAAACCCTTGAAATTAGAGGTTCAATCCTCAAAGAAAAGCTCAAGATTAGATCAATTAGAACAACAATTGCTGCTATTGAATTGATCCAGATCAAATCATCCTATTCAATGAAATTCAATCTTGATCCATGAAAACACTCTTAAAAGGTCTGAAAACATCTCAAATCAACCTTAGATCTTCATTTAAAGCTCATTAAACCTTTGATAAGCATCATTTTCCATATTGAATATTATTTAGATCAAAAACCCATGTTGCCTTGAATTAGGCTTTTAATGTGATTTGATATTTGAATAAATCATCTGATCTTAAACACCATTGATTGGTGTTCAAGATGATCTTGTGACTAACTCAGAATCTATTGGGTCCTCATTTGACCTCAAATCAGTATCATTGATTATCCTTGGTCAAACTATCCAAAACAAGGCCTAATTAAGTGCATGCTCATCCACAAATGGAAAACCAAATCCAAAACCTTTGATTCATTGCATTATACCTAATTTAGAGATTAAAACCTTGAATCACTCGATTAAACTCGAATAAACCTGAATTGACTCCAAATCGCGAGATTGGGTGTGAAACACAAATCTGAAAGAAATCGAGCAAATCAAGACAATCAAATCAGATTGGGGGCTCTTTGTGAGTTTATGGAATGCATGGGAGACCCCCCATGTGGATTTTTGGTGCAAATTCAGATCTAGAAGCTAAGGCTTCAGATCTAAATTTGACCTTAATGGAGGGGGTGAACAATGAATAAAATGCGAGGGAAAGTCAGAAACGAATTGCAATGCATAAGGAAAGTTGTATGAGTCAAAATGGAGTTGGAAAAACACCTCTCTCATCTGAATTGATTAGAGAGGACAAAATCGAATCTGGGCTACTCTACTCCTACCCTACACTAAATCATCACTGAATTTGATTTCTGATCTACTTCTAGATAATCTAATTACACTAATTACTAATCTAAGCTACTCTAGAAAGAAGGAAATCCTATCTAACAGGAGGAATGGGGTTGCCTTGATCCAAAGCCGATGGCTAAGAAGGAAGAAGGGAGGGAGGTCTCCAGCGAGTGAAGAGCCCACAAGAGGAGCTCTGGGGTCATCCTCAGGCGTATGTCATCCCAGCGGCGAGGAGGAATTGGAGGTGAAGAACCATGCCCCTGTCATACGCGTGGCAAGTGAAGAGGTTAGGAGTTGCTAGAGAGGGAGGAAAGTGACCAACTCGAGAGGTGTAGGAGGGAGCTGATCTGCCTACGCATGAGCTAAAGGAAGAGCTTAAGTAAGCTTTTCACTTATTGTAGTCACCGCAGTGGTGAGATTAGGCGATTAGGTTATGGGTGGTGGAGATGGAGAGAAAGGAGCATGTGAAGCTGAAATCCAAATATTAGCCGCTGGATGAGATTTGGAGGGAATGGTGATTGCATGCATGAGGTTGCACGATGGTTTGATTAGGATCGGCCATTGGATCAAGAGATCATAGGATCGACAGCTAGAATTGGAGATGTTCTTGTGTGTGAATAGTGTACTTGCTACACATAGGTGTAACAGTGATTTTACAAGAAGGCCCTTATGGCGAAATGCTAGAAAATTAGGAGTAAACCCATTTGTGATGGAAAATGTTGTAGCGCGATTCTTATGGTCTTCAGGTAGATCCTTGAAGGCTATCAAATAGGTCCTTAGAAGTTTTAAATGTGAAGAAATGTTATGACCTGAGGACCTAGATGTAATATCATGAATGCAAGGTTCTAATGATGTCCAACTGCAATTAAGTTTTTATTTAAGCTTGATTTAACATTTTGGAAGTTAATTTCTCTTTTGATTTGAACTTTTGGACTCAGAAATGTGTTCAATTTGCAAATGGATTATCAATTTGTATTAATGAATAGAAATCTCATTTTATGACCTAAATTCAGGTTTTTAACACAAATTAGATGTTTTAGGTCATTTCTATTAAGTCCCATACTTAACCAATTTCTTGTGTTAATTGTGTAGTATTTATCCTAGTTTCTAGTTAACTTGGGCATTTTACGTATGATGAGCCACACCTTATCATACCCCCATGCTTAGGTTTTGCTAGTCCCTTAGCAAACAACTCAATTAATTGCAAAGCATTTAAGTATCATCTAGGTAATTGTGATGAGGTATTTATTTTTCTTTTTTCAATTGTTAAGTGTTTAGAGATGATCTTTAAACTGAAAGAATTTTTGATAAGCCAACTGCATTTTGTTTGGACATTGTGAGAACCTGTTGCTTAGGAAGACTGACTAAAACTTAAGATTGATATGACATAGACCATGTCTCGACTAACAAGGATTCTTGGTAATTAAACCTTAAGTGAAATTTCTAGGACTCAGAAGGTTTTACAAGGTTCAGAAGCTAAGTGGTTATGGTTGTTCTTAGTGATTGGTAGGGATTAACCAGGTGAACTTCAAAACTCAATCCTGGGATTTGACTTCTTTTTAAGTCCAGGTTGGTCATAGCTTTAGCTCATGTCTTTGGATCAACTCTAAAAAATGAGGAAGACTCAAACCCAACTCTTATTGCGTTGTGGCTCAAAGAATATTTGGTGGAAATAGGGTATTTGTATTGTACCCTGAAAATATTTTTGGTGGAAACTATTTATAGGACTTCGAGGGCATACTTGACTTATTCTAAAGAATGTCTTTTTCTGAAAATTCTTTTTGACTTTTTCTAATTTTTTAAATCTTTTTTTCACAAATAAATATCAGTATGTCTTCGACAGCTTTATTTGGTAGAACACACTTATTTGGTCAGTGAGTTCTTTGGTGGAAAGAGCTTCTTCTAAACACAAGATTGAAGACTAGGACAAAGAGTCTACCTGTACGCACGGTAAGGACTCCACCTTCCCTAATGAACACTAGGGTTGAATTTCAAATTCATAAGATCTTTCCCGACACTATGTAGTGTAAACCAAGGTTACTTAGACTCCCAAGCCAAAGCAAACTAGCGAATCCTGTACTGGTGACTCAGGTGCAAGAATACGTCCAAAGTTAGGAGAGATTCTGGTCTATCTTGTTAAAGCTTAAAGTGAATTAAGCCAAAGCCTGAGCGAATCAAGCTATAGTGGCCCGGAAAGTCTAACCAACAAAGGTTGAATGTCCATAAACACTTATTCTATTTTTGTTTTCAACTATAAATCATAATTAAACACTTATGATTCTTTCAAAGCTTTTCTCTCAATTTTTGTGTTGGAGTTCTTCCTCAAAAATAAATTTCAATCAGGTCCCTTATTGTATTTTTGGATTTTTTTTTGACATTTTTTTTAATTTTTGACTTTGTAGTTTTTTATTTCAAAATTTTCAACATTTTTCAATTTTTTTTTGGTATTTTTGATAATACTATACTATATACACTACAGGTGTGTCTATGATTTCATTTCAGAAAAAGTTTCATATTTAACCCCCCCATGCTTAAATGATGCAATATCCTCATTATATGAATAGGGCAGATGCAAATGCATGCTCTACTTTTTACTATCTTAGACTAGGTGACGGAAGGAAGTTAGAATGGGGAGATAAAAATCTATGTGTGGATGATTTCAAGTTAGATACAGGATCAGAGGAGAAAGTCGGGCTAAGAAGTGAAATGCATAACATGTGACTATGAATGCATGCTAAAAATGCAAGGATAGATACCTAATGCAAGAAATGGAAGATAAGAAAGGTGAAAAAAACTATATACAAGGGATAGGTTGTTAAGTTTAACGCTTTTAGCTTGGTGTAAACCCATTGAAAGATGTGTCATTAGAAATAGATTCAAGATGTTGGAGCGAATTGATAGAATTGACAAGTCTGAGATCATGGCTCAATGAAGGGTTTGAATCTTTGTCCATTGACAGTGAAAGGTTCAGATTTGTCAATCTTGGTGATCTCAACGGCTCCATTGTCAAAGGCTCTTAAGATTTTGAAAGGTCTGGTCCATTTGGATCTGAGTTTCCCTGGGAAGAGTTTAAGTCTTGAGTCGTAAAGGACTTTTTGATCAGGGTGAAAGGTTTTCCTGCGGATGTGACAGTCATGGAAGGCCTTTAATTTATCCTTATAAATCCTCGAGCTCTCATAAGATTCATTCCTTAATTCATCTAGCTCAGAAATTTGAAGTCTTCTATGATCACTGGCCTTCTCTAAGTCCAGGTTACACTTTTTGATGGCCCAATATCTTCCCTATATCAGATAGTTAATGGCTAAGTCCTGTTCAAGTTATACCTAAGAAGGTCAGACTTACCATTATAACCACTAAATCAGGAGAAGTCATCCCTACATGGATTGCTAGTTTGTGGCGAGTATATATCGACTACCACAAACTCAACCAAGCCATGAGGAAAGATTATTTCCCATTGCCCTTCATTGATCAGATGATAAGTGAGAGTTGACAATCATAGGATAAGTCTGATCTGGTCCTAAGAAGACATATTTTAAAGAATTAGGAAGAGGTTTGAGTTCAACAGGTACATGATTAGGTGAAGGAGCAGGTGTGGAGATCTTAGAAGATCCTAGAGACATTAAGGGAATAGGAGGCAAGTCCTCAGTTTCGAAGGTTGGTGCCTCAGGGAAAGTCAAGTTGGAGGCCAAAGGGAGTTGAGGTTCTAAGTTGAGTGAATTAATCAATGTGTCCTTGACCAACTTATCCATAGAGTCCAAGGAACAGATTTCCTCAATTAAACTACATGATGGTCCCCTTTGGGCCTAAAATATATCAATTTTCATTCTCTGACCTCCAAATTTCAACTCTATAAGGCCCTCATCACAATTTATGTTCGCCTTGGCCATAGCCAAGAAAGGTCTTCCTAGAATGATAGGGGTGTTTTGGATATCCTCAGGTACTTCCATGTTAAGGACTATAAAGTATATAGGAAAATAAAAGTCCTTGACCTGCACTATAACATCTTCCAACACTCCCTAAGGTGTCTTAACTGATTGATTAGCTAATTGCAGGGGCACCTTGGTTGGCTTCAGATTGCCAACCTCGAAATGTGTGAGTAAGGAGGTTGGGATAAGATTGATGGAAGCACCTAGATCAAGTAGGGCTCTATTAAATGTGGTGTTTCCTATCATACAAAAGAGAAGAGGGGTGTCTGGGTCTTTCTTCTTAATAGGGAGGTTTGAAATACGGGAACTCACTTGTTCCGAGAGAATGATAGGACCACTCCCTTTTTGAATTCTAGCCTTACGCTTAGGTGTACATAGGTCATTCAAAAACTTGGCATAAGGTGGAATGTGTAGAATCATATCCAACAAGGAAATGTTTTTATGGGCTTCCTCAAAGAGCTTGAGCAGATCCTCCTTAAATGCCACACAAGACCTCTTCTTTTCATCACTCTTCTTTTTTAAGGCCTCCAGGAAAGGTAGAATAGGTGGTTGTGGATCAGAATAAGAAGTAGGATCAGAATAGGAAGAATTAGGATTAGAATAAAACTCAGGTTCATGCGAGGTTTGTGATATGAAGTGTGCTTGACCTTGCAAAGGAGGTCTAGGTTGTGCTTGAGATGGGAGTGAATGTGGTTGACGGGATTTTGTTAAGTGTGATAGCTAGGCTCTCATCTTAGCTAAAGCTGCATCTTGTCTTTGTTGCATAGCAATATTCTATTGTTGCATGTCATTGTCCCCAACTGATCATCTCGTGTAGGCCTAGGTTGAGAGTATTGGGCGGGCCTGGGTTGGGGTTGCTGGTAGGCACGTGGTGGGTACCTGTGTGGTTGTGGAGGTGGTGCTCAGATCGGGTTGTGAAGTGGTGGTGCAGAATGTTGTTGAAAGGTAGATCTTTGTGAATTTCCTGACCATGAGAAATTTGGATGATTCTGTCATCCAAGGTTGTAGGTTTGTGAATAAGGGTCATTGTGAATGGTGTGGAGCTCTTCCGAAGCTCTAGAAGGTGGAGGGAATTCAATGCAAGGAGAAACAAAGGTTCCACAAACCATTGAAGGATATGGAAATGAATAGTCGATAGTACAGGTTGTGTTACAGAAAGATTGTTCACAGTTTCCCTCCTTGTGAGAAATTGAGAAGTGTGAGGTGCAGGTGACTGAAAAGAAGATGATGAAGGTTTAGATAGGAATTTCCATACTTCATCTACTTTCTTCTCTATTAAGCCCACCTTATCCAGCTGACTAGCCACAATTTCTAAATCTCTTTTGTTGGATTGGGCTTCGTGTACCCTCGTGTGTGAATGGGAATGAGAGGACTTTCTATTAAAAACACTCATCAAAGCATTATTAATAGAGTTTTCGACCATGCCTTCGAAGAACTCAAAAGCTGAGTCCTTGTCCCGACATAGGAAATTGCCTCCACAAGCGGCATCTACAAAATTCCTTGTGTCATCATGGAGCCCTTGATAGAAGATCTAGCCCTATTGCCAGCGTGGGACACCATGGTGGGAACATTTTCTAAGAAGCTCATGGAATCTCACCCAAGCCTTGTGCATCTGTTCTCCTGAGTTTTGGGTGAAGGTGGTGATGGCATGCCATAAGACATTTGTGCGGCTTACAGGAGAGTACTTCTTTAGGAACTCATGTTCCAAAGAAGCCCAGGTTTCTAGAGGTGTAGCTCGTGCAAGAGTTCTAAACCAGAAGGTGACTTTGTCTTTTAGTGAAAAGGAGAACATTTTCATCATTAGTGTGTGCTGATCATGACCTTGCGGACCCAAGGTCTAGGAAAGATTTTTTAGCTCCTCTAGATGCTGAAATGGGTCCTTAGAAATAAGACTATGGAAGTGAGGAATAAGTGTTATAATGTTTGGCTTCAATTTAGCAGCATGAACCCCAGCAGGATAGTGTACCACAGGCATAGGAGGTGCAACTGCGGGATTATAGTAATCCCGTAGTTGAGGTCTATGAGGTTGAGGTGCTTGGGCAACTCTAGGTTGAGGTTGAGGGTTCGGAAAAAGATTCACAGCTTGAGTAAGCTGTTGCATGTTGATACCAGTAGATCACGTGTTTTGAAATCGTTTGTCATTGTTCATAGTATAGTCGCAAAATCCGATCAACAAAAATATTTCTAGATTAACGAGACTTTGAGTCCGGGTCGTTCGTCTCTGGGAGGCATTATGGAAATGATTTTGATCTCGCTCACTATACTCGCTTAAAATCGCACGCCGATTTCTAACCTACGGAACACTGTTTTGCCATTTGCATGATTAAATCTTATCACCTGCGCATGCATTAAGTAAATGACGAAAGTGAATGTATGGGTTTCAGTATGCACGATCCTAGTTATCTGATGGCCATTGATAGAGAATGCATTAATGGTTAGATCCTCAATGTTTGCAGGCACCGACATGCTAGTTGCGGAAATATATGAAATAAGCACCGGCAACTTCAATCACAATAAAATATGACAAGAAAGCACATGGTGATTCTTCAACACATAAATAAATAAATAAATAAATAAATAAATATATAAAAATTATTTTTATTGATTGCATCAGGGTGATTACAGAGCAATGCTAGCAGAAAGCTTGTACATGAATGATTGAATGTAGAAAACTATCTACCAGAAAATGACTGCATGCATGAATCCATGGGGGGATTACACATGCATCATTGAGGGAGAATATGGAGATACACTACTAAGCATAAATAAAATAGAGAGATTAGAGAACTACTTATCTAAGCTATCAGAAGGAAGGGCATTCGGAGGTGGTCTCCAGTGGCCTTTGAGTGGTTGGGAGAAGGATGGGCGGCCAATGGTGGGTAGGCTGGCCCTTGGAGATGTGGAGGAGGAGTTCTCTAGCCTTGGCATGGATGTGGTGGAACCATGGTGAGGGAACTCGTGGAGATGGAGGTGGAATGAAGCCAAAATTAAGCCCAAATTAGATGGGTGCAAATGGCCACCCAAGGATCCTTTATATAGACCCTTGGCATTCTCTCTAGAGAGGTGTAGAACTCTCTAGAGAGAGCTCCAAGTGTGGCCATCCAAGGTGAGGTGGAGGTGGTTCTTAGATTCACCAAAAGTGCATCTAAGAGAAGACCCATCCTTGGTTGCTATTTTTGGCAACCAAGGTGGCCCCACCTTTGGAAGAACCTAGAATACTCTAGGTGGTGTGGGAGTGTGTGAATGGGTGTGTGTGTGTGTGTGTGTGTGTTTGGGTGTGACCTAGGTGCCTAAATGGTCTAGGTTAGGTCCTAAGGGGTTTGGGTTAGGGTAGGTCTCAAATTAGGGTTGCAAACCCTAATTGTAAATGGGAAAGTGCAATTAAACTTGACATAAGTTTAATTGAGTGAGTGTGAACTTAATTGAGAGTGAAATAACTCAATTAGGTTGGGCTTAGGTCAATTAGACTCTTATTGAGTCCATTTGGACTTGTGTGGGTTGAGATCTGAGCTCAATTGGACTATATGAGTCCAATTGACTAGGCAATTATAATTGACTATGATCCAAGTCAATTGGGCTTAATGAGAGCCTAATTAGGTTCTTAGGAAGGTCTAGAGGTGGTGTAATAGGCTTAGGGTACCTTTATTTAGGTTCCCAATGGGTTGGAATTGGGTTTAGGGACCTAGGAACTCAAGATCCAAGCTTGAATTTCAAAACAGGAATAGGAGAGTAGTTCTAGACGTCCAATTTAAGTATCAGACGACTTATACTCAAAAATCAGAAGTCCAGACCTCTTGTTTGGATGTCCAATTTGAGTCAGGAGGGAATCAGAGTTCTGTCTTGGGGATTTTGCAGAAATTGGACCTTTGACCAAGTGTTTGGATGTCCAGTAACACTGCAGACATGGGTTTAAGCTATGCGGGTTGTGGCTAAGGGTCCTAGACGTCCAAATAAGGGTTGGAGCTAGTTTTTTGAGGCTTCCTAGGCTGTGGTGACCTAATTTATGGGTGGCTAAGGCTTAAGAAGGCTTCTAGGGCTGTCCTAGGGCTAGAAATGAATCTAAGTTCTTCATAATTTAACTTTACCTTATTCTTACTTAATAGCATAACATACCTCAACCCTTACATTATTTCTCTACTACATTTATTCTAAGGTCTTCTGCTCCATCTCTGATGCAGCACTAGCTTCAGGTCCAGCTTCAGATCCAACTTCAGATCCAGTTTCTGAGCTTCATATTACCTGCAATTTATATAATGCACTTAATTAGTACATTATATCATTATTTCATGCATAGCTAAAGAGAAGCAATAAAGATGCAAATAATGCTTATGCATGCATAGATTACACTAGCTTATGCTAAGTTCTAGCTAATTTAGGTCAATTAAGATTTATGATTGCTGCGCAATCATACCCCCATCCTAAATCTTACTAGTCCCTAGCAAATGCAAGAATAAGTTATTTTCAGAAGGTCCTTAGAGGGTTGATTATTTTTATCAAGTGCATGCTTAGAAATTCTTTTCCTTTTCATTTTCAACCTAAAATTTAGAAATCCATACAATCGTGAAAGTGCAGTTATGTAGCTTTTGCAACGGATTCGAGTGAAAAACCTGATTTACCTCATGTCTGTACTTGACCCCTAGTAAAATTCTAGCAGGATAGGCAAACTTCTTCCCTTGGGGTATTCAAGATATTCTATGAATTTCACCCCGGCTTTAAGCTTAGGTAGAGAATGTCTGAGGGAAATGGTTGTTTATTTGGTGGCTCACTCTCATCTGGTGCTACATAGAGATTATTATTATAGAATCTAGATTCCAAAATTATTAAGTAACTCAACTTAGAGATAGACTAGAAAAACTATGCTCTCTTTTGGTTCCTTTGTATTCACTCTCTCTTTCTCTTTTCTTTCCTTTTCTTTTCTTGAGCTTACAATTTCACTAGATTTACACATATATTCCATATTTGGTGATCTCACATGGCATTAACACTTTAATAGAGTTCCAATAACCTTAACACTAAGTTGGAATTCCTCAAATAGTATTCAGGTGGTTAGGAATACAAAAAGGTAGGTTAAGGCCATATTTGGTGGATCTTAACTTTATTTGGTGGTATTGCCTCAATGCAAATGAAATAAACATTAAAATATTTATACTCTTTTTTTCTACTCTTTTCTTCTCTTTCTTTTTCTCTCCTTTTTTTTCTTTTATATATAATCTTTCCAGCACACACAATCTAGCAACACATTTATGAATTTTATTGAGGAGGCATTATTAGGGATTAGTGGTACTCAAGAGATATTGGGTGATTTATTTGGTGGAAGCGCCTGATCGTTAACTTTCTTAGCACAGTTAATTAATTTAATTATGCTTAATTATGTGTAAAAGAAAGTAACTTAGGTCAACTTGAATTCATGTCAATTGAGTAGTATAAGGTCAAGTTAACCTAACATTTTAGATTTTAGTTCTTTTTAACTGGTTGAGTCCAGATCGTTCACTGGGAGGCATAACTTAACTCAAATTCACAATTAAATCCTAAGCTACTTATTTTATTAATGAGAATTATAATTAAATTTACTTTAAGAATACGAATCTTGCTTAAGGATTTCCAATTGAAAAACATGCAAAATTCCATAAGGAAAACATATTTACACATATGATTTGCTACTACAACCAAGTAAACATGTTTATTTCTTTAATTTCTTCTTATTTACAGGAGATTAAGGCAAGAAAAGAGGAGTTCAAATGAATATGTGCCTTATTACATCATTTATGATCAAAAGAAATTAGTAGAGTACAAAAAATTAGACGTCTTAAAAAGATATCTGACGTCTTCAGCACTATTCCTTCTTCTCTATCTTCAGCCTTCATCTTATTCTACCTTCTCTCTCTCTCTCTCTCTTCCTTTCCCTTTACCTTTTGAGCAAGCTTTTCTTTAACATCTCTTCTTCTCTTTCTTTTCTTTCTTCTTGTCATTTTCATTTCTTTTGCCTGTTTACCTCTCCTTTGCTTCTCTTTTTTTTTTTATTCTATTCAACCCTGCAAGTTCTTCTCCTTCTTTATTTTTGCAACTGAGCTGAACTGAATCGAATTTAACCCAAGATCTGAACCAAAAATTTGGTTTTATGGTTGGTGGCTCGGATCGGTCAGGGATACACAACACCCCTCTCAGGGTGGGACCAGACCCTACTGGGTTTGAACCTAGTTTTTATTGGGTTTGGTTTTTTTTCTGTTCAGCATAGTCTCTAGCCTCTCCATCCCACGGCCTTCCAGGCCCACATGCACATGCCCACTCACGGGCCCACGCTCGCAGGCCCACAGGCGCACATACACATGGGCACATGTATCGCACGCACCCATACACACACACATATGCTCATTGTGCACCCAGTGTTGACGACCGATAAAGCCCGTACACATTTTAGTTTTATTCACAGGCACGTGCTCCTCCTTTGCTGATGTGGGACTATCTCATTCCCTTCCAGGCCAAGGCTCTATTGAAGACTCCGGCCGCATTAGAGCTCCAAATCGAGCAAATAAAGGCTCGCTGGAAAGCTCTAAGGATACTCTACATGATTACAGTATCAATTTGATATTAAGGGAAGGTCTTGCTCTTCGATTTAAAGGGTGAAAAGTCAAGATCACCATGGCTATTCTGGCCTGCAGAGCAGTTCTTCAGGTCTAAGGACCTACAAGGCAGCTCTTTGACCTTAGACGAGGTGCTGAACAGTTCAGTAGGTGTTTCCGCACCTATTGAGGAAGAGAAAAGACTCCTAAGAGCTTCAGGAAGGCAAAGAAGCTCGAGATCTTCGCTAAGGAGCTTCAGAGCTCCATTCCTCACTCTATTTAGCCCAACAGATAGCTAAAGATCAATTTCATCAACTCAAACAACCTCTAAAGGTTGTTAAGGATCTATCTATCCAGATTTTTCATTTGAAATTCATAAAAACCATACTGACGTCAATTTGGGTTAAAAAACAACCCAAACTGTACATCAATCTAATTCTTCTACAAAACTGATTAGAATTCATCCAAATTGAATTTGATCTATTTAAAATCATCCCAGGAACAAATTGAACTCAACAATTCCTCTAATTGAATCCTAAATCCACAGATCAGACCTATGGTTGACGACTAAACCTTGAGATTTGACTTTCTAAATTAAACATTATTAGATGAATTAAATACTTCAAATCATTCCTGTTTAACCTTAGAAATATGTTCAGGATATTAGAGTGGAATTTCACCCAAGAAACCTAGGGTTTCAGGTCTGTCGCCTGAGATCTAAGATGGGTTTGTTCGATAGAATAAACTAAAGATCTAAGAATCAGAGGATTAGGATGAATTCTATGATCCTCACTCTTTCTTCTGATCCTCTCAAAAAGTCCTAAACCCTAACAGAGACACCTCTCCAACTCCACCGGAGTTGGAGAAGACAACAATCTAAATCTAACTCGAGATTTCCAATCACCAAAATAACCATCCAGATAGAATCCCTAACTCTCAAATAAGCAATCTGGAGCTTCTCAAGAAGTCCTTAGGTTGAAGAGTGTTTTTGAGTCGTCGGAGCTCGCCGGAGCTCCGGTGAGTCCAGAAAATGTTTGACAGTGTATAAAAGACAAAAACATGCCATTAAGGATCTAAAAAGTTTTTTGAAGTTGCAAGGAACCTCAAAAGCTCATCAATTGGCTCAATTGGTGATTAACATAGAAGATATACAACAAATTCATAAAAAGTATAATATGAGTTTGTTCAAACTCAGGACATATTCTCTCACTCAATTGAGTGGAGAGATCGTGTCAGTGAAGTGTGACGATGGTGTACAGGTGGTTGATTAGTTGGAGGAACTCCTCCTGAGCCGCCATTGACAGCGAGCTCAAGAGAGTGTATGGAATTTAGGTGTTTGTTAAATAAATGATTATTACTCAAATTAAAGTGAAGATAGGAGCCCTTAAGTGATGATTAATTGGTGGAGGGCCCCAGTGGAGGTGAATTACCCTCAGATACTTCCGTCATGGACAATGGAAGCAGCTGGTGAAGGTGGAGGCGGATTGGGCGAATAGGTGATCAAATCAGGAAATTAAGGTGTTAGAAATGATCATGGGAGATTAAGGTGATCGATGATATAAAAAGACAAAAGAGTGCCCTAGTCAAGCTCAACGAGCTCGCCGGAGTTGAGGAAGATGACTGGAAATCTGACATTAAGTCTGTCTAATCTACCTAACTACTCTAATTAAACTACTTACCTATCCTATTGTTACTTGGATGAAGGGGGTAGAAGATCTCCTTCGAAGGTCCTTAACGGAGGAGGAAATCAGAGGGGCGAGGAAAGAAGTCCGGCGGGTGTAGGTGGAGTGTAGCAGAGGAAATCCAGTGTCGGCACTGCGTCAAAAGACTCAGCGGACGTCAGCAGAGATCCAGAGCAAGCGAAGATGAATGGAGGAAGAGGAGGAAGGTCGCCGGATTTTGGAGTGAATAGCCTATCTATGAGCTTAGTGGGAGAAGAGGGAAGGGAGCTAACTACTGAAATCGAAGGTGTGGAGGGGTATTTATAGGTTGCGGCGGCTGAGGAGGGGGAGGACGTTCTCCGTCAAGGAGGCTGAAGAAGGAAAGAAAAAGTTTTTAGGGACTTACCTGTAATGAAAATTGAGGACCTAAGTGAAGAATAAGGACTTGATTGAAATAAAACATAAGGACTAAAATGTAAACTAAGGTTTTCAAGGTTTTTTAATTTAAATCTTTTTCAACTTTTTATATATGATTATAAATAAGACAATTATAATATTTAAACCTTGGATTTACATTTTTGATCTTTTTAGCTTAATTTATTTAATTAAGGTTACTTAAGTTATTACATACTTAGGTATGAATTATACTTAAGTTAGTTAACACATTAATTAGATAAATTACTGATGATATTTCGAGTCCACTTATTAATTAAATTATTAATAATATTAATTGGATAATAATATAACATTTTAAACTTATTTTATGGTCGTTTACTATTTTTCCCTTATTTTATAATTAACCCATATATTTACATATTCCTAGCTAATTAACGAGGAAGGCTTAGTTAATTAGGGGTAATTAGAGACCATGATGAGCTTCTCATCAGTGCCTACTCTCGACATCGTGAAGAGATGGATAGGGCAGCATATTCCTGACCTTAATATCAATACCCTCCTTCAGCCGAGGATTCCATAAAGAATGGTCATAATCATCCACCTTAGCTCTTCTTTTATCAGAACTCACTCTTCGCATATTTGCCGTGATTGGTGGCTCTTAATATTTCACACAAAATGCATACGCAGGAACCAAGAGCGAAAACTATGCCTATTCTCTGAGTATCATCACCTAATTATCCAGAATTCCAGATTCCTTGCACTAATCTTAGAGCACCAGTACTCTCTACTCTCATCTCACACTATTTGGTGGATTTTTAAATGAAAATTTGCTTGACTCCTAAAACACTATCTAGGGGTTTAGGAAAAGAAGCTTTGCTTCTTCTCAACAGACTAAAGACGTTTATCAGTCTTCACTGTGAATCCATTCTACGTCAGATTATAGGAATCACTAGAGGATAAAATCTGTAATGCATTCTCTTAATAAAAATGATCTTATTCATGAATGCATTATGTATATATGCTATAAACAAGTAACCTCTTTCATTTGTACCACTTTAAATTCCCTTATCGGGTTACATTCAGCTTGGTCCTAAATTTATAACAAAAAGGTGAGTGGGTGAGTCGGATATGGCTGTTATGGACGATTTCTGGCTCCAATGCGAGCATTGGAGGTGGAGTCCATTGTTCTTATATGTAGGATCCTAAAGTACGTTTGACATGCTACTTTGAGGTTTTTAAAGGGTTGGCATAAAAATTTTTCAGTTTTCTATATATCCACGCCCCCATGCCTAAGTTTTTGCATGTCGTCATGCATGAATATAAAAGAAATAAATTACAACAGGGAGTAAGTGGGTATAAATCACCTGGAATTGCTCCTGAATTTTAATGTTCAGCTCTAGCCAACCTGACAGTATGCAATATGCGAAAAGGAAATATGCTAAAAGAAAATATGCTATGTATAAAGTGGGTATGTATAGGGTGTTGAAGAATGCGAGTAGAGGATGAGTTTAACACCTCCAGCTGGGCAAAAACCCAATCACATGCCCTCGA
This sequence comes from Thalassia testudinum, assembly GCA_037157565.1. Lineage (NCBI taxonomy): Eukaryota > Viridiplantae > Streptophyta > Magnoliopsida > Alismatales > Hydrocharitaceae > Thalassia > Thalassia testudinum. The sequence goes on along the minus strand of JAZHRO010000015.1, from coordinate 43,927,438 downwards.
TAAGATGAATGACTTAGTCAGCTGGCGGAGGTTTTTGGGCAATTAATGGCTTGAGGTGTTAGTCATTGACCGTACAGGCAAGCCTAAATGTTGGGTCCCTGATTTGGACCGCTCCATTGGGAAATGGGTGGATAACAATATATGGGCTAGTCCACCTGGACTTGAGTTTCCCTGCAAAGAGTTTCAGTCATGAATCAAACAACCAAACCTGTTGGTTGGGCGTGAATTCTTTCCTCTAAATGTGGCGGTTGTGAAAGACCTTGGTCTTATCCTTGTATATTAATGTGTTCTCATAGGCCTCCCACCAGATTTCTTCTAATTTGCTGAGCTGGGGCTTCCTTTCATGACCTCCTGCATTGAGGTCAAGGTTACATTTTCTCACTTCCCAAAAGGCGTGATGTTCCTACCTGATAGGAAGATGACAAGCCTTACCGTATACCATGCGATATGGCGACATTCAGAGTGGGGCCTTGTAGGCGGTCTGATATGCCCAAAGTACATCAACTAATTTATTGGACCAGCCCTTCCTATCCGATCTAACCATCTTTTGGAGAATCATCTTGATTTGGTGGTTAGATACTTCAGCCTGTCCATTGGTTTGCGGATGATACGGGGTGGCTATACGGTGATGCACCCCATATTCCTTTAGTAATTACCCAAAATGGGCGTGGATGAAGTGACTTCCCCCATTACTAATCAGAGCATGAGGTACTTCGAATCTCACAAAGATGTACTCCCATATGAAGGAAATGACGGTCTTATGATCATCTTGTCTCGCCGGGATGGCTTCGATCCACTTCGAGACATAGTCAACAGTGAGCAATATGTACTCAAAGCCATGCGAATTCGGAAAAGGGCCCATAAAATCAATGCCCCAAACATCGAACACTTCTACAACCAAGATGGGTTGGAGAGGCATCATGTCTCTCCTGGTCATAGAACCAATTGATTGGCATTGTTTACAACACTGGGAGTACTTGTGCGTATCTCTAAAGATAGTTGACCAGAAAAATCCCGAATGCAAAATTTTTGCAGCGGTTTTCCGTCCCGAGAAATGACCACCACAAGCATCGCTGTTATAAAAAGATAACACACTAGGGATCTCAGAATATGGGACACATCTTCTAATAATCTGATCAGCTCCAATGTAGAAGAGTAATGGATCATCCCAGAGGTAGAATTTGGTCACTGCTGTGAATTTGAGTTTCTGGTCCTTAGATAAATTCATGGGAATCTTGCTTGCGACAAGATAATTCGCGATATCCACGTACCAGTGAAACTCAACAGAGTGAATTGCTAAAAGAGATTCATCCATAAATTGATCTGAAACAGGAAGGGAGTATGGGATGTGGGTTGGGTCTAGTCTAGATAAGTGATCTGCCACAACATTTTGTTTTCCGGCTATGTTGCGAATTTCAATATCAAACTCCTGAAATAAAAGGATCCATCTAATAAGATGGGGTTTGGCATCCTTCTTTGCTAACAAATGCCGGAGGGCGGAGTGGTCTGTGAAGATTATTACTTAAGACCCTAATAGGTATGATCAGAACTTCTCTAGCTCGAACACTATTGCTAGCAGTTCCTTTTCAGTGACAGTATAGTTATGCTGAGCCTCATTCATCATCTTGTTAGCATAGTATATGACGAAGGGTTGTTTCTCCCGACGCTGGTCTAGAATAGCTCCGACGGTGAAATCAGAGGTGTCGCACATCATCCCAAAATCAAGAGACCAGTTGGGTGGTTGGAGAATTGGGGAATCAGAGAACTCTTCGTAAAGTCTCGAAAGCGCTGAGACACAAGGTGTTAAATTTGAATGGGGTATCAGCTACCAGGAGATCCATCACTGGTTACGCGATTTTTAAGAAATCACGTATAAATCTCAGATAAAATCCAACATGACCCAAGAATGATCTGATGTGCTTGACCAAGCTAGGTGAGGGTAATCATGATATAACTTCCGATTTGGCTTGATCGACCTCGAGTCTAGTTGAAGAGATCCTGTGTCCTAGTACAATGCCATCCCTCACCATGAAATGTTCTTCTCCCATGAGAGTACTAGGTTTACCTCAATACATCATTTCAGGATCTTGGTGAGGTTATCAAGACAAGACGCGAAGTCATCTCCAAAGATAGAGAAGTCATCCATGAATACTTCCACGTAGTCCCCAATCATGTCAAAGAAGATGGCTATCATACAATGCTGAAATGTTGCTAGTGCGTTTCAATGGCTAAAGGGCATCTTCTTGAAGGTGAATGTTTCAAAGGGGCATGTGAAAGTGGTCTTATCTTGATCTTTTGGGCTAATCGCTACTTGATTGTACCTAGAGTATCCATCCAGAAAATAAAAGAAACTGCATCCAGCTAATCGTTCTAAGATATGATCAATGAACAATAAAGGAAAGTGATCCTTCTGGGTAGCCGTGTTCAGTTTTTTGTAATCTATGCAAACCCACCATGATGTCACTGTGCGGGTTGGGATGGATTCACCCTTATCATTTTTTACAACGGTGAGTCCTGCTTTCTTGGGCACTATTTGGATGGAACTCAACCATTGGCTATTAGAGATTGGGTATACAATGCCCACATCCAGCCATTTGATGATCTCCTTCTTAACAACCTCTAGCATGCTCAGGTTTAGCCATCTTTGAGGTTGTCTAAAAGGTTTCACCCCCTCATCTGTGTAAATGTGATGAGTGCAATACGAGGGGCGAATACCGCGGAGATTAGCAATACTCCACCCTATAGCAGCCCTATGATCTTGTAGCATAGAAATCAGCTGGTGTTCCTATTCTTGGGTCAAGTGAGCATTGATAATGATTGGGTATGTCTCACTTTCGCCTAGGAACACATATTTGAGTGAGTCAGGTAAGGGCTTCAATTCAATCAGGGGTGGATCAAACTCAGAAGTGGGGGTGGGAGTTGGAATGGGAGGAACAGAATCATAAGTGGAAGTCTGATGATCTGGATACGCATGAATTCCTGCTGATTCGCCACCTGTAAAGTGGTTGGCCATGACTGTGTTAATGGGAAACCTGTCTGCTATAGTCACGTCTTCTTGCGTCAACAGGAGTGATTTAGTACTGTGTGGATTAGGATAGCCAAAGTCAGGGATGTTGTGGTCAGATATACAACCTAGACAATCGGATCCTTGGGGAGATATGTGCAGTGCAGTAGTCTTAGTTTTGTCCGGATTGAGGTCCAAGAACCCTAACAATGTAGATGAATGAGACATTGGGTCGTCACAAAGGAACCCAATGTTACCATAGTGTATCGATTCTTCGTCTTCACCATCCTCGATACGATCACAGTCGAAGTTCCTTGATGCCCTGAATATGTCAAGTCTAGGTCACTCATTACCTAGGGCTATTTCCATACACCCAGATGCACAATCAATGCTTGCTTGGGCAGTCGCCAGAAATGGGTGACCTAAAATAATTGGTGCATCACGGAGATTAGGAGGGACTTCCATATCAAAAATGAAAAAGTCTGTGGGAAAGCAGAATCTGTGGACTTTTACGACCACATTCTCAACCACCCCCTTGGTGTTTTCACTGATCTATCAGCCAGCTAAATCGTGACCGAGGTGGGTTTTAACTCCCCGAATCGAAATCGATTATATATGGCGGTGGGGGTCAAGTTGATGGACGAGCCCAGATTTAGAAGGGCTCGATTAAATGAAGAATCCTGCAAGTAGCAAGAAATGAGTGGGGTACCAGGGTCTTTCTTTTTTGGTGGTAAGTCAGCTAGAATCACGGCGCTAGCCTCGTTTGATAGTATCGCCTGTCGTCCTATTCTTGGTTGTCGCTTCGGGGTATAGTAGTCCTTGAAGAACCTAGCAATAGCAGGAATGTAATCAATAGCCTCAATGAGAGGGACCAGAATATGTACTTCCTTGAACATTGATTTCAGGTCCTCAAAATTCCCCGTATCCTTTTTCCATACTACATTTCGTGTCAAAGCCTCGGGAAAAAGAACGGGAATCTCAAGGTCAAGTGGTCTTTTGCCCTTATCTATCGTAGGTAGTTCCTGAGATGAATGAGCCGAACCATCCTGCGGTGAAGGGCATGAAAAATCAAGACTCGCCTACCTAACTGGTGGGTCGTATGTCTTCTTCCCGCTCCTAAATGAAATAGCTTTTGCATCAGCTTGCTGTCCATGTGGTGGTGGAGGGGTGGAAGGGGTAGAGTATGTGGTGTTTTGTATCAAAGGCGGCTGACCTTGAGCGTAACCAGGTGGTATAGGAGGCGCCTATAATATGGTGTGTGCCTGTCCCTGTGGTGCCTGAAACCTGGGTGGGGCACCCTGGTTCTACACATATCGTGGGTTCGGGATAGGTTGGGAGGACAAGGCTCCCTGGGTCCTATGCTCCTGCAACAATTGGTTTTTCGTGTTTTGTATGTTCTGTATTTGGTCAGCCATTGCTTTCATGATCTGCAAGCTATCCTGTGTAGACTTTCGCATCGATTCTTGTAGCTCCTCATTGGTGAATTAGGCAGATCATTTTTGTTTGTGTGAAAACAGAAAAAATTGGTCAATCTTTCGAAATTTCATTATTAATGGGAAATACTCATAGAAATACAAATACGGGAGAGATCCAGATGATGCAAGGTACTTTATTCGAACCGCTTAGCTAGCCAAGCATGAACTAGTTCATAGATCTTTGGGCTTCAATTACCTGTAGTGTAGTACAGACACTTTACAAATCAAACCGGAGGACTGGGACTCCATTGTGCCTCCAAAGGGTCGACCGACTTTGGTGGGTGACTAGCAGCTTGATGCAGCGGCTGATACACTGAGTGTGATTGCTACTGCTGTGACAGGAATGGATGCTGCCTAGGGTACATGTTCTGTGCATTCCTGTATTGTCTAGTCTGGTAGTGCGGATCTTGATGTTGTCTCTATGAGTTACCTGATCAGGAGAAGCTCAGATGCTGGCACCAACCAGGTTTATACATTTTTGAGTACGAGTTATTACACCTGTATCCTTGAATAGCATTGACGTCTTCATAGGCCGACGATGTCTGAGGCGTATATTCTTCACAAGAATACGTGTTATAATCATCGTGTGTTGCATAACCCTAATCATATGGTGCCAGATCGAGATTGTTTACGGAATCCTGATATGCGGGGTCCCGTAAATATGTAGGGGGTGCATCATGAGTAAGCAGATTAACTCGAGCAGGAGGGCTTAGGGTGCATAAGAGGGTCTCGGGGCAGCAAAATTTTCGACCAGATCCTCTTGACATTGAGCTAGGTCATCGAGCTTCTTTCCCAGCAGATCCACCTTTCCCAGCTACTTGGCAATGATTTCCATATCAACTCGAATAGACTTTGCTTAAGCCTCATGGACACTAACTCGCTGTTGTCCAGGCTGCTGGAATTGGTTCATTGATGTAGCATTCATTGAATTCTTCACTAGAGACTCGAACAACTCAAATGCGCTATTTTCAACTTTTGCAAGGAAATTCCCGCCACTGGATGCATCGGCTAGGTATCGATGTGTGTCGTCCAGTCCATGGTAAAAGATCTAAGCTAAGTGCCATCTGGGCACACCATGGTGTGGGCATTTTCTTAAGAGATCACGAAATAGATCCCAGGCTTCATGCAACTTCTCCATAGGTCCTTGGGAGAAAATTGTGATCGCTTGCCTCATTGCATTTATACGATCGATCGGGAAGAACTTCTGCAGGAATTTGCGTCATAATTCCGGCCATGTTCCAATTGGCTTTCGATGGTCTTGAACCAGTATGAAGCTTGATCCTTGAGAGAAAAAGCTTCATCAGAACAATTCCAAGATCTATGTCCCTGGGTCAAGCCGTTTCCGCGATTCGACTCAGGTCCTCTAAATGCTGGAATTGATCCTCGTTCGAGTTTCCATAAAAGTAATTCTGGATCAGCCCAATTAGATTGGGCTTGAACTAGAATGCATCTTTGCCTACAGGAATTTGGACTAGAGGTGTGATAGTCGGCGCTACCGAATTGTAGAAATCTTGAAGCTGTTATCCTCGTGGTAAATGTTGCATTCTATCCAAAGTAGTCAAGATACGGTTCATATTCTGTTTCTACTGTTCCTTAGATTCAGCGACCCGGGCTTCCAGACGAGCCATTAGGTCTAGATTTGCTAGATCTTGACCAGCTCGGTGTCCAGGGTTAGCTATCATGGTTAAGAGGATGGAAGAATAGGGTTGGGGAGAAGATGGCCTGGGCGAGGTGACTCGCCTCCTTGGGAGTGGCTCCCAAGGTCCAACTAATTGAGGTCTAAGTGACCTCCTTCCTCGCATACACCAACCAACCCCTGGGTTGGTGCAGCCAGCCAGACAAGCCTAAGGCCCTGTCAATTAGATGATCCTTATGATCGGATGATCAGATTTTTCATTTTAGGTTCGAATTTCTAAAGAAAAATTCATTGAGAACCAATTGAAAGTAATTCTTGCCTCTCAAGCTAACTTGGCCAGTCTGTGTACGAGGGGACTAAGGGGAAGGTTCTTCCTTCGGTTCACGCCTTTGGTTCCTTTGTACCCTGAGCCACGATCATTTGACACTACCCCGCAGACTTAGTCACCAGGTTTGACCAGAGAGCTTGAATTCACCAAGTAGTATAACAACGAATTTGTGTTGATTTCATGTTTTAATTTTTTTTTAAACTCATTTATTTTTCTTCATTGGGGTTTGTGGTGAGTGGACCACAAGGTAACCAGGCTCACCAGCTAAACACTAGACTTAATTAAGTCTAGGTTAGCTCAATTGTGTGGTCTCTAGAAATTTGACCCTAAAGGTTGAGCCTAGGGTTCATGCAAATTTTAAGTGTTTCCAATGAAATAAAAATAATTCTCTGAATACAAATGGAATCCAAATAAAGTGAAATTTGGCAAGTAGATTCCTTTCTTAATAATATTTTCATAGAATATTTTTTATAATTTTTACTATTTCAACCCAATTTATAAGGATTTTTAAATGTCAGGGGGTCAGATCTGGAATTTTGACCCTCTGTTGGTTTTTTGCTTTGAAAAAGTATCAAATGATTTTTAAAAATTTGGAACAAATATGGAAATTAAAGCTAATAAGATCATCTTTCAAATCCCACCATTTTTAGTTAAAACAGATTCGCCAGTTATTTGAAATTGGTTTTTGAATTTTGAAAAATTTTAAATCTGGGTTAGTTTGACCCCCATGTACTTCGTGAATTTTTAAAAATTTTATACTTTGAATTTTTTAAATAAATGGTGCCATTTGAAAGGAGGTTTGAAATGGAGTATTTTCTCGAATTTCATATTTTTTTGCTAACTAATTATTCAAAAAATAAATTTTTAATTCAGAAATTGACATCTGGCCGAATTTCAGCAGGTGGCAGAAAAGCTGTTAGAAGTGGTTTAGATTTCAAATTCAAACTTCCACCAAAAATATTTTTTTTTTCATTTTTTTTCAAAAAATTTTGCATTTTTTTGGAGGGAAAAACTTATTTAAAAATCCACTCTATTTTTTTTTAAACAAAACTAAACTAACCTAGGATTCAAAAAGAAACCTAATCTGACAACCTAAAGAAGTTTTTTCTTCTTTTCGAAATATGTTTTTTTTTTTAGAAAGAAATTTGTACCTAAGAAAAAAAATCTAAGGTAGGGTTTGAAAAAAAAATTTTAAGCTAAGAGAGAGAAGAGGTGCACCTGGATTTTTTCTCCGCTCTCGATGTGTGCGTAGATCTCATTTTTCCTAATTTCCTACACATCCAAAAACAAGTAAAGGTGGATTTGTCACTAAAAGTCCTACGATTGAAAATCAATTGCGTTGCCTCCTCGGCAATGGCACCATTTGTTGTTACCAGTTGATCACGTGTTTTGAAATTGTTTGTCGTTGTTTGTAGTATAGTTGCGAAATCCGATCAACAAAAATATTTCTGGATTAATGATACTTTGAGTCCGGGTCGTTCATCTCTGGGAGGCATTATGGAAATGATTTCGATCTCACTAGCTCTACTTGCTTAAAATTGCACGTCGGTTTCTAGCCTACGGATCACTGTTTTGCCATTTGCATGATTAACTCTTATCACGTGCACATGCATTAAGTAAATGACAAAAGTGAATGTATGGGTTTCAATACGCACGATCCTAGTTCTATGATGGCCATTGACAAAGAATGCATTAATGGTTAGATCCTCGATGTTTTCAGGCACCGACATGCTAGTGCGGAAATATAAGAAATAAGCGTAGGCAACTGCAATCACAATAAAATATGACAAGCAAGCACATGGTGCTTCTTCAACACATAGATATATATAAAAATGATTTTTCATTGATTACATCAGGGTGATTACAGAGCAAAGCTAGCGGAAAGCTTGTACATGAATGATTGAAAGTAGAAAACTACCTACCAGAAAATGACTGCATGCATGAATCTATTGCGGGATTACACATGTGTCATTGAGGGCGAATATGGAGCTACACTACTAAGCATAAATAAAATAGATAGATTAGAAGAACTACTTATCTAAGCTATCAGAAGGAAGGGCATTTGGAGGTGGTCTTCAATGGCCTTTGAGTGGTTGGGAGAAGGAGGGGCGGCCAATGGTGGGTAGGTCGGCCCTTGGAGATGTGGAGAAGGAGTGCTCTAGCCTTGGCGTGGAGGTGGTGGAACCATGGTGAGGGAGCTCGTGGAGATGGAGGTAGAGTGGAGGTGGAATGAAGCCCAAATTAAGCCAAGATTAGATGGGTGCAAATGGCACCCAAGGGTCCTTTAAATAGACTCTTGGCATTCTCTCTAGAGAGGTGTAGAACTCTCTAGAGAGAGCTCCATTTGTGGCCATCCAAGGTGAGGTGGAGGTGGTTAGATCCACCAAAAGTGGATCTAAGAGAAGACCCATCCTTGGTTGCTATTTTTGGCAACTAAGGTGGTGTGACCTTTGGAAGAACCTAGAAAACTCTAGGTGGTTTGGGAGTGAGTGAATGGGTGTGTGTGTGTGTGTGTGGGCATGAATTAGGTGGCTAAGTGGTCTAGGTTAGGTCCTAAGGGGTTTGGGTTATGGTAGGTCTCAAATTAGGGTTGCAAACCCTAATTGCTAAAGGGAAAGTGCAGTTAAACTTGACATAAGTTTAATTGAATGAGTGTAGCTTAATTGAGAGTGAAATAACTCAATTAAGTTGGGATTAGGTTAATTAGACTCTCGCTGAGTCCAATTGGACTTGTGTAGGTTGAGATCTGAGCTCAATTGAACTCTATGAGTCCAATTCACTAGGCAATTGTAATTGACTATGATCCAAGTCAATTGCGCTTAATGAGAACCTAATTAGGTTCTTAGGAAGGTCTAGAGGTGGTGTACTAGGCTTAGGGTACCTTTATTTAGGTTCCGAAGGGGTTGGAATTAGGTTTAGGGACCTAGGAACTTAAGATCCAATTTTGAATTCCAAAACAGGAACATGAGAGTAGCTCCAGACGTCCAATTTAAGTATCAGATGACTTATACTCTAAAATCAGAAGTCCAGAACTCATGTCTAGATGTCCAATTTGAGTCAGGAGGGAATCAGGGTTCTGTCTTGGGGATTCTGCAGAAATTGGACGTCTGACCAAGTGTCCGGACGTCCAGTAACACTGCAGACATAGGTTTAAGGTGTGCGGGTTGTGGCTAAGGGTCCTGGACATCCAATAACTTATCTGGACGTCTAGATGAGGGTTGGAACTAGGGTTTTGAGGCTTCCTAGGCTATGGTGACCTAATTTAATGGTGGTTAAGGCTTAAGAAGGCTTCTAGGGTTGTCCTAGGGCTAGGAATAAACCTAAGTTCTTCATAATTTAACTATGCCTTATTCTTACTTAATAGCATAACATACCTCGACCCTTACATTATTTCTCTACTACATTTATTCTAAGGTCTTTTGCTCCATCTCTAATGTAGCACTAGCTTCAAGCCCAGCTCCAGATCCAGCTTCTGAGCTTCTTATTACTTGCAATTTATAAAATGCATTTAATTAGTACATTATATCATTATTTCATTGTTTTACACTCTAAATCTGTGTTTAAGATTGTCGTGTTGTAGTATAGCCAAAATAGCGCTTAAACAAATAAATTTTATTGCTCGAAAATGTTCCGAGGTCGAACACAGGGAGCAATATGGAATTTAGATCTCAAGAATTGTAATTTAAGCACAACATAAGCAATTTATAATAAAACTCTGAAAAATAGTGATATAGAAATGAAAACAAATGTCAATAGTGCAAAAAGAATGAGGTAAAATGGTGATTTGAATCACCAAATACCCCTCACAATAATAGCAAATTTCTCAATAGTATTAATTAAATAAAGCCTAGCAGTTAAATATTAGACGGCTGAGTGTTTAATCAGATGGCTTAATCGTCTCGAGCTACAGTGTATATCCTTTTCTCTCTTCTCACCCTCTTCTTCTTCTCTTCTCTTCTTTCTCTATTGTGGCTCCTCTTCTCTCCTTTTCTTCTTCCTCTTCTACTGCAAGTCCTCTCCTTCTTCTGTTTAGCCTCTTCACATAGGGAGGGGGGCTTCTCGAATTGGCTAAGTGTCAGCCAATTTCCTCTGCAGCAAAACCCCCCTACCCCCGCACAAACTCTCTTTCTCTCTCTAGGTCACGCTCTCCCAGAGCCTTCTGCAGTATCGGGTAATCGGGTTCTGACCTAGAGTGCACCTGAGACCAGGTTCACCGGTGTAGGTGGTAGCCGAGGTGTGGGTTTCAAGCGGGTTGGGTGTACCAGGTCTATGGAGAAGAGGTTGCGGACGAGGCACGTGAGGTGTGTGAGGGACCTCACCCCTTGTGTCTGAGGCAAACAGCCCGTGGCAGAAATTCAACTTATTCATCTGTGGGTGCTCCTCAGCTTTTGATGTGGGACTAATCCCACCGCCTTTCTTCTGCGTGCAGCTGTAGATGCTTCTTCGATCAATTTGCTCAAGATGACAGTCAACAACTTCAATTTCTGGTCCACTCATACTCCTGGAGTGATTCCACGCAAACTGGACTCGACGCCTGGAACCTGCTGACCTGATGAGAGCTTCAAGTTTCGGTTGAAGCTTTGTCAATGGCAGTCGAAGGACCTACTATCTGAAACATGAAATACGGGCTAAAAGCTCCAGTTAAAATTTTCAATCGCGTCCCTGTGAGGCGAGGAAATGAACGACAATGTTCGTGAGGTGTGAGAGTGCGTAAGGTGGCCGGACGGTGATCGAAGGTGAAGTGTGAAAGTGCGGTGTTCGGCAGAGGTTGTGGAGGAGTAATCGACTTAACTATGTTACAGCTTTTGCTCTTGGGGTCGAGGCAGAGGTGTAGGGATGAATGGCGGCCGATTTGGTGGAGCGTAGTGGCTGTGTGAGCTCACCGGAGGTACGTCAGAGAAGTGGAAGACGGAGTCGCGAAGGGCGGGCGTTGAACGTGTACGAACCTACGCTAACGAGATTGGTTTTGGAAAACCTGTCGTTGTAGTTCGAAAGCGAAGAATTCGTGTTCACAAATAAAATTTATACCGAAAATAATTCCGGGTCGAACACAGGGAGGCTACATTGATCTATTTTTGCAATTATATTTTTTTTAGGATTTTCTTTAAGCAATGCATTATAATTATAATGGGGCTATCAAACTATGAGAGAGAGAGAGAGAGAAAGAGAGAGAAAGAGAGAGAGAAAGAGAACATGCATTCAATATTTCAATAGTTTATAAAAGTTACACTAGAATGCGGAAAAACAATTACACTATAAAGCAGAAAATTCTACACTAGAAAAGCTGTAAATAAGAATGGGAGAGAGAAATTATCCTCCTCGAGGATTGCTTGGAGGACGAGCCGGACGGGACGACGCCTGGACGAAGGAGAACGAAGCAGGACGAAGGAGGACGAAGCAGAAGAACGGGAACAGGGCAGCACGCCGTCGTCGTCGCGGGATCCACTTCCGAAGGGGAACGAAAATTGGACTTTATCTCGCGAGAAGCATCCCGGGTGTGGGACAAGCTTCTCTTGAGCTTTGGAGGGGTAGAGAAGAGAAAGAAGGGATGAGAATTTCGTATGGAGGGGGTCTCCTTTTATAGTTGCAAGGAGTGGGGGTAAAATGGACATTACATCTTCAAAATAATAAATAAGGGGTCTTTAATGACGGATAAATCCGTCACTAAAGCCCCGACGTGGCCGTCGCCGCCGCGCCCACGCGCGCCTCCTCGGCTGCCCGCTCCTCAACGCTCACGCACGTCCAGCGCTTTTCAGCCGTCCGATCGCGAGATCGGATGGCTTAAATCGCGTCCGCGCCCGCTGCAACCCGCCCGCCTACGCGTGTGATCGCGCGTTACGCGGGGCGTCCAATCGCGCGTCGACGCTATCGGGCGCCCGCGACCGCACGATCTCCATCTGGCGCTCCACGCGCCTCAATTACCCGCGCCTTCAATCCACTCGCCGCGGCTCGAACCCGCGCCCCACGCTCGCGTAAGCGCGCTCGACCGCTGCGCTGCGGGGCGCGGATGGTCGAGCGCACGTTTTAAGCGCCGGGCGGCCACAGTCGTTGGATCTCCATCTGACGGTGGAGAGCGCTTGGGCGGGGGCCTTCACAAAATGCCAGCGGCCGTTTGGGCGGCTGAGATGGCGCCACGTGGCGCCATCTTTGCCGTCCATCTTCTAGAAGTTGTAAATGGTGCCACGGATGTCGGATTGACTCGATTTTTCTGTCGTTGGGCTGCGATCGTCGATCCGAATTCATCCGTGCGGTCGGATTTGTCATCTGAAGTGTGGATTTACACCATCCTGGCCCTTGATCTTCTAGGGTTCCCCGGTCTCTATCTGATGCTACAGATGCCTGATTAGGGCGATCTTGGAGTCGTTGAACTCCAATGGTCGCCCTGATCATATCCATACGGTTGGATCTTTGATCTGAGGCCCCGATAAAATGTTTGCCCTGTCCAAGCACATAAAAGGAGACAATTAACCTCCATTTTATTCAAACTACTCTAAATGCGAGATGATGCATGTTATGCAATATTTATATCATGAAATGCAATCCTATGCTTAAGAACATGCATAAATTGACATTTTAAGTAGTGTAAATGTGTTTACATCATACCCCCATGCCTATCTTTTGCTAGTCCCTAGCAAAAACTATATGCTATTTATAAAAGAATTAGGTTAGATTATTTGGACCTGAGTTATTTTCAATCATTAAGAAATTGACTACTTAGGAACTGAACTTTCAAAGACACAACAGTACCCGGGTATCAGCCAAAATGCAGACCGCCTCAAGCCCTCGCCTTATTCAAAGAAAAATTTCTTTTTCTCTTTTTACTCTTTTCTAATTTTTTTTTGGATTTTCAAATTTTAGGGTTTAAGAGTGGCTTTCTACGGCCATTCAACTCACCCAAGATTTGATGAGAATCCTAAGTTTTAAGCATCTTATTGTGATTGTGATAGACTCGTTGACCGGCAATTAGAACGGACTTCTGATTTCTACGCCTCTAGGTGACCTCAAAAAGAATTCTGCCTAAAGGTGTATCTTTACAACCGGTAGCTTTCTCCCTACTTTTATTTTTTAAACGGGGTCAACACAAGGGTGAATCCAGTATATATCTCCCCGATTTATTCTACTTCTCCGCTTCTTCCTAAGTGTTTTGGGAATTTTTAGTGCATTTTCTGAGCTGGGTTCTGGACAACCGGTCGATGAGCTGTTACCACCGACAACTTGCCAGCCATACTCGTGCGGCGAAGTGTGGCTTATTTCATTTTGTTCTTTTCTCCATTTTTTTTTTTAAGTAGGTGGCTTCCCTGATCTAAGATTTACCTAAAGGCAGCAAAAAGAGAAAGGTCCAGTGACTGGGCTCTGGACAACCTACCTATGGGCTGTTACCCACGATAACTTGCCAGCCATATCACCTTAGAAGGTTCATTAGCTACCCAATTTCCATTAGAATCACCGAATAACGAGTCAGTGCAAAGAAAGTGTGTAGATGCTTAAAACTCAAAATTCCCTCAAATCAGAGGGCGGGTTGATAAGTCGTGTACTTATCACCCAAACTTATTTATTCCAATTATAATAGAATTAAGATGGCGAGGACTCAAAGACAAATCCACATTTTAGTGGATACACAGGCTAATTAAGTCCAAAGACCTGAGGGGTCTTTGTGTTTAGATCCTAATGTAAAATTTCTTAGGATTGAAAAGTCCTAATGTCCAACTAATCCTTCCTAATTTTTTTTTTCTTTTTTTATAAGAAGAGAAACAATTTACATGGATTTCACAAGGCTGACCAAATAATTCAAGAATGAATCCACCCCCCCATGCCTAGATGATGCAATGTCCTCATTGAGAAAGAGACATGAAAGAGAGGGTAGAATATGAAAGATGTCACCTGGATATGAAGCTCGTATCAGCCTTGTGTCATATGTACAATTGCTGAGTTTAATGCCGTCAGCTAGGCGAAGTCCAGCCAAAGAAATCACAGAATGGCTAGAGCAACAGAGTCTGAAACGGGTTCTGGAAGATTACGGTCAACAACAGGCTTCAGACGTTGACCGTTGACTTTAAAGGTGTTACCCGTCTTTGGGTCAGAAATCTGAACGGCACCATTTCGAAAAATTTGATCAATTATGAATGGGCTATTCCATTTAGATCTATGTTTACTAGGAAAGAGCTTAAGTTTAGAATTGAATAACCAGACCTTCTGGTTTGGCTCAAAGCTCTTGCGGGAAATCATTTGATCATGTAGAGCTTTTGTCCGAGCCTTGTAGATCTTGGCGTTCTCATAAGCATCATTTCTAAGCTCCTCCAACTCAGATAGTTGGAGTTTCCTGGTCTTCCCAACTAGATTTAGATCTAGATTGCATTGTTTGATTGCCCAGAATGCCCTGTGTTCAATCTCTACGGGTCGATGACATGCCTTTCCATACACCAAACGGAATGGAGACATGCCGATGGGCGTTTTATATGCCGTACGGTAGGCCCAAAGAGCGTCCTCAAGCTTTTGAGTCCAATCCTTGCGATCAGGCCTAACCATTTTTTGCAGAATGTTCTTGATCTCTCTATTGGAGATCTCGGCTTGTCCATTCGTTTGGGGATGGTAAGGTGTGGAAATTCGATGATTAACCCCGTATTTGGCCAATAAATTTCGAAATTGGGCATTAGTAAAATGAGTGCCACCATCACTGATGATAGCCCTCGGAATCCCGAACCTACTGAAGATATTTTTCTTGACAAAATTGATGACCACCTTGTGGTCATTGGTTCGGGTGGGAATTGCCTCAATCCATTTGGACACATAATCAACAGCAACAAGAATGTACTGATGTCCAAATGAAGGGATAAAGGGTCCCATTAAATTGATGCCGCAAACATCAAAAATTTCGACAGGAAGAATAGGGTTTAGGGGCATCATGTTTCTCTTAGTTATGCTCCCGAGTGCCTGACATCGAGAACATGACCTTGAGAAATCCTGGGCATCCTTGAATAAAGACGGCCAATAGAAGCCAGATTGCAAGATTTTTGCAGCCGTCTTTCTTCCAGAGAAATGTCCACCACACCCAGATGCATGGCAGAACTCGAGTATACTGTTGAATTCATTCTCCGGTATGCATCGGCGAATAATCTGATCAGAGCCGATGCGATACAATTCAGGGTCCTCCCAAAAGTAGTATTTGGCCTCAGATTTGAGTCTATCTCGTTGTTGCTTGGTCCAATCTTGGGGGATTTGACCAACGGCCAAATAGTTAACAATGTCAGCAAACCATGGGGAGTGGACACCTAAAACTGTAAGAATGGTTTCATCCGGAAAAGTGTCAGCAATCGGAATATCCAGACAAGAAGAATCACCTAGGAATCTCGACAAATGATCCGCTACCACATTTTGTACCCCGGCTTTATCCTTGATTTCAAGATCAAATTCTTGAAGAAGAAGAATCCAACGAATAAGCCGAGGTTTAGCATCCTTTTTAGCCAAGAGATGTCTCAAGGCCGAGTGGTCGGTATAAACAATAACATGAGACCCCAAGAGATAAGCCTTGAATTTTTCCAAAGCAAATGCTACAGCTAGTAATTCCTTTTCAGTAACAGTATAATTCCTCTGGACTTCATCCGGAGTTTTACTAGCGTAGAAAATGACAGAGGGCTTTCGGTCAGTTTTCTGACCCAGGATAGCCCCAACCATGTAATCAGAAGCGTCGGTCATGATCTCAAATGGGACTATCCAAATTGGTGGTTGCAAAATTGGAGCACAGGTGACTGCCGTTTTCAGAAAATCAAATGCCTTTCGGCATGATTCGTCAAAAACAAACGGCGTTTCTTTGGCAAGAAGATTGCTCAAAGGACGAGCAACCTTCGAAAAATCCTTGATGAATTTTCGATAAAATCCCACATGGCCAAGAAATGATCTGATTTGTTTAACAGATGTGGGATGAGGAAGTTTAGCGATAACATCAACCTTAGCTTTGTCCACTTCAATTCCCCGTTCAGAGATTACATGACCCAAAACAATGCCTTCTTGGGTCATGAAATGACTCTTTTCCCAGCTAAGGACCAGTCGTGTCTTGATACATCGCATAAGAATCATTTCTAAATTAGCCAAACAAAAGTCAAATGATTCTCTGAAAATAGAGAAATCATCCATGAAGACTTCCATAAACTCTCCCACCATGTCGGAAAATATGGCTAGCATAAACCTTTGAAAAGTCACAGGTGCATTGCATAACCCACAAGGCATCCTACGAAAAGAAAAGGTTCCGTAGGGACAGGTGAAAGTAGTTTTTTCCTGATCCCCGGGATGGATAGGAACTTGATTATATCCCGAGTAGCCATCAAGAAAACAGAAGTACTTCTGCCCAGCTAATTTTTCCAAGATTTGATCAATGAAGGGCAGGGGAAAATGATCCTTTTTAGTGGCTGTGTTCAACTTCCTGTAATCAATACAAACTCTCCAAGAGGAAGCTGAACGAGTTGTGATAGATTCACCTCTCTCATTAGTCACAACAGTAATCCCGGCTTTCTTTGGAACAATCTGAACGGGACTTACCCAGGGACTGTCAGAGATTGGATAAATAATTCCTGCATCGAGCCACTTGATGATTTCCTTTTTGACCACTTCTCGCATATTTGGATTTAATCTCCTCTGCATCTGGTGAGAAGGGCGGAATCCATCTTCCAAAAATATTCTATGATTACAGTAAGATGGCTCGATCCCCCTGAGGTCATGAATGGTCCAACCAATTGCCTCCTTATGTTCTTTTAGGACCTTAATCAATTTAATCTCTTGCTCCTTTGTCAATTTAGCACTAATAATCACAGGGAGCGTATTTTGCGGTCCTAAAAATTGATATTTTAAATCTCGGGCAATGGTTTCAATTCAAGCTGGGGTGGGGTAATGATTGATGGTAGGGTAGATGCTGAAGATTCAACAAGAGGAAGAGGTTTTGAGTGAACAAAATCAGTAACCTCTTCTGAAGATGTCAGTTTAGAGGGTTGCGGGTCAAATTCATTAACCAAAGAGGAACTTTCAATTGAAGAAACTGTCAAACAAGTTTCAATATTAACATTATCCTCATCAAGTTCCTCAATAAATCCACAATCCTCAAATTTGTTTATCGCCTTAAAAATATCCAATTTCATTCGTTGGTCCCCAAAGGCGATTTCCATGCTACTGCATTCACAATTAATGTTGGCCTTTGCGGTAGCCAGGAACGGACGCCCCAAAATGATGGGCGTGTTCCTCAGATTATCTGGTACATCCATGTCAAGGACAAGGAAATCTACAGGAAAATAGAAATCCTTGACCTTAACTATAACATCTTCAATAACGCCTCGCGGGTTTATGACCGAACAGTCCGCTAACTGTAGCGTTACTGAAGTTGGCCGAAGTTCACCTAACCCAAACTTCTCATAAAGAGAAGTCGGGATTAGGTTGATGGATGCACCGAGATCCAAAAGTGCTCTATCAAATGTGTAATCTCCGATAACGCAAGAAATCAAAGGAGCACCAGGATCTCTCTTTTTCTGAGGGAGGTTGTGCAGGCTAACAGAGCTAGCCTGCTCAGAGAGTACCACCTTCCTTGGAACAGATTCTCTCGACTTACACTTTTTTTGTACATAATTCCTTTAAAAATTTTGCGTAAGCTGGTATGTGCTTGATAGTATCAAGGAGCGGAATATTGATCTCAACATTCTTAAATAAATTCAGAAGCTCCTCATTGCTATCAACAGACTTCTTCTTCTTTGCTTTGGCTAAGGCTTCAGGAAAAGGAGCATTAGTCAGATCTTTGGAATCAGGTTCCTGAGCCTTGATTTCTTCTCTAGAATTCTCCTCTCTCTCCTCAGATTCTTCAGGATTCAAAAGATCAGAATAGTGTGGTTGTGGATCCTGAGTCTTCTTACCAATCCTCAAAGTGATAGAATTTGTAGAAGCGTAAGAATTTGGGTCTTGGGGAGGGTTAGGAAAGATTGGAGGGGCTTGATTGATCATGAATTGTTGATTAGCAGAAGAAGAAGACGAGGAACCTTGCTTAACCACCTGAGCATGTGCGTGCGGGTCCCTCTGATTTCCATACCCTTGGGCTTGATTGCCCGAATTTATAATGTTTCGCAAGTTGGGTACGGGTTGGGATGGTAGAGATCCGGGTTGACGAGAGTTAGCAATGAGCCCAGATTGCAAGTTGTCCAGCGAGTTTTTCATTTGTTGCATAAGCTGGAGCATAGATCCTTGCATCTCTACCATTTGACGGTTCAAATCAGCCTGCCCTGCGGGTTGACGGGCATTCCAAGTTGGCTGATTGACCTGATTTGGAGGCAACTGAGTATATACTTGACCCTGACCCATTGGACGTTGCGGAGCATAGTTGCTGGGTCGGAATTGGGTCTGTTGCCCCGGATTTTTCCAAGAAAAGTTAGGGTGGTTTCTCCAACCTGGATTATAGGCATTCGAGTAGGGGTTGGATCTAACATTCTCTTGTACAGCACAGACATCCTCATAGGGTGAGGATGGAGAGAAAGAAAGGGAAGGATCAGAAAAACTGGGATCAAAGGCCCCAGTTGGGAACCCATGGGGTTCCGAGAAATGCTGACTCATAGATTGAGTCACATCGAGTTGATTCACGAACTCCCGTCCAGAAGGAGCTCGTGGGGAATGGAATCCCGAATTTTGGGATTGAGTGGATTGAGAGTTGTTCATAGAATTGCCAGCCATCCACTCTTCCATTCTTTTAGCAACCAAGTCCACCTTATCAAGTTTATTACAAATCAATTCCATATCAAGTGAATGAGAGTCCTGGACTTCATTGACATTTGATCTGGGTTGCTGGGACCGGTTAAAAGTATCCATGGAGGCATGATTAATTGAATTCTCACTCATTTCCTCAAATAAATCATGTGCACTATCTGCATCTTTATTGAGGAAATTGCCTCTGCAAGAAGCATCGACATGGTTTCTGAGTTGCTCATTCAACCCATGATAGAAGATCTGCACAAGTTGCCATTTCGGCACCTCGTTGTGTGGACACTTCCGCAATAAGTCCTGCAATCGCTCCCAGGCCACATGAAACTGCTCCCCTGGCCGCTGGGTAAAAGTAGTGATTGCCCGTCTCAAAGCATTGGTACGACCGACTGGGAAGAATTTCTTCAGAAAGGCCGATTTCAACTCATTCCAAGTTGTAATTGATCTTCCTATTGTCCTATACCAATGCGCGGCTTTATCCCTAAGAGAGTGGGGGAAGAGCCTCATGATCATTTGCTCCTCGTTAACGTTTCGAGCCTTGGTGGTCTGGACCAAAGTGGTCAAATCCTCCAAGTGCTGAAATGGATCTTCGGAGCCAAGCCCATGATAATGTTTAATCAGGCTTAACACCTGGGGCTTGATTTCTACGTCACCGGCTGGAATCTGGACGCCGGGACGTTCCCCGTAATTCGAAGGATCATAAAAATCCTTCAAGGGTTGAGCGCCCTGCATTCTCTGGAACCATTCTTGCATTCTCTGAATTTGTTCCAGCTGCCTTCTAAATTCTTCCTGTGGATTTTCAATCAGAGGAGGCTATTGTTCGGCCATGGGATCAAATTGACCAAAATCTAACTTGCGCCTCCTAGAATGTTCTAATGGTCCTTCCAATCGGGGATTCAATGACCGTCTTCCCAGCATAAACTAGGAGAAGGTCAGAAGGACAGGGGATATGGACCTTGCAGCACAACAAAATAAGGCTGTCCTTAATTGGGGTAGCCTAAGGATCTACTGACTTCCAAAACCAGCCTTAAGACTGTAAGTGATTTACTTTACTTGCGTCTGTTTAATCCAAGCAGTTAGAAGGAGGGACTGGGGAGAAGGTTCTTCCTTTGGCTTTCGCCTCCGGTTCCTAGTGTACCCCCCAGCTGCGATCGTTTGACTCTGCTCCCCTAGCTAGACATCAGATTAATCAGTACAAGTAGGTTAATAAAAAATAATCTCAGACTAGGCCCTGAAGAGCGAATCAAACCTTAAGGCCAACATCTACTCAATTTTATTAAGGCCTGGGATTGTGGTGCGTATGGAATGTGATGGGCCCTTACAATGGGTTGTGCCCTTAATGATTGATTGAGATTTGTGTAAGTGCGTGCACAACCAGGGTTTTCAAGCAAGATTATTTATTATGCGTGAATTTTAATGTTCAAATCTTGCTTAAGTAGCTTTTAGGATTTCAAATTAGGTGAATTTCAATGAAGTTTCTAGGCAAACCAAGTTGTAAAACACGGGTGAAGATAGTTTTCCTTTAAAATCAGAAAGAAAGTGGAGTGCCTGGAATATACCTAGATTGAAAACCCTAAGGAGGAGCTACTTGATGAGTTGGTTTTAAATAAAATGGTGCGGCCCAAACAACTCAAACAATTGGCCACAATTGCACCACTAAGTTAGGCACTCAAAGATGGTTAACCTAGAATGATTTCTACTCTGTTATGTGTTGCTTTATGTGTACCGGTTCCACAGATCAAAACCCGGTTGAGTAGAAAACAAATCAAGTTGATCAAGTGCCTTGAATGTGGGTGTGTATTGTGTGTTTGTTGGAAATTACCCCACAAGATTATCTTTTTGTTATTTTTTTTTATGAACGAAGGTGGAATGAATGTGAGTGGAAATCCAAACAACCAAACTATTCCTAGGATTTATGCAAACACCTAGGTTAATTGGAATTTGGATTTAATGTGGCGAATGAAATCTATGGAGGGGGAAATAATGGGGGAGCACTTACAGTTGTCTTCAACTGCACTTTACTCCAGTCTACCGCTTGTTGATTCCTTGATGGAGGTCTCTACAAAACAATAGACACAAGAGAAAGCTAGTTAGAAAACAAATAAACTGCAAGAAATGCGAAGAAAAGATCGGAAATCGTTGCCTCCCCGGCAGCGGCGCCAAAATGTTGAACGTGCACGAACCTACAATAACGAGATTGGTTTTGGAAGATCTGTCGTTGTAGTTAGAAAGCGAAGAATTCGTGTTCACAAATAAAATTTATACCGAAAATAATTCCGGGTTGAACACAGGGAGGCTACGTTGATCTATTTTCGCAATTATATTTTTTTTAGGATTTTCTTTAAGCAAGGCGTTATAATTACAATGGGGCTATCAAACTATGAGAGAGAGAGAGATAGAGAAAGAGAGAGAAAGAGAGAGAGAGAGAAAGAGAACATGCATTCAATATTTCAATAGTTTATAAAAGTTACGCTAGAATGCGGAAAATCAATTACACTATAAAGTAGAAAATTCTACACTAGAAAAGCTGTAAATAAGAATGGGAGAGAGAAATTATCCTCCTTGAGGATTGCTTGGAGGACGAGCTGGACGGGACGACGCCTGGACGAAGGAGAACGAAGCAGGACGAAGGAGGACGAAGCAGAAGAATGGGAACGGAGCAGCACGCCGTCGTCGTCGTGGGATCCACTTCCGAAGGGGAACGAAAATTGGACTTTATCTCGCGAGAAGCATCCCGGGTGTGGGACAAGCTTCTCTTGAGCTTTGGAGGGGTAGAGAAGTGAAAGAAGGGATGAGAATTTCGTATGGAGGGGGTCTCCTTTTATAGTTGCAAGGTGTGGGGGTAAATGGACATTACATCTTCAAAATAATAAATAAGGGGTCTTTAATGACGGATAAATCCGTCACTAAAGCCCCGACGTGGCCGTCGCCGCCGCGCCCACGCGCGCCTCCTCGGCTGCCCGCTCCTCAACGCTTACGCACGTCCAGCGCTTTTCAGCCGTCCGATCGCGAGATCGGATGGCTTAAATCGCGTCCGCGCCCGCTGCAACCCGCCCGCCTGCGCGTGCGATCGCGTTTTACGCGGGGCGTCCAATCGCGCGTCGGTGCTATCGGGCGCCTGCGACCGCACGATCTCCATCTGGCGCTCCACGCGCCTCAATTACCCGCGCCTTCAATCCACTCGCCGCGGCTCGAACCCGCGCCCCGCGCTCGCGTAAGCGCGCTCGACCGCTGCGCTACGGGGCGCGGATGGTCGAGCTCACGTTTTAAGCGCCGGGCGGCCACAACCGTTGGATCTCCATCTGATGGTGGAGAGCGCTTGGGCGGGGGCCTTCAGAAAATGCCAGCGGCCGTTTGGGCGACTGAGATGGCGCCACGTGGCTCCATCTTGGCCGTCCATCTTCTGGAAGTTGTAGATGGTGCCACGGATGTCGGATTGACTCGATTTTTCTGTCGTTGGGCTGCGATCGTCGATCCGAATTCATCCGTGCGGTCGGATTTGTCATCTGAAGTGCGGATTTACACCATCTTGGCCCTTGATCTTCTAGGGTT
Source organism: Thalassia testudinum (assembly GCA_037157565.1). Classification (NCBI taxonomy): domain Eukaryota; kingdom Viridiplantae; phylum Streptophyta; class Magnoliopsida; order Alismatales; family Hydrocharitaceae; genus Thalassia; species Thalassia testudinum. Next base: position 43,904,720 of record JAZHRO010000015.1, on the reverse strand, counting down.
CCCCGATCTCTATCTGATGCTACGGATGCCTAATTAGGGCGATCTTGGAGTCGTTGAACTCCAATCGTCGCCCTGATCATATCCATACGGTTGGATCTTTGATCTGAGACCCCGATAAAATGTTTGCCCTGTCTAAGCACATAAAAGGAGACAATTAACCTGCATTTTATTCAAACTACTCTAAATGCGAGATGATGCATGTTATGCAATTTTTATATCATGAAATGCAATCCTATGCTTAAGAACATGCATAAATAGACATTTTAAGTAGTGTAAATGTGTTTACATCAGCGGGTCGGAGGTCAAAATGAAGTTGCAGATCTTTCGAGACAAAGAGTGGAAGATAAGGAGTCATTTAGGAAAGGAGGCAGACTAAGGGGAGCGGTGTTGGCGTTGGTTGAGGTATGGCTGACGCTGGAGACGAAGTAGTTCTGATGAGAGGTGGACGACGAGGATGAAGGGGGGTAAGAGCGTTGGCGGGTGTTGCACGACGTGGAAGGAGGCAAGGAGGAGGAGTCTTCAACTGGTATTGTGGTCAGACGATGAGGGAAGGCAGGGAGAGTTGCTGGAGCTTGAGGAGAAAATCGACCGGAGGAGGAGAGAGAGAGGAATTTGAGGGTTTCTCTGGCCGAATTCAAGCTTGGAAGATCGGGCAGGCCTGGGGAGCCTTTATATAGGTGTCAGGGGGTCAATTAGAGCTTGGAAGCCAAGCTTTCAAGCTTGGAAGGTTGTCGGAGTTGGAAACCTAAATTTCTCATGCGTTCGCATGAGTAATTGGAAAAGAATTGAAGCACAAGAATTGATCTGATTGATAGAGGATTTCAAGAGGAATCTTCGGTTTAATTTTAGGAGGTTTCATCAATCAATCAAGGAGAAATCCTCGATTGATTGTCGTTGGAGTTGTAGGAGTAGGAGTTCTGTGCAGTGGGGACCTTTTTGTGAGAACGACGACAAAGTTGGTGACCTGTTTGAAAGATTTTTGAAAGTTGAGGGTAGAAATGTAATTAGATAAAACCAATTTGTAAACTAGGTCAAGACAAACTCATCTTGGGTCCAAATTTTAGTACAAACCTAATATGGACCTAAGGAATCTAATGGTGAAGTTGGATTTTGGTTCTGACCATGTTTGACTAGATAATTTATGTAAAAACCCAAATTAGGGAAATGTCTGTCAGTGATTTTGTTTTGGGTTAAAATGGGTTCTGATGGTAAAATTGAAGGTTCTAAACCCTAAAGAATATTTTTATATGAATTTTAGAGGGTGGATTTTATCTTGATCAGAGCCTCAGTTAATTAAGTGGGTCTATTTTTAGGATTTCAAAATGTCATTTAATTCCCAAGACATGTGCAAACCCTTTTCTGATTGTTCTAACCAACTTGTTATCTTTTTAAGACCAATTGACCTTCATTCAACCCCTGAGAAAACTCGTGGTTGTATTGCATTCATGATAAGTTGGTAAAATTACAGTTTTAACCCTAGTTTCTTATTTTTCCCTTAGAATGATTTTGCAATGACTTATGGCTCTCTGGTTGTTATGTAGGAGCATTTACTGACTTAATTGGGTCAAAATGAGCTAGTTATGGCTCATGATGGTGTTCCCATCATACCCCCATGCCTAACTATGGTGAGTCGGGAGTTGATAATCACAGGAAACGTCTAATTGGAACCCACAATGATGTATTTGAGATGATCGGGAAGAGGCTTTAATTCGAAAATTGGGTTTTCAGCAATAGCGGGTAGTTTAGGATGGATGTTATGAGCAAAGGAAGGAGCTATGGGTGTGTCTAGGTTGAGTTAGAGCTCCTCTAATTGCGAGTTTTTATCCACTTGTGGTTGATCAGAAATAGTTGGGTTCTCGTTGAAGTCGTTAACCACTACTTCAATATCGCAAATTTGTTCTATGACTCTGCAATTAATTCCTTGTTGGGCCTTAAAGATGTCGTTCTTTAGTGTCTTGATCCCAAATTTCAATTCAATTTGGCCCTCCTCACAATTGATATTGGCCCTGGCAGTGGCCAGAAAGGGTCTCTCTAGTATGATTGGTGTATTCTTCACATTCTTAGGAGTGTCCATGTCTAAAACGATGAAATCCGCTGGGAAATAGAAATCACGCACCCTAACTATGACATCCTCAAGGATTCCTTTTGGTGACCTAATTGATCGGTCAGCTAGTTGTAAAGTCATTTCAGTCGGTTTAAGTTCAGATTTCTCGAAGTAGTCTAGTAGAGATGTGGGTATCAAATTTATGGAGGCTCCTAAGTCTAATAATGCTCGGTCAAATCGTATATCACCGAATTCATAGGAGATCAAAGGGGTGCTTGGGTGTTTAGCCTTAGGCGGGAGTTTGCTCAAAATGTTAGAGCTGGCTTGCTTTGACAGTACAATCGTATTCTTGTCTTTGGTTTGCGATTTACGCTTTGGTGTACGTACGTCTTTCAGAAATCGTGCATAAGCCGGTACATGGCGTATCGCATCCATCAAGGGGATGTTTATATGGACTTGCTCAAAGTGTTAACCAGGTCCTCCTCAGGTGCCACGATTTTGGTTATCCTTTTTCCTTTGGTCAAGGCCTCAGGAAATGGAACCATAGATAGTTCCTTTAGAATGGGTCCAGGTTCTCGATCTGGGATAGAGGTGTCTTGGATGACTATCCTTGGGTTAGGGTTTGTATTACCTGATTAGCCCATAGTTGTGGGCTATTTAAGTATTTAAGTGCCTAGACATTAGGTTAATTCTAACATTTATTTAGCATAAATTAGGATGTAAATAGATTAATTCATATTTCTAATTCAGTTACATAATTCATGCATCTTATTCATATTTAAATGCATTTAGAATTAACTTAGGATTGCATTAGTTAACTAATTAGGTACATTGCATGCATTAATTTAGGTTAACATAAAAGTTGAGGGTCTGTATATAAATAAAAATAATATTTTAACATTATTTTCTTTATTCTTCATCATGCAGGAACGGTTGGCTGCCGCTCCAATGCCACCAGCTGCTGCAGTGAAGAACCCATTCAAGGAGGAGCGGATGTGTTGGATCTGGTTGGGCAACTGATTTCAAATTTGTGTAGGCCACTACAAAAGGAGGAGAGAAGATGCTGAGCGAGGCAGGCCTCCACCACCGACCCACCACTGTGCAGAGAGATCTTCTCTCTTCCATTCCATACCGTCGGCCTCAACCGTGGCGGCGAGTCTCCACCACCGTGGGCGTGTGGTGTGACAGGCCACACCGCCATCCGGAGCTCGTCCGCATTACCGTGAGCACCTCGCCGTGCACCGCCCTCACCGTCGTCATCAACAACCACCGTCGCAGCCACTGTACAATCACCTTCTCAGTCAGTTAAAACGTCTGGGAAATTTCCCAGACGTCTGAAGCCACACCCCACTCTAGCAGCAATCACCGTTCACACCCGCTCACCTTCCACCTGAACTGCTCTCACCACCTGCACACCCACGTCCCCGCACCTGCAGCATCCGCCCGCACGCCAACAGAGCGCGCAACCGCCTGCTCACCCAGCGCCATCTCCACGCCCTCTAGGCCGCGCACGCCTGCAGAACCTCACCCGCTCACTCCCGCGCCCGCAGCACCTTCCCTGCACCTGTAGCCTTTGCCCGCACGCCCCCTCCAGCCATCGCGACCACCTGCCCTAGTTCACCGCACGCCTGCAGTACTTCACCCGCGCCTGCAGGCTTCACCTGCGCGCGCTCCCGCGCCCTCCAACCAGCGCGCAGCAGTCCTCACCGCCAATAGGCCATGCGCGCTCCCGCGCCCCCTCACCAGCAGTCCGGCGCACACCTCACCGCCAACAGCAGCTGCAGCACCGGCTGCAGCCACCTCTGTTGGAGCTCGTTCGGCTAGCTCCGGCCGCCGCACGACACGCTGCCACCACCGCTTCGAAGCCCTCGGTCCAAGGAACTTCCTCCGAGCTTCCCGCGTCTGGCCGTCCACTCCTCGTCGCGCACGGCAAAGTGGAAAAAATCCCCTGTTTTGCTACAGTAACCGGGCCATTAAAAATTACATTTTCTACCATTGTGAATTTTTAATAATATTTTATTGATTCTGCATTGTGACAAATATCCTCTAGTTACTCAAAATTGCTATTTCAGCATTGTTTCTTGCTTCAACCTTCAATCACAGAGCGTGTGGAGTGACAGGCCACACCGCCATCTGGAGCTCGTCTGCATTACTGTGAGCACATCAGCATGCACCACCCTCGCCGTCATCACCAACAACCGCCACTGCAACTTCACGTCCCCGTCAGTTAAGACGTCTGGGAAGTTCCCGAATGTCTGGAGCTCCTACAGCACACCTTCATCTTCCTCCCCTATCCTTAGTTTCCTTTCCAGCCACCAGTCACACCTGCACTGCACGCCTCTTCATCTCCTCCAGTCTTCAGCAGCGCCATCTCCAGCCTGCAGCAGCGCCATCCCCAGCCCACACGCGCCCCAGCTGCACGCCTGCAGTAGCAACCTCCTTCACGCCCGTGCCTTCCTGGCAGCCTCGGTGCGCCGCACCTCCTGCAGCATCCAAGGCACATGCCCTTGCTGTGCCTCACCTCCTTCACACTCGCGCCCTTCCGGCTGCACAAGCCGCCAGCACCCTGCACCACCTCCGCGTGCACCTTGCAGCGCCTCCAGTCACGCACATAGCCGGCGCACACGCTGAGATTTTGGACAAGAATCAATGGCAAAATCAAGGTTGCCATTGCCTTCAGATTCTGCACCACCTCCGCGTGCACCTTGCAGCGCCTCCAGTCATGCACATACCCGCTTCTCTCCTTTTCTTCTTCCTTTTCTACTGTGGGTCCTCTCCTTCTTCTTATGTTTGGCCTCTTCACATAGGGAGGGGGGCTTCTCGAATTGGCTAAGTGTTAGCCAATTTCCTCTACAACAAAGCCTTCTGTATGCTCGTGCATGCTCTCTTTCTCTCTTTGGGTCATGCTTTCCCAGAGACTTCCACAGTACCAAGTAATTGGGTTCGGACCTAGAGTACACTCGGGACCAGGGCTACTAGCGTGGGTGGTAGCCGAGGTGTTGGTTTCAGGCGGGTCGAATGTAACAGGTCTGCAGAGGAGAGGCCACAGACGAGGCACGTGAGGTGTGTGAGGGACGTCACCCCTTGTGTTTGAGGCAAACAACCCGTGGCAGAAATTTGACTTAATCATCTGCGGGCGCTCCTCAGCTTCTGAGGTGGGACTAATCCCACCGCCTTTCTTCTGCGTACAGCTGCAGATGCTTGTTCATTTAATTCACACAAGATGGCAGCCAAAGGCTTCAATTGTTGGTCCACTCATACTCCTAGAGTGATTCCGCTCAAACTGGAGTTGACGTCTGGAACCTGTAGGCCTGATGAGAGCTTCAAGCTTCAGTCCAAGCTTCGTCAATGGAGGTAGAAGGACCTGCTACCTAAAACATGAAATACGGGCTAAAAGCCCCAGTTAAAAGGTTCAATAGCATCGCCGTGAGGCGAGGAAGTGAACGGCAGTGTTCGTGAGGTGTGAGAGTGTGGGAGGTGGCCAGATGGTGATGGAAGGTGAAGTGTGAAAGTGCTATGTTCGGCGGAGGTTGTGGAGGAGCTATCGACCTAACTAAGTTATGGCTTTTGATCCTGGGTCGAGGTGAAGGTGTAGGGATGAACGACGGCCGATTTGGTGGAGCGTAGTGGCCGTGTGAGCTCACCGGAGGTACGTCAGTGAGGTGGAAGATGGAGTCACGAAGGGTGGGTCGGCTGTCAAAACGGAGTTGCAGAACTTTGGAGACAAAGAGTGGAAGATAAGGAGTCATTTAGGAAAGGAGGCAGACTAAGGGGAGTGGTGTTGGCGTTGGTTGAGGTATGGCCGACGCTGGAGACGAAGTAGCTCTGATGAGAGGTGGATGGCGAGAATGAAGGGGGGTAAGAGCGCTGGTGGGTGTTGCACGACGCGGAAGAAGGCAAGGAGGAGGAGTTTGCAACTGGTATTGTGGTCAGGCGATGAGGGAAGGCAGGGAGAGTCGCCGGAGCTAGAGGAGAAAATCGACTGGAGGAGGAGAGAGAGGAATTTGAGGGTTTCTCTAGTTGAATTCAAGCTTGGAAGATCGGGCAGGCCTGGGGAGCCTTTATATAGGTGTCAGGGGGTCAATTTTTGCTTGGAAGCCAAGCTTTCAAGCTTGGAAGGTCGTCGGAGTTGGAAACCTAAATTTCTATGCGTTCGCATGAGTAATTGGGAAAGAATTGAAGCACAAGAATTGATCTGATTGAAAGAGGATTTCAAGAGGAATCTTCGGTTTAATTTTAGGAGGTTTCATCAATCAATCAAGGAGAAATCCTCGATTGATTGTCGTCGGAGTTGTAGGAGTAGGAGTTCTGTGCGGTGGGGACCTTTTTGTGAGAACGACGACAAAGTTGATGACCTATTTGAAAGATTTTTGAAAGTTGAGGGCAGAAATGTAATTAGATAAAACCAATTTGTAAACTAGGTCAAGACAAACTCATCTTGGGTCCAAATTTTAGTACAAACCTAATATGGACCTAAGGAATCTAATGGTGAAGTTGGATTTTAGTTCTGACCATGTTTGACTAGATAATTTATGTAAAAACCCAAATTAGGGAAATGTCTGTCAGTGATTCTGTTTTGGGTTAAAATGGGTTCTGATGGTAAAATTGAAGGTTCTAAACCCTAAAGAATATTTTTATATGAATTTTAGAGGGTGGATTTTATCTTGATCAGAGCCTCAGTTAATTAAGTGGGTCTATTTTTAGGATTTCAAAATGTCATTTAATTCCCAAGACATGTGCAAACCCTTTTCTGATTGTTCTAACCAACTTGTTATCTTTTTAAGACCAATTGACCTTCATTCAACCCCTGAGAAAACCCGTGGTTGTACTGCATTCATGATAAGTTGGTAAAATTACAGTTTTAACCCTAGTTTCTTATTTTTCCCTTAGAATGATTTTGCAATGACTTATGGCTCTCTGGTTGTTATGTAGGAGCATTTACTGACTTAATTGGGTCAAAATGAGCTAGTTATGGCTCATGATGGTGTTCCCATCATACCCCCATGCCTAGCTTTTGCTATTCCCTTAGCAAAATTTTAAGGTATTAACTTTGAATATAGACCATAAAACTTTTGACGCTTAAGACTTTGATGTGGGCTTTGTTTTGTACATTTGGTTAGAATGTCAATAGTAGGCCTAGAGGTACTCATGTACCAACCAAGATCCGGACCTGACCAGCTCTAGCCTCATTCTGCCAGAAAGGTTTCTAAGGCCGATAGGAACTAACCTAATGTTTGTTGAACTCTGCAGTTAAAGCACCTGTGCTTGTAACATGTTTTAGCCCAAGTTCAGTTTACAGTGCGTTTTTGTCAGAGAGAGATAGAGGAACTTTTCTTTATTTTTGGAGAGTTTTCTCTCTCTTTTCTTTTTATTTCTTGCTTCAAATTAGCTTAGCAACATGGTCTGTATTAGATTCGTAGTCCCCACCATTAATCCTTGCAAGGTCCCTGGAAATCGATGCTTCGAGATAGCACTGCCCATGGCAACCCCCAGAACCCTAGCTTTCGAGATTTTGAGATAATCCCGCCAATGGCGTTCTGTAGCTAAATCCAGACCCTGGCAATCGACATTTCGAGATAATGCCACCCATGGCATCTGAACCAGCACTGGGTGTTTACATGCCCCTTGTAGGATATGTAGATATCCTAAGAGACAAGCACCGCGGAGATGATATGTTACTGTGCATCTTCGAGGGGAATTTTCTGCCTCTTCACGCTGGGAACTCATCGAAATCAACTTGTGTTGATCGACCACTCCTAATCTAGGTAACTTGTTCAGAACAATTTTAACGCATTTGTGTGATTTTGATACTTAGGTGCTCTAAACCAGACTATGTGTGGATTGGGGTGCTTAGGTTGAGTCCCACAAACCAGAGGTCAATTAATGAGGCCGGATAATCCCTAAGCCTCAGACCTAATACTTAAGCTTCGCATTTTCCCCAACCTCTTGAGCACTATCCAGATCTTAGTGGGTACTTGAATTTTTAAGCCTAAGATTGCAGCCCAAGAGGCCTAAAATCAGCTTTCTTACTAATCTCTTCTTTGTTTCATTAGCACTTTTTGTCTTTCATTTTCTTTCTTTTGATTTGGTCTAGAACTAAGTCAATTCCTTAATCTTTTACTAATGACTCTCTTTTTCTTTTCTTTTCAAATTGTACTCCTTTTTGATATTTTTATCTCCTCCCCTTTTTTTCCTCAAAATCTGATATGCCATCAAAATTTCCTCTCCTCTCATATTTTTGTTCTTTTTCAAAATTTTTTTATTTTTTTTGGTAATGTTGGAATATGTTTTTTTTGATGAAACCCTTTCTTGTGAAGTGATTTTCATAGCATTTTGCACTTTAATACCCCCCCATGTTTATTATTTGCAATGTCCTCCTTATAAATTAGGTGGGTTTGAGTTCAGCTTAGATCATTCATTAGAACAAGTGTTGGGTGAGTGAATGGGTCGGGGTGACTTGTGGATGATTTCAAGCTCAGGTATTGGTACCAGAGGTGGAGTCGGCTATTCTAATGGATGAACCCTAAAGTGCAATATGAGTTCAGCATAAGATGTGTCAGGAAGGGTTTTGGGTTTTTCAAAAGGACAGGTTGCCTCCCGTTAAGCACTGAGTTTAACGCTATCAGCCGGGTGCAATGACCTCAGGGAGAATGGAGGGTAAAAGATATCTCAGCCAAATTTGTATTGGTGAGTTCAATGAATGGTTTGAGTCTCTGACCGTTCACGACAAAAGGTTCTGAATCGTGACTGAGTTGACTGATTTCGACAGCTCCATTTCCAAAGATTCGTCGGACAAGGTATGGTCCAATCCATTTTGATCTGAGTTTTCTTGGGAAGAATTTGAGTTTGGCGTCAAACAGTAGGACTTTTTGACTAGGGAAAAAAATTTTTTTGGATATGTGCTTCTCGTGAAAGGCCTTAACCCACTCTTTGTTAATTCGTGAGTTCTCATACGTGTCGTGGCATAACTCATCGATCTCGCTCATTTGAAGCTTTCTGTGGGTTCCTGCCTTAGAAAGATCGAGATTGCAGTTCTGTACTGCCCAATAGGCTTTATGCTCTAATTCGACGGGGAGGTGACATGCCTTCTTGTACACTAATTTGAAGGGAGACATGCCTAATTGGGTTTTGTGGGCAGTCCTGTAAGCCCACAAAGCTTCTGAAAGTTGGGACGACCAATCTTTCCTATTAGGTCGAATAGTGAACCAGAGGATTTTCTTAATCTCTCGATTCGATAGCTTAGCTAGACCATTGGTTTGGGGGTGATAAGGAGTAGAGATTCGATGCGATATCCCGTATGTGGTCATTAGTGATATGAACTGAACATTCATGAAATGGGTCCCTCCATCTGAGATTATGGCACGTGGAATCCTGAACAGAGAAAATATGTTCTGATGAATGAATTTGATAACCACCTTATGATCGTTGGTTCGGGTCGGAATGGCTTCGATCCATTTTGACTTGTAGTCAACAGCGAGAAGAATGTATTCGAAACTGTCAGAAATAGGGAAGGGTCCCATAAAATCAATCCCCCAAATATCGAAGATTTCGCAAATGAGAATCGACTGTAAGGGCATCACATCACAGTGGCTCATGTTACCTAAGGTTTGGCAACGAGTGCATGCCTTATAGTGATTGTATGCGTCTTTGAAAATCGTGGGCCAATAGAAGCCGCACTGGAGGACTTTTGTTGCAGTTTTATGACCAGAGAAGTGTCCACTGCATGCCTGGTCATGGCAGATGGACAGAATGTCCTGAATTTTTGCTTCTAGGATGCATCGTCGGATGATCTGATCGGCACCAATGCGGAAGAGATACAGGTCTTCCCAAAAGTAGTACTTGTCATTGGAAAGTAATTTGTCCTTCTTGGCTTTTGGCCAATCGGATGGTATCTGATGTGATGCCAAGTAGTTTACTAGATCAGCAAACCATGGAAGTCCTATACTGATAGTCAGGAGGTGCTCATCAGGAAAATGTTCAGTAATGGGTTTGGAAGGGTTGATAATATCAGAAGGAAGGTAGGATAAGTGATCAGCTACCACATTTTGTTTCCCTACCTTGTCGCGAATCTCGAGATCAAATTCTTGCAATAGCAAGATCCAGTGGATTAGTCGAGGTTTGGCATCCTTCTTTACAAGGAGATGCCTTACAGGAGTGTGATATGAGTAAATGATAATACGGGAACCCAAAAAATACGATATGAACTTTTCCAGGGCAAATACTACGGCTAGCAGCTCTTTCTCAGTAACTGTGTAGTCACGCTAAGCCTCGTCAAGTGTCTTGCTAGCGTAGTAAATGACCACGGGTTTCTCGTCTATTTTCTACCCAAGTACCACACCTACTGAATAATCAGATGCATCGCACATGATCTCAAAGGGTTGAGACTAATTAGGAGGCTGCAGGATAGGTGCTTGGGTAACTCGATCATGTAGGACTTCAAATGCCTGAGTGCACTCCTTGGAGATTTCTAAAGGGACATCCTTAGATAGAAGATTAGTCCGGGGGTGCACGATTTTTGAGAAATCGGGAATGAATTGACAGTAAAAATCGATGTGCCCCAGGAAGGATCAGATGTCTTTGACCGAGCTAGGCATAGGGAATTTGGAAATCAAATTTACCTTGGCTTGATCAACCTGGATGCCCTTTTCAAAGATAAGATGTCCCAGGACTATTCCCTCAGGTACCATGAAGTGGCTCCTTTCCCAGGAAAGAACCAAGTTCATGTCAATGCATCGCTTGAGGATCTGGACCAAGTGCAGGAGGCAATTGTCAAATGATTCACCAAATACCGAGAAGTCATCCATGAAGACTTTAAGGTACTCACTTACCATATCTGAGAATATGGCAAGCATGCATCGCTGAAAAGTAGCGGGTGCATTGCAGAGACCAAACAGCATCCTTTGGAATGCATAAGTTCTGAAGGGACAGGTGAAGGTGGTCTTTTCTTGGTCCTTGGGATGGATTACGACCTGGTTGTAACCGAAGTACCCATCCAGAAAGCAGAAGAATCGATTTCCCGCTAGTTTCTCGAGACTTTGATTAATGAATGGTAGTGGGAAATGATCCTTCTTCGTGGAGGAATTGAGTCTGCTGTAATCAATGCAGACTCTCCATGAGTTTGCTATGCGGGTCGGTATGGCTTCTCCGGTTTCAGTCGTGATGACGGTGAGCCCTGCCTTTTTTACCACTACTTGGATTGGACTCACCCACCAACTGTCGGAGATCGGGTAGATGATCCCTGCATCTAACCACTTGATAATCTCCTTTTTCACGACATCCTGCAGATTAGGATTCAGGCATCTCTGCATTTAACGGGATGGTTGTGAGCCCTCTTCAGTGTAGATGTGGTGTGTGTAGTATGAGGGGATGATACCAGTGAGATCGTCGAGAGTCCATCCAATGGCTCTTCGATGTTGCTGGAGAATAGTAATTAGGCATGTTTCCTGATTAGGTGTAAGTCTGGAGTTGATAATCACAGGAAATGTCCAATTGGAACCCAAAAAGTCATACTTGAGATGATCGGAAAGAGGCTTTAATTCCAAAACTGGGTTTTCAGCAGCAGCAGGTAGTTTAGGATGGATGTTAGGAGCAAAGGAAGGAGCTATGGATGTGTCTAGGTTGAGTTCGAGCTCCTCTAATTGCGGGTTTTGATCCTTTTGTGGTTGATCAGAAATACTCGGGTTCTCAATGAAGTCGTCAACCACTGCTTCAATATCGCAAATTTGTTCTATGACTCCACAATTAATTACTTGTTGGGCCTTAAAGATGTCGATTTTTAGTGTCTTGCTCCCAAATTTCAATTCAATTTGGCCCTCCTCACAATTGATATTGGCCCTAGCAGTTGCCAGAAAGGGTCTCTCTAGTATGATTGGTGTATTCTTCACATTCTCAGGAGTGTCCATGTCTAAAACGATGAAATCCATTGGGAAATAGAAATCATGCACCCTAACTATGACATCCTCAAGAATTCCTTTTGGTGACTTAATTGATTGGTCTGCTAGTTGTAAAGTCATTTCAGTTAGTTTAAGTTCAGATTCCTCGAAGTAGTCTAGTAGGGATGTGGGTATCAAATTTATGGAGGCTCCTAAGTCTAATAATGCTCGGTCAAATCGTATATCAGCGATTTCATAGGAGATCAAAGGGGTGCCTGGGTCTTTAGCCTTAGGCGGGAGTTTGCTAAAAATGATAGAGCTGGCTTGCTTTGACAATACAATCGGATTCCCATCTTTGGTTTGCGGTTTATGCTTTAGTGCACATATGTCTTTCAGAAATCGTGCATAAGCCGGTACATGGCATATCGTATCCATCAAGGGGATGTTTATATGGACCTGCTCAAAGTGCTTAACCAGGTCCTCCTCAGGTGCCACGGTTTTGGTTATCCTTTTTCCTTTGGTCAGGGCCTCAGGAAATGGAACCTTAGATGGTTCCTCTAGAATGGGTCTAGGTTCTTGATTTGGGATAGAGGTGTCTTGGATGACTATCCTTGGGTTAGGGCTTGTATTACCAGGTTGGGTTTGGCTTGGTTAAGGTGGGTCCCGTGTTGTTTTGCCAGTGCGGGTAGTAACAGAATTTAATGCTGCCTGGTTTTGGTTTGGAGTGGGTAGAAGAAGGGCTTGCTGCTGGTAGCCTGTTTATGATGTTGAAGCCTCCATCTCGTTGGGTGATGGAGTAGAAGGGGCTTGATAAACAAAGTGAGCTTGGCTTGGATTTGGGTTCATAACGCGTCTCTGGTTTGGCATGTTATTTGGATTAGGTGGAAATTGTGAAGGAAGTGCACCAGGTTGGCGAGGATTTGCAATCTAGGCAACTTGATTGCGAAGCTCTGTGATCTCATCTCTGTGCTATTTTTGCATAGCCGCATTCGTCTTCTGAATGTCAGCCAGAGTCTGAAGGATAAGAGTCATTTGATCTGCCTGAGTCAGCCCAGATTGATAAGTTGGGTTAGGTCGAGGCTGAGGAAGCTGATATGGACGAGGAGCTTGTTGTCGAGGCGGATATTGAGGTCTCTGATTTTGATTATTGCTTGACCATGTGAAGTTGGGATGATTACGCCATCCAGGGTTGTAGGTGCTTGAGAGTGGATCATTTTGAATGGCGTTGAGGTCCTCGCAGGTCTGAGGAACCTCGGGAAAATCAGAATACGAGGGTTCAGAGCTCCCCTAACTAGAGTAGGTGGATCTAGAGTTTCCTTCGTAGCCAGAATCAGACAGGGGTGGATATGGGTCCATCCCCTGAGAAGGTTGGTGATAGATGTTGTGCACGACCTCCCTGCCAGAGGGTGGTTGTGTGAACGGGTTTTGCGTAGAGGTGGCTCACTGCAAATGTTGAGTTAGCTCTTCCACCTTCTTCTCAATAATAGAGACCTTGTCCAGATGATTGGCCATTAGTTCCAAGTCGACGGAAGAGGACATGCCCTGCATCTCATGTGTTCCCTTTGGATTCGTCAATGCACGGGCATTCGTCTGGTCGAACATGCCCATGGATTCATTATTGATGGAGTTCTCGAACATATTCTAGAGAATCTCCCACACGGTGTCTTTGTGTTGACCTATGATGTTTCCTCCGCAAGTCGCATTGACGAATAATCTAATATCCTCACGGAGTCCCTGGTAAAAAGATTGGACTTGTTCCCATTTAGGAACTCCGTGATGGGGGCACTTTCGCATGAGATCTAGGAAACGATCCGATGCTTCGTGAAGTGGTTCTCCTGCTTGTTGTGTGAAATGTGTGATTTGGTGTCGGAAAGAATTTGTTCGACCAACAGGGAAGAACTTCCTTAGAAGCTTGGATTGACGTTCTGCCCAGGTGTTGATTGGACGCATTTGGGTTTGGTAACAGTGAGTAGCTTTATCCATGAGAGAGAAGGAGAACATTCTCATGAGTAGAATATCTTGATTTTGATCTTCTGACCTGAAGGTCTAGGCCAAATGCTTGAGTTGATTGATATGTGACGAGTCGATTGTTTGCTTTAAAGTCGTTTGTAGTTTTATGTGGTGGAAAAATCGACTAATCAATATTTAAAAAGAAATAACCACTCGTAGAAGAGCGGGTCGTATCCACAGGGAGGAAATGACGTATTTAAATTCACAGCAGTTAAAAATGTTTGTTCGTAGTTAGTTTGGACAAGAATCAAGCCAAAATTGCCTTCAGATTAAGGTTGAATCAAGAAATCATGCTGAAATAGCAATTCTGAGTAACTAGAGGATATTTGTCGCAATGTAGAATCAATAAAATATTATTAAAAATTGACAATGGCAGAAAATGTAATTTTTAATGGCCATGTTACTGTAGCAAAACAGGGGATTTTTTCCCCTTTGCCGTGCGCGACGAGGAGTGGACGGTTGGACGCAGGAAGCTTGGAGGAAGTTCCTTGGATCGAGGACTTCGAAGTGGTGGTGGAGGCGTGTTGCGCGACGGCCGGAGCCGGCCAGACGAGCTCCGGCGGAGGTGGCTGCAGCTGGTGCTGCAGCTGCTGTTGGCGGGCGGTGTGCGTGGGACTGCTGGTGGGAGGCACTGCAGGGGCAGGAGGCGGTGCAGGTGCAGGAGAAGAGCGGCTCTGCCGGATCTGCTGCTGCGTGCTGGCTGGAGGGCGTGGGAGCGTGCGCGGCCTGTTGGCAGTGAGGACTGTTGTAGGCGTGGGAGGAGGGCGTGCGCGGCCTGGAGTGGATGCGGGGTGAGCGGTGAGACTGTAGGCGGAAGGTGAGTGGGCGTGAGCGGTGAGGCACTGTAGGCTGTGCACGCCTTGCATGCGGCTGGAGGCGTGCGGGAGTGAGCGGGTGAGGTTGCGAGTGTGGGTGCGGTGGATGTACACGCATTGCATGCGGCTGGAGGGCGTGCGGGCGGCGTGGAGTGAGCGGGCAAGGGCTGCGGTTTAGGTGGAAGGTGAGCGGGCATGAACAATGATTGCTGTTGGAGTGGGGTGTGGCTTCAGACGTCCGGAAAATTTCCCGGACGTCTTAACTGACTGAGAAGGTGATTGCAGCGACGGTGGTTGTTGATGACGACGGCGAGGAAGGTGCACGGCGAGGTGCTCACGGTAATGCGAACGACCTCCGGATGGCGGTGTGGCCTGTCACACCACACGCCCATGGTGGTGGAGGGTCGTCGCCGCGGTTGAGGCCGGCGGTGTGGAATGGAAGAGAGAAGATCTCTCTGCACAGTGGTGGGTCGGTGGTGGAGGCCTTCCGAGCTCGGCTACCTCTCTCCTCCTTTTGTAGCCGCTTGCATAGATTTGAACGGAGAGGTGGGAGTAGATCCACATTCTCCGCTCGTCCTTGAATGCAGGCTTCAGTGCGGTAGCTGGTGGCGTTGGAGCGGCAGCCGAAGGAAATGCAGTCGTTCCTGCAAGAAGAAGAATAAAGAAAATAATGTTAAAATATTATGATTATTTATATACAGACCCTTAACTTTTATGTTAACTAAAATAATGTACCTAATTGGTTAACTAATTAGATGAATGCCATTCTAAGATAATTCTAAATGCACTTAAAATATGAATGCAATGCATGGATTATGTAATTAAATTAAAAATATGAATTAATCTATTTACATCCTAATTTATGCTATATAAATGTTAGAATTAACCTAATGTCTAGGAACTTAAATACTTAAATAGCCCACAACTATGGGCTAATCAATATGCTGGAAAGGATCTTCAGAATTATGCCCATGGAATTTGGGAATGGCATGAATCATGTTGGGATTGAGTTCAGTGTCAGGACCTCTAGCGGGGATTTGCACTCGAGGTTCGATTGCCACTGCAGCAGGATTGTAGTGATCTTGCATCATTGGACGCTACGGTGGGTTTACAAAGGCTTGGAATAGATCATTGAGGCGCTGAAGTTGATTTTCAAGATTTATTTCTTCTGCGGGTTGTGCCATGATGATGGATGAAGGAGAATCAGGTTCAGATGAATCGGAAGAGATATCAATCTGATTGGGTTGTTACACAAACAAGGAGGTCGAGGCTTGGCCTCGACCTGAACTAGTGACTCAAGGAGGCCTCAAGGATGGTCTTAGAGACCTCCTCCTAAACATGCATCGATGGTGTAGATGAGAGGTAGAATGTGATAGACCCAATCAAGACACCCAAAAAATTTTGGATGACTATAGAGGTTCGGGGTGGATGATACCCCTTAGTCAGAAAGCCATCCACCTAAGAATTACCTGGGCAGCCAGAGAGGGAGAGTTTCGCAATGACCCCTACATGGTAGAGTGCCCCCACGAGTTACAGGGTTTCCCCCACCCGACCTCTCTTGTCACTGATGGTCTAGGTAGGCTAGAATGGGGACTTGACCTCTTAAGTCTACAAGTTTTAATTAAGAGCAAAGGTGCTTTATAATTTCACCTGAACTTTAAGATGTGTTGAGTGCAAAAGTGACCTAATTTGAAGATTGGTTGACCCACATGGTGGGTCAACTTCACCAGTATTGTCCTTGAAAATTTAGGTCCCTCTTTTAGTGTTCAAATGACTTTAAGAGCCTGATTTTAGGGTTTTTCTTGAATAGATAAATTCAATTAAGGTGTAGGCACACATTATTTGGGAAGATGTGTCTCTAAAAACTCTAAACTGGAATCCTTAACTGGCTTTAATTTGGTCCACTTTAATTTTTCCAAAGGCAGTACCTAGGGCTCAAACAAGAATGTGATAGCCATAGATACCTTAAGATTTAAGTGGGTGCACAAATCAGGATTTGTTGTCCAAATAAAATGTATCAACTCAGGCAACTTGATGAATTATCTATGGATAGAATGCAAGTAGCCCTAATTGATTTTTTTTGTTTTATCCTTTTTAGAATGAGGGGCTTGAGAGAGAGAGAGTAGTTAGAACTTACCTGGCCCTGGTGTGTTTACTGTGCGGCTGATCTTCCTTGAATGCATCTTTCCCCTGAAACAACCACAGCAAAGGAGATATAGCAAGTTAGAATCTGAATCAGGAATTGCAATCAAGAGTTCTAAATTGCCTGTTGCTCCCCGGCAACGGCGCCAAAATAGTGGCAACGGCGCCAAAATATTTTACGCACTGAATCGGTGTTTAAGATTGTTGTGTTGTAGTATAGCCAAAATAGCGCTTAAACAAATAAATTTTATTACTCGAAAAAGTTCCGAGGTCAAACACAGGGAGCAATATGGAATTTAGATCTCAAGAATTGCAATTTAAGCACAACATAAGCAATTTATAATAGAACTCCAAACAATAATGATATAGAAATGAAAACAAATGTCAATAGTGCAAAAAGAATGAGGTAAAATGGTGATTTGAATCACTAAATACCCCTCACAATAATAGCAAATTTCTCAATAGTATTAATCAAATAAAGCCTAGCAATTAAGTATCAGACGGCTGAGTGTTTAATCAGATGGCTTTACCATCTCGAGCTATAGTGTATAGCCTTTTCTCTGTTCTCAGCCTCTTCATCTCTTCTCTTCTTTCTCTGTTGTGGTTCCTCTTCTCTCCTTGTTTCCTTCTTCCTCTTCTACTGCGGGTCCTCTCCTTCTTCTTCTTCTTTTGTTCAGACTCTTCACACAGGGAGGGTGGTTTCTCGAATTGGCAAAGTGTCAGCTAATTTCCTCTACAGCAAAACCCTCCTACCCCCACGCTAGTTCTCTTTCTCTCTCTAGGTCACGCTCTCCCAGAGCCTTCCACAATACTGGGTAATTGGGTTCGGACCTAGAGCGCACCTGAGACCAGGGCTACCGGTGTTGGAGGTAGCCGAGGTGTGGGTTTTAGGTCGGTCGGTGTACCAGGTCTGCACAGGAGAGGTCGCGGACGAAGCACGTGAAGTGTGTGAGGGACCTCACCCCTTGTGTCTGAGGCAAACTGCCCATGGCAGAAATTCAACTTATTCATCTGCATGCGCTCCTCAACTTCCGAGGTGAGACTAATCCCACCGCCTTTCTTCTGCATGCAGCTGCAGATGCTTGTTCGTTCAATTTGCACAAGATGGTAGTCAAAGGATTCAATTGCTGGTCCACTCAGACTCCTGGAGTGATTCTTCGCAAATTGGAGTCGATGCCTGGAACCTGCAGACCTGATGAGAGCTTCAAGCTTCAGTTAAAGCTTTGTCAATGGCGGTCGAAGGACCTGCTACCTGAAACATGAAATACGGGCTATAAGCCCTGGTTGAAATGTTTAATAGTGTCACCGTGAGGCGAGGAAGTGAACGGCAGTGTTCGTGAGGTGTGAGAGTGTGTGAGGTGGCCGAATGGTGATGGAAGGTGAAGTGCGAAAGTGTGGTGTTTGGTAGAGGTTGTGGAGGAGCAATCGACCTAACTAAGCTAGGGCTTTTACTCCTGGGGTCGAGGCAGAGGTATAAGGATGAACAGCGGCCAATTTGGTGGAGCGTAGTGGCCGTGAAAGCTCGCCGGAGGTATGTTAATGAGGTGGAAGACGGAGTCGCGGAGGGCGAGTCGGCGGTTAAAACGAAGTTGCAGATGTCTGGAGACAAAGAGTGGAAGATAAGGAGTCATTTAGCAAAGGAGGCAGATGAAGGGGAGTGTAGTTGGCACCGGTTGAAGTATGGCCGACGCTGAAGACGAAGCCGCTCTATTGAGAGGTGGACGGCGAGGATGAAGTGGGGTAGGAGTGCTGGCAGATGCTGCGCGACGTGGAAGAAGGCAAGGAGGAAGAGTCTGCCACTAGTAATGTGGTCAGACGACGAGGGAAGGCAGGGAGAGTCATCGAAGCTTGAAGATCAAATCGGTCGGAGGAGGAGAGAGAGGAATTTGAGGGTTTCTCTGGTCGAATTCAAGCCTGGAAGATCGGGCAGGCCTGGGGAGTCTTTATATAGGTGTCAGGGGGTCGATTAGAGCTTGGAAGCTAAGATTTAAAGCTTGGAAAGTCATTGGAGTTGGAAACCCAAATTTCTCATGCATTTGCATGAGAAATTGGGAAAGAATTAAAGCATAAGAATCAGTCTGATTGAAAGAGGATTTTAAGAGGAATCTCCGGTTCAATTTTGAGGAGGTTTCATCAATCAATCAGGAGAAATCCTCGATTGATTGTCACCGGAGTTGTAGGAGTAGGAGTTCTGTGCGATGGGGACCTTTTTGTGAGAAATATGACAAAGTTGGGAACCTATTAGAAATATTTTTGAAAGTTAAGGGTAGAAATTTAATTAGACAGGACCAATTTGCAAACTAGGTCAAGACAAACTCATCTTGGGTCCAAATTTTGGTACAAACCTAATTTGGACCTAAGAAATCTAATGGTGAAGTTGGATTTTGGTTCTGACCATGTTTGACTAAGTAGTTTCTGTAAAAACCCAAATTAGGGAAGATGTATGTCTATGATTCTATTTTAAGTCAAAATGGGTTCTAATGGTCAAAGTGAAGATTATAAACCCTAGAGAATAGGTGGATTTTATCTTGATCAAAACCTCAGTTAATTAAGTGGGTTTGTTTTTAGTGTTTCAAAAAGTTATTTAATTCCTAAGACACGAGCAAACCCTTTTCTGATTGTTCTAACCCACTTGTTATCTTTTTAAGTCCAATTGACCTTCATTCAACTCCTGAGAAAACTCGTGGTTGTATTGCATTCATGATAAGCTGGTAAAATTACAGTTTTAATCCTAATTTCTTATTTTTCCATGAGAATGATTTTGCAATGACTTATGGCTCTCTGGTGGTTATGTAGAAGCATTTACTGACTTAATTAGGTCAAAATGAGCTAGTTATGGCTCATGATGGTGTTCCCAACATACCCCCAAGCCTAGCTTTTGCTAGTTCCTTGGAAAATTTTCAAGATATTAAGTTTGACTCTAGACCATAAAACTTTTGATGCTTAAAACTTTGATGTGAGCTTCCTTTTGTAGATTAGGTTGGAATTCCAATAGTAGCCCTAGAGGTGCTCAAGTACCAAACAAGATCCGGACCTGACTAGCTCTAGCCTCAGTCTACCGCGAAGGTTTCTTAGGCCCACAAGAACTAACCTAAGGTTCGTTAAACTCTGTGGTTAAAGCACCCGTGCTTGTAACATGTTTTAGTCCAAGTTCAATTTGTAGTGCATTTTTGTCAGAGAGAGATAAAGGAACTTTTCTTTTTTTTTGGAGAGTTTTCTCTCTCTTTTCTTTTTATTTCTAGCTTCGGATTAGCTTAACAACATGGTCTATATCGGATTCCTTGTCCCCACCCCTGGAAATTGATGCTTCGAGATAGAACTGCCCATGGCAACCCCCAGAACCCTGGCTTTCGAGTTTTAGGTCAAGGTAGGTCTCAAATTAGGGTTGTAAACCCTAACTCATTAAGTTAAAATGCAATTAAACTTGATACATGTTTAATTGGATGTGTGAAACCCTAATTGAGAGTAAAACAACTCAATTAAGGTAGGTCTAGGTCAATTGGACTCTCATTGAGTCTAAATGGATAGTGTGTGCTGAGATTAGGGCTCAATTGTACACAATGGTCCAATTGAATAGGTTGATGGAATTGACTAAGATAGAAGTCAATTAGGTTTAGTGAGGACTTAATTAGGTCCTTAGGGATGTCTATAGGTGATGTACTAGGGTTAGGGTACGTTAATTTAGGTTCCTATGGGGTTGGAATTGGGTTTAGGGACCTAGGAATTCAAGATCCAAGCTTGAATTCAAAAATAGGAACTAGAGAGTAGTTCCAGACGTCTGACAATAGTGTCAGATGTCTTAAAATGAAAAGTTAGATGCCCAGACTTGTTGTCTGGTCATCCAAACAGAGGCAGGGAAGAATTAAGATTCTATCTGCAGTAATTAGATGTCCAGACTAAGTGTCTAGATGTCTTAAAATGCTGTAGAAGTGGGTTTTAGGTGCACGGGTTGTGGCTAAGGGTTCTGGACGTCCTGTAACTCATCTGGACATCCAGATAGAGGCTGGAAATAGGATTTTAGGGCTTCCTAGGGTACAGTGACCTAATCTAAGGGTGGCTAAGCCTTGGCGAATCTTCTAGGCTGTCTCAGGGCTAGAATGGACCTATGTTCTTCATACTTTATTGCTTTATTCCTGCTTTACAAAATAGCATACCTCAACCCCTTACATTATTGTATACTACATCTTATTCTTAGTCTTCTACTCCAGCTCTACTGCAACTCTGGCTTCAAGTCCAGCTTCAGATCCAGTCTCAGATCCAACTCCTGAGCTTCTTATTTCCTGCAATTTATATAATGCACCTAATTAGTATATTATATCATTATTCTATGCATAGCTATAGGAGGAACAGTAAAGATGAAAATAATGCTTTTGCATGTATGAACTACCCTAACTTATGCTAAGTCTTAGCCTAATTCTGGATAATTAAGACCTATGATTGCTGCACAATCATACCCCCATGCCTAAATCTTGCTAGTCCCTAGCAAATTGAAAACTAAATTATTTATAGAAGGGTCTCTAAGGGATTGATTATTTTATCAAGTGTATGCATAGAGATTTTTCTTCTTTTTGTTTTCATCCTATCCTCTAGAAATCCAGACAAATGTGAAAGTGCAGCTACGTAGCTTTTGCAACGGATTTGAGTGAAAGACCTGATTCACCTCTAAAGCCTGTACTTGACCCTAGTAAAAAAATTCTATCAAGATAGGCAGACTTCTTCCCTCGAGGTGTTCAAGATATTCTTTGAATTCCACCCTAGCTTTAAGCCTTGGTAGAGAATGTCTGAGGGATGCGGGTGTTTATTTGGTAACTCACTCTCACCTGGTGCTACATAGAAATTAGTAATTCAGAATCTAGATTCCTAGATTATCAAGTAACTCATCTCAGAGAAAGATGAGAAAAACTATGCTCTCTTTTGGTTCCTTTGTATTCATTCTCTTTTACTCTATTTTTTTTCTTAGAGCTCACAATCTCACCAGATTCTCACGTATGATCCGTATTTGGTGGTCTCACTTGGCATTAACACTTTAATTGAGTTCAATAACCCTAACACTAAGTCAGAATTTCTCAGCCAGTATTTGGGTGGTCAGAAACACAGAAAGATTGGTTAAGGCCTTATTTGGTGGATCTCAAATTTATTTGGTGGTATTGCCTTAATGCAACTAAAATAAACACTAAATATTCTCACCCACTTTTTTTCTTGCTTGTTCTTCTTTTTCTAATTTTTTTCTTTTTCTTCATTTTTTTCATTTTTTTTCTTTTTCTTATTTTTTTTCTATGTATAATTTTTTTTAACACAACACAAGCTAGCACACTATCATGAACTTTATTGAGGAGACATTATTAGGGATTGGTGGTACTCAAGAGACATTGGATGGCTTATTTGGTGGAAGTGCCTGTTCACGGCACCGGGAGAGACGGATAGGACGATGTATTTCTAACCTTGACATCAATACCCTCCTTCAGCCGAGGATTCCATAAAGAATGGTCATAACCATCCACCTTAGCCCTAGTTTTATGAAAACTCGCTCTCCGTGTAATTGCCTTATTTGGTGGCTCTCAAAATTCACACAAAATGTATACGCAGGAACCGAGAGTGAAAACTATGCCTAATCTCTGAGTATCATCACCTAATTATCTATGATTCTGGATTCCTTGCACTAATCTTAGAGCACCAGTACTCTCTATTCTCATCTCACACTATTTGGTGGATTTTTGGAGGAAAATCTGCCTAGCTCCCAAAACACTATCCAAGGGTTTAGGAAAAGAAGCACTGCTTCTTCTCTACAGACTAAAGGCGTTTATCAGCCTTTACCGTGAATTCATTGCAAATTCTACGTGTGTGTAAAAAGTTATATTGGATTCCAGATTACAAGAATCAACTAGAGTATAAAATCCCTAATGCATTCTCTTAATAAGATAATCTTATTCATGGATGCACTATGTATATATGCTATAAACAAGTAACCTCTTAGATTAGTACTTCATGAAATTTCCCTTTTGGGTTACATTTAGCTTGACCCTAAATTTAGAACAAAAGGTGAGTGCATGAGTTAGAAGTGACTATTGCAGACGATTTTTAGCTCTAATGTGAGCATTGGAGGTGGAGTCAGTTGTTCTTTTATTTAGGGTCCTAAAGTACGTTTGACATGCTGCTCCGAGTTTTCCTAAATGTTGGCATAAGAATTTTCAGTTTTGTCATAACTACCCCCCCATTCCTAAGTTCTTGCATGTCCTCATGCATGAATATAAAAGAAAATAAATACAACAGGGAGTAAATGGGTAGAAATCACCTGGAATTGCTCCTGAATTTTAACATTCAGCATCAGCCAACCTGACAGTATGCAACATGCGAAAAGGAAATATGCTTAAAAGAAAAATATGCTATGTATAAAAATGGTATGTATAGGTGATGGTAGAATGTGGGGTAGATGCTAAGTTTAACGCCTCCAGCTGGGCGAAAACTCAATCTGATGTATTAGTTGTAGCATAGGAGGCGATCAAGATTAAGAGAAAGATGTGCTTGTATGCTCCTTGAATCAGTGGTCTGGAGATGAGAACCAACTAATTGTGCACCCCTACTCCAAAAAGTCTAGCTATAAGAAAGTGTGGAGTGGTGGTGGAAAAGAGGATAATCAGAGGGGGGTCATGATGTTGATTCAGCTGATTTATCATGTCCCACAATTCAGTAGGAAGTTGCTGAGGGAGTAGGTCAACATGTATCTCAGAACCAAAATCTGAGTCATAGGGATCCTTATAACGATAATTGACATCAAAGATCATGCCCTCTCTAGGATCTGGATCATATGGGGGTATTCGTGAAAGTAGCAGATTTGTGGGGAGGTCACTGAAATCCTCGTCAGAAATTACCTCATCCTCATCAGTACTCATCTTTGATTCATCAGAGGTTGACTCTTTAGGCTCGAAGTTGAGCCATCCATTAGATTGACTAGGATGGTAAGTGTGTCCCCAGCTCATTTTGATCAAAGCTTCACCCTCGTATGCGTTGGGCTCCTCAGTAATTCCCGCATCAGGTAGCATATTTATTTCTTCGGTCAAGTCATCCATAGTTACTTCTGGTCATCAGATGTCAGGATCAGGGATAGAAAGTGTCATCTCAGAATCTCTAGCATCAGCATCAGGGATGTAGGTGAAAGAAGAAGAGTGCAGATCAGAAGATGTTGGCCCTAGCATAGGTTCACCTACAATGGGAAGTGGCCTAGACTGATTAGTAGTGTCACATGTAATGTTTGCCTCAAGATCCATATCCTCAAATGGATCTACTTCCCTTATCATGGTTGGGTTATCTAACCCAAGAGGTATCTCCCAAGATTCAGGATAATCCGATTGTGGCTTAGTCTTGGAGATATCAGTCCTTTCCTCCACGATTTCCTGAATGGAGTTCTCAGACGAACCCATTTTGAATATTCCTTGCTTCTGTCTCATATCTAAGTTGGATTCTTCTTCCCTTGAATTATCTTCCGGCATCTGCTCCCGAGAATCTCTTGTGTGTCTGTTCGACGTAGTCGTTTCAGATTCTTCAAGGTCTTCAAGGCTATTTTCCACTTGATATCTCAAAAGCAGTTCTTGAGTTTCCTGATTTTGTCCAATTAGCCTTGTTATCCCTATTGTTCCCTAAAGGAGATCCATCAAAGCTACTTGATACGGAATCCATCTTCGTCTTTCGTTTGGATCAGTGGTAGTTTGGATTTCGTTTAGGTAGAATGCAGCCTTCTCCTTAGTGCTAGCTATGGCTCTCTGTATTCTGTAATGCGGTCACATATGCACTGGTAGTTCTTCAGGGGTTCCATGGGGTGAATTAGGTCTACCCATATTCCATGGGTGAGAAGTAGGAGTATGAAATCCATATCCTGGGTTATAAGATGTGGTCCTTTGAAGGATCGGCTGGTATGGGTCATAATATCCAGGGTTAGGATATGGGTTAACCATTTTGGTAACTTGAGGAGAAGGATCGGATGAAGTGAAAAGTCATCTTTGCCACCTTGGGTTCTGATCCCAAGGTTGAGTTGATTCAGTGATGCGGGCTCTCAGATAAGCTTGTAGGTCCAGCTCTTCTGGATCCTGATTAGGTCTAGATCTAGGGTTAGCCATTGCGGCTAAGTAGATAGAAGAAGAGGGTGGGGGGAAGATGGCCCGGGTGAAGTGACTCACCTCTTTGGGAGCGGCTCCCAAGGTCCAACCAATTGAGGTCTGAGTGACCTCCTTCCTCGCGTGCACCAACCAACCCCTAGGTTGCTGTAGCTAGCTAGACAAGGCTAAGGCCCTGTCAATCAGATGGTCCTTATGATCAGATGACCAGATTTTTCATTTAAAATTCTAATTCCTGAAGAGAAAATTCGTCGTTCAACCGACTGAAAGTAATTCCTGCCTCTCAAGCTAACCTAGCTAGTCTGGTTACGAGGGGACTAAGGGGAAGGTTCTTCCTTCGGCCCACACCTCCGGTTCCGTTGACCCCCGAGCCACGCCCGTTTGATACTATGCCGCAGACTTAGTCACCAGGTTTGGCCAGAGAGGTTGAAAACACCCAGTAGTATGACAACGAATTCAGGTTGATTTCGTGTTTTAAAATTAATTTTAGCCCTTTTTTCCTCAGCTGGGGTTTATGGTGAGTGGCCCATAAGGTGACCAAGCTCACCGGCTAAACCTTAGACTTGATTAAGTCTAGTCTAGCCCAAATGTATGGTCTCTAGAGTGTAACCCTAAAGGTGTAACCTAGGGTTCATGCAATTCTAGTATTTTTTTTTCTTCTTTAGCAGACCACGAAAATAAGAACGATTCTCTGATAAAAATTGGAATCAGAATGAGTTGAAATTTGGCAAGTAGATTCCTTTTTCAATTATATTTTTAGAGAATATTTTTTATATAATTTTTACTATTTCAACTGAAATTATAGAGATTTTTAAATATTAGGGGGTCGGATCTATAATTTTGACCCTTGGTCGATTTTCTACTTTGAAACAGTATCAAAAGATCTTCAAAAATTCAGGAAAAATATGGAAATTAAAGCCAATGAGATCAACTTTCAAACACCATGATTTTTATTCAAAACAAATTTGTGGATTGCTTGGAATTGATTTTTGAAATTTGAAAAATTTCAAGTTTGGGTCACTCTAACCCCCTTTCACTTCACAAATTTTTTCTACTTTGAATTTCTTCAAATGAATGGTGCTGTTTAAAAGATGGTTTGAAAATAAAGGCATAGCGCAAATTTCAGAATTTTTTTCTCATTAATTTTTTAGCAATTGAATTTTTAATTCAGAATTTGAAATTTAGCTGAATATCAGTGAATGGTGGGAAAGCTTTTAAAAGTTGTTTGAATTCAAAATTCAAACTTTCCACCAAATGATTTTTTTTTCTTTTCAATTTTTTTTAAGGGAAAAGCTTTTTTCGCAACTTTTTTTTTCTTTTTCTTTTTTCAAGCAAACTAATCTAAGAATCAAATGGAAAGCTAATTTAACTACCTAGACTTTTTTTTTGATTTTTTTTCACAAAAATAAATAGGATTTTTTTTTTCAAATGAAATTGCTAGAAGAAAATCTAACCTAGGGTTCGAAAAAGGGAAACCCTAATCTAAGAGGAAATGTGCACCTGATGATTTTTCTACGTCTGATATGTGCACAGATCCTGTTTTTCCTGTTTTGTTGCACATCCAACAAACAAGCAGAGAAATATTTGTCACTAAAAGCTTAAAAGATCAAAATCAATTTTGTTGCCTTCCTAGCAACGGCGCTATTTGACAGGAGGCGATTCCTGCGCATGTTTTGAAAATAGAGATCTCGTCGTAGTATAGTGCGCAAAAACGCTCGTCAAAAGTATTTTATAAAATGATGAGACTTGTGTCCCGGTTGTTCATCTTTGGAAGGTGTTTAGAAAATGTAGATTTGAATTTGATCTAGCTCGCTCTACTTATTCAGAAATGTATGCCAGTTTACGATAATTCGTATTGATGCATGACATGCTTAGTTACAAGAGAATACAAATTTTGTGCATGAAACTTTAATCATAAGGAAATATGGCAATCAGCTCATGGTGATTTCCACACATAGACATAGAGATATATAAAAGATGATTTCATTGATTGCATCATGGTGGCTACAGAGTGAAGCTCGCAGAAAGCTTGTATAAGAAAGCTTGAAAGCAATAAACTAGGTAACAGAAAATGACTGCATACATGAATCTATGGGGGGATTATGCATGAATCATTGGGGGAGAATATGGAGCTACACTACTAAGCCATAATAAAGAATTAATCTACGAAGAACTACGCTACTTATCTAACTAACAGAATGAAGGGCATTCTGGGGTAGCTCTGATGGCCTTTGACTTGGTTGAGAGGAGAAGGAGGGGCGGCCAATGGTGCTTAGGTTGGCCCTTGGAAAGAGGTTGGAGGTGATCAAGGCCTGGAGTGGAGCTGATGGGGATGCCATGGTGTGCTCGTGGAGATGGAGGTGGAGTAATGGAGGAGGAATGAAGCTAAAACAAGATGGAAGGCTAGATGGGTACAAATGGCCACCCAAAGGTCCTTTAAGTAGACCCAAGGGAGCCTCTCTAGAGAAGTGTGGAACTCTCTAGAGAGGCCTATGGTGGGAGCTCGTGGGAGATGTGAGAGAGAGGATGGATGGGTGGTTTTTAGATCCACATTTGGTGGATCTAAAAATTAAATGCATCTTGGTTGCTATTTTTAGCGACCAAGGCAACAACACATGGTAGAGAGTTATAGAGAACTCTAGGCTATCTATTTTCATGTAGATGGTGTGTGTGGGTTGAACCTAGGTGGCTAGGTTGATTAGGTTAGGTTCTAGTGGTTTTAGGTCAAGGTAGGTCTCAAATTAGGGTTGTAAACCCTAATTCATTAAGGTAAAATGCAATTAAACTTGATACAAGTTTAATTGGATGTGTGAAACCCTAATTGAGAGTCAAACAACTCAATTAAGGTAGGTCTAGGTCAATTGGACTCTCGCTGAGTCCAATTGGATAGTGTGTGCTGAGATCAAGGCTCAATTAGACTCAATGAGTCCAATTGAATAGGCTGACAGAATTGACTAAGATCCAAGTCAATTAGGTTTAGTGAGGACTTAATTAGGTCCTTAGGGAGGTCTAGTGGTGATGTACTAGGGTTAGGGTATGTTAATTTAGCTTCCTATGGGGTTGGAATTGGGTTTAGGGACCTAGGAATTCAAGATCCAAGCTTGAATTCAAAAATAGGAACTAGAGAGTAGTTCCAGACGTCTGACAATAGTATCAGACATCTTAAAATGAAAAGATAGATGTCTAGACTTGTTGTATGGATGTCCAAATAGAGGCTGGGAAGAATTACGGTTCTGTTTGTAGAAATTGGACGTCCAAACCAAGTGTCTAGACATCTTAAAATGCTGTAAAAGTGGGTTTTAGGTGTGCAGGTTGTGGTTAAGGGTTCTGGACATTCTGTAACTCATCTTGACGTCCAAATAGAGGCTAGAAATAGGATTTTAGGTCTTCCCAGGGTATAGTGACCTAATCTAAGGGTTGCTAAGGCTTGGGGAAGCTTCTAGGCTGTCCTAAGGTTAGGATGGACCTAAGTTCTTGATAATTTACTGCTTTATTCCTGCTTAACAGAATAGCATACCTCAACCCCTTACATTATTGTCTATTGCATCTTATTCTTGGTCTTCTACTCCAGCTCTACTTTAACTTTGGCTTGAGATCTAGCTTCAAATCCAGTCTCAGATTCGGCTCTTGAGCTTCTTATTTCCTGCAATTTATATAATGCACCTAATTAGTATATTATAGCATTATTCTATGCATAACTATAGGAGGAATAGTAAAGATGCAAATAATGCTTATGCATCGGTGAACTACCCTAACTTATGCTAAGTCCTAGCCTAATTCTGGATAATTAAGACCTATGATTGCTGTGCAATCACCTAGGGCCAGATACTTAGGTGCTTAATTGATGGCTAGGCTAGATATAGGTGGCAGCTAAAGTAGGAGGATAGGATAGGGTTTGTTTTAGGTTTTAGTGACGAGCTACGGACGTGTTTATTTAAAAGGGTCGTTGTAGTTCACATTTGCAACGTCATTTTAAATGAAGAAACAGACGTGAGTACGAGCATCGAACACAAGGAGGCATGAAAATCAGAATTTTCTGTCACTTAGTGTCACAGAAATGGCGGATTTTTGCTTGCAAGAAAATGCAGGAGAAAAGCTAGTGAGAGAGAGAAAGAGAGAGGGAGTAGGGTTAGAGTGTTTTAAGTCATGGCATTCACTTTGATCAAGATGGAAAACAATATCAATACTATATTTAACATGCAACTCGAGTTTTACAAATACAACAATAGCTAAATGCTTAAACAAAAGTAAAGTAAAGCTAGAGTAAAGGGAGAGAAAGAGAGAGAGAGAGGGGAGACGGTGAGGCTGCCACGGCTATGGAGGAGGGCTCCGTCGGTAGTTCGTCGACTCCGTTGATTACAAAAGATGCTAAGGGAAGCTAGGAGGGAGATATAACACTTGGAAAGGTATTCAATGCCTTCCATGGGTGGTTGGAAGGGGTTTAAATAGGAAGAAAGGCTTTCCAAATGAAGAAGGGGTTTTAGCGACGTCCGAGACTGATGTGCATACATCTGATTAACTTAAAATGTCTATTAATGCAGGTTCCTAGTGTTACATTAGCATCATACATTGTAAATAGTGCATAACATGCATAATCATGCATTTAGATTAAGTTGTATAAATTGTACAGTAATTCTCTTTTTTATGGTCAGGGATAGGGTGACTTTTTATCGGGGTCTTGGATCGAAGATCCAACCATACAGATTTGATCAGGGCGACGATTGGAGTTTAACGATTCCAAGATCCCCCTAATCGGACATTCGTAGCACCAGATAGAGATCGAGGAACCCTAAAGATCAAGGGCCAAGATGGTGTTAATTCGCACCTCAGATGACAAATCTGACTCCACGGATGGATTCAGATCGATGATCTTAGCTTAACGGAGCAAAAATTGGTTTAATCCGAGACCTGTGGCACCATCCACAATACTTAGAAGATGGACGGCCAAGATGGTGCCAGTGGTGCCATCTCAGCAGCCTAACCGGCCCCAAGGAACTGCAGTTGCCTTTTCTTCTTCACACGCCTGCTCCATCTCGACCGTTGGATGCTCATCCAACGGTCTCGAAGCCACACTCACAAAACAAGCGTGCGACACAAAAGCGGTCGCAGCGCGTTGGTCGAGCGCCCTTTGCGAGAAGAGAAGATGCCTGTTCGAGCCGCAGGCGCTTCAAATTGGGGAGCGAGCGCGCGGGCGAGCAGAGCTGTGCAATGGAGATCGTGCGGCGCTGAGTAGTTGATAGCACCCTCGCGTGATCAGACGTGCGGCGCTAATGCGAGATCACATGCGGGCGCGCAACGCGAGTGGGGATCGTTTAAGCTGTCTGATTTCTTTATTGGACGGTTGTAAGCACGCAGACATGCAGGTGCGTTGTGCGACGCGGAAGCGAGGAGGCACGCGGTACGTGCACACGAAGGCCACGTTTAGGCCTTTAGTGATGGATTTATCCATCACTAAAGGTCCTAAATTAATGTTTTTCAAATTGTAATCACCAAAATGCTCTAACTCCTTGCAACTATAAAAGGAGACCCCTCCATATGAATTTCTCATCCCTTTCTTCTCCTCTCCCTCTCCAATGCTCAAGAGAAGCTTGTCCCACACTTGGGATGCTCCTCAAGAGATAAAATCAATTTTTCTCCCCCATTCCGGAAGCGGATCTTGCAACGACGATGATGTGCTGCCTCGTTCCTATTCCTCCTACTTCGGCCTCCTTCTTCCGGCTTCGTTCCTCGTCTTCCAGGCATTGTCTTGTCCGACTAGTCCTCCAAGCGATCGTTGAGGAGGATAACTTCTCTCTCCCATTCCTTTTTCTAGCTTTCTAGAGTAGAATTTTCCTACTCTCTAGTTGTAATAGTTTTCCTGCTTTCTAGTGTAATTTCTCGCTTTCTTAGATGTACAAACATTTCACAACTTCAAGTGGATGTTTTCTCTCTCTCTCTCTCTCTCTCTCTTTTTCTTTGATTGTTTATATTAATTCCATCGCATTGTAATTACTCCGCTCTTTAAACAAAAACAAAAAAATATAATTGCGAATTTTGATTGACGTAGCCTCCCTAAGTTTGACCCGTGATTTCTATTCTGGTATAAATTTTATTTGTTGAACCCAAGTTCTTCTCTATTCAAACTACAATAAGAGATTTTCAAAACCAAATCTGATAGCGTAGTCCTCCGATGTTTCAATAGGGATGTCGCTAAAACCCTTCCCAAAACATCGGTGAAGACCCCTGCCCATCAGTTGCACGCGTGCGCCGTTCTTCTTCTCCTTTGCGATCTGTGTGCGGCTGCTGAGGACCATTCGATCCCCGATCAATAGTCCAGATCACGCGTGCCCGCACGCTCAGATCGTGCCTCAAGCACACATGAGATCGAGAATTGTCAACTGGTGTAGGTGTGTGCGTGGAGCATCGACGCTTGAGGAGGCATCACGTAGTGCTATCGAGACCGCTCGATGGCGATCGGGCGGTTGAATTTGGAGGCGCGGACGAAATTGGCGGATGAGCTGCAGCTGGTGGCTCAAACCTGCGCCTTCTGGGTGTGAGGTGGGGGCGCGACCACTACGCTATCTCCGTAGATGGTCATGCTTCTTTGTCAATCCTCAGCCATTCTATGGAAATTGGATGGCCGTGGATAGCTCCTGCGTGATGCGGCGATGCTACGCTGCGGGTGGGGGTGCGTTTGATGTTACCACGTGGCCACCTCGTTGCTGTTGATCATCAGACCAACGGTCAAAACTTCTTGGGCCATTTGTGGGAGCTCCATATGTTGGATTTGGCCGATTTCGACTCCGTTGGACTCCGTTCGTCATATTGAATCCATCTGTGCGGTCCGCTTGCTCATCCGAGGCCTATTTTGACATGGACTTGTGTAAATGACCATTAAAACTGGTTTATAAGCAATCTTAACATGCGATGTATGTAATGCTCCCATGCCCCTTTCATGATGTACTATCCATGCATATTATCTTTAAGACTGACCCCATTTGGCAGAATTATCATCGTAAAATATAGAGTTATCATACACCGATGCTTACTCCTTGCTAATCCCTAGCAAGGTTCATTTTAGCCATTATTCTCAGTCAGAATTCAGGAAGTGATTACTTAGACATTTTGTTACTTGTCAACAGGAGGAAATATACTAAGATCCTAATCTATAGAGACTAAACAGCGCCTGGGTGTCTGCCAAAATATGAATCACCTAAATGCTTGCTTTAAGGCA
Source organism: Thalassia testudinum (assembly GCA_037157565.1). NCBI lineage: Eukaryota > Viridiplantae > Streptophyta > Magnoliopsida > Alismatales > Hydrocharitaceae > Thalassia > Thalassia testudinum. The sequence goes on along the minus strand of JAZHRO010000015.1, from coordinate 43,872,516 downwards.
TATATATATTTTTCTTTTCCATCTTTTCTCATTTTAGATTTTTGGAGTTGAGGGTGTGTTGGTAACTTTTTACGGCTACCCAACCCACCCAAAACTCGAAAAAGACTCTAAGTGCTAAGCATCTTGGTGTGAAGATTGTGATAGACTCACTCAACGGTAATTCAGGCAGACTTGGGGTTTCTACGCCCCTAAGTGACTAGAAAAGGAAGTGTTTTGCCTGAAGGTGCATCTGTCCGATCGGTAGCTTTCTCCCTTCTGTTATTCTATTTGGGGTCCACATAAGGATTTTTCCAGTGTATATCTCTTGGGATTGCTCTACTTCCCCGCTTCTTCCTTGAGTGTTTTGGGTCCTTTTGTGCATTTAATGAGCTAGGTTCTGGATAACTGACCAATGGGCTGTTACCCATGAACACTTGTCAGCCATACTCGTGTGGTGAAGTGTGGCTTATTTTGTTCTTTTTCTTCTTTTCTATATATATATATATATATATATTTTTTTTTTTTTCTTTTGTTGTTTAGTAGGTGACTTCCCTGATCTCAAATTTACCTAGAGGCAATAAAAAGAAAGTGGTCCTGTGGCTAGGCTTTGGACAACCGGCTAGTGGGTTGTTAGCCACGACAACTTGCCAGCCATACCACCCTAGAAGGTTCATTAGCTACCCAATTTCTATCAGAATCTCCGAGGAATGAGTCAGTGTAAAAATGTGTGCAGATGCTTAGACTAAAAGTCCCTCCGAGTCAGAGGGTGAGTTGATAAGTCGTATACTTATCACCTTATTTTATTGGTGGGTTAGAATAAATTAAGGTTGCAAGGATTTGAAGCTAAATCCATATTTTAACGGACAATAGGGCTTATTAAGCCTGAAGGGCTGAAAAGTATAAGTGTTCAGGTTCTTTTCATATTATTTTCCACTGTTGACAAGTTCCTAATGCCTAAGTTTTTCTTGCTAAATTCAATTTATTTATTTATTTAATTTATTTTATTCAGACTGATTAAATGAACTCAGAATCATGCAAATTACCACCCCCCATGCTTAAGTTGGACAATGTCCTCATTGACAAATATATGGATGCAACAGGGGTTCAGAAAGATATTACCTGAGTGAAGTAAAATACTTGATCAGTCTGAATCTTCTGGGTTGCCTCCCAGGAAGCGCTGAGTTTAATGCCTGCAGCTGGGCGGTGCTTCGTGTCATCCCTCAATGAGGGTGACAACCTCCTTTGGGGGAACCTAGGTGAGGAAGTGTTTCAATCTCTGACCATTGACTGTGAAAGTATGCCCAGTGTTCAGATCTGCGATTTCAACTGCCCCATTGGAGTAGAGCTTGACTACCCTAAATGGTCCTACCCACTTGGATCTAAGCTTCCCGGAGAAGAGTTTAAGTCGGGCATCAAAAAGCCAGACTTGCTGATTAGGCTCGAAGGTTTTTCTGTGGATGAGTCGGTCATGGACGGCTTTCATCTTTTCCTTGTACGATCGATTATTCGCAAAGGCATCCCAATGAATCTCCTCTAGCTCGAAGAGTTGGAGCGTCCTCTACACACCGGCTAACTGGGAATCCATGTTACATTACTTAACTGCCTAATAAACTCGGTGTTCCAATTCAACAGGAAGGTGGCAGGCTTTGCCAAAGACCAGGCGATAAGGCGACATGCCTATCGGGGTCTTGAAAGTGGTCCGGTATGCCCACAAGGCATCATCCAGTCGTGTGGACCAGCCCTTCTGATAAGTCCACTTTTGTGGACTATCAAAAATTCATGCCATTACATTTTTTTAAGACATCTAATGCTCTAGTTAGACATCTGAAGAAGAAACCGCCCGTGCTTATCTGCTGTTCCAACTACTTGCGATTGTCGCGAGTAGTTGGAGATACTTGTGGCGAAGGAAAAGGGGGAGATTTTTGTTTAAAAAGAAGCCACATCCACCGAGGAGAAGGGCTTGATCTTCTTCTCCTGGTGGGGATCTTCTCCCTCTCCACCACCGTGGAACAAGTGCACCTTGTGTTTCAAGCTTACACCGTGGACCGAAGCTGCCCTCGACCTCCGCTCGTCTCGACGAGGTGGTGCTCAGTGATAGGGAGCACCACCACCATCAGCCACTCCCTCCACCATTACCACCTTCATCTTCACCACTTTCTTCTTCAACCTCCTGCTACCGCTCCTCCAGTCGAATCCATCAAAACCACCACTCCTCAAAGCCACGATCACTGCACACACGCAGCCACCCTATTGCGCAACGCCCACCAGGCAGTAGCATCAGCTTCATCCTCCCACGCCAGCCTATCCACCGCGCACGCGCGTGCCCTTGCAACCTCGCCAGTGCCCGTGATTAACCCATATTTGTGGGTTATTTAAGTATTTAAGTGCTTAGACATTAAGTTAATCTAACATTTATTTAGCATGAATTTGGATGTAAATAGATTAATTCATATTTCTGATTTAATTACATAATTCATGCATTGCATTCATAACTAAATGCATTTAGAATTAACTTAGAATTGCATTCATTTAATTAGTTAACCAATTAGGTGCATTGCATGCATTGTTTTAATTTAACATAGAAGTTAAGGGCTTATGTATAAATAACCATAATATTTTTCTTTTATTCATTTTTCTCCTTTGCACAGGTAACTCCTCCAGCTTCGGCTCCGCCTCCTCCTCCTGCGTATCACATTTATGCTACGGCATTTTGAATTTGAAATGATGGCCGTGGCTACAAAAGGAGGAGGGAGAGCTGCCATGCTCTGGAGGCCACCACCCCTTGTCCATCACTGTGTTGAGAGGACCTTGCTCCTCTTCCATTCCATACCACCGGCCTCACCGTGGTAGAACGACTCACCACCGTGGGCGTGTGGGGTGGTAGCCCACACTGCCAAAGAGTCTTTGCAACTCTTCCTGGCACCTCTCCATCAGACACCACCGTGCGTGCTCTCACTTCAGTTCCAGCCATTAGCCATCTGCCAACCGCGCCCTCAACTTAGCCAATGCACGCCCTCACTTCATCACTGCAGCACCAGCCACCTGCGCATGCGCGCCCTCACCACAGCCAGCACACGCGGCAGTAGCGCCTGTCCCCGCTCATTCAGACTCACACGCGCTTCCAGCCCAGCCTGCAGATCCTGTGCCTCCTCAACTTCTCCAGCACACCTTGCCTCCAGCCCAGCGACCGCACGCCTACGTCTCCTCACCTTAGCGCCTGCACCCACCTGCGCGTACCCTGTAGCGCCTCAGCCTCTGCAGCACCCGCGCCTCCTGCAGCGCCTCGGCCATTGCATGTGCCCACGCCATCACCCCACGCAGCACCTGCAGCCGGCACCACCACCACACCCGCGCGCGCCTACGCGCTCTGCAGAGTGCCTAGAGCCCACGCATCCGTGCCTCCGCGCTCTTGCAGCGCCCTCTTCACCAGCGCACGCCTTCACCAGCAAGCGCGGCCAGCGGTAGGCTTCTCCATCGCCGCCACTCCTCTCCTCCGGCAGGCCAGCTCCGGCCATCTCACGATGCACTGCTGCAACCACCGAGACGGCCTCGCTTCAGCCAACCTCCTGTAGGAGTATCTCCTTGATTGAACCTCTCTCCCATGCGTAAGGAGGAGAGAGGTAAAATCCCCTGTTTTCATGTTAATTAAAATTTACATTTGAATGCCATTGCCACCAAAATCAATTTTAATTATGAATATTTTATTATGGTTTAGTTGTGATTGCATACTCATGCTTTCTGATAATTGCGTGGTTATTGATATTCACATGTTTTAACATTGGTTTTGGGATTAAAATGTGCACAAATTTTCTCTAATACATGTCAATTGAAAATTACGTAAAATCATCACATATTTATTGGATATTTCAATGAGGAAAAATTACACATATACCTTTATATTTTTGAGTTATTGTGCATCTTCTTTCCATCGCATTTCATGTCGGATTTGATTATGGATTTCACACTTGATTGAAAGAATAATAAATAATCGAGATTTTATCATACCATTGCCTCCCTGTGGACACGACCCGCTCTTTTATGAGTGGTAATTTTTATTGTAATTATTTTGTTAAGCAGTTTTCCACCACTTTGTTACTAAAACGACAGATCATCTTAATCACATTATTTGAAAGCAAAAATCGACTTATCAAATGGTGCCATTGCCGGGGAGGCAACAGACGTAATAATTTCACCTGATTTTATTTCTGATTATTTCTCATTACACAGTGATCTGACCATTTATTATCTTTTTTGTGTAAGGAATTTGTGCGAGGAATTTGAGAGAGGTGACAGGCACATCAGGGAGAAGACTGAAATTTGGTCCCTACCAGGAGGGGTGACGTAATAAAATTGCGGAAATAAAAATATAAAAAGCAATCTCACAAAAAAAATAAGCAATCACAAAATGTACACAGGTATTTTTAGGTGGAAACCCAAACCGGGTGAAAACCACCACCTAACCCTCTCGAGTTAGGATTTTCCGATCAACCTAGTTGATCAAATCCACTAACCGAATCACTTTGAACGAGGGTGATTCAACCTCAATACAACCACGCTACAAGTACGAGGGTAGCGTTCCTCAACCCCTTCTCTCCACGAGAAGGATTTTGTCCCACGAAGGAGACGGGAATTCGCAAAGCGAATACCCAACCAAAAGACAAAGATAAAAGAAATAATAGTCCTATAGAGCCAACAAAGTAATTAAACCTAGCTTCTATAGGAAATAGGAAACTCCCCTTTGCAAGGAGTGCGTCGACGATGACGCGGTGCGTGTGCCACGCGATGGCGCTACGTCGCTCTCGTTATCAACGCCGGGAGAGCGGGTGCGCAACGGTTGATGCTCTCAAGAAAATGGAGCTTGAGCTTGGAGAGCAAGAGAGTCTTTTCTTGGGACACAAAAGGATTGAAAGTGTATTGCAAGGTGTGTGTCTTAGTGTGTATATGTCTCTCTAGGTGTATGTCTTGTGTTTTTGTGTTACAAAGGTTCCCCTCTATTTATAGAGGCCTTAGGAAGGCTTTGGAAGGCTTGGAAAAGCTTCCATAGCCGTTGGGTGCAAAGCCCAAGAGAATTAGGCCGAAATCAGGACAATGATTGCATTTGACAGGGTTATCAGACGTCTAACTATGGCATCAGACGTCTGGAAGGCCACTTTAAGACGTCTGATTTCAAGGTCAGACGTCTGATTCTATGCGGGTTTCTCCCTGACTTGAATCAGATCTAAACAGGGTTTTTGTGCAAGTCCATCAGACGACATACAGGACGTCTGGTACTATGTCTGGACGTCTGGAAACCTACTTTTACTGTGGGAATTGATTTCCAAACGTTGCAACGGCTAGAAAATCTCTGAGAAGAGATTTTGGGTCAGCCGAGGCAAAACGGTCATTTATCAGACGTCTGTGAAGTCCTATGGACGTCTGATAAGGCTCTAACGGTCATATTCTTCAGTGTCTTCTAAGCCAGCCAACGGTCCACTAACTGGACGTCTGGCAAAGTCATCAGACGTCTTCTAAGACGTCTGGTATAAGGTCTGGACGTCTGAATTCATCAGACAGAACTAACTATGTCCAGCCTAACAGTTATCAGACGTCTGAAACAACAGTCAGACGTCTTAAAATCCTTTATCAGACGTCTGATTCGTGAATTAGACGTCTGGAAAGTCAGTTTTAACCCTATATTGGTTTTCTAAGTGTTCTACAGAAAACCTACGTATCCTAGGGTTGTGCAGGTGTTCCTAGGACTACTGTTAGGGTTCTTTGAGGCTCTTTAACATAATGTCTAAGGAAAATAAAGAGCAAGAAAATAAATACAAGAGATACATGAAAGGATAAAAAAGAATCTATCCTATTCTTCTTGTCTTCCATCTCCAATCTTTCGCTCCACGCGAACCTCCTCTATTTTCCGTCAAGCTCCTCCAATCCGTCCTGGATGCGAGCTCGAGTTCCGTCTAAACACGTCTTCATTTGCAATTGACCTGAAATCTAGGACTCAAATTGCAAATGTTAAATAACACGTGTTTTGTTATCATCAAAACAAATGATCGTTATTTCTGATTATTTCTCATTACACAGTGATCTGACCATTTATTATCTTTTTTGTGCAAGGAATTTGTGCGAGGAATTTGAGAGAGGTGACAGGCACATCAGGGAGAAGACGTCGACCTTGAGCGATGCTTACACGCGGAGAAGATGAAGGAGACCTGGATTCTGCCTCTATAGGAGATTTTCTGTTTCATAAGAGTTATTTCTATTTTCTCGCCCTTGTAGTAATTGGAGCTGATTTTTGGGAGCTTGTTCCCTTTTCTTTAGATTTAGGTTTTTAATTTATTTTGTGGATTGTTTACCCTTTATTTACTTGTGCATAAGTAGCTAAAAGAAAAAATAAAATAAAAAAAAATGAGCTGCCTGCTAGAAGCTGCCTGCCCTTAGGACGAACCATTTAGGTCTGTGTGAGTAGCCTCTAGATTTATTTCTCTGCATTGCGTGCATTCTCGCATTGTTGATTGCTGGAAGCAAGGTACGCATTCTCTTACTTTGCATCCTATTCCTGATCACGCATTGCATTTGGACTTAATTCGAAGACCACATAATTTGTCTTGAAGCAATCTAACAAGTGGTCACATATATTATTGAAAAAGGACTAATTAAAGGAGGGACATCTAAAAATCAAGGACTTGATTTTCAAACATGATGTGCGATTCAAAATTCAAAATCTTTTTGTGGTGTATGCACACTTATATCTTTTGCGCCATGACACGCATTTAGACACTCCTAAGTCTTAGAACGACTAGGACAAGAGCCCTCCTACCGTTGGATTCTAAAGTGTTCGGAACTTGAGATCAAAGGTTTTGTAAATCCAAAGAGGGGGATACCCTGTCACGGATTTTTGGGGGTAGTTGAGAAGCACTGTGAAAGCACAGCTTCAAAGGAAGGCTTAGGCCTACTTGCATCCCTCAATCTTCCGTCTTTGGATTTGCTTTACCATTTGAGATTTAGGGAAGAATACGTAAGCTCCAACTAGGTCTTTTTAGGCATTTCAAAGGTTGACAATAGGCGCGTAATTGATTGGGAAACTTGCTTTGTCACCTACAATTTGAACTAAAGTCAAAAGCCTAAATTTGCAAAGACCGAACAAGTCCTTTTGAATTGTGTTTGTAGTGCATGCTTGGTAGGCATTCTCTTAGGAGACAACTTGTGTTTGATCCTGAACCTGAAAGAATCTTAAGAAGAAACCTTCCAAGGGTAGAAATGTCTGGTCAAAGGAGACTTAAGGAATATTTCATTCCAACCAATCAAGCTGGTCTTGCACTACGTAGACCTAGAGGGGACAATCCTTATGAGATCAAAAGCAGTACCATATCCTTGCTGCCCTCCTTTTATGGTACTGCTAAGGAAGACCCTTACAGGAATATAGAGGAATTCACCGAGGTCTGTTCTACGGTGAAGCTGCAGGGCGTTACTGATGACGCTCAAATGTGGACCCTCTTTCACTTCTCCCTTAAGGACAAAGCCAAGTATTGGTATCACACCCTTGATAATATTAACGCTTGGGATGCCTTGAAGAAGGAGTTTTTGAAGAATTACTTCCCCTTGAGCAAAACCAATCACTTTAGGAGGGAAATTATGTGTTTTGTTCAAAAGGATGGGGAAGATTTCCATGATGCGTGGGAGCGCTTTAATGACTTGTTGAGACTTTGCCCACATCACCAGGTGCCTAAATGGCAATTGGTTGAAAGGTTCTACACCAGACTTAATGATTCACATAGGCAAACTGTGGATGGTGCCTGTGCAGGAACCTTTCTATCTAAGACTGAGGATGAAGCTTGGAACCTTTTTGATACTTTGAGTGAGAATTCTATTCACTTGAATTCTGCCTACTTGGATAGAAAGCCCACTCTCATGCAAAGAAACTTGGAGGCGATTGGGGCAAGGGACACCCAAAATTTAGCCTATCAGATTCAATTATTGAACCAAAACATGGAAAGGCTTATGTTGAACCCGAGTCCATTCGTATCTAACACCTCCACATCCCAAGCTTCCGAATGCTCAATTTGCCAAGGCAATACACACGCCACTGTCACTTGGCCTCCCAAATTCCCTGAGCTTGTACAAGTGGATCTGAATGCCGCCCAAGGGTTCCATCTTAGACCTCGTAATGACCCTTTCTCCAACACTTATAATGAAGGATGGAGGAACCACCCAAACTTTTCATGGAGACAAGGAAATGTCTCAAATTCAGGGAATTATAAACCACAATCCTTTCAAAACCATCAAATGAACCAACCTGAAACCTTTGCCCAACCTAAGACCTCTGAGATGGATGAATTGAAGGCGATGTTGAAAACTATGCAAGAAAGTCAAAGTGCCATCATCCAATCTCATGACAAGGCTATACATGAGATGAAATCACAAATTGGACACCTTGTTGAGGCCGTTAGACAGAGGGAGACTGGGAAGCTCCCCAATGCTGCTGAGGAAAATCCTAAAGGAAAAGGGATTGTCTTTAGGGAGCATGCTCAGGCGGTGACTATTTTGAGGAGTGGGAAAGAAATTTCCAAACCCGATGCTCCTATAGTCTCATTCCCTAAAAAACCATCCACCCCGACTTTCACCCCCACCGGAGAAGACTTGCCCAAATCTTCTCCGCTTGAAATCACCTCATCGGAAGAAGTTGCCCCCGTTCCACCCCTTGACATGACAACCCTTCCACCCAGAGATCAAGAGTGCCCTTTCCAGAGTGCTTATCCACCTTTGGGCAGACTTCTGTTGGCTCATTTGGAGCCAAAGATAAGACAGATGAGATCATGGAAACTTTCAAGCAAGTGTAGATTAACTTGCCTTTGCTTGAAGCTATCAGGCAGATTCCATCTTATGCTCGCTTCTTAAAGGACCTGTGCATGAAAAAGCGGCAATCTAAGAAACAGGTCCAATCAAAAGTTGTCCTGCCTGATTCTGTTAGCTCAATTGTTCAACATGGCACACCTCCGAAACTTAAGGACCCAGGAGCCCCATACATCTTAGTAGTTATTGGTGACTTACAAATTGATGAGACTCTATTTGATCTAGGTGTGGGGGTGAACATCCTTCCGAGCTACGTGTATGAATAACTTAGGGGAGGCAATCTGAAGCCTAGCCCTGTAATCCTTTAAGTTGCTGATCGATCACTTAAGACACCATGGGGAATTTTGGAAGATGTCCTCGTAAGAGTGGAGGATTTCTTCTTTCCCATTGACTTCTTAGTTTTGGGCACTGACCTTATCAACAAGCCAACCAAACCCTCCATCATTTTGGGCCACCACTTCCTTGCAACTTCGCATGCTTTAATCAATTGCAATACTGGGGCATTGAAAATGGGCTTTGGGAACAGGAAAATCTGACTTAATGTGTTTGATGCTTACAAACAAGCCAGACTTGAGGATTGTTCTCAAGTTGAGGTGATAGATGACCTGATTGAAGAGGCAACCCCTGCAATGTTATGTGATGACCCCCTTCAGCATGTCATGCTAAATGAGCATTCCCATCTCTTGGAGGAATGTGAAGGGGATATACTAGAACTTGAGGAATTGCTGGGTGTTTCTGCTGAGTCTCTTCCCCCATCATCTCTACCTAAGGTAGATCTGCTACATGAGATTGGGACATCTATTATGAAACCCTCAACCATACAAGCCCCCAACCTTGAGTTGAAACCCCTCCCTGACACTCTCAAGTACGTTTTCCTAGGTGCCAATGATATACTCCCCGTTATCATTTCGGCTGTGCTATCTGAGGCACAGGAGGGAGCCCTGATTGAATGCTTGTTTAGGCACAAGGAAGCTATTGCTTGGAGCATTGTTGACATTAAGGGTATAGACTCTACACTCTGCATGCACCACATTTATGCTGATGATTCCATCAAGCCATTTAGGGACATGCATAGACGTCTGAATCCTAATATGAGGGAGGTGGTGAAAAAGGAAATCCTGAAGTAGTTGGACGCTGGGATCATATATCCCATTGCAGATAGTAAATGGGTAAGTCCTATTCATGTGGTGCCAAAGAAGGTAGGCTTTACTGTGGAATTCAATGACCAAGGTGAACAAGTTGTCACTAGACCCTCAACTAGATGGAGGGTCTGTATTGATTATCGCAAGCTGAACACCGCTACCCAGAAGGATCACTTTCCCTTGACTTTTATTGATCAAATTCTCGAGAAATTGGTAGGTAATAAGTACTATTGCTTTCTCGATGGATATTCTGGGTACAACCAGGTGGCAGTCTTTCCTGATGACCAGGAGAAGACGACATTCACGAGTCCTTACGGTACTTTTGCATTTAGGCGTATGCCGTTTGGATTTTGTAATGCCCCTGCAACCTTCCAGTGGTGTATGATGTCTGTTTTTTCGGACATGATTGATGAGTGTGTTGAAGTGTTTATGGATGACTTCTCCATTTATGGCTTGTCTTTTGACTAGTGTCTCCTGCACTTGGAGAATGTGTTGAAGTGATGTAAGGAGACTGGTTTAGTCCTCAGCTGGGAGAAAAGTCATTTCATGGTACAGAAAGGAATTGTACTTGGGCATGTTGTATCCGAGCGAGGTTTGGAAGTAGATAAAGCCAAGATTGATTCTATTTCCAAACTCCCATTGCCCACGAACGTCAAACAAATTAGATCCTTTCTGGGTCATGCCGGCTTTTATAGGCGCTTTATTAAAAATTTTAGTAAAATTTCCAGGCCACTTTGTGACTTGGTGAAGGAATCTTCCTTCAATTTTGATTCAAAGTGTGCCGAGGCCTTTCAAACTCTGAAGGAGGCCTTGATCTCTGTGCCTATTCTCCAAGCTCCTGATTGGACACTCCCATTTGAGCTAATGCGTGATGCTTCGGATTATGCAGTGGGAGCAGTCCTTGGACAAAGGGTTTAGGGAAGACCTCATGTGCTGCATTATGCAAGCAAGACTTTAACCGAACCTCAGCAAAACTACACCATCACTAAAAAAGAATTACTTGCCGTAGTTTTTGCTCTGGAGAAGTTTAGGTCTTATCTGTATGGGTCTAAGGTGGTTATTTTTACTGATCATGCGGCAGTGAAACATCTCATTGCTAAGAAAGATTCTAAGCCACGTCTGATTAGGTGGATCCTACTCCTTCAAGAATTTGACTTGGAGAAATGTGAAAAGAAAGGAGTAGAAAATGTTGTGGTTGACCACCTGTCTCGCCTTCCACTTAATGATTCTCTTTCTGGAGACATTCGCGAGACATTTCCTGATGAAACTCTGATGGCGGTAACACCAACTTTACCTTGGTATGCAGATTCCGTAAATTACTTGGTCACTAGACAAACTCTTGGCTCTTGCGATGAGCAGAAAAGAAAGAGATTCATTTCCCAAGCAAGATATTTTCATTGGAAAGAGCCAGAATTATTTAGAATTAGACAAGACCAAGTATTGAGATGTTGTGTACCTGAAGAGGAACAACAAAGTGTGCTGAGTTTTTGCCATGAACTTCATTGTGGAGGACACTTTGGTGCTAAGAAAACTACCTTTAAGGTTCTCCAGTCCAATTTTTGGTGGCCTTATTTAAGGATTCTCATAATTTTGTTAAGGCCTATATTAGATGTCAACAGACTGGAACGATTGGGAAGAGGAATGAAATGCCTCAACACCCTATTCAATCTGTTGAAATTTTTGATGTGTGGGGAATTGACTTTATGGGCTTCTTCCCGTTGTCCCATGGTTATGAATATATCTTGGTGGCAGTTGATTGTCTCTAAATGGATAGAGGCCATTCCTACACGCACAAATGACCACTCTGTGGTTTTGAAATTTGTGAAGGCCAATATCATATCTCGTTTCGGCTGCCCCAAGACCATTAAAAGTGATGGGGGACCTCATTTCCGAAACCACCACTTCAATCAGCTAATCAGGAGTCTGGGAGTGACTCACAAGGTCGCTACCCCTTACCATCCTCAGACGAGTGGCCAGGTTGAAGTGTCGAATAGGGAGATAAAAAATATTTTGGAAAAGACCGTTAGACCTGATAGGAAAGACTGGTCTTAAAAGCTCGATGATGCTTTGTGGGCATATCGAATGGCCTATAAGACCCCTTTGGGTACTTCTCCCTTTCGGATTGTGTATGGGAAAGTGTGCCATTTACCTGTTGAGTTGGAACATAAGGCACTTTGGGCTATTCAAAGTGTTAACATGGATTTAGAGAAGGCGGGTAAGGCAAGACTTCTGGAATTAAGTGAGCTTGAGGAGCTGAGGAATGATGCTTATGACACCTCTCAAGCTTATAAAGAAAGAACTAAGGTCTCGCATGATAAGTATATACTTCGAAAGACTTTGAGCCCAACCAACAAGTCTGGCTTTTCAATTACAGACTTAAGCTTTTTCCTGGGAAGTTAAAATCTTGTTGGGATGGGCCTTACATAATCACTAAAGTGTTTCCGCATGGAGCTGTGGAGATTAAAAGCCCTTCCTCTTCAGCAACTCCCTTTATTGTCAACGGTCAACGGTTAAAACCATACATTACTTTGGATGGCCATCTGGTTGACGAGGTCACTCTTGAGGAGCCTTAGCTCCTACCATTTTTCGCCTAAGGTAATATCTTCCTTTGACTATTTTTGTTTCCAGTGAGGACATTGTTTGGACCAGGCATGGGGGAGAGGACCTGAGGCATTTTGTTTATAGCATGTATACATTTTGCATTCATTCATGCATATTGCATTTCTTTTTAAATATATATATAATAAAATAAAATTAAAAAAAGAAAAAAAAGAAAAAAAAAGAAGAGTTTTGAACTTAACTGGCTAGGTCCTGCATTTTTAAGCAAATCGGAACTCTAGGTTAGACTAAGTTGATTCTAGGGTCGAACTTTAGAAGCTAAGTGAGCTACTAGTTTTAGACCTTTAGGATCCTTTGTGGACTTATAAACTTAAGTAGGGGTTAAGTTGCGGACCATTCCTCAAGAGGTTGAGGAAGGAAAGCTAGGGTTGAGTTAAAAGGTGGGGTGGTACCTGGAGTCTTATTCTACCTTTTGGTTTACGGGTCCTTGTAACCCAAGCATCCAAATTTCACACACTTGGTTTGGTGTAAGTAATCAACTTAATTCCTTTCTTAAAAGTGATTTAGTTCTCTTAGTTTTGACTTAGGAGAGGCTTGAAAACACAATTTGATTGGAAGAGTTCCCATCGCAGGAGAGATGGAGTATATACTCACCTTAAGGATGCGATGATAACATATTACCTCCTCGGTGCTTGTCTCCTAGGATATCCATCCTACTAGGGGCATGTAAGCGCATTGTGCGGTTCAGGTACCATGGGCGGCCCTATCTTGAAGTGCTGATTGCCACAGGCCTGAATTCGCTTAAGAAATCCATGGGCGATACTATCTCAAAGTGTCGATTGCCAGGAGTTCTTGGGGTCATTATGGGCGGTGATATCTCGAAGCATCGAAAGCCAGGCACCCTTCGAGGTATGGTGATGGGGACAATGAATCCGACACAGACCATGCTGATAGCTGATCCAAGGATAGACTTAGAGGAATTAAAAAAAAAATCCTTTTTCCTTTAACTCAAATAACTCAGACTAACGCACATGCACGGATGCTTTAATCTTAGGGATCAATAAACCTTAGGGTAGAGTTAGAAATTAGGGAAACATGTGCCTGCTTCCTGTCTTTAGTCGACTTAGTCTGTAACTTAGCAACTACTTGAGAACCTTAGGTCTAAAGTCTGAACTTAATATGTTTCCAAAGGAAGACCAATTGGGTTGGCTAGTCTACTTGAAGTGCTAGGTTTTGCTTGGATTTGCTAGGGACTAGCAAAAACTAGGCATGGGGATATTTGATTAGCCCATATTTGTGGGCTATTTAGTATTTAAGTGCTTAGACATTAAGTTAATTCTAACATTTATTTAGCATGCATTAGGATGTAAATAGATTAATTCATATTTATAATTTAATTACATAATTCATGCATTACATTCATAACTAAATGCATTTAGAATTGACTTAGAATTGCATTCATTTAATTAGTTAACCAATTAGGTGCATTGCATGCATTGTTTCAATTTAACATAGAAGTTAAGGGCTTATGTATAAATAACCATAATGTTTTTCTTTTATTCTTTTTTCTCCTTTGCACAGGTAACTCCTCCAGCTTCGGCTCTGCCTCCTCCTCCTGCGCATCACATTTATGCTACGGCATTTTGAATTTGAAATGATGGCCATGGCTACAAAAGGAGGGAGAGCTGCCATGCTCCAGAGGCCACCACCCCTTGTCCATCATTGTGTTGGGAGGACCTTGCTCCTCTTCCATTCCATACCACCAGCCTCACCGCGTCAGAACGACTCACCACCATGGGCATGTGGGGTGATAGCCCACACTGCCAAAGAGTCTTTGCAACTCTTCCTGCCACCTCTCCATCAGACACCACCGTGCGTGCTCTCACTTCAGTTCCAGCCATCAGCCATCTGCCAACCGTGCCCTCAACTTAGCCAATGCCTGCCCTCACTTCATCACTGCAGCACCAGCCACCTGCGCGTGCGCGCCCTCACCACAGCCAGCACACGCGCCAGTAGCTCCTGTCCCCGCTCATTCAGACTCACACGCGCTTCCAGCCCAGCCTGCAGATCCCGTGCCTCAACTTCTCTAGTGCACCTTGCCTCTAGCCCAGGCACCGCACGCCACGTCTCCTCACCTTAGCGCCTGCACCCACCTGCGAGTACCCTGCAGTGCCTCAGCCTCTGCAGCACTTGCGCCTCCTGCAGCGCCTCAGCCACTGCATGCGCTCGCGCCATCACCCCGCGCAGCACTTGCAGCCGGCGCCACCACCACACCCGCACGTGCCTACGCGCTTTGCAGAGTGCCCAGTGCGCATGCCTCCGTGCCTCCACGTGCCTGCAGCACCCTCTGCACCCATGCGCGCCTTCACCGCCAAGCGCGGCTAGCAGCAAGCTTCTCCACCGCCACCATTCCTCTCTTCTGGCAGGCCGACTCAGGCCATCTCACGACGCATCGCCGCAACCACCATGACGGCCTTGCTTTAGCCAACCTCCTGTAGGAGTATCTCCTCGATTGAACCTCTCTCCCATGCGTAAGGAGGAGAGGTAAAATCCCCTGTTTTCATGTTAATTAAATTTCACATTTGAATGCCATTGCCACCAAAATCAATTTTAATTTATGATTATTTTATTATGGTGAAATTGTGACTGCATACTCATGCTTTCTGGTAATTGCGTGATTATTGATATTCACATGTTTTAACATTGGTTTTGGGAGTAAAATGTGTACAAATTTTCTTTAATGCATGTCAATTGAAAATTACATAAAATCATCACATATTTATTGAATATTTCAGTGAGGAAAAATTACACATACACCCTTATATTTTTGAGTTATTTTGCATGTTCTTTCCGTCGCATTTCATGTCGGATTTGATTATGGATTTCACACTTGATTGAAAGAATACGAAATAATTGAGATTTTATTACATCATTGCCTCCCTATGGATATGACCCGCTCTTATGTGAGTGGTAATTTTTATTGTAATTATTTTATTAAGCGGTTTCCTACCACTTTGTTACTAAAACGACAGATCATCTTAATCACATTATTTGAAAGCGAAAATCAACTTATTAGTTCGCAGGCGTCGCACCCATCAGCCGCGCACTGCCACAGCGCAGGCGCCGTGCCCTTGCAGCCACGCGTAGTGTGCAACGGCGCAGTGCGCACAACGCAAGCACACAACCTCGCGCAGCGCGCTTTACACCCTTACCCGACGTCGCACTACTCATCTTCTTCCCCGAAGGAACCCATCGCCGGCCGTCCACCTCCAAGTGCAGCCACCTCCACGTGCCACGAAGCTTCGCTCCAACAACGTCATCGACTTCGCCTTGCCCTCACAAGGCCACCCATGCCCACGGCAGACCTTCCCGGCATCCAGGCACACCCGTGTGCAAGCCGCCGTCGACAGCATCCAAAGCTCCGACCGGCTGCTGCCGGCCACCTCTGTCGATGCCATGACCACCAAGGCAAAGCCCACATCCCGATCGATCTACTCCAAACATCGTGCCTTCAGTCGTGCCTTCTCCTCCGCGTGTGCATGAGGGGAACAAAATCCCCTGTTTTGCTACAGTAACACCTCAATTGTTATTTACGTTAAATGCCATTGCAGATGTTGCTATTCATTTATTTATGGCATTACATTATTGAGGTGACTTTGCATAGCCCTCCTTCTACTTCATCTAAATTATTTGCATATGCATACCTCACACGAATGATTTAATGCATGTCACAGATATTATGGTAAATAAGTTATATTCTAGAAATTAGTATTTACAGTGTTTACCAGTATCAAGATCATTATTTTTCCTGATATTATATAGTGGTGATTTTGCATGTGGACCCTCAGATTCTTGGTTAATTATCTAAATTGAGAATTTATGCTGGAAATGAGAATACTAATTAGCATGCACATTCGTTGAAATTCCCGATTACTTGATACATCATTACTCATGTTTGATAGGTTAATTCCTCCCTATGGAGATGACCCAACTATTCGTGGTTAGATTCTAAAAATTAAAATATTTTGAAAAGCGATTTTTGACCACGCGATTAAATACAACGAAACATCATTTTATGTTAAAGTTTTCAACGAAAATGAAGATCGCTCTTTCACCTTCCTGTCAGGTCTCACGGTCTTCTATAGAATGTTCTTGATCTACCTGTTTGAGACCTCGGTCTGCCCATTTGTTTGCAGATTATACGAGGTCGCAATGCGGTGGGTAAGCCAGTATTTTTCGAGTAGGGCACGGAATTGGGTGTGGATAAAATGACTTCCACCATCACTGATCATGGCCTTCGGTATTCCAAATTGAGAAAAGATGTTCTGCTTAACAAAGTCCATGACAGCCTTGTGATCGCAACGACAGGTGGCGACAGCTTCAATCCATTTGGAGGCATAGTCTACAGAGACTAAGATGTACTCAAAGTCGTTTGATAGGGGAAAGGGGCCCATAAAATCAATATCCCAAATGTCGAAGATCTCGACAATCAAAATGGGTTGGAGGGGCATCATGTCTTTCCTAGTCATGGTCCCTAGAGTCTGGTAGCGAGAGCAAGTCTTAGCAAAGCTGTGTGCATCCTTGAATAAGGAAGGCCAGAAAAATCCGAACTGTAGAAGTTTTGCAGCCGTTTTCTTTCCTGAGAAGTGGCTGTTGGTGCTAGAGCACCACGATCATTTGTTTTGATGATAACAAAACACGTGTTATTTAACATTTGCAATTTGAGTCCTAGATTTCAGGTCAATTGCAAATGTGGACATGTTTAGACGGAGTTCGAGCACGCATCCAGGACGGATTGGAGGAGCTTGACGGAAAACAGAGGAGGTTCGCGTGGAGCGACAGAATGAAGATAGAAGACAAGAAGAATATGATAGATTCTTTTTAATCCTTTCTTGTATCTCTTGTCTTTATTTTCTTGCTCTTTTTATTTTCCTTAGTAAATTATGTTAAAGAGCCTCAAAGAACCCTAACAGTAGTCCTAGGAACACCTGCACAACCCTAGGATACTTAGGTTTTCTGTAGAACACTTAGAAAACCAATATAGGGTTCAAACAGCACTTCCAGACGTCTAATTCCCAAATCAGACGTCTGATAAAGTATTTTAAGACGCCTGACTGTTGTTTCAGACGTCTGATATTTGTTAGGCTGCACATAACTAGTTCTGTCTGATGAAATCAGACGTCCAGACATTATACCAGACGTCTTAGGAGACGTCTGATGGACTTGCCAGACGTCCAGATAGTGGACCGTTGGCTAGCTTAGCAGGCACTGAAGAATATGACCGTTAGAGCCTTATCAGACGTCCTTAGGCCTTTCCAGACGTCTGATAATTGACCGTTTTGCCTCGGCTGACCCAAAATCTCTTCTCAGAGATTTTCTAGCCGTTGCAACGTTTGGAAATCAATTCCCACAGTAAAAGTAGGTTTCCAGACGTCCATACATAGTGCCAGACGTCCTGTATGTCGTCTGATGGACTTGCGCAAAAACCCTGTTTAGATCTGATTCAAGTCAGGAGGAAACCCGCATAGAATCGGACGTCTAACCTTTAAATCAGACGTCTTAAAGTGGCCTTCCAGACGTCTGATGCCATAGTTAGACGTCTGATAACCCTATCAAGTGTAATCATTGTCCTGAATTTGGCCTGATTCTCTTGGGCTTTGTTCCCAACGGCTATAGAACCTTTCCTAAGCCTTCCAAAGCCTTCCTAAGGCCTCTATAAATAGAGGGGAACCTTTGCAACACAAACACACCTAGAGAGACCAACAGACACCAAGAGACACCTTGTAATACACTCTCACACTCTTTTGTCCAAGAAGCTCTTGCTCTCTAAGCTCAAGTTCTACATCTTGAGAGCATCAAACCGTTGCGCACCCGCTCTCCCGCCGTTGTCTACGAGAGCAAAGTTGCGCCGTCGCGTGGCTCACGCATCCGCGTCATCGACGCACTCCTTGCAAAGGGGAGTTTCCTATTTCCTATAGAAGCTAGGTTTAAATTCCTTTGTTGGCTCTATAGGACTACTTGTTTTATTTTATCTTTGTCTTTTGGTTGGGTATTCGCTTTGCGAATTCTCGTCTCCTTCGCGAGACAAAATCCTTCTCGTGGAGAGAAGGGGTTGAGGTACGCTACCCTCGTTTAAGTAGCGTGGTTGTATTGAGGTTGAATCACCCTCATTTTAAAGTGATTCGGTTAGTGGATTTGATCAACTAGGTTGATCGGAAAATCCTAACTCGAGAGGGTTAGGTGGTGGTTTTCACCTGGTTTGGGTTTCCACCTAAAAAATCTTTGTGTATTTTGTGATTGGTTTTCTTTGGTGAGATTGCTTTATATTTTATTTTCGCATTTTATTACGTCACCCCTCCTAGTAGGGAAACCTACAGTGGCCACCACAAGCTTGGTCGTGACAAAAGGATATCACACTCTGAACTTCATCCTCCGGGATACACCTCCTGATGATCTGGTAGGCACATAGGCGAAACAGCATAGGATCATCCCAGAAATAATGCTTGGTTTCAGCCAAGAACTTATCCCGTTGCTGTTTGGACCAGCTATGTGGGGTCTGTCCTACAACCAGGTAGTTGACATAGTCAGTATACCAAGGTCATTTCCTATCTTGCATAGCCAGAATTTGCTCATCGGGAAAGGTGTCAGATAAGGGCAAGGAAGGCCCAATGTGGTATGGGTGGAGTGCGGATAGGTGATCGGCCACAACATTCTTTGACCCGACTTTGTCACGAATTTCCAGGTCAAATTCCTATAAGAGCAGGATCCATCTGATGAGCCTGGGTTTAGCATCTTTCTTGGCTAGCAAATGTCGGATGGCCGAGTGGTCTGTATAGATGGTCACGTGGGATCCTAGAAGGTAAGATCGAAACTTTTCGAGTCCAAAAACTACGGCGAGTAGTTCTTTCTCTGTGACTGTATAATTCCGTTGGACATCGTCCAATGTCTTGCTCTTGTAGTAGATCACCATGGGTTTCTTGTCTTGTCTCTATCCTAGGACTGCACCTATGGTAATGTCTGATGCATCACACATGATCTCAAAATCCTGGGACCAGTCCAGGGGTTGAAGTACGGGTGCGGTGGAGACTAAGCCCCTGAGGGTGTGGTAAGCCTGGATGCAATCAGAGGTCATGTGGAATAGGGCATCATTGGCTAGAAGGTCGGTCAAGGGTTTGGAGAGCTTGGAGAAGTCTTTGATGAACCTTCGGTAGAAGCCAATGTGTCCAAGGAACGAGCGGATTTGCCGAACTGAGCTAGGTCGGGGAAGTTTGGAAATCAAATCAACTTTAGCTCAATCCACCTCAATGTCCCTATTCGATATGATGTGACCGAGGATGATTCCTTCTTGAACCATGAAATGGCTCTTTTCTCAGCTTAGCACCAAATTAACCTCGATACATCATTTCAGAATTTTCTCCAAGTTGCTCAAATAGTGGTTGAATGAATTCCCAAACATTGAGAAATCATCCATAAAGACCTCCAGGTATTCACCCACTATCTTTGAAAAGATGGCTAGCATGCAACGCTGAAAGGTAGCGGGTGCATTGCATAACCCGAATGGCATACAACGGAACGTGAATGTGACATACAGGCAAGTGAATGTGGTCTTCTCTTGATCTTTAAGGGTAATTGATATTTTGGTTATATCCTGAATATCCATCCAGGAAGCAAAAATACTTCTGCCTTGCCAATCGCTCAAGAAGCTGGTCGATGAATGGCAGGGGGAAATGATCTTTCTTGGCTGCCTCATTGAGCTTCTTGTAATCAATACACACCCACCATGCAGTGGTGGTGCGGGTGGGATGGATTCGCCACGCTCATTGGTGACAACGGCGAGCCCAGCTTTCTTCGGAACCACTTGAGTGGGGCTCACCAAGGGGCTATTAGAGATGGGATAGATGATGTTAGCATCAAGCCAATTGATAATTTCCTTCTTGATGACCTCTCACATATTTGGGTTTAACCATATCTACATCTGATGGGAGGGTCGCACCCCATCTTCTAGGTAAATCTTGTGGGTACAATAGGTGGGGCTAATTCCTCTCAAGTCTAAAATAGTCCAGCCAATGGCAACCCTATGTTCTGCTAGGGTCACGGTCAACCTAAGTTCCTGATCCTTGGTTAGGTTGGCATTGATAATCACTGGGAAGTTTTGCTCAGGTCCCAAGAAGACATACTTGAGATTCTCGGGTAGCGGCTTTAGTTCAGGTGTGGGTGGAACATTGTTTTACGGAAAGGGGAAAGGCTGGAGTTGATCAACATCAATCTCCTCGAACGGTGCTAGTTGATGGTAATTAGCCCTACAAAGGTCCTTGTGCACAGATGGTGACGGGTCAGAACAATCGTTATAAGATTGGGTTTGGTAGTCTGAGACAGAACTAAGGGTGAGACATTCCTCGACCAAAGGTTCCACGGGATCGTGTTCCTCGAGACAGTCGCAATCGAAAGACTTGGTCGCCCGAAAGATATCCAACTGTATCTTCCCATCTCTGAAGGCGATTTCCATGCATCCCGTGTCACAATCGATGTTTGCCTTAGTCATAGCTAAGAAGGGTCTACCTAGGATGATGGGTGTGTTCTGTAGTTGTTTAGGGACTTCCATATTGAACACTAAGAAGTTGATTGGGAAATAGAAGTCCTTGACTCACACAATTACGTCTTCGACAGCCCCTTTCGGGGCCTTCATAGATCTATCAGACAATTGGATGGTCACAGGTGTGAATGTCAATTCTCTGAATCCAAATTGGTGGTACAGGGTTGTCGGAATCAGATTGATGGAAGCACCTAAGTCTAGGAGTGCTCTATCAAATGTCATGTCCCTGATATTGCAGGATATCAGGGGTGCTCCTGGGTCAGTTCGTTTAAGCGGAAGGTTGCTCGATATCATGGAACTTGCTTGCTCTGAGAGCACAACCTTCCTAGGTGCTTGAGGTCTTGGCTTACGCTTTGGTGTACAGGCATCCTTTAGGAACTTGGCGTAAGTCAGAATGTGAGTGACGGCTTCGAGGAGCGGAAGGTTAATCTGAACCTGCTTAAAGATCTCCGGAAGCTCCTCATTCTCCATAACACTTTTCTTTTTTCTTGATCATCTCCAAGGCCTCAGGATATGGTGTCTGAATGTGAATAGGGTCTATTTCTGGGTCCTTGGGTTTTTCCTACGCCTCTTCGGAGTCGAGCATTTCAAAGGTCACCGCATTTGCAGAGGCGTTGGGACCATGGGTTGATCCGTGAGAAGACGAGGAAGAAGAAGCACCAAACCCAGGGGGTATTTGTGGGGCTGATTGGACCATGTGGGCCTACCCAAGATTGCCTTGGAACCCTTGCGAATTGGGGCCTCTATTAATCACATTTCGTGGGTTCGGTTGTGGCTGAGAAGGAAGGGATCCCTGTTGTTTACAATCCAACAACTGGCTCAGTTGTCCCTTCACTAAGGCCATTTCCTCTAGGTGTTTTTGGTTCATTTTAGCCATCATTTTTATCAGGGTGTCCATTTGGTTTTGTGGGGGAGGAGCCACCCTATTCGGATTAGAGGGGGGTCTAACCAGTGGACCTTACTGATAGGAGGGCTGGTTTGGCCTGGGCTGGTTCTGAAATTGAGGCGGTTTCTGGTTTGTCCAAGGAAAGTTTGGGTGATTATGCCAGCTGGCGTTGTAGGTGTTGGAGAAGGGGTCAGGTTTGGAATAACCTTGGATAGCCTGGACATCTTCAAAGATAGAAAGTGTCAAGGGGGAGGGAAGAGAATAATTAGGGGTTGAGGGAGCAAAGGTCCCTCCCTAGAACATGGTCAGGGGTTGTTCCAGGTGCATCTGGCTTAGTGGCTAGACCAGGTAAACGTTGTGAGCTCCCTTTGCTAATGAGAGGGTCTGTAGTGGGTTCCTGGTCTGGTTCAATAGTTCATCTATCTTGTTATCTATCAATTCCACTCGATCCAATTTCTTAGCAATGATATCCATGTCAACCATTCCAGAATTTGCTTGTACCTCATAGATCCCACCACGGGGTTGACTGGATCGACTAAACTGGGTCATGGAGGCATTGTTGAGTGAATTTTCACTCATAGACTTGAAGAGCTCAAATGTGCTCTCCTCATCTTTGTTCAGGAAGTTTCCCCCACATGAGGCATCGACGAAGTTCTGAAGGTTGTTGTCCAGACCGTGGTAGAAGATTTGGGCCAACTGCCACCTTGGTACTTCGTGGTGTGGGCATTTCCTCAATAGTTCATTAAATCTCTCCCACGCCTCATGGAATTGTTCCCCGCCCTGGAGTGTAAAGGTGGTAATGGCTCTTCTGAGGGCATTGATCTTTCCTATGGGGAAGAATTTCTTTAAGAATGCATGCCTCAGTTCTTCCCAGGTGGCGATGGGTCATCCTAAAGTCCTAAGCTAGTGAGACACTTTGTCTCTCAGTGAGAAGGGGAACATCTTGATCAAAACAATGTCTAGGCTAATGTTCCTGGGTTTTACAGTTTGGGCGATCCGATCAAGATCCTTTAGGTGCTAGAAGGGGTCCTCATTTGAGCTTCCATGGAAGTGACTCTAAATCAGGCTTAGGATGTTTGGTTTCAGCTCAAAATCATCTCCCCCCTCGGGGATACTAAGGTGTGGCTCAATCTAAATCGCAGAAGGATTGTAGAAGTCGCGGAGGGGCCTAGGTTGGTCTTGGAATGGTGGTGGATCAAGTGGTGGTTGCCTTTGTGGGTTCTGCAATTGGTGTATGGCTTGCATGATAGTGTGGATCTGTTGCTGCTGAAGCTGATGGCTTGCGTTGATCTGGGCCTGGATGATGGCCATCGTATTTGGTGGAGGTTGGTCCTCAACCTCATCTACTCTAGGTTCGGTCATGTCTCTACCAAGATCAAGTCGCTTAGATTCCCGTCCCAAAACAAATAACATGGAATGAGGTGATCGTCTCCCGTGCATACACTAGAGAAGAACAGGAGGGGATGAGGAGAGCGACAGATGCGAGAAGTGTGTGTGCACAACCAAGCAGGCAAGCCTAGTCCTTATAGTGTATTCCGTAGGGAACCTAGAAATCTCCAAAGGAGCGATCAAGTCCGTAGGCACAGGACCACCCTTCCCAAAGCTAATCTGGCCAGGTTGATTACGAGGGGATTGTAGGGAAGGTTCTTCTTTTGGCATACGCCGCCGGTTCTGTAGACCTCTCAACTGCGGTTGTTTGACACTTCCCCACACCCCAGTCACCAGATTCTACTAAGGGAATGAAGGCCAAGTGTCCTGCAAACAAAACCATGCCTCTTGAGACTTAACCCAGTCCTGCCTAGGGCACGTCTACTCTATTTTAATGGGGCTAGGATAGTGCTTGTGCTTGGGTTATGTGATGAGGCGTTGATTGGGGTGGTGCCTCTTAGTTCTCCAATTCAAGTGTGTGTGCTCCTATCAAAACATGGTTTTCAAGCAAGGATTTAAGATGTGGTATCTTTTAATGTTTGTCCTTTTGTGTCTTTTAGGGTTAACGTGTCTTAATGTTTTCAAGCAAGTTTCAAGTGGGCACGCCAAGTTTTGCACACAATCGGTGAGAGTAGATTTCCTTTAAAGTGAAGAGGCTCTAAAGCCCTAATGTGCTCATCCTAGTGTTCATGCAATTTCTACCAGATGAGTTGATTTTAGGGGTGAGTGGTGCGGCCCATGTTAATTCATGGTGGCTTCGCAAACACCACTCAAAAAGAAAGAAAAACAGTCCAAAAAGATTAGGTCTTTAAGAATGTTAGAGTGTATTTTTTTATTGGATGATGAGTTAAGGATGAGGATCAGGCAATCATTCACCACGCCAATTTTTTTTTATTTTAATTTTTTTTTGATTTTTTTATTTTTTAGGCAAGCAAACAACCATGGGTAGAGAACTACTCACAATCGGTCCTTGCTGCGCTTACTCCATCTCCATCGTCACGAGTTGTGCTCCTTTGCTGTTCAAGCGCTGAGTTCCTGCAACCATCAAGTAGGAGAAAATGCGTTAGATGATGTGAGCATGGATGCAAAATGGAAGTGACAAAATAAATCCATTGCCTCCCTGGTAACGGTGCCAAAAACTGACGTGCTACGAACATGTTTATTTAAAAGGGTCGTTGTAGTTCGCATTTGTAACGTCAGTTTTAAATGAAGAAATAGACGTGAGTCCGAGTATCGAACACAGGGAGGCATGAAAATCAAATTTTTGTGTCACTTAGTGTCACGGAAATGGTGGGTTTTTGCTTACGAGAAAACGTGGGAGAAAAGCGAGAGAGAGAGAGAGAGAGTAGGGTTAGAGTCTTTTAAGTCATGGCATTCACTTAGATCAAGATGGAAAACAACATCAATAGTATATTTAACATGCAACTCAAGTTTTACAAATACAACAATAGCTAAATGCTTAAACAAAAGTAAAGTAAAGTTAGAGTAAAGGGAGAGAAAGAGAGAGAGAGAGGGGAGACAGTGAGGCCGCCACGGTGGTGGAGGAGGGCTCCGTCGGTGGCCCATTGACTTCGTTGGTTACAAAAGATGCTAAGGGAAGCTAGGAGGGAGGCATAACACTTGCAAAGATATTCAATGCCTCCCATGGGTGGTTGGAAGGGGTTTAAATAGGAAGAAGGGCTTTCCAAATGAAGGAGTTTTAGCGACGTCCGGGATGTCGCTAAAACCCTTCCTAAAACGTCGGTGAAGACCCCTACCCACCGGTCGCACGCGTGCGCCATTCTTCTTCTCCTTTATGATCTGTGTGTGGCCACTGAGGATCGTTCGATCCTCGAACAACGGTCCAGATCGTGCATGCCTACGCACGTGAGATCGGGCGTCGTTGACCTACGTATGTGCACGCGTGGAGTATCAATGCTTGAGGAGGCGCTGCATAGTGCTATCGAGACCTCTCGATGGCGGCCAGGGGGTCGAATTTGGAGGCGCGGACGAAATTGGCGGATGTGCTGTAGCGGGTGGCTCAAACCCACGCCTTCTACACGTGAGGTAGGGGCGCGACCACTGCGCTATCTCCGTGGATGGTCATGCTTCTTTGTCAATCCTCAGTTGTTCGATCGAAATCGGACGACCGTGGATAGCTCCTGCGTGATGCAACGATGCTGCACTGTAGGCAGGGGCATGTCTGGTGCTGCCACGTGGCCACCTCGTGGCCGTTGATCATCAAATCAATGGTCAGAACTTCTTAGGCCATTTGTGGGAGCTCCGGATGCCGGATTTGGTCAATTTCGAGTCTGTTGGACTCTGTTCGTCGCTCTAAATCCATCCGTGTGGTTCGCTTGCTCATCCGAGGCCTATTTTGACATGGACTTGTGCAAAAGGTCATTAATACTGATTTATAAGCAATCTTAATGTGCAATGTATGTAATTCTCCCATGCCCCTTTCATGATGTGCTATTCATGCATATTATCTTTAAGACTGACCCCGTTTGGCAGAATTATCATCGTAAAATATAGTGTTATCATTTAGGGATTGGGCTTTCTATAGGATATGAACCTAGTTTGTCTAACTATTTAGGTTAAAAATTAAGGTCCATGGCCGACCAAGAGGGTGACTAATTGGGTTAGGTAGGTGAGTTCTAGGTTAGGATGATTGGGCTTACTACTAAAAAAATGAGATATGCCATCGGTTCCTTGCTGTCGGTTTCTAAAACCATTTAGGAATGTGGTTTCTAAACCATAGTGTTGGAGAATCTTTGATATACCTGCATTCAAAATTGATGATTGTGGATGATGAGTACGTGGTGGTGGGGTCGAACAACTTGAACTAGAGGTCGATGGATGGGAGGAGGGACACAGAGCTCAAGGTCAGGTGTTAGGAGAGTGGCGACAGGGTTGTGAGGGGGTTTAGGTTGGGGTTGTTGGGGGAGCACATGGGGGGAGCGGAGAAGGTGTTTTGGAGGCCGAAGGGGTTGGAGTGTGTGAGGAGGGTGAGGGAGACTGGGGACTGGATGTGGAGGGTGTATAGTGGGAAGAATGTGGTGGATATGGGAAGGATGCATTTGGTTAGCTACCCTATGGGGGTCGAGGAGGATGGGAGTGTTGGCGTACGGTGGGAAGAATGTGGTTGGGGTGGATGGTCGGACTACACTAATAACCCTTGGATCTTTCTAGAAACCCCTACCTGTCACGTGTCACAATCGTAGTGACCCTTTATGACCTCTCCTCCTCTCTTTAAAACCCTCCCATTCCCTTGCTAACACCACTCCCACCACTCCTTATCTCTTCGCCCCCTCCTTACCTCCAACACCGCTCCCACCCTTTTCCACCAAAACCTTAACCATGGCATTGATAAAGCACCACGATCATTGATTTTGATGATAACAAAATATGTTATGTTTAACATTGTATTTGGAGATTAATATTTCAGGCTCAGGGATGGATGAAGCTTGATGAAAGGTCAAGCTCAAGCTCAATGAAAAGATGGAGGAGAAAAAGCATCAAGGAGATGAAGATAGATAGTTTTGATAGTTTCATTCTTTTTATTTTGATCTATTAGAATGTAAAAAGAGCCTTTAGCCTTTACAACCTTGAAAATACCCATAGGACACATCTTAGAACCCATTTATCCAATTCTATTTCTTTAAAACCTTGAAAACTCATTCTGTCAAATTTTTCAGATGTCTTAGTATTTTTTTAGATGTTTATATCTGTTGTTTCAAATATCTGATTTTTCTTTCAGTCGTTTAATTTCCAATTTCAGATGTCTGATTTTTCTTTCAAATGTCTAACCATTTATTTCTGATGTCTACTTTTTTCCAAAGCACCATTTCTTTTGGAAATTCTTGATCCTGAACTATGAAGAATTTAAGACATCTATGCTTTCTTTTAGACGTCTGAATATGCTATAAAAATTGATCAATGTTCATATTTTTCAAATCCCAATGTTCAAAAGAGTGATTAATCATCAATTACTTATGTTTCATTAAACGTGAGAAATTTCAGACTTCTACTTTTTCTTTCAGATGTCTACTTTTGATTTTCGAACTTCTTATTTTTCTTTGAGATGTCTGATTCATCGTTTTTAGACTTCTTATTTTTCCTTGAGATGTTTGATTTTCATTTTCAGACTTTTGATGTGTTTTTAAGACATCTGATCCAGTTAGGCTGTGTAAATGCAATATAACTGTTCTACCTCAATTTATTTCATTTAAATTCAAATTCCAACAACTCCTAAGGTTTAAACCTGACCTCCTACACCTATACACCAAGCATAGAAACATTCTAGGGAAAATTTCTTCCAATTCTCCTATTCTAAGCTTTCTAGTTCTATTGTGCTCTATTGTTCTTAGCAAGTTCTTAAGAGCAATTTCACTCATACTTTGATTCTCTGCATCTCATAGGTTTGCAAAGGGAGTATCCTATCCTACTTTATTTTTTATATTATTAAAGGCTCTTAGGGTTATTTTCATTATATTGTTTTCATTAGTTTATTTAGGTGCCCAAGCTGTGGGTTTCCTGTTTCCTCTTAGTAGAAGGGCTAAACTCTACTTGTGCGTTGTCTAGGAGAGTGGAATTGTAATATTACTTGTTGTTAGTAATTCTTACTTGGGTAGAGGAAAAATCCTAGATTGAGAGATCTAGGTAGAGATTTTTCCTGCAAGGATTTCCTCTCTAAATTCTTGTGTTAATTTTGTAAGATTGTTTAGATAGATTTATTTAAATTCTTATTGCACAATTCAACTCCTCTTCTTGTGCCACTAACAATTGTAAATATTTGCGACTAGGCTCCGCTTTTAATGTAAGTCTATTTTATATACATCTATGGCTCCTGTAAATGTTGTAAATAAACTGATGATTGTGAACTATGCTGGTATCTAGTTAGTTTATACTAGTTTTCTATTATTTACCTCTAATTTTTGTTACCTCCTCTTCTTACTCTTTCCTTTGAATTTTGTCCCATGTGTCCCTTTTTAAGGTTAATTGGGCATTACAGGCTTAATAACTAAGAAAACAGATTGCTTGTGACTCTAACCCTCCCTAATTTCTGGGACCTAATGCCCTCACATCCGTTAACCTAGCTTTTGAATTGTCGGAAGGTTAGCGAGGCTTGACAACTGATGCGGGCGTGACCTTACACTCATGGGCTAGCACGGGCGTCGCATGCACACATGTAGGGTGCACTGACAGCATACATAGGTGCGGTTGGATGCGAGTAATTGAGTTGGACATGGATTCGCGGTGCGCGGAGCTACCTTGCATGGCATGCCATGCCCCGTGAATGCGAGGGGCACTCGAGGAAGGGCTATATTGTGTGCATTTTGCATGTGAATAGCTTACTTTGGTGTGCTTTTTCACATGTAAACCCATCTTTGCTGTGATTTTTTATGATTTCTTGCAAAATTAATATTCTTAGACCTATTTGGTGTGCAATTTTGAGAGGCCATTACAATAAAATATGCCTTTAGTAACCATATTTTGAAGACGAACTTATTTTTTGTCACAAAAAAGTAGGTGACAGAAAATTATGCTCCAAAGATTATTAGATAGATTAGGTGACATAAAAAATTTAGTTACTAAATTTTTTTAATAGACAGTTTCCCTCCCAATATCATAATTTAATTACAATAAATATCAATTGAGCTCTTCCCTTGAGCCTCCTCTAAGCTTCCCTCTTGCTTATGTGCTCATTCTTGCATTATGATACTCACATTCAGTTCTTTCTAGCATCCTATACAATAGAAATAGAAGAAATTAATAATTCATAAAGTCAACTTGATTAACCAATAAAACCGCACTTTACCAACATTCACTAAAACACTTGGTATTCATTGGAAAATAAAATAATGACATGTACACCTACTAACTGATCGAACTCCTCACGATCCGTTATATCTAACACAAGTCCAATGGAACTTTCAAGTCCATTTCGGATGCTACAAATTATCAATCCTTGCAGGATTTTTTTTTCCCTTTTTACTTTTATTTCGTAGGTTGCACCTAGTACGTAATTTAGTTCTTTTCTTTCTAATTTTTTTCTGAAATTCTGTGCATCCAAATCTCGTGAAACTTTTTCTTTAGGTTCCTGCACATGGATTTAGTTCTCTACAAAATTTTGTGCTTAGATCTTCTATAAGAAAAAAAGGTAAAAACTTATTTTCATTTCAATTGTTGTGTTGTTGCAATTTTATCCTCATTATTTCTTTAACATTTTGTTGAATATTCTATAGTGCATGTTTTTTTGCATAATTTTTTTTGTAAATAGCTTAGCTAAGTAGTTGTCCACCATATTGAATTTTTTTAAAATTTGTGGGTTACACCACAATTATTTGTGTGGAATTTTACGTTTCTACCTCAATCTTGCATATTAGTATCTACGTTTTGATTTAGTGTATTTTTCTAATTCAAAAAATTAAAAATAACTTAGAAAAAATCTCAAAAAACTATAAAGAATTAATGTAGGTCGGTAATTAATCATTTAGATGATTTTATCTCTTCCAGGATGACTTAGATTTCCATTGTACCTAATTTATATTTATTTTTGAGAATTCTAATTTTTTGTAAGTGATTCTAAATTGGCCTACAATGACAATGTTACCACTTTGAGATTTTCATGATCAACAAATCAAATGCAGATAGTTCGGTATGATGATCTTCACATTGAGCCAAACCTCAGCTATTAGGAACATACAATTTGGATACTCCGGGACATAACAAAAATCTGTCCGTTATAACCCTCGTTCCCAATAACAGTGGACTTTGTATTGTATTCCATGTTTCATACTTCGTACCCTCTCACCAAGTCTTTATAATGCAAATGAACAATTTAATTCTCGATGGCTATCATGATCAGTAACAATCTACTACACGCACGTAACTAATTTAGACGTGCGAGACCTCCCTCCGCTCGAGACCCATCTCCTTCCGTTCTCAAAAGTCCGGTCGGACGAATAATTAGGAGGAATAAAAAAAAAAAAAATAAAAAATTATGAAGAATTAAGGATTTGTCTAAATGTTTAGTTGCATTTATTGTCACGTTAAAAAATTAGAAATATTTATTTCACTTAAGTTATTTGATAGAAGAAATAAATAAATTTTATATCTTCAAGTTGAGAAAGAAAAATAGAGAGGTGGAATAAATTGATGAAATGAACGAATTCTATCTTTTTAGTGAAATTTGTCTATTATAGAATTTACTCCTTAATTTTAGGAATTTAACCCTAATTTCACCTTTATTTTGCTAACAAAATAGCTTTAAAAAGAAAAATCCCTATCTCTCTTTCAGGTGACCGATCGGGCCCTTCCACCTTTGGATCTTCCTCCTCCCTCCGGATCGGTTCTTTGTCTATCGGAGCTTTTCCTTGACATGCACTACCTCTCGTCGCTCGTGAGGCTGGTAGCGGTGGTCGTGGTCGAGGCGGTCGTGGCAGTTGAAAAGGTCGAGGTGCGATCGTAGCAGTGTAGGCTGTGGGTGCAGTCGATGTGCTGTGGTCGTGGTTGCACTGTCTGCTACGGTTGTAACGCGACGTGCAAAGGTTGAGGCACGGTTGGCGACTTGTGCAGCCGGTGCGGTCGGTGACTTGTGCAGTCGGTGCGGTCGGTGGTCGGATGTCATAGTGGGCGGTGTCGATTGATGGAGTTGATTGTTTCTTTTTTTTCTTATTTTTTTTAGTTTAGATTTAGTTTTATTTAGGACCACGTGTGACACTATGCCCATTACAATTAAGATTTCTGACGTGAGTCAGATGTCGATTAATTTAATTTTCTCGTTAGCACGGTTCTTCGAGATTTTATTTTGTTGGCACTGTCGTATCAACGAACGTGGGGTTGCTTTACTTATCTAGGAGTTCGACTGGTTCCGTACACGGGACACTTCTTTTTTATTTTTCATTTGTTTCTTGTCTTTTATTTCTATGTTTTGGTCTTTCCCTTATTTCTACGGGATGTAACCTTCTCTTTTTGAGGGTGTTAAAATTTTCCTTCTCTCCCTTCTCATGTGGAGATACACCCTTATATATCATATTCTTTTCATTTTAATGAAATATTTATCCCCTAAAAAAAATTGTTTCTTGATATAAAAACAAGGATAACAATAATAAAAAAAGCTAAAAAGTAGGAAAATGTAGGTTCTGATGCAAAAAGTGATGCGGGGTACTGTTTTCATTCTTTACACAACATTGAGAACGTTGGCCCACTGGATAATTGATATTTAATGTAAGGAAACAAAAGAACATAAGGTTTATTATGTGGTAGTCCCCATCACATTTAAAAAAATCACCACACCATTTTAACGTAAAATGCACAAGTGATAAAAACTTTGCATCGGTGATAAAAACTTTACATCGGTGATAAATTATTGTAAGGTGTCTTTGCACCGGTGTAATCTCATTTTGCATCGGTGCAAAATTATTCCAAGGGTAGTTTCACCTGTCCAAACTGATTTTGCACCGTGCAAAGTGATTTTGACCCATGAGTTTAGGGTTTAGGGTTTAGGTTTATGGAAAGTGATTTCATGTATGAGAAGTGATTTTTCACTTGAAAGGTGATTTTTCACCTTAGGGTTTAAGGTTTAGTCTTTGGTGTTTAGGGATTAGCTAAACCCTAAACCCTAAAGCTAAACCCTAAGGTGAAAAATCACTTTTCAAGTGTAAATCACTTGTTATACGTGAAGAAACACTTTGAATTTAATTTTGCACCGGTGTAAAGTAGTTCAAAGTAAAATTATACGGGTACAATTTTACTTTGCACTCGTGCAAAGTTATTTTGAAGTTTTTGTACCCATACAAAGTGATTCTAAAGGTAATTTGAGTGGTTTGCATCCATACGAAAGTAATTTATTGTTGATTTCAACAGTGATAGATTTTATCACATGTCAACACTTTTTTATATAAAAAAAAGTGAACTTATATCACATTTACAGTTATATATCACCTTTTACATCAATTTTTATATTTTCCAACTCCGTCCCTAATAAAAAATAAAATGTTTGTGATATACATTTACGGAATCAATCATGAGAGAATGTAGAGGTAACGTAGTATGTGAGCGATGGGATTATGTGGATATGACAACATCCTTTTTTTTTCTATTGAAGACCTTAAATTTAACCTGAAACTTCCCACATGCCTTAGGTTCATTCAATTGGGATAGTTAAATAGACGCATTTTAGCTGCATTATTCCTATCTTGTCATTGACTTCGACTTGAGGTTAGACATAATAGATTTAGATCTAGATGATATTCTTCTTTTAAAAATCCATGCCCCGCATGCTACCTTTACGATTCGCCCCTAGCTCCCCCACCCGCCCCGGCCCCTCCACCACCACCACAAAAAAAAAAAAAAAAAAATTCCTACGAGGATTGATATTTGTAGCATCCAAAATGGACTGAAAGGTGGACTTGGGTTAGATCTAACGGATCGTGAGTTCAATCAGTTAGTAGGTGTACTTTTCATTATTTTATTTTCCTGTGGATACCAAGTGTTTTAGTGAATGTTAGTTAGTAAAGTGATTTTATTGGTTAATGAAGTTGACTTTATGAATTATTAATTTCTTTCATTTCTATTGCATAGGATGCTAGAAAGAACTGAATTTAGGTATCATAATGCAAGGATGAGCGCATAAGTACGAGGGAAGCTTAGAGGAGGGTCAAGAGAAGAGCTCATTTGAGATTTATTGTAATTAAAATATGATATTATTCTTTGTTTGAACATTGGAATCTTACAGAGCCCAATACCCTTAATGACTTTAAGCATTCTCATCTAAACATTAGAGAATATTTTTCACAGTGTAGGACTACTTTTGGCTCACCTTTGTTGCTGCCTAATCCCTTTCTTGTGTATATGATGTGACCAAAAGGATAATCCTATATTCTCTTCACAAGTTAGAAAAAAAATCAAAGAAAAAACTCTTATATAGATTCCATTTCTATTAATATTTGATCTAATCAATCCTATTCTTAATATGTTCCATTCAACCAAACTACATGCACAACCAATCTAAATCAAATCCCATGGCTTCTAATTTGGAAAATCCCATAGTAATCATTAAACCAGAGGAAACCCTAACTTAATTAATTAAGAGTAGAAGCATCCACAACCTAACAAAACCAATCCCTTTTACGACCCAAGCCCCCACCCCATCCAAATAGAGAACCTCGATCAATTTCCCACAATTCATAAAAGACCTACTCATTCAACATATAACCATAAAATATATCAATAGGATGGTTAGTATCATCACACATTATGCACATAAGGAAAGGAAATAAATGAGGCTTGAAAAAGTTTAAGCATCAAAACTCCTTGAGTTATAGTACATAACTATCACTAGGTAATGAGAAAATATATCTTAAAGAAAATTGTATTGAAGTAAAAAAGGAAATCAAATTACAACAAAATAAGGTAAACTCTTGCAGACTAGCTGTGATATGGAACTCATACTAGAAACTTTCTCTTCCTCTTGTACTTGCAGAACCTAGTTGCTTCTCACCCAACCTTGAGTATGAAATCCAAATAGAAAACATCTTTGAAAGGGGAGTACAGTAGAAGAACAATATGCGAAATAGAACTTAAGAGATCCCAAAAAGGTAAAAAATGAGTATTATGTTTGTATTATTCTCTTTAATTGCCCAATTATTATTCCATTATTCAATTATGTGTGCTTTCTTATCTTACGATTCTTAATACTCATCATTGATTCCTCAAAATGTCAAAGGAGATATTGTTACAATATTCCAAGTAGTAAGTATGGAGTGCCTTCTTGGCAAAGAGAATACCTTGTATTAGTCTCACAACTTTGTCCTAGCATTGGTAAAGTGGTGACTACGAACTTGTGTGATATGCATATAAGGCATTATTCTACACCAGCACACTTATAGTCCTTTCCACTATAACGAATCAACTATGATCTCACATCAAACAATGCACAACCAATCAACCAAGCTACCTAGCTGATGCGAAGTCTAATGAAAGAGTCACAAGAAGGCTAGCCCACCGCCAGAACTAGCTCGAGTCACTACATATGGTCTCGTAGATTGGGGCCATGTTAAATTCTAGATTACATGAGACTAAAGTAATAAATGCTACTCACATGGCTTTCACATATTCATTGATGCTGTTTTTTTATGAATATATCCATTTGTACTTAAGTCTATCATTTCATTCATAAAAGTCAATATTTGCTATCCATTTACCATCAAGCATCAATGATCTTCTTTTCTCAATGGCAAGTCATTTATTGATGAAAATAAGCATAATTATTGTATGTATTAAAATCTTAAAAATCTTCATTAATTACTAATAATTGCAATAATTACAAAAGTTAACTCAAGATACTTGGCATCAATAGTTTATTAGTTGTTTTCTCAATCATGCATAGCTAGATAAATGCATTCATGTCAGCTACTTTAATACACAATTTAGAGTCAAGCATAACCATAGGCATAAGCTCAAATGCTTGGCAAAAGAAGGTAGATTGACATATATAATGAGGCATAACCAAATAACCAATCAAATGTTACATTCCATGCATCACCATGGAGAGTGGGGATTAACACTAATCCACCTAACATTGCTAAGGATGATAGTGACTCCGTGGTACATATCAAAGGTCTTTAGGTAATGCCTACATGCCCTCATGTCTCGTGCATAGTCTAGGGAATGCCTCTTTAGGTCAACACATAAAAACCAAGACTAAACACACCTTAGAGATGTATTTTAGGGTTTATTAACATAAAAGAGCTTAAATGGGGAATCAAGGCTTACCAACATGTAGTTTGAGAGATTACATTTCCAACGGTATATAAAACATCAAATCTAGGAGGGTCCTAAATGAGTTAGCAGAAGTTGAAAGGGTCCTAGAACTACTTTGGTTCATCGAAATTGCCTCTGGACCCTGATGTGGCCTTTCTATGTGGCACTTCATGATTGATGTCATCTACGTGACTGGATTACTTTGGTGGCTTGCTTTTTAGTGTCTTCTTACTTCTACGCACTAACCTTCTTTCGACTCCACATGCATGTGTCCCCTAGTGTGTGAAGACCTACTTGCCTCGTCTTTCCCTCACGCCGCTTTGCTTGTTCACCTCCTTAAATTCCCCAAGCTAGCATTTGTATATCCTTCAATGGAGGTTGGTCGTGTGGCTCTTGACCCATCAACATAGTCTCTCCATGCTTCCTGATAAATGCATGATAATTAATCATAATATGTCTAGATTATGTTAGTTTCCTAGTTAGCTTTATTGTAAATAGTTGCATATTAGGTTTAAAGCATGCATATTAATTATAATATGTCTAGATTATGTTAGTTTTCTAGCTAGCTTTATTGCAAATAGATGCATACTAGGTTTAGAGCATGCATTTAGCACAAATTCAATTTGAGACTAATTATTGCATTTTGTATATATGCAGGATGTAGCTAGAATAAAGTTGGAGGAGCTTAATAAAGAATAAAGACAAGAGGCTCAAGGACAAAGGACAAAGAAGACAGTTGGCGTTACCATAGCCCTTTCCACCTCCACCTTAAGACAAACTCTTTCATTCAAGACCCTATGTCTTAAAGCCTATTTTTAGAAACCCACCTACACACCTCCACCTTAGATCTTTACTCATAAGGCCTAACCCCATTTACCAAAAATAGGAAAGACATCCCTTTGGATGGCCCTTTGGAAGCTACTATGGTCGACCAACCTAGCTCCACTTTCCACCTTAGGATCACATCTTGATGGCCATGATCTCTCACCCAAAATGAACCCTAACTCCCTTCTTAAATCCCCTCCAAATAGTCACCCAACCTAGGTTTGAATTAACCCTTGATCTTCCATCTTGTGGCCACTATTGAGTGCACCCAAACCACCCTCCAACTCTCTCCTATGGCCGACCACCTCATCACTTCAAATCCCAACCATCAACACCACATTCGAGGGCCAATATTCCACTCTAAATGGTCAGCCACTTAGGATAATTCAAATCATTAATGGCTAGCCATGGTGTATGTGTGATGACCCAAGTCTTGTGAACTGACGAAACTTGAGTCGTCGGGTGCTAATACTAGGCAACAATATAATAAACAGGATTAATGTCACTCAATACATAGTCATAGAACATCAATAGCCAAACATTCATTCATAATGCATTAAATAAAAATAAAGTGCTGATAATAGAAACTAAATCCACCATAGAAAGTAGGAAAGTAAACTAAGTACTCAAGTACGGGTACAACCACAAAAAGACTAGAAACAGAAAGAGTCTAACAAAAGGAAATGAATTGAAGTGAGCCGCAACACTTAGTACAAACCATCTCCTACAGTAGAGCTTGATCTTGTAGTAGGACTAACAACAGTTGCTATGTTTGACTGCTCAACAACACCTAAGTATGGAACCCAAGAAAAACACGTCAGTAAAAACTGAGTAGAGTAGAACAACACAACTGGGTACAACAATAGTAGAGAGAAAGAGAAAAAGGGTACTATATCATCAATTAATCCATTTATTAATCACCGCATCATCCAATTTCTTTTATGTGTTAAGCCCAACTTCTTATAGTTAATAACCCGTTAATCAATGCCTCGGGACATGAGATGTTCTCGTATGACTTCCTGAGATGCAAGATCAGTATAAGCCATCTTCTTGGTCGAGAAGGCAGCTTACAATCATCGAGTCACCTCGATTCATTAGCCTGGGGTCATTGTGGAAAGGGGTGGTGGCTACGTTGTGTGGCGTGAACACGTGCAAGCACCATGCACACAGAACCATAGATAGTCAATGACCCACCCACCGGTCGAGAAAAAATAATTCCAACCCTCATGCCATGCATTTTGATATTCCATTTGGCCACTAAGCCTAACCAAAGAGTCGAAGGGAGGTCAGCAACACTCTAAACTAGCTCAAAATAGTTCTAAAAGATCAAACCTACAACCAAAATCCAGTGAGTAGCGGGGCTAATACTAGTTATCTAACCTCTAAATCCCAATAAATCCATCGTTATTGGTTTAATAAATTATTTCTAGATAACTGAGTTGATAACATCAATTAATTAAACCAAAACTCTTGTCATTCACATCCAATGATTCAATTTATGAAATAGTTCACATCATTCCAAAATTAATCGTTAACTAGTTAGTTTCCAATTTAGGATAGTGGTCCCGAGTAATTTACTAATCAAAGATCAGGACGAAACTTATTTTACGAAAAATGGAGTTCGTTTCACATATGCGATGATAGAGCCACATTTAGTGTATTTAACACCAACATTCATGCTTCATCAATTTATTTCACATTTAAGTACCTAAAAATAGTAGCAATAACCTTACAAGGTTCAGAACTTAGCAAAGAGAGGAAATGCATGCTAACCAACAAAATATACATGAAGGAGCATGCGGAAATGGGTCTACAATACTCAAAAATGAATCGAGACAAGAGAAGTGTAAACCACTCTACCTAACATCATCATAGGGTAATGGTGACTTCAAACAGTGTAAAAAGGGCTTGGAAGCATGTGCCTCACCTTCCCCATACCCCACGCATGCACCAGGCAAGTTTCCTAGACCAAGTGCACCCAAAAATAGGGTTAAAAATCATGATACATGTTTATGATTTTTCATATTAGGAACAGTACTTAAAAACAAAAATAAAGAGTACCAACGGTTAGTATGTGTCGATATAATTCCAATGGTATCTTCTTTGTTTAATTCCAAGGTCAGAAAGGTCTCAAATTGCTCGAAAAAGTCCGAAGGGGTCCTTGAACTGATCAGACCTGTCAGTTCACTTGAACTGGCACTGGCCCACCATTGCCACATGTCATTAATTGCCGCATCCGCTTGCCATGCATTGTTGATCGGGTGCACCTGTGCCTTGCTGATGTTATAGTTATCTCGCAATTGTAATTAGGGTTTTATGTCGTGGTATAGCATGCAAGATAACTAACATATTTTATAAATTTATATTGGTTTGAGTCCATGTCGTTTATTGGGAGGCTTATTATAATTTAATTCACCATTTTGTTATCTTAAATTACCTTGTACTTATTTTAATTTAGCTTTCTATAAATAAAGATTCAATAATTAACTTAATAATCTAATTTAAGAGATTACTATATAGTTAATATAAACATACTTAACGTATTAAATACAATATAAATAATGTGAAGCATTTATTTAAGATAACTATATTCATAATTTGCATAAGTATTATATGATAAGTCCACTTTAGTGGACTAAAGTGGAGTCAAGTACATTAAATTTGGAGGTTGATATTAAGTTAAGGCATGTACTTTATTACGTAATTAATGTAATTGCATGGTTTGATATTCCTGTGTATTTTATAATTTTATGCACGTGGCTATATGTTTAATTATTTTATTTGTAGAAATCATACATATTATTTTATTTGCAGAAGTCATACATGTTCAACCAAGAGCATGGATGCTCATTAAATTTTTCTGTGTCATGTTAACCATGAATTGTGAAAAGTTAGCATAGCAATCTCATTTTGGAAGTGTTGAATGAGCACTTGGTGGGGTGGGGGTTTAAAAGAAAAAGAAAGAAAGGAAGAGAGGAGAACAACCAACCCTTGGGCAGGGCATTTCGATCTTCATCCCATCCTCACAGTGGCCTTAGCGTGCACTATGAAACTTCACGAGCTTTGCCATCTCCATTACTTGCCATCGACATCTATGCATGGTGATGGCATACACATATCCACCGCACTCACCCACTACCACGTCCATCACCGCGACCACCACTGAGATCACCACCGCATCCATCACCACGGCCTTCCCTTTGCCACCATGTGCCACCAACACACCCATGATGACCACGTCGCCTACCATGATCCAACTTGCACTGTCAAAGAACCCATTGTCGGTGGCATTCGGCTAAGCCGCTGATCATCTCCGACCACCACCAGTCAATCCGCAAGTGCCATTGGACTCCTCCTCCTATGCAGCCCTGTCAGCAACCACGTCGCCAGCCACCACCTCCAAGCGTCGGACGGCCACGCAAGACCCCTCCCCTCTTTTGCTATGGTAGGGAAGGGATTAGTTAGAATGAGTTGGTTGAGGCATCAATTGCATACTTAGGTTTTAATATATATATATATATATATATTGATGCATTTGCTTGCACATCTTCTCTTTAATCACTTTTTCACGTTGCTCTCTTTTTATCTCATGTCTAATTAGCTATCTTTTCTTTATTACCGTTAGCATGAAATACGAAAATATTTGTGAATTTTATTAGGTTTATTCCTCTCGTAGAGATGACCTAAATCACTATGGTTAATTTCTTAATATTTTGATCAGAGTTTTTTTCCACCATGTGAATTACAACAACATATTATTTTCATTTAAATCTTATATAAGCAAAAATATTTTGATCATTGTATAAGTTATAATTACCTTATTTTAATTAAAGAAGTATAATTTTCTTAAGTGTATAAATTACTTAATTAATCTTAGGTTTAATTACTTAGGCTCGCAACAAAAAAATCTGGATCTTCAAGGAAACGTTGATCTTCCAAATGGGAGCGAGAAGGGCCACTTTGGGATGATCCTCCACACTCAGCAAATGGTGATAAGCTTTGCTTGGGGTGTATATGCCATCCACCCACGCATAACCATCCACAACCATGGATGGTTTGAAGGCTTGCAAATTCTCTTCCATCCTCTGAAACTCCTCCTGAGTGTGGTTGAGGTAGTGATCGGGTGGCCTAGGGGGATTCCATCTCCCAATGAAGGGATCCCAATTATCAAAAACCCATGCATCTTTATGATTGGAAGCACCAAATTTGCATGGAAACAATATATCAAGAGAGCCCAAACTTGTCCAATTATCCCTCCAAAAGGAAAAGCCAGAGCCATCCCCACCACAGCCTTGAAGGATCCCTTGTTATGCTCCACGGCCTTAGAGACTGACGACCAAAAGGGAGATGCTCTGGTTGTCTGAAGTACATCACCTTGGGAGACACCTGCACCATAGGAATCTCTAACAACATCCTGCCACAGCCCGGTATCACTACGAAGAATTTTGACGCCCTATTTAAGCAGTAATGAATCAACAAACTCTCTAAGTGACTTGATTCCAAGGACACACTTCTTTTTTGGTCGACAGAGACTGCTCCACTTAATTGGTTGCAAAAAATGACCCTCATGTGAAGCTCCTTTCTAGAAGAAGCATTTGCGAATCACATCTAACCTCTTCAAAACTGTCCCAGATGGTTGAAACATAGAAAGAAGAAAAATCAATGGCGGATAGGATCGAATTCAAGAGGATAAGTCTACATCCCTTGGACAAGAATCTGCTACACCACCCAGCCATCCGAGCATACATCTTCTCAAACAAGGGTGCCCAATCTGAAGTAGTCATCTTCTTCCCAAGCAGAGGAAGGCCTAAACACCGTATAGGTAAGTTGATCACTAGCATTTGAAGGATGCTAGAAAGTGAGTCCCTAATGTGATTCCCTAACCCAAAACAAATCAAGGAGGACTTGGATTTGTTCACCTTCAACCTCGTAATCTCACCAAAAATGTCCACAACATGCTTGATGCACTCTGCCTCTCTTACACCTCCTTCTATGAAAAACACCATGTCATCAACATACTCCAGGAGAGGAGTCAACGCACATTGGGAAGATAATGAGTAACCATGTAATAAACCACCATTGCACACCTGGAAGAAGAAGTGGGCCAATGTGTCCACGGCTGTAAGAGTTGCTAGGGGCGAAGTTAAAAACAAGGATTTAAGCATTTACGAAAACACGTCGTTGTAGCTTGTTTTGCCCTTAGCGCTAATTCACTTAAACTTTTTTTATGAAACTTGAAATAGATTAACTTGACAGAGTCCCAATCGATCCCATGAGGAGGTTTAGAATGAACTTGGACCTTGTATTGCCTTAAGTGAGTTCCTTTATTCTATTTTTGTGATTTTTATCTTTTCCATTCTTTTCTTTTGGTTTTCTTGTGAGAATGAAATCCAAGGCTAGTTGGCACCTAATTTTTTTGGGTTTTTAATTTGATAACAAAATGAAAAGACAATTAACTATGCCTTCGAGACGTTATCAGGGAAGGTCATTATGGTGACTTAATAATGTGCGAGTGAGCTTTCGCATGAGATGCAAGAAATGGCTATGCGGGTTATTAGTAGGGGTGAGGGGAGTGACTATAGCTATGCAATAAGGCATTTTTTTCTTTTTGATATATATATATATATATATATTTTGGTCTTTTTGTTTTACAGAAGTAAAAACAAGAGTGACGTATTTACAATCGCCAACCAAACAAAGACAAGAGAACTTTAATGACTATACTCATTTTTTTTTTATATTTTTGATAAAGCAATAACAAAACACACAAATGAACAACAACTGAACACTTTGTATTTCACAAAACATACCACAACATACTATAAAGTACTACAACATGAAACATAAATATGAAGGAGATCAAGTCCATTATGCAAGGGTGGAAAGATCCAGTTATACAAAGCACATAAAAGATAGATAATTACAAACACTCTTTATTCAAACACTTGGAAAATGGAGATGGCTAATGGAGGATGAAGTGTTCAAGCTCCCTAAGATGGTTGATGCATAGTGGCTAGGTAATGTGGGTGATTAGGAGCTCATTGGTTCTAATGTTGGTGGTGATAACCATGGCTGAGGTTAGGGAGATTGAGATGAAATCCTATACTTGGAGGTGATGAAGGTTTGTTCTATGGTGGTGTTCTCTATGGAGTCTATGTTGTGGGCTCTATGGAAGGGGGATGGGATAGCCATGGATCTAATGTGGTGGTGATAGGAGTAGGAGTTGGTCCTGGGGGTGGTGATGATGGGTGTGCGAGTGATGGAGTGAGCTAAGTGCTAGTGAGGTTGTAAGGTGGTCACATTGAGGATGGTAGTGATTGTGTGCTTGGCGTGTGAAGTGTTGGTGATGGTGACGATGGTGAGGGTGTGGATGGTGAAAGTGAGTAAGAGTGTATGCAACTTGAAAAGTAAATAAAGCACAACAAAAAGCAAGTATTAAGAAGCTTGAAAATGAAATCTACTCTACTAGCAAGGAAATGAAAATAAACAAAGTGCAAGTAAAGAAAGTAACTATACTAACAATGAAAGTAAACATAGAGTAAGATGAGAAGATAGGTGTTCTTCCAATGGGGGCACAAGGCCTATTGGAAGAGGATCCTTGGCACTTGGCCTACCTCTTCTTCACCTAGAAAATCAAGTCCAAGTGGGCACAAGATAACCTTTGGCCAAGGTTTGAGAGCTTAGCTATGGAGCTCTTAAGGAGAGG
Source organism: Thalassia testudinum (assembly GCA_037157565.1). NCBI lineage: Eukaryota > Viridiplantae > Streptophyta > Magnoliopsida > Alismatales > Hydrocharitaceae > Thalassia > Thalassia testudinum. The sequence continues at coordinate 43,829,812 of JAZHRO010000015.1, read as the reverse complement.
AGTTCTTTGCATGAGAGTGGAGTGGAGAGTGGAGGGGGGGGGGTGCGGGGGTGTGCACGCTCTATGGGGGGGTGTTTTTATAAAGTGTTGGGTTGTGTGTGGTGTCCCTATGGTGTAGGTTTAGGGGGGCTGCTTTTGGGCACAACTTAAGAATAGAAGGTTCTACTCTAAGGTGCAAAAGCAAGTGGGGGTGCAAGTCAAGGCTTGGTTGAGCCAAAGGATAGGATCAAGTGGGCGTCCCTTGTGGTGGGATTAGGTGGGGGTTAAGTGTGTTCTAAGTTGTTGTCAAGGCTAAGTGGGGTTAGGTGGGTTTAGATTAGTGGGTGTTTGGGCTTTCTAATTGTGTGGGCTATAGTGTGCAAATGTAGTGGGCCTAAGATAAATAAATTAAATACTAATACATATAGTTACTCTTAGGTTGATTGCGCAACAATCATAGGTCTTAATTGACCTAAATTAGGCTAGGACTCAGCATAAGTTAGGGTAATTCATGCATGCATAAGCATTATCTGCGTTTTTACTACTTTCTTTTAGCTATGTATAAAATAATGCTATAATGTGCTGATTAGGTGCATTATGTCAATTACAGGTAATAAGCTGGATCTGAAGCTAGATCTGGAATAATGGGTGTTGCAGCAGAGTTGGAGCAAATGACTTAGATTAGATGTAGTAAATAATAATGTAAGGGAGTTAAGGTATGCTACTCTATTAATTAGGAATAAAGCAGTAAAATGTGAAGAACTTAGGTCCATCCTAGCCCTAGGATAGCCTAGAGACTTCCCCAAGCCTTAGCCACCCTTAGATTAGGTCACCACACCCTAGGAAACCTTAAAACCCTAATTCCAACCTTTATCTGGACGTCCAGATGAATTATAGGATGTCCAGAACCCTTAGCCAACCTCTGCACACCTTAAACCCACTTCTGCAGTGTTATTGGACATCCAGACAATTGGTCAGACATCTAATTTTTGCAGAATACCCAAGACAAAACTTTGAATCCTTCCTGACTCTGATTGGACGTTCAGACAACAAGTCTGGACTTCTGATTTTTGAGTATAAGACGTCTGATTCCATTTTTGGACGTCTGGAACTGTTCTCCAGTTCCTGTTTTGAGATTCAAGCCTTGATCTTGGATCTCTAGCTCCCTAAATCCAATTCCAACCCCATAGGAACCTAAATTAAGGTACCCTAACCCTAGTACATCACCTCTAGACCTCCCTAAGAACATAATTAGGTCCTCAATAAACCCAATTGACTTAGATCATAGCCAATTACCATTACCTAAGTCAATTGGACTCATAGGATCCAATTGAGCTCAGATCTTAACCCACACAAGTCCAATTGGACTCAGTGAGAGTCCAATTGACCTAAGCCCAACCTAATTGAGTTATTTCACTCTCAATTGGGTTCACACTCATTCAATTAAACTTGTGTTAAGTTTAATTGCAATTCCTCCTTAGCAATCAGGGTTTGCAACCCTAATTTAAGGTCTACACCTACCTAAACCCCTTAGGACCTAACCTAGACCACTTAGCCACATAGGGCATGGCCACACACTCACACACACACACATTCACGCACACACACCCATCTAGAGTTCTCTAGAACTCTCTTCAAAGTGGCGCCACTCTTGGTTGCCAAATTTAGCAACCAAGAGCCATTCAATTCTTAGATCCACTTTTTATGGATCTAAGAACTACCTCTCTCTCACCATGGCTGGCCACTTATGGGAATCTCTCTAGAGAGTTCCACACTTCTCTAGAGAGACTCCCTTAGGTCTATAAAATGACCTTAGGGGTGGCCATTTGCACCCATCCATCTCTTGGCATTATTCACTTCCATTTAGGTTAGCTACATTCACTTCCACTCCACCTCCACGAGTTGCTCACCATGGCTACCACCATCTCCAATCCAGGATGCTGGATCACCTCTCCAACCTCTCTCCAAGGGCCGGCCTAAGCACCATTGGCCGCCCCTCCTCCTCTCAACCATTCAAAGGCTATCGGAGCCCACCTCTGAATGCCCTTATTTATGCTAGATTAGTAGCTAGTTCTTCATAGTTTACATGCTTTTATTACTGCTTAGTAGTGTAGCTCATATTCTCCCCCAATGATGCATGCATAATCCCCCCTTAGATTCATGTATGCGTTTGTTTTCTGCTAGATAGATTTTATTTCCAAGCATTTCTCTATAAGCTTTCCACAAGCTTAATGCTGTAGCCACCATCATGAATTGAATGAATAAAAATCTTTTTCTATATATATATCTATGTGTGAAAATCACCATGAGCTTATTGCAATATATTTTGTGTGATTAAAGTTTCCTGCTTTTAATTGCTATCTTTTGGCAACTAGCATGTCGTACATCAATACGTAAATCGCCATACACCGACATGAGATTTTAAGCAAGTAGAGCAAAAGAGATCGATTAAAAATTTGTATTTCCATAAATGCCACCCAGAGATGAATGACCAGGACTCAAGTCTCATTATCCTTATATATTATTTTTGACGAGCGTTTTCAAGCACTATACTTTGACGAAATCTCTGTTTTCAAAACACACGCGAGAAACGCCCTCTGTCATAGGTCCACACATGTGTAAATAAAAATAGGCACACATGCAAATAATTGTAATAGAAAATGTGCACAAGTATTATGCATGTGTAAAAATGTATATGAGATTATGAGTACATGCAATTCACAATTGATGTGTGTGCACAAGTGTATGACTAGGGTGTGTGTGTGTTCATGGGCTTGTGAAGGTGGGTTAAGTGGGTGTGGATAGGTTGGCATAGGCTTGCATGGGCTTGCTGCTTTTCTTCTCTTGCTAGCTACTTTGCTTCTCTTGCTAACTGCTTTGCTCCCATCTTGTCGATATGGTTCTCCTGCCTCCTTAATTCCAATTTTGCTCCCTAATTATGATCCTACATATATAGATTGATGGTATTACTCAAAGGACCATAATATGACTGAATTGGAATACACTATTAGAAAAAGTTATTTTACCATTGGTTATTTGCCATTTGTTTTCCAAGCAACGGCAAAACTATTTTTGTTGTCACTTATTTATATAAGCGACGGTGAATACTTCATTAAAACTAACCCCCTCCATCTCTTTCAAAAAAGTAATATGCAATAAATATTTGCCATCGTTTATTATAAAAAGCGACGTCAAAAATGTGGATAAAATTTACCCGTGGAAGGCACTAAAATTTAGGCATGAGGATTGGGATAAAGTTAGACATTTGCCGTCGCTTTATAATAAAACTGACAACAAATGTTGGTCAATCTATCACCTCACAGAGCCCCGTCCTCCCCCCACACTTCACGCAAACCACCCTCCTCATCAGCCTGCAGCCCCTCCTTGTCATTGCCCCTCCTCAATCATTGCCTCCCCTCATTGCCACCCCTCCTCAATCGTTGGCTGTCACCGTGGATTGTCCCTCGTCGTCCTCCTCCTTGCTTCCCTCCTCATCATCTTCCTCCTCCTTGTCCACATCCCCATCCTCTTCCTCCTCCGTGCAGCCCTCCTTGTTATAGCCTTCCTCTTCCTCGTCCACACCCCCCTCCTCTTCCTCCTCCCTACAACCCTCCTCCTCCTTGTCTTCCTCCTCCTCTTTGCCCCTCTCCTTTTCCTACTCCTCGAAGCTCTCCTCCTCCTCCCCCCTCTCCTCTTCCTACTTCTCTTCCTCGCCGCCATCCTCCCCCTCCTCATATTTGGATTTTTGTTTTCTGGGTAATCTGATTATACTTAGAGTGGGTTATTACTGATTTGCTTCAAACTACTTGGATTTTTGTTGATTGAGATCAAGTCATTGGTTAAACAGGGAATCTGGGAGTGCCTGCTTATAGAAACTGCTATATAGCCTACATTTCTCCATCTTAGACAGGTTGTAGTTCTATAAAAAAATTGGTAATTTGCATGGCATCTCTTTAAGAGAATGTATGCTCCCTCAATTCAAGGAACTTGTTGCTCCTTTCTTTCATTGTAACAATTTATTTAAAGTTGGCTGTAGATTGTTTGTAAAAAGCAACTTGAGTATCATTACATGTTTATCTTCCTAATGCACATGCACCATCATGTTTTTCTTTTTAGTTATTGAGAAGTTTGTGGTGAAAAGAAAACATCAAATATTCTTTTTTGATTTGATTTATGTTTATGTAGCCTATAGCATTTGATTCAAAAATATTTCTCAAAAAATCCTTTTCCAATCTCTTTATACTTCCATAGGTGGAGATTCCGAGTGTTGATGTTTATGCAAATCAGCCCCTCAGACAATGATTTAAGTGAAACATTGAGTTCTTTGAACTTTGCAACTTGAGTTCGGGGCGTAGAGTTGGGCCCTGTGAGGAAGCAACTAGATTCAGGCGAGCTACTAAAAATGAAGTAGATGGTAATTTATTCATAGTTTGAAGATCCTTTTAGCCTCTATTTATAACACAATCCTTCTTTTGATATTGTTATTCTATTTTACCTGAAGCTTGATAAAACAAGACATGATCTCAAGAGTAAAGAAGAAACTTGCTAAAATTTAGAGGGCAATATCAAGGGTAAAGATCAACTCATAAAGAATCTGACAAATAAGGTACTTCTTGAACAATGTTAGACAAAATATTAGCTGCTTTGCCATTTAGAAAAAAAAGGAAAGAATTCCTTTTGAGTTATTGATTGCGGAGCAATTATAGGACTTAAATGACCTGAATTAAGTTATAACTTAGCATAATTGTAGTATAATTCACGCATTAGTAGCATATATTGCATCTTTCCAGTTTTACTTAGATATTCATGAAATAATTCTATAATGTACTGATTAGTGCACTATTTGGATTGTAGGCAATAAGAAGCTCAGGAGATGGCCTGAAGCTGGATCTGAAGTAGAGAAGAAGCTAGAGTTGCAGCAAAGTTGGAGCAGTAGCCCTAGAATAAAGATGAAGATTTAATGTAGGGAAGAAGTATATTGCATTACTAGTAGAATTTTAATGTTTGAGTTAAAATGTGAAGAACATAGGACCTTTCCTAGCCTTAGAACAGCCCTAGATACCTTCCTAAACCCTAGCCACCCTTATATTAGGTCACCTTAGCCTAGAAAACCTTAAAACCCATCTTCTAGCCCCTTCCTAGATGTCTAGGTAGGTTGCTGGATGTCCAGGACCCTTAGACACCACTCGCAGAACCCAGAACCCAATCTGCTTGAATATTGGACGTCCAGAGTGTCCGATGTCTAATTTCTGCAGAAATCCAAGATAAAACCTCAAATTCACCCTGACTCAACATTAGAAGTTCAAACCAAAGACTTAGACTTTTGATTTTGAAGTAGAAGTTGTTTGATCATTAAATCAAACATCTGGAACCCCTCTCTAGATGCTATTTTTGAAGTCAAGCCTAGATCTTGATTTCTTAAGACCCTAAACCCAATCCTACACCCTAGGGAACCTAAATTAAGGTGTCCTAAGCCTAGTACACTACCCTAAGACCCTCCTAAGAACCTAATTAGGTTCTCACTAAACCCAATTGACTTGGATCTAAGTCAATTACACTTCACTTAGTCAATTGGACTCTCAAATCTCAACCTGCACAAGTCTAATTGGACTCAGTGAGAGTCCAATTGAGTTAAGCCTGACCTAATTGGGTACTTTGTCTCCCAATTACACACACATCCACTCAATTAAACTTGTAGTGAGTTTAATTGCACTTATCACATTAGTATTAGGCTTTATAAACCTATTTCTAGAAATCTACCTAAACCCAATTTCCTAGACCTATAGGACTCAACCTAAACCACCTACCCACCACCCATACTCACACACACACACACTACCACTTGGCCACCTACTCTAGAATTCTCTAGAATGGCCTCCAAGTGGCGCCACCTTGAAAGACTAAAAAGTCTTTCAAGGAGTCCACAACTCCTTCTCATGAAAAGTGGATCTAGAAGACCCACTTCAAATGGGTTGGATGGCCACCTTGGGAACTCTTCTAGAGAATTCCAAACTTCTCTAGATGAGCCACTCCTTGGTCTATTTAAAGACCATTTTGGATGGCCATAGACCCCATCTAGATCTTGGATGCCCTTCGTACCTCCACAGCATTGGCAAGCTCCATCACTTCCATCTTCACTCCAACTCCACGTCCAAGAGCTATAGCACCTCCACCACCCTCTTAAGAGGCCGACCACCCACCTTGGCCACCCCTCTTTCCCCTCCCACCACCTCAAGCCATACAACCATTGGAGACCACCTCCAATGTTCTGAGCCTGATAGCTAGTTTTCATGTTCTTCATAGTTTTAATTCTTGCATTATTATCTGCTAGTGATGGTAGTAATCTTCCATCTCTAAGAATGCATGCAAAATCTATCTTAGATCCATGCATGCAAAACTTTTTTGTTAGAGAGAAATAGTATTTTCAAGCTTTCATGTACAAGCTTTCCTCTAAACCTGATTGTAATGACATTATTTTTGAGGAAATAAAATCACCAATTGCCTAATATCTGATTCATATATATATTGCAACAAAATGTCAGTTCCAGAGGATGTAAATGATTTAGTGATTGATATCTTTTCTTCTAGTCGCCATCGTGAAGTAGAGGTCGTGTGAACGCAAGCACACACATTCATTTTTGTGATCTACTTGATGAACACATGTTTTTTGTGTTAACAATGCGACCGACACATCTTTTACTCGCACCATTCAAACTGGAGTTCGATTCTAAGGAAGTAAAGAACTCTAAAACCAAAATCAATTTCATTTTCTTACTCCTCCCTAAGATCGACCAAGACTCATCGTCTCGATAATTAAAATTTTTGTTGGAATCGTGATTCGCACTATACTACGATGCTTTTCTGAATGAAATACGCTTTTTACGAACCCAAACAGTTACATTGATGATATTTATCGACAATAGAACAAGGAACTTGAGGAACAACTCAACTCAAATAAAGTTTTTCAGAGGTTAGTTTGCTGCTTAGTTTGTATGCTCTCAGGCATTTTCTGCTTATTTTGTTCGTCTGCTACTTTACAGAGGGACTCATTGCTGTCCTATGTAATTCCTTTATGTATGGAATTTTCCAATGCAAGAAAGCCATATTTTTTTGGGATTATTTTATTGATATATTTACGTGAAAGACCTTTTAGACATAGGAAGTTAGAGGTATGGATTTTAGTTTGATAGATAATATGCTTTTGAAAACTTATCACAAATCGTTCATGATTTATGTTAATTCCCTTTCTTGCCATTTTCCAAGAGAGCAGATTACTATCTGTATCTCATTGAGTTTAAAAGCGGTCAGGAAAAGGACGAGGCTGTTGAACAGTCAATGCAAACCTACAAGGTAGTTTCTTTGATGATATCCTTTCCGTAGCTCTGATATTTATTTGTTATTCTACTTCTTTCCTAGACGGCCCTTGTGCTCAACTACTCGGTTTCCATTATGAGATTTTGAACTCCCCCGAGATGTAAATAATATTATCGCCATAAATATACTTTGGATCTCAACTTAAACTTATTTGTTCAAGTTTTTGAATGGTTCAACAATCGAAAGTTGAAATTTGAGTCAGGAACATTAGGATGTTCTATATGATCCTCTACTGATTGTCTTCCCAATCTATGCTTTCACCTACCCTACTAAATGGCAATTGGGTTGTGTTTGCTGATGGTTTCTTTATAATTTTGAATTTCTTAGGTTGTGCTTGGAATGAATTTGGAAGTTTTAGATTGCTCTTTGTGATAAGGTATTATTTGCTGGCATTTGGAGACAAACTTCTCGCAACATGTTTTCATGAAAATCGATCCTTTTTAGATTGAGCATTTGTGATTTGGTAAGGTTTGTTTTATTTTCTGGATTTCACTTTTCTGTTTGGGAGTTATGGATTATTTGGTTTAAATTTGAAAGTTCTGGCAAGGGTCTTTTCACAAAAGATTTGCCTTCAATCTTGCTGTGAGAGTAGAAAAGAATTATTCTGGACTCCGTATTATAGTTAGTTGCGAGAGTAGTACACCATCCTTTATTACCATCTTCTTGATTGCAAATGTTTTTTAGCATACATAGGACCTAATTTGAATGGAGCATCTTGGTCTGCATCACGTTGAGTTTTGACAAAGAATTTAGTGACTGTAGATACAAGCTCTTGGAAGTATCCATGATTTGATGAATAAAAGAGCATCCTACTTATTTCCCTCTTCCATCAAGCACTGTAGCCTTTTATTGGCAAGTATGTACTGATTACTAGTAGTTGTTTCTAATTTAATCTACCTTCTGAATTTACATTACAGCAATCAATTTGACAAAAGCATCGCATAAATGCTGCTTTATTATGATTGAAAAACATTTTATTTATTTCATTTTTGAATGCTTATAGAGGTCAAGCTGAGAGGGAATTCAAGGTTGTGGTGGAAGCAATTGAACGAGTCAGACACAAAAATTTGGTCAGGCTGCTTGGTTATTGTGTTGAAGGAGCATACAGGTGATTTGTTTTATAGAACATGGTGTTTATTTGGCTGTGAGAACTGTTTAAAGTTGGGAGTTTCTAGACCTTTGATAGGATGAGTCAGGTTGGTTTGAAATTTTTTTCCCTTTTTGTTAGGATGCTTGTGTATGAATTCATTGACAATGGAAATCTTGACCAATGGCTTCATGGAGATGTGGGTCAAGTAAGCCCATTGACATGGGAAATCAGGATGAATATTGATAAGTCCACTTTCGTGGACCATTATTTGGCCTAAGTACTCTTTAATTAGTTATTCTTATTTGTTAATTAATTAGGAGTTATTTGGCAATTCATCTTAGCTTGCATATAATTTTACGCATCAATTTTATACTTAATAACATATGATATGGTAACGTAATTGATTTGATGAATGCAGGCTAGGTGGAAGAGTTCAGACATCCATTTTTGCATCTATAAGATGTCTGGAGAAAAGGTCGGACGTCTGGGAATGGCCATCACAAACTCCTGAGTCTACATTTTTTTTAAGATGTCTAAAGATGACGTCAGACGTCTGATGGAAACCGTGCAGCAATTATCCTTCTATTCCAACCACTCGCAATCTTCGCGAGTGGTTGGAGAAACTTTGGGTCGAAGAAATCAACAAATAGAGGAGTTGTTTTTAAGGGAGGATCAGCCATCATCCTGAGGATATCTCCCGCCCCTGATGGGGATCTCCTTCCTCCTCCACCGTGGACCCTGTACGCACCGTGGACCTTGCGAGCACCATCTCTTAGGCGTGCTGCACCTCTGCTCCTTCTCCCTCTCGCCGGTTGCACGGTGACAGCGTGCAGCCACAACACCACCTCACATAACCCCCCTCAGCCATCCATCTTCTCCTTCCTCTTTGTTTTCTTCTTCTTCACCTTCTCCACCACCATTCCCTGCAACCCAATAGGAACCCAACCGCGTAGCCATTAGCCACGCATGCTCCATCCACGTAGCGTCACCTTCATCCTCATGCGTGCAAGCCTCAGCAGCCTCCAGCAGCCATGCACAACCATTCTCCTCGTGCGCACGTGCATGCGAGCACCTCCTCTCTAATCACTATTCATCGTCTTCCCCAGAAGAACCCAAACCCACGTCCACTTCTCCACATGCAGTCAGCTCCACGGATCGCCAATCTCCACTCCATCGACGCCGTTGAACTTGCCTCACCCTCACAAGGCTGCCTCCGGCCACGAGACCAACATCAATGCGAAGCCTATAGTCCGACACACCACCATCGGCGTTCACACCATCAGCCTTTCCCTCCTCCTCGCGTGCAAGCTCCTCCACCGAATCCTCTGTTTCTCAACAGTAAAGGCCCTATTAATATTTACAAAGTTTGCCATTGCGAGAAACACTATTCTTTTATTTAACATCTTAATTTATTGAGGCACATTTGCATGAATATCCCTCTAATTTATTTGAATTACATATAGTTGCATTTATCTCATAAATGATAGCGTAGGGGATATTAGTTATGGGGAACAAGTTCAGTTTTGATTAAGATTGATAGTGTTTGTCAGTACCACGATCATGATTGACATATTTCCATGATGGTGATTTTGTATGTGCACGCCTGTATTCTTGATTAATTACTTAAAATGATGATTTACGTTGAAAAAGAACTGCACGAATTAGCATGCACACCCATTGAGTTTCCTGAATAATTGAGGCAACACTTACTAGTACAATAGGCTGATTCCTCCCTGTGGAGACGAACAAGCTATCTTTATGGTTTGATTTTGAGTAATAAATGTTTTTGATAGTCAATTTTCCACCACAAAAGCTTACAACGACATGTTATTTTATGTTTAAAATTTCAATGAAAGTGAAGATTGACTCATCAAATGGCACCGTTGCCGAGGAGGAAATATGCCTATTAATTTTTTCAGGAAATTTATATTATTTTTATGCTATTTCTGAAGCTTTTCTAAATTGCTGACCTTGTTTCTGTTTGCATGCAAAATTAATTGAACGTGACGGGAGCGCATGACGGAGGGGATATTTTTGGTGGACCTTGATGCCACCTAGAGGACCACAACAGGAGCACCTGGGCCATGATCTCGCACGTGTGGAAGGAGGATCAACGACCAGAGACATTTGTTTGCTTCTTTTAGATCTAGATCAGGCTAGATAGACATTAGCATTTAATTTCTGTCTTGTGGACCCTTGTTGGGTATTCTTGGGAATGTGTTCCCAGTACTTTTTATTTCCTATCACTCTTGTATGCGGGAGCATCTTTTTGGGAGTCTGTTCCAATTTTATTTAGATTATAGGATTATTGGAATTGTTTGAACTACACATTAATTAGTTAGCTAAATTAGATTAGGTTTGTTTACTTATCAAAAAAAAATCAAACTGCCTGCTAGAAGCTGCATATCTATAGGGTGACCATCTAGGTTTGAATGAGCAGCATCTAGTTTATCTTTATTGCATCGCATACATCCCTGCATTGAAGAAAGTTGGAGTAGGGTACGTCTTCTCTTAAGCATCAATTACCTGTCATGTATCTTCATTTTACTTAAATCGAAGACCACTAAAGTCTTTGAATCTAATTAATTTAGTGCTCACTTTGAAAATTGGGAATGCTAAGAGGTTGGACCTTAAAATCAATGACTTTAAATTGTGTGCAAAAGGATTTGATTGCGAGATTTTAAAATACAAAATGCGAAAGTGTGTTGCACACCTGAGACACTGTGCACATCACACATAAGGTCACTAGATAAATTTCTACCTCTCCTCTTTTATACCATAAGGGAAGCTAGTCGGAAATCAACAAGCCTATCCACTAAGTTACTTTGGTTCCTCGTGCGTGGGCTCGATTCGAGACTTCCATCCCTTGTGAGTAGGTTGTAGGCACTGACGAAGGTTAGCCTAGGAAGCGTAATTCTTGCAAAACTTGTTTGCCACCAATTGAACACTTAATTGTAAAACCTAGAATCTACTAAAAACAGATCCCACTATATTTGCGTTTGTTTTGAAAGTGGTAGAACTATCTAGAAAGTTTCTTCTTTTGTTCTGATTTCTTCTAAGTCCTAAGAGAGTTTAACCTATTTGACTTAAAGAAATAGACTATCTTTACTCCTATCATTTTAACCAGGATCCCATGCCCCGAGCATATCCATCCTTTGATGGGTACAATGACAATTCATGGGATCAATCATATTCCTATCCTAGGAGTACTGGCCTGATAACTCCCACCTTTGAGTAGAGCCTATGAGCAAGATTTTCCACCCCTGGAATCCCCACTACTATGTAAACACCGAACCCTCCCACCCTTCATGATTTTCTTTATCGATGTTGGATCGATACCCCTAGGCAACTAAAGCCTGAGATTGACTATCCTCCCCAATCTGACAATAGCGTCTCCTCTTTTATGATAGAAATGCAAAAAAAAAAAAAAAAATGGAGTCTATGGGAGAGATGTTGAGGAATAGTCAACAATTGAATGAGAAAATTCGTCAGCTTAGCTACTCTCTTACTAATGATTTTGATCCCTACTCGTACAACCTTAATCATCAACAAGATTCTGAGGAAACAATGAAAAATAGGGATCCCGTTTTGAGTAGCTATCGCGTAGACTCTTCCTATGAGACACGGCCACTAGAGGAGAACTATCTTAATAATTATCCACGCGAGCTATATTGGAGTCAAAAGAAAGGGAAGATGGTACCTCTTGAGGACCTTGACCTTGCTGACAATATTTTTCTTACCACTAACAACCCGGGTCAAGGTCTTATTGTTCATATCACTTCCCCTATTAATCATCTAATGGAACCCCATTCTATCCTTAGTGAGCCTAATCCTAACCCTCCACTTAGGGAATCAACACCTATCATTCAGCATTCTAAAGATTTAAATGCACCCAATGAAGGTGACCCTAAGGGAATGGAGGATGAATTGGATCAATTTTGGTCTTAGGGATACAAAGACTCTATTTTAGAGGAGGAAGATGACCCAATGAAGGAACCCGGACTGAGAGTTTGGAGTGAATCTCGAGGGGATTATGTGCTATTTGAAGATTTACCCCCCGAGGATATTAATGATTTAGTAAAATCCGGATTCCTTTATACTTTTGATTTTGAAAATCATCCTCTGCAAAATCAGGAGTTGATATTGGAGGAGGACGAACACAATAGTGAGAAGCCTAGGGGAGACTCTCAGGGACAATATACATCAGTTGAGGGTTTATGCCCCGAGAAGAACAAAGAATTCAGTGATATATGCTTTCTCCATAACATTAAAGATAATCCTCCTAAAGATATTAAGGATAGTGAAGTAGCACACAAAGTCCCCGGAAAGGATGTAATTGATAAGAAAGAACCTGGTGATGGATTTGATGACAATTCTGATCTCGCTACTTCCCAGGAAACCCAACTATCATCAAAGCATGTTGATCATGAATCTACTAATGAGATATTGAATTCTATTCATGTCTCATCTATTGTAGAGGAGCAGTTAGAGGTTCATAAAATAAAGAAGTTATGTAAGGATGTGGAAGACGAATTCTTATTGGGAATGGAACCTAAATAGACTAAGCCCTCTTTGGACATAATAATTACCACCCAATCACTCAAGCAACCTGTAGATTCCTTACCTAATCCTCGGCTTAGGTCTCTACTCATATACATTCTTTCTGGGGAGAATATCAGGCTAGTACATCCTTGGGTTGAATGGCGAGTGTGGATTGGTGCTTGTACTTTTAGTCTCGCCATTCAAGGGTTTGAAATTATTATGTTTATATCTTTTAAAACCCTTCCTGCTTTGGTGGATCCTTGTTATCCTCCACTTATTCCATTTCGGGAGGTCCCTTCTCATGTTCCTTTTGTTATTCCTAGACCTCCCCAGGTAGCCTATGAGGTTCTCTGCTTTCATGTCTTCTGGCAAGCATTTGGGATAACATTGCATCATAAGCTCACTAACATCCATGGCTACCTATTTTCTAGGCCTACGCTACTATGCATATTTTTAGGGCTTAGCTCTTTTTGTTCGGAACCAGACTTACAGGTTCCCCATAAGTCTGGCTACCGATAGAAAATGCAGTGCTTATTGGGAGGCAACCCAGTATTCAGAATAACACCTTTATCATGTGATTTCCTTCCTTTCCCCCCTATTTTAATTTTACAATGAGGACATTGTAGGGTGATGGCATGAGGAGGTGCATTTTGCAATTTAGGAAGTATTCATGCATTTAGGTTAGGTGCATTAGTGAAAAAAAATCTCTTTTGAGCTGAATTGGTTAATCCCTAGCAGAAGTTGTATTAAGGAGGTTTCATTAAAGATTTTCTTCTTAACATTATTTCTTAAGTTTAGAATCCAGTATAGTTACTTCACTTGCACATAGATTGGGTAATGGATCTTTGTAGAAAATCAATAAGCATTTTTAGTCTGCTAAACCCTTGGATAGTTAATAGGGAGTTAGGCATACTATCTTCTATTTGATCCACCTAATATTTGTGAGGAGAAGTAGAGAGACTACTGGTGTGCTAAGTCTAGTGCAAGGACTCTTAAGTTCTGGATAATTATATGATGATACCTCAGAGTTAGGCATAGTTTTCACTCTCTGTTCCTATGTGCAAACATTGTGTGAATTCCTTAGAGTCACCAAATAAGGCAGATACATAGAGATTGAGTCTGAATACAACTATGACTATGGTGGATGGTTATGATTGTCCTTTATAGAGTCCTCGGCTGAAGGAGGGTAGTAATGTCAAAGGTCAGAAATATGATTGTCCTATCCATTCTTTCCCGGTGCCAAGAGTAGGCACTTTCACCAAATAAGCCACACAATATCCTCTCGACCATCATCATTCCTAATAATGCCTCATAAATAAAAGTATGTGTCATTTTGTGTTAGTAGTTGAAAAAAAAAGAAAAGAGAAGAAAAAAAAGGGAAATGTTTATTTTAGAAAAAATATTAAAAAAAAGAAAAAAAAGAGAAATAAAGAAAAAGAAAAGAGTCCGAGTTTGGAGTTTCATCTTCTTGTCATTTTTTTTCATTATATGTCATTTTTGAGGCAACAACAAAAACACCCATTGTGATCCACAAAATATGATCCATACCTACTTTTTAGTATTTCTGATTGCCTGGATACTGGCTAAGGTCCTCTGACTTAGTTGTAGGGTTATTAGAACTTTAATTGAAGTGTGAATTACATGTGGGGCCACCAAATATTGAGTACATTTACAAAATCTGGTAAGATATGTGATCTCAGAAAAGAAAGAAGAAAAAGAAAAAGAAAGAGAAAGTGAGTGAGCGCAAGGGAACGCAAAGAGAGCATAGTATTTAGCCTATCTCTGGGTTGACTTGTTTAATAGGCTAGAGATCTAAAGTCTGTAGTACTAGACTGCATGTAGCACCAGATGAATGTGAGCCACAAAATATAAATCCATTCAACTCAGCATCTCCTACCTAAGCCAAAAAGTCGGGGTCAAATTATAGGTCATTTGCTGCTTTATCCCCAAGGGAAATAGTTGCCTATCCCGAAAGAATTTTGTCAAGGGTGAAGTACGAACCTCAAATGTGAGTTGGCTTTTCACTTGGATCTGTTGCCTAGGCTACTATCACTTCACATTTCTCTGGATCTCTAAATTTTTGGAATAAGGAAAGGAGAAATCTCTTGGTTACTTCCATTGTATCTCACTTTTGCTCGTGACTAGCAAAACATAGGCATGGGGGCATTTGATAAGTCCACTTTCATGGACCATTATTTGGCCTAAGTACTCTTTAATTAGTTATTCTTATTTGTTAATTAATTAGGAGTTATTTGGCAATTCATCTTAGCTTGCATATAATTTTATGCATCAATTTTATACTTAATAACATATGATATGGTAACATAATTGACTTGATGAATACAGGCTAGGTGGAAGAGTTCAGACGTCCATTTTTGCGTCTGTAAGACATCTGGAGATAAGGTTGGACATCTGGGAATGGCCATCACAAACTCCTGAGTCTACATTTTTTTAAAGATGTCTAAAGATGATGTTAGATATCTGATGGAAACCATGTGGCAATTATCCTTCTGTTCCAGTGGTTGGAGTGGTTGGAGAAACTTCAGGTCGAATTAACCAACAAATAGAGGAGTTATTTTTAAGGGAGGATCAGCCATCATCCTAAGGATATCTCCCACCCCCTGATGGGAATCTCCTTCCTCCTCCACCGTGGACCCTGCGTGCACCGTGGACCCTGCGAGCATCGTGGCTTAGGCGTGCTGCACCTCTTTTCCTTCTCCCTCCCACTGGTTGCATGGTGATAGTGTGCATCCACAACACCACCGCACATAACCCCTGTCAGCCATCCATCTTCTCCTTCCTCTTCGTTTTCTTCTTCTTCCCCTTCTCCACCATCGTTCACTGCAACCCAACTGGAACCCAACCACGGGGCCATCAGCCACGTGTACGCCATCCACGTAGCGTCGTCACCTTCATCCTCCTCATGAGTGTAAGCCTCAGCAGCCTCCAGTAGCCACGCACGACTGTTCTCCTCACGTGCGTGTGCATGAGAGCACCTCCTCTCCAATCACTATTCATTGTCTTCCCTAGAAGAACCCAAACCCACGTCCACTTCTCCACACGCAACTAGCTCCATAGACCTCCAATCTCTGCTCCATCCACGCTGTTGAACTCGCCTTGCCTTCACAAGGCCACCTCTTGCCATGAGACCAACGTCAATGTGAAGCCTACACTTCGCCACACCACCACCGGTGTTCAGGCCATCAGCCTTTCCCTCCTCATCATGTGCAAGCTCCTCCACTAAATCCTTTGTTTGACAATAGTAAAGGTCCTATTAATATTTACAAAGTTTTCCATTGTGAGAAACACTATTCTTTTATTTAACATCTTAATTTATTGAAGCACATTTGCATGAATATCCCTCTGGTTTATTTGAATTACATATAGTTTCATTTATCTCATAAATGATAGTTGGTTATGGGGAACGAGTTTAGTTTTGATTAAGATTGACAATGCTTGTCAGTACCAAGATCATGATTGAAATATTTCCATGATGATGATTTTGTATGTACACACCTGTATTCTTGGTTAATTATATAAAATGATGACTTATGTTGGAAAAGAATTGCATGAATTAGCATGCACACCCATTGAGTTTCCCGAATAATTGAGACACCACTCACTAGTACAATAGGCTAATTCCTCCCTGTGGGGACGACCTAACAATCTTCGTGGTTTGATTTTGAGTAATAAATGTTTTTGATAGTCGATTTTCCACCACAAAAGCTTACAAAAACACGTTATTTTATGTTTAAAATTTCAACGAAAGTGAAGATCAACTCGTCAAATATTATCCTAGGGACAGTGAAAGGGTAAGGGATTATCAGATTTCAGTTCGTTATATCCATCTTCTTATGTTTATTTCTAAAGGTTTATATTCTTTTCTTACAGCTTGGCTTATCTTAACGAGGGGCTTGAATTGAAGGTTGTGCATCGTGATGTAAAATCTAGCAATATACTTCTTGACTACAGATGGCAACTAAAGGTTTCTGATTTCAGGCTTGCCAAGCTCTTGTGCTTAGAAACAAATCATGTCACCACTCGTGTTATGAGAAGTTTTGGGTTAGTGTTGATATTTTTTTACCATTGGGCTTATTATTCCATTTCAAAGATATAAGTTCACTGCCAGTAAGTTCCATCTTATTTTGTTTGAAGTTATGTAGCTCTTGAATATGCAAGCACTGGAATGCTAAATGAAAGAAGTGATATTTGTAGTTTTGGAGTGCTAATTATGGAAATCATATCAGGTAGAGCTCCTGTAGATTACAATAGAACAGATGATGAGGTTAGTTAGCTTTTGCTTTTTTTTGCTTTTTTGTCATTGTTTTTTCTTTGACATCATGATTGGTAGGCAAATTCATTGTTGTTTGAAAATGTCATTCAAGGTGCATTTGGTTGAATGGTTGAAGAGAATGGCTGGAGAAAGATTTGAAGAGGTCTTGGATCCTAAAATCCCTAAGAAGCCTTCTCTGAAAGCATTGAAGCGTGCTCTGTTGGTGGCTCTCCATTGTGTTGATTGATACGGATTTTGCGTGGTTTGTAAAATACGTCGTTGTAACATGTAAAATTGATCAACTCTTAAATTTATAAGACTTAGATAGTGGAGTATCTAGGGTCGTCCAAGGAGGCCAATTTGTTTGCTAAATCAAATTTCTTGCTTTAAGGGAACTCAACTTTCTTTTTGGTGTTATATATATATGATTTTTACAGGTTTTGAAATAACAGGAACTGATGGGAACACCATCATGAGCCCTAACTAGCTCTTTTTGATCCAATTAAGTCAGTAAATGCTCCTACATAACCGCCAGAGAACCAAAACTCACAGTATAACCATTTTGAGAGAAAAATAAGAAACTAGGGTTAAAACTATAATTTTACTAGCTGTTCGTCACGCTTTTGTGCGGTTTGTTAAAAGATAATATCGTGTTGTAGTATAGCCGCGAAAGCATTCAAAACAAATAAAGATTTTTGTTACTCGAAAACCGGAGTATCCGAGGTCGAACACAGGGAGCAATCTCAGTACTTTGGAAAACCCAAGAATACAACTGTTACATGCAAATATAATTGATTCAAAGAGTTTTTTAGAAAAAGTAGAATTAGACGTCTGATTTATGTATCAGACGTCTTAAATGTGATCTTTCTTCCTTTCTTCCTTCTTCTCCTTTCTGCCTCTGTATCTTTCCTTCTGCTTTGCCGTTCCGATCTCTTTGCAATCTTCCCTTGTCCTTCTTCTTCTTCTCTGCGAAGACTTCTAATCTTTCTGTTTTCCTTCTCCTGCGAAGGCTTCTTTCTTCTTCTTCTTCTGTCTTCTTCTTTGGCTTGCTTTTCCTTCTTCTGCAGCGGCCAAGTCCTTCTCCTGCGAACAGGAGCAAAACCTAACCCTTCTCCCGCTACCCGCACGTCTCTCTCTCTCAAGCAATTCACTCAGAGCCACTCTCCCAGAGCCACAAGCATTAATCGGGTCGGATCGTACCCGGGACCAGGCGCACCTAAAGGTGGTGTGATGCGCGAGGAGTGCGTAGGTCTAGGTCGGGTCGGATCCGCCAAGTCCGCGTGGTCAGGCCGCGGACGAGGCGGGTGGGGTCAGTGAGGGACCTCACCCCTGTGCTTTCGAGGCAGTAAAGCTATATCACAAAAACTCTTTATACCATACCTGTGCCTTGAGATTCCACGATGTGGGACTAAACGTTCCGCCTTTCCTTTTCGCGCGCCCGCAGACTCTCGTGTGCAATTGCCCACGCTGAAAGCCCTGCTGGTGCTCCCTGCTGAACTCAGTTACTTCGCGACACTTGCGAGAGCCAGCTGCACCTGCCGCCTGGGACGCCTGATGCCTGCTGCTGCTCCAAGCTTCCTGCTGCTTCGGCTATTAATGGCGGCCGGGGCGTTCACCTGAGATTCCACAGAACGGCCTATTGGCCCAATCAGAATAGCTGGAAACCTTCGCCGCAGCACGGCGAAGGCGGTGGGTGATGCTGCAGGTTGTCGGTCGGCCTAGGCGTGCGCACCTAGGTCAACCTGTGGCCGGAGATGGTGGGTTGTTCGGGGGGTAGTTATGGAGGTCTGGAGTGGCAGTTGTGGGGTGGAGGGAGTTCCTGGTGGTGAGGCGGAGCTCACGAGGTGATTGGCGAGCCGTGTGGAGTGGCGGAGTGGTGTGGGCGGCTCGCCGGAGTGCGGTCGGAGGCGAGGAAGATGAAGGCGGTTAGGTACTGTCGAGGGGTAATCAAGTAAAATAGTTGGGGGAAAAGAGAGAGGAGAGGATGGAGAACGTATCTGGGGTTGTCTGGAGGGAAGGGAGGCGGCGGAGAAGACGGCTCGTAACTGCCGTCGTCGGGGAAGAAAGACCCTGAGGGAGGAAGCGGCGACGAAGACGAGGTCAGAAGTGCGTGCGCGGGGTACAGCGCGACGCGGGAGATAGCGGCGGAGAGGACTCTGCTGCTGGTATGGCAGCAGAGCGACGAGAAGGAGGGAAGGAGGTCGCCGGAGCTTGTTGGTCGTTTGGCCGGAGATGGGAGAGGGAGGAATTTGGAAGGGATCTCCGTCAAAATCAAGCTTAGCCTGTTCGGCCGGAGTTGTGGGTTCTTATATAGGCGCTGGACTGGGTGTGCAGGGCGTGAAGGGCACGTAATTGCCTGAAGTTGGTCGCCGGAGATGGAAAGGAGTTAGGATACCCAAATCTCCGGTGCGTTCGCACGAGAGATTGGGTTCACAGCAGCAATTGTAATTGACTTTATAAGGAAGGGAATTCCTCAGAGAATCCTCCTTCTATTTATGGGAGGGAATCTCTGAGGGATTAGAGAGCAATCCCTCTCCAAACCTCGCCGGAGCTCGGTTCTGCCCTAGCAATGGCGGCAGGACCGGTTTGCAAAGGAGGCGAAGAACCTAGGGGGTTCTCTGCAACGGTATTCAAAAGATAGGGACCAATTTGTGATTTGGGTGTACTAAATTGCAAAGTAGGTCAAGATGACCCCTCCTTAGGTCCAAATTTTGGTACAAACCTAATTTGGACCTAAGGAATCCAATGGAGAAGTTAGATTTCAGGTTTGACCTCTTTTGACTGGACATTTTGCGTAAAAACCCAAATTAGGTTAATTGAAGAGCTAGGACCCTAATCTAGGTCAAACTAGGTTCCAAAGGCCAAATTAAGTGTTCTAAACCCTAGAGTATGTTTTTCCATGATTTATAGAGGGTTTAATTTATTTTTGTTCTGACCAGAACCTTGTTAATTTAAGAGGGTCTGTTTTAGGGTTACCAAGTGTCATTTAGTTCTTAGATTGCACATGAACCCATTTCTGATTGACTCAACCCACTTTTTATCTCATTTATACCATTTGACCTATGTTTTGCCTCTGAGAAATCCTGTTTACGTACTGCAATGGTAAAATTGCAGTTTTAACCTTTATTTCATGTTTTCTTCTCAGGGCACTTGTTCCTTCAGTTAGGCCTTCTTCTAGGTTATGTAGGAGCTTTTATCTTCTTTATTGGGTCAAAATGAACTTTATTGGGTCAAAATGAGTTATGGATCATGATGAGGCTCTCATCACTAGCTTATCATGAATGCAGTACAACCATAGGTTTTCTCAAGGGTCGAATAAAGGTCAAATGGTCTTAATAGGATAACAAGTGGGTTAGATCAGATAGAAAAGGGTTTGCGTATGTTTTAAGAATTAAATGACTTTTGAAACCCTAAAAATAGATCCATTTAATTAAACAAGGTTTTGGGCATGATAAAATTCACCTAAACCCTCTAAAAATTATAGAAAAATATTTTCTAAGGTTTAGTACCTTCAATTTGGCTATCAGAACCCGTCTTGACTTAAAATGGAGTCTCAGATAGATATTTACCCTAATTTAGGTTTTTGCATAAATTAGCCAGTCAAACATGGTCAAAACCAAAATCCAACTTCACCATTGGATTTTTTAGGTTCAAATTAGGTTTGTACCAAAATTTGGACCCAAGATGAGCTTGTCTTGACCTAGTTTGCAAAATGGTCTTGTCTGATTACATTTATACACCCAACTTTCAAAAACCCTTGCATTCAGCCCCTAACTTCTTCGTCGTCTTCACAATTAGGTCCCTCCGCCATTATCGCGGTGGAAATCTACTCCGGCAATCTTTGATAGGAGTTTCTCCTTGATTGCTTGGTGAATCTCTTCCAAAATTGGAAGGGAGATTCTTTGAGAAATCCTCTCCAGTTTGAACCCATCCATATGCTCTGATTCTTTCCCAATCTCTCATGCGAACGCATGAGAGATCTGAGTCTCTTGAAACTCCTAAATCTGGCGACCTTCCAAGCTTGGGAAGCTTGCTTCCCAAGCTCTAACCTCCCCCTAGAGCCTTTTATAAGGACCCTCAAAGCTCACCGATCTCTTCACACTCGAAATCAGCCATGAATCCCCACAATTCCTCTCTCTCCTTCACGGTCGAAGGTTCCTCGACGTCCGACGGCCTTTTCTACCTCTTCTCATCATTTGTCTGCCATACCTACGGCGGATTCATCCTCCCTATTCTTCTCCGTGTCTCGCCGTACCAGCAGACACCCGTTCCCGTTCATCCTCGCAATTTCTCCCTCACCGAAATCGCCATCTCTACCCCACTTTGGCAACACCTCACCGATGCCATCTCTACCCCACTTCGTCCATCAACCTCTTAGCTAAGTCCCATATCTCCCCTACTATCTTCCCTGCTTTTTATTATCCAATTTCGACCACTGACGCTTCTCCGCAACTCCATCTCCTCTATCTTTGGCCACCCCTCCGGCGAGACCATCCCACCTCCACAGACCACCAAAACCCTCATCGACCACCTCAAAACATTCACCACACCTCTCTGATCATTTCCCCTCTCTTCATTCACCTATCCACTCACTCACATGTACCCTCGAACACACCCACTCACATGCACACAGTCTGACCTAGCCACGCACTCACAGACATCCACACGCCACACAAACATCCCCATCACGTTCGCCGTACTCCGACGACCCTCTCTGAGCATTCTGATGTAGCCGAGAGGCCATTTCATTGATTTCAGGTGTTCGCCTTGTCCGCCATTGACGAGTAAGCTTCGAGCTTGCTTAAAGCTCGCTCTAGGAGCTTCAGTCCCAGGTCTCTGCCCAGGTCACGTGGAAGCATCTCGCGCACAAGCCTAGGTCCTCAATTGAAGATGCGAGCCTCACGAGTTGAGGCAATTGTGAAGGAGACCCCTACTGTAGACACGCGAAGGGGGGGTGCACATAGTCCCACATCGGCAGCTGCGAAGTGTGTTGAGGCCATCAATTGATTTTGTGAAAGAAGCTGTTCGCCTCAGTTCACGGGGTGAGGTCCCTCTCACCCGCTCACCTGGCCTCATCCGCGACACATACCTGTAGACCTGGTCAACTCGATAACCCGCCTGACCTACACTCCTCTCTCACCACCTCAAACCAGTGAGCTTGGACCCGGGTACGCACCTGACTCGATAACCTGGATACCTTGTGGCTCTGGGAGAGCGGATCCTAAGAGAGAAAGCGAGAGGAGAGTTGCGCAGGTAGGGGGATGGTTTTGCTGCAGGGACCTTTAGCTAACACTTAGCTGGATTTTGAAGAAAGGAAGAGTCAGAGAAGGAAGAAAATAAGAGGAGGATCGCATAGCTAATGAGAAAGCAGCTAAAGGAAGAAAAAGGAGCAAAGAAGGGCCAGCGAAGAAGAAAGCTTGAGGAAGAAGAGAAGAAGTTAAGAAGAAGAAGAGGAGTTACAAAGAAAGGGTCAGAGAAAGAAAGAAGAAAAGAGAAGGTTCAGAGAAAGAAAAGAAGGAAGAGGCACACAGACAAAGAAAAGCAAAAGAGGTACTGTAGCAAATGCTATTTAAGACGTCTAATTGTAAAATTAGACGTCTGATTTCATACTCTCTCCTTTGGTAAAGTTGAGTAATTATTCTATGTATTAGACTTATAATTGGTGATTCAAATCACCATTATGTTGTCTAAAATTCTTTTTACTCTTCATATACTCATATGCTCTACATTGCAAATTAGTTTTTGAATAATATTTTGTGTTCAAATTACATTAATTGTTGAGATTAGTGTGTGAATTTCATTTGCTCCCTGTGTTTGACCTTGACACTTATTCGAGTAATAAAAATTGTATTTATTTTCAAAGCGATTTCGACTATATTACAATGCTTCATTTTAAAATCGATTTCACCACAATAAATAGGAATACTTGAGTTTTGTTGGCGAAAAATACTAACCTTAATAGCTAATATCTACATGCCAAAAATTGATTCTTTCTAAGCTCACCTTAGGCACGTGGAGACCAAGGGTAATTAGAAAGAAAGAGTGTTTGTGCACTAGGAATAATGTGACAAAAACAACAAAAGGAATTGAGACAAAAGCTATCTAAAAAAGAAGGCAACTTTAATTGAGTAAGAGTGTTTTACAAAAAACCCTAGTAGAGGAATGCTTCTACTACTAGAATAAATGTAACAAATAACAAAAGAAACACAAATCCTCCTAAAATGATGGTGAAGAGGGGAAGCTCCTTTCTCCAAGCTTAGTGGCTCCTAGGCTTGAAAAGGGCTCCTCCTCCTTCCTTGAAATTGGTGTCCTTCAATGCAAGCCCACAAAGGGGGCATGCACTATGCTCCTCCAAGGTGGAAGCTACCACCTTCAATGATCTCCTCCAAGGGTGGATGTGCACCACCCTTGCTCCTCCTTGCTTGGCCGTCCTCCTAGTGGTGGAGTGCTCCTCCTCCTTGGCGTGGCACAAGGATGAAGAGAGAAGGGGAAGAAGGCACCAAGGGGGTGGGTAGGATGCCCCCTTAATCTTCTCATCTTCTTCTTCCTTGGCCTTGAATTATGGTGGGTATAGGGTAGAATTAAAGCTAATGGAGGATGGGAATTATGTGGTGGTAGGGTATGGTATTTATAGGATTGGAAGGGGGGTGGTTATGGTGTTTTTTTTGGAGGGAAATGAAGGGGTGCTTGGATATTTTTGGAGGGAAAAATGGGAGGGAAATGAAGAGGTGCCTTGGTTTCCCTCCAAAAATACCTTCTAGAAGGTATTGATTTTGGAGGGAAAAAATGGAGGGTGGAGATGGGTTTTGATGGTGGATGTAGGGTGGTGATGGAAGGGATAGTTGGCACCAAAATAAAGTAGGAGTAGGTGGTCTTTTTGTTGGAGCTTAGGTAGTAGGTTAGTAGGGTAGTAGGTTTTGGTGCCATGGAGGTGGACTAGCTAAGCTAAGATAGTAGGGAGTAGGGTTGGAGGCATTTGGAGATAGGGTTTTGAGGGAGAAGAGCTAGAGGTAGTCATCTTGAGCTACATTGGAGCTGGTGGCTGCTGAAGAGAGTTGTAAGGAGCTACCTTAGCTGGCTTAGCTTGCTAGTTCTTTGCTAGCTACTAAGCCAAGCTAAAGCAAGCTGGCTTTTGCTGAAAGGAGCTGAGGTGAGCTGGGTCTGATGCTCCCAGGGAGGACCTAGCTAGTTGAGGTAGCTAAGGTAGCTTAGCTCAACTAAGTTGAACAAAGCTGAGTCCCCAGGAGCTGAACTTGAGCTTCCTGAGCTAAGATGAAGTCATCTTTAGCTGATTGGAGTTGAGTGGAGTTGGATGTAGCTTGTTCTGAGCTGAGGTGTACTCCAGTCAACTCAGCTGAGTTAGCTAGAGCTCCCAGTGAATTGATGGGAGCTGAGATGAGCTAGACCTAGCTAAGTTGAGCTGGATCTAAGCTGACTTGAGATAAGATGAGCTAAGATGAGCTCTCTTGAGCTACCATTTAGCTGAGATGAGCTGAATGGAGCTAGGATGAGCTAACCCTAGTTCAAGTGAGCTGGATTCCAGCTAGCATGCAAAAATGTGGTCTTTGACAAATCGAATGGATATGACATGGTCAGCATGGCGCATGGGAATAGCCTCGATCCATTTCGAAACATAACAGCCACGAGGATGTATTCGAAGCCATTGGAGGGAGGAAAGTGACCCATGAAATCGATTCCCCAAATGTCAAAAATTTCAGCAGCTAGGATGGGTTGCAAGGGCATCATGTCACGACGTGACATTAACCCTAACGACTAGCACCTAGTGCAATGTTTGGCATAATTGTGTGCATCCTGATGAAGGGAGGGCCAAAAGAAACTGCACTGCAACACTTTGGCTGCAGTTTTCCTCCCAGAGAATGGCCTCCGCAGGCCTGATCGTGGCAGAAGGATAGCACACTAGGGACCTCACTATTAGGAATATAGCGATGGATGATCTGATCAGCACCTATTCGAAAAAGGAGTGGATTATCCCAGAAATAATACTTTGCTTCTGCAATGAGATGCTCGCACTGGTTTTTAGGCCATCCATGTGGAAGGGAACCAGAAGCGAGGTAATTGGCAATGTCGGCATACCAAGGTCCACTTGCCACATTAATTGCCAATAGGTTCTCATCGGGAAAAACCTCGTTAATCGGCAGGGTAAGTCCAATGTGGTCAGGGTCCAGTCTAGAGAGATGATCAGCCACAACATTCTGGGCTCCAGCCTTATCGTGGATCTAAATGTCAAATTCTTGGAGCGGAAGGATCCAACGAATCAGTCTAGGCTTGGCATCCTTCTTGTGCATGAGATGCGAATGGTCGCGTGGTCAGTGAAAACAATAACATGCGAGCCCAGAAGGTAAGAGCGGAATTTCTCCAGCCCAAAGACAACCGCTAGTAGTTCTTTCTCAGTGGTTGTATAATTACATTGGGCCTCGTCCAACATCTTACTGTCATAGTACACCACGAAGGGGTGTCTATCGCATCTTTGTCCCAGGATGGCTCCGACTGCAAGGTCGGAAGCGTCACACATGAGTTCAAAGTCGAGGGACCAATCAGGTGGCTGGAGAACAGGGGCCTGGTGACAGCATCACGCAGCTGCGTGAATGCTCGTATGCAGTCGGGGCCCATATCAAAGGGTACATCGGTCGATAGGAGATGAGTTAAAGGTCTAGAAATCTTAGAGAAGTTTTTGATGAATCTCCTATAGAAACCGACGTGTCCCAGGAAGGAGTGGATTTGTTTGACAGAGCCAGGCACAGGTAAATCAGTAATTACATCAAGCTTAGCTCTGTCAACCTCGATACCCCTATCAGAGATGATATGCCCGAGAACAATTCCCTCGTGTACCATAAAATGTCTTTTTTCCCAGGAAAGCACAAGGTTCACATCAATACATCTCCAAAGGATATGGGTCAAGTTGGCAAGACAGTCATCAAAAGAGGGTCCAAAGACCGGAAAGTCATCCATGAAAACCTCGAGAAAGTTACCCACCATGTCATGGAATATCACCAGCATACATCTCTGGAAAGTTGCTGGTGCGTTACAAAGTCCGAACGACATTTTTCTAAATGCAAAGGTGCCGAAGGGGCAGGTAAAGGTGGTTTTCTCTTGGTCCCTGGGGTCAATTGCCACCTGGTTGTATCCAGAGAATCCATCCAGGAAATAGAAAAATTTATTTCCCTCTAACCGCTCCAGGATTTGGTCAATAAAAGGTAGAGGAAAGTGATCTTTCTTAGTTGCAGCATTAAGTTTCCTATAATCTACACACACTCTCCAAGATGTAGGAGTGCGTGTAGGGATGGATTCGCCCCTGTCATTGACACGGATGGTGAGTCCCGCCTTTTTGGGCACGACGTGAATCAGACTCACCCAGGGGTTATCGCTGATCGGGTAGATTATACCCTCATCCAGCCACTTAATAATTTCCTTTTTAACGACCTCCCGCATGTTAGGGTTGAGACGTCGCTGCATCTCGCGGGAAGGTCGAGCCTCCTCCTCCTATATATACGGTGAGTGCAGTAGGAGGGGTTAATGCCAGTTAAGTCTGATAAAGACCATCCAATGGCTGCCTTGTGTTCCATAAGGACCTTTGTTAGTTTGCACTCTTGCTCCCTGGTCAATTTTGAACTAATGATTACTGGGTGCATTTCATTTGGTCCCAAGAAAACATACTTAAGCGAATCAGGCAACTCTTTTAGCTCGGGAGTGGATGGTGAAAGATCTGGCATTCCTTGGGACGAGAGTGTCCCAAGTGGATCAGAAGAAAACAAGTCAGGAGGAAGAAGTTGGCCCTCAGTTTGGCCAAGCAGAGGGGCATCTTGGATAGATGGATCCAAAAAGGGGTAGCCCTAGTGAGTAGTATATGGGCTCAAGGTCCTAGTGTGGAGTTGCAATTCCACCTGATTTGGTGGGAAAGAAAGGGCAATCCGGTCTTCAAGAGTGTGGATCGGCGGTGAGTAGCCCGAATATGACTCAGACCATGAGGTATGGGAAGCGGAGAAAACCTCGTCAGAAGTCTGGTCAGGAGAAGGTACGGGAAAAGGGAGGGATAGGGGAACATCACAATATGTGTCGGTCAGGCAATCGTCAGTGTTTAAAGGTAATCCACAGCAGTCAGAATAGGTCCCTATTAGTCTGATACACATGCTAACAGCCATGTCCTCGTCAGACGTGTCATCCTCGATACAATCGCAATCAAAGTTCTTGGCTGCCTTGAAGATGTTAAGCTTGAGCTTCTCAGATCCAACGGCAATCTCAATATAGCCCGACTCGCAGTTGATATGGGCGCGGGCTGTGGCCAAGAAAGGTCGACCAAGGATGATCGGACAATTAGGAAGTGAGCTAGGAACTTCCATATCCAAAACAAGAAAATCAACAGGAAAACAGAGACAGTTGACCCTAACCACCACGTCTTCCACCACACCCTTTGGTATTTTGATAGAACTATCTACCAACTGTAACGTGATAGGGGTGGGTTTCAAATTTCTAAGGTAAATTTCTTGAGCATGATGGTTGGTATAAGATTGATGGAAGATCCTAGATCAAGCAGAGCACGGTTAAAATTGTAGCCTTGGATGCTACAAGAAATAAGCGGTGTGCCTGGATCTTTCTGCTTCGGTGGTAGATTAGACAGTATAGCACAACTCGCATGAGGCGAGAGGACCACTAAATTCTTTATTTCTTTGACTGTCGCTTGGGTGTAGTGTAGTCTTTGAAAAATTGGGTGACAGTAGGTATGTGGTCGATAGCCTCTAACAGGGGTACCTTGATTTCAACATCCTTGAATAAATTACGCAGGTTATCAAAGGACTGCATATCCTTTTTCTTGCCTTTTGGCTCCCTCAGTAGAGCCTCAGGGAATGGGACTGATTCTGGCACTAATTTGGGTGTATCGTCCTCTTGCGACTGCGATGCGCATCCCGAATGAGAGGGCGATGAAGAAGATGGGCCAGGATCAGGTCGAGGCGGATCGACGGTTTGCTTACTTCTCATAGTAATCGCATTGGACGTCGCGGGTCCAGTGGGATCATAAGGCGGAGGAGGGTTCACAATAGGGACATAAGGGTTAGGTGCTGCAGCGGGATTAGCCTGAAATCCCGGTGGAATGCTCGGAGCCTGCAGAATCTGATGAGCCTTCCCCTGAGAAGGTCGTACTTGTGGTTGAGGACCACGGGGTACGAAATTTCGCGGGTTGGGAACAGGTTGGGCTAGAAGATGCCCTGAGATTGAGTCACCATGCGTAGTTGACTGATCTCAGCATTCTGCTACGCCAATTGGTGCTGAAGAGAGGTCATGTTCTCTTCATGGCGCTTAGACATTTCTGTCATCATTCGCATTAGTTTATAAAGAGGACTCGATGCGTGTTCTGTTTGCGGTATGCAAGGACCCGATGGTGGATTCACCATAGGATTAGACTGGGCCCTTGGGATGACGGGTGCAGATGGTCGCATTGGCCCACCCACGGGGTTTTGGTGCTGTGGGTTATTGGACCATGCAAAGTTTGGATGATTTCGCCACCCTGGGTTATTAGTAGTAGAGAACGGGTTGTTCCCTAGGGCGCAAGCGTCTTATAAGCTAGAAGACGAGTCCACATGTAAATATGCATCCGAGCACACGGAGGCCTAGTCCTCTGTGTCAAAATACTGGCTTACAGAAGCCAGATCCACATGACTTACCGAATCTTTTGGCGCGATGCTCGGTAAGGAAGATGTCATGGGGTTTTTGGGGATAAGCCTGGCATTGGAAGGATTAGGATTGTGATGAAGTGGTGAGGTGAGGGTGTTTGCCAAAGAATGGGCAGGATTGGCCAGAAGCTCGTCCAGGTTCTTGTGCACGACGGAGACTTCATCCAATTTTTGTGCGATAAGGTTAAGATCAGTGGATGAATGGGAGGGTCCCGTGTCAACTTCGTGAACATTATGGGGCAGGCTGGTACGATTAAAGGCGACAATGGAGGCATTGTTCATTGAGTTTTCGCTCATGTTTTCAAATAATTTGAATGCTCCATTCTCGTCTTTATTCATGAAATTCCCTCCGTAGGAAGTGTCTGCAATCTGCTTCAAAGTCTCATTTAGCCCATAATAGAAAATCTGGGCTATATGCCACTTAGGCAGACCGTGGTGCGGACACTTCCAAAGGAGGTCATTATACCTCTCCCAAGCCTCATGAAATTGTTCGTCGTTTTGTTGTGTAAAGGAAGTTATAGCACGGCGAAGTGCATTGGTTCGCCCGATTGGGAAGAATTTCTTGAGAAATGCTGTTCGCATCTCTTCCCAAGAATGGATGGTTCTCCCAAGGGTGCGTAACCATTGCGACGCTTTATCTCACAACGAAAACGGGAACATTTTCATGAGGACAATTGATAACCCGATGTTTCTTGGTCGTTTCAGCCAATCGGGTTAGGTCTTCCAAATGGAGAAAAGGATCTTCACTTGCAAGACCATGGAAGTGGAAGTTAATCAGGCCAATTATATTGGATTTCAATTCAAAATCGTCCCCGCCCATGGGGACCCGAATTTGTCCTATGGTCTCTGTAGCAGTGGGATTTTGATAAGAGCTAAGAGACTTAGGCTCCTCCCATTCGGGAGGGTTCTGCATTTCCTCCCAGGTTTCCGTAATGGCTTCAATTTGTTCATTATACATTTCCATTTGGGCTTGGAGGCGGGTTATGGGGTCCATGGCTCCTCCACCTGGTGGGATTTGAGGGCGATTTCCTCCCTCGGGATTTGGGGGTGGGCGTGCAGCCATGTTTGTGGAGGAGGATGACAATTCGGTTTCTGTCCTAAAATTATTAGACAATTCAAACAATTTAGGGTTTTGTGACCTCCTCCCAAACATGCACTACCGCAGGATGAATTGGGGGGATAAGAAGGGAAAAGGAGATGAGAGAAATGACGCCTCAAAGGTACACTTGATGACAAATCAAGGCAATCAAAGTCCTAACCTCTATAGTGTGCCCGTAGAGCTAAAGATCTAAGTTACCTACTATCACAACCTACGGAACCAAATGCGAGCACTGCAAATCCACCGGGCCAGATTGAAAGGCCGTTTGCCCCAGTCTTAGACACCCGATAGCACACGGGAAGACGCACCAGCACGTAGGCGCTACACGCAGGTAATTAGAGGCTTAGGATCAAGTGCTTCAGGAATGTGAAGGGCGTTGTATACGGGTAATGCCCAAGTGGGTTGATTTTAGAAAGTGTGTAAATCAAGCATGCAACAGGGAAATCTCCCCGAATTGAAGTTAGTTGGTGAATGGTTTTTATAATTTTAGCTTTAAGTAGTATGGATTTTAAGATTTCGCTGAGTTACCAATTCAACCAATCTCCGGGTTTTGAGAAAATACAAGTTCTTCTATGCCCAACAAACCCTTCTTCAATGTGAGTTGGTTAATGCATGCTAAAAATGCAATGGGCTTCCCTAGGTGAAAATTTCTATGTGTGGATGCACGAGTCAATTTTAGGTTAGTGTGAAAGGGAGCCAAAGCACTTCAATTCAAGTGCTCCCAATCACCAAAATGATGTTCCACACACAAGGCTCAACCACAAGATAATGTAAAAAAGATCAAAGTGTTGGGGTTGAAATATTCGGGATCAAATCTAAGACACGTGAAAGGTCATGGTGGGGTTGGAATCAACTCAATTCCATGTCTCCCCACCAAAAAAATGTGATCCTGAATTGTGGATGAATGAGGCAAGGAGGGATGGCAACCAATCTATTTAATCTTGCCTCAAAGAATACTTCACATGACGAAAGATTCAAGAATCAAGATTCTTGGATCTTCGCTATGCGAAGTTTGGCGGGAAATCCTGGGGCGGTCGGGGTGTAGCAGACAATCAAACAAGTGATTTTTAATCCACTTGCCCCAAGAAATCCCAAGAAGTGTTTTTTAGGTTTTTTTTTTAGGTGACAAGTTAACCTAAGTTGCTAAGAGAGAGAGACCTACCTTTTCAGCAACGTGGTCGAAGCTCAGTGCGGCACTGGCGACTTCACGCTCTCGTTCCCACCTTGGATCTGCCCACGTCTCCGACTTCCTCTGCTTGCCTCCTCCTTGCAACTGGTTTTCCTGCACACCAACAAACAAAAACACCCGTGAAGAGAAGGGTGTGAGAAGAGAAAATCAAAGGAATGGAGTAGAAACTTACTTTAATGCGTACCTCCCCGGCAACGGTGCCAGAAAAAGTGTGTTAGGACTCGAACAGGTTGTGTTAATATGATGAAATTATCGTTGAAGTGAGTATAGTGGTGAACCTAAATCGAGCCTAACCATCTTTTTACAAAATTTTTAACCTAGGCTACGTAATTTTATCTTGGTCACTTTTAGGCCTAGGGTCGATCTCAGGGAGGTGGGGATTAAAGGTGAAGAAGTTTCTACGTCTTACCTAAAATGTATCTCTTCCGTGCATTTATTATGTTTTTGGATTTTTTTCTATTTAAGATTTTTTTGCTGATAATTTTGTCCTTGAGGTACGCCCTCAAAATCAGGTCCTTGGCTTCTAGCCAAATTGTTCTTGGCTTTGAGCCAACTTAGGGTTTCCAAAAAAACTGGTCCTGCTATTTACAAGATCGAGTACCTGCAAGACAAGAATTATCTTTTCTCTTTTACTCTTTTTTTATCTTTTTAATAGCAGGAAACAAAAGAGAAATAAAAACAAGATTGGTTGCTTGTAGAGAAATAAATATAGTATATATATATTATATATAGGGGTGGGGGTGGAAGTGGAAATGGCCTGTAGCATAGTGTCAAGTTGGTCCACATCTAGGAAGACGCAACCAACAAGACGAAGTGCCGCGTAGAGTGTAGGATGGATGTGTGGGAGTGTATGCGGAGGCGCTTTCTTTACGCGGGTATCTGGGAATATTAGCAACTGGTGCAGATATTCCTGCGATATAATGCATGGTGGGGTGATGTGTATGTAAATATATATATATATAGATATATATATATGTATATATACAGATAGTGTTATAACTATATAGGTATATATGTAGTTATGTATATACATAGATATGTAAATATATATATATTGGTATATATATATATATTTGTAACTAGATATATATGCATATATATATATAGTAATATATGTATATAGATATATATATATGTATATATGTATATAGATATATTTGTATAAGTATCTATGTATATGGATATATATAGATATGTATATGTATATATATATATATGTATGTGTGTATATGTATATATATATGTTTGTATGTATATATACTTATATATAGTTGTATAGGTATTAATATGTATATATATATATAAATATATATATGTATAAGTATGCATAGGTGTGTAAAAGTGAGTGTGTGTGTGCGTGTACTGGCAGGTGGCTGTGAGAGGGAGCGGGCGAGTTAAGCCGTCTGGGGGCTGTGTGCGACGTTTGGTGGCTAGGGCACGCGCAGGCGTGCAACGCAAAGCACAGACGCTGGAGAGAACACGCGCACTGTCGTCGCGCGTAGGTGAGTGTGGGAGTGTGAGAGAGAGGGCAATGCAGCGCACTGCGTTGCGGGTGAGAGTGGATGCGGGCGAAGACGCAGGCGTGGGTGCAGATGGGCACGGGCGCAGACACAGGCGCTGGCGCTGATTGGCTGGAGGCGGTCGCAAGGAGGAGAGAGAATGCGCGGTGACCAGATAAGTGAGAAACAACCCGGTCACCGCACTGTAGCTACAGTGTCGCGCTGAGAGGCATGAATAGTAGCTACAGTGCCGCACGGGATGGACAACCGGTTGCGGCCGGTTCTGCATGCGCGGGTGCGCTGGAATTCACCTGCACGCATGGAAAGAGCCTACGGTCGTTGCTGGCGTGCGGGCGGTGCTTACGCTGCTGCTGGCGGCCACTGCTGTTGCTGCTGGAGCTTCTGACCTTGGAGCTCTGGCGATGGTGGCGAGAGCTTCCAGTGAAGAAAATAGAGGGAGAAACCACCATGCCCACCTGCTCACGAAGGAGCTGGGCGGTGGTGGAACTCACAGTGGTGGTCGTGGGACCACTATGAGCCTGCTCTTGCCCTCAGTGTGGCTCTTCAGTGGGAAGAGATATTGCATATGGAGGGGAAGAGGGGAGGACGATGGCCTGGAGGAAGGGTGTCTGTGGTGGTGTGTGTTCCAGGCTCCCTCCGCAAGGGAGAGGGCAGGGCTTTTTAAAGAAGAAGGAGCCTGCCACAGCCATGCTGCAGGCAGAGCATGCTGTTGGCAGGGGAATGGCGTGAAGAGATGCAAGCCC
The DNA here is from genome assembly GCA_037157565.1 of Thalassia testudinum. NCBI lineage: Eukaryota > Viridiplantae > Streptophyta > Magnoliopsida > Alismatales > Hydrocharitaceae > Thalassia > Thalassia testudinum. The sequence continues at coordinate 43,796,316 of JAZHRO010000015.1, read as the reverse complement.
CATGCCCTGAGCCGTGCGAAGGAGACGATTTCAAAGTCAAAATAAAAAAGGAAGAAGGTGAAATTTGCAATGCAACCCTTGATGAAGATGTTATTTACATGGCCACTTATTCGCATTATCCTCCCCTCTCAAATAAATGCATGCAAGTGTCTTTTTTACAAATGCAACTATAGCTACCTAATATGTAATGGCAGTGCTAGGAAATAACACAAGATGGCATATTTATTGGTGTATTTTTGCTGTGCAATCAACAGGATTCATTGGTTTGCTTCTACTTGAGAGCCTAAGTAATCTTGGTTCACACTACACATATCAAGAAAGACCAGGTGAACATAAGATCCAACCCTAGTGTTCATTAGGGAAGGTGGAGTCCTTACCTATGCGCGCAGGTAGACTTTTTATCCCAGACTTTAGTCTTGTGTCTTGGAGAAACTCTTTCCACCAAAAAGGTACTCTCCCACCAAAAATGTGTGCTCCCCCAAATAAAGTTGTAAGAGTTATACTGACACTTGTTTCAAAAAAAAAAAAAAGAGAAAATCTTACAAATAAGTCAGTATATCTTTCAAATGTCTGTAAATTCTTCTCCCCTAAAGGTTTTTTCAGGGCACGTTACAAATACCCTGTTTCTATCATATATTCATTGAGCCACAAAAGCAATAAAATGGGGGTTGAGTTTTCCATTATCTTTTTAAAGGGTCAATCCGAAGACATGAGTTGAAACTGGGACCAACCTGCACTTAAAAATTCGTGAAACCCTGGGCTTGAGCCTTAATGTTCATCTGGTCAGTCTTGATCCTTCACTATGCACAAACCATAATCTCTTGAGCTCTCGAGTACGACAAAACCTTCTGAGTCCTAGAAATCATACTTAAGGTTTAAATGTCAAGAGTCCAGGTTAGTCATGTAAGACTTAAAAGTACTGGTAGTCTTCTCTGCAATTGGTTCTCACAATATTCAATAGATAAACACACCCATGTTGCTTCAGATATAATCTTCAGCTTAAGATCATTTCTAAATGCAATACAAAATGTTTTGCTAGGGACTAGCAAAAGATAGGCATGGGGGTATGATCGCACAACAAAAATACACCAGTAAATATGCCATCTTGTGTTATTTCCTAGCACTGCCATTGCATCTTATGTAGCTGTAATTGCATTTGTAAATAGACACCTGCATGCATTTATAAAGAGGGGAGGAGAGTGTGAATAACTGGCCATCTATTAATTAACATCTTCCTCAAGTGCGGCATTGCAATTTCACCATTTTCAATTTTTTTATTTACTTTGAATTCTTCTCTCTCGCATGGCTGCAGGGCATGGGGCATGCGCGCCTCTTCGTGCCTCTCCTCCTGCCAACATCATGGCAGGAGGTGCGCTGCCAGCAACATGGCTGTGGCATGCCCTCTCCTCTTTATAATGCCTTGCTCATTCCCTTGTGCGGGGGAGACACTTGCATGCACCTTTAGACACCTTCAGATCCACCGTCACCTTGAGCCAACCTCCTCCCCTCTCCCTCTCCATACACAGTATCTCTTCTCACTGAGAAGAGACACACCGTCGGTAGGAGAAAACCCACAGTGGTCTCTAACCACCATTGTGAGTTCCACCACCGCCCAGCTCTTTCATGAGCAGGTGGGCGTGGTGGATTCACCTTTTGTTTTTACCACCGTTCATCTTCTCTGCCATTGCCAGAGCTTCAAGCTTTCAAGCTCAAGAGCTCCAGTAGCACCACGCACCGGCCTGCAGCTTCGCTGATCACCGCACGCACGCCTGTAGATCACGCTCGCCCTTTTTCCATGCACGCAGGCGCTACACAGCACGCCCAGCATGCGAAACAGGCTGCTATCGGTCGCCAGACCACGGGTACACTGTAGCGCACTATAGTGCGAGGTCTGCGTGACACTGTAGCCACCGGCTCGTTTCTCACTTAGCCGGTGGCACATTGCTCTCTCTCCTCGCCTACTACCTGCGCCAGCCGGTCGCCTGCACCCGTTCACGCCTCATTGTGCCCGCCTGCTGCGCTGCGCTCGCCCGCACCCGTCTTCGCACGAAGAGAGCGCAAGCGCTCCCCAGCGCACCGCACGCGCTCTCCCTCCTACGCCAGCGCATCTCAGCGCATTAGACTACGGGGCAGCGTAGCAGACAGCTTATCTACTGCGCTCCCCTCCTCCTCCAGCATACACACACACCCACTTGTACACACACACTCGTACACTCACACACACACTGGTACACACTCACACATACCCTTATACACTCACGCATACACGCATATATATATATCCACTCACATATATACATATATATATATACATATATATATATATACACACAAATACATATATATACATATATACATATACATATCTATATACATATATAACTATATATATATATGTTTACATATACATCCACATACCCATATCCATAAATACACTTCACCACCCATACTCCCATGCACTAGTCCTTCCATTGCGCATCATATTGTGGGAATATCTACACCAGTTGTTGATATTCCCCGATATCCGCACAAAGCAGGCGCTTCCACACACACTCACACATCCGCTCACACTTCATGCGGCACTTAGTCTTGCTGGTTGCGTCTTACTAGACGTGGACCAACTTGACACTGTGCTACATTCCATTTCCACTTCCACCTCCACCCCTATATATAATATATAACTATATACATATATATATACTGTATCTACTATATATCTATACATATACTAAGCAAAGTATTTCTTTCTTTTCTAGCAACCTACCTTGTTTCATTTATCTTTTATTTCTTGCTATTAAAAAGATAAAAAAAAGAGTAAAAGGGAAAAGATAATTCTTGTCTTGCAGGTACTCGGTCTTGCAAATAACAGGACCAATTTTGGAAACCCTAAGTTGGCTACAAGCCAAGAACCATTTGGATCAAGGCCAAGGACTTGCTTTTGAGGGTGTACCTCAAGGACAACATTATCACCAATAAAAATCTTAAAAAATAGAAAAAACCAAAAAAATAATAAACGCAAGGAATAGATACGTTTTAGGAAAGGCGTAGAAACTCCTTGACTTTCAAATTCTCGCCTCCCTGAGATCGACCCTGGGCCTAATAGCGACCAAGATAAAATCAAGTTGGCCAGGTTAAAATTTTTTTGAAGTTGGTTAGACTTGATTTAGGTTAACTCACTATACTAACTTCAATGATAATATCACCATATTAACAAAACTTATTCGAGTCTCACCAGTGTGCTTCTTCCGTGGCCTCATTTGCACATGAATAAAAAAAATTAATTAAACATATTACAAAATTTATATGATAAATGAGAAAATTTTAAATAATGATTTTTTAAAAAAGAGTTAAAAGATATTAACTACATTAGAAAGTAAAAGTTATTATACCTTAAATATCAGTATCTATTACATCGAGACTTATTTCTGGTTCTTTTGGAAAATCTTGATATGCTTCAGATAGAAAAGAATGTTCACTATGCTTTTTTCCATCAAAGAAATCACAAGGCTGATTGTTAATTTTCTCAACACAGTTAATTAAGTTAATTATGCTTAATTATGTGCAAAAGAAAGTAACTTAGGTCAACTTGAATTTATGTCAATTAAGTAGTATAGGGTCAAGTTAACCTAACATTTTAAATTTTAGTTCTTTTTAACTGGTTGAGTCCAGGCCGTTCACTGGGAAGCATAACTTAACTTAAATTCACCATTAAATCCTAAGCTACTTATTTTATTAATGAGGATTATAATTAAATTTACTTGAAGAATATGAATCTTGCTTAAGGATTTCCAATTGAAAAACATGCAAAATTCCATAAGGAAAACATATTTACACATATGATTTGTTACTACAAATAAGTAAACATGTTTATTTATTTAATTTCTTCTTATTCACAAGACATTAAGGCAAGAAAAGAAGAAATTTCAAATGAACATATGCCTTATTATATCATTTATGCTTAAAAGAAATTGAATTAGAGTAAAATACAAAAAATTAGACGTCTTAAAAAGATATCAGACATCTTCAGCACCATTCTTCCTTCTCTATCTTCAACCTTCTTTTCTTATTCTATCTTCTCTCTCTTTCTCTCTTCCTTTCTCTTTACCCTTCTGTCTCGAGGAAGCTTCTTCTTTAACATCTCTTCTTTCTTTCTTTCTTTCTTATCATTTTCATTTCTTTTGCCTATTTACCTTTCCTTTTGTTTCTCTTTTTTTTTTTATTCTATTTAGCCCTATGAGCTCTTCTCTTCTTCTCCTTCTTTTCCTTCATAGCTGAGTTGAACCGAACCGAATTGAACCCAAGATCTGAACCAAAAATTTGGTTTTATGGTTGGCGGCTCGGACCGGTCGGGGATACACAGCACCCCTCTCAGGGTGGGACCAGACCCTACTAGATCCGAACCTAGTTTATATTAGGTTTGGTTTATTTCCGATTCAGCATAGTCTCCAGCCTCTCCAACCCACGGCCTCCCAGGCCCACATGCACACGCCCGCTCATGGGCCCATGCTCGCACGCCCACAAAAGCACACACACCCGGGCACGCGCACCGCGTGCACCCACACACACATACATATGCTCATTGTGCGCCTAGCACTGACGACCGATAAAGCCTATACACTTTTTCATTTTATTCACAGGCGCAAGCTCCTCCTTAGCCGATGTGGGACTATATTGTTCCCTTCTAGGCCAAGTTTCAATTGAAGACTCCGACCAGCTCAGAGCTCCAAATCGAGCAAATAAAGGTTCGATGGAAAGCTCTAAGGATGCTCTACATGATTACAGTATCAATTTGATACTTAGGGAAAGTCTTGCTCTTCGATTTGAAGGGCAAAAAGGCAGGATCACCATGGCCATTCTGGCCTTCAGTGCAGTTCTTTAGGTCTACGGACCTGCAGAGCAGTTCTTTGACCTCAGACGAGGTGCTGAACAATTCAGTAGGTTTTCCGCACCTACTGAGGAAGGGAAGAGACTCTAAAGAGCTTCAGGAAAGCAAAGAAGCTTGATCTCTTCGCTAAGGAGCTTTAATGCTCCATTTCTCACTCTATTTAGCCCAACAAATAGCTAAAGATCAATTTCATCAACTCAAACAACCTCTAATGGTTGTTAAGGATCTATCTATCCAGATTTTTCATTTGAATTTCATCAGAAACACACTGATGCCAGTTTGGGTTGAAAAATAACCCAAACTGTACAGCAGTCTAATTCTTCTACAAAACCGATCAAAATTCATCCAAATTGAATTTGATCTGTCTAAAATCATCCCAGGAATAATTTGAACTCATCAATTCCTCTAACTGAATCTTAAATCAACAGATCAGACCTATGGTTGACCGCTGAACCTCGAGATTTGACTTTCTATATCGAACAACATCAGATGAATTAAACACTTCAAATCATTTCTATTTGATCTCAGAAATATGTTCAGGGTATCAAAGAGGAATTTCACCCAAGAAACCTAGGGTTTCAGGTTTGTCGCCTGAGATCTAAGATGGGTTTGTTTGGCAGAACAAACTAAAGATCTTCTAAGAAATCAGAGGGTTAGGACGAATTCTATGATCCTCACTCTTGCTTCTGAACCTCTCAAAATGTTCTAAACCCTAAGGGAGACACCTCTCCAACTTTGCTGGAGTTGGAGAAGACAACAGTCTAAATCTAGCTCCAGACTTCCAGTCACCAAAATAACCATCAAGATAGAATCCCTAGTCCTCAAATAAGCAATCTGGAGCTTCTCAGGAAGTTTCTTAGGCTGAAGAGTGTTTTTGACTCGTCGGAGCTTGCTGGAGCTTTGGTGAGTCTAGAAAAAGGCTAAATAAGTGCAAAAGTTGTCAAAATAGGCTAAAGAAGATCTGAAAGGTCTCCTGAGGTCACAAGGTACCTCAAGAAATCAGTAATTCATTCAATTAACAATTAAACTGGAAGATATGCAATGAATTGGCATTGATCATAATGTGAATTCACTTGAACTCAAGACATGTTCTCTCACTCAATTGAGTGGAGAAAACAAGTCAGTAAGAGGTGGCGTTGAAATACATGATGTTAATTAGCTGGAAGAACTCCTCTTGAGCCGCCATTGACAGCAAGCTCAGGAGAGTGTATGAAATTTAGGCATTTGTTATATAGGTGATTATTACTCAAATTTAAGTGAAGATAGGGGCCCTTAAGTTATGAAGAGATGACGGAGGGCCCCAGTGTGTGTGTTTTAACCTTAGAGACCTCCACCATGGACACTGGAGATCGTCGGTGCAGGTGGAGTGTGATTGCACAGCAAAAATACACCAATAAATATGCCATCTTGTGTTATTTCCTAGCACTACCATTGCATCTTATGTAGCAATAGTGGCATTTGTACATAGACACATGCATGCTTTTCTTTTAAAAGAGGGGAGGAGAGTGAATAATTGGCAGTCTAATTAACATCTTCATCAAGGGTTGCATTGCAAATTCACCATTTTCATTTTTTAATTTTGACTTTGAATTCTTCTCCCTCGCGCGGCTGCAGGGCATGGGGCATGTGCCTCTTTGCGCCACTCCTCTGCCAGCAGCATGGCGAGACATGCAACGCTTGCACCATGGCTGTGGCAGGCTCCTTCTTCTTTAAAAAGCCTTGTCCTCTCCCATGCGCTGGGGGCCTGAACACACACCACCTTCAGACACTGTCCTCCATCGTCAGGCCAACCTCCTCCCCTCTCCCTCTCCATACGCAGTATCTCTTCTCACTGAAGAGACACACTGCGGGCAGGAGCAAGCTCACAGTGGTCCCACAACCACCACTGTGAGTTTCACCACCGCCCAGCTCCCTCGAGAGCAGGTGGGCGTGGTGGTTTCACCTTCTGTTTTCATCGCTAGAAGCCCTCACTACCATTGCCAGAGCTTCAAGGTCGGAAGCTCCAGTAGTAGCAATGGCTGCCTGAAGCCGGGCAGGCCACCGCGCGCACGCCAGCAGACCTCCGCGAGCTCTCCAAGCGCACGCAGGTGCTTCCCAGTGCACTTGCATACGCAGAACTGGCGCTACCGGTCGCTCGCTCCCATATGGCACTGTAGCCACTGTTCACGCCTCTCAGCGCGACATTGTAGCCACAGGCTTGTTTCTCACTTAGCCGGTGGCACAGCGCTCTCTCTCCTCTCCCGCAACCCGCTCCAGTCGGTTGCCTGCGTCTGTGCCCGCACCTGCTCCTGCCTGCAGCGTTGTGCGCTGTGCTGCACTCCTGCACCCGCCTGTGCACGAAGACAGCGCCTGCATAAAGCCCTTGCACGCCCGCACTCCTGCAAGATCAGACAGCAGACTCTCCCGCCAGACGGCTTAACTCTACCCTCTCTATCACACTCACCCGTCAGCGACACACCCATACTCATACACACACACGCTCGTACACTCACACACTCAGTTGTACACACCCACACATACATACATATATACATATATATATATATCCACTTACTTATATACCTAAATATATATATATATATATATACACACACATACATACATATACATATATACATATATATATATACATATATACATATTCATACCTATAAAAATATACATAAGTATATATACATACATATATATATATATTTATACATATATACATATATACATACATATATACATATATATGTATATATATATGCATATATACATACACATATACATATACGTATATTACTATATATATATATCTATATAGTTATAAATAAATAAATAAATAAATATATATATATATATTTACATACACATCACCTACCTGTATCCATACGCCCGTACACTAGTCACCCCACCGCACATCATATCACGGGAATATCTGTACCAGTTGCTGATATTCCCCGATACCCGCGTAAAGCAAGCGCCTTCACACAGACTCCCACACATCTGTCCTACACTCAACGCGGCACTTTGTCTTGTTGGTTGCATCTTACTAGACGTGGACCAACTCGACACTGTGCTACACTCCATTTCCACTTCCACCTTCATCCCTATATATATAATATATACATATCTATATATATAGAGATTGTATTTATTATATTAAGCTAAGTATTCCTTTCTCTACAAGCAACCTACCTTATTTTTATTTCTCTTTTGTTTCCTACTATTGAAAAGATAAAAAAAAGAGTAAAAGAGAAAAGATAATCCTTGTCTTGCAGGTACTCGGTCTTGCAAATAGCAGGACCAATTTTTTTTGGAAACCCTAAGTTGGCTCAAAGCCAAGAACTTGATTTTGAGGGTGTGCCTCAAGGACAATATTATCAACACAAAAAAATCTTAAATAGAAAAAAAAAACCAAAAACATAATAAACGAACAAAAGAGATACATTTTAGGAATGGCGTAGAAACTTCTTCACATTTAATTCCCACCTCCCTGAGATCAACCCTGGGCCTAAAAGTGACCAAGATAAAATTAAGTAGGCCAGGTTAAAAAAAAAAATTTTGTGAGAGATGGTTAAACTCGATTTAGGTTAACCCACTATACTAACTTCAACGATAATTTCACCATATTAACACAACCTATTTGAGTTCTACCACGCTTTTTCTGGCGCCGTTGCCGGGGAGGTGCACATTGAGGTAAGTTTCTACTCCATTCCTTTGATTTTCTCTTCTCACACCCTTCTCTTCACGGGTGTTTTTGTTTGCTGGTGTGCAGGTAAACCAGTTGCAAGGAGGCAAGCAGAGGAAGTCGAAGACGTGGGTAGATCCAAGGTGGGAACGAGAGCGTGAAGTCGCCGGCGCCACACTGGAGCTTCGCCCACGTTGCTGAAAAGGTAGGTCTCTTCCTCTATTAGCAACTTAGGTTTACTTGTCACCTAGATAAAATTAAAAAAAAACCCTAAAAACACTTCTTGGGATTTCTTGGGGCAAGTGGATTAAAAATCACTTGCTTGATTGTTTGCCATCATTCCCACCGCCCCAAGATTTCCTGCCAAACTTTGCATAGCGAAAATCCAAGAATCTTGATTTTTGAATCTTTCGTCGTGTGAAATGTTCTTGGAGGCAAGATTAAATAGATTGACTGCCATCCCTCCTTGCCTCATTTATCCATGATTCGAGATCACATTTTTTGGTGGGGAGACTTGGAATTGAGTTGATTCCAACCCCACCACAACCTTTCACCTGCCAAAGATTCGATCTCGAATATTTCAACCCCAAAATTTTAATTCTCTTTACATTATCTTGTGGTTGAGTCTTGTGTGTGGAATATCATTTTGGTGATTGGGAGCACTTTAATTGAAGTGCTTTGGCTCCCTTTCACACTAACCTAAAATTGACTCGTGCATCCACACATAGAAATTTCCACCTAGGGAAGCCTATTACATTTTTAGCATGCATTAACCAACTCACTTTGAAGAAGGGTTTGTTGGGAATAGAAGAACTTGTATTTTCTCAAAACCCGGAGATTGGGTGAATTGGTAACTCAGCGAAATCTTAAAATCCATACTACTTAAGGCTGAAATTCTAAAAACCATGCACCAAATAAAACTTCAATTCGGGGAGATTTCCCCGTTGCATGCTTGGTTTACACACTTTCTAAAATCAACGCACTTGGGCATTACCCGTATACAACGCCATTCACATTCCTGAAGCACTTGATCCTAAGCCTCTAATTAAAACTGGTAGCAACTTGACCCTTATTAAGGATTGGAGGTCTAACTACCTGCATGTAGCGCCTACGTGCTGGTGCGGGTTCCCGCGTGCTATCGGGTGTCTAAGACTGGGGCAAACGGCCTTTCAATCTGGCCTGGTGGTTCCGTGGTGCTCGCATTTGGTTTCGTAGGTTGTGATAGTAGGTAACTTGGATCTTTAGTTCTAAGGGCACATTGTAGAGGTTAGGACTTTGATTGCCTTGATTTGTCATCAAGTGTACCTTTGCGGCATCATTTCTCTCATCCCCTTTTCCCTTCTTATCCTCCCAATTCTTCCTGCGGTAGTGCATGTTTGGGAGGAGGTCACAAAACCCTGAATTATTTGAATTGTTTGATAATTCTAGAAGGAAAGAAATCGAATCATCATCCTCATCCACAAACATGGCTGCACGCTCACCCCCAAATCTTGAGGGAGGAAATCGCTCGCAAATCCCACTAGGTGGTGGAGCCATGGACCCCATAACCTGCCTCCAAGCCCAAATGGAAATGTATAATGAGCATATTGAAGCCATTAGGGAAACCTTGGAGGAAATGTAGAACCCTCCCGAACGGGAGGAGCCTAGGTCTCTTAGCTCTTATCAAAATCCCGCTACTACAGAGACCATAGGACAAATTCAGGTCCCTATGGGCGGGGATGATTTTGAATTGAAACCCAATATAATTGGCCTGATTAACTTTCACTTCCATGGTCTTGCAAGTGAAGATCCTTTTCTCCATTTAGAAGACCTAACCCGATTGGCTGAAATGGTTAAACCAAGAAACATCGGGTTATCAATTGTCCTCATGAAAATGTTCCCATTTTCGTTGTGGGATAAAGCATCGCAATGGTTACGCACCCTTGGGAGAACCATCCATTCTTGGGAAGAGATGCGAACAGCATTTCCCAAGAAATTCTTCCCAATCGGGCGAACCAATGCGCTTCGCCGTACTATAACTTTCTTTACGCAACAAAATGGCAAACAGTTTCATGAGGCTTGGGAGAGGTATAATGACCTTCTCCGAAAGTGTCCGCACCACGGTCTGCCTAAGTGGCATATAGCCCAGATTTTCTATTATGGGCTAAATAAGACTTTGAAGTAGATTGCAGACGCTTCCTATGGAGGGAATTTCATGAATAAAGATGAGAATGGAGCATTCGAATTATTTGAAAACATGAGCGAAAAGTCAATGAACAATGCCTCCATTGTCGCCTTTAATTGTATCAGCCTGCCCCATAATGTTCATGAAGTTGACACGGGACCCTCCCATTCATCCACAGATCTTAACCTTATCGCACAAAAATTGGATGAAGTCTCCGTCATGCAAAAGAAGTTGGACGAGCTTCTGGCCAATCCTACCCGTTCTATGGCAAACACCTTTACCTCACCACTCCGTCACAATCCTAATCCTTCCAATGCCAGGCTTATCCCCAAAAACCCCGTGAGATCTTCCTTACCGAGCGTCGCGCTGAGCGATTCGGTAAGTCATGTGTATCTTGCTTCTGCAAGCCAGTATTTTGACACAGAGGACCAAGCCTCCGTGTGCTCGGATGCATATTTACATGCGAACTCATCTTCTAGCTTAGAAGACGCTTTCACCCTGGGGAACAACCCATTCTCTGCTACTTATAACCCAGGGTGGTGAAATGATCCGAACTTTGCATGGTCCAACAACCTGCAGCGCCAAAACCCCACGGGTGGGCCAATGCGACTGTCTGCACCCGTCATCCCAAGGGCCCAATCTAATCCTCGGGTGAATCCGCCATCGGGTCCTTGCATACCGCAAACAGAACACGCATCAAGTCCTCTTGATAAACTGATGCAAATGATGATGGAAATGTCTAAGCGCCATGAAGAGAATATTACCTCTCTTCAGCACCAATTGGTGCAGCAAAATGCTGAGATCAGTGAACTATGCATGGCGACTCGATCTCAAGGCACTCTTCCAACCAACCTGTTACCAACCCACGAAATTTCGTACCCCGTGGTCCTCAACCACAAGTATGACCTTCTTAGGGGCAGGTTCATCAGATTTTGCAGGCTCTGAGCATTCCACCGGGATTTCAGGCTAATCTCGCAGCAACTACACCTCACCCTTATGTGCCTATTATGAACCCTCCTCCACCTTATGATCCCACTGTACCCGCGACGTCCAATGCGATTACTACGAGGAGTGGTAAGCAAACCGTTGATCCGCCTCAACCTGATCCTGGCCCATCTTTTTATTGCCCTCTCATTCGGGATGTGCAGCACATTCCCGAGAGGATGATACACCCAAACTAGTGCCAGAATCGGTCCCATTCCCTGAGGCTCTATTGAGGGAGCCAAAAGGCAAGAAAAAGGATACGCAAGCCTTTGATAACCTGCGTAATTTTTTCAGGGATGTTGAAATCAAGGTACCCTTGTTAGAGGCTATCGATCACATACCTACTGCCACTTGATTTTTCAAAGACTACACTACACCCAGGCGATAGTCAAAGAAAACAAAGAATCTGGTGGTTCTCTCACCTCATGCGAGTTGTGCTATATTGTCAAATCTACCACCGAAGCAGAAAGATCCGGGCACACCGCTTATTTCTTGTAGCATCCAAGGCTGCAATTTTAACCGTGCTCTGCTTTATCTAGGATCTTCCATCAATCTTATACCAACCATCATGCTCAAGAAATTTACCTTAGAAATTTGAAACCCACCCCTATCACGTTACAGTTGGTAGATAGTTCTATCAAAATACCAAAGGGTGTGGTGGAAGACGTGGTGGTTAGGGTCAACTGTCTCTGTTTTCCTGTTGATTTTCTTGTTTTGGATATGGAAGTTCCTAGCTCACTTCCTAATTGTCCGATCATCCTTGGTCGACCTTTCTTGGCCACAGCCCGCGCCCATATCAACTGCGAGTCGGGCTATATTGAGATTGCCGTTGGATCTGAGAAGCTCAAGCTTAACATCTTCAAGGCAGCCAAGAACTTTGATTGCGATTGTATCGAGGATGACACGTCTGACGAGGACATGGCTGTTAGCATGTGTATCAGACTAATAGGGACCTATTCTGACTGCTGTGGATTACCTTTAAACACTGACGATTGCCTGACCGACACATATTGTGATGTTCCCCTATCCCTCCCTTTTCCCGTACCTTCTCCTGACCAGACTTCTGACGAGGTTTTCTCCGCTTCCCATACCTCATGGTCTGAGTCATATTCGGGCTACTCACCGCCGATCCACACTCTTGAAGACCGGATTGCCCTTTCTTTCCCACCAAATCAGGTGGAATTGCAACTCCACACTAGGACCTTGAGCCCATATACTACTCACTAGGGCTACCCCTTTTTGGATCCATCTATCCAAGATGCCCCTCTGCTTGGCCAAACTGAGGGCCAACTTCTTCCTCCTGACTTGTTTTCTTCTGATCCACTTGGGACACTCTCGTCCCAAGGAATGCCAGATCTTTCACCATCCACTCCCGAGCTAAAAGAGTTGCCTGATTCGCTTAAGTATGTTTTCTTGGGACCAAATGAAATGCACCCAGTAATCATTAGTTCAAAATTGACCAGGGAGCAAGAGTGCAAACTAACAAAGGTCCTTATGGAACACAAGGCAGCCATTGGATGGTCTTTATCAGACTTAACTGGCATTAGCCCCTCCTACTGCACTCACCGTATATATAGGAGGAGGAGGCTCGACCTTCCCGCGAGATGCAGCGACGTCTCAACCCTAACATGCGGGAGGTCGTTAAAAAGGAAATTATTAAGTGGCTGGATGAGGGTATAATCTACCCGATCAGCGATAACCCCTGGGTGAGTCTGATTCACGTCGTGCCCAAAAAGGCGGGACTCACCATCCGTGTCAATGACAGGGGCGAATCCATCCCTACACGCACTCCTACATCTTGGAGAGTGTGTGTAGATTATAGGAAACTTAATGCTGCAACTAAGAAAGATAACTTTCCGCTACCTTTTATTGACCAAATCCTGGAGCGGTTAGCCGGAAATAAAATTTTCTGTTTCATGGATGGATTCTCTGGATATAATCAGGTGGCAATTGACCCCAGGGACCAAGAGAAAACCACCTTTACCTACCCCTTCGGCACCTTTGCATTTAGAAAAATGTCGTTCGAACTTTGTAACGTGCCAGCAACTTTCCAGAGATGTATGCTGGCGATATTCCATGACATGGTGGGTGACTTTCTCGAGGTTTTCATGGATGACTTTTCGATCTTTGGACCCTCTTTTGATGTCTGTCTTGCCAACTTGACCCATATCCTTTGGAGATGTATTGATGCGAACCTCGTGCTTTCCAGGGAAAAAAGACATTTTTTTGTACATGAGGGAATTGTTCTCAGGTATATCATCTCTTATAGGGGTATCGAGGTTGACAGAGCTAAGCTTGATGTAATTGCTAATTTACCTGTGCCTAGCTCTGTCAAACAAATCCGCTCCTTCCTGGGACACGTTGGTTTCTATAGGAGATTCATCAAAGACTTCTCTAAGATTTCTAGACCTTTAACTCATCTCCTATCGACCGATGTACCCTTTGATATGGGCCCCGACTGCATACGAGCATTCACGCAGCTGTGTGATGCTGTCACCAAGGCCCCTGTTCTCCAGCCACCTGATTGGAGGAAGCCATTTTACCCATGCTTCTTTTCAGGCACTTCTGAGAAAATATGGAGTCCACCATCGTATAGCATCTCCGTATCATCCTCAGACAAATGGCCAGGTTGAGGTGTCGAACCGGCAAATCAAGCAAATTCTCCAGAAAATGGTTCGGCCTGACCGTAAGGATTGGTCTGACAAGCTGATTGATGCACTTTGGGCATATCAGATCGCCTTCAAGGCTCCCCTAGGTATGTCTCCTTATAGAATTGTTTACGGGAAGCCTTGCCATTTGCTTGTGGAGTTGGAGCACTGCACTTATTGGGCGGTTCGCTAATGTAACCTCGACCCAGACTTGTGTGGTCGAGAAAGGAAACTCCAACTCCAAGAGCTGGAAGAGCTCCGTCGTGAAGCCTATGATTCTGCCTTAACCTTCAAGAAACTCACTAAGGCTTTTCACGATAGCCGAATTCGGTGGAAGGAATTTGAGCCATCTCAGCAAGTTTGGCTTTACAATGCCAGGCTCAAATTCTTTCCAGGGAAATTGAAGTCCAAATGGATTGGTCCCTTCTTGGTCTCGAGACCATTTCCCAATGGGGCCGTTGAAATTGAAGATCCCAAATCTAGGCATAAATTTACGGTCAATGGGCAGTGTTTAAAACCTTATCTTACTCATGAACCTGCCCCCGTTGGAGAAACGGTTGCCCTGCTGGAGGGTAACTAATTTCATGCCTCATTCTGAGTCCAGCTGGGGATGTTAAATTCAGTGCTTGTTGGGAGGCACCCCAGCAACACTCCTCCACTGTCATGTACACTTCACTTCGCACCTTTTCACTTCACCACCCACCAACCACCCACCCTACCACCCTGCTATATACGTTGCACCTCAGCTCTCGTTCCCCGATCTTTGGACCTTCCTCTACCCTACCCTGCATGCATATGAGGACATATCATGGTTTGGCATGGGGGGGTGGATAGGCATCTATAGGATCTGGGTATTATATGGTATCATGCAGCTTCCATCTATTTATAAATATGTACATAGAAAAAAAAAGCGTTTAGTAATGATCTGAAGGCTGAAACAAAAATACAATAGGTGTTTATGGATATTCAACCACTGTTTTGAAGACTTTCCAGGCCACAGAAGCTTGATTCGCTCAGGTTCGACTTAATTCACTTGAGCATTGACAAGATAGATCGGAATCTCTCCTAACTAAGGGCGTATTCTTGTACCTGAGACATCAGTACATGATCCATTGGTTTGCTTCTACGCGAGAGCCTAAGTAATCTTGGTTCACACTACAATATCAAGAATGACCAGGTGAACATCAGATCCAACCCTAGTGTTCATGAGGGAAGGTGGAGTCCTTACCTGTGCACGCAGTTAGACTTTTTATCCTAGGTTTTAGCCTTGTGTCCAGGAGAAACTCTTTCCACCAAAAAGGAACTCTCCCACCAAAAAAATGTGCTCCTCCAAATAAAGTTGTAAGAGATATACTGACACTTGTTCCAAAAAAAAGAAAAAATCTGTGCAAATAAGTCAGTATATCTCACAAATGTTTGTAAATTCTTCTCCATAAAAAGTTTTTCACGGCAAGTTTCAAATACCTTGTTTCTACCATATATTCTTTGAGCCGCAAATGGGAGTTAAGTTTTCCGTCATCTTTTTAAGGGTCAATCCGAAGACACGAGCTAAAACTGGGACCAACCTGCACTTAAGATTCGTGAAACCCTGGGCTTGAGTCTTAATGTTCATCTAGTCAGGTTTGATCCTTCACTATGCACAAACCATAATCTCTTGAGCTCTCAAGTACGGCAAAAACCTTTTGAGTCCTGGAAATCGTACTTAAGGTTTAAATACCAAGAGTCCAGGTTAGTCGAGAGATGGTCTACGCCATATAAGACTTAAAGTACTGGTAGTCTTCTCTGCAATATCCAACAAATAAACACACCCATGTCGCCTCAGAAGAAAATCTTCAGCTTAAGATCATTTCTAAATACAATACAAAATGTTTTGCTAGGGACTAGCAAAAGATAGGCATGGGGGTATGATTGCACAGCAAAAATACACCAATAAATATGCCATCTTGTGTTATTTCCTAGCACTACCATTGAATCTTATGTAGCAATAGTGGCATTTGTACATAGACACATGCATGCTTTTCTTTTAAAAGAGGGGAGGAGAGTGAATAATTGGCTATCTAATTAACATCTTCATCAAGGGCTGCATTGCAAATTCACCATTTTCAATTTTTTATTTTGACTTTGAATTCTTCTCCCTCGCGCGGCTGCAAGGTATGGGGCATGCGCCTCTTCGCGCCACTCCTCTGCCAGCAACATGGCGGGACATGCAACGCCTGCAGCATGGTTGTGGCAGGCTCCTTCTTTAAAAAGCCTTATCCTCTCCCTTGCGCCGGAGGCCTGAACACACACCACCTTCAGACATTGTCCTCCATCGTCAGGCCAACCTCCTCCCCTTTCCCTCCCCATACGCAGTATCTCTTCTCACTGAAGAGACACACTACGGGTAGAAGCAAGCTCACAGTGGTCCCACAACCACCACTGTGAGTTCCACCACCGCCTAGCTCCCTCGAGAGCAGGTGGGCGTGGTGGTTTCACCTTCTGTGTTCATCGCTGGAAGCCCTCACCGCCAATGCCAGAGCTTCAAGGTCGGAAGCTCCAGTAGCAACAACGGCTGCCTGAAGCCGCGCAGGCCACCGCACGCACGCCAGCGGACCTCCGCGAGCTCTCCCCACGAGCGCAGGTGCTTCCCAGCATGCCCGCACATGCAGAACTGGTGCTACCGGTCGCCCACTCCCGCATAGCACTGTAGCCACTGTTCATGCCTCTCAGCGCGACACTATAGCCACTGGATTGTTTCTCACTTAGTCGGTGGCATAGCGCTCTCTCTCCTCGCCCGCAACCTGCTCCAACTGGTTGCCCGCGTCTGCGCCCACTCCTGCCCGCAGCGCTGTGCGCTGCGCTATGTAGTGTGCTGCGCTGCACTCCCGCACCCACCTATGCACGAAGACAGCGCGCACGTTCCCTCCAACGCCTGCGTGAAGCCCTTGCGTGCCCACGCTCCTGCAAGATTAGACGGCGGCCGCTCCCGCCAGATGGCTTAACTCTACCCTCTCTCTCACACTCACCCGTCAGCGACACACCCATATTCATACACACACACACTCGTACACATACACACTCGTACACTCACACACTCACTTGTACACACCCACACATATATACATATATACATACATACATATATATATATATATATCCACTTACTTATATACCTAAATATATATATATATATATATACATACATACATATACATATATACGTATATATATATATATATATATATATATATAAATATATATAGGCATATATACATACATATATATATATATACATATATACATATATATCTATATATATATACATATATACATACACATATACATATACATATATTACTATATATATATATCTATATAGTTATAAATATATTTATATATATTTACATACACATCACCTACCTATATCCATACGCCCGTACACTAGTCACCCCACCGCGCATCATATTACGGGAATATCTGCACTAGTTGCTGATATTCCCTGATACCCGCGTAAAGCAAGCTCCTCCGCACACACTCCCACACATTCATCCTACACTCTACATGGCACTTCGTCATGTTGGTTGCATCTTACTAGATGTGGACCAACTCGAAACTGTGCTACACTCCATTTCCACTTCCACCTTCACCCCTATATATATAATATATACATATCTATATATATAGAGACTGTATTTATTATATTAAGCTAAGTATTCCTTTCTCTACAAGCAACCTACCTTGTTTTTATTTCTCTTTTGTTTCCTGCTATTAAAAAGATAAAAAAGGAGTAAAAGAGAAAAGATAATCCTTGTCTTGCAGGTACTCGATCTTGCAAATAGCAGGACCAGTTTATTTTGGAAACCCTAAGTTGGCTCAAAGCCAAGAACAATTTGGCTCAAAGCCAAGAACTTGATTTTGAGGGTGTGCCTCAAGGACAATATTATTAACACAAAAAATCTTAAATAGAAAAAAAACCAAAAACATAATAAACGCATAGAAGAGATACATTTTAGGAATGGCGTAGAAACTTCTTCACCTTTAATTCCCGCCTCCCTGAGATCGACCCTGGGCCTAAAAGTGACCAAGATAAAATTAAGTAGGCCAGGTGAAAAAATTTTTTTTGTGAAAGATGGTTAGACTCGATTTAGGTTAACCCACTATACTAACTTCAACGATAATTTCACCATATTAACACAACCTATTCAAGTTCTACCAGAGTGACTTAGGCGGATCAGCTGTTAATAGTGATGGAAAAGAAGTGCTATGAATTCATAATGAAGTGAGGAAGGTGAACGATGCGAAAAAAAATGATAAAAGAGTGGCTCAGACGAGCTCAAAGAGCTCGCCGGAGCTAAGGAAGACGACATACAATTTGAAAATTTAACCTAACTAACTACCTAATCTACTTAACTAAGATACACTACTCTAACCTTAACCTAATCCTACTGTTACCTAGACGAAGGGAGCAGAAGATCTCCGTCAAAGGTCCTTAATGGAGGAGGAAATCAGAGGGGTGGGGAAAGAAGTCTGGCGAGTGCAGACGAAGTGTAGCAGAGGAAATCTAGCATCGGTACTGCGTCAAAAGACTCAACGGACATCGGCAGAGATCTAGAGAGAGAAGATGAACGGAGAAAGACAGAGGAAGCGGAGGAAGGTCGTTGGATTTTGGAGTGAATAGCCTATCTGCTAGCTCAGTGGGAGAAGAGGGAAGGGAGCTAACTACTGAAATCGAGGGGGTGGAGGGGTATTTATAGGTTGCAGCGGCTGAGGAGGATGATGTATCTAGACGGAGAAAGGTCTAGGAGTGAAGTGACCACCGGCGTCTTCTTCGACGCCGGTGAGGTTAACTTCAAGCCTAAAATAGGATTGCAGCTTCATCCAGACCAATGGATGAAAAGAGGATGGTGAGCACAAGCTCTAGGAGCTTGGAAGGGAAGGGAGGACGTCGGATTTGCAGTGATCGGTGGGTGTACGCACCTCCTATCGTCAGCAATCGAAGAGGCTGAGGAAGGAAAGAAGAAGAAGAAGAATATGTTTTCAGGGACTTACCTGTAATGAAAACTAAGGACCTAGGTGAAGAATAAGGACTCGATTGAAATAAAACATAAGGAGTAAAATGTAAACTAAGGTTTTCAAGTTTTATTTTAATTTAAATATTTTTCATCTTTTTATATATGATTATAAATATGACAATTATTATATTTAAACCTTGGATTTACATTTTTGACCTTTTTAGCTTAATTTATTTAATTAAGTAAGGTTACTTAAGTTATTACATGCTTAGGTATAAATTATACTTAAGTTAATTAACACATTAATTAGATAAATTATTGATAATATTTCGAGTCCATTTATTAATTAAATTATTAATAATATTGATTGGATAATAATATAGCATTTTAAACTTATTTTAAGGTCCTTTAATATTTTATCCCTTATTTAATAATTAACCCATATATTTACATATTCTTAGCTAATTAACTAGGAAGACTAGTTAATTAGGGGTAATTAGAGACCATGATGAGCTTCTCATCATACCCTCAAGCCAAAGTTTTGCTAGTCTCTAGCAAAATTAACTAGATAATATGATGATTTAAAACAGTTGGGTTTAAATTAATATAAATAAGAACTAAGTAGAGGAATGCTTAGGTCAAAATTTTGAATATTTAATTAATTTTTTTAGATTATATATATAAATAAATACCCAATATACAGAGCATTCTGTGAAAATTTCCTTACTTAGACTTATAACTCAAACATCTTCAAAACACACTCTATTAAAAACATAGTTTTTAACGAGAATTTTATTAAAAATTAAAATATAAAAAATCACTTATTCTTTGTAATCATTCTTAACCCTAAAAACTCAGAATTCAAAGTGTTTTAAGAAAACATAACCTAAGAGTTGGAAATTAAATTTTAACTAAAAAACTCAATAGACTTAAGGTAGTCCTCTGTTGTTGTGATTCGTAAAGCGCATTTTTGATAAGAAAAAGCGTCGTAGTATAGTGCGCAATACGATCAACAAAAATAATTTCTAAGGATAACGATACTTGGAGTCCCGATCGTTCTTTTTTGGAAAGCGTTTATGGGAATGCATATTTGAAATCGATCTCTTTTGCTCTACTTGCTTAAAATCTCATGTCGGTTTATGGTGATTTACGTATTGATGTACGACATACTAGTTACCAAAAGATAGTAATTAAAATATGCAACTTCAATCATACCAAAAGATGATAACTAAGCACATGGTGATTTTCAACATATATATTTATATATATAAAAGATGATGATGATATCAGAGTTGTAGAGAGAGGTAGAGGAATGCTTGTACAGGGAAATAAAACTACTCGCTACCAGAAAATGACTACATACATGAATCTATGGGGGGATTTTGCATGCATCATTGGGGGAGAATCTAGATCTACACTACTAAGAAGTAAATAAAGCATGTAAATCTAAGATGAAATATAATCTAATCTAGCAGAAATAAGGGCATTCGGAGGTGGCTTCGATGGCCTTTGATTTGGTTGAGAGGAGAAAGAGGGGCAGCCAATAGTGCTTAGGCCGACCCTTGGGAGAGAGGTTGGAGAGGTGATCCAGCATCTTGGCCTGGAGGTGGTGGTGGACACGTTGAAGCAACTCGTGAAGGTGGAGTGGAGGTGGAATGTAGCTAAGCTAAATGGAAGCCAAGAGTGGATGAAGCCAAGAGTGGATGAGTGCAAATGGCCACCTCTTAGGTCTTTTTATAGACCTAAGGGAAGCTCTCTAGAGAATTATGGAATTCTCTAGAGAGGCCTATGGTGGGAGCTCATGAGAGAGTGAGAGAGAGGATGGATGGTGGTTTTTAGATCCACCAAATGTGAATCTAAAAATTGAATGGCTCTTGGTTGCTAATTTTAGCAACCAAGGCAACAACACATGGTAGAGAGTTCTAGAGAACTCTAGGCTAGGTATTTTCGTGTGGATGGTGTGTGTGGATGTGTGTGGGTCAAAACTTAGGTGGCTAGGTTGATTAGGTTAGGTTTTAGTGGGTTTAGGTAAAGGTAGGTCTCAAATTAGGGTTGTAAACCCTAATTCACTAAGGTAAAGTGCAATTAAACTTAATACAAGTTTAATTGGGTGTGTGAAAAATTAATTGAGAGCAAATATACTCAATTAAGTTAGGTCTAGGTCAATTGGACTCTCACTGAGTCCAATTGGACAGTGTGTGCTGAGATCAGGGCTCAATTGGACTTAATGAGTCCAATTGAATAGACTGATGGAATTGACTAAGATCCAAGTCAATTAGGTTTATTGAGGACCTAATTAGGTCCTTAGGGAGGTCTAGAGGTGATGTACTAGGGTTAGGGCACCTTAATTTAGGTTCCTAGGGGGTTAGAATTGGGTTTAGGGACCTAGAAATCCAAGATTAAGGCTTGAATCTCAAAACAGGAACTAGAGAGTAGTTCCAAACGTCTAATAATAGTGTCAGACATCTTATAGTGAAAAATTAGAAGTCCAGACCTATTGCCTGGATGTCCAATCAGAGTCAGGAAGGATTCTAGGTTCTGTCTTGGGTATTCTGTAGAAATTGGACGTCTGACCAAGTGTCTGGATGTCCAATAACACTGCAGAAGTGGGTTTAAGGTGTGCGGGAGTTAGCTAAGGGTTCTGGATGCCCTATAACTCATCTAGACGTCCAAATAGAGAATAGAATAAGGGTTTTAAGGTTTCCTAGGGTGCAGTGACCTAATCTAAGGGTGGCCAAGGCTTGGGGAGGCTTCTAGGCTATCCTAGGGCTAGGATGGGCCTAAGTTATTCACAATTTATTACTTTATTCCTACTTAATAGAATAACATACCTTAACTCCCTTACATTATTATCTACTGCATCTAATCTAGGTCTTCCGCTCCAACTCTGCTGCAACACCAGTTATTCTTTATTCTTCAGATCTAGCTCTAGATCCAGCTTCAGTTCTAGCTTCTGATCGGCTTATTACCTGCAATTGACATAATGCATCTAATCAGTACATTATTTTATGCATAGCTAAAAGAAAGCAGTAAAGGTGCTAGTAATGCTTATGCATGCATGAATTACCCTAACTTATGCTAAGTCCTAGTTTAATTTAGGTCAATTAAGACCTATGATTGTTGCGCAATCATCTGTTTATTAGATTTGATTTCTATCTATCTAAGTTTTAGCAAATTAGCCAGATACTCATCATTAACCAAACTTAGAGTAGTAAAACTTTAATTTGCCAGCCTACAGCACCAAGGACAGACTTCTAGACCTAGGATTTTGTCAATCCTTCTCCTTTAGGTCTCAACTGCAAGTCCTCAAAACCCGATTTCTTAAGCTTCACTGCCCAATACAAAGGTTCAGCAGCTATGATTTTAAAACATTCGTGCTTGTGAAAAGAATTGTCCTAAAGGCATCCAAATTTGCAAAAATCCAGATCTCAAGACATCAATTTCCAATCTAGATTATTCCAATTCAAGCCTTTGGCTTGGCCTTACTCAGGTTTGGTTGCTTTTTCCTCACCAGTTTTCTATCCTGAGGTCAGTACTTTTTGTGTATATCTCCCCGGTGGACCACTGGGTCTCTTATTCCTAATTTTTCTCTTCATATTTTTTCAACTTTTTCTATAGGATAGAACACCCATATGTAGTGAGGTGTTCTTTTATTTGATGGAAGGAAGGATAGCATCCATTTATACTGAGATGCTTTATTTTTGTGGAAAAACTGCATATGTACCCATTTGTAGCAAGGTACTTAACTGTAGGGTGTTTTATTTTATTTTATTTATTTATTTTTTCTCCCCCTTCTCATTTTTCTTGCTATCATTATACTCCAAATCCTTTTTGTAGGTGAGTGGCACATCCTTCACCCTTTCAAGAACTGGCCTGTGGAAATCCTTGGACTAAAGAGGATTTAGAATCAATCTCTTAACCTTTGTGTTTTCGCGGTCTCAAATGCCATCAAGACAATTCTATGTGCGTGAATTTTGGATGCTTAGGTTACTTAGCTCTCAAACCAGAGCTTGGATAGCAAAGCCATTCACTCTCAGGTCCTTTAAACTTTTAGTTTCCTCCTACAGGATCTGTCAAGACAAAAACTTGCCAAGTCTAGCCAAATGTCCTTTAGTTGATTAAGCTAACTATAGCCTGATAGACTTGAAGACTAAGATTCTACTAACTCTTTACTTAATTAACTCTAAATATCTGACCTTTTTACTTAACTTGGTGATAAAAACAAATATTCAAAAAGCAAAAGGATTACTTAGTCTAATTTATTAAAAAGTTGCAATTTAATTTCAAAACTTAAGTTCTGAACTTAATACACCTTAGTTACTTATTTTTAGGGTAAGAATAAAAAAAACAAATCCTTAAGGTTTAAATATTCTGACTTAAATAAAATCTCGTTTTAAGATTTCACAAACAAAAGTGTATTCTACAAAATGTTATAAGTAAAAATCTAAATAAGGATTTAATGCTCTTATACTATATATATTCTATATTTTTTGTTATGTTGGTTTCTCACCTAAAAGAAAAATTAAACTTTTAATTATTGATATAAATATATATTTTTCCTTCTTCTTTTCTTTATTCTAGATGTAAAAACCCCTTTTATTATTTTATAATTTTGTAATTTTAAAATTTTTAAATTTATATATTTTGATTTTTATGTTTTATAAAATTTTCCAATTTTTTTTACTATAAAATTTTTCAAATTTTTATGATATTTTTGATTTTAAAATTTTTAATTTTTTTTATTTCCATTTTTTAAAATTTCATGGGTATTTCATTTTTGTGTTTTTTATATTTATTTTCTCTACAAATACACTTGAAGTGAAAATTTCACTTCACAGCCCCCAAGCTAAGATTTTACAATGTCCTCATTGTAAGAAGGGTGAAAAAAATATTACACTTCACTTAGTGTAAGGTGATGAAAGGAGTGGGATAGAGGAGATCAAAGATCTCTGTGTGGACGATTTCAATTCTGACCAAAGGTTAGAGTGGATAGTCGGATCAAGTGAAGGTAATTAGTGAAAAATCAGATACAGATTCAAGTGTATAGGAAGAGAAAAGTGTAGAAAATAGGAAATAGCTATATACAAGATGTGGATGGAAAGTTACCAAACCCTAATGGAGCGTGTAATAGTCTCCAACATGACCCAAAGCATGAGATTCCAAGAAAGGTTTTAAACATTGACCATTAACTTTGAAGAGTTGATCATTGTTGGGTTCGGTTATTTCGACAGCTCCATTGTCGAAGACTCTAACAACAATAAATGGTCCTTGCCATTTAGACCTAAGTTTCCCAGGGAAGAGCTTCATACGGGCATCAAAAAGCAACACCTTCTAACCAGGTGTAAAAGATTTGCGAAAAATGTATCTATCATGGAAGGCTTTGAGTTTTTCCTTATACAGCTTTGAACTCTCATAGGAATCATGACGCAATTCCTCAAGTTCACTAAGTTGCAACCTACGATGATCACCAGCCTTTGCGAGGTCTAAATTACAGGCTTTAATTGCCCAATAGGCCTTGTGTTCAATTTCTACGGGAAGATTACAGGGATTCCCTAAACAAGTCTGTATGGTGACATGCCTATTGGTGTTTTGTGGGCAGTCCTATAAGCCCACAAGGCCTCATCTAAACGGGAAGACCAATTCTTCCTATCAGGTTGGATTGTCATTTGAAAGATCTTTTTGATCTCCGAATTAGCGACCTCAGTTTGCCCATTAGTCTGGGGATGATAAGGTGTAGAAATATGATGTGTAACCCCATATTTTCTAAGTAAATTTCTAAACTGGGCATTATTAAATTGGGAACCACTGTTAGAAATGATGGCGTGAGGTACCCCAAAACGAGCGATAATATGACTCTGTATACAAGGAATGACAACTCGATGATCATTTATGCATATGGGTATGGCTTCAATCCAATGATAAACCTAATCAACAGCAAGTAAAATATATTCGAAGCCAAAAGAGGATGGAAACAGACCCATAAAGTCTATGCCCCAAATATCAAAGATTTCATAGACAACAATCGGATTCAGAGGCATCATGTCTTTACGAGACATGCCACCAAGAGTTTGGCAGTGACTACATGCCTTACAATATGTCTGTGAATCTGCAAATAAAGTGGGCCAATAAAACTCGCATTGCAGAATTTTTGCAGTGGTCTTTCGACTAGAAAAATGACCACCACAAGCCTGGTCATGACAAAAAGAAAGGATAGAATCAATCTCAGAAGAAGTAACACAACGCCTGATGATTTGATCATTATAGAGTCAGAAAAGATACGGATCTTCCCAGAAATAGTATTTGGCTTCTGATTTGAGTCGTGATTTACGATTCCCGTCCCAGTCTGGCGGGAATTGATGTGTAACCAAATAGTTAACAATATCTGTGTACCAAGGAAGATCTGAGGATATAGTCAAAAAATGTTCATCAGGAAAGTGTTCAGTAATTGGAGGAGATGATTCAATAGAATCAGAAGGAAGGCAGGAAAGGTGATCGGCAACAACATTCTATCGTCCTGCCTTATCACAAATTTCTAGGCCAAACTCTTGCAAAAGCAAGATCCATTTGATCAACCTAGGTTTTGTGTCCTTTTTGGATAGGTGTCGGATAGCTGAGTGATCAGAGTACACAATAATTCGAGATTCGAGTATATAAGATCTAAACTTTTCTAATCCAAATACTATTGCTAGTAATTCCTTTTCTATAACTGTGTAATTTCTTTGTGTCTCATTCAAAGTTTTACTAGCATAGTAAATTACTACTGGATTCTTCTCAATTTTTTGTCCCAAAATAGCACCAATTGCATAATCTAATGAATCACACATGATCTCAAATGGTAAATCCAAATTAGGTGGTTGCAAGATCGGAGCCTGTGTAACTCTGTCTCTCAATGTTTCAAATGCAGAAATACACTTCTCACTCATCTCAAAAGTAGTATCCTTTGTGAGGAGGTTTGTGAGTGGTCGGGCAATCTTTGAAAAATCAAGTATAAATCTTCTATAAAAACCCACATGCTCGAGAAAAGATCTAATACCTTTGATCGAGTCAGGAATTGGAAGATTTGCAATTTGATTGATCTTAGCTCGATCTACTTGGATACCTCGCTCAGACACAAGGTGGCCAAGTACAATGCCCTCTGGAATCATAAAATGGCTCTTCTCCCAACTGAGGACAAGGTTCACTTCTATACATCTCTTAAGAATCTTCGACAAATTATCTAGACAAATATCAAATGTTTCCCTGAAGATTGAAAAATCATCCATAAAAACCTCCATATATTCAATCACCATTTTGGTGAAAGTGGCTAACATGCAACGCTGAAAAGTCGCAGGTGCGCTGCAAAGCCCAAATGGCATTCTTTGGAAAGCAAAGGTTTCTAAGGGGCAGGTGAAAGTTGTTTTCTCTTGATCTTTGGGATAAATTTCTACTTGATTATATCCAGAGTAACCATCCAAAAAGCAGAAGAACATATTACCAGCTAATCTCTCAAGGATTTGATCAATGAATGGCAAAGGAAAGTGGTCCTTCTTTGTAACAGTGTTAAGCTTGCGATAGTCAATACATACCCGCCACGAATTCGCAATTCATGTGGGAATGGTTTCTCCAGACTCAGTCTTAATTATGGTGAGTCCTGCCTTTTTAGGTACCACTTGAATTGGACTCACCCAAGGGCTATCAGATATGGGATATATAATATCAGCATCTAGCCACTTGATTATTTCTTTCTTTACGACCTCCTTTAAATTTGGATTTAGACGTCTTTGAGCTTCTCTTAAAGGTCATGCCCCATCTTCAATATAGATGCGATGAGTATAAAAATTGGGGCTAATCCCGGTGAGATCATGTAAAGTCCACCCAATTGCCTTCTTGTGATCTCGTAGAACCTTGATCAATTTTGATTCTTGTGATTTAGAAAGATGAGAGTTGATAATTACCGAATATGTTTGATCAGATTCGAGATAAATATTTTTATGGTTATTAGGCAATGGTTTCAATACTAATGCAGGAGTAGAATCAACAGCAGAATTTGGGGCAGGATTTTTGACTGCAAAAAGTGAATTAAATGAGTCGTGAGATTCAGATTTAGGATTGAGTATATATTCTGATAATAGGTTTTTGTTTTGAGGGTATGAGTGTTGAGAGCGCTTGATCGAGTTTTAAAAAGGTCGCGTTGTAGTATAGTTGAAAAAACGTTCAAAACAAATAATTTTTATTACTTGAAGTTTAAGTCCGAGGTCAAATACAGGGAGCAAATGGAATTCGTGCACTAATCTCAATAATAGAGGAAATCTGAACACTTAAAATTACTCAAAATCTAATTCAAAATGTAAAGCATGAGTTTATGGTTAATCAAATGTAGCTAGAAAATATATAAGAGAAATATTAGAAAGAATTGGATGATCAGACGTCTTAAAATTGTTTGATTTGTCATTCTTCTATTGCTTCTTCTCCTTGTCTCGTTCTTCTTTTTTTTCTTTGCTCTTCTTTCTCTTTCTCTGACTTCAGCTGAGCCCTCTTCTTCCTTTGCTTTTCTGCCTTGACTTTCTTTCTTTGGCTTTGGTTCTTCCTTTGTCTGCTTCTTCTTCCTTCCTTCTTCTTCCTTCCTTTCTGCCTTAGCTTTCTCTGCCCTTAGGTTCTTTGGTTGCTATTCTTTCTTGCCTTGGCCTATCTATTCCTTCTTCTTCTCTGATTTCTCCCTCAGCTTCCTCTTTCTTCTTCAGTCGTGCCTTCTCCTTCCTTAGATCTTCTTTGCCTTAGCTTCTGATCTCCTTCTTTCTTGGCCTTCAGATTTGTCTTTTCCTCAGCCGTGCCTTTTCCTTCCTTGGCTCTTCTTTTCCTTAGCTTTCTTCTACTTCCTCAGCTTCCTCCTCCTTAGCTTCCTCTTCCTTCTTCCTTTCCTTGCAAGCAAGTGCAAAACCTATCCCTACCCTTCCTCGCGAACTCTTTCTCTTTTCTCTCTTAGGCTCGCTCTCCCAGAGCCTTTCTCTGGTAAACGGATCAGGTTAACGTGCCTGGGTCCAGGCGCACCAGCGTGGGTGATGCAAAAGGAGTGCACGAGTTATTGGATCAGGCAACCAGGTCCGTGGAGGAGTGAATCACGGACGAGGCATGGATAAGTGAGAGGGACCTCACCCCGTGTCAGGAGGCGATAAGCCCTTGACACAAATTCATCTTATATCGCTCCACCTCCTCCAAACTTACCGAGGTGGGACTAAAAGTCCCACTTGCTTCGTCACGCACCCGCAGGAGGTGCCTTGCTCAATTGTCGTGGCTGCAGTGCCCTCTCAAAGCCAATAACTAGCTGAATGTGTGCATGATACCAATCCGCGTCGCCTAGGACCTGGGACCTGGGGCGCGGTTGCCTGGAGCGAAGGTTGCAATCTCCTTCACGTCTGCTCCAATGGCGGCCAAGGTCGGACCCTGCGTTTAAGCAACATGGCCTTGCGACCTCACTAGAGCACGCAGGAAGCTTCTCCATGTCATGGCAAAGATGGCTTGGTGGGTGGCGTGGTGCGACTAGTCGATTGTTCGCTTTAAAGTCGTTTGCAGTTTTATGTGGTGGAAAAATCGACTAATCAATATTTAAAAAGAAATAACTACTCGCAGAGGAGCGGGTCGTATCCACAGGGAGGCAATGACATATTTAAATTCACACCAGTTAAAAATGTTTGTTCGTAGTTAGTTTGGACAAGAATCAAGCCAGAATTGCCTTCAGATTAAGGTTGAAACATGAAACAATGCTGAAATAGCAATTATGAGTAACTAGAGGATATTTGTCGCAATGCAGAATCAATAAAATATTATTAAAAATTGACAATGGCAGAAAATGTAATTTTTAATGGCTCGGTTACTGTAGCAAAACAGGGGATTTTTTCCCCTTTGCCGTGCGCGACGAGGAGTGGACGGCCGAACGCGGGAAGCTCGGAGGAAGTTCCTTGGACCGAGGGCTTCGAAATGGTGGTGGCGGCATGTCACGCGGCGGCCAGAGCCGGTCGGACGAGCTCCGGTGGAGGTGGTGTGGCCTGTCACACCACACGCCCACGGTGGTGGAGACTCGCCGCCACGGTTGAGGCCGGCGGTATGGAATGGAAGAGAGAAGATCTCTCTGCACAGTGGTGGGTCGGTGGTGGAGGCCTGCCTCGCTCAGCATCCTCTCTCCTCCTTTTGTAGTGGTCTACACAAATTTGAAATCAGCTGCCCGACCAGATCCAACACATCCGCTCTTCCTTGAATGGGTTCTTCACTGCGGCAGCTGGTGGCATTGGAGCGGCAGCCAGTCGTTCCTGCAAGAAGAAGAATAAAGAAAATAATGTTAAAACATTATGATTATTTATATACAGACGATCAACTTTTATGTTAACCTAAATTAATGCATGCAATGTACCTAATTAGTTAACTAATGCAATTCTAAGTTAATTCTAAATGCATTTAAATATGAATAAGATGCATGAATTATGTAATTGAATTAGAAATATGAATTAATCTATTTACATCCTAATTTATGCTAAATAAATGTTAGAATTAACCTAATGTCTAGGCACTTAAATACTTAAATAGCCCACAACTATGGGCTAATCAAATACCCCCATGCCTAGTTTTTACTAGTCCCTAGCAAAATTAAGCGAAACCTAGCACTCCAAGTAGATGAGTCAACTCACTTAGTCTTCTTTCAGAAGCATATTAAGTTCATTCTCTAGACCCAAGGTTCCTAAGTAGTTGCTAAGTTACAGACTTGGTCGGCTAAAGACGAGTTGCAGGCACAAGTTTCCCTGATTTGTGACTCTACCCTAAAGTTTATTGATCCCTGAGATTAAAGCATCCGTGCCTGTGCATTGGTCTAAGTTATTTGAGTTAAAGGAATTTTTATATATATATATATTATTATTATTATTTTTTTATTTGATTCTTTTAAGTATAACCACAGATCAGCTATCAACACGGTCTGTGTCGAATTCATTGTCCCCATTACCATACCTCGAAGGGTGCTTGGCTTTCGATGCTTCGAGATAGCACCGCCCATAACGACCCCAAGAACTCCTGGCAATCGACACTTCGAGATAGTATCGCCCATGGATTTCTTAAGCAAATTCAGGCCTATGGCAATCGGCACTTCGAGATAGGGCCACCCATGGTACCTGAACCGCATAATGCGCTTACATGCCCCCAGTAGGATGGATATCCTAAGAGACAAGCACCGAGGAGGTAATATGTTATCATTGCATCCTCAAGGTGAGTATATACTCCACTTCTCCTGCGGCAGGAACTCTTCCAATCAAAATGTGTTTTCAAGCCTCTCCTAAGTCAAAACTAAGAGAACCAAATCTCTTTTCAGAAAGATAGAAATCAAGTTAATTACCAGACCATGTGTGTGAAATTTGGATGCTTGGGTTACAAGGATCCATAAACCAAAAGGTAGAACAAGACTCCAGTACTACCCCACCTTTAACTCAAACCCTAGCTTCCCTTCCTCAACCTCTTGAGGAATGGTCTGCAACTTAACTCCTACTTAAGTTTTTAAGTCCACAAAGGACCCTAAAGGTCTAAAGCTAGTAGCTCATTTAGCTTCTAAAGTTTGACCCTAGAATTAACTTAGTCTACCCTAGAGTTCTGATTTGCTTAAGACTGCAGGACTTAGCCAGTTAAGCTCAAAACTTTTTTTTTTTTTTTTGTATGCAATGAATGCACTATGCTATGTATATCCCCAAGTACACCCCCCATGCCTAAATTCTGCAATGTCCTCATTGCATAGAAGTATATTATATGGGTCAGAGCTGAGCTGAATAGCCAAAGAACCTGCAAATCAGGTACAAGAATTACAGAAATAGGCCCTAAAAATAAGCAAAGCAATGTTGGCCTAGATAATAGGTAACCTAGGATGTTGGCGAGGTGATGATGAATCTCGATAGCAAATGCTCTCCCAACTAAAATGGGAATGAAATCTTCCCAGGTCACCAGAAGAGGTTCTAAAGGATAAACAGGTATAACAACCTCTAAAGGGGTAGGGGGAGGATGACAAGGATCCTCCAAAAGGTATGGGGAAGGAATGGTGCAAAGATAAACCCCCAGGGTAATGGACTGACTAAAGAAATCATCAATCCATACCCAATACTCCATTACGGGAAATATTGGTCTGTTAAGCCCCCTGGTCAGAACAAAAGTGAGCAATTTTCTAAGGGAAGGATCGTCTAAGGTGTCCAAGTTACGAGGTTGCGGGATGGCCATAAGATCTAGGTTGGGTTTAATAAGCTCGGTGTCCATTCCTAACACTCTTTCTAAATCCTCAATTTCATCCCTAGCATTCCTTGCACCATCACATGTATCTTCCTACTCTTCATCAGGAGTCACAATTTTACTTTCAGATATAAGCGAATCAAAGGGTGACTTCGAAGTGAATGAAGGCAAGTTGGAAGCAACAGATCTAGGGATTATCCTATCAATGTCATCCCCGGGTTTTTGTTCTTTAGTCAAATCTTCCCCCAAGTCTATATGTGAATCCACATAAATCTTAGAAATTACTTCCAAATTTTCCATCATTTCATCATGAGGAGAAATATCATCAATGGGTGTGCTAAGGAAACCTAATTTGGTCAAATTTGTGACATCCTCAGGAGCTAACTCTTCAAATAAGACATAATCACCCTTAGTGTCACTCCAAATCTTGAATGTAAGTTCCTCATATAATTCGTCTTCCTCCTCATCACACAATTCATAATGTACTCGAGGTCTAGAGTCATTTAATATCTCAGCAGATCCCCTAGGGTGCTCTATCTGAGGTAAATGGTTTACACTGGTAACGTCGGACTCAGATAGGTTAATTTCTTTAGGGTTAGGTTCCCTAAGGGTGGGTTTGAGTTCCATATTGTGATCAGAAGGGAGGGTAGGATTAATAACATGACTTTGACCCACTTCATCAAATGTCACGAAAATACTATCATCTGGGTCGAGGTCTTCCAATGGTACCATCATTCCCTTCTTTTGACTCCAATATAATTCAGGTGGATACTCAACCTTATCATTATCTTCCTCAGGTTGCCACCTTTCTTCATCCAATGCATAGCTACTTTCATGTGTATTTTCCTCCCACCTAAAGTGTGGATCTCTCAAGGAAGTGTCATCTAATGGGGAGGTTTCAAATCAATCCTCGAAAAGTAGCTATTCTCCCCAGAATTTCCCTCCAACTTAAAGTGTAGCTCTCCCACGGGAGATGCATCTATTGTAGAGGGGTATACGTCATCCTCAATGGGGTAGATTGGGTGACTAATTTCATCTTTTTCTTGTTGGCCTTCTCTCGAAGATTCTCCTAACAATTCAATCATTTCGTTTTGCATTTTCTGTATTTCCATCTTCAAAGTGGAGAGGTCATTTCTATCATGAGAGAAGTCAGGCTCAGGCTTATAGTACCTAGGAGTGTTTGTCCAACCATTATAATTTTTCAGGGAGGGTGGGTTGGGAATTTCTATGGTATGTGGGATATTGGGAAAAGCAAATCCCGCTCCTAGGTTCTGCTCACTGATTTGGGGCTTAACCAGGCCAATACTCCTATAATAGGAGTAAAACAGATCCCAATGATTGTCATTATGTCCATCAAGGAATGGACCATCTCGACGTCTGGGATCGAAGGATGCAGAGTGGGGGTGAGGGTGTGGGCAAGATGTGAAAGGATGAAAATCAATGTGGTCCATTCTAACTCACACCTCAATCAGAATTCCCTAAGCAAAAACACAATTCAAAAAGGACCTTTTAGGTCTTTCCCAATTTAGGCTTTTGATTTTAAGTCAGATTGCAGGTGACAATACAATTTTTTCAATCAATTTACACGCCTATTGTCGACCTACGGCTCGCCTAAGAAGACCTAGTTGGAGCTTAGGTGTTCTTCCCTAAATCTCAAATGGTCAAGTAAATCCAAAGACGGAAGATCGAGGGATGCAAGTAGGCCTAAGCCTTCCTTTGAAGCTGTGCTTTCGCGGTGCTTCTCAACTACCCCCAAAAATCCATGACAGGGTATCCCCCTCTTTGGATTTACAAAACCTTTGATCTCAAGTTCCGAACACTTCAGAATCCAACGATAGGAGGGCTCTTGTCCTAGTATTTACAAACCTAAGGAGTGTCTAGAAGCGTGCCGTGGTGCAAGTGAAATAAGTGTGCATACACCGTAAAAGATTTTGAATTTTGAATCGCATGCCAAGTTTGAAAATCAAATCGTTGGTATCTAAATTGTCCCTCCTTTAATTAGTCCTTTTTCTAGAAAATATGTGACCACTTGTTAGATTTATTCAGTACAGATTAGGTGGTCTTCGCATTAAGTCCTAATGCAATGCGTGATCGAGAATAGGATGCAAAGTAAGAAAATGTGTACCTTGCTTCTAGCAATCAACAATGCAAGAATGCACGCAATGCAGAGAAATAAATCTAGAGGCTGCTCATACAGACCTAAATGGTTCGTCTTAGGGTAGGCAGCTTCTAGCAGGTAGCTCATTTTTTTGTTTTTCTAATTTTTAAACTACTTATGCACAAGCAAATAAAAGTAATCAATAAACTAAAAACCTAAATCTAAAGAAAAGGGAACAGGCTCCCAAAAATTACCCAACACGGGCCCAAACCAAAATCGGGGAACAAACCCCTCAAAATATACCCTAGAACAAGGGTTTCAAACAAAATGCAATAAAAAATTAAATCTAAAGTCTTAATTCTATTCTAACTAGTGACTAAATATACAATGATGTCTGTCGCGTCCTCGTCCTTCTCCTCCTTTCCAAAATAGCTCGTCAAATTCTCCTCTGGCGACATCAAGGGTCGCCTCTCACACTGGCTGATTCTTGCATAAATTTTCTCGCACAGGAAAGAAAATAATAAATGGTCAAATCACTGTGCAATTGACAAGTAATCAAAATAAAATCAGGTGAAATTATTACGTCAGTTGCCTCCCTGGCAATGGCGCCATTTGACTAGTCGATTGTTCGCTTTAAAGTCATTTGCAGTTTTATGTGGTGGAAAAATCAACTAATCAATATTTAAAAAGAAATAACCACTCGCAGAGGAGTGGGTCATATCCACAGGGATGCAATGACATATTTAAATTTGCACCAGTTAAAAACGTTTGTTCATAGTTAGTTTGGACAAGAATCAAGCCAGAATTACCTTCAGATTAAGGTTGAAACAAGAAACAATGCTGAAATAGAAATTATGAGTAACTAGAGGATATTTGTCGCAATGCAGAATCAATAAAATATTATTAAAAATTGAAAATGGTATAAAATGTAATTTTTAATGGCTCGGTTATTGTAGCAAAACAGGGGATTTTTTCCCCTTTGCCGTGCGCGACGAGGAGTGGACGGCCGAACGCAGGAAGCTCGGAGGAAGTTTCTTGGACCGAGGGCTTCGAAATGGTGGTGGCGGCGTGTCGCGCGGCTGCCAGAGCCAGCTGGACGAGCTCCGGCGGAGGTGGTGTGGCCTATCACACCACACGCCCACGGTGGTGGAGACTCGCCGCCACGGTTGAGGCCGGCGGTATGGAATGGAAGAGAGAAGATCTCTCTGCACAGTGGTGGGTCGGTGGTAGAGGCCTGCCTCGCTTAGCATCCTCTCTCCTCCTTTTGTAGTGGCCTGCACAAATTTGAAATCAGCTGCCCGACCAGATCCAACACATCCGCTCCTCCTTGAATGGGTTCTTCACTGCGGCAGCTGGTGGCGTTGGAGCGGCAGCCAGCTATTCCTGCAAGAAGAAGAATAAAGAAAATAATGTTAAAATATTATGGTTATTTATATACAGTCCCTCAACTTTTATGTTAACTTAAATTAATGCATGCAATGTACCTAATTAGTTAACTAATGCAATTCTAAGTTAATTCTAAATGCATTTAAATATGAATAAGATGCATGAATTATGTAATTGAATTAGAAATATGAATTAATCTATTTACATCCTAATTTATGCTAAATTAATGTTACAATTAACCTAATGTCTAGGCACTTAAATACTTAAATAGCCCACAACTATGGGCTAATCAAGTGGCCTGGGCGTGCGTGCCTAGGTCACTTTATGGCCGTGGTGATGGGTTTGATCGGGGGGAGTGAACGGAGGTTGTGGCGATCGATGGAGAGGGGGATAATGATCAGTGGAAGGTGGCGGAGCTTCTGAGGGGTTTGGCAAGGTGGATGGGTGTGTGGAATGACGGGGGCACCTCGCCGGTGGTTTGTCGGAGGTGGAGACGATGGTGGTGGTCTGCGGTTGTCGAGGGGTGTCTTGGGAAATAAAGACAGGGAAAATAAAGAGTAGAGGAAGGGGAAGATATCTAACATATTTTAAGGATGAATGGGGGAGAGATGGTGGCTGGCGTGTACTTGCCACCGCTGGAGATGAAGATCCAGTAGAGGGGTGACGGCGACGACGAGGGGGTAGTTGGCGCATGCGTAGGTATGGTGCGACGCAGACGAAGGAGGCGGAGATGACTCTGCCACTGGTTTTGTGGTAGAACAACAAGAAGAGGAGGAATATGTCGTCAAAGCTCGCTAGATGTTTGGTCGGAGGAGAAGAGAAGAAATTGGAGGGTTGTCTTCGGCCAAACCAAGCAGAGGATGGACAGCCGGGTCAGGGGAACCTTTTATAGTCCAAGGCAGAGGGCCTTGTGCTTGAGAGGCAAGCTTCCAAGCATGAGCATCCTCACCGGAGTAGGATTGCGAGAGATACCCAAACCTCTCATGCGTTCGCATGAGAGATTGGGTGATTAGGGCTTGAGATTGTGTTTAGATGATCGGGAATTCCTCAGAGAATCTCCCTTTAAAATTTAAGAGGGAGTGTTTGAGGAATCAAGGAGAAATCCCCCATGAATCCTCACCAGAGTAGGACTCCTCTGCTGTAATGGTGGAGGGACCTAATTGCAAAGAATGGCAAGGAAGATAGGGGGGTCGTTGCAATGGTTTTCAAAAGCTAGGGATCTAAATGTAACTAGTTTGGACTGGTGAACTCCCCTTAGGTCCAAGTTTTGGTATAAACCTAATTTGGACCTAAGAAATCCAATGGTGAAGTTGGATTTTAGGTTTGACCATGTTTGACTGGGCATTTTACACAAAAACCCAATTTAGGGTAAATATTTGACTGAGACCCCTATTTAGGTCAAAATGGGTTTTAAAGGACAAATTGAAGGTTCTAAACCCTAGAGGATTTTTTTCCATGAATTTTAGAGGGTTTAGTTGAATTTCATCCTGACCATAACCTTGTTAAATTAAGTGAGTTTGTTTTAGGGTTATAAGAAGTTATTTAATTCCCAGATCTCATATTAACCCTTTTCTGATTGAACCAACCCACTTTTTATCTTGTTACAACAAATTGACCCATGTTTAACCCCTGAGAAATCCTGATGTTGCATTGCAATGGTAAAATTGCATTTTTACCCTTTGTTTCTTATTTTTCTCTCAGACTGATTATTCCTTGAGTTAGGCTCTTCATTTAGTTATGTAGGAGCTTTTGTTCTCTTTTCTAGGTCAAAATGAGCTAATTAGGGCTCATGATTGTGTTCCCATCAATGAGATATCAAAAGATGTGCTCTCTAGTTCTAAGGAACTAATGTCATCCTCAAAAACTACAATAGATCTGATTTCCTTAATCCAATTGCAATCCAATCCTCTAGAAGCTCTGAATATATCCAATTTAATTGTCTTCTCCCCAAATTTCAACTCAATCTTTCCAGATTCAAAATCTATGTTGGCCTTTGTAGTGGCCAAAAAGGGTCTCCCTAAAATAATTGGGGTATCTCTAATGTGTTCGGGCACTTCCATATCAAGTACAATAAAATCCACTGGAAAATAAAAATCTTGAACTCTTACAATTACATCCTCAAACATTCCTTTAGGTGACTTGATAGACCTATTGGCTAATTGTAAAGTCACATTGGTAGACTTAAGGTTTTCTATTTGGAAATGTTTTACCAAAGATAAAGGAATGAGGTTAATAGATGCTCCTAAATCTAGGAGGACTCTATCAAAGCATTGATCCCCAATTATATAGGAGATAAATGGAGATCCTGGATCTTTCTTTTTCAAAGGAAGCGTACTCGAAATGATAGACCTCACATGCTCTGAAAGTACCACAGTGCTTCCTTTCTTCGGCTTATGCTTAGGAGTACACAACTCCTTAAGAAATCTCGCGTAAGTAGGAATGTGTTTGATAGCATCTAGGAGTGGAATATTAATGTGTACTTGTTCAAAAATTTTAATTAAATCTTCATTTAATATAATAGGTTGTTTTTGTTTCCTAGTCTTCTTCAAAGCTTCAGGAAATGGGACTTGGATTTCCTATTCTACTGAGGTATTTCCCGGATATCGCGAATTAGCGGGAATTGCGGGATTGGGTTTTGTACCTCTTATAGGTGTAGAAACAAGGGTTATTCTAGATGTACAAGGGTCTTGGGATAGGTTCCTTGGATAAACTGGATCCCTAGTGGAATTTCCACAGCAAGTTGTAATAGAGTTAATACCTGCATGTGAAGAGGAAGCTGATGAAGAAGATGCTTGTTGATTCTGGAAAGATGAATTAGAGATTAAAGGTTGATTTGAAAATGATTGCTGTTGATTAAGATACTCATAATCATGATTAGCAGAGGGTGGATTCGGATTTTGAAATTTTCTACTTATCCAATTTTTTTGAAATTTAGCTTTTTGGAATTGTTGCAAAATTCTACACAACACATAAAATTAGAAATTTCTTTTTTGGCCAGTGGTGGTAATGAAAAGTCCAAAATACCCATGGGTATCATTTCTAGACTTTGACAACAGCACAAAGAAAACTCTTAAATAAATATCAAACAAATTCCTAAATTCACAAAAAAATATTTTCTAGAATCCTTGTTTGATTTGCCTTCCAGTAGTGATGTTGTTTGCTTTGTTTGGACCACTACTTAGAAAGAAAAGCCTGAAGCAATTCACTAATAGTTAAAATTTCTGCTTAGGTTCAAATCAATTATGGTTTCTTTTCATTTTTTTTCGTCTCACATTTTAAAAGGAAATCTATCTTCACCCATACAACTTGATTTCTTTTTGATTGTAGAACTCAAACTTGTTTGAAAACATCAAAAGGAAACCCAAAAAGACATTAATCTAAATCAAATCCTAAAAGCAGAAAAACTATAAAAAGTTTGTGTGACAACTTGTTTGACATTGGAATCACTCTTTCCAATTTTGCACACACCAAAAAATTGAAATAAAAAGGCATTACCCCAATTAATGCTCTCCACATTTCCGTGCACATTCAGATACCTAAGCCTAAGTAAAAAGAAAAGTAGTCATTTGACCACTTAAGGACTTCACCAAAGTTTAGGCTTGATATCCAATATTTAAGAGTCATTAAGAGTTCTTAATTCCTTTTGAAAATGCGGCGACAGACTTAGAGGGAAGTCAAATAATGGATGCGGGTTTACACAAGCCCTTAGTAATTTTCCCAGGACATGCTTGGGCCTAATCCACCTCTTTAGTCTAGCCAGGTGATCATTAGGAAGCAGGTTCACTTATTAATTTCTTATTTATTGGGTTCCCAAGTCATAGGTTTTATTAAGGAGTCAACCTTAAGATAGTTTAGGCTTGGTTGTTTGAATTGCAAACTTTCTCTCATCTCTCTCTCTTCTCCTCCCCTCCTGTCTTCCGTTTAGTGCATGCAAGGCCAATGATCCCAAAATTCTCACTTGGAGGGACCAATTGATTTTTCGGCCTGCCGCACCGCCTGTATTCGTTTGTTTGATTCATCTTCTTCCTCTACTAAAAATCAAGAAAAAATGGAAAAATCCCAAAATCACAAAAAAAGCACTAACCCATCATCTTCTAACCACTAAAGTAGGAATCCCAATTTTGAAGTCGAAGTTGAGGTTCCTGAACTGCAATTTGAAATGCCATAATTTGAAATCCCGTCTCGGAAAAAGTTGATGGAAAATTTTCAAAATTCCGATCCTTTTCTCATGGTAGTAACTCAACTCCAACAACTCCAAGCAAATAAAAAACAATTGACTAGGACCGTTACAAACCTAGCCAACAATAAACCACCCAATGCTGAACCTATTATTCCATCAAGGGAATTTATGATCCATCAAACTATGAAGAATGACTAGAGGTGGTAATCTCTGATGGAGAATTTCAAATTAAACCGTGGTCCTTCATCTCATTGAACATTTCCATGACCTTCCTTGAGAAGATCCGTTTAGCCATTTAGAGGAACTCACGGTCCTCTCCTAAACCACCAAATCCTGAAACATTTCAGAAGATTTATGGCTAATGCGGCTTTTCCCACTTTCTCTTAAAGATAAGGCCACTTATTGGTTTAGGACTGTACGAAAACCAATTACTACCTGGATGCAATTAAAAAGCGCATTTCTTAAAAAATATTTTCCGATTGGTCAAACTAATGCTTTACGTCGCGCTATAATGACCTTCCAACAAAAATCCGACGAACCTATGCATGAAGCATAGGAAAAATTTCAGGACTTATTAAGAAGCTGCCCCCACCACGAGGTGCCACTTTGGTAACTCGTGCAAATATTCTACCATGGTCTTGATGATCAATTGAGGTGGTTTGTTGACACCTCATTTGTGGCCAACTTTTTAAATAAAGATGCTGAAAGCATCTACGAAATTTTTGATGAAATGAGTGAAAATTTCTTCGATCACTCATCCATGGACACCTTTGGAAGAAATGCCAATTCTCGTGTCAGTGTCCATGAAGTAGGCATACAACAGCAATCTCTCTCGGTTACACAAGACGATTTGTAACTTTTTGCACCAAGACTTGACCAGATGCAAATCAATTAAAAGAAAATGGAACAAAAATTTAATACGTGGCTGCAAAACCCATTGCCGACCAACCCTAACTCTCGCCTTTCTAACTTCGACACTAACCTGACTCTCCTTCAAGAAAATTTGCAGCAAATCGATACAAGTGGATTTCCAAATCTTGACTCTACTCTTGAAATTATTGGGACTTCTGATAATTCTTCCATATATGTCCCAATAAATGAAAATATTTCCACTCTCCAGGAAAATTTTAGAAATAATTCTTCCAACTTTTATAATCCTACTTGGAGGAACAACCCTAATTTTTCCTGGCCAAATACTAATCAATTCTGCATTTACAAAATCAAATGGGGAATTTTGGCCAAAACCAACCTTCTCAAGTTGATATTAATAATCAATTAATGAAAACCTTTCAAGGAATGCAACAGCAAATGAACGACATTACCTGTGCCATTTCTAATTTACAAAATCAAATCACAGTAACTCCCGATCAAAGGCCAATGGCAAATTTACCCTCCCAACTTGTCCCAAACCCTAGAAATCAGTAGAATCAATTTCAAAGCAGAAATAATCAAGGACAACAAGGTCAACAACCAATAAATCCTACACCTTAATTCCCACCCGATTTTCAAAACCCAAAAAAACTGAGCCAACTGAAGAACAATTGCATGAATTATTTGGCCAAGTGGAAATTAACATCCCTCTCCTAGACACGATTAAATATGTACTTGCCTACGCAAAATTTTTGAAAGAAATTTGTACACCAGAAAGGCAGCCTAAAAATCTAGGAAAGGTTGCCCTTTCTGAGACAGTTAGCTCTGTTGTTCAGAGTAAGCTACCTCACAAGAGAAAGGATCTGGGCGCTCCGTTAATATCTGTTGGCATTATTGACACACTTTTGATCACGCCCTCTTTCACCTAGGTGCATCAATAAACCTCATCCTTACCATCCTTTTCGATGAATTTCAGTTCGGTGAACTTAAACTAGTGAAAGTCACCCTTCAACTTGCTGACCGATTTGTTATTCACCCTAAAGGGATCATAGAAGATGTCATTGTTCGAGTACAAAATTGTCTCTTCGCTGTGGCCTTTTTAGTCCTCGACATTGATGTACCCGAAGATTTAAAGAATGCACCTATTATTCTTGGAAAACCCTTCCTTGCCACTGCCAAAGACAACATAAATTGTGAATTCGATAAAATGGACATCACTTGTGGTGGTGAAACACTCACTTTAGATATTTTTTGAGCTTCCAAAAGATTCCATGAGTCGGATTTCTTCGATGACTCAGATTCTGAAACCTCAAATGCTTTCTGTGGATACGCGTTTTGCAATAAACACTACTCCTGAGCAGCAACAATCGTCTAACCCACCCTCACCCACCACACAGAATTTCATGCTAACTTTTAACCCTATTTCTGAACTCGACCTGCAATTAGATTTGAAACCTTTGCCGGATTCCTTAAAATATGTATTTTTGGGCCCCAATGATACAAAACCCCTTATTATTAATGCCAAACTGTCAGGGTTACAAGAGGAAAAACTACAAATTTTGAATAAATATCAAAAAGCAATCAGTTGGACTTTAAGTGATTTAAAAGGCATTGATGCGTGCTATTGCACTCACTGCATTTATCTTGAGGACGATTCTAGACCCTCTTGCCAACCTTAACGCCGCTTAAACCCAAATATGCAAGAGGTCATAAAATGGGAAATAATTAAATGGCTTGATGCGGGAATTATTTATCCTATCTTTGACAGCCAGTGGGTTAGCCCAACACAAGTTGTACCCAAGAAAGCTTGCCTCATTGTTATTACTAATGATAAGGGTGAGGAAATTCCCACTAGGACTGCTTGTTTGTGGTGTGTCTGTATTGATTACAAAAAATTAAATACCGCCACTAAGAAAGATCATTTTCTACTCCCATTTATTGATCAAATTTTGGGGCAGCTAGCCAGACAAGAATATTATTATTTCCTTGATGGATATTCCAGCTATAATCAAGTCACAGTCCACCCTAAGGACCAGGAAAAGACCACTTTCACCTGCCCCTACAAAACCTTTGCCTTTCGAAGAATGCCATTTGGATTGTGTAATGCACCTGCAACTTCTCAATAGTGCATGTTAGCAATCTTCTCTGATTTGGTAGGTGATTGCCTAGAGGTCTTTATGGATGATTTTTCCATTTTTGGAGATTCTTTTGATCAATGTCTTTGGAATCTGGAAAGAACTCTCCAAAAATGTATTGAGGTTAACTTGGTTCTCAGTTGAGAGAAAAGCCATTTCATGGTTCAAGAAGGCATTTCCTGGGTCATGTTATTTCTAGAAAAGGAACCTTGGTAGACAAAGCTAAAGTTGATACAATCTCCAAGCTTCCCTCACCCAGTTCGGTGAAACAAATAAGATCTTTTCTGGGGCATGTGGGATTCTACTGACGATTCATCAAAAATTTCTCCAAAATTTCCCGACCTTTAAGCCACCTTCTACCTAAAGACCAGCCTTTTGTTTTTGATCAAGATTGCATGGAGAGTTTTAATATTTTAAAATAAGAAATTACTGAGGCACCCATTCTGCAAGCACCCGACTGGGCTCATCCTTTTGAGCTTATGAAAGATGCCTCAAATTTTGCAGTAGGAGCCGTCCTAGGGCAATAAATTTACAAGAAGCTCGTTGTAATTTATTATGCTAGTAAAACACTTGATGAACACAATGGAATTATAGTTTCACCGAAAAAGAGCTTCTTATGATCGTTTTTTCCCTCGAAAAATTTTGTTCATGTCTGTTAAGGTCACACATCACTATATACACTGATCACTAGGCCTTGAAATATCTACTGAATACGAAGGATGCGAAACCCTACCTAATTCAATGGATTTTATTATTACAAGAATTTGACTTGGAAATCAAAGATAAAGCAGGTTCGCAAAATGTTGTGGCCGATAACCTTTCAAGACTTAACACTGGTGATGTGTTGACCCAAACAATCATTTTTCTAGATGAAACACTCCTATCATTAAAATCCCTCCCTTGGTATGTTGAAACCCTTAATATCACCACCATCCATCTCCCTTAGAACCCATCTCCACCATCCACCTAACCCCCTTCTAGAAGCGCCCTTTGGCGCCAACTTTAACACGCCCTTCCACTACCATAACTACCCTTAACCACCACCTAAGTTGGTGCCAAAACCACCATCCACACCCCTTCAAAATGGCACCAACTCTACCTCCAATCACCACCTTCCAAACACCACCATAACCGATCTCCTCCATCCACATGTTGGATCCAAAGACAAGCCCCTTAATCACACCAAAATTGGCACCAACTTAACCTAAACCCACCTACCCTTCACCCTTTCATGTGGCTCCAATTAACCTCAACCCTCCACCATATAACCACCACCTAATGACCTAATCCTAACCCTCCATCCATCTCCACTCTAACCCATAACCCTTAACCTACATAGAGTTGGCGCCAACTTCATTTAACCCAACCATAACCACCACTCAACACACCCCTACATTTGGCGCCAACCTAATCTAACCCTCCATCCATTAACCACCCTCCTAAGCATCCATCCTAACCCTACAACACACCATACAACCCCTTAACCCTAGTCTCCTCCTAGGGTTGGTGCCAACTCCTAAGAAGCCTCTTCATTTTGGCACCATTAACCCTAGCTCTAGGATCCCATAACCACCACCTATAAGCCATCCTAGACATCCATACTTTAACCATACCTACAACCCTACCCATCCTATAAAAAGACCATTAACTACCTACTTTAGATCATCCTTGGTTACATTTTTCTACCCATACTCTACCCATATCCAACATCCAAGGAGAGAAGTAGAGGAGGAAGAAGATCAAGGAGACACCCTATCTCCTTGGTATCTTCAACTTCTTCTTCCTTGTGTCGCCACTAAGCCAAGGAGGAAGGCTAGGCATCGAGGACATCCAGAGAAGGAGATCCTGAAGGTCGTCCACGCCACCTAAGGGAGAAGTTCTTGGAGTGGGGATCTTTCACACCAAGGAGAAGAAGGCATGCCCACCTAGGGCATGCCAGGAAGAAGAGGAGAGCTTGGAGCTAGGAGTAAGTTTCTTCAACCCAAGGGCAACCTGAGTTGGAGTGGAAACTCTGCAGCATCATCACCATCTTCTTCATAAGCATTCTTCTACATTTTCTTTGTATTTTGCATAGCAGTTTAGTGTTTGTTTTTGATTGGAGATTATAAGTGAGAACCCCTCTCAGTTATGAGTTCTCTAACCCGTTGTAAAACTTTTTTCAATTTAACAAAAGCATTCCTCTACTTTCTTTTATATAGCTTGTGATTGTGTTGTGACTTGCTTCTTCATTACTCTAGGCCTTCGATGCTTAGGGTGTGTTGGAGAAGCAAGGTACTTGTTGCTTCGCATTTTCCGTAGCTCTAATTTCTATCTCTCTCCGTGATTGCTTTGCCCATATTTAAAAACTTTGAAAAAATTTACATATTTCAAAACCCCCCCCCAAAAAAAAGAAGTTGATTACCAAGATTTAAGTGAGATTTGGTTTAAAGCATTCCTACCTCTCTTGGGATGACCTGAATACTTTCCCAAGTACTCAGAATTTATAAATTTAAAAGTGATTGAAATTGCGTATTACAATGACCTAATTTGCGATTTTTACAAATCACACTTTTTAGCGATCAGTGGTGCATTAGGCAAATTATTTGAGTTATTTGGACTG
This sequence comes from Thalassia testudinum, assembly GCA_037157565.1. NCBI lineage: Eukaryota > Viridiplantae > Streptophyta > Magnoliopsida > Alismatales > Hydrocharitaceae > Thalassia > Thalassia testudinum. Next base: position 43,751,472 of record JAZHRO010000015.1, on the reverse strand, counting down.
CACCACTTCATTTAAAAATAACTCATTGAGTAGCTTGCTCGTTAGTGTTAACATTTAAGGTCAGTACTAGGCACTCTACTTTATTTTGATTTCAAAGGAAAGCATCTTCACCTGTGCTTTCAAACCATGGTGTGCCTCCTGAACTTGATTGAATTCACCTTAATTCAAACCCTAAAAGCTACTAAGCAAGATTTAAACCCTAAAATTCCCTACATCTAAAAATAATCTTGCTTGAAAACCATTGGTTGTGCACATGCACACATTTTAATCAATCTTTAAGGGCACAACCTAGGTAAAGGGCCCATCACATTCCCAAGCATATTCAAACCCAAGCCTAATTAAAATTGAGTAGATGTTGGCCTTAAGGATTGAACCTGCTCTTTGGGGCCCAGATCGAGATTATTTTCGATTAATCTGATTCTACCATTCAATCTAATGTTTAGCGAGGGGAGCAGAGTCAAACGACCGAGATTGGGGGGTATCAAAGGAACCTGAGGTGAAAGCCACAGGAAGAATCTTCTCCCTAGCCCCTCCCTCTAATTGGTTGGATTGATCAGAAAGAAGTTGATCAAATCATTCTTTTCATCTAGAGACAGGTTTTGAGATTCTGTAGATCTTTAGGCTACCATACCTAAGGATAGGTTTGATTGTTTGTATTGTAGGGTACTTTTCTTCTTCCCATTTTGTCTTGGATCCTTCTACATCCTACTCGCATTTCCACTCTTACCCTCCTACCACTACTTATTCCCAAGATGATTATTATCCTGACCAGACTTATTCTCACCCATCTATTAGTTGGGATAATCCTGATTGGGGATACAATTCTGGACCTCCATGTTCAGGGTTTAACCTTCGACACCATGACCTTGATTTTTATCCTTCTTCAAGGTACATCGATTATAGATCACCACCCTCCTAGGGACAACATAATACGATCTACAATTAAGAAGGATATCTTGATTACAATCTTGCCCTCCCCCAGATTACACTGCATATAGGTCACCACCCCACTTTGAACAACCCAAAGTGACCTATTATCAGGGAGGGTATCAAGAACCTTAATTCCTTGACTCCACTTGATTGAACCCAAACCCACCCAACCCTGAACCAAACCATTTGGTTCAAGTGAACCAAGTCGAAGATAGGGTGTTGGCTAATTTAAGGAATATCATTCAATCTTTAGAAGCTCAGTCAACACCCTACATAGAAGAATTGGAGCCTTTGATTGAAATGATTGACGATCTTAAAAAGTATTTGTTGGATTGGCTCCAAGATGTTAAGGATAAGGACCGGAGTGAGTCTTTACTTGGGAAGTTGTCGAAATTGAGGATGAGATTTGTAGTTGCTCTAGTCCAATCTTGGGATGATTCCCATGATGAATCCCCTTCAAGAGAGCCATTGTTGGAACCCTCTCAGGCACCTGTAGGGGGACACATTTTACGAGATCGGGGTGACCAGTTTGATCTAGAGCAACTAATTGAGAATGAATTAATTTCTTCACCTGAGATCCCTGAGCTAGGGAACGAGGAAAATGTCTTTATGGACCAGGAAATGATAGATGATTTTGAGACATACATAAATGTAGATCCAAAATTCTTTGATTCTAAAGGTGAATCAGTATGTGAAGTCTCACTTAAGTTTGAGGGCAATGATTTCAGTAAGACAATTGGGCTTGAGGAATTCGATGAATCATTTGATGACCCTATAATTGAGGAAATTGATCCTATTAGGGCTAGCTTGGAAGATACAAATCCTGTTTTCATGGAGGATTCAATTCATAGCCCTATTCCTCAATTACATTGCATTGAGCATAATGATGATTTTGCTTTTGAGATCACCAGACCCAAGTCAATTCCAATTCAGCCATAAATCTTCGACTTGGACAATTTAGATGTGGTGCAAAACATGTAGGATGTCCTAGAATATGAAATTATGATTATGGAGGATAGGAACTGGGAAATGAAAATTTGGGAAGCCAATTTCGAAGGAAGCATAATTATGCATCTAATGGTTCCTATTTGTCTGAACCACCAACCTTCTACCAGGACCCTTATGACATCTTTGATTCTGAGGATGTGTAACCCAAGTGCAAATTCATTAATTATCTTTTTGATCTTGAATTTTCCTATTATTCGACTTTTTGGTCCTAGGTTGCATCCTCACAAATTGCAGGCCCGACCTCGCTTGCATACTAATTTTTTGTTCTGGCTAATTTTTATCCAAAACCTTAGATACACATGACCATGGGCCATGGGTCTGTACCACAACCTCGTCCACATCTGTGGACATCTTCTCCTTGCAGGTCTAAAAATTGATTATGATCCTGACCTGTAGTTGTGAATTCTTTATTTCTTCCCCTTGTTTGTATAGTGTGCCTAGTTGAAGGCACTAAATTCAGCATGTATATAGTCTCTTTATCATCTTGGAGCTAACATGTTAATCATGAAATTCAGGTGCTTTCTTCTTTACTCCACTCTTTTGCATGTCATTTAATACAATGACGACATTGCGTTAGATAGGCATGGGGGGTGGATATTTATCTCTGAATCATTTTGTTAGCTCTGTAGATTCTCTTTATTTTCTTTTTTATTTTTGAAAAAGAAATTGATTTAGAAAAAGAGAACTTGGGCTTTAGAAGTTTGTCAACTTTAGGACATGATACGTTAGGACCTGAACACTTAGATTCTTCAAGTCTTCGTGCTAAATTAGCTTGGGTGGACTTGTTCTCGAGTCCTCGCCATTCGTAAATTTATTTTAAATTGGTTAAATAAGTTGGGGTGATAAGTACACGACTTATCAACCTGCCATCTGATTTGAGGGGACTTTAAGCCTAAGCATCTACACACTCTTTGCACTGACTCACGTTTTAGCAGTTTTAACAGAAATTGGGTAGCTAATGAACCTTCTAGGGTGATATGGCTGGCAAGTTGTCGGTGGTAATAGCTAATTGGCCAGTTGTCTAGAGCCTAGCCACACGACCATTCTTTTTTTGCTGCCTTTAGGTAAATCTTAGATTAGGGAAGCCACCTACTTGAAAGAAAAAAAAATATCTAAAAAGAAAAGAAAAAGAAATAGAAAAGATGAAGAAAAAAAAGAAATAAGTCACACTTCACTGCACGAGTATGGCTGGCAAGTTGTTGTGGGTAACAACCCATTGGCCGGTTGTCCAGAACCTAGCTCACAGAAATGCACATATAATTCCAAACACTTAGGAAGAAGCAGAGAAGTAGAATAAGCCAGAGAGATATACACTAGGTTCATCCTTTTGTTGACCCCATAAAAATAAAAACAAGGGAGAAAGCTACCATTCGAATAGATACGCCTTTAGGCAGAACTTCTTTTCTAGGACACCTAGAGGCATAGAAACTCGAAGTCCATTCTGATTGCCAATCAATGAGTCTATCACTTCACATAAAAAGATGCTTAGCACTTAAAGTTCTTGTCCAGTCTTAGGTAGGTTGGGTAGCCGTAGAAAGCTGTCCGAAAACTCTAAACTCAAAAAATCCAAAAAAATTAGAAAAGAAGAAAAAGAAAAAGATGCTTTTGCTTTTGAACAAGGTGAAGGCTTGGGCAGTTTGCATTTTGGCAGATACCTGGGCGCTATTGTGTCTCTGTAGTTCAGGTCTTAGTAGAAATTTCTTAGTGTTGAAAATAACTTTTGCCCAAGTAATTTGGTCCTAATTCTCTTATAAATAACATATAGTTTTGCTAGGGATTAGCAAAAGATAGGTATGGGGGTGTGATGTGCACACATCTAATTGGCTTAAAATGCCTATTTAAGCATGTTCCTAGGTCTATAGAAGCATCACGCATTATAAATATTGCATAAGATGTATCATCATGCATTTAGGTTAGATTGTATAAATTATAAGTTAATTGTCCCTTTTGTGGTCAAGGAAGAGGGTGATATCATTTTGGGGGCTCAGATTGTAGATCCAACTATACGAATCTAATTAGGGCAATTATCAAAGTCCAACACCTCTGAGATTGCCCTGATCGGACCTCCGTAGCATCAGATGCAGTCCAAAAAAGATCAGAGGTCAAGGGGCAAGGCGGTATAAAATTCACACCTCAGATGACAAATCCAACCACACAGATGGGTTCGGATCGATGATTGTAGCCCAATGGTACAAAAATTAGTTCAATCCAACATCCATGGCACCACCTACAAGTAGTAGAAGATGGACGGCTAGGATGATGCCATGTGTCACCATCCCAACCATTCAAACTTTTTAAGGCCTCCGCTCAACCTTTGAAGGTGAGATCGAGATTCAATCTCAGCAGTTGGATCGAGATCCAACGGCTGAGAGCGCTAGTCCCTTAAATCAGAAATGTGACCAAAGGTAAGCCGCAGAGCATTGGCTAGCACCTTCGACCGCAAAAGCCCGGCGCAAGTTTAATCCTCTCCTCACCTCAAATCAGGAGGAGAGTAGTGCACGCGTGAAATTCACCCATTGAATGAGTGATGGACAGCCGATGGAGCAGCAACGCAGCGCATGGAGAGGTGTGGATCGCACACGTGCATGATGGTGTATGAACACACGCGCGCGCGCTGAATGCTCGAAGGTGAAGCGGTTTGAGCGCTCTTAAGCCATTCGATCTCTTGATCAGACGATTGTGATCGATTGAGCTCGATGAAGCGCTCAGCAGCTGAAGGCAAAGAGGTGAGGGTGCATGTGCACTGTAACGACGTGGGTCATTAGTGACGTTTATATCAGTCATTAAAGACCACAACATTTATTTTGTAAAACTTTAAAATGACCTTTAGGCCCCTATTCCTACAACTATATAAGGCCACCCCTACCACCTCATTTTTCATCTCTTCCTCTCTTCTCTCACCCCCTCCAAAGATCTATGAGCTTGTCCCAAACTCGAGATGCTCCATTAGAGTTATAAAAATAATTTCTCCACCTTCTCACCCTCGTTCGTGGAGCATCCCGCGGCTGTCTACTCACCGCCATTCGGGAAGAGGATCCCACTACGATGTCGTCCTGCTCCATCCTCCTTCCTTTGTATTCGTTCTTCCACGTCCAGCAACTCACCACCTTCATCTGGGTGCTCTGTCAACACGACTTGTCCTCCAAGCAACCGTCGAGGAGGATAACTTCTCATCACCTTCTCTTTTATCGATTTCTAGTATAGATTTCCTGCTTTCTAGTATAACAAGTAGTTGTAAAGAACATGAATCTATGGCTATGAAATATTTGTTTCTTCTCTCACTATTTTCTCTTTATTTGTATTATTCTTTCTCTGTCTTCTATTAATTATTCTTTAAGTAGATAGCTAGCGTAGATTTAATTCGACCAGTTAATCTACTTTGTGACAACAAATATAAATGCAATTTTTGATCAAATGTATGCCTCCCCGTGTTCGACCTGAGACTCACTAGAGTTTCGATTACATTATCAGTTTGACGGATTTTTACGCGACTATAACGACAGGGTTTTTAAAACTCAAACTTTTAGCGTAGAAATCCCGTCAACATCTACTCTCTCCATCTCTCTTTCTAGATAATTCTTACGCCCTTAAATCCTTGTTTCAACCATCACACATGCCAGCTCACCCCCGTCTTCCACACATCTGGCACTAGCTCCGACGCCACACACACGCAAACACACCTCCAACGCATCCACAACCTTCGCCACACTTCACTAATCAAAAGCTCCAAAGAAATTTGGGGCTTTCACTTCTCTTTTTCTCTATCGAACACATGCACTCACATACGTCTTCTCCGTCACCACTAGAGCTCCTCCAACCAGGCCACACCCTCAAATCACCACCATTGCACTTGCCTCTTCACGGCGAAACTTTTGAGTAGCTTTGATAGGGCCGCATGGCCGTATTCATGTTTTAGGTCTCTCACCGGACAATTACCACTGCCACTGCCTCCTTATACCATGATAGCTCCACTCTCACCTTCAATCACCCAGCAGCTACCCTTAGGAGACATAGACTTGTCTGGGGAACCTCTCCGGGCTTTCAATTGAGCATGAGCAGCAAAGCATAGCATCAATTGGATGTGCACACCACCAACAGCTATGTGTGGAAGAAAACAGTGGGTTTAGTCCCACATTGTGGACTCAGGAGGGCATGACAGCAGATAAATTGAAATCGCTCCCTAAGCTCATCGCCTCAGTGAGCACGAGGTGAGGCCCATCTCTCTCCACGAGCCATGCATGTGCCCTCACCCACCACTCACGTCGATTGGTCTAGGCTGGATCCGTATACCTGGATATTCAGGTTTGTTTTGGCTTTGAAGAAAAGAAATCTGTGAGGGAAGAGGGGGTTTTTGCATTGTTCACACCTCGGGATTTGTGCCCCCTGTCCTGTGCTCAAACACTTAGCCTTCTGAGGTTTTAGTGAGGTCCTTGTGCCTTGGTCTTGTGAGAGCCTCATGCTCCTTTGCTGCTGCTTTGCCTTAGCACTTGCTGGGGATCTTGAGGTTAAGGCGTCTAAGCCTTTAACCTGACGTCTGACTAGCTGTTTCTGATTTTGACATTGTTGTGGCTATTGGATTGAATTTACTATTGAGATATTTAAGTTAATCATAGAGCTTAACATTAGGGTTAAATTGGTGGTTCAAACCACGATTTTAACCCCAACTTTTTGCACTTGACTCTTGAGATATTATTCTGATATGTACATTGAGCATCATTTTGGTTATATTTGCATATCTCCCTTTATTATTATGATTAGTTGATTGAAATTGCCAATTTGCTCCCTGTAAACAACCTCGAACTCTTTTCCTAATTTTGAGTTTTTTAAATATTAAGTGTTGTGATTTTCATCCTATACTACAACACATATATTTCTAAAAGATGATTTTCGCGATAAACATTTTGGTGTCGTTGCTAGGGAGAAACATGCATTTTCATTCACTGATTACAATCTTGATTTAATACTAACTTGATTTCTCTTATTGGTTATGATTTTTGCAAGGTACACAAGGGAAGATTAGTTGTACACGAACCACTCTAGGGGTAGGTAACTTTGTTCCCTTCTTCTTAAGCCCCTCCTTTCTGGCAAGGTTTAAAAACAAGAATCAATTAACAACAACTCACATTATTTCGTAGAATTAATCGCCTAAGTTGCCTGATTTGGTTTAATTTGATTAGAAATCCCTATCTTGCTATCTGCACCTATTAGGGACTTAAGGTGCCTGGGGCCATTCACCTTCTTGATTGAGCCCTAGGTGCCAATTTTGGAAAGAATTGGACTTGGAAAATAGAGCCAAATTAGGGTTTCCGTATTAGGGTTTTAGGAAAACGCACTTGCCTGATTTAAAAGAGAATTGATTTCCCACATCGTGTGTTACCTAAGCCTTGGTTGAATTGACATGATCAAGCAAACCTAAAAGAAGGCTCTAACAATCACTTGAATCACTAAAATTTGGGACTTAATAACCTATTTGCAAACAACTCAGGGTGATTTTGGGTTCTTTACCCAACTCATCCTAAACTTTAGGGCAGGTTAGGTGAAGTTGACCCAGCTTGTGGGTTAACCAACCTTCAAATTAGGTCACAAATCATAATCAATTCTAAAGTTCAAGTGAAATTCATGGCACATATTTAGGAGTAAAATTGGTAGACTTAGGCGTCAAGCTTGCTCATTCCGGTCTACTTAGATTCTCAGTGACAAGGAAGGTCAGGTGGGGGAAACCCTACAACCCGTGGGGATGCTCTGCGGTGTAGGGGTCTTTGTGAGACTCTCCCTTCCTGGCTACTGCTTGCACAGTAATCATGCAACCTAAATCACCTGAATTAAGCTAGATCCTAGCATAACTTAGGATTAATGCATTCATAGGCATCGTAATTTGCACAATAGCTAGTTTATTAGTCATATAGATAATATCGTCATTTCATGACCTAAAAGGGAGATGATTTTAATCATAGATGATTCGAAGCCACAGATGTCAGATCAAATCGGACAGATTTGATCAAAATGATGACGGGAGTCCAATGCTTCTGAAATCATCTCGATTAGACAACCAGGGCACCTTGTGCAGTCCATAAAAGAATGGAATCATAAATCCAAAAAATAAAGATCCGAGCCTCAGATAAAGAATCTAACCACACGAATGAATCCAGATCGATGATCGCAGTCCAACAGCGTAAAAATCAACTCGATCGAAGGTCTACATCACCAGATACAAGGAAAAGAAGATGAGCGGCCATGATGGTGCCATGTGGCGCCATCACAGCCACTCCCTCACCACTGCCCCATCTAGGAAGGCTGCATCGCACACTGTGGGCCATTGGATCTTCATCCAACTGCCACGAGCGCACCACATCACCCGCCCAGACCGGATAAGCATAAATAGAAACAAACAAGTATATGTAACAGAAGGTTTTCACAGCGTGTTGTCTCACGCGCGTGCACGGAAGCATGTAACGTGCGCTTGAGCTGCGCGCTGCGTGAAATTGAAGCGGTGTTGGGTGTGTGGGTGCAGGTGGGTGCAATTGTGCTATCGGAGGGCGGAGGCACGCCCACGTGGCGCGATGAGTGCACGTCACCGGTGGATGCGCGATCTCATGCTATTGCTTCGACGCAAAGGCAACGGCGGTCATTTTAAGTCATCCGATCGTAAGATTGGATGACTGAGGCTTAAGGTGATTTGAAATTAGAAGTGGGCGGGCGTGAATTTGAGCCGTTCGATCATACGATTAAATGATCGAGGATCAGATGCTAAAATGAGGCAAGCGAGTGCGTGTGAAGAAAGCGGAAGCAGGCGAGCACGTGCGAGGAAGCAGCAGAGCCATGAGATCATCATCTAAATGTCCAAAAGCCACCATGTGTCAGCACCAGAGTGAATCCATGCAATAAGAAGGCTTTCAAAGGAGTTTTGAGGCCTAATTAGAGTCGTTGATATCTCGATCAACGAATCTGATTAGCCAAGAGGTTATTACACGAGATAGAGGGCCAAGATACCCTTTTTTCCCTCCGCAAAAGCTATAAAAGAAGGCCAAGGGCCCCCCCAGTAGAAGCATATATCTCTCTCTTTCATCAACTCCAGACATCTTCCACCTTCTCTGCAACTTTCCATCCCTCTGCAACGCTGCTCCGACCTTCATCCCAGTGCTCTGGATTTGAGGTGCTACCGCATCTTGTACAAGCATCGCACAAGCGACGTCATTTCTCTGCCACTTTCTTCTCTCTCTCTCTCCCTCTCTCTTTCTATCTATCTACTATCTATTTGTCTCTATTAGATTTTCTATCGTGAAAAACTTTATCTAATTGCAATAAAATTCTGATTCTCTGGATATCTATTTCATACATATATACATATATATATCTAGTTAGAATTAGTTTTATTGAAACACTTCTGCGAAAATTGAGATTGCCTCCCTACAAATGACCCGGTACTCACTGGAGTTTTATAAATTTATTTGTCGACATGTTTTCGTGCTATACAACTAGTTAACTTTTAAAATACGAATTACATGCTGAACAAGTTGGCACCGTTGTTGGAGAAGCAACGTAAATTTTTAAAATCTTTCTTTGGTGCTTATTCGAGATCTCTAACTTGTTATTTTTCCGTTAATTTCAAGAAGAAAGGAAATCTAAATGGGACACGCCAATGAAGTAATCACGAGTTCGAACCTCAGGTAAGTACCCGTAGTTTAGATTAGTTAGATCTAGTATTTGCTTGAACTCTAGGATTAGTTAGAATTTGTTTGCATAAAAAAAAATTTCTCTCTTGATTTTTGGGTTGAAATAACGTTTTACCTTAGAAATTCAATTCTCAGAGATTCCTATGTCCAAAAATTCTCAACTTTTTACTGGATGTATATTTTAAAGTCAGAAACAACCTATCCAAATTTTGCATAAACTAGAGTTATAAAAAAATTTTAAAAATTCACACACTGATCTCTTATCAATGCTGTTATTGTTCTTGACTTTTCAGAGTTCAAAATATCATAGGAATTTTTATACAACTTTGATTGACTTGAAATTTGAAGCACTGAATTTCTAAGATAATCAAGAATTTATAAAAAAATCTGAAAAAAATATTCATGCACGTTTGATTGCATGGATTATCCAATCACCAATTGGGGGTTAAAATAGACTGCAAAACCCCAATACAATTTAAATCAGAAAAAAATAGGAAACATGCATTAAAAATTCTTAAAAAATATTTTCTAAGTGCCTAGTTAGTGGTGAAATAAGATCAATTGATTGTATTGCTTAGGTCGCACCACTTCTATGAATTTGACTTAAAAGAACTTCTAGAACTATCTACGGTTAGGGTTCCACATTAAGGATAGAGCACACCTGCATTTCCTTATTTAAAGGGAATCTATCAAACAAATTGGGATTTGTAGAACTCTTGCGTACCTCATCAAAACCTTAATTGACAATATTAACTCAAGTGAACCCTAAAATGCATTAACACAAGCATTCGAATCTTAAAATTCACTTCATCATAAGAAATTGCTTGTGAACCATGTTTGCCTAAGCACTTCACAGATCTGAATTCAAATTTAAGGGCAAACACCCCCCTAACGCCCATCATATTCCAAAATCCCATCAAACCCAAACCTAAAATTCAGTAGATGTTCCCTAGGCAGGATTAATAGACTTAGGGACTTGAAACTATATTTGACTATGGTCAAGGCCTTGTCTACTTGGACCCACTGGTGACAAGAAAGGTCAGTGTGGTAACCACGTTAACCTTTAGTGGTGTCTCACCGTGCGGGGTGTCCTTAGGGGTCCCACACTTCTGGCTAGCCAAGTAATTCAAGGGTTGATCTAACCCAGTTGTGTTTTGGGGAGCCAAGATCAGGTCTAATTAGGGTTGACACTCTAGGGACCAGTTTAATTTCTTGCATTTAGTGGGTGGGGTTTCTCTCATCTGTCTTCTCTCTCATCTACAAACAATTTTCTGGTGCATGCAAGGTAGAAGATCTCAAAATCTTGATTTGCTACCACCATTAAAAAGAAATCCTAGGAGAAGACATATTTATCCAGGATCTGAATCTAAACCCTCTGCAGTGGCTAGTCATCACGAGGAAGAAGAGACTGATGAACAAAATTTGGATCCTATGACTCTCTTACAAAGGCAAATCACTAAGCAGGGCCAGCATCATGACCGACAGATGGAAGTCATAGTGCAGGCCATCACTCGACTCCAAAACAGAAAGGCAGACTGGCCCCTCCGTGACTTTTATAACCCTCCTAATGCCCAACCTGAACCCTTTGTTAGGGTACCTCAGGATGGGGAAGATTTTGAAGTCAAACCTTAGATCATTAACTTGATTCCCCACTTCCATGGCCGTGAGTCGGATGACCCCTTCCACCACCTTGAAGAGTTCCTACACATAGGAAGAACCTTTGGCCCTAGGAACATGAATATAGGTACCCTGATGATGAAAATGTTCCCATTCTCCTTGAAAGATAGAGCTGCACATTGGTTGAGGGCAATTGGTAGACCAATCCTAACTTGGGAAGACATGAAAAGCACATTCCTAAAGAAATTCTTCCCCGTAGGAAAAACTAATGCCCTTAGATGTGCCATAACAACCTTTAAGCAGAACCCCGGGGAACAACTACATGAGGCTTGAGAGAGGTTCAATGATTTAGCTAGGAAATGCCCTCATCATAGGATTCCAAAGTGGCATTTGGCCCATATTTTCTATTATGGGTTGAGTAATAATTTGAAGAATTTTGTTGATGCGGCATGTGGGGGCAATTTCCTGAGTTGAGATGCTGAGGGAGCCTTTCAATTGTTCGAGAATATGAGTGAAAATTCCCTCAACAATGCCTTTAATGTCTGCCTTTAACAGAGCCAATCAACCAAGGAGCGGAGTTTATGAAGTTAACAATAATTCAAACTTGGTTGATTTAGAGCTAATTGCACAACGATTAGATAAGGTGGAACTCGTGGGAAAGAATGTGGAGAATTTGGATAAGAAGCTGGATAACCTTCTAAAGGGCGGGAATTTCGTAGGTACACAATCTAGATTAAATCCTATGCCTACCCAAGGAGTGCCTATATTAACCCACAACCAATTCCCCAACCCACTAGGTCAAGAATCAGTGCACAACATTAATGACCTAACCATGGCTCCACCTATGAGCCAATTGTACTTGGACCCATCTCTTTCGGGGTGCTAGGGAGGGACCTTGATGCCCTCGAATCCTGAACTAGGCAGCCCGATGCCTAGTTATCTTGAGGATGTGAATGCACTGCAGGGTTACACTAGAAATGAGCCTTATTCAAACACTTACAACCCTGGATGGCGTAACCATCCTAACTTTGCTTGGTCAAGTCAGAAACCCGCCCAAGGTCCTAACTTTACTAAGCCAAACACTTATGGGAAACCTAGTATGTACACACAACCACGCACATATCAACCACAACCTACACAGGAAAACCAGCCCTCTGATCTAAGTCTAGTCCTTAAAAAAAAAGAAAGAAATGAATCTAAGACATAAAGAAGAAATGAATCAATTGAGGGTAGATTTGACGGGACGATTAGACCAGCTAGTTGATGCTAAGACAACATGGGATGTTGCCATCCCAACCCATCCCAAACCCAAGAAACTTCAGTAGGGTTAATCAACACAACACACAGGAGCAACAAGCACACCTAATTCAGCCTGCTCCCCAGCACCAACTAGGTTTTGTTAACCCTAACCCAACCCAGTCTCAACCCATTTTGCAAAACCCACCTTACCCTTCTAACTCCAATGCATATTCCTGTGTTGTCACTTTGAGAAGTGGGAAACAAATCCAAGATCCTTCTACATCAAAATCTTTCCAAGATCTTGAGGAGCCTGAATCTGACTTGGGAAACCAAACTAATTTAGAAAATAAGACTCAGGATTTGAATACTCATGATTTTTCTTAAGCACCTTTTCCTGAAGCCTTGATCAAACCCAAGGAAAAGAAAACTAATCAATCCAAGGAGTGGCTTGAGATTCTAAAGCAAGTCCAGGTAAATATACCACTCCTTGAGGCTATTGAGAACACCCTGGCCTGTGTGAAATTTCTAAAGGAAATATGCACACTGAAATGGCAGGCCAAATCATCAAAAAGGGTAGTGATTTCTGAACAAGCCAGTGCCATCATCCTAAACAAGCTCCCTCCTAAAAAGAAAGATCCAGGGACCCCTTAATTTCATGTGAAATAAATGGATTCATCCTGGATCGAGCCTTACTAGACTTTGGTGCCTCCATCAACTTAATCCCCATAGAATTATATGAAGAATTGAATTTAGGCCCCTTGCAACACATTGATGTGACCCTTCAGCTTGCTGATAGATCAACCAAAATTCCGAAGGGCCTTTTACAGAATGTGATTATAAAAGTGAGGGATTTTGAGTACCCTGTGGACTTCCTTGTTCTAGATATGGGGGCATCAGAAAACCTGAACCACACCCCAATAATCTTAGGGAGACCCTTTTGGCCATGGCTAAGGCCCTAATCAACTGTGAGACGGGGATTATGCACAACACCTCTGGAAGGAAAATTTGTCAACTCAATATCTTTAAAACTTCCCAAAGAATAAAGTGAATTGTGGTTCCATTGAGGTTGTAGGAACAATTGAACAAGTGTTGGCAATTCGTACTAAAGATGATCCAAATCCTGCCAAAGCTCAAGACCAGCACGAAGGGAAAGAAGGGGATTACTTGAGGTTAATTCTAATTTACCATCTCCCATGGAAAATCAAGTTGAATAGGACATTAGTGAGATTGAGAAACTCTTGGTAGTAACTTATGATGAATTAGATGATAATATAAAGAATCTTCAATACATCCACCTTGAAATTCAAGAACTTTTGAATTCTGAGGGAGTTCAAGAAAATGGACAATCTAAGGACATGAACCAAGAAGTAACCCCAGAAGAAGAAGTTCAACATATAATGAACTGGGTAAGAACTTATAAGCCAACTGATTCAAATGGATGGCTTAACTTAGAAGAAGTGACTTCGGATGAGGAAGAGGAAATTTCTGATGAAGATTTTGATGAATTCCACACAACTCTACTCCTATCTTCATATGACCCAGTGTTTGCCGCATAATTCATGTTTCAAAAATTAATTAGTTGTATAGCATGAAAACACGTCGACAAATAAATTTATAAAACTCCGATGAGTATTGGGTCATTCGTAGGGCGGAAATCTCGATTTTTACAGAAGGTTTTCAATAAAACTAGTTCTAACAGGTATTTATATATGTATATATGTATAAAGAGACATCAGATATTCATAAGATCAAATTTCATTGCATTGATAAAGAGCTTTTCATAGTAGAAATTACTATGCTAAATAGAAACGGATAGATAGAAAGAGAGAAAGAGAGATAGAGAGAAGAAAGTGGCAGAGAAATGATGTCGCTTGTCGGATGCTTATGTGAGATGTGGCAGCACCTTAGATCCAAAGCGCCAGGATGAAGGTCGGAGCGAAGTTGCAAAGGGACAGAGAGTTGCAGAGGAGGTGGAATATGGCTAGAGTTGATGGAAGAGAGAGATAGATGCTTCAACTGGGGGGGCCCTGGGCCTTCTTTTATAGCTTTTGTGGAGGGAAAAAAGGGTATTTTGGCCCTCTATCTCATGCAACAACAACCTCTTGGCTAACCAGATCCGTCGATCGGGAGATCAACGGCTCTGATTAGGCCTCAAAACTCCTTCAAAAGCCTTCTTATCACATGGATTCACTCTGGTGCTGACATGTGGCAGCTTCTGGATGTTTGGATGATGATTTCATGACTCCACTGCTTCCTCGTGTGTGCTCGCTCGCTTCCGCTTTCTTCATGCCCGCCCGCATGCCTCGTTTGTGCCCCTGATCCTCAACCGTTCGATCGAATGATAGAACGACTCAGATTCACGCCTGCATGCTTCCAATTACAAATCGCGTGCCCTTAAGCCTTAGTTGCTACCTTATCGTTGAAGCATGTGTGTAAGATCACGTGTCCGGTCGTGACACGCTTTGATCATGCTACGTGGGCATGCCTCTGCCCTCTGATCGCGCAATTGCACTCGCTCACACCCGTACACCCAATACTGCTTCAATTTCGCGTAGTGCACTACTTGAACGCGTGTCACGCGCTTCCCTACGCGAATGTGAGCCAACGCGCTGCATGAACTTTTTGATATATATACTTGTTTATTTCTATTTATGCTTATCTAGTCTGGGCGGGCAACGTAGCACTCCCATAGTGTGCGGTGCGGCCTTCCTAGATGGGGCGGTGGTGAGGGAGTCACTGTGATGGTACCATGTGATGCCATCATGGCCATTCATCTTCTTTTCCTTGTATCTGGTGATGCAGACCTCTGATCGAGTTGAGTTTTGCAATGTTGGACTGCAATCGTCGATCTAGATTCATCTGTGCAGTTAGATTCTTCATTTGAGTCTCAGATCTTTGTCCTTTGTCTTTGTGATCTTCGTTCTTTTATGGACTGCACAAGGTGCCATGGTTGTCTGATCAAGATGATTTTGGAAGCATTGGACTCCCATCGTCATTCTAATCAGCTCTGTCCATTCTGATTTGTCATTCACAGTTTCGAATCATCTGTAATTAAAATCATCTCTCTTTTAGGTCATAAAATGACGATATTATCTATATGACTAATAAACTAGCTATTGTGCAAATTACGATACCTATGAATGCATTAATCCTAGGTTATGCTAGGTTCTAACTCAATTCAGGTGATTTAGGTTGCATGATTGCTGTGCAATCACCCAGAGCCTGGAGAACTCATGATTTTCGATATCAACTACCATTCTGAAGATCCTTATGATTTTGATTTGAAACTAGATCTAAATCTCAATCATGATCTCGATCCAGACCCCCTACCACCTCTTCTTGATCTATGGAATTGGATTAACGAACAGGCTCTACATCTTCAACCTCATCCACCTGACCCTATTTCATATTCCAAATCAGAAAGACTCTTTGGAATAGGGCTGCATCATCAGCTGATCTGCATTTGTGGATCACTGATTCTGGGACCAAATGATCATATCTTTCTACTAATCTTAAATTCCCCTCCAACTGTTATTAATCTCTTAACCCACAATATTGAACTACATATTTTTGGGGTTTAAGTCCGGCAAATGACGTTAAACTTAGTGTTGGCTGGGAGGCAACCTAGTACTTTGTACAGGTAGCTCTTCATCCTCAGCATCCATACTGACCTGGATTAACAAGCATAGTTAGGTGATATCCCCTCCTTTTGCTTATTATATTTTGATCTTCATGCATACATTTCAATGAGGACATTGTAATGAATAGGAATGAGGGGGGTGGACATTGCATGTCTAATTTTTATGTCAAAAAAAAAATTGCATTTAGGCATAAAGAATTTTTATTAAGGTTTTATTAGGGATTTATTCTTAAGTTGATTCCTGAGTTTAGAATCTGGTATAATTTCACACTTACACGTAGTATTTGCAATGGATCCTATGTGAAGACTGATAAACATCTTTAGTTTGTCGAGAAGAAGCAATGCTTCTTCTCCTAAACCCTTGGACAGTAATTAGGGAGTTAGGTAAACTATCTTCTAATCGATCCACAAAACAAGTGTAAGGTAAGAGTAGAAAGTCTACTGGTGCTCTAAGGCTATTATGAGGAATCTTAAACTCTGGATAATGAGATAATGATACTCGAAGTTAGGCATAGTTTTCTCTCTCGATTTCTGCATACAAGTTCTTAGTGTGAATCTCTTGAGAGCCCCAAATAAGGCAAATATGCAGAGAGTGGGTTCTGATAAAATCAGGACTGAGGTGGATGGTCATGACCGTCTTTTATGGAATCCTTGGCTGAAGGAGGGTATTAATGTCAAGGTTAGAAATACATTGTCCAATCCATTCCCTTCCTGGTGTCGGGAATAGGCACTTCCACAAAATAGGCCACTCGATATCCTTTTGAACACCCATAATCCTAAATAATGCCTTGTAAATAAAAGTTTGTATGCCTTGTTGTGTTAGTAGATATTTGAAAAAAAAGAGAGAAAAGAAAAGAAAAAAATATATATACATAAAAAAATTTAGAAAGAAGGAAAAAAGAAGTAAAAAAAGAGTTTATAAGTGTTTTTAGAATTTATTTCAAGTGTAATGAGGCAACAACACCTACCACCCTCACGATCCACCAAATGCAGCCTTTACATACTTTTCTGTATTTCTGGCCACTTGAATATGGCTTGAGGAATTTTGACTTAATCTTAGAGTTATCAAAACCTAATCAAAGTGTTAATGCCAGGAGAGACCATCAAATATATTGATAAATCTGGTGAGATTGTGAGCTCAAAAAGAAAGAAAAAAAAAGAGAAAAGATAAGAAAAAGAAAGAGAAAGAAAGAGAGAGAATGAGTACAAAGGAACTAAAGAGAACACAGTTTCTTGTCTCTCTCTGAGTTGAATGATTTAATAATCTGGGAATCTAGGTTCTAAAACACTAGTCTATATGTAGCACCAGATGAGTGTGAGCCACCAAATACAAATCCACTTAACTCAATTATCTTCTACCTAAGCCAAAAGCTGGGGCTGAATATACATATTACCTTATAACCCTGAGGGAAGAAGTTTTCCTATCCAATAGATTTTTCCTAAGGGTCAAGTAGGGCTTTAGATGAGGATTGGCTTTCACTTGAATCCATTGCATAGGCTACAACAAAACACATTCACGATTATCTGGATTACTAAACGTTCTTTGCAAAAGTGAAATCAGGTTTGTAAATATCGCATTGCAGTATAGGTGAAATCATTTTGAAGAATAAATAAGAATTTATTACTCAAAAAATTAAGAATCCAAGGTCAAACACGGGAGACCACAATCTCAAATTTTTAAAATGTGATGTTCAACAATTTATGAAGCAATAGAATGAATTTCAATGTATATAAATGCTAAAGAGATGAATAGAGATATAAAAAGAAAAAGAATTAATCTCTATTTGTTCTCTCTCTTCCTTTTCTTTCTTCTCTGATTTCTTCTTCCTTTCTCTGTGGCTACTTTTTCTTTCTTTTCTTCTCTTGGTTTCTGCCTTCTTTCCTCTATCTTTAGTCTTTGCTTCTTTCTTTCTGTGGCTCCTTTCTTCTCTTCTTTTCCTTCAGTTGTGTCTTCTCCTTCCTTCCTTTAGCTCCTTCTCCTTCAGCCTTTGATTTCCTTCTTCAGATCTGCCTTCAAGTCTTCAGCTTTCTTTTCTCTCTGCGGCTCCTTCCCTCAGCTTCCCTTCCTTCTTTCTCTTCCTGCACAGAAGTGCAAAACCTACCCCTACCCTCCCCTGCGAATACTCTCTCTTCTTCTCTCTTACGTTCGCTCTCCCAGAGCCAATCGGGTATACGGGTTGGGTCAATCACACCCGGGTCCAGGCGGACTGGCGTGGGTGGTGCACGAGGAGTGTAGGGTAAATAGGTCAGGCAACCAAGTCTGCGTAGCGTGGGTCGCGGACGAGGTGGGTGATCCCCTTGCCCCGTGATTTGAGGCAATAAGCTGATAACACAAAAATAATATAAATCACTCACCTGCGCTAAAAGTTTCTGAGGTGGGACTAAAGTCCCACCCGCTTCTTTGCGTGCCCGCAGGGAGAATGCCTGCTCAATTGTTGCAGCTGCGGATGGTGTGGGCTTTGATTACTGGGTGCGAAGGTATCGTGGAGTGTTTCTACACACCTGGGACTCAACTTCCTAGAGCGACGTGACCTGGAGCAAGCTTGCGAGCAACCTTCGCTTGTGCTCCAATGGCAGTAGGGGGTCGAACCTGAAACTCACAAATACGGCCTTGCAGCCCTATCAAAGCATGTAGGTAGCTTTGCCGTGTCACGGCGAAGTTGATGTAGTGGGTGACGTGGGGCAGAATGGCCTAGGCGTGCGTGCCTAGGTCGGACTATGGCCGTGAAAGTGCGTGTGTTCGGGGAGAGTGTAGGGTGCGTGTGGCGATCAGTGAAGGGGTGAGTGATGATCGGTGGATGATGGTGAAGCTTCCGTGGTAAGTGGCGAGGCATGTGGGTGAGTGGAGCGACGGTTGCGCCTTCACCGGTGGTCTGCCAGAGATGAGGAAGACGGATGTGGTTTGTGGTTGTCAAAGGGGGTTTTGTGAAATAAAGAGGGGGAAAGTGAAAGGTAGAGAGAGAGGAACTTAACTGAGGGTATTTGGATGAAGGGGGAGGTGGAAGGCGAGCGGCACGTGTTTGTCGTCGTCAGATACGAAAGCCCTGAGATGAGGAGGCGGCGACAATGAGAGGGTTGAAGAAGCGCGCGCAGGTATGGGGCGACGTGGAGGAGCAAGGCGGAGAAGACTCTACCACTGGTATGGTGGCAAAGTGATGAGAAGAGGGAGGAGAGATAGCTGGGGCTTGCGGGCTGATTGGACGAAGATGGGGGAGGAAGAATTTTGGGGTTTTCTACGGCCAAATCAAGCTTGAGATGATCGTCTGGGCCTGGGGGTTCTTTTATAAGCACCGGCAGAGGGCCTTTATGCTTGGAAGACAAGCTTCCAAGCACGGGTTTCCTCACAGGAGTGGGAAATCCATGAGATGCCCATATCTCTCAAGCGTTCGCATGAGAGATTGGGTGCGAATCAAGGCATGTGATTGAGTTTACATGATCAGGAATTCCTCAGAGAATCTCTCTTTCAGATCTGAGAGGGATTCTCTGAGGAAACGAGAACTTCCCTCTTGAATCCTTGCCGGAGTAGGACTCCTCCACTGTAATAGTGGAAGGACCTAATTGCAATGAGTAACGAGGAAGATAGGGGGTCTGCGCAATGGTTTTCAAAAGCTAGGGGTCAAAATGTAATTGGGTGGATTGTTTTGCAAAGTAGGTCAAGGTGACCTCCCCTTAGGTACAAATTTTGGTACAAACTAATTTGGACCTAAGGAATCCAATGGTAAAGTTGGATTTTAGGTTTGATCACGCTTGACTAGACATTTTGCATAAAAACCCAAATTAGGGCAAATAATTAGCTAGAACCACTATTTAGGTCAAAATAGGTTCCAAAGGCCAAATTGAAGGTTCTAAGCCCCAGAGGATATTTTTCCATGAATTTACAGGATTTAGTTGATTTTTATCCAGACCTGAACCTTGTTAAATTAAGTGGGTTTATTTTAGGGTTACAAGAAGTCATTTAATTGTTAGATTGCACATTAACCCTTTTCTGACTGAACCATCCCACTTTTCATCTTGTTAAGACCAATTGACCCATGTTTAACCCCTGAGAAATCCTGTTGTTGCACTGCAATGGTAAAATTGCAATTTTACCCTTTGTTTCTTACTTTTCTTTTAACCTAGTTATTCCCTGAGTTAAGCCCTTCACTTGGTTATGTAGGAGCTTTTGTTCTCTTTTCTAGGTCAAAATGAGCTAGTTAGGGCTCATGATGGTGTTCCCATGCCTAGCTTTTGCTAGTCCCTTAGCAAAATTTCAAGGTTTTAACTTCTGTTCTAGACCATGAGTTTCTTTCATAATTTATGATAAGTGCTTCTTCTTTTTTTTTTTGTGACATGGTCAAAATGCCGACAGTAGGCCTAGAGGTACTCAAGTACCAACCAAGATCCAGACTTGACCAGCTTTAGCCTCGGTCTTCCGTGAATTATTTTAAGGCCCGCAGGAACTATTCTAAGGCTCGTTGGACTCTGCGGTTAAAGCACCCGTGCTTGAGACATATTTTAAACTTGGTTCAGTTTGCAGTGTGTTTTTGTAAGAGAGAGATAGAGGATTTATTTGTTTGGAGAGTTTTCTCTCTCTTTTCTTTTTATTTCTAGCTTCGGATTGGCTTCTCAACACGGTCTGTATCGGATTCCTCGTCCCCATCATCAATCCTCAAAGGTCCCTAGCAATCGATGCTTCGTTATAGCACCGCCCATGGCAACCCCCAGAACCCTAGCTTTCAAGATTTTGAGATAATCCCACCCATGGCGTTGCATAGCCAAATCCAGACCCTGGCAATCAACATTTCGTGATAATGCCGCCCATGGTATCTAAACCAGTAGAGTGCTTATGTGCCCCCGGTAGGATATGTAAATATCCTAGGAGATAAGCACTGAGGAGACGATATGTTATGCATCTTCGAGGGGAATTTCCCACCTCTCCGCACCGGGAACTCATCCAAATCAACTTGTGTTGATCGGCTACTCCTAATCTAGGCAAATTTTTTTAGAATACTTAAAAGCTTTTGCATGATTTTGATAGTTATGCATACTGAACCAGACTGTGTATGGATTGGGGCGCTTAGGTTCCCGAGTCTTGCAAACCGAAGGTCAGTTAACGAGGTCGAATACTCCCTAAGCCTTAGACCTAATACTTAAGCTTCGCATTTTCCCCAATCTCTTGAGGATTATCCAGATCTTAGCGGGTACTTGAATTTTTAAGCTTAAGAGTCTAGCCCAAAAGGCCTAAGATCAGCGTCCCTACTAATCTCTTTGCATGTCTCATTTGCACTTTTTTTTCTATTTTTCTCTTTTTTCTTGATGTGGTCTAGAACTTCAGTTAATCCCTTAATTTCTTGCTAATGACTATTCTTTTTCTTTTTCATCTTGTGCTCCTTTTTTGCCATTTTGCTCTTTTCCTCCTCATGTTTTGTATAGCCTCAGAAATTTTCTCTCCTCCCCCCTTCAGTTTTTTTATTCTTTTGCAAGATTTTTTTCATTTTTTTATGTTTTTTGTGATATGTGAATTTTTTGTTGAAACCTTTTCTTGTGATATGAGTTTTCATAACGTTTTGCACTTTCATACCTCCCATGCCTACGATTTGCAATGTCCCCATTGTAAATTAGGTGGGTTCGAAATCAGCTTAGTTCATTCATTAGGACAGGTGTTGGGTGGGCGAACAGGTCAAGGTGACTATTTGCGAACGATTTCTAGACTCGGCTACGGGTACCTGAGGTGGAGTCGGCTGTTTTAATGGATGAACCCTAAAGTGCAATATGAATTCAGCATAGAAATGTCAAGAAAGGTTTCGGGTTTTTCAAAGAATGATGGGTTGCCTCCTATCCATTTAGATCGTAGTTTTCTTGGGAATAATTTGAGTCTGGCATCAAAGAGTAGGACCTTTTGACCAGGATGAAAGATCTTTCTAGATATGTGCTTGTCGTGAAAGGCTTTAACCTACTCTTTGCAAATTTGTGAGTTCTCATACGCATCGTGGCGTAATTCATCGATCTCGCTCATTTGAAGCTTTCTATGGGTTTCAGCCTTAGAAAGATCTAGGTTATAGTTTCGTACTGCCCAATAGGCTTTATGCTCCAATTCGACGGGGAGGTGACATGCCTTCCCGTACACCAGTTTGAATGGAGACATAATTGGGTCTTGTGGGTGGTCCTGTAAGCCCACAAAGCTTCCGGAAGCCGGGATGATCAATCCTTCCTATCAGGTCGAACAGTAACCTGAAGGATTTTCTTGATCTCCCGATTTGATAGCTCAACCAGACCATTAGTTTGGGGGTGGTAAGGAGTAGAGATTCAGTGTGACACCCTATATTTGGTCATCAGTGACCTAAACTGAGCATTTGTAAAATGGGTCCCTCCATCGAAATTATTGCACATGGAATCTCGAACCGTGAGAAGATGTTTTGGTGAATGAACTTGATAACAACTTTGTGATCATTGGTTTGGGTCAGAATGGCTTCGATCCATTTGGACACATAGTCAATAGCGAGTAAAATGTATTCTAAGCCGCCCGAGATATGGAAGGGTCCCATAAAATCAATCCCCCAAATGTCAAAAATTTCGCATACCAGAATCGGCTGTAAAGGCATCATATCTCAATGTCTCATGTTGCCTAAGGTCTGGCAACAGGTACATGCCTTACAGTGACTGTATGCATCCTTGAAAATTGTGGGCCAGTAAAAGCTGCACTGGAGTACTTTTGCTACGCTTTTATGTCCTGAAAAGTGTCCACCGCATGCTTGGTCATGGCAGAAAGAGAGTATGTCTTTGATTTCCGCTTCTGTGACACATCGTCAAATTATTTGATCAGCACCAATGTGGAACAGATACGGGTCTTCCCAAAGGTAATACTTGGCATTCAAAAGCAATTTGTCCTTCTTGGCCTTCGGCCAATCGGACGGGATCTGATGTGATGCCAAGTGGTTTACTATGTCAGCAAACCATGGAAGTCCTGTATTGATAGTCAGAAGGTGCTCATCAGGAAAATGTTCCGTGATGGGTCCGGAAGGGTTAATGATCTCAGAAGGAAGGCAAGACAAGTGATCAGCTACCACATTTTGTTTTCCCGCTTTGTCATGAATCTCGAGGTCAAATTCTTGCAATAGCAAGATCTAGCGGATTAATCAAAGTTTCGCATCCTTCCTTGCAAGGAGATTCCTCACAGCTGTGTGATCCGAGCAGATGATAACATGGGAACCCAGGAGGTAAGATCTAAATTTTTCTAGGGAAAATACTGTGGCTAGCAGCTCTTTCTCAATAACCGTGTAGTTACGCTGAGCCTCGTCAAGTGTTTTTCTAGCATAGTAAATGACCACGGGTTTCCCGTCAATTTTCTGTCCCAAAATCGCTCCTACAGTGAAGTCAGATGCATCGCACATGATCTTAAATTGTTGAGACCAATCAGGGGACTATGGGATCGGGGCTTGGATAACTCGATCACGGAGGATCTCAAATGCTTGAGTGCATTCCTTGGAGATTTTGAAAGGTACATCCTTGGAGAGAAGAGTGGTTAGGGGGTGCGCGATTTTCGAAAAGTCAGGGATAAATCGACGGTAAAAATCGATGTGCCCCAGAAAAGATCGGATGTCCTTGATCGAGCTAGGCATAAGGAGTTTGGAAATCAAATTCACCTTGGCTCGATCGACTTGGATGCCTTTCTTTGAAATCAGATGTCCCAGGATGATTCCCTCAGGCACCATGAAATGGCTCTTTTCCCAGGAAAGAGCCAAATTCACGTCAATGCACCGCCTGAGTATTTGGACCAAGTGCTGGTGGCAATCTTTAAATGATGCTCCAAATACTGAAAAGTCATCCATGAAGACTTCCAGATAATCACCAACCATATCTGAGAATATGGCAAGCATGCACCACTGAAAAGTCGCGGGTGCATTACAGAGATCGAACGGCATCCTTTGGAACATGTACGTCCCAAAGGGGCAGTTGAAAGTGGTCTTTTCTTGGTCCTCAGGATGGATTGCCACTTGGTTATAACTGGAGTACCCGTCAAGAAAGCAGAAGAACCTATTTCCTGCTAGTTTCTCAAGGATCTGATCAATAAATGGTAGTGGGAAATGATCCTTCTTCATGGAGGAATTGAGTCTTCTGTAATCAATGCAGACTCTCCACAAATTAGCTATACAGGTCGGTATGACCTCTCCTGTTTCAGTCGTAATGATGGTGAGTCCTACCTTTTTAGGCACAATCTGGATTGGGCTCACCCATCGACTGTCAGAGATCGGGTAGATGATCCCTGCATCTAACCACTTAATGATCTCCTTTTTCATGACCTCCTACAGATTAGGGTTCAAACATCTTTGCATTTCTCGCGAAAGTTGTGCCCCCTCTTTGGTGTAGATTCAGTGTGTGTAATAAGAGGGGCTTATGCCAGTCAAGTCATCGAGAGTCCATCCAATGGCTCTGCAATGTTGCTGGAGAACATTAATTGGATGGGACTCCTGGTTAGGTGTGAGTTTGGAGTTGATAATCACAGGAAACGTCTGATTGGAACCCAAAAAGACGTATTTCAGATGATCGGGAGGGGGCTTGAGTTCCAGGACGAAATTATCAGCAGCAACGGGCAGTTTAGGGTGTGCGTCAAGAACAAGGGTAGGTGTTATGGGTGTATCTAGATCAGGTTCAGACTCCTCTGTTTGTGGGTTTTGATATTCTGGTGGTTGATCGGGAATAATCAGGTTGTCCTCGATATGTGGTTCATCAACCATGGCTTTGATATCACATATTTGTTCTATAACACCGCAATTAATCCCTTGTTGGGCCTTAAAGATGTCAATCTTTAGAGTTTGGTTCCCAAATTTTAATTCTATTTGACCCTCCTAACAGTTTATGTTGGCCTTAGCAGTGGCCAGGAAAGGTCTCCCTAGTATAATCAGTGTATCCCTTGGGTTCTCAGGTGCATCCATATCCAGGACTATAAAATCCACCAGGAAGTAGAAATCCCGTATCCTAACAATGACATCCTCAAGTATTCCTTTAGGTGAGTTGATGGATCTATTGGCTAACAGCAATGTCACCTCTGTCGATTTATGCTCAGATTCTTCGAGGTGGTCAAGGAGGGATGTAGGTATTAGGTTTATGGAAGCACCTAGGTCTAATAAGGCTTTGTCGAATTGGGTATCACCAATTTTACATGAAATTAGGGGAGTACCTGGGTCTTTAGCCTTAGGTGGGAGTTTGCTCAAGATTACAGAGCTGGCTTGCTCTGACAGTACGATCGAACTCCCACTTTTGGTCCGTGGCTTACGCTTGGGTGTACACACGTCTTTTAGAAATCGTGCATAAGCTGGTACGTGGCGGATTGCATCCATCAAGGGGATGTTTATCTGGACCTGTTCAAAGAGCTTGACCCGATCCTCCTTAGGAGCCACGGGTTTGGTTATCCTCTTTCCCTTGGTCAAGGCCTCGGGAAATGGAACCTTGGTTGGTTCCTCTAAAATAGGTCCAGGTTCTTGATCTGGGATAGGGGTATCTTGGATAACTATCCTAGGGCTTGGGTTACTACTAGGCTTGGAGTAGTTTGGATAAGGTGGGTCTTCAGTTGCCTTACCACTACTAGTTGTCATGGAGTTTAGTCCTGCCTGGTTTTGGTTTGGGGTTGGTAAAATGGGTGGCTGCTGTTGAAATCCCACGTAAGATGTTGAAGCTTCCATCCCATCGGGTGATGGAACAGAAGGAGCCTGATAAATCATATGTGCGTGGCCTGGATTGGGTTCATAATGCACCTCTGGGTCGACACGTTATTTGGATTCGGTAGAGGTTGCGAAGGAAGTGTGCTAGGTTGGCGCGAATTCGCCATCTGGGCGAGTTGATTACGAACCTCTGTGATCTCGTCCTTGTGCTATTTTTGTATTGCCGCATTCGTCTTTTGAATGTTAGCTAGTGTTTGAAGGATAAGAGTCATTTGATCTGCTTGGTTTGGCCTATATTGATAGGTGGGGCTGGGCCGAGGCTAAGGCAGCTGATATGGACAAGGAGCTTCTGGACAGGGTTGATAAGGTGGTCTTTGATTCTAAGAATTTCCCACCCACAGGAAGTTGGGATGATTTCACCATCCAGGGTTGTAGGTATTGGAGAATGGGTCATTCTGGATGGTGTTGAGGTCCTCACAGGTCTGAGGAGCCTTAGGAAAATCAGAGTACGAGGGTTCAGAGTTCCGCCAACTAGAATAGAGTGGATCGGAGGTCCCTCCGATCCTGGAGTCAGACGGGGGTGAATACGGGTCCATCCCCTGAGAAGATCGGTGATAGATGTTCTGCACAGTTTCCCTCGCAAGAGGTGGCTGTGCAAATGAGTTTTGAGCAGAGGTGGCTCGCTGCAGATGCCGAGTCATCTTGTCCACCTTCTCTATGATAAAGACCTTGTCCAACTGACTGGCCATCAGCTCCAAGTCGACAGATGTGGATAGGCCCTGCGTCTCATGTGCTCCCCTAAGATTAGTCGATGCGCGGGCATTCGTCCGGTCGAATAAGCCCATAGAGTCATTATTGATGGAGTTCTTGCACATATTTTCAAGAATCTCCCACACCGTGTCCTCATGTTGACTCATGATGTTTCCTTCGCTGGTTGCATTGGCGAACAATCGAATGTCTTCATTGTTCCTGGTAAAAAGATAGGACTTTTTCCCATTTAGGAACTCCATGATGGGGGCACTTTCGCATGATATCCAAGAATCGATCCCATGCCTCATGAAGAGATTCTCCCGATTTTGAGTGAAGTGAGTGATCTGATGGCACAAGGCATTTGTCTGGCCAACGGGAAAGAACTTTTTCAAAAATTTAGACTGGAGTTCGACCCATGTGTTGATCGGACGAGTTTGAGTCTGATACCAATGAGCAACCTTGTCCATGAGGGAGAAAGAAAACATCTTCATGAGTAGAATATCCCAATTTTGTACATCTGACTCGAAGGTCTGGGCAAGATGTTTGAGTTGCTTCATGTGCTGGAAGGGATCCTCGAAGTTAAGCCCATGGAATTTTGGAATGACATGAATCATATTGGCTTGAGTTCAGAATCAAGTCCTCCAGCTAGGATTTGGACTCGAGGCTCGATTGCCACCGCAACGGGATTATAGTGATCTCGCATCATCGGACGTTGTGGCGGGTTTACAAAGTTTTGGAATAGATCATTTAAGCGCTAAAGTTGGTGCTCAAGGCTGTTCTCTTCTTCAATGGGATGTGCCATGATGGAGGAAGAAGGAGAACTCAGTTCTGATGAATTAAAGAGAGATCTATGTGGTGGGGTTGCTGCACAAACACGAGCGTCGAGGCTTGGCCTCGACAGGAGTGGATTTCTAAAGGAGGTCTTAAGGACCTCCTAGCAAACATGCACCGAAGGATTTGATGAGATTAGAATGTGTTGGACCCAATTGAGACACCTAAAAAATGTTGGGTGACTATAGAGGTTCAGAGCGGATGATACCCCTTAGTTAGAAAGGCTGTCCACCTGAGAAATACTTGGGTAGCCAAAGAGGGAGAGTCCCGCAAAGACCCTTACACGGTAGAGCATCCCCATGAGTTATAGGGTTTCCCCCACCCGACCTCTCTTGTCACTGAGATTCTAGGTAGACCAGAATGGGGACCTTGACCTCTTAAGTCTACCTCTTTTAATTAAGATCAAGATGCTTAGGGTTCCACTTGAACTTTAGATCTTTTGAGTGCAAAAAGTGACCTAATTTCAAGGTTGCTTGACCCAAAGGGTCAACTTCACCTCCTTCTTTCTTTGAGAGCTTTTAAGTCCTTTCTTTTAGGGTTCAAGTGAGTTAAGAGCTTGATTTTCTTAAGGTTTCTCTTGGATAAATCTCTTCAAAAAAGGCATAGGCACACTTCCTTTTGAAAATTTTGATTCTTTGCTTAAAAGAAGTGTCTCTAAAACCCTAGATTGAAATCCTTAAGTTGGCTCTATTTGGTCCAATTTAGTTGCCTCAAAGATGGTATCTACAGCTCAATCAAGAAGGTGTTAACCCTAGTTACCTTAAATGGATGTGCAATTCAAAAATGTGTTCAAATAAAAATCAGGCAACTTTGGTGAATTACTAAATATGGAAGTAGGTAGCCCTAGATTGATTTTTCTTTATTTTCCGTTTCAGATTTTGAGGGGATTAAGAGAAAGGGCTAATGAGAATTTACCTGTTCCTGGTGTGGTTGTTGTGTGGCTGTTTTTCTTTTCTTCCCTTGAAATAATCACAATGGAAGAAAGAGAGCAAGTTAGTATTGAATCAGAGGTTGTGATCAAAGTTTCTAAAATGCCCGTTGCTCCCCGGCAACGACGCCAAAATGTTTTTTGCGAAAGTGAAATCGGGCTTGTAAATATCACGTTGCAGTATAGGTGAAATCACTTCGAAGAACAAATAAGAATTTATTACTTGAAAAATTAAGAATCTGAGGTCGAACACGGGGATAAAATTGGTATTCAAAAACTAAGAGCACAATCTCAAATTGATAAAATGTGATGTTCAACAGTTTATGAAGCAATAGAATGAAGTTCAATGTATATAAATGCTAAAGAGATGAATAGAGATATAAAAAGAAATAGAATTAATCTCTGTTTGTTCTCTCTCTTCCTTTTCTTTCTTCTCTGATTTCTTCTTCTTTCTTCTTCTCTTTTCTTCCTTCTCTGATTTCTTCTTTCTTCTTCTCTTTTCTTTCTTCTCTGATTTCTTCTTCCTTTCTCTGCGGCTACTTTTTCTTCTGTCTTCTTCTTCTTTCTTTTCTTCTCTTGGTTTCTACCTTCTTTCCTCTGTCTTTAGCCTTTTCTTCTTTCTTTCTGTGGCTCCTTTCTTCTCTTCTTTCCTTCAGCTGTGCCTTCTCCTTCCTTCCTTTAGCTCGTTCTCCTTCTACCTCTGATTTCCTTCTTCAGATCTACCTTCAAGTCTTCAGCTTTCTTTTCTCTTTGCAGCTCCTTCCCTCAGCTTCCCTTCCTTCTTTCTCTTCCTACACAGAAGTGCAAAACCTACCGCTACCCTCCCCTGCAAATGCTCTCTCTTCTCTCTTACGTTCGCTCTCCCAGAGCCAATTGGGTATACGGGTCGAGTCAAGCGCACCTGGGTCCAGGAGCACCGACGTTAGTGGTGCGCGAGGAGTGTAGGGTAAACGGGTAAGCTAGCCAGGTTTGTGTAGCGTGGGTCGCGGACGAGGTGGGTGATCGGGCGAGGGGACCTCACCCTGTGATCTGAGGCAATAAGCTGATAACACAAAAATAATATAAATCACTCACCTGCGCTAAAAGTTTCCAAGGTGGGACTAAAGTCCCACCCACTTCTTTGCATGCACGTAGGGAGAATGTCTGCTCAGTTGCTATAGTTGTGGATGGTGTGGGCTTCAATTACTGGGTGTGAAGGGATCGTGGAGTGTTTCTGCGCACCTGGGACTCAACTTCCTGGAGTGACGCAACCTGGAGTAAGCTTGCGAGCAAGCTTTGCTCGTGCTCCAATGGCGGTAGGGGGTCGAACCTACAACTCACAAATATGGCCTCGTGGCCATGTCAAAGCACGTAGGTAGCTTCGCCGTGTCACAGCGAAGTTGATGCAGTGGGTGGCATGGTGCAGAACGGCCTAGGCATGCGTGCCTAGGTCGGACTATGGCCATGAAAGTGCGTGTGTTTGGGGAGAGTGTAGGATGCATGTGGCTATCAGTGAAGGGGTGAGTGATGATCAGTGGATGATGGTGAATCTTCTGCGGTAAGTGGTGAGGCATGTGGGTTAGTGGAGCGATGGTTGCATCTTCGTCGGTGGTCTGCCGGAGATGAGGAAGACGAAGGTGGTCTATGGCTGTCGAAGGGGGTTTTGTGAAATAAAGAGGGGTAAAATGAAAGGTAGAGAGAGAGGAACTTAACTGAGGGTATTTGGACGGAGGGGGGAGGTGGAGGGCGAGCGGCATGTGTTTGCCATTGCCAGAGACGAAAGCCCTGAGATGAGGAGGCGGCGGCGACGACGAGAGGGTTGAAGAAGCATGCACAGGTATGGCACGACATGGAGCAGCAAGACGGAGAAGACACTGCCATTGGTATGGTGGCAGAGTGACAAGAAGAGGAAGGAGAGATCGCCAGAGCTTGTGGGCTAATTGGACAAAGATGGGGGAGGAAGAATTTTGGGGTTTTCTGCGGCCAAATAAAGCTTGAGATGATCGTCTGGGCCTGGGGGTTCTTTTATAAGCACCGACAGAGGGCCTTTGTGCTTGGAAGACAAGCTTCCAAGCATGGGTTTCCTTGCTAGAGTAGGAAATCTATGAGATACCCATATCTCTTGAGCGTTCGCACAAGAGATTAGGTGCGAATCAAGGCATGTGATTGAGTTCACATGATCGGGAATTCCTCAGAGAATCTCCCTTTCAAATCTAAGAGGGATTCTTTGAGGAAACGAGAACTTCCCTCTTAAATTCTCACCAGAGTAGGACTCCTCTGCTGTAATGATGGAGGGACCTAATTGCAAAGAGTGGTGAGGAAGATAGGGGGTCTACGCAATGGTTTTCAAAAGCTAGGGGTCAAAATATAATTGGGTGGACTATTTTGCAAAGTAGGTCAAGGTGACCTTTCCTTAGGTCCAAATTTTGGTACAAACCTAATTTGAACCTAAGGAATCCAATGGTGAAGTTGGATTTTAGGTTTGACTACGTTTGACTATACATTTTGCACAAAAACCCAAATTAGGGCAAATAGTTAGCTAGGACCCCTATTTAGGTCAAAATAGGTTCCAAAAGCCAAATTGAAGGTTATAAACCCTAGAAGATATTTTTCCATGAATTTTAGAGGGTTTAGTTGATTTTTATCCAAACCTAAACCTTGTTAAATTAAGTGGGTTTTCTTAGGTTTACAAGAAGTCATTTAATTCTTAGATTGCACATGAATCCTTTTCTGACTGAATCATCCCACTTTTCATCTTGTTAAGACCAATTGACCCATGTTTAACCCCTGAGAAATCCTGTTGTTGCACTGCAATGGTTAAATTATAGTTTTACCCTTTGTTTCTTGCTTTTCTTTCAAACCAGTTATTCCCTGAGTTAGGCCCTTCACTTGGTTATGTAGGAGCTTTTGTTCTCCTTTCTAGGTTAAAATGCTCTAGTTAGGGCTCATGATGGTGTTCCCATCACTAAAGCTTCAGTTGAAAACAAATGACATAAGCCTCTAGTCAAACTCTTGATAAAAAATACTCATGTAGACCACTTTGCATTTAGTCATGCATTTGCTAGGGACTAGCAAGATTTAGGCATGGGGGTGTGATTGCACAGTAATCATACAACCTAAATCACTTGAATTAAGCTAGATCCTAGCATAACTTAGGATTAATGCATTCAGAGGCATCGTAATTTGTACAATAGCTAGTTTATTAGTCATATAGATAATATCATCATTTTATGATCTAAAAGTAAGATGATTTTAATCGCAGATGTTTCAAAGCTGTGGATGTCAGATCAGATCGGATAGATCTGACCAGAATGACGGCGGGAGTCCAACGCTTCTGAAATCATCTCGATCAAACAACCAGGGCACCTTATGCAGTCCATAAAAGAATGGAGATCATAAAGCCAAAGGACAAAGATCTGAGCCTCATATGAAGAATCTAACCGCACAGATGAATCCGGATCTACGATTTCAGTTCAACAACGCAAAAATCAACTCGATGAAAGGTCTACATCACCAGATACAAGGTAAAGAAGATGATCGGCCATGATGGCACCACGTGACGCCATCACAGCCGCTCCCTCACCACTGCCCAATCTAGGAAGGCCGCACTGCACACTGTGGATCGTTCGATCTTCATCCAACGGCCATGAGCACGCCATGTTGCCCTCCTAGATTGGATAAGCATAAATAGAAACAAACAAGTATATGTAACAGAAGGTTCGTGTAGCGCGTTGGCTCACTTGCACGCGTGGAAGCATGTGACGTGCACTTGAGTTGTGTGCTGTGAAAAATTGAAGCGACATTGGGTGTGCAGGAGCGATTGCACGATCGAAGGGAGGAGGCTCACCCACGTGGTGTGATGAGAGCACGTCGCGGGCAGACGTGCGATCTCACGCGCTTGCTTTGACATAATGGCAGCAGCGCTCATTTTAAGCCATCCAATCATAAGATCGGATGGCTGAGGCTTAAGGGCACACGATTTGGAATTGGAAGCGTGCAGGCTTGAATCTAAGCCATTCGATCATACGATTGAATGGTCGAGGATTGAGCGCTAAAACGAGGCATGCAGGTGCACGTGAAGAAAGCAAAAGCGGGCGAGTGCATGGGAGGAAGTAGCGGAGCCTTGCGATCATCATCCAAACGTCCAGAAGCTGCCATGTGTTAGCACCAGAGTGAATCTGCATGATAAGAAGGCTTTTGAAGGAGTTTTGAGTCCTAATCAGAGCCGTTGATCTCTCGATCGACAGATTTGATTAACCAAGAGGTTGTTGCACGAGATAGAGGGCCAAAATACCCTCTTTGCCCTCCACAAAAGCTATAAAAGAAGGCCTAGGGCCCCCTAGTAGAAGCATATATCTCTCTCTTCCATCAATTCTAGACATCTTCCACCTTCTCTGCAACTTTCCATCCCTCTACAACTCCGCTCCAACCTTCGTCCTGGCACTCTAGATCTGAGGTGTTACCACATCTCACACAAGAATTCCACAAGCGGTGTCGTTTCTCTACAACTTTCTTCTCTCTCTATCTCTCCCTCTCTCTTTCTATCTATCTGCTATCTATCTGTCTCTATTAGATTTTCTATTGTGAAAAACTTTATCTAATTGTAATAAAATTCTGATTCATCGTTTCTCTGCCACTTTCTTCTCTCTCTATTTCTCCCTCTCTCTTTCTATCTATCTGCTATCTATCTGTCTCTATTAGATTTTCTATTGTGAAAAACTTTATCTAATTGTAATAAAATTCTGATTCTCTGGATATCTGTTTCATACGTATATACATATATATATCTAGTTAGAATTATTTTTATTGATACGCTTCTGCAAAAATTGAGATTGCCTCCTTGTGAACAACTCGGTACTCACAGGAGTTTTATAAATTTATTTGTTGACGTGTTTTCGGGCTATACTACAACTAATTAACTTTTAAAATGCGAATTACGTGCCAAATAGTTGCTTAAGTAATTCTCGGGTGAGTGACTTTTTGATCTAGAGCTATCATCCGCCTCGAACCCCTTAGTCATCCAAAGATTTTTTTTGGGTGCCTTAATTGGGTCCATCACACATTCTGTACCTCATCTGGCTGTCTAGTGCATGTTCGAAAGGAGGTCCTTAAGACCACCCTTGAGGCCTCCACTAGCTGTTCATTCTCGTCGAGGCCAAGCCTCGATCCATTTGTTTATGCTACCACTCGACTAGATTGACATCTCTTCTGACTCAACTGCTTTTGATCCCTGATCTCCTTCATCCACATCTATGGAGAACCAAGAAGAAAAGCCTAATGTCCAGAATCAGGTGTAGCATCTCACGAATCTAACGGACACATTCGTGAACCCTCCACCGTGACCTCAAATGCGAGATCACACAATCCTGTTGCGGTGGCGATCGAACCCAAAATACAAATCCCAGTTGGAGGGCCTGATGCTGAACTTAAACCGAATTTGATTGGTGCAATTCCCAAATTCCACAGCTTAAACTCCGAAGATCCCTTCCAGCACATCCAGAAAATGAAACATCTAGCCCAAACCTTTGGGCCTACTATTCAAAATTAGGATATCTTACTTATGAAGATGTTCTCCTTCTCCCTCATGAATAAAGCTGCCCATTGGTATCTAACTTTGACCCGTCTGATTAACACATGGGAGGAACTCTAAACTGAATTCCTGAAGAAATTCTTCCCAGTTGGTCAGCTAAATGCTTTGAGGCACCAAATCACACACTTCATATAGAATGCAGGAGAACCACTTCATGAGGCATGGGATCGCTTTTTGGATCTCATGCGAAAATGCCCCCATCATGGAGTTCCTAAGTGGGAATAGGTCCAGTATTTTTACCATGGACTTCGTGAGGATATCAAGCTCTTTGTCAATGCAACCTGTGGTGGGAACATCATAGGTCAGCATGAAGATATAGTTTGGGATATTTTCGAGAACATGTGGGAGAACTCCATAAATAATGAATCTATGGTGTGCTTAACTGGGCGACCACCTATGCATTGGCAAACACGCAAAGGGAACATGAGACTCAAGGCCTATCCTCATCCATCGATCTAGAGTTGGTGGCCAATTGCTTGGATAAGGTCTCTATCATTGAGAAAAAAGGTGGATGAATTGGCTTGACATCTTCACAAGGCCACCACCGGACAACAGAACACGTATGCGCAACCGTCCTCAAGTAGAGAGGCTGTGCATAACATTTACCACCACTCTCATTA
This sequence comes from Thalassia testudinum, assembly GCA_037157565.1. Taxonomy (NCBI): domain Eukaryota; kingdom Viridiplantae; phylum Streptophyta; class Magnoliopsida; order Alismatales; family Hydrocharitaceae; genus Thalassia; species Thalassia testudinum. Next base: position 43,717,029 of record JAZHRO010000015.1, on the reverse strand, counting down.
GGGGATGGGCCCGTATCTACCCCCATCTAATCCTGGTTTTGGTGGGAACTCCAGACCTGCCTACTCTAGTTGGGGGAACTTTGAACCCTCGTATTTTGACTTCTCTAGAGTTCCTCAGACTTATGAGGATCTCCATGCCATCCAGAATGATCCCTTCTCTAATACCTACAACCCTGGATGGTGTAATCATCCCAATTTTACGTGGTCAGGAAATCATCAGAACTCGAGATCTCAATTCCAACCCCGACCATAGGTTCCGCACCCAAATCATCCCACTCAGCCTAGGCCCAATGCAAAGTACCAATCCAAATTGTCAAGGGAAGATCACATGACTCTGATTCTACAAACTCTGGTTGGCATCCAATAGACCAATGCGACGATGTAGAAATAGCACAAAGATGAGATCACAGAGGTTCGAAATTAGCTTGCACAGATGGTTCGTTCGCACCAGCTTGGTGAACTTCCATCTCAACCTCTACCGAATCTAAATAACGTGCCAAGCCAGAGGTGCATTATGAACCCGAATCAGGGCCAAACTCACTACATTTATCAGGCCCCTTCTGCTCCATCACCCGATGGGATGGAGGCTTCGACATCGTCGGGATATTAGCAGCAATTGCCCATTTTGCTGATGCTGAGTGAAAACCAAGCAGGCCTTAATTCTTTTGCCACTCGTAGTGGCAAATCGACTTAGGATCTACCTTATCCTAGCCACTCTATGCCTGGTAGTTCAAAGCCTAACCCTAGGATGGTTATCTAGGACATCCCTATCCCAGATCCAACGCCTGAACCAATCCTAGAGGAACCTAAAGAGGTTACATTTCTTGAGGCTTTGACCAAAGGAAAGAGGAAACCCAAACCTGTGGCACTTGAGGAAGATCTGGTCAAGTTCTTTGAGCAAGTCCAAATAAACATCCCTTGATGGATGCAATCCCCCATGTCCCAACCTACACAAAACAAAGATGGAAGTCTAATTATATTGTCTGAGCAAGTCAACTCAATCATCCTGAGCAAACTCTTGCTGAAAGTAAAAGATCTTGGCACCCCTTTGATCTCCTGTAAGATTGGTGACTTAGAATTCACTCGAGCCTTGTTGGATTTAGGAGCCTCCATAAAACTAGTCCCTACATCCCTATTAGATCATGTCGAGCAAACTGAGCTCAAACCAATTGAGGCGAACTTGCAGTTAGCGGACAGATCAATCAAGTCACCCAGAGGAGTTCTTGAGGATGTTCTAGTTCGGATCTGAGATTTCTATTTCTCGATGGATTTCATCGTATTGGATATGGATACTCCTGAAAACCTAAGAAACACACTGATCATCTTAGGGAGATAGTTCCTAGCCATAGCTAGGGCAAATATCAATTATGAAGAGGGCCATATCGAGTTGAAATTTGGGAACAAGACTCTGAGGATTGATATCTTTAAGGCCTAGAAAGGAATAAACTGTAGGGCAATTGAAGAAGTATGTGACGTTAGATTTGTGGTTGAGGACCCAATTACAGAGGAAAACTCGATTATCCCTGATCCTCTACCTCGAGAAGATCTTGACCCACAGATAGAGTAGCCCAAAACTAATCTAGATCTACCCATAGCTCCCACCTTATCTTTTGAGGCCCATCCCAAACCCCCACCTGCTGCTGATAACCCGGTACTGGAACTGAAGCCCTTCCTAGATCATCTGAAGTATATCTTTTTGGGTTCTAATAAAATATTTCCTATGATCATCAATTCCCAACTCACATTTGATCAGGAAACTAAGCTGATTTCTATTCTCCAGTAGCATAGAAGAGCCATCGGATAGACTCTAGATGATCTAACTAGGATAAGCCCTTCGTATTGCACACATCATATCTACACTGAAGAGGGCTCATGACCATCTCGAGAGATGCAAAGAAGACTAAATCTAAATCTTTAAGAGGTCGTGAAGAAAGAGATCATCAAGTGGTTAGATGCTGGTATCATCTACCTGATCTCTGACAGCCATTGGGAGAGCTCGATCCAAGTTATGCCTAAGAAAGTAGGGCTCACTGTGATTACGATCAAATCCGGAGAGAACATCCTGACTCGTATTGCGAATTCGTGGAGTGTCTGCATAGACTATCAAAGATTGAATTCCTCCACGAAGAAAGATCATTTCCCTTTCCCATTCATTAATCAAATTCTCGAGAAACTGGCGAGAAATTAATTTTTCTATTTCCTAAATGGGTACTCTGGATATAATCAAGTGGCAATTCATCCTGAAGATCAGGAAAAGACCACCTTTACCCACCCTTACGGTACATACGTGTTCCGTAGGATGCCATTTGGGCTATGCAATGCATTTTCCACATTCCAATGATGCATGCTGGCCATATTCTCCGATATGGTAGGTGATTACTGATGGCGGCAGATTCGCATGTGGAAAGGTTCAGAGTTTAGAAAACCCATTGTAGTAGTTTGATTCGCAAGAAAATCTGTCGATTAGATAAAATTTATAACCAAAACTCGAAAAGTGAGTCTCGGGTCGAACATGGGGAGGCGAATGTTTGGTTTTGAAAATCCGCATTTCGCTTTTATTTGTTTTTGTCATTTTGTCTTTTATAATTCTTTTGGTATTTTTAGCAAGCAAGAGATTAGGTTGATGAATTCTAGCTAATCTACTTGCAAAATATAAGAGAGAGATAGAGACAAAGAGAGAAACAATCATGTATTTTTATAATCAAATGTCTATTATAACTAGGAAAGCAGGTAATCTATACTACGAAAGCAATAAAGATAGAGATAGGTAAGAGAAATCCCCTCGACAGTCGCTTGGAGGATGACTCTCTCTGACGTTGCCTAGAGGAAGGTGGTGTTGAATCGGAAAATCTACACAAACGGAGTTAGTTTTGGAAACCCATTGTAGTGCGATTTGCGAGAAAAACCATTAATAGATAAATTTTTGCCGAAACTCGAAAAGAATTTTGGGTCCAACACAGGGAGGTGGACGTTTGATTAAAAATCACATTTCTTTTATTTGTCACAAAGAGGATTGGCCGGTCGAATTGAATCTAAACTAGCTATCTACTTAAAGAATATATAATAGAAGAAAGAGAGAGAATATTACAAAAAAGAGAAAACAGAGATAGAATAAATATGGATTTCATTACCATAGAGCAATGTTCATTACAACTACTAGCTACAACTACTCGCTACACTAGAAAGCAGGAAATCTATACTAGAAAGTGGTAAAGAAGGTGAAGAGAAGTTATCCTCCTTGACGGCTGCTTGGAGGATTGATGAGAGACTCATCATGATCTCTAATTACCCTTAATTAACTGCTCTTCCTAGTTAATTAGCTAAGGTTATGAATATATAGGGTTAATTATAAAATAAGGGATATTTAGTAGAGGACCTTTAATAAGTTAAAAATGATATTTTATCATTCAATTAACATTATTAACAATCTAATTAATAATTGGACTCGAGATCTTATTAATCATTTCCTTAATTAATAAGTTAAGTAACTTAAACATAATATATACCTAAGTATATAATAACTTAAGTAATTTTACCTAATTTAATAAATTAACCTAAAAAGGTCAAAAATGTAAATTCAAGGTCTAAACATAATAGTTACCTTATTTACTAACATATATAAAAAGTTGAAAGAGATCTAAGTTAAAATAGACCTTTAAAACCTAGGTTTACATTTAGGTCCTTATTATTCATTGCAATCGGGTCCTTAATTTTCATAAAGGTCCTTAAGTTTCACTGCATTAGGTCCCTTTCGTCTTCTTCTTCTTCTTCTTCTTCAGCTGAGTGAACGGCTGACAATGGAGAGTGACTCCACCGCGCAATCACCGCCTGCCGACATCATTCTTCCTTCTCCAAGCTCTTGGAGCTTGCGCTCACCACTCCATCTTCATCCATCGGTTATTAATCGAAAATCCTACTTTCTGGTGGGAGTTAACCTCACCGTCGTCGGAGACGATGTCGAAGGTTAATCTCCCCAAGCTTCCTCTTCGTCCAGAGCTCACCACCTTCTTCGTCACCATTCACTATAAATACCCCCTCACCCCTTCGATTTCTCTCAAGTTGGCTCCCTTCCCTCTTCTTCACTGCTGCCGACTTCGATAGGCTATTCTCTCCGCAACTCCGGCAACTCCCCATTTCATCTTCTGACTTCCTCCATCCTTCCTGATCAGCTAAGGAGCTTCGTCGAGGTCAACCACGTCTCTGGACAAAGGCATCGACCAAGGAGATCCTTTGCTTCATCTCGCATCCGCCTGCTTGAGATCTTCTTCTTTAACCTTTTGATTTCGTCCTTCTCTATGAGCCTTCGGTGGAATCCTGTTGACCCCTTCATCCAAGTATAGTAGATTAGGAGTAGGAGTAGGAGTAGGAGTAGGGTAGTTTAGGTAGGTAGTTAGTTAGGTAGTTTAGACGTAATTTCAGAATTTAATGATCATCTTCCTCAACTCTGACAAGCTCCTTAAGCTTGCCAGAGCCTTAATTTTGTATTTTGAAATCACTGTCCACCTTCCTCTAACCCTCACAACCATTTCTAATCCATTAAAACATTAAATTTAACCACTGTTCGCCTAATTCATCTTCACCTCCAACAGACACTGTCATTGTCCATGGCGACAGTATCTGAGCTTAGATCCACCTTCATAGGGTCCTCCACCTCCTATTCACAATCTAAGGACCCTGTTTTACATTTTAATTTGTATAATTACCACCTATAACCTAAACATCTAAATCAATTTAAGCTCCTGAGCTTGCTGTCAATGGCGGCTCAGGAGTAGTTAAAACTTTAAATTAATTATATATTTATGATCGCAAACACTCTATGACTTGTCTTGACCACTCATCTGAGTGGGAGATTAAGTCCTATGCCTTAACCAACTCAAATCTTTTTCAAAATGAATTTACTGTCAAATCTTAAATCTAATGAGTAAATAAAGGAATTAATGCGATCCTGAGGTTCCTTGTGACCTCAAGGACCTTTTTAAGTTGAAAATGGCATAAAATTTCTTTCTGTACACGAATTCATACTTTTTTCTAGACTCACTGGAGCTCCGACAAGCTCCGGCAAGTCATTTTCGACCTTCAGCTTGTAGAACTTGTTAAGAAGCTACAGAATGACTTAATTTTGATTTCTGATTTGTTTGAGGTTGTTTATTTGGGATTCTATCACCCGAAGCTAGGAATACTGATTTGTCTTCTCCAACTATGGCAGAGTTGGAGAAGTCTGACAGAAGACTTAAAGAGACATTTCATGCACCTAGAATCTTCAGTGCAATGCACTGAAGTCATTCCTGTCCTCAAATTAGCGTAACAAACCCCTGATTGCTCTGATGAACAAATCACATTTAGAGTTTAGGCGACAAGCCTAAAACCCTAGAATCCAAGGTCCAAACATCTGTCTAAGGGGTTGAGCAAGTTTCTGAGGATGAAAGGATGCTATTTTAGGCTTTGATTTCTTGAGAAAAGGCATAGAATAGAAAGTCAAATTTTGAAGCCTTATAGTCAAACCCGAACTTGAGACCTTGATTCTGAGATCAATTTGATGATTAGATGAGTCTGAATTGTTTCTGAGATTCAGTTGAATGATTTTAGAGTGATTTGGTTGAGCTCTGTGAAGTAATTTGATTAGAATTCATTAACTGCCAGTTTGGGTTATTTTTGAACCCAAACTGTTGGCAGTGATTTTTGGATGAGTTTTGAATGAGATTTCTACCCATATCAGTTTGTAACAACCGTTAGAATCTATTTTAATCGATTGAAAATAATCTTAGCTGTCTATTACAACTTTCTCAAGATTGAATACAGTCTCTGAAGCTTTCAAAGAAGCTTCAACCTTCTTTATGTTTTCTGAAGCTTCTAGGAGCTCAAAACCAACACAAGCAGCTGCGGAATTACTTGTAGAACCTATTTAGACCCTTACTGAGAGAAGAAAGTCTAGTCTATGGACTCTGTGAGCATTATTTCATTTCCAGGCCATATAATCGAAGAAAACCCATGATTTCACCCTTAAAATTGAATAGAAAATCTTCCCCTTAACATTAAATTGAAAGCATAATCTTGTAGAGCTACTCAAGAGCTTTCCAACAAGCTTTTGTTCGCTTGATTTGGAGCTCTGAGTTAGGAGATATCGTCACCCAAAGTTGGCTCTGGAAGGGGAGACTTTATTCCCACATCGAGAATCCTTGAGTGCTCGCCTTGGTATAAAAGTTATTTGTTAACTGCGCTATTCAGTCATTAGCGCTCGGTGCATGGTTATCGAATAAATGAGCATATGCATGTGTGTGCAGGCGTGTGTGCCTACGAGTGTGTGCCTGTGTGGGTGTGCGATGTGTGTGGCCCTGGGAGGGCGAGGCCTGGGAGGCATTGAGCCGGTTAGCTCGAGAAAATAAATTGGAAATAAACTAAAATTAAATCGAACCAGGCGAGGACCTAGTAGGGTCTAGTCCCACCCTATAAAGGGTGCTGCGTATCCCTGAAATGTCTGAGCCGCAAATCAAAAACCAATTTTTGGTTGAGAAGAAAAAAAAAAAACCAGTTCAGCTGATGCTTCAAAGGAAAGGTTAAGTGCTGAAGGAAAATCACTAAGGGAAGAAGGGTAGAGAAAGAAGGCTGAAGGCTAAGGAAGAAGAAAGGAAAAGAGAAGGAACAGGCAATAAGGAAGTTAAAGCTTAAGAGAAGGCTAAGGGAAGAAGAGAGGCATAATAGAAGAGAAGAAAAAGAAAGGAAGCTCGAGAGAATAAGAGAAAAATAAAAGAAAAAGAAAAAAAGATAAAGGATAAATAAAAGGAAAAGAGAGAAAGAAAGAAAGAAAGAAGAAGAAGAAAAGAGAGAGAGAGGCTAAAGAATAAAAAGAAAAGAATTCATTTTTCTTGCTATATGTTAAATTTCTTTTTGCTTTCAATTGTTGTAATAAGGCATGTTGCATTTAGAAAATCTCTTATTGCCTTAATTCCTTTGAAATAAATAGAAAACTAACATGTTTACTTGCTAATAAAGTAGATCATTTGAGTAAATATGTTCTCTTATGGGATTTTGCTTGTTATTCCATTTTAATCAAATTTTTGGCAAAATTCATGCTTTCATAATTAACTTAGATTTACCTCCTATACTTATAAAGAAAAATATAAGATAACTAGTGAATTTAGAATGAATTATACCTCCCAGCAAACGACCTGGACTCAACCAGTTAAAAAAAAATCTAAAATGTTAGGTTAATTCGACCTTATACTACTTAACCGACACAAATTCGAGTTAACTTAAGTTACTTTCTTTTACTCTTAATTAAGTAAAATTAACTTAATTAACTGAGTTGGGGTAAGAAACGACCAAGGACGAGCCGTAATAACGGAGCGATCGGATGAAGGTGGTGAGATGCGGGACAAAGGAGAACGATGAGGGACGATGGAGAATGGGGCGGGACGACGTCGTAGCGGGATCCACTTCCTGAATGGCGGTGAGAGGACAACTGCAGGATGCTCCATGAAGGAGGTGAGAAGGTGGAAAAATTGTATTTTTTTAACTCTAATGGAGCATCCCGGGTTTGGGACAAGCTCTTAGAGCTTTGGAGGGGGTGAGAGAAGAGAGGAAAGGATGCTTGATATTGGGGGGGCGTAGGCCTTTTTATAGGTGTAGAGGTTGGGGGCAAATAGGTCATTTTTTTTTTTTGAAACAGTGAGGAAAGCTATCGTAAACTGATAGCAATCTGGAGGGCAATATATTTCAAATCAAACAAAACATTACAAAATAGATCCCCAACTGTGTATGAGGGATCAACACTCATTTACAATTTTCTCACATCTAACCGGTCTCTCCTGGAAGAGCTTTTCATTTCGTGCCCTCCACACACACCACAAGGTGGCAGCCATACATCGATACGGCCGTCCAGGTGTGTCGAACCTTTGCCAAAGGGAGTCCTAGGTAGGTAGAGGTTCCTGGCAAATCCTCCTCCAAAGCTTGTCTGTGACCAGGCATGAAGAAAAAATATGAGACGCACTGTCAGTGTGTCATCCACAGAGATGACATGTGTTCAACATAGTCCCTATTCTTCTGTGTCTAAGATCCCTATTTTCTATGTCTAATCCACTAGTGAACCTTCAAAGGGATCTTCAATAGCCATAGTTTCTTGTCAATTGGATCACTCTTCATATCTGTGTTTGTTCTGATGATCCTCTCATAGGCCTGCTACACTGAGAAGATCCCATTCCAACCATAAGTATCAGCCACATTTTGCCTAGGATGTATCTGCTGCAGTGCAGCCAGCATATTCTTCCTATCCTCCCATAGCCGAGTACCTGATTTGCACTGCTCAGAACCTTCCAGCCTCCAGCAACCCCTTGCAACAGACCACAAGCTGCTGACAGTAGCCTCTTTATCTGCAGCTGCTGCATGTGCCCTCGGGTATGCATCTCTTAGTATCCCCAAATCTGACCATTGCTCATTCCACAGGCTGAAATCACAGCCATCTCCAAGCCTAGGCTGCAGTAGGTGCCAATTGCCTTTGATTGGAGGGATAACATATCTCCAAAAAGGGGATGGTTTCACTAGTTGTAGCATCTTCAGTGCACTATTGGAGTCACCATAACAGTCTTTGACCAAGTCTATCCATATTTCCTCCTTGCCCTCTAAGACCTTGATGGCCCATTTGATCAGAAGAGCTTCATTGAACTCCTTGAGCGCCTTAATCCCCATACCACTTGTTTCCTTTGGCCTGTATATCTTTTCGCATCTCACAGGCTGCATAACACCTCCCTCATGACCAGCCCCTTTCCAAAAAAATCTTCTCCGCATTACATCCAATCGTTTCCAAATAGATTTTGGGGCCTTAAAGATGCTGAAATAGAAGATCGGGATGGAAGTTATGACTGAGTTTAGGAGGATTAATCTCCCACCCTTAGATAAGAATTTACTACTCCACCCTTTCAGTTTGCCAGAAACTTTGTCAAACAAAATATTCCAATCATTTTTCTTTAGTTTTGCAACTCTCAATGGCAGTCCCAGATACTTCATTGGTAGCTTAGCTCGAGGTGAGCCCAATGTAGTCTCCAGCTCCTTCTGTTCCTGCTCATTCATGCCAAAGCATATCACAGTAGACTTTTCCTTGTTCAATTTCAGGCCTGAAATATCCCCAAAGACTTTTACCAGAAGCCCAAGAGCATGGGCAGCAGAGTTGGTCCCTTCCACAAAAAAGACCGTGTCATTTGCATATTGCAAAATGGGAGCCAAGGACCTCCTGTTGGACAGTGAGTACCCTCTGATGACCCCCACCTCTGTCATTCTACATGCATATCTTGCAAGCCCATCCACTGCAAGGTTAAAGATCAAGGGGGCTAGAGGACACCCTTGTCTAACCCCACGTTGAGGTTGAATCCAAGCACCACATGGCTTCCCATTGATCAGTGGGGAGAAGGAGGCAGTTGTGATACATCGCTTCATCCACTGGATCCATAGAGGAGGGAAGCCTCTCCTTTTGAATACCTCCCAGATGTAAGACCAAGAAATCGAATCATATGCCTTTTGGAAGTCAACTTTCCACATGAATGCCTTGCATTTCCTTCTGTGCCATCCACTCACCATTTCTTGGGCCAAAATGAAGGATTCTTGGAGTGATCTATTGGGCAAGAAAGCAGACTACACTGGGTGGATTAAGCTCTGAAGAACAGTTCTCAGTCGATTTGCTAGTATCTTACTCATCACAAGGTAGATGGAATTTGATAATGAGATAGGCCTGAAGTTTGAAAATTTCTCAGCTCCCAATGTCTTTGGCAGTAGGAAGAGATATGATTTGTTGATCTTATCAAAACTTGCATTGCCCTTCTCAAATTCTCTTATGACTTCCATCACCTCATTTCCAACCACGTTCCACATTTCTCTATAGAAGAATACTTGTACCCCATCAGGTCCTGGGGAACCTTCCATATTAAGTTCTTTAATCGCCTACAGGGTCTCCTGTTTAGAAATGGTTGCTGTCAGTGGAGAAGCCTGTTCCCTTGTAACTCCTGGTGCATCATTCCCTGCCATCCTTCATTCCCCTCTCTAATTGCCCGAGAAGCTCCCCTGTAATATTTGATAGCTTCTGACCTTATTTCCTAAATAGAAGAGAGCCTATGTCCATCTTTGACAAGAAATAGGTCATTTCTAACCTTAAAACATTAATGTAGGGCCTTTGTGACAGATTTATTCATTACTAAAGCCCTGAACGTGGGTGACGTGCGTGCGTCTCCCCACCTCCTCGCGCTTAACGCATAAGCCACGTTAAAAAATCCTCAGCCGTCCAATCGTGAGATCGGACAGCTTAGAATCCATCTCATCCGCACCTTGATAGCACCTCGTGCGTGCGATGACACGTTTGCATGCATGTCTGATCGCGCATGCAGCGCTCCTCGCATCTGGGCACGCCATGTGGCCGCTCCATCATCGTCCATCGCGCATCGCACATCTCAATTTAATCGTGCCCACTTGCCTTGATTTTGAGCATGCGAGGTCTTGAACGCATGTCACAGGGTTGCACGTGGAGGCATTAACCACTACACTATCTCTGTGGATTGGGATGGAGATGATTCAACGATTGCGCCCTCTCAGCCATCGGATCAAGATCCAACGGCTGAGATCTTCCTCGCTCGTGCCTTTAGAAGTTGAGACAAGATGCGATGGCCAGTTTGGGCGGCTGTGATGGCACCACGTGGAGCCATCATGGCCATCCATCTTCTGTGTCTTGTAGATGGTGCCACGGATGTTGGATTGGCTCGATTTTGATGTTGTTATGCTGCGATCGTCAATTCGAGCCCATCCTGTGTGGTCAGATTTGTCATTTAAAGTGTAGATTTACACCATCTTGGCCCTTGATCTCTGATCTTACTTGGATTATATCTGATGCTACGGAAGTCCGATTAGGGCGATCTTGGAGTTGTTGAACTCCGATCATCACACTGATCAAATTCGTACAGTTAGATCTTCAATCTAAGACCCTAGTTAAATGTCACCCTATCCTTGGCCATGAAGAAGAAATTAGTATACAATTTGTCCAATTTGACCTAAATGCATGATGATGCATGTTATGCAATATTTATAATGCATGATGCTTATATGATACTAAGAACATGCATTAATATACATTTTTGGCTATTCAAGTGTATGGACATCAGGTGGTGAGGAGCAGAATGAATGAGGACGGAGTCGGACGACAGAGGATGGGGTAGGACGGCATCGCGGCGGGGATCTTCTTCCTGAAGGGAGGTGAGAAGATGGCCACGAGATGCTCCACGAAGGGGGTTGAGAGGCGGGAACAAATATTTGTTTTCTACTCTAGAGGAGCATCCAAGGCTGGGGACAAGCTCTCTCTAGAGCCTTAGAGGTGGTGAGAGGAAGAAAGGAAGAGATGAAGAAGAATGGGAGGCGTAGGGGTCCTTTTATAGTAGAGGAAAGAATCAAATTCGTATACAGGACATTTAGTGAAGTCATAAACATCGCTGAAGATCCACCGCAAATGTCGCTGAAGATACCGCGCAAACCCTCTCCCCCTCTGGCATGTGCATCACGCACCTCTGCTGCTGCACCGCTGGTGCATGCTCCACATGCCCTTCTTGCATGAGCACGTGCGCTACATGCCTTACGCCTATGCACGCTGCTACTACTACCATTGTCGTTGCCTTGCGTGCTGCGCTGCTACGCCTGCGTGTGTACATGCCTCCGCGTGCGCACGCGTAGCCGCGCTGTTGTGTGTGTGCGGTGGCGCATGCGTGCACATGGGTGGTTTGGGTTGCGCCACATGGTGCGACCTGGGCCATCCATCTTCTTTCCTTTGTAAGGGCTACTACATAGGTTGGGTTGAGTCGATTTTCATGCCGTTGGCCGACGATCGTCAACTCGAATCCATCCATACTGTCAGATTTATCATTTGAAGCTCCAGATTGCATCACCTAGTCCCTTAGGCGTTGATCTTTCTCAGACTGCATGTAGTGTTACGGGACTCCGATTAAGGCGATTTCAAAGGTGTTGGACTCTGATCGTTGTCTTGATCAGATTTGTATGGTTGAATTGTCAATCCGAGGCTCCGAAATAAATCTCCTCTCCTAACCACAAAAAGGATGCAATTAACCTAAAATATACACGACTACTCTAAATGCAGAATGATGTACGCTATGCAATATTTATAGTATGCAATGCAAATCTATGCCTAGGAACATGCATAAATAGGCATTTTAACCTAAATGGATGTGTCTACATCATACCCCCATGCCTATCTTTTGCTAGTTCCTAGAATAATTAAGCTACATGCTTTGTATAAAAATAGAATTAGGACTCGATTGCTTAGGCCTAAGTCGTTTATGAACAATAGAAAATTTCAACTAAGGTCCTAAACTATGAAAACTCAACAGTACGCGGGTGTCTGCCAGAATGTAGACTGCCCAAGTCCTCACGCTATTTGAAAAGGGAAGATGCGCATTTTTCTATTTTTCTTCTTTTCTAATTTTTTTATACTTTTGGAGTTTGAGAGTTTCGGAATAACTTTTTACGACTACCCGACCCGCCCAAGACTCGAAAAGGACTTTAAGTGCTAAGCATTTTGTGAAAGGGTGATAGACTCACTAGGTGACCATTAAAACAAACTTCAGGTTTCTACGACCTTAGGTGACCTTAAAGATTTCTGCCTAGAGGTTTATCTTTCCGATCAGTAGCTTTCTCCCTACTTTTTTTTATTTTTTATGGGGTCAACATAAGGGCGAACCCAGTGTATATCTCCCTGATTTATTCTACTTCCCCGCTTCTTCCCTAAGTGTTTTGGGAATTATTTGTGCATTTTTGTGAGATGGGCTCTGGACAACCGGCCAATGGGCTATTACCCATGACACCTTGCCAGCCATACTCGTGCGGTGAAGTGTGATTTTATTTTTTTATTTTTTTATTTTCTCTTATTTTCTATTTTTTCTTTTTGGGTACCATTTTTTTTCTTTTTTTCTTTTTCCTAAGTAGGTGGCTTCCCTGATCTAAGATTTACCTAAAGGCAGTATGAAGGGAATGGCCATGTGGTTGGGCTCTGGACAACTGGCTGACGAGTTGTTACCACCGACAACTTGTCAGCCATACCACCCTAGACAATTCATTAGCTACCCAATTTCCATAAAAATCGTTGGGAAGTGAGTCAGTGCAAATAGTGTGTAGGTGCTTAGACTTAAAATCCCCTTAAATCAGAGGATGAGTTAATAAGTCGTGTACTTATCGTCCTAATTTATTCACCAAATTAAAGTAAAATTACTTGGCAAGACTAAGTCCACATTCAAGTGGACACTAGAGTTAATTAAGCCCAAAGACCTGAAGAGTCTAAGTGTTCAGGTCCTATCGTATCATTTTCTAAAGTTAATAACTTCCAAAAGCTTAAGTTCTCTTCTCCTAGTTCTATTTTTTTCGTTTCTCTGTCTTTTTGAATTTTCAAATTTTTTTAAAAGAAAATAAAAGAAAATCTACAGAGTTAGCAAAATAATTTCAGGATTAAGTATCCACCCCCTCATTCCTAAATGATGCAATGTCCTCATTGTAAAAATAAAGACATGAAAAGGGCATAATAGCAGAATATCACTTGAATTTTGTGACAATCCAGTCAGCTCCCCAGGGAATGTGGAATATACACATGTGCTAATTTTATTTCCTTCAGTTAGGCATAAAATACAAACAAAGAAGAAATTAAGAATTCACAAGTGCAGGTTAGAATCAAAATAAAAATATTGATCACAGGATTTGCCAGTAGGTGTCAACAAATGTGGACCATATTATGGTGCAAACCCATGCTCTAGGGTCGAGTGGTTCTTAGGTTCTGGGTGAAAATCACCCAAAATTGAAGATTATTGAGCTTGCAGGGCTGGGCCTGTAGTTTTGTAGTATGCAACACATGACCAAAGTGTCGGACAATGGGTAGAGATGGTTCAATAGGTTCGGATGTCCTTTTAATTTTCAAATCAAAAAGGTAATCAATGATTCTGAGCTTGGGTTGCATCTCAAAGATATCATAAGGGTCCTGGTAAAATGTCGGTGGTTTTAGGTCAATAGGAACCCTTAGATCCAAAATTGTGTTTCCCTCTGAGTTAGCCTTCCAAATTTTTATTGCCAAATTCTTATCCTCTAAAATCAATATTTCCAAGACCTCCAAATCGTTGTACACCCCATCTAAAGTACCCAAGTCCAACATTTGTGGCTGAATTAGGATTGACTTGGGTACAATGATTTCCAAATCAAAATCAATCCCTTTAGGGTGTGGTTGAGGAATGGGGCTACTGATTCAATCTTCTAGTAAATGAGGATTCGAATCCTCCAAGTTAGTCCCAACCGAATCCAAATCTTCAGTAATTGGGTTATCAAATGGTTTGTCACACTCCTCGAGCCAGTTTGCCTCACTAAAATTATTTTCCTTAACTTCAAGTGAGACGTCACTAAGAGATTCCTCACCCTCAGAATTAAAGAATTCTTGATCCTCATTTATATGTCTCAAAAGCATATGTCATTTCATGGTCCTTGGAGACATATTTTTCATCATTCCCTAGCTCGGGGATCTCAGGTGAAGCAATCAGTTCATCCTCAATCGGTTGCTCTAGATTAACCTGGTCATCTCTAGTCTGAAAAAATGTAACCCCCTCGATAGGCACCTAAGTAGGTTCAAACATTGGCTTTCCTGTAAGGGGTTCATCTTGAGAATCATCCCAAGATTGGACTAGGGCAACCACAAATTTCATCCTCAACCTCGACAATTTCCCAAGTAGAAACTCACCCAAGTCCTTATCCCTAACATGTTGGAGCAAATCCAATAAAGGGCTATTTAGCTCATCAATCATTTTTATCATAGGCTCCAATGCTTCAATGCATGGTATTGGATGGGCTTCTAAAGATTGGATGGTGTTCCTCAAGTTAGCAAACACGCTGTCTTGGACCTAGTTCACCTGAACTGAATGATTCGGTTCAGGTTTGGGTGGGTTTGGGTTAAGTCTAGGGGAGTCAAGATATAGGGGTTCTCAGGGAGGTAGGTCATCTCGATTTGTTCAAAGAATGGAGGTGACCTATATTCAGTGGAATACTGGGGAGGGTAGATGTTATAATCATCATATCCTTCCTGATTGTAGATCGGGTTGGTTTGATCATCAAAGGATGGAGATCTATAATCTTTGTAGCTCTAGGATGGATAGTAATCATAGTCTTGTTGTCCAGGGTTAGGCCCTGGACACTGAGGTCCGGTATCGTATCTCCAATCAAAGTTATCCTGGCTAGTGGATGACTAATTATAAGTTGAGTCAGGATAGTAATCAACTTGGGGATAAGTGTTGGTAGGAGGGAAAGGATGGGAAATGCGTGTAAGATGTGGAAGGATACATGGTAGAATAGGAGGGAAATCAGAAGAGAGAAAGGAACCCTGCAATACAAGCAATCAACCCTGTCCTTAGGTGGGTTAGCCTAAAGACCTATAGACTCCCAGGACCCGTCTTGAGATTATAAACGATTTGGTCTACATCTATCCAGTCAATCCAACCAGTTAGAGGGATGGGCTGGGGAGAAGTTCTTTCTTTGGCTTGCGCCTCCGGTTCCTAGTGTATCCCCCTTGCGGTTGTTTGTTGCACTCCCCTAGCTAGATATCAGATGGACCAGCAGAAGTAGATTAATTGAAAAAATCTTAGTCTGAGCCCCGAAGAGCGAATCAATCCTTAAGGCCAACGTCTACTCAGTTTTAATTAGGCTTGGGAAGATTGTGTTCTTGGAATGTGATGGGCCCTTTAGATGGGTTGTGCCCTTAATGATCAGTTAAAATGTGTGTGCATGCACAACTAGGGTCTGGAAACAAGGTCATTTGGTAATTTGTCTTTTAGGTTTAACTTTGTTTAGTAGCTTTTGAGAACACTCCAAGTTTTGAAAGCACTGGTGATGATATATTCCTTTAGAAATCAAAAAAATAATGTGGAGTGCCTGGTTCAGCTCTAAAGATTAACCCTAAGTGGCAAGCTATTGATGAATGACTTTTATCTTCAGTGATGTGGCCAAACAACTCAATCAATTGCCTGTTGCACCACTTAGTTAAGGCACACTAATGTTTAACCTATTCAGATTTTCTACTCACTTATGTGTATTGAGTTGAAGTGTACCGAGTCCACAGGTCAAATCCCGATTAAGTGGTAGAATCAAAGTGGGGTGGTGTGCCTTAAGTCGAAAGTTGTGGGTGTTTAATGTGTGTCACTTTCAGTAAATCCCACAAGAGAAGAGTATTATATATATATATATATATATATATATATATATATATATATATATATGCAGGGATGAGATTGGTGGAGGTACTAAACAAACAACCAGATCTATCCTAGCATTTATAAAAAGCACCTAAGTTGATTTGGGCTTGAGTTATTAGTGTGGTGAAATGAAATCTAGGGTGGGGGTGGTGGGGATAAACTTACAAAACTCTTTAGCCGCACTTTACTCCGATCTATCTACTTTGGCTCATCTTGGAAGGGTACCTGTAATCACAGAAAGAAAGGAGCAAAGTGAGCTAAAAAGTTAAGGTGGAAAAACTCGAGAAAAATCAAAGAGTGTTGCCTCCCTGGCAACGGCGCCAAAATGATGGCGGTGGATTTGCATGTGGAAAGGTTCGGAGTTTGGAAAACCCGTCGTCATAGTTTGACTCGTGAGAAAATCCATCGATCAGATAAAATTTATAACCAAAACTCGAAAAGTGAGTCCCGGGTCGAACACGAGGAGGCGAACGTTTGGTTTTGAAAATTCACGTTTTGCTTTTATTTTTTTGTCATTTTTGTCTTTTCTAATTCTTTTGATATTTTTAGCAAGCAAGAGATTAGGTTGATGAATTCTAGCTAATCTACTTGCAAAATATAAGAGAGAGACAGAGACAGAGAGAAAAACAATCATGTATTTTTATAATCAAATGTTTATTACAACTAGGAAAGTGGGAAATCTATACTACGAAAGCAATAAAGATAGAGATAGGTAAGAGAAATCCCCCTCGATGGTTGCTTGGAGGACGACTCGCTCTGACGTCACCTAGAGGAAGGTGGTGAGGAGCAAAATGAATGAGGACAGAGCCAGAGGATGGAGGGTGGGGCAGGACGACATCACGGCGAGGATCTTCTTCCCGAAGGGAGGTAAGAAGATGGCCACGGGATGCTCCACGAAGGGGGATGAGAGGTGGGAACAAATAGAGGAGCATCTCGTGCTTAGGACAAGCTCTCTTTAGAGCCTTGGAGGTGGTGAGAGGAAGAAAGGAAGAGATGAAGACGAATGGGAGGGGTAAGGGTCCTTTTATAGCGGTGGAAAGAATCAAATTCATATACAGGACATTTAGTGCTGATCATAAACATCGCTGAAGATCCACCACAAACGTCGCTGAAGATCCTGCACCAACCCTCACCCTCACTGGCGCATGCATCATGGGCCTCTGCTGTTTCATTGTTGGTGTGCGCACCACGTGCCCTTGTCGCATGCGCACACACGCTACGCGCTTATGTGCCTCACGCCCACACACTGTTGCTATCGTTGCCTTGCACACTGCATTGCTACGCCTGCGTGTGTACATGCCTCCGTGTGCACGCGCAACCACGCTACTGTGCGTGTGCGGTGGTGTGTCCATCTTCTTTCCTTTGTAGGGGCTGCTGCAGAGGTCGGATTGAGTCGATTTTCACGTTGTTGGGCTGCGATCGTCGACCCAAATCCATCCGTGCAATAGGATTTATCATTTGAAGCTCCAAATTGGGTCACCTAGTCCCTTGGGCATTGATCTTCCTCGGACTGCATGTGGTGCTATCGAACTCCGATTAAGGCAATTTCAGAGGCGTTGACTCCTATCATCGTCCTGATCAGATCTGTATAGTCGGATCATCAATATGAGGCTCCAAAATAAATCTCCTTCTCTCCTGACCACAAAAAGGATGCAATTAACCTAAAATATACACTACTCTAAATGCAAAATGATGCATGCTATGCAATATTTATAATATGGAATGCAAATCTAAGCCTAGGAACATGCATAAATAGGCATTTTAACCCAAATGGATGTGTCTACATCAATTACCTTAAGGTCTTCATGGATGACTTCTCGGTATTCGGTGAATCTTTCAATGATTGCCTCCTGCATTTGGTCTAGATCCTTAGAAGATGCATCAAAGTGAACTTGGTTCTCTCCTGGGAAAAGAGCCACTTCATGGTTCCTGAGGGCATCGTACTTGGACACCTTGTCTCTAAGAGAGGTATCCAGGTCGACCAGGCTAAGGTGAATCTGATTTCCAAACTACCTGTGCCTAACTTGGTCAAAGACATCAGATCATTCCTAGGGCACATCGGATTTTATCGTCGATTCATATCTAATTTTTCCAAGATCGTGCACCCCTTTGAAGAACCTCCTTTCAAAGGACATGCCATTTGACATGACGAGTGAGTGCATTCATGCGTTTGAGATCCTACATGACCAAGTCACCCAGACACCAATCTTACAATCTCTTGACTGGTCTCAACCCTTTGAGATCATGTGCGATGCGTCTGACTACGCAGTAGAAGTGATGTTAGGTCAGAAAATTGATGGGAAATCGGTGGTCATATATTACGCCAGTAAGACATTGTACGAGGCTTAACGTAATTACACAATTACAGAGAAAGAACTGCTGGCCATAGTATTTGGTCTGGAGAAATTCATATCATACCTTCTGGGTTCTCACTTCATCATTTACTCGGATCACACTACAGTGAAGCACTTGCTTACAAAGAAGGACGCGAAGCCTAGATTAATCCACTAGATCTTGCTATTGCAAGAATTTGATCTTGAAATTAGAGACAAGGCAGGAAAGTAGAATGTGGTAGCTGACCATTTTTCTCGCCTTCCTTGTTCGATCATTGACCCTTCCGTACCTATAACTGAGCATTTCTGGATGAGCACCTCCTGGCACCACACCAGATTTTGCCTGATTGGCCAAAAGCCAAGAAATATTGATTTCAGATGCCAAATACTATGTTTGGGAAGCTCCATACCTATTCCGCATTGGTGCAGATCAAATCATCAGGAGATGTGCTCCAGAATCGGAGATCAATGACATTTTGTCCTGCCATGACTAGGCCTATAGTGGTCACTTCTTTGGACACAAAACTGTAGCTAAAATCCTCCAATGTAGCTTCTATTGGCCCATGATTTTCAAGGATGCACAAATTTATTATAAGGCATGTGCTTATTGCCAGACCTTAGGCAACACGAGCCACCGTGACATGATGCCAATTCTCGTGTGCGAGATCTTCAACATCTGGGGGATTGACTTCATGGGCCCCTTCCCAAATTCCAACGGTTTCAAATACATTCTCCTAACTATGGACTATGTGTCCAAATGGATCGAAGTCGTCCTAACCTGAACCAATGATCATAAAGTCATAATCAAATTCATTCATCAGCACATCTTTTCTCGGTTCGGTGTCTCACGTGCTATCTCTGATGGAGGGACCCACTTCGTGAATGTGCACTTCCATTCCCTGATGAAAAAGTATGAGGTGTCACATCGTATCTTGACCCCTTATCACCACTAGACTAATGGATTGGCTGAGCTATCCAATAGGAAGATCAATAAGATCCTTCAATTCATTGTTCGGCCTGACAGGAAGGACTGGTCTACCTGCCTTCCAGAAGCCTTGTGGACCTATAGGACCATCGATAAGACCCAGTTAGGAATGTCTCCTTTCAGACTTATGTATGGGAAGGCATGTCACCTCCTCGTAGAAATGGAGCATAAAGCCTACTAGGCAATACGAAAGTGCCATCTGGATCTTATGGAGGCTGGAATCCACTGCCAATTGCAAATGAGTGAGATTGAGGAACTACATATTGATGTGTATGAGAACTCATGAATCTACAAAGAGCGGGTCTAAGCCTTCAATGATAAGCACATTTCAAAGAAAACTTTTCATCCTAGTCAAAAAGTATTACTATTTGATGCCAAACTCAAGCTCTTCTCAGGAAAACTCAAATCGAAATGGATTGGACCATTCATTGTGAGACAAGTCTTTGGAAATGGAGTTGTCAAAATTAGTGAACTTAGCCATGACTTAGAACCATTGTCATGAACGGTCAGTGACTCAAATCATTCTTCAAACTCACTGACTCGAATTTGGCAACAATATCTTTTGATCTACATTCTCCCTACACTTCATTGCACCCAATCCCGATCTAGCACCATATGACCAGGGTTACGCACCACCCACTGACTATACTACTTAACCCCTTAATGGATATACATCTCAGACATCTTCGGCTTACGAGGACGTCAATGCTATTCAAGGATACGGGTGTAATAACCTATATTCAGAGACGTATAACCCTGGTTGGTGCCAACATCCAAACTTCTCTTGGTCTGGTAACTCATAGAGACCACATCAAGATCCACACAACCAGATCAAGCAATATGGGAATGCGCAAAACACATACCCTAGGCAATAGTCATTCCTGTCTCAGCAGCAGCAACCCTGTTCTATATACCAGCCACTGCACCAAGCTACCAGTCACCCTCCAAAGTGGGCTGACCCTCTGGAAGCACCGAAAGAGGAGCTGCAGGAATCGATGAGGAAATCTACACAGGATAACTTGCAGATAATGAAGGTGATGGCTGACTAAATACAGACAATACAAAACATGCAAAACTAGCTATTACAAGAGCATAAGACTCAGGGAGCCTTACCCTCCCATCCCGTCCCAAACCCTCGGTATGTGCGGAACCAAGGCACCCCGCATAGGTTTTAGGCACCACAAGGATAGGCACACGCCATATTATAGGAGCCTCCTGCACCACCTGGTTATGCTCAAGGCTAGTCGCCTTTGATGTGGAACCCTGCATACTTTGCCCTTCTGCTCCCCCACCACCTCATGGATAGCAAGTCGATGCAAATGCTATCTCATTGAGGAGTGGAAGGAAGACATTCGACCCACCACATAGGCAGGAGGGTGTTGATTTTTCTCACCCTTCGCCGTAGGTGGGTTTGACTCCTTCATCTCAGGAGCCACCTACGATAGATAAGGGTAAGAGGCCACTTGACCTTGAGATTCCTATCCCTTTTCCTGAGGCTCTGACGCGAAATGTAGTACGAAAGAAGGACACGTGGAATTTTGAGGACCTGAAGTCAATGTTCAAGGAAGTACATATTCAGGTCCCCCTCCTTGAGGCAATAGATCACATCCCCACTGTTGCTAGGTTCTTGAAGGACTATTGTGCCCCGAAGCAACAACTTAGAATTGGATGACAGGTGGTATTGTCAAAAGAAGCTAGCGTCATGATTCTAGCTGACTTGCTGCTGAGAAAGAAAGACCCTGGTACCCCACTCATATCCTACTTCATGCAGGATTCTCCATTTGATAGGGCCCTTCTAGATCTGGGTTCGTCCATCAACCTAACTCCCACTACCGTATTTGATTGGTTTCGATTTTGGGAGTTAAAGCCTACCTCGGTCACGATTCAGCTGGCTGATAGATCACTAAAAACACCGAGGGGGGTGGTTGAGAAAGTGATCGTAAAAGTCTGCGGATTCTGCTTTCCTGCAGATTTTTTCATTCTCGATATGGAGGTTCCTCCTAATCTCCGAGATGCAACAATCGTTGTGGGTCACCCATTTCTAGCGACAACCTGAGCAAACATTGATTGTGCATCAGGGTGTATGGAGATAGCCCTAGGTAATGAGCGACTTCGACTTGACATATTCAGGGCATCAAGGAATTTTGACTGTGATTGCATAGAGGAAGATGGTGAAGAAGAAGATTTGGCATATTGTGTGATGAGAGCCTCATCATGAGCCATAACTAGCTCATTTTGACCCAATAAAGAAGATAAAAGCTCCTACACAACCTAGTAGAAGGCCTAAATGAAGGAATAAGTGCTCTGAAAAGAAAACATGAAATAAAGGTTAAAACTACAATTTTACCATTACAGTACATAAATGGGATTTCTCAGAGGCAAAACATAGGTCAAATGGTCTAAATGAGATAAAAAGTGGGTTGAGTCAATCAGAAATGGGTTTATGTGCAATCTAGGAATTAAATGACATTTGGTAACCCTAAAACAGACCCGCTTAAATCAACAAGGTTTCGGTCAGGATAAAAATCAAGTAAACCCTCTAAAAATCTTGGAAAAATATCCTATAGGGTTTAGAACATTCAAATTGGCCTTTGGAACCCAGTTTGACCTAGATTAGGGTCCTAGTTCATCAATTAACCTAATTTGGGTTTTTACGCAAAATGTCCAATCAAACGTAGTCAAACCTAAACTCCAACTTCACCATTGGATTCCTTATGTCCAAATTAGGTTTATACCAAAATTTGGACCTAAGGGGAGGTCATCTTGACCTACTTTGCAATTTAGTACACCCAAATCACAATTTGGTCCCTAACTTTTGAAAATCATCGCAGAGAGCCCCCTAACTTCCTTGCCAACCTTACAATCAGGTCCTTCCACCATTGTTGGGGCAGAATCCCTGTCCGGCGAGGAATAGAGAGGGAATACTCTCTGATTCCTCAGAGATCCCCTCCCAGAAATGGAAGGGAGATTCTCTGAGGAATTGCCTTCCATCTAAGGCCAATCTTGATCCCTGGTGTGAACCCAATCTCTCGTGCGAACGCACGAGGGATTTGGGTATCTACCCACTTTCCTTCTCCTGTGAGCCATCGGAGACGGAGGCGTGCCCTCCACGCTCTGAGCATACGGCCCAGCACCTATAAAAGAACCCCCAAACCCGGCCGCTCATTGGCAGCTCGACCTGGCCGGGGTTCCACCTCCAATTCATCTCCTCTTTCCTGGCCAGAGTACCCAGTGAGCTCCGGCGAGCCCCCCTCCCCTCCCTCTTTGCTCTGCCACAAAACTAGTGGCAGAGTCATCTTCCTGATTCTCCTCCGCGCCGCGCAATACCCGCGCACGCCGCCTCAGCCCTGTCGTCGCCGCTGTCCTCCTCCACTGGGCAGCTTCTTCTCCGGCGACAGCAGGTACTGCTGTCCGCCTCTCCGTCCCCTTCGTCCCTGTAAGTAGGTTAGAATTGTTCCACAACCTCCCCTCTTTCTTTTCCCGATTTTATTTCAATTGATTGCCCCTCGACACCGCCTGACCACCCTCATCTTCCACGTCACCGGCCGACCTCCGGTGAGTCGTCCCCACCATTCCGCCCCTCCACATGCCTCGCCAACCGTCTCATAAGCTCTGCCACACCACAAGGAACACTCTCCTCCCATCCACCATCCCTCTACGCCCCCACCACAGCCCCCCGAACACCCCCATACTTTCGGTCACAGGACGACCTAGGCACGCATGCCTAGGCCGTCCCACAACCTGCTTCACCGTGCACGACCTTCGCCATGCCACGGCGAAGGTCCCCAGTTGGTCTGATTAAGCCGAGAGGCTTGTTTTTTTTCTGTTTGACATTATTTCAGCCCCTGCCGCCATTGATGGTTGAAGCAGCTTCGGAGCAGCTCCAGGGCTCAAGACCTCCAGGCTTCAGGTGCAGTGGACTCGGGCGAGCAGTGCGAAGACATCTGGTCCAGCAAGGAGCGCAGCGAAGCCCGCAGCCTTGGCAATTGCACGAAGAGTCTTCTGCTGGCGCGTGCAAGAGCGGGGCAGGACTAATAGTCCCACATCGGCGAAATACGAAGCGCAGGTATGATATAAAGTGATTTTGTGTTATTAGCTCTTCGCCTCCATACGCACAGGGGTGAGGTCCCTCACCTTACCCACGCTCGCCTCGTCCGCGGTTTCACCTCGCGGATCTGGCAGGCTCCGACCCAACCCATTCTGAGCACACCTTGAGCATCACCCTCACGCTGGTGCGCCTGGTCCCGAGTGCGAAATCCGACCCGATTACCCGCGGCTCTGGGAGAGCGTCCTTTGAGTGAATTGCAGAGAGAGAGAGATGTGCGGGTAGAGGGACAGGGTAGGTTTTGCTTCCACCTCTCTGTGCAGGCAGGCTGAGCGTTGAGGAAAAGAGACTAAGCCGTAACGAAGAAGTGAAGAAGTAGAAGAGGCTGAGCGAGGCAGAGAAGAGAAGGAAGAAAGAAGGATTGCAGAGAGAAAGAAGAAGTACTGCAAGAAAAGAAGCAAAGGTAGGAAGAAGATCAAGGCAAGAAGAAGAACTGTAGACAAAAAGGGGAAGAAGAGAAGAGACCAAAGAAGAAGCCTTCGCAGAAGAGAGAAGACAAGGAAGAAGAGAGACTGCAGAGAAAGAAGAAGAAAGGCCAAGACAGAAGACCAAGGAAGAAGAAGCAGAATCTAAAGTGAGAAGGGAAGACAGAAGAGAAAGAAGCAAGGCAAAAGAGAGGCTGCAGAGAAAGAAATATCAGAAGAAGAATAACACTTTTAAGACGTCTGATCTTGTGATCAGACATCCAATTTTACTCTTTTGTCACAATTACTTTTTAACCGTATACATTCATATTTGAATTCAAGTTTTGAGTAAATTAGAGTGTTCAATTACATTCGAGATTAGTAGTAAATTCCAATTGCTCCCTGTGTTCGACTTCTGATACTCTGGTTTTCGAGTAATAAAAATCTTTATTTGTTGACGGCACTTGATCACCTATACTACGATGTAATTAACTGTTAAAACACGATCGAGCCATGTCGACTTCAACAAAATGGCGCCGTTGCCGGGGTGCAACGTGCAATTTATCATATTGAACACTAACTTGCCCTACTTTGCTTTGTTTTGTTCTTGCAGGTATTTCACGAGGAAATCCCTCCCGCAAGTCAACCACTACAGGGCCAGTAATTTCTTTTCTTCCATAAACCATCCCCTAATCCTGAAAAGACAAAAGGAAGAAAATCAATTTAGGAATCAATTGCCTTCTTTATATAGTAATCACCAACTTTAAGGCAAACGTTTCCTAATTTTGCGAAAATTTTTTCAAATGTTCTTGAAGTTGGAGCGATTTTCTAGATTCTATCCCACAAATTCTTGTGCCTAATAGAAATAACGCTTAATCTCTACGAACAACACACTTCTTGCTTTCAAGTCCAAAGAGAACTTCTGTGAAAAAGAGAAAAGGATTGGAAATAGAACGAAATTAGGGTTTCTACAGTAGGATCTTGGAGTGTTAGTCACACATGCTTGCATAAAAGGAAATAAACCTTCCCGCATCAGTGTGTCACCCAAGACCTTGATTGAAGAGATCTTAACAAGACAAACCCTAAGAAAAAAGGAAGCTCTAAAATCACTTGAATCTTAAAATTTTTGGACCTAATAACCTGGGAGTCAAACCAAGGTGACCTCTAGGCTCCAAACCTAGAATCATTCTGCCATCTATAGGACAGGTCAGGTGAAGTTGACCCCTTGGGTCAACCAACCTCTAAATTAGTTCACAATATCAAAACATCTAAAGTTCAAGTGAGAACCCTAAAGCACCTTTGAAATAAAAGTGGTAGACTTAAGAGGTCAAGGTCCCTATTCTTGTCTACCTGGAATCTCAGTGACAAGAGAGGTCGAGTGGGGGAAACCCTGTAACCCATGGGGATGCTCTACCGTGTAGGGGTCTTTGTAGGACTCTTCCTCTCTGGCTGCCCAGGTAATTTTCAGGTGGACGATCTTCTGATCCAGGGGTCCATCCGCCCCGAACCTCCATAGTCATCCAAACATCTTTGGGTGTCTTGATTGGGTCGAAAACACCTCCAGTCCCTCATCTTTTCTCTTTAGAGCACACATACACATTTTAAGTGGGACTCGTTATTCAGATCTGATCGCTTCATAACTTGATTCTACATCTTGATTCAAACTCTGATTCTACATCTTGACTCCACCACCTGATCCAAATATGCAGCCAAACCACTTAGGACTACCATTCAAGAAACCTGAATATCAGAGATCCATGAGAGATAAAATGATTGAGGATGCCATGAAATTCTATGAAAATGAAGGAACCTCAACACCAGTAGGAAACATTCAGGCTGATGTCCCAACAGCCACAACCTTTATCATAACCTGTGCCCAAGTACTATTAACAGAAGCTACAAAAGGATCAACCCGTGACTTGATCATTACTACATACATTGAGATAGAAAAACTGCACAATATTGAATACCTTCAATGTATGACAAATCCTCGACTTTGGAAGCAACACCAAGATAGTCTTGAAAAACGGGAAGAGATAATGAGATTAGTAAAATAAGTTATTGACTAGAAGTACCCGTATATACCACAAACAGAGGATGAACTATCTTGGGACAACATCGAGGATAAATCTGATCTCGGGTTTGAGGCACAAAATGGTTGTGGATTCCCAACCCAAATAGAATACAATGTGCCTGATATTGAAGAAGGTTGGGAAGCTCCAAATGCAGGAAAATACCATGATGAGCCCATTCTAGAAATCCAAAACTCCTGCAAGTATGAGAGTAGAATTTAACCTCTCGAGGGTATAAATTTCGTCCCTTATTCTGATAAGGTGACCCTCGAAGGTTATTCAGACCTAGATTCTAGTAATTCAACCCACATCCTAAGCCTAGAACCTAGATCTGAAACTTATTTTGAAGATTTCAAGGCCCCATATGAAGAAGATCAATCTTTCAATGAAGTATATGATTTTGGGCCTCGATTTGATGAATATCCCTCGCCAACATCCTCAAAGGAACTAATCGATTTTTCGGAAGTCACGCTAATCTACGATACAGAAATCGAGGAGTTGGACGAGCGGGGTTTCAATTGGGTCTGCCCTACGAGCTTAGACCCTGAGCCTCTACGAAATAGGGACACCCTTTTAAGCTCAAAATTCACATTTAGGCTAGACCCCAGTCAGGCTGCTGAGTACACAACATATGATTTATTCTATGGTGGAACTCATGATCTTGAATCTCATTCAGATTTTGATTTTCACAAACTCTCCGATGATTTCGAATCTGACCATAACATCGGAGAATCTGCTTCCTAATTATAACAAGCCAATTTTCTTTGAAGCCACCTGCTCCACATATACAGAACCAATCAAATCCTGTTCTCTACCTCGACCCGCAACCAGACTCAATTTCTATTCCGATTCACCTCTCACTGAGCTGTTTGCAGATGATTCAACTCCATATCTATATCGGGTATGGGGCATTGATCAGATCGAAAAACAGGAGCCGTCATTCTGTGATCACCCCTGTAGGGATTCCACACCTTACATTGATTTTTTTCGGAACCCTACTCTGACCAGGCTGACTCGACTCAGCCTGAACCCGAGTTTTCACTTCCATATCCATCAGAACTTCATTGCATATGGTGGGTTCCACATTTGTTGATCTACATCTATCAACCCACCAGACTATTGGGTTTGGGCTGCATCATCAGCCCACTGATCTTAACAAGCACCTGGTTGGACCAACCAGGCTCTTAATTAAGGTGCTTGTTTTCCAAAACTCCACTGATTTGACCACTCCCTCTCCACCCCATTTTCTGCTCGGCTGAAGGCATTAAATTTAGCGCTTAACGGGAGGCAACCCGTCTTCCCAAAAACAGGGACCCATCTGATTATCCGTCTGTAGTCCACGTCTATTGCACCTTGAGTTCAGCCTTGGACAGTTGATCCCACCTCTGGTACACGTATCAGAGCTTGAAATCATCCGCATCATTCATTTTCGACCCATTCACCTACCCAAGGTATCCTGTTCTAAGTCACTGACCTCAACACTATTTCACACCCTCCGTTTACAATGAGGACATTTCAAAACTTAGGCATGGGGGGTGATAAAGTGCATACATACAGAACCAAGAAAAAGTCAGGAGTCTCACACACAAAAATTTTTTGCATATGTCAAAAACACAAAAAAAATTGAAAAATTATGAAAAAGAACAAAAAATCGGGGAGGGAGGAAATTTTGTGATCCACATATTCATAAGGAGGAGAAAAAGAGCAAAAATGACAAAAAGGAGCACAAAATGAAAAAGAAAAAGAAATAGTCATTAGTACAAGATTAAAGAATTAACTGAAGTTCTAGACCAGATCAAGAAAAGAAATAAAAGAAAAAGTACTAAGGAGACATAACAAGAGATTAGCGGGAACGCTGGTCTTAGGCCTCTTGGGCTAGATTTGTTAGCTTAAAAATTCACGTATCCATTAAAATATGGATAATCCTCAAGAGGTTGAGGAAAATGCGAAGCTTGAGTATTAGGTCTAAGGCTTAGGAAGTATTCGGCCTCGTTAACTGACCTCCGATTTGCGGGATTCGGTAACCTAAGCACCCCAAATTCACACACAGTCTGGTTCAGTGCGCATAAACATCCAAATCACGCAAAAGCGTTTAATGTTCTACAAAAGTCACCTAGATTAGGAGCGGCCAATTAACACATGTTGATTTGGATGAGTTCCTAGTGCGAAGAGGCGGGAAATTCCCCTCGAAGATGCGTAACAACATATCGTCTCCTCGGTGCTTGTCTCTTAGGATATTTAAATATCCTACTGGGGGCATGTAAGCACTCTGCTGGTTCAGATACCATGGGCGGCATTATCACGAAATGTTGATCGCTAGGGTCTGAATTCGGCCACGGAACGCCATGGGCGGGATTATCTCGAAATCTCGAAAGCCAGGGTTCTGGGGGTTGCCATGGGCGGTGCTATCTTGAAGCATCTATAGCCAGGGACCCTTGAGGATTGATGATGGGGACGAGGAATCCGATACAGACCGTGTTGAGAAGCTAATCCGAAGCTAGAAATAAAAAGAAAAAGAGAGAGAAAAGTTCTCCAAACAAATAAATCTTCTATCTCTCTCTTACAAAAACGCACTGCAAACTGAACCTAGGCTAAAAATGTCTCAAGCACGGGTGCTTTAACCACGGAGTCCAACAAACCCTAGGTTAGTTTCTGTGGGCCTTAGAAACCTTTGCGGAGGACTGAGGCTAAAGTGGAATAGGTCCGGATTTTGGTGGGTATTTGAATACCTCTAGGGTTATTGTCGGCATTCTAACCTAATCACAAAAGAAAAAGAAAAGCACTTACACTCAGGGTCTAAAATAGAAGTTAAAACCTTGAAATTTTGCTAAGGGACTAGCAAAAGCTAGGCATGGGGGTATAATGAGAGCCTCATCATGAGCCATAACTAGCTCATTTTGACCCAATAAAGAAGATAAAAGCTCCTACATAAGCTAGTAGAAGGCCTAAATGAAGGAATAAGTGCTCTGAGAAGAAAACATGAAATAAAGGTTAAAACTGTAATTTTACCATTGCAGTACATAAATGGGATTTATCAGAGGCAAAACATAATTCAAATGGTCTAAATGAGATAAAAAGTGGGTTGAGTCAATCAGAAATGGTCTCATGTGCAATCTAAGAATTAAATGACATTTGGTAACCCTAAAACAGACCCGCTTAAATCAATAAGGTTCCGGTCAGGATAAAAATCAAGTAAACTCTCTAAAAATCTTGGAAAAATATCCTCTAGGGTTTAGAACATTCAAATTGGCCTTTGGAACCCAGTTTGACCTAGAATAGGGTCCTAGTTCATCAATTAACCTAATTTAGGTTTTTACGCAAAATATCCAATCAAACGTAGTCAAACCTAAAATCCAACTTCACCATTGGATTCCTTAGGTCCAAATTAGGTTTATACCAAAATTTGGACCTAAGGGGAGGTCATCTTGACCTACTTTGCAATTTAGTACACCCAAATCATAATTTGGTCCCTAACTTTTGAAAATCATCGTAGAGAGCCCCCTAACTTCCTCTCCAACCTTACAATCAGGTCCTTCCACCATTGTTGGGGCAGAATCCCTCTCCGGCGAGGAATAGAGAGGGAATACTCTCTGATTCCTCAGATATCCCCTCCCAGAAATGGAAGGGAGATTCTCTGAGGAATTCCCTTCCATCTAAGGCCAATCTTGATCCCTGGTGTGAACCAATCTCTCGTGTGAACGCACGAGGGATTTGGGTATCTACCCACTTTCCTTCTCCGGCAAGCTGTCGGAGACGGAGGCGTGCCCTCCACGCTCTGAGCATATGGCCCAGCACCTATAAAAGAACCCCCAAACCCGGCCGCTCATTGGCAGCTCGACCTGGCTGGGGTTCCACCTCCAATTCGTCTCTTCTTTCCTGGCCAGAGTACCTAGCGAGCTTCGGCGAGCCCCCCTCCCCTCCCTCTTCGCTCTGCGACAAAACCAGTGGTAGAGTCATCTTCCTGATTCTCCTCCGCGTCACACAATACCCGTGCACGCCACCTCAACCCCGTCGTCGCCACCGTCCTCCTCCACTGGGCAGCTTCTTCTCCGGCGACAGCAGGTACTGCTGTCTGCCTCTCCGTCCCCTTCGTCCCTGTAAGTAGGTTAGAATTGTTCCACAACCTCCCCTCTTTCTTTTCCCGATTTTATTTCAATTGATTGCCCCTCGACACCGCCTGACCGCCCTCATCTTCCTCGTCACCGGCCGACCTCCGGCGAGTCGCCCCCACCATTCCGCCCCTCCACACGCCTTGTCAACCGTCTCATAAGCTTCGCCTCACCACAAGGAACACTCTCCGCCCATCCACCATCCCTCCACGCCTCCACCACAGCCCCCTGAACACCCCCACACTTCCGGTCACAGGACGACCTAGGCACACACGCCTAGGCCGTCCCACGACCTGCTTCACCGTGCACGACCTTCGCCGTGCCACGGCGAAGGTCCCCAGCTGGTCTGATTAAGCCGAGAGGCTTGTTTTGTGTTTGACATTATTTCAACCCCTGTCGCCATTGACGGTTGAAGCAGCTTCAGAGTAGCTCCAGGGCTCAGGACCTCCAGGCTTCAGGTGCAGTGGACTCGGGCGAGCAGTGCGAGGACATCTGGTCTAGCAAGGAGCGCAGCGAAGCCCGTAGCCTTGGCAATTGCATGAAGAGTCTTCTGCGGGCGCGCGCGAGAGCGGGGCAGGACTAATAGTCCTACATCGGCGAAATACGAAGCGCAGGTATGATATAAAGTGATTTTGTGTTATTAGCTCTTCGCCTCTGAATGCACAGGGGTGAGGTCCCTCACCTTACCCACGCTCACCTCGTCTGCGGTTTCACCTCGCAGATCTGGCGGGCTCCGACCCGACCCATTCTGAGCACACCTCGCGCATCACCCTCACGCCGGTGCACCTGGTCCCGGGTGCGAAATCCGACCCGATTACCTGCGGCTCTGGGAGAGCGTCCTTTGAGTGAATTGCAGAGAGAGAGAGATGTGCGGGTAGAGGGACAGGGTAGGTTTTGCTTCCACCTCTCTGTGCAGGCAGGCTGAGCATTGAGGAAAAGAGACTAAGCTGCAAGGGAGAAGAAGCGAAGAAGTAGAAGAGGCTGAGCTAGGTAGAGAAGAGAAGGAAGACAGAAGGATTGCAGAGAGAAAGAAGAAGGACTGCAAGAAAAGAAGCAAAGGCAGGAAGAAGATCAAGGCAAGAAGAAGAACTACAGACAAAAAGTGGAAGAAGAGAAGAGACCAAAGAAGAAGCCTTTGCAGAAGAGAGAAGACAAGGAAGAAGAGAGACTGCAGAGAAAGAAGAAGAAAGGCCAAGATAGAAGACGAAGGAAGAAGAAGCAGAATCTAAAGTGAGAAGGGAAGACAGAAGAGAAAGAAGCAAGGCAAAAGAGAGGCTGCAGAGAAAGAAATATCAGAAGAAGAATAACACTTTTAAGACGTCGGATCTTGTGATTAGACGTCCAATTTTACTCTTTTGTCGCAATTACTTTTTAACCGCATACATTCATATTTGAATTCAAGTTTTGAGTAAATTAGAGTGTTCAATTACATTCGAGATTAGTAGTAAATTCCAATTGCACCCTGTGTTCGACCTCTGATACTCTGGTTTCCGAGTAATAAAAATCTTTATTTGTTGACGACGCTTGATCACCAATACTACGACGTAATTAACTATTAAAACACGATCGAGCCATGTCGCCTTCAACACTGTGGTAACATTAGGCTCCTTTGTGATGACCCAATGTCTCGTTCGTCTGCACTATCAGGGTTCATAGACCTCAATCCACACGGGACTAAGACCACTTCACTACACATATCTCCCCGAGGATCCAACTGTTTAAAGTGTGTTTTTGACCACAACACCCCTGACTTTAGCTATCCTGATCCTCACACTACTGAATCACCCATGTTGTTGCAAGAAGACGTGACCACAGCTAACAGGTTTCCTGTTGATGCAGTCACAACTGACTATCTCACAGGCAGCGAATCAGTGGGAATTTACATGCATACGGATCATTAGATTCCCACCTTCAATTTTGCTCCTCCTATTCCCATTTCTGACCCTGACCCACCCGTAATTGAATTGAAGCCCTTACCTAACTCACTTAAGTATGTGTTCTCGGGTGAAAGTGAGACATACCCAGTCATTATTAATGCCCACTTAACCCAAGAACAGGAGCATCAATTGATTTCTACGCTACAAGACCATAGGACTGCTATAAGGTGGAGCATTGCTGATCTCTGCAGTATTCGCCCCTCATATTACACTCATCACATTTAGACAGATGAGGGGGTGAAACCTTCGAGACAACCTCAAAGATGGCTAAACCCGAATATGCTAGAGGTTGTTAAGAAGGAGATCATCAAGTGGCTGGATGCAGGTATTGTATACCCAATCTTTGACAGCCAATGGGTGAGTCGGATGTAGATAGTGCTCAAGAAAGCAGGACTCACTGTAGTGAAAAATGATAAAGGCGAATCCATCTCGACCCGCACTGCGACATCTTGGCGAGTCTGCATCGACTATAGGAAACTGAACATGGGTACCCTGAAGGATCACTTTCCTTTGCCTTTCATTGATCAGATCTTGGAACGGTTAGCCAGATGTAGTTTCTTTTGCTTTCAGGATGGATACTCCGGGTATAATCAAGTAGCGATTAGCTCAAAAGATCAAGAGAAGACCACATTCACATGCCCCTTTGGAACATTCTCTTTCAAGCGGATGCCCTTTGGTTGCTGCAATGCATCAGCAACATTTCAGTGTTGTATGGTGGCCATCTTCTTTGACATGATTGGGGACTATGTGGAGGTGTTCATGGATGAATTCTCCATTTTTGGAGATGATTTCGCATCTTGTCTTGATAACCTTACCAAAGTCCTGAAATGGTGTATTGATGTAAACCTAGTACTATCCTGGGAGAAAACCCATTTCACGGTGAGGGATGGCATAGTACTAGGGCACAGGATCTCTAAAAATGGACTCGAGGTCGATCGAGCTAAATCTGAGATTATTTCCCACTTACCGCCACTTAGCTCAGTCAAGCAGATCAGATCATTCTTGGGTTACGTCGGCTTCTATCGGCAATTTATACATGATTTCTCAAAAATTGCATGACCTTTGATGAATCTCCTTGTTGCCGATGCCCCATTCGATTTCGACACCTCATGTCTCGGCACCTTTGAGACTTTATGAAGTGCTGTCTCTGATTCCCTGATTCTCCAACCACCCGACTAGTCGCTTGATTTCGAGATGATGTGCGACGCTTATGATTTTGCTGTCTGTGTTGTTTTAGGCCAGCACCAGGAAAAACAACCTTTTGTCATATACTATGCTAGAAAGACGCTGAATGAGGCTCAGCATAATTTTACTGTCATCGAAAAAGAACTGCTAGCAATAGTATTCTGGTTGGAAAAATTTAGATCTTATTTATTAGGGTCCAAAGTTATCATCTTCATTGACCACTCCACCGTCCGGCATTTGTTGGCAAAGAAGGATGCCAAGCCCCGACTCATCAGATGGATCCTTCTATTGCAAGAATTTGATATTGAAATCCGCAACAAAGTTAGAAAGTAGAATGTTGTGGCGGGTCACCTATCCAGACTGGACCCAGCCCACATTCCTTATTCCTTGCCTATCCAGGACCAATTTTCGGATGAATCCCTTTTGGCAGTTCACTCTGTTGAGTTCCCCTAGTACACAGATATTGTGAACTATCTTGTCGCAGGCAAGATTCCCGCGAACCCTTCCAAGGACCAGAAACTCAAATTTACTACGGAGGCCAAATTCTACCTCTGGGATGACCCACTGCTCTTCTGCATTGGACCGGATCAGATTATTCGAAGATGCATCCCAGATTCTAAAATCCCCAGTGTGTTATCTTTTTGCCACAATGATGCTTGTGGTGGTCATTTCTCAGGACGGAAAAACGCTACAAAAATTTTGCAGTCGGGATTTTTCTGGCCAACTATTTTTAGAGATACACACTGTAACGAACGCGTGCCCCAGACGTCTTTTAAGACATCTGGGATCGTTTCCAGACATCTGTAAAATAGTTATTTTTCGCACGAGAGATTCGTCTGCGCGCCTATGCGCGCAGACCCGCGATTCCTCTCTCTCTCTCTTTTTCCCTCTCTCTCTCTGCGGCTGTAGGCCTACCGCGCTCTCTCTCTCCCTCCTCCTCGCGCGGCCTTAAAAGGCCACGCCTCCCCTCCTGTCGTCTCCACCGTCCCCTTCCTCTTCTCCTTCCTGTGCGTGAGAGCGAGCGAGCGCGAGGGTGGCAGCGGCGGCCGCAGTGAGCGTGGAGGAGGTGCGGCGTGCGAGGGCGGAGCTCTACCGTGAGGGCGAGCTTGACGGAGCGGCTTGGCCGGCCAGTGGAGGGCGCAGGAGGCGTGGAACGATGCGGAGAGGGACCTGCTGCGGTCTGAGCAGCAGACGCGCGAGGTGCGACACGGGCGGCGTCGCGAGCGGAGGCCGAGCGGTGCCCTGTTCTGGAAAAATTTCCAGAATCAGACGTCTGGGTTTATAGCCAGATGGCGAGGGAGACGTCTGGAAGATCATACAGACGTCTGAAAGGTGAGTATTCCACTTTCTTCTTCCTTCCTGTCGACTGATCGTATTGACGGAGGGAGTTGGCTATGCGCAGGCTCGCTGATTCGCCATCCTTTGTGAATCAGACGTCTGGAAGTTGTACCAGACGGCGGGAGTGACCTCCAGACGTCCGGGGTGACCATCGGATGTCTGTGAGCTAGGCCAGACGTCCCCGCAGACTTCTGGACATCTGGGAAACCACGCTGAGCAGGTAATTCTCTGATCCACTTTTTAAGACGTCTGGAAGAAGTTCCAGACGTCTGATTTTACACAGTGTCGTCGTTTTCGACCCGTTTAGGGCCCGTTCGGGCTCCGTTTTCCGCGATTCAAGTTGCGTTCTTTTCAGAATTAATTCCTCTACCCATCTACAGTAGCTATACACTGTTTTGAAACTTTCCTTGTGTTTGATCCTTGTGATAGGACCTCATTCAGTTGCAGCCTTGGGAGTCACGGAGGCACGCGGGATTCCCGATCACGCCCCCATTACTCCCGTTGTACCTGGTAGAGTGGCTTTAAGTTATTAAAATCTGTTAAATTATGAAACCATAAATAGAACCTAGGACATTGCATGAACCCTAGGAATGAGAAATAGATGGAATGATAGCTCCTAGGTGTTGCATGAATCCTAGGACTGGAAAACTAGATTGTATGATAGATCCTAGGATATGGCATGAATCCTAGGATGGGAAAACTAGTGGAATGTATAATACTGCAGTCTTGGAAAATGGAAAGAGATATAAAGCTGCCTGTAATTTGAATTAACAGCTGCTTGTTGTGAATAGATAACGTGGTTGAGAACATGGATTGTAAGAATGTGAAACTGGAAAGTGAAACCTGGATGTTTGAGTAAAAAGGATGGAACCCTACGGGGAAGTAGGAGTAGAACTCCTGGAAAGTGAATGGAATAGTTTTGGGGAAGTGAGCTGGCCCTTGAGTACGGAGTACCAAGGAGAGCGACTGCCCCCTGTTTAGTGTAGAGCGGAGCCAACCGCCCCAGGGACCCAGGGTTAGGACTGGCCACTCTGTACCGACTTGCTGGCCCTCGCGTACGTAGTATCGAGGAGAGCTACTAGTGTAGGGAGGTACTAGCTACCCCACGGGCCCCGGGGTTCTGCTAGCCTCCCACACCGACTTGTTAGGCCCGCTGGGGCAAACCAGGGTAGTCAGGCGAGGGTGCGCGGACTGTGGAGGGGCAAGGCCCCAGTTTGGTTACTGTGGAGGGGCTGGACCCCTGTTACTGAGAGGGCTCTGCCCTGGACTGGTTCCGTGCTGTGCTTTGGGCGCACCCGTTAACGGAAACGACTGACCGCGTGCCAGTATGGGTTAGCTACCTGTGAGTTTATCGCGTGTGCCGTAGTCACCGTTACGTCTGTCAGTGACCTTGGGGTGGTTGACTGAGGGTAGGATCACCACGGGGGACTCTCCCGGCCAGGAGAGCACCACGTGCTACTTCTACTTTTTGGAAAAGACTGCAATCAAGATCGTTCCCACGAGGAACATTCGAGATCAAGTAAAAGATCTGAGAAATAGATGAAATAGTGAGACAATTGAAAGATGTAAATAAAGAAAGTAATAGAACATAACAGCTACTGTACACTCTACTGTTGTCTTTAGTTTTAGTTGCCACTCTACTCAGCGTTTTGCTGACGTGTTATACTCGTTACCTTTTTTCAGGACCAGGTGTTGAGCAGCCAGGGTCAGCGGCTGCAGAGGACGCTGGGCCGAGTAGGGTCCAGTAGAGTTACTACTATCTTTTGTACCTCCTTGTTTCCGTTATAGTGAGTAGTTCTTGTTTCCGCTGTACTTTCTTTACCTGCAGTTCATGTTATATGATAAATGTTGTTCTACTGTTGTGGTGGTATCTACTGTAGTAGTTTCTTTCCTTACTGCTGTACTTTCTTACTGTTAGTTATAGTCATGCTGAATGGGGTTTATTTTACTGCTCTTTTGGTTACTTCCTCGTTGGACGACTAGGTCTTGGGATTAGTCGAGTCGGTCCGGTTCTCGTGTCTCGTAGGGACTCGGGAACCGGGTCGTTACACACACGAATACGCCCAACACTGCAAATGATGCCAGTCGGTCGATTCTATGACCAGGAGAGACATGATGCCAATCCAACCCATCATGGTTGTAGAAGTGTTCAACGTCTAGGGCATCGATTTATGGGCCCTTTTCCGAACTTGCATGGCTTCGAGTATATATTACTAGCCGTTGACTGCCTCGAAGTGGGTCGAGGCCATCCCAGCGAGACGGACTGATCATAAGATCGTCAATTCTTTCGTATGGCAATACAACTTTAAGAGATTCGGAATACCCCACGCTTTGATTAAGGACGAGGGAAGCCACTTCATCCACGCCCACTTTAGGACATTATTAAAGAAATACGGGGTATATCACCGTATAGCCACCCCGTATCACCCACAGACCAATGTGTAGGCTGAAGTGTCTAACTGAAAACGTCGCGGCAACCGGGTTTTAGGGTTTTGTTATAACGTTGTAGTAAAGCCGGTTATTACCAACATTTCAAATATAAATTTTTTTACTCGGAAAATGAAAGAGTTCCCGAGGTCGAACTCAGGGAGCAAGTTGTATTCTAGAGATATACATGTTTCTTTTACAAAAAGAAAGAGAGAGGGAAAGAATTTGTTGTTTTCTCTTTGTTCTGCAGAGGGGGATGCTCTTCTTTCTCTCTTTCTTTAGATCTCCTTCTTTTCTCTGTTCTGCAGAGGTGATATTCTTCTTCTGCAATGGTGATGCTCTTCTTCTTCTTCCTGCTGTTCCTGCTTTGGTGATGTTCTTCTTTCTTCAGAGCTCCTTGTTCTTCTTCCTTCTTTGGTTTTCTGCCTTGACCTCTCTTCTTCTTCTTCTGCTTTGGCCGTTGCTCTTCCTTCTTCTTCAGCCTGCCTTCTTTCCTGCTCTGGCTGCAGACTTTCCGTCGTCTGACCCGGTGCTTCGACGACTTAACTATGCATTTGCTACAGTGCAGCTCCTTCTTCTTCTTCTTTGGCCTGCACACTTCAGATTTTTTCGTCAAGAGGCAAAACCTACTCTACCCCCCCCCCCGCGTCTCTCTCTCTCTGAAACCACTCTTGGGAAAGCTCTCCCAGAGCTACCGGGTAATCGGG
Source organism: Thalassia testudinum (assembly GCA_037157565.1). Lineage (NCBI taxonomy): Eukaryota > Viridiplantae > Streptophyta > Magnoliopsida > Alismatales > Hydrocharitaceae > Thalassia > Thalassia testudinum. The sequence goes on along the minus strand of JAZHRO010000015.1, from coordinate 43,679,174 downwards.
TTCGGGTCAGGCCCGGGTCCAGGCCCACCGGCGTGTGTGGTGGGCGAGGAGTGCAGTCAGTCTAAGTCGGGTCGGGTCAGGTCCGCGAGGCGTGAGCGCGGACGAGACCGGGTAACCGGGCGGGTGTAAGGGGACCTCACCCCGTGTACTGAGGCAATGAGGCTAGTGCACGAAATCAATTTAAACAGTGGAACGTGTGTGAGGCTTACCGATGTGGGACTAAACGCAGACCGTTCCTCGCGTGCGCCTGCTGGGAGACCGCGGCTTGGCTTCTGCAGCTGCGGCTTCTATCTGCATAAGTTGCTGGCTGGCTGCCTTCGCACGACGCCCCGTACCCCGCAGCAGCTGGAGACCTGGCGTCCTCAAGCCTGGAGCGCGGGAGAAGCTGCCTTAATGTGCGTCAATGGCGGTCGGACCTCGAAACCTGTCGGACACGAATATGGCCTCGCGGCCTAATCAAACCACTGGGGAACCTTCGCCGTGGCACGGCGAAGGTGAGGAGCTGCGCGGCAGGCCGCAAGGAGGTGTCTGGTGGCAGCCCTGGGTCGGACTGCAACCGGAGGAATGGGTTTGTTCGGGGGAGTGTTACGGAGGTGTGGAGTGGCAGTGGAGGGGTGGGGGGTGCTCAGTGTGATGAGGCGGAGGTGCGGTGAGGGTCGGCGAGCCGTGTGGGTTGCTGAGGTGATGGGAACGGCTCGCCGGAGGGTGGTCGGAGGCGAAGGGGGTGAAGGTGGTCAGGGTCGGTAGAGGGCTTAATTGAATAAATTGAAAGCGGGGAAAGAAAGAGGAGGAGAAGGGGAGTAGCTCTTGCTTACTTGCAGGGACGAAGGGGGAGGAACAGGGCGACAGTCGTATCGACTGTCGCCGGAGAAGACGATGCTCAGGGAGAGGGGCGGCGGCGAGCAGAGAGTCGGAGAGGCGCCAGCTGGGTGCGGCGTGGCGCGGGAAGAGCAGGGGAGGAAGTCTCTGCTGCTGGTATTGCGGCAGAGCGAAGAGGTGGAGGGGGGGGAAGCCGCCGGAGCTGGTGAGCGTCTGCCGGAGGAAGAAGAGAAGAAAGTTGGGGATTTTCTCCGTCAGATCCAGGCTGCCCTGGTCGGTGGAGCAGCGGGGGGTATTTATAGGGATGAAACAGGGAGGAAGGCGGAGGGAGACGACGTGTCTCCCTCGCCGGAGAATGGTCGGAACACGAACCCATACCGTCCGTGCGTTCGCACGGCCGGTATGGTGGGCTACAATGACCAGGGGGGTGCCCCTGCGACGGCTGACGACGCAGGGCACCCCCGGTTTACTTGCCAGGTCCCCAACCTCACCCTGCACGGCGCCATGCTCCGCGCAAGGTCGCCGGAGCATGGTGCTGGCAAGGTTTTGCAGGAGGGACCTGATTGCAAAGAACGAAGGAGAGTTAGGGGCCAAAATGCGAGGGTTCAAAAGTTGAGGGCCAAAGAGTAAATATATGAGGACCAAAGTGTGAAGTCGGTCAAGGGGGTTTCTTCTTAGGCTCAAGTTTTTATACATGACTAATTAAGACCTAAGGAATCTGATGGTGAATTTCATTTTCATATTAAACCTTGTTTGACCGGTCAATTTGCGCAAAAACCCAAATTAAGTTATTAATTGGGCATGGTTCTCAATGTAGGTCAAAATGGGTTCTAAAGGCCAAATTGAAGGTTCTAAACCCTAGAGATTATTTTTCTATGAATTTTAGAGGGTTTATTCTATTTTTACTTTGCCTCGAACCTTGTGAATTGAAGTGGGTTGTTTTAGGGTTACAGATTATCATTTGGTTCCTTGGAAGTGCTGTAGCCCTTGCTAGATCATCTCATCCCACTTTTATTCTTATTAAGCTGTTTTGACCTGTGTTTGGGCCCTGAATTACCCTGTATGCAGATTATACTGGTAAAATTGCACTTTTACCCCTTATGACTGGTTTTCTTCTCAAACTCAGAATTCTCTAAGTTAAGCCTTTCCTTGAGATATGTAGGAGCTTTTATCCTTTGTATTGGGTCAAAATGAGCTAGTTATGGCTCATGATGAGGTTCTCATCACTAACCGTCAGATCAAGCTGATTCTCCAGAAAACAGTTAGACCAAACAAGAAGGACTAGTCCGATAAATTAGTTGATGCACTCTGGGCATATCGGATCGCATACAAAGCCCCACTCGGAATGTCACCATATCGTATGGTATATGGCAATGCCTATCACCTTCTTGTAGAGCTGGAACATCGCGGCTTTTAGGCAGTGTGAAAATGTAACCTTGACCTCGATGTAGGAGATCAAGAATGGAAACTCCAGCTCAGCGAATTAGAAGAGATCTGACGGGAGGCCTATGAGAACACGTTGATATACAAGGACAAGACCAAGGCCTTTCATGACCGCCACATTCAAAGGAAAGCATTCATGCCCAACCAGCAAGTCTGGTTGTTCGATTCACGATTAAAACTTTTTGCAGGGAAGCTCAAGTCCAAGTGGACTGGCTCATATGTTGTGTTTCACCCATATCCTAATGAGGCAGTCCAGATCAGGGACCCAAAATATGGGCATATATCTATGGTAAATGGCCAGCGCCTCAAGCCAGTTTTTGCCCAGGAACCTCCTCTAACTGACGAGATCATTCATCTTATTGAGGACGTGTAATTGAATTCTCGCCCAGCTAGAGGCATTCAACTCAACACGTATAGATAGCATATTGCACATTCTACCATCATCTATACATAACCATTTTTATACATAGCATATTTTTCTTTTGGCATATTTCCTTTTCGCATGTTGCATATTGTCAGGTTGGCTGATGCTGAACGTTAAAATTTCAGGAGCAATTCCAGGTGATTTCTACCCATTTACTCCTAGCTGTACTTATTTTCTTTTATATTCATGCATGAGGACATGCATGAACTTATGCATAGGGGGGTAGATATGACAAATCTAAAGAATTTTTACGCCAACCCATAGGAAAACCTCGAAGCTGCATGTTACACGTACTTTAGGATCCTAAATAGAAGAACAACCAACTCCACCTCCAATGCTCATTGGAGCTAAAAGTCGTCCGCAACATCCACCTCCGACTTACCTACTCACCTTTTGTTCTAAATTTAGGGTCAAGTTGAATGTAACCCGAAAGGGAAATTTCATAAAATATGAATATAAGAGGTTACTTGTTTATAGCATATATACATAGTGCATCCATGAATATGATTATCTTATTAAGAGAATGCATTAGGGATTTTATCCTCTAGTTGATTCCAATAATTTGGAATTCAGTACAACTTTTCACACACACGTAGAATTTGCAACGGATTCACGGTGAAGGTTGATAAATGTCTTTAGTCTGTCAAGAAGAAGCAGTGCTTCTCCTGAACCCATGGACATTGTTTTGGGAGTCAGGTAGATTTTCCTCCAAAAATCCACCAAATAGTGTGACATGAGAGTAGAGTGTACTGGTGCTCTTAGATTAGTGCAAGGAATCCAGAATCCTAGATAATTAGGTGATGATACTTAGAGATTTGGCATAGTTTTCGCTCTTGGTTTCTGCATATACATTTTGTGTGAAATTTTGAGAGCCACCAAATAAGGCAATTATGCAGAGAGTGAGTTTTCATAAAACTAGGGCTAAGGTGGATGGTTACGACCATTCTTTACGAAATCCTCGGTTGAAGGAGGGTATTGATGTCAAGGTCAGAAATACATTGTCCTGTCCATCTCTCCTGGTGCCGTGAGTAGGCACTTCCACCAAATAAGCCATCCAATGTCTCTTGAGTACCACCAATCCTTAATAATGCCTCCTCAATAATGTTCATGGATGTGTGCTAGTTGTGGTATGTTGAAAAAAAAAAACAAAGAAAGAAGAGAAAAAAAATGATGAAAAGAAAGAAAAATTGAAAAAAATTAGAAAAGGAAGAAAAAGCAAAGAAAAAAAGAATGAATATTTAGTGTTTATTTCAGTTGCATTGAGGCAATACCACCAAATAAATTTGAGATCCACCAAATATGGCCTTAACCCACCTTTCTTGTGTTTCTGACCACCCGAATACTGGCTGAGGAATTCTGACTTAGTGTTAGAGTTATGGGAACTCAATTAAAGTGTTAATTCCAAGTGAGGCCACCAAATATAGGTCATATGTGTGAATCTGGTGAGATTGTGAGCTCTAAGAAAAAGAAAAGAAAAGAAAAAGAAAAAGAGAAAGAGAGAATGAATACAAAGGAACTAGAAGAGAGCATAGTTTTTCTCATCTTTCTCTGAGTTGAGTTACTTGATAGTCAGGGAATCTAGATTCTATAGCACTAATCTCTATGTAGTACCAAGTGAGAGTGAGCCACCAAATATGTAATCTTTTCCCTTTAAGATTCTCTACCTAAGCCTAAAGTCAGGGTGGAATTCAAAGAATATCTTGAATACCTCAAGAAAGAAGTCTGCCTATCCTGCTAGAATTTTACTAGGGATCAAGCACAGGCCATAGAGGTGAATCAGTTTTTCACTCGAATCCATTGCAAAAGCTACATAGCTACACTTCCACGATCATGTGGATTTCTAGAGCATAGTATGAAAACAAAAAGGAGAAATTTCTAGGCATACACTTGATCAAATAATCAATCCCTTAGGGACCCTTCTATGAATAATTTAGTCCCGCATTTGCTAAGGACTAGCAAGATTTAGGCATGGGGGTATGATTGCGCAGCAATCATAGGTCTCAATTGTCCAGAATTAGGCTAGGAATTAGTATAAGTTAGGACAGTTCACGCATGCATAAGCATTACTTGCATCCTTACTGCTTTCTTTTAGCTATGCATAAAATAATGCTGTAATGTACTGATTAGGTGTAGTATGTCAATTGCTGGTAATAAGCTGATCAAAAGGTAGATCTGAAGCTAGATCCAAAGTTGGATCAGAAGAATAAATAATAATTGGTGTTGCAGCAGAGCTGGAGCAGAAAACCTAGAATAAGATGTAGTAGACAATAATGTAAGGGGTTGAGGTATGTTATTCTATTAAGTTGGAAAAAAGCAATAAATTGTGAAGAACTTAGGTCCATCCTAGCCCTAGGATAGCCTAGAAGCTTCCCCAAGACTTAGCCACCCTTAGATTCGGTCAGCACACCCTAGGAAACCTTAAAACCCTAATTCTAGCCTTTATCTGGATGTCTAGATGAGTTATAGGATGTCTAGAAACCTTAGCCAACTCTCACACACCTTAAACCCACTTCTGCAATGTTATTGGACGTCCAGACAATTGGTTTGACGTCCAATTTCTGCAGAATAGCCAAGACAGAACCTAAAAACCTTCCTGACTCTGATTAGACGTCTAAAATTGAAGTCTGGACTTCTGATTTTTCATTATAAGATGTCTAACACTATTATTAGACGTCTGATACTGTCCTCTAGTTCCTGTTTTGGAATTCAAGCCTTGATCTTGGATCTCTAGCCCCCTAAACCCAATTCTAACCCCATAGGAACCTAAATTAAGGTGCCATAACCCTACTACATCACCTCTAGACCTCCTTAAGGACCTAATTAGGTCTTCACTAAACCTAATTGACTTAGATCTTAGTCAATTCCATCAACTTATTCAATTGGACTCATTGAGTCCAATTGAGCCCTGATCTTAGCACACACTATCCAATTGGACACAGTGAGAGTCTAATTGACCTAGACCTGACTTAATTGAGTTATTTTACTCTCAATTAAGTTTTCACACACCCAATTAAACTTGTATTAAGTTTAATTGCACTTTAAATTAGTGCATTAGGGTTTACAACCCTAATTTGAGACCTACCTTGATCTAAACCCACTAGAACCTAACCTAATCAACCTAGTCACCTAAGTTTTGACCCACACACACCCACACACACCATCCACATGAAAAATACCTGGCCTAGAGTTCTCTAGAACTCTCTACCATGTGTTGTTGCCTTGGTTGCTAAAATTAGCAACCAAGAGCCATTCAATTTTTAGATACACATTTGGTGGATCTAAAATCCACCATCCATCCTCTCTCTCTCTCACTCTCCCATGAGCTCCCACCCTAGTCCTCTCTATGGAATTCCATAATTCTCTAGAGAGCTTCCCTTAGGTCTATAAAAAGACCTAAGCAGTGGCCATTTGCACCCATCCATCTCTTTGCTTTATTCACTTCCATTTAGGTTAGCTATGTTCCACCTCCACGAGTTGCCTCACCATGGCCACCACCATCTCCATGCCAGGATGCTGGATCACCTCTCCAACCTCTCTCCAAGGGCTAGCCTAAGCACCATTGGCCGTCCCTCGTTCTCCTCTCAACCACTCAAAGGCCATCAAAGACCACCTCCGAATGCCCTTATTTCTGCTAGATTAGTAGCTTAGTTCTTCATAGTTACTTGCTTTTATTACTGCTTAGTAGTGTAACTCTTTATTCTCCCCCAATGATGCATGCAAAATCCCCCCATAGATTCATGTATGCAATCATTTTCTATTAGGTAGATTTATGTTTTCAAACTTTCCTCTATAAGCTTTCCTCTAGTTCCATGTTGCAAACACCCTCCTAAATGAATGAAAGAAATTTTTTTATATATATATCTATGTGTTGAGAATCACCATGAGCTTATTGATTGCAATATATTTTGTGTGATTAAACTTGCCTACTTTTAATTCCTGATATTCTTACAACTAAGCATGTCGTGCTTAAATATGTAATAACCATAAGCTGCCATGAGATTTTAAGCAAGTAGAGCAAAAAAGATCGATTTCAGATTTGCATAAACACCTCCTAGAGACGAACGACTAGGACTCAAGTCTCATTATCTTTACAAAATCATTTTTTGAGAAATGTTTTAGCGCGACTATACTACGATTTCGGATGACTTTAAAATGTGCGAAAACAGCTTCCAACGCCTCCCAAAGTTGCTTGTTTTTAATATTATCTATTGCAACCAGCATGTCAGTAGGAGATTTAACTATTAATGCATTTTCCGTAAATAGCCACCACATAACTAGAATCGTGCATACTGAAACTCACATTTCACTTTTGTCATCAATCTAACACATGCGCACATAATCAAGGTTTATAATAAAAGTGGCAAAACATTGATCCTACGATTAGAAACCGGCATGCAATTCTAAACAAGTAGAGCAAAACAATCGATTTCAGATTTGCATAAATGCCTCCTAGACACGAATGACTAGGACTCAAGTCTTGTTATTTTTACAAAATCATTTCTTGACGAACGTTTTAGCACAACTATACTATGATTTCCGACAACTTTAAAATGCACCAAAATGGCTTCTATCATCCATCTTCTTCTTCTTGTATCTGATGGCGTAGGCCTTCGATTAAGTTGATTTCTACACCGTTGGACTGTGAATGTCGATCTGGATACATCCACGTGGTTGGATTTGTCATCTGAGGCTTGGATAGTCTTTAACTTGCCCCTTGGCTCTTGATCTTCTGTAGATTCCCTAGGGTGCTATGGGAGTCTGATTGATGAGATCTTGGAAGCGTTGGACTCCCATTGTAGTTCTGAACAAATCCATGTGGTTGGATTAGTCATCCACAGCCTCGACTTACCTGCAATGAGTGATACCTCTCAAATAGTACAGTTTTATGCATAAAACACATATATCAACTATGATGTAGAATACAATGCGTATGCATGCAGAATGTTCATGTTAAGCTAAGTTCTGGCATACTTCAGGCAAATTAGGGCCTCTGATTGCTGTGTAATCAGCCACCATGACATTTTGTAGCTAAATTCAGGCCCTGGCAATCAACATTTTCGGGATAATCACGCCCATGGCACCTGAACTAGCAAAGGTGCCTACGTGCCCTTGGTAAGATATTTAGATATCCTAGGAGACAAGTACCGACGAGACGGTATGTTATTACGCATCTTCGAGGAGAATTTCCCACCTCTCCACACGAGGAACTCTTCCAAATCAACTTGTGTTGATTAGCTACTCCTAATCTAGGTAGCATTTTTTAACAGAATTAACGCATTTGCATGATTTTGATGATTAAGCACACTGAAACAGACTGTGTGTGGATTAGGGTGCTTAGGTTACTGAATCCTGCAAGCTAGAGGTCAATTAATGAGAACGAATAATCCCTAAGTCTTAGACCTAATACTTAAGCTTCGTATTTTCCTTAATTGTTTGAGGACTATCCGGATCTTAAAGAATACATGAAATTTTAAGCCTAAAACATGCCCAAGAGGCTTAAGATCAGCGTTCATACTAATCTCTTTTTTCTCTTAGCACTTTCTGTCTTTTATTTCTTTCTTTTGATTTGGTCTAGAACTAAGTAGATTCTTTAATTTTTTATTAATGACTATCTCTTTTTGTTTCAAATTGTTTCTCCTTTTTGACATTTAAATCACCTCCTCTCTTTTCCTCTTCTCAAGAATGATTTGCATTTAATTCATTCAAAATTTCCTCCCTTTTCTCCATTTTTTTTTGTTCTTTTTACAATTTCTATTTTTTTGGTTTTTTTGGAATATGTAATTTTTTGTGAGAGTCCTTCAAAACTTTGAATTTTTATATGTTTTCACTTTAACACCCCCCATGCCTAAGTTTTGCAATGTCCTCATTGTAAATGAAGGGTATGAAACAGATTTTGGGTTTAAGAATTAGAACAGGATTATCAAGTGTGCGAACGGGTCGGTATGACTGTTGCGGATGATTTCAAGCTCTGATATGAGTACTAGAGGTGGAGTCAACTGTTCTAAAACTAAACTCAGAGTGCAATAGACATAAAGTATAAAAGGATAATCAGAAGGATCTCGAGTTTTTGGAATGACAGGTTGCCTCCTGTTAAGTGCTAAATTCAATGCCTTAAGCTGAGTGGAAAATGGTATGGAGAAGGGGTGCTTAAATTAGACAAATTTTGTAAAACAAGCACCTTGATCAATAGCCTGGTTGTTCCAACCAGATGCTTGTTCAGATGAGTAGGCTAATGATGCAGCCCAAACCCGATCAATCTGGTGGGTTGATAGATGTGGATCAAAAGATGTGGTACCCACCAGATGCTTTGGAGCTCAAAAGGATGTGGAAGTGGATAGCTAGGGTTTGGCTAAATCGGATTAGCCAAATCAGAGTAGGGATCCTCAAATGAAAAATAATCAGTGGAGGATGTGAGATCCCTATGAGGGTGATTAAAGAAGGATGGGGTGTGATTTGTAGTCTGATCGATGTCCGAAACTCGGTAAAGATGTGGAGGAGAATCATGTGCAATCGGCTCATTGAGAGGAGAATCAGAGTAGAAATTGAGTCCTGTTGCGGGTCGAGGTTGAAAATGGGTTTGAGAAGGTTCTGCATGTGTAGAAGAGGTGGCATAAATAAGAATTGTGTGTGAGGGCTCCTTTAGGAAGGATTCAAAGGTGGGTTCATTTACAAAGTCCTCATCGAGCCCATCAAAATCAAATGTAAGTGCTTGAAGAGTGTTTATCGGATCAAGGAAATCTAAGTCAAGAAAAGATTCGAACTCTAGATTGTAGACATTCTCGACAGTTATTGTTTCTGATTCCTGAGGATCAAAAGGAAATGATTCCATCTCAACGGAACATGATTTTGAATCGATGATTTTGGGATCCAGGATCTTAGAGTCAGAGTCGAAGAATGGGTCATGGATGCTAAGGTCATAAATTGGCTCGTATTCATCAGGAAACAAAGATTCTCCAAAATCAGAGTAAGATTCGAAACTGTTGGAGAATTTGCGAGAAGTTTTTGAACCTGATTCCATATCGATAGTTCCACCACAGAATGAATCGAGATGTGAAGCAGCAACCTGACTTGGATCTAACCTAAACTCAGAGTCCGAACTCAAAGAGGTGTCCCTATTAGTCATGAGCTCACGTCCTGGGTTCCTAGGGTAGACCCAGTCGAATCCCAATTCCTCTAGCTCCTCAATCTCTGTGTCATAAATTGGCATGATTTTTGACAACTCAATCTGCATCTCAGAGGAGTCTGGAGAAGTGCAGTCATCAAACATAGGCCTTGAATCGTATTTCAGATCGAAAATATGATTCTCATTACATGGGGCCTCATAATTATCCCAAATAGGCTCGGATCGAGATTCTAGGTTAAGGGTGTGGGTTGGATTACTAGAATCTAAGTAGGACTCTATTGAGATGTCAAAATCATCCTCAAGAATTACCTTAACAGGATAAGGCTCGAGATTTACATTCTTGAGGAGTTTTGTTTTAAGTTCATCATTACAGATGTCTGGGTATTCAAAGCTAGGCAAACTAGGTTCTCATATCTCTAAGACTGGCTCGAAATCGGAAGCACCTGCAATTGGATCGTCCCAACCCAACTCAAGATTAGGTGTATCAGTCTGTACATAAGTTGGATCATATTCCATTTAGGTTGGGGGTCCACAACAACCTTGATTCTCGAACCTAGGATTTAGGAAATCAGATTGATCCTCATTATTGTTCCAAGATGTTTCTCTAAATGTTTGGGGAATGTATGGGTATTTTTGATTGATAATCTGTTTCAACAATTTTATCATTTCTTCCCATTTTTCAAGATCATCTTGGTGTCCTTCCCAAAGTACAGGATTTTTCATACATTGGAGATATTCAAAGTTATGCAATTTCTCTAACTCATTGTATCCTGTCATGAGAATATCCTGGGTTGATCCATTTGTTACTTGTGTCATTATTAATTGGGCACAGCTTATGATGAAGGTTGTGGTTACCGGCACATTAACCTGAATGTCGTCAATTGGATTTGAGGTTTTGTCATCAATCTCATAAAATCTAAGGGCATCCTCAATCATTCTATCTCTCATGGATATTCGAGATTCAGGTTTCTTAAAAGGTTTTCCTAAATTGCCAGGCTTCATCTTCAAATCATGTGGTGAAATCAGGATTTAGAATCAAATTAAGGTTCAGAATGAAGTGATTCGATCTAAAAAGAGACTCTCAAGAAGATCTACTGAGGCCTCTTAGGTTAACAACCTAAGGGCCCTCCTGTGTGTGCATTCTAATGAAAAGATGAGGGACTAGATATGAATTGGACCCAATCAACGCACCCAAAGATTTTTAGATGACTAAGGCAATTTCAAGGTGGATGATACCTCTAAATAAGAAATTCACACACTCGAGAAGTACCTGGGTAGGCAGGAAGGGAGAGCCCTGCAAAGACTCCTACATGGTAGAGAGTCCCTACAGGTTACAAGATTTCCCCTTCCCGGCCTTCCTTGTCACTGAGGGTCCAGGGAGACCAGAATGTATGAACTTAAGACCATAAGTCTACCAATTTTATGTTCTTATTTGTGCCTTTGATTTCACTTGATTAGAAGTTAATTCAACTTGTGACCTAATTTGGAGGTTGGTTGGCCTACAATGTAGACCAACTTCACCTGACTTGTCCTAAAGATGGTAGAATGAGATCTAGGTCAAGACTTAGAAATCACCCTAATTTGACTCTCAGATTATTAAGTCCAAGGATTTTAGGGTTCAAGTGAATTTAGAGCCTGATTTTAGGCTTTTTGTTGATTAGATCTTTTCAACCAAGGGCTTGGATAGCACACAAATGTGGGTGGGTTTGTTTCCTTTTACGCAGTCAAGTGTGAACTAGCACTCTAAAACCATAAAATTGAAACCCTAATTGGCTCTATTCTGCATCCAATTTGATCTTAACTTGTTCACCTTGGGCTTCAAGCAAGAAAGATGTTAGCCCAAAGTGATTTAGAAACTACACGTAGTCCCTAATAGGTGCAGGCAAATAAGGCAAGGAATCTTTAATAGAATCATCTTCAAGCTTCAATCAGATTTGGAAAAAAAAATTTGCAAATCAGGAAACTTGCCTTTTTAAATGATGATTACTATAAAAATAAGGTAGGTGATTCCTAATTGATTATTTGTTTTTTTTTATCTTCACAAGATTAAGAGGTTGATTAAGAAAGAATAGAAAAGTTACCTACCCAGGAGTGGTTGATTTGCATAAAAGATCTCCTCATGAAGTACCTGGCAAAATCATAAGAAAACAAACAGGGCAAGTCAGTGCTCAAATATAATCAAATAATGCAGAGAATAGTGATGAATTGCATGTTGCTCCTTAGCAATGGCGCCAAAATGTTAGTTGGGTGAAATCAATGTTATAAAAGCTATGTCGTAGTATAGGTCAAAATCATTTGAAAATAAATAAAATTTATAACACGAATTCAAAAGAGTATCTGAGGTCGAACACAGGGAGCAAATAGGAATTCAAACGCTAATCTCAATCAAAATATATATGAGCATAATAATTAAGACAATAATGATTTGCAATGAGCACTAATTACTCAAAATTGATCAACAATATAGAATACGAATATATGAAGAGTTTGTCAAGGCAAAAAGAATGAAAATATCTCAAAAAGTGGTGATTTGAATCACCTTTTAGATCCACATTTAATTATGCATCTTTTTTTTTGAAACAGTGAGGACTGCTATCATGAGCCAATAGCAATTCGGAGGGTAGTATATTTCTTATCAAACAAAACATTACAAAAAAGATCCCCAGCTATGTATGAGGGACCAGCATTCATTTACAATGTTCTCACATCTAACTGGTCTCTCCTGAAAAAATTTATCATTACGCGCCCTCCACACACACCACAAAATGGCAGCCATACCCCACACAGCCATCCAGGGGCAATGAACCTCTGCCATAGGGAGTCCCAGGTGGGAAGAGGCTCCAAGCAAATCATCCTCCAAATCTTGTTGGTGACCAGGAAAGAGGAGAAAATATGCAACGTACTATCAGAATGTAACCCACAGAGATGGCAAGCATTCAAAGTAGTCCCCATTCTTCTATGTCTAAGATCACTAGTGATCAGGACTTCCCGTCTACAAAGCCACAAGAATATTTGAACCTTCAAGGGGATTTTCAGTAACCAAATTTTCCTGTCAACAGGATCACTCTCCACCTCAATGTTAGAGCTGATGACCTTCTCATATGCCTGCCGCACTGAAAATACACCATTCCAGACATAAGTATCAGCCACATTCCCCCTAGGATGCACTTGCTGTAGAGCAGTCATCAGGTTCTACCTATCCTCCCATAATCAAGTGCCTGATCTGCATTGATCCAGCCCTTCCATCTGCCAATAGCCCTCTGCAGCAGACCACAAGCTGCTGACTTTAGCCTCCTTATTTGCAGTAGCAGCATAAGCCCTCGGATATGCATCTTTCAGAACCCCCAGACCAGACCACTACTCATTCCACAAACTAAAGTCCCTACCATCTCCAAGCCTAGGCTGCAATAGGTGCCAGTAATTACTAATTGCACTGATAACTGATCACTAAAAGGGGGAAGGTTTTATCGGTTGTAGCCTCTGCAGGATGCTATTTTATCCACCATAACTATCCCTGATCAAATCTGCCATCAATTCCTCCTTGTAGTCCAGAATATTGATGGCCCATTTAATCAGTAAGGCCTCATTGAACTCCTTAAGCGCCTTAATCCCCATACCACCAATCTCCTTTGGCCTGCAGATTTTATTCCATCTGATGGGCTGCAAAAAGCTGCCCTCATGGCCAGCTCCTTTCCAAAAGAATCTTTTCCTCATAACATCCAATTGCTTCCAAATAGACTTCAGGGCCTTGAAAATGCTAAAATAAAAGATCGGGATGGATGTAATGACCGAGTTAAGAAGGATTAATCTCCCACCCTTAGACAAAAACTTACTACTCCATCCTTTCAGCTTACCAGAAACCTTATCAAATAGGATATTCCAATCAGATTTCTTTAGCTTTGCAGCCCTAAATGGCAGTCCTAGGTATCTCAGTGGAAGTTTAGCTCAAGGTGATCCCAATGTATTCTCCAAATCCATTTTCTCCTATTCATTCATGACAAAACATATTAAGATAGACTTTTCCTTATTCAATTTTAGGCTTGAAATATCCCCAAAGATTTTTGGTAATAACCCCAAAGCATGTGCCGCAGGCTTGGACCCTTCCACAAAGAATACCATGTCATCTACATATTGCAAAATGGGGGCTAGATTTCTCTTGTTGGCCAAGTGAATACCCTTTGATTAGACCCACCTCTGCCAATCTGCATGCATACCTTGCAAACCCATCCACCGCAAGGTTAAAGACCAGAGGGGCTAAGGGACATCCTTGTCTAATCCCACGCTGAGGTTGATTCCAAACACCGCAAGGCTTCCCATTGATCAGTGGAGAAAAGGAAGTAGTTGTGATACAACGTTTCATCCATTGGATCCATAAAGGAGGAAACCTCTCCTTTTAAAAACCTCCCAGAGATACGGCCAAGACATCGAATCATAAGCCTTTTGGAAATCAACTTTCCACATGAATGCCTTGCACTTCCTTTTGTGCCATCCACTCACCATTTCCTGAGCCAATATGAAGGATTCTTAGAGTGATCTGCTAGGCAAAAATGCAGCTTGCACTGGGTGGATCAGACTTTGCAGAACTGTTCTTAGCTGGTTAGCCAAAATATTGCTGATGACATGGTAGATGGAATTTGAAAGGGAGATTGGCCTAAAGTCTGAGAACTTCTCTACTCCCATTGACTTAGGTAGTAAAAAAAAGATATGACTTGTTGATCCTTTCAAACCTATCATTTCCCTTCTCAAACTCTCTAATGACATCCATCACTTCCTTGCCCACCACATTCCACATCTCTCTGTAGAAAAAAGACTTGTATCCCATCAGGGCTTGGGGAACCATCCATATTGAGCTCTTTAATTGCCTACAGGGTCTCATGTTCGATGATGGTTGCAGTCAGCTGAGAGGCATGTTCACTTGTCACACTAGGAGCATCACTTCCTGCCATTCTCCATTTCCCCCTCTTAACTGCCCGAGAAGCATCTCTATAGTATTTGATGGCTTCTGATCTTATCTCCTGAATGGAGGAGATCTTGTGTCCATCTCTAACAATAGAAGATACAAAATTAGCATGCCTCTAAGAGCTAGCCGCAAGATGGAAGAATTTCGTGTTGGCATCTCCCTCCTTAAGCCATAATTGCCATGATCTCTTCCTCCAATCAATTTCTTGTTTAAGATCTTCATCCAGTATCACACCCTGCCACACCTTCCTCTCTGCAAGTTCTTCCTCAGATAAAGGGATAGCTGCTTCCTTAGAGTCTAGCTCCTGAATGTTACTCAGAGCCTCCATCCTCCTTTGTTGCCTTATCAAGTTAACAGTAATTCCATATTCTTTTAAGACAGTGCGCAATTCAGTCAGCTTGGCTGCCAATCTGATAGTAGCAGAGCTCTCCACCTTTTTAGCTTGCCACCATGAACTGACCATTTGATAGAAGCCTGGTTCATTTAGCCATGATCTTCTAAGCTTGAAGTAGGAGCCAACTTGGGTTTCTTCCCCACTATCCCACACCAAAGGGGTGTGATCAGAGAAAGGTCGGTCCAATCCACTAACAGTTGACAACTGATATCTTTCAAGAATGTTCACATTCCCAAAGAATCTGTCTAGTTTGGATGCCAGCCCATTTCCATTGCGCCATGTAAATTCCACACTAGAAGATGGATACTCACTCAGTTGAAGAGATTGAACCACCATCTGGAATCCAACAGCTGAGCTATCTGTGCCACCATTAGGCCTGTCTGCCCCTGTTAAAACACAATTGAAGTCACCATCAGTCAACCATGCTCCCCCCTGCACCAACTCAGCCGCAGCAGCCCATTCCTCCCACAACTCCTACCTAGCAGACGCAACATAAGGGCCATATACCCCAGTAACCTAGATACACTCATGCCCCTGGTGAATTTGGAATTTGCAAGTCACTATGTGCTTGGCTTTATGAACTTCTAGACATTAAGCCCACACCTTCCTCCACCAGATAGCAATACCCCCTGATCTCCCCTGTGCATCAATCTTCACACATTCATTCCCAAGGTCGGCAGGTCATACCAAAGCTTATCAGAGTTGTTCTCAATGTGTGTCTCTTGAATGATCTCACATTCAATCCCCCATTCCCTGAAATATCTCATCAGAGAGGCCCTCCGGCTCTTGTCGCGCAACCCACGCATGTTCCAAGTGAGGATTCTCATCTATTGAATAGTATTATAGATAATGCTCAATCAGATCAGAGCTACAGTGCAAAGGCACTGTTTCTCTTCTTCAATCCTTCTTTCTTCTCAAGCTCTTCTTTCCTTCTTCAGCGTGCACAGGCACTCTTCTCTGCCTTCTCAAGCCTTCTCGTCTTTTCACACACAAGGGCTATACACCCTTTAGATTCAGCTAAGTGTCACAGAGAGCAAAATCCCCCTACCCCTCTCTTCTTCTTTTCTCATCTCTCTAACCCAATGTCTAATAGGATCCATCTTCGGGCATACGGGTTCGGACTAGGCCTATGTGGCATGTGCGTGGGTGAGGTGTAAAGCACGCGGAGGCACGTGAGGGGGACCTCACCCCCTGTATGTGTCTTGAGGCAAGAGGCCTTAGGCACAATTGCTTAATATCCCACTTCAGAGAGTTTTGTACTTCCGAGGTGGGACTATGTCCTACTTCTCCTTCGCATGATCTGCATGAGCTGCAGTGAGTTTCTTCGCCTAATTGGAGTAGCTGCTAATGCGTGCTACTTTAATTGAGTGCTTGTGAGGCATCAAGACCTGGAGCCATGACGAGTAAAGGTTGCAATAGGGAGTTTGAAGGTTGGAGGAGCCCTACCATAGTCGGAGAAGACGAGGGTGGCAACGGCAAATCGGCATGACCTAAAATAAGAGAACACAGGCTAAATCCCCAGTCAGAGCGCTCAGCAGGGTTGCCGGAGGTTGGTGAATGCAGTGGTGGCGGTTAGAGGGTGTGTGAAGGTCGGAAGGTGGCTGTCAATGATGAAAAGGGCAAGTAGAGGGAGCTGTGTTTGGGGAGGTAAGTGCTTGATCAAAAGTCCCAATAATGTTGAGGCTTCTGATAAGTGGTTCATGGCAAAACTAATGGAGGCAGTGGTGTTGTGTTTGGTATAGTGTAGTGCTAGTGCGAGCTCGTGTAGGATGTGGGCAAGATGATGGGGGAGAGATGCAGTCAGTGGTCAAGAGTTGAGTGCGAGTGAGGGAAAAGAAAGTAGAGAGAGAGAAGTAGATAGAGGGTCTTACAAAAGAGAGAGAAGGCCAGAATGGTCCGATCATGGTTGACCGGACTCGGAGAAGGTGAAGAAGATGGCGAGGCGGCGACGACAAACAAGACGAAGGAACGACCTCCCTTTGGTCGGCGAAGATCGCGAGGATGAGGGGAAGAAGATAGGGCCTTCAATTTGTCTGTTAGAGGTCCAAGAGAGAGAGAGAGGTAGAAGGTCACTGGAGCTGTGGTTGTTGTTGACCGGAGAAGATGAGGGAGTGGGTTTTAAGGCCTCAAACTTAGCTGAGAAAATGAGCAATGCCATGGAGGTCCTTTTGTAGGGCTCTAGATGGAGTTCCAAGCTTGGAAACAAGCTTAGAAACTCTGATCTTCTCACCGATGTAGGATACCTATTCAATCAAATTATTCACACGAGGATTCTAGAGAGATTTAGGATCCTTGGATGGGCTCACTTGGAAGGCAATTACTTGATGAGTTTCCCTTTGAATTTTGAGAGGGATTCGTCAAGAAATCACGGAGATCTTGCCAAATTAAGGTCGTCGGAGCTTTAGGATTAGGAGTTGAGGGTGGCAGGGACCTATTTGTGAAGAATACGACAAAGGTGGAGGGCTATTTGTAAGAAATTCAAAAGTTAGGGGCATGCATGTGAGATAAAAGAATCAGACAGGACCAAATTGCAAACTAGGTCAAGATGATCTCATATTGGGCCCAAATTTAAAAAAAAAATATAATTTGGACCCAAGGAATCTAATGGTGAAGTTAGTTTTGGTTTTGACTTAGTTTGACTACGTAATTGATGCAAAAACCCAAATTAGGGCAAGAGTTTGTCTAAGACGCTGTTTTAGGTCAAGATGGGTTTTGATGGTCAAATCAAGCATACCAAGCCATAGAAAATATTTTTCTATGAATTTTAGAGGGTTTAGGTAAATTTTATCCTAACTAGACGTCAGTTATTTAAGTGGGTCTATTTTTAGGGTTTTGGAAGTCATTTAATTCCCGTAATGCATGAAAACCCTTTTCTATCTGTTCTAACCCACTTGTTAGACCCTTAAAATCATTTAACCCTTAATTAACCCTTGAGAAAACCCATGATTGTACTGCAATTGAGATATGCTGTTAAAACTGTAATTTTACCCCTATTTTTCTATATTTCTCTTAGAATGGATTTGTAGTGAATTACGTCTCTCTGACGGTTATGTAGGAGCATTTATTCCTTGATAATGACTAATTAAAGCTAGATATGGCTGTTGATGACATTATCATCACCCATACCTACCCTTTTAGTAATTCTGTCCACCCAAATACTGGCTGAGGAATTCTGACTTAGTTGTAGGATTATCAGAACATTAATTGAACTGTTAATGCCATGTGAGGCCACTAATATTTAGTACATTTACAAAATCTATTGAGATTGTGAGTTTAAAAGGAAAACGAAAAAAAAAAGAAGAGAAAAGAAGAAAGAGAGTGAGTACAAGGGAGCCAAAGAGAGCACCGTTTTGAGCCTCTCTCTAGGTTGATTTGTTTGATAGTCTAAAGATCTAGAGTCTATAGTACTAGGCTATATGTAGCACTAGATGAGTGTGAGCCACCAAATATAAAATCATTTGACTCAAACATCTTGTACCTAAGCTAGAAAACCAAGGTAGAAATTTCACATTATTTGTATCTCCGAGGGAAGAAGTTTGCCTATCCTGATAGAATTTTTACTGAGCATCAAGTATGAACTTTAAGTGTGTGTTCGCTTTTCACTTGGATCTATTTCTTAGGCTACCATCACATCATTTTTACATTTGTCTAGATTTCAAAATTTTTAGAAGAAGACAAGAAGAAATCTTTTGTCAAACCCTTGATAAAATGTAATAAGCAGTCCTTTGGGGATTGAATTGTAAATAGTATGAATCATACACCTTGCATTCATTTTTCATATTGATTTTTCTAAGGGACTAGCAAAAGATAGGCATGGGGGTGTGATAGAAGTCTAATCTATTACCCTAATTGGCTTATACTAGGATTAGTTCCTTAATAAAATCATGCATTCGGATTGTAAATGTTGCATTTTGAGACTGCATGCATATTTTGTGCATTATGTTTAGTTTAAACCTAATTATATAATTTTATTCTTTTGTGAATAATTTGGGTTAAGGACTTGGAATAAGCGGGAGCATTGAGCTGAATAGCAAAAGAAGCTACAGTAGAATTAGGAGCTGGTTGAAGACCAAGATTTGATCAAAGAAGAAATGAAAATCCAAGTAAGGAAGAAGAGATAGAGGGACTAGGATAACCTAACCCTACCCTTAGAACCCTAGGATACCCTTATCCCAGCTCCTACCTTTAGGTCAGCTCAAACTGAATAAGTGAGCTCAAAAGCCAAAATCATGGATAATGCTATCCATGATCTTGACCCTTTATCCACAGAGTTGTCCTACTAGCCTGGAACCTATCCAACCTACTCTAGATCCAATCCATAACCCAAGAACCTATTTAGGTCCATAAGCTCACTTAACTTCGTATAAGTCAATTGGGTTCATGGAACTTATTTGGACCCAACCCACTAGACTTAAGGTCAACCTAGCCCAATTAGGAACCTATTCTCACACCCTATGTCTATCCCTAACCCTACCTACATAAGACCCACGAAAATCCTAGCCTAATCCTCTTAAGTTGGTGCCAACTTAAGAAGATTTTATCCCTTAGTGGTTGGCTAAGAGATAAGATCTTATCTCTTGGCAAGATTTTGACCCTTGGTAGACACCCACCTAGGTTGCCTATTTTTAGAAAACCCTCATTCTATCCTAGCCCTGCAACTTAGATCCTAAGATCCCTATTCAACCAATCCTAGGCATCAATTTTGATTAAATCTAAACCATCCAAATTAGTGATCCTAGGCACTCTAGATCAACCAATAGGAAGCCACCTACTTTTCTATAAAAGGACCTAGATTCTACCCTTTGGAACATAACTTAGATACCTAGAAATAAAGGAATTAGTCTTAGTTTATTTTAGACCACCATAGTGCACGCCCCTCTCTCTGTAGCCTCTCTCTCCGATCTTCTTCCCGACGCCCTAGATCTGAGTCGCATTTCGCACAAGCATCCCACAATGGGCTTCATCATCTCCACCACATTCTCTTCTTCATTTCCTCGTCCATAGTTTATTCTTCTATTTCATGTTATTTTCAAGCAATCAATTATATTAGATTTGTGAGACATTCTCTTTATCAATAAAATGTTTATTCGAGTTCATGAATGCTTGTCTATATATACATATATAAATATTTGATTAAAATGTCTTTTCAAAAAGCTTTCATACAAAAATTATGTTTTGCCTCTCTACGAACGATTCAATACTTACCGAAAAGTTTATAAATGTTATTTGCTTCGACACGATTCGCAACTACAATGATAACATAGAAATCCTTTTACGTGTTTCGTGATGAATATGTTCCCTTTTAGAAACCAAATCAAATTGGTAGGTATGGCCAAAATCAAACCCGTTACCAACCTGGGCCATCCGAAGAAAACATTAATGCCTAGGTTATGAAAACCCTATAGGGAATGCAAGTCAGTTGTCGGAGGTAACCCATGTTGTTACAAATCTCCATAACCAGATTGGGGTTACTTCAATCAAGAGACCTGTAGGACATCTACCATCCCAACCCATGCTCAATTCTAACAATCAAAGAAACCACTATTAGGGTAGGATTTCAGATTGCAACCATCAGCCTCCTATTAACTCAGCATCACAGCACCCACTGGGTTTCCATCAACAACAGGCTCCCCAACCTCCTCCTAGGACTAACCAAACTATGAATGCAGTTACTTTGAGGAGTGGGAAAGCAACTTTAGATACTAGGCCTTCCACCAATCTATTGAAATCCACACTAAACCAATGCAAGGTTACTCTCTTAACACCATCATTCATGAAGAAAAAGAAGCAGATTCTCAACACTCGACTCCTATCCCTTCTCCCAATTCTCTTTACTCCACCACCAATAGAAGAAAGAAATATGAGCCCACAAATGTGGAACTCATGGAATTATTTGGGCAAGTTCAAATAAACATCCCTCTCCTAGATGTAATTAAGTATATACTTGCCTATGCTAAATTTTTGAAGGATATTTACTCCAAAAAGGAAAATGAAAAATCTAGGTAGAGTGCATCTTTTGGAGACAGTAAGCTCTATCATATAAAGCAAGCTGCCTCCTAAGATGAAAGATCCAGGCGCGCCTTTGATTTCTGTAATTATTGATGATACCACTTACAATCGTGCCCTTCTCGATCTCGATGCCTCAGTCAATATCATCCTCATTGTTCTTTTTGAGGAATTTAAGATTGGTGATCTCAAGACTATCGAGGTCTAGAATGGATCTTCAACAAAACCAAGGGGAATTATCGAGGATGTCCTTGTCAAGGTCTAGAACTGTGTCTTCCTAGTAGACTTTCTGGTCATTGACATGAGGTACTTGAATATTTGATTGATGCCCCTATAATTCTTGGATGACCCTTTTTGGCCATTGCGAAAGTAAATATAAATTTCCATACAGATAAAATGGGTATCACTTGTGCGGACCAAACAATTACTTTTGATAGTTTCAAATCCTTTAGGAGATTCGATGATGATGATAACCTTTTTGAAGACTCAGACAATGAAACATTTAATTTGGTGGAGGAAACAATACAAGTGGATAATCTTCCCAACCATAATTTTTTTGAGGAATCAGACTCTGAATCTGTGGTTGGCAACATCAATGGCCTAAATCCTTGTCATGAATCCAACTCTCTTAATAACTTATCACCTTACCTACCCACTCTAACTTCCATTCAACATCCCACCCTTACTTCAACCACCCTTCATCACACTTACTTTTCCACCACTCCCTTTCCCTAGCCTACCACCTGACCCCCCAAGTATGTCCTTCATCTTGAACTAAAACCATCACCAGACTTGGGTCATTTTTCCATTTTTTCATCTCATTTTAGTTCTCATATTTCTACCATTCATCTTTTAGGGGATCAAGAAGAAGACATACTTCATGAGGGCATTCACGTGTCCAAATTTTTACATGATCATCCGTCTTTTGTGCATCGCTTCACACTCAGCTAAATGACGTAAAAGATAGCATTGGATGGGAGGTAACCCATCATTTTCCTGCTTTCTTTTTCTCTTTCTTTTAAAGGTTTTGACCATCCTGAACCTGATTGCCTGTCACTAAGGTGATCTCTTTTCGATCCTAATGTATGAGGAAATTGCATATCATAAGCATGGGGAGGTGCTTTTAAATTTTGTTGATCGATTCAGGATTTTCAAAATCAAAACACATTAAAAAAATTTTCCTTTTTGTATGCATTTTCATTAGAAAAACCATAGAACTTTTTGAGGAAAATTTTGAAAATTAGAACCAAGGTTGAAGATTCATTTTAAGGTACAATGGCATTTAATCTTTAACAAACTAGGGACTAGGATGCCGATCTAATTGTTAGAACTTCTGGTTCTACTTTTAGAAAGATCAGGTATCTTTCTTTAAATTCCACCTAAATGCATGATGATTCAAGTGACTTGATCTCTATCTGTGACTTTGAAATTTCTTGGCTTAGTTCCCAACCCAAAAACTTGCATCTCTTACGAAATTCTTGTGTCAAATTTCACACACAAATCCAACATCTAAAAAACTTTTAGAAAAAATTAGAAAAGCCCCTTGTTTAGTCATAGTGAAATCCAAGGCAGATGATTGGTTTGAGTTCCCACCGCTAAGGAGGAAAATGCCTCCTTTGAGGATGTGATGTCAACATGTTATCACCTCATTACTACTCCATATCTATATTTCATATCTTTAGATGGAGCATTAAGGCACAATTTTGTAGCTCAGGTGTCTTGGATGGTGCTCTACTCTTAGCATCGAAGAAAGAGCTTGAGTTTGCTTGGAGAGTCCCTATAAACCGCATTGTGTTTTGGGGCTGTGAGCTCCTAGGGTGTGTCATGGACAGTACTATTGCGAAGAGTCGGTGCCTGAACCCCCTCAAGGATTGGTAACGGGAATGATGATCCCAACACATCTATTGTAGGACTAAGCTATGTATAACCATGGGGGAAATAAAACAAGAAAGTTTCAAAAACATGACCTTATAAATATCACAATATTGTTGGCATTCACAAAACACTAACAGAAGATTTTAAAGGTTATACAAGTTGCGAGTCGGATTCACAAGCCAAGGAAATCCTAACTACAAAATGATTTTGAGTCATTTCAATTAAAAAGTGTTAACTTGTGAATTTTTGAAGGATACATTGATCCCAATTTATATAAATTTTTGATCCAAGGATGAATCCTGACATTTTATCCTTAACAAATCCCATACCTTTCATGTTTACAATCAATCAAAATCTCGTAATCTGCTTCTCCTTAAAAGTGAAAAAAAATTAGACTTTCCTAAAAATCCATTCTATGAAACTAGTTTTGCTAAGTGACTAGTAAAATATAACCATGGGGTGTGATAAATTCCAATTTATCATCATTCTTATGCCCTAAAATGGATCTAGCTCTTATGGTTTTAACTCCATAAATGGGTTTGTAGCTTGCATTTAGGCATTGCTTAGGTTAGGCATGCATTACATTTCTTATTGTCTTTTTAATGCATTTATCTGAGTGTTAGCAATAGGCCGAGTGTCAGATCCCACAAACCTTCACACTCAGGAATGCAGTTAATGAAGGAAAAACTCACATTAGCTGGATCTCAGCTAGATCCAGCTCATTCCAATTGGATCCCAACTCATTCTAGCTGGATCAAGCTATCCTTAGATCCATTGAACTCATCTTAGCTAAATGGTAGCTCAAGCTAGTTCACCTCAGCTCCATTCAGCTCATCTTAGCTGGATAGCAGCTCAAACTAGCTCAAGGCAATTGATCCCAGCTCCGTTTCAGCTCCTCCCAGCATAAGATAGTTCTTAAAAGCTCTACTAGACTAGACTTAGCTACTACCATCAATTAGCTAAGCCTAGTTAGCTGAAGAAGTCCTTACCTAGCTCAAGCCAGCTCAACTCTTGCTCTCAAAGACTCAACTCAACTCAACTTGGTTGAGCTGAGCTACTTGACCTAAGCTAGTGATACGAATTTTACGCGATTTTCCAAATGCATGTTTTTGTTGTTGAGATATGTAAAATCAATAAACTCTTAAATTTATAATTCCTAGATAGTGGAGTATCTAGGGTCATGCAAGGAGGCCAAATTGTTAATCACAAAAATGGTTCTCTCTCTCACCTCTCAAATCAACGCATGTATTTTTGTAGTTTTCATTTTGTTATTTTTATGGTTTTCAAAACAATTGGGTATTTGAAAAGAAATGATGAACCACACTAAACCGATGTCTAAGTGACAAGAATGAAGCCCTCTCGTCTAAGCTCACCCTAGTAAAGTGTGCCTAGGGCAATTACAAGAGAAGGGGTATGTGACTAAAACTACTTAAAGCATGAAAAACACACTACCTAGAAAATGAGAATTGGAAGGCAATTGAAAACTTTGTACTACTAGCAAGTAGAGTACAGGTAGAGGAATGCTTCTTAACAAGAAATCAATAAACCGCTAGCTAATACAAAGATAAGGATAAAGAAGAAGGGGGGATCCTCTAGTTGAAGTCTGGATGGCCCTTGCTCCAAGTGTAGTTGTCCTGCACTTGGAAAGGGTTCTCCTTGGCTTCTTCATGAAGTAGCCCTCCTCCAAGCTGTTCATCAAGGTGGGCATCAACCACCTTGCTCCTCATCTTGCCTGGCCATCCCCTCTAGGTGAAGAACTCCTCCTCCTTGGCTTGGCACAAGGGAGAGGAAGAGAGAGGAAGAAGGCACCAATGGGGTGGGCAGGTTGCCCCCCTTATCTTCTTCTCTTCTTCTTCCTTGGCCTTAGGTGTAAGTGGTGTAGGTAGAAATTAAACTCATGGAGAAGATGGGTGTATGATGGTGGTTATGGGGGGTAGATATAGGACTGGATGGGGGGTGGTTGGCATGGCTTAATTGGAGGGCTAAGATGGCTAGATGGGGGTGGTTAGTTGATCCTAAGGCCTAGGTTAGTTGGCACCATTTTAATGGATGCAAGGGGGGTGGTTATGGGTTGATTCCACCCCTTGGTGGGCATCCATGAATGGAGAGATGCCTCCATTTTGGTGCCAACTTGGGGGTTTCTAGAAGGTGGATTAGGTGTAGGGTTGGGATTGGGGCTTGTTTTAGCACCAAATCTAAGGGTAGTTATTAGGTGGTTTTGGTGCCACCTTCAGGTGGCTTTTGGTGGTGGCTGAGGGGTGAAGTGTGTGTCAAGTTGGTGCCAAAAATGAGGTGGAGTGGTGGTAGCTTAGGTGGACTTAGGTAAGGTTAGTTGGTGTAGCTAGTTAGGTGGAGTTTTAGGGTTAGGATTGGATGCCATAGAGGTGGACTAGCTAAGCTATGTTAGCTTAGCTAGCTTATCTGGTAGGGAGTAGGGTAGGAGGGAGGATAGCTAGGGTTGTAGAGGAGAAGAGTTGGAGGGAGCTGGAAAGGACTGCACTAGAGCAGATGTCTGCAGAAGGTAGCTAAAGTGGAGCTTAGTAGCTAGCTTAGCTTGCTAGTTCTTTGCTAGCAGCTAAGCCAAGCTAATCTAAGCTAACTTTCTTCTAAGCTGAGCTGAGGTAATCTAGGTCTGGTCTTCCTAGAGATTACCCAACTAGCTGGAGTAGCTAGCTTAGGTTAGGTAGCTCAACTCAACTAAGTTGAACTGAGTTGATCCTTCGAGAGCCAGACTTGAGCTGGCCTGAGCTGGTTGATGACATCTCCAACTAACTAGGTCTAGCTAGTTATTAGAAGTAGCTAGTCCTAGTTAGGTTGAGCTTCCAATGAACTATTCTGAGTTGGAGGAGTTGGAATAGAGTTGGGATCAGCTGTCTTGAGCTAGTTTGAGCTACCATCCAGCTAAGGTGAGATGAATGGACCTGAGGTGAATTAGCTAGAGCAATCATTCAACTGAGATGAGCTGAATGGAGATAAGGATGAGTTGATCCAGCTAGAATGAGTTGGGATCCAGATGGGATGAGCTGGATCCAGCTATGATCCAGCTGATAGGTGCTTCTCCATCATCTTCTACCTTCCTGAGTGCCGAGGTACGTGGGATCTGACTTTCTGCCTATCCTTGGCACTTAAATAAACACATCAAAAATACAAACAAAATGCAATGCATGCCTAACCTAGGTGAATGCTTAAATGCAGCTCGAAAACCTATTTGTGGAGTTAACACCCTAAGAGATAGATCTGTTTTTTGGCATAAGAATGATGATAAATTAGGGTTTATCAACTGGTTGAGTAGTCTTTGGGAAGATCAACTCTAGCTCCCCTCAGCTCAAATCAGCAAAAGCCTGCTCATCTTAGCTTGGCTTAGTAGCTAGCAAAGAACTAGCTAGCTAAGCTAGCTAATAAGCTCAGTTGCAGCCCTCTTCAACTTCAGCCAGCATCAGTGTAGTTTATTGTAGCTCCTCCTTAGCTCCTTCTCCAAAATCCTAGCCTCTCCTCTAACCATCTACTATCTAAGCTAGCTTATCTAGCTTAGCTTAGCTCTACTTAACTCCAACTCCATGGCCATCCAACCCTAACCCTAAATACCACCTACATAAGCCTCCACCTACCCACCTAGTTAGTCCACCTAAGCTCTTCCTAATATAATTCCCTTTTGTCCTGAACACACCCACACCCTTTCACACCGTGACCACCACCAAAAGCCACCACTAAAATGGTGCCAACCCACCAAAATTGACCCTTGTTTTGGTGCAAGAAGATGAGGACAATCCTAGCCAGACACATCACCTTCCAAGCCATCACCACCATCCCTTTTCCCTCCAAAATCAACCCTTCTAGAACCTACTCCCCTTTGGCACTTGATTGCATGAGTTTCACGTGTTTGAAATCAGGGTTACGAGTAACCCACCGTCATAGTTGCAAAACTCGTGATCAAATAAAATTTAAACCGAAACTCCAAGGGAGTCTCAAGCTGAACACAGGGAGGAGACATTTACTTTGTATGAAAATCGCACTTCGATTTGTTTCATTTTGGTGCTTTAGGGTTTTGTTTTCTTTTTTGTTTTTGAAATAAAATTACAATCAATCACAAGGGAGAGATGGAATCAAATGTGATGTATTGCATGAATGTCTATTATAATAATCTATGAAAGAATAAAAAGAGAGGAAGGTGAAAAGAAATCTCTCGAATCGATTGTTTGGAGAGATGACGGTGCTTGGCAAAAGCTCGGATGAAGGAGGTGAGGAGTGGGTCGACAGAGGTGAGATGTAGGAGGACGTCGAGTAGAGGAAAGCTTCAACGTGGC
Source organism: Thalassia testudinum (assembly GCA_037157565.1). Classification (NCBI taxonomy): domain Eukaryota; kingdom Viridiplantae; phylum Streptophyta; class Magnoliopsida; order Alismatales; family Hydrocharitaceae; genus Thalassia; species Thalassia testudinum. The sequence continues at coordinate 43,651,826 of JAZHRO010000015.1, read as the reverse complement.
TCCGGAATGGAGGTGAGAAGGCGAAGATGATCTGCTATCGGAATGGAGGTGGGAGGATGGCTCCAAGGTGACATATGAATGGGGATGGGAAGATAGAGGAATATTTGGTGAGGCAGAGGTTCACTTCACTAACAGGAGGCTTGAGAGCTTGAGAGTAAGCTCTAATGGAGCGTTGGTAGGCTTGATAGAGCTTAGGAGTAGGTAGAGATGGTTTGGAATGGGGGGTGTAGGGGTGTCTATATAGTGGTTGATGGAGGTGGTTTGCATGCACGGGCCTTTAGTGACATTTCAGACATGGCTAAAGACCTGCCAGAGACGTCGCTAAATCTTTCACGTGCCCTGGCTGGCGCTTGAACGCTTGGCTGCAGCAGTCGTAGGCACGACGATTGTCGACCATTGGATCAAGCGTGGATGGCTTGATTGCGAGAGGAAAGCACGCGCCTACTAGCAATTGAAATTCGCACTGCTGGCGCATGCGCTGGCAACCATCGAATGAGGCATCGTACGGTCAAGGTGCGTTCACAGATAGTGTGTGCTCTGATTTGAATCACGCACCTCGCGTGATTATTAGTATCAGATGGCAGGCGCTGATCAAAGTCGACTTAAATGCATGCCCCAGATGGCGTGCTTGTGATCTAGCGTATGCCTTCGTGTCGGTGGGTGACGTTGGATTGCACGTGGGGAATCTTGACCACTTGATCGAGATTGAGTGGCCCTATTGCAGCTGGCACTGTAGCAAGATTATCCATGAACACCTTTGAAAAGATGGCCAGCATGCACCTTAGAAATCCTTGACCTTGATAATTACATCCTCAATAACGCCTCTCTGTGTGGTGACCGATCGGTTTGGTAATTATAGTGTTACTGAGGTTGGCCTGAGTTCACCTAACCCAAACCTCTCATAAAGAGAAGTTAGGATTAGGTTGATGGATGCACCTAGATCCAATAGTGCCCTATTAAAAGTGTATTCCCCAATAATGCATGAGATCAAGGGGGCACCTAGATCTTTCTTCTTTTGAGAAAGGTGATGCGGGATAATAGAACCTGCCTGTTCCGAGAGAATCACCTTACTTGGAGTGGGTTCTCTCGGCTTATGCTTTTGGGTACATAGTTCTTTAAAAAATTTAGCGTAAGCTGCGATGTGCTTAATAGCATCGAGGAGTAGAATATTGATCTTTATGCTCTTGAATAAATCCAGGAGCTCCTCGTTGCTATCTAGGGTTTTCTTCTTCTTGGTTTTCAATAGGGCTTCAGGGAACGGGATATGGGTGGTATTTTCAATTTTCGATCCCTGGGTCGTATTGTCTTCTTCAATCTCCTCCTCTTCTCTCTCAAGCTCCCCAGGGTTTTGGCAACTAGAAGGTAATTTAGGGTCCCAGGTTTGCTTTCAACTTCTTAAGGTGACGGCATTTGCAAAGTCATACGGGTTTGGGTCTTGAGGTGGGTTAGTGAAGATTGGAGGGCCTTGGTTAGTCATGTAACCAAAAGAAGAAGATGAGGAACCCTGCTTAACCACCTAAGCATTTGCATGTGGGTCCCTTTGATTCTCGTACCCTTGGGCTCTATTGCCCTGATTTTGCACATTCCATGGATTGGGTATGGGTTGGGACGGTAGAGATATGGGTTGTCAAGTGTTAGCAATTAACCCAAATTGCAAGTTATCCAATGATGTCTTCATTTGCTGCATAAGCTGAAGCATTTACCCTTGCATTTCTACCATCTACCGGTTTAACTCAGCCTACCCTAGAGATTGTTGGGCATTCCAAGATGGCTGAGTAACCGGTCTCATGGGTAACTGGGTGTATACTCGACCCTGACCCATAGGTCTTTGAGATGCATAGTTGCTAGGTCGAGTTTGGGTCTGTTGCCCCTGACTTTTCCAGGAGAAGTTAGGGTGGTTCCTCCAACCTGAGTTATAAGTGTTGGAATACAGGTTGAACCTAACATTCTCCTGCATTGCATATGCATCCTCATAGGATAAGGATGGAGAGAAGGAAGGATCAGAAAAACTGGGATCAAAGGCCCTGGTTTGGAACCCATAAGGTTCTGAGAAATCCTGGCACACAGGTTGAGCCGAATCAAGTTGGTTCACGAACTCCCACCCTGTGGGAGGTCATGAGGAATGGAATCCCGAATTCTGGGATTGAGTAGGTGTAAAAGCTTTTCCTGAATTCCCAGACATCCATTCTTCCATTCTCTTAGCAACCAAGTTTATTTTATCCAATTTATTACAAATCACTTCCATGTCAAATGAATAAGAATCCTGGATCTCATTAGCACTGGACCAGGGTTGTTGGGATTGGTTGAATGCATCCATGGAGGCGTGATTAATTGAGTTCTCACTCATTTCCTTAAACAGGTCGTATGTGCTATCTGCATCCTAGTTGAGAAAATTGCCTCTGCAGGAAGCGTCCACGTAAGTACAGAGTTGCTCAACCAACCCATGATAGAAAATCTACATGAGTTGCCATTTTGGCTCCTTGTGGTGTGGACACTTCCTCAAAAGTTCCTGGAATCACTGCCAAGCACCATGAAATGGTTCCCCTGGCCACTGGGCGAAAGTGGTAATTGCCCATCGCAAGGCATTAGTCCTTCCGATAGGGAAGAATTTCTTTAAGAAAGCCGACTTAAGAGCTGCCCAAGTTTTTATTAGCCTTCTTATGGTCCGGTACCAATGTGCAGCTTTATCCCTGAGAGAGTGGGAGGAGAGCCTCATGATCATTTGCTCTTCGTTCACATTCCTTGCTTTGGTGGTCTGAACGAAAGTTGTCAAATCCTCCAAGTGCTGGAGTGGGTCCTTCGAGCCAAGCCCATGAAAGTGCTTAATCAAACTTAATACTTGGGGCTTGATTTCTATGTCTCCAGCAGGAATCATGATGCCAGGACGTTCCCCATAATTCGAATGATCGTAAAAATCCTTCAAGGGCCGAGCACCCTGACCAACCATACGTTGGAACCATTGATGCACGTGCTGCAATTCTTCCAACTGCCTTTGAATCAGCTCCTGCAGGTTCTGGGGCGGGGGAGGTGGTTGTTGATCAACCATGGGATTGGGTTGGCTATAGCTCAACCTTCACCTCCTAGAATGGTCTAAAGGTCCTTCCAATCTAGGATTCAATGACCTCCTTCCAAGCATACACTGGAAGGAAGTCGGAAGGACAAGGAAGAGAGGGAACCCTGCAACACAAGAATACAAGCCTGTCCTTAGATGGGGTAGCCTAAAGGTCTACAGAGTCTCAGAATCTGTCCTAAGATTATTGACGATTTACTATACTTATGTCCAGGCAATCCAACCAGTTAGAAGGAGGGACTGGGGAGAAGGTTCTTCTTTTGGCTTGCGCCCCCGATTCCTAGTGTACCCCCCAGCTGCAGTCGTTTGATGCTACTCCCCTAGCTAGACATCAGATTGACTAGTATAAGTAGGTTAATTGTGAGTAATCTCAATCTGGATCCCGTAGAGCAAACCAGTCCTTAAGGCCAATGTCTACCTAATTTTAATTAGGATTGAGACAATGGTGCTTCTAGAATGTGATGGGCCCTTAATGGGTTGTGCCCTTAATGATTTGTTTGAGAATGTGTGAATGTGCACAACCAAGAGGTTTTCAAGCAAGATTATTAATGATGAGGTGAGTTTTAGAGTTCGAATCTTGCTTAATAGTTCTTAGGATTCGAATATTAGGTGCTTTCAACCAAGTTTTGTGAGGAAAACCAAGTTTGCTTTTAAAAAGCATGTGTTCAAGTATTTTCCTGTAGAAATCAAGAAAAATATGGAGTGCCTGGCTTGACCTAATTGTTGAATCCTATGGAGTAGCTACAAAATGAACTTCTTTTAGATTAGGTGGTGCGGCCCAAACAATTCAATTAATTGGCTCAAATGCACCATTGATTAAGGCACAAAAAGGTGATTAACCTAATATGATTTCTACTCTTTTATGTGTTGAATTCATGTACTGGGTCCATAGGTCGGAATCCTGGTTGAGTAGATGAAAATCAAGTCATGTTATGTGCCTCTAATGTTGGTGTATAAAGTGTATAAATTGATTCATCCCACAGAAAGTATCTTTTTGTTTGTTTCTTTTTTTTTTATAATACGTGGGTGAGATGGTTGAAGGTGGCAAACAAGACAAACAAAGTCTATCCTAGGGTTTATGCAAACACCTAAGTAGATTAGGTCGTGGTTATGATTGTGGCGAAATGAACTAGTGGGGGGGAAATGTGGGGGACACTTACAAAGCACTCTACCCGGACTTTACTCCACTACTGCACTTGGATCTCCATGCTAAGGTACCTGCAAGACAGTAGATCAAACACAAGCGAGGTTAGTGCTATGTAAATGCAAAGAAGCACAGAAAATAATAAAGTAAATTCCACTGCCTCCTCGACAATGATGCCAAAATGATTACATGAGTTTCGCGTGTTTAAAATCAAGGTTACGAGTAACCCATCGTCATAGTTGCAAAACTCATGATCAAATAAAATTTATACCGAAACTCCAAGGTAGTCCCGAGTCGAACATTGGGAGGCGACGTTTACATTGTATGAAAACCGCGCTTTGATTTGTTTCTTTTTGGTGTTTTAGGGTTTTGTTATTTTTTTGTTTTTGAAATAAAATGATAATCAATCACAAGAAAGAGACGGAATCAAATGTGATGTATTTCATGAATGTCTATTACAATAATCTATGAAAGCATAAAAAGATAGTGAGGTGAGAAGAAATCTCCCAAATCGGCTATTTAGCAAGAAGACGGCGCCTGGCGGAAGCTCGGACGAAAAAGGTGAGGAGCAGGTCAACGGAGGTGAGATGAAGGAGGACGTTGAGTAGAGGAAACCTTTAGCGTGGCTCCAGAATGGAGGTAAGAAGGCGGAGATGATCTACTACCGGAATGGAGGTAGGAGGACGACTCCAAGGCGACCAATGAATGGGAATGGGAAGATAGAGGAATATTTGTTGAGGCAGAGGTTCGCTACACTAAAAGGAGCCTTGGGAGCTTGAGAGTAAGCTCTAATGGAGCATTAGTAGGCTTGCTAGAGCTTAGGAGTAGGTGGGAGTAGAGTAGCTAGAGATGGTTTGGAATGGGAGGTGCAGGGGTGCTTATATAGTGGTGGTATGGAGGTGGTTTGCATGCATGGGTCTTTAGTGACATTTAAGACATCGCTAAAGACCTGCCAGAGACATCACTAAAGCATTCATGCACCCTGGTTGGCACTTTAACGCTCGACTGCAGCTGTCGTAGGCACGGCGATCGTCGACCGTTGGATCAGGTGTGGACGGCTTGATTGTGAGAGGTGAGTGAGTAGCTGCCAACATTTGAAATTTGCACTGCTGGCACGTGTGCTGGTAGCCATCAGATGAGGCATCGCACAGTTGAGGTGCACTCGCAGATCACGCACACTCTGATTTGAATCACGTGCCTCGCGTGATTGTGAGGATCAGATGGTGGGCACTGCTCGCGGTCGACTTAAATGCATGCCCTAGATGACGTGCGTGTGATCTAGTGTGCGCCTTCACGTCGGTGGGTGGCGTTGGATTACCCGTGGGGAATCTTGACCGCTCGATCAAGATCGAGCGACCCTATTGCAGCTGGCACTGTAGCGGGCGCAGCGAATCGTGACTCAATCTCGTGCTCACTCTTTGAGAGCACTCAACCTTACCATTGCGCCACGTCCACAGGTGTGTTGCGAAGAGGAGTTGAGGCCATGTGGTGAGGGCAGGCTCTCAACCTTTGGATTGTCATCCAATGGTTGAGTTCACTTGATGGGCGGCCTTTGGAGATGTGGCGGGTGGCTTTGGGCACTCCAAATGGTGCCACGTGGCAACATCTCGACCGTCCACCCTTCATTGCTTGCAGAGGATGCTACGGTGCTCGGATCAAGGTCATTTCTATGTTGTTGGACTAATATCATTGCTCCGGATCCATCTGTACGATCGGATTTTTATCCGAAGTCCATAAGGACGTCGTATTGCCTCTTGGCGATATAAAATGAAGGAATTAATATACAAAACATACAACTACCCTAAATGCCATGCAATGGATGTTATGCAGTATTTATAACATGATATGCAATGCTAAGCCTAGGAATTATCATAAATAAGCATTTTATTAAGAATTCATGTGTGTTTATCAACGCCAAATGCATGCACCCCTACAACCATGGATGTCCACCAAAGGGTGGATTCCACCCATAACCATCACCTCCCACAACCCTTATGGTGGCACCAACACTCCTACACTGTAGGATTCTACAACCACCCATGAAAGCCCATCCTAGCCCTCCACCTAAGGCCACACCAACCACCAATTTCACTTCCTATATTTACCTAACCACCACCATACCATCATCCTCCCTTAGTTTATTCTACCTACATCCACCTACACCTAGGGCTAAGGAAGAAGAGGAAGAGATGATGATCAAGGGGACAACCTACCCACCCCCTAGGTGCCTTCTTCCTCTCCCTTGTGCCATGCCAAGGAGGGGGCCTTCATCTAGAGGTGACAGCTAGGAAAGGAGTATTGAGGGTGGTGGATGTCCACCCTTGGAGGAAGATTGGAGGAGGACTACTTAAAGAATAAAGCTAAGGAAAGCCTTTTTAAATATGGGGCAACCATACTTGGAGCAAGGACCATCCAAAGCTTCTACCGAAGGATTTTTCTTCTATTCTTCATCTTTCTATTTGCTTGTATTAGCTAGTGCATTCTTGTTTAAATGTAACAAGCATTCAGCTATGTGTCATACATTTTCCTAGCAATACAAGATTTCTATTGACTTCAATTTCATGTTTTCTAGTTAGTGTGTTTTTCTTGTTTATGGTAATCTTAGTGCACACACTCTTTTCTTTTAATTACCCTAGGCATAGTTGCCGATGGTGAGCTTAGAAGAAAGGGGTTTCTTCTTCTCACTTTAGGCATAGCTATAGCGTAGTTAACTTCGCTTTCACATACCTGACCATTTTGAAAACCCTAGAAACAACAAAATCAAAAATACAAAAAGACAAGTGCAGATTTAAGAGGCAATAGAGAGAGAATATTTTATGTGACTAACAATTTGGCCTTCCTGGACGACCCTAGATATCCCATGTCTAGGTTACAAATTTTAAGAGTTGATTGCAGATTTACGCATTACAACGATATAATTACATCAATTTACAAAATGCATGTTTTCCCATGTCATGCGCACATGTGTGTGCACACATGTACGTACACACATGAGCACATGAACGGACACACCTGCTTGTGTAGGCACACCAAGGAGCCCACCCCCGTTCTCGAGCGACAAGCATAGGAATGAAAATCCTTTTATTCTGCAAAAATTGGTCGTGCACAACTGATGTGGCACTATGTGTGCTATGCTTATTAGCATGCTATGCATGTACTATTAGCAAGGTTAGGCTATTAATTAATGCTTAATTAATGATTTATTTCAATTAAATTACATAGTCATGTAGCCAATACATAGCACTTTCAATTGTTTAATTATTTTACTTTAATTAAATGTATAATTATATTTAAAAATTAGCTAAAGTTGGTCAACTTTACACATTTAAATTAGTGTTAATTATTTAAGTAAAGTATAAATTGATGTTCTAAATACCTAATTGAAGTATTATTTAGTTAATTTACATATCTACATGATTAATAAAACATTTTAATTAATTAAATTTGATTTATTTACATACTTACAAGTTTAAGTACATGATTTTACTAATTCATACATAATTATACCATGTGCATGGTATTTTACAATATAAATAAGGTCATAAATATAATTAAAATAGTTTAAATTATAATATACAGTATAATTTACTTCCTTAGTTAATTAATTTACTAATATACATTCATTTAACTTAATAATATATTTAATTAACTTATATAATTATACATACATACTCTACCTACATACATAATTAATATATATGTATTACTATCCATAATAATTACTGTAAATAGTATGTTAAGTTATATATATCAATGTACATCTATATTTATAACTATATATACATATAAGTTATATACATTTATTCTAAGCAATTATACAGTATATACATATATAAGTAATACTGCACTATATAACTTATATAAATAATCAGTATAGCTTATTTACATATAAATAGTATAGATATAGTTTATATATACACTTATCTACATATAACTTGATATATATTATTAACTTATGAATATATACAAGTATATACACTATATGCATAGCTATGTTTGTAAGATTTTTGGGTTTTTCATACTTTTATTTTGCTTTTTTGTTTTATAGAAATAAAGAAAGAGGAGATGATGTTAGGAAAGGAGAGGGGATTTGTTTTGTTTCTTTTTGTTTTTGAATTTTATTTGTAACCTAAGAAGTCTAGAACTTCTGCATGTATTTTCTCCTAACTAGGTGACTTGAAACCTAATCCTATCTCAACACACACCTCAAACACGTCAAGTTCTCACATAAGATAGTTTTTATTTATTTATTTACAAACTATTCCTATTTTTCACACTATTTATAGGAAAATGAATGAAATAAGGCTATAATTGATCAGAAAATGAAATCAAGCCATAGAATTGCCACAAAAGTTCTAGACATGATGATTAAGTCAACATGAACTTCTAGAAAGCATTTAAAACCAAATTCAAACATCAAATATGATATAACAATTGAACTGAATGTTAGAATACATTTATGACAGATTTCAGACAGTTGATTTGCTGACAAAGAGTTTTCCACACTGATTAAGAAGCTTATTAATAGAGAGAATTTCTCTTGATTAAAATAGCAATATAATGATCTATCGTTGTAATTTATGTGGTGGAAATCTATCAATCAAAGATTAAAATAAATACCAATTTAAACTACAGAAAAGATGTCGTATCCACAGGGAGGTTTAAGCTTAATAAAACTCGCAAATTCCTTATCATATTATTCCAACGTGATGTCGCCTACAATTATAGTTTAACATGCAATGTATGTGAAGCTAAAAGATGGAATAGATATGCAATTTGATAATATAGTTAAAACTCAAGGGGTTGGCTACAATTGCATTCAATATATCAAATATTTTATTTAAAGATTAAAATCCCAACAAATGGCATATCAATGTAATTACTAATTCAATAAAAAATAGAGGATTCTTCCTCTTTCCTCCTTGCGCACAGGAATGAGATCAGCCAACCGGATGGAGTTCTGAGAAGATGAGACAAGATGAGGGCTTTACGATGACGTAGGTGGCACGACCTGAGGTGGCTGGTGGTGGACACTCACCCACGGGAAGACCAACGGCAGAACGACATCACTAGCGGTAGAGGAGTTCATGGCTCGGCTACGAGGTGCGCGTGTGGTGGTAGTTAGTGAGGAAGAGGTCAACAAGTTGCGTGGAGATTCTCGGTGGCGTTGGTAGAGGGATCAGGCGACCGAAGATGGGCAGCAGCATGGACGACGTGGCTATAGCTTTGGGTTCTCTTTTGCTGCTGAAGAAGGAGAAGATGAAGAAGAAGCAAAGGCAGTTGGTGGGAGAATTGCTACTATGAGGTGGCTCCATGCATGGTAGAGGCGTATGAGGAGAATCATGGCCTATGGTTGCATGTGATGAGGGCGTGTTGGAGGAGTTGGCGCACGGAGGAGAGGGTGGAGGTGTGGATGGTTGCTCGTTGTTGCTGGCTGCGTGCAATGAGGCGTGATAGAGGAGTTGGCGCATGGAGGAGAGGGCGGAGGCGTGGATGACGGCCTGTTACTGCTGGCTGCACGCGATGAGGGCACACTGGAGGAGTTGGCACACGAAGGAGAGGGCAAAGGCGTGGATGACGGCCCGTTGCTGCTAGCTGCACGCGATGAGGGTACGTAGGAGGAGTTGGTGCATGGAGGAACTCTTTGCTGTGTTCGTTGGGTTTGTTTGTGCGTGAACAGGGGAATGGTGGATGAAGAAGACAACGAAGGAGAAAAGGAGGAGGGAGTGGTGATGATGGTGATGAAAGTGGTGATGGTGGTGAAGGTGGATGGAACGACTGATGGTGATGCACGCTATCACCGTGCACCATTGCGGTGATGGAGGTCGATGGTAGTGGAGAATGCCTACTCCACAGTGTTCGTCATGGCCACAGGGAAGACTTGTTGCATGGTGATGGCAAGGGTGGAGATCCCTACAGCATGAAGGGAAGATGGATAGAGCCACAGAGGGAAGGATCCTTTAACCTTTTCGATATCCACAACGTCCACCTCTCCCTTCGCATGCGCAACTGCTGGATTTGAACGCTGGCGGAGGAAGCGGCGGTGATGGACAATTATGGGCATACCCTCCTTCAAATGCTAATTATATTCATGTCCAGCCACCTATTATTATTATTATTTTTCTTTCTGCATGCACATATCAAATAAAGGGCATAAATGTATGTATTAAAATGCAAAGCAAATACAAAAATATTCATAAGCTAAGGTTAATTGCTACTTAGCTTAGGCCATTAAACTATAAGGAAATGTATTGCATATATACTTAAGCCAAATAAATGTCTAATAAATTGGACTTATCAAATGCCCCTATGCCTAAGTTTTGCTAGTCTCGAGCAAAAGTGCAAAAATAATGGAAGTGACTAAAAACTTCTTCCTTCCTTATTCCAAAAATTTAGAGATCCAGATAAATGTGAAGTGATAGTAGTCTAGGTAACGGATCCAAGTGAAAAGCCAACTTATATTTATAGTTCGTACTTAACTGTTGGCAAACATTTTATTAGGATAGGCACTTCTTCCTTCAGGGATAAAGTAGAAAATAATCTGTAGTTTGACCTTGACTTTTTGGCCTAGGTAGGACATACTGATTTAAATGGATTCATATTTGGTGGCACACACTCATCTGATGCTACATGTAATCTAGTACTGCAAACTCTAGATCTCTAGACTATCAAACAAGTCAACTCAGAGAAAGGTAAACACTGTGCTCTCTTTGCATTCCCTTGTGCTCACTCACTCTCTCTTTTCTTTTCCTCTTTCTTCCTTCTTTCTTTTCTGAGATCACATATCTTACCAGATTTTTGTAAATGTAATTATTTGGTGGCCTCACATGGCATTCACACATCAATAAAGTCCTAATAACTCCACAACTAAGTTGAAAGTCCTCAGCCAGTATTCAGGCGATTAGAAATACTGAAAAGTAGGTATGGGCCATATTTGGTGGACCACAATGAGTGTTCTTGTTGTTGCCTCAAAAACATTAACAAAAAATGACATAATGATAAAACTCTAAACTTGGACTCTTTTTTTTCCTTTTTCCTTTTCTATTTTTTTTCTAAATATAAATATTTCTCCTTTTTCTCTCCTTTTTTTCTCTCTATCTTTTTTAATAAAAATTAACATAATAAGACGTAGACTTTTATTCATGAAGCATTATTAGGGATGATGGTAGATAAGAGGATATTGTGTGGCTTATTTGGTGGAAGTGCCTACTTTCGACACTGGGAAAGGATGGATAGGACAAGCATATTTCTGACCTTTGATACTTTTACCCTCCTTCAGCCGAGGACTCTGTGAAGGATGGTCGTAACCATCCACCATAGTCATAGTTTTATCAAGACTCAATCTCTGTGTATCTATCTTATTTGGTGATTCATAGGAATTCACACAATGTACGCACACAGGAATAGAGAGCGAAAACTATGCCTAACTCTGAGGTATCATCATCTAATTTTCTAGAACTTAAGAGTCTTTGCACTAGACTTAGTGCACTAGTAATCTCTCTACTTTCTTCTCACAAATATGATGTGGATCTAATAGAAGATAGTATGCCTGACTCCTTATTAACTATCCAAGGGTTCAGTAGACTAAAAATATTTGTTGATTTTCTACAAAGATTCATTACCTAGTCTACGTGCAAGTGAATGTAACTCTACTGGATTCTAAATTTAAAAAATAATTCAAGAAGAAAATCTTCAATGACATTTCATTGATAAATTTTCTGCTAGGGACTAACCAATTTAGCTCAAGAAAATAAAAGAATTTTTTTTGGCTAATACACTATCCTAAATGTATGCAAATATTTATAAATGCTATAAACATCCTCAGGTTATACCCTTCCATGCCTAAGATTGACAATGTCCTCATTGGGAAAATAAAGACATAGAAGAATATCACCTGAGGAGGAAAGTGGGAGGAGCTAAGGGTCCTTAAGCTGAAGTGTATCCAAAACCAGGCCATCTGAAAGAGTAACATATGGTTTAATTCATTGGCCATTTACCTTAAAGCTCGCACCAAAAGTAGGGTTCCAAATTTCTACAGCTCCATGAGGGAAGGTATTGATAACAACGTACAACCCATCCTAGCGAGACTTGAGCTTTCCTGGAAATAATTTAAGTCTGAATTGGAAAGCCAGACCCACTGGTTAGGCTTAATGGTCTTTCTAATGATGTGCTTATATGGAAGACCTTTGTACATTGCTTGTAAGTTTGAGAAGTTTCTTAGGCTTCATTACAGAACTCGTCAAGCTCACTTAACTCCAACATATGTGCCTTTCTAGCTTTATCTAGATTCAAGTTCACATTTTTAATAGCCCAATAGGCTTTGTGTTGGATTTCAACAGGAAGATGGCACACCTTTTCATAGGCAAGTCTGAAAGGAAACATGCCCAAGGGAGTCTTATACGATGTTCTGTAAGCCCAAAGAGCATCATTTAGTTTTTTATTCCAATCCTTATGGTCAGGCCTGATAGTTTTTTCTAAAATTCGTTTAATGTCCCTATTAGACACTTCAACTTGTCCACTCGTTTAGGGATGGTAAGGTGTGGCTATCATGTAGTTGACTCCAAAATTTTGGAGTAGTCTTTTGAAGTGTACATTCTTGAAGTGAGGTCCTCCATCACTTATGATCATCCTTGGGCACTCGTACCGAGAAATGATATTAGCCTTAACAAAGCCCAAGACCACGGAATGGTCACTGGTTCATGTGGGTATGGCTTCTATCCATTTCAATACATATTCCACAGCCACAAGGATGTACTCATACCTAAAGGACACAGGAAAGGGACCCATGAAGTTGATGACCCAAATATCAAAGATCTCAACAGGGAGGATAGGCTATTGGGGCATCTCATCCCTTTTTTCGATGGTTCCCATCTACTGACAATGTAGACATGCGCCCACATATATATGTGTATCTCTGAATAATGTGGGCCACCAAAAGCCAGACTGAAGAACCTTTAGGGTGGCCTTTTTTCCATTAAAATGTCCTCCACAGTGGAGGTCATGGCAAAAATTCAGAACACTTCTTTATTTTTCGTCAAGGATGCAACGGCGAAAAAGCTGGTCAGGGCCTATTCTAAAAAGATTGGGTTCCTCCCAGTGATAAAATTTAGCATCAGCAAGAAACCTATCTCACTTTTGCTTGTCCCAAGTACTGGGGGTGATGCTTGTGACCAGATAGTTCACTATGTCAGTGAACCAAGGAGTTTTGGCCTCCACAGCCATTAGAGACTCATCAAGAAAAGTCTCTTTGATATCGTTAGCAGTGTTGGATGCCTCAATAGGGATCCTAAACAGATGATCTGGTGTCACATTCTCAACTCCTTTCTTATCTTTAATTTCCAGGTCAAACTCCTGAAGTAGCAGAATCCAACTAATTAGGCAAGGTTTGGAATCCTTTTTAGCAAGAAGATGCTTCAAAGTAGAATGATCGGTGAATACCACAACCTTGGATACCAAAAGATAGAATCAAAACTTTTCCAAAGAAAACACTACAGCAAGAAGCTCATTTTCAGTGCCCGTGTCGTTTTGCTGAGGATCCATAAGGGTCTTGCTGGCATAATGCAACACATGAGGTTTGCCATCAACCCTTTGACCTAAGACTGCTCCCACTGTAAATCAGAAGCAACACACATTAGCATAAATGGGAGGGTCCAATTTGGTGCTTCGAGAATCAGCACGGTAATAAGGGCTTTTTTCAACACTAGGAAAGCCTCGCCACATCTGTCATCAAAATTGAAAGAAACATCCTTTGCTAACAGGTCGCAGAGTAGCTTAGAGATTTTACTAAAATCTCTAATGAAGAGCCTATTGAACCCAGCATGGGCAAGGAAAGATCTAACCTGACGAACATTGGTGGGTGATGGAAGCTTAGAGATGGAATCAATTTTTGCGATATCCACCTCTAATCCTCTCTTGGAAACTACGTGCTCTAACACAATGCCCTGCTGGACCATAAAGTGGCTTTTCTCCCAGCTAAGCACCAGCTTTGCCTCTTCGCAACCGATTAAGACTTTATCAAGGTGTGAAAGGCATAGGTCAAACGAGGAGCCGTAAATGGAGAAGTCATCCATGAAAATCTCAACAAACTCATCGATCATATCAGAAAAGATAGCCATCATACATCATTGGAAAGTGGCAGGAGCAGTACATAACTCGAATGGCATTCGGTAGAATGCAAATGTGCCATACAGACTCATGAAGGTGGTACGCTCCTGATCGTCAGGAAAAACAGCTATTTGATTATACCCAGAGTACTCGTCTAGGAAACAAAAGTACTTATTCCCTGCCAGTTGTTCCAAAATCTGATCGATAAATGGTAAGGGGAAATGGTCTTTCTGGGTAGCTGTGTTTAAACGACGGTAATTAATGTAGACCCTCCAACCAGTTAAGGGTCTAGTGGTTACCAACTCTCCTTGGTCATTCTCTTCCATAGTGATTCCTACCTTCTTGGGCACCACATGAATAGGACTGACCCATTTACTATCTGAAATGGGATAGATAATTCCTCCATCCAACCATTTCAGAATCTTCTTTTTAACAACCTCCTGCATATTGGGGTTGAGCCTTCTCTGCAAGTCTTGGAAGGGTTTCATGGACTCGTCCGTGTATATATGATAAATGTAATGGGAGGGATCAACACCCTTAATATCAGCAATTGACCAAGCAATTGCTTCCTTGTGCCTTTCTAAACACTCAAGTAGAGCTCCCTCCTACAATTCAGATAATGCTGAAGAGATAATAATAGGGAGCGGGTCATTAGCACCAAGGAAAGCATACTTTAATGTGCTCAGGAGGGGTTTCAGCTCCAACCCATGAGCCTTTTGGATTGAGGGTTTAAGTTGAGATGTCCCTGCCTTAGGTGGATCTACCTTCACGATCCAGGGTAGGGATAGAGACTCTGTGTGTATCCCTAGCAACTCTTATAATTCGGGTATTTCCCCTTCAATTTCTTTAATAATTGGAGGATGGTCCTTAGATATGACCTTTTGAAGGGGACCTCTACATAGGAGTGCTAGAGTAGTCTCCTCAATTATTTCATCAACAACCTCAATTTGAGAACAATCTTCAAATCCAGATTGCTTGTAAGTATCAAAAACATTCAATCAGATCTTCTTGTTTCCAAAGCCCATTTTAAGTGCCCCTGATATACAATTGGTAGAGGCGCTGGATGTGGCCAAGAAGGGGCGTCTCAAAATAATGGACGACTTAGTGGGCTTATTCGTAGGGTCAGTATCTAGCACAAGAAAGTCAATAGGGAAGAAGAAGTCCACTCTCATCAGGACATCTTCCAGTAATCCCCGTGGTGTCTTAAGTGATCTATTTGCGACCTGGAGGATGACTGGACTAGGCTTCAATTCACCTCCTCCCAAAAGATCGTAGACAGAGCTTGGTAAAATGTTCGCCCTCGCACCTAGATTGAGCAAAGCCTCATCAATGTGTACCTATAACCACTGAAATATACGGGGCCCCGGGGTCTTTCATTTTGGGGGGTGTTCCATGTTGGAGAACCGAGCTAACATGGTCAGGTAGGATGACCTTAGCTTGGACTTGTCTCCTAGATTGGCACTTCTGGGTGCACAGGTCCTTTAGAAACTTGGCATAGGATGGGATCTATTTGATAGCTTCCAATAGAGGCAAGTTGATTTGGACTTTCCTAGAAGTGTCCATAATCTCCTCCATCCTATCCTTGGCTCCAGGCGAGCCAACAGAAGATTCCCCAGGAGCAAATATGCGCTTTGGATAGGGCACCCTCGGCTTCTGGGTAGAGGGGTCGTCATGGTGGGAGAAGGGTGGTGGACTGACGACATCCTCAGGATGGGTGATTTCAAGAGAGGGAGAGTAGTGTGGCTCTTCCTCGGTGGAGATGGAAGTCGGGTCGGGTGTAGGAGGGGAATCCTGAGACGTGATTGTAGGAGTGTTATCAGGCTTGTTGATTTTCTTTCCACTACTCAACATAGTCACAACTTCAGCATGCTCCCTGAATATGACCCCCTTGCCCTTTGGGTTCTCCTTTGAAGAGCTGGGCAACTTCCCTGGATCACGCTGCCTAACTACCGCAATAAGATTACCAATTTGGGATTGCATATTAGTAATCATCTTATTCTGAGATTGGATGACCATATTCTGATGCTCTTGCATCGCTTTCATCATGGCTTTAAGTTCCTCCATCTTAGAAGGCTTATGCTGAGGAGGGTTTTCATAAGATGGCTAGTATATGGGTTGGGGAGGTAAGGGTCTTGTATTCCCTGAGTTAGAAGCATCACCTTGCTTCCATGAGAAGTTTGGATGGTTCCGCCACCCCGAATTATAGGTATTAGAATACGGGTTATTACGAGGAGGTGGGCGGAAACCTTGGGTCGTATTCAGGTCGGCTTGAACCAACTTTGGGAATTGATTTGCCTAGTGTCACTCCGCAGTGGCATGTGTTGTGCTTTGGTAAATAGAGCATTCACTTGAAGCCTGAAAGATAGAGGCTACTTGCAGGTTCATGCAGGGTTTTGCTAAAAGCCTATCAAAGTTTTTGTTCAACAATTGAATCTGATAAGCCAAATCCTAAGTAGCCCCAACTTCATGGGCCTCTATCTTCCTTTGCAAATTTTATGGTTTTCTTTTTTGGTAGGCAGAGGACATATGTATAGAATTGTCACTTAATGTTTCAAATAATGCCCAGGCTTTATCCTCAATTTTGGTCATGAAGGTTCTTGCGTAGGCTGCATCGATGGTTTGCCTGTGCCTTTCAGATAATCCATCATAGAACCTTTCGATCAACTACCATCTTGGTACCTGATGGTGGGGGCAAAATCTAAGAAGGTCATTAAAGTGCTCCCAAGTTTTGTGAAATTGCTCCCCTTCCTGTTGAGTAAAACCCATAATCTCTCTTCTGTAATGGTTGGTTTTACTCATAAGAAAATACCTTTTCAAGAATTCTCCCGTAAGGGTGGCCCAATCATTTACCCTTGCATCGACGGTATGATACTAGTGCTTGGCCTTATCCTTTAGGGAGAATGGAAATAGAGTCCTCATCAGGGCTTCATTAGTAAAGCCCTGGACTTGACCGTGGAACAGACCTTGGTGAATTCCTTAAGATGCCTGTAGGGATCCTCCCTAGCAGTACAATAAAAAGATGGGAGCAAAGATATGCTGCTGCTCTTGATTTCATATGGGTTGCCCACTTCAGGTCTTCGGATATGTATGGCTTGGTGGGTTGTAGGGAGAAAATAGTCTCTCAAGGTTCTCTGATTTTCACCAACCCTAATCTCTTCTTTAGGTCTTTCTTCAGCCATTTTTCTTCTTTCTTGGTTAGCTTTCCTTATAATTCTCTCAGGCTCAGGGTTGAAGAGCAGACTATTTCTAAGAGTCTGCTTACTAAGCATACACCAAGCAAACACAAGGCAAGAGGTCTTTCGTTGATTTAAATTTCTTTAAGTCCTCTTCCAACTCTTCAGCTTGGCCAATGATAGTCAAGGCAATTTTTCTCGATTCCCACATAGGTGGTATAAGAGAAATAAGGCACTTGAAATTTCTGGTCAATGACTGTTAAGAAGGTTGAGGTTACTTTTAGTCCGTTTTAGGTGATCAATCAAGTTGTCAAGCAATTACGCACCCTAAATTGACCTTCGAGTGCCCTAAAGACGTACACTTTGCTGCAATGATATTCTTAGATGCTCAAGTAAAAAGATACTCCAAGGATGGAACCAAGGGATGCAAGTAGGGCAAACCCTTCCTTTGAGGCGATGCGTTAGTGGTGCCTCTTAACTACCCTTGAATTCCTTTAAAGGGTGTTCGCCTCCTTAGAGTATCAAATCACTAGGGAAAAAGTTAATATCACCATTTCAAAGCAAGATAGGAGGGTTTGCACCGATAAAGAGATCGATACCTATAGCCTTAAGGGTCCAAGTCCTAGTGCAGTGCCTATAGTGCATGCTCAGTGTGAGAAGTGTGCATCACATCGCGAAATGTGATTTTTCTTTTGAAAACTGCAATCAATTTATTCAAACACTTCCTATATATTTTATTTTATTTTCGAGAAGTAATATGACCACTTGATTAATCTTTTCAAATCAGTTTAAGTGGTCTTCTTTAATTATGTTCAAATGCAATGCGTGAGCAGATAACTGATGCACTAAGATAAGAAATTCATACCTTGCTCCAGGACTCTTCTATGCAAAAATGCATACAATGCAGTAAAAAAAAATCTAGATGCTGCTCAAGCAATCCTAGATGGTCGTCCTATGGATATGGAACTTCTAGCAGGCAGTTCAAAATTTTTTTTATAATAAATAGTTGCACAATTAAAAGAACTAACTAGCTACGAATAAACCTAGAATCTAAAGAATCGGGGACACTCCCTCGAAAATTGGCCCAAGAGTACAAATAATTAACACTAAGTCTATCAACCTAAATCTAAATCAAGATCTAATAACTAAATTAGGAAAGGCTCCTCTAGCACCCATTGCATGCCCCTTAGGTGGCGTCAAGGTCCACCAAGAATATCACCTTCGTCGTGCGCACCCATCACGTTCGTTTCCTACAGACAAATGTACCTCACACAGGAAAGAGAAATAGATCAATGAATATATAGCCCCAATTGGAAATCACAACGAATAGGAAATACATGTGAGTTTACTAGGTCCGTTGCTCCCCGACAATAGCGCCATTTGATAGAGAGAATTTTTCTTGATTAAAATAGCAATAGAATGATTTATCGTTGTAATTTATGTGGTGGAAATCACTCAATCAAAGATTAAAATAGATACCAATTTAAACCACAGAAAAGATGTCGTATCCATAGGGAGGTTTAAGCCTAATAAAACTCACAAATTCCTTATCTTATTATTCCAATGTGATGTCACCTACAATTATAGTTTAACATGCAATGTATGCGAAGCTAAAAGATGGAATAGATATGCAATCAGATAATATAGCTAAAACTCAAGGGGTTGGCTGCAATTGCATTCAATATATCAAATATTTTATTTCTCTCTGCAATTGATATGCCATTATTATTTCTTTTTTCTCTCTGCATGCACATATCAAATAAAGAGCACAAATGTATATATTAGAATGCAAAGCAGATATAAAAATATTAGTAAGCTAAGGTTAATTACTACTTAGCATAGGCCATTAAACTATAAGGAAATGTATTCCATATGTACTTAAGCCAAATAAATGTCCAACAAATTGGACTTATCACTTATGATGTCAATCAAAGTTAACTATCAGTACATGAATGCTTTTCTATCAAATTCTATCTAAAAAAAATCATCTGAACTTCCAATGCATCAAGGGCAACTTGAATCAACTCATTTCTATTTTGTCATGGCAGCTGAGCTGTTACTGTCTAAGAACTAAATCAAACCAACTAAGGTTTGATATTTTTATTGAAATAATTGAAATATGTTGCATACAACATCTAAACTAAGGAATCCATTAAGAACATGAGATTCTTCAAAATTAATCAAAATTCCATGATTAAATCTTATTCATAATCTCATTCAGAATAAAGTTTCCATACTAACAAGAAACACTCTTTAGATCAGAATCAAATTTTAGATCATCTTGAAATCAATAAACATCATCTAAGGTATCGCAAAAACTCCTAAAATGATTTGGAACTCCATAAGTATCAAATTGAAGCCTATTGAGTCCAAGAACACTAGTTTGATTCCTCTCCTTCGCTATAGACAGTGTGCTCTAACCAAGCATGAAAATCACTTAAAAATCATTTTTAGACTTTCCTTAAAACCTTTAGAGCTTCACTCAATCTTTGATCAATAGTTTAAAACAATTTGCGATCGAGTTAAAGTGTTGCCAAGATGGACATTCAATATAGATCCGTTGAGATGATTTGATCATCTAGGATCCTTGCACACCATTGATTGGTGTTCAAGGGTCTATTGCAATCCTCTAAAGATCATTGGGTTAGGGGAAGGGCCTTGAATCCATGTATCAAATTTTCATAGGCTCAACTACCTCAGGTGAAAAAGGAAATAGTATCAATGATTCAAACTAGGTGCGAGGCAATCACTCAACGAAAATCCAATTAGATAAGCGCAAATCCATCATGATCAATCCAATTAAATTATTATCAGATCAATTGACTCAATTCAATTGGATTAAAACTCAATTACTCATCAAATCCATCAAACAATTGTAAAAATCAACTTCAATTAAATCCATTGAATCATATGCAATCCAATCAAGGGAGGACCTTTATGATCAATGAAATGGATGGGAACTCCTCCAATGGTCTTAGCACACCTTCGGATTTACAAGCTAAACAGCTTTAGATCATAAGGCAACTTTGATGGATGGGTGATTTGGTGATCAAAACACAATGAAAATGAGTAAGAAATGATTATGAAACATAGAGGGAGGTTTGCGATCAAAATGGATGGATGAATTAAGCCTCTTTGATCTCAATTGATTAGAGAAGGTAGATCAAGGGATACTACAACTAGAGCTAATCTACTCCTACTCTAACACAATTGAGAAGTGAATCTTATTGTAAAATATCTGACTAATCTACTTTAATCTCGGAAAGAAATAAAAATTGATCTATGAAAGCTAGAATTCCTAATCTAATGGATGAATGGGACATGAAGATAATTGCGGCTAGTGATCGAGGTGATGAAAGGAGGGAGGCTCCAATGACAAAGAGCTCAAGTGAGTGAGCTCCAGAGCTCGCTCTTAGGTGTTACAAGATCCCTATCAGTGAGGAATGAAGAGGAGAAAAGGTTTGCCACCTCTGTCACTGATGGCGAAGGAAAGAGAAGGAGAACTGGAGGGAAAGAATTGATCTGCACAAAGGAGCAGGGAGCTGATCCTTTGTGTAGGAGTTTATGGAGGTTCTTATATAGGAAATGGGTGCTGGAGTAACTGGGTATAGGGAGTGAAGGGCATTAGACATCGAGGGCTAAGATGGTACCTGGGGTGTGCGGGGAGGTTTAGGATGAAGTATGAACGTAGGATGTGATTTAGGTGAAGTAAGATCTACCATAAGTACCTGGGGCGCGACACTGGTCACACTGGTTGTAGCAAGTTGAAGTAAGATCTACCGTAGGATGATGGCTAGAAAGATGGACGGTAGGAAAAGCTCATGTTCTTCAAGCTTGAGCAGAAGATAGCTGTAGGTCTAAAGGGCTATTTGCAGGAGAGACCCTTCAAGTGAAACAATATGAATTTTGCACAGACACCCATAAGTGATAGGAATCCTAACTAAAAGGTCCCTGTAAGCTTGTGAAATGTTCCGCGGTGCATTTTGACATTAGAAAATGTGAAGGGCTTGATAATATGGAAGGACCTAAATGTAAAACACTCAATCCAACATCCTAACTATGACATAATGCAATGAAGTTTTTACGGTATAATAATTGAACATATTAGAAAATAATCCCACAATTGATTTGTGAATTTTTGCTCAATTGGTGTTCAATTGGTATTCAGATAATCCATTTACATAATTAATAGAAAATCTCTCAAATATGTCCTAATTATGCATTCTTAACACATTTTGTATGTTTTAGGTCATTTTTCTTAATTCCCACACTTAACCTATTTCTTGTGTTAATTTGATAGTGTTTAACCTAGTTTCTAGCTTAACTTTGGCATTTTAACTATAATGAGCCACACCTCATCATACCCCCATGCTTCGATTTTGCTACTCCTTTAGCAAACAACTGAATTAAGTGCAAAGTAATTCAGCATCAGTAAGGTAAGTGTGAAGAGATTTCTTTGAACTCATTTTAAATGCTAAGTGTTTGGAGATGATCTTTAAGCTAAATTTTCTTAATCAAGTTAACTATGCTTATGTAGTGGACATTGTGAGAACCAATTGCCTAGAAAGGCTACCAGAACTCAAGTCTTACATGACATAGACCATCTATCGACTAATAAGGACTCTTGATAGTTAAACATTAAGTGTGATTTCTAGGACTTGAAATATTTTACCAAGCTCAAATGCTAAGAAGTTATGGTTGTGCTTAGTGCAGATTAGGACTACCCAGATGAACTCTAAGACTCAAGTCCAGGTTGTTCTTAGCTTCAACTCATGTTTTTGGATTGACTCTCAAAAATGGTGAAGACTCAAGCCCAACATTTATTGCATTTAAGTCTTAAAGAATATTTGGTGAAAACACAGGGTACTTGTAATGCACCCTGAAACTACCATATATGGCGGAAATACAAATATTTACAATTGGAATTAGAGAACTTACTAACTTAATCCAAAAGAATGTATTTTTCTTTTCTTTTTGAGTTTTTCAATTTTTTCTACTTTTTTCATTTTTCTGATTTTTTTTGGATTTTTATTCTTTTTCTGAAATAAATATCAGTATGTCTCCTTCAACTTTATTTAGTGGAGTACAGTTATTCTGTGGGTGAGTACTTTGATGGAAAGAGCTTCTCCTAGACACAAAACTAAAGACTATGACAAAGTCAACCTAAACACACAGGTAAGGACTCCACCTTCCTTAATGAGCACTAGGGTTGAGACTTAAGTCCATCTAGTCTTTTCTTAAATCAATGTAGTGTATACCAAAGTTACCTAACTCTTAAATAGAGGAAAATAGATGAATCCCATACTAGTGACACACGTATAAGAATATGTCGTAGGTTAGGAAAGATTTTGGTTCTATCTTGTCAAAGCTCAAGTGTATTAAGCCTATGCCTGAGCGAATCAAGCTTATATGGCCAAGAAAGTCTAACCAGCAACACTTGAATGCCCATAAACACTTATTCTTTTTTTGGTTTAGCTTTAAGATCACAATTAAACACTTATAAGATTTCTTGTTTCAATTTTCCCTTTCAAACTTTGGAGCTTCTCCCTTAGATGTGAATATATATGAGGTCCCTTATTATTATTATTATTATTTAGAATTTTGTTTTTTTTATTTTTAATTTTTTTACTTTGTAATTTTTTTAAAAACTTTCAATTTTTTTTTAACTTTTTTGGATTATTCAATAAAACTATCTATATACACCAAAGGACGTGTTTATAATTACATTCAAGTAAATGAATTCACCATTTACACCTCCATGCTTAAATGATGCAATGTCCTCATTGAATGATTAGGGTGAATGCAATGCATGCTCTGCTTTTCACTAACTTAGGCTAGAATGACAGAAGGAAGTCGAAATGAGGAGATAAATCTCTGTGCAAACGATTTCAAGTCTGATAAAAATCAGAGTGGATAGTTGGGCTAAGTAATGAAATGCAGGACATATGTGATTATGCAAGAAGACTAAGAATGAAAGGATAGACACCTAAGGAAGAAATGGGAAATAAAGAAAGAGAAAACAACTATATCAACATGGGTTAACTCCTGAGAAGTGATAGGTTTTACGCCTTCAGCTAGGAGAAAACCTAGAATTAGAAGGTTCAAAATATATGAGCGATAAGGTAGAATTGACAAGTCTGAGATCATGAAGCTCAATAAAAGGTTTTCAATCTTTGTCCATTGATAGTGAAAGGTTTAGATTGTCAATCTCAGTGATCTCAATAGCTCCATTATCAAATATTCTTTTGATAATGAAAGGTCCAGCACATTTAGATATGAGTTTCCTTGGGAAAAGCTTAAGTTTAGAATCAAAGAGGACATTTTGACTAGGGTGAAAAGTTTTCCTATGGATGTGGTAGTCATGGAAGGCCTTAAGTTTATCCTTATAGATCCTTGAGCTTTCATAAGATTCATTCCTTAACTCATCTAGCTCAAAAATTTGTAATCTCCTATGATCATCGACCTTCTCTAAGACCAAATTACACCTTCTAATTGCCCAATAGTCCTTGTGCTCAAGCTCTATGGGAAGTTGATAGGGTTTCCCATACACAAGTCTAAATGGAGACATGCCTAATGGGGCTTTGTGAGTTATCCTATATGCCAACAAAGCATCAGAAAGGCGAGAAGACCAATATTTCTTATTAGGTCTAATGGTAGTCTACAAAATCTTTTTGATCTCTTGATTCAACACTTCAGCAAGTCCATTGGTTTGTGGGTGACAAGGTGTTGCTATTCTATGTGTCACCTCATACTTTTGAATCAGGAACTGAAAGTGTGTGTTCCTAAAATGAGACCCTACATTACTAATGATAGCTTTAGGTACTGTTGAACTTGATTTCTACGCTAAAAGTTTGAGTTTGAAAACCCTGTCATTGTAGTCTCATAAAAATCCGTCAAACTGATAATTTGACCTTAACTCAAGGTGAGTGCTAGGTCGAACATGGGGAGGCAAACGTTTGATAAAAAATCATATTGGAATTATTGTCATGAAAGTAGATTAGCTGGTCGAATTAATTTACTAGCTATTCTACTTAAAGAGTAATTAATAGAAAATAGAAAAAGAATAATACAAAGAAAGAGAAAATAGGGAGAGAATAAACAAATATTTCATAATGATAGAAACACATTCATTACATCTATGTACTACACTAGAAAGTAGGAAACCTACACTAGAAAGTGATAAAAGAGAAGGGGATGAGAAGCTATCCTCCTCGACAGCTACTTGGAGGACAAGCCACATTGACGGGTTGCCTGGATGAGGGTGGTGAGATGATGGACGAAGGAGAATGGAGACGGAGGATGGAGGACGGAACAAGGTGATGTCGCAGCGGGATCCGCTTCCCGAACAGTGGTGAGAGGACAATCGCGAGATGCTCCATGAAGGAGGTGAGATGGAAAAATTATCTTTAAGACTCTAATGGAGCATCCTAGGTTTGGGATGAGCTCATACAGCATTGGAGGAGGTGAGAGAAGAAAGGAAGGGATGAAGAAATTTGTGGTAGGGGTAGGCCTTTTATAGTTTTAGGAATAAGGGGCACAGAGGTCTTTTTAAGAGCTTAGAATTTAATATAGAGCCTTTAGTGACATTTATTTGCATCACTGAAGGCAAGCATTGCTGAAGTTGCATGTCCATGCCTACCATTCATCGTGCATCCAACGGCTCTCATCCGGCCACGTCAGCAGCTTCTCGTCTTCAGCCATCATGACTAATCAAGCACCGCGCTTCTATTAGCTATCCAAAATCATGCCTTGCCCCGCACTGTTGAGAGGGCTTGCATTAGATCGCACATCCATAAGGGTGTCATCACGTGCGTATGCATGCTCGGCCAACCTCGCCACCACGTTGTCACCTTTGTAGTTGCTTGATGAAGATCGTGCAACCAAATTTGAGCACTCGCCATTCGCGCGTATTAAACCTGGAGATCAGGTTTTGATCGTGTGCTGCTTCTTGAAGATAAGATGCCGCACCAATGTGCCATCTTCTTGGATTGTCTTGTGGATGCTTTTCATGGTCTTGCATCTTAGTCGTTGGGTGAAGATCCAATGGCTAAGATCAAATCTCGATTGAGCCTTCAGAGATTGAGCGAAGGGCCTTGGCGAGTTTGGATGATTGGGATGGTGACACATGGCATCATCCTGGCCATCCACTTTCTATTGCTCATAGATGGTGCCACAGATGTCAAATTGAATTGATTTTCCTGCAATTGGGTTGTGATCGACGATCTGAACCTATCCGTGTGGTTGGATTTGTCATCCGAGGTGCAGATTTTACACCACCTTGCCCCTTGACCTATGATCATTCTTGGACTGCATTTGATGTTATGGAGGTCCAATCGGGGCCTATCTCGGAGGCGTTGAACTCCAAATGTTTCCCTGATCAGATCTGTATAGTCTGATCTTCAATCGAAGGCCTCGATAAATATTGCCCTGTCCCTTGACCACGAAAGGGGAATATTAACCTATAATTTATACAATCTAACCTAAATACATGATGATGCATGTTATGTAATATTTATAATGCATGATGCTTCTATAGAACTAGGAACATTCATAAATAGGCATTTTAGGGTAATTATATGTGTGCACATCAGGTACCCCAAAAGGAGAAAAGGTGTAATCCTGAATAAATTGTGTAACAACTCTATGATCATTCATTCTCGTAGGGATGGCTTCGATCCATTTAGACACATAATCCACAAGTAATAAGATGTACTCGAAGCCATGAGAATATGGAAAAGGTCCCATGAAGTCTATGCCCCATACGTCAAAGTTCTCGCACACTAGAATCGAAATAAAGAGTATCATGTCTCAGTGGCCAATACTGCCGAGAGACTGCAACATGAACTTTCCCTACTATATTCGTGTGCATCCTTGAAAATCGTGGGCCAATAGAAATTGCTCTACAATATCTTGGCAGCAGTCTTTTTGCCAGAGAAGTGACCACCACACGCCTGGTCATGGTAGAATGATAGAATTCTATCTATCACCATATTAGGGACACACTTCTTAAGGATTTAGTCTTTACGATGCTTGAATAAATAGGGTTCTTCCTAGTAAGAGTTCTTAGCTTCCGCTCTCAATCTGTCTTTGTTATGTCTAGTCCAATCAGGGAGGACAACCCTGTAGGCCAGGTAGTTGACTATGTCAGCATATCAGGGGAGATCAGAATGAATGACCAGCAATTGCTCATTAGGGAAGTCTACAATAGGAAGTGAAGGAGATATTACATTAGATGGAAGGCTAGATAAGTGGTCAGCTATCACATTCTGCTTCCCACCCTTATCACTAATCTCTAAATCAAATTCCTACAGAAGCAGGATCCATCTAATCAAGCATGACTTTGCATCCTTCTTAGTGTGAAGATGTCAAATTGCAGTGTGGTCTATGTATACTATAATATGGGAACCTAAAAGATAAGGTTTGAATTTCTCAAGTGCAAATGCTACTTCTAGGAATTCCTTTCGGTGGCTGTGTAATTCCTCTATGCTTCATCTAAGGGCTTGCTAGCATAGTAAATGACTGCAGGCTTCCCATCTAGTTTTGACGAAAGGTATCCCCTACTACATAATCAGAGGCATCACAC
This sequence comes from Thalassia testudinum, assembly GCA_037157565.1. Taxonomy (NCBI): domain Eukaryota; kingdom Viridiplantae; phylum Streptophyta; class Magnoliopsida; order Alismatales; family Hydrocharitaceae; genus Thalassia; species Thalassia testudinum. Next base: position 43,624,752 of record JAZHRO010000015.1, on the reverse strand, counting down.
ATGATCTCAAAAGGGTGAGACTAATCCGGGAGTTGCAGTATTGGTGCCTTGGTAACCAGATCACAAAGTGTAGTATATGCATGAACACAATTGTCAGATATCTCGAAGTCTACATCCTTAGAGGAGATGGGTGAGGGGTCAGGCAATCTTAAAGAAGTTCACTATAAAGCAATGATAGAACCAACATGCCTAAGGAATGATCTAATACATTTAGCCGAAGAAGGTAATGGCACGTTAGATATCAATTTTACCTTTACACAATCAACCTCAATTCCTCTCTCGGAAACTAGGTGACCTAAGACAAGTCCCTTTGGTACCATGAAATGTGACTTCTCACAGAAAAGTAGCAGGTTTACACTAATGCATCTCTATAGCACCTTAGCCAGGTGGTCTAAGCAAGTGTCAAAAGTTCTCCCGAAGATTGAAAAGACATTAATGAAGACTTCTAGGCAATCACCTACCAAATCGAAAAAGATTGCAAACATACACCACTGAAAGGTAGCAAGTGCATTGCACAGTTCAAAGGGCATCCTACAGAAAGCAAAGGTTCCATAGGGGCAAGTGAAGGTCATTTTCTCCTAGTCATCAAAGTGAATTACCACCTGATTGTAGCCTGAATAACCATCCAAAAAGCAAAAGAGTCTATTTCCTATCAATCTTTCCAGTATCTGATCAATGAAGGGCACTGGAAAATGATCATTCTTCGTGGCTTGGTTGAGTATGTGGTAATCAATACATACTCGCCACAAGCTTGCAATACATGTTGGAATGACTTCTCCAGACTTAGTGGTTATGACGGTAAGTCTAGCCTTCTTAGGCACTACCTGAATAGGACTCACGTGCTTACTATTAGATATATGGCAAATGATAACATTGTCTAACCACTTAATCATTTCATTCTTAACTATCTCTTGAAGGGTCAGATTCAATCTACGTTGGGGTTGTTTAGTAGGTCTAGATCCTTCTTTAGTGATGATCCTATGTGTGCAATAAGAAGGACTAATATTAGTCAAGTCTACTGAGCTCCATCCTATGGCCTGTCTATGTGCTCTCAAGATAGAAATGAGTTGTGATTCTTGGTCAAAGTTCAAATGAGAGTTGATAATCATAGGATAGGTCTAATCTTGTCCTAAGAAGACATACTTAAGTGAATCAGGAAGAGGTTTCATCTCAACAGGTGTAGGATCAGAGGATGGAGTATAAGAGGAGGCATCAGAAGATCCTAAAGACACTAAAGGAATTGGAAGTGAATCCAAAGTCTCTCTACTAGGTGTCTTAGGAAGAGTTAGATCAGAGGTAGAAGGGAATTGAGGCTCTAATGTAAGTGAATCAATCAGAGCATCACAACTAACTTGTCTAAAGAATCCAAGGAACATGTTTCCTGAACAACACTACAAGATGGCCCCTTCTGTACCTTAAAAATGTCAATCTTCATCTTCTAACATCCAAACTTCAATTCTAATAGATCCTCCTCACAATTTATGTTTGCATTGGCTGTCGCCAAGAAAGGTCTTACTAGTATGATGGGTGTATTTTGAATGTCCTCAGGTACTTCCTTGTCAAGGACAATGAAATCCATAGGGAAATAAAAGTCCTTAGCCTGCACTATATCATCTTCTAACACTCTCCGAGGTGACTTAATTGATCGATCAGCTAATTGTAGAGACACCTCGGCTGGCTATGGTTGGCTTCATATTACCAACCTCTAAATGAGTTAGGAGGGAGGTTCAGATAAAATTTATGGAAGCACCTAAGTCAAGTAAGGCTCTATTAAAAGTGGTGTTTCCTATGATACAGGAAAGTAGAGGGGTGCTTGGATCTTTCTTCTTTAAAGGGAGCTTACTTGAGATAATGGAACTAGTTCTGATAGGATAATAGGACTACTCCCTTTCTGAGCTCTTGCTTTACGCTTAGTTGTACATAGGTCTTTCAAAAACTTAGTGTCAAATGGAAAGTAGCAAATCACAACCAATAAGGGGATGTTTATATAGACTTGCTCAAAGTGCTTAAGAAAATCATCCTCAAGAAATACAACATTCTAGTTCTTGCTTTTTTTACTCTTCTTCTTTAAAGCCTTGTTCGTAACGCTTTTGCAGGTTTTAAAAGAATGCCACGTTGTAGTATAGCTGACAAAGCGTTCAAACAAATAAAGAGTTTTCATTACTCTAAAATCGGAGTATCCGAGGTTGAACACAGGGAGCAATTGGAATTTACTACTAATCAAAATGTAATTGAACACTCTAATTTACTCAAAACTTAAATTCAAATGCATTTAAAAAGTAATTCGGGCAAAAGAGTAAAATTGGACGTCTGATCTTGTGATCAGACGTCTTAAAAGTGTTATTCTTCTCTTCTTCTGATATTTCTTTCTCCTCTTCTCAGTAGTCTCTCCTTCTTCCTTCTGATATTGGCTATTACGAAGGTTTCTTCTTCCTCTTCTCTTCTTTTCTCTTGGTAGTGTTCACTTGGCCTCTCTTCTTTCTCTGCAGTCTCTCTTCTGCCTTCTTCTTCTTCTTTCTGCGAAGGCTTCTCTTTCTTCCTTGGTCTCTATTCTTCCTTCTCTTCTCTACCTTGCCTTCTTTCTTCCTTCTCTTCTTCTTCTTCGTGGCTAAGTCTTTCTTCCTCAACGTTCAGCCTACCTGCACAGAGCAAAACCAATCCCTTTCCCTCTACCCACGCATCTCTCTCTCTCAGCAATTCACTCAAGGACGCTCTCCCAGAGCCACATGGGTAATCGGGTCGGATTTCGCACCTGGGATCAGGTGCACCTGCAGGTGGGTGATGCACGAGGAGTGCATAGGTTAGGGTCGGGTTGGATCTTGCCAGATCCACGAGGTGAAACCGCGGATGAGGCGGGAGCTAGGGCAGGTGAGGGACCTCACCCCTGTGCGTTCGGAGGCAACCAAACAATATCACAAATTCAACTTACACTACAGCGGTGCCTCGTATTTCCACGATGTGGGACTAAAGTCTCTGGCCCAATCTCGCGCGCACCCGCAGACCTGCGTGCAATCGCCACAGCTGCAGACTTCTCAGCGCTCCTTGCCGCAGACCTGATCCTGGAGTTGCACCTGAAGCTGCTTCAAATGTCGTCAATGGCGGCAGGGGCTTTGATATTGTCAAACACAAAATGAGCCTCTCGGCTCAATCAGACCAGCTGGGTACCTTCACCGTGGCACGGCGAAGGTGGTGAAGGGTGCTGCAGGCTGCAGGACGGCCTAGGCATGGGTGCAAGTCAACCTGTGGCCGGAGGTGTGGGGTTGTTCGGGGGGTTACTGCGGAGGTGTGGAGTGGCAGTGGAGGAGCGGAAAGTTTTCCTTGTGGTAAGGCGGAGCTTATGAGATGGTTGGCGAGCCATGTGGAGGGGTGGAATGGTGGGAGTGGCTCCCCGGAGGTCGGTCGGAGGCAAGGAAGATGGAGGTGGTCAGCGTCGGTCGAGGGCCAATTAAATGAAATAAAAGGGGGAAAAGAGAGAGGGGAAGATGGAGAGTAGTTCTAACCTAATTATAGGGACGAAGGGGGACGGAAGGCGTACAGCAGTACCTGCTGTCGTCGGAGAAGAAGCTACCCAGTGGTGGAGGACGGCGGCGACGACGTGGCTAAGGCGGCGTGCGCGGGTGTTGTGCGACACGGAGGGGAGTCAGGAAGATGACTCTGCCACTGGTTTTGTGGCAGAGCAAAGAGGATGGGAGAGGGAGCTCGCCGGAGCTTGCTGGACACTTGGCCAGAGAAGAAAGAGACGAATTGGGGGTGGAAGTCCGGCCAAGTCAAGCTAAAGATCTGCGGCTGGGCTTAGAGGTTCATTTATAGGCACTGGGCCGTGTGGAGGGGCGGAATGGGCACGCCTATTACCTCCGATGGATCGCCGGAGTAGGAAAGAGGTTAAGATACCCAAATCACTCGTGCATTCGCGCGAGAGATTGGGTTCACACCAGAGGTTGTGATTGGCCGTAGATTTAAGGGAATTCCTCAGAGAATCTCCCTTCCATTTCTGGGAGGGGATCTCTGAGGAATCAGAGAGTAATCCCTCTCTAAACCTCACCGGAGGTTGGTTCTGCCCTAACAATGGCGGAAGGACCTGATTGCAAAGGTGGCGAGGAAATTAGGGGCTCTCTGCAATGATTTCAAAAGATAGGGACCAAATTGTGATTTGGGTGTACTAAATAGCAAAGTAGGTCAAGATGACCTCCCCTTAGGTCAAAATTTTGGTACAAATCTAATTTGGACCTAAGGAATCCAATGGTGAAGTTGGATTTTAGTTTTGACCACGTTTGACTAGACATTTTGAGTAAAAACCCAAATTAAGTTAATTGATAAGCTAGGACCCTAATCTAGGTCAAACTGGGTTCCAGAGGCCACATTAAGTGTTATAAACCCTAAGGAGTATTTTTACATGATTTTTAGAGGGTTTACTTGATTTTTATCCTAACCGTAACCTTGTTAATTTAAGCGGGTCTATTTTAGGGTTACCAAATGTCATTTAATTCCTGGATTGCATCTAAACCCATGTCTGACTGACTCAACCCACTTTTTATCTCATTTAGACCATTTGACCTATGTTTTGCCTCTGATAAAACCCGTTTATGCACTGCAATGGTAAAATTGCAGTTTTACCCTTTAATTCATGTTTTCTTCTCTGAGCACTTATTCCTTTATTTAAGCCTTCTTCTAGGTTGTGTAGGAGCTTTTATCTTCTTTATTGGGTCAAAATGAGCTAGTTATAGCTCATGATGAGGCTCTCATCATACCCCCATGCCTAGCTTTTGCTAGTCCCTTAGCAAAATTTCAAGGTTTTAACTTCCGTTCTAGACCCAGAGTGTCTGTCAACAATCATGATAAGTGCTTCTCCTTTTCTTTTGTGATTAGGTAGGAATGCCGACAATAGGCCTAGAGGTACTCAAGTACCAACCAAAATTCGGACCTGACCCACTTTAGCCTCAGTCCTCCGCAGAGGTTTCTAAGGCCCACAAAAACTAACCTAGGGTTTGTTGGACTCCGCGGTTAAAGCACCCGTGCTTGAGACATTTTTAGCCTAGGTTCAGTTTTACAGTGCGTTTTTTTGTAAGAGAGAGATAGAAGATTTATTTGTTTGGAAAGCTTTTCTCTCTCTTTTCCTTTTTATTTCTAGCTTCGGATTAGCTTCTCAACACGGTCTGTATCGGATTCCTCGTCCCCATCATCAATCCTCAAGGGTTCCTGGCTATCGATGCTTCGAGATAGCCCCACCCATGGCAACCCCCAGAACCTTGGCTTTCGAGATTTGGAGATAATCTCGCCCATGGCATTCCATGGCAGAATTCAGACCATGGCAATCCACATTTCGTGATAATACCGCCCATGGCATCTGAACCAGCAGAGTGCTTACATGCCCCCAGTAGGATATTTAAATATCTTAAGAGACAAGCACCGAGGAAACGATATGTTGTTACGCATCTTCTAGGGGAATTTCCCGCCTCTCCACTCTAGGAACTCGTCCAAATCAACTTATGTTGATTGGCCGCTCCTAATCTAGGTGACTTTTTCAGAACATTAAACGCTTTTGCGTGGTTTGGATGTTTATGCGCACTGAACCAGACTGTGTGTGAATTTGGGGTGCTTAGGTTATCGAATCTCGCAAACCGGAGGTCAGTTAACGAGGCTGAATACTTCCTAAGCCTTAGGCCTAATACTTAAGCTTCGCATTTTCCCCAACCTCTTGAGGATTATCTAGATTTTAACGGATACGTGAATTTTTAAGCTAAAGAATCTAACCCAAGAGGCCTAAGACCAGCGTTCCCGCTAATCTCTTGTTGTGTCTCCTTAGCACTTTTTCTTTTATTTCTTTTCTTGATCTTGTCTAGAACTTCAGTTAATTTCTTAATCTTTTACTAATGAATATTTCTTTTTTCTTTCTCATTTTGTGCTCCTTTTTGTCATTTTTTGCTCTTTTTCTCTTTCTTATGAATATGTGGCTTACAAAATTTTCTCCCTCCCCCATTTTTTTGTTCTTTTTCATAATTTTTCAATGTTTTTGTGTTTTTGACATATGTGAATTTTTTTGTGTGAGAATCCTTCTGATTTTTTCTTGGTTCTATATGTATGCACTTTATCACCCCCCCATGCTTAAGTTTTGCAATGTCCTCATTGTACACGGAGGGTGTGAACTAGAGTTGAGGTCAGGGATTTAGAACAGGATACATCGGGTGGGTGAAAGGGTCGAAAATGACTGATGCAGATGATTTTAAGCTCTAATACGAGTACCAAAGGTGGGATCAACTGTCTAAGGCTGAACTCAAGGTGTAATAGACGTGTAGTACGGACCGATAATTAGACGGGTCTCTATTTTTGGGATGACAGGTTGCCTCCAGTTAAGCACTAAATTTGATGCCTTCAGCCAAGTAGAAAATGGGGGTGGAGAGGGAGTGGTCAAATCAGCGGAATTTTGTAAAACAAGCACCTTAATTAAGAGCCTGGTTGGTCCAACCAGGTGCTTGTTAGGATCAGTGGGCTGATGATGCAGCCCAAACCCAATAAGTCTGGTGGGTTGATAGATGTAGATCAACAAATGTGGAACCCACCATATGCAGTGAAGTTCTGATGGATATGGAAGTGAAAACTCGGGTTTAGGCTGAGTCGAATCAGCCTGATCAAAGTAGGGTTCCGAAAAATTATCCAAGTAAGGTGTGGAATCCCTACAGGGGTGATCAAAGGATGGAGGCTCCTAATTTGTGGTCTGATCAGTACCCGATACCCGGTCTAGATATGGAGTTGAATCATCTGCAAACGGCTCAGTGAGAGGTGAATTGGAATAGAAATTGAGTTCGGTTGCGGGTCGGGGTGGGGAACAGGTTTTGATTGGTTCTGTATATGTGGAGCAGGTGGCTTTAAAGAAGATTGGCTTGTTATAATCAGGAAGAAGATTTTCTCCGATGTTATGGTCAGATTCGAGATTATCGGAGAGTTTGCGAAAATCAAAGTTTGAATGAGATTCCAGATCATGAGTTCCACCATAGAATAAATCATATGTTGTATATTCAGCAGCCTGACTGGGATCTAGCCAAAATGTTAATTCTGAGCTTAAAAGGGTATCATTATCTGGTAGAGGCTCAGATTCTAAGCTAGTAGGGCAGAGCCAATTGAAACCCTGCTCGTCCAACTCCTCGATTTCTGTGTCGTAGATTTGCATGACTTCCGAAAAATCGATTCGTTCCTCTAAGGAGGTTAGCAAGGGATATTCATCAAATCGAGGCCCAAAATCATATTCTTCATTATAAGATTGATCTTCTTCACATGGGGCCTTGAAATCTTCAAGATTTGTTTCAGATCTAGGTTCTAGGCTTAGGATGTGGGTTGAATTACTAGAATCTAGGTCTGAATAAACTTCGAGGGTCACCTTATCAGAATAAGGGATGGAATTTACACCCTCGAGAGGTTCAGTTCTACTCTCATACTTGCTGGAGTTTTGGGATTCTAAAATGGGCTCATCATGGTCTTTTCCTGCATTTGGAGCTTCGCAACCTTCTTCAATATCAGGTGCATTATACTCCATATGGGTTGGGAATCCACAACCATTTTTTGCCTCAAACCCGAGATCAAATTTATCCTCGATGTTGTCCCAAGATAGTTCATCCTCTGTTGGTGGTATATACGGGTATTTCTGATCAATCACTTGTTTTATTAATCTCATTATCTCTTCCCGTTTTTCAAGACTATCTTGGTGTTGCTTCCAAAGTCGAGGATTTGTCATACATTGAAGGTATTTACTATTGTGCAATTTTTCTATCTCAATGTATGCAGTAATGAACAAGTCACGGGTTGATCCTTTGTTGGCTTCTGCTAATAGTACTTGGGCACAAGTTATGACAAAGGTTGTGGTTGTTGGGACATCAACCTGAATGTTTCCTACTGTTGTTGAGGTTTCTTCATTTTCATAGAATTTCATGGCATCCTCAATCATTTTATCTCTCATGGATCTCTGATATTCAGATTTCTTGAATGGTAGTCCTAGGTGGTTTGGTTGCATATTTGGATCAGGTGGTGCAGTCAAGATGTAGAATCAAGTTATGAATGATGAAGTGTTATGAAGCGATCAGATCTGAATAATGAGTCCCACTGAAAATGTGTATGTGCGCACTAAAGAGAAAAGATGAGGGACTGGAGATGTTCTTGACCCAATCAAGACACCCAAAGATGTTTGGATGACTATGGAGGTTCGGGGTGGATGGACCCCTGGATCAGAAGATCGTCCACCTGAGAATTACCTGGGCAGCCAGAGAGGGAGAGTCCCGCAAAGACCCCTACACGGTAGAGCGTCCCTACGGGTAACAGGGTTTCCCCCACCCGACCTCTCTTGTCACTGAGATTCCAGGTAGACCAGAATGGGGACCTTGACCTCTTAAGTCTACCACTTTTATTTCAAAGGTGCTTTTAGGGTTCTCACTTGAACTTTAGATGTGTTGATGTCGTGACCTAATTTATAGGTTGGTTGACCCCAGGGGTCAACTTCACCAGACCTATCCTATAGATGGCAAAATGATTCTAGGTTTAGAGCCTAGACATCACCCTGATTTGACTCCCAGGTTATTAGGTCCAAAAAATTTTAAGGTTAAAGTTTTTTTAGAGCTCAATTTTTTTAGGGTTTGTTTTGTTAAGATCTCTTCAATCAAAGTCTCTGGTAGCACACTGATGCGGGAAGGTTTATTTCCTTCTATGCAGGCATGTGTGACTAGCACTTCAAGATCCTACTGTAGAAACCCTAATTGGTTCTATTTCCAATCTTTTTTTCTTTTTCACAAGGTTCTCTTTGGACTTTCAAATCAAGAAATGTGTTGTCCACAGAGATTAAGCATTATTTCTATTAGGCACATGAATTTATGGGATGGACTCTAAAAATCGCTCTAACTTCAAGAACATTTGAAAAAAAATTTCGCAAAATTAGGAAATGTTTGCCTTAAAGATGGTGATTAATAAATAAAGAAGGCAATTGATTCCTAAATTGATTTTCTTCCTTTTGTCTCTTGAGAATTAGGGGATGATTAAGGAAGAAAATAAATTACCTGCCCTGGAGTGGTTGACTTGCGGGAGGGATTTTCACATGAAATACCTACAAGATCACATCAAAGCAAAGTAGGGCAAGTTAGTGTTCAATACGAAGAAAAGAATGTAGAGACTAGTGGTAAATTGCGCGTTGCTCCCCGGCAACGGCGCCAAAATGTTCGTAACGCTTTTGCGGATTTTAAAAGAATGTCACGTTGTAGTATAACCGACAAAGCATTGAAACAAATAAAGAGCTTTTATTACTCGAAAACCGGAGTATCCGAGGTCGAACACAGGGAGCAATTGGAATTTACTACTAATCAAAATGTAATTGAACACTCTAATTTACTCAAAACTTAAATTCAAATGCATTTAAAAAGTAATTCGGGCAAAAGAGTAAAATTGGACGTCTGATCTTGTGATCAGACGTCTAAAAGTGTTATTCTTCTCTTCTTCTGATATTTCTTTCTCCTCTTCTCAGCAGTCTCTCATTCCTTCTGATCTTGGCTTTTGCGAAGGCTTCTTCTTCCTCTTCACTTCTTTTCTCCTGGTAGTCTTCACTTGGCCTCTCTGCTTTCTCTGCAGTCTCTCTTCTGCCTTCTTCTTCTTCTTTCTGCGAAGGCTTCTCTTTCTTCCTTGGTCTCTGTTCTTCCTTCTCTTGTCTGCCTTGCCTTCTTTCTTCCTTCTCTTCTTCTTCCTCGTGGCTAAGTCTTTCTTCCTCAACGTTTAGCCTACCGGCACAGAGCAAAACCTATCCCTTTCCCTCTACCCGCGCATCTCTCTCTCTCAGCAATTCACTCAAGGATGCTCTCCCAGAGCAACAGTGGTAATCGGGTCGGATTTCGCAACCGGGACCAGGCGCACCTGCAGGTGGGTGATGCGCGAGGAGTGCATAGGTTAGGGTAGGGTCGGATCCCGCCAGATCCGCGAGGTGAAACCACGGACGAGGCGGGCGCTAGGGCAGGAGAGGGACCTCACCCCTGTGCATTCGGAGGCAACCAAACAATATCACAAATTCAGCTTATACTACAGCGGCGCCTCGTATTTCCACGATGTGGGACTAAAGTCTCTGGCCCAATCTCGCGCGCGCCCGCAGATCTGCGCGCAATCACCACAGCTGCAGATTTCTCAGCACTCCTTGCTGGGCCCGCAGCTTCGCACTGCTCGCGTGCATCTGCTGCGCCTGAAGCCTGGAAGACTTGATGCCTGGAGCTGCGCCTAAAGCTACTTCAAATGTCGTCAATGGAGGCAGGGGCTTTGATTTTGTCAAACACAAAATGAGCCTCTCGGCTCAATCAGACCAGCTGGGGACCTTTGCCGTGGGACGGCGAAGGTGGTGAACGGTGCTGCAGGCCGTAGGACAGCCAAGGCGTGCGTGCCAAGGTCAACCTGTGGCCGGAGGTGTGGGGTTGTTTGGGGGGTTACTGCGGAGGTGTGGAGTGGCATTGGAGGAGCGGAAAGTTTTCCTTGTGGTGAGGCGGAGCTTATGAGATGGTTGGCAAGCTGTGTGGAGGGGTGGAATGGTGGGAGCGGCTCCCCGAAGGTCGGTCGGAGGCAAGGAAGATGGAGGTGGTCAGCGTCGGTCGAGGGCCAATTAAATGAAAGAAAAGGGGGAAAAGAGAGAGGGGAAGATGGAGAGTAGTTCTAACCTAATTATAGGGACGAAGGGGGATGGAAGGCATACAGCAGGACCTGCTGTCGTCGGAGAAGAAGCTGCCCAGTGGAGGAGGACGGCGGCGTGCGCGGGTGTTGTGCGACGTGGAGGAGAGTCAGGAAGATGACTCTGCCACTGGTTTTGTGGCAGAGCGAAGAGGATGTGAGAGGGAGCTCGTCGGAGCTTGCTGGACACTTGGCCGGAGAAGAAAGAGATGAATTGGGGGTGGAAGTCCGGCCAAGTCAAGTTAAAGATCTGCGGCCGGGCTTAGAGGTTCTTTTATAGGCACTGGGTCGTGTGGAGGGGCGGAATGGGCACGCCTATTGCCTCTGATGGATCGCCGGAGTAGGAAAGAGGTTAAGATACCCAAATCCCTCGTCCGTTCGCACGAGAGATTGGGTTCACACCAGAGGTTGTGATTGGCCGTAGATGGAAGGGAATTCCTCCGAGAATCTCCCTTCCATTTCTGGGAGGGGATCTCTGAGGAATCAGAGAGTAATCCCTCTCTAAACCTCGTCGGAGGTTGGTTCTGCCCTAACAATGGCGGCAGGACCTGATGGTAAAGGTGGCGAGGAAATTAGGGGGCTCTCTGCAATGATTTCAAAAGATAGGGACCAAATTATGATTTGGGTATACTAAATTGTAAAGTAGGTCAAGATGACCTCCCCTTAGGTCCAAATTTTGGTACAAACCTAATTTGGACCTAAGGAATCCAATGGTGAAGTTGGATTTTAGTTTTGACCACGTTTGACTAGATATTTTGCGTAAAAACCCAAATTAAGTTAATTGATGACCTAGGACCCTAATCTAGGTCAAACTGGGTTCCAGAGGCCACATTAAGTGTTATAAACCCTAAGGAGTATTTTTACCTAATTTTTAGAGGGTTTAATTGATTTTTATCCTAACTAGAACCTTGTTAATTTAAGCGGGTCTGTTTTAGGGTTACCAAATGTCATTTAATTCCTGGATTGCATCTAAACCCATGTCTGATTGACTCAACCCGCTTTTTATCTCATTTAGACCATTTGACCTATGTTTTTCCTCTGAGAAAACCCATTTATGCACTGCAATGGTAAAATTGCAGTTTTACCCTTTAATTCATTTTTCTTCTCAGAGCACTTATTCCTTTATTTAGGCCTTCTTCTAGGTTATGTAGGAGCTTTTATCTTCTTTATTGGGTCAAAATAAGGTAGTTATGGCTCATGATGAGGCTCTCATCATACCCCCATACCTAGCTTTCGCTAGTCCCTTAGCAAAATTTCAAGGTTTTAACTTCCGTTCTATACCTAGAGTGTCTGTCAACAATCATGATAAGTGCTTCTCCTTTTCTTTTGTGATTAGGTAGGAATGCCGACAATAGGCCTAGAGGTACTCAAGTACCAACCAAAATCCGGACCTGACCCACTTTAGCCTCAATCCTCCGCAAAGGTTTCTAAGGCCCACAAAAACTAACGTAGGGTTTGTTGGACTCCGCGGTTAAAGCACCTGTGCTTGAGACATTTTTAGCCAAGGTTCAGTTTTGCAGTGCATTTTTTTGTAAGAGAGAGATAGAAGATTTATTTGTTTGAAGAGCTTTTCTCTCTCTTTTCCTTTTTATTTCTAGCTTCGGATTAGCTTCTCAACACGGTCTGTATCTGATTCCTCGTCCCCATCATCAATCCTCAAGGGTTCCTGTCTATCGATGCTTCGAGATAGCCCCACCCATGGCAACCCCCAAAACCCCGGCTTTCGAGATTTCGAGATAATCCCGTCCATGGCATTCCGTGGCCGAATTCAGACCCTGGCGATCGACATTTCGTGATAATACCGCCCATGGTATCTGAACCAGCAGAGTGCTTACACGCCCCCAGTAGGATATTTAAATATCTTAAGAGACAAGCACCGAGGAGACGATATGTTGTTATGCATCTTCGAGGGGAATTTCCCACCTCTCCACGCCGGGAACTCATCCAAATCAACTTGTGTTGATTGGCCGCTCCTAATCTAGGTGACTTTTTCAGAACGTGAAACGCTTTTGCGTGGTTTGGATGTTTATGCACACTGAACCAGACTGTGTGTGAATTTGGGGTGCTTAGGTTACCGAATCCCGCAAACCGGAGGTCAGTTAACAAGGCTAAATACTTCCTAAGCCTTTGACTTAATACTTAAGCTTCGCATTTTCCCCAACCTCTTGAGGATTATCCAGATTTTAGCGGATACGTGAATTTTTAAGCTAAAGAATCTAGCCCAAGAGGCCTAAGACCAGCGTTCCCGCTAATCTCTTGTTGTGTCTCCTTAGCACTTTTTCTTTTATTTCTTTTCTTGATCTGGTCTAGAACTTTAGTTAATTCCTTAATCTTTTACTAATGAATATTTCTTTTTTCTTTCTCATTTTGTGCACCTTTTTGTCATTTTTTGCTCTTTTTCTCTTTCTTATGAATATGTGGCTTACAAAATTTTCTCCCTCCCCCATTGTTTTTGTTCTTTTTCATAGTTTTTCAATGTTTTTGTGTTTTTGACATATGTGAATTTTTTTGTGTGAGAATCCTTTTGATTTTTCTTGGTTCTGTATGTATGCACTTTATCACCCCCCGCATGCCTAAGTTTTGCAATGTCCTCATTGTAGACGGAGGGTGTGAATAAGTGTTGAGGTCAGGGACATAGAACAGGATACATCGGGTGGGTGAAAGGGTCGAAAATGACTGATGCGGATGATTTTAAGCTCTGATACGTGTACCAGAGGTGGGATCAACTGTCTAAGGCTGAACTCAAGGTGCAATAGACGTGTAGTACGGACGGATAATCAGACGGGTCTTTATTTTTGGGATGACGGGTAGCCTCCTGTTAAGCGCTAAAGTTGATGCCTTCAGCCGAGCAGAAAATGGGGTGGAGAGGGAGTGGTCAAATCAGTGGAATTTTGTAAAACAAGCGCCTTAATTAAGAGCCTCGTTGGTCCAAGCAGTTGCTTGTTAAGATCAGTGGGCTGATGATGCAGCCTAAACCCAATAAGTCTGGTGGGTTGATAGATGTAGATCAACAAATGTGGAACCCACCATATGCAGTGAAGTTCTGATGGATATGGAAGTGAAAACTCGGGTTCAGGCTAAGTCGAATCAGCCTGGTCAAAGTAGGGTTCCGAAAAATTATCCAAGTAAGGTGTGGAATCCCTACAGGGGTGATCAAAGGATGGAGGCTCCTGATTTGTGGTCTGATCAGTACCCGATACCCGGTCAAGATATGGAGTTGAATCATCTGCAAACGGCTCAGTGAGAGGTGAATCGGAATAGAAATTGAGTCCGGTTGTGGGTCGGGGTGGGGAACGGGTTTTGATTGGTTCTGTATATGTGGAGCAGGTGGCTTCAAAGAAGATTGGCTTGTTATAATCAGGAAGCAGATTTTCTCCGATGTTATGGTCAGATTCGAGATTGTTAGAGAGTTTGCGAAAATCAAAGTTTGAATGAGATTCTAGATCATGAGTTCCACCATAGAATAAATCATATGTTGTATATTCAGCAGCCTGACTGGGATCTAGCCTAAATGTTAATTTTGAGCTTAGAAGGGTATCCTTATCTAGTAGAGGCTCAGATTCTAAGCTAGTAGGGCAGACCCAATTGAAACCCTGCTCGTCCAACTCCTCGATTTCTGTGTGTTAGTTTGGCATGACTTCCGAAAAATCGATTCGTTCTTCTGAGGAGGTTGGCGAGGGATATTCATCAAATCGAGGCCCAAAATCATATTCTTCATTATAAGATTGATCTTCTTCATATGGGGCCTTGAAATCTTCAAGATATGTTTCAGATCTAGGTTCTAGGCTTAGGATGTGGGTTGAATTACTAGAATTTAGGTCTGAATAACCTTCGAGGGTCACCTTATCAGAATAAGGGATGGAATTTACACCCTCGAGAGGTTCAGTTCTACTCTCATACTTGCTGGAGTTTTGGGATTCTAAAATGGGCTCATCATGATCTTTTCCTGCATTTGGAGCTTCCCAACATTCTTCAATATCAGGTGCATTATACTCCATCTGGGTTGGGAATCCACAACCATTTTGTGCCTCAAACACGAGATCAAATTTATCCTCGATGTTGTCCCAAGATAGTTCATCCTCTGTTGGTGGTATATACGGGTATTTCTGATCAATCACTTGTTTTATTAATCTCATTATCTCTTCCCATTTTTCAAGACTATCTTGGTGTTGCTTCCAAAGTCGAGGATTTGTCATACATTGAAGGTATTCACTATTGTGCAATTTTTCTATCTCACTGTATGCAGTAATGAACAAGTCATGGGTTGATCCTTTGTTGGCTTCTGCTAATAGTACTTGGGCACAAGTTATTTCAAAGGTTGTGGTTGTTGGGACATCAACCTGAATGTTTCCTACTGTTGTTGAGGTTTCTTCATTTTCATAGAATTTCATGGCATCCTCAATCATTTTATCTCTCATGGATCTCTGATATTCAGGTTTGTTGAATGGAAGTCCTAGGTGGTTTGGGTGCATATTTGGATCAGGTGGTGGAGTCAAGATGTAGAATCAAGTTATGAATCGCGATGTGTTATGAAGCGATCAGATCTGAATAATGAGTCCCACTGAAAATGTGTATGTGTGCACTAAAGAGAAAAGATGAGGGACTGGAGATGTTCTTGACCCAATCAAGACACCCAAAGATGTTTAGATGACTATGGAGGTTCGGGGCGGATGGACCCCTGGATCAGAAGATCGTCCACCTGAGAATTACCTGGGCAGCCAGAGAGGGAGAGTCCCACAAAGACCCCTACACGGTAGAGTGTCCCTACGGGTAACAGGGTTTCCCCCACCTGACCTCTCTTGTCACTGAGATTCCAGGTAGACCAGAATGGGGACCTTGACCTCTTAAGTCTCCCACTTTTATTTCAAAGTTGCTTTTAGGGTTCTCACTTGAACTTTAGATGTGTTGATGTCGTGACCTAATTTATAGGTTGGTTGACCCAAGGGGTCAACTTCACCTGACCTGTCCTATAGATGGAAGAATGATTCTAGGTTTAGAGCCTATAGATCACCCAGATTTGACTCCCAGGTTATTAGGTCCAAAAAATTTTAAGATGAAAGTCTTTTTAGAGCTCAATTTTTTTAGGGTTTGTTTTGTTAAGATCTCTTCAATCAAGGTCATGGGTAGCACACTGATGCGGGAAGGTTTATTTCCTTTTATGCGGGCATGTGTGACTAGCACTTCAAGATCCTACTGTAGAAACCCTAATTTGGTTCTATTTCCAGTCTTTTTTTCTTTTTCACAAGGTTCACTTTGGACTTTAAAATCAAGAAATGTGTTGTCCATAGAGATTAAGCATTATTTCTATTAGGCACATGAATTTGTGAGATGGACTCTAAAAATCTCTCTAACTTCAAGAACATTTGAAAAAAAATTTTGCAAAATTAGGAAACGTTTGCCTTAAAGATGGTGATTACTAAATAAAGAAGGCAATTGATTCCTAAATTGATTTTCTTCCTTTTGTCGTTTTAGAATTAGGGGATGATTAAGGAAGAAAAGAAATTACCTGCCCTGGAGTGGTTGACTTATGGGAGGGATTTTCATGTGAAATACCTGCAAGATCACATCAAAGCAAAGTAGGGCAAGTTAGTGTTCAATATGAAGAAAAGAATGTAGAGACTAGTGGTAAATTGCGCGTTGCTCCCCGGCAACGGCGCCAAAATGTTCGTAACGCTTTTGCGGGTTTTAAAAGAATGTCACATTGTAGTATAGCCGACAAAGCGTTCAAACAAATAAAGAGTTTTTATTACTCGAAAATCGGAGTATCCGAGGTTGAACACAGGGAGCAATTGGAATTTACTACTAACCAAAATGTAATTGAACACTCTAATTTACTCAAAACTTAAATTCAAATGCATTTAAAATGTAATTCGGGCAAAAGAGTAAAATTGGACATCTGATCTTGTGATCAGACGTCTTAAAAGTGTTATTCTTCTCTTCTTATGATATTTCTTTCTCCTCTTCTCAGCAGTCTCTCCTTCTTCCTTCTGATCTTGGCATTTGCGAAGGCTTCTTCTTCCTCTTCTCTTCTTTTCTCTTGGTAGTCTTCACTTGGCCTCTCTTCTTTCTCTGCAGTCTCTCTTCTGCCTTCTTCTTTTTCTTTCTACAAAGGCTTCTCTTTCTTCCTTGGTCTCTGTTCTTCCTTCTCTTCTCTGCCTTGCCTTCTTTCTTCCTTCTCTTCTTCTTCCTCGCGGCTAAGTCTTTCTTCCTCAATGTTCAGCCTACCAGCACAGATCAAAACCTATCCCTTTCCCTCTACCCGCACATCTCTCTCTCAGCAATTCACTCAAGGACGCTCTCCCAGAGCCAGACGGGTAATCGGGTCGGATTTCGCACCCGGGACTAGGCGCACCTGCAAGTGGGTGATGCGCGAGGGGTGCGTAGGTTAGGGTCGGGTTGGATCCCGCCAAATCCGCGAGGTGAAACCGCGGACGAGGTGGGCGCTAGGGCAAGTGAGGGACCTCACCCCTGTGCGTTCGGAGGCAACCAAACAATATCACAAATTGAACTTATACTACAACGGCGCCTCGTATTTCCACGATGTGGGACTAAAGTCTCTGGCCCAATCTTGCGCACGCCTGCAGACCTGTGCGCAATCGCCACAGCTGCAGACTTCTTAGCGCTCCTTGCTGGGCCCGCGGCTTCGCACTGCTCGCGCGCATCTGCTGCGGCTGAAGCCCGGAAGACCTGATGCCTGGAGCTGCGCCTGAAGCTGCTTCAAATGTCGTCAATGGCGGCAGGGGCTTTGATATTGTCAAACACAACATGAGCCTCTCGGCTCAATCAGACCAGCTGGGGACCTTCGCCGTGGCACAGCGAAGGTGGTGAATGGTGCTGCAGGCCGCAGGATGGCCTAGGAGTGTGTGCCTAGGTCAACCTGTGGCCGGAGGTGTGGGGTTGTTCGGGGGGTTACTGCAGAGGTGTGGAGTGGCAGTGGAGGAGCAAAAAGTTTTCCTTGTGGTGAGGCGGAGCTTATGAGATGGTTGGCGAGCCGTGTGGAGGGGTGGAATGGTGGGAGCGGCTCGCCGGAGGTCGGTTGAAGGCAAGGAAGATGGAGGTGGTCAGCGTCGGTCGAGGGCCAATTAAATGAAATAAAAGGGGGAAAAGAGAGAGGGGAAGATGGAGAGTAGTTCTAACCTAATTATAGGGACGAAGGGGGATGGAAGGCCTACAGCAGTACCTGCTGTCATCGGAGAAGAAGCTGCCCAGTGGAGGAGGACGGCGGCGACGAAGGGGTTGAGGCATCGTGCGCGAGTGTTGTGCGACGCGAAGGAGAGTCAGGAAGATGACTCTGCCACTGTTTTTGTGGCAGAGAGAAGAGGATGGGAGAGGGAGCTCGCTGGAGCTTGCTGGACACTTGGCCGGAGAAGAAAGAGACGAATTGGGGGTGGAAGTCCGGCCAAGTCAAGCTAAAGATCTGCGGCCGAGCTTAGAGGTTCTTTTATGGGCACTGGGCCGTGTGGAGGGAAGGAATGGGCACTCCTATTGCCTCTGATGGATCGTCGGAGTAGGAAAGAGGTTAAGATACCCAAATCCCTCGTGCGTTCGCACGAGGGATTGGGTTCCACCAGAGGTTGTGTTTGGCCGTAGATGGAAGGGAATTCCTCAGAGAATCTCCCTTCCATTTCTGGGAGGGGATCTCTGAGGAATCAGAGAGTAATCCCTCTATAAACCTCGCCGGAGGTTGTTTCTACCCTAACAATGGCGGCAGGACCTGATTGCAAAGGTGGCAAGGAAAATAGGGGGCTCTCTGCAATGATTTCAAAAGATAGGGACAAAATTGTGATTTGGGTGTACTAAATTGCAAAGTAGGTCAAGATGACCTCCCCTTAGGTCAAAATTTTGGTAAAAACCTAATTTGGACCTAAGGAATCCAATGGTGAAGTTAGATTTTAGTTTTGACCATGTTTGATTGGACATTTTACGTAAAAACCCAAATTAAGTTAATTGATGACCTAGGACCCTAATCTAGGTCAAACTGCGTTCTAGAGGCCACATTAAGTGTTCTAAACCCTAAGGAGTATTTTTACCTAATTTTTAGAGGGTTTAATTTATTTTTATCCTAACTAGAACCTTGTTAATTTAAGCGGGTCTGTTTTAGGGTTACCAAATGTCATTTAATTCCTGGATTGCATCTAAACCCATGTCTGATTGACTCAACCCGCTTTTTATCTCATTTAGACCATTTGACCTATGTTTTTCCTCTGAGAAAACCCATTTATGCACTGCAATGGTAAAATTGCAGTTTTACCCTTTAATTCATTTTTCTTCTCAGAGCACTTATTCCTTTATTTAGGCCTTCTTCTAGGTTATGTAGGAGCTTTTATCTTCTTTATTGGGTCAAAATAAGCTAGTTATGGCTCATGATGAGGCTCTCATCATACCCCCATACCTAGCTTTCGCTAGTCCCTTAGCAAAATTTCAAGGTTTTAACTTCCGTTCTATACCTAGAGTGTCTGTCAACAATCATGATAAGTGCTTCTCCTTTTCTTTTGTGATTAGGTAGGAATGCCGACAATAGGCCTAGAGGTACTCAAGTACCAACCAAAATCCGGACCTGACCCGCTTTAGCCTCAATCCTCCGCAAAGGTTTCTAAGGCCCACAAAAACTAACGTAGGGTTTGTTGGACTCCGCGGTTAAAGCACCTGTGCTTGAGACATTTTTAGCCTAGGTTCAGTTTTGCAGTGCATTTTTTTGTAAGAGAGAGATAGAAGATTTATTTGTTTGGAGAGCTTTTCTCTCTCTTTTCCTTTTTATTTCTAGCTTCAGATTAGCTTCTCAACACGGTCTATATCGGATTCCTCGTCCCCATCATCAATCCTCAAGGGTTCCTGGCTATCGATGCTTCGAGATAGCCCCACCCATGGCAACCCCCAAAACCCCGGCTTTCGAGATTTCGAGATAATCCCATCCATGGCGTTCCGTGGCCGAATTCAGACCCTGACGATCGACATTTCGTGATAATACCGCCCATGGTATCTGAACCAGCAGAGTGCTTACACGCCCCCAGTAGGATATTTAAGTATCTTAAGAGACAAGCACCGGGGAGACAATATGTTGTTATGCATCTTTGAGGGGAATTTCCCACCTCTCCGCGTCGGGAACTCGTCCAAATCAACTTGTGTTGATTGGCCGCTCCTAATCTAGGTGACTTTTTCAGAACGTTAAACGCTTTTGCGTGGTTTGGATGTTTATGCACACTGAACCAGACTGTGTGTGAATTTGGGGTGCTTAGGTTACCGAATCCCGCAAACCGGAGGTCAGTTAACAAGGCTAAATACTTCCTAAGCCTTTGACTTAATACTTAAGCTTCGCATTTTCCCCAACCTCTTGAGGATTATCCAGATTTTAACGGATACGTGAATTTTTAAGCTAAAGAATCTAGCCCAAGAGGCCTAAGACCAGCGTTCCCGCTAATCTCTTGTTGTGTCTCCTTAGCACTTTTTCTTTTATTTCTTTTCTTGATCTGGTCTAGAACTTTAGTTAATTCCTTAATCTTTTACTAATGAATATTTCTTTTTTCTTTCTCATTTTGTGCACCTTTTTGTCATTTTTTGCTCTTTTTCTTTTTCTTATGAATATGTGGCTTACAAAATTTTCTCCCTCCCCCATTGTTTTTGTTCTTTTTCATAATTTTTCAATGTTTTTGTGTTTTTGACATATGTGAATTTTTTTGTGTGAGAATCCTTTTGATTTTTCTTGGTTCTGTATGTATGCACTTTAGCACCCCCCGCATGCCTAAGTTTTGCAATGTCCTCATTGTAGACGGAGGGTGTGAATAAGTGTTGAGGTCAGGGACATAGAACAGGATACATCGGGTGGGTGAAAGGGTCGAAAATGACTGATGCGGATGATTTTAAGCTTTGATACGTGTACCAGAGGTGGGATCAACTGTCTAAGGCTGAACTCAAGGTGTAATAGACGTGTAGTACAGACGGATAATCAGACGGGTCTTTATTTTTGGGATGACGGGTAGCCTCCTGTTAAGCGCTAAAGTTGATGCCTTCAACCGAGCAGAAAATGGGGTGGAGAGGGAGTGGTCAAATCAGTGGAATTTTGTAAAACAAGCACCTTAATTAAGAGCTTCGTTGGTCCAACCAGTTGCTTATTAAGATCAGTGGGCTAATGATGCAGCCTAAACCCAATAAGTCTGGTGGGTTGATAGATGTAGATCAACAAATGTGGAACCCACCATATGCAGTGAAGTTCTGATGGATATGGAAGTGAAAACTCGGGTTCAGGCTGAGTCGAATCAGCCTGGTCAAAGTAGGGTTCCGAAAAATTATCCAAGTAAGGTGTGGAATCCCTACAGGGGTGATCAAAGGATGGAGGCTCCTGATTTGTGGTCTGATCAGTACCCGATACCCGGTCAAGATATGGAGTTGAATCATCTGCAAACGGCTCAGTGAGAGGTGAATCGGAATAGAAATTGAGTCCGGTTGTGGGTCGGGGTGGGGAACGGGTTTTGATTGGTTCTGTATATGTGGAGCAGGTGGCTTCAAAGAAGATTGGCTTGTTATAATCAAGAAGCAGATTTTCTCCGATGTTATGGTCAGATTCGAGATTGTTAGAGAGTTTGCGAAAATCAAAGTTTGAATGAGATACTAGATCATGAGTTCCACCATAGAATAAATCATATGTTGTATATTCAGCAGCCTGACTGGGATCTAGCCTAAATGTTAATTTTGAGCTTAGAAGGGTATCCTTATCTGGTAGAGGCTCAGATTCTAAGCTAGTAGGGCAGACCCAATTGAAACCCTGCTCGTCCAACTCCTCGATTTCTGTGTGTTAGTTTGGCATGACTTCCGAAAAATCGATTCGTTCTTCTGAGGAGGTTGGCGAGGGATATTCATCAAATCGAGGCCTAAAATCATATTCTTCATTAAAAGATTGATCTTCTTCATATGGGGCCTTGAAATCTTCAAGATATGTTTCAGATCTAGGTTCTAGGCTTAGGATGTGGGTTGAATTACTAGAATTTAGGTCTGAATAACCTTCGAGGGTCACCTTATCAGAATAAGGGATGGAATTTACACCCTCGAGAGGTTCAGTTCTACTCTCATACTTGCTGGAGTTTTGGGATTCTAAAATGGGCTCATCATGATCTTTTCCTGCATTTGGAGCTTCCCAACATTCTTCAATATCAGGTGCATTATACTCCATCTGGGTTGGGAATCCACAACCATTTTGTGCCTCAAACACGAGATCAAATTTATCCTCGATGTTGTCCCAAGATAGTTCATCCTCTGTTGGTGGTATATACGGGTATTTCTGATCAATCACTTGTTTTATTAATCTCATTATCTCTTCCCGTTTTTCAAGACTATCTTGGTGTTGCTTCCAAAGTCGAGGATTTGTCATACATTGAAGGTATTTACTATTGTGCAATTTTTCTATCTCAATGTATGCAGTAATGAACAAGTCACGGGTTGATCCTTTGTTGGCTTCTGCTAATAGTACATGGGCACAAGTTATGACAAAGGTTGTGGTTGTTGGGACATCAACCTGAATGTTTCCTACTGTTGTTGAGGTTTCTTCATTTTCATAGAATTTCATGGCATCCTCAATCATTTTATCTCTCATGGATCTCTGATATTCAGGTTTGTTGAATGGAAGTCCTAGGTGGTTTGGGTGCATATTTGGATCAGGTGGTGCAGTCAAGATGTAGAATCAAGTTATGAATCACGATGTGTTATGAAGCGATCAGATCTGAATAATGAGTCCCACTGAAAATGTGTATGTGTGCACTAAAGAGAAAAGATGAGGGACTGGAGATGTTCTTGACCCAATCAAGACACCCAAAGATGTTTAGATGACTATGGAGGTTCAGGGCGGATGGACCCCTGGATCAGAAGATCGTCCACCTGAGAATTCCCTGGGTAGCCAGAGAGGGAGAGTCCCACAAAGACCCCTACACGGTAGAGTGTCCCTACGGGTAACAGGGTTTCCCCCACCCGACCTCTCTTGTCACTGAGATTCCAGGTAGACCAGAATGGGGACCTTGACCTCTTAAGTGTCCCACTTTTATTTCAAAGGTGCTTTTAGGGTTCTCATTTGAACTTTAGATGTGTTGATGTCGTGACCTAATTTATAGGTTGGTTGACCCAAGGGGTCAACTTCACCTGACCTGTCCTATAGATGGAAGAATGATTCTAGGTTTAGAGCCTAGAGATCACCCAGATTTGACTCCCAGGTTATTAGGTCCAAAAAATTTTAAGATGAAAGTTTTTTTAGAGCTCAATTTTTTTAGGGTTTGTTTTGTTAAGATCTCTTCAATCAAGGTCATGGGTAGCACACTGATGAGGGAAGGTTTATTTCCTTTTATGCAGGCATGTGTGACTAGCACTTCAAGATCCTACTGTAGAAACCCTAATTTGGTTCTATTTCCAATCTTTTTTTCTTTTTCACAAGGTTCACTTTGGACTTTAAAATCAAGAAATGTGTTGTCCATAGAGATTAAGCATTATTTCTATTAGGCACATGAATTTGTGCGATGGACTCTAAAAATCGCTCTAACTTCAAGAACATTTGAAAAAAAATTTCGCAAAATTAGGAAACGTTTGCCTTAAAGATGGTGATTACTAAATAAAGAAGGAAATTGATTCCTAAATTGATTTTCTTCCTTTTGTCTTTTTAGAATTAGGGGATGATTAAGGAAGAAAAGAAATTACCTGCCCTGGAGTGGTTGACTTGCGGGAGGGATTTTCACGTGAAATACCAGCAAGATCACATCAAAGCAAAGTAAGGCAAGTTAGTGTTCAATATGAAGAAAAGAATGTAGAGACTAGTGGTAAATTGCGCGTTGCTCCCCGGCAACGGCGCCAAAATGTTCGTAACGCTTTTGCGGGTTTTAAAAGAATGTCACATTGTAGTATAGCCGACAAAGCGTTCAAACAAATAAAGAGTTTTTATTACTCGAAAATCGGAGTATCCGAGGTCGAACACAGGGAGCAATTGGAATTTACTACTAATCAAAATGTAATTGAACACTCTAATTTACTCAAAACTTAAATTCAAATGCATTTAAAAAGTAATTTGGGCAAAAGAGTAAAATTGGACGTCTGATCTTGTGATCAGACGTCTTGAAAGTGTTATTCTTCTCTTCTTCTGATATTTCTTTCTCCTCTTCTCAGCAATATCTCCTTCTTCCTTCTGATCTTGGCTTTTGCGAAGGCTTCTTCTTCCTCTTCTCTTCTTTTCTCTTGGTAGTCTTCACTTGGCCTCTCTTCTTTCTCTGCAGTCTCTCTTCTGCCTTCTTCTTCTTCTTTCTGCGAAGGCTTCTCTTTCTTCCTTGGTCTCTGTTCTTCCTTCTCTTCTCTGCCTTGCCTTCTTTCTTCCTTCTCTTCTTCTTCCTCGCGGCTAAGTCTTTCTTCCTCAACGTTTAGCCTACCTGCACAGAGCAAAACCAATCCCTTTCCCTCTACCCACATGTCTCTCTCTCTCAGCAATTCACTCAAGGATGCTCTCCCAGAGCCACACGGGTAATCGGGTCAGATTTCGCACCCGGGACTAGGCGCACCTACAGGTGGGTGATGCGCGAGGAGTGCGTAGGTTAGGGTTGGGTCGGATCCTACCAGATCCGCGAGGTGAAACCGCGGACGAGGCGGGCGCTAGGGCAGGTGAGGGACCTCACCCCTGTGCATTCGGAGGCAACCAAACAATATCACAAATTCAACTTATACTACAGTGGCACCTCGTATTTCCATGATGTGGGACTAAAGTCTCTGGCCCAATCTCGCGCGCGCCCGCAGTCCTGCGTGCAATAGCCATAGGTGCAGACTTCTCAGTGCTCCTTGCTGGGCCCGTGGCTTCGCACTACTCGCGGCATCTGCTGCGCCTGAAGCCTGGAAGACCTGATGCCTGGAGCTACGCCTGAAGATGCTTCAAATGTCGTCAATGGCGGCAGGGGCTTTGATACTGTCAAGCACAAAATGAGCCTCTCGGCTCAATCAGACCAGCTGGGGACCTTCGCCATGGCACGGCGAAGGTGGTGAACGGTGCTGCAGGTCGCAGGATGACCTAGGCATGCGTGCCTAGGTCAACCTGTGGCCGGAGGTGTGGGGTTGCTCGGGAGGTTACTGCGGAGGTGTGGAGTGGCAGTGGAGGAGCGGAAAGTTTTCCTTGTGGTGAGGCGGTGCTTATGAGATGGTTGGCGAGCCGTGTGGAGGGGTGGAATGGTGGGAGCAGCTCGCCGGAGGTTGGTCGGAGGCGAGGAAGATGGAGGTGGTCAGCATCGGTCGAGGGCCAATTAAATGAAATAAAAGGGGGAAAAGAGAGAGGGGAAGATGGAGAGTAGTTCTAACCTAATTATAGGGACGAAGGGGGACGGAAGGCATACAGCAGTACCTACTGTCGTCGGAGAAGAAGCTGCCCAGTGGAGGAGGACGGCGGCGACGACGGGGCTGAGGCAGCGTGCGCGGGTGTTGCGCGACGTGGAGGAGAGTCAGGAAGATGACTCTGCCACTGGTTTTGTGGCAGAGCGAAGAGGATGGGAGAGGGAGCTCGCCGGAGCTTGCTGGACACTTGGCCAGAGAAGAAAGAGATGAATTGGGGGTGGAAGTCCAGCCAAGTCATGCTAAAGATCTAATGCCGGGCTTAGAGGTTCTTTTATAGGCACTGGGCCTTGTGGAGGGGCGGAATGGGCACGCCTATTGCCTCTGATGGATCGCCGGAGTAGGAAAGAGGTTAAGATACCCAAATCCCTTGTGCGTTCGCACGAGAGATTGGGTTCACACCAGAGGTTGTGTTTAGCCGTAGATGGAAGGGAATTCCTCAAAGAATCTCCCTTCCATTTCTGGGAGGGGATCTCTGAGGAATCAGAGAGTAATCCCTCTCTAAACCTCACCGAAGGTTGGTTCTGCCCTAACAATGGCGGCAGGACCTGATTGCAAAGGTGGTGAGGAAATTAGGGGGCTCTCTGCAATGATTTCAAAAGATAGGGACCAAATTATGATTTGGGTGTACTAATTTGCAAAGTAGGTCATGATGACCTCCCCTTAGGTCCAAATTTTGGTACAAACATAATTTTGACCTAAGGAATCCAATGGTGAAGTTGGATTTTAGTTTTGACCACATTTGACTTGATATTTTGCGTAAAATCCCAAATTAAGTTAATTGATGAGCTAGGACCCTAATCTAGGTCAAACTAGGTTCCAGAGGCCACATTAAGTGTTATAAACCCTAAGGAGTATTTTTACATGATTTTTAG
Source organism: Thalassia testudinum (assembly GCA_037157565.1). Classification (NCBI taxonomy): domain Eukaryota; kingdom Viridiplantae; phylum Streptophyta; class Magnoliopsida; order Alismatales; family Hydrocharitaceae; genus Thalassia; species Thalassia testudinum. The sequence goes on along the minus strand of JAZHRO010000015.1, from coordinate 43,598,869 downwards.
AGGATTTACTTGATTTTTATCCTAACCAGAACCTTGTTAATTTAAGCGAGTCTATTTTAGGGTTACCAAATGTCATTTAATTCCTGGATTGCATCTAAACCCATGTCTGATTTACTCAACCCACTTTTTATCTCATTTAAACCATTTGACCTATGTTTTGCCTCTGAGAAAACCCATTTATGCACTGCAATGTAAAATTACAGTTTTGCCCTTTAATTCATGTTTTCTTCTCAAAGCATTTATTCCTTTATTTAGGCCTTCTTCTAGGTTATGTAGGAGCTTTTGTCTTCTTTATTGGGTCAAAATGAGCTAGTTATGGCTCATGATGAGGCTCTCATCAAGCCTATAGAAAATGTACTGAAGTGCTAGTAGGAGAATTAGTTTTAGGTCTGGAAGAGTTAGGATCAAGAGGTGTATCAGATGGAAGAGTGGAAGGTCCAAGTTGATATATGGAAATAGGAAATGGTGGATCAATAGTGCTTCTACCACTCCTAATAGTATTGTCATTATGTTCGTCCTAGGATGTAGATGGTGTATCTGGATTAAATAGATTAGGTGGTTGTGGTTAATAATAGGAAGAATTAGGATCAGAGTAAAGTTCAAGTTGTTCGTGCAAGGATTATGAAATAAAGTGTGCTTGACCTTGCATAGGTGGTTTAGGATGTACATACCTCTCGGCTGGTATGTTTCTAGGATTAGGTTTTGTCTAAGATGGGAATGAAAGTGTTTGATGGGAATCCATCAAATGTGCTAGCTGGGCTCTCATCTCAACTAATGACGCATCCTATTTTTGATACATAGCAATGTTCTGTTCCTACATATCAGCAAGTGCTTTCATGATTATGCCCAACTACTCATCTAGTGTAGGCCCAGATTGAGAGTACTGGGTGGGCTTGGTTTGGGCTGCTGGTAGGCATGCAGAGGATATCCATGTTGTGGATGTGGTGGCTGTGGTGGAGGCAGTTCTTTAGTCAGGTTTTGCAGTGGTGGTGCAGAAGGTTGTTGAAAATTTGGTCTCTATGAATTTCCCGACCATGAGAAATTAGGATGATTATGCCATCCAAGGTTATAGGTTTGTGAATATGGAATGTTTTGAATGGCATGGAGCTCCTCCGAAGCTCTGGAACGTACAAGGAAGTCAAAATATGGAGGAACAAAGGTTCCTCTGGCCAGTGGAGAAGGATAGTGCGGTGAATACTCAGAAGGTGTCTTAGATAGGTTTTCCATAGTTTCCCTCCTTGTAAGAAACTAAGAAGAAGTGTGGTGTGCAGGTGACTGAGAAGAAGATGATTTAGAGAGGAATTTCCATACTTCATCAACTTTCTTCTTGATTAAGCCTACCTTATCCAATTGACTGGTTACTATCTCCAAGCCGCATGTGCTGGATTTGACTTCATGTACCCCAATGTGTGAATGAGAATGAGGATCCTCTATTAAAAATGCTCATCGAAGCATTATTAATTGAATTCTCAGTCGTACCTTCAAAGAGCTCGAAGGTAGAACCCTCATCTTGACACAGGAAGTTGCCTTGACAAGCGGCATCTACAAAATTCCATGTCATCATGGAGCCCATGGTAGAAGATCTAGACTTCCTTGTGGGACACCATGGTGGGGACATTTTCCATGGAGTTCATGGGATCTCTGCCATGTCTCGTGCATCTACTCTCATGAATTTTGTGTAAAAGTGGTGATAGCATGCCTTAAGGCATTTGTGCGACCTACAAGAAAATACTTCTTTAGGAACTCATGTTCCAAAGAAGGGCAAATTTCTATCTGTGTAGTCTGAGATAAAGTGCGATACCAAAAGGCGGCTTTGTCTTTCAATGAAAAGGAGAACATTTTCATTAGAAGTGTGTGCTGATCATGGCCCTATGGACCCAAAGTCTAGGTAAGGTTTTTTAGATCCTCTAAATGCTGAAAAGGGTCTTTGAAGCAAGACCATGGAAATGAGGGATAAGGACTATGATGGGTGGCTTCAGTTCAAAAGCATGACCCCTAGCGGGAAATCGAACCCCAGGCATAATGGGTGCAACTACAAAATTATAGTAATCCTGTAGTTGAGGTCTACAAGCCTGGGGATGGGGGTTCGCTAGTAAATGTATAGCTTTAGTAAGTTGTTGCACCTGTTGTATAAGTGTGCTCATCTGAAGTTGTGTTTGGAATAGGTGTTGTAGGTTTCGTGCACCTCTGTCTAATTGTGGTTGGTTTAGAAGGTTAGGGTAGGGAGGAGGTAGAAAAGGTGGTGGTGGTTGGGGAGGTGGGTGATGTGGATAGTGAGGAGGATGATCTTCAAAGTGTTTATACTGTGCAGAATCATGGTCATCCTTAGGATGGATAGAGTGATGGATAGGTGTTTGAGGCTCGGGAGGTAAAGGATTTGACGTGGAACGCATAGAAGAAGAAGCTTAGGCATCAACACCCAAGGGAGGTACAAGTGAAGGGTTTTGGGATCTCCTACCGTCCATGAGTTCAATTTTTGAAAATGATTTTTTGAAGTTGTCACAAACTCACATCTGCAATACCAAACATAATCAATCCAACCAAAACAAAAAATCCCAATCAATCTCAATCTCACAAGACCAAGCAATCAATCAAGCGAGACAAAATCACAGATTTTTTTTCGAAGGTCTGTTATGTAAAATAGATTACGCAAATAGATTTTTTAGTACAATTGTATGCATTCTAAGATCAACTTAGCAATGAGAAAATCTCTATAATCCACCCAAGACTTGGATAAGACTGGCGTACAAATCTAAGTCCCTGTGGGTGCACAGAAGGATGAGATAAAATCCCTGTGTTTGTGTACCTTTCATGATCGTGTAGTGTGTACATGATAATTAATCAATAAAGTATAGCGATAAAAACACACACAAGGTATGAACAAGATTATTAAGTCACTCTTTTTGGATTTAGATTTGTCTTCATAAGAGTGTTTTGCAGGAAGAAGTGTGAGTGCATATGTGATGAGGCACTCATCATGATCTCTACCCCTAATTAACTAGTCTTCCTAGTTAATTAGATAAGGTTATGAACATATAAGGGTTAATTATAGAATAAGGGATATTTAGTAAAGGACCTTAAAATAAGTTAAAAATGACATTTTATTATTCAATTAACATTATTAATAATTTTGTTAATAATTGGACTCGAAATCCTATTAATCATTCCCTTAATTAATAAGTTAAGTAACTTAAACTTAATGTAAACCTAAGTATATAATAACTTAAGTAATTTTACTTTATCTAAGAAATTAATCCAAAAAGGTAAAAAATGTAAATTCAAGGTGAAAACATAATATTTACCTTATTTACTATCATATATAAAAGGTTGAAAAAGATCTAAGTTAAAATAAACCTTTAAAACCTGAGTTTACATTTTTATCCCTAATATTCATTACAGTCGGGTCCTTATTCCTCACATAGGTCGTTAAGATTCATTACATTTAAGTCCCTTTCCCTCTTCTTCTTCAACCGAATGAACGGCTGGCGGTAGAGAGTCACCCCACCGTGCGATTACCGCCCTACTGACATCAACCTTCTTTGTCCAAGCTCTTGCAGCTTGCGCTCACCACCTCCTCTTGATCCATCGGTCTAGATTAAATGGAAATCCTATTTTTCAGTGGGAGATAACCTCACCGTTGTCGGAGACGACGATGGATGTTAAGCTCCTCAAGCTCTTTCTTCGGCCAGACCCCGCCATTCTCTTCGTCACCAACTGCTATAATTACCCCCTCACCCCTTAGATTTTACTCAAGTTGGATCCCTTCCCTCTTCTAACACTGCAGCTGACCCAATAGGCTATTCGTCCAAAACTCTGGTGACTTTCCATTTCAATTTCCGACTTCCTCCATCCATCTTGATCAGCCAAGGAGATCCGCCGTGGTCTTCCGTGTCTCTGACACAGGCGCCGACCAAAGGAACCCTCCGCTTCACCTCAAATCCGTCTGCTGGAGATCTTTCTTCCACCCACTGATTTTGTCGTCCGCTATGAACCTTTGGCGGAACCCTATTGACCCCTTCGTCCAGGTAACAGTAGATTAGGAGTAGTAGGAGTAGGCTAACTTAGTTAGTTAGTTTAGGTAGTTAGATTATATGTAATTTTAGAATTTTAGTTTCATCTTCTCCGACTTCGGCTAGATCCTTGAGCTTGCCAGAGCTTTAATCTTGTCTTTTTAAATCACTTTCCACCTTCCTTTATCTTCCATAATCATTTCTAAATCATTTAATTGCTTAATTGATCACCTAATCGCCTCATTCAAATTCCACCTTCACCGACTACTAACACTGTCCATGGTGACAGTAATCGACCTAATTCCACCTTCACTAGGGTCTTCCATCATCTATTCACCACTTTAGGACCCTAATCGACACTATAATACCTATAAATACCACATATAAATTAAATGCCCAAATTTTAATTTAGTTCCTAAGCTTGCTGTCAATGGCGGCTCAGGAGCAGTTCAAATCTTAAATTAAATATATATTTATGAATATAAACATCTGTTGACTTGTTGTAACCTCTCAAATGAGTGGATAAACAAGTCCTGAGCTTATTTCAAATCAAATTTTTAAAGAAACAAATTCACTGTCAAATCTTAACTCTAATGAACAAAATGGGAATTGAATGTGATACTGAGGTTCCTTGCAACCTTAGGATCCTTTCTAAATCAAAAATGGTAAGTTTTCACAATCTGTACACAGATTACATATTTTCTGGACTCATCGAAGCTCCGACAAGCTCCGGCAAGCCAAAACTGTGATTCAGCCTATGAAACTTGTTAAGAAGCTCCATAATGATAAAATGTGGATCACTGATTGTCTTGAGGATATTTGTTTGAAGATTTAATGTCTGGAGCCAAAGATTGAACTTCATCTTCCCCAACTCTGGCAGAGTTGGAGAAATCTGATAAAGAGATTTAAGAAGCATTGAAGGAACTCAGAAGCTTCAGTGCAATGCACTGAAGCTGTTTAAACTCTTGGAATGCTTTAACAACCTTCCATTGGCTCTAACGAACACACACCTTTTCAAGCTCAGGCGGCGAGCTTGAAACCCTAGGAATCAGGGTCAGAACACCTATCTGAAGATCTGAATAAGTTTTTGAGGTTGAGAAGACTCTAATTGAGGCTTTGATTTCTTGGGAGAAGGCTTTGAACAAAAAGTCAAACTTTTGTGCCTTCACAGTCAAACTGAGTTTGATAATGGAGTTATGAGCTAGAATTAAGGTATTGAGGAGTGTAAACTATTTCTGAGAATTTGTTGAATGGTCTGAGAGAGAATAAAGTGAGCTTAGATGATTTATTTAGTGAGAATTTCAATCCTGTCAATTTGGGTTACTTTCGAACCCAAACTAGCAGGAGAAGCATTTTGTTGAAATTTGAACATGAATCCTACCCAGATGAGTTAATTATAACCCCTAGAATTAGTTTTAATCAATTAGAAGCATTCTTAAGTGTCTGTTTACCTATTTCAGTCTGAAATTTTGAACTCTGATGCTTTCAGAGAAGCTTCAACCTTTTGTACACTATCTGAAGGTCTTGAGAGCTTAAAGACTACTCTAACAGATGCAAAATTATTTGTAGAACTTGTATAGACCTTTAAATAAGAAAGAAAAGTCCATCTGAGGACTCTGTGACATTAAAATCATTTCTAGGCTATAAATAACCCGTAGGAACCCCTGATTTTACTTTTCAAATTGAAGAGGAAAACATCATCAAAACCTTAAATTGACCCTACAATTGTGTAGATCTATCTTAGAACTTTCTAACAAACTTGAAATCACTCGATTTAGAGCTCTGGGTAAGAAGTTATGACCATTTGAAGTTGGGTCTAGAAGGGGCTAGATAGTCCCACATCGCTAGTTTCTGAACACGCGTATAGGGATAAAACAATTTTGTTACCCTGGCTATTCAGTCATCAACGCTCGGTGCACCGGTTACAGATATGATCTGAGCATGTGCATGTGTATGTGCGGACTTGTGTGCCTGCAGGTGTGTGCCCTTGTGGGTGTGAGCGAATGTGCCCTGGGAAGGCGAGAGGCCTAGGAGGCTGGGTTGAGCTGAAGTGGCTTGAGACTATGAACCGATATGAAATAAATCGAAATCGAACCTAATTGAGATTAGGCGAGGACTGACTAAGGTCTGGTCCCACCCTGGTCTCAGGGTACTGTGTATCCTCAAAAGGACCTCACCGCAAATAAAATAATTTTGGTTAAAAGAGTAAAAAAAACTCGGTTCAGCTGAAAGTCTAAGGGAATTGAAATAGAAGCCGATGGTTGTTAAATGCTAAGTGTTGAAGCTGAAGACTAAGTAAACAAAGGAGCATAGGCACAAAGGAAGGAAAAGAGAAGAAGGCAGGAGAAGACTAAGGGAAAGAGAATAAGAGATAGGAAGAGAAGGTAGGAACAACAGAAGGAAGGTAAGAAAGTGAGCTCGAGAGAGAGAAGAAAATAAAAGAAAGAGAGTAGAAGAGAGAAGCTGAAGAAAATAAATAAATAAAATCTTTTCTTGCATCATTTTAATTACTTTTTGAATTTGTTTTAATTGTAAAAAGGCATGTTTTAATAGATCAACTTTTATTGCCTTAATTGCTTTGGAATAAAATAGAAAAATAACATGTTTACTTGCTAATAAAGTACATCATTTAAGTAAATATGTTTTTCATATGGAATTTTGTATATTCTTTATAGTTTAAATATTTTGGCAAAATTCATGTTTTTTCTTTTTTTGAATCAGTGTGGATTGCTATCATAAACCGATAGCGATCCGGAGGGTATTATATTGCATATCAAAAGAGTATTACAAAAAAGTTGCCCAACTATGTATCAGAGACCAACATTCCTTTACAACATTCTCACATCTCACCTGTCTCCCTTGAAATAGCTTATCATTCCATGCCCTCCACACACAGCACAGAACGACTGCCATAGCCCCCAGTGGTCGAACAGGGTTGATGAACCTCTACGACATAGCATCCCAGGGAGGGAGGGGTTCTAAGCACACCAACCTCCAGATTTTATCCGTGATCAAGCAAGAGGATAAGATGTGTGTTGCACTATCAGAGTGTAATCCACATAGAGGGCAGGCATTCAGATCAATCCCCATCCTTCTGTGCCTAAGATCGCCAGTGATCAACCCTTCCCGTCTACAAAGCCACAGGAAAATCTGGACCTTCAGAGGAATTCTCAAAAGACAAACCTCTCTGTCGATAAGATCCCATTCCACATCATTGTTAGATCTAATAATTTTTTCATATGCCTGCTTCACTGAGAAATTAACCTACCAGCAGTATGTGTCCTTCACATCTGTCATAAGATACAGCTGCTGCAGTTTCTCCATCAGTTTCTGCCTCTCCTCCCATAGTCGAGTGCCTGGCCTGCACTGTTGTAGCCCTTCCAGCCGCCAGCAACCTTCAGCCTGGGACCACAAACTGCTAATTGTGGCATCTTTGTCAGCAGCAGCACCATACACCCTCGGGAAGGTCTCTTTCAGCAGGCCCAATTCAGACCACCTCTCATTCCATAAGCTAAAACATCTGCTACCTCCAAGTTTAGGTTGTAGTAGGTGCCAGTAACAGGTGATTGCAGAAATCACTGATCGCCAAAAGGGGGAGGGCCTCTTCAGCTAAAGCCTTTGCAGACAGCTATTGGATCCCCCATAGCTGCCCCTGATTAGATCATCCATCAGCCCCTCCTTGCAATCCAAAATTCTGATGGCCCATTTCAGTAGTATGGCCTCATTGAACTCTTTTAATGCTTTAATTGCCAACCCCCCAGCCTCCTTTGGTCTGCAGATAGTGTTCCATCTGATGGGCTGCATGAACCTACCCTCGTGTCCTGTTCCTTTCCAGAAGAACCTCTTCCTCATGATATCCAATCTCTTCCAGATGCATTTAGGGGCCTTAAATATGCTGAAGTAAAAGATTGGTATGGCAGTGATAACCGAGTTGAGCAAAATCAGTCTCCCACCCTTATATAGGAATTTACTACTCCACCCTTTTAGATTTCCGGCCACCTTCTCGAACAGTACATTCCAGTCTGATTTTTTCAGTTTTATAGCCCTTAAAGGTAATCCAAGGTATCTCAGAGGCAATTTAGTACGGGGTGAGCCCAGTGTACCCTCCAATTCCATCTGCTCCTGTTCATTCATACCAAAATAGATGAAAATAGACTTGTCTTTGTTCAAACATAAACCTGAAATGTCACCAAAGATCTTCACCAATAATCCCAAAGCATGTGCCTCAGACTTGGACCCTTCCACAAAGAACATAGTGTCATCTGCATATTGTAAAATGGGGGCCAAATGTCTCTTGTTTGATAGCGAGAACCCTTTAATTATACCCACCTCTGCTAATTTGCAAGCGTACCTTGCAAGCCCATCTACCGCAAGGTTAAAAACCAGTGGGCAAGGGGACACCCTTGTCTAACCCCACGTTGAGGCTGGATCCAGGCTCCACATGGCTTCCCATTGATCAAAGGAGAGAATGAAGAAGTGGTGATACAGCATTTCATCCATTGAATCCAAAGGGAGGGGAAGCCTCTTCTTCTAAACACCTCCCAAAGATACGGCTAGGAAATCGAGTCATAAGCTTTCTGGAAATCTACTTTCCACAAGAAGGCCTTTCATTTCCTCCGGTGCCAACCATTAACCATTTCCTGAGCCAAAATAAAGGACTCCTGAAGTGATCTGTTGGGCAAGAAAGCAGCCTGTATCGGATGAATCAGGTCTTGTAGAACAATTCTTAGCCTGTTAGCCAAGACCTTGCTGATGATAAGATAGATGGAGTTTGAAAGGGCAATCGGCCTAAAATCTGAAAATTGTTCAGCTCCCATTGATTTAGGCAAGAGGAAAAGATATGACTTGTTAATCCTCTCGAAACCAGCATTACCCACCTCAAATTCTCTAATAACATCCATCACCTCCTTACACACCACACTCCACATCTCTTTGTAAAGAAAACTTGTATTCCATCTGGGCCTGAGGAGCCTTCCGCATTTAATTCTCTGATTGCTTGTAAAGTTTCCTGTTCTGTAATTAGTGTATTTAGTTGCTCGACTTGTTCGCTTGTCACCCTGGGACTAATGTCACTTGCCATTCTCCATTTCCCCCTCCTAGTTGCCTGAGAAGCTTCCCTGAAAAATTTGATGGCTTCAGATTTAATCTCCTGATTAGTGGAGACCCTATGTCCATCACAAAGAATAGAGGAAATGAAGCTAAACCGCCTCCGAGAGCAAGGTGGAAAAATTTCGTATTGGCATCCCCCTCCTTAAGCCATAACTGCCTGGATCTCTCCCTCCAATCGATTTCTTGTTTAAGGTCTTCATCCAGTACCACATCTTGCCACATTTTCCTGTCATCCTATTCATCTTCAGACAGAGTGCCAGTAGCTTCCTTGGAGTCCAGCTCCTGGATTCTACTCAGAGCTTCCCTTCTCCTTTGTTCCCTCACCAAGGTAACAACAGATCCATATTCTTTTAAGATCTCACGCAATCCAGCTAGCTTAGTTGATAATCTGACAGTAGCAAACCCCTGTACCTTTCTAGCTCTCCACCAAGAACAAATCATCTGGTAAAAACCCGGTTCAGTCAACCATGATCTTTTCAGTTTGAAATATGTGCTAGCTAGACTTTCTTCCCCATTGTCCCATACTAGGGGGTATGATCAGAGAAAGGTCGGCTTAACCCATTCACAGTCGACAATTGGAATCTGACAAGGATGTCCACATTCCCAAAAAATCTATCAAGCTTGGAAGCCAGCCCGTTTCCATTATGCCAAGTAAATTCCACACCAGAGGATGGATATTCACTCAACTGCAGTGACTGAATCGTCATCTGAAATCCAATGGCCGATCTGTCTGTGCTGCCAATAGGCCTATCAGCCCCTGTTAAACCACAATTAAAATCTCCTCCCATCAGCCACATTTCCCCCTGCACCAACTCAGCTACTGTGGACCATTCCGCCCACAGCTCCTGCCTGGTAGAAGCAGTACAAGGTCCATAAGCCCCAGTAATCCAGATACACTCCTGCCCCTCTTGAGTCTGAAACTTGCATGTTAACATATGTCTGGCTTTGTGAACTTCCAAGCACTGAGCCCACCTCTTCCTCCACCAGATAGCAATGCCCCCCGACCTCCCATGCTCATCAATCTGTACACATTCATTCATCCCCGCAGCTAACAAGTCGGACCAAAGTCTATCATAATTACTTTCAATGTGTGTTCCTGAATGAGCTCACATTCAATTCCCCATTCTCTCAAGTATCTCATCAGAGATGCCCTTCGGCATTTGTCACGCAACCTATGCATGTTCCAAGTGAGGATTCTCATCACTCCTCATTGGAACCCTCTCTTCTGAGGGTCTGGCAACTGCACACTTGCATAACTTTGGCAACTTCATCTTCATCCATCAGAATGATAGCCTTTGATTTTCTTTGTCGAAGGTTGTATGGTGATCTCCCCTTATTGATCTTTGTGCATGATCCCCCTTCACATTCAGGATCTTCCGTCCCCTGCAAGACCTGTTTGTCCTTCAGAGATTCAAGTTGCATATCAAGGTTCCCCTGCCCTTGAGTCTCCCTACCACATGACAGCACATCCCCTGCCACCGTGGTCAATGGTCCTGCCAATTCTCCGCTGCCCAATTCCTCCAATTCTTCATTCTGAAGCGTCCCCATCTCCCCATCACACAGGTCCTTACACATCTCGACAGCCAGGGATTTATCGCCATGGTCCATGTACAGCTCCTGAGCAATCGCCTCCTCATCAGCTGTAGGTTCAGATGACTTACGCTGCTTTGCTACAACATCCCCCACCAGGAACCTCAGCCTCAGCATCCAGGAACTTCCACCACATCTCAAAATCAGACGATCAGGTATGGAGCCAGCGATGAAGACATCGACCCTCACACTCAGTTGATGCCCATTCCCCTCAAGCAGTCTGACGACCACATCTTCTACCACAGATGCAAAGCCTGAGATCATTGATGACACTACCTCCTTCAACCTCAGATGCAGAGGAAGTCCCTCAATCTCAAGATTTCTAGACCTAATTCCCACTCTCTGTGGCGTTCTCTCCGATAGGGCTCCATCAAACGGAGAGACCAGCCTCCAGATCATCGTGATGCCGTCGTTACATGATGTATGGAATCGTAATTTCTCAACATCCCCTGCACCCAAACCAAAAAGCATAAAACGTGTACTTGACAGAAAAGAGATCTGCTAGGAATCAATCGAAAGGGACAGAGAGGTTACCAAGGTGCAAACATTCTCCGTCGTCGGTCTTCCAGTCATAACCTCCCCAACCAGAGCTTCCTGCAAGGCCATCTTTGCAGCCTTGATGCTCACCGTCATAGGAATCTCCACATCAGCCATAAGCCCTCCCAAGTTGTGCTTAAGTGAAGGCAGAGGCGGCATTCGCCTAGCCCTAGAATTCAAATTTCCAGAGCTCGGGAAACGGCGTAACTCATTTGTCCCCCCAAACCCCTACACGAATCCCTTTTGTGGTCGAATCCCCCACACCCCAGACATACCACAGGAGATCGACAGGTGGCCGCCAAGTGTCCCTGCCATCAGCATCGGAAGCAAACAGTCTTGCCAGTTGGCTTTGTTCCTCTTCTCTCAGACCACCTCGCCTCCATCCCCCTTTGGCCGTATGCATCAGAATTCCCCCGTTCCATCCTCCTCCATCCTTTCGACCTCCAAGTATGCCACCCCTCACCCTCCCTAATCCCACCAATTGTTGCACCTAAATCACCAGTCGCCGGGATTGACATTCTCCTCTTGATTGGAGTCAAGCTCAAAATCCTTTTCGGCGAAATTCATGTTTTAAAATCAAACTAGTTGTACCTCCTAAACTTATAAAGAAATAAAAGATAATTGGTGAATTTGGAAAAAAATTATTATACCTCCCAGTGAATGACTTGGACTCAACCAATAAAAATTTCTAAAATATTAGGTTAATTCAACCCTATACTACACAATCGACACAATTTCGAGTTAACCTAAGTGACTTATTCTACTCTTAATTAAGTGAAGTTAGCTTAATTACTGAGTTGAGTGAAAACCACGATACCATTTTAATGGCGCCGTTGCCGGGGAGGTAATATTTTGATTCACTAGAATTTAGTTGGATTGATTGTCTAATTAGGAGGTATTTTTGTTTTTACTAACTTTTATTCTGATTAGTGTGTTTTTTTTTGTTTTTGTTTTTATTTTTGTTTTCTGTCTTCTTTCCAGGTTTACCTCTGCGGGTAATCTCAGGAGAAGGTGGGATTTTGTTGCTATTTTTGTTTTTGTGAGTATTCCTTAATCTTTTGTTTTGTTGCATTTAAAAAAATAAAAAATACAAAAATACATCTTTTTCTGACTAGCAACAGCATATACATAGGCATACACTCTTAGGAGTGCATTTTCTGCTAGTATTAGTGTGATCTGACTGAAGAATTTTTAAATTATTTTTCTCGTATTAGTGGGAAAACACGAGAAAACCTGCATAGATCCTTGTCCTCTGAGAATTAAAACGATCACATATTTTTGTTTAAAAAGATATAAAAAGTAGCCATGTAGTTTAATTGATATATTTTTGAAAAAGATTAACTAAAAAGAGGAAGTAAAATTGGTGACTTAAATCTGATTGCAAAAATGCATGCGGGTTTTTATATCCCTATAATCTATTGCATGCTATCGCGCACACAGCACGATCACTAGAGTCACACGAGTCTATTTTTCTATCTCTCCTCTTTGCACCTAAGAGGGCTTTGGCCGAAGATCAACAAGTCTGTCTCACCACTAGAGCCCCGGGGAGCCAGTAGTGAGTGGTCTCGATCTAAGACCTTAGACCTTTGAGCTTTAAGGTACGCACCTGCGTAGACACAGATTAGGATGCGTATTTTGATATTGTTACTCTATTTGTTTGCATCAAATTATTTTGCATATCTGAGGAATTTCTTCTTTCCTTTGAAAGAAGAGCAAAACTCACATCTTTTGCGCTGTTTTACGGGTTTTTTGTGCCGCTATTTTCTTATCGGTGGTGTGCGTTTGCCTTTGCCCATTATTTTCTATTTATGGACAGGAGGCGATCCTTGCATCCACCTCTTGCACCACCATTGATAGGTGATCCTAGGCCAGTTGCAGATAAGCAACCAATGGTTTTCCCGTCTGATCCATCTACTTCCATGGATCCAATGCAGAATCTTAATCCCGAGATCCCTTCTTCTTCTGGTCAGGGGGAGATGCCGCCTTTTGATGTTCATGAGGCACTCCTGAACCAGAATCTTAGGATGCTAGAGCAAACAAGGCAAATCAATCTATTAACAACAGCCTTAAATAATTTACAGAATCTTCAAACCCGTTCTTCACCTCGACCTGAGGCGGGTTCTGAAAATCCTGATTTACCGATCAATCATCCAAGGGTTTTACTTAGAGATTATTATAACCCATCCAATGCACAAGTAGAGCCTAATGTTAGGATACCTATTGGGGAAAATGATCCAGAATTAAAGCCAAACATTATAGGTTTAATCCCCCACTTTCACAGATTTGCATCTGAAGATCCATTTCAACACATAAAAGATCTTAAAAATCTATCCCAAACTCTTGTTCTTTGAAATCAAAATAGGGAAATCCTACTAATGAAGATGTTCTCTTTTAGCCTTAAAGATAAAGCAGCTTATTGGTATAGAACTATAGCAAGACCAATCTCAACTTGGGCTGAACATGAATCTGCATTTTTGAAGAAATTCTTTCCTATTGGTCTAACCAATGCTCTAAGGCGAGCTATTACTACTTTCAATCAAAATCAAGGAGAATCAATTCATGAAGCGTGGGAACATTTTCATGAATTGCAAAGGAAATGCCCACATCATGACATCCCTCGTTGGCAACTCATGCATATCTTTTTTTATGGTTTACAAGAGGGCATTCGCAATCTAGTCGATGCCTCTTGTGGAGGGAATTTTCTAAATCCCGACGTAGAATCCGCTTCAAATTATTTGAAGCGATGGCAGAAAACTCGATCAATAATGCATCAATGTCGCAATTTTCGCGAGGAGCAAATACGAATCATCAAAATCCACATAAGGGCATTCACGAGATCGGTAATTCGTCCATTTCAAAGGATTTAGAGATTATTGTAGAAAAACTGGATAAAGTCGATATCGTAGCAAAGCATCTCGACGAGGTTCGAAATATAATGAAGACTCTTACGCCTCTACTTGCTATGAATCCCGCGTATTTACCTGTTTCACAAATTCCCACGAGGAGGGAATTTGTGAATAATCTGGATTCTAGAGGTCCATCTTCCTTGGGTTTTTTATCTACTCCTTCATTAACCCAAGGAGGGACCTTTGTCCCACAATCTTACCCACCCTTTTCCCCACCCTTCACTGTTGCAGAAAACATGCCATATCCTCTTGATTTAAATGCCATTCAGGGATACACACCAAGATCAAACCCATATTCAAATTCCTATAATCCTAGATGGCGTAATCACCCTAATTTTTCTTGGGCTGATCAAAATCAAAATCAAAGACCAAATTATCCGAATCAGACCCATTTTAATCCACCTCCATTGCCTCAACAATCAAATTTAAGGCCTAACCCAATGAGTATGCAGAATTACTATAGGCCTATTAGAGATACACAGCTAGACCAGATTTTAAGAGCTGTGTCAGAGAGTTAGCGACAAAATGCTGAAGCTCTTGCTGAGATCCATAGGCAGTGTAAGGTAGAGTTGGCTGATTTACGAAATTTGATCACGCTTTTGGCTGAGTCTCGTCAGCCAGGTACTCTTCCATCTAAGCCAATTCCGAACCCTAGGAATCTGCCAAATCCTAGGCAAGGCCAAGTCCATTTCCTTAATCAGGCCTTTGATTCTAATCATAATCCGTCCTCTATATTACCTGAAAATAACCCATCAAACCCGCATCAGCAACCTATTTTGTGTCAAAATGACACACCTATTATTGAGAACCAAAACTGATTTCGCTGATCTTCTGAACTTGGTGGAATCATTTCTTAAATTGCCTTAATCTTAAACATTCTACATCTCAACCTAAATCAGATCTATTCTTCATAAGATTCACTCTGATCTTTCTAAGATTTTTCACGAGAACCTGATTTTGGTTCTGCGAGATCTATTCTAGGCAATTTCAGGACAAGTTTTGATTGGGTGGTTTAATCTATTTCTTATTTTCTTTGATCTAATTCTTTCATAACTCCTCTATTTTTACCGTATACATATTCTTTTTAGGAGTTCATTACTAGGGTTTACGCCTAGTTGAAGGTGTAAAACTTAGCACTTGTATATAGCTATTTCCTATTTTTGCCTTTTATACACACTTACTTTAAAATTTCACTTCATTTCATATTAATTACCTTCATTTAGTCCGATAACCACTCTGACCTTTGGTCAGAAACGAAATCGTCTGTACTAAGATTTTTAATCTCCTCTATTCGATTCCTTCCATCACCCTATATTAAATGAAGTGTAATATTTTTCACCCTTCTTACAATGAGGACATTGTAAAATTTTGACTTGGGGGGTGTTGAAGTGAAATTTTCACTTTAAGTGTGGCTTAAAAGATAAAAACACATAAAAATTAAATATCAACAAAATTTAAAAAAGATAGAAATTCTAAAAATGATAAAAATTTAAAAAAATAAAAAATATCATAAAAATTTGAAATTTTTTTTGAAAAATTCATTAAAAAATTGGAAAATCTTATATACATAAATATAAAAATATATAAATACAAAAATTTGAAAAATAAAATTCATAAAAATAATAAGAGGGGTAAATTCATTATTAATAAAGAAGAAAAGAACAAGTGTATATATATATATTATAATTAAGAGCTTAATTTTCTTTTACGTCAGAAGTTTAAAATGTATATAGAATATATTTAGGATATTTAAGAGCATTCAATTCTTAATTAGATTTTACTTAAACATTTTGTAAAAGCACACTTTTGCGTTTAAATTTTTAAAATAATATTTTATTTGAATTAGGAATCTTTTAAATCTTTTTATGATTTATTTTTCTATTCTTACTTGAATTAAGAAACTAAGTGTGTTAAGATTTAAACTTAAGCTTTGGAATTAAATTATAACTTTTTAATTAGTTAGATTAAGTAATCCTTTTGCTTTTTGAAAATTTGATTTTATCATAAATTTAAGTAAAAGTCCAGATATTCAAAGTTAATTAATAGAGAATTGGTAGAATTTTAGTTTACAAAACTTACAAGCTAGAGATAAATAACTAGACTTGGTAAATTTTGTCTTAACGAATCCTATAGGAGGAAACTAAAAATTTGAAGAACCTAAGAGTGAAAAGCTTTGTTGTCCAAGCTCTGGTTTGAGAGCTAAGTAACTTAAACATCTAAATTCACACACATAGAATTGTCTTGTTGACATCTGAGACCGTGAAAACACAGAGGTTAAGAGATCAGTTCTGAATCCTCTTTAGTCCAAGGATTTCCATGAGACGTTTCTTGAAAGGGTGAAGGATGTGCCACTCACCTAGAAAAAGGAATTGGAGAATAAAGTAAGAAAAATGAGATGGGGGGAAAAGAAAAGAAAAAGAAAAAAAAAAGAAAAAGAAAAATAAATAAAATACCCTGCAATTAAGTACCTTGTTAAAAAAGGGTGCTTTTCCAATTTTCCACAAATAAATAAAAGCATCTCAATACAAATGAATGCTACCCTTCCTTCCATCAAATAAAAAGAACACCTCACTACAAATGGGTGTTCTAACCTATAAAAAAGAGAAAAAAAAATATGGAGAAAAAATATTAGGAGTAGGAGACGCAGTGGTCCACTGGGGAGATATACACAAAAAGTGTTGGCCTTGGGATAGAAAACTGGTGAGGAGAAAGCAACCAAACCTGAGTAAGGCCAAGCCAAAGGCTTGAATTGGAATAATTGGGATTGGAAAATGATGTCTTAAGATCTGGATTTTTGCAACTTTGGATGTCTTTAGGACAATTCTCTTCACTAAGCACAGATGTTTTAAAATCATAGCTACTGAACCTTAGTATTGGGTAGTGAAGCCTAGGAAATTGGGTTTTGACGATTTTAAGTTGATACCTAAAGGGGAAGAATTGACAGAATCCTAAGTCTAGAAGTTAATCTTTAGTGTTGTAGGTTAGTAAATTA
The DNA here is from genome assembly GCA_037157565.1 of Thalassia testudinum. Lineage (NCBI taxonomy): Eukaryota > Viridiplantae > Streptophyta > Magnoliopsida > Alismatales > Hydrocharitaceae > Thalassia > Thalassia testudinum. The sequence goes on along the minus strand of JAZHRO010000015.1, from coordinate 43,581,725 downwards.
GAGTTTTACTACTTTAAGTTTGATTAATAATGAGTATCTGGTTAATTTGCTTAAACTTATATTGATAAAAGTCAAATATCATAAACAAGGGATTAACTTAAATCAATTTGAGTTTTTGAGTTAAAATTTAATTCTCAATTCTTAAGTTTTGTTTTCTTAAAACATTTTATATTTTAATTTGAGTTAAGAATAGTTACAAAGATTAAGAGATTTTTAGAGAATTCTAATTCTGAGTAAAATTCTTGTTTACAAATTATTTTAAGTCTGTTTTGAAAATGTTATAAGTATAAGTCTAAGTAAGAAAATTTTCACACATGCTCTATACATTAATCATTTATATTAAACTTAAAAAATTTCTGACCTAAGCTTTCCTCTACATAGTTACTATTTATAATAATTTAAACCCAAGTGCTTTAAATCATCATAGTCTTAGTTAGTCTTGCTAGGGACTAGAAAAACTTTGGCTTGGGGGTATGATGAGGCACTCATCATGATCTCTAATTACCCCTAATTAACTAGTCTTCCTAGTTAATTAGCTAAGGTTATGAACATATAAGGGTTAATTATAGAATAAGGGATATCTAGTAAAGGACCTTAAAATAAGTTTAAAATGGCATTTTATTATTCAATTAACATTATTAATAATTTAGTTAATAATTGGACTCAAAATCCTATTAATCATTCCCTTAATTAATAAGTTAACTTAAACTTAATGTAAAACTAAGTATATAATAACTTAAGTAATTATACTTAATCTAATAAATTAATCTAAAAAGGTCAAAAATGTAAATTCAAGGTGAAAACATAATATTTACCTTATTTACTAACATATATAAAAGGTTGAAAATGATCTAAGTTAAAATAAGCCTTTAAAAACTGAGTTTTCATTTTGGTCCTTAATATTCATTACAGTCGGGTCCTTATTTCTCACATAGGTCCTTAAGATTCATTACATTTAAGTCCCTTTCCCTCTTCTTCTTCTTCAGCCGAATGAACGGATGGCGGCAGAGAGTCACCCCACCGCGCAATTACCGCCTTGCCAACATCAACCTTCTTTGTCCAAGCTCTTGTAACTTGCGCTCACCACCTTCTCTTGATCCACCGGTCTGGATGAAATGGAAATCCTATTTTTTAGTGGGAGATAACCTCACCGTCGTCGGAGACAACGATGGAGGTTAAGCTCCTCAAGCTCCTTCTTCGGCCAGACCCTGCCATTCTCTTCGCTGCCAACTGCTATAAATACCCCCTCACCCCTCATATTTCACTCAAGTGGGCTCCCTTCCCTCTTCTAACACTGTAGCCGACTTTGATAGGCTATTCATACAAAACTCTGGCAACTTTCCATTTCAATTTCCGACTTCCTCCGTCCATCTTAATCAGCCGAGGAGATCCACCATGGTCTTCCACGTCTCTGACATAGGCACCGACCAAAGGAATCCTTCGTTCCACCTCAAATCCGACCACTGGAGATCTTTCTTCCACTCTCTGATTTCGTCGTCCGCTATGAACCTTCAACGGAACCCTATTGACCCCTTCATCCATGTAATAGTAGATTAGGAGTAGGCTAGCTTAGTTAGTTAGTTTAGGTAGTTAGATTAGAGTAATTTTAGAATTTTAGTTTCATCTTCTCCGACTCCGGCGAGCTCCTTGAGCTTGCCAGAGCTTTAATCTTGTCTTTTCAAATCATTGTCCACCTTCCTTTAACTTCCATAATCACTTCTAAATCACTTAATTGCTTAATTGATCACCTAATTGCCTAATTCACATTCCACCTCCACCAACTACTGACAATGTCCATGGTGACAGTAATCGAGTTAATTCCTCCTCCACTAGGTTCTTCATCATCTATTCATCACTTATAGACCCTAATCGACACTATAATACCTATAAATACCACATATAAATTAAATGCCCAAATCTTAATTAAGCTCTTGAGCTTGCTGTCCATGGTGGCTCAGGGGCAGTTCAAATCTTAAATTAACTATATAATTATGACTACTATTACTTGTTGACTTGTTTTAACCTCTCAGTCGAGTGGTTAAACAACTCCTGAGCTTATTTCAAATCAAATTTTTGAAGAAATGATTTCACTGTCAAATCTTACATTTAAAGAAATAATGAGGAATTAAATGTGATACTGAGGTTCCTTGCAACCTCAGGATCCTTTCTAAATCAAAAATGGTAAGTTTTCACAATATGTACACAGATTACATATTTTCTGGACTCACCGGAGCTTCGACGAGCCAAAACTGTGCTTCAGCCTGTGAAACTTGTTGAGTTGCTCCAGAATGATAAAATGTGGATCACTGATTGTCTTGACGTTATTTGTTGGAAGATTTAATGTCTGGAGCCAAAGATTGAACTTCATCTTCCCTAACTCCGACAGAGTTGGAGAAGTCTGATAAAGAGATTTAAGAAGCATTGAAGGAACTCAGAAGCTTCAGTGCAATGCATTGAAGCTGTTTAAACTCTTGGAATGCTGTAACAACCTTCCATTGGCTCTAACGAGCACACACCATTTCAAGTTCAGGCGGCAAGTCTGTAACCCTAGGAATCATAGTTAGAACACCTATCTGAAGAGCTGAATAAGTTTTTAAGGTTGAGAAGACTCTAATTGAGGCTTTGATTTCTTGGAAGAAGGCTTTGAACAAAAAGTCAAACTTTTGTGCCTTCACAGTCAAACTAAGTCTTATAATGGAGTTCTGAGCTTGAATTGAGGTATTGAGGAGTGTAAACTATTTCTGAGAATTTATTGAATGGTCTGAGAGAGAATAAAGTGAGCTCAGATGAGTTATTTAGTGAGAATTTGAATCCTGTCAATTTGGGTTACTTTCAAACCCAAACCAACAGCAGTGCCATTTTGTTGAAGTTTGAACTTGAATCCTGCCCAAATTAATCTGTTATAACCCTTAGAACTTGTTTAATTCGATCAGAGATGTTTCCCTGTGTCTATTTACCTTTTTTAAGTCTGAAATTTCAAACTTTGAAGCTTTCAGGGAAGCTTCAACCTTTTGTACACTGTCTGAAGGTCTTAAGAGCTTAAAGACTACTCTAATAGATGTGGAATTAATTGTATAACATGTACAGACCTTTAATTAAGATAGAAAAGTCCATCTGAGGACTCTGTAGACATAATTTCACTTCTAGGCGTTAAATAACCCATCGGAACCCCTGATTTTATCTTTCAAATTGAAGAGGAAAACATCTTCAAAACTTAAATTGACCCTGCAATTGTATAGATCAACCTTAGAGCTTTCTAACAAACATGAAATCATTCGATTTGGAGCTCTCGGTCGGAAGTTATGATCAATTGAAGTTGGGTCTAGAAGGGGTTAGATAGTCCCACATCGCTAGTTTCTGAGGGCGCATGGGGATAAAACGATTTTGTTACCTCGACTATTCAGTCGTCAGCGCTCGACACACTGGTTACCGATCTAATCCTATCTAAGCATGTGCTGGCTTGTGTGCCTGCAGGTGTGCGCCCTTGTGGGCGTGAGTGAATGTGCCTTGGGAGGGCGAGAGGCCTGGGAGGCTGGGTTGAGCCAAATTGGCTTGAGACTATGTACCGATTTGAAATAAACTGAAATTGAACCTAATTGAGATTAGGAGAGGACAGAGTAGGGTCGGTCCCACCCTGGTCTCAGGGTGTTGTGTATCCTCGAAAGGACCTCATCGCAAATAAAATAATTTTGGTTAAAAAAGTAAAAAAAACCCGATTTGGCTAAAAGTCTAAGGGAATTGAAAGAGAAGCCGATGGTTGTTAAATGCTAAGTGTTGAAGCTGAAGGATAAGTAAACAAAGGAGCACAGGCACTAAGGAAGGGAAAGAGAAGAAGGCAGGAGAAGACTAAGGGAAAGAGAATAAGCGACAGGAAGAGAAGAAGGCAGGACCAATAGAAGAAAGGTAAGAAAGAGAGCTTGAGAGAGAGAAGAAAATAAAAGGAGAGCTCGAGAGAGAGAAGAAAATAAAAGAAAGAGAGAAGCTAAAGAAAATAAATAAAGAAAATATTTTCTTGCATCATTTTAATTACTTTTTGAATTTGTTTTAATTCTAGAAAGGCATGTTTTAATAGATCAACTTTTATTGCCTTAATTGCTTTGGAATAACATAGAAAACTAACATATTTACTTGCTAATAAAGTACATCATTTAAGTAAATGTGTTTTCCATATGGAATTTTGTATATTCTTTATAGTTTAAATATTTTGGCAAAATTCATGTTTTAAAATCAAACTACTTATACCTCCTAAACTTATAAAGAAATAAAAGATAATTGGTGAATTTGGAAAAAGATTATTATACCTCCCAGTGAACGACCTAGACTCAACCAGTAAAAATTTCTAAAATGTTAGGTTAATTCGACCCTATACTACACAACCGACACAATTTCGAGCTAACCTAAGTGACTTCTTCTACTCTTAATTAAGTGAAATTAACTTAATTAATGAGTTGAGTGAAAAGCGCGATACCAATTTGCAGCCTAAGGGATCAAGTATATACTAGAGAGGGGTGAATAGTGTAATATCTGTTTCTATGAGAACTTAAAAAATTATTCACCACAGATCAAAAAATTAAATAAGTACAAACAAGAAAAATAACACCTGATTTAGAGTAGAAACCCCTTCGGGTGAAAACCACTACCTAAGCCTCCCAGCTTAGGATTTTCTCAACTAGTCGACGCTCGTCAAACCCACTAATGTACCACTTGAACGAGGATGGCGTAGCCTCTTACACCTAACTCAAAGAAGAACAATGGGACTTCCAATACAACTTGGATTCCTAGATCAAGAATAATAGAATGAAAAGAATATAGCAATAATTCCTATGGAACCTCAGCAAGATTGAAACAATGTGAGCTTTCTTGAATTGCAAAGGAGAGTGCATTGAATCACAATTTTGTAGGTGCAGAGGCGCAAAAGCATTAGAGAGAATATGCGTGTTTTACTTTTTGAAAGCTCTTCAGGTGTGTTTTGAAATCACATAGGAGAATGTGCTTTTCGACCTATTTTGGAAATACTGAAAATACAACTATGATCGATCAAAGTAAAGGTTTGGTTAATCAAAAACACTTTTGGTCAATTAAATAAAAGTATTGATCTATTCAATGTTGATCGATTAAAAAGTGATATTGATTGAGTTAATAAATTCAAAGGAAATTTGACCATTGGAATATTTTGATCGATTAAATAAAATGGGTTGATCGATCAAAATGGAATATGACCGTTAGAGGTCTTTGACCAATTAAATCAAGGAGTTGGTCGATCAAGGTCAGGTCGATCAAAAATTGATATTGGTCAATCAACAGTAGAAATGACTTAGGTTCAAAAGAGAATGATTTTTGAGAACATTGAAAACTTACGTTTGTTATCTTATTGAGGTTCCATACACAGTTCTAGACTCAATAAAGATAAAAACAACCTTCAAGTCTTCTTCTTCACATGACGCATTTGAATAACCACGATGAGGACACATCATGCTTGAATTTGACTTAACCTGTAATTGTTAGTTCTCAATAAAAACATAATTTTGTTATATCAAACCATTGGTATTAACATTCTCCCCCTTTTTGATGATAACAAAATTATAATTAAGTATACATGAGTATAAAGATGCATGATTAAAATTTTCTCCCCCTTTGTTATTAACAAAAAGTTTTCAGTAATAAGTCAAGTGTTGCTCCCCCTTTTTGAAATTTTCATGCAATTCATGACATGCTACTATACAATTGAGAGAATTATAAGCAAGCTAGATAGGAAACATAATTTTCAATTTTTGATAAGCAAGATAGATAGGCAACATAATGTTAAATTTCTAATAAGGAAGATATCTCAAATGAAAGTCCTACAAAGCTCACATATCAAATAAAAAGTACTACAAAGCAAGATAAATATAGAGTTCCACATTCCAAAAGACAGAAATAAATATAATGTACTACATGCCATAACAAGTAAACAAATCTAGAAGAAGCTAAGAATGGTCTCGATATCCAATGAAAACTCGACATTGATATCGAAGTCATCTAGAAAGAATGGAGGGGTGTTGGTGTTGGATCCTATAGTGGAGGAGAAACGACGTTTGTGCCCCAAAATCGGAGAGATCTGAGTGTCAGAAGATCTGTGGGATGGCTGCAATAATGGACTAGTCTATTAAGTCTACCTGGAGGAGGAGGGTACTGAAGTACTCGGAGGAGGAGCTACTACTGCTGCTGAACTTCAGCCTTAAGCGGATCTCTGGTCACGGACAGTAAGTGAGAGGATCTTCTCTCCAAGCAGATCCAAAAATTGACCCTGTTCGCAGCGTGAATCACATTTTAAAATAAATCGTCATAGTATAGCATGAAGTACATTAAAACAAATACAATTTATGAGATGTGAGTCCCGGTCGAACTTAGGGAGGCAGAAAGCGTTTCAAATTTCATAACTGATCTAGATCTAATTACTAACTAGATAATACTAATCATAACCAGTAGTTGATCATGAATTGTAATAAACCATAGTTGCAAAGTAGAATTATAACTAGAACATGTACCTGCTATCTAACTATAACAAGAATTAAAATCACTATCTAGCAGAATAAGGGCACCACAGGTGGTCCATGGTGGACTTCTGGAGAGGCTGGGGAGAGCAATGGCAATCCACCAAGGTGGCTTGGTGGGTGCTTCAGAGGAAGAGAGCCAGAGACGAGGAGAGCCAGAGAAGAAGGACTAAAGAACTGGAGAGGGTCTGGAGATGTTCTGGTGGAAGATGGAAGAGTTACTTTAACTGCGGGGGCCCTAGGCCTTCTTTTATAGCTTTTATGAGGGGCAAGAAGGCATTTGATCCCCTAAAACCATACAACAACCCTCTGGTGATTAGATTCGTCGATTGGGAGATCAACGGCTCCCATTTGTCCTCAAAATAACCTGTAAAATGCCTTCTACGCATGAGATGCACCAGATGGCACCACGTGTCATGCTTGCTACCCTTGGATCACTGTTTAACGCAACGAAATCGAGTTTAAAATGAAGCATTGTAATATAGTAAAAATCGCTTTGAAAATAAAAAGATTTTTATTACCCGAAAAAGTTCCGAGACCGAACACAGGGAGCAAATGGAATTCACACACTAATCTCAACAACTAATGTAATTTGAACACAAAATATTACTAAAAAGTTAATATGCAATGTAGAGCATATGAGTATATGAAGAGTAAAAGGAATTTTAGATAAAATAATGGTGATTTGAATCACCAATTATAAATCTAATACATAGAATAACTCAAATTTACTAAAGGATGGAGTATGAAATCTGACGTTTGACTTTGTAATCAGACGTCTTAAATGACATTTGCCACAGTACCCCTTTTGCTTTTCTTTGTCTACATGCCTCTTCCTTCTTCTTTTCTTCTCTCTTTCTTTGATTCTTCTTTTCTTCTACAGCTTCTCTTTCTCAGCTATGCCTTTCTTCCTTCTTCTTCTCCAGCCCTTCAGCTTAGGCCTTTACTTCTTCTTCTTCTTCTTCTTCTGCCTTTAGCCCTGCAATCCTCCTCCTCTTCTTCTTCCCTTCTTCCTTCTTTGGCTTTCCTCTTCTGAATCCGGCTAAATGTCAGTTGAATGTCCTTGTAGCAAAACCCTCCCCCTACCCACGCAACTCTCCTATCTCTTTCTCTCTTAGGATCTACTCTCCCAGAGCCACAAGTATTCAGGTCATCTGGTCAGGTGCATACCCAAGTCCAGGGCTGCCTGAAGTGGGTAGCAGCTAAGTGCGGGGTAGGCGGGTTATTGGGTCAGCCAAGTCTGCGAGGGAGATGTCACGGACAAGACTGGTGAAGGTGTCGGAGGACCTCACCCTCAGTGATTGGAGCCAAACAACCCCATTCACTTTTGGGTAATATGTGACTACAAGTGGCTCTTCATATTCGAGGTGGGACTAAATGTCACACCTTTCTTCCGCGCAATGCGACAGCAAGGTACCTGGTCAAATTGATGGGCTTGTGGCTGATGAAGCCCTCATGTGAGGACTTGGACTCCTGCAGGCCTTAATTCTGCATGACCTAGAGTTATCCCTTGGAGAGGAAATGCCCTGGAGTAGCTTGAAACTTGCTCGAAGCACGATGTCAATGGCGGGTTTGGCCAGATACATGAAATTCAAGAAAAGGGGCCTTATGGCCACATCAGAAGGTTCAGCAGGATTGCCGTGGCACAGCGAATGTGACGGTGGTAGTGGCATGTTGCGCGAGTGGCTGTGGTGGTCGTACTGATGCAGTTATGGCCGGTGAGAGTGGATTTGTTCGGGAAGGTGTTTGCAAGGATGGAACGGCGAATAGGGAGATGGGAAATGAACGGGGAGGTGTAGTGGAGGTTATGAGCTTGCCGGAAAGGTCGATGGAGGTGCAGAGCGGTAGGAACACCTCGCTAGAGGAGTTGCTGAAGATGGAGGAGATGAAGGTGTTTAGTATCGTCGGTGGTCAGTTTGGGAAATAGAGAGAGTAGAAGAAAGTAGGAGAGATAGGGAACCTAGGAATCTACTCTAAGGATGAAAAGGTGAAGGGATTCGCACGTCGGTGTGGTTGCTGGACGTGGGGAAGGCGAACCTCTGTAGGAGAGGCGACGACGAAGACGGGGAAAGGACAACGACGACTGGTATTGCACAACGTGGAGGATGGTGAAGAAGGTCATTCCACCACTGGTTTTGTGGTCGGACTACGAGAGGAGTCAGAGAGAGGCTGTCGGAGCTTGCAGAGACTTGCGGCCGAAGAGGAGAGAGGAAGAGGGGGAGTTCCGGCTGAATTTCAAGCAAAAGAACTCGATCTGATCATGAGGTTCTTTTATAGACCTCAGGAAGAAGTTTTGAGCTTGGGAAGCTTCCCAAGCTTTAAAAGCTCACCAGAGAAGGAAACTTCTTGATACCCAAATCTCCCATGCATTTGCATGAGAGATTGGGAAAGATTTGGAGGACATGTACGAGCTTATATTGATGGGAATTTCTTAAAGAATCTCCCTTCCAATTTTGGAAGGGATTGATTGAATAGAGGAGTTTTCTTCAATCAACGGTTGCCAGAGAAGGATTTCTCTGCGATAAAGGTGGAGGGACCTAATTGTGAAGATGATGAGGAAGTTAGGGGGCTGAATGCAAGGGTTTTTGAAAGTTGGGAGTATAAATTAATCAGACAGGACCATTTTGTAAACTAGGTCAAGACAAGCTCATCTTGGGTCCAAATTTTGATAGAAGCCTAATTTAGATCTAAGGAATCCAATGGCGAAATTGGATTTTAGTTTTGACCACGTTTAACTGGATAATTTATGCAAAAATCTAAATTAGGGCAAATATCTGTCTGAGAATCCATTTCGGGTCAAGAAGGGCTCTAATGGTCAAATTGAAGGTCTTAAACCGTAGAGAATATTTTTGTATGATTTTTGGAGGGTTTAGGTGAATTTTATCCTGACCATAACTTTGGTTAATTAAGTGGGTTTGTTTTTAGGATTTCAAAAGTCATTTAATTCTCAAAACTTACGCAAACACTTTTCTGTCTGAACTAACCCAGTTGTTATCATATTAAGACCATTTGACCTTTATTCAGCCCTTGAGAAAACCTATGGTTGTACTGCATTCATGATAAGTTGGTAAAATTACAGTTTTAAGCCTAGTTTCTTATTTTTCTCTCAGAATGGTTATACAGTGAGTTATGATTCTCTGGCGGTTATGTAGGAGCATTTATTAACTCAATTGTGTCAAAATGAGCTAGTTATGGCTCATGATGGTGTTCCCATCATACCCCCATGCCTAGCTTTTGCTAGCCCCTTAGCAAAATTTCAAGGTATTAACTTTGATTCTAGACCATAAAATCCTTTGATGCTTAAAAACTTTGATGTGTGCTTCCTTTTGTAAATTAGGTCAGAATGCTGATAATAGACCTAGAGGTACTCAAGTACCAACCAAGATCCAGACCTGACTAGCTCTAGCCTCAGTCTGCCATGAAGGTTTCTAAGGCCCACAGGAACTAACCTAAGGTTCATTGAACTTCACCAATAAAGCACCCGTGCTTGTAACATGTTTTAGCCTTGATTCAGTTTGCAGTGCATTTTTGTTAGAGAGACAGAGGAATTTTTCTTTATTTTTGGAGAGTTTTCTCTCTCTTTTGTTTTTATTTCTAGCTTCGGATTGGCTTTATAGCACGATCTATATCAGATTCCTAGTCCCCATCATTAAACCTCGCAGGGTCCCTGGCAATCGATACTTTGAGATAGCATCACCCATGGCAACCCCAAAACCCTAGCTTTCGAGATTTCAAGATAATCCCACCCATGGCGTTCTGTAGCTAAATCCAGACCCTGGCAATCGACATTTCGAGATAATGCCGCCCATGGCATCTGAACCAGCATAGGGTGGTTACATGCCCCCGGTAGGACATGTAGATATCCTAGGAGACAAGCACCGAAGAGATGATATGTTAGTGCTCATCTTTGAGGAGAATTTCCCACCTCTCCGCGTCGGGAACCCGTCCAAATCAACTTGTGTTGATCAGCTTCTCCTAATCTAGATGACTTTTTTCAGAACAATTTCAATGCATTTACGTGATTTTGATACTTAGGCACAATGACCTACCGAGTCCCGCAAACCAGAGGTCAGTTAATGAGGCCAAATAATCCCTAAGCCTTAGACCTAATACTTAATCTTCACATTTTCCCCAACCTCTTGAGGACCATCCAGATCTTTATGGGTACTTGAATTTTTAAGCCTAGGATTATAGCCCAAAAGGCCTAAAATCAGCATTCCTACTAATCTCTTCTCTGTTTTATTAGCACCTTTTGCCTTTCATTTTCTTTCTCTTGATATGGTCTAGAACTAAGTCAATTCCTTAATCTTTTACTAATGACTAATTCTTTTTCTTTTCAAATTGTGCTCCCTTTTAACATTTTTATCTCCTCCCCTTTTTCTCCTCAAAATCTGATATGCCATCAAAAATTCCTCTCCACTCATATTTTTATTTTTTTGGTATTTTTGGAATATGTGATTTTTTGTGACAACCCTTCGGAACTTTGATTTTTTGAATGCTTGCACTTTACCACCCCCGTGCCTAAGTTTTGTAATGTCCTCATTGTAAATGGAGGGTGTGAAACAGTTTTGGGTTCAAGAATTAGAGCAGGATTATCAGGTGGGCGAACAGGTCGAGAATGATTGTTGCAGGTGATTTCAAGCTCTGGCACGTGTAGCAGAGGTGGGATCAACTATTCTAAAATCGAACTCATGGTGCAATAGATGTGAAGTACAGAAGGATAATAAGAAGGATCTCGATTTTTTTGGAATATGGGTTGCCTCCCGTTAAGCACTAACTTCAATGCTTTTAGCCGAGTAGGAAATGGTATGGAGAAGTAGTGGTCAAATCAGATGAGTTTTGCAGAACAAGCACCTTGATCAAATGCCTGGTTGGTCCAACCAGGTACTTGTTCAGATCAACAGGTTGATGATGCAGCCCAAACCCAATCAATCTAGTGGCTTGATAAATGTAGTTCAAGAGATGTGGAACCCACCATATACTTTGGAACTCGAAATGGTATGGAAGTGTATAGCTAGGGTTTGGCTGAGTCGAATCAGCCTGATCAGAGTAGGGATCCTTAAATGAAAAAGAATCAGTGGAGGTGTAGGAACCCTACAAGAGTGATCAGAGAAGGATGAGGCGTGATTTGTAGTATGATCGATGTCCGAAACCTGATAAAAATATGGAGGAGAACCATCTGCAACCGACTCATTAAGAAGGGAATCAGAATAGAAATTGTGTCCTGTAACGACCCGGTTCCCGAGTCCCTACGAGACATGAGAACCGGACCGACTCAACTAATCCCAAGACCTAGTCGTCCAATGAGGAAGTAACCAAAAGAGCAGTAAAATAAACCACATTCAGCATGAATATAACTAACAGTAAGAAAGTACAGCAGTAAGGAAAGAAACTACTACAGTATGTACCACCACAACAGTAGAACAACATTCATAATATAATTTGAACTGCAGGTAAAGAAAGTACAGCGGAAAAAAGAACTACTCACTACAACGTAACAAAAAGAGGTACAACAGATAGTGGTAACACTACTGGACCATACTCGGCCCAGCGTCCTCTGCAGCCGCTGACCCTGGCTGCTCAACACCTGGTCCTGAAAAGGGTAACGAGTGTAACACGTCAGCAAAACGCTGAGTAGAGTGGCAACTAAACTAAAGACAACAGTAGAGTGTACAGTAGCTGTTATATTCGATTACTTTCTTTATTCACATCTTTCAATTGTCTCACTATTTCATTTATTCCTCAGATCTTTTTCTTGATCTCGAATGTTCCTCGTGGGAACGATCTTGATTGCAGTCTTTTCCGAAAAGTAGAAGTAGCACATGGTGCTCTCCTGGCTGGGAGAGTCCCCCGTGGTGATCCTACCCTCAGTCAACCACCCCAAGGTCACTGACAGACGTAACAGTGACTACGGCACACGCGATAAACACACAGGTAGCTAACCCGTACTGGCACGCGGTCAGTCGTTTCCGTTAACGGGTGCGCCCAAAGCACAGCACGAAACCAGTCCAGGGCAGAGCCCTCTCAGTAACAGGGGTCCAACCCCTCCACAGTAACCAAACAGGGGCCTTGCCCCTCCACAGTCCGCGCACCCTCGCTTGACTACCCTGGTTTGCCCCAGTAGGCCTAAACAAGTTGGTGTAGGAGGCTAACAGAACCCCGGGGCCCGTGGGGTAGGTAGTGCCCTCCTAACACTAGTAGCTCTCCTCGGTACTATGTACACGAGGGCCAGCAAGTCGGTACAGAGAGGCTAGTCCTATCCTCGGGTCCCTGGGGTGGCTGGCCCCACTCTGCACTAAAAGGGTATAGGCACTTCCCTTGGTACTACGTACCCAAGAGACAGTACACAACCACATCTCAGTTCCATTCCTTTCTCTTTCCAGGAGTTCCACTCTTAATTCCCCCGTAGGGTTCCATCCTTTTTACTCAAACATCCAGGTTTCACTTTCCAGTTTCACATTCTTACAATCCATGTTCTCAACCACGTTATTTATTCACAACAGACAGCTGTTAATTCAAATTACAGGCAGCTTTATATCTCTTTCCATTTTCCAAGACTGCAGTATTATACATTCCACTAGTTTTCCCATCCTAGGATTCATGCCATATCCTAGGATCTATCATACAATCTAGTTTTCCAGCCCTAGGATTCATGCAACACCTAGGAGCTATCATTCCTAGGATTCATGCAATGTCCTAGGTTCTATTTATGGTTCCATAATTTAACAGATTTTATTAATAACTTTAAGCCACTCTACCAGGTACAACAAGAGTAATGGGGGCATGGTTGGGAATCCCGCGTGCCTCCGCGACCCCCGAGACTGCAACGGAATGGGGTCCTATCACAAGGATCAAACACAAGGAGTGTCTCAAAACAGTGTATAGCTACTGTAGACGGGCAAAGGAATTAATTTCGAAAAGAACGCAACTCGAATCGCAGAAAACGGAACCCTAACGGGCCCTAAAAGGGTCGAAAATGACGAAACTATGTAAAATCAGACGTCTGGAACTTCTTCCAGACGTCTTAAAAAGTGGATCAGAGAATTACCTTGTTCAGCGTGGTTTCCCAGACGTCCAGAAGTCTGCGAGGACGTCTGGCCTAGCTCCCAGACGTCCGATGGTCACCCCGGACGTCTGGAGGTTGCTCCCACCGTCTGGTACTGCAGCCAGACGTCTGATTCGCGTTGGATGGCCAATCACCGAGCCTGCGCACACCCATCTCTCTCCCTCAGTACGGTCATTCGACAGGAAGGAAGAAGAACACGGAAAACTCACCTTTCAGACGTCTTGATAGTCTTCCAGATGTCGACCCCGCCGTCTGGCTATCAGCACAGACGTCTGATTCTGGAAATTTTTCCAGAACTAGGGCGCGACTCGCCCTCCGCTTGCGACATCGCACCTCGTCGCACCTCGTGCGCCTGCTACTCCAGCCACAGTAGGCCTCCCGCGTCGTTCCGCGCCCGCTGCGCTTCCCACCGGCCGCCCGCTGCGCTTCCCCCGAGCTCGCCTTCACAGCTGAGCGCCGCTCTCGCACGCAGCACCCCCTCCGCACTCACTACAGCCGTTGTCGCCGCAGCAACCCCGCACCCGCTCTCGCGCTCGCTCTCGCGCACTGGAAGGAGAAGAGGAAAGGGGTGGAGGCGACGGGAGGGAGCGCATGGCCTTTTACGGCCGCGCGAGGAGGAGAGAGAATCACGGCAGGGCGTCTGCAGCTGTAGAGGGAATAACGAATGTGCGGGTCTTGCCGCTCAGGCGCGCAGACGACCCGCGCGTGTCTAAAATAACTGATTTCCAGACGTCGGGAAACGATCCCAGACGTCTGGATGTGATCCCAGACGTCTGGGCCACCTCCCAGACGTCTTGAAAGACGTCTGGGGCATGCGTTCGTAACAATATAACAAACTCAAAGGAAGTTTCATCCCCGAAACTTGTGCCAACTAGGGTGCGGGAAAAGATGTGAAATTAACCATAACAAACTCAAGGAGGACTGAAGCCGGTCCAAAAAGACATACCCGCGAAAAGCTCCGGGTACCGCTCCTACATTGCCGCCTCAGGCTCCCAGGTAGCCTCCTCGTACCGCTGGCTCCTCCACAAAACCTTTACCAGGGGTACTTGCTTTCGTCTCAAACTGCGGACGGCTCGGTCTAGGATCTGCACTGGCCGCTCGGGGTAGGTCAGGTCGTCGCCCACCTCGACGCTCTCATGACTCAGTACGTGACTGGAATCGGTTACGTACTTCCTGAGGTTGGACATGTGGAACACGTCGTGCACACCAGAAAGCTGCGGGGGAAGGGCAAGTCTGTAAGCAACGGGTCCAACCCGCTCCAGGACCTTAAAGGGCCCCACGAACCTCGGCGCGAGCTTCCCTCTCACCCCAAACCGCTGTAGGCCCTTCATGGGCGAAACACGAAGGAAGACATGGTCCCCAAGCTCAAACTGCACCTCTCTGCATCTCTGATCCGCGTAGCTCTTCTGTCTGCTCCTGACAGTGCGGAGTCGTCTGTGGATCTGCTCGACTACCTCCTGACTCTGCCGGATCAACCTGGGGCCAACCTCCCACTTGGTCCCCACCTCAACCCAACTCAAGGGTGCCGTACACTTCCGTCCGTACAGAGCCTCGTAGGGAGCCGTGCCGATGCTCGAGTGATAACTGTTGTTGTATGCAAATTATGCCAGGGGCAGGTGCTCCTCCCAAGAGCCCCTCCAGTCCAGTACACAGGCACACAAAAGGTCCTCAAGTGTCTGTATCATGCACTCAGACTGTCCGTCCGTCTGGGGGTGGTAAGCCGTGCTAAACCTCAACCTCGTCCCCAAGGCCTGCTGAAACTCAGCCCAAAATTGGGACGTAAAGTGGGTATCCCGGTCGGATACGATCTCTCGCGGAACTCCGTGTAGTCGTACCACATCACGGATATACCTCTCTGCCAACTGTGCTTGTCCCAAAGTGACTCGGATTGGCAAGAATCGCGTTGTCTTCGTCAGTCTATCCACTATTACCCAGACTGCGTCGTGTCCCCACTGGGTAACAGGTAAGCCCACCACCAAGTCCATGGTGATGCTCTCCCACTTCCACTCTGGCACAGGAAGCGGCTGGAGCGGCCCTGCAGGCCTCTGATGCTCGGCTTTCACCTGCTGGCACACTAAGCACTGCTGCACGAACTCACCCACATCCCGCTTCATCCATCTCCACCAAAACTCGCGTCTCAAGTTGTGGTACATTTTCGTGTTTCTGGGATGTGTGGTGAATCTGGAACTGTGTGCCTCAGTCAGGAGCTCTCTCAACAACTCCTTGTCGCTGGGAACGCACAACCGTCTTCTCAAGCGTAGCACCTGGTCTGTGAAAGAGAAATCCCCTGGGTCTCCTGACAGTACTCTGTCGCGCAAAGACTACAAGTATGGATCGGCCATCTGTCCTGTGATGATGCGGTCTATCAACTCTGGCCTAGTCTGTCGTGTTACCGTCACTGCCCCACAGTACCCTTGTAACTCTAGAGGTCGCCAACTGCCCACCTCCTCCAAAAGGCTACAACTCTGTAACTGTAGACTGGCCAAGCGTGCGGGCACCTTACGGCTCAAGGCGTCAGCCACCACATTGGCCTTTCCTGGGTGGTAGGAGATGCTGCAGTCATAGTCCTTCAGGAGCTCCAACCAACGTCTCTGTCTCATGTTGAGCTCCTTCTGGTCAAAAAGATATCTGAGGCTCTTGTGATCAGTAAAAATCTCGAATGTCTCACCGTACAAGTAGTGCCTCCAGGTCTTCAGCGCGAAGACAACAGCTGCCAACTCTAGGTCATGGGTAGGGTAGGTATGCTCATGGGGCTTCAGTTGCCGCGAAGCGTAAGCGACAATGTGACCCCTCTGCATGAGCACACCTCCTAACCCCTGCAAGGAGGCATCCGTGTACACAACGAACCCGCCACTACTGTCAGGGATGGTGAGCACGGGAGCCGAGGTCAACCTCCTTCAGCTCCAGAAAACACGCCTCACAGGCGTCTGTCCAAGCGAAAGGCACGTCCTTCCGGGTCAACTGTGTCATAGGATGTGCAATCTGCGAAAATCCTCTGATGAATCGTCTGTAGTAGCCTGCCAGTCCCAGGACACTGCGAATCTCAGTGACTGAACGCGGTCTCTCCCACCTGAGCACTGCCTCGACCTTGGCTGGGTCCGCTGCCAAGCCGTCTCCAGAGATCACATGACCCAAGAAGGTCACCTCCCTCAACCAGAACTCGCACTTGCTGTATTTGGCGTACAGCCTGCATCGTCTCAGAGTGTCCAGAACCATCCGCAAGTGCTGTCCGTGCTGCGTCCGATCTCTAGAATAGATGAGTACATCATCTATGAAAACCACCACGAACTGGTCCAAGTACGGTCTAAACACCCGGTTCATCAGGTCCATGAAAGCAGCGGGGGCATTGGTCAGCCCAAACGGCATGACCAAAAACTCATAGTGTCCGTACCGGGTGTGGAAAGCTGTCTTGGAGACGTCGGTCTCCCTGATCCTCAACTGGTGGTATCCAGACCTCAAGTCTATCTTGGAAAACTCTGTGGCACCCCGCAACTGGTCGAACAAATCGTCGATCCTCGGCAGCGGATACCTGTTCTTGATGGTGACCCTATTCAGCTGTCGGTAGTCCACACAAAGATGTAGGGTCCCATCCTTCTTCTTCACAAACAGTACCGGGGCTCCCCAGGGAGATGCACTGGGCCTCACGAAACCCTTCTCCAGAAGGTCCTGCAACTGAGACTTGAGCTCTCGCAGCTCAAGCGGTGCCATCCTGTATGGCGCGGTGGAGATGGGGCTGGTCCCTGGTACTACTGAGATCTCAAACTCGATCTCACGCTCGGGCGGTAGTCCTGGTAACTCATCTGGAAACACGTCAGGGTACTCTCTGACCACCGGGATGCTCTGGAAGTCTGCCACAGGGCTGGGCTCTACCACCACACAAGCTAGGAAGCCCTCACACCCCTGGCTCAAAAGTCTCGCCGCCCGAAGTGCCGAAATGCACCTGAAACCTCTGTCCACTGGCTGTCCGTGAAACTCGAAAGAAGGCAACTCCGGAATGGAGAAGACAATCTTCCTCTAAAAACAGTCCACCAAGGCGTGGTAAGCAGACAACCAATCCATCCCCAGAATCACTCCAAAGTCCTCCATCTGTATCATAATCAGGTCAGCTGGCAGGCTATGTCCCCTGACGCTAACCTCGCAATCCGTGTACACCTCCTCAGCTACAAACAGCTGACCACTAGGACCTCTGATTACGAACGGATTCTCTAACAGTGTATAATCCTGGTCTAAACTAACTGCGAAACTGGCTGCGACAAACGAGTGCGTAGCGTCGAAATCGAAAAGCGTGTAAACGAGTCTGCTAGAAACTGAAACCATACCTGCTACCACCGATCCCGAAGCTCTGGCGTCCCTGTGTGTTAGGGCGTTGATACGCCCCTCAGCTCTAGGTGCGGACGAAGCAGCCACACTCTGCGTCGGACGGGTAGGTGCTGGCCGGTACCCTCCTCGCGACTGCTGTCCTCCTCCTCGCGCCTGGGAACCGCGGCCTCCTACGCGCCCTCTAGTGCTCTGCACGGGGAGTATCTGCTGACCTCCTGCCCTAGATGGGCAGTCCCTCCTGATGTGGCCTGGCTGGCCACACTGGTAGCAGAGGGGAACCCGACTCCAGCCCTCAGTGGGTCCCTACTGTCGACTAGGCGGGGGTCCGGTGCTGGCGACTGGCCCCTATCGAGGGCCCCCAAAGGCCACTGATGGCCCTGCACAACGTGACAGCTCTCCTGCGGACACCACCTGTCTCCGTTCTCGCCGGCCCTGTGAAAAGTCTACCTGGAAGGGCCTCTTCCACCCGCCGTCAATGTCTCGCGCGGACGGGTTGGTCTCCTCGTAAGTCATAGCTGCCTCTACCACCCTCGAAAATGTAGGCAGCTTCAGGGGTTTGACATACCCCCGGATCGTAGGCCAGAGCCCCTCGGTGAACCTCCAAAGGTGCTCCTCCTCAGTGGCTACCGCTGTCGTTGCAAAGCGGGACAGCTCCAAGAAACGCGTGCGGTACGCGCTCACAGTCATCGTCCCTTGGCGGAGAGTGTGGAACTCCCGCCTCCTCTGGTCCTGCCACGTCTGGGGAAAGTACTGCTCGCAGAAGAGGGTGACGAACTGGTCCCACGTCGGCTCGTCCCTCTCCTATCCCCGGACCGCCCTCCACCACCGGTGTGCCGCACTCTCCAGCTGGTACGTGGCAAAGGCCACACGGCACTCCACCGGGGGGGCGAAGGGTGTTGAAGATCTTCTCCAGCTGCTCAAGCCAGTCCTCTGCCTCGGTTGGGTCCTCATCCCCCTTGAAGGAGGGGGGCTTCAGCTTCCAGAACTGTCCGAAAAGCTCGAAGTGGCGCTGTAGGGGAGGTGTTGGTGCACCTCCAGGCGAAGGTTTCTCGTGTACAGAAGTGTCAGAGGAAGGTGGGGGCGGCAGCGGCCCATCCCCTCCCTCGTGTCCAGTGCCGTGTCCGTTGCGTGGTCCCACAGAGGACTCCCCCTCTGCAGCCCCAGGAGGAGGTGCTCGGGGCGGTGGGTGGAGCTCCTCTCGTACAATGTCTCGTATCAGTCTGGCGAGGTCCTGGCCTGGATGCCCGGGAGTGGTGGCTGGTCCACCGAGACGTCAACAACAGCACGTCCACCTCGCCTACCTCGTCCTCGGCCGCGCTAGCGGCCAGTCTCGCCAGTCCCGCGACGAGGCATCTCTGTAAGGAGACGCGAAACAAAATGGAAAAACGTCAAAACAAACGGTACCTAACGAAACTTCTAAGAGGTCATGTCAAGAGATATGTTGTGGTGGCTACTCTAGTTATAAACAAGTGAATTGGTTATTCTACAGTCAGTTGATTCACTTCTCGGGACGACCTTGCTCTGATACCATCTTGTAACGACCTGGTTCCCGAGTCCCTACGAGACACGAGAACCGGACCGACTCAACTAATCCCAAGACCTAGTTGTCCAACGAGGAAGTAACCAAAAGAGCAGTAAAATAAACCACATTCAGCATGAATATAACTAACAGTAAGAAAGTACAGCAGTAAGGAAAGAAACTACCACAGTATGTACCACCACAACAGTAGAACAACATTCATAATATAATTTGAACTGCAGGTAAAGAAAGTACAGCGGAAACAAGAACTACTCACTACAACGTAACAAAAAGAGGTACAAGAGACAGTGGCAACACTACTGGACCCTACTCGGCCCAGCGTCCTCTGCAGCCGCTGACCCTGGCTGCTCAACACCTGGTCCTGAAAAGGGTAACGAGTGTAACACGTCAGCAAAACGCTGAGTAGAGTGGCAACTAAACTAAAGACAACAGTAAAGTGTACAGTAGCTGTTATGTTCGATTACTTTCTTTATTCACATCTTTCAATTGTCTCACTATTTCATTTATTCCTAAGATCTTTTTCTTGATCTCGAATGTTCCTCGTGGGAACGATCTTGATTACAGTCTTTTCCGAAAAGTAGAAGTAGCACGTGGTGCTCTTCTGGCTGGGAGAGTCCCCCGTGGTGATCCTACCCTCAGTCAACCACCCCAAGGTCACTGACAAACGTAATGGTGACTACAACACGCGCGATAAACGCACAGGTAGCTAACCCGTACTGGCACGCGGTCAGTCGTTTCCGTTAACGGGTGCGCCCAAAGCACAGCACGAAACCAGTCCAGGGCAGAGCCCTCTCAGTAACAGGGGTCCAACCCTCCACAGTAACCAAACAGGGGTTTTGCCCCTCCACAGTCCCCGCACCCTCGCCTGACTACCCTGGTTTGCCCCAGTGGGCCTAAACAAGTCGGTGTAGGAGGCTAGCAGAAACCCGGGGCTCGTGGGGTAGCTAGTGCCCTCCTAACACTAGTAGCTCTCCTCGGTACTACGTACATGAGGGCCAGCAAGTCGGTACAGAGCGGCCGGTCCTAACCCCGGGTCCCTGGGGTGGCTGGCCCCACTCTGCACTAAACAGGTACATGTACTTCCCTTGGTACTACGTACCCAAGAGACAGTACACAACTACATCTCAGTTCCATTCCTTTCTCTTTCCAGGAGTTCCTCTCCTAATTCCCCCGTAGGGTTCCATCCTTTTTACTCAAACATCCAGGTTTCACTTTCCAGTTTCACATTCTTACAATCCATGTTCTCAACCATGCTATTTATTCACAACAGGCAGCTGTTAATTCAAATTACAGGAAGCTTTATATCTCTTTCCATTTTCCAAGACTGCAGTATTATACATTCCACTAGTTTTCCCATCCTAGGATTCATGCCATATCCTAGGATCTATCATATAATCTAGTTTTCCAGCCCTAGGATTCATGCAACACCTAGGAGCTATCATTCCATCTATTTCTCATTCCTAGGATTCATGCAATGTCATAGGTTCTATTTATGGTTCCGTAATTTAACAGATTTTATTAATAACTTTAAGCCACTCAACCAGGTACAACGGGAGTAATGGGGGCGTGGTCGGGAATCTCGCGTGCCTCCGCGACTCCCGAGACTGCAACGGAACGGGGTCCTATCAAAAGGATCAAACACAAGGAGTGTCTCAAAATAGTGTATAGCTATTGTAGACGGGTAGAGGAATTAATTCCGAAAAGAACGCAACTCGAATCGCGAAAAACGAAACCCGAACGGGCCCTAAACGGGTCGAAAATGACGAAACTGTGTAAAATCAGACGTCTGGAACTTCTTCCAGACATCTTAAAAAGTGGATCAGAGAATTACCTTGTTCAGCGTGGCTTCCCAGACGTCCATAAGTCTGCGGGGACGTCTGGCCTAGCTCCCAGACGTCCGATGGTCACCCCAGACGTCTGGAGGTCGCTCCCGCCATCTGGTACTACAGCCAGACGTCTGATTCGCGTTGGATGGCGAATCACCGAGCCTACGCACACCCATCTCTCTCCCTCAGTACGGTCAGTCGACAGGAAGGAAGAAGAAGACGGAAAACTCACCTTTCAGACAGCTGGACAGTCTTCCAGACGTCGACCCCGCCGTTTGGCTATCAGCACAGACGTCTGATTCTGGAAATTTTTCCAGAACCAGGGCGCGACTCGCCCTCCGCTCGCGACGCCGCGCCTCGTCGCACCTCGTGCGCCTGCTGTTCGAACCTCAGCAGGCCTCCTGCGTCGTTCCGCGCCCGCTGCGCTTCCCAAGGGCCGGCCCTGGCAGCCCCGGCGAGCTCGCCCTCACGGCTGAGCGCCGCTCTCACACGCAGCAACCCCTCCGCGCTCACTGCGGCCGTCGCCGCCGCAGCAACCCCGCGCCCGCTCTCGCACTCGCTCTCGTGCACTGGAAGGAGAAGAGGAAAGGGGTGGAGGCGACGGGAGGGAGCGCGTGGCCTTTTAAGGCCGCGAGAAGAGGAGAGAGAATCACAGTAGGGTGTCTGCAGCCGCAGAGGGAATAACTAATATGCGGGTCTGCGCGCTCAGGCGCGCAGACGACCCGCGCGTGTCGAAAATAACTGATTTCCAGACGTCTGGAAACGATCCCAGACGTCTGGTCAGACGTCTGGATGTGATCCCAGATGTCTGGTCCGACGTCTGGATGTGATCCCAGACGTCTGGTCCGACGTCTGGGCCACCTCCCAGACGTCTTAAAAGACGTCTGGGGCACGCGTTTGTAACATGTTCGATTGCGAGTCGGGGTTGAATATAGGTTTGAATAGGTTCTGTATATGTAAAGGAGGTGGCATCAATACGAATTGTGTGTGAAGGCTCATCTAAAAAAGAATTAAAGGTGGGTTCATTTAGAGAGTCCTTATAGTAGGCATCAAAATTAAAGGTAAATGACTGAAGAGTGCTTATAGGATGAAAGAAATCAGAGTCAAGAAAAGATTTGAACTCTAGATTGTAGACACTCTTGGCAATTTCCATTTCTAATTCCTGAGTCTCAAAAAGAAACGATTTCTTCTTACACGAACTTGAATTTAAATCAGTGATCTCGATATTAGGGACCTCAGAGTTAGAGTCAAAGAATGGATCATGTGTGCTGAGGTCATAGATTGGCTCGTAGTTGTCAGGAAACAATGGTTTTCCGAAATCATAGTAATATTCAAAATCATCGGAGAACTGGCAAGAATCAAGTTCTAGATTTGATTCGCGATCACAGGTTCCACCATAAAATAAATCAATAGATGTAGACTCAGCAACCTGACTTGGGTCTAGCCTATTCGTAGATTCTGAGCTTAAAAAGGTGTTCCTATTGGGTCTGGGCTCGGGTTTTTGGCTTGTAGGGAAGACCCAATCAAAACCCCACTCTTCCAACTCCTACATTTTTGTATCATAGATTGGTGTGACTTCCAAAAAATCAATTTATACTTCTGAGGATTTTGGAGAGGTACATTCATCAAATAAAGGCCAGAATCATAGTCCAAATTCAAACTTTGATTTTCGTCATACGGGGCCTTGTAATTATCCCAAGAAGATTCATATCCAGATTTTAGGCTAAGGATGTGGGTTGAATTACTAGAATTTAGGTCAGAATTGCCTTCGGAGGCCACCTTATCAGAGTAAGGGGCGGGATTTCCACCCTCGAGAGGTTCTGATTCAATCTCATTATTACAGGAGTCAAAGAATTCTATGCTTGGCTAACCAGGGTTTTGATTTTCTAGGGCTGGCTCATAATCGTGTTCTCCTACAATTGGGACCTCCCAACCTATTTCAAGATCAGGCATATCATATTCCATCTGGGTTAGGAGTCCACAACAACCTTGTGTCTCAAACCTGGAATTTGGGAAATTAGATAGATCCTTAGTATTGTTCCAAGATGTATCGCTGAATGTTTGGGGAATGTATGGGCATTTTTGATCAATTATCTACTTTAATAATTTCATTATCTCCTCCCATTTTTCAAGATCATCTTTGTGTCTTTCCCAAAGTATAGGATTTGTCATGCATTGGAAGTATTCAAAGTTATGTAATTTTTTCAACTCAATGTATCCTGTCATGAGAACATCGCAGGTGGATCCATTTGTTACTTGTGTTATCATTACTTTGGCACAGTTTATGATGAAGGTTGTTGTTGTAGATACATTAACCTGAATGTCTTCAATTGGTTTTGAGGTTTTGTAATCAATCTCAAAAAATCTAAGGGCATCCTCAACCATTCTTTCTTTCATGGATCTTTGAGATTCAGGTTTCTTCAATAGTTTTCCTAAGTAGCCAGGCTGCATTTTTGAATCAGATGGTGGAATCAAGATGTAGAATCAAAATTCAAGTTTAGATCAAAATTGATTAGATCTAAAAAAGATTCCTAAGAAAATCTGTGTGTGCTCTAAATAGAAGCTATGAGAGACTGGATGTGATATTGACCTAATCAAGGCACCCAAAGATTTTGGATGACCAAAGAGGTTCGGGGCGGATGATACCCTTGGATCAGAAAGTCGTCCACCTGAGAATTACCTGGGCAGCCAAGAAGGGAGAGTCTTGCAAAGACCCCTACACGGAAGAGTACCCCCACAAGTTACAAGGTTTCCCCCACCTGACCTTCCTTGTCATTGAGGGTCCAGGTAGACCAGAATGGATAACTTGACCTCTTAAGTCTACCAGTTTTATGTCCTAATTTGTGCCTTTGTTTTTACTTGAATTAGCAGTTGATTTGACTTGTGACCTAATTTGAAGGTTGGTTGGCTTACAATGTAGACCAACTTTACCTGACCTGCCCTAAAGATGGTAGAATGAACTCTAGGTCAAGACCTAGAAATCACTTTGATTTGACTCCCAAGATATTAGGTCCAAGGATTTTAGGGTTCAAGTGAATTTAGAGCTTGATTTTAGGGTTTTCCTTGATTAGATCTTCTTAGTCAAGGGCTTGGGTAGTACACAAATGCAGGTGGGTTTGTTATCTTTTATGCAGGCAAATGTGAACTAGCACTCCAAAACCCTAAAAATTGAAATCCTAATTGGTTCTACGTCCAAGTCCAATTAAAACAAATGTTCACTTTGGGCCTTTAAGTAAGAAATGTGTTTGCCAAACAGTGATTTAGAAATTAAGCGTAAATTCTAAATAGGCACGGGAATTTTTTCTTTTTTTGGGTAGGGAATTCTTAGAATCGCTTCAAACTTCTCTTAGATTTGAAAAGAATTTTTGCAAATTAGGAAACTTGACCTTTTTAATTGATGATTACTATAACAAATAGGGCAGGTGATTCCTAATTTATTATTTCCTTTTTTTCTTTTGTCTTCCCAAGATTAGGAGGTTGATTAGGGAAGAATGGAGAAGTTACCTACCCTGGTGTGGTTGTTTTGCATTGAAGATCTCCTCATGAAGTACCACGCAAAATCACAAGAAAGCAAACAGGGCAGGTTAGTGCTAAAATATAATCAAATACGACAGAGATTTTGAACACAAAATCTCAACAATTAATGTAATTTTAACACAAAATATTACTCAAAAACTAATTTGCAATGTAGAGCATATGAGTATATGAAGAGTAAAAAGAATTTTAGACAAAATAATGGTGATTTGAGTCACCAATTATAAGTCTAATACATAGAATAATTACTCAAATTTACTAAAGGAGGGAGCATGAAATCAGATGTCTTAAATGACGTTTGCTACAGTACCCCTTTTGCTTTTCTTTGTCTGCGTGCCTCTTCCTTCTTTTCTTCTTCTTTCTTTCTCTGATTCTTCCTTTCTTCTGCAGCTTCTTCTCTTTCTCAGCTACAACTTTCTTCCTTCTTCTTCTCCGGCCCTTCAGCTTAGGCCTTCACTTCTTCTTCTTCTTCTTCTTCTTCTGCCTTTAGCCTTGCGATCCTCCTCTTCTTCTTCTCTTCTTCCTTGTCTAGCTTTCCTCTTTTGAATTCAACTAAGTGTCATCCGAATGTCCTTGTAGCAAAACCCTCCCCCTACCCACGTGACTCTCCTCTCTCTTTCTCTCTTAATATCCACTCTCCCAGAGCCACAGGTATTCGGGTTATCGGGTCAAGCACGTACCTGGGTCCAGGGCTGCCTGCAGTGGGTAGCAGCCGAGGAGTGCGGGCTAGGAGGGTTATCGGGTCGGCCAAGTCCACAAGGGAGATGTCACGGAGGAGACCAATGAAGGTGTAGGAGGACCTCACCCTCAGTGAATCGAGGCAAACAACCCCATTCACTTTTGGGTATTATGTGGCTACAAGTGATTCTTCATATCCGAGGTGGGACTAAATGTCCCACCTTTCTTCCAAGCAATGCAGCAGCAAGGTACTCGGTCAAATTGATGGGGCTGTGGCTGCTAAAGCCCTCGCGTGAGGACTTGGACTCTTGCAGGCCTCCATTCCACATGGCCTAGAGTTATCCCCTACAGCGGAAATGCCCTATAGCAGGTTGAAGCTTGCTCGAAGCATGACGTCAATGGCAGGTTTGGCCTGATACCTGAAATTCAAGAAAAGGGGCCTTATGGCCACGTCAGAAGGTTCAGTAGGATCGACATGGCATGGCGAATGTGACGGTGGTAATGGCGTGTTGCACGAGTGGCTGTGGTGGCCAGACTAATGCGATTATGGCCAGTGAGAGTGGGTTTGCTCGGGAAGGTGTTTTGGTGGATGGAACAGCGAATAGGGATATGGGAAATGAGCAGGGAGGTGCAGTGGAGGTTATGAGCTTGTCAGTGAGGTGGATGGTGGTGAGTAGTGGTGGGAACACCTCTCCAGAGGAGTCGCTGGAGATGGAGGAGATGAAGGTGTTTAGTATCGTCAATGGTCAGATTTGGGAAATAGAGAGAGGAGAAGAAAGTAGGAGAGATAGGGAACCTACTCTAAGGACAAAAAATGAAGGGATTCCCACATTGGTGTGGTTGCCAGACGTGGGGAAGACGAACCTCCATAGGAGAGACGACGGCAAAGATGGGGAAAGGATGGCGACAGTTGGAATTGCATGGTGTGGAGGACGGTGAGGAAGGTGAATCCGCCACTAGTTTTGTGGTTGGACAACAAGAGGAGTCGGAGAGAGACTGCTGGAGCTTGCAGATACTTGTGGTCGAAGAGGAGAGAGGAAGAGGGGGAGTTCTGCCTGAATTTCAAGCTAAAGAGAACGGTCTGATCAGGAGGTTCTTTTATAGACCTCAGGAAGAAGTTTTGAGCTTAGGAAGCAAGCTTCCCAAGCTTTAAAAGCTCATCATAGAAGGAAACTTCTTGATACCCAAATCTCTTATGTGTTCGCAAGAGAGATTGGGAAAGATTTCGAGCACATGGACGGGCTTATATTGAAGGGAATTTTTCAAAGAATCTCCTTTCCAATTTTGGAAGGGATTGATTGAATAGAGTAGTTTTCTTCAATCAAAGGTTTCCAAAGAAGGATTTCTTCACGATAATGGTGGAGGGACCTAATTGTGAAGATGACTAGGAAGTTAGGGGCAGAATGCGAATATTTTTGAAAGTTGGGGGTATTAATGTAATTAGACAGGACCATTTTGTAAACTAGCTCAAGACAAGCTCATCTTGGATCTAAATTTTGGTATAAACCTAATTTGAACCTAAGGAATCTGATGGTGAAGTTAGATTTTGGTTTTTATTACATTTGACTAGGTAATTTATGTAAAAACCTAAATTAAGGTAAATATCTGTCTAAGAATCCATTCTTGGTCAAGAAGGATTCTGATGATCAAATTGAAGGTCCTAAACCCTAGAGAATATTTTTCTATGATGTTTAGAGGGTTTAGGTTAATTTTATTCTGACCATAACATTGTTTAATTAAGTGATTATATTTTTAGGATTTCAACAGTCATTTAATTCTCAAAACATATGCAAACCCTTTTCTATCTGATCCAACCCACTTGTTATCTTATTAAGACCATTTTACCTTTATTTAGCCCTTGAGAAAACCCGTGGTTGTACTACATTCATGATAAGCTGGTAAAATTACAGTTTTAACCCTAATTTCTTATTTTTCTCTCAGAATAGTTATACAGTGAGTTATGATTCTCTGGTGGTTATGTAGGAGCATTTATTGACTCAATTGGGTCAAAATGAGTTAGTTATGGCTCATGATAGTGTTCCCATCAATCATGATCGGATGCTCACCTCTCGCGCTTTCCTCTTTTGCATGCACCTGCCTCGCACTTTCCTCGTGCATGCCTTTGCGCCCTCTGCGAATTCAAATCATGTGCCTTGATCTCAATCGTCCTATCTTGCGATTGGACTGCTTAAGTGCCTCGCAGCCATCGCCTTAAAGATTAACGTACGATTGCACGTCTATGTAGGATGTCGGATCCCACGTGCGTATGAGTCTCTCCATGTTGCACCACGTGTTCATTTGCTCACAGCTCATCCTCCATCTGACCGTCGAATTGAGTCCAGTGCACCACCTCAATTGATTTTGCACTTTGTGCAGCTCGATCTAGCATCTTGCGCTCATGTGCGGGTGCGCTAACCATTGCACCAAGCAACCCCTTGTATCGTGGTTTTGTTTTGGGTAATCTGCTCTCGACCGTTGGATAATGATCTAGCGGCCCGTAATGCACGATGAATATGCCTTCAGAGGATAGGGCACAGTGAGGGGCAACTGTGATGGTACCACATGGTGCCATCATGGTCGTCCATATTCTCTCTTTTGTAGACGATTCTATAGGCCTTCAATCAGGATAATTCTTACACTGTTGGGCTGTGATCGCTGATCCGGATCCATCTATGTGGTTGGATTTATCATCTGTGGTCTGGATTTTCACCTATTTGCCTCTTGACTCTTGCTCTTCTACCGACTCCGTAGGATGCTATGGGAGTCTAATTGATGTGATCTTGGGAGCATTGGACTCCCATCGTTGTTCTAAGCAGATTCGTAAGGTTGGATTGGTCATTCGTAGCCCCAAATTACCTATAATTTTTAATATCTCTCAATTAGAACATAATACGACGTTATTATTTACAAAACTAATAAATCAACTACGATGCAAAGTATGATGCGAATGCATGCAAAATGCCTATGTTAAGCTAGTTTCTAACTTAATTCAGGCAAATTAGGAGCTATGATTACTACGCAATCATACCCTCAAGCCTAAATCCTGCTAGTCCCTAGCAAGTACAAGACTAAAAGCATTCTATCAAGAGTTTGACTAGGGATTTATTTCTTTTTGTTTCATCCAGAAATTTAGAATCTAGATAATTATGAACGTGTAGTGTATCTTCTGCAATGGAATTAGGCAAAAAGTCAACATACATCTAAAGCTCCTACTTGACCCTCAGTAAAATTCTGTTGGGATAGGAAAATCTCTTCCCTCGGGGACACAGAATATCCTCTAGTTTTAGCACCAGCTCTTCAGCTTAGGTAGAAGATGTCTGAGTTAGCTGGTTTTGTATTTGGTGGCTCACTTTCTTCTGGTGCTACATAGAGACTAGTATTTCAGAATCTAGATTTCTAGATTATTAAATAAATCAACTTAGAGAGAGGTTGGAAAGCTATGCTCTCTTAAGTCCTTTGTACTTTTTCTTCTCTCTCTTTTTTTCCTTTTTCTTTTCTTCTCTTTTGTTTCTTTCTTTTTTTTCTTTTTCTTTTCACTTTCTTCCTGAAAACACATCTCACCAGTTTTATGGATATATTTGGTGGTCTCTCATGGCATTACACTTTAATTAGGTTCTGATAATCCTATGGCTAAGTCAGAATCCTTCAATCCGTATTCAGGAGGTCAGAAATACAGGAAAAGTAGGTCAAGACTCTATTTGGTGGATCGTGAAGATGATAGGTGATGTTGCCTCAATGTACTTGACTCAACATAACTCACACTTCTCAATATGGCAAGATTTTTTTCCTTTCTTTTTTTTTTCTTTCTTCTTTTTCTTTCTTTCTTTTTTATTTTCTTTTTATATATTGATATAATGCCATATCTACTAACACAACACAACATAGCATATGTACTTTTATTCATGAGGCATTATTCGAAATTGGGGGTGTTCAAGAGGATATCAGGTGGCTTATTTGGTGGAAGTGTCTATTCTTGGCTCTAGGAAGGGAATGGATAGGACAACATATTTCTGACCTTGATATCAGTACCCTCCTTCAACTAAGGATTCTGTGAAGGACAGTCCTGACTATCCACCTTGGTCTTAGTTTTATCAGAACCCACTCTCTGTGTATTTGCCTTATTTCGTGGCTCTTGAAAGGATTTCTTAAAGAATTTTCACGCAAGAATTGACAGCAAAAACTATGCCTAACTCTGAGTATCATTATCCAATTATCTAGAATTTAAGATTCGTTACACTAGTCTTAGAGCACCAGTAGACTCTCTACTCTCACCTCACATATTTTTTGGTGGATCTACTAGAAGATGGTTCACCTGACTCCTTGATTATTGTCCAAGGGTTCAGGAGAAGAAGCAATGCTTCTTCTCGACAAACTAGAGATGTCTATCAGTCTTCGCATTGGATCCATTGCAAATTCTACGTGCAAGTGTGAAATTATACTGGATTGTAAGTTCAAGAATCTACTGAAGAATAAATCTCTAATAAAACCTCTTTATAAAATGATTTAGTCCCCCCAGGTGTTGGCAGAAAATTTTCAGTTTATATGTACTACCCCCCATGTATAAGTTCTTGCATGTCCTCATGCATGAATAAAAGAAATTGAAGGCAAGGTGCAAGTGGATAGAAATCACCTGGAACTGCTCCTGACTTGTCATTCAGCTCATGCCAACACTACAATGTCAATCACAATATGCAGGATACTATGAAAGAATGAAATAGGATATGCATAAAGCATATGTATATATGTATAAGTCTAAATGTGATGCCTAAATGATGCCTAAATGCTAAGTGTAAATGCTATGCCTAACTGCTATGTTGAGTTTAATATCTCCAGTTGGGTGAAACTCCTTCAGATGGATTAATGATTGCAGGGGATAGAGTCAAAATGGTAAGCATTTGGAATTCTGTTATCACTAATGGGCCAACAATGTAGAGCAGCTGCCCATGAATACCAAGCTCACAAGGTCGGCAGAATAAAATTGCAAGGCCTAGAACTGGTTGTAGCCATATCCTACAAGAGGAATGAATCCGGGTGCCAGAGTGATAGGAAGCAAGTGGCAGCCTTGAAAGGTGGTGTTTGACAAATGCAGATGAGATGGATGAAGAGTCGGGGGTGGGAAATAAGTCATACAGGTTCTGAAAGTGGTGAAAAATGAATGGAGGGACCCATGTGGTGTAATATGAAATGGTATAAACAACCATTTCGTGAGTGGATCTAGGTGTTGGTGGTTTCAAAGTAGGTGCGTCAAATAAGATTTTGTGTTGCATACTAACAGCTCTATTCTCATCCCTAGGTTGATCAGAAATCTCGTACGGATCACCCAAATTCTGCTCATAGTGTGAATCCTCAAGTGTAATGAGTAGCAATTCATTTTTCCATGGGTATGGAGAATCAGAGTATAGTAAAGTCTCGAATTCTTTCATTTTCTGCTCTGTGGTTTTAATGAAATTCTCGATATCCAAGGGCGAAGATGCAAATGAATCTATGATAAATTTGCCCGACTCTAAATCCAAAAATTCCTCCAGATTTTTTAGATTATCCTGACAATCGAAAATGGAGTTTTTAGTATATTCTTTCTTAACTTAGATTGGATTCTTTGGTAATTTGAAATCACCCTCATGGATTTGAATGCATTTATCATTTAAGCTTGTCATGAGGGTTTTAGGCAATTCCACTCCAAATCTCTCAGAATCTGAATCATGTGCCTCATCAAGTGTATCTACCCAGGTCTCATAATGTACCAGGTCTTAGGTGTCATGATCCTCCATCTCTATCTCCCAAGATTTAGGATCTTTAGATTGAGAATCAATCCTGGGACTTTCTTCATTATTTTCTTGGCCGGGGCTCTCAACTGATTCCATTTAAAATGTGCCAAGAACATTTCCCCTATCTCCATTAGATATCTCACATTTCACTTGAAAATCTCCTACATCATGTACTTTGGGTGTGTGACTTGAAGAATCCCTAAAAGTCATCTCAAGTTCCCTAAAATCTTCTAGGCTAGTCTAAACTTGGTACTGTACAAGGAGTATGCCTTGAAGTGTATGAGTTTGTTGATTTATCCTAGCCAAGGATTCTAGTACTTTAAGGGCTTCCATCAGAGCTTCTTCAATTGCAATCAAAGTCTGTCTCTACCGTAGATCAATAGTGATCTGGATTTGATGTAGATATCTCACAACTGTGTCATTGTACTTTGCTACTGTTTGTTGCAGTCTAAGAAGTAGTTGAGAGTCCATTGGTGGTTTCACAGTGGTGATCTATGTGGATATGTCCTCAGGTGCTAGTCTAAAGGAAGATGGAGGGTTATAATAGATTTGGTTTGGAGAGTCATAAGGGTAGTGGGTGGGCTCAGTGTAGTCATAGGTTGCTATTAAATCCTCAACTTTGAGTGGCTCACTATCCACCTGCGGTATATTCTCACTGAATTCAGGGCCCCTAGAGGTTATGTCTTGGGTTCATTGTCTTTCATCTTGAATTGCTTTTCTCAAGTCCTCAGATTCCCTTTTTCTAACCTCCTTTGCTTCCTAGACTAATTGGATTAGTTCAGTGATTTGGGAGCTTTTGTGAGGGGTAGGAGTATGCCTTTGGTGGGATCGGTCAAGACACTCAGTCATCATGACGAAATCCTGGTCCCGCATGGACAATGTCTGTGTGGATGTCCAAGAGAGCGAGGAAGGTATGTCTCAGGCTTAGGGAGCACGATATACAAATAATGAGGTGCAATCTCCCACCCATAAGATGTTGGGATCATAGTTGGGTTGGGAGGAGAACCGTAATGATGGTAGGATAAGAAAGGGTATGGGTCCATGATCAAGAGGGTCAAAAGGAACCAAAAGGGTCTTAGTGACCTTACACCAGTTACAAGGACTGGTGGCAAAACAAGACTAAGGCCTTGTTAATTAGATTAGTCCTTAAGATCATATGACTAGATGTTTCATTTTAAGTTAGAATTTATGAGAAAATTCGTCGAGAAACCGACTAAAGATAATCCCTGCCTCTTAAGCTAACCTAGCTAGTTTGGTTACGAGGGTACTAAGAGAAAGTTTCTTCCTTCGGCTTTCACCTCCAATTCCATTGTACCCCTTAGCCATGGTCATTTGACACTACCCCGTAGGCATAGTCACCAAGTTTGGCAGAAGAGGTTGAAATCACCTAGTAGTTTCAAGACAAATGCAAGTTATTAAATATGTTCCTATGATTTTTTTAGCCTTTTTTTTCTTCAATTCAGTAGGTGGTGAGCAATCCACAAGGTGACAAATCTCATCGGATAGCCACTAGACCTGATTTAGTCTAGGTTAGCCCAAATGTGTGGTCTCTAGAAATTTTGACCCTAAAGGTGTAACCTAGGATTCATGCAGTTCTAAGGTTTTGGCAGATCAACAAAAATAAATCAATTCTTTGATATGCAAATGGAATCCAAATAATTTGAAATTCAATAGGAAGGTTCCTTTTTCAATTATATTTTCAAATAATATTTTTTTGCAATATTTACTATTTCAATCGAATAAATAAAAATTTTAAAATGTCAGGGGGTCAAATCTGAAATTTTGACCCCTGGTCGATTTTCTACTTTGAAATAGTATCAAATAAACTCTAAAAATTAGGTAAAAATAAGGAAATGAAAGATAATTAGATCAGCTTTCAAACCTCGTCATTTTTGTTTAGATCAAATTTGCGGATTATTCGAAATTGCTATTTTAAATATGAAAATTTTCAAATTTGGGTCAGTTTGACCCCTTGTAATTTGTGAATTTCTAAAAATTACACAATTCGAATTTTCTCAAATAAATAGTGCCATTGGAAAGATGGATTGAAAATGAAGCTCTTGCCTGAATTTCAGAATTTTTCGCTCAATATATTTTTGGCAATGAATTTTTAAATTTCTCCTTAAAATCATGCTAAATATCAAGGATGTGGTGAAAAGGCTTTTGAAAGGTTTTGAAATTCAAATTTCAAACCTTCCCACCAAAATGATTTTTTTTTTCAAAAAAAAATTTCTTTTTTCTTTTCAAACATTTTTAAAAAATTTTTGGAGGGAAAAGCTTTTTAAAATTTTTCTCTTTTTTTTCAAGCAACTTCTAACCTAGGATTCAAAAGGAAACCCTAATCAAACTACCTAATTTTTTTTTGTCAGAAAGCAAAAACCTAACAAAATTCAAACCTAATCTAAAATTCAGAAAGAAACCTAAAACTAAGGTAGAGAGGTTGTGCACCTGAATTTTAAAAATCCACACTTGATGTGTACGCAGATCCCTGGTTCATCCTGCACTAAAAAAACCTAAATCAGCTATGAAATCAAAAATCGCCATGCCTCCTCGGCGACGGTGCCAATTTGTTCACAGTGTAAATCATGGTTTAAAGTAAATCAGTTGTAGTATAGGGCGAAGTAGGTCAAAACAAATAAAATTTACGAGATGTGAGTCCCGGTAGAACTCAGGGAGGCAGAAAGTGCTTCGAATGTCATAACTGATCTAGATCTAAATAGTAACTAGATAATAATAATCACAATATATATAAAGAAAATCATATCCAGTAGTTGATCATGAATTGCAATAAACCATAGTTGCAAAGTAGAATTATAACTAGAACATGTACTTGCTGTCTAACTATAAGAAGAATTAAAATCACTATCTAGCAGAATAAGGGCACCACGGGTGGTCTGAGGTGGCCTTCTAGGGAGGCCAGGGAGAGCAACGGTGGTCCAGAAAGGTGGCTTGGTGGGTGCTTCAAAGGAAGAGAGCTAGAGATGGAGAGAGTCGGAGAAGAAGCTCTAAAGAACTAGAGAGGGTCTAGAAAAGTTCTAGTGGAAGATGGAAGAATTGCTTTAATCCAGGGGGTCCTGGGCCTTCTTTTATAGCTTTTATGAGGGGCAAGATTGGCATTTGAGCCACCAAAATCATACAACCCTCTGGTGATTAGATCTGTTGATCAGGAGATCAATGGCTCTGATTTGGCCTCAAAATAACCTTAAAAA
Organism: Thalassia testudinum; assembly: GCA_037157565.1. Taxonomy (NCBI): domain Eukaryota; kingdom Viridiplantae; phylum Streptophyta; class Magnoliopsida; order Alismatales; family Hydrocharitaceae; genus Thalassia; species Thalassia testudinum. The sequence continues at coordinate 43,547,254 of JAZHRO010000015.1, read as the reverse complement.
CACCTATGCGTGAGATGCACCAAATGGCACCATGTGTTACGTTCGTTACCCTTGGATCACAATCAGACACTCACCGCTCGTGCTTCCCTCCTCTGCGAGTGCCTGCCTCGTGATTATAACATCATCATCAGCCATATCTAGCTTTAATTAGTCATAATCAAAAGATAAATGCTCCTACATAACTTCTAGGAGACCGTAATTCACTGCATATCCTTTTTGAGATATTAACATGAAATCGAGATTAAAACTGTAATTTTACCATCATATCTTGAATGCAGAGCAACCAGGGGCTTTTTCAGGGGTTAATTAAAGGTTAAATCTTCGTAAATGCCTAACAAGAGGGTCCATGCTAGCAGAAATGGGTTTTCACGTGTTTCACGAATTAATGGACATCTAAAACCCTATAAATAGACCCACTTAAATAAATGAGGTTTTGATCAGGATAAAATTCACCTAAACCTTTTAAAAATCATATAAAAATATTCTATATGGTTTGGTACCTTTGATTTGACCATTGGAACCTGTTTTGACGTAAAAGAGTCACAAATAGATAATTACCTTAATTTGGATTTCTACGTAAATTACCCCATCAAACTTCGTCAAAACTAAAATCTAACTTCACCATCAGATTCATTGAGTACAAATTAGGGCTTTATCAAAATTTAGGCCTAATTAAAGATCATCTTGACCTAGTTTACATTTTGGTCCAATCTGATTCTTTTCTCTCAAATAACCCATTGACGTGCTGTTGTGCGCGTGTGTTAAGGAGTGTCGTTATAGTCGCACTTGCAACATTGGTTTTAAAATAAGTAAACGGAGGTGAGTTCGAGTGTCGGTCTCAGGGAGGCGTGAAAATTGAATTTTTGCTTATCACTTGTTGTCATAGAAAGTGCGGAGTTTTGCTTGCGAAGAATGCGGCTTTGAAAAGCGAGAGAGATAGAGAGAGAGAGAGATTAGGGTTAGAATGTTCCTTGTTTAATCATGCAACTTGAACGGAAATTAAAGTGACAACTGAACGGAAAATAACTTCATTAATCATGCACTTGTAGTTCATAGCTTACAACATTAAATACATGCTTCAAACAAAAGTAATGGAAAGCTTAAAAGAGAGAGAGAGAGGGTGGAGAGCGACAAGGCAGCCACGGTGGTGTAGGAGGCTCCGTCGGTGGCTTGTCGTCTCCGGTGATTACAAGAGGGCCTAAAGCTAGCTAAGAGAGGGGTGGAGTAGTTGCAAGGGGAGTGAATGCCTTGAATGAGTGGTTGGAGGGGGTTTAAATAGGGTTAAGGGCTTCCTAAAAGAAGAAGGGGCTTTAGCGACGTCCAGAGCGTCGCTAAAACCACTCCCAAAAGCGTCGGTGAAGCCCTCCAGCCGTTGGTCAGCTGCCTGCCTTGTTTCTTCTTCTTGTGCGATCCGCGGCTGCTGCGTGAGAGCCGTCCGATCGAAGATCAGACGGCCGAGATCTCTCCTCGGCTGCGCTGGGTTCGTGCCTCTGGCGCACGTGTGCACAGGCGTCATCGCCCGGCGTACGCACATGCATGGGCACCCGTGAGGTGTGGTTGCACCACGTGGCGAAATCTTAACAACCCGCTGCTGATCGGGCGGTCCAATTTCGCCACGTGCTACCTCCGTCTTCAATTTTTGGCTCCGCGTGGCTTGAACCCGCGTCGCGTGCGTGCGGGTGTGCGCGCTAACCGTTGCTCCACGCCCGCGCTTTGTCGCGACGACTGCGGGCGAGCGGGCGAGTCTCGGCTTGATGAAGAGGCGGCGTGTGGTGGAGCGGGGGCTAATGTGGCACAATATGGGTTGTTGATCTCTAGATCAACGGTCAGAACTTCTTGGGCCCATTGTAGGAGATCCGGATGTCAGATTTGGCCGATCTTGAGTCCATTGGACTCCGTTCATTGTTCTAAATCCATCTGCGTGGTCTGATTACTCATCTGAGGCCTGCTTTGACAAATGCCTACACAAATGGCCATTAATACAGTTTTATAATTAATCTTGGTACATGATGCATGTAATGCTCCCATTCTACTTATGTTGTGCCTTTTATTCTTAAGATGGGCCATATTCAACATAATTATCACCCCCTTGTGCAGTGTTATCATACCCCCATGCTTACTCCTTGCTAGTCCCTAGCAAGGTTTATTCTAGCCTTTATTTCCTTTCAGAATTTAAGAAGTAATTGCTTAGACACTTCATTACTTGTCAATAAGAGGAAATATACGAAGATCTTAATCTTCAAAGACTAAGCAGCGTCCGGGTGTCTGCCAAAATACGAATCGCCCGAATCATTGCTTTAATGTATATAACTATACATATGTATATGTATATATATATATTTTAGAATTTTTTCAGAATTTAGTGTGGGTTGGTAACTTCTGACGGCTACCCAACCCACCAAAAACTCGGTCAAAACCCTAAGTGCTAAGCATCTTGGTGTGAATGTTGTGATAGACTCACTTAACGATAATTGAGATAGACTTCGGGTTTCTACGCCTCTAGGTGACCGGAAAAGGAAATAAATTTGCCTGAAGGAGTATTTGTTCGATTGGTAGCTTTCTCCCTACATTTGTTTTAGTTGGGGTCAACACAAGGATTTTTCCAGTGTATATCTCCCTGGCTTGTACTACTTCCCCGCTTCTTCCTTAAGTGTTTTGGTCTTTTTTGTGTAATTATTGAGTTGGGCTCTGGACAACTAACCAATGGGCTGTTACCCATGATCACTTGCCAGCCATACTTGTGCGGTGAAGTGTGGTATATTTTCTTTTCTTCTCTTTTTTTTTTTTTTGTAGGTGGCTTCCCTGATCTCAAATGTACCTAGAGGCAATGAAGAAGAAATGGCCTGTGGCTGGGTTCTGGACAACCTGCCAATGGGCTGTTACCCACGACAACTTGCCAGCCATACCACCCTAGAGAGTTCATTAGCTACCCAATTTCTGTCAAAATCTCCAAGAAGTGAGTCTGTGCAAAAATGTGTGCAGATGCTTACACTCAAAGTTTTTTTGAGTTAGAGGGTGAGTTGATAAGTCGTATACTTATCACCTTATTTAGTAGGTGGATTAGAATAGCTTAAGGTTGCAAGGATTCGAAGCTAAATCCATATTTTAACGGACACTAGGGCTGATTAAGCCTGAAAGCCTAAAAAGTCTAAGTGTTTAAGTTCTTTTTATATTATTTCCCACTATTGACAAGTTTCTAATGCCTAAGTTTTCTTCCTAAATTCAATTTATTTATTTATTTATTTATTCATTCAGACTGATTAATTGAGCTCAGGATTATGCAATTTACCACCCCCCCATGCTTAAGTTGGACAATGTCCACATTGGCAAGTACATGGATGCATAAGGGTTCAAAAAGATAGTACCTGAGTGACGTAAACTACCGGATCAGTCTGAATCCTCTAGGTTGCCTCCTAGGAAGCGTTGAGTTTAACGCCTCCAGCTGGGCGGTGCTCGATGTCAGCCCTCAACGAGGGTGACACTTTCCTTTAGGGGAACCTGTTCCAGGAAGTGCTTCAATCTTTGACCATTAACTGTAAAAGGGTGCCTAGCGTTAAGATCAGCGATTTCAACCGCCCCATTAGAGTAGGGCTTAACCACCCGAAATGGTCCTGTCCATTTGGACCTAAGTTTCCCTGGGAAGAGTTTTAGGCGTGTGTCAAATAGCCAAACTTGCTGGTTAGGCTTAAAGGTTTTTCTATGAATGAGTCGGTCGTGGACGACTTTCATTTTCTCCTTATATAGTTGACTATTGTCAAAGGCATCTTGAGAATTTCTTCAAGCTCAGATAATTAGAGCGTCCTCTGCGCACCGGCTAACTGGGGATCCATGTTACATTGCTTGACATCCCAGTAAGCTCAGTGGTCCAATTCAACAAGAAGATCGTAGGCCTTGCCAAAGACTAGGCGATAAGGCGACATGCCTATCGGGGTCTTGAAAGCGATCCTGTATGCCCACAGGGCATCATCAAGTCGTGTGGACCAGTCTTTCCTGTCAGGTCTCACAGTCTGCTGTAAAATGTTCTTGATTTGTCTATTTGCGACCTCAATCTGCCCATTTGTTTGTGGATGATACGGGGTAGCAATGTGGTGGTTCACCCCGTATTTTCTAAGTAGGACACGGAATTGGGATTGGATAAAATGGCTTCCACCATCACTGATCATGGCCTTAGGTATTCCAAACTGGAAAAAGATGTTCTTCTTAACAAAGTCCATGACAGTCCTGTGATCACATCAGCGGGTGGCGACGGCTTCAATCCATTTGGAAACATAATCAACAGAGACCAGGATGTACTCGAAGCCGTTGGATGGTGGAAAGGGGCCCATAAAATCGATACCCCAAACGTCGAAGATTTCGACAATCAAAATGGGCTGAAGGGGCATCATATCTTTCTTGGTCATGGTCCCCAGCATTTGGCAGTGTGAGCAAGTATTGGCAAAGATGTGTGCATCCTTAAATAGGGACGGCCAGTAAAATCCAGGCTGCAAAACTTTTGCAGCTGTTTTCTTTCCAGAGAAGTGGCTGCCACACGCTTGGTCATGACAAAAGGAAAGCACACTCTGAACTTCATCTTCGGGGATACACCTCCTGATGATCTGATCAGCACAGAGGCGAAACAACATGGGATCATCCCAGAAATAGTACTTGGCCTCAGCCAAGAACCTGTCCCGTTGCTGTCTAGACCAGCTATGCGGGGTTTGTCCTACAACCAGGTAATTGATGTAGTCAGCATACCATTGCATTTTCTTGTCTTGCACAGCCAGGATGTGTTCATCAGGGAAGGGATCAAATAGAGGTAGGGAGGGTCCAATGTGGTCTGGATGAAGTCTAGACAAGTGGCCAGCCACCACATTCTTTGATCCGGCCTTGTCTCAGATTTCCAAGTCAAATTCCTGCAAAAGTAGGATCCATCTGTTGAGCCTGGGCTTTGCGTCCTTCTTGGCTAACAGGTGTCGGATGGCTGAATGCTCAGTGTAAATAGTCACGTGGGATCCCAGCAAGTATGATCGAAACTTTTCAAGTCCAAAGACTACAACGAGCAACTCTTTCTCTGTGACAGTATAATTACGTTGGGCCTCGTCCAACATTTTGCTCGCGTAGTAGATCACCATGGGCTTCTTGTCTTGCCTTTGTCCCAGGATAGTGCCTATGGCAAAATCTGATGCATCACACATAATCTCAAAGTCCTGGGACCAGTCTGGGGGTTGAAGTACAGGTGAGGTGGAGACTAAGTCCCGGAGGGTGTGATAAGCCTGGATGCAATCAGGAGACATGTGGAATATGGCGTCATTGGCTAGAAGGTCGGTCAAGGGTTTGGAAAGCTCGGAAAAGTCTTTAATGAACCTTCGGTAGAAGCCAACATGTCCTAGGAAGGAGAAAATCTGCCGGACCGAACTAGGTGGAGGAAGTTTGGAAATTAAATCAACCTTAGCCCGATCTACTTCGATGCCCTTATGCGATACGATGTGACCGAGGACAATTCCTTTTTGAAGCATAAAATGGCTCTTTCCCAACTTACCACCAGGTTAACCTCGATACATCATTTCAGGATTTTCTCTAAGTTGCTCAAACAATGGTTGAATGAATTCCCGAACACCGAGAAATCATCCATAAAGACCTCTAAGTATTCACCCACCATTTCTGAAAAAATGGCTAGCATGCAACGTTGGAAGGTCGCAGGTGCGTTGCATAACCCGAACGACATTTGACGGAATGCAAACGTGCCATATGGGCAAGTGAATGTGGTCTTGTCCTGATCTTCCGGAGTAATTGCGACTTGGTTATATCCTGAATATCCATCCAGGAAGCAAAAATACTTCTGCCCTGCCAATCTTTCAAGGATTTGGTCAATGAATGGCAAGGGGAAATGATCCTTCTTAGTGGCTTCATTGAGCTTCCTATAATCAATGCACACCCGCCATGCGGTGGTGGTGCAGGTGGGGATGGATTCGCCATGATCATTGGTGACAACGGTGAGCCCAGCTTTCTTGGGAACAACTTGAGTGGGGCTCACCCAAGGGCTATCGGAGATAGGGTAGATGATGTCGGCATCAAGCCACTTGATAATTTCTTTTTTAACGACCTCCCGCGTGTTTGGGTTTAAACGTCTCTGCATCTGGCGGGAAGGTCGGGCCCCATCTTCTAGGTAAATTTTATGGGTGCAATAGGTGGGGCTAATTCCTCTTAAATCCGAAATGGTCCAACCAATGGCGGCCCGATGTTCTGAAAGGGTCACAGTCAACTTGAGTTCCTGATCCTTGGTTAGATGAGAATTAATAATCACTGGGAAGTTCTGGTCAGGTCCTAAGAAGACGTACTTGAGATTCTTGGGCAATGGTTTAAGTTCAGGTGTGGGTGGAACCACAGTCAATGGGAAGGGAAAGGGCGGGAGTTGATCAACATCGATCTCCTCAAATGGTGTCGTGTGATGGTACTCAGCCTTACAGAGGCCCACGGGTAATGATGGTGATGGGTCAGAACAGTCACTATGGGTTTGGTGGTCTGATACAGAACTGAGGGTGAGGCATTCCTCGATTAGAGTTTCCACGGGATCATGTTCCTCAATGCAATCGCAATCAAAAGACTTTGTCACTCGGAAGATATCCAATTGCATTTTCCTATCCCCGAAGGTGATTTCCATACATCCGGTGTCGCAATCAATGTTTGCCTTAGTCGTAGCTAAGAAAGGTCCACCTAAAATTAGGGGTGCATTCTGTAATTTTTCAGGAACTTCCATGTCGAGCACCAAAAAGTCGACCGGGAAATAGAAGTCCCTGACCCGTACAATCACGTCCTCGACAACCCCCTTCGGGGTTTTCATTGATCTATCAGCCAACTGGATGGTGACAGGGGTTGGTGTCAGCTCCCCAAAACCAAATTGGTGGTACAGGGTTGTTGGAATCAGATTGATAGAAGCACCTAGGTCCAGGAGTGCTCTATCAAACGTCATGTCCCCGATATTGGAGGAAATCAGGGGTGCTCCTGGGTCAGTTAACTTGAGTGGAAGGTTGCTTGATATTACGGAACTTGCTTGTTCAGAGAGAATAACCTTCCTAGGTGCTTGAGGTCTCGGCTTATGCTTGGGTGTACAGGCATCCTTTAAAAACTTGGCGTAAGCAGGGATGTGTTTGACGGCTTCAAGGAATGGAATATTGATCTGTACTTGCTTAAAGATTTCCAACAGCTCCTCAGTTTCCACAACATTCTTCTTTTTCTTAATTGTTTCCAAGGCCTCAAGGTAGGGTGTCTGAATGTGGATTGGTTCTATTTCTGGGTCCTTGGTTGGTGCCTTTTCTGAGTCGGGTATTTCAGCGGGTGAAGTCTCAGGGAAATTAGGCCATTTGTGATCCTGGGTTTTGGTGCCGCTTCTCAAGGTCACCGCATTCGCAGAGGCATTGGGGCCATGGGTTGATCCTTGAGAAGATGAGGACAAAGAAGCACCAAACCCAGGAGGTGTTTGCGGGGCTGGCTGAACCATGTGAGCCTGCCCGGGGTTATTTTGGAACCCTTACGAATTGGGGCCTCTGTTAATTATGTTTCGTGGGTTCGGTTGTGGTTGGGAAGGTAGGGATCCTTGTTGTTTGCAGTCCAAGAGTTGGCTTAACTATCCCTTTACCAAGGCCATTTCCTCCTGATGTTTTTGGCTCATGTCAGCCATCATCTTTATTAGGGTATCCATTTGGTTTTGTGGGGGAGGGGCCACCCTATTCTGATTATATTGGGGTCTAACTTGTGGTCCTTGCTGATAGGGGGGCAAGTGTGGCTGCTGGTTTGGCCTGGGCTGGTTTTGGAATTGCGGTGGTTTCTGGTTTGTCCAACCAAAGTTGGGGTGGTTACGCCAGCCAGTGTTGTAAGTGTTGGAGAAAGGGTTTGGTTTCGCATAACCTTGGACATCTTGCACATCTTCAAGGATAGCCGATGTTGATGGAGAGGGAAGGGAGTAATCAAGGGTTGAGGGAGCAAAGGTCCCTCCCTGAAACGTGGTCAGGGGTTGTTCCAGGTTCAGTTGGGTGAAGGGCTGGACCAGGTCAACATTATGTGCTCCCTTAGCTAGGGAGAAAGTCTGCAAGGGGTTCCTGGTCTGGTTCAGTAGCTCATCAATCTTTTTGTCCACCAATTCCACTCGATCTAATTTCTTGGCAATGATGTCCATGTCAACCATTCCAGAATTTGCTTGCACCTCATAAATCCCGCCACGGGGTTGACTGGACCTGTTAAACTGGTTCATGGAGGCATTGTTGAGCGAATTCTCTCTCATAGACTCAAAGTAATTCTCGCTCATAGACTCAAAGAGCTCAAACGCACTCTCCTCATCTTTGTTCAGGAAGTTTCCCCCACATGAGGCATCGACGAAGTTCCGTAGGTTGCTATCCAGACCGTGGTAGAAGATCTGGGCCAATTGTCACCTTGGAACTTCGTGGTGTGGGCATTTCCTCAAAAGTTCATTAAATCTTTCCCACGCCTCATGAAATTGTTCCTCGCCCTGGAGTGTAAAGGTAGTGATAGCTCTTCTGAGGGCATTGGTCTTTCCTATGGGGAAGAATTTCTTTAAAAATGCATGCCTCAGTTCTTCCCAGGTGGTGATGGGTCTACCTAGGGTTCTAAGCCAATGAGAAGCCTTGTCTCCTAATGAGAAGGGGAACATCTTGATTAGAACAATGTCAAGGCTAATGTTCCTAGGTTTCACAGTTCGCGCTATGCGGTCGAGATCCTCTAGGTGCTGAAAGGGGTCCTCATTTGAGCTTCCATGAAAGTGGCTCTGGATCAAACTTAATACATTTGGTTTCAGCTCAAAATCATCTACCCCCTCGGGGATCCTAAGGTGTGGCTCGACTCTAATAGCAGAGGGATTATAGAAATCGCGGAGGGGCCTCGACTGATCCTGAAATGGCGGTAAATCAAGTGGTGGTTGCCATGGTATGTCTTGGAAAGGTGGTGGTGGTTGTTCTTGTGGGTTCTGTAACCGTTGTATGGCTTGCATGATGGTGTGGATTTGTTGTTGCTGAAGCTAGTGGTTAGCATTGATTTGAGCTTGGATGATGGCCATAGCATCTAGTGGGGGTTGATCTTCAGCCTCATCTATCCTAGGTTCAGCCATGTTTCCAACAGAATTATGTCACCTAGATTCCCGCCTCAAAACACACAACTCGAGATGTAGTGAGCGTCCCCCGTGCATACACTAGAGAAGAACAGGAGGGGATGCGGGGGGAGACAGATGTGAGAAATGTGTTTCAATCAAGCACACAAGCCTAGTCCTTATGGTGTATTCCTTAGGAGACCTAGAAATCTCACAAAGGGTGATTAAGTCCGTAAGCACTGGACTCCCCTTCCCAAGGCTAATCTGGCCAGGTTGATTACGAGGGGATTGCAGGGAAGGTTCTTCCTTTTGCTTGCGCCTCCGGTTCCATAGACCCCACAACCGCGGTCGTTTGACACTGGCCCGCAACCTAGTCACCAGATTCTACCAAGGGAATGAAAGCCAAGTGCCCAGCGAACAAAACCTCGCCTTTCGAGACTTAACTCAGTCCTACCTAGGGCATGTCTACTCAGTTTTAAAGGGTTAGGATAGTGCTTGTGCTTGGGGTTATGTGATGAGGCATTGATTGGGGTGGTGCCTCTTAATTTTCCACTTTCAAGGTGTGTGCTTCTAGCAAAACATGGTTTTCAAGAAAGGGTTTTTTAAGATGTGATGTCATTTAGTGTTTCATCCTTATTTTAGTATTTTTTTAGGGTTGACGTGTCTTAATGTTTTTAAACAAGTTTCAGTGGGCACGTCAAGTTCTGCACACAATTTGGTGAAAGTAGATTTCCTTTTATTCTGTAGAGGCTCTAAAACCCTAATGTACTCATCCTAATGATCATGCAGCTTCTATTAGATGAGTTGGTTTTAGGGTTGAATGGTGCAGCCCAGGTCAACTCACGGTGGCTTCGCAAACACTACTCAAGAAAAAGAAAAGAACAATCCAAGAATTTATTTAGAATGTTAGAGTGTACATTTTTTTGTGGGGTGATGTGTTAAGGATGTGGGTCAAGCAATCTTACACCATGCCAATTTTTTTCAGTTTTTACAATTTTTTTAGTTTTTTATGCAAGCAAACAATCATGAGAGAAAGATTACTCACTATCGGTCTTCGTAGAGCCTACTCCCTTCTACCGTCGTGGGATGCGTCGCTTCGTCGTACACGTGCTGAATTCCTGCAGCATTAAGTAAAAAGGAAAATAGGGCATTAGACGAGGTGAGGATGAATGTGGAATGGAGGTGATAAAACAAATCCGTTGCCTCCCCGGCAACGACGCCAAAAACTGACGTGCTGTTGTGCGTGTGTTAAGGAGTGTCGTTATAGTCGCACTTGCAACGTCGGTTTTAAAATAAGTAAACGGAGGTGAGTCCGAGCGTTGGTCTCAGGAAGGGGTGAAAATCGGATTTTTTCTTATCACTTGTTGTCACGGAAAGTGCGGAGTTTTGCTTGCGAAGGATGCATCTTTGAAAAGCGAGAGAGATAGAGAGAGAGATTAGGGTTAGAATGTTCCTTGTTTGATCATGCAACTTGAACGGAAATTAAAGTGACAATTGAACGGAAAATAACTTCATTAATCATGCACTTGTAGTTCATAGCTTACAACATTAAATACATGCTTCAAACAAAAGTAATGGAAAGCTTAAATGAGAGAAGAGAGAGAGAGAGGGTGGAGAGCGACGAGGCAGCCACGGCAGTGGAGGAGGCTCCATCGGCGGCTCGTTGTCTCCGGCGATTACAAGAGGGCCTAAAGCTAGCTAAGAGAGGGGTGGAGTAGTTGCAAGGGGAGTGAATGCCTTGAATGAGTGGTTGGAGGGGGTTTAAATAGGGTTAAGGGCTTCCTAAAAGAAGGGGCTTTAGTGACTTCCAGAGCATCGCTAAAACCACTCCCAAAAGTGTCGGTGAAGCCCTCCAGCTGTCGGTCAGTTGCCTGCCTTGTTTCTTCTTGTGCGATCCGCGGCTGCTGCGTGAGAGTTGTCCGATCGAAGATCAGACGGTAGAGATCTCTCCTCGGCTACGCTGGGATCGCGCCTCGGGCATACGTGTGCGCGAGCGTCATCGCCCGGCGTGCGCATGCGTGTGGGCACCCGTAAGGTGTGGTTGCGCCGCGTGGCGAAATCTTAGCTGCCCGCTGTTGATCGGGCGGCCCAATTTCACCACGCGCTACCTCCGTCTTCAATTTCTGGCTCCGCATGGCTCGAACCCGCATCGAGTGCGTGTGGGCGTGAGCTCTAACTGTTGTGCCACGCCCGTGCTTTGTCGCAGCGACTACGGGTGGGCGCACGAGTCTCAGCCGTTCGATCAAAGATCGACGGCCGAGATCTGATCTCAGCTTGATGAAGAGGTGGCATGCGGTGGAGTGGGGGCTGATGTGGCGCAATATGGGTCGTTGATTTCCAGATCAACGGTCATAGCTTCTTGGGCCCATTGTAGGAGCTCCAGATGTTGGATTTGGCCGATCGTGAGTCTGTTGGACTCCGTTCATTGTTCTGAATCCATCCGTGCGGTCCGATTGCTCATCTGAGGCCTGCTTTGAGAAATGCTTACACAAATGGCCATGAATACAGTTTTATAAGCAATCTTGGTACATGATGCATGCAATGCTCCCATTCTACTTATGCTGTGCCTTTTATTCTTAAGATGGGCCATATTCAACATAATTATCACCCCCTTGTGCAATGTTATAACCCCTCAGCTTTCAAAATCCTTGCAAAGAGCCCCCTAACTTTGTTGTCTTCTTCGCATGCAGGTTCCTGCCTCCATGGCCAAGTGAACTCATCAAGAACAGATCTTCAATCAAGAAGATCTCCCTGATTTCACGGAGAAACCCTTCCAAAATTGGATGGGAGACTCCTGAGGAGATCCCCTTCCATCGGAGCTATTTCATGGCCTTTCGAATTTGTCCAAGAGTTCATGCGAACTCTTGGAAATCTGTAAACCTAATCCCTAATTTGTGGAGCTTTCAGGATTGATTCCATGCTTGAAAGCTCGCCTAATAGCCTATAAAAGACCTCCATCGACTGCCTTACTTCCTTAGTAAGGTTTTGAGGCCAAATACCCCTTCTTCCTCCATCTCAGGCTAAGCTCCACCTTAGCTTTGGTAGCTCCTTCTTCCCCATCTTCCTAGGGATGGCCAACAGCGAAATTCGCCTGTCCATCTTCTTTATCACCTTCCTCTGCTCCTCACCAATAACAGCGAGGGCTATCTCCCTCTTTCCTCGCTGCCGTCTCCCTCAATGCAGCAAGTTCCTTCTCCGGCATCGACCAATCAAAGTCGGCACCATTCCTCCCATTTCGTCCAATTAGAATAGGTAATTAGGTCCCTCTAGTACTGTAGATCAATTCCCTCACCTTTATTCTTCATTTCAACCCTCGACGCCATCGCCATCCAGCTTCGTTAACATATCTGACCACACCTCCAGTGATGTCTTCTGCTCACCACACACCTCCAAACACCTCACCACCACTACCAAAACCTCCGCCGTGCACTTCTGACCAAAACCCCTCTCCTATTTCACTCTATTCCTCACCCAAAAGACCCACTAAACACAACCTCATCCGCACCACCTTCTTGCCTCTGTCTGACCACCACACACACGCTCACACTACAAAAGCGCCACCACCACATTGACCATCACTCGACGATCCCCCAAAGGTATTCTAATGTGGTCATGAGGCCTTATTCTTGCTTTCAGGATTTCGGGCGAAGCTCCGCCATCGTCACCATCGTCTCTAGCTTGTTCATCACACCACGACCATGTTCTTCGTGGATGCTACCTCCAGGTCGCATGGACACATCATAGGATCTCTCCCAAGTCCTCAATTGACAGCTAAAGTAGCTACAACTCAACAATTGCTCGAAGGAACCTTCTGCTGCTGCTGCTTAGATGAGTGAAGGAAGGGGTACTAATTAGTCCCACATTGTGGGATTCCAACACAATGGTAGCACATAAATATGTTTTGTGCCTTAGGCTTATCGCCTCAGACACTGGGGGTGAGGTCCAGGTGATATGGTTATTGGGAAGGTTTAAATTATATTTCATTATAGTAAAATCTCCCAAATATCTCAATTAACAAATAAAATTTATAACTCAAATTCAAAAGAGTATCTGAGGTTGAACATAGGAAGCAAGTATTGCATTCATGAGCTAATCTCAATCAAAATATAAATGAGCACAATAAATTATGCACAAAAGAGCCATTCAATGAATAATAACCTGTCACATTAAATATTCAATGAATTTCAATGTATCGCAAGATTATGAGGACAAAAAGATAAGAGGATAAAAAACAATGGTGATTTGAATCACCACTACTTATATCCTTCTTAAGTTAAGAATGCATCCAACTATCAATAATATCAAATAAACCAACAGTAGCTTGAATGCTACAATGATTAGACGTCTCTCTGGCAATTCAGACGACTTAAATGTCGCCTGCTATAGTACTCCTTAGAGAGCCTTTTCTCTTCTTCTCCTACTCAGCTCTCCTTTTCTTTCTTCTTCTTCTTCTCTTCAAGTCTTCTCCTTGTTCTTTCTTCCTTCAGCCTTTCCTCTTCATGCATAAGGGCTTTTCAATTCTATAGCAACTAAGTGTCGCACAAAGCCTGTAGGAGCAAAACCCACCCCTCCCCAACTCTCTCTCTCTCTCTTTCCTTCCTCTCCTCCTCTCTCTCAGATATTCGGGCTAATCAGGTACTCGAATCATGCACGGTAACCGAGTCCAGGCTCACCAGCATTGGGTGATGGGCGAGGAGTGAATAGCTTAGGCAGGTCAGGTGTGCGGGTGAAGGGACCACACCCAGTTTGTCTTAATGCATTAAGGCCTTAGAAGAAAATCAATTTATTTAGCTATAGCGGCTCATGTGTTTTTGAGGTAGGGCCAATCCCACATCATATTGCATGAGTGCAATTGGTGAAAGCTCGTCTAATTGGCATCACAGTTGTGCCTTCTTCACTTAATTAAGAATCTGGGAGTCTGGAGGTGCTAATTCTGCACCACCTGGATGTCTAGGATTGTGTATATGCTTTTTGAATGTGGCTTCAAGGATGTGTGAAGCTCCATCAATGACGGTCGAAGGTCCTGTACTTGAAACACAAAAGAAGGCCTCACGGCTGTGTCAAACTTGCATAGGAGGTTCGTTGTGGTGCAACAAGTGCAACTATGGGTGCGGCAGAGTGTGAGGAGGTGTGTGTGAGTGTGGTGATGTCGGAAAGTGAGTGCGAACATGGAGGTGTTTGGTGGGGCTTTTGGGTGGTGAATAGAGTGTAGTAGGAGAGGGGTTTTGTGTGGAGATGAGCGGCGAAGGTTGTGATGTAGGTGGCGAGGTGTTTTGTAGCTTGTGGTTTGAGATGGACCGCACCGGATAGGTGGCCGGAGGTGGAGACGAAGGTGGCATGCAATAACGTCGAGGGTTGTTTTTCAGGTTTTAAGTAGAGAGAATTAACCTATGTATCTAATGGAACCTAACTAACCCTAAACTAACTGCTGAAAGGAAAGCATTCCTATGTCAGTGGTACATTGGATGTGGGGAAGAAGAATACTTCGGTGGTAGAAGCAGTGATGACGAGAGGAAGTAGGTCGCAGCCACTGGTATTGTGATGTGTAGAGGAAGGTGAGGAAGAAGAATCCACCCGCTATGGTCTGTGAGGGTGGATGAGGAAGGTGGTCGGAGAAGGTCACCGGAGTTAGTGGAGAAGGAGGTCGGGGAGAAGGGAAGAGAGGGTATTTGGTCTCCAAACCAAGCTAATTAAGGCAGTTGATGGGGATCTTTTTATAGGCCATTGGGTGAGCTTTCAAGCTTGGAAACAAGCTTGAAAGCTTCACAAATCAGGGAAGGTTTATGGATTTCCAAGAGCTCGCATGAACTCTTAGATGAATTAGAAAGGCTATGAAAGAGCTCATATGGAAGGGGATCTCCTCAGGAGTCTCCCTTCTAATTTTGGATGGGTTTCTCTGAGAAATCAGGGAGAAAACTCTAATTGGAACTCTGCTCTTGATGAGTTCACACGACCATGGCGGTAGGGACCAACGTGTGAAGAAGACAACCAAGTTAGGGTGCTCTTTGCAAGGATTTAAAAAGTTAGGGGCATATGTGATAACACTACATCTTGGGGTAATAATTCTGGCAATTAGGGTTTATCTTAAGGGTAATGTGCATAAACAACACATCATAAATGGGCATGGGAGAATGACATGCATCGCACATTGAGATTGCTTATTAAACAGTATTAATGGCCATTTCTATAAGTTCATGACAAAATGGGTCTCAGATGAGCAATCAGATCGCACGAATGGATTCAGAGTGATGAACGGAGTCCAACGGACGCGAAATCCGACATCCGAAGCTCCCATAAATGACCCAAGAAGTTCTGACTATTGATCTGATGATCAATAGCCACGAGGTGGCCATGTGGCAGCATCAGGAGTGCCCTCGCCTGCCGTGCGACGTCACCCCATCACATAAGATCTAACTGCAGCCGTTCGATCCCTATTGAATGGCTGACGATTGGTGAAGAGGTGCAACCATCCACGCCCACAGCGCAATGGTCGCACCCCCGCCTTGCACGAAGGAGGCGCGGGTTCAAATCGCCAATCGCAGCCCATCCACTGATTTCGCTCGCATGCTCAAATTTGAACGCTTGATCGCCATCGAGCAGTCTTGATAGTGCTATGCGGCGCATCCTCTAGCGTCGATCATCTAAGAGCACGCCTACGTCGGTCAACAACGCCCGTGCTTATGCGCACTTGAGGCGCGATCCAAGCGCGCCCTTTGCGAGATCTCAACCATTCGATCTTCGATCGGATGGCCTACAATGCGCGCACACGGATTGTGCATGAAGAGGAGGAACTGTGTGTGCGTTAGACTGCTAGGCTGGGTGCTTCACCGATGATTTTGGAAGGATTTTAGCGACGTCCCAGACGTTGCTAAAACCCCTTCTTCATTTGGAAAGACCTTCTCCCTATTTAAACCCCTTCCAACCACCCATGGAAGGCATTCAATTCACTTAGCAAGTGTTGTATCACCCTCCTAGCCTCCCTTAGCATCTCTTGTATTCAACGGAGTTGACGAGCCACCGATAGAGCCTTCTTCCACTGCTGTGGCCACCTCGCCACCTCCCCTCTCTCTCTCTTCCTCTCCCTTTACTCTAGCTTTACTTTCCTTTTGTTTAAGCATTTAGCTATCGTTGTATCTGTAAAACTTGAATTGCATGTTAAATATAGCTTTGATGTTGTTTTCCATCTTGATCTATGTGATTGACATGATTTAAAAGACTCTAACCCTACTCCCTCTCTCTTTTTCTCTCTCTCACTCGCTTTTCTCTCATGTCTTCTCGCAAGCAAAAACCCGTCATTTCCATGACACTAAGTGACATAAAAAATCCACTTTTCACACCTCCCTGAGTTCAACACTCGGACTCACGTCTGTTTCTTCATTTAAAATCTACGTTGCGAATGCTAACTATAATGATCCTTTTAAAGAAACACATTCGTAGCACATTAGTTTTTGGTGCCGTTGTTAGGGAGGCAACGGATTTATTTTGTCACTTCCATTTTGCATCTATGCTCACATCATCTAATGCATTTTCTCCTACTTGATGGTTGCAGGAACTTGGCGCTTAAATGGCGAGGTAGCGCAACTCGTGGAGGTTAAGATGGAGTAAGTGTAGCAAGGACCGATTGTGAGTAGTTCTTCACCTGTGGTTGTTTGCTTGCCAAAAAAATCTAAAAAAATTTTAAAATCAAAATGATTTAGGCATGGTGAATGATTGCCTGACCCACATCCTTAACGCATCACCCAAAAAAAAAAACATACACTCTAACATTCTTAATGACCTAATATTTTTGTAGTGTTTTTCTTTCTTTATGAGTGGTGTTTGCGAAGCCACCATGAATTGACATGGGCCGCACCACTCACCCCTAAAATCAACTCATCTGGTAGAAATTGCATGAACACTAGGATGAGCACCTTAGGGTTCTAGAGCCTCTTCACATTAAAGGAAATCTACTCTCACCAATTGTGTGCAAAACTTGGCATGCCCACTTGAAACATGCCAGAAAACATTGAGACACATCAACCCTAAAAGACACAAAAGTAAGGGAAAACATTAAAAGATACCACATCTTAAAATCCTTGCTTGAAAACCATGTTTTGATAGGAGCACACACATTGGAATCGGAAAATTAAGAGGCACCACCCCAATCAATGCCTCATCATATAAACCCAAGCACAAGCACTGTCCTAGCCCCATTAAAAAAGAGTAGACGTGCCCTAGGAAGGACTGGGTTAAGTCTCAAGAGACGTGGTTTTAATCATTGGGCAGTTGGCTTTCATTCCCTTAGTAGACTCTTGTGACTAGGCTGCGGGGAAGTGTCAAACGACCGCGGTTGTAGGGTCTACGGAACCGGTGGCGTAAGCCAAAGGAAGAACCTTCCCTACAATCCCCTTGTAATCAACCTGGCCAGATTAGCTTTTGGAAGGGCAATCCAGTGCTTATGGACTTGATTTCTCCTTTGGAGATTTCTAGGTCCCCTAAGGAATACACTATAAGGACTAGGCATGTTTGCTTGGTTGTGCACACACACTTCTCACATCTATCGCTCTCTACATCCCCTCCTATTCTTCTCTAGTGTATACACGGGAGACGATCACTTCAACCCGAATTGTTTATTTTTGGACGGGAATCCAAGAGACCTGATCTTGCTAGAAATATGGCCGAACCTAGAGTAGATGAGGTTGACAACTAACCCCCACCAGACACAATGGCCATCATCCAGACCCAGATCAACACAAACCACTGGCTTCAGTAGCAACAGATCCACACTATCATGCATGCCACACACCGATTGCAGAACCCATAGGGGCAGCCACCACCACCTTTCCAGGACCCACAAGGACAACCACCACTTGATCCACCACCATTCTAGGACCAACTGAGGCCCCACCACGACTTCTACAATCCTTCTGCAATTTGGATTGAGCCATACCTTAGGATCCCCGAAGGGGGAGATGATTTTGAGCTGAAACCAAATGTCCTGGGTCTGATTCAGAGCCACTTCCATGGAGGCTCAGACGAGGACCCCTTCCAGCACCTAGAGGATCTTGACCGGATCACCTAGACTGTAAAACCTAGGAACATTAGCCTAGACATTATTTTGATTAAGATGTTCCCCTTCTCGCTGAGAGACAAAGCATCTCAATGGCTTAGAACCCTAGGAAGACCCATCACCACCTGAGAAGAATTGAGGCATGCATTCTTAAAGAAATTCTTCCCCATAGGAAAAACCAATGCCCTCAGAAGAGCCATTACTACCTTTACACTCCAGGGTGGGGAACAGTTCCATGATGTGTGGGAAAGATTTAATGAACTATTGAGGAAATGCCCACACCACGAAGTACCAAGGTGGCAATTGGCCCAGATCTTCTACCATGGTCTGGATAGCAACCTTCGAAACTTCGTCGATGCCTCATGCGGGGGAAACTTCCTGAACAAAGATGAGGAGAGTGTATTTGAGCTCTTCGAGTCTATGAGCGAAAATTCGCTCAACAATGCCTCCATGACCTAGTTTAGTCGATCCAGTCAACCCCGTGGTGGGATCTATGAGGTACAAGCAAATTCTGGAACGGTTGACATGGATATCATTACTAAGAAATTAGATCGAGTGGAATTGGTAGATAAAAAGATAGTTGAACTATTGAACCAAACCAGGAACCCATTACAGACCCTCTCCCTAGCAAAGGGATCTCACAATGTTGACCTAGTCCAGCCACTAAGCCAAATGAACTTAGAACCCCTGACCACATTCTAGGGAGGGACCTTTTCTTCCTCAACCCTTGATTACTCTCTTCCCTCTCCCTTGACATCTGCTATCTTTGAAGATGTACAGGCTATCCAAGGTTATTCCAAACCTGACCCTTTCTCCAACACATACAACACCAGCTGGCGTAATCACTTAAACTTTGCTTGGACAAACTAGAAACTGCCTCAATTTCAGAACCAACCCAGGCCAAACCAACAACCAAACCTGCCCCCTATCAGCAAGGACCACCAGTTAGACCCCCCTATAATCCAAATAGGGCGAACCCTCCCCCACAAAACCAAATAGACACCCTGGTAAAAATGATGGCTGAAATGAACCAAAAGCACTAGGAGGAAATGGCTTTAGTGAAGGGATAGTTCAGCCAGTTGTTGGACTGTAAACAATAAGGATCCCTGCCTTCCTAGCCACAACCGAACCCACAAAACATGATTAACAGAGGCACCAATTTGCAAGGGCTCCAAGGCAATCCTTGGTAGGCTCACATGGTCCAGCCGACCCCACAAACACCCCTGGGTTTGGTGCTTCTTTTTCCTCGTCTTCTCAAGGATCAAGCCATGGTCCCAATGCCTCTGTAAATGCGGTAACTTTGAGAAGCGGCACCAGAACCCAGGATCCCAAATGGCCAACTCCTCCCATGACCTCACCCTCTGAAATACCTGACTTTGAAGAGGCGTAGGAAAAGCCCAAGGACCCAGAAATAGACCTTATCCACATTCAGACACTATATCCTAAGGCCTTGTAGACAATCAAGAAAAAGAAAAGTGTTATGAAAACTAAGGAGCTTTCAGAGATCTTTAAGTAGGTTCATATTAATATTCCACTCCTCGAAGCTGCAAGCACATTTCGGCTTATGCCAAGTTCCTAAAGGATGCCTGTACACCAAAACGTAAGCCAAGACCTCAAGCACCTCGGACGGTTGTGCTCTCAGAGAAAGCAAGTTCCGTGATATCAAGCAACCTTCCACTCAAACGAACCGACCCAGGAGCACCCCTGGTATCCTGCAATATCGGGGACATGACATTTTATAGAGCATTCCTGGACTTAGGTGCTTCCATCAATCTGATTCTGACAACACTGTACCACCAATTTGGATTCGGAGAGTTGACGCCCACACCTGTTACCATCCAGTTGGCTGATAGATCTGTGAAAACCCCAAAGGGGGTTGTCGAGGACGTGATTGTGTGGGTCAAGGACTTCTATTTTCCGATCAACTTCTTGGTGCTCGACATGGAAGTCCCTGAAAAACAACAGAACACACCCATCATCCTAGGCAAACCTTTCTTAGATACGGCTAAGGTAAACATCGATTGTGACACGGGATGTATGGAAATCGCCTTCGGTGACAAGAAGGTGAAGTTGGATATCTTCCGGGCGACCAAGTCTTTTGATTGCGATTATATCTAGGAACATGATCCCGTAGAGGAATGCCTCACCCTTAGTTTTGTCTTGGACTACCAATCCTGTAACGACTGTTCTGACCCATCACCATCTATGGCCATGGACCTTTCTCGGGCTGACTACCATCAACCAACACCATTCGAGGAAATTGATGTTGATCAAATCCCGTCTTTCCCCTTTCCATCAAACATCGTTCCACCCACACCTGAACTAAAGCCTCAACCTGAGAATCTCAAGTATGTCTTCCTCGGACCTGACCAGACCTTCCCAGTAATTATCAATGTTAACCTAACCAAGGATCAGGAACTTAGATTGACAGTGACCCTATCAGAACATAGGGCTGCCGTTGGCTGGACTATTTCAGATTTGAGAGGAATTAGCCCCACTATTATACCCACAAGATCAACCTAAAAGATGGGGCGTGACCCTCCCGTCAGATGCAGAGACAGTTAAACCCAAATATGTAGTAGGTTGTTAAGAAGGAAATTATCAAATGGCTTGACGCCGACATCATCTATCCCATCTCCGATAGCCCCTGGGTGAGCCCCACTCAAGTGGTTCTGAAGAAAGCCGGGCTCACCGTTGTCACCAATGAGAGTGGCGAATCCATCCCCACCTGCACCACCAACGCATGGAGGGTGTGTATTGATTACAAGAAGCTCAATGAAGCAACCAAGAAAGATCATTTCCCCCTGCCATTCATCGACCAGATTCTTGAGCGATTGGTAGGGCAGAAGTATTTTTGCTTCCTAGATGGATATTCAGGATATAACCAAGTCACAATTGCTCCTGAAGATCAAGAGAAGATCACATTCACTTGCCCGTATGACACATGTGCATTCAATCGTATGCCGTTCGGGTTATGTAATGCACCCGCTACCTTTCAGCGTTGCATGCTAGCCATCTTTTCAGAGATGGTGGGTGAATACTTGGAGGTTTTTATGGATGATTTCTCAATATTTGGGAATTCATTCGACCACTGTTTTAGTAACTTGGAGAAAATCCTGAAACGATGTATCTAGGTTAATTTGGTGTTAAGTTGGGAAAAGAGCCATTTCATGGTTCAAGAAGGAATCATCCTCGGTCACATCGTGTCACATAGGAGCATTGAGGTGGATCGAGCTAAAGTGGATTTGATTTCCAAACTTCCTCCACCTAGCTCGGTCTAGCAAATCTATTCCTTCCTTGGAGATGTTGGTTTTTACCGAAGGTTCATCAAGGACTTCTCCAAGCTCTCCAAACCCTTGACCGACCTTCTGGCCAATGATGCCCTATTCCACATGGCCTCTGACTGCATCCAAGCTTACCACACCCTTAGTCTCCACAGCACCCATACTTCAGCCCCCGGACTGTTTCTAGGATTTTGAGATCATGTGTGATGCATTAGACTTTGCCATAGGCACTGTCCTAGGATAGAGACAAGACAAGAAACCCGTGGTGATCTACTACGCAAGCAAGACATTGGACGAGGCCCAACAAAATTATACGGTCATAGAGAAAGAACTACTCGCTGTAGTTTTTGGACTCGAAAAGTTCCAATCTTACCTTCTGGGATCCCACGTGACCATCTATACGAACCACTCAGCCATCCAACATCTATTGGCTAAAAAGGATGCAATGCCCAAGCTCATCAGATGGATCCTGCTCTTGGAGGAATTTGACTTGGAAATCTACAACAAAGTTGGATCAAAGAATGTGGTGGCCGACCACCTATCCAGACTCCACCCAAACCACATTGGACCCTCCCTACCTTTATCCGACACCTTTCTCGATGAGCAAATTCTGGCTGTGCAAGATAGGAAACTACCTTGGTAAGTCGACTATGTCAACTACCTAGTTGTAGGACAGCCCTTGCACAGCTAGTCCAGACAACGGGATAAGTTCTTGGCTATGTCCAAGCACTATTTCTGGGATGATCCCATGTTATTTCACCTCTGTGCCAACCAGATCATTAGGAGGTGTTTCCCAAGGGACGAAGTTTAGAGTGTGCTATCTTTTTGTCACAACCAAGCTTGTGGTGGCCACTTCTCAGGAAAGAAAATGGCTGCAAAGTTTCTGCAGTCCGGATTTTATTGGCCTTCCTCATTTAAGGATGCACACAACTTTGCTAAGACTTGCTCTCAATGCTAGACTCTGGGGACCATGACCAGAAAAGACATGATGCCCCTCCAGCCCATTCTGATCGTCGAGATCTTTGACGTTTGATGTATTGATTTTATGGGCCCCTTCCCACCATCCAACGGCTTTGAGTATATCTTAGTCTCTGTAGACTATGTCTCCAAATGGATTGAAGCCATCGCCACCTGTCGATGCGATCATAAGGCTGTCATGGACTTTGTTAAGCAGAACATCCTTTCTCGGTTTGGAATACCAAAGGCCATGATTAGTGATGGTGGAAGTCATTTTATTCACACCCAATTCCTTGCTCTACTCAGAAAATATAGGGTTATCCACTGCATTGCCACCCTGTATCATCTGCAAACAAATGGGTAGACCGAGGTCTCAAATAGGCAGATTAAGAATATTCTACAAAAGATGTGAGACCTCACAGGAAGGACTGATCTACACGACTGGATGATGCCCTGTGGGCATACCGGACCGCTTTCAAGACCCCGATAGGCATGTCCCCTTATCGCCTGGTCCTTGGCAAATCTTGCCACCTTCCTGGCGAGTTGGAACACTAGGCTTACTGGGCCGTTAAGCAGTGTAACATGGATTCCCAGTTAGCCGGTGCGTAGAGGATGCTCCAACTCTCTGAGCTCGAGGAAATTCGTTAGGATGCTTATGAGAATAGTCGGCTGTACAAGGAGAAAATGAAAGCCGTCCATGACCGACTCATCCATAGAAAGACCTTTGAGCCTAACCAGCAAGTTTGGCTTTTTGACGCCCGACTAAAACTATTTCTAGGGAAACTCAGGTCCAAATGGATAGGACCATTTAGGGTAGTCAAGCCCTACTCCAATGGGGCAGCTGAAATCGCAGACCCGAATATTGGGCATAATTTTACAGTCAATGGTCAGAGATTGAAACAGTTCCTCGCCCAGGTTCCCCAAAGGAGGTTGTCACCCTCATTGAGGGATGACATGAAGCACCGCCCAAATTGGAGGCATTAAACTCAGCGCTTCCTGGGAAGCAACCCAGAAGATTCAGACTGATCAGGTATTTTACTTCACTCAGGTAATATCTTTCTGAACACCTGTTGCATCCATGTATTTGTCAATGAGGACATTGTCCAACTTAAGCATTAGGGGGTGGTAAATTGCATGATTCTAAGTTCATTTAAACAGTCTAAATAAAATAAAATAAAAACTTAGGCATTAGAAACTTGTCAACAGTAGGAAATAATACGAAAAGAACCTAAACACTTAGACTTTTCAGGCTTTTAGGCTTAATCATCCCTGGTGTCTGTTAAAATATGGATTTAACTTCAAAACCTTGCAACCTTAATCTATTATAATCCACCAATAAAATAAGGTGATATGTATACAACTTATCAACTCGCCCTCTAACTCAGAAGAACTTTTAGTCTAAGCATCTGCACACATTTTTGCACTGACTCACTCGGAGATTCTAACAGAAATTAGGTAGCTAATGAACCTTCTAGGGTGGTATGGCTAGCAAGTTGTCGTGGGTAACAACCCATTGGCTGGTTGTCTAGAGCCCAACCATAGGACCACCTTCTTTTTGTTGCCTCTAGGCAAATTTGAGATCAGGGAAGACACTAAAAAAAAAAAAAAAAAGAGAAGAAGAAAAGAACAAAATAAGCCACACTTCACCGCACGAGTATGGCTGGCAAGTGATCGTGGGTAACAGCCCATTGATCGGTTGTCCAGAACCCAGGTCATTAAATGCACTGAAAGACCAAAAACACTTAAGGAAGAAGCAGGGAAGTAGAGCAAGCCGGGGAGATATACACTGGAAAAATCCTTGTGTTGACCACACGTAGAACAAAAGTAGGGAGAAAGCTACCAATCGGACAAATACACCTTCAGGTAAAACACTTCCTTTCCCAGTCACCTAGGGGCGTAGAAACCTGAAGTCTATCTAAATTACCATTGAGTGAGTCTATCACGATCTTCACAACAAGATGCTTAGCACTTAGAGTCTTTTCCAAGTTTTAGGTGGGTTGGGCAGCCGTAGAAAGTTACCAACACACTCTTAACTCCAAAGATCTAAAAATGAGAAAAAGATGGAAAAGAATATATATATATATATACATGCCTTAAGCAAGGATTCAGGCGATTCATATTTTGGCATACACCCAAGCACTGTTTAGTCTCTGTAGATCAAGATCTTAGTGTATTTCCTCTTGTTGACAAGTAACAAAATGTCTAACCAATCACTTCTTGAGTTCTGACTAAGAATAATGGCTAGAATGAACCTTGTTAGGGACTAGCAAGGAGTAAGCATGGGGGTATGATAACACTACATCTTGGGGTAATAATTCTAGCAATTGGGGTTTATCTTAAGGGTATTGTGCATAAATAACACATCATAAATAGGCATGGGAGAATGACATGCATCACATATTGAGATTGCTTATTAAACAGTATTAATGGCCATTTCTATAAGTTCATGACAAAAAAGGCCTCAGATGAGCAATCAGACTGCATGGATGGATTCAGAGTGATGAACGGAGTCCAACGAACTCAAAATCGACCAAATCCGACATACGGAGCTCCCACAAATGACCCAAGAAGTTCTGACCATTGATCTGATGATCACCGGCTACGAGGTGGCTGATAGCGAAATACACGTGATTAGTAAAAGTAGGTTTTTAACGTCGTTGTAACACGCGAATCCGCTTTCGCTTTTAAATTTATATCCTAGATAGGGGAGTATCTAGGGTCGTCCAAGGAGGCAAAAATTGCAAAATTAATCCTCTTGCTTACAGACAGATCTCAACTTTCTTTTTGATATATTTCAATATATAATTTTTTTTTGTTTTGAAAAGACGAGGGCAAAATGCGAATTGTAACGAAAAGTACTAACACCTACAAACGCTTAACTAAAATTTAAAAGATAGAAATATCTTCTTCCTAAGCTCACTCTAGGCAAGTGGAGGCCTAGAGTAATTAGGAAGAAGAGGTGAAACAAGTGCTAGAACCAAAAGTAATAACTGCAATAAAAAGCTAAAAGAAGGCAATTTGATTGAGTAGAATGAGTGTTCGTTTCAAGGACAAGTAGAGGAATGCTTCTACTAGAACTAAACAAATCTAAAAGCAAGAAAAGAAACAAAAATCCTTTTACAAAAATGGTGAAGAAGGGAGTCTTCTTGCTCCAAGCCTAGCTGCTCCTTGGCTTGAAAAGAGGGCCTCCTTCTTCTCCTTCCTTGAGAGCTCCTCCAAGGTGGAAGCTTCCACCTTCAATGCTCTCTCCAAGGGGTGGGCGTGCACCACCCTCAAAATCTCCTCCAAGGTGGCGTGGACCACCTTCAAGATCTCCTCCAAAGATCTTCCTTGCCTGGCTTCTCCTTTGGCTGGCATGACCCAAGAGAGAAGGGAAGAGGGGAAGGCACCAAGGGGACAGAATAACCCCTTAATCTTCTTCTTCTTCTTCTTCTATCATGGACGTGGGCTTCTAGGTGAAATATGAGAGTGAATTTGCTAGCCAAGGATGACTTGAATGGTGGTGGGTAGTGGTCTTTTTATAGGGTAGGATGGGGGCTTAAGGTGCCCCTTGAAATGGAGGGCTAGGATGGAAGGATGGAGGTGGTTGGTGATCCTATGGCTAAGGTGAGTTGGCGCCAAACCAAGGGGTGTTAAAGGGGGTGGTTATGGTGGTGTTGGTGTCTTTTGGTGGTGGAGAGACACCACCATTTTGGCGCCAACATGGGGTCTTCTAGAAGGGGGGTTAGGTGGATGGTGGAGATGGATTCATGGGGAATTGTGTGGTGGAGATGAGGGGGAATTTTGGAGGGAAAAGTGGCGCCATTAAGGGGGTGGTTAGGGGTAGTTTTTGGCACCACTTTTAGGTGTCTTTTGGAGGTGGTGGGTAGGTTAGGTTGGTGCCAAGTAGGTTAGCTTATGTGGAGCTTAGGTGGAGCTAGTTGGGTGGAGTTGTTAGGTGGGTTTTTGGGGTGGTACAAGCCAAGGAAGTTGGAGCATAGCTAAGCTAAGCTAGCTTAGCTAATGGAGGAGTAGAGGAGAAGGTGTTGGAGCTAGGGTTTGGAGGGAGGAGCTGAGGAGGAGAAGGCTGGAGCTGAAATTGGAGCTGGCTGCTGCTGAAGAGGCTGGCATGGAGCTAGTCTAGCTGGCTTAGCTTGCTAGTTCTTTGCTAGCTACTAAGCCGAGCTAAAGTAAGCTAGCTTCTACCATAATGAGCTGAGGTGAGCTAGGTCTGGTGCTCCCGGGGAGAATCAAGCTGTTTGAGGCAGCTAAGGTAGCTTAGCTCAACTGAGCTGAGCTAAGCCAAGTCCCCGGGAGCTGGACTTGAGATTCCTGAGCTGGGATGAGTTCTTCTTCAGCTGGTTGGAGTTGAGTGGAGCTGGATGTAGCTGGATCTGGGTTGGGGTGAACTCCTGTCAACTCAGCTGAGCTAGCTAGAGCTCCCTGTGAACTAGTGGGAGCTGAGATGAGCTAGACTCAGCTAAGTTGAGCTAGATCTGAGCTGACTTGAGCTAGGGTGAGCTAAGATGAACTCTCTTGAGCTACCATTCAGCTGAGATTAGCTGAATGGAGCTGGGATGAGCTAACCCTAGTTCAAGTGAGCTAGGTTCTTGCTGTGGTGAGCTGGATCGAGCTGAGTTCCAACTAGTATGAGCTTCTCCTTCACCATTTGCCTTCTTGAGTGCTAGGGTTTTAAGGATCTGCATATCTGTACATCCCTAACACTCACAAAAACATATTAAAAAGACAAATAAAAAATGCAATGCATGCCTAACCTAATTTATGCCTAAATGCAGCCCAAAAACCCGTTTGCGGAGTAAAATCCTAAGAGCTAGGTTTGTTTTAATGCATAATAATGATGATAAACTGGCGTTTATCACACCCCCATGCTTATCTTTTGCTAGTCTCTTAGCAAAACTTTAATTTTTTTGGAAAACGGAATTTTTGGGAAATCTAAATTTTTTGACTTTTGAGGAGAAAAAGAGATTAAGGGACCTTGGTAGATTAAAACACAAGAGGTATGGGATTTGTTAAAGATAAACATCAGGACGTGTTTTTGGATTCAATCATTAGACAGAACGGGATCAATATATCCTCTAGAAACTTCACAAATTAACCCCTTGTTAATTCAGATGACTTGAAATGTTTGTTTTTAGGATTTTTCTGGCTCATGAATCTAATTCGCTACTTGCAAAATCCTTTAAAACCTTGTGTCTGTGCTTGTGAAAGCCAACATTTATAAGGATGTGTTATTATTTTTATTATTATTAGTATTATTATTATTTTTTCACCCCCATGCTTATTTTTAGCTTAGTATTACAACAGATGTGTCGGGATCATCATTCCCGTTACCATTCCTCGAGGGAGCTCTGGCGCCAGTACTTCCGGATAGCACTGTCCATGACACCACCCAGGAGCTCACAACCCCAAAACACGATGCGGTGAAATGGGGCACTCCAAGCAAACTCAAGCTCTTGCTCCGACGCTATAGGTAGAGCACCGTCCAAGACACTTGAGCTGCTAAAATGCGCTTTAATGCTCCGTCTAAAGGTATGGAATATAGATATGGAGCAGCGCTGAGGCGATAACATGTTGACATCGCATCCTAAAAGGAGGTATTTTCCTCCTTCTCGGCGATGGGAACTCAAACCAATGATCTGCTTCAGACTTTTACTAAATCCAAACAAGGGAGTTTTTCAAAATTTTTAATTCTTTTTAAGTGTTGGCTTGTGTGTGAAAATAGACATAAGAAGTTTCTCAAGACACGCAAGTTTTTGAATCAGAAACTAAGTCAAATACTTTCCGTATTACAAAATAGGATCAAGTCACCTGAACTATCATGAGTTTAGGTGGAATTTTAGAGAAGGATATCTGATCTAGTCTAAAATAGACCCTGGAATTCTAATGATCAGATCCATGTCCTCATCCTTAGTTTGTTAAAGATTAAATCCCATTGTACCAAAAGTGAATTTTTTCGACCTTAGTCCCGATTTTGAAATTTTTCCTCAAAAAGTTTTCAACATTTTTTTTTTGTTGGGTATGCAACCAAGAAATAAATAAAAGAAAATTGCATGTTTTTAGGTTTTGAACATCCTAAATCGATCGTAAAAATTAAAAAACACCCCCCCATGCTTAAGATATGCCATGTCCACATGCATTAGGAGGGAAAAGGGATCACCTTAGTAAAGAACGGTCGGGTTTAGGATGAACAAAACCTGGAAAAAGAAGAAAAAGGGAAAGCAAGAAAAAAATGATGGGTTATCTCCCATCCAGTGTTGTCTTTTATGCCATTTAGCCAGGCGTGATGTGCATTAGTAATCAAGGGTGGCTGGCTCAATAAAATTAAAAGATTTAGACGGAATTTTAGGCGTATGGTCAAAATGGGGCTTTAAATGCTGGCCATTGACTTGAATTGTAGAATTAGTTTTTGGATCAAAAAGGTCAACAACGCCGTATGGATATGTTTTATGGACAATAAAAGGTTCGGTCCATTTAGATTTTAATTTGCCAGGAAAAAGACATAATCTCGCATTGAAAAGCCAAACATGTTGATTAACGTCAAAGTGTTTCCGAACAATATATTTATCGTGAAATTTCTTTGTTCGATCTTTATAAATCCTCGCATTTTCATAGGAAAAATTACGTAATTCTTTCAATTCAGTTAATTGTAATTTTCTATGGTTACCGGCGTTAGATAAATCCATAATGAGTTATTTTATTGCCCAAAAAGCCCTATGTTCTAATTCTACCGGGAGATGGCATGTCTTCCCGAAAATCAGACGGAAGGGAGACATGCCGAGCGGAGTTTTAAAAGCGGCACGGTAGGCCCATAAAGCGTCGTCCAATTTGGTGGACCAATCTTTACGGTCAGGCCTAACCATCTTTTGTAAAATATTTTTAATTTCCCAGTTAGAAACTTCAGCCTGGCCATTAGTTTGGGGGTGATATG
Source organism: Thalassia testudinum (assembly GCA_037157565.1). NCBI lineage: Eukaryota > Viridiplantae > Streptophyta > Magnoliopsida > Alismatales > Hydrocharitaceae > Thalassia > Thalassia testudinum. Next base: position 43,517,960 of record JAZHRO010000015.1, on the reverse strand, counting down.
GCGTGGAAATTTTATGATTAACCCCATATTTAGAAAGGAGGTGATGGAATTGTGAGTGGGTGAAATGTGAGCCTCTGTCACTGATAATGGCTTTTGGAATGCCGAATCTTGAGAAAATATTTTTCTTAAGAAATTCGACAACCACATGGTGATCACTAGTGCGGGTGGGTATTGCTTCTATCCATTTAGAAACATAGTCGACAGCGACTAAAATATACAAATACCCACCAGAATTGATGAACGATCCCATGAAGTCGATGCCCCAAACATCAAAAATTTCAACCTCTAAAATCGGATTAAGGGGCATCATATCCTTTCGAGTCATGTTGCCGATGCCCTGGCAACGCACACAGGACCGAACGAAGTCATGAGCATCTTTGTGCAAGCTGGGCCAATAAAATCCCGCATTAAGGATTTTAGCTGCAGTTTTCTTGCCCGAAAAATGTCTGCCACAGGCCATTGAGTGACAATGTGTTAAGATATCATGGATTTCAGAATCGGGGACACATCGTCGAATGACCTGATCGGCACAAATGCGGAAAAGGTCGGGCTCCTCCCAAAAATAATATTTAATATCAGTAAAGAACTTATCCCATTTCATTTTTGGCCAATCAGCGGGGATTTGTTCTGTTGCTAAGTAGTTTGCAATGGGCGCAAACCAAGGGAGGGTTGTAGTAGCTAAAATACTTTCATCGGGGAACTGATCTGGCGGTGTCATTATGTCATTCGTCATAAGATGAGAGAGATGGTCGGCCACTACATTGTGCAATCCCGCCTTATCCTTGATTTCCAGGTCAAATTCCTGGAGCAGTAGAATCCAACGAATAAGGCGGGGTTTCGCATCTTTCTTTGTCAGTAAATATTTAATTGCTGAGTGGTCTGTATAAACAGTGACATGTGACCCCAATAGATAAGATCTAAATTTTTCTAAGGCAAATACAATGGCAAGAAGTTCCTTTTCAGTAACCGTGTAATTCCGTTGTGCATCATCAAGGGTTTTACTAGCATAATAGATCACAACGGGCTTCTTACCAATTCTTTGCCCTAGAACGGCCCCTACAGCAAAATCTGAGGCATCTGTCATTAATTCAAAGGGACTATTCCAATCAGGTCCCTGCAATATTGGCGCCTCGGTAACCTCTTTCTTCAACCTCAAAAAACTCTCCAGGCACATATTATTAAAATCAAATGGCTGGTCTTTAGTGAGAAGCTGACTTAAAGGCTTGGAGATTTGGGAAAAGCTTTGTATGAATCGACGGTAGAAACCCACATGACCCAAAAAAGGATCTGATCTGTTTTACAGTAGTGGACGGTGGGAGCTTAGATATAGCATCTATTTTTGCTTTATCTACCGCGATTCCTTGTTTTGAAATAACATGGCCCAAGACAATACCTTCTTGGATCATGAAATGACTTTTTTCCCAACTGAGGACCAGATTAACTTCTATGCACTTTTGGAGAGTTCTTTCAAGATTTTTGAGGCAATGGTCAAAAGAATCTCCAAAAATAGAGAAGTCATCCATAAAGACTTCTAAACATTCACCTACCAGGTCTGAAAAAATTGCAAGCATGCACCTTTGAAAAGTCGCAGGTGCGTTGCAAAGACCAAAGGGCATTCTTCGGAAAGCAAAGGTTCCGAAGGGGCAGGTGAAAATTGTTTTGTCCTGGTCCTCAGGATGAACCGCTACTTGATTATAGCCAGAATAACCGTCCAAAAAATAGTAAAATTCCCGTCCGGCTAACCGCTCCAAGATTTGATCAATAAAAGGGAGCGGGAAATGATCCTTCTTGGTGGCGGTGTTTAATTTTCGGTAATCTATACACACGCACCAAGAAGAAGCGGTTTGAGTGGCTATATTTTCCCCATTTTCATTGGTGACAATTGTTAGTCTAGCCTTTTTAGGGACAACTTGAGTTGGACTAACCCAGGAGCTGTCAGAAATGGGGTAGATGATATCAGTATCCAGCCACTTAATAATCTCCTTTTTTACCACCTCCTGCATACTAGGATTCAAGTGCCTTTGTGGTTGGCAGGAGGGGCGAGAATCGTCCTCTAAATATATACGATGCGTACAATAGGACGGATGAATGCCTTTAAGATCAGAAAGGGTCCAGCAATAGCTTTTCGATATTTACTCAAAACCTGAAGAAGTTTGTGCTCTTGTGCCCTGGTGAGTCCAGAATTTATAATCAGGGGCAGGGTCTGATTTGGACCTAGGAAGACATATTTAAGGGAATCGGGCAAAGGCTTTAATTCCAATTGTAGGCTCGGTTCCGAAAGAGTTTCTGCTTTGTGGGTTAGAGGTGAGGTGAGAGTGAAAGGGTCAGCTGGAATGTTAGCTGGTCATGTGGTTGAGGTGGAAGGGTGAGAAAAAGTGGATTATTCAGGAACCGTATTTACAGCAAAACAGGAACCTAATTGGGAAATCTGCAATGTTTCCTCCATAATGTTTTCTATTTCTGAGTTCGAATCATCAAAGAAATCTGGTTCTTGGAATCGCCTAGAGGCTTGAAAAATGTCTAGGATTACAGATTCACCACCACACATGATCTTCATCTTTCCGAAATCACAATCAATATTGGCGCGGGCTGTGGCTAAGAATGGTCTTCCAAGAATAATGGGAGCAAACTTAAGTGCTTCATGTACCTCTATGTCCAAGACTAAAAAGTCTACTGCGAATAGACAATTTTTGAGCTGGACAAGAACATCTTCAACAATTCCCCTTGGTTTAATCGTAGATCGGTCGGCTAATTGGAGAGTAACCTCAACAGGCTTCAATTCACCAATCTTAAATTCCTCAAAAATAACTGTGGGGAAAAGATTAATTGAGGCACCAAGATCCAACAAAGCGCGATCAAATGAAGTATCATTAATGATAACTTGGATTAGGGGGGCACCGGGATCTTTTCTCTTAAGAGGCAGTCGGCTCTGCACAACTGAGCTGACTGTCTCTGGAAGAATTACCTTTCCTAAATTTTTAGGCTACCTTTTTGGAGTACATAAATCTTTTAAAAATTTTGCATAGGCAGGGATATACTTAATGGAATCTAGGATAGGGATATTAATTTCTACTTGCCCAAATAAATCCATTAGTTCCTTCTCAGTGGGCTCGGATTTTGTCTTTCTCTTTTTTGAAGAGTGGAGGGCTTGTGGAAATGGGGTAGGGTTGCCCTATTTTGCATGAATTGGTTCCTGAACAACAGGAGGAGAAGAGTTAATCTGTGTGTCATTAGAGCGGGTTTCCTTAACAGGCAGGGTATTGTGAGTGGTTTTCCCATTCCTCAAGGTAACTGCATTTGCAATCTGGTTGTTTCTAGGATGAGGACGGGTGCCTGGCTGTTATTGAAACCTGGCGGATGCTGAGGTGTTGGCTGAATAGGTTGACTGGGATATCCACTTTGGAATTGATTCCTTTGATTGTTTGGGTTGGGCATGGGTTGCGATCGTAAATTCCCAATAGGTCGATGATCAGGAGTGACCTTAACTTGGTGTTGTAAATTGGTAATCATGTGGGTTACTTCTGTCATTTGAGTCTGCATTCCTTGCAGAGATTTCATGACCTAATTATTAATATCATCCTAGGATGGTCCAGGTTGATACAAAGGTTGCCATAATTCCCAAAATAGTTTTGTTTTGGAAAAGGAATCTGATTCGGGTTTTTCCAGGAGTTATTTGGGTTAGTCCTCCAATTTTGATTTGAAGTGTTGGAGGGGTTTCTAAATTGCTCCTGGAGAGCATAAATATTTTCTGAGGTGGAGTCAAAAATATTTTGGTCAAAATTCCTGGTCAAATCTTGCGGGAAATCAGTTGGAAATTGCTGGCCAGCAGATGTGGCATCTATATTGTGTAGATTTTCTCTTCGGAGAATGTGTGGGGGGTTAGTGTGTGGAGAGTGGACGTGTGGAGCTTGTTTGGTTGTGAGCTTTTCTTCAATTTTCTTTTGGTGAATTTGCATCTGGTCCAGTCGTTGAGCTAACATATATAAATCATCTTGTGTGACTGGAACATAGGTGGATTTGGAGTCATCCGTGTCTGGGGTTTTGTGATCTGCCAAAAGTGTCCATTGAAGTCAAGTTAAATGAGTTTTCACTAATTTCTTCAAAGAGAAGATAGGCACATTTGGCATCTTTGTTAAGAAAATTGCCCCCACATGAGGCATCCACAAATCGTTTTAATTGATCTTCTAATCCATGATAGAAGATCTGCACTAACTGCCATTGTGGAATTTCATGGTGGGGACAACTTCTTAGAAGTTCCTGAAATCTTTCCCAGGCTTCGTGGAGGGGTTCTCCAATTTTTTGTTGAAAGGTCGTTATGGATCTTCTTAATGCATTCGTTCGACTAATCAGAAAAAAATTTTTAAGAAAAGAACTTTTTAATTGGGGCCAGGTGGTAATAGGACGCCCAACTGTTCTAAACCAGTGTGATGCTTTATCTTTAAGAGAGAGAGGAAAGAGTCTCATTAACCACATGTCTTCCTGCACATTGCGGGAACGAGTGGTTTGAGCGAGGACAGTTAATTCCTTGAGATGACAAAAAGGGTCATCTCTTGGAAGACCATGAAAATGCTTGATAAGGTTTAGAATGGCTGGTTTGATTTCGAAATCCCCTTATGATATGACCACCCCTGGTCTTTCCTCATAATTGGAAGGATCATAGAAATCCTTAAGAGGAACGACAGGCTGTTGGCGGGGTGGTGGATTTTGTCCTTGATTAGCTAGGTTCGTGACAGTCCTAGCTAGATCTTCTTGATTTTGTTGTAGTCGAGCCAAATGGTCGACCATTAATGCAAAGGGATTTGTATTTTGGGTTATAATTGGAGGGCTACCTGGCCCTGTTGGTATTTCTGGTTGCTCCAAGTTAGGAAGGTGAGGGAGGGTGAAGTCAGCTTGTGGGTCGGCTGACGGGTTAGAAGTGGAAGCATAATTTTTTTGACGGCTTCCTGGGTTTTCCATTTTTTTAGAAGACGAGGGGGAAGAAAACAATGATTTCCTGCTGCGGGGGGCGAAATCAGATGGTTCCTCGAGGTGTGGTTTTTGGGACCGTCGCCCGTGCATGCACTACTTGGAAGAATTGGAGGGGAGGAGAAGAGAAAGAGATGAGAGAAAGTGTGCAATTCAAACAAACAAATCTGGACCTAACTTAAATGCGACTCCCTAATCATAAACCTAAGACTTGGTCTATGTAGGAAATAAGTAGTCAATAGTGAATACCCGTTCTGTCAACAAATCTAGCCAAGTTGCTTAAGGGGAGGTTTGGGCCCAAACGTTTCCCAGGGAAAACCCCAGGTGCTTTTACAAACCCACGCCTGGTTGTTTGACACGGCCCCTCAGCCTGAACACCAGATATAGATGATAGAATTGGTACTAACTAAAGAAAACTTAAGACCTAAATAGCAAGCCTAAGTTGATAAAGCCTTAGGGGTCAAGTTGCTACAAATTTTAATTAGGTCTAGGATGCTATAGTGCACATGGAATGTGGAGGGCGTTTATTGGGATGTTGCCCTATTATTTTGATTTTTTTGTGTGTGTGCAGGAATTGGAGTGTGGCTCAAATGAAATCAAGTTGTCACACAATTTTCTTGTATTTATGTCTTTTAGGATTCAATTTAAGTAAATGTGTTTTAGGGTTTTTCTCTTTAAATTTTCAAACAAGTTTGAAAGTTCACATTCAAAGGAAAGACAAGTTGTATGGGTGATTGTATATTTCCTTTAAATTGCGTCTCTAAAGAGAAAGAAGAAACCCTAAGCCAATTGTCCCTAAGACAGAAATTTAACTACCAATGAGTTATTTTTAAGCTTTCTGAATAGATAGTGGTCCAATCAATGCAACCAACACCACTACCTTGAGTGAAATCAAACAAGGATTCCAAAAAAGATTTTTTTAAGATTTTAGGAATTTGTTTGATAATTGTTTTGAATTTTTAATTGTACTGGTGTCAAAGTCCAGAAATGAAACCTGTGGGTATTGTGGACTTTTTAGTATTACCACTGACCTCAGAAAATTCTTGTGATTTTATGTGATGTGTAAAATTTCACAAGGATTCCAGCAAGCTAAATTTCACAAAAATTGGATGAGCATAAAAATTTTAAAAATTCACAGATAGTTGCAAATCAAGAAGATTAGAGGGTGTAACCCCTCTGCAATCCACGAATTTTTCAAAATTAAATACACTTCCAATTGATCTGAAATTTATAAAAGGTGTTCCAAACTTAATTGGGAATCATTGTATGAAATTTTATGATTTTTGGAGGCCTGTGGTATTAGGAATAAATTTTTCAAGTCCGGATAGAAATCTGGACCCAAAAAATAGAACACCAATACTTGCAATGGAGTGGTGCTAAAGAAGCATTCAAGCAAACAATGGATTTTATATGGGCACCAATCCACTTAATTAAATTTTTTGGGATCCTGAAAGCCAAGTTTAATATGTTTTTGGTAGTTTTAATTAATTATGTGACCAGAATGAGGAACCAACCTGAATTTCGCGGGAAGATAAGGAACTTTGAGCTCTCGATTCCAGATTCCCGCTTTCCCGCTGCAATTCCTGCACACACAAAAGAAAGAAAGAGAAGGGGATGAGATCCACTTCAAGCAAGAGAAAATTAATTAATGCAAAGCCGTGCCACCCCGGCAACGGCGCCAAAGAGTGATAGCAAAATACGCGTGATTAATAAAAGTGGGTTTTTAACGTCGTTATAACACGCGAATTCGCTTTCGCTTTTAAATTTATATCCTAGATAGGGGAGTATCTAGGGTCGTCCAAAAAGGCAAAAATTGCAAAATTAATCCTCTTGCTTACAGATAGATCTCAACTTTCTTTTTGATATATTTCAATATATATATTTTTTTTATTTTGAAAAGACGAGGGCAAAATGCGAATTGTAACGAAAAGTACTAACACCTACAAATGCTTAACTAAAATTTAAAAGATAGAAATATCTTCTTCCTAAGCTCACTCTAGGCAAATGGAGGCCTAGAGTAATTAGGAAGAAGAGGTGAAACAAGTGCTAGAACCAAAAGTAACAACTGCAATAAAAAGCTAAAAGAAGGCAATTTGATTGAGTAGAATGAGTGTTCTTTTCAAGGACAAGTAGAGGAATGCTTCTACTAGAACTAAACAAATCTAAAAGCAAGAAAAGAAACACAAATCCTCTTTCAAAAATGGTGAAGACGAGAGTCTTCTTGCTCCAAGCCTAGCTGCTCCTTGGCTTGAAAAGAGGGCCTCCTTCTTCTCCTTCCTTGAGAGCTCCTCCAAGGTGGAATCTTCCACCTTCAATGCTCTCTCCAAGGGGTGGGCGTGCACCACCCTCAAAATCTCCTCCAAGGTGGCGTGGACCACCTTCAAGATCTCCTCCAAATATCTTCCTTGCCTGGCTTCTCCTTTGGCTGGCGTGACCCAAGAGAGAAGGGAAGAGGGGAAGGCACCAGGGGGACAGAATATCCCCTTAATCTTCTTCTTCTTCTATCATGGACGTGGGCTTATAGGTGGAATATGAGAGTGAATTTTCTAGCCAGGGATGAGTTGAATGGTGGTGGGTAGTGGTCTTTTTATAGGGTAGGATGGGGGCTTAAGGTGCCCCTTGAAATGGAGGGCTAGGATGGAAGGATGGAGGTGGTTGGTGATCCTATGGCTAAGGTGAGTTGGCGCCAACCCAAGGGGTGTTAAAGGGGGTGGTTATGGTGGTGTTGGTTTCTTTTGGTGGTGGAGAGACACCACCATTTTGGCGCCAACATGGGGTCTTCTAGAAGGGGGGTTAGGTGGATGGTGGAGATGGATTCAAGGGGAATTGTGTGGTGGAGATGAGGGGGAATTTTGGAGGGAAAAGTGGCGCCATTAAGGGGGTGGTTAGGGGTAGTTTTTGGCACCACTTTTAGGTGTCTTTTGGAGGTGGTGGGTAGGTTAGGTTGGTGCCAAGTAGGTTAGCTTATGTGGAGCTTAGGTGGAGCTAGTTGGGTGGAGTTGTTAGGTGGGTTTTTGGGGTGGTACAAGCCAAGGAAGTTGGAGCATAGCTAAGCTAACCTAAGCTAAGCTAAGCTAAGCTAGCTTAGCTAATGGAGGAGTAGAGGAGAAGGTGTTCGAGCTAGGGTTTGGAGGGAGGAGCTGAGGAGAAGTCTGGAGCTGAAATTGGAGCTGGCTGCTACTGAAGAGGCTGGCATGGAGCTACTCTAGCTAGCGTAGCTTGCTAATTCTTTGCTAGCTACTAAGCCGAGCTAAAGTAAGCTAGCTTCTACCATAATGAGCTGAGGTGAGCTAGGTCTGGTGCTCCCGGGGAGAATCAAGCTGGTTGAGGCAGCTAAGGTAGCTTAGCTCAACTGAGCTGAGCTAAGCTAAGTCCCCGGGAGCTGGACTTGAGCTTCCTGAGCTGGGATGAGTTCTTCTTTAGCTGGTTGGAGTTGAGTGGAGCTGGATGTAGCTTGATCTGAGCTGGGGTGAACTCCTGTCAACTCAGCTGAGCTAGCTAGAGCTCCTTGTGAACTAGTGGGAGCTGAGATGAGCTAGACTCAGCTAAGTTGAGCTGGATCTGAGCTGACTTGAGCTAGGGTGAGCTAAGATGAACTCTCTTGAGCTACCATTCAGCTGAGATTAGCTGAATGGAGCTGGGATGAGCTAACACTAGTTCAAGTGAGCTAGGTTCCAGCTGTGGTGAGCTAGATCGAGCTAAGTTCCAACTTGTTTGGGCTTCTCCTTCACCATTTGCCTTCTTGAGTGCTGGGGTTTTAAGGATCTGCATATCTGTACATCCCTAACACTCACAAAAACATATTAAAAAGACAGCCCGCGCGCTGATTTCACCGGTGCAGATGGTCGCGATACGATTGCACGAAGGAGGCGTGGGTTCGAATCGCCTACCGCAACCCATCTGCTGATTTCGCCCGCGCGCTCAAATTCTACCGCCCGATCGCCATCGAGCGGTCTCGATAGCGCTACGTGGTGCATCCTCAGGTGTTGATCATCCACACACACGCCTACGCCTGTCGACGATGCCCGCGCTCACGCTCGCTTGAGGCGCGATCCAAGCGCGCCCTTCGCGAGATCTCAACCATCCGATCTTCGATCGGACAACCTGCAATGGGCTCACACGGATTGTGCGTGAAGAGGAGGAACAACACGTGCATTCGACCGTTGGGAAGGGTGCTTCACTGACGTTTTGGGAAGGGTTTTAGCAACGTCTCGAATGTCGCTAAAACCCCTTCTTCATTTGGAAAGACCTTCTCCCTATTTAAACCCCTTCCAACCACCCATGGAAGGCATTCAATTCACTTAGCAAGTGTTGTATTACCCTCCTAGCCTCCCTTAGCATCTCTTGTTGTCGAGCTGCCGACGGAGCCTTCTTCCACCACCGTGGCCACCTCGCCGTCTCCCCTCTCTCTCTCTTCCTCTCCCTTTACTCTAGCTTTAATTTCCTTTTGTTTAAGCATTTAGCTATCGTTGTATTTGTAAAACTTGAATTGCATGTTAAATATAGTTTTGATGTTGTTTTCCATCTTGATCTAAGTGATTGACCTGATTTAAAAGACTCTAACCCTACTCTCTCTCTCTTTTTCTCTCTCTCACTCGCTTTTCTCCCGCTTCTTCTGCAAGCAAAATCTCACCATTTCATGACACTAAGTGCCAAGAAAAATCTGATTTTCATGCCTCCTTGAGTTCGACACTCAGACTCACGTTCATTTCTTCATTTAAAACCAACATTTTGAATGCAAACTATAATGATCCTTTTAAACACACATGTCTGTAGCACTTCAATATGTGTGAGAGAAAAGAGTCAGAAAGGATTGGAATGCAAACTAGGTTAAGATGATTTTTTATTAGGCCCAAATTTGGTACAAACCTAATTTGGACCCAAGGAATTTGATGAAGTCGGATTTAGGTTTTGACCAAGTTTTACTAGGTAATTTACGTAGAAACCTAAATTAGGGCGACTGTCTGTCTGAAGCCTAAATGGCTTCCAATGGTCAAATCAAAGATACTAAACCTTATAAAATATTTTTATATGACTTTTAGAAGGTTTAGGTGAATTTTATACTGACTAGAACCTCAGTTAATTAAGTGGGTCTGTGTTTAGTGTTTTAGATGTTCATTAATTCTCGTAACATGTGAAAATCCATTTCTGTCTACACAGACCCTCTAATTTGACATTTATGATCATTTAACCATTAATTAACCCCTAGGAAACCCCGTGACTACTTTGCATTTATGATATGATGATCAAATTGTAGATTTAACCCTATTTTAATGCATTTCTCTTAGAATGAATATGTAGTGAGTTATAGCTCTTTGGCGATTATGTAGGAGTATTTATCAATGGATTATGACTAATTAAAGTTAGATATGGCTGATGATGATGTTATCATCATACCACCATGCCTAACTTTTGCTAGTCCTTAGCAAAATCTTATGGAATTTAACTCAAATTCTAAACCATGACTTTAATGCTCAGAGGTCTTGATGTGTGCTTTCCTTCTAGAGATTAGGTCAAAATGGAAATAATAGGCCTAGTGGTACTCAAGTATCAATCAAGATCTAGACTTGACCAGCTTTAGCCTTAGTCTGCCATGAAGGTTTCTAAGGCCCACAGAAACTAGCCTAAGGTTCGTTGGACCTAGTAGTTAAAGCACCCGTGCTTGTAACATGGTTAGTCTAGGTTTAGTTTGTAGTACATTTTTGTAAGAGAGAGAGATAGAAGAATTTCTTTGCTTTTTTGGAGAGCTTTCTTTCACCTTTTGTTTTCTTTATTTCTAGCTTTGGATTGGCTCAAAAACATGATCTGTATTGAATTCCTAGTCCCTACCATCAATCCTCGCAGGGTCCCTAGCTTTCGATGCTTCGAGATAGCACCACCCATGGCAACCCCTAGAACCCTAGCTTTTGACACTTCAAGATAGTGCTGCCCATGGCATTCTATAGCTAAATTCAGGCCCTGGGAATCAACATTTCGAGATAATCCTACCCATGGCATCTGAACTAGCACAAGGTGCTTACATGCCCCTGGTAGGACATTTAGATATCTTAGGAGACATGCAACGAGGAGACAATATGTTATTATGCATCTTCAAGGGGAATTTCCCGCCTCTCTATGCCAGGAACTTGTCTAAATCAACTTGTGTTTTTAAGCTGCTCCTAATCTAGGTAGCTTTTTCAGAATAGAATAAATGCTTTTGTATGATTTTGATTAATTAAGCACATTGAACCAGACTTGTGTGTGGATTAGGGTGCTTAAGTTACCGAGTCCTGCAAACCAAAGGTCAGTTAACGAGGCCGAATAATCCCTAAGCCTTTGACCTAATACATAAGCTTTGCATTTTCCTTAACCCCTTGAGGATTATCCAGATCTTAATGGATACTTGAATGTTTAAGCCTAAAAACAAGCCCAAGAGACCTAAGATCGGCACTCATACTAATCTCCATGTCTCTTTAGCACTTTTTGACTTTTATTTCTTTCTTTTGATTTGGTCTAGAACTTTAACTAGAATCCATAATCATTTACTAAGACTAACACTTTTTGTTTCAAATTGTTGCTCATTTTTTGACATTTAAATCACCTCGTCTTTTCCTTCATAAGAATGATATGCAATTAATCTCTCAAAATTTCCTCGCCATTCTCCAATTTTTGTTTTTTCAATTTTTTATTTATTTTATTTTTTGGAATATATATATTTTTTTGTGAGAACCCCTCAGAAACTAGATTTTTATGTGTTTGCGCTTTAACACCCTCCCATGCCTAAGGTTTGCAATGTCCTCATTGTAAACAGGAGGGTATGAAATTAGTTGGGTTCATGGGTTAGAATAAGGTAAAAAAGGTGGGTGAACAGGTTGGGATGACTATTGCGGACGATTTTAAGCTTTGGTATGAATACTAAAGGTGGGATTAGTTGTTCTAACTCTGAACTATAAGTGCAATAGGAGTGTAGCTCAAAAATATAATAAGAAGGATCTTAGCTTTTTGGAATGATGGGTTGCCTCCTATTAAGCACTAAATTCAATACCTGCAGCTAAGTAGAAGATGATCATGGAGGAGTGGTCAAATTAGCAGAATTTTGTAGAATAAGCACCTTGATCAATAGCCTGGTTGGTCCAACCAGGTGCTTGTTCAAATCAACAGGTTGATGATACAACCCAAACCTAATCAATCTGGTGGGTTGATGGATGTGAATTAGTAGATGCGGAGCCCACTAGGTATTTTGTGACTCAGAAAGATATGGCAAAAAGAATCGTAGTTTTGTCTAAGTTGATTTGGCCTGATCATAGTAGGGATCCTCAACTGCAAATGGATCTGTGGAGGATATGAGATCCCTATGAGAGTGATCAGAGAACGGTAGGACGTGATTTGCATTCTGATCGATGTCCAAATCCCGATGAAAAGATGGAGAAGAATCTTGTGCGACCAGATCATAGACAGGAGAGTCAAAGTAGAAATTGATTCCAGTGGTGGGTCGGGGTTGGAATCGGATTTGAGAAGGTTCTTTATATGGATTCGAAGAGGTTTCTTTGAGAACTATGTGTGTTGAGGGCTCCTCCAGAAAGGATTCAAAAGTAGTTTCATTTAGAGAGTCCTCATAATACTCATCAAAATCAAGGTAAATGCTAGAAGAGTGCTTATAGATCATGAAAATCTGAGTCAAGGAAAGATTCGAACTCTAGATTGCAGACACTCTCGACACTTACGATTTCTGATTCTTGAAGATTCAAAAGGAATGATTCCATCTCAATGGAACCTAATTTTGAATCAATGATCTCGGGATCAGGGACCTTAGATCCAGAGTCAAAGAACGGATCATGGATGCTGAGGTCGTAGATTAGTTCATAATCTCAGGAAACAAAGGTTCTCCGAAATCAGAGTAGGATTCGAAATCATCGAAGAATTTGCGAGAATGAGTTTCTGACTTTGATTCTGGATTGGGAGTTCTACCATGGAAAGAATCAAGATGTGTAGAATCAACAACCTGACTTGGATCTAACCTAATTTCATATTTCAAGCTTAGGAAGGTGTCCATATTAGGCATGGGCTTAGGTTCTTGTCTCCTAGGGTAGACCCAATTGATTCCCAACTCTTCCGACTCCTCGATTTTTGTGTCATAGATTGGCGTGATTTATGAAAAATCAACTAGTGTCTCTAAGGAGTTTGGAGAGGTGTAATCATCAAATATAGGCCCTAAATTGTAATTCAGATTTGAAATCTGTCTCATCATATGGGGCCTCATAATCATCCCAATAGGCTCAAATCTAGATTCTAGGTCAAAGGTAGGCATTGGGTCACTAGGATCTAGGCTGGGCTCTACAGGGATGTTGAGAGCCACCTTATCAAAATAAGGGATGGAATTTACACCCTAAAGAGGCTCTGCTTTAAGCTCATCATCACAAGTGTCGGGGAAATCTACGCTCGATGGACCAGCTTCTAGGTTTTCTAGGGCTGGTTCAGAATTGTGAACACCTACAATTGGATCCTCACAACCCATCTCAAGATCAGGCCTATCAATCTGTACGTAATTTGGATCAAATTCCATTTGGGTTGGGGTTCCACAACAACCATGATTCTCGACACTGTGATTTAGGAAATTATCTTGATCACTAGAATTACTCCAAGATGTAACCTCTGGCAGGTATTTTGGGTCAATGTCTTTATATACAGTATTAAGCAATTTTCCCCGTTTCTCCATCAGAAATTGGTTTTTTTTTGAAAGTGAAGGATTTAACCAACATTGCAGACACTCATTACTAAGTAATTTCATTAATTCAATGTATTCTACTAAGAGATCATCCTGGGTTGAACTGTGTTTCATTCGTGTCCATATTATTTCGATACGGTTTAGAATGTGGTTTGTTGTTTTTGCAAATTTATCCTTAATGTCCCTATCTAAGGCTTCATAATACTCTTCATGGTTTATATAGGCAGCTTCAATCATCTTATCTTTGATAGTCATTTGGGACACAGGTTTCCTAATTACTTTTCCTAACATGTCAGGTTGCATTCTTGAATCAAGTGATGGAATCAAGATGTAGAATCAAACTCAAGTTCATATTGGAGTTGATTAGATCAAATTAGAAATCCTTGAGAAAATCTAATGAGGTCTCTTTGGTTAAATCTAATGACCTTCCTATGTGTGTGCTCTAGAGAAAGGATAAGAGATTGGATATTAATTGGACCCAATCAAGGCACCCAAAGAATTTTGGATTAGTATGGCTGCTTTGAGGTGGATGAAACCTCTAAATAAAAAATTCGCACACCTGAGAATTACTTGGGCAACCAAGAAGGGAAAGCTCTACAAAGATCCCAACACAATAGAGCGTCTCCACGGGTTATAGGGTTTCCCTCACCTGACCTTCCTTGTCACTGTGGTTCTAAGTAGATCGGAATGTACGAACTTAGGACCTTAAGTCTACCAATTTTAGCCTAATTAGTGCCTTGAACTTCGCTTGATTAGAAGTTAATTTGACTTGTAACCTAATTTGGAGGTTGGTTGGTCCACAATGTAGGCCAACTTCACTAGACCCGCCCTATAAGATGGAGAATGAAATCTAAGTCAAGACCCAGAAATCACTCTGATTTGACTCTCAGGTTGTTAGGTCCAAGATTTCTAAGGTTCTAGTGAATCTTAGAGCTTGATTTTAGGGTTCTTCTTGTTTAGATCTTTTCAAACAAGGGTATGGGTAGCACACAAACGTGGGAGGGTTTATTTCCTTTAATTCAAGCCAATGTGAACTTGCACTTCAAACCCTAATTTTGAAAACCCTAATTGACTCTATTCCAAGTCCAATTACATCTCAAGATGTACACCATGGACTCAAACAAGAAGGTGAGTAGTCCAAGGTGATTAGAAATTAAGCATAATCTCAAATAGGTACAGGAAATTTGGGTAGGGAATCTTTAAATAGAATCACCTCAAGCATCAATAAGATATAAATTTTTTTTTCACAAATCAGGAAAACTTTTCTTTTAAATGAAGATTTACTATGAAATAAGGCAGGTAGTTCCTAATTGATTGTTCCCTTTTTATTTTTCCAAGATTAGGGGGTTGATTAGGGAAGAATAGAAATTACTTACCGTGGGAGTGGCTATTTTGCATAGAAGATCTCATGTAATGTACCTCATAAAAGTCACAAGAAACAAACAAGGCAAGTTAATGCTCAAATATAGTCAAATAAAATAGCAATAGTGATGAATTGCACATTGTTCCCCGGCGACGGTGCCAAAATGGTGATAGGGCTATTGGGGAGGTTTAAATTATGTTTCATTGTAGTAACATCTCCCAAATAGCTCAATCAACAAATAAAATTTATAACTATAATTCAAAAGAGTATTCGTGGTCGAACACAGGGAGAAAGTATTGCATTCACATGCTAATCTCAATCAAAATATAAATGAGCAAAAGAAATTAGCACAAAAGAGATATTCAATGAATAATAACCTGTCACATTAAATATTCATTGAAGTTTAATGTATCATAAGAATATGAGGACAAAACGATAAGAGGATAAAAAACAGTGGTGATTTGAGTTGCCACTTATATCCTCCTTAAGTTAAGGATGCATCCAACTATCAATAATATCAAATAAACTAGTAGTAGCTTGAATGCTATAGTGATTAGACGTCTCTCTAGCAAATCAGACAACTTAAATGTCGTTTGCTACAGTATTCCTTAGAGAGCCTGTTCTTTACTTCTCCTACTCAGCTCTCCTTTTCTTTCTTCTTCTTCTTCTCTTCAAGTCTTCTCCTTTTTTCTTCCTTCAGCCTTTCCTCTTCATGCACAAGGGCTTCTTAATTCTGCAATGACTAAGTGTTGCACAAAGCCTACAGGAGCAAAACCCACCCCTCCCCCACTCTCTCTCTCTTTCCTTCCTCTCCTCCTCTCTCTTAGATATCCAGGCTAATCGGGTACTCGGGTCATGCATAGTAATCGGGTTCAAGCTCATTGGTAGTGGGTTGTAAGCGAGAAGTGAATAGCTTAGGCGGATCGGGTGTGTAGGTGAAGGAACCTCACCCCGTGTGTCTTGAGGCATTAAGGCCTTAACAGAAAATCAATTTATTCAGCATGTGTTTTCCAGGTGGGACTAATCCCACAGCTTCTTACATGCGTGTAGCTGGTGAAGGCTTGTCTAATTAGCATCGTAGTTGCGCCGTCTTCTCCCAATTGAGAATCTGGAAGTCTGGAGGTGTTGATTCCGCACCATCTGGAGGTGCAGGTGTGTGTAGATGCTGTTGGAATGCGGCTTCAAGGTTGCGTGGAGATCCAACAATGGTGGCCAAAGATCCGGTACATGAAACACAAAAGAAGGCCTTACGACTGCATCGAACTTACTTAGGAGGTTCTTCATGGTGTGGCGGATACAACAGTGGGTGTAGTGGAGTATGAGGAGGCGTGTGTGAGTGTGGTGATGCCAGAAAGTGAGTGCGAAGGTGGAGGTGTTTGGTGGGGCTTTTGGGTGGAAAATAGAGTGAAATAGGAGAGGGGTTTTGTGCGGAGATGAGTGGTGGAGGTTGTGAGGTAGGTGGCGAGGTGTTTGATGGCCTATGGTTTGAGATGGACCTCACCGGAGAGGTGGTCTGAGGTGGAGACGAAGGTGGCATGCAGTAGCATCGAGGGTTGTTTTCTGGATTTTAAATAAAGGGAATTAACCTAAGGATCTAAGGGAACCTAACTAACCCTAAACTAATGGTTGAAAGGAAAGGATTCCCAAGCCAATGGTACACTGGACGTGGGGAAGAAGAATACTTTGATGGAAGAAGCGGTGACAATGAGAGGGCGTAGGCAGTGGCCACTGATGTAGACACAACCATTTAGGTTAAAATACCTATTTATGCATGTTCTTAGGCTTAGATTTGCATTCCATATTATAAATATTTCATAGCATGCATCATTCTTAATTTAGAGTAGTTTATATTTTAGGTTAATTGCATTTTTTCTATGGTTAGGAGAGAAGGAGATTTATTTTGGAGCCTCGGATTGACGATTCGACCATACGGATCTGGTCAGGACGACGATTGGAGTCCAACACCTTCGAAATCGCCTTGATTGGAGTCCTGTAGCACCATACGCAGTTCGAGTAATTTGGAGCTTCAAACGACAAATCCAACCATGTGGATGGATTTGAGTCGACAATCATAGCCCAATGGCGTGAAAATCAGCTCAATTCGACCTCTGTAGTAGCCCCTACAACAGAAAGAAGATGGATGGCCTATGTCGCGCCACATGGTGCAACCCAGGCTGCCTGTTTCGCATACGTTTTATCAGGTTTTTAAAGGATGTCACATTGTAGTATAGCCGGCAAAACGTTCAAAACAAAAAAAGATTTTATTACTCGAAAACTAGAGTATCCGAGGTCGAACACAGGGAGCAATCTAAGTCTTTTAAAAACTTGAGGAAACAATTGATTCAATGAGAGAATTATAAAAATGAACTGCTAAAAAGAACAGAATTGGACGTCTGATTTCTGTATTAGACGTCTTAAAATGAAAGTTTTCTTCTTCTTTTGCTGTTGCGTGCCTCTGATCTTCTTCACTGTTCTTCTTCTTCTTTTGATTCTGTCTTCTGTTAGTCCTTCTTCTTCTTCTTTGGCGAGCCTTTTCCTTCTGAGTTCTCTTTTTCCTTCCTTCTCTTTTCTTCTGCTCGGCCTCTCTTCTTCTCTGCCTTGCCTTTTCTCTGCTTAGCCTCTCTTCAGAGCTTCTTCCTTCTCCTTCGATGCTCTGTTCCTGCACACAAGGAGGCATAGCAAAACCTAACCCTTTCCTCTACCCGCACGTATTTCTCTCTCTCCACAGACCGCTCACAGGAAGCTCTCCCAGAGCTGGGTTAACGAGTCGGGTTACGTACCCGGGACCAGGCTCACCGGTGTGATATGGTGCGCGAGGTGTGATCGGTGGTGTCAGGTTGGATCCCGTTAGGTCCGCAAGGTGAATCTGCGGACAAGGCGGGTGTGATGGGCGAGAGACCTCACCCCAGTGGATTCGGAGGTGATTAGCCGTATGCACAAAATCAATTTAAACCAGTGCGGTGCTTTGAGGCTTACCGATGTGGGACTATCCTGGCGCCTCTCCTCGTGCGTGCCTGCAGGAAGACCTCTTCGCAATCTCCTCAGCTGCAGCCCCTACTGGTGTCAATTGCTGGGGCAAAAGTCTTTACAGAAGTCTCCCCAATCTGCAGCACCTGGAGCACAGCTGTCTTGAAGCCTGGAGCCTGCTTGGGAGCTTCTCAAATCGTCGACAATGGCGGCCGGGGCAGCAGAACTGTCAAGCACTAAAAGGGCCTCTTGGCCTAATCAGACCACTGGGAAACCTTCGCCGTGGCATGGCGAAGGTGTTGAGCTGTGAAGCAGGCCGCGGGGCAGCCTAGGCGTGCCTGCCTAGGTCATCCTGTGTCCGGAAAGATGGGTGTGTTCGGTGGCGTGTTGTGGAGGTGTAGAGTGGCAGTGGATGGGCAGAGGATGTTCCGTGTGTTGAGGTGGAGCTTTTGCGACGGTCGGCGAGTCGTATGGAATTGCGGAATGACGGGGGCGACTCGTCGGAGGTTGGCCGGATACGGGGAAGGTGATGGTGGTCAGGGACAGTCGAGGGTCAGTTTGAATGAAATAATGTGGGGAAAAGAAAGAGGGGAAGATGGGGAGTAATTATAACCTACTTGCAGGGACGAAGGGGGCTGGAGAGGCGGGCAGTCGTATCGACTGTCGCAGGAGAAGAAATACCCAGAGGGAGAGAGCGGCGATGAGGAAGTGGGCAGGGAGGCATGCGCTTGGTGCGACACGATGCAGGAAGACGAGACGAAGCTGGCTCTGCTGCTGGTATGGCAGCAGAGCGACGAGAAGGAGGAGTGGTCACCGGAGCTTGTGGGTTTCCTGCCGGAGAGGGAAGAGAGGAAATTTTGAGGGATTCTCCGTCAAGACAAGTCTGGTTTACGCGGCTGGTCCTGGGGTTTATTTTATAGGCACAAGCAGCGGGTCAGATGCACGGAGGGTGAGCAGTGCTCTCACCGGAGGTTGCCGCAGGTACAACACCCATACCTCTCGAGCATTTGCGCGAGAGGTATGGTGTGAATCAGGGCATGGGGAGCTGCTCAGGCGGTAGGGGACTTCTCAGGGAACCCCCCTTTCACATCAGGGAGTAGCTCCCTGGGGAAGCGAGGAGAAATCGTCCTCGAAACTTCGCCAGAGTATGGGTCTTCTGCTGCATTGGCAGAGGGACCGGAATGCAGAAAGTGACAACAAAAGTTGGGGGGGTTTTCTCAAGGGTTTTCAAAATTTAGGGGCCAGAATGTAATTGGGTGGACTATTTTGCAAAGTAGGTCACGATGACCTTCCCTTAGGTCCAAGTTTTGGTACAAACCTAATTTGGACCTAAGGAATCCAATGGGGAAGTTGGATTTTAGGTTTGACCACGTTTGACTTGATATTTTGCGTAAAAACCCAACTTAGGTCAATTGATGAGCTAGGACCTTAATTTAGGTCAAACTAGGTTCCAAAGGCCAATTTGAATATTCTAAACCCTAGGGGATATTTTTCCATGATTTTTAGGGGGTTTATTTGATTTTTATCCTGACCAGAATCTTGTTGAATTAAGCGGGTCTGTTTTAGGGTTACCAAATGTCATTTAATTCCTAGATTGCACATGAACCCATTTCTGATTAATTCAACCCACTTTTTATCTTATTTGGACCATTTGACCTATGTTCTGTCTCTGAGAAATTCCATTTATGTACTGCAATGGTAAAATTACAGTTTTAACCTTTATTTCATGTTTTCTTCTCAGAACACTTATTCCTCCAATTAAGCCCTCTTCTAAGTCATGTAGGAGCTTTTATTTACTTTATTAGGTCAAAATGAGCTAGTTATGGCTCATGATGAGGCTCTCATCACTGCCCATGTGCATGCACGCGGCATCGCACATGCACAGCAGTGTGGATGCACGCACGTGTGGGGAGGCATGCACGTATGCAGGCGTAGTAATGCAGTGTGCAAGGCAGCGGCAGCAGTAGTAGCACATGCAGGCATGAGGTGCATAGCGCGCATGCGCATGTGGAGTGTGAGCCAACGATGAGGCAGTAGAGGCACGTGATGCGCACGTCAGTGGGGGCGAGGGTTAGCATGGGATCTTCAGCGACGTTTGCGGCGGATCTTTCAGCGATGTTTATGATCATCACTAAATGTCCTGTATACGAATTTGATTCTTTCCTCCACTATGAAAGGACCCCTACCCCTCCCATTCGTCTTCATCTCTTCCTTTCTTCCTCTCACCATCTCTAAGGCTTTAGAGAGAGCTTGTCCCAAGCCCACAGGATACTCCTCTAGAGTAGAAATCAAAGATTTTTTTCCACCTCTCATCCCCCTTCGTGGAGCTTCCTGTGGCCATCTTTTCACCTACTTTGAGAAGTAGATCCTCGTCGCGACACCATCCTACCCCGCCCTCCATCCTCCAGCTCTGTCCTCATTTGTCGCACTCCTCACCACCTTCCTCCAGGATACGTCAGAGCAAGTCATCCTCTAAACAACCGTCGAGGGGGATTTCTCTCACCTATCACTATCTTTATTGCTTTCGTAGTATAGATTTCTCATTTTCCTAGTTGTAACAAACATTTGTTTCGAAATATATGATTTTTTTTCTCTCTCTCTCTCTCATATTTTGCAAGTAGATTAGCTAGATAAAATTTCATCGACCTGATCTCTTGCCCTATTAAAAATACTAAAAAAAATTAGAAAAGATGAAAATGACAAAAACAAATAAAAGCGAAATGCGTATCTTTCAAAACCAAACATTTGTTTCCCCGTGTTCGACCTGAGGCTCACTTTTTGAGTTTCAGCTATAAATTTTATTTGATTGATGGATTTTCTCACGAATCAAACTACAACGACGGGTTTTCCAAATTCCAATCCTTTCGCGTGCGAATTCAACGCTATCATTTTGGCATCGTTGCTGGGGAGGCAATGCTCTTTGGTTTTTTTTCTCACGTTTTCCCACATTACTTACATATTTTTCTAACCTATCTTTCTTCTTCGATTTATTTTCTTGTAGGGACTTGATCAAGGAGTCGAAGGCTGTAGATTGGAGTAAAGTGCTGGTGGAGACATTTGTAAGTTTTCCCCCACCACCCCCACCCTAGATTTCATTTCACCACACTAATAACTCAAACCCAAATCAACTTAGGTGTTTTTTATAAACCCCAGGATAGATCTAGTTGTTTGTTTGCCACCTCCACCCATCTCATCCCCACATATATATAAAAAGAACTCTTCTCTTGTGGGATTTACTGAAAGTGACACACATTAAACATCCACAACTTTAGACATAAGGCGCACCACTTCACATCGATTCTACCACTTAATCGGAATCTGATCTATGGATCTAGTACACCCTATCTCAACACACTATGTGAGTAGAAAAATTGACCAGGTTAAGACTTTTTGTGTGCCTTAACTAAGTGGTGCAACATGCCAATTGATTGAGTTGTTTGGGCCTCACCACTCAAATTAAAATTGATTCATCAAGTAGCTTGCCACTTAGAGTTGATTTTTAGGACTGAACTGAGCACTCCACATTTTATTTCTGATTTTTAAAGGAATATATCTCCACCCATGTTTTCAAAACTTGGAGTGTTCTCCTGAACTTGATTGAATACACCTAAGATTAACTCCTAGAAGCTACTAAACAAGGTTAAACCCTAAAACACACATCATTAAATAAACTTGTTTGCAAACCCTGGTTGTGCATGCACACACATTTGAATTGATCATTAAGGGCACAACCCATCTAAAGGAGCCATCACCTTTGAAGATCACAATCATCCCAAACTTAATTAAAATTCTGTAGACGTTGGCCTTAAGGATTGATTCACTCTTTGGGACTCAGATTGAGATTTTTTTTGATTAATCTACTTCTGCTGGTCCATTTGATGTCTAGCTAGGGGAGTAGCATCAAACGATCATAGCTGGGTGGTACACTAGGAACTGGTGGCACAAACTAAAGGAAAAACCTTCTGCCTAGCCCCTCCCTCTATCTTCTTAGATTGACTGGATAGAAGTTGACCAAATCATTTATAATCTCAAGATGGGTCCTGGGAGTGTATAGGTCATTAGGCTAATGCACCTAAGAATAGGGTTGATTGCTTGTACTACAGGGCTCCTTTCTCTGTTCTGATTTCCCTGCTATTCTACCTTGTATCCTTCCACATCTTACTTGCATTTCCCATCCTACCCTCCTACCAACACTTATCCCCAAGATGATTACTATCCCGACTTGAATTATGACTACCAATCCACTAGCCGGGATAACTTTGATTGGGGATATGATACCGGACCTCAGTGTCCAAGGCCTAACCCTAGACAACAAAACTATGACTGTTATCCTTCCCACACCTACAATGATTATAGGTCTCCATCCTTTGATGACTAAACCAACCCGATCTATAATCAGGAAGGATATGATGATTATAACACCTACCCTCCCTAGTATTCCACTGAATATAGGTCACCACAATTCTTTGAACAACTAAGAATGACCTACTATCAGGGAGGGACCCGAGAACCTCAATATCTTGACTCCCATAGAATGAACCCAAACCCACCCAACCATGAACCGAACCATTCAGTCAAGTAAACCAGGCCCAAGACAGGGTGTTGGCTAACTTGAGGAATACCATCCAATCTTTAGAAGCTCAGCAAACACTGTGCACTGAAGCATTGGAGCCTATGATCAAAATGATTGATGAACTTAATATTTCTATATTGGATTGGCTCCGAGATGTTAAGGATAAGGGCCCGGGTGAGTTTCTACATTGGAAGTTGTCAAGGTTGAGGATGAAATTTGTGGTTGCCCTAGTCAAATCTTGTGATGATTCTCAAGATGAACCCCCTTTAGGAGAGCCAATGTCTAAACCCGCTTATGCACTTGTTGGGGGGGATACATTTTTTGAGACCGAGGATGACTAGGTTAGGCTAGAGCAACCCATTGAAGATGAATCGATTGATTCACCCGTGATCCCTGATCCAGGGAGTGAGGAAAAATATGTCTCTTTGAACTAGGAAATGACAATCGATTTTGAGACATATATAAATGAGAATCATGAATTCTTTGACTATTAGGGTGAAGAATCTCTTAGTGAAGTTTTACTTGAGCGTAAGGAAGATGATTTTAGTGAGGCAAACGGGCTTGAGGAATTTGATGAACCATTTGATAGCCCAATCATTGAACAGTAAGATCATGTTGGGGCTAACTTGGATGATTCAAATCTTGATGATTCAATTAGTAGCCCCATTCCTCAACCACACCCTAAAGAATTGAATTATGATATTTTTGAGTTCACCAGACCCAAGTCAATCCTGATTCAATCACAAGTGTTGGACTTGGGTACTTTAGATGGGGTGTACAATGATTTGGAGGTCTCAGGAACATTGATTTTAAAGGGTAGAAATGTGGAAATGAAAATCAGGGATGCTACTTCAAAGGGAAATACGATTTTAGATATAAGGGTTCTCATTGACCTGAAACCACCTACCTTCTATCAAGACCCTTACGTTATCTTTCACGTGCGACCCATGCTTGGAATAATTGACTATCTTCCTTAGCTGAAGAATAAGTGGGCACCCGATTTTAATGAATTAGATCAATCAGTTGTACGACACTTTAGTCTTGGGTTGCACACCATCAAATTGCAGGCCTGGCCAGCAAGCACAATAATCTTAGGTTCTGGGTGATTTTCATCCAGAACCTTAGAACCACTTGACCCTTGGGTAGGGTCTACACCATAATCTAGTCAACATCTGTGGACATCTACTACTGGCAGGTGATGTAAACATGTTTATATCACATAAACTATCTATTTTTGCATGTTCTTAGACGTTAAGTTGCGTCATACATTATAAATATTGCACTACATGCATCATCATGCATTTAGATTAGGTTGTATAAATTTTAGGCTAATTTTCTCCTTCTTATGGTCAGGAAATAAGGCAATATCTTATCGAGGCCTCAGATTGAAGATCCAACCGTACGGATCTGATCAGGGCAACGATCAGAGTTCAACGACTCTAAGATCGCCTGATCAAACTTCCGTAGCATTAGATGCAGTCCAAGACAAATCAGTGGTCAAGAGGCTTGGTGGTGTAAATCCATTCTTTAAACGACAAATCCAACTACACAGATGGGTTCAGATCAATGATCGTAGCCCAATGGCACAAAAATCGATCCAATCTGACATCTGTGGCACCATCTACAAGACATAAAAGATGGACAACTAAGATGGCACCATGTGGTGCCTTCCTAACCACCCAATCGGCACTAGGAACCGCCGCTGCCCTTTCTCTCCTCAACCGACCATCAGATCTGAGCCGTTGGATCACCATCCAATGGCCATGGTTGCGTGTGCTAAAAAATGCCTACGCGCCTTAAACGTGGACGCATCGTAGTGGTCTTGCACCTTCATATGAAGAGGGAGGCATGAGTTCGAGCCTCGCCTCGCCTCAAATAAAGAGCAAGCGCAAAAGAGGGTAAAATTCGCCCTTGTGATGATGATCGAGTGGCTCCGAAGGTTGCTACATGGCTCTATCTGATGCACAAGCGGACGCATGTGCAATCACAGCCAAGATGCACATGCAATCGTACATGCATGCATTAAGCCGCTGAAGAAGAAGCAAGTGCGCACGTCTCTCGGCCGTCCGATCTCGCGATCAGATAGCTGAGATCATTTGATCGTGCGCATGGTGATAAGTCAATTTTCGCTTTCAAATAATTATTAAGATGATTTGTCATTGTAGGAGCAAAGTGGTGGAAAACTACTTAACAAAATAATTAAAATAAAAATTAAACCACTCACAGAATAGCGGGTCATGTCCACAGGGAGGCAATGATGCAATAAAATCACGAATATTTTTTTCTCATATTCATTCAATCAAGTGCAAAATCCATAGTCAAATCTAACGTGAAATGCAATGAAAAAAAGATACACAATAACTCAAAAATGTAAGGGTATACGTGCAATTTTTCCTCACTAAAATATTCAATAAATATGTGATGAATCTATGTAATTTACAATTGACATGCATTAGAGAGAATTTATGCACATCTTAATCCAAAACCAACGTCAAAAGATGTGAATAACAAAAGCGACGTAATTATAAGAAAGCATGAGTATGAAGTCGCAATTTCACCATAATAAAATAATCATAAATCAAAATTAATTTTCCTAGAAATGGCATGAAATGCAATTATTAATTCCACTATTAACAGAGGATTCTACCTCTCTCCTCCTTGCGCATGGGAGAGAGGATTGTTCGAAGAACTCTTTTGGAAGTAGATTGGCCGCAGCGAGGGCACCGCAATGGTGGCAGCGCCAAGTTGTGAGATGGCCGGAGCCAGCCTGTCGGAGGAAAGAAGTAGTGGCAGTGGAGGAGGCTATTGCTGGCCGCACGTGCTGCAGGCGCAAGAAGAGTAGCGCGCGGGCACTGCAGGCGCTGTAGGCATGCGCGGGGCATGGGTGCGTGGAGGAGCGGGCTCTGCAGGGCGCACAGGCATGCGCGGGGGTTCTGTTGGCACCGCTATAGGTGCTACAGGGAGGTGCTGGAGCAGAGGACTGCTGGCGCGTGGGCGTGGGTGCGTTGGAGGTGAAGGCACGGGTGTGGTCTGATGGCCCCCCTTTGAATGGCAGCCCCTCCTCTTTTGTAGCCATGGCTACAAGGATTTGAATTTCAAAACACCGCAGAATCAATGTGATGCGCAGGAGGAGGAGGTGGAGAAAGAGGAGTTACCTACAAAGGAGAAGGATAAAATAATAAAATAATTAGGGTCATTTATACATAATTCCTTAACTTCTATGTTAATTAAAATAGTGCACCTATTAAATGTATGCAACCCTAGATTAATTCTAAATGCATGAATTTTGCACTTAATCTAAAAATATGAATTAGTTTATTTACATCCTAATGTATGCTATCTAAATGTTAAAATTAACTTAATGTCTAGACATTTAGATACTTAAATAGCCCACAAATTTGGGCTAATCAAATACTCCCATGCCTAGTATTTGCTAATCCCTAGAAAATCCTAGCACTCCAAGTAAACTAGCCAACCCAATCAGTCTTCCTTTAGAAACATATTAAGTTTAGACTTTAGGCCTACGATTCCCAAGTAGTTGCTAAGTTACAGACTAAGTCGGCTAAAGACGAGTTGCAGGCACAAGTTTCTCTAATTTCTGACTCTACCCTAAGGTTTATTGATCCCTGAGATTAAAGCATCCATGCATGTGCATTGGTCTGAGTTATTTGAGGTTGGTATGATTACCAACCTAGAAAGGAAAAAGGATTTTTTTTTTGAATAATATATATATTTTTTATTTGATTCATCTAAGTTTAACCTCGGATCAGCTATCAACACGGTCTGTGTCGGATTCATTGTGCCCATCACTATACCTTGAAGGGTGCTTGGCTTTTGAAGCTTCGAGATAGCACCACCCATAGTGACCCCAAGAACTCCTGGCAATCGACAGTTCGAGATAGTATCGCCCATGGGTTCTTAAGCGAATTCAGGCCTGTGGCAATCGGCACTTCGAGATTGGGCCGCCCACGGTACCTGAACCGCACAATGTGCTTACATGCCCCCAGTAGGATGGACATCCTAAGAGACAAGTGCTGAGGAGGTAATATGTTATCATCACATCCTCAAGGTGAGTATATACTCCACCTATCCTATGGTAGGAACTCTTTCAGTCAAGTTGTGTTTTCAAGCCTCTGCTAATTAGAAACTAAGAGAACCAAATTTCTTTTAAGATGATCACTTACTTACAGAAGATCAAGTGTGTGAAATTTGGATGCTTGGGTTACAAGGACCCGTAAACCAAAAAGGTAGAACAAGACTCCAAGTACTACCCTGCCTTTTAACTCAATCCCTAGCTTTCCTTCCTCAACCTCTTGAGGAAAGGTTCGCAACTTAACTCCTACTTAAGTTTTTAAGTCCACAAAGGACCCTAAAGGTCTAAAGCTAGTAGCTCATTTAGCTTCTAAAGTTTAACCCTAGAATCAACTTAGTCTAACCTAGAGTTTTGATTTGCTTAAGAATGTAGGGCCTAGCCAGTTAAGCTCAAAATTTATTATTATTATTATTTTTTATTTTAAATGCAAATGTATGCAATGCAGAATGCTTTAACTAAATGCATGAATGCACTATGTATAAATGCTATGTATATCCCCAAGTATCCCCCCCCATGCCTAAAATCTGCAATGTCCCCATTGCATAGAATGATATTACCTGGGTCAGAGATGGGCTGCCATTCTTTTGTTAGCAGCCGAGTAGCCAAAGAACCTGCAAATCAGGTTCAAGGATCACAGAAATAGGCCCTAAAAATGAGCAAAGTAATGCTGGCCTAGAAAGCAGGTAACCTAGGATGTTAGTGAGCTGATGATGAATCTCGATAGCAAATGCTCACCCCACCAAGATGGGAATAAAACCTTCCCAGGTCACCAAAGGATAAATTGGAATAGCAACCTCTAAAGGGGTAGGGAAAATATGACAAGGATCCTCCAACAGAGATGGGGAAGGAATGGTGTAGAGATAAAACCCCAGGGTAATGGACTGACTAAAGAAATCATCAATCCATACCCGATACTCCATTACAAGAAATATTGGTTTGTTAAGCCCCCCAGTTAGAAAAAAAGTGAGCATATCTCTAAGCCAAGGATCGTCTAGGGTGTCCAAGTTTCGACGTTGCGGGATGGCCATAAGATCTAGGTTGGGTTTAATCAACTCGGTGTCCATCCCTAACAATTTTTCCAATTCCTCAATTGCATCCCTAGCATTCCTTGCACTATCACAAGTATCTTCGTGCACTTCATCAGGAGTCAAAATTTTGCCTTCAGACATAAGCAAATCAGGGGGTGACTTCGAAACAAATGAAGGTAGGTTGGAAGCAACAGATCTAGGGATTATCCTATCAATGTCTTCCCTCGGTTCTTGTTCTTTACTCAAATCTTCCTCGAAGTCTATATCTGAATCCACATAAATATTAGAAGTTGCTTCCAAATTTTCCATCATTTCATCATGAGGAGACATATCATCAATGGGTGTGCTAAAGAAACCTAATTTGGTCAAATTTGTGACATCCTCGGGGCTAACTCTTCAAATAAGACATAATCGCCCTTAGTGTCACTCCAAATCTTGAATATAGGTTCCTCATATAATTTATCCTTCTCCTTATCATATGATTCATCATATACCCAAGGTCTACAAACATCTAAAATCTCAGTAGATCCCCTAAGGTACTCTATCTGAGGTAAATGGTTTACACTGATAACATCGGACTCCTTAGATAGGTGAATTTCTTTAGGGTTAGGTTCCCTAAGGGTGGGCTTGAGTTCCATCTCGTGATCAGAAGGGAGGGCAGGAGTAACAACTTGACTTCGACCCACTTCATCAAGTGTCACAAAAATACTACCATCTAGGTCGAGGACTTCCAATGGCACCATCATTCCCTTCTTTTGACTCTAATATAATTTACATAGATACTCAACCGTATCATCATCTTCCTCGGGTTGCCACCTTTCTTCATCCAATGCATAGCTACTTTCATATGTATCTTCCTCCCACTTAAGTCGTGGATCTCTCAAGGAAGTATCATCTAACGAGGAGGTTTCAAAATCGATCCTCGAAAAGTAGCTATTCTCCCTTACATAATCCCTAAAATTTCCCTCCAACTTAAAGTGTTGCTCTCCCACGGGAGATTCATCTAGCATAGAGGGGTGTACATCATCCTCAATGGGGTAGATTGGCTGGCTAACTTCATCTCTTTCTTGTTGGCCTACTCTCGAATATTCTCCTAACAATTCAATCATTTTGTCTTGCATTTTCTATATTTCCATCATCAAGGAGGAGAGGTCATCATTTCTATCAAGAGAGAAGTCAGGTTCAGGCTTATAGTACCCAGGAGTGTCTATCCAACCATTATAATTATTCATGAAGGGTGGGTTGGGTATTTCTATGGTGTGTGGGATATTGGGCAAAGCAAATCCCGCTCCTAGGTTCTGCTCACTGATTTGGGGCTTAACCAGGCCAATACTCCTAGAATAGGAGTAAGACGGATCCCAATGATTGTCATTATGTCCATCAAAGGATGGGCCATCTCAGTGTATGGGATAGAAGAGTGCAGAGTGGGGATAATGGAGTGGGCAAGATGTGAAAGGATGAAAATCAATGTTGTCCATTCTAACTCACACCTTAATTAGAATTCCCCAAGAAAAACACAATTCAAAAAGGACTTTTTAGGTCTTTCCCAATTTAGGCTTTAGATTTAAGTCAGATTGCAGGTGACAATACAATTTGTTCAATCAATTTATGCACTTATTGTCGACTTACGGATCGCCTAAGAAGACCTAGTTGGAACTTAGTATTCTTCCCTAAATCTCAAATGGTCAAGTAAATCCAAAGACGGAAGATCGAGGGATGCAAGTAGGCCTGAGCCTTCCTTTGAAGCTGTGCTTTTGCGGTGCTTCTCAACTACCCCCGAAAATCCATGATAGGGTATCCCCCTCTTTGGATTTACAAAACCTTTGATCTCAAGTTCCGAACACTTCAGAATCCAGCGGTAGGAGGGCTCTTGTCCTAGTCGTTTCAAGACTTAGGAGTGTCTAAATGAGTGCTGTGGTGCAAAAGATATAAGTATGCATTCACCGCAAAAAGATTTTGAATTTTGAATCACACGTCACGTTTGAAAATCAAGTCCTTATTTTTTAAATGTCCCTCCTTTAATTAGTCCTTTTTCCAGAAAATATGTGACCACTTGTTAGATCGCTTCAAGACAGATTATGTGGTCTAAAAATTAATTCAATTGCATTTGCATGACATGTAGAAGTGCGAAGTTAGAAATGCATACTCGATTCCAACATTCTTCATGCAATATGCAAGACAAGAATTAGATCTAGATGCTGCTCATTCAGTCTTAAATGATACGACCTAAGGGCAGGCAGCTTCTAGCAGGTAGCTCATGTTTTTTTCTTTTAGTTTTTTTTTAGCTACTTATGCACAAGAAAATTAAGGGTAAACAATCCACAAAATAAATTAAAAACCTAAATCTAAAGAAAAGGGAACAGGCTGCCAAAAATTAGCCCCAATTACTACAAGGGCGAGAAAACAGAAATAAAACTTATGAAACGGAGAATCTCCTATGGAGGCAGGATCCAGGTCTCCTTCGTCTTCCCCGCGTGTAAGCGTTGCTCAAGGTCGACGTCTTCTCCTAGATGTGCCTGTCACCTCTCCCAAATTCCTCGCTTAAATTCTTCTCTCAAATTCCTCCTACAGAAAAAATAATAAATGGTCAATAATCAGAAATAAAATCAGGTGAAATTATTACGTTTGTTGCCTCCCCGACAATGACGTCATTTGATAAGTCAATTTTCTCTATCGAATAATGTATTAAGATGATTTGTCATTGTAGGATCAAAGTGGTGGAAAATTGCTTAACAAAATAATTAAAATAAAAATTAAACCACTCATAGAAGAGCGGTTCATGTCCACCAGGAGGCAATGATGCAATAAAATCACGAATATTTTTTTCTCGTATTTGTTCAATCAAGTGCGAAATCCATAGTCAATTTTGACGTGAAATGCGACGAAAAGAAGATACACAATAACTCAAAAATGTAAGGGTATAT
The DNA here is from genome assembly GCA_037157565.1 of Thalassia testudinum. Taxonomy (NCBI): domain Eukaryota; kingdom Viridiplantae; phylum Streptophyta; class Magnoliopsida; order Alismatales; family Hydrocharitaceae; genus Thalassia; species Thalassia testudinum. The sequence continues at coordinate 43,487,343 of JAZHRO010000015.1, read as the reverse complement.
GTGTAATTTTTCCTCACTGAAATATTCAATAAATATGTGATAAATCTATGTAATTTCCAAATGACATGCATTAGAGGAAATTTATGCACATCTTAATCCAAAGCCAATGTCAAAAGATGTGAATAACAAAAGCCACACAATTATAAGAAAGCATGAGTACGAAGTTGCAATTTCACCATAATAAAATAATCATAAATCAAAATTTATTTTCGTGGCAATGGCATGAAATGTAATTATTAATTCCACCATTAACAGAGGATTCTACCTCTCTCCTCGCGCATGGAAGAGAGGATTGTTCGAAGAACTCTTCTGGACGTAGATTGGCCGGAGCGACGGTTCTGCAACAGTGGCGGTGGCAAGTTGCGAGACAGTCAGAGCTGGCCTACCAGAGGAAAGAAGTGGTGGCAATGGAGGAGGCTGCTGCTGATTGCGCATGCTGTAGGCGGAAGGAGGGCAGCGCGCTGGCACTACAGGCGCTGCGAGCGCGTGTAGGGCATGGGCGTGTGGAGGCTTGGGCTCTATAGGGCGCATAGGCTTGCACGGGGGTTCTGTTGGCACCGCTGCAGGTACTGCAGGGAGGCACTGGAGCAGTGGACTGTTGGTGTGTGGGCGTGGGTGCACTAGAGGTGAAGGCACGGGCGTGGTCTGATGGTGTGAGGCGAGGGCACTAGAGGTTCTTACAAAGGCGAGGAGGCGCAGGCGTGCTAGCTGGGGTGAAGGCATGCAGTGGCTCGGGCGCTTGGCAAGGTGCACTAGAGATGAAGTGAGGGCGTGTGGTGGTGCAAGTGCTAGTGAGGGTGCTGGTGCTGCTGGTGAAGGTGCGTGCGGGCAAATGGCGCGCGGTGTTGGCGTGTGCGTTGGAGGTGGATGTGCTGGAGGTGGGGCTTGCAGAGGCTGGTGTGGGTTGCTGGCTGAGGTGAGGAGGAGTTGCAGAGACTCTTGGCGCTGTGGGCTGTCACCCCACATGCCCACGGTGGTGGAGTCGTACTACCATGGTGGGAGGGTGGTGGTATGGAATGGAAGAGGAGCAAGGTCCTCTAAGGACAGTAAGGAACAAAGGGGTGGTGGCCTCCCTTTTTATGGCAGCCCCTCCTCTTTTGTAGCCACGGCTACAAGGATTTGAATTTCAAAACACCGTAGAATCAGTGTGATGCGTAGGAGGAGGCGGAGACGGAGGAGTTACCTACAAAGGAGAAGAAGAATAAAATAATTAGGGTTATTTATACATAACTCCTTAACTTCTATGTTAATTAAAATAGTGCACCTAATTAAATGTATGCAACCCTAGATTAATTCTAAATGCATGAATTATGCACTTAAGCTAAAAATATGAATTAATTTATTTACATCCTAATGTATGCTATCTAAATGTTAAAATTAACTTAATGTCTAGACATTTAGATACTTAAATAGCCCACAAATATGGGCTAATCACATGAGTTGAGGCGCTGAAGAGGAAGAGGCGGGGGGGCATGTAGACCTTTACCCACGTTTAAGCTTTAGTGGCGAATAAATTTGTAACTAAATACCTATGCATTTAAAGATTATGAATGAAATGACCCATTTTCCCCTTCATTCGTCACCTATAAATAGCCCTACGACCCCCACACTTTCTTCATCCCTTCCTTGCTTCTCTCACCCCTTTCAAAGCTCTAAGAGCTTATCTCAAACCTACGATGCTCCTCTAGAGTTAAAAATATAATTTTTCCACCTCATCCCGTTCGTGGAGCATTCCATGGTGGATCTCTCACCACCATTCGGGAAGCAAATCCCACTGCAACGTCGCCTTGCCCTGTTGTCCATCGTCCGTCCTTGTTCTCCTTCATCCCACATCTCACCACCTTCGTCCGGGCGCTCCATCAACGTGGGTCGTCCTTCAAGTAGCAGTCAAGGAGGATAACTTCTCTCCACCTTCTCTTTACTACTTTCTAGAGTAGATTTACCGCTTTCTAATGTAGATTTCTTGCTTTCTACTATAGTGGTTAGTTGTAATAGACATCATTCTGTGATTATGAAATTCATGTTTATTCTATCACTATTTTGTCTTTATTTGTAATATTCTCTTTCTCTTCTATTCATTATTATTTAAGTAGATAGCTAGTTCAGATTCAATTCGACCCATTAATCTACTTCGTGACAAATAAAACAAATGCAATTTTTAATCAAACATCCGCTTTCCTGTGTTCAACCCGAAATTCCTTTTGAGTTTTGGTAAAATTTATCTATTAACGGTTTTTCCTCGTAAATCATGCTGCAACAACAGGTTTCCAAAACTCAACCTTTTCATGACGATTTTCCAATTCAATGTTTTGGCACCATTGTCGAGGATGCGACGCTATTTGATTTTCATGTTTTCCCGCCTTACTTATCGTTTACCTTACTTCTCTCCTTATTATAATTACAGGTACTCTCACAAGGTGAGCGAAAGTGATAGATTGGAGTAAAGTGCTGTTGAAGGGTCTGTAAGTTTACCCCCACCTTCCCACCCACTAGATTTATTTCCATCACTTAATAACACAAACCTTAATTAACCTAGAAGCTTGCATAAACTCTAAGGGTAGTTTTGATTGTTTGTTTGTAACCTCCACCCACCTTACCCTCCGCTTATATAAAGAAAAAAATTTTAAAAAAATCTCACAAAGGTACACGATCTCTTCTGATTCTTCATACTCAACCGATAACCCAATCTTTAGGATCGGTACGCTCACCAACACATAATTGAGTAGAAATTAGGTTAGGTAATCACTTGTGTGCCTAATTACGTGGTGCATGAGGATAATTGTTTGAGTTGTTTGGGCCGCACCACTTAAACTAAAAACAACTTATCAAGTAGCTGCCACATAGGTTCAACTTTTAGGGATTTACCAGGCACTCCACATTCTTTTAAGCCTTGAAGGGAAACAACTTCACCTGTACTTTCAAAACCTAGTTTGCCAACTAAACTTGATTGAATATACCTAAAGTTGAATCCTAAAAGCTACTAAGCAAGATTTAAACCCTAAAATTCACCACATCAAAAAAAATAATCTTACTTGAAAATCATTGGTTGTGCATGCACACACATATCAATCAATCATTAAGGGCACAACCAAGATAAAGGGCCCATCACATTCCAAAGCGCATTCAAACCTAACCCTAATTAAAATAGAGTAGACGTTGGCCTTAAGGATTGGACTCGCTCTTCGGAGCCCAGATTGAGGTTATTTTCGATTAGTCTATTTCTACCGTTCAATCTGATGCCTAGCTAGGGGAGCAGAATCAAATGATCTCGGCTGGGAGGTACACTAGTAATCGGAGGTGCAAGCCAAAGGAAGAACCTTCTCCCCAACCCCTCCTTGTAACTGGCTGGATTGACCGGAAAGTAGATCAAATCATTTCTTCATCTCAAGATGGGTTCTGGGATTCTGTAGGTCTTTAGGCTAGCGCACTTAAGGATAGGTTTGATTGTTTGTATTGTAGGGCACCTTTTTTCCTCCTGTACTGTCATGGATCCTTCCACATCTTATTCATACTTTCACTCCTACCCTCCTACCACTACTTATTCCCAATATGATTATTATTCCAACCATACTTATTCTCATCCATCTTCTAGTTGGGATAATATTGATTAGGAATACAATTCCAGACATCCGTGTTCTGGGTCTAACACTAGATACCATGATCTTGATTCTTATCCTTCTTCGAGCTACATCGATTATAGATCACATCCCTCATTTGGACAATCTAATATGATTTACAATCAAGAAGGATATCCTGATCTTTACCCTTCCTTAGATTACACTGCTTATAGGTCATCACCTCCTTATGGACAACCTGAAATGACTTATTATCAGGGAGGTTATCAAGAACCTTGATTCATTGACTCCCTTGCACTGAACCCAAACCCGCCCAACCATAAACCAAACCATTTGGTTCAGGTTAACTAGGTCCAAGATAAGGTGTTGGATAACTTAAGGAATACCATACAATCTTCAGAAGCTTAGCCAACACCTTGCACTGAAGAATTGGAGCCCTTGATTAAAATGATTGACGATCTTAACAAGTATTTGCTGGATTGGCTCCAGGATGTTAGGGATAAAGGCCAGGGTGAGTTTTTACTTGGGAAGTTACCAAAATTGAGGGTGAGATTTGTGATTGCTGTAGTCCAATCTTAGGAGGATTCCTAGGATGAACCCTTGACAATAGAGCCAATGTCAGAATCCGCTTAGGCACCTGTAGGGGGACACATTTTACAAGATCGAGGTTGACCAAGTTGTTTTAGAGCAATCAAATAAGGATGAATTGATTACTTCACCTAAGATCCCTGAGCCGAGGTACAAGGAAACGTATGTCTCCGTGGAACAAAAAGTGATTAATGGTATTGAGACATACATTAATGCAGATTTAAAATTCTTTGATTTTGAAGGTGAAGAATAATTATGTAAAATCTTAAATGACTTTACAGAACAAGATTTTAGTAAGATGACTGGGCCTGAGGAATTTGATAAATCATTTGATGACCCTAAAATTGAGGAATTTGATCCTAGTGGGACTCGCGAGGTGGATTCAGATCCTCATTGCATGGAGGATTCAATTCAAAGCCCCGATCCTTAATCACACCCCATTGAGTTTGCTAACGAGTTTGATTTTGAGATCACTAGACCCAAGTCAATTCTGATTCTGTAACAAATCTTGGACTTGGACATTTTAGATGGGGTGATTAATATGCAGGAGGTCCCATAATTAGAAATCCTGAATGAGGAGGATAGAAATTGGGAAATGATGATTTGGGAAGCCAATTCCAGATGAAGTAAAAGATCGAATCTAAGGATGCCTATTTGTTTGAAACCACTAACCTTCTACTAGGACCCTTATGACATCTTTGACTCAGAGGATGTCCAACCCAAGCACAAATTCATTGATTATCCTTTTGAGCTTGATTTCTCTATTATTTGACTTTTTGGACTTGGGTTGCATCCTCACAAATCGCAAGCTCGATCCTACTTGCATACTGATCTCAGGTTTTGGATAATTTTTATACAGAACCATAGATATACTCGACCTTGGGGCATGAGTCTGCATCGCAATCTGGTCCACATCTGTGGACATCTTCTCCTGGCAGGTCCAAAGCTAAATTTTCTTATTCTAATTTTTACCTGCACTTGTGAATTCTTTGTTTCTTTTTCTTTGTATGGTGTACCTAGCTGAAGGCGCTAAATTCAGCATGTATATAGTTTCTTTTAGTCTTGGAGCTGACCTGTTATTCATGCAATTAAGGTGCTTTCTACTTTACTCCACTTAGTTTCATGTCTTTTTAATACAATGAGGACATTACATTAGATAGGTATGGGGGAGTGGATTTTCATCTCTGAATTATTTCGTTAGCTACGTAGATTCTTTTTGTTTTCTTTTTACTTATTAGAAAAAAACTTGTGGAATTAGGGAAGAGAACTTGGGCTTTAGAAAATTTTCAATCTTAGAGAATAAAACTGTATGATTTTAACACTAAGACCCTTCAGGTCTTGGGGCTTAATCAACCTAGGTGTCCACTAATATGTGGACTTTTTTATTGAGTCCTTGCAATTCTAAATTCAAATTTTAAATGGTTAAATAAGTTGGGGTCATAAGTACACAACTTATCAACCTGCCCTCTGATTTGAGGAATTTTAAGTCTAACCATCTACACACTATTTGCACTGACCTGCTTTTCGACTATTCTAACGGAAATTAGGCAGCTAATAAACCTTCTAGGGTGGAATGGCTAGCAAGTTATCATGGGTAACTACCCATTGGTAGGTTGTCTAGAGCCCAGTCACATGATCATTCTTTTCCTGCTGCTTTTAGGTAAATCTTAGATCAGGGAAGCCACCTAGTTAGAAAAAAAGAAAAAAGTAGAAAAATATCCAAAATGGAAAAAAAGAAAAAAATAAAAGGAGAAAAGAAAAGAAAAAAGGAAATAAGCCACACTTCACTGCACAAGTATGGCTGGCAAGTTGTCGTAGGTAACAGCCCATTGGTAGGTTGTCCAAAACCCAGCTCAAGAAATGCACGTATAATTCCAAAACACTTAAGAAGAAGCCGAGAAGTAGAATAAGCCAGGGAGATATACACTGGGTTCACCCTTGTGCTGACCCCATACAAATAAAAGTAGGGAAAAAGCTACCAGTCGAATAGATACACCTTTAAGCAGAATTTCTTTTCCAGGTCATCGAGAAGCGTAGAAATCCGAAGTTCATTCCAATCATCGATTAGTGAGTCTATCACATTTCACACATAAAGATGTTTAGAATTTAGGGTTCTCTTCGAGTCTTGGGTGGGTTGAGTGGCTGTAGAAAGCTACACCGAAACCCTGAACTAAAAAATCCAAAAAAAATTGAAAAGAAGAAAAATAAGAAAATGATCCTTCTTTGAATAAGGCGAGGGCTTGAGGTGATCTGCCTTTTGGTGGACACCCAGGTGATATTGTGTCTCTATAGTTTAGGTCATAGTTGAAATCTCTAAGTGTTGAAAAATAACTATTACACAGAAAATCTGACTAAATTTTCTTATAAATAGCATGTAGTTTTGCTAGGGATTGGCAAAAGATAGGCATGGGGGTGTGATGTAAACACATTTACATCACATAAACCACCTATTTTTGCATGTTCTTAGACATTAAGTTTCATCATACAATTTAAATATTACATAACATGCTTCATCATGCATTTAGATTAGGTTGTATAAATTTTAGGTTAATTTTCTCTTTTTGTGGTCAAGAAATAGGGCAATATCTTATTGAGGCCTCAGATTAAAGATCCAACCGTACGGATCTGATCAGGGCGACGATCGGAGTTCAACGACTCTAAGATCGCCCTGATCGGACTTCTGTAGCATCAAATGTAGTCCGAGAAAAATTAGAGGTCAAGGGACCAGGTGGTGTAAATCATTTCTTCAGATGACAAATCCGATCGCACAGATGGGTTCAGATTAAAGATCGTAGCCCAACAGCATGAAAATCGATCCAATCCAACATCCGTGGCACCATCTACAAGACATAGAAGATGGATTGCAAAGATGGCACCACGTGGTGCCATCCCAATCACCAACTGGCCTAAGGACCTGCTGCTACCGTTTCTCTCAACCGGCCATCATATCTGGGCTGTTGGATTGCCATCTAATGGCCATGGTTGAGTGTGCTCAAAAATACCCACGCCCTCAAACACGAACGCAGCATAGTGGTCGCGTGCCTTCATGCGAAGAGGGAGGCGCGGTTTCAAGCCCCACCTCACCTCAAATCAAGCACAAGCATAGGCGTGGGCGAAATTCGCCCGTGCGATGGTGATCGAGCAGCTCCGGAGGGTGCTACGTGGCACTATCTGATGCGTGAGTGGATGCACGCGTAATCACATGCTGAGATGCACGCGCGATCGTACGCACATGTGTTGAGGCGCTGAAAAGGAAGCGGGTGAGTGCGTCTCTCGACCATCCGATCACAAGATTGGATAGCTGAGATCATTTGAGCATGCACATGCATTGAGGCACTAAAGAGGAAGAGGCTGGGGGCGTGCAGACCTTTACCCACGTTTAGGCTTTAATGATGAATAAATTCATCACTAAAGACTTGTGCATTTAATGATTAGGATTGAAATGACCCATTTGCCACTTCATTCTTCACCTATAAATAGCCCTATGACCCCCACACTTTCTTCATCCATTCTTCTCTTTTCTTACCCCCTCCAAAGATCTAGAGCTTGTCCCAAACTCGGGATGCTCCTCTAGAGTTAAAAGTATAATATTTCCACCTTCTCATCTTGTTCGTGGAGTATTCCATTGTGGTCCTCTTATTGCCATTCGGGAAGCGAATCCCGCTGTGATGTCGCCCTACCTCGTTCTCCTTCTTCCCACATCTCACCATCTTCATCTGAGCACTCCGCCAATGCGGCTCATCCTCTAAGCAGCCATCGAGGAGGATAACTTCTTTCCACCTTCTCTTTATTGCTTTTTAGATTAGATTTACCACTTTCTAGTGTAGATTTCCCACTTTCTACTGTAGTGATTAGTTGTAAAAGACATCATTTTGTGACTATGAAATCCATGTTTATTCTATCTCTATTTTTTCTTTATTTCTAATATTCTCTCTCTCACTCTTCTATTCATTATTATTTAAGTAGATAGCTAGTTCAGATTCAATTCGACCAGTTAATCTGCTTCGTGACAAATAAAACAAACATGATTTTTAATCGAGTGTTCACCTCCCTATGTTCGACTCGGAATTCCTTTTGAGTTTTGGTAAATTTTATCTGTTGACGGTTTTTCCTCATAAATCACTCTGCAATGATGGATTTTCAAAACTCAACCTTTTTGTGACGGTTTTCTAATTCAATAGTGGGTCTGAGGATTAATATTTTTATTTTGATTCTAGCCTGCACTTGTGAATTCCTAATTTCTTCTTTGTTTGTATTTTTTGCCTAGCTGAAGGTAATAAATTTAGCACATGTGTATATTCCACAGAGCTAACTGGATTGTCATGAAATTCAGGTGATATTTTGTTTACTCTATCCTTTTCATGTATTTATTTTTACAATGAGGACATTGCATCATTTAGGCATGGGGGGTGGATAATTAATTCCTGAAATCATTTTGTTAACTTCGTAGAATTTCTTTAGCTTCTTTAAAAAAATGAAAATTCAAAATAAAAAAGAAATTAGGAGAAGAGAACTTAGGCATTTAAAAATTATTAACTTTAGGAAATGATATGATAGGGCCAAAACACTTAGACTCTTCAGGTCTTTGGGCTTACTTTGCTCGAGTGCCCACTCGAATGTGGACTTAGTCTCGAGTCCTTGCCAAGTAATTTTACTTTAATTTGGTGAATAAATTGGGATGATAAGTACACAACTTATCACCCTGCCCTCTAAATTATGGGGATTTTAAGTCTAAGCATCTACAAACTATTTGCACTGACTCAGTTTTCAACGATTTTTATGAAAATTGGGTAGCTAATGAACTGTCTAGGGAGGTATGGTTGGCAAGTTGTCGGTGGTAACAGCTAATTGGCCGATTGTCCAGAGCCCAGCCACACAACCATTCTCTTCATACTGCCTTTAGGTAAATCTTATATTAGGGAAGCCACCTATATAGGTGAAAGAAAAAAAAAACCTAAATAGAAAAGAAATTTTAAAAATAAAAAAATAAAACCACACTTCACCGCATGAGTATGGCTGGAAAGTCACTGTGGGTAACAGGCCATTGGCTGGTTGTCCAGAGTCCAGCTCACAAAAATGCACAAATAATTCCTAAAACACTTAGAGAGAAAGTAGGGAAGTACAATAAACTAAGGAGATATACATTTGGTTTGCCCTTGTATTGACCCCAAAAAAAAATAAAAAAAGTAGGGAGAAAGCTACCGATCGGAAAGATAAACTTCTAAGCAGAAATCTTTAAGGTCACCTAGGGTTGTAAAAACCTGAAATTTGTTTTAATGGACGCCTAGTGAGTCTATCACCCTTTCACAAGATGCTTAGCATGTTGAGTCCTTTTCGAGTCTTGGGCTGGTTGAGTAGTCGTAAAAAGCTATCCTGAAACTCTGAAACTCCAAAAGTCCAAAAAAATTAGAAAAGAAGAAAAAATAGAGAAATGTATCTTCCCTTTTCAAATAAGGTGAGGACTTGGACAATCTGCATTCTGGCAGACACCCAGGTACTGTTGAGTTTTTGTAATTTAGGACCTTAGTTGAAATTTTCTATTGTTAATAAATGACTTAGGCCCAAGCAATAGAGTCCTAATTCTATTTTTATACATAGCATGTAGTTTAATTTTGCTAAGGATTAGCAAAAGATAGGCATGGAGGTATGATGGAGACACATCCATTTAGGTTAAAATGCCTATTTATGCATGTTCTTAGGCTTAGATTTGCATTCCATATTATAAATATTTCATAGCATGCATCATTCTGCATTTAGAGTAGTTGTGTATATTTTAGGTTAATTACGTCCTTTTTGTGGTCAAGAGAGAAGGAGATTTATTTTAGAGCCTTGGATTGACAATCCAACCATACAGATCTGTTCAGGACAACGATAGGAGTCCAACACCTCTGAAATTGCCTTGATCGGAGTCCCGTAGCACCAGATGCAGTCTGAGGAAGATCAACAGCCAAGGGACTACGTGACATAAATTGAAGCCTCAAACAACAAGTCCGGCCACGCGGATGGATTTAGGTCGACAATTGCAGCCCAACGATGCAAAAATCGACTTAATCTGACCTCTGTAGCAGCCCCTACAATAGAAAAAAGATGGGCATCCCAGGTTGCACCACGTGGCGTAACCAAGTCTGCCGATGCACATGCATACGCCACCGCATGCGCACAGTAGTGCGAGTATGCCTGCTTGTGGAGGCATGCACGCAAGTAGGTGCAGCAGCGTAGTGCGCACGACAGAGGTAGCGGTAGCAGCAGCAGTGCATGCGGGCGTGAGGTGCGTAGGCACATAGCATGCGTGCGCATGTGACAAGGCAGTGTGGAGCACATGCCAACAATGCAGTACTAGAGGCATGTGATGCACACACCAGCGGGGTGAGGGTTGGCACGAGATCTTCAACAACTTTTATGACCGTCACCTGTATAGGAATTTGATTCTTTCCTCCACTATAAATGGACTCCTACCCCTCCCATTCTTCTTCATCTCTTCCTTTCTTCCTCTCACCACCTCCAAGGCTCTAAAAAGAGCTTGTCGCAAGCCTAGGATGCTCCTCTAGAGTAGAAATCAAAGACTTTTCCCGCCTCTCATCCCCTTTCGTGGAGCATCCTGTGGCCATCTTCTCAATTACTTCGGGAAGTAGATCATATCGTGACATTGTCCTGTCCTGCTTGCCGTCCTCCGACTCCATCCTTATTCGTCCCGCTCCTCACCACTTTCCTTTAGACGACGTCAGAGCAAGTTGTCCTCCAAGCAACCGTCAAGAGGGAATTCTCTCACCTATCTATATCTTTATTGCTTTCGTAGTATAGATTTCCTGCTTTCATAGTTGTAACAAACATTTGTTTCAAAGTATAGGACTCTTTCTCTCTCTCTCTCATATTTTACAAGTAGATTAGCTAGATAAAATTTTATCGACCTGAACTCTTGCCCTATTAAAAATACCAAAAAAAATTATAAAAGACAAAAACAACAAAAATAAATAAAAGTGAAATGCATATCTTTCAAAACCAAACATTTGCCTCGCCGTGTTTGCCTGAGACTCACTTTTGGCATTTCGATTATAAATTTTATCTGATCAACAAATTTTCTCATGAATCGAACTACGACGACGGGTTTTCCAAATTCTAATCCTTTACGTGTGCGAATCCGACGCTATCAGCCACAGGTATTTCGACACACAAAAGAAGGTAAGGAGGAAGAATCCACCCACTATGGTCTGTTAGGGTCAACAAGGAAGGTGGTCGGAGAAGGACCCTGGAGTTGGTGGAGAAGGAGGTTGGGGAGAAGGGAAGAAAGGGTATCCAACCTCAAAACCAAGCTAAGGAAGTAAGGTAGTTGATGGGGGTCTTTTTATAGGCCATTAGGTAAGCTTTCAAGCTTGGAAACAAGCTTGAAAGCTTCGCAAATTAGGGAGTAGGTTTATGGATTTCCAAGAGTTCGCATGAACTCTTGGACAAATTAGGAAGGCCATGAAAGAGCTCATATGGAAGGGGATCTCCTCAAGAGTATTCCTTCCAATTTTGGAAGGGTTTCTCTGAGAAATCAAGGAGAAAACCTGAATTGAAACTCGGCTCTTGATGGGTTCACACGGCCATGGCGGCAGGGACCTACGTGCGAAGAAGAAAATAAAGTAGGGGGCTCTTTGCAAGGATTGCAAAACTTAGGGGCATATGTGAGGGAGAAAAGAGACAGACAGGACTGGGATTCAAACTAGGTTAAGATGATCTCTGATTGGACCCAAATTTTGGTACAAAGCTAATATGGACCCAAGGAATCTGATGGTGAAGTTGGTTAAGGTTTTGATCAAGTTTGACTGGGTAATTTGTGCAAAACCTTAAAATAGGGTGACTATCTATCTGAGACTCTGCTTTAGGTCAAAATGGCTTTCAATGGTCAAATCAAAGGTACCAAACCTTATAGAATATTTTTATATGATTTTTAGAAGGTTTAAGTGAATTTTATCTTGAACAAAACCTCAATTAATTAAGCAATCTTTTTTTAGGGTTTCAAATGTCCATTAATTCTCTTAATGTGTAAAAACTCATTTCTGTCTGCACGGACCCTCTTATTATACATTTATGATCATTTAACATTTAATTAACCCCTGAGAAACCTCGTGACTACTCTACATTTATGCTATGATTGTAAAATTACAGATTTAACCTTATTTTAATGCATTTCTCTCATAATGAATATGAAGTGAGTTATGGCTCTTTGGCAGTTATGTAGGAGAAATTATCAATGGATTATGACTAATTAAAGTTAGATATGGCTGATGATAACGTTATCATCAGGACCCCTTCATCTGCGCACCCTCGTCCTTGCCCACATGCACGTAGACCTGGAGCCTTGATCAGATTACCCAATTAATGCCTGATTACTCTAGGTTTGAGAGAAAGGAGAAATTGTGAAGAGGAAGGGGGTAGGTTTTTCTCTCTAAGGCATAACCCTATGCGACACTTAGTTGTTGAGAAGAAGAGAAGGCTTTGTGGAGTGAAGAAGAAGAGAAGCTGAAGAACAAAAGGAGAGAAAGGCCTTGAGAACCTTGTGCTGTGCTGTGAAGGCGACGTTTAAGTTGTTTAATATTGAGAAGGTGACATCTGATTGGCTAAAACAGGGTTCTGACATTGTGGAAATATTGAAGTTTAAGTGGTTCAGCCACTTTTCATTTATTTCATATGTTTGAGTAATTGATATATATGTGTTTAGGCTAATAATTGGTGATCTAAATCACCATTATTTTGTCTTAGATATCTTTTTGTCCTCTTAAACTCTTGAAATCTCATGTTTTCCATTGAATATTAGATTTGAGTAGTTATTCAATGAATATCATTCTTGGCTTGATTTCCTGTGCTCATTTATATTTTAGTGCGTGAATTGCAATACTTGCTCCCTGTGTTCGACCTCGAATTTCATTTCTAGATTTCAAGTTATAAATTTTATTTATTGATTGAGCTATTTAGGAGATTTTGCTACAACTAAACATATTTAAACTTCCTGAAAAACTCGACTCAACACCTCGCGCTTTCCTCGCACATGCCTTCGTGCCCTCTACAAATTCAAATCGCGCACCCTGATCTTGACCGTCTGATCGCGAGAACGAATGGCTTAAGCACCTCATAGCCATTGCCTTAAGGATTAGCGTGTGATCACACGTTTGTGTGGGGTGTTGGATCTCGCGTGTGCATAGGTCGCTCCATGTTGCACCACGTGTTTGTTTGCTCGCCGCTCATCCTCCATCTGACGGTCCAATTGAGTCTAGCGCACCGCCTCAACTAATTTTGCGCTCCACGCAGCTCGATCCCGCATCTTGCACTCGTGTGCGAACACGCTAACCATTGCTCCAAGTAGCCCCTTGTGTCATGGTTATGTTTTGGGTAACTCTACTCTTGGCTGTTGGATGACAATCCAATGGCCTGCAATGCATGATGAATATGCCTTCAGAGGATGGGGCATAGCGAGTGGTGACTGTGATGGCACCACGTGGTGCCATAGTGGCCGTCCATATTCTCTCTTTTGTAGATGATGCTATAGGCCTTCGATTGGGATGATTCTTGCACCGTTGGACTGCGATCACTGATTCGGATCCATTCGTGTGGTTGGATTTATCATCTGAGGTCTGAATTTTCACCTGTTGGCCTCTTGGCTCTTGTTCTTCTTCATACTACATACGATGCTATGAGAGTCTGATCGATGTGATCTTGGAAGCATTGGACTCTCGTCGTTGTTCTGAGCAGATCCGTATGGTTGGTCAGTCATCTGCAGGCCCAAATTACCTGCAATTATTAATATCTCTCAATTAGAACATAGTACAACATTATTATTTACAAAACTAATAAATCATGTGCGATGTAAAGTATGATGCAAATGCATGCAAAATGCCTAAGTTAAACTAGGTTCTAACTTAATTCAAACAAATCATGACCTATGATTGCTATGTGATCAGACCCTGCCTACTCATGTATGTAGAAACCTGAGTGCCATGCTCCATCATCACCTGTCCTATCTCTCTTTGGCTATACATCATCAAAGAGATGCCATCTATCATGTCCTGAACTCTTAAAGTGTCGTACCTGGTGAACTGCCTATCAAGGTAGGGCCACTCCGTGTTGAAGAACGAGGGAAAGGGTCTAACTGGATAGTAAGCATCGAAATGCTAGTAGGAAGAGTATGGAGGTGGAGCAGATGGAGGATCAGCTTAAGAAGGAGAGGCTGAGAGGAGGAAGTTGCTGCTTGAGAAGGATCTTAATGAGCCTATTGATGCACCTATTCCATCTTGGGTATGTAAGTGATGGGTATGGCTCATCATAGCTAAAATGCCCAAGTTAGGCTAGAAATGAGGTTAAAGCACTATCAATTAACATAAGAAATGGGTTAAGTGTGGGATTTATGGAAAAAGACAAAAAACACTCAATTTGTGCTAAAAATGCATAATTAGGCTAATTTTGGGATATTCTATACCTAACTATGTATAGAATGATCTGAATGCCAATTGAATACAATTTGAGCTTGAATAGACAAATCAGTGGTTGAATTATGTTCTAATATGTTCAATTAATATGCCATAAAAATTCCATTGCATTATGACATCATTTGAACCGTCTATTTGATGCTTTGCTTTTAGGTCCAATGTATACAGAGGTTCCTTCACATTTTATTCATTTTAAATCATCAAGGACCTATATGTAAATCATCAGGGACCATTTTGTAAACCTTAGAGATGGCTCTACATTGATTTTATACCACCTATGGGTTAACTTGCAAACTTCACACCGTTTCGCTGAAGAGCTTCACTGCAAATAACCCAACACATTTGCAACTCACTCCTCACATACTATTCACCTATGATGAGCTCGAGTAGTAGCTATCGTTCATCCCTTACAACTCTGATCCGATGATGGATCTTCACTCTACTGACTAACGTCGATGCACACATGATCGCACCTTCATCTAGATCACATCTAGTGGCTGTGATTCATTCTAAAGATTTCTCGCACACCCCATCTCCCTTCACTATCGTTGATCCCCAACGACCATGACCTACACTACTTGGTGATTCCTAGCCCCTAAGCCTATTTAAGGAGCTCGACACTCGACCTAAGACTCTTTACGTGGTTCGCCCCCTACACCTCTAGAGTTAGGTCATTCACTCCCCTCAGGCTTCCTCTTTCCCCTTCGTTGCCACCTGTGTTAGGGGTGGAGTGTCCTTCCTCCAATCAATCCTCGCCACTAGGGGTCACACAACACCAGAAGGTGACTGTGGAGCTCCATTAGAGAGTTCTTCATCAACTGGAATCTTTTAATCTCTCCTTCGTCGCCACTGCCACTAGTTGTGGTTTCTCCAGGTCCCTTTTATTTTTAGATAGGATTTTAATGCTTTCTTGGCACAAATTAGGATAGATTCTTTAGATTAGAATTAGTCATTTGATTATGTTAGTCTATTATAGTGTAGTTTAGAGTAATGTTGATACCCTCTTTGCCTTGAATTATCCTCTTTGATCAATCCTGATCAGAGAGGCCAGTTCATTCGCTCACATCACTTCACACACATTTTCCCTTACTCCACGATCACTTCCATCTACTTCCATCGATGATTTGATCACATGATCACCCCCTTCATCATAACACTAAAGAGACCTGAAGCTCAGTAGCTATCAGATGTCTTCACGTGCTAGATCCACCTAAGGCTTCTCTTATACCTTTTGCATGGTCACAAGGACCCTCCCTATGATTTGAATTGCACCAATTTGAGTGATTAAATTCAATTTGGTTATCACGAATAATTGAGAAAATTGAGATCCAATTATGTTTTAATACGATTTAATTGTTCAAATTGAGTTGTTTGAAATGTATTTGGATCAATCGTAAGGGGTTTGAGGTTTTGTGCATTGATTTTGATTACTTATTAAGCTTGCACCCAAATTTATGATTTAATACTATTTTTTGCTTTTACTAGATAGTAGGGACCAATGAAATGAATACACTAAATCGAGGTCCACGCTATGTTCCAATTATTTCTATAGGATCATCTAAGACCTCTAAACACTAATTAATGTTGTGTAGAGGTTTAAAATGATCAAATCATCTCAGCAATCTCATATCAAAATTCCACCTGGGTGATATATTAATTTGATCCTAAAGTCTTTTAATCTGTTGATCAAAGCTTGAATGAGGTTTGAAATGATTAATCAAAGGTCGATAACTTTATTTTATTTATTTTCAACTTCTGATTTGATCTTTCTTATTTGCATTGTCTATGGTACGATGAGAAGCTCAAATTAGGGTTTTAGGCTCTGTCGACCTTTGATTTGGTTTTTGATGAGTTACATAACCTTCAGAGAAGAGTTGCGACACTTGAGATTTGTGTTTGAGTAGTTTGAATCAGATCTGGGATCTACACATATCTCGCCCAGATCTGAAATGAATTCTTAATTGCAATATTCAATTGTTTGTTTATGCCTTGAGCAAAATTTCATGATGATGATGACTAAATTATGAGTTGGAGTAATTATTTTGGATCTGACTTTGATTTAAGAAGTTTTTGTTAGTAAGTCAGTCAAATGTTTGTAAGGAATGCTTGAGCTACAAATGAACTGTTTCATTTGAGTTTTGGAATGGTTTAATGCTTGTAAGGAATGCTCTATTATAGATCTGGCATGGATTTATAGTTTAGATGCTTGAGCAGGTTCTAAAGTATGTAGAGCAACCCTAGATTGTGTTTGAATTCTCTATGTTAGTAGTTGAGATAAAACTAGAATTGAAGCATTATGTCAAAATGCCAAGCAAGCCTGGATGTAAATGGGACTTAGATGAGATTCTGAAGAGGCTTAATGTGTAGTAAGCATTCTTGTACTGTTGACTAACATGAATTGGAGATATAAAGCTTGTAAATTCAAATATGAATTTTCTATCAGTAAATGTAAGACCTGTTATTTGTCTAAATCTTTGATCTAATGGAATTTATTGTTTAAATCATTTTTTTATGGTTGATCCTGATCCATATCATCTTTGGAGGCTTATAAAGCTCTATCTTTTCTTTCTAACAGTTAGAATGATATTTATGCCTTGATATTCATGTTCTAACCTTTATAAAAGCCCATTTTTTAGCCTTATTTGTAAATTCATGTAAAACACAAAATAATTGTAAATAAATAAAATAAAGCTACCTTAGGTGAGATTAGGTTTAGTTTTAGGTGTGTATTGAGTTAGATTTAGGTTTTGAGCTTCTAAGCTAGGAGAACATACCTGCAGAAGTTTAGATCTTCTCAGGTTTGAAATAAAAGAAAAGAAAGTAAAAGCACCAAACGGAATTCTTCTTCTCTTCTTAACTTTCCCTCCTCTTCCCTTACCTCTATAAAACACAAAAAGAAAATAAACATTTGAAAAACTCCAAAAATCATACAAAAACACCTTTGCTTGTATTTTATATGTTGCGTCACTTTCATCGAGTTTTAAAATATGAGTTGTTGTGCAGTCAACAAAAGCGATACAACATTTAAATTTGTAAGCTCAAGTTGCAAGAAATGAATCCAAGGTCATTCGTAGAGAGCAATTAAAGCAGATCATGATAGGATCTAAAATATGGAATAACTACACTTACAAAAACTCAAACACAAAATTAGAAATAACATGAAAATTTGCACAAACAATCAAACCACAAGGACAGAAAATGTAAAGTGGTTCCCCTCACTTGGGTACTCCACTACCTAAGCCTCCCAGCTTAGGGTTTTTAACCCAATTCCCTCAACCCCGAGGGAATCAATTTACGAAACTGAGGTAATTAACGGGTTACCTCAACCTAAGTACAAAAACGGGTTTGTTACAACCCAACAAGAAAATGCTCAAGAACAAAAAAAATACAGGTATGGCAGAAAAGATCATACAACTAAGACCTAAGCCTCCCAACAAATATATATATAAGATAATACCAGTTTAAGAACCTAGGAAGGATGCAAATTGCCTTGAATTGCATGAACAAAACACGTCAATGTGTTTGCATACTTGTAGCACGATTGGAAAGCAGCAAACATGATTTCTTCTCTTGAATATGTGGTGGAAAGTATGAATTATATACTCTAGAATTTTTTCTTATGTCTCTTGTATATCTTGTGTGCAAACAAAGAGTCCAAGACTCTTTTTATAGAGTTTAGGACCTCAGGTAGTCATCAAATAGACATTGGGATTTAATTCACAACATTCACATTTACAAAATTAATGTTGCAGCCATTCTATTTTGGGCCAACGGCTAGCTGGTACCAGTACTAAAGTACCTGTACCGATACTAGCAGCTCACTGCCACCAGTACATGAGTCCTAGTACCGATACTCATCATAGGTATCGATACTTGTGACTCCCAGGTTTGAAATTCCTTGGGCACAGTAACCTATCTATACCGGTACTCATCATGGGTACCTGTAGTTGTAGGGTTCAGGCCAGAATTAAGGCTTCAACCAATGGCCAACATGTACCGGTACTCATGGTTGGTACCTGTACTTGTTCATAGTTTGACACAAATTCTCAAACCTGTGCCTTGTAAATGCCAGTACTGATGAACAATACCAGTACTTGCTTACAAGTACTTGTTTTAAGTAAATTAATCAATTGCATACTTTGACAATGTTCACAATATAAATCCTAATTTATCTTTAATTAATTTTACAATCTAAGTTATGTTTCTTTGTTAAGAGGCATATACAATCTATAAATATAAAATCTAAACTAAAAGGTTAAAGATGATCTTCTCCTCCTCGACTCTTTCTTGTCATCTTGCCTCCTTCTTATATGATCTTCTCCTTTTCATCAATCCTCCATCATTTCCTATTTGCCTTGATCCTTCACTAAATCTGAAAAACACTTAATGGCAAACATTAATCCATAATAATTTTGTTAACACCAAAACAAGATGTGGAACAAGGTTCCAACAATCTCCCCCTTTTTGTTGTTGACAATACTATCTTGCAAATAGATAATTATGAAAAAAAAATTTGACAATGTTATATGAAGGAAAAAAAAATTTAATTAAATCCTCCCCCTCAAAATATGCTCCCCCTAAAAATATTACTATTTCCCTTTATCTTTCTCCCCCTTTTTGTCAATCACAAAAAAATGAAGAAATATCATACCATAAAATTTGCCAATAGTAAAATGGAGCTTGTGGATACCAAGCATCTCTCATCCAACATTCTTAGTCTTCATTCAACCTATATAAAGGTTGAAGTGTTCCGTTATGTGCCCTGAACACCCATTGATTACTTTGATCTACTCCTACAAAACAAATATCTTTTCTAGGAACCCATTTTCTTTTGGGTTCTTTAGAGTTAGCACCTTTCAAATCCTGATATTTATGGACCTTTTTCGTGCTAGATCTATAATTCTTGGGATTTTTAGCCTTTTGATACATCCATGCATGCTTAGGTGCATGTGATTGATTTTGTGTGTTCTTTTTATTTTTAAACTTTGCTTTTAAATCATCACAAAATTGTATATTTAGCATAGTGGTTTTTAGATTATTTAAAGTTCCTTCAAAGTTCTCATAAATATCTTCTAGTTCTAATATCTTTGCATGCAATTGATTATTAGTTTCTTTTGACATTTCTAATTCTATTTCTAGACATGACTTTTCTAATTCTAATGTTTGATAATTATTCTTTAAAATCTTATTTTCCTTTTTAAATGACCTAGCTTTATGATATAGTTCTTCATATGCTTCTAATAATTCTTCAAAAGAAAAATCAAGGTTTACCTCTTCTTCTGTGTCTTCTAAAGTTGCAATAAGACAAAGGTGTGTGACCACCTCTTCATTCGATTCACTGGAGTCGGTGTCCATGTCAGAGTCGTTATCATCCCATGTTGCTTTAAATGCTTTCTTCTTCTTCTTTTTTAAGGGGCAATCCTTTCGCAAGTGGCCCTTTTTCTTGCACTCATAGCAAATAACATTAGTTGAAATTTTATTGACTTCCTTACCTTGTTTCTTGAGGAATTTTTGGAATTTCCTGTAAGCATTTCCATCTCCTCATCTTTGGATTTCGATGTTGTTAAGTCCGAGTCCTCTATTATTGCTCCAAAAGCAAATACTTTTCTTCCTACTTGTTGCCTTTTCCTTGCTCTGCTTTATGTTCTCCAATTGAACTTCATATGCCATGAGGCTTCTGACGAGTCGATTGTTTGCTTTAAAAATCATTTGTAGCTTTATGTGGTGGAAAAATCGACTCGTAAAAATTTAAAATAACCACTTGCAGAAGAGCGGGTCGTATCCACAGGGAGGTAATGATGTATTTAAGTTTGCACCAATTAGAAACGTACGTCGTAGTTAGTTTAGACGAGAATCGAGCCAAATCTACCTTCAGATTAAGGTAGTACCAAGAAAACATGTTAAAATGGCAATTTTGAACAACTAGAGGATATTTTTTGCAATGCAGATTCAATAAAATATCAATAAAAGTTGGCAATGGCAGAAAATGTAAATATTAATAGCCCTTTTACTGCAGCAAAATAGGGGATTTCTTCCCCTTGGCCATGCACGAAGAGGAAGGAACGGCTGGAGGCGTGAAGCTCGGAGGAAGTTCTTTAGGACGAGGGCTTCGCAGCAGTGGTGGTGGCAAGTCACGAGGTGGCCGGAGCCTGCCGGACGGAGCTCCGGCGAAGGTGGCTTTCGACGGTGGCTGCACCTACTGGAGGAGGGGTGGCTATGCGTGCGCGAAGGCTACTGCAGGTGGTGCGCGTGGGCCCTGCTATTGCGTGCACTAAGTCCGCACGCATTGCTGGAGGCACTGCAGGTGGTGGCAGGGGGCGCTGCAGATGGCGGAGAGGCACGGGTGCGCTGGAGCGGGCACGCGGGAGTTGAATGCGTTGAAGGTAAGGAGGCGCACGCACTGGTCTGCACACACACAGAGGGTGGTGCTGCTGCAGGGGCACCGCTGCTGCTGGATGCCGCTGGCGGATGCTGCAAGGGAGGCGTGCTAGAGTAGATGTAGCACGCCAAAGTTCAAAGGAAGGCGCGTGGTGGGGAGTGAGCGGGTGCACTGCAGGCTTGAGATGGTGTGAAGGTGGTCTTGCGCAGAAGGATGTGCGTGAGGCTGCAAGGAGGTTAACGCTGGAGGTGAAGTGCAGTAAGGGTGGTTGCTGCTGCAGGCTGGAGAGGCGTTGGAAGCTGGAGGTGATGCAGGCGTGAAGTGGAGGTGACCGGCCGGTTGCTGTTGGAGTGGGCGGGGTCGAAGCTTCAGACGTCCGGGAAACTTCCCGGATGTCTTAACTGACTAAGGAGTGAAATTGCAGTAGCGGTTGTGGAGGTTGTTGGTGATGACGGCGAGGGTGGTGATGTTGATTCTAGTGAGGCACAGTGATGCAGACGAGCTCTAGATGGGGGTGTGGCCTGTCACGCCACATGTCCATGGTGATGGAGGCTCGTCCCTGCGGTTGAGGCTGGTGATGGTGAAATGGATGAGATGAACTCTCTGCACAATATGGATGGTTGGGATGTTGGCCTCCTGCGCTCGGCTGTCTCCTCCTCTTTTTGTAGCTTCCTGCATGAATTTAAACGGAGAGGCGGGAGCAGATCCACATTCTCCGCTCGTCCTTGAATGCAGATTTCAGTGCGGCAGCTGGTGGCATTGGAGCGGAAGTCGAAGGAAATACATCAGTTGTTGCAAGAAGAAGAAAGAAAAAAATAATGTTAAAATATTATGGTTCTTTATATACAAACCCTCAACTTTTATGTTAACTTAAATTAATGTATGCAATGCACCTAATTGGTTTATTAATTAAATGAATTCAATGCATGAATTTTATAATTAAATTAGAAATGTGAATTAACCTATTTACATCCTAATTTATGCTAATTACATGCTATAATTAACTTAATGTTTAAGCACTTAAATACTTAAATAGCCCACAAATATGGGCTAATCAAATACCCCCATGCTTAGTTTTTGCTAGCCCTAGCAAAATTAAGCAAAACCTAGCACTCCAAATAGACTAGTCAACCCAATTGATCTTCCTTTAGAAACATATTAAGTTCAGACTCTAGACCCAAGGTTCCCAAGCAGTTGCTAAGTTACAGACTAGGTCGGCGAAAGACGAGTTGCAGGCACAAGTTTCCCTGATTTCTGACTCTACCGAAAGGTTTATTGATCCCTGAGGTTAAAGCATCTGTGCATGTATATTGGTCTGAGTTATTTGAGTTAAAGGAAAAAGGATTTTCTTTGTTTTATATATATATTTTTTATTTTTGTTTAATTCCCCTAAGTCTAACCTCGGATCAGCTATCAACATGGTCTATGTCGGATTCATTGTCCCCATTACCGTACCTCGAAGGGTGCCTGGCTTTCGATGCTTCGAGATAGCACCGCCCATAACGACCCTAAGAACTCCTGGCAATCGGCACTTCGAGATAGTATCGCCCATGGATTTCTTAAGTGAATTCAGGCCTATGGCAATTGACACTTCGAGATAGGGCCGCCCATGGTACCTGAACCACACAATGTGCTTACATTCCCCCAATAGGGTGGATCTCCTAAGAGACAAGCGCCGAGGAGGTAATATGTTGTCATCACATCCTCAAGGTGAGTATATACTCCACCTCTCCTGCGGTGGGAACTCTTCCAATCAAATTGTGCTTTCAAGCCTCTCCTAAGTCAAAACTAAGAGAACCAAATCTCTTTTAAGAAAGAAAGAAATTAAGTTGATTACCAGACCAAGTGTGTGAAATTTGGATGCTTGGGTTACAAGGACCCGTAAACCAAAAATTAGAACAAGACTCCAGGTACTACCCCACCTTTTAACTCAAACCCTAGCTTCCCTTCCTCAACCTCTTGAGGAATGGTCCACAACTTAACTCCTACGTAAGTTTTTAAGTCCACAAAGGACCCTAAAGGTTTAAAGCTAGTAGCTCATTTGGCTTCTAAAGTTTGACCCTAGAATTAACTTACTCTATCTTAGAGTTATGATTTGCTTAAGAATGCAGGACCTAGCCAGTTAAGCTCAAAATAATTTTTTATTTTTTTAAATGCAAATGTATGAATGCTATAAACAAAATGCCTCAAGTCCTCTCTCCCATGCCTGGTTCAAACAATGTCCTCATTGAAAACAAAAATAGCTAAAGGAAGATATTACCTGAGGCAGAGAATGGTAGGAGCTAAGGCTCCTCAAGAGTGACTTCGTCAACCAGATGGCCATCTAAAGTTATGTAAGGTTTTAATCGTTGACCGTTGACGATAAAGGGAGTTGCTGAAGAGGAAGGATTTTTAATCTCCACAGCTCTATGCGGAAATACTTTGGTGATTATGTAAGGCCCATCCCAACGAGATTTTAACTTCCCAGAAAAAAGCTTAAGTCTGAAATTGAAAAGCCAGACTTGTTGGTTGGGCTTAAAGGTCATTCGAAGTATAAACTTATCATGCAAGACATTAGTTCTTTCTTTATAAGCTTGAGAGGTGTCATAAGCATCATTCCTCAGCTCCTCAAGCTCACTTAATTCTAGAAGTCGTGCCTTACCTGCCTTCTCTAAATCCATGTTAACACTTCGAATAGCCCAAAGTGCCTTATGTTCCAACTCAACAGGTAAATGGCATGCTTTCCCATACACAATCCGAATGGGAGAAGTACCCAAAGGGGTCTTATAGTTCGTTCGATAAGCCCACAAAGCATCATCGAGCTTTTGGGACCAGTCTTTCCTATCAGTTCTAACGTGCTTTTCCAAAATATTTTTTATCTCCCTATTTGACACTTCAACCTGGCCGCTTGTCTGAGGATGGTAAGGGGTAGCGACCTTGTGAGTCACTCCCAGACTCTTGATTAGCCGATTGAAGTGGTGGTTTCGGAAATGAGATCCCCCATCACTTATAATGGTCTTGGGGCAGCCGAAGCGGGATATGATATTGGCCTTCAAAAATTTCAAAACCACAGAGTGGTCATTTGTGTGTGTAGGAATGGCCTCTATCCATTTAGAGACATAATCAACTGCCATGAAGATTTATTCATAACCATGGGACGACGGGAAGGGGCCCGTAAAGTGAATTCCCCACAAATCAAAAATTTCAACAGATTGAATAGGATGTTGAGGCATTTCATTCCTCTTCCCAATCGTTCGAGTCTGTTGACATCTAATACCGGCCTTAACAAAATTATGAGAATCCTTAAATAATGAAGGCCACCAAAAATCAGGCTGGAGAACCTTAAAAGTAGTTTTCTTAGCACCAAAGTGTCCTCCACAATGAAGTTCATGGCAAAAACTTAGCACACTTTGTTGTTCCTCTTCAGGTACACAACGTCTCAATACTTGGTCTTGTCCAATTCTAAATAATTCTGGCTCTTCCCAATGAAAATATCTTGCTTGAGAAATGAATCTCTTTCTTTTCTGCTCATCCCAACAGCTAGGAGTTTGTCCAGTGACCAAGTAATTTACAGTGTCTGCATACCAAGGTAAAGTTGGTGTTACCGCCATCAGTGTTTCATCGGGAAATGTCTCACGAATGTCTCCAGAAAGAGAGTCATTAAGAGGAAGGCAAGACAGGTGGTTAGCCACAACATTTTCTACTCCTTTCTTTTCACGTATTTCCAAGTCAAATTCTTCAAGGAGTAGGATCCGCCTAATCGGGCATGGCGTAGAATCTTTCTTAGCAATGAGATGTTTCACTGCCGCATGATCAGTAAAAATAACCACCTTAGACCCAAGCAGATAAGACCTAAACTTCTCCAAAGCAAAAACTATAGCAAGTAATTCTTTTTCAGTGACGGTGTAGTTTCGCTGAGGTTCAGTTAAAGTCTTGCTTGCATAATGCAGTACATGAGGTCTTCCCTCAACCCTTTGTCCAAGGACTGCTCCCACTGCATAATCCGAAGCATCACACATAATCTCAAATGGGAGTGTCCAATCAGGAGATTGGAGAATAGGCGCAGAGATCAAGGCCTCCTTTAGAGTTTGAAAGGCCTCAGCACACTTTGAATCAAAACTGAAGGAAGATTCCTTCGCCAACAAGTCATAAAGTGGTCTAGAAATTTTACTAAAATTCTTAATAAAGCGCCTATAAAAGCCGGCATGGCCCAGAAAGGATCTAATTTGCTTGACGTTCGTAGGCAAAGGAAGTTTGGAAATAGAATCAATCTTGGCTTTATCTACTTCCAAACCTTGCTCGGATACAACATGCCCAAGTATAATTCCTTTCTGTACCATGAAGTGACTTTTCTCCCAGCTGAGGACTAAACCAGTCTCCTTACATCACTTCAACACATTCTCCAGGTGCAGGAGACATTGGTCAAAAGATGAGCCATAAATGGAGAAGTCATCCATAAACACTTCAACACACTCATCAATCATTTCTGAAAAGATAGACATTATACACCGCTGGAAAGTTGCAAGAGCATTACATAATCTAAATGGCATACGCCTGAATGCAAAAGTACCGTAAGGACTTGTGAATGTCGTCTTTTCCTGGTCATCAGAAAAGACTGCCACCTGATTGTACCCAGAATATCCATCGAGAAAGCAATAGTACTTATTCCCTGCCAATTTTTTAAGAGTTTGATCAATAAAAGGCAGAGGAAAGTGATCCTTATGGGTAGTGGTGTTCAGCTTGCGGTAATCAATATAGACCCTCCATCTAGTTGAGGGTCTAGTGACAACTTGTCCACCTTGGTCGTTGAGTTCTACAGTAAAGCCTGCCTTCTTTGGCACCACATGAATGTGACTGACCCATTTACTATCAGCAATGGGATATATGATCCCAGTGTCCAACCACTTCAGGATTTCCTTTTTTACCACCTCCCTCATATTAGGGTTCAGACATCTCTGCATGTCCCTAAATGGCTTGATGGAATCATCAGTATAAATGTGTTGCATGTAGAGTGTGGAGTCCATACCCTTAATGTCAGCAATGCTCCAAGCAATAGCTTCCTTGTGCCTAGACAGGCATTCAATCAAGGCTCCCTCCTATGCCTCGATAGCATAGCCGAAATGATAACGGGGAGTGTATCATTGGCACCTAGGAAAACATAGTTCAGAGTGTCAGGGAGGGGTTTCAACTCAAGGTCGGGGGCTTGTATAGTTGAGGGTTTCATAATAGATGTCCCCATCTCAGGTAGTAGATCTACCTTCGACGAAAATGATGGGGGGAGTGACTCAGCAGAAACACCTAGCAATTCCTCAAGTACTAGTATATCCCCTTCACATTCCTCCAAGAGATGGGAATGCTCATTTAGCATGACATGCTGAAGGGGGTCATCACATAACATTGCAGGGGTTGCCTCTTCAATCTGGTCATCTATCACCTCAACTTGAGAACAATCCACAAGTCTGGTTTGTTTGTAAGCATCAAACACATTAAGCCAGATTTTTCTATTCCGAAAGCCCATTTTCAATGCCCCAGTATTGCAATTGATTGAAGCATGCGAAGTTGCAAGGAAGGGGCAGCCCAAAATGATGGAGGGTTTGGTTGGCTTGTTGGTAGGGTCAGTGTCCAAAACTAAGAAGTCAACAGGAAAGAAGAAATCCTCCACTCTTATGAGGACATCTTCCAAAATTCCCGGTGGTGTCTTAAGTGATCGATCAACAACTTGAAGGATTACAGGGCTAGGCTTCAGATTGCCTCCCCCAAGTTGTTCATACATGTAGCTCGGAAGGATGTTCACCCCCGCACCCAGATCAAGTAGAGCCTCATCAATTTGTAAATCACCAATAACTATAGAGATGTATGGGGCTCCTGGGTCCTTAAGTTTCGGGGGTGTGCCATGTTGAACAATTGAGTTAACAGAATCAGGTAGGACAACTTTTGATTGGACCTGTTTTCTAGATTGCCACTTTTTCATGCACAGGTATTTTAAGAAGCGGGCATAAGATGGAATCTGCTTGATAGCTTCAAGCAAAGGCAGGTTAATTTGCACTTGCATGAAAGTTTCCATAATCTCATCCATCTTATCTTTAGCTCCAGATGAGCTAGTAGAAGTCTGCCCAGAGGTGGATAAGCGCTCTGGAAAGGGCACTCTCGATCTCTGGGTGGAAGGGTTGTCATGTCGAGTAAGGGGTGGAACGGGGGCAACTTCTTCTGGTGAGGTGATTTCAAGCGGAGAAGGTTTGGGCAAGTCTTCTCCGGTGGGGGTGAAAGTCGAGGTGGATGGTTTTTTAGGGGGTGAGACTATAGGAGCATCGGGTTTGGAAATTTCTTTCCTACTTCTCAGAATAGTCACTGCCTGAGCATGCTCCCTAAAGACAATCCCTTTTCCTTTAGGATTTTCCTCAGCAGCATTGGGGAGCTTCCCAGTCTCCCTCTGTCTAACGGCCTCAACAAGGTGTCCAATTTGTGATTTCATCTCATGTATAGCCTTGTCATGAGATTGGATGATGGCACTTTGACTTTCTTGCATAGTTTTCAACATCGCCTTCAATTCATCCATCTCAGAGGTCTTAGGTTGGGCAAAGGTCTGAGGTTGGTTCATTTAATGGTTTTGAAAGGATTGTGGTTTGTAATTCCCTGAATTTAAGACATTTCCTTGTCTCCATGAAAGGTTTGGGTGGCTCCTCCATCCCTCATTATAAGTGTTGGAGAAAGGATCATTACGTGGTCTAGGATGAAACCCTTGAGCGGCATTCAAATCCACTTGTACAAGCTCAGGGAATTGGGAGGCCAAGTGGCAATCCACAGTGGTGTGTGTATTGCCTTGGCAAATTAAGCATTCGGAATCTTGGGATGTGGAGGTGTTAGGTACGAATGAACTCGGGTTCGACATAAGCCTTTCCATGTTTTGATTCAATAATTGAATCTGATAGGCTAAATTCTGGGTGTCCCTTGCCTCATTCGCCACCAACTTTCTTCGCTTGAGAGTGGGCTTTCTATCCATGTAGGCAGAATTCAAGTGAATAGAATTATCACTCAAAGTATCAAAAAGGTTCCAAGCTTCATCCTCAATCTTAGAAAGAAAGGTTCCTACACAGGCACCATCCACAGTTTGCCTATGCGAATCATTAAGTCTGGTGTAGAACCTTTCAACCAGTTGCCATTTAGGCACCTGGTGATGTGGGCAAAGTCTCAGCAAGTCATTAAAGCGCTCCCACGCATCATGGAATGCTTCCCCATCCTTTTGAACAAAACTCATAATTTCCCTCCTAAAGTGATTGGTTTTAGTCATGGGGAAGTACTTCTTCAAAAACTCCTTCTTCAGGGCATCCCAAGTATTAATATTATCAAGGGTGTGATACCAATACTTGGCTTTGTCATTAAGGGATAAGGGAAAGAGGGTCCGCATTTGAGCGTCATCAGTAACGCCCTGCAGCTTCACCGTGGAACAGACCTCGGTGAATTCCTCTATATGCCTGTAAGGGTCTTCCCTAGTGGTACCATAAAAGGAGGGCAGCAAGGATATGGTACTACCTTTGATCTCATATGGATTGTCCCCTCCAGGTCTACGTAGTGCAGGGCCAGCTTGATTGGTTGGGATGAAATATTCCTTAAGGCTCCTTTGACTGGCCATTTCTACCCTTGGAAGGTCTCTTCTTAAGATTCTTTCAGGTTCAAGATCAAACACAAGTTGTCTCCTAAGAAAATGCCTACCAACCATGCACTACAAACACAATTCAAAAGGATTTGTTCGGTCTTTACAAATTTAGGCTTTTGACTTTAGTTCAAATTGTAGGTGATAAAGCAAGCTACCCAATCAATTATGCGCCTATTGTCAACCTTTAAAATGCCTAAAAAGACCTAGTTGGAGCTTAGGTATTCTTCCCTAAATCTCAAATGGTCAAGTAAATCCAAAGATGGAAGATCGAGGGATGCAAGTAGGCCTAAGCCTTCCTTTGAAGCTGTGCTTTCGCGGTGCTTCTCAACTACCCCCAAAAATCCGTGACAGGGTATCCCCCTCTTTAGATTTACAAAACCTTTGATCTCAAGTTCCGAACACTTCAGAATCCAACGGTAGGAGGGCTCTTGTCCTAGTCGTTTCAAGACTTAGGAGTGTCTAAATGAGTGCTGTGGTGCAAAAGATATAAGTGTGCATTCACCGCAAAAAGATTTTGAATTTTGAATCGCACACCACGTTTGAAAATCAAATCCTTGGTTTTTAGATGTCCCTCCTTTAATTACTCCTTTTTCTAGAAAATATGTGACCACTTGTTAGATCACTTCAAGACAAATTTTGTGGTCTTCAAATTAAATCCAAATGCAATGCGTGATCAAGAATAGGATGCAAAGTAAGAGAATACATACCTTGCTTCCAACAATCAACGATGCAAGAATGCACACAATGCAAAGAAGTAAACCTAGAGGCTACTCATACAGGCCTAAATGGTTCGTCCTATGGGCAGGCAGCTTCTAGCAGGCAGCATATTTTTTTTATTTTTTATTTTAAACTACTTATGCAGAAGCAAATAAAAGTAAACAATCCACAAAATAAACTAAAAACCTATATCTAAAGAAAAGGGAACAGACTCCCAAAAATTACCCAACATGGGCCTAAAACAAAATCGGGGAACAAACCCCTCAAAATATACCCCAGAACAAGGGTTTCAAACCAAATGCAATGAAAAATTAAATCTAAAGTCTTAATCCTAGTTTAATTAAATCAGCGACTAGCTGTACAAAGATGATCATCGCGTCCTCGTCCTTCCCCTCCTTTGCAAGGTAGCTCGACCAATTCCTCCTCTAGCGGCATCAAGGGTCACCTCTCACGATGGCTGGTTCCTCGCACAAAATTTCTCACACATAAAAGAAAATAAATGGTCAAATCATTATGCAATTGTGAAATAATAAAAAATAAAATAGGCGAAATTATTGCATCTGTTGCCTCCCCAGCAACGGCACCATTTTGATGAGTCGATTGTTTGCTTTAAAAATCGTTTGTAGTTTTATGTGGTGGAAAAATCGACTCATCAAAATTTAAAATAACCACTCGCAGAAGAGTGGGTCGTATCCACAGGGAGGCATTGACGTATTTAAGTTTGCACCAGTTAAAAATGTATGTTCATAGTTAGTTTAGACGAGAATCGAACCAAATCTACCTTCAAATTGAGGTAGTATCAAGAAAACATGCTGAAATGGCAATTTTGAACAACTAGAGGATATTTTTTGCAGTGCAGATTCAATAAAATATCAATAAAAGTTGGCAATGGTGAAAAATGTAAATATTAACAGCCCTTTTACTGTAGCAAAACAAGGGATTTCTTCCCCTTGGCCATGCGCGAAGAGGAAGGAATGGCCGGAGGCGTGAAACTCGAAGGAAGTTCTTTGGGCCAAGGGCTTCGTAGCGGTGGTGGCGGTGAGTCGCGAGGTGGCTGGAGCCAGCCGGACGAAGCTCCGGTGAAGGTGGCTTTCGACAGTGGCTGCACCTGCTGGAGTAGGGGCGGTTGTGCGCATGCAAAGGTTGTTGCAGGTGGTGCGCATGGGCATTGCTGTTGCGTGCACTGAGTTCGCAAGCACTGTTGGAGGTGCTACAGGTGGCGGCGGGGGGCGCTGTAGATGGCGAAGAGGCTCTACAGGCAGAAGGCACGGGCACGCTGGAGTTGGTGCATGGGAGTTGAGCATGCTGAAGGTGAGGAGGCGCATGCACTGGTCTGCGCGTGCACCGAGGGTGGTGCTACTGCAGGCATGCTGCTGCTACTGGATGCCATTGGCGGACGCTGCAAGGAAGGTGTACTGGAGTAGATGCGGGGCACCAAAGTTTAAAGGAAGGTGCGCGGTGGGGAGTGAGCGGGCGCACTGCAGGCTGGAGATGGCGTGAAGGCAGTCTTGCGCAGCAGGATGTGCGCGAGGCTGCAAGGCGGTTGGCACTGGAGGTGATGCGGGCGAGGGCTGGCGGTTGGCACTGGAGGTGATGCGGGCGAGGGCTGGCGGTTGGCGCTCGAGGTGAAGTGCAGCAGGGGTGGTTGCTGCTGCAGGCTGGAGAGGCGTTGGAAGCTGGAGGTGACGCGGGCGTGAAGTGGAGGTGACCGGCCGGTTGCTGTTGGAGTAGGGGGGGTCGAAGCTTCAAACGTCCGGGAAACTTCCCGGACGTCTTAACTGACTAAGGAGTGAAATTGCAGTAGCGGTTGTGGAAGTTCTTGGTGATGACGGTGAGGGTGGTGATGTTGATTCTAGTGAGGCACAGTGATGCAGACGAGCTCCAGATGGGGGTGTGGCCTGTCACGCCACATGCCCATGGTGATGGAGGCTCGTCCCTACGGTTGAGGCTGGCGATGGTGAAATGGATGAGATGAACTCTCTGCACAATGTGGATGGTTGGGATGGTGGCCTCCAGTGCTCGGCTGTCTCCTCCTCTTTTTGTAGCTGCCTGCATGAATTTAAACGGAGAGGCGGGAGCAGATCCACATTCTCTGCTCGTCCTTGAATGCAGATTTCAGTGCGGCAGCTGGTGGCATTGGAGCGGAAGCCGAAGGAAATACAGTAGTTGTTGCAAGAAGAAGAAAGAAAAAAATAATGTTAAAATATTATGGTTATTTATATACAAACCCTCAACTTTTATTTTAACTTAAATTAATGTATGCAATGCACCTAATTGATTTACTAATTAAATGAATGCAATGCATGAATTTTATAATTAAATTAGAAATGTGAATTAACCTATTTACATCCTAATTTATGCTAATTACATGCTAGAATTAACTTAATGTCTAAGCACTTAAATACTTAAATAGCCCACAAATATGGGCTAATCAGCTTCCAATTAGATCATCAAAGGGGAGAGTGGATAGATCCTTTGCCTCTTGAATGGCTGTGGTCTTTGGAGACCAATCGCTTGTAAGATATCTCAAGATCTTCCTTACAAGCTACCCCTCTTTTAGCTTGACTCCTAGATTTTTCATTGGATTTACAATCTCTCTAAATTTTGTGTACATGTCCTTGATTGTTTCTCCTTTTTCCATCCTGAAACACTGATATATTTCTATTAAAATAGAAATACGTGTTTCTTTTACCATGCTTGTACCTTCATAGGTGACTTCGAGAGTGCTCCATATTTCGAATGCTGACTCGCATGCTGAGATGCGATTGAATTCCTCCTTCAATAACACATAATAAAGTGCATTCATTGCCCTCGCATTGCTCACAATGTTTTTCTTCTAATCCATTGTCCATCCTACTCCTTGCGACTCTGGATCTGAATATTTTTCTTTGAATGAGGGTCCAAGCCTCCTCATCCATTGCTTTCAGAAAGACTTGCATCCACTTCTTCCAATACCCATAGTCCATCCCATAGAAATAGGGAGGATAGGTAGAAGACTGTCCTTCAATTCGCCTTGATGTAAATGCCATTGAGAGTTAATTTGTTACGTCTTCTCACAACCTCGCTCTGATACCACTTGATAGGATCTAAAATATGGAATAACTACGTGCACAAAAACTCAAACACAAAATCAGTAATAACAAGAAAATTTGCACAAACGATCAAACCACAAAGGACACAAAATGTAAAGTGGTTTTTGGTGCAACTCGAATAGGTTTTGTTAATATGGTGATATTATCGTTGAAATTAGTATAGTGAGTTAACCTAAATCGAGTCTAACCAGCTTCACAAAATTTTTTAACCTGGCCTACTGGATTTTATCTTGGTCGCTTTTAGGCCCAGGGTCGATCTCAGGGAGGTGGGAATTTGAAGGTCAAGGAGTTTCTACGCCTTTCCTAAATCGTATCTCTTCCTTGCATTTGTTATGTTTTTTGTTTCTTCTATTTTTAAGATTTTTTGTTGGTGATAATGTTGTCCTTGAGGTACACCCTCAAAATCAAGTCCTTGGCCCTGAGCCATATGGTTCTTAGCTTGTAGCCAACTCAGGGTCCCCAAAAATCGATCTTGTTATTTTCAAGACCGAGTACCTGCAAGACAAGAATTATCTTTTCTCTTTTACTCTTTTTTTTATCTTTTTAATAGCAAGAAATAAAAGATAAATGAAAACAAGATAGGTTGCTATAAAAGAAAGAAATACTTAGCTTAGTATATGTATAGATATATAGTAGATGCAGTATATATATATGTATATAGTTATATATTATATATGGGGTGGAGGTGGAAGCAGAAATGGAATGTAGCACAGTGTCAAGTTGGTCCACATCTAGTAAGATGCAACCAACAAGACTGAGTGCCACGTGAAGTGTGGAGCGGATGTGTGGGAGTGTGTGTGGAAGGGCTTGCTTTGCACGGATATCGGGGAATATCACCAACTGGTGCAGATATTCCCGTGATATGATGCGCAGGGGAGGGACTTGTGCACGGGAGTATGGGTGTTGAAGTGTATATAAAGATATGGGTAGGTGGATGTATATGTAAACATATATATATAGAGCTATATATATATATATATAGTTGTATATATATATATATATAGATATGTAAATATATATATGTATATATATATATTTGTATATGTATATATGTATATATATATTTATGTATATATGTAAGTGGATATATATATATATATATGTGTGTGTGTATGTGTGAGTGTATGAGTGTGTGTGTACAAGTGTGTGTGTGTGTATGCTGCCAGAGAAGGGGAGCACAGCAGATAAGCCATCTATTGCACTGCCCCATCGTCTGATGCGCACAGATGCGATGGCGCAGGAGGGAGAGTGTGCGCGGTGCGCTGGGGAGTGCTTGCGCTCTCTTCATGCGTGGACGGGTGCGAGCGAGCGCAGCACTGCGGGCAGGCACTGTGAGGCGTGGACGGCTGTGGCTGACCGACTGGCGTGGGTAGCTGGTGAGGAGAGAGAGCGCTGTGCCACTGGCTAAGTGAGAAATGAGCCGGTGGCTTTAGTGTCGCGCAAACCACGTGCTACAGTGTGGTACAGTGCGTATGTGGTCTGGCGACTGGCAGCGGCCGGTTTAACATGCTGGGCGCACTGTGTAGCACTTGCGCACGCGGAAAAAGGGTGAGTGCGATCCGCAGGCGCGTGTACGGTGACAGGTGGAGTTGCAGGCCAACATGTGGTGCTGCTGGAGCTTCTGAGCTTGAAAGCTTAAAGCTTTGGCAATGGCGGAGAAGACGAACAGTGGTAAAATCGAAAGGCAAATCCACCATGGCCACCTACTCACGAAAGAGTTGGGCAGTGGTGGTTAGAGACCACTGTGGGTTTTCTCCTACCCATGGTGTGTCTCTTCTCAGTGAGAAGAGATACTGTGCATGGAGAGGGAGAGGAGAGGAGGTTGGCCTAGGGTGACGGTGGATCTGAAGGTCTCTGAAGGTGCATGAAAGTGCATGCCCGCACAAGGGAGAGAGCAAGGCATTATAAAGAGGAGAGGGCATGCCACAGCTATGCTGCTGGCAGTGCACCTCCTGCCATGCTGTTAGCAGGAGGAGAGGCGCGAAGAGGCGTGCATGCCCCATGCCCTGCAACCATGTGAGAGAGAAGAATTCAAAGTAAATAAAAAATTGAAAATGGTGAAATTGCAATGCCGCACTTGAGGAAGATGTTAATTAATAGATGGTAAATTATTCACACTCTCCTCCCCTATTTATAAATGCATGCAGGTGTCTATTTACAAATAAAATTACAGCTACATAAGATGCAATGGCAGTGCTAGGAAATAACACAAGATGGCATATTTACTAGTGTACTTTTGCTGTGCAATCATACCCCCATTCCTATCTTTTGCTAGTCCCTAGCAAAACATTTTGTATTGCATTTGGAAATGATCTTAAGCTGAAGATTTTTTTTTGAAGCGACATGGGTGTGTTTATCTGTTGGATATCGTGAGAACCAATTGCAGAGAAGACTACCAGTACTTTAAGTCTTACATGACATAGACCATCTCTCGACTAACCTGGACTCTTGATATTTAAACCTTAAGTATGATTTCCAGGACTCAGAAGGTTTTGCCATACTCGAGAGCTCAAGAGATTATGGTTTGTGCATAGTGAGGGATCAAGACTGACCAGATGAACATTAAGGCTCAAGCCCAGGGTTTCACGAATTTTTAAGTACAGGTTGGCCCCAATTTCAGCTCATGTCTTCAAATTGACCCTTTAAAAAGATGATGGAAAGCTCAACCCCCATTTTGTTGCTTTTGTGGCTCAATGAATATATGGTAGAAACAAGGTATTTGTAATGTGCCCTGAAAAAACTTTTAGGGGAGAAGAATTTACAGACATTTGAAAGATATACTAACTTATTTGTAGGATTTTCTCTTTTTTCTTTCTTTTTTTTGAAACAAGTGTCAGTATATCTCTTACAACTTCATTTGGGGGAGCATACATTTTTGGTGGGAGAGTACCTTTTTGGTGGAAAGAGTTTCTCCTAGACACAAGACTAAAGTCTAGGATAAAAAGTCTACCTGCACGCATAAGTAAGGACTCCACCTTCCCTAGTGAACACTAGGGTTGGATCTTATGTTCACCTGGTCTTTCTTGATATGTGTAGTGTGAACTGAGATTACTTAGGCTCTCAAGTAAAAGCAAACCAACAAATCCTGTACTGGTGACTCAGGTACAAGAATACGTCCTTAGTTAGGAGAGATTCTGATCTATCTTATCAATGCTTAAGTGAATTAAGCCAAGCCTGAGCAAATCAAGCTTCTATGGCCTGGAAAGTCTTCAAAACAGTGGTTGAATATCCATAAACACTTATTGTATTTTTGTTTCAGTCTTCAGATCATTGCTAAATACCCTTTTTTTTTTCTTGAAATAGGCTATGTATATATTTATAGATGGATATATATAATGGAAGTTGCATGATACCATATAATACCCAGATCCTATGAGCCTATCCACCCCCCCATGCCAAATGATGCTATGTCCTCATATACATGCATGGTAAAGCAAGGTCCAAGGATTAGGGAACAAGAGCTGATGTGCAACGTATATAGCAAGGTGGAAGGGTGGGTGGATGGTAGGTGGTGAAGTGAAAAGTGAAGAAGTGCGAGGTGAAGTGACATGGAATTGTGTAAGTGATAGTGGAGGAGTGTTGCTGGGGTGCCTCCCAACGAGCACTGAATTTTATGTCCCCAGCTGGACTCATAGTGAGGCACAAAGTTAGTTACCCTCCAGCAGGGCAACAGTTTCACCAACGGGGGCAGGTTCATGAGTAAGATAGGGTTTTAACCGCTGCCCATTGACCATAAATTTATGCCTAGATTTGGGATCTTCAATTTCAACAGCCCCATTAGGAAGTGGTCTCAAGACCAAGTAGGGACCAGTCCATTTGGACTTCAATTTCCCTTGAAAGAATTTGAGTCGGGCATTGTAAAGCCAAACTTGCTGAGATGGCTCAAATTCCTTCCGCCGAATTCGGCTGTCGTGAAAGGCCTTAGTATGTTTGTTTGAAAGTTAAGGCAGAATCATAGGCTTCACGACGGAGCTCTTCCAGCTCCTAGAGTTGGAGTTTCCTTTCTCGACCACACAGGTCTGGGTTGAGGTTACATTGGTGAACCACCCAATAAGCGCGGTGCTCCAGCTCCACGGGCAAATGACAAGGCTTCCCGTAAACGATTCTATAAGGAGACATACCAAGGGGAGCCTTGAAGGTAGCCCGATACGGCCAAAGTGCATCAATCAGCTTGTCAGACCAATCCTTATGGTCAGGCCGAACCATTTTTTGTAGAATTTGCTTGATTTGCCGGTTCGACACCTTAGCCTGGTCGTTCGTCTGAGGATGATACGGAGATGCGATACGATTGTGGACTCCATATTTCCTCAGAAGTGCCCAAAAAGAAGCATGGGTAAAGTGACTTCCTCTATCAGAGATAATGGCTCAAGGGATCCCAAAGCGTGCAAATATGTGGTCTTTGATAAATCGAGTGGATACGACATGGTCAGCATGGCGTGTGGGAATAGCCTTGATCCATTTCGAAACATAATCAACAGTAACGAGGATGTACTCAAAGTTGTTGGAAGGAGGAAAGGGACCCATGAAATCGATTCCCCAAATTTCAAAGATTTCGGTAGCTAGGATGGGTTGCAAGGGCATCATGTCACAATGTGACATTGACCTTAATGACTGGCACCTAGTGCAATGTTTGGCATAATTGTGTGCATCCTAGTGAAGGGAGGGCCAAAAGAAACCGCACTGCAACACCTTGGCTGCAGTTTTCCTCCCAAAAAAATGGCATCTACAGGCCTGATCGTGATAGAAGGATAGCACACTAGGGAATTCAGTGACGGATGATCTGGTCGGCACCTGTTCGAAAAAGTAGTGGATTATCCCAAAAATAGTACTTTGCTTCTGTGATGAGACGCTCGCACTAGTTTTTAGGCCAGCCACGTGGAAGGGAACCAGAAGCAAGGTAATTGGCAATGTCGGCAAACTAAGGTCCACTTGGCACATTAATTGCCAATAGGTGCTCATTGGGAAAAACCTCATTAATCGGCAGGGTAAGTCCAATGTGGTCAGGGTCCAATCCTGAGAGATGATCAGCAACAACATTCTGGGCTCCAGCCTTATCGCGGACCTCAAGGTC
The DNA here is from genome assembly GCA_037157565.1 of Thalassia testudinum. NCBI lineage: Eukaryota > Viridiplantae > Streptophyta > Magnoliopsida > Alismatales > Hydrocharitaceae > Thalassia > Thalassia testudinum. The sequence continues at coordinate 43,449,825 of JAZHRO010000015.1, read as the reverse complement.
AAATTCTTGGAGCAGAAGGATCCAACGAATCAGTCTAGGCTTGGCATCCTACTTGTGCATGAGATGGCGAATGGCTGCATGGTCAATGTATATAATAACATGCTAGCCCAGAAGGTAAGAGTGGAATTTCTCCAGCCCAAAGACGACCACCAGTAGTTCTTTCTCAGTGGTTGTATAATTACGCTAGGCCTCGTCCAACATCTTATTGGTGTAGTACACCATGAAGGGGTGTCTGTCGCGTCTTTGTCCCAGGATGGCTCCGAATGCAAAGTCGAAAGCATCACACATGAGTTCAAAGTCGAGGGACCAATCAGGCGGCTGGAGAATAGGGGCCTTGGTGACAGCATCACATAGCTGCGTGAATGCTCGTATGCAGTCGGGGCTCATATCAAAGGGTACGTCGGTCGATAGGAGATGAGTTAAAGGTCTAGAAATCTTGGAGAAGTCTTTGATGAATCTCCTATAGAAACTGACGTGTCCTAAGAAGGAGCAGATTTACTTGACAGAGCTAGTTACAGGTAAATCAGTCGTCACATCAAACTTAGCTCTGTCAACCTCAATACCCCTATTGGAGATGATATGCCCGAGAACAATTCCCTCGTGTACCATAAAATGACATTTTTCCCAAGAAAGCATAAGGTTCACATCAATACATCTCCGAAGGATACGGGTCATGTTGGCAAGACAATCATCAAATGAAGGTCTGAAGACAGAAAAGTCATCCATGAAGACCTCAAGAAAGTCGCCCACCATATCATGGAATATCTCCAGCATATATCTCTAGAAAGTTGTTGGCGCGTTACAAAGTCCGAAAGGCTTCCTTCTAAATGTGAAGGTGCCATAGGGGCAAGTAAAGGTGGCTTTCTCTTGGTCCTGGGGTTCAATTGCCACCTGGTTATATCCAGAAAATTTATCCAGGAAACATAAAAATTTATTTGCTGCTAACCGCTCTAGGATTTGGTCAATAAAAGGTAGCGGAAAGTGATCTTTCTAGTTTCAGCATTCAGTTTCCTATAGCCTACACACACTCTCCAAGGTGTAGGAGTGCGTGTAGGGATGGATTCGTCCCTATCATTGATACGGATGGTGAGTCCCACCTTTTTGGGCATGACATGAATCGGGCTCACCCAGGGGCTATCGTTGATCGGGTAGATTATACTCACATCAAGCCACTTAATGATTTCCTTTTTAACGACCTCCCGCATGTTAGGGTTGAGACATCGCTGCATCTCACGGGAAGGTTGACCCTCCTCCTCTGTATATATACGGTGAGTGCAGTAGGAGGGGATAATGCCAGTTAAGTTAGATAAGGACCATTCGATGGCTGCCTTGTGTTCCATAAGGACCTTTGTTAGTTTGCACTCTTGCTCCCTGGTCAATTTTGAACTAATGATTATGGGGAGCGTTTCATGTGGTCCCAAGAAAACATAGTTAAGCATGTTAGGCAGCTCTTTCAGCTCGGGAGTGGATGGTGAAAGATCTAGAATTTCTTGGGACGAGAGTGTCCCAAGCGGAATAGAAGAAAGAAAGGCAGAAGGAAGAAGTTGGCCCTCAGATTGGCCAAGAAGAGGGGCATCTTGGATTGATGGATCCAAAAAGGGATAGCCCCAGTGATCAGTATGTGGGCTCAAGGTCCCAGTGTGGAGTCGCATTTTCGCTTGATTTGGTGAGAAAGAAAGGGCATTCCGGTCTTCAAGAGGGTGGACCAGCGGTGAGTAGCCTGAATATGACTCAGACCACGAGGCATGGGAAGAGGAGAAAACCTCATCAGAAGTCTGGTCAGGAGAAGGTACGAGTAAGGGGAGGGATAGGAGAACGTCACCATATGTGTTAGTTAGGCGATGGTCTGTGTTCAGGGGCAACCCACAGTAATCAGAATAGGTCCCTATAAGTCCGATACACGCACTGATGGCCTTGTCTTCGTCAGACGTGTCATCCTCGATGGAATCACAATCAAAATTCTTGGCGGCCTTAAAGATGTTTAGCTTGAGCTTCTTAGAGCCAACGGCAATCTCAATGCAGCCCGACTCACAGTCGATATGGGCACGAGCTGTGGCCAAGAAAGGTCGACCAAGGATGATTGGATAGCCAAAAAGTGAGCTAGGAACTTCCATATCCAACACAAGAAAGTCAATAGGAAACAGAGATTGTTGACCCTAACCACCACGTCTTCCACCACACCGTTCGGTATTTTGACAGAACGATCTGCCAATTGTAACTTGACAGGGGTGGGTTTCAAATTTCCTAAGGAAAATTTCTCGAGCATGATGGTTGGTATAAGATTGATGGAAGATCCTACATCAAGCAGAGCATGGTTAAAATTGCAACCTTGGATGCTACAAGAAATAAGCGGTGTGCCCGGATCTTTCTGCTTCGGTGGTAGATTTAACAGTATAGCACAACTCGCATGAGGTGAGAGGACCACTGGATTCTTTGTTTTCTTTGACTGTCGCCTGGGTGTAGTGTAGTCTTTGAAAAATCAGGCGACAGTTGGTATATGGTCAATAGCCTCCAACAGGGGTACCTTGATTTCAACATCCTTGAATAAATTATGCAGGTTATCAAAGGCTTACGTATCCTTTTTCTTGCCTTTTAGCTCCCTCAGTAGAGCCTCAGGGAATGGGACTGATTCTGGCACTAGTTTGGGTGTATCATCCTCACAAGAATGCAGTGCGCATCACGAATGAGAGGGCGATGAAAACGATGGGCCAGGATCAGGTCGAGGCAGATCGACAGTTTGCTTACCGCTCCTCGTAGTAATCGCATTAGACGTTGCGGGTCTAGTGGGATCATAAGGCGGAGGAGGGTTCGCAATAGGGACATAAGGGTTATGTGTTGCTGTTGCGGGATTAGCCTGAAATCCCGGTGGAATGCTTGGAGCTTGTAGAATCTGATGAACCTGCCCCTGAGAAGGCTGTACCTGTGGTTGAGGACCATGGGGTACAAAATTTCGTGGGTTGGGAATAGGTTGGGCGGGAAGAGTACCCTGAGATCAAGTTGCCATGCGTAGTTGACTGATCTCAGCATTCTGCTACACCAATTGGTGCTAAAGAGAGGTCATGTTTTCTTCATGGCACTTAGACATTTCCGTCACCATTCGCATCAGTTTATCAACAGGACTTGATGCGTGTTCTGTTTGAGGAATGCAAGCACCCGATGGAGGATTTGCCACAAGATTAGACTGGGCCCTTGGGATGATGGGTGCGGATGGTGGCATTATCCCACCCATGGGGTTTTGGCACTGCAGGTTACTGGACCATGCGAATTTATGATGATTTCGCCACCCTAGGTTATAAGTAGCAAAGAACGGGTTGTTCCCCAGGGCGCAAGCATCTTCTAAGCCTGAAGACGAGTCCGCATGTATATATGCATCCGAGCACATGGAGGCTTGGTCCTCCGTGTCGAAATACTGGCTTGCAGAAGCTAGATCAACATGACTTATCGAATCGCTCGGTGCGATACTTGGTAAGGACGGTCTTACAGGGTTTTTGGGAATATGCTTGGCATTGGAAGGAATAGGATTGTGATGGAGTGGTGAGGTGAAGGTGTTTGCCATAGAACGGGCGGGATTGGACAGAAGCCCGTCTAGCTTCTTGTGCACGACGAAGACTTTATCCAATTTTTGTGCACTAAGGTTAAGGTCAGTGGATGAATGGGAGGGTCTCATGTCAACTTCGTGAATATTGTGGGGCAGGTTGGTACGATTAAAGGCGACAATGGAGGCATTGTTCATTGAATTCTCACTCATGTTCTCAAATAATTCAAATGCTCCATTCTAGTCTTTATTCATGAAATTCCCTCCGCAGGAAGCATCTACAATCTGCTTCATAGTTTCATTTAGCCCATACTAGAAGATCTGGGTTATATGCCACTTAGGCAGACCATGGTGCAGACATTTCTGGAGGAGGTCATTATACCTTTCCCAAGCCTCATGAAACTGCTCGCCGTTTTGTTGCATGAAAGAAGCTATAGCCCAACGAAGGGCATTGGTTCACCTGATTAGGAGGAATTTCTTGAGAAATGTTGTTCGCATCTCTTCCCAAGAATGGATGGTTCTCCCAAGGGTGCGCAACCATTGTGATGCTTTATCCCACAACGAAAATGGGAACATTTTCATGAGTATAATTAATAACCCAATGTTTCTTGGTTTAATAGTTTCAGCTAATCGGGTTAAGTCTTCTAAATGGAGGAAGGGATCTTCACTTGCAAGACAATGGAAGTGAAAGTTAATCAAGCCAATGACATTAGGTTTTAATTCAAAATTGTCCCCGCCTATGGAGACCCGAATTTCCCCTATGGTCTCTGTAGCAGCGGGATTTTGATAAGAGCTAAGATACCTAGGCTCCTCCCGTTCAGGAGGGTTCTGCATTTCCTCCAAGGTTTCCCTAATGGCTTCAAACTGCTCATTATACATTTCCATTTGGGCTTGGAGGCAGGTTATGGGGTCTACGGCTCCACCACCACCTGGTGGGATTTGAGGGGGGCAGTTTCCTCCCTTGGGATTTGGGGGTGGGCATGCAGCCATGTTTGTGGAGGAGGATGATGAATCAGTTTCTATTCTTCTAGAATTATCAGACAATTCAAACAATTCAAGATTTTGTGACCTCCTCCCAAACATGCACTACTGCAGGAAGAATTGGGGAGATAAGAAGGGAAAAGGGGATGAGAGACACGACACCGTAAGGGTACACTTGATGACAAATCAAAGCAATCAATTTCCTAACCTCTACAATGTGCCCTTAGACCTAAAGATCTAAGTTACCGACTATCACACCCTACAGAACAAAATGAGAGCACCGCGGAACCACCGGGCCAGATTGAAAGGCCGTTTGACCCAGTCTTAGACACCTGATAACACACGGGAACCCACACCAGCACGTAGGTGCTACACGTAGGTAGTTAGACCTCCAATCCTTAATAGGGGTCAAGTTGCTACCAGTTTTAATTTAGAGGCTTAGGATCAAGTGCTCCAGGAATGTGAAGGGCATTGTATACGGGTAATGCCCAAGAGCATTGATTTTAAGAGTGCGTAAACCAAGCATGCAATGGGGAAATCTCCCCGAATTGGAGTTTTAGATGGTGAATGGCTTTTAGAATTTCAGCCATAACTAGTATGGATTTTAGGATTCCACTGAGTTACCAATTCAACCAATCTTCGAGTTTTGAGAAAACACAAGTTCTTTTATGCCCACAAACCCTTTTTCAATGTGAATTAGTTAATGCATGCTAAAAATGCAATGGGCTTCCCTAGATGGAAATTTCTATGTGTGGATGCACGAGTCTATTTTAGGTCAATGTGAAAGGGAGCCAAAGCACCTCAATTCTAGTGCTCCCAATCACCAAAATGATGTTCCACATAGGGCTCAACCACAAGATGATGTAAAGAAAATTAAAATGTTGGAGTTGAAATATTCGGGATCAAATCTAAAGCACTTGAAAGGTTGTGGTGGGGTTGGAATCAACTCAATTCCAAGTCTCCCCACCAAAAATGTGATCCTGAAATGTGAGCAAATGAGGCAAGGAGGGATGGCAATCAATCAATTTTGACTTTCCTCAAAGAAAACTTCACACAATGAAGGATCCAAGAATCAAGATTCTTGGATTTTCGCTATGCGAAGTTTTGCGGGAAATCAAGGGGCGGTGGTGGTGATAGCAAACAATCAACAAGTGGTTTTTAATTCACTTGCCCCAAGGAACTCCAAAGAAGTGTTTTCAGGTTTTTTTTTATAGGTGACAAGTTAACCTAAGTTACTAAGAGAGAGACACCTACCTCTTCAGCAACATGGGCAAAGCTCCAATGTGGCACCGGTGACTTCACGCCCTCTCTCCCACCTTGGATTTGCCCACGTCTCCAACTTCCTCTGCTTGTCTCCTCCTTGCAACCGGTTTACCTGCACACAAGCAAACAAAACACCCGTGAAGAGAAGGGTGTGAGAAGAGAAAATCAAAGGAATTGGAGTAGAAACTTACCTCAATTTGCACCTCCCCAGCAACGGTGCCAGAAAAGTGCGGTGCAACTTGAATAGGTTTTGTTAATATGGTGATATTATCGTTGAAATTAGTATAGTGAGTTAACCTAAATCGAGTCTAGCCAGCTTCACAAAATTTTTTAACCTGGCCTACTGGATTTTATCTTGGTCGCTTTTAGGGCCAGGGTCAATCTCAGGGAGGTGGAAATTTGAAGGTCAAGGAGTTTCTATGCCTTTCCTAAATCGTATCTCTTCCTTGCGTTTGTTATGTTTTTTGTTTCTTCTATTTTTAAGATTTTTTGTTGGTGATAATGTTCTCCTTGAGGTACACCCTCAAAATCAAGTCCTTGGCCCTGAGCCATATGGTTCTTTGCTTGTAGCCAACTTGGGGTCCCCAAAAATACATCTTGTTATTAACAAGACCGAGTACCTGGAAGACAAAAATTATCTTTTCTCTTTTACTCTTTTTTTTATCTTTTTAATAGCAAGAAATAAAAGATAAATGAAAACAAGGTAGGTTGCTAGAAAAGAAAGAAATACTTAGCTTACTATATGTATAGATATATAGTAGATGCAGTATATATATATGTATATGGTCATATATTATATATAGTGGTGGAGGTGGAAGTGGAAATGGAATGTAGCACAGTGTCAAGTTGGTCCACGTCTAGTAAGACACAACCAACAAGACTGAGTGTCGTGTGAAGTGTGGAGCGGATGTGTGGGAGTGTGTGTGGAAGCACTTGCTTTGCGTGGATATCAGGGAATATCAACAACTGGTGTAGATATTCCCGCTATATGATGTGCGATAGAGGGACTAGTGCACGGGAGTATGGGTGGTGAAGTGGATATATCGATATGGGTACGTGGATGTATATGTGAACATACATATATATATACATAACTATATATATATATAGATATGTAAATATATATATGTATATATATATATATTTGTATATATATATATATGTATATATATTTATGTATATATTTGAGTGGATATATATATATATCTGTGTGTGTATGTGTGTGTGTGTGTGTGTGTGTGTGTGAGTGTATAAGGGTATGTGTAAGTGTGTACCAGTGTGTGTGTTAGTGTACAAGTGTGTGAGTACAAGTGTGTATGTGTGAATGTTGGCGGTGAAGTGGAGCGTAGCAGATAAGCCGTCTGCTGTGCTGCCCCATCGTCTTATGCGCACAGATGTGCTGGCATAGGAAGGAGAGAGCACGCGATGCGTTGGGGAGCACTTGTGCTCTCTTCGTGCATGGATGGGTGAGGGCGAGCGTAGCACGCAGCGCTGCGGGCGGGCGCGATGAGGCACGGACAGGTGCGGGCAACCGGCTGGTGCGAGTAGCGGGCGAGGAGAGAGAGCGCTGTGCGACCGGCTAAGTGAGAAATGAGCCGGTGGCTACAACTTTGTGCAAACCACATACTATAGTGCACTACAGTGCACGTGCGGTCTGGCGACCAGTAGCGGCTGGTTTCACGTGCTGGGCGCGATGTGTAGTGCCTGCGTGCGCGGAAAAAAGGTGAGTGCAATCTGTAGGCGCATGCGTGGTGATCGGCGGAGCTACAGGCCGGCGTGTGGAGATGCTGGAGCTTCTGAGCTTGAAAGCTTGAAGCTTTGTCAATGGCGGAGAAGATGAACAGCGGTAAAAATGAAAGGTGAATCCGCCATGGCCACCTGCTCACGAAAGAGCTGGGCAGTGGTGGAACTCACAGTGGTGGTCGGAGACCACTGTGGGTTTTCTCCTGCCTACGGTGTGTCTCTTCTCAATGAGAAGAGATATTGTGTATGGAGAGGGAGAGGGGAGGAGGTTGGCCCAGGGTGACGGTGGATCTGAAGGTCTCTGAAGGTGCATGAAAGTGCATGCCCGCACAAGGGAGAGAGCAAGGCATTATAAAGAGGAGAGAGCATGGCACAGCTATGCTGCTCGCAGTGCACCTCCTACCATGCTGTTGGCAGGAGGAGAGGTGAGAAGAGGCACGCATGCCCCATGCCCTGCAGCCGTGCGAGAGAGAAGAATTCAGAGTAAATAAAAATTGAAAATGGTAAAATTGCAATGCCGCACTTGAGGAAGATGTTAATTAATAGATGGCCAATTATTCACACTCTCCTCCCTTCTTTATAAATGCATGTAGGCGTCTATTTACAAATGCAATTACAGTTACATAAGATGCAATGGCAGTGCTAGGAAATAACACAAGATGGCATATTTACTGGTGTATTTTTACTGTGCAATCAGTTCCCCTCACTTGGGTACTCCACTACCTAAGCCTCCCAGCTTAGAGTTTTTAACCTGATTCCCTCAACCTCGAGGGAATCAATTTAGTAAACCGAGGTAATTAACGGGTTACCTCAACCCAAGTACAAAAATGAGTTTGTTACAACCCAGCGAGCAAATGCTCAAGAACAAAGGAAATGCAGGTGTAAGACAGAAAAGATCTTACAACTAAGACCTAAGCCTCTCAACAAATATATGTAAGATAATACTAATTTGAGAACCTAGGAAGGATGCGAATCACCTTGAATTACGTGAACAAAACACATCAATGTGTTTGCATACTCGTAGCACGATTAGAAAGCAGCAAACACGATTTCTTCTTTTGAATATTTGGTGGACAATATGAATTATATGCTCTAGAATTTTCTCTTATATCGCTTGTATATCTTGTGTGAAAACAAAGAGTCCAAGACTCATTTTATGGAGTTTAGGACCTGAGGTAGTCATCAAATAGACGTTGGGATTTAATTCACAACGTTCACATTTACAAAATTAATATTCCAGCCATTCTATTTTGGGCCAACGGCTAGCTTGTACTAGTATTAAAGTACTTGTTCCGATTCTAGCAGCTCATTGCCACCAGTACATGAGTCATGGTACCGATACTCATCATGGGTATCGGTACTTGTAAGGTTTAGGCCAGAATTAAGGCTTCAACCTGTGGCCAACATGTATCGATACTCATGGTTGGTACTGGTACTTGTTCACCGTTTGAGACAAATTCTCAAACTTGTGCCTTGCAAATACCAATACTGATGAATAATACCGGTACTTGCTTACAAGTACTTGTTTTAAGTAAATTAATCAATTACGTACTTTGAAAATGTTCACAATAAAAATCCTAATTTATCTCTAATTGATTTTACGATCTAAGTTATGATTCTTTGTTAAGAGACATATGCAATCTATAAATATAAAATCTAAACTAAAAGGTCGAAGATGATCTTCTCCTCCTCGACTCTTCCTTGTCATCTTGCCTCTTTCTTATCATGATCTTCTCCTTTTCATCAAGGCCCCATCATTTCCTGCTTGCCTTGACCCTTCACCTAAATCTGAAAAACACTTAAGCACAAACATTAATCCATAATAATTTTTTTAACACCAAAATAAGATGTGGAACAAGATTCCAACAGATCAATCATTAATCGCAATATCATGAATAATATGCAAGTTGAATCAAAATGATGCTCAATAAATATTAGAAAAATATCTCGGAAAGTCAGGTATCATAATGCAAAAAGAATGGGTAAAAATGATGGTTTCAACCAGCAATTTTAACCCTACAGTTAAGCTCCTAATCTACTCAAATAATCTAACAGTAATCTGCAACCACTAATGTTAATTTCCACATCAGCAGATGTATCCACAGTAACCAATGAATCATAACCAATTAAGCACCAAGTCAGGCAGCAATGTAATGGGGTTTTGTGAGCTGTCCTATATACCCACAATGCATCAGAAAGGCGGGAAGACCAATCCTTTCTATCAATTCAGATGGTAGTCTATAAAATCCTTTTGATCTCCTGGTTGGACAATTCAGCTAGTCCATTGGTTTGAGGGTGATATGGTGCAGCAATCCTATGTGACACCCCATACTTTTGAAGTAGGGATTGAAAATGTGTGTTTCTAAAGTGAGACCCTCCATCACTAATGATGGCTTTTGGTACCCCAAATTTAGAGAAGATAAAGTAATGGATGAATTGTGTCACAACTCTATGATCGTTAGTCCTCAAGGGGATGGCTTCTATCCATTTTGAAACGTACTCAATTGCTAATAGAATATACTCGAAGCCATATGAATTTGGAAAAGGTCCCATGAAGTCAATGCCCCATATATCAAAGATTTCACACACTACGATTGGATTCAAGGGCATCATGTCTCGATGGCCAATACTACCAAGAGACTGACAGTGTGAACATGCCCTACTATATTCATGTGCATCTTTGAAGATTGTGGGCCAATAAAAACTGCTCTACAAAATTTTTGCAGCAGTCTTTTTGCCAGAGAAATGACCGCCACACGCTTGGTCATGTTAGAATGATAGGATGCTCTCTATCTCCTTATCAGGGACATACTTCCTAAGAATCTGGTCTTTGCAGTTCTTGAAAAGCCATGGTTCTTCCTAGTAATAGTGCTTGGCCTCAGATCTAAGTCTATCTTTTTGATGTTGGACCCAATCAGTGGGAACGATTCCAGAAGCCAGGTAGTTGACAATGTCAGCATACTAGTTAACATTAGTATGGATGACCAGCAATTGCTCGTTAAGGAAGTGGTCAGAAATAGGAAGTGAAGGAGATATCGCTTCTGAAGGAAGGCTGGATAAGTGGTTAGCTACCACATTCTGCTTCCCAACCTTGTCGCGAATCACTAAATCAAATTCCTACAATAGCAGGATCCATCTAATCAGATGAGATTTCATGTCCTTCTTGGCAAGAAGTTGTCAAACTGTAGTGTGTTCAGTGCAGACTATAATCTGGGAACCTAAAAGATAGGGTCTAATTTTTTCCAATGCAAATACTATAGCTAGAAATTCCTTTTCTGTTATGGTGTAATTCCTCTGAGCTTCATCTAAGGTCTTTCTAGGGTAATAGATGACTGTGGGTTTCCCATCTAGTTTTTGACCAAGGACAACCCTTATTGCATAATCAGAGGCATCACACATGATCTCAAAAGGGTGAGACCAATCCGAGGGTTGCAGTATTAGTGCCTTGCTAACCAGATCATGAAGTGTCATATAGGCATGAACACAATCGTCAGAGATCTGGAAGTCTACGTCCTTAGAGAGGAGATTGGTGAGAGGTTGGGCTATTTTCGAGAAGTTCGCTATAAAGTGGAGATAGAAACCAACATGCCCGAGAAAAGATCTAATCTATTTAACCAACGAAGGTAGTGGTAGTTCAGAAATCAATTTTACTTTCGCACGGTCAACCTCTATTCCTCTATCAAAGATAAGGTGACCAAAAACTAGTCCTTCTACTACCATAAAATGTGATTTCTCCTAGGAAAGTACCAAATTCACATTTATGCATCTTTGCAGGACCTTAGTCAGGTGGTCTAAGCACGCATCAAATGTGCTCCCGATGATCGAGAAGTCATCCATGAAGACTTCTAAGCAATCACCTACCAAATTGGAAAAGATTACAAACATTCACCTCTGAAATGTAGCAGGTGTGTTGCACAATCGAAATGGCATCCTACGGAATGCAAAGGTTCCGTAGGGGCAGGTGAATGTCATTTTTTCCTGATCATCAAGGTGAATTGCCACCTGATTATATCCTAAATAGCCATCCAAAAAGTAGAAAAATCTATTCCCTGCCAGTCTTTCCAGTATCTGATCAATGAAGGGCAATGGGAAATGATCTTTCTTCGTAGCTTGGTTGAGTTTTTGGTAGTCAATACATACTTGCCACGAACTACCAATCCATGTAGGGATGACTTCTCTAGAATCAGTGGTTATGATGGTAAGTCCGACCTTCTTAGGCACAACCTAAACAGGACTTACCCATTGACTGTCAAAAATGGGAAAGATAATTCCATTGTCTAACCACTTAATCATTTCAATTTTAACCACCTCCTGAAGTGTAGGGTTCAATCTACGCTATGGCTACCTAGTAGGTCTAGATCCTTCTTCAGTAAAAATCCTATGTGTGCAGTAAGAAGGACTAATGCTAGTCAAATTAGAGAGGTTCCATCCTATAGCCTGTCTATGTGCTCTCAAGATAGATAAGAGTCATGATTCTTGATCAGATGATAAGAGAGAGTTGAAAATCACAGGATAGGTTTTATTAGGTCCTAAGAAAACATACTTTAGAAAATCAGGAAGAGGTTTGAGCTCAACAGGTATAGGATCATGTGAAGGAGCAGGTGTGGAGATTTCAGAAGATCCTATAGACAATAAAGTAATGGGAGCCAAGTCCTTAGTCTCTAAAGTTGGTGTCTCAGTCAAGCTAGAATCCAAAGAGTGTTGAGGTTCTAAATTCAGTGAGTCAATTAAAGTATCCGAAATCAATCGATCCAAAGAATCCAAGGAACATATTTCCTTAATTAAACTATAGGACGGTCCTCTTTGGGCCTGAAAATATCAATCTTTATCTTTTGATCTCCAAATTTCAATTCTATTAGGACCTCCTAACAATTAATGTTTGCGTTGGCCGTAGCTAAGAAAGGTCTTCCTAGAATGATAGGTGTGTTTTGAATGTCCTCATGTACTTCTATATCAAGGACTATAAAGTCTACAGGAAAGTAGAAATCCTTGACCCATACTATAACATCTTCCAACACTCCCTGAGGTGTCTTAACTAATCTATCTGCTAATTGTAGGGACACCTCGGTTGGCTTCAGATTGCCAACCTCGAAATGTGTCAGTAGGGAGGTTGGGATAAGATTGATGGAAGCACCTAGGTCAAGTAATGCTCTATTAAATGTGGTGTTACCTATCATGCCGGATAGGAGAAGGGTGCCTAGGTCTTTCATCTTAGTAGGGAGGGTACTGGATATAATGGAACTAGCTTGTTCCGAGAGGATAATTGGACTACTCCCTTTTTGAATCCTTGCTTTATTCTTAGGTGTACATAGGTCTTTTAGAAACTTACCGTAAAGAGGTATGTGGTGAATTGCATCCAGCAAGGGGATGTTTATGTGGACTTGCTCAAAGAGCTTAAGCAAATCCTACTTAGGTGACACATGGGTTTTCTTCTTTCCTTTCCCCTTCTTCTTTAAAGCCTCTAGAAATGGTAAAGAAGTGGTCATAAGAGGGTCATTCCTAGGTAGAGAAGCAGGAAATAGTAAATCAGATGGAGTGGAAGTAGAAGGTCCAGGAAAAGATGTAGAAGTAGGAATTGGTGGATCTATAGTGCTTCTACCACTCCTAGTGACAATGGCATTCAGTTCAGCCTTAGATGTAGATGGTAACTCAGAATTTGGTAACAGTGGTGGTTGGGTTTGTGGATAGGAAGAATTTGGGTCAGTGTAGAATTCAGTGTCGTGTAAGGGTTGTGAGATGGCATGTGCTTGACCTTGCACTAAAGGTCTAGGCTGAACATACCTCTAGGTAGCTATGTTCCTAGGGTTGGGTTGTGCTTGAGATGGGAGTGGATGTGGTTGATGGGATTCCGTCAAGTGTGATAGCTGGACTCTCATCTCAGCTAGTGCCGCATCCTGTCTCTGCTGCATAGCAATGTTCTGTTGTTGCATATCAGCAAGAGCTTTCATGATAGACCGCAACTGGTCATCTCGTGTAGGCCTAAGTTGAGAGTATTGGGCGAGCCTGGGTTGGGGTTGCTAGTAGGCATGCAATGGATATCTATGTGTTTGTGGAGGTGGTGCTCTGATTGAGTTGTGCTGTGGTGGTGCAGAAGGTTGTGGATATGGTGGCCTTCGTGAATTTCCCGACGATGAGAAATTTGGATGATTACACCATCCAGGGTTATAGGTCTGTGCAAACGAGTCATTGTGAATAGCGTGGAGCTCCTTCGAAGCTCTAGATGGTGTAGGGAAGTCAGTGTAAGGAGGAACAAAGGTTCCTCCAACCAGTGAAGGATATGGAAATGAATAGTCTGGTAGTGTAGGTTGTGTCACAGAAAGGTTATTCACAGTTTCCGTCCCTGTGGGAAACTGGGAAGAAGTGTGTTGTGAAGGTGACTAAGAAGAAGAAGAAGATGATGAAGGTTTAGAGAGAAATTTCCACACTTCATCTACTTTCTTCTCGATTAAGCCCACCATATCCAGCTGACTAGCCACTATCTCTAAGTCTCTATTGCTGGATTGGGCTTCGTGTACCCCCGAATGTGAGTGGGAATGTGAGGACTTTCTATTAAACATGCTCATCGAAGCATTTTTAATAGAGTTTCCAGCAATGCCTTCGAAGAGCTCAAAGGCTTAGTCCTCATCCCGACATGGCAAGTTGCCTCCACAAGTGACATCAACAAAATTCCATGTGTCATCATGGAGTTCATGATCGAAGATCTGGACCTATTTCCAGTGTGGGAAAGCATGGTGGGGACACTTTCTAAGAATCTCTGGGAATCTCTCCCAAGCCTCGTGCATCTGTTCTCTTGAATTCTGGGTGAATGAGGTGATAGCACACCTTAAAGTGTTAGTGCGGGCTACAGGAAAGTAGTTCTTTAGGAACTCATGTTCCAAAGAAGCCCACGTGTTTATTGGTGTAGTCTGTGCAAGTGTTCTAAACCAGAAGGCAGCTTTATCCTTTAATGAAAAGGAGAACATTTTCATTAAAAGTGTGCTGATCATGACCTTGCGGACCCAAAGTTTGAGCAAGATTTTTCAGCTCCTCTAAATGATAAAAAGGGTCCTTAGAAGTAGGTCCATGGAAGTGAGGTATATGTGTTATGATGTTTGGCTTCAGTTTAGCAGCATGACCCCCATCGGGATAACGTAGCACATGCATAGGTTGGGCAACTGTAGGATTATAGTATTCTCGTACTTGGCGTCTACGAGGTTGAGGTGGTGCTTGAGGATTTCTAGGTTGAGGTTGTGGTTGGGGGTTAGCTAAGAGATTAACAGCTTATGCAAGCTGTTGCTCTTGCTGGGTAAGGGTATTCATCTGTACTTGTGTTTCAAATAGGCGTTGAAGATGAGGCATAGGTCCTCTCTCTGGTGGTGGGTTTGGGAAATTAGGATATGGTGGAGGTTGGAACCTATGGTTTGATGGTTGTGGTGGTGGAGGATGTGCAATAAGATGTGGAGGAAGTTCTTTGAAATCCTCAAATTGTGCAGAATCATGATCATCCTCATGATGTGTGGAGTAGTGAATAGGAGTTTGAGGTTCAGGAGGTATAGGATTGGATGTGGAAGGCATAGAAGTGGAAGTGGTGGCTTGGGCATCAGCACCCAAGGGGAGTAGTAGCTCAGGGTTTTGGGATCTCCTACCTTCCATTGAGTTGGTTTTTGAAAGCGAGTTTAAAAAAAATCAGTCACAACTCAATGGAAAGGCTAAATCTAGCTCAATCTCACAAAAATCAGAAATCCCAATCAATCTCTATCAATCACAATAGACCAATCAACAAACAAGCGAGAAGAAATCAAATTTTCCTAGAGGCTGCTATGCAAAATAATAGTACATAGACAAATGTTTCGAACAATTCTACACGTTATAAAGATAGACCTAGTGAAGTGCAGACCCTTAAAATCCACTAGGAGTTTGGATAAGACTGACATGCGAATCCAGATCCTATGGGTGCAGAAGGAGATGAGGTAGAAACCCGTATAAGTGGATCTTATGTGATCGTGCTATGTGTACAATAGCAATCAACACAATGACAGTGAAAAATCCTCAGTTAGGGTTTCAATCAATTTTTAATGTCTCATTTTGATTTGATTCAAATGATTAAAATGTGTGTTCTATGCTGCTCGTCTCGCTTTTTAATCTTTTTCAAACAAAGATGGTCTTTTCAGTTTAAGTGAAATGCAAGGATGGTAGGAGCTTAGAAAGGTGAGAAAATGCATACCTGACTCCAGCAAATCTATAGTATGCAAATTGACTTGGAATTTAAATCTAGCAGGTAGAATGCAACATAAAAATGGATGCCTAATGATATGTTGCTGCTAGATAAAGATGAGATCTTTTTGAATTTTTTGATTTTATAATAATTTCCTTTTTTTAATTTTGAAATAATACAACAAAAACAAAAGAAATAAATCAATATGGAAAACTGCGAACGGAAAAATCGTGTTGATGAGAGATGGGTTAGAGAGATAAAAGAGAAAGTCCAGAGAGAGTGTCCACAATTACTATAAAATGGTGTGTGAGAACAGGCTCTCACAACTTATGCCTAATAAATAATCCTACGTAACATACCTAAATCTAACTATACTATACTACTCTACTACTGATACTACTACTGCAATTGCTCCCAGGGAAAAAGTCTGCTGAGATGTCGGGTTAGAAGTGCAGCGAGTCCTCCAGGAAGATGACCTCTGCCTGGAAGATGATGCTACTCCTCCTACTCGTGCGAAAAATCGCATGATTTTTATTTACGGGTTTTTAGAGTCGTTGTAACACGTGAAATCGCATATGCTTTTAAATTTATAACCTAGATGGTAGGGTATCTAGGGTCATCCAAGGAGGTAATTTGGTTGCAAAAATCGATCTCTTGCTCGGAAATGAAAATCAACTTTCTTTTTGGTCTTTTTAAATGTGTAGTTTTTTAGGGTTTTGAAATAATGGCAACACTAATTTTATTGGCAACGGGAAATGACTAACACCTAACTCACTACACTACTACTAAAGTGACAAGTAGAGATTCTCCCCAACCCTACTCTAGACACGTGGAGGCCTAGAGTAATTAGGGAGAAGGAGTGAAAAGTGCTAGAAACCAGATTATAAAAAAAATTGCAATAAAATGAAATAGAATTGAAGGCAACTTGATTGATGCAAAAGTGTTTTACATAAAAACCTAGTAGAGGAATGCTTCCACTACTAGAATAAATGCAATATATAAAGTAAAACACAAATCCCCCTAAAATGATGGTGAAGAAGGGAAGCTCCTTGCTCCAAGCTTAGTGGCTCCTAGGCTTGAAAAGGGCTCCTCCTCCTTCCTTGAAAGGCTCCTCTAAGGTGGAAGCTTCCACCTTAACTTTCCTTCTCCAAGGGTGGGCATGTACAACCCTTAAGGTCTCCTCCAAGGTGGCGTGGACCACCTTCAAGACCTCCTCCAAAGGTCTTCCTTGCCTAGCTTCTCCTTTGGCTGGCGTGGGCACAAGAGAGAAGGGAAGAGAGGAAGGCACCAAGGGGACATAGTATCCCCTTAATCTTCTTCTTCTTCATCTCTCTTAAGAGTGAGCTTTAGGTAGAATATGAGACGTATTTTGCTAGCGAAGGATGGGTTTTAAGGTGGTGGGTGCTGGTCTTTTTATAGGGTAGGATGAGAGGGTTAAGGTGACTCCTGAGATGGACGGCTAAGATGGGAAGATGGGGGTGGTTAGGTGATCCTAGGGCTAAGGGGAGTTGGCACCACCTAAGGGATGTAAGGGGGGTAGTTATGGGTGGCCAAGGGACACCTAAAAGTGGTGCCAACCATGGAGAGGTGCCATGGGTTGGCACAAACTTCTAGGCTTCTAGAAGGGGGTTGAGGTGGATGGTGGATGTGGCTTCGAGGGGTTATGTGTTGGGTGGATATGGGGTTGAAGTTGGCGCCAAAAAGGAGGGTGGTTAGGGTGGTTTTGGCACCACTTTGTAGTGCCTTTTGGAGGTAGTGGGTAGGGTAGGTTGGCGCCAAGGTGAGGTGGAAGTAGGGTTAGCTTATGTGGAGCTTAGGTGGAGCTAGTTGGTGGAGTTGTTAGGTAGGGTTTTTAGGTGGTAAAAGCCAAGGGACCTGGAGCATAACTAAGCTAAGCTAATCTAAGCTAGCTTAGCTAGTAGTGGAGTAGAGGAGGAGGCATTGGAGCTAGGGTTTGAAGAGAGGAGCTGAGGAGGAGAAGTCTGGAGCTTGAACTGGTGCTGGTAGCTGCTGAAGAGGGTGGCATCGAGCTATTCTAGCTGGCTTAAGTTGCTAGTTCTTTGCTAGCTGCTAAGAAAAGGTAAAGTTGGCTGGCTTCTACCATAATGAGCTTAGGTGAGCTGGGTCAGGTGCTTCTAGGGAGGATCAGGCTGGTTAAGGCTGCTAAGGTAGCTTAGCTCAACCAAGTTGAGCTAAGCTAAGTCCCTGAGAGCTGGACTTGAGCTTGCTGAGCTGGAATGAATTCATCTTCAGTTGGCTGGAGTTGAGTGGAGCTGGATGTTGCAGGACCTGAGCTGGGGTGAACTCCAGTCAACTTAGCTGAGCTAGCTAGAGCTCCCTGTGGACTAATGGGAGCTGAGATGAGCTAGACTCAGGTAAGTTGAGCTGGATCAGAGCTGACTTGAGCTAGGGTGAGCTAAGATGAGCTCTCTTGAGCTGCCATTCTACTGAGATGAGCTGAATGGAGCTAGAATGAGCTAACCCTAGTTCAGGTGAGCTGAATTCTAGCTATGGTGAGCTGGATCAAGTTGAGTTCTAGTTGGTGAGAGCTTCTCCTTCACCAGTTACCTTCTTGAGTGCTAGGGTTCTCGGGATCTGCCAATCTGTTTTATCCCTAACACTCACAAAAACATGATAAAAAACACAACAAAAATGCAATGCATGCCTAACCTAATTTATACATAAATGCAACCCAAAAACCCATTTGCAGAGCAAAATCCTAAGAGCTAGGTTTGTTTTAATGCTTAAGAATAATGATAAACTGGAATTTATCACACCCCCATGCTTATCTTTTGCTGGTCTCTTTGCAAAACTTTAATTTTTACAAAACGAAATCTTTGGGAAATCTAATTTTTTCGACTTTTGAGGAAAAAGAGACTATGGGACCTTGGTTGGTTTAAACACAGGAGGTATGGGATTTGTTAAAGATAAACATTGGGATTTATTTTTTGATCCAAAAAGTAGACAAATCGGGATCAATATATCCTTCAGAAAATTCACAGATTAACTCCTCGTTAATTCAGATGACTTGAAATTTTTGCTTTTAGCATTTTTCTGGCACTTGAATCTGATTTGCAACTTGCAATAACCTTTAGAACTTTGTGTCCATGCCTGTGAAAAGCCAACATTTATAAGGGCATGTTTCTGGTTTAAAACTCTTTTTTTTTTTTGTCCCCCATGCTTTTTTCTAGCTTAGTCTTATAATAGATGTGTTGGGATCATCATTCCCGTTACCAATTCTCGAGAGGGCTCTGGCACCAGTACTTCGAGATTGCAGTATCCATGAAACCACCCAAGAGCTCACAACCCCAAAACTCAATGCAGTGTAAAGGGGTGCTCCAAGCAAACTCAAGCTCTTTCTCTGACACTATAGGTAGAGCACTATCCAAGACACTTGAGCTGCGAAAATGCACTTTAATGCTCCATCTAAAGATATGAATTATAGATATGGAGCAGCACCAAGACAGTAACATGTTGACATCGTATCCTCAAAGGAGGCATTTTCCTCCTCGGCGGTGGGAACTCAAACCAATGATCCGCTTCAGACTTTTACTAAGTCTAAACAAGGGAGTTTTCCTAATTTTTAGTGGTTTTTAAGTGTTGGCTTGTGTGTGAAATTTGACACGAGAAGTTCTGCAAGAAATGCAAGTTTTTGAATCAGAAACTAAGCCAGATACTTTCCATATTACAAATGATGATCAAGTCACCTGAACTATCATGAGTTCAGGTGGAATTTTAGAGAAGGATATCTGATCTAGTCTAAAAATAGACAGTGAAATTCTAATGATTAGATCCGTATCCTCATCCCTAGTTTGTTAAAGATTAAATCCCATTGTACCAAAAGTGAGTTTTTCAACCTTACTCCTGATTTGAAATTTTTCCTTAAAGTTTTCAATATTTTTATTTTTTTTGGTTATGCAAGCAGGAAAATAAAATGACTAAAGAAAAATGCATGTTTCTAGGTTTTGAAAACCGTAAATCGATCGTCAAAATTTTTAAAAACACCCCCCTATGCTTAAGGTATGCAATGTCCTCATCCATTAGGAGGGAAAAGGGATTACCTTAGTGAAGAGCAGTCAGGTTTAGGATGGTCAAAACCTAGAAAAAGAAAAGAAAAAGGAAAGTAGGAATAATGATGGGTTACCTCCAATCCAGTGCTATCTTTTATGCCATTCAGCCGGGCATAGTTTGCATTAGTGATCAAAGGTGATTGGCTCAGTGAAATCGAAGGATTCAGACAGAAGATTTGGGGTATGATCAAAATAGGGCTTTAAACGTTGGCCGTTGACTTGAAATGTCGTATTAGTTTTAGGATCGAAAAGATCAACAGCACCGTATGGATAGGTTTTGAGGATAATAAAGGGGCCGGTCCATTTGGATTTTAATTTTCTAGGAAAAATACGTAATCTAGCATCAAAAAGCCAAACACATTGATTAACGTCAAAGTGTTTCCAAACAATATATTTATCATGAAATTTCTTGGTTTGGTCTTTATAAATCAGCACATTTTCATATGAAAAATTACGTAATCCTTCCAATTCAGCTAATTGCAGTTTTCTATGGATATCTGCGTCAAAGAAATCCATGTTCAATTGTTTTATTGCCCAAAAAGCCCTATGTTCTAGTTCTACCAGGAGATGGCATGCCTTCCTAAAAATCAGACGGATGGGAGACATGCTGAGCGAGGTTTTAAAAGTTGTACGGTAGGCCAATAAAGCGTCGTCCAATTTGGTAGACCAATCTTTACGGTCGGGCCTAATCGTCTTTTGTAAAATATTTTTGATTTCCAGGTTAGAAACTTCTGCCTGGCCATTTGGTTGGGGGTGATAAGGTGTGGAAATTTTGTGATTAACCCCATATTTAGAAAGAAGGTGACAGAATTGTGAATGAGTGAAATGTGAGCCTCCGTCACTAATAATGGCTTTTGGAATGCCGAATCTTGAGAAAATGTTTTTCCTAAGAAATTCAACAACCACACTGTGGTCACTAGTGCGGGTGGGTATTGCTTCTATCCACTTCGAAACATAGCCGACTGCGACTAGTATATATAAATACCCACCAGAGTTGATGAACGATCCCATGAAGTTGATGCCCCATACATCAAAAATTTCAACATCTAAAATAGGATTAAGCGGCATCATATCCTTCTGAGTCATGTTGCCGATGCTCTGGCAATGCACACAGGACCGAACAAAATTATGAGCATCTTTGTGCAAGCTAGGCCAAAAGAATCCCACATTAAGGATTTTTTTTTTTTTTGAAACAGAAAGGAAAGCTATCATCTTACGATAGCAATATGGAGTGGTATATTATATAAACAAGTAAGAGAAATTACAAAAGAGATCCGCAAAATTGTATGAGGGACCAGCACTTTCTTACAATTCTTTCACAGCACACCAGCCTCTCCTGAAAAAGTCTCTCATTTCTCGCCTTCCACACACACCATAGAGTGACAGCCATGCGTACACCCACATTAAGGATTTTAGCTACAGTTTTCTTGCCCGAAAAATGTCCAGCATAGGCCATTGAATGACAGTGTGTCAGAATATCATGGATTTCAGAATCAGGGACACATCGTCGAATGACCTGATCGACACAAGTGCGGAAAAGTTTGGGCTCCTCCTAAAAATAGTATTTAATGTCAGCAAACAACTTATCCCATTTTGTTTTTGGCCAATCAGCGAGGATTCGTTCTGTTGCTAAATAGTTTGCGATGGGTGCAAACCAAGGGAGGGTAGTAGCAACTGAAACACTTTCATCGGGGAATTGATCAGGTAGGGTCATTATGTCATTCGTCATAAGACGAGAGAGGTGGTTGGCCACTACATTTTGCGATCTCGCCTTATCCTTGATTTCTAGGTCAAATTCCTAGAGCAGCAAGATCCAATGGATAAGGTGGGGTTTCACATCTTTTTTTGTCAGCAAATATTTAAGTGCTGAGTGGTCGGTATATATAGTGACATGTGACCCCTAAAGATAAGATCTAAATTTTTCTAAGGCAAATACAATGGCAAGAAGATCCTTTTCGGTAACCGTGTAATTCCGTTGTGCATCATCAAGAGTTTTGCTAGCATAATAGATCACAATGGGCTTGCCCTAGAATGGCCTCCACAGCAAAATCTGAGGCATCTGTCATTAATTCAAAGGGACTATTCCAATTAGGTCCCTGCAAAATTGGTGCCTCAGTGACCTCCGTCTTCAACCTTAAAAAACTCCAGGCATTTATCATTAAAATCGAATGGCTGGTATTTAGTAAGCAGCTGACTTAAGGGCTTGGAGATTTGGGAAAATCTACGGTAGAAACTCACATGACCCAAAAAGGATCTGATCTATTTGATAGTAATGGATGGTGGGAGCTTAGATATAGCATCTATTTTTGCTTTATCTATTGTGATTCCTTGTTTTGAAATAACATGTCCCAAGACAATACCTTCCTGAACCCTAAAATCACTTTTTTCCCAACTGAGGACCAGATTGACTTCTATGCATTTTTGGAGAGTTCTTTCAAGGTTCTTGAGACAATGGTCAAAAGAATCTCCAAAAATAGAGAAGTCATCCATAAAGACTTCTAAGCATTCACCTACCAGGTCCAAAAATATTGCAAGCATACACCTTTGAAAAGTCGCAGGTGCGTTGCAAAGACCAAAGGGCATTCTTTGGAAAGCAAAGGCTTCGAAGGGGTAGGTGAAAGTTGTTTTGTCCTGGTCCTCAGGATGAACCGCTGGTGGTCAGACCCGGTTAGGTTGTTAACATGGTGATTTTATAGTTAAAGTGTGTATAGTGGTTAACCTAAATCGGACCTAACCATCTCCTTACAAAATTTTTTTACCTGGCCTACTTGATTTTATCTTGGTCACTTTTAGGCCCAAGGTCGAACTCCGGGAAGTGGGGTTACAAGTCAAGTTTCTACGCCTTTCCTACAACGAATCTCTTCCGTTTGTTTATTGTGTTTTTGGTGTTTTTCTATTGAGATTTTTTTCTGATAATTCTTGTCCTTGAGGCACACCCTCAAAATTAGGTTCTTGGCTTTGAGCCAAATCAGGGTTCCAAAACGGGTCTTGCTATTCGCAAGATAGAGTACCTACAAGTCAAAGATTATCTTTTCTCTTTTATATATATATTTTATCTTTTTTATTGGCAGGAAAGAGAAGCAGAAATAAAGTAAATATAGTATATATATATAGGTATATATTACATATGTATAAAGGGGTGGGGGTGGAGGTGGAGATGGAGTGTAGCACAGTGTCGAGTCGGTCGTCTTCTAGAAAGATGCATCCAACAGGACGAAGTGCCGTGTGGAGTGTAAGATGGATGGTGGAAGATGTGTGTGACCACGCTTTTTGTACGCGTGTATCGGGGAATATTAGCAACTGGTGCAGATATTCCCGCGATACCACGTATGGTAAGTAATGTGAAAAATATATATATATATATATATATGTATATATGTAAATATATCTATATGTATATATATATATGGTTATAAATATATAGGTCTATAGATGTAGTTATATATTTATATATATATGTGGATATATATATGTATATATATATAAGTATATGTAAAGATAAATATATGTATAGATATATACATATATATATGGATAAGTATGTATATATAACTTTATAGATGTAAATATATATATATATAGTAATATATGCATATAGATATATGTAGATAGATATGTATATATATGTATATATGTATATAAAGTTATATAGATATATATGTATATATGTATGTGTGTGTATATATATATATATATGTATAGGTAGGTGTGTATATATGTATATATATATATATATGTATATGTATGTATATGATGCTATATAGATGTATATATATATATATGTGTATGTATATAGTAATATATGTATGTACAGATATATGTAGAGAGATATGTATATATATATATAGATATGTATATATGTATGTATATTTATATATATATATATATAAGTATATGTGTATATATATGTATATATATATGTATACGTATATAAGTATATGTGTATATATATATATATGTATATATATATATAAGTATATAGATATGTATATATATATATGTATATATGTATAATAATACTTAGTTATATAGGTACTACTATATATACAGATATAAGTATATATATATGTATATATGTATATAAATATACGTATATATATCAATGTATATATGTATACGTATATATATATATGTATATAATAGTGTATAGATGTGTGTGTGTGTATGAAGGTGTGAATGTAGGTGTGTAAGTGTTGGTAGAGTAAGAGAGTGCTGTGAGAGAGAGAGAGAGAGAGAGGGCACTGCTAGAGGGTTAAGGCGTCTGAAGCTTCCAAGCATCGTTTGGAGGCTCCACGCACGCACGCAGGCACGTATGCATGTAGAGAGGAGCGCGCTAGAGGGAGTGGCACGGAGAGGACCGCAACGCACAGCACTGCGTGGAGGGCTAGAGCGGGCGCTGGCAGGCGCACGCGGGCGAAGGGAGCGGGCGCTGGCAGAGGACCGCACACAGACGTGCGGGCGGGCGCTGGAGCGGACTTGATGAGGGACGCAGGTGCGGGAGCTGGCCGGTTGTGGCGCACCGGGTGACCGGATAAGTGAGAAGCTTACCGGTCACCCCACTGTAGCCACAGTGTTCCGCAGACTAGCTTGAACAGTGGCTACAGTGTATGGCTGAGCCACGCGACCGCTTGGTGCAGGTGCTGTGAGTGTGGGCGGCTTGCGGCTAGCATGCGCAGGCTGGCATGCATGTGGAAGGGTTGCGCCGGCCGGTGGCTTGCGGGTGGAACATCACGACAGACCGCTCGGAGGGGGCTGGGTTGCGGGCGAAGGAGCGCGACAAGGTGCGCGGTGGCCTACGGATGTTGGCTGGGGTGCGCGGTGAAGTTTGGTCGGCCACTGCAGTGGCACGTGGTGGCCGGTTGCAGGTGGACAGGTGAGTGCAGTGCGAAGAAGCGGGAGGTGATGGTGCCTGCGGGCATGCGCGGAAGGCCTGCGTGCGCTGCTACAGCCTTGCTGCTACTGCTGTGGGGCTTGGCCGGCTGATGCAGGGCGTGCAGTGGCCGGTTGAGCTTCACAGCTTGAAGCTTTGTGGTAATGGCTGAAGTGGAGTGGAGGTTGAAACAAGGAAGACAGCCACCATGCCCACCGACTCTTTGACGAGCTGGGTGGTGGTGGTCTCACGGTGGTGGGTGTGTACCACAGTGATGACTCCTGCCCGTAGAGTGGCTCCTCTGAGGAGGAGGTCCTGCATATGGAGGGAGAGGGGAGGGGATGGTGGCCTGGAGAAGAAGAAGCTACTGTGTGTTGGGTTCTATTCGTGGGGACCAGGCTCTCTGTAAGGAGCTGAACCCTCTTTTTATAGAAGGAGAAACCATGCACAGCCATGCCGTGGCTGTGCATGTGGCTGCGCATGGCTCATGGCAGGGAGAGGCTGGGCATGTGGCTGCAGGGCAAGGTGTGAAGAAGAAGTCAAGCTTTGCAGCCGCGGGGAAGATTTCAAAAATCAAATAGAAATAAAAATAAATATGGAAATTTTGCGAAGCAGCACTTGGAGAAAATGTAAATTGCGAGGCCATTTTATTTCACTCTCCTCCCCTCTCAATTAAATGCATGCATGCATGTATTTTTTCAAATGCGATTATGGAACCCTAATATGCACTGGTAATGCTAGGAAATAGCACAAGACGGCACAATTGCAGGCTTGTTTTTGGGTGCAATCATTCCCCCATGCCTATCTTTTGCTAGTCCCTAGCAAAACAGTATTTAGAAATGATCTTTAAGCTGAAGATTTTCTTCTTAGGCGACATAGGTGTGTTTATTGTTGGATATTGTGAGAACCAATTGCAGAGAAGACTACCAGTACTTACATCTTATGTGACATAGATCATCTCTCGACTAATCAGGACTCTTGATATTTAAACCTTAAGTACAATTTCTAGGATCCACGAGGTTTTTGCTGTACTCGAGAGCTCAAGAGGTTATGGCTTGTGCATTGTGGAGGATCAAGACTGACCTAAACATTAAGATTCAAGCCCAGGGTTTCACGAATTTTTAAGTAAAGGTTGGCACTCACAGCACCGCCAACACCCGATCGCGCGGCTCGCCCGACCACTGTAGCCACTATTCATTCCAGTCTGCGGAATACTGTGGTTATAGTGGGGTGACCGGTGAGTTTCTCACTTAACCGGTCACCCGGTGCGCCGCAACTGGCCACAGCCCACGCGTGCATCTCGGCTCGCGTCGCCCACCCGCGTATGTCTGCGTGCGCCTGCCTTCGCCCGCTCCCTTCACCGCATACACCTGCCAGCGCCCGCTCCAGCCCTTCGCGCAGCGCGGTGCGCTGCGGCCTCCTCTCCTCGCGCCCACTCCCATCTACTTGCTACGGCCTCTTCTCTCTGCCCGCATACGCACCTGCGTGCGTGAGTGGGACTTCCAGACGACACCTTGAGCACATAGACGACTTAACCCGTGCGTCTTCACTCCAGTAGCGCAGTCTCTCGTTCTCTCTCCCGCTCTCTCTCTCTCACTCTCTCTCACAACACTCTCTCACTCTCTTTACCGACGCTTACACACACATACACTCACACTTCCATACACACACACACACCTATACACTATTATATATATATATTGATATATACACATATATTTATATACATATATATATACTTATATCTATATATATGTAGTATTTATATGACTAAGTATTAGTATACATATATATATATACATATATATTTACATATATACATATACTTATATACACATATATATATATTTATACATATATCTATACATATATTAGTACTTATATAAATATGTATTAGTCTATATACATACATATATATATATATATATATATACACATCTATATACTTATATATATATACATATATATACACATATACTTATACATACATATATCTACATATATTTATACATATATATATATATAAATATACATACATATATATATATCTATAACTATATATACATATATATATATACATATTTATCTACCTTTATCTATATACATATATTACCATTTATAGATATATATATATTTACATGTATATAGTTGTATATACATACTTATACATATATATATACATACATATGCATATATACATATATAACTACATATACCTATATATTTATAACAATATATATATGTAGATATATTTACAAATATACATATATATATATTTTTTTTCATGTTACTTATCATACGTGATATCGTGGGAAAATTTGCACCAGTTGCTGATACTCCCCGATACACGCGTACAAAAAACATGTCGATAGCGAAATACGCGTGATTTGTAAAAGCGGGTTTTCTACATCATTGTAACACACGAATTCGCATACGCTTTTAAATTTATAAACCTAGATAGGGGAGTATCTAGGGTCGTCCACGGAGGCAAAAATTGCAATTCAATTCTCTTGCTAAAAATACATCTCAACTTTCTTTTTGGTATTTTAATTATGTAGTTTTTTTTTTGTTTTGAAAAGACGAGGGCAAAATGCGAATTGTAACGGAAAGTACTAACACCTACAATTGCTTAACTAAAATTTAAAAGATAGAAATACCTTCATCCTAAGCTCACTCTAGGCAAGTGGAGGCCTAGAGTAATTAGGAAGAAGAGGTGAAACAAATGCTAGAACCAAAAGTAACAATTGCAATAAAAAGCTAAAAGAAGGCAATTTAATTGACTAGAATTAGTGTTCTTTTCAAGGACAAGTAGAGGAATGCTTCTACTAGAACTAAACAAAAAAAAAGCAATTAAAGAAACACTAATCCTCTTGCAAAATTTGGTGAAGAAGGGAGTCTTCTTGCTCCAAGCCTATCTGCTCCTTGGCTTGAAAAGAGGGCATCCTTCTTCTCCTTCCTTGAGAGCTCCTCCAAGGTGGAAGCTACCACCTTCAATGCTCTCTCTAAGGGGTGGGTGTGCACCACCCTCAAAAACTCCTCCAAGGTGGCGTGGACCACCTTCAAGATCTCCTCCAAAGATCTTCCTTGCTTGGCTTCTCCTTTGGCTGGCGTGACCCAAGAGAGAAGGGAAGAGGGGAAGGCACCAAGGGGACAGAATATCCCCTTAATCTTGTTCTTCTTCTTCCCTCTTGGATGTGGACTTCTAGGTGGAATATGAGAGTGAATTTGCTAACCAAGGATGCCTTGAATGGTGGTGGGTAGTGGTCTTTTTATAGGGTAGGATGGGGGGTTAAGGTGCCCCTTGAAATGGAGGGCTAGGATGGAAGGATGGAGGTGGTTAAGGATCCAATGGCCAAGGTTAATTGGCACCACCTTAAGGGACACCTAAGGGGTGGTTATGGGTTTTGACACCCCTTGATGTTGGCGCCAAAATGGCTTCTAGAAGGGGGTCTAAGTTGGCGCCAAGAAGGGCTCTAGAAGGAGGGGTGGGTGGATGGCTAGGATGGGTTATGTGGGTAGGTGTAGGGTGGATGAAGGGCCGAAAGTTAGTGCCAAAAGAGAGGTGGTTAAGGGTAGCTTTTGGCACCAACTTTTGGTGTCTTTTGGTGATGATGATGGGGTGAAGGGGTGGCTAGGAGGTGGCACCAACTTTAGTAGGGTAGCTAGCTTAGGTAGGCTTAAGTTGGTGGAGCTAGATAGGGTTGAATTTGAAGGTGGTGGATGGCCAAGGAGCTGGTTGCTAGCTAAGCTAGCTTAGCTAAAGGGGAAGTAGAGGAGAAGGTGTTGGATCTAGGGTTTGGAGGGAGGAGCTGAGGAGGAGAAGTCTGGAGCTGGAGCTGGAGCAGGCTGCTGCTGAAGAGGATGGCATGGGGCTACTCTAGCTGGCTTAGCTTGCTAGTTCTTTGCTAGTTGCTAAGCCAAGCTAAAGTGAGCTAGCTTCTACCATAGTGAGCTTAGGTGAGCTAGGTCTGGAGCTCCCGGGGAGAATCAAGCTGGTTGAGGCAGCTAAGGTATCTTAGCTCAACTAAATTGAGCTAAGCTAAGTTCCCGGGAGTTGAACTTGAGTTTCCCGAGCTGGGATGAGTTATTCTTCAGCTGGCTGGAGTTGAGTGGAGCTGGATGTAGCTAGATCTGAGCTGGGGTGAACTCCTGTCAACTTAGCTGAGCTAGCTAGAGCTCCCTATGGACTAGTGGGAGCTGAGATGAGCTAGACTCAGCTAAGTTGAGCTGGATCTGAGCTGACTTGAGCTAGGGTGAGCTAAGATGAACTTTCTTGAGCTTCCATTCAACTGAGATTAGCTAAATGGGGCTGGGATGAGCTAACCCTAGTTCAAGTGAGCTAGGTTCCAGATGTGGTGAGCTGGATCAAGCTAAGTTCCAGCTAGTCTGGGCTTCTCCTTTAGCATTTTCCTTCTTGAGTGATAGGGTTTTAGGGATCTGTATATCTGTACATCCCTAACACTGACAAAAATAGATTAAAAAGACAATAAAAAAATGCAATGCATGCCTAACCTATTTTATGCCTAAATGCAGCCCAAAAACCCATTTGCGAAGTAAAATCCTAAGAGCTAGGTTTGTTTTAATGCATAAGAATGATGATAAACTAGCGTTTATCATGTGTTCGCATTCATCTTCCATTAATCCACCTCACACGTAGCACTTCATCCTGTTGGTTGTGCCTTTCTAGACGACGACCGACTCGACACCATGCTACACTCCATCTCCGCCTACACCCCCACCCCTTTATACATATATAGTATAGACATATATATATAGATACTATAGTTACTTTACTTCTATTTCTCTTGCATGCCAATAAAAAGATAAAAAATAATATAAAAGAGAAAAGATAATCCTTGACTTGCAGGTAATCCGTCTTGCGAATAGCCAAGACCATTTTGGAACCCTGATTTGGCTCAAAGCCAAGAACTTAATTTTGAGGGTGTGCTTCAAGGACAAAGATTACCAGAAAAAAATCTAAATAGGAAAACACCAAAAACACAATAAATGAACGGAAGAGACTCATTTTAGGAAAGGCGTAGAAACTTGACTTGTAACCCCACTTCCCTTAGTTCAACCCTGGGCCTAAAAGTGACCAAGATAAAATCAAGTAGGCCAGGTTAAAAATTTTGTAAAGAAATGGTTAGGTCTGACTTAGGTTAACCACTATACACACTTCAACTATAAAATCACCACATTAACAACCTAACCGGGTCCGACACCAGTGCGGAGGCACTTTCTTTATGCGGGTATCGGGGAATATCAGCAACTGGTGCAGATATTCCCGCGATATAATGTGTGGTGGAGTGACTAGTGTAAGGACGTATGGATACAGGTAGGTGATGTGCATGTAAATACATATATATATGTATAAATATATATATGTGTATATATATAGATAGGGTTGTAACTATATAGGTGTATATGTAGTTATGTATATATATATATATAGATATGTAAATATATATATATATATGTAGGAATATATGTATGTGTATATGTGTATATATATATGTATTTATATCTATAGATATATATATGTATATATGTATGTATATATGTATATATGTATAAATATATATATATATATTGGTATGTATATATACTTATATATAGTTGTATAGGTATGAATATGTATATATATATACATATATATATATATATATATAAATATATATACGTATATATAGATAAGTATGTATAGGTGTGTACAAGTGAGTGTGTGTATGAGTGTGTGTGTACTGGTGTGTGTGTTTGCTGGAGAGGAGTGCGAGAGAGAGAGAGAGAGTGTTTAAGGCGTCTGGCTAAAGCGGGCGTCATGTGGTGGCCATGGAATGTGTAGGCGCACAAAGCCTACGCGTGGGTGCTGGAGGGAGAGTGCGGTACTGTCATCGCATGCAGGCTGGTGCGGGAGCATGAGAGAGGGCAACGCAGCGCACTACGCTGCAGGTGGGAACGGGTGTGGGCATGGATGGGCGCTGGCGTATGTGGATGCGGGCGTAGATGTTGAAACGCACGTGCGTGATGGGTTGGAGGCTGTCGCAGTGAAGAGAGAGAGCGCGCGGTGACTGGATAAGTGAGAAACAAAGAGGTCACCGCACTGTAGCTACAGTTCCATGCTGAGAGGCGTGAACAGTAGCTTCAGTGCCATGCGAAGTGAGAAACCAATTGTGGCTGGTTCTGCATGTGAGGGCGTGCGGGGAGAGCTTGCGTGCTTCGCTGGCGTGCATGCGGTGGCTTGCGTGGCTGCTGGAGGCCATTGCTGCTGCTACTGGAGCTTTCAACCTTGGAGATCTGGCAATGGCAGTGAGAGCTTCCAGCGAAGAAAATAGAGGCTAAAACCACCATGCCTACCTGCTCACGAAGGAGCTGGGTGATGGTGGAACTCACAGTGGTGGTCGTGGGACCACTGTGAGCTTGCTCCTGCCCGCAGTGTGTCTCTTTAGTGAGAAGAGAGACTGCGTATGGAGAGGGAGAGGGGAGGAAGATGGCCTGGAGGAAGGTGTCTGTGGGTGGTGTGTGTTCCAGGCTCCCACTTGCGCAAGGGAGAGGGCAGGGCTTTTTAAAGAAGGAGATGCATGCCACCGCCATGCTACTAGCAGAGGAAGTCCAGCCATGCAGTTGGCAGAGGAATGGCGTGAACAGGTGTATGCCCCATGCCCTGAGCCACGCGATGGAGAAGAAATTCAAAGTCAAAATAAAAAAAATGAGGATGGTGAATTTGCAATGCAACCCTTGATGAAGACGTTAATTACATGGCCAATTATTTGCATTATCCTCCCCTCTTAAATAAATGCATGCAAGTGTCTTTTTACAAATGCAGCTATAGCTATGTAATATGCAATGGCAGTGCTAGGAAATAATACAAGATGGCATATTTATTGGTGTATTTTTGCTGTGCAATCATACCCCCATGCCTATCTTTCGCTAGTCCCTCGCAAAACATTTTGTATTGTATTTAGAAATGATCTTAAGCTGAAGATTTTATTCTGAGGCAACATGGGTGTGTTTATTTGTTGGATATTGTGAGAACCAATTGTAGAGAAGACTACCAGTACTTTAAGTCTTATGTGACATAGACCATATCTCGACTAACCTGGACTCTTGATATTTAAACCTTAAGTACGATTTCTAGGACTCAGAAGGTTTTTGCCGTACTCAAGAGCTCAAGAGATTATGGCTTCTGCATAGTGAAGGATCAAGACTGACCAGATGAACATTAAGACTCAAGCCCAGGGTTTCACAAATCTTTAAGTGCAGGTTGGTCCCAGTTTCAGCTTGTGTCTTCGGATTGACCCTAAAAAAGATGATGGAAAACCCAACTCCCATTTTATCACATTTGTGGCTCAAAGAATATATGGTAGAAATAGGGTTTTTGTAACTTTCCCTGAAAAACTTTTTAGGGAGAAGAATTTACAGATATTTGTGAGATATACTGACTTATTTGCACAGATTTTTTTTTTTTTTTGAAATAAGTGTCAGTATATCTCCTACAACTTTATTTTGAGGAGCACACTTTTCTTTTTGGTCGGAGAGTTCCTTTTTGGTGGAAAGAGTTTCTTCTAGACACAAGACTAAAGCCTAGGATAAAAAGTCTACCTGCATGCACAGGTAAGGACTCCACCTTCCCTAATGAACACTAGGGTTGGATCTTATGTTCACCTGGTCTTTCTTGATAAGTGTAGTGTGAATCAAGATTACTTAGGCTCTCGCATAGAAGCAAACCAACGGATCTTGTACTGATGTCTCAGGTACAAGAATACGTCCTTAGTTAGGAGAGATTCCGATCTATCTTGTCAATGCTCAAGTGAATTAAGACAAGCCTGAGCGAATCAAGCTTCTCTGGCCTGGAAAGTCTTCAAAATAGAGGTTGAATATCCATAAACACTTATTGTATTTTTGTTTCAGCCTTCAGATCATTACTAAACACCATTTTCATTTTTCTTTTTTTTTATTACATATATATATATAGATAGAAACTACATGATACCATAAAATACCCAGATCCTAAGGATGCCTATCCACCCCCCCATGCCAAACAATGTTATGTCCTCATATGCATGCAGGGAAGGGTAGAGAAAGGACGTAAGATCGGGTAACGAGAGCTGAAGTGCAGGGTATACAGTAGGGTGGTAGGGTGGGTGGATGGTGGGTGGTGAAGTGAAAAGT
This sequence comes from Thalassia testudinum, assembly GCA_037157565.1. Classification (NCBI taxonomy): domain Eukaryota; kingdom Viridiplantae; phylum Streptophyta; class Magnoliopsida; order Alismatales; family Hydrocharitaceae; genus Thalassia; species Thalassia testudinum. The sequence continues at coordinate 43,417,000 of JAZHRO010000015.1, read as the reverse complement.
GAAGTGAGCGTGACAGTGAAGTGAAAAGTGATGGTGGATAGTGAGTGTTGTTGGGGTGCCTCCCAATGAGCGCTGAATTTAACGTCCCCAGCTGGACTCAGAATGAGGCAAAGAATTAGTTACCCTCCAGTAGGGCAATGATTTCTCCAATGAGGGTAGGTTCATGAGTCAGATAGGGTTTCAAACGCTGCCCGTTGACCGTAAATTTATGCCCAGATTTGGGATCTTTGATCTCGACGGTCCTGTTGGGAAATGGTCTTGAGACCAGGAAAGGACTAGTCCATTTGGACTTCAGTTTCCCAGGAAAGAATTTGAGTTGGGCATTATAGAGCCAAACTTGCTGAGATGGCTCAAATTCTTTCCGCCGAATACGGCTATCGTGAAAAGCCTTAGTGCATTGTTTGAAAGTTAAAGTAGAATCATAGGCTTCACGACGGAGCTCTTCTAGCTCCTGGAGTTGGAGTTTCCTTTCTCGACCACATAGGTTTGGGTCGAGGTTACATTGGCGAACCGCCCAATAAGTGCAGTGCTCCAACTCCACGGGAAAATGACAAGGCTTCCCATAAACAATTCTATATGGAGACATACCAAGGGCAGCCTTGAATGCTGTCCGATACACCCAAAGCGCGTCAATCAGCTTGTCGGACCAATCCTTACAGCCAGGCCGAACGATTTTCTGGAGAATTTGCTTGATTTGCCAGTTCGACACTTCTGCCTGTCCGTTCGTCTGAGGATGATACGGGGATACGATACGATGGTGGACTCCGTATTTCCTCAGAAGTGCCCGAAAAGAAGCATGGGTAAAGTGGCTTCCTTCATCCGAGATAATGGGTCCAGTCTGGAAAGATGATCAGCTACAACATTCTAGGCTCCGGCCTTATCACGGATCTCAATGTCAAATTCCTGGAGCAGAAGAATCCAACGAATCAGTCTAGGCTTGGCATCCTTCTTGTGCATGAGATGGCGAATGGCCACGTGATTAGTGAAAACAATAACGTGTGAGCCCAGAAGGTAAAAGCGGAATTTCTCCAGCCCAAAGACGACCGCCAGTACTTTTTCAGTGGTAGTATAATTACGCTGGGCCTCATCCAATCTCTTACTGGCGTAGTACACCACGAAGGAGTGTCTATTGCATCTTTGTCCCCGGATGGCTCCGACTGCAGGGTCGGAAGCGTCACACATGAGTTCAAAGTCGAGGGACCAATCAGGCGGCTGGAGAACAGGGGCCTTGGTGACAGCATTACGCAGCTGAGTGAATGCTTGTATACAGTTAGGGCCCATATTGAAGGGTTCGTCGGTCGATAGGAGATCAGTTAAGGGTCGAGAAATCTTGGAGAAGTCTTCGATGAATCTCCTATAGAAATCAACATGTCCCAGGAAGGAGCGGATTTGTTTGACAGAGCCAGGCACAGGTAAATCAACAATGACATCAAGCTTAGCTCTATCAACCTCAATACCCCTATCGGAGATGATATGTCCGAGAACAATTCCCTCATGCACCATAAAATGACTTTTTTCCCAGGAAAGCACGAGGTTTACATCAATACATCTCCTAAGGATATGAGTCAGGTTGGCAAGATAGTCATTGAAAGATGGTCCAAAGATAGAGAAGTCATCCATGAAGACCTCGAGAAAGTCACCCACCATGTCATGAAATATCACCAACATACATCTCTGGAAAGTTGCTAGCGTGTTGCTAAGTCAGAACGGCATCCTTCTAAATGCAAAGGTGCCGAAGGGGCAGGTAAAAGTGGTTTTCTCTTGGTCTCGGGGGTCAATTGCCACTTGGTTATATCCTGAGAATCCATCCAGGAAACAGAAAATTTTATTTCCCTCTAAGTGCTCTAGGATTTGATCAATGAAAGGTAGCAGAAAGTGATCTTTGATAGTTGCAGCATTGAGTTTCCTATAATCCACACACACTCTCCAAGATGTAGGAGTGCGTGTAGGGATGGATTCGCCCCTTTCATTGACACGGATGGTGAGCCCTGCCTTTTTGGGTACCACGTGAATCGGACTCACCCAGGGGCTGTCGCTGATCGGGTAGATTATACCCTCATCTAGCCACTTAATGATTTTATTCTTAACGACCACCCGCATATTAGGGTTGAGACGTCGCTGCATCTTGCGGGAAGGTCTAGCCTCCTCCTCCGTATATATACAGTGAGTGCAGTAGGAGGGGCTAATGCTAGATAAGTCTGATAAAGACCATCCAATGGCTGCCTTGTGTTCTATGAGGACCTTTGTTAGTTTGCACTCTTGCTCCCTGGTCAATTTTGAACTGATGATTACGGGGAGCGTTTCATTTGGTCCTAAGAAAACGTATTTAAGTGTACTAGGTAGCTCTTTTAGCTCGGGAGTGGATGGTGAAAGATCTGGCATTTCTTGGGACGAGAGTGTCCCAAGTGGGTTGGAGAACAGGTCAGGAGGAAGAAATTGGCCTTCAGATTGGCCAAGAAGAGGGGCTTCTTGGATAGATGGATCCAAAAAGGAATAGCCCCAGTGAGAACTATAAGGTCTCAAGGTCCCAGTGTGGATTCGCAAATCCACCTGATTTGGCGGGAAAGAAAGGGCAATCCGGTCTTCAAGAGTGTGGATCGGCGGTGAGTAGCCCAGATATGACTCAGACCAAGAGGTATGGGAAGTGGAGAAAACCTCATCAGAAGTCTGGTTAGGAGACGGTACGTGACAAGGGAGGGATGGGGGAACGTCACAATATGTGTTGGTCAGGCAATCATCAGTGTTTATAGGTAATTCGCAGCATTCCGAGTAGGTACCAATTATTCCGATACATGCATTGACGGCCATGTCCTCGTCATACGTGTCATCCTTGATGCAATCGCAATCAAAGTTCTTGGCTACCTTGAAGATGTTAAGTGTGAGCTTTTCAGATCCAACGGCAATCTCAATACAACCCGACTCGCAGTCAATATGGGCGTGGGCTGTGGCCAAGAAAGGTCAACCGAGGATGATCGGACAATCAGAAAGTGAACTAGGAACTTCCATGTCTAAAACAAGAAAGTCAACAGGAAAACAGAGACTGTTGACCCTAACCACCACGTCTTCCACCACACCCTTCGGGATTTTGACAGAATGATCTGCCAACTGTAACGTGACAGGGGTGGTTTCAGATTTCCCAAGGAAAATTTTTTGAGCATGATGGTCGGTATAAGATTAATGGAAGATCCTAGATCAAGCAGGGCACGGTTAAAATTGCAGCCTTGGATGCTACAGGAAATCAGTGGTGTGCCCGGGTCTTTCTGCTTTGGTGGTAGATTTGACAGTATAGCACAACTCGCATGAGGCGAGAGAACCACCAGATTCTTATTTTTCTTTGGCTGTTTCCTGGGTGTTGTGTAGTCTTTGAAAAATCGGGCAACAGTAGATATGTGGTCGATAGCCTCGAGCAGGGGTACCTTGATTTCTACATCCCTGAACAAATTACGCAGGTTATCAAAGGCCTGCGTATCTTTCTTTTTACCTTTTGTCTCCCTCAGTAGAGCCTCAGGGAATGGAACTGATTCTGGCACCAATTTGGGTGTATCGTCCTCTCGCGAATGCGGTGCGCATCCCGAATGAGAGGGCGATGAAGAATATGGGCCAGGATCAGGTCGAGGTGGATCAACGGTCTGCTTATCGCTCCTCATAATGATAGCATTGGACGATGCGAGTCCAGTGGGATCATACAGTAGAGGAGGGTTCGCAATAGGGACATAGGAGTGCGGTGCTGCAGTGGGATTAGCCTGAAATCCCGGTGGAATGCTCGAAGCCTGCAGAATTTGATTAACCTGCCCCTGAGAAGGTCGTACCTATGGTTGAGGACCATGGGGTACGAAGTTTCACGAGTTTGGAATAGGTTGGGCAGGAAGAGTGCCCTGAGATCGAGTCACCCTGCGTAGTTGGCTGATCTCAGCATTCTGCTGCGCCAATTGGTGGTGAGGAGAGGTCATGTTCTCTTCATGGCGCTTTCACATTTCCGTCATCATTCGCATCAATTTATCAAGAGGACTTGATGCGTGTTTGGTTTGCGATACGCAAGGGCTTGACGGCAGATTTGCCATAGGATTAGACTGGGCCCTTGGGATGATAGGTGCAGACGGTCGCATTGGTCCACCCGTGGGGTTTTGGCGTTGCGGGTTGTTGTACCATGCGAAATTTGGATGATTTCACCACCCTAGGTTATAAGTGGCAGAGAATGGGTTGTTCCCCAGGGCGCAAGCATCTTCTATGCCAGAAGACGTGTCCGCATGTAAATATGCATCCAAGCACAAGGAGGCTTGGTCCTCTGTGTCAAAATACTGGCTCACAGAAGCCAGTTCCACATGACTTACCGAGTCGCTCGGCGTGACACTCGGTAAGGAAGGTCTTACGGGGTTTCTCTAGGTAAGCCTGGTGTTGGAAGAATTGGGATTGTGACGAAGTGGTGAAGTAGGGGTGTTTGCCATAGATCGGGCGGGGTTGGCTAGAAGCTCGTCCAGCTTCTTGTGTATGACGGAGACTTCATCCAATTTTTGTGTTATAAGGCTGAGATCAGTGGATGAATGGGAGGGTCCCGTGTCAACTTCGTGGACATTTCGGGGCAGGCTGGTATGATTAAAGGCGATAATGGGGGCATTGCTCAATGAGTTTTCACTCATATTTTCAAATAATTCAATTGCTCCATTCTCATCTTTATTCATGAAATTCCCTCCGCAGGAAGCATCTGCAATCTGCTTCAAAGTCTCATTTAGCCCATAGTAGAAAATCTGGGCTATATGCCACTTACGCAGACCGCGGTGCGGACACTTCCTGAGGAGGTCACTATACCTCTCCCATGCCTCAGGAAATTGTTCGCCATTTTGTTGCGTAAATGAAGTGATAGCACGGCGAAGTGCATTGGTTCGCCCAATTGGGAAGAACTTCTTGAGAAATGCTGTTCGCATCTCTTCCCAAGAGTGGATGGTTCTCCCAAGGGTGCGTAACCACTGCGACGCTTTATCCTGCAATGAAAATGGGAACATTTTCAATAGGACTATAGGTAACCCGATATTTCTTGGTTTAACAGTTTCAACTAATCGGGTTAGGTCTTCCAAGTGGAGAAAAGGATCTTCACTTGCAAGACCATGGAAGTGAAAATTTATTAGGCCAATTATGTTAGGTTTTAATTCAAAGTCTTCCCCACCCATGGGGACCCGAATTTGTCCTATGGTCTTTGTAGCAGCGGGATTCTGATAGGAGCTAAGAGACCTAGGCTCCTCCCGTTCGGGAGGGTTCTGCATTTCCTCCAATGTTTCCAGAATGGCTTCCATTTTCTCATTATACATTTCCATTTGGGCTTGGAGGTGGGTTATGGGATCTAAGGCTCCACCACCTGGTGGGTTCTGCGGGCGGTTTCCTCCCTCAGGATTTAGGGGTGGGCGTGCAGCCATGTTTGTAGAGGAGGAGGACGATTCAGCTTCTTTTCTAAATTTATCAGGCAATTCACACAGTTGAGGGTTTTGTGACCTCCTCCCAAACATGCACTACCGTAGGAGGAATTGGGGGGATAAGAAGGGACAAGAGATGAGAGAAATGACGCCGCAAAGGTACACTTGATGACAAATCAATTCAATCAAATTCCTAACCTCTACAGTGTGCCCTTAGACCTAAAGATCTAAGTTACCTACTATCACGAACTATGGAACCGAATACGAGCACTGCAGAACCACCAGGCCGGATTGAAAGGCCATTTGCCCCAGTCTTAGACACCCGATAGCACGCGGGAACCCTCACCATCACGTAGATGCTACACGTAGGTAGTTAAACCGCCAATCCTTAACAAGGGTCAAGTTGCTACCAATTTTAGTTAGATGCTTAGGATCAAGTGCTTTTGGAATGTGAAGGGCGTTATTTACGGGTAATGCCCAAGTGATTGATTTTTCAAAGTGTGTAAAACAAGCATGCAGTGGGGAAATCTCCTCGAATTGAAGTTTTTATTGGTGAATGGTTTTTGGAGTTCAGCATTAAGTAGTATGGATTTTAGGATTTCACTGAATTACCAATTCAACCAATCTCCGGGTTTTGCAAGAATACAAGTTTTCTTCTAAGCCCAACAAACCCTTCTTCAATGTCAATTGGTTAAAGCATGCTAAAATGAAATGGGCTTCCCTAGATGGAGATTTCTATGTGTGGATGCTCGAATCAGTTTTAGATTTGTGTGAAAGGGAGCCAAAGCACTTCAATTCAAGTGCTCCCAATCACCAGAAAGATTTCCACACAAGGCTCAACCAAAAGATAAAGAAAATTAATTTATTGGGGTTGAAATATTCGGGATCGAATCTTAGGCAAGTTGAAAAGTCATGGTCGGGTTGGAATCAACTCAATTCCAAGTCTCCCCACTAAAAAATCTGATAAGTGAGGCAAAGAGGGGTGTAATCAATCTTTTTATGTTTGCCTCAAAGAATACTTCACACGGCGAAAAATTCAAGAATCAAGATTCTTGGATTTTCGCTATGTGAAGTAAGGCAGGAAATCCTGGGGCGGTGGGAGTAAAGGCAATCAATCAAACAAGTGAACTTTAATCTACTTGCCCCAAGAGATCTCAAGAAGTTTTTCTAGTTTTTAGGTTTTTTTTTTTATTATTATTAAGGTGACAAGTTAACCAAGGTTGCTAAAAAGGAAAGACCTACTTGTGCAGCAACGTGTGCGGAGCTCCAGTGCGGTGTCGGCATCTTCACGCTCTCATTCCCACCTTGGATCTACCCACGTCTCTATCTTCGTCAGCCTACCTTCTCCTTGCAACAGGTTTACCTACACACCAAAAACAGAGACACCCGTGAAGAGAGAAGAGAAAAAATGAAAGGAAAAGAATAGAAACATACTTGAAGGTGCACTTCCCCGGCAACGGCGCTAGAAAAGGATGGTGGTCGGACACGGTTAGGTTGTTAATATGGTGATTTTATCGTTGAAGTGTGTATAGTGGTTAAACTAAATCGGACCTAACCATCTCTTTACAAAATTTTTTTACCTGGCCTACTTGATTTCATCTTGGCCACTTTTAGGCCCAAGGTCGAACTCAGGGAAGTGGGGTTACAAGTAAAGTTTCTATGCAGATAGATTTGTATATATATATATATGTATATGTATGTATATGATACTATATAGATGTATATATATATATGTGTATGTATATAGTAATATATGTATGTATAGATATATGTAGAGAGATATGTATATATGTATGTATATTTATATATATATATATATATAAATATATGTGTATATATATGTATACGTATATAAGTTTATGTATATATGCAGATATATATGTGTGTATATATATATATGTATATATATATATATAAGTATATAGATATGTATATATATATATGTATATATGTATAATAATACTTAGTTATATAGGTACTACTATATATATAGATATAAGTGTATATATATATGTATATATGTATATAAATATATGTATATATATCAATATTTATATGTATACATATATATATATATGTATATAATAGTGTACAGGTGTGTGTGTGTGTATGAAAGTGTGAGTGTAGGCGTGTAAGTGTCGGTAAAGAGAGAGAGAGAGAGAGAGAGAGAGAGAGAGAGAAAGAGGGCACTGCTGGAGGGTTAAGGCGTCTGAAGCTTCCAAGCACCGTCTGGAGGCTCCACGTGCGCGCGCATGCGCGTATGCACGCAGAGAGGAGCACGCTGGAGGGAGTGGCACGGAGAGGACCGCAGCGCACAGTGTTGTGCAGAGGGCTGGAGCGGGCGCTGGTAGGTGCACGCGGGTGAAGGTAGCGGGCGCTGGCAGAGGATCGCACGCAGACGTGCAGGCAGGCGTTGGAGCGGACTCAGTGCAGGACACGGGTGTGGGTGCTGGTTGGTTGCAGCGCGCTAGGTGACCGAATAAGTGAGAAGCTTACCGATCACCCCACTATAGCCACAGTGTTCCGCAGACTGGCGTGAACAGTGGCTACAGTGTATGGCCGAGCCGCGTGACCACTTGCTGAAGGTGATGTGAGTGCAGGTGGCTTACGGCTGGCGCGTGTTGGCTGGCGCGCACGTGGAAGGATTGCGCCGGCCGGTGGCTTACGGGCAGAACATCGCTACAGAGCGCGCGGAGAGGCTGGGTTGCGAGCGAAGGAGCGTGACAGGGCACACGGTGACTTGCGGATGTTGGCTGGGGTGCGCGGTGAAGCTTGGCTGGCCGCTGTAGTGGCGTGCGATGGCCGGTTGCAGGTGGACAGGCGAGTGCAATGTGAAGAAGCGGGAGGCGATGGCACCTGCAGGCGTGCGTGGAAAGCCTGCGTGCGCTGCTACTGCCTTGCTGTTGCTGTTGTGGGGCTTGGCTGGCTGCTGCAGGGCGTGCGGTGGCCAGTTGAGCTTCACAGCTTGAAGCTTTGTGGTAATGGCTGAAGTGGTGTGGAGGTTGAAACAGGGAAGAAGGCCACCACACCCACCAGCTCTTTGACAAGCTGGGCGATGGTGGTCTTACGGTGGTGGGTGTGCACCACAGTGATGACTCCTGCCCGCAGAGTGGCTCTTCTGAGGCGGAGGTCCTGCGTATGGAGGGAAGGGGAGGGGACGGTGGCCTGGAGAAGAAGAAGCTGCTGTGTGTTGGGTTCTATTCGTGGGGACCAAGCTCTCTACAAGAAGGAGCCGAACCCTCTTTTTATAGAAGGAGAAAGCATGCACAGCCATGCCCTGGCTGTGCATGCGGCTGCGCATGGCTCATGGCAGGGAGAGGCTGGGCATGCGGCGGCATGGCAAGGTGTGAAGAAGTCAAGCTTTGCAGCCACGGGGAATATTTCAAAAATCAAATAGAAATAAAAATAAAGATGGAAATTTTGCGAAGCAGCACTTGGAGAAAATGTAAATTGCGAGGCCATTTTATTTCACTCTCCTCCCCTCTCATTTAAATGCGTGCATGCATGTATTTTTACAAATGCGATTATGAAACCCTAATATGCACTGGTAATGCTAGGAAATAGCACAAGACAGCATAATTACAGGCGTATTTTTGGGTGCAATCAACCGCTACCTGATTATAGCTGGAATAACCATCCAGAAAACAGTAAAAATCCCGTCCGGCTAATCGCTCCGTGATTTGATCAATAAAGGGGAGTAGAAAATGGTCCTTCTTGGTGGTGGTATTTAACTTTCTGTAATCAATACACATGAGCCAAGAAGAGGCAGTTAGAATGGCTATATTCTCCCCATTGTCATTGGTGACAACTGTTAGTCCATCCTTTTTGGGCACAACTTGTGTTGGGCTAACCCAGGAGCTGTCGGAAATGGGATAGATGATATTGGCATCAAGCCACTTAATAATCTCCTTTTTTACCACCTCCTGCATATTAGGGTTCAAGCACCTTTGTGGTTGGCGGGAGGGGCAAGAATCATCCTCTAAATATATACAATGTGTACAATAGGACAGATGAATATCCTTAAGATCAGAAAGGGTCCAGCCAATAGCTTTTCTGTATTTACTCAAAACCCAGAGAAGTTTGTGTTCTTGTGCCCTAGTAAGTCTTGAATTTATAATCAAGGGCAGGGTCTGATTTGGACCCAGGAAAGCATATTTAAGGGAGTCGGGCAAGGGTTTAAATTCCAATTGTGGGCCCAGCTCTGAAAGAATTTTTGCTTTCTGTGTTAGTAGTGAAGTGAGAGTGAAAGAGTCAGCTGGAGGGTTAGCTGAATGTGTGGTTAGGGTGGAAGAATGAGAAGAAGTTGATTGTTCAAGAATCATGCTAATGGCAAAACAGGAACCTAAATGTGAAATCTGCAAAGTTTCCTCCACGATATTTTCTATTTCTGAATCCGAGTCATCAAGAAAATCAAGTTCTTGGAACCTCCTAGAAGCTTGGAAAATATCTAGGGTTACAGATTCACCACCACACATGATCTTCATTTTACCAGAATCACAATCAATATTTGCGCGGGCGGTGACTAAGAATGATCTTCCAAGAATTATAGGGGCAAACTTCAATGCTTCTGGTACCTCTATGTCCAGAACTAAAACGTCTACTGCAAATAGAAAATTTTTGACCCAGACAAGGACATCCTCAACAATTCCCCTTGGTTTAATTATAGATCGGTCGGCTAATTGAAGAGTAACCTCAACAGGCTTTAATTCACCGATCTTAAATTCCTCAAAAACAATTGTGGGGATAAGATTAATTGAGGCACCGAGATCCAACAAGGCACGATCAAAAGAAGTATCACTAATGATAACTTGAATCAAGGGGGCGCCTGGATCTTTTCTCTTAAGAGGTAGTCAACTCTGCACAACTGAGCTGACTGTCTCAGGAAGGATCACCTTTCCTAAATTTCTGGGCTACCTTTTTGGGGTACACAAATATTTTAGAAAATTTGCATAGGCAGGGATATATTTTATGGCATATAAGAGAGGGATGTTAATTTCAACTTGCCCAAATAAATCCATTAATTCCTTATCAGTGGGCTCGGATTTCTTCTTTTTCTTATTTTGTGAAGATTGGAGAGCTTGTGGAAATGGTGTAGGGTTTCCCTATTTTGCATTAGTAGGTTCCTGAACAATGTTAGAGGAAGATGGGGAAGAGTTAATATGTTTTTCATTGAAATGAGTTTCTTTAACAGGCAGGGGGTCTTGAGTGATTTTCCCATTCCTCAATGTAACTGCATTGGCAGTTTGGTTGTTTCTAGGATGAGGACGGGAAGCCTGACTAATATTGAAACTTGGGGGATGCTGAGGTGCTGCTTGAATGGATTGACTGGGATATCCACCTTTGAACTGATTCCTTTGATTATTCGTGTTGGGCATGGGTTGGGAAGGTAAATTCCCAACAGGTCGATGATTAGGAGTAACCTTAAATTGGTGTTGTAAGTTGGTAATCATGCAGGTTACTTTTGTCATTTGATTCTGCATACCTTGCAGAGTTTTCAAGACCTAAGTATTAATATCTTCCTGGGATGGTCCAGGTTGCTATACAGGTTGCCCATAATTCCCAAAATGATTTTGTTTGGGAAAAGGAATCGGTTTTAGGTTTTTCCAGGAGTGATTCGAGTTGGTCCTCCAGTTTTGATTGAAAGAGTTGGAGGGGTTTCTAAATTGCACCTGGAGAGCATAAATATTTTCGATGGTGGGATCAAAAATATTTTTATCAAAATTCCCAGTCAATTCCTATGGGAAATCAGTTGGAAACTGCTGACCAGTAGGTGTGGCATCAATATTGTGTAGATTTCTCTTCAGAGAAGTTGTGGAGTGTTAGTGTGTGGAGAGTTAAAGTGTGGAGCTTGTTTGTTTATGAGCTTTTCTTCCATTTTTTTCTGGTGAATATGCATCTGGTCTAGTCATTGAGCTAACATATATAGATCATCCTAAGTGACTAGAACAAAGGTGGATTTAGAGTCAATTTCATGGACTCCATGTCTAGGGTTTTGTGTTCTACCAAAAGTGTCCATTGAAGTCATATTAAATGAGTTTTCACTCATTTCTTAAATGAGGAGATAGGCACTTTTGGCATCTTTATTAAGAAAATTGCCCCCATATGAGACATCCACAAATCGCTTCAATTGATCTTCTAATCCATGATAAAAGATCTGTACTAACTGCCATTGCAGAATTTCATAGTGGGGACAACTTCTTAAAAGTTCTTGGAATCTTTCCCAGGATTCATGGAGGGGTTCACCAATTTTTTGTTGCAAGGTCGTTATGGATCTTCTTAAAGCATTAGTTCAACCGATCGGAAAAAATTTCTTTAGAAAAGTGCTCTTTAATTGGGGCCAGGTGGTAATTGGGTGCCCAACCGTTCTAAACCAATGTGAAGCTTTATCTTAAAGAGAGAGAGGAAACACTTTCATTAACCACATGTCTTCCTGCACATTGCGGGAACGAGTGGTTTGAGAGAGGACAGTTAATTCCTCGAGATGACAAAAAGTGTCTTCTCTTGGAAGACCATGAAAATGCTTGATAAGATTTAGAATGGCTGGTTTGATCTCAAAATCCCCTTATGGTATGACCATCTCGGGTCTTTCCTCATAATTGGAAGGATCATAGAAATCCTTAAGAGGAACGACAGGCTTTTGGTGGGGTGGTGGGTTTTGCCCTTGGTTAGCTAGGTTCGTTATAGTCCTAGCCAAATCTTCTTGATTTTGTTGCAGCCGAACCAAATGGTCGACCATCAAGGCAAAGGGGTTTGTATTTTGAGTTAGGATTAGAGGGTCACCTGGCCCTGCAGGAATTTCTGGTTGCTCTAGATGAGGGAGATGAGGGAGAAGGAAGTTAGCTTGTGGGTCGACTGACGAGTTAGAAGTGGAAGCAGAATTTTTTTGTCGGTTTCCTGGGTTTTCCTTTTTCTTAGGAAAGGAAGGAGAAGAAAACAAAAATTTTCTGGTGTGAGGGGCAAAATCAGATGGTACCTCAAGATGTGGTTTTTGGGACCTTCGCTCGTGCATGCACTATTTTTGAAGAATTAGAGGAGAGGAGAAGAGAAAGAGATGAGAGAAAGTGTGCAATTCAAACAACAAATTATAAACCTAACTTAAGTGTGACTCCCTAAAAATTAACCTAAGACTTGGTCTACTTAGAAAATAAGTAATCAATAGTAAATGCCCATTTTATCAACAAAACTAGCCAAGTTGCTTAAGGGGAGGTTTGGGCCCAAGCATTTCCTAAGAAAATCCAAATGTGCTTGTACAAACCCGTGCCTAGTCATTTGACATGACCCCTCATATTGAACACCAGATATAGATGACAGAATTGGTATTAACTATAGAAAACTTAAGACCTATATAGCAAGCCTAAGTTGATGAAAACCTTAGGGGTTAAATTGCTATAAATTTGAGTTAGGTCTAGGATACTAGTGTGCACACAGAATGTGGAGGGCATTGTTTTGGTTGTTGCCATGTTATTTCAATTTTTTTTATGTGTGCGCAAGAATTGGAAAGTGGTTCCAATTTCAAAACAGTTGTCACACAATTTTTGTGTTTTTGTCTTTTAGGATTCAATTTAATTTAATGTATTTTAGGGTTCCTTTTTTTTAAATGTTCAAACAAGTTTGAAACTTCCACAATTAAAGCAAAACAAGTTGTATTGCTGATGATGTGTTTCCTTTATGTTGTGGGACTAAAAAGCAAGAAAGAAACCCTAATTGGTTTTGATCCCTAATACAGAAATTTAAATACTGATGAATTCTTTTTAGGCTTCTTGAATAAGTAGTGGTCCAAACAATGCAACCAGTACCACTACCTTATGTAAAATCAAACATGGATTCCAGAAAAGATTTTTTTAAGATTTTAGGAATTTGTTTGATATTTGTTTTGAATTTTTATTTGTGCTGGTGTCAAAGTCTAGAAATGGTATCCATGGGTATTTTGGATTTTATGTACCACCACTGGCCTCAAAAAATTTTGGTGATTTGATGTGAGATGTGGAATTTCAAAAGGATTCCAGAAAGCTAAATTTCACAAAATTTTGATGAGTACAAAAATTCTAAAAATTCACGGATAGTAGCAGAATAGGAAGATAAGAGGGTGTGACCCCTTTGCAGTCCACAAATTTTTAAAAATTAAATACAAAGATAAATGATCAAAAATTTAGAACAGACGTTCCTAACTTGATTTGGAATCACTATATGAAATTTCAAGATTTTAGAAGATTTGTGGTGTTGGGAATTGATTTTTAAAGTCCGGATAGAAATCTAGATTCGAAAAATAGAACACCAACACTAGGATTGGAGTGGTGTTTAATGAAGCATACAAGCAAACAATGGATTGTTATGGGCACCACTTCACTTAATTAAAATGTTTAGGATCCTAAAAGCCAATTTTAATAATTTCTTTGGTAGTCTTTTAGCCTAAATGTGACAAGAAATGGGGGCCAACCTGAAATCGTGGGAAGAAAAGGAACTTTGAGCTCTCGGTTCCAAATTCCTGCTTTCTTCCTGTAGTTCCTGCACACACGAGAGAGAAAAGAGACAAGGGGATGAGATCCACTTCAAGCAAGAGAATCAATTAAAATGCAAAGCCGTGCCTCCCCGGCAACGGTGCCAAAAAGTAGTGCGAAAGATCGCGTGATTTCTAATTACGGGTCTTTAGAGTCGTAACACGTGAAATTGCATATGCTTTTAAATTTATAACCTAGATAGTGGGGAATCTAGGGTTGTCCAAGGAGGCAATTTGGTTGCAAAAATCGGTCTCTTGCTCGGAAACGAAAATCAACATTCTTTTTGGTCTTTTTAATTATGTAGTTTTTTAGGGTTTTGAAATAACGGTAACACTAATTTTTTTGGCAACGGAAAATGACTAACACCTAACTCACTACACTACTACTAAAGTGACAAGTAGAGATTCTCCCTAAGCTCACTCTAGACACATGGAGGCCTATACTAATTAGGGAGGAGTGAAAAGTGCTAGAAACTAGATTATAAAAAAAATTGCAACAAAATGAAATAGAATTGAAGGCAACTTGATTAATGCAAAAGTTTTTTACATAGAAACCTAGTAGAGGAATGCTTCAACTACTATAATAAATGCAATAGATAAAGTAAAACACAAATCCTCTTGAAATGATGGTGAAGAGGGTAAGCTCCTTGCTCCAAGCTTAGTGGCTCCTAGGCTTGAAAAGGGCTCCTCCTTCTCCTTCCATGAAAGGCTCCTCCAAGGTGGAAGCTTCCACCTTAACTTTCCTTTTCCAAGGGTGGGCATGTACCACCCTTAAGCTCTCCTCAAAGGTGGCATGGACCACCTTCAAGACCTCCTCCAAAGGTCTTCCTTGCTTGGCTTCTCCTTTGGCTGGCGTGGGCACAAGAGGGAAGGGAAGAGGGGAAGGCACCTAGGGGATAGAGTATCCCCTTAATCTTCTTCTTCTTCTTCTTTCTTGGGCGTGAGCTTTAGGTAGAATATGAGAGGTATTTTGCTAGCCAAGGATGGGTTGTAAGGTGGTGGGTGTTGGTCTTTTTATAGGGTAGGATGAGAGGGTTAAGGTAACTCTTGAGATGGATGGCTAAGATGGGAAGATGGGGGTGGTTAGGTGATCCTAGGGCTAAGGGGAGTTGGTGCCACCTATGGGATGTAAGGGGGGTAGTTATGGGTGGCCAAGGGACACCTAAAAGTGGCGCCAACCATGAAGAGGTGCCATGGGTTGGTGCCAACTTCTAGGCTTCTAGAAGGGGGTTGAGGTGGATGGTGGATGTGGCTTGGAGGGGTTATGTGTAGGGTGGATATGGGGGTTGAAGTTGGCACCAAAAAGGAGGGTGGTTAGGGTGGTTTTGGCACCACTTTATAGTGCCTTTTGGAGGTAGTGGGTAGGCTAGGTTGGCACCAAGGTGAGGTGGATGTAGGGTTAGCTTATGTGGTGCTTAGGTGGAGCTAGTTGGTGGAGTTGTTAGGTAGGGTTTTTAGGTGGTAAAAGACAAGGGACTTGGAGCATAGCAAAGCTAAGCTAGCTTAGCTAGTAGTGGAATAGAGGAGGAGGTATTGGAGCTAAGGTTTGAAGAAAGGAGCTGAGGAGAAGTCTGGAGCTTGAACTGGAGCTGGTAGCTACTAAAGAGGGTGGCATGGAGTTACTCTAGCAAGCTTAGCTTGCTAGTTCTTTGCTAGCTACTAAGCCAAGCTAAAGTGAGCTGGCTTCTACCATAATGAGCTAAGGTGAGCTAGGTCTGGTGCTCCCGGGGAGGATCAAGCTGGTTGAGGCAGCTAAGGTAGCTTAGCTCAACTAAGTTGAGCTAAGCTGAGTTCCCGAGAGCTGGACTTGAGCTTCCTGAGCTGCAATGAATTCATGTTCAGCTAGCTGGAGTTGAGTGGAGTTGGATGTAGTTGGACTTGAGCTGAGGTAAACTCCAGTCAACTTAACTGGGCTAGCTAGAGCTCCCTGTGGACTAATGGGAGCTGAGATGAGCTAGACTCAGCTAAGTTAAGTTGGATCAGAGCTAACCTGAGCTAGGGTGAGCTTAGATGAGCTCTCTTGAGCTGCCATTCAGCTCAGGTGAGCTGAATGGATCTAGAATGAGCTAACCCTAGTTCATGTGAGCTGAATTCCAACTATGGTGAGCTGGATCAAGCTGAGTTCCAACTGGTGAGAGCTTCTCCTTCACTAGTTGCCTTCCTAAGTGCTAGGGCCTTGGGATTTGGCAAACTGTTTTATCGCTAACACTCACAAAAACATCATCAAAGACACAATAAAAATGCAATGCATGCCTAACCTAATTTTTGCCTAAATGCAACCCAAAAACCCATTTATGGAGCAAAATCCTAAGAGCTAGGTTTGTTTTAATGCATAGGAATAATGATAAATTGGCATTTATCACCTACTCCTTAAGTGCTGTGGAAAAGCAACAATTGATTAGTAAAAGAATAAAAGAATATATATACAACAAAGAATTAATTAATAAAAGAATGATTATGTACAAACAATGAATTTGAATGAGCAAAAATAAAAATTATATACAAATGAAGAACTAAAGAGTAATTTTGGCATATAGAGAGTTGCCTCCCCGACAACTTCACCAAAAATATGTTAAGAAATGTTTTACGGTTTGTATGAAAAATCATCGTCATTCTAGTATGTGTCACAAATACAAATCAATTTCACATCCATTTTATTTAATTTACATAATTTTTACTGGTTTATTCTAGGTCGTTCGTTGGGAGGTAGTTTTGATATACATCACTCTCTAAGTCCAATATTACTTTTTAATTCCAAAAAAATCAATTTTATATGCAATCAAGAATGAATGAATGAATTAATAATGAATGAAATGAGAGCTTAATTATATGCAAAAGAATCTATTAAAATGCTTGCAAACACATATTTACAAACAAGCATCAAACACTACACATATATACTCTATACTTTCTATTTATAACTTATATTACTTATACTTACATATATATACGATAATAAGTAACAATACATACTATATTTAACTTAATATACTAACCTATATAGTATCATATAGAAGAGCTACAGCGATAGAAACAAACGTCGCTAAACCCTAGTAAAACTATGCACAGACTCTAAAGTAGAAACTAGGGTCTATAGCGACACTTATTTTACTTATAGTGACTGTTTATTCTATCAGTAAAGCTATATGGTTATTTATATACATATATAGTTAAAACAAGACTATACTGCGTATACTTATACTAGTTATTTACAGTATCACTTATATATTTATATATACATATATACTATACACTACACATTATACAAATACTTCTTTGTTCCTTATTCTCTTCTATTCTCTTTTATCTTTCTTCTTCTTTACATATTCTATACTTAGACATTCTTTTCTCTTACTCTCTCTTCTCTTAACTCAATACGACCTTCACTAATAAAAAATTAGTGTTTAATTGGCGGGTAGCTCCATTCGAGGGATACACAGCACCTGAGGACCGAGTGGGACCAGACCTCTACTAGGTGCCACCTTAATTTCTTAATTAGATCGGTTAATCACGTTTTATGTTCAGATTTCGGCTTAATCAAGCTCTAGCACAGTACTTGGCCCCCGACCCACACAGTGTCACAAATCACTGAATATGCTCAATATGCTCAGAATATGGTCAGATATGTTCGATTGTTTCGGGTGCATGGTGCCCATGACGATTGAACATCCTTTACAGCTTTTTAGTATTATAGTGCTACGAGTGCTTTGTGACTTACGATGTGGTGCTAAATAGGCGCCAGTTCTGTGCTAAATCTCAGTCGCTCTATGTTGATTTACGGATTTTAACCCTCAATTCGAGGGCCATAATTTATTATAAAATAAAATAAAATTATATGATAATAAAGTATTTACATAGTACTATACAATTGTATAGTTAATTTTGAAATATAATTATATTTGCTATATAAATAAATTCACTAAACTATACAGTTTAAACATACTTAATTTTAGGTTTTATTCCTTAATTACGTATAAATTAGTTAATAAATTGTCTAATTGACTTTATACCAACTTAGTATACATATTAAAGTATTTGATAAATATTTTTATTGTATTTTACAATTTTTATTTTGATTTTCTTTTCACTTAAATAGCATATTTTGGACTGTTTTATTTATAAATTATGTTTAAATAGTATGTACATTATAAATATACTTAAATTAGCTTAAATTACTTGAAATACATTAGTATAAATAAACACTATAAGTTAGCTTGGTTTTAACTTAAATTAATGATTTATTTTAATTTAATCTAATAAGTTAACTAGTAACTTAATAAATTAATTATTTATTCTAGATATATAATTAAATTATGATACAGGGTTTAATATGTTTACGATATACATATAAATACGTATGTACAATATTATTACTAAATATGCTTATTTATAGAGTGTATTAATTTATATAGCTTATTAGTACATATAAATTAATTAAATTAATAAATAATTATGTAATTAAGATATATACAGTCTAATATAACTTAAATACTTAATTTACATTCTACAATATATACATAGGTCATTTATACTATATATATGTATAATTTACTCTATAGATATATATACTTACAATATAGCTTATATTTACACTTATATACATAGTATACAATGGTATTTTAGTTTTTTTTTGGGGGGGTTTTTTCACTTTTTATGGTTTCTATAGCTTTTGTGGAGGTAGGAGATGAAAGGTAAGAAATAGATGAGAAATAGGAAATGTTTTTGGTGTTTTTATGTTTAGTTTCTTTTATTAAGTTCCTTGGTATACTGAACTGTTGGCTGGTATGTTCTACCAAGCCAGGGGTTCAGTATACCATGAAACCTGTTATATGTATAAAAATTTACCTAATTTTCACTAAGATCGATTTATTTCATTTTTTTATTTTTGGACTTATTTTTATATAATTTTTATTTAATTACAAAGTTTACTCATTCTAAGCCTTTCAAAGGATTTTCCAAGTGTGTTAAGTGCTTAGAATGGAATTCTAGTGTATGAAAGGTAGTGAACTGCCTCAAACTACTCAACAGAATATATAAAAAATTAAGCCCGAAAATCATTGTGGATTTCATTTAATTCTACTTGATGGATAATTAGGCATTAAAATGACAAGCTGATAATGGATTCTAAACAGTATTACAAGCATTCAAATGATGTTAAACATGCATTGAAAATACATGAAGGCTTGTATACAATTCAATACACCATTATACACAAGTCAACTATCTAACAGAATGCAACCTAGGCCTATAATCCTTGTTTTTAGAACATCATCTACTGCAGCAATAGAAAGCAAAGAAGCAGGACAGCAGCAGCAATGCAGCTGCTGGAAATTCAGCAACACTACAGTAAACAAATCTAGAAACACTGCTATTACCAGCTAGACAACTACAGAAGGGCAAAACTTCTCTTTAGATGGCTTAACTGCTACTGTAGTTAATTTAGACTTCAGAGAAGTAAGTCTGAAGTAGTAAGGGACCTAAATTCATCTTTTATCTCCTGATTGAGCCATTTATATCCCAGATTAGATTCAAGAGAACCTAATCAAGGATACAAAAGAACTAGTTCAGGGAATACTTAGCTGGATTCGGTGGGAATGGAGCTGCATTTGCAGCAATTTGCTACGACTATTGGGATTCAAAACAGAAACATAAATTCTGTAAACACAATCTGACAAGGGTTACATATCACATAAAAAAAAACACTAGGGAATACAATTTAAGATGAAGATCCCTTGTCACAAATATCTCATCAAATCAGATCAGAAAATAGCTGATCTAACTCCTAATGCTATAGACAGCATGTAGAAAGGATTAAATCAGACAATTTAGTACAAAAACTTAAATCCCAGAACTCTAAAACCTTAAGGAATATTGAAAATTCCTTATGTTGAAAGTCAGAATTGCATTTTAAATCAACTCATAGATACAAGGTGGAGTCTCAAATCAACAAAATTGATTTTATTTGGCTCTACCGTGCATTCAAGGCATCCAAATCCTCAGAAAGAATCAAATTAGATCACGGCTCATCTGAGATGAATTTTGACATCAGAATCATCTCCGATTCCTAGCCAAACAGTGAATCACAATCAAAACATTTCGGTTTGCTCGATCAAAGCATTCAAAATTCAATTGGTTCACAATCCAAACTCAAAGTAAATTGGGCAAATCAGTTCTCCTTTCAGCTCAAATCAGGGGCTTTTGCGAACAAGATGGAATGAGTGAGAAGCCCCTAATATGGTTTTTGATGCTAATTTCAGATATAAGGGTGAAAACCATTCAGATTTGAAATTAGATCTAATGAATGGGTGAATTGTGAAAGACAGATCGAGGAAATCAGAAATGAGGTGAAAACATGTAGAGGAAGAACAGTATGAATAGTGATTGGGTGAATTTCATCTCCTCTAATATGGAATGATCAGAGTAGGTGAGGGGTGGGAATTAAAGCTAATTTCTACTCCTAAACTAAACTACCAGTACGTACAGCAGATCAACATTAATTCTAACTCTAATTCTATTGTTAATCTATCTAATTAACACTACAGCTAAACTAGAAAGCATTAAAACTACTCTAACAAGAAGAATGGGACCTGTGGGTCCTTAACCGGCGGCTAAGGAGGAAGAATTGAGGGGAAGGGTGCTCCAGCGGAGTGAAAACTTGCTAGTGGAGTTCAGGGTCGTCCTCAGGCATACGTCATCCCTACCAATGAGGAGAGTCGGAGAGAAGTCGAAGTATTCATAGCTGGTGGTTGTGAAAACTGGGCATTGGTGGGGAAAGGTGGCTGGAGTCGACGAATGACTACTAAGAATTTAGGAGGGAGCGATCCTTTGCGCGCTGACTAAGGAGGTGCTTAAGTAGAGATTTTAGTGAATCAAGTCACCACGCAAGTGAAATTAAGCGTAGATGGCAAGGGTGGTGAGGATGAGAGGAGAGAGTGCACGTGGCTACCAAATCAAAAATTGACCATTGGATGGGATCTGAGGGTAGTGGTGACCACACGTGCCAAATTTTACGAAGGTTCGAATCAAGGAGAGCCACAGATCAATCAAAATGAGAGATCAACGATCTAGATGGCTTGTGTTCTTCTCATGCTATAGTGCACACGCAGGATGTAGCAGGCATTGGAAGTGTATTAGAGAAATTGCAGGGATTCCCTTCTACGAAGGGGTATAAAAATTGTAGGCAGGCCCAAAAGTGATAGAGAATAGTTACAGAGTGGTCCTTTAGGGCTTACAAAGAGGTCCCTACTGGTTACAAATAGGTCCTAGGAGGTGTTCTAATAAATGGAATGTAATGCATAGAGGACCTAAATGTAAATATTTGATTTCAAGGCCTTAATGATGTCCAAATGCCTTCAAGTTTTTATATAAGCTTAATTGAACTTTTAAGAAGTTAATTAAGCTTTTGATTTGAAATCTTAAACTTGTTTTGTGTTCAATTTACACTTTGATCACCATTTGACCTTTTTCACAAGAATATCTCGTTTAATGTCCTAATTATGCAATTTTAACACAGAATTAATGTTTTAGGTCTTTTTCTTTTATTCCCACACTTAACCCTTTTTATGTGTTAATTTGACATTGTTTAACCTAGTTTCTAGCTTAACTTTAGCTATTTAGCTATGATGAGTAGCCACTCATCAATTATCCTTCCCAAAATGACCCTTCATCCAAATAAGTATTAATCAAATCACTTATTGAAGGCATGTAAAAATTAATAGAATGACAAGTTTTAAAGCTTAAATGGTTTATCAAGGTAATGCATGATTTAAATCAATTTTGCATTCCAATAGTAATGTACTTAGGCTCTAATTTAGTCCACTAAAGTGGATTTATCAAATACATCCATGCCTAAGTTTTGCTAGTCCCAAGCAAAATCATATGAATTAGATTAGGTCTATAGGTTGGATTTTATCGTCAGCATGCCATATTATGTCACTCTAAAGACTAGATTGAAATACCAACAATAGGCCTAAAGGTACTCAAGTACCAGGCAAGATACAGACCTGACCAACCTCAACCTTGGGTCTACCGTGAAGGTTTCTAAGGCTTGCAAAAACTACCCAGAGGTTCGTTGACCCCAGTGGTTAAACCACTCGTGTGTATGTGCAGCCAGTCTAGGTTTAGTTAGCCAGTGCATTTTTGATAAAAGAGATAGAAATATATTTATTTTAATAGTTTTCTCTATTTTCTTTTTTTAAATTCACCTAAATCCAACATCGGATTGGCCCTAAACATAATCTGCATCAGATTTCTTATCCCCACCATCATTCCTTGCAAGGTCCTTGGCATTCGATGCTTCAAGATAGCACCGCCCATAGCAACCCCAAGAACCCTAGCTTTCAACACTTTAGGATAGTGTCACCCATGGCGTTCTATAGCTAAAATCAGACCTTGGCATTCGACATTTTGAGATAATCCCGCCCATGCCGCCTAAACCAGCACAAGGTGCTTCAGTGCCCCCAATAGGATATTTAGATATCCTAGGAGACAAGCACCAAGGAGACGATATGTTACAACGCATCTTCGAGGGGAGTATGTTTTATTCCCCCTCTCTGCACTGGGAACTCGTCCAATCAACTGGTGTTTTTGAGCCACTCCTAAGTCAAATTTTCAGGAAAACATTTTGAGAACAGACACTTTTTGTCTTTATTCCTCAATATGAGCACTGAACCAGACTGATGTGTGATTTTTGGGTGCCTAGGTTACTAAGTTCCACAAACCAAAGGCATGCAACAGGGTCGAATGCTCTTTAAGTCTTAGACTTAATACATCAGCTTCGCAACTCCCTCAACCCCCTAAGGACAAGTCCAAATCTTAACAAATACATGTGTGTTTATGTCCTAAAATAGACCCAGGAGGCCTAAAGTCAGTATCCCTCACTTATCTCCTTTTCTCTAGCACTTCAAGACTTAATTAATCATTCATTCTAGCCCAGAACTTAAGTAACTCTTCCATAATCAAATGCTGGGACCAACAAAATTTTTGCACATTTTCCTCTCCCATCTCCTCAATATATTTGCAATTCAGCTCACAAAGATTTCATCTCCTTTTTATTTTCTCTCTTCTCTTCTTTTTTTTTATGTAAGATGGATGCCCTAACTGCATGAGAAATATGTATCATGCAATGAACAACATTAGGTTATGCCCCCTCATGCCTAAATCTGACAATGAACTCATTGGAAAGCAAGGAAAGATATTACTTGAGGTGGAGTTGGGATGTCTCACAAATTGGGATCTAGAAGGGAGGCAGAAGGAGACCAAAAGAAGATACGTAACAAACTTGACCTAGCAAATAACCCAAGATGTTAGCATGCTGGTGACGGAGAGTGATGCCAAATGCTCACTACATGTAGGAGAAAATAGGGTATTGCTAAGCTATTGTTGGAGGTTTTACATAATACACATGAGTAGTGACCTCTGGGTGTGCGCGGCGAGGAGGCAAAGGCTCTTCAAGTAGATATGTGTGGGAAAACGAGGGTGCGACGAAAGACACCCTAAGGATGATGGGATGACATGGACAAGCGTCGATCCATACCTACCACTCTACCATAGGAAGTATCGGTCAGGTTATCCTTTTGTAAAGCAGGAATGTGAGCAGGGACTTTAGGAAGTTGGTTCTACAAGAGTGTAAGTCCCTTAATTGTGGAGTAGGGACGAGGGTCAAAAAGGTCTTGATAGGTTCAGCAATCATCCTTAAGAACCATTCCCGTTGCTGAATGTCATCAGAAACAGCCTTAGTTACTGATTGTCTTTCAAGTTGCATGTCATTGGTGTGTGTGTCCTAGCATGGGCCCAAATGTTCATCTTCCAAGTAGAACCAATCAAGGGTGTTGCCCATTTTCTTATCATGTAAAGTTTGATCGGAAGCAATAGGAGTGTGAATATCCTCAACAACGACATCCCTTAGTCTTGTCCAAAGCTAAGATCTTGCCCATGGGGTGTATAGATTCCTACATTAATTGCTTCCATTTCTTCCCTTTATTTGAGAGGATGATTTTTGTAGTCAAAAGTAGGTAGGAATCCAGATTTGGCTAAATTAGTAAGATCCTTAGAGGGTGATGATAACAACATCATCAGCCATCACTAGCTTTAATTAGTCACAATCAAGAGACAACTGCTCCCACATAACCACTGAAGTGTCATAACCCATTGCATATCTTTTCTAAGAAGAATGCATTAAATCAGGGATAAATCTATAATTTTAATAGAAGATCATAAATATAGAACAATTATGAGGTTTTCCAGGGATTAAATGAAGGTAAAATGGTCATAAATGTCTAATAAAAGGGTCCATACAGACAGAAATGGGTTTTCATGCATTTCGATAATTAACAGACATCCGAAACCCTAATTTCAGACTCGCATAATTAATTGAAGTTTTGGTCTGAATAAAATTTATCTAAACTTTCTACAAATCATATAAAAATATTCTATAAGGTTTGGTATCCTTAATTTCACTTTAGAACCCATTCTGACCTAAAATAGAGTCTTAGACAGTAAGTTACCTTAATTTGGGTTTCTGCATAAATTATCCAATCAAACTTACTCAAAACTAAAATCTAACTTCACTGTCAGATTCCTTGGGTCGAAATTAGGTTTGTACTAAAATTTTGACCCAATTAAAGATAACCTTGACCTAGTTTGCATTTTGGTCCAGTCTAATTCTTCATCTCTCAAGTAGCCCCTCAACTTTCAAAATCAATTGCTAACAGTCCCCTAACCTTGTCATCTTCTTCGCATATAGGTCCCTACCGATATTGCCATGTGAACACATCAGCAGCCGACCTTCAATCAAGGAGTTCTCCCTGATTTCACGCTCAATCTCTTCCAAAGTTGGAAGGACTCCTCAGAAGATCTTCAATCTGAGCCACATCTTGGGCTCTAATTCTTACCCAAAACCTAATGCGAACCCTTTGAAATCAAGGGTTTCCTATACCGTGAAAGCTCCATGCTTTTAATCTTGGTTTCCAAACCTGGAATGCTCCCCTGTGGCCTATAAAAGATCCCTTATGCAAACCTCACCTCCTTAGCTTGGTTTGGAGGACAGACTCTCCTTCTTCCCTTCTCCCCGACCTCCATCTCCACCAACTTCGGTGACTCCCTCTGTCTGACTTCTTTCCCGTCCACTGGTGTCGGACTCGGATAGGTTGTTAATATGGTGATTTTATCATTGAAGTGTGTATAGTGGTTAACCAAAATTGGACCTAACCATCTCTTTACAAAATTTTTAACCTGGCCTACTTGATTTTATCTTGGTCACTTTTAGGCCTAGGGTCGAACTCAGGGAAGTGGGGTTACGAGTCAAGTTTCTACGCCTTTCCTACAACGAATCTCTTCCGTTCATTTATTGTGTTTTTGATGTTTTCTCTATTTAAATTTTTTTCTGGTAATCTTTGTCCTTGAGGCACACCCTCAAAATTGGATCCTTGGCTTTGAGCCAAAATAGGGTTCCAAAACGGATCTTGCTACTCGCAAGATGGATTACCTGTAAGTCAAGGATTATCTTTTCTCTTTTATACATATATTTTTTTATCTTTTTACTGTCATGCAAGAGAAATAGAAATAAAGTAAATATAGTATGTATATATTATATATGTATAAAGGGGTGGGGGTGGAGGCGGAGATGGAGTGTAGCACTGTGTCGAGTCAGTCGTCATTTCGAAAGATGCAACCAACAGGACAAGGTGCCGCGTGTAAGGTGCATTGGTGGAAGATGAATGCGAACATGCTTTTTGTACGTGTGTACCGGGGAATATCAGCAACTGGTGCAGATATTCCCACGATACCATGTATGGTAAATAACGTGAAAATATATATATATGTATGTATATATGTAAATATATCTATACGTATATATGGTTACAAATATATAGGTTTATATATATGTATATATATGTGTGTATATATATATGTATATATATATATATATAAGTATATGTATAGATAGATATATGCATAGATATATATATATGTATATATATGTGTATAAGTATGTATATATAACTATATAGATGTAAATATATATATATTTATATAGATTTATGTAGATAAATATGTATATATATATAGTTATATAGATACATATGTATATATGTATGTATATTTATATATATATATGTATGTATAAGTATATGTATATATGTAAATATATATGTATATATATATATAAGTATATAGATACTGTATATATATATATATGTATACTAACACTTAGTTATATAAATACTATATATATATAGATATAACTATATATATATATGTATATAAATGTATGTATATATATCAATATATATATATGTATACGTATATATATATGTATATAATAGAGTATAGTTGTGTGTGTGTGTGTATGGAAGTGTGAGTGTATGTGTGTGTAAGTGTTGGTAAAGAGAGAGTCAGAAAGTGTTGTGAGAGAGAGTGAGAGAGAGAGAGAGAGCGGGCTGCCGCACGCTTCCTGCTGGAGTGAAGAGGCTCTTTTTAAGTCGTTTGCAGCAGCGGGGTGACGTCTGGTGATTGAAGCTCGTGCGCAAGCGCGTATTCGTGCAAGGACGTGCACGCTGGAGGGCGATGGGCATGGAGAGGAAACACAGTGAACCGTGCTACGCGAAGGGCAGGAGCGGGCGCTGGCAGGCGCACGCAGGCGAAGATGTGGAAGGGAGCAGGCGGGTACGGGCGACGCAGGCACGTGCAAACGTGCAAACGGGCACTAGAGCGGCGCGGGGCTGAACGCGTGCATGGGTAGCGGCCGGTCGCGGCACGCTGGGTGACCGGTTAAGTGAGAAGCTCACCGGTCACCCCACTGTAGCCATAGTGTTCCACAGACTGGCGTGAACAGTGGCTACAGTGTAAGGCCGCGTCGCGCGACCAAGTACGGGTGGTGCTGTCAGTGCAGATGGCTCGACGCTTGCGGTGGAGTGGCTCCGGCTATTAGCTTGCGGGTGGGACCTCGCGATAGAGCGCACGGGGAGGGCTGGGTCGCGAGCGAAGCGGTGCGACGGGGCGCGCGGTGGCCTGCGGGTGTTGGTTGGGGTGCGCGGGAAGCTTGGCCGACAGCTGCAGAGGTGTGCAGTGGCTGGTTATGGGCGGAAGAGAGAGTGCGACAGGGTGAAGAAGCGGGAGGCGATGGTGCCTGCAGGTGTGTGCTGGAGGCGAGGGCGGCCTGCAGGCGTGTGTGGAATGGGCTGGGCGGCTGCTGCTGCCGCCTTGCCGCTGCTGCTGCGTTCGAAGCTTTGAGCTTCAGACCTTGAAGCCTGTGGCAATGGCTGAAGTGGCTAGAAAGTGACGAAGTCAGGGAAGAGCCACCATGCCCACCGGCTCTATGGTGAGCTGGGCAGTGGTGGACTCATGGTGGTGGTTGTGCACCACCGTGAGGTGCTCTTGTCCGCCGAGTGTCTCCTCAGTGGAGGAGGGCCAGCGTATGGAGGGAGAGGGAGGAGGTGGTGGCCTGGAGAAGAAGAAGCTGCTGGGTTTTTCTTGTGTGGAAGGACCAGGACACTTTTGCAAAGGAGGAGCCGTGGCTGTTTTATAGAGGAAGAAGTCATGCACAGCCACGCCCTAGCTGTGCATGGCTTGCATGTGGCTGCAGGGAGAGGCTGGCATGGCT
The DNA here is from genome assembly GCA_037157565.1 of Thalassia testudinum. NCBI lineage: Eukaryota > Viridiplantae > Streptophyta > Magnoliopsida > Alismatales > Hydrocharitaceae > Thalassia > Thalassia testudinum. The sequence goes on along the minus strand of JAZHRO010000015.1, from coordinate 43,389,495 downwards.
TGGCAGGGAGAGCATGAACAGGGAATGGTGCGAAGAAGATGTTGTCATGCAATGCAGCCGCAGGAAGAAAGTCAACTAAAAATAGAATTAAAAGTGAATTTTGCAAAGATGCACTTGAGGAAAAATGTTAATTGCAAGGCCACTTGTTTACTCTCCTCCCCTCTCAATTAAATGCATGCATGCATGTATTTTTACAAATGCAACTATGGAACCCTAATATGCACTGGTAATGCTAGGAAATAGCATAAGACGGCACAATTGCAGGTGTATTTTTGCGGTACAACCATACCCCCATGCCTATCGTTTGCTAGTCCCTAGCAAAACATTTTTCCGTAATGTGTTTAGAAATGATCTTTAAGTTGAAGATTTTCTTCTGAGGCAACATAGGCGTGTTTATTGTTGGATATTGTGAGAACCAATTGTAGAGAAGACTACCAGTACTTTAAGTCTCATATGACAAAGATCATCTCTCGACTAACCTGGACTCTTGATATTTAAACCATAAGTACGATTTCCAAGACCCAGGAGGTTTTTGCCATACTTGAGAGCTCAAGAGATTATGGCTTGTGCTTAGTGAAGGATCAAGACTAACCAGATAAACATTAAGACTCAAGCCCAGGGTTTCATGAATTTTTAAGTACAGGTTGGTCCCAGTTTCAGCTCGTGTTTTCGGATTGACCCTTAAAAGATGACGGAAAACTCAACTCCCATTTTCTGACATTTGTGGCTCACAGGAAAAACAGGGTATTTGCGACTTGCCCTAAAGGTTAAGGTAGAGACTTTTAGATATTTGTGAGATATACTGACTTATTTGCATCTTTTTTTTTTTGAAACGTGTGTCAATATATCTCTTACAACATTATTTGGAGGAGCACACTTTTCTTTTTGGTGGGAGAGTTTCTTTTTGGTGGAAAGAGTTTCTCCTAGACACAAGACTAAAGCCTAGGATAAAAAGTCTACCTACACACACAGGTAAGGACTCCACCTTCCCTAATGAACACTAGGGTTGGATCTTATGTTCACCTGGTCTTTCCTGATATATGTAGTGTGAACCAAGTTTACTTAGGCTCTCAAGTAGAAGTAAACCAACGGATCCTGTACTGGTGTCTCAGGTACAAGAATACGTCCTTAGTTAGGAGAGATTCTAATCTATTTTGTCAATGCTCAAGTGAATTAAGCTTGAGCCTGAGCGAATCAAGCTTCTATGGCCTGGAAAGTCTTCAAAATAGAGGTTGAATATCCATAAACACTTATTGTATTTTTGTTTCAGCTTTCAGATCATTACTAAACACCATTTATTATTATTATTATTATATATGTTTTTTTTTCTTTTTCTTTTTCTTACATATTTATAAATAGGTGAAAACTGCATGATACCATAAAATACCCAGATCCTATGGATGCCTATCCACCCCCCCATGCCAAACAATGCTATGTCCTCATATGCTTGCAGGGAGAGGTAGAGAAAGGATGAAAGATCGGGTAATGAGAGCTGAGGTGAAGGGTATACAGTGGGGTGGTAGGGTGGGTGGATGGTGGGTGGTCAAAGATCTGGCATTTTTTGGGACAAGAGTGTCCCTGGTGGGTTGGAGAATAAGTCAGGAGGAAGAAATTGGCCCTCAGATTGGCCAAGAAGAGGGGCTTCTTGGATAGATGGATCCAAAATGGTATATCCCCAGTGAGAAGTATATGGGCTCAAGGTCCCAGTGTGGAGATGCAACTCTGCCTGATTTGGCAAGAAAGAAAGGGCAATCCGGTCTTCAGGAGTGTGGATCGACGGTGAGTAGCCCGAATATGACTCAGACCACGAGGTATGGGAAGCGGAGAAAACCTCGTCAGAAGTCTGGTCAGGAGAAGGTACGAGACAAGGGAGGGATGGGGGAACGTCACAATATGTGTCGGTCAGGCAATTGTTAGTGTTTACTGGTAATCTGCAGCAGTCAGAATAGGTCCCAATTAGTCTGATACACGCGTCGACAGCCATGTCCTCGTCAGACGTGTCATCCTCGATGCAATCACAATCAAAGCTCTTGGCTACCTTGAAGATGTTAAGCTTGAGCTTTTCAGATCCAATGGCAATCTCAATACAGCCCGGCTTGCAGTCGATAAGGGCACGGGCTGTGGCCAAGAAAGGTCGACCGAGGATGATCGGACAATTAGAAAGTGAACTAGGAACTTCCATATCTAAAACAAGAAAGTCAACAGGAAAACAGAGACTATTGACCCTAACCACCATGTCTTCCACCACTCCCTTTGGGATTTTGACAGAACGTCTGCCAACTGTAACGTGACAGGGGTGGTTTTCAGATTTCCCAAGGAGAATTTTTCGAGCATGATGGTTGGTATAAGATTTATGGAAGATCCTAGATCAAGTAGGGCACGGTTAAAATTGCTACCTTGGATGCTGCAGGAGATAAGCGATGTGCCCGGATCTTTCTGCTTTGGTAGTAGATTTGACGTTATGGCACAACTCGCATAAGGTGAGAGAACCACCGGATTCTTGGTTTACTTTGACTGTCGCCTAGGTGTTGTGTAGTCTTTGAAAAATCGGGCGACAGTAGGTATGTGGTCGATAGCCTCGAGTAGGGGTACCTTGATTTCTACATCCCTGAACAAACTACGCAGGTTATCAAAGGCCTGCATATCTTTCTTCTTGCCTTTTGGCTCCCTCAGTAGAGCCTCAGGGAATGGAACTGATTCTGGCACCAATTTGGGTGTATCGTCCTCTCGCGAATGCGTTGCGCATCCTAAATGAGAGGGTGAAGAAGAAGACGGGCTAGGATCAAGTCGAGGCGGATCGCCGGTCAGCTTACCACTCCTCGTAGTGATAGCATTGGACGATGCGGATCTAGTGGGATCATATGACAGAGGAGGGTTTACAATAGGGACATAAGAGTGCGGTGCTGCAGCGGGATTAGCTTGAAATCCCGGTGGAATGCTCAGAGCTTGCAGAATTTGATTAACCTGTCCCTGAGAAGGTCGTACCTATGGTTGAGGACCACGGGGTACGAAGTTTCGCAGGTTTGGAACAGGTTGGGTGGGAAGAGTGCCCTGAGATCGAGTCGCCATACGCAGTTGACTGATCTCAGCATTTTGCTGTGCCAATTGGTGCTGAAGAGAGGTCATGCTATCTTCATGGCGCTTTGACATTTCCGTCATCATTCGCATCAATGTGTCAAGAGGACTTGATGCGTGATCGGTTTGCGGTACGCAAGGGCCTGATGGTGAATTTGCCATAGGATTAGACTGGGCCCTTGGGATGACGGGTGCGGACGGTCGCATTGGTCCACCCGTGGGGTTTTGGCGCTGTGGGTTGTTGGACCATGCGAAATTCTGATGATTTCGCCACCCTAGGTTATAAATGGCAGAGAACGGGTTGTTCCCCAGGGCGCAAGCGTCTTCTATGCCAGAAGATGTGTCCACATGTAAATGTACGTCTGAGCACACGGAGGATTGGTCCTCCGTGTCAAAATACTGGCTCGCAGAAGCCAGTTCCACATGACTTACCGAGTTGCTTGGCGTGACACTCGGTAAGGAAGGTCTTACGGGGTTTCTCGGGATAAGCCTGGTGTTGGAAGAATTGGGATTGTGACGAAGTGGTGAAGTGGGGGTGTTTGACATAGATCGGGCGAGGTTGGCCAGAAGCTCGTCCAGCTTCTTGTGCACGACGGAGACTTCATCCAATTTCTGTGCGATAAGGCTACGATTAGTGGATGAATGGGAGGGTCTCGTGTCAACTTCGTGGACATTTCAGGGCTGGCTGGTACGATTAAAGGTGACAATGGAAGCATTGTTCATTGAGTTTTCACTCATATTTTCAAACAATTCAAATGCTCCATTCTCATCTTTATTCATAAAGTTCCCTCCATAGGAAGCGTTTGCAATCTGCTTCAAAGTCTCATTTAGCCCGTAATAGAAGATCTGGGCTATATGCCACTTAGGCAGACCATGGTGCGGACACTTCCTGAGGAGGTCATTATACCTCTCCCATGCCTCATGAAATTGTTCGTCGTTTTGTTGCATAAATGAAGTGATAGCACGACGAAGCACATTGGTTCGCCCGATTGGGAAGAACTTCTTGAGAAATGCTATTCACACCTCTTCCCAAGAGTGGATGATTCTCCCAAGGATGCGTAACCACTGCGACGCTTTATCCCGCAATGAAAACGGGAACATTTTCATGAGGACTATAGGTAACCCAATATTTCTAGGTTTAACAGTTTCAGCTAATCGGGTTAGGTCTTCCAAGAGGAGAAAATGATCTTCACTTGCAAGACCATGAAAGTGAAAATTTATTAGGCCAATTATGTTCGGTTTCAGTTCAAAGTTGTCCTCGCCCATGGGGACCTGAATTTGTCCTATGGTCTCTGTAGCAGCGGGATTCTGATAGGAGCTAAGAGACCAAGGCTCCTCCCGTTCTGAAGGGTTCTGCATTTCCTCCAATGTTTCCCGAATGGCTTCCATTTGCTCATTATACATTTCCATTTGGGCTTGGAGGCGGGTTATGGGATCTAAGGCTCCACCACCTGGTGGGTTCTGAGGGCGGTTTCCTCCCTCGGGATTTGGGGGTGGGCGTGCAGCCATGTTATTGGAGGAGGAGGATGATTCGGCTCCTTTTCTAAAATTATCAGGCAATTCAAACAGTTCAAGGTTTTGTGACCTCCTCCCAAACATGCACTACCGTAGGAAGAATTGGGGAGATGAGAAGGGAAAAGAGATGAGAGAAATGACACCGCAAAGGAACACTTGATGACAAATTAATTCAATCAAATTCCTAACCTCTACAGTGTGCCCTTAGACCTAATGATCTATGTTACCTACTATCACGAACTGCGGAACTGAATGCGAGCACCGCGGAACCATCGGGCTAGATGGAGAGGCCATTTTCCCCAGTCTTAGACACCCGATAGCACGCGGGAACTCTCACCAGCACGTAGGAGCTACACGTATGTAGTTAGACCTCCAATCCTTAGTAAGGGTCAAGTTACTACCAGTTTTAGTTAGAGGCTTAGGATCTAGTGCTTTTGGAATGTGAAGGGTGTTGTTTACAGGTAATGCCCAAGTGATTGATTTTCAGAGTGTGTAAAACAAGCATGCAATGGGGAAATCTCCCCGAATTGAAGTTTTTAATTGGTGAATGGTTTTTAGCATTCAACCTTAAGTAGTATGAATTTTAGGATTTCTCTGAATTACCAATTCAACCAATCTCCGTACTTTGAGAGAATACAAGTTTTTTTCTTTTCTTTTCTTCTAAGCCGAACAAACCCTTCAATGTCAATTGGTTAATGCATGCTACAATGCAATGGGCTTCCCTAAATGGAGATTTCTATGTGTGGATGCACGAATCAGTTTTAGATTTATGTGAAAGGGAGCCAAAGCACTTCAATTCAAGTGCTCCCAATCACCACACACAAGGCTCAATCAACAGATAAAGAAACTCAAATTGTTGGGGTTGAAGTATTAGGGATCGGATCTTAGGCACGTTGAAAAGTCGTGGTGGGGTTGGAATCAACTCAATTCCAAGTCTCCCCACCAAAACGGTGATCCCGAATTGTATACAAGTGAGGCAAAAGAGGGGTGCAATCAATCTTTTTATGTTTGCCTCAAAGAATACTTCACACGGCGAAAAATTCAAGAATCAAGATTCTTGGATTTTCTCTATGCGAAGTAAGGTAGGAAATCGCGGGGCGGTGGGAGTGAAGACAATCAATCAAACAAGTGAATTTTAGTCCACTTGCCCCAAGAGATCCCAAGAAGATTTTCTGGTTTTTAGTTTTTAGTTTTTTCTTTTTTTATTAAGGTTACAAGTTAACCTAGGTTGCTAAGAAAAGAAGACCTACTTGTTTGGCAACGTGTGCGAAGTTCCAATGTGGTGTCGGCGTCTTCACGCTCTCGTTCCCGCCTTAGATCTGCTCACGTCTTTGACTTTGTCTGCCTGCCCTCTCCTTGCAACAGGTTCACCTGCACAGCAAAAAAAACAAAAACACCCATGAAGAGAGAAGAGAAAAATGAAAGGAATGCAATAGAAACTTACTTGCAGGCGCACTTCCCCGGCAACGGTGCCAGAAAAGGTATGGTGTCGAACCCGGATAGGTTGTTAATATGGTGATTTTATCATTGAAGTGTGTATAGTGGTTAACCTAAATCGGACCTAACCATCTCTTTACAAAATTTTTAACCTGGCCTACTTGATTTTATCTTGGTCACTTTTAGGCCCAGGGTCAAACTCAGGGAAGTGGGGTTACGAGTCAAGTTTCTATGTCTTTCCTACAACGAATCTCTTCCATTCGTTTATTGTGTTTTTGGTGTTTTTTCTATTTAGATTTTTTTCTGGTAATCTTTGTCCTTGAGGCACACCCTCAAAGTTGGGTTCTTAGCATTGAGCCAAAACAGGGTTCCAAAACGGGTGTTGCTACTCGCAAGACGGATTACCTACAAGTCAAGGATTATCTTTCCTCTTTTATATATATATTTTTATCTTTTTACTGTCATGCAAGAGAAATAGAAATAAAGTAAATATAGTATGTATATACTATATATGTATAAAGGGGTGGAGGTGGAGGCGGAGATGGAGTGTAGCACTGTGCTAGTCGATCGTTGTCTAGAAAAATGCAACCAACAGGACGAGGTGCCGCATGTAAGGTGGATTGGTGGAAGATGAATGCGAACACGCTTTTTGTACACATGTATCAGGGAATATCAGCAACTGGTGCAGATATTCCCACAATACCACGTATGGTAAGTAACATGAAAATATATATATGTATGTATATATGTAAATATATCTATATGTATATATGGTTATAAATATATAGGTATATATATATGTGTATATATATATATATAAGTATATGTATAGATAGATATATGTATAGATATATATATATATGTATATATATGTGTATAAGTATGTATATATAAATATATAGATGTAAATATATATATATATAGTAATATACGTATATATATATAGTTATATAGATACATATGTATATATGTATGTATATATATATATATATATATATATGTATGTATGTATGTATAAGTATATGTGTATATATATGTATATATATACATAAGTATATAGTTATATATATATATATGTATGTATGTATATAGACTAATACATAGTTATATAATTTCTAATATATGTATAGATATATGTATAAATATATATATATATATGTCAATAAGTATATGTATATATGTAAGTATATATGTATATATATATATATAAGTATATTGATATATGTATATATATATATATATATGTATACTAATACTTAGTTATATAAATACTATATATATATATAGATATAAGTATATATATATATGTATATAAATATATGTATACGTATATATATATATGTATATAATAGAGTATAGGTGTGTGTGTGTATGGAAGTGTGAGTGTATGTGTGTGTAAGCGTTGGTAAAGAGAGAGTAAGAAAGTGTTGTGAGAGAGAGTGAGAGAGAGAGAGAGTAGGCTGCCGCACGCTTCCTGCTAGAGTGAAGAGGTGCTTTTTAAGTCGTCTGCAGCAGCGCGGCGATGTCTGGTGATTCAAGCTCGTAGCGGAGTGATGTCTGGCTTGCAAGGACGTGCGTGCAGGAGGGCGATGGGCGCGGAGAGGAAATGTAGTGCTCCGTGCTGCGCGAAGTGCAGGATCGGGCGCTGGCAGGCACACGCGGGCGAAGACGCGGAAGGGAGTAGGCGGGTGCGGGCGATGCAGGCGCTCCCAAACTCGCGGACGGGCTCTGGAGCAGGCACGGGTGACCGGTTAAGTGAGAAGCTCACCGGTCACCCCATTGTAGCCACAGTGTTCCGTAGACTGGCGTGAATAGTGGCTACAGTGTAAGGCCACGCCGCGCGACGGGGTACGGGCGGTGCTGTGAATGCGAACGGCTCGACGCGTGCGATGGAGTGGCTTTGGCTGCTGGCTTGCGGGTGGGACCTCGCGACGAAGCTCGCGGGGAGGGCTGGGTCGCGAGCGAAGGGGCGCGACAAGGCACGTGGTGGCCAGCGGGTGTTGGCTGGGGTGCGTGGGAAGCTTGGCCGGCCACTGCAGGGGCGCGTAGTGGCCGGTTGCGGGCGGAAGAGAGAGCGCGACAGGGCAAAGAAGCAGGAGGCGATGGTGCTTGCAAGCACGCACTGGAGGCGAGGGTAGCCTGCAGGTGTGCGCGGAATGGGCTGGGCGGCTGCTGCTGCCGCCTTGCCGTTGCTGCTGCGTGCGAAGCTTTGAGCTTCAGACCTTGAAGCCTGCGGCAATGGCTAAAGTGGCTTGAAAGTGACGAAGTCAGGGAAGAGCCACCACGCCCACCGGCTCTATGGTGAGCTGGGCGATGGTGGACTCATGGTGGTGGTTGTGCACCCCCGTGAGGTGCTCCTGTCCGCCGGGTGTCTCCTCAGAGGAGGAGGGCCAACGTATGGAGGGAGAGGGAGGAGATGGTGGCCTGGAGAAGAAGCTGCTTGGTTTTTTTTGTGTGGAAGGACCAGGCCACTTTTGCAAAGGAGCTGTGGCTGTTTTATAGAGGAAGAAGTCATGCACAGCCATGCCCTAGCTGTGCATGGCTTGCATGCGGCTGCAGGGAGAGGCTGGCATGGCTTGGCGGGGAGAGCATGAGCAGGGAATGGTGCGAAGAAGATGTTGTCATGCAATGCAGCCGCGGGAAGAAAGTCAACTAAAAATAGAATTAAAAGTGAATTTTGCAAAGATGCACTTGAGGAAAAATGTTAATTGCAGGGCCACTTATTTACTCTCCTCCCCTCTCAATTAGATGCATGCATGCATGTATTTTTACAAATGCGACTATTGAACCCTAATATGCACTGGTAATGCTAGGAAATAGCGTAAGACGGCACAATTGCAGGTGTATTTTTGTGGTGCAATCATCCACCATGTACAATAGGCTATGGTACCATCTTCCTCAAACTCCTCTACACATCGCAATACTCACAAGCACCACCTACCTCCCATCATCGTCACTGCTTCACCCACCGAAGAATTCACCTTCCACGGCGTCAGCCAATCAAAGCCGATGCTACCCTGCCCCTTTCGTCCAATTAGGTTAGCTTGGTTTCCTTCTTCCTCTTCTCTTTTCCACCCTTCAAAACCTCAAAACAAACTTACTCCGTCACCGTACGCCGTCATCTTCTCCATCTACAGCCGCACACCGTATGCGGTCATCTCCCTGTCGCTCCACCGCACCACACGCCTCATCAACACCCTCACAACCCCCACCATACCTCTGCGAACAAAACCCCCATCTTTATTATGCATTCCACCCATCCAAACACTCCACTGAACACTTCCGCCTTCACGCTCCTCTGTCACTGTCCGCCCTCATCCACAAACGAAACACCCCACGGACGTTGCCGTCACATTCCACGCCCTCTGACAATCCTCCTGAGCTTTTTAACCAGGGCTTTTAGCCAGTATTTTATATTTTACACATCCCACCAAAGCTGTCACTGTGTCATCTTCTCTAGCCGTGTTCATCGAGCCGTAGCCACGTTCTTCATCCAATCCACCCCAAGTCATGCGGATTCACTCCAGGAGGACCTCCAGGTCCTCAATTGAGGATCCTAGCTATAGTAGCTATGCCATTTGTAGGAATCTCACTCAGTAAGCTACCGTGACCTCGCGTAAGGAAAATTGCTGTGGGGATAGTCCCACATTGGTGAAGGAAGAAGGCGAAGCTATGCATATATTGATTTTGTCTTAAGACCTTATCGCCCAGTCACTTGAGGGGTCGGGTCCCTCACACCCCTTCACATTCAAATGCCTGCCTATCCTCACTCCTCAGCTACCACCCACGCCAGTAGCCCTGGACATTGTACATGACTTGTATACCCAAGTATGGATCCTACTATGCACTGGGTCTGAGAGAGAAGGAAAGGAGGAAATTGTGAGAGAGCGGGGGAGGGTTTCCATCCTCTGTGTATGCAGTTAACACTTAGTTGCTGAAGGCCCCTTGTGCTTGTAAAGGAGGAGAAGAACAAAGGGAAGGCCATGAGAAGAAGAAGAGAAGAAGGAGAGGGCTTATGCAGAAAGCAGAAGATAAGAAATAGAGAAGAAGGATTTGAGAGCCTTGATCATTTAAGTAGTTTGATTTGAGAAACCGACGTCTAATTACTAAGTATTCAAGCTACTATTGGGTTATTTAGTTTAATTAAGATGTCTGATATGCATGCTTAATTAAGGTTAACAATTTGTGATCTAAATCTCCATTATTTTGTCCTAACTTCCTTTTATCATTGTGATCTATTGAAATACTCATGCTTAGAATAGAATATCAATTTGAGTAGTTATTATTCATTGAATATCTCTTTTGTGCTTCAATTATGGTGCTCATTTATATGTAATTAAAGATTAGCACGTGAATTACAAATTTTCTCCTTGTGTTTGACCTCGGACTTCAATTTAGATTTTGAGTAATAAATTTTATCTGTTGATCGAGCTATTTAGGAGTGTGATACAACGAAATGACCTTATATACTCCCTGATAGTCCTCATTCAACATTTTGGCATCGTTACCGGGGAGCAACATGCAATTCACTGCTATTCTTGTTTTACTTGATTTTATTTGAGCACTAACTTGCCTTATTTGTTTTCTTGTGATTTTTCGAGGTACATCACAAGGTGATCTTCTGTGCAAATCAGTCACTCCCGGGGTAGGTAATCTCTTTTCTTCCCTAATCAATCTCTTAATCTTAAGAAGATCAAAAAAGGAAACAAATCAATTACGAACCCCCTGCCTTGTTTCCGTAGTAATCATCACCTAAAAGACAAGTTCCTGATTTACAAATGAAAAATTCACATCTGATTGAAGTTAAGAAGATTTTAATTAGAGATCCCTACCCTATTTCCTGTACCTATTAGGGATTATGCTTAATTTCTGATCGCTTTGGACCACGCACTTCTTGTTTGAAGTCTAAGGTGAACATTCTTAAGATCAAATTGGACTTGAAATAGAGCCAATTATGGTTTCAACATTACAGTTTGAAGCGCTAGTTCACACTTGCCTGAATTAAAGAAAATTGACCCTCCAGCATTTGTGTGCTACCCAAACCTATGCTTGAAAAGAACTAATCACTTAAACCCTAAAATCAGGGTCTAATTTCACTTGAACCTTAAAAATTGTGGACCTAATAACCTGAGAGTCAATTCAGGTTGATTCCTAGGTCATGACCTAGATTTCATTCTTCAGCTTTTAGGACAGGACAGGTGAAGTTGGTCTACTTTGTGGGCCAATCAACCTACAAATTAGGTTACAAATCACATCAATTTCTAAATCAAGTGAAATCCAAGGCACAAATTAGGCTAAAATTGGTAGACTTAAGGTCTCAATTTGTACATTCCGTTCTACTTGGAACCGCAGTGACAAGGAAGGTTGGGTGGGGGAAACCTTGTAACTTATGGGGACGCTCTACCACGTAGGGGTCTTTACAAGGCTCTCCCTTCTTGGCTACCCAGGTAATTCTCGGGTGTGCGGATTTTTTGATTCAGAGGTATCATCCACCTTGATATAAGCCTTAGTCATCCAAAAATCTTTAGGTGCCTTGATTGGGTCCAATTCATATCCAGTCCCTCATCCCTTCTATAGAGCACAAACACGGGAAGGTCATTAGGCTTTCATCCTAAGAGGCCTCATTAGATCTTCTACAGGGATTTCTGATCTGATCTGACTACTTCAATCTGAACCTGAGTTTGATTCTACATCTTGATTCCACCACCTGATTCAAAAATGCAACCTGACATTTTAGGAAAAGCAATTAGGAAACCTATGTCCCAAATGACTATTAAAGATAAGATGGTTGAGGCTGTTTATAACCACCATGAAGAATATTATAGAGCCTTAGATAGGGACATTCAGGATAAATTTGGAAAAACAACAAACCACATTATGAACTGCATCAAAATAATATGGACACAAATGAAACACGGTTCAACCTAGGATGATCTCTTAGCAGAATACATTGAATTGATGAAAGTACGTAGCATTGAGTGTCTACAAAGTTGGTCAAAATCCTTCACTTTTGGAAAAACATCAAGATCTCATGGAGGAATGGAGAAAATTGCTAAATATGTTGTGTTAAACAATTGATTGAGAATACCCCTACATCCCTTCCGAAGATAATGAGACACCTTGGAACAACACTAATGATCAACATGATTCCATAGAGCCTGGGTAAAAAAATTAGAATTATTGTGGACCCTCAACCCAAATGGAAGTCAAATTACATAATGTGCTAAATGATACACCCGATAATGAGATGGGTTGGGAGGATCTAATTGTAGGCATTCACAATTTCGAACTAGCCTTAGAAAACCATCAAGCTAGCTCACCATGCATTGAAATTTCAGAGACTTGTGATGATGAGATTGAATCAAAACATCTCGAGGGTGTAAATTCCACCCCTTATTCAGATAAGTTGATCCTCGAGAACAATTCTGACACCCTTACAGAGCCTAGCTTAGATTTTAGTAACCCAATGCCTACATCTGACATAGAATCTAGATCTAAACTTAATTGGGATGATTTTGAGGCCCATGTGATGAGAGTCAGATTTTGAATTTGAATTACGATTCTAGGCCTGTATTTGATGAGTACACTTCTCCAGACTCCTTAGAGATACGAATTGATTTCTCTAAAGTCATGTAGATCTATGATATAGAAACCAAGGAGTTGGAAGAGTTGGGTATCAATTGGGTCTACCCTAGGAGCCAATAACCCGAGCCTATGTCTAATAAGGACACCTTTTTAAGCTTGGAATTTGAAATTAGGTTAGATCTAAGTCAGGTTGTTGAATCTTCGCATCTTTGATTCTCTCTGTGGTGAAACTCTCAATCCAAAATTAGATTCAAAAACTCATTCCCCCAAATTCTATGATGATTTTGAATCTTACTCTAATTATGGAGAACCTTTGTTACTTAATGACTGTGAACCAAATTACGACCTCAATAGCCATGATCTGTTCTTTAACTCAGACTCTAAGTTCCCTGATCCTGAGATCATCAATTCAAAATCAAGTTCCATTGAGATGGAATCATTCCTTTTTTATCTTCAAGAATCAGAAATAGTAAGTGCCTAGAGTGTTTGCAATCTAGAATCAAATCTTCTATTGACTCAGATTTCCATGATCCTATAAGCACTCTCCAAGCATTTACCTTTAATTTTGATGAGGACCCTCTAGATGAACCCACCTTTGAATCCTTTCTAGAGGAGTCCTCAACACACACACATCTCATGGAAACCACATCTTCTGATCCACATACAGGATTTCTCAAATCCGATCCCAACCTCGACCCGCCACCGGAATCAACTTCTACTCTGATTCACCTTTCTCTGATCTGGTTGCATATGATTCTCCTCCAATTGTTGATCAGGTTCGAACTCTGATCAGATCGATAATCACTTCCCATCCTTTTCTAATCCTACTAGTAGGGTTCCTATATCCTTTTGAGATCCATTTTCTTTTGAGGATCCCTACTCTAACCAGGCTGAGTCAACTTAGCTAAACCCTAGATTCTCATTTTCATAACCATTTGAACCTCAAAGCATCTGGTGGGCTCCACATCTATTGATTCACATCCATCAACCCACCATACTGATTGGGTTTGGGCTACATCATCAACCTGTTGATCTGAATAAGTACCTGGTTGATCAACGGAGCTTATTCTACAAAACTCATCTGATTTGACCACCCATTTCCTTGACTACCTTCTGCTCAGGTGAAGGCATTGAATTTAGCACTTAACGGGAGGCAACCCGTCATTCCAAAAACTCGAGACCCTTCTAATCATCCTTTTGAGCTACACTCCTATTGCACTTCTGAGTTTAATTTTGAAATAGCTGACTCCATACTTGTATCAAAGCTCGAAATTGTCTGCAACAATCATCCCAACCCATTCACCCACCCTTTGAACCCATTCTAACCCATGAACCAAGCTGATTTCATACCCTCTGGTTTATAATGAGGACATTGCAAAACTTAGGCATGGGGGGGTGTTAAAGTGCAAACACAAAAATTCAATTCTCTGAAGGGTTTTCACAAAAGAATACATATCCAAAAAAAGCAAAAAAATAAAAAATTTTGAAAAAGAAAAAAAAATGGAAATGGGAGGAAAATTTTGAGAATTGAGCATATCATTCATGAGGAGGAAAAGAGGAGAGAGTTTAAATGTCAAAAAGGAGCAACATTCAAGGACAAAATTGATAGTCATTAGCACTTGATTATGAAGATTACTTAAGTTCTAGACCTAATCAAAAGAAAAATTAAATTAAGTCTTGAAAAAACAAAGAGACAAAGAGATTTGTATAAGTGCTAATCCTAGGCCTCTTGGGCTTATTTTAGGACTTAAGCATTCATGTATCCATTAAGATCCAAATTAGTCCTCAAGAGGTTGTGGAAAGTGCGAAGCTGATGTATTAGGTCTAAGGCTTAGGGATTATTCGGCCCCGTTGCCTGCCCTTTAGTCTGTGGGACTTGGTAACCTAAGCACCCAAAATCACACACTTAGTCTGGTTCCATGTGCTAAATAAAGAAAAATTTGCAAAAAGTATTCTATTATGAAAAGTCATCTCGAAAATCTAAGCTTAAGAGCTGCTCGACAACACAAGTTGATTGGAGGAGTTCCCGGCATATAGAGGTGGGAAATTCCCCTCAAAGATGCATAATAACATATCGTCTTCTCGGTGCTTGTCTCCTAGGATGTCTAAATGTCCTACCGGGGGCATGTAGGCACCTTCTGCTTGTTCAGGTGCCATGGGCGGGATTATCCCGAAATGTTGATGATGTAGACACATCTATTTAGGTTAAAATGCCTATTCATGCATGTTCCTAGGCTTAAATTTGCATTTCATGTTATAAATATTGTATAGCAAGCATCATTCTGCATTTAGAGTAGTTGTATATAATTTAGGTTACTTACATCATTTTTGTGGTCAGGATAGAAGGATATTTATTTTGGAGCCTCGGATTGATGATCCGACCGTACGGATTTGATCAAGATGACGATCAGAGTCCAACACTTCCGAAATCGCCTCGATCGTAGTCCCGTAGCACCATATGCAATCCAAGGAAGATCAATGGCTGAGGGACCAGGTGACGCAATCTAGAGCATCAAACGACAAATCCGACTACACGGATGGATTCGGGTCGACGATCGCAGCCCAACAGCATGAAAATCAACTTAATCCGACCTTTCTAGCATCCCCTACAAAGGAAAGAAGATGGACGGCCTAGATTGTGCCACGTGCCACAACCCAGGCCGCCCATCTACACACACATGCCACCACACATGCACAGCAGTGCTTGTGCGCGTGTGCGTGTGGAGGCATGCACGAGCAAGCAGAACGACGTGCGCAGCAGTGCAGCGCGCGCGTGGAGGCAGCGATGCATATCGCGAGTGCACGAGTGACAAGGGCACGTACAGCATGCACCAGTGCAGCGTCGGGTGGGTGCGTGGGTTGCCTTCATTGATGTTTGTGGTGGATCTTCAGTGATGTTTATGACCGTCACTAAATGTCCTGTATACGAATTTGATTCTTTCCTCCACTATAAAAGGACCCCTACCCCTCTTGTTTTTCTTTATCTCTACCTACTCTACTCCCACCTACTCCCAAGCTCTAGCAGGCCTACCAACACTCCATTAGAGCTTGTTCTCAAGCTCCCAAGGCTCCTATTAGTGTATCAAACGCAATAGCGCCGCTCGATCGTGATCGAGGGGTTGAGTCAAGGCTTATCTATTAGGTTCTCATGTCATCATTTATACCGACCACTTGACCTTGAAACATCTCTTAGCTAAAAAGGATGCCAAACCCTGGTTTATTCGCTGGATTTTGCTGTTTCAAGAGTTCAATCTTGAAATCAGGGATAAAGCCGAGGCACAAAATGTAGTGGTGGATCACCTCTCGAGAATCCTAATTGATTCTCCTCATCTAGATGTCCTGATCTATGATACTTTTCCGGATGAGACTATCCCCATAGTCTCGGGTATCCGAAACCCCTGGTTTATGGATATTGTCAATTATTTGGCCGTTGGTCAAATCCCCCAGGATTGGACCAAACAACAATGGGATAGGCTTGCGTCTATGCCAAAATATTTTTTTTGGGATGATCCTGAGATGTACCGCATCGGCGTAGACTAGATTATTCGTCGATGCATCCCAGAAGTTGAGTTCCATAGCATACTTGAGTTCTACCACACATCTGCATGTGGTGGACACTTTTCCAGGAAAAAGATGGTCGCAAAAATCTTACAATCCGGATTCTATTGGCCATCTTTATTTAAGGATGCCCAAGAATTGTCAAAGTCATGCACCTAATGCCAGACACTCGTGAACATGGCTAAGAGAGATATGATGCCCTTGAACCCAATTCTTTCCGTCGAAATTTTTGACATTTGGGGCATTTACTTTATGGGACCCTTCCCTCCTTCATTTGGACACCAGTATATTATGGTCGCTATTGATTACGTGTCCAAGTGGATTGAGGCAATTCCTACCCGGACCAATGACCACAAGGTGGTCATCGATTTTGCGAAGAGAAATATCTTCAGTCAGTTCAGGGTTCCAGGGCAATTATCAATGATGGTGGCACACATTTCACTCATGCCAAGTTTCGGAATTTACTATGGAAATGCAGGGTGAATCATCAGATTTCCAAACCTTACCACCCTCAGATGTATGGACAGGCTAAGGTCTTCAATCGGGAGATCAAGAACATTTTGCAGAAAACCATTAGGCTAGATAGGAAGGATTGGACCCAAAAGCTAGATGATGCTCTTTGGGCTTACCGTACGGTGTACAAAATGCCTATCAGTATGTCTCCGTTCTGTCTGGTGTTTAGTAAGGCATGTCACTTACCTATAGAACTTGAACACCGTGCATTCTGGGCCATCAAGAAATGTAATGTGGACCTTGAGTTGGCCAGGAAAACCAGGAAATTCCATTTATCTGAGTTGGAGGAACTTCAAAATGATGCTTATGAAAACACCAGAATCTATAAGGCAAGGACCAAAGCTCTCCATGACCAGATGATTTCATGTAAGAGCTTTGAAATGAACTAGAATGTCTGGTTTTTGGATTCTTCATTGAAGCTTTTCTCTAAAAAAACTTAGGTCTAAGTGGGACAACCCGTTCGTTATTAAGCAGATTTTCCCTAACGGGGCCATCGAAATCTCTGACCCAAAGACGAGTAATATTTTCAAGGTCAACGGATAGCGTCTCAAACCCTTTGTAGACCATGTGCTCCCTGAACATATCTCAGACAAGGTTGCTCTTACCTCGCCGTAACCACCCCGGGCTGATCATCGCCTAGCTGAAGGCACTAAACTTAGCACTTGTAAATACTGTTCCAAGCTGACCAGAGTCTCATGGAAACCAGGTGCTATTCTTCCACTTCTACTCTCCTGCATGCTTTCATTTTAAACAATGAGGACATTGAAATAGATAAGCAAAGGGGGGGTGGAAATATCTTATAATCATTTTGTCAGCTATAATAGTAATTTCCTGCTTTCCTTTATTCTATTTAAAAAATGATAATAAAAAAATAAAAAAAAAAGAATTAGGTGACGAGAACTTAGGCATTAGGAGTTGCAAACTTTAGGAATTGATACTTTGAGACCTGATTGCACTGCAAAAATACACTCGCAATTGTGTTGTCCTGTGCTATTTCCTAGCATTACCAGTGCATATTAGGGTTCCATAGTCGCATTTGTAAAAATGCATGCATGCATGCATTTAATTAAGAGGGGAGGAGAGTACATAAATGGCCTTGCAAATAACATTTTTTCCTCAAGTGTATCTTTGCAAAATTCACCTTCTTTTTATTTTTATTTCTACTTGACTTTCAAACTCTTCCCACAGCTGCATGGCAACTTCTTCTCCTCGCGCCATTCCCTGCGCAGGTCCTTCCCTGCGGCTGCCTCTCCCTACCAACCCATGCGCAAGCATGCACAGCCAAGGCATGGCTGTGCATGCTCTCCTCTTCTTTGAAAAGAGTTCGGCTGCCTTCTTGCAAAGCAGCCTGGTCCTCCACTTCAAAAATCCAACTTCTCCTTCCAGGCCACTGTCCCCTCCCCTCTCCCTCCATACGCCGACCCTCCTCCTCTGAGGAGACACCCGGCGGACAGGAGCACCTCACGGTGGTGCACAACCACCACCGTGAGTCCACCACCGCCCAGCTCACCAAAGAGCTGGTGGGCGTGGTGGCTCTTCCCTGACTTCTTCACTTTCTAGCCACTTCAGCCATTGCCACAGGCTTCAAAGTCTGAAGCTCCGCGGCAGCAGCAAGCAGCAAGGCAGCAGCAGCTGTCCCAGCCCTTTCCATGCACGCCTGCAAGGCACCCTCGCCTCCATCGCACGCCTGTAGGCGCCCTCGCCTCCAGCTTCTTCGCGCAAGCGCCCTGTCGCGCTCTCTCTTCCGCAACCGGCCACCGCGCGCCACTATAACGGCCGACCATGCTTCACCGCACGCCAACAGCACCCGCAAGCCTCCGCGCAAGCAGCAGGTCACCCTCGCCCTCCACCACACACGCCAGCAGCCCTCTTCACGTGCTCTGTCGCGACATCCCGCCGGCAAGACACCAGCCGGAGCCACTCTTCCGTGCGCTTCGAGTCGTCTGCACTCACAGCACCGGGCGTACCCGGTCACACGGGTAGGCCATACAATGTAGCCACTGTTCATGCCAGTCAGCGGAACACTGCGGCAGCAATGGGGTGACCAGTGAGTTTCTCACTTAACCGATCACCCGGTGGGCCGCAACCGGCCGTAGCTCGCACACGTCTCGGCCCGCGTCGCCCGCAATCACCCGCGTATGTCTGCGTGCGTCAGCCTCTCCCACCCCCTGCCTTCGCCCGCTTCCTTCACCGCGTGCGCCTGAGAGCACCTGCTCCAGCCCTTCCACGCACCGCAGTGCGCTGCGGCCTCCTCTCCATGCCACTCCCTCCAGCGTGCTCCACTTTACGCATACGCGCCTGCGCATGCGCGCGTGGACCAAACGACGCTCCATAGCTTCAGACGCCTCAACCCTCAGCAGCGCCCGTTCTCTCTCTCCTGATCTCTCTCTCTCTCTCTCTCTCTCTTTCTCATAGCACTCTCTCCCTATCTCTTCACCGACGCTTACACACATACACTTACATTTTCTTACACACACACAAAAACCTATACACTATTATATACATATATATATATACGTATACATATAAATATTGTTATATATACATATATTTATATACATATATATATATATATCTATATATATAGTAGTATGTATATAACTAAGTATTAGTATACATATATATATATACAAATATCTATATACTTATATATATATATATACATAAATATTTACATATATACATATACTTATATACATATATATATATACACATATATCTATATACTTAAATATATATATATACACATATATACTTACCTATATACATATCTTTATATACATATATATACATATTTAGCTACATATATCTATATATCCATATATTACTATATATATATACATATATATATATATACATCTATATAGTATTAGATACATACATACATACATACATATATATATATCTATCTATACATATAGCTACATACATATATACTTATATACTTATATATATATTTATACATATATATATACCTATATATTTATAACCATATATATATATATATACATATATATATATATATTCACATTACTTACCATACGTGGAATCACGGGAATATCTGCACCAGTTGCTAATATTCCCTGATACCCGCATATAAAAAGCGTGGTCACACTCATCTTCCACCATCCATCCTACACTCCACGCAGCACCTCATCCTGTTGGTTGCGTCTTTCTAGATGACGACCGACTCGACACTGTGCTACACTCCATCGTCGCCTCCACCCCCACCCCTTTATACATATATAGTATAGACATATATATATAGTATAGTTACTTTACTCCTATTTCTCTTGCATGACCATAAAAGGATAAAAATATATATATAAAAGAGAAAAGATAATCTTTGAATTGCAAGTACTCCGTCTTGCGAATAGCAAGACCCGTTTTGGAAACCTGATTTGGCTCAAAGCCAAGAACCTAATTTTGAGGGTGTGCCTCAAGGACAAAGATAATCAGAAAAAAATCTAAATAGAAAAACACCAAAAACACAATAAACGAATGGAAGAGATTCGTTGTAGGAAAGTCATAGAAATTTGACTTGTAACCCCACTTCCCTAAGTTCAACCCTGGGCCTAAAAGTGACCAAGATAAAATCAAGTAGGCCAGGTTAAAAATTTTGTAAAGAGATGGTTAGGTCCAATTTGGGTTAACCACTATACACACTTCAACGATAAAATCACCATATTAACAACCTTACCGGGTCCGACACCATACCTTTTCTGGCATCGTTGCCGGGGAGGTGCACCTTCAAGTAAGTTTCTATTCCATTCCTTTCATTTTTTCTCTTCTCTCTTCACAGGTGTCTCTGTTTTTGATGTGCAGGTAAACCTGTTGCAAGGAGAAGGCAGGCAAACAAAGTCAGAGACGTGGGTAGGTCCAAGGTGGGAACAGGAGCATGAAGATGCCGATACTACACTGGAGCTCCGCACACGTTGCTGCACAAGTAGGTCTTTCTTTCTTAGCAACCTAGGTTAACTTGTCACCCTAATAAAATAAAAAAAAACACAAAAAAACACCAAAAAAAGACTAAAAACTAGAAAAACTTCTTGGGATCTCTAGGGGCAAGTGGGTTAAAATTCACTTGTTTGATTGATTGCCTTTACTCCCACTGCCCTGGGATTTCTTGCCCTACTTCGCATAGCGAAAATCCAAGAATCTTGATTCTTGAATTTTTCATCGTGTGAAGTATTCTTTGAGGCAAATAAAAAGATTGATTGCCACCCCTCTTTGCCTCATTTACCTACAATTCGAGATCACCTTTTTGGTGGGGAGACTTGGAATTGAGTTGATTCCAACCCCACCATGACTTTTCAACTTGCCTAAGATTCGATCCCGAATATTTTCACACCAACAATTTGAGTTTCTTTATTTGTTGATTGAGCCTTGTGTGTGGAAATCTTTTTGGTGATTGGGAGCACTTGAATTGAAGTGCTTTTGCTCCCTTTCACACTAATCTAAAACTGATTCTTGCATCCACAAATAGAAATCTCCATCCAGGGAAGCCCATTGCATTGTAGCATGCATTAACCAACTGATATTGAAGAAGGGTTTGTTGGGCTTAGAAGAAAACCTGTATTCTCTCAAAACCCGGAGATTGGTTGAATTGGTATTTCAGCGAAATCTTAAAATCCGTACTACTTAAGGCTGAATTCTAAAAACCATTCACCAATTAATAACTTCAATTCGTGGAGATTTCCCCGTTGCATGCTTGTTTTACACACTCTGAAAATCAATCACTTGGGCATTACCCGTAAACAACGCCCTTCACATTCCAAAAGCACTTGATCCAAAGCCTCTAACTAAAACTAGTAGTAACTTGACCCTTATTAAGGATTGGAGGTCTAACTACCTGCGTGTAGTGCCTACATGCTGGTGAGGGTTCCCGCATGCTATCGGGTATCTAAGACTGGGGAAAATGGCCTTTCAATCTGCCCCGGTGGTTCCACGGTGCTCGCATTCAGTTCCGTAGTTTGTGATAGTAGGTAAATTAGATCTTTAGGTCTAAGGGCACACTGTAGAGGTTAGGAATTTGATTGAATTGATTTTTCATCAAGTGTCCCTTTGCGGCGTCATTTCTCTTATCTCTTTTCCCTTCTCATCTCCCCAATTCTTCCTGCGGTAGTGCATGTTTGGGAGGAGGTCACAAAACCATGAACTGTTTGAATTGCCTGATAAATCTAGAAAAGAAGCCGAATCGTCCTCCTCCACAAACATGGCTGCATGCCCACCCCCAAATCCCGTGGGAGGAAATAGCCCTCAGAACCCACCAGGTGGTGGAGCCTTAGATCCCATAACCTGCCTCCAAGCCCAAATGGAAATATATAATGAGAAAATTGAAGCCATTCGGGAAACATTGGAGGAGATGCAAAACCCTCCCGAACGGGAGGAGCCTTGGTCTTTTAGCTCCTATCAGAATCCCGCTATTACAGAGACCATAGGACAAATTCGGGTCCCCATAGGCGGGGACGACTTTGAATTGAAACCAAACATAATTGGCCTAATAAATTTTCACGTCCATGGACTTGCAAGTGAAGATCCTTTTCTCCACTTGGAAGACCAAACCCGATTGGCTGAAACTGTTAAACCAAGAAATATTGGGTTACCTATAGTCCTCATGAAAATGTTCACATTTTCATTGCGGGATAAAGCGTTGCAGTGGCTACGCACCCTTGGGAGAACCATCCACTCTTGGGAAGAGATGCGAATAGCATTTCTGAAGAAGTTCTTCCCATTCGGGCAAACCAATGCACTTCACCGTGCCATCACTTCATTTACGTAACAAAATGACGAACAATTTCATGAGGCATGGGAGAGATATAATGACCTCCTCAGGAAGTGTTCGCACCACGGTCTGCCTAAGTGACATATAGCCCAGATTTTCTACTACGGGCTAAATGAGACTTTGAAGTAGATTGCAGACGCTTCCTGCAGGGGGAATTTTATGAATAACAACGAGAATGGAGCATTCGAATTGTTTGAAAATATGAGCGAAAACTCAATGAACAATGCCTCCATTATCGCCTTTAATCCTACTAGGTAGCCCCGAAATGTCCACGAAGTTGACACGGGACCATCCCATTCATCCATTGATCTAAGCCTTATAGCGCAAAAATTGGATGAAGTCTCCGTCGTGCACAAGAAGCTGGACAAGCTTTTGGCCAACCCCGCCCGATCTATGGCAAACACCCCCACTTCACCACTTCGTCACAATCCAAATTCTTCCAACACCAGGCTTATCCCGAGAAACCCCGTAAGACCTTCCTTACCGAGTGTCGCGCCAAGCGACTCGGTAAGTCATATGGAACTGGCTTCTGCGAGCCAGTATTTACATGCAGACGCGTCTTCTGACATAGAAGACACTTGCGCCCTGGGGAACAACCTGTTCTCTACCACTTATAACCCACGGTGGCGAAATCATCCGAATTTCGCATGGTCCAACAACCCGCAGTGCCAAAACCCCACGAGTGGACCAATGTGACTGTCTGCACCCGTCATCCCAAGGACCTAGTCTAATCCTATGGCGAATCCGCCATCAGTCCCTTGTGTACTGCAAACTGAACAAGCATAAAGTCCTCTTGACAAATTGATGCAAATGATGACGGAAATGTCAAAGCGCCATGAAGAGAACATGGCCTCTCTTCAGCACCAATTGGCGCAGCAGAATGCTGAGATCAGTCAACTACGCATGACAACTCGATCTCAGGGCACTCTTCCCGCCCAACCTATCCCAAACCCACAAAATTTCGTACCCTGTGGTCCTTAACCACAAGTACGACCTTCTCAAGGGAGGGTACATCAATTTCTGCAAGCTCCGAGCATTCCACCGGGATTTTAGGCTAATCCCGCTGCAGCACCGCACTTTTATGTCGCTATTGTGAAACATCCACCACCGTATGATCCCACTGGACCTGCATCGTCCAATGCTATCGCTACGAGGAGCAGTAAGCAGACTGTTGATCTGCCTCGATCTAATCCTGGCCTGTCTTCTTCATCGCCCACTCATTCGAGATCTGCATCGCATTCGCGAGAGGATGATACACCCAAATTGGTGCCAGAATCAGTCCCATTCCCTGAGGCTCTACTGAGGGAGCCAAAAGGCAAAAAGAAAGATATGCAGGCTTTTGATAACCTGTGTAATTTGTTCAGGGATGTAGAAATCAAGGTACCCCTGCTCAAGGCTATCGACCACATACCTACTGTCGGCCGATTTTTCAAAGACTACACAACACCCAGGTGACAGTCAAAGAAAACTAAGAATCCGATGGTTCTCTCGCCTCATGCGAGTTGTGCTATACTGTTAAATCTACCACCGAAGTAGAAAGATCCAGGCACACCGCTCATTTCCTGCAGCATTCAAGGTTGCAATTTTAGCCATGCCCTGCTTGATCTAGGATCTTCCACTAATCTTATACCGACCATCATGCTCGAAAAATTTTCCTTGGGAAATCTGAAACCCACCCCTGTCACGTTACAGTTGGCAGATCGTTTTATCAAAATCCCAAAGGTTGTGGTGGAAGACGTGGTGGTTAGGGTCAACAATCTCTGTTTTCCTGTTGACTTTCTTATTTTAGATATGGAAGTTCCTAGCTCACTTTCTGATTGTCTGATCATCCTTAGTCGACCTTTCTTGGCCACAGTCTGTGCCCTTATCGACTGCGAGTCGGGCTGTATTGAGATTGCCATTGGATCTGAAAAGATTAAGCTTAACATCTTCAAGGCAGCCAAAAACTTTGATTGTGATTGCATCGAGGATGACACGTCTGACGAGGACATGGCCGCCAGTGCGTGTATCGGACTAATTGGGACCTATTCTGACTGCTGCGGATTACCTACAAACACTGATGATTGCCTGACTAACACAAATTGTGACATTCCCCCATCCATCCCTATTCCCGTACCTTCTCCTGACTAGACTTTTGATGAGATTTTCTCCGTTTCCCATACCTCGTGGTTTGAGTCATACCTGGGCTACTCACCGCCGGTCCACACTTTTGAAGACTGGATTGCCCTTTCTTTCCCACCAAATCAGGTGGATTTGCAACTCCACACTGGGACCTTGAGCCCACATCCTTATCACTAGGGCTATTCCTTTTTGGATCCATCTATCCAAGAAGCCCCTCTTGTTGGCCAATCTGAGGGCCAATTTCTTCCTCCTAGCTGGTGCTCCGATCCGCCTGGGACACTCTCGTCCCATGAAATGCCAGACCTTTCACCATCCTCCATCACTTTTCATGCCACTATCACGATCACTTCACTTTTCACTTCACCACCCACCATCCACCCACCCTACCACCCTGCTGTATACCCTGCACCTCAGCTCTCGTTACGCGATCTTTCATCCTTTCTCTACTTTCCCTGCATGCATATGAGGACATAGCATCATTTGGCATGGGGGGGTGGATAGGCATCCATAGAATCTGGGTATTTTATGGTATCATGCAGTTCCCACCTATTTATAAATATGCAAGAAAAGGAAAAAGAAAAAAAAAGAGAAAAAAATATATATAATATATATAATAATAATAATGGTGTTTAGTAATGATCTGAAGGCTGAAACAAAAATACAATAAGTGTTTATGGATATTCAACCTCTGTTTTGAAGACTTTCCAGGCCACAGAAGCTTGATTCGCTCAGGTGATGAGAACCTCATCATGAGCCATAACTAGCTCATTTTGACCTAATACAAAGGATAAAAGCTCCTACATATCTTAAGGAAAGGCTTAACTCAGAGAATCCTGAGTTTGAGAAGAAAACAAGTCATAAGGGGTAAAAATGCAATTTTACCAGTATAATCTGCATACAGGGTAATTCAGGACCCAAACATAGGTCAAAGCAGCTTAATAAGAATAAGAGTGGGATGAAATGATCTAGCAAGGGCTACAGCAATTCCAAGAAACTAAATGATAATCTGTAACCCTAAAACAACCCACTTCAATTCACAAGGTTCGAGGCAAAGTAAAAATAGAATAAACCCTCTAAAATTCATAGAAAAATAATCTCTAGGGTTTAGAACCTTCAATTTGGCCTTCAGAACCCATTTTGACCTACATTGAGAACCATGCCCAATTAATAACTTAATTTGGGTTTTTGCGTAAATTGACCGGTCAAACAAGGTTTAATATAGAAATGAAATTCACCATCAGATTCCTTAGGTCCTAATTAGTCATGTATAAAAACTTGAGCCTAAGAAGAAACCTCCTTGACCGACTTTACACTTTGGTCCTCATATATTTACTCTTTGGCCCTCAACTTTTGAACCCTCGCATTTTGGCCCCTAACTCTCCTTCATTCTTTGCGATCAGGTCCCCCCTGCAAAACCTGCCAGCACCATGCTCCGGCGACCTTGCGCGGAGCATGGCGCCGCGCAGGGTGAGGTGGGGGACCTGGCAAGTAAACCGGGGGTGCCCTGCGTCGTCAGCCGTCGCAGGGACACCCCCCTGGTCGTTGTAACCCACCATACCGGCCGTGCGAACGCACGGACGGTATGGGTTCTTGTTTCCGGCCATCCTCCGGCGAGGGAGACACGTCGTCTCCCTCCGCCTTCCTCCCTGTTTGATCCCTATAAATACCCCCCGTTGCTCCACCGACCGGGGCAGCCTGGATCTGACGGAGAAAATCCCCAACTTTCCTCTCTTCTTCCTCCGACAGACGCTCACCAGCTCCGACGGTTTCCTCCCCCTCCACCTCTTCGCTCTGCCGCAATACCAGCAGCAGAGACTTCCTCCCCTGTTCTTCCTGCGCCACACCGCACCCAGCTGGCGCCTCTCCGGCTCTCTGCTCGCCGCCGCCCCTTTCCCTGAGCATCGTCTTCTCCGGCGACAGTCGATACGACTGTCGCCCTGTTCCTCCCCCTTCGTCCCTGCAAGTAAGCTAGAGCTACTCCCCTTCTTCTCCTCTTTCTTTCCCCGCTTTCAATTTATTCAATTAAGCCCTCGACCGACCCTGACCATCGTCACCCCCTTCGTCTCCGACCACCTCAGCGACCCACACGGCTCGCCGACCACCGCAGAACCTCCGCCTCCTCACCCTGATCAACCTCCGCCCTGCCACTTCCCCCACATCACCCTCTGAAACCCCACCGAACAGACCCATCCTCCGACCCACAGTCCGACCTAGGGCAGCCCTCGCACGCCGCCTCGCGCCTCGCCACCACCCACACGAGCTTCGCCGCACCCTGGCGAAGCTCCTGGCACTTTCTGATTAGGCCGAGAGGCCGTTTTCTTGTGAACAGACCACCCGACCTCCGCCGCCATTGCCGCGCGGGAGGAACTGCTTCCGCCTGCAGCTACAGGCGCGCCACGCTCAGCGCCACGCCCAGATTCAACTCCCAGGCCTTGCGAGGCATTTTGGCAAAACACCAGGCTCGCAGCTAAGGCAGAAAGCTTCGCGTGACGCCGCAATCTCCCGCTGATTTCCCCGCTGCGGGCGCGCAATTGAGGTGGGACATTTAGTCCCACCTCGGAAGAGCCTGAAGAGTCGCAGCGACATAAGATGCAAAAGTGCTGGAGGCTTACTGCCTCAGCACACGGGGTGAGGTCCCCTTCACCCGCCCGGTTACCCGGTCTCGTCCGCACTCACGCCCCGCGGACCTGACCCGACCCGACCCGACTTAAGACTGACCTGCACTCCTCGCCCACCACGCACGCCGGTGGGCCTGGACCCGGGCCTGACCCGAACCCGGTTACCCGGCAGCTCTGGGAGAGCTTTCCCAAGAGTGGTTTCAGAGAGAGAGAGAGACGCGGGGGGGGAGGGTAGAGTAGGTTTTGCCTCTGACAAAAAACTCTGAAGTGTGCAGGCACAGGCGAAGAAGAAGACCCGCGGAAGAAGAAGGAAGCTGACTGTAGCAACAGGTAGTTAAGTCGTCTGATTTGGAAATCAGACGACGGCCTGAAGGGAAAAGAAGAAAGGAGGGGTGACGTCCCTGGCTGAAAAAGAAAAGAAGAAGCTGACACTTAGCCGCAGGGAGGAGAAACAAGAAGAAACCTTCACAGAAGAGACTGCAGAAAAAGAAGAAGAGAGACCAAGACAGAAACCAAGGAAGAAGAAGAAGGAGATCTGAAGAAAGAAAGAGGAGCATCACCTCTGCAGAACAAAGAAGAAGTAGGAGATCTGAAGAAAGAAAGAAAGAAGAACATCACGAGGAGAAAACAAAGAGAACAACAAATTCTTTCCCTCTCTCTTTCTTTATTTTGTAACAGAAACATGTATATCTCTAGAATACAACTTGCTCCCTGAGTTCGACCTCGGGAACTCTTTTATTTTCCGAGTAAAAAATATATATATTTGAAATGTTGGTAATAACTGGCTATACTACAACGTTATAACAATAAAACCCGGTTGTCCCGAACCAAGCAATTTCATCAGGCTCGGCTTAATTCACTTGAGCATTGACAAGATAGATCGGAATCTCTCCTAACTAAGGACATATTCTTGTACCTGAGACACCAGTATAGGATTCGTTGGTTTGCTTCTACTTGAGAGCTTAAGTAAACTTGGTTCACACTACACATATCAGGAAAGACCAGGTGAACATAAGATCCAACCCTAGTGTCCATTAGGGAAGGTGGAGTCCTTACTTGTGCACGTAGGTAGACTTTTTATTCCAGGTTTGAGTCTTGTGTTTAGGAGAAACTCTTTCCACCAAAAAGAAGCTCTCCCACCAAAAAGAAAAGTGTGCTCAACCAAATAATGTTGTAAGAGATGTACTGACACGTGTTTAAAAAAAAATGCAAATAAGTCAGTATATCTCGCAAATGTCTGTAAAGTCTCTACCCTAAAAAAGTTCTTCAGGGCAAGTCGCAAATACCCTGTTTTCCTTTGAGCCACAAATGTCAGAAAATGGGAGTTGAGTTTTCCGTCGTCTTCTTAAGGGTTAATCCGAAAATACGAGCTGAAACTGGGACCAACCTGTACTTAAAAATTCGTGAAACCCTAGGCTTGAATCTTAATGTTCATCTGGTCAGTCTTGATCCTTCACTAAGCACAAGCCATAACCTCTTGAGCTCTCGAGTATGGTAAAAACCTCCTGGGTCCTAGAAATCATACTTAAGGTTTAAATATCAAGAGTCCTGGTTAGTCGAGAGATGATCTATGCATGTGAGACTTAAAGTACTGGTAGTCTTCTCTACAATTGGTTCTCACAATATCCAACAATAAATACACCTATGTTGCCTCAGAAGAAAATCTTCAGCTTAAAGATCAATTCTAAATACAACAAAAAAATGTTTTGCTAGGGACTAGCAAAAGATAGGCATGAGGGTATGATTGCACTGCAAAAATACACCAACAATTGTGCCGTCTTGTATTATTTCCTAGCATTACCAGTGCATATAGGGTTCCATAGTCGCATTTGTAAAAATACATGCATGCATGCATTTAATTGAGAGGGGAGGAGAGTAAATAAATGGCCTTGCAAATAACATTTTTTCCTCAAGTGCATCTTTGCAAAATTCACCTTCTTTTTATTTTTATTTCTACTTGACTTTCAAACTCTTCCCGCGGCTGCATGGCAACTTCTCCTCGCGCCATTCCCTGCTTAGGCCCTTCCCTGCGGCTGCCTCTGCCTGCCAACCCATGCGCAAGCATGCACAACCAGGGCATGGCTGTGCATGCTCTCCTCTTCTTTAAAAAGAGCTCGGCTGCCTTCATGCAAAGCAGCCTGGTCCTCCACTTCAAAAATCCAACTTCTCCTTCCAGGACACCGTCCCCTCCCCTCTCCCTCCATATGCCAACCCTCCTCCTCTGAGGAGACACCTGACGGACAGGAGCACCTCACGACAGTGCACAACCACCACCGTGAGCCCACTGAAGTTTCGCCCTACCAGGAGGGGGTGACGTAATAATTGCGGAATTGAAATATAAACAATCTCAGAAGATGCAATCACACAAAGTACACAAAGTATTTTTAGGTGGAAACCCAAACCGGGTGAAAACCACCACCTAACCCTCTCGAGTTAGGATTTTCTGATCAACCAAGTTGATCAAAATCCACTAAACCGAATCACTTTAAAACGAGGGTGATTCAACCTCAATTACAACCACGCTACTTAGACGAGGGTAGCGTACCTCAACCCCTTCTCTTCACGAGAAGGATTTTGTCTCGCGAAGGAGATGGGAATTCTCAAAGTGAATACCCAACCAAATAACAAAGATAAAACAAGTAATCCTATAGAGCCAACAAAGTAATATTTAACCTAAGCTTCTATATGAAATAGGATGCTTCCCTTTGAAAGGAGTGCGTCGACGACGCAGATGCGCGTACCACGCAACGTTGCAACGTCGCTCTCGTGAACAATGGCGGGAGAGCGGGTGCGCAACAGCTTGATGCTATCAAGAGAATGGAGCTTGAGCTTGGAGAGCAAGAGCTAGCTAGGACACAAGAGAGTGGAAAGTGTATTACAAAGTGTTTCTTGTGTATCTTGGTGTCTTTTTGTGTTGCAAAGGTTCCCCTCTATTTATAGAGGCCTTAGGAAGGCTTTGGAAGGCTTAGGAAAGGTTCTATAGCTGTTGGGTGCAAAGCCCAAGAGAATCAGCCCGAAATCAGGAACAATCATTGCACTGACAGGCTTATCAGACGTCTAATTCTGGCATCAGACATTTGGAAGTTCACTTTAAGCCATCTGATTTCAAGGTAAGACGTCTGATTTTGGGCAGGTCTCTTCCTGACTTGAATCAGATCTAAACAGGGTTCTTGTGCAAGTCCATCAAACGACATATAGGACGTCTGGCACTATGTCTGGACGTCTGGAAACCTACTTTTTCTGTGGGAATGGATTTCCAAACATTGCAACGGCTAGAAAATCTCTGAGAAGAGATTTTGGGTCAACCGAGGCAAAACGGTCAATTATCAGACGTCTGGAAAGTCTTATGGATGTCTGATAAGGCTCTAACGGTCACATTCTTGACTGTTCGCTAAGCCAGCCAACGGTCCACTAATTGGACGTCTGGCAAAGTCATCAGACGTCTCCTAAGACGTCTGGTCTAAGGTCTGGACATCTGATTTCATCAGACAGAACTAACTATGTCCAGCCTAATAGTTATCAGACGTCTGAATCAACAGTCAGAAGTCTTAAAATACTTTATCAGACGTCTGATTTGGGAATTAGACGTCTGGAAAGTCTGTTTGAACCCTATATTGGTTTTCTAAGTGTTCTACAAAAAACCTAAGTATCCTAGGGTTGTGCGGGTGTTCCTAGGACTACTGTTAGGGTAGTTTGAGGCTCTTTAACATGAATCTAAGTAACAAAAGTAAAGAGCAACAGAAGAAACGAAAAAATACAAGGAGTACAAGAGAAGGAAATCTATCCTATTCTTCATCTCCTTCCTTTTTCAATCTATCACTCCTCGCGAATCTCCTCTCTTTTCCATCGAGCTCTTCCAATCCATCCTGGATGCGAGCTCGAACTCCGTCTAATCACGTATCCATTTGCGATTGACCTGAAATCTAGGACTCAAAGTGCAAATGTTAAATGACACGTGTTTTGTTATCATCAAAACAAATGATCGTGGTGCTCTAGCACCAACACCCACCACCGCCCAGCTCACCATAGAGCCGGTGGGAGTGGTGGCTCTTCCCTAACTTCTTCACTTTCCAGCCACTTCAGCCATTGCCACAGGCTTTAAGGTCTGAAGCTCCGTAGCAGCAGCAGCAAGGCGGCAGCAAGCAGCAAGGCAGTAGCAGCCGCCCCAGCCCTTTCCACGCACGCCTGCAGGCCACCCTCGCATCCAGTGCGTGCCTGTAGGTGCCCTCGCCTCTAGCTTCTTCGTGCAAGCGCCCTATCGTGCTCTCTCTTCTGCAACCGGCCACCGCACGCCACTGCAGTGGCCGGCCAAGCTTCACGGCACGCCAGCAGCACCCGCAAGCCTCCGCACAAGCAGCAGGTCGCCCTCGCCCTCCACCGTGCATGCCAGCTACCCTCTCCGTGCGCTCTGTCGTGACATCCCGCCCGCAAGCCACCAGCCGGAGCAACTCTTCCACGCGCGCCGAGCCGTCCGCACTCACAGCACCGGGCGTACCTGGTCGTGAGGCACGGCCATACACTATAGCCACTGTTCACGCTAGTCTGCGGAACACTATGGCTACAGTGGGGTGACCGGTGAGTTTCTCACTTAACCGGTCACCTGACGCACCGCAACCGGCCGCAACCAGCGCGCGCGTCTCGGCCCACGTCTCCTGCACCCGCCCCGCGTATGTCTACGTGCGTCCACCTCTCCCAGGACCTGCCTTCACCTGCTTCCTTCACTGCATGCGCCTACGAGCGCCCGCTCCAGCCCTTCCGTGCAGCGTGGTGCACTACGGCCTCCTCTCCGTGCCACTCCCTCCAGCCTGCTCCTCTCTACGCATACGCGCCTGCGCGTGCGCACGTGGAGCAGAAGATGGTCCACAGACTCAGATGCCTTAGCCCTCAGCTGCGCCTACTCTCTCTCTCCCGATCTCTCTCTCTCTCTCTCTCTCTCTCTTTCTCACAGCACTCTCTCCCTATCTCTTCACTGACGCTTGCACACATACACTCACACTTTCATACACACACACACACCTATACACTATTATATACATATATATATATATATGTATACATATATATATTGATATATATACATATATTTATATACATACATATATACATATATATATATATACTTATATCTATATATATAGTAGTATGTATATAACTAAGTATTAGTATACATATATATAAATATACATATATCTATATACTTATATATACATATATATACATATATATTTACATATATACATATACTTATATACAAACATATATATATATATATATATACATATATCTATACATATATTAGTACTTATATAACTATGTATTAGTCTATATACATATATCTATATACTTATATATATATATATACACATATATACTTACCTATATACATATCTTTATATACATATATATATATATATATATACATATATACACACCTACTTATACATATATATATATATATATATATATATATATATATATATATATATACATACATATATACATATATATCTATATAACTATATATACATATCTAGCTACATATATCTATATATACATATATATATATACATCTATATAGTATTATATACATACATACATATATCTATATATATCTTTGCATATATCTATCTATACATATAGCTACATACATATATACAAATATATTTATATATATATATATATTTATACATATATATACATACATATATAACTACATATATATACCTATATATTTATAACCATATACATATATATACATATAGATATATTTACATATATACATATATATATATTTTTTCACATTACTAACCATACGTGGTATCGCGGGAATATCTGCACCAGTTAGTTGCTGATATTCCTCGATACCCACATACAAAAAGTGTGGTCACACTCATCTTCCACCATCCATCCTACACGTGGCACCTCATTCTGTTGGTTGCGTCTTTCTAGATGATGACCGACTCGACACCGTGCTACACTCCATCGTCGCCTCCACCCCCACCCCTTTATACATATATAGTATAGACATATATATATATATGCTATAGTTACTTTACTCCTATTTCTCTTGCATGACAATAAAAAGATAAAAACTATATATATAAAAGAGAAAAGATAATATTTGAATTGCAGGTGCTCCGTCTTGCGAATAGCAAGACCTGTTTTGGAAACTTAATTTGACTCAAAGCCAAGAACCTAATTTTGAGGGTGTGCCCCAAGGACAAAGATTATTAGAAAAAAATCTAGATAGAAAAACACCAAAATCACAATAAACAAACGAAAGAGATTCGTTGTAGGAAAGGCATAGAAACTTGACTTATAACCCCACTTCCCTGAGTTCGACCCTGGGCCTTAAAGTGGCCAAGACAAAATCAAGTAGGCCAGGTTAAAAATTTTGTAAAGAGATGGTTAGGTCCGATTTAGGTTAACCACTATACACACTTCAACGATAAAATCACCATATTAACAACCTAACTGGGTCCGACACCATGACCTGAACACTTATACTCTTCAGATCTTCGTGCTCAATTAGCCCGGGTGTCCACTTGATTGTGGACTTAGTCTTTAGTCCTTGCCAATTCAAATTCATTTTTAATTTGGCTAATAAATTGAGATGATAAGTATGCGACTTATCAACCCGCCCTCTGATTTAGGGAGACTTTAAGACTAAGCATCTGCACACATTTTTTGCACTGACTCACTTTTCGACAGTTTCTTTGGAAATTGGGTAGCTAATGAACTATCTAAGTTGGTATGGTTGGCAAGTTGTCGGTGATAACATCTCATCGGTCGATTGTCTAGAGCCCAATCACAATGCCATTTTCATTGTACTGCCTTTAGGTAAATCTTAAATCAAGAAAGCCACTTCCTTAAAAAAAAAAAAGAGAAAAGAAAATATAGAAAAAATAGAAAAAGGAGAAAATAAAAAATAAATAAAACCGCACTTCACTGCACGACTATGGCTGGCAAGTTGTCAGTGGTAACAGCTCATCGGTCGGTTGTCCAGAACCCAGCTCACAAAAAAAAAGCACAATAATTCCCAAAACACTTAGGTAAGAAGCGAGGGTGTAGAATAAACTGGAGAGATATACATTGGGTTCGCCCTTGTGTTGACCCCATAAATAAAAGTAAGGAGAAAGCTACCGTTTGAAAGGATAAACCTCTAGGCAAGATCACCAAGGGTCATAGAAACCCGAAGTCCGTTTTAACGGCCGTCTAGTGAGTCTTTCACTATTTTCACAAGATGCTCAGCACTTAGAGTCCTTTTCGAGTCTTGAGTAGGTCGGGTAGCCGTAAAAAGTTATCCCAAAACTCTCATACTCCAAAAGTACAAAAAAAAATAGAAAAGAAGAAAAATAAAAAGATGTATTTTCCCTTTTTAAATAAGACGAGAGCTTGGACGGTTTGCATTCTGGCAGGCACCCGGGAACTGTTGAGTTTTTGTAATTAGGTCTTGGGGTTATGATTTTCTAAAGCAATCAATGAATTTTGCCTAAATACTCGAATCCTGATTCTACTTTTATACATAACATTTAGGTTCATTTTTGCTAGGGACAAGCAAAAAGTAAGCATGGGGGTATGATAAGCACATATAAATTCATCATAAAATGCTTATTTATAATAGTTCCTAGGCATAGCATTGCATATCATGATATAAATGCAACATAAACATCCATTGCATTGCATCTAGGATAGTTGTATATTATGTACATTAATTCTATCATTTTACATAGCCAGGAGGCAGTGAGACATCTTTACGGGCCTCGGATGAAGAATCTGACCTTACGGATGGATTCAAAGCAACGATCGTAGTTCGTCAATGCGGGAATCGCCTAGATCTGAGCTCTATAACACCCTCCACAAGAAGAAGAAGATGGATGGCCAAGATGGCACCATGTGGCACCATCCAAACCACCCCACCTGAGCTAAGGAGCCTCCAAGCCCGCTGTAAGATCAGATCCCAGCTGTTGGATCTCAATCCGACGGCTGAGCGGCTGCCCTCACCACGCGGGCATGACTCTTCTTCGCATC
This sequence comes from Thalassia testudinum, assembly GCA_037157565.1. Lineage (NCBI taxonomy): Eukaryota > Viridiplantae > Streptophyta > Magnoliopsida > Alismatales > Hydrocharitaceae > Thalassia > Thalassia testudinum. The sequence goes on along the minus strand of JAZHRO010000015.1, from coordinate 43,354,257 downwards.
ACACCCGCAGGCGTGGCATAGCAGTGAGGGGAAGCACTCTCAAAGAGAGGGTGCGAGATTGAGTCGTGATTCGTCGAGCCTTGCTATAGTTTCAAACACAATAGCGCTGCCCGATCGTGATCGAGCGGTTGAGCTTCACCACGCATGATCCATCATTTTTAATTTGGATAATAAATTGGGATGATAAGATGCGACCATTTTTGCACCGTTGCCGGGGAGGCAACGAAATTTACTTTATTATTTTCTATGCTTCTTTGCATTTACATAACACTAACCATGCTTATCTATGATCTATTGTCTTGCAGGTACCTTAGCATGGAGATCCAAGTGTGGTAGACTGGAGTAAAGTGCGGGTAGAGTGTTTTGTAAGTGTCCCCCACACCACCCCCACCTTAGTTTTCATTCCATAACCTAATAACTCAAACCCAAATCAACTTAGGTGCTTTGCATAAACCCTAGGGTAGATTTTGGTTGTTTGATTGTCACTCCACTCACCTCACCCACCCGCATATATAAAAAAAGAATAAAAAGAAATTCTTCTCTTATGGGATTTAACTGAAAGCTACACACTTAACACACACAACTTCTCACCCAAAGGTGCACAATCACATCGATTCTACCACTTAACCAGGATCTGACCTGTTGACCCGGTACACTTAACTTTACACACAAATAAGTGAGTAGAAATTTGAATTGGTCAAACATTTCTGTGTGCCTTAACTAAGTGGTGCAATAAGCTAATTGATTGAGCTATTTGGGCCGCACCACTTAAGATAAAAGTGATTCACCAAGTAGCTTGCCACTTAGGGTTGATTCTTAGGGCTAAACCAGGCACTCCACATTTTTTTGTGATTTCTAAAGGAATACATCATCACCAGTTCTTGTAAAACTTGGAGTGTTCTACTAAACCTTGATTGAACTAACCTAAGGATTAAACCCAAAAAGCTGCTAAACAAGGTTAAACTTTGAAAGACACATCAACAAATAACCTTGTTTAGAAACCCTGGTTGTGCATGCACATAGATTTTAACTAATCATTAAGGGCACAACCCATTTAAAGGGCACATCACATTCCAAGAGCACAATCATCCTAAGCCTAATTAAAATAGAGTAGACGTTGGCCTTAAGGATTGATTCACTCTTCGAGGCTCAGACTGAGATTTTTTTCAATTAATCTACTTCTACTGGTCCATCTGATGTCTAGCTAGGGGAGTAGAGTAAACGACCGCAGCTGGGGCTTCCACTAGGAACTGGAGGTGCAAGCCAAAGGAAGAACCTTCTCCCCCGACCCTCCTTCTAACTGGTTGGATTGACCAGATAAAAGTAGATTGAATCGTTTATAATCTCAAGATGGGTTCTAAAAGTCTATAGACCTTTAGGCTACCCAACCTAAGGGCAAGCTTGTAATTTTGTATTGCAGGGCTCCTTCTTTCTCTTCTGATTTTTCCTCCTTTTCTACCATGTACCCTTCCACATCCTACACACATTTCACATCCTATCCTCCTATCACCACTTATCCCCAAGATGATTACTATCCCGACTTGACTTGTAATTACCCATCCACTAGCCAGGATGACTTTGATTGGGGATATGAATCCAGACCTCAGTGTCTAGGGCCTAACCCTGGACAACAAGACTACGATTATTATCCTTCCCAGAGCTACAATGATTATAGGTCTTCATCCTTTGATCACCAAACCAACCCAATCTCCAATCAGGAAGGATATAATGATAATAACACCTACCCTCCCCAGTATTCCACTAAATATAGGTTGCCACCATCCTTTGAACAACCTATAACGACCTACTTTCAGGGAGGGACCCGAGAACCTCGACATCTTGACTCCCCTAGATTTAACCCAAACCGACCCAAACCTGAATCAAACCAGTCGGTTCAAGTGGACCAGATTCAGGATAGGGTGTTGGCTAATTTGAGGAACACTATACAATCGTTAGGAGCTCAGCCAACACCATGCACAGAAGCATTGGAGCCTATGATAAAAATGATTGACGAACTGAATAGCTCTTTATTGAATCGCACTTTATTGGATTTTCTCCAAAATGTTAGTGATAGGGACCTAGCTGAGTTTGTTCTTGGGAAGTTGCCAAGGTTGAGGATGAAATTTGTGGTTGCCCTAGTCAAATCTTTGGATGATTCTCAAGATGAGCCCCCTTCAGAAGAGCCAATGTCTGAACCTGCTTAGGTGCCTGTCTGGGGTGATATATATTCTGAGATTGGAGATGACCAGGTTGGGCTTGGGCAACCCTTTGAGGATGAATTGAGTTTCTCACCTGAGATCCTAGAGCTAGGGAATGACGAAAAATATGTCTCCATGGACCATGAAATGATATATGAATTTGAGACATATGTAAATGAGGATCGTGAATTCTTTGATTCTAAGGGTGAAGAATCTTTTGGTGAAGTCTCATTTGAACTCAAGGAAGAGGATTCTAGTGAGACAATCAGGCTCGAGGAGTGTGACAAACTATTTGATAGCCCAATCATTGAAGATTATGATCATGTTGGGGCTAACTTGGATGATTTGAGTCTTGATGATTCAATCAGTAGCCCCATTCTTCAAACACACCCTAAAGAATTGAATGATGATATTTTTGAGATCACCAAATCCAAGTCAATCCTGATTTAGCCACAATTGTTGGACTTAGGTACTTTAGATGGGCTATACAATGATTTGGAGGTCCCGTAAACTTTGATTTTGAAGGATAGGAAGTTGGAATTAAAAATCTGGGAAGCTAATTCTTAGGGAACTTTGATTTTGGATCTAAGGGTTCCTGTTGACTTGAAACCACCTACTTTCTACCAGGACCCTTACGATATCTTTCACATACAACCCAAGCTTGAAATAACTGATTATTTTTCTGAGCTAGATGTTTGGTGGACAACCGCACCTATTGAACCATCTTTACCCGTTGTCCGACACTTTGGTCTTGGGTTGCACACCACTAAACCCCAGGCCCGACCCCACAAACACAACAACCTTCGGTTCTAGGTGATTTTCATCTAGAACCTTAGAACCACTCAACCCTGGGGCATGGGTCTACATCATAACTTGGTCCACATCTGTGGACATATTCTGTTGGTGAGTTTGAGGATCAATATTTTTATTTTGATTCTGACCCGCACTTGTGGGGGTAGTAATTAGGTTGAATATGACCCATCTTTAGAATAAAAGGCACAACATAAAGTAGAATAGGAGCATTGCATGCATCAAGTACCAAGATTGCTTATAAATTGTATTAATGGCCATTTGTGTAAAGAATTTGTCAAAGAAGGCCTCAGATGAGTAATCGAACCGCACGGATGGATTCAGGACGACGAACGGAGTCTAACGGACTCAAGATCGGCCAAATCCAACATCCGGAGCTCCCACAATGGGCCCAAGAAATCCTGACCATTGATCTGGAGATCAGCGGCCCAGAACACGCCACGTCGCCCCGCCCCCGCCGCTCGCACGCCCCCAAGCCAGCCAAGGACGAATCTCGACCGTTGATCTTCGATCGAACGGCCGAGATCCGCGCGCTTGCCCGCGGTCGCCGCGACAAAGCGCGGGCGTGGCGCAACGGTTAGCGCGCACGCCCGCGTCGTGGTGACGCGCGTTCGAATCACGCGGAGAGGAAATCAATTGCGAGCGAAGGGCGCGGCAAAATTGAGCCGATTGATCAGCAGCGAGTGGCTAGGATTGCACCACGCGGCGCGACGATAGCGCCCCACCTCCCACGCGCGTGTGCACGTCGGGCGGAAACGCGCGCGCGCATGCGCGCCCGAAGCGCGATCTTAGCGCACGCGCGGGAGGATCTCAGTCGTCCGATCATCAATCGGACGGCTCTCGTTCGACATCCACGGATCGCGCCTGAAGAGAGAGAGGGGCGGGCGGCTGATCGGCGGGAGGAGGGCTTCACCGACGTATCTGGAAGCGGTTTTAGCGACGTTCTAGATGTCACTAAAGCACATTCTTCTTTTAGGAAGCCCTTAACTCTATTTAAACCCCCTTCTACCACCATTCAAGGCATCCTCTCCCACTTGCAACTACTCCACTCCTCTCCTAGCTAGTCTTAGGCACTCTTGTAATCGCCGGAGACGACGAGCCGCCGACGGAGCCTCCTCCACCGCTGTGGCTGCCTCGTCGCTCTCCACTCTCTCTCTACCTCTCTCTCTCTCTCTTTTAAGCTTTCATTTACTTTTGTTGAAGCATGTATTTAATATTGTAAACCATGAACTATGAATGCATGTTTAATGAAATTATTTTCCATTTAGTTGCCATTTTAATTTCTGTTTAAAGTGCATGATCAAAACCAAGAGCTTTCTAACCCTAAACTCTCTCTATCTCTCGCTTTTCAAAACCGTCTCTTTCGCAAGCAAAACTCCGCCTTTTTCGTGACAACAAGTGGTAAACAAAATCCGATTTCCACGCCTCCCTGAGATCGACACTCGGACTCACCTCCGTTTACTTCTTTTAAAATCGATGTATCAAGTGCAACTATAACGACACCTCTTAACACACATGCACGAAGGCACGTCAATTCTCAATTTCTTCTTTGTATGTATGTTATGCCTAGCTAAAGGCATTAAACTTAGCACGTGTGTACACACTCTTCTCTCTGCGGAGCTGACTGGATTTTCACGACACTTAGGTGATATTCTGTTTACTCCGCCCTTTTCTTGTCTTTATTTTTACAATGAGGACATTGCACATTTAGGAATGGGGGCCTAGATACTTAATCCTGAAATCATTTTGTTAACTCCATAGAATTTCTTTTAGTTTCTTTAAAAAAAATTGAAAATTCAAAAAGATAAAATAAAAGAAGAATTAGGAGAAGAAAACTTAGGCATTTGGAAGTCATTAACTTTAGGAAATGATACGATAGGACCTGAATACTTAGACTCTTCAGGTATTCGGGCTTAATTAGTCTGAGTGTCCACTCGAATGTGGACTTAGTCTCAAGTCCTCGCCAAGTCAATCTTATTTTAATTTAGTAAATAAATTAGGGTGATAAGTATACGACTTATCAACCCACCCTCTGATTTTAGGTGACTTTAAGCCTAAGCATCTACACACATCTTTTGCACCGACTCACTTTTTGGAGGTTTCTTTGGAAATTTGGTAGCTAATGAACTATCTAGGGTGGTATGGCTAGCAAGTTGTCGGTGGTAAGAGCTCATTCGTCGGTTGTCTAGAGCCCAGCCACAAGACCATTTTCATTGTACTACCTTTAGGTAAATCTTAGAGCAGGGAAGCCACCTACTTAAAAAAAATAAAAAAAGAAAAAAAAGAAAAAGAAAAAAAGTAGAAAAAAGGAGAAAAATAAATAAATAAATAAAATCACATTTCACTGCACGAGTATGGCTGGCAAGTTGTCGTGGGTAACAGCCCATTGGCCGATTGTGCAGAGCCTAGCTCACAAAAATGCACAATAAGTGCCAAAATACTTAGGGAAGAAGCGGGGAAGTAGAATAAATTAGGGAGATATACACTAAGTTCACCCTTGTGTTACCCCATAAATAAAAGAAGTAGGGAGGAAGCTACTGTTCGAAAAGATAAACCTTCACACAAGGTCACCTAGCGTCGTAGCAACCTGAAGTCCATTTTAACGGTTGCCTAGTGAGTCTTTCACCATTTTCACAAGATGCTTAGCACTTAGAGTCCCATTCAAGTCTTGGGTGGGTTGGGTAGCCGTAAAAAGTTATCCTGGAACTCTCAAACTCCAAAAGTACAAAAAAATTAGAAAAGAAGAAAAATAAAAAGAATTATATATTTCCTTTTCAAATAAGATGAGCATTTAGGCAGTCTACATTCTGGCAGGCACCCGAGTATTGTTGAGCTTTTGTTGTTTAGGACCTTAGTTGAAATTTTCTATTGTTAATAAATGACTTAGGCCTAAGTGATCTAATCCTAATTTTGATTTCTATACATAGCATGTAGCGTAATTTTGCTAAAGACTAGCAAAAGATAGGCATGGGGGTACGATGTAGACACATCTATTTAGGTTAAAATTTCTATTCATGCATGTTCCTAGGCTTAGATTTGCATTTCATGTTATAAATATTGCATAGCATGCCTTATTCTACATTTAGAGTAGTTGTGTATAATTTAGGTTAATTGCATCCTTTTTGTGGTCAGGAGAGAAGGATATTTATTTTGGAGCTTCAGATTGACGATCCGACCATACGGATTTGATCAAGACGACGATCGGAATCCAACGCCTCCAAAATCGCCTCGATCGGAGTCCCATAGCACCATATACAATCCAAGGAAAATCAACGGCCAAGGGACTAGGTGACATAATCCGGAGCATCAAACAGTAAAACCGATCTCACGGATGGATTTAGGTCGACTAAAACCGACCTTTGTAGCATCCCCTAGAAAGGAAAGAAGATGGACGGCCCAGATTGCGCCATGTGGTGCAACCCAAGCCACCCATGCACACGCACGTGCCACTGCATGTGCACAGCAACACGGGTGTGCATGCTTTCGCAGAGGCACGCACGTGCAAGTGCAGCGGCGCGTGCGTAGAGGCAGCGGCGCATATCACGCGTGCATGTGCGACAAGGGCGCGTACAGCGCGTGCCAGCGTAGCAGTGGGTGGGCTGTCTTCAGCGACGTTTGAAGTGGATCTTAAGCAACTTTTATGACCGTCACTAAATGTCCTGTATACGAATTTGATTCTTTCCTCTGCTATAAAAGGACCCCTACCCCTCCCATTTTTCTTCATCTCTTCCTTTCTTCCTTTCACCACCTCCAAGGCTCTAGAGAGAGCTTGTCCCAAGCTTGGGAAGCTCCTCTAGAGTAGAAGATCAAATAGTTTTCCCTCCCCTCATCCCCATTTGTGAAGCATCTCGTGGCCATCCTCTCACCGCCCTTTGGGAAGATCCTCACCGTAATGCTGTCCTGCCGCATCCTCTATACTCCGGCTCCGTACTCCTTCGTCCTGCTCCTCACCACCTTCCACCAAGCGACATCAGGGCAAGTCATCCTCTCACCTCTGAGCCGGAGGGGGATTTCTCTCACCTCTTTCTATCCTTTTACGCTTTTGCAGTGTAGTTTTCCTGCTTTCGTAGTTGTAACAAATAATTCTTGATAAATAGATGATTGTTTCTCTCTCTCTCCCTCTCTCTCTAATATTTTTGCAAGTAGATAAAGTTTTCATCGACCTAAGCTCTTCTTAAAAATACCAAAAAAATTAGAAAAAACAAAAATGAAATAAATAAATAAAAGTGAAGTGCGGATTTCATAAAACTAAATGTTCGCCTCCTCGTGTTCGACCCGGGACTCACTTTTCGAGTTTCGGTATAAATTTTATTTGACCATGCGTTTTGCAACTACGACAATGGGTTACTCGTAACCCTGATTTCAAACTCGCGAAACATGTGCGATCAGTCGATTGACAGGGCCTAAATTTAGCTACAAAATTCCATGGACAGAACTATCTCGAAGTGTCGAAAGCCAAGGTTCTGGGGGTTTCCATGGGCGATGCTATCCCAAAACATCGAAAGCTAGGGACCCTTCGAGGATTGATGGTAGGGACAAGGAATCCAATATAGACCATGTTTAGGGCCAATTTGTTGCTGGATCTAGGGAAATCAAAAAGGAAAAGAGAGAAAACTCTCCAAATGAAATACTTTCTATCACTTTGTTACAAAAAGATGCACTAGCAAACTGAACCTGGACATGTTTGTTTATGCATGGATGCTTTAACCGTTGGGTTCAACGAACCTCTCAGTAGTTTTTGCGGGCCTTAGAAACCTTCACGGCAGACTGAGACTGAAGCTGGTTAGGTTTGGATCATGATTGATACTTTAGTACCTCTAGGCCTACTATTAGCATTCTGTCCTAATTTCTAAAAAGTAATAAGAATCAGGACTCTAAACATCAATGCATGGTCTAGAACTCTAGTTCTTTTCAAAAGATTTTGCTAATGGACTAGAAAAAGTTTGGCATGGGGGTATGATGATAACGTCATCATCAGCCATAACTAGCTTCAATTAGTCACAATCAATAGACAATTGCACCTACATAACCGCCGGAGAGTCATAATTCATTTCATATCCTTTTTGAGAAGAATGCATTAAATCAGGGATAAATATACAATTTTAACAGAAGATCATAAATGCAAAACAATCGCGTGATTTTCCAGGGGTTAAATGAAGGTCAAAGGGTCATAAATATCTAATAAGAGGGTCTATACAGACAGAAACAAGTTTTCATGCATTTTGAGAATTAACGAACATCTGAAATCCAAATTTCAGACCTGCTTAATTAACTGAGATTATGGTTAGGATAAAATCCATCTAAACCTTTTACAAATCGTAAAAAAATATTCTATAAGGTTTGGTATCCTTAATTTGACCATTGGAATCCATTCTGACCTAAAATAAAGTCTTACATAGGAAGTTGCCCTAATTTGGATTTCTACATAAATTGCTCAATCAAACTTAATCAAAACCAAAATCTGACTTCATCAAATTTCTTGGGTCCAAATTAGGTTTGTACCAAAATTTGGGTCCAATTAGAGATCATCTTCACCAAATTTGCATTTTAGTCCAATTTAATTCTTCTCTCAAATAGCCCCTCAGCTTTCGAAGTCTTTGCAAATAACCCCCTAACTTTTTCATCTACTTCACATTTAGATCCCTGTCGCCATCGCCATGTGAACACACCTGCATCCAACCTTCAATCAAGGAGTTCTCCCTGATTTCACACCCAATCTCTTCCAATGTTGGAAGGACTCCTGAGAAGTTCTTCAATATGAGCCGCATTTTGGGATTTAATTCTTGCCCAAAACCTAATGCAAACCCTTTGAAATCAAGGGTTTCCTATTTCATGAAAGCTCCTAGCTTCCAAGCTTGGTTTCCAAGTTTGGAATGCTCCCCTGAGGCCTATAAAAGATCCCCTAATGCAAACCTTACCTCCTTAGCTTGGTTTGGAGGCTGGGCTCTCCTTCCCTTCTCCCCAACCTCCATCTCCACCAACTCTGGTGACTCCCTCCATCAGACTTCTTTGTCATCTACCATTTTCAATAGGTGGCGGTACCATCTTCCTCAAACTCCTCCATGTGTCGCAATACCCGTGAGTGCCTCCCCTCGTCATCGCCGTTTCACCCACTAGAGAATTCACCTTCCATGATGCCAGCCAATTAAAGCCCATGCTGCCCTGCCCCTTTCATTCAATTAGGTTAGCGTAGCTAGGTTTCGCTCTTCCGCTACTCTCTTTTCCTCCCTTCAAAACCTCAAAACCAACCCACACCGCCACCGCATGCCATCATCTTCTTCATCTTCGGCCACACCTCTGGCGATGTCTCCCCATTGCTCCACCACACCGCACACCTCGTCAACACCCTCACAACCTCCACCATGCCTCCACGAACAAAAGCCCCATCTTTATTATGCATTCCACCCATCCAAACGCTCCACCGAACACCTCTGCCTCCACGTTCCTTCTCTGTCACCATCCACCCTCATCCACTCATGAAACACCCCATAGACACTGGCATCACATTCCATGCCCTACGGCAATCCTCCTAAGCTTTTTAACTGGGGTTTTGACCCTGTATTTTATAATTCAGGTATCCCATTGGAGCTCCATCGTCGCATCATCTTCTTCAGTAGTGTTCATCGAGTTGCGGCCACGTTCTTCATCCAATCCACCCCAGGCCATGTTGATTCACTCTAGGAGATCCTCTAGATCGTCAATTGAGGATCCCAACTACAGTAGCTACTCCAATTGTAAGCATCTCCTTCAACAAGCTGCTGGGACCTCGTGCAAGGAAAATTGCAGTGGGGCTAGTCCCACATCGGTGACGGAAGAAGGAGCAGCTATGCATATATTGATTTTGTGTTAATGCCTTATCACCCAGTCACTTGAGGGGTCGGGTCCCTCACACCCGAATACCCTCCTATCCTCACTCCTCAGCTACCACCCACGCCGGTAGCCCTGGACACTATACACAACCTGTATACCCGAGTATGGATCCGACTATGCACTGGGTCTGAGAGAGAAGGAAAGGAGGAAATTGTGAGAGAGTAGGGTAGGGTTTTGCTCCTCTATATATGCGACTAACACTTAGTCACTGAAGGCCCCTTATCCTTGTGATGGAGAAGTAAGAGAAAGGGAAGGCTTTGAGAAGAAGAGGAAGAGAAGAAGGAGAGGGCTCGTGCAGAAAGCAAATGAGGAGAAGAAACAAAAAAAGGCTTTGAGAGCCTTGATCATTTAAGCCGTTTGATTTGAGAAACTGACGTCTGATTACTGTAGCATTCAAGCTACTGTTGGGTTATTTGGTTTAATTGAGATGTCTGATATGCATGCTTAATTAAGGGTAACAATTGGTGATCTAAAAGACCATTATTTTGTCTTAACTTCTTTTTATCAAAATGATCTATTGAAATACTCATGCTTAGAATTGAATATTAGTTTGAGTAGTTATTATTCATTGAATATCCCTTTTGTGCTTCAATTATGGTGCACATTTATATGCAATTAAAGATTAGCACATGAATTCCATATTTTCCCTCTATGTTCATCCTCCGACTTCAATTTAGATTTCGAGTAATAAATTTAATATGTTGATCGAGCTATTTAAGAGTGTGGTACAACAAAATGACCTTATAAACTCCTCAATAGTCCTCATTCAACAGGGGGTAAGTCCTCGAATAAAACATATTTCCCGTGGAGTCAGTCTATACTCTGAGTCTGATTCCCTGAAAGTCATCATCATCCTCTACGTTTCTTCCTTAGGATTGAGAAAAATTTTCATAGCCATGATCAAGTGTTTCTGATTCCTCCTCAAAAATCAAATCTTCATGTCCTTGAGACCAATATTGATCCATGTCTTCCAATTCAGTATCAATTCCCTCAGGGTCACCTATGTTGGGTACCTGTATATCCTCAAAATGGTCAATGACAGGTGTTGGTCCCTTAAATAGAGGATCACTTCCTTCCAATAGGATTTCATTTGACATTCAAGACTCCTGGAATTTGCTAACTTCAAAATCACAATCCTCAGGGAAATCTAATTGATGTGCAAAGTCCTTAGAGGTGTAAAGTATAGGTTCAACATCCGTAAGATGGGGTGCAGATTCCACCTCAAAATCCAAAATGGGATTTCTGTTGATTATTTGACTGCGACCCATTTCATCAAATGTAACAAAGACAATATCATTTGGGTTGAGTTCATATAATGGGACCATTTTCCCCTTCCAATTAAGAACAGGTGGATAATCACCAAGATTGCCTTTTGGTGGGCACATCTCATGGGGGACATCTAAGTGATAGCTACTCCTGAAAATAAGATCTGTATTGTCATTTGTTCTCCTCAAAATTGTCTTGGTAATCGAGGGCATAGGGGTAGGGATCAAAATTGACTGTAGGAGGGTCGCTAAGCTGGCTAATCTATTCAGTTAATCTTTGACTATTCTTCAAAATCTCTCCCATAGAATCTGTCATTTCTTTTTGTTATTTTTGCATTACTATCGTAAAAGAGGAGAGTCTACTATCAGATTGCAGAGGATACTCAATCTTAGGTTCAAGTTGCCTAGGAGTATCGATCCAACCTCAATAAGCAAAATCTTTAAGGGTGGGTGGGTTGGGTATAGTCACGGGAGAGCTAGGGCAGGGATACCCTTCTTTTAGCTTCTACTTATCATCACTAGGTTGGGGATTAATCAGACCAATGCTCCTATAGTAAGAGTAGAAAGGATCCCAATGCTCATCAGACGATGGATAACTATCAGTCATGGGATTGGGATTCAGTGTTCTAGGGTGAAAGTAAGAAGTGAAGTAGCTATTGTAATCCATGACTTGAAAACACACAACCCAATCAAATGCAAGGCATGGGACTCTTTTTTTTCTTAGAGTAGATTTGTGCAAACCTCCAACCTATTCCTTAAAGTTGTTAATAGAGTCAAGTTTGCACCTATCCATTCCCACTTTAGTGGTATAAGAGGGGCTGTGACTTTAGATCCCTGATAAGCTCTTTGGAGAAGAATAGAGGTCGCTTATGTTCTTTCTTGGTGGCTAAAGAAGTACAACAATCAATTATGGGCCCTAAGTCGACCTTCACGTGCCCTAGGACCTATACCTTGCTTCAATGATACTCTCAAGTGACTTAGTGAGAAGTTACTCCAAGGACGGAACTAAGGGATGCAAGTAGGGTGAACCCTTCCTTTGAGGTGATGCAAATGTGGTGCCTCTTAGCTACCCTTTTGTTCCTTTAAGGGGTGTCCCCCTCCTTGAAGTATCAAAACACTTGGACATTGGATAATATCACCACCACAAGGTGAAATAGGAGGGTCTGCACCGATGAAGAGATCAGTAACTATAGCTTTAAGGGACCAAGACCTAGTAAGGTGCCTAGTGTGCGTGCTCAGTGTCAGAAGTGTGCATAACACCGCAAATCAATTTTGATTTTGAGAAGAATCACACACAGGTCCCTTGTGATCAGATCAAATGTGATTTCGATTTTAAGGTCGAATCTAATTGGAAGTCCCAATTTCAGTTAGGCGACCATTGAATTAGGTCAATTCAATCAATTTGGTTGTCTGGAGATTTAATCTACATGCAATGAGTGAATAGGAACTGGATGCAAAGGTAAAATGATATACTTGTCTCCAGCAATCTCTGTTCACATATGTATAAAATGCAAGAAAAGTGATCTAATATGCTACCCAATCACCCCTAAATACATGCACCTAAAGGTATGCAACTTCTAAACAGGTAGCTCAATATATTTTTTTCTTTTTGGAGCAAGTAGGTAGAAACCAAATCACACACACATAGAGAAATAGCCCTAGCTGCTAAAGAAAGTGGGGACAGACACTTGAAAATTAGCCCTAATTGCTACAAGGGAGAGAAGACTGAAATGAAATAAACACGATGAACGAAGGAGAATCCCCTAAGAAAGGGGATCCAGGTCTCCTTCTCTTTACTTCCTTTTCGTATGTGTGGGCGTCGCTCAAGTCAACATCGTCACTCTACTACACCTGTCATCTCGTCAGATTCCTCACGTAGAAAGCTAAAGAATGGTCAGATAAATGAACAACTCAAAATAATAAAAAATAATCAGGTGAATCTATCATGTCTATTACCTCCCCAGCAACGGCACCATTTAAATGGGAGATCTCTCTTCGTAGAAACATATGTCAGAAAAATATGTCGTTGTAGTAAAATCACATGGTGGAAAAATCCCTGATAGAAAATATTTATTAATAAAACTAACCACGGTGGATTAGGTCATATCCACAGGAAGGAACATCTGCAATAAATTCACCAATATTTTTAGTGCATTATTTGGATACTTTATATGAGGTTAATACAATGCAAAATCAATTTGTCAATATGTTGTCACATCAGATGAGAGAAAGAGTGACTTGAATGAGCATTCATGAGAAATAGAGAGAAAGAGAAGGGCACACAAGCAAAATATTCAATATATCAAATATTTAATCTCCAAAATAAGGAGTGGCAATGGCATGGATGGGAAATTTTAATTAACCCAAAAATACAGGACTCTCTCCTCTTGGTCGTGCTTGTCGAGGGGTTGATGGTGAGGGTCGAGGATCTCGAGGAAGGTTGAGGTGAATGAGAGCTATTCGTTGGTGGTGTCAGTAGGATGAACGGTGACTGGTGGTGGATGGTCGGAAAGTAGGAGACCGGTGGTGGTGTACGCTATCAGCTGTGGAGAGTGGGCCAAGGGGTCCCTGTGCATGCTTGTGGTCTTGCACGTGTGCGGCAAAGGTCATCGACATGCACATGTAGGAGATTGTCGGCGGTGGAGCATGAGCTAGGGGCAGTGGTGCTCTATTGCTGCTGCTTGGGACAATTACAGTCAGCTGAGGGGGAGTCGTGCAAGGGTGGTGCACATGGGCATATCCTTTGGTGGCTGATGGGTGGTGCCAAAGGTGCGTTGATGTCAAGGAGAAGGTGGCTGTGTGAAGGTGGCTTACGGGTTCTTTTTTTTTTTCTTGCAGCGATTGAAGAAAGGAGGAGATGAAGAAAATGAAGTAGGGGAAGCCACACGTGCAGTTGTGGTGCATGTGGCTAATGCACAAGGGTGCACGGAGGTTAATGGTTGTGGTTGCTGGGGTGCGCTGAGTAGGAGGTGCAGTCGGTGTATTGATGGGTGCAGTGAAAATGGAGGAGAGGGCTCGCGATAGGAAGAAGATGAACAGGATCAAGGAAGGGGGTTTCTTCCTTCCTAGATGTCTGGCAAACCTCCTGGATGGCTTAACTTGCTACCTCCGATCTTGTGTGGTCTGCAAGAGAGAGGGATGAAGGTCGTCTGTGGAAAGATGTTGATGCAGTGGTGACGAGATGAATTGGCGAGTTCATTATGCAGTAGAGGATGCGATGGTGGTGTGGATGTCATCGTGGTGAATGCAGTGGATGATGAGGCATCATAGTTGCGGATGTCGTTGCTGTCACCACTGACTGCGTTGATGGGTTTGTCATGCGTGAGATACAGTGGTAGTTGTGGCTGTGATCGGGTCTGTGCTTGTTGAGAGGGCTCCCCTCCTTCGTAGAGGAAGATGCCCTTTTCCAAAAGGAAAGAGCCTCTCTTTAACTTGTCTGCAATTTCACAAAGGAGTCAGGCGGTGATATCTTCTCGTTCCCTTTTCCATCACCTACAGTGGCTTTCAAAAAGAGAAGGATTTCATTTTTTCTTCTCTTGAAAATCAAATATATTTGATGTGAAGCCATTAACATTATCCTTCCCAAAATGACCTTGCATCCAAATAAGTACTAATCAAATCGTTTATTCAAGGCATGTAAAAATTAATGGAATGACAAGTTTTAAAGATTACATGGTTTATCAAGGTAATGCATGCTTTAGATCAATTTCACATTCCAATAGCAATGTACTTAGGCTCTAAATTAGTCCACTAAAGTAGATTTATCAGAGTGTAGTGCTGGTGGCTTCCTAGTGATTTGTAAGGTGGAGGAGATCGCATGTAGCCAGAGGGAACGACGGATGGTGGGTTTGTTTGGTGAGGTGACGGAGAGACCAATAGGACCAATTTTGTTGGGGTTTTGGTCGTGAGGTAACAATGAAGGTTTTGGAGGTGGTGGAGCTATGTTTGGTGGACGGGTGTGCTAATGCAAGCTCACCGGTGGTGGGGATGAAGGTGGTGGGACTGTGTGTGTGGCGGCTAAACCTAGGGACTAAGGACCTAGAAATAGTCTAGAGAGGGAGAGAGAGTTTAGCGTACTTAGAAGAGAGAGAGAAAGTAAGATGCGTTCGGCATTGGCTAGCCAGATGCAAGGACGAAAGTGAAATTTGATGAGGGAGAGTGGCGATGTCGAGGGTGGAGAGGGCTCCTATTGTGGTTGACGAGGAGAGGAAGGAAGGAGGGCCATCCAAGTTGGTTATTGGACAGTTGGAGGAGGGAGGTAGAGGAGGTCGTTGGAGCCAATCCAGAGGCGGTCGGAGGAGGAAAGTATTTTCGATTTAATCTTGGCTGGTCTGGACTATTGACCCTCATGGAGCTTTTAATGAGCTCGATCAGACCCTCAATTGCCTCAATTTCATGAGTTTGCTCATGAATGTGGAAGCTAGAAATCCTACAATTTCTTCGAGTTTGCCAATGCTTTGTGCAGCAAATTAGGAGCCAACCAGTTGAGTTGATTCTCCATAATGTGAACAACAATACCTCCAAATTTAGAGGGATTTGGTGCTAATTTGGGAGAGATTTCTCCAGTCAACATTCGATCAATTGGGTTTGGAGATTCTATTTAGACGACAATGGCGGTAGGGGCACTTCTGCAAAGGTGACAAGAAATTAGGGGTGTATTTATAAAGAAAATTGAAAGTTACGGGTCTAAGTCTGAAAAATAGAGTTTTTAAGGCCTAAAATACAAAATAGGTTAAGATGGACTTTAATTGGGCCAAAATTTTTTCGTTAACGTAATTTTGACTCAAGGAATTTAATGGGGAACTTGGATTTGAGTTTTGATTGCATTTGACAAGGTAAGTTGCATAGGGGCCCAAATAAAGGTAAATTTTCATCTGAAACTCTATTTTTGGTCAAAATAGGCTTAGATGGTCAAACAAATGGTACCAAATATCTTAGAATATTTTTCAGTGATTTTTATGAGGTTTAGATTGAATTTATCTTGACCAAAACCCTTTCAATTGAGGTAGGGTTGATAATTAGGGTTTTAAGTGATATTCTAATCCCCAAAATGCATGAAACCCTAATTCAGTTGTTGTGAGCCCACTTTTTAATCTTTTATGTTCATTTGACCTTAAATTCACTCCTTGATTAATCTGCATTAATGATGGAATGGTAAAATAGCAGAGTTAACCCTTTTCTCTAATTTCTTAGAACTGCTTAGTGTGGAATTGCGACCCTCAGATGATCATTTAGGAGCATTTATCATTTAAATCTGACTAATTTTGGCTTGTTAGGACCCATGATAGTGTCACCTTCACTCCACTTTCAAAGTAGTAGGAGCTACTTAAAAGGCAGTTGGACCCATTGCAACAAATGTAAGAATGGTTCTAGCACATGAATGGTTAAGGTGCTCGACCCTTGAAGGATTTCTATGATCCTTCAAGTTACAGGGATTGTCTCATTGCTATCATCCCCACTGGCCATGTAGAGATCAAGCCCCAGGTTTCAGGCCTAATTAAACATTTTCATGGGCTTCTCTCCAAGGACCTATTCTAGCACATGGAGGATCTGACCACTTTGGTTTAGACCACTAAGGATAGGTGATTAGCCCATATTTGTGGGCTATTTAAGTATCTAAATGTCTAGACATTAAGTTAATTTTAACATTTAGGTAGCATACATTAGGATGTAGATAAATTAATTCATATTTTTAGCTTAAGTACATAATTCATGCATTTAGAATTAACCTAGGGTTGCATACATTTAATTAGTTAATTAATTAGGTGCACTATTTTAATTAACATAGGAGTTATGTATAAATAACCCTAATTATTTATTTCTTTTATTCTTCTTCTCCTTTGTAAGTAACTCCTCTGTCTTTGCCTCCTCCTCCTATGCATCACATTGATTCTACGGTGTTTTGAATTTCAAATCTTTGTAGCCATGGCTACAAAAGAGAAGGAAGAGCTGCCGTTGAGGGGGAGGTCTCCACCCCTTTGTTCCTCACTGTGCTCAGAGAACATTGCTTCTCTTCCATCCATACCATCGGCCTCCCACCACGGCAGTGTGACTCCATCACTATGGGCATGTGGGGTGATAGCCCACACTGCCAAGAGTCCCTGGAACTCCTATTGTGTTCCCTCACCTCAGCCAGCAAACCACACCAGCCTGCATGGCCGCACCTTCATCTCCAGTGCACCCACCTCCAGCACACATGCCAACACTTACACACCCTCGCCCGCACGCCAGCAACCCCCCCCACTCCATTAAACCCCACTACGCGCCTTCAACCCATCCAGCCCCACCGCGATGCCCCTCCTCGCACCTCCTTGCAACACCTGCAGCTAGCGCCATCAGACCCTACTGCGCGCCTGCCACCCACGCGCCCTCACCCCAGCCAGCACGCCCACGCCCCGCGTGCGTCCTCCAGCAGCGCCTTCCCTCCACGTGCCCACGTCCCCTCGCCTTCACCACGTCTTAGCACCCTTGCTTCAGAGCACTCTAGCGCCTCCCTACCAACCTCCAACCGGTGCCAACAGAACCCCCGCATGCTCCTGTGCGCCCTGCAGAGCCTGTGCCTCCACGCACCCACTCCCCGAGCACACTTGCAGCACCCCCAGCGGCTGCACGCCGCGCATCCTTACGCCTATAGCACACTCGTCCTCCAACAGCAACTCCCATCGCCACCACTTCTTTCCTCTGGCAGGCCGGCTCCGACCACCATCCATCGAACTGCCACCACCGTTTGGTGCGGATCGAAGAGGGCTACCTTTGGTCTCTAACTCGCCGTCCATCTCTCCTTCATCTGCGCACAAGCTCCACCGAAGCTAATCCCCTGTTTCTTCCTTAATTAATAATTACATTTCATGCCATTGCCACGAAAAATAAATTTTGGTTTATGATTATTTTATTTTGGTGAATTTATGCCTTCATGCTCATGCTTCTAGATAATTGTTAAACCTTATTATTCACCTCTATGTGCATTGAATTTAATTTTGAATGACATTTTTGTATGCATGCAAGTGAATAGTACATGGCATACCTTTGCACATGGATAATTTTATGATGTAAAAATTACATTCACACCCCTTGACTTGTCCATAAATTTAAGGTTTACTTTTAGAGTTACATAGGCATTGTTTGATCTAGCGAATAGTTTAGCGAACTTGATTTTGACCTAATTGTGAGTTTTGCCTCCCTGTGGACATGAACTGCTCTCCTGTGAGTGGTTTAATTTTAATTTTTTTTTGTTAAGAGATTTTCCACAACTTTGATCCTACAACGACAAATCATCTTTGTACATTATTCGAAAGCGAAAATTGACTTATCAAATGACGCCATTGTTGGGGAGGCAACAGATGCAATAATTTCACCTAATTTTTATTTCTGATTATTTCTCATTGCACAGTGATCTGACCATTTATTATTTTTTCGGTGCGAGGAATTTGAGAGAGGAATTTGAGCGAGGTGAAAGGCACATCTGCGAGAAGACGTCGACCTTGAGCGATGCCTACACGCGGGGAAGACGAAGGAGACCTGGATCCCGCCTCCATAGGAGATTCTCCATGTCATAAGTTTTAATTCTGTTTTCTCGCCCTTATAGTAATTGGGGCTAATTTTTGGGAGCCTATTCCCTTTTCTTTAAATTTAGGTTTTTAATTTATTTTGTGGATTATTTACCCTTAATTTGCTTGTGCATAAGTAGCTAAAAAAAAAAATTAAAAGAAAAAACATGAGCTACTTGCCCTTAGGTCGAATCATTTAGGACTGAATGAGCAGCATCTAGATCTAATTCTTGTCTTACATACTACATGAAGAATGCTGGAATCAGGTATGCATTTCTAACTTCGCATTTCTACCTGTCATGCAAATGCATTTGAATTAATTTTTAGACCATATAATCTGTCTTGAAGCAATCTAACAAGTGGTCACATATATTCTTGAAAAAGGACTAATTAAAGGAGGGACATTTAATCAAGGACTTGATTTTCAAATGTGGCATGCAATTCAAAATTCAAAATCTTTTTGCGGTGTATGGACACTTATATCTTTTACACCACGGCACGCATTTAGACACTCCTAAGTCTTGGAACTATTAGGACAAGAGCCCTCCTATTGTTGGATTATGAAGTGTTCGGAACTTAAGATCGAAGGTTTTGTAAATCCAAAGAAGGGGATACCCTATCATGGATTTTTAGGGGTAGTTGAGAAGCATCGCGAAAGCACAACTTCAAAGGAAGGCTTCAGCCTACTTGCATCCCTCGATCTTCCATCTTTGGATTTGCTCTACCATTTGAGATTTAGGGAAGGACACCTAAGCTCCAACTAGGTCTTTTTAGGCATTTCGAAGGTTGACAATAGGCGCGTAATTGATTTGGCAACTTGCTTTGTCACCTACAATTTGAACTAAAGTCAAAAGCCTAAATTTGTAAAGATCAAACAGTCCTTTTGAATTGTGTTTGTAGTGCATGCTTGGTAGGCATTCTCTTAGGAGACAACTTGTGTTTGATCTTGAACCTAAAAGAATCTTAAGAAGAAACTTTCCAAGGGTAGAAATGGCCAGTCAAAGGAGCCTTAAGGAATATTTCATTCCAACCAATCAAGCTGGCCCTGCACTACGTAGACCTGGAGGGGACAATCCTTATGAGATCAAAAGCAGTACCATATCCTTGCTTCCCTCCTCTTATGGTACTTCTAGGGAAGACCCTTACAGGCATATAGAGGGATTCACCGAGGTCTGTTCCATGGTGAAGCTACAGGGCGTTACTGATGACTCTAAAATGCGGACCCTCTTTCCCTTCTCCCTTAAGGACAAAGCCAAGTATTGGTATCACACCCTTGATGATATTAACACTTGGGATGCCTTGAAGGAGTATTTTAAGAAGTACTTCCCCCATGAGCAAAACAAATCACTTTAGGAGGGAAATTATGAGTTTTGTTCAAAAGGATGGGGAAGCTTTCCATGATGCGTGGGAGCGCTTTAATGACTTGCTGAGACTTTGCCCACATCACCAGGTGCCTAAGTGGCAACTGGTTGAAAGGTTCTACACCGGACTTAATGATTCGCATAGGCAAATTGTGGATGGTGCCTGTGCAGGAACCTTTCTATCTAAGACTGAGGATGAAGCTTGGAACCTTTTTGATACTTTGAGTGAGAATTCTATTCACTTGAATTCTGCCTACATGGATAGAAAACCCACTCTCATGCAAAGAAAGTTGGAGGCGAATGAGGCAAGGGACACCCAGTATTTAGCCTATCAGATTCAATTATTGAATCAAAACATGGAAAGGCTTATGTTGAACCTGAGTCAATTCGTATCTAACACCTCCACATCCCAAGCTTTCGAATGATCCATTTGCCAAGGCAGTACACACACCACTGTGGATTGCCACTTGGCCTCCCAATTCCCTGAGCTTGTACAAGTGGATTTGAATGCCGCTCAAGGGTTCTATCCTAAACCTCGTAATGACCCTTTTTCGATCACTTATAATGAGGGATGGAGGAACCACCCAAACTTTTCATGGAGACAAGGAAATGTCTCAAATTTAGGGAATTATAAACCACAATCCTTTCAAAACCATAAAATGAACCAACCTCAAACCTTTACCTAACCTAAGACCTCTGAGATGGATGAATTGAAGGCAATGTTGAAAACTACGCAAGAAAGTCAAAGTGCCATATCCAATCTCATGAAAAGGCTATACATCAGATGAAATCACAAATAGGACACGTTGTTGAGGCTATTAGATAGAGGGAAACTGGGAAGCTCCCCAGTGCTGCTGAGGAGAATCCTAAAGGAAAAGGGATTGTCTTTAAGGAGCATGCTCAGGTGGTGACTATTCCGAGGAGTGGGAAAGAAATTTCCAAACCCGATGCTCCTATAGTCTCACCCCCTAAAAAACCATCCACCCCGACTTTCACCCCCACCGGAGAAGACTTGTCCAAATCTTCTCCGCTTGAAATCACCTCACTGGAAGAAGTTGCCCCCGTTCCACCCCTTACTCGACATGACAACCCTTCCACCCAGAGATCGAGAGTGCCCTTTCCAGAGTGCTTATCCACCTCTGGGTAGACTTCTACTGGCTCATCTGGAGCCAAAGATAAGATGGATGAGATCATGGAAACTTTCAAGCAAGTGTAGATTAACCTGCCTTTGCTTGAAGCTATCAGGTAGATTCTGTCGTATGCCCGCTTCTTAAAGGACCTGTGCATGAAAAAGCGGCAATCTAGGAAACAGGTGAAAATGGGTGGCCAGAGATAACTAGGTTTTATTATAGCGTTGTAGTATAGCCAGTTATTACATCATTTCAAATATATAATTTTTTTTACTTAGAAAATAAAGAGTTCCTGAGGTCGAACTCAGGGAGCAAGTTGTATTCTAGGGGTACAAATTCTTATTACAAAAATAAAGAGAGAGAGAGAGGGAGAGAGATGAAAATTTGGCTTCTTCTTCTCTTCTTTCTTCCTCTTTGTTTTCTCTTCTCTTTGGCTTTTGGTTTCTTCTTCTTTGTTTATCTCCTTGTGGTCTTCTTCTTCTGCCTTCTGTTCTTCAGATCTTCTTTTTACTTCTTTCTTCTGATCTCCTTCTCGTGCTCTTCTTCTGCTTTTGCTATCAGGACGTCGTCTCTCCTTCTTTCTTCTTTTTCTTTCTGTCTTCTTTATCTGCAGCAGTGGTGATGTTCTTCTTCTTTCTTTTCTGCCTTCAGAGCGTCGTCTGATTTTCCACTCAGACGACTTAAGTCGCCACTGCTACAGTGCTGCTCGGTGCTCCTTCCTTCAGTCTTCGTCAGCCTTCTTCTCTGCCTCGCTTGTCTTCTTCTTCTTTGCTTTCTCCTTCCTCTTTGCTTCGACCTGGCTGCTCTTCTTCCTTCAGTCTTCTTCTTCTTCTCTTCAGCCCTTCCGCAGTCCCTTCACCTGTGCCTGCACACTCAAAGTTCCAATCAGAGACGGCAAAACCTACTCTTCCCTCCGCCCCCCCACGTTTCTCTCTCACAGAAGCCGCTCTTAGGAAAGCTCTCCCAGAGCTGCCGGGTAGTCGGGTACGGGTCGCGCCTGGGTCCAGGCCCACCGGCGTGCGTGGTGGGCGAGGAGTGCCAAACAAGTCGGGTCGGTCGGATCCGCGTGATGAGCTCGCGGATGGGCCCGGTGAGACGGTGTGAGTGGGACCTCACCCTGTGTGCTGAGGCGATAAGCCTCCAGCACGTTTTCAATTTGTATCGTTGCGCCGCTCCAGAGCCTTCCGAGGTGGGACTAAATGTCCCACCCCAATTTGGCGCCTACGCGGAGGAACCAGCTGGTAACTGCGGCTTTACGCAAGGCCCTCGCCCCTGCTGCGAACCTGGGGCTCTTCGCGAAGACACCCCACGCGACCTGGGAGCCTGATCTGGGCGTAGCGAGGCTGCAGCTGCAGGCGGAGGCAGCTCCTTCTGCACAGCAATGGCGGCGGAGGACGGGTGACCTGTTCACAGCAAAACAGCCTCTCGGCCTAATCAGAAGGTACCGGGAGCTTCGCCAGAGTGCGGCGAAGCTCGTGCGGGTGGTGGCAAGGTGTGGGGCGGCGTGCAAGGGCTGCCCTAGGTCGGACTGTGGGTCGGGAAGTGGGTGTGTTCGGTGGATTTGCAGAGGTCGGGTGGCGGGAATTGGAAGGGCGGAAATGGATCAGGGTGAGGAGGCAGAGATTATGTGCAGGTCGGCGAGCCGTGTGGGGTGCTGGAGTGATGGGAGCAGGTCGCCGGAGTGTGGCCGGAGGCGGAGAAGGTGAGGGCGATTGGTCGGAATCGAGGGCGACAGTAAGGGTTTAAAGTGAGGAAAAGGAAGAGGGGAGAAAGGTGAGAAGTTATACCTACTTAACAGGACAAGGAGGGGCCGGAACAGGCGACAGTCGTATCGACTGTCGCCGGAGAAGAAGCTGCCCAGAGGAAGGAGCGATGGCGAGGAGAGGGCTGGAGAGGCGTGCGCTGGGTGCGGCGCGGCGCAGGAAGAGCAGGGGAAGGCAGCCCTGCTACTGGTAGTGCGGCAGAACGACGAGGAGGAGGAGGGAAAAACCGCCGGAGCTGGAGGGCTTCCTGTCGGAGTGGGAAGAGAGTGAAAAGAGGGTGTTTCTCCGTCAGGACCGAGCTAGGAAGAATGGTGGAGCGACGGGGGTATTTATAGGGGCCGAACCAGAGAGGAGGGCGGAGGGAGATGACGTGTCTCCCTCGCCGGAGGACACTGGAGGAAGGAGACCCATACCGTCCGTCCGTTCGCACGGCCGGTATGGTGGGTTGCAGCGACCAGGGGGTGTTCCTACGACGGCTGACGACGCAGGGCACCCCCATTTGACCTGGCAGGCCCTCCCCCTTACCCTGCGCGGCGCCATGCTCCGCGCAGGGTTGCCGGAGCATGGTGCTGGCAGGTTTTGCAGGGAGGACCTGAATGTAAAGAACGAAGAAGAGTTAGGGGTCAAAATGCAAGGGTTTAAAAGTTGAGGGCCAAAAAGTAAAGTTGGTCAAGAAGGTTTCTTCTTAGGCTCAAGTTTTTATACGTGACTAATTAGGACCTAAGGATTCTGATGGTGAATTTTATTTCTAGATAAAACCTTGTTTGATCGATCAATTTACGTAAAAACCCAAATTAAGTTATTAATTGGGCATGGTTCTCAATGTAGGTCAAAATGGGTTCCGAAGGCCAAATTGAAGGTTCTAAACCCTAGATATTATTTTTCTATGAATTTTAGAGGGTTTATTCTATTTTTACTTTTCCTCGAACCTCATGAATTGAAGTGGGTTTGTTTTAAGGTTACAGATTATCATTTAGTTCCTTGGAATTGCTATAGCCCTTATCAGATCATCCTACTTTCCTTCTTATTCGGTTTGTTTGACCTGTATGCAGATTATACTGGTAAAATTGCATTTTTTACCCCTTATGACTTGTTTTCTCCTTAAACTCAGAATTCTCTGAGTTAAGCCTTTCCTTGAGTTATGTAGGAGCTTTTATCCTTTGTATTAGGTCAAAATGAGCTAGTTATGGCTCATGATGAGGTTCTCATCATACCCCCATGCCTAGCTTTTGCTAGTCCCTTAGCAAAAACTTAAGGTTTCAACCCTTGTTCTAGACCATGAAGTTCTTAATAGCTTTAGATAAGTGCTTTTTCATTTGAGCTTAAATTAGGTTAGAATGCTGACCATAGGCCTAAAAGGAACTCTAGTACCAATCAAGATCCAAATCTGTCTAGCCTCAGCCTTAGCCCTTGGCAAAGGTTTTTAAGGCCCACAAGAACTAACCTAAGGTTTATTGGACTTTGTGGTTAAAGCACCCGTGCTTGAAATGATTTTAGCCCTGGCTCAGTTCGTAGTGCGTTTTGTAAGAGAGAGAGATAGAAAATTTTTCTGTTTGGAGAGTTTTCTCTCTCTTTTTCTTTTTAGTTCTAGCCTAGGATTGGCTTTTCAACACGGTCTGTATCAGATTCCTTGCTCCCATCATCAATCCTCAAGGGTTCCTGGCAATCGATGCTTCGAGATAGCACCGCCCATGGCAACCCCCGGAACCCTGGCTATTGAGATTTCGAGATAATCCCATCCATGGTGTTCCGTGGCCGAATCCAGACCCTGGCAATTGACACTTCGAGATAATGCCATACATGGAATCTGAACCAGCAGAGTGCTTACATGCCCCCAGTAGGATATGTAAATATCCTAAGAGACAAGCACCGAGGAGATGATATTTTGTTACACATCTTCGAGGGGATTTCCCACCTCTCCGTGCTGGGAACTCGTCCAAATCAACTTGTGTTGATCGGCCGCTCCTACTCTAGGTGTTCTTTTCAGAATTTTGCGATGCTTTTGCGTGATTTTGATTTTTACGCTTACTGAACCAGGCTGTGTGTGAGGTTAGGATGCTTAGTTTACTAAGTCCCGTAAACCAAAAATTAGTTAGCGAGGCCAAATACTCCCTAAGCCTTAGACCTAATACTTCAGCTTTTCATTTTCCTCAACCTCTTGAGGAGTGTCCAGATCTTAATGGGTACTAAGAGTCTATTCAAGAATGCCTAAGGTTTGCATTCTTACTAATCTCATTATGCACTTTTCAGTTATTTTCTTGAATGAGGTCTAGAACTTAGGTTAATTCCTTAGTTCCTTACTAATGACTATCACTTTTTTCTCATAATTTTGTGCTCCTTTTTCATTTTGTTTCTTTTCTCTTCTCCTTCACAAAATTTCCTTCTCTTTTCCTCTTATTCTTTTTCGAAATTTTTTTTAATTTTTATGGTGTTTTTGGCATATATGAATTTTTTGTTTGAAACCTTTTCTTACAAGTTTTGCACTTTCATACCCCCCCATGCCTAAGATTTGCAATGTCCTCATTGTAACCTAGGGGGTTTTTATTCAACTTAGTTCATTCCTTAAGACAGAAATTTGGATGAGTGAATGGGTCGGGTTGAATTTTGCGGACGATTTCTAATCCCAGATGCAAGCATCTGAGGTGGGGTCGGCTGTCTACAAGGGTGAACCTTAAGTGCAAAAAGGCGTTAGAAAAAGTTTTGGATTTTTTGGAAAATGACGGGTTGCCTCCCGTTAAGCGCTAAGTTTTATGCCATCGGCTGGGCGCAATAAGCTCAAGGGGAACGGAGGATATAAGATGTTTCAGCCAAATCAGTGGAAGTCACATCAATGAACGGCTTGAGTCTCTGACCGTTCACGATGAAAGGTTCGGAATTGTGGCTGAGTGGACTGATTTCGATAGCTCCATTTCTAAAAACTTGTCAGACTAAATATGGTCCGACCCACTTGGATCGCAGCTTTCTCGGGAAAAGTTTGAGTCGGGCATCAAAGAGTAGGACCTTCTGACCAGGATGAAATATTTTTCTCGAGATATGCTTGTCGTGGAAGTCTTTAACTCGCTCCTTATAGATTCGCGAGCTCTCATACGCGTCTAGGCGTAATTCATCGATCTCGCTGATTTGAAGTTTTCTATGGGTTCCAGCCTTTGAAAAATCTAGATTACAGTTCCGTACTGCCCAATAGGCTTTATGCTCCAGTTCTACGGGAAGGTGACACGCCTTTCTGTACACCAGTCTAAAGGGAGAATGCCTAATTGGGTTTTGTGGGCGGTCCTATAGGCCCACAATGCTTCCGGAAGTCGGGACGACCAGTCCTTCCTGTCAGGCCGAACAGTGACTTGCAGGATTTTCTTGATCTCCCGATTAGACAGCTCAGCTAGACCATTAGTTTGGGGGTGATAAGGAGTAGAGATTCGGTGAGACATCCCGTATTTGGTCATCAGTGACCTAAACTGAGCATTTGTGAAATGGGTCCCCCCATCAGAGATTATTGCACGAGGAATCCCGAACCTTGAGAAAATGTTTTGATGAATGAATTTGAGAACGATTTTGTGATCACAGGTTCGGGTCGGTATGGCTTTGATCCATTTGGACACGTAGTCCACAGCCAACATAATGTATTCGAAACCATCCGAAACAGGAAAGGGGCCCATAAAATCAATCCCCCAAACATCAAAGATTTCGCATACTAGAATCGGTTGCATAGGCATCATGTCACGATGGCTCATGTTGCCCAAAGTCTGGCAACGACTGCATGCCTTGCAGTGACTGTACGCGTCTTTGAATAGTGTGGGCCAGTAAAAGCCGCACTGGAGGACTTTTAATGCAGTTTTATGCCCGGCAAAATGGCCACCGCATGCCTGGTCATGGCAGAAAGATAGGACATTGCTGATTTCCTCTTCCGGGACACATCTCCGGATGATCTGATCAGCACCTATGCGGAAGAGGTACGGGTCTTCCCAAATGTAATACTTGGCATCGGAGCGTAATTTGTCCTTCTTGGCCTTCGGCCAATCGGACGGGATCTGATGAGATGCCAAGTAATTTACTACATTAGCAAACCATGGAAGGCTAGTACCGATAGTCAGCGGGTGCTCATCGGAAAAATGCTCAGTGATGGGTCCGGAAGGGTTAATGATTTCAGAAGGAAGACGGGATAGATGGTCGGCTACCACATTCTGCCTTCCCGCCTTGTTGCGAATCTCAAGATCGAATTCTTGCAATAGCAAGATCCATTGGACTAATCGAGGTTTCACATCCTTCTTTGCAAGGAGATGCCTCACAGCTGTGTGATCCGAGTAGACGATGACATGGGAACCCAGAAGATATGATCTGAATTTTTCTAGGGCAAATACTACAGCTAGCAGCTCTTTCTCAGTAACCGTATAGTTACGCTGAGCCTCATCGAGTGTTTTACTGGCATAGTAAATGACCACAGGTTTCCCATCAATTTTCTGCCCCAAAACCGCTCCTACAGCGAAGTCGGATGCATCGCACATGATCTCAAAGGGTTGAGACCAATCAGGGGACTATAGGATCGGGGCTTGGGTTACTCGGTCATGTAGGATCTCAAATGCTTGAGTGCATTCCTGGGAAATTTTGAAAGGTACATCCTTGGAGAGAAGAGTGGTCAGGGGGCGCGCGATTTTTGAAAAATCAGGGATAAATCGTCGATAAAAACCGACATGCCCCAAAAAAGATCGGATGTCCTTGATCGAGCTAGGCATAGGAAGGTGAGAAATCAGATCAACCTTAGCTCGGTCCACTTGGATGCCTTTTTCCGAAATTGAGTGCCCCAGGACAATTCCCTCAGGCACCATGAAATGGCTCTTTTCCCAGGAAAGAACCAAATTCACATCGATGCATCGCCTGAGTATCTGGACCAAGTGTTGGAGGCAATCGTCGAATGATGCTCTGAAAACTGAAAAGTCATCCATGAAGACTTCCAGATAATCACCTACCATATCTGAGAATATGGCAAGCATGCATCGCTGAAAAGTAGCGGGTGCATTGCAAAGACCGAAAGGCATCCTTCGGAAAGCGTATGTTCCAAAGGGGCAGGTGAACGTGGTCTTTTCTTGGTCCTCAGGATGGATTGCCACCTGGTTATAACCGGAGTACCCGTCAAGAAGGCAGAAGAACCTATTTCCCGCAAGTTTTTCGAGAATTTGATCAATGAAGGGTAGTGGGAAATGATCCTTCTTCGTGGAGGAATTGAGTCGGCGGTAATCTATACAGACTCTCCATGAGTTGGCTAATCGGGTAGGAATGATTTCTCCGGTCTCAGTCATTATAGTGGTGAGTCCTGCCTTCTTGGGCAAGACCTGAAATGGGCTCACCCAACGACTATCGGAGATCGGGTAGATGATTCCGGCATCTAACCACTTGATGATCTCCTTTTTCATGACCTCCTGTAGATTGGGGTTTAAGCGTCTCTGCATTTCACGAGAAGGTCATGTGCCCTCTTCTGAATAGATATGATGAGTACAATAAGAGGGACTTATTCCAGTCAAATCATCGAGAGTCCACCCGATGGCTCTGCGATGTTGCTGGAGGACAACAATCAGACGGGATTCCTGTTCAGGACTGAGGTTGGAATTGATAATCACAGGAAGGGTCTGATTAGAACCCAAAAAGATGTATTTCAAGTGAGTAGGAAGGGGTTTCAGTTCGAGGATGGGGTTATCAGCAGCAGCGGGTGGTTCAGTATAGATGTGAGGTTCAAGGGTGGGAGTTACTGGGTTGTTCATATCTGGATTCGACTCCTCAGTTTGCGGATCAAGATCTTTCTGCGGTTGATGAGGTATAATTAGATCATTCAGGAAGTGTGTTTCATCAACCAAAGTCCTAATGTCACAAATCTGTTCGATGACACCACAATTGATTCCTTGTTGGGCCTTAAATATATCAATTTTCAGTGTTTGATTCCCAAATTTGAGCTCTATTTGGCCCTCCTCACAGCTAATGTTGGCTCTAGCAGTAGCCAAGAAAGGTCTCCCTAAAATGATTGGTGTATCCCTAGGGTTTTCAGGTGCGTCCATATCTAAGACTATGAAGTCTACAGGAAAGTAGAAATCCCGCACTCTCACAATAACATCCTCGAGAATCCCTTTCGGTGACTTTATAGATCGATCTGCTAATTGTAATGTTACCTCAGTTGGTTTCATCTCAGATTCTTCTAGATGGTTAAGTAAGGATGTGGGTATCAGATTTATGGAAGCACCCAAGTCTAGTAATGCTCTATCAAATTGTGTATCACCTATCTTGCAGGAAATTAGGGGAGTACCAGGATCTTTAGCCTTGGGTGGGAGTCTGCTTAGGATTACAGAGCTGGCTTGCTCTGACAGAACAATTGGACTCCCACTCTTGGTTCGCGGCTTATGCTGGGGTGTACACACATTCTTTAAAAATCGTGCATAAGCCGGTACGTGGTGGATTGCATCCATCAAGGGGATGTTTATGTGGACCTGCTCAAAGAGCTTGACCAGGTCCTCCTCAGGTGCCACGGGCTTGGTTCGTCTCTTCCCTTTGGTTAAGGCTTCAGGGAATGGGACCTTGGTTGGTTCTTCTAGGATAGGTCCGGGTTCTTGATCTGGGACAGTGGTATCTTGGATAACTATCCTAGGGTCATGGTTATCAGGCTTGGAGTGGTTCGGATAATGCGGGTCTTGAGTTGTTTTACCACTACGTGTTGTTACAGAATTTAATCCGGCCTGATTTTGGTTTGGGTTTGGTAAGAGGGGTGGCTGCTGCTGAAATCTCGCATAAGAAGTTGAAGCATCCATCTCATCTGGAGATGGAGTAGTAGGGGCCTGATAAATCCATTGTGCGTGGCCTAAATTTGGATTCATAACGCGCTTCTAGGTCAGCACGTTATTCGGGTTAGGAAGAGGTTGGGAAGGGAGTGTGCCTGGCTGGCGAGAATTTGCCAACTGGGCCAATTGAGTTCTAACCTCTGTAAGTTCGTCCTTATGCTGTTTTTGAATAGCCGCATTCGTTCTTTGAATGTCAGCTAGAGTCTGAAGGATTAGGGACATTTGATCCTGATTTGGCCCTGATGGATAAGTAGGGTTGGGTCGAGGCTGAGGCGGCTGGTAATGACGAGAGGGCTGTGGGCGAGACTGAAAAGGTGGTCTTTGGATTTGGGAATTTCCCGTCCACTGAAAATTGGGATGGTTTCGCCATCCAGGGTTGTAGGTGTTGGAGAATGGGTCGTTCTGGATGGCGTTGAGGTCCTCGCAGATCTGAGGAACCTCTAGAGAATCAGGGAAAGGGGGAATGGAATTCCCCGGGCTGGTGTAGATAGGATCGGATGATCCTCCGATCTGAGAATCAGATGGGGATGGATATGGATCCATCCTAGGGGAAGATCGGTGGAGAATGTTTTTCACAGTCTCCTGTGTGGAAGGAGGTTGTGCAAAGGAGTTACGCGCAGAGGTGGCTCGCTGCAAGTGCTGAGTCAGCTCATCCACCTTCTTCTCAATGATTGAAACCTTGTCCAATCGACTGGCCATTAATTCCAGGTCGACTGATGCGGACAGGCCCTGCGTCTCATGTGCTCCCCTAAGATTTGTCGCTGCGCGGGTATTCGTCCTGTCGAATAATCCCATGGAGTCATTGTTGATGGAGTTCTCACACATGTTTTCGAGAATCTCCCACACGGTGTCTTCATGTTGACCCATGATATTTCCTCCGCAAGTTGCATTGACGAAAAGGCGGATGTCCTCATGGAGTCCCTGGTAAAAAGATTGGACCTGTTCCCATTTAGGAACTCCGTGATGGGGGCACTTTCTCATGAGATCTTGAAAATGATCCCATGCCTTGTGGAGAGGTTCTCCTGATTGTTGAGTGAAGTGCGTAATCTGATGACGCAAGGCATTGGTCCGACCAACGGGAAAAAACTTTTTCAAAAACTCAGATTGAAGTTCTTCCCAAGTGTTGATCGGCCGGGTCTGAGTTTGATACCAATGGGCGGCCTTGTCCATAAGAGAAAAGGAGAACATCTTCATGAGAAGAATATCCCGATTTTGCGCATCTGACCCAAAAGTTTGGGCCAGATGCTTTAGCTGTTTGATGTGCTGGAAGGGATCTTCGGAATTAAGCCCATGGAATTTAGGTATAGCATGAATCATGTTGGGCTTCAATTCGGAATCAGGTCCTCCAGTTGGGATTCTGACTCGAGGCTCAATAGCCACCGCAGCAGGATTGTAGTGGTCCCGCATCATAGGACGCTGTGGTGGGTGCACGAAGTTTTGGAAGAGGTCATTGAGTCGCTGGAGCTGGTGCTCCAGATTGTTTTCTTCCTCAACTGGCTGAGCCATGATGGGGGAAGAAGAAGAACTTGGTTCTGAATCAGAAGAGAGAATAATGTGAGGGGGTTGCTGCACAAACACGGGCGTCGAGGCTTGGCCTTGACGAGAGTGAATTTCTAAAGGAGGTCTTAAGGGTGGTCTTAAGGACCTCCTACCGTACATGCACTGTTGGAAGAGATGAGTTTAGAAGGTGCTGGACCCAATCAAGACACCCAAAAATGTGTCGGGTGACTATAGAGGTGCGGGGCAGATGGACCCCTTGATTAGAAAGATCGTCCACCTAAGAATTACCTGGGCAGCCAGAGAGGGAGAATCCCGCAAAGACCCCTACACGGTAGAGCGTCCCCACGGGTTATAGGGTTTCCCCCACCTGACCTCTCTTGTCACTGTGGTTCCAGGTAGACCAGAATGGGGATCTTGACCTCTTAAGTCTACCAATTTTTACTTTAAGATCAGGGTGCTTAAGGTTTCACTTGAACTTTTAGTTCTTTGAGTGCAAAGAGTGACCTAATTTAAGGTTGGTTGACCCAAGGGGGCAACTTTACCACTTGTTTCCTTTGAGAGTTTTTGGGTCTTGTCTTTTAGGGTTCAAGTGTTTAGAGAGCCAATTGTTTTAGGTTTTCTTTGAATAGGTATTTTCAGACAAGGGCTTGGGCACACTTCATTTGGTTTTCTCAATTCTTGCTTAAGGAGTGTGTCTCTAAATCCCTAGTGTTGGATCCTAGGTTGGCTCTACTTGGTCCAGTTAGCTCTTTGTTGGGTAATTAGGGCTCAAGCAAGAATGTGTTAGCCCTTAAATACCCTTAATAGTGTGCAGGAATAATGGGTTGAAAACATGCAACTTTTTATGGTTACTAAGTATGGAAGACAGGTTATCCCTATATTGCTTGTTCTTTTCTTTTCTTCCTCTTTAGAGTTTAGGGGGTAATAACGAGAGGAAAAAATTACCTGTCCTCGGAGTGGTTGTCGTGCGGTTGCTTGTCTTCTTGATTTCCTGCAGCTGCACAAAAGAGAGGAGATTATCAGAAACTAAAAAGAAACAGGAATGTTTACCTCTAGAATAGCCGTTGCTCCCCGGCAATGGTGCCAATGAAAATGGGTGCGACGAGATAACTAGGTTTTATTATAGCGTTGTAGTATAGCCAGTTATTACCATCATTTCAAATATATAATTTTTTTTACTCGGAAAATAAAGAGTTCCCGAGGTCGAACTCAGGGAGCAAGTTGTATTCTAGGGGTACAAATTCTTATTACAAAAATAAAGAGAGAGAGAGAGGGAGAGAGATGAAAATTTGGCTTCTTCTTCTCTTCTTTCCTCCTCTTTGTTTTCTCTTCTCTTTGGCTTTTGGTTTCTTCTTTGTTTATCTCCTTGTGGTCTTCTTCTTCTGCCTTCTGTTCCTCAGATCATCTTTTTACTTCTTTCTTCTGATCTCCTTCTCGTGCTCTTCTTCTGCTTTTGCTGTCAGGACATCGTCTCTCCTTCTTTCTTCTTTTTCTTTCTGTCTTCTTTATCTGCAGCAGTGGTGATGTTCTTCTTCTTTCTTTCTGCCTTCAGAGCGTCGTCTGATTTTCCACTCAGACGACTTAAGTCGCCGCTGCTACAGTGCCGCTCGGTGCTCCTTCCTTCAGTCTTCGTCAGCCTTCTTCTCTGCCTCGCTTGTCTTCTTCTTCTTTGCTTTCTCCCTCTTTGCTTCAACCTGGCTGCTCTTCTTCCTTCAGTCTTCTTCTTCTCTTCAGCCCTTCCGCAGTCCCTTCACCTGTGCCTGCACACTCAAAGTTCCAATCAGAGATGGCAAAACCTACTCTACCCTCCCCCCCCCCCGCGTTTCTCTCTCACAGAAGCCGCTCTTAGGAAAGCTCTCCCAGAGCTGCCGGGTAGTCGGGTACGGGTCGCGCTCGGGTCCAGGCCCACCGGCGTGCGTGGTGGGCGAGGAGAGCCAGACAAGTCGGGTCAGGTCGGCCGGATCCGCGTGATGAGCTCGCGGATGGGCCCGGTGAGACGGTGTGAGAGGGACCTCACCCCGTGTGCTGAGGCGATAAGCCTCCAGCACGTTTTCAATTTGTATCGCTGCGCCGCTCCAGAGCCTTCCGAGGTGGGACTAAATGTCCCACCCCAATTTGGCGCCTGCGCGGAGGAACCAGCTGGTAACTGTGGCTTTACGCGAGGCCCTCGCCCCTGCTGCGAACCTGGGGCTCTTCGCGAAGACACCCCACGCGACCTGGGAGCCTGATCTAGGCGTAGCGAGGCTGCAGCTGCAGGCGAAGGCAGCTCCTTCTGCACAGCAATGGTGGCGGAGGACGGGTGACCTATTCGTAGCAAAACGGCCTCTCGGCCTAATCAGAAGGTACCAGGAGCTTCGCCAGAGTGCGGCGAAGCTCATTCGGGTGGTGGCGAGGCATCGGGCGACGTGCAAGGGCTGCCCTAGGTCGGACTGTGGGTTGGGAAGTGGGTGTGTTCAGTAGATTTGCAGAGGTCGGGTGGCGGGAATTGGAAGGGCGGAAATGGATCAGGGTGAGGAGGCGGAGATTATGTGCAGGTCGGCGAGCCGTGTGGGGTGCTGGAGTGATGGGAGCGGGTCGCCGGAGTGTGGCCGGAGGTGGAGAAGGTGAGGGCGATTGGTCAGAATCGAGGGCGACAGTAAGGGTTTAAAGTGAGGAAAAGGAAGAGGGGAGAAAGGTGAGAAGTTATACCTACTTAACAGGACAAGGAGGGGCCGGAACATGTGACAGTCGTATCGACTGTCGCCGGAGAAGAAGCTACCCAGAGGAAGGAGCGACGGCGAGGAGAGGGTTGGAGAGGCGCGCGCTGGGTGCGGCGCGGCGCGGGAAGAGTAGGGGAAGGCAGCCCTGCTGCTGGTAGTGCGGCAGAACGACGAGGAGGAGGGAAAAACCTCCGGAGCTGGAGGGCTTCCTGTCGGAGTGGGAAGAGAGTGAAAAGAGGGTGTTTCTCCGTCAGGACTGAGCTAGGAAGAACGGTGGAGCGACGGGGGTATTTATAGGGGCCGAACCAGAGAGGAGGGCGGAGGGAGACGACGTGTCTCCCTCGTCGGAGGACACCGGCGGAAGGAGACCCATACCGTCCGTGCGTTCGCACGGCTGGTATGGTGGGTTGCAGCGACCAGGGGGGTGTTCCTGCGATGGCTGACGACGCAGGGCACCCCCATTTGACCTGGCAGGCCCTCCCCCTTACCCTACGCGGTGCCATGCTCCGCGCAGGGTCGCCGGAGCATGGTGCTGGCAGGTTTTGCAGGGAGGACCTGAATGTAAAGAACGAACAAGAGTTAGGGGCCAAAATGCAAGGGTTCAAAAGTTGAGGGCCAAAAAGTAAAGTTGGTCAAGAAGGTTTCTTCTTAGGCTCAAGTTTTTATACGTGACTAATTAGGACCTAAGGATTCTGATGGTGAATTTTATTTCTAGATAAAACCTTGTTTGACCGATCAATTTGTGCAAAAACCCAAATTAAGTTATTAATTGGGCATGGTTCTCAATGTAGGTCAAAATGGGTTCCGAAGGCCAAATTGAAGGTTCTAAACCCTAGAGATTATTTTTCTATGAATTTTAGAGGGTTTATTCTATTTTTACTTTGCCTTGAACCTCGTGAATTGAAGTGGGTTTGTTTTAAGGTTACAGATTATCATTTAGTTCCTTGGAATTGCTGTAGCCCTTATCAGATCATCCCACTTTCCTTCTTATTCAGTTTGTTTGACCTGTATGCAGATTATACTGGTAAAATTGCATTTTTTACCCCTTATGACTTGTTTTCTCCTTAAACTCAGAATTCTCTGAGTTAAGCCTTTCCTTGAGTTATGTAGGAGCTTTTATCCTTTGTATTAGGTCAAAATGAGCTAGTAATGGCTCATGATGAGGTTCTCATGAACAGGTCTAATCAAAAGTTGTCCTGCCTGATTCTGTTAGCTCAATTGTTCAACAAGGTACACCCTCGAAACTTAAGGACCTAGGAGCCCCATACATTTCAGTGGTTATTGGTGACTTATAGATTGATGAGTCTCTACTTGATCTGGGTGCAGGGGTGAACATCCTTCCGAGCTACGTGTATGAACAACTTGGGGGAGGCAATCTGAAGCCTAGCCCTGTAATCCTTCAAGTTGCAGATCAATCACTTAAGACACCGCGGGGAATTTTAGAAGATGTCCTTGTAAGAGTGGAGGATTTCTTCTTTCCTGTTGACTTCTTAGTTTTGGACACTGACCCTACCAACAAGCCAAGAAAACCCTCCATCATTTTGGGTTGTCCCTTCCATGAAACTTCGCATGCTTCAATCAATTGCAATACTGGGGCATTGAAAATGGGCTTTGGGAATAGGAAAATCCAGATTAATGTGTTTGATGCTTGTAAACAAGCCGGACTTGAGGATTGTTCTCAAGTTGAGGTGATAGATGACCTGATTGAAGAGGCAACCCCTGCAATGTTATGTGACGACCTCCTTCAACATGTCATGCTAAATGAGCATTCCCATCTCTTGGAGGAATGTGAAGGGGATATACTTGAACTTGAGGAGTTGTTACATGTTTCTGCTGAGTCTCTTCCCCCATCATCTATGCCCAAGGTAGATCTGCTACCTGAGATGGGGATATCTATTCTGAAACCCTCAACCATACAAGCCCCTGACCTTGAGTTGAAACCCCTCCCTGACACTCTCAAGTACGTCTTCCTAGGTGCCAATGATACGCTCCCCATTATCATTTCGTCTATGCTATCTGAAGCACAGGAGGGAGCCCTGATTGAATGCTTGTCTAGGCACAAGGAAGCTATTGCTTGGAGCATTGCTAACATTAAGGGTATAGACTCTACACTCTACATGCACCACATTTATATTGATGATTCCATCAAGCCATTTAGGGACATGTAGAGACGTTTGAACCCTAATATGAGGGAGGTGGTTAAAAGGGAAATCCTAAAGTGGTTGGATGTTAGGATCATATATCCCATTGCAGATAGTAAATGGGTAAGTCCTATTCATGTGGTGCCAAGGAAGGCAGGCTTTACTGTGGAATTCAATGACCAAGGTGAACAAGTTGTCACTAGACCCTCAACTGGATGGAGGGTCTGTATTGATTACCGCAGGCTAAACACCGCTACCTAGAAGGATCACTTTCCCTTGCCTTTTATTGATCAAATTCTTGAGAAATTGGCAGGGAATAAGTACTATTGCTTTCTCGATGGATATTCTAGGTACAACCAGGTTGTAGTCTTCCCTGATGATCAGGAGAAGACGACATTCACAAGTCCTTACGGTACTTTTGCATTTAGGCGTATGTCGTTTGGATTATGTAATGCCCCTGCAACCTTCTAGCGGTGTATGATGTCTATTTTTTCGGACATGATTGACGAGTGTGTTGAAGTGTTTATGGATGACTTCTCCATTTATGCTTGTCTTTTGACCAGTGTCTCCTGCACCTGGAGAATGTGCTGAAGCGATGTAAGGAGACTGGTTTAGTCCTCAGTTGGGAGAAAAGTCATTTCATGGTACAGAAAGGAATTATACTTCGGCATGTTGTGTCTGAGCGAGGTTTGGAAGTAGATAAAGCCAAGATTGATTCTATCTCCAAACTCCCATTGCCCACGAATGTCAAACATATTAGATCCTTTCTGGGCCATGCCGGCTTTTATAGGCGCTTTATGAAAAATTTTAGTAAAATTTCTAGGCCACTTTGTGACTTGTTGGCGAAGGAATCTTCCTTCAATTTTGATTCAAAGTGTGCCGAAGCCTTTCAAACTCTGAAGGAGGCCTTGATCTCTACGCCAATTCTCTGAGCTCCTGATAGGACACTCCCATTTGAGCTGATGTGTGATGCTTCGGATTATGCAGAGGGAGTAGTCCTTGGACAAAGGATTGAGGGAAGACCTCATATGCTACATTATGCTAGCAAGACTTTAACTGAACCTTAGCAAAACTGCACCGTCACTGAAAAAGAATTACTTGCTGTAGTTTTTGCTCTGGAGAAGTTTAGGTCTTATCTTCTTGGGTCTAAGGTGGTTATTTTCACTGATCATGCGGCATTTAAATGTCTCATTGCTAAGAAAGATTCTAAGCCATATTTGATTAGGTGGATCCTACTCCTTCAAGAATTTGACTTGGAGATACATGAAAAGAAAGGAGTAAAAAATGTTGTGGCAGACCACTTGTCTCGCCTTCAACTTAATGACTCTTTCTAGAGACATCCGCGAGACATTTCCTGATGAAACCCTGATGGCTGTAACACCAACTTTACCTTGTTATGCTGATACTGTAAATTACTTGGTCACTGGAGAAACTCCTGGCTCTTGGGATGAGCAGAAAAGAAAGAGATTCATTTTCCAAGAAAGATATTTTCATTTGGAAGAGCCTGAATTATTTAGAATTTGATAAGACCAAGTGTTGAGATGTTGTGTACCTGAAGAGGAACAACAAAGTGTGCTGAGTTGTTGCATTGAACTTCATTGCGGAGGACACTTTGGTGCAAAGAAAATTGCTTTTAAGGTTCTCCAATCCAATTTTTGGTGGCCTTCATTATTTAAGGATTCTCATAATTTTATTAAGGCCTGTATTAGATGTCAACGGACTGGAACGATTGGGAAGAGGAATGAAATGCCTCAACACCCTATTCAATCTATTGAAATTTTTGATGTGCGGGGAATTGACTTTATGGGCCCCTTCCCTTCGTCACATGGTTATGAATATATCTTCATGGCAGTTGATTATGTCTTTAAATGGATAGAGGCCATTCCTACATGCATAAATGACCACTTGTGGTTGTGAAATTTGTGAAGGCCAATATCATATCTCGTTTCGGCTGCCCTAAGGCCATTATAAGTGATGGGGGACCTCATTTCCGAAACCACCACTTCAATCAGCTAATCAGAAGTCTGGGAGTGACTCACAAGGTTGCTACCCCTTACCATCCTCAGATGAGTGGCCAGGTTGAAGTGTCAAATATGAAAATAAAAAATATTTTAGAAAAGACCGTTAGACCTGATAGGAAAGACTGGTCCCAAAAGCTCGATGATGCTTTGTGGGCGTATCGAACGGCCTATAAGACCCCTTTGGGTACTTCTCCCTTTCGGATTGTGTATGGGAAAGTGTACCATTTACCCACTGAGTTGGAACATAGGGCA
Source organism: Thalassia testudinum (assembly GCA_037157565.1). Lineage (NCBI taxonomy): Eukaryota > Viridiplantae > Streptophyta > Magnoliopsida > Alismatales > Hydrocharitaceae > Thalassia > Thalassia testudinum. The sequence continues at coordinate 43,315,885 of JAZHRO010000015.1, read as the reverse complement.
CTTTGAGCTATTCGAAGTGTTAACATGGATTTACAAAAGGCAGGTAAGACACGACTTCTACAATTAAGTGAGCTTGAGGAGCTGAGGAATGATGCTTATGACACCTCTCAAGCTTATAAAGAAAGAAATAAGGTCTTGCATGATAAGTATATACTTCGAAAGACCTTTGAGCCCAACCAACAAGTCTAGCTTTTCAATTCCAGACTAAAGCTTTTTCCTGGGAAGTTAAAATCTCATTGGGATGGGCCTTACATAATCACTAAAGTGTTTCCACATGGAGCTATGTAGATTAAAAGCCCTTCCTCTTCAGCAACTCCCTTTATCATCAACGGTCAACAGTTAACACCATACATTACTTTGGATGGCCATCTGGTTGACGAGGTCACTCTTGAGGAGCCTTAGCTCCTACCATTCTTCGCCTCAAGTAATATCTTCCTTTAACTATTTTTGTTTCCAATGAGGACATTGTTTGAACCAAGCATGGGGAGTGGACCTGAGGCATTTGTTTATAGCATGCCTACATTTTGCATTCATTCATGCATATTGCATTAAAAAAAAATAATAATAATAATATAAATATAAATATAAAAAAATATAAAAAAGGTTTTGAGCTTAACTAGCTAGGCCTTGCATTCTTAAGCAAATCAGAACTCTAGGTTAGACTAAGTTGATTCTAGGGTTGAACTTTAGAAGCTAAGTGAGCTACTAGCTTTAGACATTTAGGGTCCTTTGTGGACTTAAAAACTTAAGTAGGAGTTAAGTTGCGGACCATTCCTTAAGAGGTTGAGGAAGGAAAGCTAGGGATTGAGTTAAAAGGTGGGATAGTACCTAGAGTCTTGTTCTACCTTTTGGTTTACGGGTCCTTGTAACCCAAGCATCTGAATTTCACACACTTGGTCTTGTGTAAGTAAGTGATCACCTTAATTACTTTCTTAAAAGAAATTTGGTTCTCTTAGTTTTGACTTAGGAGAGGTTTGAAAACACAATTTGATTGGAAGAGTTCCTGCTACAGGAGAGGTGGAGTATATACTCACCTTGAGGATGCGATGATAACATATTACCTCTTTGGCGCTTGTCTCATAGGATATCCATCCTACTGGGGGCATATAAGTGCATTGTGCCATTCAAGTACCATGGGCGGCCCTATCTTGAAGTGCCGATTGCCACAGGCCTGAATTTGCTTAAGAAATCCGTGGGCGATACTATCTCGAAGTGTTGATTGCTAGGAGTTCTTGGGGTCGCTATGGGCGGTGCTATCTCGAAGCATCGAAAGCCAGGCACCCTTCAAGGTATGGTGATGGGGACAATGAATCTGACACAGACTGTGTTGATAGCTGATCCGAGGTTAAACATAGAGGAATAAAAAAAAAAAGAAAAAAAAAAATATATATATATATATAAAAGCCTTTTTCCTTTCTTGGTTGGCAGTCATACCAACCTCAAATAACTCAGACCAATGCACATGCACGGATGCTTTAATCTCAGGGATCAATAAACCTTAGGGTAGAGTCAGAAATTAGGGAAACTTGTGCCTGCAACTCGTCGTTAGCCAACCTAGTCTATAGCTTAGCAGCTACTTGGGACCTTAAGTCTAAAGTCTAAACTTAATATGTTTCTAAAGGAAGACTGATTGGGTTGGCTAGTCTACTTGGAGTTTTAGGTTGCTTGGATTTGCTAGGGACTAGCAAAAAGTAGGCATGGGGATATTTGATTAGCCCATATTTGTGGGTTATTTAAGTATCTAAATGTCTAGACATTAACTTAATTTTAACATTTAGATAGAATACATTAGGATGTAAATAAATTAATCCATATTTTTAGTTTAAGTACATAATTCATGCATTTAGAATTAACCTAGGGTTGCATACATTTAATTAGTTAATTAATTAACATAGAAGTTAAGGAGTTATGTATAAATAACCCTAATTATTTATTTCTTTTATTCTTCTTCTCCTTTGCATGTAACTCCTCCGTCTTCGCCTCCTCCTCTTGTGCATCACATTGATTCTATGGTGTTCTGAATTTCAATTCATTGTAGCCGTGGCTACAAAAGAGAAGGAAGAGCTGCCGTTGAGGGGGAGCTCTCCACCCCTTTGTTCCTCACTGTGCTCAGAGAACATTGCTTCTCATCCATCCATACCACTACGCGCCTTCACCCCATCCAGCCCCACCGCACTGCCCCTCCTCACGCCTCCCTGCAGCATCAGCAGCCACGCGCCTGCCACCTGCATACCCTCACCCCAGGAAACATGCCCGCACGCCCACGCCCTGCGTGCATCCTCCAGCAGGGCCTTCCCTCCACGCGCCCACATCCCTTTTCCTTCACCATGCCTCAGCACCCCCACTTCAGAACACTCTAGTGCCTCCCTAACAACCTCCAGCTGGCACCGACAGAATCCCTGCGCGCGCTTGTGCACCCTGCAGAGCCCGTGCCTCCATGCACCCACGCCCCGCGCGCGCCTGCAGCACCTCCAGCACCTGCGCACCGTGCCTCCTTGCTCCTGCAGCATGCACATCCTCCAGTAGCAACTTCCACCACCACCACTTCTTTCCTCCGGCAGGTTGGCTCCGACTGCCATCCATTGAGCCACCACCACCGTTAGGTGCAGATCGGAGAGGGCTACCTTTGGTTGCCAACTCGCCATCCATCTCTCCTTCATCTGCACACAAGCTCCACCGAAGCTAATCCCTTATTTCTTCCTCAATTAATAATTACATTTCATGCCATTTCCACGAAAATGAATTTTGATTTATGATTATTTTATTGTGGTGAATTTATGCCTTCATGCTCTATGCTTTTAGATAATTGTATGCATGCAAGTGAATAGTACATGGCATACCTTTGCACATTGATAATTTTCTGATGTAAAAATTACATTCACACCACTTGACTTATCCATAAATTAAACGTTTACTTTCAGAGTTACACAGGAATTATTTAATCTGGCGAATAGTTTACCGAACTTGATTTTCACCTAATTGTGAGTTTTACCTCCCTGTGGACACGACCCACTCTCCTGTGAGTGGTTTAATTTTATTTTATTTTTGCTAAGATGTTTTCCACCACTTTGATCCTACAACGACAAATCATCTTAGTACATTATTCCAAAGTGAAAATCGACTTATCAATAGGAATGCAGACAAGAAGCAAATGATCATGGGGCTTTTTCCCTACTCACTCAAGGATAAGGTCATACATTGGTACCACACCAAATGAAGATTGATTGCTACTATTTTTACGGCTGTTTTAGGGGTTTTGAAAGATGCGTTCGTTGTAGTAATAATTCCTCAAAAATAGCTCGGACAACAGATAAAATTTATAACTCGAATATCAGAAATGAAGTCCGAGGTCGTTTGCTAGGAGCAAGTATGGAATTCATGTGCTAATCTCAATATATTATGTAAATGAGCATAATTAATTACTTAAAATCTAATATGCAATGTATAACATGAGTATGTGGAGTAAAAATAATTCTAGGCAAAATAATGGTGATTTGGATCACCTAGTATTAGTCTAACATATATAGCAAATACTCAAAAATTATCTCTATTCAAACCAAGTGCACAGTGCACTCCATCAGACGACAGAGTTTTCACTAGACAGCTTAAGTTAGCCTTGCTACAGTGCTGAGAGGGCACTGTACTTCTTCTTTAGCCTTCTCTTCTTTCTCTGCGTGCCTCCTCTTCTTCAGCCTTCTGTCTCTTCTCTTCCGCTGCTTCTTTTGCCTTTCCTCTCCTTTCCTTCTCCTTTCGCTCTTCCTTAGCTTCTCTGCCTTGCCTCTTCTTTTCTTAGCTCTATCTCTTATGCATAGGGGGAAGGCTTTGACTTTTGGCTAAGTGTTGGCCAATACACAACAGAGCAAAACCCCCCTTAATTCCACACGCTCTCTTCTTTCCTCTCTCTGGGTTCTCTTTCACGCCCTCCTAGGGCCATGAACAGTACCAAGTATTCGAGTAATCGATCTAGAGCGCACCCGGGACTAGGGCTGCCGACGTAAGGTAGCAGTCGAGGTGTGCGTAGCCATAGGTAGGTCGGGTCAAAGCCAGGCCTGCGTGGTGGTGTCATGGGTGAGGCAGGTGAAGGGGTGTGAGGGACCTCACCCCCTTGTGTGTCGAGGCAAATAGCTGTAGACACAAATTCATTTTATGCACTATTGGATGTTCTTCTGCAAACGATGCGGGACTAAAGTCCCACACTTCCTCGCATAGCAGCTGCAGCAAATACTATCTCCAATTGAAGTCGAAGGCGGGGTCGTGGCGTGGAATTGAGGGTCTAGGAGGATGCCTGGGAGTCACCTGCGAAGCCTGGGATTGATGCCTGGAGCATGTGTGGCTTTGATCTCGAAGAATAAGGCCGGCAATGAGCAATGGTGGCAGAGCGCCGATGTTATACCTGAAACATGAAATATGGGCTAAAACACCAGTTAAAAGGTTCAATAGCATCACCGTGAGGCGAGGAAGTGAACATCGGTGTTTTTGTGGTGTTTCGTGAAGTGTGGAGGTGGAGCGAAGGCGAAAATGAAGGTCTGGAGGTGGGTTGCTTGTCGGGAAGTATAGCAGATGGAACCGGTGTAATAGGAGAGGGGTTTTAGAGAGGGTGGATCGGCGAAGCTTATGAGGGTTTCGACAAGGAGGATGTAGGTGTGTAGCAGCAAGGATGCCTCACCGGACGAGCGGCTGGAGACGGGGAAGACGAGGGTGATTGATGGTGTCGAGGGGATATTTTTTGTTTTTGAGGGTGTAAAACTAACCTAAGAGAAGTAAGGAAGCTAAACACCTATTCTAAGTGGACGAAAGGAGGGAGAACGACGCCGGTGTTGGTAGGCCAGCACCGAAGAATGGAACTGCTCCGTAAGGTAGTAGCGACAAAGAACAAGGTAGAGATTGTTGGTGCTAGAGCACCACGATCATTTGTTTTGATGATAACAAAACACGTGTCATTTAACATTTGCACTTGGAGTCTTAGATTTCAGGCAAATTGCAAATGGAGACGTGACCAGACGGAGTTCGAGCTCGCATCCAGGATGGATTGGAGGAGCTTGATGGAAAACAGAGGAGATTTGCGAGGAGCGATAGATTGAAGAAGGAAGGAGATGCAGAATAGGATAGATTTCCTTCTCTTGTACTCCTTGTTTTTTTCGTTTCTTTTGTTGCTCTTTATTTTTGTTACTTAGATTCTTGTTAAAGAGCCACAAAGTACCCTAATAGTAGTCCTAGGAACACCGGCACAATGCTAGGATACTTAGGTTTTTTGTAGAAAACTTAGAAAACCAATATAGGGTTCAAACAACATTTCTAGACGTCTAATTCCAAAATCATACGTTAGATAATGTGTTTTAAGACGTTTGACTGTTGATTCAGACGTCTGATAACATTTAGGCTGGACTTGTTAGTTCTATCTGATGAAATCAGATGTCCATACATTATTCCAGATGTCTTAGAAGATGTTTGATGGACTTTGCCAGACGTCCAATTAGTGGACCATTGGCTGGCTTAGCAAACACTCAAGGATATGACCGTTAGAGCCTTATCAGACGTCCTTAGGCCTTTCCAGACGTCTGATAAATGACTATTTTGCCTTGGCTGACCCAAAATCTCTTTTCAGAGATTTTCTAGCCGTTGCACTCTCTTGGGAATCCATTCCCACGAAAAAGTAGGTTTCCAGACGTCCATACATAGTGCTAGACGTCCTATATGTCATCTGATGGACTTGCGCTAGAACCCTTTTTAGATCTGATTCAAGTCAGGAAGAGACCCACCCAAAATCAGACGTCTGACCTTATTTTCAGACGTCTTAAAGTGATCTTCCAGACGTTTGATGCTAGGATCAGACGTCTGATAACCCTGTCAGTGCAATCATTATTCCTGATTTCTGGCTGATTCTCTTGGGCTTTGCTCCCAACGGCTATGGAAGCTTTCCTAAGCCTTCCAAAGCTTTCCTAAGGCCTCTATAAATAGAGAGGAACCTCTTGCACACCAAGACACACCTAGATACACAAGAAACACTTTGTAATACACTCTCACACTCTTTTATGTCCAAGCAAGCTCTTGCTCTCCAAGCTCAAGTTCTTCATCTAGAGAGCATCAAGCTGTTGCGCACCCGCTCTCCCGCCGTAGTTCACGAGAGTGACGTTGCGCTGTCGCGTGGCTCACGCACCCGCGTCATCGATTCGATGCACTCCTTGCAAAGGGAAGTTTCCTAATTCCTATAGAAGCTTAGGTTAAAAATTACTTTGTTGGCTCTATAGGATTATTTTTTATTTTATCTTTGTTATTTGGTTGGGTATTCGCTTTGCAAATTCCTGTCTCCTTCAAGGGACAAAATCCTTCTTGTGAAGAGAAGGGGTTGAGGAACGCTACCCTCGCACTTGTAGCATGGTTGTAATTGAGGTTGAATCACCCTCATTTAAAGTGATTCGTTTAGTGGATTTGATCAACTTGGTTGATCGGAAAATCCTAACTCGAGAGGGTTAGGTGGTGGTTTTCAACCGGTTTGGGTTTCCACCTAAAAATTATTGTGTACATTGTGCGATTGATTTTTTGTGAGATTGCTTTACATCATATTCCGCATTTTTTACATCACGCTGATCTCACCCCCTCCGAGTAGGGAATCTACAGAGATGCCCCTGATTTGGCCATCGAGGAGTGGACGAAGGTGAGGGAGATATTAGCGCTCCCAATTTGATTGTTGGGATGCCAGAGATGTTGGAGGAAGAAGTTCATCGGAGCTAAGGTGGAGCAGGGTTGGAGGTGGAGTTTTGAAGAGGGTTTTGGCCCCAAACATTGTTGAGAAGAACGGGTAGGCTCTAGGGATCCTTATATAGGCCTCAGGGAGCAGTTAGAGCTTGGGAAGCAAGCTTTGCAAGCTCGGAAGGCTCGTCGGAGTTGGAAACCCAACACTTTGAAGGATTTGCATGAGGATTTGAGTGCTTTCTGGGACTTTGGATCGGGCTAAAAAGGAAGTAAATTTCTTGATGAATTCCCCTTTCAAATCTAAGAAGGATTCGTCAAGAAATCAAAGAGATCTTACCAAATGAAGCTCACTGGAGTTGTAGGATTAGGAGTTCATGTGCAACAGGGACCTTTTCGTGAAGAATACAAAGAAGCTAGGAGGCTTTTTGTGAGGAATTCAAAAGCTAAGGGGCTATTGGAGATAAAGAAAGTCAAACTTGGACCAAAGTGCAAAATAAGTCGAAACAATCTCAAATTGGATCCAAATTTTGTTAAAACCTAATTTGGACTTAGGGAATCTAATGGTGAAGTTGGATTTTGGTTTTGACCTCGTTTGACTGGGTAATTTATGTAAAAACCCAAATTAGGGCATAGGTCTGTCTGTGACCCTATTTTAGGTCAAAACTGATTCTGATGGTCAAATTGAAGGTACCAAACCATAAAGAATATTTTTTTATGAATTTTAGAGGTTTTAAGTGAATTTTATCCTGACTAGAACCTCAATAGATTAAGCGAGTCTATTTTTAGGGTTTAAAATGTCATTTAATTCCTGAAATGTGCAAAAACACATTTCTGTCTGCACAAACCTACTTATTAGACCATTATGACCATTTGACATTTGATTAACTCCTAAAAAGCCCCATGATTGTTCTACAATTGAGATATGCTGTTAAAATTGCAATTTTACCCCTATTTTACTATCTTTCCCTTAGAATAGATTTGTAGGGAATTACGGTTCTCTAGATGTTATGTAGGAGCATTTAATCCTTGATTATGACTTAATAAAGCTAGATATGGATGATGATGACGTTATCATTAGCTACCTAAATAGAATTAAAATTGGCCTTCCTAAAGAAATTCTTTCCAATCGGGCAAACCAATGCTTTGCGATGGGTGACTACCACTTTTGCCCAAGGGCTAGGGGAATTGCTTCATGGTGCCTAGGAGTGATTTCAGGATCAATTGTGAATGTTTCTACACCACGACGTACCAAAATGGAAACTCATGTAGATTTTCTTTCACAAGTTGACGGATCAACTCTATAATCACATGGATGCTTCTTATGGGGGCAATTTCCTTAATAAAGATGTAGATAGCATGTAAAATTTGTTCGAGGAAATGAGTGAGAACTCTATAAACAATGCTTCCATGGACACCTTCAACCGATCCCAACAATGCAGATCAAATGCTAATGAGGTTCAAGATTCTCATACCTGTGATATGAATTAATCTGCAATAAACTAGATTAGGTGGACCTGGTTGCAAAATGAATGGAAGAGTGGATGGCTGGAAACTCTAGAAACACTTCTAGTTCCACTCAATCCTAGAGTTCGGGAATCTATTCTTCATAAGCTCCTACGGGATGGGAGTTTGTAAACAAACTTGAGTTAGCTCAACCTGCAAGCTAATACTTCTCAGAACCCTACGGGTTCCGAACTAGAACCTTCGATCCCATTTTTTCTGATCCTTCTTTCTCTCCGTCCTCACCTTATGAGGATGTGCAAGCTATATAGGAGAACACTAGGTTCAATCCATATTCCAATACTTATAACCCGACTTAGTGGAACCACCCTAGCTTTTCCTAGAAGAATCAGAGGCAGTAGACCCAAGCTCGGCCCAGTAATTATGCATCGCAGAGACCTATGGGTTAAGGTCGTGGTCATGTATATACTCATCTACCCCCAAATCAAGTCATTGGAATCCTCCCATTTTTTCCAGGTAGATAAGGTTAATTAGGTCCCTTTCTTCCTCTATTTTCTTTCTATCTCCTCTATCACTCAATTCGACCGCCAAATCACTGCCGCCCCCATCATCATCCCCATCTCTGACCACACCTCCGGCGAGTCCGCCACACCTTCGCAATCCACCAAACAAAACATCACCAAGTCCATGACCTCCACCTCACGAACCGAACCCCCATCTTTATTACACCTTTAACCCACTCACGTGACCCATCGAACAACCCACCTTCTCACCTTTATCTCCGTCACCATCCACCTGCCACACACACTTACAACCCATGAAACACCGACCAACATCTTCGCCATACATCGCTGAAGCTAAAAGGCCATTTAACGAGGCCTTTTTAGCCCATATTCTTCTTTCAAGGTCTTCGCCGTCGTCCTCTGCCACCACCTCCATCTCCGATAACATATGCAGTCCTCCGGCCATGTTCTTCTTCAAGACTCACTCCAGGCCGTGCAGACCCATCCTAAGAAGATAGCCAGGTCCTCAATTGAAGATCCCAGCTACAGTAGCTATGTCAATTGGAGGTACCTCTTCATGAGCTGCGGTGGGCTCTTGCACAAGTAAAGATGCAGAGTGGGATTGTCCTACATCAGTGAAGAAAAGACGCCTGCGCTACCATAAAGTGTTTTTGTGCTTTAGGCCATTTTCCCAGTACACAGGGGTTGGGTCCCCATTACCCGCACACTTGCTACTCGCCTGTGCCTCACTCAACGTTTGCGACACCACGCCTGAAGACTTGGATATGATACTCCTTAACCTAGATCCTCGATTACTCCATGAACTTGTGTCTGAGAGAGAAGGAAGAGGGAATTTGTGAGAGAGTGGGGGGGTTTTGCTCCTCTATGTATATAGCTAACACTAAGCCTTGAGAAGTACAAGGAAGCTCTAATGAAGTAGAAGCTTATAAGAGAAAGAAGGAAGGAAGAAGAGAAGGAGAGGACTCGAGAAGAGAAAGGAGAAGAGCTGAAGAAGAAGAAAGGCTTTAAGAAGCCTTGTGTCTGATGAGCACTTAAGCTACCTGATTTTAGAAACTAACATCTGATTACTATAGCATTCAAGCTATTATTCGATTATCTAGTTTAATTGAGATGTCTGATATGCATGTTTAATTAAGGCTAGTAATTGATCCAAATCACCATTATTTTTTCTTAGATTTCTTTTAATCATTGTGATCTCTTGAAATACTAATGCTTTTAATTGGATATCAATTTGAGTAGATATTATTCATTGAATATCTCTTTTGTTCTTCAATTATGGTGCTCATTTATATGCAATTAAAGATTAGCGCGTGAATTCAATATTTGCTCCCTGTATTCGTCCTCGGACTTCATTTCTTGATTTCGAGTTATAAATTTTATTTGTTTGATTACTATGTGTCGACTGTACTACGATGAATTTCCTAACCTCAACGAAAAGCTATTCAACATTTTCGTGTCGTTGCAGGGGAGCAATGTGCAATTCACTACTTTTCTTATTTTACTTGATTCTAATTGAGCACTAACTTACTCTATTTGTTTTCTTGTGATTTTGTGAGGTACATCACGAAGCGATCTTCCGCACAAATCAGCCACTCTCGGGGCAGCTAATCAATAAGGGAACCACCTCCCTTATCTTCATAGTAATCATCACTTAAAAGGCAAATTCTTGATTTGCAAACGAAAAATTCATATCTGATTGAAGTCAAGGCGATTTTGATTAGAGATCCCTACCTAATTTCTTGTACCTAATAGGGATTATGCTTAATTTTTGATTGCCTTGGACTACGCACTTCTTGTTTGAAGTCCAAGGTGAACATTTTTACGATCAAATTGGACTTGAAATAGAGCCAATTAGGTTTTCAACATTAGGGTTTGAAATGCTAGTTCACACTTTCTTAAATCAAAGGAAATTAACCCTCTCGCCTTTGTCTGCTACCCAAACCCTTGCTTAAAAAGATCTAATCAAAAGAACCCTAAAATCAGGCTTTAAATCTCACTTGAATCCTAAAATTGTGGACCTAATAACCTAAAAGTCAATTCACGGTGATTTCTAGGTCTTAACTTAGATTTTATTCTTCATCTTTTAAGATAGGTCAGGTGAAGTTGGTCTACTTTGTGGGCCAATCAACCTCCAAATTAGGTCAGAAATCAAATCAACTTCTAAATCAAGTTAAATCCAAGGCACAAATTAGGAATAAAATTGGTAGACTTAAGGTCTCAATTCACACATATCGGTCTACTTGGAATTGCACTGATAAGGAAGGTCAGGTGGGGGAAACCCTATAACCTATGGGGACGCTCTATCGTGTAGGGGTCATTGCGAAGCTCTCCCTTCCTGGCTTCCCAAGTAATTCTCGGGTGTGCGGATTTTTGATTCAGAGGTATCATCCACCTCAAAACAAGCCTTAGTCATCCAAAAATCTGTGGGTGCCTTGATTGGGTCGAATTCACATCTAGTTCCTCATCCCTTCTATAGATCACATACATAGGAAGGTCCTTAGGTTTTTAACTCAAGAGGCCTCATTAGATCTTCTACAGGGATTTCTAATATGTTCTAATTACTTCAATGTGAACCTGAGTTTGATTCCACATCATGATTCCACCACCTATTTGAAAATGCAACCTGACATTTTAGGAAAAGCAATTAGGAAACCTGTGTCCCAAATGACTATCAAAGAGAAGATGATTGAGGCTGCATATAAACACCATGAAGAATATTATAGAGCCTTAGATAGGGACATTCAGGATAAATTTTGAGAAACAACAAACCACATTCTGAACCGTATTGAAATAATATGGACACAAATGAAGCACGGTTCAACCTGGGTTGATCTCTTAGCATAATACATTGAATTAATGAAATTACATAGCAACGAGTGTCTGCAATGTTGGTAAAATCCTTCACTTTTGGAAAAATACCAAGATCTCATGGAGGAACGGGGAAAATTGCTGAATACATTGTATAAAACCATTGATCGAGAATACCCCTACATCCCTTTAGAAGATAATGAGACACCTTGGAACAACACTAATGATCAACATGATTCTCCAGAACCTAGGTTAGAAAATCAGAATTATTGTGGACCCTCAACCCAAATGGAAGTCAAATTAGATTATGTACTGAATGATACACCCGATCTTGAGATGGGTTGGGAGGATCTGGTTGTAGGTGTTCACAATTGTGAACCATCCCCAGCAAATCATGAACTTAGTTCCCCAAGCCTTGAATTCCTAGACACCTGTGATGATAAGATTGAGTTAGAACCTCTTGAGAATGTAAATTTCACTCCTTATTTTGATAAGGTGATTCTCGAGAATGATTCTGACATCCCAATAGAGCCCAACTTAGATTCTAGTAACCTAATGCCAACATATGACCTAGAATCTAGAACTAAGCCTAATAGGGATGATTATGAGGCCTCATGTGTTGAGAGTCAGATTTTGAATTTGAATTATGAATCTGGGCCTGTATTCGATGAGTACACTTCTCCTACTCTCAGAGGTATGAATTGATTTTTCAGAAGTCACGCCGATCTATGATACAGAAACTGAGGAGTTGGAGAGTTGGGAATCGATTAGGTCTACGCTAGGAGACAAGAACTCGAGCCTATGCCAAATAAGGACACCTTTTCAAGCTCAGAATATGAAATTAGGTTAGATCCAAGTCAAGTTGTTGATTCTTCACATCTTGATTCTCTCTATGGTGGAACTCTTGATCCAGATTTAGATTCAGAAACTCATTCTCGCAAATTCTCCGATGATTTCGAATCTTACTCTAATTTTGGAGAGCCTTTGTTTCCTAACGACTATGAGCCAATTTACGACCTCATTATCCATGATCCATTCTTTGACTCTGATCTGAGTTCCCTGATCCCGAGATCATTGATTCAAAATCCGGTTCCATTGAGATGCAATCATTCCTTTTTTATCTACAGGAATCAAAAATAGTATGTGTGGAGAGTCTCTGCTATCTAGAATTCAAATCTTTTATTTACTCAGATTTCCATGATCCTATAAGCACTCTCCAAGCATTTACCTTTGATTTTGATGAGGACCCTCTAGATGAACCTACCTTTGAATCCTTTCTAGAGGAGTCCTCAACACACACAGTTCTCATTGAAGCCACCTCTTCCACAATACATACAGAGCCTTCCAAAACCCGTTGTCAACCCTGACCCACCACCAGAATCAACTTATACTATAATTCACCTCTCTTTGATCCGGTTGCATATGATTCACCTCCATCTTTCAATTGGGTTTCGATCATTGATCAGATTACTAATCACATCCCATTCTTTTATGATCACTCTTGTAGAGTTCCTATATCCTTTATAGCTCTATTTTCTTTTGAGGATCCCTACTTTGGTCAGGCTGAACCAACTCAGCCAAAGCCTGGATTCTCACTACCTCATCCATTTGAGCCTCAAAGTATCTGGTGGGCTTTGTATCTTCTGATTCACATCCATCAACCGGCCAGACTAATTGGGTTTGGGCTACATCATCATCCTGTAGATCTAAATAAGCGTCTAGTTAGACCAACCAAGCTATTAATCAAGGTGCTTGTTTTACAAAACTCATCTAATTTGATCACCTCTTCTCCTTAATCACCTTCTTCTTGGATAAAGGCATTGAATTTAGTGCTTAACGAGAGGCAACCCGTCATTCCAAAAAATCAAGAACCTTCTGATCATTCTTTTGAGCTACACTCCTGTTGTACTTCTGAGTTCAGTTTTAGAACAGCTAACTCCACCTTTGCTATTTGTATCAAAGATTGAAATTGTTCACAATAGTCATCTCAACCCATTCACACACCCTTTGAACCTATTCTAACCCATGAACCAAGCTGATTCATACCCTCCGATTTACTATGACGACATTAAAAAACTTTGGCATGGGGCGGTGTTAAAGTGTAAACATATGGAAATTCAATTCTCTAAAGGGTTCTCACAAAAAAATACATATCCAAAAAACCCAAAAAAAATAAAAAATTTTTGAAAAAGAACAAAAAAATGGAAAGGGGAGGAAAATTTTAAGAGATCATTGTATAACATTCTTGAGGAGGAAATAAGGAAGTGATTCAAAATGACAAGAAGAAGCAACAATTAGAAACAAAAAATGATAGTCCTTAGCACTTGATCATGGGAATTACTTAAAGTTCTAGACCTAATCAAAAGAAAAAAATTAAGTCCTGAAATGATAGAAAGACAAGGAGATTAGTATGAGTGCTGATCTTAGGCCTCTTGGACTTGCTTTAGGGCTTAAACATTCACATATCCATTAAGATCTGGATTAGTCCTTAAGAAGTTTAGCAAAGTGCGAAGCTGATGTATTAGGTCTAAGGATTAGGGATTATTTGGGCTCGTTGCCTACCCTTTGGTTTGCAAGACTTGGTAACCTAAGCACCCAAAAATCACACACTTAATCTAGTTCAGTGCGATTAATAAAGAAAAATCTACCAAAAGTGTTCTATTCTAAAAAGTCATCTCGAAGATCTAGCTTAGGAACGACTCAACAACATAAGTTGATTAGATGAGTTCCCAGTGCGGAGAGGTGGGAAATCCCCCTCGAAGATGCATAATAACATATTGTATCCTCAGTACTTGTCTCCTAGGATAGCTAAATATCCTACTAGGGGCATGTAAGCACCTTGTGCTGGTTCAAGTGCCATGGGTGGGATTATCCCAAAATGTCGATTGCCAAAGCTTGAATTTAGCTACAAAATGCCATGGGCGGCACTATCCTGAAGTGTCGAAAGCTAGGGTTCTACAAGTTAACATGGGAGGTGCTATCCTGAAGCATCAAAAGCCAAAGGACCCTTCGAGGATTGATGGTGGGGACAAGGAATCTGATGTAGACTGCGTTTAGGGCCAATTCAAGGCTGGAGCTAAGGAAATCTTAAAAGAAAAGAGAGAAAAAACTCTGCAAATGAAAAATATACTTCTATCTCTTTCTTACAAAAATACACTAGCAAACTGAACCTAGACATGCTACATGCTAAGCATGGATGCTTTAACTGCTGGGTTCAACGAACCTCTGGGTAGTTTTTACTAGCCTTAGAAACCTTCGCTGCAGATTGAGGCTGAAGCTGGTCAGGACTAGATCTTGGTTGGTACTTGAGTACCTCTAGGACTACTATTATCATTCTGACCTAATTTTTGGAAAATGGAACAAATCAGGCAGTAGAACATCAATGCATGGTCTAGAACTCTAGTTCTTCTCATAAGATTTTGCTAAGGGACCAGCAAAAGTTAGGCATGGGGGTATGATGATAACGTCATTATCAGCCATAACTATCTTTAATTAGTTAGAATGAAGAGACAAATGCTCCTACATAACAGTCGGAGAGTCATAATTCTTTGCATATTCTTTCTGAGAGAAATACATTAAATCAACGGTAAAACTGTAGTTTTAACATCATATCTTAAATGTAGAGTAACCATGCATTTTCCTAGGGTTTAGTTGAAGGTCTAATTATCATAAATGTCTAATAAGTGGGTTTATGTAGATAAAAACAGGTTTTCACGTATTTCGAGAATTAATGGACATCCGAAACCCTAATTTCAGACCTACTTAAATAGCAGAGGTTCTAGTCAAGATAAAAATCACCTAAACCTTCTAAAATTCATATAAAAATATTCTATAAGGTTTGGTATCCTTGATTTGACCATTAGAACCCATTTTGACCAAAAATAATCTCAGATAGGAAGATGCCCTAATTTGGGTTTCTATGTAAATTGACCAGTCAAAGTTAGTGTAAACCAAAATCTGACTTCACCATCAGATTCCTTGGGTTCAAGTTAGGTTTGTACCAAAATTTGGGCCTAATTAGAGATCAACTTAACCTAGTTTACACTTTGGTCTAGTCTGACTCTTCTCTCAAAAAAGCTCCTCAGCTTTTGAATTATTTGAAATCAGGCCCCTAGGTTTCTCATCATTCTTTGCAAATAGGTACCTACAGCCATTGGTGAGAACACACCAAGCTTCATAGAGATTCGAGCGAGGATTTCTTGCTTGATTCTCAATCAAACTATCAAAAAATTGAACCAGAGATTCCTTGAGGAATTCTCTTCCAAATGAATTAGGCCTTGGATTCGAAGTATTTCCCAATCTCCCATGTGAACGCATGGAAGATTAGGGAATCCCTTGTGAGTGAAGTAGCCGAAGCTTCCAAGCTTGGTTTCCAATCTTGGAATACCCCCTGAGGCCTATAAAAGGACCCTGATCAAGTTCCTTACCTCTTTAGCATGGTTTGGAGGCTGAACTCTCCTTCTTCCCTTCTCCCCAACCTCTGTCTCCACCAACTCAAGCGACTCCCTCCGTCTGACCTCTTCATCGTCCGCCACGTACAATAGGTGGTGGTACCATCTTCCCCAAACTCCATACGTCACAATACCAGCGAGCGTCCTCTATCTCCCGTCGTCGTTGCTGCTTAGCCCACTGGAGAATTCATCTTCTCCACGTCTGGTGTACCACCGATGTGGGAATCCTCCCCTTTTATCTGGTTAGATTAGGTTAATTAGGTCCCTTTCTTCTCTATTTTCTTTCTATCTCCTCTATCACTCAATTCGACTGCCAAATCACCACTGCCCCCATCATCATCCCCATCTCTCGCCACACCTCCGACGAGTCCGCCACACCTCCACAATCCACCAAACAACTAGTCACCAAGTCCATGACCTCTGCCTCACCTCCGTGAACCAAACACCCATCTTTATTACGCTTTTCATCCACTCACGCAACTCACCAAACAACCCACCTTCTCACCTTCATCTTTGTCACCTTCCACCCGCCACATGCACTCACAAGCCACGAAACACCCACCACCATCTTCGTCGTGATTTGGTAAAGCTCAGGAGCCATTTAACAAGGGCTTTTTAGACCGTATTCTTGTTTCAGGGTCTTTGCCATCGTCCTCCACCGCCACCTCCATCTCTAACAACATATGTAGTCCTTTGGCCATGTTCTTCATCAAGACTCACTCTAGGCCGTGCGAACCCATCCTGGGAAGATAGCCAGGTCCTCAATTGAAGATCTCAGCTGCAGCAGCTCATCAATTGGAGGTAGCTCTTCAGCAGCTGCTGTGGGCTCTTGCGCAAGTGAAGATGCAGAGTGAGATAGTCGCACATCGATGAAGAAAAGATGCCTGCATGCCCATAAAGTGTTTTTGTGCTTTAGTCCATCAACCTAGTACACGGGGGTTGGCTCCCCATTACCCGCACATCCACTAGACACCTCTGCCTCACTCCTCATTTGTGACACCACGCTCGCTGACCTGGACCCAATACTGCTTAACCCGAACCCCTGATTACCTATTGAGCTTTGGTCTGAGAGAAAAGTAAGAGGGGAATTTGTGAGAGAGTGGGGGGGCTTTGCTACTCTATGTATATGGCTAACACTTAGCCGTGAGAAGAACAAGGAAGCTCTAAAGAAGTAGAGGCTTGGAAAAGAAAGAAGGAAGGAAGAAGAAGGAGAAGACTCGAGAACAGAAACGAGAAGAGCTGAAGAAGAAAGGCTTCAAGAAGCCTTGTGTCTGATGAACACTTAAGCCATCTGATTTAAGAAATTGACGTCTGATTACTGTAGCATTCAAGCTACTATTCGATTATTTGGTTTAATTAAGATGTCTGATATACATATTTAATTAAGGCTAATAATTAGTGATCTAAATCACCATTATTTTATCTTAATTTCTTTTTATCATTGTTATCTCTTGAAATATTCATGCTTTTAAATAAATATCAATTTGAGTATATATTATTCATTGAATGTCTCTTTTGTGCTTCGATTATGGTGCTCATTTATATGCAATTAAAGATTAGCACGTGAATTCCATATTTGCTCCCTATGTTTGACCTTGGACTTCATTTTTCGATTTCGAGTTATAAATTTTATTTCTTTAAGAGCTATTTATCGACTGTACTACAACACATTTCCAAAACTCGATGAAAAGCTATTCAACAAAGCCCAACAACCCACGAGGTAGGCTGATTTGAACTACAAGATGGTAGAAATGCAAGGATCCATGCTCTAGCTCAAGCAGCAAATGAAAACCTTTTTGGACAACTTGTAAATTAGGTTCATTATTAGCAACCGACAACCGAGATCTCTACCATATAAACTCGTACCCAACTAGAGAAATGTCCAAAATTAGGGCAATAGAGCCCAAGGGTATGGGAATCAGAGGGACCCACATGCACATGCTTAAGTGGTTGAGCAAGGTCCTTCTTCTTCCACCTCTTTTAATCCTAGATATCTGGCTAACCAAGACCATCCTATCTTTTCTAACCCTCCCAAAGACCCGAAATCGTATGCTTCTATAAATTCTGTGACCTTGAAGAGTGGAAAGCAAACCTAGGACCCAAAACTACCCTCTTCCAACAAGAAAACCTTGGGTAATCCTGAGGATGAGATGGAGAACAATGAAGAAGAGACTAAGGCTCAAGAACCCAAAAAAAGATGACCCTACCTGATATTCCCATAATTATTTATTTAATAACAACTAACGAACATTTGTCTGAGGATAATTTGGGTTAGATTGTATTTAGTTAGGTTAAATTAGGCATTTTAGGTGATTTTGTAAATAATGCATAAATTTGGGCTTTTATGCAATTTTTCCTACAATTGTATCTGATACCTTGATGTCTCTATTTTTATATGTGCAGGTAAACAATTTTAGGTTGATCGGAGCAAAGCTAAATGAACTTTCTAATTTGAGCTTCCTTAAAAAGTGGCTAAGTCTAGTTGGTGCAACTAAAATCCTAACCTATTTAGAAGCCCTATTGTCTTTAGACTAACACCTAGCTCCATAGCCAAATAACCTCCTATGTCCATGCATCCTATTCACACCCTAAGCCATGCAACCAAATCCTACATACTTCCCATGCAAACAGTCCATCAAAGTCCCTATTCCATGCAACATAAATTCCACGTAGCCTTTCCTATACCCGTCCTAACTACACCAACATTAGCCATGCAAAACCCAAACCCCTCACAACGCAATCCCACTCCACCACACATTAATGCATGCATTACCCACTACAACTCACGTACACCACCCAACAAAACAAACACCACCCAACGTAACACCTCTATCCCTTCCACAAAAATTGCCCTCTAGGTAACCTCTTTTTTTTATCCACAAAAAATCCCCTTTATCCCATGCAACAAACCCTCCACCAAATCGATACCAACTACGGATCCTATCTCTCCACCAAACTTATCCTTTCCACCTAATTATTTAATTACCAATCCCTATTTTTTAATCCAGACATTTGATTTACTTCCAACAAAAATCTAACCTATCCTATCACTTAGCCTTTAATCCTAACCTTTGATCCTTAACGTATTAATCCTAGTCATCCAACTTAGTGATCCTAGGTAACCTAAACCAACCAATAAAAAACCTCCTTATTTGCAATAAATACACCTAGCCACACCCTTGGAACCATCTCTCCTACTTATAATTTCCTATCTCCACATAGTTTCTACTACTAGTGCTAGTCCACACCATCTTTGGAGATTCTGGCAGGTGTGCCTTCGCATTCACATCTATGTTGACGCTCCAGACTTCGCCTTTGAAGCCCATAATTTTTTCATTTCTCTAGTTTAGTTCTAGTTGTAGTAATCCAGTTTTAGTTATAATTTGCCAAGCATTCCTCTAGTTGCAATACTACTTCTATCTGTGCTAAACGCTTATCTTATTCAATAAAGTTCTAGTTATTTTTCAACTTGCCTTCAAGTTGTATGCTTTCTAGTAGTAGAATATTATAGTTCTAGTAGTTGTATGCTATTAGATTTAGTATTAGTTTTAATAATCATCCTATTTGATACTTAATTCTAATTCTAATTCTAATTAGGAAAGCAAATGTAATCTATTTTCCTCCCTGTGAATGACTCAGACTCTCATATTTTTATTTGAAAATCCTTATGAGTTTGATTTCACTTACAAATTCAAGAGTTCCTATGTGCATTTACTACAACGAACATGCTCTTTTTGCATACCTATTCCGCGTGCAAAACACTACCCCTATTCCCTAAAGCCTCACTATAAAGTCCAGGAAGAAGAAACCTATAGACAATAATGAGGAGCTTTTGAATATATTTAGAAGTGTATAGGTTAGCATTTTGCTCCTTGATGCTTTTAAGCATATCCTGGCTTATGCTAAGTTCTTAAAGGACTTGTGCATGCAGAGGCATAAGCTAAAAGAACCCACCCCAAGGAAGGTAATACTCTTCAAGCAAGCTAGTTCTGTTATCTTACATTACCTTCCACAGAAGAAGAGAGATCTAAGTATCCCTTTGATTTCATGTGTTATTAGGAATTACACTTTTGATTAGGCACTATTGGATTTAGGTGCATCCATTAACCCAAACCTGACTTTCCTGTATGAAAAGTTTGGGTTAGGTGAACTTAGGCCAACCTTAGTAACACACCAATTAGCAGACCTCTCAATCACCACTCTGAAGGGTGCTATTGAGGATGTGATCATCAAGGTCAAGGACTTCTATTTTTCAGTAGACTTTCTAGTCCTTGATATGGATGTACACAAGGAATTGAGGAACATGCCCATTAATCTAGGGCATCCATTCCTAGCTACTGCAAGGGCAAGCATCAATTGTGAGAACGATAGCATGGAGATCGCCTCTAGGGATAGCAAGCTGAAACTTGATATTTTTAAGGCAATAAAAAAATTCTAGGGTTGTGGATATATTGAGGAACTCAAGGATACTGATCAAAATATTGAGATTTGCATGTTGATTAAAGTACTTAAGGATTCCAATGACACATGCAATCCTGATCCACAACCCTCTATGGTAGACCCGCCACACCATAAAGAGGTTGTGATTGCACAGCAATCATAGGACTTAAATGACATAAATTAATTTAGAACATAGCATAACTATTGTGTAACTCTTGCATAAATAGCATACATTGCATATTTACAATTTTACTTAGATATGCATGAAATAATATCATAATGTACTAATTAGTGCATTATTTGGATCTAAGTCAATCACACTTCACCTAGTCAATTGGACTCATAGAGTCCAATTAAGCTTAAATCTCAACCAACACACATCTAATTGGACTCAGTAAGAGTCCAATTGACTCAAGCCTGACCTAATTAGGTATTTTCTCTCCCAATTAGACACACACCCACTCAATTAAACTTGTAATAAGTTTAATTGCACTATCACATTAGTATTAGGGTTTATAACCCTAGTTTTAGGAACCTACCTAAACCCAATCACCTAGACCTATCGGACTCGACATAGACTACATAGCCACACCCACATAGTCATGCACACACACCCACACACACACACTTAGCCGCTCACTCTAGTGATCTCTAGAACCCTCTACAATTGGTACCACCATGAAGGCTATTTTTTGTCTTTCAAGGAGTCCACCAACCAACCCATGAAATGTGAATCTATGAAGACCCATTTAAAATGGGGTGGTCGGCCATGAGGGAGGATCTTCTAAAGAACTTCACACTTCACTAGAGGTTATCTCCCTTAGTCTATATAAGCGCACCCTTGGATGGCCATGGACCCCCATCTAGCCTTAGCTTCCATTCATGTGCACACCATCTCACAAGCTCCATCACCTCCATCACTTCCACCTTCATGTCCAAGGCTAGAGCATACCTCCTCCACCTTCTCAAGAGGCCGGCCAACCACCTTGGTCATTCCTCTCCTCCCTCCTACCACCTCAAGCCACACAGCCATTGGAGACCACCTCAATGCCCTAAGTTCTATTAGCTAGCTAGATGTTCTTCATAGTTAATTTCTACATTAATTTTTTTATTAGTAATGTTGTAATCCTCTGCCTGAATGATGCATGCATAATCTTTCTTAGATCCATGCATGTATCCATTTTCTGATAGCTAGAATTGCTTTTTAAGCTTTCATGTACAAGCTTTCCTCTACCTGTGATTGTAATGACAATATCTTTGTAGTAATGAAATCACCAATTTCCTGATATTTGATTCATATTTCTATGTTGCAATTATCAGTTGCGTAATTTGTATTCTTATTATATTGCAACAAAATGTCAGTTCTTGAAGATATCAATGACCTTGGGATTGACGCGTTTTCCATTAATAGCCATCGCAAAGTTAGAATGGTGCGCACTAGTACTCACACATTCCTGTTTATTGTTTATCTGACACATGCACATGTAGTTAGCGTTAACAACGCAATGGGAAAAACTTGCACTCACAAGCTTGAAATTGGCGTACAATTTTAAGCAAGTAAAAAGAATCAAAATAAATCTCGTATCTAAACACCTCCCTGAGATCGACTGGGGCTCACCATCTCGTTATTTAAATTTTTGTTTGAGTCATAATTTGCACTATACTATGACAAGTTTTTGATAAAATACACATTCTATGACCAAAACAAATGGCATCGTTGCCGGGGAGGCAATGCGATTTTGATTTTTGATTTCTGTGAGCTTAACACTGACACATCTGTTTCTACTTGATTTTTGATGTGCATGAACGGGAAAAGCGGATTTTGCACACACATCAGGTGCAGTTGAAGAATCAGGTGATCATCACCATCTTAGTTTTAGGTTTTCCCTTTGAACTCTAGGTAGATTTGATTTCTAAAAAAAAAAATCTACATATTTTCATCCAAAAACAAAAAATAATAGGTTTTAGAATTAGGGTTCTTTTGAATCTTAAGGTTAGAGTTTTGTTTGAAAAAAAAATGAAAAATTCTCCCACCAAAAAGAAAAAAATTTTGAAAATGTTTGTAAAGAAATTTTGAAAGAAAAAGAAAAAAATGTTTTGGTGGAAAGAGGCTTAGTTTTGAATTTCAAATCTTTTCAAAAGCCTACTCACCAGTCCTTGAATTTCGGCTAGAATTTATTTTCAACTTAAAAATTCGATTGCTGAATATTTTTTGAGCAAAAAATTCTGAAATTCAATCAAAAGCTAAATTTCCAAATCAGCTTTCAAATGGCACCATTCATTTGAAAAAATTTGAATTATGGAATTTTTGAAAATTCGTCAAATATAAGAGGGTCAAATTGACTCAGATCCAAAAATTTTTTAATTTCAAAAAGCGATTCTGAACAATACACAAATTATATTTGTGTAAAAATGATGGGGTGTAAAAGGTTATCAAAATAGCTTTCATTTCCACATTTATTCCAAATTTCTAGTGTTAAATTGTTACCATTTCAAATTGAAAATTTGACAACGGATTGGGGGTTCAAGATGTAGTCTGGTGGGCTCGGGGGGACAGCAGGCGAAACCAGGGCGGCGACCGGTGGAATCAGGGAAGGCGAAGGCTGGACTACTTGGAGATCGAGGGCTTGGAGGTGGAATAAGCGGAGAGACTATGATGTGCACGGTAAAAGGGTGATGGAGGTGAGATGGTCTGATAGAAGGGGCACAAAAGTGCAAGGCAAGATCTTATGTTTCTACTATTGGCGACGGGGACATATGGTGGCTACTTGCCGATCTCCCGTGGTGTGCTTAGAGTGCGGGGGATTTGGTCATAAGAAGGATTCGTGCAGGGATCTTGGGGGGCAGATGAAAGAACATCTTTTCCCGCGCTTTGGGATTTTGAATTCTAGGGCTTTGCAGGCACCTCCTCCACCCCATTCTTTGTGCAGTTCAGGGGGGCTTACGGTTGATGTGGAGGTGCCTATGATAGAGAACATCAAAGTAGCAGAGATGGCTTTGCGTGGAGTGCTAGTCGGTGAGGTTATGTCTGGAAGACCGACGATGGAGAATGTGCGCAACCTGGTAAGCTCTCTTTCCCTTTCGACCAACTCTTGGTAGTTTGCTTTTTTATCAACTACACGGTTTGTCCTCTTTGGGTTGGGGATGCTGGATGTTGAGAGGCTGTGATTTCAAACATCCTACATTGATGGCCTCACGGTGATCTAGAGACTAGCTTCTCCCTTTGATGGAGCCTTGCCGAAGAGGCCACCCCAGAGAGTGGGTTCCAGATCGGGAAAACTTGAGATCAAGGGATTGCCTTTGCATCTGAGGTCGAAGGAGGTCGTATCATCCATGATATCAGGATTTGCATCAGTGGCAGAAGATGTGATTGTTGGACTGCTTGAGGGCGATGGGTGCTCGTTGAATGTGATGGTAGATGTATTTAAACGCTGGCTCTGTACCTGATAGATTGATTCTGAGATGTGGTGGGATCTCATGGTTGTTGAGGCTGAGGTTCTTGGTGTGTGACACTGTAGCGAGGCAAGATAAGTCGTCTGGACCTGAAGCTGGTGTGGAGGCAGCTGCGTAGGACTTGTGCACGGCTCCATCTGAAGAACCCCCATCTATCAAAAATCGTAAGGACCATCATGTGGGGGAGAGGGGGGAGGTATTGACTGAAGAGAAGGAGGAATTGGGTGGGGTGGAAGCATCAGGACAAATGCCCATGGTGGCAGGGGATGTGTTGCCAGGTGGTGTGGAGGCTGAGGGGCAGGGGGTTCAAGAGACGCAGCTTGATTTCCTGAAGGACAAACAGGATCTGCACGAGATTGAGGATCTCAAGTTTGATGGTGGTTCTTGCACTAAAACTGGTAAGGGCAGATCACCTTATAGCCTCAGACAGAGGAAATCAAAGGTTGACATTCTGATGGATGAGGACAAGATTGCAGAGGTTATGCAGGTATGTAAGTGGCAAAAACTCAGGGGGGAAGGATCTCGTGAGGATAGATGAGAATCCTCACTTAGAACGTGCGTGGGTTGCACGACAAGAGCTGGAGGGCCTCTCTGATGAGATATTTGAGAGAATGGGGGATTGAATGTGCGATCATTCAAGAGACACACATTGAGAACAACTCTGATAAGCTTTGGTATGACCTGCTGGCCTCGGGGACGAAAGGAGATTGATGCACAGGGGAGATCGGGGGGTATTGCTATCTAGTGGAGGAAGGTGTGGGCTCAATGTGTGGAAGTTCACAAAGCTAAGCACATGGTGACTTGCAAATTCCAAATTCACTAGTGGCATGAATGTATCTGGGTTACTGGGGTATATGGCCCTTGTGTTGCGCCTGCTAGGCAGGAGTTGTGGGGAGAATGGGCTGCTGCGGCTGAGCTGGTGCAGGGGGGAGCATGGTTGACTGGTGGTGACTTCAACTGTGTTTTAACAAGGGCTGACAGGCCTAATGGTGGCACAGATAGCTCAGCTGTTGGCTTCTAGATGTTGGTTCAATCTCTTCAACTGAGTGAATATTCATCTTCTAGTGTGGAATTTACATGGCATAATGGAAATGGGCTACCATCCAAACTAGACAGATTCTTTGGGAATGTGAACATTCTTGAAAGATATTAGTTGTCGACTGCTAGTGGATTGGACCGACCTTTCCCTGATCACACCCCTTTGGTGTGGGACAGTGGGGAAGAAACCCAAGTTGGTTCCTACTTCAAGCTTAGAAGATCATGGCTAAATGAACCAGGCTTCTATTAGATGATCAGTTCATGGTGGCAAGCTAAAAAGGTGGAGGGCTCTGCTACTATTAGATTAGTAGCCAAGCTAACTGAATTGTTCACTGTCTTAAAAGAATATGGAATTACTGTTAACTTGATAAGGCAGCAAAGGAGGATGGAGGCTCTGAGTAACATTCAGGAGCTGGACTCTAAGGAAGCAGCTGGCCCTTTATCTGAGGAAGAACTTGCAGAGAGGAAGGTGTGGCAGGGTGTGATACTAGATGAAGATCTTAAACAATAAATTGATTGGAGGGAGGGATCAAGGCAATTATGGCTTAAGGAGGGAGATGCCAACATGAAATTCTTCCATCTTGCGGCTAGCTCTCGGAGGCAAGCCAATTTTGTATCTTCTATTGTCAGAGATGGACACAGGTTTACCATTCAGGAGATAAGATCAAAAGCCATCAAATACTATAGAGATGCTTCTCAGGCAGTTAAGAGGGGAAATGGAGAATGGTAGGAAGTGATGCTCCTAGTGTGACAAGTGAACAAGCCTCTCAACTAACTGCAACCATCACTGCACATGAGACCCTTCAGGCAATTAAAGGGCTCAATATGGAAGGTTCCCCAATCCCTGATGGGATACAAGTCATTTTCTACAGAGAGATGTGGAATGTGGTGGGAAAGGAAGTGATGGATGTCATTAGAGAGTTTGAGAAGGGAAATGCTGGGTTTGAAAGGATCAACAAGTCAAATCTTTTTTTACTGCCTAACTCAATGGGAGCAGAGAATTTCTCAGACTTTAGGCCGATCTCCCTTTCAAATTCCATCTACCTTGTCATCAGCAAGATTTTGGCTAATCAGCTGAGAATAGTTCTGCAGAGTCTGATCCACCCAGTGCAAGCTGCATTGCTGCCTAGTAGATCACTCCAAGAATCCTTCATATTGGCTCAGGAAATGGTGAGTGGTTGGCACAGAAGGAAGTGCAAGACATTCATGTGGAAAGTTGATTTCCAAATGGCTTATGATTCGATCTCTTGGCCGTATCTCTGGGAGGTTTTTAAAGGAGAGGTTTTCCTCCTTTATGGATCCACTGGATGAAACGTTGTATCACAATTGCTTCCTTTTCTCCACTGATCAGTGGGAAGCCTTGCGGTGTTTGGATTCAACCTCATCGTGGGGTTAAACAATGATGTCCCTTTGCCCCTCTGGTCTTTAACCTTGCGGTGGATGGGCTTGCAAGGTATGCATGCAGACTGGTAGAGGTGGGTCTAATCAGAGGGTATTCATTGTCCAACAGGAGAAATCTAGCCCCCATTTTGCAATATACAGATGAAACGATATTCTTTGTGGAAGGGTCCAAGCCTGCGGCACATGCTTTGGGGTTGTTGGTAAAAATCTTTGGGGACATTTCAGGCCGCAAATTGAACAAGGAAAGTCTATCTTGATATGTTTTGGCATGAATGAACAGGAGCAGATGGATTTGGAGAATACATTGGGATCACCTCGAGCTACAACTTCCACTGAGATACCTAGGACTGCCATTGAGGGCTGCAAAGCTGAAGAAATCTGATTGGAATATCCTGTTTGATAAGGTTTCTGGTAAGCTGAAAGGATGGAGTAGTAAGTTTTTGTCTAAGGGTGGGAGATTAATCCTTCTTAACTCGATCATTACATCCATCCCGATCTTTTATTTTAGCATTTTCAAGGCCCCGAAGTTTATTTGGAAGCGATTAGATGTTATGAGGAAAAGATTCTTTTGGAAAGGAGCTGGCCATGAGGGTGGCTTTATGCAGCCCATCAGATAGAATAAAATCTGCAGGACAA
This sequence comes from Thalassia testudinum, assembly GCA_037157565.1. Taxonomy (NCBI): domain Eukaryota; kingdom Viridiplantae; phylum Streptophyta; class Magnoliopsida; order Alismatales; family Hydrocharitaceae; genus Thalassia; species Thalassia testudinum. The sequence continues at coordinate 43,288,980 of JAZHRO010000015.1, read as the reverse complement.
AGGAGATAGGTGGTATGGGGATTAAGGCGCTCGTGGAGTTCAATGAGGCCTTACTGATTAAATGGGTCCTCAAGATTCTGGACTGCAAGGAGGATTTGATGGCAGATTTGATCAGGGATAGTTATGGTGGATCAAATAGCATCCTGCAGAGGCTATAACCGATAAAACCTTCCCCCTTTTGGTGATCAGTTATCAGTGCAATCAGTAATTATTGGCACCTGTTGCAGCCTAGGCTTAGAGATGGCAGGGACTTTAGTTTGTGGGATGAGCAATGGTCTAGTCTGGGGGTTCTGAAAGAGGCGTATCCAAGGGCTTATGCTGCTATTGCAGATAAGGAGGCTAAAGTTAGCAACTTGTGGTCTGCTGCAAAGGGCTGTTGGCGGTTGGAAGGGCTGGATCAATGTAGATCAGGCACTCGATTATGGGAGGATAGGCAAAACCTGATGGCTACTCTATAGCAGGTGCGTCCTATGGTGAATGTGGCTGATACTTATGTTTGGAATGGTGTATTTTTAGTGCAGCAGGCATATGAGAAGGTCATCAGGTCTAACATTGAGGTGGAGAGTAATCCTGTTGATAGGAAAATTTGGTTACTGAAAATCCCCTTGAAGGTTCAAATATTCTTGTGGCTTTGTAGACGGGAAGGCCTGATCACTAGTGACCTTAGACACAGAAGAATGGGGACTACTTTGGATGCTTACCTTCTCTGTGGGTTACATTATGATAGTACGTCGCATATTTTCTCCTCTTGACTGGTCACCGACAAGATTTGGAGGATGATTTGCTTGGAGCCTCTTCCCACCTGGGACTCCCTATGGCAGAGGTTCATTGCTCCTGGACGGTCGTATGGGGGTATGGTTGCCATTTTGTGGTGTGTATGGAGGGCGCATAATGATAAATTTTTTCAGGAGAGATTGATTAGATGTGAGAGCATTGTAAATGAATGCTGGTCCCTCATACACAGCTGGGGATCTTTTTTGTAATGTTTTGTTTGATATGAAATATACTGCCCTCCAGATTGCTATCGGCTCACGATAGCAGTTCTCACTGTTTCAAAAAAAAAAAAGATCTGACCCCCTGACAATAAAAAAATCATATTTATTCTATTCAAATAGTAAAAATTTTGAAATAATATTTTCTGGAAACCTAATTGAAAAAGGAAAGTTCCAGTCAAATTTAAAATTATTTAGATTCAAAAGGTGTCGTAGAGAATACTTTGAATTGAATGTTAGTCTGTTGAACACGTAGAAATTACATGAACCCTAGGTTCAACTTTTATGGTTGAAATTTAAAGACGTCACTTGACTAACCTAGACTTAATCAAGTCTAGTGGATAGCCAATGAGCTTGGTCACCTTGTGAACCACTCACCAAAAGCCCTAATTTGATGAAAAATGTTAAGGAAAAATTGCATAAAATACATAAATAACCAACATTTGTTGTCAAACTACTGGGTCATCACAACTGCCTTAGCCAAACCCTTAGCCGAATCTGCAGGGCAGCATCAAACAATTGCGAACGGTTGCAAAGGAATCGGACACGAAAGCCAAAGGAAGAACCTTCCCCTTAGTCCCCTCCTATTGATTGGCTGTGGGGGGTTGGGATTACTTGCCGTCGGTCTTGCAACAAATTTTTCTTCATAAATTAGAACCTTAACAAAAACTCTGGTAACCTGATCATAAGGGTCACTTGATTAACAAGGCCATAGCCTTGTTTGGCTTGGTTGCACCAACCTAGGGGTTGGTTGGTGTATGCAAGGGAGGAGGTCACTTAGACCTTAACTGGTTGGACCTTGGGAGCCAATCCTAAGGAGGTGAAGGAGATTCGTCGCATCACCTGGACCATCTTCTAACCCTTCTTCATCCACTCTTTCCGCCGAGATGGCTAACCCTAGACCCAGACTTGGTCAGGACCTAGGAAATCTGGACCCGATGGCTCGCCTAGAAGCTTGGTTCGTCGAATCAGAGGAGCAATATTAGCAGAATATCAACAGAATCTTAATGACATTGGACAGAATGCAGCATCCACCCTGAGGAGAATAGCCACGGGATTTCTATGATCTGGTAGCACTAATTCTTGCACCTCAAGTCCAGATTATTGTAAGCGGAGACGCGTTCAAGTTAAAACCAAAGGTGATTAGCTTGATCCAAAATTATTTCTATGGGAACTCAAATGAGGATCTATTCCAGCATATAGAGAACTTGAGTCGAATTGCGAAAATAGTTCGACCCAGGAACACTGATTTGGGAATTGTTCTCATGAAGCTTTTTTCATTTTCTCTCAAGGATAAAGCTTCATATTTGTTCATGGCCATCAAGAGACCAATTGGAACCTGGGTAGAATTATGACATGAATTCCTGTAAAAGTTCTTCCCGATTGATCGTACGAATGTGATGAGATGCATGATTACGACTTTCTCCCAATGACCTAGGGAGAAGTTACGTGATGTCTGGGATCAATTTCACGATCTCCTTAGGAAATGCCCACACCATGGTGTGCTCAGATACCACCTTGCTCAAATCTTCTACCATGGGCTAGATGACACACATCGTTATCTAGCCGATGCATCTAGTGGTGGGAATTTCCTCACAAAAGACAAGAATAGTGCATTTGAGTTGTTCAAATCTTTGGCGAAGAATTCAATGAATGCCATGTCAATGAACCAATTCCACCGACTTGGGCAGCAATGGGTTAGTGTCCATGAGGCTCACACCGAGTCTACTTGAGCCGATATGGACATCATCACTAAGAAAATAGATAAGGTGGATCCGCTAGATAAGAAGCCCCACAAACTGATTCGAGCTTGATCTGAATTCTCTAGAAATTCTACTGTATCTAGATCCTCCTATGCACCCCGAGCCCCTCATGTTCAAGTTAATTTACTCACTCGAGATGCATCTTCTCCATAGTCACGAGATCCCACATATCAGGATCCCTCGAATAATCTTAGTCTGGCACCACATAGTCAGTGTTATGCACCACATGATGATTTTAATGCATATTCCCTTGATGAATATAGGTCTCGGACATCCTCGACCTACGAAGATGTTAATGCTATTTAGGGACATAGGCGTAATAACCTATACTCGAAGACGTATAACCCTTGTTGGTGCTAGCATCCAAATTTCTCCTAGTCTGGTAACTCATAGAGACCACATGAAGATCCACACTACTAGACTAGGTAATGTGGGAGTGTGAAAAACATGTACCTAAGGCAGCAACCATTCTCATCTCAGCAACAATGATTGCATAATAATCATGGGTCTTAATTGACCTAAATTAGGCTAGAACCTAGCATAAGCTAGCATAATTCATGCATGCATAAGCATTACTTGCATCTTTACTGCTTTCCTTTAACTATGCATGAAATAATGATATAATGTAAAAATTAAGTGCATTATATAAATTGCAGGAAATAAGAAGCTTAGAAGTGGGATCTGAAGCTAGATCTGAAGCTGGACCTGAAGCTAGTGCTGCATCAGAGCTAGAGTGGAAGAATAGATAAAAATGTAGTAGAGAAATAGTGTAAAGGGTTATGGTATGCTATTCTATTAAGTAGAAATAAAAGTAGCTAAATTATGAATAACTTAGGTCCAATCCTAACCCTAGGATAACCCTAGAAGCCTTCCCAAGCCTTGGCCAGCCTTAGATTAGGTCACTATAGCCTAGGAAGCCTCAAAACCCTAGTTCCAGCCCTTATATGGGTATCCAGATAAGTTATTCGACGTCCAGGACCCTTAGCCACAACCCACACAACTTAAACCCATGTCTACAGTGTTAGTGGATGTCTAGACACTTGGTCCGACGTCCAATTTTTGCAGAATACCCAAGATAGAACCTTAAATTCCTCTTAACCTCATATTGGACATTTAGACAACAAGTCTGGACTTCTAATTTTTTAGTATAAGTCGTTTGATACCTTTATTGGACGTCTGGAACTACTCTCCAGTTCATGTTTCAGAATTCCAACCTTGATCTTAAGTTCCTAGGTCCTTAAACCCAATTCAACCCCTTAGGAATCTAAAATAAGGTACCCAAACCCTAATACACCACCTTGAGACCTTTCTGAGAACCTAATTAGGTTCTCATTAAGCCCAATTGACTTAGATCATAGTCAATTACCATTGCCTAATCAATTAGACTCATAAAGTCCAATTGAGCTCAAATCTCAACCCATACAAGTCCAATTGGACTCAGTGAGAATCCAATTGATCTAAGCCTAACTTAGTTGAGTTATTTCACTCTCAATCAATTAAACTTATGTCAAGTTTAATTGCACTTTCCCATTAGCAAATTAGGGTTTGCAACCCTAATTTGAGACCTACACTAACCTAAACCCCTTAGAACCTAACCTAGACCACTTAGCCAATTAGGGCATGACCACACACACACACACTCACTTGAGTTCTCTAGAACTCCCTCCACTTGGGCGCCACCTTTGGTTGCCATTTTAAGCTACCAGGGAAGGGTCTTCTTTAAGAACCACATTTTGTGGATCTAAAAGAACCACTCCACCCTCTCTCTCCCTCTCTCATGAGCTCCCACCATAGGCCTCTCTATAGAAATCTATAATTCTCTAGAGAGCCTCCTAAGGGGTGGCCATTTGCACCCATTCACTCTTGGCTTCATTCCACCTCAAACTCCATGAGCTTTGCCATAACTCCACCACCTCCATGCCAATCTTGGATCACCTCCTCCTCACCTGTCCAAGGGTCAGCCTAAGAACCATTGGCCACCCCTCCTTCCCCTCTCAACCAAGTCAAAGGCCATCGAAGCCCACCTCCGAATGCCCTTATTTCTGTTAGCTAAGTAGATAGTTCTTTGTAGATTTACTACTTTATTACTTCTTAGTTGTGTAGCTCCATATTTCTCCCCCAATGATGAATGCATAATCCACCCATAGATTCATGTATGCAGTCATTTTCTACTAGCTAGTTTTATGATTTCAAGCATTCCTCTACAAGCCTTCCTCTAGCTGTGCTCTGTAACTCTAATGAAATCAATGAAATCATATTTTTATATATCTATATACCTATGTGTGAAAATCACCATGTGCTTGCTTGCAATACCTTATTGTGATTAAGTTGCCTGTGCTCATTTTACATCTTTCTTGTCACTAGCATGTCAGTGCCTGAAAACATTGAAGATTTAACCATTAATGCATTCTCTGTCAATAGCCATCATTTAACTAGGATCGTGCATACTAAAACCCACACATTTACATTCGTTATCCACTTAACACATGCACATGTGATAAGGGTTAATCATGCAAATGGCAAAATAGTGATCTAAAGGTTAGAAACCGGTGTGCGATTTTAACCAGGTAGAGCGAGCAAGATGGAATTCATTTCTCATTTCCTAAACGCCTCCCAGAGACGAATGACCAAGACTCCAAGTCTTGTTATTTTACAAATATTTTTGTTTTGATCGGATTTCACACTATACTACGAACAACGACATTGCTTTTCATAAAACCACACAATCTACCGTTTGAACAAGTGGCACCATTGTAGGGGAGGCAACGCAATTGATTTTTGATTTAAAGCTTTTAGTGACAAATCTTCCTCTGCTTGTTTTTTTGGATGTGTAGGAACCCAGCAAAAAAATGGGATCTGTGCACACATCGAGTGCAGAAAAAAAAATTGCAGGTGCACATCTCTCCCTTTGCTTAGGATTTTCGTTTGAACTCTAGGCTAGATTATATTCTTAGGTAGAAATTTTGTAAAAAGAAAACAACACAAATATTTTTTTCTTTAGGTTAGATTAAGTTTCCATTTGAATCTTAGGTTAGTTTGCTTGAAAACAAAAAGAAGAAAAATTTTAAAAAATTTAACTTTTTTTTAAATAAATCTCTTTTGGTGGAAAGTGGAATTTCAATTTTGAACAGCTTTTCCACACTTGCTGAAATTCAGCTAGACTTCAATTTCTGGCTTGAAAATTCATTTGCCAAAATATTAATGAGTGAAAAATTCTGAAATTTGGGAAAGTACTTCATTTCAAATCATATTTCTAATAGTACCATTTATTTGAAAAAATTCCAAGTACATAATTTTTAAAAATTCACAAAGTGCAAGGGGGTCAAACTTACCCAGATTTGAAAATTTTCAAAATTTAAAAATCAATCTAGAGTAATACGTGAATTTATTTTGACTAAAAATTGTGGGGTTTGAAAGCTGATCTCATTATCTTTAATTGTAATATTTTTTTCAAAATTTTGAAAATCATTTGATACTGTTTCAAAGCAAAAAATCAACCAAGAGTCAAATTTCTAGATTTGACCCCCTAATAATTAAAAATCCCTATAAATTTGGTTGAAACAGTAAAAATTATAAAAAAATTATCCTCTGAAAAGATAATTCAAAAAGGAATCTACTTGCCAAATTTCAACTTAGTTGGATTTCAATTTTGCTAGGAGAATTACTTTTATTCTTGTGGTCAGCGGAAAAGAATGAAAAAACCATAGAATTACATGAACCCTAGGTTACACCTTTAGGGTTACACTCTAGAGACCACACACTTGAGCTAACATAGACTTCGCTAAGTCTAGTGTTTAGCTGGTGAGCTTGGTCACCTTGTGGGTCATTCACCCCAAATCCCAGTGAAGAAAAAAGGGTTAAAATAAACTCTAAAACACAAAATCAACCTGAATTCATTGTCATACTAATGGGTGTTTTCAACCTCTCTGGCCAAACCTTGTGACTAAGTCTGTAGGGTAGTGTCAAACGACCGCTGCTCAGGGGTCAACGAAACCAAACGCACGAGCTGAAGGAAGAACCTTCCCCTTAGTCCCCTCGTAACCTGACTGGCTGGGTTAGCTTGAGAGGTGGGAATCACTTTCAGTCGGTTCTCAACAAATTTTTCTTTAGTAATTCGAACCCAAAATGAAAAATCCAGTCATCTAATCATAAGGACCATCTGATTGACAAGGCCTTAGCCTTGACTGGCTGGCTGCACTAACCCAGGGGTTTGCTGGTGTATGCAAGGAAGAAGGTCACTAAGACCTTACCTGGTTAGACCTTGGGAGCCACTCCCAAGGAGGCAAGTCACCTCTCCCAGACCATCTTCTCCCCTCCCCTCTTCTTCTTCTTTCCTCCTAGCCGAGATGGTTAACCTTGGACCCCGACTTGGTCAAGATCCAGCAAATCTGGACCCGTTGGCTCATCTGAAAGCTCGGGTCATTGAATCTGATGGATGGCAGAAATAGAACATAGATTGAATCCCAAGCACTTTGGATAGAATGCAGCATCCACCGTGAGGAGAACAGCTTCGGGATTTCTATTTTCCGACAGTGCCAATTGTTGCACCTCTAGTCCGAATTACTGCAAGCAGAGATGTGTTTGAGCTCAAGCCAAATATAGTTAGGTTGATCCAAAATTACTTTTATGGAAACTTGAATGAGGATCCATTCCAACATTTAGAAGACTTGAGTCGAATCGCGGAAACGACTCGACCTAGGGATGTAGATCTTGGAATTATTTTGATGAAGCCTTTTCCATTTTCTCTCATGGATAAAGCTTCATACTAGTTCAAGACAATCAGGAAGCCAATTGGAACATGGCCGTAATTACGACATGAATTCCTATAGAAGTTCTTCATGATCGGTCGGACGTATGTGATGAGGCGAGCAATCACAACTTCCTTCCAGGGACTGAGGAGAAGTTGCATGATGCCTGGGACCGATTTCATGATCTCCTGAGAAAATGCCCGCATCATGGTGTGCCCAGATGGCACTTACCTCAGATCTTTTACCATGGGCTGGACGACACACATCGGTACTTGAACGATGCATCCAGTGGCGGGAACTTCCTTGCGAAAGACAAAAATAGCTCATTTGAGTTGTTCGAGTCTCTAGTGGAGAATTCAATGAATAACGCATCAACGAACCAATTCCAGCGACCTGGACAGTAGCTAGTTAGTTTCCATGAGGCTCAACTAGAGTTTGTTCAAGCCGATATGGAAATTATTGCCAAGTAGCTTGGATAGGTGGATTTGCTGGGAAAGAAAATCGATGACATAGCTCGAGGTCAACAGGATCTGATTGGAAATTTTGCTGCCCTGAGACCCTCTAATTCATCCCAAGCCCCTCCTGCTCGAGTTAATCTACTCACTTGGGATGCACCTCCGTATTCACGGGATCCCGCGAACAATCTCAATTTGGCACCATATGATCAAGGTTACACACCACATGATAATTATAATGCGTATTCCCTTGATGAATATACTCCTCAGATGTTGTCAGCCTACAAAGATGTCAATGCTATTCTGGGGCGCAGGTGTAATAACCTGTGCTCAGAGACTTATAAGCCTGGTTGGCGCCAGCATTCGAACTTCTCCTGGTTAGGTAATTCACAGAGACAATATCAAGATCCACACTACTAGACTAGGCAATACGGGAATGCACAAAACACATATCCTAGGCAGTAGCCATTCCCATGTCAGTGGCAGTAATCACTCTCTATCTATCAGTCGCTGCATCAAGTTGCCAATCACCCTCCAGAGCGAGCTGATTTGGAGGCAATGAAAGAGGAGCTACAAGAATCAATGCGAAAGTCTACACAGGATAGCTTGTAGATCATGAAGACAATGGCCAACCAGATACAGAACATACAAAACATGCAAAACTAGTTGCTACAAGAGCATAGGACCTAGGGAGACTTTCCCTCCCAACCTATCCCAAACCCATGTTATGTGCAGAACCCGGGCACCCCACATAGGTTTCAAGCACCACAGGGACAGGCACACGCCATATTACAAGCACCTCCTATACCACCTAGTTATGTTCAAGGACACCTGCCTCTGATACAAAACACTGCATACTCTACCCCTTCCACTCCACCACCTCATGGACAGCAAGCTGATGCAAACATTATTTCATTGAGGAGTGGAAAGAAGACACACGACCCACCATTTAGGCAAGTGGGTCCAGATTTTTCGCACCCTTCACCATAGAGTGGTTCGACTCCATCTCAGGAGCCACCTACGATAGATAAGGGCAAGATGCCACTTGACCCTGAGATTCATGTTCTTTTTCCCGAGGCTTTGACATGAAATGTAGTATGGAAATAGGACAAGCAAAATTTTCAGGACCTAATGATGATGTTCAAGGAAGTGCATGTTCAAGTCCCTCTCCTCAAGGCCATTGATCACATTCCTACTGTTGTGAGGCTCTTCAAGGACTATTGTACACCTAAGCAACAACTGAGAATAGGACAATAGACGGTACTGTTGAAGGAGGCTAGCACTGTGATTCTAGCTTACTAATAGCCGAAAAAGAAAGACCCCGGTGCCGCACTCATTTCCTATTTCTTACAGGATTCTCCATTTAATCGGGCCCTTCTAGATCTGGGTTCGTCCATCAACCTGACTCCCATCACCGTACATGATCGATTCCGATTCGGGGAGTTAAAACCCACCTCGATTACGATTCAGCTAGCTGATAGATTAGTGAAAACACTGAGGGGGGTGGTTGAGGACGTGATCATGAAAGTCCATGGATTCTGCTTTCCTATAGACTTTTTCGTTCTCAATATGGAGGTTCCTCCTAATCTCCCTGATGCACCAATTATTTTGGGTTGCCCATTTCTAGCGACAACCTGAGCAAACATTGATTGTGCTTCCGGGTGTATGGAGATAGCCCTAGGTAATCAGCAACTTAGATGTGACATATTCAAGGCATCAAGGAACTTTCGACTGTGATCGCATCAAGGATGATGGTGAAGACAAAGAATCGAAACACTGTGGTAACATTGGGCTCCTTTGTGACGACCCAATGTCTCATTCATCTGCACTGTAAGGGTTCTTGGACCTTAATCCATACATGACTGAGACTACTACAATGCACATATCTCTTCGAGGATAAGATTGTCTGGGGTGTATATCTGACCACAACACCCCTGACTCTGGCTCTCCTGATCCACACAATAATGAATCGCCCCTATTGACATAGGAAGGCGTGATGACAGCAGACAAGTTTTTCATTAACACAGTCACAATCGACCACTTTACAGGTGGTGAATCAGTAGGAATTCACATGTATCCGGATCATCAGACTTCCACCTCTAATTCTGCTCCTCCCATTCCAACTCCCACCCCACTTTTGAGTCTGACCCACCCCTGATTGAATTGAAGCCCTTACCTGACTCACTCAAATATGTGTTCCTGGGTGAAAATGAGACATACCCAGTCATTATCAATGCTCATTTAAACCAAGAATAGGAACACCAGCTAATTTCTATGATACAACACCATAGGGCTGCCATAGGGTGGAGTATTGCTGATCTCCGCATTATTTGCCCCTCGTATTGCACTCATCACATTTACACAGATGAGGGGGTGAAACCTTCAAGACAACCTCAACGACGGCTGAACCCTAACATGCTAGAGGTTGTTAAGAAGGAGATCATCAAAGGGCTAGGTGCGGGTATTATATACCTAATCTCTGATAGCTAATAGGTGAGTTCGATCTAGATAGTGCCTAAGAAAGTAGGACTCACCGTTGTGAAAAATGATAAGGGCAAATCCATCCCAACCTGCACCATGGCATCATAGCTGGTTTGCATAGATTATAGAAAACTGAACATGGCTACCCAGAAGGATCACTTTCCCTTACCATTCATTGATCGGATCTTGGAGCAGTTAGCCAGACGCAGTTTCTTTTGCTTCTTGGATGGATACTCCTTGTATAATCAAGTAGCGATTAGCTTGGATGATCAAGACAATACCACTTTCACATGTCCCTTAGGAACATTCTCCTTTAAGCGGATGTCCTTCGGTCTTTGCAACATACCAGCGACATTTCAGCGTTGTATGATGGCCATCTTCTCTGACATGATAGGGGATTATGTGGAAGTATTCATGGATGACTTATCTATCTTTGGAGATGACTTCACGTCTTGTCCTAGAAACCTCACCAAGATCCTGAAATGATGTATTGAGGTAAACCTAGTACTATCTTGGGAGAAGAGCCATTTCATGGTGAGGGATGGCATTATACTAGGGCACAGGATTTCTGCTAATGGACTCGAGGTCGATCAAGCTAAATCTAAAGTCATATCCCGATTACCCACATCTAGCTAGGTCAGGCAGATAAGATCATTCTTGGGTCACTTTGGAATTTAGTGGAGATTTATACGTGATTTCTCAAAAATCGCATGACCTTTGATGAATCTCCTAGTAGCCGATACCCCATTTGAATTTAGCACCTTGTGTCTCAGTACCTTTGAGACTTTATGAAGTGCTATCTCTGATTCCTTGATTGTCCAACCACCTGACTGGCCTCTTGATTTTGAGATGATGTGCGACACCTCTAATTTTGCAGTTGGAACTATTTTAGGCCAACATCGGGAGAAACAACCCTTCGTCATATACTATGCTAGCAAGATGCTGAATGAAGCTCAGCATAATTATGTTGTCACTGAAAGGGAATTGCTAGCAATAGTATTAAGGTTGGAGAAGTTTCAATCATATCTATTAGGGTCTAAGGTCATCATCTTCACAGACCACTTCACCCTCTGGCATTTGTTGGCAAAGAAGGATGACAAACCCCGTCTTATCAGATGGATCCCTCTATTGCAAGAGTTTGATATTGAAATGTGTGACAAAGATGGAAAACAAAATGTTGTGGTAGATCACTTATCCAGACTAGACCCAGCCCACATCCCTTATTCCCTATTTCAGATCAATTTTCGGATGAATCTCTTTTGGCAATTCACTCTGCTGAGTTCCCCTAGTACGTGGATATCACGAACTATCTTGTCGCAGGCAAGATTCCCATGAACTTATCTAAGGACATGTTGCGTGTGTGAAATCGGTGTTTAAGATTGATATGTTGTAGTACAAACCAAAGTTGCTCGTCAACAAATACAATTTATTACTCGAATTGAAGTCCGAGGTCAAACACAGGGAGCAAATATGGAATTCACGTGCTAATCTCAATAAATAATATAAATGAGCACAATTAATGATAACAATTACTCAAAACTAATCTTCAATTGTAGCACATGAGTAGATCAAGAATCTAATGAGGCAAAAAGGCATCTAAGGAAAAATAATGGTGATTTGAATCACCAATTATTAGCCTAACACATATATAGTATTTACTGAATATAATCAAATGAAGGAATAGATAATCAGACTTAAAGTCCGTTGCTACAGTGATCCCTTTTTGCTTTTCTTCTGCTGTTCCTCTTCTTCACCCTCCTCTTCTCAGCCTTTTCCTTTGCTTCACCTCTCCTTGTACTGTCCTCTTCCTTCTACCTTTCCTCTTCTTTTCTCTTTTAGCTCTTCTTTGCACACAGGGGAGAGGACACCAAATTTTGGCTAAGTGATAAGATCCTTCTAAAGAAAAACCCCCTTACCACGCACTTTCTCGCTCTCTTCCTTCCTTCTCTTTCTCAAGGGACAACCAGGTATTCGGGTAATCAGGTATGAGCGCACCTAGGACCAGGGCTATGGGCATGAGTGTTATAGCTGAGAAGTGCTTGGGTTAGGTGGGTAAATGGTTCGAGTGATGGTAATGGGACCACACCCCGTGTTCTGAGGCAATAAGCCTAGAACACAAATTCACTTTATTTGGCCTCTGAAGCTTGCACACTTACGATGTGGGACTAAGGTCCAGCACCATCTTCCTCGTTCATGGCTTCCGTCTGATTCATGCAACGGGGGCGGTCAACGCCCAAATTGACTTGTCGAAGGAAAAGTTGGGATGATTCCGTGCTACCTGACTTGAACACCTGGAGTTGCAGCAGCTGGAGAGAGCTTCAAACATGCTCAAAACTTGTTTGTTAATGGCAGCCGGAGGTTCTGAACCTGAAATCCAAGGAACAGTCTTTCGACCCTGTTAAACTAGCTCAGTAGTGTCGTTGGATGATGACAAACGTGATGGTGGTCGTGCAGTGGTGCTTGGCAGAGTAAGGAGGTCGTACGACCTTGGAAAGTGGTGTAGTGAGCATGGAGTTCTGTGGGCAATTTAAGTGAGTGAAGGGAGAAATTGGGAGAAGGGTTTGGTTTGTGTAGTCATGGCAGAGGTTTTGGACTTGTTGGCAAGGGATTTGGAGCTGTGTAGTAAGCGAAAGCCCTCGCCAGGGTGATCGTAGGAGATGAAGATGAAGGTGGCTTGCGTAGGCATCAAGGGGATATTTTTGGTTTTTGAGGGTGTAAAACTAACCTAAGATGGTAATCGAACTAAACTAACCCTAATCTAATGGACGAAGGGGTATAATTGGCACCGGCGTTGCCAGGTCGGCACCATGGAAGAAGAATGCTTCGTTAAGATGGACGACGAGGAATAGAGGGGAGGATGGCCCTAGCTTTGGCACACCAGGCGTGGACGAAGGAGATGAAGATGATGTCACTCCCAATTTGGTCGTTGGGAGGCTATAGGATGACGGAGGGAGGAGCTCACTGGAGTTAAGTTGGAGATGGCAGGGGAAGGAGTTTGAAGAGGGTATTTTGGCCAAAACTTAGTTAAGGAACTCATCGATGCAGCAAGGGTCCATTTATAGGGCTCAAGGAGGCCTTCCAAGCTTGGAAGATTGGAGCTTATGCACAAGGAGGAGACCCAAACCTTTAAATGGTTCACACGAGCTTTGAAGTAGGATTCAGAGCCTCGTACATGGCTCAAATGAAAGGCAACTTCCTCAGGAATTCCCCTTTCTATTTTGGAAGAGTTTTGTCAATCAATCAGGGGGATTTCTTCAATCAAAGGTTGAAGGAGAAGTAGGTTTAAAATTTGCAGGTGGTGGGGACTTGTTGGTGAAGAAGACGATAAAGTTGGGGGTGATTTGTAAAGAATTCAAAAGTTAGGGGCATGTGTGTGAGAGAGAAGATTCAGACTGAACCAAATTGCAAACTAGGTCAAGATGATCTCTGATTGGGCCTAAATTTTAGTACAAACCTAATTTAGACAAAAGGAATTTAATAGTGAAGTTGGATTTAGGTTTTGACCAACTTTGATTGGATAATTTGTGCAAAAATTCAAATTAGGGTAATAGTCTATTTATGGCTTTGTTTTAAGTCAATATGGGTTCTGATGGTCAAATTGAAGGTACCAAACCCTAAAGAATATTTTTCTTTGAATTTTAGAGGGTTTATATGAATTTATCCTTACCAGAACCTCAGTGAATCAAGTGGGTCTATTTTTGGGGTTTCAAATGTCATTTAATTCTCGAAACGTTTGAAAACCTATTTCTGTTTGCATGGACCCACTTGTTAGACATTTAAGACCATTTGACCTTTAATTAACCCCTGGAGAAACCTACGATTATTCTACAATTTTGATATGCTGTTAAAACTGCATTTTTACCCCTATTTTAATGTCTTTCTCTTAGAATGATTATGCAACGAATTATGGTCCTTTGGCGGTTATGTAAGAGCATTTATTCGTTGATTATGACTAATTAAAGCTAGATATGGCTAATGATGATGTTTTTATTAGGACAGAAACTCAAATTCACAACAAAGGCTAAATTCTACCACTAAGATGATCCACTACTCTTCTACATTGGAGCCGATCAGATTGTTAGAAGATGCATCCTAGATTCTGAGCTTCCTAGTGTGTTATCGTTTTGCCACAGCGATGCTTCTGGTGGTCATTTGTCGTGATGGAAAACCACTGCAAAAATTCTTTAGTAGGGATTTTTCTGGCCAACTACATTTAGAGATTCACACGAGTATGCCCGGTGTTGTAAACGATTCCAGTCGATCAGTTCTATGACCAGGAGAGACATGATACCTCTTCAACCCATCTTAGTTATAGAAGTGTTCGATGTTTAGGGCATCGATTTTATGGGCCATTTTCCGAATTTGCATGGCTTCAAGTACATATTGCTTACTGTTGGCTATGTCTCAATGTGGGTCGAAGCCATCCCAGCGAGATGGGCTAATCATAAAGCCGTCATTGCTTTCATCCGGAATACATCTTTACAAGATTTGGAATACCCTACGCTCTGATTAGTAACGGGGGAAGCCACTTCATCCATCCCCACTTTTGGTTATTACTAAGGAAATATGGGGTACATCACCGTATAGTCACCCTGTATCATCCACAGACTAATGGGTAGGCTAAAGTGTCTAACCGTCAAATCAAGCTGATTCTTCGGAAGATGATTAGACTAGACAAGAGGAACTGGTTTGATAAATTAATTGATGCACTTTGGGCATATCGGATTGACTACAAGGCCCCACTTGGAATGTCCCCATATCGCATGGTATATGGTAAGGTCTGTCACCTTCCTGTCAAGATGGAACACCACACCTTTTGGGTAGTGCAAAAATGTAACCTTGACCTTGATGCAGAAGGTCATGAAAGAAAGCTCTAGCTTAGCGATTAGAAGAAATCCGGTGGGAGGCTTATGAGAACACAACGATATACAAGCATAAGACTAAGGCTTTTCACGACTGCCACATCCAGAGGAAAGCACTCACACCCAACCAATAGGTTTGGTTGTTTGATTCATGACTGAAACTCTTTGGAGGGAAACTCAAGTCCAAGTGGACTGGCCCATTTGTTATGATTCACCCCTATCCTAATGGGGTGGTCCAAATCATGGACCCAAAATCTGGGCATGTTTCTATAGTAAATGGCTAGTGCCTCAAGCCATTAATGGCCTAGGAACCTCCTCCAGCTGACGAAGTCATTCATCTTGTTGAGGACATCTGATTGAGTTTTCACCTAGCTGGAGGCGTTAAACTCGGCATCTATCTACATTTTTCATCACCCTATACATACTCACTTTATACATAGCATATTTTTCTTTTAGCAAATTTCCTTTTCGCATATTGCATACTATCAGGTTGGCCGGTGCTAAACGTTAAAATTCAGGTGCAATTCCATGTGATCTCTACCCACTTACTCCCTACTGTATTTATTTTCTTTCATAGTCATGCATGAGGACATGCAAGAACTTAGGCATGGGGGGCTAGATATACAGCAAAACTAAAAAATTTTTAGGCCAACACTTAGAAAACCTCGAAGTAGCATGTCAAACGTACTTAGGATCCCAAATAAAAGAACAACCAACTCCACCTCCAATGCTCGCATTGGAGCTAGAAATCATCCGCAACAGCCATTTCCGACCCACCCGCTCACCCTTTTGTTCTAAATTTAGGAACAAGCTAAATGTAACTCAATAAAGGAATTTATGAAATACAAATGAAAGAGGTTACTTGTTTATAGCATATATACATAGTGCATTCATGAATAAGATTATTTTTATTAAGAGAATGCATTAGGGATTTATCCTCTAGTTGATTCCTGTAATCTGGAATCCAGTATAATTTTCGCAACCACACGTAAAATTTGCAATGGATTCATGATGAAGATTGATATATGTGTTTAGTCTGTCAAGAAGAAGCAATGTTTCTTTTCCTGAACCCTTGGATAGTTTTTTGGGAGTCAGGCAGATTTTCTTCTAAAAATCCACCAAATAGTGTGAGATGAGAGTAGAGTGTATTGGTGCTCTAAGATTATTGGATAGTTTTTTGGGAGTCAGGCAGATTTTCTTCTAAAAATCCACCAAATAGTGTGAGATGAGAGTAGAGTGTATTGGTGCTCTAAGATTATTGCAAGGAATCTGGAATCCTAAATAATTAGGTAATGATACTCAGAGATTAGGCATAGTTTTTGCTCTCGGATCCAGCGTACACATTTTGTGTGAAACATTGAGAGCAACCAATCAAGGCAAATACGCGGAAAGCAAGTTCTCATAAAACTAGGGCTAAGGTGGATGGTTACGACTATTCTTTACGAAATCCTCGATTGAAGGAGGGTACTGATGTCAAGGTCAGAAATACACCATCCTATCCGTCCTTCCCAGTGTTGTAAGTAGGCACTTCCACCAAATAAGCCACCCAATGTCCCTTGAGTACACCAATCCCTAATAATGCCTCCTCAATAAAACTCATGAATGTGTTGCTAGATTGTGTTGCGTTAGAAAAAATTATGTATGAAAAGAAAAGAATAAAAATATGAGAAAATGAGAAAAAAAAGAAAAAAAAAGAAGTAAAGAAAAGAGCTGAAAAAAGAATTATGAGATCTAGTGTTTATCTCATTTGCATTGAGGCAATACTACCAAATAAAATTGAGATCCACCAAATATGGCCTTAACCCACTTTTTCTATGTTTCTGACCACCCAAATACTGGCTGAGGAATTCCAACATAGTGTTAAGGTTATTGGAACTCTATTAAAGTGTTGATACCATGTGAGACCACCAAACGTGGAATATATGTGTACATCTGGTGAGATTGTGAGCTCAAGAAAAGAAAAAGAAAAGAAAAGAAAAGAAAAGAAAAGAGAAAGAGAGAATGAATATAAAGGAACTAAAAGAGAGCATAGTTTTTCTCGTCTTTCTCTGAGTTGAGTTACCTAATAATTTGGGAATCTAGATTCTGTAGTACTAATCTCTATGTAGCACCAAATTTGAGTGAGCCACCAAATAAACAATCATTCCCTTCAGGCATTCTCTACCCAAGCTTAAAGTTGGGGTGGAATTCATAGAATATTTTGAATACCCCGAGGGAAGAAGTTTGCTTATCCCGCTAGAATTTTACTAAGGGTCAAGTATAGGCTTTAGAGATAAATCAGGTTTTTCATCTAATCCGTTGCAAATGCTACATAGCTACACTTTCACGATTGTCTGGATTTCTGGATTTTAGGATGAATACAAAATGGAAAAGGATCTCTAGGCATATACTTGATAACAATAATCAATCCCTTAGGGACCCTTCTATAAATAACTTAGTCTTGCATTTTCTAGGGACTAGCAAGATTTAGGCAAGGTGGTATGATGCACAGCAATCATAGGTCCAACTCATAGGTCTTAATTGAGCTTGGAACTTAGCATAAGCTAGTGTAATCCATGCATGCATAAGCATTACTTACATCTTTACTACTTTCCTTTAGCTATGCAAGAAATAATGATATAATGTACTAATTAAGTGCATTATATAAATTGAAAGAATAAGAAGCTTAGAAGTGGAACTGAAGCAAGTGCTGCATCAGAGCTAGTAAAGAAGATTAGAATAAAATGTAGTAGAGAAATAATGTAAAGGGTTGAGGTATGCTATTATATTAAGTAAAAGTAAAAGCAGTTAAATTATGAAGAACTTAGGTCCATTCCTAACCTTAAGATAACCCTAGAAGCCTTCCCATGCCTTAGCCACCCTTAGATTAGGTCACCATAGCCTAGGAAGCATCAAAACCCTAGTTCCTACCCTTATCTGGATGTCCAGATAAGTTATTCGAGGTCCAAGACCGTTAGTCACAACCCGCACACCTTAAACCCATGTCTACAGTGTTATTGGAGTTAGTAAGAATCTATTTGGACTTGTATGGGTTGAGATCTGAGCTCAGTTGGACTCTATGAGTCAAATTGACTAGGAAATGGTGACTCAATGAGAATCCATTTGACCTAAGCCCAATTTAGTTGAGTTATTTCACTCTCCATTAAGTTCACACTCGTTCAATTAAACTTATGTCAAGTTTAATTGCACTTTCCTAGTAGCAAATCAGGGTTTGCAACCCTCATTTGAGACCTACACTAACCTAAAACCCTTAGGACCTAACCTAGACCACTTAGCCACTTAGGGCACGACCACACACACACACACACACCCATTCACGCACCAACACACTCACTAGAATTCTTTAGAACTCTTTCCACTTGGGTGCCACCTTTGGTTGCTATTTTAAGCAACCAGGGAAGGGTCTTCTTTGAGATCCACATTTTGTGGATCTAAAAGAACCACTCCACTCTCTCTCTCCTTCTCTCACAAGCTTCCACCATAGGCCTCTCTAGAGAATTCTATAATTCTCTATGGAGCCTCCCTTAGGTCAATAAAAAGTCCTAAGGGGTGGCCATTTGCACCCATTCACTCTTGGCTTCATTCCACCTCAATCTCCACGAACTTCTCCATAACTCCACCACCTCCACACCAATCTCGGATCACCTCCTCCTCACCTCTCCAAGGGTTGGCTTAAGCACCATTGGCTATCCCTCCTCTCAACCAAGTCAAAAGCCATTGGAGCGCACCTCTGAATGCCCTTATTTCTGTTAGCTAAGTAGATAGTTCTTCGTAGATTTACTACTTTATTATTGCTTAGTAGTGTAGCTCCATATTTCTCCCCCAACGATTCATGCATAATCCCCCTTTAGATTCATGTATGTTGTCATTTTCTGCTAGCTAGTTTTATGTTTCCAAGCTTTCCTCTACAAGCCTTCCTTTAGCTGTGCTCTATAACTCTGATGAAATCAATGAAATCATCTTTTTATATATCTATATACCTATGTGTGAAAATCACCATGTGCTTGCTTGCAATACCTTAGTGTGATTAAGTTGCCTTTGCTCATTTTACATCTTTCGTGCAACTAGCATGTCGGTGCCTGAAAACATGGAAGATCTAACCATTAAAGCATTCTTTGTCAATAGCCATCATTTAATTAGGATCATGCATACTGAAACCCACACATTTACATTTGTTATCTACTTAACACATGCACACGTGATACGGGTTAATAATGCAATTGGCAAAATAGTGATCCGAAGGTTGGAAACCAGCGTGCGATTTTAAGTAAGTAGAGCGAGCAAGATCGAATTCATTTTGCATTTCCTAAATGCCTCCGAGAGATGAACGACCGGGACTCCAAGTCTCATTATTTTACAAATATTTTTATTTTGATCGGATTTTGTACTATACTACGAACGACATTACTTTTCCTAAAACCACGCAATCTACCATTCGAACAAGCAACAATCCCATTCTATATATCAGCCACTGCTTCAAGCTGCCGGTCACCCTACAAAGTGGGTTGACCCTTTGGAGGCACTAAAAGAGGAGCTGTAC
This sequence comes from Thalassia testudinum, assembly GCA_037157565.1. Classification (NCBI taxonomy): domain Eukaryota; kingdom Viridiplantae; phylum Streptophyta; class Magnoliopsida; order Alismatales; family Hydrocharitaceae; genus Thalassia; species Thalassia testudinum. Next base: position 43,269,139 of record JAZHRO010000015.1, on the reverse strand, counting down.
AAATCAATGTAGAAATCTATGCTGGATAGCCTGCAGATAATGAAGGCAATGGCTGATCAAATATAGAGCATCCAAAACACATAGAACTAGCTATTGTAGGAGCATAAAACACAAGGTGCCTTGCCCTCCCAACCTATCCCTAACCCATGGTATGTGTAGAACTAGGGCACCCAACCTAGGTTTCTAGCACCGTAGGGACAAGCGCATGCTATATTACAGGCACCTCTTGCACCACTCAGTTATGACCAATTGCCTTTACTGCAGAACCTCTCCTATTCTACCCCTTCTGCTCGTCCACCACCTCATGGACAGCATGCTGATATGAAAGTTGTTACGTTGAGGAGTGGGAAGAAGACATGCGACCCACCATTTAGGCAAGCAGGTCATGATTTTTTGTGCCCTTCACTACAAGATAGTTCGACTCCATTTTAGGAGACATCTATGGTAGATAAGGGCCAGAGGCCAATTGACCTCGAGATTCCCATCCCTTCTCCTGAGGCTTTGACATGAAATACATTGTGGAAAAAGGATACATAGAATTTCTAGGACCTAAAATCAATGTTTAACGAAGTTCATGTTCAGGTCCCTCTCCTCAAAGCTATAGATCACATTCCTGCTATTTCTTAGTTCTTTAAGGACTATTGTACCCCGAAGCAACAACAGAGGAATGGACAATTGATGGGAACACCATCGTAGGCCCTAATTGGCCACTTTTAGTCAAGTTTGAGGGATAAATGCTCCTACATAATCATCTGAGGATCATAATTCCATGATATTCTGATTTGAGAAGAAAATAGGAATCAAGATTAATTCTACAATTTTAACAGCATATCATGAACACAGAATAACCACAGGGTTTTCTAGGGGTAAATTGAAGGTAAAATAAGTATTAAAGTCTAATAAATGGGTGCATACAGATAGAAATAGGGTTTCACACATTTTTAGAACTGAATCATAACACAAAAACCTAATTTAAATTTTGCTTGAATTAAAGAGGTTTTGGTCAGGATAAAATTCATATAAACCTCTTGAAATTCATAAAAAAATATTATAAGAGGTTTGGCAACCTTTGTTTGACCATCTAGACCTATTTTGACCTTGAACAGAGTCTCAGACTGAAGTTTGCACTAATTTGGGTTTCTACGCAAATTGCATAGTCAGACTTGGTCAAAACTCAAATCCTATGTCACCATTAGATTTCTTGGGTCTAAATTAGGTTTGTATCAAAATTTGGCCCCAAGTAGCATCCATCTTGACCTGGTTTGCAATTTAGCCCTTTAAAACTCTATTTCTCACATTTACCCCCTCAGGATTTGAATTATTTGCAAAAGGGGTCCTAAATTCTTATCGTTTTCTTCACTTTGATCCTTGTCTCCATTGGCAGTGGGAATGCATCAACAACAAAGATCGAGGGAGCATTTCTCCCTCAAATCACATCCAATCACCATCAAATTTGGAGGGAACATTCGCGAGGAGTTTCCTGATCTGCCAAACCGCAGACCAACCTCCAAATCAAGGTCCGAAGCTCAAGCGAGCTAAATACTTTTAGGGATTCTTTTCCCTGAAATCTCAAGCTCTTCAAGCTTCTTCCCATGCTTAGTGCCTACTCTGAGGCCTTTAAAAGGAGCCCCCTCACAAGGCCTTGCTCCTTAACGAGTTTTTGGCCTAGAAAACCCCTTCTTCCTTTACCTCCGGTCATCTCCAAGCTCGTCCCCCACGACCCTCTTCTTCCGACTTCCTCACCCGCTGCCACATACAATAGGCCATGGGAAACACTTCATCTCTTCATTCTGTGCCTCGCCATACCTTCGAGGAGTTCTTCGGCCCCATCCTCGTTGCCATCCTCATCTCCAGAGCATCTTCATCCCTAGTGTCAGCCAATCAAAGCTGGCGTTGCCTCCATTATCTCTTCATCCTCCACTACCCCTCTTTGACTCCTCTCCTTCCCCTGACTCTCTTTACGCCTTTAGACTTTAGGTTCGCTCACCTATACGCACGTTCCACCGTCGCCTTCCCTAGCGCCAGCATACCTCCGGCGAGCACACATGCCTACTCCACTATGTCGATCGCCTTGCCACCACCCCCAGAAGTATCACCATAGCCTCCTGATCAAAAGCCTTAACCTCGCAAGGGCTATTGACCGCTACACACCCTACCGAACACTCACACCTTCACGCAACATCTCTACCGTCTCCATGTACACACATCTCCTCACCGCACGCAACACCCACCAGCACCTTTGTTGTGCTCAGGCGATCCTCCTGAGCCATTCTGACAACACCGAGAAGTCGTACCTTTTTTTTTAGGTGTACATCAGAGCTCCGCTGCCGCCACCTCCTTCGGCCCTGTCTGCCATCTCCCAGCTATGTTCTTCAGTGCTGCCATCCCCAAGTGTTGTAGAACATCCCCAGGAGTCTTCCCAGGCCCTCACTTGAAGTTGGAGGGGTCATCTTCCACCTCAATCAGTGGCAGCATTGTCTATTGTTGCTCGAGGAGAAGAAGTGGGACTTTAGTCCCACATTGTGGAATCAGTAGCTCATGGAGGCATATAAGAAAATTTTATGCTCTGGGCTTATCACCTCCAAGAGTACAGGGGTGAGGTCCCCACACACACACGCCCAAACTCACCCGCATTGACATGCACTTGTCCACACCCTCTCTTGCGCTCATGCCTCGCGAATCTGGATGGTGGATCCGACTACCTAGGTCCTATATGAGGATTGAGAAGAGAATCAGAGAGAGAGGGGGCGAGTTTTGCTCTACCTTGGGATTTGTGCCCTCCCTCTCTCAACACTTGGCTTCTGAAGCCCTTGTGCCTCTATTGGTGATCTACTACTGTGTCTTTGTTGATTCTCTAAGGGTTTGAGTTAAGGAGTCTAAGGCCTTATACTAATGTATGATCCTTGTTGGCGCTTGGTTTTGATTTACTGTGGAAATATTTGTTGAAATAAGTGGATGAAGATATAGTTCATTTATTTGAGAAATTTGTAAGTGATGTAAACACATTTACACTACTTAAGATGTCTATTTATGCATGTTCTTAAGCATAGGATTGCATTTCATGATATAAATATTGCATAACATGCAACATCTTGCATTTAGAGTAGTTTGAATAAAATGGAGGTTAATTGTCTCCTTTTATGTGCTTGGACAGGGCAAACATTTTATCGGGGCCTCGGATCAAAGATCCAACCATATGGATGTGATCAGGGTGACGATTGGAGTTCAACGACTCCAAGATCGCCCTAATCAGACATCCGTAGCATCAGATAGTGACCGGGGAACCCTAGAAGATCAAGGGCCAGGATGGTGTAAATCCATTCTTCAAATGACAAATCCGACCAGACGAATGAATTTGGATCGACGATTGCAGCCCAACGACGCAAAAATCAAGTCAATCCGACATCCGTGGAACCATCTACAACTTCCAGAAGATGGACGGCCAAGATGGCGCCACGTGGAGCCATCCCAGCCGCCCAAATGGCCGCATGAATCCCTGAAGGCCCTGCACCCGCTCGCTCTCCACCGTTGGATCTCAATCCAACGGCTGTGGTCAGCCACGCCTAAAAGCGTTCGCTCGACCATCCGTGCCTCGTAGCACAGCGGTCAAGCGCGCTTACGCGAGCTGCGGGTGCGGGTTCGAGCCGCAGCGAAGGGGAGGAAGGCGCGGGCGTGCAGGCGATGGCGGGTGTTGGATCGCGATTGGACGGCCGTCAGCACTCAATCGAGATCACGCCCTATTGCACGCGCGGTGTCACGTGCGATCGTACGCGCCAGGCAGGCGCAGCAGCGGGCGGAGATGAGTCTTAAGCCGTCTGATCTCGCGATCGGACGGCTGATATTCAGCGGATGTGCGCAGGCATTGCACGGGCGAGCAGGTGAGCAGGTGCGGGAGAGCTGCCCACGACGCCCACGAAGGAGGCTTTAGTGACGGATTTATCCGTCACTAAAGACCCCTCATTTATTATTTTGAAGATGTAATGACCATTTTGCCCCCAGTCCTTGCAACTATAAAAGGAGACCCCCTCCATACAAAATTCTCATCCCTTCCTTCTCCTCTCTACCTCTCCAAAGCTCAAGAGAAGCTTGTCCCACACCCGGGATGCTCGTCGCGAGATAAAGTCTAAATTTTTGTCGCCCTCCGAAAGTGGATCCCGCGACGACGACAACGTACTGCTCCGTTCATGCTCTTCTGCTTCGTCCTCCCTCATCCTACTCCGTTCTCCTTCATCCAGACGTCGTCTCATCCGGCTCATCCTCCAAGCAACCGTCGAGGAGGATTTCTCTCTCCTTATTCTTTTTACTGCTTTCTAGTATAGATTTACTGCTTTCTAGAGTAGTTTTGCTCGTCCTCCAAGCGATCGTCGAGGAGGACATTTCTCCCTCCATTCTTTTAATACTTTCTAGAGTAAATTTATCACTTTCTAGTGCAATTGTTTTATGCTTTCTAGTTATAATGAACAATCTCTTTAATGATAAATTCATTGTTTATTCTACATCTCATTTTTATTTCTATGTGTAATATTCTCTCTCTTACCCTCTCTCTATCTCTTCTATTTATTGCAAATAATTAGATAGTTTTAAATTGAATTATTCCGTGACAAATAAAAAGAAACGCGTAGTTTTTAAATCAAACGTCTGCCTCCCTATGTTCGACCTGGAATTTCAATTTCGGTGTAAATTTTATTTGTTGAACACGAGTTCTTCACTTTCAAACTACAACGACAGGTTTTCCAAAATCGAACACGTTAGTGTAGCAATTCATGCGTTCAACAGTAAGCTTAAACTTAAGGGTTAATTTGGTGATTCAAATCACCAATTTTAACCCAATCTTTTTGCACTGACTCTATTTCTTTCTTGAAGTATTATCTTGAACTTTTTATTGATCTCAATTGCATATCATTTCTTTTATTGTGATTAGTGAATTGAATTGCCATAATTGCTCCCGACGAACGACCTCAAACTTCAATTTGATTATGAGCCTTATAAATTTAAGTGTTTTGTGCGATCTTGTCAACTATACTATGACGCATTTTCTAAACAACGACAATTTTGCCTAAAAATTTTGGCGCCGTTGCCACAGAGCAACATGTAGTTTCATTTCACTGATTATAATTCTGATCTAATTCTAACTTGCTCTATCTGATTTTTTGTGATTATGTGAGGTACATGGGAGAAGATTAGTCGCACGATAGCCACTTCAGGGGCAGGTAATCTCGCTTCCTTCTTCTTAAGCCCCTCCTTTCTGGAAAGAACTAAAAGAAGAATCAATTAGTATCAACATGCATTCATTCTTATAATCAATCACTTGAGTTTCCTGATTTGATTTATTTAGAAATCCCCATCCAGATATTTGCACCTACTAGGGACTTATGGTGCCTAGGGCTACTCACCTTCTTGATTAAGCCCTAAGTGCCCAATTTGGAAAGAATTGAACCTAGAAATGAGCCAAATTAGGGTTTCTATTTTAGGGTTTGAGGAAAACACACTTGCCTGATATTAAAAGAGAACTGATTTCTATCATTGTGTGCCACCAAAGCCTTGATTGAATTAATCTAATCAAGAAGACCGTAAAAATAAGGCTCTAACATTCACTTGAATCCTTAAAACTTAGGAGTTAATAACCTTCTTTCCAACCACTCAGGGTGATTTTGGGTTCATTACCTGACTCATCCTAAACTTTAGGGCAAGTTTGGTGAAGTTAGCCCACCTTGTGGGTTAACCAACCTTCAAATTAGGTCACAAATCATAATTAATTCTAAAGTTCAAGTGAAATTCAAAGCAACATAATTCGGGACTAAAATTGGTAGACTTAAGGAATCAAGTTGCTCATTTCGGCCTAGTTGGATTCTCAGTGACAGGGAAGGTCAGGTGGTGGTAACCCTTAAACTCGTGGGGATGCTCTATCGTGTAGGGGACTTTGCGGGGCACTCCCTTTCTGGCTGCTCAAGTACTTCTTGGGTGAGTGACTTTCTGATCAAGAGGTATCATCCGCCTCAAACCTCCTTAGTCATACAAAGATTTTTGGGTGCCTCAATTGAGTCCATTACACATTTTGTCCCTTATCTGGCTCTTTAGTGCATGTTCGGGAGGAGGTCCTTAAGATCACCCTTGAGGCTTCCATTAGCAGTTCATTCTCATTGAGGCCAAGCCATGACTCACTTGTTTGTGCAACCATCCGACCAGATTGATATCTCCTCCGATTCTTTTGCTTCTGAGCCCATATCTCCATCTGTAGCCATGGAGAATCAAGAAAAAGAATCAAATGTCCAAAATCAACTACAATGCCTCAATGATCTATTTCAGGCATTAGTGAACCCATCGCAGCATCTTCAGATGCAAAATCATTACAATCCTGCTGTGGTAGCAATCGAACCTAGGGTGCAAATCTCGGCTAGAGAACCTGATACTGAACTCAAGCCCAATATGCTCCATGCTATGCCCAAATTCCATGGGCTAAACTCCGAAGATCCTTTCAAGCACATCCAGTAGTTGAAACATCTAGCCCAGACCTTCGGACCACCTGTTCAGAATCGAGATATCTTACTCATGAAGATGTTCTCCTTCTCCCTCATGGATAAAGCTGCCCACTAGTACCAAACTTTCACTCGTTTGATCAAAACATGGGTAGAACTTCAATCTGAATTCCTAAAGAAAATTTTCCCAGTTGGTGGGATGAATGCTTCGAGGCACTAGATCACGTACTTCATGCAAAATGTAGGAGAACCACTTCATGAGGCATGGGATCACTTTTTGGATCGCATGTGGAAATGCCCCCCTCACAGAGTTCCTAAATGGGAACAGGTCCAATCTTTTTAGCAGGGACTCCATAAGGATATCAGGCTCTTTGTCAATGCAACCTGTGGTGGCAACATCATAAGTCAGCATGAAGATATCGTTTGGGAGATTCTTGAGAACATGTGTGAGAACTCCATAAACAATGAATCTATGGGTGTGTTCGACTGGACGACCACTTGTGCATTGAAAAACATGCAGGGGGTACATGAGACTTAAGGCCTGTCCGCATCCATCGATCTCTAATTGGTAGCCAGTCACCTGGACAAGGTCTCAATCATTGAGAACAAGGTGGATGATTTGACTTGACATCTGCAGAGAGCCACCGTAGCACAGCAAAACACGTATGTGCAACCACCCTCCGATAGGGAGGCCATACATAACATTTACCACCACTCTCACTAGGGGATGGACTCGTATCCACCCTTGTCTGATCTTGGTTTTGGAGGAAACTCCGGTCCTACATGCTCCAGTTGGGGGAACTCTGAACCCTCATACTCTGACTTCTTTGGAGTTCCTCAGACTTGCAAGGATCTCCATGCCATCTAGAATGATCCATTCTCAAACACCTATAACCATGGATGGTGTAATCATCCCAACTTTGAGTGGTCAGGGAATAATCAAAATCTAAGATCTCAATTCTAGCCTCAACCACAGGTTCTATGCCCTTATCAGCCCACTTAGCTTAGGCCTAATTTGAATTACCAATCTGGGTCGTTCAGGGAAGATCAAATGACTCTGATTCTACAAACCCTGGCTAGCTTCCAAAAGACCAATGCAGCCATGCAGAAACAACACAAAGGCGAGATCACAAAGGGTTGAAATCAACTCACACAGATGGTGAGTTCATGCCAGCCTGGTGCACTCCTATCTCAACCTCTACCAAATCTGAATAATGTGTCGAACCAAAGACGCATTGTGAACCCAAATCAGGGACAAGCACACTATGTTTATGAGGCCCCTTCTGCTCCATCGCTCTTCGGGATGGAAGCTTCAACATCATACTCGGGATATTAGCAGCAACCACCTCCTTTGCTAACTCTGAACCAAATCCAGGTAGGCCTTAATTCTATTACCACTCATAGTGGCAAATTGACTCATGATCCACCTTATCCTAGCCACTGAAAACCTGGTAGTTCAAATCCTAACCCTGGGATGGTTATCCAGGACACTTCTATCCTAGATCCTGAGCCTAAATCAATTCTAGAGGAACCTACATAGGTTCCATTTCTTGAGGCCTTGTCGAAAGGAAAGAGGAAACCCAAACCTATGGCACTTGAGGAAGATCAGGTCAAGCTCTTTAGGCAAGTCTAGATAACATCCCCTTGGTGGATGCAATTCATCACATACCGTCTTACGCGAGATTTCTGAAGGATTTATGTACACTGAAGCGTAAGCCATGAAATAAAGACGAGAGTCCAATTATATTGTCGGAGAGAGTCAGCTCAATCATTTTGAGCAAACTCCTGCAAAAAGCAAAAGATCTTGGCACCCCTTTGATCTCCTGTAAGATCAGTGATTCAGAATTTGACTGAGCATTGTTAGATTTAGGAGCCTCCATAAACCTGATCCCTGCATCCCTACTAAACCACTTCGAGGAAACTAAGATCAAACCGACTAAGGTGACCTTGCAGTTAGCAGACAGATCAATCAAGTCACCTAGAGTAATTCTTAAGGATGTTCTAGTACGGATCCGAGATTTCTATTTCTTGGTGGACTTCATTGTGTTAGACATGGATACTCCTGAAAATCTAAAGAACACACTGATCATCTTAGGGAGACCATTCTTAGCCATAGCTAGGGCAAACATCAACTGTGAAGTGGGAGAGATCAAGTTGAAATTCAGGAATAAGACATTATGGATTGAGATCATTAAAGCCCATAAAGGAATAAACGTGGGGCAATAGAAGTATGCGACATCAGTTCTGTGGTCCATGACCCAATTACAGAAGAAAACCTGATTATCCCTGATCCTCAACCTTAAGAAGATCTTCACCCACAGATGGAGGAGCCCAAAGCTGATCCTGATTCACCCATAGCTCCCACTATATCTTCTAAGGCCCATCCCAAACCCTCAACTACTGCTGATAACTCGGTTATGGTATTGAAGCCCCTTCCAGATCATCTGAAGTACGTCATCTTGGGTTCCAATCAAACATTTCCTGTAACCATCAACTCTTGACTCACACCTGATCAAGAAACAGAGCTAATTTCTATTCTCCAACAGCATTAAAGATTCATCGGATGGACTCTTAATGATCTGACTGGTATAAGCCCCTCGTATTGCACACATCGTATCTACACTGAAGAGGAATCACGACCATCGTGAGAGATGCAGAGAAGAATATATCCGAATCTATTGGAAGTCATGATGAAAGAGATCATGAAGTGGTTAGATGAGGTATCATCTACCCGATCTCTAACAGCTGCTAGGTGAGCCTGATCCAAGTTGTGCCAAGAAGGTAGGGCACACCGTGATTACAATTGAATATGGAGAGACGATCCCAACACATATCGCGAATTCGTTGAGAGTCTACAAAGACTATTGGAAATTGAATGCCTCCACAAAGAAAGATCATTTCCTACTTCCGTTCATTGACCAGATTCTCGAGAAACTGGCGGGGAATTAATTTTTTTGTTTCCTAGATGGTTACTCTTGATATAATCAGGTGGCAATTCATCCTGAGGATCAGGAAAAGACCACCTTTACCTTCCCTTATGGTACGTACACTTTTCACAAGATGCCTTTTGGGCTATGCAACACACTCGCCACCTTTCAGCTATGCCTGCTAGCCATATTCTCAGATATGGTAGATAATTACCTTGAGGTCTTCATGGATGACTTGTCAGTATTCGGTGAACCTTTTGATGAATGCCTCCTACATTTGGTCCAGATCCTTAAGACATGCATCAAAGTGAACTTGGTTCACTCCTGGGAAGGAAGCCACTTCGTGGTTCCTGAGGGCATCATACCTGGACATCTCGTCTCTGAGAGAGGTATCCAAGTTGACCGAGCTAAGGTAAATCTGATTTCCAGGCTACTTGTGCCTAACTCAGTCAAAGACATCAAATCATTCTTGGGGCATGTTGGATTTTATCATCGATTCATACCTAATTTCTCTAAGATCGCATGCCCCTTTGCGAATCACCAATTGAAGGACATGCCATTTGAGATATCTAGTGAGTGCATTCACACATTTAAGATCCTGCATGACCAAGTCACCCAAGCATGAATCTTGCAATCTCCAGACTAGTCTCAACCCTTCAAGATCATGTGCAATGCATCCGACTACGTAGCAAAAGTGGTGCTGGGTTAGAAAATTGACAGGAAATAGGTAGTCATATTTTATGCTAGCAAGATATTAGACGAGGCTCAATGTAATTACACCATTATGGAGAAAGAGTTGCTAGATGTAGTATTTGGCCTAGAGAATTCAGGTCATACCTCCTGAGTTCCCACGTCATCATTTACTCGAATCACACTATAGTGAGACACTTACTCTTGAAGAAGGACGCGAAGCCTAGATTAATCTGTTGGATCATGAAATTCGCAATAAGGCAGGAAAGAAGAATGTGGTAGGCAACCATTTATCCCATCTTCCTTCTTTAATCATTGACCCTTCTTGACCCATTATGGAGCCTTTTTTGGATGAGCACCTCCTGACAGTCAATATGGAACTTCCTTGGTATGTTGATATGGTGAACTATTTGGCATCACATCAGATTCCGTCTGATTGGCCACGGGCCAAGAAAGACAAATTACTTTCAGATGCCAAATACTTTATTTGGGAAGATTCGTATCTATTCCGCATTGGTGCTAATCAAATCATCAGAAGATGTGTTTTAGAATCAAAGATCAATGGCATTTTGTCCTTCTACCACGACTAGGCCTGCGGTGGTCACTTCTCTGGACACAAAGCCACAGCAAAAGTCCTCTAGTGAGGATTTTATTGGCCCATGATTTTTAGAGATGTACACGACTATTGTAATGCATTCACTCATTGCCATGCCTTAGGCAACATGAGCCATCGTGACACGATACCTTTACAACTAATTCTCGTGTGCAAAATCTTTGACATCTGGGGGATTGATTTCATGGGTCCCTGATGTAGACACATCCATTTTAGTTAAAATGCCTATTTATGCCTATTCCTAGGCTTAGATTTGCATTCCATATTATAAATATTGCATAGCATGCATCATTATGCATTTAGAGTAGTTGTATATATTTTAGGTTAATTAGGTTCTTTTTATGGCCAAGAAGGAAAGAGATTTATTTCAGGGCCTCAGATGGATGATCTGACCATATAGATCTGATCAGGATGACGATCGGAGCTAGCACCTCCGAGATCGTCTAAATTGGAGCCCCATAGTACCTTATGCAGTCTAAGGAAGATCAACGGCTAGGAGGGCAATGTGACATCCTTAAGGCTTCAGATGAAAAATCTAACCATACGAATGGATCCGGAGCGACGATTGCAGTCCGGCAGCATGGGAATCATCTCGATCTAAGCACCGTGGCACCTCTATAATAGACAGAACATGGACGACCCAGATGGCACCACGTGGCACCATCCAGGCCACCCAACACTAGCCAGTAGCAACCGGCCATGCCCTTCATCTTTCGTGCCTTTGAATCCTAGCCGTTAAATCAAGATCCAATGGCTGGGATGCCTCCACGCCCGCAGCACTCAATTCGTATTTGAGACACAAAAGTGCCCGCAGCGCATTGGTTGCGAGGGGCGCTATCAAGCCACAAGTGCGTGGTCAAATCCACGCGAGCGCACAGAATCAATAGTGCTAGTGCAAGTGCCAAACTCAATCGCACGATCTGCAATTGACGGTCCGTATACTTCCACATGGCGCAACAGATGACATCATGTGCTCACGCAGGTGACGACGCACCTCCCCACATGCCAACCAATGCCATCTGAGCACGGGCGAGTGCTTGGTTGGAGTCAACCTTCAGTGACAACCTGGTGGGCCTTTAGTGACACTTGCAGCTGTCACTAAATGGCCTATGCAGTGCGTGCTCCAGCCAAGGTAATGAAGAGGCATGGATCTTTTGGCAACAGCTTGAGTGACCTTTAGGGGCACTTATAGCTATCGCTGAATGTCTGTGTGCGGGATGCCTCCCCTCCCATCACTAAATAAACACCCCTACATCCCCCATTCCTCTTCATCTCTACCTACTCTACACCTACCCACTCCTAAGCTCTAACAAGCCTACTAACGATCCGTTAGAGCTTACTCTCAAGCTCCCAAGGTTCCTATTATTGTGATGAATCTCTGCCCCACCAAATATTCCTCCCTCTTCCCATCACCCTTCATAGGTCACCTTGGAGCCATCCCCTTACCTTCATTCGGTAGCAGATGATCTTTGCCTCCTTACCTCCATTCAGGAGCCACGCTAAAGCTTTCCTCTACCTAACGTCCTCCTGCATCTTACTTCTGTCGTCTCGCTCCTTACCTCCTTCGTTCAAGCTTCCACCAGGCGCCGTCATCTCATCGAACAGCCGATTCGGGAGATTCCTTCTCACCTCCCTCTCTTTTTATGCTATCGTAGATTGTTGTAATAGACAATTGTGCAATATATATCATATTTGTTCCATCTCTCTTGAGAATTTATTCTGCTTGTCTTCTAGTTTCAAAAACACACAAAAAATAACTAAAACACCAAAAACAAACAAAACGAAGTGTGATTTTCAAGCCAAGTAAATGTCGCCTCCTTGTGTTCGACTTGGGACTCCCTTGGAGTTTCGGTAAAATTTTATTTGATAACGGGTTTTGCGACTACAATGACGGGTTACTCCAAACCCCGATTTTTACCACGCAAAACATGTGCGATCGTTTTGGCACCGTTGCCAGGGAGGCAACAGAATTTACTTTATTGTTTTCTGTGCTTCTTTGCATTTACAGAGCACTAACACCTCTTATCTTTGATCTATTATCTTGCAGGTACCCTAGCATGGAGATCCAAGTGCAGTAGATCAGAGTAAAGTGCAGGTAGAGTACTTTGTAAGTGTCCCCCACATTCCCCCTCCACTAGTTTCATTTCACCACACCCATAACCGAGACTTAATCTACTTAGGTGTTTGCATAAACCCTAGGATAGACTTTGTGTGTCTTGTTTACCACCTTCACCCATCTCACCTTAGCATTTTTTTTTAAAAAAAAACCAAAAAGGTACTTTCTGTAGGGCAAATCAATTTACACACTTTATACACCCACATCAAAGACACATAACCTGACTTGATTTTAATCTACTTAACCGTGATTCCGACCTGTGGACCCAGTACACCAATTCAACACATAAAAAAGTAAAAATCATATTTGGTTAATCACCTTTCTATGTGCCTTAATCAGTGGTGCATTTGAGCCAATTATTTGAATTGTTTGGGCCGCACCACCTAAATTAAAAGAAACTCATTTGTAGCTACCCTATAGGATTCAATATTTAGGTCAAGCCAGGCACTCCATTTTCTTTTGATTTATAGAGGAAAAGCACTTGAACTCGTGCTTTCAAAACTTAGTTTGCCTCACAAAACTTTGTTGAAAACACCAAATATTTGAATCCTAAAAGCTACTAAGCAAGATTCGAACCCTAAAACTCAGCTCATCATTAATAATCTTGCCTGAAAACTTCTTGGTTGTGCACATACACATTCTCAAACAAATCATTAAGGGCACAACCCATTAAGAGCCCATCACATTCCTGAAGCACCATTGTCCCAAGCCTAACTAAAATTTATTAGACGTTGGCTCTAAGGACTGGTTTGCTCATCGGGATCCAGATTGAGATTGTTCACGATTATCCTGCTTATACTAGTCAATCTGATGTCTAGCTAGGGGAGTAGCATCAAACGACTGTGGCTGTGGGGTACACTAGGAACCAGAGGCACAAGCCAAAGGAAGAACCTTCTCCCCAGTCCCTCCTTCTAACTAGTTCGATTGCCTGGACATAAGTAGAGTAAATCGTCCATAATCTTAGGATGGATTCTGAGAGTCTGTAGACCTTTAGGCTACCCAACCTAAGGACAAACTTGCATTTTTGTATTGCAAGGCTCTTTCTTTCTCTTCTAATTTCCCTCCTTACTTCACCATGTACCCTTCCACATTCTACACACATTTCCAATCCTATCCTCCTACCACCACTTATCCCCAAGATGATTACTATCCCGACTTGACTTGTAACCACCCATCCATTAGCCAGGATAACTTTGATTGGGGATATGAATCTGGACCTCAGTGTCTAGGGTCTAAACCTGGACAACAAGACTATGATTACTATCCTTCCAAGAGCTACAAAGATTATAGATCTCTACCCTTTGATGATCAACCAAATCAGATCTACAACCATGAAGGATATGCTAATTATAACACCTACCCTCCCCGGTATTCCATTGAAAATATGTCATCACCATTCTTTGAACAACCTGGAACAACCCACTATCTGGGAGGGACTCGAGAACCTCGATATCTTGACTCCTGTAGATTTAACCCAAACCCACCCAAACCTGAACTGAAGTAGTTGGTTCAGGTGAACCAAATCTAGGACAGGGTGTTGGCTAATCTGAGGAACACCATCAAATCTTTAAAAGCTTAGCCAACACCATGCATTAAAGCATTGGAGCCTATGATAAAAATAATTGATGAGCTGGATAGCTCTTTATTGGATTTGCTCCAAAGCGTTAGGGATAGGGACCTGGGTGAGTTTCTTCCTAGGAAGTTGTCGAGGTTGAGGATGAAATTTGTGGTTGCATTAGTCAAATCTTGGGATGATTCTCAAGATGAACCATCTTTAGGAGAGCCAATGTTTGACCCGCTTAGGCGACTATAGGGAGGGATACATATTCTAAGCCTAGAGATGACCAGATTGGTCTAGAGCAACCATTTGAGGATGAACCGATTGATTCACCCAAGATCCCCAAGTCTAGAAACGAAGAAAATTATGTCTCCTTAGATCATGAAATGATTTATGATTTTAAGACATATATAAATGAGGATCATCAATTCTTTGACTCTGAGGATGAAAAATCTTTAGGTGAAGTCTCACTTGAGCATAGGGAAAATGATTTTAGTGAGACAAACGGGCATAAGGAATCTGATGAACCATTTGATAGCCCGGTAATAGAGGAATTTGATTCTGTTGGGATTAACTTGGAGGATCTAAATCTTGATGATTCAATCGTTGCCCATTCCTCATTCACACCCCGAAGAGCTAACTTTTGAGATTATTGTGCTCAACTCAATCTAGATTTAGCCACGATTTCTGGACTTGGGTGAATCATATGGGGTGAATGATATGGTAGAGGTCCCAGAACCTGAGCTCTTGATGTTGGAGGTTAGAATTGTTGAAACAAAAATTTGGGAGGCTAAGTATAAAGGAACTTTGATTTTGGATCTAAGGGTACCTATTGACCTGAAAGCACCTACTTTCTACCAGGACCCTTACGGTATCGTTTACGTGCAACCCAAGGTCGAAATAGTTTATTATTTTTCTGAGCTGAATTTTAAAAGGACATCGGAACCTATTGAACCATCCTTACACATTGTCTGACACTTTGGTCTTGGGTTGCACACCACAAAATCGCAAGCTTGACCCCGCAAACACAATATTCTTGGGTTCTGGGTGATTTTCATCCAGAACCTTAGAACCACTCGACCCTGGGGCATGGGTCTACATCATAACTTGGTCCACATCTATGGATGTCTTCTATTAGCGGGTTGAAGGATCAATATTTTTATTTTAATTCTGACCTATACTTGTGAATTCACAATTTCTTCCTTTTATGTATGTTATGCCTAGCTGAAGGCATTAAATTTAGCATGTGTTTATATCTCATCTTCCCTGCGTAGCTAACCGGATTTCTCACGACATTCAAGTAATATTCTGTTTACTCCACCTTTTCATGTCTTTATTTGTATAATGAGGACATTGCATCATTTAGGCATGGGGGGGTGGATATTTAATCCTGAAATCATTTTGTTAACTTCGTGGAATTTCTATTAGTTTCTTAAAAGAAAAGTGAAAATTTGAAAAAGATAAAAGAAAAAGAAATTAGGAGAAGAGAACTTAGGCCTTTAGGCATTATTAACTTTAGGAAATGATATGAGAGGACCTAAACACTTAGACTCTTCAGGTCTTCAGGATTAATTAACCTGGTGTTCACTCGATTGTGGACTTAGTCTCGAGTCCTTGCCAAGTAACTCTACTTTAAATTGGTCAATAAATTGGGGTGATAAGTATACGACTTATCAACCCACCCTCTGATTTGAGGGGACTTTAAGCATAAGCATCTACACACTTTTTTCACTGACTCACTTTTCGGCGGTTTCTTCGGAAATTGGGTAGCTAATGAACTATCTAGGGTGATTTGGCTGGCAAGTTGTCGGTGGTAACAGCTCATCGGCTGGTTCTCTAGAGCTCAGCCACAAGGCCATTTTCGTCATATTGCCTTTACGTAAATCTTAGATCAGGGAAGCCACCTACTTAGAGAAAAAAAAGAAAAGGAAGTAAATATAGAAAAAAAATAAAGAAAACCACACTTCACAGCACGAGTATGGTTGGCAAGTTGCCGTGGGTAACAGCCCATTCGTCGGTTGTCCAGAGCCTAGCTCGCAAAAATGCACAATAATTCCTAAAATACTTAGGGAAGAACTGGGGAAGTAGAATAAATCGGGGAGCTATACACTGGGTTCGCCCTTGTGTTGACCCCATAAATAAAAGTAGGGAGAAACTACTGTTCGAAAGATAAACCTCTAGGCAAGGTCAGTCCCTTCCCAAAATCTGATGGATTCAAGTGCATTCTACTAGCCGTGGACTACGTGTCCAAATGGATCAAAGCCATCTCGACCTGAACCAATGATCATAAAGTCATGATAAAATTCATTCATCAACACATCTTTTCTCGATTTAGTGTTCCACATGCTATCATCTTTGATGTAGGGACCCACTTTGCAAATGTGCACTTTTAGTCCCTTATGAAAAGTTTGGGGTGTTGCATCATATTTGGACCTCTTATCACCCAGAAACAAATGGATTGGTTCAACTGTCAAAATGGGAGATCAAGAAGATCCTTCAAGTCACTGTTCGGCTTGACCGGAAGGATTGGTCTGCCTGCCTTCCGAAAGCCTTGTGGGGCCTATAGGACCTCCCATAAGACCTAGTTAGGAATGTCTCCCTTCAGACTCATGTATAGGAAGGCATGCCACCTCCTCGTAGAAATGGAGCATAAAGCCTATTGGGTAGAATGAAAGTGCAATTTGGATCTTATGAAGGCTGGAATCCACTGCCGGTTGCAAATGAGCGAGATCAAGGAACTATGCATTGACATGTATGAGAACTCGTGAATCTACAAAGAGAGAGTCAAAGCCTTCCATGATAGGTACATTCCTGGTTAGAAAGTGTTACTCTTTAATGCCAAACTCAAGGTCTTCCCAAGAAAACTCAGATCAAAATAGACTGGACCATTCCTTGTGAGATGGGTGTTTAGAAATGGAGCCATCAAAATCAATGAACTTAGCCATGATTCAGAACCATTTGTCATGAACGGTCAGAGACTCAAACCATTCTTCGATCTTACCGACTCAAATAGGCTGCAGTATCTTTTGATCTCCATTCTCTGTGAGCTTCATTGTGCACAGCTGATGCCGTTAAACTTAGCGCTTAACAAGAGGCAACCCATCATTTTTTGAGAAAATCGAAACCCTTTTGACCAATTTCTTTGCTGAAATCATATTGCACTTTAAGGTTCATCCATTACAACAGCGGACTCCACCTTTGATACTTGTATTAGAGCTAAAAATATCTGCAACAGTCATTCTGACCCATTCACCACCCACCTGTTCTAATGTATGGACTGAGTAGAACTCAAACCCACCTAATTTACAATGAGGATATTGCAAATCTTAGGCATGGGGGGTATTAAAGTGCAAAACGCTGTGAAAATCAATGCATTGAAGGGTTTCATCAAAAAAAAAAAGTGAAGAAAAGAGGAAAGGAGAGGTCAATTTGAACTAAATGAAAAACAATTGAGGAGAAGAAAAGAAAAGTAGAAAACAAAAAGAAAAGAATGATATAATCCCTTGAAATTGAGTATGGAATTTACCAAACTTCTAAGTTGGATTGGATGATGAATTAAGACCTCGAAGGTTGAAACTTAAGGAGATTAGTGATGAGTGATGATCTAAGGCCTCTTGGACCTGATTCAGGGTTTAAACACTCATGTATTTTTTAAGATCTAGTTTAGTCTTCAAGAGGTTGAGGAAAGTACAAAGCTATTTTAGTAGGTCTAAGGCTTAGTGATTCTTCATCCTCGTTGCCTACCCTTTGGTTTGCGAGACTTGGTAACCTAAGCACCCAAAAACCACACACTAGTCTAGCTCAATGTGCCTAACAAAGAAATCATGACAAAAATGTTCTGTTATGAAAAATCATCTCAAAGATCTAGCTTAGGAGCGGCTCAACAACACAATGATTGTAGAAATTCCTGATCGAGAGAGGTGGGAAATTCCCTTCGAAAATGTGTAATAACATATTGTCTCCTTAGTGCTTGTCTATTAGGATATCTAAATATCCTACCGGGGGCATGTAAGCAGCTTGTGCTGGTTCAGGTGCCACGTGTGGGATTATCCCGAAATGTCGATTGCTAGGGCCTAAATTTAGCTATAAAACACCATGGGCTGTACTATCTCAAAGTGTCAAAAGTCAGGGTTCTGGGGGTTGCCATGGGTGGTGCTATCCTGAAGCATCGAAAGCTAGAGACCCTTCGAAGATTGATGATGGGGATAAGTAATCTGATACACACCATGTTTAGGGCCAATCCAAGGTTGGATCTAGGGAAATATAAAAGGAAAAGAGAGAAAACTCTCAAAATGAAAAAAATCCTTCTCTATCTCTCTCTTACAAAAATGCACTTGCAAACTGAACTTGGACATGTTACGTCTATGCATAAGTGCTTTAACTACTGGGGTCAAGAACCTCTGGCTAGTTTTTCTGGGCCGTAGAAACCTTCGCGGCAGACTCACGTTGAAGCAAGTCAGGTCTGGATCTTGGCTGGTACTTGAGTACCTCTAGGTGTATTGTTGGTATTTAATCGAATCTCTAAAGATGCGATTTAGTAGGGCAACTTGATGGGGACATTCGACCTAGAGACCTGGTTTTATTCATAAGATTTTGCTAAGGGACTAGTAAAAGCTAGGCATGGGAGTATGATGGGAACACCATCATAGGCCCTAACTGGCCACTTATAGTGAGGTTTGATGGATAAATGCTCCTACTTATCATCTAAGGATCATAATTCCATGATGTTCTGATTTTAGAAGAAAATAGAAAATCAGGGTTAATTCTACAATTTTAATAGCATATCATGAACACAGAATAACCATGGGATTTGTCAGGGGTAAATTGAAAGTCAAATGAGCATTAATGTCTAATAAGTGAGTCCATACAGATAGAAATGGGATTTTACATATTTTGAGAACTGAATCAAAGCATAAAATCTTAATTTCAGGCTCATGTGAATTAAAGAGGTTCTACTTAGGGTAAAATTCATCTAAACCTTCTAAAATTCATAAAAAAATATTCTAAGAAGTTTGGTACCCTTTGTTTAACCATCTAAACCAATTTTGACCATGAATAGAGTCTTAGACGAAAGTTTTCCCTAATTTGGGTTTTTATGCAAATTACACAATCAAACTTAGTCAAAATTCAAATCTAACTTCACTACTAGATTCCTTGGGTCCAAATTAGATTTGTACCAAAATTTTTGTCCAATTAGAGTCTATCTTAATCTAGTTTGCAATTTAGCCCTTTAAAACTCTATTTCTCATATTCACCCTGTTAGGTTTTGAATTATCTGCAAAAAGGCCCTAACACCCCATCATTTTCTTCACTTTGGACCCTTCCGCCATTGGCAGTGGGAATGCATCCATAGCAAAGATTGACGGAGATTTTCTCCATCAAATCAGATCCAATCACCTCCAAATTTAGAGGGAAGATCCGCGAGGAGTTTCCTGATCTGCCAAACTGCAGACTGATGGGAACACCATCATGAGCCATAATTTAGTCATTATCAAGGAATAAATGCTCCTACATAACTACCAGAGAGCCCTAATTCACTGCAAATCCATTCTGAGAGAAAAATAAGAAACTAGGGTTAAAACTATAATTTTATCATCATATCATGAATGTAGAATAACCATGATTTTTCCTAGGAGTTAATTAAGGGTCAAATGGCCTTAAATGTCCAATAAGTGGGTTAGCACAGACAGAAGTGGGTTTTCGCGTGCTTTGAGAATTAAATGACTTCTGAAACCCTAAAAACTGACCCACTTAATTAACTAAGGTTTTGGTTAGGATAAAATTTATGTAAACCCTTTACAATTCGTATAAAAATATTCTCTAGGGTTTGGTACCTTCAATTTGACCATTCGAACCTGTCTTGACCCAAAATAGAGTCTCAGACTGATATTTACCCTAATTTGAGTTTTTGCATAAATTACCCAATCAAACGAGGTCAAAGCCTAAATCTAACTTCACCATTGGATTCCCTAGATCCAAATTAGGTTTGTACCAAAATTTGGGCCCAATCTGAGATCATCTTGACCAAGTTTGAATTTGGTCTAGTCAGACTCTTTCTATCTCATTCAGAC
Source organism: Thalassia testudinum (assembly GCA_037157565.1). Taxonomy (NCBI): domain Eukaryota; kingdom Viridiplantae; phylum Streptophyta; class Magnoliopsida; order Alismatales; family Hydrocharitaceae; genus Thalassia; species Thalassia testudinum. Next base: position 43,248,688 of record JAZHRO010000015.1, on the reverse strand, counting down.
CCTTAACTTTTAAATTCCTTACAAATAGCCCCTGAAATTCTTTATCTTCTCCATAGAAAGGTCCCTGCTACCATGAATCCTATTCCTACAACTCCGGCGACCTTTTATTGAAGAGAATTCCTTCTCTACGCAATCAATCCCTTCCAAAATTGGAAGTGAGATTCCTTAAGGAGTTCTCTTCCCATTGAATCCGCCTATGTGCCCTAAAACTTTCCCAATCTCTCTTGCGAACACATGAGAGATTAGGGTGCCTTAAAACTTACATCTCCAGTGACATTTCCTAGCTTTGAAGCTTGGCTTCCAAGCTCAGAACCCCCTCATGAACCCTATAAAAGGACCCCCAGGCACGGCCGTGTTCTTCAGCTAGGATTTGGCCACAAAACCCTCTTCCTAACCCTACCTCCAGCCTCCTCCAACCTAGCTTCGACGAGCATCCTCCCCCATCATCCAATGGCCTCCCAACGACCAACTTCAGAGCATCTTCTTCCTACCCAACTTCCTCTGCCTCTCGACGACCACAGTAGAGGTGCCTCAGACCCCTTTCTTCATCACCGTCTCCCTTGGGAGTTTCATCTTCCATGATGTCGACAATCACACCGGCATCATATCCCTTCCCCTTCATCCATAATATTAGGTCCTTTAACTCCCTTTCCCTCTCTCCATTAATTCTAGTTTCTTTCCTACCACTTTCGACCATCGATAACATTGTTCACCATCATCCCTTCCATCTCCGGCTCCCACTCCAACATGGGCTCCCATCCACTACACACATCCATCCACCTCACCGACCACCTCACAACCTCCACTGTATTCCACTCTTCAAAACCCCTCTCTCCATTTTCTTTATCATCCACTCAAACACGTCGTCGAATAACCCACCTTTTCGTCATCATTTTCGACTTTGACCGACCACCATAGACACCTTCACACCACGCCGCACACACCACCATGTCCGTCGTGCTATGACGAAGCCTGTTGAACCTTCTTACAAGGCTGAGAGGCTATTTTGTTTATTTCAGGTCTTTGCTCTGCTCCGCCATTAACAAGCGAGTTCAAGCTCGCTTGAAGCCTACTTCAGGTCTTTCATTCCCCAGGTGTCTGCTCTAGGCTCAGCGGAATCCATCCAAGAGCACAACCAAGGAGCCAATTAGGCCCTTTGACCGGGCCTTTGACCACAATTGTAAGAAGTAGCAACTCCTGCTCCATGCAGAAAAAGGTGGTGGGATATAGTCCCATGGACTGAGGAGCAGACGAAGCCGCATAAGTTGTTTTTGTCACATGAGCTTATCGCCTCAAGTGACACACAGGGGGTGAGATCCTCACGTCGTCACATGCCTCGCCCACGACACTTCACTCGTGGACCTGATGCACCCGACTACTTAATCGAAATTTTTGCACAATTTTTAAAATTAGGGTTTTATCATTGTAATGCACAAAAACCAAGCACTTTTAAAATTCGTAACCTAGATAGGGGAGTATCTAGGGTCGTCCAAGGAGGCAAAATTGTTTGCAAATCAAATCCCTTTCTTGGAAATAGAAATCACCTTTCTTTTCGATCTTTCAAATATATATTTTTTTAGGGATTTGAAATAAAGGGAAACACATAGGTTTGTTGATAGCAGGAAAACAACTAATACCTATTCAATAAAGCTAACCCTAAGGTGACAGGTAGAGCCTCTCCCCAAGCTCACCCTAGGCACGTGAAGGTCTAGAGTAATTAGGGAGAGGGAGTGAAACATATGCTTGGCAAAACTTGTAAAAAATTGCACAACAAAAATTAAGAGAAGGCAACTTGATTTAATGAAAATTGTCTACACGAAACCTATAGAGGAATGCTTCTACTCTACTTGAAAATACAAGAAAAATAAAACACAAATCCTCTAGATAAAAATGGTGAAGAAGAGGGCTTCTTGCTCCAAGCCAAGTAGCTCCTTAACTTGAAATGACAACTCCTTCTCCTTCCTTTAGATGCTCCTCCAAATGATGTCCTCCAAGGTGGAAGCTACCACCTTCAATGATCTCCTTCAAGGGTGGGCATGCACCACCCTTTCTCCTCCTTGCCTAGCCATCCTCCTGGTGGTGAAGATCCTCGTCCTTCTTGGCGTGTCACAAACGGAAAGAATGGGGAGAAGAAGGCACCAAGGGGATGGGTGATGTGCCTCCTTAATCTTCTTCTCTACTCCTTCTTGGTTGTAGGTTCAGTTGGAAGTAAGTTGGAAATTATCTAATGGGAGGATGAAGGAAGTGGTGGTAGGCGATGGGTTTTTATAGAGTGGGATGGGGGTAGGATTGTCATGAATAGGTGGAGGGCTAGGATGGAGTTTGGTGGTGGTTATGGGTGGTTAAGTTTATCCTAGGGCTAAGGTTAAGTGGTGCCACCTAAGTGGTGCTAAGGGGGGTAGTTAAGGCTGGCCAAGGGGCACCTAAAAGTGTTGCCAACCATGGAAGGGTGCCATGGGTTGGCACCAACTTGAAGGCTTCTAGAAGCAGGGTGAGGTGTAGGGTGGATAGGGCTTGGAAGGGGTAGGTGTAGGGTGTAGATGGGAGTTTATTTTGGTGCCAAAAGGAGGCAATTCTAGAAGGATTAGTTGGCACCAAAATATGTGTCATTTGGAAGGAGGTAAGGGGTGAAAAGGTGGCTAGGTTTGGTGCCAACTTAGGGGTGGACTAAGTTAGCTAGGTGGACTTAGGGTTAAGGTTGATTGGTGGAGCAAGTTAGGTGGGGTTTTAAGGTGGTAGGTGCCAAGGGAGTTGGAGCCTAGCTAAGCTAAGCTAAGCTAAGATAGCTTAGCTAGTAATAGAGTAGAGGAGTAGGTAACGTGAGCTAGGGTTTGAAGAGAGGAGCTGAGGAGGAGAAGTCTAGAGCTTGAACTGGAGCTAGCAGCAGCTGAAGAGGATGGAATGGAGCTACTTTAGTTGGCTTAGCTTGCTAGTCCTTTGCTAGCTGATAAGCCAAGCTAAAGTAAGCTGGCTTCTATCACAAGGAGTTGAGGTAAGCTGGGTCTGGTACTCCCGGGGATGATTTAGCTAGTTGAAGTAGCTAAGGTAGCTTAGCTCAACTAAGTTGAGCTAAGCTGAGTCCTCAGGAGCTAGACTTGAGCTTCCTGAGCTAAGATGAAGTCATCTTCAACTGGCTAGAGTTGAGTGGAGCTGGATGTAGTTCGTCTTGAGCTGAGGCAAACTCCAGTCAACCCAACTGAGCTAGCTAGACTCCCAGTGAACTGATGGGAGCTGAGATGAACTAGTGTCAGCTAAGTTGAGCTAGATCTAAGTTGTCTTAAGCTAAGGTGAGCTAAGATGAGCTCTCTTGAGCTGTCATTCAGCTGAGATGAGCTGAATGGAGCTAGGATGAGCTAACCCTAGTCCAAGTGAGATGGAATCCAACTATGGTAAGCTGGATCAAGTTGAGTCCCAGCTGGTTTGAGCTTCTCCTTCACCAGTTGCCTTCCTGAGTGCTAGGGTTCTAGGGATCTGGCAATCTGCTTATCCCTAAAACTCATAAAAACATATCAAAAACACAATAAAGAATGCAATGCATGCCTAACCTAATTATTGCCTAAATGAAACCCAAAAACCTATTTGCGAAGCAAAATCTTAAGAGCTAGGTTTGTTTTAATGCATAAGAATGATGATAAGCTGGTGTTTATCACTACCCGCCTAAGCCTATCCACACCTCGCTCACCACCCATGTCGGTGAGCCTAGTTCTAGGTGTGCGCCAACCCGATAACCCAACTACCCTGGATGTGGCCCTGGGAGGGCAAAACATAAGAGGAGAGAAAAAGAGAGAGTGCATGGGGCAGGGGAGAGTTTTTCCCTTTGCAACAATTAGCCAATTCTGAGATGGCACCCCTCTGTTTATGAAGAAATAAAGAAGAAGAGAAGGAAGCCTTCGTAGAAGAGGAGAAGAGGTAGAAAGTAGAAAGGAGTAACAGACAAGCAAGAAGAGAAAGAAGAGAAGTAGAAGGAAGAAGGCTCGTGCGTGAAGAGAAAGCGGAGAAGGAAAGAAAAGAAGAGGAAGAGGAAGAAGAAGAAGAAAAGCTAAAGAAGAGAAAGGGAAGAAACAATGCTAGGGAAGCACTGTAGCATATGATGGTTAAGTCGTCTGGTCATCAGACCCGATGACTGATTTGAGGCTTGATACTGTTGAGATATTGAATACTTAATATATATGCTTAGAGAATAATTAGTAATTTAAATCACCATTATTTTAGCTTCTCTACCTTTTTATTGCCTCAAAATACATGAGAATTCTTTGAATATCTAAAGTGACAAATTAGTATTTATTGAATATCATTTTGTGGTTTAAATTTTTGTGCTCATTTACATTATCGAGATTAGTGTGTGAATTCTTATTTGCTCTCTACGTTTGATCACGGACTTCAAATTTGAGTAATAAATTATATTTGTTTTTCGTGCTAATTTGACCTATACTGCGATGCGACAATTTTAAAACCCATTTCAGAGTGACAAACATTTTGGCACTGTTATAGGGGAGCAATGTGCAATTCACTACTATTCTCTGCATTATTTGATTATATTTGAGCACTAACTTGCCCTATTTTCTTTTTTGTAATTTTGTGAGATACTTCACGAGGAGATCGTCCACACAAAATAGCCACTCTAGGGCAGATAACTTCTCTATTCTTCGCTAATCAACCTCCTAATCTTGGGAAGACAAAAAAGGGAAACAATCAATTAGGAACCACTTGCCCTATTTTTCATAGTAATCATCATCTAAAAGTAAAGTTTCCTGATTTGCAAAATTATTTTTCAAATCTAAGTGAAGTTTGAAGCAATTCTGTTAAGAATTCCCTACCCCAAATTTCCTGTTCCTATTAGGGACTACACTTAATGTCCAATCTTCTTGGACTATGCATTTCCTATTTGAAGTCCAAGGAGAACATTTTAAAGATCAAATTGGATATAGAATAGAGCCAATTCGGGTTTCAAATCTTAGGGTGTTGGAATGCTTGTTCACACTTGCCTGAATTAAAAAGAAACAAACTCACCTGCATTTGTGTGCTATCCAAGCGCTTTGTTGAAAAGATCTAATCAAGAAAAACCCTAAAAATCAGGCTCTAAATTCACTTGAACCCCAAAATCCTTGGACATAATAACCTAGGAGTCGAATCATGGTGATTTCTAAGTCTTGACCTAGATCTCATTCTGCCATCTTTACGGTAGGTCAGGTAAAGTTGGTCTACATTGTAGGCCAACCAACCTCCAAATTAGGTCAATCGACTTCTAATCAAGTGAAACTCAAGGCCCATATTAGGACATAAAATTGGTAGACTTAAGGACTTAAGTTCATACATTCCGGTCTACCTAGACCCTCAGTTATAAGGAAGGTCAGGTGGGGGAAACCCTGTAACCCATGGGGACGATCTACCGTGTCAGGGTCTTTATAGGGCTCTCCCTTCCTGGCTGCCCAGGTATTTCTCGGGTGTGCGAATTTTTTATTTAGAGGCATCAACCGCCTCGAAATTGCCTTAGTCATCCAAGAATCTTTGGGTGCCTTGATTGGGTCAAATCTCATATCCAATCCCTCATCCCTTCTATTAGAGCACATACACAGATCTTTTTGGGAATCTCTTTTAGATCTACTTCAAATCTAATCTTGAATTTTGATTTTACATCTTAATTCCACCATCTGATTCAAAAATGCAGCCTGGCTATATAGGAAGACTATTAAGGAAACCAGAGTCCCAAATGAGCTTGAAGGAAAAGATACTTGAGAGTGCCTATAGAAACCAAGAAGAATATTATGCAAGGGACATTAAGGAAAGATTTACAAAAACAACTGAAATCATCACGAACAGTGTAGTGATAATATGGACACAAATGAAATATAGTTCAACCGAGGATCTCTTATTAGCAAAACATAGTGAATTGGTGAAATTACACAACAATGATTGTCTGCAATGTTGGTCAAACCCTTCACTTCCAGAAAAATTTGATGAATTTTTAGAAAAATGGGTAGAATTGTTTAATAACTTATATATAACAATTGATAAAAAATATCCGTTAGAAAGTAACAAAACATCTTGGAGTGAGACTAGTGATCAACACAATTTCCCAAATCCCAGGTTTGATGACCAAGCTTGTTATGGACCTCTAACCTGAATGGAACCTGATTAAAATTATGAACAAATTAACATTCCTAATCTTGAGATGGGTTGGGACGATCTAATTGTAGGAGAACATGATTTTGAGCCAACCCTAGAAATACAAAACCCTGGTTCACCAAGCTTAGATTTCCCATACTCCTATGATAATGAGATTGACTCAGAACTTCTCGAGGGTGTAAATTTTGCTCCTTATTTTGATAAGGTGACCCTCGTGGACAATTCTGACATTCCTATAGAGCCCAACCTAGCTTCTAGTGATCCAATCTATACCCTTAGCCTAGAATTTGGATCTGAGCCTTCTTGGGAGGATTACAAGGCCCCATGTAATGGAAATCAGATTTTGAATCAAGATTATGATTTTGGGCCTTTATTTGATGAATGCACCTCTCCAACCTCCTCAAAAATACATATTGATTTTTCAGAAATCACACCTATCTATGATATAGAAATCGAGGAGTTGGAAGAGTTGGGTTTTGATTGGGTCTTCCCTACAAACCAAGAACCTGAGCCCAAACCAAATAGGAACACCTTTTTGAGGTTGGAATCTGAGAATAGGCTAGACCCAAGTCAGGTTGCTAAGTCTACATCTTTTGATTTATTATTTGGTGGAACCTCTGATCCCGAATCAAATTCAGAACATGATTCTCGTAAGTTCTCCGATGATTTCGAATCTTACTATGATTTCGAAGAACCATTGTTTCCTGACGACTATGAGCCAATCTACGACCTCAGCATACATGATCCATTCTTTGACTCCGACTCTAAGGTCCCTGACCCCGAGATCATTGATTCAAAATCAGATTCCATTGAAATAGAATCATTTCTTTTTGATACTCAGGAATCAAAAACAGAAATTACCAAGAGTGTCAACAACCCAGAGTTCGAATCTTTTCTTGAATTAGATTTTCTTGATCCTATAAACACTCTTCAGGCATTTACCTTTGATTTTGATAGCTATTACAAGGACTCTCTAAATAAACCCACCTTTGAATCTTTCCTAGAGGAGCCCTCATACACAATTATTCTTGAAGCCACCTCTTCTACACATGCAGAACCTTCCCAAACCCATTCTCAACCCTGACCCACTACAAGACTCAATTTCTATTCTAATTCTCCTCTCAATGAGCCGGTCACACATGATTCTCCTCAACATCCTTATCAAGTTTTGGACATCAATCAGACTACACATCACGCCCCATCCTTCTCTGATCACCCTCGTAGGGATCTCACATCCTCCACTGATTCTTTTCCATTTGAGGATCCCTACTCTGATTAGGTTGATTCGACTCAGCGAAACACTAGATTCACACTTCCATATCTTCTCGAACTTCACAGTATTTGGTGGGTACCACATCTCCTGATTCACATCTATCAACCCACTAGATTGAGTGGTTTTGGGCTACATCATCAACCTGTTGATCTGAATAAGCACCTGGTTGGACCAACCAAGATATTGATCAAGGTGCTTGTTTTGCAAAATTCATCTGATTTGACCACTCCTCCATGCCATTTTCTGCTCGGCTGAAGGTGTTTAATTTAGCGATTAACAGGAGGCAACCCATCATTTCAAAAAAATCGAGATCCTTCTGATTATCCTTTCTTGTACTTCATGCCTTTTGCACTCAGAGTTTGATTTTAGAACAGTCGATCCCACCTCTGCTACTTGTACCGGAGCTTAAAATCGTCCACAACAGTCATCCCGACCCGTTCACCCACCCAATAATCCTATTCTAATCCCTGAACCATAACTGTTTCACACCCTCCGTTTACAATGAGGACATTGCAAAACTTAGGCATGGGGGGTAAAGTGCAAGCATACAAAAGTCAAAATTTGGAAGGGTTCTAATAGAAAATTACATATTCCAAAAACAAAAAAATGGAAAATTGAAAAAGAACAAAAAATGGAGAAGGGAGTAAATTTTGAAAGATCAATTTGCATACCATTCTTGAGGAGAAAAAGAGGAGGTGATATAAATGTCAAAAAGGAGCATAATTTGAAAAAAAAAAGAGAGATAGTCATTAGTAAAAGATTAAGGAATCTGATTAGTTCTAGACCAAATCAAAAAGAAAGAAAATGAAAGACAAAAATTGTTAAGAGACAAAATGAGATTAGTATGAACGCTGATCTTAGGCCTCTTGGCTGTGATTTTAGGCTTAAAAATTCAGGTATTCATTAAGATCTGGATAGTCCTCAAGAGGTTGGGGAAAATGCGAAGCTTAAGTATTAGGTCTAAGGCTTAGGGATTATTCAACATCGTTAACTGACCTCTAATTTGCGGGACTCGGTAACCTAAGCACCCCAATCCACACAGTTTGTTCAGTGCACTTAATTATCAAAATCACGCAAATGCGTTAAATCTATTTTGAAAAAAAGGATACTTAGATTAGGAGCGGCTGATCAGCACAAGTTGATTTAGAAGAGTTCCCAACGCGGAGAGGCCAGAAATTCCCCTCGAAGATAAGCAATAACATACTGTCTCCTCAATGCTTGTCTCCTAGGATATCTAAATATCCTACCGGGGCATGTAAGCACCTTATGCTAGTTTAGATGCCATGGGAAGTATTATAACGAAATGTCGATTGCCAGGGTTTGGATTTAGCTATAGAACGCCATGGGCAGGATTATCCCAAAATCTCGAAAGCCAAGGTTCTGGGGGTTGCCATGGGCAGTGCTTTCTCGAAGCATCGATTGTTAGGGACCCTGTGGGGATAAATGGTGGAAACTAGGAATCCGATACAAATCATGTTGTAAAGCCAATCCGAAGCTAGAAATAAAGAAAGAAAAGGGAGAAAACTCTCCAAAAAAATCTTTTGTCTCTCTCTTACAAAAATGCACTGCAAACTGAACTTGGGCTAAAACACGTCATAAGCACGGGTGCTTTAATCGTGGAGTTCAATGAACCTTAAGTTAGTTCCTGTGAGCCTTAGAAACCTTCGTAGTGGACTGAGGCTAAAGTTGGTCAAGTTCGTATCTTGGTTGGTACTTGAGTACATCTCGGCCTACTATCAGCATTCTGATTTAATCTACAAAAGAAAGCACACATCAGAGATCTGAACATGTGGTCTAGAATTTGAGTTAATTCCATGAGATTTTGCTAAGGGACTAGCAAAATCTAGGCATGGGAGTATGATGGGAACACCATCATGAGACATAACTATCTCAATTTAGTCATTATTAAGGAATAAATGCTCCTACATAACTTCTAGAGAGTCCTAATTCACTGCAAATCCATTCAGAGTGAAAGACAAGAAACTAGGGTTAAAACTATAATTTTACCATCTTATCATGAATGCACAATAGCCATGAGTTTTCCTAGGGGGTAATTAAGGATCAAATGGCCTTAAATGTCCGACAAGTGGGTTAGTACAAATGGAAATGGGTTTTCACGTGTTTTGAAAATTAAATGACTTCTGAAATCCTAAAAATAGACCCTCTTAATTAAATGAGGTTCTGGTCAGGTTAAAATTCACCTAAACCCTCTAAAATTGAAAGAAAAATATTCTCTACGATTTAGTACCTTCAATTTGACCATCAGAACCCGTCTTGACCCAAAATAGTCTTAGACTAACATTTACCCTAATTTGGGTTTTTGCATAAATTACCTAGTCAAATGAGGTCAAAACCTAAATCTTACATCACCATTCGATTCTTTGGGTCCAAATTAGGTTTGTACCAAAATTTGGGCCCAATCTGAGAGCATCTTGACCAAGTTTGCGTTTTGGTCTAGTCAGACTCTTTCTATCCCATTCTGACCCGTAACTTTTGAATTCCTCACAAATAGCCCCCCAACTTCTTTATCTTCTTCACAGAAAGGTCCCTACCTCCATGAATCCTATTCCTACAACTCTGGTGACCTTTGATTAGAGAGAACTTCTCTGCTAAAACAATCCCTTCTAAAATTGGAAGGGAGATTCCTTGAGGTGTCCTCTTCCCATTGAATCCGTCCATGTGCCTTAAAACTTTCCCAATATCTCATGCATGGGTATCCCTTCCCCATGTCCGTAATATTAGGTCCTTTAACTCCCTTTCCCTCTCTCCGTTAATTCTAGTTTCTTTCCTACAGCTTTCGACTGCCGATAACACCGTTCACCATCATCTCTTCCATCTCCGATGCCCACTCCGGCGTGGGCTCCCATCCACTACACACATCCATCTGCCTCGCCAACCACCTCATGATCTCTACTGTATTCCACTCTTCAAAACCCCTCTCTCCATTTGCTTTATCACCCACTCAAACCTGTCATCGAACAACCCACCTTTCTGTTGTCATTTTTGACTCCGACCGACCACCACAGCCACCTTCAGGCCACGCCGCACACACCACCATGTTCGTCGTGCTACGACGAAGCCTGTTGAACCTTCTGACAAGGCTGAGAGGCCATTTTTTTTGTTTTAGCTCTTCTCTCCACTACGCCATTAACAAGCAAGTTCAAGCTCTCTTGAAGCCTGCTTCAAGTCTCGCATTCCCTAGGTGTTGCTCCAGGCTTAGTGGAATCCATCTAGGAGCATAACTAAGGAGCCAATTAGGCCTTTTACCAGGCCTTTAACCGCAATTGCAAGAAGTAGCAGCTGCAGCTCCACGCAGAAAAAGGCGGTGGGATTTAGTCCTACATCGTGGACTGAGGAGCAGACAAAGCCACATAAGTTGTTTTTGTCACATGAGCTTATTGCCTCAAGTGACACACAGGGGGTGAGGTCCCTGCACCCTCACGTGCCTCACCTATAACACTTCACCTGTGGGCCTAGTGCACCCGACTACCCGCCTAAGCCTATCCACACCTCTCTCACCACGAACGCCAGTGAGCCTAGTCCCGGGTGCATGCCTACTCGATAACCTGACTACCTTTAATGTGGCCTTGGGATGGCAAAACCTAAGAGGAGAGAAAGAGATAGAGTGTGTATGGTAGGGGAGGGTTTGCCCTATGTGACACTTAGCCAATACTGAGATGGCTGCCCTCTGTGTGTGAAGAAATAAAGAAGAGAAGGAAGCCTTCGCAGAAGAGGAGAAGAGGTTGAAAGTAGAAAGGAGTAATAGATAGGCAAGAAGAGAAAGAAGAGGAGTAGAAGGAAGAAGGCTTGTGCTTGAAGAGAAAGTAAAGAAGGAAAGAAAAGAAGAGGAAGAAGAAGAAGAAAAGCTAAAGAAGAGAAAGGGAGGAAATAGTGCTAGGGAAGCACTGTAGCATCTAGTGGTTAAGTCGTCTAGTCATCAGATCGGACAACTAATTTGAGGCTTGATACTGTTGTGATGTTGAATACTTAATATATATGCTTAGAGAATAATTGGTGATTTCAATCACCATCATTTTAGCTTCTCTACCTTTTTATTGCCTCAAAATAGATGAGAATTCATTGAATATCTAAAGTGACACATTAGTATTTATTGAATATCATTTTGTGGTTTAAATTCTTGTGCTCATTTACATTATTGAGATTAGTGTGTGAATTCCTATTTGCTCCCTGTGTTCGATCTCAGACTTCAAATTCGAGTAACAAATTGTATTTGTTTCCCATGCTGATTTGACCTATACTACAATGTGATGATTTTAAAACCCGTTTCAGAGTGACTAACATAGACCAACCTCTAAATCAAGCTATTAAGCTCTAGTGAGCTCAAGATTTTTAGGGATTCTTTTCCCTGATATCTCAAGCTCTTCGAGCTTCTTCCCATTCTTAGAGCCTACTCTGAGGCCTTTGAAAGGAGCCCCCTCGCAAGGCCTTGCTCCTTAGTGAGTTTCTGGCTTGGAAATCTCCTTATTCCTCTGCCTCCAACCAACTCCGAGCTCATCTCTAGAGACCCTATTCCTCTGACCTCCTCTCCCATTGCCACGTACAATAGGCAGCAGGAAACACTTCCTCTCTTCATTCCATTCCCCGCCATACCTCTGAGGAGTTCTCTGGCCCCTTCCTCATCACCGTCCTCATCTCTGGAGCATCTTTTTCTCCAGCGCCAACCAATCATAGCCGGTGTTGCCTTCATTCTCTCTTTTTCTGCCACTATCCCTCTTTGATTCCTCTCCTTCCCTTGACTCCCTTTATGCCTTTAGACTTTAGGTTCACTTAGCCATATGCACATTATACCGTCACCTTCCGACGAGCATGCACACCAGCTCCACTACGTCAATTGCCTCACCGTCGCTCCCAAAAGCATCACCACATCCTTCCAATCAAAAGCCCTAACCTCGCTAGGGCTACTGACTACTCCAACCACTACCGAACACCCTTAACTTCACGTACCATCTACACCCTCGCCATGCATGCACACACCTCCTCACCGCACGCAACACTCACCAGCACCTTCTTTGTACTAAAGTGATCATCCAGAGCCATTCTGATAGTGTCGAGAGGCCGTACTTTGTGTTTCAGGTGTACACCGGACCTCCGTCACTGCCACCTCCTTCTCTAGCTCCATCCACCATCTCCCAGCCGTGTTCTTTAGTGTTGCCATCCCCAGGTGTTACGGAACATCTGATGGTAATACCATCATGAGCCTTAACTAGCTCAATTTGGTCTGATAAAGCTGATAAAGCCCCTACGTAACCATCAGAGGGTCATATATGCATAATGTTTTATTTTGTGAAGAAGACAAGAAACTAGGGTTATTTGTGCAATTTTAACTGCATTTCACAAATACAGAATAGCCATGAGGTATTTCAGGAGTTTACTAAAAGTCAAATGGTCATTAATGTCTAATAAGTGGATTCATGCGGAACAAAATGGGTTTTCACACATTTCAAGAATTAATGGACAACTAAAATCCTAAAAATAGATCCTATTAATTAACTGAGGTTCTGGTTAGGATAAAATTCATCTAATCCTTCTAAAAATCATATAAAAATATTCTCTAAGATTTGGTATCCTTGATTTGACCATCTGAACCCAATTTAACCTAAAATAGTGTCTTAGATAGATAATTGCCCTAATTTGGGTTTTTGCATAAATTACCTAGTCAAAATTGGTCAAAACCAAAATATTACTTCACCATTAAATTTATTGGATCAAAATTAGGTTTGTACCAAAATTTAGGCCCAATCTGAGGTCATCTTGACCTAGTTTGCATTTTGGTCCAATCTGACTCTTGTTCTCTCAAATTACCCCTCAACTTTTGAAATCCTTGCAAAACACACCCGAACTTCTTTATCTTCTTCACAAATTAGTCATTGCCTCCATTGGAGGTCAACTGGCCTCCAAGAAGGCTTTGACCGACCTAAATCCTACTCAAATCTCAATCAAATCCCACCAAATTTGGTGGGATTGATGTTCATACTTAGGGAAACCTATTGGGATCGATTCTAACTCCTAAATCCCTTCGATTCATATGTGCGAACCCACGAAATTAGAGGAGTTCTTCTTGAATGCCAAGCAAGCTAATGAAGCCTGTTTCCTATTCTAAGAGCTCTCATAAGCCCTATAAAGGACCTCCCTCGCTTGCTTCACCTCCTTAGCAAGTTTTTGAGCCAAAAACACCTCTTCTTTCCTACCTTCGGCTTGGTCCAACTTGTCTCTGGCAACTCCCTACCTCCAACCTCTTCACCGACCGCCACATACCATAGGCAGTCGGTTCTACCTCCCCCCATCATTCCGCACCTTGCAATACCAACAAGGTGTCTCTAACCCTCCATCATCACCATTCTACCCCACCGGAGCACCCTCCTTCTCCAGCGCTGGCCATTTTATTGGAGGGATCCAGAGAGGATTAAGATTAAGTTATTGTCATTGTAGTGCAAAATCCTCAATCAATCTCTCAACAATTAAAATTTATAATCTCAGATATCTAGAAATGAGGTCTGAGGTCGAACACGGGAGCAAATAGGAATTCACATGCTAATCTTTATTAATATATAAACGAGCATAAGGAATCAAGCCAAGAATGATTATCAATGAATAATATGTACTCAAAATTGATCTTCAATGCAAAACATGAGTATATCAAGAGTTTAATGAAGTAAAAAGATGTCTAAGGCAAAATAATGGTGAATTAAATCACCAATTATTAGCTTAGATATAAGTATATACTAATTACTCAATAATCTAAACAAATGAACAGTATCAATCACTTAAACACTTATCCACATAGGTAGATAAATCCATAGTATCGAGCCTTAAGGCCTTATCAGACGTCGGCTTTCAATTTTAGACCACTTAAACTTCGTTGCTATAGTGCACACACAAGCCTTTCCAACAAGCTTTCATTCTTCTTCCTCTTCTTCTCTTCAACCCTTTTCTTCTTCTCTGGCATGACCAAGGGTTTTCTCCTTTTCTTTCCTCTGCAAGCCTCTTCCCTTTTCTTCTTCCTTGGCTTCTCACTTCTTCTTCCTTCTGCTCATAGTGACCAAGGGTTGAGCCTTTACTCTGAAAAGCAAAACCCTCCCCTACCCTGCTCTCTCTCTTTCTTTCCTTTCCTTCTCTTCTCCCTTAGAGGTTCTGTACTCGGGTCTAGGGCTACGTGCATGTGTGTCGTAGTCGAGGAGTGATAGAGGCTTAGGCAGGTCGGGTGAGTGTGGGTGTAGTGGGACCTCACCTCATGGTTGGAGGCGATAAGCCCCAATCACAAAATCAATTTATTCACGAGCGTGTGGCCTTCCACAAACGATGTGGGATTAAATGTCCCTCCTTCGCGTGCATTTGCGGCTAAAGGTATCCCAATTGACATCACGACTATGCTTGAAGTCCCCAATTGAGGACCTAGAGAGGGTCCTGGAGGTCACCTGCATCTCTTAAAGGTGGCACTTGGGAGCGAGGTTGCAAGAACACTTGCTTCAAGGTCGTGTGAAGCTCCATCAATGGCGGCGAAGGGGTGATCACTTGAAAACAAGAACATGGCCTCTCGGCCACATTAAAATGGTTCAGAATGCTGACTAGGGCACAGCGAATGTGGTGGTGGTCGTGGAGTGGATGATGGAGGTGCGTAGTGCTCGAACGGAGTCGGGAACAATGTGTGGATAGTGGGTTGGTCGACGGAGGGTTTGAGTAGGTGGAATGGCAAAATAGGAGAGGGGTTTTGGTGAGTGTGATGTGGCAGAGGTTGTGGGGTTGTCGACGAGGTGATTGGTGGCTTGTGCTGTGAGATGGGCCTTGTAGGAGTGGTGGCCAGAGTGGAGAATGATGACGGTCAATGGTGTGTCGAGGGGTTGCTTTTGGGTTTAAAATAGAAGGTTAGAATGTAGGGAGAAAGAGAGACCTAACTAACCTACTCTAATTGGAAGAAAGGGATAGAGAGGCACCGGCTTTGATTGGCCAGCATCGTGGAAGGTGAATACTCTGGGGAGGGAGACGGTGACGAGGAAAGGGTTGGAGACACTGGGGCTTTGGCTGGCCATTGTCGGAGGAAGATGAGGAAGATTGCTATGCTTCCAATTTGGTTGTTGGAGGTGCAAATGAGAGAGATTGAGAGGGCTGCCGGAGCATAGGTCGGAGCTGACCGTGGGTGAGAAAGAAGAGGGATTTGTGGCCTTAAACCTAGATAAGGATGTAAGGCTATGCACGGGGGCTTTTTATAGGGCATTGGGTCGAGCTTCAAGCTTGGAAACCAAGCTTGAGATCTTTGCAAATTAACAAATAGGTTTAGGAATTCCAAGGGTTTGCATGAACTCTTGGATGAATTAGGAAGGTCATTGAAGAGCTTAGATGGAAGGAGATCTCCACATGAGTCTCCCTTCCAATTTTGGAAGGGTTTCTCCGTGAAATCAAGATCTTCCTAATTGAAGATTATCTCTAGGTGGGTTCACATAGCCATGGTAGTAGGGACCTTTTCGTGAAGAAGATGAGGAAGTTGGGGGGGTCCTTGCAAAGAATTCAAAAGTTAGGGGCATGTGTGTGAGAGAAAAGAGTTAGACTAGACCAAAATGCAAACTTGGTTAAGATGATCTCTGATTGGGCTCAAATTTTGGTACAAATCTAATTTGGACCCAAGGAATCTGATGGTGAAGTCAGATTTAAGTTTCAACCATGTTTGACTAGGTAAATTATGTAGAAACCTAAATTAGGACAACTATCTGTCCGAGACTTTATTTTAGGTCAAATTGGGTTCCAATGGTCAAAGTAATCATAATAAACCTTATAGAATATTTTTATATGATTTTTATAAGGTTTAGGTGAATTTTAGCCTGACTAGAACCTCATTGAATTAAATGGGTCTGTTATTAGGGTTTCAAATCTCATTTAATTCTCAAAATATGTGAAAACCTATTTATGTCTACATGGACCTACTTATTAGGCATTTATGACCATTTGACCTTCAATCAAACCCTGGGAAACTCCGTGATTGTTCTATAATTAAGATATTTTGTTAAAACTATAGATTTACCCCTATTTTAATGCATTTCTCTTAGAAATGATATACAATGAATTACAGCTCTTTAGCAGTTATGTAGGAGCATTTATCAAAGGATTAAGACTAAATAAAGCTAGATATGGCTAATGATGATGTTATCATCACATACCAGAACTAACGCCATCTCCGCTCCCCTTCATCCGTTGGCTAGCTTCATTAACTCCTTAGCATTTAGTCATCGTCACCGTGCTACTACCGCTTCAAATCGACCCTCGACGCCTCCATCTTCGACCTCATCGACATACCTCCAAGGAAGCATTCCCACCTCCATAGACCATCTCTCCGCCTTCCACCACGTCAGCAAGCATCGCCTCTCCTCATTGATCAAAAGTCCCAAAGAAGTTTGGGACTTTGATCATTCGGTCACCCCACCGAACTCACACCTCTCCGCTCCATTGACATTTGCTCTTATATACATATCATTATTGATTGGAGTTTTGAATATAAATTGTTATATTTGTGATTAAATTGTGATCTTGAGATTAATTGCTATACTTGCTCCCTACATTCAACCTCGGACTTCAAATTCGAGTTATAAATTTTATTTGTTCCTAGGCTATTTCAGCTATATTGCAATGAAGTTATTTTAAAACCTCGTTTTAGCTCGTAAACATTTTGGTGACATTGCCAGGGAGCAACATGCAATTTGATCTCTTTGACTATAATTTCTAATCTAGTACTAACTTATTCTATCTCTTTGGTTGTGATCTGTGTAGGGATTCATTGGAGGAAGATCAGCCACACATCAAACATTCCAGGGGTAAGTAATCTCATCTTCATTTCTGTTAAGCCCCTGATTCTTAGAAAAGCTAAAAAAGGGAAGAAATCAATTAGGATCAACTTGCATTTTCTACTTAGAATTAATCATCAAGTTGCCTTATTTGATTAGAAAAATCCCAAACCTGATTTCTACACCTATTAGGGATTTAAGACACTTAGGGATACTCTCCTTCTTGATTGAGCCCTAGGTGCCAAATTTGGATGAAATTGATTGGACTAGTTAGAGCCAAATTAGGGTTTCTATTCTAAGGTTGAGGGCCACACTTGCTTAAGAAAAGAATCAACTTTCCCAAACTATGTGTTTCCTAAGCATTGGTTGAATTGACCTAATCAAGAAAAACCCTAAAATCAAGCCCTAAACATCCACTTGAATCCTAAAATCAGGGACCTAATAATTTCAAGGACAAAACAAGTGAAGTTAACCCACCTTACAGGGTCAACCAATCTTCAAATTAGGTCAACACTCACAAATTCATTCTAAAGTTTAAGTGAAATCTTAAGCACCACATCTAAACTTAAAATTGGTAGACTCAAGAGGTCAAGTTATCTATTCTAGTCTACCTGGATCCGCGGTGACAAGGTCGAGTGGGGGAAAACCTATAACCCGTGGGGACGCTATACCGTGTAGGGGTATTTGCAGGACTCTCCCTTCTTGGCTACCCAAGTATTTCTCAGGTGGACGGCTTTGTGATCTAAAGGTATTATCTGCCTTGAACCTCTATAGTCATCCAAAGATATTTGGATGTCTTGATTTGGCCCAACACCTTTTGTCCCTCATCTACTCCATCGGTGTATGTTCGGAAGGAGGTCCTTAAGACAACCCTTAAGGCCTCCACTAGCATTCACTCTCGTCGAGGACAAGCCTCGACTTCTTTGTTTGTGCAACTACCCTATCACATCGATATATCTTCCAACTCCTTCACTTCAGCCATGGATCATCAAGAAGAACAACCTAATTTTCAACCACAACATTTCTTTGACCGTCCAGATATGGTCCATGCACATCTCAACCAACCGCAACAACCTCAAATGCGAAATCACTACAATCCTGCCACAATAGAGATTGAACTCCAAATCCACATTCTTGTGGGAGGACCTGAGGTGGAGCTCAAGTCTAGTATGCTTCACATGACCCCAAAATTTCATGGCCTAAACTCCAAGGATCCTTTCTAGCATATCAAGAATCTAAAGCATTTGACCCACACATTCAGGGTAGACATGCAAAATAGAGATGGCCTACTCCTGAAAATGTTCTCCTTCTCTCTAGCTGACAAAGCTGCCAATTGGTTTTAGACATACCCTCACCAGATCAACACATGGGAAGAACTTTAGAAAGCTTTCTTGTAAAAATTCTATACCATTGGTCGGGCTAACTCAATGCGGCATCAAATCTTGCACTTCTCGCAAGGAGCGTGAGAATCTTTACACGAGGCACGGGATCATTTTCTGGATCTCATGCGTAAATGTCCCCATCAAGGAGTCCTGAAGTGGGAACAAGTCCAATCCATTTACCATGGGCTCCATGAGGACATCAAGCTATTTGTCAATGCAACCTATGGTGGTAGCATCATGGGTCAACATGAAGACACGATTTAGGGGATTCTTGAGAATATATGCGAGAACTCCCTACATAATGAGTTAGTGGGTGTGTATGACCGGACGACCACCCACGCATTGACAAACAATCGGGGGGTACACGAGACCTAAGGCCTGTCCACATCCATCAATCTGGAGTTGTTAGTCAATCACTTGGATCAAGTCTCCATTATTAATAAGAAGGTGACGACATAACTTGACATCTACGTAAGACCACCACTACACCACAGAATCCATATGTGCACCTGCCCTCTGGTAGAGAGGCTATGCACAACGTCTACCACACTCAGGGGATGGATGCCTATCCACCCCAATCTGATTTGGTCTTGGAGGAAACTCTAGACCAACCTACTCTAGTTAGGGGAACTTTGAACCCTCATATCCTGATTTTTCTAGAGTTCCTCAGACTTGTGAGGATCTCCATGCCATCCAAAACAATCCTTTCTTGAACACTGATGAGAGACTCATCGTGATCTCTAATTACCCCTAATTAACTAGTCTTCCTAGTTAATTAGCTAAGGATATGAATATATAAGGGTTAATTATAAAATAAGGGATATTTTGTAAAGGACCTTAAAATAAGTTGAAAATGATATTTTATCATTCAATTAACATTATTAACAATCTAATTAATAATTGGACTCGAGATCTTATTAATCATTTCTTTAATTAATAAGTTAAGTAACTTAAACATAATTTATACATAAGTATGTAATAACATAAGTAATTTTACTTAATTTAATAAATTAACTTAAAAAGGTCAAAAATGTAAATTCAAGATGTAAACATAATAGTTACCTTATTTACTAACATATATAAAATGTTGAAAAAGAACTAAGTTAAAATAAACCTCTAAAATATGGTTTTACATTTAGGTCCTTACTATTCATTGCAATAGGCTCCTTCATTTTCATATAGGTCCTTAAGTTTCACTGCACTTAGGTCCCTTTCCCTTTCTTCTTCTTCTTCTTCAGCCGGTTGAACGGCTGACGACGGAGAGTGACTCCACCGTGCGATCATCGCCCTACTGACATCATTCTTCCTTTTCCAAGCTCCTGGAGCTTGCGCTCAGCACTCCATCTTCATCCATCGGTCTAGGTTACTCGAAAATCCTAATTTCTGGTGGGAGTTAACCTCACCATCATCGGAGATGATGCCGGAGGTTAAGCTCCCCAAGCTTCTTCGTCCAGACTCCACTGTCCTCTTTGTCGCCATTCACTATAAATACCCCCTCACCCTTCGATTTCTCTTAAGTTGGCTCCCTTCCCTCTTCTAACACTGAGTTGACCCATTAGGCTATTCGTCCACACTTCGGCGAACTTCCATGCCATTCTCCGACTTCCTCCATCCATCTTGATTAGCCGAGGAGATTCACTTAGGTCAGCCGCGTCTCTAGACACAGGCGTTGACCAAGGAGCTCCTCTACTTCATCTCGCATCCGCCCACTGAAGATTCTTCTTATACCCTCTGATTTCATCATCTGCCATGAGCCATCGGCGAAATCCTGTTGACCCCTTCATCCAGGTAATAATAGATTAGGAGTAGGAGTAGGAGTAGGGTAGTTTAGGTATGTAGTCAGTTAGATAGCTTAGTCATAATTTCAGAATTTTCAAACATCATCTCCTTCGACTCGAGCGAGTTCTTTGAGCTCACCAGAGCTTTGATTTTGTCTTTTTAACTCGCTGATCACCTTCCTTTAACCCTCATGACCATTTCTAATCCATTAAAACTCAAAATTTAACCACTGTTCGCCTAATTCACCTTCACCTTCACAGCTACTGTCGCTGTCCATGGCGATAGTAACTGAGCTTAGATCCACTTTCATAGGGTCCTCCATCACCTATTCATAATCTAAGGATCGTAATTATCACTTCAATTTGAATAATTACACCTATAACCTAAATGCCTAAATCTATTTAAGCTCCTGAGCTTGCTGTTAATGGCAGCTTAGGAGTAGTTGAATCTTTTAATTAATTATATAATTATGATCATAATTACTTTTTGACTTGTCTCAACCATTCAATTGAGTGGGAGATCAAGTCCTGTGCTTCAATCCACTTAAAATTCATTCAAATTGAATTTACTGCTTAATCATTCATGTAATGGATTAAAGAAGAATTTAATGAGTTCCTAAGGTTCCTTGCAACCTCGGGAACCTTTTCAAATCGAAAATGGCACAGATTCATCCTTTCTACACACAATTTGTACTTTTCTGGACTCACCGAAGCTCCGGCAAGCTCCACTAAATCAAAAATGTTCTTCAGCCTACAGAATTTGATGAGAAATTCCAGATCGATGAAGTATGGATTACTGATTATTTTGAGGTCATTTAATTGAACTTTTGATGACTGGAGTTGTAGTTAGGAATTCAGTAATGACAGGAAACTAGAAGTCTGACAGGAAACTTTAGGTTGTATTTAAAGGATCTAGAAGCTTCAGTGCAATGCACTGAAGTTATTTCTACCCTCAAATCTCCATAACAACCTTTGATTCACTCTGATGAACAAACCACTTTTGAAGTCCAAGCGATGAGCCTGAAACCCTAAAATCCCAAGTTCAAACATCTATTGAAGGGTCTGAGCATGTTCCTTGGATTGAGGAGAAGACATTTGAGGCTTTAATTTCTTGAGAAAGGATTCAAAATAGAAAGTTAAATCTGGAGGCTTAATAGTCAAACTTGAGTTTGATACTTTGATTCTGAGCTCAATCTGTTGAATTGAGGAGCTTGAACTAATTCTGAGATTTGTATGAATGATTTTAGAGTGAATTAAATGAGCTTTGTGGATTAATTTGGTTGAAATTCAAATCTACCAGTTTGGGTTATTTTCAAACCCAAACTGTTGGCAGTGGTTTTTGGATGAATTTTGAATGATATTCCTACCCAGACAAGCTTGTAACAACCCTTAGAAGCTATTCCAATCAATTAAGAATGATCCTTAGTGTCTGTTGCATCCTTTCTTCATCTGAATTCCTTTCTCTGAAGCTTTTAGTGAAGTTTTGAGCTTCCTTGTGCTTTCTGAAGCTCTTGAGAGCTTTAAACCCACACAAACAGCTGCGAAAATACCTGTAGAACCTATTTAGACCCTTAGCTAAAGAGAGTCCAGTTTAAGGACACAGTAACTCTAATTCCATTTCCAGACATAAGTAACCTGTAGGAACCCCTTAATTTCACC
The DNA here is from genome assembly GCA_037157565.1 of Thalassia testudinum. Taxonomy (NCBI): domain Eukaryota; kingdom Viridiplantae; phylum Streptophyta; class Magnoliopsida; order Alismatales; family Hydrocharitaceae; genus Thalassia; species Thalassia testudinum. Next base: position 43,226,679 of record JAZHRO010000015.1, on the reverse strand, counting down.
TATCAAATTGAAGAGGAAATCATCCTCTAAACTTCAAATTGACCTTGGAATTCTGTAGAGCCACCTTAGAGCTCTCCATCAAGCTTTATTTCTCTTGATTTGGAGCTCTGAGTAGGGAGTAATCGTCGGTTGAAGTTTGGTCTGGAGGGAGGAACATTAGTCCCATACCGGAAGTTCTCGAGCGCCTGCCTCAGCATAAAAGCTATTTGTCTTTAGGGCATGCCAGTCGTCAAACACTCGACGCACGGTTACCAAATGAACTTGAGCATGCATGTGTGTGTGTGTGTGTGTGGGTGAGTGCGCCTACGGGTGTGCACCCGAGTGGGCATGTGTGTGCGATTGGCCCTGGGAGGGTCAGGCTTGGGAGGCGTTGAGCCGGTTGGCTCAAAACTCTGAATCAAAAATAAACTGAACCATAATTGAACCAGGCAAGGACTTAGTAGGGTCTAGTCCCACCCCGCAAAGGGTGCCACGTATCCCCGAAAGGTCTGAGCTGCAAATCAAAAACCAATTTTTGGTTGAGGAAGAAAAACCTAGTTCGGTTCAGCTGAAGTACCAGCTAAGTGTTGAAGGCAGCTGAAGAGAGAAAGGGAAAGAAGGAAATAGAAGGACTCACAAAGAACAATAGAAGAAAGAAGCTTAAGGAAATACTAAGGGAGAAGAACAGGCACTAAGGAGCAAAGAAGAAGAAATTAAGAAGGAAGAGACTAAGGAAAAAGATAAGGAAGGTTGAGGAGGAAGAGGAAGAACTTACTAAGGAAAGAAGATGAAGGCAAGAGCAAAAGAGAGAAAAGAAAGAAAAGAGTTCGAGAAAGTATAAGAAAGAGATAAAAAAAAAAGATAAAAGAATAGAATAAAAGGAAATGAAGAAGAAAAAGAAAGAGAGAAAGAAGAGAAGAAAAGAGAAAGAAGAGAGGCTGAAGAATAAGGAAAAGAATTAATTTTTCTTGTTTTATTTTAATTTCTTTTTGTTCTTAATTGTTGTATTAAGTCATATAATGACTAAAGAAATTCTTCTTTGCCTTAAATCATTTGAAATAAGTAGAGAATTTAAATGTTTTTAATGTTGAAAATGAGAATTCATATGGAATTTTACATGTTATTTCATTTAAACAATTTTTAGCAAAATTCATGCTTTTGTAGATAACTTAAATATACTTCCTATACTTAAAAAGAAAAAAAATAAAGATAACTAGTGAATTTACAATGAATTATACCTCACAGCGAACGACTTGGACTCAACTAGTAAAAATTTTCTAAACTCAGATTTGCGAGGATCTCCACATCATCTAGAACAATCCTTTCTTGAACACCTATAACCCTAGGTGGCATAATCATCCAAACATTTCATGGTCAGGAAATAATCCAAATCCAAGACCTCAATTCCAACCTCGACCATAGGCCCCACACCTATATCAACCCATTCAGCTGAGGCCCAACCTAAATTACCAATCAGGGCCTAACAAGGATGATTAGATGGCCCTGATTCTTCAAACTCTGGCTGGCATTCAAAAATAGCATAAAGACGAGATCACAGAGGTCTGTAATCAACTTGCAAGGATGGCGAATTCTTGCCAGTCGGGTACACTTCCTTCCTAACCTCTGCCTAATCCAAACAGCATGTCGACCTAAAAACACATTGTGAACCAAATCTACAGCCAAGCATGCTATACCCAACCTGGCCTGGCAACTCATCCCTATGTATTTTCTCTACCACCTCAACTGAGCCAAAACACACCATGACTTACCTGACCCCACTTACACATCAGTAAGAAGGAACGACTTTCTCCCCTCCACCTCCACATCATGATTATGCCATGATAAATATTATAGGCAAAGAATAGAAACATGTCCCCAAAGATAGCCAATCCATTCCCCTATCATAGATCTTATCCCACCTCCACACTAGGGGACTGTCAGAATCTGATGTAACAAGACCTCTGAGGAATGCACAAGTCACCATTCCATTACTTGATATCCTCACTCCCAATCCTACCTCACCTGACTTATCCAAAAAAGATGTAGAAAAGCTATCACAAGGAAAGGTAGTACTGTCTAAAAATGTAAGTGCCATAATCCAAAATAGTCTACCTCATAAGAAATCTGATCCAGGCACCCCATTAATCCTCTGCAATATTGGTGATACAAATTTCAAGCAGGTTGTACTAGACCTTGGTGCTTCAGTCAACCTCATCCATACCACCCTATTTGAAAAATTACAGATCAGATACCTAAAACCCACACATGTTACTTTGCAACTAGCTGACCGAACCCTGATCACACTGATTGGGATGGTAGAGGATGTGGTAATTAAAGTTAAGGATTTCAGCTACCTAGCTTATTTCCTAATTATTGACATGGATATGCCACAACAGATACAGGATATGCCCATGATTTTGGGAAGATCATTCTTGTTTACTACAAGAGCCATAATCGACTATGAATCAGGGCATATGGTAATTGCCTTAGGAGATCAACATGCTGAGATTAATATTTTTGAGGCAACAAAAGGAAATGCTCAACAAAACAACTACGTTTTATCTAGGACCTCATGACTATATCATTAATGGAAAACCTAGTGCTAAAATTTGAAACATTTCACATACTAGATGATCCTGATGGGACTGAGCATTATAACAACAGCACAGTAGAGGCTTTCACCTTTGATTTTGACGACATAGCCAGGCATTGTGGGAAACATGGTGACATACTGGATTCAGATTCAACGAATATGGAGAAATTTTGTTTTGAGGACTTCCAAGAATCAGGCTTAGCAAATATTGAGAGTGACCTCCAACTAGAATATGAATCTTTTACAGAATTAAAGATAAATGATCCAAAAGGCACTCTCCAAACATTCACTTTTGATTGGGATGAAATTTATTGTAAAGATCCATTTGAAGACCTAATCTTTGAGTCATTTCATGAGGAGGCAATCTCACATTCAGTAGAAAAGAATCAAAATGACTCATTGGATATCGATTCATTAGGCCACATAGCATGAGAGGAACCACACATCTGGGATATGCTGATTAGATTCACCTCTATTGGATTTTGGATCCATGATGATCATGATGTGAAATTTGGCGTGATTTGTAATTAATGCTTTTAATGTCGTTGTAACACGCAAATTCACATACACTTTTAAATTTGTATCCTAGATAGGGAAGTATCTAGGGTTGTCCAAGGAGGAAAAAATTACAATTCAATTCTCTTGCTAAAAATAAATCTCAACTTTCTTTTTGGTATTTTAAATATATAATTTTTTTATGTTTTGAAATAATACTGGAAAAGTGCGAATTGTGACGAAAAAGTGCTAACACCTAAAATGCTAAGCTGAAACTTAAGAGATTAAAATGTCCACTACCTAAGCTCACTCTAGGCAAGTGGAGACCTAGAGTAATTAGGGAGTGGAAGTACAATAAGTGCTAGAACAACAGTAACAATTGCAATAGAAAATTAAAAAGAAGGCAATTTGATTAACTAGAACTTGTGTTCTTTTCAAAGACAAGTAGAGGAATGCTTCTACTAGAAATGAAAAAATCTAAAAGAAATAAAAGAAACACAAATCCTCTTGCAAAATTTGGTGAAGAAGGGGATCTTCTTGCTCCAAGCCTAGCTGCTCCTTGGCTTGAAAAGAGGGCCTCCTTCTCCTTCCTTGAGAGCTCCTCCAAGGTGGATGCTACCACCTTCAATGCTCTCCTCCAAGGGGTGGGCGTGCACCACCCCCAAAAGCTCCTCCAAGGTGGTGTGGACCACCTTCAAGATCTCCTCCAAAGATCTTCCTTGCCTGGCTTCAACTTTGGCTGGCGCGGCTCAAGAGAGAAGGGAAGAGGGGAAGTCACCAAAGGGCAAAATATCCCCTTAATCTTCTTCTTCTTCTTCTTCTCTCTTGGGCGTGGGTGAATATGAGGGTGAATTTGAATATCCAGGGATGGTTTGAATGGTGGTGGGTAGTGGTCTTTTTATAGGGTAGGATGAGGGGTTAAGGTGCCTCTTGAGATGGAGGGCTGAGATGGGAGGATGGAGGTGGTTAGATGATCCTAGGGTTAAGGATGGTTGGCGCCACCTAAGGGGTGTAAGGGGGTAGTTAGGGTTGATCAAGAGGCACCTAAAAGTGGCACCAACCATGGAGAGGTGCCATGGGTTGACGCCAACTTTGAGGTTTCTAGAAGGTGGGATTATGTGGAGGGTGGAGATGGGTTTAAGGGGAGATGTGTGGTGGAGATGAAGGGGATTTTTGGAGGGAAAAGTGGTGCCAACAAGGAGGTAGTTAGGGTGGTTTTGGCGCCACTTTTAGGTGTCTTTTAGAGGTGGTGGGTAGGCTAGGTTGGCGCCAAGTAGGTTTAGCTTATGTGGAGCTTAGGTGGAGCTCGTTGGTGGAGTTGTTAGGTAGGGTTTTTGGGGGGTACAAGCCAAGGAAGCTAGAGCATAGCTAAGCAAAGCTAAGCTAGCTTAGCTAATGGTGGAGTAGCAGAGGAGGTGTTGGAGCTAGGGTTTGGAGGGAGGAGTTGGTTCTGAAGAGTCCAAAGCTGAAGTGGAGTTGGCAGCTGCTGAAGAGGTCAACAAGGGGCTACTCCAGGTGGCTTAGCTTGCTAGTTCCTTGCTAGCTACTAAGCCAAGCTAAAGTGAGCTGGCTTCTATTGAATGAATCTAAGGTGAGCTAGGTCTGGTGCTCCTGGGGAGGATTGAGCTGGTTGAGACAGCTAAGGTAGCTTAGCTCAATTAGCTTGAGCTAAGCTGGGTCCTCGAGAGCAGGACTTGAGCTTCCTGAGCTGGGATGAGTTCTTCTTCAGCTGGCTGGAGTTGAGTGGAGCTAGATGTAGCTAGATCTGAGATAGGGTGAACTCTAGTCAACTCAGCTGAGCTAGCTAGAGCTCCCTATGGACTAGTAGGAGCTAAAATGAGCTAGACTCAACTAGGTTGAGCTGGATTTGAGCTGACTTGAGCTATGGTGTGCTAAGATGAACTCTCTTGAGCTGCCATTCAGCTAAGATTAGCTGAATGGAGCTAAGATGAGCTAACCCTAGTTCAAGTGAGCTAGGTTCCAGCTATGGTGAGTTGGATCAAGCTGAGTTCCTGCTAGTTTGAGCTCCTCCTTCACCATTTGCCTTCTTGAGTGCTAGGGTTTTAGGGATTTGTATATCTGTTCATCCTTAACACTCACAGAAACACATTAAAACAACAAAAGAAAATGCAATGCATGCCTAACCTAGTTAATGCCTAAATGTAGCCCAAAAACTCATTTGCAGAGTAAAATCCTAAGAGCTAGGTTTGTTTTAATGCATAAGAATGATTGTAAACTGGTGTTTATCAAATTATATTTTAGAACTCCATAATCAATACATCTTCCAAGTGATTCCTCTACAAAAACTCCATAAGAACCATCCAGAAATGAATCAATCTAATCCATATCATAGATCTTCTAAAATGACTCTTCATCATAATTTGACATTCATCTATGGCTATGTGATTCTCATTCATCACGATCACATATTTTCCTGATCATTGCATCCACCTATTGAGCTCATTGCACTCAGCTGATGGCGTTAAGCTTAGTGCTCAATGGGATGCAACCCGTCATCTTTCGAAAAAAATAATCTGAAACTCTTTTGACATATCTCCTTGCTGAGCTCATATTGTACATTAGGGTTTGTCCATTAGAACATTCAATCCCACCTTTGGTACATGTACCCTAACCTGAAATCATCTACAACAGTCATCCCGACACATCCACCCACCCGTTGATCCTATTCTAATGTATGATCTAAGCTAAACCCAAACCCACCTAATTTACAATGAGGACATTGCAAATCATAGGCATGCAAGGGGTATTAAAGTGTAAAATGCCATGAAAATCAAATCACAAAAGGATTTTGCATTAAAATATATATATATAACTTTTGGAGGTTGAGGAAAAAGAAGATCCACTTGAGAAAAAGATGAAGAAAAGGAGGGAAAGAAACAAAAAGAAAAGAAAGAAAGGAGAAAAAAGAAAGAAAAAAAAATTGAGTCCCTTCAAAATAATATGGAACTTACTTACGTTCTAGGTTGGAAGACCTGGAATGCTACAACTTAAGGGATTAGTGGTGATTACTGACCTTAGGCCTCTTGGATATGTTCAGAGATTTAAACACTCACATACTTGTCAAGATCCAGATTAATCCTCAAGAGGTTAAGGAAAATGCAAAGCTTATGTATTTGGCCTAAGGCTTAGGGATTATTCAACCCCGTTAACTGATCTCTAGTTTGTGGGACTCGGTAACTTAAGCACCTAAATCACACACAGTCTGGTTTAGTGCGCTTAAATATGAAATCATGCCAAAAAGCGTTTATGCTATTCCAAAAATGGTCTTAAGATCTAGATTAGGAGCGGCTCGAAAACACAAGTTGATTTAGACGAGTTCTCAGTGTGGAGAGGCGAAAAAGTTCCCTTTGAAGATGCGTAATAACATATCGTCTCCTAGGATATCTAAATATCCTACCGGGGGCACGTAAGCACCTTGTGCTGGCTCAAATGCTAAGGGCAACATTATCACGAAATGTCGATTGCTAGGGTCTAGATTTAGCTATAGAATGCCATGGATGACACTATCCTAAAGTGTCGAAAGCCAGGGTTCTGGGGTTGCCATGGGTGGTGCTATCTCGAAGCATCGATTGCCAGATACCTTGTGAGGTTTGATGGTGGGAGTAAGGAATCCAATACAGAACATGTTTAGGGCCAATCCGAGGTTGGATCTAAGGGAAAATATAATAAAAAGAAAAAGAGAGAGAAATCTCTCCACAAATGAAAATCTTCTATCCCTCTCTCTCTTACAAAAAAATGCACTCGCAAATAGAACTTGGGCTAACCATGTTACAAGCACGGGTGCTTTAACCTCTAGGTCCAACGAACCTTAGGATAGTTCTTGCGGGCCTCAGAAACCTTTGTGGTAGACTGAGGCAAAAGCTAGTCAGGTCCAGATCTTGGCTGGTATTTGAGTCCTTCTATGCCTATTGTTGGTATTAAGATCTGATCCCTAAAGATGCGGCTTAGTAGGGCATCTTAACGGTTACATCCAACCTAGATAACTGTTCTAATCCATAGAATTTCGCTAATGGACTAGCAAAATCTAGCATGGGGGTATGATGGGAAAACCATCATGAGCCCTAACTAGCTCAATTTGGTTTGATAAAGTTGATAAAAGCCCCTACATAACCATCAAAGGATCATATATGCATAATGTTCTGTTTTGTGAAGAAGACAAGAAACAAGGGTTATTTCTACAATTTTAATTGCATCTCACAAATAAAAAATAACCATGGGGTAATTCAGGAGTTTACTAAAGGTCAAATGGTCTTTAATGTCTAATAAGTGGGTTCATGTAGAACAAAATGAGTTTTCACGCATTTGAAGAATTAATGAACATGTGAAACCCTAAAAACAAACCAACTTAATTAACTAAGGTTCTAGTCAGGATAAAATTCATCCAAACCTTCTGAAAATCATATAAAAATATTCTCCAAGGTTTGGTATCCTTGATTTGACTATCTAAACCCAATTTAACCTAAAATAGAGTCTTAGATAGACAATTGCTCTAATTTGGGTTTTTTCATAAATTACCTAGTCAAACTTCATTAAAGTCAAAATCTAACTTTACCATTAGATTCCTTGTGTCCAAATTAGGTTTTTACCAAAATTTGGCCCCAATCTGGGATCATCGTGACATAGTTTTCATTTTGGTCTAGTGTGACTCTTGTTCTCTCAAATAGCCCCTCAGCTTTTGAAATCTTTGAGAAAGCCCCCCAACATCTTCATCTTCTTCGCAAATTAGTCCTTGCCACCATTGGAGGTCAACCGACCTCTAAGAAGGCTTTGACCGACCTAAATCCTACTCAAATCTCAATCAAATCCCTCGAAATTTGGTGAGATTGATGTTCACATCTAGGAAAACCTATTGGGATTGATTCTAACTCCTAAATCCCTCTATTCGTGTGTGTGAACCCACGAAATCAGTGGGGTTCTTATTGAATCCCAAGCAAGCTAATGAAGCATGTTTCCTATTCTAAGAGCTCTCCTAAGCCGTATAAAGGACCTCCCTCGCCTACCACACCTCCTTAGCAAGTTTTTGAGCCAAAAACACCTCTTCTTTCCTACCTCCGGCTCGCTCCAACTCGTCTCTGGTAACTCTCTACCTCCAGCCTCTTCGCTAGCCATCGCATACCATAGGCGGTCGGTTCCACCACCCCTCGTCTTTCCTCACCTCGTAATACCAACGAGGTGTCTCCTAAACCACCATTGTCGCTATTCTACCCCACCAAAGCACCTTCCTTCTCCGACGCTGGCCATACTAGAACCAACGCCATCTCTGCTCCCCTTGATCTATTAGCTAGCTTCATTGACTTCTTAGCATCTATTCATTGTCACTGTGCTGCTACCGCTTTGAATCGACCCCTCACATGCCCTCCACACCTCCATCTTCCACCTCACCGGCATACCTCCGGCAAAGCATTCCCGCATTCACTGACAATCTCTCCACCTTCCACTATGTCAACAAGCATTGCCTTGACTCACTGATCAAAAGCCCCAAAGAAGTTTGGGACTTTGATCATCCAATCACCCCATCGAACTCACACCTCTCCACTCCATTGTCCTGAGGTCATCAAACCTCTACACACTCTCTCTCACCCCTCCACGCATGCCACCACACTCGTCATTCCAGGGCAAAGGTTTTGAATTGCTCTTACATGGCTGAGAGGCCTTATTCATGATTTCAGGTGTGTAGATCATTGCACCATTACCAAAGCTGCTTCGAGCAAGCTCGTAGCGTGTTCTTCAGACATCTGCTCCAGGCCTTCACCCCAGGTGAAGCGGATTTATCTCAAGAATGTTCCCAGGTGGTCAATTGCGAGAGTTGACTGCTCCAAGGATGCTAATTGAATGAGAGTTGTTGTTGCTGCTACACGAGAAGAAGATGGGGACTTTATTCCTACATCATAAATGGCAGATTAGTTGAAGCCGCATAAAAGGAAAAAGTGATACCAATCGGTTGCCCAAGACACCCGAGGGGTCGGGTCCCCCACTCACGAGTCTTTCACTCCTCACTTCTAACCCACACCTACAAGTTTGGTCACTTGGATCCGGTTACTGTGCATACCCAATTACCCAATTAGTAACCCAATTAAATTAAGAGGAGAAATAGAGGAGGGGGTTTTGCTTTGCAAAGTGAAGCCTCAACACTTAGTCGTTAAGGAGTTGTGCAAAGCCCTTGTACATAAGAAGAAGAAGAGGAAGAGCTGAGAAAGAAAGAAGAAGCCAAAGAAAAGAATAGTGCCTTTGCATTATAGCAGTTAAGCGTTTAAGCCATCTAATTGGAAGCTCTATCGTCTGAACCCCACTCATTTCCTTCTTTTTACAGAATTCTCGATTTGATCAGGCCCTTCTTGATCTGGGTTCATCCATCAACCTTACTCACACTGTTGTCTATGATCAATTTCTATTCGGGGAGTTAAAACCCACCTTGGTTACAATTCAACTAACTGATCGATTAGTGAAAACATCGAGGGGGGTGGTTGAGAATGTGATCATTAAGGTCCTCATATTCTACTTACCCGTGGACTTTTTCATTTTCAATATGGAGGTTTCTCCCAGTCTCCGTGATGCACCAATCATTTTAGTTTGCCCATTTTTGGCAACGGCCCGAGCAAACATTGACTGTGCATTCAAGTGTATGGAGATTGCCCTAGGAGATGGACTTAGACTTGATATATTAAGGAAATCAAGGAACTTTGATTGTGATCACATCTAAGGGGATAGTGAAGATGAGGAATCAGCTTTCTGTGGTAGCATTGGGTTCCTTTGTGATGACCAAATGTTGCATTCATCTTCATTGTCAGGGCTTTTAGATCTCGATCCACACAGGACTGAGACCACCACAATGAACATTTCTTCCTGCGGATTCAATTTTCTAGGGTGTTCATCAGACCACAGCACCCCTGACTATCTTGATCCACATATTACTGAATCGCCCTTGCTAATACAGGAAGGCGCAACTGTAACAAGTGGGTTTCCCATTAACGCGGTCATGATTGACTATTTAGCAAGTGGTGAATCAGTAGGAATCCATGCATATCAGGATCATCAGATTCCTGCTACTAATTCTACACCTCCTACTTCCACCTCTGATCCTGACGCACTGCTTACAAAAGCGAAATCGGGTTTAAAATGCGTCGTAGTATAGTTGAAATCACTTTAAAAACAAATAAATTTTATTACTCGAAGTTTAAGTCCAAGGTCGAACACAGGGAACAAATGGAATTCATGCACTAATCTGAATAATAGATGTAAATTGAACACATAAAACTACTCAAAATCTAATTCAGAATGTAAAGCATCAGTATATAGAGCATAAAAAGGATTGTAGCTACAACTAATGAAGATCTGATGAAAAATTGGATGTTTGATTATACAATCAGATGCCTTATAAGTAAGATGCTACAGTATCATCCACTGAATTTTTCCTTCTTCTTCTGCCTTCTGCTTCTCTTTCTTCTTTCTCTAATCTTTCTCCTTCCTTTCTTCCTTCTTTCTTTCATTTCTTTCTTCTCTGTTCTTTGCCTTGCAATCCTCAACTGCTTTGTTCTTCCTCTTTCCTTAGCTTCTCTGCAACTCTTTCCCTCTTTAGCTCTCTTCTACCTTTAGCCCTTAACTACTTCTTCAGCGTCCTCTTTCTTCAACCGTGCAGTGCCTTCTCCTTCCTTAGCTGCTGTGGTTGCCACTCTTTCTTCCTTGGATTCACCTTTGGCTTCTTCTTCTTTTCCTTTCCCTGCAAGAGCAAAACCTACCCTACCCTCCCCCACGAACTCTTCTCTCCTTTCTCTCTTAGGCTTGCTCTCCCAAAGCTTTCTTGGGTTAACGGGTCGGGTTAGCACGCCCGGGACTAGGCCCACCAGCGTGGGTGGTGGGCGAGGAGTGCACGGGTAGTCGGGTCAGAACCAGGTTTGCGAAGCGTGGGTCACGAACAAGGCGAACGGGATGAGTGGGACCTCACCCCATGTCAGGAGGCCATAAGGCCCTGACACTTTTTCAACTTATATCACAACTCCTACTTCAAATCTTCCAAGGTGGGACTAAATGTCCCACCTTCCTCTTGTGCGCAGTCGAAGGCACTCAAATGTGGCTACTGCTGTGGCCTCCAAAGCCAATCACTTGGCTAAGGTTATGCACAAGACAATTCCGCGTAGCCTGGGACCTGGAGCCTAGAGCAAGGCTACCTGGCACAAGCTTGCAAGCAAGCTTCGTGCTTGCTTCAATGGCGGTCGAGGTCCAAACCTGCACTCATGCAAAACGGCCTTGCAACCTCATCAAAACATGCAGGAAGCTTGACCATGGCATGGCGAAGGTGGCACGGTGCTTGGCGTGGTGCGGGGTGGCCTGGGTGTGCGTGCCTAGGTTACCCTGTCCGTGCGGAAGTGGGTGAGTTCAGGGGGCATGTTGGGAGTGTGTGGCACTGAATGGGAAGAGGGGCTATCATCAGTGTGATGTGGCGGAGCTCATGAGGTGGTTGGCAAGGTGGGTGGATGCGTGGAGCGGCGGGAGCGCCTCGTCGGTGGTCTACCGGAGGTGGAGAAGATGGAGATGATGTGCGAGCGTCGAGGGATATTTTAGGAAATAAAGAGGGGGAAACAGGAGGAGAGAGGGGGGAAGTACCTAAACTAATTTTAAGGACGAAGGGGGAAGGGATGGTAGACGGCTCGTGTCTACTGTCGCTGGAGATGAAGGTCTCAGTAGGAGGATGACGGTGACGATGAGAGGGTAGCTAGAGCATTGGCTGGTGCGACATGACACGAACGAAGGAGACAAAGGCAACTCTGCCACTGGTATTGTGGCGGAGCGACGAGAGAGGGAGATAAAGGTCGCCGGAGCTCGCTGGGAGTTTGGTCAGAGGGGAAGAGAGGAAATTGGGGGTTATCTCTGGCCAATTCAAGTTGGGGATCTACGGGAGGATCAGGACACCCTCGCTTGGCGGAGGGCCTTGTGCTTGGGAAGGCAAGCTTCCAAGCACGGCCAAGTCACCTGAGTTGGAAGGTCGAAAAGATGCAAATCTCTCATGCATTTGCATGAGAGTTGGGTAGGAATTGAAGCTCTAAATTGAGTTCACATGAATGGGAATTCCTCAGAGAATCACCTTTTCAAATTTGAGAGGGATTCTCTGAGGAATCAGGGAGTTGTTTCCCTTGAATCCTTGTCGGAGTAGGATTCCCACCACTGTAATTGTAGAGGGACCTAATTACAAAGAATGATGAGGAAGCTAGGGGGTTGTCTGCAAGAGTTTTCAAAAGTTAGGGGTATGAATATAATTGGGCTGGATTGATTTGCAAAGTAGGTCAAGGTGAACTACCCTTAGGTCCAAATTTTGGTAAGAAACTAATTTGGACCTTGAAGGTTCTTCCCTACTTGGAGGGGGTGAGATCAGTGTGATGTAAAAAATGAGTAATCGAAATATAAAGCAATCTCACAAAATAAGCAATCACAAAATGTACACAAGTAATTTTAGGTGGAAACCCAAACCGGGTGAAAACCACCACCTAACCCTTTCGAGTTAGGATTTTCCGATCAACCTAGTTGATCAAATCCACTAACCGAATCACTTTAAAACGAGGGTGATTCAACCTCAGTACAACCACGCTACAAGTACGAGGGTAGCGTTCCTCAACCCCTTCTCTCCACGAGAAGGATTTTGTCCCACGAAGGAGACGGGAATTCGCAAAGCGAATACCCAACCAAATAACAAAGATAAAATAAACAACAAACCTATAGAGCCAACAAAGTAATAAACCTAAGCTTCTATAGGATTTAGGAAACTCCCCTTTGCAAGGAGTGCGTCGACGATGACGCGGGTGCGTGAGCCACGCAACGGCGCAATGTCGCTCTCGTAGACAACGGCGGGAGAGCGGGTGCGCGACGGTTTGATGCTCTCAAGATGTAGAACTTGAGCTTAGAGAGCAAGAGCTTCTTGGACACAAGAGTGTGAGAGTGTATTACAAGGTGTCTCTTGGTGTGTATCTTGTGTCTCTAAGTGTTTCTCTTAGTGTATATCTTGTGTTTCTAGGTGTGAAAAGGCTCCCCTCTATTTATAGAGGCCTTAGGAAGGCTTTGGAAGGCTTAGAAAAGCTTCCATAGTCGTTGGGAACAAAGTCCAAGAGAATCAGGTCGAAATCAGGACAATGATTACATTTGACAGGGTTATCAGACGTCTGGAAGGCCACTTTAAGACGTCTGATTTCAATGTCAGACGTCTGATTCTATGCGGGTTTCCTCCTGACTTGAATCAGATCTAAACAGGGTTTTTGTTCAAGTCGATCAAACGACATATAGGACGTCTGGCACTATGCCTGAACGTCTGGAAACCTACTTTTACTGTGGGAATTGATTTCCAAACGTTGCAACGGCTAGAAAATCTCTGAGAAGAGATTTTGGGTCAGCCGAGGCAAAACGGTCATTTATCAGACGTCTGGGAAGACCTACGGACGTCTAATAAGGCTCTAACGGTCATATACTGCCGTGCTTGCTAAGTTAGCCAACGGTCCACTATATGGACGTCTGGCAAGGTCATCAGACGTCTCCTAAGACGTCTGCTCTAAGGTCTGGACGTCTGATTTCATCAGACAGAACTAACTATGTCCAGCCTAACAGTTATCAGATGTCTGAAACAACAGTCAGACGTCTTAAAATACTTTATCAGACGTCTGATATTGGAATTAGACGTCTGGAAGTGCTGTTTGAACCCTATATTGGTTTTCTAAGTATTCTACAGAAAACCTAAGTATCCTAGGGTTGTGATGGTGTTCCTAGGACTACACTGTTAGGGTTCTTTGAGGCTCTTTAACATGAAATATCTAAGGAAATAAAGAGCAACAAAAGAAACGAAAAATACAACAAGTACAAAAGAAGGAAATCTATCCTATTCTTCATTTCCTTCCATCTTCAATCTTTCGCTCCACGCGAACCTCCTCTGTTTTTCGTCAAGCTCCTCCAATCCGTCCTGGATGCGAGCTCGAACTCCGTCTAAACACGTCCACATTTGCAATTGACCTGAAATCTAGGACTCAAATAGCAAATGTTAAATAACACGTGTTTTGTTATCATCAAAACAAATGATCGTGGTGCTCTAGCACCAACAGACCTAAGGAATCTAATGGTGAGGTTGGATTTTGGTTTTGATCACGTTTGGTTGGAAAATTTACACAAACACCTAATTTAGGGCAAACATTTGACTGGGACCCCTATTTAGGTCAAAATAGGTTGAAAAGGCAAAATTGAAGGTTCTAAATCCTAGAATATATTTTTCCATGAATTTTAGAGGGTTTAGGTGAATTTTATCCTAATTAGAACCTTGTTAAATTAAGTAGGTCTTTTTTAGGTTTACATGAAGTCATTTAATTCCCATATTTCACATGAACCCTTTTCTGTTTCAGCCAACCCACTTTCTATGTTGTTAAAATCATTTGACCTGTGTTTACTTCCTGAGAAATCCCCTTGTTGCACAGAAATGGTAAAATTACAGTTTTACCTCTTGTTTCGTGCTTTTCTTTCAGAAGGGTTTTTCCTTGAGTTTGGACCTTCAGTTGGTTATGTAGGAGCATTTGTTCTCTTTTCTAGGTCAAAATGAGCTAGTTAGGGCTCTTGATGGAGTTCCCATCATAGCCCCATGCCTAGCTTTTTCTAGTCCCTTAGCAAAATTTTAAGGTCTTAACTTCTATTCTAGACCATGAGTTCCTTTCACACATGATGATGAGTGCTCTTTCTTTTTCTTTTTGATTAGGTTAGAATGCCAACAGTAGGTCTAGAGGTACTCAAGTACCAACCAAAATCTAGACTTGACTAGCTCTAGCCTCAGTCCTCCGCGAATGTTTTTAAGGTCCACAGGAACTATCCTGTGGTTCGTTGGACTTTGCGGTTAAAGCACCCATGCTTGAGACATATTTTAGCCTTGGTTCAGTTTGTAGTGCATTTTTTGTAAGAGAGACAGAGGATTTATTTGTTTGGAGAGTTTTCTCTCTCTTTTCTTTTTATTTCTATCTTCGGATTGGCTTCTCAACACGGCTTGTATCTGATTCCTTGTCCCCATCATCAATCCTTAAAAGGTCCCTAGCAATCGATGCTTCATTGATAGCACCGCCCTGGCAACACCCAGAACCCTGGCTTTCAAGATTTTGAGATAATCTTGCCCATGGCATTCTATAGCTAAATCCAGACCCTGGCAATCTACATTTCATGATAATGCTACCCATGGCATTTGAACCAGGAGACGATATGTAAATATCCTAGGAGACAAGTACCGAGGAGACGATATGTTATTACGCATCTTCGAGGGGAATTTCCCGCCTCTCGACACTGGGAACTCATCCAAATCAACTTGTTTTGATCGGCTGTTCCTAATCTAGGCAACTTTTTTCAGAACATTTAAATGCTTTTGTGTGATTTTGATAGTTATGCGCATTGAACCAGACTGTGTGTGGATTGGGGTCCTTAGGTTACCAAATCCTGCAAACCAAAGGTCGGTTAATGAGGTCGAATACTCCCTAAGCCTTAAACCTAATACTTAAGCTGTGCATTTTCCCCAACCTCTTGGGGATTATCCAGATCTAGCAGATACTTGAACTTTTAAGCCTAAGAGTCTAGCCCAAAAGGCCTAAGATCAGCATTCCTATTAATCTCTTTTTGTGTCTCATTAGCACTTTTTCCTTCATTTTTCTTTTCCATGTTGTGGTCTAGAACTTCAGTTATTCCCTTAATTTCTTACTAATGACTATCGCTTTTTTTTTCTTTTTCATTTTGTGCTCCTTTTCGTCATTTTTCACATTTCCTCAAATTTTTGTGTGGCCTCCAAATTTTCTCCCCTCCTCCAACTTTTTATTCTTTTTCACAATTTTCTATTTTTTTAGTATTTTTGGCATATGTGATTTTTTTGTGAGAACCCTTCTGAATTTTCTTGATTTCTGTATGTTTGCACTTTACCACCCCCCATGCCTAAGTTTTGCATTGTCCTCATTATAAATGGAGGGTGTGAAACATTGTTGGGTTCAAGGACTTGGAATAGGATTTATCGAGTGGGCGAATGGGTCGGGAATGACTGATCCGAACAATTTCAAGCTCTAGCATGTGTACCAGAGGTGGGATCGACTATTCTAAGATTGAACTCGGGGTGCAATAGACATGAAGGATAGATAGATAATCAGAAGGATCTCAGGTTTTTGGAATGACAGGTTGCCTCCCATTAAGTGCTAAATTCAATGCCTTCAGCTGAGCAGGAAATGGTATGGAGAGGGAGTGGTCAAATCTGTAGAGTTTTGTAGAACAAGCACCTTGATTAAGAGCCTGAATGGTCCAACCGAGTGCTTGTTTAGATCAATAAGCTGTTGATGCAGCCCAAACCCAATCAATTTGGTGGGTTGATAAATGTAGATCAGAGATGTGGAACCCACCATATGCTATGGAGCTCGGAAGGATGTGGAAGTGTGAATTCGAGGTTTGGCTAAGTCGAATTAGCTTGGTTAGGGTAGGGATCTGTAAAATAATCAGTGGATGATGCGGAAATCCTACAGGGGTGATCAGAGAATGATGGAGCATGGTCTTTAGTCTGATCAATGTCCGAAACCTGATATAGATGTGGAGTTGAATCATCTGCAATCGACTCAGTAAGAGGGGAATCAAAATAGAAATTAAGTTCGATTGCAGGTTGGGGTTGAAAACAGGTTTGGATAGGTTCTGTATATGTGGAGGAGGTGGATTCAATAAGAATTGTGTTTGAGGGCTCTTCTAGAAAGGAGTTACAGGTGGTTTCATTTAGAGAGTCCTCATAGTAACTCTCAAATTCAAAAGTGAATGCCTGAAGGGTATCTATAGGATGAGGGAAATCTGAGTCAAGAAAAGATTTGAACTCTAGGTTGCAGTCACTCTTGGCATTTTCTGGTTTTGATTCCTGAGGATGGAAAAGAAATGACTCCATCTCACTAGAACCTGAATTTAAATCAATGATCTCAGGGTCAAGGACCTCAGAGTCAGAGTCGAAGAATGAATCATGTGAGTTGAGGTCATAGATTGGCTCGTCATATTTCGGAAACAGAGGTTCTCCAAAATCATGGTAAGATTCAAAATCGTCGGAGAACTTGCGAAAATCAAGTTCTGAATGAGATTCGAGATCAGGAGTTCCACCATCGAGTAAATCACATGATGTAGACTCAGCAACCTGGCATGGGTCTAGCCTATTCTTCGATTCTGAGATCAAAGAGGTGTCCTTATATGGTCTAGGCTAAGACGTCTGATTTTATAATCAGACATCCAATTTTTCATTAGATCTTCATTAGTTGTAGCTACAATTCTTTTTGTGCTCTGTATACTCATGCTTTACATTCTGAATTAGATTTTGAGTAGTTTTATGTGTTCAATTTACATCTATTATTGAGATTAGTGCATGAATTCCATTTGCTCCCTGTGTTCGACCTCAAACTTAAACTTCGAATAATAAAATTTATTTATTTTCAAAGCAATTTCAACTATACTACGATGCATTTTAAACCCGATTTCACTTTTGTAAACATTTTGGCGTCGTTGCCGGAGACGAAGGTCCCAGTAGGAGGAGGACGGCGATGATGAGAGGGTAGTTGGAGCGTTGGCTGGTGCGGCGCGATGAGGACGAAGGAGATAAAGGCAACTCTGCCACTGGTATTGTGGTAGAGCAATGAGAGAGGGAGATAAAGGTCGCTGGAGCTCGCTGGGAGTTTGGTCAGAGGGGAAGAGAGGAAATTGGGGGCTATCTCCAGCCAATTCAAGCTAGGGATCTGCGAGAGGATTAGGGCACCCTTTTATAACCCTTGGTGGAGGGCCTTGTGCTTCGAAGGCAAGCTTCCAAGCACGGGCAAGTTGTCGGAGTTGGAAGGTTGAAAAGACCCAAATCTCTCATGTGTTCGCACGAGATATTGGGTAGGAATTGGAGCTCCAAATTAGGTTCACATGAACGGGAATTCCTCAGAGAATCTCTCTATCAAATTTGAGAGGGATTCTCTGAGGAATCAGGGAGTTGTTTCCCTTGAATCCTCGCCGGAGTAGAATTCCCTCCACTGTAATGGTGGAGGGACCTAATTGAAAATAATGACGAGGAAGCTAGGGGGTGTCTGCAAGAGTTTTCAAAAGTTAGGGGTTTGAATATAATTAGGCTAGACTGATTTGCAAAGTAGGTCAAGGTGAACTCCCCTTAGGTCCAAATTTTGGTACAAACCTAATTTGGTCCTAAGGAATCCAATGTTGAGGTTAGATTTTGGGTTTTACCACGTTTTACTGGGTAATTTACACAAACACCCAATTTAGGGCAAACATTTGACTAGGACCCCTATTTAGGTCAAAATAGGTTCTAAATGCCAAGTTGAACATTCTAAACCCTAGAGGATATTTTTCCATAAATTTTAGAGGGTTTAGGTGAATTTTATCCTGACTAGAACCTTGTTAAATTAAGTGTCTATTTTGGGCTTACAAGAAGTCATTTAATTCCCAGATTTCACATGAACCCTTTTCTGATTGAACCAACCCACTTTCTATCTTGTTAAAACCATTTAACCTGTGTTTAGTCCCTAAGAAATCCCATTGTTGCAGTACAATGGTAAAATTGCTATTTTACCCCTTGTTTCTTACTTTTCTTTCAAAAGGGTTTTTCCTTGAGTTAGGACCTTTAGTTGGTTTTGTAGGAGCTTTTGTTCTCCTTTCTAGATTAAAATGAGCTAGCTAGGGTTCATGATGATGTTCCCATCATGCACCCATGATTGAACTGTAGCCCTTACCTGACTCACTCAAATATGTGTTTTTAGGTGAAAGTGAGACATACCTGGTCATTATTAGTGCTCACTTAACCTAATAATAGGAGAATCAATTGATTTCTCTATTATTGGACCATAAGGCTTGTATTGGGTGGACTATTGCTGATCTCTGCGGGATTCAACCCTCATATTGTACTCATCACATTTACATAAATGAGGGGGTGAAACCGTTGAGACAACCTCAAGGATAGCTGAACCGAAATATGCTAGAGGTTGTTAAGAAAGAGATCATCAAATGGTTGGACGTAGGCATTGTATACCCGATTTCTAACAGCCAATGGGTGAGTCTTATCCAGATTGTGCCTAAGAAAGTAGGACTCACCGTTATAAAGAATGATAAGGGCAAATCCATCCCAACTCGCACCTTGACATCATGGTGGGTTTGAATAGATTATAGAAAACTAGATACGGCTACCCAGAAGAATCATTTTCCTCTATCGTTCATTGATCAGATTCTAGAGTGGTTAGCCGGGCATAGCTTCTTTTTCTTTTTGGATGGATACTCCAGGTATAATCAGGTTGCGATTAGACCAGAAGATCAAGACAAGACCATGTTCACATGTCCCTTTGGAACATTCGCTTTTAAGTGAATGCCCTTTGGCTTCTGCAATGCACCAACGACATTTCAACATTGTATGATGGCCATCTTCTCTAATATGATTAGGGATTATGTGGAAGTATTTATGGATGATTTCTCCATTTTGGGGGATGACTTTTCATCTTGTCTTGATAACCTAACCAAGATCCTAAAATGGTGAATAGAAGTAAATCTAGTATTTTCATGGGAAAAAAGCCATTTCATGGTGAGGGATGGCATTGTACTAGGACACAAGATCTCATCCAATGGACTTTAGGTCGATCGAGATAAGTCTATAATTATATCCCAATTACCCTACTTAGGTTAGTTAAACAGATCAGATCATTCTTGGGTCATGTCAAATTTTACCGGAGATTTATATGCAATTTCTAAAAAATTGCATGCCCATTGAGGAATCTCCTGGTAGCCAACGTATCATTTGAGTTCAATACCTCATGTCTCAGCACCTTTGAGACCTTGCAGAGTGTTGTTTCTAATTCTCTGATTCTCCAACTGATGCAAGATTTGCACGATTTTATAAATGGGGTTTTAATGTCGTTGCAACGTGCAAAATCGATCAGCTTTTAAATTGATATTCCTAGATAGGGGTGATATTTAAGGTCATCCAAGGAGGCCAATTTATTAGTCAAATAAGTGATTCTCTCTCTCATCTCTTAAATCAACACTTCTTTTGTTATTTGATTTTTGCAAATTTTTATTCTTGGAAATAAGGGGGATACGAATGCAAAGATAGAACTACACTAAAGAAACTTGCCTAACAACTAGAACCTAAGTGAGAAGAGAAGTCTTCTCTTCTAAGCTCACCTTAGGCAAGTGTGCCTAGGGTAATTAGAAGAGAGATGTGATGCACTAAAATAAATAAAGTTGCTACTTGAAATTGAAAATTCAAGAATGAAGAAAGACACTTTACTATTAAGAAGAAATGTTTACAAAGTACCTAGGGAGCTCAACTAAGCAGAGGTTCCACTTAGTTATTCCCTAGGTAGATGAATGCTTAACAGGAATTAAAATGCAACAAAATAAAAGATAGAAAATTCTCCAGAGTAGCTGAGGTAGGCTTCGCTCCAAGAATGGTGGCTCCCAGACTTGAAGAAGACATCCTTCTAGCTCCTTGAGTTTCTCCTCTCAAGAGAGGACGTCCTCCACCCTTCTTGCCTCCTGCTTGGTCCTCCACCTTAGTGAAGAGCTTACTCCTGGCATGGCACAAGGAAAGAGAAAGAAGAGGAAGAAGGCACCAAGGGAGTGGGTAGTTTGCTCCCTTAATCTTCTTTTCTCCTTCTCCTTTCTTGGTCATGGGATGTGTGGTAGCTATGAGTGTTTGGTAGAAAGAATTGTTGCTTGCCAAGGATGGTTTGAATGGTAGGATGGGGGTTCTTTTTATAGGCTAGTATAGATGGCGGTTAGGAAGCTTCCTTGGCACCATGTTAAAGGGTACCAAGGAGGGTGGTTAGGAAGCCTCCTTGGCACCATGTGAAAGGGTTCTAAGGAGGGTGGTTAGCAAGCTTCCTTAGCACCATGTGAAAGGGTGCCAAGGAGGATGGTTAGGAAGCTTCCTTGGTGCCATGTGAAAGGGTGCCAAGGAGTGTATTTTCGGCACCAATGGTTGGTGGTTTTAATGTAGATGGATGACCATTAAGGCAGGGAGGGAGTAGGGTGGGAGTCGGATTTGAGTTGGATCCAGCTGAATTAAGCTGGGGTCTAACTACCGGAGCTTCTGCCTTCACAAATGTTCCAAGTGCCTTCCATACTGTCAGGGTTTCTTTGATTTCCAATGCATTCATCCCTGGCAATCAAATGAAAACTACATGAGATAATGTGAAATGAATGTTAATGTATGTTGTAAACCCTAAATGCATATGCATGCTAAATTGAATGATATAATGCAATGCAGTAGACAAAATCTTAGGAACTAGATGTGAATGGATGCTAAGGATGATGTTAAATTGGTGTTTATCACACCCCCATGCTTATCTTTTTGCTAGTCCCTTAGCGGAAATTGTGATTGCACCACATTATTTCTCAAGAAACCAACTTTTTGTGTTTTGAGGAAAAAGGTCAAGATAAGACCTTGGTTGATTTTTGGTTAAGGTAGGTACGACATTTATTAAGGATAAAACATCTGGATTTAGCTTTGGATTCAAAGATTAGACAAATCAGGACCATTGTATCCTTTGAGAATTCACTACTTAACTCCTTTTTAATTCAAATATCCTGAAACTATTTTTGCTGTTAGGATTTCCCAGGCTCATGAACTCGATCCGTAACTCGCAAGTTGATGAAAATTCAGGTGTTAGTGCTGTATGATATGCAAACATTATTCTGATAAGGTCATGTTATTGAAACTTTTTTTTTTCAATTATTTCCCCCATGCTTAGCCTTAGCTTAGTCCTACTACAAATGTGTCGGGATCATCATTCCCATTACCAATCCTCGAGGGGGCTTTGGCACTAGCACTTCGAGATAGTACCGTCCATGACACACCCCAGGAGCTCACAACCCCAAAACACAATACGGTGTAAAGAGGCACTCCAAGAAAACTCAAGTTCTTGCTCCGACGCTATGGGTAGAGCACTGTCCAAGACACCTGTGCTGCAAATTACACCTTAATGCTCCATCTAAAGATATGAAATATAGATTTAGAGTAGTGATGAGGTGGTAGCATGTTTACATCGCATCGTCAAAGGAAGTATTTTTCCTTCTCTATGGGTGGAACTCAAACCAATCATCTATCTCAATCTTTTATTAAGATTTTGCAAGAGTTTTTAAATTATTTAGATGCTTTTGGGCTTGGGTAGTGTTCGCTTTGTGTGTGAAATGTTTGACACCAACTTTTCAAAAGAAAAGCAAATTTTTGTTTCGAGAACTAAGTTAGGTACTATCTAGGTTGCTAAACAAAGTTAGGTTACTTGAATCATCAAGTGTTAAGATCGAATTCTTTGCAACATACTTGATCTGTCTAGGTTTCTGGACCTGGAACATCTAAAAATGAATCCACTGCTTCATCCTTAGTTTATTAATGATTAAACCCCAGGTGTATCTAGTTCGAATTAAAGTTCAACCATTGGTCCTTTCTTTCACTAAAAATTCTCAAAACATTTTTTTAAAAGTTAAGCAAATAGAGTGCATATGCAGATGCAGAGGTTCCTTGCTTTTAATGTTTTTAGGTTCTAAAAAATAATGAAATGCCTAACAAAATTAAAGTGCCCCCCCCATGGTTAATGTTTGCAAGTTCCTTGCAAAAGGAAAAGAGTAGGAGAAGATATCACCTGAGAGAGGAAGTCAGGATAGAGGCGAAGTTTTGTAGAACCTAAAAAAGAAAATGAAAGTGAAAAGGAAAATGATGCTGGGTTACCTCCCAACCAGTGTTGTCTTTAATGCCATTTAGTCGGGTGTTAAGTGATGCATGGAAGATGGTCATTTGTGAAGATAGTTAGACATGTGAATGCCATGTAAAATGCAATCTTCCTCTTGGTACCCTAAAAAGAAAATGATGGAAATATGGTGACTAAAATGAGTGTGAAAAATGAAAGAAATACCCGAGTCTGTCTAAGGTTTTAGTTTAGAAAGAAGGCCATGCTCGGGGGGATCAGATGGTAGGTCCAAGGGAAAGGGACTGGGGGAAAAGTTAATGAGATGAAGGGTGGGTGAAGTTAGGGTGGGAGGTTGAATTGAAGTTAGAGTGGGTAGGTGAGGTGAAATTAGAGTAGGAGGGTTTTGTGAATAGTTAGGAAGAGATTTTGAGTCAATACAAGGCTCGAAGTCTTTAATGACACCGACCACCAATTTAGAGTCAGAATCCTCAAAAAAATTATGGTTGGGAAGAGAATCTATCAGCATTGTTTCCATTAGCAAATTAGATGCTTCAATATCTGAGTCCTTGAAGAAGTCATCATCATTATGGAATTTCCTAGAGGATTTTAAAATATTTAGGGTAATTGTTTGGCCTGCGTAAGTGATATCCATTTTACCTGTATGACAATTTATATTTGCTTTCGCAGTGGCCAAAATGGGTCATCCAAGAATGATAGGGGCATTAATTAGAGATTTGGGTACCTCAATGTCAAGGACTAGAAAATCTACGAGGAAGTCAATTCTGAACCTTGATAAGGACATCCTCGACAATCCCTCAAGGTTTGATCGTAGATCAATCAGCTAATTGTAAGATAACCTCGACAGGCTTGAGATCACTAATCTTAAATTCCTCAAAATAGAACTATGGGGATGATATTGATTGAGGCACCAAGATCGAGAAGGGAGCGATTAAATGTAGTATCATTAATAATCATAGAAATCAAAGGCACGCCCGGGTCTTTCATCTTAGGAGGCAACTTGCTCTGTATGATAGAGCTTACTGTCTTTGAAAGATGAACTCTTCCTTGGTTTTTATTTTGGAGTACAGAGATCCTTCAAACACTTAGCATAGGCAGGGATATATTTGAGTGCGACTAGGAGAGGGATGTTGATCTAAACTTGCCTAAATAATTCCATGAGTTCCTCATTAGTGGGCTTATATTTTTTTCTTCTTTTGGTGTTGCAGTGGAGAGCTTGGGGAAAAGGGACATGAGTCGTGTTGTGATAATCAATTTCTTTTTCTCCCTGAGTGATGGTGTTAGGAGAGTGGACTTGCACTAGGGTAGTGTGGGTTTCATCAAGTTGGTGTGAATGCCCAGGATCAGTGATTGTTTTCCCATTCCTCAAAGTAACTGCATTGGCAGTTTGGTCATTCCTGGGAGAGGGTTAGAGGGCCTGATGTTGTGGAAAACTTGGTGAGTGCTGTGATGCTAGGTTGATTGGAGGTTGATTAGTATCGTTCTGATTTGAGTGCCTACCTTGGTTGTGGTTCCTCTAATTGATAGGGTTGGTATTTAATGCGGATTCGACGTTGTTTAAGAGATGTGTCATGGTATAGGACAAAATCGCTCAAAACAGATAAAATTTATAACTCGAATGAAGTCCGAGGTCATTCGCTAGGAGCAAATATGGAATTCATGCACTAATCTCAAGATCACAATTCTAAATAAGAATATATCAAATTGAAGCACTAAAAAGATGAATATATAAGAGCAAGAATCAATGTAGCAAAAATGTCAGGATAAAATGATGATTTGAATCACCAAATTATTCGTTTTACAATGATATTCAATAAAGCAATAGTATTAGATGTCACGCAATAAGTGCACTACACTTCTATTGAATTTCAGACATCTGCTCAGCCGATCAGACGGCTTAACTTTCTCTTGCTACAGTGCAAAGGCACTGCTCTACTCCTTTCTTTCTATGGTCCTCTTCCTTTTCTTCTTTCTCTAACTGCACAGGCTCTCTTCTTCTTCTTCTCTTTTCCATTATGCACAAGAGGTGCGGCTCTTCTTTAGATGCAACTAAGTGTTAGCCCAATACACAGGGAAGCAAAACCCCCCTTAACCCCGCGAGCTCTCTTTCTTCCTTCTCCTCTTCCTCTCTTAGGGTTCTCCTCTTTCACGCCCTCCTACAGCCATGCACAGTATTGGGTTATCGGGTAATCGGTCTAGAGCGCATCCGGGACCAGGGCTGCCAACGTGGGATAACTGCCGAGGTGTGTGCGGGCATAGGCGGCTAAATGGGTCGGAGCCAGGCCCGCATCGTGGTGTCACAGGCGAGACAGGTGAAGGGGTGTGGGCGAGGGATCTCACCCCCTATGTTACTTGAGGCGATAAGCTGATGCAAGAAAAGCAATTTATAGCACTCCAGCGGTTCCTGTGTTTCCGAGGTGGGACTAAATCCCACTGCCTTCTTCGCACAGCTGGCAGTAGGTTGAGGTCTATTCAATTGAAGCTGAAGTGGGTGGTGTGGTGCCTAATTGATCACCTGGGCGTGAGCTTGGAAGTGTTCTGCATCACCTAGGGATGTTGCCTGGGGCTCATGATGGCAAGATACCTTCTTCAAGCTCCTCGAAGGAGCTCTGGTAATGGGTGTGGTGGTGGTGAACCTAAAAATGAAGAACATGGCCTTACGGACTCATCAGATGGTTCGGCAGCTTTGCCGTAGCACGACGAACGTGGTGGTGTGCATGATGTAGGGCTAGGATGTGTGTAGGTGGCTGGTGAAGTAGGAATAGGTCGGAGATGATAGGTTTGTTTGACGGAGGGTTTGGGTGGACGGTGGAGTGAAATAGGAGAGTGGTATTATAGAGGGTGATGTGGTGGAGCTTATGAGAGTTTCAGCGAGGCAGATGGAGGTGTGTAGCGGTGGGGATGCCTCGCCAAAAGAGCAACTGGATATGGAGATGAGGGTGATTTGCGGTGTCGAGGGGTCTTTTTGGGTTTTCTAGGTAGGAAACTAACCCAGAGTTATAAGGAACTAATCTAACCTAAGCTAATCAGACGAAAGGGAAGGATTCTCCTTATCAGGGTATGTCGGAGATAGAGAAGACAAAGTGCTTTGGTGAGGTAGAAGTGGCAACGACGATGGGAAGGAGGCTCTTGCTGGTATGGCCAAGAGCTGAAGAAGGTGAGGGGAAGGAATCCACCACTAGTATTGCAAACGGATGACAAGGAAGATTAGGAGTTGCTGGACATCGAGAAGCCTCTCGGCCGGAGAGGAGGGATGAAGTAGAGGGTTTTCCGGCCAAAATCAAGTGTGGAAAGCATGACCTTGCACTGGGTTCCTTTTATAGGTCTTAGGGAGCGGTTAGAGCTTGGGAAGCAAGCTTCGCAAGCTTGGAAGGCACGCCAGAGTTGGAAATCTATGAGATACTTGAATCTCTAATGCATTCGCATGAGAGATTGCAAAGGTTGTTGGGCTCAAGAGCAGATTCGTTGGAAAGAGAACTTCTCAAGGAATCTCCCTTCCAATTTTGGAAGTGATGCATTGATCAGAGAAAGAGTTCCCTTCAATCAAAGGTCGTCAGAGAAGGATTCTTCCACGATAATGGTAGAGGGACATATTTCCTAAGAGTGACGACAAAGATAGGGGCTTAATTGTAAGGATTTTGAAAGTTAGGGCATGTGTGTAAAAGAAAAGACTCAGACAGGACCAAATTGCAAACTAGGACAAGATGATCTTAGATTGGGCCCAATTTTTGTAAAAACCTAATTTTGACTCAAGAAATCCTATGGTGAAGTTAGATTTAGGTTTTGATCAAGTTTGACTGGAGAAATTGCATAATTACCCAAATTAGGCCAAAAGTCTATCTATGGCTCTATTTTAGGTTAAGACGAGTTCTGATGGTCAAATTGAAGGTACCAAACCCTAGAGAATATTTTAATATGATTTTTAGAGGGTTTATGTGAATTTTATCCTAACCATAACGTCAGTAGATAAGCAAGTCTATCTTTAGGGTTTCAGATGTCATCTAATTCCTGAAATACGTGAAAAACACTTTTCTATCTGTATGGACTCACTTGTTAGACATTTAAGATTATTTGACCTTTATTTAACCCCTTAGAAATCCCATGATTGTTCTGCAATTGAGATATACTGTTAAAACTATAGTTTTACCCTTATTTTCTTGTATTTCTCTCAGAATGGATTTGGAGTGAATTACTTCTCTCTAGCAGTTATGTAGGAGCATTTATCCCTTGATTATCAGTAATTAAAGATAGATATGGCTGATGATGACGTTATCATCATACCCCCATGCATAACTTTTGCTAGTCCCTTAGTAAAATCTCATAGAATTAACTCAAATTCTAGACCATGCCTTTTTATGCTCTGATTCTTGATATGTGCTTTGTTTTGTTGATTAGGTCAGAGTGGCAACAAGAGGCCTAGAGGTACTCAAGTACCAACGAAGATCCAGACCTGACTAGCTTTAGCCTCAGTCTATCGCGAAGGTTTCTAAGGCCCACAGGAACTAACCTAAGGTTCGTTGAACTCTGTGGTTAAAGCACCCATGCCTAAAACATGGTTAGTTCAGGTTCAATTTGCAGTTCATTTTTGTAATAGAGAGATAGAGGAATTTTTACCTTTTTTGGCAAGTTTTCTCTCTCTTTTTCTTCTTTAGTTCTAACCTCAGATTGGCTTACAGCATGGTATGTATCAGACTCCTAGCTCCCACCATCAATCCTCACAAGGTCCCTAGCTTTCAATGCTTCGAGATAACACCACCCATGGCAACCCCCAGAACCATGGCTTTTGACACTTTAGGATAGTGCCGCCCATGGCGTTCTGTAGCTAAATTCAGGCCCTGGAAATCGACATTTCTGGATATTCCTGCTCATAGCACCTAAATTAGCATAAGGTGCTTACATGCCCCCAGTAGGATATTTAGATATCCTAGGAGACAAGCACCAAGGAGACAGTATGTTATTGCGCATCTTCGAGGGGAATTTCCCACCTCTCCCCACTGGGAACTATTCCAAATCAACTTTTGTTGATAAGTTGCTCCTAATCTAGGTAGCTTTTTAGAATAGAATTAATGCCTTTGCGTGATTTTGATAATTAAGCGAACTGAACCAAACTGTGTGTGGATTAGGGTGCATAAGTTACCGAGTCCTGCAAACCAGAGGTCAGTTAACAAGGTCAAATAATCCCTAAGCCTAGGACCTAATACTTAACCATTGCATTTTCCTCAACCTCTTCAGGGCTATCCAGATCTTAACGGATACTTAAATTTTTAAGCCTAAAATAAGCCCAAGAGGCCTGAGATCAGTGTTCATACTAACTTTTGTGTCTCTTAGCGCTTTTTGACTTTTATTTCTTTCTTTTGATTTGGTCTAGAACTAAGTAGATTCCTTAATCTTTTACTAATGACTATTTCTTTTTATTTCAAATTGTTACTCCTTTTTGACATTTAAATCACCTCCTTTTTCCTCCTCAAGAATGATATGCATTCAATTTTTCAAAATTTCCTCCCTTCTCCCATTTTTTTTATTTTTTCAATTTTTAAATTTTTTTGGCTTTTTGGAATATGTATTTTTTTGTGAGAACCCTTCAGAAACTAGAATTTTTATGTGTTTACACTTTAACACCCCCCATGCCTAAGTTTTCTAATGTCTTCATTGTAAACGGAGGGTATGAAATAGTTAGGCACTACAACAAGTTCACCTTTTGCCATTGATTGAGAATCGACAACAAATCCATTATAACTGACGCAACAAGGCGACGGCATAGATACCGTTGCTGTTCCTTTTTCCCATCGGTTACAAGGAACATCCGATGTCGAAATATCATTCATCCAGCAAAACAATTGGGCCTTTCTCCGTCGGTTTCCAACCAATGATAATTTCATTTACCATCGCTTAATTAAATAAGTGACGACGTTGTTAAGTTACTCTTTCACGGGCTAACGTGCCTTTTTCCAGTTTTGCCATCATTTAAAGAAAATGCCGTCACTTATATAAGCAACGATAAAAATACTTATACCGTCGGTTATCATAAGAAGCGACGGTATAGAAATCTTCTACCGATGCTTATATAAAATTTTTACCGTTGGATATTTGCCGTCAATTATTCAATTAACTGATGGTAAATGTATGGGTTTATTTTAATTAACAAATGATGGAAAATACCTACGAAATCTACTTAAAATAAAAATGAACACAAATTTATATTTCAAAAATATAAAATCTAATATATTAAAAGTTTGAAAATGAAATATTTACAGAAAAAAGTTACATGAAAAATATAAGAAAATAAATAGAAATCAAGATACAACTGCCCCAATGCCACCAACTCCACCTGCACCACCCATGGAGTCGTCGTCGTCTCGTCTGTAGATGCTAGGATTTGTGGAAGATGGATGCTCTGATTGACCCTTCATCTGAAGAAGGCGTATAAGTGTTTGAAGCTTATCATCCATGGCACTCATCTTATTATTCTTCTCTACCTCTCTCTTCTCCCTCTCCTCTCGTCTCTGTAATGTGTCAATCTTTTTATGCAGCTGATCAACGACAGTAGCTGAGATGGCACCTTTCCTTCCATACCAGGTAGATAACATGTATGCCCTCCTCACACTATGAACAAAGCCACCATCATCCAGTGGCATCACTATCCTAAATGCCTCCTCTGCATCTAAAGGCTGCTAGATGCTCTCAGAGGTATCATTATTGAGGGGATGTACTAATTGTATCATTTGATCCTAAATGTATTAAAAAATATTATTATAATATATATATAAAGTTATAAATTTTTTGAGTTTAGGAAACTTACGTATTTTTCCTGGTATGACCGATAAATTCACTTACGAGCACCCTCAGCTGCAGCCTTACTGTGGGTGACCTCGTAGATATCCATTCTATTCATTTCAATCCCATCATGTGTAGCGGATTGAAAATATAAAAGCAATACAAATAGGTTAAAATAACTTAAAAAGTAATATTCAACTTAAAAAGTAGTTCCAACACTTACATAACAGCTCCTAACTATCTTGATGCTCCTTTGACCCAAACAACGGGTCTGTGGTGGAGCTTTAGCCCTATTGGCCTTTTTTTTTTTTGCTTGCTCCTATAGACATAAATAATAATATTTTTTATAAATTTAAGACATATGAAATTAATGAAGTAATTTTTAATTACTTACTAACCTTTGTCTTTGGATCTAGCCAATGCTCGCATGCCTTCTTCCAATCGTCAGGCATGACATCAGGAGGAGCATCATCCATTGCTACCTCAGGTCAACTCTTGTTTGAGAAAAACTAAATACCAAATAAAAATTTTCAGAAATAATATAAGAAATTATGTGCATAAAAAATGTAAATGTTTGAAAATTCTAACATTTCTCTTAGTCTCCGTCATCCAATCCATGTGGATTTTGGCGATGTGCTTAAGGATATATCAGGAGACAGTGGGGTCGTCACCCCAATCGTAATTTACCTACATTAATTTTAAAAAATATTAGTCAATCTTATTTTATGATAATTTTAAGATAAAGTTATAAAAGAAATAACTTTTATAAATAAAATTACCTCCAACTGACGGAGGATCTGCCACTTCAGCTCTGCGGGTACCTTCCTCCAGTCGAACTAGCAAATGGGCACAATGGACTTAGCAATTGTGCCCACTTGACTGATAAAGCTTGGGTAATTCTCTACCTCTCCTATGGTTCTAAGCCTAATTGTTATCCTCGCACCCTCGAGGATATGCTGGAGGTCTAGATTTCTAGTCTTCCCCCGTCCTCTTGCTACTCTACCTACGTAAACATTTATCATATTCATTATATATTTTTGAAGTAATAATAAACTTTATAATATATAAGTAATTTACTTCTTAAAGATATATGATTTATTACCTAAACTTAAGCCTGCTGCTGAGGGGTCGACATGAACTAGGGACGTACTCCCCACCATCTCATCGTCTACCTCCTCGTCCTCCTCCTCTCCCTCCTCTCCTGCCTCCTCCACCCCCTTCTCGTCATCTGATCCTCCATAATCTGGATCATCCTCTGCTCGGTCTAGCAAGGTATGAGAAATCACCTTGCTCTTTTCCTTCCCCACTATATGTAGTAAATGTGCCATCTCCCTGGGTCGTATGAAATGTGACTAAGGGGGTGGCTGAACCTATTCTCGAAGGGGTGGTTGAGCTTGCTGTGCGGTGGGGGGGTGGCTAAGCCTGAGGAGACAAATCAGGCTGCGTGGAGGGCTGTGTCTCAGGAGGACCTTTTCTATTGGATTTTTTCTTAAACAACTTCATCTGTAACACATAAAAAATGCAATAATTATTATAATTAAAATTCATTAATATATAAGTCAACAGACATGAATTTCAATTTTACTCCAAACCCTCTTTGTAATGACATATATGCCCCTATAAATTTCAATTTTAATATGGATTTCATTTAAACAAAAATTAAACAAAGCAAAGAAATTGTTGCTAACCTTAATTAGATGTCAACATCGGTGGCAAATAAATGACCTTCTTCTATAAATTCTTGGTATGCTTCAGACTGTGTGTCAAAATAGTTGCGCGGTACTATTTTTATGGGTATAACCCATCCCCTTCGGCAATTATCGAGGACATAGAATACTTGTGTTGCTTGACATGCCAATGTGAATGGTTCATTAGACTGAAGAATTTGACGATTAGGATTTAAACTCAAGAAATTGTGTTTCTTATCAATTTTGAAACCAATGCCCACTTTAAAAACATCAAACCAATGGCATTTAAATTGGACAACTTGATGATAATATCTGAAATTGATCTCCACGATTTCTATGATTTCACCATAATATCAATCTAGACTGGTGGAAAGATCTGAATCAACAACTCTGACTTATTGTATAACCTTTCTATCATCAATTTCTTTTATTTTGAATATGAACCCATCTATTATATACCCAGAGTGGTAATGTGCGTAATGTAATGGTGAATCGGTAATTACATCAAAATTTGGTACCCATCATGGGTTATTATCCTCTTTCAATTGATTAACCCAATCTTTAAACTAATCTAAGAAGCCAAATTCAGTTACCCTTGAAAGAGATAATCTTTCGAATTCCTTGTAAAATGGATCAATTTCAGGAATTTATTTTAAAATATATAGACGCGTGCAACATCTGTCATTTTCTAAAATTACCTTGTACTATGTATGAAGAATCGACCTTCCTTTGATATCAAAAATGGACAAACATTCTTCATCACTGTTATTGTATTCTACCTCATAGTTTCTTTGAAGTTTATTAAAGCAGTTGTCTGTTTCATCCATATACATGAAAGTAAAATTTATGCATTCCTCTACGAGATACCCTTCTACAATGGATCCTTCCAGCTTTTCCCTATTCAAAACATAATCTTTAAGATCTTTCAAAAATCACTCCATATGATACATCTATTTGAATTGTATAGGTCCACTGATTCTCGCTTCATTTGCAAGATGCAGGGTGAGATGAACCATTACATCGAAGAAGGTCGGGGGAAGAATCTGTTCCATCTTACAGAGAGTAATGACTATTTGTTTATCCCAGTGATCTAGCATAACATTTTGTACCATCTTTGAACAAACAGCTTTGAAAAACCTGCTCATCTCTATGAATGAATCAGGCTCTGGCAGCATCCCCCATATCGCTAGTGGAAATAATATTTGGATATAATTGTGGGAGTCATGACTTTTAAAACCAGATATCTTTTTCTATGCTTCATTCACACAACGAGAAAGCTGTGATGAAAACCCATCTTTCACCCGAATTCCCTTTAAGAAGGAGAACATTCTACTCTTTTGGTGTTGATTCAAGCTGTAAATAGTAGGTAGGAAGTAACCATCATCCTCATGAATATGTAGCTCCAGACGTATACCCAAACTCTTCATGCCTTTCCTTGTTTTAATCGTGTCCTTTAGATCATTTGTTAAATTTAATATGTCTAAAATATTATCGATCACATTTTTTTCTATGTGCATAACGTCTAAATTATGACATGTTGTAAGATCTTTCCAGTACAACATCTCCATAAAGAAAATGCTTCTCTTTCAAAATCTAGAATTCCTCGAGACTGTTTGGTCATGTTTGAATGGTTGACTCTTTACACGGCTTGATCGTGTTTTAACAGTCAGTTACATCATAGTATAGGTGACCACGCTTTGTCAACAAATAAAAATTTATTACTCGAAAACCTAAGTATTCGAGGTCGAACACAGGGAGCAAATGAAATTTATTACTAATCTCAAGAATGTAATTGAACACGTAGAATTACTCAAAACTTAATTCAGAATATATATGCATGAGTTAAAAGTTAATTGAGGCAAAAATAGAGAAATTGGATGTCTGATCATGGGATCGGACACCTTAAAAAGATATTTTCTCTCTTATTTCTTTTCCTATCTGCTTCTTGTTCCTTGTTCTTTTCTTTCTACCTCTACTTCCCTTGGCTTCAGCTTTTCTTCTTCTTCTTCCTTGTTTCTTCCTTCTTATTTTCCTTTGTCATCTGCCTTGCCTTTCTTCTGCACTGTCATTCTCCTTTTCTCTGCAGGTCTTCTTCATCTTGTCTTTCACTTTCTTTCTTTCGTCTTCCATCTTCAGCCTTAGCTCTCTGACTTCCTCTTCTCTTTGGCTTCACCTCTTCCTTCTGCTTTGTCTTTCCTTCTCTTTTTCCTCTGTGAGTCTTCCTTCTTTATTTAGCCTTCCTTCCATCTTCTTCCTTCTGTAGCTAAGTGTTGGCTTCACTTCAGCTGTGCCTTCCTTCTCCTTCGCTGCACAAATTGATGAGAGCAAAACCTACCCCTCTACCCACACCCGCATCTCCCTCTCTGTATATCACTCCTTAGTACGCTCTCCCAGAGACAGGTAATCGGGTTGGGTCGTGTGCCCGGGTCCAAGCACACTGGCGTGGGTGTGGTGTGCGAGGAGTGCTCGGTAGGATAGTCGGGTCGGGTTGCCAGGTCCGCAGGATCAATTCACAGACGAGGCATGCATAGGTGAGGGACCTCACCCCATGTGTGTCTCGAGGGAAATAGCTAAGAACACAAAATCCACTTAAACCACTCAGACAGCTCACGACTTACCGAGGTGGGACTAAAAGTCCCACTCGCTGCTGCTGGCAACTGCAGGAGAGCAACTTCATGATTGGCGCAGCTGTAGGCCCCGCGGCACCCTCTATCAGGCTGGACTTGCGCACACTCGCAACCCGCATAGTATGGAAGCCTGGGAGTAGACAATTGTGGCCTGGAGCTGGAGAACAGTCGAGCTCGATTCATCACTAATGGCGGCTGGGAGCTTGACCCTACATGACACAAAAGGAGCCTTGCAGCTCTATCAGACCATAGGAGGACCTTCGCCGTGTCACGACGAAGGTGAGGTGATCGGTGGCAGGCCGCGAGGCAGCCTAGGCGTGCATGCCTAGGTCGCTCTGTGGTCGGATTTATGGGTTAGGTCAAGGGAAGCGTGGAGTGCGTGTGGCGACTTGTGGATGGGTGGAAGATGTTCAGTGGAGTATGGCGGAGGTTGTGGGGTTGGTGGCAAGACGTGTGGAATTGTGGAATGACGGGTGCGTCTCACCGGTGGTTAGCCGAAGATGGGGAAGATGGCGGTGGACAGTGGCAGTTGAGGGGTGTTTTGTGAAATAGGTTGAGGGGAATTGAAGAAGGGATAGAGATGAGTGGTTCTAACCTAATTAAGTGGACAAAGGGGGAGAGAGTGCGGCTGGCAGTACCTGCTGTCGCCGGAGAAGAAGGCGCCTAGTGGAGGAAGACGGCGGCGACGATGGGGCTAGGGATGCTCGCGCGGGTGTTGCGCGATGCGGAGGAGGATGGTGAGGATAGCT
Source organism: Thalassia testudinum (assembly GCA_037157565.1). Classification (NCBI taxonomy): domain Eukaryota; kingdom Viridiplantae; phylum Streptophyta; class Magnoliopsida; order Alismatales; family Hydrocharitaceae; genus Thalassia; species Thalassia testudinum. Next base: position 43,192,062 of record JAZHRO010000015.1, on the reverse strand, counting down.
CTGCCACTGGTATTGTGGCAGAGCAACTATAAATAGGAGGGAGGCTCACCAGAGCTCGCTGGACCACTTGGCCGGAGGAGAAGAAGAAGAAATTGAGATGGAATTCCGGCCAAGTCGAGCTGAGGAGGTGCGGCTAGGGTTGAGGATCAATTTATAGGCACTGGCAGGGGCTCTTGTGCTTGGAAGATAAGCTTCCAAATGCAAGAGTCCTCGCCGAAGTAGGAAGTCTGTGGGGTACCCATATCTCTCATGCGTTCGCATGAGAGATTGGGTGCAAATCAAGGATTAGGATCGACCTCAGATGGAAGGGAATTCCTCAGAGAATCTCCCTTCCAAATCTGGGAGGAGATCTCTGAGGAATCAAGGAGTATTCCCCCTCCATTCATTTCCAGAGTAGGATTTCTCCACATTAATGGTGGAGGGACCTGTTTGTCAGACTAGCAAGGAAATTAGGGGGGTCTGTGAAATGGTTTTCAAAAGATAGGGACTAAAAGGTAATTGGGTGTACTAATTTGCAAAGTAGGTCAAGATGACCTCCCCTTAAGTCGAAATTTTGGTACAAACCTAATTTGGACCTAATAAATCCAATGGTGAAGTTGGATTTTAGGTTTGACCACATTTGAATGGACATTTTGCATAAAAACCCAAATTAGGTCAATTAATGAGCTAGGACCTCAATCTAGGTCAAAATAGGTTTCAAAGGCCAATTTGAAGGTTCTAAATCCTAAGGGATATTTTTCCATGAATTTTAGAGGGTTTACTTGATTGTTTTACTGACCAGAACCTTGTTGAATTAAGCAGGTCTATTTTAGGGATATAGAATGTCATTTAATTCCTAGATTGCACATGAACCCATTTATGATTGAATCAACCCACTTTTCATCTTATTCTGACCATTTGACCTATGTTTTGCCTCTGAAAAATTCCATTTATCTACTGCAATGGTAAAATTGTAATTTTAGCCTTTATTTCATGTTTTCTTCTTAGAACACTTATTCCTTCAATTAAGCCCTTCTCTAGGTTTTGTAGGAGGTTTTATTCTCTTTCTTAGGTCAAGATGAGCTAGTTAGGGCTCATGATGAGGCTCTCATCATTGACCCAACCGTATCTTATCCATTTCTTATAATCTCTCCATTATAACTTAACCTGGTAACCTAATAGAATCTGTACTAAGTTTATTCTTTGGATTCTTCTTTGAATACTAGCATGTCCTGCCATCAAATTTACTCCTGAACTGTGACGTTCGCCATCTATGTTCAATAGGTTGAAATCGTCGATGTCCTAAGTAACAGAATTTCTTACTTTCCAATAATCATAGTTGATGAGTGTCTCCCATATAGACTTAGCAAGCAAGCTTTCCTTTAGTGCTCCAACCAGACAAATTTACATACGCTGGGAAGTCGTTTATTGTCCACAATAATGCTTCATGCATATTGTAAAATTCTTTCTTTTCTGCATCATGTTTCTTCACTCTAGTGTACCATAACTATTTCAGTTCATCGATTAATGGCTGGAGATAAACATCTATTGCATTTCCTGGTTGTTTTGGACTAAGGATTAATAGGGTTAGCATCATAAATGACAATCTCATACACAACCAGGGAGGTAAGTTATAAGTGACCATTACCATTGGTCATATAGAGTACGACAGGTACATACTCTTAAATGGATTGAATCCATCACTTGCAAGAGCCAACCACACGTTTCTTGCTTCTAAAGTGAATAAATTATTTCTTTTGTCAAATATTTTCCACTCCTCTGAATTAGTAGGATGATGTATTCTTCCATCTTGAGATTTATAATCTTGGTGCCATGTCATCAACCGTATAGTTTTAGTTGATATAAGAAGGCATTGAATCCTAGGTGTCAGTGGAAAGTAACGAAGAACTTTCTGAGGTTGCTTCCTCTTGCTTTCATTTTTACCTTCCTTATATCTTTCATGTCCACATTTAGGACAATTACTCAAATTTGCGAATCCATTTATGAAAAGAATGTAGTCATTCGAACATGCATCGATTTTCTGACAATCCAAACCAAGATTACGAATCTATTTCCTTGCCTCATACCATGAGCCCGAAAAACCATCAGGGTTATTCAACAGCTCAACAATAAACTGAAATATTTCTATCATGAATTTAGTACAAGCTCTATTCATAACCTTCAGTTGAAACATCTTTAACAAAAATGACAACTTTGACATTTTTGTAACACCGGGAGCAATAAGATCCTCAGCCGCCTTAATAGCATCATAGAATGGATCACAACTAAACAGATCTTCCTCGTCTCTATTTATATCCTCTCCTACTCTCAACTCGTTCAACATTTCTTCTATTTCTTCACCTTTGCTATCAGCTATGTTCTTGTTGATCTCTTGGTCAATAATGTTCTCATTGTTTATGACTTTCTCAGCTAACCCCTCTCCATGAGCTACCTAAATAGTGTAATGCTGCCACCAACCATTACAAATGCAGTGCTCGAGCACAGTATTATTATGATCATGTAAGGAATTATTAAAGCATCTTCTACATGGGCAGAAGATATTATCTAGTTGACCCCCTTGCCTAAATATCTTCCTATCGTCATGAAAGTCCCAATCCAGGAATGAAATTACTCCATCCTTATATCTGGTGTAATCTGAACCCCGTAATCCAATCCAAGATTTATCCATTACAACCTAAAATTTAATGTAAAAAAATCACTTATTAGGAAGGGAAATGACCAAATGATGTGTATGTTGATTAAGATTTTCACTTGTAGCCCATCCTCAAAGATTTGAAAACTTAATTTTGCTCATTACATGTAACCTTAGTGCGGTGACATTTCGGCAGCATCTCCTTGCACTTCTCCAGCATACCCGCCAATACTAACCTTAGCTAGATTTCCTTTAACACCCAATTAAGGTCACTGCAGGAAACTAGATAAGATTAGTTGGTATATCGGAGAAGAGCAGGAATAAGCAACCGAAATTTCATCGCACATGGTTACATGTAACGTACAAAACTAAGTTATCATCAAATCTTTAAGGACCTTCTTTAGTTCGATACTTCACCAAACTAAAGTCAATCGAGTCTTCTGGCATGCTATAAAGACAACACATCATGCATGTAAGTGAGGTATACATACACTTCCTGCATTATCCATATAACATTATCATAAGTCTCGATGGGCAAATAATTTAGACACAATTTGACTCGGAGGACTTTTACCCTAGGGGTTTGAATACCTAATGTTTGGCCTCGCATGCATATATTTTCTTTAGCAAGTCTGTGCATCTAAACAATAACTAATTTAAACATTAAACAAAACTACAATATCATTCAAATAAATTAAAAAGATTGAATGTATATATATATACCTCAAACTACTGAAGCATCCAAGTGTATCCGACACTGATAACCGGCAATTTCAAAAGTAAAATTAATTAAATAATAAATTATAATTATAATCCTAAACCCTAACCTAAACTAAACATGCAAACCAAGGGCGAGAGCAGGCAAAAACCTTAACCCTAACCCAAACCAAACATCTAAACCCTAGCCCAACCCAACCACCATAACCCTCTCCGAGCTCAAATCCTAAAACCCTAGGCCAAGCACCATATACACAACCTAATACCAAACCTAAACAAAATATATTAATCCCAGCTAAACATTAAAATAATTTTGAAAAAATTTTTGATAGAATTTTCCCTTATATTTTCAATTTTCTATAAGCCTGCATAGCAAAATAATACTCATAACAAAAGTGGGCACAACCCACATTAAATTTCATTCAATCAAACAAGTGGGCACACCGCACATTCATAATAAATCATACAACAAATAACATTATGTGGGCATACTTGACATCTAATATAGCCCTAAAATATCATGAAAATAAATTTAAAGAAATGAAATTATACCTCCGATGCCTTGTAGCTTCTAAGCGTGATCAAGCGTGACCGTCACCAACAACCTATAAATTCAATAGTGCAAAATAAATTAAATAATCAATCATCATGTTATTAATAACTTAACATTTTAATTTGATATAATTAGGAAAGGAAGATAAGAAGGAGATTAAGAGGAGGGTGGCAGTAAGGAGGAGAGGAGGATGAGGGAAGGCATAGTAGCAGGATGAGGAGGGGTTGGGGAGGAGGAGGGGGCAGTACGAGGAGGTCGGGAAGGAAGGGAAGGCTATTGGAGGGGTTAAGGAGGAGGAGGGTGATGGCAGGAGGGGGAGGAGGAGGAGGGGGGTCAGTTTGGAGGAGGAGGAGGGGCGATAGGGTGGAGGAGGATGATAAGAGGGGTTAGGGAGGACGGGGAGGATGGCAAGAGGGGGACGAGTAGGAGGAAGGGGTTGGGGAGGAGGGGTGACTGGAGGAGGGCACAGTGGAGGAGGAGGCCGGCAAGAGGGGGTCGGGGGTAGAGGAGGACACCGGTAAGAGGGGTCTTGGAGGACGAGGAGGACGGCAGGAGGGGGAGGAGGAGGAGGGGGTTGGGGAGGAGGATTCGAGTAGGAGGAGGGGGGCAGCAAGAGGTAGGGCGACGAGGCCAAGAGATGGAGAACGATCGACGCATAGAAGGAGGGCACGAGGTAGAGGATGATGAAGATGAGGAGGAGGAGGACAAGGAGGAGTTACCTGAGGAAGAAGAGGAGGGGCATCGACGAGGAGCTCCGGTGACGAGGGTTTAGAGAGGGGGCGGTGACTATTGAATGTGTGATGGGGGAGGAGGGGGCTCTGTGCAGGAATATGTTTAACAGACCTTTGTCATCGGTTATATCAGAAATTGACAAAAAAGGATTAATTAAAAGCTCCACCCCATTGCACCCAAATTTTGGCTAAAAATTTTAACCGCCTGCTTAACCAACATTTACCATCGGTTATATAAGAAACCATCGATAAATGGTAAATTACATCTCCCCTCTTTTGTGCCCCTAACATTCCGTGGAAAATTTAAACCGACATTTCGCCATTGCTTATTACACTAACCATTGACAAAAGCATATTCTCCATCATTCTCTAGAGGGTCGAAAAATATTAACGACAACCACACCCCGAATCGCTTTTCCTAAACTGGTAGTTGGTTGAGTACAGGCCTTCGCGTTGCTTACTTTAATAAGTGACGGTAAAAATATATTTGCCGTCGATTTCTAAACCAATGGCAAATATTAATGGAAACCACGTGCCAAATCACTTTTCTTCAACGGGTGATTGGTCGAGTATAGGACTTCGCCATCACTAAGTTAAGTAAGCGACGACAAAAATATTATTATCGTTGGTTTTATTAATCGATGATAACAAACTGACGGCATATCCCATTTTTCTAGTAGTGAGGGTTCAGGAATTAGAATAGGTTAAACGGGTGAGCAGACGGGTCGGGATGACTGTTGTGGATGATTACAAGCTCTGGTACGAGTAACAAAGGTGGAGTCGACTGTTCTAAAACTGAACTCGAAGTGCATTAGACGTGAGGTACAAATGGATAATCAGAAGGATCTCAGGTTTTTGGAATGACAGGTTGCCTCCCATTAAGTGCTAAATTCAATGCCTTCAGCTGATCAGAAAATGGTATGGAGGAGTGGTCAAATTAGACAAATTTTGTAGAACAAGCACCTTGATCAATAGCTTGGTTGGTCCAACCAAGGGCTTGTTTAGATCAGCAGGCTGATGATGCAACCCAAACCCAATCAATCTGGTGGGTTGATGAATGTGGATCAAGAGATGCGGTGCCCACCAGATACTATAAAGCTTAAAAAGATACGGAAGTGAAAAACTAGGTTTTGGCTGAGTCGGATCATCCTAGTTAGAGTAGGGATCCTCAAATGAAAAAGGGTCAGTGGAGGGTGTAGGAACCATACGGAAGTGATCAAAGAAGAATGGGATGTGATTATCAGTCTAATCAACGTCTGAAACCCGATTGAAATGTGGAGGAGAATCATCTACAACCAGCTCATTGAGAGGAGAATCAGAGTAGAAATTGAGTCTAGTTGCTAGTCAGGGTTGAAAATAGGTTTTGGAAGGCTATATGTGTAGAAGAGGTTGTTTCTTTCAAATCATTGACCTCAGTGTCAAAATCAAAGGACGGGTTGTAGCTGCTAAGGTTGTAAATTGTCTTAGCATTGTTAGGAAACAACAATTCTCTAAAATCAGAGTAAGATTAGAAATCGTCGAAGAACTTGTGAGAATCATGTTCTGAATCTGATTCGGGATTAGAGGTTCCACCACTGAGTAAATCAAGATGTGGAGAAGCAGCAACCTGACTTGGGTCTAGTCTATTCTCAGATTCCAAGCACAAAAAGGTGTCCCTGTTAGGCATGGGCTCGAGTTCTTGGCATGTAGGGAAGACCCAATCAAACCCAACTCTTCTAACTCCTCGGTTTCTATATCATAGATAGGCATGACTTCCAAAAAATCAATCTGTATCTCTGAGGAGGTTGGAGAGGTGCACTCATCAAATACAGGCTCAGAATCATAATCCAAATTCAAAATATGATTTTCATCACATTGGGCCTTGTAATCATCCCAATAAGGCTCAGATCGAGATTCTAAGTTAAGGGTGTGGGTTGGATCACTAGAATCTAGGTTGGGCTCTGCAGGGATGTCAGAATTGCTCTCGAGAGTCACCTTACCAGAATAAGGGATGGAATTTACACCCTCGAGAGGTTCTGATTCAATCTTAGTATCACAGGTGTCTGGGAAATCTAAGCTTGGTGAACCAGGTTCTTGTATCTCTAGGGCTAGCTTGAGATCGGGAACACTTACAATTGGATCCTCCCAACCCTCATCAAGATCAATAATGTCAATTGCTATGAAATTTGAATCCAAATTCATTTGGGTTGGGGATCCATAACAACCTTGATCATCACACCCAGGATTTGGGAAATTACATGGATTACTGGAATTACTCCAAGATGTCATCTTAACTTCTGATGGGTATTTTTGATCGATGGTTCTATATAGCCCATTAAGCAATTCTCCCTGTTCTTTCAAATAATTTTGGAGTTCTTCCGAAACTGAAGGATTTGACCAATATTGCAGTCAATCATTGCTGTGTAATTTCACCAATTCCATGTGTTCTGCTAAGAGATCATCCTAGGTTGAACTATGATTTAGTTGTATCCATACCTTCTTCATACGGTTCACAATGTGGTTCATTGATACTTTGAATCTCTCCTGAATGTCCATTTTACATTATTCTTCATGATTTCTATAGGCATTCTCAAGTATCTTTTCTTTTACGCTCATTTGGGACTTAGGTTTCCTAAATAGTCTTCCTATATAGCTAGGCTACAATTTTTGAATCAAATGGTGGAATCAAGATGTAGAACCAAACTCAAGATTATATTGCAGTTGATCAGATCTGAAAGAGATTCCCAAGAAGATCTAGTGAGGCTTCTTAGGTTAAAAACCTAATAGCCTTCCTGTGTATGCACTCTAATAGAAGGGATGAGGGACTGGATGTGAGATTGACCCAATCAAGGCACCCAAAGATTTTTTGATGACTAAGGCAGTTTCGAGGTGGGTGATACCTCTAAATCAGAAATTCGCACACCTGAGAAGTACCTGGGCAACCAGGAAGGGAGAGCCCCGCAAAGACCCCTACATGGTAGAGCATCCCCACGGGTTACAGGGTTTCCCCCACTTGACCTTCCATGTCACTAAGGGTCCAGGTAGACCAGAATGTACGAACTTAAGACCTTAAGTCTACCAATTTTATGTCGTAATTTGTGCCTTGAGTTTCACTTGATTAGAAGTTAATTTGACTTGTGACCTAATTTGGAGGTTGGTTGGCCTACAATGTAAACCAACTTCACCTGACCTGCCCTAAAGATGACAGAATGAGATCTAGGTCAAGACTTAGAAATCACCCTAATTTTACTCCTAGGTTATTAGGTCCAAGATTTTAGGGTTCAAGTAAGATTAGATCCTGATTTTAGGGTTTTTTTGATTAGGTCTTTTCAATCAAGGGCCTGGGTAGCACACAAATGCGAGAGGGTTATTTCCTTTAATTCAGGAGAAAATGTGTACTATCACTCCAAACCCTATTGTCAAACCCTAATTGTCTCTATTCTGCTTCCAGTTTGATCTAAACATGTACACCTTGGATTCAAATAATAAGGTGAGTAGTCCAAGATGATCAGAAATTAAGCATGATTGCTAAAAGGCATAGGAAATTTAGGTTAGGGAATTCTAAATAGAATTGTCTCAATCTACAATCATATTTGAAAAAAAAAATTTGCAAATCAGGAAACTTGCCTTTTAAATGATAATTACTATGAAAAATAAGGCAGGTGATTCCTAATTGATTATTTCCTTTTTTTGTCTTCCTAAGATTTGGAGGTTGATTAGGGAAGAATAGAGAAGTCACCTACCCTGGAGTGGTTGATTTGCGTGGAAGATCTTCTTGTGAAGTACCTCTCAAAATCATAAGAAACAAAATGGGCAAGTTAGTGCTCAAGTATAAAAATATAGCAGGAGAATAGCAGTGAATTGTGCCTTGCTCCCCAGCAATGGCGCCAAAATGTGTAATGCAAATTTGTCATTGTTTAAGAGATGCGTTGTAGTATAGAAAAAAATCACTCAAAGCAGATAAAATTTATAACTCGACTGAAGTCCGAGGTCGTTCACTAGGAGTAAATATCGAATTCATGCACTAATCGCAACATCACAATTCTAAACATGAATATATCAAATTGAAGCACTAATAAAATGAATATATAAGAGCAAGAATCAATGCAGCAAAAATGTCAGGATAAAGTGGTGATTTAAATCACCAAATTATCCGATTTACAATGATATGCAATAAAGAAATAGTATCAGATGTCATGCAATAAGTTCACTACACTTCTGTTGAATTTCAAACGTTTGCTCATTCGATAAGATGGCTTAACTTTCTCTTGCTACAATGCAAAGGCACAGCTGTACTTCTTTCTTTCTACGGTCCTCTTCCTTTTCTTCTTCCTTCTCTGCATGCACAGGCTTTAATCTTCTTTTCTTTTCCTTTATGCACAAGGGGGCAGCTCTTCTTCAGATGCGGCTAAGTGTTAGCCCAATACACAAGGAAGCAAAACCCCCCTTAACCCTGCGTGCTCTATATCTAACTTCTCCTATTCCTCTCTCAGGGTTCTCTTTCAAGCCCTCCCAGGGCCATGCACAGTATTGGGTAATTGGTCTAGAGTGTACCCAGGACCAGGGCTACCGGTGTGGTGTAGTAGCCGAGGTGTGCGTGGCCATAGGTAGGTAAACGGGTCATAGCCAGGCTCGCGTGGTGGTGTCATGGGCATGGCAGGTGAAGGGGTGTAGGCGGGGGACCTCACCCCCCTGTGTTACTTATGGCGATAAGCTGATGTGAGAAAAATAATTTATAGCACTCCAATGGTCCAGTGTTTATGAGGTGGGACTAAATCCCACCGCTTTCTTTGTGCAGCTGGTAGTAGGTGGATTTATGTTCAAGTGAAGCTATAGTGGGTGGTGTGGTTCCCAATTAACCACCTGGGCATGTGCTTGGAAGTGTTCCACGTCACCTGGGGATATTGCCTAGGGCTTGCAATGGCAAGAGACCTTCTTCAGGCACCTCGAAGGAGCTCTGGTAATGGCGGTGGTGGCGGTGAACCTAAAAATGAAGAACATGGCCTTGTGGCCCCATCAGATGGTTCAGTAGTTTTGCTGCAGCACGACGAACATGGTGGTGTGAGTGATGTAGCGCGAGGATGCGTGTAGGTGGTTGGCAAAGTCGAAATAGGTCGAAGATGATGGGTGTGAGGGTCCGGGTGAACGGTGGAGCGAAATAGGAGAGGGGTTTTATAGAGGGTGGTACAATGGAGCTTATGAGGGTTTCAGCAAGGCGGATGGAGGTGTGTAGTGACGGGGATGCTTCATCAAACGAGAGACCAGAAATGGAGAAGATGAGGATGATTCGTTTTGTCAAGGGGACATTTTGGGTTTTCTTGGTAGGAAACTAACCTACGAGCTATAAGGAACTAATTTAACCTAAGCTAATCAGATGAAAGGGAAGGATTCTCCTTTTCAGGGGTACGTCAGCACCGGAGAAGATGAAGTGCACCAGTGAGGTAGAAGCGGAGACGATGATGAGAAGGAGGCTCCTGCTGGTACGACCAAGAGTGGAAGAAGGTGAGGGGAAGGAATCCACCACTGGTAATGCAGATAGACGACAAGGAAGATTAGGAGGAGTCGTTGGATGTCAAGGCGCCTCTTGACTAGAGATGAGGGATGAAGTAGAGGGTTTTCCAGCCAAAATCGAGTGTAGAAAGCATGGCCTTGCACTGGGTTCCTTTTATAGGTCTTAGGAAGTGGTTAGAGCTTGGGAAGCAAGCTTCCTAGGCTTGGATGGCTTGCCAGAGTTGGAAATCTATGAGATACTTGAATCTCTAATGCGTTCGCATGAGAGATTGGGAAGGTTGTTGGGCTTAAGACCGGATTCATTGGAAAGAGAACTCGAGGAATCTCCATTCCAATTTTGGAAGGGATTCATTGATCAGAGGTGGAGTTCTCTTCAATCAAAGGTTGTTGAAGAAGGATTGCTCCGCGATAATGGTAGAGGGACCTATTTGCAAAGAGTAATGACAAAGATAGGGGCCTAATTGTAGGGATTTTTAAGGTTAGGGGCATGTGTGTGACAGAAAAGACTCAAACAAAACCAAATTGTAAACTAGGTCAAGATGATCTCAGATTGGGCCCAAATTTTCATACAAATCTAATTTTGACCCAAGGAATCCAATAATGAAGTTAGATTTAGGTTTTGACCATGTTTGGTTGGAGAAATTGCACAATTATCCAAATTAGGGCAAAAGTCTATCTGTGGCTCTATTTTAGGTCAAGACGAGTTCTGATGGTCAAATTGAAGGTACCAAATCCTATAGAATATTTTTATATGATTTTTAGAGGGTTTATGTGAATTTTATCCTAACCAGAACCTCAGTAGATTAAGCAGGTCTAATTTTAGGATTTCAGATGTCATTTAATTCCTAAAATGTGCAAAAAACCATTTTCTGTCTGTACGGACTAACTTATTAGACATTTAAAACCATTTGAACTTTATTTAACCCCTCAAAAATCTCGTGATTGTTCTGCAATTGAGATATACTGTTAAAACTGTAGTTTTACCCTTATTTTCTTGTATTTCTCTCAGAATGGATTTGCAATGAATTACGTCTCTCTAGCGGTTATGTAGGAGCATTTATCCCTTGATTATGACTAATTAAAGCTAGATATCACTGATGATGACATTATCATTAGTTGGGTATGGTCTCTGGGTTGAAGTAACCCCAATCTAATTATGGAGATTTGTAGCAACACGGGTTACCTCCAACATTTGATTTTGCATCCCCTGCAAGGTTTTCATAACCTAGGCATTAATGACTTCTTGGGATGGTCAAGGTTGATAGAAAGTCTGGTTCTATCCATACCCTCCAAATTGGATTTATTTCTTAGAGGGCACCCGATTGGGCCAGGAGTGAGTTGGGTAATTCCTCCAATTGAAGTTAGAGGGAGTTCTAAATTGCTTCTGGAGGGTGGAAATATTATCAATGGGGTTAGGATTTGAATAATTGCAAGTCCCTAGGGAACCATATAAAGCCTCAAAAAATTGATTATACTTAGCAGGGATAGTATTGAGATTGTGCAAGTTCTCTCTCTTTAGAATGTTAGGCGAGGTTGGATGTTGAACCTGGGTGGGTGTAGTAAGTCTTTCCTCGATTTTCTTCTGGTTTAATTGCATCAGGTCGAGTCTGTGGGAAATCATTTGAAGGTCATCTTAGGTAGCAGGGATTGATTGAGTGCCTATCTCATGAACACCGAACTGTGAGTTGGTAGTCCTACTAATGGTGTTCATGGACTCATGGTTAAATGAGCTTTCACTCATTTCTTCAAAAAGATCATAGGCATTCTCAGCATCTTTATTAAGGAAGTTGCCGCCACACAAGGTGTCAATGAAACGTCGAAGTTGATCTTCTAATCCATGGTAGAAGATCTACATGAGCTGCCATAATGGAACCTCGTGGTGCAGGAAACTTCTTAAATGATCTTGGAATCACTCCCAAGCATCATGTAAGCTCTCACTAGTTTTTTGTTGGAAGGTCGTAATAGATCATCGTAGGGAAATTGTACGACCAATGGGGAAGAATTTCTTTAGGAAAGCAGTTTTAAGCTGAGGCCAAGTGGTAATGGGTTTGCCAATGGTTCTGAACTAGTATGCAACCTTGTCCTTTAGGGAAAGTGGGAATAACTGCATCAACCATAAATCATCTTGCACATTGCGAGAACGGGTCAACTGTGCGAGGAGAATAAGTTCCTCAAGGTGGTTGAACGGGTCTTCCTGAGGAAGGCCATGGAAGTGCTTGATTAAGGCTAGAATGGAAAGATTAATCTCAAAGTCCCCTTTTGGTGTGACCACCCCTAGTCTGTCGACATAATTGGAAGGATCGTAAAAATCCTTAAGGGGAATGACAAGCTGTTGACAGGGTGGCAGGCTTGGACATTGGTTGGATAGGTTCGTTATAGTCGTAGCTAACTGTTGTTGGTTTGCTTGTAGTTGAGCCAATTGCTCAACCATCATGTATAGGGGATTGGGCAAGGGGCCTTGGTTTTGTCCTTGTGTCATCTCAAGTAATTCTAAGATGAGCAGGTTGGGGATGGGTAAGTAAAAAAGTGGGTTAGATTATGGATTTTGGGTGGAAGGGTTAGAAATAGGATTAGAGGTGGGATCAAAAGTGTTTTGTTGGTGAGAGGTGGAAGTGGCGTAAGACCTATTTTTGGGATTTTCCATTTTTGAAGAATGAAAATGAGAGGAAGAAAGTCTTTTTGTGCAGGGGGCAGAATCAAGAAGTCCCTCCAAGTGTGGATTTTGGGATCGCCCGTGCATGCAATGGAAGAATGGGGAGTAGAGGAAGGAAAGATGAGAAGAATAAGTGTTCAACTAAGAAAGAAAAATTCTAGACCTATCTTGAAGGTGACTCCCTAAAAATTACCAAAGACTTGGTTTGCCAAAGAAATAAGAAATCAGTAGCTGGTAACCGTTCCCTCAACAAATCTAGCTAAACTGAATAAGTGGTGGGTTGGGCCCGAGCATATGCCAGGAAAATCACTGGGGGCTTTTATAAACCCGTGCCAAGTCTTTTGACACAACCCTATAATCTGGCACCAGATATAGATGAAGGAATTGAAACCAACTAAGGAAATCTTAAGACCAAGGTAGGAAGCCTAAGTTTGATGAAACCTTAGGGGCCAAATTGCTATAGATTTTAATTAGGTCTAGGAGGCTAAAGTGCATAAGGAATATGATGGGCATTAATTGGGGTAATGCCCGATATTTTGTGTGTGCCAAAATTGGGTGGGAAGTGGTGCCCAAGCCAAATCAATGGAGGTTTGTAAACAAGGATTTTTGGTTGAAGGATTTTAGGATTTTAATAACGATTTAATGTCTTTTAGGATCTCTTTTATTAAATGTTCAAATAAGTTTTGATGTTCCACAAAATAATGGCAAACAAGTTGTCGATGGTGGAGATCAATTCCTTTGAATTTTGATGTGACTAAGAGAAAATTAAAAACTCTAAAGTTGGAACTCCTAGTTATGCAACTCCTAAAAATGAATTTCTTTTTAAAATCCTTTTAGGTGGTGGTCCAAACATGACAAACAACACCACCACCTGATGTAAAATCAAACAAGAAATCCAAAACTTCTTTTTTTATGATTTTAAAAATTTGTTTGATATTTTTTTGGAATTTTTCTTCTTACTAGTGTCAAGAGTAAAAAATGATAGATTCGAAGAATTGATTATACAGAAACATTAAATGATCTAAAATTTTTTTGAGAATTTTATATGATGTAGATAATTTTTCAAGGTTTCCATAAATATAATACTTTCCCAAATCTGATAGTATAAAAATTTATAAAATTCATAGACAATAAGAAAATAGAAAGGACACAAGGTCTGACTCCTGTTCACTCTATGAATTTTTTATTTTTTTATATTCAACAAAATTGCTTGAAAATTGGGGCTTCCATGGATGAAATTTGGAGATTTTGGGAAGCTCCTAAGTACTCGAACCTAATTTTTGAAGATCAAGCTAGAAATCTGGATTTTCAAAAATCAGACACCAATAAGGTAAAGGTGGTGGAAAAATGAAGCAAACAAACAACATAAAGAGTTTTAGGGCTCCACCACCTTTAATTTTTATTATTTTTGATTTTATGAAAATTTGAAGACTTTTTAAAGAGATTTTGATGATGATACAAGAGATGGCCAGGGATACTAACTTGAAGTACGCGAGAAGACAAGTTCACTTGAAGTTTTCCACTCTAAGCGAATTTGAATTCCGCTCCCACTTTTAGTTCACACCTAAACAAAACACAAAAAAAATTTGTGAAGACCTAATAAAGTAAGAGAGATAAAATATGTGACTAAGCCGTGCCTCCCCGGCAACAATGCCAAAAAGTGATGCGAGATTTGCACGGTTTGATAAATAGGGGTTTTAATGTCGTTGCAATGTGCAAAATCGATCAGCTTTCAAATTTATATTCCTAGATAGTGGTGGTGTCTAGGGTCCTCCAAGGAGGCTAATTTGTTAGTCAAATAAGTGATTCTCTCTCTCGTCTCTCAAATCAACACTTCGCTTTTTGTATTTTGATTTTTGTAAATTTTTAAGTTTGGAAATAAGCAGTATACGAATGCGAAGATAGAACTATGCTAAAGAAACTTGCCTAACAGCTAGAACCTAAGTGAGAAGAGAAATCATCTCTTCTAAGCTTACCCTAGGCAAGTGCACCTAAGGTAATTAGAAGAGAGATGTGATGCACTAAAATAAATAAATTTGCTATTTGAAATTGAAAATTCAAGAATGAAGAAAGACACTTTGCTATTAAGAAGAAATGTTTACAAAGTACCTAGGGTGATTAGCTAAGTAGAGGTTCCACTTAGTTAATCCCTAGGTAGATGAATGCTTAACAAGAATTAAAATGCAACAAAATAAAAGACAGAAATTTCTCTCAAGTAGTCGAGGTAGCCTTTGCTCCAAGAATGGTGGCTCCCAGACTTGAAGATGGCTTCCTTCTAGCTCCTTGAGTTTCTCCTCTCAAGAGTGGATGTCCTCCACCCTTCTTTCCTCCTTCCTGGCCCTCCTCCTTAGTGAAGAGCTTGCTCTTTGGCATAGCACAAGGAAGGAGAAAGAAGAGGAAGAAGGCACCAAGGGAATGGGTAGGTTGCTCCCTTAATCTTCTTCTCTCCTTCTCCTTTCTTGGTTGTGGGATGCGTGGTGGCTATAGGTGTTTGATAGAAAGAATTGTTGCTTGCTAAGGATGGTTTGAATGGTAGGATGGGGGGTCATTTTATAGGCTAGTATAGATGGTGGTTAGGAAGCTTCCTTGGCACCATGTGAAAGGGTGCCATGGAGTATTTTCAGCACCAATGGTTGGTGGTTTAAATGTAGGTGGACGACCGTTAAGGTGGAGAGGTAGCAGGGTAGGAGTTGGATTTGAGTTGGATCCAGCTGAATTGAGCTGGGGCCAACTACTGGATCTTTTGTCTTCACAAATGTTCCAAGTGCCTTCCATACTGGCAGGATTTCTCTGATTTCGAATGCATTCATCCCTGGCAATCAAACAGAAACTACATAAGATAATGTGAAATGAATGCTAATGTATGCTCTAAAACTTAAATGCACATGCATGCTAAATGCAATGATATAATGCAATGCAGTGGACAAAATCTTAGGAACTAGATGTGAATGGATGCTAAGGATGATGATAAGTTGGAGTTTATCACCAACCACCCGACTGGTCACTTGATTTCGAGATGATGTGCGACACCTCCGATTTCGCTGTCAGAGCTATTTTAGGCCAACGTTGGGAACAACAACCTTTTCTTATATACTGCACTAGTAAGAAGTTGAATGAGGCTCGACATAATTATATTGTCACTGGAAAGGAATTGCTAGCGATAGTATTCGGGTTAGAGAAATTTTGATCATATTTGCTAGGGTCCAAAGTGATAATTTTCATAGACCACTCCACCCTTTGGCATTTGTTGGCAAAGAAGGGTACCAAACCCCATCTTATCAAATGAATCCTTCTCTTGCAGGAATTTGATGTCGATATACGTGACAAAGTCGAAGCATGAAATGTTGTGGCGGATCACTTATCCAGATTAGACCCAGCCCACATCCTTTATTCCCTACCCATTTCAGACCAATTTTTGGATTAATCTCTTTGGCAATCCATTCTGTTGAGTTTCCCAGGTATGTGAATATCGCAAATTATCTTGTCACAGGCAAGATTCCTGCAAATTTATCTAAGGAACAGAAACTCAAATTTATTTCTGAAGCCAAATTCTATTTCTAGGATGACCCTTTGCTCTTCTGCATTGGAGCTGATCAGATCATTAGGAGGTGCCTCCCAGATTCTGAAACCTCGAGTGTATTATGTTTTTGCCATAGCAAAGCCTGTGGTGGTCGCTTCTTGGGCCAAAAAATCACTGCAAAGATTTGGCAGTCAAGATTTTTCTGGCGAACTATATTCAGAGATACACACGATTATGCCAAGTGCTACAAACGATGCCAATCGGTTGGTTCTATGACCAAGAGAGACATGATGCCTCTCCAACCCATCTTGATCATAGAAGTGTTAGATGTATGGGGCATCAATTTGATGGGCCCTTTCTTGAATTTGCATGGCTTCGAGTACATACTTCTCGCTATTGATTATGTCTCGAAGTGGGTTGAAGCCATCCCGATGAGACGGGTTGATCATAAGACCGTCATTTTTTTCTTACGAGAATATATTTTGTCTAGATTTGATATACCCTGCACGCTAATTAGCAACAAGGGTAGTCACTTCATCCACACTCACTTCAGGTCATTATTAAAGAAACATGAGGTAAATCACTGCATAGCCACCTCATATCATCTGCAGGCCAATGGGTTGGCTGAAGTGTCTAACCATCAAATCAAGCTGATTCTCTAGAAGACGGTTAGACCAGATAGGAAGGATTGGTTCAATAGATTAGTCAATGCACTTTGGGCATATTGGACCGCATACAAGGCCCACTCGGAATGTCGCCATATTGTATGGCATATGGAAAGGCCTGTCACCTTCCTATCGAGCTAGAGCACTGCACCATTTGGGCGGTGCAAAAATGTAATCTTAACCTCATTGTTGGAGGTTATGAAAGGAAGCTCCAGGTCAGTGAAGTAGAAAAGAACCGATGGGAGGCCTATGAGAACGCATCAATATATAAGGACAAAACCAAGGCCTTCCACGATCACCACATCTTGAGAAAGGAATTCACACCCAACCAGTGTGTCTGGTTACTCGATTCCAATTCTTTATCAGAAAACTCAAGTCCAAGTGGACTATCCTTTACATTGTGATTCACTCCTGTTCTAATGGGGCGGTCCAAATCATGGACCCAAAATATGGGCATGTTTCTATGGTAAATGGCCAGCGCCTTAAAGCCATTTATGGCCCAAGAACCTCCTTCTGCTGATGAAGTCTTCAATTTCATTGAGGATGCGTGATTAAGTTTCGCCCAGTTGGAGGCGTTAAACTTAGCAACATATGCATATATACATATCTCTTTATACATAGAAGATTTTCTTTTAGCACATTTCTCTGCATATTGCATATCATTAGGTTGGCTTATGCCAAATGAAAATTCAGGAGCGATTCCAGGTGATCTCAACCCTCTTACTCCCTGTCGTAATTAATTTTTCTTATATTCATGCATGAGGACATGCAAGAACTTAGGCATGGGGGGTAGATACATCAAAACTGAAAATTTTTTGTGCCAACACTTTGAAAAACCTCCAAGTAGCATGTTAATTATACTTTAGGGTCCTTGATTTAAGAACAACAGACTCCACCTTTAATGATTGCATTGGAGCTAGAAGTCGTTTGTAACAGCCACTTCTGACTCATTCACTTACATTTTTGTTCCAAATTAAGGACTAAGCTGAATGTAACCTGATAAGAGAATAATGTTAAAGTGCAATCATAAGAGGTTAATTGTATATAGCATATATATATATATATTGCATGCATGACTAAGATTTTTATTAGAAGGTTGCATTAGGGATTTTATCCTCTAGTTGATTACTGTAATCTACAATCTAGTACAATTTTCACACTCACACATAGATTTTGCAGTGGATTCACTGTGAAAACCATTAAACATCTTTAGTTTGCCAAGAAGAAGCAGTTCTTCTTTTCTTGAACCCCTGGACAGTGGTTAGGGAGTTAGGTAAATCTTCTAAAAATCCTCCAAATAGTGTGAGATGGGATTAGAGTGTTACTGGTGCTCTAAGGTTAGTGCAAGGAGTCCGGAATTCTAGATAATTAGGTAATGATACTCAAAGTTAGGCATAGTTTTGCTCTTGGTTCCCAGGTATAAATCTTGTGTGAATTTCTGAGAACCACCAAATAAGGCAAATACGTGGAGATTGAGTTCTGATAAAACTAGGACAAACGTGAATGGCTACGACCATTCTTTACAGAATCTTCGACTGAGGGAGGGTATTAATATTAGGATCAGAAATACATTGTCCTATCTGTCTCTTTCTCTATGCCAAGTGTAGGCACTTCCACCAAATAAGCCACTTGACATCCTCTTGAACACCACCAATCCCCAATAATGCCTCTGGAATAAAAGTCACATATGTCATGTGCTGTATTGCATTGTGTTGATATGAAATGTAGAAAAAGAAAGAGAAAATATATATATATACAGAAAGGAAAAAAAAGAAAACAAATAGAAAGAAAGAAAAAAAATATTTAGAAAAGAGAAAAAGTGGAAAAAAATGATGACTTTTTAGTATTTATTTTAATAGCATTGAGGCAGCATTACCCACCTAGTCAAATCTTGGGATGATTCTCAAAATGAACCCCCTTCAGGAGAGCCAATGCCTGAACCTGCTTAGGTGCCTATCGAGGGGGATACATATTCTGAGATTGGAGATGACCAGGTTGGTCTAGAGTAACCCTTTAAGGATGAATCGAGTTTCTCACTCGAGATCCTAGAGCCAGGGAATGACGAAAAATGTCTCCATGGACCATGAAATGACATATGATTTTGAGACATATATAAATGAGGATCATGGATTCTTTCATTCTGAGGGTGAGGAATCTCTTATTGAAGTCTCACTTAAGCATAAGGAAGATGATTTTAGTGAGACAAATGGGCTTGAGGAATCTGATGAACCATTTGATAGCCCAATTATTGAAGATTTGGATTCAGTTGGGGCTAACTTGGAGGACTCGAATCCTCATATACTAGAAGATTTAATCGGTAGCCCCATTCCTCAACCACACCCCAAAGGGATTGATTTTGATTTGGAAATCATTATACCCAAGTCAATTCTGAGTCAGCCATGATTTCTGGACTTGGGTAAATCATATGGGGTGAATGATATGCTAAAGGTCCCAAAGCTTGAGCACTTGATGTTGGAGAATAGAAATGTTGAAATAAGATCTGGGAAGCTACTTCTGAGGGAACTACAATTTTGGATCTAAGGGTACCTATTGACCTGAAACCGCCTACTTTCTACCAGGACCCTTATGATTTCTTTCCTGTGCAACCCAAGCTCAAAATAACTGATTATTTTTCTAAGCTGAATGATAAGAGGACATCTGAACCTATTGAACCATCTCTACCTGTCCGACACATTGGTCTTGGGTTGCACGCCATAGAACCGCAGGCCTGGCCCTGCAAGCTCAACAACCTTCGGTTCTGGGTAATTTTCATCTAGAACCCTAGAACCACTCGACCCTAGGGCATGGGTCTGCACCATAATCTAGTCCATGTCTGTGGACATCTTCTGCTGATGGGTTTCAGGATCAACCTTTTGATTTTGATTCAGACCCGTACTTGTGAATTCTTAAATTCTTCTTTGTATGTATATTATGTCTAGCTAAAGGCATTAAATTTAGCACATGTTTATATTTCACGTTCTCTACGGAGCTGACTGGATTCCTCATGTTATTCAGGTGATATTCCATTTACTCCGCCTTTTCATGTCTTTATTTGTACAGTGAGGACATTGCATCATTTAGGAATGGGGGGATGGATAATCAATTCCTAAAGTCATATTGTTAACTCCATAAATTTCTTTTAGTTTCTTATTTAAAAAAAAATTGAAATTTTGAAAAAGGTAAAAAAAGAAAGAAATTAGGAAAAGAGGACTTACGCTTTTGGAAGTTATTAACTTTAGGAAATGATACAATAGGACCTGAATACTTAGACTCTTCAGGTCTCCAGGCTTAATTTGCCCAGGTGTCCTCTCGAATGTGGACTTAGTCTCGAGTCCTCTCTAATTAAAATTCATTTTAATTTGGTAAATAAATTGGGATGATAAGTATACGACTTATCAACCTACCCTCTGATTTGGGGGGATTTTAAGGCTAAGCATCAATACACTATTCACACTGACTCACTTTCCAGCGATTTTTATGGAAATTGGATGGCTAATGGATCGACTTGGGTGGTATGGCTGGCAAGTTGTCGGTGATAACAGCTCATCGGCTGGTTGTCCAGAGCCCATCCACAAGACCATTTTCGTTGTACTACCTTTAGTCTTAGATCAGGGAAGCCACCTACATAGAAAAAAAAGGAGAGAAAAAAAGAAACACCCAAAATGAAAAGAAAAAAAAAGAAAAAGGAGAAAAAAAAGAAAATAATAAAGCCACACTTCACCGCACGAGTATGGCTGACAAGTAGTTATGGGTAATATCCCATTGGCTGGTTGTCCAGAGCCCAACTCATAAAAATGCATAATAATTCCCAAAACACATAGAGAAGTAGCACAAAAATGCATAATAATTCTAAACCTTCCATGACTAATTCCCACCTGAATCTTGAGGAGCTTGATTCTGACCTAGGGGATCAAGATGACCTTGGTAACAATGGGAATAAGGCTCAGGAACCGACCATCTTTGATTTAAATAAAATGCCTTTTCTTGAAGCCTTGAGTAGACCTACAAATAAGATCTTAGTTAGTGCACTACTAGAAAAATGATATCTACCGTCGATTATTTGCCTTCGCTTAAATAGGCAATGACAAATAATTTTGTGTTTTAGTTTCTTATAAAAAATGACAATGAATGTCTATTGTTAAGGGGACAGGCATTTGGGTGCATGACGAATATTTTTTAAGTTACATTTGTAGTCGGTTGGTAATTAAAATGATGACAAATGCCTATTGCTAAGGGGGTGAGGCTTTTGGGCATGTGGCAAATATTTTTTAAGTTACATTTGCCGTTGGTTGGAAATTAAACCAATGGCAAATGTTGGTTCATCTACCCTGCGTAGAACCCAATCCTCTCCACACTATTCATCTTCTCCGCCACCACCCAAAACTTGAGAGCCTCCTTGCCATAGTGCCTGAGTGGAGCTTCCTCCTCCTCATCACCCCTCTTCGCAGCCCCTCCTCCCCATCATCCTCCTCTTCCTACCCCCTTTCGCCTCTCCACCTCTTCCTACGATCCTCCGCCAGTGCCCCCCTACCCTCCTCCACTATCGCCCCCTCCTCCTCCTCCTCCTCATCCTCCTCCTTACCGCCCGACACCTCCTTCTTCACCCTACCCTCCTCCGCCAGTGCCCTCCTCCTCATTCTCCTCATCATCCTCCTCACCGACCCAACACCTCCTCCTCCTCCCTGCCATCATTTTTTCCTACCCTCCTCCTCCTCATCCTCATCCTACTCCTCCCCACCCCTCCCCTTCCTCTTGCTCTTGACTGCCCCTCCCCCTCCTCATCTCCTCCAACCATCCCCTTACTCCTCCTCCCTATCTTCATCTCCTCCTCTCCCTCCTGCCTTGTCCCCCCGCCTCCTCCTCCCCTCCCTCCTCATCTCCTCCTGCCTTCCCATTCTTCTCCTCATCCTCATATTAGTTTTTTTTTCTAATGATTATGTTATTTTTAATATAACAAATAGGTTTTTTTTAATTAATCCTATCTCTAAAATTACAGGTTATCGATGACGAGCATTCTTAGAGTTTGTACTACTTAAAGGTATAATTTTAATGTTTTTAATTTATATAAATGATAATATAGGTTTTTGTAAGATGTGGGGTGTGCCCACATATTATTTTTTATGTTATTTCATGCATGTGGAGTGTACCCACTTTTACGAATAGATGTGTGCATGTTATTGAGTTTATTTTAAATGTAGGGTATGCCCATTGTAATTATGTATACTATCATGATTTGCAGGTTTATTTTTATTGTATGTTATTGAGTTTATTAGCTTATGAATGTGTTTCTCTCATTAATTCCCAATGGCTCTCCAATCATTGTTTAAAAGGGGGATTCAGTTTATAAGATTATCTTTTAGATATTGCACCATGGGGGAGATAATTTATTCATCTCTCACTTGACCAACACATGCTAAGTTATACAATAGGAAATGTAGAAACATACTAAGCTCGGCAAGGTTGTGCTTGGTTGCAGGTTCACTTTTAGAATAGTTTAGTTTTCTGAAGTGTGCAAGTGGAAAGACACTATGGTTGAGTAGTAGAACAAGTAATGAGTTATATGTTTGGATTGATGTATGTTAGATGGGAAAATGGGTAATATGTGATGTGCGGATTGATGTTGGGTTGTTTGATTATTTGGTTTGAATGGTGGAAAAAATGTCAGGTTAGATATAGAAACTAAGGTCTATGTCATAAGCAAGGAAGTTAGTGCTTCCTTATATACTATCTTTGATGTTGAACAATGAAGTCATTGAAACCTGCAAAAATTAGGGAAACCTCTCTTTTTTATATATATTTTAGTAGAAAATACATTTAGAGAAGGATAATTCTACAACTAACTCATGATCATATGCAACCTCAGTGTCTTGTTGAAAATATGGCCCATTATTGAAATTATATTCCGCTATATGAATTTGTTACCCTTAGCCCTTAAAAACAAGAGCGAAAAGAGGTGAAAAGAAAAGCCTAAAGTTGCCATCATCCATGGAAAATCCTGCAGAAATCTAATGGATGAAAGAGAGTCCACCACAAGAGAAAAGACCTTTCTAAACATTTATTTTCCTAACACTTCAAATAAATTATAGTTAACTTTGCATTTAATCAAGGTGCATCAAGTAAGATTTATCGTAACATACCCTACGAGAGGCATATCAAGATGTTCTTTTGTCAGTCACATTTAATATGCTACCACATATTAAGAAATTAGCTTACGTTAATTAATATGTCATTGACCACATTATTTTTTATTTTAATGATTGGATGTGTTGTGCCCACTTGTGTGATTGATTTAATTTTTAATGTGGGGTGTGCCCACTATTATTATCAATGTTATTATGATATGCAGGTTTATAGAAAACTTCAAAATTTTACAAGAAACTGTCAATTTTTTTTTTAAATTCTTTTAATGTTCTAATTTGTTAAGTTGGGATAGTATTTAGGAATTGGATTAGTGTTTTGATACACACACTTGCTAAGGAAGATAAATGCATGTGAGGCCAAACATTAGGTATTCTAACCCCTAGGGTAAAAGTCCTTCGAGTCAAATTTTGTCAAATTACTTGGCCATCGAGACATATGATCATGTTATACGAATAATGCAAGAAGTGTATGTATACCTCACTTACATGCATAATGCATTGTCTTTGTAGCATGCCATAAGACTCGATCGACGTTAGTTTGGTGAAGTACTGAACTAAAGAAGGTCCTTGAAGATTTGATCACAACTTAGGTTTGCCCGTTACATGTAACCTGGTGTAGTGAAATTTTGGTTGCTTCTTCCTACTCTTCTCCAATATACCAACTAATCTTATCTAGTTTCCTATGGTACCCTTAATTGGGTGCTAAAGGAAATCTAGTTAAGGTTAGTGTTGCAGCAAAAAATCATCGTAGTTTAGAAAAATGGGTCATAGTATAGGGATGAAAATCGAATCAACATTGAAATTTATAAGTGCCCAAAAGATTGAGTTCTGAGGTTATTCATGAGGAGCAAATATGGAATTCAAACACTAATAAAAAAATGATAACCAATGAGCACAATAATCAATTATCAGTAATGATAGAATATCCCTTCCCTCTTTCTCTCTCTCTGAATTGGGTACATGAGTATTCGAGTAAATGGATTTGAGTCCAAACCTGCCGGCATGTGTGGCAGGCAAGGAGTGAGAGGGTATGAGTGAGGGGACCTCACCCCGTGTTATTAGGCAGCAAGCTAACACATGTAAATCATTATAAATGCATTTCCAAATTGTAAATCCACAATGTGGGACAAAATCAGTCCTCTTCGTCATGCATCGACAGCTGATGAAGCCTTCATTAATTGGTGCCCTTATTGTGGTTTTGTCCTCCAATTGAGAATCGGGGTAGCTTCATGGCGGTGTTTCACAGCTCTGGGAGATGGAATCAAGGACAATGGATGGTGGATGGTGGTGGATGACAACTGCGATAGGCGAAGCTCCGGTAACGACCTAAATTAATAAAGATGGGCTGAAAGCCCCAATTAAAGAGCTTAAAAGCTCCACTGTGAGGTGGTGAAGGTGCCAGCAGTGTTGATTTGGTGTGCGGAAGCGTAGGTTGGCCGAATGGTGACTGCTGCTGGTGGGTTGAATGGGTGTGTTCAGCTGAGAGTTTCAAAGGTCAAAACCCTTAATAAGTTGAGGGCATTTAACCTATAATGTCTGAGGAGTGTTTTGGTGGTTGTCGAGTCAAGTTTGGTGGAGTGTGGTGGCATGGCGAGCTTGCTGAAGCTACGTTAGAGGCAGAGAAGACAAGGGAAAGATCAGATGAATGAGAGGGAGAATATAGGATCTAAGGTCTAAATCCTAACCTAGAGACTAAGGGGAGTAGAGAGGGCTATTATATGGGAAAAAATAGGGAGAAACTTACATCGGCGTGCCTTACCAGACACGAGGGGGATGAACTCCTCTAGTAGGGTTAGACGGCAAGGAAGAAGGGGATAGGAACTCCTACTTTGGCTAATAAGGAGAGGATGAAGATGGTGAAGAGATTAGGTCATCTAATTTGACGCTTAGATGGTCAGAGGAAGGGGATTGAGTAGCATCGCCGAAGCGATGGTTGGAGGCAGCAGAAGTTGGATGAGGAGGTGTTTTCAGCCTAAACTGAGCTAATTCTGATCGTCAAACAACATGGAGCTTATATAAAGCTCGATTAGGGTCTCAATTTGGAAGTTTGAGTGCATAAGATTAGTATTTCAAGAAGAAGAAAAATTGGCAACCCTCAAGCTCACTAGATCTTTCCTATTCGAGTTGGGATCCTAGATCGTGCTCACTGGATTCCTCATGGTCTGAAAACCAATCCCTCCAATTTTGGAGGGACTTGGTGAAGATTTGATAAGGATCTTCACAAGTCAAGGTCAGCTATGTGGGTCATTGACTTTATTTTAGGAAACCCTGAAGAATGAGGTGGCAAGGACCTATGTGCAAAGAAGATGATAAAGTTAGGGGCGTGATTGAAAGGAAAACCTGAAAGTTAAAGGCTTGGGTGTAAAGGATAGAATCTTGGGGACTTAAATGAAAACTAGGTTAAGATGGACTCTAATTGGGCTCAAATTTTAGTGTTAACTTATTTTAGATGCAAGAAATCTAATGGTGAAATTAGATTTTGGTTTTGACCATGTTTGACTAGGTAAATTGCATAGGAGCCCAAATTAAGGTAAATTCCTGTCTGAATCTCTATTCTTGGTTAAAATGGGTTCTGACCTCTTAGAATATTTTTCCATGCATTTTACGAGGTTTAGAATAAATTTATCTTTACCATAACCAATTCAATTTGAGTGTGGTTAATAGTTAGGCTTTTTAGTACTATTTTCGTCCTCGAAATGCATAAAACACTAGTTCAATCAGTATGAGCCCACTTATTGGAATTTTAAGTTCATTTGACCTTTAATTAATCCCTAAGTAACCCCATGGTTGATTTGAATTTGTGATGTGATGTTAGAATAGTAGAATTGACCCTATTTTCTTGTCTTCTTCTCAAATCAGGTCAGTGCAAAATTATGACCCTTAGATGATCATTTAGGAGCATTTTTCGTTTAATTCTGCCTAATTCAAGATAGTTATGATGACTGATGGTACTGATGGTGTTACCATCAGTTAGTATTGGGGGGTATACTGGAGAAGTGCAGGGAGATGCTGTTGAAATTTCATCGCATGAAGGTTACATGTAATGAGCAAACCTAAGTTGTGATCAAATCTTTGAGGATGGGCTATTAAGTGAATCTTAATCAAGATACACATCATTCAGTCCTTTAACTTCCTAATAAGTAGTTTGTTTACATAAATTTTTAGGTTATCATGGACAAATATTGGATTAGATAGAGGGGTTTAGATTACACCAGATATAAGCATGGAGTAATTTCATTCCTGGATTAGGCCTTTGATGATGATAGGAAGATATTTAGGTGAGAAGACCAACTTAATAACATCTTCTGCCCATGCAGAAGATGTTTGAATGGTTCCTTGCATGACCGTAACACTGTGCTCGAGCACTTGATTTGTAATGGGTCGAGCACTTGATTTATAATGGGTGGTGTCAGCATTACACTACTTGGATAGCTCGAGGAGAGGAGTTTACTGAGGAAGTCATAAATAATGAAAACACTGTTGACAAAGAGATTGACTAGGAGATTGCTAATAGTGGAGGTGAAGAAATACAAGAAATGTTGAACGAGATGAGAGCAAGAGAGGATATAAATACAGATGAGGAAGATTCATTCAGTTGTGATTCATTCTATGAGGTTGTTAAGGTGCTTGAGGATCCTATTGCTACTGGTGTTACAAGAATGTATAAGTTGTCGTTTCTGTTAAGGATGCTTCAGTTGAAGGTTATGAACAAATCTAATGTTAAATTCATGCCAGAAATATTTTAGTTTATTGCTAAGTTGTTGAATAACCCCAATGACTTTCCAGCTTCATGGTACAAGGCAAGGAAACATATTCGCAAGCTTGGTTTGAACTATCAGAAGATCAATGCATGTTCGAATTACTGCATTCTTTTCAAAAATGAATTTGCAAACTTGAGTAACTACCCTGAATGTGGAGATGAGAGATATAAGGGAGGTAAAAATGAAAGTGGCTGGCCGTGAATGATGGTGGTGGAGTGATGTTTATTTGTTTTATTTGAATGGATGTGGGGTGTACCCACTTGTGTGCTATGCAAGATTATAGAGAAACTTCAAATTTTAAGGAGAAACTCTATCGAATTTTTTTAAAAATTCTTTAATGTTAAAATTACTGGGTTGACTGTTGTTTGGGGTGGTTACCCAAGGGCTGGGTGTGGATTAATGGATGGGAATACAGAGGATAAGGCACGACTAAGGAGGTTGTGTTGGTGATTGTAGCCTTGGATAGAGGTGGATATTGGGATGAAGAGGATAGCTAAATGAAAGTGTTGATGAATGGTCAGCCAAGGTGGATAGGATGGTGGATAGGGGAGTTATGGGCAAGGGAGGCCATGGAGATGGTAGATAAGTTGAGGAGTGGAGTGGCTAGCCGTGGATGATAGTGGATAGGGAGGTGTCGGTGCTGGTGAAGTGGATGGATAAGGAGGTGGTTGTAAATGGTGGTAGAGAGTGTGGTGAAGATGAGAGGTATTGGGTGTGTAATGGAGGTAGAATGGGTATGGTAATGGCATAGCTAAGATGAGAAGAAGGTGTTGATGGTGGTGGAGTTGAGAAGTGAAGTGGATGGCTGTGAATGATGAGATGGTGGTGGTGTGATGTTGAAGGACACGACTATGTGATGGTGGAAGCAAAGGTGGAGGTGCTGGCTGTGAGTTGGTGATGGAGATGAAAGTGGAGTGGAGTGAATGGTAGCATGAAAATGGAGGTTGTGTGTTTGCGTGTGAGTATGTATGTGTGTGTATGTAAAAGGTTCAATTGTAAAAGGGTTTTAGACGTTTATTTACTTGAGCGGGCAAGCTCATCATCCAGTTTCATGTTATATTTTGTTTAGTTTTGTTTGTAATAGCAAATTCTATATGCAAGTTTCATTTTAATATGTAGGTTTATAGAAAAACCTCAAAATTTAAGGGGAAACTCTACTAAAATTTTTTAAAATTATTTTAATGTTTGCCAAAGTTTTTCATTAATGATTTATATATTATTTTCAACTATGTTAATTATTGTATTTATTTCTTCTTATATATGAAGGGGCTTAAGAAAAAACCTAATAAAAAGGGTCCCTCTTAGACACAGGCATTGATGGGACACCATCATGAGCCCTAACTAGCCCATTTTGAACCATGAAAGAGAACAAAAGCTCCTACATGACCAACTGGAGGTCCTAATTCACTAAATAACCATTCTGAGATAAAAGTAAGAAGCAAGGAGAAAACCTGAAATTTTACCATTGTAATACAACAATAGGTTTTCTCAAGGGCTAAAAATAGGTCAAATGGTCATAACAAGATAATAAGTTGGTTGAATCAGACAGAAAAGGATTCGTGTGAATTCTGGGAATTAAATGACTTCTTGTAACCCTAAAACAAATCCACTTGATTAAACATGGTTCTGGTCAAGATAAAATTCACCTAAATTCTCTAAAAATCATATAAAAATATTCTTTAGGATTTAGAACTTTCAATTTGGCCATCGAAACCCAATTTGACCTAGAATGGGGTCTCAGACATATATTTGCCCTAATTTGGGTTTTTTCGTAAATTTCCTAGTCAATCATGGTCAAACCCAAAATCCAACTTCACCATTGGATTTTTTAGATCCAAATTAGGTTTATACCAAAATTTGGACCTATGAGGAACTCATCTTGACCTACTTTGCAAATAAGTCCAACCTGATTACATTTCTACCCTATCTTTCAAAAAGCCCTACATTTGACCCCCTAGCTCCTTCATCATTATTTGCAATTAGGTCCATCCACCATTTTAGCGGAAAAATCCTACTCCGGTGAGCTCTATAAGTAGATTTCTCCTTTATTTCCTAGAGAATCACCTTCAAAATTTAAAGGGAGATTCTCTTAGAAATCCCCTCCAATGTGAATCCATTTCTAGGACCTATATGGTACCCAATCTCTCATGCGAACGCATGAAAGATTTGGGTCTCTTCGATTTACCATTGTTGGTGAACCTACCTTGCTTGGAAGCTTGGCTTCCAAGCACAAAATTGACCTCTAGGGCCTATTTAAGACACCCTAGATCGCCTCGCATCTTCTAAGCTTGAAATCAGCCAGAGAACCCCCTCAATTTCGTCTCTCCTCCTCCTGCCGACTCGCTCATCAAGCTCCAGTGACCTCTCCTACTCTCCCTTCTTGCCTAGCCACAATACTGGTGGCAGGTTCCTCTTCCTCTTGCTCATCCGTGTTACGCAGTACCCACCAATGCCCCTGTCTCCCCTTTGTCCTTGTCGACCACCCTCTCTGAGCACCTTCTTCTCCGGCATCGACAATACGTGCCTGACGCCATATCCATCTCCCCCTTCGTCTCTTCATCGCTTAGATAAGTTCCTCTCATGCTCTACTCCCTTTCCCCCTCTTTATTTCCCTTAAACGAATACTACTGCACTCCACCACCATCATCCCCTTCACCTCTGGCCACCAACTGCAGCGAGTTCGCTCCACCTCTACACACCACCTCCCTCCTCACCGATTGGTCCATAAGCATCGCCTCGACTCACTGATCATAACTCCCCACTCATATCACTCCGCCACTCACCCAAACACAACCCCGAACACACCCACACACACGGCCATAGTGTGCCATAGGCACACTCACTTAGGCATTCCCACGCCATGTCAACCACCCTTGCACACTCGCCGTGTCTTGGCAAAGCTCCCTGAGCTTTTTAACGTGGCCGCAAGGCCATTGTGATGATTTCAGGTCTAGGAGCTCTCTGCCATCGACGTCTGGCTTGAAGCTTGCTTGCAAGCTACTCTAGGCCATGCCCGCTCCAGGTCACAGTCCCAAGTTATGCAGAAAGACTTTGCGAACATCTCCAGGAATCCAATTGGTGTTGAGGGCCATAGTTGTAGCTACAATCGAAGGAGTGCCTCTGCTACAGATGCGCGTGAAGGAGGTGGGAAGATAGTCCCACCTCGGAAAGTTTTGTGGCACTGCTCCCGCATAAGTTGAATTCTTGCCATAGGCTTTTCGCCTCCAACTCATGGGTGAGGTCCCTCTCTCACCCGACCCGACTGCCTCGTCCGCGACCATGCCTTGTGGACCTGGTGACCCGACCCTACTAGCACACCTCCTCCACCACCGCACGTCGGTGGGCCTGGTCTTGGGTGCATACCCAACTTGATTACCCAAAAAACATGGCTCTGGGAGAGCGGAACCTAAGAGAGAAAAGAGAGAAGAGAGCTCACACGGGTAGGGAGTAGGTTTTGCTCTGCAGGCAGAAGAGGAGAAGAAAGGAAGAAGAAGGAGAAGGCAAGGAAGCAGGCTAAGGTAGAGAAAGGATGGGAAGGAGGAAATTGAAGGCAGAAGAAGCTGAAGGCAAAGGAAAGGTAGCCGATAAGAGAGAGAGAAAGAAGAAAGCCAAAGGAGAAGAAGAAGGAAGAGGAAGCTAAGGACTAAGGCAAGCAAAGCTGAAGAAGAAAGAAGCTAAGGCAAAATCAGAAGAAAGAAAGGAGGAGCCAGACAACAGAGAAGGAAGACAAAGAAGAAGAGAAAGAAGGAAGAAGAAGATTAAAGACAAAGGCAGCCGACAGAGACAGAAAAAGAACAGGAGAAGCAGAAGAAAAGAAAGAGCCAAGCACTGTAGCATAATCATTTTAAGGCATCTGATTCACAAATAAAACGTCCAATTTTGAGTTCAATTAACATACATTGGTTCCTTTAGTATTTTGTGCCTTACATTTACTCCTATCATTTTGCACTATAACATTGATCTTATTCCATATTCTTTTAAATTCTAAAGTTATGATCTTGATTTCTAAACCCTAATTTTCTCCCTATGTTCGACCTCGGACTTTAAAATTCAAGTAATAAAATTGTATTTGTTTTGAACATTTTTTTTGCTGTACTACAACACGACATTCTTAAAACCTGATTAAGCGCGACAAACAGCCATCCACCTAGCCCGAGTCTCTCCCTAGGCTCAGCCACCCCTAGCAACAAGCTCCCTCCCAGTCACATTTTCTACTACCTGGGGACTTGGCTCGTGATGTCATATATGCGAGAGGTAAGGGAAAGGGTAAGGAGATTCCTTCTATTGATCCAGAGCAAGTAGAGGCTGATCCAGATTATGGAACATCAGAGGAGGATGACGAGAATGAGAGCAATAATGTGGAGGGAGAGGAGGAGGTGGAGGATGAGTAGGTGGAGAGTACATCCCCACTACATGTGGACCCGAGAGCGGTAGGTACAAGTGATGGTAAGAACTCTTGTACTTTTAAGAAGTAAATTACTTCTATATTTTAAAACTTATTATAGCTTCATATATATCCACGATCAATATGATTAATGTCTATGCAAGTAAAGTACGAAGAGGACAGGGGAAGACAAAGAATCTAGATCTCCAGCGTATCCCTAAGGGTCTATGGATACCGATCAGGCTTAGAACCACTGGGGGGCAGAGAATTATCGAGGCTTTATTAATCGATTGGGCACAATAGTGAAGTCCATTGTGCCAATTTTCTACTTCAACTGGAGGAAGGTACCCGCAGAGCTGAAGAGGAAGCACCTTCGACAATTGGAGGTAGCTCTATGCATCTTAAATATTTCTTCTAAAACTTTATCTTAAATTTATTTTCATTTAAGATTGATATATTTTCCTAAAATAAATGTAGGCGAGTTACGATTGGGGTGACAACCCCAATGCCTCCCGATATATCCTTAAACACGCTACCAAGCTCCACAGAGATTGGAGGATGGAGATGAAGAGAAAAGTAACACTTTTTATAGATTTACATCTTTATTATGCACATAATTTCATATATTATTTCTGACATTTTATATTTCATATTTCATATTTCTCTAGCTGCAGTTCACTTAAGGGGGCAATTGGGAGTTGTCCTCCTAATGGCATGCCTGAACATTGGAATCTGGCATGCAAGCATTGGGTGGATCCTAAAGCAAAGGTTAGTAATCAATTTTAAATGTTTATATTAATTTCATATTACTTAAATTCATAATAAAGGATCATTTTGTTTAATAATTTACACATATATATTCTTTTATTACAGGAGCAAGCAAGGAAGAATAAGGTCAATAGGGCCAAAGCTCCTGCACAGAACCATTGCTTGGGTCGAAGAAGCATTAAGATGATCAAGATCCATTTCTTAAGTTTATTATAACTTCGCAATTTAATATTATTTACTATATATAGGTTATCTTTATAAAATTGTATTCCTTTTATATTTTCAATCTATTTTGCATGAGGGGAGGGATATGAATAGGATGGATATCTACAAGGTCACCCATAGCAAGGCTGAAGCTGAGGGTGCTCATAAATGGATTCACGAGTCATACCAGTAGAGACATGTAGGTTTCCTAAATTAAAAACCTTCATAACTTTCTATATAAATGTTTACGAGAGAATGGTTGAATTGGTGCATCCCCCCGACGATGAGACCCTTGACAGCGTCTATCAGCCTTGGGATCTAGAGGAGCCATTTAGGTGAGTGATGCCAACGGACCACGGTGGTTTCGTTCATAGTGTGGGGGTGGGGTGGGGGGTACACACCTTGTCTAGCTAGTATGGAATGAAAGCTATTGTCTCATTTAGTGTTGTTGATCAGCTACATCAAAAGATCGATACACTACAGAGACAAGACAAGGAGAGAGAGAAGAGAGAGGCAGAGTGGGAGAAAAGAGAAGCAGAGATGAAGAATCAGATGGATGCCATGTAGTCACAGATGAGTAGGACTAATGATAATATTCAGATGCTTCTATCCCTTCCTCTAAAGAAGGGATAGTTAGAGCATCCATCTTCATCAGATCCCAGCATCTGCAGATGAGACGACGATGACATGGGAGAGGCAGGTGGAGTTGGTGGCATCGAGGCAACAATATTTTGATTTTCATCTATTTTCTTTTGTTATGCTTCCATGTTATCTTTTTTATTTAAATAATTCATTTTCAAACTTTTTCCATATCAGACTCTATATTTATGGAATATAAACTTCTCTTAATTTTTATTATCTATTTTCGTATAAAAGTAGGAGATTCAAGCAGTTTAGCAGGTGTCTCCCATAATTTTCATAATTAAAAAAATCCCCTACATTTGTCGTCGGTTTTCCAAAAAAATGATGGTGTTGAAAAGTAAGTCTCTTAGCAAATAAAAGGTATTTGTCGTCGCTTATTTGCAAAAGCGATGACAAAGTATGTAATTCTACTCCACAATAAAAGATATAGGTCATCACTTATTTGAGAAGAGACGCCAAAAATGTTTTTATAGTCACTTATATAAGCGATAAATGCCAGTTTATCATCATCCTTATGCCCTAAAATTGATTTAGCTCTTAGTGTTTTAACTCCGCAAATGGGCCTTTGGGCTACATTTAGACATTTACTTAGGTTAGGCATGCATTGCATCATATTTTCTTTTCGATGCATTTACTTGAGTGTCAGGGATAGGCAGATAGTCAGATCCCACAAACCTTGGCACTTTGGAAGGAAAAAGATTAAGGAAAAGCCCACATCAGTTGGATCTCAGCTAGATCCAGCTCATCCCAGTTGAATGCCAGCTCTCGCCAGCTGGATCAACTAATCCTCAGCTCCATTCTGCTCTTCTCGGCTAAATGTTAGCTCTAGCTAGTTCACCTCAGCTGGATAGTAGCTCAAACTAGCTTAAGACAATTAATCCCAGCTCCTCCAGCTCAAAACAATTCACTGTAACCTCTATCTGACTAGGACTAGCTATTGCCATCAACTAGCTAAGCTTAGTCAGCTGAAGAAGTCCTCAACCAGCTCAGGCCAACTCAAGTCCATCTCCCAGAGACTTAACTTAGCTCAACTTGGTTGAGCTAAGCCACTTAACCTAAGCTAGCTACTCCAGCTAGCTAGTTAATCTCCAGGAAGACCAAACCTAGCTCACCTTAGCTCACATCAGTAGAAGCCAGCTCATCTTAGCTTGACTTAGCAGCTAGCAAATAACTAACCAGCTACGCTAGCTAGGGTAACTCCTTGCAGCTCTCTTCAGCAGCCATCAACTCCAATGTAGCTCCTCCTCTAAAACCCTAGCTCTCCTACCTTCTCCCCTACTCCCTACTAGCTTAGCTAGCTTAGCTAACCTAAGCTCTATGGCAATCCAACACTAACCCTAAACCCCACCTAGCTAGCTCTACTAAATAACCCTAACCTTAAGTCCACCTAAGCTACCCATTCCTAATCAAAGTTGGCGCCAACATTATAGCCATCCCTTCACCCCACTAACACCACCAAAAGCCACCTAATTTTGGTGCCAAAACAACCTTCTAGAACCTCTCTCTTTTGGTGCAAAAACACCCCTACATCTCCACCCTACACATCACCACACAAGCCATCTCTACCCTCCACCTAACCCACCTTCTAGAAGCCCCCATGGTGGCACCAAAACCAAGGCATCTCTCCACGGTTGGCGCCACATTTAGGTGTCTTTCCACCACCATAACCACCTCCCATACACCCCTTTAGTTGGCACCAAACATCCTCCACCCTAGGATCCCTTAACCACCTACCAAACGTAATCCTAACCCTCCAGATACACCCCATGCCAACCACCACCTTCCCTTCCTATCAAAACACCACTAACTACCCACATTAGGATATCCTCCCTTAGTCTAATTTCCATCCATATCCACCTACACCTAAGGCTAAGGGAGAAGAAGAAGAGAAGAAGATCAGGGGGCAAACTACCCACCCTCTTGGTGGCTGATGCGAAAATACGCGTGATTTGTAATTAGTGCTTCAAATCGTTGTAACATGCGAAATCACAAACACTTTTAAAATTTTAAACCTTGATAGTGGGGTATCTAGGGTCATCTAAGGAGGCAATTTTGTAGTTATAAATCTCTTACTTGAAATTGAAAACACCTTTCTTTTTGTGTTTTTGGAATGTGAGATTTTTTTTGGGCTTTTGAAACAACAGGAGCGATTGCAAACTTGAAGCTAGAAGGCGACTACACCTACCTAAGTTGTTGAAACTAAAACCAAAGTGACAAGCAAGTTCTCTTTCTAAGCTAAATCTGGGTAGGTAGAAACCTATAGTAATTAGAGAGAGAGTGGGTGCGCACTAGGAAAACTTTACTAGATGCAACTAGAAATGCGACAAAAATTAAAGAAGGCAAAATTTTACCAAAGGAAGATATTGCTTTACAAGTAGAGGAATGCTTCTACTAAATTAAAAAAACAACAAAAAAAAAATCAATATCCACCTAATGATGATGATAAAGATGGAAGGGTCCTTGCTCTAATTGCGACTACTCTCATAATTGAAAAGGATTCCTCCTCCTCCTTGAATTTCTCCTTTACGGTATGTACTCCTCCTAACAAGCCCTAGATGGGGCGTGCCTTAGCTCCTAGATGGGTGGATGGTTTCCACCTCAAAAGCTCCTCCAAGGGTGGATGTGTACCACGCTCAAGACCTCCTCCAAAGATCCTCTTTGCCTGGCTTCTTCTTTGGTTGGCGTGGACACAAGAGAGAAGAGAAGAGGGGAAGGCACCAAGAGGATAGAGTGTCCCCTTAATCTTCTTCTTTTTCTTTTCTCTTTGTCGTGGGCTATAGGGTAAAAAATAGGTGGAAATTATGTAGCCAAAGGTGATTTAATGGTGGTGGGTGGTGGTCTTTTTATAGGAGTGGAGGGGGGTTGAGGGTAGTTAGTGAATGGAGGGCTAGGATGGCTTGTAGAGAGTGGTTACGAGATCATAGGGTGGATAATGGGTGGCGCCAAATGAGGGGATGCATGGCAATTTGGCGCCAACCCTAGATGGATACTAGGGTTAAGGGTTGATGGTGGTAGGGTTAGGTGGTGTGTAAGACATGTGTAGGGTTAGGATGGAGTTGTATGGTGGTGGTTGGTGTATGGGTGGTAAATATATGGTGGCACCAAGTGAGGGGTTGTATGTGGTGGTGGTTGGTGTGGGTTTAAGTAGAGTTGGCGCCACTTTATGTTGGTTAAGGGAGAAGGTTAGGTGGCACCATTAGATGAAGGGTTAGGATAGGTTGTGGTGCTGATGGAGTGGTGGAGATTTAAGGTGATGTTGGCGCCAACATGAAGTGGTGTGGGTAGGACTTTTTAGTGCCAACTAGTGGTGGATTAGGGTGGGTTAGAGGTGGTTAAGGTTGGCTCCACCTAAGGCCTCTAGAAGGGGTTTATGTGTAGGGTGGAGATAGCCTTAGGTGGTGATGTGTAGGGTGGAAATTAAGGGATGGTTGGAGCCATTTTGAAGAGGTGCATATGGGTGGTTTTGATGGCAACATGAAGTGGTGCGATGGGGTGGTGGTTGAAGAGGGTTGGCGCCAAAAGTAGGTGGGTTACGTTAGGGTTTAGTTAGGATTAAGAGGAAAGGGTGGATGGCCATGGAGGTGGAGCAAGTTGGGAGCTTAGCTAAGCTAGATAAGCTTGCTTAGCTAGTAGAGTAGAGGTGGTGGAGAAAGGGTTTTATGAATGGAGCTAGAGGAAATAAATCTGGAGCTGGTGGTTGCTATATTTGGAGCTGGATCAGATGAGGCAACTTCATGGGAGCTCAACTACTTAGCTAAGCTACCTAGTTCTTATGCTAGTAGCTAGGCATGGGTAGTTGAGCTAAGTTGAGCTAGCCTCAACTTAGCTTGAGCTGGAACTGCCTTAGCTGAGAACTCTAGAGCTAACTAAGCTACTAGTTGACAAGTAGTAACTCAGCTAGCATGGAGTCTAGCTGCCATGAGCTGGGTGGAGTTGGAATGAGCTAGGGCTGAGCTGAGATGGGCTCCTGTCAACTTAGTTGAGCTAGCTAGAGCTCCCAGTGAATGTTCGGGGTGTAGATCGCGTAAAAGATAAATACGTTGTTGTATAGCGTGGAATATGTCTCGACAAATAAAATTAACAGAACTAGGAGTCCCGATCGACCATAGGGAGATAGAAAAATGCCTTTGATTTCATGCACTTATTCTAAATCTAATTACTAAATAATAAACACAATGAATCACGATATATATATCACATAGAGCATTTCAACATGAATTTCTTACATGAAACCAAACTAAATGATAACATGAATATAAACTACTTATGGAGTAGAACAAGGGCACCACAGGTAGATCGTGGCGGCCTTTCGGAGAGGTTGAGAGAAGCAGTGACATTCCAATAGGGTGCTGATGAGAACCTCATCATGAGCCCTAACTAGCTCATTTTGATGTAAGAAAGAGAATAAAAGCTCCTACATAACCTAGAGAAGGGCCTAATTCAAGGGATAAGTGTTATAAGAAGAAAATATGAAATAAAGGGTAAAACTATAATTTTACCATTGCAGTACATCAATGGAATTTCTCAGAGGCTAAACATAGGTCAATTGGACTTAATAAGAGGAAAAGTGGGATGGTTCAGTCAAAAAAGGGTTATTGTGAGATCTAAGAATTAAATGACATTCTGTAACCCTAAAACAGACCTACTTAATTTTACAAGATTCTGGTCAGGATAAAAATCAACTAAACCCTCTAAAATTCGTGGAAAAATATCCCCTAGGATTTAGAACCTTCAAATTGGCCTTTGCAACCTATTTTGACCTAAGTAGGTGTCCTAGCTAAATATTTGGCCTAATTTTGGTTTTTCGTAAAAAGTCCAGTCAAACGTGGTCAAACCTAAAATCCAACTTCACCATTAGATTCCTTATGTCAAAATTAGGTTTGTACCAAAATTTGGACCTAAGGGAAGGTCACCTTGACCTACTTTGCAAAATAGTCCACCGAATTACATTCTGACCCCTAGCTTTTGAAAACCCTTACGCAGACCCCCTATCTTCCTCGCCACTCTTTGCATTTAGGTCCCTCCGCCATTAAAGCGGAGGAGTCCTACTCTGACGAGGAATTGAGGGGGATTGCTCCCTGATTCTTCAGAGATCTCCCAGATTTGGAAGGGAGATTTTCTGAAGAATTCCCTCCCATTTGAACGCAATTCCATGACGTGATTTGCACCCAATCTCTCATGCGAAAGCTCGAGAGATTTGGGTATCTCACAGAATCCTTCTCTGGCGAGGACTCTTGCGCTTGGAAGCTTGTCTTCCAAGCACAAGATCCCCTGCCAGTACCTATAAAAGAACCCTCATCTCCAGCCGCACATTTTCAGCTTAACTTGGCCGGAGAACCACCTCCAACTTAGTCTCTTCTCCTCCAACCAGGTGTCCAGTAGGCTCCGGCAATCCCTTCTCCTCCTTCTCGCCACTCTGCCACAATACCAGTGGCAGAGACGTCTTCATCTCCTTCCTCCACGTCGTGCCATACCCGCGAGCGCACCTCCAGCCTCTTCGTCATCGCTGTTCTCCCTCCACTGGACTCATCTTCTCCAGTGGCGGCAGGTACAGCTAGTCGTCCTCTTGTCCCCTTTTGTCCACTTAGTTAGGTCAAAACACTTCCTCACTCTCCCCTCTTCATTTCCACTCTCTTTATTTTCACTTTAAAACCCTTGACGCCGCAAACCACCACCACCTTCTCCATCTCTGGCCGACCACTGGCAAAGGTGCTTCCACCACTCCATGCTTCTACATGCCTCGCCAGACCCCTCAAAACCTCCACCATCACCCACTGATCACTTTGCACCCCTTCACTGACCGCCAACACCTCCCCAAGTGCCCACTGAACACACCCATTACCACAGCCACAGAGTGACCTAGGCATGCACGCCTAGGCCGCCCTACTGCTAGCCACCCACCTAGGCACCTTTGCTGTGCCATGACGAAGCTACCTGTATCTTCTAATGGGGCCGCAAGGCCATTTTGAGTGATTTCAGATACGACCCCCTTTTCGCCATTGGAGCACGAGCAAGGTGCTCACAAGCTCGCTCCATGCCAAAGCACTCCAGGTTTCTAGGTCCAGAAGGTGCGGGTTGGTCTCATGCACGCACTCAACCAGGCAATTGGCTTCAAGAGAGCACAACCATGGCAATTGAAGAAGACCTCTTGCGGGCATGTGAGCGAAGTGGGTTGGACTTTTAGTCCCACCTCGGAAACTCAGGAGCGCGGTAAGTCGTTTATATTGAATTTGTGTTTTAAGTTGGTCGCCTCAAGTACACGGGGTGTGGTCCCCTCGCCCACACTCACCTGCCTCATCCGCAACCCATGCCTCCGCGGACCTAGCTGACCGACAAGTTTAACCCCACACTCCTTGCGCACCACCCATGCTGGTGCACCTGGACCTAGGTGAGCAACCCGATCCGATTACCCGGCTGGCTCTAAGACAGGAAACCCAAGAGAGGAATAGAGAGAGAGTGTATGCGAGGAGGGTATGGGATAGGTTTTGCACTCGTGTGCATGTGTAGGGAAATGAAGAAAGGAAGAGGATGGTGCAGCCGCAGAGAAAGAAGAAGGAAGAGGAGCTAAGGTAAAGAAAGCACAGGGCTGAAGGAAGAAGAAGGAAGGATGAGGCGCGTATGAAGAAGAAAGAGAAAGAAGAAAAGCTAAGGGCTGAAGGCAGAAGCTGAAGCTGAAGCCAAGGCCAAGGGAATGAAAAGGCACTGTAGTAGAGGAGTCGTGGCTAAAGAAGAAGAAGGCAGAAGAATTGAAAGAATCAAAGGTAGAAAGAAGAAAAGATAAGGAAGCAAAAGGAAGCAAAGTCAGAGAAGAATAGAAGAAAAGGAGCTAAGGTAAGGACACGCAGAGGAAAGTCAGAGAAAAGAAGAAAGAACGAAAGCTAAAAGAAGAGAAAGAAGAAGAAAGGAGAAGCTAAAGAAGAAAGACAAGCAGACTTTTTACCCTATTCTTCTCAATCTTTCTATTTTGCTATATTTTAATATCCATAAATTCATGCATTATATGCTGAATTAGGTTTTGAGTAACTTTAAGTGTTCAAATTACATTATTGAGATTAGTGTATGGATTCCATTTGCACCCTGTGTTCCACCTCGGATACTTAGGTTTTCGAGTAATAAAATTCTTATTTGTTTTCAAGGTGATTTCACCTATACTACAATGCAACCTCCTTTATCTTTATAAAACAACCGATCTCGCCCTGTTAACAGTGGCCCAACAGACTTTTCAGACGAAGGTAGAGAGGACCGGAAGAAGAAGAGAGAGAGGTAGAAGAAGGAAGAAGAAGAAAAATAATGAAGAGAGAGTTATCTTTCCAAGGGGGCCCCTTTTGTCCTTTTATAAGCTTTTTCTTTTCTTGTGAAAATTCTTCCCCAAATTTTTCTTCTTTGTTGGTTTATTCTGGTGCTGCCACGTGGCAGAATCTACACCCTCAAATCCGCATTGCACAGCTCTCACGATCCCACACCACTTCTCCACATTTTTGTCTTCAAATCTCGCCTCATCATCTCAGTCGTCCAATCTTGTAATCGGACGGCTTAAACGTGTGCTCATCCCGCCATGCAAATCCAACCCACGGTTCTCGCAACAACCCACGCGATCACACCACGTGGACTGCTCTGGGCCTCCAATCGTGCATGCTTGCCAGCACGCGCACGCTCGTAACCCGCACTAATTTTTGCGTAGAGCAGGGCTCGAACTTGTGCCCCGCGCATACGTAGGCGTGCCCGTGAGCCAATGCGTTACACAAAGCCTTTTCCATATATGCTTATTTAATTATATTTATATTAATCTATTCTGGGTGGCGATTTGGCATTGTTAACAGCACTTGATCGGGTTTTAAAAAGGTCACATTGTAGTATGGTCAAAAAAGCATTCAAAACAAATAAATTTTATTACTCGAATTGTAAGTCCAAGGTCGAACACTGGGAGCAAATGGAATTCATATACTAATCTCAATAATAGATGCAATTTGAACACATAAAATTACTCAAAACCTAATGCAGAATGTAAAGCAAGAGTTTATGAATACTAAAATGTAGCATAAAAGAGAAATTGGGGAGAATTGGATTATAAAATTAGAGATCTTAAAAGTGTTTGGTTCTTCTTTCTTCTTCCTTTGGCTCATTCTACTCTTTCTCCTC
This sequence comes from Thalassia testudinum, assembly GCA_037157565.1. Classification (NCBI taxonomy): domain Eukaryota; kingdom Viridiplantae; phylum Streptophyta; class Magnoliopsida; order Alismatales; family Hydrocharitaceae; genus Thalassia; species Thalassia testudinum. Next base: position 43,151,063 of record JAZHRO010000015.1, on the reverse strand, counting down.
TTTTCTTCTTTGTTCTTCTTTCCATCTTTCTTTCTCTGACTTCTCCTTCCTTCTTTCTTCTGTTCCTTCTTTGGCTTCTATTCCTTCCTGCGTTGACTTTGGTCTTCTTCTCTATGTTCTAGCCTTCAGCTCTTCTTTGGCTTTCCCTTCTTTCTTCTCTTCCTTTCTTCTTCTTCCTTAACTTCTGATGCTCAGCTTCCTCTGCGGCTTCTTCTCTAACTTCTCCCTCAGCTTCCTCTTTCTTCTTCAGCTGTGCCTTCTCCTTCCTTCTCCTGCCTTTAGCTTTTCCTTCCTTAGCTTCTCCTTCATCTTTCTCCTTCAATCCTTGTTGTGCCTTCTGCCTTCAGCTTTTCCTTCCTTAGGCTCTCCTTCAGCTTCCTCTTCCTTCCTTTCCCTGTAAGCAAGTGCAAAACCTACCCTTACCCTCCCCCGTGAACTCTCTCTCTTTTTCTCTCTTAGGCTCGCTCTCCCAGAGCCTCTCTCCGGTAAATGGGTTGGGTTAGCATGCTTGGGTCCAGGCGCACTGGCGTGGGTGATGCGTGAGGAGTGCACAGGTAATCGGGTCAAGCTACTAGGTTCGCGTAGTGTGGGCACGAACAAGGCATGGTGGGGATGAGTGGGACCTCACCTCGTGTCAGGAGGCGATAAGCCCCAGACACAATTTCATCTTATACCATTCTGTTCGCTCCAAACTTACCAAGGTGGGACTAAAAGTCCCACCCGCTTTACGTATGCAACAGCAGGGGTCTTCACTTAATCGCATTGACTGCAGTGCCTTGCAAAGCTAATTATCTGGCTAAATGTGTGTGTGATGCGAATCAGTGTTGCCTGGAACCTGGGGCTTGGAGCGAGGTTGCCTGATTTGAAGGTTGCAAGCTCCTTCACGTTTGCTCTAATGGCGGTTGAGGTCGGAACCTTTTCTCAAGTAAAATGGCTTTGCAACCTTGTTAAATCACACAGGGGGCTTCACTATGGCTGCGAAGATGCCTCGGTGGTTGATGTGGCGCAGCCAGTCTGGGCATGCATGCCTAGGTCACCCTGTGGCCGTGGTGATGGGTTTGTTCGAGGGAAGTCTGTGGAAAGTGTGGCGGTCAATGGAGAGTGGGAAAATAATCAGTGGAAGGTGGCAGAGCTTCTGTGGGGTTTGGCAAGGTGGATGGGTGCATGGAGTGACGGAGGCACCTCGCCGGTGGTCTGACAAAGGTGGAGACAATGATGGTGGTCTGTGGTTGTTGAGGGGTGAAAATAGAAATAGAGAGGGGGAAAATAAAGAGAAGAGAGCGGGGAAGATATCTAACCTAGTTTAAGGATGAGGGGGGGAGAGATGGCGGATGGCGCGTACTTGCCACCGCCGGAGATGAAGATCCTAGTGGTGGGGGACGGCGATGATGAAGAGGATGCAGGTGCATGCATAGGTATGGCATGACGTAGATGATGAAGGCGGAGACAACTCTGCCATTGGTATTATTGTAGAGCGACTAGATGAGGAGGGATAGGTCACCGAAGCTCGCTGGGTGTTTGGCCAGAGAAGAGATGAATTTGAGGGGTTGTCTCTAGCCAAACCAAGCTGAGGATGGACGGCGAGGTCAGGGGAACCTTTTATAGTCCAAGGTAGAGGACCTTGTGCTTGGACGGCAAGCTTCCAAGCACGGGCATCCTCGTCGGACATGGAAGGTGATAGATACCCAAATCTCTCATGCATTCGCATGAGAGATTGGGTGACAATCAGGGCTTGAAATTGTGTTCATATGATTGGAAATTCCTTAGAGAATCTCCATTTCAAATTTGAGAGGGAGTCTTTGGGGAATCAAGGGGAAATCCCCCTTGAATCCTCGCCGGAGTAGGACTCCTTCGTTGTAATGGCAAAGGGACCTAATTGCAAAGAATGATGAGGAAGATAGGGGGTATCTGCAAGGTTTTCAAAAGCTAGGTGTCTAAAAGTAATTGGGTTGGTTGGCATACTTGGAGGGATGTGGGCGATAGCAGGCGAAGCAATGGCGATGGCTGGTGGAATCAGGGATGGTGAAGGCTGGCATACTTGGAGGTCGAGGGTTTGGAGGCGGAAGGAGTGGAGGGACTCTGATGTGCACGGTAAAAGTGGGAGGCGAGATGGTCTGATAGAAGGGGTGCAAAGGTGCACGGCAAGACCTTATGTTTCCGCTGCCGGCATCGGGGACATGTGGCGACTACTTGCTGATCTCCCTTGGTGTGCTTAGAATGCAGGGGATTTGGTCACAAGAGGAATTCGTGTAGGGGTTTTGGAGGGTAGATGAAAGAACGTCTTTTCCCGTGCTCTGGAATTTTGAATTCTAGGGCTTTGCAGGTGCCGCCTCTGCCCCCTTCTCTGTGCAGCTCGGGGGGGCTTAGGTTGATGTGGAGGTTCCTATGACAGAAAACATCAAAGCAGCAGAGATGGCTTTGCGTGGAGCTCTGGTCAGGGACGTTATGTCTGGAAGACCGACGGCGGAGAATGTTCGCATCCTGGTAAACTCTCTTTCCCTTTCGACCACCTCCTAGCAATCTACTTTTTTGTCAAATACACAATTTGTCCTCTTTAGGTTGGGAATGGTGGATGTTGAGAGGCTATGATTTCGAACGTCCTGCAACGATGGTCTCACGATGATCTGGAGACTGGTTTCTCCCTTTGATGGAGCTTTGCTGGAGAGGCCACCCTAGAGAGTGGGATCTAGATCGGGAAAACTTGAGAACGAGGGGTTGCCTCTATATCTGATGTCGAAGGAGGTCATATCATCAATGATTTTAGGATTTGCATCAGTTGCAGAAGATGCGGTTGTTGGACTGCTTGAGGATGATGGGCGCTTGTTGAATGTGATGGTCGATGTATTTAAAGCTGGCTCTGTACCTGATAGACTGATTCTGAGGTGTGGTGGGAGCTCCTGGATGTTGAGGCTGAGGTTCTTGGTGAATGACACTGTAGCAAAGCAAGATAATTCATATGGACCTGAAGCTGGTGAGGAGGCGGCTGCGTAGGAACTGTGCACGGGTCCTGTCGGTGAACCCCCCATCTATCAAAAATTGTAAGGACCTCCATGTGGGGGAGAAGGGGGAGATTCTGAATGAAGAGAAGGAATCGGGTGGGGTGGAAACAGTAGGACCAACGTCCATGGTGGCAGGGGATGTGCTGCCAGGTGGTATGGAGACTAAGGAGCAGGGGATTCATGAGATGCAGCTTGAGTCTCTGAAGGATAAACAGGACTCGCATGAGGTGGAGGGCCTTAAATGTGATGGTGGTTCTTATGCTAAAACTGGTAAGGGTAGAACACCATATAGCCTTCGACAGAGGAAGTCAAAGGCTGTCATTCTAATGGATGAAGACGAGATTGTGGAAGTTATGCAGGTATGCAAGTGCCAAACCCTCAGGGGGGAGGGGTCTCGTGAGGATAGATGAGAATCCTCACTTGGAACGTGCATGGGTTGCGCAACAAAAGCTAGAGGGCTTCTCTGATGAGATATTTGAGAGAATGGGGGATTGAATGTGTGATCATTCAAGAGACGCACATTGAAAGCAACTATGATAATATTTGGTGTGACTTGCTGGCTTCAGGGATGAATGAATGTGTGAAGATTGATGCACAAGGGAGATTGGGGGGTATTGCTATCTGGTGGAGGAAGGTGTGGGCTCAATGTCTGCAAGTTCACAAAGATAGGCATATGTTGACTTGCAAATTCCAAATTCACCAGGGGCAAGAGTATATCTGGATTACTGGGGTATACGGACCATGTGCTGCATCTGCCAGGCAGGAGCTGTGGGAGGAGTGGACTGCTGTGGCTAAGTTTGTCCAGGGGGGAGTATGGTTGACGGGTAGGGATTTCAATTGTGTGTTAACAGGGGCAGACAGACCTAATAGTGGCATAGACAGCTTAGCTATTGGCTTCCAGATGGTGGTTCAATCTCTGCATCTAAGTGAGTATCCATCTTCTGGTGTGGAATTTACTTGGCACAATGGAAATGGGTTGGCATCCAGAAAAGATAGATTCTTTGGGAATGTGAACATTCTTGAAAGATTCTAGTTGTCGCCAGTGAGTGGATTGAGCCGACCTTTCTCTGATCACACCCCTTTGGTGTGGGATAGTGGGGAAGAAACCCAAGCTGGCTCCTATTTCAAGCTTAAAAGATCATGGCTGAATGAATCGGGCTTCTGTCAGATGGTCAGCTCTTGGTGGCAAGCTGAAAAGGTGGAGGGCTCTGCTACTGTCAGATTAGCAACCAAGCTAGCTGATTTGCATACTATCTTAAAAGAGTATGGATTTACTGTTAGCTTGATGAGGTAGCAAAGGAGGAGGGAGGCTTTGAATAAAATTCAGGAGCTGGACTCTAAGGAAGTAGCTGGCCATTTGTCTGAGGAAGAACTTGATGAGAGGAAGGTGTGGCAGGGTGTGATACTGGATGAAGACCTTAAACAAGAAATCGATTGGAGAGAGAGATCTAGGCAATTATGGCTTAAGGAGGGAGATGCCAACACAAAATTCTTCCATCTTGTGGCTAGCTCTTGGAGGCGTGTTAACTTTATTTCTTCTATTCCCAGAGATGGACATAGGATCTCTTCCACTCAGGAGATAAAATCTGAAGCCATTAAATATTATAGAGAGGCTTCTCGGGCAGCTAAGAGGGGGAAATGGAGAATGTCTGGGAGCGATGTTCCTAGGGTGACTAGTGAATAGGCCTCTCAGCTGACTGTAATCATCACTGAACAGGAGACCCTACAGGCAATCAGAGAGCTCAATATGGAAGGATCCCCATGCCCTGTTGGAATACAAGTTTTCTTCCACAGAGAGATATGGAGTGTGGTGGGTAAGGAAGTGATGGATGTCATTAGAGAATTTGAGAAGGGAAATGCTGGGTTTGAAAGGATTAACATGTCTTATCTTTTTCTTTTGCCTAAGTCAATGGGAGCAGAAAAATTCTCAGACTTTAGGCCGATCTCCCTTTCAAATTCCATTTACCTTGTCATCAGCAAGATTTTAGCTAATCGGCTGAGAACTGTTCTGCAAGGCCTGATCCATCCGGTGCAAGCTGCATTCTTGCCTAATAGGATCACTCCAAGAATCTTTCATTTTGGCTCAGGAAATGGTGAGTGGATGGCACAGAAGGAAATGCAAGGCATTCATGTGGAAAGTTGATTTCCAGAAGGCATATGATTCGATCTCTTGGCCGTATCTTTGGGAGGTTTTTAAAAGGAGAGGTTTTCCTCCCTTATGGATCCAATGGATGAAACGGTGTATCACAACTGCTTCCTTTTCTCCATTGATCAATGGGAAGCCTTGTGGAGTTTAGATTCAGCCTCAGCGTGGGGTTAGACAAGGATGTTTTTTAGCCCCTTTGGTGTTTAACCTTGCGGTGGATGGGCTTGCAAGGTATGCTTGTAGATTGGCAGAGGTGGGTCTAATTAAAGGGTACTCATTATCCAATAGGAGAAATTTGGCCCCCATTTTGCAATATGCAGATGACACGGTACTCTTTGTGGAAGAGTCCAAGCCTGTGGCACATGCTCTGGGGTTATTGGTAAGGATCTTTGGGGATATTTCAGGCCTATGTTTTAATAAGGAAAAGTCTATCTTGATCTGTTTTGGCATGAATGAGCAGGAGCAGATGGATTTGGAGAGTACATTGGGGTCACCTCGAACTAAACTGCCACTGAGGTACCTAGGACTGCCATTGAGGGCTGCAAAATTGAAAAAATCTAATTGGAATGTCTTGTTTGATAAGGTTTCTGGAAAGCTGAAAGGATGGAGTAGTAAGTTCTTATCTAAGGGTGGGAGACTAATCCTTCTTAATTCGATTATTACATCCATCCCGGTCTTTTATTTTAGCATATTCAGGGCCTCGAAGTCTATTTGGAAGCGATTGGATGTTATGAGGAAAAGATTCTTTTGGAAAGGAGCTGGTCATGAGGGTGGCTTTATGCAGCCCATTAGATGGAACAAAATCTGCAGGCCAAAGGAGATTGGTGGTATGGGAATTAAGGCACTCAAGGAGTTCAATGAGGCTCTATTGATTAAATGGGCCATCAGGATTTTGGACTGCAAGGAGGGTTTGATGGTAGATCTGATCAGGGACAGCTATGGGGGATCAAACAGCAGTCTGCGAAGGCTACAACCGAAGAAACCCTCCCCATTTTGGCGATCAGTTATCAGTGCAACCAGCAAGTACTGGCACATGTTGCAGCCTAGACTCAGAGATGGTAGAGATTTTAGTTTGTGGAACGAGTAGTGGTCTGGTCTAGGGGTGTTGAAAGAGGTTTACCCGAGAGCTTATGCTGCTGCTGCAGACAAGGAGGCCAAAGTCAGCAGCTTGTGGTCTACTGCAGAGGGTTGATGGTGACTGGAAGTGCTGGAACACTGCAGATCAGGCACTTGATTATGGCAGGATAGGCAGAACCTGGATGATCTACAGCAGGTGCGTCCTAGGATGAATGTGACTGATTCATATGTCTGGCAGGGTATATTTTCAGTGCAGCAGGCGTATGAGAAGATCATTAGGTCTAACATTGAGGTGGAGTGTGACCCTATTGACAGAAAGATTTGGCTATTAAGAGTCCCCTTGAAGGTTCAAATATTCTTGTGGCTGTGCAAATGGGAAGGCTTGATCACTAGTGATGTTAGACACAGAAGGATGGGGACTACTCTGAATGCTTGTCATCTTTGTGGATTACACTCTGATAGTACATCGCACATTTTCTCCTCTTGCCTGGTCACTGACAAGATTTGGAGGATGATTTGCTTAGAACCTCTTCCGACCTGGGATTCGCTGTGGCAAAGGTTCATTGCTCTTGGTTGGCCATTTGGGGCTTTGGCAGCCATTTTGTGGTGTGTGTGGAGGGCACGTAATGATAAATTTTTTCAGGAGAGACCGATTAGATGTGAGCACATTGTAAATAAATGCTGGTCCCTCATACATAGTTGGGGATCTCTTTTGTAATATTTTGTTTGATATGAAATATACTGCCCTCTAAATTGCTATCGAATCACGATAGCAATCCTCACTGCTTCAAAAAAAAAAAAAAGTAATTGGGTTGGACTATTTTGGAAAGTAGGTCAAGGTGAACTTCCCTTAGGTCTAAATTTTGGTATAAACCTAATTTGGACCTAAGGAATCCAATGGTGAAGTCAGATTTTAGGTTTGACTACGTTTGACTAGGTATTTTACATAAAAACTCAATTTAGCGCAAATATTTAGCTAAGACTCCTATTTTGGTCAAATTAGGTTCCAAAGGCCAAATTGATTGTTCTAAACCCTAGAGGATATTTTTTCATGAATTTTAGAGGGTTTAGTTGAATTTTATCCTGACCAAAACCTTGTTAAATTAAGTGGGTCTATTTTAGGGTTACAAGAAGTCATTTAATTCCCAGATCTCACATTAACCCTTTTCTGATTGAACCAACGAACTTTTTATTTTGTTAAGACCATTTGACCTATGCTTAGTCCCTAAGAAATTTTGTTGTTGTACTGTAATGGTAAAATTGCATATTTATTCTTTGTTTCTTGCTTTTCTCTTAGACTAGTTATTCCTTGAGTTAGGCCCTTCATTTGGTTATGTAGGAGCTTTTGTTCTCTTTTCTAGGTCAAAATCAGCTAGTTAGGGCTCATGATGGTGTTCCCATCATACCCCCATGCCTAGCTTTTGCTTGTCCCTTAACAAAATTTTCACGTTTTAACGTCTATTTTCGACTATGAGTTTCTATCACAAATTATGATGAGTGCTTTTTTTCTTTTTCTTTTTCTTTTTGATTAGGTTAGAATGCCGACAGTAGGCCTAGAGGTACTCAAGTATCAACCAAGATCCAGACCTGACCAGCTTTAGCCTTGGTCCTCCGCAAAGGTTTTTAAGGCCAGTGAGAACTATACTAAGGTTCGTTGTACTCAGCGGTTAAAGCACCCGTGCTTGAGACATATTTTAGCCTTGGTTCAATTTGCAGTGCGTTTTCTTGTAAGAGAGAGACAGAGGTTTTATTTGTTTGGAGAGTTTTCTCTCTTTTTTATTTCTAGCTTCGGATTGGCTTTTCAACACGGTCAGTATCAGATTCCTTGTCCCTATAATCAATCCTCAAAGGTCCCTAGCAATTGATGCTTCATGATAGCATCGCCCATGGCAAACCCCAGAACCTTGGCTTTCGAGATTTCGAGACAATCCCTCCCATGGCATTCTGTAGCCAAATCCAGACCCTAGCAATCGACATTTCATGATAATGCTGCCCATGGCATCTAAACCAAAAGGGTGCTAACTGTTGAACCTACGAGTTACTACGCTATCGTATTTGGTTTTGAAAAACCTGTCGCCGTAGTTTGAAAGCGAAGAACTTGTGTTAAACAAATAAAATATATACCGGAATAGAATTCCTGGGTCGAACTCAGGGAGGCTACGTCGATCTATATTCGCAACTATATTTTTTTAGAGTTTTTGTTGAAAAGCGAAGCGACGTAATTACATTAAAGCAATATTAACAATCAGAATAAACTAGAGAGAGAGAGAGAGAAAATATGCACTTAATATTTCAAAATGTTTATACAATAAAACCAGAGAAAAGTTACACTAGAAAGCAGGAAAATTCCACTCTAGAAAGCTAAAAAGAGGAATGGGAGAGAGAAGTTATCCTCCTTGACGATCGCTTAGAGGACAAGCCAGATGAGATGCCACTTGGAAGATGGAGGATAGAGCGGGATGAAGAAGGTTGAGGCAGGAGGAATGAGAATGGGGCAGCACGTCATCATCGTCGCGGGATCCGCTTCCGAAATGAGGGTGAAATTTTGACTTTATCTCTCGAGGAGCATCTCGGGTGTGGGACAACCCTCTCTTGAGCTTTGGAGAGGGAGAGAAGAGAAGGAAGGGATGAGAATTTTGTATGGAGGGGGTCTCCTTTTATCGTTGCAAGGAATGAGGGAAATTTGGTCATTTTAATTTAAGAAACAATAATTCAGGACCTTTAGTGATGGATAAATCCGTAGTGGCGGTGCGTGCACGCCTGCTCATCTCCTTAAGGCACAACGCTCACCCACGATCTTGAAATCTCGAACGTTCGTTTGTGAGATTGAACGGCTGAGAGAGACCCTCGCTGTGCCTCCTCATCGTGAGCATGCACATGTGATCCCGTGTTACGCGCGGGCGTCTAATGGAGCGTGAGTGCTATCGAGCATGCGCAGCCGCTCGATTGCGATTGAGCACTCAATTGCACCTGCTTTCCATGCCTTAGCATCCGCTCCTCAAGGCTCGAACGCGAGCCTCGCCTTCTCACAAGAGCGTTTGACCAACGTGCTATTAGCGCATTTGTGTCGCGCTTATGATTTATGCGTGCATGCCCCACAGCCATTGGTTGATCATCGAACGTCAGAGAAGCGATGATCAGATTGAAGAAGAGAAGGTACGGCAGGTGCAACGACTGGTTGGGCAGTTGAGATGGCTCTACGTGGTGCCATCTTGGCCGTCCATCATTTGGATGATGTAGATGGTGCCATGATTGTCGGATTGAGTTGATTTTCGCGATCGTCGATCTAAATCCATCTGTGCAGTTGGATTTGTCGTCTGAAATGTGGATTCACACCATCTTGGCCCTTGATCTTCTAAAGTTCCTTGGTCTCTATCAGATGCTACAGATGTCTGATTAGGGCGATCTTGGAGTCATTAAACTCCAATCGTTGCCCTGATCAAATCTGTACAGTTGGATCTTCGATCCAAGGCCCCGATAAAAATTTTCCCTATCCCTGAACATAAAAGGAGACAATTAACCTCCATTTTATTCAAACTAATCTAAATGCAAGATGATTCTTGCTATGCAATATTTATAGTATGTAATGCAATTCTATGCTTAAGAGCATGCATAAATAGACATCTTATGTAATATAAACATGTTTACATCACTTACGTTCCCCCAGAAGGATATGTAAATATCCTAGGAGACAAGCACTGAGGAGATGATATGTTGTTACGCATCTTCGAGGGGAATTTCTTGCCTCTCCGCGTCGGGAATTCATCCAAATCAACTTGTGTTGATCTGCCACTCCTAATCTAGGCAACTTCTTTTCAGAACATTTAAACGCTTTTGCGTGATTTTGATAGTTATGCGCATTGAACCAGACTGTGTGTGGATTGGGGTGCTTAGGTTACCAAGTGCTACAAATCAAAGGTCAGTTAACGAGGCCGAATACTCCTTAAGCCTTAGACCTAATATTTAAGCTTCGTATTTTCCCCAACCTCTTGAGGATTATCCAGATCTTAGCAGATACTTGAATTTTTAAGCCTAAGAGTCTAGCCTAGAAAGGCCTAAGATCAACGTTCCTACTACTCGCTTTTCTGTCTCATTAGCACTATTTCCTTCATTTTTCTTTCTTGTTGTGGTCTAGAACTTTGGTTAATCCCTTAATCTCTTACTAATGACTATCTCTTTTTCTTTTTCATTTTGTGCTCCTTTTTTGCATTTTGCTCTTTTTCTTCCTCATGTTTATATGGCCTCAAAGTTTTCTTCCCTCCAATTTTTTTGTTCTTTTTCTCAATTTCCTATTTTTTAGGTGTTTTTGACATATGTGATTTTTTTTTGTGAGAATCCTTCTTACTTTTCTTGATTTTTGTGTGTTTGCACTTTACCACTCCCCCATGCCTAAGTTTTGCAATGTCCTCATTGTAAACGGAGGGTATGAAATAGTGTTGGGTCCAGGGACTTAGAACAAGATTTATCGGGTGGGCGAATGGGTCGAGAATGACTGATGCAGATGATTTCAAGCTCGGGCACGTGTACCAGAGGTGGGATCGACTGTTCGAAGACTAAACTCAGGGTGCAATAGATGTGAAGTACAATGGATAATTAGATGGATCTTGGGTTTTTGGAATGATGGGTTGCCTTCCGTTAAGCACTAAATTCAATGCCTTCAATCGAGTGGGAAATGGGATGGAGAGGGAGTGGTCAAATCGGTGGAGTTTTGCAAAACAAGCACCTTGATCAAGAGCCTGGTTGGTCCAACCAGGTGCTTGTTTAGATCAGTAGGCTGATGATGCAGTCCAAACCCTATTTATCTGGTGGGTTGATAAATGTAGATCAATAGATGTGGAACCCACCATATGCTATGAAGCTCGGACGGATGTGGAAGTGGGAATTCAGGGTTTGGCTGAGTCGAATCATCCTTGTTAGAGTAGGGATCTGTAAAATAATCAGTGAATGGTGCGGAACCCTACAGGGGTGATCAGAGAATGATGGAGCATGGTCTTCAGTCTGATTAATGTCCGAAATCCGGTATATATGTGGAGTCGAATCATCTGCAATCGGCTCAGTAAGAGGGGAATCATAATAGAAATTGAGTCCTATTGTGGGTCGGGGCTAGAAATGGGTTTGGATGGGTTCTGTATGTGTGGAAGAGGTGGCTTCGATGAGAATTGCGTATGAGGGCTCTTCTAGAAAGGAGTTACAGGTGGTTTCATTTAGAGAGTCCTCATAGTAGCTCTCAAATTCAAATGTAAATGCTTGAAGAGTGTCTATAGGAAGATGGAAATTTGAGTCGAGAAAAGATTCGAACTCTAGGTTGCAGTCACTCTCGGCATTTTCTGGTTTTTATTCCAGAGGATCAAAAAGAAATGATTCCATGTCATTGGAACTTGAACTTAAATCAGTGACCTCAGGAACTGGGACCTCAGAGTCGGAATTGGAGAATGAATCATGTGAGCTGAGGTCGTAGGTTGGCTCGTTGAAGTCAGGAAATTGAGGTTCTCCTAAATCATTGTAAGATTTGAAATCGTCAGAGAGTTTGCGAAAATCAAGTTCTGAATGAGATTCGATATCATGGGTTCCACCATAGAATAAATCATATGATGTAGACTTAGCAGCTTGACTTGGGTCTAGCCTATATATAAATTCTGAGCTCAAAAAGGTGTCCTTATTCAGTCTAGGCTCAAGTTCTAGGCTTATAGGAAAGACCCAATCAAAACCCCACTCGTCCAACTCCTCCATTTTTGTATCGTAGGTTGGTGTGACTTTCGAAAAATTGATTTGTATCTCTGAGGATGTTGGAGAGGGATATTCATCAAATAGAGGCCCATAATCATATTCTTTTTTGAAAATTTGATTTTTGTCATACGGGGCCTTGTAATCTTCCCAATAAGTTTCAGATCCAGATTCTAGGCTTAGGGTGTAGGTTGAATCTCTAGAATCTAGGTCAGAATTACCTTTGACGGTCACCTTATCAGAATAAGGGCCTGGATTTACACTCTTGAGAAGTTCAGTTCTATTCTCTTCCTTACAGGATTCTCGGAATTCTATGCTTGGTGATCTAGTTCCTGGGGCTGGCATCGAACTGTGTTCTCCTACAATTGGAACTTCCCAACCTATTTCAAGATCAGGCATGTTGTATTCCATCTAGGTTGGGAATCCACAACAATTTTGTGCCTCAAACACAGAGTTTGGGAAATCGGATTGATCCTCAATACTATTCCAAGATGGTTCATCATCTGTTTGGGGTGTGTATGGGTATTGCTGATCGATGACTTATTTCAATAATTTCATCATTTCTTCCCATTTTTCAGGATCATCTTGGTGTTGTTCCCAAAGTACAAGATTTTCCATGCATTGAAGGTATTCAAAGTTGTACAACTTTTCTATCTCAATGTATCCCGTTATGAGAATGCCTCAAGTTGATCATTTCATGACTTCTGTCAATAACAGTTGGGCACAGTTTATGATGAACGTTGTGGTTGTTGGTACACTAACTTGAATGTCTTATACTGGTGTTGAGGTTTTGTATTCAATTTCATAGAATTCAAGGGCATCCTCAATCACTCTATCTCTCATGGATCTCTGTGATTCAGGTTTTTTGAATGGTAATCTTAAGTAACTAGGCTGCATATTTGGATTAGGTGGTGGAATCAAGATGTAGAATCAAAATTCGGATCAAGATGTAGAATCAAGTCTTGAAGTGATTAGATTTGAATAGAGAATCCTACTAAAAATCTATGTGTGTGTTCTAAAGAGAAGGGATGAGGGACTAGATGTGTTTTTGACCCAATCAAGGCAACCAAAGATGTTTGGATGCTGGATCGGAAAGTCGTCCACTTGAGAATTACCTAGGCAGCCAGAGAGGGAGAGTCCCGCAAAGACTCCTACACGGTAGAGCATCCCCACGGGTTACAGGGTTTCCCCCACCCAACCTCTCTTGTCATTGAGATTCTAGGTAGACTAGAATGGGGACCTTGACCTCTTAAGTCTACCACTTTTATTTCAGATCAAAGATGCTTAGGGTTCCACTTCAACTTTAGATGTTTTGGTTTTGTGACCTAATTTGGAGGTTGGTTGGCCTACAAGGGGACAACTTCACCTGACTTGCCCTAAAGATGGTAGAATGATTCTAGGTCATGACCTAGAAATCACCCTGATTTGATGCCCAGGTTATTAGGTCTAAGATTTTTAAGATTCAAGTGATTTTAGAGCCTGATTTTAGGGTTTGTCTTGCTTAGATCCTTTCAATCAAGGGCTTGGGTAGCACATAGGTGTGGGTGGGTTTGTTTCCTTTTATGCAAGCACGTGTGAATTAGCACTCCAAAACCCTACTGTAGAAACCCTAATTTGGTTCTATTTCCAATCGTCTTTGATTTTCATAGAAGTTCTCTTTGGACTTCAAACAAGAATTGTGTAGTCCGTGGAGATTCAAAAATTAAGCATGATCTCTAATAGGCACAGGAATTTTGTGGGTAGGATCTCTAAAAATTGCTTCAACTTTGATAAGATTTGAAAAAGTTTTTGCACAAATCCGAAAACTTTTGCCTTAAAAATGGTAATTACTATAAAAAGAAGGCAGTTGATTCCTAATTTGATTGCTTCCTTTTTGTCTTCTCAGGATTAGGAGATGGATTAGGGAAGAAGAGAGAAGTTACCTACCCTGGAGTGGTTGATTTGCGTGGGTGATCTCCTCGTGAAATACCTTGCAAAAATCACAGCAAAACAAATAGGGCAAGTTAGTGCTAAAAAATAATCAAAATTAATGCAGAGACAAGTGATGAATTGTGCGTTGCTCCCCAGCAATGTTGCCAAAATGTTGACAGCGCTTGATTGGGTTTTAAAAAGGTCACGTTGTAGTACAGTCGAAAAGTCATTCAAAACAAATAAATTTTATTACTTGAATTATAAGTCCGAGGTCGAACACAGGGAGCAAATGGAATTCATATACTTATCTCAATAATAGATGCAATTTGAACACATAAAATTACTCAAAACCTAATTTAGAATGTAAAGCAAGAGTTTATGAATACTAAAATGTAGCATAAAAGAGAAATTGGGGAGAATTGGACTATAAAATTAGAGATCTTAAAAGTGTTTGGTTCTTTGTTCTTCCTTTGGCTCGTTCTTCTCTTTCTCTTCTTTTCTTCTTTGTTCTTCTTTCCTTCTTTCTTTCTCTGACTTCTCCTTCCTTCTTTCTTCTGTTCCTTCTTTGGCTTCTATTCCTTCCTACCTTGACCTTGGTCTTCTTCTCTATGTTCTGGCCTTCAGCTCTTCTTTGGCTTTCCCTTCTTTCTTCTCTTCCTTCCTTTCTTCTTCTTCCTTCCTTAGCTTTTGATGCTCAGCTTCCTTTGCGGCTTCTTCTTCTCTGACTTCTCCCTCAGCTTCCTCTTTCTTCTTTAGCCGTGCCTTCTCCTTTCTTCTTTTGCCTTTAGCTTTTCCTTCCTTAACTTCTCTTTCAACTTCCTCCTTTAGTCCTAGTCGTGCCTTCTGCCTTCAGCTTTTTTTTCCTTAGGTTCTCCTTCAGCTTCCTCTTCCTTCTTCGTTTCCCTGCAAGCAAGTGCAAAACCTACCCCTACCCTCCCCCACAAACTCTCTCTCTTTTTCTCTCTTAGGCTCGCTCTCCCAGAGCCTTTCTCAAGTAAATGGGTTGGGCTAGCACACCCGGGTCCAGGCACATCGGCATGGGTGATGCGCGAGGAGTGCACAGGTAATCGGGTCAGGCTACCAGGTCCGTGTAGCATGGGCACGGATGAGTTGTGGTGGGGATGAGTGGGACCCCTCCCCATGTCAGGAGCCGATAAGCCCCTAACACAATTTCATCTTATACTGCTTTGTTTGCTCCAAACTTACCAAGATGGGACTAAAAGTCCCACCCGCTTCATGTGCATGACGTAGGGGCCTTCAGTTAATCACAGTGACTGTAGTGCCATGCAAAAACAATTACCTGGCTAATTGTGTGCATGATGCGAATCTGCGTTGCCTGGAACCTGGGGCCTGGAGCGAGGCTACCTGATTCGAAGGTTGCAGGCTCCACATCTGCTCCAGTGGCGACTGAGGTCGGAAACTACTCTCAAGTAAAATGGCTTTGCGTCCTTGTTAAATCACACAGGGGGCTTTACCGTGGCATAGCGAAGATGCGTCGGTGGTTAGTGTGGCACGGGGTGGCCTAGGCGTGTGTGCCTAGGTCACCCTGTGCCTGTGGTGATGGGTTTGTTCGGGGGAAGACTATAAAATGTGTGGCGGTAGATGGAGAGGGGGAAAATGATCAGTGGAAGGTGGTGAAGCTTCTCAAGGGTTTGGCGAGGTGGATGGGTGCATGGAGTAATGGAGGTACCTCGCTGGTGGTCTGTCGGAGGTGGAGATGATGGTGGTGGTCTGTGGTTGTCGAGGGGTGCAAATAGAAATAGAGAGGGTTAAAATAAAGAGAAGAGAGGGGAAGATATCTAACCTAGTTTAAGGATGAAGGGGGGAGAGATGGCAGATGGCGCGTACCTACCGCTGCTGGAGATGAAGATCCCAATGGAGGGGGATGGCGACGACGAAGAGGATGCAGGTGCGTGCACAGGTATGGTGCGATGCGAATGACGAAGGCAGAGCCAACTCTGCCACTGGTATTGTTGCAGAGAAACGAGAGGAGGAGGGATAGGTCACCAGAGCTCGCTAGGTGTTTGGCTGGAGGAGAAGAGATGAATTTGAGGGGTTGTCTCTAGCCAAACCAAGCTGAGGATGGACGGCCTAGTCAGGGGAACCTTTTATAGTCCAAGGCAAAGTGCCTTGTGCTTGGAAGGCAAGCTTCTAAGCATAGGCATCCTCACCGGACATGGAAGGTGAAGATACCCAAATCTCTCATGCATTCACATGAGAGATTGGGTGACAATCAGGGCTTGAAATAGTATTCACATGATCGAGAATTCCTTAGAGAATCTCCCTTTCAAATTTGAGAGGGAGTCTTTGAGGAATCAAGGAGAACCCCCCCTTGAATCATCGCCGGAGTAGGACTCCTCCATTGTAATGACGAAGCGACCTAATTGCAAAGAATGACGAGGAAGATAGGGGGTATCTGCAAGGTTTTCAAAAGCTAGGTGTCTAAAAGTAATTAGGTTGGACTATTTTGGAAAGTAGGTCAAGGTGAACTTCCCTTAAGTGCAAATTTTGGTATAAACCTAATTTGGACCTAAGCAATCCAATGGTGAAGTTAGATTTTAGGTTTGACCATGTTTTACAGTGCATTTTACACAAAAACCCAATTTCAGGCAAATATTTAGCTAAGACTCCTATTTAGGCCAAAATAGGTTCTAAAGGCCAAATTGAAGGTTCTAAACCCTATTGGATATTTTTCCATGAATTTTAGAGGGTTTAGTTGAATTTTATCCTGACCAGATCCTTGTTAAATTAAGTGTCTATTTTAGGGTTACAAGAAGTCATTTAATTCCCAGATCTCACATTAACCCTTTCTGATTGAACGAACCAACTTTTTATCTTGTTAAGACCATTTGACCTATGTTTAGCCCCTGAGAAATCCTATTGTTGTACTGTAATGGTAAAATTGCAGTTTTATCCTTTGTTTCTTACTTTTCTCTCAGACTGGTTATTCCTTGAGATAGGCCCTTCATTTGGTTATGTAGGAGCTTTTGTTCTCTTTTCTAGGTCAAAATGAGCTAGTTAGGGCTCATGATGGCATTCCCATCAGGCACGTTCATGGCCGTTCGATGAAGATCCAATGGACCACGCTACAAAGTGAGGCACCTTTAAGGGTTGGGGGCACGGCGAGGGGCGGCTGTGATGGTGCCACGTAACGCCATCGTGGCCGTTCGTTCTTCTTCTCTTTATATCTGATGACGTAGGCCTCCGATTAAGTTGATTTCTCCACCGTTGGATTGCGAACGTCGATCCGGATCCATCCGTATAGTTGGATTTGTCATCTGAGGTCCATATCTTCAATTTGCCCCTTGGCTCTTGCTCTTCTGCGGACTCCCTGGGGTGCTACAAGAGTCTGATTAACGCGATCTTGGATGCGTTGGACTCCCGGCGTTATTCTGAACATATCCATAAGGTTGGATCGGTCATCTGTAGCCCTAGATTATCTGCAATCATTAATACCTCTTAAATAACATAGTTTAATACATAAAACACATATATCAACTATGATGCAGAATACGATGCGTATGCATGCAGAATGTTCATGTTAAGCTAGGTTCTAGCTTAATTCAGGCGAGTTAGGACCTATGATTGCTGCATAATCATACTCCCATGCCTAAATCTTGCTAGTCCCTACCAAGTGCAAGACTAAATATATTTTACCAAGAGTTAAACTAAAGTTTCATTTCTTTGTGCTGCATCCAAAAATTTAGAATCCAGATTACTATAATATACAATGTTGTAGCTTTTGCAATGGATCAAAGTGAAGAGTCGATATACATTTAAAGCTTGTACTAGACCCCAAGTAAAATTCTGTTGGGATAGGCGAACCTCTTCTCTCGAGGTTATAAAATATTTTCTAATTTTGGCCTCGGTGTTTAGTTTGGGTAGGAGATGTTTGAGTTAACTGGATTGTATTTGCTGGCTCACTCTCTTCTAGTACTTCTTAGAGCCTAGTATTTCAGAATTTAGATTTCCAGATTATTGAATAAATCAACTTAGAGAGGGGTTGGAAAAACTGTGCTCTCTTTAATCTTTTGTACTCTTCTCTCTTTTTTCTTTTTCTTCCTGAGCTCACATCTCACCGGATTTGCAAATTTATTTGGTGGTCTCACACGGCATGACACTTTAATTAGGTTGTGATAACCCTACGACTAATTCAGACTCCTCAGCCAGTATTCAGGTGGTTAGAAATACAGAAGAAGTAGGTTAAGGCTATATTTGGTGGTTCGTGAGGGTGGTCGGTGTTTTTGCCTCAAAACATTTAACTTGACTCACATTACACAACTATTCACATAATTTTTTTTTTATTATTTATTTATTTTTCTTTTTTTTCTGTTTCTTCTTTTTCCCCTTTTTCTTTTCGAGCAAACAACTCTTTTGTATGCAATTCTATAGGCACAATGCCACAACACTACATGTTACTATATTTATCAGCACAACATAACATGACATACGTACTTTTATACGTGAGTCATTCTTGGGGATTTTTGTTATGACCAAGAGGATCTCGGGTTGCTTATTTGGTGGAAGTGCCCATTCTTGGCACCGGGTAGGGAATGGATAGGATGACATATTTTTGACCTTGACATCAGTACCCTCCTTCAGCTGAGGATTCCGTAGAGGATGGTCGTGACCATCCACCTCAGTCCTAGTTTTATCAGAACCCGCTCTCTGTGTTTTTGCCTTATTTAGTGGCTTTTGTATGGAATTTCTTACTGGTTTAGTACACAAGAACTGAGAGCAAAAACTATGCCCAACTCCAAGTGTCATTAATCAATTATTAAAGATTCCTTATATTAGCCTTAGAGTACCAGTAAACTCTCTACTCTCACCTCACAAATATTTTGGTGGAGCTACTAGAAGATAGTTCACCTGACTCCCTGATTACTGCCCAAGGGTTCAGGGGAAGAAGCGATGCTTCTTCTCAACAAACTAGAGATGTCTATCGATTTTCACAGAGGATCCATTGCAAAATCTACATGCAAGTATGAAATTATACTGGATTCTATGTCTAGGAATCTATTAAAGAATAAATCTAAAACCTCTTTCTAAAATGATCTAATCCCCCAATCATTGGCAGAAAATTTTCAGTTTTTATGAACTACCCCCCATTGACTAAGTGTTTGCATGTCCTCATGCATGAATAAAAGAAACAAGGCAGGGTGTATGTGGATAAAAATCACCTGAAACTGCTTCTGAGTTATCATTCAACTAACGCCATTGCTGTAATGCCATACACAATATGCAGAATAATATGCAAAACATTATGCGAAAATGAAATATGCTATGAATATATGGTATGTATATATGTATACGTGCTGAGCTTAACGCCTCCAGCTGCGAAAAACTCATCAAATGGATCAATGACTTCAGGAGACAAACTAAAGATAGATAGGAAGATATGTTCCACTATCATCAACGGGCCACGAATGTAGAGTAGTTTCCCGTGAATACCAAGGCCACAAGGTCGGCTTAATAGAATCGCAAGGCCTAGAATAGGTTATAGCCAGGTGCTACAAGAGAAATAAATCTAGGTGCTAGAGTGATAGCGAGCAAGTAGCAGCCATGCGGGATCCGAAGTGGGAAACCAGTCATACCGATCCTGAAAGTGGTGAAATAGGAATTGAGGGACCCGTGTGATGTAATCAGAAATGATGTAAAGAACCATTTCGTGATTGGATCTGGGTGTTGGTGGTTGCAGAGTAGGTGTGTCGAATATGATTTTGTGTTCCATCCTAACAGCTGTATTTTCACCCAAATCATTCTCAACCTTGGGGTTGTTCTGGAATCTCATACGGATTGCCCAAATTCTGCTTGCGGTGTGTAAAGACTCATTCTGTTCCGAGCCTTTTAAGACGTCTAGACTGTCAGTCAGACGTCTGGACCCCTTCCTAGATGTCAGGAAATTAAAAAATCTGTATGCAGGGTTGGTTCTATGCGCTGGCTGTGCACAGACCACTTTCTTCTCTCTCTTCTTTTCTCCTTCCCCCTCACTGAACCCTAACCCCACTGCCTATATAAGAACCCTTACCCTTCCTCCCCTCTCCACCCCACCACCACCACCACCTTCCTTCCTCTCCACTGCCGTGAGAGGGACGAGCGAGAGAGAGGGAGCGAGAGCGAGGAGTAAGGAGGAGTGGCGACGTTAAGAAAGGAGGAAGAGGTTGAGCTCTTGAGCTTCGTGGGAGCTCGTCGGAGTGCGCATGGCCGCCGTGGCACGTCTAGGGGGAGGAGAGCGTCGGGGAGCCATCCCTGACTTCCTACTGCAATCGGAGTTGTAGATGAGAGGGAGGAGCCACGGCTGAGCGCGGAGAGAGGAGCGGGAGGTTGCTCTGATACTGGGCTTTTTCCAGAATCAGACGTCTGGAGTGCCTTCCAGACAACTAGTTGGACGTCTGATGACAAAATCGGATGTTTGAAAGCAAGGTTTCGCGCAGGTACGTTCTTCCTATGGTTACGACATGACAGCCGCACCGCAGAGCCAATTTGTTTGGCTAAAAGGGGGATTTGCTGCTCTATCGTGTGCAAAAGCAGCTTTGGGAAGGTGCACGACACACCCTCCCATGCATTTCGGACATCTGGATAGCTTACCAGACGACCGGAGGCAGTCCTAGACGACTAGAGGAGAGGACGGACTTCTAGAGCTAAGTCCAGATGATCAAGTAGGGGTCCTAGATGTCTGAGGTCATTGTAGGAACTTGAGGTGAGACCCTGGTGACTTTTAAGATGTCTAGACCTTGTGCTAGAAATCTAATTTGGTTCTGTAGTTCTGTTTTTTACCAGTTTAGGGTCCGTTTGGGGTCCATTTTACGCAAATGAGATATCTGTGTTTTCCTTGTGAATTCCTCTACCTGTTAGAAATCCTTATATACTATTCTAAATGTTCCATTGTGGTATGTTCCTTGATATAGGACTTCGACCCATTACGTGTCTAGGGCTTGCTGAGGCACGTGAGTCTGTCATTCGAGCCCCCAGTACTCCTAGATTGTCTGGTAGAGTGGTTTCCCCCTATTCTTTTTTATAAAACACGAATGTAGTCATGATAATTAGATAACTAGAAACCTAGGATGTGGCATGAATCCTAGGACAAGAAACAGTTGCACTATTTGTATGTGTGTTTGAGATTGCAATCATAAATGAATGAGTGGAATTGTAAACAATTGCTTGTTAAAAAATACGAGCTACTTGGTGGAAATTAAGATGCCTGAGATAACTAAAACAGTTGCCTGTAATATTACTTGTTGCATATGTTAAATTGTGAAAATGCTAGTTGCATGTGTATAATACGAGAATGAAATTGTGAATGATGAAACCTGGTATGGAATAACATGGTGAATATGAGCATGAACCCTACGGGGAATTAGTAGCAGAGCTCCTGTGGATGAATGGAAAGATCTGGAAATGCGAGTGGGAAGTGCGCTAGCCCTTGAGTACGTGGTACCAAGGAGAGCGACTATCCCTTGTTTAGTGTAAAGCAGAGCTAGCCGGCCTTAGGTTGGGACCCGGGGTTAGGATTGCCCACTATACACCGACTCTCTATTGGCCCTTGCGTACACTATACCAGGGAGAGCTACTAGTGTAAGGAGGGAGCTAGGCACCCCACGGGGCTCGAGGTTCAGCTGGCCACCCTACATCGACTTGTTAGGCCTATTGGGCAAACCAGGGTAGTTAGAGAACGGTGCATAGACTGCGGAGGGGCGAGACCGCTGTTTGGTTCTGAGAGGCTAAGCCCCTATTGCTGAGAGGGCTAGGCCCTATACTGTTCCATGTTGTACTTTGGGCATACCTGGTAGTGAAAACGACTGACCGCGAGCCAGTGCAGGGTAGCTACCCGTGCGCTTATCGCGCATGCTGTAGTCACCGCTACGTCTGTCTGTGACCTCAGGGTGGTTGACTGGGTGTAGGATCACCACGGGGGACTCTCTCGGTAGGAGAGAACCACGTGTGCCTTCTACCCTTCGGAAAAGACTGCAATCAAGATTGTTCCAATGAGGAACCTGCGAGATCAAGAAAGAAATCTGAAAGTAAACTAATGGGTGAAAAGGAAGTACTTGTAAAATAAAATAATTGGAAAAGATAAATTTACCTATTAGCTTTTGCTGCTTTGGTTAGTTTGGTTACCACTATACTCAGCATTCGCTGACTCCATTATACTCATAACCGTTTACAGGTCTAGGACTTGAGCAGCCCGAGTCACCGGCTGCAGAGGGTGCTAGGCCAAGTCCAGCCCAGTTGTAGTCTCTTACTGTTGTAGTACTTCTTTTTGTTAGTGAGTTCAGACTTTGTTACTATTACTGTTCTGTACTTTTGTTCTACTTTCCTGTTGTGGTGGTGATATGTACTATTTAGTAGCTTTTACTTCCTTTACTGCTTATACGCTTTTACTGTTAGTTACCTTGCATAGTGAATGTGGTTTATTTTTCTTGCTTTTCGATTATTTCTTGTTGGACGACTAGGTCTTGGGATTAGTCGAGTCGAGCCAGTCTCGGGTCTTGTAGGGATTCAGGAATCGGGTTGTAACAAGATGGTATCAGAGCAAGGTCGTATTGAGAAATGAACTGACTAGCTAGAGAATAACCGATTCATGTGCATGTAACTAGAGTAACCACCACAATGTACCGCTTGACATCTATTCTGAGTTTCTTTCATTGAAGTCTGTTAGAATTGACTTCTTTTGTTCTGTCTTCTGCATCTCCTTGCAGGAGATGCCTCGTCTTGGAGTTCTTGAGGCAGGCCTCAGACGCGGCCATGGATGAGGTCGGAGGGGTAGACGTGCTGGGCTCAAGGTGCCGGTTGACCTGCCACTTCTCCCGAGCATTTAGGCCCAGGACCTCGCTCATCTGATCCGAGATATAGTGCAAGAGGAGCTCACCCGCCTCCACGGGCGCCTCTCCCTAGGGACGTGGAGGGGGGAGTCCTCTGTGGGACCGATAGACTGACGCAGCACTGGGCGAGGGGGAGGGGGTGGTCCTCCATCGCCCCCACCGCACTCTGACACTTTCAAACATGAGCCCTCCCTGCCAGGAGGCGAGCCCGTTCCCCCACTACAGCTGCACTACAAGCTTTTCGGACAATTCCAGAAGCTGAAGCCCCCTTTCTTCAAGGGGGATGATGACTTGTCTAAGGTAGAGGACTGGTTGGAGCAGATTGAGAAGGTGTTTGATGCTCTTCGCCCCCCTGCAGAGTGCCGTGTGGCCTTTGCCATGTACCAACTGGAGAGTACGGCACAAAGGTGGTGGAGGGCAGTCAGAGGCCAGGGGAGGGGACAGCTAACGTGGGACCAATTCATGACCCTCTTCTATGAGTAGTACTTCCCGCAGACTTGGCAAGGCTAGAGGAGGCAGGAGTTCCACACTCTCCACCAGGGGACGATGACTGTTAGGGCGTATCACATGCGCTTCTTGGAGCTGTCACGTTTTGCTACAACAGCCGTAGCTACGGAGGAGGAGCATCTGTGGAGGTTCACTGAAGGGCTCCGACCTGCTATTTGGGGGTTTGTCAAGCCCGTAAAGCTACCCACCTTCTCGAGAGTGGTGGAGGCAACTATAACATACGAGGAGACCAACCTAGCCATGTGAGACACTGACAGTGGACGGAAGAGGTCCTACTAGCCAGAATACTCATAGGGCCAATGAGAGAGGAGGCACGCGGCACCCGCTGGAGAGCCGTCTCATTTTGAGGGGACATCAGTGGCCTTTAGGGCCCCCGACAGGGGCCAGTTGTCAGCACTGGACCCCTGCCCAGCCGTCAGCAAGGACCTACCAAGGGAGGGAGTCGAGTCCCCCTCTACTACCAGTGTGGCCAGCCGGGCCACATCAGGAGGGACTGCCTGTCTAGGGTTGGAGCACAGCAGATGCTCCCTGTACCAAGCACTGGAGGCCGAGCAGGTGGTCGTGGCTGCCAGGCGCGTGGGGGATGGTACCAGTCACGGGGAAGGTACTGGCCAGCTGCTACTCACCTGACTCAGAGTGTAGCTGCTTCTTCTACACCGAGAGCTGAGGGGCGTATCAACGGCCTGACACATAAAGATGCCAGAGCATCCGATTCAGTGGTGGCAGGTATGGTTACCGTTTCCGGCAGATTGGTTTACATGCCTTTTTGATTCCGATGCCACACACTCTTTTGTCGCTGCGAGTTTTTCTGTCAGTTTGGGACAGGACTGCGTGTTGTTAGAGGATCGATTTGTGATCAGAGGTCCAAGTGGTCAGCTATTTGTAGCTGAGGAGGTCTACATAGGCTATGATGTCACTATTGGGGGACACATCCTCCCTGGTGACCTGATCGTGATACCGATGGAGGACTTTGTCGTGATTCTGGGGGTGGATTGGCTGTCTGCTTACCAATCCTTGGTGGACTATTTCGGGAGGAAGATCATCTTCTCCATACCAGAGATGCCTTCCTTCGAGTTTCAAGGACAGCCGGTGGATAGAGGTTTCAGGTGCATTTATGCACTTCGGGAGTGAGACTTTTGGGCCAGAGGTATGAGGGCTTTCTAGCCTGTGTGGTGGTGGAGCCCAGCCCCGTGCCAGATTTTCAGAGCCTCCCGGTGGTTAGAGAGTACCCCGCCGTGTTTCCAGAGGAGTTGCCAGGACTATCTCCTGATCGTTTGATCGGGTTTGAGATCTCACTGGTACCAGAGACCACCCACATTTCTACTGCACCGTGCCAGATGGCACCACTTAAGCTACAAGAGCTCAAGCCCCAACTACAGGACATGTTGGAGAAGGCCCAGTGCATCCCCGTGGGGAGCCCCTGTGTTATTTGTGAAGAAGGATGGTACCCTGTGCCTTTGTGTTGACTACTGACAGTTGAATAGGGTCACCATCAAGAACAAGTATCTACTGTTGAGGATTGATGATCTGTTTGAGTAGTTGCGAGGTGCCATAGTATTCTCCAAGATAGATCTGAGATCATGCTACCACCAGTTGAGTATCAGGGAGACCGACGTCTCCAAGATAGCTTTCCACACCCGATACAGACACTACGAGTTTTTGGTCATGCTGTTTAGGCTGACCAACGCCCCTGCTGCCTTCATGGATTTGATGAGCTGGGTGTTCAGACCGTATCTGGATCAGTTTGTGGTGGTATTTATAGATGACATGCTCATTTACTCGCGGGATCAGGCACAGCGCGGATAGCACTTGCTGATGGTTCTGGACACTTTGAGATGATGCAGGCTGTATGCCAAGTACAGCAAGTGCGAGTTTCGGCTGAGGCAGGTGACTTTCTTGGGTGATGTGATCTCAGGGGATGGTTTGGCTATGGATCCAGCCAAGGTTGAGGCCGTACTCAGGTGGGAGAGGCCACATATAGTGACAGAGATATGCAGCTTCTTAGTACTGACAGGTTATTACCAACAGTTTATCAGGGGTTTTTCATAGATTGCACGTCCTATGACTCAATTGACCCAGAAGGACATGCCCTTCTCTTGACAGACACTTGTAAGGCATGTTTTCAGGAGTTGAAGGAGAGACTGACTTCAGCTCTTGTGCTTACCATTGTAGATAGCAGTGGCGGGTTTGTGGTCTACGCAGACGCTTCATTGCAGGGGTTACAGGGTGTGCTCATGCAGCGGGGTCACGTTGTCGCTTACGCTTCACGGCAACTGAAGCTCCATGAGCATAGCTACCCTACCCATGACTTAGAGCTGGTAGCTGTTGTCTTCGTGCTGAAGACATGGAGGCACTACCTTTTCGGTTAGACCTTTGAGATTTTCATGGATCATAAGAGCCTCAGGTACTTGTTTGATCAGAAGGAGCTTAACATGAGATAGAGACATTGGTTAGAGCTCTTGAAGGACCATGATTACAGCATCTCCTACCATCCTGGGAAGGCCAATGTGGTGGCTGACACCTTGAGCCAGAAGGTGCCCACCCACTTGGCCAGTTTACAAGCACAGAGTTGGAGACTTATGGAGGAGTTGGGTAGTTGGCGACCCCGAGCGTCACAGGGGTATTGTGGGGCAGTACACGGTGACACGACAGACGAGATTAGAG
Organism: Thalassia testudinum; assembly: GCA_037157565.1. Classification (NCBI taxonomy): domain Eukaryota; kingdom Viridiplantae; phylum Streptophyta; class Magnoliopsida; order Alismatales; family Hydrocharitaceae; genus Thalassia; species Thalassia testudinum. Next base: position 43,125,213 of record JAZHRO010000015.1, on the reverse strand, counting down.
CTGATAGACCGCATCATCACAGGACAGATGACAGATCCATACCTGCAGTCGTTGTGAGACAGAGTGCTGTCAGGGGACCCAGGAGACTTCTTTTTTATAGATGAGGTGCTGTACATGTGGGGACATTTGTGTGTTCCTAGGGACGAGGAGTTGTTGAGAGAGCTCCTGATAGAGGCGCATGGGTCTATGTTCACCATACATCCCGGGAACACAAAGATGTATCATGATCTGAGACATGACTTTTGGTGGAGAGGGATGAAGCGGGATGTGGGTGAATTCGTGCAGCAGTGTTTGGTGTGCCTGCATGTGATGGCTGAGCATCAAAGGCCTGAAGACTGTTGCAGCCACTTCCTGTGCTAGAGTGGAAGTGGGAGAGCATCACCATGTACTTGGTGGTGGGCTTACCTGTTACCCAGTGAGGACACGATGCAGTCTGGGTGATAGTGGACAGGTTGACGAAGATGGCATGTTTCTTGCCGATCCGAGTCACTTGGGGACCAGCACAGTTGGTAGAGAGGTACATTCATGATGTAGTACGTCTGCACGGAGTTCCACATGAGATTATATCCTACCAAGATATCCATTTTACTTCCCAGTTTTGGGCCAAGTTTTAGCAGGCCATGGGGACACAGTTGAGGTTCAGTACGGCGTACCACCCCCAGACAGATGGACAGTCAGAGTGCACTATACAGACACTTGAGGACCTTTTGCGTGCCTGTGTACTAAACAGGAGGAGCTCTTAGGGAGGAGCACTTACCCCTGGCAGAGTTTGCATATAATAACAGCTATCACTTGAGCATCGGCATGGCACGTTACGAGGCTCTATACAGATGGAGGTGTACTGCACCCTTGAGTTGGGTTGAGGTGGGACCAAGTGGGAGGTTGGCCCCAGGCTGATCCGGCAGAGTCAGGAGGTGATAGAGCAGATTCACAGATGACTTTGCACTGTCAGGAGCAGGTAGAAGAGTTATGCTGACTGGAAATGCGGAGAGGTGCAGTTCCAGGTTGGGGATCATGTCTTTCTTCGCGTTTCACCCATGAAGTGCCTGTAGCATTTTGGGATGAAATGGAAGCTTATGCTGAGGTTTGTAGGGCCCTTTAAGGTCATGGAGCGGGTAGTACCCATTGCTTACCGGCTTGCCCTTCCTCTCCAGCTTTCTGGTGCACACGACGTGTTCCACGTGTCAAACCATAGGAAGTACATCACCGATCCCAGTCACATTCTGAGCGACGAGAGTGTTAAGGTGGGTGACAACCTGACCTACCCCAAGAGGCCAGTGCAAATAATAGACAGAGCCGTCTGGAGTTTGAGACAGAAGCAGGTACCCTTGGTGAAGGTCTTGTGGAGGAGCTAGCGATACGAGGAGGCTACTTGGGAGCCTGAGGTGGCGATGCGAGAGTGGTACCAGGAGCTTTTTGAGGGTACATCTTTCCAGACCGGCTTCGGTCCTCTTCAAGTTTATTATGCGTTTATATTCCTTTTCTGCACCCTAACTTGCTCAACTTTCAGGGACGAAACTTCTTTTAAGTTTGTTATGATGTAATGACCCATTCTGTTCTGAGCCTTTTGGGACGTCTAGACTGTCAGTCAGACGTTTGGTTAGATGTCTGGATCCCTTCCCAGACGTCTGGCAATTGAAAAATTTTGTACGTAGGGTCAATTCTATGTGCTGGCTACGTGCAGACCACTTTCTTCTCTCTCTTCTTTTCTCCTTCCCCCTCACCGGACCCTAACCCCACCGCCTGTATAAGAGCCCTCACCCCATCCTCCCCTCTCCACTCCACCACCACCACCTTCCTTCCTCTCCACTACTGCGAGAGGGATGAGAGAGAGAAAGGGAGCGAGAGCAAGGAGTGAGGAGGAGAGGCGGCGTGAAGAGAGGAGGAGGAGGTTGATCTCTTGAGCTTCGTGGGAGCTCTCCGGAGTGCACACAGTAACCGCGGCGCGTGTGGGAGGAGGAGAGCGTCGGGGAGCCGTCCCCGACTTCCTACTGCAGTCGGAGCTACAGACGAGAGGGAGGAGTCACGGCTGAGCGCGGTGAGAGGAGCAGGAGGTCACTCTGATACTGAAATTTTTCTAGTATTAGACTTCCGAAGTGCCTTCCAGATGATGGGTTGGATGTCTGGTGATGACACTAGATGTCTGAAAGCAAGGTTTCACGCTGGTACATCCTTCTTGCGATTACGGCCATGCAAGCCACATGGTAGAGTAGATTTGTTTGGCTAAATGGGGGATTTGTTACTATGTCGTGTGCATGAGCAGCTTTGGGAAGGCATGCAGCATGCCCTACCATGCATTTCAGACGTCTGGACAGCTTACCAGATGACCAGAGCACTCCCAGACGACTGGAGGAGAGGTCGAACGTTTGGAGCTGAGTCCAGACGGTCAAGTAGGGGGCCTAGACATCTGAGGTTGACGTGGGAACTCGAGGTGAGACCTTGTGACTTTTAAGACATCTGGACCTTGTGCTAGACATCTGATTTGGTTCTGCAGTTCTGTTTTTGACCTGTTTAGGGTCCGTTTTATGCAAACGAGATATCTGTGTTTTTCTTGTGAGTTCCTCCACCTGTTAGAAATCCTTATAAACTATTTTGAATGTTCCATTGTGGTATGTTCCTCGATATAGGAATTCGACCCATTACGTTTGTAGGGCTTGTTGAGGAACGTGAGTCTGCAGTTCGAGCCCCTAGTACTCCCAGATTTTCTGGTAGAGTGGTTCCCCCGGTTCTTTTTATAAAACACAGATGAAGTCATGATAGCTAGATAACTAGAAACCTAGGATGTGGCATGAATCCTAGGATAAGAAATAGTTGCACTGTTTGTATGCGTGTTTGAGATTGTAGTCATAAATGAATGAGTAGAAATGTAAACAATTGCCTATTAAAAAATATGAGTTGCCTGTTGGAAATTGAGATGCCTGAGATAACTAAAACAACTGCCTGTAATATTACTTGTTGCATATGTTAAATTGTGAAAATGCTAGCTGCATGTGTATAATACGAGAATGGAATTGTGAATGATGAAACTTGGTATGGAATAACATGGTGAATATGAGCACGAGCCCTATGGGGAATTAGGAGTAGAAATCTTGTGGATGAATGGAAAGATCTGGAAATGTGATTGGGAAGTGTGCTGGCCCTTCAATATGTGGTACAAAGGAGAGCGACTGTCCCCTATTTAGTGTAGAGCGGAGCTAGCTACCCTTGGGTTGTGAGCTGGGGTTAGGATTGGCCACTCTGCACCGACTTCTGTTGGCCCTCGCATACACTGTACCTGGGAGAGCTACTAGTGTAAGGAGGGAGCTAGCCACCCCATGGGGCCCGGGGTTCAGCTGGCCACCCAACACCAACTTGTTAGGCCCACTGGGCAAACCGAGGTAGTTAGACGAGGGTACGCGAACTATGGAGGGGCGAGACCCCGGTTTGGTTCTGAGGGGCTAGAGCCCTATTGCTGAGAGGGTTAGGCCTTATACTATTCTGTGTTGTACTTTGGGCATACCGCTAGCGAAAATGACTGACCACATGCTAGTGCGGGGTAGCTACCTGTGCACTTATCACGCGTGCCGTAGTAACCGCTACGTCTGTCTATGACCTTGGGGTGGTTGACTGAGTGTAGGATCACCACGGGGGACTCTCTCAGCCAGGAGAGCACCATGTGTGCCTTCTACTCTTCGAAAAAGACTACAATGAAGATTGCTCCCACGAGGAACCTACGAGATCAAGAAAGAAATCTGAAAGTAAACCAATGGGTGCAAAGGTATTACTTGTAAAATAAATTAATTGGAAAAGATAAATTTACCTGTTAGCTTTTACTACTTTAGTTAATTTGGTTACCACTCTACCTAGCATTCGCTGACTCTGTTTTACTCATAACCCTTTACAGGTCCAGGAGTTGAGCAGCTCGAGTCACCGGCTGCAGAGGGTGTTGGGCCTAGTCGAGCCCAGTAGTAGTCTCTTGCTGTTGTAGTACTTCTTTTTGTTAGTGAGTTTAGACTTTGTTACTGTTACTGTTATGTACTTTTGTTCTACTTTCCTGTTGTGGTGGTGATATGTACTGTTTAGCAGCTTTTACTTCCTTTACTACTTATACACTTTTACTGTTAGTTACCTTGCATAGTGAATGTGGTTTATTTTTCTTGCTTTTCGGTTATTTCTTGTTGGATGACTAGGTCTTGGGATTAGTTGAGTCGAGCCAATCTCGGGTCCTGTAGGGATTTGGGAACCAGGTCATAACATGGTGTGAATCCTCAAATGTACTGGGTGGCAATTTATTTTCCCCAAGGTGTGAAGAATCATAATACAGTAAAGCCTCAAATTCTTTCATTTTCTGCTCTGTGGCTTTAGTGAAATCCTCGATATCCAAAAGCGAAGATGCGAAAGAATATATGATAAATTCGTCTGACTCTAAATCTAAAAATTCCTCCAGATTTTTCAGATTATCCGGACAATTGGAAAAGGAGTTTTTAGTAGATTCTTTCTCAGCTTTGATTGGATTCTATGGTAATTCAAAATTATCCTCACGAACTTCAATATATTTATCTTCTATGTTTGTCATGAGGGGTTTAGGCAATTCCAGTCCAAATCTCTTATAATCCAAATCATGGGCCACATTAACTGTATCTGCCCAAGTCTCAGAATGTACCAAGTCTTGGGTGTCATGATCCTCTATCTCTATCTCCTAAGATTCAGGATTTTTAGATTGAAAATCAATCATGGAACTTTCCTCACGATTTTCTAGGCTAGGGCTCTCAACTAATTTCTTTTCAGATATGTGGTGTCGGACCCGAATAGGTTGTTAATATGATGATTTTATCGTTGAAGTGTGTATAGTGGTTAACCTAAATCGGACCTAACCATCTCTTTACAAATTTTTTTTTTTAACCTGGCCTACTTGATTTTATCTTGGTCACTTTTAGGCCCAGGGTCGAACTTAGGGAAGTGTGGTTACAAGTCAAGTTTCTATGCCTTTCCTACAATGAGTCTCTTCCGTTCGTTTATTGTGTTTTTGGTGTTTTTCTATTTAGATTTTTTTCTGGTAATCTTTGTCCTTGAGGCACACCCTCAAAATTAAGTTCTTGGCTTTGTGCCAAAACAAGGTTCCAAAACTGGTCTTGCTATTTGCAAGACAGATTACCTGCAAGTCAAAGATTATCTTTTCTCTTTTATATATATATTTTTTATCTTTCTATGGGCATACAAGAGAAATAGAAATAAAGTAAATATAGTATAGATATATATGTATATACTATATATGTATAAAGGGGTGGGGGTGGAGGCAGAGATGGAGTGTAGCACTGTGTCGAGTTGGTTGTCGTATAGAAAGATGTAACCGACAGGACAAAGTGCCGTGTGTAAGGTGTAGGATGGATGGTGGAAGATGAATGCGAACACGCTTTTTGTACGCGTGTATCGGGGAATATCAGCAACTGGTGTAGATATTGCCACGATACCACGTATGGTAAATAATGTGAAAATATATATATATATGTATGTAAATATATCTATATATATATATGGTTATAAATATATAGGTATATATATATGTCTATATATATATATATATATAAGTATATGTATATATGTATGTAGCTATATATGTATAGATTGATATATATATAGATGTATATATATATATATATATATGTATGTATGTATGTATATAATACTATATAGATGTATATATATATATATGTATATAAGTATATGTATAAATGTAAATATATATGTATATATATATATGTATGTATACTAATACATAAGTATATAAGTACTACTATTTGTATAAATATAAGTATATAAATATATATATGTATATAAATTTATGTATATATATCAATATATATATATATATGTATACGTATATATATATGTATATAACAGTGTATAGGTGTGTGTGTGTGTGTGGAAGTGTGAGTGTATGTGTGGGTGAGCGTCGGTAAAGAGAGTGTTGTGAGAGAGAGTGAGAGAGAGACAGAGAGAGCGGGAGAGAGAGAGCGCTGTTGAGGGTTGGAGTTAGGTCGTCTGCAACTTCGAAGCAATGTCTGGAGGCTCCAGCACGCATGTGCAGGCGCGTCTGCACACAAAGAGGAGTGAATTGGGGGATTGGGCGCGAATAGGAAAGGCAGCGCACCGTGCTGTACAAAGGCTAGAGCGGGCGCTCGCAGGTGCACGCGAAGGGAGCGGGCGATGCAGATGGGTGCGAGCGACGCGGGCCGAGACGCGCACACTGGTGATCGGCGGTAGCGACGCACCGGGTGACCGGTTAAGTGAGAAGCTTACTGGTCACCCCACTGTAGCCACAGTGTCGTGCAGACTGGCATGAACAGTGGCTACAGTTAAGGCCGCGCTGCGCAACCGGGAGCTACAGGTACTGTGAGTGTGGCCGGCTCGCGGCTGGCGCGCGAGGGAGAAGGTTTGCGCGCGGCCAGTTGCAGGCGTGGAGAAGCTCGCGATAGAGCGCACGGAGAGGGAGTTGGCGTGCGTGGGGGAGGGCGAGGGCGATGCGGGCACTGCTGGGGTGCTTGGCCGACCGCTGCAATGACGTGCGGTGGCCGGCTATGGGCGGAAGAGAGAGCGCGACAGGGCAAAGAAGAGGGAGGCGATGGTGCCTGTAGGCGCACGGGGAAGGGGCTGGGCCTATTGCTGCTGCCGCTGAGCTTCGAGCTTCAAACCTTGAAGCCTACGGCAATGGCTAAAGGTGTTCAAGCGGTGAACCAAGAAAAGAGCCACCACACCCACTGACTCTTTGAAGAGCTGGGCGGTAGTGGTCTCACTGTGGTGGTGTGCACCACAGTGAAGGCTCCTGCCCGCCAGGTGTCTCCTCTGAAGAGGAGGGCCGACGTATGGAGGGAGAGGGAGGAGTTGGTGGCCTAGAAGGAGTTGCATTGGTTTTTTTTTAAGTGGACCAGGCTGCTATAAGAAGGAGTCGAACCCGCTTTTTTATAGAGGAGGAAGGCATGCACAGCCATGCCCTGGCTGTGCATGTGGCTGCATGGGGCTCGGCAGGGAGTGGCGCCTGCGGCTGCAAGGAGAGGTGAGTAGGGAAGCTTGGCGTGAGGTGGAAGAAGTCAATCCATGCACAGCAGCCATGGGAAGATTTAAAAATCAAGTGAAATAAAAAATAAAAAGATGGTGAATTAGCAAAGATGCACTTGAGGAAAAATGTTAATTGCAAGGCCACTTATTTACTCTCCTCTCCTCTCAATTAAATGCATGCATGCATGTATTTTTACAAATGTGATTATGGAACCCTAATATGCATTGTTAATGCTAGGAAATAGTACAAGAAGGCACTATTGCAGATGTATTTTTACGGTACAATCATACCCCCATGCCTATCTTTTGCTAGTCCCTAGCAAAACATTTTTTGTAGTATTTAGAAATGATCTTTAAGCTGAAGATTTTCTTCTGAGGCGACATAGGTGTGTTTATTGTTGGATATTGTGAGAACCAATTGCAGAGAAGACTACCAGTACTTTAAGTCTCACATGACAAAGATCATCTCTCGACTAACCAGGACTCTTGATATTTAAAGCTTAAGTACAATTTCCAGGACCCAGGAGGTTTTTGCCGTACTCGAGAGCTCAAGAGATTATGGCTTGTGCTTAGTGAAGGATCAAGACTGACCAGATGAACATTAAGACTCAAGCCCAGTGTTTCACGAATCTTTAAGTACAGGTTGGTCCCAAATTTAGCTCGTGTTTTCAGATTGACTCTTAAGAAGATGACGTCAAACTCAACTCCCATTTTCTGATATTTGTGGCTCAAAGGAAAATAGGGTATTTGCGACTTGCCCTGAAGAACTTTTTTAGGGTAGAGACTTTACAGACATTTACAAGATATACTGACTTATTTGCATTTTTTTTTTGAAACACGTGTCAGTATGTCTCTTACAACATTATTTGGAGGAGCACACTTTTCTTTTTGGTGGGAGAGTTTCTTTTTTGGTGGAAAGAGTTTCTCCTAAACACAAGACTAAAGCCTAGGATAAAAAGTCTACCTACGTGCACAGGTAAGGACTCCACCTTTCCTAATGAACACTAGGGTTGGATCTTATGTTCACCTCGTCTTTCTTGATATGTGTAGTGTGAGCCAAGATTACTTAAGCTCTAAAGCAGAAGCAAACCAACGGATCCTGTACTGGTGTCTTAGGTACAAGAATACATCCTTAGTTAGGAGAGATTCCGATCTATTTTGTCAATGCTCAAGTGAATTAACCTGAGCCTGAGCGAATCAAGCTTCTGTGGCCTGGAAAGTCTTCAAAACAGAGGTTGAATATCCATAAACACTTATTGTATTTTTGTTTCAGCTTTCAGATCATTACTAAACACCATTTATTATTATTATTATATTTCTTTTTCTTTTTCTTTTTCTTGCATATTTATAAATAGGTGGGAACTGCATGATACCATAAAATACCCAAATCCTATGGATGCCAATCCACCCCCCCATGCCAAATAATGCTATGTCCTCATATGCATGCAGGGAAAGGTAGAGAAAGGTCGGAAGATCAGGTAACGAGAGCTGAGGTGCAGGGTATACAGCAGGGTGGTAGGGTGGGTGGATGGTGGGTGGTGAAGTGAAAAGTGAAGAGATCGTGATAGTGGCATGAAAAGTGATGGTGGATGGTGAAAGGTCTGGCATTTCATGGGACGAGAGTGTCCCAGGCGGATCGGAGAACAAGTCAGGAGGAAGGAATTGGCCCTCAGATTGGCCAAGAAGAGGGGCTTCTTGGATAGATGGATCCAAAAGGGAATAGCCCCAGTGAGTAAGATGTGGGCTCAAGGTCCCAGTGTGGAGTTGCAAATCCGCCTGATTTGGCGGGAAAGAAAGGGCAATCCGGTCTTCCAGAGTGTGGACCGGTGGTGAGTAGCCTGGAGATGACTCAGACCACGAGGTATGGGAAGCAGAGAAAACCTCGTCAGAAGTTTGGTCAAGAGAAGGTATGGGAATAGGGAGGGATGGGGGAACGTCACAATATGTGTTGATCAGGCAGTCATCAGTGTTTATAGGTAATCCGCAGCAGTCCGAATAGGTCCCAAATAGTCCGATACCCATGCTGACGACCATGTCCTCGTCAGACGTGTCATCCTCGATACAATCGCAATCAAAGTTCTTAGCTACCTTGAAGATGTTAAGCTTGAGCTTTTCAGATCCAACGGCAATCTCAATACAGCCCTACTTGCAGTCGATAAGGGCACAAGCTATGGCCAAGAATGATCGACCAAGGATGAATGGACAATCAGAAAGTGAGCTAGGAACTTCCATATCTATAACAAGAAAGTCAACAGGAAAACAAAGACTGTTGACCCTAACCACCACGTCTTCTACCACACCCTTTGGGATTTTGACAGAATAATCTTCCAACTGTAACGTGATAGGGGTGGGTTTCAGATTTCCCAAGGAAAATTTTTCGAGCATGATGGTCGGTATGAGATTTATGGAAGATCCTAGATCAAGCAGGGCACGGTTAAAACTGCAGCCTTGGATGCTATAGGAAATAAGCAGTGTGCCCGGATCTTTCTTCTTCGGTGGTAGGTTTGACAGTATAAGACAACTCTCATGAGGCGAGAGAACCACCAGATTCTTAGTTTTCTTTGACTGTCGCCTGGGTGTTGTGTAGTCTTTGAAAAATCGGGTGACAGTAGGTATGTGGTCGATAGCCTCGAGCAGGGGTACCTTGATTTCTACATTCCTGAACAAATTACGCAGGTTATCAAAGGCCTGTGTATCTTTATTTTTGCCTTTTGGCTCCCTTAGTAGAGCCTCAGGGAATGGGACTGATTCTGGCACCAATTTGGGTGTATCGTCCTCTCACGAATGCGGTGCGCATCTCGAATGAGAGGGCGATGAAGAAGACGGGCCAGGATCAGGTCGAGGTGGATCGACGGTTTGCTTACCGCTCCTCTAGTGATAGCATTAGATGATGCGGGTCTAGTGGGATCATACGGTGGAGGAGGGTTTGCAATAGGGACATAAGAGTGCGGTGCTGCAGTGGGATTAGCCTGAAATCCCGGTGGAATGCTCGAAGCTTGCAAAATTTGATTAACCTGCCCCTGAGAAGGTCGTACCTGTGGTTGAGGACCACAGGGTAGAAAGTTTCGCTAGTTTGGAACAGGTTGGGTAGGAAGAGTGCCCTAAGATCAAGTCGCCATGCGTAGTTGACTGATCTCAGCATTCTGCTACGCCAATTGGTGCTGAAGAGAGGTCATGTTCTCTTCATGGTGCTTTGACATTTCCGTCATCATTCACATCAATTTGTCGAGAGGATTTGATGCATGTTCTAGTTGCGGTACGCAAGGGCATGATGGCGGATTCGCCATAGGATTAGACTGGGCCCTTGGGATGAAGGGTGCAGACTGTCGCATTGGTCCACTCGCAGGGTTTTGCCACTGCGGGTTGTTGGACCATGTGAAATTTGGATGATTTCGCCACCCTGGGTTATAAGTGGCAGAGAACGGGTTGCTCCCCAGGGTGCAAGCATCTTCTTTGCCAGATGACGTGTCCGCGTGTAAATATGCATCCGAGCACACAGAGGCTTGGTCCTCCGTGTCAAAATACTGCCTCGTAGAAGCCAGATCCATATGACTTACCAAGTCCCTCAGCGCGACACTCGTTAAGGAAGGTCTTACGGGGTTTCTTGGGATAAGCCTAGTGTTGGTAGAATTTGGATTGTGACGAAGTGGTGAAGTGTGGTTGTTTGCCATAGAACAGGCGGGGTTGGCTAGAAGCTCGTCTAGCTTCTTGTGCACGACGGAGACTTCATCCAATTTTTGTGCTATAAGGCTGAGATCAGTGGATGAATGGGAGGGTCCCATGTCAACTTCGTGGACATTTCGGGGCTGGCTGGTACGATTAAAGGCGACAATGGAAGCATTGTTCATCGAGTTTTCACTCATATTTTCAAACAATTCAAATGCTCCATTCTTGTCTTTATTCATAAAGTTCCCTCCACAGGAAGCGTCTGCAATCTGCTTCAAAGTCTCATTTAGCCCATAGTAGAAAATCTGGGCTATATGCTACTTAGGCAAACCGTGGTGCGGACACTTCCTGAGGAGGTCATTATACCTCTCCCATGCCTCATGAAATTGTTCGCTGTTTTGTTGCGTAAATGAAGTGATAGCACGGCGAAGCGCATTGGTTCGCCCAATTGGGAAGAACTTCTTGAGAAACGTTGTTCACATCTCTTCCCAAGAGTAGATGGTTCTCCCAAGGGTGCGTAACCACTGTGACGCTTTATCCCGCAATGAAAATGGGAACATTTTAATGAGGACTATAGGTAACCCGACATTTCTTGGTTTAACCGTTTCAACCAGTCGGGTTAGGTCTTCCAAGTGGAGAAAAGGATCTTCACTTGCAAGACCATGGAAGTGAAAATTTATTAGGCCAATAATGTTAGGTTTCAATTCAAAGTCATCCCCACCCATGGGGACCTGAATTTGTCCTATGGTCTCTGTAGTAGTGGGATTCTGATAGGAGCTAAGAGACCTAGGCTCCTCCCATTTGGGAGGGTTCTGCATTTCCTCCAATGTTTCCCGAATGGCTTTAATTTGTTCATTATACATTTCCATTTGGGCTTGGAGGTTATGGGATCTAAGGCTCCACCACCTGGTGGGTTCTGAGGGCGGTTTCCTCCCACAGGATTTCGGGGTGGGCGTGCAGCCATGTTTGTGGAGGAGGAGGATGATTCGGCTTCTTTTCTAAATTTATCAGGCAATTCAATCAGTTCAGGGTTTTGTGACCTCCTCCTAAACATGCACTATCGCTGGAAGAATTGCGGGGATAAGAAGGGAAAAGAGATGAGAGAAATGATGTTGCAAAGGTACACTTGATTACAAATCAATTCAATCAGATTCCTAACCTCTACAGTGTGCCCTTAGACCTAAAGATCTAAGTTAGCTACTATCACGAACTACGAAATCGAATGCGAGCACCGCAGAACCACCGGGCCAGATTGAAAGGCCGTTTGCCCCAGTCTTAGACACCCGATAGCACGCAGGAACCCTCACCAGCACATAGTCTCTACACGCATGTAGTTAGACCTCCAATCCTTCATAAGGGTCAAGTTACTACCAATTTTAGTTAGAGGCTTAGGGTCAAGTGCTTTTGGAATGTGAAGGGCATTGTTTACGGGTAATGCCCAAGTGATTGATTTTCAGAGTGTGTAAAACAAGCATGCAATGGGGAAATCTCCCCGAATTGAAGTTTTTAATTGGTGAATGGTTTTTAGATTTCAGCCTTAAGTAGTATGAATTTTAGGATTTCGCTGAAATACCAATTCAACCAATCTCCAGGTTTTTGAGAGAATGCAGGTTTTCTTCTAAGCCCAACAAACCCTTCTTCAATGTCAGTTGGTTAATGCATGCTAAAATGCAATGGGCTACCCTAAATGGAGATTTCTATGTGTGGATGCACGAATCAGTTTTAGAGTTTGTGAGATGGAGCCAAAGCACTTCAATTCAAGTGCTCCCAATCACCAAAAAGATGTCCACACAAGGCTCAACCAAAAGATAAAGAACATCAAATTGTTGGGGTTGAAGTATTCGGGATCGAATCTTAGGCAAGTTGAAAAGTCGTGGTGGGGTTGGAATTAACTCAATTCCAAGTCTCCCCACCAAAAAGGTGATCCCAAATTGTAGATAAGTGAGGCAAAAGAGGGGTGCAATCAATTTGTTTACGTTTACCTCAAAGAATACTTCACACAGCGAAAAATTCAAGAATCAAGATTCTTGGATTTTCACTATGCGAGGTAAGGCGAGAAATCGCGGGGCGGTGGGAGTGAAGTCAATCATTCAAACAAGTGAATTTTAGTTCACTTGCCCCAAGAGATCCCAAGAAGTTTTTGTAGCTTCTAGTTTTTAGTTTTTTTTTTTCTAGGGTTACAAGTTAACCTAGGTTGCTAAGAAAGAAAGACTTACGTGTGTAGCAACGTGTGCGGAGCTCTAGTGCGGTGTCGGAGTCTTCACGCTCTCGTCCCCACCTTGGATCTGCTCACGTCTCCGACTTCGTCTGCCTGCCTTCTCCTTGCAACAGATTTACCTGCACACCAAAAAACAGAGACACCCGTGAAGAGAAGGGTGTGACAAGAGAAAAAATTATAGGAATGGAGTAAAAACGTACTTGAAGGCGCACCTCCCCGGCAACGGTGCCAAAAAAGGTGTGGTGTCAGACCTGAATAGGTTGTTAATATGATGATTTTATCGTTGAAGTGTGTATAGTGGTTAACCTAAATTGGACCTAACCATCTCTTTACAAATTTTTTTTTTTAACCTGGCCTACTTGATTTTATCTTGGTCACTTTTAGGCCTAGGGTCGAACTCAGGGAAGTGGGGTTACAAGTCGAGTTTCTGTGCCTTTCCTATAACGAGTCTCTTCCATTCATTTATTGTGTTTTTGGTATTTTTCTATTTAGACTTTTTTCTGGTAATCTTTGTCCTTGAGGCACACCCTCAAAATTAAGTTCTTGGCTTTTAGCCAAAACAGGGTTCCAAAACTGATTCTGCTATTCGCAAGACGGATTACTTGCAAGTCAAAGATTATCTTTTCTCTTTTATATATATATATATTTTATCTTTTTATGGGCATAGAAAAGAAATAGAAATAAAGTAAATATATTATAGATATATATATGTATATACTATATATGTATAAAGGGGTGGGGGTGGAGGTAGAGATGGAGTGTAGTACTGTGTCGAGTCGGTCGTCATCTAGAAAGGTGTAACAGACAGGACAAAGTGTTGCGTGTAAGGTGTAGGATGGATGGTGGAAGATGAATGCAAACATGCTTTTTGTATGCGTGTATCGGGGAATATCAACAACTGGTGCAGATATTCCCGGGATACCACGTGTGGTAAATAATGTGAAGAAATATATATATGTATGTAAATATATCTATATATATATATGGTTATAAATATATAGGTATATATATATCTATAGGTGTATATAAATATGTCTATATATATAAATAAGTATATGTATATATTTATGTAGCTATATATGTATAGATAGATATATGTATAGATGTATATATATATATATGTATGTATGTATATAATACTATATAGATGTATATATATATATGTATATATATATAATAATATTTGTATATAAGTGTATGTATATATGTAAATATATATGTATATATATATAGGTATATAGATATATGTACATATATATATGTATGTATACTAATACATAAGTATATAAGTACTAATATATGTATAAATATAAGTATATAAATATATATATGTACATATATGTATGTAAATATATGTATATATATCAATATATATATATATATATATGTATACGTATATATATATGTATATAATAGTATATAGGTGTGTGTGTGTGTCTGTGGAAGTGTGAGTGTATGTGTGGGTGAGCGTCGGTAAAGAGAGTGTTGTGAGAGAGAGTGAGAGAGAGAGAGAGAGAGCGGGAGAGAGAGAGCGCCGCTGAGGGTTGGAGTTAGGTCGTCTGCAGCTTCCAAGCAACGTCTGGAGGCTCCACGCACGCACGCGCAGGCGCATCTGCGTGCAGAGAAGAGCGCGCTGGGGGATTGGGAGTGGAGAGGAAATGCAGCACACAGCATTGTGCGAAGGCTGGAGCGGGCACTTGCAGGTACACGCGAAGGGAGCGGGTGATGCAGACGGGTGCGGGCGATGCAGACGCGCAGGTGGGTGTAGGCGACGAGAGGCGAGACGCACGCGTGGGCGATCAGCGGTAGCGGCATGTCGGGTGACCGGTTCAGTGAGAAGCTCATCGGCCACCCCACTGTAGCCATAGTGTCACGCAAACTAGTCTGAACAATGGCTACAGTGTAAGGCCGCGTCGCACAACCGGGAGCTGCAGTTGCTGTGAGTGTGGCTGGCTCACGGCTGGCGCGCGCGAGCTGGCGCATGAGGGAGAAGGTCTGTGCTGGCTGGTTGCAGGCGTGGAGAAGCTCGCGATAGAGCGTGCGAAGAGGGAGTTGGCGTGCGCTGGGGAGGGCGAGGGCGACGTGGGTGCTGCTGGGGTGCTTAGCTGGCCGCTACAGTGACGCGCGGTGGCCGGCTGCGGACGGAAGAGAGAGAACGACAGGGCGGAGAAGCAGGAGGCGATGGTGCCTGCAGGCGCGTGCGGAAGGGGCTGGGGCGCCTACAAGCGCGCGCGAAAGGGGCTGGGGCTGCTGCTGCTGCCACCTTGCCGCTGAGCTTCGAGCTTCAGAGCTTGACGCCTGTGGCAATGGCTGAAGGTCTTCAAGCGGTTAACCAAGAAAAGATCCACCACGCCCACCGGCTCTTTGAGGAGTTGGGCGGTGGTGGTCTCACTGTGGTGGTGTGCACCACAGTGAAGGCTCCTGCCCGCCAGGTGTCTCCTCTGAAGAGGAGGGCCGGCATATGGAGGGAGAGGGAGGAGTTGGTGGCCTGGAAGGAGCTGCGTTGGTTTTTTTTTAAGTGGACCAGGCTGCTGTAAGAAGGAGTCGAACCCGTTTTTTATAGAGGAGGAAGGCATGCACAGCCATGCCCTGGCTGTGCATGTGGCTGCATGGGACTCGGCAGGGAGTGGCACCTGCGGCTGCAGGGAGAGGTGAGCAGGGAAGCATGGCGCGAGGAGGAAGAAGTCAATCCATGCACAGCAACCGCAGGAAGATTTAAAAATCAAGTGAAATAAAAAATAAAAAGATGGTGAATTATCAAAGATGCACTTGAGGAAAAATGTTAATTGCAAGGCCACTTATTTACTCTCCTCTTCTCTCAATTAAATGTATGCATGGTTGTATTTTTACAAATGCGATTATGGAACCCTAATATGCATTGGTAATGCTAGGAAATAGTACATGAAGGCACTATTGCAGGTGTATTTTTGCGGTGCAATCAATATGCCAAGAACATTTCCCTTAATTCCATCCGATATCTCATCTCTCACTTGAAAATCACCTACATCATCTACTTCGAGCATGTGAGTTGAAGAATCCCTAAAAGTCATCTTAAGTTCCCTAAAATCCTTTAGGCTAGTCTGAATGTGGTACTGCAAAAGGAGTATATCTTGAAGTGTGCGAGTTTGTTGATTCAACCTAGCCACAGATTCTAGTTCTTTAAGGGCTTCCATTAAAGATTCTTCGGTTGCAATAAAGGTTTGTCTCTACCTTAGATCAGTAGTGATCTGGATTTGATGTAGATATCTCACTACTGTGTCCTTGTACTTTGCTATTGTTTGTTGCAGTCTGAGAAGTAGTTGCAAGTCTATTGGTGACTCCCTAGTGGTGATATGTGTGTACATGGCCACAGATGCGAGTCTCAAGGAAGATGGAGGGTTATGATAGATTTGGCCTGGGGAATTAGAAGGGTAGTGGGTGGGTTTAGTGTAGTTATCGGTTGTGGTTGATTCCTTAACCTTAAGTGGCTCACCATCCATCTGCGGCACATTCTGTCTGAATTCAGGGCCCCTAGAGGTGATGTCTTGGGTTCTTTGTCTTTCATCTTGAATTGCTTTCCTTAAGTCTTCATATTCCCTTTTTTTGACCTCCTTTCCTTCCTAGACTATGTGAATCAATTCGATGATCTGAGGGTTCTTTTAAGATGTAGGATCTTGCTTTTGGTGGGACTGATCAAGATAATCAGTCATCATAATGAGATCTCGATCCCACATGGAGAGTGTCTCTAAGCGTTGTGAGATCTTTGTGGATGTCCAAGAGGTTGAGGTGGGTAAGTCCTTGGCTTGAGGAGCATGCATATCTGAATAATGAGGAGCAATCTCCCACCCATAAGACATTGGAGCAGGTGAACCCTGATAATGGTAAGACGAGGAGTATGAGTCCATGATTTAGATGGTCAAAGGACACCAGAAGGGTCCTAGTGACCTTACACTGGTTACAAGGGACTAGTGGTAGAATAAGGCAAGGGCCTTGTAATCAAATTGGTCCTTAAAATTAGATGACCAGATTTTTCATTCAAGTTCAAGTTGAAGAAAATTCGGCAAGAGATCGACTGTAAGGAATTCCAGCCTCTCAGGCTAACCCAGCCAGGCTAGTTACGAGGGGACTATGAGGAAGGTTCTTCCTTCGGCTTTTGCCTCTGGTTCCGTTACCCTGTAGCCACGGTCGTTTGACGTTACCCCGCAGCCTTAGATACCAAGTTTTGCAAGGGAGGTTGAAACTACTCTGTAGTTTCAAGTCAAATGCAGGTTATTTGATGTGTTCTTTGTGAATTTTAACTTATCATTTCAATGTAGTATTTATAGTGGGTGGCCACAAGGTGACTCACCTCACTGACTAACTTTTGGACTCATTAGGGTCTAAGTTTATCCAATGTGGTCCTATTTCCTCATGCTCTTCAAAGTTGTTTCAAATTAAAGACCACAAATCAAATATAAACTCTCAAGTAAAGATGGAATTTAAATGATTTGAAACTTATAAAAAAGATTCCTTTTTCAACAAGCTTTTTAGAGATTATTTTTTCAGAATTTTTACCATTCCCAACAATTAGTTATGAATTTTTAACTAGCAAGGGGTCAAATCTAGGATTTTTACCCCGTGTTGGTTTTTCTATTGGAACAATATTAAATATGCTCCGAAAATTTTCTAAAAATATCATAATGAAAGCTAATTTGATTATCCTTCAAACACCACTGGTTGTGAGTAAATCAGATTTATATGTTGGTCAAAATTGATTTTCAAATTTCATAAAAGTTCTATTTTTAAGCAATCTGACACATGTACTCTACTAATTTTTAAAAATTCCATAGATGGAATTTCCTTGTGAGAAGGCATTAGAAAGATAATTTAAAAATATAATTCCAGTTCAAATTTCAAGATTTTTGGAGCAATAGAAACACGGCTATTGAATTTTGAAGATAACACTTATTTTTTGGTCAAATTTCTGATAGCAATGTGTGCACTTGATTTCCGCAGCGCCAGCTTTGATTTGTTCGCCACTTCTCTGGTTTAATCCTGCACACAAAAGTAGTATGTTATAGATGAAATCGAAAGTTGCCTTGCCTCCCCGGCAACGATGCCAATTTGTTATGGGCGTAAATCGCGTAAAAGATTAATACGTTGTAGTATAGCGTGAAATACATCTCGACAAATAAAACTAATGGAACTAGAAGTCCCCGTCGATCACAGGGAGGTGGAAAAACGCTTTTGATTTCTTGCACTTATTCTAAATCTAATTACTAAATAATAAACACAATGAATCACGATATATATCACATAGAGCGTTTGAACATGAATTTCATACATGAAACTAAACTAAATGATAACATGAATATAAACTACTCATGGAATAGAACAAGGGCACCATGGGTAGATCGTGTTGGCCTTTCAGAGAGGTTGAGAGAAGCAGCAACAATCCAACAAGGTGGCCTAACGGATTTTTCAGATAAAGGCAGAGAAGATGGGAAGAAGAAGAGAGAGAGGTAGAAGAAGGAAGAAGAAGAAAAAGAATGAAAAGAGAGTTGCCTTTCCAAGGGGGCCCCTTATGTCCTTTTATAAGCTTTTTTTTTCTCATGCAAATCCTTCCCCAAATCCTTCTTCTTGGTTGGTTTATTTTGGTGCTGCCACGTAGTGGAACCTACACCCTTAGATCTGCATCGCATGGCTCCCGCGATCCTGCACCGCTTCTTTGCATTTTCGTCTTCAAATCCCGCCTCATCAACTCAGCCATCCGATCTTGCAATCGAATGGCTTAAATGCACACTCATCGTGCCATTCAAATCCTATGTGCGATTCTCACAACAACCCGTGCGATCACGCCACATGGACACCTTTGGGCCCTCCAATCGCGCATGCCCGCCAACACACACATGCTCGCGACCCGCACCAATTTTTGTGCAATGCAGGGCTCAAACCAACACCCCGCGCATACGCGGGCGCACGCGCTAGCCAACGCACTATGTAAATCCTTTGTCATAAATGCTTCTTTAATTATATTTATATTAATCTGTTCTGGGTGGCGATGTGGTGCATTCATGGCCGTTGGATGAAGATCCAACAGCCCACGTTGCGAGGTAAGGCATCTTCAGGGATTGGGGGTGTGGCGAGGGGTGGCTATGATGGTGCCACGTAGTGCCATCACGGCCATCCATTCTTCTTCTCTTTATATCTGATGACGTAGGCCTCCAATTAAGTTGATTTCTGCATCGTTGGACTGCGAACATCGATCCAGATCCATCATATGTTGGATTTATCATCTGAGGTCTGGATCTTCTTCAATTTACCCCTTGGCTCTTGCTCTTCTGCGGGCTCCCTGGGGTGCTACGAGAGTCTGATTGATACGATCTTAGATGCGTTGGACTCCCATCATTATTCCGAATAGATCCATAAGGTTGGATCGATCATCTGCAGCCCTGGATTACCTGCAACCATTAATACCTCTCAAATAACATAGTTTAATACATAGAACACATATTATATCAACTACGATGCATAATACAATGCGTATGCATGTAGAATGTTCATGTTAAGCTAAGTTCTAGCTTAATTCAGGCAAGTTAGGACCTATAATTGCTGTGCAATCAGTGAACTGATGGGAGCTGGGATGAGGTAGACTCAACTAAGTTGAGTTGGATATGTGGAAACCTAGAGTAATTAGAGAGAGAGTAGGTGCACACTAGGAAAAAGTAACTAGATGCACTATAAATGCAACAAAAATTAGTAACTAGACGCATTAGGAAGATATTGCTTTACAAGTAGAGGAATGTTTCTACTAAATTAAGAAAACAATAAAATAAAAACTCAATATCCACCTAATGATGATGACGAAGATGGAAGGGTCCTTGCCCTAACTGCGGCTGCTCCCATAGTTGAAAAGGATTCTTCCTCCTCCTTGAATTGCTCCTTCAAGGTATGCACTCCTCTTGACAAGCCCTAGATGGGGCATGCCTTAGCTCCTCCATTGGGGGATGGTTTCCACCTAAAAAGCTCCTCCAAGGGTGGGTGTGTACCATCCTCAAGACCTCCGCCAAAGATCCTCCTTGCCTAGCTTCTTCCTTTGGCTGGCTTGGTCACAACAGAGAAGAGAAGAGGGGAAGGCACCATGGGGACAGAATGTACCCTTAATCTTCTTCTTCTTTTCTCTTGGTCATGGGCTATAGGGTAGAATATAGGTGGAAATTATGTAGCCAAAAGTGATTTAATGATGGTGGGTGGTGGTCTTTTTATAGGACTGGAGGGGGGTTAAGGGTACCTAGTGAATGGAGGGTTAGGATGGCTTGTAGAGAGTGCTTAGAGATCATATGGTGGATAATGGGTGGCGCCAAATGAGGGGATGCATGGCAATTTGGTGCCAACCCTTTGTGGGGATTAGAGTTGAGGGTTGATGGTGGTAGGTTTAGGTGGTGTGTAGGACATGTGTAGGGTTAGGATGGAGTTGTAGGGTGGTGGTTGGTGTATGGGTGGTAGATATATGGTGGCACCAAGTGAGGGGTTGTATGAGGTGGTGGTTGGTGTGGGTTTAAGTAGAGTTGGCACCACTTTATGTTGGTTAAGGGAGAAGGTTGGCTGGCACCACTAGATGAAGGGTTAGGATAGGTTGTGGTGCTGATGGACTGGTGGAGATTTAAGGTGATGTTGGCGCCAACATGAACTGGTGTGGGTATGACTTCTTGGCGCCGACTAGTGGTGGATTAGGGTGGGTTAGAGGTGGTTAAGGTTGGCTACACCTAAGGCTTCTAGAAGGGGTTTATGTGTAGGGTGGAGATAGCGTTAGGTGGTGATGTGTAGGGTGGAAATTAAGGGATGGTTGGCGCCATTTTGAAGGGGTGCATGTGGGTGGTTTTGGTGGCAACATGAAGTGGTGCGATGGGGTGGTGGTTGAAGAGGGTTGGCACCAAAAGTAGGTGGGCTAGGTTAGGGTTTAGTTAGGGTTAAGAGGAAAGGGTGGATGGCCATGGAGGTGGAGCAAGTTGGGAGCTTAGCTAAGCTAGATAAGCTAGCTTAGCTAGTAGAGTAGAGGTGGTGGAGCAAGGGTTTTATGAAGGGAGCTGGAGGAAATAAATTTGGAGATGGTGGTTCCTATATCTGGAGCTGGATCAAATGAGGCAGCTTCATGGGGAGCTCAACTACTTAGCTAAGCTACCTAGTTCTTATGCTAGTAGCTAAGTTGAGCTGGCCTCTACTTAGCTGGAGCTAGGTTGAGCTGGAACTACCTCAGCTGAGAACTCTAGAGCTATCTAAGTTACTAATTGACAAGTAGTAGCTCACCTAGCATGGCATCCAGCTGCCATGAGCTAGGTGGAGCTGGAATGAGCTGGGGTTGGGCTGAGATGGACTCCTATCAACTTAGTTGAGCTAGCTAGATCTCCTAGTGAACTAATGGGAGCTAAGATGAGCTAGACTCAAGTAAGTTGAGTTGGACCTGAGCTGGCTTGAGCTAGGTTGAGCAAAGATGAGCGGCCTTGAGCTACCATTCAGCTAAGGTGAGCTGAATGGAGCTGAATGGAGATAACCCTAGTCCAAAGGAGCTGGTATCCAGCCAAGATGAGCTAGAATTAGCTGAGTCCAAGACTGATTGAGCTTCCTCTTCACGAGTTGCCTTCAAGAGTGCTAGGGTTTTAGGGATCTGTCAATTTATTTTTCCCTAACACTCCAGAAAACACATTAAAAATACAATAAAAAATGCAATGTATGCCTAACCTAGCTGATGCCTAAATGCAACCAAAAAACACATTTGTGGAGAAAAATCCTAAGAGCTAGGTTTGTTTTAATGCATAAGATTGATGATAAATTGACATTTATCGCACCCCCAAGCTTATCTTTTGCTAGTCTCTTAACAAAACTTTAGTTTTTACAAAATAGAATTTTGGGGAAATCTAATTTTTTCGACTTTTGTGGAGAAAGAGATTATGGGACCTTGGTTGGTATAAGCACAGGAGGTACGAGATTTGTTAAAGATAAACATCAGGATTTGTTTCTAGATTCAAAAATTAGGCAAAAATGGGATTAATATATCCTCCAAAAAATTCACAAATTAACCCCTTGTTAATTCAGATGACTTGAAATTTTTGTTTTTAGGATTTTTCTGGCTCTTGAATCTAATTTGCAACTTACATTAACCTTTAAAACCTTGTATCTGTGCTTCTGAAAAGCCAACATTTATAAGGGTGTGTTTTTGGTTTAAAACTTTTTTTTTCTCCGCCATGCTTATTTTTAGCTTAGTCTTACAACAGATGTGTCGAGATCATTATTCCCGTCACTAATCCTAAAGGGGGCTCTGGTGCCCGTACTTCGAGATAGCATTGTCCATGACACCACCCAGGAGCTCACAACCCCAAAACACAATGCGGTGCCAAGGGGTCTCCAAGCAAACTCAAGCTCTTGCTCCGACACTATAGGTAAAGCACCGTGCAAGACACTTGAGCTACAAAAATGCACTTTAATGCTCCATTTAAAGATATGAAATATAGATATAGAGCAGTATCGAGGTGGTAACATGTTGACATCGCATCCTTAAAGGAGGCATTTTCCTCTTTCGTGGTGGTGGGAACTTAAACCAATGATCTACTTCAGACTTTTACTATGGCCAAACAAAGGGGTTTTTCTAATTTTTAGTAGTTTTTAGGTGTTGGCTTGTGTGTGAAATTTAACACAGGAAGTTTTGCATGTGATGCAAGTTTTTGAATCAGAAACTAAGCCAGATACTTTCCATATTACAAAAGAGGATCAAGTCACCTGAACTATCAGGAGTTCAAGTGGAATTTTGGAGAAAGATATCTAATCTAGTCTAAAGATAGACCGTGAAATTCTAATGATCAGATCTGTATCCTTATCCCTAGTTTCTTAAAAGAATCCCATTGTACTAAAAGTGAGTTTTCAACCTTAGTCCCGATTTCAAGATTTTCCTCAAAAAGTTTTCAACATTTTTTATTTTTTTGGGTATGCAAGCAGAAAACAAAAATGACAAAAGAAAACTGCAAATTTTTAGGTTTTGAAAATCCTAAATTGATCATCAAAATTCTAAAAATGCCCCCATGCTTAAGATATGCAATGTTCTCATGCATTAGGAGGGAAAGAGGGATCACCATGGTAAAAGGTGATCAGATTTAGGATAGTCAAAAGCTGGAGAAAAGAATGGAAAAGATAGCAAGAAATATGATGGGTTACCTCCCATCCAGTGCTCTCTTTTATGCCATTTAGTCAGGTGTAGTGTGCATCAGTAACCAGCTGTGGTTGGTTAGTTAAATCGAAAGATTCTGAAGGAAGATTTGGGCATTGATCAAAATAGGGCTTTAAACATTGGTCATTGATTTGAAAACTTGTATTAGTTTTGGGATAAAAAAGATCAACAGTGCCATAAGGATATGTTTTTAGGACAATAAAGGGGCCAGTCCATTTTGATTTTAACTTTCCAGGAAAAATATGTAATCTTGCATCAAAAAGCCAAACTCGTTGATTGACGTCAAAATGTTTTCGAATAATGTATTTATCATGAAAGCTCTATGTTCGGTCTTTATAAATCTATGCATTTTCATAAAAAAATTACGTAATTCTCCCAGTTCAGTCAATTGTAATTTTCTGTGGATACCGACACCAGATAAATCCAAATTTAATTGCTTTATTGCCTAGAAAGCCTTATGTTCAAGTTCTACCAAGAGATGACATGCCTTCCCAAAAATTAGACGGAAGGGAGACATGCCGAGCGGGGTTTTGAAAGTGGTACAGTAGACCCACAAAGCAACGTCCAACTTGGTGGACCAATCTTTACGATCAGGCCTAACAGTCTTTTGTAAAATATTTTTGATTTCCTAGTTAGAAACTTCTGCTTGGCCATTTGTTTGGGGGTGATAAGGTGTGAAAATTTTTTGATTAACCCCATATTTAGAGAGAAGGTGACAAAATTGTTATGATAACATCATCATCATCCATATCTAGCTTTAATTAGTAATAATCAAGGATTAAATGCTCCAACATAACCGCCAGAGAGATGTAATTCACTACAAATCCATTTTGAGGGAAATACAGCAAAACAGGGGTAAAACTACATCTTTAATAGTATATCTCAGTTGCAGTACAATCACATGTTTTCTCAGGGGTTAATTAAGGATCAAATGGTGTTAAGAGTC
Source organism: Thalassia testudinum (assembly GCA_037157565.1). NCBI lineage: Eukaryota > Viridiplantae > Streptophyta > Magnoliopsida > Alismatales > Hydrocharitaceae > Thalassia > Thalassia testudinum. The sequence goes on along the minus strand of JAZHRO010000015.1, from coordinate 43,101,171 downwards.
TAACAAGTGGGTTAGTATAGATAGAAAAGGGTCTTCACGTGTTTTAAGAAGTAAATGACATCTGAAACCCTAAAAATAGACTCGTTTAATTAACTAAGGTTCTGGTTAGGATAAAATTTACCTAAACCCTCTAAAATTCATAGAAAAATATTCTCATGGGTTTGGTATGCTTGATTTGGCCATTAAACCCAGTTTGACCTAAAATAGAGCCACAAATAGATTTTTGCCCAAATTTGGATAATTATGCAAATTACCTAGTCAAACTAGGTCAAAACCAAAATCTAACTTCATCATTGGATTCCTTGGGTGAAAATTAATTTTTTACCAAAATTTGGGCCCAATCTGAGATCATCTTGACCTAGTTTGCAATTTGGTCCTATCTGATTCTTTTATCTCACACTCATGCCCTAACTTTTGAATTTATTTACAAATAGGTCCCCAACTTTATCATCCCCTTCTGCAAATAGGTCTCTGCCACCATGAAATCCTAATCCTAAAGCTTTGACGAGCTTAATTTGGCAAGATCCTAATGATTTCTTAACGAATCCCTCTCAAAATTGAAACGGAAACTCCTCAACTAATTGCCTTCCAAATGAGCCCATCCAAGGATCCTAAATCTCTCTAGAATCATCATGCGAATGATTTGATTGAATAAGTATCCTATGTTGGTGAGGAGCTCAGACTTTCCAAGCTTGTTTCCAAGCTTGGAACTCCATCTAGAGCCATATAAAAGCACCTCCGTGGCCTTGCACATCCTCTCAGCTAAGTTTTGGCCTAAAAGCCCTCTTCAAACTCCTTCCACGGCCGGCTCCGACCTTAGCTCTGACAAGCTTCTCCCTCCGTGATCCTATGACCTCCCAACGACCAAATTGGGAGTGCAACATTCCTCCCCTCCTTTGTTCGCTCCTCAACGATCAACTCAGGGGCTCCTAGATCCTCCTCTTCCTTGCCGTCTCTCCCTTCGAAGGTTCGTCTTCCTCACATCTAGCCATCACACCAGCGTGGGAATCTCTCCCCCTTTCATCCCTAAACTTGGTTCTTTAGCTTCCTCTACTTCCCTCCTTCCTTTTCCCTCTCTCTATCTCTCAATTCGACCACCAAACACATGCAACCACCTCTGTCTTCTTCATCTCCGGCAATCCCTCCAGCAAGGCACCACCATCGCTACACCCCTCCATCCACCTCTTTGACCACCTCACAATCTTTGCCTAATCCACTCGCACAAAAGCCCTCTCGTTATATCTCTATTTGCTCTCCCTAACCATCCACTAAACTACCCATCCTTCGCATGCTGACTCCGTCACCGTCCACCCACCCCACTCACCTTCACTCCACAAAACCACCACCAGTACATTCGTCGTCACCTCACGACTCTCCTAAGCTGGTTTAATGTGGCCATAAGGTCATTTATTTGATTTCAAGTACTCAGGTCCCCAGTGCCATTAATGATGAGCTCAAGCGAAGCTTGAGGCTCTCTTTGGCACCTGCAACTCTAGGCTCTCCCTTTAGGAACATTCCTAGGAAGACGTCTAGGCTTTCAATTTGGAGCTTTAACTGCTCCTTCACCTCCAATTGGACATGACCTTCAATGACTGTTCGCACAAGGAAGAGGACTGATTTAGTCCGACCTTGTGGGTTTTAGAAGTAGCGTAGTGGAATAAATTATTTTTCTATATTAGGCTTATCGCCTCCTAACACACAAGGGTGAGGTCCTCCACACCCTTCACCTGCCTCGTCTGTGACACTGCTCACAAGGATATGGCACTCACCTAATTGCCCGCCTAAGCCTACTCTCACACCTCAGCTGCCATTCATGGCCGGTAGCCCCGGTCCCGAGTGCATGTATACCTGTTTACCTGATAGCCCAGACATTGGCCTTGGGAAGTAGGGAAAGGAGGAGGAAAACCCTGAGAGAGAAAGGAAATAGAGAGCAGTGGTAGGGGGTTTTGCTCTCTGAAGAAGTTTCCCTGTGACACTTAGCCAAATCTGAGATCTCCTCCTTTGTGCGTGAAGAGGCAAGAAAGGCTTGAAGAAGAAAAAGAGGAAAAGGTAGAGAGGAGGAGGCTGAAGTTGAAGACAGGCAAAAGAAGAAGCCAAGGAAGGTAGAAAAGAATTGAAGAATAGGATTGGTGCCTTTGTACTATAACTCTGGTCTAATTTAGCATTATCTATATTACAATTCAATAATTTAAGTACCATGGTTAAGATGCACGCTTAAATGTGGATAAAAAAGGTGATTCAAATCACAACTTTTTGAGATATTTCCATTCCTTTTGCCATAACAAATTCTTCATAAATTCATATTCTATATTGATGATCAATTTTGAGTAATTAGTGCTCATTGCAAATCATTATTGGCTTAATTATTGTGCTCATATATTTTTTGATTGAGATTAGTGCTTGAATTCCTATTTGCTCCTAGCGAATGACCTCAGATTTCTTTTGAGTATAAATTTTATCTATTTTCATGCGATTTTGACCTATACTATGATGCAGCTTTCACAACATTGATTTCACTTGTTAACATTTTGCCACCGTTGCCGAGGAGCAACACGTAATTCACCGCTATTCTCTTGCTATATTTTTATATTTGAGCACTAACTTGCCCTATTTGCTTTATTGTGATTTTGCAAGGTACTGCACGAGGAGATCTTCCATGCAAAACAGCCACTCCATGGCAGGTAACTTCTCTATTTTTTCCTAATCAACCTCTTAATCTTGGGAAGATAAAAAAGGAAACAATCAATTAGGAATCACCGACTTTATTTCTATAGTAATCATCATTTAAAAAGGCAAGTTTCTTAATTTGCAATTTTTTTTTCCCAAATCTGATTGAGCTTGAAGACAATTCTATTGAGATTCCCTACCTTATTTTCCTGCACCTATTATGGACTACGCGTAATTTCTGAATCACTTTGGGCTAACATCTTTATTGCTTGGAGCCCAAGGTGAACAAGTTAAGATGAAATTGGATGCAGAATAGAGCCAATTAAGGTTTCAATTTTAGGGTTTTGGAGTGCTAGTTCACAGTTGCCTGCATAAAATGAAACAAATCCACTTGCATTTGTGTGCTACCCAAGTCCTTAGTTGAAAAGATCTAATCAACAAAAACCCTAAAATTTAGGCTCTAATCTCACTTGAACTCTAAAACCCTTGGACCTAATAACTTGAGAGTTAAATTAGGATGATTTTTAGGTATTGACCTAGATCTCATTCTGCCATCTTTAGGATAGGTCAGGTGAAGTTTGTCAACATTATAGGCCAACTAACCTCCAAATTAGGTCACAAGTTGAATTAACTTCTAATCAAGTGAAATCAAAGGCACAAACTGGGACATAAAATTAGTAGATTTAAGGTCTTCAGTTCATACATCCCGATCTACCTGGACCCTCAGTGATAAGGAAGGTCGAGTGGGGGAAACCCAATAACCAGTGGGGACGCTCTACCATGTAGGGGTCTTTGCAGGGCTCTCCCTTCCTGGCTGCCCAGGTAATTCTCTGGTGTGTGAATTTCTGATTCAGAGGTATCATCTGCCTCAAAATTGCCTAGTCATCCAAAAATCTTTGGGTGCCTTGATTGGGTACAATTCATATTTAGTCCCTCATGTTTTCATTGGAACACACACACAGGAGTGTCCTTAGGTTGTTAAGCTAAGAGGCCTTAGTAGATCTTCTTGGGAGTCACTTTTCAGAACAAATCACTTCATTCTGAACCTAAATTTGATTCTAAATCCTGACTTCACTTCATTTGAAGATGCAGCCTGGAAATTTAGGAAAATCATTTAAGAAACCTGAATCTGGAATATTCATGAGAGATAGAATGATTGAGGATGCCCTTATATTTTATGAGATTCATGATAAAATCTCAAATCCAATTGATGACATTCAGGTTAATGTGCCAGTAACAACAACCTTCATTATAAGCTGTGCCCAATTAATAATGACACAAGTAACAAATGGATCAACCTGGGATATTCTCATGACAGAGTACACTGAGTTAGAGAAATTGCATAACTTTGAATATCTCCAATGTATGATAAATCCTGTACTTTGGGAAAGACACCAAGATGATCTTGAAAAATGGGAAGAGATGATAAAATTGTTAAAACAGATTATCAATCAAAAATACCCATACATTCCCCAAGCATTTAGCGAAACATCTTAGAACAATGTTAAGGATCAATCTGATTTCCTAAATCCTGAGTTCAAGAATCAAGGTTGTTGTGGACCCCCAACCCAAATGGAATATGATCCAACTTATGTATAGACTGATACAACTAATCTTGAGTTTGGTTGGGATGGTCCAATTACAGGTGCTCCTGATTTCAAGCCTACCTTAGAGATTCGAGAACCTGGTTCACCTTACCTTGAATTCCCAGACACCTGTAATGATGAACTTAAAACAGAACTCCTCGAGAATGTAAATCCTGAGCCTTTTCCTATTAAGGTAATTCTCGAGGATGATTCTGACATCCCAATCGAGCCCACCCTAGATTCTAGTAATCCAACCCACACCCTTAACCTAGAATCAGGATCCAAGCCTATTTGGGATAATTACAAGGCCCCCATGTGATAAGAATCAGATTTTTGATCTGAAATATGATTCAAGGCCTATGTTTGATGACTACACTTCTCCAGACTCCTCCGAGATACAGATTGAGTTGTTAGAAATCATGCCAATCTACGACACAAAGACCTAGGAGCTAGAAGAATTGCGATTCAACTGGGTCTACCCTAGGAACCCAAGACCTGAGCTCATGCCTAATAAGGATACCTCTTTGAGTTCGAACTTTGAGTTTAGGTTATATCCAAGTCAGGTTGCTGCTTCTGCACATCTCGACTCATTCTATGGTGGAACTATCAATCTGGAATCAGGTTCAGAAACTTCTTGCAAATTCTCTGACGATTTTGAATCTTACTTTGATTTCTAAGAATCTTTGTTTCCTGATGACTACGAGCCAATTTACGACCTCAGCATCCACAACCCATTCTTCTACTCTAACTCTGAGGTCCCTGATCCCAAGATCATCGATTGAAAATCAGGTTCAACTAAGATGGAATCATTCCTTTTTGATCTTCAGGAATCAGAAACAGTAATTGCTGAGAATATCTACAATTTAGAGTTTGAATCTTTCCTTAACTCAGATTTCCATAACCCTCTAAACACTCTTCAGGCATTTACATTTGATTTTGATGGCAATTATGAGGACTCTCTAGATGAACCTACCTTGGAATCCCTCCTAGAAGAGCCCTCACATACAATTATTCTTGAAGCCACCTCTTCTACACATGCAGAACCTTCCCAAATATGTTCTCAACTCCAACCTGCAACCGGACTCAATTTCTACTCTAATACTCCTCTCAATGAGTTGGTTGCACATGATTCTCCTCCACATCTCAACCGAGTTTCAGACATCGATCAAACTATAAATCACACCCCATCCTTCTCTGATCACTTTGGTAGGGTTCATACATCCTCCATTGATTCATTTTTATTTGAGGATCCCTACTTTGATCAGGCTGACTTGACTAAGCCAAACCCTAATTTGTCACTTCCACATCCTTTTGAGTCACAGAGCATATGGTGGGTTCCGCATCTACTGATTCACATCTATCAACCCACTAGATTGGTTGGGTTTGGGCTACATCATCAACCTACTAACTTGATCATGCACTTAGTTGGACCTACTAGGCTATTGATCAAGGTGCTTGTTCTACAAACTCATCTGATTTGACCACTCCTTTTCCGTATCATTTTCTGTTCAGCTGAAGGCATTAAATTTAGCACTTAACGGGAGGCAACCTGTCATTCCAAAAACCCAAGATCCTTCTGACTATCCTTTTGTAGTTCACGTCTAATGCACTTTGAGTTCAATTTTAGAGCAGTTGATCCCACCTGTGGTACTTGTATCAAAGCTTGAAATTGTCCACAACAGTCATCCCAACCCATTCGCCCACCCGATAATCCTGTTCTAATCCCTAAACCCTAACTATTTCATACCCTCTGTTTACAATGAGGACATTGCAAAACTTAGGCATGGGGGGTGTTAAAGTGCAAACATATAAAAATTCATAGTTCTAAAGGGTTCTCACAAAAAAATACATATTCCAAAAAACCAAAAAAAAAATTGACAAAGAACAAAAAGTGGAAGGAAATTTTGAAAGAATTAATTGCATATCATTCTTGAGGCGAAAAAGGGGAGGTGATTTTGAAATGTCGAAAAGAAGCAACAATTTGAAACAAAGAGTTAGTCATTATTAAAAGATTAAGGAATCTACATAGTTCTAGACTAAATCAAAAGAATGAAATAAAAGAAAAAAATGCTAAGAGACAAAAAAGATTAGTATGAGTGCTGATCTTAGGCCTCTTGGGCTGTGTTTAGGCTTAAAAATTCAAGTATTCGTTAAGATTTGGATAGTCCTCAAGAGGTTGAGGAAAATGCGAAGCTTAAGTATTAGGTATAAGGCTTAGGGATTATTTGGCCTCATTAACTAAGCTTTAGTTTACAGGACTCAGTAACCTAAGCACCCTAATTCACACACAGTCTGGTTCAATGTGCTTAATTATCAAAATCATGCAAATGCGTTAATTCTGTTCTGAAAAGCCACCTAGATTAGGAGCGGCTTATCAACAAAAGTCTATTTGGATGAGTTCCCGATGCAGAGAGGCAGGAAATTCTCCTCGAAGATGCGCAATAACATACCATCTCCTTGGTGCTTGTCTCCTAGGATATCTAAATATCCTATCATGGAATGTAAGCACCTTGTGCTTGTTCAGGTGTCATGGGCGAGATTATCCCGAAATGTCGATTACTAGGGCCTAAATTTAGCTACAAAATGCCATGGGCGGCACTATCTCGAAGTGTCGAAAGCCAGGGTTCTAAGGGTTTCCATCGGCAGTGCTATCTCGAAGTGTCGAAAACCAGGGACCCTGTGAAGATTGATGGTAGAAGTGAGGAATCCGATACAGAACGTGTTGTAAAGCCAATCTAAAGCTAGAAATAAAAAAAGAAAGTGAGAGAAAACTCTCCAAAAATAAAAAAATCTTCTGTCTCTCTCTTACTAAAATGCACTGCAAACTGAACAGGAACTAAACATGTTTTAAGCACGGGTGCTTTAACTGCAGAGTTCAACGAACTTTAGGTTAGTTCCTGTGGTCCATAGAAACCTTCGCAACAAACTGAGGCTAAAGCTGGTCAGGTCCAGATCTTGATTTTTACTTGAGTACCTCTAGGCTTACTATTGGCATTCTGACCTAATCTACAAGAAAAAGCACACATCAGAGATCTGAACACATGGTCTTGAATTTGAGTTAATTCCATGAGATTTTGCTAAGGGACTTGCAAAAGTTAGGCATGGGGGTATGATGATAATGTCACCATCAGCCATATCTAGCTATAATTAGTCATAATAAAGGATTAAATGCTCCTACATAACTACCAGAGAGACGTAATTCACTGCAATCCATTTTGAGGGAAATAAAGTAAACTGGGGTAAAACTACAGTTTTAATAGTATTCCAATTGTAGTATAATCATGGGTTTTCTCAGAGGTTAGTTAAGGGTCAAATGGTCTTAAGTGTCTAACAAGTGGGTTAGTACAGATAGAAAAGGGTTTTCGCATGTTTTGAAAATTAAATGACATCTGAATTCCTAAAAATAGACCTGCTTAAATTACTAAGTCTCTGGTTAGGATGAAATTCACCTAAACCCTCTAAAATTCATAGAAAATATTCTCTAGGGTTTGGTATGTTTGATTTGACCATTGGAACCCATTTAACCTAAAATAGAGCCACAGACAAACTTTTGCCCTAATTTGGATAATTATGCAAATTACCCAATCAAAATAGGTCAAACCAAAATAAAACTTCACCATTGGATTTCTTGGGTCCAAATTAGGTTTGTACCAAAATTTTGGCCCAATCTGAGATCATCTTGACCTAGTTTGCAATTTTATCCTGTCTGATTCTTTTATCTCACACTCATGCCCCTAACTTTTGAATTTGTTTACAAATAGGTCCCCAACTTTATTGTCTCCTTCCTCATGTAGGTCCCTTCTGCTTTGAAATCCTAATCCTAAAGCTCCGATGACCTTAATTTGGCAAGAACTCCATGATTTCTTAATGAATCCCTCTTAAAATTAAAAGGGAAACTCGTCAAGTAATTACCTTCCAAATGAGCCCATCCAGGGATCTTAAATCTCTCTAGAATCCTCCTGTGAATGATTTGATTGAATAAGTATCCTACGTTGGTGAGGAGCTCGGAGTTTCCAAGCTTGGAACTCCATCTAGAGCCCTATAAAATGACCTCTGTGGCCTTGCACCTCCTCTCAGCTAGGTTTTGGCCCAAAAACCCTCTTCAAACTCCGTCCACTGCCGGCTCCGACCTTAGCTCTGGTGTGCTTCTCCCTCTATCATCCTACAGCCTCCCAACTGCCAAATTCAGAGTGCTACGTTCCTCCCCTCCTTCGTCTTCTCCTCAACGATCAACTCAGGGGCTCCTAGATCTCCCTCTTCCTCGCCGTCTCTCCCTTCGGTGGTTCGTCTTCCCCACCCACATCCGACCATCACACTAGTGTGGGAATCTCTCCTTTTTGTCCCTAAACTAGGTTCTTTAACTTTTTCTACTTCCCTCTTTTCTCTCTCTCTCTCTCTCTCAATTCGACCACCAAACACACGTGACCACCTCTATCTTCTATGTCTCAGGCAATCCCTCCGACGAGGCACCTCCGTCGCTACACCCCTCCATCCACCTCGCTGACCACCTCATATTCTTTGCCTCATCCTCCCATACAAAGGACCTCTCACTATCTCCCCATTTCCTCACCCTAAGCATCCACTGAACTACCCATCCTTCGCACGTTGACTCGATCACTGTCCACCTACCCCACTCACATTCATGCCACAAAACCACCACCAATACATTCGCTGTCACCTCACGACTCTCCTGAGTTGGTTTAATGTGGCCATAAGGTCATTTATTTGATTTCAGGACTTAAGTCCACAGAGCCATTAACGACGAGCTTAAGCGAAGCTTGAAGCTCTCTAGAGCACCTACAACTCCAGGTGCCACCTTCAGGTAATGCGGAACATTCCCAGGAAGATGTCCAGGCTTCAATTTGGAGCTTTGATTGCACCTCCACCTCCAATTGAACGTGAGCTTCAGCGGCCATTCACGCAAGGAAGAGGACTAATTTAGTCCCACCTCGTTGGTTTTAGAGGCAGCGTAGTGGAATAAATTATTTTTCTGCCTTAGGCTTATCGCCTCCTAAGACACGAGGGTGTGGTCCTCTGCACCCTTCACCTACCTCACCCGTGACACTGCTCACACGAGTCTGGCACTCACTTGTTTACCCGCCTAAGCCTACTCTCACACCTCAGCTTCCATTCATGGTTGACAGCCCTAGTGCTAGGTGCACGTATACCCATTTACCCGATAACTAGAACATTGGCCTTGGGAAGGCGAGAAAGGAGGAAAACACAAAGAGAGAAAGGAAAGAGAGTGCAGCTGCAGGGGGTTTTGCTCTATGAAGAAGTTTCCCTGTGACACTTAGCTAAATTTGAGATCTCCTCCTTTGTGTGCGAAGAGGCAAGAAAGGCCTGAAGAAGAAAAAGAGGAAAAGGTAGAGAGGAGGAGGCTGAAGCTGAAGACAGGCAGAAGAAGCCAAAGAAGGCAGAGAAGAATTGAAGAAGAGGATCAGTGCCTTTGCACTGTAGCTCTGGTCTGATTGAGCATTATCTATATTACTATTCAATAATTTAAGTACTATGGTTAAGATGCATGCTTAAATGTGGATCTAAAAGGTGATTCAAATCACCACTTTTTGAGATATTTCCATTCTTTTTGCCATGACAAACTCTTCATATATTCATATTCTTTATTGATGATCAATTTTGAGTAATTAGTGCTCATTGCAAATCATTATTGGCTTAATTATTGTGCTCATATATTTTTTGATTGAGATTAGTGCTTGAATTCCTATTTGCTCCCAACGATCGACCTTGGATTTCTTTCGAGTATAAATTTTATCTGTTTTTAAGCGATTTTGACCTATACTACGACGCAGCATTTACAACATTGATTTCGCTTGTTAACAAATTGTGAATGAGTGAAGTGTGAGCCTACGTCATTGATAATGGCCTTTGGAATGTCGAATCTTGAGAAAATATTTTTCTTAATAAATTCGACAACCACACGGTGATCATTGGTTCGGGTAGGTATTACTTCAATCCATTTAGAAACATAGTCGACTGCGACTAGTATATACAAATACCGAACAAAGTTGATGAACAATCCCATGAAGTCGATGCCCCATACATCGAAAATTTCAACCTCCAAAATTGGATTAAGGGGTATCATATCCTTCCGAGTCATGTTGCCGATGCTCTAGCAATGCACACAGGATCGAACAAAAGAATGAGCATCTTTGTGTAAGCTAGGCTAGAAGAATCTAGAATTAAGGATCTTAGCTACAGTTTTCTTACCCGAAAAATGTCTACCACAGGCCATTGAATGATAATGTGTCAGAATATCATGGATTTATGAATCAGGGACACATCGTCTAATGACCTGATCGGCACAAATGTAGAAAAGGTCGGGCTCCTTCCAAACATAGTATTAATATCAGCAAAGAAATTATCCCTTTTGGTTTTTGGCCAATCAAAGGGGATTCGTTCTGTTGCTAAATAGTTTGCAATGGGTGCAAACCAAGGGAGGGTATTGGCAGCTAAAATGCATTCATCAGGGAATTGATTAGGGGGGTCATCATGTCATTCGTCATAAGATAAGAGAGATGGTCGGCCACTACTTTTTGCGATCCCTCCTTATCCTCGATTTCCTGGTTAAATTCCTAGAGTAGCAGTGATGTAAACGCATTCACACTACTTAACATGTCTATTTATGCATGTTCTTAAGCATAGGATTGCATTTCATGATATAAATATTGCATTACATGCATCATCTTGCATTTAAAATAGTTTGAATAAAATGGAGGTTAATTGTCCCCTTTTATGTGCTTGGACAGGGCAAATATTTTATCATGGCCTCGGATCAAAGATCCAACCATATGGATGTGATCAGGGCGACGATTGGAGTTCAACGACTCCAAGATCGCCCTAATCAGGCATCCGTAGCATCAGATAGTGACCTGGGAACCCTAGAAGATCAAGGGCCAGGATGGTGTAAATCCGCACTTCAGATGATAAATCCGACTGCACGGATGAATTCGGATCGACGATCGCAGCCCAACGACACAAAAATCAAGTCAATCCGACATCCGTGGCACCATCTACAACTTCCAGAAGATGGACGGCCAAGATAGCACCACGAGGCACCATCTCAGCCACCCAAACGGCCGCCTGCGTCTTGTGAAAGCCCCGCACCCAATCGCTCTCCACCGTTGGATCTTAATCCAACGGCTGTGGGCGCTCGCATTTAAAAACGCTCGCTCGACCATCCGCACCCCATAGCACAGCGGTCGAGCGCGCTATCGCGAGCGCGGGTTCAAGCCGTGGCGAGGAGCGGTGGGCGCGAGCAATTGGAGCGTCGGATGGAGATCGGACGGCCGCGCGCGCCCGATAGCGCTGATGCGCGATTGGACGTGCAATCGGACGCACAATCAGACGCGCGCAGCGCGCGGGTGCATCTTAAGCCGTTCGATCTCGCGATCGGACGGCTGAAAAGTGCTGGACGTGCGCGGGCGTTGAGGAGCAGGCAGCCGAGGAGGCGCATGTGGGCGCGGAGTCGACGGCCACATCGAGGCTTTTGTGACGGATTTATCCGTCACTAAAGACCCCTTATTTATTGTTTTGAAGTTGTAATGTCCATTTTGCCCCCACTCCTTGCAACTATAGAAGGAGACCCCCTCAATACGAAATTCCCATCCCTTCTTTCTCCTCTCTACCCCTCCAAACCTCAAAAGAAGCTTGTCCCACACCCGGGATGCTTCTTGCGAGATAAAGTCCAATTTTCGTTCCCCTTCGGAAGTGGATCCCACGACGACGACGACGTGCTGCTCCGTTCCCGTTCTTCTGCTTCGTCCTCCTTCGTCCTGCTTCGTTCTCCTTCGTCCAGGCGTCGTCCCGTCCGGCTCGTCCTCCAAGCAATCGTCGAGGAGGATAATTTCTCTCTCCCATTCTTATTTACAGCTTTTCTAGTGTAGAATTTTCTGCTTTATAGTGTAATTGATTTTTCCGCATTCTAGTGTAACTTTTATAAACTATTGAAATATTGAATGCATGTTCTCTTTCTCTCTCTCTCTCTTTCTCTCTCTCTCATAGTTTGATAGCTCCATTGTAATTATATCGCCTTACTTAACAAAAATCTTAAAAAAATATAATTGCGAATATAGATCAACGTAGCCTCCCTATGTTCGACCGGGAATTATTTTCGGTATAAATTTTATTTGTTGAACACGAATTCTTCGCTTTTTGAACTACAACGGCAGGTTTTCCAAAACCAATCTCGTAAGTGTAGCGATTCGCAAAACACGTTCAACATTTTGGTGCCGTTGCCGGGGAGGCAACAATTTCCGATCTTTTCTTCACATTTCTTGCACTTTATTTGTTTTCTAACTAGCTTTCTCTTGTGTCTATTGTTTTGCAGAGACCTCCATCAAGCAATCAACAAGAGGTAGACTGGAGTAAAGTGCAGTTGAAGACAACTGTAAGTGCTCCCCCATTCTTTCCCCCTCCATACATTTCATTCGCCACATTAAATCCAAATCCCAATTAACCTAGGTGTTTGCATAAATCCTAGGAATAGTTTGGTTGTTTGGATTTCCACTCACATTCATTCCACCCTCATCCATAAAAAAAAATAAAATAAAATAACAAAAAGAGAATCTTGTGGGGTAATATTCAACAAACACACAACACACACCCACATTCAAGGCACTTGATCAACTTGATTTGTTTTCTACTCAACCGGGTTCTGATCTGTGGAATCGGTACACACAAAGTAACACATAACAGAGTAGAAATCATTCTAGGTTAATCATCTTTGAGTGCCTAACTTAGTGGTGCATTTGTGGCCAGTTGTTTGAGTTGTTTGGGCCGCACCACTTTATTTTAAAGCCAACTCATCAAGTAGCTCCTCCTTAGGGTTTTCAATCTAGGTATATTCCACGCACTCCACTTTCTTTCTGATTTTAAAGGAAAATAATCTTCACCTATGTTTTACAACTTGGTTTGCCTAGAAACTTGATTGCAATTCACCTAATTTGAAACCCTAAAAGCTACTTAAGTAAGATTTGAACATTAAAATTCACACATTATTAATAATCTTACTTGAAAACCCTGGTTGTGCACGTACTTACACAAATCTCAATCAATCATTAAGGGCACAACTCATTGTAAGGGCCCATCACATTCCATAAGCACCACAATCCCAGGCCTTAATAAAATTGAGTAGACGTTGGCCTTAAGGTTTGATTTGCTCTTCAGGGCCTAGTCTGAGATTATTTTTGATTAACCTACTTGTACTGATTAATCTGATGTCTAGCTAGGGGAGTAGAGTCAAACAATCGCGGCTAGGGGGTACACTAGGAACCGGAGGCGAAAGCCAAAGGAAGAACCTACTCCCCAGTCCCTCCTTCTAACTGGTTGGATTAAACAGACGCAAGTAGAGTAAATTACTTACAGTCTTAAGGCTGGTTTTGGGAGTCAGTAGATCCTTAGGCTACACCACTTAAGGACAGCTTGTTTTGTTGTGCTGCAAGGTCCCTATCCCCAGTCCTTCCGACCTTCTCCTAGTTTATGCTGGGAAGACGGTCATTGAATCCCCGATTGGAAGGACCGTTAGAACATTCTAGGAGGCACAAGTTAGATTTTGGTCAATTTGATCCCATGGCCGAACAACAGCCTCCTCTGCTTGAAAATCCACAGGAAGAATTTAGAAGGCAGCTGGAACAAATGCAAAGAATGCAAGAATGGTTCCAGAGAATGCAAGGTGCTCAGCCCTTGAAGGATTTTTATGATCCTTCGAATTACGGCGAACGTCCCGATGTTCAGATTCCAGCCGGTGACGTAGAAATCAAGCCCCATGTGTTAAGCCTGATTAAACATTATCATGGGCTTGGCTCCGAAGATCCGTTTCAGCACTTGGAGGATTTGACCACTTTGGTCCAGACCACCAGGGCTCGAAATGTTAACGAGGAGCAAATGATCATGAGGCTCTTCCCCCACTCTCTTAAGGATAAAGCCGCGCATTGGTATAGGACAATAGGAAGACCAATTACAACTTGGAATGAGTTGAAATCGGCCTTTCTGAAGAAATTCTTCCCAGTCGGTCGTACCAATGCTTTGAGATGGGCAATCACTACCTTTACCCAGCGGCCGAGGGAGCAGTTTCACGTGGCCTGGGAGCAATTCCAGGACTTATTGCGGAGGTGTCCACACCACAAGATGACGAAATGGCAACTCGTGCAGATCTTCTATCATGGGTTGAATGAGCAACTTAGAAACCATGTGGATGCTTCTTGCAGAGGCAATTTCCTCAATAAAGATGCAGATAGTACACATGATTTATTTGAGGAAATGAGTGAAAATTCAATTAATCATGCCTCCATGGATACTTTTAATCGGTCCCAGCAACCCAGATCAAATGTCAATGAAGTCCATGACTCTCATTCATTTGATATGGAATTGATTTGTAATAAATTTGATAAGGTGGACTTGGTTGCTAAAAGAATGGAAGAGTGGATGGCTGGCAAATCTATGAACAACTCTTAATCCACTCAATCCTAAAATTTGGGATTCCATTCCTCACGAGCTCTTTCTGGACGGGAGTTCATGAATCAACTCGATGCGACTCAATCTATGAGTCAGCATTTCTCGGAACCCCATGGGTTCCCAACTGGGGCCTTTGATCCCAGTTTTTCTGATCCTTCCCTTTCTTTCTCTCCATCCTCACCCTATGAGGATGTCTGTGCTGTACAAGAGAATGTTAGATCCAACCCCTACTCGAATGCCTATAATCCAGATTGGAGAAACCACCCTAAGTTCTCTTGGAAAAATTCAGGGCAACAGACCCAATTCCGACCCAGCAACTATGCTCCGCAACGTCCAATGGGTCAGGGTCAAGTATATACTCAGTTGCCTCCGAATCAGGTCAATCAGCCCACTTGGAATGCCCGTCAACTTGCAGGGCAGGCTGATTTGAACCGTCAAATGGTAGAGATGCAAGGATCTATGCTCCAGCTTATGTAGCAAATGAAAAACTCGCTGGACAACTTGCAATCCGGGCTCATTGCTAACTCTCGTCAACCCAGATCTCTACCATCCCAACCAGTACCCAACCCGCGAAACATTATAAATTCGGGCAATCAAGCCCAAGGGTACGGAAATCAGAGGGACCCGCACGCACATGCTCAGGTGGTTGAGCAGGGTTCCTCATCTTCTTCTTCTGCTAATCAACAATTCATGGTCAATCAAGCCCCTCCAATCTTTCCTAACCCTCCCCAAGACCCAAATTCTTACGTTTTTGCAAATTCTGTCACTTTGAGGAGTGGTAAGAAGACTCAGGATCCATAACCACACTATTCTGATCTTTTGAATCCTAAAGAATCTGAGGAGAGAGGAGAATTCCAGAGGAGAAATCAAGGCTCAGGAACCTGATTCCAAAGATCTGACTCATGTTCCTTTTCCTGAAGCCTTAGCCAAAGCAAAGAAGAAGAAGTCTGTTGATAGCAATGAGGAGCTTCTGAATTTATTTAAGAATGTTGAGATCAATATTCCGCTCCTTGATGCTATCAAGCACATACAGGCTTACGTAAAATTTTTAAATTATGTACACAAAAGCGTAAGTCGAGAGAATCTGTTCCGAGGAAGGTGGTACTCTCCGAGCAGGCTAGCTCTATTATCCTGCACTACCTCCCTCAGAAAAAGAGAGATCCTGGTGCTCCTTTGATTTCTTGCATTATCGGAGATTACACATTTGATAGAGCACTTTTGGATCTCGGTGCATCCATCAACCTAATTCCGACTTCTCTTTTTGAGAAGTTTGGGTTAGGTGAACTTCGGCCAACTTCAGTAACGCTACAGTTAGCGGACCGTTCGGTCACAAACCCGCGAGGCGTTATTGAAGATGTTATAGTTAAGGTCAAGGATTTCTATTTTCCTGTAGATTTCCTTATCCTTGACATAGATGTACCAGATAATTTGAGGAACACGCCCATCATTCTGGGGCGTCCGTTCCTGGCTACCGCAAAGGCCAACATTAATTGTGAAAGCGGTAGCATGGAAATTGCCTTTGGGGACCAACGAATGAAATTGGATATTTTTAAGGCGATAAACAAATTTGAGGATTGTGGATTTATTGAGGAACTTGATGAGGATAATGTTAATATTGAAACTTGTTTGACAGTTTCTTCAATTGAAAGTTCCTCTGTGGTTGATGAATTTGACCCGCAACCCTCTGACCTGACATCTTCGGAAGAGTTACTGATTTTGTTCACTCAAAACCTCTTCCTCTTGTTGAATCTTCAGCATCTACCCTACCATCAATCATTACCCCACCCCAGCTTGAATTGAAACCATTGCCTGAGAATTTAAAATATCAATTCTTAGGATCGCAGAATACGCTCCCTGTGATTATTAGTGCTAAATTGACAAAGGAGCAAGAGATTAAATTGATTAAGATTCTAAAGGATCATAAGGAGGCAATTGGTTGGACCATTCATGACCTTAGGGGGATTGAGCCATCTTACTGTAATCATAGAATATTTTTGGAAGATGGATCCCACCCTTCTCGCTAGATGCAGAGGAGATTGAATCCAAATATGCAAGAAGTGGTCAAAAACGAAATCATCAAGTGGCTTGATGCAGGATTTATTTATCCAATCTCTGACAGTCTCTAGGTAAGTCCCGTTCAAATTGTTCCAAAGAAAGCCAGGATTATTGTTGTGACTAATGAGAGAGGTGAATCTGTCACAACTCATTCAGCTTCCTCTTGGAGAGTTTGTATTGATTACAGGAAGCTGAACATAGCCACTAAAAAGGATCATTTTCCCTTGCCCTTCATTGATCAAATCTTGGAAAAATTAGCTGGACAGAAGTACTTCTGTTTTCTTGATGGCTACTCGGGATATAACCAAGTTCCTTTCCATCCTAAGGATCAGGAAAAAACTACTTTCACCTGTTGCTACAGAACCATTGCTTTTCGTAGGATGCCTTTTGGGTTATGCATTGCACCTGTGACTTTTCAAAGGTGTATGCTAGCCATATTTTCTAACATGGTGGGAGAGTTTATGGAAGTTTTCATGGATGATTTCTCTATTTTCGGAGAATCATTTGACTCTTGTTTGGCTAATTTAGAAATGATTCTTAAGCGATGTATCAAGACACGACTGGTCCTTAGCTGGGAAAAGAGTCATTTCATGACCCAAGAAGGCATCATTTTGGGTCATGTAATCTCTGAATGGGGAATTGAAGTGGACAAAGCTAAGGTTGATGCTATCGCTAAACTTCCTCATCCCACATCTGTTAAACAAATCAGATCATTTCTTGGCCATGTGGGATTTTATCGAAGATTCATCAAGGATTTCTCGAAGGTTGCTCGTCCTTTGAGCAATCTTCTTGCCAAAGAAATGCCATTTGTTTTTTACGAATCATGCCGAAAGGCATTTGATTTTCTGAAAATGGCAGTCACCTGTGCTCCAATTTTGCAACCACCAATTTGGACAGCCCCTTTTGAGATCATGATCGACCCTTCTGATTACGTGGTCGGGGCTCTCCTGGGTTAGAAAATTGATCGAAAGCCCTCTGTCATTTACTATGCTAGTAAAACTCTGGATGAAGCTCAGAGGAATTACACTGTTACTGAAAAGGAATTACTAGCTGTAGTATTTGCTTTGGAAAAATTTAGGGCTTATCTCTTGGGGTCACCTGTTATTGTTTATGCTGACCACTCGGCCTTGAGACATCTCTTGGCTAAAAAGGATGCTAAACCCCGGCTTATTCGTTGGATTCTTCTTCTTCAAGAATTTGATCTTGAAATCAAGGATAAAGCCAGGGTACAAAATGTGGTAGCGGATCATTTGTCGAGACTCCTAGGTGATTCTTCTTGTTCGGATATTCCGATTGCTGACACTTTTTTGGACGAAACCATTCTTACAGTTTTAGGTGTCCACTACCCATGGTTTGCTGACATTGTTAACTATTTGGCCGTTGGTCAAATCCCCCAGGATTGGACCAAGCAACAACGAGATAGACTCAAATCTGAGGCTAAATGCTACTTTTGGGAGGACCCTGAACTGTATCGCATTGGCTCTGATCAGATTATTCACCGATGCATATCGGAGAATGAATTTAACAGTATAATCGAGTTCTGCCACGCATCTGGGTGTGGTGGACATTTCTCCGGGAGAAAGATGGCTGCAAAAATCTTGCAATCTGGCTTCTATTGGCCGTCTTTATTCAAGGATGCCCAGGACTTCTCAAGGTCATGTTCTCGATGTTAGTCACTCGGGAACATAACTAAGAGAGATATGATGCCCCTAAACCCTATTCTTCCTGTAGAAATTTTTGATGTTTGGGGCATCAATTTCATTGGACCCTTTATCCCTTCATTTGGACATCAGTACATTCTTGTTGCTGTTGATTATGTGTCCAAATGGATTGAGGCAATTCCCACCCGAACCAATGACCACAAGGTGGTCATCAATTTTGTCAAGTAAAATATCTTCAGTAGGTTCGGGATTTCGAGGGCTATCATCAGTGATGGTGGCACTCATTTTACTAATGGCCAATTTCAGAATTTATTGGGAAAATATGGGGTTAATCATCGAATTTCCACACCTTACCATCCCCAAACGAATGAACAAGCCGAGATCTCCAATCGAGAGATCAAGAACATTCTGCAAAAAATGGTTAGGCCTGATCGTAAGGATTGGACTCAAAAGCTTGAGGACGTTCTTTGGGCCTACCGTATGGCGTACAAAACGCCCATCGGCATGTCTCCATTCCATTTGGTGTATGGAAAGGCACAGGGCATTCTGGGCAATCTGGGCAATCAAACAATGCAATTTAGATCTGAATCTTGCTAGAAAGACCAGGAAACTCCAACTATCTGAGTTGGAGGAGCTTAGAAATGATGCTTATGAGAATGCTAAGATCTACAAGGCTCAGACCAAAGCTCTACATGATCAATTGATTTCCCGCAAGAGTTTTGAGCCAAACTAGAAGGTCTGGTTATTTGATTCTAAACTTAAGCTCTTTCTTGGTAAACTTAGATCTAAATGGAATGGCCCATTCATAATTGATCAGATTTTTCCTAATGGTGCTGTTCAGATTTCTGACCCAAAGACGGGTAACACCTTTAAAGTCAACGGTCAACATTTAAAGCCTGTTGTTGACCGTAATCTTCCAGAACCCGTCTCAGACTCTGTTGCTCTAGCCATTCTGTGACTTCTTTGGCTAGACTTCGCCTAGCTAACGGCATTAAACTCAGCAATTGTACATATGACACAAGGCTGATACGAGCTTCATATCCAGGTGACATATTTCATATTCTACCCTTTCTTTCATGTCTCCTTTTCAATGAGGACATTGCATCAGCTAGGCATGGGGGGGTGGATTCATTCTTGAATTATTTGGTCAGCCTTGTGAAATCCATGTAAATTGTTTCTCTTCTTATAAAAAAAAATTTAAAAAAAAAAATTAGGAAGGATTAGTTGGACATTAGGACTTTTCAATCCTAAGAAATTTTACATTAGGATCTGAACACAGAGACCCCTCAGGTCTTTGGACTTAATTAGCCTGGGTATCCACTAAAATGTGGATTTATTTTTGAGTCCTCGCCATCTTAATTCTATTATAATCGGAATAAATAAGTTTGGGTGATAAGTACACAACTTATCAACCCGCCCTCTGATTTGAAGGAATTTTGAGTTTTAAGCATCTACACACTTTCTTTGCACTGACTCATTGTTCGGCGATTCTAACGGAAATTGGGTAGCTAATGAACCTTCTAGGGTGATATGGCTGGCAAGTTATCGTGGGTAACAACCCATAGGTAGGTTGTCCAGAGCCCAGTCACTGGACCTTTCTTAGTTTGCTGCCTTTAGGTAAATCTTAGACTAGGGAAGCCACCTACTCTCAAAAAAAAGAAAAAGGGAGAAAAGAATAAAAAGAAATAAGCCACACTTCACCGCACGAGTATGGCTGGCAAGTTGTCGGTGGTAACAGCTCATCGACCGGTTGTCCAGAACCCAGCTCAGAAAATGCACTAAAAATTCCCAAAGCACTCAGGAAGAAGAGGAGAAGTAGAATAAACCGGGGAGATATACACTGGATTCTCCTTGTGTTGACCCCGTTTAAAAAAAAAGTAGGGAGAAAGCTACCGGTTGTAAAGATACACTTTTAGGTAGAATTCTGGTTAGGTCACCTAGAGGCATAGAAATCCGAAGTCCATTCTAATTGCCGGTCAACAAGTCTATCACAATCACAATAAGATGCTTAAAGCTTAGGGTTCTCATCAAATTTTGGGTGAGTTGAATGGCCGTCGAAAGCCACTCTTAAACCCGAAAATTTGAAAATAAAAAAAATTAGAAAAGAGAAAAAGAGAAAAAGAAATTTTTCTTTTAATAAGGCGAGGGCTTGAAGCGATCTGCATTTTGGCTGATACCCGGGCACTGTTGTGTCTTTGAAGGTTCAGTTCCTATGTAGACAATTTCTTACTGATTGAAAAATAACTCAAGTCCAAATAATCTAACCTAACTCTTTTATAAATAGCATATAGTTTTTGCTAGGGACTAGCAAAAGATAGGCATGGGGGTATGATGTAAAAACATTTACACTACTTAAGATGTCTATTTATGCATGTTCTTAAGCATAGGATTGCATTTCATGATATAAATATTGCATTACATGCATCATCTTGAATTTAGAATAGTTTGAATAAAATGGAGGTTAATTGTCTCCTTTTATGTACTTGGACAGGGCAAATATTTTATCAGGGCCTCGATCAAAGATCCAACCGTATGGATGTGATCAGGGCGATGATTGGAGTTCAACGACTCCAAGATCGCCCTAATCAGGCATCCGTAGCATCAGATAGTGACCCGGGAACCCTAGAAGATCAAGGGCCAGGATGGTGTAAATCCACACTTCAGATGATAAATCCGACCACATGGATGAATTCGGATCGATGATCGTAGCCCAACGACACAAAAATCAAGTCAATCCGACATCCGTGGCACCATCTACAACTTCCAGAAGATGGACGGCTAAGATATTGCCACGTGGCACCATCTCAGCCACCCAAACGGCCGCCTGCGTCTTGTGAAAGCCCCGCACCCAATCGCTCTCTGCCGTTGGATCTTAATCCAACGGCTGTGGGTGCTCACATTTAAAAACGCCCGCTCGACCATCCGCGCCCCATAGCACAGCGATCGAGCGCGCTATCGCGAGCGCGGGGAGCGGGTTCGAGCCGTGGCGAGGAGCGGCAGGCATGAGCAATTGGAGCGTCGGATGGAGATCGGACGGTCGCGTACGCCCGATAGCGCCGACGCGGGATTGGATGCGTAATCGGACGCACGATCAGACGCACGCAGCTCCCAGGCGCGGACGCATGTTAAGCCGTCCGATCTCACGATCGGACGGCTGAAAAGCGCTAGACGTGCGCGGGCGTTGAGGAGCGGGAAGCCGAGGAGGCGTGCGTGGGCGCGGAGGCGACGGCCATGTCGGGGCTTTAGTGACAGATTTATCCGTCACTAAAGACCCCTTATTTATTGTTTTGAAGTTGTAATGTCCATTTTGCCCCCACTCCTTGCAACTATAAAAGGAGACCACCTCCATACGAAATTCTCATCCCTTCTTTCTCCTCTCTACCCCTCCAAACCTCAAAAGAAGCTTGTCCCACACCCGGGATGCTTCTTGCGAGATAAAGTCCAATTTTCGTTCCCCTTCGGAAGTGGATCCCACGACGACGACGACATGTTGCTCCGTTCCCGTTCTTCTGCTTCGTCCTCCTTCGTCCTGCTTCATTCTCCTTCGTCCAAGCGTCGTCCCGTCCGGCTCGTCCTCCAAGCAATCGTCGAGGAGGATAATTTCTCTCTCCCATTCTTATTTACAGCTTTTCTAGTGTAGAATTTTCTGCTTTATAGTGTAATTGATTTTTCCGCATTCTAGTGTAACTTTTATAAACTATTGAAATATTGAATGCATGTTCTCTTTCTCTTTCTCTCTCTCTCTCTTTCTCTCTCTCTCTCTCATAGTTTGATAGCTCCATTGTAATTATATCGCCTTGCTTAACAAAAATCCTAAAAAAATATAATTGCGAATATAGATCAACGTAGCCTCCCTGTGTTCGACTCGGAATTATTTTCGGTATAAATTTTATTTGTTGAATACGAATTCTTCGCTTTTTGAACTACAACGATAGGTTTTCCAAAACCAATCTCGTAAGCATAGCGATTCGCAAAACACGTTCAACAAGCAGTATCCAACGGATAAGGTGGAGTTTCGCATCTTTTTTTATCAGCAAATATTTAAGTGCTGAGTGGTCGGTTTATACAGTGACATGTGACCCCAAAAGATAAGATCTAAATTTTTCTAGGGCAAATACAATGGCAAGAAGTTCTTTTTAGTAACTGTGTAATTCCGTTGCACATCATCAAGAGTTTTGCTAGCATAATATATCACAATGGGCTTTTTGTCAATTCTTTGCCCTAGAACAGCCCCCACAGCAAAATCCAAGCCATCAGTCATAAGTTCAAAGGGACAATTCCAATTAAGTCCCTGTAAAATTGTTTCCTCAGTAACATCCTTCTTCAACCTCAAAAAACTCTCCAGGCATTTATCATTGAAATCGAATGGCTGGTCTTTAGTAAGTAATTGACTTAAGGGCTTGGTGGTTTGGGAAAAATTTTAATGAAATGCGGTAGAAATCCACATGCCCTAAAATGGAGCAAATCTGCTTCACAGTAGTGGGTGGTGGGAGCTTAGAGATGGCATCAATTTTAGCTTGATCTACCACAATTCCATTTTCAGAAATAACATGGCCTCGAATAATACCTTCCTAGACCATGAAATGACTTTTTTCCCAACTGAGGATGAGATTAACTTCTATGCATTTTTTGAGGGTCCTTTCATATTTCCAAAGACAAAGTCAAAAGAATCTCCAAAAATAGAGAAGTCATCCAAAAAGACTTCCAGACATTCACCTACTAGGTTTGAAAATACTGCAAGCATACACCGTTGAAAAGTCACTGGTACATTGTAGAGATCGAAGGGCATTCTTTGGAAAGCAAAGGTTTCGAAGGGGCAGGTGAATGTTGGTTTGCCTTGGTTGTCAGGGTGGATCGCTACTTGGTTATAGTCGCAAAACCCATCAAGAAAATAATAGTATTCGCTTCTGGTGAGACTCGAATAGGTTTTGTTAATATAGTGATATTATCGTTGAAGTTATTGTAGTGAGTTCACCTAAATCGAGTCTAACTAGCTTCACAAAATTTTTAACCTGGGCTACTTGATTTTATCTTGGTCGCTTTTAGTCCCAGGGTCGATCTCAGGGAGGCGAGAATTTGAGGGTTAAGGAGTTTCTATGCCTTTCCTAAAATGAATCTCTTCCTTGCGTTTATTATGTTTTTGGTTTTATTTCTATTTAAGATTTTTGTTGATAATGTTGTCCTTGACGTACACCCACAAAATCAAGTCCTTGGCCTTGAGCATAAATGGTTCTTGGCTTGTAGCCAACTTGGGGTTTCCAAAAATTAGTCCTGTTATTCGCAAGACCGAGTACCTACAAGACAAGAATTATCTTTTCACTTTTACTCTTATTTTTATCTTTTTAATAGCAAGAAATAAAAGATAAATGAAAACAAGGTAGGTTGCTAGAGAAGAAAGAAATACTTAGCTTAGTATAGTAGATACAGTATGTATATATATATATATGTATATAGTTATATATTATATATAAGGGTGGAGGTGGAAGTGGAAATGGAGTGTAGCACAGTGTCAAGTTGGTCCACGTCTAGTAAGACGCAACCAACAAGACTGAGTGCCGCATGAAGTGTGAGAGGAAGTGTGGGAGTGTGTGTGGAAGCGCTTGCTTTGCATGGATATCGGGGAATATCAGCAACTGGTGTAGATATTCCTGCGATATGATGCGCGGTGGAGGGACTAGTGCACGGGAGTATGGGAGGTGAAGTGTATATATGGATATGGTAGGTGGATGTATATGTAAACATATATATATATATATATATATATATATCTATAACTATATATGTATATATATAGATGAATATATATATAGATAGGTATATGTATATATGTATATATATGTATTTGTATGTATATATATATATATATATATGTATATGTATAGTTATGTATATATGTGAGTGGATATATATATATATGTGTGTGTGTGTGTGTGTATATGTGACTGTATAAGGGTGTGTGTGAGTGTGTACCAATGTGTGTGTACAAGTAGGTGTGTGTGTGTATGCTAGCGAAGGAGGGGAGTGCAACAGATAAGTCGTCTACTGCGCTGCTCCGTTGTCTGATGCACGAGGATGCGTGGTCGCAGGAGGGAGAGCGTACACAGTGCGCTGCGGAGCGCCTGTGCTCTCTTCATGCACGGATAGGTGCGGGTGAGCGTAGCGCAGTGCATAGCATTGCGGGCGGGCGCGGTGAGGTGCAGACGGGTGCGGGTGATTGGCTGGTGCAGGTAGCGAGAGAGGAGAGAGAGCGCTGTGCCACCAGCTAAGTGAGAAATGAGCCGGTGGCTACAATGTCTCACTGAGAGGCGTGAACAGTAGCTGCAATGCCACACGGAGCGAGCGACCGATTTTGTGTGTGCGGGCATGCTGTGAAGTGACTACATGCGCGGAAAGAGGCTGCGCACTTCCTGCAAGCGTGCACGCGGTGGCCGGCGGAGCTGCAGGCAGGCGTGTGGTGCTGCTGGAGCTTCTAAGATTAAAATCTTGAAGCTCTAGCAATGGTAGAGAAGATGAATGGCAGTGAAAACAAATGGCGAATCCACCACGCCCACCTGCTCACGAAAGAGCTAGGAGGTGGTGGAACTCACAGTGGTGGTCTGCGAGCATTGTGGGTTTTCTCTTGCCCATGGTGTGGCTCTTCTCAAGGAGAAGAGATACTGTGTATGGAGAGGGAGAGGGGAAGAGGTTGGCCTGACAATGAGGTGGATGAAAGTGCCTGCAGGTGTATGAAGGTGTGTGTAAGTGCATGAAAGTGTCTGCTTGCACAAGGGAGAGAGCAAGGCATTTTAAAGAGGTGAGGGCATGCCACAGCCATGCTACTGGTAGCACACCTCCTGCCATGCTGTTGGCAAGAGATGAGGCGCAAAGAGGCGCGCATGCCCCACGCCCTACAGTCGCACGAGAGAGAAGAATCCAAAGTAAATAAAAAAAATGAAAATGGTGAAATTACAATGGTGCAGTTGAGGAAGATGTTAATTAATAGATGGCCAATTATTCACACTCTCCTCCCCTTTTTATAAATGCATGTAGGCATCTATTTACAAATGCAACTACAGCTACATAAGATGCAATGGCAGTGCTAGGAAATAACATAAGATGGCATATTTACTGGTGTATTTTTGCTGTGCAAACATACCCCCATGCCTATCTTTTGCTAGTCCCTAGCAAAACATTTTGTATTGTATTTAGAAATGATCTTAAGCTAAAGATTTTCTTTTGAGGCGACAAGGGTGTGTTTATCTGTTGGATATTGTGAGAACCAATTGCAGAGAAGACTACAGGTACTTTAAGTCTTACATGACATAGACCATGTCTCGACTAACCTGGACACTTGATATTTAAACCTTAAGTATGATTTCCAGGACTCAAAGGGTTTTTCCATACTTGAAATTTCAAGAGATTATGGTTTGTGCATAGTGAACGATCAAGACTGACCAGATGAACATTAAGGCTCAAGCCCAGGGTTTCATGAATTTTTAAGTGCAGGTTGGTCCCAGTTTCAGCTCATATCTTCGGATTGACCCTTAAAAAGATGATGGAAAACTCAACCCCTATTTTATTGCTTTTGTGGCTCAATGAATATATGGTAGAAATAGGGTATTTGTAACGTGCCCTGAAAAACTTTTAGGGGAGAAGAATTTACTGACAATTGAAAGATATACTGACTTATTTGCAAGATTTTCTCTCTCTCTTTTTTTTTGAAACCAGTGTCAGTATAGCTCTTACAACTTTATTTGGGGGATTACACATTTTTGGTGGGAGAGTACCTTTTTGGTGGAAAGAGTTTCTCCTAGACACAAGACTAAAGTCTGAGATAAAAGTCTACCTACGCGCACAGGTAAGGACTCCACCTTCCCTAATGAACAATAGGGTTGGATCCTATGTTCACCTGGTCTTTCTTGCTATGTGTAGTGTGAACCAAGATTACTTAGGCTCTCAAGTAGAAGCAAACCAATGAATCCTGTACTGGTGACTCAGGTACAAGAATACATCCTTAGTTAGGAGAGATTCCGATCTATCTTATCAATGTTCAAGTGAATTAAGCCAAGCCTGAGCGAATCAAGCTTCTTTGGCTTGGAAAGTCTTCAAAACAGCGGTTGAATATCCTTAAACACTTATTGTATTTTTATTTTAGCCATCAGATCATTGCTAAACACCTTTTTTTTATATAAATAGGCTATGTATATATTTATAGATGGATATGTATAATGGAAGCTGCATGATACCATATAATACCTAGATCCTATGGATGCCTATCCACCCCCCCATGCCAAATGATGCTATGTCCTCATATGCATGTAGGGTAAAGCAAGGTCCAAGGATTAGGGAATGAGAGCTGACGTGACATGGAATTGTGTGAGTGATAGTGGAGTGTTGCTGGGGTGCCTCCTAATGAACGCTAAAGTTAACGTCCCCAGCTGGACTCAGAGTGAGGCACGAAGTTAGTTACCCTCCAGCAGGGCAACATTTCACCAACGGGGCCAGGTTCATGAGTAAGATAGGGTTTTAACAACTCCCCATTGACCGTAAATTTATGCCCAGATTTGAGATCTTCAATTTCAACGGCCCCGTTGGGAAATGGTCTCGAGACCAAGTAGGGACCAGTCCATCTGGACTTTAATTTCCCTGGAAAGAATTTGAGCCGGGCATTGTAAAGCCAAACTTGTTGAGATGGCTCAAATTCCTTCCGTTGAATTCGGCTGTCATGAAAGGCCTTAGTATGTTGTTTGAAAGTTAAGGTAGAATCATATGCTTCACGACAGAGCTCTTCTATCTCTTGGAGTTGGAGTTTCCTTTCTCGACCACACAGGTCTAGGTCGAGGTTACATTGGCGAACCGCCCAATAAGCACGGTGCTCCAGCTCCATGGGCAAATGACAAGGCTTCTCGTAAACGATTCTATAAGGTGACATACCAAGGTGAGTCTTGAAGGTGGTCAGATATGCCAAAAGTGCATCAATTAGCTTGTCAGACCAATCCTTTTGGTCAGGCCGAACCATTTTCTGGAGAATTTGCTTGATTTGCCAGTTCGACACCTCAACCTGGCCGTTTGTCTGAGGATGATACGGAGATGCGATACGATTGTGAACTCCATATTTCCTCAGAAGTGCCCAAAAAGAAGCATGGGTAAAATGACTTCCTCCATCATAGATAATGGCTCGAGGGATCCCAAAGCATGCAAAAATATGGTCTTTGACAAATCGAGTAGATATGACATGATCAGCATGGCGTGTGGGAATAGCCTCGATCCATTTTGAAACATAATCAATAGCCACAAGGATGTACTCAAAGCCATTGGAAGGAGGAAAGGGACCCATGAAATCGATTCCCCAAATGTCAAAGATTTCGGCAGCTAGGATGGGTTGCAAGGGCATCATGTCACGACGTGACATTGACCCTAACAACTGGCACCTAGTGCAATACTTGGCATAATTGTGTGCATCCTGTTGAAGGAAGGGCCAAAAGAAATTGCACTGCAACACCTTGGCTACAGTTTTCCTCCCAAAGAAATGGCCTCCGCAGGCCTGATCATGATAGAAGGATAGCACACTGGGGAATTCGTTGTCAGGAATACAGCAACGGATGATCTGGTCAGCACCTATTCGAAAAAGTAGTAGATTATCCCAGAAATAGTACTTTGCTTCTGCGATGAGACGTTCGTGCTAGTTTTTAGGCCAGCCACATGGAAGGGAACAAAAAGTAAGGTAATTGGCATTGTTGGCATACCAAGGTCCACTTGCCACATTAATTGCTAAAAGGTGCTCTTCGGGAAAAACCTCATTAATCGGCAAGGTAAGTCCAATGTGGTCAGTGTCTAGTTTCGAGAGATGATCAGCAACAACATTCTGGGCTGCAACCTTATCGCGGATCTCAAGGTCAAATTCTTAGAGCAAAAGGATCCAACAAATCAAACTAGGCTTGACATCCTTCTTGTGCATGAGATGGTGAATGGCTGCATGTTCAGTGAACATAATAACATGCGAGCCCAGAAGGTAAGAGTGGAATTTCTCCAGCCCAAAGACGACTGCCAGTAGTTCTTTCTCAGTGGTTGTATAATTATGTTGGGCCTCGTCCAACATCTTACTGGCGTAGTACACCACGAAGGGGTGTCTATCGCATCTTTGTCCCAGGATGGCTCCGACTGCAAGGTTGGAAGCGTCACACATGAGTTCAAAGTCGGGGGACCAATTAGGGTGCTAGAGAACTGGGACGTTGGTTACAGCATCATCCAGCTGCGTGAATGCTCGTATGCAGTCAGGGCCCGTATCAAAGGGTATGTCGGTAGATAGGAGTTGAGTTAAAGGTCTAGAAATCTTGGAGAAGTCTTTAATGAATCTCCTATAGAAACCGACGTGTTGTCAGAAGGAGCAGATTTGCTTGACAGAGCCAGGCATAGGTAAATCAGCAATCACATCAAGCTTAGCTCTGTCAACCTCAATACCCCTATCAGGGATGATATGCCCGAGAACAATTCCCTCGTGTACCATAAAATGACTTTTTTCCCAAGAAAGCACGAGGTTCACATCAATACATCTCTGAAGGATATGGGTCAAGTTGGCAAGACAATCATCAAATGAAGGTCCGAAGACCAAAAAGTCATCCATGAAGACCTCAAGAACGTCACCCGCCATGTCATGGAATATCGCCAACATACATCTTTGGAAAGTTGCTGGCATGTTACAAAGTCTGAAAGGCATCCTTCTAAATGTGAAGGTGTCGAACGGGCAGGTAAATGTGATTTTCTCTTGGTCCCAGGGGTCAATTGCCACCTGATTATATCCAGAGAATCAATCCAGGAAACAAAAAAATTTATTTCCCACTAACCACTCCAGGATTTGGTCAATAAAGGATAGTGGAAAGTGATCTTTCTTAGTTGTACCATTCAGTTTCCTATAGTCTACACACACTCTCCAAGATGTAGGAGTGCGTGTAGGATGGATTTGCTCCTATCATTGACATGGATGGTGAGTCCCACCTTTTTGGGCACGACATGAATCGGGATCACCCAGGGGCTATTTCTGATCGGGTAGATTATACCCGCATCAAACCACTTAATGATTTCCTTTTCAATGACCTCCCACATGTTAGGGTTGAGACGTTGCTGCATCTCGCGGGAAGGTTGAGCCTCCTCCTCCGTATATATACGGTGAGTGCAGTAGGAGGGACTAATGCCAATTAAGTCAGATAAGGACCATCCAATGGCTACCTTGTGTTCCATAACGACCTTTGTTAGTTTGCACTCTTGCTCCCTTGTCAATTTTGAACTAATGATTACGGGGAGCATTTCATTTGGTCCCAAGAAAACATACTTAAGAGTGTCCGGCAGCTCTTTCAGCTTAGGAGTGGATGGTGAAAGATCTGGCATTTCTTGGGACAAGAGTGTCCCCAGTGGAATAGAAGAAAGAAAGGCAGGAGGAAGAAGTTGGCCCTCAAATTGGCCAAGAAGAGGGGCATCTTGGATTGATGGATATAAAAGGGGATAGCCCTAGTGATTAGTATGTGGGCTCAAGGTCCCAGTGTGGAGTCACATTTCCACCTGATTTGGCGGGAAAGAAAGGGTAATCCGATCTTCGAGAGGGTGGAATGGCGGTGAGTAGCCCGAATATGACTTAGACCACGAGGTATGGGAAGCGGAGAAAACCTCGTCAGAAGTCTGGTCAGGAGAAGGTATGGGTAAGGGGAGGGATGGGGGAACGTCACAATGTGTCAATCCGGCGATGGTCTGTGTTCAAGGGCAATCCATAATAGTCAGAATAGGTCCCCATAAGTCTGATTCATGCACTGATGGCCATGTCCTCGTCATACGTGTCATCCTCGATGCAATCAGAGTCAAAATTCTTGGCTGCCTTAAAGGTGTTTAGCTTGAGCTTCTTAGAGCCAACGACAATCTCAATGCAGCCCAACTCACAGTCGATATAGGCACGAGCTGTGGCCAAGAAAGGTCGACCAAGGATGATCGGACAATCAGAAAGTAAGCTAGGAACTTTCATATCCAAAACAGGAAAGTCAACAGGAAAATAGAGACTGTTGACCCTAACCACCACGCCTTCCACCACACCCTTCGGTATTTTGACAGAACGATCTGCCAATTGTAACGTAACAGGGGTGGGTTTTAGATTTGCTAAGGCAAATTTCTCGAGCATGATGGTTGGTATAAGATTGATGGAAGATCCTAAATCAAGCAGAGCACGATTAAAATTGCAGCCTTGGATGCTACAAGAAATAAGCGATGTGCCTGGATCTTTCTGCTACGGTGGTAGATTTGATAGTATAGCACAATTTGCATGAGGCGAGAGGACCACTGGATTCTTTATTTTCTTTGACTATCGCCTGGGTATAATGTAGTCTTTGAAAATCGGGCGATAGTTGGTATATGGTCGATAGCCTCCAACAGGGGTACTTTGATTTCAACATCCCTGAACAAATTACACAGGTTATCAAAGGCCTGAGTATCCTTTTTCTTGCCTTTTGGCTCCCTCAGTAGAGCCTCAGGCAATGGGACTGATTCTGGCACTAGTTTGGGTGTATTGTCCTCACGAGAATGCAGTGCGCATCCCGAATGAGAGCGATGAAAAAGATGGGCTGGGATCAGGTCGAGGCAGATCGACGATTTGCCTACCATTCCTCGTAATAATTGCATTGGACGTTGCGAGTCCAGTGGGATCATAAGGTAGAGGAGGGTTCGCAATAGGGACATAAGGGTGATGTGTTGCTGCGTGATTAGCCTGAAATCTCGGTGGAATGCTTGGAGCTTGCAGAATCTGATGAACCTGCCCTTGAGAAGGGAGTACCTGTGGTTGAGCACCGCGGGGTACAAAATTTTGAGGGTTGGGAATAGGTTGGGCTGGAAGAGTATCCTGAGATCGAGTCGCCATGCATAGTTGACTGATCTCAGCATTCTACTACGCCAATTGATGCTGAAGAGAAGTCATGTTTTCTTCATGGCACTTAGACATTTTCGTCACCATTCTCATCAGTTTATCAAGAGGACTTGATGCGTGTTCTGTTTGAAGTATGCAAGGACCCGATGGCAGATTTGCCATAGGATTAGACTGGGCCCTTGGGATGATGGGTGCGGACGGTCGCATTGGCCCACCCGTGGGGTTTTGGCACTGTGGGTTACTGGACCATGTGAAGTTAGGATGATTTCGCCACCCTGGGTTATAAGTAGCAGAGAACGGGTTGTTCCCCAAGGCGCAGGCATCCTCTAAGCCAGAAGACGAGTCCGCATGTATATATACATCCGAGCACATGGAGGCTTGGTCCTCCGTGTCGAAATACTGGCTTGCAGAAGCCAGGTCCACATGACTTACCGAATCGCTCGGTGCGACACTCGGTAAGGACGATCTTACAGGGTTTTTGGGAATAATCCTGGCATTGGAAGGATTAGGGTTGTGACGGAGTGATGAGGTGGAGGTTTTTGCCATAGAATGGGCGGGATTGGCCAGAAACTCATCCAGCTTCTTGTGCATGATGTAGACTTCATCCAATTTTTGTGCAATAAGGTTAAGATCTATGGATGAATGGGAGGGTCCCGTGTCAACTTCATGAACATTGTTGGACAGGCTGGTATGATTAAAGGTGATAATGGAGGCATTGTTCATTGAATTTTCACTCATGTTCTCAAATAATTCAAATGCTCCATTCTCATCTTTATTCATGAAATTCCCTCCGTAGGAAGCATCTGCAATCTGCTTCAAAGTTTCATTTAGCCCATAATAGAAGATCTGGGCTATATGCCACTTAGGCAGACCATGGTGTGGACATTTTCGGAGGAGGTCATTATACCTTTCCTAAGCCTCATGAAACTGCTCACCGTTTTGTTGTGTGAAAGAAGTTATAGCCTGGTGAAGTGCATTGGTTTACCCGATTGGGAAGAATTTTTTGAGAAATGTTGTTCGCATCTCTTCCCAAGAATGGATGGTTCTCTCAAGGGTGCGCAACCATTGCGACGCTTTATCCAGCAACGAAAACGGGAACATTTTAATGAGGACAATTGATAACCCGATGTTTCTTGGTTTAACAGTTTCAGCTAATCGGGTTAAGTCTTCCAAATGGAAAAAAGGATCTTCACTTGCAAGACCATGGAAGTGAAAGTTAATTAGGCCAATGACATTAGGTTTTAGTTCAAAATCGTCCCCGCCAATGGGGACCTGAATTTGCCCAATGGTCTCTGTAGCAGTGGGATTTTGATAAGAGCTAAGAGACCTAGGCTCCTCCCGTTCGGGAGGGTTCTGCATTTCCTCCAACGTTTCCCTAATGGCTTCAATCTGCTCATTATACATTTCCATTTGGGCTTGGAGGCGGGTTATGGGGTCTATGGCTCCACCACCACCTGGTGGGATTTGAGGGGGGCGGTTTCCTCCCTTGGGATTTGGGGGTGGGCGCGTAGCCATGTTTGTGGAGGAGGATGACGAATCAGTTTCTATCCTTCTAGAATTATCAGACAATTCAAACAATTCAGGATTTTGTGACCTCCTCCGAAACATGCACTATCGTAGGAAGAATTGGGGAGATAAGAAGGGAAAAGGGGATGAGAGAAATGACGCCGTAAGGGTACACTTGATGACAAATCAAAGCAATCAATTTCCTAACCTCTACAGTGTGCCCTTAGACCTAAAGATCTAAGTTACCTACTATCACAACCTACGGAACCAAATGAGAGCACCGCGGAACCACCGAGCTAGATTGAAAGGTCGTTTTCCCCAATCTTAGACACCCGATAGCACATGGGAACCCACACCAACATGTAGGCACTACACGTAGGTAGTTAGACATCCAATCCTTAATAGGGGATAAGTTGCTACCAGTTTTAATTTAGAGGCTTAGGATCAAGTGCTCCAGAAATGTGAAGGGTGTTGTATAGGAGTAATGCCCAAGTGCGTTGATTTTAAGAGTGTGCAAATCAAGCATGCAACGGGGAAATCTCCCCGAATTAGAGTTTTAGATGGTGAATGGCATTTAGAATTTCAGCCTTAAGTAGTATGGATTTTATGATTCCACTGAGTTACCAATTCAACCAATCTCCAGGATTTGAGAAAACAAAAGTTCTTTTATGTCCAACAAACCCTTCTTCAATGTGAATTAGTTAATGCAAGCTAAAAATGCAATGGGCTTCCCCAGATGGAAATTTCCATGTGTGGATGCACAAGTTTATTTTAAGTCAATGTGAAAGGGAGCCAAAGCACTTCAATTCAAGTGCTCCCAATTACCAAAATGATATTCCACACAAGGCTCAACCATAAGATAAGGTAAATAAAATTAAAACGTTGGGGTTGAAATATTCAGGATCAAATCTAAGGCAATTGAAAAGTCGTGGTGGGGTTGGAATCAACTCAATTCCAAGTCTCCCCACCAAAATGTGATCCTGAAATGTGAAAAAAAATGAGGCAAGGAAAGATGGCAATCAATCTATTTTAACTTGCCTCAAGGAAAGCTTCACACAATGAAGGATCCAAGAATCAAGATTCTTGGATTTTCGTTATGCGAAGGTTTGTAGGAAATCAAGGGGCGGTGGGGATGATAGCAAACAGTCAACAAGTGGTTTTTAATCCACTTGCCCCAAAAAATTCCCAAGAAGTGTTTTTAGTTTTTTTTTTTTTAGGTGACAAGTTAACTTAAGTTACTAAGAGAGAGACACCTACCTCTTCAGCAATGTGGGTGAAGCTCTAATGCGGCATCAACGACTTCACGCTCTTGCTCCCACCTTGGATTTGCCCATGTCTCCGACTTTCTCTACTTGTCTCCTTGCAACCGGTTTACCTGCACACAAGCAAACCAAAAACCCGTGAAGAGAAGGGTGTGAGAAGAGAAAATCAAAGGAATGAGAGTAGAA
The DNA here is from genome assembly GCA_037157565.1 of Thalassia testudinum. Lineage (NCBI taxonomy): Eukaryota > Viridiplantae > Streptophyta > Magnoliopsida > Alismatales > Hydrocharitaceae > Thalassia > Thalassia testudinum. Next base: position 43,066,895 of record JAZHRO010000015.1, on the reverse strand, counting down.
ACTTACCTCAATTTGCGCCTCCTCGGCAACGGTGCCATAAAAAAGCGTGGTGAGACTCGAATAGGTTTTGTTAATATGGTGATATTACCATTGAAGTTATTGTAGTGAGTTCACCTAAATCGAGTCTAACCAGCTTCACAAAATTTTTAACCTGGCCTACTTGATTTTATCTTGGTCGCTTTTAGGCCTAGGGTCGATTTCAAGGAGGTGGGAATTTGAGGGTCAAGGAGTTTCTACGCCTTTCCTAAAACGTATCTCTTCCTTGCGTTTATTATGTTTTTGGTCTTTTTTCTATTTAAGATTTTTGTTGATAATGTTGTCCTTGAGGTACACAATCAAAATCAAGTCCTTGGCCTTGAGACAAATGGTTCTTGGCTTGTAGCCAACTTGGGGTTTCCAAAAATTGGTCCTGTTATTCGCAAGACCAAGTACCTACAAGATAAGAATTATCTTTTCTCTTTTACTCTTTTTTCTTATCTTTTTAATAGCAAGAAATAAAAGATAAATGAAAACAAGGTAGGTTGCTAGAAAAGAAAGAAATACTTAGCTTAGTATAGTAGATATAGTATATATATATGTATATAGTTATATATTATATTTAGGGGTGGAGGTGGAAGTGGAAATGGAGTGTAGCACAGTATCAAGTTGGTCCACGTCTAGTAAGACGCAACCAACAAGATTGAGTGCCACGTGAAGTGTGAGCGGATGTGTGGGAGTGTGTGTGGAAGCGCTTGCTTTGCGTGGATATCGGGGAATATCAGCAATTGGTGCAGATATTCCCATGAAATGATGTGTGGTGGAGGGACTAGTGCATGGGAGTATGGGTGGTGAAGTGTATATATGGATATGGGTAGGTGGATGTATATGTAAGCATATATATATATATAGATGTATATATATATAGATAGGTATATGTATATATGTATGTATATGTATTTGTATATATATATATATATGTATATATATATGTGTGTGTATATGTGAGTGTACAAGGGTTTGTGTGAGTGTGTACCAGTGTGTGTGTGAGTGTACGAGTGTGTGTGTACAAGTGGGTGTGTGTGTGTATGCTGGCGAAGGAGGGGAGCACAGCAGATAAGCCATCTACTGCACTGCCCCGTCGTCTGATGCACGAGGATGCGCGGGCGTAGGAGGGAGAGCACGCGTAGTGCGCTGGGGAGCTCTTGCGCTCTCTTCGTGCACGGACGGGTGCGAGCGAGCGTAGCGCAATGCACAGCGCTGCGGGCGAGCGCGGTAAGGCGCAGATGGGTGCGGGTGACCGACTGGCGCGGGTAGTGGGTGAGGAGAGGGAGCACTGTGCCACCAGCTAAGTGAGAAATGAGCCAGTGGCTACAGTGTCGCACTGAGAGGCATGAACAGTAGCTACAATGGAACGCGGAGCGAACGACCGGTAGCTGCCGGTTCTGCAAGTACGAGAGTGCTGTGAAGCGCTTGCACGCGTGGAAAGAGGCTATGCACATCCTACAGAAGCACGCGCGGTGGCCGGCAGAGCTGCAGGCCTGGGTATGGTGCTACTGGAGCTTCTGAGCTTGAAAGCTTGAAGGTCTGGCAATGGCGGAGAAGATGAACGGTGGTGAAAGCAAAAGGTGAATCCACCATGCCCACCTACTCACGAAAGAGCTAGGCGGTGGTGGAACTCACAATGGTGGTCTGTGACCACTGTGGGTTTTCTCCTACCCACGGTGTGTCTCTTCTCAGTGAGAAGAGATACTGTGTATGGAGAGGGAGAGGGGAAGAGGTTGGCCTGACGGTGAGGTGGATGAAAGTGCTTGCAGGTGTATGAAGGTGTGTGTAAGTGCATGAAAGTGTCTGCTCGCACAAGGGAGATAGCAAGGCATTTTAAAGAGGCGAGGGCATGCCACAACCATGCTGCTAGCAGTGCACCTCCTGCCATGCTGTTGGCAGGAGGTGAGGCACGAAGAGGTGCGCATGCCCCATGCCCTGTAGCTGTGCGAGAGAGAAGAATTCAAAGTAAATTAAAAGATAAAAATGCTGAAATTACAATGCCGCACTTGAGGAAGATGTTAATTAATAGATGGCTAATTATTCACACTCTCCTCCCCTCTTTATAAATGTATGCAGGCATCTATTTACAAATGCAACTACAGCTACATAAGATGCAATGGCAGTGCTAGGAAATAACACAAGATGGCATATTTACTAGTGTATTTTTTCTGTGCAAACAGCATCCGGCTAACTGCTCCAAGATTTGATCAATAAAAGGGAGTGAAAAATGGTCCTTCTTGGTGGCGGTGTTTAATTTACTGTAATCAATGCACATTCGCCAAGAAGAAGCTGTCCTAATGGCTATGTTTTCCCTATTTTCATTGGTGACAACTGTTAGTCCATCCCTTTTAGGAACAACTTGAGTGAGACTAACCTAAGAGCTGTAAGAAATGGGGTAGACGATATCAGCATCAAGCCACTTTATAATCTCCTTTTTTTACCATCTCCTGCATAGTAGGGTTCAAGCGCCTTTGTGGTTGGTGGGAGGGGCGAGAGTCATCCTCAAGATAGATGCAATGAGTGCAACAGGACAGATGAATACCCTTAAGGTCAGAAAGGGTCTAGCCAATAGCTTTTTGATTTTGACTTAAAACCTGGAGAAACTTTTCATCTTGTGCCCTAGTAAGTCCAGAATTTATGATCAGGGGCAAGGTCTAATTTGGACCCAAGAAAACATATTTAAGGGAGTTAGGCAAAGGTTTCAACTCTAGTTGTGGGCCTGGCTCTGAAATAATTTCTACTTTAGGAGTTAGTGGTGAAGTGAGAGTGAAGCGGTCAGCTAAAGTGTTAACTGAAGAATGTGTGGTTAGGGTGGGAGGGTGTGATGAAGTGGATTGTTCAGGAACCGTGTTAATGGCAAAACAAGAACCCAAGTGTGAAATCTGCAAAGTTTCCTCCACTATATTTTCCATTTCTGAATCTGAATCATCAAAGAAATCAAGTTCTTGGAATCGCCTAGATGCTTGGAAAATATCTAGGGTAACAGATTAACCGCCACACATGATCTTCATCTTGCCAAAATCACAATCAATATTAGCATGGGCGGTGACTAAGAATGGTCTTCTAAGAATTATCAGGGAAAACTTTAAAGCTCTGGTACCTCTATGTCTAGGACTAAAAAGTCTACTGCAAATAGAGAATGTTTCACCCAGACAAGTACATCCTCAACAATTCTCCTTGGTTTAATTGTAGATTGATCTACTAATTTAAGAGTAACCTCAACAGGCTTTAATTCCCCGATCTTAAATTCCTCATAAACAACTGTGGGGATAAGATTAATGGAGGCACCGAGATCCAGTAAAGCACAATCAAAAGAGGTGTCATTAATGACAACTTGAATCAGGGATGTGTCTGGATCTTTCTTTTTAAGAGGCAATTTGCTCTCCACAACTGAGCTAACTATCTTTGGAAGGATTACCTTTCCTAGGGTTCAGGGCTACCTTTTGGGATTACACAAATCTTTCAAAAATTTTGCATAGGCAGGAATATATTTTATGGCATCTAGGAGAGAGATATTAATCTCTACTTGCCAAAAAAGATCCATTAATTCCTTATCAGTGGGCTCAAATTTCTTCTTTTTGGTGTGTGAAGAGTGATGGGCTTGTGGAAAAGGTATAGGGTTTTCCTGTTTTACATTATTAGGTTCCTAAACAGTGTTAGAGGAAGAGGGAGAAGAGTTGATTTGTTTTTCATTAAAATGGGTTTCTTTAGCAGGCAGGGGATCTTGAGTGGTTTTCCCTTTCCTCAAAATAACTACATTTGCAGTATGGTTGTTTCTAGGATGAGGATGGGAAGCCTGACTATTATTAAAACCCAAGGGATGCTGAGGTGCTGGGTGAATGGGTTGACTGGGATATCCACCTTGCAACTGATTCCTTTGATTATTCAGGTTGGGCATGGGTTTGGAAGGTAAATTCCTAGCAGGTTGATGATCAGGAGTAACCTTAACTTGATGTTGCAAGTTAGTTATCATGAGGGTTACTTCCGTCATTTGATTCTGCATACCTTATAAGGTCTTCATGACTTGGGTATTAATATCTTCCTTGGATGGTCAAGGTTGATATGCAGGTTGCCCATAATTCCCAAATTGATTTTGTTTGGGAAACAGAATCGGGTTTGGGGCTTTCCAGGAGTGATTTGGGTTGGTCCTCTAGTTTTCATTGTAAGTGTTGGAAGGTTTTCTAAATTGTTCCTGGAGAGCATAAATATTTTTAATGGTGGGATCAAGAATATTCTGATTCTGATAATCAAAATTTCCTGTCAAATCTTGTGTAAAATTAGCAGAAAATTACTGACTAGAGGTGTGGCATCAATGTTGTGTATATTTTCTCTTTGGAGAAGTTGTGGAGTGTTAGCGTATGGAGAGTTAAAGAGTAGAGAATTAAGGTGTGGAGCTTGTTTGTGAGTGAGCTTTTCTTCAATCTTTTTCTAGTGAATTTGCATATGGTCCAGTCGTTGAGCTAACATATATAGATCATCCTGAGTGACTGGAATAGAGGTGGATTTGGAGTCAATTTCATTGACTCCATGTATGGGGTTTTGAGTTCTATCGAAACTGTCCATTGAAGTCTTATTAAATGAGTTTTCACTCATTTCTTCGAAAAGGAGGTAGGCACTTTTAGCATCCTTATCAAGGAAATTGCCCCCACATGAGGCATCCACAAATCTCTTGAATTGATCTTCTAATCCATGATAGAAGATCTACACTAACTAGCATTGTGCAATTTCATGGTGTGGACAACTTCTTAGACGTTCTTCGAATCTTTCCCAAAATTCATGGAGGGGTTCGCCATTTTTTTATTGAAAGGTCATTATGGATCTTCTTAAAGCGTTACAATCGGAAAATTTTTTTTAAGGAAAGCGCTCTTTAATTGGGGCCAGGTGGTGATAGGGTGTCCAACCATTCTAAACCAATGTGAAGCTTTATCTTTTAAAGAGAAAGGAAAATGTCTCATTAACCACGTGTTTTCCTGCACATTGCGGGAATGAGTGGTTTGAGTGAGGATAGTTAATTCCTCGAGATGACAAAAAGGGTCCTCTCTCGGAAGACCATGGAAATGCTTGGTTAACTAGTTGGTTTGATCTCAAAATCCCCTTGTGGTATGACCACCCCAGGTCTTTCCTCATAGTTGGAAGGATCATAAAAATCCTTAAGAAGAGCGACAGGCTGCTGACAAGGTGGCAGGTTTTGCCATTGGTTGGCTAGGTTCATCATAGTCCTAGCCAAATTTTCTTGATTTTGTTGTAATCGAACCAAATGGTCAACCATAAAGGCAAAGGGGTTTGTATATTGAGTTTGGATTTGAGAGCCACCTGGCCCTACAGGATTTTCTGGTTGCTCCAGATGTGGGAGGTTAGGGATGGGGAAGTCAGCTTTTGGGTCAGCTGACAGGTTAGAAGCGGAAGTAGAATTTTTTTGTCGGTTTCCAGGGTTTTCCATATTATTAGAAGAGGAAGAAGAAAACAAAGATTTTCTGGTGTGGGGGGCAAAATCAGATGGTCCCTCAAGTTGTGGGTTTTGGGACCTTCGCCCATGCATGCACCTTTATTGGAAGAATTGGAGGGGAGGAGAAGAGAGAGAGAAGAGAGAGAGAGATGAGAGAAAGTGTGCAATTCAAACAACAAAATTCTAAACCTAACATAAATGTAACTCCCTAAAAATAATAACCTAAGACTTGATCTACTTAGGAAGTAAGAAATCAATAGTGAATATCGGTTATACCAACAAATCTAGCCAAGTTGCATAAGGGGAGGTTTGGGCCCAAGCATTTCCCAGGAAAAACCTCAGGGCCTTGTGCAAACCCGCACCTAGTAGATTGACATGGCCCCTCATCCTAATACCAGATATAGATGACAGAATTTATATTAACTAGAGAAAACTTAAGACCTAGATAATAAGCCTAAGTTGATGAAACTTTGGGTGTCAAATTATTACAATTTTTAGTTAGGTCTAGGAGACTAAAGTGCACACGGAATGTAGAGGGCGTTGATTTGGGTAATACCCTATTATTTCAATTTTTATGGTGTGTGCAAGAATTGGAAGGTGATTCCAATTAGCAATCAAGTTGTCACACAACTACTATATTTCTATTTTTAGGATTTGCTTTAGCTCAGTGTGTTTTAAGGTTTTTCTCTTTAAGTATTCAAACAAGTTTGAGATTCAACAAACAATGGAAAAATAAGTTGTGTTGGTGAAGATCAATTTCCTTTAAGTTGTGGGTCTCTAGAAATGAAAAGAAAACCCTAATCACTTGAATCCTAATACAGAAATTTTACTACCAATGAGTTTGTTTTTAAGCTTTCAGTTTAAATAGTGGTCCAAAAAATGCAATCAAGACCACTAATGTAAGGAAAATCAAACATGGATTACAAAAAATATTTTTTGTAATTTTATGAATTTATTTGGAATTTTTTTAGAATTTTTCTTTGTACTGGTGTCAAAATCTAGAATTGATACATAAGAATATTTTGGAATTTTCAGTACCACCACTGGCCTTAGAACATTTTTACGATTTTATATAATGTGTATAATTTCACATGAATTCCATAAAGCTAAATTTCACAAAAATTGGCTGAGCATAAAAATTTCTAAAATTCATGGACATTAGCAAAACAAGAAGATTAGAGGAGATGACTCCTCTACAATCAACGAATATTTAAAAATTCTATACAAATCCAATTGTTCTAAAATTTGGAATAGATGTTCTTTTCATAAATTGGAATCACTAGGTTAGCTTTTAAAATTTTAGGAGGCTTGTTTTCTTGGGAATTGATCTTTGAAGTCCAAATAGAAGTCTGGACACGAAAATCCAAACATCAACAATTGAAGTGAAGTGGTGTTAAATGTTGCAAACAAGCAAACAATGGGTTTTAATTTGCACCACTCCACTTAATTAAGTTGTTTGGGATTCTAAAAGCCAAGTTTAATATTTGTTTGGTATTTTAATGATTTATGTCACAAGAAAAGAGGAACCAACCTAAAATCTTAGGGAAGAAAAGGGACTTTTATCTCTTGCTTCCAAAATCCCGCCTTCTTCCTGTAGTTCCTACACACAATACAGAAAGAGAGAAAAGGGGATGAGATCCACTTAACAAGTAAGAGAAATAAATGAATGCAAAGCTATTGCCTCCTCAGCAACGGCACCAAAAAGTGATGCAAAAATATGCATGATTTGTAATTAGGGATTCAAATCGTTGTAACACGTGAAATTGCAAATGCTTTTAAAATTTTAAACCTAGCTAGTGGGGTATCTAGGGTCAACCAAGGAGAAAATTTTGCAGTTATAAATCTCTTACTTGAAATTGGAAATCACCTTTCCTTTTGTATTTTTGGAATATGAGATTTTTTTTGGGGTTTTGAAACAACAGGGGCGATTGAGAAATTGAAGCGAGAAGGTGACTACACCTAAGCTATTGAAACTAAAACCTAAGTGACAAGCAAGTTCTCTTTCTAAGCTCACTCTAGGTAGGTGGAAAGCTAGAGTAATTAGAGAGAGAGTGGGTGTGCACTAGGAAAAAGTAACAAGATGCAACTAGAAATGCAACAAAAATTAAAGAAGGCAAAATTTTACTAAAGGAAGATATTATTTTACAAGTAGAGGAATGCTTCTATTAAATTAAAAAAATAACAAATAAAAACTCAATATCTTCCTGATGATGATGGTGAAATGGAAGGGTCCTTACTCAAACTACAGCTGCTCCCATAGTTGGAAAGCATTCCTCCTTCTCCTTCTCCTTGAATTGCTCCCTCAAGGTATGTACTCCTCTTCACAAGCCTGAGATGGGGTGTGCCTCAGCTCCTCCATAGGTGGATGGTTTCCACCACATAAGCTCCTCCAAGGGTGGGCATGTACCACCCTCAAGATCTCCTCCAAAGATCCTCCTTGCCTGGTTTCTTCCTTTGGTAGGCATGGACACAAGAGAGAAGAGAAGAGGGGAAGGCAACAAGGGGACAGAGTGTCCCCTTAATCTTCTTTTTCTTCACTCTTGGAAGTGGACTTTAGGGTAGAATATAGGTGGAAATTATGTAGCCAAAGGTTATTTAATGGTGGTGGGTGGTGGTCTTTTTATAGGAGTGGAGGGGGGTTAAGGGTAGTTAGTGAATGGAGGGTTAGGATGGCTTGTAGACAGTGGTTAGGAGATCATAGGGTGGATAATGGGTGGCACCAAATGAGGGGATGCATGGTAATTTGGCGCCAACCCTCGGTGGGGACTAGGGTTAAGGGTTGATGGTGGTAGGGTTAGGTGGTGTGTAGGACATGTGTAGGGTTAGAATGGAGTTGTTGGGTGGTGGTTGGTGTATGGGTGGTAGATATAAGGTGGTGCCAAGTGAGGTGTTGTATGAGGTGGTGGTTGGTATGAGTTTAAATAGAGTTGGTGCCACTTTATGTTTGTTAAGGGAGAAGGTTAGGTGGTGCCACTAGATCAAGGGCTAGGATAGGTTGTGGTGTTGATGGAGTGGTGGAGATTTTTGGTGATGTTGGTGCCAACATGAAGGGGTGTGGGTAGGAGTTTTCGGTGACAACTAGAGGCAGTTTAGGGTGGGTTAGAGGTTGTTAAGGTTGGAGCCACCTAAGGCTTCTAGAAGGGGTTTATGTGTAAGGTGGAGATAGCCTTAGGTGGTGATGTGTAGGGTGGAGATTAAAGGGTGGTTGGTGCCATTTTGAAGGGGCGCATGTGGGTCGTTTTGGTGCCAACATGATGAGGTGTGATGGGGTGGTGGTTGAAGAGGGTTGGCACCAAAAGTAGGTGGGTTAGGTTAAGGTTCAGTTAAGGTTAAGAGGAGGTGGAGCTAGTTGGGAGCTTAGCTAAGCTAGGAAAGCTAGCTTTGCTAGTAGAGTAGAGGTGGTGGAGCAAGGGTTTTATGAAGGGAGATGGAGAAAATAAATCTGGAGCTAGTGGTTGCTATATCTAGGGCTGGATCTAATAAGGTAGCTTCATGGAGAGCTCAACTACTTAGCTAAGCTACCTAGTTCTTATGCTAGTAGCTAGGCTTGGGTAGTTGAGCTATGTTGAGATGGCCTCAACTTAGCTGGAGGTAGGTTGAGCTGGAATTGCCTTAGCTGAGAACTCTAGAGCTAGCTAAGCTACTAGTTGACAAGTAGTAGCTCAGCTAGCATGGAGTCCAGTTGCCATGAGCTATGTGCAGATGGAATGAGCTGGGGCTGAGCTAAGATGGACTCCTATCAACTTAGTTGAGCTAGCTAGAGCTCCCAGTGAACTGATGGGAGCTAAGATGAGCTAGACTCAACTAAGTTGAGCTGGATCTAAGCTGGCTTGAGCTAGGTCGAGCTGAGATGAGCTACCTTGAGCTACCATTTTGCTAAGGTGAGCTAATGGAGCTCAATGGAGCTAACTCTAGTCCAAGGGAGCTGGTATCCAGCCAAGATGAGCTAGAATTATTTAAGTCGTAGTCTAATTGAGCTTCCACTTCACCAGTTGCCTTCAAGAGTGCTAGGGTTTTAGGGATCTGTGAATTTGTTTCTCCCTAACACTTCAAAAAACATATTAAAAATACAATAAAAAATGCAATGCATGCCTAACCTAATTGATGCCTGAATGCAACCCAAAAACCCATTTGTGGAGCAAAATCGTAAAAGCTAGGTTTGTTTTAATGCATAGGAACGATGATAAACTGTCATTTATCAGTGGCTTCTTACTCTCCCTCTCCCTTGTGCCATGCCAAAGATGTGGAATCTTTCATCTAGGGGGGACAGCCAGGAAAGAGGAGGAGCAAGGTGGTTGACGCCCACCTTCGAGAAAAGCTAGGAGGAACATCATCTTGGAGCAAGGAAGCATCTTCTTCAAGCCCAGGAGATATCAAGGTTGGAGTGAAGGCCATTATTAGCTTCATTTGGAGGATACCTTTTTCCTCATTTTCATCAGCTTCTTTTGTATTATCTAGTGTTTACTTTCATTTTGTTGTAATAAGAATTCTACTACAAGTACTTCATCTTAATTAGCAATACAAAAAGTTCCAATTGTTGCCTTCAATTTCTTGCTCATAATTTTTAGTGCTTTCTCTTTATCTTTAGTGCACACCCTCTTCCTCTAATTACCCTAGGTGCACTTGCCTAGGGTGTGCTTAGAAGAAAAGGTTTTTTCTTGTCACTTAAGTTTAATTGATAGGCGTAGTCTTTAGCGTAATTATCATCTTCGTAATCATGCCTGATATTTTGAAAACTATGGAAACAACAAAAACTAAAATCACAAAAGTATAAGTGTTGATTTGAGAGGCGAGAGAGAATCATCTTGTTAACTAACAATTTGGCCTCCTTGGACAACCCTAGATACTCATCCTATCTAGTTTTTATAAATTTAGGAGTTGATCGATTTTACGTGTTCAATGACAAGAACCTGCATTTATAAAATCACATAAAATCGGTATCAATAAGTGTCGTCGTATTCATTTAAACAATAGCAAAACTCAAAAAATGACGCATTAATGAGGGAAAAAGTGACATACAAACCATGTCTTTTATTTTATAAATAACGGGAAATACAATTGCCATTGGTTATAAAATGACGGCAAAGGATCCAATCCGTCTGCAAGGCAAACAATAATTCGATGTCAGATTTTCTTTATAACCACTAGGAAAATGAAACGATGCTACTTAAATCGCCATTGTGTGGCATCAGTTAAAAGGGTTTTGCTGTCGGTTTTCAACTAATGGCAAAGGTCGAGTATGTTGTAGTGCTGCCACCCCCGGGCACCAGGCCAAGGATGGCAGGAGAGTTGTGATTCCTGCACAAGCTAGTGCCATCATTTTAAATAAGCTCCCTACTAAGATGAAAGATTTGGGGACTCCCTTAATTTCATGTGAGATAGATGATTTTATCTTGAACCGAGATTTATTGGAATTTGGTGCCTCCATCAATTTAATCCCCATCAAATTATATGAACAGTTGGATTTAGGTCCCTTACAACACACTGATGTTACCCTTCATCTTGGTGATAGGTCAACAAAGATTCCAAAGGGGCTTTTACAGAATGTGATTGTAAACGTGCAGGATTTTGAGTACCCTATGGACATTTTAGTCTTAGATATAGAAGCATGAGACAACTTGAACCACACCCAGATAATCCTAGGAAGACCTTTCTTGGCCACAGCCAAGGCTTTGATCAATTGTGATGCAGGGAATATGCCAATCACTTCTGGAAGGAAAACATGTCATTTCAATATCTTAAGGCTCTACAAAAGAATAAATTAAATTGTGGTTCTATTGAGGTTAAGGGAACAATTGAGGAATATTAGTAATTCACACTATGGAAAATTTGATTTCTGCCAAGCCTCATGATCAATACGAGAGGCAAGAATGTGATGAGTGAAATTACACACTAGAGGGGGGGGGGGTGAACAGTGTGGTATAAAAAAATAAAATGCAATCACACATGCAATCACCATAATGCACAATAGATTTTTAGGTGGAAACCCCAAGGGTAAAAAGCACCACCTAAGTCTTCCCAACTTAGGATTTTCCCAATCGACCTAGTTGATCAAATCCACTAAACATACCACTTAAAATCAAGGGTGGCACAACCTCAATACAACACTACTTACACAAGGGTAGTGTACCTCAACCCCTCATCTTCACAAAGAGAATTTTGTCTCATGAAGGAGATGAGAATTCGCCATGAGAATACCCAACCAAAAAATAAAATAACAATAATACCTATAGAGCCCAAACTATAAATCAAATCTAATCTCCTATAGGTTTAAAGGTCTTCCCTGAGATGGAAGTGAATAGGCAAGTGCGCAGTGATTCGATGCTCTCGGATGTAGAGTATGGAGAGTTGAGAGCAAGGATTGATCTCTTCAGATGAATTCTCCCTTTAATCACCAAAATGGTGGAAAGTGTTATTTCTTAGGATTATTTTAGCCAAGGAGAGGCCCTCTTCTATTTATAAAGGCCTTAAGAAGGTTCAATAAGGGTTGGGAGACTTCCCACCATTAGAGGCATTTCCCAAAAGATTGGGTTGAAATCGAAAACAAATCAAGCCATAAAGGAGGCTGACAACAATATCAGATAACTGATAATTTGGTTAAACGTCTGGTCAAGGTATATTGGACATCTAATGAGAGCCTCATCATGAGCCATAACTAGCTCATTTTGACCTAATAAAGAGAATAAAAGCTCCTATATGACTTAAAAGAGGTCTTAATTGGAGGAGTAAGTGTTCTGAGAAGAAAACATGAAATAAAGGTTAAAACTGTAATTTTACCATTGCAGTACATAAATGGAATTTCTCAGAGACAGAGCATAGGTCAAATGGTCTAAATAAGATAAAAAGGGGTTGAATCAATTAGAAATGGATTCATGTGCAATCTAGGAATTAAATGACATTTGGTAACCCTAAAATAGACCCGCTTAATTCAACAAGGATTCGATCAGGATAAAAATCAAATAAGCCCTCTAAAAATCATGAAAAAATATCCCCTAGGGTTTAGAACATTCAAATTGGCCTTTGGAACCTAGTTTGACCTAAATTAGGGTCCTAGCTCATCAATTGACCTAAATTGGGTTTTCACGCAAAATATCCAGTCAAACGTGGTCAAACCTAAAATCCAACTTCACCATTGGATTCCTTAGGTCCAAATTAGGTTTATACCAAAATTTGGACCTAAGGGAAGGTCATCTTGACCTACTTTGCAAAATAGTCCACCCAATTACATTCTGGCCCCTAACTTTTGAAAACCCTTGCAAAAACCCCCACAACTTTTGTTGTCACTTTCTGCATTCCGGTCCCTCTGCCAATGCAGTAGAAGACCCATACTCCGGCGAAGTTGCGAGGACGATTTCTCCTAGCTTCCCCAGGGAGTTGCTCTCTGATGTGAAAGGGGGGTTCCCTGTGAAGTCTCCTACTGCCTGAGCAGCTCGCCACGCCCTGTTTCGCACCATACCTCTCGTGCGAACGCTCGAGAGGTATGGGTGTTGTACCTGCGGTGACCTCCGATGAGAGCTTCTCTCACCCTCCATGCATCTGCCCCTCTGCTGGCGCCTTTAAAAGAAACCCCAGGACCAGCCGCTTGAGGCAAGCTTGTCTTGGCGGACAATCCCTCAAAATTTCCTCTCTTCCCTCTCCGGCAGGAAACCCACAAGCTCCGACGGCCACTCCTCCTTCTCGTCGCTCTGCTGCCATACCAGTAGTAGAGACAGCTTCGTCTCGTCTTCCTACGTCACGCCGGACCAAGCGCACGCCTCCCTACCCACTTCCTCGTCGCCGCTCTCTCCCTCTGGGTGTTTCTTCTCCGGCGACAGTCGATACGACTGCCCGCCACTCCGACCCCCTTCGCGCCTGCAAGTAGGTTATAATTACTCCCCAGCCTTCCCTCTTTCTTTTCCCCACATTATTTCATTCAAACCGACCCTCAACTGTCCCTGACCACCATCACCTTCCTCGTCTCCGGCCACCCTCCGGCGAGTTGCCCCGTCGATCCGCAGCTCCACACAACTCGCTGACCGTCCCAGAAACTCCGCCTCATCACACTGAACGCCTTCCGCCCCTCCACAGTCCCTCCACACTCACTCAACACGCCACCGAACACACCCACTTTTCCGGCCATAGGACGACCTAGGCACGCATGCCAAGGCCACCCCGCGGCCTTCTACATAGCCCAGCACCTTCGCCGTGCCACGGCGAAGGTTCCCCAGTGGTTTGATTAGGCTGAGAGGCCCTTTTAGTGCTTGACAGGTCTGCTGCCCCGGCCGCCATTGTCGATGACTCGAGAAGCTTCAAAGCGAGCTCCAGGCTTCAGAGCTCTAGGTTTTTAGTTGCTGCGAAGGCAGGCAAGTTGTGTGAAGGCAGTCAACTGGCAAGCGAAGGGAATCGAGGCTGTAGTTGACGAGATTGCGAGGAGGTCTTCCTGCGGGCGCACGCGAGGAGAAGCAACCGGTTAGTCCCACATCGTAAGTTCACAACGCGCCGCACTGGTTTAAATTGTTTTTGTGAATAAGCCTTATTGCCTCCGAATCCACTGGGGTGAGGTCCCTCGCCCATCACACCCGCCTCGTCTGCGGATTCACCTCGTGGACCTGGCGGGATCCGACCCGAAACCACTGAGCACACCTCGCGCACCGTATCACGCCGGTGCGCCTGGTCCTGGGTGCGCAACCCAACCCGTAAACCCAGATCTGGGAGAGCTGCCCATGAGCAGTTTGCAGAGAGAGATACGTGCAGGTAGAGGGAAGGGTTAGGTTTTGCTGTGCCTTGTGTGCAGAAACAGACCGCCGAAGGAGAGAGGCTGAAAGAAAGAAAAGGCAAGGCAGAGAAGAAGCAGAAGAAGAGAGGCCGTGCAGAAGAAAAGAGAAGGAAGGAAAAAGAGATACTGCAGAGGAAATAGGAAAAGGCTCGCCAAAGAAGAAGGACTCAGGAGAGGAGTAAGAGAAAGGAAGAACAGGAGAAAGAGAGAAGAAGAAGGACTAACAGAAGACAGAATCAAAAGAAGAAGAACAGTGAAGAAGATCAGAGGCACGCAACAATAAAAGAAGAAGAAGACTCTCATTTTAAGACGTAAGATACAGAAATCTGACGTCCAATTCTGTTCATTTTAGCAATTTATTTTTATAATTCTCCCATTGAACCAATTGTTTTCTCAAGTCTTTAAAAGTACTTAGATTGCTCCCTGTGTTCGACTTCGGATACTCCGGTTTTCGAGTAATAAAATCTTTATTTGTTTTGAACAAATTTTCGGCTATACTACAACGTGATAATCTTTAAAAACCCGATAAAACGTACGCAAAACATTTTTGGCGCCGTTGCCGGGGAGCAATGGGCACTTTTAAAGCTTTTGATCATAACTTTTGATCCAATATTTGATCTAATTCATCTCTCTTTTATTGTGCTTATCTCAGTGAAAGCAGAGAAAAGAAGAGCAGCTGCACAACAAACACTCCAAGGAATAGGTAATCTTCATTAACCCTCTCTTAACCCTCTCAAAGTCTGAAAAGGAACAAAAGAAGAATCAACTTAGGGCTACCTGTTTCATATTTAGTAATTCATCAAAGTTGCCTAATTTTTCATTTCAACACATTTTTTAACTGCTCATCCAACTAAGGTAACTAGGGCTAAAACTTTCTTGATTGAGCCCTAGATACTAAATTTTGAGGCAACTAAATTAGACCAACTAGAGCCAACTCAAGGGTTGAAAAGATAGGGTTTTTAGAGACACACCTTCTCTTAAAAAAGAAAAAAGTTTTTTCAAAAAGAGGTGTGCCTAAACCTTGTTTGAAAAGATCTATACAAGAGGAACCCTAAGCAAATCATGCTTTTAAATCCATTTGAACCTTAAAAGAAAGGACCCAAAAGCTCTCAAAGGAACAAGAGGTGAAGTTGATCCCTTGGGTCAACCAACCTTAAAATTAGGTCACTTTTTCACTCAAAATACCTAAAAGTTCAAGTGGAACCTTAAGCACCTTGATCTTAAAATAAAAAAAAGGTAGACTTAAGAGGTCAAGGTACCCATTCTGGTCTACCTGGAACCGCAGTGACAAGAGAGGTCGGGTGGGGGAAACCCTGTAACCCACGGGGACACTCTACCATGTAGGGGTCTTCGCGGGACTCACCCTCTCTGGCTGCCCAGGTAATTCTCAGGTGGCCGATCTTTTGATCAAGGGGTCCATCTGCCCCACACCTCTATAGTCACCCAACAATTTTTGGGTGTCTCGATTGGGTCCAACACCTTCTAATCTCATCACATCCTTCGGTGCATGTTCAGTAGGAGGTCCTTAAGACCACCCTTAAGGCCTCCTTTAGAAATTCACTCTCGTCGAGGCCAAGCCTCGACGCCTTTGTTTGTGCAACAACCCCACCACATTAATCTTTCTTCTGATTCAGAACCAAGTTCTCCTTCTTCTCCCATCATGGCACAACCCATTCAAGAGGAGAACAACCTTGAGAACCAACATCAACGCCTAAATGATCTCTTTCAAAACTTTGTAAACCCACCGTAGTGACCTATGATGCGAGATCACTACAATCCCACTGCGGTGGCAATCGAACCTCGAGTCCGAATCCTGATTGGAGGTCCTGATTCTGAACTGAAGCCCAATATGATTCATGCCATACCAAAGTTTCATGGCCTTAACTCTGAGGATTCATTCCAACACATTAAAAAACTCAAGCATCTGGCCCAGACCTTCAGGTCAGATCCACAAAATCGAGATATCCTTCTCATGAAAATGTTTCCATTCTCCTTCTTGGACAAGGCCGCCCATTGGTATCAAACTCAGACCCATCTAATCAACACATTGGAGGAACTTTAGTCTAAATTTTTGAAAAAATTCTTCCCCGTTGGCCGGATGAATGCCTTGCGCCACCAGATCACTCATTTCACTCAACAACCGGGAGAACCCCTTCACGAAGCATGGGATCGATTCTTAGATCTCATGCGAAAGTGCCCCCATCACGGAGTTCCTAAGTGGGAACAAGTCCAATCTTTTTACCAGGGACTCCGTGAAGACATCCGTTTATTCATCAACACAACGTGCGGAGGAAACATCATGGGTCAACACGAGGACACGGTGTGGGAGATTCTCAAAAACATGTGCGAGAACTTCATAAATAATGACTCCATGGGCTTATTCGACAGGACGAATGCCCGTGCATCGACGAATTTGAGAGGGGCGCATGAGATGCAAGACATGTCCGCTTTCGTCGACTTGGAACTGATGGCCAGTCAGTTGGACAAGGTTTCTATCATAAAGAAGAAGGTGGACAAGCTAACTCGACATTTGCAGCAAGCCACCTCTGGGCAAAACTCTTTTGCATGACCTCCTCTAGCAAGGGAAACTGTGCAAAACATTTACCACCAATCTGCCAAGGGGATGGACACATATCCACGCCCGTCTGCTTCTCAAACCGGAATGACCTTCGATCCATCCTACTCTAGTTGGGGGAACTTTGAACCATCATATTCCAACTTTCCTGAGGTTCCTCAGATCAGCGAGGACCTCAACGCCATCCAGAATGATCCATTCTCCAATACCTACAACCTTGGATGGCAAAATCATCCTAATTTTCAGTGGACGGGAAATTCTCAGACTCAAAGACCACTATATCAACCCCGTCCACAAGCCCCTCGTCCATATCAGCCGCCTCAGCCTCGGCCCAATCCCACCTACCAATCTAGGCCAAACCAGGATCAACTGACTCTTATCCTTCAAGCACTGGCTGACATTCAAAAGACGAATGCAGCAATGCAAAAACAGCACAAGGACGAGATCACAGAGGTTCGCAACCAACTGGCCCAGATGGCAAATTCCCGCCAACCTGGCACCCTTCCTTCGCAACCTCTACCCAACCCAAATAATGTGCCGACCCAGAGGCGTGTTATGAATCTAAATTTAGGCCACACACATTTGATTTATCAGGCCCCTGCTGCTCCATCGCCAGACAGGATGGAAGCTTCGACATCTTATGCGGGATTTCAGCAGCATCCACCCCTCCTACCAAACCCAAACCAAAATCAGGTCGGATTAAATTCTGTAACAACACGTAGTGGTAAAACAACCCAAGACCCACATTATCCGAACCACTCCAAGCCTGATAATAACCAAGACCCTAGGATAGTTATCCAAGATACCACTGTCCCAGATCAAGAACCTGGACATATCCTAGAGGAACCAACTAGGAACCCATTTCCTGAAGCCTTGACCAAAGGAAAAAGGATAACCAAACCCGTGGCCCCTAAGGAGGATTTGGTCAAGCTCTTTGAACAGGTCCAGATAAGCATTCCATTGATGGATGCAATTCGCCACGTACCAGCTTACACAAGATTCTTGAAAAATGTATGTACACCCAAACGTAAGCCACGAACCAAGGATGGGAATCCGATCGTACTGTCAGAGCAAGACAGCTCTGTCATCTTGAGTAAACTCCCACCCAAGGCTAAAGACCCAGGAACTCCCCTTATTTCTTGTAAAATTGGTGAAACCCAATTTGATAGAGCCTTACTAGATCTAGGTGCCTCCATAAATTTAATACCTACATCCCTCCTTGACCACCTTGAAGAATCTGAACTCAAACCAACTGAGGTGACATTGCAGTTAGCTGATCGATCCATCAAGTCACCTAAAGGAACACTCGAGGATGTCATTGTTAGGGTAAGGGATTTCTACTTCCCGATGGACTTCATAGTACTGGACATGGATGCACCTAAGAACCCAAGGGACACACCAATCATATTAGGGAGACCCTTTTTGGCCACTACCAGGGCCAACATAAACTGCAAAGAGGGCCAGGTAGAGTTAAAATTTGGGAATCAAACCCTGAAGATTGACATTTTTAAGGCCCAACAAGGGATTAATTGCGGGGTTATAGAGCAGATTTGTGATATCAGAACCATGGTTGAGGAATTGCACACAGAAGAAAACCTGATTATCCCTGATCAACCACTAGAAATTCAAAACCCACCAACAAAGGAGTGCGAACATGATCTAGACACACCTATGACTCCAACCCTTGTTCCTGATACAAACCCTGAACCACCCGCTGCTGCTGACAATCCTGTCATGGAACTCAAGCCCCTTCCCGAGCACCTGAAGTACGTCTTTTTGGATTCAAATCAGACGTTTCCAGTGATTATCAACTCTCGACTCACACCTGACTAGGAACTCCGTTTGATTACTGTTCTCCAGCAACATCGTAGAGCCATTGGATGGACTCTCGATGATTTGACTGGTATAAGCCCTTCATACTGCACACATCGAATCTACACAGAAGAAGGCGCACGACCTTCAAGAGAAATGCAAAGACGCCTAAACCCTAACCTACAGGAGGTCGTGAAAAAGGAGATCGTAAAGTGGTTAGATGTAGGGATCATCTACCTGATCTCCGACAGTCGTTGGGTGAGTCCAATACAGGTGGTGCCTAAAAAGGCAGGACTTACCATCATCACAATTGAAGCCGGAGAAGTCATTCCTACCCGAATAGCTAACTCGTGGAGAGTCTGCATTGATTACAGAAGACTCAATTCCTCCACGAAGAAGGATCATTTCCCACTACCGTTTATTGATCAGATCCTCGAGAAACTAGCGGGAAATAGGTTCTTCTGCTTTCTTGACAGGTACTCCGGTTACAACCAGGTGGCAATCCATCCAGAGGACCAACAAAAGACCATAATCACCTGCCCCTTCGGGACGTATGCGTTTCGAAGAATGCCTTTCGGTCTCTGCAATGCACCTACAACTTTTCAATGGTGCATGCTTGCCATATTCTCAGATATGGTAGGTGACTATCTGGAAGTCTTCATGGATGACTTTTCAGCTTTTGGAGCATCATTTGACGATTGCCTCCAACACTTGGTCCAAACACTCAGGCGGTGCATCGATGTGAATTTGGTTCTTTCCTAGGAAAAGAGCCATTTTATGGTGCCTGAGGGAATTGTCCTGGGACATTTAATCTCAGAGAAAGGCATCGAAGTTGATCGAGCTAAGGTTAACCTGATTTCCAAGCTCCCTATGCCTAGCTCGATTAAGGACATCTGATCTTTTTTGGGGTACGTCGATTTTTACCATCGATTTATCCCTGTTTTTTCAAAAATCACGCGCCCCCTGACCACTCTACTCTACAAGGATGTGCCTTTCGAAATTTCCAAGGAATGCACTCAAGAATTTGAGATCCTACGTGACTGAGTCACCCAAGCCCCGATCCTACAGTCCCCTGATTGGTCTCAACCCTTTGAGATCATGTGCGATGCATCTGACTTCGCTGTAGGAGCGATTTTGGGGCAGAAAATTGACGGGAAACCTGTGGTCATTTACTATGCCAACAAAACACTGGATGAGGCTCAGCGTAACTATACGGTTACTAAGAAAGAGCTGCTAGCTATAGTATTTGCCCTAGAAAAATTCAAATCAAACCTTCTGGGTTCCCGTGTCATCATATACTCGGATCACACAGCTGTAAGGCATCTCCTTGCAAAGAAGGATGCGAAACCTCGATTAATCCGATGGATCTTACTGTTGCAAGAATTTGACCTTGAGATTCACGACAAAGCGGGAAAGCAAAATGTGGTAGCTGATCAATTATCCCATCTTCCTTCTGAAATAATTGACCCTTCCGGACCCATCACAGAACATTTTCCTGATGAGCACCTCCAGGCTATCAGTACAGGTCTTCCATGGTTCGCAGATATAGTAAATTACCTGGTATCACATTAGATTCCGTCCGATTGGCCGAAGGCCAAGAAGGACAAATTGTGTTCCGATGCCAAGTATTACCTATGGGAAGACCCATATCTATTCTGCAATGGTGCTGATCAGATAATTCGACGGTGTGTCACGGAAGTGGAAATCAATGACATACTCTCATTCTGCCATGACCAGGCATGCGGTGGGCATTTCTCAGGACATAAAATCGCATCAAAAGTCCTCCAGTGTGGCTTTTACTAGCCCACAATTTTCAAGGATGCATATGATCACTGTAAGGCATGTTCCCGTTGCCAGACTTTGGGCAACATGAGCCATCGAGACATGATGCCTCTACAGCCGATCTTGGTATGCGAAATTTTTGATATTTGGGGGATTGATTTTATGGGACCCTTCCCGATCTCGAATGGCTTCGAATACATCTTACTCGCAGTTGACTACGTGTCCAAGTGGATAGAAGCTATTCCGACCCGAACCAACAATCATAAAGTTGTTATCAAATTCATTCATCAAAACATTTTCTCAAGGTTCAGGATTCCACGAGCAATAATTTCCGACGGAGGGACCCATTTCACAAACGCTCAGTTCAGGTCACTGATGACTAAATATGGGGTGTCACACTGAATCTCTACTCCTTACCACCCCCAAACTAATGGTCTAGCTAAGCTATAAAACCGAGAAATCAAAAAAATCCTTCAGGTTACTGTTCGACCTGATAGAAAAGATTGGTCTTCTCGGCTTCCGGAAGCATTGTGGGCCTATATGACAGCTCACAAGACCCAATTAGGAATGTCTCCCTTCAGACTAGTGTACTGGAAGGCATGCCACCTCCCCATCGAATTGGACCATAATGCCTATTGGGCAGTACGGAATTGTAATCTAGATCTTTCTAAGGCTGGAACCCACAGAAGACTTCAAATAAGCGAGATCGATGAATTACGCCACGATGTGTATGAGAACTAGCGAATTTACAAAGAACGGGTTAAAGCTTTTCACGACAAACACATTTCTAGAAAGGTCTTTCATCCTAGTCAAAAGGTTTTACTCTTTGATCCCCGACTCAAATTATTCCCAGGAAAGCTACGATCTAAGTGGGTCGGACCTTACCTAGTCCGACAAATCTTTGGAAATGGAGCCATTGAAATCAGCCCACTCAGCCACGATTCCGAACCCTTTGTTGTGAATGGTCAGAGACTCAAACTGTTTATTGACAGGACCGATATAAATTTGGCTGAGTCATCCTCTACCCTCCATTCCTCTTGAGCTCATTGCGCCCAGTTGATGGTGTAAAATCAGCGCTTAACGGGAGGCAACCCGTCATTCTTTGAAAAACCCGAAACTTTTTCTGACATTTCTATGCAGAATTCATATTAGGATTCATCCATTAGAACAGCCGACTTCACCTCAGGTATCCCTACCCGAGATTAGAAATCATTCGCAACAAGTCATTTCGACCCGTTCACTCACCACACACCTGTCCTAATGCATGAACTAAGTTGAATCAAAACTCCCTAAGTCACAATGAGGACATTGCAAATCTTAGGCATGGGGGGTATGAAAGTGCAGAACTTGTAAGAAAAGGTTTTAAACAAAAAAATTCACATTCGCCAAAAATACCATAAAAATTAAATTTTTTTTAAAAAAAAAAAAAAAAAAGACTTGAAGGAGGGGAGAAACAATTCAGGGTCATACAAAATGAGAGGAGGAAAAGAGTAAAATGACAAAAACAGAGCACAAAATGAAAAAGAAAAAAAATAGTCATTAGTAAAAGATTAAGGGATTAACGGAAGTTCTAGACCAGATCAAGAAAAGAGAAAAAGTGCTAAGGTAACATAACAAGAGATTAGTGGGAACGCTGATTTTAGGCCTCTTGGGCTAGATTCTTTAGCTTAAAAATTCAGGTATCTGTTAAAATCTGGATAATCCTCAAGAGGTTGGGGAAAATGCGAAGCTTAAGTATTAGGTCTAAGGCTTAGGAAGTATTCAGCCTCATTAACTGACCTTTGGTTTGTGGGATTCGGTAACCTAAGCACCCCAAATTCACACACAGTCTGGTTCATTGCACATAAATATCTAAATCATGCAAAAGTCACCTAGATTAGGAGTGGCCAATCAACACAAGTTGATTTGGATGAGTTCCCGGCGCGGAGAGGCGGGAAATTCCCCTCGAAGATGTGTAACAACATATCGTCTCCTTGGTGCTTGTCTCTTAGGTTATTTAAATATCCTACTGGGGGCATGTAAGCAGTCTGCTGGTTTAGATACCATGGGTGGCATTATCACGAAATGTCGATCGCCAGGGTCTGAATTCGGCCACGGAATGCCATGGGCGGGATTATCTCGAAATCTCGAAAGCCAAGGTTCTGGGGGTTGCCATGGGCAGGATTATCTCGAAATCTCGATAGCCAGGGACCCCTTGAGGATTGATGATGGGGATGAGGAATCCGATACAGACCGTGTTGGGAAGCTAATCCGAAGCTAGAAATAAAAAAGAAAAGAGAAAGAAAAGCTCTCCAAACAAATAAATCTTCTATCTCTCTCTTACAAAAATGCACTGCAAACTGAACCTAGGCTAAAAATGTCTCAAGCACGGGTGCTTTAACCGCGGAGTCCAATAAACCCTAGGTTAGTTTCTGTGGGCCTTAGAAACCTTTGCGGAGGACTGAGGCTAAAGTGGGTCAGGTCCAGATTTCGGTTGGTACTTGAGTACCTCTAGTCCTATTATCGGCATTCCGACCTAATCACAAAGAAAAGGAGAAGCACTTATCATAATTGTTGACAGACACTCAGGGTCTAGAATGGAAGTTAAAACCTTGAAATTTTGCTAAGGGACTTGCAAAAGCTAGGCATGGGGGTATGACGAGAGCCTCATCATGAGCCATAACTAGCTCATTTTGACCTAATAAAGAGAATAAAAGCTCCTACTTGACTTAAAAGAGGGCTTAATTGGAGGAATAAGTGTTCTGAGAAGAAAACATGAAGTAAAGGTTAAAACTATAATTTTACCATTGCAGTACATAAACAGAATTTCTCAAAGACAGAGCATAGGTCAAATGGTCTAAATAAGATAAAAAGGGGGTTGAATCAATCAGAAATGGATTCATGTGCAATCTAGGAATTAAATGACATTTGGTAACCCTAAAACAGACCTGCTTAATTCAACAAAGTTTAGATCAGGATAAAAGTCAAATAAACCCTCTAAATATCATGGAAAAATATCCCCTAGGGTTTAGAACATTCAAATTAGCCTTTGGAACCTAGTTTGACCTAAATTAGGGTCCTAGCTCATCAATTAACCTAAATTGGGTTTTTACGCAAAATGTCTAGTCAAACATGGTCAAACCTAAAATCCAACTTCACCATTGGATTCCTTAGGTCCAAATTAGGTTTATACCAAAATTTGGACCTAAGGGAAGGTCATCTTGACTTACTTTGCAAAATAGTCCACCCAATTACATTCTGGTCCTAACTTTTGAAAACCTTTGTGAAAACCCCCCCAACTTTTGTTGTCACTTTCTGCATTCCGGTCCCTCTGCCAATGCAGCAGAAGACCCATACTTCGGCGAAGTTGTGAGGATGATTTCTCCTCGCTTCCCCAGGGAGCTACTCTCTGATGTGAAAGGGGGTTCCCTATGAAGTCCCCTACCGCCTAAGCAGCTCCCCATGCCTTGTTTTGCACCATACCTCTCGTGCGAATGCTCGAGAGGTATGGGTGTTGTACCTACGAAGACCTCCGGTGAGAGCTTCGCTCACCCTCCGTGCATCTGCCCCTCTACTGGCACCTTTAAAAGAAACCCCAGGACCAGCCACTTGAGGCAAGCTTGTCTTGGCGGAGAATCCCTCAAAATTTCCTCTCTTCCCTCTCTGGCAGGAAACCCACATGCTCCGACAGCCACTCCTCCTCCTTCTCGTCGCTCTGCTGCCATACCAGCAGCAGAGATAGCTTCGTCTCGTCTTCCTGCGTCGCGCCAGACCAAGCGCACGCCTCCCTGCCCACTTCCTCATTGCCACTCTCTCCCTCTGGGTGTTTCTTCTCCGACGACAGTCGATACGACTGCCCGCCTCTCCTACCCTCTTCGCCCCTGCAAGTAGGTTATAATTACTCCCCAGCCTTCCCTCTTTATTTTCCCCACATTATTTCATTCAAACCGACCCTCGACTGTCCCTAACCACAATCACCTTCCCCGTCTCTGGCCACCCTCCGGCAAGTTGCCCCCATCAATCCGCAGCTCCACACAACTGGCCGACCGTCCCAGAAGCTCCGCCTCGTCACACTAAACGCCTTCCGTGCCTCCACAGCCCCTCCACACTAACGCAACATGCCACTGAACACACCCACTTTTCCGGCCACAGGATGACCTAGGCACACACGCCTAGGCCGCCTAGCGGCCTACTGCACAGCTCAGCACCTTCGTCGTGCCATGGCGAAGGTTCCCCAGTGGTTTGGTTAGGCCGAGAGGCCCTTTTAGTGCTTGACAGGTCTACTGCCTTGGCCGCCATTATCGACGATTCGAGAAGCTCCCAAGCGAGCTCTAGGCTTTAGAGCTCCAGGTTTTCAGTTGCTGCAAAGGCGGGCGAGTTGTGTGAAGGCAGTCAGCTGGCAAGCGAAGGAAATCAAGGCTGCAATTGAGGAGATTGCGAGGAGGTCTTCTTGCGGGCGCACGTGAGGAGAAGCAACGGGTTAGTCCCACATCGTAAGTTCACAACGCGCCGCACTGGTTTAAATTATTTTTGTGAATAAGCCTTATCGCCTCCGAATCCACTGGGGTGAGGTCCCTCACCCATCACACCTGCCTCGTCCGCGGATTCACCTCGTGGACCTGGCGGGATCCGACCCGACAGCATCGAGCACACCTCGCGCACCGTATCACATCGGTGCTCCTGGTCTCGGGTGCGCAACCCAACCCGTAAACCCAAATCTGGGAGAGCTGCTTGTGAGCAGTTTGCAGAGAGAGAGATACGTGCAGGTAGAGGGAAGGGTTAGGTTTTGCTGTGCCTTGTGTGTAGAAACAGACTACCGAAGGAGAGAGGCTGAAAGAAAGAAAAGGCAAGGCAGAGAAGAAGCAGAAGAAGAGAGGCCGTGCAGAAGAAAAGAGAAGGAAGGAAAAGGAGATACTGCAGAGGAAATAGGAAAAGGCTCGCCAAAGAAGGACTCAGGAGAAGAGCAAGAGAAAGGAAGAATAGGAGAAAGAGAGAAGAAGAAGAAGGACTAACAGAAGACATAATCAAAAGAAGAAGAACAGTGAAGAAGATCAGAGGCACGCAACAGCAAAAGAAGAAGAAGACTCTCATTTTAAGACATCTGATACAGAAATCAGACGTCCAATTCTGTTCTTTTTAGCAATTCATTTTTGTAATTCTCTCATTGAACTAATTGTTTTCTCAAGTCTTTAAAAGTACTTAGATTGCTCCCTGTGTTCGACCTTGGATACTCCGGTTTTCAAGTAATAAAATCTTTATTTGTTTTGAACGTTTTCTTGGCTATACTACAACGTGATAATCTTTAAAAACCTGATAAAACATACGCGAAACAACATCTGACTTAAGTTTTGGGCATCTAATTTTGTAGGGGGGTCTCTTGGAATTTGATCAGATCCAAACAGGGATCTTGTGTCAATAGATGGGGCATCTGATATGGTCATATAATATGTTCGAGATTAATATTGGATGTCTAAAACTAAGTAGGTTTGTTCCCGGAAGTGATTAGATCCAAACAAGGATGTTGTTTTTACCCATTAGATGTCTTATAGGACGTTTGGAGATGTCATTGGACATCTGAATCTAAAGTTAATTTGTGATAATTGATTCCTGAGAAGTAAATGGTTATATTAGGAGTTGACCTGTCGTTTGGGATTATTGATAAAGTAATCTTATCTTGATTCAAGAGGATTCTAATCAGAAAAATTGTGCTTTGGGTTTAACAGTCGTTTTATTAGATGTTTGATAATGTCTTCAGACACCCAGATATAGGCATGGACATCTGAAAATAGGTATAATCATCTAAAGCCTAAGTGTCTAGATTGTTAAGGTAGGATATTTGGTTATTAGACGTCTGATACTATTATTAGATGTCTTAAAAGAAATTATCTGATATCTGATTATTTGTTGGACATCTAATAAGGCTGACAGATTACTATTTTGGTTTTCTAAGTCGACTCTAAGATTTTCGTAAGAGTCCTAAGGATAGGTGAGTGTGTTTAGGACCTAGGTGCTTCTATTATGGGCTCTTTAACATGAATCTAAGAAAATAAAGAGCAACAAAATATTACAATGACAATATATTCTAAGTCCTATTCTTCATTCTCATTCTTCTTCAATCTTTGAGTTAAATGCTTCATCTTCACACTCCTTGATCCTTTTGTCCTTCCATCAAGCTCCTCCAATCTTCCATGAAGTTGCGCTTGAACTCCTTCACACTTGGTTTCATTTGCATTTAACTTGAAATCTTAATCTTCAAAGCAAATGTTGAATCCTAAGTGTTTTGTTATTATCAAAATCAATGATCATGATGCCTTTGCATCAACAATGAGAATGAATTACTTGAGGATGATTCTGATTCATCGCCTCCCATAAATAATCAAATTTAAATACCCTCCTTTGAATGAGACATTCACGAGATTGAGGAACTATTGGGAGTGTCTTATGATTAATTGTTTGATGATATAAAGAATCCTCAATATACCCACCCTGAAATTCATAAATTATTGGATTTTGATGAGGTTCCAGAAATTGAACAACCAAATGACAAACCATGATTCAATGTATGAGGTAAAGGAGGATACAACCTCAGAAATGGAGTTCAAAACATGATAGATCAGGGAAGAAATTACAATCCAACCAGTTCAAATGGAAGTCTTGATTCTGAGGAAGAGACGATTTCTGAGGAGGAAGAGGTAATTTCTGATGAAGATTTTGAGGAATTAAACATAGCCTTACCTATATCCTCATTCAACCAACAATCTAGAGAAATTATGATCTTTGATTACTTCAACCCATATGATTTACCCCATATGATTAGATTCCAAGTCATACTTGAACTTCAATACAAATCCTTCACCACCTCTTCTTGAACTTTGTAATTGGATCAATTAGTAGGGCCAACCATCATGAACCATGTTTTTCCTATCTCCATCTTTCTCTCTCCAGTTTGTACCCCAGACCAGGAAAACTCTTTGGACTGGGGCTACATCATCAGTTGGTCTGCATTTGTGAACCACTGATTCTTGAACCACATGATCATATCTTCATATTAATCTTGATCCTCTCTGCAATAATCTTTGACCTTTCCATTAGGCTGTTGATATCTTTTTTATAGGGTCTGTGCCTAACTAAAGGTGTTAAGCATAGCACTTATATATATATACAAAGCATGTCTCTTATAGAGATGAATTTTAGTCTGGTTTGTAGAGTCGGAGCTAATTGGGTTGCATCATGTCGACTCAGATATTTATAGGTGATTTCTACCCTTTTCTTTATGTTTATCGCATATAATGAGGGCAATGCATGAAATAGGCATGAGGGGATGGATTTACATATTTTGACTAAGTCACCCTTTTAGTAGTGTCCAAAATTATGTATCTTGCCATGTCTACTGTTTTGCATGTTTTCACCCTTTATATATTAATTTTCAAAGAAAAAATAAGAAAAAAAAACTACAAAAAAAAAATCAATGTTTTTAGAGTTTGAGTTGTGAAAAATTGGAAAATATTGATTTTGAGGATTGACTGATCTTAGGAAATATACAAAGTCTTTTCACTTAGGCTCTTCAGGTTGTTTTTTGACTTAATTAACTTGAGTACTTACTAAAACATGAATTTGTTTTCCCAAGTCATTGATGAGCTTTGAAAAAGCCAATGTATTAAGTCAATGGGGCGATAAGTATGTAATTTATCTTCTTGCCCTCTAGTTTGAAAAGTGTGAGAAAATTAAGCTCTCTACACTTGCACGTACTCACTAACTCATCTTTTGGTCGACCTACCATTGAAATCAAAGTAACCAATAGGACTTACATTGAGGCATGGTTGGCATGTTGTAGTAGGAGAGCCTCCTTATTGCTGGATGTCCAGATCCCATCCGTACATTTTTAGCCTTTCGTGCCTTTGTTTCAGAGATACTCTTGAATGGGACTAGGGAAGCCACCTACCTAGAAAAATGAGTGTGAAAAAGAAGACAGGACAAGAAAAATGTAGTAGCTGGAGGAAGTTTATATATAAAAAAAAGATTGAAAAGAAAAGAGAGATCAAAAAGAAATTATGTACGCATCAAAAATCCCACAAATCCCAAAAACTGTGAGATAACCAGTAAGAAACCTTTTTAGGTTTAACCGGGGAGATACACCTTAGAGGTTGACCTTGGGATAGATAAGAGTAGGGAGAAAGCTACCAGTTATTAGTAAGGCAAATTTAGAGAAAGGCTAATAGGGCAAAGAGACGATCTTAATCTAGTTGAGAGCTCAGTTCATTAAGGTTAACCATTTGGTGAGGCAACTATCCAATTGCACACATAGATGCTTAAAATTCAAGTTCAATTTAAACCTTAAGTGGGTTGATAGAGCCATAAACATTACTCTTGAGAATAATTTTATCACAACTTAGGGTTACTTGTTACATATAATCGATGTTTGGAGGAATTTTGCTAGCATCTTCTTGCTCTTCTCTGGTATACCAACTTATCTTATCTATATTCATGAAGCAGCCTTAAATGGAAGTTATTAGAAATGTAGTTAAGGTAAGTCTTGGGGGTATACTGGAGAAATGTGAGGAGATGTTGTCGAAATTTCTCTAGACACCGGTTGAACATAACAAGTAACGTTGTGATCAAATCTTCAAGGATGGGCTATCAAGTGAAAACCTTCATTAAAATACACACATCATCCCTATTTTCATTTCTAGCTTAAGGGTGGTTTACTGTAAATAGCTACCATGGACAAGTCATGGATTGGTTTGGGGACCTTGTATAACACTCAATATAATAGTGGAGTCCTTTCATTCTTAGATTAGGCCTTCCATGAGGATAGGAAACATTATAGACGAGGAGAACATTTAGAGAAAATGTTTTGTTCATGTAGGAAGTGTTTAATGGATTCGTTCAGGATAAAAACACTATATTTGAGCACGTGATCTGCAATGGTTGGTGACAACATTACACGAAGTGGACTACACATGGAGAGGAACTAACAGAGGATCACCCAGGGAATGCAATGGAAGTTGATTACTATGATGATGATGTCTAAGGGAATCAAATTGATGAGATGCTTAATAAGGTGAAAGTGGGTGATGTTGAGATTGGGAACAAGGAAGAAACATTAAGAAGCATAAATCTGTTTTATGATGCAATGAAGGCAGTAGAAGAACCATGCTCCCGAAATTGAAGTTATTTCAAATGAAAGTTATGAATAGAGCTACAACAAAATTAATGCTAGAGGTACTTCAGTTCATACAGGAGTTGAAGAATAATCCCAGTGGCTTTCTTAAGTCATGGTATGAAGCGAAGAAGTAGATTCGAGTAATGGAATTCAATTGTGAGAAGATTCATGCATGTCCGGATGACTACGTGTTATGCAAAAACAACTATTTTTGGTTGACTACTTGCCCAAAATGTGGCATGAAAAGGTACAAAGGAGACAATAAAACAAAGGGTCTAACACAAAATGTTGACATAGATTGATTACCAATAGGCACTAGGATCCCAGTCGAGATTAATCCTTCGGGTGAAGCAAAAAAATACCCAGGTTCACTAATAGGATGGAGATGCTTATGAAATCGATCGTGCCTCTTTCATGCTTCGATTGGAGGAAAGTGTCAAAGGAGTTGAAGGCGACACTTATTCGTGAGTTGCAGGTAAATACATTTCCACTATCCATTTTATAAACCTTAATTAAATTTTATTTATATAAGACTTACAATAATTTCCTAATTGTAGGAGATATTTAACTGGGGCCCGATCTAAACATGCCCAGGTATATTCTAAAGCATGTGGGCAAGATCCATCATGGTTGGAGGGAGGAGGTGAAGACTATGGTAAGAAATTTTACAATTTAAAAATACAATAGTTAATAATTTTTTGAAAAATGTTGCTAACAATTTTTATAAATATTTTAGTAGTTTAATAATTGGCCATTTGAGGAGGCATTGAGGAATGTGCCTCTAATGGCTACACCTAACATTTGGAGGGAGGCATTGCGAGCATTGGAGAAATCCAATGATAGAGGACAAGAATTCGTTGTTTTTTTTTTTGAGACAAAGAGGAATGCTATCATGCTACAATAGCAATCGAGGAGAGCATTTTATTCATAAAAAATAAATCAGGATCTTACAAGATAGATCCCCACATACGTATGAGGGACTAGCACACATTTACAATTTGTTCCACACATACCAGCCTCTCGTGAAACAAAACCTCTTTCCTCACTCTTGTTTGGTATTCGTAGAGCGTGTTTCGATAGGAAAATGTCGTAGTATAGTGAGCAATACGATCAAACAAAGATATTTAATAAAAGATAACGAGACTTGAGTCCCGGTCGTTCATCTTTGCGAGGCATTTGTTTTACTGTTGAATTCTATCTTTTACCACTCTACTTTGTTTAAAATTGCACATCGGTTTCTAGTCTTCTGATTAAGATTTCACCACTTCTATTATGAACCCTGATTACGAGCGCATGCGTTAAATAGATCACAAAAGTGAAAGTGTGAGTTTCTGTGTGCACAGTTCTAGTGAGGTGGTGATTGTTTACAGAAAATGCATCCATAGTTAGATTTTCTATATTTTCCAGAAACGACATGCTTGTTGCAAAATAGATAAATGAGTGAAAATAGGCAACTTGAATCATGCAGAAAAGATGGCAATTAATAAGCTCATTGTGATTTCAAAACATAGAGATGTATATATATAAAAATGCATCTTTCATTCATTCATTTGGAGAGGCGTTTGCAACAAGAACGATAAAGGAAAGCTTGTATAGAAATGCTTAAAATGTAAATCTAGCTACCAGAAAACAATCGCATACAAGAATCTACGGAGGGGATTTTGCATGCATCATTGGGGGAGAATATGGACTACACTAATAAGTAGTAAATAAAAGTAGTAAATGTAAAGAGATAGCTACTAATCTATCAAAAAGTGAGGGCATTCGGAGGTGGTCTCCGATGGCCTTGGAGTGGTAGAGAGGAGAATGAGGGGCGACCAATGGAGCTTAGGTCGGCCCTTGGAGAGAGGTTGGACGAGTGATCCAGCATCCTGGCATGGTGTCCTTCATGATAATGCTCAGCTCATGGAGATGGAGTGGAGAGGGTGGCAGCTAGCCTAAGTGGAGGTGGATGGAGCCAAGTAAGTATGGCCAAAAAGTGGATGGGTGAAAATGGCCACCCCTTAGGTCTTTTTATAGACCTAAAGGATTCTCTCTAGAGAAGTGTGGAACTCTCTAGAGAGAGCCCAAGAGTGGCCAACCAAGAGAGGATAGAAGTGGTTCTTAAATCCATAATTTATGGATCTAAGAATTGAATGCCTCTTGGTTGCTAAATTTGGCAACCAAGAGTTGACACCACTTCAAGAGGGTTCTAGAGGACTCTAGAGAAGTGAGGGTGCATGAATGGGTGTGTGTGTGTGTGTGTGGTCATGCCCTAGGTGTCTAAGAGGTCTAGGTTAGGTCCTAAGGGGTTTGGGTAGGTGTATACCTTGAATTAGGGTTGCTTGCCTTAATTGCTAAGGGGAAATTGTAATTAAACATAACCTAAGTTTAATTGAATGAGTGTAAACCTAATTGAGAGTGAAATAATTCAATTAGGTTGGGTTTAGGTCAATTGGACTCTCACTAAGTTCAATTGAACTTGTGTGGATTGAGATTTGAGCTCAATTGGACTCAATGAGTCCAATTGGCTTAGGTGATGGTAATTGACTTTGAACTAAGTCAATTGGGTTTAGTGAGGACATAATTAGGTCCTTAGGTAGGTCCAAAGGTGATGTACTAGGGTTAAGACACCTTAATTTAGGTTCCTATGGGGTTCAGATTAGGTCTAGGGAGCTAGAAATCCAAGATCAAGGCTTGAATCTCAAAATAGGAATTGGAGACCAGCCCTAGACGTCCAAAAACAAAATCAGATGACTTATACTCAAAAATCAGAAGTTCAGACTTCAGTTCTGGTAGTCCAATTTGAGTCAGGGGGAAATCTAGATTCTATTTTGGGTATTCTGCAGAAATTGGACATCTGACAAAGTGTCTGGACGTCCAATAACACTGTAGAATTGGGCTTGAGGTGTGTGGGAGTTGGCTAAGGGTCCTGAACATCCTGTAACTTATCTAGACATCCAGATAAGGGTTGGAACTAGGGTTTTGGGCCTTCCTATGGTGTTGTGGCCTAATCTAAGGGTGTCTAAGGCTTAGGGAAGTCTCTAGGCTATCTAGGGTTAGGATGGGCCTAAGCTCTTCACATTTTTTTGCTTTATTTCTACTTAATAGAATAGCAAACCTTAACTCCCTTACATCATTATTCCTGCATCTAATCTAAGTCTTCTGCTCCAGCTCTACTGCAACACCCGTTATTCCTGATCCGCTTCAGATCCTGCTCCAGATCTAGCTCCTGATCAGCTTATTGCCTGCAATCGACATAATGCACTTAATCAGCACATTATAACATTATTTTATGCAAAGCTAAAATAAAGCAGTAATGATGCAAATAATGCTTATGCATGCATGAATTACCCTACTTATGCTAAGTTCTAGCCTAATTTAGGTCAATTAAGACCTATGATTGCTACACAATCAACTCTCCACACACACCACATCACTGTCGCCATATGAATATGCGGCTTATCATGTAGCAAAAAATTATGCCATAGAGCATCCCACATGGGGAGAGGTTCCCTGCATACTCTTGTCCAAATCGTATTAGTAACCACATAAGAGGAAAAAATGTGAGTAGAACTATCGGTGGGCAATCCACAAAGCAGACACGTTTGTAAGGCAATACCCATCCTCCAACTTCTGAGATCCCCTGTAATCAATCCATCCCTCTGCCATAGCCACAGAAATATTTAGTCTTTAGTTGGGAACTTCAGCAGCCATAGTTTCCTTCCTATCAGATCAGCCTCAGAAATAGACCTCACCAAAATATTTTCATACGCTCGGGATGGAGTGAAGATCCCATCCCATCTATAACTATCTTTCAAACCAACCACCAGCCTAAAGGCCATCAAATCCTACTGTAGTCGCATCTTCTCCTCCTAAGTTCTTGTGCCTTCTCTACTTGAGTCATCATCATCAATCCACCAGGTCTCCTCCAAATCAGAGCAAAACCTGCAAACTGAGTCCCATTTATTTGTAGTAACTACATAGACTCTTGGATACGCATCCTTCAATAGTCCCAAAGCTGACCATTCCTTCTACCAGAACTTGAAAGAGCACCCATCACCTAGGACCGGCTGAAACACCTGCCAATTGTTCCTCATTGCTTGTACCACAGATTTCCAGGAAGGGGACGGTTTGAATGGCTGAAGACGGTCTAAAGAGCTTTGAGAACTACCACAATTTTCTTTAATAAGGACAACCTAGTTCTTTAATCTAATGGCCCACTTAAGAAGTAATGCATCATTGAATTCTTTAAGCGATTTTATCCCCATTCCACCCTACTCTTTTGGCATACATAATTTATCTTACTTCAGGGGTTGTAGAAATTTACCTTCATGGCTTGCTCCCTTCCAAAAAAATTGTTTCCACATCACATCAATGTGCTTCCAAATGGACTTAGGTGCTCTGAACATAGTAAAGAAGAAAACTAGGATGGAGGTAATCACCGAATTGAAAAGAATAAGCTTACCTCCCTTGGATAGGTATCTGCTACTCCACCCTTCCAATTTGACTGAGATTTTGTCAAACAAAGTATTCCAGCCACTTTTTTTTAATTTAGAGCACTTCAAAGGCAATCCCAGGTATCTAATCGGAAGTGTAACCAGAGGGATACCCAATATAGAGGAAATGGACACTTGCTCATCACTAGAGAGCCCAAAACAGACCAGAGATGATTTATCCCCATTTTAATTTCAGATCGGATATCTCCCCAAAAATCTTTACCATGTTTAATAATTCTTGTGCTTCCTATTCTTTCCCCTCTACAAAGAAGACAGTGTCATCGGCATACTGTAGTATTGGAGCCAAGCACTCCTATTAGATATGGAATAGCCTCTGATCATACCAACCTTTGATAATCTACGTGCATACCTCGCTAAAGTGTCAACCGCAAGGTTGAAAACAAGTGGCGCAAGCAAGCATCCTTGTCTAACATCGCATTGTGGTTGAATCCTCACCTCACATGGTCTACCATTTATCAGAGGTGAATACAAGGTAGTGGTGATGCATCTTTTCATCCATTGCAGCCATATGAGTGGAAATCCTATTGTCTTGAAATCTCCCATAAATAATGCCATGATACCGAGTCATAAGCCTTTCAAAAATCTACTTTCTAGAGAAAAGCCTTACACTTTCTCCTGTGCCATCCCATCACCATCTCCTGAGGCATAATGAAAGACTCTTATAGCGATCTGTTTGGGAGAAAAGCATATTGAACTAGAAGAATCTAATCTTGTAGAACACTCTTGAGTCTAGTTTCCAGAACCTTACCACCAAATATATAGAGTTTGAAAGTGCAATGGGTCTAAAGTCCAGAAAGCTATCTGCCCATTGTTTCTTGGAAGTAGGAAAAGGTACAACCGATTTATCTTATCAAAACCATAGTTGCCCTTTTCTAACTCATTAATTACCTCCATCACCCCCACTTTTAAAACATTCCAAAATTCTTTATAGAAAAAGACTTGCATTCCATTCGGACCCGGCGAGCCCTCCTTGTTCAGATCATTAATACCATACAGTACCTCCTTTTCAGAGATGGAAAACACTAGGTTGCCAGCCTGCACTTCAGAAATCCGTGGAAAAATCGACCCTGCCATTCTCTAATCACCCCTCCTTGTTGCCTGAGAGGTGTCTCTGAAATATCTGATGGTTGCTGATGATAACGTCATCATCAGCCATATCTAGCTTTAATTAATCACAATCAAGGAATAAATGCTCCTACATAATCGCCAGAAGAGCCTTAATTTACTGCAAATCCATTATGAGAGAATAACAAGAAGGCAGGGGTAAAACTGTAGTTTTAACAGCATAACTCAATTTCAAAACAATCATGAGATTTCTCAAGGGTTAATTAAAGGTCCAATGGTCTTAAATGTCTAACAAGTGGGTTCGTGCAGACAGAAATAGGTTTTTGTGCATTTCGAGAATTAAATAACATCTGAAACCCTAGAAACAGACCTTCTTAATTAACTAAGGTTCTGGCAAAGACAAATTTCACATAAACCCTCTAAAATTATATAAAAATATTTCTCCAGTGTTTGGAATGCTTCATTTGATCATCAGAACCCATTTTCACCTAAAATAGAGTCTCAAACAAATAGTTGACCTAATCTGGGTTTCTACACAATTTATCCATACAAACTTGGTCAAAACAAAAATCCAACTTCACCATCAGATTCCTTAGGTCCAAATTAGGTTTGTACCAAAATTTGGGCCCAATCAGAGATTATCTTGACCTAGTTTGCAATTTGGTCCTATCTAACTCTTTTCTCTCACACACATGCCCTAACTTTCAAAACCCCTACAAATAGGCTCATATCTTCGTTGTCACTCTTTGCAAATAGGTCCTTCTACCATTATCGTGGAGGAATCCTTCTCTGGCGACCTTTGATTGAAGAGAACTCCTCTAATTAACGAATCCCTTCCAAAATTGGAAGGGAGATTCCTTATGGAGTTCTCTTTCCAACACACTAGACCTTGATTCTTATAACCTTCCCAATCTCTCATGCGAACGCATGAGAGATTCGGGTATCTCTTAGGTTTCCAACACCGACGAACCTTCCAAGTTCAAGAGCTTAGTTTCCAAGCTTCAACCTCCCTCTAAAAGCCTATAAAAGGATCCCCAATGCACACCAATCCTTGGATGCTCGAATTCGATCGAAATCACCCTCAATTCCTCCCCCCTCTCCGACCGAATAGTTCCTCAATGTACAATGACCTCCTTTGACTCCATTATTCATCTGTTCGCAATACCGACGATGGATCTACCTTCCTCAACTTCTTCTGCTCTTGGCCATACCAACAGGAGCCTCCTTCCCATCGTCGCTGCCACTTCTACCCGACTGGAGTAGCTCACTTCCACGGCTCTGGCCATACCATACCTAGCATCCTCCTTATCCTTTTTGACCCATAGAGTGGGTAGTTAGGTCTCTCTAGTTCTTTAGATTAACTTCCCTTATCAAAAACCCAAACACAACTCCTCGACACTACTGTTCACCCCCATCTTTTCCTCGTCCGACCACACCTCCGGTGAGGCGCTTCCATCTCTACACACATCCACATGCCTCACCACCACACCCATAACCTTCACTGTACTCCACCCACCAAAACCCTCTCTCATTTGCCTTCTTATCCACCTAGAATCTTATCCACCTAGAATACCCACCAAACAAACCCACTTCCTCCGGCCATCTCCGCTTCCATCAGGCCACCACACACCTCACCTCGCTACACCATGCACACCACCATGTTCGGTGCTCCACAATGGAGCTACTGAACTCATTTGACAAGGCTGAGAGGTTGTTCTTTATTTTTCAGGTATCAAGCCCGCAGCACCATTAACGAAGGAGTTTCGAGCAAGCTCAAAGCATGCTTCCCAGCCGAAAAGCTTCAGGTCCTGTGCCCAGGCTGTGTGGATGCACCCCAGGCATCACTCTAGGTCTTCGATTGCAAGCCTCCACATTAGCTGCTGCACCAATTAGCCCGTCCTCTAGTGCAACTTTGCACACAGAGAAACCTTGTGGGCTTAGTCCCATATCGTTAGTGGAAAGACGACAACGCACGCATAAAGGTGATTTGTCACACCGGCTTATCGCATTGACACTTGGGGTTGAGGTCCCCCATACCCATTCACACCTCATTCGTGACACCTGCACATGGGCCTGGTCCGAACTCGATTACCTGCCTAAGCATCTCACACCTCGGCTATGACACTCATGCACACAACCCTGGTCACAAATGTGCTCATACCCAATTACCCGAATACCCGGTTGTCCCTTGTGAAAGAGAAGGAAGAGAGCATAGGGTCAAGGGGGTTTTTGCTATGGAGAACAATGGCTAGCACTTAGCTATTTGAGAAATTATGCCCTATGTGTGAAGAGAAGAGAAGAAGAGAGAGAAGGAAGAAAAGCCAAGGGAAGAAGGAGCCATACAGAAGAAAGCCAAAGAAGAGGAACAACAGAAGAAAATCAAAGAAGAAGCACTGTAGCAATGCACTTTAATTTGTTTTATTTCACAATCAGACGTTTGATTCACTGTTTGTTTATTTGATTCTATTTGAGTAATTGCTATATATGTGTTAGGCTAATAATTGGTGATCCAAATCACCATTACTTTGTCTAGTGTTACTTTTATCTCCTTATATACTCATGTTATACATTGCATACTAGTTTTTTAATAATTAATTATGCTAATTTATATTGTATTTTGAGATTAGCACGTGAATGCAATACTTGCTCCCAGCGAATGACCTCAGACTTCATTTCTAACATTCTGAGCTTATAAATTTTGTTTATTGTTCAATTTATTGCGGATTTCAAACTACGACGACAATACTTTGATTTAAATCACTGATATATCACTTCAACATTTTGGCGCCGTTGCCAGGGAGCAACATGCAGTTCATCGCTATTCTCTTACTACATTTTGATTATATTCAAATACTAACTTCCCCTATTTGATTTCTTGTGATTTTGCAAGGTATATTATGAGGCAATCTGTTGCGCAAAGCAGCCACTCCAGGGTAGGTAACTTTTCTATTCTTCTCTAATCAACCTCTTAATCTTGGGAAGACAAAAAAAGGAAATAATCAATTAGGAATCACCTACCTTATTTTTATAGTAATCAACATTTAAAAATGCAAGTTTCCTAATTTGCGAACAAATTTCGTATCTGATTGCAGCTTGAGGCGATTCTGTTAGAGATTCCCATCCTTAATTTCCTGTACCTATTAGGGATCACACTTAATTCCTAAATCACTTTGGGCTTACACATCGTCTTGCTTGGAGCCTAAGGTGATCAATTGGAGAACAACTGGACCTGCATTAGAGCTAATTAGGGTTTCAATTTTAGGGTTTTGTAGTGCTAGTTAACACTTGCCTGCATAAAAGGAAGCAAACCCACCCGCATTTGTGTGCCACCCAAACCCTATTTAAAAAAATCTAATCAACAAAAACCCTAAAAATCAGGCTCTAAATTCACTTGAACCCTAAAACCCTTGGACCGAATAACTTAAGAGTCAATTCAAGGTGATTTCTAGGTCTTGACCTAGACTTCATTCTGCCATCTTTAGGGCAAGTAAGGTGAAGTTGACCTACATTGTGGACCAACCAACCTCCAAATTAGGTCACAAGTCAAATGAACTTCCAATCAAGTGAAACTCAAGACACAAATTAAGACTTGAAATTGGTAGACCTAAGGTCTTAAGTTCATACATTCTGGTCTAGCTGGAACTGCAGTGACAAGGAAAGTTAGGTGGGGGAAACCTTGTAACCTGTGGGGTGCTCTACTGTGTAGGGGTCTTTGTGGGGCTCTTCCTTCCTGGTTGCCCAAGTACTTCTCAGTGTGTGAATTTCTGATTCAGAGGTATCATCTGCGTCGAAACTATCTTAGTCATCCAAAAATCTTTGGGTGCCTTGATTGGGTCAAATTTCACATCCAGTCCCTCATTATTTCTATTAGAGCACACACACAGGAAGGTCCTTAGGCTTTTAACCTAATAGACCTCTTTAGATTTTCTTGGGAATTTCTAATTTGATCTGATCAACTTCAAATCTAATCTTGAGTTTGATTCTGTATCTTGATTCCACCACTTGTTTCAAAAATGTAGCCTGGCTATATAGGAAGACTGTTTAAGAAACTTGAGTCCCAAATGAGCATGAAACAAACGATACTTGAGAATGCTTATAGACACCATAACGAATATTGTAAAAGGGACATTCATGATAAATTCAAGAAAATAACAAACCACATTTTGAACTGTATGGAGATGATATGGATACAACTAAACCACGGTTCAACCCAGGATGATCTCTTAGCAGAACACATGGAATTGGTGAAATTACAAAACAATGATTGTCTTCAATAGTGGTCAAATCCTTCAGTTCTAGAAGAACTCCAGAACTTTTTGGAAAAATGAGGAGAATTACTGAATAATTTGTATAGATTTATTAGTCAAAAATACCCGTCAGAAGTTAAGATGACATCTTAGAGTAATTCCAGTAGTCCATGTAATTTCCTAAATCTCGAGTTTGATGATCAAGCCTGTTATGGACCCCCAACTCAAATGGAATCTGATTCAAATTATGAACAAATTGACATTCCTGATCTTGAGATAGGTTGGGAGGATCCAATTACAGGTGTTCACAATTTTGAGCCAACCCTAGAAAATCAAGAGCCTAGTTCACCAAGCTTAGATTTCCCAAACACCTGTGATAATAAGATTGAGTTAGAACCTCTCGAGGGTGTAAATTCCGTCCTTTATTCTGATAAGGTGACGCCCTAGAGCTATTCTGACATCCTTGTAGAGCCCAACCTAGATTCTAGTGATCCAACCCACACCCTTAACCTAGAATCTAGATCTAAGCCTTATCGAGATGATTACAAGGCCCCATGTGATGGAAATCAGATTTTGAATCTAGATTATGATTCCGGGCTTATTTTTTATGATTGCACCTCTTTATGTCCTCAAAGACACAGATCGATTTTTTAGAAGTCACGCCAATTTACGATACAAAAATCGAGTTGGAAAGAGTTGGGACTAGATTGGGTCTATCCTAGGAGCCAAGAACCCGAACCCATGCTTAATAAGAACATCTTTTTTAGTTCGGATTCTAAGAATAGGCTAGATCCAAGTCAGGTTACTGATTGTACATCTCTTGATTTATTCTGTGGGGGAACCCTTGATCTCGAATCATATTCAGAACATGATTCTCACAAGTTCTCCTGACAACTTTGATTTCGAATCTTACCCTGATCTCGGAGAACTGTTGTTTCTTGACACTCTAGGCCAATCTACGACCTCAACATATATGATCCATTTTTCAACTCTGACTCTGAGCTCCCTGATCTCGAGATCATTATTTCAAAATTAGGTTCCACTAAGATGGAATCATTCCTTTTTTATCCTCAGGAATCAGAAACAGTAATTGTTGAGAGTGTCTGCAATCCAGAGTTTGAATCTTTCCTTGATTTAGATTTCCATAACCCCTCTAAACACTCTTCAGGCATTTACATTAGATTTTGATGGCCATTATGAGTACTCTCTAGATGAACCTACCATGGAATCTTTCCTAGAGGAGCCTTCACAGATAATTTTTATTAATGCCACCTCTTCTACACATTCAAAGCCTTCCAAAACCCATTCTCAACCTTGACCCGCAATCGGACTCAATTTTTACTTTGATTCTCCTCTCGATGAGCCGGTTACAGATGATTCTCCTCCATCTTTTAATCGACTATCGGATATCGATCAGACTGCAAATTACATGCCATCTTTCTCTAATCATCATCGTAGGGAGTGATGGGAACACCATCATGAAGCATAACTAGCTCATTTTGATATAATTAAGTCAATAAATGCTCCTACATAACTACTGGAGTGCCCTAATTCATTGCATAATCATTCTGAGAGAAATATAGTAAAATAAGGTTAAAACCATAATTTTACCATCATATCTTGAATGCATAATAACCGTGGGTTTTCTCAAGGGTTATATAAAGGTTAAATGGTATTAAAAGTCTAACAAGTTGGTTAGAATAGATAGAAAAGGGTTTTCACGTGTTTTGAGAATTAAATGACTTTCGAAACCCTAAAAACAGACTCGCTTAATTAACTGAGGTTCTAGTCAAAATAAAATTCACTTAAACCATCTAAAAATCATATAAAAATATTCTCCATGGTTTGGTACCTTCAATTCGACCATCAGAACCCATCTTGACCTAAAACATAGTTTTAGACAAGCATTTGCCCTGATTTGGGTTTTCACATAAATTACCCAGTCAAACGAGGTCAAAACCTAAATATAAATTCATCATTGGATTCCTTGGGTCACAATTAGGTTTATATCAAAATTTGGGCCTAATGTGGGATTATCTTGACTAAGTTTGCATTTTGGTCCAGTCAGACTCTTTCTATCTCATCAGACCCTTAGATTTTTGAATTCCTTGCAAATTGCCCCCAAGCTTTGTCGCCTTATTTACAAAAAAGTCCCTACCACCATGAATTCTATTCGTGCAACTACAACGATCTTTGATTGAAGAGAACTCTTTTTCTGATCAATCAATCCCTTCCAAAATTGGAAGGGAGATTCTTTGGGGAGTCCTCTTTCCA
The DNA here is from genome assembly GCA_037157565.1 of Thalassia testudinum. NCBI lineage: Eukaryota > Viridiplantae > Streptophyta > Magnoliopsida > Alismatales > Hydrocharitaceae > Thalassia > Thalassia testudinum. The sequence goes on along the minus strand of JAZHRO010000015.1, from coordinate 43,025,274 downwards.
TTGAATCTGTCTATGAGCCCTAAAACTTTCCCAATCTCTCATGAGAATGCATGAGAAATTTGGGTATCAAAGAGTTTCCAAACTCCAGCGACATTCCAAGCTTGGGAAGCCTGCTTCCTAAGCTTAAAACTCCCTCTAGAGGCTTATAAAAGGACCTCCAAATCAGATCGAACTTGTCAAGCTTGATTTCGGCGTGGAACACCCTCAATTCCTCCCTCCTTGTCCGGTTGAAAAGCTCCTCAAGCTCCGACGACGTCCTCGATCTTCATTCTTCGTCTGACTACAATACAAGTGGCAGATTCATCTTCCCTACCTTCCTTCGCGTTGTGCCACACCAGCAGGAGCCCTCTATCTCCGTTGTTGTCATCGTCCCCCTCTACCAGAGCATCTTCTTCCCCAGCCCCGGCATACCAATGTCGGTGTTTTGCATACGTTTCATCGGGTTTTTAAAGTATGTCACTTTGTAGTATAGCCGACAAAGCGTTCAAAACAAATAAAGATTTTATTACTCGAAAATTGGAGTATCCGAGGTCGAACACAGGGAGCAATCTAGGTACTTTTAAAAACTTGAGAAAATAATTGGTTCAATGAGAGAATTATAAAAATGAATTTCTAAAAAGAACAGAATTGGACGTCTGATTTCTGTATCAGATGTCTTAAAATGAAAGTCTTCTTTTGTTGTTGCATGCCTCTGATCTTCTTCTTCTTCACTGTTCTTCTTCTTCTTCTGATTCTGTCTTCTGTCAGTCCTTCTTCTTCTTCCTTGCCTCGTCCTATTTCCTCTGCAATATCTTCTTCTTCTTCCTTGGCGAGCCTTCGTCTTCTGAGTTCTCTTTTCTCTTTTCTTCTGCACGGCCTCTCTTCTTCTGCTTCTTCTCTGCCTTGCCTTTTCTTTCTTTCAACCTCTCTTCAGAGCTTCTTCCTTCTCCTTCCTGCGGTGAATTCGGTGCACTGTTCCTGCACACAAGGCACAGCAAAACCTAACCCTTCCCTCTACCTACACGTATCTCTCTCTTTCTGCAAATTGCTCAGAGGAAGCTCTCCCAGAGCCGGGTTAACAGGTCGGGTTGCGTACCAGGGACCAGGCACACCGGCGTGATATGGTGCACGAGGTGTGCTCGGTGGTGTCGGGTCGGATCTCGCTAGGTCCGCGAGGTGAATCCGCGGACGAGGCGGGTGTGAAGGGCGAGGGACCTCACCCCAGTGGATTCGGAGGCGATAAGGCTTATTCACAAAAATAATTTAAACCAGTGAATCGCTACGAGGCTTACCGATGTGGGACTATCCTGGCGCCTCTCCTCGCGTGCGCCCGCAGGAAGACTGTAGCCTTGCTTCCACAGCTGCAACTTCGATTCTCTTCATTTACTGGTTAGCTACCTTCGCACAAGTCTCCCCAATCCACAGCAGCTGGAAACCTGGAGCTCTGAAGCCTGGAGCTCGCTTGGGAGCTTCTCGAATCATCGACAATGGCGGCTGGGGCAGCAGACCTGTCAAGCACTAAAAGGGCCTCTTGGCCTATTCAAACCACCGGGAAACCTTCGCCGTGGCGCGACGAAGGTGTTGAGTTGTGTGGCAGGCCGTGACGCGGCCTAGGCGTGCGTGCCTAGGTCATCCTATGGTCGGAAAAATTGGTGCGTTCGATGGTGTGTTGAGTGAGTGTGGAGGGACTGTGGAGGGGCAGAAGGCATTCAGTGTGATGAGGCGAAGCTTCTGGGATGGTCGGCGAGTTGTGTGGAGCTGCGGATCGACGGGGGCAACTCGTCGGAGGGTGGCCGGAGACGGGGAAGGTGATGGTGGTCAGGGACAGTCGAGGGTCGGTTTGAATGAAATAATATGGGGACAAGAAAGAGGGGAAGATGGGGTGTAATTGTAACCTACTTGCAGGGACGAAGGGGGCCGGAGAGGCGGGTAGTTATATCGACTGTCGCCGGAGAAGAAGCACCCAGAGGGAGAGAGCGACGACGAGGAAGTGGGCAGGGGGGTGTCGGCAGGTACAGCACGATGCAGACGAGAGGGCAAGGGAAACCTTGCTGTAGGTAAGGCGGCAGAGCGACGAGGAGGAAGAGGAGAGAGTCGCCGAAAGCTGCGGGTTGCCTGTCGGAGAAGGAAGGGAGGAAATGTTTAGAGATTCTCCGCTAAGACAAGCTTGCTTCAAGTGGCTGGTCTTGGGGTTTCTTTTAAAGGCACCAGCAGAGGGGCAGATGCATGGAGGGTGAGCGAAGCTCTCACCGGAGGTCACCGCAGGTACAACACCCACACCTCTCGAGCATTCGCACGAGAGGTATGGTGCGAAACAGGGCATGGGGAGCTGCTCAGGCGGTAGGGAACTTCACAGGGAACCCCCCTTTCATATCTGAGAGCAGCTCCCTGGGGAAGCGAGGAGAAATCCTCCTCGAGACTTCATCGGAGTATGGGTCTTCTGCTGCGTTGGCAGAGGGACTGGAATGCAGAAAGTGACAACAAAAGTTGGGGGGGTTCGCAAGGGTTTTCAAACGTTAGGGGCCAGAATGTAATTGGGTGGACTATTTTGAAAAGTAGGCCAAGATGACCTTCCCTTAGGTCCAAATTTTGGTATAAATCTAATTTCGACCTAAGAAATCCAATGGTGAAGTTGGATTTTAGGTTTGACCACGTTTGATTAGACATTTTGCATAAAAACCCAATTTAGGTTAATTGATGAGCTAGGACCCTAATTTAGGTCAAACTAGGTTCCAGAGGCCAATTTGAATGTTCTAAACCCTAGGAGATATTTTTACATGATTTTTAGAGGGTTTATTTGATTTTTATCCTCACCAAAACCTTGTTGAATTACGCGGGTCTGTTTTAGGGTTACCAAATGTCATTTAATTCCTAGATTGCATATGAACCCATTTCTGATTGATTCAACCTACTTTTTATCCTATTTAGACCATTTGACCTATGCTCTGTCTCTGAGAAATTCCGTTTATGTACTGCAATGGTAAAATTACAGTTTTAACCTTTATTTCATGTTTTCTTCTCAGAACACTTATTCCTCTAATTAAGCCCTCTTCTAAGCCATGTAGGAGCTTTTATTCCCTTTGTTAGGTCAAAATGAGCTAGTTATGGCTCTTGATGAGGTTCTCATCATACCCCCATGCCTAGCTTTTGCTAGTCCCTTAGCAAAAACTCAAGGTGTCAACCCTTGTTCTAGACCATGAAGTTCTTAACGATTTCAGATAAGTGCTTTTTCATGTGAAACCTAGATTAGGTTAGAATGCTAACCATAGGCCTAAAAGATACTCTAGTAGCAACCAAGATCCAGATTTGTCTAGCCTCAGCCTCAGTCCTTAGCAAAGGTTTTTAAGGCCCACAAGAACTAACCTAAGGTCTATTGGACTTTATGGTTAAAGCTCCCGTGCTTGAAATAATTTTAGCCCTGGATCAGTTCATAGTGCATTTTGTAATAAAGAGAGATGAAGATTTATCTGTTTGGAGAGTTTTCTCTCTCTTTTTCTTTTTAATTCTAGCTTAGGATTGGCTTTTCAACACGGTCTGTATCAGATTACTTGTTCCCATCATCAATCCTCAAGGGTTCCTGGTAATCGATGCTTCGAGATAGCACCACCCATCGTAACCCCCGGAACCTTGGCTATTGAGATTTCGAGATAATCCCATCCATGGTGTTCTGTGGCCGAATCCAGACCCTGGCAACTAACACTTCGTGATAATGCCATCCATGGAATCTGAACCAACAGAGTGCTTACATGCCCCCAGTACGATATGTAAATATCCTAAGAGACAAGCACCGAGGAGATGATATTCTGTTACGCATCTTCGAGGGGAATTTCCCACTTCTCCGCATTGGGAACTCATCCAAATCAACTTGTGTTGATCGGCCGCTCCTACTCTAGGTGTGATTTTCAGAATTTTGCAATGCTCCTGTGTGATTTTGATTTATACGCTTACTGAACCAGGCTGTGTGTGGGGTTAGGGTTCTTAGGTTATTGAGTCCCGTAAACCAGAAGTTAGTTAACGAGGCCAAATACTCCCTAAGCCTTAGACCTAATACTTAAGCTTTTCATTTTTCCTCAACCTCTTGAGGGATGTCTAGATCTTAATGGGTACTAAGAGTCTATCCAAGAATGCCTAAAGTTTGCGTTCTTACTAATCTCACTGTACACTTTTCAGTTCTTTTCATGAATGAGGTCTAGAACTTAGGTTAATTCCTTAGTTTCTTACTAATGACTATCACTTTTCTCTCATTTTTGTGCTCCTTTTTATCATTTTCTTCCTTTTTCTCCACCTCCACAAAATTTCTTTCCTCCTCTTATATTTATTCTTTTTCAAAAATTTGTTTTTAATTTTTATGGTGTTTTTGGCATATGTGAATTTTTTTTTTTTTGTTTAAAACCTTTTCTTACAAGTTTTGCACTTTCATACCCCCTCATGCCTAAGATTTGCAATGTCCTCATTGTGACTTAGGGGGTTTTTATTTGACTTAGTTCATTTCTTAGGACAGATATTTTAGTGAGTGAATGGGTTGGGGTGACTGTTACGGACGATTTCTAATCTCAGATGCAAGCACCTGAGGTGGAGTCGGCTGTCCTAAAGGGTGAACCTTAAGTGCACAAAGGTGTTAGAAAAGGTTTTCAAGTTTTTAAGGAGAATGATGGGCTGCCTCCCATTGAGTGCTGAGTTTGACGCCTTTAGCCGAGCGGAAAAATGGGATGGAGAGGGGATGGTCAAATCAGTAGAGTTTTGTAAGACAAGCACCTTGATTAAGAGCCTGGTTGGTCTAACCAGGTGCTTGTTCAGATCAACAAGCTGATTATGCAGCCCAAACCCAATCAATCTGGTGGGTTGATAGATGTAGATCAAAAGGTGTGGAACCCACCATATGCAATGTGGCTCAGATGGATATGGAAGTGAAAACTCAGGTTTAGGCTGAGTCGAATCAGCCTGGTCAGAGTAGGGACCTGTAGAATAATCAATGAATGATGCGGAAACCCTACAGGGGTGATCAGAGAATGATGGAGCATGGTCTGTAGTCTGATCAGTGTTCGAGACCCGATGTTGATGTGGAACTGCAACTGGCTCAGTGAGAGGTGAATTTGAATAGAAATTGAGTCTGGTTGCGGGTCGGGGTTGGGAAGAGGTTTTGATCAGTTCTGTGTGTGTGGAAGAAGGGGAAATTGTGTATGAGGGCTCTTCTAGAAACGAATGACAGGTGGTTTTCTGTAGAGAGTCCTCTGGGTAACTATCAAATGCCTAAAGAGTGTCTGTAGGATGAAGGAAATCTGATTAGAGAAAAAATTTGAATTCTGGGTTGTAATCACTCTTGGCATTTTCTGTTTTTGGTTCCTGAGGATCGAAAAGGAATGATTCTATGTTATCACTGATCTCGAGAACCAGGACCTTAGAGTCAGAGTCAGAGAATGGGTCATGTGAACTGAGGTCATAGATGGGCTTGGTGTGTTCATGAAGGAGAGTCTCTCCTCAATTATAGTCAGATCCAAAGTTGTTGGAGAGTTTGCGAAAATGAGATTCATGATTATGAATTCCACCGCAGCATAAATCATCAGATGTGGAATCAGCAGCCTGACTGGGGTCTAGCCTATATGTCAATTCTGGGCTTAAAAAGGTATTCTGTCTAGGCTCGAGCTTCAAGCTGGTAGGATAGACCCAATTGAAACCCCACTCATCCAACTCCTCAGTTTCTGTATCATAAATTGGCATGTCTTCTGAAAAATCGATCAGATTTCCTGAGGATGTTGGAGAGGGATATTCATCAAATAGAGGCTCAGAATCATATTCTTTAAAAATTTGATCTTTCTCATATGGGGCCTGATAATCTTCCCAATAAGTTTCGGATCTAGATTCTAGGTTTAGGATGTGGGTAGGATTACTAGAATCAAAGTCCGAATAACCTTCGAAGGTCACCTTACCAAAATAAGGGGTGGAATATATACCCTCAAATGGTTCAATTCTGATCTCATTATTGTAGGAGTTTTGGAATTCTAAGCTTGGCAATTCATGGTCTAGGGTCGGTTCATCATTGTGTTCTCCTGCAATATCCCAACCTAATTCAATGTTGTCTTCTATCTGGGTTGGGAATCCACAACCACCCTGTGCCTCAGTCCCGATATCTGGGAAACTGGATTGATCCTTAATACTGTTCCAAGATGGTTCATCCTCTGTTTCTGGTATATACGGGTATTTTTGGTTGATAGTTTGTTCCAGTAATCTCATCATCTCTACCCGTTTTTCAAGAGCGTCTTGGTTTTGTTCCCAAAGTACAGGATTTGTCAAGAATTGAAGGTATTCAGATTTGTGTAATTTTTCTATCTCAATGTATCCTGTTAGAAGCATTTCTCGGGTTGATCCTTTTATGGCTTCTGTTAATAGAGTTTGGGCACAGTTTATGATGAAGGTTGTGGTTGTTGGGACATCAACCTGAATGTTTTCTATTTGTTTATATTTGATTCCATAGAACTCAAGGGCATCCTCGATCATCTTATCTTTCATGGATGTCTGATATTCAGGTTTTTTGATGAGTGATGCTAGGTAATTAGGCTGCATAATTGGATCAGGCGGTGAAATCAAGATGTAGAATCAGAAGTTCGATGTAGACTCAAGTTGTGCCAAGATGGAAGAAGGGGGCTTTGTTCAGAATCAGAGGAAAAGGGGCTATGTGGAAGGTTTCTGCAAAAACAAGGGAGCCGAGGCTTAGCCTCAGGGAGAGTGAATTTCTAAAGGAGGTTTCAAGGACCTCCTACCAAACACTGAAGGACTGGATGAGATAAGCAGGGGCTGGACCCAATCAAGACACCCAAAATGTTGGGTGACTATAGAGGTTCAGGGCAGATGGACCCCTTAATCAGAAGATCATCCACCTGAGAATTACCTGGGCAGCCAGAGAGGGTGAGTCCCATGAGGACCCCTACATGGTAGAGCGTCCCCACGGGTTACAGGGTTTCCCCCACCCAACCTCTCTTGTCACTGCGGTTCTAGGTAGACCAGAATGGGGACCTTGACCTCTTAAGTCTACCAATTTTACTTTAAGATCAAGATGCTTAAGGTTCCACTTGAACTTTTAGGTATTTTAAGTAAAAAAGTGACCTAATTTTAAGGTTGGTTGACCCAAGGGATCAACTTCACCTCTTGTTCCTTTGAGAGCTTTTGGGTCCTTTCTTTTAAGGTTCAAATGGATTTAAAAGCCCGATTTGCTTAAGATTCCTCTTGTATAGATCTTTTTAAACAAGGTTTAGGTACACCTCTTTTTGGAAAAACTTTTTTTCTTTTTTAAGAGAAGGTGTGTGTCTCTAAAAACCCTAGCTTTTCAATCCTTGAGTTGGCTCTAGTTGGTCCAATTTAGTTGACTCAAAATTTAGTATCTAGGGCTAAATCAAGAAAGTTTTAGCCCTAGTTACCTTAGTTGCATGAGCAGTTAAAAATGTGTTGAAATGAAAAATTAGGCAACTTTGATGAATTACTAAGTATGAAATAGGTAGTCCTAAGTTGATTCTTCTTTTATTCCTTTTCAGAATTTGAGAGAGTTAAGAGAGGGCTAATGAAGATTACCTATTCCTTGGAGTGTTTGTTGTGCAGCTGCTCTTCTTTTCTCTGCTTTCCCTCTGATAAGCACAATAAAAGAGATGAATTAGATCAAATATTGGATCAAAAGCTTTAAAAGTGCTCGTTGTTCCCCGGCAACGGCACCAAAAATTGTTTCGCGTACGTTTCATCGGGTTTTTAAAGGATGTCACGTTGTAGTATAGCCGACAAAATGTTCAAAACAAATAAAGATTTTATTACTCGAAAACCGGAGTATCCGAGGTTGAACACAGGGAGAAATCTAGGTACTTTTAAAAACATGAGAAAATAATTGGTTCAATGAGAGAATTATAAAAATGAATTGCTAAAAAGAACAGAATTGGACGTCTGATTTCTGTATCAGACGTCTTAAAATGAAAGTCTTCTTCTTTTGCTATTGCGTGCCTCTGATCTTCTTCTTCTTCACTGTTCTTCTTCTTCTTCTGATTCTGTCTTCAGTTAGTCCTTCTTCTTCTTCTTCTACCTTGCCTCTTTCTATTTCCTCTGCAGTATCTTCTTCTTCTACCTTGGCGAGCCTTCTTCTTCTGAGTTCTCTTTTCTCTTTTCTTTTGCACGACCTCTCTTCTTCTGCTTCTTCTCTGCCTTGCCTTTTCTTTCTTTCAGCATCTCTTCAGAGCTTCTTCCTTCTCCTTCCTGCGGCGAACACGACGCTCTATTCCCGCATGCAAGGCACAGCAAAACCTAACCCTTCCCTCTACCCACACGTATCTCTCTCTTTCTGCAAACCGCTCACAGGAAGCTCTCCCAGAGCCGGGTTAACGGGTTGGGTTGCATACCCAGGACCAAGCGCACCGGCGTGATATGGTGCGTGAGGTGTGCTCGGTGGTGTCGGGTCAGATCCTGCTAGGTCCGCGAGGTGAATCCGCGGACGAGGCGGGTGTGAAGGGCGAGGGACCTCACCCCAGTGGATTCGTAGGCGATAAGGCTTATTCACAAAAACAATTTAAACCAGTGAATCGCTGCGAGGCTTACCGATGTTGGACTATCCTAGCGCCTCTCCTTGCGTGCGCCCGCAGGAAGACCGCAGCCTTGCTACCGCAGCTGCAGCTTCGATTCTCTTTGTTTGCTGGTTAGCTACCTTCGCACAAGTCTCCCCAATTCGCAGCAGTTGGAAACCTGGAGCTCTGAAGCCTGGAGCTCGCTTGGGAGCTTCTCGAATCGTCGACAATGGCGGCCGGGGCAGCAGACCTGTCAAGCACTAAAAGGGCCTCTCGACCTAATCAAACCACTGCGAAACCTTCGCTGTGGCACGACAAAGGTGTTGAGTTGTGTGGCAAGCCGCGAGGCGGCCTAGGCGTGCATGCCTAGGTCATCCTATGGTCGGAAAAATTGGTGCGTTCGGTAGCGTGTTGAGTGAGTGTGGAGGGACTGTGGAGGGGCAGAAGGCATTCAGTGTGATGAGGCAGAGCTTCTGGGATGGTCGACGAGTTGTGTGGAGCTGCGGATCGACGGGGGCAACTCGTCGGAGGGTGGACAGAGACGGGGAAGGTGATGGTGGTCAGGGACAGTCGAGGGTCGGTTTGAATGAAATAATATGGGGAAAAGAAAGAGGGGAAGATGGGGAGTAATTGTAACCTACTTGCAGGGACGAAGGGGGCCGGAGAGGCGGGCAGTTATATCGACTGCCGCCGGAGAAGAAGCACCCAGAGGGAGAGAGCGGCGACGAGGAAGTGGGCATGGGGGCGCTGGCAGGTACAACACGATGCAAACGAGTGGGAAAGGGAAACCCTGCTATAGGTAAGGCGGCAGAGCGACGAGGAGGAAGAGGAGAGAGTCACCGGAAGCTGCGGGTTGCCTGTCGGAGAAGGAAGGGAGGAAATGTTTAGAGATTCTCCGCTAAGACAAGCTTGCTTCAAGTGGCTGGTCCTGGGGTTTCTTTTAAAGGCGCCAGCAGAGGGGCAGATGCATGTAGGGTGAGCGAAGCTCTCACTGGAGGTCACCACAGGTACAACACCCATACCTCTCGAGCGTTCGCACGAGAGGTATGGTGCGAAACAAGGCATGGGGAGCTGCTCAGGCGGTAGGGGACTTCACAGGGAACCCCCCTTTCACATCTGAGAGCAGCTCCCTGGGGAAGCGAGGAGAAATCCTCCTCGAGACTTCGCCGGAGTATGGGTCTTCTGCTGCGTTGGCAGAGGGAATGGAATGCAGAAAGTGACAACAAAAGTTGGGGGGGGTTTCGCAAGGATTTTCAAACGTTAGTGGCCAGAATGTAATTGGGTGGACTATTTTGAAAAGTAGGTCAAGATGACCTTCCCTTAGGTCCAAATTTTGGTATAAACCTAATTTGGACCTAAGAAATCCAATGGTGAAGTTGGATTTTAGGTTTAACCACGTTTGATAGGACATTTTGCGTAAAAACCCAATTTAGGTTAATTGATGAGCTAGGACCCTAATTTAGGTCAAACTAGGTTCTAGAGGCAAATTTGAATGTTCTAAACCCTAGGAGATATTTTTACATGATTTTTAGAGGGTTTATTTGATTTTTATCCTGACCAGAACCTTGTTGAATTAAGTGGGTCTGTTTTAGGGTTACCAAATGTCATTTAATTCCTAGATTGCATATGAACCCATTTCTGATTGATTCAACCCACTTTTTATATTATTTAGACCATTTGACCTACGCTCTGTCTTTGAGAAATTCCATTTATGTACTGCAATGGTAAAATTGCAGTTTTGACCTTTATTTCATGTTTTCTTCTCAGAACACTTATTCCTCCAATTAAGCCCTCTTCTAAGTCATGTAGGAGCTTTTATTCTCTTTATTAGGTCAAAATGAGCTAGTTATGGCTCATGATGAGGTTCTCATCAGTGTCGTTCTCCCTCTTTCATCAACTAAATTAGGGCTAGATTAGCTTCTTTAGGTCCTTTGGTTAGTTTCCTTATCCAAAAAGCCAAAAATAACCCTCGACTCAACATGCTCACCTCCGTCTTCCTCGTCTCTGACAGCTCCTCCAGAGAGGCGGTTCCAATGCTACACAACTCCACCTACCTCCCTGACCACCTCAAAACCTTCACCTCATCCTCCTGCACAAAAACCCTCTATTTATCTCTCTATTCACACACCCAACACTTCCCCCGAACAAACCCACCTTCGCTGACCTATCCCGTCACCATCCGACCACCATGGCCACTCCCACTCCACGTTGCACACACCACCACATTCATCGTGCTACGGCAAAATTGTTGAACCATCTGACGAGGCCACAAGGCTGTGTTCTTCATTTTAGGTTCACCGCCACCACCACCATTACTGTGAAGCTTCGAGCAAGATTTGATGCCCATTTCCTAGCTAAGAGATCTAGGCAAAAGCACTAAGTGATGAGGAATCACCAGGCGAACATCTCCAAGTGATCAATTGGGACATTTGACCAACATTGAAAGTGAATTGAACGAAGGAGCATCGCAGCCACTTATGCAAAGAAGATGGGGGCATTAGTTTCACATCGGAAATAGACGAAGCCCCCACAGTGCATAAATTGAAAAAGTGATGGTGGCTTATCGCCTTAGCAAGCATAGGGGGTGAGGTCCCCACACACCCCTCACATGTGCCTTACCCATGACACTACTCACATGAGTCTGGTGCTGATCTGATTACCCGCCTAAACCTAAGCACTCCTCGCTCACCACCCACGCTGGTAAGCCTAATCCCGGGTGCACATCTGTTCATTTACTCGACTACCCTGACTATGGCCCTGGGAGGGCAGAACCTTGGAGGAAGAGAGAAAGAAAGAGAGTGCAGAGAACGGGGGTTTTGCTCTTCAGATATCTCTACACTTAGCCGTTGAGAGAGGTTTGCTCCCTTGTGCGTGAGAAGAAAGGAAGAAGAGAGAAGACACCGAAGAAGAAGGAAAGCAAAGTAGAAGAAGAAGAAGAAGAAGGAGCCACAGAAGAAGAAGGGAAGCAAAGTAGAAGAAGAAGAAGAAGAAGAAGGAAAGCCAAGGAAAGAAAGAAAAGAAGAGGAGGAAGGGAAGAAGGCCAGAAGAAGAGAAGAGAAGCCGAGAAGAAAAGAGAAGAAGAAGAATAGTGCTTCCTTAGCATTTTAGCATCTATTGGTTAAATTGTCTGGTTATCAGACCTAACGTCTGATTTGAGGCTTTATCTAATTATTTAAGTACCTAAGTTGAATGGTTGATGGCACTGTTGCATTATTTGAAATTAATGCATATATGCTTAAATTAAATAATTGGTGATCTAAATCACCATTATTTTTGCTTTGAGATCCTTTTTGCCATATGTTAAACTCATGCTTTATATTGATTATCATTTTCGATTAATTTATTGGCTTATTTCTTGTGCTCATTTACATTATTGGGATTAGTGTGTGAATTCCTACTTGCTTACTATGTTCGACCTCGAACTTCCATTCGAGTAATAAATTATATTTGCTTTTCACACAGATTCGACCTATACTACAGACATTGATTTTAAAATCTGTTTCAGAGTAAATAACATTTTGCCGTCGTTGCCGAGGAGCAACGTGCAATTCATCGCTATTCTCTATGTTATTTGATTATTTTAAGCACTGACTTGCCCTGTTTACTTTATTGTGATTTTGCAAGGTACTTCACGAGGAGATCCTCCACACAATTAATCCACTCCAGGGTAGGTAACTTCTCTATTCTTCCCTAATCAACCTCCTAATCTTTGGAAGACAAAAAAGGAAACAATCAATTAGGAATCACCTGCCTTAGTTTTCATAGTAATAATCATTTAAAGGGTAAGTATCCTAATTTATGAAAATTTTTCAAATTTAATTGAATATTGAGACAATTTTGTTTAGAATTCCCTACCCCAAATTTCCTATGCCTATTAGGGACCACGCTTAAATTCTAAATCACTTTGGGCTAACACATGTCTTTCTTGAAGCCAAGGTGAATAAGTTAAGATGATTTGGACTTGGAAATAGAGCCAATTAGGGCTTTGGAGTGCTAGTTGACACTTACCTGCATAAAAGGAAACAAACCCACTTGCAATTGTGTACTACCCAAGACCTTGGTTGAAAAGATCTAATCAAGAAAAATCCTAAAAATCAAGATCTAATCTCACTTGAACCTTAAAATCCTTGGACCTAATAACTTGAGAGTCAAATCAAGGTGATTTCTAAGTCCTGACCTAGATCTCATTCTACCATCTTTAGGATAGGTCAGGTGAAGTTAGTCTACATTGTAGGCCAACCAACTTCCAAATTAGGTTACAAGTTGAATTAACTTCTAAATCAAGTGAAATCAAAGGCACAAATTAGGACATAAAATTGGTAGACTTAAGGTCTTAAGTTCACACATTCCGGTCTACCTGGACCCCTAGTGACAAGGAAGGTCGAGTGGGGGAAACCTTGTAACTCATAGGGACGCTCTATCGTGTAAGGGTCTTTGAGAGGCTTTCCCTTCCTGCCTATGCAGGTACTTGGGTGTGCGAATTTCTGATTTAGATGTATCATCTGCCTTGAAGTTGCCTTAGTCATCAAAAAATCTTTTGGTGCCTTGATTGGGTCAATATCACATCCAGTCCCTCATCCCTTCTATTTAGAGAACATATACATATCATCTTAGGGAATCTCTTTGAGATTTGATCAACTTCAAATCTTGATTCCACCATTTGATTCAGAAAAATGCAACCTGACATGTTAGGAAAAGTGATTAGGAAACTTGTGTCCCAAATGACCATCAAAGATAAAATGATTGAGGCTGCTTATGGATACCATGAAGAATATTATAGAGCCTTAGATAGGGACATTCAAGATAAATTTACAGAAACAACAACCCAGATTGTGAACCATGTTGAAATACCTTTTACATGAGTCTTACATGGTTCAACCTGGGAGGATCTTTTACTAGAATTCAGTGAATTATGGAGATTCCACAGTACTGAGTGTCTACAATGTTGTTCAAATCCACAATTTTTGGAAACATATCAAAGTCTCATAGAAAATGTGGGGACATGCTAAATACACTATAAAAGGCAATTATTCAAAGGTACCCATACATTCCTTCAGAAGACCATGAGACATCTTGGAGCAACATTGAGGAGCAAAATCTTCCAAATCTCGGGGATAAAAATCAAAGTTGTTATGGAGCCCCAACCCAGATAGAACTTAATCCAAATTATATATAGATTGATACGCCTGATCTTGAGATGAGTTGGGAGGATCTGATTACAAGTGTTCACAATCTCGAGCCAGCCCTAGAAAATCAAGAGCCTGGTTCACCAAGCTTAAATTTCCCAGACACCTGTGAGATTAAGTCAGAACCTCTCGAGGGCATAAATTCCGCTCCTTATTTTGATAAGGTAACCCTCGAGGACAATTCTGACATCCCTAAAGAGTGCAATCTAGGTCCTAGTGATCCAACCCACACCCTTAACATAGAATCTAGATTTGAGCCATATTGGGATGATAATGAGGCCTCGTGCGAAACAAATCAGATTTTGAATCTAGATTATGATTCAGGGCTCGTATTTGATGAGTGCACCTCTCCAACCTCCTTAGAGATATAGATTGATTTGTTGAAAGCCACGCCAATCTATGATACAGAAATCAAGGAGCTAAAATAGTTGGGTTTTGATTGGGTCTTCCACACAAGCCAAGAACCCAAGCCCATTCCTAATAGGGACACCTTTTTGAGCTTGGAATTTAAGAATAGGCTAGACCCAAATCAGGTTGTTGAGTCTACATCTTTTGATTTATTCTGTGGTGGAACCCCTCATCCCAAATTAGATTCAGAACTTGATTCTGGCAAGTTCTCCGATGATTTCAAATCCGACTCTCATTTCAAAGAACCCTTGTATCCTGATGACTACGAGCCAATCTACGACCTTAGCATGCATGATCCATTCTTCGACTCTGACTCTGAGGTCTCTTATCTTGAGATCATTGATTCAAAATCAGGTTCCATTGAGATGGAATCATTTCTTTTTGATCCTTAGGAATCAGAAACAAAAAATGCCGAGAGTGTCTACAACCTAGAGTTCGAATCTTTTCTTGACTTAGATTTCCTTGATCTTATAAACACTCTTCAGGCATTTACCTTTGATTTTGATGGCTACTATGAGGACTCTCTAAATATACCCACCTTTGAAACTTTGCTAGAGGAGCCCTCACACACAATTATTCTTGAAGCCACCTCTTCCACAACATATGCAGAACCTTCCCACACCCGTTTTCAACCCCAACCTGCAACCGGACTCAATTTTTATTCTGACTCTCCTGTAGATGAGCCAGTCACACATGATTCTCCTTCACATCTTAAATGAGTTTTAGACATCGATTAGACTACAAATCACGACCCATCCTTCTCTGATCATTTTCGTAGGGTTCCTACATCCTCCACTGATTCTTATTCATTTAAGGATCCCTACTCTGATCCGGCTGATACAACTCAGCCAAACCCTAGCTATGCACTTCCACATCCTTTTGAGCTACACAATATCTGGTAGGCACCGCAACTCTTGATCCATATCTATCAACCCACCAGATTGATTGGGTTTGAGCTACATCATCAGCCTACTGATCTAAACAAGCACCTGGTTGGACCAACCAGGCTATTGATCAAAGTGCTTGTTCTACAAAACTCATCTGATTTGACCAGTCCTTCTCCATACCATTTTTCGCTCGGTTGAAGGCGTTAAATTTAGTGCTTAATTGGAGGCAACCCGTCATTCCAAAAACCTGAGATCTTTTTTATTATCCCTTTTTGTACTTCACATCTATTTCACTCTGAGTTCAATTTTAGAATAGTCGACTCCACCTTTGGTGCTCATACCAGGGCTTGAAATCGTCTGCAAGAGTCATCCCGACCCATTCGCCCACCTGATAATCCTGTTCTAATCCCTTGACCCTAAATATTTCATACCCTCCATTTACAATGAGGACATTGCAAAACTTAGGCATGGGGTAGTGGTAAAGTGCAAACATACAAAAATTCAATGTTGAGAAGGGTGCTCACAGAAAAATACATATTCCAAAAAAACCAAAAAATTATAAAAATTGAAAAAGACAAAAAAAATGGAGAAGAGAGGAAATTTTGAGTGAATTAATTGCATATCATTCTTGGGAAGGAAAGGAGAGGAGGCGATATAAATGTCAAAAAAGGAGCAACAATTTGAAATAAAAAGAGATAGTCATTAGTAAAAGATTAAGGAATCTACATAGTTTTAGACCAAATCAAAAGGAAGAAAATAAAATAAATAAAAGTGCTAAGAGACAAAAAGAGGTTAGTATGAGTGCCGATCTTAGGCCTCTTGGGCTATGTTTTAAGCTTAAAAATTTAAGTATTCGTTAAGATCTAGATAGTCCAAAAGAGGTTGGGAAAATGTGAAGCTTAAGTATTAGGTCTAAGGCTTAGAGATTATAAGACCTCATTAACTGTCCTATGATTTACGGGACTCGATAACCTAAGAACCCAAATCAACATACAGTCTGGTTTAGTGTGCTTTATTATCAAAACTATGCAAATGCATTAATTCCATTCTAAAAGAGCTACCTAGATTAAGAGTGGCTGATCAACACAAGTTGATTTGAAAGAGTTCCTAATGCGAAGAGGCAGGAAATTCCCCTCGAAGATGCACAATAACATACCGTCTCCTTGGTGGTTGTCTCTTAGGATATCTAGATATCCTACTGGGGGCATGTAAGCACCTTGTGTGGTTCAGGTGCCATGGGCAGCATTATCACGAAATGTCAATTGCTAAGGTATGGATTTAGCTACAGAACGCCATGGGTAGGATTATCCTGAAATCTCGAAAGTCAGGGTTTTGGGGGTTTCCATGGGCGGTGCTATCTAGAAGCATCGATTGCTAGGGACCCTACATGGATTGATGGTGGGAGCCAGGAATCCAATACAGACTGTGTTGTAAAGCCAATCCAAAGCTAGAAATAAAGAAAAGAAATGAGAGAGAAAACTCTCCAAAGACAAAAAAAAGTTCTTCTGTCTCTTGACAAGCATAGAAATCACGAGTTTTCAGAAAACAACATCATAGTATAGTGGCAAAATCGCCTTGACAAAAACATTTATAATATCGAAACTCGATGGATTTTATTCCTTTGAAAACTTGAGTCCCGGTCATTCGTCTCTGGGAGGTGTGAAAACAAGTCGAGATTCGGATCGGCTTACTCTAACCTAAATCTAATCTAACCTAATATTTTTTTTTTCTTTTTGTGTTTTTGATTTTTATTTTGAAAAGCAATAGGCAAATAGACTTGAAGACAATCACAGAAGCGATGATCACATAATATTATTATGCATAGAAAACTCAAAATAATGTCACACAATATCTATACTAGAAATCATTTAAATAAAACAAATCCCTCACATCGGGAAGGTGCCACTAGGGCCATCAACCTTCTGTGAGGGTGTAGGCTAGACCTTGGGTATGCAAACCCATCTACATGGCTACCAACAAGAGATGGTCGACCACAAGAGGCTTTGGGTGAGCCTTCATGGCCATCCAAAAAGAAGAAGAAAAAGTGGGTGCATCCTCTCTATAGAGAAGAAAGGACACGCCTAAGTGAAGAGAGGAGAAGAGGGTGTTTCACCCTAGTGCTCTCCTTCTTCTTGCCACCCACATGAAGATGCCTTGGAGGAGCTTCTTCTTTAGCCATCCATGGAGGGGACCTTGGAGGAGGAGGATGGCCCTAGGGTTTTGGAGGGTGGAAGGGTGTCGCAAGTGGGAGGAGAATGGATGGGAGAGTGAATGAATTTCGTGGCTCTCTTCTCTCCTTGGCTTTTATAGGAAGGCCTCTTCATTTTAAATGGGTCACCACTTTTGGTGGCTCCTAAAATAGCAAGTGCCACCAATGTAGGATCTAGGTTGGTGACCAACTAATGAGGGCTAGAATGGGAAACTGGGATTTAGGAAAGTGTATGTATGTGTAGGTGTAATTTTCATGGAGTAGGGTAGTGGGTTTGGTGAATCTAGGTTGGGTTAACCTACATTAAGTGGCTGTGGACCTAATTTGGCATACGAATGTTTAATCAGATAGGAGTGAACCTAATTAGGTCTAGGTCAAGTCTAATTTTTTGTGTGCATGTGATTAGGCTAAGGTAACCCTAATAGGTATGAGTCAATTAGATCTTGGATGGATCTAATTATGCTCGAGTTCACCCAATCAACCGTAGATGCACCTAATTAGGTATGGGATGGTTCAATTGGGTTATGGATAGGATAAGTAGGGCTATGGATAGTGGACTTGGGTTATGGATAGGATAAGTAGGGCTATGGATAGTGGACTAGGCTTAGGAGGTCTCTAATTAGGTTTCCTAGGATGTCCAGTGGGGTTCCTAGGTCAAAATAGGCAAGATCAGGCTTCTAGCACCAATATCAGGAACCAAACAACAATATCAAACGTCTAGGATAGTGGTTAGACATCTTATACTACAAAATTGGACGTCTGGAAAATAAATTGGACATCCAATTCTGTGTCAGAATGAGTTTTGGCTTCCTGGATTGTTATTCTGCAGAAATCAGGCGTCCAGCTAAATGTCTGGATGTCCTAAAAGGTGTTGGAGAGTGGGTTTTAGGTTTTCTAATGTGGGTTTTGGTTCCTAAGTGTTTGGGAGAGGGATAGGGTGGATAAGAATATGGATAGTGCTATCCATGTTTGGGTTTTGAGGCTAAGGTGCCCTAATGGAGGTCATTTTGGGTTTGGGAAGGCTATCCTAAGGTTTCTAAGGGTAGGGATAAGGCTATCCTTCTCACTCCTCTTTTCTGGATCAGTCTTCTTCTTCCTTTATTGCTTTATTCCACTATCTCCTTCATCCTGGATCACTTTATTACCTACAAATAGTAATAAAAACCATTAAATAGTAGGATATCTCATCTTATTCTAGATATATTGATGCAATGCATGATATGTAAGATCTGTGTGCAATATCCTCAAATTAAGCTAGGTGTGACCATTATTTAGGTTGATTAGGACCTATGATTGCTGTGCAATCATCTTTATCTTACAAAAATGCACTGCAAGCTGAACTGGGACTAAACATGTTTTAAGCACGGGTGCTTTAACCGCGAAGTTCAACGAACCTTAGGTTAGTTCTTGTGGGCCTTAGAAACCTTCGCGGCAGACTGAGGCTAGAGTTGGTCAGGTCCGAATCTTGGTTGGTACTTGAGTACCTCTAGGCCTACTGTCGGCATTTTGACCTAAGCTATAAAAGAAAGCACACAGTAGAAATCTGAGCATAAAAAGGCATGGTCTAGAAATTAAGTTAATTCCATGAGATTTTGCTTAGGGACTAGCAAAAGCTAGGCATGGGGGTATGAAGGGAACACTATCCTGAGCTATAACTAGCTTAGTTTGATTTGATTAAGTCAATAAATGCTCCTACCTAACCGCAGAGAGCCCTAATTCATTGCATAATCATTCTGAGAGAAATACAGTAAAACAAGGTTAAAACTACAATTTTACCATCATATCTTGAATGCATAATAACCATAGGTTTTCTCAAGGGTTAAATAAAAGTCAAATGGTATTAGAAGTCTAACAAATATGTTAGAATAGACAGAAAAGGGTTTTTGCCTGTTTTGAGAATTAAATGACTTCCGAAACCCTAAAAATAGACCCACTTAATTAACTAAGGCTTTGGTTAGGATAAAATTCACCTAAACCCTCTAAAAATTATATAAAAATATTCTTTATGGTTTGGTACCTTCAATTTGACCATCAGAACCCGTCTTGACCCAAAGTAGAGTGCTAGATAGATGTTTGCCCTAATTTGGGTTTTTACATAAATTACCCAATCAAATGAGATCAAAACCTAAATCTAACTTCACCATTGTATTCCTTGGATCAAAATTAGGTCTATACCAAAATTTGGGCCTAATTTGAGATCATCTTGATAAAGTTTGCATTTTGTTCCAGTAAAACTCTTTCTATCTCATTCTGACCCTTAGCTGTTTGAATTCATTGCAAATAGCCCCCATCTTTGTCACCTTCTTCACAAAAAGGTCCCTGCCAGCATGAATCCTATTCCTACAACTCTAACAACCTTTGATTGAAGAGAACTCCAATCAATCAATCCCTTCCAAAATTGGAAGGGAGATTTCTTGAGTCATCTTTCCATTGAATCCGTGCATGAGCCCTAAAACTTTCCCAATCTCTAATACGAATGCATGAGAGATTTGGGTATCAAAGAGTTTCCAAACTCCTACGACCTTCCAAGCTTGGGAAGCTTGCTTCCCAAGCTAAAAACTACCTCTAGAGGCCTATAAAAGGACCTCCAAATCAAACCAAACTTCTCAAGCCTGATTTCGGCCTGGAACACCCTCAATTCCTCCTTCCTTGTTTGGCTGAAATGCTCCTCAAGCTCCGACGACCTCCTCCATCTTCATTCTTCGTCTGACCACAATACCAGTGGTAGATTTGTCGTCTCTACCTTCCTTCGTGTTGCGCCATACCAGCGGGTGCCCCTTTATCTCCGTCATCATCACCATCCACTTCTACCAGGGCATCTTCTTCCCCATCGCCTTCCTACCAACGTTGGTGCCATTCTCCCTCTTTCATACATTGAATTAGAGTTATATTAGCTTCTTTAGGTCCTTAGATTAGTTTCCTTCTCCAAAAAGCAAAAATAACCCTCGACTCGACAGGCTCACCTCCGTCTTCCCCATCTCCGACTGCTCCTCCAGTAAGTCAGTTTCGCTGCTACACAACTCCATCTGCCTCGTCGACCACCTCAAAACCTTCACCTCATACTCCCGCACAAAAAACCTCTACTTATCTCTCTATTTGCACATCGAACACTTCCCCTAAACACACCCACCTTCATCGACCTATCCTGTCACCGTCCGACCACCACAGCCACTCCTACTCCACGCTGCATACACCACCACGTTCGCTGTGCTACGGCAAAGCTATTGAACCATATGATGAGGCCGCAAGGCCATGTTCTTTATTTCAGGTTCACTGCCACCATCACCATTACTGTGAAGCTTCAAGCAAGCTTTGAAGCCCGCTTACAAGGCAAGAGCTCCAAGCAAAAGCAGTAGGTGATGCGGAATCACTAGGAAAACATCTGCATGTGGTCAATTGGGACGTTTGACCAACATTGAAAGCAAATTGAACGAAGGAGCATCACAGCCACTTATACGAAGAAGACAGGGACATTAGTCCCACATCGGAAATAGATGAAGCCCTTGCAGTGCATAAATTGAAAAAGTGCTGGTGACTTATCACCTCAACACGCACAAGGGGTCAGGTCCCCACACACCCGTCACATGCGCCTCACCCGTGACATTGCTCACATGGGTTTGGTGCTGATCCGATTACCTACCTAAACCTAAGCATTCCTTGCTCACCACCTATGCTGGTGAGCTTGGTCTTGGGTGCACATCTGCCCGTTTACCCGACTACCCTGATTGTGGCCCTGGGAGGGTGGAACCTAGGAGGAAGAGAGAAAGAAAGAGAGCGTGGGGAAGGGGGGTTTTGCTCTTTAGAGATCTCTACACTTAGCCGCTGAGAGAGGTTTGCTCCCTTGTGCATGAGAAGAAAGGAAGAAGAGAGAATCCACAAAAAGAAGAGGAAAGTAAAGTAGAAGAAGAAGAAGGAACCATAGAACAAGAGAAGGAAAGCAAAATAGAAGAAGAAGAAGGAAAGCAAAGCAGAAGAAGAAGAAGAAGAAGAAGAAGGAGCCACAGAAATAGAAGAAGGAAAGCTAAGGAAAGAAAGAAAAGAAGAGGAGGAAGGGAAGAAGGCCAGAAGAAGAGAAGAGAAGCCAAGAAGAAAAGAGAAGAAGTACAGTGCTTCCTTAGCACTGTAGCATCTGTTGACTAAGTCGTCTGGTTATCAAACCCGACATCTGATTTGAGGCTTTATCTAGTTATTTAAGTGCATAAGTTGCACAGTTGATGGCACTGTTGTATTATTTGAAATCAATGCATATATGCTTAAATTGAACAATTGGTGATCTAAATCACCATTGTTTTTGCTTTGAGATTCTTTTTGCCATATGTTAAACTCATGCTTTATATTGATTATCATTTCTGAGTAATTTATTGGCTTATTTCCTGTGCTCATTTACATTATTGAGATTAATGTGTGAATTCCTATTTTCTCCCTGTGTTCGACCTCGGATTTTCATTAGAGTAATAAATTCTATTTGTTTTTCGTGTTGATTTGAACTATACTACACTCTTTGATTTTAAAATCCGTTTCGGAGCAAATAACAGGAAGCTCACATCCTCCACAGATCCATTCTCTTTCGAGGATCCCTACTCTAACCAGGTTGATTGGACTCAGCCAAACCCTAGTTTCACACTTCCACATCCACTTGATCTCCATAGCATATGGTGGGTTCCGCATCTTCTGATTCACATCTATCAACCCAACAGATTGATTGGGTTTGGACTGCATCATCAGCCTGTTGACTTGAACCGGCACCTGGTTGGACCAACTAGGCTATTGATCAAGGTGCTTATTCTACAAAATTTGTCTGATTTGACCACTCCATACCATTTTCTACTCGGCTGAAGGCATTGAATTTAGCACTTAACAGGAGGTAGCCTGTCATTCCAAAATCCCGAGATCCTTCTTTTTATACTTTTGTATTTCACATCTATTGCACTTCGAGTTCAGTTTTAGAATAGTCAACTCCACCTTTGGTACTCATACTAGAGCTTGAAATCATCTGCAACAGTCATCCCCACTCATTCTCCCACCCGCTTATGCTGTTCTAATCCTTGAACCCAAACTGATTTCATACCCTCTGGCTTACAGTGAGGATATCGCAAAACTTAGGATGAGGAGGTGTTAAAGTGTAAACATACAAAAATTTAAAGTTTCTGAAGGGTTTTCACAAAATAGTACATATTCCAAAAACCAAAAAAAAAATTGAAAAAGAATAAAAAAATGGAGAAAGGGGAGGAAATTTTGAATGGATAAAAATTGCATATCATTCTTGAGGAGGAAAAGGTGATTTTAAAAATTAAAAAGGAGCATAATTTGAAGCACAAAAAGAGTTAGTCATTAGTAAAAGATTATGGAATCTACTTAGTTCTAGACCAAATCAAAATGAAGAAATAAAGTCGAAAGTGCTAAGAGACACAGAGATTAGTATGAGTGCTGATCTTAGGCCTCTTGGGTTGTGTTTAGGCTTAAAAATTCAAGTATCTGTTAAAATGTGGATAATCTTCAAGAGGTTGAGGAAAATGCGAAGCTTCAGTATTAGGTCTAAAGGTTAGGGATTATTCGACCTCATTAGTTGACCTCTTGTTTGTGGGACTCGGTGACCTAAGCACCCTAACCCACACACAGTCTAGTTTAGTGTAATTAATATCAAAATCAAGCAAAGCATTAATTCTATTTTGAAAAGCCACCTAGATTAAGAGCAGCTTATCAGCACAAGTTGGTTTGGATGAGTTCCCGACGCGGAGAGGCAGGAAATTTCCCTTGAAGATGCATGATAACATACTATCTCCTCGGTGCTTGTCTCCTAGGATATCTAGATTTCCTACCAGGGGCAAGTAAGCACCTTATGCTGATTTAGATGCCATGGGTGGGATTATCCCAAATTGTCGATTGCCAAGGCTTGAATTTATCTATAGAATGCCATGGCTGGCACTATCTTGAAGTGTCGAAAGCTAGGGTTCTAGGGGTTGACATGGGCGGTGCTATCTCGAAGCATTGAAAGCCAGGAACCCTGCGAGGATTGATGGTGGGAGTTAGGAATCCGATACAGAATGTGTTTGTAGGCCAATCTAAAGCTAGAACTAAAGAAAAGAAAAGAGAGAGAAAACTCTCTAAAAATGCAAAAGTTCTTCTGCCTCTCTCTTACAAAAATGCACTGCAAACTAAACCGAGACTAACCATGTTTTAAGCATGGGTGCTTTAACCGCAGAGTTCAATGAACCTTAGGTTAGTTCTGTAGGCCATAGAAACATTCATGGTAGACTGAGGTTAAAGCTAGTCAGGATTGGATCTTGATCGGTACTTGAGTACCTCTAGGCCTACTATTGGCATTCTGACCTAATCTCTAGAGAGAAAGCACTTAATAGAGTTCTGAGCAAAAAAAGGCATGGTCTAGAATTTGAGTTAATTCCATGAGATTTTGCTAAGGGACTAGTAAAAGTTAGGCATGGGAGTATGATGATAACATCATCATCAGCCATATCTAGCTTTAATTAGTCATAATCAAGGAATAAATGCTCCTACATAATCGCTAGAAGAGCCCTAATTCACTACAAATTTATTCTGAGAGAATAACAAGAACATAGGGGTAAAACTACAGTTTTAATAGCATATCTCAATTGGAGAACAATCACAGGATTTCTTAGGGGTTAATTAA
This sequence comes from Thalassia testudinum, assembly GCA_037157565.1. NCBI lineage: Eukaryota > Viridiplantae > Streptophyta > Magnoliopsida > Alismatales > Hydrocharitaceae > Thalassia > Thalassia testudinum. Next base: position 43,001,422 of record JAZHRO010000015.1, on the reverse strand, counting down.
AGGTCAAATGGTCATAAATGTCTAACAAGTGGATCCGTGGAGATAGAAACGGATTTTCTTGTGTCTCGAGATTAAATGACATATGAAACCCTAAAAGTAGACCTGCTTAATTAATTGAGGTTATGGTCAGGATAAAATTCACATAAACCCTCTAAAAATCATATAAAAATATTCTCTAGGGTTTGGTATGCTTGATTTGACCATCGAAATAGAGTCTCAGATAGACAATTGCCCTAATATGGGTTTCTACGCAATTTATCTAGTCAAAATTTGTCAAAACCTAAATCCAACTTTGCCATCAGATTTCGTAAGTCCAAATTAGGTTTGTACCAAAATTTAGGCCCAATCAGAAATCATCTTTACCTAGTTTGCAATTTGGTCCTGTCTGACACTTTTCTCTCACACACATGCCATTAACTTTCAAAATCCTTAAAACAGGCCCCTATCTTTGTCGTCACTCTTTGCAAGTAGGTCCCTCCACCATTATCGTGGAGGAATCCTTCTTCAGCGACCTTTGATTGAAGAGAACTCCTTCAATGATTAACGAATCCCTTCCAATTGGAAGGGAGATTCCTTACGGAGTTCTGTTTCCAACGCACCTGACCTTGAATCCTGTAACCTTCCCAAACCCCCATACGAATGCATGAGTGATTCGGGTATGTCTTGAGTTTCCAACTCCGGCGAACCTTCCAAGTTAAAGAGCTTGGTTTCCAAGCTTCAACCGCCCTCTAAAAGCCTATAAAAGAATCCCCAATGCACACCGATCCTTAGACGCTCGAATTCGACCGGAATCACCCTCAATTCCTCCTTCCACTCCGGCCGAATAGCTCCTCGACATTCGATGATCTCCTCCAACTCCATTCCTCATCCATTCACAATATCGACGATGGATCTACCTTCCTCAACTCCTTTCGCTCATGGCCGTACCAGCAGGAGCCTCCTTCCCATTGTCGTCGCCGCTTCTACCTCACAAGAGCAGTTCTCTTCCATGGCACCGGCCATACCATACCCAGTGTCCTCTTTATCCTTCTCGACCCTTAGAGTAGGTAGTTAGGCCTCTCTAGTTCTTTAGATTAACTTCCCTTATCAAAAACCCAAACACAAGTCCTTAACACCGCCATTCACCTCCGGTTAGGTGCTTCCATCACTACACACATCCACACACCTCACCACCATGCCCATAACCTCCAGCGTACTCCACCCATCAAAACCTCTCTCTCTATTTGCCTTCTTATCCACCCAAAACACCCACCGAGCAAACCCACTTTCTCCTGCCATCTCCACCTCCATCAGGCTGCCACACGCCTCGCCTCTCTACACCATGCACACCACCATGCTCACCGCCCCATGGCGGAGCTACTAAACTCATTTGACAGAGTCAAGAGGCTGTTCTTTTTGTTTCAAGTATGAAGCCCGTAGTGCCATTAACAGAGGAGCTTTGAGCAATCTCGAAGCATGCTTCCCAGCCAAAAAGCTCCAGGTCATGCACCCAGGCTATGCGGATGCACCCCAGGCATCACTCCAGGTCTTCAATTACAAGCCTCAACATTAGCTGCTACAACAATTGGCCCGTCCTCCAGCTGTAGCTTTGCGCACAAAGAAACCTTGTGGGTTTAGTCCCACATCATTCATGGAAAGATGACCACGCACGCATAAAGGTGATTTCTCGCATCGGCTTATCTCCTCGACACTTTGGGGGTGAGGTCCCCCATACCGCTTCATGCGTCGCCAGTGACACCAGTACGCAGGCCTAGTCTGAAGCTGATTACCCACCTAAGCATCTCACACCTTGGCTATGACACACACGTACACAGCCCTAGTCCTAGGTGCGCTCATACCCGATTACCTGAATACCCGGTTGTCCCTTGAGAAAGAGAAGGAAGGAAGAGAGTACGGGGTCAAGGGGGATTTTTGCTATGGAGAACAACGGCTAACACTTAACCATTTGAGAAATTGTGCCCTGTGTGTGAAGAGAAGAGAAGAAGGCAGAAAAGGAAGAAAAGCTATGGGAAGAAGGAGCTATACAGAAGAAAGCCAAAGAAGAAGAATAACGAAAGAAAATAAAATAAGAAGCACTGTAGCAATGCACTTTAAGTCATTTGATTTCACAATCAGACATTTGATTCACTGTTTGTTCATTTGATTGTATTTGAGTAATTGCTATATATGTGTTAGGCTAATAATTGGTGATCCAAATCACCATTATTTTGTCTAGAGTTCTTTTTATCTCCTCATATACTCATGTTATACATTGCATATTAGTTTTTGAGTAATTAATTATGCCCATTTATATTATCTATTGAGATTAGCGCATGAATGCAATACTTGCTCCCAACGAATGATCTCAGACTTCATTTATGACATTCTGAGCTTATACATTTTATTTGTTGTTCAATTTATTATGGATTTCAAACTATGACGACAATACTTTGATTTAAATCCTCAATAGATTACTTCAATAGTTGCAGCTCTGATTTCCTACAGTGAGGATGTTCTTTGATCTCCCAAAACAATAGAGGAAATATGATTATGTCTTCTGCATGCACTGGCTCCTAAATGGAAATATTTAGTGTTCGTGTCCCCTCTTTGAGCCATAGCTGTCGTGAACGTTCACTCCAGTCCATTTCCTTCTTCAAGTCTTCTTCAACTACTACCTCTTGCCACTTTTTTTGAGCTTCCAACTCATGTTCAAAAATAGGGAGGCTGACTCCTTTGCATCCAACCGCTACACTTCCATGAGGGCTTCTTGTCGTTTCTGTTCTCTCTGTGAAACAACAGCAGATCCATATTCTTTCAACATAATTCACATGGTTGCAAGTTTAGAGGCCAATTTGATTGTTGTACCATCTACTTGTTTTGTTCTGCACCACACTTCAAGCATTTCATGAAAACCTGATTCTCTAAGCCACGATTTTCTGAATTTAAAATAAGAACCAACTTGTGCATTTTCTCCACTATCCTAGACTAGTGGTGTATGGTCCAAAATGGGGCACTCTAGACTAGCCACAGAAGATGGTTGGAACTTTTCCATCAGGTCTGCGTTCCCAAAGAACCTGTCTAATTTTGACATCAAGCCATTTCCACATCTCCAAGTGAATTCCACCCTTGCAGCTGGATATTCATTTTGGCCCTGATTTTGTAACTGTCAGTTGGAAGCCAAGAGAAGAACTATCCATAAGTCCACTTGATCTATCTAACTCCGTCAACGTATAGTTGAAATCACCACCTATCAGCCATGGAAGCCCTTGTGAATGACTTGCAATGTCTGATAAGTCATCCCATAATTCAGATCGATTGCCTGTAGTACATGGTCCATATACCCCTGTAATTAACCACTCCATCTCCCCATGGACCATCTTGCACCTACAGGAGATTGCATGCCTAGATTTGAAAGTCTCAATCACTGTTAGGCGCCCCTCCCTCAACCAAAAAGCCACACCTCTAGACCTTCCTTTAGCATTCATAGATACACAACCAGTACTCCCTATCCGCTTCATTTCATTCTACATGGGGCTATTTCCATCTTCAATATGTGTCTCTTGGATGAGTCCACAATCAATCTCCCATTCCCTTAAATATCTTACAAGTGAGGCCCTTCGAATTTTATCGTGCAACCCACGCACATTCCATGAGTGGACTCTCAACTCCCCTTTTGTGATCCCCCTTTGTTTGCTTGGTGCACCCATTCTGCTCTAAGCACTACTACAACAGAATTCTCATCCATCTTCCTAGAATCAACATTTCTTCTTTGCCTTAACTTGGAAGGAGATCTCCCCAATGTAGATTTTGATGTAGCTCCAGCCCCAAATTTCAAGCCTTCTGCAACATGAAAAGGAGGGTGCTTTTTCAGGGAATTTACTGGGATTTCATGTAAAACCACCATAGCTAAATTCTCTTCTGCTGCAAGTTGGTTACTCTTCATTTCAATCATCTCCTCCTCTTCCATCCCCGTATAGTGGTGATCCCTCCTCTTCTTTAGCTCAGGTGAATCCTCTGGTATGTCGCGACCAAGTTGCTCCTAGGTAGGTTCGTCTCTCACAACCTCTATAAAAGTTTTCATCACTTCCTACTCTTGGAAGTCTGTCTCAATACATCCAAATCACAGCCGTAAAAGCCATGAACTGCCTCCACACTAAAGGATAATCTTCTTTAGTATCGATCCACCTTTGAGCACCTCAACTTTAACACATAGCAGGCAGCCATCCCCTTCCCATAGACCTACCTCAGCATCCTCTGCCAACTTTGCGAACCTTGCAAGAATGGATGCAACCACACTTCTCAATCTCACATGCAATGGCAGACCTTTGATTTCCAGCCTCCCAAAACAAGAGCTATCCCTTTGAGGTGGTCACTTCAGCAAAGCTCCCTCAAATGATGACAAAATCCTCCACAACACTGTTACATTCCCAAAAGCAGTCGATTGGAACCTAAGTCACTCCACATCAATCATACCCAATCCAAAAACCACAAACTGCATAAGGGAGAGGGTGGCGATCTTCCAGCCTTCAATTGATAGGGATAGGGATCTTACCAGTAATTAAAGACCCTGCAGCGATGGGTTTCCTGTCATCACTTCTCCGACTAGAGCACCTCTGTGTACAAAGTTCAAAAGCCCTAGTGTCCTTAGATGTTGGTACCTCCACATCAATAGAATAGCCCCTATATGCATCAGGAAGTGGCGACGGTCCTTCTTTGTTCATCATTCCAGGGCACAGGGAAGCCCCCTCTCCTGATCTCCCTCTATTACTTGTGCAAACATCTCACTTGTGACCATGTCTTCCGCAAGCCAAGCAAACAAGAGGGAAGTGACAGACTGCTGCTATATGTCCTCGCCTTCGATAGTGAAAAAAAATGATTTCCCTATTAACCCTTCTCGACTCCTCCTTCATAGCTCTACCCCTACCCATCCATATTACTCCCCTTAGGATTTCCCTTATCTAACCTCTCCTCCGCCATGCCGTTGATTGCCAAGTTGACCAACCCTCGTCGCCAACATGGTCGCCATCGCCTCTCCCACCTTCCCTCATCGCCATCGCCTCTCCCCCTTGCCTTCAAGAATTCGTTGTTTATATACAATTTTAAATGATTATAATATTATTTACTACTAATAATTTCTTGTAGGAGCAAGCTAAGAAAAATAAGGCCAACAAGGCCCAAGCTCCACCATAGACCCATTACTTGGGTTGAATGAGTATTGGGTCAATAAGAGTCTAATATGCAAGTGAAAATATTTATTTACATTCAATATATGCATATGTTATAGATTAAACAAAAATTTTTCCTTTATTAAAATTTCAAGCTGATATGCATGAGGGTACTGAGTTGGATCGAGTGGGTGTTTATGAGAACACTCAAAATAAGCAGACACCCGATGGCCACCGTGCATGGATTCATGAGACATATCAGGAGAGACATGTAAGCTTCATGGATTTTTACACTTTAAGTTTACTACACTAATTTACAATTTGGAATAATTACAAATGTATTTACAGAGTCGTATAATGGACTTTATCCATCCTCTTGAGGTCACAGATAAGAACATGATTGTTTTGCAGCCTCCAATGACACCAAAGGAGGCATTTAGGATTGTGATGCCTCCAAAGCATAGAGGCTTCATCTGTAGCAGGGGAAGGAGTGCAACCATCTCTTCCTGGTATGGGAGGAAAGGATCATCATCATCGACATCCCAAGTGGAGAATCTGAATAAGAAAATAGAGACAATGGAATGTCGAGAGGTGGATAAGGAGAAGAGGTTGGAGGATGTGACCTCGTAGCTATAGGCAGCACTCGCAAAATGGAGCAACAGGATGGGTTATTAGAGTGGTAGAGCCAGTAGTTGATGGACCTGATGGCATTCTTGTGAGCATCTCAACCAGAGCATTCGACGTTACACAAGCCTCAACAATGGGAGGACAACTATAGCAGTGGACCAAGAGCTGGTGGCGTAGGTGCCCCAGCATACATTATATGTCTATATATATTATGAACATTTCCTATCTTTTGTTATATTTAAACTCTTTTTATATATAAATTATTAAATTTAACTTGCACATAACTCTTAGGTATTCCACCACCATTAGATGCCTATCTAAGGGCTTATATTAATTTTGATATGGTGGAAGATCCATAGCCATTGATGTTAATCCAAGGGCCCTCATTTCTTCTCTAATCCTATTAAAACACCAACCCTCCCCGTACCTAGAAATCAATTAGTCTTAATTCCTAGTGTATCTTAGTAGTAGCCTTCTTACCTTAGTTCCACCATAGTGCATGCCTATCTTCACCATCATAACCTTCCACCTCCATGCTACCACCCTTGACCTTCACTTAGATAGCCTCTCCTAGTGTCCTCCAACTTCTTCCTAGCCACCATTGTGGCACTGCTACTGCTCTCCAATCATCTTCATCTTCTTCTTGACACCATGGATCTAAAACTGTACCAAAAGCTTCTCATAAGCATCCCTCAAGTGGCTTCGCATCTCTCCCTCAATACTCTACTTTAGGTATGCCTTTACTCTTCTTGTATTTTCATTATTCATAGCTTTGTAAAACTTTTTACTATTGTTAATAGAATCATTTTTCTACAATATCCTTTCTTGCAATATTAGTGGTTTAATATCTATTTCTGCTATATTATTTTCTACTCTATTCCAAAATAAAAAAAAATCCTATGTGAAAAATAAAGAAACAAAAAAATAATAATGAAAGGTTTTTTAAAGTAAACGATTGACTCATTGTGTTCAACCTAGACTCCAAGTAGTTCAAAAATTATTTGATTGATCGCTTTATTTCCACACTAGAATGATTTCTGATTTAAAATCACGTAGATTTAGAGTATCAATTGGTAGGCATTTTTCTTGTTGGAATTGAAGTGAGGGTTAGGATCTAATCAAAGGTTGGATGTAGGGTTAGGATAAGGCTTACTTGGCCAGCCATTAAATTCTTTCTGTTGAATACATAGCCGGCCACTAGGTTGGTGATGGAAGGCATTTAGATAAAGATTGGATGGCTTGGATTTAGCTTGTGATGTGGCCAGTTATAAGGGTGTTTAGGTACGAATTTGGATAGGACTTTTAGAGGGGAAATCTAGGCCATAAAATCAGGAATTAATGGTCAGGATTAGGTCCAAAAACCAAGAGGCCAAGACGTGGAGATTGTGATGATAAGGGGGTGCCAACATAAGGGATAATGTGGGTTTGTTATTGTGGATTTGGCCTAGGTTTAGGTAGGTAAATTATGGCCCTAGGATCTAAGTTTGATGGCTGTAATTAGGGTTTATAAATTGGTCATCCAACATGGTTTTGATTGGAATAAAGGGACCAACCACTTTGTTGTTTTGATGGAGGGATTTGCAACATGGTCATAGCCATAGGATATGTGATCTATGGTTGAGGTTAATACCAAGTAGATGACCAGCCATATTAGATATTAAATTAAGCTACTCGGTTGTCCAAATGTAGGTTAATTAGGCAAGGTTAGGTAGTGTTTAGATGTAGGGAATTAAGTTCTAGAATAGGCTAGGTGTAGGATTGATTTGGCTAGGGTTTAGAAGATCTAGGTTAGCTTAGTTAGAAGATGTGAGCTCAATTGGTTTTCCGTGATGCAGAGCTCCAATTAGATCCAAACCTGGTACCTGCAAACATATCAACGGAACTCATCAAGGCATCAGATATTAATAGCAAAATTGCAATCAAACCCCTAAAAATGCAATATTTATAAAATGATGCCAAATAACTAATCTAGACTAATGCAATGCATTATGACCTAAATTACCCTCAAATTAGCAATAATTAGGTAAGAATTATGTAATTAAATAGGAATTTATCACAATGCGATGACTATTTTTTGCTAGTCCTCGAGCAAAATCAAAAACAAAAATCAAGTTGGAAATCAAAACATGAGAGTTTAAATTGACTTAAATTAAAACGTCAACCTTGATTTGTCACCAAATCAAAAGAAGCTATACAAAAAATCTTAACAACGAAGACTCAACAATTCAAAGGCATAATACAGACTCCTTATATCCAATCTGAGATTCTATTAGCTTTAGACCTAGTTCTCAATAGCAACTTTTTATGGCACTGTCAACTTACCCAAGGTTTGAATCAAACTTGAAAAATAAGCATCTAGTGTGTGTAAAATGTGGCTCATCAAATGGGCAATGATGACGGTAGATTCACATGTGAAAAGGTTCAAGTTTTGGAAAACTCGTCGTCGTAGTTCGATTCGCAAGAAAATCCATCAATTAGATAAAATTTATAACCAAAACTCGAAAAGTGAGTCCTGGGTCGAACACGGGGAGGAGAACACTTGGTTTTGAAAATCTGCATTTCGCTTTTTATTTATTTCTGTCGTTTTTATCTTTTCTAACTTTTTTGGTATTTTTAGCAGGCAAGAGAATAGGTTGATGAATTCTAGTTAATCAACTTGCAAAATAAGAGAGAGAGATAGAGATAGAGAGAGAAACAATCATGTATTTTTATGATCAAATGTTTCTTACAACTAGGAAAGCGGGAAATCTATACTACGAAAGCATTAAAGATAGAGATAGGTGAGAAAAATCCCCCTCGACGGTCGCTTGGAGAACGACTTGCTCTGACGTCTCCTGGAGGAAGGTGGTTAGGACCGGGATGAACAAGGACAGAGATGGCGGATGGAGGGTGGGGCAGGATGGCGATGCCACGAGGATCTTCTTCCTGAAGGGAGGTAAGAAAATGGCCATGGGATGCTCCATGAATGGGGATGAGATGCGAGAACAAATATTTATTTTCTACTCCAGAGGAGCATCTCGGGCTTGGGACAACCTCTCTCTAGAGCCTTGGAGGTGGTCAGAGAAAGAAAGGGAGAGATACTTTGGAATGGAGGGGGCAGGTTCTTTTATAGTGGAGGAGAAGAGTCTAAATCATCCATGGGTAATTAGTGACAGTTGTAATCGTTGCTGGAGATTCTCCCAACTGTCGCTGAAGATCCGTGCCTTCAATTCCTTTGCTGGTGCTCGCATAGCATAGGCCATTAGTGACAGCTACAAGCATCACTAAAGGCCCGCCCAACTATCGTTGAAGATCATGCCAACCAAGCACTGGCCCGCAGCTTAAGGAGAATGATTTTGTTTATTTTTATTTTCTCCTTTTTCTTATTATTTTTTTTCTTTTTAAGTAGTTGGCTTCCCTAATCTCAGATTTACCTAAAGGCAATACAAAGAAAATGGTCTTGTGGCTAGGCTCTAGACAACCAGCTGATGAACTGTTACTATCGACAACTTGGTAGCCATACCACCCTAGAAGATTTATTAGCTACCCAAGTTCCAAAGAAACCACCAAAAAGTGAGTCAGTGCAAACAGTGTGTAGATGCTTAGGCTTAAAGCCCCTTTAAATCAGAGGGCAGGTTGATAAGTCGTATACTTATCACCCCAATTTATTGACCGATTTATAATAGAATTACTTGGAGAGGACTCGAGACTAAGTCCACATTCGAGTGCACACCCAGGCTAATTAAGCCCAAAGACCTGAAGAGTCTAAGTATTCAGGTCCCAAAGTATAATTCGTAAAGTTTGCAACTCCTAATGCCTAAGTTCTCGTCTCTTAATTCTTTTCATTTTTTTCTTTTTTAAAATAGGAAATTACTATTACGGCTGACAAAAAGATTCACAAGATATATCCATCCCCCATGTTTAGCTAATGCAATGTCCTCATTGTTAAAAATGAAAGCATGGAGGAGAGTAGAAGTGGAAGAATAACACCTACTTTCGGTGAGATTCTAGTCAGCTTAGAAAAGAGAAGAGAGTATACACATAGGCTAAGTTTAATGCCTTTAGCTAGGCATAAAATAGACACAAGGAAGAAATGGAGAATTCACAAGTGCTGGTCAAAATCAAAATCAAAAGATTAATCCTCAGGCCCACCAGCAGAAGATGTCCATAGATGTGGACCAGATTATGGTGTAGACCCATGCCCCAGGGTCGAGTGGTTCGAAGGTTCTGGATGAAAATCACATAGAACCTAAGATTATTGTGCTTGCGAGGCTGGGCCTGTGGTTTGGTGGTGTGCAACCCAAGACTAAAGTGTCGAACAACAGATTGATTTGATTCATTAAAATCGGGTGTCCACTTATAGTTCAGCTCAGGAAGAAAGTCAATAATTCCAAGCTTGGGTCGAACGTGAAAGATATCATAAGGGTCCTGATAGAAGGTAGGTGGTTTCAGGTCAACAGGAACCCTTATATCCAAAATCATATTTCCCTCAGAAGTAGCTTCCTGGATTTTCATTTCCACATTTCTACCCTCTAAAATCAATGTTCCCGAGACCTCCAAATCATTGTACACCCCATCTAAAGTACCCAAGTCCAACAATTGTGATTGAATCAAGATTGACTTGGGTCTGGTGATCTCAAAAATATCATCATTCAATTCTTTAGGGTGTGGTTGGGGAATGGGGCTACTGATTGAATCATCAGGATTCGAATCATCCAAGTTAGCCCCAACATGATCATACTCTTCAATGATTAGGCTATCAACAGGTTCGTCATGCTCCTCGAGCCCGTTAGTCTCACTAAAATCATTCTCCTTAAGCTCAAGTGAGACTTCACTAAGAGATTCCTCACCCTCAAAATCAAAGAATTCATGATCCTCATTTATATATGTCTCAAAATCATATGTCATTTCATGGTCCATGGAGACATATTTTTTGTCATTCCCTGGATTTAGGATCTTAGGTGAGAAACTTGGTTCATCCTCAATGGGTTGCTCTAGCCCAACCTAGTCATCCTTGGTCTCAGAACATGTATCCCTCCCAACAGGCATCTGAGCAGGTTCAGACATTGGCTCTCCTGAAGGGGGTTTATCTTTAGAAGCATCCTAAGATTAGACTAGGGCAACCAAAAATTTCATCCTCAATCTCAACAATTTCCCAAGTTGAAACTCACCCAAGTCCCTATCCCTAACATGTTGGAGCAAATCCAATAAAGAGTTATTCAGCTCATCAATCATTTTTATCATAGGCTCCAATGCTTCTGTGCATCGTGTTGGCTAGGCTTCTAAAGATTGTATGGTGTTCCTCAAGTTAGCCAACACCCTGTCTTGGATCTGGTTCACCTGAACCAAATGGTTTGGTTCAGGTTTGGGTGGGTTTGGGTTAAATCTAGGGGAGTCAAGATATCGAGGTTCTCAGGTCCCTCCTTGATAGTAGGTCGTTCTAGGTTGTTCAAAGAATGGTGGTGACCTACATTTAGTGGAATATTAGGGACGGTAGGTGTTATAATCATCATATCCTTTCTGATTGTTGATCGTATTGGTTTGGTCATCAAAGGATGGAGATCTATAATCATTGTAGGTGTGGGAAGGATAACAGTCATAGTTTTGTTATCTAGGGTTAGGCCCTAGACACTGATGTTCGGATTCATATCCCCAATCAAAGTTGTCTCAACTAGGAGATGGGTAGTCATAACTCAAGTCGGGATAGTAATCATCTTGGGGATAAGTGTTGGTACGAGGGAAGGATGGGAAATGCGTGTAAGATGCGGAAGGATACATGGTAGAATAGGAGGGAAATCAGAAGAGAGAAAGGATCCTTGCAATACAAGCAATCAACCCTATCCTTAGGTGGATTAGCCTAAAGAAGACTCCTAGGACTCATCTTGAGATTATAACCGATTTGGTCTACTTTTATTCAGTCAATCCAACCAGCTAGAAGAAGGGGCTGGGGAGAAGGTTCTTCCTTTGGCTTGCGCCTCCGGTTCCTAGTGTACCCCCCAAGTCGCGGTCATTTGACGCTACTCCCCTAGCAAGACATCAGATGGACTAGTAGAAGGTGATTAATTGAAAAAAATTTTCAATCTGAGTCCTGAAGAGCGAATCAATCCTTAAGGCCAACGTCTACTCAATTTTAATTAGGCTTGGGATGATTGTGATCTTGGAATGTGATGGGCCCTTTTGATGGGTTGTGCCCTTAATGATCAATTCAAATGTGTGTGCATGCACAACCAGGGTTTACAAATAGGGTTATTTGATGATGTGTCTTTTAGGGTTTAACCTTATTTAGTAGCTTTTAGGGTTTAATTCTTAGGTTGGTTCAATCAGGGTTCAGTAGAACACTCCAGGTTTTACAAGCACTGGTTATGATGTATTCCATTAGAAATCAGGAAAAAAATGTGGAGCTCCTGGTTCAACACTAAAAATCAACCTTAAGTGGCAAGCTACTGATGAATCACTTTTATCTTAAGTGGTGCAGCTCAAATAGTTCAATCAATTGTTCTGTTGTACAACTTAGTTAAGGAACACAGATGTTTAACCAATTCAGATTTCTACTCACTTATGTGCATTGAGTTGAAGTGTACTGAGTCCACAAGTCCGATCTCGGTTAAGTAGTAGAATCAAAGTGATTGTGCGCCTTAGGATGAGAATTTGTGGGTGTTAAGCGTGTCTCTTTTAATTAAATCCCACAAGAGAAGAGTATTTTTTTATTTTTTAATATATGCGGGTGGGTGAGGTGAGGCGAAGTGACAATCAAACAATCAAATCTGTCCTAAGGTTTATGCAAGCACCTAAGTTGATTTGAATTTGAGTTATTAGGTTATGGAATGGAAATCTAGTGGGTGGGTGGTTGAGAGTGCTAAATCGGATTTTAAGAGTGTTGCGTTGTAGTACAGTTGAAATAGCATTCAAAACAAATACAATTTTATTACTCGAATATATTATGTGGTCGAACAAAGGGAGCAAATGAAATTCACACACTAAACTTGGCAATAAATGCAATTTGAACACATAATATTACTCAAAATCTAATTAGGAGTGTAAAGCATGAGTATTGGAAGAGTAATAATAATATAGATAAAATAATGGAGAGCATATGCAAATCGAATGTCTGATTTTACAATCAGACGTTTTAGAAGTCTTGTGCTATAGTGCCTTGCTTCTTTTTTTATTTCTCTTTCTCTGATTCTTCTTCTTTTTCTCTTCTTTCTTTGGCTTCTTTCCTTAGCTTTCTCTGACTTCTGCCTTCTCTTCTTCTTTCTCTGTCTTTGGCCTTCTCTTCCTTTGCTCTGTCTTCTGCCTTTGCTTCTTCTTCTTCCTTCTACCTTAGCTTCCTTCTTCTTCAGCTTCTTTCTTCTTTGCTTTGCCCTAAGCCCTGTGGTGCTCTTCTTCTTCCTTTTCTGCCTGACCTCCTCTTCTTCTTCTCTGAATTGGCTAAGTGTTGGAGCAATCTCTTCAGAGTAAAACCCCCCTTCCCCTGCGTAGCTCTCTTCTCTTTTTCTCTCTTTTTCATTTCAGATTCGCTCTCCCAGAGCCTTAACCGATCGGGTAATCGAACCTAACGCAGACCTGGGTCCAGGCTCACTGGTGTGTGTGGTGAGTGAGGAGTGAATAGGTCGGGTAGTCAGGTCATGGCCAGGTCCACAGGTTAAGTCGCATACAAGTTTGGTGAGAGGGGGGAGGAGGACCTCACCCTCAGTGTTGGAGGCAAAGAGCCTACAACACCTTTTCCCTTTATGCGCACGAGGGTAGCTTTCAACTTCTGAGGTGGGACTAAATGTCCCACCTTCCTTTGCATGCATAGCAGTAGATTGAGTTTCCAATTGGTGAGGCTACAGAGGCTCTTGACTCCGATCAAAGGCTTAGAACCGTATGCGAGAGTCTTCCGTGCATCCTAGGATTGTCTTCCTGGGATTGGCAGCACTTGGAGCTACAGCAAGCGAGCTTCACACTCGACAGCAATGGCGGATGGGTGACAAACCTAAAATCACTAGCACAGGCTTTTGGCCATGTTAAATTGCTCAGGGAGCATCGTCAAAGCACGGCGGATGTGATGGTAGTGGTTTCGTGGTGTGTGGGTGGCTGTGGTGGCGTATCCAGGGCTTAGTGTGGGCATATGAGTGCGTGTGTTCAGTGAGGTGGTTGGATGATTGATGGAGAGATTGGAGTGAGGGGATGAGATTAGGGAGTCAAGGCAGAGGTTGCAGGGTGGTTGGCGAGGTGGATGGAGGTGCAGAGCGACGAGAGCACCTTGTCAGAGGAGTTACCGAAGGTGGAGAAGGTGATGGTGGTCAGTGTCGTCGGTGGGGGATTTAGGGAAATAAACAGAGGGAAAGAAAGTGTAAGGGAGAGGGAATTTAAGAAACCTAATATAAGGATGAAAGGAAAGGATGTCCCTACTCTGGTATGATTACCGGACGTGGGGAAGATGAAGACCTTCATAGATAAGGTGGAGATGAAGATGAGGTAGAGGCGACATCGACAGGTGTTGCGTGACGCAGAGGATTGTGGCGCAGTTAACCCGACCACTAGTAGTGTACTGTGGCAATGAGAGAGCGAAGGAGAAGCCACCGAAGCTTGTGAAGATTGTGGCCGGCGAGGGAGAGAGGAATGTAGGGAGAACTAGCCCAATTTCATGCTGAGGAGACTCAGTTGGATCTAGGGAGTCTTTAAATAGGTCTCTGAGGAGGTTTTGTGCTTGGAAGCCAAGCTTCCAATCAAGGCAGGGTCGGCAGAGTTGGAAGCTTCAAGAGACCCACATCTCTCATGCGTTTGCATGAGAGATTGGGAAACAATCACGGATCAAAGATGGGTTCAAATTGGAGGGGAATACTCAGAGAATCTTCCTTCCAATTTTGGAAGGGATTCTCTGAGCAATCAAGGAGAAACCTCCTTTCAAAGCTCGCCGGAGTAGGATTCCTCCATTATAGTGGTAGAGGGACCTATTTGTAAAGATAATAAGAAAACTAGGGGGGTGATTGTAAGGGTTTTTGAAAGTTAGGGGTAGAAATGTAATCAGACAGGACCTTTTTGCAAAGTGGGTCAAGATGAGTTTCCCTTAGGTCCAAATTTTTGTAGAAACATAATTTAAACCTAAGGAATCCAATGGTGAAGTTGGATTTTGGATTTGACTACATTTGACTAGGAAATTTATGCAAAAACCCAATTTAGGGTAAATATCTATTTGAGACCCAATTCTAGGTCAAGATGGGTTCCAATGGACAAATAGAAGGTCCTAAACCCTAGATAATATTTTTATATGATTTTTATAGGATTTAAGTGAATTTTATCCTAACCATAACCTTGGTTAATCAAATGGGTCTATTTTAGGGTTTTAAGAAGTAATTTAATTCATAGAACTCACACAAATCTTTCTCTGTCAAATCCAACCCACTTGTTATCTTATTAAGACCATTTGATTTTTGTTTAGCCTTTAAGAAAACCTGTGGTAAAATTGTAATTTTAACCCTAGTTTCTTATTTTCCTCTCAGAATGATTTGCAGTGAATTATGACCTTTAGTTGGTTATTTAGGAGCATTTATTCTCTTCATTGGGTCAAAATGAGCTAGTTAGGGCTAATGATGGTGTTCCCATCATACCACAATGCTTGGCTTTTGCTAGTCCCTTAGCAAAATTTTAAGGTTTTAACTTTGATTCTAGACCATGTAATCTTTTGATGCTCAGAAACTGTGATGTGTTTTCTTATGTCGATTAAGTTAGAATAACGATAGTAGGCCTAGAGGTACTGAAGTACCAACCAAGATCCAGACCTAACTAGCTCTAGCCTCAGTCTTCTGTGAAGGTTTTAAGGCCCACAGGAACTATCCTAAGGTCCGTTGAACTCCACAGTTAAAGCACCCATGCTTGTAACATATTTTAGCCTCGGTTCAGCTTGCAGTGCATTTTTGTAAGAAAGAGACAAAGGAATTTTCTTTTTGGAGAGTTTCTCTCTCTTTTCTTTTTATTTCTAGCTTCGAATTGGCTTCTTAACATGGTCTGTATCGGATTCCTAGTTCCCATCATCAATCCCTGAAGGGTCCCTAGTAATTGATGCTTCAAGATAGCACCGCCCATGGCAACTCCCAGAACCCTGGCTTTCGAGATTTCGAGATAATCTTGCCCATGGTGTTCTGTAGCTAAATCCAAACCCTAGCAATCAACATTTCAGGATAATGCCGCCCATGGCATTTGAACTAGCACAGGGTGCTTACATGCCCCCAGTAGGATATGTAGATATCCTAGGAGACAAGCACCGAGGAGACAATATGTTATTACACAATTTCAAGGGGAATTTCCCACCTCTCCGCGTCGGGAACTCGTCTAAATCAACTTGTGTTGATCTGCTGCTCCTAATCTAGGCGACTTTTTCAGAAAAATTTAAATACATTTGCATGATTTTGATATTTAAGCGCACTGAACCAGACTATGTGTGGATTGGGGTGCTTAGGTTACTGAGTCCTGCAAACTAGAGGTTAATTAACGAGGCCGAATACTCCTTAAGCCTTAGACATAATACTTAAGCTTCACATTTTCCTCAACCTCTTGAGGAATATCCAAATATTAGTGGATACTTGAATTTTTAAGCCTAGGAGTATAGCCCAAAAAGCCTAAGATCAGCGTTCCTACTAATCTCTTCTGTGTTTCATTAGCACTTTTTACCTTTCATTTTCTTTTGATATGGTCTAGAACTAAGTCAATTTATTAATTTCTTAGTAATGACTATTTCTTTTCGTTTCTTTTCAACTTGTGCTCATTTTAGGCATTTTTTAACTTCTCCCCTTTTTCTCCTCAAAACTGATGTGCCGTCAAAATTTTCTCTCCTCTCATTTTTTTATTCTTTTTCACAATTTTTTATTTTTTGGTATTTTTGGAATATGCAATTTTTTTTTGTGAGAACCTTCCCGAACTTTGATTTTTGTATGTTTGCAATTTACCACCCCCCCATGCCTAAGTTTTGCAATGTCCTCATTGTAAACGGAGGCTGTGAAACAGTAGTGGTGTTCAGGGATTTAGAACTGGATTATCGGGTGAGCGAACAGTTCAGGAATGACTATTGCAAATGATTGCAAGCTTTGGTATGTGTACCAGAGGTGGGATCGACTATTCTAAAATCGAACTCAGGGTGCAATAGATTTGATGTACAGAAGGATAATCAGAAGGATCTCGAGTTTTTAGAATGACGGGTTGCCTCCCGTTAAGCGCTAAATTGAATGCCTTCAGCCAAGCGGAAAATAGTCTAGAGGAGTGATTAAATCAGATGAGTTTTGTAGAACAAGCATCTTGATCAAAAGCTTGGTTGGTCTAACCAGGTCCTTGTTCAGATCAACAGGCTGATGATGCAGCCCAAACCCAATCAATCTGGTGGGTTGATAAATGTAGATCAAGAGATGTGGAACCCACCATGTACTGTGGAGCTCAGAATGATGCGAAAGTGTGAATCCATGGTTTGGCTGAGTCGAATCAGCCTAATCAGAGTAGCGATCCTTAAATGAAAAAGATGCAGTGGATGATGCAGGACCGTACAGGAGTGATAAGAGAAGGATAGGATGTGATTTGTAGACTGATCAATGTCTGAAACTCGATAAAGATGTGGAGGTGAATTATCTGCAATTGGCTCAGTAAGATAGGAATCAGAATAGAAGTTGAGTACGGTTGCAGGTCGGGGTTGAAAACAGGTTTGAATAGGTTCTGTATTTGTAGAGGAGGTGGCGTCAATAAGAATTGTGTATGAGGGCTCATCTAAAAAAGAATTAAAGGTGGGTTCATTTAGAGAGTCCTCATAGTAACCAGCAAACTCAAAGGTAAATGCCTAAAGAGTGTTTATAGGATGAAAAAAATATGAGTCAAGCAAAGATTTGAATTCTAGGTTATGGTCACTCTCGACACTTTTTATTTCTATTTCCTAAGTATCAAAAAGAAATGATTCAATCTCAATGGAACTTGAATTTATATCAGTGATCTCGAGATTAGGGACTTCAGAGTCAGAGTCGAAGAATGAATCATGTGAGTTGAGGTCGTAGATTGGCTTGTAGTCGTCAGGAAACAATGGTTCTCTGAAATTATGGTAAGATTCGAAATCATTGGAGAACTTGCAAGAATGAAGTTCTGAATTTGATTCGAGATCAGAGGTTCTACAGAATAAATCACAAGATGTAGATTTAGCAACCTGACTTGGGTCTAGCCTATTCATAGATTCTGAGCTCAAAAAGGTGTCCCTATTAGGTCTAGGCTCAAGTTCTAGGGTTGTAGGAAAGACCCAATCAAAATCCTACTTTTCCAACTCCATAATTTTTGTATCGTAAATTGGTGTGACTTCCAAAAAATTAATCTGTATCTTTGAGGATGTTGGAGAGCGACATTCATCAAATAAAGGCCCAGAATTATAATCCCAATTCAAACTTTGATCTTTGTCATATGGGGCCTTGTAATCATCCCAATATGATTCAGATCCAGATTCTAGGCTAAGGATGTGGGTTGATTTACTATAATCTAGGTCTGACTTGCCTTCGGGGGTCACCTTATTAGAATAAGGGGCGGAATTTACACCCTTGAGAGGTTCTGATTCAATTTGATCATTACAGGAGTCTAGGAATTCTATGCTTGGTGAACCAGGGTTTTGGTTTTCTAGGGTTGGCCCAAAATCGTGTTCTCCTGTAATTGGGATCTCCCAACCTAATTCAAGATTAGGCATGTTATATTCCATCTGGGTTGGGGATCCACAACAACCTTGTTTCTCAAACTCGAGATTTGGGAAATCATGTTGATCCTCAATATTACTCCGAGATGTTTCATTAACTGTTTGGGGCATGTACGGATTTTTTTGATTGATAATTTGTTTCAACAATTTCATCATCTCTTCCCAATTTTCAAGATCATCTTGGTGCTTTTCCCAAAGTGCAGAATTTGTCAGGCATTGGAGATATTCATAGTTATGCAATTTTTCTATCTCAATGTATCCTGTTATGAGAATGTCCCAGGATGATCCTTTTGTTGCTTCTGTTAATAATAATTGGGCACAATTTATGATGAAGGTTGTTGTTGTTGATACATCAACCAGAATGTCTTCAATTGGTTTTGAGGTTTTGTAATCAATGTCATAAAATTTAAGGGCATCCTCAACGATTCTATCTCTTATGGATCTTTGGGATTCAGGTTTCTTCAATGGTTTACCTAAGTAACCAGGTTGCATTTTTGAATCAAATGGTGGAATCAAGATGTAGAATCAAAATTCAAGTTTTGAATGAAGTGATTTGTTCTGAAAGAGATTCCCAATGAAAATATATGTATGTGCTCTAAATAGAAGGGATGAGGGACTAGATGTGATGTTGACCCAATCAAGGCACCCAAAGATTTTTGGATGACTATAAAGGTTCGGGGTGGATGATACCCGTGGATCAAAAAGTCGTCCACCTGAGAATTACCTGGGCAACCAGGAAGGGAGAGTCTCGCAAAGACCCCTACACAATAGAGTGCCCCCACGGGTTACAGGGTTTCCCCTACCCGACCTTCCTTGTCACTGAGGGTCCAGGTAGACCAGAATGAATGACTTGACCTCTAAAGTCTACCAATTTTATGTCTGAATTTGTGCCTTTGTTTTCACTTGAATTAGCAATTGATTAGACTTATGACCTAATTTGGAGGTTGGTTGGCCTACAATGTAGTCCAACTTTACTTAACCTGCTCTAAAAGATGGCAGAATGACTCCAAGTTAAGGCCTATAAATCACCCTGATTTGACTCCCATGTTATTAGGTCCAAGAATTTTAGGGTTCAAATGAGATTAAGAGCCTGACTTTTAGGGTTTTTCTTGATTAGATCTTTTCAATCAAGGGCTTGGGTAGCACACAAATGCGGGAGGGTTTGTTTCATTTTATGCGGGCAAGTGTGAACTAGCACTCCAAAACCCTAATGTAGAAATCCTAATTGGCTTTATTTCCATGTCTTCTTTTGATTTTCAAAAATGTTCTCCTTGAACTTCAAACAAGAAGTGCGTAGTCTAAGAAGATTAGAATTTAAGTGTAGTCCCTAATAGGAACAGGAATTTTAGGATAGGATCTTTAAAAATCACTTCAACTTCAATGAGATTTGAAAAAAAAATTTCGCAAATTGGAAACCTGCCTTTTAAATGATAATTACTATGAAAAATAAGGGAATGTCTTCCTAGGTTTGGCAGCACCTGGAGCTATAGCAAGCAAGCTTCATGCTCGGCAGCAATGGCGGATGGGTGACGAACCTGAAATCACTAGCACAGCCTTTTGGCCATGTTAAATCACTCAGGGAGCATCGTCGAAGCACGATGGATGTGATGGGAGTGGCTTCGTGGCGTGTGGGTGGCAATGGTGGCATATCTAGGGCTTACTGTGGGCGTATGGGTAGGTGTGTTCGGTGAGGTGGTTGGGTGATTGATGGAGAGATTAGAGTGAGGGGATGTGATTAGGGAGTCGAGGCAGAGGTCATAGGGTGGTTGGCGAGGTGGATGGAGGTGCGGAGTGATGGGAGCACCTCGTCGTTGTTGGAGAGGGTGACGGTAGTCAGTGGCGTTGGTGGGGGATTTATGGAAATAAAGAGTGGGAAAGAAAGTGTGAGGGAGAGGGAATCTAAGAAACCTAATCTAAGGATGAAAGGAAAGGATGTCCCTATGTCGGTATGGTTGCTGGACGTGGGGAAGATGAAGACCACCGTAGATGAGGCGGCGGCGAAGATGAGGCAGAGGCGACATCGGCTTGTGTTGCCCGATGCGAAGGACTATGGCAGAGTTAACTCGACCACTGGTATTGTGGTGGAGCGATGAGAGAGAGAAGGAGAAGCTACCGGAGCTTGTAGAGATTGTGGTCGGCGAGGGAGAGAGGAATGTAGGGAGAACCAGCCCAATTTCAAGCTGAGGAGACTCGGTTGGACCTGGGGAGTCTTTAAATAGGTCTCTGAGGAGGTTTTGTGCTTAGAAGCCAAGCTTCCAAGCAAGGTAGGGTCTCCAGAGTTGGAAGCTTCAAGTGACCCACATCTCTCATGCGTTTGCATGAGAGATTGGGAAACAATCATGGATCAAAGATGGGTTCAGATTGGAGGGGATTACTCAGAGAATCTCCCTTCCAATTTTGGAAGGGATTCTCTGAGCAATCAAGGAGAAACCTCCTTTCAAAGCTCGCCGGAGTAGGATTCCTCCGTTATAATGGTGGAGGGACCTATTTGTGAAGATAATAAGAAAACTAGGGGGCTGATTGTAAGGGTTTTTGAAAGTTAGGGGTAGAAATGTAATCAGACAGAACCTTTTTGCAAAGTAGGTCAAGATGAGTTTCCCTTAGGTCCAAATTTTTGTAGAAACATAATTTAAACCTAAGCAATCCAATGGTGAAGTTGGATTTTGGATTTTACTACATTTGACTAGGAAATTTATGCAAAAACCCAATTTAGGGCAAATATCTGTTTGAGACCTAATTCTAGGTCAAGATGGGTTCCAATGGACAAATAGAAAGCTTTAAACCCTAGAAAATATTTTTCCTTGATTTTTAGAGGGTTTAAGTGAATTTTATTCAGACCAAAACCTTGGTTAATCAAGTGGGTCTATTTTAGGGTTTCAAGAAGTCATTTAATTCATAGAACTCACACAAACTCTTCTCTGTCAAATTCAACCCACTTGTTATCTTATTAAGACCATTTGAGCTTTGTTTAGCCCTTGAGAAAACCCATTGTTGCACTACATTGGTAAAATTGTAGTTTTATCCCTAGTTTCTTATTTTCCTCTTAGAATGGTTGTGTAATGAATTATGACCATCAGTTGGTTATTAAGGAGCATTTATTCTCTTCATTGGGTCAAAATGAGCTAGTTAGGGCTCATGATGGTGTTCCCATCAGGGGAATAACTTACAAATGTCTCTTCCTTCATTTTACTCCAATCTACTGCCTTTGACTCCTTGATCAGGTTCCTACAAGACAATAAATCGAAGAAGAAAGATAGGTAAGAAAAAAATGTAAGTAATGTGGGAAAATGCGAGAAAAAATCGAAGAGTGTTGCCTCCACAGCAATGACACCAAAATGATAACAGCGGATTTGCATGAGAAAAGGTTCCAGTTTTGGAAAACCCGTCGTCATAGTTCAATTCACGAGAAAATCTATCAATTAGATAACATTTATAATCGAAACTCGAAAAGTGAGTCTCAGGTCGAACACAGAGAAGCGAACATTTGGTTTTGAAAATTCATGTTTCGCTTTTTATTTATTTTTGTCATTTTTATAATTTCTAATTTTTTTGGTATTTTTAGCAAGCAAGAGATCAGGTCGAAGAATTTTGGCTAATCTACTTACAAAACAAAAGAGAGAGAGACAGAGATAAAGAAAGAAACAATCATGTAGTTTTATGATCAAATGTTTTCTACAACTATGAAAGCGGGAAATCTATACTACGAAAGCAACAAAGATAGAGATAGGTGAGAGAAATCCCCCTCAACGGTCACTTGGAGGATGACTCGCTCTGATGTCGCCTGCAGGAAGGTCATGAGGAGTGGGGCGAACGAGGATGGAGCCGGAGGACGAAGGGCGGGGAACGATGGCATCGTGGCGAGGTTCTTCTTCCCAAAAAGAGGTAATAAGACGACCATGGGATGCTTCACAAATGGGGATGAAAGGAGGAACAAATATTTGTTTTCTACTCTAGAGGAGCATCCTGAGCTTAGGACAAGCTCTCTCTAGAGCCTTGGAGGTGGTGAGAGGAAGAATGGAAGAGATGCTTTGGAATGGAGGGGGCTAGGTCCTTTTATAGTGGTGGAGTGACAAAATTGTCTATGGGTAATTAGTGATGGTTGTAATCGTCGCTGAAGATTCACCCAACTATCGCTGAAGATTCGCGCCTTTAATTCCTTTGCTAGCATGCACATAGTGAAGGCCATTAGTGACAGCTACAGGCGTCACTAAAAACCCACCCAACTATCGCTGAAGATCATGCCAACCAAGCACTAGCCGCTAGTTGGCCCGCGCATCATGAGCCTCTGGTCACGCGTGCATGCTCATGCACTAGAGCTGCGGTTGGCTATGCACGCACCTATGCACGTTCGTGCTTGCGCTACATTACGATTGGCCATGCACGTGCATGCATCCAATTGCGGATTTGGGGGGGTCTGCAGGTCTCGAACCCACGCTCCTTTGCAAGGCAAGTGCCTCACCATTGTGCCAAGCCAGCTCTTGTGATGCAAAGATGTTTTACAGGCAAGCGATGGAGAGATCTTCTCAGCCGTTAGATCTTGATCCAACAGCTGAGAATGGAGAAGAGGGAGCACCTTCTAGTTGCTGCTAGCCGGTGTTGGGCGACCTAGATGGTGCCACGTGGCGCCATCTGGGCCGTCCATCTTCTTTCTATTGTAGAGGGTGCCACGGTGCTCGGATCGATTTGATTTTCATGCTGTCGGACTATGATTGTTGCTCCGAATCCATCCGTGTGGTCAGATTTTTATCCAAAGCCCGTAAGGATGTTGCATTGCCCTCTTGGCCTAACTGCATAAGGTACTACGGGACTCCGATCTAGACAATTTCGGAGGTGTTAGACTTCGATCGTCATCTTAATCAGATTTGTACGGTCTGATCGTCTATCTGAGGCCCTAAAATAAATCTTCTCACCTGACCATAAAATGGACTTAATTAACCAAAAATAAGTACAACTACTCTAAATGTAGAATGATGCATGCTATGCAATATTTATAACATGAAATGCAAATGTAAGCTTGGGAACATGCATGATTAGGCAATTTAACCTAAATAGATGTGTCTATATCAGGCAACTAGGTTGAACTCCAAGTTTTCAACGAGGTAAAGAATATCTCTCCACTCCAATGGACATCGTTTAGGATTTGCCTTACTAAGGATTGGTAGCTTTCTCCCTATCCTTTTCTTTCCTGGAATCAACACAAGGGCAAACCTAGTGTATATCTCCCTGGCTGGGCCTAATTGGCCTCTTATTCTATACGTCACTCTTTTTGTATCTTTTGTAATATTTTTTTATGCACACCTTTTTTCATGTATATATTTCTACTTCCAGCTACTACATTACATATTTTATTCTTTTTCGCTCATTTTTGTAGGTAGGTGGCTCTTTCGAATCCCATTCAAGAACATCTCCTAGACAATGGCACGAAGAGCTAATGGTGCTAAGCTTGGATTTGGACATCCTATAGCAAGGGATTAAACCCAGTGCAACATGCCATCTATACCCACAAGGATCAAATGACCCTCAAACTTAGCCCTATTAACCTCTTCGGTTTCAATGGTAGTTGCCTAAAAAATGAGTCAATGCAAAAGTACGAGTGTAGATAGCTTAAATTTCAAAACCTATTCAAACAAGAGGTTGGAAAGGTAAGTTACACACTTATCACTCCTTTGACTTAATCTTTGAATTTTTTCAAATCTCGTTTAAGGACTCAAGAACAAATCTGTATTTTAGTAAATACTTGAGCTAATTAACTTGATAATACTATCTAAGGAGTCTAAGTGAAAAGACCTTGATTATACGTTTCCTAACACTAGTATATCCTCAAAGTTAATAATTTTTTATTTTCCCTTGCTCGTTACTCTAAAAACATTGAATTTTTTTGTTCAAAAATGGAGTGAGAAATAGACAAGACATGCCAAAACATAGGAAATAGAACCAAGATGCTAAACTCGACAAAATTACACCTCCCCTTATGCCTATCCCATGCATTGTCATTAATGTATGCCTAAATCATAAAAATAATTGAGATATTAGGGCAAAAAGAATGATAGAACTTGGTGAGCTCGTCGAGGACTTCAGCTGCTTTAACTTACTCTATTCATTAATCTACCTAAGGTAAGATCACATAAACTATGTTAGCTAAATCGATATTGGGTTGCCTCCCAACAAGCGCTTGAGTTTTGCATCGATAGCCAAGCATAATGTAGAAAATCAGAGGGATCAATTATTTCAGCAAAAGGAATATTAATCATTTTCCCCCCACAAGTATAAATTGTGTAAATAATATAACCATGCAGCTCAGTTAGGAGGTGTCCCCATAAATGGATCAATTGGTGATGTAGCCCCATCCCAGTAGGTTGGGTGTAGGATTGATAAGTCAGAAAAAGCTTCACCCAATGGCTTTTAGTGTTGTGGTGTTGAGGTCCAGAGCTAGGATTCAAGGTGTGCAACCTAACTGCAAGAGATTTGTGATTTAAGATGTGTTGTGCCCAATGGTAGTCAGATTTAAGGTGATGGTGTAGAGGTTGAGCCAAATTGGGTTCACAGGAATCTGATTCAGTCAAGTCATAAGGGTCCTTGTGAAGGATTGGACATTTTAAGAATAAAGGCACCCTTAGATCCTTCAAGTTATTTCCCGGAAAATCCTCCAATTTCACTGTCATTGTTTTCTTCCTTGAAGTCTAAGTCTTTTGAATAATCAAGGTTGAAATCAAACTTCGTTATATCAAATCTATAATTAAGTCTAGATAAATGATTCCATTTCAAGTTCATTTAGATTTGATGTAAAGGTAAAGTTAGTCAATGAAGGGTCATTAAGATCTTGTACTTCATCTACTTCAGGAAGTAAATTATGCTCAAAACCAAAAGTATTGTCCTCAAAGCAATGTCTCAATTTAAGATTTATTTATATTTTCTTTTGATTCAGTATCCTCCAAAGAGACATTTTCATTGATTAGACCCTGAATTTGATTTAGTTGCTCAACCAACCCACAAGTTTCATTGGTCTCCTCAATAGCCTTAAATATATTAAGTTTCATTTGTTTCTTTCCAAAGGCTATCTACATATTCCCATCCTTACAACCAATCAGGGCCTCAGCAGTTGCCAAAAATGCTCTTCCCAGAATAATCAGAGCTTGTCTCAAATCATCTGGATTGTTGAGATCCAAAATGGCAAAGTCCACATGGTAATAGAAATTATCGATCCAAATAATCACATCCATCAGAATTCCTCGCAGACTTCTTATAGATTGGTTAACTAGTTGAATTTCAACCAAACTTGGTTCAAGATCCCCGAGTCAAGCTTCTCATCGATCTTAGTGGGTAATAGGTGTTGAGCCAATTGGATCGCAAGTTAATTAGGGTTATTTAATGTCACAATTGTATTTGGAGAATAGTGTTGCAATCCAGTCAAATGTCATTTTATTTATATATAATATTTACTAGTTTTATTCTAGGTCATTCACTAGGAGGCAGTTGTTAATATACATCACTTTCTAAGATAAAAAATCAATCTTTTATTCCCAAAACATGAATCTTATTTACAAATGAATGAGTTAGACTCTATAGATAAGAGTTTGTCTATGTCAATTATATACAAGTAGATCAATTAAATAGAGATTAGTGACTTATCTACTCAAGTAATGCCTAAAGAATATGTAAAATTTAAAGGCAAAAGACATGATTTTAGGTTAGATTAACTACGTCCTTGTATACATAAGATTAAATATATGTATTTAATTATTCACAACTAAGTTAACTTTATACAAATTCATGAATAAAGAATAAAAGGAGAACAAAATTACATACAAAACTTTCCTTAAAAACTATGTACATAGATAAGGCAAAAAGAAATAAAGCTAAACTAATATTTACGTTAGTTACTCTTTTCTTAAGTCTTACCATCTTTCTTGTTTATTTTCTTCCCTTAATCTCAGCACATATCCTTCTCTTTTTATACTAAGTCATTTATCTTAGGCACTAATCACGCACACTTTGCTTCTTCAATACTTATAAATTTTTCTTCTCAATGCATCCTACACATTCAACACTTAGCTTAAAAAAAATTGAGTCAACTCTAAACTAAATCAACAGCCACTAGGGTCGGGCCACAGTTACATCAAAAACCCTTCAACAATACACTCGCAAGCCACCCATATGGGCCTCCCATAGTGGGCTGCTCCCAATAGTGCCCTAACCAAATGGGCTCTAATTCTACTATACTCTCTCACTCTCTCCCTCTCTCTTAAATTGAATAGTGTAGCATGTACGTGCCTGAGGGATCCCATCCCCTCGGTCTCAGGCGATGGGGCTATGGAGACAGTTAGTAAAATACCGCATCGAAGCGCCCAATGTAGCACTTAAAAAAAGCACCTCATTTGCCACATTGCTTTATTTTGTAGTAGTGGTTTAATTAGAGAATTAGATGCTTAATTAAGGATTAATTAGTGATGATAATTATAAATTATGGTCATATTAATTTAATTAACATATAGAGCTCTTAATTATACAATTTAAATTAATTTATTTACATTTATTAATATGTATTTATATAATGTGTTAAATATTTACACTATTACTTATGTTACTTATGTACAACCTATACAGCTCTGTACATTACATAATTAGGATATAATTAAGTTAATCTATGATGAAAACATTATCATTAGCAATAACTAGCTTTAATTAGTCAGAATCAATTGACAAATGCTTCTACATAATTGTCAGAGAGTCGTAATTCATTCCATATCCTTTTTGAGAAGAGTGCATTAAATCAGGGTTAAATATGCAATTTTAATAGAAGATCATAAATGTAGAATAATCACAGGTTTTCAGGGGTTAAACTAAGGCCAGATGTTCATTAATGACTAATAAGAGGGTCTATGCAGACAGAAATGGGTTTTCGTGCACTTCGAAAGTCCAAACAACACCTGAAACCCTAATTTCAGACTCGCTTAAATAATAGAGGTTTTGGTTAGGATAAAATCCTTTTAAACCTTCTAAAATTCAAATAAAAATATGTCATAAGGTTTAGTATCCTTGATTTGACCATCTGAACTTATTTTGACCTAAAATAGGGTCTCAGATGGAAAGTTGCCCTAATTTGGGTTTCTGCATAAATTTTCTAGTCAAAATTGGTCAAAACCAAAATCCATCAAATTTCTTGGATCCAAATTAGGCTTGTACCAAAATTTGGGCCCAATCAGAGATCATCTTAACCTAATTTGCATTTTGGTACAGTGTGACTCTTTTTCTCTCAAATAGCCCTCAGCCTTCAAAATCTATTGCATTTAGCCCCCTACGTGTATCATCACTTTCACCAAGAGGCCCCTGCCACCATTGGAGGTCAACCGACCTCCAGGCTGACATTAACCTTCCTAAAACGCAATCAAATCTTCATCAAAACTGACTAAATTTGGTGGGGTTGATGTTTAAACTTTGACAAACCTGTTGGGACAGAACCTAACTCCTAAAGCCCTTTGATTTGTGCGTGCGAACGTAAAAAATCAATGGGTGCTTCTTGATTTCCTAAAGAGAAAATTATACTTATTTCCTAATCTAGAGCCCTCTTTGGAGATCCATTTAAGCTCTGCAGCTTTTGCCTTCTGAACATAGCTTGGTTTGGACTAGATTCCAACTTCTTCTCCTTTCTCCAACCAAATTCTCCACAAGCTCCGACGAACTTCTCCATCCACCCTCTTTGTTGGCCGTCGCAAAAAATAGCTGACCGATTCTCCTTCCTCAAGTTCGTTCACGTCTTGCAATACCAGCAAGCGTCTCCTTCCTCCGTCTTCCTCGCCGTTCTCCCCCACTGGAGGTCCTTCCTTCTCCAGCGCTAGCCATACCATAACTGGCACCTTCCTCCCCTTTCGTCCAATCAGGTTAGGATAGTTAGATTTCACTCTCCCACTTTTTCTTTCTCCCTCTCTTTATCCCTCAATTCCACCACCATATCGCCGCCTCTCCCGTCATCTTCGACCTCTTCGGCTACACCTCGGACGATTCCTCCACACCACCATAGACCACCATTTGGCACTCCAACACTTCCTACACCTTCGCCATATCTACACAAAGCAAAAACCCTCAAGAAATTGAGGGGATTACTATGCCAACCACTCCATTGAGCACCTCCCCCTTCACTTCCATATTCCACCTTTGCTAGCCCACCATGACCACTCTTACTGCACGCCACCACCACCATTGTGAGCACCTTTGTTTTGATGCACAAAAATTATGTTTATTGCTAAGACTAACATTTCAGGACTATCTTGGATTGAAGCCTCTATTCAAGACACAAGTTCAGATAGTTGCTGATGTGCGTCTTCTTCATTTATTTGAGTCTAGGACTTTCTTGTAAGGAACCTCAAATAAAACTCAAAAATGATTTTTTCGCGTATCTTTTCAAATCCAAATTTTAGGGTTATTGATCGACCAAACTTATTAATTGATCGACCAAAACACTTTGGTCAACCAACCTACTTATTTGACCGATTAAACCAATCCATTTTCAGAAGTTAAGAAAAATCCTCTTGATCGACCAACTAAGCTAATTGATCGACCAACAAGTGATCGACTAACATTCTTAATTGATCGACCAATTAACCTTAATTGATCAACCAATTTTATTTCCTTTTTAGGCAAAACATTTTGTATAAATAGAGGTCGCACGCAGCCCATTTCTTTACAACTTTTAAATAGAAACACCATTAAAAAATGGAGCTTCTCGTGCTTATTGCAAAAAGCTTTCACGCCCCATTCTTCATGCTCTTCGAAAGCAGGATGCCTCGAACCTCTGCAAAAAATTGGTTTGATCATT
Source organism: Thalassia testudinum (assembly GCA_037157565.1). NCBI lineage: Eukaryota > Viridiplantae > Streptophyta > Magnoliopsida > Alismatales > Hydrocharitaceae > Thalassia > Thalassia testudinum. The sequence continues at coordinate 42,972,165 of JAZHRO010000015.1, read as the reverse complement.
TATTGAGGTTCCATAGAATTCATTTTCTTGTTATACTATTTTGTTGTTTTGATTTATGGATCCTAAGCCTGTTTGGAAGATCCATGGTTGTTTTTTCTTTTCTTCAAGATAAAAGAGAAGGGTTTGTAAGAGGTTGTGCCACCCTCATTCAAGTGGTACGAATAGTGGATTGACTAGCTTGTACTAGTCAGAAAAATCCTATGCTAGGAGGCTTAGGTAGTGATTTTTACTCGGATTGGGTTTTCACTATAAATTAGGTGTACTCTATGCATGAATGTCTATTGTTTTATTTTTTAATCTGATTTATATTTTCAAAGCAATATTATTCACCCCTCCTCTCTAGAATTTAGTTGCAATCCACAGGATATTCTCCAACCCTCATTTGGTATCAGAGCCAAGTTGCCCACTATGATGTCAAAGTCTTCTGTTAACACATATGCTGAGGGGCAATCTATTGTTCGTCCTCCAATTTTTTGATGGGACAAACTATGGCTATTGGAAGACTAGGATGCAGGTTTTCCTTGAATCCATGGACTTTAAGGTATGGGATGTCATTGCATCCAAATACACTCATCTTGAAATCAAGGAAGGAGTGGTGGTGACAACAGAACAAAAGAAGATGACCACCCATAATGCCAAAGTAATGAACATAATCTTTTGTGGACTTTCAAAAGTCGAATTCAACTACGTCTTTGCATGCAAAACAACATACGAGATCTGGAGGATACTAGAAGTGACACACGAAGGAACAACTAAGGTAAAGGAAACTAGAGTTAATTTGTTAACCCAAAATTACGAGCTTTTTAGGATGAAGAAGTCAGAATCCATCAAGGAGATGTTCGCGAGGTTTATGGACATCATAAACTCTCTGAGAAACCTAGATCAGGAGATCAAGAATGAAGTGTTGGTGAGAAAGATACTCCGATCACTCACCAGCAACTGAGAAACCAAGACCATAGCCATACAAGAATCGAAAGATCTATCTTCCCTCCAACTAGACGATCTTATTGGAAGCTTGATGGCCTATGAAGTTCAACTTCAACACATGAAGGAGCAAGAAGATGAAGGAACTAGAAAGAAGATCATAGCCCTTGAAGCCACTCAAGAATCTAAAGAAACCTCAAGTGGAGAAGAGGAGGAAGACATAGCACTCCTATCCAGAAAATTTAGAAAGTTTCTTAAGGATAAGAAGAACTGGAGGAAGAAGAAAGAAGGAAGAAACAACGACGCAATCGTCTATTACAACTGCAAGAGAAAGGGACACATCAAGAAGGATTGTCCACTTCTTAGGAAGGAAACTGAAAAGAAGAAGAAGCACTTCAATAAATATGGAAAGAAGAAAGCCTTTAGTGTAAATTGGGATGAGTCAGACTCAAGTTCAGAAGAAGAAGAAACATCAGGAGAAGAAGCTCCTCTCGGTTTGATGGTTCTAGAAGATGAGGTAACCTCCTTTACTCAAGATGAACTATTAGAAGCATTCCTTGAATTGCATGATATAGCTGCATCATTAAAATTAGAAAACAAAAACCTAGTAAAGGTACTAGACAAAGAGAAAGCACAAAAAGAAGCACTTGACAATCAAAACAAAGAGCTGTCTGTTGAAATTACAACACTAAAATCTCAAATAAGCCACTTAAAAATAGACATAGATAAATTGAAAGAAAACTCTGATGTTCTACTAAATGACCTGACTAAATTCACAAACGGAAGTAGAAATCTGCACAAATTGTTAGGAACACAAACCCAAAGCACCACAAAGTTTGGGTTAGGCTATATACCAAAGAATAGCCATGAAGCATCTAGTTCTAGTCAAAACAAAGCGATAGGTAGCTTGCCAAAACAGGCAATGAAAACTAACCACTGTGGACCCAAGCAAAAATGGGTACCAAAAATAATTTTGTAGTCTTGTTTTGTAGGCTCAGTAGAATATAAGTGGACTTTCCAACAAATCAATGGAACATTGAAGCCACTATACTAAATGAAGCCTCACAATCGCAAATAAATGACAGGAAAGGGAAGAAAGAAGATGGATTATGGATAGTGGTTGTTCCAAGCACATGATCGGGGAGGAAGACCTATTCCTACAACTCAACCTTCAGGAAGGTGGTACGATCACGTTTGGTAACAACCACAAGGGCAGTATTATTGGTACTGTCCAAATTGGTAATTCTTCTACCTCTATTGAAAATGTGCACTTAGTTAAAGGTTTAAAATGCACTCTATTAAGTGTAAGCCAAATATGTGATAAGGGGAACAGAATTACGTTTACATCAAAAGGTTTTAAAATTCGTGATGAAGAAACAAATCATGTTATTCTTAAAGGAAATAGACACAAAGATATTTACACCATAAGCTTCAACAGATACGATAGTCTTGAATGTCTAGTTGTATCTGATGAAGAAGCAACACTTTGGCATAAAAGACTAGGTCATGTTCACATGGGAAAGATTAGTAAACTTGTGAAACATGAACTTGTAAAAAAGGTTTTCCAAGGATCGACTTCAAGAAAAGCAAAGTCTGTGATTCTTGTCAAGTCGGAAAACAAACCAAAAACCCTTTTATATCAAAAAGGATGGTTAGCACTTCTCAACCCCTAGAGATACTTCACTTAGACTTATTCAAACTAACCAAATCCAAAAGCCTAAGCAGGTGCAGATATTGTTTAGTCATATTTGATGACTTTTTTAGATTTATCTGGGTATATTTCTTAAAGAGCAAGGACTTAACCTTAGATGCCTTTAGCAAACTAGTTAGAAGATTACAGAATGAGAAAGGATCAGAAGTAATTAGAATCAGAAGTGATCATGGTGGAGAATTTGAAAATTAATCTTTATTGAAGTTTTGTGATCAATATGGAATTAAACATGAGTTTGCCTTCCCTAGAGCTGCACCACAGAATGGTGTAGTTGAGAGGAAAAATAGGACCTTACAAGAGTGTTCCCACACAATGCTGTGTGAGTCAAAGCTGCTTTGATATTTTTGGACTGAGGCTGTAAACACTACTTGTTATATCCAAAATAGAAACTTAATCAGACCAATTCTAAAGAAGACACCCTTTGAACTCTATCATGGAATAACACCTAGAATTTCCTACTTCAAGATTTTCAGATGTCAATGTTTTATACTTAACACTGAAGATAATCTTGATAAGTTTGATGCAAAAAGCTCAAAAGGGATTTTCCTAGGTTATTCAACCAGAAGTAAAGCCTATACGGTCTTTAATAAGAAGAATTCTGTTGTTGAAGAAACAATGCATGTATCATTTGATGAAACATTAGTTCAACCTAAATCTTCCATGATTGGTGATGATGATACAATAGATGATCCTTCAAACATTCCAGAAGATATTATTTCTAATGAACTTCCCAAAGATATCTCTTTTGTAAAAGATCATCCTAAAAAACTAGTAATAGGAGAATTATCAAAAGCAGTTCATACTAGTGAACATTAGCATTTACAGCTTTTGTATCTCAATTAGAACCTAAAAACATTAAGGAAGCCTTCTTGGATAATTATTGGATTATTTCTATGGAAGATGAGCTAAATCAATTCAGGAAAACTCAAGTATGGGAACTTGTTCCAAAACCTGAGCAACAAGCTATTATTGGAACCAAGTGGATTTTTAGGAACAAACTTGATGAATCAGGATATGTAGTTAGAAATAAAGCTAGACTTGTGGCTCAAGGATATAATTAGGAGGAAGGAATATATTTTGATGAAACATATGCACTTGTTGCCCTACTTGAATCCATTAGGATGTTCTAGCTTTTGCAGCCCATATGGAATTCAAGCATTTCCAAATGGATGTCAAAAGTGCCTTTTTAAATGGATTCATTAAGAAGGAACTCTTCATTAAACAACCTCTAGGATTTGAAGATTTAAATTATCGAGAACATGTAAACAAATTAAACAAAGTATTATATGGATTAAAACAAGCTCCAAGAGCCTGGTATGAAAGATTAAAAACATACTTAATTGACAATGAGTTTAAAATTGGTCAAATCGATCCAACTTTATCTACAAAAAGAAAACAAAATGATCTCCTAATAATTCAAATATATGTAGATGATATTATTTTCGGTGCTACTAATGATCTACTTTGCCGAGAATTTGCAAAGGTTATGCGGGATCAATTTGAGATGAGTATGATGGGAGAACTTAAGTTCTTCTTAGGTCTTCAGATTGATCAACTATCCTCTGGAATCTTCATATCTCAAAAAAACTACATAGTAGAGATATTGAAGAAATTCTCAATCGATAAAGTCAAAGGTAAATAAACACCGATGCCAGCTTCTACCCAATTAAAAACTGATGACACAGGTAAGTCAGTAGATCAAAACCTTTATAGGAGCATGATAGGATCTCTATTATACTTAACTGCAAGTAGACCTGACATTCTATTTTGCACTTGTTTATGTGCTCATTTTCAAGTAAACCCTAAGGAATCACATCTAAATGTTGTTAAAAGAATCCTTAGATATCTAAACAACACACAAGACATCGGACTCCTCTATCCGAAGACAGACACATTGGAATTATATTTCTTTTTTGATACTGACTTTGCGGGTAGCTTCACAAACCGAGAAAGTACTGGTGGAACTTGTCAATTTCTCAGAAATTCCCTAGTCTCTTGGTTCTCTAGAGAACAAAACATTGTATGTCCATCCACAACTGAAGCAGAATATCTAGCAGCATCCTTAGCATGTTAGCAGCTATTATGGATGAAACAGACTTTAAAAGACTTTGGATTAACTTTTAAAAATAACAAAATCTTGTGTGACAACACTAGTGCCATCAACTTATCCAAGAATCTAGTACAACAGTCTAAGACTAAACATATTGATATTAGACATCACTTTCTTAGAGATTATGTCTTAAAAGGGGATATCAACTTAGAATTTATTAACATAGAAAAACAACTAGCCGATATATTCACAAAACCTTTATCAAAAGATAGGTTTAATCAAATTTGTCGTTCACTAGGTTTATCCAGATTAAAAGAGCTTAATTAAGTAGCCTAAGAAAAGACTTGCTTTTCTTGTTTTGATCGATCAATTTTAATTTTGATTAACCAACCTTGGATTGATCAAAACTATTATTTGATCGACCAAAACTTGAATTTGCCTGGCGGGAATTTTCCCTCCACTATTTTCTCTTTTTGATTGATCAACAAAAATTTTTGATCGACCAATCTATTTGGGAAGGAATGTTCCCTCCAAACTTTCAAACTTGATCGACCAAATAATTATTTTGATCGATCACTTCTTGTTTTGATCGACCAAAATCTAATTTTGATTGACCAAAACTAGCCATATTCTCTTTTACGATTGAGATCTTTTTACCTCATTTTCCTTTTGCAATCATTGTTTACCATACCTAATTTACTTGATTAGTTGCCTTACTAGTTCTTACCTATTTTGCTAATCACGTTCTCTTTAAAAACTCCTCATTTTTACCTCTAAACCTATTTTTTACCCATCATATATGGTCCCCACATCTTCCAAATGTTACCCCAAAACATCCATCATCCTCTGACTGACTAACTCGTCGCTGCAACCGACCTCCTCGCACACGGCCTCCTCCATGCATGGCTCCCTCGTGAACCAGACCTCGTAAGTGCTTGCCCGATCGTCACCTCCTTGCACCTCCATGCTCGCACGACTTCGACCTCCTTGCATGCCCTCCATCTGGCCTCCATTTTGATCGACCAACTTTGGTTCGATCTCAGTACATTCTAAACCTTGAATACATCCATCCCTTTGGATTTTTCTTTTGTTTAAAATGTTCTTTGACTTACTCTCACTTGTTTGATCTTATTTTCATATTTTTTTCTTGCAAAATCATGTACCATAAGTGAGTTTATCATCTGGTCAAACACCTTTTTTTTCCAGTTTGAGGTCTTTTGGTCGACCAAACCCTTTGGTTCATCGACCAATAGTCTGGTTCTTTTTTGGTCAACCAACCGACATTTTTAATTGACCAACCGTGTTTTTCTCAGCACCTCATGATGGCACCTAAATGTGCTCGAGGCTCTTCTAGTCATTCTGATGATACTTTCGATTACTTTTTTATTACCAAGGCTACTCGTGATCGATTTTCTTTGTTTGCTAAGTTCTCTCTGCACATCGGACAACCTACTGACTTCACCTATTTCGAGTCTATCTTCCTTGGGATCCGTGAAAGATTTGCATACCATTAGATTTTGCATCTATTTGAGCAAGACTTTTATGCAGGTTCCAAGCATAGCCGCATTCCCGGTGTTGATCCCATGGCCTGCCACCTATTTTATGCCAATCTCAAAGATATAAGTGAAGGCTCCAACATCGAGTTGACCTCGAACGTCTATGGGATAGAGGTTCTGGTCAATGTGGACATTTTGATGGACATTCTTGGCTGTCCTTCTGTTGAACCTACTTTTCTTGAGTTACATCAATAGACTCAGCTCAATACTATCAAGGAGTCCCTGCTCACTTCCTCTCATTTTGACTTGGGCCATCCTGCCAAGTCACCCATTTTCATACGTTTGCCTCGCTTTCTAAATCATGTTTTCTTATGCTTTTTGTCCAAGTACACATCTTGTGAAAACTACCTTGTTATAATGCTAATCACCCTCTATGCCTTTATGATGAACAGATGGTTCAATTGGAACCATTTGATTCTTTATCTTATGAGTAAACCACCCAGCAGCTCCTTCCAGTTTGGGACACTTTTATCCCATATCTTTCCTCATTTCAGTGTACCCATGGACATCAATCAAAAAAAGTTTATCACTCATGTCTCCATTTTTGATACTCATTTATGCGAAGATAGAGCAAGCACAGGGAGCTCGCGATGAGCGTGCACCACAGGAGCAGCAGCAGTAGCAGGAGCAGACCATAGTACCTTCTCCATTCCTGCATTACGAGCACTTCATTGTGACATGTCCACCTCCAATGAGACCTTCACCCTCTTTCTACGATCAGGACTGAAGCCTCTTGGACAGATAGATTTCAGGCAGGGACTTTGTCACTATTTAGGATGTGACCACTGGTATTTCGTTTATGATGCATAGGCAAAGAGAGACAAACATGGTTGTGATGAGGCACGGGCATCAGGTATCAGATTACCTGAATGCTCAGAGTCAGTTTTTTGACAAACTTGGAGAGTCCATTCACAGCATTCATTAGTAGCTTCAAGGACCTCCTCGACCTCGTCGTTCAACTACCATGCCTTCTGCAGCACCTCCTCCTCCTACTTCATCAGCTTCACCAGCAGCACTGATGTGCATACATCTAAATAGCCAAAAATGTATATTAATGCATGTTTTTAGTGTCATATTAGCATCATACATTGTAAATATTGCATAACATGCATAATCATGCATTTAGGTCAAGTTGTATAAATTTTATAGCAATTGTCTCCTTTTATGGTTAGGGACAGGGAAATTTTTAAGTAGGGCCTCAAATCGAAGATCCAAACATACGGATCTGATCAGGGCGATGATTGGAGTTCAATAAATCCAAGATCGCCTTGATCGGACATCCGTAGCAACGGATATAGATCGATGAAGCCTAAAGATCAAGGGCCAAGATGGTGTTAATCTGCACCTCAGATGACAAATCCAACAGCACGAATGGGTTCGAATCGATGATCGTAGCCTAATGGCACAAAAATTGGTCCAATCCGACACCCGTGGCACCGTTTACAACACATAGAAGATGGACAGCCAAGATGGCACCACATGGTGCCATCTCAACAGCCCAATCGGCCCCAAGGAACTGTAGCACATCTTCAAAGACCCTCCATCTAGCGATCCTAGTCATTGGATCTTGATCCAATGGCTAGGATAAACTCTAAAGCAGCGCTCTCCACTTCAAAAGGCATTTGGGTGCAGCGAATTCGGACCGTCAGAACTTGATCCAACGGCCATGGATCTGCACGCTTAATTCATCTTTGCGACAAAGATTCAACAACAATGCATTGGTTACACTACTATGGGTGAAGCGCGTGTCGCACATTCGAACTCTGCTAAGTGCGCAAATTAGGCGCGGGCGCGTAGTGAACACAATTCGGCCATCAGATGAAGATCGTGCGCACGAGAAGCGAAGACATGGCACAAAGAGGAGCATTGGTTGCATACGCGCATGATGACTCACGTCTGCATGCCTCATTGCACATATAGGCACGCGGTAGGGGCATTTGAACGGGCGCTGTGAGGACGACTTTAACCCGTCCGATCTTGAGATCGGACGGGTGATATCGCCCAAACATGGGCGTACATTTTAGGCATGAAAGAGGAGTAGGTGCGCATGGAACATGCACACGTTGCCCACGACGGGCCTTTAGCGATGTTTAATTCCGTCACTAAAGGTCCCTTAATTAATATTTTTAAGTTAAAATGTTCAAATTTCCCCCAATCCTTGCAACTATAAAAGGAGACCCCTAGCCTACGAAATTCTCATCCCTTCCTTCTCCTTTCTACCTCTCCAAAGCTTAAGAGAAGCTTGTCCCACACCTGGGATGCTCCTTAAGAGCTAAATACAAGTTTTCACCCCTATTTCGGAAGTGGATCCCGCAACGACGATGATGTGCTGCCTCATTCCCGTTCTTCCAACTTCGTCCTCCTTCTTCCGGCCTCATCCTCCGTCTTCCAAGTGGTGCCTCTATTCGGCTCATCCTCCAGGCATTCGTTGAGGAGGATAACATCTCTCTTCCTTCTTTTATCGATTTCTTGAGTAGAATTTCCCACTTTCTAGTTGTAATAGTTTTCCGCTTTCTAGTGTAATCATTTCCCGCTTTCTTAGTTGTAAAAACATTATTCAAATACCATGTGATTGTTCTCTCCCTCTCTCTCTCTCTCCTATTGTCTATATCAATTCCATTATGATTATTTCACCTTTCAAAAAAAATATACAAAAAAACTATAATTGCGGATTTTGAGATCGACGTAGCTTCCCTGTGTTTGACTTGGAACTTCTTTACGGATTTTCGATATAAATTTTATCTATTAAATGGACTTCTTCGCTACTCGAACTACAACGATGGGTTTTCGAATCCAACTGTGAACGCATAGTTTTCTGCTTTCAACATTTTGGCACAGTTGCCGAGGAGGCAATGATTTTCGATTTTCTTTTTGCAATTCACGCACTTTATTATTTTCTAACTTGCTTTATTTCTTGTCTATTGTTTTGTAGGTACCTTGAGAGGGAATCTTCAAGCGTTAGATCGGAGTAAAGTGTAGTTGAAGATGATTGTAAGTGCTCCCCATATACCCGCTCCATAGATTTCATTTCACAACATTAATTCAAACTCCAATTAACCTAGGTGTTTGTATAAATCCTAAGATTAGTTTGGTTGCTTGGATTTCCATCCACATTCATTTCACCCTCGCATAAAAAAAGAAGATCAACTAAAAGATACTTTTGTGGGATAAATTAAACATACACACAACATACACCCTCATTCAAGGCACATAATCTAATTGATTCTTATCTACTCAACAGGATTCTGATCTGTGGAACTGGTACACAAAAATCAACATATAAAATAGTAGAAATCAGTCTAGGTCAATTGCTTTGTGTGCCAAACTCAGTGGTGCAATTGTGTCCAATTGTTTGAGTTGTTTGGTACGCACCACTTAACCTAAAATCAACTCACCAAGTAGCTTCCCCTTAGGGTTTTCAATTTATGTTCATAGCAGGCACTCCACTTTATTTTTTATTTCAAGAGGAAAGTGATCTTCACCTATGCTTGAAAACTTGGTTTGCCTCAAACTTGATTGAATTAAACCTAATTCTAAACCCTAAAAGCTACTTAAGCAAGATTTAAACCTTAAAATCTACTTATCCCAAATAATCTTGCTTGTAAACCCTGGTTGTGCACGCACTCACACATACTCAATTGATCATTAAGGGAACAACCCATTTTAAGGGCCCACCACATTCCATAAGCACTACAATCCTAGGCCAAAATAAAATCAAATAGACGTTGGCCTTAAGGACTGATTTGCTCTTTGGGGCCTAGTCTGAGATTGTTTACGATTAACCTGTTGTACCAATCAATCTGATGTCTAGCTAGGGGATTAGCATCAAATGACACGTGGCTGGGGGGTACACTAGGAATCGGAGGCGCAAGCCGAACGAAGAACCTTCTCCTCAGTCCCTCCTTCTAACTGGTTGGATTGATTGGACGCAAGTAGAGTAAATCATCTATAATCTTAAAGCAGGTTCTGAAAGTATGTAGATTCTTAGGCTACCCCACTTAAGGACATGCTTGTTTTGTTGTGCTACAGGGTTCTTATTCCCAGTCCTTCTGACCTTTTCCTAGTTTATGCTAGGAAGGAGGTCATTCAATCCCCGATTGGAAGGACCACTAGAGTATTTTAGGAGGCATAGATTAGATTTTGGCCAAATTGATCCCATGGCCAATCAACAGCCTCCTCTGCCTCAGGATCCACAGGAGGTATTTCAAAGGCAGCTGGAACAAATGCAAAGAATGCAAGAATGGTTCCAGAGAATGCAGGGCGCTCAGCCCTTGAAGGACTTTTATGATCCTTCAAATTACGGGGAACGTCCCAGCGTCCAGATTCCTGTCGAAGGCGTAAAATCAAGCCCCAGGTGTTAAGCCTGATCAAACATTTCCATGGGCTTGGCTCTGAAGACCCGTTTCAGCACTTAGAGGACTTGACCACTTTGGTCCAGATCACCAAGGCGTGAAATGTGAATGAGGAGCAGATGATCATGAGGCTCTTTCCCCACTCTCTTAGCGATAAAGTCGCACATTGGTACAGGACCATAGGAAGGCCGATCGCGACTTGGAACGATCTGAAATCGGCCTTCCTGAAGAAATTCTTCCCTATCGGACGTACCAATGCTTCGAGACAGGCAATTACTACCTTCACCCAGCTGTCGGGGGTGCAGTTTCATATTGCCTGGGAGTGGTTGCAAGACTTATTACGAAGATGTCTGTTGAATGGCGGATGACTACACATTCGCAATTGGATTTGAAAGCCCATCATTATAGTTCGAGTCGCGAACAAATCCATTCAACAGATAAAATTTATACCAAAAAATCTGTAAAGAAGTTCTAGGTCGTACACAGGGAGGCTGACGTTTGATTAAAAATACACGTTTTATTTGTTTGTCACAAAACAGATTAGCTGGTTGAAAACTAGCTATCTATTTAACAAATAATGAATAGGAGTGAGAGAGAGAATATTACAAATAAAAGCAAAAGGGATGCAGAATAAACATGGATTTCATTATCAGAATTTGTTCATTACACTCCTCATTAGGACTAGAAAGAGGGAAATGATTACACGAGAAAGCAGTAAATCTACTCTAGAAAGCAGTAAAGGGAATGGAGAGAGAGATATCCTCCTCGATGATTGCTTGGAGGACGAGTCAGACGGGACGATGCCTGGAAGATGGGGAATGGAGTGGGAAGAAGGAAGACAAAGCGGGAAGGATGGGAATGAAGCAACACGTCATCGTGGGATCTGCTTCTCGAATGTAGAGAGAGGACAACCGTAGGATGCTCCATGAAGGGGGATGAAGGTGGAAAAATTAAGATTTCTACTTTAGAGAAGCATCTCAGGTGTGGGACAAGCTCTTAGGGCTTTGGAACGGGTGAGAGAAGAGAAGAAGGGATGAGAAATTCGTATGGTAGGGGTCCTCTTTTATAGTTGCAACGAGTGGGGGCATTTTGGTCATTACAACATTAAAAACACTAATTCAGGACCTTTAGTGACGGATTTATTTGTCACTAAAGGCCTGAATGTGGCCAACGTGCACGTGCCCCCTCGCCTTCACGTTCTCAATGCATATGCACGACCATACGTGCTCAGCCGTCTGATTAAGAGATCGGACGGCTTAAACTGCCCTTGCCGGCGTGCGATCGGGCGTTTGCACTAGCCATCTGATCACGCGTGCACGCTAATGGCTGATCAACGCCGCTCGATCTTGATCACACAGTTGTGATGGCGCACCTGCACCCACGACCCTCTGATTTTGAAGTGCAGCATGGCTCGAACGCGTGCCCTTCGCCTGCGAAGGGGCGCTCGACAGCTACGTTGTGCTCACCCTTGAGGCGAGAGCACGATTTGTGCATGTGAGATCTGCGGCCGTTGCATGGTGATCCAACGGCCCAAATTCTTCGAGCGGGTGAAGAAGAGAAGAGCAGCAGCTGGTTGGGCGGCTGAGATGGCACCACATGGCACCATCTTGACCGTCCATCTTGTGGGTGTTGTAGATGGTGCCACGGATATCAGATTAGATCGATTTTCATGCCGTTAGGCTGTGATCGTCAATCCAAACCCATTCGTGCAGTTGGATTTGTCGTCTAAGGTGCAGATTAACACTATCTTGGCCCTTGCTCTTTAGGGTTCCTCAGTCTCTATCTGGTGCTACGGATGTCCAATCAGGGCGATCTTGGAGTCGTTGAACACCAATTGTCACCCTGATCAAATTCGTATAGTTGGATCTTTTATCCGAGGCCTCGATTAACAAATTGCCTTGTCTCTGGCCATAAAAGGAGATAATTAACCTACATTTTATTCAGACTAACCTAAATGCAAGATGATGCATGTTATGCACTATTTATAATGTATAATGCTAATGTAACACTAAGAACATGCATTAATAGACATTTTAGGTTAATCAGATGTATGCACATCACACCCCCATGCCTATCTTTTGCTAGTCTCTAGCAAAAACTACATGCTATTTATAAAAGAAGTAGGTTGAATTACTAGGGCGCAAATCATTTTCAACATTAAGAAATTTTTACTTAGGACCTGAATTTTCAAAGAAACAACAGTGCCCAAGTATTCGCCAAAATGTAGACCACCTCAAGCCCTAGCCTTATTCAAAGAAGGATCTCTTTTTCTCTTTTTCTTCTTTCCTAATTTTTTTGGATTTTTGAGTTTAGGGTTGCAGAGTGGCTTTCTGTGGCCACTCAACCCACCCAAGATTTGATGAGAACCCTAAGTTCTAAGCCGCTTTTTGTGAATCTGATAGACTCGTTGATCGGAAATCAGAACGGACTTCAAGTTTCTACACCCATAGGTGACCTTAAAAAGAGAGTTCTACCTAAAGGTGTATCTTTACGACCGGTAGCTTTCTCCCTACTTTTATTTTTAATGGGGTCAACACAAGGGTGAGTCCAGTGCATATCTCCCCTGCTTATTCTACTTCACTTCTTCCTAAGTGTTTTGGGAATTTTTAGTGCATTTCTTGAGCTAGGTTCTGGACAACCGGTCGATGAGCTGTTACCACCGATAACTTGCCAACCATACTCGTGCAGTGAAGTGTGGCTTATTTCTTTTCGTTTCTTTTTCTTTCTTTTCTCCTTTTTCTTTTTCCTTTTCTTTTCTTTTCGACTTTTTTTTTTCTTTTAAGTAGGTGACTTCCTTTGTCTAAGATTTACCTAAAGGCAGCAAGAACAGAGTCATCCAGTGACTGAGCTCTAGACAACCTACCTATGGGCTGTGACCCATGATAACTTGCCAGCCATATCACCTTAGAAGGTTCATTAGCTACCCAATTTTCGTTAAAACCACCGAACGAGTCAGTGACGAATACTGTTTAAATGCTTAGACTTAAAGTTCCCTCAAATCAGAGGGTGGGTTGATAAGTCGTGTACTTATCACCCAAACTTATTTAATCAAATTAAAATAGAATTCAGGATGGGGAATTTCCTTTGGGTGGGAAGGTTCGGCGATGCACCCTAGGTGGTCCAGCGAGTGCGCCACCGGTAATGGTGGCTGGTCAGTTTGGAGATTGCGATCTTGGAGGAGAAAAGAGTGAGGTGCCCAGGCGGTTGTTGGGGTTAGGGCTGTGGACAGGCGGTGGCTCACGATAGGTGGTCAAGGAACCGTAGGAGGTGGTCTGCTTTAGATGTCTATGCCGTGGACATTTGGCAGCGGTGTGCCGATGTCCTGTGCTTTGCTTGGCCTGCTGGGGCTATGGCCATAAGTGTGACTCCTATTTGGCAGTCCATGGAGGACCTGCGGTAGGATGCGCATTGATCCCTAGGCAAAAAAGGGAGAGGTGCAGCCGCCTCTTCCACCTCCCCCACTGGATTTTGGGGGGCACACCTTAGATGTGGAGATACCTCTAAGTGAGGACATTAAGGTGGCGGAACTGGTTTTGCGAGGGGCCTTGATCGGGGAAGTGATGATGGGCACTCTATCCCTGGAGAAAGCTCATCAACTGGTAAGCTCTCTTTCCCTCTCGATAGATGTTTGGAAGATTGCAGTCCTCTCCCCCTCGCAGTTTGTGCTCTTTGGTTTGGGGGTGGTAGATGTCGAACATCTGTGCTTTTGGTTAAGTAATCTCGTGGGTTGACGTTGATGTGGCATCTGGTCTCCTCTTTTGATGGCTCTTTGTCTATGCGACCACCTCAAAGAGCTGCCCCTAGATCAGGCAATCTTGAAATCAAAGGTCTACCTTTGCACCTAAGGTCTATGGTGGTGGTGGAAGCTATGATTGCTGGGTTTGCTTCTATGGCAAAGGATGCTAAGATTGGCCTGACTAAAGGCGATGGTAGTGTTTTGAATGTATGGGTGGATGTCTTTAGGGCTGGGTCTGTTCCAGATAAGTTGATTCTCCAGTGTGGGGGGAGCTCATGGCTGCTGCTCTTGAACTTTCCTGTGGCTAACAAGGATGTGGAATCACACCATAACCCTCCCTCTTATGCTGAGGTGCTGCAAGCCAAAGCAGGCTCAATACTGGTGGATTGTGAAATTCAGGAGAAGATGGCTGAGCCCGATAAAGATATGGAGCTGGAAGATGGGGTGGGGGGGTTGATGGTAGAGGAGGGGATGTTTGAAAGTCTGGAGGCTGAGAGGGGTGCACCTCTGCTTCAAGGTGATTTGGCTGTGGTAGCGAAAGAAGGTGAGAAGATGACATTGATGAATGAGGCTGTGGTTGAGGGTTTGAAAGGTGGGACTCCAAGAGCCAATGCTCCTGTTGGACCTGATTTGGAAGAGATCCCTATGAACTACTTAGATCTGCAATGTAGCCCACCTGTGGTTGAGGGTTTGTTGTTGGATTCCATGACTCCCTCCATCTCTGGTCTAGGGAGACCTCCCTACAAGCTTAGGTTGAGAAGACATAGTTCAACACAACAAGTTGATGAGTGCGCCATTGCAGCTGTGATGAAGGTTAGCAAAGTCTTTGCTGCGAAGAAGGGGGTTGATTAGATGGCCAAATGAGGATCCTTACTTGGAATGTGCGTGGGTTGCGCGATCGAAGTCAAAGGGCCTCTTTGCTTAGGTATTTGAGAGAATGGGAGATTGATTATGCCATCCTCTAAGAAACACATATTGATAGTGAGGCTGGCAGGGCTTGGGTAGAGATGAAAGTTGGAGTTACCAATGACATTGTGATGATCAACTCAAGTGGCAGATCTGGGGGTGTTGCTATCTGGTGGAAGAAGCATGTGTTGCAGTTGGAGGAGGCCTCTTTGGCTAGACACTTACTGACTTGCAGGTTCAAAAGAGACCAGGGAGGTAGTGAATTATTTGTGACTGGTGTGTATGGTCCCTGTGACCCTAGCAGAAGACATGAGCTATGGGACGACTGGAATTTGGCTGCCGATTTGTGAATGGGGCTGCTTGGCTTGTTGGAGGGGATTTCAATTGTGTGTTGGTGGGAAGTGATAGACCTAGTGGTGTGGTTGATAGTGCAACCACTGGCTTCCAATTAGTGGTTCAAGCTTTAGGTTTGAGTGAGTTCCCCTCCTCTGGCTCTAAATTCAGTTGGAGGAATGGAAATGGTCTCATGTCCAAAATTGATAGGCTCTTTGGCAATGTTGGGCTGTTGGAACTTTTTCAGTTTTCTTATGTTTGTGGCCTTGAACGACCCTTCTCTGATCACACCCCCTTGGTATGGGACAATGGGGAACAGGTGACGGCTGGATCTTATTTCAAATTCAAGAAGTCTTGGTTGAGGGAATCGTGCTTCAGAGAGATGTTTGAAGGTTGGCAGAGGGCTCAACAAGTTGAGGGCACGGCTACCATCAAGCTGGCTTCCAAACTGTGGGCTATGAAAGTACTATTAAAGGAATATGGTGATGCTGTTTCTGTCATGAGGCATCAAATATGTAGAGAAGTCTTGATGAAGGTTCAGGAATTTGACTCTAGAGAAGCCAATGACCTGCTGTCTGAGCAGGATCTCCTTGACAGAAAAAGGTGGCGGGGGGTGGTGGCTGAAGAAGATCTGAAGCTGGAGATGGATTGAAGGGAATGTTCAAGGCAATTGTGGCTAAAAGAGGGGGATGCAAACACTGAGTTCTTTCATTTGGTTGCCAGCTCTCGGAGAAGACTCAACCTGATTTCCTCAATTGTTAAAGATGGGCAAAGAACTACCTCCATCTCTGTTATCAGAGCTGAGGCTATCAGATACTTCAAGGAATCCTCAAGATCTACTAGAAGGGGCAGTTGGAAGATGGCAGCAAGTGACCTACCCAAAATCCGAGAAGATCAGGGGTCCAGCCTGACTACTACTATATCTGAGTCTGAAACCTTGAATGCCATCAAGGATCTCAACTATGAAGGCTCACCTGGTCCTGATGGAATTCAAGTCTTCTTTTACAAAGATATGTGGGATGTTGTGGGCACTGAGGTGATGGAAGTGATCAGAGAATTTGAGATTGGTAACTTTGGCTTTGAAACAATCAATAGGTCCTTATTCCTTTTGCCATAGACTCCAGGAGTTGAATCATTTCAGGAATTTAGACCCATAGCCCTTTCAAACTCTATTTACTTGGTGATTAGCAAGGTCTTGGCCAATAAATTAAGGCCTGTTCTGCAAGAGCTAATCTGTCCTGTTCAATTCGCCTTCCTTCCTGATAGATCTTTACAAGTGTCTTTTATCATGGCCCAGGAGATGGTTTATGGGTGGCACAAGAGGAAGTGTAAAGCTTTTTTGTGGAAAGTTGATTTCCGCAAAGCTTATGATTCCATCTGTTGGCCTTATCTTTGGGAAGTGTTTAAAAGAAGAGGTTTTCCCTCTACTTGGATTCAATGGGTAAAAAGGTGTATCACAACTACCTCTTTCACTCCATTGATAAATCGGAAACCCTGTGGTGCATGGATTCAGCCCCAATGTGGGATCAGACAAGGTTGTCCTCTGGCGCCTTTGGTTTTCATTTTGGCAGTGGACAACTTGGCCTGGTATGCTTGCAAACTTGCTGAAGCAGGCCTTATTAGAGGCTATTCCTTATCTTGTAGGAGTGCTTTGACCCCTATACTTCAATATGTGAATGATAAGATTTTTTTTGTGGAAGGATCTATTGATGAAGCCTAAGCTCTGTGTCATATGGTCAACATTTTTGGGGATATCTTAGGCCTTAGGCTGAACAGAGAGAAGTCAAGTTTAGTCTATTTTGGCCTACCTGAGGTTGAGCAAGGTGACATTTCAGCAGTTTTGGGGACCCCTCGCAGCCTCCCTATCAAATATTTGGGTCTTCCACTGAGGTGCTCTCGAATGAAGAAAAGAGATTGGAATTGTCTCTTTGATAAAATTTCAGTGAAGTGGATGGGTGGCATAGCAGCTTCCTATCCAAGGGTGGGAGACTCATCTTGCTCAATTCAGTGATCACCTCAATCCCTGTTTTCTACCTTTCCATCTTTAAAGCTCCTAAATCTATATGGAAGCAGCTGGATGTATTGAGGAAGAGGTTCTTTTGGAGGGGTTCCAAACATGAGGGCAGATTTATGCAGCCACTGAAGTGGGAGCAGATCTACTAGCCAAAGGATAGGGGAGGGCTTGGGATTAAATCCCTGAAATAGTTCAATGATGCCTTATTGCTTAAGTGGGCAATTAAATTCTTGCAAGGAGAGATTAAGCCTTGGACTGACTTGATCAGGGACAGCTATGGCTCTTCAAACAATGTGCTCAATAGACTACAGCCCAACAGACCCTCACCCTTTTGGAATTCAATGATCAAAGCATTGGCTGATAACATGCATCTACTGCAACCGGCTCTTGGTCATGGCAGGACCTTCAGCTTTTGGAATGAAGGATGGACCCGACTGGGTGTTCTGAAGGAGATCTATCCAAGGGCCTTTGCAGCAGCCTCTGACAAGGAGGGGACAGTTAGCTGCTTCTGGTCTAGCAGTAGCTGCAGCTGGATACTGAACGAAGAAGACTCCACCAGAAGGGGCACCCGGCTGTGGGATGAAAGGAGGAATCTGATCTTAGATCTTGAAAGCTTTAGGCCAAGACATGGAGTGGAGGATAACTACATCTTGGATGGGCTTTACACTGTACATTGTGGTTACAACAGAATCATGGAAAATGGCAGTGGGTGGAGCTATGACTTCATTGACAAGAAAATTTGGCTTTTGAAGATCCTCCATAAAGTACAAATATTTCTTTAGTTGTGTATGAGAGAGGGCTTGATAACAGGTGATCTGCGACACAGAAGGATGGGAGCTGCTCTTCATGAATGTCACTTATGTGGGATCCACACTGACAACATTAATCACATTTTCTCCTCTTGCCTGGTCACTGATGCTGTTTGGAGGAGGACTTGCCAGGAGCTGTTACCAACATGGGATTCCATTTGGCATGGGTTTTTCGTGAGAGAGAGGCCACATGTGCGCATGGCTGTCACTCTCTGGTGTGTGTGGAAGGCGAGAAATGCGAGGCTTTTTCAGGAGAGACCGGTATGTTGTGAACAAATTGTAAGAGAGTGTTGGTCCCTCATACATCTTGGGGATCTAGATTGTAATTCTTCTTAGTTGATTATATATATACCTTCCCGGATTGCTATCGTAAGATGATAGCTTTCCTTTTTGTATAAAAAAAAAAGAATTTAGGACGACGAGGACTCAATAATAAGTCCACCTTTTGGTGGATACTCGGGTTGATTAAGCCTAAGGACTTGAAGGATCTTAGTGTTCAGATCCTACTGTAATATTTCCTAAGATTGAAAAGTCCTAATGTCCAAGTATTCCTTCCTAATTTAATTTTTTTAAAATTTTTTTTCATATATATAAATGAAATGAAATAAAATGAATCTACGGAGCTAAGTAATTCAGAGATGGAAATCCACCCCCCATGCCTATCTAATCCAATGTCCTCATTATATTAAAAAGACATGAAACAGAGTGGAGTAGAGTAGAAAGCACTTGAATTGTGTAAATAATGGGTCCACTCCGAGATAAACAGAAATTGTATATATGCTGAATTTAGTGCCTTCAGCTAGGCACACTATACAAAGAAGAGAAATAAAGAATTCATAGGTGTAGGTCAGAATCAGAATAAAAAGATGCAACCTAAGACTTGCCAGCAGATGTCCACAGATGTGGACCAGATTGTGATGCAGACCCATACTCCATGGTCGAGAATATCAAGGTTCTAGATAAAAATTACCCAAAACCTAAAATCAGTATGCAAGCGGGGTCGGGCTTACGATTTATGAGGATGCAACCCAAGACCAAAAAGTTGGGTTACAGAGAAATCAAACTCAAAAGGATAATCAATGAATGTGTGCTTGGGTTGATCATCCTCAGAACAAATGTCGTAAGGGTCCTGGTTTGATGATTTTAGCTTAATTGGAACCCTTAGACTTGGTCTTCTACTTCCTCCAGAGTTAGCTTCCTAAATCATAATTTTCTAGCTTCTATCCTCCTCATTCAGAATGTCAAATTCTAGGACCTCTTGCATATTAATCACCCCGTCTAAAATTTCCAAGTCTAAAAGATGTGACTGAATCAAAATTGACTTGGTTCTAATTATCTCAAAAATAGAATTATCAGTAAGCTCAATGGGGTATAACTGACAATCGAGGCATTGAATTGAATCCTTCAGAAAATGTGATTCTGAATCCATCATGTGAGCCCCAAGAAGATCAGTTTCCTCAGTTATTGGGCCAATTTTTTATGCGGTGAATTTTTGGGTTCAAATCCTGCTTAGTAGCTTTTAGGATTCAACTTTAGGTATTTTCAAACAAGTTTTGTTGGCACACCAGGTTTTGAAAGCATAGGTGAAGATGTTTTCCTTTAAAACTTAAAAGTATGTGGAGTGTCTAGTAAATCCCTAAGAGTTGAACATATGTGGCAGCTACTTAATGAGTTGATTTTAGTTGAAGTGGTACAGCCCAATCAACTCAAACAATCGGCCTGTTGCACCACTTAATTAGGCACACAAGTGATTACCTAATTTGATTTCTACTCGATTATGTGTTTGGGTGTGTGTACCAGTTCCAAAGATCGGTTCACCAGTTGAGTTTGAAAATCAGATGAGGTTATGTGCTTCTGTGAGATGTTTTTTTAATTTTTCTTTTTAAATGTGGAGGGTAAGGCGGGTGTTGGTGTCAAACAAATAATCAAAACTAACCTTAGGATTATAAGAACACCTAGGTTGATTTATGTTTGTGTTATTACATGGTGGAATGAAATCTAATGGGTGGGAGGTGGGGGTAAACTTACAGAACCTTCGACAGCACTTTACTTCAATATACTACTTTTGCTCATCTCAAAAGAGTACCTGCAATCGCAATAAGAAAGGAGAGAAGTGTGGTAAATGATTCGTAAGTCGGAAAAAGTGAAAAGTCAAAGACCATCGCCTCCCCGGTAATGACGCAAAAATGCTGAATGGCAAATGACTATGCATTTGCAATTGGATTTGAAAACCCGTCGTTGTAGTTTGAGTCGCAAAGAAATCCGTTCAACAGATAAAATTTATACTGAAAAATTTGTAAAGAAGTTCCGAGTCGAACACAGGGAGGCGGACGTTTAATTAAAAATACGTGCTTTATTTGTTTGTCACAAAACAGATTAGCTGGTTGAAAACTAGCCATCTATTTAACAAATAATGAATAGGAGAGAGAGAGAATATTATAAATAAAAGAAAAATGGATGTAGAATAAGCATGGACTTCATTATCAGAAATTATTCATTACACTCCTCATTATGACTAGAAAGCAGGAAATGATTACACTAGAAAGCAGTAAATCTACTCTAGAAAGCAGTAAAGAGAATGGAGAGAGAGATATCCTCCTCGACGATCGCATGGAGGACGAGCCAAATGGGACGATGCCTGGAAGACGGTGAACATAGCGGGAAGAAGTAGGACGAAGTGGGAGGAATGGGAACGAAGTAGCATGTCGTCATCGTCGCAGGATCCGCTTCTCGAATGCAGAGAGAGGATAACCGCAGGATGCTCGACAAAGGGGGACGAAGGTGGAAAAATTAAGATTTCTACTATAGAGGAGCATCCTGGGTGTGGGACAAGCTCTTAGAGCTTTGGAGTGGGTGAGAGAAGAGAAGGGATGAGAAATTTGTATGGTAGGGGTCTCCTTTTATAGTTGCAAGGAGTGGGGGAATTTTGGTTATTACAACATTAAAAACATTAATTCAAGACCTCTAGTGACGAATTTATCCGTCACTAAAGGCCTGAACGTGGCCGACGTGCTTGTGATGCACGGGTGCCCCCTCGCCTTCATGCTCCCAATGCATACACACGACCACACGCGCTCAGCCATCCGATCAAGAGATCGAACGGCTTAAACTGCCCTCGCCAGTGCCGTGCTCCCGCATGCGGTCGGTCATTTGCGCTGCGCGTCTGATCGCGCATGGGCGCTATCGACTGATCCACGCCACTCGATCTTGATCACATGGCTGTGATGGCACACCCGTACCCACGACCCCTCTAATTTTGATGCGTAGCATGGATCGAACGTGTGCCCTTCCCTCGCGAAGGGGCGCTCGACCGCTGCGCTGTGCTCACTCTTGAGGCAAGCGCACGATTAGTGCGCACGAGATCTGCGACCATTGGATAGTGATCCAATGGCCCAGATCGTCGAGCGGGTGAAGAAGAGAAGAGCTGCGGCCGGTTGGGCAGCTAAGATGGCGCCACATGGTGCCATCTTGGCCGTCCATCTTCTAAGTGTTGTAGATGGTGCCACGGATGTCGGATTGGATTGATTTTCACGTCATTAGGTTGCGATTGTCAATCCAAACCCATCCGTACAGTTGGATTTTTCATCTGAGTTGTGGATTAACAACATCTTGGCCCTTACTCTTTAGGGTTCCTCGATCTCTATCTGGTGCTATGGATGTCCGATCAGGGCGATCTTGGAGTCGTTGAACTCCAATTGTCGCCCTGATTAGATCTGTATAATTGGATCTTTGATCCGAGGCCCCGATTAACAATTTTCTCTATTCCTGGCCATAAAAGGAGTCAATTAACCTACATTTTATTCAGACTAACCTAAATGCAAGATGATGCATGTTATGCATTATTTACAATGTATAATGCTTATGTAACATTAAGAACATGCATTAATAGACATTTTAGGTTAATTAGTGTATGCAAATTAGTGTCCACACCATGTGGTGCTGAAATGGCGACTCGTGCAGATCTTCTACCATGGGTTGACTGAGCAACTCAGAAATCACGTGGATGCTTCTTGTGTAGGCAATTTCCTCAACAAAGATGCAGATAGCACACATGATTTGTTTGAGGAGATGAGCGAGAATTCGATCAATCATGCCTCCATGGATACTTTAACCGATCCCAACAACCCAGATCGAATGTTAATGAAGTCCACTACTCTCATTCATTCGATATGGAATTTGCAATAAACTAGATAAGGTGGACTTGGTAACAAAAAGGATGGAGGAGTGGATGGCTGGAAATTCAATGAATAATTCTCGATCCACTCAATCCCAGGATTTGGGAATCCATTAATCACGAGCTCTTTCTGGATGGGAGTTCATGATCAACATGTGAGTCAGCATTATTCAAAACCCCACGGGTTCCAAACTGGGGCCTTTGATCACAGTTTCTCTGATCCCTCCCTTTCTTTCTCTCCATCCTCACCCTATTAGGATATCTATGTTGTACAGAAGAATGTTAGGTCTAACCCATACTCCAATGCTTATAATCCAAGTTGGAGGAACCACCCTAACTTCTCCTGGAAAAACCCAGGGCAGTAGACCCAATTCTGACCCAGCAATTATGCTCCGCAAAGACCAATGGGTTAGGGTCATGTTTACACTTAGTTGCCCCCAAATCAGGTCAATCAGCCATCTTGGAATTCCCGTCAACCCATAAGGCAGGCTGATTTGAATCGACAGATGGTAGAAATGCAAGGATCTATGCTCCAGCTCATGAAGCAAATGAAAACCTCGCTGGACAACTTGCAAAATGGGTTCATTGCTAATTCTCATCAACCTGGATCTCTTCCATCTCAACTTGTACCCAACCCGCATAATATCCAGAATCTAGGCAATCAAGTCCATGGGTACAGGAATCAGAGGGACCCACACGCACATGCTCAGGTGGTTGAGTAGGGTCCTTCCTCTTCTTCTTCCTCAAATCAATTATTTTTGGCTAATGAAGCCCCTCCAATCTTTCCTAGCCCTCCCCAAGACCCAAACCCGTATGCATCTGCTAATTTAGTTACTTTGAGGAGTGGAAAATAAACTCAGGATCCACAACCGCACTGTTCTGATCTACCAAATCCTAGAAAGTCTGAGGAGAGAAAGGAGAACTTCGAAGAAGAAATCAAGGCTCAGGAACTTGATTACGAAGATCCAACCCATGTTCCTTTTCCTGAGGCCTTGATTAGATCAGGGAAGAAGTCTGTTGATAGTAATGAGGAGCTTTTGAATATTTTCAAGAAGGTCGAAATTAATATCTCGCTCCTCGATGCTATCAAACATATACCAGCTTACGCAAAACTTTTAAAGGATTTATGTACACAGAAGTGTAAGTTGAGAGAATTTGTTTCAAGGAAGGTGGTACTCTTCGAGTAAGCTAGTTCTGTTACCCTACACCACCTCCTTCAGAAAAAGAGAGATCCAGGTGCTCCTTTGATTTCTTGTGTCATTGGAGATTACACCTTTGATAGAGAACTACTGGATTTGGGTGCATAGATTAACCTAATTCCGACTTCTCTCTATGAGAAGTTCAGATTAGGTGAACTTCGGTTGACTTCAGTAATGCTGCAGTTAGCGGACCGTTCGGTTACAAATCTGCGAGGCGTTATTGAAGTTGTTATTCTCAAGGTTAAGGATTTCTATTTTCCTGTAGATTTCCTTGTCCTTGATATGGATGTACCTAAGAATTTAAGGAACACGGCCATCATTCTGGGGCATCCGTTCGTGGCTACCGCCAAGGACAACATAAACTGTGAGAGAGGTAGCATGGAAATCACCTTTGGGGATCAAAGAATGAAATTGGATGTTTTTAAAGCGATCAACAAATTCGAGGATTATGGATTTATTGAGGAACTTGAGGATGATAACATGAATATTGAAACTTGTATGGCGGTTTCTACATTTAAAAGTTCCTCCTCTGATGATGATTTGGACCCGTAACCCTCTATGGAAAACCTGCCACCTTCTGAAGAGGTTATTGATTTTGTTCACTCTCAATCTCTTCCTCTTGATGAGTCTTCATCAGCATCTTCCTTACCTTCAATCATCAACCTACCGCAGCTTCAAGTGAAACCAATGCCTGAGAATCTGAAATATCAGTTTTTAGGACCACATAAGACGGTCCCTATGATTATCAATGCTAAATTAACAAAGGAGCAGGAGATTAAACTGATTAAGGTCCTAAAGGAACACAAGGATGTAATTGGTTGGACCATTCATGACCTTAGGGTGATCGAGCCATCTTATTACAATTGCAGAATATTTTTGCAAGATGGATCCTACCCTTCTCGCCAAATGCAGAGGAGATTAAACCCAAATATGCGAGAAGTGGTCAAGAAGGAGATTATCAAGTAGCTCGATGTAGGAATCATTTAATAGATCTCTGATAGTCCTTGGGTAAGTCATGTGCAAATTGTTCCCAAGAAAGCCAGGATTACCGTTGTGACTAATGAGAAAGGAGAATCTGTCACAACTCGTTCAGCTTCCTCTTGGAGGGTTTGTATCGATTATACGAAGCTGAACACAGCCATGAAAAAGAATCATTTCCCTTTGCCCTTCATCGATCAAATCTTGGAAAGATTAACCAGGCAGAAGTACTTCTGTTTCCTTGATGGTTACTCGGGATACAATCAAGCCCCTATCCATCTCGAGGATCAGGAAAAATGACTTCCACCTGTCCCTATGGAACCTTTGCTTTCCGTAGGATGCCATTCGACTTATGCAATGCACCTACGACTTTTCAAAGGTGTATGCTGGCCATATTCTCTGATATGGTGGGAGAGTTTATAGAAGTCTTCATGGACGATTTCTCTATTTTCGGAGAATCGTTTAATTCTTGTTTGGCTAATCTTGAAATGATTCTTAAAAGATCCATCAAAACAAGACTAGTCCTTAGTTGGGAAAAGAGTTATTTCATGACACAAGAAGGCATCGTCTTGGGTCATACAATCTCTTAACAGGGTATCAAAGTTGACAAAGCTAAGGTTGATGCTCTCTAAACTTCCTCCTCCTACATCTGTCAAACTAATTCGATCATTTCTTGGTCATGTGGGATTCTATAGGAGGTTCATCAAGGACTTTTCTATGGTTGCTCACCCTCTGAGCAACCTTCTCGCCAAAGATACGCCATTTGATTTCAATGAATCATGCCATATGACATTTGATTTTCTTAAAATGGCAGTCACTTATGCTCCGGTGTTGCAACCACCGGTTTGGACAACCCCATTTGAGATCATGACCGACGCTTCTAATTACGTGGTCGGGGCTATTTTGGGTCAGAAGATTGACAGGAAGCCCTCTGTCATCTACTACGCTAGTAAAACTCTTGACGAAGCCCAGAGGAATTACATTATTACTGAGAAGGAATTACTAGCTGTAGTATTTGCTTTGGAGAAATTCATGCCTTATCAGTTAGGGTCTCATGTCATAATTTATACCGACCACTCGGCCTTGAGACATTTCTTGGACAAAAAGGATGCCAAACCCCAACTTATTCGATGGATTCTTCTGCTTCAAGAATTTGATCTTGAAATCAAGGATAACTCCAGGGCACATAATGTGGTGGCGGATGATCTTTCGAGACTCTTGAGTAATTCTTCCCGTCCAGATATTCCAATTGTTGATACTTTTCTGGACGAGACTATCGTTACAGTTTCAGGTGTCCAAACCCCATGGTTTGTTGACATCATTAATTATTTGGTCGTTGGTCAAATCCCCTAGGATTGGACCGAGCAACAACGGGATAGACTCAAATCTGAGTCCAAATATTACTTCTGGGAGGACCCTAAACTGTATTGCATCGGCTTTGATCAGATTATTCACTGATGTGTTCCGAAGATTGAATTCAAAAGTATACTCGACTTCTGCCATGCATCTGCGTGTGGTGGACATTTCTCTGGGAAAAAGACGGCTGCAAAAATTTTCAATCTGGATTCTTTTTGCTGTCTTTATTCAAGGATGCTAAGGAATTCGTGAGGTCATGTTCCCGATGCTAGGCACTTGGGAGCATAACCAAGAGAGACATGATACCCCTAAACCCGATTCTTCCCGTCGAAATCTTCAATGTTTGGGGCTTTGATTTCATGGGACCCTTCCTCCTTTCATTTGGACATCAGTATATTCTCGTCACTGTTGATTACGTATTCAAGTGCATCGAGGCTATTCCCACCCAAACTAATGACCACAATGTGGTCATCGATTTTGTCAAGAAGAACATCTTCAGCCGATTTGGGATTCCGAGGGCCATCATTAGCGATGGTGGCACTCATTTCACTAATGCCCAGTTCCGTAATTTGCTGGCTAAATATGGGGTAAATCACAGAATCTCCACACCTTACCATCCACAGACAAATGGACAGGCTGAGATCTCCAATCGGGAGATCAAGAATATTCTGCAGAAAACAGTTAGGCCTGATCCCAAAGACTGGACTCAAAAGCTTGAGGACACTCTTTGGGCCTACCATACAGCATATAAAATGCCCATCGGCATGTCTCCATTTCATCTGGTGTATGGAAAGGTGTTCCATTTACCCGTAGAAATTGAACATAGGGCATTTTGGGCAATCAAGCAATGTAATCTAGATCTGAGTTTAGCTGGGAAGACCAGGAAACTCCAACTATCTGAGTTGGAGGAGCTTACAAATGACGCGTATGAGAATGGCAAGATTTATAAGGCTCGGACCAAAGCTCTTCGTGACCAGTTGATTTCCCACAAGAGTTTTGAGATAAACCAGAAAGTTTGGCTCTTTGATTCTCGACTTAAGTTCTTTCCTAGAAAACTTAGGTCGAAATGGATCGACCCATTCATGACCGATCAAATATTTCCAAACGGGGTTGTTCAGATTTCTGACCCAAAGACGGGTAATTCATTAAAAGTCAATGGTCAACGTCTGAACCCATCTCAGACACGGTTGCTCTCATCATGTTGTGATCTCTTTGGCTGGACTTTGCCTAATTGATGGCATTAAACTCAGTAGTTGTAAAGTCTGACTCAGAGCTGACCCGAGCATCATATTTAAGTGATATCTTCTACATTCTACCTTCCTTTCATGTCTTTTATTCTCAATGTGGACATTGCATTAGCTAGGCATGGCAGGGTGGATTCATTTCTTAATCAATTTGTCAGCTCTATGGAATTCTTGTAAATTCTACTTATTTTCTTATATATACATTTTTAAAAAAAATGGAATTTGGAAGGAATACTTGGACATTAGGACCTTTCAATCTTAGGAAATATTACAATAGGATCTGAACACTAAGACCCTTGAGGTCTTTGGGCTTAATCAGCCTGGGTATCCACTAAAATGTGGATTTGTTTATCGAGTCCTCACCATCTTGAATTTTATTTTAAATTTGTTAAATAAGTTTGGGTGATAAGTATACGAGTTATCAACCCACCCTCTGATTTGAGGGAACTTTAAGTCTAAGCATCTACACACTATTCGTCACTGACTTGTTGTTCGCCAGTTTTAACGGAAATTGGGTAGCTAATGAACCATCTAGGTGGTATGGCTGGCAAGTTATCATGGGTAACAGCCCATAGGTAGGTTATCCAGAGCCCAGCCACTGGACCATTATTTTCTTGCTGCCTTTAGATAAATCTTAGATCAGGGAAGACACCTACTTAGAAAGAAAAAGAAAGTTCAAAAAGAAAAGAAAAAGAAAAAGGAAAAGGAAAAGGAGAAAAGAAAGAAAAAGAAACAAAAGAAATAAGGCACACTTCGCCCCACGAGTATGGCTGGCAAGTTGTCAGTGGTAACAGCTCATCTACCGGTTGTCCAGATCCCAGCTCAAGAAATGCACATAAAAATTCCTAAAACACTTAGGAAGAAGCGGAGAAGTAGAATAATCTGGGGAGATATACACTGGATTCACCCTTGTGTTGACCCCATAAAAATAAAAGTAGGGAGAAAGCTACCAGTCGTATAGATATGCCTTTAGGCAGAATTCTTTTTAAGGTCACCTAGGGGCATAGAAACCCAAAGTCCGTTTTGATGGCCGATCAATGAGTCTATCAATATCAAAAAATGATGCTTAGAATTTAGGGGTCTCATCAAGTCTTGAGTGGGTTGAGTGGACATAGAAAGCTGCTCTGTAACCTTAAACTCAAAAATCCAAAAAAATTAGAAAAAAAGAAAAAGGAGAAAAGGAGATCTTTCTTTGAATAAGGTGAGGGCTTGAGGCGGTCTGCATTTTGGCAGATACCCTGGCGCTGTTGTGTCTTTGAAAGTTCAGGTCCTAAGTAAAAATTTCTTAATGTTGAAAATGACTTGTGCCTTAGTAATCCAATCCTAATTCTTTTATAAATACCATATAGTTTTTGCTAGGGACTAGCAAAAGTTAGGTATGGGGGTGTGATGTGCATACATATAAATAGCCAAAAATGTCTATTAATGCATGTTCTTAGTGTCATATTAGAATCATACATTGTAAATATTGCATAACATGCATAATCATGCATTAAGTAATTGTCTCCTCTTATGGTTAGGGACAGGGTGATTTTTAATCAGGGCCACGGATCAAAGATCCAACCATACAGATCAGATGAGGGTGACGATTGGAGTTCAACGACTCCAAGATCGCCCTGATCGGACATCCGTAGCATCAGATATAGACCAAGGAAGCCTAAAGATCAAGGGCCAAGATAGTGTTAATCCACACCTCAGATGACAAATACAACCACACAGATGGGTTCGGATTGGCGTTCGCAACCTAATGGTGCAAATATTGGTCCAATCCGACACCCATGGCACCGTTTACAACCCCAGAAGATGGACGGCCAAGATGGTGCCATGTGGCGCCATCTCAGCCACCTGATTGGCCCCAAGGAACTGCAACTACATCTCTAAAGACCCTCCATCAAGCAATCCTAGTCGTTGGATCTTGATCCAACGGCCAGGATTAATCTGAAGCACCGCTCTCCCCTTCAAAAGGCATTTGGGCACAGCGAATCTGGACTATCGGATCTTGATCCAACAGCCATGGATCCATGCACTTAATTCATATTTGCGACAAAGCTTCAACGACAGCACATTGGTTACGCTGCTGCAAGCGAAGCGCAAGTCGCACAATTGAACTCTACCGGGCACTCAAATCAGGCACGGGAGCATAGTGAACACAATTCGGCCATCAGATGAAGATCGTGTGGATGAGAAGCGAAGACGTGGCCAAAGAGGAGCGTTGATCACATACACGCATGATGACTCGCATCAGCATGCCTCATCGCATGCACGGGAGCATAGTAGGGGCACTTGAATGGGTGCTGTGAGGACGACTTTAAGTTGTCCGATCTTGAGATCAGACGGCTGATATTGCCCAAATATGGTCGTACATTTTAGGCACGGAAGAGGAGTAGGTGCGCGTGTAGCACGCATACGTCGCCCACGATGGGCCTTTACCGATGTTTAATTCCATCACTAAAGGTCCCTTAATTAATATTTTGAAGTTAAAATGTCCAAATTGCCCCCAATCCTTGCAACTATAAAAGAAGAACCCTACCCTACAAAATTCTCATCCCTTCCTTCTCCTCTCTTCCTCTCCAAAGCTTAAGAGAAGCTTGTCCCACACTCGGGATGCTCGTCAAGAGCTAAATCCAAGATTTCGCCCCCATTCTGGAAGTGGATCCCGTGACGACGATGACGTGCTGCCTCGTTCCCATTCTTCTGACTTCATCCTCCGTCTTCCCACCTAGTCCTTCATTTGGCTCATCCTCCAAGCATTCGTCGAGGAAGATAACATCTCTCTCCCTTCTTTTATCACTTTCTAGAGTAGAATTTCCTACTTTCTAGTTGTAATAGTTTCCCGCTTTCTAGTGTAATCATTTCTCGCTTTCTTAGTTGTAAAAACATTATTCAAATACCAAGTGATTGTTCTCTCCATCTCTCTCTCTTTTATTGTTTATATCGATTCCATTATGATTATTTCTCATTTTAAAAAAAATACAAAAAAGATATAATTGCGGATTTTGAAATTGACGTAGCCTCCTTGTGTTCAACCCGAAACTTTTTTATGGATTTTCAGTATAAATTTTATCTGTTGAATGGATTTCCTCACAACTCAAACTACAACGATGGGTTTTCAAATTCAACTGTGAATGTCTAGTTTTCCGCTTTCAATAGCACCACTAGCTCATCAGCAGATTACTCCTCGCAAGACATCTAGGCATTCGACAACGACGCCTTTGCCTTTGTCAGCCTACATCTTCTGAGAGATCAAACTCACTGGATCTCAAGCTAGATACCGATCTTCAGAGCACCATGGATGCGTTTATGGCAATGTTAGATGATTAGTTGTTATATTTTCTTTCATTTTTTTTATGCCATGTAGCAGTTTATTCTAGACTCGATTCTATGTTATCTTTTCTAATCATTTTATTATGAAGATTGCATGAATATTTTCTCCTTCAATTATATTAATAGCTCTCTCAATGCATGTTATTATATTGATGCTTGTATTACTTGTTTAAGGGGGAGTTAATTATGAAATAACCCGCAGCATGTTTACTTTTTGTTGAAACAAAAAGGGGGAGATATTATGCAAAGTTATTTTCAAATTCATAATTATAATTTTGTTGTCATCAAAATGGGAGAGAATGTAAGAACCTTTATTTTGATGCATCAAAATTATGTTTATTGGTAAGACTGACATTTCAGGACTATCTTGGATTGAAGCCCCTATTCAAGACACAAGTTTAGATAGTTGATGATGTGCGCCTTTTTCATTTATTTGAGTCTAGGACTTTATTGTAAGGAACTTCAAATAAAACTCAAAATTGATTTTTTCGCGTATCTTTTCAAATCCAAATTTTGGGGTTATTGATTAACCAAACTTATTATTTGATCAACCAAAATACTTTGATCGACCAACCTACTTATTTGATCTATTAAATCAGTCCATTTTAGGAAGTTGAGAAAATTCCTCTTAATCGACCAACCAAGCTAATTGATCGACCAAAAAGTGATCAACTAACATTCGTAATTGATCGACCAATTAACCTTAATTGATCGACCAATTTTATTTCCTATTCAGGCAAAACTTTTTGTATAAATATAGGTTGCACGCAGCCCATTCCTTTACAACTTTTAAATAGAAACACCATTAAAAAATAGAGCTTCTCATGCTTATTGCAAAAAGCTTCAACACCCCATTCTTCATGCTCTTCGAAAGCATGACACCTCGAACCTCTGCAAAAAATCAATTTGATCATTTATTAAGGTTCCATAGAATTCACTTTCTCATTATACTATTTTGTTGTTTTGATTTATGGATCCCAATCCTATTTGGAAGATCAGTGGTTGTTGTTTTTACTTCTCTTCAGGATAAAAGAGAGGGGTTTGTAAGAGGTTGTGCCACCCTCATTCAAGTGGTACAAATAGTGGATTGACTAGCTTGTACTAGTCAGAAAAATCCTAAGCTGGGAGGCTTAGGTAGTGTTATTACCTGGATTGGGTTTCCACTATAAATCAGGTGTACTCTGTGCATGAATCTTTGCTGTTTTACTTTTTAATCTAATTTATATTTTCAAAGCAATACTATTCACCCCTTCCTCTAGTATTTAGTTGTAATCGACAGGATATTCTCCAACCCTCAACCATCACCCTCACCGTGTTGCAACGAAGCCCCTGAGTGCTTCTAACGTGGTTGTTGGGCCGTTTTAATCTTTTCAGGTACTTGACCCTCGGCCGCCATTGGCAGAGCTTCCTCGCACAACCTTAGAGGTATGATCTAGCAGCATTCAACCTTGCATGCATCTCCAGGTTACGCGGATGCCTTCTAGGCATCATCTCAGGGCTTCAATTGGAAGCCTTACCCTCAGCAGCTGCCTCAATTGGAAAAGCCCCTGCTGCTACCACAAGTGAAGAAGGGAGAATGGATTTAGTGCCACATTATTGGAAGACGAACTCCCGCATGCGCATAAATTGAATTTGTGTTCTACCTTCTTGGCCCAGTAACATGAAGGGTTGGGTCCCTCACTACCCCCTTCATATCCCATTACCCGACCTACTCACTCCTCGGTCACCAGACACGCCGGTGACCCTGGACACTATTTAAGACCCGAATACCCGAGTATCTGGATTCGGTTATGCTGGGTCTATGAGAGAGAACAAGAGGAGAACTTGTGAGAGAAAGGGAGAGGGTTTTGCTTTCTTATGCTCTGTTCGACACTTAGTCACTAAAGGCCTTAGCTCCCCTATGCTGTGAAAGAGAAGGATCGAGAAGAAGAAGAAGAAGAAATGAGAAGAAGAAGAAGAAATGAGAAAAAGAAGAGAAGAAAAGAAGAGAAGCTGAAGAAGAAGAGGAATAAAGAAGAAGGCTTCTAAAGGGCCTTGTGCATTTAAGTTGGCCGATTGATAAAGCTATCATCTGATTGAGCATTATCTAAATGTTATTGCTGCATTATTTAAGTACTATGGTTAAGGTTGAATTGAAATATTGAATGCATGCTTAATTAGAGGATTTAATTGGTGATTCAAATCACCACTTGTTAGGTTCTCTCTATTCTTTTTATCTCTAGATATGTTGGATTTCATTGAATAACTAATGTGATAGGTTATTATTCATTGAATATCTATTTGAATGCTTAATTAATTGTGTTCATTTATTCTACATGAGATTAATGTTGTGAATTCCATATTTGCTCCCTGTGTTCGACCTCAGACTCCATTGTAGATTCTGAGTTATAAATTTTATTTGTTTTCAAGCAATTGAGGCTTTGCTACGATGATTACATCTTTTTAAAATCTCCTCTCTCACACCATTTAAACATTTTAGCGCCGTTGTCGGGGAGCAATGCATAATTCAAACATTGATCTTATCTTTCTTGATTGTTTTCTGAGCACCAACTTGCCCTATTTGCTCTGATTGTTATTTTTGCGAGGTACATCACGAAGAGATCTTCTGCATAGATCAGCTACTCTTAGGGTAGGTAAATTCTCTCTTCTTCCCTAATCAAACTCTTAATCTTTGGAAGGGAGAAAAAGGAAACAAATCAATTAGGAATTATCTGCCTTATTTTTATAGTAATTTTCATTCAAATGGCTAGTTTCCTTATTTGCGAAAAATTTCATACCTGATTGAAGATTGAGATGATTCTATTTAAAGATCTCTGACCAAATTGCCCATACGTACTAGGGATTTACACTTAAATTTAAACATCTTGGACAACTCACCTTCTTATTTGAAGTCCAAGGTGTACACCTTGAGATCAAATTGGACGTGAAATAGAGCCAATTAGGATTTCTACTCTAGGGTTTTGAAGTGTTAGTTCACACTTGCTCGAATTAAAGGAAATTAACCCTCCCGCATTTGTGTGCTACCGAAACCCTTGTTTGAAAAGATGTAATCAAAAGAACCTTACAATTAGGCTATAAATTCATTTGAACCCTAAAATTTTGGACCTAATAACCTGAGAGTCAATTCAGGGTGATCTTTGGGTCTTGATTCAGATTTCATACTGCATCTTTTAAGGCAGGTTAGGTGAAGTTTGTCTACTTTGTGGGCCGATCAACCTCCAAATTAGGTCACAAATAAAATCAACTTCTAATCAAGTTAAATAAAAGGCACAAATTAGGAATAAAATTGGTAGACTTAAGGTCTCAATTCGCACATATAGGTTGATGTAGACACAATTATTGAGGGTAAAATGCCTATTCAAGCATGTTCCTAGGCTTAGATTTGCATTTCATGTTCTAAATATTGCATAGCATGCATCATTCTGCATTTAGTGTAGTTGTATATAATTTTGGTTAATTGCATCTTTTTTGTGGTCAGGAGAGAACCATATTTATTTCGGAGCCTTGGATTGATGATCCAATTATACGGATCTGATCAAGACGGTGATCGGAGTCCCGTAGCACCATATGATGTTTAAGGAAGATCAACGGCCAAGGGACTAGGTGACATAATTTGGAGCTTTAATTGATAAATCCAATCCTGTGAATGGATTTGGGTCGACGAACGAAGCCTAACGATGCAAAAATTGACTCAATCCGACCTATGTAGCAGCCCCTACAACGAAAAGAAGATGGACGATCCAGATCGGGCCACGTGGCACAACCCAGGCCACCCATGTGCACTCACGCACCACCGCACACGCATAGTAGTGCAGGCGCATGTGCGCCTGCAATGGTAGCGCACGCAGGCACCACGTGACACGGCGTGCGGAGCGCACGCCAGCGCAGCGACAGCATGGGTGCATGGGCTATCCTCAGCGACGTTTGCGGTGGATTTTTAGCGATGTTTATGACCATCACTAAATGTCCTGTACACGAATTTGATACCTTCCTCCACTATAAAAGGACTCTTACCCCTCCCATTTTTCTTCATCTCTTCCTTTCTTCCTCTCACCACCTCCAAGGCTCTAAAGAGAGCTTATCCCAAGCCTGGGATGCTCCTCTAGTGAAGAAAATTGAATAGTTTTCCCTCCCCTCATCCCCATTTGTAGAGCATCTCATGGCCGTCCTTTCACCGCCCTTCGGGAAGAAGATCCTTGCTGTGATGCCATCCTACCCTGCTCTCCATCCTCCGACTCCATCCTCCTTCGTCGTGCTCCTCACCACCTTCCTCCAGGTGCCGTCAGAGTGAGTCATCCTCCAAGCAATCGTTGAGGGGGATTTCCCTCACCTCTTTCTATCTTTTTATGCTTTCGTAGTGCAGATTTTCCACTTTCATAGTTGTAACAAACTATTCATGATAAATAGATGATTGTTTCTATTTATGCTCTCTCTCCCCCTCTCTCTCTTATATTTTCATAAGTAGATTAGCTAGATAAGCAATTGTCGATCTTATCTCCTACTCTATTAAAATACCAAAAAAAATAGAAAAGATAAAAAATGACTAAAAGCAAATAAAAGCAAAGCGTGAATTTTCAAAACCAAACGTTTGCCTCCCCATGTTTAACCTGGGACACACCTCTAGAGTTTCGATTATAAATTTTATCTGATAGATGCATTTTGCGAGCTACGATGACGATCGTCCAAACCCGATTTTTACCATGCGAAACACGTACATCATTTTGGCGCCGTTGCCTGGGAGGCAATGCTCTTTGGTTTTTCTCATGTTTTTTCCGCCTTACCTAACTTTTGTCTCACTTTTTCTATAATCTTACTATGATTGCAGGTACTCTTTTGAGTCGAGCCAAAGCGGTTAGATCGGAGAAAAGTGCGGATGAAGGTTTTGTAAGTTTATCCCCACCAGCCGCACCCACTAGTTCATTTCACCACACTAATAACTCAAACCCAAATAAACTTAGGTGCTTTTTATAAACCCTAGGATAGTTTTGGTTGTTTGTTTGCCGCCACCACTCGTCTCACCTTGGCATATGTAAAAAAATATAGATATACTCTTCTTTTGTGGGATTTTCTGAAAGCTACACACTTAACACCTACAACTTCTCACCCTAAGGCGCACAATTACATAGATTCTACCACTTAACTGGGATCTGACCTGTGGACCCAATACACTTAACTCAACACACAAATAAGTGAGTAGAAATCTGATTAGGTTAAGACATTTTGTGTGCCTTAATCAAGTGGTGTAATAGGCCAATTGCTTGAACTATTTAGGCCGCTCCACTCAATCCAAAATTGATCCATCAAATAGCTTGCCACTTAGGGTTGATTCCTAGGGCTAAATCGGGCACTCCACAATATTTTTTATTTTTAAAGGAACATATCATCACCTGTGTTTACAAAACTTGGAGTGTTCTAGTAAACCTTGATTGAACCAACCTAAGAATTAAACCCTAAAAGCTACTAAATAAGGTTAAACACTAAAACACACACCATCAAATAACCTTGTTTGCAAAACTTGGTTGTGCACGCACATACATTTCAACTGATCATTAAGGGCACAACCCATCTTAAGGGCCCATCACATTCGAAGGGCACAATCATCCCAAGCCTAATTAAAATTGAGTAGACGTTGTCCTTAAGGATTGATTTTCTCTTCGGGGCTCAGATTGAGAATTTTTTCAATTAACCTCTTCTGCTAGTCCATCTGATGTTTAGCTAGGGGAGTAGCATCAAATGATCGCGGTTGGGGGGTACACTAGGAACCTGAGGCATAAGCCAAAGAAAGAACCTTCTCCCCAATCCCTCCTTTTAACTGGTTGGATTGACCAGATAAAAGTAGACCAAATTGTTTATAATCTCAAGATGGGTCTTGGGAGTCTATAGGTCTTTAGGCTAACCCACCTAAGGACAGGGTTGATTGATTCCACTACAGGGCACCATTCTCTCTTCTTTCTTCCCTCCTATTCTACCATGTATCCTTCCACTTCTTACATGCATTTCCCATCCTATCCTCCTACCACCAATATCCCCAAGATGATTACTATTCTAACTTGACTTGTAATTACCCATCCACTAGCCGGGATGACTTTGATTGGGGATATGAATACAGACCTCAGTGTCCAAGGCCTAATCTTGGACAACAAGACTATGATTACTATCCTTCCCAAACCAACAATGATTATGGATCTCCATCCTTTGATGAGCAAACCAACCCAATCTACAATCAGGAAGGATATAATGATTATAACACCTACCTACCCCAGTATTCCACTGATTATAGGTCGCCACCATACTTTGAACAACCTAGAATGACCTACTTTCAGGGAGGGACCTGAGAACCTCGACATATTTACTCCCTTAGATTTAACCCAAACCCACCAAAACCTGAATCGAAACAGTCGATTCAGGTGAACCTAATCCAGGATAGGGTGTTGGCTAATTTGAGAAACACTATACAATCTTTAGAAGCTCAGCCAACACCATACATTGAAGCATTGGAGCCTATGATCAAAATGATTGGTGAACTTAATAGTTCTCTTTTGGATTTGCTCTAAAATGTTAGGGATAGGGACCTGGGTGAGTTTCTTCTTGGAAAATTATCATGGTTGAGGATGAAATTTGTGCTTGCCCTAGTCAAATCTTGGGATGATTCTCAAGATGAACCCCCTTCAGGAGAGCCAATGCCAGAACTTGCTTAGGCGCCTGTCGGGGGGGATACATATTCTGAGATTGGAGATGACCAAGTTGGGATAGAGCAACCCATTGACAATGAACCAATTGATTCACCCGAGATCCCCAAGCTAAGGAGCGAGGAAAAATATGTCTCTTTGAACAAGGAAATGGCAATAGATTTTGAGACATATATACATGAGGATCTTGAATTCTTCAACTCTGAGGATGAAGAATCTTTTGAAGTCTTACTTGAACTTAAGAAAGAGGATTTTAGTGAGACAAATGGGCTTAAGGAATCTGACGAACCAGTTGATAGCCCAATTATTGAAGATTTGGATTCGGTTGGGGCTAACTTGGAGGATTCGAATCATCATTTACTAGAAGATTCAATCAATAGCCCCATTCCTCATCCGCACCCCGAAGAGCTAACTTATGAGATCATTGTGCCCAAGTCAATCTTGATTCAGCCACGATTTCTAGACTTGGGAGAATCATATGGGGTGAATGATATGCTAGAGGTCCCAGAGCTTGAGCTCTTGATGTTGGAGGATAGAATTGCTGAAATAAAAATTTAGGAGGTTAACTCTAAGGGAACTACAATTTTGGATCTAAGGGTACCTATTGACCTGAAACCACCAACCTTCTATCAGGACTCTTATGATATCTTTCATGTGCAACCCAAGCCTGGAATAATTGACTATCTTCCTGAGCTGAACTATAAATGGACACTCGATTTTAATCAATCAGATCAACCCATTGTCCGACACTTTGGTCTTGGGTTGCACACCACAAAACCATAGGCTCAGCCTCGCAAACACAATAATCTTAGGTTTTGGGTGATTTTCATCCAGAACCTTAGAACCACTCGACCTTGGGGCATGGGTCTACACCATAATCTGTTCCACATCTGTGGACATCTTCTACTAGAGGGTTAGAGGATCAATAATTTTATTTTGATTCTAACCTGCACTTGTGAATTAAGAATTTCTTCTTTGTATGTATATTATGCCTAGCTGAAGGCATTAAATTTAGCACTTGTTTATATCCCATGTTCCCTGCAGAACTGATCGGATTTCTCACGATATTCAAGTGATATTCTATTTAGTCCACCCTTTTCATGTCTTTGTTTTATAATAAGGACATTGCATCATTTAGGCATGGGGGGTGAGTACTTTATCCTGAAATCATTTTGTTAACTCCGTAGAATTTCTTTTAGTTTCTTTAAAAAAAATTGAAAATTTGAAAAGATTAAAAAAAAGGAAGAATTAGAAGAAGAGAACTTAGGCATTTGGAAGTTATTAACTTTAGGAAATGATATGATAGGACCTGAACACTTACACTCTTCAGGTCTTTGGGCTTAATTAGCTTGGGTATCCATTCGAATGTGAACTTAGTCTCAAGTCCTTGCTATGTCAATCTTATTTTAATTTGGTCAATAAATTGGGGTGATAACTATACGACTTATCAACCTACCCTCTAATTTTGGAGGATTTTAAGCCTAAGCATCTACACACTTTTTGCATTGGCTCACTTTTTGGTGGTTTCTTCAGAAATTGGGTAGCTAATGAACTATCTAGGATGGTATGGCTGGCAAGTTGTCGGTGGTAACAGCTCATCGGCCGGTTGTCCAGAGCCCAGCTAAAAGACCATTCTCGTTGTACTGCCTTTAGGTAAATTTTAGAGCAGGGAAGCCACCTACTTAAAAAAAAGAAAAAGAAAAAAGAAAAAGAAAAAGAAAAAAATAGAAAAAGGTGAAAATAAAAAAAATTAAAACCACACTTCACCACATGAATATGGCTGGCAAGTTGTCATGGATAACAGCCCATTTGCCGATTGTCTAGAGCCTAGCTTACAAAAATGCACAATAATTCCCAAAACACTTACGGAAGAAGTGGGGAAGTAGAATAAACCAGGGAGATATATACTGGGTTCGCCCTTATGTTGACCTCATAAATAAAAGAAGTAGGAATAAAGCTACCAATTGAAAAGATAACCCTTTAGGCAAAGTCACCTAGGGTTATAGAAATCTAAAGTCCGTTTCAAAGGCTACCTAGTGAGTCTTTCACTTTTTTCTCAAGATGCTTAGCACTTAGAGTCCTTTTCGAGTCTTGGGTGGGTATCCGTAGAAAGTTATCCTGACACTCTCAAACTCCAAAAACTCCAAAAAAATAAGAAAAGAAGAAAAAAAAGTGTATTTTCCTTTTCAAATAAGGGAAGGACTTAGGCAATCTGCATTCCGGTAGGCACTCGGGTACTGTTGAGTTTTTGTTGTTTAGGACCTTAGTTGAAATTTTCTATTGTTAATAAATGACTTAAGCCTAAGTGATCGAATCCTAATTCTGCTTTTATAAATAGCATGTAGTTTAATTTTGCTAGGGACAAGCAAAACATAGGCATGGGGGTATGATGTAGACACAATTATTGAGGGTAAAATACCTATTCAAGCACATTCCTAGGCTTAGATTTGCATTTCGTGTTATAAATATTCCATAGCATGCATCATTCTGCATTTAGAGTAGTTGTATATAATTTAGGTTAATTGCATCCTTTTTGTGGTCAGGAGAGAAGGATATTTATTTCGGAGCCTTGGATTGATGATCCAACCGTACGGATTTGATAAAGATGATGATCGCAGTCCAACGCATCCAAAATCACCTCGATCGAAGTCCCGTAGCACCATATGTAGTCCGAGGAAGATCAACGTTCAAGAAACTAGGTGACATAATTCAGAGTTTCAAATGACAAATCCGATCTTGCGAAT
This sequence comes from Thalassia testudinum, assembly GCA_037157565.1. Lineage (NCBI taxonomy): Eukaryota > Viridiplantae > Streptophyta > Magnoliopsida > Alismatales > Hydrocharitaceae > Thalassia > Thalassia testudinum. Next base: position 42,932,066 of record JAZHRO010000015.1, on the reverse strand, counting down.
GGATTTAGGTCAACGATTGTAGCCTAACTGCATGAAAATTGACTCAATCAGACCTATGTAGCAGCCCCTACAACGAAAAGAAGATGGATGGCCCATATCGTGCCACGTGGTGCAAACCAGGCCACCCATGCACACGCACGCACCACCGCACATGCACAGCAGCACAGGTGCACATGCATGCGCAATGGCGGTGCACGCAAGTGCGTAGCATGCGGAGGCACGAGACACAGAGCGTGGAGCGTGCGCCAGCGTAGCGGCAACATGGGCATGTGGGTTGTCTTCAACGACATCTACGGCAGATCTTCAACGACGTTTATGACAATCACTAAATGTCCTGTATACGAATTTGATTCTTTCCTCCACTATAAACGGACCCTTACCCCTCCCATTTTTCTTCATCTCTTCCTTTCTTCCTCCCACCACCTCCAAGGCTCTAGAGAGAGGTTGTCCCAAGCTCAGGATGCTCCTCTAGAGTAGAAAATTAAATAGTTTTCCCTACCCTCATCTGCATTCATGGAGCATCCTATGGTCGTCCTCTCACCGCCCTTCAGGAAGAAGACCCTCGTTGTGATGCCATCCTACCCCGGCCTCCGTCCTCCGGCTCCGTCTTCCTTCGTCCCACTCCTCACCACCTTCCTCCAAGCATCGTCAACGCGAGTCGTCCTCCAAGAGATCATTGAGGGGGATTTCTCTCACCTCTTTCTATCTTTTTATGTTTTCGTAGTGTAGATTTTCTGCTTTCGTAGTTGTAGCAAGTAATTCTTGTTAGATAGATGATTGTTTCTCTCTCTCTCCCTCTCTTATATTTTTGCAAGTAGATTAACTAGACAAGCAATTGTCGATCTGATCTCTTGCTCTATTAAAATACCAAAAAAATTAGAAAAGATAAAAATGACCAAAAATAAATAAAAGCGAAGCACGGATTTTCAGAACCAAATGTTCGCCTCCCCGTGTTCGACCCGGGACTCACTTTTCGAGTTTCAGTTATAAATCTTTTCTGATAGATGCATTTTGCGAGCTACGACGATGGGTCCTCCAAACTTGATTTTTACCATGCGAAACATGTACATCACCAGTCTACTTGGAGCCACAGTAATAAGGAAGGTCGGGTGGTGGAAACCCTGTAACCCATGAGGACGCTCTACCATGTAGGAGTCTTTGCAGGGCTCTCCCTTCCTGGCTACACAACTAATTCTCAAGTGTGCGGATTTTTGATTCAGAGGTATCATCCACCTCAAAATAGCCTTAGCCATCCAAAAAATCTTTGAGTGCCTTGATTGAGTCAAAGTCACATCCTGTCCCCCATCCCTTCTGTAGAGCACATACATAGGGAAGGCCATTAGGTTTTTAAACGAAGCGACCTCATTAGATCTTCTATAGGGATTTCTGATCTGATATGATTGATTCAATCTAAACCCGAGTTTGATTTTGCATCCTAATCCACCACCTGATTTGAAAAGAAACCTGGCAACTTAGGAAGACCAATTAGGAAACCTGAACCCCCAAGTGATCATAAAAGACAAAGTGATTGAGGCTGCCCTTAAATATTTTAAAGATTATCTAGCCAGCATGATTCATGTTAATGTCCCAGAAACAACAAAATCTATTTTAAGTCATGCTTGTCTACTGTTTACTCAATTTAAAAATGGTTCAACCCAAGAGACCCTCATAGCAGAATTCAATGAAGTTTGGGAATTGCATAGCATGGAGGGTTTACATTGCTTTGCAAATTCATCACTCTAGGAGATACACCAAGATATCATTGAGCAACATGTAGATATTCTAAATCTATTGCTACAAGCCATTAATGAGACATCTTGGAGTGATTCTAGAGCCTTTCCAGAGACTGGTTAGACACTCAGAATTGTTGTGGACCCCCAATCCAAATAGAATTAGATACAAACTATATACAAAATGACACACCTGATCTTGAGATGGGTTGGGAGGATCCAATTGCATGTGTTCTTGATTTCGAATCAGCCCTAGAAAATCATGAAGCTAGTCCATCAAGCCTAGATTTCCTCGACACTTGTGATGATGAGATTGAGTTCGAACCTCTCGAGAATGTAAATTACGAGCCTTATTCTATTAAGGTAGTCTCAAGAATGATTCTGATATCCCAATAGAACCTAGTCTAAATTCTAGTGACCTAACACCTACATGTGACCTAGTATCTAGATTCGAGCCTGTTTGGGATGATAAAGAGGCCCAATTTTGATGATTACACCTCTCCAAATGCCTCAGAGATACAAATTGATTTCTTGGAAGTCAAACCAATTTATGATATAGAAACTGAGGGGTTGGAAGAGCTGGGACTTGATTGGGTCTATCCTAGGAACCAAGAACCTGAGCCTAACCCTAATAAGGACACCTCTTTGAGCTCAGAATTTAAAATTAGGTTAGATCCAAGTGAGGTTACTGATTCTACACATCTTGATTCATTCTATGGTGGAAATTCCGATCTGAAATTAGGTAAAAAAAGTGATCTTTGCAAATTCCCCGATGATTTCAAATCATACACTAATTTTGAAGAGCCATTGTTTCCTGATGATTACAAACCAACTTACGACCTCAACATCCATGATCCGTTCTTTGACTCTGACTCTGAGATCCTTGATCCTGAGATCATTAATTCAAAACCATGTTCCATTGAGATGGAATCATTCTTTTCTGATCTACAGGAATCAGAAACAATAAGTGCTAAGAGTGTCTACAATCCAAAATTTGAATCTTTTATTGACTCAGATTTCCATGATTTTATATGCACTCTCTAGGCATTTACCTTTGATTTTGATGAGCATCATGAGGACCCTCTAGATGATCCTACCTTTGAATCTTTTCTAGAGGAGCCCTCAGCACACACATATCTCATAGAAGCCACATCTTTTGATCCACACAAAAAGCCTTGCAAAACCCGATTGCAGCCCTAACCTGCCACCAAAATCAACTTCTACTTTGATTCACCTCTTTTTGATCCGGTTGCATATGATTCTCCACCATTTGTTGATCATGTTTCAGCCATTGCTCAGATCGGTAATCACTTTCCATCCTTTTCTGATCATATCAGTAAGGTTCCAACACCCTCTACAACTCCATTTTCTTTTGAGGATCCCTACTCTAACCAGGCTGAGCCGACTAAACCAAACCCTGGATTCTCATTTCCACATCTATTTGAGCCTCAAAGAATCTGGTGGGCTCCACATCCATTCATTCACATCCACCAACCCACCAGACTGATTGGGTTTGGGTTGCATCATCAGCCTGTTGATCTGAACAAGCACCTGGTTGGACCAACCAAGCTTTTCATCAAGGTTCTTATTCTACAAAACTCTTCTGATTTGACCACCCCTTCTACTTGATCAACTTCTGCTCGGCTAAAGGCATTGAATTTAATGCTTAATGGGAGGCAACCCGCCATTCCAAAAACCCAAGACCCTTCTAATCATCTTTTGAGCGACACTCCTACTGCACTGCTGAGTTCACTTTAGAACAGCCAACTCCAACTTCGATACTTGCATCAAAGCTTGAAATCATCCGCAACAATCATCCTGACCCATTCACCCACCCTTTGATTCTATTCTAATCCTTGAACCCAGCTGATTTCATACCCTCCGGTTTACAATGAGGACATTGCAAAACTTAGGCATAGGGGGGTGTTAAAGTGCAAAAAGATAAAAAATAAATTCTCTGAAGCGTTCTCACAACAAATATACATATTCAATAATTGATTAAAATAAAAAATTGAAAAAGGAAAAAATTGGAGAAAGGGGAGGAAATTTTGTGAACTAAATTGAAAATCTTTCTTGACGAGGAAAAGAGGAGAAAGTTTAAACGGCAAAAAGGAGCACAAATCAAGAACAAAAGTGATAGTCATTAGCCATTGACCATGGAATCTACTTAAGTTCTAGATTTAATCAAAAGAAAAAACTTTTAATTCTTGAGAACAAAAAGATAATGAGATTATTATGAGTGCTGATCTTAGGCCTCTTAGGTTTGTTTTAGGGCTTAAACATTCATGTATCTGTTAAGATCCGGATTACTCCTCAAGAGGTTGAGGAAAGTGTGAAGCTGCTGTATTTGGTCTAAGGCTTAGGGATTATTCGGCCCTATTGCTTGCCCTTTGGTTTGCAGGACTTGGTAACCTAAGCACCCAAAATCACATAGTTAGTCTAATTTAGTGCGCTTAATAAAGAAAAAATCTGCCAAAAGTGTTTTGTTTTGAAAAGTCAAAGATCTAGCTTAGAAGCAACTCAACAACAAAAGTTGATTGGACTAGTTCCTGATGTAGAGAGGTTGGAAATACGCCTCGAAGATGCTTAATAACATATCGTCTCCTCGGTTCTTGTCTCCTAGGATATCTAAATACCATACCAAGGGCATGTAATCACCTTATGCTGGTTCAGAAGCCATGGGAGGGATTATCCTGAAATGTCGATTGCTAGGGCCTAAATTTAGCTACAGAACGCAATGGCCGATACTATCCTGAAGTGTTGAAAGCCAAGGTTCTGGGGTGATGTAGACACATCTATTTAGGTTAAAATGCCTATTCATGCATGTTCCTAGGCTTAGATTTTCATTTTATGTTATAAATATTGCATAGCATGCATCATTCTGCATTTAGAGTAGTTGTATATAATTTAGGTTAATTGCATTATTTTTGTGGTCAGAAGAGAAGGATATTTATTTCGAAGCCTCGAATTGACGATCCGACCATACGGATCTGATCAAGACTACAATCAGGGTCCAACGCCTCCAAAATCTCCTCGATCGGAGTCCCATAGCACCATATGCAATCCAAGGAAGATCAATGGCTGAGGGACTAGGTGATGCAATCCGGAGCATCAAATGACAAATCTGACTGCACTAATGGATTCAGGTCGACGATCGCAACGCAACGACGTGAAAATCGACTCAATCCGACCTCTGTATCTTCCCCTACAAATGAAAGATGGATGGCCAAGATTGCACCACGTGGTGCAACCTAGGCCGCCCATGCACACTCACGCGCCACCGCATGCGCACAGCAACATGGGTGCGTGTGCATGTGTGGAGGCATGCCTGTGCAAGTGCAGCACCACGTGCAGTAGTGTAGTGCGCGTGCGGAGGCAGCGGCGCGTATCGCGCGTGCATGCATGACATGGGCATGCGAAGCGCACACCAGCATAGTGGCAGGTGGGCTGTCTTCAGCGACATTTACAGTGGATCTTCAGCGACATTTATTACTGTCACTAAATGTCCTGTATACAAATTTGATTCTTTCCTCCACTATAAAAGGACCTCTACCCCTCCCTTTTTTCTTTATCTCTTCCTTTCTTCCTCTCACCACCTCCAAGGCTCTAGAGAGAGCTTGTCCCAAGCTCGGGATGCTCCACAAGAGTAAAATCAAATAGTGTTCCCTCCCCTCATCCCCATTCATGGAGCATCCTGTGGTCATCCTCTCACCACCCTTCGGGTAGAAGATCCTCACCGCGACGTCATCCTGCCCCATCCTCCGTCCTTCAGCTCCATCCTCCTTCGTCTCACTCCTCACCACCTTCCCCCTGGCGATGTCAAAGCGAGTCATCCTCCGAGCAACCATCAAGGGGGATTTCTCTCACCCCATTCTATCTTTTTATGATTTCATAGTGTAGATTTTTCCCACTTTTGTAGTGTAACAAACAATTTTTGATGAATAGATGATTGTTTCTCTATCTCTATCTCTCCCTCTCCCTCTCTCTCATATATATTTGCAAGTAGATAAGGTTTTCATCAATCGAATCTTTTGCTTGTTACAAGTACCAAAAAAATTAGAAATGATAAAAACAACCAAAAATAAAAAAAAGTGAATCACAGATTTCATAAACCAAATGTTCAACACCCATGTTTGTCCCAGGACTCACTTTTCGAGTTTCGGTATAAATTTTATTTGACAACGCATTTTGCAACTACGAGAACGAGTTACTTGTAACCTTGATTTCAAACACGCGAAACACATGCAATCATTTTGGCGCCATTGCCGAGGAGGCAACACTCTTTGGTTTTTTTTTCCCCGTGTTTTTCTACCTTTCCGAACTTTTATCACACTTTTTCTTTGATCTTACTGTTATTGCAGGTACTCATCCGAGGTGGGCCAAAGTGGTTAAATTGAAGAAAAGTGCGGGTGAAGGTTTTGTAAGTTTATCCCCACCACCCCCACCCACTAGTTCATTTCACCACACAAATAACTCAAACCCAAATCAACTTAGGTGCCTTTTATAAACCCTAAGATAGATTTGGTTGTTTGTTTGCCACCTCCACTCATCTCACCCCTACATATATAAAATAAAAATACTCTTCTCTTGTGGGATTTTTGAAAGCTACACACTAAACACCTAGAACTTCTCACCCTAAGGCGTACAATCACATCTATTCTACCACTTAATCGGGATCTGACCTGTGGACCCAGTACACTTAACACACAAATAAGTGAGTAGAAATCTGAATAGGTCAAACATTTCTGTGTGCCTTAACTAAGTGGTGCAGTAGGCCAATTGCTTGAACTGTTTGGGCCACACACTCAAAATGAAAGCGATCCATCAAGTAGCTTGCCACTTAAGGTTTATTCTTAAAGCTGAACCAAGCACTCCACATTTTTTTTCTGATTTCTAAAGGAATACATCATCACCGGTGCTTGTAAAACTTGGAGTATTCTACTAAACCTTGATTGAACCAACCTAAGGATTAAACCCTAAAAGCTACTAAACAAGGTTAAACCCTAAAAGACACATCATCAAATAACCTTGTTTGAAAACCCTGGTTGTGCACGCACACACATTTTAACTGATCATTAAGGGTACAACCCAGCTAAAGGGCCCATCACATTCCAAGAGCACAATCATCCCAAGCCTAGTTAAAATCGAGTAAACATTGGCCTTAAGGATTGATTCACGCTTTGAGGCTCAGACTGAGATTTTTTTATATTAATCTGCTTCTGCTAGTCCATCTGATGTCTTGCTAAGGGAGTAGCATCAAACAACCGTGACTGGGGGGGTACACTATGAACCGGAGGTGCAAGCCAAAGGAAGAACCTTCTCCCCAGTCCCTCCTTTTAACTAGTTGGATTGATCGAATAAAAGTAGACTAAATCGTTTATAATCTCAAGATAGGTCTTGGGAGTCTGTATGTCATTAGGCTACCCACATAAGGACAGGTTTGTTTGATTGTACTGCAAGGCACCTTTCTCTATTCTATTTTCCCTCCTACTCCACAATGTATCCTTCCACTTCTTACATGCATTTCCCATCCTATCCTCCTACCACCACTTATCCCCAAGATGATTACTATTCCAACTTGACGTGTAATTACCCATCCACTAGCCGGGATAACTTTCATTGGGGATACGAATCCAGACCTCAGTGTCCAAGCCCTAACCCTGGACAACAAGACTATGATTATTATCCTTCCCAGAGCTACAGTGATTATAGATCTTCATCCTTTGATCACCAAACCAACCCTGTCTACAATCAGGAAGGATATAATGATTATCACACCTGCCCTCCCCAGTATTCCGTTGAATATAGGTCACCACCACTCTTTGAACAACCTAAGATGACCTACTATCTAGGAGGAACCCGAGAACCTCAATATCTTGATTCCCCTAGAATGTAACCAAACCTACCCAACCCTGAACCGAGCCAGTCGATTTAGGTGAACCAGATCCAAGACAAGGTGTTGGGTAACTCTAGGAACACCATACAATCTTTAGAAGCCCAGCCAACACCATGCACTGAAGCATTGGATCCTACGATAAAAAGGATTGATGAGCTGAATAGCTCTTTAATGGATTTGCTCCAAAGTGTTAGGGATAGGGACCTAGGTGAGTTTCTTCTTGGGAAATTGTCGAGGTTGAGGATGAAATTTGTGGTTGCCCTAGTCAAATCTTGGGATGATTCTCAAGATGAACCTCCTTCAGGAGAGCCAATGTCTAAACCCGCTCAGGCACCTATCGAAGGGGATACATTTTTTGAGATCGGGGACGACCAGGTTGGGCTAAAGCAACCCATTGAGGATGAATCAATTGATTCACCCAAGATCCCCAAGTTAGGGAGAGAGGAAAAATATGTCTCCTTGAACCAGGAAATGACAATCGATTTTGAGACATATATAAATGGGGATCATGGATTCTTTGATTCTGATGGTGAAGAATCTCTTAGTGAAGTCTCACTTGAGCGTAAGGAAGATGATTTTAGTGAGACAAATGGGCTTGAGGAATTTGACGAATCGTTTGATAGCCCAATTATTGAAGATTTGGATTTGGTTGGGGCTATCTTAGATGATTCGAATCCTCATTTACTAGAAGATTCAATCAATAACCCCATTCCTCAACCACACCGCAAATGGATTGATTTTGATTTCGAAATCATTGTACCCAAGTCAATTCTGAGTCAGCCATGATTTCTAGACTTGGGTAAATCTTATGGGGTGAACGATATACCAGAGGTCCCAGAACCTGAGCACTTGATGTTAGAGAATAGGAATGTTGAAATGAAAGGTTAATTTTGAGGGAAAAATAAATTTGGATCTAAGGGTTCCTATTGACCTAAAACCACCTACTTTCTTCCAGGACCCTTATGATATCTTTCACATGCAACCCAAAGTCAAAATAACTGATTATTTTTCTGAGCTAGATGTTAAGTGGACAACCGCACCTATCGAACCATCTTTACCAGTTGTTCGACACTTTGGTCTTGAGTTGCAGACCACTAAACCGCAGGCCCGGCCATGCAAACACAACAACCTTCAGTTTTGGGTGATTTTCATCAAAAACCTTAGAACCACTCAACCCTAAGGCATGGGTCTGCAACATAATCTAGACCACGTCTGTGGACATCTTCTGCTGGGGGGTTTTAGGATCAATATTTTTATTTTGATTCTGACCCACACTTGTGAATTTTCAATTTCTTCTTTGTATGTATGTTATGCCTAGCTAAAGGCATTAAACTTAGCACGTGTGTATACACTCTTCTCTTTGCAGAGCTGATTGGATTTTCATGACACTTAGGTGATATTCTGTTTACTTTGTCCTTTTCATGTCTTTATTTTTATATGAGGACATTGCATCATTTAGGTATGAGGGGTGGATACTTAATTGTAAAATCATTTTGTTAACTCCGTAGAATTTCTTTTAGTTTCTTTAAAAAATATATATATTGAAATTTCAAAAAGATAAAAAAAAAGAATTAGGAGAAGAGAACTTAGGCATTTGGAAGTTATTAACTTTAGGAAATGATACGAGAGGACCTAAATACTTAGACTCTTCAAGTCTTCCCGCTTAATTAGCCCAGGTGTCCACTTAAATGTGGACTTAGTCTCGAGTCCTCGCCAATTCAAATTCATTTTTAATTTGGCTAATAAGTTGGTATGATAAGTATGCAACTTATCAACCCACCCTCTGATTTGGGGGAACTTTAAGCCTAAGCATCAACAAACATTTTTTTGCACTGACTCAGCTTTTAGCAGTTTCTTCGGAAATTGGGTAGCTAATGAACTATCTAGGGTGGTATGGCTGGCAAGCTGTCGGTGGTAACAGCTCATCGGTCGGTTGTCCAAAGCCCAGTCACAAGACCATTTTCACTGTACTGCCTTTAGGTAAATCTTAGATCAGGGAAGCTACCTACTTAAAGAAAAAAAATAAACAAAAAGAAAAAGAAAAAATAATAGAAAAAGGAGAAAAAAATAAAAAATAAACAAAACCACACTTCATTGCACGAGTATGGATAGCAAGTTGCCATGGGTAACAGCCCATTGGCTGGTTGTCCAGAGCCCAGCTCACAAAAAAATGCACAATAATTCCCAAAACACTTCGGGAAGAAGCGGGGAAGTAGAATAAATCGGGGAGATATACACTGGGTTCACCCTTGTGTTGAACCCATAAATAAAAGAAGTAGGGAGAAAGCTACTAGTTGAAAAGATAAACCTTTAGGCAAGGTCACCTAGGGTCGTAGAAACTCAAAGTTTGTTTTAATGGCTGCCTAGTGAGTCTTTCACTATTTTAACAAGATGCTTAGCACTTAGAGTCCTTTTCGAGTCTTGGGCGGGTCGGGTAGCCGTACAAAGTTGTCCCAGAACTCTCAAACTCCAAAAGTACAAAAAAATTAGAAAAGAAGAAAAATAAAAACAATGTATCTTCCCTTTTCAAATAAGGCAAGGACATGGGCGATCTGCATTCTGGCAGGCACCCAGGTATTGTTGAGCTTTTGTTGTTTAGGACCTTAGTTGAAATTTTCTATTATTAATAAATGACTTAGGGCTAAGTGATCTAATCCTAATTTTGATTTTATACTTAGCATGTAGCCTAATTTTGCTAGAGACTAGCAAAAGGTATGCATAAGGGTATGATGTAGACACATCTATTTAGGTTAAAATGCCTATTCATGCATGTTCATAGGCTTAGATTTGCATTTCATGTTATAAATATTGCATAGCATGCATCATTCTACATTTAGAGTAGTTGTATATAATTTAGGTTAATTGCATCCTTTTTGTGGTCAGAAGAAATGGATATTTATTTTGGAGCCTTGGATTGATGATCCGACCGTACGGGTCAGATCAAGATGACGATCGGAGTCCAACACCTACGAAATTGCCTCGATCGGAGTCCCGTAGCAAATAGTTCTTGATGAATAGATGATTGTTTCTCTCTCTCTCTCCCTCTCCCTCTCTCATATTTTTGCAAGTAGATAAAGTTTTCATCGATCGAATCTCTTGCTTGTTAAAAATACCAAAAAAATTAGAAAAGATAAAAATGACTAAAAATAAGTAAAGGTGAAGCGTGGATTTCATAAAACCAAATGTTCGCCTCCCCATGTTTGACCTTGGACTCACTTTTCGAGTTTTGGTATAAATTTTATTTGACCACATGTTTTGCAACTACGGTAACGGGTTACTTGTAACCCTGATTTCAAACAAGCGAAACACGTGCGATCATGAGGTTTTCCATGGGTGGTGCTATCACAAATCATTGATTGCCATGGACCCTTTGAGGATTGATGGTAGGGACAAGGAATCTGATACAGATCGTGTTTAGGGCCTACTTGAGGCTGGACTAGGGAAATTTGAAAAGAAAAAGTGAGAAAACTCTCCCAATGAAAAATATACTTCTATCCCTCTTTCTTACAAAAATATGCATTTGCAAACTAAACCTAGACAAGTGCGTCTATGCACGGGTGCTTTAACTGCTGAGTTCAACAAACCTCTGGGTAGTTTTTGCGGGCCTTAGAAACCTTCACGGTAGACTCAGGCTGAAGTTGGTCAGGTCCAGATCTTGATTGATACTTGAGTACCACTAGGCCTACTAGTAGCATTCTGACCTAATTTCTAGAAAATAATAAGAATCAGGCATCTAAACTTCAATGCATGGTCTAGAACACTAGTTCATTCCATAAGATTTTGCTAAGGGACTAGTAAAAGCTAGGCATGAGGGTATGATGATAACATCATCATCAGCCATAGCTACCTCTAATTAGTCATAATCAATTAACAAATGCTCCTACATAATCGCCAGAACGTTGTAATTCATTCTATATCCTTTCTAGGAAGAGTGCATTAAATCAGGGTTAAATCTGCACTTTTAATAGAAGATCATAAATGTAGAATAATCATGGGGTTTCCTAAGGGTTAAACTAAGGTCAAATGTTCATCAATGACTAATAAGAGGGTCCGTGTAGATAGAAACGGGTTTTCGCACACTTCTAGAGTCAAAACAACACCTGAAACCTTAATTTCAAACCTGCTTAAATAACAAATGTTCTCGTTAGGATAAAATCCATCCAAATCTTATAAAATTTATAGAAAAATATTCCATAAGGTTTGGTATCCTTTCTTCGACCATCTGAACCTATTTTGACCTGAAATAGTCTCAGATAAAAAGTAGCCCTAATTTAGGTTTCTACGTAAATTGCCTAATCAAACATGGTCAAAACAAAAATCTGAAATTCCTTTGGTCCAAATTAGGTTTGTACCAAAATTTGGGCCTAATCATAGATCATCTTACCCTATTTTGCATTTTGGTCTAGTCTGACTCTTTTTCTCTCCAATAGCCCTCAACTTTCAAAATCTATTGCATTTAGCCCCCTATGTGTATCACCACCTTCACCAAGTGACCCTTGCTGCCATTGGAGGTCAACTAACCTCTAGGCCGACTTTGACCTTCCTGAAATGCAATCAAATCTTCATCAAATCCCACCAAATTTGCTAGGATTGATGTTCACACATTGACAAACCTAATGGGACTAATCCTAACTCTTAAAGCCCTTTGATTCGTGCTTGCAAACGTACAAAATCAATGGGTGCTTCATGATTTCCTAAAGAGCAAATCAGATCTCTTTCCTGATCTAGAGTCCTCTTTCGAGCTCTATTTAACCTCTGGAGCTTCTGCCTTCTCAACATAGCTTGGTTTTCGACCAGATTCCACCTTCTTCTCCTCTCTCCGGCCAAACTCTCCGCAAACTCCGGTGATCTTCTCCATCCACCCTCTACGTCAGCTACCACAAACCATAATTGACCGAGTCTCCTTCCTCAAGTTCGTCTGCATCTTGCAATACCAGCAGGTGTCTCCTTCCTCTGTCTTCCTCACCGTTCTCCCCCACTAGAGGTCCTTCCTTCTCCACCCTGGCCATACCATAACCGACGCCTTCCTTGCCACTTGTTCGGTTAGGTTAGGTTAGTTAGGCTTCCCTCTCCCTATACTTCCTTTTCCCTCTCTTTATCCCTCAATTCGACCACCATATCACCGCCGCCACCATCATCTTCCTCCTCTTTGATCACACCTCCGGCAAGTCCTCCACACCACTACAGACCACCATTTGGTTCACCAAATGATAAATGCCAGTTTATCATCATTCTTTTGCATTAAAACAATCCTAGCTCTTAGGGTTTTACTTCGCAAATGGGTTTTTGTGTTGCATTGAGTCATAAATTAGGTTAAGCATGCATTGCATTTTTTATTATCTTTTAAATGTGCTTTTGTGAGAGTTAGGGATGAACAGATTAACAGATCCATAGAACCCTAGCACCCAGGAAGACAACAAGAGAAGGAGAACCTCAAACTAGCTGGAACTCAGCTTGATCCAACTCACCATAGCTAGAATCCAGCTCACTTGGACTAGGGTTAGCTCATCCTAGCTCCATTCAGCTCATTTCAGCTAAATGGCAGCTCAAGAGAGCTCATCTCAGCTCGCCCTAGCTCGGGTCAGCTCAGATCCAGCTCAACATAGCTGAGTCTAGCTCATCTCATCTTCTATATGTTTACAGGGAGCTCTAGCTAGCCTAGTTGAGTTGACAGGAGTTCACCTTAGCATAGGACTAGCCTAACCCAGCGACACTCAACTCCAGCCAGCTGAAGATGAATTCATTCCAGCTCAGGAAGCTCAAGTCCAGCTCTCGAGGACTCAGCTTAGTTCAACTTAGTTGAGCTAAGCTACCTTAGTTGCCTCAACTAGTTCAATCCTCCCCGAGAGCACCAGACCTAGCTCACCTCCACTCCATTCAGCAGAAGCCAGCTTACTTTAGCTTGGCTTAGTAGCTAGCAAAGAACTAGCAAGCTAAGCCAGTTAGAGCAGCCCCATGTTGACCTCTTCAATAGTTACCAGCGCCAATTTAGCTCCAGACTCTTCATATCCAACTCCTCTACTCAAACCCTAAGCTCCACATGCCTACTCCTCAACTCGAGCACTAGCTAAGCTAGCTTAGCTTAGCTAGCATCTAGCTCCTTGGCCACCCATCAGCCATAAGTTAACCCTAGCTAGCTCCATTTACTAACTAAACTCAAGTCCACCTAACTAGCTCCACCTCTACTCAAGTTGGTGCCACCTTCTTCACCACCCTTCACCCCTCAATCACCACATAAAGACACCTAAATGTTGGTGCCAAAACAACCCTAACTACCCCCCTTTTTGGCGCCAACATCACCTCCCATATCCACCCTACACATAACCCTTCCATGCTACTTCCACCATCCACCTCAACCCCCTTCTAGAAGCCAAGAAGTTGGTGCCAACCCATGGCACCTCTCCATGGTTGGCGCCAGTTTTAGGTGTCCTTTGGCCAGCCATAACTACCCCTGTCACATCCCTTAGGTGGCTCCAAATCCCCTTAACCCTAGGATCACCTAATCACCCCCATCTTCCCATCTTAGCCATCCATCTCAAGAGTCACCTTAACCCTTCCATCCTACCCTATAAAAAGACCAACACTCACCACCATACAATCCATCCTTGGCTAGCAAAATACATCTTATATTCTACCTATAGCTCACACCCTAGAGAGAAGAAGAGTAAGATTAAGGGGACACTTTATCCCATTGGTGCCTTCCCCTCTTCACTTCTCTCTTGTGCCCACACCAGCCAAAGGAGAAGCCTGATAAACGCCAGTATATCATCATTTTAATGCATTTAAACAAAGCTAGCTCTTAGGATTTTACTCTGTAAATGGGTTTTTGGGCTGCATTTAGGCATAAATTAGGTTAGGCATGCATTGCATTGTTTATTATCTTTTTGATATGTTTTTGTGACTGTTAGGGATGAACAGATATACAGATCCCTAAAACCCTAGCACTCAAGAAGGCAAATGGTGAAGGAGAAGCTCAGACTAGCTGGAATTCAGCTTGATCCAGCTCACCACAGCTGGAACCTAGCTCACTTGAACTAGGGTTAGCTCATCCCAGCTCCATTCAGCTAATCTCAGCTGAATGGCAGCTCAAGAGAGATCATCTTAGCTCACCCTAGCTCAAGTCAGCTCAGATGCAGCTCAACTCAGCTAAGTCTAGCTCATCTCAGCTCCCACTAGTCCATAGGGAGCTCTAGCTTGCTCAGCTGAGTTGACAGGAGTTCACCCCAGCTCAGATCCAACTACATCCAGCTCCACTCAACTCCAGCTAGCTAAAGAAGAACTCATCCCAGCTCAGGAAGCTTAAGTCCAGCTCCCGAGGATTTAGCTTAGCTCAACTCAGTTGAGCTAAGCTACCTTAGCTGCCTTAACTAGCTTGATTCTCCCCGGGAGCACCAGACCTAGCTCACCTTAGCTCACTATGGTAGAAGCTAGCTCACTTTAGTTTGGCTTAGCAACTAGCAAAGAACTAGCAAGCTAAGCCAGCTAGAGTAGCCCCATGCTAGCCTCTTCAGCAGCAGTCAGCTCCAGCTCCAGCTCCGGACTTCTCCTCCTCAGCTCCTCCCTCCAAACCATAGCTCCAACACCTTCTCCTCTACTCCCCCTTTAGTTAAGCTAGCTTAGCTTAGCTTAGCTTAGCTAGCAACCATCTCCTTGGCCATCCACCACCTTCAAATTCAACCCTAGCTAGCTCCACCAACTTAAGCCTACCTAAGCTAGCTACCCTACTCAAGTTGGCGCCAACTTCTAGCCATCCATTCACCCCATTATCACCACCAAAAGACACCAAAAGTTGGCACCAAAAACTACCCCTAACCACCTCTATATTGGCGCCAACTTTCAGCCCTTAATCCACCCTACACCTACCCACATAATCCATCCTAGCCATCCACCTACCCCTCCTTCTAGAACCCTTCTTGGAGCCAACTTAGATGCCCTTCTAGAAGCCATTTTGGCACCAATATCAAGGGATGTCAACACCCATAACCACTCCCTAGGTGTCCATTAAGGTGGCGCCAGTTCACCTTGGCCATTGGATCCATAACCACCTCCATCTCTTCATCTTAGCCCTCCATTCCAAGAGTCACCTTAGCCCCCTTCTTATTCTATAAAAACCCACCACCTACCACCATTTTGGGGCATCCTCCATTAGTGTATTTTGCTACCTATACCACCTATACCTACAGCCAAGAAGAAGGAGTACAGAAGGAGATTAAAGGGGCACATCACCAGCCCTTTTGGTGCCTTCTTCTCCCCACTCTCTTCAACTTGGGCCACGCCAAGGAGGAGGGCTCCTCCACTTCAAGGAGGATGTCAAGGATTGGGAGAAGGACCTAGGGTGGACGTCCACCCTTGGAGAGAAGCTTAGGGCATGCCCCCTTAGGGCTTGCCTTGGAGGACATCATCTTGGAGAAGCACAGCAAGGAAGGAGTTGGAGGATTCCTTTCAAGATTGGGAGCCACCAACCTTGGAGCAAGAAGCCCTCTTCTTCACCATCTATCTAGAGGATTTATGTTTTCTTTTCTTTGTTTTAATTTTTCTAGTAGTAGAAGCATTCCTCTACTAGACCTTTTTGTAAAACACTTTTCATTAGTTTAGTTGCCTTCTTTGCAATTTCTTATTTGCATTTCTACTTGCTTTGTTTTTAGCATTCTTCACTCCCTCTCCCTAATTATTCTAGGCCTCCACTTTCCTAGAGTAAGCTTAGGGAGAGGTTCTACTTGCCACTTAGAAGTAGTATTTTGAATTTGAAGTGTAAATCACCTTTCCACCACCATTTCGCATGTTGTCTTAATTCAAAAACAAAAAAATGATATATTGAAAAAAATACCAAAAAGAAAGTTGAGATTTGTATTCCAAGCAAGAGAATCACTTTTGCAAACATTTGGCCTCCTTGGACAACCCTAGATACTCCCCTATCTAGGAATATATATTTAAAAGCGAGCGGATTTACACGTTGCAATGACACTAAATTACCTAATTAACAAACTGCGTATTTTCGCTATCACTTTTTGGCGTCGTTGCCAGGGAGGCACGGCTTTGCGTTAGTTAATTTTCTCTTGCTTGAAGTGGATCTCATCCCCTTCTCTTTCTTTATTTTTTGTGTGCAGGAATTATAGCGGGAAGGCGGGAATCTGGAAGCGAGAGCTCAAAGATCCTTTTCTTCCAGTGAAATTCAAGCTGGTTCCCCTTTCTTGTCACATTTAGGCTAAAAGACTACCAAAAAAATATTAAACTTGGCTTTCAGGACCACAAACAATTCAATTAAGTGGAGTGGTGCCTATATAAAATCCATTGTTTGATTGAATGCTTCTTTAACACCACTCCATTGCAAGTATTGGTGTTCTGTTTTTCAGGTCCAGATTTCTGTCCGGACTTGAAAAATTGATTCCTAACACCACAGGCCTCCTAAAATCATAAAATTTCATACAATGATTCCCAATTAAGTTAGGAACATCTGTTCCAAATTTCAGATCAATTGAATTTGTATTTAATTTTTTAAAATTCGTGGACTATAGAGGGGTCACACCCTCTCATCTTCTTGTTTTGCTACTGTCCGTGAATTTTTAGAATTTTTATACTCATCCAATTTTTGTGAAATTTTACACATCATATAAAATCACAAAAATTTTCTGAGGTCGGTGGTAATACTGAAAAGTCCAAAATACCCACAGGTATCATTTCAGGACTTTAGCACCAGTATAATTAAAAATTCAAAATAATTATCAAACAAATTCCTAGAATCTTACAAAAATATTTTTTGGAATCCTCGTTTGATTTTCTTCAAAGTAGTGGTGTTGTTTGACTTGTTTGGACCACTACTTAATACAGAAAGCCTAAAATTAATTCATTGGTAGTAAATTTCTATCTTAGGGATAATTGACTTAGGGTTTTTTTCTTTGTTTTTAAAGACTCACATTAAAGGAAATTAACCATCACCAATACAACTTGTCTTTCCTTTGATTGTGAACTTTCAAACTTGTTTGAAAATTTAAAGAGAAAAACCCTAAAACACATTTAATTAAATCAAATCCTAAAAGATAAAAATACAAAAAAATTGTGTGACAACTTGATTTTCATTGGAGTCACTCTCCAATTCCTGCACACACACAAAAAAAATCAAAATAACAGGGTAACAACCCAATAAACGCCTTCCACATTCCGTGTGCACTATAGCATCCTAGACCTAATTAAAATTTGTAGCAACTTGACCCCTAAAGCTTTATCAACTTAGGCTTGCTATTTAGGTCTTAAGTTTTCTTTAGTTAGTACCAATTCTATCATCTATATCTGGTGTTCAGGCTGAGGGGTCGTGTCAAACGACCAGGCGCGAGTTTGTACAAGCACCTGTGGTTTTCCCTGGAAAATGTTTGGGCCCAAACCTCCCCTTAAGCAACTTGGCTAGATTTGTTGATAGAACGGGTATTCACTATTGACTACTTATTTCCTACATAGACCAAGTCTTAGGTTATTATTAGGGAGTCGCATTTAAGTTAGGTCTAGTTCTGTTTGTTTGAATTGCACACTTTCTCTCAACTCTTTCTCTTCTCCTCCCCTCCCATTCTTCCATTTTATGCACGGGCGACGGTCTCAAAATCTACACTTGGAAGAACCATTTGATTTCACCCCCCGCACAAAAAGATCACTTTTTCTGTCTTTTGAAAAAATGGAAAAATAACAAAATAGGTCCACTAACCCTTCCACTTCCACCTCTAACCTTACCTCTAACCCCATCACTAACCCTAATTCTAACCCTTCCTCCCAAAACCCACCCACCATTAACTTCCCACACTTGGAGCTTCCTAATCTTGAGTTGCCCCACACACAACATCAAGACCCCCTACCTGATCTTTTAAAATTGATGGCCGATCAGATTAATAAATTAAATTACAATCAACAAACATTGACTGGGAACATCCAAAACCTAGCCAATCCAAGGCCAAACCCACCACCCCGTCAGCAGCCTGTTGTTCCTCTAAAAGATTTCTATTATCCGTCTTATTATGAGGAACGGCCAGGGGTGGTCATACTGGAGGGGGACTTTGAGATCAAGCCTGCTATCCTGAACCTAATTAAACACTTTCATGGCCTTCCTAGGGAAGACCCTTTCAGCCACCTTGAAGAGCTAACTCTTCTTGCACAGACAACCCGTTCCTGAAATGTGCAAGAAGACATATGGCTGATGCAGCTTTTTCCATTATCTCTTAAAGATAAGGCCGCTTATTGATTCAGGACCATTGGCCGACCCATCACAACTTGGCCTCAACTCAAGAGCGCCTTCCTCAAGAAATTCTTTCCCATAGGTCGTACCAATTCTTTGCGAAGATCTATTACGACCTTTCACAAAAAATCTGGTGAAACTTTCCATGATTCTTGGGAAAGATTTCAAGATCTTTTAAGAAGTTGCCCGCACCACAAGATTCCTTTATGGCAGCTCGAGCAAATCTTCTATTATGGATTATAAGATCAAATCTGACATTTTGTCGATGCCTCGTGTGGCGGCAACTTCTTAAATAAAGATGCTGAAAGTGCCTACGACCTTTTTGAAGAAATGAGTGAAAACTCATTTAATCAAGCTTCCATGAACACATTTTGCAGAACCCAAAACCTGCAGTTCGGTGTTCATGAAATAGGCACTCAATCTATCGCTGTCACCGAAGACGATCTTCAATTGATCGCTCAAAAACTCGACCAGATGCATATTAATCAAAATAAAATTGAGGAAAGACTGGCCACATCAACTCAAGCTCCACACCCACATCTAACCCAACCTAACTTTCCACGAAGAGAAAATTTGCACAATCTCAACACTACTCCTACTGATTATTCTGAGGTTGCCCATGATTCACTGGGGAATTACAACTACCCAGATCTTAACCCCACTCAAAATATTTCTGCCATCCAGGAACCCTTTAAAAATTCTTCCAATTAGAAAAATTACCCAAACTACTCCTGGAATAATCAAGTTTCCTCCCAACCATATCATTTTAATGGGTATGGGTCGAATCCAAACTTCCATCCTGGGCCATCCCAACAAGACATCAATGCCCAGATGTTGCGAACCCTGCAGGATATGTAAACAAAAATGACGAAAGTAACCCACAACATCACAAATCAGAACAATCAGATTGGGGTTACTCCCACGCAAAGACCTACAGGATATCTTCCATCCCAACCCATGCCCAACCCTAATCACCAAGGGAACCATTATATGGGCAGAACTCCACATTATCCAAATCAGCCTCCTCCTAATCCACCAACTCAACAGCCGCCCAGGTTTCTGCAATCACAAGGCCCCCCACCTCCTCCAAATAATAATCTGACTGCACATGCAGTTACTTTGAGGAGTGGGAAAACTACCACTGAACCTGGGCCTTCACACAAACCTGGTGAAATACCTGTGCAAATTGACTCCCCACCTCCCCATCAGGAAGAAAAAGAAATACAAAAATCTCAAGACAAGATTCCTGTCCCTTTCCCACAAGCTCTCTACCCCACCACCACCAAAAAAAGAAATCTGAACCCATTACAGAAGAACTCATGGATCTATTTGGGCAAGTTCATATCAATATTCCTCTCCTAGATGCCATCAAATATATACCTGCCTATGCTAAATTTTTGAAGGAGATTTGTACTCCTAAAAGGCAGGCCAAAAGTCTAGGACAGGTGCATCTTTCAGAGACAGTAAGCTCTGTCATACAAAGTAAGCTGCCTCCTAAGATGAAAGATCCAGGGGTGCCTTTAATTTCTGTAATTATTGATGACACTACATTTAATCACGCCCTCCTTGATCTTGGTGCCTCAATTAATATTATTCCCACGAGTTTATTCGAAGAATTTCAGATCGGTGAATTAAAACCTGTCGAGGTTACCCTGCAATTAGCCGACCGATCTACAATCAAACCTCGTGGGATTGTCGAGGATGTTTTAGTCAAGGTCCAGAATTGTGTCTTCCCTGCAGACTTTCTAGTTCTTGACATTGAGGCACCTGAATCATTACTGGACTCCCAAATAATCCTTGGACGTCCTTTTCTGGCCACTGCAAAGGCAAATATCAATTGCCACACAGGAAAAATGGATACCAACTATGCAGGCCAAACTATCACTTTAGATATTTTTAAATCCTCCAGGAGATTCCATGATGATAACTTCTTTGAGGACTCAGATACTGAAATTTCCAATATGGTGGAGGAGACAATGTTAATAGATACCCTTACTGATGACAATTTTTTTGAGGACTCTGATTCAGAATCAGTGGTCGGCGAAATCTGTGATCCGGAAACTTGTCGTAACCCCAAATTTATTCCTGTTATCCCCCCTAAGCACCCTAACCCACTCACTATTCACGCACTTAATTTTTCCACACTAACTTCACCCAATCCTCATCATTCCTTCCCTAACTCCTTTCGTACGGACCTACCACCAACCCTGCCCGAGTTTGGCATCCAACCTGATTTAAAACCATGGCCAGACTCGAGCTACACTTATCATTTTCCATCCAACTTTGATCCCAATATTGCTTCTAATCAATTTTCCAAGGATCTAGAAGAAGACACCCTTTTTGCGGGCATCCAAGTGTCCAATTATTTACATGATTTTACATCTTCCGTGCATACCTTCTGCCCGGCTGAATGGAGTAAAAGGTAGCACTGGATGGGAGGTAACCCATCATTTTTTCTTGCTTTCCTTTTTTCTTCTTTTTCCAGGTTTTGTTCATCCTAAACCCGACCGTTCTTCACTAAGGTGATCCCTTTTCCCTCCTAATGCATGAGGACATGGCATATCTTAAGCATCGGGGGGTGTTTTAAATTTGATGATCTATTTAGGATTTTCAAAACCTAAAAACATGCAATTTCCTTTAATTTATTTCCTTCTTGCATATCCAAAATAAATAAATAAAATAAAATAAAATAATAAAAATGTTGAAAACTTTTTGAGGAAAAATTTTGAAATCGGGACTAAGAACGAAAAATTCACTTTTGGTACAATGGGATTTAATCTTTAACAAACTAAGGATGAGGATATGGATCTGATCATTAGAATTATAGGGACTATTTTAGACTAGATCAGATATCCTTCTCTAAAATTTCACCTGAACTCATGATAGTTCAGGTGACTTGATCCTATTTTGTAATACGGAAAGTATTTGACTTAGTTTCTGATTCCAAAACTTGCATGTCTCGAGAAACTTCTTGTGTCAATTTTCACACACAAGCCAACACTTAAAAATAATTAAAAATTTGAAAAACTCCCTTGTTTTGACTTAGTAAAAGTCTGAAGCAGATCATTGGTTTGAGTTCCCACCGCCGAGAAGGAGGAAAATGCCTCCTTTGAGGACGCGATGTCAACATGTTACCGCCTCGACGCTGCTCCATATCTATATTTCATATCTTTAGACGGAGCATTAAAGTGCATTTTAGCAGCTCAAGTGTCTTGGATGGTGCTCTACCTATAGTGTCAGAGCAAGAGCTTGAGTTTGCTTGGAGCACCCCTTTTCATCGCATCATGTTTTGGGGTTGTGAGCTCCTGGGTGGTGTCATGGACAGTGCTATCCCGAAGTACTGGCGCCAGAGCCCCCTCGAGGAATGGTAACAGGAATGATGATCCCGACACATCTGTTGTAAGACTAAGCTAAAAATAAGCATGGGGAAAAAAATAAATAAAATAATAATAATAATATAATAACACGTCCTTATAAATGTTGGCCTTTCACAAGCACAGACACAAGGTTTTAATGGATTTTGCAAGTTGCGAATCAGATTCATAAGTCAGAAAAATCCTAGAAACAAAAATTTCAAGTCATCTGAATTAACAAAGGGTTAATTTATGAATTTTCTGGAGGATATATTATCCCGTTTTGTCTAATGGTTGGATCCAGAAACAAATCCTGATTTTTATCTTTAACAAATCCCATACCTCCTGTGTTTTAAGCTACCAAGGTCCTTAATCCCTTTTTCTCCTCAAAAGTCAAAAAAAATAGATTTCCCAAAAATTTCATTTTCCAAAAAAATTGAAGTTTTGCTAAGAGACTAATAAAAGATAAGCATGGGGGTGTGATAAACGCCAGTTTATCATCATTTTTATGCATTTAAACAAACCTAACCTTAGGATTTTACTCCGTAAACGGGTTTTTGGGCTGCATTTAGGCATAAATTAGGTTAGGCATGCATTGCATTTTCTATTATCTTTTTGATATGTTTTTGTGAGTATTAGGGATGAACAGATATATAGATCCCTAAAACCCTAGCACTTAAGAAGGCAAATGGTGAATAAGAAGCTCAGACTATTTGGAATTCAGCTTGATCTAGCTCACCACAGCTGGAACCTAGCTCACTTGAACTAGGGTTAGCTCATCCCAGCTCCATTCAGCTAATCTCAGCTGAGTGGCAGATCAAGAGCGTTCATCTTAGCTTACCCTAGCTCAAGTCAGCTCAGATCCAGCTCAACTCAGCTGAGTCTAGCTCATCTCAGCTCCCACTAGTCCACAGGGAGCTCTAGCTAGCTCAGCTGAGTTGACAGGAGTTCACCCCAACTCAGATCCAACTACATCCAGCTCCACTCAACTACAACCAGCTAAAGAAGAACTCATCCCAGCTCAGGAAGCTTAAGTCCATCTCCCAGGGATTTAGCTTAGCTCAACTAAGTTGAGCTAAGCAACCTTAGCTGCCTCAACCAGATGGATTCTCCCCTGGAGCACCAGACCTAGCTCACCTCAGCTCACTATGGTAGAAGCTAGCTCACTTTAGCTTGGCTTAGCAACTAGCAAAGAACAAGCAAGCTAAGCCAGCTAGAGTAGCCCCATGCTAGCCTCTTCAGCAGCAGTCAGCTCCAGCTCCAGCTCCGGACTTCTCCTCCTCAGCTCCTCCCTCCAAACCATAGCTCCAACACCTTCTCCTCTACTCCCCCTTTAGTTAAGCTAGCTTAGCTTAGCTTAGCTTAGCTAGCAACCATCTCCTTGGCCATCCACCACCTTCAAATTCAACCCTAGCTAGCTCCACCAACTTAAGCCTACCTAAGCTAGCTACCCTACTCAAGTTGGCGCCAACTTCTAGCCATCCATTCACCCCATTATCACCACCAAAAGACACCAAAAGTTGGCACCAAAAACTACCCCTAACCACCTCTATATTGGCGCCAACTTTCAGCCCTTAATCCACCCTACACCTACCCACATAATCCATCCTAGCCATCCACCTACCCCTCCTTCTAGAACCCTTCTTGGAGCCAACTTAGATGCCCTTCTAGAAGCCATTTTGGCACCAATATCAAGGGATGTCAACACCCATAACCACCCCCTAGGTGTCCCTTAAGGTGGCGCCAATTCACCTTGGCCATTAGATCCTTAACCACCTCCATCTCTTCATCTTAGCCCTCCATTCCAAGAGTCACCTTAGCCCCCTTCCTATTCTATAAAAACCCACCACCTACCACCATTTTGGGGCATCCTCCATTAGTGTATTTTGCTACCTATACTGATGAGAGCCTCATCATGAGCCATAACTAGCTCATTTTGACCCAATAAAGAAGATAAAAGCTCCTACACAACCTAGAAGAAGGCCTAACTGAAGGAATAAGTGCTCTGAGAAGAAAACATGAAATAAAGGTTAAAACTGTAATTTTACCATTGTAGTACAAAAATGGGATTTCGCAGAGGCAAAACATAGGTCAAATGGTCTAAATGAGATAAAAAGAGTGTTGAGTCAATCAGAAATGGGTTCATGTGCAATCTAAGAACTAAATGACACTTGGTAACCCTAAAATAGACCCGCTTAAATTAACAAGGTTCCGGTCAGAACAAAAAGCAACTAAACCCTCTACAAATCATGGAAAACATACTCTAGGGTTTAGAACACTTAATTTGGCCTTTGGAACCTAGTTTGACCTAGATTAGGGTCCTAGCTCTTCAATTAACCTAATTTGGGTTTTTACGTAAAATATCCAATCAAACGAGGTCAAACCTAAAATCCAACTTCACCATTGGATTCCGTAGGTCCAAATTAGGTTTGTACCAAAATTTGGACCTAAGGAGAGGTCATCTTGACCTACTTTGCAATTTAGTACACCCAAATCACAAATTGGTTCCTATCTTTTGAATACCGTTGCAGAGAACCCCCTAGGTTCTTCGCCTCCTTTGCAAACCAGTCCTGCCTCCATTGCTAGGGCAAAATCGAGCTCCGGTGAGGTTCGGAGAGGGATTGCTCTCTAATCCCTCAGAGATTCCCTCCCAGAAATGGAAGGAGGATTCTCTGAGGAATTCCCTTCCTTATAAAGTCAATTACAATCGCTGGTGTGAACCCAATCTCTCGCACGAACGCACGAGAGATTTGGGTATCCTAACTCCTTTCCATCTCCGACGACCAACCTCAGGCAATTACGTGCCCTTCACGCCCTGCACACCCAGTCCAGCGCCTATATAAGAACCCACAACTCCGGCCGAAGCGGCTGAGCTTGATTTGACCGAGTTTCCCCCTTCAATTCCTCTCCTCCTGCCCAGCCAAATGTCCCAGCTAGCTCTGGCGAGCCCCCCTCCCCTCCCTCTTCGCTCTGCCACAAAACCAGTGGCAGAGTTAGCTTCCTGACCTCCCTCCGCATCGTGCAGTACCAGCGCACGCCGCCTCAGCCTCGTCGTCGCCGCCGTTCTCCCCCCACTAGGCGTCATCTTCTCCGGCGACAGTAGGTACTGCTGTCCGCCTTCCGTCCCCTTTCGTCCTTACAATTAGGTTAGAACTCCTCTCCATCCTATCCTCTCTCTTTTCCCCCAACTATTTTACTTGATTACCCCTCGACAGTACCTAACCGCCTCCATCTTCCTCGCCTCCGACCGCACTCCGGCGAGTCGCCCACACCACTCCGCCACTCCACACGGCTTGCCAACCACCTCGTGAGCTTCGCCTCACCACCAGGAACCCATTCCACCCCATCACTACCACTCCAGACCTCTACAAGCACCCCCCGACCAACCCACCATCTCTGGCCACAGGTTGACCAAGGCGCGCACGCCTAGGCCGACCGACAACCTACAGCATCACCCACCACCTTCGCCGTGCTACGGCGAAGGTTTCCAGCTATTTTAAACGGGCCAATAGGCCGTTCTGTGGAATCTCAGGTGAACGCCCCGGCCGCCATTAACAGCCGAAGCAGCAGGAAGCTTGGAGCAGCAGCAAGCGTCAGGCTTCCCAGGCGGCAGGTGCAGCAGACTCTCGCGAGTGTCGCGAGGTGACTGAGTTCAGCGAGGAGCACCAGCAGGGCCTTCAGCGTGGGCAATTGCACACGAGAGTCTGCGGGCGCGCGCAAAGGAAGGGCGGAACGTTTAGTCCCACATCGTGGAATCTCAAGGCACAGGTATGGTATAAAGAGTTTTTGTGATATAGCTTTACTGCCTCGAAAGCACAGGGGTGAGGTCCCTCACTGACCCCACACCCGCCTCGTCCGTGGCCTGACCACGCGGACTTGGCAGATCCGACCCGACCTAGACCTATGCACTCCTCACGCATCACACCACCTTCAGGTGCGCCTGGTCCCGGGTACGATCCGACCCGATTATGCATGTGGCTCTGGGAGAGCAGCTCAGAGTGAATTTGCTTGAGAGTGAGAGACGCGCGGGTAGAGGGAGAAGGGTTAGGTTTTGCTCCTATGCAGGCAGGCTGATCGCAGGAGGACTTGGTCACTGCAGAAGAGAGAAGCAAGGCAAGACCACAGAAGAGAAGAGTAAGAAGCAAGGTAGAGAAGAAGAAAAGAAAGAGCAAGGCAGAAGCAAAAGACAAGGGAGATCAAAAGAAGGAAGGAAAGAAAGGCTTCGCAAGGCAGAAAGAAGAAGGATAATCAAGAAGAAAAGGGAAAATACTTTTAAGACGTCTGATCACAAGATCAGACGTCCAATTTCATATTTTTGTCCTAATTACTTTTAATTGCATACATTCACATTTGAATTGATATTTTGAGTAAATTAGAGTGTTCAATTACATTTTGACTAGTAGTAAATTCCATTTCCTCCCTGTGTTCGACCTCGGATACTCCGATTTTCGAGTAATAAAAATCTTTATTTGTTTTCAACGCTTTAGCGGCTATACTACAACGCGATATTATCTTTTAACAAACCTCACAAAAGCTCGACGAACATTTTGGCGCCGTTGCCGGGGAGCAATGCGCGATTTACCACTAGTCTCTACATTCTTTTTATCATATTGAACACTAACTTGCCCTACTTTGCTTTGATGTGATCTTGCAAGGTATTTCATGAGAAAATCTCTCCCGCAAGTCAACCACTCCAGGGCAGGTAATTTCTTTTCTTCCTTAATCATCCCCTAATCTTTGAAAGACAAAAGGAAGAAAATCAATTTAGGAATCAATTGCTTTCTTTATATAGTAATCACCATCTCTAAGGCAAAACATTTCTTGATTTTGTGAAAATTTCTGCAAATATTCTTGAAGTTGGAGTGATTTTTTTTCCCATCCCACAAATTCTTGTGCCTAATTGAAATAACGCTTAATCTCGGCGGACCACACACTTCTTGTTTATAAGTCCAAAGAGAACTTTTGAAAAAGAAAAAGAGGATTGGAAATAGAACCAAATTAGGGTTTCCACATTAGGGTCTTGAAGCGCTAGTCACACATGCCTGTGTAAAAAGAAATAAACCCTCCCGCATCAGTGTGCTACCCAAGCCCTTGATTGAAGAAAGTTAAATAAGACAAACCCTAAAATTGAGCTCTAAAATCACTTGAATCTTAAAATTTTCTTTTGACCTAATAACCTGGGAGTCAAATCAGGGTGATCTCTAGGCTCCGAGCTTAGAATCATTCTGCCATCTATAGGACAGGTCAGCTGAAGTTGACCCCTTGGGCCAACCAACCTCTAAATTAGGTCACAATACCAAAAACATCTAAAGTTCAAGTGAGAACCCTAAAAGCACCTTTGAAATAAAAAGTGATAGACTTAAGAGGTCAAGGTCCCCATTCTGGTTTACCTGGAATCTCAGTGACAAGAGAGGTCGGGTGGGGGAAACCCTGTAACCCGTAGGGACGCTCTACCGTGTAGGGGTCTTTGCGGGACTCTCCCTCTTTGGCTGCCCAGGTAATTCTCAGGTGGACGATCTTTGGATCCAGGGGTCCATCCGCCCCAAACCTCCATAGTCATCCAAACATCTTTTGGGTGTCTTGATTGGGTCAAGAACATCTCCAGTCCTGCATCTTTTCTCCGTAGAGCACACACTCATTTTCAGTGGGACTCGTTATTCAGATCTGATCGCTTCATAACACATCTTGAGTCAAACTCTGATCTTGATTCCACCACCTGATCCCAATATGCAGCCAAACCACCTAAGACTACCAGTCAAGAAACCTGAATATCAAAGATCCATGAGAGATAAAATGATTGAGGATGCCATGAAATTCTATGAAAATGAAGAAACCTCAACAATGGTAGGAAACATTCAGGTTGATGTCCCAACAACCACAACCTTTGTCATAACTTGTGCCCAAGTATTATTAGCAGAAGCCAACAAAGGATCAACCCGTGACTTGCTCATTACTGCATACATTGAGATAGAAAAATTGCACAATAGTGAATACCTTCAATGTATGACAAATCCTCGACTTTGGAAGCAACACCAAGATAGTCTTGAAAAATGGGAAGAGATAATGAGATTAATAAAACAAGTGATTGATCAGAAATACCTGTACATACCGCCAACAGAGGATGAACTATCTTGGGACAACATCGAGGATAAATCTGATCTCAGGTTTGGGGCACAAAATGGTTGTGGATTCCCAACCCAGATGGAGTATAATGCACCTGATATTGAAGAAGGTTGGGAAGCTCCAAATGCAGGAAAAGACCATGATGAGCCCATTTTAGAATCCCAAGACTCCTGCAAGTATGAGAGTAGAACTGAACCTCTCGAGGGTGTAAATTCCATCCCTTATTCTGATAAGGTGGCCCTCGAAGGTTATTCAGACCTAGATTCTAGTAATTCCACCCACATCCTAAGCCTAGAACCTAGATCTGAAACCTATATTGAAGATTTCAAGGCCCCATATGAAGAAGATCAACCTTTTAATGAAGAATATGATTTTGGGCCTCGATTTGATGAATATCCCTCGTCAACCTCCTCAGAGGAACGAATCGATTTTGCGGAAGTCATGCCAATCTATGACACAGAAATCGAGGAGTTGGACGAGCAAGGTTTCAATTGGGTCTGCCCTACTAGCTTAGAATCTGAGCCTCTACCAGATAAGGATACCCTTTTAAGCTCAGAATTAACATTTAGGCTAGATCCCAGTCAGGCTGCTGAATATACAACATATGATTTATTCTATGGTGGAACTCATGATCTGGAATATCATTCAAACTTTGATTTTCGCAAACTCTCCGACGATCTCGAATCTGACCATAACATCGGAGAAAATCTGCCTCCTAATTATAACATGTCAATCTTCTTTGAAGCCACCTACTCCACATATTCAGAACCAATCAAAACTCGTTCCACATCCCGACCTGCAACCGGACTCAATTTCTATTCCGATTCACCTCTCACTGAGCCGTTTGTAGATGATTCAACTCCATCAGGTACTGATCAGACCACAAATCAGGAGCTTCCATCCTTTGATCACCTCTGTAGGGATTCCACACCTTACATGGATAATTTTTCGGAACCCTACTTTGACCAGGCTGATTCGACTCAGCCTGAACCCGAGTTTTCACTTCCATATCTATCAGAACATCACTGCATTTGGTGGGTCCCACATCTGCTAATCTACATCTATCAACCCACCAGACTTATTGGGTTTGGGCTGCATCATCAGCCCACTGATCTGAACAAGTACCTGGTTGGACCAACCAGGCTCTTAATCAAGGTGCTTGTTTTCCAAAACTCCATTGATTTGACCACTCCCTCTCCACCCCATTTTCCGCTCGGCTGAAGGCATTAAATTTAGCGCTTAACGGGAGGCAACCCGTCATCTCAAAAATAGAGACCCGTCTGATTATCCATTTGTACTCCACGTCTATTGCACCTTGAGTTCAGCCTTAGACAGTTGATCCCACCTCTGGTACACGTATCAGAGCTTAAAATCGTTCGCATCAGTAATTCCGGACCCATTCACCCACCCGATATATCCTGTTCTAAGCCCCTGACCTCAACACTAATTCCCACCCTCTGTTTACAATGAGGACATTGCAAAACTTAGGCATGGGGGGGGTGATAAAATGCATACATACAAAACCAAGAAAAAAATCAGAAGGATTCTCACAAAAAATTCACATATGTCAAAAACACAAAAAAAAGAAAAATTACGAAAAAGAACAAAAAAAAAAAAATGGGGAGGGAGGAAATGTTGTGAGCCATATAATCATAAGGAGGTGAAAAAGAGCAAAAATGAAGGAGCACAAAAGGAAAAGAAAAAGAAAAAGTCATTAGTAAAAGATTAAGGAATTAACTGAAGTTCTAGACCAGATCAACAAAAGAAACAAAAGAAAAACTGCTAAGGAAACATAACAAGAGATTAGCGGGAACGCTGGTCTTAGGCCTTTTGGGCTAGTATCTTTAGCTTAAAAATTCACGTATCCGTTAAAATCTGGATAATCCTCAAGAGGTTGAGGAAAATGCGAAACTTAAGTATTAGGTCTAAGGCTTAGGAAGTATTCGGCCTCGTTAACTGACCTCCGATTTGCGGGATTCGGTAACCTAAGCACCCCAAATTCACACACAGTCTGGTTCAGTGCGCATAAAACATCCAAAACACGCAAGAGCGTTTAATATTATGAAAAAGTCACCTAGATTAGGAGCAGCCAATCAACACAAGTTGATTTGGACGAGTTCCCAGCGCGGAGAGGCGGGAAATTCCCCTCGAAGATGCGTAACAACATATCATCTCCTCGGTGCTTGTCTCTTAGGATATTTAAATATCCTACTGGGGGCATGTAAGCACCCTGCTGGTTCAGATACCATGGGTGGCATTATCACGAAATGTCAATCGCCAGGGTCTGAATTCGGCCACGGAACGCCATGGGCGGGATTATCTCGAAATCTCGAAAGCCAGGGTTCTAGGGGTTGCCATGGGCAGGATTATCTCGAAATCTCGAAAGCCAGGGACCCTTGAGGATTGATGATGGGGACGAGGAATCCGATACAGACCGTGTTGAGAAGCTAATCCGAAGCTAGAAATAAAAAGAAAAGAGAGAGAAAAGCTCTCCAAACAAATAAATCTTCTATCTCTCTCTTACAAAAAATGCACTGCAAACTGAACTTAGGCTAAAAATGTCTCAAGCACGGGTGCTTTAACCGCGGATCCAACAAACCCTAGGTTAGTTTCTGTGGGCCGTAGAAACCTTTGCGAAGGACTGAGGCTAAAGCGGAAGAGGTCTGGATTTTGGTTGGCACTTGAGTACCTCTAGGCCTATTATCAGCATTCCTACCTAAATCACACAATAAAAGGAGAAGCACTTTTCATAGTTGTTGACAGACACTCAGGGTCTAGAACGGAAGTTAAAACTTTGAAATTTTGCTAAGGGACTAGCAAAAGCTAGGCATGGGGGTATGATGAGAGCCTCATCATGAGCCATAACTAGCTCATTTTGACCCAATAAAGAAGATAAAAGCTCCTACATACCCTAGAAGAAGGCCTAACTGAAGGAACAAGTGCTCTGAGAAGAAAACATGAAATAAAGGTTAAAACTGCAATTTTACCATTGCAGTACAAAAATGGGATTTCTCAGAGGCAAAACATAGGTCAAATGGTCTAAATGAGATAAAAAGAGGGTTGAGTCAATCAGAAATGGGTTTATGTGTAATCTAAGAACTAAATGATACTTGGTAACCCTAAAACAGACCCGCTTAAATTAATAAGGTTCCGGTCAGAACAAAAAGCAAGTAAACCCTCTACAAATCATGGAAAAACATACTCTAGGGTTTAGAACACTTAATTTGGCCTTTGGAACCTAGTTTGACCTAGATTAGGGTCCTAGCTCTTCAATTAACCTAATTTAGGTTTTTACGCAAAATATCTAGTCAAACGAGGTCAAACCTAAAATCCAACTTCACCATTGGATTCCGTAGGTCCAAATTAGGTTTGTACCAAAATTTGGACCTAAGGAGAGGTCATCTTGACCTACTTTGCAATTTAGTACACCCAAATCACAAATTGGTCCCTATCTTTTGAATACCGTTGTAGAGAACCCCCTAGGTTCTTCACCTCCTTTGCAAACAGGTCCTGCCGCCATTGCTAGGGCAGAACCGAGCTCC
The DNA here is from genome assembly GCA_037157565.1 of Thalassia testudinum. Taxonomy (NCBI): domain Eukaryota; kingdom Viridiplantae; phylum Streptophyta; class Magnoliopsida; order Alismatales; family Hydrocharitaceae; genus Thalassia; species Thalassia testudinum. The sequence goes on along the minus strand of JAZHRO010000015.1, from coordinate 42,900,204 downwards.
GGCGAGGTTCGGAGAGGGATTGCTCTCTAATCCCTCAGAGATTCCCTCCCAGAAATGGAAGGAGGATTCTCTGAGGAATTCCCTTCCTTATAAAGTCAATTACAATCGCCGGTGTGAACCCAATCTCTCGTGCGAACGCACGAGAGATTTGGGTATCCTAACTCCTTTCCATCTCTGACGACCAACCTCAGGCAATTATGTGCCCTTCACGCCCTGCACACCCAGTCCAGCACCTATATAAGAACCCACAACTCCGGCCGAAGAGGCTGAGCTTGATTTGGCCGAGTTTCCCCCTTCAATTCCTCTCCTCCTGCCCGGCCAAATGTCCCAGCTAGCTCCGGCGAGCCCCCCTCCCCTCCCTCTTCGCTCTGCCACAAAACCAGTGGCAGAGTTAGCTTCCTGACCTCCCTCCGCGTCGCGCAATACCAGCGCACGTCGCCTCAGCCCCGTCGTCGCCGCCGTTCTCCCCCCACTGGGCGTCATCTTCTCCGACGACAGCAGGTACTGCTATCCACCTTCCGTCCCCTTCCATCCTTACAATTAGGTTAGAACTCCTCTCCATCCTATCCTCTCTCTTTTCTCCCAACTGTTTTACTTGATTACCCATCGACAGTACCTAACCGCCTCCATCTTCCTCGCCTCCGACCGCACTCCGGCGAGCCGCCCACACCACTCCGCCACTCCACACGACTCTCCAACCACCTCGTGAGCTTCACCTCACCACCAGGAACCCATTCCACCCCATCACTGCCACTCCAGACCTCTACAAGCACCCCCCGACCAACCTACCATCTCCGGCCACAGGTTGACCTAGGCACGCACGCCTAGGCTGACCGACAACCTGCAGCATCACCCACCGCCTTCGCCGTGCTACGGCGAAGGTTTCCAGCTATTCTGATCAGGCCAATAGGCCGTTCTGTGGAATCTCAGGTGAACGCCCTCGCCGCCATTAACAGCCGAAGCAGCAGGAAGCTTGGAGCAGCAGCAGGTGTCAGGCTTCCTAGGCGGCAGGTGCAGCAGACTCTCGCGAGTGTCGCGAGGTGACTAAGTTCAGCGAGGAGCACCAGCAGGGCCTTCAGCGTGGGCAATTGCACACGAGAGTCTGCGGGCGCGCGCAAAGGAAGGGCGGAACGTTTAGTCCCACATCGTGGAATCTCAAGGCACAGGTATGGTATAAAGAGTTTTTGTGATATAGCTTTACTGCCTCGAAAGCACAGGGGTGAGGTCCCTCACTGACCCCACACCCGCCTCGTCCGTGGCCTGACCACGCGGACTTGGCGGATCCGACCCGACCTAGACCTATGCACTCCTCGCGCATCACACCACCTTCAGGTGCGCCTGGTCCCGGGTACGATCCGACCCGATTATGCATGTGGCTCTGGGAGAGCAGCTCAGAGTGAATTTGCTTGAGAGTGAGAGACGTGCGGGTAGAGGGAGAAGGGTTAGGTTTTGCTCCTGTGCAGGCAGGCTGATCGCAGGAGAAGGACTTGGCCGCTGCAGAAGAGAGAAGCAAGGCAAGACCATAGAAGAGAAGAGTAAGAAGCAAGGTAGAGAAGAAGAAAAGAAAGAGCAAGGCAGAAGCAAAAGACACGGGAGATCAAAAGAAGGAAGGAAAGAAAGGCTTCGCAAGGCAGAAAGAAGAAGGATAATCAAGAAGAAAAGGGAAAATACTTTTAAGACGTCTGATCACAAGATCAGACGTCCAATTTCATATTTTTGTCCTAATTACTTTTAATTGCATACATTCACATTTGAATTGATATTTTGAGTAAATTAGAGTGTTCAATTACATCTTGACTAGTAGTAAATTCCATTTGCTCCCTGTGTTCGACCTCGGATACTCTGGTTTTCGAGTAATAAAAATCTTTATTTGTTTTGAACGCTTTAGCGGCTATACTACAACGCGATATTATCTTTTAACAAACCGCACAAAAGCGCGACGAACATATACCACCTATACCTACGACCAAGAAAAAGGAGTACAGAAGGAGATTAAAGGGGCACATCACCAGCCCTTTTGGTGCATTCTTCTCCCCACTCTCTTCAACTTGGGCCATGCCAAGGAGGAGGACTCTTCCACTTCAAGGAGGATGGCCAGGCAAGGGAGAAGGACCTAGGGTGGACGTCCACCCTTGGAGAGAAGCTTAGGGCACGCCCCCTTAGGGCTTGCCTTGGAGGACATCATCTTGGCGGAGCACAGCAAGGAAGGAGTTGGAGGATTCTTTTCAAGATTCTGAGCCACCAACCTTGGAGCAAGAAGCCCTCTTCTTCACCATCTATCTAGAGGATTTGTGTTTGCTTTTCTTTATTTTAATTTTTCTAGTAGTAGAAGCATTCCTCTACTAGACCTTTTCGTAAAACACTTTTCATTAATCTAGTTGCCTTCTTTGCAATTTCTTATTTGCATTTCTGCTTGCTTTGTTTTTAGCATTTTTCACTCCCTCTCCCTAATTATTCTAGGCCTCCACTTGCCTAGAGTAAGCTTAGGGAGAGGTTCTACTTGCCACTTAGAAGTAGTATTTTGAAATTGAAGTGTAAATCACCTTTCCGCCACCATTTCGCATGTTGTCTTAATTCAAAAACAAAAAAATGATATATTGAAAAAAATACCAAAAAGAAAGTTGAGATTTGTATTCCAAGCAAGAGAATCACTTTTGCAAACATTTGGCCTCCTTGGACGACCCTAGATACTCCCCTATCTAGAAATATAAATTTAAAAGCGAAGCCGATTTACACGTTGCAATGACACTAAATTACCTAATTAACAAACAGCATATTTTCGCTATCAAAGCCAGGCAAGGGAGACCTTTGGAGGAGGTCTTGAGGATGGTATACAACCATCCTTGGAGGAGAGCTTAGAGGTGGTCCATGACACCTTGGAGGAAACCCTTGGCTCGCCTGTCTACTTCAGGTTTTGCCAAGGAAGCTACACCTTGAAGAATTTTGCGAGGAGGAGATCTTTTTGATTGTAGGAGCAGCTGCAATTGGAGCAAAAGCCTCACCTTCTTCACCATCATTTCAGAGGATTTTTGTGTTTTCATTACTTGCATTTTTAGTTCAAGTAGTTTAAGCATTCTTCTACTATATTCTTGTTCAACAATTCCTCAATTTTATACAAGTTGCCTTCATTAGATTTGTTTTGTCTTGATTGCAATTTAAATTTCCCTTTTATGCACTTCCTTCCCTCCCTCTCTAATTACCCTAGGCCTTCATGTGCCTAGGGTGAGCTTTGAAGGATGGTAGCTCTTATCACCTAGAGTTATTATTAGGAGTAGTTTTCATCAATTCGAAATCCTTGTTATTTCAAATCCAAAACAAAAAGGAAATGATATATTGAAAAGACCAAAAAGAAAGTTGAGATTTATTTTCTAAGCAAGAGATTTGATTTGCAAGCATATTGCCTCCTTGGATGACCCTAGATACTCCCCTATCTAGGTTATAAATTTTAAAAGCATATGTGATTTCACATGTTACGACTTAAAAACCCGCTTTTATAAATCACACCAAATTTCCCATCACTTTTTGGCATCGTTGACGGGGATGCACGGCTCTGCTTAATCATTCTTTCTCTTGCTTGAAGTGGATCTCATCCCCTTCTTTTTATTTTCTCTTGTGTGTGCAGGTGTTGCAGGAAGAAAGCGGGAATTTGGAAGTAAAGGCTCAAAGTTCCTTTTCTTCCCGCGGATTTTCAGGTTGGTTTCTTCTCTCTTGTCACACCTAAACTAAAAGACTACCAAAATACAGTAAACTTGGCTTTTAGGACCCTAAACAACTTAATTAAGTGGAGTGATGAATTTAAAACTCATTGATTGCTTGTTTGCAGCATTAACACCACCCCATTTCAAGTATTGGTGTTCCACTTTTTTGGATCCAAACTTCTATCCGGATTTGAAAAATCAATTTCGGTCACCACAAGCCTTCTACAATCCTAAAATTTTACACAGAGATTACAAATAAAGTTGGAAATATCTCTTCCAAATTTCAGACCAATTGGATTTGTATTTAATTTTTAAAAATTTGTAGACTACAAAGGAGTCACCCCCATTAATCTTCCTATTTTGCTACTATCCGAGAATTTTAACAATTTTTATACTCATCCAATTTTTGTGAAATTTAGCTTTTTGGAATCCTTTTGAAATTTCACACATCATATAAAATCACCAAAATTTTTTGAGGCCAGTGGTGGTACAGAAAGTCCAAAATACCCATGAGTATTATTTCTGAACTTTGACACCAGCACAAATGAAAATTCAAAACAATTATCAAACAAATTCTCAAAATCTTAAAAAAAATCTTTTCTAGAATCCTTGTTTGATTTTCTTCAGAGTAGTAGTATTGTTCGCCTTGTTTGGACCACTACTTAATACACAAAGCCTAAAAACAACTCATTGGTAGTAATTTTCTACCTTAGGATCAAATTGCATTAGGGTTTTCCTTTGTACTTCTAGAAAACCACTTTTCAAGAAAATTGACCATCACCCATACAACTTGTTTTCCTTTGATTGTGGAAGTTTCAAACTTGTTTGAACATTTAAAAAGAGGAACCCTAAAACACATTAAATTAAATTGAATCCTAAAAGACAAAAATATAAAAATTGTGTGATAACTTATTTTTTTTAATTGGAACCACTTTTCAATTCTTGCACACACTATAAAATTTGAAATAATAAGGCAATAACCCAATCAACGCTCTCCACATTCCGTGTGCACTATAGTATCCTAGACCTAACTAAAATCCACAGCAACTTGACCCCTAAGGTTTCATCAACTTAAGCTTGCTATATAGGTCTTAGGTTTTCTCTAGTTAATACCAATTCTGTCATCTAATTCTGGTGTTCAGGCTGAGAGGTCGTGTCAAACAACCAGGCATGGGTTTGTACAAGCACCTGGGGATTTTCTTGGGAAATGCTTGGGCCCAAACCTCCCCTTAAGCAACTTGGCTAGATTTGTTGACAAAACGGATATTCACTGTTGATTACTTATTTCCTAGGTAGACCAAGTCTTAGGTTAATTTCTAGGGAGTCACAATTAAGTTAAGCCTAGAATTTGATTGCTTGTGTGCACACTTCTCTCATCTCCATCTCTTCTCCTCCCCTCCCGTTCTTCCATTTTATGCATGGGCGATGGTCTCAATATCTGCACTTTGAGGGACCATTTGATTTTGCCCCATGCGTAAAAAGATCGCTTTTTCTGTCTTCTTCTCACAATATGGAAAATCAACAAAATAGGTTCACTAACCCTTCCACTTCCACCTCTAATCCCACCTCTAACCCCACTAATAACCCTAAATCTGACCCTTCCACCCACAACCCCCCACCTTTGAGTTTTTGCACTTGGAGCTCCTTAATGCTAATTTGCCTCAATCACAATATCAAGCCCCCCCGCCTGATCTCTTGACAATGATGGCTGAGCAGATTGCTAAATTGAATGCCAATCAACAAACATTGACTAGGAGCATCCAAAACCTAGCCAATCAAGGGCCAAACCCACCAACCCGTCAGTAGCCTGCTATTCTTCTAAAAGATTTTTATGATCTGTCTTATTATGAGGGGGTGGTCATACCAGAGGGGGACTTCGAGATCAAGCCAGCAGTCTTGAATCCAATTAAACACTTCCATGGCCTTCCTAGGGAAGACCCTTTCAGCCACCTTGAAGAGCTGACTCTTCTTGCACAAACAACCCGTTCCCGAAATGTGCAAGAAGACCTATGGCTGATGCGGCTATTTCCATTATCTCTTAAAGATGAGGCCGCTTATTGGTTCAGGACCATTGGCCAACCCATCACAACTTGGCCTCAGCTCAAGAGCACCTTCCTCAGGAAATTCTTTCCTATAGGTCATACTAATTCCTTATGAAGATCTATTACGACCTTTCAACAAAAATATGGTGAGACTTCCCATGATTATTGGGAAAGATTTCAAGATCTCTTAAGTTGCCCACACCACAAGATTCCTTTTTGGTAGCTCACGCAGATCTTCTATCATGAATTAGGAGATCAAATATGACATTTCGTCGACACCTCATGTGCCTGTAACTTCTTAAATAAGGATGTTGAGAGTGCCTATGACCTTTTTGAAGAAATGAGTGAAAACTCATTTAATCAAGCTTTCATGAACACATTTTGCAGAACTCCAAACTCGCAGTTTAGTGTTCATGAAGTAGGCACCCAAGCTATCCCTATCACCCAAGATGATCTTCAAATGATCGCCTGAAAACTAGACCAGATGCACATTAGCCAAAAGAAGATTGAGGAAAGACTTGCCACATCAACCCAAGCTCCACACAGTCCAGATCTAACCCAACCTTACTTTCCACGAAGAGAAAATTTGCACAATCTCAACATTACTCCTGCTGATTATTACAAGTATTCTGGGGTCGCCCATGATTCATTGGGGAATTACAACTATCCAGATCTTAACCCCACTCAAAAATTTCTACCATCTAGGAGCCATTTAAAAATTCTTCCAATTGGAATACTTACCGAAACTACCCTTAGAATAATCAGGTTCCTCCCCAACCAAATCAATTTAATGGGTATGGATCTAATCGACCTTTCATCTGGGGCCATCCCAACAAGATATCAATGCCCAAATGATGAGAACCCTACAGGACATGTAGACAAAAATGACAGAAGTAACCCGCACCATCACAAATCTGAACAATCAGATTGGGGTTACTCCCACTCAAAGACCTGCAGGACATCTTCCCTCCCAACCCATGACCAACCCTAATCACCAAAGGAACCAATATCTAGGAAGAAATCCACACTACCCGAATCAACCTCCTACTAATCCACTACCTTAGCAGCCTCCCAAGTTTCCACAACCATAGGCCCCCCCACCTCCTCCAAATAATAATCCGACTGCACATGCAGTTACATTGAGGAGTGGGAAAACTACCACTGATCCCAAGCCTTCACAGAAACCTGGTGAAATCCCCATCCTTGTGCAAATTGACTCTCCACCTTCCCATCAGGAAGAAAAAGAAACACAAAAATCTCAAGACACAACTCCTATCCCTTTTCCACAAGCTCTCTACCCCACCACCAATAGAAAAAAGAAATCTAAGCCCACCACAGAAGAACTCATGGATCTATTTGGGCAAGTTCAACAAATTCCTCTCCTAGATGCCATCAAATATATACCTACTTAAGCTAAATTTTTGAAGGAGATCTGTACTCTTAAATGGCAGGCCAAAAATCTAGGATAGGTATATCTTTCGGAGACAGGAAGCTCTGACATATAGAGCGAGCTGCCTCCTAAGATGAAAGATCCAGGGGCGCCATTAATTTCAGTGATTATTGAAGATACTACCTTTGATCGTGCCCTCCTTGATCTTGGTGCCTCAGTTAATATCATTCCCACGATTTTATTTGAAGAGTTTCAGATCGTTGTATTAAAACCCGTCGAGGTTACCCTGCAATTAGCCGATCAATCTACAATTAAACCTCATGGGATTGTTGAGGATGTTTTGGTCAAGGTCCAGAATTGTGTCTTCCCTGCAGACTTTCTGGTCCTTGACATTGAGGTACCCGAATCTTTATTGAATGCCCCAATAATCCTTGGATGACCCTTTTTGGTCACTGCAAAGGCAAATATCAATTGCCACACAAGCAAAATGGATATCACCTGTGCAGGCCAAACAATCACTCTAAATATTTTTAGATCCTCCAAGAGATTCCATGATGATAATTTTTTTGAGAACTTAGATACTGAAATTTCGAATTTGGTGGAGGAGACAATGTTGGTAGATACCCTTACCGATCACAATATTTTTGAGAAATCAAATTCAGAATCAGTGGTCAGTGAAATATGTGATTTGGAGACTTGTCTTGACCAAAAATCCATTCCTAATGAACCCCCTGATCACCCTGACCCACCCACTCTTCCCTCACCCCACCTTTCCACACTAACTTCACCCAATCCTCACCATTCTTTCCCCGACCCCTTTCCTATAGACCTGCCACCAGACCCGCCCGAGTTTGGCATTCAACCTGATTTAAAACCATGGCCAGACTCGAGCTACACTTATCATTTTACATCCAACTTTGATCCCTATATTTCCTCTAATCAATTTTCTAGGGATCCATAAGAAGACACATTTTACGCGGGCATCCAAGTGTCCAATTATTTACATGATTTTCCATCTTCCGTGCATACCTTCACGCCCGACTAAATGGTGTAAAAGATAGCACTAAATGGGAGGTAACCCACTATTTTTCCTGCTTTCCTTTCTCCTTTCTTTTTCCAGGTTTTGACCATCTTAAACCCGATCGCTCTTCACTAAGGTGATCCCTTTTCCCTCCTAATGCATGAGGACATAGCATATCTTAAGCATGGGGGGTGTTTTTAAAATTTTGACGATCGATTTAGGATTTCCAAAACCTAAAAACATGCATTTTTCTCCACAATTCAAAACCTAAAAACATGTATTTTTTTAATCATCTTTATTTTCCTACTTGCATACCTAAAAAAATATATAAATATTGGAAAACTTTTTGAGGAAACATTTTGAAATTTGGACCAAGGTTGAAAAAAATCACTTTTGGTACAATGGGATTTAATCTTTAACAAACTAGGGATGAGGATATGGATCATATCATTAGAATCTCAGGGTTTATTTTTTAGACTAGATCAGATATCCTTCTCCAAATTCCACCTGAACTCGTGATAGTTCAGGTGACTTGATCCTCTTTTGTAATATGGAAACTATCTGGCTTAGTTTCTGATTCAAAAAGTTGCATTTCTTGTGAAACTTCCTGTGTCAAATTTCACACACAAGCCAACACCTAAAAATCACTAAAAATTAGACGAAAAAAGCCCCTTTGTTTGGACTTAGTAAAAAGTCTAAAGCAGATCATTGGTTTGAGTTCCCACCACTGAGGAGGAAAATGCCTCCTTTGAGGATGTGATGTCAACATGTTACCGCCTCGGCATTGCTCCATATCTATATTTCATATCTTTGGACGGAGCATTAAAGTGCATTTTAGTAGCTCAATTGTCTTGGACGATGCTCTACCTATAGTGTCAGAGCAAGAACTTGAGTTTGCTTGGAGTGCCCCTTTGCACTACATTGTGTTTTGGGGTTGTGAGCTCTTGGGTGGTGTCATGTATAGTGCTATCCCGAAGTACTAGCACCAGAGCCCCCTTGAGGAGTGGTGACGGGAATGATGATCCCGACACATATGTTGTAAGACTAAGCTAGAAATAAGCATGGGGGACACAAAAACAAGGTTTTAAGCCAAAAACACGCCCTTATAAATGTTGGCTTTTCACAAGCATAGACATAAGGTTTCAAAGGTCATTGCAAGTTGCAAATTAGATTCAAGAGCCAGAAAAATCCTAAAAACAAAAATGTCAAGTCATTTGAATTAACAAGGAGTTAAGCTGTGAATTTTCTGCAGGATATATTGATCCCGTTTTATCTAATTTTTGGATCCAAAAATAAATCCTGATGTTTATCTTTAACAAATCCCATACTTCCTGTGTTTAAACCAACTAGGGTCCTATAGTCTCTTTTTCCTCAAAAGTCAAAAAATTAGATTTCCCGAAAATTCTATTTTATAAAAATTAAAGTTTTGCTAAGAGACTAGCAAAAGATAAGTAGGGGATGTGATAAATGCCAGTTTATCATCATTCTTTTACATTAAAACAATCTTAACTCTTAGGGTTTTGCTTCGCAAATGGGTTTTCAAGTTGCATTTAGTCATAAATTAGGTTAGGCATGCATTGCATTTTTTATTGTCTTTTTAATGTGTTTTTGTGAGTGTTAGGGATGAACAGAATAACAAATCCCTAGAACCTTAGCACTCAGGAAGGCAACAGGTGAAGGAGAAGCTCAAACTAGCTGGAACTCAGCTTGATCCAACTCACCATAGCTGGAATCCAACTCACTTGGACTAGGGTCAACTCATCCTAGCTCCATTCAACTCATCTCAGCTGAATGGCAGCTTAAGAGAGCTCATCTTAGCTCACTATAGCTCAGGTCAGCTCAAATCTTGCTCAACTTAGCTGAGTCTAGCTCATCTCATCTCCTATGAGTTCATAGGGAGCTCTAGCAAGCTCAATTGAGTTGACTAGAGTTCACCTCAGCTCAGGACTAGCCTGATCCAGCTCCACTCAACTCCAGCCAGCTGAAGATGAATTTATTCTAACTCAGGAAGCTCAAGTCCAACTCCTGGAGACTCAGCTTAGCTCAACCTAGTTGAGCTAAGCTTCCTTAGCTGCCTCAACCAACTCAATCCTCCCTGGGAGCACCAGACTCAGCTCACCTCAGCTCCATTCAGCAGAAGCCAGCTCACTTTAGCTTGGCTTAGTAGCTAGCAAAGAACTAGTAAGCTAAGCCAGCTAGAGTAGCCCCAAGTTGACCTCATCAATAGCTGCCAACTCCAATTCAGCTCCAGATTCTTCATATCCAGCACCTCTCCTCAAACCCTAAGCTCCACATGCCTACTCCTCCACTCCACTACTAGCTAAGACAGTTAAGCTATGCTAAGCTAAGCTAGCTTAGCTTATCTTAGCTTAGCTAGCATCCAGCTCCTTGGCCATCCATTAGCCATAAATTAGCCCTAGCTAGCTCCATTTACTAAGTAAACTCAAGTCCACCTAGCTAGCTCCACCTCTACTCAAGTTGGCACCACCTTCTTCTCCACCCTTCACCCCTCAATCACCACCAAAAGACACCTAAATGTTGGTGCCAAAACCACCCTATCAACCCCCCTTTTTAGTGCCAACTTCACCTCCCATATCCACCCCGCACATAACCCTTTCAAGCCACTTCCACCATCCACCTCAACCCCATTCTAGAAGCCTAGAAGTTGGTGCCAACCTATGGCACCTCTCCATGGTTGGTGCAACTTTTAGGTGTCCATTGGCCACCCATAACTAACCCCCTCACATCCCTTAGGTGGTGACAACTCCCCTTAGCCCTAGGATCGCCTAACCTCCCCCATCTTCCCATCTTAGCCATCCATCTCAAGAGTCACCTTAACCCTTCCATCCTACCCTAAAAAAAGACCAACACTCACCACCATACAATCCATCCTTGGCTAGAAAAATACCTCTTATATTCTACCTATAGCTCACGCCCAAGAGAGAAGTAGAAGAAGAAGATTAAGGGGACACTCTATCCCCTTGACACTCTATCCCCTTGGTGCCTTCCCCTCTTCCCTTCTCTCTTGTGCCCACTCCAGCCAAAGGAGAAGCTAGGCAAAAAAGACCTTTGGAGGAGGTCTTGAGGGTGGTATACAACCATCCTTGGAGGAGAGCTTAGAGGTGGTCCATGCCACCTTCGAGGAAAGCCTTGGCGTGCCCCACTACTTCAAGGCTTGCCAAGGAAGCTACACCTTGAAGAATTTTGCAAGGAGAAGGAGGAGCTCTTTTTGATTGCGAAGCAGCCACAATTGGAGAAAGAGCCTCACCATCTTCACCATCATTTCAGAGGATTTTTGTGTTTTCATTACATGCATTTTTAATTCTAGTAGTTTAAGCATTCTTCTACTAGATTCTTGTTAAACAATTCCTCAATTTTATACAAGTTGCCTTCATTAGATTTGTTTTGTCTTGATTGCAATTTAAATTTCCATTTTTTGCACTCACTTCCCTCCCTCTCTAATTACCCTAGGCCTTCACGTGCCTAGGGTGAGCTTAGAAGGAAGGTAGCACTTGCCACCTAGGGTTACTATTAGGAGTAGTTTTCGTCAATTCGAAATCCTTGTTTCAAATACAAAACAAAAAAAAATGATATATTGAAAAGACCATAAAAAAGTTGAGATTTATTTTCTAAGAGATTTGATTTGCAAGCATATTGCCTCCTTGGACGACCCTAGATACTCCCCTATCTAGGTTATAAATTTTAAAAGCATATGTGATTTCGCGTGTTACAACTTAAAAACCTACTTTTGTAAATCACGCCAAATTTCGCATCACCAACACTTCCTACACCTCTATCGTTCCACGTGAGAAAAACCCCTCAAGAAATTAAGGGGATTGCTATGCCAACCACTCCACCGAACACCTCCCCCTTCACTTCCGTATTCCACCTTCGCCAGCCCACCACAACCACTCTTATAGCACACCACCACCACCATCATCCACGTTGTGCCATAGCGAAGCTCCTGAGTGCTTCTAATGTGGTCGTTAGTCCGTTTTAATCATTTCAAATACTGGACCTTCGACCACCATTGGTCGAGCTTCTTCATGCAACCTTGGAGCTGCGTTCCAGTAGCATTCAACCTCACCTGCAGCTCTAGGTCTCGCAAACTCCTTCCAAGCATCATCTTAGGGCTTCAATTGGAAGCCTTACCCTCAACAACTACGTTAATTGGAGAAACCCCTGCTGCTAGCTGATGCGACAAGTCATGTGATTTGTAAAAGTGGGTTTTTAATGTCGTTATAACATGCGAATTCACATACACTTTTAAATTTGTATCCTAGATAGTGGGGTATCTAGGGTCGCCCAGGGAGGCAAGTTTGCAAAAATTAAATCTCTTGCTTGGAATATAAATCTCAAGTTTTTTTTTGGTCTTTTTTCAATATATCATTTTTATGTTTTTGAAATTAAGGCAACGTGAGAAGTTGTTGGGGGAAAAATTACTACACCTACTATGCTAATCTAAGTGACAAAAATTATCCTCTGTCTAAGCTCAACCTAGGCGTGTGGAGGCCTAGGCTAATTAGAAAGGAGGAGTGAAACTATACTAAAGATAAAGCAAGGTAATGCAAAAAGAAAGAGTGCAACAAGAAATTTAGGCAACTTCTTTTTTATACTAAAGGAAATTGTCTACTAGTAAATGAATGCTTCTACAGAAAAAAACAAATTGAAAACAAAATAAAGACAAATCCTTTAGATGATGATGGTGATGAAGAGGATGAAGCTCTTCTTGCTCCAAGCCTGGTAGCTCTCGGGCTTGAAAAGATCTTCAGCTCCTTCCTTGTATAGTGAAACGCTGGCTTCGAGAGATAACCGGGTTTTATTGTTATAGCGTTGTAGTATAGCCAGTTATTGCCATCATTTCAAATATATAAATTTTTTTACTCGGAAAATAAAAGAGTTCCCGAGGTCGAACTCAGGGAGCAAGTTGTATTCTAGGGGTACAAGTTTCTTTTACAAAAATAAAGAAAGAGAGAGAAAGAATTCATTGTCTTTTCTTCTTTTCTCTTTGCTTCTCCTCGTCTCAGATCTTCTGTTATCTTCTTCTTCTTTATCTGCAGTGGTGATGTTCTTCTTCTTCTTTCAGCTGTTCCTGCTCTTCCTTTTTCTTCTGCAGAGCGGTCCTGTTCTTCTTCTTTTCCTTTCTTTCTTCTTTTGCTTTCTTCAGATCTTCTTCTCGTGCAGAGCGGTCGAGGGTTTAATCAAATAAAAGACAGTGAGGAAAAGAAAGAGGGGGAGATGGGGAGGAGTTCTGACCTAGCTACGGAGACGAAAGGGGCCGGAGCAGGGCGACAGTCGTATCGACTGTCGCCGGAGAAGAAGATGCCCAGGGGAAGGGGCGGTGGCGAGCAGAGAGCCGGAGAGGCGCCAGCTGGGTGCGGCGTGGCGCGGGAAGAGCAGGGGAAGAAGTCTCTGCTGCTGTTATTGCGGCAGAGCGAAGAGGAGGAGGAACCGCCGGAGCTGGTGGGCGTCTGCCGGAGTGAGAGGAGAGGAAAGTTGGGGGTTTTCTCCGTCAGATCCGAGCTGGGAAGAACGGTGGAGCGACGGGGGTATTTATAGGGACCGAATCAGGGAGGAAGGCGGAGGGAGACGATGTGTCTCCCTCGCCGGAGGACGCCGGAGATGGAAACCCATACCGTCCGTGCGTTCGCACGGCCGGTATGGTGGGTTACAGCGACCAGGGGGGTGTCCCTGCGACGGCTGACGACGCAGGGCACCCCCGGTTTACTTGCCAGGCTCTCCCCCTCACCCTGCGCGGCGCCATGCTCCGCGCAAGGTCGCCGGAGCATGGTGCTGGCAGGTTTTGCAGGGGGACCTGAACGCAAAGAACGAAGGAGAGTTAGGGGCCAAAATACGAGGGTTCAAAAGTTGAGGGCCAAAAAGTAAATATATGAGGACCAAAGTGTAAAGTTGGTCAAGGAGGTTTCTTCTTAGGCTCAAGTTTTTATACATGACTAATTAGGACCTAAGGAATCTGATGGTGAATTTCATTTCTATATTAAACCTTGTTTGACCGGTCAATTTATGCGAAAACCCAAATTAAGTTATTAATTGGGCATGGTTCTCAATGTAGGTCAAAATGGGTTCTGAAGGCCAAATTGAAGGTTCTAAACCCTAGAGATTATTTTTCTATGAATTTTAGAGGGTTTATTCTATTTTTACTTTGCCTCGAGCCTCGTGAATTGAAGTGGGTTATTTTAGGGTTACAGATTATCATTTAGTTTCTTGGAATTGCTGTAGCCCTTGCTAGATCATCTCATCCCACTTTTATTCTTATTAAGTTGCTTTGAGCTATGTTTGGGCCCTGAATTACCCTGTACGCAGATTATACTGGTAAAATTGCATTTTTACCCCTTATGACTTATTTTCTCCTTAAACTCAGAATTCTCTGAGTTAAGCCTTTCCTTGAGTTATGTAGGAGCTTTTATCCTTTGTATTAGGTCAAAATGAGCTAGTTATGGCTCATGATGAGGTTCTCATCATACCCCCATGCCTAGCTTTTGCTAGTCCCTTAGCAAAAACTTAAGGTTTCAACCCTTGTTCTAGACCATGAAGTTTTTAATAGTTTTAGATAAGTGCCTTTTTTATTTGAGCATAGATTAGGTTAGAATGCTGACCATAGGCCTAAAAGGTACTCTAGTACCAATCAAGATCCAAATCTGTCTAGCCTCAGCCTCAGTCTTTAGCAAAGGTTTTTAAGGTCCACAAGAACTAACCTAAGGTTTATTGGACTTTGTGGTTAAAGCACCCGTGCTTGAAATGATTTTAGCCCTGGCTCAGTTCGCAGTGCATTTTGTAAGAGAGAGATAGAAAGTTTTTCTGTTTGGAGAGTTTTCTCTCTCTTTTTCTTTTTAGTTCTAGCCTAGGATTGGCTTTTCAACACGGACTGTATCAGATTCCTTACTCCCATCATCAATCCTCAAGGGTTCCTGGCGATCGATGCTTCGAGATAGCACCGCCCATGGCAACCCCCGGAACCCTGGCTATTGAGATTTCGAGATAATCCCATCCATGGTGTTCCGTGGCCGAATCCAGACCCTGGCAATTGACACTTCGAGATAATGCCATCCATGGAATCTGAACCAGCAGAGTGCTTACATGCCCCCAGTAGGATATGTAAATATCCTAAGAGACAAGCACCGAGGAGATGATATTTTGTTACGCATCTTCGAGGGGATTTCCCGCCTCTCCGCGCTGGGAACTCATCCAAATCAACTTGTGTTGATCGGCCGCTCCTATTCTAGGTATTCTTTTCAGAATTTTGCGACGCTTCTGCGTGATTCTGAATTTTACGCTTACTGAACCAGGCTGTGTGTGAGGTTAGGGTGCTTAGGTTACTGAGTCCCGTAAACCAACAATTAGTTAACGAGGCCAAATACTCCCTAAGCCTTAGACCTAATACTTCAGCTTTTCATTTTCCTCAACCTCTTGAGGAGTGTCCAGATCTTAATGGGTACTAAGAGTCTATTCAAGAATGCCTAAGGTTTGCATTCTTACTAATCTCATTGTGCACTTTTCAGTTATTTTCTTGAATGAGGTCTAGAACTTAGGTTAATTCCTTAGTTCCTTACTAATGACTATCATCTTTTCTCATAATTTTGTGCTCCTTTTTCATTTTGTTTCTTTTCTCCTTCACAAAATTTCCTTCTCCTTTTATTCTTTTTCGAAAAATTTTTTAATTTTTATGGTATTTTTGGCATATGTGAATTTTTTTTGTTTGAAACCTTTTCTTACAAGTTTTGCACTTTCATACCCCCCCATGCCTAAGATTTGCAATGTCCTCATTGTAACCTAGGGGGTTTTTATTTAACTTAGTTCATTCCTTAAGACAGAAATTTGGATGAGTGAATGGGTCGGGGTGACTGTTGCGGACGATTTCTAATCTCAGATGCAAGCACCTGAGGTGGAGTCGGCTGTCTTAAAGTGTGAACTTCAAGTGCAAAAAGGTGTCAGAACAAGTTTCAGGTTTTCAAAGAGAATGACGGGCTGCCTCCCGTTAAGCGCTGAGTTTTGATGCCTTCAGCCAAGCGGGAAATGCGATGGAGAGGGGATGGTCAAATCAGCGGAGTTTTGTACGACAAGCACCTTGATTAAGAGCCTGGTTGGTCCAACCAGGTGCTTGTTCAGATCAACAGGCTGATGATGCAACCCAAACCCAATCAATCTGGTGGGTTGATAGATGTGGATAAAAAGGTGTGGAACCCACCATAAACTATGAAGCTCAGATAGATGTGGAAGTGTAAACGCAGGGTTTGGCTGAGTCGAATCAGCCTGGTCAAAGTAGGGACTCGTAGAATAATCAGTGGTTGATGCAGGAACCCTACAGGGGTGATCAGAGAATGATAGAGCATGGTATGTAGTCTGATCAATGTTCGAAACCCGATGTGGAAATGCAATCGGCTCGGTGAGAGGTGAATCTGAATAGAAATTGAGTCCGGTTGCGGGTCGGGGTTTGGGAGAGGTTTTGATCCGTTCTGTGTGTGCGGACGAGGTGGCCATTGTGTACGAGGGCTCTTCTAGAAGCAGATGATAGGTGGTTTTCTGTAGAGAGTCCTCTGGGTAACTATCAAATGCCGGTAGAGTGTTTGTAGGATGAAAGGAATCGGATTCGAGAAAAAATTTGGATTCTTGGTCGCAATCACTCTTGGCATTTTCTGTTTTTGGTTCCTGAGGATCGAAAAGGAATGATTCTGTGTTATCGGTGATCTCGGGAATTAGGACCTCAGAGTCGGAGTTAGAGTCATGAGAACTGAGGTCGTAGATAGGCCTGGCGTGTTCAGGAAGGGGAATCTCTCCGCAATTATAGTCAGATTTGAAATTGTCGGAGAGTTGGTGAAAATGAGATTCATGATCATGAATTCCACCACAGCAAAAATCATCAAATGTGGAATCAGCAACCTGATTGGGGTCTAGCCTATATGTCAATTCTGGGCTCGAAAAGGTATTCTGTCTAGGCTCAAGCTCCAAGCTGGTAGGATAGACCCAATTCAACTCGTCCAACTCCTCAGTCTCTGTATCATAAATTGGCATGTTCTCTGGAAAATCGATCAGATTTTCTGAAGATGTTGGAGAGGGATATTCATCAAATAAAGGCCCGGAATCATATTCTGTAAAAATTTGATCTTTCTCATAAGGGGCCTCATAATCTTCCCAATAAGTTTCAGATCTAGGTTCTAGGCTTAGGATGTGGGTAGAATTATTAGAACCTAAGTCCGAATAATCTTCGAGGGCCACCTTATCAAAATAAGGGGCGGAATTTATACCCTCAGAAGGTTCAGTTCTGATCTCATTATTGCAGGAGTTTTGAATTTCTAGGCTTGGCAATTCATGGTCTAAGTTTGGCTCATAATTGTGTTCTCCTGCAATATCCCAACCTAATTCAACATTGTCTTCTATCTGGGTTGGGATTTTACAACCACTTTGTGCCTCAATCCCGAGATCTGGGAAACTGGATTGTTCCTTAATACTGTTCCAAGATGGTTCATCCTCTGTTTCTGGTATATACGGGTATTTCTGGTTGATAATTTGTTCTACTGATTTCATCATTTCTACCCGTTTCATAAGGGCATCTTGGTGTTGTTCCAAAAGTACAGGATTTGTCAAGCATTGAAGGTATTCAGATTGGTGTAATTTTTCTATCTCAATGTATCCTGTCATGAGCATATCTCGGGTTGATCCTTTTGAAATTTCAGTCAATAGAATTTGGGCACAGTTTATGATGATAGCTGTGGTTGTTGGGACATCAACCTGAATGTTTTCTACTGGTGTTGAGGGTTTGATTTCATAGATTTCAAGGGCATCCTCAATCATCTTATCTTTCATGGATCTCAGATATTCAGGTTTTTTGAATGGTAGTCTTGCTAGGTAATTAGGCTGCATAATTGGATCAGGTGGTGGAATCAAGATATAGAATCAAAGTTTGAATCAAGATGGAAGAAGGGGATTTTGTTCAGAATCAGAGGAAAGAGGGGCTATGTGAATGATTTCTGCAAAAACAAAGGAGCCGAGGCTTAGCCTCGGGGAGAGTGAATTTCTATAGGAGGTTTCAAGGACCTCCTGAAAAATACTGAAGGGCTAGATGAGATAAGCAGGTGCTGGACCCAATCAAGACACCCAAAAATTGTTGGGTGACTATAGAGGTACGGGGCAGATGGACCCCTTGATCAGAAAGATCGTCCACCTGAGAATTACCTGGGCAGCCAGAGAGGGAGAGTCCCACGAAGACCCCTACACGGTAGAGCGTCCCCACGGGTTACAGGGTTTCCCCCACCCGACCTCTCTTGTCACTGCGGTTCCAGGTAGACCAGAATGGGGATCTTGACCTCTTAAGTCTACCAATTTTAAGATCAGGGTGCTTAAGGTTTCACTTGAACTTTAGTCTTTTAAGTGCAAAGAGTGACCTAATTTAAGGTTGGTTGACCCAAGGGGTCAACTTTACCTCTTGTTTTCTTTGAGAGCTTTTAGGTCTTGTCTTTTAGGGTTCAAGTGTTTAGAGAGCCAATTGTTTTAGGTTTTCTTTTGAATAGGTATTTTCAATCAATGGTTTAGGCACACTTCTTTTGGATTTTCTCCATTCTTGATTTAAGTAGTGTGTCTCTAAAATCCTAATGTTGAATCTTATGTTGGCTCTACTTGGTCCAGTTAGTTCTTTGTTGGGTAATTAGGGCTCAAGCAAGAATGTGTTAGCCCTTAAATACCCTTAATAGTGTGCAGGACTAATGAGTTGAAAACATGCAACTCTTTATGGTTACTAACTATGGAAGACAGGTTAGCCCTATATTGCTTGTTCTTTTCTTTTCTTCCTCTTTAGAGTTTAGGGGTTAATAGCGAGAGGAAAAATTTACCTGTCCTCGGAGTGGTTGTCGTGCGGTTGCTTGTCTTCTTGATTTCCTGTAGTTTTCTGCACAAAAGAGAGGAGATTATCAGAAATTAAAAAAGAAACAGGAATGTTTACCTCTAGAATAGCCGTTGCTCCCCGGCAACG
Source organism: Thalassia testudinum (assembly GCA_037157565.1). NCBI lineage: Eukaryota > Viridiplantae > Streptophyta > Magnoliopsida > Alismatales > Hydrocharitaceae > Thalassia > Thalassia testudinum. The sequence continues at coordinate 42,881,069 of JAZHRO010000015.1, read as the reverse complement.
GCGCCAAAATGAAACGCTGGCTTCGAGAGATAACCGGGTTTTATTGTTATAGCGTTGTAGTATAGCCAGTTATTGCCATCATTTCAAATATATAAATTTTTTTACTCAGAAAATAAAAGAGTTCCCGAGGTCGAACTCAGGGAGCAAGTTGTATTCTAGGGGTACAAGTTTCTTTTACAAAAATAAAGAAAGAGAGAGAAAGAATTCGTTGTCTTTTCTTCTTTTCTCTTTGCTTCTCCTCGTCTCAGATCTTCTGTTATCTTCTTCTTCTTTATCTGCAGTGGTGATGTTCTTCTTCTTCTTTCAGCTGTTCCTGCTCTTCCTTTTTCTTCTGCAGAGCGGTCCTGTTCTTCTTCTTTTCCTTTCTTTCTTCTTTTGCTTTCTTCAGATCTTCTTCTCGTGCTCTTCTTCTTTCAGTTCTTCCCTTGTTCTTTTGTGTTCTCCTCTGCCTCGCCTTCTTCTGTTGTTCTTCAGATCTCCTTCTTTCTTCTTTTCTTTTTCCTGTCAGGATGTCGTCTCTCCTTCTTTCTTCTTTTCCCTTCAGGACGTCGTCTGATTTTCCAATCAGACGACTTAAACCGCTTGTTGCTACAGTGTCTCCCTCAGCTTCCTTCTTCCGCGGTCCTTCTTCTTCACCTGTGCCTGCACACTTCAGAGTTTACGTCAGAGGACAAAACCTACTCTACCCCCCCGCCCCTCCGTCTCTCTCTCACAAAAATCGCTCATAGGATAGCTCTCCCAGAGCTGCCGGGTAGCCGGGTACGGGTAGCGCCCGGGTCCAGGCCCACCGGCGTGCGTGGTGGGCGAGGAGTGCAGGTCAGTCTAAGTCAGGTCGGGTCAGGTCCGCGGGGCGTGAGCGCGGACGAGATCGGGTAACCGGGCGGGTGAAGGGGACCTCACCCCGTGTGCTGAGGCAGTAAGCCTCCAGCACTTTTTCGCTTTATACCGCTGCGCCTCTTCAGAGTTTTCCGAGGTGGGACTAAATGTCCCACCCCAATTGAGCGCCCGCAGCGGAGAAAGCAGCGGGCGATCGCGGCTTCACGCGAGGCCTTCGCCCCAGCTGCGAGCCTGATGCTTTGTCGAAATGCCTCGCAAGGCCTGGGAGTCGAATCTGGGCGTGGCGCGCCTGCAGCTGCAGGCGGAAGCAGCTCCTTCTGCACGGTAATGGCGGCGGAGGTCGGGTGACCTGTTCACAGCAAAACAGCCACTCGGCCTAATCAGAAGGTGCCGGGAGCTTCGCCAGAGTGCAGCGAAGCTCGTGTGGGTGGTGGCGAGGCGTGGGGCGGCGTGCAAGGGCTGCCCTAGGTCGGACTGCGGGTCGGAAGATGGGTTTGTTTGGTGGGGTTGCAGAGGGTGATGTGGGGGAAGTGGAAGGGCGGGGGTTGATCAGGATGAGGAGGCGGAGGTTCTGCGGTGGTCGGCGAGCCGTATGGGTTGCTGGGGTGATGGGAGCGGCTCGCCGGAGGATGGCCGGAGGTGGAGAAGGTGAGGGTGAACAGGAGCGGTCGAGGGTTTAATCAAATAAAAGACAGTGAGGAGAAGAAAGAGGGGGAGATGGGGAGGAGTTCTGACCTAGCTACGGAGACGAAAGGGGCCGGAGCAGGGCGACAGTCGTATCGACTGTCGCCGGAGAAGAAGATGCCCAGGGGAAGGGGCGGCGGCGAGCAGAGAGCCGGAGAGGCGCCAGCTGGGTGCGGCGTGGCGCGGGAAGAGCAGGGGAAGAAGTCTCTGCTGCTGGTATTGCGGCAGAGCGAAGAGGAGGAGGAGGAGGAACCGCCGGAGCTAGTGGGCGTCTGCCGGAGTGAGAGGAGAGGAAAGTTGGGGGTTTTCTCCGTCAGATCCGAGCTGGGAAGAACGGTGGAGCGACGGGGGTATTTATAGGGACCGAATCAGGGAGGAAGGCGGAGGGAGACGACGTGTCTCCCTCGTCGGAGGACGCCGAAGATGGAAATCCATACCGTCCGTGCGTTCGCACGGCCGGTATGGTGGGTTACAGCGACCAGGGGGGTGTCCCTGCGACGGCTGACGACGCAGGGCACCCCCGGTTTACTTGCCAGGCTCTCCCCCTCACCCTGTGCGGCGTCATTCTCCGCGCAAGGTCGCCGGAGCATGGTGCTGGCAGGTTTTGCAGGGGGACCTGAACGCAAAGAACGAAGGAGAGTTAGGGGCCAAAATGCGAGGGTTCAAAAGTTGAGGGCCAAAAAGTAAATATATGAGGACCAAAGTGTAAAGTTGGTCAAGGAGGTTTCTTCTTAGGCTCAAGTTTTTATACATGACTAATTAGGACCTAAGGAATCTGATGGTGAATTTCATTTCTATATTAAACCTTGTTTGACCGGTCAATTTATGCGAAAACCCAAATTAAGTTATTAATTGGGCATGGTTCTCAATGTAGGTCAAAATGGGTTCTGAAGGCCAAATTGAAGGTTCTAAACCCTAGAGATTATTTTTCTATGAATTTTAGAGGGTTTATTCTATTTTTAATTTGCCTCGAACCTCGTGAATTGAAGTGGGTTGTTTTAGGGTTACAGATTATCATTTAGTTTCTTGGAATTGCTGTAGCCCTTACTAGATCATCTCATCCCACTTTTATTCTTATTAAGTTGCTTTGACCTATGTTTGGGCCCTGAATTACCCTGTATGCAGATTATACTGGTAAAATTGCATTTTTACCCCTTATGACTTGTTTTCTCCTTAAACTCAGAATTCTCTGAGTTAAGCCTTTCCTTGAGTTATGTAGGAGCTTTTATCCTTTGTATTAGGTCAAAATGAGCTAGTTATGGCTCATGATGAGGTTCTCATCATATAGCTCTGCCAAGGTGATGTCCTCTAAAGCAAGCCCTAAGGGGGCGTGCCCCAAGCTTTTCTCCAAGGGTGGACGTCCACCCTAGGTCCTTCTCCTTTGCCTGGCCATCCTCCTTGAAGTAGAAAAGTCCTCCTCCTTGACGTGGCCCAGGTTGAAGTGAGTGGGGAGAAGAAGGCACCAAAGGGGCTGGTGATGTACCCCTTTAATCTTCTTCTCTACTCCTTTTTGGTCGTAGGTATAGGTGGATGTAGGTGGAAGTAAACACTAATGGAGGATGCTTTAAAATGGTGGTAGGTGGTTGGGGATCCTATGGCTAAGGGTAATTGGTGCCAACCCAAGGGGTGCCATGGGGTGGTTATGGTAGTGAAAGGGCACCTATATTTGGTGCCAACTATGGGGCTTCTAGAAAGTAGGTGAGGTGGATGGTGGAGATGATTTTAAGGAGAGGTGTATGGCGGAGATGAAGGGAATTTTAGAGGGAAAGTTGGCACCAAAAGGGAAAGGTTCTAGAAGGTTATTTTGGAGGCAAAATAGGTGGCTTTTGGTAGTGGTGATGGGGTGAAGGGGTGTGATGGTGGTGGCGCCAACTTGGAGTAGGATAGCTAGCTAAGGTGAGCTTAGTTGATGGAGCTAGCTAGGGTTGAGTTGAAGGTGGTGGATGGCCAAGGAGCTGGATGCTAACTAAGCTAAGCTTAGCTAGCTATGGAGTAGAGGAGGAGGTATTGGAGCTAGGATTTGAAGAGAGGAGCTAAGGAGGAGAAGTCTGGAGCTTGAAATGGAGCTGGCAGCTGCTGAAGAGGCTGGCATGGAGATACTCTAGCTGGCTTAGCTTGCTAGTTCTTTGCTAGCTACTAAGCCAAGTTAAAGTGAACTGGCTTCTACCATAATGAGCTATGGTGTGCTGGGTCTGGTGCTCCCAGGGAGGATCAAGCTGGTTGAGGTAGCTAAGGTAGCTTAACTCAACTGATTTGAGCTAAGCTAAGTCCCCGGGAGCTGGACTTGAGCTTCCTGAGCTGGAATGAAGTCATCTTCAGCTGACTGGAGTTGAGTAGAGCTGGATGTAGCTGGACCTGAGCTGGGGTGAACTCCAATCAACTCAGCTGAACTAGCTAGAGCTCCCTGTGGACTAATGGAGCTGAGATGAGCTAGACTCAGCTAAGTTGAGCTGGATCTGAGCTGACCTGAGCTAGGGTGAGCTAAGATGAGCTCTCTTGAGCCACCATTCAGCTGAGATGAGCTAAATGGAGCTAGGATGAGCTAACCCTAATTCAGGTGAGTTGAATTCCAGCTATGGTGAGCTGGATCAAGATGAGTTCCAGCTGGTGAGAGCTTCTCCTTCACGAGTTGCCTTCTTGAGTGCTAGGGTTTTAGGGATCTGTATATCTATTCATCCCTAACACTCACAAAAACACATCAAAAAGACAATAAAAAATGCAATGCATGCCTATCCTAATTAATGCCTAAATGCAGCCCAAAAACCCATTTGCGGAGCAAAACTCTAAGAGCTAGGTTTGTTTTTATGCATAAGAATGATGATAAACTGTCATTTATCACTAGTGCACGCTAAGAATGGAGAGTGGTTTTTGTGCCACATCAATGGAAGATGAATGCCCGTGCACGCATAAATTGAATTTGTGTTCTACCCTCTTCGCCAAGTAACACGAGGGGTCGGGTCCCTTACTGCCCCCTTCACATCCCATTACCCGACCTAGTAACCCCTCGGTCACCATACATGTCGGTGTCCCTGGACACTGTTTGAGACCTAAATAACCAAGAATCTGGATCCGATTATGCTGGGTCATGGGAGAGAACAAGAGGAAAACTTGTGAGAGAGAGGAGGAGGATTTTGTTCTCTTGTGCTCTATGCGACACTTAGTCGCTAAAAGCCTTGGCTCCCCTATGCTATGAAAGAGAAGGATCGAGAATAAGAAGAAGAAGAAATGAGAAGAAGAGAAAAAAAGAAGAGGAATAAAGAAGAAGGCTTCTGAGGAGCCTTGTGCAAATGTTACTGCTGCATTATTTAAGTAATATGGTTAAGGTTGAATTGAAATATTGAATGCATGCTTTATTAGAGGATTTAATTAGTTATTCAAATCACCACTTTTTAGCTTCTCTCTATTTATTTTTACTCTAGATACATTAGATTTGATTGAACAACTAATGTGACAGGTTATTATTCATTAAATATCTATTTGAATGCTCAATTAATTGTGCTCATTTATTCTGTATGAGATTAATATTGTGAATTCCATATTTGCTCCCTATGTTTGACCTTGAATTTCATTGTAGATTTTGAGTTATAAATTTTATTTGTTTTTGAGCTATTAAGGCTTTGCTACAACGATTACATCTTTTTAAAATCTCCTCTCTCGCACCATTTAAGCAATCTATTTACTTAAATATTTAATTAAGAATTTCAAGTTAACTAATTAGATTTATTAATGTATATTAAGCAATATATATATTTACTATGTACAAATTATACATATAACTTACTTATATATTATAAACTTACTATAATACAATATATATAAGGGTATAAACAGATTTAAAATAAGTTAAAATTATAAATTATGCAGATATAGTATAAATTAGGTTCATAACTAATTAAATTTCTAATTTAAGTTAGCTTAAAGTACTAATGTACATTATTAACTTAGATTCCTATATATAGATACATTACTAAAATAGATTATAAATATATTAATTTACATAATAAATACTCTACTTAGGACTTTAAGTTACCTATAGATACTAATATACACACATAGTATATAATTATATACATAAGCCATGTACATATATAATATATATATATAATTTAGCTTACATAGTATATAAGTATATACAATATAACTTAAGCTCTACTTATGTTAGATTTAAGTTAGAATATGGATTATAAGTTTGCACTATAACTTATATAACATATAAACATTATATATAGATGTAGATATGATTTATATACATACTTACATAAGTTAGCCTAATATAAAACATTACATTATATACACTATTTACAAAAAAATTTTAGGATTTTGTACTTGGTTTTTGCTTTCAAGTCAGGACAGAAAGAAGAGAGCTTAGAAAAGAAAAGGAAAGAAACTATTTTTTGCAGTTTTGTTTTTCAGCTTTTATTTCTAACTAAGAACAATCCTAAACTTTTACAGGTATTTTCTACTAATTAAAACCATCGATACTCAAACCTAACTCCACACACACATTCCATATGTGCTATTCCTACTCACTGCACTTTTTTTTATTTATTTACATTATTTTTGTATTTTTCACCATATTTTTAGTAAAATAGCTGGAAATAGGACAATAATGATCGTAAATAGAAGAAAAGCCTTAAAAATTATGCAAAAGTGCTAGAAAGAATGGATCACACATTAGAAACTTCTAGAAATCATTGAAATCAGATTCGAACTTATAAACATGAATTGATCATTGAAATTACATCAAAGTAATCAATTGGATAGATATCAGAGTATGCATTTGCTAACAGAGAATTTCAAACCTAAGATTACATGTTGTTATCTTTAGATTAAAGAAATTAACTGTACATGAATGCTTTTGACATATAGCTTTAACATAAAACTATCTTAAAGAATCATCTGGGACTTCAAATCATCATGAACTGATTATAATTATGATTTAGATCATTCAGACCATGTGAATAGCTGCTACTGTCAACAAGCTTTGAAAGCCCCTCTCAATCTGACTTGAGAATTAAAACTCCAGTCAAATAACCCAGAAAAGTAGATCTATGTTAAATTCATTCCAGAAACTCCTTACAGATCTCAGATCATCCAAAATCCATTTAGAAGCCATGATTAAATTTGCATTCATTCCTATTTATAAATAGAGTTGCACTATTACTATCAAAACTCATATCATATTTGATTTGCAACTTAAAGCATCAATTAAAGCACTCCATTATTCTTTAAGATCGTGAAACCCATCTTCAAACCCAGATTTGTTCATTAGAATATTCATTGAGTGCTTAAAATCTAAAAACATCTAAGACTTGTGCGATGAAGGTGTTCATCTCAGATGTGGTACAAATCAATCAAAAATAAATCTTAGGCATCATAATCATTCAATCAAGGACCTAGAACTCAATAAACATCAATTCATGGATCAGGAAACCCTATTGTGTTGCCTACCTAATGCTATAAATAGTGAAAGAGGAAACTCAAATTAGGCTTTCTAATTACCTTAAAACCAAACTCAAACCTTCATTTAAGTTCATTCCAACCTAATCCAACTTTCAAAAATCAAATTAAAATCGATCTCGATAGAATCCAGTTGTTTCCCACCTAGTCCTTTGATGTGGCTCTACTATGATGAACTAATCATCTAGGATCCCTACACACTATTGATTAGTGTTCAGGGTCCTTAGGTGATCCTTAGAAAATCATTAGGTCATCACAATAGCTTCTACTCAATGCATCAAGTTCCTTAGCCATTGCTACCTCAGCGATGAAGAAGAGCAGTAACACAAGTTGAAATTGGGCACAAGACCAATAAGAAATAAAAATCGAATCGAATTATCTAAAACCCTTCATAATCAATCCAATTACTCAATTAAAAGCTCAATTCAAACGATTAAATTCAATCAAAATCAATTTGAATCTCTAATCCATCGATTAAACATAAAAATCAAATGCGATTCAATCGATTGTATTACGCTGAATTCATATTAAGTGGGGAACCCTTATGATCAAGTGACTTGTGTGATAGAACTTTCAGGTGATTGGATGCGCTATAAGATCTAATAGCTAGTAAGCTTAAGATCCCATAGCTGTCTTGATGGATGAGGGGATTAGTGGATTAAAATGGTGAGGAAATAGTGTGAAGGCAATCATGGAGTGAGGTGGAAGAATAATGGAACCTGATGAGTGGATGGATCATCCACTTTGATCAAATTTGATCATAGAAGGTGGATTGTGGTTGAGAAACAACTACACCAATTCTCTATTAAACTTTGCTACTCTAAAGAAATGAAACATTAAATCCTAATATAAGCTATCTAAATTCAGATAATCTAAGCTATCAAATCAAGGAGGAGGATCAAGGTCACAAGCTCGAGGGGGAGCTATATATATATAGGTTGTGGAGCTGGGAAGGATCGAAATCAATAGGTGGAAGCCGTTGAGCATCAAGGGCTCTTAATGGATATGGGATGCATGTAAAGGTTTAGGATGAAGAGTGGCCAAAGGATGTGATCTAGAAATAGGCATGAATGTTTGGCATTGAGGATAATAAGTTAGTGGAAGATCCACCGTTCAATCAAAGTTAGGAGGAATGAATGGCTCAGGTTACTCAAGTTATTCTCGCTTGAGCAGAAGAAACTCAAGCATGGTGTAGGTGAGTTGGGTCATTTACAAAGGAGACCCTCGTAGTGAACTGGTATAAAATTTGCACAAAAATCTATAAGTGGTAGAAATTATTACCAATAGGTCCTTAAAAGCTTGCAAACAAGCCCCTGACAATTTCTAATGAAGAGAATGTGAAGGCTATATTAAATAGGAAGGACCTAAATGTAATGCACCCATTTCAAGGGCCAAATGAAGTCAAAATTCATTGAGATTTTTATTGCAAGTGATTTGAACTTGTTAGAAATTACTCCAACCATTGATTTTTGAATTTGAGCTCATTTTGGTGTTCAATTGTCATTTGATTCAGCTATTTATGTTAGGGATGCAAGAAATCAAGTTACGTGTCGTAGCGTAGTTTTCACACTTAAGCACTAGGTTGTTTAATTTATTACGAAACTCATTTTAGATTTAGGTTAAGTGAGTCCCGGTCAATCCAACGAGGAGGCTAAGTAGAGTTGGGCCTAATTAAGTTCCTTATTCTACTTTTGAGTTTTTACTTTTTCCATTTTTTTTCCTTTTGAGAAAGACTAAACTAACCTAAAGTAACTAGTTGCTTACTTTTTTTTTATTTTCTTTAGTGACAAAATGAGAGGCTAACTATCTATTTTTTTGTCTTTTCTCTTTTATATTGTTTTGGCTTTTGAGTTTGCGAAAAAGCGGGAAATACGTATTTACAAGTGCCAACTAAATAAGGACAGAAGCATTTTTATGATTTTCATTTTTGCAGATTTTTTTTACTTTTTGAATGAGAACATAAAGAGTAACAAGAACTAAGTTAACTTTTTTATTACAACAAAAAGGGAAATCATTACAACTTGAAACTAAGCAAACTTCATTACACTAATGGTGGCTCGAGCCACTTATACAAAGCTTTAAGAGAATATTTACAAGGCACACGCACTCATTCACTCATGAGATATGTAGAGATGACAACAGTGACTTCATGATTGGCTTGACAGGGAGCTTCTTGGAGGAAGGGAATACAAGTAGGAGTAAGGACAAAGGTTATGGTTGTGGTGATTATAGGGGTGATTAGGATTAGTTAGAATGCCATCAAGGATAGGATGAAGTGTTGTTGGCCCCTAATGTGGTTAGGTTAGGTGGCTCAGTAATGTGTGTTATGATATGCTCATTGGTTCTAATATTGGTGGTGATTACTATGGTGGAGGTTAGGGATATGGAGATGAATATCTTATACTTAGTAACAACCATGGTTTGCTCTAAATTGGTGTTCTCTATGGAGCCTACTTGGTGGGCTTAGTGCTAGATGGGACGGTGTTAGGTTCAAAATCACGATATTAATAAGTTTAAGTTATAGCATAGTCGCAAAATCTCACCTAGAAAAAATATAACAAAACTCAAAAGTGAGTCCCAGTCAAACTCTAGGAGGCAATAGATACGAAAATGATTCTAATTTTTACATTTTTTTTCTTTCTTGCTCTTCTTACAAAACTAACCTAAATCTACTTAAGGGACCTAAAACCTAACCTAAAATCTAAAGATGATGGCTAATCTCTTGGATGACGAACTCACTCGTCACTCTCTTGAAACACACAATCATGGTATAGTGCAAGTAAATATAGAAAGTGTACGAGTGACACTCATCATGGAATTCATGGATTATATGCATAACATCAAGAGAATTTTGATTGATTATTGGTTCTTTTATACAGGCGAGTGTCGCTATTTTTTTTTGTAAAATGAATCCTAAGATGACTAACCAAATCTACATGCAATTAACAATTAATGAATTAACTAAATATAATACAATTAAATACGAGATCATAACAAATAATGGGCCATGAAACTGAAAATATTATCTTGCATCAAAATATTCACAATGATTGAAATATTCTGAATGACAAAAGTAGAGGAATGCTTGATAATGGAACTAATAAGAATAAAAATAATAGAAATGAGAACTACTATAGCATAAATCCACCACGTCGGTAATGCTCACAATGAGCCATCGTCACTGGAGGGAGGTGGTGGCTAGACCTTGGGTAGATGGTCCTGTCAACATGCCACAAAAGAGAGGAGCAAACCTATAACTGAAGGGGAGTCTAAGTGTGCAAAAAGGGAAAAAATAAACTACCTACTTGCAAGAATTAAATGCAAAAAATAAGAAGCTAAGAATAACTATACTAGTATAAACTAAGGAACCAAGGGTGACTTTGTGTGGAGGGCCTTGAAGGTCATGTGGCTAGTGGTGTTGGAAGGGATTGGCTAGCCACCAAGGCAATGGTGGATGGCCTTAGGAGGAAGTGGAGGGAACTTGAGGTTGAGGAGAGGTTATGGCCAAATGGGAGAGGGAGGAGATGCTTTAAGTGGTGGCTTTAGTGGTGTATTTAAGGGAGGTGGGGGGGCGCTAGGGTTGGCGCAAGGGGAGATCGGGGTTAGGTGGTGGTTACCACTTTTGGAGGGGGAAAGGGTTAAGTGGCGTGCAGTAGGTTTAGGTAATGTTTCAAAGACTCAGGAAGACAAATCCAAATTTAGGTAAACACTTGAGAAATTAAGTGTATAGAGACCTGAGGAATCTAGGCAAAAAGACTTTGTTCTGCATTCCCTAACGTCAGTAAATCCTCAAAATCGAGAATTCTTGACTATACATTACTTAAATTCCAAAGACAACACTAAAGCATTTTTTTTTCGAAAATCACTTATTTAGAGTGAATACAATAAGAAAACATGCAAAATGCAAATGCACTAATTGAAGTTTTCATTGAAAATCCTAGGTATTGGCTAAAAATATTCAGTATATGTGTAGTACCCCCTTGCTTAAATTCTTGTATGTCGCCATGCATGATTGAATACATAGAGCAAAAAGTAGAATGAAAACACTGAAGGAAAGGAGTATAAAGGGTAGAAATCACCTGGAATAGCTCATGAATTTTTCATTTAGATCATTCTAACACCTATGAAATAAAACAAATATTCTATATATATAAAAACAAAAGATATTTACATATGTATAGATGCTGAGTTTAATGCCTCCAACTATGCAGAAACTCAATCATTCATCCTCAAGAATGTTAATGACTCCATTAGCAAGAGGAGTTTCCTAGGCTAAGAATGGCTTAAGGTGTTGGCCGTTCACTATAAAACATGCCCAATTTTTGGGTCCTAGATCTAAACAGCACCATTAGAGTATGGGCAAATCACTGCAAAAGGGCCAGCCTACCACTACTGGAAAATGGGACATGCCGTCAGTCAATTAAATCGATGGCAATAAAATTTTTGCCATTGCTTACTTAACTAAGTGACGGCAAAAGCTTGTACTTGACCAACCGCCTGTTGAAGAAAAGTGATTTGGCACGCGGTTGCCATTAATATTCGCCGTCGATTTAGTAACCGACGGCAAATATATTTTTACCATCACTTGTTAAAGTAAGCGACGGTAAAGGCCTATACTCGACCAGCCGCCGATTTAAGAAAAGCGATTCGGTGTGCGATTGTCATTAATATTCCCCGTCCCTCTAGAAACTAATGGGAAATATATTTTTGCCGATGATTAGTGTAATAAGTAATGGCAAAGGAATGTATTTTTCTGTACTAAATCTATTTCCACAGTGATTTCTCTATTCAGAAGTCTGACATATTATCAGACATCTGACCTATTGTCTGTGCAACTTATCTAGAACCCTATTTCAATCTTGTAAAAATAGGAAGGACAGGATCTTTGTATTAGACGTCTGACATTTATTCTAGACATCTTATAGTTCACTCTTTACAGTTGGTTATATGAATAAGAGACAGCGAAATGTCGGTTTAAATTTTCCACGGAATGTTTGGGCGCGATGGAGGGGAGACGTAATTTACCATTTACCAGTTGTTTCTTATATAACCAACGGTAAATGTCGGTTCAATGGGCGGTTAAAATTTTTAGCCAAAATTTGGGTGCAATGGGGGGGAGCTTTTAATTTATTCTTTTTCGTTGGTTACTGATATAATCGATGGAAAAGGACTATTAAACATATTCCTGCATAGAGCCCTCTCCTCCCCTATCACACATTCAGTTGTCGCTACCCCCTCTCTAAACCCTTGCTGCCGAAGCTCCTCGTCGATGCCCCTCCTCCTCCTCTGGTAACTCCTTATCCTCCTCCTCGTCTTCTTCATCCTCCTCCTCACGCCATCCTCCTCACACCCTCATCCTCCTCGTGCCTTCCTCCTCCACGTCGGTTGTTCTCCTCCTCTTGCCCTCGTCGCCTCGCCTCCTGCTGCCCCCTCCTCCTCCTCGACTCCTCCTCCCCAACCCCCTCCACCTCCTCCTCCCCCTCCTTCCGTCCTCCTCTTCCTCCATGACCCCTCCTGCCAGTATCCTCCTCCACCCTCGACCCCATCCTGACGGCCTCCTCCTCCACCATGCCCTTCTCCAATAGCCCCTCCTCCTCCTCCTCCCCCTCCTGCCATCCTCCTCATCCTCCCTAACCCCTCCTATCGACCTCCTCCACCTTGCCCCACTCCTGCTGGCCTCCTCCACCCTACCTCCCCTCTTCCTCCAAACCGACCCCCCTTTCCTCCTCCTCCCCCTCCTGTCGTCACCCTCCTCCTCCCTGACCCCTCCAATAGCCTCCCCTTCCTACCTGACCTCCTCCTGCCACCCCCTCCTCCTCCCCAACCCCTCCTCCACCTCCCCTCTTTGCCTCCCTCCTCATTTTACAGGGAACGCACCTACCCTCCCTCCTCGTTCGCCTGCCATCCCCCTCATCCTACTATTATGCCTTCCCCCATCCTCCTCTTCTCCTTACTGCCACCCTCCTCTTCATCTCCTTCTCATCTTCCTTTCCTAACTATATCAAATTAAAATGTTAAGTTATTAATAACATGATGATTGATTATTTAATTTATTTTGCACTATTGAATTTATAGGTTGTTGGTGACGGTCACCCTCGGTCACGCTCAGAAGTTGCAATACATCGGAGGTATAATTTCATTCCTTTAAATTTATTTTTATGGTATTTTAGGACTATATTAGATGTGGGGTATGGCCACATAATGTTATTTTTTGTATAATTTATTGTGAATGTGTGGTGTGCCCACTTGTTTGATTGAATGAAATTTAATGTGGGGTGTGTCCATTTTTATTATGAGTATTATTTTGATATGAAAGTTTATAGAAAACTAAAAATATAAGGGGAAATTCTATCAAATTTTTTTCAAAATTGTTTTAATGTTTAGTTGGGATTAATATATGTTGCTTAGGTCTGGTATTAGGTTGTGTATATGGTGCTTGGCCTAGGGTTTTAGGATTTGAGTTTGGAGAGGGTTATGGTGGTTGGGTTGGGCTAGGGTTTAGACATTTGGTTTGGGTCAGGGTTAGGGTTTTATGATTTAATAAGGGTTTAGGTTAGGGTTAGGGTTTTCGCTTGCTCTCGCCCTTGGTTTGCATGTATAGTTTAGGTTAGGGTTTAGGATTATAGTTATAATTTATTATTTAATTAATTTTACTTTTGAAGTTGCAAGTTATTAGTGTCGGGTACACTCGGAGGCTTCAGTAGTTTGATGCATATACATATATATGCATTCAATCTTTTTAATTTAATTGAATGATATTGTAGTTTTTTGTAAAATTTTTTAATGTTTAAATTAGTTATTATTTATAAGCACACACTTTCTAAAGAAAATATATGCATGCGAGGTTAAACATTAGGTATTCTAACCCCTAGGGTAAAAGTCCTCCGAGTCAAATTACGTCAAATTAATCGCCCGTTGAGACTTATGATCATGTTATACGGATAATGCAGGAAGTGTATGTATACCTCACTTACATGCATGATGTGTTATCTTTATAGCATGATGTGTTGCCTAAACACTAAACCCTGAACTCGATCGACTTTAGTTCGGTGAAGTACCGAACTAAAGAAGGTCCTTAAAGATTTGATGATAACTTAGTTTTGTTCATTACATGTAACCATGTGCGGTGAAATTTCGGTTGCTTATTCCTGCTCTTCTCTAGTATACCAACTAATCTTATCTAGTTTCCTATGGTGCCCTTAATTGGGTGTAAAAGGAAATCTAGCTATGGTTAGTATTGGGGGGTATCCTGGAGAAGCATGGGGAGATGCTGCCAAAATTTCACCGCTCTAAGGTTACATGTAATGAGCAAAACTAAGTTATCATCAAATCTTTGAGGATGGGCTATAAAGTGAAAATCTTAATCAACATACATATCATTTGGTCATTTTCCTTCCTAATAAGTGATTTATTTACATTAAATTTTAGGTTATAATGGATAAATCTTAAATTGGATTGTGGGGTTCAAATTACACCAGATATAAGGATAGAGTAATTTCATTCCTTGATTGGGTCCTTCATGATAATAGGAAGATATTTAGGCGAGGAGGTCAACTAGATAATATCTTCTGCCCATGTAGAAGATGTTTAACTAGTTCCTTGCTTAATCGTAATACTGTGCTTGAGCAATACATTTGTAATGGGTTGTGGCAGCATTATACTATTTGGGTAGTTCATAGAGAGGAGTTGGCTGAGAAAGTCATAAACAATGAGGACATTGTTGACCAAGAGATCGATGAGAGCATAACTGATAGAGGAGGTAAAGAAATAGAACAAATGTTGAACAAGATGGGAGTGGGAGAGGATATAGATACTGACGGGGATGATCAGTTCTGTTGTGATTCATTTTGTGATGCTGTTAAGGCAGCTAGGGATCCTATTGCTCCAGGTGTTACGAAAATGTCAAAGTTATCATTTTTGTTAAAGATGTTTCAACTAAAGGTTATGAATAGAGCTAGTGTTAAATTCATGACAGAAATACTTCAGTTTATTGCTGAGCTGTTGAATAACCCTGATGGTTTTTCGACTTCAAGGTATGAGGCAAGGAAACAGATTCGCATGCTTGGTTTGGATTGTCAGAAAATCGATTCATGTCTGAATTACTCATTCTTTTCAGAAATAGATTTGCAAATCTGAGTAATTGTCCCAAATGTGGACATGAGAGATATAAGGTAGGTAATAATGAAAGTATGAGGAAACAACCTCAGAAAGTTCTTCATTTGTAACGACCCGGTTCCCGAGTCCCTACGAGACACAAGAACCGGACCGACTCGACTAATCCCAAGATCTAGTCGTCCAACGAGGAAGTAACCAAAAGACAATAAAATAAACCACATTCAGCATGAATATAACTAACAGTAAGAAAGTACAGCAGTAAGGAAAGAAACTACTACAGTAAGTACCACCACAACAGTAAAACAGCATTTATCATATAACAGAAACTGCAGGTAAAGAAGGTACAGCGGAAACAAAACTACTCACTAGAACAGAAACAAAAGAGGTACAAAAGGCTGTGGTAACTCTATTGGACCCTACTCGGCCCAGCGTCCTCTGCAGCCGCCGACCCTGACTGCTCAACACCTGGTCCTGAAAAAGGTAACGAGTGTAACACGTCAGCAAAACGCTGAGTAGAGTGGCAAACTAACTAAAGGCAATAGTAGAGTGTACAGTAGCTGTTATGTTCTATTACTTCCTTTATTCACATCTTTCAATTTTTCTCACTATTTCATTTATTTCTCAGATCCTTTACTTGATCTCGAATGTCCTCGTGGGAACGATCTTGATTGCAGTCTTTTCCAAAAGTAGAAGTAGCACGTGGTGCTCTCCTGGCCGAGAGAGTCCCCCGTGGTGATCCTACCCTCAGTCAACCACCCGAAGGTCACTGACAGACGTAACGGTGACTACGGCACGCGCGATAAACGCACAGGTAGCTAGCCCGCACTGGCACGCGGTCAGTCGTTTCCGTTAACGGGTGCGCCCAAAGCACAGCACGGAACCAGGGCAGAGCCCTCTCAGTAACAGGGGTCCAACCCCTCCACAGTAACCAAACCGGGGCCTTGCCCCTCCACAGTCCGCGCACCCTCGCCTGACTACCCTGGTTTGCCCTAATGGGCCTAACAAGTCGGTGAAGGAGGCTAGCAGAACCCTGGGGCCCGTGGGGTAGCTAGTACTCTCCTAACACTACTAGCTCTCCTCGGTACTACGTACACGAGGGCCAACAAGTCGGTACAAAGCGGCCAATCCTAACCCCAGGTCCCTGGGGCGGCTGGCCCCACTCTGCACTAAACAGGTACAGGTACTTCCCTTGGTACTGCGTACCCAAGAGACAGTACAAACTACATCTCAGTTCCATTCCTTTTTCTTTCCAGGAGTTCCACTCCTAATTCCCTGTAGGGTTCCAGCTCTTTATCTCAGAACATCATATGTTTTACTTTCCAGATTCACGTTCTCAAAATCCATGATCTCAAACATGTTTCTTTATTCATAACAGGCAGCTGTTAATTCAAATTACAGGCAGCTTTATATTCCTTTCCATTTTTCCAAGACTGCAGTATTATACATTCCACTAGTTTTTCCATCCTAAGATTCATGCCACATCCTAGGATCTAGCATACAACTAGTTTTCCAGCCCTAGGATTCATGCATCACTTAGGAGCTATCATTCCATACATTTCTCATTCCTAGGATTCATGCAATGTCCTAGATTCTAGTTATGGTTTCATACTTTAACAGATTTTATTAGTAACTTAAGCCACTCTACCAGGTACAACGGGAGTAATGGGGGCGTGATTGGGAATCCCGCGTGCCTCCGCGACTCTCAAGACTGCAACCGAAGGAGGTCCTATCACAAGGATCAAACATAAGGAGTGTCTCAAAACAGTGTATAGCTACTGTAGACGAGTAGAGGAATTAATTCTGAAAAGAACGCAACTCGAATCGCGGAAAACGGAGCCCAAACGGGCCCTAAGCGGGTCGAAAAAGACGATACTGTGCAAAATCAGACGTCTGGAACTCCTTCCAGACGTCTTAAACAGTGGATCAGAGAATTACCTGTTGAGCTTGGTTCCCCGGATGTCCAGAAGTCTGCGGGGACGTCTGTCCTATACCCCAGACGTCCGATGGTCCACACGGACGTCTGTAGGTCACTCCCGCCGTCTGGTACAACTTACAGACGTCTGATTCGCAAAGGATGGCGAATCAGCGAACCTGCGCACGGCCAACCCCCCCTCCCTCAGTACGGTAAGTCGACAAGAAGGAAGAAGAAAGCGGAAACTCACCTTTCAGACGTCTGTATGATCTTACAGATGTCGACCTTGCCGTCTGGCTATCAACCCAGACGTCTGATTCTAGAAATTTTTCCAGAATCAGAACCCTGCTCGGCCTCCGCTCGCGACGCCGCCCGCGTCGCACCTCGCGCGTCCGCTGCTCCGACAGCAGCAGGTCCCTCTCCGTGACGCTCCGCGCCCCCTGCGCCCTCCGCCGGCCGGCCAAGCCGCTACAGCGAGCTCGCCCTCACGGCAGAGCCCCGCCCTCGCACGCCGCACCTCCTCCGCGCTCACTGCGGCTGCCGCTGCCGCCCTCGCGTCCGCTCGCTCTCGCGCACAGGAAGGAGAAGAAGGAGGAGACGGTGGAGATGGGAGGGGAGGCGCGCCCTTTTAAGGCCGCGCGAGGAGGAGAGAGAAGGTGGTCTCGGCGCGCCTGCAGCCGCAGAGAGAGAGAGAGAGGAATCGCAGGTCTGCGCGCACAGGCGCGCAGACGAACCTCCCGTGCGAACATAACTATTCTCCAGACGTTTGTAAACGATCCCGGACGTCTGGTCAGACGTCTGGATGTGATCCCAGACGTCTGGTCCGACGTCTGGGCCACCTCCCAGACGTCTTAAAAGGCGTCTGGGGCACGCGTTCGTTACAATATAACAAACTCAAATGAAGTTTCGTCCCCGAAACTTGCGCCAACTAGGGTGCGGGAAAAAGATGTCCAACTAACCATAACAAACTCAAAGAGGACCGAAGCCGGTCCGAAAAGACGTACCCGCGAAAAGCTCTGGGTACTGCTCCGGCATTGCCGCCTCAGGCTCCCAGGTAGCCTCCTCGTACCGCTGGCTCCTCCACAAAACCTTTACCAGGGGTACTTGCTTTCGTCTCAACCTGCGGACGGCTCGGTCTAGGATCTGCACTGGCCGCTCGGGGTAGGTCAGGTCGTCGCTCACCTCGACGCTCTCGTGACTCAGTACGTGGCTGGGATCGGCTACGTACTTCCTGAGGTTGGACACGTGGAACACGTCGTGCACACCAGAAAGCTGCGGGGGAAGGGCAAGTCTGTAAGCAACGGGTCCAACCCGCTCCAGGACCTCAAAGGGCCCCACGAACCTCGGCGCGAGCTTCCCTCTCACCCCAAACCGCTGTAAACCCTTCATGGGCGAAACACGAAGGAAGACGTGGTCCCCAACCTCGAACTGCACCCCTCTGCGTCTGCGATCTGCGTAGCTCTTCTGTCTGCTCCTGACAGTGCGGAGTCGTCTGTGGATCTGCTCGACTACCTCCTGACTCTGCCGGATCAACCTGGGGCCAACCTCCCACTTGGTCCCCACCTCAACCCAACTCAAGGGTGCCGTGCATTTCCGTCCGTACAGAGCCTCGTAGGGAGCCATGCCGATGCTCGAGTGATAACTGTTGTTGTATGCAAACTCCGCCAGGGGCAGGTGCTCCTCCCAAGAGCCCCTCCAGTCTAGTACACAGGCACGCAAAAGGTCCTCAAGTGTCTGTATCGTGCGTTCCGACTGTCCGTCCGTCTGGGGGTGGTAAGCCGTGCTAAACCTCAACCTCGTCCCCAAAGCCTGCTGAAACTCAGCCCAAAACTGGGACGTAAAGCGGGTATCCCGGTCGGATACAATCTCCCGTGGAACTCCGTGTAGTCGCACCACATCACGGATATACCTCTCTGCCAACTGTGCTGGTCCCAAAGTGACTCGGATCGGCAAGAATCGTGCCGTCTTCGTCAATCTATCCACTATTACCCAGACTGCGTCGTGTCCTCGCTGGGTAACAGGTAAGCCCACCACCAAGTCCATGGTGATGCTCTCCCACTTCCACTCTGGCACTGGAAGCGGCTGAAGCAGCCCTGCAGGCCTCTGATGCTCGGCTTTCACCTGCTGGCACACAAAGCACTGCTGTACGAACTCACCCACATCCCGCTTCATCCCTCTCCACTAGAACTCGCGTCTCAAGTCATGGTACATTTTCGTGTTTCTGGGATGTATGGTGAATCTGGAACCGTGTGCCTCAGTCAGGAGCTCTCTCAACAGCTCCTCGTCTCTGGGGACGCACAACCGTCCCCTCAAGCGTAACACCTGGTCTGTGAAAGAGAAGTCCCCTGGGTCCCCTGATAGTACACTGTCGCGCAAAGACTGCAAGTATGGATCGGCCATCTGTCCCGTGATGATGCGGTCTATCAACTCTGGCCTGGTCTGCCGTGTCACCGTCACTGCCCCACAATACCCTCGTAACTCTAGAGGTCGCCAACTGCCCACCTCCTCCAAAAGGCTCCAACTCTGTAACTGTAGACTGGCCAAGCGTGCGGGCGCCTTACGGCTCAAGGCATCAGCCACCACATTGGCCTTTCTCGGGTGGTAGGAGATGCTGCAGTCATAGTCCTTCAGGAGCTCCAACCAACGTCTCTGTCTCATGTTGAGCTCCTTCTGGTCAAAAAGATATCTGAGGCTTTTGTGATCTGTAAAAATCTCGAAGGTCTCACCGTACAAGTAGTGCCTCCATGTCTTCAGCGCGAAGACAACAGCTGCCAACTCTAGATCGTGGGTAGGGTAGGTATGCTCATGGGGCTTCAGTTGCCGCGAAGCGTAAGCGACCACGTGACCCCTCTGCATGGGCACACCTCCTAACCCCTGCAAGGAAGCGTCCGTGTAGACAACGAACCCGCCACTACTGTCAGGGATGGTGAGCACGGGAGCCGAGGTCAACCTCTCCTTCAGCTCCAGAAAACACGCCTCACAGGCGTCTGTCCAAGCGAAAGGCACATCCTTCCGGGTCAACTGTGTCATAGGACGTGCAATCTGCGAAAACCCTCTGATGAACCGTCTGTAGTAACTTGCCAGTCCCAGGAAACTGCGAATCTCAGTGACTGAACGCGGTCTCTCCCACCTGAGCACTGCCTCGACCTTGGCGGGGTCCACCGCCAGGCCGTCTCCAGAGATCACATGCCCTAAAAAGGTCACCTCCCTTAACCAGAACTCGCACTTGCTGTATTTGGCGTACAGCCTGCGTCGTCTCAGAGTGTCCAGAACCATCTGCAAGTGCTGTCCGTGCTGCGTCCGATCTCTAGAATAGATGAGTACATCATCTATGAAAACCACCACAAACTGGTCCAAGTACGGTCTAAACACCCGGTTCATCAGGTCCATGAAAGCAGCGGGGGCATTGGTCAGTCCAAACGGCATGACCAAAAACTCGTAGTGTCCGTAGCGGGTGCGGAAAGCTGTCTTGGAGACGTCGGTCTCCCTGATCCTCAACTGGTGGTATCCAGACCTCAAGTCGATCTTGGAAAACACCGTGGCACCCTGCAACTGGTCAAACAAATCGTCGATCCTCGGCAGCGGATATCTGTTCTTGATGGTGACCCTATTCAGCTGTCGGTAGTCCACACAAAGGCGTAGGGTCCCATCCTTCTTCTTCACAAACAGTACCGGGGCTCCCCAGGGAGACGCACTGGGCCTCACGAAACCTTTCTCCAAAAGGTCCTGCAACTGAGACTTGAGCTCTCGCAGCTCAAGCGGTGCCATCTTGTATGGCGCGGTGGAGATGGGGCTGGTCCCTGGTACTAGTGAGATCTCAAACTCGATCTCACGCTCGGGCGGTAGTCCTGGTAACTCGTCTGGAAACACGTCGGGGTACTCTCTGACCACCGGGATGCTCTGGAAGTCTGCCACGGGGCTGTGCTCTGCCACCACACAAGCTAGGAAGCCCTCACACCCCTGGCTCAAAAGTCTCGCTGCCCGAAGTGCCGAAATGCACCTGAAACCTCCATCCACTGGCTGCCCGTAAAACTCGAAAGAAGGCAGCTCCGGAATGGAGAAGACAATCTTCCTCTCAAAACAGTCTACCAAGGCGTGGTAAGCGGACAGCCAATCCATCCCCAGAATCACTCCAAAGTCCTCCATCTGTATCATAATCAGGTCAGCTGGCAGGCTATGTCCCCCGATGCTGACCCCGCAACCCGTGTACACCTCCTCAGCTACAAACAACTGACCACTCGGACCTCTGATTACGAACGGATTCTCTAACAGTGTATAATCCTGGTCCAAACTAACTGCGAAACTGGCTGCGACAAACGAGTGCGTAGCGCCGGAATCGAAAAGCGTGTAAACGAGTCTGCCAGAAACTGAAACCATACCTGCTACCACGGATCCCGATGCTCTGGCGTCCCTGTGTGTTAGGGCGTTGATACGCCCCTCAGCCCTAGGTGCGGACGGAGCAGCCACACTCTGCGTCGGACGGGCAGGTGCTGGCCGGTACCCTCCTCGCGACTGCAGTCCTCCTCCTCGTGCCTGGGAACCGCGGCCTCCTGCGCGCCCTCTAGTGCTCTGCGCGGGAAGTATCTGCTGACCTCCTGCCCTAGATGGGCAGTCCCTCCTGACGTGGCCTGGCTGGCCACACTGGTAGCAGAGGGGAACCCGACTCCCGCCCTCAGTGAGTCCCTGCTGTCGTCTAGGCGGGGGTCCGATGCTGGCGACTGGCCCCTGTCGAGGGCCCCCAAAGGCCACTGATGGCCCTGCACAATGTGACGGCTCTCCTGCGGACGCCACGTGTCTCCGTTGAGTTCTCCTAACACGCCTGGTGTGGCGGCGGAAATCTCGTTCCACCACTAACTCCCCTGTCGTACGCTCGGAAGGGGGAGGGGGTGGCGACGTGGGTGGAAGCTGAAATTCTTCTTGAACCACCTCTCGAATCAGTTGGACGAGGTCCCGAGACGATATACTCAGGAGAAGAGGAGGGGTAGTATGTATTCCAAGCCCGACACATCTGTCCCCCAGGCCCTGACCTCGGCCGTGCCTGCGGCCCACCCTCCTAGCTCCACGACGCGGCATCTCCTACAATGGAGACGTGAAACAAAACGGAAACGTCAAAACAGACGGTACCTAACAAAACTTCTAAGAGCTCATGTCAAGAGATATGTTGTGGTGGCTACTCTAGCTATAAACATGTGAAATGGTTATTTTCCAGTCAGTTGATTCACTTCTCGGGACGACCTTGCTCTGATACCATCTTGTAACGACCCGGTTCCTGAGTCCCTACGAGACACAAGAACCAGACCGACTCGACTAATCCCAAGACCTAGTCGTCCAACGAGGAAGTAACCAAAAGACAGTAAAATAAACCACATTCAGCATGAATATAACTAACAGTAAGAAAGTACAGCAGTAAGGAAAGAAACTACTACAGTAAGTACCACCACAACAGTAAAACAGCATTTATCATATAACAGAAACTGCAGGTAAAGAAGGTACAGCGGAAACAAAACTACTCACTAGAACAGAAACAAAAGAGGTACAAAAGGCTGTGGTAACTCAACTGGACCCTACTCGGCCCAGCGTCCTCTGCAGCCGCCGACCCTGGCTGCTCAACACCTGGTCCTGAAAAATGTAACGAGTGTAACACGTCAGCAAAACGCTGAGTAGAGTGGCAAACTAACTAAAGGCAACAGTAGAGTGTACAGTAGCTGTTATGTTCTATTACTTCCTTTATTCACATCTTTCAATTTTTCTCACTATTTCATTTATTTCTCAGATCCTTTACTTGTTCTCGAATGTCCTCGTGGGAACGATCTTGATTGCAGCCTTTTCCAAAAGTAGAAGTAGCACGTGGTGCTCTCCTGGCCGGGAGAGTCCCCCGTGGTGATCCTACCCTCAGTCAACCACCCCAAGGTCACTGACAGACGTAACAGTGACTACGGCACGCGCGATAAACGCACAGGTAGCTAGCCCGCACTGGCACACGGTCAGTCGTTTCCGTTAACGGGTGCGCCCAAAGCACAGCACGGAACCAGGGCAGAGCCCTCTCAGTAACAGGGGTCCAACCCCTCCATAGTAACCAAACCGGGGCCTTGCCCCTCCACAGTCCGCGCACCCTCGCCTGACTACCCTGGTTTGCCCTAATGGGCCTAACAAGTCGGTGAAGGAGGCTAGCAGAACCCCGGGGCCCGTGGGGTAGCTAGTACTCTCCTAACACTACTAGCTCTCCTCAGTACTACGTACACGAGGGCCAACAAGTCGGTACAGAGCGGCCAATCCTAACCCCGGGTCCCTGGGGCGGCTGGCCCCACTCTGCACTAAACAGGTACAGGTACTTCCCTTGGTACTGCGTACCCAAGAGACAGTACAAACTACATCTCAGTTCCATTCCTTTTTCTTTCCAGGAGTTCCACTCCTAATTCCCCGTAGGGTTCCAGCTCTTTATCTCAGAACATCATATGTTTCACTTTCCAGATTCACGTTCTCAAAATCCATGATCTCAAACATGTTTCTTTATTCATAACAGGCAGCTGTTAATTCAAATTACAGGCAGCTTTATATTCCTTTCCATTTTTCCAAGACTGCAGTATTATACATTCCACTAGTTTTTCCATCCTAAGATTCATGCCACATCCTAGGATCTAGCATACAACTAGTTTTCCAGCCCTAGGATTCATGCATCACCTAGGAGCTATCATTCCATACATTCTCATTCCTAGGATTCATGCAATGTCCTAGATTCTAGTTATGGTTTCATACTTTAACAGATTTTATTAGTAACTTAAGCCACTCTACCAGGTACAACGGGAGTAATGGGGGCGTGATCGGGAATCCCGCGTGCCTCCGCGACTCTCAAGACTGCAACCGAACGAGGTCCTATCACAAGGATCAAACACAAGGAGTGTCTCAAAACAGTGTATAGCTACTGTAGACGAGTATAGGAATTAATTCTGAAAAGAACGCAACTCGAATCGCGGAAAACGGAGCCCAAACGGGCCCTAAACGGGTCGAAAAAGACGATACTGTGCAAAATCAGACGTCTGGAACTCCTTCCAGACATCTTAAACGGTGGATCAGAGAATTACCTGTTCAGCTTGGTTCCCCGGACGTCCAGAAGTCTGCGGGGACGTCTGTCCTATACCCCAGACGTCCGATGGTCCACACGGACGTCTGTAGGTCACTCCTGCCGTCTGGTACAACTTACAGACGTCTGATTCGCAAAGGATGGCGAATCAGCGAACCTGCGCACGGCCAACCCCCCCTCGCTCAGTACGGTCAGTCGACAAGAAGGAAGAAGAAAGCGGAAACTCACCTTTCAGACGTCTGTATGATCTTATAGACGTCAACCTTGCCGTCTGGCTATCAACCCAGACGTCTGATTCTAGAAATTTTTCCAGAATCAGAACCCTGCTCGGCCTCCGCTCGCGACGCCGCCCGCGTCGCACCTCGCGCGTCCGCTACTCCGACCGCAGCAGGTCCCTCTCCGCGACGCTCCGCGCCCCCTGCGCCCTCCGCCGGCCGGCCAAGCCGCTCCGGCGAGCTCGCCCTCACGGCAGAGCCCCGCCCTCGCACGCCGCACCTCCTCCGCGCTCACTGCGGCTGCTGCTGCCGCCCTCGCGTCCGCTCGCTCTCGCGCACAGGAAGGAGAAGAAGGAGGAGATGGTGGGGACGGGAGGGGAGGCGCGCCCTTTTAAGGCCGCGCGAGGAGGAGAGAGAAGGTGGTCGCAGCGCGCCTGCAGCCGCAGAGAGAGAGAGGAATCGCAGGTCTGCATGCACAGGCGTGCAGACGAACCTCCCGTGTGAACATAACTGTTCTCCAGACGTCTGTAAACGATCCCGGACGTCTGGTCAGACGTCTGGATGTGATCCCAGACGTCTGGTCCGACGTCTGGGCCACCTCCCAGACGTCTTAAAAGCCGTCTGGGGCACGCGTTCGTTACATCATTACTTTCCACTGACACCTAGGCTTCAATGCCTTTTTATATCAACTAAAACTGCATGGTTGATGACATGGCGCCAGGATTGTAAATCTCAAGATGGAAGAATACATCATCCTACTGATTTAGAGGAGTGGAAAAGATTTTACGAAAGAAATAATTTATTCGCTTTAGAATCCAGAAACGTGCAGTTGGGTCTTGCAAGTGATGGATTCAGTCCATTTAAGAGTATGCACCCGTTGTACTCTATATGGCCAGTGGTAATGGTCACTTAGAACTTACCTCCCTGGTTGTGTATGAGATCATCATTCATGATGTTGACCTTATTAATCCCCAGTCCAAAACAACCAGGAAATGCAATAGATGTTTATCTCCAGCCATTGATTGATGAACAAAAATAGTTGTGGTACACCGACGTGAAGATGTATGATGCAGAAAAAAAATAATTTTACCATATGCATGCAGCATTATTGTGGACCATAAACAACTTCCAAGCGTACGCAAATTTGTTAGGTTGGAACACTAAAGGAAAGCTTGCTTGCCCAGTCTATATGGAAGAAACTCATCACCTACGATTACTGGAAAGTAAGAAATTCTATTACTTAGGGCATCATAGATTTTTACCTATTGAACATAGATGGCAAACATCACAGTTCAAGAGTAAATTTGACGGCAAGATGTGTCGGTATTCAAAGAAAAATCCAAAGAATAAACTTAGTACAGATTCTATCAGGTTACTTGGTCAGGTTATAATAGAGAGATTATAAGAAATGGATAAGATACGGTTGGGCCGACCATTCAAACAAGACCAGATAGCCTAGAGGGATCTGGATTTTGAAAGAGAAGCATTTAATGTGGGCTCAAGTTTAGGTAATAAATCATGTATCTTTAAGAAGTAAATTACTTCTATGTTTTAAAGTTTATTATTACTTCAAAAATATATAATGAGTATGATTAATGTTTACACAGGTAGAGTAGCAAGAGGACAGGGGAAGACCAAAAATCTAGACCTCCAGCGTATCCCCAAGGGCATGAGGATAACAATTAGGCATAGAACCACAGGGAAGGTAGAGAATTACCTGGGCATTATCAGTCGAGTGGGCATAATTATTAAGTCCATTGTGTCCATTTGCTACCTCGACTGGAGGAAGGTGCCTGCAGAGCTAAAGAGGCATATCATCCGTCAGTTGGAGGTAATTTTATTTATAAAAGTTATTTCTTTTATAACTTGATCTTAAAATTATTATAAAATAAGATTAACCAATATTTTTTAAAATTAATGTAGGTAAATTACGATTGGGGTGGCGACCCTAATGCCTCTCAATATATCCTTAAGCACATCGCTAAAATCCACAAGGATTGGAGGTCGGAGACTAAGAGAAATGTAAGAATTTTCAAACATTTACACTTTTTATGCACATAATTTCTTATATTATTTTTAACAATTTTTATTTGGTATTTAGTTTTTCTGAGGAGGCAATGAATGATGCTCCTCCTGATGTCATGCTTGACGATTGGAAGAAGGCATGCGAGCATTGGCTGGATCCGAAGACGGAGGTTAGTAAGTAATTAAAAATTACTTCATTAATTTCATATCTCTTAAATTTATAAAAAACATTATTGTATATGTCCATAGGAGCAAGCAAAAAAAATAAGGCCAATAGGGCTAAAGCTCCAACACAGACCCATTGTTTGGGTCGAAGGAGCATCGAGATGGTAAGGAGCCATTATGTAAGTGTTGGAAATACTTTTAAGTTGAATATTACTTAATTTTTAAGTTATTTTAACCTAATTGTATCATTTTTATATTTTTAGTTTGCTGCACATAATAGGATTGAAATGAATAGAATGGATATCTACGAGGTCACCCATAATAAGGCTGCAGCTGAGGGTACTTGTAAGTAGATTCATCAGTCATACCACGGAAAACACGTAAGTTTCCTAAACTCAAAAAATTTATAACTTTATATATATATTATAATAATATTTTTTAATACATTTATGATTAAATGGTACAATTAGTACATCCCTCCACTAATGATACCTCTGAGAGCATCCAGTAGCCTTTAGATGCAGAGGAGGCATTTAGGACAATGATGCCACTAGACCACGATGGTTTTGTTTGTAATGCGGGGAGGGCATACATGTTATCTACCAGGTATGGAAGGAAAGGTGCCATCTCAGCTATTTTCGTCGATCAGTTACATAAAAAGATTGACACATTACAGAGACGAGAGGAGAAGGAGAAGAGAGAGGTAGAGATGAATAATAAGATGAGTGCCATGGATGATAAGCTTCAAATTCTTATACTCCAGCAGAAAAAGGGTCAGTCAGAGCATCCATCTTCCAGAAATCTCAACATCTACAGACAAGACGACGACTCCATGGGTGGTGCAAGTGGAGCTAATGGCATTGGAGCAGCTGTATCTTGATTTCTATTTATTTTCCTTTCTTATGTTTTTCATGTAACATTTTTTATGTAAATATTTCATTTTCAAACTTTTAATGTATTAGATTTTATATTTATGAAATATAAATTTTTGTTCATTTTTATTTAAAGTAGATTTAGTAGGTATTTTCCATCATCTGGAAATTAAAAAAAAACCATACATTTACCGTCGATTATTTGAATAACCGATGACAAATATCCAATGGTAAAAATGTGATATAAGTGTCGATAGAAGATTTCTATACCGTCGCTTCTTATGATAATTGACGGCAAAAGTAATTTTACCGCAGCTTATATAAGAGACGGTGTTTTCTTTAAACGACGGAAAAATTAAAAAAAGGTGCGCTAGCACGTGAAAGAATAACTTAACAATGCTGTCACTTATTTAAATAAGTGATGGTAAATCAAATTATTGTCGATTTGAAACAGACGGAAAAAGGCCCAATTGCTTTGTTGGATGAACGATATTTCGAAGTTGGATGTTCCTTGTAACCGATGAGAAAAAGTAACTGTGACGGTATCTATGCCATCGCCTTGTTGCATTGGTTATAATGGCCTTCCCATTGGTTCTCAACCGACGGCAAAAAGTGAACTTGTTGTAGTGTACTTGGACTTCAGCTTGCCTGCAAAAATTTGAGTTTGGAATCAAATAATAGAACTTGCTAGTTAGGCAAGAAAGATTTCCTCTAGATATGGCAATCCTAAAAGGCCTTAGTCTTATCCTTATAGATCTTTGCATTCTCATAGGCCTCCTGCCGAATCTCCTCAAAGTCTTTAAGCTCGAGCTTCCTTTCATAACCTCTTGCATTGAGGTTAAAATTACAATTTTGTACCACCCAAAAGGCATGGTGCTTTAGCTCAACCGAAATGTGATAGGCCTTTCCATACACCATGTGGTATGGTAACATTTTGAGTCGGCCAAAAGAAACTTGACTATAAAATCTTTGCAATGATTTTTTTGCCAGAGAAATGACCACCATAGGCATCGCTATGGAAAAAAGATAACAAACTTGATATCTTAGAATCAGGCAGGCACCTCCGGATCGCCTAATCAAATCCAATATGGAAAAGTAAGGGGTTGTCCTAGAAATAAAATTTGGCTTCAAATAAGAATTTGACCTTCTGGTCGTTGGATAATCTCATAGGTATCTTGCTTGAGACAAGATAGTTTGTGATATCAATATGCTAGGAAAGCTCTAATGAATCTATAGCCAAAAGAGATTCATCCAAAAGGCTATTTGACATGAGTAGGGAGTACGAAATGTGGACTGGGTCAAGACGGGATAAGTGATCAATCACTATATTATGTGCTCCAACCTTGTCACAGATTTTGATATCAAATTCCCATAATAGAATGATCCATCTGATCAAGTGGGGTTTGGCATCCTTCTTTGCCAGCAAATGGCTTAGGGTCGAATGATCAGTAAAAACAATGACTTTTAACCCAAGGAGATAAGAGCAAAATTTCTCCAGCTCGACTAATAGTTCTTTTTTAGTAACTGTATAATTATGCTAAGCCTCATTTAGCATCTTGCTAGCATAGTAAATGATGAAAGGGTAGCACTCTTGACGCTAGCATAGAATGACTTCGACAACAAAATTGGTGGGATCACACATAATCTCGAAATCAAGAGCCCAGTTGGATGGTTAGAGAATAGGAGAGTTAGATACAACGCTTCACAAAGTCTCAAAAGCACTGAGACATGAATCAAAATCAAATGGGATGTCGACTATGTGAAGATTTGTCAAAGGACGAGTGATTTTCAAGAAATCTTTGATAAATCTTCTGTAAAATTCAATGTGTCCCAAGAAAGATCTAATTTACTTGATTGAGCTACGTGGAGGTAATCAGGAAATGATATTAGACTTTGCTCGGTCAACCTCAATTCTGTTCTCTGAGATCTATGACCTGGTACTATACCATCCCTCACCATGAAATGGCTTTTCTCCCATGAAAGTACTAGGTTAACCTCAATACACCTCTTTAAGATCTTGGTGAGGTTATCAAGACAAGATTGAAAATTATCTCTGAAAATAGAGAAATCATCCATGAACACTTCCACAAAGTCCCCTATCATGTTTGAAAATATGGCCATCATGCAATGCTAAAGAGTCATGGGTGTGTTGCATAGGCCAAAGGGCATTGGCTTGAAAGCGAAAGTACCAAAAGGACATGTGAAACTTGTCTTGTCTTAATCTTCTAAGCTAATCACAACATAATTATACCCAGAGTATCCATCCAAAAAGAAGAAGCATCATCTGGCTAGCCTTTTCAAAATTTGATCAATGAAACGCAAAGGAAAATGATCCTTCTTTGTAGTCGTGTTCAACTTCCAACAATCAATACAGACCCACCACAAAGTCACAGTGCAGGTCTGAATGGATTCTCCTTTTTCATTTTTTATAATGATGAGTCTAGCCTTTTTAGGTATGATCTATATGGGACTCACCCACTTGCTGTCAAATATTGGATATATAATATCAACATCCAGCCATTTAATGATCTCCTTCCTGACAGCCTCCAACATATTCGGATTTAGCCATCTTTGAGGTTGTTGAGAAGGTTTCGCTCCCTCATCTATGTATATATGATGAGTACAATAAGAGGGTTGAATGCCATGGAGATCAGAGATACTCCACCCAATAACAGCGCTATGAGCTTGAAGCACAGAAATCAATTGTAGCTCCTATTCTCGGGTTATGTGAGAATTGATAATAACTGGGTATGTCTCAAGTAAGGCCTTGAGTTCAATCACGGATGGAGGGGATAAAGAATCATTTGTAGGAGAGGATTCCTGCAAGGAAGAGTAATAAGGGGAAAGAGAAGAATCAGAAGTGTATATCTGTTGATCCTGATAATAACTCATGCTACTTAGTCCTACACCTAAAGGGAGGTTAGTAGTGATTACATCAGTGAGGAAGAAAAATTTAGATCCTACACCATTATGATTGCGGGGTTCGAATAAGGATGCAAGTGACTAGAGGTCGATGCCCAAGTGTCTCATCGAGTGTCCTTGGTCTTCCTCCTACACGAAGGTGGTAAAAACTAAACTCATGCTCCATACACTATGGTTTGGAAATGCCATCGAGGTTAGACATGGATCTAGGATCCTGTTAGCATGTCTCGCAAGTGGTCCAAAACCATCCGGAGCAATCACACCATCCTACACCAGTAGGGGCAAGTCAGAAATATATAATGTATCAGAAAAATCAGAAGATATGATATCTAGGGTGTCAAGGTTAGAGAGACACCCCAAACAGTTTGATTCGGGAAGTGGTGAGATGTGTAGTGCATCAGAAGTGGTCTCAAGTGGAGTTTGGTCCAAAAACCCTGATAAGGAAGATGAATGGAGCATTGGGTCACTGTAGAGGAACCCAATGTTCACATAGTGCTAGGGTTCTTCATATTCCAACTCGATTAGATCACAGTCGAAGTTCTTTGTTGCGCTAAAAATGTCCAACCTAAGTCTTTCATTGTCTAGGGCAATCTCCATACACCCAGATGCACAGTCGATGTTCACTCGAGCTGTCGCCAAAAATGGATGACTGAAAATAATCGATGCATCTTGAAGATTAGGAGGGAGGAACCTCCATGTCCAATACAAAAAAGTCCGCAAGAAAGTAGAATCCACAGACTTTTATGATGACATTCTCAACACCCCCTCGGTGTTTTTACCTATCGATCAGGCAACTGAATTGTTACCGAGGTTGTTTTAACTCCCCAAATCCAAATCGATCATATATGAAAGTATGAGACAAGCTTATTGATTACGGCAGATTTGCATGCGAAAAGGTTTAGATTTTGGAAAGCCCATCGTCGTAGTTTGATTCATGAGAAAATCCGTCAATCAAATAAAATTTATAACCAAAACTCGAAATGGGAGTCTTGGGTCGAACACAGGTAGGCCAACATTTGGTTTTATGAAATCCACATTTCACTTTATTTCTTTTTTTTATCACTTTTATCTTTTATAATTTTTTTTCGAAATCTTTTAGAAAGCAAGAGATCAGATCGACAATTGTTAATCTAACTAATCTCTTGCAAAACATAAGAGAGTGAGAGAGAATGACATATATTTTTGAATCAAACGTTTGCTACAACTAGGAAAGAGGGAAAGATTACACTACAAAAGTAATAAAGATAGAAAGAGCTGAGAGAATCCCCCTCGACTATCACTCAGAGGATGACTCACTCTGACATCGCCTGGAGGAAGGTGGTGAGGAGCAGGAGGAAGGCGGATGCAGTCGGTGGATGGAGGATGGGGTAGGACGGCGTTGCAGTGAGGATCTTCTTCTTGAAGGGAGGTGAGAAGCCGACCAAAGGATGCTCTATGAAGAGGGATGAGAGGCAGGAACAAATGTTTATTTTCTACTCTAGAGGAGCATCCCAGGCTTGGGACAAACTCTCTCTAGAGCCTTGGAGGTGGTGAGAGGAATAAAGGAAGAGATGAAGAAAAATGAGAGGGGTAGGGGTCCTTTCATAGTGGAGGAAAGAATCAAATTCTTATACAGGACATTTAGTGATGGTCATAAACGTTGCTGAAAATCCACCGCAAACATCGCTGAAGACAGCCCATGTGCCCACGCAGTCACTACGCTGGCTCGCGCTCTGCCAGCTACCCACCCACGTGTGCTGCTGCACGTGCGTGCCTCCACACACGCGCGCTGTATGTGCGTGTGGTGGTGCGTGCGTGCGCATGGGCGGCCTGGGTTGTGCCACATGGCTCGATCTGGGCCATCCATCTTCTTTTTGTTATAGAGGGTACTACAGAGGTAGGATTGAGTCAATTTTCACGCCGTTGGGCTGCGATCGTCAACCCAAATCCATGCACATGATTGGATTTGTCGTTTGAAGCTCTAAATTATGTCACTAAGTCCCTTGGCCATTGATCTTCCTCGAACTTCATATGGTGCTACGGGACTCTGATTAAGGCGATTTCAGAAGCATTGGACTTCGATCGTCATCCTGATCAGATCCGTATGGTCGGATTATCAATCCAAAGCCTCAAAATAAATCTCCTTCTCTCTCGACCACAAAAAGGATACAATTAACCTAAAGTATACATAATTAATCTAAATGTAGAATGATGCATGCTATGCCATATTTATAATATGGAATGAAAATCTAAGCCTAGGAGCATGCATAAATAGTCATTTTAACCTAAATGGATGTGTCTACATCATACCCCCATGCCTATCTTTTGCTAGTCCCTAGCAAAATTAAACTACATGCTTTGTATAAAAGCAGAATTAGGACTCGATCGCTTAGGCCTAAGTTTTTTTTTTTTTTTGAAAAAACCTAAGTTGTTTATTAATAATAGAAAATTTCAACTAAGGTCCTAAACTACGAAAGCTCAACAGTACCCGGGTGTCTGCCAGAATGTAGATAGCCCAAGTCCTCGCCTTGTTTGAAAAGGGAAGATAATTTTTTTTTCTTCTTTTCTAATTTTTTTGGACTTTTGGAGTTTGAGAGTTTCAGGATAACTTTTTACAGCTACTCGACTCACCCAAGACTCGAAAAAGACACTAAGTGTTATGCATCTTGTGAAAAGAGTGAGACTCACTAGGTGGTCATTAAAATGGACTTCAAGTTTCTACGACCCTAGGTGACCTTGCCTAAAGGTTTATCTTTTTGAATGATAGCTTTCTCCCTACTTCTTTTATTTATGTGGTCAACATAAGGATGAACCCAGTGTATATCTCCCCAGTTTATTCTACTTCCTCGCTTCTTCCCAAAGTGTTTTGGGAATTATTGTGCATTTTTGTGAGTTGAGCTCTAGACAACTGGTTAATGGGATGTTACTCACGGTAATTTACCAACCATACTCGTACGATGAAGTGTGATTTTATTTATTTATTTTTCTTATTTTGTCCTTTTTTTTTTAAGTAGGTGGCTTCCCTGATCTAAGATTTACCTAAAGGCAGTACGAAGAAAATGGTCTTGTGGTTGGGCTCTGGACAACCAGCCGATGAACTGTTACCACCGACAACTTGCCAGCCATACCACCCTAGATGGTTCATTAGCTACCCAATTTTTGAAGAAACTGCCAAAAAGTGAGTTAGTGAAAAAAGTGTGCAGAAGCTTAGGCTTAAAGTCCTCTCAAATCGGAGAGTAGGTTGATAAGTCGTATACTTATCACCCCAATTTATTGACCAAATTAAAATAAAATTACTTGGCAAGGATTCGAGACTAAGTACACATACGAGTGGACACTCAGGCTAATTAAGCTTGAAGAACTGAACAGTCTAAGTATTCAGGTCCCAAAGTACCAATTCCTAAAGTTTGCAACTCTTAATGCCTAATCTCTCATCTCCTAATTCTATTTGTTTTTTTTGTCTTTTTGAATTTTCATTTTTTTTAAAGAAACTAAAAGAAATTCTACAGAGTTAACAAAATGATTTCAGGATTAAGTATCCACCTACCCATGCCTAAATGATGCAATGTCTTCATTGTAAAAACAAAGACATAAAAAGGGTGGAATAATAGAATATCACCTGAATTTCATGATAATTTGGTCAGCTTTGGAAAGAATGTGAAATATACACACATGCTATATTTATTGCCTTCAGCTTGGCATAAAATACAAACAAAGATGAAATATAGAATTCACAAGTGTGGGTCAAAATCAAAATCAAAAGATTAATCCTCAAACCCGCTAGCAGAAGATGTTCACAGATGTGGACTAAGTTGTGATGCAGACCCATGCCCCAAGGTCGACTGGTTCTAAGGTTCTAGATGAAAATCACCCAGAACCTAAGATTATTATGCTTGCAGGGCTGGGGCTGCGGTTTGGTGGTGTGCAACCCAAGACTAAAGTGTCGAACAACGGATTGATCTAATTCATTAAACTCGAGTGTCCACTTAAAGTTTAGCTCAGAAAAATAATCAATTATTCCAAGCTTGTGTCGCACATCAAAGGTATTGTAAGGGTCCTGGTAAAAAGTAGGTGGTTTCAAGTCAACAGAAACCCTTAGATCCAAAATCATAGTTCCCTCAAAATTAACCTCCTAGATTTTCATTCCCACATTTCTATCCTTCAACATCAATTTTTTGGGTTCCGGGACCTCTAGCATATCATTCACCCCATATGATTTGCCCAAGTCCAGAAATCATGGATGAATCAGAATTAGCTTGGGTACAATGATTTCAAAAGTATGATCATTCAACTCTTCAAGGTGTGGTTGAAGGTTAGGGCTACCGATTGGATCATCTATTATATTAGGATCAGTATCCTCCATGTCACCCTAATCGGATCACAATCTTCAATAATCGGGCTATTAAATGGTTCATCTTGCTCCTCAAGCACATTAGTCTCTTAAAATCATTCTTGTTAAGCTCAAGTGAGATTTCACTAAGGGATTCCTCACCCTCATAATCAAAGAATTCATGATCCTCATTTATATATGTCTCAAAATCATATGCCATTTCATGGCCCATGGAGACATATTTTTCGTCATTCCCTAGCTCTAAGATCTCGGGTGAGAAACTTGGATCATCCTCAATGGGTTGCTCTAGCCCAACTTGGTCATCCCCGATCTCAGAACATGTATCCCCCCCGACAGGGGCCTGAGCCAGTTCAGACATTGGCTCTCCTAAAGGGGGTTCATCTTGAGAATCATCCCAAGATTGGACTAAGGCAACCACAAATTTCATCCTCAACCTCAACAATTTCTCATGTAGAAACTCACCTAGGCCCCTATCCTTAACATTTTGGAGCAAATCCAATAGATAACTATTAAGTTCATCAATCATTTTGATCATAGGCTCCAATACTTCAGTGCATGGTGTTGGCTGGGCTTCTAAAGATTGTATGGTGTTCCTCAAGTTAGCCAACACCCTGTCTTGGATCTAGTTCACCTAAATCGAATGGTTCAGTTCAAGTTTGGCTGGGTTTGGGTTAAATCTATGGGAGTCAAATATCAAGGTTCTCAAGTCCCTCCCTGATGGCACGTCATTCTAGGTTGTTCAAAGAATGGTGGTAACCTATATTCAGGGGAATACTGGGGAGGGTAGGTGTTATAATTATCATATCCTTCCTAATTGTAGATCGATTTGGTTTGGTCATCAAAGGATGGAGATCTATAATCATTGTAGGTGTGAGAAGGATAACAGTCATAGTTTGTTGTCCAGGGTTAGGCCCTGGACACTGAGGTCCGGATCGTATCCCCAATCAAAGTTACCCCGCTAGTGGATGGGTAATTATAAGTTGAGTCGGGAAAGTGATCATCTTGGGTATAAGTGGGGGTAGGAGGGTAGGATGGGAAATGAGTGTAGGATGTGGAAAGATACATGCTAGAATATGAGGGAAATCAGAAGAGAGAAAGGAGCCCTGCAATACAACCAATCAACCCTGTCCTTAGGTTGGTTAGCCTAAAGACCTACAGACTCCCAGGACCCATCTTGAGATTATAACTGATTTGGTCTACTTTTATTCTGTAAATCCAACCAGTTATAAGGAGGGGCTGGGGAGAAGGTTCTTCCTTTGTCTTGCACCTCCTGTTCCTAGTGTGCCCCCTAGCCGTGGTCGTTTGACACTACTCCCCTAGCTAGACATCAGATGGACCAATAGAAGCAGATTAATCGAAAAAAATCTCAGTCTGAGCCCCAAAGAGCGCATCATTCCTTAAGGCCAACGTCTACTCAATTTTAATTAAGCTTGAGATGATTGTGCTCTTGGAATGTGATGGGCCCTTTAGATGGGTTGTGCCCTTAATGATCAATTCAAATGTGTGTGTGTGCACAACCAAGGTTTGTAAATAAGGTTATTTGATGATGTGTCTTTTAGGGTTCAACCTTGTTTAGTAGCTTTTAGGGCTTAATCTTTAAGTGTATTCAATCAAGGTTCAGTAGAACACTCCAAGTTTTGAAAGCACTGGTGATGATATATTCCTTCAGAAATCAGAAAAAATGTGGAGTGCCTGGTTCAGTCCTAAAAATCAACCCTAGGAGGCAAGCTACTTGATGGATTAGTTTCAAATTGAGTGGTGCGGCCCAAACGGCTCAATCAATTGCCATGTTGCACCACTTAGTTAAGGCACACAAGAATGTTTAACCTATTCAGATTTCTACTCACTTATGTGTATTGAGTTGAAGTGTACCGGGTCCACAGGTCAGATCTCGGTTAAGTGGTAGAATCAAAGTGATTGTGTGCCTTAAGATAAGAAGTTGTGGGTGTTAAGTGTGTAGCTTTTAGTTAAATCCCACAAGAGAAGAATATCTTTTATTTTTTATATATATGTGGGTGGGTGAGGTGAGTGGAGTGATAATCAAACAACCATAATCTACCCTATGGTTTATGCAAGCACCTAAGTTGATTTAGGTTTGAGTTATTAGGTTATGGAATGAAAGCAAGGGTAGGGGTGGTGGGGGAAAAAGTTACAAAACTCTTTAACCACACTTTACCCTGATCTATCCGCTTTGGCTCACCTTAGAAGAGTACCTATCATCACAGAAAGAAGGGAGCAAAGTGAGCTAAAAAGTTAAGGCAGAAAAATGTGAGAAAAACCAAAGAATGTTACCTCCTCGACAATAGCACCAAAATGATTGTGGTGGATTCGCACACGAAAAGGTTCAGATTTCGGAAAACCCGTCTTCGTAGTTCGATTCATGAGAAAATCCGTCAATCAGATAAAATTTATAACCGAAACTCGAAATGGGAGTCCCGGGTTGAACACGAGGAGGCGAACATTTGTTTTTTTGAAATCCACATTTAACTTTATTTCTTTTTTTTTCGTTTTTACCTTTTGTAACTTTGTTTTGGAATTTTTTAGAAAGTAAGAGATCAGATTGACAATTGCTTATCTAACTAATCTACTTGCAAAACATAAGAGAGAGAGAGATAATGACATATTTCTGAATCAAACCTTTGCTACAACTAGGAAAGTGGGAAAGATTACACTACGAAAGCAATAAAGATAGAAAGAGGTGAGAGAATCCCCCTCGACAGTCGCTCAGAGGAAGACTCACTCTGATGTCTCCTGGGGGAAGTTGGTGAGAAGTGGGACAAAGGAGGACGTAGTCGAAGAATGGAGATGGGGTAGAATGACGTTGCGACGAGGATCTTCTTCCAGAAGGGAGGTGAGAAGACAACCACAGGATGCTCCACAAAGGGGGATGAGAGGCGGGAACAAATGTTTGTTTTCTACTCTAGAGGAGCATCGCGGGCTTGGGACAAGCCTTTTCTAGAGCCTTGGAGGTGGTGAAAGGAAGGAAGAGATGAAGAAAAATGGGAGGGGCAGGGGTCCTTTTGTAGTGGTGGAAAGAATCAAATTCGTATATAGGACATTTAGTGATGGTCATAAACGTCGTTGAAGATCCACAGCAAACATCGCTAAAGATAGCCTACGTGCCCATGTAGCTGTTGTGCTGACGCACGCTCCACGCACCCGTGTCGTGCACCTCCGCGCACTATGTGCCCACATTTGCTGTTGTGTGTGCTTGCCTCCACGCACACGCACGCGTTGCTGTGCATGTGCGGTGCTGCGTGCATGCGCGTGGGCGGCCTAGGTTGCGCTACGTGGTGTCTGGGATATCCATGTTCTTTTCATTGTAGAGGCTGCTACAAAGGTTGGATTGAGTCAATTTTCACGCCATTGGGCTATGATCGTCGACCCGAATCCATCTACACGATTGGATTTGTCGTTTGAAGCTCCAAATTATGTCACCTGGTCCCTTGGCCATTGATCTTCCTCGAACTGCATATGGTGCTACGGGACACCGATCAAGGTGATTTTGGAGGCATTGGAATCTGATCGTCATCCTAATCAGATCCGTACGGTCGAATTGTCAATCTGAGGCTTCAAAATAAATCTCCTCTCCTGACCACAAAAGGGATGCAATTAACCTAAAATATACACCACTACTCTAAATGCAGAATGATGCATGTTATGCAATATTTATAATATTGAATGCAAATCTAAGCCTAGGAACATGCATAAATAGGCATTTTTACCTAAATGGATGTGTCTACATCAGTTATAGATGAACTTAGAACAAGAAGGGCCCGATCAAATGGAGAATCCTGCAAGTAGCAGGATATGAGTGGTGTATCGAGGCCTTTCTTCTTTAGTGGTAAGTCAACCAAGATAATTGCACTAGTTTCCTTCGATAATACTTCTTGTCATCCATTTTGTTGTTGTTGCCAGATTAGCCCATATTTGTGGGCTGTTTAAGTATTTAAGTGCCTAGACATTAAGTTAATTTTAACATTTAGATAGCATACATTAGGATGTAAATAAATTAATTTATATTTTTAGCTTAAGTGCATAATTCATGTGTGACATCCATATCTAAATGTATTTAGAATTAACCTAGAATTGCATGCATTTGATTAGTTAATTAATTAGGTGCATTACATACATTATTTTAATTAACATAGAAGTTAAGGAGTTATGTATAAATAATCCTAATTATTTTATTATTATTACTATTATTCTTTTGCAGGTAACCGCTCCACCTCCACCTCCTTCTATGCTCATTGATTTTTTTTAACAGCTGCCAGCATTCACGAGGATCTTCTCCCACCTCTTGTGATTTCAAATGAAGTGGTTGTAGCTACAAGATGGGGTAGGAGATGACAGTGCTCTGGAGGCCACTACCCACTCCATCACTGTGCTTCATCTCCACCACCACCGGCCTCAATCATGGCGGCAAGCCTCCACCACCGTGGGTGTGTGGTGTGATAGGCTGCACTGCTATTCAAAGCTTGCTCACATCTCCGTGAATGCATGCTGCTCCACCACAAGCACCCACAGGCGTGCATGCTACCATCTTCACTATTCATCTCCATCTCCACCGCATCCTCTATTTGACTTGCAAAAGAACCCAACAACATCTTTTCACCATCTTCGACCATCATACCACTTTCATACAACCAATCCCATCTTCACACGACCATACCTCTTCATGGCCACCCACCATAGCCACACACCTCTACTCCATTCCATGTTCCACAATGCACCCCCTTTCTTCTTCTTCTTCTTCTTCTTCTTCTTCTTCTTTTTCTTCTTCCTCTGTTTCCATAACAAAACCATCTCCACCAACTCCTCGCTGCACCTCCAGCCCGTGCGCGAGTAGAGCCCCTCCGCCACATCACCACATGTGCCCGTATTCAGCTCTAGTAGGCTAGCAGTATACTCCCATGTGTGGCCAGTAGCGTGCACCTCCCCTCATCACACTTCCACCTGCGCACTATAGAGTAGCCACACCAGCAGAGAGCAGCACCTCCAGCGGCCTCCCGCACCGTGTGTGCGCAGCATCAATCATCTCCGTGTGTGCAAATGCCCGTGCATCCCTCCAGTGTGCATCCCTCCCACATGCGGCCAGCAGCGCGTGCCTCCCCTGGCTACTCCTCCACCTGCCCAAGCAGCGACCAACGCACACGAACAACTAGTGCACCGCCCATGCACATCTCCAGCATGCACCGCCCTCCATCTCCACTCTACGCAGGCACGCATCACGCCCAGCGACCCTCCCTTGCCATCTTCTCATAGCCACCATCGGCAGCGTTGCCATTTCCACGCCCAAATAGGGGGGTGTGCTTCATGCAACCAACACCCTCTCATGAAAGCAAATATCGACTTATCATCACCTCAAGGTACAATAGTCGTTAAAGAACCTGGCAACAGAAAGGATGTGATCTATCGCTTCGAGGAGGGGGACTTGAATATGTACTTCCTTGAACATTGCCTTTAGGTCCTTAAAATTCTTCGATCCCTTTTTCCTTACTAAATCTCTCATAAAAGCTCCAAGAAAAGGGATCAGAATCTCAAGGTCAGCAATAGGGTGCCATTTGTTAAGTTTGGAATCTTGATATTAATAAGTTTTAAGTCGTAGTATAGTCGTGAAATCGCACCTAGCAAAACTATAATAAAACTCAAAAGTGAGTCCTGGTCGAACTCTGGGAGGCAATAAATACGAAAATTATTCTGATTTTTAGCTTTTTTTTTTCTTTCTTGCTCTGCTTGCGAAACTAACCTAAATCTAATTGATGGGCCTAAATGTTAACCTAAAATCTAAAGATGATGGCTAATAACTTGGACGACAAACTCTCCCGCTGCTCTCTCAAAACTCATAATCATTGTATAATGCAAGAAAATATAGAAAGTGTATGAGTAATGCTCATCGTGGAATTCACAGATTATATGCATAACATCAAGAGAATTTTGATCGATTATTGATTTGTTTACGAGGACAGGAGCTGCAAATTATTTGTTTGTAAAAAGAATCCTAAGATGACTAACGTAATCTATGTCCAATTAACAATTAATGAATTAACCTAATAGAATACAATTAAATGTGAGATCATAACAAATAATGGGGCATGAAATTGAAAATATTAAATTGCATCAAAATAATGAGGGGGCACTAAGGTTGGTGCAAGGGGGGATTAGGGTTAGGTGGTGGTAGCCACTTTTGGAGGGGGGAAAGGGTTAGGTTGACTGGATGTTATTTGCTCGAGATCGGGTTTTAAATCATTGTGTTGCAGTATAGTCAAAATCTTGCGAAAAATAGACAAAATTTATACTCGAAAAGGTCCGAGGTCGTTCGCTGGGTGCAAGTAGGAATTCAATTCTCAAGATTGCAATTTAAATAATAGAGATAAGAAATTATAATCAGAAATTGATTCAAAATAATGTGGCACTAAAACCAAGTGTTAGACTACAAAAGGAATGGAGTAAAATGGTGATTTGAATCACCAATTACTCCCTACAATAATATCTAATGGAACTCAATAGCTATGAATAAACTCAAGTTAGAGATCTAATTGAATGATCAGACGTCTTAAATGTCTGATGAACAATGCTCTCCTTCTTCTCCTTTCTCTGATTTCTTCTTCTTCAGTTCTGCGACTCTTCTTCTATTCTTCATCTTCCTCTTCTGCTTCTCTTTGTTCACTACTCTTTTTTGTCTCTCCATTTTCTTCTTTCTTTTTCTGCTTCTACTCCTTCCTTCTCTTCTTCTTTTTCTCTTCAAGCACAGGGGAAAGGGCTCAAATTTTTGATAAGTGTTAGCCGATCCACAATAGAGCATAATCGTCCACTGCCTCGTGCAAACTCTCCTCTCTTTCTCTCCTTGGGTCATGCTCTCCCAGAGCCTTGCACAGTACCACGTAATCAGATTGGATCGAACCACGCCCGGGATCAGGGCTGCAGGCGTAGGTCGCAGCCGAGGTGTGCGCGAGTTAGGCGGGTAATCGGGTGCACTAAGA
This sequence comes from Thalassia testudinum, assembly GCA_037157565.1. Classification (NCBI taxonomy): domain Eukaryota; kingdom Viridiplantae; phylum Streptophyta; class Magnoliopsida; order Alismatales; family Hydrocharitaceae; genus Thalassia; species Thalassia testudinum. The sequence goes on along the minus strand of JAZHRO010000015.1, from coordinate 42,839,468 downwards.
CAACAGGGTCAGTGTCGCGGATGAGGCAGTGGGGTGTGTGGGGGACCTCACCCCCCAAGTGACTTGAGCCAACAAGCCCCAATCACCTTTTCAATTTATGCGGCTACAAGCTTTTGTGAACTTCCGAAGTGGGACTAAAGTCCCACCCTTCTTCGCACGTCCGCAGTTGCAACTGTTGAAGGCTCAAATTGGTGCACTGTGGAGGCTGATGGTCCCAGTCGAGGACCTGGGAGAGGTCCTAAGTTCACTCCATGTGAATTGGGGTAGAGACCTTGAGTAGATGTGGTCGGAGGACTGAAGGCGTGGTCGGTGTAGCCGAAGCGGTGGCGAAGCTTTGGTGGGTGACTTGCAAGCACGAAGATGGCCTCACGTCCACATCAAATATGCTCAAGAGGATTGCTTGAGGATGGCAAATGTGATGGTGGCCTTGGTGGTGTGTGGGAGTGAGTGAAGAGGTCGGACGACCTCAAGATGTCAATGCAGTAAGGGTGGAGTTCGGTGGAGTCGTAGGGTGGCAAATAGGGTGAGCTAGTAGAGGGCTTTTGTTGAGTGGAGCATGGCGGAGCTAATGAGGGTAGTAGCGGTGTGTTTCAAGTAGTGTGGTAGTGAGCAGGTGTCGCCGGAGTGTCGCCGAGGCGGAGAAGATGAAGTGCGTTGAGGGAGAAGCTATGGTTGTGCGTGTGTGTAGAGAGTGGGAAAGTGAAATAGAAAGAGAGAGAGAGCAAGAGAGGGACTTAGCGAGGTGGTAGGGAGGCTGAGGGCTCCAGTGTTGATCGATCGGAGCCAGAGAAGAAGCGGCGAGGCGGTGACGATGATGCAGACGGAGGAATGCCCTCTCTTAGGCTAGGAAGGGTCACGACGAAGAGAGGAAGAGATTAGGCCATCCAATTTGATGGTTGGACGGCTGGAGGAGGGAGATCCAGAGAGGTCATCGGAGCAAGGATTTTTGGTGGCAGGAGGAGGGGGATTAGAGTGATTTGGCTCCCAAAAACTTGCTGAAGAGCATGGCCGTGCACCATGGGATCTTTTATAGGCCATAGGAAGCCTTCCAAGCTTGGAAAGAAGCTTCCAAGCTCGAAAGGCTTTTGCAAAATAGGATACCCGAACCTTTGAAAGGATCACATGAACTTTTGGGAAAGAATTGGAGCCCAAGGAATGGCTCAAATGGAAAGCAACTTCTCAAGGAATCCCCGTATCAATTTTGGGAGATGTTGATCGATAATGAAGCAAGAAATCCTCGCTTGAAACTCAACGGTGAACGTTTAACCTTCTAAAAATGACATGGGGACCTGCCTATGAAGAAGAGAAAGAAGTTGGGGGGCTATTTGTAAGAGAATTCAAAAGTTAAGGGTCTGAATGAGATACAAAGAGTTTGACTGGACCAAACTGCAAACTTCATCAATATGACTCAGATTGGGACAAAATTTTGGTACAAATATAATTTAAACCCAAGAAATCCAATGGTGAAGTTAGATTTAGGTTTTGACCACGTTTGACTTCGTAATTTATGCAAAAACCCAAATTAGGGTAAATGTCAATCTAAGACTCTATTTTGTGTCAAGACGAGTTCTGATCGTCAAATTGAAGGTACCAAACCCTAAAGAATATTTTTATATAACTTTTAGAGGGTTTAGGTGAATTTTATCTTGACCAGAACCTCATTTAATCAAGTGGGATTATTTTTAGGGTTTCAGAAGTCATTTAATTCTCAAAACACACGAAAACCTTTTTCTGTCTGTTCTAGCCCACTTGTTAGTATTTTAGGACCATTTGACCCTTAATTAACCCCTGGGAAAACCCGTGGTTATTCTGCATTCAAGGTATGATGGTAATTTTGCAGTTTTAACCTTAGTTTCTTGTCTTTGTCTCAGAATGATTATGCAATGAATTACAGTCCTCTAGAGATTATGTAGGAGCATTTATTAACTTAATCAAATCAAAATGAGCTAGTTCTGGCTCATGATGGTGTTCTGATAGCGATTTCACGCGGTTTGTTAAAATACGTCGTTGTAACGCGTAAAATCGATCAACTCTTAAATTTATATTCCTAGATAGGGGAGTATCTAGGGTCGTCCAAGGAGGCCAAATGTTTGCAATGGTGATTCTCTTGCTTGGAATACAATCTCAACTTTCTTTTTCGTATTTTTCAATATATCATTCTTTTGTTTTAAATTAAGACAACATGCGGAATGGTGACGGGAAGGTAATTTACACTTCAATTTAACTACTACTTTCTAGTGGCAAGTAGAGCCTCTCCCTAAACTCACTCTAGGCAAGTGGAGGCCTAGAATAATTAGGGAGAGGGAGTGAAAAATGCTAAAAAGCAAAGCAAGTAGAAATGCAAAATAGAAAATTGCAAAGAAGGCAACTAGATTACTGAAAAGTGTTTTACAAAAAAAAACCTAGTAGAGGAATGCTTCTACTACTAGAAAAATTAAAATAAGAAAAGAAAACACAAATCCTCTAGATAGATGGTGAAGAAGAGGGCTTCTTGCTCCAAGGTTGGTGGCTCCCAATCTTGAAAAGAGTCCTTCAACTCCTTCCTTGCAGTGCTTTGCCAAGGTTATGTCCTCCAAGGCAAGCCCTAAGGGGGCGTGCCCTAAGCTTCTCTCCAAGGGTGGACGTCCACCCTAGGTCCTTCTCCCTTGCCTAGCCATCCTCCTTGAAGTGGAAGAATCCTCCTCCTTGGCGTGGCCCAAGTTGAAGAGAGTGGGGAGAAGAAGGCACCAAAAGGGCTAGTGATGTGCCCCTTTAATCTCCTTCTCTACTCCTTCTTCTTGGCCGTAGGTATAGGTGGTATAGGTAGCAAAATACACTAATGGAGGATGCCCCAAAATGGTGGTAGGTGGTGGCTTTTTATAGAATAGGAAGGGGGCTAAGGTGTTCCTTGAAATGGATGGCCAAGATGAAGAGATGGAGGTGGTTAAGGATCCCATGGCCAAGGTGAGTTGGCGCCACCTTAAGGGACACCAAAGGGGTAGTTATGGGGGTTGACACCCCTTAGTGTTGGTGCCAAAATGGGCCTTCTAGAAGGCTATTAGGTGGCGCCACCTTAAGGTTCTAGAAGGGGGGAATGTGGATGGCTAGGATAGGTTATGTGGGTAGGTGTAGGGTGGATGAAGGGGCTGAAAGTTGGCTCCAATATAGAGGTGGTTAGGGGTAGTTTTTGGCGCCAACTTGAGGTGTCTTTTGGAGGAGATAATGGGGTGAAGGGATGGCTAGGAGGTGGCGCCAACTAGAGTAGGGTAGCTAGCTTAGGTAGGCTTGAGTTGGTGGAGCTAGCTAGGGTTGATTTTGAAGGTAATGGATGGCCAAGGAGCTGGTTGTTAGCTAAGCTAAGCTAAGATAAGATAAGATAAGCTAGCTTAGCTAAAGGTGGAGTAGAGGAGAAGGTGTTGGAGCTAGGGTTTGGAGGAAGGAGCTGAGGAGGAGAGTCTGGAGCTGGAGCTGGAGCTGGCTGCTACTGAAGAGGCTGGCATGGGGCTACTCTAGCTGGCTTAGCTTGCTAGTTCTTTGCTAGCTACTAAGCCGAGCTAGAATAAGCTAGCTTCTACCATAATGAGCTGAGGTGAGCTAGGTCTGGTGTTCCCGGGGAGAATCAAGCTGGTTGAGGCAGCTAAGGTAGCTTAGCTCAACTGAGCTGAGCTAAGCTAAGTCCCCGGGAGCTGGACTTGAGCTTCTTGAGCTGGGATGAGTTCTTCTTCAGCTGGCTGGAGTTGAGTGGAGCTGGATGTAGCTGGATCTGAGCTGGGGTGAACTCCTGTCAACTCAGCTAAGCTAGCTAGAGCTCCCTGTGAACTAGTGGGAGCTGAGATGAGCTAGACTCAGCTAAGTTGAGCTGGATCTGAGCTGACTTGAGCTAGGGTGAGCTAAGATGAACTCTCTTGAGCTACCATTCAGCCGGGATTAGCTGAATGGAGCTGGGATGAGCTAACCCTAGTTCAAGTGAGCTAGGTTCCAGCTGTGGTGAGCTGGATCGAGCTGAGTTCCAACTAGTCTGGGTTTCTCCCTCACCATTTGCCTTCTTGAGTGCTAGGATTTTAGGGATCTGTGCATCTGTACATCCCTAACACTCACAAAAACACATTAAAACGACAATAAAAAATGCAATGCATGCCTATCCTAATTTATGCCTAAATGCAGCTCAAAAACTCGTTTGCGAAGTAAAATCCTAAGAGCTAGGTTTGTTTTAATGCATAAGAATGATGATAAACTGGCGTTTATCATGTTCCCATCACTGGACTAGGTTTAATTAGAGTTGAGGGGTATTTTTGGTGGATTTTTGTATGGTTAGGCTATGTAGGCTTGGTTTAATTGGGTTGGGTTATCCTAGGATTTATTGAGTGGAGTCTAATTAGGTAGGTCTTAGTCTAATTAAGTGTGTGATTTGGTTAGAGTGATCCAAATATTTGTGTGTGCTCCTAATGGGTCTAGGTTGAGTCTAATTAGGTTCAAATGAACCTAATTAGACTTGTGTAGATTGATTTGTGTGAATTAGGTTATGGGTGAACATAATTGGGTTCAAGTGCACCCAAGCAAGTAGAGGTGCACCCAATAGGGTGTGGGCTAGTTGATTGGGTTTAGGAGAGTCCAATTAGTCTACCATGAGCCTAATTAGACTAGGTAGCCTAATCAAGTCCAACTGGGCCCAATTCGAATGTGGCTGACCCAATTGACTCAAGTTGAGTCAATTGAGGGTGCTATGGACCTATATAGAATTCTAGAGTGTGGAGTAGGAATAGGGATAGTGGATACTAGGGATAGGAATGTGGATAGTTTAATTCATATTTTGGGTTCTAGACTAAGTTATCCAAATAGGAGGGTGGCTCAGGGATAGGAGTAGGGATAAGGCAATCCTAAGAAACTTTGGATAGGGATAGGGATATCCTAAGTTCTTCTTTTCTTCTCTTTCTACATTTATTCACACAACTAGCCTAGTCTATTTCTCTGTTACTCTCTGTCTTCATTCCTTCTTTATTTGAAGCTTTATTCAAAGCTCCTGCTCCAACTTTGCTACAGTTCCAGCTCCTATTCAGCTTTTATTCTCTTCTCATTCAGTCTCAGGATATCTCCTGATCTCCTTTTCATCTACAAATACAATTATACATCAATTATTAGGGGAAAATGGCATTATTCTATAAACAACTAAGTAGAACAACTATGATGCAAGATATGTAGCTTATGCATGTATTATTCATAATTTAAGATTGGATCTAACTTAATTTAGGTTGATTGAGTCCTATGATTTTTGTGCAATCAAACAACCGTAACCTAGGTTTCTAATGATGGTGATGGAAGTGATATAGGAGCTAGGTGAGGGTTCTATTGGTGGCTCTACCTAATGGGCATGTGTTCTAAGCGGGATGGTAGGTGAGTGGAGTGTGTGTAGTGATGTGAATGAGAGTGTGCGTGTGATAGTAGGGTGTTGAGGAAGGTGGTGTTGTGTGAATGTGAGTGTGATGATGGTGGTGCGAGTGAAATGGTGGAGTGGTGATGTGGGTGTGTGTGTGTATTGTGTAGAGAGTGAGTGGGTGTGTGTGAGTGTGTATTACCAACTACTAAGAAAATAAAAATACTAAAAAGCAAGTAAAGAGGTGCTTGGATTGAAAAAACTACTCTACTAAGCAAGTAAACAAAATAAAGACTAATCAAGTAATGAAACTAATCTACTAGCAAAATCAAAAGAGAATGGAGTTAGAGAGAATAGGTGACCACTCCAATGTGGGCAAGTATGCCTATTGGGAGGTGAGGAGAATCCTTGTCTTGAAGCCTATCTCTTCTTCACCTAAACGCCACAACCAAGTACACACATGAGAAGCCATTGGCCATGGTTGGGGAGCTCTTAAGGGAGAAGCTCATGAAGGAGGCTAAGGAGGAGAAGATGGAGGAATGGATTGGGGGAGGGGGGAGCACCTATGGGGGGGTCTTCTTTTATAGAGGGACAACTAACGTGCGGTTGTGCGTGTGTTAAGAAGTGTCATTATAGTCACACATGCAACGTCGGTTGTAAAATAAGTAAACGGAGGTGAGTCCGAGTGTCGAACTCATGGAGGCGTGAAAATTGGATTTTGCTTCACTTCTTGTCACGGAAAGTGCGGAGTTTTGCTTGCGAAAGGTGCGGTTTTGAAAAGAGAGAGAGATAGAGAGAGAGAGATTAGGGTTAGAATGTTCCTTGTTTGATCATGCAACTTAAACGAAATTAAAGTTACAACTGAATGGAAAATAACTTCATTAATCATGCACTTTTAGTTCATAGCTTACAACAATAAATACATGCTCAAACAAAAGTAATGGAAAGCTTAAAAGAGAGAGAGAGGGTGGAGAGCGGCAAGGTAGCCACGTGGTGGAGGAGGCTCCGTCGGCGGCTCGTCGTCTCCGACGATTACAAGAGGGCCTAAAGCTAGCTAGGAGAGGGGTGGAGTCGTTGCAAGGGAAGTGAATGCCTTGAATGAGTGGTTGGAGGGGGTTTAAATAGGGTTAAGGGATTTCTAAAAGAAGAAGGGGCTTTAGCGACGTCCAGAACATTGCTAAAACCACTCCAAAGGCATCGGTGAAGCCCTCCAGCCCACCGATCAACCGCGCGTGCTGTTTCTTCTTCACGCTCGTTCCGCGACCGCTGCGTGAGAGCCGTCCGATCGAAGATCGGACTGCTAGATCACTCCTCGGCTGCACTTGGATCGTGCCTCGGGCATACGTGTGCACGGGCGTCATCGCCCGACGTGCACGCGCGCGTGGGCGTTCGCGAGCAGTGGGTGCGGTGCGTGGCGAAATCTCAGTCGCCTGCTGCTGATCGGGTGGCCCAATTTAGCCATGCGCAACCTTCGTCTTCGAATTCATGCTCCGTGCAGCTAGAATCTGCATAGCGTGCGTGCAGGCGTGCGCGCTAACCGATGCACCACGTTCGCGCTTTGTCGCGGCGACTGCGGGCGAGCGTGTAAGTCTCGGCTAGATGAAGAGGTGGCATGCAGTGGAACGGGGGTGACGTGGCGCAATGAGGGCCGTTGATCTCTAGATCAACGGTCAGAACTTCTTGGGCCCATTGTAGGAGCTCCGGATGTCGGATTTGGCCGATCTTGAGTCCGTTGGACTCCATTCGTCGTTCTGAATCCATCCGTACAGTCTGATTGCTCATCTAAGGCCTGCTTTGACAAGTACTTACACAAATGGCAATTAATACAGTTTTATAAGCAATCTTGGTACATGATGCATGCAATGCTCCCATTCTACTTATGTTGTACCTTTTATTCTTAAGATGGGCCATATTCAACTTAATTATCACCCCCTTGTGTAGTGTTATCATACCCCGATGCTTACTCCTTGCTAGTCCCTAGTAAGGTTTATTCTAGCCTTTATTTCCTTTCAGAATTTAAGAAGTAATTGCTTAGACACTTCGTCACTTGTCAATAGGAGGAAATATACGAAGATCTTAATCTACAAAGACTAAGCAGCGCCCGGGTGTCTGCCAAAATACGAATCTCCCGAATCCTTGCTTTAATGTATATAACTATGCATATGTATATGTATATATATATATTTTTTTTTTTTTTTTAATTTTTTCGAAATTCAGTGTGGGTTGGTAACTTTTTACGGCTACCCAACCCACCCAAAACTCGGTCAAAACCCTAAGTGCTAAGCATCTTGGTGTGAATGTTGTGATAGACTCACTTAACGGTAATTAAGATAGACTTCAGGTTTCTACGCCTCTAGGTGACTGGAAAAGGAAATAAATTTGCCTGAAGGTGTATTTGTTCGATTGGTAGCTTTCTCCCTACGCTTGTTTTAATTGGGGTCAACACAAGGATTTTTCCATTGTATATCTCCCCAGCTTGTACTACTTCCTCGCTTCTTTCTTAAGTGTTTTGGTCTTTTTGTGCAGTTATTGAGCTGGGCTCTAGACAACCGACCAATGGGCTGTTACCCACAATCACTTGCCAGCCATACTTGTGTGGTGAAGTGTGGTTTATTTTCTTTTCTTCTCCTTTTTTTTTTTTGTAGGTGGCTTCCTTGATCTAAAATGTACCTAGAGGTAATGAAGAAGAAATGCTCTGTGGCTGGGTTCTGGACAACCTGCCAATGGGTTGTTACCTACGACAATTTGCCAACCATACCACCCTAGAGAGTTCATTAGCTACCCAATTTCTGTCAAAATCTCTAAGACTTGAGTCTGTGCAAAAATGTTTGCAGATGACTAGACTCAAAGTTTTTCTGAGTTAGAGGGTGAGTTGATAAGTCGTATACTTATCACCTTATTTAGTAGGTGGATTAGAATAGCTTAAGGTTGCAAGGATTCGAAGCTAAATCCATATTTTATTGGACACCAGGGCTGATTAAGCCTGAAGGCCTGAAAAGTCTAAGTGTTTAAGTTCTTTTTGTATTATTTTCCACTATTGACAAGTTTCTAATGCCTAAGTTTTCTTCCTAAATTCAAATTTTATTTTATTTTATTTTATTCAGACTGATTAAATGAGCTCAGGATTGTGAAATTTGCCACCCCTCCATGCTTAAGTTGGACAATGTCCTCATTGGCAAGTACATGGATGCAAAAGAGTTCAAAAAGATAGTACCTGAGTGACGTAAAATACCGGATCAGTAAGAATCCTCTGGGTTGCCTCCCAGGAAGTGCTGAGTTTAATGCATCCAGCTGGGCGGTGCACAAACAGGAATGGTTTGGGTCAAGGAGGTATGTTAAAAATTAACCAGACCCAAAATTAGAAGTCCACAGATGCGAATAAGGTTGTGGTGGAGTCCCTTTCCTAAGGGGCGGGAATTCTACAACAGATGTATCATTCATGCCCGTGTCAGATCCTCTCTTAGTTTGTCGGCATGCAAACAAGTTGCTGTGGACGAACGCACCCCAAATATGACATGCCAGAAACTAAAGATGTAGGTTTTATATTCAGCTCGTGTCCCCATAAAATTGTAATCCATCAAAAGTGTATCAATTCCAGTGCATTCAGGTTGCGGGATCTTTATTCTGGCAGGGCAGGTAACAAAGTCCAGAGTTTCAAAATGATCCCTACAATCAAGCATGAGGCCTCTCTCCAAAGACGAATCCATCTCTTCCATAACTATGGTTTCATTGGTCATTCCCTCCAAGCCCTTGATCTCAAGAATATTTTCTTCAACCTCCTTTGTATCAGATTCACTATTTGGGGTTGCATTAGAGGTAGGTTCAATTTCATCCTCTAGATCATATTCTTTCTCTCATCCCTCCTCCAAATTTATGATGGGGATTCCAACTGATTCATAATCAATTTCTTTGAAATTGTAACTCCATTCTCCATCTCCGATGTTGGCTATTGTCCCCACCGGATTGCTTCTCTTGGGTCGATTAGATTCGGATTCCAAGGCCTCTCCCCTCACATTCTTAGTTTCCTCCTGATGTTTGTTCTCAACGCTCCCCAAATTGTGTTCCGAGGAATCCACTGAGCTGTCCAACTCCTGAGGGTTATCAATGGTGGACTGAACCAAATCAAGATGACTGGGTGTAGTCCAATTGATCATGGTAGGTCCTTGATTTATGAATTCCATGAATGGCGTTGTGTGCAACAGCTTTCTCTGTCCTTCTTCCCCCAATTGTTGGAACAAATCCAACATGGCCTATTGCCCTTTAACCAATTCTTGATTCTATCTGTGTAGTTCTAACTAGAGGTTATCAAGAATTGACATGGTGTCATTTGGTGTCCTTTGGATTTCCTCCTTGAAATCTAGGTTAAGAGAGTATGGTTGAGGTTGTGGATCATAATCCACACTGGTGTTTAGGTTCTTGGGTGGGTCCTCTATTCTATCATGTTTAGGGTCCAGTTCTTCAAGAGGAACCATTCTCTGTTTGGTCCTACTCCAAAATAGTTGAGGTTCTAAGTTCTCCCAGTCAGATTCTTCATTAGGGGACCAAATCAAAGGTTGATGATCCTGAGCTTGCCTAGATTTCTGATCATTTTCTTATTTTCATTTGTCTAGAACTCCTTCCAATCCAAAGGTCAAGTAGGAAAGGTTGTTGAATTCAGATGACCTTTCTTGGTTATTATCTGAGAAGGGTAGGGTTCTCGTTGTTCTCCTAAAGTGTAGGTCCTATCACAGTAGAGTGGGTAGGACCTAAATGAGGAGGCGTCTTGAGGAGAATCAAGATATGGAGCCCCACGATTTGAATCGTACCCTTGGGTGGATATGTTCGGTGTATTCCAATAAGTGGTTGGTGCGGTTTGGTCATAGTTGGGCCAAGAGGGATATTCAAGGTTGTATCCCCAACTTGGTGGTTGGTTAGCCCAAGTAGGCTGTGGATATCGTCTACTTGGGTTAGCATACAAATCCTGTTGGGGGTAGTTTGGGTAAGATGGATAGGCTTTGAAATCCATGGTTTGGAAGAAATTGAGGGATGCGGGAAGAATAGATGAGAGAGAGTTGTGTACTCAACCAAGCAAATAAGCCTAGTCCTTATGGTGTGTTCCTTAGGAGACCTAGAAATCTCACAAAGGGTGATTAAGTCCATAAGCACTGGACTCCCCTTCCCAAGGCTAATCTGGCCAGGTCGATTATGAGGGGATTGCAGGGAAGGTTCTTCCTTTGGCTTGCGCCTCTGGTTCCATAGACCCCACAACTGCGGTCGTTTGACACTGCTCCGCAGCCTAGTCACCAGATTCTACCAAGGGAATGAATGCCAAGTGCCTAGCGAACAAAACCTCACCTTTTGAGACTTAACTCAGTCCTACCTAGGGCACGTCCACTCAGTTTTACAGGGTTAGGATAGTGCTTGTGCTTAGGGTTATGTGATGAGGCATTGATTGGGGTGGTGCCTCTTAATTTTCCACTTTCAAGGTGTGTGCTTCTAGCAAAACATGATTTTCAAGCAAGGGTTTTTTAAGATGTGATGTTATTTAGTGTTTCATCCTTACTTTAGTATTTTTTTAGGGTTGACGTGTCTTAATGTTTTCAAACAAGTTTCAGTGGGCACGTCAAGTTCTGCACACAATTTGGTGAAAGTAGATTTCCTTTTATTCTGTAGAGGCTCTAAAACCCTAATGTACTCATCCTAATGATCATGCAACTTCTATTAGATGAGTCGATTTTAGGGTTGAGTGGTGTGGCCCAGGTTAACTCACGGTGGCTTCGCAAACACCGCTCAAAAAAAAGAAAAGAACACTCCAAGAATTTATTCAAAATGTTACAGTGTACATTTTTTTGTGGGGTGATGTGTTAAGGATGTGGGTCAAGCAATCATACACCACGCCAATTTTTTCCAATTTTTATAATTTTTTTTAGTTTTTTTTTTCACGCAAGTAAACAATCATGAGAGAAAAATTACTCACTATCGGTCCTCGTAGCGCCTACTCCCTTGCTACCGTCGTGAGATGCGTCACTTCGCCGTCCACGTGCCGAATTCCTGCAACCATCAAGTAAAAAGGAAAATAGGGCATTAGACGATGTGAGAATGAATGTGGAATGGAGGTGATAAAACAAATCCGTTGCCTCCCCGACAACGGCGCCAAAAACTGACGTGCGGTTGTGCATGTGTGTTAAGAAGTGTCGTTATAGTCGCACTTGCAATGTCGATTTTAAAATAAGTAAATGGAGGTGAGTCTGAGTGTCGGTCTCAGGGAGGTGTGAAAATCGAATTTTTCTTATCACTTATTATCACGGAAAGTGCAGAGTTTTGCTTGCGAAAGGTGCAATTTTGAAAAGTGAGAGAGAGATTAGGGTTAGAATGTTCCTTGTTTGATCATGCAACTTAAACGGAAATTAAAGTGACAACTGAACGGAAAATAACTTCATTAATCATGCACTTTTAGTTCATAGCTTACAACAATAAATACATGCTCAAACAAAAGTAATGGAAAGCTTAAAAGAGAGAGAGAGAGGGTGGAGAGTGACGAGGTAGCCACGGTGGTGGAGGAGGCTCCGTCGATGGCTCGTCGTCTCCGGTGATTACAAGAGGGCCTAAAGCTAGCTAGGAGAGGGGTGGAGTAGTTGCAAGGGAAGTGAATGCCTTGATTGAGTGGTTGGAGGGGGTTTAAATAGGGTTAAGGGCTTTCTAAAAGAAGAAGGGGCTTTAGCGACGTCCAGAACGTCGCTAAAACCACTCCAAAAGTGTCAGTGAAGCCCTCTAGCCCGCCAGTCAACCGCACGCACTGTTTCTTCTTCACGCTCGATCCACAGCCACTACGTGAGAGCCGTCCGATCTTTGGGCGCGCGTGTGTGCTGGCGTCATCGCCCGGCATGCGCACGCGCGTGGGCGTTCGCGAGCTGTGGGCACGCCGCGTGGCGAAATCTTGGTCGCCCACTGCTGATCGGGCGGCCCAATTTCGCCACGCGCAACCTTCGTCTTCGAATTCATGCTCCGCGCAGCTCGAACACGCGTCGCAAGCGTGCGGGTGTGCGTGCTAATCGTTGCGCCACGCCCGCGCTTTGTCGTGACGACTGCGGGAGAGCGCACGAGTCTCGATCGTTCGATCAAAGATCGACGGCTGAGATCTGATCTCGGCTGGATGAAGAGGTGGCGTGCGGTGGAGTGGGGGTGACGTGGTGCAAACTTCTTCGGCCCATTATAGGAGTTCCGAATGTCGGATTTGGCTGATCTTGTGTCCGTTGGACTCCGTTTGTGTTTCTGAATCCATCCGTGCTGTCCGATTGCTCATATGAAGCCTACTTTGACAAGTACTTACACAAATGGCCATTAATACAGTTTTATAAGTAATCTCGGTACATGATGCATGCAATGCTCCCATTCTACTTATGTCGTGCCTTTTATTCTTAAGATGGGTCATATTCAACATAATTATCACCCCCTTGTGCAGTGTTATCAGCAACCTTGGTGTGGTGGTCCTACAGTGTAGGTTAAGGGGTCTACTTTAGGGTATAACCTAAGGGTAGAAAGTTCTAGCCTAAGGTGCACACTAAGGTGAGGGTGTAGGTCAAGCTTGGTCAAGAGAGTGGATAAGGAGGGGGTTGGCGTGGGGATAGGCTTGGATTAGGAGGGTGGTTTATGTGGTGGTTTAGTGATGGCATGGGGATAACTGGAGTTTAGGCTAGCTTTAGCATAATTAGGTGGTGTAGTGGCCTTTAAGGTGGATGGGCTTGTGTGTGTATAGGCCTAGTAAATAAAAATAGAAAAAGAATACCATATGGTAATTATTACTAGGCCCACATGGGCATAGATAAAATAAGGAGAAATACATATAGATACTATAAGTGTGCACAAATGTGTACATGTCTATAATTGCATAGATAGTGGTGTAGGCACATTGATGTTCAACTACCTTGCTTTATTAAGAAGTTTCGTTATTAAGTCGTAGAATAATGAGCAAAAAAGTCAACATATTTTATAATTTATACTAGTGTAGGGTCCAAGTCATTCGCTGGGAGGCTAAATTAGCAAACTATTCACCAATTATTCTTAATTTATTCTTTATTCTTTTATTTAAGTTAATTAATACTATTATAACTTAACTACATAGATTATTAATTTACTACTTATAAGTTAATATATAACTTACTACCAGACTAACTACTTAACTTATACTTTATGTAGGTAATACCTTACTTAACTTATATTACCACCTATTAGTTAGATTACATAACTTAACTACATAAGTACATAACTTACTCTAATTACTACTTAGTTATACACTACTATACATAGTTGATTATTTAGTGATTGCGCCGCAAAAATACGCCTGCAATTGTGCCATCTTATGCTATTTCCTAGCATTACCAATGCATATTAGGTCTCCATAGTTGCATTGTAAAAATACATGCATGCATTTAATTAAGAGGAGAGGAGAATAAATAAATGGCCTCGCAATTTACTTTCTTTCTCAAGTGCATCTCTGCTAATTCACCATCTTTTTATTTTTTTATTTCACTTGATTTTCCCACGGCTGCATGCATCTTCTTCTCCTCGCGCCATGCTTTCCTGCAGTTGCCCTTCCCTGCGGCTACCTCTCCCTGCCAGCCCTTCCCTGCAGCTACCATTCCCAGCCATGCCTTCTTCCTTTATAAAAAAAGCCACGGCTTCCACCTTCAAAAGAAGCCTGGTCCTCTCAGCCAAAGAACCGCCAGCATCACCTTCTCCTTCCAGGTTGTCCTCTCCTCCCTCTCCCTCCATACGCCGGCCCACCACCTCCGAGGAGACACCTGGCGGGCAGGAGCCCTCACTGTGGTGCACACCACCACAGTGAGACCACCACCGCCCATCTCTTCAAAGAGCTGGTGGGCGTGGTGGCTCTGTTCTCAATTTTTTACATTCCCGCACCTTCAGCCATGGCCACATGCTTCAAGGTCTGAAGCTTGCAGCTTGGCAGCAGCAGCAGCAGTAGCCCCAGCCATTCCGTGCAAGCCTGCAGGCACCCCAGCCCCTTCTGTGCGCACCTGCAGTCTCCTCACCGCCTCCCGCTTTCTCCGCTCGGTTGCATGATCGCTTCCGCCTGCAACCGGCCTCTGCGTGCCTCTGCAACGGCCGACCAAGCATTTCCCCGCACCCCAGCCAGCACCTGTAAGCTTCCGCGTAAGCTGCAGGCACCCTTGCTTCCCTCTCCGTGCACTTTGTCGCGAGCTCTCCACGCTCGCAACCAACCGATGCAGGCCTTCTCCCTCACGTGCCAGCCCGCGTGTGCCAGCCACGAGTCGGTCACACTCACACCACCTGCAGCTCCCAGTTGCGCAGCGCGGACGACCAATGTAGCCACTATTCACGCGAGTCTGCGCGACACTGTGGCTACAGTGGGGTGACTGGAAAGCTTCTCAATTTACCGGTCACCTGACGCGCCACAACTGGCCGCAGCCCGTGAGCGCGTCTCCGCCCGCACTCGCCCACACCCATCTTCCTTGCCCGCACCCACCCACGCACGCCTGCCTTCGCCCTTCGACCGCGCCTGCGAGTTCCCGTGCCAGCCTTTGCGCAGAACGGTGCACTGCGTCTCCTCTCCGTGCCCTTCGCCCTCCAGCGTGCACTTGTCTGCGTGCATATGCGCCTGCACACGAGTTTGAACCACCAGACGATGCCCTTCGCGCGCAGATGGCTTAAAACGCCCTTTCTCGCCTCCAGCAGAGTGGCTGCTCTCTCTCCCGCTCTCTCTCTCTCTCTCACTCTCTCTCACAATACTCTCTCACTCTCTCTTTACACCGGCGCTCACACACACCAGCACTAACACTTCCACACACCCACACTAACACTTCCACACACCCACACACACTTATACACTATTATAAACATATATATATACGTATACTTATATATATTGATATATATATACATATATTTATATACATATATATATATATATACATATATACATATATATATATATATACTTATATTTATACATATAGTAGTACCTATATACATATGTATTAGTATACATACATTCATAGATATATATATATATATACATATACATATACTTATATATATACATATATATATATGTATATTTATACATACATCTATACATATATTAGTACTTATATAAATATGTATTAGTCTATATACATACACATAGATATATATATATATATACATCTATATACCTATATATATATACACATATACTTATACATACACATATATACACACATATATATATATACATATACATTTATATAGTACTATATACATACATATACATATATATATCTATATACTTATATATATATATATATATACACACGTATATACTTACATATATACATATATCAATATACATATATATATATATAAATATACATATATCTATATATATTATTACCTATATAACTAAGTATAGATACATATATATATATATATATATACACATATATACACACCTACTTATATATACATCTATATATACATATATATATATCTAGCTACATATATCTATATATACATATATTACTATATACATATACATACATATATATTTACATTTAAATTGTTATATATACATACTTATACATATATATATATATAGATCTATACATATATCTATCTATACTTATATATATATATATTTACATGCCTATATATATATACATATACATATATACATATATATCTACAAACATATATACATACATATGTACATATATATATACACATATATATATATACATATACCTATAGATAACCATATATACATATAGATATATTTACATATAAACATATACATATATATTTCTTCACATTATTTATCGTATGGTGTATCGTGGGAATATCTGCACCAGTTGCTGATATTCCCCGATACACGCGTACAAAAAGCGTGTTCTCATTCATCTTCCACCATCCATCCTACACCTTACACGCGGCACTTCGTCCTGTTGGTTGCGTCTCTCTAGACGACGACCGACTCGACACCGTGCTACACTCCATCTCCGCCATCACCCCCACGCCTTTATATACATAATATATACCTATATATATATTTACTTTATTTCTATTTCTCTTGCATACCAGTAAAAAGATAAAAAATATATAAAAGAGAAAAGATAATCTTTGTCTTGCAGGTACTCCGTCTTGCGAATAGCAAGACTCGTTTTGGAACCTTGTTTTGGCTCAAAGCCAAGAACCCAATTTTGAGGGTGTGCCTCAAGGACAAAGATTACCAAAAAAAAAAATCTAAATAAGAAAAACACCAAAAACACAATAAATGAATGGAAGAGACTCGTTGTAGGAAAGGCGTAGAAACTCGACTTGTAACCCCACTTCCTTGAGTTTGACCCTGGGCCAAAAAGTGACAGGATAAAATCAAGTAGGCCATGTTAAAAATTTTGTAAAGAGATGGTTAGGTCCAATTTAGGTTAACCACTATACACATTTCAACAATAAAATCACCATATTAACAAACTATCCAGGCTCGACAACATACTCTTTTCTGGCACCGTTGCTTGGGAGGTGTGCCTTCAAGTAAGTTTCTATTCAATTCCTTTCAATTTTTCTCTTCTCTCTTCACGGGTATCTCTGTTTTTGGTGTGAAGGTGAACCTGGTGCAAGGAGAAGGTAGGCAGACGAAGTCGAAGACGTGAGCAGATCCAAGGTGGGAACGAGAGCGTGAAGACACCGACACCGCATTGGAGCTTCGCACACATTGCCGAACAAGTAGGTCTTCTTTTCTTAGCAACCTAGGTTAACTTGTAACCTTAATAAAAAATAACTAAAAACAAAAAAAAAATTGGAAAAACTTCTTGGGATCTCTTGGGGCAAGTGGATTAAAATTCACTTGTTTGTTTGATTGTCTTCACTCCCACCGCCCCGGGATTTCCCGCCCTACTTCGCATAGCGAAAATCCGAGAATCTTGATTCTTGAATTTTTCACCGTGGGAAGTATTCTTTGAGGCAAATAAAATGATTGATTGCACCCCTCTGTTGCCTCACTTATCTACAATTCGGGATCACCTTTTTGGTGGGGAGACTTGGAATTAAGTTGATTCCAACCCCACCACGACTTTTCAACTTGCCTAAGATTTGATCCCGAATATTTCAACACCAACAATTTGAGTTTCTTTATCTGTTGATTGAGCCTTATGTGTGGAAATCTTTTCTGGTGATTGGGAGCACTTGAATTGAAGTGCTTTGGCTCCCTTTCACACTAATATAAAACTGACTCGTGCATCCACACATAGAAATCTCCATTTAGGGTAGCCCATTGCATTTTAGCATGCATTAACTAACTGATATTGAAGAAGGGTTTGTTAGGCTTAGAAAGAAAACTTGTATTTCACAAAACCTGGAGATTGGTTGAATTGGTAATTTAGAGAAATCCTAAAATTCATACTACCTAAGGCTGAACTCTAAAAACCATTCACTAATTAAAAACTTCAATTCGGGGAGATTTCCCTATTGCATGCTTGTTTTACACACTCTGAAAATCAATCACTTGGGCATTACCCGTAAACAATGCCCTTCACATTCCAAAAGCACTTGACCCTAAGCCTTTAACTAAAACTGGTAGTAACTTGACCCTTCTTAAGGATTGGAGGTCTAACTACCTGCGTGTAGCAACTACGTGCTGGTGAGAGTTCCCACGTGCTATCGGGTGTCTAAGACTGAGGCAAACGGCCTTTCAATTTGGTCTGGTGGTTCTGCGGTGCTCGCATTCGATTCCGTAGTTTGTGATAGTAGGTAACTTAGATCTTTAGGTCTAAGGGCACACTGTAAAGGTTAGGAATTTGGTTGTGTTGATTTGTCATCAAGTGTACCTTTGCTGTGTTGTTTCTCTCATCTCTTTTCCCTTCTCAACTCCCCAACTCTTCTTACAGTAGTGCATGTTTGGGAGGAGGTCACAAAACCTTGAACTGCTTGAATTGACTGATAAATTTAGAAAACAAGCCGAATCGTCCTCCTCCTCCACAAACATGGCTGCACGCCCACCCCCAAATCCCGAGGGAGGAAACCACCCTCAGAACCCACCAGGTGGTGGATCCTTAGATCCCATAACCCGCCTCCAAGCCCAAATGGAAATGTATAATGAGCAAATCGAAGCCATTAGGAAAACATTGGAGGAAATGCAGAACCCTCCCGAATGGGAGGAGCCTAGGTCTCTAAGCTCCTATCAGAATCCCACTACTACATAGACCATAGGACAAATTCGGGTCCCCATGGGAGGGGACGACTTTGAACTAAAATCAAACATAATTGGCCTAATAAATTTTCACTTTCATGGTCTTGCAAGTGAAGACTCGTTTCTCCACTTGGAAGACCTAACCCGACTGGCTGAAACTGTTAAATCAAGAAATGTCGGGTTACCTATAGTCCTCATGAAGATGTTCCCGTTTTCATTGTGGGATAAAGCATCGCAATGGTTACGCACCCTTGGGAGAACCATCCACTCTTGGGAAGAGATGCGAACAGCGTTTCTCAAGAACTTCTTCCCAATAGGGCGAACCAATGCACTTCAGCGTGCTATCACCTCTTTTATGCAACCAAACGGCGAACAATTTCATGAGTCATGGGAGAGGTATAATGACCTCCTCAGGAAGTGTCCGCACCACGGTCTGCCTAAGTGGCATATAGCCCATATTTTCTAGTATGGGCTAAATGAGACTTTGAAGCAGATTGCAGACGCTTCCTATGGAAGGAACTTTATGAATAAAGACAAGAATGGAGCATTCGAACTGTTTGAAAATATGAGTGAAAACTTGATGAACAATGCTTCCATTGTCACCTTTAATCGTACCAGCCTGCCCCGAAATGTCCACGAAGTTGACACAGGACCCTCCCATTCATCCACTGATCTAAGCCTTATTGCACAAAAACTGGATGAAGTCTCCGTCGTGCACAAGAAGCTGGATGAGCTTCTAGCCAACCTCGCCCGATCTCTGGCAAACACCCCCACTTCACCACTTCATCACAATCCAAATTCTACCAACACCAGGCTTATCCCGAGAAACCCTGTAAGACCTTCCTTATCGAGTGTCGCGCCAAGCGACTCGGTAAGTCATGTGGAACTGGCTTCTGCGAGCCAGTATTTCGACATGGAGGACCAAGCCTTCGTGTGCTCGGACGCATACTTACATGCGGACGCGTCTTCTGGCATAGAAGACGCTTGCACCCTGGGGAACAACCCGTTCTCTGCCACTTATAACCCAGGGTGGCGTAATCATCCAAACTTCGCATGGTCCAACAACCCGCAATGCCAAAATCCCGCAGGTGGACCAATGCGACCGTTCACACCCGTCATCCCAAGGGCCCAGTCTAATCCTATGGCGAATCCACCATCAGGCCCTTGCGTACCACAAACTGAACACGCATCAAGTCCTCTTAACAAATGATGCGAATGATGATGGAAATGTCAAAGCGCCATGAAGAGAACATGACCTCTCTTCAGCACCAATTGGCGCAGCAGAATGCTGAGATCAGTCAACTACGCATGGCGACTCGATCTTAGGGCACTCTTCCCGCCCAACCTGTTCCAAACCCGCGAAAATTCGTACCCCGTGGTCCTCAACCACATGTACGACCTTCTCAGGGGCAAGTTAATCAAATTCTGCTAGCTCCGAGCATTCCACCGAGGTTTCAGGCTAATCCCGCTGCAGCACCGCACTCTTATGTCCCCATTGTGAACCCTCCACCATATGATCCCACTAGACCCGCATCGTCCAATGCTATCACTACGAGGAGTGGTAAGCAGACCGTCGATCCGCCTCGACCTGATCCTGGCCTGTCTTCTTCATCGCCCTCTCATTCGTGATGCGCACCGCATTCGCGAGAGGACGATACACCCAAATTATTGCCAGAATCAGTCTCATTCCCTGAGGCTCTACTGTGGGAGCCAAAAGGCAAGAAGAAAGACATGCAGTCCTTTGATAACCTGCATAATTTGTTTAGGGATGTAGAAATCAAGGTACCCCTGCTCGAGGCTATTGATCACATACCTACTGTCGCCCAATTTTTCAAAGACTACACAATACCCAAGCGACAGTCAAAGAAAACTAAGAATCCAGCGGTTCTCTCGCCTCATGCGAGTTGTGCTATACTGTCAAACCTACCACCGAAGCAGAAAGATCCTGGCACACCACTTATTTCCTGTAGCATCCAAGGCTACAACTTTAACCGTGCCCTGCTTGATCTAGGATCTTCCATAAATCTCATACCGACCATCATGCTCGAAAAATTTTCCTTGGGAAATCTGAAACCCACCCCTGTCACGTTATAGTTGGTAGATCGTTCTATCAAAATCCCAAAGGGTGTGGTGGAAGACGTGGTGGTTAGGGTCAACAGTCTTTGTTTTCCCGTTGACTTTCTTGTTTTAGATATGGAAATTCCTAGTTCAGTTTCTAATTGTCCGATCATCCTCGGTCGACCTTTCTTGGCCACAACCTGTGCCCATATCGACTGCGAGTCGGGCTATATTGAGATTGCCATTGGATCTGAGAAGCTCAAGCTTAACATATTCAAGGCAGCCAAGAACTTTGATTGCGATTGCATCGAGGATGACACGTCTGACGTGGACATGGCCGTCAACGCGTGTATCGGACTAATTGGGACCTATTCGGACTGCTGTGGATTACCTATAAACACTGATGACTGCCTGACCAACACATATTGTGACGTTCCCCCATCATGCCCTTATCCTGTACCTTCTCCTGACCAGACTTCTGACGAGATTTTCTCCGCTTCCCATACCTTGCAGTCTGAGTCATATCCGGGCTACTCACCGCCGGTCCACACTCTTGAAGACCGAGTTGCCCTTTCTTCCCCGCCAAATCAGGCGGATTTGCAAATCCACACTGGGTCCTTGAGCCCATATACTTCTCACTAGGGCTATTCATTTTTGGATCCATCTATCCAAGAAGCCCCTCTTCTTGGCCAAACTGAAGGCCAATTTCTTCCTCCTAACTTGTTCTCCAACCCGCCTGGGACACTCTCGTCCCAAGAAATGCCAGACCTTTCACCATCCACTCCCGAGCTGAAAGAGCTGCTTAACACACTTAAGTATGTTTTCCTGGGACCAAATGAAACGCTCCCTGTAATCATCAGTTCAAAATTGACCAGGGAGTAGGAGTGCAAACTAACTAATGTCCTCATAGAACACAAGGCAGCTATTGGATGGACTTTATTAGACTTATCTGGCATTAGCCCCTCCTACTACACTCACCGTATATATACAGAGGAGGAGGCTCGACCTTCTCGTGAGATGCAGCGACGTCTCAACCCTAATATGCGGGAGGTCGTTAAGAAAGAAATCATTAACTGGCTGGATGCGGGTATAATCTACCCAATCAGCGATAGCCCCTGTGTGAGTCCGATTCGCGTTGTGCCCAAAAAGGTAGGACTCACCATCCGTGTCAATGACAGGGGCGAATCCATCCCTACACGCACTCCTACATCGTGGAGAGTGTGTGTAGATTATAGGAAACTCAATGCTGCAACCGAGAAAGATCACTTTCCACTACCATTCATTGACCAAATCCTGGAGCGGTTAGCGGGAAATAAATTTTTCTGTTTCCTGGATGGATTCTCGGGATATAACCAGGTGGCAATTGACCCCCGAGACCAAGAGAAAACCACTTTTACCTGCCCTTTAGGCACCTTCGCAATTAGAAGGATGTCGTTCGGACTTTGCAATGCGCCAGCAACTTTCCAGAGATGTATGCTGGCGATATTCCATGACATGGAGGGTGACTTTCTCGAGGTCTTCATGGATGACTTTTCGGTCTTTGGACCATCTTTCGACGAATGTCTTACCAACCTGACTCGTATCCTTAGGAGATGTATTGATGTAAACTTCATGCTTTCCTGGGAAAAAAGTCTTTTTATGGTACACGAGGGAATTGTTCTTGGACATATCATCTCCGATAGGGGTATCGAGGTTGACAGAGCTAAGCTCGATGTCATTGCTGATTTACCTGTGCCTGGCTCTGTCAAACAAATCTACTCCTTCTTTGGACACGTCGGTTTCTATAGGAGATTCATCAAAGACTTCTCCAAAATTTTTTGACCCTTAACTCATCTCCTATCAACCGACGTACCCTTCGATATGGGCCCCGACTGTATACAAGCATTCACGTAGCTACGTAATGCTATCACAAAGGCCCCTATTCTCGAGCAGCCTGATTGGTCCCTCGACTTTGAACTCATGTGTGATGCTTCCAACCTTGCAGTCGGAGCCATCCTGGGACAAAGATGCGATAGACACCCCTTCGCGGTGTACTACGCCAGTAAGACGTTGGACGAGGCCTAGCGTAATTATACTACCACTGAAAAAGAACTATTGGCGGTCATCTTTGGGCTGGAGAAATTCCTCTCTTACCTTCTAGCCTCTCACGTTATTGTTTTCACTAATCACGCGGCCATTCGCCATCTCATGCACAAGAAGGATGCCAAGCCTAGACTGATTCGTTGGATCCTTCTACTCCAGGAATTTGACATTGAGATTCACGATAAGGCTGGGGCCCAGAATGTTGTGGCTGATCACCTTTCCAGATTGGACCCTGACCATATTGAACTTACTCTGCCGATCAATGAAATTTTTCCTGATGAGCACCTATTGGCAATAAATGTGGTAAGTGAACCGTGGTATGCCGACATTGCCAATTACCTTGCTTCTGGATCCCTTCCACGTGGCTAACCTAAAAACCAGCGCGAGTGTCTCATGGCAGAAGCAAAGTATTATTTCTGGGATAATCCACTTCTTTTTCGAATAGGTGCTGATCAAATCATCCGTCACTGTATTCCTGACAACGAGTTCCCCAGTGTGCTATCCTTCTGCCATGATCAGGCCTGCGGAAGCCATTTCTCTGGGAGGAAAACTGTAGCCAAGGTGTTGCAGTGCGGTTTCTTTTGGCCCTCCCTTCACCAAGATGCACACAATTATGCTAAGCATTGCACTAGCTGCCAGTCGATAGGGTCAATGTCACGTTGTGACATGATGCCCTTACAACCCATCCTAGCTACAGAAATCTTCAACATCTGGGGAATTGATTTCATGGGTCCCTTTCCTCCTTCCAACAGCATCGAATTCATCCTCATGGCCGTTGACTATGTTTCGAAATGGATCGAGGCTATTCCTACACGCCATGCTAACCATGTTATTTCCACCCGATTTGTCAAAGACCACATCTTTGCACGCTTTAGGATCCCTCGAGCCATTATCTCAGATGGAGGAAGCCAATTTACCCATGCTTCTTTTCGGGCACTTCTGAGGAAATACGGAGTCCACCATCGTATCACATCCCCGTATCATCTTCAGACGAACAGCCAAGCAAAGGTGTCGAACCAGCAAATCAAGCAAATTCTCCAGAAAATGGTTCAACTTGACCGTAAGGATTGGTCCGACAAGCTGATTGACGCACTTTGGGCGTATCGGACTGCCTTCAAGGCTCCCCTTGGTATGTCTCCGTATAGAATCGTTTATGGGAAGCCTTGTCATTTGCCCGTGGAGTTGGAACACAATGCTTATTGGGCGGTTCGCCAATGTAACCTTGACCCAGACCTGTGTGGTCGAGAATGGAAACTCCAACTCCAAGAGCTGGAAGAGCTCCGTCATGAAGCCTATGATTCTGCTTTAACCTTTAAACAATGCACTAAGGATTTTCATGATAGTCGTATTCGGCGGAAAGAATTTGAGCCATCTCAGCAAGTTTGGCTCTATAATGCCTGACTCAAAAAATCCTGGGAAATTGAAGTCCAAATGGACTGGTCCTTTCCTGGTCTCAAGACCATTCCCCAACGGGGCCATCAAGATCGAAGATCCCAAATCTGGGCGTAAATTTACGGTCAACGGGTAGCGTTTGAAACCCTATCTGACTCATGAACCTGCCCCGTTGGAGAAACCGTTGCCTGCTGGAGGGTAACTAATTCTTTGCCACATTCTGAGTCCAACTGGGGATGTTAAATTCAGCTCTCATTGGGAGGCACCCCAAAAACACTCACCATCCACCATCACTTTTCACGCCACTATCACGATCGCTTCACTTTTCACTTCACCACCCACCATCCACCCACCCTACCACCCTACTGTATACCCTGCACCTCAGCTTTCGTTACCCGATCTTTTGTCCTTTCTCTACCTTTCCCTGCATGCATACGAGGACATAGCATTGTTTGGCATGGGGGGGTGGATAGGAATCCATAGGATCTGGGTATTTTATGGTATCATGAAGTTTCCACCTATTTATAAATATGAAAGAAAAAGAAAAAGAAAAATATATGCATATATATATATAAATGGTGTTTAGTAATGATCTGAAAGCTAAAACAAAAATATAAAATAAGTGTTTATGGATATTCAACCTCTGTTTCGAAGACTTTCCAGGCCACAGAAGCTTGATTCGCTCAGGCTTGGCTTAATTCACTTGAGCATTGACAAAATAGATTGGAATCTCTCCTAACTAAGGATGTATTCTTGTACCTGAGACACCAGTACAAGATCCTTTGGTTTGCTTTTACTTGAGAGCTTAAGTAAACTTGGTTCACACTACACATATCAGGAAAGACCAGGTGCGCATAATATCCAACCCTAGTGTTCATTAGGGAAGGTGGAGTCCTTACCTGTGTGCGCAGGTAGACTTTTTATCCCAGGTTTTAGTCTTGTGTTTAGGAGCGACTCTTTCCACCAAAAAGAAACTCTCCCACCAAAAAGAAAAAAAAAGTGTGCTCCTTCAAAAAATGTTGTAAGAGATATACTGACACATGTTTCAAAAAAAAAAAAAAGTTGCAAATAAGTCAGTATATCTCACAAATGTTTGTAAATTCTTCGCCTTACAAGATGTTCTTCAGGGCAGGTTAAAAATACCTTTTCCCTTGAGCCACAAAAATCAGAAAATAGTAGTTGAGTTTTTTGTCATCTTCTTAAGGGTCAATCCAAAAACACGAGCTGAAACTGGGACCAACATGTACTTAAAGATTTGTGAAACCCTAGGCTTGAGTCTTAATGTTCATCTGGTCAATCTTGGTCCTTCACTATGCACAAGCCACAACCTCTTGAACTCTCGAGTACGGCAAAAACCTCCTGGGTCCTGGAAATCGTACTTAAAGGTTTAAATATCAAGAGTCCTGGTTAGTTGAGAGACTTAAAGTACTGATAGTCTTCTCTACAACTGGTTCTCACAATATCCAACAATAAACACACCTATATCACCTCAGAAGAAAATCTTCAGCTTAAGATCATTTCTAAATACTATTTTGCTAGGGACTAGCAAAAGATAGGCATGGGGGTATGATTGCACTGCAAAAATACGCCTGCAATTGTGCCATCTTGTGCTATATCCTAGCATTACCAATGCATATTAGGTCTCCATAGTTGCATTGTAAAAATACATGCATGCATGCATTTAATTGAGAGAGGAGACTAAATAAATGGCCTCGCAATTTAATTTCTTTCTCAAGTGCATCTCTACTAATTCACCATCTTTTTATTTTTTTATTTCACTTGATTTTCCCGCGACTGCATGCATCTTCTTCTCCTCGCGCCATGCTTTCCTGCAGCTGCCCCTCCCTGCGGCTACCTCTCCCTGCCAGCCCTTCCCTGTAGCTGCCATTCCCAGCCATGCCTTCTTCCTTTATAAAAAAAGCCACGGCTTCCACCTTCAAAAGAAGCCTGGTCCTCCCAGCCAAAGAACTGGTAGCTCCACCTTCTCCTTCCAGGTCGTCCTCTCCTCCCTCTCCCTCC
This sequence comes from Thalassia testudinum, assembly GCA_037157565.1. Classification (NCBI taxonomy): domain Eukaryota; kingdom Viridiplantae; phylum Streptophyta; class Magnoliopsida; order Alismatales; family Hydrocharitaceae; genus Thalassia; species Thalassia testudinum. Next base: position 42,813,387 of record JAZHRO010000015.1, on the reverse strand, counting down.
ATATGTCAGCCCTCCGCCTCCGAGGAGACACCCGGCGGGCAGGAGCCCTCACTGTGGTGCACACCACCATAATGAGACCACCACCACCCAGCTCTTCAAAGAGACGGTGGGTGTGGTGGCTCTGTTCTTATTTTTTTACTTTCCCGCACCTTCAGCCATGGCTGCACGCTTCAAGGTTTGAAGCTCGCAACTTGGCAGCAGCAGCAGCCCCAGCCATTCCGCCCAAGCCTGCAGGCGCCCCAGCCCCTTCCGCACGCGTCTGCAGTCTCCTCTCCGCCTCCTGCTTTCTCCGCTCTGTCGTACGATCTCTTCCACCCACAACCGGCCTCTACGTGCCTCTGCAGCAGCCGGCCAAGCACTTCCCTGCACCCCTGCCGGCACCTGCAAGCTTCCATGCAAGCTACAAGCACCCTTGCCTCACTCTCCGCGCACTCTATCGCGAGCTCTCCGTGCTCGCAACCGGCCAGCGCAGGCCTTCTCCCTCGCACACCAGCCTGCGCGTGCCAGCCGTGAGCCGGCCACACTCACACCACTTGCAGCTCCCAGTTGCGCGGCCCGGACGACCACTATAGCCACTATTCACGCGAGTCTGCACGACAATGTGGCTACAGTGGGGTGACCGGAAAGCTTCTCACTTTACCGGTCACCCGGTGCGCCGCAACCGGTCGTAGCTCGCACACGCGTCTCCACCTGCACTCGCCCGCACCCGCCCACGCGTGCCTGCCTTCGCCCTTCGATCGTGCCTGTGAGTGCCCGCGCCGGCCTTCGTATAGTACGGTACGCTGCGTCTCCTCTCCGTGCCCTTCACCCTCCAGCGCAGGCTTATTCCGTGCATACGCGCCTGCACGCGAGTTTGAACCACCAGATGACGCCCTTCGCGCATAGACAGCTTAAAATGCCCTTTCTCGCCTCCAGCAGACCGACTGCTCTCTCTCTCTCTCACTCTCTCTCCTGCTCTCTCTCTCTCTCACTCTCTCTCCTACTCTCTCTCACTCTCTCTCACAACACTCTCTCACTCTCTCTTTACACCGAAGCTCACACACACCTACACTAACACTTCCACACACCCACACACACTTATACACTATTATAAACATATATATATACGTATACTTATATATATTGCTATATATATACATATATTTATGTACATATATATATATAATTATATTTATACATATAGTAGTACCTACATACTTATGTATTAGTATAAATACATATATATATATATCTCTCTATATACTTATATATATACATATACATATACATATATATACATATAACTATATACATATATATATATATATATACATATATACAAATTTATACATACATCTATACATATATTAGTACTTATATAAATATGTATTAGTCTATATACATACACACACACACAAATATATATATATATCTATATAAATATACATCTATATACCCATATATATATATATACATATATATATACACATATACTTATACATACACATATATACATATATATATATATACATATATATACATCTATATAGTACTATATACATACATATACATATATATATCTATATACTTATATATATATATATACACACGTATATACCTACATATATACATATATATATAAATATACATATATCTATATATATTATTACCTATATAACTAAGTAAAGATACATGTATATATATATATATACACATATATATATATATATACATATATGCACACCTACTTATATATACATCTATATATACAAATATATATATATATATATATCTAGCTACATATATCTATATATACATATATTACTATATACATATACATACATATATATTTACATTTATATAGTTATGTATACATATACATATATATATATTTATATATAGATCTATACATATATCTATCTATGCTTATATATATATATATTTACATACCTATATATATATACATATACATATATACATATATAGCTACATACATATATACATACATATATACATATATATATACACATATATATATATACATATATATACCTATAGATAACCATATATACATATAGACATATTTACATATATACATATATATATATTTTCACATTATTACCGTACGATGTATCGTGGGAATATCTACACCAGTTGCTGATATTCCTCGATACACGCATACAAAAAGTGTGTTCGCATTCATCTTCCACCATCCATCCTACACCTTACACACGGCACTTCGTCCTGTTGGTTGTGTCTCTCTAGACGACGACCGACTCGACACCGTGCTACACTCCATCTCTGCCATCACCCCCACCCCTTTATATACATAATATATACCTATATTTATATATATTTACTTTATTTCTATTTCTCTTGCATACCAGTAAAAAGATAAAAAAATATATAAAAGAGAAGAGATAATCTTTGGCTTGCAGGTACTCCGTCTTGCAAATAGCAAGACTCGTTTTGGAACCTTATTTTAGCTCAAAGCCAAGAACCCAATTTTGAGGGTGTGCCTCAAGGACAAAGATTACTAGAAAAAAAAAATCTAAATAAGAAAAACACCAAAAACACAATAAACGAACGGAAGAGACTCGTTGTAGGAAAGGCGTAGAAACTCAACTTGTAACCCCACTTCCCTGAGTTCGACCCTGGGCCTAAAATGACAAGATAAAATCAAGTAGGCCAGGTTAAAAATTTTGTAAAGAGATGGTTAGGTCCGATTTAGGTTAAGCACTGTACACATTTCAACGATAAAATCACCATATTAACAACCTATCCGGGCTCGACAACACTTAGGTTATTAATACTAGATTAATTACATAATTATGATACATTACAATTATGAATTGATTGCAAAAATTAAACATTATATGCATGCCAATCAACTCCATATGACGGATGAGCAAGTATTACAAATGACAAAATGATTGGCATCAATTATATAAAGAAAATTCGCAAAAATAGCTGTTTTGAAATAACTAAGAAATTCTCTTATTTCTCAATTAAGCACAAACTAACAACACACAACCCTTCACATTTGACTAAGTGTTCTCAAAATTTAGTTATTTTTTACGTTAACAATTAGGCTCTACTTAAAAAGATGATCCCACATGGAACATAAGCTCTGAACTAAATCGATGGTCCAAATGAACCAGATCACAATTTCATCAGCTAGTGCCACGTGACACCATCACCTCCATTGGTGCCCGAAGGCCACTCTCCCAGAGCCACAAATATGGTCAAAGCAAGGTCAAATAGGCACACATGCTCTCACGCCATAGGCATCGTTGTCATTAGAGAAGGCTACGGGCACCATTCATTATATATGCTTGTAAGCATTCGGCAGTATCAGATATGGAACTATCTATGTTCCCTTTCTTAATGTGCTCAGTGGTGTTCCAATGCTGATTCTTCTTCAAATTACTTCTTATCCATAGTGATTCTCCACAGATTGAAGCCCTAGATCTTTGGAGCTTTGTTCTAGCTTTCGATTCATCCTAATCAATTTATTGATTAGATCTCTTTTCCAGATCTAAACCAGTTAATGAAGATAGCTGCTCAACAGCAGCTTCAACAGTTCAAACCACCCTAAAGTTGAAAAATGCAATATGATAACTCGATCGTTGTAGCATGAAAATACAATGTTAATTTTAATAAGAATATGGATGGTGAGTCCAAGTGTTAAACACATGGAAGCATGAAATCAAATCAATTAATCTCTTGTCTTATTACCACGTGATTATTTGTTTGCTTGCATGAAAAATAGGAAGAGAGAGAGAGACTGGGGTCAGAAATCCACGGTTGAGCACATGCATATAACAAATAACCTAAGATAATCAAATGGAACTTAATTCAAAGCACAATCATGTCATAAAAAAACACTACTATTACTTACCAACATAGTCTTACATGCACTAACATAAAACTAAAAGAAAGCTTAGATAAAGAGACAATGAGATAAACTATGAGTAAAAAGAATTGTGATGGAACAGGAGCTTGCCGAGGCAGCCATGGTGGTGGAGGATGCTCCATCGGTGGTTTGGTGGCTCTGGGAACGTGCTTTGCAACTCTATGAATGTGGAAGTATGCTTGGTAGGAGCTAGGAAGAGATGCTTGCAAATTGAGGTCCATAGGGCCTTTTATAGGCTTGCACCAAATCATTTGGCATGAAAATCATGCCCAAATCGCACATGTGCCCGGCCATTACGCCTACAGCCACACGCTTGTGCACGAACAGCTGCATGCTCACGCATGCACAGCTGCTCGCTCAGCTAGCCGTGGTTGTCATTCACTGGTGCACCAAGGAGGATCCATGGCCATCCAATCTGAAATGAAGGGCTCAGATCATGGCTCACCAGCTACCTTCACACCTTAGCTCTCTCGATTGTGTGGGAGGAAGCCTCAGCCATTAAATCTCACATGGAGGACTGGGATTGCACGAGAGATCATGCTCTGAATGGTGCATAGCGCCATGTGTACAATCGCGTGTGCGATCTTGCGTTGGATCATGCATGCTTGCATTGCATCTTCCCAAGGGGCCACGTTGTCTGTTTCTTCTCTGTCCGATCGTTGATAGATGGCCTAATTTTGCTCACCACTCGCATGCTACAAATTTGAGCCTCATGAGGGCTGAAACTCATGCCCATTGGTAGTGGTTTGAAGTTTTGACCAATGCGCTACCCTCGCAAGTTTGTCAGGTTTTTGCAAATTCCTTCATGCGCTCTCATCCATTGGATCAAGATCCAATGTTACGACCAGGGCATCAGACGTAGTTTAAGACGTCTGGGAAGTGGCCCAGACGTCTGGCCAAACGTCTGGAACCCTTCCCAGACGTCTGGTATTAAATTTTTTTAGCGTACGGGTTCACATCTGCGCGCCTGCGTGCACAGACTGAACCCACCGCCTTCGTTTTTCTCTTTCTTTCCCTGCAGGTGCTATTTTTCCTCCTTCTCTCTCCCTGCATCTGCCTTATAAAAATGCTCCCCCTCTCCCTCACCCTCACTCCACCGTCTTCTTCTTCTCCTTCTCCCTGCAAGCGAAAGTGCGAGCGAGCGAGAGCGACAGTAGCGGTTGCTGCGAGCGTGCGGGAAGGAGGGGTTGTTGCGAGAGGAAGTAGAAGCTCGACCGTGAGGGTACGAGCTTGCGGGGGCAGCTAGAGCCGGCCGATGGGAGAGCAGCGGGCGTGGGGTGTCGCAGAGGAGCTGCTGCAGCTCGGGTAGCAGGCGAACACGGTGCGGCACGGCCGTGCGCTGCGGGCGGAGAGTGAGAAGGGTTCTGATTCTGGGAAAATTTCCCAGAATCAGACGTCTGGACTTATGTCCAGACGACACATAAGACTTCTGGAGGGAGGTCCAGACATCTGACAGGTACAATATTTTCTCATCTTCTCCTTTTTACGCGTGCACGGCCATGCAACCATCTGCCGCGTTCTTCTGCACCCGTCGTGATGAGAGCGAGTGTGTGTGTGTGTAGGAATCTTTCGGGAGGGCGGTACGGCTCGCCATCCCACACTGATCAGACGTCTGGACACAGTACCAGACGATGAAGAGGACCTCCAGACGTCCGGGGTGACAATCAGACGTCTGGAAACTAAGTCCTAAGGATCCAGCAGGCTTCTGGACGTCTGAAGAACTGTGCAGACCAAGGTATGGCATGATTGACCTTTTAAGACGTCTGGAAGAAGTTCCAGACGTCTGATTTTGAGCAGACTCGTCATTTTTGACACGTTTAGGATCCGTTCGGAGTCTATTTTTCGCGTTTCAAGTTTCATTCTTCCCAGATTTATTTCCTCTACCTGTTTGCAGTAATTGTATGCTGTTATGAGTAACTCCTTGTGTTGATCCTTGTATTAGGACCCCGTTCCGTTGCGGTTGTGGGGGTTGCGGAGGCACGCGGGATTGCCGACCACGCCACCAGTACTTCTGATTTTGTGGGTAGAGTGGCCTTTTAATTTAATTATCAAAAATTATACATTTAAGAAACAATTAATGCATTGCATGAACCTTAGGGCTGAAGAATTAGATTGAATGATAGATCCTAGGGTATTGCATGAATCCTAGGACTGGAAAACTAGATTGAATGATAGATCCTAGGGTATGGCATGAATCCTAGGACTGGAAAACTAGTTGAATATATACATTTTAGTCTTGGAAAAGTGGAAAGGAAATGATAACTACCTGTAAATTGGTTAACAACTACCTGTTATGAATGGATAAATACGGTTGAGAACATGAATTGTATGGATATAAAGCTGGAACAGTGAAACCTAAATTGGCTGAGTTAAAAGAGCATGAACCCTACGGGGAATTAGGAGTAGAACTCTTGGAAAGTGAATGAAACAGAATTGGGGAAGTGAGCTGGCCCTTGAGTACGGAGTACCAAGGAGAGCAACTATCCCCCTATTTAGTGTAGAGCAGAGCTAGCCGCCCCAGGGACCCGAGGTTAGGTTTGGCCACTTTGTACTGACTTTTGGCCCTCGTGTACACAGTACCGAGGAGAGCTACTAGTGTAGGGAGGGCACTAGCTACCCCACGGGCCCCAGGGTTCTGCTAGCCCTCCTACACCAACTTGTTAGGCCCACTGGGAAAACCAGGGTAGTCAGGCGAGGGTGCGCGGACTGTGGAGGGGCAAGACCCCTGTTTGGTTACTGTGGAGGGGCTGGACCCCTATTACTGAGAGGGCTCTGCCCTATGCTGGTTCCGTGCTGTGCTTTGAGCGCACCCATTAACAGAAACGACTAACCGCGTACCAGTGCGGGGTAGCTACCAGTGCGTTTATCACTCATGCCGTAGTCACCGTTACGTCTGTCAGCGATCTTAGGGTGGTTGACTGAGGGTAGGACTGCCACGGGGGACTCTCCCGGCCAGGAGAGCACCATGTGTTATTTCTACTTTTCTGAAAGACTACAATCAAGATCGTTCCCACGAGGAACATTCAAGATCAAGAGAAGGATCTAAGAAATAAATCAATAGTGAATAAACGAAAGAAAGTAAAAATATAACAGCTACTGTCCACTCTACTCCTTCTAGCTTTTAGTTGCCACTCTACCCAGCGTTTCGTTGACGTGCAACCCTTGTTTCTTTTCAGGACCAGGTGTTGAGCAGCCAGAGTCGGCGGCTGCAGAGGGCGCTGGGCTTAGTAGAGCCCAGTAGTGTCACTTGTAGTACCCACTGTATTTTTTTATTTTTTTTTTGTTGTTGTTGTGAGTTGTTCTGTTCCCCTCTGTACTCTCTTTATTGTAAGCTTCATGTTTATGTATATGTTTATTTCTCTACTGTTGTGGTGGTGTATACTGTAGTATCTATTTTCTCTACTGTTGTATTTTGTTACTGCTAGTTATATACATGTTGAATGTGGTCTATTTTACTGCTCTTTTGGTTACTTTCTCGTTGGACGACTGGGTCTTGGGGTCAGTCGAGTCGGTCCGATTCTCGTGTCTCGTAGGGATTCGGGAATCGGGTAGTTACAAGATGGTATCAGAGCAAGGTCGTCCCGAGAAGTGAAACAACTGACTGGAAAATAACCAATTCACGTGTCTGTAACTAGAGTAGCCACCCCAATGTTTCTTTTGACATGAGCTCTTAGACTTCTTCCTTAGATATCGTTCCATATTGACGTATTTCCGTTATGTTTCACATCTCCTTACAGGAGATGCCTCGTCAAGGGACTAGCGAGGCGGGCCGCAGGCGCGGCCGAGGACGAGGTCGGTAAGGTGGGTGTGTTGCGGTCGATGTCTCAATGGACCAACCACTGCTCTCGGGCATTAAGGCCCAGGACCTTGCCCAGCTGATACGGGATAGTGCGAGAGGAGCTCCACCTACCGCCCTAAGCACCTCTCCCTAGGGCTGCGGAGGGGGAGTCCTCTGTGGGACCACGCGACGGATGTGGTGCTGGATGCGGGGGAGGGGATGGGCCGGAACCGCCCCCACCTTCCTTCGACTCTTCTGTGCATGAGGCTTCCTTACCTGCAGGTGCACCAGCATCCCCACTGCAGTGCCACTTTGAGCTTTCCGGGTAGTTCCGGAAGCTGAAGCCCCCCTCCTTCAAGGGGGATGAGGACCCGATCGAGGAGGAGGACTGGCTCGAGTAGATCGAGAAGGTTTTCGACACCCTTCACCCTTCGATGGAGTGCCGCATGGCCTTTGCCACGTACCAACTAGAGAGTGCGGCACACAGGTGGTGGAGGGCGGTCAGTGGACAGGAGAGGGACGAGCCGACCTGGGACCGGTTCGTCACCCTCTTCTGTGAGCAGTACTTTCCCCAGACGTGGCAGGACCAGAGGAGGCAAGAGTTCCACACTCTCCGCCAGGGGGCGATGACCGTGAGCGCATATCGCATGCGTTTTCTAGAGCTGTCCCACTTCGCAGCGACAGCAGTAGCCACTGAGGAGGAGCGCCTTTGGAGGTTCACCGAGGGGCTTTGGCCTGTGATTCAGGGGTATGTCGAACCCCTGAGCTGCCTACGTTCTCGAGGGTGGTGGAGGCAGCTATGACCTACGAGGAGACCAACCCATCCGCGCGAGATACTCATAGTGGGCGGAAGAGGCCCTACCAGCCAGGACTACCGCTCGAGCGTGAGATCAAGTTTGAGATCTCACTAGTACTAGGGACCAGCCCCATCTCCACCGCACCATATAGGATGGCACCACTTGAGCTGCGAGAGCTCAAGTCTCAGTTACAGGATCTTTTGGAGAAGGGCTTTGTGAGGCCTAGTGCGTCTCACTGGGGAGCCCCGGTACTGTTTGTAAAGAAGAAGGATGGTACCCTATGCCTTTGTGTGGACAACCAACAGCTGAATAGGGTCACCATCAAGAACAGATATCCGCTACTGAGGATCGATGACTTGTTTGACCAGCTGCGAGGTGCCATGATATTCTCCAAGATCGACTTGAGGTCTGGATACCACCAGTTGAGGATCAATGAGGCAGACGTCTCCAAGACAGCTTTCCGCACCCGGTATAGACACTACGAGTTTCTGGTCATGCCGTTTGGGCAGACCAATGCCCCCGCTGCCTTCATGGACTTGATGAACCGGGTGTTTAGACTGTACTTGGATCAGTTTGTGGTGGTATTCATTAACGATGTTCTCATCTATTCTCGAGAGCAGACACAGTATGGACAGCACTTGCAGATGGTTCTGGACACATTGAGACAATGTAGGCTGTACGCCAAATATAGCAAGTGCGAGTTCTGGTTGAGGGAGGTGACCTTCTTAGGTCATGTGATCTCTGGGGATGGCTTGGCGGTGGACCCAGCCAAGGTTGAGGCAGTGCTCAGGTGGGAGAGACCGCGTACGGTTACTGAGATTCGTAGTTTCCTGGGACTGGCAGGCTACGACAGACGGTTTATCAGGGGCTTTTCCCAGATTGCACGTCCTATGACACAGTTGACCCGGAAGGACGTGCCCTTCACTTGGACGGACACCTGTGAGGCGTGTTTTCAGGAGCTGAAGGAGAGGCTGACTTCGGCTCCCGTGCTCACCATCCCTGACAGTAGTGGCAGGTTCATTGTGTACATGGACGCCTCCTTGCAGGGGTTAGGGGGTGTGCTCATGCAGAGGGGTCACGTTGTCGCTTACGCTTTGCGGCAACTGAAGCCCCATGAGCATAGCTACCCTACCCATGACCTGGACCTAGCAGCTATTGTCTTCGAGCTGAAGACTTGGAGGCACTACTTGTACGGTGAGACCTTCGAGATTTTCACATATCACAAGAGCCTCAGATACCTATTTGATCAGAAGGAGCTCAACATAAGACAGAGATGTTGGTTGGAGCTCCTGAAGGACTATGAATGCAGCATTTCCTACCACCCGGGAAAGGCCAACGTGGTGGCTGACACCTTGAGCCAGAAGGTGCCCTCACACTTGGCCAGTTTACAGGCTCAGAGTTGGAGCCTTTTGGAGGAGATGGGCAGTTGGCGACCTGTAGAGTTACGGGGGCACTTTGGGGCAGTGACTGTGACACGACAGATGAGGCCAGAGCTGATAGATCGCATCATCGCGGGACAGATGGCTAACCTGTACTTGCAGTCCTTGTGCAATAGAGTACTGTCAGGAGGCCCGAGGAACTTCTCTTTCACAACCAGGTGCTGCGCCTGAGGGGACGTCTGTGCGTTCCCAGGGACGAGGAGCTATTGAGAGAGCTCTTGATTGAGGCACACGATTCCAGATTCACCATACATCCTGGAAACACGAAGATGTACCATGACTTGAGACGCAAGTTTTGGTGGAGGGGAATGAAGCGGGATGTAGGTGAATTCGTGAAGCAGTGTTTAGTGTGCCAGCAAGTGAAAGCCGAGCATCAGAGGCCTGCAGGGCCGTTACAGCCACTTCCAGTGCCAGAGTGGAAGTGGGAGAGCATCACCATGGACTTAGTGGTGGGCTTACCTATTACCTAGCGAGGACACGATGCAGTCTGGGTAATCGTTGATAGATTGACGAAGACTGTTCGTTTCTTGCCGATCCGAGTCACCTTGGGACCAGCACAGTTGGCAGAGAGGTATATCTGCGACGTGGTATGTCTACACGGAGTTCCGTGAGAGATCATATCCGACCGGGATACTTGCTTTACGTCCCAGTTTTGGGCTGAGTTTCAGCAGGCCCTGGAGACAAGGTTGAGGTTTAATACAGCTTACCACCCCTAGACGGATGGACAGTCTGAGCGCACGATACAGACACTTGAGGACCTTTTGCGTGCCTGTGTACTAGACTGGAGGGGCTTTTGGGAGGAGCACTTGCCCCTGGTGGAGTTTGCATATAATAACAGTTATCACTCGAGCATCATTATGGCACCCTAGGAGGCTCTGTACGGACGGAGATGTATGGCACCCTTGAGTTGGGTTGAGGTGGGGACCAAGTGGTAGGTTGGCCCCAGGCTGATCCGGCAAAGTCAAGAGGTAGTCGAGCAGATTCACAGGCAACTCCGCACTGTCAGGAGCAGGCAGAAGAGCTACGCAGATCGGAAACGCAGAGAGGTGCAGTTAGAGATTGGGGACCACGTCTTCCTTCATGTTTCTCCCATGAAGGGTCTGCAGTGGTTTGGGGCGAGAGGGAAGCTCGCGTCGAGGTTCGTGGGGCCCTTTGAGGTCCTAGAGCTGGTTGGACCCGTTGCTTACAGGCTTGCCCTCCCTCCTCAGCTTTTTGGTGTGCACGACGTGTTCCACGTGTCCAACCTCAGAAAGTATGTCGCCGATCCCAGTCATCTCCTGAGCCACGAGAGCGTAGAGGTGGGCGACGACCTGACCTACCTCGAGCGGCCAGTGCAGATTCTGGACAGAGCCATCAGTAGTCTGAGACGGAAGCAAGTACCCCTGGTGAAGGTCTTGTGGAGGAGCCAGCGGTACGAGAAGGCCACCTGGGAGCTTGAGGCGGCGATGCGGGAGCAGTACCCGGAGCTTTTCGTAGGTACATCTTTTCAGACCGGCTTCGGTCCTCTTCGAGTTTGTTATGTATATATTGTTCTTTCTCGCACCCTAGTTAGCGTAAGTTTCATGGACGAAACTTCCTTTGAGTTTGTTATATTGTTAGGAGCAGGGCATCAGACGTAGTTTAAGATGTCTGGGAAGTGGCCCAAACGTCTAGCCAGATGTCTGGAACCCTTCCCAGACGTCTGGTGTTAAATTTTTTCAACGTACGGGCTCGCGTCTGCGCGCCTGCACGTGCAGACTGAACCCGCCACCTTCGTTTTTCTTTCTCTCCCTGTAGGCGTTATTTTTCCTCCTTCTCTCTCCTCGTGGCTGCCTTATAAAAATGCTCCCCCTCTCCCTCACCCTCACCCCACTGACTTCTTCTTCTCCTTCTCCCTGCCAGCGAGAGCGCGAGCGAGCCAGAGCGGCAGCAGTGGCTGTAGCGAGCGTACGGGAAGGAGGGGTTGTTGCGAGAGGAAGTAGAAGCTCGACCGCGAGGGTACGAGCTTGTCGGGGCAGCTAGAGCCGGCTGGCGGGAGAGCAGCGGGCATGGGGTGTCGCGGAGGAGCTGCTGTAGCTCGGGCAGTAGGTGGGTGCGGCGCGGCACGGCCGTGCGCTGCGGGTGGAGAGCGAGAAGGGTTATGATTCTAGGAAAATTTCCTAGAATCAAACACCTGGACTTACGTCTAGATGAGGCATAAGACGTCTGGAGGGAGTTCCGGACATCTGATAGGTACAATATTTTCTCATCTTCTCCTTTTTACGCGTGTACGGCCATGCAGCCGTCCGTCGCATTCTTCTGCACCCTTCATGATGAGAGCGAGTGTGTGTGTGTGCATGAATCATTCGGGAGGGTGGTAGGACTTGCCATCCCACACCGATCAGACGTCTGGACACAGTACCAGACGACGGAGAGGACCTCCAGACGTCCGGGGTGACAATCGGATGTTTGGAAACTAAGTCCAGACGATCCAGTGGGCTTCTGGACGTCTGACGAACTGCGTAGACCAAGGTATGGCATGATTGACCTGTTAAGATGCCTGGAAGAAGTTCTAGATGTCTGATTTTGGATAGACTCGTCATTTTTGGCCGATTTAGGGTTTATTCGGAGTACGTTTTCCGCGTTTCAAGTTTCATTCTTCCCAGATTTATTTCTTCTACTTGTTTACAGTAATTGTATATTATTTTGAGTAACTCCTTGTGTTGATCCTTCTATTAGGACCCCCATTCCGTTGCTGCTGTGGGGGTTGCGGAGGCGTGCAGGATTGCCGACCATGCCCCTAGTACTTCCGATTTTGCGGGTAGAGTGGCCTTTTAATTTAATTATCAAAAATTATACATTTATGAAACAATTAATAGAGTCTAGGGCATTGCATGAACCCTAAGGCTGAAGAATTAGATTGAATGATAGATCCTAGGGTATTGCATGAATCCTAGGACTGGAAAACTAGATTGAATGATAGATCCTAGGGTATGGCATGATTCTTAGGACAGGAAAACTAGTTGAATATATACATTGCAATCTTGGAAAAGTGGAAAGGAAATGATAACTGCCTGTAAATTGGTTAACAGTTGCCTGTTATGAATGGATAAATACGGTTGAGAACATGAATTGTATGGATATAAAGCTGGAACGGTGAAACCTAAATTGGCTGAGTTAAAAGAGCATGAACACTATGGGGAATTAGGAGTAGAACTCCTGGAAAGTGAATGAAAGAGAATTGGGGAAGTGAGCTGGCCCTTGAGTACGGAGTACCAAGGAGAGCAACTGTCCCCCTGTTTAGTGCACAGCGGAGCTAGCCGCCCCAGGGACCCGGGGTTAGGTCTGGCCACTTTGTACCTACTTTTGGCCCTCGTGTACACAGTATCGAGGAGAGCTACTAGTGTAGGGAGGGCACTAGCTACCCCACGGGCCCCAAGGTTCTGCTAGCCCTCCTACACCGACTTGTTAGGCCCACTGGGCAAACCAGGGTAGTCAGGCGAGGGTGTGCGGACTGTGGAGGGGCAAGACCCCTGTTTGGTTACTGTGGAGGGGCTGGACCCCTGTTACTGAGAGGGCTCTACCCTATACTGGTTCCGTGCTTTGTTTTGGGCGCACCCTTTAATGGAAACGACTGACCGCGTGCCAGTGCGGGGTAGCTATCCGTACGTTTATCGCATGTGTTGTAGTCACCGTTACATCTGTCACCGACCTTGGGGTGTTGACTGAGGGTTACACCACCACGGGTGGACTCTCCTGGCCAGGAGAGACCATGTGTTACTTCTACTTTTCTGAAAAGACTGCAATCAAGATCGTTCCCACGAGGAACACTCAAGATCAAGAGAAGGATCTGAGAAATAAATCAATAGTGAATAAACGGAAGAATGTGAAGGAAGAAAGTAGAAATATAACAGCTACTGTCCACTTTACTGCTTCTAGCATTTAGTTGCCACTCTACTCAGCGTTTCGCTGATGTATCACCCTTGTTACTTTTCAAGACCAGGCATTGAGCAGCCAGAGTCGGCGGCTGCAGAGGGTGCTGGGCCTAGTAGAGCCCAGTAGTGTCACTTGTAGTACCCACTGTATTTTTTTATTTATTTTTTGTTGTTGTGAGTACTTCTGTTCCCCCCTGTACTCTCTTTATTGTAAGCTTCATGTTTATGTATATGTTTATTTCTCTACTATTGTGGTGGTGTATACTGTAGTATTTATTTTCTCTATTGCTGTATTTTGTTACTGTTAGTTATATACATGTTGAATGTGGTTTGTTTTACTGCTCCTTTGGTTACTTTCTCGTTGGACGATTGGGTCTTGGGGTCAGTCGAGTCAGTCCGATTCTCGTGTCTTGTAGGGATTCGGGAATCAGGTCGTTACAAGATGGTATTAGAGTAAGGTCGTCCCGAGAAGTGAACCAACTAACTGGAAAATAACCAATTCAGGTGTCTGTAACTAGAGTAGCCACCCCAACATTTCTTTTGACATGAGCTCTTAGACTTCTTCGTTAGATATCGTTCCATATTGACGTATTTCCATTCTGTTTCGCGTCTCCTTATAGGAGATGCCTCGACGAGGGACTAGCTGGTCGGGCCGCGGGTGCGACCAAGTATGAGGTCGGCGAGGTGGGCATGTTGCGGTCGATGTCTCAGTGGACTAGCCACTGCTCCCAAGGATTCAGGCCTAGGACCTCGCCCAGCTGATACGGACATAGTGCGAGAGGAGCTCCACCCACCACCCCGAGCACCTCTCTCTAGGGCTGCGGAGTTACGGGGGCACTGTGGGGAAGTGACTGTGACACGACAGACTAGGCCAGAGCTGATAGATCGCATCACCATTGGACAGATGGTTGACCCATACTTGCAGTCCTTGCGCGACAGAGTACTGTCAGGAGGCCCGAGGGACTTCTCTTTCGCAGACCAGGTGCAGCGTCTGAGGGGACGTCTGTGCGTTCCCAGAGATGAGGAGCTATTGAGAGAGCTCCTGATTGAGGCACACGGTTCCAGATTCACCATACATCCCGAAAACACGAAGATGTACCATGACTTGAGACACGAGTTTTGGTGCAGAGGAATGAAGCGGGATGTGGGTGAATTCGTGTAGCAGTGTTTAGTGTGCCAGCAGGTGAAAGCCGAGCATCAGAGGCCTGCAGGGCCGCTCAAGCCACTTCCAGTGCCAGAGTGGAAGTGGGAGAGCATCACCATGGACTTGGTGGTGGGCTTACCTCTTACCCAGCGAGGACACGACGCAGTCTGGGTAATCGTTGATAGATTGACGAAGAAGGCGCATTTCTTGCCGATCCGAGTCACCTTGGGACTAGGACAGTTGGCAAAGAGGTATATCCGCAACGTGGTATGTCTACACGGAGTTCCGTGCGAGATCGTATCCGACCGGGATACCCGCTTTACGTCCCAGTTTTGGGCTGAGTTTCAGTAGGCCCTGGGGATGCGGTTGAGGTTCAGTATAGCTTACCACCCCGAGACGGACGGACAGTCTAAGCGCACGATACAGACACTTGAGGACTTTTTGCGTGCCTGTGTACTGGACTGGAGGGGCTCTTGGGAGGGGCACTTGCCCCTGGCAGAGTTAGCATATAATAACAGTTATCACTCGAGCATCGGCATGGCACCCTACGAGGCTCTGTACGAATGGAGAAGTACGGCACCCTTGAGTTGGGTTGAGGTGGGGACCAAGTGGGAGGTTGGCCCCAAGCTGATCTGGTAGAGTCAGGAGGTAGTCGAGTAGATTCACAGGCGACTCCACACTGTCAGGAGCTGGTAGAAGAGCTACGCGGATCGGAAACGTAGAGAGGTGCAGTTCGAGGTTGGGGACCACGTCTTCCTTCGTGTTTCGTCCATGAAGGGCCTATAGCGGTTTGGGGTGAGAGGGAAGCTCACGCCGAGGTTCGTGGGGCCCTTTGAGGTCTTGGAGCGGGTTGGACCCGTTTCTTACAGGCTTGCCCTCCCTCCTCAGCTTTCTGGTGTGCACGACGTGTTCCACGTGTCCAACCTCAGAAAGCATGTCACTGATCCCAATCACATCCTGAGCCACGAGAGCATCGAGGTGGGCGACGACCTGACCTACCCCGAGCGGCCAGTGCAGATTCTGGACAGACCCATCCGCAGTCTGAGACGGAAGCAAGTACCCCTAGTGAAGGTCTTGTGGAGGAGCCAGCGGTATGAGGAGGCCACCTGGGAGCCTGAGGCGGAGATGCGGGAGCGGTACCCGGAGCTTTTCACAGGTACGTCTTTTCGGACCGGCTTTGGTCCCCTTTGAGTTTGTTATGTATATATTGTTCTTTCTCGCACCCTAGTTAGTGCAAGTTTCGGGGACAAAACTAAAGGTTCTCCACTTGGAGGGGGTGAGATCAGTGTGACGTAAAAAATTGCGGAAATAAAATATACAAAGCAATCTCACAAAATAGGCAATCACAAAATGTACACAAGTAATTTTTAGGTGGAAACCCAAACCGGGTGAAAACCACCACCTAACCCTCTCGAGTTAGGATTTTCCGATCAACCTAGTTGATCAAATCCACTAACCGAATCACTTTAAAACGAGGGTGATTCAACCTCAGTACAACCACGCTACAAGTACGAGGGTAGCGTTCCTCAACCCCTTCTCTCCACGAGAAGGATTTTGTCCCACGAAGGAGACGGGAATTCGCAAAGCGAATACCCAACCAAAAGACAAAGGTAAAATAAACAACAAACCTATAGAGCCAACAAAGTAGTAAACCTAAGCTTCTATAGGATTTAGGAAACTCCCCTTTGCAAGGAGTGCGTCGACGATGACTCGGGTGCGTGAGCCATGCAACGGCGCAATGTCGCTCTCGTGAACAACGGCGGGAGAGCGGGTGCGCGAAGGCTTGATGCTCTCAAGATGATGGAGCTTGAGCTTAGAGAGCAAGATCTTTTCTGGACACAAAAGAGTGTGGAAGTGTGTAGCTAAGTTTATCCAAGTGTGTCTCTTGTGTTTCTAAGTGTATCTCTTATGTTTCTAAGTGTATCTCTTGTGTGTCTAGGTGTGTAAAGGCTCCCCTCTATTTATAGAGGCCTTAGGAAGGCTTTGGAAGGCTTAGAAAAGCTTCTATAGCCGTTGGGTACAAAGCCCAAGTGAATCAGCCCGAAATCAGGAACAATCATTGTTCTGACAGGCTTATCAGACGTCTAATTCTAGCATCAGACATCTGGAAGTTCACTTTAAGACGTCTGATTTCAAGGTCAGACGTCTGATTCTATGCGGGTTTCTCCCTGACTTGAATCAGATCTAAACAGGGTTTTTGTGCAAGTCTATCAGACGACATGCAGGACGTCTGGCACTATGTCTGGACGTCTGAAAACCTACTTTTACTGTGGGAATTGATTTCCAAACGTTGCAACGGCTAGAAAATCTCTGAGAAGAGATTTTGGGTCAGCCGAGGCAAAACGGTCATTTATCAGACGTCTGGAAATACCTAAGGACGTCTGATAAGGCTCTAACGGTCATATTCTTGACTGTTTGCTAAGCCAGCCAACGGTCCACTAATTGGACGTCTGGCAAATTCATCAGACGTCTTCTAAGACGTCTGAACTAAGGTCTGGACGTTTGATTTCATCAGACAGAACTTGCTATGTCCAGCCTAACAGTTATCAGACGTCTAAAACAACAGTCAGACGTCTTAAAATACTTTATCAGACGTGTGATTTAGGAATTAGACGTCTGGAAAGTCTGTTTGAACCCTATATTGGTTTTCTAAGTATTCTACAGAAAACCTAAGTATCCTAGGGTTGTGCCGGTGTTCCTAGGACTACTGTTAGGGTTCTTTGAGTCTCTTTAACATGAAATATCTAAGGAAATAAAGAGCAACAAAAGAAACGAAAAATACAACAAGTACAAAAGAAGGAAATCTATCCTATTCTTCATTTCCTTCCATCTTCAATCTTTCGCTCCACGCGAACCTCCTCTGTTTTCCGTCAAGCTCCTCCAATCCGTCCTGGATGCGAGCTCGAACTCCGTCTAAACACGTCCACACTTGCAATTTACCTGAAATCTAGGACACAAATTGCAAATGTTAAATAACACGTGTTTTGTTATCATCAAAACAAATGATCGTGGTGCTCTAGCACCAACAAAAACTTCCATTGAGTTTGTTATATTGTTATGAGAAGGGCATCAGACGTAGTTTAAGACGTCTGGGAAGTGGCCCAGACGTCTGGCCAAATGCCTGGAACCCTTCCCAGATGTCTGGTATTAAATTTTTTCAGCGTACGGGTTCGCGTCTGCGCGCCTGCGCGTGCAGACTGAACCCACCACCTTCATTTTTCTCTTTCTCTCCCTGCAGGCGCCGTTTTTCCTCCTTTCTCCCCGTGGCTGCCTTATAAAAATGCTCCCCCTCTCCCTCACCCTTACTCCACTGTCTTCTTCTTCTCCTTCTCCCTACCAGTGAGAGAGCGAGCGAGCGAGAGCAACAGCAACGACTGCTGCGAGCATGCGTGAAGGAGGGGTTGTTGCAAGAGGAAGTAGAAGCTCGACCGCGAGGGTACGAGCTTGCCGGGGCAGCTAGAGCAGCTGGCGGGAGAGCAGTGGGCGTGGGGTGTCGCGGAGGAGGTGCTGCAGCTCGGGCAACAAGCGGACGCAGCGCGGCACGGCCGTGTGCTGCAGGCGGAGAGCGAGAAGGGTTCTGATTCTGGGAAAATTTCCCAGAATCAGACATCTGGACTTACGTCCAGATGATGCATAAGACATTTGGAGGGAGGTCCGAACGTCTGACCGGTACAATATTTTCTCATCTTCTCCTTTTTACGTGTGTATAGCCATGCAGCCATCCGTCGCGTTCTTCTGCACCTTCGTGATGAGAGCGAGTGTGTGTGTGTGCAAGAATCGTTCGGGAGGGCAGTAGGGCTCACCATCCCACACCAATCAGACATCTGGACACAGTACCAGACGACGAAGAGGACCTCCAGACGTCCGAGGTGACAATCGGACGTCTGGAAACTAAGTCCAGACGATCCAGCGAGCGTCTAGACATCTGACGAACTGCGTAGACCAAGGTATGGCATGATTGACCTGTTAAGATGCCTGGAGGAAGTGCCAGATGTCTGATTTTGGGTAGACTCGTCATTTTTGGCCAGTTTAGGGTTCGTTCGGAGTGCGTTTTCCACGTTTCAAGTTTCATTCTTCCTAGATTTATTTCCTCTACTTGTTTACAGTAATTGTATATTGTTCTGAGTAACTCCTTGTGTTGATCCTTGTATTAGGACCCCCATTCCGTTGCGGCTGTGGGGGTTGCGGAGGCGTGCAGGATTGCTGACCACGCCCCTAGTACTTCCGATTTTGCGGGTAGAGTGGCCTTTTAATTTAATTATAAAAATTATACATTTATGAAACAATTAATAGAGTCTAGGGCATTGCATGAACCCTAGGGCTGAAGAATTAGATTGAATGATAGATCCTAGGGTATTGCATGAATCCTAGGACTGGAAAACTAGATTGAATGATAGATCCTAGGGTATGGCATGATTCTTAGGACAGGAAAACTAGTTGAATATATACATTGCAGTCTTGGAAAAGTGGAAAGGAAATGATAACTGCCTGTAAATTGGTTAATAGCTGCCTGTTATGAATGAATAAATACGGTTGAGAACATGAATTGTATGGATATAAAGCTGGAACGGTGAAACCTAAATTGGCTGAGTTAAAAGAGCATGAACCCTACGAGGAATTAGGAGTAGAACTCCTGGAAAGTGAATGAATGAGAATTGGGGAAGCGAGCTAGCCCTTGAGTACAGAGTACCAAGGAGAGCAACTGTCGCCCTGTTTAGTGCAGAGCGGAGCTACCCGCCCCAGGCACCCGGGGTTAGGTCTGGCCACTTTGTATCGACTTTTGGCCCTCGTGTACACAGTATCGAGGAGAGCTACTAGTGTAGGGAGAGCACTAGCTACCCCACGGGTCCCAGGGTTCTGCTAGCCCTCCTACACCGACTTGTTAGGCCCACTGGGCAAACCAGGGTAGGCAGGCGAGGGCGCGTGGACTGTGGAGGGGCAAGACCCCTGTTTGGTTACTGTGGGGGGGCTGGACCCCTGTTACTGAGAGGGCTCTACCCTATACTGGTTCCGTGCTGTGCCTTGGGTGCACCTGTTAACGGAAATGACTGACCACGTGCTAGTGCGGGGTAGCTACCCGTGCGTTTATCGCGCGTGCCGTAGTCATCGTTACATCTGTCAGCAACCTTGGGGTGGTTGATTGAGGGTAGGACCACCACGAGGGGACTCTCCCAGCGAGGAGAGCACCACGTGTTACTTCTACTTTTCGGCAAAGACTACAATCAAGATTGTTCCCACGAGGAACATTCAAGATCAAGAGAAGGATCTGAGAAATAAATCAATAGTGAATAAATGGAAGAATATAAAGGAAGAAAGTAAAAATATAACAGCTACTGTCCACTCTACTGCTTCTTCTAGCTTTTAGTTGCCACTCTACTCAGCGTTTCGCTGACATGTCACCCTTGTTACTTTTCAAGACCAGGTGTTGAGCAGCCATAGTCCGCAGCTGTAGAGGGCGCTTTGCCTAGTAGAGCCCAGTAGTGTCACTTGTAGTACCCACTGTATTATTATTATTATTATTTTTGTTGTGAGTAGTTCTGTTCCCCCCTGTACTCTCTTTATTGTAAGCTTCATGTTTATGTACATGTTTATTTCTTTACTGTTGTGGTGGTGTATATTGTAGTATTTTTTTTTCTCTACTACTGTATTTTGTTACTGCTAGTTATATACATGTTGAATGTGGTTTATTTTACTGCTCTTTTGGCTACTTTCTCGTTGGACGACTGGGTCTTGGGGTCAATCGAGTCGGTCCGATTCTCGTGTCTCGTAGGGATTCGAGAATCGGGTCGTTACATCCAACGATCAAGATCGCTTGATGAAGGCACATTTGAGGAGAGCAGTGAGATGTTGATGGTCGTTGGGTGGCCTGGATGGCGTCACATGGTGCCATCTGGGCCATCCATTGTCTTTCTTTGTACCGGATGCTACAAGGCTCCGATCGAGATGATTCTTGCTTTGTTGGACTGCGTTCGTCGATTCAGATTCATTCATGCTGTCTAATTGCTCATGTGAGGCCTATTTGAATATGCACTTGTACACATGGCCATTATACATTAATTATAAGCAATCAAAATTGTAGATATTATACGATATGCATGCATTGCTCCCAAACCCGCTATAACTTGATATTAATGTGCATGCACACTCAAGATTGACTCTAATTGATGCAATTATCGTCATTATATGTAGAGTCATCATACCCCCATGCCCACCCCTTGCTAGTCCCTAGCAAGGTTAACTTAAATGCTATTTACAACTAGAATCAAGAATTGATTGCTCAGGCACCAGTTACTTTCCAATAGGAGGAAATTACTACTAAGAACCTAACCCACAGAGACTCAACAGCACTCGGGTGCCTACCAAAATGCTGACCGCCTGAGTCCTCGCCTTACTATGTACAAAGGCAAATTCATTTTTTTCTTTTTTCCTCTTTTCTAACTTTTTTTGGACTTTTGGGGTTGAGAGTTTTGGGGCAACTTTCTATGGCTACCCAACCCACCCATGACTCAAAAAAGACTCTATGTACTAAGCATTTTTCTATGAAAATTGTGATAAACTCACTCAACGACAATTAAAATGGACTTCGGGTTTCTAGGCTCTTAGGTCAGCAGAAAAAGAAAATGTTGCCTAAAGATGTATCTATCTGACCGGTAGCTTTCTCGCTGCTTTTATTTTTGTGGGGTCAACACAAGGGCAAACTCAATGTACGTCTCCCTAGATTATTCTACTTCCCCACTTCCTCCTTAAGTGTTTTGGAATTTTTGTGCGTTTTATGAGCTGGGATCTGGACAAACAGCCAATGAGGCATTTAACCCATGACAATTTGCCAGCCATACTCGTGCGGTGAAGTGTGGCTTATTTATTCTTTCTCTCCTTTTTTTTCATTTTTTTTTTAAGTAGGTGGCTTCCCTAATGTAAGATTTACCTAAAGGCATTTGTCAAGGAGAATGGTCATGTGGCTGGGCTCTGGACAACCGGCCAATGGGGTGTCTAACCTAGGACAACTTACCAGCCATACCATCCTAGAAGTTTCATTAGCTACCCAATTTCCATTAAAACTATCGAGGAGTGAATTAGTGTGAAATGTTTGTAGATGCTTAGACTAAAAGTCCCCCCCAAATCAGAGGGTGGGTTGATAAGTCGTATACTTATTACCCTACCGTATTGACCAAATTAGTATAAATTAAGGTGGTGAGGACTCGAGAACAAGTCCACATTTTAGTGGACACCCGGGCTAATTAAGTCCGAAGACTTAAAGAGTCTTAGTGTTTAGGTCCTTAACATATCATTTACTAAATTTGACAAGCTCCTACTACCTATGTTTTCTTTTCCTAATTTACTCTTTTATTTGTCATCAAAAGAAATCCAAACTATTTCAAGCTAACAATTTGCACTCAGAAAATAAAAATTACCACCCCCCCATGCCTATGTTGGACAATGTCCTCATTGAAAAATATGCAAGGGAGTAAAGAAAGAAATCACCTGAGTTTCAGGTATGTATTTGGTCAACTTGAATCCTCTGGGTTTTCTCCCAGGAAGCGCTGAGTTTATTGCCTCTAGCTTGGCGAAGATCCAGATTTAACCCTCAATGAGGGTTACGACTTCCTTCAAGGGAACCAGGGCAAGAAAATATTTTAGTCTTTGGGCATTTACTATAAAGGTTTGCCCGATTTTGGGATTAGCAATTTCTACCACCTCATTTGAAAAAAGCTTGACCACTTGGTACGATCCTGTCTACTTATACTATAACTTCCTAGGAAAGAGCTTGAGTCTCGCATCAAAAAGCCAGACTTGCTGATTTGGCTCAAAGGTTTTTCTATTGATGTGCCTGTCTTGGATAGCTTTCAACTTCTCCTTATAAAGGTTATTATTTTCATAAGTGTCCCAACGAATCTCTTCGAGCTTGGAGAGTTGAAGCTTCCTTTGAGTTCCGGCCATATGAGAATCCATATTACATTATTTGACGGTCTAGTATGCCCAGTGCTCCAACTCAACCGAAAGATGAGAAGCTTTGCCAAAGACCAATTGATATGGTGACGTGCCTATTGAAATCATATAAGCAATCCTGTATGCCCAAAGGGCATCATCTAATCATGTGGATCAATCCTTGCAATCAGGTCTCATAGTCTTTTACAGAATATTCTTAATCTGCCTATTTGAGCCCTCATTTGCCCATTCATTTGCGAGTGATACAGGGTGGTAATGCGGTAAGTGACCTCATATTTCTTAAGTAAAGCATGAAACTGGGCATTGATGAAGTGAATCACACCATCGCTAATCATGGCATTAGGTATCTTGAACTAGGAAAACATTTTCTTCTTAACAAAATCCATGACAACCTTATAATCACACTTCGAGTAGGCGCAACTTCGATCCATTTCAAGACCAAGTCCACTGAGACTACTATATATTCGAAGTCGTTTGATGGTAGGAAGGGACCCATGAAATCAATGCCCCAAACATCGAATATTTCGATGATAAGAATGCTTGTAGAGGCATCATATCTTTCTTGGTCATGTCCCTAAAGTATGGCATCTAGTGCAGGTTTTAGCAAGGTTGTGTGCATCCTTGAATAGTGATGGCAAGTAAAAATCGAACTGCAAAACTTTTGCAGCCATATGTTTTCCAGAGAAATAGCCACCACAAGCTTGGTCATGATAGAAGGACCGCACACTTTGAACCTCCTCTTTGGGGATACATCTACTAACGATTTGATCAACACAAAGTCTAAACAGCATGAGATCATCCCATAAATAATGTTTGGCCTCAGCCAAGAACATGTCTCTCTATTGTCTAAACCAGCCGTGCGGAATCTGCCCTACCACTGAGTAATTAACCAAATCTGCATACCAGGGGAGACTCTTTCTTGGCACAGCTACAGTTTACTCATCAGGAAATGTATCAGTTAAGGGTACTGAAGGTCCAATATGCTTCGAGTAAAGTCTGGATAGGTGGTTGGCTACAGCATTCTTGGATCCGACCTTGTCGCATATTTTCGGGTCGAATTCCTACTGGAGCAAGATCCATCTAATCAGCCTAGGTTTAGCATCCTTTTTGGCTAACAAGTTCCGGATAGTCAAGTGGTCAGTATAGATGATGATGCGCAATCCTAGCAGGTATGATTTGAACTTTTGCAATCTGAAAACTACAGTGAGCAGCTCCTTTTTTGTTACAGTGTAGTTCCATTGAGGCTCATCTAAGGTTTTGCTTGCGTAGTAGATCACCGTAGGTTTCTTCTCTTGTATTTGTCATAGAACTACTCCAATAGCAAAGTCTGATGCATTACACATTATTTCAAAGTATTGGGACCAATCTGGAGGTTGTAAAATAGGTGCAGTTGAGACTGTATCCCTTAGAGTGGTGTAGCCTTTGATGCAATTAGGTGTCATATCCAAGTGCACATCGTTGGCTAGAAGGTTAGTCAAGGGCTTGGATATCTTGGAGAAGACTTTTATGAACCTTCTATAGAAGCCAATATGTCCTGGGAAAGATTTGATTTGTTTGACTAAACTAGGAGGTGGGAGTTTGGAAATTAAGTCAACTTTAGCTCAGTTGACTTCTATGCCCCTATGCAAGACGATGTAACCAAGGACAATCCCTTCTTGAATCATAAAATGGTTCTTTTCCCAGCTTAAAACCAAGTTGACCTTGATACATTGTTTCAGGATTTTCTCTAGGTTACCAAGGCAATGGTCGAATGAGTCTCCAAAATTAGAGAAATCATCCATAAAGGCCTCTAAGTATTCACTCACCATCTCTGAAAAGATGACTAACATGCAACACTGAAAGTTAGCAGGTATGTTGCATATCCCGAATGCCATATGGCAAAATGCAAATGTGCCATACGGGCAAGTGAATGTTGTCTTCTCTTAATCTCTGGGTGCAATAGCAACTTGGTTATTTCCTAAATATCCATCTAGGAAGCTGATGCAGACACAACAATTGAGGATAAAATGACTTTTCATGCATGTTCCTAGGCTTAGATTTGCATTTCATGTTATAAATAGTGCGTAGCATGCATCATCATGCATTTAGAGTAGTTGTGTATATTTTAGGTTAATTACATCCTTTTTATGGCCAAGAGGAAGGAGATTTAAATTAGGGCCTCGGATTGACGATTTGAATGTACGTGTCTGATCAGGATGTTTAGAGTCCAACACCTATGAGATTGTCCTAATCAGAATCCCGTATCTCCTTATGCGATCCAAGGAAGATCAATGGCAAGGGGGCAATACGACATCCTTACGAGGTTTGGATGAAAAATCCGACTGTATGGATGGATTCGGAGCAATGATTGCAGTCCGGCAATTTGTAAATCATCTTAATCCGAGCACTATGGCACCCTCTGTAATAGAAAGAAGATGAACGACCCAGATGGCAGCACATGGCACCATCTAGGCTAGGCCCAACACCTACCAGCAGTCCACCCAAGCTGACCTCTCAAATCTTGACCATTCGATTTGAATCCAACGGCCGTCAAAGCTCTACTCCACCAACCTCAAGCCAAGTGAGGAGATGAGCTCGCACAATCTCAATCGTTGGATCAAAATCCAACGGTCATGGGCGGGTGGCCCTAAATCCTAAGAGTGACAACGCCACCCTTAACATAGTGGGTGGAGCTTTCTCTCTCATCCAACGAGCATACATTTGAAGCTTGGCCACTAAGCCCAATTTCGCGAGTGCGGGCGTGATCGAATCGTGCTCCTTGGATGCCATCAAGCGGCAAAGTTTTCACCATGTGGCACTGCTCGATGCACGTGATTCACGCACGCAAGATCTGATGCGTAGATGGGTGCACTATCACATGCGGGCTGGCGTGATCTCAAGCACGCAATGCATGCAAAATCTGGAGCATCCATCGGCAATCCAATGGTCAAGATTCATCCTTGCATGATCTAGCCAGCATATACGAGGATAGTTGCAAGGGTGAGCGGTGGGGGTGAGATCTTCAGCGATAGCTGTAGGGGCCTTTAGTAATGCTTATAGCTATCACTACAACCTTCTACAAAAATTTCTTCCTCTTCCCTTCACTATAAACGGACCCCTACACCTCCATTCTTCACCATCTCTTCCTTTCTTCTCCTCACCACCTCCAAGGCTCTCGAGAGAGCTTGTCCCAACCCCGGGATGCTCCTCTAGAGTAGAATAAAAAATTTTCCCACCTCTCATCCCCATTCGTGGAGCATCCCGCAGCCTTCCTCTCACCTCCCTTTAGGAAGAATATCCTCGCCAAGACACCATCCTGCCCCACCCTCCGTCCTCTGGCTCTGTCCTCATTCGTCCATTCCTTACCATCTTCCTCCAGGAGATGTCAGAGCAAGTCATCCTCTGAGCAACCATCGAGGGGGATTTCTCACACCTATCTCTATCTTTATTGCTTTTGTAGTATAGTTTTCCCACTTTCCTAGTTGTAATAAACATTTGATCATAAAAATACATGATTGTTTCTCTCTCTGTCTCTATCTCTCTCTTTTAATTTTGCAAGTAGATTAGCTAGAATTCATCGACTTGATCTCTTGCCCTATTAAAATAAAAAAAAATAACAAAAGAAAAAAATGATAAAAAAGAAATAAAGCGAAACGCATATCTTTCAAAACCAAACGTTCGCCTCCCCATGTTCGACCCGAGACTCACTTTTTGAGTTTCAGTTATAAGTTTTATCTAATCGACGGATTTTCTTGCGAATCGAACCATGATGATGGGTTTTCCAAAATCCAATCCTTTTCACGTGCGAATCCTTCATCATCATTTTTGCGTCGTTGCTAGGGAAGCAACACTATTTGGTTTTTCTCGCATTTTCCCGCATTTCTTACATATTTTTCTAACCTATCTTTCTTCTTCGATTTATTGTCTTGCAAGAACCCGATCGAGGAGTTGAAGGCGGTAGATTGGAGTAAAGTGCAAGTAGATACATTTGTAAATATTCCCCTACTTCCCCACCCATTAGATCATTTTGCCACCTTAATAATCAAGATCTAATCTACTTAAGTGTTTTCACAAACCTTAGGATAGAAATTGTTTATCTTGTTTGTCACTCCACTCACCTCGCCATCCACAAAAAGAAAGTTATCTGATTTGTGGGATTTTCTGAAAGAGTCACACATTAACACCCACAACTCTCGACTTAAGGCACACCACTTCACATCGATTCTACCACTTAACTGGAATCTGACCTATGGATCTAATACACCCTAACTCAACACACCAATAAGTGAGTAAAAAATTTGACTAGGTTAAGACTTTTTGTGTGCCTTAACTAAGTGGTGCAACAGGCTAATTGATTGAGCTATTTGGACAGCACCACTCAAATTAAAATTGATTCACGAAGTAGCTTGCCACTTAGGGTTGATATTTAGGACTAAACCAGACACTCCACATTTTATTTTTTATTTTGAAAGGAATATATCTACACTCGTGTTTTCAAAACTTGGAGTGTTCTCCTGAACTTGATTGAACACACCTAAGATTAAACCCTAAAAGGTACTAAACAAGGTTAAACCCTAAAAGACACATCATCAAATAACCTTGTTTGCAAATCTAGGTTGTGCATGCACACACATTTGAATCAATCATTAAGGGTACAACCCATCTAAAGGGCCCATCACATTCTAAGAGTTCGAAGCCTAATTAAAATTGAGCAGACGTTAGCCTTAAGGATTGATTCACTCTTCAGGGCTCAGATTGAGATTTTTTTCGATTAATCTCCTTCTACTGGTCCATGTAATGTCTAGATAGGGAAGTAGCGTCAAACAATCGCAACTGGGGGTACACTAGAAGCCAGAGGCACAAGCGAAAGAAAGAACCTTCTCCCCAGCCCCTCCATCTAACTGGTTGAATTGACTGGATAGAAGTAGACCAAATCGTTTATAATCTCAAGACGGGTCCTGGGAATCTGTAGGTCTTTAGGCTAACCCACCTAAGGACAGGGTTGATTGCTTGTATTGCAAGGCCCCTTTCTCTCTTTGGATTTCCCTCCTATTCTACCATGTATCCTTCCACATCCTACATGCATTTCCCATCCTATTCTTCTACCACCACTTATGCCCAAGATGATTACTCTCCTAACTTGACTTATATTACCCATCCACTAGCCAAGATAACTTTGATTGGGGATATGAATCTGGACCCCATTGTCGAAGGCCTAACCCTAGACAACAAGACTTTGATTACTATCCTTCCCAGAGCTACAATGATTATAGATCACCACCCTTTAATGACCAAACCATCCCAATCTACAATCAAGAAGGATATGATGATTATAACACCTACCCTCCACAATATTCCATTGAATATAGGTCGCCACCATTTTTTGAGCAACCCAAAATGATCTATTATCATGGAGGGACCCGAGAACCTCAATATCTCGACTCCCCTAAATTGAACCCAAACCCACCTAACCCTAAACTAAACCATTTGGTTTAAGTGAACCAGGTCCAAGATAGGGTGTTGGCTAACTTCAGGAACACCATACAATCTTTAGAAGCTCAGCCAGCACCATGACATGAAGCATTGGAGCCTATGATCAAAATGATTGTTGAACTTAATAGTTCTTTATTGGAATTGGTACAAAATGTTAGGGATAAGGGATTGGGTGAGTTTCTACTTAGGAAATTATCTAGATTGAGTATGAAATTTGTGGTTGCCCTAGTCCAATCTTGGGATGATTCTCAAGATGAACCCCCTTCAGGAGAGCCAATGTCTGAACCAGCTCAGGCACATATTGGGGGAGGTACATTTTCTAAGATGGGGATGACCATGTTGGGTTAAAGCAACCAATTGAGGATGAACTGATTGCCTCACCGGAGATCCTAGAGCCAGAAAATGAGGAAAAATGTCTCTATGGACCATGAAATGTCATATGATTTTGAGACATATATAAATGAGGATCAAGAATTCTATGACTCTAAAGGTGAAGAATCTTTAGGTGAAGTCTCACCTGAGCTTAAGGAAGAGGATTTTATTGAGAAGAACGGGATTGAGGAGCATGACGAACCTTTTGATAGCCCGATTATTGAAGATTATAACCATGTTGGGCTAACTTGGATGATCCAAATCCTGATGATTTAATCAACAGCCCCACTGCTCAACCACACCCTGAAGAGCTGAATTATCATACTTTTGTGAACATTGTGCCCAAGTCAATTCTGATTCAGCCATGATTTCTAGACTTGGGTAAATAATATAGGGTGTACAATGACTTCGAGGTGTCGGAAACATTGATTTTAGAGATAGGAAGTTGGAAGTAAAAATATGGGAAGCTACTTTTTAGGGAACTATGATTTCGGATCTAGGGGCTCCTGTTGAGTTGAAACCACCTACTTTTACCCAGTACCCTTGCAATACCTTTGATGTGTGACCCAAGCTTGGAATAACTGATTATTTTTTTTAGCAGAACATTAAGTGGTCATCTGAACGTAGTGAACCAAATCTACCTTTTGTCCGACACTTTAGTCTTGGGTTACAGACCACCAAATCGCTGACCCAACCCCGAAAGCATAATAATTTTCGATTCTGGGTGATTTTCAATTAGAACCTTAGAACTACTCGACCCAGGGGCATTGGTCTGTATCACAATCTGGTCCACATCTGTGGACATCTTTTTGTAGGTCCCAAAATCAATCTTATTATTCTAATTTTGACCTGCACTTCTGAACATTTAATGTCTTCTTTACTTGTGAACCGTGTCTAGCTGAAGGAATAAATTTAGTACGTGTATATTCTGTTGAGCTGATCGGATTTTCATGATATTTGGGTGATACTCTGTTTACTCCGCCCTTTTCATGCATCTATTTCTACAATGAGGACATTGCATCATTTAGGCATGAGGGGGTGGATACTTAATCCTAAAATTATTTCGTTAGCTCTGTAGAATTTCTTTTATTTTCTTTAAAAAAAATTGAATATTCAAAAAGACAAAAAAAGAAAAAAATAGAATTAGGAGAAGAGAACTTAGGCTTTTGGAAGTTATTAACTTTAGGAAATGATACAATAGGACCTGATGACAAGTCGATTTTCACTTTCAAATAATGTGATTAAGATGATCAGTCATTTTAGTAACAAAGTAGTGGAAAATCGCTTAACAAAATAATTACAATAAAAATTACCACTCACAGAAGAGCAGGTTGTGTCCACAGGAAGGCAATGATGCAATAAAATCTCAATTATTTCATATTATTTCAATCAAGTGCGAAATCCATAATCAAATCTGACATGAAATGCGATGGAAAGAAGATGCACAATAACTCAAAAATATAAGAGTATATGTGCAATTTTTCCTCACTGAAATATTATTTTATGTAATTTTCAATTAACATGTATTAGAGAAAATTTGTGCACATTTTAATCCCAAAACCAATGTTAAAACATGTGAATATCAGTAACCATGCAATTATCAGAAAGCAAGAGTATATAGTCACAATTTCACCATAATAAAATAATCATAAATTCAAATTGATTTTGGTGGCAATGGCATTCAAATGTAATTTTTAATTAAAAAAAATAGGGGATTTTACCTCTCTCCTCCTTGCGCATGGGAGAGAGGTTCAATTTAGGAGAGACTCCCACATGAGGTTGGCTAAAGCGAGGTCGTCGCGGTGGTGGCAGCGTGCGTCGCGAGATGGCCGGAGCCAGCCTATTGAAGGATAGGAGTGGCAGCGGTGGAGGAGCTGCTGCTACCGCATGTGCTGCAGGTGTAAGGAGAGTAGCGCGTGTGGGTGCTGGAGGTGCTACAGACACGCAGAGATGCGAAGGTGTGGGCACTCGGGCACTCTGCAGATCACACAGGCACATGTGGGTTGATTGCACAGCAAAAATACACCAGTAATTATGCCATCTTGCGTTATTTCCTAGCACTACCATTGTATCTTATGTAACTATAGTTGCATTTGTAAAATAACACATGCATGCATTTATTGAGAGGGGAGGATAATGCGAATAATTGGCCATCTAATTAACATCTTCATCAAGGGCAGCATTGCAAATTCACCATTCTAATTTTTTTATTTTTACTTTGAAATTCTTCTCCCTCGTGCAGCTTAGGGAATGGGGCATGCACCTCTTCGCGCCATTCCTCTGCCCAGCAGCATGGCTGGACAAGCATCACCAACAGCATGGCTGTGGCAGGCTCCTTCTTCTTTAAAAAGCCTTGCCCTCTCCCTTGCGCAAGGGGAGCCGTGGGAACAGAGAGCACCCTCAGACGCTTTCCTCCAAGCCAATCTCCTCCCCTCTCCCTCTCCATACACAGTATCTCTTCCCACTGAAGAGACACACTGCAGGCAAGAGAAAGCTCACAGTGGTCCCTCGACCACCACTGTGAGTTCCACCACCGCCCAGCTCCCTCGAGAGCAGGTGGGCATGGTGGTTTCACTTTCTATTTTCATCGCTGGAAGCTCTCGCTGCCATTACCAAAGCTTCAAGGTCGGAAGCTCCAGCAGCAGCAACGACCGCCTGAAGCAGCACAGGCCACTACATGCATGCTAGCAGACATCCTCAACCTGTCCCCACGCACGCAGGAGCTTCCCAGCATGCCTGCACACGCAGAACCGGTGCTACCGGTTGCCCACTCCCACGCAGCACTGTAGCCACTGTTTGCGCCTCTCAGTGTGACATTGTAGCCACCGGCTTGTTTCTCACTTAGCCGGTGGCAGAGCGTCTCTCTCTTCGCCTGCAACTCGCTCCAACCGGTCGCTCGCGTCTGCACCCACGCCTGCATCTGCTCTCACGCCTGCTCCCGCCCACAGCGCTGTGTTCTGTGCTACGCAGTGCGCTGCGTTGCCCTCTCTCTCACACTCCTGCACCCGCCTGCGTGCGATGACAGTGTGCATGTTCCCTCGAGCGCCCGCGCCCCTGCGAGATCAGACGGCAGATGCTTCTGCCAGACAACTTAAACTCCTCCCTCTCTCTCACAGTCACCCGCCAGTACACGCACACACACACTCACATGTACTCTCTCACACACACTTGTACACACACACACACCCTTATAAACTCACTTCTACACACATATATTTATATATCCACTCACTTATGTACATAAATATATATCTACATATATATATATATATACATATATATATCTATATATATCTATATACATAGATACTTATACAAATATATATATATATACATATACATATATTTACATATCTATATATATATACTTAACTACATATACACCTATATAGTTAAAACCCTATCTATATATATACACACACACATATATATATTTACATATACATCACCAACCTGTATCCATATGCCCTTGCACTAGTCACTCCACCACGCATTCTATCGTGGGAATATCTGCACCAGTTGCTGATATTCCCCGATACCCGCGTAAAGCAAGCGCCTCCGCACACACTCCCACACATCTGGCCCCACACTCTACGAAGCATGTCGTCTTGTTGGTTGCATCTTACTAGACGTGGACCAACTCGATACTGTGCTACACGCCATTTCCACTTCCACCCCCACCCTTATTATATAATATATACATATCTGTATTTATTTCTCTACAAGCAACCTACCTTATTTTTATTTCTCTTTTGTTTCCTGCTATTTAAAAAGATTAAAAAAAGTGTAAAAGAGAAAAGATAATCCTTGTCTTGCAGGTACTTGATCTTGCGAGTAGCAAGACCAATTTTTTTGGGAAACCCTAAGTTGGGTCAAAGCCAAGAACAATTTGGCTCAAAGCCAAGAACATGATTTTGAGGTTGAGACTCAAGGACAATATTATCAACAAAAAAATCTTAAATAGAAAAAACCAAAAAATAGAATAAACACATGGAAGAGATACGCTTTAGGAAAGGTGTAGAAACTTCTTCACCTTTAATCCCTGCCTCCCTGAGATCGACCCTGGGCCTAAAAGTGACCAAGATAAAATTAAGTAGGCCAGGTTAAAAAATATTTTTGTGAAAGATGATTAGACTCGATTTAGGTTAACCAA
The DNA here is from genome assembly GCA_037157565.1 of Thalassia testudinum. Taxonomy (NCBI): domain Eukaryota; kingdom Viridiplantae; phylum Streptophyta; class Magnoliopsida; order Alismatales; family Hydrocharitaceae; genus Thalassia; species Thalassia testudinum. Next base: position 42,780,497 of record JAZHRO010000015.1, on the reverse strand, counting down.
CTATACTAACTTCAACGATAATTTCACCATATTAACACAAACTATTCGAGTTCTACCACGGGTGTGGGTGTGGTGCCGGCTGCAGGTGCTGCAGGCAGGTGCTGGAAGTGGGCGTGAGGAGGCTGGAGGTGCTACAGGCTCGCAGGGAGGGTGTAGGCATGAAGGCTAAGGCACGCGGTGCTGGCGAGCATGAAAGCATGTGAGTGCACACTGTGGTGAGCGGAGGTGCAGAAGTGTAGTGGCATGCGGAGGTGGGTGTGCGGAGGTGCGCGCGGCTGGAGGCACATGGTGGCCTGGATGAAGCAGGGACAGGCGCTGCTGGTGCGTGTGTTGGGGGTGAAATAAGAGTGTGGGCATAGGTGGTTTGCAATTGTTGCTGGAGGTTTTGATGGAGATGAGGAGGCGCGGGCATGGTGAAGGCGAAGGCTGCTGTGAGCAGCTGGCATGCGGTGTGCAGGGGCTGGTGGCTGAAACTGAACTGAGAGTGCGCACGGTGGTGTTTGATGGAGCGGTGGCTGGAAGAGTTGCAGAGACTCTTTGGCAGTGTGGGCTGTCACCCCACACGCCCACTGATTAGCCCATAGTTGTGGGCTATTTAAGTATTTAAGTGCCTAGACATTAGGTTAATTCTAACAATTATTTAGCATAAATTAGGATGTAAATAGATTAATTCATATTTTTAATTTAATTACATAATCCATGCATTGCATTCATATTTTAAGTGCATTTAGAATTAGCTTAGAATGACATTCATCTAATTAGTTAACTAATTAGGTACATTGTGTTCATTAACATAAAAGTTGAGGGTCTGTATATAAATGATCATAATATTTTAACATTATTTTCTTTATTGTTCTTCTTGTAGGAACGGCTGGCTGCCGCTCCAACGCCACCAGTTGCCGCAGTGAAGAACCCATTTAAGGAGCGGATGTGTTGGATCTGGTCGGGCAGCTGATTTCAAATTTGTGCAGGCCACTACAAAAGGAGGAGGGAGGTAGCCGAGCTTGGGAGGCCTCCACCACCGACCCACCACTGTGCAGAGAGATCTCCTCTCTTCCATTACACACCACCGGCCTCAACCGTGACGGCGAGTCTCCACCACCATGGGCGTGTGGTGTGACAGGCCACACCACCATCCGAAGCTCGTCCACATTACCGTGAGCACCTTAGCGTGCATCTCCCTCGCCGTCGTCACCAACAACCACCGCCGCAGCCACTGTGCAATCACCCTTTCAATCAGTTAAGACGTCCGGGAAATTTCCCGGACATCTGAAGTCCACCCCCCACTCCAGCAGCAATCTCTGTCCTCCCACTTCACTTCCACCACCCACGCCGCAGCAGCCACCCGCTCATCTCTAGCCGCACGCAAGAATCCACCACTTCCTCCCGTTCTCACCGCCTGCACACCCATGCCAACAGAGCGCGCAACTGCCCGCGCTCGCATGCCCTCTAGCCGCACGCAAGGCGTGCACAGCCTCTAGCCTCACGCCTGCTCACTCCACCTTCCCCACGCCTGTAGCCTTCACCATCTCCACGCGCAATCGCCTGTGCACCCACGGCAGCTGCAGCCGCACCTGCAGAATCACTCCCAAGGCTGCAGCACCTCACCTACTCACACCCGCATCCACTCCATCCCACGCGCATCGCCTCCAACTGCACGCAAGTCGTGCACTGCCTGCAACGTCTCTCCTCTCACTCCCACCCACGCCTCAGCCAGCACACAGCAGCAGAGCCGGCAGCCAATGCCTCACCGTGCACGCCCTCCAGCCACACCTGCAGAATCACTCCCACGACCTGCAGCGCCTTCCACCAACAGCGCGCACTCCCGCTTGCCGGGCTCACTGCCAACAACAGTTGCAGCACCAGCTGCAACCACCTCTGCCGAAGCTCGTCCGGCCTCCTCCGACCGCCGCGCGACACTCCGCCACCACCGTTTCGAAGACCTCAGTCCAAGGAACTTCCTCCGAGTTTCCCGCGTCCGGTCGTCCACTCCTCGTCGCGCGGTCATCCATTCCTCCGAGTTTCGAAGCCCTCTGTTTTGCTACAGTAACTGGGCCATTAAAAATTACATTTTCTTCCATTGTCAATTTTTATTAATATTTTATTGATTCTGCATTGCGACAAATATCCTCTAGTTACTCATAATTGCTATTTCAGCATTGTTTCTTGTTTCAACCTTAATCTGAAGGCAAATCTGGCTTGATTCTTGTCCAAACTAACTGCGAACAGGCATTTTTTAACTGGTGCGAATTTAAATACGGCATTGGCTTCTTGTGGATACGACCCGCTCCTCTGCGAGTGGTTATTTCTTTCTAAATATTGATTAGTTGATTTTTCCACCACATAAAACTGCAAACAACTTTAAAGCGAACAATCGACGAGTCAAATGGCGTCGTTGCCAGGGAGGCGACAGACGCAATAATTTTACCTAATTTTATTTTGATTATTTTTCAATTGCACAATGATTTGACCATTAATTATTTTCTCTTCTGTGCGAGAAATTTGTGCAAGAATCAGCCAGTGTGAGAGGCGACCCTTGACGTCGCCAGAGGAGAATTGGACGAGCTATTTTGGAAAGGAGAAGGATGAGGATGCGGAGGACATCATTGTATATTTAGTCGCTAGTTTGATAGAATTAAGACTTTAGATTTAATTTTTTATTGCATTTTGTTTGAAACCCTTGTTCTGGGGTATATTTTGAGGGGTTTGTTCCCTGATTTTGTTTTGGGCCCGTGTTGGGTAATTTTTGGGAGCCTGTTCCCTTTTCTTTAGATTTAGGTTTTTAGTTTATTGATTACTTTTATTTACTTGTGCATAAGTAGTTTAAAAATTAAAAAAATAAAAAAAATGAGCTGCCTGCTAGAAGCTACCTGCCCTAGGACGAACCATTTATGTCTGTATGAGCAGCCTCTAGATTTATTTCTTTGCATTGCGTGCATTCTTGCATCGTTGATTGCTAGAAGCAAGGTACGCATTCTCTTACTTTGCATCCTATTCTTGATCACTCATTGCATTTGGATTTAATTCAAAGACCACAAAGTTTGTCTTGAAGCGATCTAACAAGTGGTCACATATATTCAAAAAAAAAAAGGACTAATTAAAGGAGGGACATCTAAAAATCAAGGACTTGATTGTAAAACGTGGTGTGAGATTCAAAATTCAAAATCCTTTTGCAGTGAATGCACACTTATATCTGTTGCACCACAGCACTCATTTAGACACTCCTAAGTCTTGAAACGACTAGGACAAGAGCCCTCTTACTGTTGGATTCTGAAGTATTCGGAACTTGAGATCAAAGGTTTTGTAAATCTAAAGAGGGGGATACCCTGTCAAGGATTTTTGGGGGTAGTTGAGAAGCACATCAAAAGCACAGCTTCAATGGAAGGCTTAGGCCTACTTGCATCCCTCGATCTCCGTCTTTGGATTTACTTGACCATTTGAGATTTAGGGAAGAATACCTAAGCTCCAACTAGGTCTTCTTAGGCATTTCCAAGGTTGACAATAGGCACGTAATTGATTGGGAAACTTTTTTTGTCACCTACAATTTGAACTAAAGTCAAGAGCCTAAATCTGTAAAGACCAAACAAGTCCTTTTGAATTGTGTTTGTAGTGCATGCTTGGTAGGCGTTCTCTTAGGAGACAACTTGTATTTGATCCTGAACCTGAAAGAATCCTAAGAAGAGACCTTCCAAGGGTAGAAATGGCCGGTCAAAGGAGCCTTAAGGAATATTTCATCCCAACCAATCAAGCTGGCCCAGCACTACATAGACCTGGAGGGGACAATCGGTATGAGATCAAAAGTAGTACCATATCCTTGCTGCCCTCCTTTTATGGTACTACTAGGGAATACCCTTACAGCCATATTGAGGAATTCATCGAGGTCTATTCCACGGTGAAGCTGCAGGGCGTTACTGATGATGCTCAAATGCGGACCCTCTTTCCCTTCTCCCTAAAGGACAAAGCCAAGTATTGGTATCACACCCTTGATAATATAAATACTTGGGATACCCTGAAGAAGGAGTTTTTGAAGAAGTACTTCCCCATGAGCAAAATAAATCACTTTAGGAGGGAAATTATGAGTTTTGTTCAAAAGGATGGGGAAGCATTCTATGATGCATGGGAGCGCTTTAACGATTTGCTGAGACTTTGCTCACATCACCAGGTGCCTAAATGGCAACTGGTTAAAAGGTTCTACACCGGACTTAATGATTCGCATAGGCAAACTGTGGATGGTGCCTATGCAGGAACCTTTCTATCTAAGACTAAGGATGAAGCTTGGAACCTTTTTGAAGCCTACATGGATAGAAAGCCCACTCTCATGCAAAGAAAGTTGGAGGCGAATGAAGCAAGGGACACCCAGAATTTAGCCTATCAGATTCAATTATTGAATCAAAACATGGAAAGGCTTATGTCGAACTCGAGTTCATTCGTACCTAACACCTCCACATCCCAAGCTTCCGAATACATAATTTGTCAAGGTAATACACATGCCACTGTGGATTGCCACTTGGCCTCCCAATTCCCTGAGCTTGTACAAGCGGATTTGAATGCCACTCAAGGGTTCCGTCCAAGACCTCGTAATGACCCTTTCTCCAACACTTATAATGAGGGATGGAGGAACCACCCAAACTTTTCATGGAGACAAGGAAATGTCTCAAATTTAGGGAATTACAAACCACAATCTTTTCAAAACCATCAAATGAACAAACCTCAGACCTTTGCCCAACCTAAAACCTCTGAGATGGATGAATTGAAGGCGATGTCGAAAACTATGCAAGAAAGTCAAAGTGCCATCATCCAATCTCATGACAAGGCTATACATGAGATGAAATCACAAATTGGACACCTTGTTGAGGCCGATAGACAGAGGGAGACTGGGAAGTTCCCCAGTGATGCTGAGGAAAATCCTAAAGGAAAAGGGATTGTCTTTAGGGAGCATGCTCAGGCGGTGACTATTCTGAGGAGTGGGAAAGAAATTTCCAAACCCGATGCTCCTATAGTCTCACCTCCTAAAAAACCATCCACCCTGACTTTCACCCCCACCAGAGAAGACTTGCCCAAATCTTCTCCGCTTGAAATCACCTCACTGGAAGAAGTTGCCCCCGTTCCACCCCTTACTTGACATGACAACCCTTCCACCCAGAGATTGAGAGTGCCTTTTCCAAAGCGCTTATCCACCTCTGGGCAGACTTCTACTGGCTCATCTGGAGCCAAAGATAAGACGGATGAGATTATGGAAACTTTCAAGCAAGTGAAGATTAACCTGCCTTTGCTTGAAGCTATCAGGCAGATTCTGTCTTATGCCCGCTTCTTAAAGGACCTATGCACGAAAAAGTGGCAATCTAGAAAACAGGTCCAATCAAAAGTTGTCCTGCCTGATTCTGTTAGCTCAATTGTTCAACATGGCACACCCCCGAAACTTAAGGACCCAGGAGCCCCATACATCTCTGTAGTTATTGGTGACTTACAAATTGATGAGGCTCTACTTGATCTGGGTGCGGGGGTGAACATCCTTCCGAGCTACGTGTATGAACAACTTGGGGGAGGCAATCTGAAGCCTAGCCCTGTAATCCTTCAAGTTGCTGATCGATCACTTAAGACACCACGGGGAATTTTGGAAGATGTCCTCATAAGAGTGGAGGATTTCTTCTTTCCCGTTGACTTCTTATTTTGGACACTGACCCTACAAATAAGCCAACCAAACCCTCCATCATTTTGGGCCACCCCTTCCTTGCAACTTCGTATGCTTCAATTAATTGCAATACTAGGGCATTGAAAATGGGCTTTGGGAACAGGAAAATCTGGCTTAATGTGTTTGATGCTTACAAACAAGCTGGACTTGAGGATTGTTCTCAAGTTGAGGTGATAGATGACTTGATTGAAGAGGCAACTCCTGCAATGTTATGTGATGACCCCCTTCAGCATGTCATGCTGAATGAGCATTCCCATCTCTTGGAGGAATGTGAAGGGGATATACTAGAACTAGAGGAATTGCTAGGAGTTTCTGCTGAGTCTCTTCCCCCATCATTTCCGCCGAAGGTAGATTTGCTACCAAAGATGGGGACATCTATTATGAAACCCTCAACCATACAAGCCCTCGACCTTGAGTTGAAACCCCTCCCTGACACTCTCAAGTATGTTTTCCTAGCTGCCAATGATACACTCCCCGTTATCATTTCGGCTGTGCTATCTGAGGCACAGGAGGGAGCCTTGATTGAATGCCTGTCTAGGCACAAGGAAGCTATTGCTTGGAGCATTGCTAACATTAAGGGTATAGACTCTACACTCTACATGCACCACATTTATACTGATGATTCCATCAAACCTTTTAGGGACATGCAGAGACGTCTGAACCCTAATATGAGGGAGGTTGTAAAAAAGGAAATCCTGAAGTGGTTGGACACCGGGATCATATATCCCATTGCTGACAGTAAATGGGTCAGTCCCATTCATGTGGTGCCAAAGAAGGCAGGCTTTACTGTGGAACTCAACGACCAAGGTGAACAAGTTGTCACTAGACCCTCAACTGGATGGAGGGTCTGTATTGATTATCACAAGCTAAACACCGCTACCCAGAATGATCACTTTCCTTTGCCTTTTATTGATCAAATTCTTGAAAAATTGGCAGCGAATAAGTACTATTGCTTTCTCGATGGATATTCTAGGTACAATCAGGTGGCAGTCTTTCCTAATGACCAGGAAAAGACAACATTCACGAGTCCTTATGGTACTTTTGCATTCAGGCGTATGCCGTTTGGATTATGTAATGCCCCTGCAACTTTCCAGCGGTGCATGATGTCTATCTTTTCGGACATGATTGACGAGTGTGTTGAAGTATTTATTGATGACTTCTCCATTTATGGCTCGTCTTTCGACCAGTGTCTCCTGCATCTGGAGAATGTGTTGAAACGATGTAAGGAGACTGGTTTAGTCCTCAGTTGGGAGAAAAGTCACTTCATGGTACAGAAAGGAATTGTACTTGGGCATGTTGTATCCGAGCAAGGTTTGGAAGTAGATAGAGCCAAGATTGATTCTATTTCCAAACTTCCATTGCCTACGAATGTCAAACAGATTAGATCCTTTCTGGGCCATGCTGGCTTTTATAAGCGCTTTATTAAAAATTTTAGTAAGATTTCTAGGCCACTTTGTGACTTGTTGGCGAAGGAATCTTCCTTCAGTTTTGATTCAAAGTGTGCCGAGGCCTTTCAAACTCTAAAGGAGGCCTTGATCTCTGCGCCTATTCTCCAAGCTCCTGATTGGACACTCCCATTTGAGCTTATGTGTGATGCTTCCGATTATGCAGTGGGAGCAGTCCTTGGACAAAAGGTTGAGGGAAGACCTCATGTGCTGTATTATGCAAGCAAGACTTTAACCGAACCTCAGCAAAACTACATCGTCACTGAAAAAGAATTACTTGCTGTAGTTTTTGCTCTAGAGAAGTTTAGGTCTTATCTACTTGGGTCTAAGGTGGTTATTTTTACTGATCATGCAGCAGTGAAACATCTCATTGCTAAGAAAGATTCTAAGCCACGTCTGATTAGGTGGATCTTACTCCTTCAAGAATTTGACTTGGAAATACATGAAAAGAAAGGAGTAGAAAATGTTGTGGTTGATCACCTGTCTCGCCTTCCTCTTAATGACTCTCTTTCTGGAGACATTCGCGAGACATTTCTCGATGAAACTCTGATGGCGGTAACACCAACTTTACCTTGGTATGCAGACACTGTAAATTACTTGGTCACTGGACAAACTCCTGGCTCTTGGGATGAGTAGAAAAGAAAGAGATTCATTTCTCAAGCAAGATATTTTCATTGGGAAGAGCCAGAATTATTTAGAATTGGACAAGACCAAGTATTGAGACGTTGTGTGCCTGAAGGAGAACAACAAAGTGTGCTGAGTTTCTACCATGAACTTCGTTGTTGAGGACACTTTGGTGCTAAGAAAACTGCTTTTAAGGTTCTCCAGTCCGATTTTTGGTGGCCTTCCTTATTTAAGGATTCTCATAATTTTGTTAAGGCCTGTATTAGATGTCAACGGACTGGAACGATTGGGAAGAAGAATGAAATGCCTCAACATCCTATTCAATCTGTTGAAATTTTTGATGTGTGGGGAATTGACTTTATGGGCCCCTTCCGGTCGTCCCATGGTTTTGAATATATCTTGGTGGCAGTTGATTATGTCTCTAAATGGATAGAGGCCATTCCTATGTGCATAAATGACCACTCTGTGGTTTTGAAATTTGTGAAGGCCAATATCATATCCCGTTTCGGCAGCCCAAGACTATTATAAGTGATGGGGGACCTCATTTCCGAAACCACCACTTCAATCGGTTAATCAAGAGTTTGGGAGTGACTCACAAGGTTGCTACGCCTTACCACCCTCAGACAAGTGGCCAGGTTGAAGTATCAAATAGGGAGATAAAAAATATTTTGGAAAAGACCGTTAGACCTGATAGGAAAGACTGGTCCCAAAAGCTCGATGATGCTTTGTGGGCTTATCGAACGGCCTATAAGACCCCTTTGGGTACTTCTCCCTTTCGAATTGTGTATGGAAAAGCATGCCATTTACTTGTTGAGTTGGAACATAAAGCACTTTGGGCTATTCGAAGTGTTAACATGGATTTAGAGAAGGCAGGTAAGGCATGACTTCTAGAATTAAGTGAGCTTGAGGAGCTGAAGAATGATGCTTATGACACCTCTCAAGCTTATAAAGAAAGAACTAAGGTCTTGCATGATAAGTTTATTCTTCGAAAGACCTTTGAACCCGACCAACAAGTCTGGCTTTTCAATTCCAGACTTAAGCTTTTTCCTGGGAAGTTAAAATCTCGTTGGGATGGGCCTTACATAATCACCAAAGTATTTCCGCATGGAGCTATGGAGATAAAAAATCCTTCCTCTTCAGCAACTCCCTTTATCGTCAACGGTCAATGGTTAAAACCGTACATAACTTGAGATGGCCATCTGGTTGATGTAGTCACTCTTGAGGAGCCTTAGCTCCTACCATTCTCCGCCTCAGGTAATATCTTCCTTTAGCTATTTTTGTTTTCAATGAGGACATTGTTTGAACCAGGCATGGGGGAGAGGACCTGAGGCATTTTGTTTATAGCATGCATATAAAAAAAAAGAAGAGAAAATGAAAAAAAAAAATAAAAGTTTTGAGCTTAACTAGCTAAGTTTTGCAATCTTAAGCAAATCAGAACTCTAGGGTAGACTAAGTTAATTCTAGGGTCAAACTTTGGAAGCTAAATGAGCTACTAGCTTTAGACCTTTAGGGTCCTTTGTGGACTTAAAAACTTAAGTAGGAGTTAAGTTGTGGACCATTCCTCAAGAGGTTGAGGAAGGGAAGCTAGGGTTTGAGTTAAAAGGTGGGGTAGTACCTGGAGTCTTATTCTACCTTTTGGTTTACGGGTCCTTGTAACCCAAGCATCCAAATTTCACACACATGGTCTGGTAATTAACTCAATTTCTGTCTTTCTGAAAAGAGATTTGGTTCTCTTAGTTTTGACTTAGGAGAGGCTTGAAAACACATTTTGATTGGAAGAGTTCCTGCCATAGGAGAGGTGGAGTATATACTCACCTTGAGGATGCGATGATAACATATTACCTCCTCGGAGCTTGTCTCTTAGGATATCCATCCTACTGGGGGCATGTAAGCGCATTGTGCGGTTCAGGTACCATGGGCGGCCCTATCTCGAAGTGCGGATTGCCATAGTCTTGAATTCGCTTAAGAAATCCATGGGCGATACTATCTCGAAGTGTCGATTGCCAGGAGTTCTTGGGGTCGTTATGGGCGGTGCTATTTCGAAGCATCGAAAGCCAGGCATCCTTCGAGGTATGGTAATGGGGACAATGAATCCGACACAGACCGTGTTGATAGCTAATCTGAGGTTAGACTTTGAAGAATCAAAAAAAAAAAAAAATATATATATATATATATAACAAAAAAAAATTTCCTTTAACTCAAATAACTCAGACCAATGCACAGGCACGGATGCTTTAATCTCAGGGATCAATAAACTTTAGGGTAGACTCAGAAATCAGGGAAACTTGTGCCCGCAACTCGTCTTTAGCCGACCTAGTCTGTAACTTAGCAACTACTTAGGAACCTTGGGTCTAGAGTCTGAACTTAATATGCTGCTGAAGGAAGACTAAGTGAGTTGACTAGTCTACTTGGAGTGCTAGATTTCGCTTAATTTTGCTAGGGACTAGCAAAAACTAGGCATGGGGGTATTTGATTAGCCCATAGTTGTGGGCTATTTAAGTATTTAAGTGCCTAGACATTAGGTTAATTCTAACAATTATTTAGCATAAATTAGGATGTAAATAGATTAATTCATATTTTTAATTTAATTACATAATCCATGCATTGCATTCATATTTTAAGTGCATTTAGAATTAGCTTAGAATGACATTCATCTAATTAGTTAACCAATTAGGTATATTGTTTTCATTAACATAAAAGTTGAGGGTCTATATATAAATTACCATAATATTTTAACATTATTTTCTTTTTTCTTCTTCTTGCAGGAACAGCTGGCTGCTACTCCAACGCCACCAGCAGCCGCAGTGAAGCACCCATTCAAGGAGGAGCGGATGTGTTGGATCTGGTCGGGCAGCTGATTTCAAATTTGTACAGGCCACTACAAAAGGAGGAGGGAGGCAGCTGAGCTTGGGAGGCCTCCACCACTGACCCACCACTATGCAGAGAGATCTCCTCTCTTCCATTCCACACCGCCGGCCTCAACTGTGGCGGCGAGTCTCCACCACCGTGGGCATATGGTGTGACAGGCCACACCGCCATCCAGAGCTCGTCTGCACTACCATGAGCACCTTAGCGTGCATCTCCCTCGCCGTCGTCACCAACAACCACCGCCGCAGCCACTGTGCAATCACCCTTTCAGTCAGTTAAGACGTCCGGGAAATTTCCCGTACGTCTGAAGTCCAACCCCTACTCTAGCAGCAATCTCCGTCCTCCCACTTCACTTCCACCACCCACGCCGCAGCAGCCACCCGCTCATGTCCAGCGGCACGCAAGAACCTACCACTTCCTCCCACTCTCGTTGCATGCACACCCACGCCAACTGAGCGCGCAACCGCCCACGCCCGCACGCCCTCCAGCCGCACGCATGGCGTGCACAGCATCCAGCCCTCACGCCCGCTCATTCCACCTTCCCCGCGCCTGCAGCCTTCGCCATCTCCACGCGCAATTGCCTCTGCACCCACGCCAGCTGCAGCTGCACCTACAGAATCACTCCCACGCCCGCAGCACCTCACCCGCTCACTCCCGCATCCACTCCAGCCCGTGCGCATCGCCTCCAGCTGCATGTAAGGCATGCATCGCCTGCAACGCCTCTCCGCTCACTCCCGCCCACGCCTCAGCCAGAATGCAGCAACAGAGCCGGCAGCCAACGCCTCACCGCGCTCGCCCTCCAGCCGCACCTGCAGAATCACTCCCACAACCTGCAGTGCCTTCCGCCAACAGCGCATGCTCCCGCTTGCTGCGCTCACCGCCAACAGCAGCTGCAGCACCAGCTGCAGCCACCTCCGCCGAAGCCCCATTTGGCCACCTCCGCCGAAGCTCATCCGACCACCTCCGGCCATCGCGCGACATGCCGCCACCACCGTTTCGAAGCCCTCAGTCCAAGGAACTTCCTCCGAGCTTCCCGCGTCCGGCCGTCCACTCCTCGTCGAGCATGCCAAAGGGGAAAAAATCCCCTATTTTGCTATAGTAACTGGGCCATTAAAAGTTGCATTTTCTACCATTGTCAATTTTTATTAATATTTTATTAATTCTGCATTGCGACAAATATCCTCTAGTTACTCATAATTGCTATTTCAGCATTGTTTCTTGTTTCAACCTTAATCTGAAGGCAAATCTGGCTTGATTCTTGTCCAAACTAACTACGAACAAGCATTTTTTAACTGGTGCGAATTTAAATATGTCATTGCCTTCCTGTGGATATGACCTGCTCCTCTGCGAGTGGTTATTTCTTTCTAAATATTGATTAGTCGATTTTTCCACCACAAAACTGCAAACGACTTTAAAGCGAACAATCGACGAGTCACCCACGGTGGTGAGTCGTTCTACCACGGTGAGGCCGGTGGTATGGAATGGAAGAGGAGCAAAGTCCTCTCAACACAGTGATGGACAAGGGGTGTGGCCTCTGGAGCTTGGCAGCTCTCCCTCCTCCGTTTGTAACCACGGCCATCATTTCAAATTCAAAATGTCGTAGCGTAAATGTGATGCATAGGAGGAGGTGGAGCCGAAGCCAGAGGAGTTACCTGTGCAGAGGAGAAAAAAAATAAAAGAATAAAATATTATGGTTATTTATGCATAAACCCTTAACTTCTATGTTAAATTAAAACAATGCATGCAATGCACCTAATTGGTTAACTAATTAAATGAATGCAATTCTAAGTTAATTCTAAATGCATTTAGTTATGAATGCAATGCATGAATTATGTAATTAAATTAGAAATATGAATTAATTTATTTACATCCTAATGCATGCTAAATAAATGTCAGAATTAACTTAATGTCTAGGCACTTAAATACTTAAATAGCCCACAAATATGGGCTAATCAAATACCCCCATGCCTAGTTTTTGCTAGTCCCTAGCAAATCCAAGCAAAACCTAGCACTCCAAGTAGACTAGCCAACCCAATCGGTCTTCCTTTAGAAACATATTAAGTTCAGACTCTAGACCCAAGGTTCCTAAGTAGTTGCTAAGTTACAGACTAGGTCGGCTAAAGACTAGTTGCAGGCACAAGTTTCCCTGATTTCTGACACTACCTTAAGGTTTATTGATCCCTGAGATTAAAGCATCCATGCATGTGCATTAGTCTGAATTATTTGAGTTAAAGGAAAAAGGATTTTTTTTTGAATAATATATATATATTCTTTTTTTTTGTTTTATTCCTCTAAGTCTAACCTTGGATTAGCTATCAACAAGGCCTGTGTCGGATTCATTGTCCCCATTACCGTACCTCGAAGGGTGCCTGGCTTTCGATGCTTCGAGATAGCACTGCCCATAGCGACCCCAAGAACCCATGGCAATCGACACTTCGAGATAGTATCGCCTATGGATTTCTAAAGCGAATTCAGGCCTGTGGCAATCGGCACTTCGTGATAAGGCTGCCCATGGTACCTAAACCGTACAATGAGCTTACATGCCCCCAGTAGGATGGATATCCTAAGAGACAAGCGCTGAGGAGGTAATATGTTATCATCGCATCCTCAAGGTGAGTATTTACTCCACCTCTCTTGTGGCAGGAACTCTTCCAATCAAATTGTGTTTTCAAGCCTCTCCTAAGTCAAAACTAAGAGAACCAAATCTCTTTTAAGAAAGGAATTAAGTTGATTACTTACTTACACCAGACCAAGTATGTGAAATTTGGATGCTTAGGTTACAAGGACCTGTAAACCAAAAGGTAGAACAAGACTCCAGGTACCACCCCACCTTTTAACAGAAACCTAGCTTTCCTTCCTCAACCTCTTGAGGAATGGTCAGCAACTTAACTCCTACTTAAGTTTTTAAGTCCACAAAGGACCCTAAAGGTCTAAAACTAGTAGCTCATTTAGCTTCTAAAGTTAGACCCTAGAATCAAGTTAGTCTAACCTAGAGTTCTAATTTGCTTAAGAATGCAGGACCTAGCCAGTTAAGCTCAAAACTCTCTCCTTTTTTATTTTATTTTTTTTTATTATTTTATTTTATTTATTTATTTTTTTAAAAAAAATTGCAATATGCATGAATGAATGCAAAATGTAGACATGCTATAAACAAAATGCCTCAGGTCCTCTCCCCCGTGCCTGGTCCAAACAATGTCCTCATTGGAAACAAAAATAGTTAAAGGAAGATATTACCTGAGGTAGAGAATGGTAGGAGCTAAGGCTCCTCAAGAGTGACCTCGGCAACCAGATGGCCATCCAAAGTAATGTATGGTTTTAACCGTTGACCGTTGACGATAAAGGAAGTTGATGAAGAAGAAGGGTTTTTAATCTCCACAGCTCCATGCAGAAACACTTTAGTGATTACGTAAGGCCCATCCCAACAAGATTTTAACTTCCCAGGAAAAAGCTTAAGTCTGGAATTGAAAAGCCACACTTGTTGGTTAGGCTCAAAGGTCTTTCGAAGTATATACTTATCATGCAAGACCTTAGTTCTTTCTTTATAAGCTTGAGAGATGTCATAAGAATCATTCCTCAGCTCCTCAAGCTCACTTAATTCCATAAGTCGTGCCTTACCCACCTTCTCTAAATCCATGTTAACACTTCGAATAGCCCAAAGTGCCTTATGTTCCAACTCAACAGGTAAATGGCATGCTTTCCCATACATAATCCGAAAGGGAGAAGTACCCAAAGGGGTCATATAGGCCGTTAGATATGCCCACAAAGCATCATCGTGCTTTTGGGACCAGTCTTTTCCAAAATATCTTTTATCTCCCTATTCGACACTTCAACCTGACCACTCGTCTGAGGATGGTAAGCGGTAGCTACCTTATGAGTCACTCCCAGACTCCTGATTAGCCGATTGAAGTGGTGGTTTCGGAAATGAGGTCCCCCATCACTTATAATGGTCTTGGGGCAGCCGAAACGAGATATGATATTGGCCTTCACAAATTTCAAAATCACAGAGTGATCATTTGTGCGCGTAGGAATGGCCTCTATCCATTTAGAGACATAATAAACTGCCACCAAGATATATTCATAACCATGGGACGACGAGAAGAAGCCCATAAAGTCAATTCCCCACACATCAAAAATTTTAACAGATTGAATAGGATGTTGAGGCATTTTATTCCTCTTCCCAATCGTTCCAGTCCGTTGACATCTAATATAGGCCTTAACAAAATTATGAGAATTCTTAAATAAGGAAGGCCACCAAAAATCGAACTGGAGAACCTTAAAAGCAATTTTCTTAGCACCTAAGTGTCCTCCACAATGAAGTTCATGGCAAAAACTTAGCATACTTTGTTGTTTCTCTTTAGATACACAACGTCTCAATACTTGATCTTGTCCAATTCTAAATAATTATCACTCTTCCCAATGAAAATATCTTTCTTGGGAAATGAATCTCTTTCTTTTCTACTCATCCCAAGAGCCAGGAGATTGTCCAGTGACTAAGTAATTTACAGTATCTGCATACCAAGGTAAAGTTGGTGTTATCGCCATCAAAGTTTTATCGGGAAATGTCTCACGAATGTCTCCAGAAAGTGAGTCATTAAGTGGAAGGCGAGATAGGTGGTCAGTGACGTGCCTTCGTGCGTGTGTGTTAAGAGGTGTCGTTATAGTTGCACTTGATACATCGGTTTTAAAAGAAGTAAACGGAGGTGAGTCCGAGTGTCGATCTCAGGGAGGCGTGGAAATCGGATTTTGTTTACCACTTGTTGTCACGAAAAAGGCGGAGTTTTGCTTGCGAAAGAGACAATTTTGAAAAGCGATAGATAGAGAGAGTTTAGGGTTAGAAAGCTCTTGGTTTTGATCATGCACTTTAAACAGAAATTAAAATGGCAACTAAATGGAAAATAATTTCATTAAACATGCATTCATAGTTCATGGTTTACAACATTAAATACATGCTTCAACAAAAGTAAATGAAAGATTAAAAGAGAGAGAGAGAGGTAGAGAGAGAGTGGAGAGAGACGAGACAGCCACGGCGGTGGAGGAGGCTCCGTCGGCGGCTCGTCGTCTCCAGCGATTACAAGAGTGCCTAAAGCTAGCTAGGAGAGGAGTGGAGTAGTTGCAAGTGGGAGAGTATGCCTTGAATGGTGGTAGAAGGGGGTTAAAATAGAGTTAAGGGCTTCCTAAAAGAAGAATGTGCTTTAGCGACATCCAGAACGTCACTAAAATCGCTTCCAGATACGTCTGTGAAGCCCTCCTGCCGCCGGTCAGCTGCCCGCCCCTCTCTCTCTCCAAGCACGATCCGTGGACGTTGAATGAGAGCCATCCGATCAAAGATCGGACGGCTGAGATCCTCCCACGCCCGCACTGAGATCGCGCCTTGGGTGCGCGCGCGCGCGCACGTTTCCGCCCGGCATGCGCACGCGGTTGGGCACTCGGGAGCTGTCATCGCGCCGCGTGGCGCGATCCTGGCCGCCCGCTGCTGATCGGGCAGCCCAATTTTGCCATGCCCTTCGCTCGCGCTTGATTTTCGCTCCGCGCGATTTGAACGCGCGTCGCTGCGATGTGGGCGTGTGCGCTAGCCGTTGCGCCACGCCCGCGCTTTGTCGCAGCGACCGAGGGCGAGCGTGCGGATTTCGGCCGTTCGATCGAAGATCAACGGCCGAGATTCGTCCTTGGATGGCCTGAGGGCATCCGAGCGGTGGTGCCGGGGCGACGTGGCGCTTTCTAGGGCGTTGATCTCCAGATCAACAGTCAAAATTTCTTGGGCCCATTGTGGGAGCTCCGGATGTCGGATTTGGCCGATCTTGAGTCCGTTGGACTCCGTTCATCGTTCTGAATCCATCCGTGCAGTGCGATTGCTCATCTAGGGCCTGCTTTGACACATGCTTTACACAAATGGCCATTAATGCAATTTATAAGCAATCTTGGTACTTGATACATGCAATGCTCCTATTCTACTTTATGTTGTGCCTTTTATTCTAAAGATGGGTCATATTCAACCTAATTACTACCCCCTTGCGTGGTGTTATCAGTCAGCCACAACATTTTCTACTCCTTTCTTTTCACATATCTCCAAGTCAAATTATTGAAGGAGTAGGATCCACCTAATCAAACGTGGCTTAGAATCTTTCTTAGCAATGAGATGTTTCACTGCCACATGATCAGTAGAAATAACCACCTTAGACCCAAGCAGATAAGACCTAAACTTCTCCAGAGAAAAAACTACAACAAGTAATTCTGTTTTAGTGATAGTGTAGTTTTGCTGAGGTTCGGTTAAAGTCTTGCTTGCATAATGCAGCACATAAGGTCTTCCCTCAACCCTTTGTCCAAGGATTGCTCCCACTGCATAATTCAAAACATCACACATCAGCTTAAACGGGAGTTTCCAATCTGGAGCTTGGAGAATAGGCGTAGAGATCAAGGCCTCCTTCAGAGTTTGAAAGGCCTCGGCACACTTTGAATCAAAATTGAAGGAAGATTCCTTCTCCAACAAGTCACAAATTGGCCAAGAAATTTTACTAAAATTTTTAATAAAGCGCCTATAAAAGCCAGCATGGCCCAGAAAGGATCTAATCTGTTTGACATTCATGGGCAATGGGAGTTTGGAAATAGAATCAATCTTGGCTTTATCTTCTTCCATACCTTGCTCGGATACAACATGCCTAAGTACAATTCCTTTCTGTACCATGAAATGACTTTTCTCCCAGCTGAGGACTAAACCAGTCTCCTTACATCGCTTCAACACATTCTCCAGGTGCAAGAGACACTGGTCAAAAGATGAGCCATAAATGGAGAAGTCATCCATAAACACTTCAACACACTCGTCAATCATGTCCGAAAAAATAGACATCATACACCGCTGGAAGGTTGCAGGGGCATTACATAATCCAAATGACATACGCCTGAATGCAAAAGTACTGTAAGGACTAGTGAATGTCATCTTCTCCTAGTCATCAGGAAAGACTGCAACCTGGTTGTACCCAGATATCCATTGAGAAAGCAATAGTACTTATTCCCTGCCAATTTCTTGAGAATTTGATCAATAAAAGGAAAGGGAAAGTGATCCTTTTGGGTAGCAATGTTCATCTTGCGGTAATCAATATAGACCCTCCCTCCAGTTGAGGGTCTAGTGACAACTTGTTCACCTTAGTCATTGAATTCCATAGTAAAGCTTGCCTTCTTTGGCACCACATGAATAGGACTTACCCATTTACTATCTACAATGGGATATATGATCCCAGTGTCCAACAACTTCAGGATTTCCTTTTTTACCACCTCCCTCATATTAGGGTTCAGACATCTTTGCATGTCCCTAAATGGCTTGATGGAATCATCAGTATAAATATGGTGCATGCAGAGTGTAGAGTCTATACCCTTAATGTCGACAATGCTCCAAGCAATAGGATTTCTTCTTTCCCACCCAGGAAAACATACTTGAGAGTGTCAGGGAGGGGTTTCAACTCAAGGTTGGGGGCTTGTATGGTTGAGGGTTTCATAATAGATGTCCCCATCTCAGGTAGCAGATCAACCCTAGGCAGAGATGATGGGGGAAGAGACTCAGCAGAAACACCCAGCAATTCCTCAAGTTCTAATATATCCCATTCACCTTCCTCCAAGAGATGGGAATGCTCATTTAGCATGACATGCCGAAGGGGGTCATCACATAACATTACAGGGGTTGCCTCTTCAATCAGGTCATCTATCATCTCAACTTGAGAACAATCCTCAAGTCCAGCTTGTTTGTAAGCATCAAACACATTAAGCTGAATTTTCCTATTCCCAAAGCCCATTTTCAATGCCCCAGTATTGCAATTGATTGAAGCCTGCGAAGTTGCAAGGAAGGGGCGGCCCAAAATGATAGAGGGTTTGGTTGGCTTGTTGGTAGGGTTAGTGTCCAAAACTAAGAAGTCAATGGGAAAGAAGAAATCCTCCACTCTTATGAGGACATCTTCCAAAATTCCCCATGGTGTCTTAAGTGATCGATCAGCAACTTGAAGGATTACAGGGCTAGGCTTCAAATTGCCTCCCCCAAGTTGTTCATACACGTAGCTTGGAAGGATGTTCACCCCTGCACCCAGATCAAGTAGAGTCTCATCAATTTGTAAGTCACCAATAGCTACTGAGATGTATGGGGCTCCTGGTTCCTTAAGTTTCGGGGGTGTGCCATGTTGAAAAATTGAGCTAACAGAATCAGGCAGAACAACTTTTGATTGGACCTATTTTCCATATTACCGCTTTTTCATGCACAGGTCCTTTAAGAAGCAGGCATAAGACAGAATCTTCCTGATAGCTTCAAGCAAAGGCAGGTTAATCTGCACTTGCTTGAAAGTTTCCATGATCTCATCCATCTTATCTTTGGCTCCAAATGAGCTAGTAGAAGTCTACCCAGAGGTGGATAAACACTCTGGAAAGGGCACTCTCGATCTCTGGGTGGAAGGGTTGTCATGTCAAGTAAGGGGTGGAATGGGGGCAACTTCTTCCGGTGAGGTGATTTCAAGCAGAAAAGATTTGGGCAAGTCTTCTCCAATGGGGGTGAAAGTCGAGGTGGATGGCTTTTTAGGGAATGAGACTATAGGAGCATCGGGTTTAAAAATTTCTTTCCCACTCCTTAGATAGTCACCGCCTGAGCTTGCTCCCTAAAGACAATCCCTTTTCCTTTAGGATTCTCCTCAGCAGCACTGGGGAGCTTCCCAGTTTCCCTCTATCTAACGGCCTCAACAAGGTGTCCTATTTGTGATTTCATCTCATGTATAGCCTTGTCATGAGATTCAATGATGGCACTTTGACTTTCTTGCATAGTTTTCAACATCGCCTTCAATTCATCCATCTCAGAGGTCTTAGGTTGGGCAAAGGTCTAAGGTTGGTTCATTTGATGGTTTTGAAAGGATTGTGGTTAATAATTCCCTGAATTTGAGACATTTCCTTGTCTCCATGAAAAGTTTGGGTGGTTCCTCCATCCCTCATTATAAGTGTTGGAGAAAGGGTCATTACAAGGTCTAGGATGGAACTCTTGAGCGGCATTTAGATCCGCTTGTACGAGCTTAGGGAATTGGGAGGCCAAGTGGCAATCCACAGTCGTGTGTGTATTGCCTTGGCAAATTGAGCATTCGGAAGCTTGGGATGTGGAGGTGTTAGATACGAATGGACTCGGGTTCAACATAAGCCTTTCCATGTTTTGGTTCAATAATTGAATCTGATAGGCTAAATTCTGGGTGTCCCTTGCCTCGTTCGCCTCCAACTTTCTTTGCATGAGAGTGGGCTTTCTATCCATGTAGGCAGAATTCAAGTGAATAGAATTCTCACTCAAAGTATCAAAAAGGTTCCAAGCTTCATCCTCAGTCTTAGATAGAAAGGTTCCTGCACAGGCACCATCCACAGTTTGCCTATACGAATCATTAAGTCCGATGTAGAACCTTTCAACCAATTGCCATTTAGGCACCTGGTGATGTGGGCAAAGTCTCAACAAGTCATTAAAGTGCTCCCATGCATCATGGAAAGCTTCCCCATCCTTTTGAACAAAACTCATAATTTCCCTCCTAAAGTGATTGGTTTTGCTCATGGGGAAGTACTTCTTCAAAAACTTCTTCTTTAGGGCATCCCAAGTGTTAATATTATCAAAGGTGTGATACCAATACTTGGCTTTGTCCTTAAGGGAGAAGGGAAAGAGGGTCTGCATTTGAGCATCATCAGTAATGCCCTACAGCTTCACCATGGAACAGACCTCGGTGAATTCCTCTATATGCCTGTAAGGGTCTTCCCTAGTAGTACCATAAAAGGAGGGCAGCAAGGATATGGTACTGCTTTTGATCTCATAAGGATTGTCCCCTCCAGGTCTACGTAGTGCAGGGCCAGCTTGATTGGTTGGAATGAAATATTCCTTAAGGCTCCTCTGACCGGCCATTTCTACCCTTGGAAGGTTTCTTCTTAAGATTCTTTTAGGTTCTAGATCAAACACAAGTTGTCTCCTAAGAGAACACCTACCAAGCATGCACTACGAACACAATTCAAAAGGACTTGTTCGGTTCTTACAAATTTAGGCTTTTGACTTTAGTTCAAATTGTAGGTGACAAAGCAAGTTGCCCAATCAATTACGCACCTATTGTCAACCTTCGAAATGCCTAAAAAGACCTAGTTGGAGCTTAGGTATTCTTCCCTAAATCTCAAGTGATAAAACAAATCCAAAGATGGAAGATCGAGGGATGCAAGTAGGCCTAAGCCTTCCTTTGAAGCTATGCTTTCGCGATGCTTCTCAACTTACCCCAAAAATCCGTGATAGGGTATCCCCCTCTTTGCATTTACAAAACCTTTGATCTCAAGTTCCGAACACTTCAGAATGCAACGATAGGAGGGCTCTTGTCCTAGTCATTCCAAGACTTTGGAGTATCTAAATGCGTGCCGTGGTGTAAAAGATGTAAGTGTGCATACACCGCAAAATGATTTTGAATTTTGAATCGCACACCATGCTTGAAAATCAAGTCCTTGATTTTTAGATGTCCCTCCATTAATTAGTGCTTTTTCAAGAATATATGTGACCACTTGTTAGATCACTTCAAGACAAATTATGTGGTCTTCGAATTAAGTCCAAATGCAATGCATGATCAAGAATAGGATGCAAAGTAAGAGAATGCATACCTTGCTTCCAGCAATCAACGATGCGAGAATGCATGCATTGGTGAGAAATAAATCTAGAGGCTGCTCATACAGACCTAAATGGTTCGTCCTAAGGCAGGCAGCTTCTAGCAAGCAGCTCATATTTTTTTTTTGGCTACTTATGCACAAGCAAATAAGGGGTAAACAATCCACAAAATAAATTAAAAACCTAAATCTGAAGAAAAGGGAACAAGCTCCCAAAAATCAGCCCCAATTACTACAAGGGCGAGAAAACAGAAATAAAACTTATGAAACAAGAAATCTCCTAGAGAGGCAGAATCCACGTCTCCTTCATCTTCCCCGCGTGTAAGCATCGCTCAAGGTCAACATCTTCTCCCCGATGTGCCTGTCACCTCTCTCAAATTCCTCGCACAGAAAAGATAATAAATGGTCAAATCATTGTGCAAAGAGAAATAATCAGAAATAAAATCAGGTGAAATTATTGTGTCAGTTGCCTCCCCAGCAATGGTGCCATTTGATAAGTCGATTTTTGCTCTCGAATAATGTGATTAATATGATCCGTCATTTTAGTAACAAAGTGGTGGAAAACACCTTAACAAAATAATTACAATAAAAATTACCACTCACAGAAGAGCGGGTCATGTCCATAAGGAGGCAATGATGCAATAAAATCTCGATTATTTCGTATTCTTTCAACCAAGTGCGAAATCCATAATCAAATCCGACATGAAATGCGATGGAAAGAAGATGCATAATAACTCAAAAATATAAGGGTATATGTGCAATTTTTCCTCACTGAAATATTCAGTAAATATGTAATGATTTTATGTAATTTTCAATTAACATGCATTAGAGAAAATTTGTGCACATTTTAATCCCAAAACCAATGTTAAAACATGTGAATATCAATAACCATGCAATTATCAGAAAGCATGAGTATGCAGTCACAATTTCACCATAATAAAAATAATAATAAATTAAAATTGATTTTGGTGGCAATGGCATTCAAATGCAATTTTTAATTAAAACAAAAACAGTGGATTTTACCTCTCTCCTCCTTGCGCATGGGAGAGAGGTTTAATCGAGGAGAGACTCCCATAGGAGGTTGGCTGAAGCGTGGCTGTCACTGAGGTGGCAGCAGTGTGTCGCGAGATGGCCAGAGCCGGCCTGCCGGAGGAGAGGAGTGGAGGTGGTGGAGGAGCTACTGCAGCCACGCGTGCTACAGGTGCAAGGAGAGCAGTGCTCACGGGTGCTGGAGGTGCTGCAGATGCGTGGAGACGTGGAGGCATGGGCGCACGGGAGCTCTGTAGAGCACACAGGCGTGCGTAGGCGTGGGTGTGGCGCTGGCTGCCGATGCTGGAAGTGGGTGTGAAGGAGGCTGGAGGCACTACAAGCTTGCAGGGAGGGCGCAGGCGTGAAGGCTAAGGCGTGGGATGTTGGCGGGCGTGAAAGCACGTGAGCGCACACTGCTAGTGTGCTGAGCACACACTGTGGCAAGTAGAGGTGTGGATGTGCAGTGGCACATGAAGGTGGGCGCGCAAAAGTGCGTGCGGCTGGAGGCGTGTGCTGGGCTGAATGAAGTAGGGACAGGCGCTGCTGGTGCGTGCGCTGGGGGTGAAATGAGAGCACGTGCGCAGGTGGTTTGCAGGTGTTGCTGGAGGTTTTGATGGAGATGAGGAGGCACGGGCATGGTGAAGGCGAAGGCTGTTGTGAGCAATTGGCGTGTGGTGTGCAGTGGCTGGTGGTTGAAACTGAAGTGAGAGTGCGCACGGTGGTGTCTGATGGAGTAGTGGTAGGAAGAGTTGCAGAGACTCTTTGATGATGTTGGCTGTCAACCCACACGACCACGGTGGTGAGTCATTCTGCCGCGGTGAGGCCGGTGGTATGGAATGGAAGAGGAGCAAAGTCCTCTCAACACAGTGATGGACAAGGGGTGTGGCCTCCGGAGCTTGGCAGCTCTCCCTCCTCCTTTTGTAGCCACGGCCATCGTTTCAAATTCAAAATGCCGTAGTGTAAATGTGATGCGCAAGAGGAAGAGGTGGAGCCGAAGCCGGAGGAGTTACCTGTGCAAAGGAGAAAAAAAATAAAATAATAAAATATTATGGTTATTTATGCATACGCCCTTAACTTCTATGTTAAATTAAAACTTTGCATGAAATGCACCTAATTGGTTAACTAATTAAATGAATGGAATTCTAAGTTAATTCTAAATGCATTTAGTTATGAATGCAATGCATGAATTATGTAATTAAATCAGAAATATGAATTAATTTATTTACATACTAATGCATGCTAAATAAATGTTAGAATTAACTTAATGTCTAGGAACTTAAATACTTAAATAGCCCACAAATATGGGCTAATCACCTGAAACAAAGTCTCTTCAAATATTTGGGCTTAATTAGCCCGGGTGTCCACTTGATTGTGGACTTAATCTCGAGTCCTCACCAAGTAATTTTATGTTAATTTGGTACATAAATTAGGGTGATAAGCACACGACTTATTAGCCCGCTCTTTGATTTGAGAGGACTTTAAGTCTAAGCATCTAGGCACTATTTGTATTGACTTACTTTTCGGCAGTTTCTTCAAAAATTGGGTAGTGGGTAATAGCCCATTGGCCAGTTGTCCAGAGCCCAGCTACTTGAGCATATCATTCTACTGCTTTTAGGTAAATCTTAGATCAGGGAAGCCACCTACTTAGAAAAAGAAAAGAAATGGTACTAAAAAAAATTAATAATAATAATAGAAAAAGGAGAAAAAATAGATAAATAAACCACACTTCATCGCACGAGTATGGCTGGCAAGATGCCATGGGTAACAACCCATTTACCGGTTGTCTAGAGCCCAGCTCACAAAAATGCACAAATAGTTTCCAAAACATTTAGGGAAGAAGCAAGGAAGTAGAATAAATCAAGGACATATTGATAAACGTCAATTTATCATCATTCTTATGCATTAAAACAAACCTAGCTCTTAGGATTTTACTCCACAAATGGGTTTTTGGGCTGCATTTAGGCATTAATTAGGTTAGGCATGCATTGCATTTTTTATTGTTGTTTTAATGGGTTTTTGTGAGTGTTACGGGTAAACAGATTAACTGATCCTTAGAACCCTAACACTCATGAAGGCAACAGGTGAAGGAGAAGCTCAAACTGGCTAGAACTCAGCTTGATCCAGCTCACCATAGCTGGAATCCAACTCATTTGGATTAGGGTCAGCTTATCCTAGCTCCATTCAGCTCATCTTAGCTGAATGATAGCTCAAGAGAGCTCATCTTAGCTCACCCTAGCTCAGGTCAGCTCAAATCCAGCTCAACTTAGTTGAGTCTAGCTCATCTCAGCTTCCATTAGTCCACAGGGAGCTCTAGCTAGCTCAGTTGAGTTGACTAGAGTTCACCCCAACTCAGGTACAGCTACATCCAGCTCAACTCAACTCCAGCCAGCTGAAGATGAATTCATCCCAGCTCAGGAAGCTCAAGTCCAGCTCTTGTGGACTCAGCATAGCTCAACTTAGTTGAGATAAGCTACCTTAGCTGCTTCAACCAGCTTCATCTAGCCCGGGAGCACCAGACCCAGCTCACATCAACTCATTATGGTAGAAGTCAGCTTACTTTAGCTTGGCTTAGCAGCTAGCAAAGAACTAGGAAGCTAAGCCAGCTTGAGTAGCTCCATGCCACCCCCTTCAGAAACTGCCAGCTCCATTCCAGCTCCAGACTTCTTCTGTCCAGCTCCTCTCTTCAAACCCTAACTCCCATTGCCTCCTCCTCTACTCTATTACTTGCTAAGCTACCTTAGCTTATCTAACATCTAGCTCCTTGGCCATCCTCCACCTTCAACTTAACCCTAACTAGCTCCACCAACTAAGCTTACTAGTCCACCTAAGCTACCTAACCTCTACTCTATTTTGGCGCCAAGATGGACACCTCCTAGCCCCTCAACTACACCCAAAAGACACCTTGTTTTGGCAACAAAATACCCTTCTAGAAGCCCTCCCTTTTGGTGCCAAAACACCCCCACACCATGGCCCCACACATAACCCTACAACCCATCCTAGCCACCCACCTACGCCTCCTTCTAGAACCCTACTTGGCACCACCTAAGCCCCCCTTCTACAAACCATTTTGGTGCCAACTTCAAGGGTTGCCACCACCCATAACCACCACCTAGGTACCGCTTGGGTTGGCGCCAATCACCCTTAGCCATAGGATCTCCAACTACCCCCCATATCCTATCCTAGCCATCCATTCCAAGAGCCACCTATGCCCCCTTCCTACTCTATATAAACCCATCACCTACCACCATTTTAGAGAATCCTCCGTTAGTGTTTAATTCCACCAACATCCACCTGTACCTACAGCCAAGAAGAAGAAGTAGAGAAGAAGATTAAGGGGGCACATCACCAACCCCTTTGGTGCCTTCTCCCCACTTTCTTCAACTTGTGCCACGCCAAGGAGGAGGATCATTCTATTTCAAGGAGGATGGCCAGGCAAAGGAGGACCTAGGGTGGACGTCCACCCTTTGAGGAGGAAAATTAAAGGTTGTAGCTATCACCTTGGAGGACATCATTTGGAGGAGCATCTCACACGAAGGAGGAGTTGTCTTTTCAAATCAAGGAGCTACTTGGCCTGGAGAAAGAAACCCTCTTCTTCACCATCTATCTAGAGGATTTTTGTTTTATTTTTCTTGTATTTTCAAGTGGAGTAGAAGCATTCCTCTATCTGTTCTGTGAGAACAATTTTGCTTTAATTCAAATTGTCTTCTTTCAATTTTTGTTGCATAGCTTTTTACAATTTTTTGCCTAGCATTTGTTTCACTCCCTCTCCCTAATTATTCTAGGTCTCCACGTGCCTAGGGTGAGCTTAGGGAGAGGCTCTACCTGTCACCTAGGGTTAGCTTTATTGAATTAGGTATTAGTTGTTTTCCAATTATCAACAAAAACTTGCATGTTGCTTTTATTTCAAAAATCTATAAAATGCATATATTGAGAAGATCAAAAAGAAAGTTGAGATTTATTTTCCAAGCAAGAGATATAATTTTTGCAAACTTGCCTCCTTGGACAACCCTAGATACCCCACTATCTAGGAATATAAATTTAAGAGTTGATTAGTTTTGCACGTTACAACAACGTATTTTACAAACCGCATAAAATCTGTATCACTTTTTGGCACCGTTGTCGGGGAGGCACGGCTTTGATTAATCTTTCTTTCTCTTGCTTGAAGTGGATCTCATCCCCTTCACTTTCTTTTCTCTTGTGTGTGCAGGTATTACAAGAAGAAAGTGGGAATTTGGAAGCAAAAGCTCAAAGTTCCTTTTCTTCCCACGGATTTTTAGGTTGGTTTCTTCTCTCTTGTCACATCTCTCTTGTCACACCTAAACTAAAAGACTACCAAAATACACTAAACTTGACTTTCAGGACCTTAAACAACTTAATTAAGTGGAGTGGTGCATTTTAAAATCCATTGATTGCATGTTTGCACCATCAACACCACTCCATTTCAAGTATTGGTGTTCTATTTTCCGGGTCCAGATTTCTGTTAGGAATTGAAAAATTAATTCCCAACACCACAGGTCTCGTAAAATCATAAAATTTCAAACAGTGATTCAAAATTAAGTTAGTGATCAATTGGCTTTCTATTTAATTTTTAAAAATTCATGGACTGTAGAGGGGTCACACTCTCTAAACTTTCAATTTTGCTACAGTCCGTGAATTTTTAGGATTTTTATCCTCATCCAATTTTTGTGAAATTTAACTTTCTGGAATCCTTGTAAAATTCTACACATTATATAAAATCATCAAAATTTTCTGAGGTCAGTGGTAATACTAAAAGGTCCAAAATACCTATGGGTATCATTTCTAGACTTTGACATCAGTATAAATAAAAATTCAAAATAATTATTAAAAAAATTCCTAAAATTTTACAAAAATATTTTCTGGAATCCCTGTTTGATTCTCTTCAAAGTAGTGGTGTTGTTTCAATTTTTTGGACCACTACTTAATATAGAAAGCCTAAAAATAATTCATTGGTAGTTAAATTTCTATCCTAGGACCAATTGGATTAGGATTTCTTTTTTCATTTTTAGAGACAAACAACCAAAAGGAAACATATCTTCACCTATATAACTTGATTTCCTCTTGTTTGTGGAATCTGAAACTTGTTTGAAAACTTAAAAAGAAAACCCTAAAAATACACTAAGTTAAATCTAATCCTAAAAGACAGAAATACAATAATTGTGTGACAACTTGCTTTTCATTGGAACCACTTTCCAATTCCTGCACACACACTAAAAATTGAAATAACAGGGCAACAACCCAATTAACGACCTCCACATTCCATGTGGACACTAGTATCCTAGACCTAATTAAAATTGGTAGCAATTTGACCCCTAAGGTTTTCATCAAATTAGGCTTGCTATATAGGTCCTAAGTTTTCTACAGTTAATACCAATTCTGTCATCTATATCTGGTGTTCAGGCAGAGGAGCCATGTCAAACGACCAGGCACGGGTTTGTACAAGCACCTAGGGATTTTCCTGGGAAACGTTTGGGCCCAAACCTCCCCTTAAGCAACTTGGCTAGATTTGTTGATAGAATGGGTATTCACTGTTGATTACTTATCTCCTAAGTAGACCAAGTCTTAGGCTTATTTTTAGGGAGTCACACTTAAGTTAGGTCTAGAATTTGATTGCTTGTGTGCATACTTCTCTCATCTCCATCTCTTCTCCTCCCCTCCCATTCTTCCATTTTATGCACGGGCGATGGTCTCAAAATCCGCAACTGGAAGGACCATTTGATTTCGCCCCCCACGCAAAAAGACCACTTTTTCTGTCTTCTTCTTCTAAAAAATGGAAAATCAACAAAATGGGTCCACTAACCTTTCCACTTCCACCTCTAATCCTACCTCTAACCCCACTACTAAGCCTAATTCTAGCCCTTCCACCCAAAACCCACCCACCTTTAACTTCCCACACTTGGAGCTCCCTAATCTTGATTTGCCTCAATCACAACATCAAGACCCCCTGCTTGATCTTTTAATAATGATGGCTGAGCAGATTGCTAAATTAAATTTCAATCAACAAACATTGACTAGGAACACCCAAAACCTAGCCAACCAAAGGCCAAACCCACCACCACATCAGCAGCCTGTTATTCCTCTAAAAGATTTTTATGATCCATCTTATTATGAGGAACGACCAGGGGTGGTCATACCAGAGGGGGACTTTGAGATCAAGCCAGCAGTCCTGAACCTGATTAAGTACTTCCATGGCCTTCCTAGGGAAGACCCTTTCAGCCACCTTGAGGAGCTGACTCTTCTTGCACAAACAACCCATTCCCGAAATGTGCAAGAAGACATATGGCTAATGCGGCTTTTTTCATTATCTCTTAAAGATAAGGCCGCTTATTGGTTTAGGACCATCGGCTGACTCATCACAACTTGGCCTCAACTCAAGAGCACCTTCCTCAAAAAATTCTTTCCCATAGGTCGTACTAATTCACTACGAAGATCTATTACGACCTTCCAACAGAAGAATGGCGAGAGTTTCCATGACCCTTGGGAGCGATTCCAAGATCTTTTAAGAAGTTGCCCACACCACGAGATTCCTTTATGGTAGCTCGTGCAGGTCTTCTATAATGGTTTAGAAGATCAACTTCGACACTTTGTCTACGCCTCGTGTGGCAGCAACTTCTTAAATAAGGATGCTGAGAGTGCCTATGATCTTTTTGAAGAAATGAGTGAAAACTCATTTAATCAAGCTTCCATGAACACATTTGGCAGAACTCAAAACCTGCAGTTTGGTGTTCATGAAATAGGCATTCAATCTATCCCTATCACCCAAGACAATCTTCAAATGATCGCTCAAAAACTCCACCAGATGCATATTAATCAAAAGAAAATTGAGGAAATGCTTGCCACATCAATCCAAGCTCCACACAATCCACACCGAACCCAGCCTAACCTTCCACATAGAGAAAATTTTCACAATCTCACCACTACCCCTGCTGATTATTACCAATATTCGGAGACTATCTATGATTCTTTGGGGAATTACAACTATCCAGATCTTAACCCCACTCAAAATATTTCTGCCATCCAGGAGCCCTTTACAAATTCTTCCAATTGGAAAAATTACCCAAAATACTCTTGGAATAATCAGGTTCCTTCTCAACCAAATCATTTTAATTGGTAGGGGTCGAATCCAGCCTTTCATCCTGGGCCATCCCAACAAGACATCACTGGCCAGATGATGAGAATCCT
This sequence comes from Thalassia testudinum, assembly GCA_037157565.1. Lineage (NCBI taxonomy): Eukaryota > Viridiplantae > Streptophyta > Magnoliopsida > Alismatales > Hydrocharitaceae > Thalassia > Thalassia testudinum. The sequence goes on along the minus strand of JAZHRO010000015.1, from coordinate 42,751,010 downwards.
ACAGGAAATGCAAACAAAAATGACAGAAGTAACCCGCACCATCATAAATATGAACAATCAGATCGGGGTTACTCCCACTCAAAGACTTGTCAGACATCTTCTGTCCCAACCCATGCCCAACCCTAATCACCAAAGGAACCAATATCCAGGCAGAAATCCACACTACCCGAATCAGCCTCGTACTAATCCACCACCTCAGCAGCCTCCCAGGTTTCCACAACCGCAGGCCCCCCACCTCCTCAAAATAATAATCCGACTGCACATGCAGTTACATTGAGGAGTTGGAAAACCACCACTGATCCCGGGACTTCACACAAACTTGGTGAAATCCCCATCACTGTGCAAATTGACTCCTCACCTTCCCATCAGGAAGAAAAAGAAATACAAAATTCTTAAGACACGATTCCTATCCTTTTCCACAAGCTCTCCACCCCACCACCAATAGAAAAAAGAAATTTGAGCCCACCACAGAGGAACTCATGGATCTATTTGGGCAAGTTCAAATCAATATTCCTCTCCTAGATGCCATCAAATATATACCTGCCTACGCCAAATTTTTGAAGGAGATCTGTACTCCTAAAAGGCAAACCAAAAATCTAGGATAGGTGCATCTTTCAGAGACAGTAAGCTCAGTCATACAGACCAAGCTGCCTCCTAAGATGAAAGATCTGGGGGTGCCTTTAATTTCAGTGATTATTGATGATACTACCTTTGATTGCGCCCTCCTTGATCTTGGTGTCTCAGTTAATATCATTCCCACAATTTTATTTGAAGAATTTTAGATTAGTGAATTAAAACCCATCGATGTTACCCTACAATTAGTCGACCAATCTACAATCAAACCTCATGGGATTGTCGAGGATGTTTTGGTCAAGGTCCATAATTTTGTCTTCCCTGCAGACTTTTTGGTCCTTGACATTGAGGTACCTGAATCATTACTGAACTCCCCAATAATCCTTCGATGCCATTTTTTGGCCACTGCAAAGGCAAATATAAATTGCCACATAGGCAAAATGGATATCACTTGCACCGGCCAAACTATCACTTTAGATATTTTCAAATCCTCCAAGAGATTCCATGATGGTAACATTTTTGAGGACTCAGATACAAAAATTTCCAATATGGTGGAGGAGACAATGTTGATAGATACCCTTACCGACCATAATTTTTTTGAGGACTCCAATTCAGAATCAGTGGTCGATGAAATCTGTGATTTGGAGACTTGTCTTGACCAAAAATCCATTCATGATGAACCCCCTAATCACCCTGACCCACCCACTCTTCCCTCACCCCACCTTTCCACACTAACTTCACCCAATCCTCACCATCCCTTCCCCGACCCCTTTCTTATGGACCTGCCACCAGACTCGCCTGAGTTTGGCATCCAAGCTGATTTAAAAGGCCAGACTCGGGCTACACTTATCATTTTCAATCCAACTTTGATCCTAATATTACTTCTAATCAATTTTCTAGGGATCTAGAAGAAGACACATTTTATGCAGGCATCCAAGTGTCCAACTTTTTACATGATTTTCCATCTTCCATGCATACCTTCACGCCTGGCTGAATGGCGTAAAAGATAGCACTGGATGGGAGGTAACCCATCATTTTTCCTGCTTTCCTTTTTCCTTTCTTTTTCCAGGTTTTGACCATCCTAAATCCGACCTCTCTTCATTAAGGTGATCCCTTTTTCCTCCTAATGCATGAGGACATTACATATCTTAAGCATGGGGGAGTGTTTTTAAAATTTGACGATCGATTTAGGATTTTCAAAACCTAAAAACATGCACTTTTCTTTAATTTTTTTTTTCCTGCTTGCATACCCAAAAGAAAATAAAGGTTGAAAACTTTTTGAGGAAAAATTTTGAAATTGTGACTAAGGTCGAAAAACTCACTTTTGGGTATAATGTGATTTAATCTTTAACAAACTAGGGATGAGGATGTGGATCTGATCATTAGAATTTCAGAGTCTATTTTTAGACTAGATCAGATATCCTTCTCTAAAATTCCACCAAAACTCATGATAGTTCAGGTGAGTTGATCCTCCTTTTTAATTTGGAAAGTATCTGACTTAGTTTCTATTCAAAAAGTTGCATTTCTTGAGGAACTTCTTGTGTCAATTTTCACACACAAGCAAACACTTAAAAACAACTAAAAATTAGAAAAACTCCTTTGTTTGGACTTAGTAAAAGTCTGAAGCAGATCATTGGTTTGAGTTCCCACCACCGAGAAGGAGGAAAATGCCTCCTTTGAGGACGCGATGTCAACATGTTACCGCCTCGACGCTGCTCCATATCTATATTTTATATCTTTAGACAGAGCATTAAAGCGCATTTTAGTAGCACAAGTGTCTTAGACGGTGCTCTACTTATAGTGTTGGAGCAAGAGCTTGAGTTTGCTTGGAGCGCCCTTTTACACTGCATTGTGTTTTGGGGTTGTGAGCTCTTGGGTGGTGTCATGGACAATGCTATCCCGAAGTACTGGCGCTAGAGCCTCCTCGAGGATTGGTAACAAGAATGATGATCCCAACACATCTGTTGTAAGACTAAGCTAAAAATAAGCATGGGGGAGAAAAAAAAAATTTTAAACCAAAAACACGCCCCTATAAATGTTGGCTTTTCACAAGCACGGACACAAGGTTTTAAAGGATATTGCAAGTTGCGAATCAGATTCAAGAGCCAAAAAAATCCTGAAAACAAAAATTTCAAGTCGTCTGAATTAACAAGGGGTTAATTTGTGAATTTTCTGGAGGATATATTGATCCCGTTCTGTCTAATTTTTGATCCAAAAATAAATCCTGATGTTTATCCTTAACAAATCACGTGCCTCCTATGTTTACATCAACCAAGGTCCCTTAATCTTTTTCTCCTCAAAAGTCAAAAAAATTAGATTTCCAAAAATTTTATTTTCCAAAAAATTGAAGTTTTGCTAAGTGACTAGCAAAAGATAAGCATGGGGGTGTGATAAACATTAGTTTATCATCATTATTATGCATTAAAGCAAACCTAACTCTTACGATTTTACTCCGCAAATGGGTTTTTGAGCTGCATTTAGGCATTAATTAAGTTAGGCATGCATTGCATTTTTTATTGTCTTTTTAATATGTTTTTGTGGGTGTTAGGTATAAACAGATTAACAGATCCTTAGAACCCTAGCACTCAGGAAGGCAACAGGTGAAGGAGAAGCTCAAACTAGCTGGAACTCAGCTTGATCCAACTCACCATAGCTGGAATCCAGCTCACTTGGATTAGTGTCAGCTCATCCTAGCTCCAGTCAGCTCATCTCAGCTGAATGATAGCTCAAGAGAGCTCATCTTAGCTCACCCTAGCTCAGGTCAGCTCAAATCTAGCTCAACTTAGCTGAGTCTAGCTCATCTCAGCTCCCATTAGTCCATAGGGAGCTCTAGCTAGCTCAGCTAAGTTGACTTGAGTTCACCCCAGCTCAGGTCCAGCTACATCCAGCTCAACTCAACTCCAACCAGCTGAAGATGAATTCATCCAAGCTCAAGAAGCTCATGTCCAGCTCCCAGGGACTCAGCTTAGCTCAACTTAGTTGAGCTAAGCTACCATAGCTGCCTCAACCAACTTTATCCTCCCTGGGAGCACCAGACCCAGCTCATCTAAGCTCATTATGGTAGAAGCTAGCTTACTTTAGCTTGGCTTAGTAGCTAGCAAAGAACTAGCAAGCTAAGCCAGCTTGAGTGGCTCCATGCCACCCCCTTCAGCAGCTGCCAACTCCATTTCAGCTCCAGACTTCTTCTGTCCAGCTCCTCTCTTCAAACCCTAACTCCCATTGCCTCCTCCTCTACTCTATTACTAGCTAAGCTATCTTAGCTTAGCTAACATCTAGCCCCTTGGCCATCCTCCACCTTCAACTTAACCCTAGCTAGCTCCACCAACTAAGCTCACCTAGTCCACCTAAGCTGCCTAACGTCTACTCTATTTTGGTGCCAAGATGGACACCTTGTAGCCCCTCAACTACACCCAAAAGACACCTTTTTTGCAGCCAAAATATCCTTCTATAATCCCTCCCTTTTGGCACGAAAACACCCCCACATCATGGCCCTACACATAACCCAACAACCCATCCTAGCCACCCACCTACCCCTCCTTCTAGAACACTACTTGGTGCCACCTAAGCCCCCCTTCCACATACCATTTTGGCTCCAACTTCAAGGGGTGTCACCACCCATAACCATCACCTAGGTACCCCTTTGGTTGGTGCCAGTCACCCTTAGCCATACGATCACCAACTACCCCCCATATCCTATCCTAGCCATCCATTCTAAGAGTCACCTATGCCCCCTTCCTACTCTATAAAAACCCATCACCTACCACCATTTTAGAGCATCCACCATTAGTGTTTAATTCCACCTACATCCACCTAGACCTACGGCCAAGAAGGAGGAGTAGAGAAGAAGATTAAGGGGGCACATCACCAGCCCTTTGGTGCCTTCTTCTCCCCACTTTCTTCAACTTGTGCCACGCCAAGGAGGAGGAGCATTCTACTTCAAGGAGGACGGATAGGGTGGATGTCCACCCTTGGAGGAGGAAAATTAAAGGTGGTAGCTGCTGCCTTAGAGGACATCATTTGGAGGAGCATCTCATGCCAAGGAGAAGGAGTTATCTTTTCAATTCAAGGAGCTACTTGGCTTGGAGCAAGAATTCCTCTTCTTCACCATCTATCTAGAGGATTTGTGTTTTATTTTTCTTGTATTTTCAAGTAGAGTAGAAGCATTCCTCTATAGGTTGTGAGAACAATTTTGTTTTAATTCAAATTGCCTTCTTTCAATTTTTGTTGCATAGCTTTTTGCAATTTTTTGCCTAGCATTTATTTCACTCCCTCTCTCTAATTATTCTAGGTCTCCACATTCCTAGGGTGAGCTTAGGGAGAGCCTCTACATGTCACCTAGGGCTAGCTTTATTGAATTAGGTGTTACTTGTTTTCCAGTTATCAACAAAAACTTGTATGTTTCCTTTATTTCAAAATTCTATAAAAAGTATATATTGAAAAGATCAAAAGGAAAGTTGAGATTTATTTTCCAAGCAAGAGGTTTAATTTTACAAACTTGCTTCCTTGGACGACCCTAGTTACCCCACTATCTAGGAATATAAATTTAAGAGTTGATCAGTTTTGCGTGTTACAACGACGTATGTTATAATCTGCATAAAATCTTATCAGATATACACTGGGTTTTCCCTTATGTTGACCCCATAAAAAAATTTTAAAAGTAAGGAGAAAGCTACCGTTCGGAAAGATAAAACTTTAAGTAGAAACTCTTAAGGTCACCTAAGGTCATAGAAACCTGAAGTCCGAATTAACAGTCGCTTAGCAAGTCTTTCACTCTTCTCACAAGATGCTTAGAACTTAGAGTCCTTTCCGAGCTTGGGCGGGTCGGGTAGCCAAAAAAAGTTATCCAAAAACTCTCAAACTCCAAAAATCCAAAAAAAAAATAATAATAAGAAAAGAAGAAAAACAAAAAATATACCTTCCCTTTTCAAATAAGGCGAGGACTTGGGTAGTCTGCATTCTGGTAGGCACCCGAGTACTGTTGAGTTTTCGTAGTTAAGACCTTAGTTGAAATTTTCTATTGTTAATAAACAACTTAGGCCTAAATGATCGAGTCCTAATTCTCTTTTTATACATAGCATGTAGTTTAATTTTCCTAGGGACTAGCAAAAGATAGGTATGAAGGTAAGATGTAGACACAACTATTGAGGATAAAATGCCTATTCATGCATGCTCCTAGGCTTAGATTTGCATTTCATGTTATAAATAGTCTATAGCATGCATCATCCTACATTGAGAGTAGTTGTATATATTTTAGGTTAATTACGCCCTTTTTATGGTCAAGAGGGAAGGAGATTTATTTCAGGGCCCGGATTGATGATCTGAATGTACAGATCTGATAAGGATGATGATTGGAGTCCAACACCTCTGAGATTATCCTAATCAGAATCCTGTATCACCTTATGTGATCCAAGGAAGATCAATGGCCAAGGGGCAATACGACGTCCTTATGGGCTTCAAATGAAAAATCAGACTGTATGGATGGGTCCGGAGCAACGATCGCAATCCGGTAAAGTATAAATCATCTCAATCCGAGCACCATGGCACCCTCTACAACAGAAAGAAGATGGATGACCCAGATGGTGCCACGTGGCACCACTTAGGCCACCCAACACCGGCCAGCTGACCACCCAAGCTGACCTCGCAAATCTCAACCATTGGATTTGAATCCAATGGCTATCCAAGCACTACTCCACCAACCTCAAGCCAACCGAAGAGATGACCTCACACGATCTCGACAGTTAGATCAAAATCCAACGATCATGGGTATGTGGCCTTAAATCCTAAGAGCAACACAGTGCCACCCTCAGCATAGCAGGTGGAGCTTTCTCTCTCATCCAACGAGCGTGGGTTCGAAGCCCGGCTAACGTGTGCAGAACGTGTTGGTTTAATTGTGTCATTATAGCATGCGCTCGCGTTGTCAGTTTTAAATTAAGATATGGATTTGTGAGTCCAAGTGTCGATCTTAGGGAGGCATGAAATTAGATTAGTTTTAGTCGCTTTGGGTGTCACAAAGTGGTAGCGTGGTTTGCTTGCAAAAATGAGAGTAAGAGAGAGACAGAGAGAGTAGGGTTAGAGCTTGCATTTAAAACATGACAATCACTTAAGGAGATGTGAACTATGATATAAGAAGCAACATCAACATATAGCATGCAATTAGAGATTGTTTACAACTACAACAATAAATGAAAGCTTAAAACAGTGCAACATAAAACTACAGTAAAAGAGTGTACAAGGAGGAGGCGAGGTAGCCACGGTGGTGGAGGGGGGCTCCATCGGCAGCTCGACAACTCCAAGGGCAGATATGGAGTGTTTGGTGGAGCTAGGAGAGGGCTAGTGTTGCATGGAAAGTGTATGAGAATTGAAAGCTAAGAGATGGAGATGAATGGAGCGGTATAGGGCTTTTTATAGAGAAGAAGGGGTTTCCAAACTAGGTAAGGTTTTAGAGACATCTAGGACATCATTAAACCCATTCTAGAAGTGTCGGTGAAGCCCCTCGCCTGGCTATCTAAGTGTGCACGTGCTTCTTCCTTCAACCCACACCTGCGCATCCTCAGCCGTCAGATATGAGGCGTGGATCGCCAATGGATAGCTGAGGGTGTGCCACGTCGCCCCAGGAACCTGCAGGTGTGTGTCCTCACGTGATGAAGAATGCTAACCGCTCGATCGTGCATCAACGGCGGGGATTGCACGTGACCAGGTGTGCTAGATTACACCTCGTGCGTGATGAGCACGTGTCAACACGCGTGTTTACGTTGGAGGCTTGAGATTGCGCCACGTGCCTCCATCTGATCTATCCGAGCACCCATCAGCTGTTGAATTTCAATTGCACGTGCGAACGCAGCTAGTGTGAATCGAACGTGCGTCGCGCGTTCGTGCGGTGGGGCACTGCCTCAGCGCTTTGTCTCAGTTGTGTGTGAACGCTCAGCCGTCCGATGGCAATAGGATGACCGAGATTGAATCTTGGCACGATGAAAAATAAGTTGGCAAGGCCTACACGCTTGTGATTCCTCAGCCGTCCGATCCTCGGTTTGGACGATTTATGATGCTTCTACGTGATGAAGCAGGGGTGTTGCGTCAGTGGGTGCACGACGGATGGTGCCATGTGGCCGTTTGTGGGTCATTGATCATCAGATCAACAACCAGAACTCCTTGGGCTTGTTGGGGGAGCTCTGGATGTCGAATTTAAGCGATTTCGAGTTCGTTGGACTTCGTTTGTCAATTTGGATCCATCCATGGTGTCTAATTGCTCATATAAGGCCTGTTTCAACATGCACTTGTACACAGCCATTAAACATTGATTATAAGCAATCTTAATTTCTCATGCATGCAATTCTCCAAAGCCCATTATGCTATGTCGTTACTGCACAAATCCTCAAAACTAACTCTAGTTAATGGAATTATCATCATCGGATGTAGAGTTATCATACCCCCATGTTCATCTCTTGCTAGTCCGTAGCAAGGTTTATCCTAGCCATTATTTTCAGTCGGAATTAGGAATTGATTACTTAGACATATGTTGCTTGTCAACAGGAGGAAACATATACTAAGAGCCTAATCCACAGAGTCTAAACAGTGCCTATGTGTCTGCCAAAATGCAAATCGCCCAAGTCCTTGCCTTAAATTTAAGCACATATATTTTTTGCCTTTTTCATCTTTTCTAATTGTTTTGGATTTTTGGAGTTGAGAGTGTGTGGGTAACTTTTACGGCTACCCAACCCACCCATAACTCGAAAAAGACTAAGTGCTAAGGATCTTGGTGTGAAGATTGTAATAAACACTCAATGGTAATTAAAATAGACTTTAGGTTTCTACGCCCCTTAGTGACCGGAAAAGAAAATGCTTGCCTAAAGGTGTATCTATCCAATCGATAGCCTTCTCCCTACTTTTATTTTATGTGGGGTCAACACAAGGGTGCTTCCAATGTACATTTCCCCGGATTGCTCTACTTCCCTACTTCTTCCTTAAGTGTTTTGGGCTTTTTCATGCATTTAGTGAGCTGGGTTCTGGACAACCGACCAATCGGCTGTTACCCACGACCACTTGCCAGGCATACTTGTGTGGTGAAGTGTTCCTTATTTATCTTTTTTTTCTTTTTCTTCTTTTTCCATTTTTCTATTTCTCCCTTTTTTTCTTTTGTTGTTTTAGTAGGTGGCTTCCTTGATCTAAGATTTACCTAGAGGAAATAATAAAAGAGAATGGTGCTATGGCTGGGGTCTGGACAACCGGCCAATTGGATGTTACCCATGCAACTTGCCAGCCATACCACCCTAGAAGGTTCATTAGCTACCCAATTTCTGTTAGAATCTCCGAGGAGTGAGTCAGTGCAAAAATGTGTGCAAATGCTTAGACTAAAAGTCCCTCTGAGTCAGAGTGTGGGTTAATAAGTTATATACTTATCACCCTACTTTATTGTTCAGAATAATGTAAATTAAGGTTGCGAGGATTCGAGGCTAAATCCACATTTTAGTGGACACCTAGGCTGATTAATCCTGAAGGCTTGAAATGTCTAGGTGTTCAGGTTCTTCTCATATTATTTCCCACAATTGACAAGCTCTTCATGCCTAAGTTTTCTTTCCTAATTTTTTTTATTTTTTTTATACATATAATTCAAGCTGATAATATGAACTCAGAGAATGTGAATTACCACCCCCCATGCTTAAGTTGGACAATGTCCTCATTGGCAAATAAATGTATGCAAGGGGCTATAGAAAGAAATCACCTGAGTGAGCTGTGTACCTGATCAGCTTGAATATTCTAGGTTGCCTCCTAGGAAGCTCTGAGTTTAGTGCCTTCAGCTCGGCATAATGCACAAACAAGAATGGTCCGGGTCAAGAAGGTGCAGACAAAATCAGCAAGACCCAAAATCAGAAGTCCGCGGATGCGAACTAGCTTGTGGTGGAGTCCCGTCCCTAAGGGATGGGAACTCTACAACAGATGTGACATGCATGCCCATGTCTGTTCCTCTCTTATTTTGCGGGCATGCAGAGAAGTTGATGTGGACGAGCGCACCCCAAATCTAAATTGCCAGACACTGAAGATGTAGGGTTTATACTTAGCTTGTGTCCCTATAAAATTGTAAACCCTCAAAGATGTATCAATTCTAGTGCATTCGGGTTGTGGGATTTCTATTCTGGTAGGGCATGTAATAAAATCAAGAGTCTCATAATGAGCCCTAAAATCAAGCATGAGGTCTCTCTCTAGAGAAAGATCCATCCCTTGTTTAACTAGGGTTTCATTGCCTATTCCCTCTAAGTCCTTGACCCCAAGAATATTCTCTTCAACCTCTTTCATATCAAACTTACTATTCCAAGTTGCTTTAGATGTAGGGTTGATTTCATCCTCTAGCTCAGATTCCTTCTCTTAGCCCTCCTCTAAATTTGCAATAGGGGTTTCAACTAATTTGAAATCGATTATTTCAAAATTACAATCCCATTCCCCATCTCCAATGTTGGATGTCTTTTCCACTGCATCACTTTCCTCAAGAAGATTAGATTTGGCCTCCCTGACAACACCCCCAAAAATTGACGCATGCGAAACACGTTGGTTTAATTATGTCATTGTAGCATGCACTCGTGTAGTCGATTTTAAATTAAGATATGGATTTGTGAGTCAAAGTATCGATCTTAGGGAGGCATGAAATCAGATGAGTTTTAGTCACTTTGGGTGTCACAAAGTGATAGCGTGGTTTGCTTGCAAAAATGAGAGCGAGAGAGAGAGAGAGAGTAGGGTTAGAGCTTGCATTTAAAGCATGACAATCACTTAAGGAGATGTGAACTATGACATAAGAAGCAACATCAACATATAGCATGCAATTAGAGAACGTTTACAACTACAACAATAGATGAAAGCTTAAAATAGTGCAACATAAAACTAGAGTAAAAGAGAGTGTGAGGAGAAGGTGAGGAGGCCACGGTGGTGGAGGGGGGCTCCGTCGGTGGCTCGACAACTTCGAGGGTGGATATGGAGTGTTTGGTGGAGTTAGGAGAGGGCTAGTGTTGCATGGAAAGTGTATGAGAATTGAATGCTAAGAGATGGAGATGAATGGATGGGTATGGGGCTTTTTATAGAGAAGAAGGGGTTTCCAAACTAGGTAAGGGTTTTAGTGACATCCAGGACGTCGCTAAACCCATTCCAGAAGTGTCGATGAAGCCCCTCGCCCACCAATCCAAGTGTGTGCACATGCTTCTTCCTTCAATCTACGCCTGTGCGTCCTCAGTTGTCGGATCCAAGGTACGAATCGCCATCGAATAGCTGATGGCACGCCATGTTGCCCTAGGCACTCGTGGGTGTGTGCCCTCGCACGATGAAGAATGCTGACTACCCAATTGCACATCAACAGCTGGGATTGCACAAGATGGGTGCGCTGGATCGCGCCTTGTGCACAATGAGCATGTGTCATCACACGCATTTACGTTGGACGCTCGAGATTGTGTCACGTGCCTCCATCCGATCCGTCCACGCACCCATCAATGGCTGAATTTCAATTGCACGCGTAGACAAAGCCAGTGCGAATTGAATGTGGGTCGCATGTTTGTGCGATGGGGCACTGACCACTACGTTGCCTCCGTGCTTTGTCTCAGTTGTGCATGAATGCTCAGCCGTCTGATGGTGATCCAATGACCGAGATTAAATCTTGGCGCAATGAAGTGCATGTTGTAGAGGCCCACGCACTTGTGTTTCCTCAGCCATCCGATCCTTGGATCAGATGGCTTAGGATGCTTCTACGTGATGAAGTGAGGGAGCTGTGTCAGTGGGAGCATGGTGGATGGCACCATGTGGCTGTTTGTGGGTCGTTGATCATCAGATCAACGGCTAGAACTTCTTGGGCTTTTTGGGGGAGCTCCGGATGTCAGATTTAAGCTATTTCAAGTTTGTTGGACTCCATTCGTCAATCTGGATCCATCCGTGAAGTCTAATTGTTCATCTGAGGCTTGTTTCAACATGCACTCGTGCACATAGCCAATAAACATTGATTATAAGCAATCTTAATTCGTCGTGCATGCAATGCTCCCAAGCCCATTATGTTATGTCATTAATGCACATATATCCTCAAAACTAACTCTAGTTGATGGAATTATCATCATTGGATGTAGAGTTATCACCATCCACTGCGTGCAATTTTGCCAGTGCAAACACGATTCAATGGCACTCGTTGGATTCCATCAAGCGGTGGAGGCTTCACCACGTGGCGCTGCTCGATGCGCGTGATTCATGCATGCAAGATCTAATGTGCAGATGGGTGTTCTATCACATGTGGGTGGGCGTGATCTCAAGTGCACGTTGCACGTGAAATCTGGAGCATCCATTGGTGATCCAACGGTCAGGATTCATCCTCGCTTGATCCAGCCTGCATGCATGAGGATAGCTGCGGGGGTGAGCGGCGGGGGCGTGATCTTCAGCGATAGCTGTAGGGGTCTTAAGTGATGCTTGTAGCTGTCAGTATAGCCCTCTACATAAATTTCTTACTCTTCCCTCCACTATAAAAGGACCGCTACACCTCCATTCTTCACAATCTCTTCCTTTCTTCTCCTCACCACCTCCAAGGCTCTAGAGAGAGCTTGTCCTAAGCTTGGGATGCTCCTCTAGAGTAGAATAAAAAATTTTACCACCTCTCATCCCCATTCATGGAGCATCCCATGGCCATCCTCTCACCTCCCTTTGGGAAGAAGATCCTCACCATGATGCCATCTTGCCCCACCCTCTGTCCTCTAGCTCCATCCCCGTTCGCCCCGCTCCTCACCACCTTCCTTCAAGCGACGTCAGAGCGAGTCATCCTCTGAGAAACCGTCAAGGGGGATTTCTCTCACCTATCTCTATCTTTATTGCTTTCGTAGTATAGTTTTCTCGCTTTCCTAGTTGTAATAAACATTTGATTATAAAAGTACATGATTGTTTCTCTCTCTGTCTCTGTCTCTCTCTTTTTATTTTGCAAGTAGATTACCTAGAATTCATCGATCTGATCTCTTGCCCTAGTAAAATACCTAGAAAGTAGCAAAAGTTAAAAATGACAAAAAGGAAATAAAGTGAAGCGTGTATCTTTCAAAACCAAACATTCGCCTCCCCATGTTCGACCAGAACTCACTTTTCGAGTTTCGGTTATAAATTTTATCTAATTGACAGATTTTCTCGTGAATTAAACTACGACGACGGGTTTTCCAAAAATCCAATCCTCTCCGCATGTAAATCCACCGTTATCAGAAGCAAAAATATTTCTACGCTGGCAATCATTTGAGAATCCAGTCAATGAATGGCAGGGGGGAATGGTCCTTCTTAATAGCTTCATTGAGCTTCCTATAGTCAATACACACCTGCCACACATTGGTGGTGCAGGTGGGGATGAATTCACCTTGATCATTTGTAATAGCGATCAACCCGACCTTCTTCGGTACCACTTGAGTAGGGCTCACCCAGGGACTACCGAAAATTAGATAGATGATTCCCACATCAAGCCATTTAATAATCTCTTTTTTAACGACCTCTCGCATTTTCGGGTTTAGTTGCCTTTACAGCTGGCGAGAAGGTTGAGACCCATCTTCCAAATAGATCTTTTGTGTATAATAACTAGTGCTAATTCCTCTTAGGTTAGAAATTGTCCACCCGATTGCTGCCCAATGTTCAAAAAAAGTTATAGTCAACCTAAGCTCTTGGTCCCTAGTCAGGTGTGCATTGATAATCACAGGGAAAGTATGATTAGGTCTTAGGAAGACATACTTAAGGTTGTTGGGTGAAGGTTTCAGTTTAGGTGTAGGTGGTATAATGTTTGATAGGTAAGGGAAGGGAGGGAGTTAAGTTACGACAATCTCCTCAAGTGGAGGTTGCTAGTGATAATCAGCTCTGCAAAGTTCTACAACCTCCAAATATTGGGATGGGTTAGGGTAGTCCAAAGTTGGTTGACTCAGATGGTCCTCTAAGGAGCTTATTGTCAAGCATTCTTCAACGAGGGTTTCCACGGGATCACATTCCTCTACCCAATCTCAATCAAAAGACGTAGTTTCCTTGAAGGCATCCAATTGCATCTTCTTATCTCCAAAGGCAATTTCCATACATCCCGTGTCACAGTCAATGTTCACCTTAGCATAGCCAAAAAAGGTCTACTTAGGATAATGGGCATGTTTTGTAATTGTTTGGGGACTTCCATGTCAAGGACTAAGAAGTCAACTAGGAAGTAGAAGTCCATAACTCGAACAATTACATCCTCGATTACCCCTTTCAAGGTTTTCATAGATCGATCAGCCAGTTGGATAGTCATAGGTGTAGGCTTTAGTTCTCCAAATCCAAACTGGTGATAAAGGGTAGTCAGGATCAAGTTTATTGAAGCAATTAAGTCCAAGAGTGCTTTGTCAACAGTTAAATCACAAATATTACAAGAGATCAAAGGCGCTCTAAGGTCAGTCCTTTTTGAAGGTAGGCTGCTCAAAATCACCAAACTAGTCTGCTCTGATAGCACTGCCTTCCTACGTGCTTGGGTTCTTGGCTTACGCTTGGGTGTGCAAACACCCTTAAAAGACCTCGCGTAAGTTGGGATATGTTTGATTGCCTCGAGGAGGGGTATATTGATCTGTACCTTTTTTAATATCTCTAACAACTCCTCGTTCTTAGCCACATTTCTCTTCTTTTTGACCTTGTCCAAGGCTTCAGGGTATGGGAGTTTGGTTTGAACTGAGTCAGGTTCTTGATCCTTGGGTTCCTCTCTCTCATCCTCAAAATCATCAATTATCTCGAGTAGTGTAGTCACAGGAGGGATTGTCCTTTTGGGGTCCTAGCTTTGAGTGCCGCTTCTCAAGGTAACTGCATTGGCTGAGGCATTGGAACTAGGGTTGGTCCTTAAGAAGAAGAAGAAGCAGCAAACCTAGGGGGTGTCTGTGGGGCTTGTAAAATCATATGGGCTTGCCTTGATTTTGTTTGAACCCTTGAGGATTGTGGCCTCTATTCATTACATTCCTCAGGTTGGTTGTGGCTGAGATGGAAGGGATCCCTGTTGTTTGTTATCCAATAGTTGGCTCAATTATCCCACCACTAAAGCCATTTCCTCTTGAGGTTTCTGATTCTTATCAGCCATCATCTTAATTAGAGTGTCCATTTGGTTTTGCTATGTAAGAGCTGCCCTATTTTGGTTATAGAGTGGTCTAGTAAGTGGACCTTGTTGATAGGAGGGAGGGTTTAGCCTAGGTTGGTTCTAGAATTGGTTTGATTTTTGGCTCGACCAAGCAAAATTTGGGTGGTTGCACCATCCAGGGTTGTAAGTGTTGGAGAAAGGATCAAGCTTAGAGTAACCCTGGATGGCATGGGCATCTTCAAAGGTAGAAGGTGTCAAAGGGGAGGGGAAAGAATAATCAAGGTTTAAGGGAACAAAGGTCCCTCCCTGGATCGTGGTCAAGGGTTGTTCCAGGTGTACTTGGTTCATAGATTGAACTAGGTCAACATTGTGAGCTCCCTTTGCCATGGAGAAGGTTTGCAGTGGGGCTCAGAATTGATTCAAAAGCTTATCAATTTTTTTGTCCACCAACTCAACCCGATGTAGCTTCTTTACTATGATGTCCATGTCAACCATCCCCAAATTAGTTTGTACTTCGTAAATCCCACCATGGGGTTGTCTAGACCTATTGAATTGAGTCATAGTCGCATTATTAAGTGGGTTCTCACTCATAGACTCAAAGAGTTCGAACGTGCTTTCCTTATCCTTGTTCAAAAAATTGCCTTCACATGAAGCACCAACGAAATTCCTAAGGCTACTATCCAGACCATGGTAGATCTGGGCCAATTGTGACCTCAAAACCTCATGGTGTGGGCATTTCCTCGATAACTCATTAAATCATTCCCATGCTTCATGGAATTTCTCTCCTTTGTGAGGTGAATGTGGTAATGGCTCTTCTAAGGGCATTAGTCTTTCCTATAGGGCCTGCCTCAATTCCTCACAAGTGGAGATGGGTCTCCCTAGGGTTCTAAGCCAATGAGAAGCTTTGTCATTCAGGGAGAACATGAAAGTCTTTATTAAAATAATGTCTAAACTAATGTTCCCTCCTTTCACGGTTTGAGAAAATCCGGTCTAGGTCCTCCAGGTGTTGGAAAGGGTCCTCATTTGAGTTCCCATGAAAGTGGCTTTGAATTAAGCTAAGGACATTGGGTTTCAGCTCAAAATCATCTCCCTCTTCAAAGACCCTAAGATGTGGCTCGATCTGTAAAGTAGATGGATCATAAAAATTACAGAGAGGCGTAGGTTGGCCCTTAAAAGGTTATGGTGGGTTAGGTGGGTTTAGTGGGGGTTTCCCTTGAGAGTTCTACAATCGCTGTATGGCTTGCATGATGGTTTGGATCTATTGTTGGTGAAGTTGGTAGTTGGCTTTGATTTGAGCCTGGATAATGGCCATGGCATCAGGTTGAGGTTTGATAAATACACATGAATTCATGATAAAATGCCTATGTATGATAGTTCCTAGGCTTAGCATTGCATATCATGTTATAAATATTACATAACATCCATTGCATGACATTTAGGATAGTTATGTATTATATACATTAATTCTTCCATTTTATATGGCCAGGAGGTAGTGCGACATCTTTATGGGCTTCGGATGAAGAATCCAACCATAAGGATGAATCTGGAGCGACGATCATAGTCCGTCAACGAGAAAATCACCCCAATCAGAGCTTCGTAGCACCCTCGATAAGAAGACGAAGACAGACAGCCCAGATGGTGCCACATGGTGCCATCCAGGCCACCCACACCTGAGCCATCGCTCTCGACCTCAAGCAAGGATTCACCTCGACCGATGGATCTTCATCAATGGTCAAGGTGCGCTCGACTGCACCGCCCTCCACTCGACAAAGTGTCGCTTTGGCGCAATGGTGAAGACGAGCTCTCGCAAACCACAAGTGTGAGTTCTAGCCGCAATCCACCGTGCTCGCTATAGCACCAGATGAAATAGGGCCACTAAATCTTGATCGAGTGGCTGAAACTCTTCATGCTAGATTTGACGTCGACCACCAACGAGAGGGAGCACACCAGATCTCACGCACACCATCTGGGGTGTGCATTTAAAACAACCAGGAGCTACGCCTGCCGTCCGATCCTCGCAATCACGTGAGGCGCGCGATTCAAATCAAGGCACACACAATCTGTGGGTGAGTCTTAGCCATGCAATGCGTCATCCGATGGCTACCAAGGCATGCGCCAATGGTGCAGATTTCAAATGCGGATGAGTGTGCATTCTCTCCTCACGATCACAGCCGCCCACGCCTGATCCAACGGCCGATGAATGTCGTGCCATACACCAGCTGCAACCGAGCTTCCTAGCGCCAGTCAAGGCATGTGAATGCTTTAGCGATGTCCATGGCAGGTCTTTAGCGACGTCTTAAATGTCACTAAAGGCCCATGCATGCAAACCACCTCCATTCCACCACTATATAAACACCCTTACACCCCCCATTCCTCTTCATCTCTACCTACTCTACCCCCACCTACTTCTAAGCTCTAGTAGCCTACCAAAGCTCCATTAGAGCTTATTCTCACTCTCCAAAGACCTCCTATTAGTGTAATGATCCTATTTCCCACCAAATATTCATCTTTCATCCCACCACCTTCATAGGTTGCCTTGGAACCGTTCTCCCACCTCCATTCTGGTAGAAGATCGTCTCCGTCTCCTCACCTCCATTCCATAGCCTCAGTGAAGCATTCCTCTACCCGACATCCTCCTGCATCTCACCTCCATCATCCTGCATCTCACCTCCTTCATACAAGCTTCCGCCACATGCCATCGTCTCACCGAATAGCCGATTTGGGAGATTTCCTCTCACCCCTATCTCTTTTATGCTTTCATAGATTATTGTAACAAACATTTACGTAATATATCATAGTTGTTTCATCTCTCTTGTGATCTATCTTGCTTTCTTTTTCTCTAAAAACAAAAGAAAAAAGTAACAAAACCCCAAAACACCAAAAAGAAACAAAATGAAATGCTGATTTCAAACAAAGTAAACGTCGCCCCCTGTGTTCGACCCGGGACTCCCCTGGAGTTTTAGTTATAAATTGTATTTGATAAATGCATTTTGCGAGCTACGATGATGGGTTTTCCAAACCCTAATCTTAATTCACAAAACATGACTAATCATTTTTGTGACGTTGCCGGGGAGGCAATAGAATTTACTTTCTTCTTTTCTGCACTTCTTTGCATTTACATATTATTAACCCCACTTGTCTCTGATCTACTGTCTTGCAGGTACCCTAGCATGGCGATCCAAGTGCGATAGACTGGAGTAAAGTGTGGGTAAAGTAATTTGTAAGTGTCCCCCACATTCCCCCCCCACTAGTTTCATTTCACCACATTCATAACCAAGACTCAATCTACTTAGGTGTTTGCATAAACCCTAGGATAGAAATTGTTTGTCTTGTTTGTCACCTCCACTCATCTTACCTTCGCATACATAAAAAAAAAATGAATAGATACTTCTTGTGGGACAAATCAACATACACACTACATACACCCACATTTGTGGCACATAAACTAACTTGATTTTTATCTACTCAATCGGGATTTTGACCTGTGGAACCAGTATACACAAATCAACACATAAAGGAGTAGAAATCAATCTAGGTTAATCATCTCTGCATGCCTAATTGGTGGTGCATCTGGGTCACTTGATTGAATTGTTTGGACCGCACCACCCAATTTGAAATTGATTCATTTCGTAGCTACCCCATAGGATTCAATAATTAGGTTAAGCCAGGCACTCCATATTTTTCTTTATTTGTAATGAAAAATACTTGAATTTATGATTTCAAACGTGGTTTGCCTCGTGAAAACTTGGCTGAATATACCCAATATTTGAATCCTAAAAGCTACTAAGCAAGATTCGAATCTTAAAATTCACCTCATCGTCAATAATCTTACTTGAAAACATTTTGGTTGTGCACATACACATATTCTCAAACAAATCATTAAGGGCACAACCCATTAAGGGCCCATCACATTCCAGAAGCACCAATATCCCAAGCCTAACTAAAATTGATTAGACATTGGCCCTAAGGACTAGTTCGCTCATCAGGATCTAGATTAAGATTGTTCATGATTAACCTGCTTATACTAGTCAATCGGATGTCTAGCTTGGGGAGTGCGTCAAACGACTGTGGCTGGGGGGTACACTAGGAACCAAAGGCGTAAGCCAAAGGAAGAACCTTCTCCCTAGTCCCTCCTTCTAACTCGTTGGATTGCCTGGATATAAGTAGAGTAAATCATCTACAATCTTAAGATGGATTCTAAGAGTCTATAGACCTTTAGGCTACCCAACCTAAAGACAGGCTTGTGTTTTTTGTGCTACAGGGTCCCTTCTCTTTTCCATCCTTCCAACTTCCTTCTTATGTATGCTTGGAAGGAGGTCATTGAACCCTCGTTTGGAAGAACCTATTGACCATTCCAAGAAGTGGAGGTTGAGTTTTAGCCAAGTAGATCCCATGGCTGATCAACAATCACCTCCCTCACCCTCGAACTAGCAGGAGCTAATTCAGAGGCAGTTGGAAGAATTGCAGCTGATGCAGCAATGGTTCCAACGAATGAATGGTCAGGGAAATTGGCCCTTGAAGGATTTTTATGATCCTTCAAATTATGAGGATCGTCCCGACATTGTGATTCCTACCGGTGATGTTGAGATCAAGCCCCAGGTTTTGAGTCTAATTAAACACTTTCATGGGCTTGGCTCAGAGGACCCATTCCAACATTTGGAGGACCTGATCACTATGGTTCAGACCACCAAATCGCGAATGTGGATGAAGAATAGATGCTCATGAGGCTTTTTCCCCATTCACTTAGGGATAAGGCCGCACATTAGTATCGTACCATTGCAATACCGATTGCTACCATTCTCTCTTGAGATATCTGAGAGAGTGGGAAATAAACTGTGCTATCATTCAAGAGACACACATTGAGAGTGAGGAAGACAGAGCCTGGGCTAATCTGAAGAATGGGGATGTGGCTAAATGTGTGCTACTTGATTCAGTGGGTATTGCTTTGTGGTGGAGGGAAAATGTTCTGCAAATGCTGGAGGTCTTTAAAGGTTGACATATGCTTACCTGCAAATATTAACGAAACCAGGGGGCAAGTGAAATATACATCACCGGGGTCTACGGTCCTTGTGATGCCTCTACAAGACATGAGATGTGGGAGGATTGGTGTGCAGCTGCAGATTGTGTCAATAGGGCTGCATGGCTTGTTGGCGGAGACTTTAATTGTGTGTTGATGAGGAGGGATAGACCAAGTGGCATGATGGACAGTGCATCCATTGGATTCCAACTGACGGTTCAGACACTTGGCTTGAGTGAATACCCATCCACTGGAACTGAATTCACTTGAAAAAATGGCAGTGGCCTCATGTCAAAAATTGATAAATTCTTTGGTAATGCTGGGCTGTTGGACAGTTTTCAGTTGTCTTCTATATTGAGGCTGGAGCGCCCCTTCTCTGATCACACTCCCCTTGTCTTGGATGGTGGGGACCAAGTACACACTTGTTCTTATTTCAAGTTTAGAAGATCTTAGATGAGGGAACCGGGATTCCGAGAGATGCTTGAAGTATGGTGGAGGGCTAAACTTGTAGATGGTTCGGCCATTATTAAAGTTGCATCCAAGCTGGCAGCTGTGCGCATAATGTTAAAAGAATATAGGGCAGTAGTGTCCAATATGAGACATCATAGGTGCCTTGAAGCACTTTTAGAAATAAAAAGCCTTGATACAAAAGAGGAAAATAGTCCTTTAACTGACCAGGAACTTGATGATCGAAGGATGTGGCAGGGTGTGGTGGAGGAGGAGGATTTAAAACAAGAGATGGATTGGAGGGAATGCTCCAGGCAACTTTTGCTTAAAGTGGGGGATGCCAACACTAAGTTCTTCCACTTGGCTGCCAGCTCTCATAGAAGAATCAATTTAATTTCCTCCATAACAATTGACGGTCAGAGAATCTCCTCCATGCCAGCCATTAGAGCTGAGGCCATTAAATATTTTAGAGAGTCTTCATGGGCAGCTAGTAGAGGTCTATAGAGAATGGCAGCAAGTGACTCACCTAGAGGCTCTGAGGAGCATGCATCTAGACTAATGGCAACCATAACTGAAAAAAAAATAATGGATGCCATTAATGACCTAAATAATGAGGGCTCCCCTGGCCCTGATGGTGTCCAAGTTTTCTTTTATAAGGAGATGTGGGGTTTGGTGGGTAAAGAGGTGATGGATGTTATCAAGGAATTTGAGGGAAGCAATTTTGGCTTTATAAGATAAATAGATCCTTTCTCTTCTTGTTACCAAAGATGCAAGGAGCAGAGAAGTTCTCTGATTTTAGGCCCATAGCTCTCTTGAACTCAATATACTTGGTGGTGGGCAAGATTTTGGTAAATAGTCTAAGATTCATCTTGTAAGACCTGATTCATCCAGTCTAGTTAGCCTTCCTCCCCAATAGATCTCTACAAGAATCTTTTATCATGGCACAGGAGATGGTATGTGGTTGGCACAAGAGGAAATGTAAAGCTTTATGTGGAAAGTTGATTTTCGAAAGGCCTATGATTCTATTTCGTGGCCCTATTTGCAGGAGGTTTTTAAAAGAAGAGGATTCCCCCCCCCCCTTTGGATCAAATGGATGAAGTGGTGCATTACAACTTCTTCCTTCACTCCCTTGATCAATGGGAAACCATGTGGGGCTTCGATCCAGCTATAGTGTGGTGTTAGGCAAGGTTGCCCATTAGCACCTTTTGTTTTTAACCTTGCAATTGATGGGCTGGTGAGATACACATGTAGACTATCTGAGGCGGGTATTATAAGAGGATATTCTTTATACAATAGGAGAGCTATGGCCCCTATTCCCCAGTATGCAGATGATACAGCCTTTTTTGTACAGGGGATTGATGAGCCAATATTTGTGGGCTAATTTATTTTTTAAATGCCTAGACATCAAGTTTACAGTTAGATATACATAGCATGTATTAATATGTAAATAAACTAGTTTACAAATATACCTTCATGCATATTTCATTCATGTGTAAGCATGCATTAGAATCAAAGTGGCTAGTTATAAATTAGTTTGCACACATACATTACATACATAGTTTAAATAAGAATAGGATTTAGTATTTCTTATGGGTTTTGTACATAAATAACCTACATATATATATTTTCCTTTTATTAATTAATAGTTTCTCAACAACTGCAGTGCTTTAAAGATGGCAGTGATGGGAGCAAAAAGCTTGGATCTCTGTCACCACCGTCATTTCATCTCCAATGCGCTTCCTGCATCTACGACTTCCCTGCAACTATAAGAAAGGGAGAGCCTCAACCGGGCTCTGCAAGCACCATCCCCAACCCACCATTGTGCAAAAGCCTTTGAGCTTCTCCATTTCACTACCACCGACCTCGACTGTTGTAGTTGCTCCACCACCGAAGGCGTGCGTCGTGACAAGACACTTTGCCAAATCGAAGTAGCTACATTACTATGAGCACCTCAGTGTGCACCCCTCCACGCTGCATCACTGCCATCACTAGCAACCATCTCCAGTTCCTCGCCTCCGTGCTAGTTAAGACATTTGGGAATTATCCCAGACGTCTGACCTCCACCTTCCTCTTCATTTTCCCTTCCTCTATTTTTCCTCCACAAAAGAGAACCCAAACACCCTTTCCACGTGCCTCCACTGCTCGCACGGAATCACCACCTGTAGTTGTACCATTCCTGCATGCCCATAGCCTTCGCGCCTCGCCACCCTCACTGCGCCTCCACGTGCACCAAGCTACGTGCATAGCCCTCCTCCCGCCTCTGCCAGTCACAGCGCACCCAGCTCATTTCCCCTCAGCTTGCATAGCGAGCGTCTCCTCACCTTCAGCTTCTTCATGTGCTCGCCAGCCCCCAGCAGCAACACCTGCAGCCAAGCTCAGCAGTGCCCGTGCACGCCCACACAACCTACGCACATCCCCACCAACTTTCGGCCGCGTGTGCCCATGCATCCTCAGTATCCTCTGTGCATGTGAAGCCCTTCAGCAACTACCACCTCTCTGTCTTCAGCAGCAGCAAGAGCCACTGGAACCCACCTTCATCGGAGCTCCATCTGGCCGGCATCAGCCACCTCGTAACTCATCACTACCACCGCCATGAAGTCCTCGGTCAAGAGATCTTCCTCTGAGCTTCGTACCTCCGGCCATATCCTCCTCCTCGCGCACGGACAAGGGGAAATCTTTCCCCTGTTTTGCTATAGTAAAGCACCTATTAGATTTTAGATTTACATGCCATTGCCAAGAAAAAGGATTTTTATTTATTATTATTTTATTATGGTGATTTTATGCAAAGAACCTCTCTATTTCTCGTAAATGCAAAATCAGCTCATTTAATCATTGTTACATTGATCTAAAGGCAATTTTGATTCAATTTCTTATGGAAATTAATCGCGGACATTTGCTTTTGACCCTTGCAAGTTTAAATAGGCCATTGCCTCCCTGTGGATATGACCCACTCCTAATTGAGTGGTTATTTAAATTGTTGATTAGTTGATTTTTCCACCACATAGAACTACAAACAACGCATCATTTTATGTGACAAATGACTTCGAAAGTGAAAATCAGCACGCCAAATGGCGCCGTTGCCGGGGAGGCAACATGCTTAATTAACTTGCAATTATTTATTTGTTCAAGTTGATTTAAATTGAGTCATATTTAACTTATTTTATCGGATTTGGTGCAAGGTACGCATATTACACATCTTGCCGCACCAGCCTCAGAGATCAGGCAACCCTTGACACCATTCGTTGGCCACTCATTAGGAGCAACATAGATGCTATGCACACAACTGAGGTAGACCTTGAGCCACAATTCAGAAGAGAACATTTTGAGGAAGATGCAAGCATCAACTCCTCCATTCCGAATAGATAGAATATATAGTATATTAAATTAGTTTAGATTTAGTTTAGACTTCACATACATTTGGTTTGGGACTCTTGTTCTGGGGTACATTTTTAGGGGTTTGTTCCCCAATTTTTATTTTAGACCCGTGCTGGGTAATTTTTGAGAGTCTATTCCCTTTTTCTTGATTGTGCATAAGTAGTTTAAAAAAAAACAAATAAAACACGAGCTGCCTACTAAAAGCTGCCTACCCCTACAATGAACCATTCAAGTTTGTATGAGTAGCCTCTAGATTTATTTCTCTGCATTGCGTGCATTCTCGCATCGTTGATTGCTGGGATCAAGGTATGCATTCTCTTTGCGTCTATATTCTAATCACGCATTGCATTTTGGACTTAATTCCAAGACCACATAAGTTGTCTTGAAACGATTTAACAACTGATTACATTTTCTGAAAAAGGACTAATCAATAGGAGGCACATATAAAACCTAAGGAGTTGATTTGAGACATTGTGCTGTGATTCAAAAAAATTCAAACTTTCTCAGTGTATGCACACTTGTTTGATCCTTGCACGAAAGCACACATTTAGACACTCCTAGGTTTTTGAGCTGCTAGGAAAGAACTCCCCTATCATTGGATACCAAAGTGTTTGAAACTTAAGTTCAAAAGTTTTGTAACTTCAAAGAGGGGGATACCCTGTCACGGATTTTTTAGGGTAGTTAAGAAGCACTACGGAAGCATAGCTTCAAAGGAAGGCTTAGGCCTACTTGCATCCCTCGATCTTCCATCCTTGGAGTACTTTACCATTTGAACTTTAGGGCAGAGCACCTAAGTTCCAATTAGGTCTTCATCAAGGCATTTTGTAGGTTGACAATAGGCACGTAATTGTTTGGGCAATTTGTATTGTCATCTACAACTGTACTTAAATCTTGAAGGCCTTAATTGATTAAAGACATAAAAGTCTTTTGGAATTGTGTTTGTTTGTGTATGCTCGATAGGCAATCTTTAAGGAGACACTTGTGTTTAATTCAGAACCTAAAAGGATCCTTAGGAGAGCCAACCAAGAGAGAAGAGAGATGGCCGAGGAAGGTGAAAATAGAATTGTGGAGAACCAACGATCTCTGAGAGATTATTTTATCCTTACCAACCAACTTGGCCATACACTGAGATTATTTTATCTCTGTTGCCCTCGTTCTTTGGCACTTCTAGGGAGGACCCTTACAGGCACCTGGAGGAATTCACCGAGGTCTGTTCCATGGTGAGATTGTAGGGTGTTACTGATGACGCCCAAATGCGAACCCTCTTTCCTTTCTCCCTCAAGGATAAGGTGAAGCATTGGTATCACATTCTAGATGGTAGAGTGGATACTTAGGATGCCTTGAAGGGAGAGTTTTTGAAAAAATACTTCCCCATGAGCAAGACTAACCACTATAGGAGGGAAATCATAGGTTTTGCTCAATAAGATGGAGAACAATTTCATGATGCATGGGAGAGCTTCAAAGATTTGTTATGCTTATGTCCCCATCATCATGTGCCAAGATGGCAGCTTGTAGAAAGGTTCTAGACTGGATTAAATGACAAGCACATGCAAACAGTGGATGGAGCCTATGTAGGAACCTTTCTTACAAAAGCAAAAGATGAGGCTTAGGATCTTTTTCAGACCTTGAGTGAGAATTCTATCCATCTAAATTCTGTCTATTTGGGTAGGAAACCTACTCTTATGCAGCGAAAGATTAAGGCAAATGAGGCTAGAGATACCTAGAATTTGGCCTTCCAGATTCAATTATTGAACCAAAACATGGAAAGGCTTATGACAAACCTTAGCCAACTCATGCCAAATGGCTCTACTTCCCAAGCTTCTGAATGCTCCATTTTCAATGGCAATACGCACGCTACTGTGGATTATCATTTGGCCTCCCAATTCCCTGACCTTGTACAGGCAGACCTGAATGCTACCCAAGGGTTCTGTCCCAGACCTCGTAATGACCCATTTTCCAATACTTATAATGAGGGATGGAGGAACCACCCTAATTTCTCATGGAAATAGTGGAATGACTCTAATACAGGGAATTACAAACCCCAACCCTTTCAGACTCGATAGTATAATCAACTTCCTATGCCCTCCCAACCATCCAAGACTTCTAAGATGGATGAGCCTAAAGCCATGCAAGAGAATCAAAACAAAATCATCCAATCTCATTACAAGGCAATCAATGAGATGAAATCACAAATTGGACACCTTGCTGAGGCCATGAGTAAAAGAGAGACTGGGAAGCTTCCCAGTTCATCTGAGGAGAACCCTAAAGGGAAAGGGATTGTTTTTAGGGAGCAAGCCCAGGTGGTCACTATTCTGAGGAGTGGAAAAGAAATTTCCAAACCTGATGCTCCTATAGTCCCACCTTATGAAAAACCATCCACCCCGACCTACGCCCCCACTGGAGAAGAGCAGCCCAACTCTTCTCTGCTTGAAATCACCTCACCGGAAGAGGTTGTCCCCATTCGCCCACTTACCCGACATGTCAACCCTTCCACATAGAGATCGAGTGTGCCCTTTCTAGAGCACTTATCTGACTCTGGACAGACTTCTACTGGATCATCTAGAGCCAAAGATAGGACAGACAAAATAATGGAGAATTTCAAACAAGTACAGATTAACCTACCCTTGCTTGAAGCTATCAGGCAAATTCTGTCCTATGCCTGCTTTCTTAAGGACCTTTGCACGAAAAAGCGGCAATCAAGGAAATAGGTCCAATCAAAGGTTGTCCTACCTAATTCTGTTAGCTCAATTATACAACATGGGACACCCTCGAAACTTAAGGACCCAGGAGCCCCATACATCTCAGTGGTCGTTGGCGACCTATAAATAGATGAGGCTCTGCTTGATCTGGGTGCGGGGGTGAACATCCTTCCGATCTATGTATATGAACAACTTGGAGGAGGCGATCTGAAGCCTTCCCTTGTAATACTCCAAGTTGCAGACTGTTCTTTGAAGACACCACGGGGCCTACTGGAAGATGTCCTCATGAGAATGGAGGATTTCTTTCTCCCCGTTGACTTTCTAGTACTGGACACTAACCCTACCAACAAACCAACCAAGCCCTCAATCATTTTGGGCCACCCTTTTCTTGTGACTTCTAATGCTTCAATTAATTTTCACACTGGGGTGCTAAAAATGGGCTTTGGGAATAGGAAAATTTGGCTTAATGTGTTTGATGCTTATAAACAAGCTGGATTTGAGGATTGTTCCCAAGTTGAGGTGGTAGATGATCTGATTGAAGAGACAACTCCTACAATTTTATGTGATGACCCCCTTTAGCATGTCATGCTAAATGAACATTCCCATCTCTTAGAGGAATGTGAAGGGGATATGTTAGAACTTGAGGAATTGCTTGGAGTTTCTACTGAGTCTCTTTCCCCACCATGTCTGCCTAAGGTAGATCTGCTACCTGAGATGGGGACTTCTATTTTGAAACCCTCAACCATACAAGCCCCCGATCTTGAACTGAAACCCCTCCTTGACTCTCTCAAGTATGTATTCCTTAGGCCAAATGATACGCTCCCTGTAATCATCTTGTCTGCACTATCTGAAGTGCAAGAGGGAGCTTTGCTAGACAGCTTATCAAGGCACACGGAAGCCATAGCTTGGTTGATTACTGATATTAAGGGTATAGACTCTACGCTCTGCATGCATCACATTTATACTGATGATTCCATCAAACCCTTTCGAGACATGCAGAGGCATCTTAACCCCAACATGAGGGAGGTGGTTAAAAAGGAGATTCTGAAGTGGTTGCTTGCTAGGATCATTTATCCCATTACAGGTAGCAAATGGGTTAGTTCAATCCATGTGGTGCCAAAGAAGGCAGGCTTCACTATAGAAACAAATGACTAGGGTGAACAAGTGGTGACCAGACCCTCAACTGGTTGGAGGGTCTGCATTGACTACCGTAAATTAAACACCACTACCCAGAAGGATCACTTTTCCTTGCCCTTTATTGCTCAGATCCTAGAAAGATTGGCAGGGAACAAGTATTTCTGCTTTTTAGATGGATATTCTGGGTACAACCTGGTTGTAGTCTTCGTTGATGACCAGGAGAAGATAACTTTCACTAGTCCTTATGGTACTTTTGTGTTCAGGCGTATGCCGTTTGGATTATGTAATGCACCTGTAACTTTCCAGAGGTATATGATGTCCATTTTCTCGGACATGATTGACAAGTGCGTTGAGGTTTTTATGGATGACTTCTTCATTTACGACTCGTCTTTCTACCAGTGTCTCCTGCACTTAGAGAATGTGTTGAAGAGATGTAAGGAGACTGGTTTAGTCCTTAGCTAGGAGAAAAGACACTTCATAGTACAGAAAGGCATTATACTTGGGCATGTTGTGTCTAAAAGAGGCTTGGAAGTAGATAAGGCTAAAGTTGATTCTATTTCCAAACTTCCATTACCCACGAATGTCAAACACATTAGATCCTTTCTGGGCCATCCAAGTTTTTATAAGCGATTCATTAAGAATTTCAGCAAAATTTCTAGGCCACTTTATGACTTATTGGCGAAGGAATCTTCCTTCGATTTTTATTCAAAGTGTGCCAAGGCTTTTCATACGCTGAAGGAGGCCTTGACCTCTGTGCCTATTCTTCGAGCTCCTAATTGGACACTCCCATTTGAGCTGATGTGTGATGCTTCAGATTATGCTGTGGGAGCTGTTCTTGGATAGAGGGTTGAGGGAAGACCACATGTGCTGCATTATGTTAGCAAAACTTTAACTGAACCACAACAAAACTACACAGTCATTGAAAATGAATTACTTACTATAGTTTTTGCTCTAGAGAAGTTTAGGTCATATCTTCTTGAATACAAGGTGGTCATTTTTACTGATCATGCGATAGTGAAACATCTCATTTCCAAGAAAGACTATAAGCCACGTTTAATTAGATGGATTCTACTCCTTTAAGAGTTTGATTTGGAAATTCATGAAAAGAAAGGAGTGGAAAATGTAGTGGTTGACCACCTATCTCTCCTTCCCCTTGATGACTCTCAATTTGGAGACATCAGCAAGACATTTCCTGATGAAACCATTTTGGCGGTAACACCAAACTTCACCCTGGTATGCGGATCAGTTAATTACTTGGTCACTGGAGAAACCCCTGGCTCTTGGGATGTGCAAAAATGGAAGCGATTCATTTCCCAAGATAAATTCTTTCATTGGGAAGAACTAAAATTATTTCATATTGGACAAGACCAAGTTTGGAGACAACGTGTGCCTAAAGAAGAGCAACAGAGTGTGTTGAGATTTTGCCATGAGCTTCATTGTGGAGGACACTTTGGTGCTAAAAAAATAGCTTTTAAGGTTCTCTAGTTTGATTTTTGGTGGTCTTCCTTATTTAAGGATTCCCATTATTTTGTTAAGGCATATCTCAGATGTCAACGGACTAGAACGATTGGGAAGCGGAATGAAATGCCCCAACACCCTATCCAACCTTTGGAAATTTTTGATGTTTGGGGGATAGACTTCATGGGTCCCTTCCCTTCATCCGATAGATTCAAATCTATCTTGGTGGCAGTGGATTATGTCTCTAAGTGGACAGAGGTCATTCCTGCATGCACAAATGACCACTCTGTGGTTTTGAAATTTGTGAAGGCCAATATCATATCTCGCTTTGGCTGCACTAAGACGATTATAAGTGATGGGGGACCTCATTTTCGGAATCATCATTTTAATCGACTACTTAAGAGTCTGGGAGTAACTCACAAGATTGCTACCCCTTATGATCCTCAGACAAGTGGCTAGGTTGAAGTGCCAAATAGGGAGCTCAAGAACATTTTAGAAAAGATGGTTAGGCCAGATAGGAAGGATTGGTCCCAAAAGCTCGATGATGCTTTATGGGCTTATCGAATAGCCTATAAAACCCCTTTGGGTATGTCTCCCTTCCAGATTGTGTACAGGAAAGCATGCCACTTACTCGTTGAACTTCAACATAGGGCACTCTGGGCTATCTGAAGTGTCAACATGGATTTAGAGCTAGTAAAGCATGTTTACTGGAGTTGACTGAGCTTGAGGAGCTAAGGAATGATGCTTATGACACCTCCCAAGCTTATAAAGAGAGAACTAAGGTCTTGCATGATAAATATATCCTTAGAAAGGCCTTTGAGCCCAACCAACAAGTCTGGCTTTTCAATTCCAGACTTAAGTTGTTTCCCGGAAAATTGAAATCATGTTGGGATTGGCCTTATATTATCACCAAAGTATTTTCGCATGGGGCTGTGGAAATCAAGAGCCCTTCTTCTTCAACAGCACTCTTTACCGTCAATGGCCAATGATTAAAACCTTATGTAACTTTGGATGGCCATCTGGTTGATGAGGTCACTCTAGAGGAGCCTTAGCTCCCTTCTTTCCCACCTTAGGTAACATCTTCCCTTGACCATTTTATTTTCAATGACATTATTTGAACTAATCATTGGGGGATAAGACCTGAGGCATCTGTACATAGCATTTATACATAGTGCATTCATGCATTTAGTTTAAACATTCTGCATTGCATACATTTGTTTAAAGAAAAGGAAAAACATTTTTTAGCTTAACTGGTTGCGTCCTGCATTCTTAGGCAGACCAGAACTTTAGGTTAGACTAAGATGACTCTAGGGTTTGACTTAGAAGCTAAGTTGAGCTACTAGCTTTAGACCTTTAGGGTCCTTTGTGGACATAAAAAAACTCAAGTAGGAGTTAAGTCGCGGACCATTCCTCAAGAGGGTGAGGAAGGAAAGCTAGGGATTGAGTTAAAGGTTGGGTAGTGATAAATGTTGGTGCTAGAGCACCACGATCATTTGTTTTGATGATAACAAAACACGTGTTATTTAACATTTGCAATTTGAGTCCTAGATTTCAGGTCAATTGCAAATGTGGACGTGTTTAGACGGAGTTCGAGCTCGCATCCAGGACGGATTGGAGGAGCTTGACGGAAAATAGAGGAAGTTCACGTGGAGCGACAGATTGAAGATAGAAGACAAGAAGAATAGGATAGATTATTTTTAATCCTTTCTTGTATCTCTTGTCTTTATTTTCTTGCTCTTTTTATTTTCCTTAGAAAATTATGTTAAAGAGCCTCAAAGAACCCTAACAGTAGTCCTAGGAACACCGGCACAACCCTAGGATACTTAGGTTTTCTGTAGAATACCTAGAAAACCAATATAGGGTTCAAACAGCACTTCCAGATGTCTAATTCCCAAATTAGACGTCTGATAAAGTATTTTAAGACGTCTGACTGTTATTTCAGACGTCTGATATCTGTTAGGCTGGGATAGCTAGTTTTGTTTGACGAAATCAGACGTCCAGACATTATACCAGACGTCTTAGGAGACGTCTGATGGACTTGCCAGATGTCCAGATAGTGGACCATTGGCTAGCTTAGCAGGCACTCAAGATTATGGCCGTTAGAGCCTTATCAAACGTCCTTAGGCCTTTCCAGACATCTGATAAATGACCGTTTTGCATCGGCTGACCCAAAATCTCTTCTCAGACATTTTCTAGCCGTTGCAATGTTTGGAAATCAATTCCCACAGTAGAAGTAGGTTTCCAGACGTCCAGACATAGTTCCAGACGTCCAGTATGTCGTCTGATGGACTTGCACAAAAATCCTGTTTAGATCTGATTCAAGTCAGGAGGAAACCCGCATAGAATCAGACGTCTGACCTTGGAATCAGACGTCTTAAAGTGGCCTTCCAGACGTCTGATGCAAGAGTTAGACGTCTGATAACCCTGTCAAATGTAATCATTGTCCTGATTTTGGCCTGATTCTCTTGGACTTTGTTCCCAACGGCTATAGAACCTTTCCTAAGCCTTCCAAAGCCTTCCTAAGGCCTCTATAAATAGAGGGGAGCCTTTACACACCTAGATACACTAAGAAAGACACAAGATACACACTTGGAAACACTTAGCTACACACTTTCACACTCTTTTGTGTCCAGAAAAGATCTTGCCCTCCAAGCTTAAGCTCCATTCCCTTGAGAGTATCAAACCTTCGCGCACCCGCTCTCCCGCCGTTGTTCACGAGAGCGACATTGCGCCGTTGTGTGGCTCACGCACCCGCGTCATCGTCGACGCACTCCTTGCAAAGGGGAGTTTCCTAATTCCTATAGAAGCTTAGGTTTATTACTTTGTTGGCTCTATAGGTTTGTTGTTTATTTTATCTTTGTCTTTTGGTTGGGTATTCGCTTTGTGAATTCCCGTCTCCTTCGTGGGACAAAATCCTTCTCATGGAGAGAAGGGGTTGAGGAACGCTACCCTCGTACTTGTAGCGTGGTTGTACTGAGGTTTAATCACCCTCGTTTTAAAGTGATTCGGTTAGTGGATTTGATCAAGTAGGTTGATCGGAAAATCCTAACTCGAGAGGGTTAGCTGGTGGTTTTCACCCAGTTTGGGTTTCCACCTTAAATTACTTTTGTACTTGTGCGATTGATTTTTTTTTGTGAGATTGCTTTATATTTCATTTTCGCATTTATTACGTCACCCCTCCTAGTAGGGCCAAACTTTCAATTGGTATCAGAGCAGGTTCTTGCAAGATCGGAGTAACACCCGGCAAGAAGATCATGGAGGGAAGCTGTTCCACAAGCAGGATTTCCGAGGGGCAGTCCACAACCCGTCCGCCGTTCTTCGACGGGAGCAACTAGCCCTACTGGAAGTTGCGGATGAAGACCTAGCTTCAAGCCACCGATTTCACCGTCTGGGCTAGGTGCGAGACCCCCTTCGACATCCCAGAGAAACCCGCTGGAGGATACTCGCAGCAGCAGATCCGGGAGCTCTCTCTCAACGTAAAAACAATGAATGCGTTGTATTGCGCGCTCAGCTCGGAGGAGTTCAACAGAATCTCGTAATGCGCCACCGCATACGAGATCTGGCACACACTTGAGGTAACTCACGAAGGTACCTCTAAGGTAAAAACTTCTAAACTCAATTTACTTTCACAAGAATTTGAGGCTTTCTCTATGAAATCTAACGAAACTTTAAGTGAGATGAACACTAGGTTCACTCTCATAGTAAACAATTTAAAAGCTTTAGGGAAGATCTTCATCAAGGGGGAGCTTCAAGGGAAGCTTCTTCGTTCCCTTGGACCGGAGTGGGAACAGAAAGTCACCGCCATCGAGGAGGCGAACGAAGTAGAGGAGCTCAACATGGAAGATCTCCTAGGCAATCTAATGGCCTACGAGACAAAGTTGAAGCAGAAGAAGAAGGATACACCGGAGCCCAAACTGAAGAAGACTCTTGCCTTCAGAGCCGCGTCGGATAGCGAGGTAAGTTTCGACGACGAAGACTTTAGAATTTTACTTAAAAATTTTTCCAAGTTTTGTAGGGAATTAAAGAAAGAGAAAAAGGAGAAGAAGGAAAGCCCGAGACGTTGCTACCACTACAACAAGAAAGGGCACCTACGACCAGAGTGCCCTCTTCTCAAAAAGGAGAAGAAAAAGGAAAAGGAAAAGAAATCTAAGATGAAGGTGTTCCAAGCCACTTGGGACGATTCCAGCTCGGAGGAAGAAGAAGAAGAAAAGGAGGAAACCGCTTGCTTTGGTTTCATGGCCAGAGGAAGCAACAGCGACAGCGAAAGCGGAAGCGACGACAGCGACAATGAGGTAAATTTTGATTTACAAGAAGCTTTTAATGAACTATTTGAGATTAGTAAATCACTTAAAATAGAAAACAAAAGTATTAAAAAGAACCTTAGTTTTCTTAAAAATGAAAATGATAGGTTAGAAAAACAACTTAAGGACATAGAAGCTAGTCCTAGAATTGATAACCTATTATTAGAAAATCAAGACCTCATCAATGAAAATAATAAATTGATTGAGGAAAATGATAGTCTAAAGTTAGAAATCTCTAATTTAAAGACTAAGATGAGTATTATAGAAAAAGAAATTGCATGTCTTAGGGAAAACTCCAACAAATTAATCAATAAAGTAGATAATTTTTATATCCCTAAGGTTGAGAAAGGATCTCCATCAAGGAGACCCGCTAACAGATCCGGATCCAAGCCCACTTGGATACCGAAAAAAGAATTAGAACCTTGTTTTGTAGGGTTCAGGGATAATTACAACATAAAGGACTGGACCTACAAGCTCAAAGTTGGTCAACTCAAGTTGGGAGAACCAAGGAGTAGACCAAGGAGGAGAACAAGAAGACCGACGAGACGGTGAACAAACGACGGACCCGCCGCACGTCGACCACCAGATTGGAGACCGGCGCCGATGCCCGGGCCTCCAAGCTACGGATGGGAGCCCCATCTGATGTGGCATCCACCACCACCATTCGGGCCATTTTATTGTCCATGGTAGGTGAGGTAAAACCATTTACCCTATCTTTTTATCATAATCATTTAGATAGGGGGAGTTAAAAAAACGATGAGCTAATTGTCAATTTTTAAGGGGGAGATATAAGGTAGCTAATTTTCCTTTAGTAAGGGGGAGAAAAATAATAGCTATATTGTTGTTACAAAAAGGGGGAGAATATCACCTTTGTCAAAATAAATTCATAGAAGAGCATGTTTTAAGGGGGAGTTATAGGAAATGTAAAACCAATCAAACCTTTTTGATAATGTCAAAAAGGGGGAGGATTTTTTGCATTACTATTTACGATTTTGTCATCATCAAAGAGGGGGAGATTGTTGGTGCTAGAGCACCACGATCATTTATTTTGATGATAACAAAACACGTGTTATTTAACATTTGCAATTTGAGTCCTAGATTTCAGGTCAATTGCAAATGTGGACGTGTTTAGATGGAGTTCGAGCTCGCATCCAGGACGGATTGGAGGAGCTTGACGGAAAATAGAGGAGGTTCGCGTGGAGCGATAGATTGAAGATAGAAGACAAGAAGAATAGGATAGATTCTTTTTAATCCTTTCTTGTATCTCTTGTCTTTATTTTCTTGCTCTTTTTATTTTCCTTAGAAAATTATGTTAAAGAGCCTCAAAGAACCCTAACAGTAGTCCTAGGAACACCAGCACAACCCTAGGATACTTAGGTTTTCTGTAGAATACTTAGAAAACCAATATAGGGTTCAAACAGCACTTCCAGATATCTAATTCCCAAATCAGACGTCTGATAAAGTATTTTAAGACGTCTGACTGTTGTTTCAGACGTCTGATATCTGTTAGGCTGGGATAGCTAGTTCTGTCTGACGAAATCAGATGCCCAGACATTATACCAGACGTCTTAGGAGACGTCTGATGGACTTGCCAGACGTCCAGATAGTGGACCGTGGGCTAGCTTAGCAGGCACTCAAGATTATGACCGTTAGAGCCTTATCAGACGTCCTTAGGCCTTTCCAGACGTCTGATAAATGACTGTTTTGCATCGGCTGACCCAAAATCTCTTCTCAGAGATTTTCTAGCCGTTGCAACGTTTGGAAATCAATTCCCACAGTAGAAGTAGGTTTCCAGACATCCAGACATAGTTCCAAACGTCCTGTATGTCGTCTGATGGACTTGCACAAAAACCCTGTTTAGATCTGATTCAAGTCAGGAGGAAACCCGCATAGAATCAGACGTCTGACCTTGGAATCAGACGTCTTAAAGTGGCCTTCCAGACGTCTGATGCAAGAGTTAGACATCTGATAACCTTGTCAAATGTAATCATTGTCCTAATTTCGGCCTGATTCTCTTGGACTTTGTTCCCAACGGCTATAGAACCTTTCCTAAGCCTTCCAAAGCCTTCCTAAGGCCTCTATAAATAGAGGGGAGCCTTTACACACCTAGATACACTAAGAAAGACACAAGATACACACTTGGAAACACTTAGCTACACACTTTCACACTCTTTTGTGTCCAGAAAAGATCTTGCTCTCCAAGCTTAAGCTCCATTCCCTTGAGAGCATTAAACCTTCGCGCACCCGCTCTCCCGTCGTTGTTCACGAGAGCGACATTGCGCCGTTGCGTGGCTCACGCACCCGCGTCATCATCGACGCACTCCTTGCAAAGGGGAGTTTCCTAATTCCTATAGAAGCTTAGGTTTATTACTTTGTTGGCTCTATAGGTTTGTTGTTTATTTTATCTTTGTCTTTTGGTTGGGTATTCGCTTTGCGAATTCCCGTCTCCTTCGTGGGACAAAATCCTTCTCGTGGAGAGAAGGGGTTGAGGAACGCTACCCTCGTACTTGTAGCGTGGTTGTACTGAGGTTGAATCACCCTCGTTTTAAAGTGATTCGGTTAGTGGATTTGATCAACTAAGTTGATCGGAAAATCCTAACTCGAGAGGGTTAGGTGGTGGTTTTCACTCGGTTTGGGTTTCCACCTTAAATTACTTGTGTACTTGTGCGATTGATTTTTTTTTGTGAGATTGCTTTATATTTCATTTCCGCATTTATTACGTCACCCCTCCTAGTAGGGCCAAACTTTCAATAAATGCCAGTTTATCATCATTCTTATGCATTAAAACAAGCCTAGCTCTTAGGATTTTACTCTGTAAACGGTTTTTTGGGCTGCATTTTGGCATTAACTAGGTTAGGCATGCGTTGCATTTTCTTTTGTTGTTTTAATGTGTTTTTGTGAGTGTTAGGGATGAACAGATATACAGATCCCTAAAACCCTAGCACTCATGAAGGCAAATGGTAAAGGAGGAGCTCAGACTAGCTGGAACTCAGCTTGATCCAGCTCACCATAGCTGGAACATAGCTTACTTGAACTAGGGTTAGATCATCCTAGCTCCATTCAGCTAATCTCAGTTGAATGGCAGCTCAAGAGAGTTCATCTTAGCTCTCCCTAGCTCAAGTCAGTTCATATCCAACTCAACCTAGTTGAGTCTAGCTCATTTTAGCTCGCACTAGTCCACAGGGAGCCCTAGATAGCACAGTTGAGTTGACTGTAGTTCACCCCAGCTCAGATCCAGCTACATCCAGCTCCACTCAACTCCAGCCAGCTGAAGATAACTTCATTCCAGCTCAGGAAGCTCAACTCCAGCTCCCGGGGACTCAGCTTAGCTCAACTCAGTTGAGCTAAGCTACCTTAGCTGCCTCAACCAACTTGATCCACCCTGGGAGCACCAGACCCAGCTCACCTCAGCTCATTATGGTAGAAGCCTGCTCACTTTAGCTTGGCTTAGCAGCTAGCAAAGAACTAGCAAGCTAAGCCAGCTAGAGTAGCTCCATGCCAGCCTCTTCAGCAGCTACCAGCTCTAGTTCTAGCTCCAGACTTCTCCTCAGCTCCTCTCTTCAAACCCTAGCTTCAATACCTCCTCCTCTACTCCATAGATAGCCAAACTGGATTAGCTTACTAGCAACCAGCTCCTTGGCCATCCACCACCTTCAACTCAACCCTAGCTAGCTCCACCAACTTAAGCCCTACCTAAGCTAGCTATTCTACTCCAAGTTGGCGCCACCACTTAGCCACCTCTTCACCCCATCATCACCACCAAAAGGCACCAATTTTGGTGCCAAAACCTAACCCTAACTACCCCCCTTTTTTGGTGCCAACATCCACCCCCACATCCACCATAAACCTAACCCTACAACCCATCCTAGCCACCCACCTACCCCTCCTTCTAGAACCCTACTTGGCGCCACCTAAACCCCCCTTCTAGAATCCATTTTGGCACCAACTTCAAGAGGTGCCACCACCCATAACCACCCCCTAGGTGTCCCTTCGGTTGGCGCCAATTGCCCTTAGCCATAGGATCCCCAACCACCTCCATCTTCCCATCTTAGCCCTCCAGTTCAAGAGTCACCTTAGCCCCCTTCCTACTCTATATAAACCCACCACCTACCACCATTTTAGAGCATCCTCCATTAGTGTATTATTCCACCTACATCCACTACCTATGGCCAAGGAGGAGTAGAGAAGATTAAGGGGGCACACTAGCCCCTTTGGTTTCTTCTTCTCCTCACTCTCTTCAACTTGGGCCACGCCAAGGAGGAGGACCTTTCCATCTCAAGGAGGATGGTCAGGCAAAGGAGGACTTAGGGTGGACGTCCACCCTTGGAGAAAAGCTTAGGGCATGCCCCCTTAGGACTTGCTTTGGAGGACATCAATTTGGTGGAGCTTTTAGAGACAGAGTTGGAGCACTTCTTTTCAAGCCCAGGAGCTACTAGGCTTGGAGCAAGGAGCCTCCCCTCTTCATCAATTTTTAGAGGATTAGTGTTTCTTTACTTTGTACTTATAATTCTAGTTGTAGAAGCTTTCCTCTAATAGGGTTTTTGTACAACACTTTCTCATTAATCAAGTTGCCTTCTTTAGTTGCATTTTTAATTGCTTTGTTTTTAGCATTCTTCACTCCCTCTCCGTAATTATTCTAGGCCTCCACTTGCCTAGAGTGAGCTTAGGGAGAGGCTCTACATGCCACTTTAGGAGTAGTGTAGTGAGTTAAGTGTTAGTCACTTTCTCACCAACAATTTCGCATGTTACCTTAATTTCAAATAAATCATAAAAACTATATATTGAAAAAAGACCAAAAAGAAAGTTGAGATTTATATTCTAAGCAGGAGATTTAATTTTTTCAAACTTGCCTCCTTGGACGACCCTAGATACCCCACTATATAAGAATATAAATTTAAAAGCGTATGCAAATTCGCATGTTACAACGGCATTAAAAACCCACTTTTACAAATCATGCGATTTTTCGCATCAGGTAGTACCTGATATCTTTTTCTACCTTTTAGTTTACGGGTCCTCGTAACCAAAGCATCCACTATTCACACACACTTGGTCTTGTGTAAATATTGATCACCCTAATTCCTTTCTTGGAGAAAAATTTTGGTTCTCTTAGTTCTGACTTAGGAGAAGCCTGAAAACACAAGTTGATTGGAAGAGTTCCTATAGCAGGAGAGGTGGAGTATATACTCACCTTGAGGATGCGATGATAACATGTCACCTCCTTGACTCCTGTCTCTTAGGATATCCATCCTACTGGGGGCATGTAAGTGCATTGTGCGGTTCAAGTACCATGGGCAGCCCTATCTCTAAGTGCCATTTGCCACAGGCCTGAATTCGCTTTAGAAATCCATGGGCGATACTATCTCGAAGTGTTGATTGCCAGGAGTTCTTGGGGTCGCTATGGGCGATGCTATCTCAAAGCATCGAAAGCCAGGTACCCTTCGAGGTTCGTTGATGGGGACAATGAATCTGACATAGGCCGTGCTGATAGCTTATCCAAGGTTAGACTTAAAGGAATCAAATAAAAAAATTATATATTCAAAAAAAAAATCTCTTTCTTACTCACTTTTCTTGTTGGTAGTCAAACCAACCTCAAATAACTCATACCAATGCACATGCAAGAATGCTTTAATCTCTAGGACCAATAAACCCTAGGGTAGAGTTAGAAATCAGGGAAACCTGTGCCTGCAACTCATCTCTAGCCGACCTAGTCTGTAACTTAGCAATTATTTGGGAACCTTAGGTCTAAAGTCTGAACTTAACATGTTTCCAAAGGAAGACCGATTGGGTTGGCCAGTCCACTTGAAGAGTTGGGTTATTGCTTGAATTTGCTAGGGACTAGCAAAAACTAGGCATGGGGGCATTTGATGAGCCCATATTTGTAAGCTAATTTATTATTTAAATGCCTAGACATTAAGTTTATAATTAGATATACATATCATATATTAATATGTAAATAAACTAGTTTACAAATATACCTTCATGCATATTTCATTCATGTGTAAGCATGCATTAGAAGCAAAGTGGCTAGTTATAAATTAGTTTGCATACATACATTACATACGTAGTTTAAATAAGAATAGGATTTAGTATTTCTTATGGGTTTTGTACATAAATAACCTACATATATATTTTTTCTTTTTATTAATTAATAGCTACTCAACAATTGCAGAGCTTTAAAGATGGCAGTGATGGGAGCAAAAAGCTTGGATCTCTGTCGCCACCGTCATTTCATCTCCAATGCCCTTCTTGCATCTACGACTTCCCTACAGCTATAAGAAAGGGAGAGCCTCAACTGGGCTCTGCAAGCCACCATCCCCTACCCACCACTGTGCAAAAGCCTTTGAGCTTCTCCATTTCACCACCACCAGCCTCGACTACAGCAGTTGCTCCACCACCGAAGGTGTGCATCGTGTCAGGACGCTCCGCCAAATCAGAGCAACTGCATTACTGCGAGCACCCCAGTGTCCACCCCTCCATGCTGCATCACCGCATTCACCAGCAACCATCTATAGTTCCTCACCCCCGCGCCAGTTAAGACGTCTGGGAATGATCCCAGACATCTGACCTCCACCTTTCTCTTTAGTTTTCTTTCCTCTGTTTTTCCTCCACCAAAAGGAACCCAAACACCCTCTCCACACACCTCCACTGCCACTGTGCAATCACCACCTGCAACTGCACCATTCTGCATGCCCATCACCTCTGACCTCGCCACCCTCGCTGCGCCTCCACGCGCACCACGGTACGCACGTAGCCCTCCTTGTGCCTCCAGCAGCCACAACACCCCTCTGACGCACCCAGCTCGCCTCCCCTCCGCTCACACAATGTGCATCTCCTCACCTTCAGCTTCTACGTGTGCCCACAAGCCCACATCAGCAGCACCTATGGCCAAGCTCAGCAGTGCCCGCACAGCCTACGCACGTCCCCATCGACTTTCGGCCGCATGCACCCGTGCATCCTCAGCATCCTCCGCATGCGTGAAGCCCTTCAGCAACCACCACCTCTCCGTCTTCAGCAGCAGCAAGAGCCACCCAAACCCACTTTCACTAGAGCACCGTCCGGCTGACTCCGACCACCTTGCAACTCACCACCGCCACTGCCGCGAAGCCCTCAGTCTAGAGATCTTCCTCTGAGCCTCGTAGCTCCGGCTATATCCTCCTCCTCGCGCATGAATAAGGGGAAGTCTTTCCCCTATTTTGCTACAGTAAAGCACCTATTAGTTTTTACATTTACATGTCATTGCCAAGAAAAAGCATTTTTATTTATCATTATTTTATTATGGTGATTTTATGCAAAGAACCTCCTTATTTCTCGTAAATGCAAAATCAACTCATCTAATCAATGTTACATTGATCTAAAGGGGATTTTGATTCGATTTCTTAGGGAAATTAATCGTGGACATTTGCTTTTAACTTTTGCGAGTTTAAATAGGCCATTGCCTCCCTGTGTATACGACCCACTCCTAATTGAGTGGTTATTTTAATTGTTGATTAGTCGATTTTTCCACCACATAGAACTACAGATGATGTGTCATTTTATGTGACAAACGACTTCGAAAATGAAAATCGGCACGTCAGGGACAAAGAAGGAAGCTTGCGCACTTGGTCATATGGTCAACATTTTTGGTGACATGTTAGTTCTGAAATTAAATAGGGAGAAGTCCAATCTGGTGTGCTTTAGTCTGAATGAACAAGAACAAGAAGCTATCTCTACTATCCTGGGGACCCCATGTACCACCCTACCCATTAGATATTTGGGGCTACCCCTAAGATGTTCAGAATGAAGAAATGCAACTAGAACGTGCTTCTTGATAAGATTGCAGTCAAATTGGAGGGGTGGAATAGTAGGTTTTTGTCTAAGGGTGGTAGACTTATCCCATTGAATTCTATTATTACCTCAATTCCAGTCTTTTATTTCTCCCTATTCAAAACTCTAAAGTCCATTTGGAAGCTCATGATCTAATGCGAAAGAGTTTCTTTTGGAAAGGCTCCAAACATGAAGGTAGATTCATGCAACAACTGAAATGGGAGCAACTCTGCCGGCCAAAGGAAAGTGGTGGACTGGGAATCAAAGCGTTGAAGGAATTCAATGAAGCCTTACTGCTCAAATGGGCAATAAAAATTCTGATTGGGGAAGAGAGGCCTTGGACTGAACTAATCGAAGATAGCTATGGTCAATCCAATAGTGCAC
This sequence comes from Thalassia testudinum, assembly GCA_037157565.1. NCBI lineage: Eukaryota > Viridiplantae > Streptophyta > Magnoliopsida > Alismatales > Hydrocharitaceae > Thalassia > Thalassia testudinum. Next base: position 42,709,760 of record JAZHRO010000015.1, on the reverse strand, counting down.
TGAGAAGATTGTGTCCTTCACATCCCTCACCGTTCTGGCAGTCGGTGATCCATGCTCTTAAGAGCAACTGGCATCTATTATAGCCAGTGCTAGGAGATGGTAGATCATTCAATTTCTGGAGCAAAGACTGGTCCTCACTGGGTCAATTAAAAGAAGCCTATCCGAGGGTATTTTCAGCATCGATGGACAAAGATGGCATGGTGAGCTACTATGGGTCGGATGCTGCTGCATGCTGCCAACTGAATGAGGCTGATTCCATCAGGGAGGGTACCATATTGTGGGAGTGTAGACTTAAGATGATTTTAGAGCTGGAATAGTTCAAACCCAGAACTGGCATGGAAGATAGATATGTTTGGGATGGATTCTATACGGCTCAGCAAACTTATGATAGAATTATGGGGGCTGGCAGAGATGGGGAAAATGATCACATTGATAGAAAAATTTGGCTTTTGAAGATCCCCCTCAAGGTACAAATTTTCCTTTGGCTTTGCAGAAGGGAGGGCTTGATCACAAGTGATCTGAGGCACAAGAGGATGGGTGCAACTCTTCATGAGTGCCACTTATGTGGACTACACACAGACAACATCAATCATATTTTTTCATCCTGTTTGATTACTGATGTGATTTGGAGAACATGCCAGGAGCCGCTTCCCCGATGGGAATCTCTATGGCATAGCTTTTTAGTTTCTAGGAGACCGCACCTACACATGGCTGCAACACTTTGGTGTGTGTGGAGGGTGAGAAATGAGAGATTATTTCAAGAGAGACCAGTATGCTGTGAGTAAATTGTAAATGAGTGCTAGTCCCTCATACATAGATGGGGATCTGATATGTAATTTTTCATTGTTTCCTATTTTTATCAATAAAATGCCCTCCCAGATTGCTATCGTTGCACGATAGCTTTCCTTTCAGTTTCAAAAAAAAAAAAAAAAAGATTGCTACCTGGACAGCTTTGAAATCAGCCTTCTTGAAGAAATTCTTCCCAATTGGATGAACCAATGTGTTGCGTGGGCAATTACCACTTTTGCCCAACGGCAAGGGGAATCGTTTCATGGGGCCTGGGTTAGATTCCTGGATCTGTTGCAGAAGTGTCCACACCACGAGGTGCCTAAATGGCAACTTATGCAGATTTTTTATCACGGGTTGAATGATCAACTCCGTAATCATGTGGATGCTTCTTGCGGATGCAATTTCCTCAACAAAGATGCAGCTAGCACGTATGATTTATTTGAGGAAATTAGTGAAAACTCTTAAAACCACGCCTCCATGGAAACCTTCAAGTGATCCCAACGAAGTAGATAAATGCCAATGAGGTCTAAGATTCTCAAACATTTGATATGGAATTGATCTGCAATAAATTAGATAAGATGGATATGGTTGCTAAACAAATGGAAGAGTGGATGTCTGGGAACTCTAATTTTTCTAGATCCACTCAATCCCAGGGATCGGGATTCCATTTTACACATACTCCTATGAGACGGGAGCTTGTAAATTAGCTGGAGTCATCTCGACCTTCAGGCCAGCTCTTCGTGGAACCTTATGGGTTCCAAACTGGGGCCTTTGATCCTAGTTTTTCTAATCCTTCTTTATCCTCATCTTATGAGGATGTTCATGCTGTGCAGGAGAATGTTAGGTCCAACCCTTACTCGAATTCCTACAATTTTGGTTGGAAAAATCGCCCTAACTTCTCTTGGAAAGATCAAGGGCAGCAGACCCAATATCGACCCAACAACTATGTTTCGCAAAAAACCAATGGTTCAGGGTCATTTATATACTCAGTTGCCCCCGAATCAGGTTAATCAATCCATGTGGAACGCTCAACAACCTACCAGGTAGGCTGATTTAAACCTGAAGATGGTAGAAATGCAAGGGTCAATGCTCCAACTCATGCAACAAATGAAAACATCGTTGGACACCTTGTAATCCAGACTTGGTGCAAACAATCGACAGCCTGGATCTCTACCATCACAACCTATACCAAACCCAAGGAATGTACAGAACCGAGGCACTGGGCCTCAAGGGTTTGGTAATAATGGGGAGTCATATGCTCAAGCTTATGCTATCTATCAAGCTACCCTAGCCCCTCCCAGAGTGAACCAAGTTCCTACCATAATCAATTGGGGCCTCCTATTTTGCCCAACCCTTCCCAAAGCACTAACCAAATACCATCACCTTGAGGAGTGGTAGTAGACACAAGGGACCTACCCAACCCCATGGCAATACCATTAGGCCCTGTAGTAAGAATTCCAGACTCCCCAACTAAGAATGTGATCAACAAAACATCAGAGTCTGATTTAGGAGTATGTTGTTGTTGTATGGGCAAATAGAAAAAGTCTGAGGAGAAATTGGAGGAAAGGATGTCCTACTTCAGGTTTTCAAGTTGACAATCATTTTACTCCTTGCGGCTATCGGATCAATCCCCACCTATGCCATAGGTTTACTAAATTCATATAAAGCAAAGCATAGAGCGGAATCTAAAAACATTAGGAGAGTAGTCTTGCTTGATAACACAAGCACACTAATCTTAAACAAGCTACCTGTTAAGAAGCAAGACCCGGGAGCCCCACTAATTTTCTGCACAATAGGAAACATCACTTCTGACCAGGCTCTTCTCGACTTAGGTGCTTCCATTAATGTGATCCCCACCTCACTACTCATGGAATTGGGTCTAGGCTACCTGAAACACACTGACATAGCCTTGTAGTTAGCCGATAGATCCATTACAAAACCAAGGGGTATTTTGGAGGATGTTTTAGTCAAGGTTAATGATTTGCATTACCTTGCTGATTTTATGGTCCTAGACATGGATGCACCAAAACAGCTCAGCCACACCCCAATTATTTTGGGAAGATGTTTCTTGGCTACCACCAAGACAAGGATTGATTGTGAATTGGGAAATATAGAAATGGCCTCTGGGAATAAAATGAATCAATTTAATATTTTTGAGGCCTCAAAGAAGGATAAAATTAAGTGTTGTTAGATGGAGTAGCTTGGCAGAGTAAAGGTAATGGCCATACATACCTTAGACAACCTTTTAAGGGCCAACTCAACCCAAACTCAGGTAGAAATCACACGGTTGTAGGGATAATTGAGGACAATAAAGACATACAACAAACTATGGCATCCCAGGATGAGGAAGATATTTATGAATTTGGAAATTTGTTGGATGATTCACATAATCGAGTTAAAACCCAACAATGTCCTCATCCTTAATTTTTAGAGTTTGACATTCAACGTTTGGGTGGGAATCATGAAGATCAAGATGGTTGGATTAACCACCAAAATTGTGAGGATGAAATTGAACTTTAGGGAGAAACTCTTGAAATGTTAGATATTCTAGAGTACCCACAAACCCCCAACTCATCACCAAACCCTTACCATCCTTTTCACCCAACCATTTCACAAATCCTATATCCACTTAGACCTCCTCTATACTAAATCAGCAAAACTCCTATTGGAGACCATTTGGGCTCTCCCTGCACCACCAGCTTGCAACTTTCATTGATATCTCTTTGGCAAGCCCATTTTTACTCTCCAAGACCCAAATCTAGGGGCCCGGAAACTATGTTATTACAGCCTCAATGTTAGTTATTTTTGATTAAGGACCTCGCCTAGCTGAAGGCACTAAACTCAGCACGTGTAAAGACTATTTTGAGATGACTAGAATCTCACGGAAACCAGGTGTTATTCTTCCATTTCTTCTCTCCTGCATGCTTTCATTTTAATAATGAGGACATTGCATTAGCTAAGCATGGGGGAGTGGATATTTCTTATGAATCTTTTTGTTAGCCATAACAGTAATTTCTTATTTTTCATCTTAAAAAAAAAGAATTAGGAGATGAGAACTTAGGCATTAGGAGTTCCAAACATTAGGAATTGATACTTTGGGACCTGAATACTTACACTCTTTAGGTCTTCGGGCTTAATTAGCTCGGGTGTCCACTCGAATGTGGACTTAGTCTCGAGTCCTCGCCAAGTAATTCTATTTTAAACTTGTCAATAAATTGGGGTGATAAGTATATGACTTATCAACCCGCCCTCTGATTTGAGGGGACTTTAAGCCTAAAGCATCTACACACTTTTTGCACTTACTCACTTTTCAACGGTTTCTTTGGAAATTGGGTAGCTAATGAACCGTCTAGGGTGGTATGGCTGGCAAGTTGTCGGTGGTAACAGCTCATCAGCTAGTTGTCCAGAGCCCAGCCACAAGACCATTTTCTTCGTACTACCTTTAGGTAAATCTTAAATCAAGGAAGCCACCTACTTTAAAAAAAAATAGAAAAAGGAGAAAATAAAAAAATAAACAAAACCACACTTCACCACACGAGTATGGCTGGTAAGTTGTCGTGGGTAACAACCTATTGGCCTGTTGTCCAGAGCCCATCTCACAAAATTGCACAATAATTCCCAAAACACTTGGGGAAGAAGTAGGGAAGTAGAATAAATCGGGAAGCTATACATTGGGTTCGCCCTTGTGTTGACCCCATAAATAAAAGTAGGGAGAAAGCTACCGTTCGAAAAGATAAACCCTTAGGCAAGGTCACTTAGGGTTGTAGGAACCCAAAGTTTGTTTTAAGGGCCACCTAGTGAGTCTTTCACTCATTTCACTAGATGCTTAGCACTTAGAGTCCTTTTTGAGTCTTGGGTGGGTCGAGTAGCCATAAAAAGTTATCCCGAAACTTTTAAAATCCAAAAGTCCAAAAAAATTAGAAAAGAAGAAAAGAAAATTGTGTTTCTCTTTTCAAATAAGGCGAGGGCCTGGGTGGTCTGCATTCTGGTAGACACTTGGGCACTGTTGAGTTTTTATAATTAGGACTTGGGGTTGAGATTTTCTAAAGCAATTGATGAATTTTGCTTAAGTAATCGAATCCTGATTCTACTTTTATACATAGCATTTAGGTTAATTTTGCTAGTGACTAGACAAAAGTAAGCATGGGGGTATGATAAACACACATTAATTCAAGATAAAATGCTTATTTATGATATTTCCTAGGCTTAGCATTGCATATCATGCTATAAATATTACATAACATCCATTGCATGGCATTTAGGATAGTTGTGCATTATGTACAATAATTCTTCCATTTTAAATGGCCAAGAGGTAGAGCAACATCTTTACGGGCTTCGAATAAAGAATCCGATCGTACGGATGAATCTGGAGCGACGATCGTAGTCCGTCAGCTTGAAAATCACTCCGATCAGAGCTCCGTAGCACCCTCGATAAGAAGATGAAGACGGACGACACATATGGTGCCACATGGCACCATCTAGGCTGCCCCCACCTGAGCCATTGTGCTCAGCCTCAAGCAAGGATTCACCTTGACTGTTGGATCTTCATCCAACGGTCAAGGCACGCGCGACTGCACTCCCCCCCTACATGACAAAGCGCCACTTTGGCGCAATGGTGAAGACGAGCACTCGCAAACCGCAAGCATGAGTTTGAGCCACAATCCACTGCACCCCCTACAGCGCCGGATGAAATAGGGCCGCTTGATCTTGATCGAGGAGTTGAGACTCTTCATGCTCGATCTGACGCCACCCACCAACATGAGGGCACACGCCAGATCACACGTGCGCCATCTGGGCCGTGCATTTAAGACAACCAGGAGCTGCGTCTGCTATCCGATCCTCGTAATTGCGTAAGGCGCGCGATTAAAATCAAGGCGCACTTGATCTGCGAGTGAGTCTCCGTTGTGCGATGTGTCATCTGACGGCTGCCAATGCACACGCCAACGATGCAGATTTCAAATGTGAGCAAGCGCGCATTCTCTTCTCACGATCACAGCCGTCCACACCTAATCCAATGGCCGACGATCGCCGTGCCCTACCCTAGCTGCAACTGAGCTTCCAAGCGCCAGCCACGGCACATGAATGCTTGATTGCACAGCAAAAATGCACCAACAATTGTAACATCTTGTGCTATTTCCAAGCATTACCTGTGTATATTAGGTAGCTATTGTCGCATTTGTAAAAATAAACTCATGCATGCATTTATTTGAGAGGGGAGGAGAGTGAATAAAATGGCGTTGAAATTAACATTTTCCTCAAGTTTTGCCTCGCAAAATCACCATCCTCATTTTTTATTTAACTTTGAATTTCTTCTTCTCCGCGGCTGCAAGGCATGGTAGCTTCTTCCTCGCGCCATGCTCTGCAACATCTCTCCCTGCCAGCCGCATGCACAGCCATGCACAGCCAGGGCATGGCTATGCTTGCCTTCTTCCTCTTTAGAAAGGGCACGGCTTCCTTCTTTGAGGAGAGCCTGGTCCACACAAAAAAAAGAACCCAACTCACCGCACCCTTCCAGGCCGTCTCCTCCCCTCTCCACCCCATACACAGCCTCTCTTCTCCTTGAAGAGCCACGCTATCAGCAGGAGCAACTCACAGTGGTACACAACCACCACTGTGAGTCCCACCACCGCCCAGCTCATCAAAGAGCTGGTGGGCGTGGTGGTTCTCTTCTTTGAATTCGTCGTTCAGCCATTTTCGCCATTTCCACAGGAGCTTCATGCTTGGAAGCTCAAGCAGAAGCAGCGGCAGCCAGCAGCAGTGCAGGCCTCCACATGCCTCAGGCGCCTGTTCCACACCCTCTGCGTGCGCCTGCAGGCCGCCCTCGCCCCTCTCCGCGTGCCCTGTCGCAAAGCTCCGCCCGCGGCCTAGCCGGTTTCACGCGTGCCAACTAGTCAACTTTTTGCCCCTACACTGTAGCCGCTATCTCACGCTGCTACAGTGCGGTGACCGGAAAGTTTCTCACTTTTCCGATCACTAGGCACTCTCTCTCCGCAATGCAACCTTCGCTAGCCTGCGCCTGCGTCTCTACCCACGCCCGCTGCTGCGTAAGCCAGTGCCCGCACCCGTCTGCACCCGCATCTTTGCCCGCTTCAACGTCCACCTCTTCGTGCAGTACGGTGCGCTGCGGTCCCTCCCACGCCCGCTCCCTCCTACATGCGTAAGCATCTTCGCGTGCCTGCTCACCTGCACCTACGCATGGACATCAGACCACGGCTGAAGGCCCAAGACGGCTTAACTCCCCGCCTTCTTCACTCCAGCAGAAGTGCGCTCTCCCTCTCTCTCTCTTGCTCTCTCTCACAGCACTCACTCCTTCCTACAAATACATACACACACACACACTCTTGTACACACTCCCACTCACTTATACACTACTATATACTTATATATATATACATACATATATATATATATATATTTATATATATATATATTTATATATATATATATATTTATATACATATATATATACTTATATCTATACATATAGTAGTACCTATATAACTACGTATAAGTATAGATACATATATATATATATATATATATAGATCTACATAATATACATAGATACTTATACTAATATATATATATATATATACATATACAAATATATATAACTATGTACATATATTACTATATACATATATATATATATATCTATATATAGTGATATATACATACATACATATATCTAACTATAAATATATATATATATATATATATATATACATATACATACATCTATCTGTACATATGTATCTATACATACATATATATATATATATATATATATACACACACATACATAACTACATATACACCTATATAATTATAACCATATATATATATACATATAGATATATATTTACATATATACATACATATATATATATTTTCATATCACCTACCATACGTTGTATCGCGGGAATATCTGCACCAGTTGCTGATATTCCTCGATACACGTGTACAGAAAGCATCTTTGCACACATCTTTCACCCATCCATCCTACACTCCACGCGGCACTTCGTCCTATTGGTTGCGTCCTCCTAGATGACGACCGACTCGACACCATGCTACACGCCATCTCCACCTCCACCCCCAACCCTTTATACATATATAATATATACATATATATACTATATTTACTTTATTTCTGTTTCTCTTTCCTACCAGTAAAAAGATAAAAAAAAATATACAAAAGAGAAAAGATAATCCTTGACTTGCAGGTACTCAGTCTTGCGAATAGCAAGACCAGTTTTGGGAACCCTAATTTGGCTCAAAGCCAAGAACCTGATTTTGAGGTTGTACCTCAAGGACAAAAATTATCAGAAAAAAATCTTAAATAGAAAAATACTAAAAACATAATAAACGAACGGAAGAGATTCGTTGTAGGAAAGGCGTAGAAACTTGTTCACTTCTAATCCCGCTTCCCTGAGTTCGACCCTAGGCCTAAAAGTGACTAAGATAAAATCAAGTAGGCTAGGTTAAAAAATTTTTGTAAAAAGATGGTTAGGCTCGATTTAGGTTAACTAATACACGCATTTCAACAATTAAATCACCATATTAACACAACCTATCCGGGCCCGACCATAACTCTTTTTTCTGGCGCCATTGCCAGGGAAGTGCACATTCAAGTAAGTTTCTACTCAATTCCTTTAGTTTTTCTCTTCTCACACCCTTCTCTTCATGGGTGTTTCTGTTTGTTGGTGTTCAGGTGAACCAGTTGCAAGGGGAAGGCAGGCAGACGAAGTCGGAGACGTGGGTAGATCCAAGGCGAGAACGAGAGCATGAAGACACCGACACCGCACTGGAGTTTCGCACACGTTGCTGAACAAGTAGGTCTTTCTTTCTTAGCAACTTAGGTCAACTTGTCACCTTAATAATATAAAAAAAAATAACTAAAAAAAAAAACTAAAAAACTTCTTGGGATTTCTTGGGGCAAGTGGATTAAAAATCACTTGTTTGATTGTTTGTCATCACTCCCACAACCCTAGGATTTCCTGCCAAACTTTGCATAGCAAAGATCCTAGAATCTTGATTCTTGAATCTTTCGTTGTGTGAAGTATTCTTTGAGTCAAAGATAAATAGATTGATTGCCATCCCTTTTTGCCTCATTTATCTATAATTCGGGATCACCTTTTTGGTGGGGAGACTTGGAATTGCATTGATTCCAACCCCACCATGACCTTTCACATGCCTAAGATTCAATCCCGAATACTTCAACCCCAAAAATTTGATTTTCTTTATCTTATGGTTGAGCCTTGTGTGTGGAAATCATTTTAGTGATTAGGAGCACTTGAATTGAAGTGCTTTGGCTCCCTTTCACACTAATCTAAAATTGATTCGTGCATCCACACATAGAAATCTCCATCTAGGGAAGCCCATTGCATTGTAGCATGCATTAACCAACTAACATTGAAGAAGGGTTTGTTGGACTTAGAAAAAAACTTGTATTCTCTCAAAACCCGAAGATTGGTTGAATTGGTAATTCAGAGAAATCCCAAAATCCATACTACTTAAGGCTGAATTCTAAAAACCATTCACCAATTAAAACTTCAATTCGGGGAGATTTCCCCATTGCATGCTTGGTTTACACACTCTACAAAATCAATCACTTAGGCATTACCCATAAATAATGCCCTTCACATTCCAGAGGCACTTGATCCTAAGCCTCTAACTAAAATTGGTAGCAACTTGACCCTTATTAAGGATTGGAGGCCTAACTACCTACGTGTAGCGCCTATGTGCTGGTGAGGGTTCTCACGTGCTATCAGGTGTCTAAGACTGGGGCAAACAGCCTTTCAATCTGGCCCAGTGGTTCCACGGTGCTCGCATTCAGTTCCGTAGATCGTGATAGTAGGTAACTTAAATCTTTAGGTCTAAGGGCACACTGTAGAGGTTAGGAATTTGATTGTATTGATTTGTCATCAAGTGTACCTTTGTGGCGTCATTTCTCTCATCTCTTTTCCCTTCGTATCCCCCCAATTCTTCTTGCGATAGTGCATGTTTGGGAGGAGGCCACAAAACCCTGAATTGTGCGAATTGCCTGATAATTTTAGAAAGGAAGCCAAATCATCCTCCTCCACAAACATGGCTGCACTCCCACCCCCAAATCCCGAGGGAGGAAACCACCCTCAAAACCCACCAAGTGGTAGAGCCTTGGATCCCATAACCCGCCTCCAAGCCCAAATGGAAATGTATAATGAACAAATTGAGGCCATTAGGGAAACATTGGAGGAAATGCAGAACCCTCTTCAACGGGAGGAGCCTAGGTCTCTTAGCTCCTATTAGAATCCCGCTGCTACAGAGACCATAGGACAAATTCGGGTCTCCATGGGTGGGGACGACTTTGAACTGAAACCTAACATAATTGCCCTGATAAATTTTCACTTCCATGGTCTTGCAAGTGAAGATCCTTTTCTCCACTTGAAAGACCTAACCTGAATGGCTGAAACAATTAAACCGAGAAATATCGAGTTACCTATGGTCCTTAAGAAAATGTTCCCATTTTCATTGAGGGATAAAGCATCGCAGTGGTTACGCACCCTTGGGAGAACCATCTACTCTTGGGAAGAGATGCGAACAATGTTTCTCAAGAAGTTCTTCCCAATCGGGTGAACCAATGCACTTTGCCGTGCTATCACTTCATTTACGCAACAAAATGGTGAACAGTTTCATGAGGCATGGGAGAGATATAATGACCTCCTCAGGAAGTGTCCACACCATGGTCTGCCTAAGGGGAATATAGCCTAGATTTTCTACTATGGGCTAAATGAGACTTTGAAGCAGATTGCAGATTCTTCCTGCGGAGGGAATTTCATGAATAAAGATGAGAATGGAGCATTTGAATTATTTGAAAATATGAACGAAAACTCGATGAACAATGCCTCCATTGTCGCCTTTAATCCTACCAACCTGCCCCGTAATGTCAACGAAGTTGACACGGGACCCTCCCATTCATCCACTGATCTGAGCCTTATCACACAGAAATTGGATGAAGTCTCAGTCGTGCACAAGAAGCTGGACAAGCTTCTGGCCAACCTCGCCCATTCTATGGCAAACACCCCCACCTCACCACTTCATCACAATCCCAATTCTTCCAACACCAGGCTTATCCCGAGAAACCCCGTAAGACCTTCCTTATCGAGTGTCGCACCGAGCGATTCAGTATGTCATGTGGATCTGGCTTCTATGAGCCAGTATTTCGACACGGTGGACCAAGCCTCCGTGTGCTCGGATGCATATTTACATGCGGAAGCATCTTCTGGCATAGAAGACGCTTGTGCCCTGAGGAACAACCCGTTCTCTGCCACTTATAACCCAGGGTGGCGAAATCATCCGAACTTCGCATGGTCCAACAACATGTAGCACCAAAACCCGGCAAGTGGACCAATGCAACCGTCCGCACCCGTCATCCCAAGGGCCCAGTCTAATCCTGTGGCAAATCCGCCATCGGGTCCTTGCGTACCGCAAATAGAACATGCATCAAGTCCTCTTGATAAATTGATGCTAATGATGACGGAAATGTCAAAGTGCCATGAAGAGAACATGACCTCTCTTCAGCACCAATTGGCGCAGTAGAATACTAAGATCAATCAATTACACATGGCGACTCGATCCCAGGGCACTCTTCCAGCCCAACCTATTCCAAACCCGCGAAATTTCATACCTCGTGGTCCTTAACCACAGGTACGACCTTCTCAGGGGCAGGTTCTTCAGATTCTGCAAGCTCCGAGCATTCCACCGGGATTTCAGGCTAATCCTGTTGCAGCACCTCACTCTTATGTCCCTATTGCAAACCCTCCTCCGCCGTACGATCCCATTGGACCTGCATCGTCCAATGCTATCACTACAAGGAGCAGTAAGTAGACTGTCGATCCACCTTGACCTGATCCTGGCCCGTCTTCTTCATCGCTCTCTCATTTGGGATGCGCACCGCATTCACGAGAGAACGATACACCTAAATTGGTGTCAGAATCAGTCCCATTCCCTAAGGCTCTACTAAGGGAGCCAAAAGGCAAGAAGAAGGATACGCAAGCCTTTATAACCTACGTAATTTGTTCAGGGATGTTGAAATCAAGGTACCCCTGCTCGAGGCTATCAACCACATACCTACTGTCGCCTGATTTTTCAATGACTACACAACACCCAGGCGATAGTCAAAGAAAACGAAGAATTTGGTGGTTCTCTCGCCTCATGTGAGTTGTGCTATACTTTCAAACCTAGCACCGAATCAGAAAGATTCGGGCACACCGCTTATTTCCTGTAGCATCCAATGCTGCAATTTTAACCGTGCCTTGCTTGATCTAGGATCTTCCATCAATCTTATACCAACCATTATGCTCGAAAAATTTTCCTTGGGAAATCTGAAACCCACCCCTATCACGTTATAGTTGGTAGATCGTTTTGTCAAAATTCCAAAGGGTGTGGTGGAAGATGTGGTGGTTAGGGTCAACAGTCTTTGTTTTTCTGTTGACTTTCTTATTTTAGATATGGAAGTTCCTAGCTCACTTTCTGATTGCCCGATCATCCTTGGTCGACCTTTCTTGGCCACAGCCCGCACCCATATCGACTACGAGTCGAGCTGTATTGAGATTGCCATTAGATCTGAAAAGCTCAAGCTGAACATCTTCAAGGCAACCAAGAACTTTGATTGCAATTGTATCAAGGATGACACGTCTGACGAGGGCATGGCCATCAGTGCGTGTATCGGACTAATTGGGACCTATTCTGACTGCTGCGAACTACCTTTAAACACTGACAATTGCCTGACTGACACATATTGTGACGTTCTAACAGAAAGCCATTTTCGCGCATTTGAAAGTCGTTGAAAATTGTTGTATAGTCACGCAAAAACGTTTGTCAAAGATTTGTTTTTTAAAGATAACGAGACTTTGAGTCCCGTAGTTCGTCTCTGGGAGGCGTTGTTTTTGTTTTTGAAATCAATCTTAAAGCCACTCTACTTTATTTAAACGACATGCTGGTGCGTAATATATAGGCGATTAAAGAACAGGCACATAAACCACGCAAATATGATAATCATTTAGCTCAAGGTGATTTCAAACACATAAGATATATATATATAAAATGAAATTTCATTCTCGTGGGAGAGTTGTTGCACAAGGAAATCTAGAGGAAAGATTATACATGAATGCTTAAAATTAAATCTAAAATTAAATCTAACTACCAGAAAATGATTGCATACAAGAATAGCGGGGGGATTTCGCATGCATCATTGGGGGGGAAGTAAGACTATTCTACTAAGCAGTAAATGAAAGCAATAAAAATTATGAAGAGCATGATCTAGAGCTAGAAGAATAGAGGGCATTCAGGGGTGGTCCTCGATGGCCTTGGAGTGGTCGAGAGGAGAATGAGGGGCGGCCAATGTAGCTTAGGCTGACCCTTGGAGAGAAGTAGGGTTGATCTAGCATCCCGGCATGGTGTCCTCCATGGTGGTGGTAGTGAGCTCGTGGAGGTGGAGTGAGTGGCTAAGTGGAGGTGGCGTGAATGGCACCAATGGAGAGCAATTGCCAAGGGAGTGAATGGGTGTAAATGGCCACCCAAGGGGTCTTTTTATAGACCCAATGGAAGCTCTCTAGAGAATTATGGAATTCTCTAGAGAGGCCTATGGTGGGAGCTCGTGGAAGAGTGAGAGAGAGAGGGTGGATGGTTGTTTTTAGATCCACCAAATGTGGATCTAAAAATTGAATGGCTCTTAGTTGCTATTTTTGGCAACCAAGGCAACCACACATGGTAGAGAGTTCTAGAGAACTCTAGGCTAGATATTTTCGTGTGGATGGTGTGTGTGGTTGTGTGTGGGTCGAAACTTAGGTGGCTAGGTTGATTAGGTTGGATTCTAGTGGGTTTAGGTCAAGGTAGGTATCAAATTAGGATTATTGATGTAAACACATTTACACTACTTAAAATGTCTATTTATGCAGGTTCTTAAGCATAGGACTGCATTTCATGATATAAATATTGCATAACATGCATCATCTTGCATTTAGAGTAGTTTGAATAAAATGGAGGTTAATTGTCTCCTTTTATGTGCGTGGACAGGGCAAACATTTTGTCGAGACCTTGGATCAAAGATCCAACCATATGGATGTGATCAGGGTGATGATTGGAGTTCAACGACTCCAAGATCGCCCAAATCAGACATCCGTAGCATCAGATAGTGACCCGGGAACCCTAGAAGATCAAGGGCTAGTATGATGTAAATCCGCACTTCAGATGACAAATCCGACCGCACGGATGTATTCGGATTGACAATCGCATCCCAACGAAACAAAAATCGAGTCAATCCGACATCCGTGGCACCATCTACAACTTCCAGAAGATGGACGACCAAGATAGCGCCACGTGGAGCCATCTCAGCCGCCCAAACGGCCGCTTCATCTTGTGAAGGCCCCGCATCTGATCGCTCTCCGCCATTGGATCTTAATCCAACGGCTGTGGGTGCTCGCACTTAAAAGCGTCCGCTCGACCATCCGCGCCCCATAGCGTAGTGGTCGAGCGCGCTTTCGCAAGCGCCGGGCGCGGGTTCGAGCCATGGAGAGGGGCTGGAAGGCGCGGCGATTGGGCGTGGGTGGAGCATCAGATGGAGATCGGACAGCCACGGGCACCCGGTAGCATCCACGCGCAATTGAACGCACGGGCGGACACGCGATCGCATGCGGGCGGGCGCGCAACGCAGCGAGCGAAGATGCATCTTAAACCGTCCGATCTCGCGATCGGACGGCTGAAAAGTGGCGAACGTGCGCAAGCCATTGAGCGCGCGAGCAGGCGAGGAGGCGTGCACGAGCTGCCCACGATGCCGACGTTGAGGGCTTTAGTGACGGATTTCTCCGTCACTAAAGACCCCTCTTTTATTATTTTTAAGTTGTAATGTCCATTTTGCCCCCACTCCTTACAACTATAAAAGGAGACCCCCTCCATACGAAATTCTCATCCCTTCTTTCTCCTCTCTACCCCTCCAAAGCTCAAGAGAAGCTTGTCCCACACCCAGGATGCTTCTTGCGAGATAAAGTCCAATTTTCGTTCCCCTTCGGAAGTGGATCCCGCGACGACGACGGCATGCTGCTTTGTTCCCATTCTTCTGCTTCGTCCTCCTTCGTCCTGCTTCGTTCTCCTTCGTCCAGGCATCGTCCCGTCCGGCTCGTCCTCCAAGCAACCGTCAAGGAGGATTTCTCTCTCCCTATTCTTTTACTGCTTTCTAGTATAGAGTTACTGCTTTCTAGATTAATCTACTCGTCCTCCAAGCGACAGTCGAGGAGGACATTTCTCCCTCCATTCTTTTAATGCTTTCTAGAGTAAATTTATCACTTTCTAGTGTAATTGTTTTATGCCTTCTAATTGTAATGAACAGTCTCTTCTATGATAAACTCTTTGTTTATTCTACATCTTATTTTGATTTCCAAGTGTAATACTCTCTCTCTCTTACCCTCTCTCTGTCTCTTTTATTAATTGTAAATAATTAGATAGTTTAAATTGAATTACTTCGTGACAAATAAAAAGAAACGTGAAGTTTTTAAATCAAACGTTCACCTCCCTATGTTCGACCCAAAATTCTTTTCGGTATAAATTTTATTTGTTGAACATGAATTCTTCGCTTTCGAACTACAACGACAGGTTTTCCAAAATCGAACATGTTAGCGTAGCGATTCGCAAAAAAACGTTTCAACATTTTGGTGCCGTTGTCGGGGAGGCGACGCTCTTTGATTTCTCTTCGCGTTTTGTATCTTACAAATCATTTACCTCACTTTTCTCCTTTCTTATTGTAATTGCAGGTACTCTTCTGAGACAAGCAAAAGCGGTAGATTGGAGTAAAATGCTGTGGAAGGTTTTGTAAGTTATCCCCCATTCTTTCCCCCTCCATAGATTTCATTCGCCACATTGAATCCAAATTCCAATTAACCTAGCTGTTTGCATATATCCTAGGAATAGTTTGGTTGCTTGGATTCTCACTCACATTCATTCCACCTTCATTTATATATAAAAAAAAAAAGATAATTTTGTGGGGCAATTTTCAACTAACACACAACGTACACCCACATTCAAAGGCACTTAACCAAATTGATTTGTTTCTACTCAACCGAGTTTTGATCTGTGGGACCGGTACACACAAAGCAACACATAAAAGACTAGAAATCATTCTAGGTTAACCATATTTGTGTGCCTAATTAAGTGGTGCATCAGGCAAATTGTCTGAGTTGTTTGGGCTGCACCATTTCAAATAAAATAAACTCATCAAGTAACTGCCAATTAGGTTCAACTCATAAGGATTTACCAGGCACTCCACATTCTTTTTAAGCTTTAAAGGAAAACATCTTCACCCGTGCTTGTAAAACTTGGTGTGCCAATGAAACTTGTTTGAAAATACCTAAAGTTAAACCCTAAAAGCTACTAAGCATGATTTGAACCTTAAAATTCACCACATCAAAAACAATCTTACTTGAAAACCACTAGTTGTGCACGCACACACAAATCAATCAATCATTAAGGGCACAACCCATTTAAAGGGCCCATCACATTCCAAAGCACATTCAAACCTAGCCCTAAATAAAATAAGAGTAGACGTTGGCCTTAAGGATTGGACTCGCTCTTCAGAACCCAGAACGAGATTATTTTCGATTAGTCTATTTCTACTGTTCAATCTGATGTCTAGCTAGGGGAGCAGAGTCAAACGATCGCGGCTGGGGGGTACACTAGGAACCGGAGGCGCAAGCCGAAGGAAGAACCTTCTCCCCAGTCCCTCCTTCTAACTGGTTGGATTGAACAGACAGAAGTAGATCAAATCGTTCCTTTATCTCAAGCCGGGTTTTGGGAGTCTGTAGGTCTGTAGGCTAACCCATTTAAGGACAGGTTTGATTTTTTGTATTGTAGGGCACCTTTCTTCCTCCCGTGTCTCATGAATCCTTCCACATATTTCACGCATTCCCGCTCTTTCCCTCCTGTTGTGAATTATCCTCAACATGAAGATTATCCTAACTCGTATTGTAATCAACCATCAGTTAGTTGGGATAATTCGGATTGGGGATACAATTCCAGACCCCTGTGTTTAGGGTCTAACCCTGAACACTTTAATTCTGATTTCTATCCTTCTCAGAGCTACATCGATTATAGATCGTCTTCCTTTCATGCACAACCTAATACGATCTACAATCGAGAAGGATAAACCGATCCTTACCCATCCTCTGATTTCACTGCCTTTAGGTCATCACCTCTTTTCAATAATCTGGAATGACCTATTATCCGAAAGGGTATAACGAATCTCAATTCATTAATTCCTCTGCATTGATGTCAAACCCACCCAACCCTGAACCAACTCATCTGGTTCAGGTTAACCAGGTTCAAGATAAGGTTCTGGCTAACTTGAGGAATATCATTCAATCTTTAGAAGTTCAGCCAATACCTTACATTGAGAGATTGGAGCCCCTGATTGAAATGATTGATGATTTAAACAAGTCTTTGTTGGATTGGCTCCAGGATGTTAAGGATAAGAACCCGGGTGAGTTTCTACTTGGGAAATTAGCGAAATTGAGGATGAGATTCGTGGTTGCTTTGATTCAATCTTGGAATAATTCCCAGGATGAACCCTCTTCAGGAAAGCCAATGACAGAACCCGCTCAGGCACCTGTTGGGGCGACACATGTTACGAGGCTGACCAGATTGAATTAAAACAACCAATTAAGGATGATCTAATTTCTTCACCTGAGATCCCAAAGCCGAGTTACGAGGAAATGTATGTCTCTGGGGAACACAAAGTGACAACTGATTTTGGGACTTACATTGATACGGATCCTGATGGTGAAGATTCAAGTTGCGAAATCTCACGCGAGTTTTCTCAAAATGATTTCTGTGAGACGATTGGGCCTGAGGAATCTGATAGATCATTTGATAGCCCAATAACTGAGGAAACTGATCTTATTAGGGCACACATTACGGATCCAGAATCGCATTTTCTGGAGGAATCAATTCAATGCCCTGATTATCATCTACACCCTGTTGGGCTTATTGATGATTCTAATTCTGAGATAATTAGACCCAAGTCAATTTTGATTCTGCCACATCATTTAGACTTGGAGATTTCAGACGGGTGATGAATATACAAGAGTTCTTGGAATTTGATATGGTAAATGAGGAGAATATGAGCTAGGAAATTCTAATTTGGGAAGTTAATTTTGGAGGAAATAGAAGATTGAGTCGAAGGGTTCCTTTTAAGCTTAAACCATCAAATCAGAACCCTTACAACATTTGTTTCAAGGATGTTCAACTCAAGCACACATTCAACGGTTATCCTTTTGAGCTTCAATTCTCTATAACCCGACTTTTTGGTCTTGGGTTGCATCCTCATAAATCGCAGGCCCGACCCCACTTACATTCTGATTTTAGGTTTTGGGTAATTTTTATCCAGAACCTAAGATATTCTTGATTATGGGGTGTGGGTCTGCACCACAATCTGGTCCACATCTGTGGTCCTCTGTTGATAGGTCGGAGGATTCTTCTATTTATTCTAATTCTAACCTGCACTTGTGAATTCTTCATTTCTTTTCTTTGTATAGTGTGCCTAGCTGAAGGCACTAAACTCAACACATATACAGTTCTTTTTAATTTTTCATCTCGGAGAGGACCTGACATTCACACAATTCAAGTGCTTTCTTCTCTTTTCCACTCTGTTTTATGTCTTTCTAATACAATGAGGACATTGCATTAGATAGGCATGGGGGGGTGGATATTTATCTCTGAATTCATTCGTTAGCTCTGTAGATTTGTTTTATTGTGATTAAAAAAAAAATTGAAATTAGGAAAGAGAATTTGGGTTTAAGAAAATTTTCAATCTTAGGGAAAACTATATTAAGATCTGAACACAAAGACCCTTCAGGTCTTTGGACTTAATCAGCCCGTGTATCCACTAAAATGTGGATTTGTCTTTTGAGTCCTCGCCATCTTAATTCTATTATAATTGGAATAAATAAGTTTGGGTGATAAGTACATGACTTATTAACCCACCCTCTGATTTGAGGGAATTTTGAGTCTTAAGCATCTACACACTTTCTTTGCACTGACTCGTTGTTCGGTGATTTTAACGAAAATTGGGTAGTTAATGAACCTTCTAGGGTGATATGGCTAGCAAGTTATTATGGGTAACAGCCCATAGGTAGGTTGTCCAAAGCCCAGTCACTGGACCTTTCTCTTTTTCCTATTCTCTGGTAAATCTTAGACTAGGGAAGCCACCGACTTAAAAAAAAAAAAATGAAAAGGAGAAAAGAACAAAAAGAAATAAGCCACACTTCGCCGCACGAGTATGGCTGGCAAGTTGTCGGTGGTAACAGCTCATCGACCGGTTATCCAGAACCCAGCTCAGAAAATGCACTAAAAAAAAGTCTCAAAACACATAGGAAGAAGTGGAGAAGTAGAATAAATCGGGGAGATATACACTGGATTCACCCTTGTGTTGACCCCGTAAAAAAAAATAAAAGCAGGGAGAAAGCTACCGGTTGTAAAGATACACCTTTAGGCAGAAGTCTTTTTTCGGTCACCTAGAGGCGTAGAAATCTGAAGTCCATTTTAATTGCTGGTCAACGAGTCTATCACAATCACAATAAGATGCTTAAAGCTTAGGGTTCTCATCAAATTTTGGGTGAGTTGAATGGCCGTAGAAAGCTACCCTTAAACCCGAAAATTTGAAAATCAAAAAAATTAGAAAAGAGAAAAAGAGAAAAAGAAAATTTTCTTTTAATAAGGCGAGGGCTTGAGGTGGTCTGCATTTTGGCTGATACCCAGGCACTGTTGTGTCTTTGAAAGTTCAATTCCTAAGTAGACAATTTCTTAATGATTGAAAAATAACTCAAGTCCAAATAATCCAACCTAATTCTGTTATAAATAGCATATAGTTTTTGCTAGGGACTAGCAAAAGATAGGCATGGGGTATGATGTTAACACATTTACACTACTTAAAATGTCTATTTATGCATGTTCTTAAGCATAGGATTGCATTTCATGATATAAATATTGCATAACATGCATCATCTTGCATTTAGAGTAGTTTGAATAAAATGGAGGTTAATTGTCTCCTTTTATGTGCTTGGACAGGGCAAACATTTTGTCGGGACCTCGGATCAAAGATCCAACCGTATGGATGTGATCAGGGCGACAATTGGTGTTCAACGACTCCAAGATCGCCCTAATCAGACATCCGTAGCATCAGATAGTGACTCGGGAACCCTAGAAGATCAAGGGCCAGGATGGTGTAAATCTGCACTTCAGATGACAAATCTGACTGCACGGATGAATTCGGAACGACGATCGCAGCCCAACGAAACAAAAATTGAGTCAATCCGACATCCGTGGAACCATCTACAACTTCCAGAAGATGGACGGCCAAGATAGCGCCACGTGGTGCAATCTCAGCCGCCCAAACGGCCGCTTCATCTTGTGAAGGCCCCATGCCCGATCGCTCTCCGCCGTTGGATCTTAATCCAACGGCTGTGGGCACTCGCGCTTAAAAGCGTCCGCTCGACCATCCGCACCTCGTAGCGTAGTGGTCGAGCGCACTTTCGCGAGCGTCGGGCGTGGGTTCGAGCCGTGGAGAGGGGTTAGAAGGCGCGACGATTGGGCACGGGTGGAGCGTCAGATGGAGATCCGACCGCTGCGCGTGCCCGATAGCGTCCACACGCAATTGAACGCGCGGGCGGACGCGCAACGCAGTGGGCGGAGATGCATCTTAAGCCGTCCGATCTCGCGATTGGACGGCTGAAAAGCGGCGAACGTGCACAAGCCGTTGAGCGCGCGAGCAAGTGAGGAGGCGCGCGCGAGCCGCCCACGACCCCCACGTTGAGGGCTTTAGTGACAGATTTATCCGTCACTAAAGACCCCTCTTTTCTTATTTTGAAGTTGTAATGTCCATTTTGCCATGGTGGCTCTTGGCTCAATGGTGCACTTCGCGAATTTTTAAAAATTTTATATTTATAGATTTTTCAAAGTAATGGTGGCATTTGAAAGATGGTTTGAAATGAAGGTTTTTCAGGAATTTACGAATTTTTCGCTAACATATTTTTCGGCAATCGAATTTTCAAGTGAGATTTGAAATCTGGCCGAAAATCAGAAGGTGGTGGAAAAGCTTTTGAAGAAGTTTGAATTTCAAATTCAAGCCTTCCACCAAAAATGCTTTTTTTAAAATATTTCGCACTTTTTATTTTATTTTATTTTTTTTGAAATATTTTCAAAAGATTCAAATGAAAATATCTCTTTCTTTTTTTTTTCTAACCTAGATTCAAAAGGAAACTTAAAGAGATTTTTTTTTCAAAATTTTTGATTTTTTTTAAATTTTTTTTTCCACGAAAATAAGAAAAATCTCTGTTTTTTTTTTCAAAAGAAATTACAGGAAGAAGATCTAGTCCTAGGGCTCAGAAAATAAACCTACTCTAAGAGAATGTGATGTGCAGCTGACTTTCTTCGCCACGCTCGTTGTGTGCCCAGATCCCGTTTTTCTTCCGTGTTCCTGCACATCAACAACGAACTAGAGGCAGATTTGTCAATGATAAGTAAAAGATCGAAATCAATAAAAATGACATCGCCTCCCTGGCAACGGCGCCATTTGACAGAAAGTTGTTTTCGCGCATTTGAAAGTTGTTGAAAATCGTAGTATAGTCGCGCAAAAACCTTCGTCAAAGATTTGATTTTTAAAGATAACGAGACTTTGAGTCCCTGTCGTTCGTCTCTGGGAGGCGTTGTTTTTGTTTTTGAAATCGATCTTAAAGTCGTTCTACTTTATTTAAACGACATGCTGGTGCGTAATATATAGGCGGTTAAAGAACAGGCACTTAAATCACACAAATATGATAATCATTTAGCTCAAGGTGATTTCAAACACATAAGAAATATATATATATATATAAAATGAAATTTCATTCATCATGGGAGAGTTGTTGCACAAGGAAATCTAGAGGAAAGCTTATACATGAATGCTTAAAATTAAATCTAACTACCAGAAAACGATTGCATACAAGAATAGCGGGGGGATTTCGCATGCATCATTGGGGGAGAAGTAAGACTATTCTACTAAGCAGTAAATGAAAGCAACAAAAATTATAAACAGCATGATCTAGAGCTAGAAGAATAGAGGGCATTCAGGGGTGGTCCTCGATGGCCTTGGAGTGGTCGAGAGGAGAATGAGGGGCGGCCAATGTAGCTTAGGCTGACCCTTGGAGAGAAGTAGGGTTGATCTAGCATCCCGGCATGGTGTCCTCCATGGTGGTGGTAGTGAGCTCGTGGAGGTGGAGTGAGTGGCTAAGTGGAGGTGGCGTGAATGGCACCAATGGAGAGCAATTGCCAAGGGAGTGAATGGGTGCAAATGGCCACCCAAGGGGTCTTTTTATAGACCCAATGGAAGCTCTCTAGAGAATTATGGAATTCTCTTGAGAGGCCTATGGTGGGAGCTCGTGGAAGAGTGAGAGAGAGAGGGTGGATGGTTGTTTTTAGATCCACCAAATGTGGATCTAAAAATTGAATGGCTCTTGGTTGCTATTTTTGGCAACCAAGGCAACCACACATGGTAGAGAGTTCTCGAGAACTCTAGGCTAGATATTTTCGTGTGGATGGTGTGTGTGGGTGTGTGTGGGTCGAAACTTAGGTGGCTAGGTTGATTAGGTTGGATTCTAGTGGGTTTAGGTCAAGGTAGGTATCAAATTTGGATTATTGATGTAAACACATTTACACTACTTAAAATGTCTATTTATGCAGGTTCTTAAGCATAGGACTGCATTTCATGATATAAATATTGCATAACATGCATCATCTTGCATTTAGAGTAGTTTGAATAAAATGGAGGTTAATTGTCTCCTTTTATGTGCGTGGACAGGGCAAACATTTTGTCGGGACCTCGGATCAAAGATCCAACCATATGGATGTGATCAGGGTGATGATTGGAGTTCAACGACTCCAAGATCGCCCAAATCAGACATCCGTAGCATCAGATAGTGACCCGGGAACCCTAGAAGATCAAGGGCCAGGATGATGTAAATCCGCACTTCAGATGACAAATCCGACCGCACGGATGTATTCGGATTGACAATCGCATCCCAACGAAACAAAAATCGAGTCAATCCGACATCCGTGGCACCATCTACAACTTCCAGAAGATGGACGACCAAGATAGCGCCACGTGGTGCCATCTCAGCCGCCCAAACGGCTGCTTCATCTTGTGAAGGCCCCGCGCCTGATCTCTCTCTGTCGTTGGATCTTAATCCAACGGCTGTGGGTGCTCGCACTTAAAAGCGTCCGCTCGACCATCCGCGCCCCATAGCGTAGTGGACGAGCGCGCTTTCGCAAGCGCTGGGCGCGGGTTCGAGCCGTGGAGAGGGGCTGGAAGGCACGGCGATTATGCGCGGGTGGAGCATCAGATGGAGATCAGACGGCCACGGGCACCCGGTAGCGTCCATGCGCAATTGCACGCACGGGCGGACACGCGATCGCATGCGGGCGGGTGCGCAACGCAGCGAGCGAAATGCATCTTAAACCGTCCGATCTCGCGATCGGACGGCTGAAAAGTGGCGAACGTGCGCAAGCCGTTGAGCGCGCGAGCAGGCGAGGAGGCGCGCACGAGCTGCCCACGATGCCCACGTTGAGGGCTTTAGTGACGGATTTCTCCGTCACTAAAGACCCCTCTTTTATTATTTTTAAGTTGTAATGTCCATTTTGCCCCCACTCCTTACAACTATAAAACGAGACCCCCTCCATACGAAATTCTCATCCCTTCTTTCTCCTCTCTACCCCTCCAAAGCTCAAGAGAAGCTTGTCCCACACCCAGGATGCTTCTCGCGAGATGAAGTCCAATTTTCGTTCCCCTTCGGAAGTGGATCCTGCAACGACGACGGCATGCTGCTTTGTTCCCGTTCTTCTGCTTCGTCCTCCTTCGTCCTGCTTCGTTCTCCTTCGTCCAGGCATCGTCCCGTCCGACTCGTCCTCCAAGCGACCATCAAGGAGGATTTCTCCCTCCCTATTCTTTTACTGCTTTCTAGTATAGAGTTACTGCTTTCTAGATTAATCTACTCGTCCTCCAAGCGACAGTCGAGGAGGACATTTCTCCCTCCATTCTTTTAATGCTTTCTAGAGTAAATTTATCACTTTCTAGTGTAATTATTTTATGCCTTCTAATTGTAATGAACAGTCTCTTCTATGATAAATTCTTTGTTTATTCTACATCTTATTTTGATTTCCAAGTGTACTACTCTCTCTCTTGCCCTCTCTCTCTCTCTTTTATTAATTGTAAATAATTAGATAGTTTAAATTGAATTACTTCGTGACAAATAAAAAGAAACGTGAAGTTTTTAAATCAAACGTTCACCTCCCTATGTTCGACCCGGAATTCTTTTCGGTATAAATTTTATTTGTTGAACATGAATTCTTCGCTTTCGAACTACAACGACAGGTTTTCCAAAACCGAACATGTTAGCGTAGCGATTCGCAAAAAAACGTTCCAACATTTTGGTGCCGTTGTCGGGGAGGCGACGCTCTTTGATTTCTCTTCGCGTTTTGTAACTTACAATCATTTACCTCACTTTTCACCTTTCTTATTGTAATTGCAGGTACTCTTCTGAGATGAGCAAAAGCGGTAGATTGGAGTAAAATGCTGTGGAAGGTTTTGTAAGTTATCCCCCATTCTTTCCCCCTCCATAGATTTCATTCGCCACATTGAATCCAAATTCCAATTAACCTAGCTGTTTGCATATATCCTAGGAATAGTTTGGTTGCTTGGATTCTCACTCACATTCATTCCACCTTCATTTATATAAAAAAAAAAGATAATTTCGTGGGGCGATTTTCAACTAACACACAACGTACACCCACATTCAAAGGCACTTAACCAAATTGATTTGTTTCTACTCAACCGAGTTTTGATCTGTGGGACCGGTACACACAAAGCAACACATAAAAGACTAGAAATCATTCTAGGTTAACCATATTTGTGTGCCTAATTAAGTGGTGCATCAGCCAAATTGTTTGAGTTGTTTGGGCTGCACCATTTCAAATAAAATAAACTCATCAAGTAGCTGCCAATTAGGTTCAACTCATAAGGATTTACCAGGCACTCCACATTCTTTTTAAGCTTTAAAGGAAAACATCTTCACCCGTGCTTGTAAAACTTGGTGTGCCAATGAAACTTGTTTGAAAATACCTAAAGTTAAACCCTAAAAGCTACTAAGCATGATTTGAACCTTAAAATTCACCACATCAAAAACAATCTTGCTTGAAAACCACTAGTTGTGCACGCACACACAAATCAATCAATCATTAAGGGCACAACCCATTTAAAGGGCCCATCACATTCCAAAGCACATTCAAACCTAGCCCTAAATAAAACAAGAGTAGACGTTGGCCTTAAGGATTGGACTCGCTCTTCAGAACACAGAACGAGATTATTTTCGATTAGTCTATTTCTACTGTTCAATCTGATGTCTAGCTAGGGGAGCAGAGTCAAACGATCGCGGCTGGGGGTACACTAGGAACCGGAGGCGCAAGCCGAAGGAAGAACCTTCTCCCCAGTCCCTCCTTCTAACTGGTTGGATTGAACAGATAGAAGTAGATCAAATCGTTCCTTTATCTCAAGCCGGGTTTTGGGAGTCTGTAGGTCTGTAGGCTAACCCATTTAAGGACAGGTTTGATTTTTTGTATTGCAGGGCACCTTTCTTCCTCCCGTGTCTCATGAATCCTTCCACATATTTCACGCATTCCCGCTCTTTCCCTCCTGTTGTGAATTATCCTCAACATGAAGATTATCCTAACTCGTATTGTAATCAACCATCAGTTAGTTGGGATAATTCGGATTGGGGATACAATTCCAGACCCCTGTGTTTAGGGTCTAACCCTGAACACTTTAATTCTGATTTCTATCCTTCTCAGAGCTACATCGATTATAGATCGTCTTCCTTTCATGCACAACCTAATACGATCTACAATCGAGAAGGATAAACCGATCCTTACCCATCCTCTGATTTCACTGCCTTTAGGTCATCACCTCTTTTCAATAATCTGGAATGACCTATTATCCGAAAGGGTATAACGAATCTCAATTCATTAATTCCTCTGCATTGATGTCAAACCCACCCAACCCTGAACCAACTCATCTGGTTCAGGTTAACCAGGTTCAAGATAAGGTTCTGGCTAACTTGAGGAATATCATTCAATCTTTAGAAGTTCAGCCAATACCTTACATTGAGAGATTGGAGCCCCTGATTGAAATGATTGATGATTTAAACAAGTCTTTGTTGGATTGGCTCCAGGATGTTAAGGATAAGAACCCGGGTGAGTTTCTACTTGGGAAATTAGCGAAATTGAGGATGAGATTCGTGGTTGCTTTGATTCAATCTTGGAATAATTCCCAGGATGAACCCTCTTCAGGAAAGCTAATGACAGAACCCGCTCAGGCACCTGTTGGGGGGACACATGTTACGAGGCTGACCAGATTGAATTAAAACAACCAATTAAGGATGATCTGATTTCTTCACCTGAGATCCCTAAGCCGAGTTACGAGGAAATGTATGTCTCTGGGGAACACAAAGTGACAACTGATTTTGGGACTTACATTGATACGGATCCTGGTGGTGAAGATTCAAGTTGCGAAATCTCACGCGAGTTTTCTCAAAATGATTTCTGTGAGACGATTGGGCCTGAGGAATCTGATAGATCATTTGATAGCCCAATAACTGAGGAAACTGATCTTATTAGGGCACACATTACGGATCCAGAATCGCATTTTCTGGAGGAATCAATTCAATGCCCTGATTATCATCTACACCCTGTTGGGCTTATTGATGATTCTAATTCTGAGATAATTAGACCCAAGTCAATTTTGATTCTGCCACATCATTTAAACTTGGAGATTTCAGACGGGTGATGAATATACAAGAGTTCTTGGAATTTGATATGGTAAATGAGGAGAATATGAGCTAGGAAATTCTAATTTGGGAAGTTAATTTTGGAGGAAATAGAAGATTGAGTCGAAGGGTTCCTTTTAAGCTTAAACCATCAAATCAGATCCCTTACGACATTTGTTTCAAGGATGTTCAACTCAAGCACACATTCAACGATTATCCTTTTGAGCTTCAATTCTCTATAACCCGACTTTTTGGTCTTGGGTTGCATCCTCATAAATCGCAGGCCCGACCCCGCTTACATTCTGATTTTAGGTTTTGGGTAATTTTTATCCAGAACCTAAGATATTCTTGATTATGGGGTGTGGGTCTGCACCACAATCTGGTCCACATCTGTGGACCTCTGTTGATAGGTCGGAGGATTCTTCTATTTATTCTAATTCTAACCTGCACTTGTGAATTCTTCATTTCTTTTCTTTGTATAGTGTGCCTAGCTGAAGGCACTAAACTCAACACATATACAGTTCTTTTTAATTTTTCATCTCGGAGAGGACCTGACATTCACACAATTCAAGTGCTTTCTTCTCTTTTCCACTCTATTTTATGTCTTTCTAATACAATGAGGACATTGCATTAGATAGGCATGGGGGGGTGGATATTTATCTCTGAATTCATTCGTTAGCTCTGTAGATTTGTTTTATTGTGATTAAAAAAAAATTGAAATTAGGAAAGAGAATTTGGGTTTAAGAAAATTTTCAATCTTAGGGAAAACTATATTAAGATCTGAACACAAAGACCCTTCAGGTCTTTGGACTTAATCAGCCCGTGTATCCACTAAAATGTGGATTTGTCTTTTGAGTCCTCTTCATCTTAATTCTATTATAATTGGAATAAATAAGTTTGGGTGATAAGTACACGACTTATTAACCCACCCTCTGATTTGAGGGAATTTTGAGTCTTAAGCATCTACACACTTTCTTTGCACTGACTCGTTGTTCGGTGATTTTAACGAAAATTGGGTAGTTAATGAACCTTCTAGGGTGATATGGCTAGCAAGTTATCATGGGTAACAGCCCATAGGTAGGTTGTCCAAAGCCCAGTCACTGGACCTTTCTCTTTTTCCTACTCTCTGGTAAATCTTAGACTAGGGAAGCCACCGACTTAAAAAAAAAAAAATGAAAAGGAGAAAAGAACAAAAAGAAATAAGCCACACTTCGCCGCACGAGTATGGCTGGCAAGTTGTCGGTGGTAACAGCTCATCGACCGGTTGTCCAGAACCCAGCTCAGAAAATGCACTAAAAAAAAGTCTCAAAACACTTAGGAAGAAGTGGAGAAGTAGAATAAATCGGGGAGATATACACTGGATTCACCCTTGTGTTGACCCCGTAAAAAAAAATAAAAGTAGGGAGAAAGCTACCGGTTGTAAAGATACACCTTTCGGCAGAAGTCTTTTTTCGGTCACCTAGAGGCGTAGAAATCTGAAGTCCATTTTAATTGCTGGTCAACGAGTCTATCACAATCACAATAAGATGCTTAAAGCTTAGGGTTCTCATCAAATTTTGGGTGAGTTGAATGGCCGTAGAAAGCTACCCTTAAACCCGAAGATTTGAAAATCAAAAAAATTAGAAAAGAGAAAAAGAAAATTTTCTTTTAATAAGGCGAGGGCTTGAGGTGGTCTGCATTTTGGCTGATACCCAGGCACTGTTGTGTCTTTGAAAGTTCAATTCCTAAGTAGACAATTTCTTAATGATTGAAAAATAACTCAAGTCCAAATAATCCAACCTAATTCTGCTATAAATAGCATGTAGTTTTTGCTAGGGACTAGCAAAAGATAGGCATGGGGTATGATGTTAACACATTTACACTACTTAAAATGTCTATTTATGCATGTTCTTAAGCATAGGATTGCATTTCATGATATAAATATTGCATAACATGCATCATCTTGCATTTAGAATAGTTTGAATAAAATGGAGGTTAATTGTCTCCTTTTATGTGCTTGGACAGGGCAAACATTTTGCCAGGACCTCGGATCAAAGATCCAACCGTATGGATGTGATCAGGGCGACAATTGGTGTTCAACGACTCCAAGATCGCCCTAATCAGACATCCGTAGCATCAGATAGTGACTCGGGAACCCTAGAAGATCAAGGGCCAGGATGGTGTAAATCTGCACTTCAGATGACAAATCTGACTGCACGGATGAATTCGGAATGACGATCGCAGCCCAACGAAACAAAAATTGAGTCAATCCGACATCCGTGGAACCATCTACAACTTCCAGAAGATGGATGGCCAAGATAGTGCCACGTGGTGCAATCTCAGCCGCCCAAATGGCCGCTTCATCTTGTGAAGGCCCCGTGCCCGATCGCTCTCTGCCGTTGGATCTTAATCCAACGGCTGTGGGCACTCACGCTTAAAAGCGTCCACTCGACCATCCGCACCTCGTAGCGTAGTGGTCGAGCGCACTTTCGCGAGCGTCGGGCGTGGGTTCGAGCCGTGGAGAGGGGTTAGAAGGCACGACGATTGGGCGCGGGTGGAGCGTCAAATGGAGATCGGACCGCTGCGCGTGCCCGATAGTGTCCACGCGCAATTGAACGCGCGGGCGGACGCGCAACGCAGTGGGCGGAGATGCATCTTAAGCCGTCCGATCTCGCGATTGGACGGTTGAAAAGCGGTGAACGTGCATAAGCCGTTGAGCGCGCGAGCAAGCGAGGAGGCGCGCGTGAGCCACCCACGACGCCCACGTTGAGGGCTTTAGTGACAGATTTATCCGTCACTAAAGACCCCTCTTTTCTTATTTTGAAGTTGTAATGTCCATTTTGCCCCCACTCCTTACAACTATAAAAGGAGACCCCCTCCATACGAAATTCTCATCCCTTCTTTCTCCTCTCTACCCCTCCAAAGCTCAAGAGAAGCTTGTCCCACACCCAGGATGCTTCTCGCGAGATAAAGTCCAATTTTCGTTCCCCTTCGGAAGTGGATCCCGCGACGACGACGGCATGCTGCTTTGTTCCCGTTCTTCTGCTTCGTCCTCCTTCGTCCTGCTTCGTTCTCCTTCGTCCAGGCGTCGTCCCGTCCGGCTCGTCCTCCAAGCAACCGTCAAGGAGGATTTCTCTCTCCCTATTCTTTTTACTGCTTTCTAGTATAGAGTTACTGCTTTCTAGATTAATCTACTCGTCCTCCAAGCGACAGTCGAGGAGGACATTTCTCCCTCCATTCTTTTAATGCTTTCTAGAGTAAATTTATCACTTTCTAGTGTAATTGTTTTATGCCTTCTAATTGTAATGAACATTCTCTTCTATGATAAATTCTTTGTTTATTCTACATCTTATTTTGATTTCCAAGTGTAATACTCTCTCTCTCTTACCCTCTCTCTCTCTTTTATTAATTGTAAATAATTAGATAGTTTAAATTGAATTACTTCGTGACAAATAAAAAGAAACGCGAAGTTTTTAAATCAAATGTCCACCTCCCTGTGTTCGACCCGAAATTCTTTTCGGTATAAATTTTATTTGTTGAACATGAATTCTTCGCTTTCGAACTACAACGACAGGTTTTCCAAAATCGAACACGTTAGTGTAGCGATTCGCAAAAAAATGTTTCAACAGTTATAAACCCTAATTCACTAAGGTAAAGTGCAATTAAACTTAATACAAGTTTAATTATGTGTGTGGAAACTTAATTGAGAGTAAAACAACTCAATTAAGTCAGGTCTAGGTCAATTGGACTCTCACTGAGTTCAATTGGATAGTGTGTGCTGAGATCAGGGATCAATTGGACTCAATGAGTCCAATTAAATAGGCTGATGGAATTGACTAAGATCCAAGTCAATTAGGTTTGGTGAGGACCTAATTAGGTCCTTAAGGAGGTCTAGTGGTGATGTACTAGGGTTAGGGCACCTTAATTTAGCTTCCTATGGGGTTGGAATTGGGTTTAGGGACCTAGAGATCCAAGATCAAGGCTTAAATCTCAAAGCAGGAATTGGAGAGCAGTATCAGACATCTAATTATAGAATCAGAAGTCCAGACTTGTTTTCTGGTCATCCAATCAGAGTCAGAAGGGTTTCGGGTTCTGGTTTTGGTATTCTGCAGAAATTGGACGTCTGACAAAGTGTCTGGACGTCCAATAACACTGCAGAAGTGGGTTTGAAGTGTATGGGAGGGAGTTGGCTAAGGGTCCTGGATGTCTTAAAACTTATCTGGACATCCAGAGAAGGGTTGGAACTAGGGTTTTATGGCTTCCTAGGGTGTTGTGACCTAATCTAAGGGTGGCTAAGGCTTGGGGAAGTCTCTAGGCTATCCTAGGGCTAGGATGGACCTAAGCTCTTCACATTTTACTGCTTTATTTCTACTTAATAGAATAGAAAACCTTTAACCCCCTTACATTGTTATTCCTACATCTAAACTAGGCCTTCTGCTTCAGCTCTGCCACAACTCCCATTATTTCAGATCCAGCTTCAGATCCTGCTCCAGATCCAGCTCCAGATCTGCTTATTGCCTGCAATCGACATAATACACTTAATCAGCACATTATAACATTATTTTATGCATAGCTAAAGGAAAGCAGTAAAGATGCAGATAATGAGTATGCATGCATGAATAACCCTAACTTATGCTAAGTCTTAGGTTAATTTAGGTCAATTAAGACCTATGATTGCTGCGCAATCATACCCCCATGCCTAAATCTTGCTAGTCCCTAGCAAATGCAAGACTAAATTATTTACAGCAAGGGTCCCTAAGGGACTGGTTATTTTATCAAGTGTTTGCATAGAGATTTTTCTCCCTTTTGTTTTTATCCTATGCTCTAGAAATCCAGACAATTGTGAAGGTGCAGCTTTGTAGCTTTTGCAACGGATTTGAGTAAAAGCTAATACACCTCTAAAGCCTGTACTTGACCCCTAATAAAAATTCTAGCGGAATAGGCGGATTTCTTCCCTCAGGGTATTCAATATATTTTATGAATTCCACCCTGGCTTTAGGCTTAAGTAGAGAATCTTTGAGGGAAAGGATTGTATATTTGGTGGCTCATTCTCACTTGGTGCTACATAGAGACTAGTACTACAGAATCCAGATTCCCGAATTACTAAGTAACTCAACTCAGAGAAAGACGAGAAAAACTATGTTCCCTTTTGATTCCCTTGTATTCATTCTCTCTTGCTCTTTTTCTTTCTTTTTCTTAGAGCTCACAACCTCACCAGATTCACACATAGGATTTGTATTTGGTGGTCTCACTAGGCATTAACACTTTAATTGAATTCTCATAACCCTAACACTAAGTCGGAATTCCTCAGCCATTATTCAGGTGGTCAGAAACACAAGAAAAATAGGTTAAGGCCATATTTGGTGGAGCTCAATTTTGTTTGGTGGTATTGCCTCAATGCAAATGAAATAAATACTAAATATTCACAAACTCTTTTTCTTCTTCTTCCAAAATTTTTTTTTTTTCTTCTTTTTCTTTTTCTTCTCAATTTTTCTTCCTTTTCATCATTTTTTTTTTCAACGTAGCACAACTGCCATACATCCATGAACTTTATTAAGGAGGCATTATTAGGGATTGGTGGTACTCAAGAGACATTGGGTGGCTTATTTGGTGGAAGTGCCTACTCACGGCACCGGGAGAGACGGATAGGATGGTGTATTTCTAACCTTGACATCAATACCCTCCTTCAGCCGAGGATTCCGTAAAGAATGGTCATAACCATCCACCTTAGCCCTAGTTTTATGAAAACTCGCTTTCCGCATATTTGCCTTATTTGGTAGCTCTCAAAATTTCACACAAAAATGTATACGTGGGAACTGAGAGTGACAACTATGTCTAAACTCAGAGTATCATTACCTAATTATCTAGAATTCCAGATTCCTTGCACTAATCTTAGAGCACCAATACACTCTACTCTCATCTCACACTATTTGGTGGATTTTTGGAAGAAAATCAGCCTGACTCCGAAAAAACTATCCAGGGGTTCAGGAAAAGAAGCACTGCTTCTTCTCGATAGACTGAAGACATTTATCAACCTTCACCGTGAATCCATTGCAAATTCTACGTGTGTGTGAAAAGTTGTACTGGATTCCAGATTACAGGAATCAACTAAAGGATAAAATCCCTAATGCATTCTCTTAATAAAATAATCTT
The DNA here is from genome assembly GCA_037157565.1 of Thalassia testudinum. Taxonomy (NCBI): domain Eukaryota; kingdom Viridiplantae; phylum Streptophyta; class Magnoliopsida; order Alismatales; family Hydrocharitaceae; genus Thalassia; species Thalassia testudinum. The sequence continues at coordinate 42,676,965 of JAZHRO010000015.1, read as the reverse complement.
ATTCATGAATGCAATATCTATATATGCTATAAACATGTAACCTCATATAATTTGTACTTCGTGAATTTCCCGTATCGGGTTACAATTAGCTTGACCCTAAATTTAGAACAAAAGGTGAGCGGGTAAGTCGGAAGTGGCTGTTGCGAACGATTTCTAGCTCCAATGCGAGCACTGGAGGTGGAATCGGTTGTTCTTTTATTTAAGGTCCTAAAGTACATTTTACATGCAGCTCCGAGGTTTTCCTAAGTGTTGGCACAAAAATTTTTTTCAGTTTTTGCTGTATCTACCCCCCCATGCCTAAGTTCTTGCATGTCCTCATGCATGAATATAAAAGAAAATAACTCTAACAGAGGATGAGTGGGTAGAAATCACCTGTAATTGCTCCTGAAATTATATTCATTTAGCACCGGCCAACCTGTTAACATGCAATATACAAAAGGGAAATATGCTAAAACAAAAATATGCTATGTATAAAAATGGTTATGTATAGATGATGGTGAAATGGTATTTATTTGTGCTGAGTTTAACGCCTCCAGCTGGGTGAAAACTCAATCAGATGTCCTCACTAAGATGAATAGTCTCGTCAGGTGGAGGAGGTTCTTGGGCCAAAAATGGCTTGAGGCGCTGGCCATTTACCGTGAATATATGCCCAGATTTGGGGTCCTTGACCTGGACTGCCCCATTAGGATATGGTTGCATCACAACATACGGGCCAGTCCATTTGGATTTAAGCTTCCCTGCAAACAGTTTCAGTCTTGAATCAAATAACCAGACTTGCTGGTTGGGCGTGAATACTTTCCTCCGGATGTGGCGGTCGTGAAAGGCCTTGGTCTTGTCCTTGTATATTAATGCATTCTCATAGGCCTCCCGCCGGATTTCTTCTAATTTGCTGAGCTGGAGTTTCCATTCTCGACCTCCTGCATCGAGGTTGAGGTTGCATTTTCGCACCGCCAAAAGGCACGGTGTTCCAGCTCTACAGGAAGGTGACAGGCCTTGCCATATACCATGCGATATGGTGACATTCCAAGTGGGGCCTTGTATGCGGTCCGATATGCCCAGAGTGCATCGATTAATTTGTCGGACCAGTCCTTCCTGTCTGGTCTAATCATTTTTCGGAGAATCAACTTGATTTGACGGTTAGACACTTCAGCCTACCTATTGGTCTGCGGGTGATACGAGGTGGCTATGCGGTGATGTACCCCATATTTATTTAATAACGACCTGAAATGGGCGTGGATGAAGTGGCTTCCCCCGTCGCTAATCAGAGCACGGGGTATTCCGAATCTCGCGAAAATATTTTGCTGTACAAAAGAAATGACAGTCTTGTGGTCAGCCCGTCATGCCGGGATGGCCTCGACCCACTTCGAGACATAATCAACGGCTAGCAATATGTACTCGAAGCCATGCGAGTTCGGAGAAAGGCCCATAAAATCTATTCCCCAGACGTCGAACACTTCTACGACCATGATGGATTGGAGTGGCATCATGTCTCTCCTGGTCATAGAACCAATCGATTGACATCGTTTACAGCGTTGGGTGTAATCATGTGTATCTCTGAAGATGGTTGGCCAGAAAAATCTCGACTGCAAAATTTTTGCAGCGGTTTTTCGTCCTGAGAAATGGCCACCACATGCATCATTGTGGCAGAAAGATAACACACTGGGATCTCAGAGTCTGGGATGCATCTGCGGATAATTTGGTATGCTCCAATACGGAAGAGCAGTGGGTCATCCCAGAGAGAGTATCTGGCCTCTGCAATGAATTTGAGTTTCGGGTCTTTGGATAGGTTCGCGGGAATTTTGCCTGCAACAAGGTAGTTCGTGAAATCCGCATACCAAGGGAACTCAACAGAATGAATTGCCAAAGTGATTCATCCGGAAATTGTTCATGGATAGGTAGGGAATAAGGAATGTGGTCTGGGTCCAATCTAGATAAGTGATCCGCCACAACATTTTGTTTCCCGGCTTTGTCGCGGATCTCGATATCAAATTCCTGTAATAGAAGGATCCATCTAATGAGTCATGGTTTGGCATCCTTCTTTACCAACAAATTCCAGAGGGCAGAGTGGTCAGTGAAGATTATGACCTTGGACCTTAATAAATATGATCTAAATTTCTCCAACCCGAATACTACTGCTAGCAGTTCTTTCTCAGTGACAGTATAATTGCGCTGAGCCTCATTCAGCGTCTTACTAGCATAGTATATGACAAAAGGTTGTTTCTCCCGACGCTGGCCAAAAACAGCACCGACGGCAAAATCAGAAACGTCGCACATCATTTCAAAATCAAGCGACCAGTCGAGTGGTTGGAGAATCGGGGAGTCAGAAACAGCGCTTCGTAAAGTCTCGAAGGCACTGAGACATGAGGTATTAAATTCAAATGGGATATCGGTAACCAGGAGATTTGTCAAAGGCCGTGCAATTTTTGAAAAATCGCATATAAATCTCCGATAGAAGACGACATGGCCCAAGAATGATCTAATCTGCTTGACCGAGCTAGGTGACGGTAAGTGGGAGATAATCTCTGATTTAGCTCGGTCGACCTCGAGTCCATTTTTGGAGATCCTGTGCCCTAGTATTATACCATCCCTCACCATGAAATGGCTTTTCTCCCAGGATAGTACTAGGTTTACCTCAATACATCGTTTCAGGATCTTTGTGAGGTTTTCAAGACAAGATGCGAAATCATCTCTGAAAACAGAGAAGTCATCCATGAATACCTCCACATAATCCCCAATCATGTTAGAGAAGATAGCCATCATACAACGCTGAAATGTCACTGGTGCGTTGCAGAGGCCAAAGGGCATCCGCCTAAAGGCAAATGTTCCAAAGGGACATGTGAATGTGGTCTTGTCCTGATCTTCCGGGCTAATTGCTACCTGATTATACCCAGAGTATCCATCCAGAAAGCAGAAGAAACTGCGTCCGGCTAACCGTTCCAAGATCTGATCAATGAACGGCAAAGGAAAGTGATCCTTCTAGGTAGCCGTGTTCAGTTTTCTGTAGTCAATGTAGACCCGCCAAGATGTCGCAGTGCGGGTCGAAATGGATTCTCCCTTATCATTCTTTATAACGGTGAGTCCTGCTTTCTTGGGCACTATCTGAATCAGACTCACCCACTGGCTGTCTGAGATTGGATATACAATGCCTGCATCCAACAATTTGATGATCTCCTTCTTAACAACCTCTAGCATATTCGGGTTTAGCCGTCTTTGAGGTTGTCTCGAAGGTTTCACCCCCTCATCCGTGTAAATGTGATGAGTGCAATATGAGGGGCGAATACCGCGGAGATCAGCAATGCTCCACCTGATAGCAGCCCTATGGTCTTGAAGTGTAGAAATTAATTGATGCTCCTGTTCTTGGGTTAATTGGGCATTGATAATGACTGGATATGTCTCCTTTCGCCCAAGAACACGTATTTGAGTGAGTCAGGTAAGGGTTTCAATTCAATTATGAGTGGGTAAGAATCAGAATTTAGAGTGGGAGGAGTAGAATAGAGGGTAGGAATCTGCTGATCCGTGTGCACGTGAATTCTGATTGAGTCGCTCCCTGTGAAGTTGGTTGTGACTACGTTAACGGGAAACTCGTTAGCTGTAGTCACGTCTTCCTGTGATAACAAGGGTGATTCAGTACTATATGGATCAAGATAGCTGGATTCAGGGGTGGTATGGTCAGAAGCACACCCCAAACAGTCAGATCCTCGAGGAGATATGTGTAATGCAGTAGTTTCAATCCCGTGTGGATTGAGGTCCGAGAACCCTGCTAGTGAAGACGAATGATACATTGGGTCGTCACAAAGGAGCCCAGTGTTACCACAGTAAGCCGAATCTTCATCTTCACCATCCTCCTCTATTCGATCACAGTCGAAGTTCTTTGCTACCCTGAATATGTCTAGTCGAAGTCGCTCATTGCCTAGGGCAATCTCCATACACTCGGATGCACAATCGATGTTTGCTCGGGCTGTCGCCAGAAATGGGCGACCCAAAATAATTGGTGCATCTCGGAGATTAAGAGGAACTTCCATATCGAGAACGAAAAAATCTGTGGGAAAGCAGAACCCGTGGACTTTTACGATCACGTTCTCAACCACCCCCCTTGGTGTTTTGACTGATCTGTTAGCCAGCTGAATTGTAATCGAGGTGGGTTTCAACTCCCCAAATCGAAATCGATCAAATACAGCGGTGGGAGTTAAGTTGATGGACGAACCCAAATCTAGGAGGGTCCGATCAAATGGAGAATCCTGCAAAAAGCAAGATATGAGTGGGGTGCCAGGGTCTTTCTTCTTTGGCGGTAGGTCAGCGAGAATCACGGTGCTAGCTTCTTTTGACAGTACCGCCTGTCGTCCAACTCTCGGTTGTCGCTTCGGGGTACAGTAGTCCTTGAAGAACCTAGCGACAGCGGGAATGTGGTCGATAGCCTCGAGGAGGGGGACCTGAATATGCACTTCTTTAAACATCTCTTTCAAGTCCTCGAAATTCCATGTGTCCTTTTTTCGTACTATATTTCGTGTCAGAGCCTCAGGAAAAGGGACGGGAATATCAGGGTTAAGTGGCCTCTTACCCTTATCTACCACAAGAGGCTCCTGAGATGCTGAGGGAGTCGAATCTGCCTGCGGTGAAGGGTGGGAAAAATCAGAACCCGCCTGCCTAGGTGGTGGGTCGAATGTCTTCCTTCCGCTCTGCAATGAGACAACGTGTGCATCGGCTTGCTGTCCATGAGGCGGTGGGGGAGTGGATGGGGCAGAATACACAGGATTCTGCAAAGGTGGCTGGCCTTGCACGTAACCGGGTGGTGCAGTAGGCGCCTGTAGTATGGCGTGTGCCTGTCCCTGCGGTGCCTGAAACCTAGGCGGGGTGCACTGGTTCTACACATATCGAGGATTTGGGATGGGTTGGGAGGGCAAGGCTCCCTGAGTCCTTTGCTCCTGCAACAACTGGTTCTGCGTATTTTGTATGGTCTTAATCTAATCAGCCATCGCCTTCATTATCTGCAAGCTATCTTGTGTAGACTTCCTCATTGATTCTTGCAGCTCCTCTTTCAGCGCCTCCAAAGGGTCGGCCCGCTTTGGAGGGTGGTTGGCAGCTTGGTGCAACGGCTGGCATAACGAGCGGGGTTACTGCTTCTGAGGCGGGAATGGCTGCTGCCTAGGATACGTGTTTTGCGCATTCCCGTATTGCCTGGTCTAATAGTGTGGATCTTGATGTGGTCTCTGTGAATTACTAGACCAGGAGAAGTTCGGATGCTGGCGCCAACCAGGGTTATATGTCTCCGAGTATGGGTTATTACGCTCGTATCCTTGGATAGCACTGACGTCCTCGTAGGCCGAAGATGTCTGAGACGTATATCCGTCAAGGGGATATGCATTATAATCTGTGGGTGGTGCGTAGCCCTGGTCGTAGGGTGCCAGATCTGGATTATTCACGGGATCCTGATATGCGGGATCTCATAAATACGGAGAAGGTGCATCCCGAGTGAGTAGATTAACTCGAGCAGGTGGGGCTTGGGATGCATAAGAGGATCTTGCGGTAATAGAGCTCAAGTCGGATTGACCTTGACTGATCTGGTCAATCTTCTTCTCAATCAGGTTCATTCTATCCAGCTACTTGACGATGATATCCATGTCGGCTCGAATAGAATCTGTGTGAGCCTCGTGGACAGCAACCCACTGCTGACCAGGCCGCTGGAAATGGTTCATAGATGCGGCGTTCATCGAGTTCTCCGCTAATGATTCGAACAGCTCAAATGCGTTGTTCTCGTCTTTTGCGAGAAAATTTTTGCCGCTAGATGCATCGGCCAGATACTGATGTGTGTCATCTAGCCCATGGTAAAAAATCTGAGCCAAGTGCCATCTGGGTATACCATGATGAAGGCATTTTCGGAGAAGGTCATGAAATCTATCCCATGCCTCATGTAATTTCTCCCCAGCTCCCTGGGAGAAACTCGTGATTGCACGTCGCATTGCATTTGTTCGACCGATTGGGAAGAACTTTTGCAAGAATTCACGTCGTAATTCCGGCCAGGTTCCAATTGGCTTCCCAATAGTCCTGAACCAGTATGAAGCTTTGTCCCATAGAGAGAACGGGAAAAGCTTCATCAGAACAATCCCTAGATCAATATTCCTGGGTTGGATCATTTCAGCGAGTCGACTCAGGTCCTCAAGGTGCTGGAACAGATCTTCGCTTGAGTTCCCGTAGAAATGAGTGCTGATCAACCCAATTACACTGGGCTTGAGCTCAAACGCATCTCTGCCTGCGGGAATTCTGACTAGCGGTGCAACGATAGGTGCAGCTGGGTCGTAAAAATCCCGCAGTTGTTCTCCTCGTGGTGGGTGCTGCATCCTGTCAAGAGCCATCAGGATACGATCCATGCTCTGCTGATGCCGCTCCTCAGATTTGGCTTCCAAACGAGCCATCGGGTCTAGATTCTCAATGTCCTGACCCGGTCCAGGTCCAGGATTTGCCATGGTGGCTCTTGGAGTAGAAGAAATGGGGGGAGAAGATGGTCCGGGCGAGGTGACTCGCCTCCTTGGGAGTGGCTCCCAAGATCCAACCAAGTGAGGTCTAAGTGACCTCCTTCCGTGCATACACCGCCCAACCCCTGGGTTGGTGTAGCCACGCAGGACAAGGCTAAGGCCCTGTCAATCAAATGGTCCTTATAAATCAGGTGACCAGATTTTTTCGTTAGGGATTTGAATTCCTGAAGGTAAGTTCGCCATACAACCGACTGAACGTGAATCCTGCCTCTGAAGCTAACCCAGCCAGTCTGGTTACGAGGGGACTAAGGGGAAGGTTCTTCCTTTGGCTTACGCCTCCGGTTCCGTTGACCCCCGAACCACGGTCGTTTGACACTACCCCGCAGACTTAGTCAGCAGGTTTGGCGAGAGAGATTAAATTCGTTCAGTAGTATGACAACGAACTCGGGTTGAATTCGTGTTTTAAAATTATTTTTAACCCGTTTTGTTCAGTGGGGTTTGTGGTGAGTGGCCCACAAGGTGACCAAGCTCACCGGCTAACTAGACTTGATTAAGTCTAGGTTAGCCAAAAGTGTGGTCTCTAGTTGTGACCCTAAAGGTTCAACCTAAGTTGCATGCACTTCTAGGATTTTTTTTTTATTTCAACAGACCACAAAATCAATGTAGATTCTCTGATAATAATTGGAATCCAATTAATTTGAAATTTTGTGAGTAGATTCCTATTTCAATTATTTTTTCAGAGAATGTTTTTTTCGAATTTTTACTATTTCAACCGAATTTTTAGGGAATTTTAAATATCAGGGGGTCAGATTTGGAACTTTGACCCCTGGATGATTTTTTGCCTTAAAACAGTATCAAATGATCTCCAAAAATTCGGAAAAAATATGAAAAATAAATTCAATTAGATCAACTTTCAAACCCCACCATTTTTAGTCAAAAAAGATTTGCAGATTTCTCGGAATCGCTTTTTGAAATTTGAAAATTTTTGAATCTGGGTCAATCTAACCCCTGTGCACTTCGCGAATTTTTAAAAATTTTATATTTATATATTTTTCAAAGTAACGGTGGCATTTGAAAGATGGTTTGAAATGAAGGTTTTTCAGGAATTTACGAATTTTTCGCTAACATATTTTTCGGCAATCGAATTTTCAAGTGAGATTTGAAATCTGGCCGAAAATCAGAAGGTGGTGGAAAAGCTTTTGAAGAGGTTTGAATTTCAAATTCAAGCCTTCCACCAAAAATGCTTTTTTTCAAATATTTCACACTTTTTATTTTATTTTATTTTTTTTGAAATATTTTCAAAAGATTCAAATGAAAATATCTCTTTCTTTTTTTTTTCTAACCTAGATTCAAAAGGAAACTTAAAGAGATTTTTTTTTCAAAATTTTTGATTTTTTTTAAATTTTTTTTCCACGAAAATAAGAAAAACCTCTGTTTTTTTTTTTAAAAGAAATTACAGGAAGAAGATCTAGTCCTAGGGTTCAGAAAATAAACCTACCCTAAGAGAATGTGATGTGCAGCTGACTTTCTTCGACGCGCTCGTTGTGTGCGCAGATCCCGTTTTACTTCCGTGTTCCTGCACATCAACAACGAAGTAGAGGCAGATTTGTCAATGATAAGTAAAAGATCGAAATCAATAAAAATGACATTGCCTCCCTGGCAACAGCGCCATTTGACAGAAAGTCATTTTCGCGCATTTGAAAGTCGTCGAAAATCGTAGTATAGTCGCGCAAAAACCTTCGTCAAAGATTTGATTTTTAAAGATAACGAGACTTTGAGTCCCTGTCGTTCGTCTCTGGGAGGCGTTGTTTTTGTTTTTGAAATCGATCTTAAAGCCGCTCTACTTTATTTAAACGACATGCTGGTGCGTAATATATAGGCGGTTAAAGAACAGGCACTTAAATCACACAAATATGATAATCATTTAGCTCAAGGTGATTTCAAACACATAAGAAATATATATATATATATAAAATGAAATTTCATTCATCATGGGAGAGTTGTTGCACAAGGAAATCTAGAGGAAAGCTTATACATGAATGCTTAAAATTAAATCTAACTACCAGAAAACGATTGCATACAAGAATAGCGGGGGCATTTCACATGCATCATTGGGGGAGAAGTAAGACTATTCTACTAAGCAGTAAATGAAAGCAATAAAAATTATGAAGAGCATGATCTAGAGCTAGAAGAATAGAGGGCATTCAGGGGTGGTCCTCGATTGCCTTGGAGTGGTCGAGAGGAGAATGAAGGGCGGCCAATGTAGCTTAGGCCGACCCTTGGAGAGAAGTAGGGTTGATCCAGCATCCCGGCATGGTATCCTCCATGGTGGTGGTAGTGAGCTCGTGGAGGTGGAGTGAGTGGCTAAGTGGAGGTGGCGTGAATGGCACCAATGGAGAGCAATTGCCAAGGGAGTGAATGGGTGCAAATGGCCACCCAAGGGGTCTTTTTATAGACCCAATGGAAGCTCTCTAGAGAATTATGGAATTCTCTAGAGAGGCCTATGGTGGGAGCTCGTGGAAGAGTGAGAGAGAGAGGGTGGATGGTTGTTTTTAGATCCACCAAATGTGGATCTAAAAATTGAATGGCTCTTGGTTGCTATTTTTGGCAACCAAGGCAACCACACATGGTAGAGAGTTCTCGAGAACTCTAGGCTAGATATTTTCGTGTGGATGGTGTGTGTGGGTGTGTGTGGGTCGAAACTTAGGTGGCTAGGTTGATTAGGTTGGATTCTAGTGGGTTTAGGTCAAGGTAGGTCTCAAATTAGTGTTATAAACCCTAATTCACTAAGGTAAAGTGCAATTAAACTTAATACAAGTTTAATTGGGTGTGTGGAAACTTAATTGAGAGTAAAACAACTCAATTAAGTCAGGTCTAGGTCAATTGGACTCTCACTGAGTCCAATTGGATAGTGTGTGCTGAGATCAAGGCTCAATTGGACTTAATGAGTCCAATTGAATAGGCTGATGGAATTGGCTAAGATCCAAGTCAATTTGGTTTAGTGAGGACCTAATTAGGTCCTTAGGGAGGTCTAGAGGTGATGTACTAGGGTTAGGGCACCTTAATTTAGGTTCCTATGGGGTTGGAATTGGGTTTAGGGACCTAGAGATCCAAGATCAAGGCTTAAATCTCAAAACAGGAATTGGAGAGCAGTATCAGACGTCTAATTATATAATAAGATGTCTTATACTAAAAAATCAGAATTTCAGACTTGTTGTCTGGACGTCCAATCAGAGTCAGGAAGGGTTTCAGGTTCTGTTTTGGGTATTCTGCAGAAATTGGACGTCTGACAAAGTGTCTGGACGTCCAATAACACTGCAGAAGTGGGTTTGAAGTGTGCGGGAGTTGGCTAAGGGTCCTAGACGTCTTAAAACTTATCTGGACGTCTAGAGAAGGGTTGGAAATAGGGTTTTAGGGCTTCCTAGGGTGTTGTGACCTAATCTAAGGGTGGCTAAGGCTTGGGGAAGTCTCTAGGCTATCCTAGGGCTAGGATGGACCTAAGCTCTTCACATTTTACTGCTTTATTTCTACTTAATAGAATAGAAAACCTTTAACCCCCTTACATTATTATTCCTACATCTAAACTAGGCCTTCTGCTCCAGCTCTGCCACAACTCCCGTTATTTCAGACCCAGCTTCAGATCCTGCTCCAGATCCAGCTCCAGATCTGCTTATTGCCTGCAATCGACATAATACACTTAATCAGCACATTATAACATTATTTTATGCATAGCTAAAGGAAAGCAGTAAAGATGCAGATAATGCATATGCATGCATGAATAACCCTAACTTATGCTAAGTCTTAGCTTAATTTAAGTCAATTAAGACCTATGATTGCTGCGCAATCACGTTCCCCCATCTCTCCCTATTCCCGTACCTTCTCCTGACCAGACTTCTGACGAGGTTTTCTCCGCTTCCCATACCTCGTGGTCTGAGTCATATCCGGGCTACTCACCGCCGGTCCACAATCTTGAAGATCGGATTGCACTTTCTTTCCCTCTAAATCAGGCGGATTTGCAACTCCACACTGGGACCTTGAGCCCACATGCTACCCACTGGGGCTATTCCTTTTTGGATCCATCTATCCAAGAAGCCCCTCTTCTTGGCCAATCTGAGGGCCAACTTCTTCCTCCTGACTTGTTTTCAGATCCAGCTGGGATACTCTCGTCCCAAGAAATGCCAGATCTTTCACCATCCACTCCCGAGCTGAAAGAACTGCCTAGTACACTTAAGTATGTTTTCCTATCGCCAAATGAAATGCTCCCCATAATCATCAGTTCAAAATTGATCAAGAAAGAGTGCAAACTAACAAATGTCCTTATGGAACACAAGGCAGCCATTGGATGGTCTTTATCAGATTTATCTGGCATTAGCCCTCCTACTGCACTCACCATATATATACGGAGGAGAGGCTCGACCTTCCCTCGAGATGCAGTGACGTCTCAACCCTAACATGCGGGAGGTCATAAAAAAGGAAATTATTAAGTGGCTGAATGCAGGTATAATCTACCCGATCAACGATAGCCCTTGGGTGAGTCCGATTCACGTCGTGCCCAAAAAGGCGGGACTCACCATCCGTGTCAATGACAAGGGAGAATCCATCCCTACACGCACTCCTACATCTTGGAGAGTGTGTAGATTATAGGAAACTCAATGCTGCAACTAAGAAAGATCACTTTCCGCTACCTTTCATTGACCAAATCTTGGAGCGGTTAGCGGGAAATAAATTTTTCTGTTTCCTGGATGGATTCTCAGGATATAACCAGGTGGCATTTGACCCCTGGGACCAAGAGAAAACCACTTTTACCTGCCCCTTCAGCACCTTTGCATTTAGAAGGATGCTGTTCGGACTTTGTAACACGCCAGCAACTTTCTAGAGATGTATGCTGGCAATATTTCATGACATGGTGGGTGACTTTCTCAAGGTCTTCATGGATGACTTTTTGGTCTTTGGACCATCTTTCGATGACTGTCTTGCTAACCTAACCTGTATCCTTAGGAGATGTATTGATGTAAACCTCATTCTTTCCTGGGAAAAAAGTCATTTTATGGTACACGAGGGAATTGTTCTCGGACATATCATCTCCGATAGGGGTATCGAGGTTGACAGAGCTAAGCCTGATGTAATTGCTGATTTACCTGTGCCTGGCTCTATCAAGCAAATCCACTCCTTCCTAGGACACGTCAGTTTCTATAGGAGATTCATCAAAGATTTCTCCAAGATTTCTCGACCTTTAACTCATCTCCTATTGACCGACGTACCCTTCGATATGGGCCCCAACTGCATACGAGCATTCACGCAGCGGCGTAATGCTGTCACCAAGGCCCCTGTCCTAGAGCCACCTGATTGGTCCCTTGACTTTGAACTCATGTGTGACGCTTCCGACCTTACAGTCGGAGCCATCTTGGGACAAAGACGTGATAGACACCCCTTCGTGGTGTACTATGCTAGTAAGACGTTGGACGAGGCCCAGTGTAATTATACTACCACTGAGAAAGAACTACTGGCGGTCGTCTTTAGGTTGAAGAAATTCCTCTCTTACCTTCTGGGCTCACATGTTATTGTTTTCACAGATCACGCGGCCATTCGCCATCTCATGCATAAGAAGGATGCCAAGCCTAGACTGATTCGTTGGATCCTTCTGCTCAAAGAATTTGACATTGAGATCCGCGATAAGGTCGGAGCCAAGAATGTTGTGGCTGATCATCTTTCGAGACTGCAACCTGACCATATTGGACTTACTCTACTGATTAATGAGATTTTTCTTGATGAGCACCTATTGGCAATTAATGTGGCAAGTGGACCTTGGTATGCTGACATTGCCAATTACCTTACTTCTGGATCCCCACCACGTGGCTGGCCTAAAAATCAGCACGCGCATCTCATGGCAGAAGTAAAGTATTATTTCTGGGATAACCCACTTCTTTTTTGAATAGGTGCTGATCAGATCATCCGTTACTGTATTCCTGACAGCGAATTCCCCAGTGTGCTATCCTTCTACCATGATCAAGCCTGTGGAGGCCATTTCTCTAGGAGGAAAACTGTAGCCAAGGTGTTGCAGTGCGGTTTCTTTTGGCCCTCCCTTCACCAAGATGCACACAATTATGCTAAACATTGCACTAGGTGCCAATCGTTAGGGTCAATGTCACGTCGTGACATGATGCCCTTGCAACCCATCCTAGTTGTGGAAATTTTCGACATTTGGGGAATTGATTTCATGGGTCCCTTTCCTCCTTCCAACGACTTCGAATTTATCCTCGTGGCTGTTGATTATGTTTCGCAATGGATCGAGGCTATTCCCACGCACCGTGCTGACCAAGTTATATCCACTCGATTTGTCAAAGACCACATTTTTGCGCGCTTTGGGATCCCTCGAGCCATTATCTCAGATGGAGGAAGCCACTTTACCCACGCGTCTTTTTGGGCACTTCTGAGGAAATATGGAGTCCACCATCGTATAGCATCCCCATATCATCCTCAGATGAACGGTCAGGCAGAGGTGTCGAACCGACAAATCAAGCAAATTCTCTAGAAAGTGGTTTGGCCTGACCGTAAGGATTGGTCCGACAAGTTGATTGACACACTTTGGGCGTATCAGACCGCCTTCAAGGCTCCCCTTGGTATGTCTCCTTATAGAATCATTTACGGGAAGCCTTGTCATTTGCCCGTGGAGTTGGAACACCGCGCATATTGGGCGGTTCGCCAATGTAACCTCGACCCAGACCTGTGTGGTCGAGAAAGGAAACTCCAACTCCAAGAGCTGAAAGAGCTCCGTCGTGAAGCCTATGATTCTTCCTTCACTTTCAAGCAATGCACTAAGGCTTTTCACGACAGCCGTATTCGGCGGAAGGAATTTGAGCCATCTCAGCAAGTTTGGCTCTACAATGCCCGGCTCAAATTCTTTCCTGGGAAATTGAAGTCCAAATGGATTGGTCCTTTCCTAGTCTCGAGACCATTTCCCAACGAGGCCGTTGAGATTGAAGATCCCAAATCTGGACATAAATTTATGGTCAATGGGCAGCGTTTGAAACCCTATCTTACTCATGAACCTACCCCATTGGAGAAACTGTTGCCCTACTGAAGGGTAACTAATTTTGTGCCTCATTCTGAGTCCAGCTGGGGACGTTAAATTCAGCAATCATTGGGCGGCACCCCAACAACACTCTGCCACTGTCACGCTCACTTCACTTCACCACCCAGCATCCACCCACCCTACCACCCTGCTGCATACCCTACACCTCAGCTCTTGTTACTCGATCTTTCGTCCTTCCTCTACCCTACCCTGCATGCATATGAGGACATAGCATCGTTTGGCAAGGGGGGGTGGATAGGCATCCATAGGATCTGGGTATTTTATGGTATCATGCAGTTTCCATCTATCTATATATAAAAAAAAAATGGTGTTTAGTAATGATCTGAAGGCTGAAGCAAAAATAAAATAAGTGTTTATGGATATTCAACTACTGTTTTGAAGACTTTCCAGGCCATAGAAGCTTGATTCGCTCAGGCTCAGCTTAATTCACTTGATCATTGACAAGATAGATCAGAATCTCTCCTAACCAAGTACGTATTCTTGTACCTGAGACACTAGTACAGGATCCATTGGTTTGCTTCTACTCAAGAGCCTAAGTAATCTTGGTTCACACTACACATATCAAGAAAGACCAGGTGAACATAAGATCCAACCCTAGTGTTCATTAGGGAAGGTGGAGTCCTTACTTGTGCTCCTAGGTAGACTTTTTATCCTAGGCTTTAGTCTTGTGTTTAGGAGAGACTCTTTCCACCAAAAAGGAACTCTCCCTCCGAAAGAAAAGTGTGCTCCTCCAAATAATGTTGTAAGAGATATACTGACATGTGTTTCAAAAAAAAAAAAAAAAAGATGCAAATAAGTCAGTATATCTCTCAAATATCTGTAAAGTCTTCCCCTTACAAAAGTTCTTCAGGGCAAGTTACAAATACCCTATTTTCTTTGAGCCACAAATGTTATAAAATGGGAGTTGAGTTTTCCGTCATCTTTTTAAGGGTCAATCTGAAGACATGAGCTGAAACTGGGACCAACCTGCACTTAAAAATTCGTGAAACCCTGGGCTTGAGTCTTAATGTTCATCTGGTCAGTCTTGATCCTTCACTAAGCACAAGCCATAATCTCTTGAGCTCTCGAGTACGGCAAAAACCTCCTGGATCTTGGAAATCGTACTTAAGGTTTAAATATCAAGAGTCCTGGTTAGTTGAGAGATGGTCTATGTCATGTGAGACTTAAAGTACTGGTAGTCTTCTCTGCAATTGGTTCTCACAATATCCAACAATAAACACACCTATGTTGCCTTAGAAAAAAATCTTCAACTTAAAGATCATTCCCAAATACAATACAAAAATGTTTTGCTAGGGACTAGCAAAACATAGGCATGGGGGTATGATTGCACAGCAAAAATGCACCAACAATTGTACCTTCTTGTGCTATTTCCAAGCATTACCTGTGTATATTAGGTAGCCATAGTCGCATTTGTAAAAATAAACGCATGCATGCATTTATTTGAGAGGGGAGGAGAGTGAATAAAATGGCCTTGAAATTAACGTTTTCCTCAAGTGCTGCCTCACAAAATCACCATCCTCATTTTTTATTTAACTTTGAATTTCTTCTCCACGACTGCAAGGCATGGTAGCTTCTTCCTCGCGCCATGCTCTGCAACAGCTCTCCCTGCCAGCCGCATGCACAGCCAGGGCATGGCTGTGCTTGCCTTCTTCCTCTTTAAAAAGGGCACAGCTTTCTTCTTTGAAGAGAGCCTGGTCAACACAAAAAAAAGAACCCAACTCACCGAACCCTTCCAGGCCGTCTCCTCCCCTCTCCCCTCCATACACAGCCTCTCTTCTCCTTGAAGAGCCACGCTGCGGGGAGGAGCAACTCACAGTGGTACACAACCACCACTGTGAGTCCCACCACCGCCCAGCTCATCAAAGAGCCGGTGGGCGTGGTGGTTCTCTTCTCTGAATTCGTCCTTCAGCCATTTCCGCCATTGCCACAGGAGCTTCAAGCTCGGAAGCTCAAGCAGAAGCAGCGGCAGCCAGCAGCAGTGCAGGCCTCCACGTGCCTCAAGCGCCTGTTCCGTGCCCTCTGCGCGCGCCTGCAGGCCGCCCTTGCCCTTCTCCGCGGCCTTGTCGCAAAGCTCCACCCACCGCCTAGCCGGTTACACGTGTGCCAGCCGGTCAACTTTTTGCCCCTGCACTGTAGCTGCAATCTCACATTGCTACAGTGCGATGACCGAAAAGTTTCTCACTTTTCTGGTCACCAGGCACTCTCTCTTCACGCTGCAACCTTCGCTAGCCCATGCCCGCGTCTCTCCCCACGCCCGCTCCAGTGCCTGCTCCCACGTATGCCGGCACCCACACTCGTCTGCACCTGCATCTTCGCCCACTTCAGCACCTGCCTCTTCGCGCAGCGTAGTGCACTGTGGTCCCTCCCACGCTTGGTCCCTCCTACGTGCGCACGCATCTTCACACGCCTACGCGCCTGCACCTACGTGTGGACATCAGATGATGGCTTAACTCCCTGCCTTCACTCCAGCAAAAGCACGCTCTCTCTCTCTCTCTCTCTTGCTCTCTCTCACAGCACTCTCTCACTCCCTCCTGCAAATACAAACACACACACACTCTCGTACACACTCCCACTCACTTATACACTACTCTATACTTATATATATATACATACATATGTATATATTTATATATATATATATATATTTATATACCTATATATATATACTTATATCTATACATATAGTAGAACCTATATAACTATGTATAAGTATAAATACATATATATATATATATACACATATACTTATACATATATATATAGATCTACATAATATACATAGATACTAATACTAATATATATATATTTACACATATACACATATATATAACTATGTACATATATTACTATATACATATATATATATATATATCTATATCTATATATAGTGATATATACATACATACATATATCTAATTATATATATATATATACATATACATACATCTATCTATACATATATATCTATATATATATATACATACATATATATATATATACATACATAACCACATATACACCTATATAATTAGAACCATATATATATACATATAGATATATATTTACATATATACATACATATATATATATTTTCATATCACCTACCATACATTGTATCGCGGGAATATCTGCACCAGTTGTTGATATTCCCCGATACACGCATACAGAAAGTGTCTTTGCACACATCTTTCACCCATCCATCCTACACTCCACGTGTCACTTCATCCTATTGGTTGCATCTTCCTAGACGATGACCGACTCGACACCGTGCTACACGCCATCTCCACCTCCACCTCCACCCCTTTATACATATATAATATATACATATATATATACTATATTTACTTTATTTCTATTTCTCTTTCCTACCAGTAAAAAGATAAAAAAAAATAGACAAAAGAGAAAAGATAATCCTTGACTTGCAGGTACTTGGTCTTGCGAATAGCAAGGCCAATTTTGGGAACCCTAATTTGGCTCAAAGCCAAGAACCTGATTTTGAGGGTGTACCTCAAGGGCAAAAATTATCAGAAAAAAATCTTAAATAGAAAAACACCAAAAACATAAACGAACAGAAGAGATTCATTGTAGGAAAGGCATAGAAACTTGTTCACTTCTAATCTCGCTTCCCTGAGTTCGACCTTGAGCCTAAAAGTGACTAAGATAAAATCAAGTAGGCCAGGTTAAAAAATTTTTGTAAAAAGATGGTTAGGCTCGATTTAGGTTAACCACTACACTCATTTCAACGATTAAATCACCATATTAACACAACCTATCCGGGCCCAACCAATGCTTTAGCAACATCCATGGTAGGTCTTTAGTGATGTCTTAAATGTTACTAAAGGCCCATGCACGCAACCACCTCCATTCCACCACTATATAAACACCCTTACATCCCCCATTCCTCTTCATCTCTACCTACTCTACTCCCACCTACTCCTAAGCTCTAGTAGCCTACCAAAGCTCCTTTAGAGCTTACTCTCAAGCTCCAAAGGCCTCCTATTAGTGTCATGATCCTACTTCCCACCAAATATTCATCCATCATCCTACCACCTTCATAGGTTGCCTTGGAGCCATCCTCCCACCTCCATTCCGGTAGAAGATCGCCTCCGTCTCCTCACCTCCATTCTAGAGCCTCGGTGAAGCATTCATCTACCCGACTTCCTCCTGCATCTCACCTCCATTGTCCTACATCTCACCTCCTTCATTCAAGCTTTCGCCAGGCACCATCTTCTCATCGAACAGTCGATTCAGGAGATTTCCTCTCACCCCTCTCTCTTTTATGCTTTCATAGATTATTGTAACAAACATTTGCATAATATATCATAGTTGTTTCATCTCGCTTGTGATATATTGCTTGCTTTTTCTCTAAAAATAAAAGAAAAAAATAACAAAACCCCAAAACACCAAAAAGAAACAAAATGAAATGCAGATTTCAAACAAAGTAAACGACGCCTCCCTATGTTCATCTCAGGACTCCCCTTGATTTTTCGATTATAAAATGTATTTGATAGATGTGTTTTGCGAGCTACGACAATGGGTTCTCCAAACCCTAATTTTAATTCGTGAAACATGACTAATCAAGGTTGGTCCTCAATATCCTCAATTCTCGGGTCGACCATTTTTGCAATTCTAGCCCTCAAAAAACTTAGTCCCCTTGTGGGGTTTCTCTATAATGCAACCAACTAAGGATGAAGTGAACATCTTTCGTGCATGCACCAGAGAAGAACAAGGAGGGATGCGAAGGAGACAGGCGGTAGAATAGTGTGCCCATAATCAAGAAAATAAATCTAGGCCCTATGGTGTAGACCTAGGTAACCTAGAAGCCTTGAAGGAATAATCAAATTTGCAAGCACTTAAACCCCTTTTCCCAAAGTTAATCCAACCAGGTTGATTACGAAGGGATTGAAGGGGAGGTTCAACCTTTGGCCCGCATCGCCGGTTCCTTGTTACCCTCCAACCGCGGTTGTCTAACACATCCCCACATCCTAGACGCTAGATTCCACAATGGAAACTAAGGCCAAGTGCTTCACAAACCCAAGTACACTTCTAAGACTTAGATTAGTAGTACCTAGGGTATGTGAACTCAGTTTTAATGTGGGCTAGGTTAGTGCTTGTACTCAATATATGTGATGAGGCATTGTTGGGGGTTATGCTTCTTAAATAATCCAATTGAGCGTATGTGTGCACTCAACAAAACATGGTTTTCAAGCAAGGTTTTTCTTTTTTTTTTTTGATGCGGTATCTTTTAGTGTTCCTTGCTTTAGTGATTTTTAGGGTTAGAATTTCTTGATGGATTCAAGTAATGTTTGTAGTTGGCACAAAATGTTTTGCACACAATGGATGATTGTAAATTTCCTTTTGAGCAAATAATGTGGCCCTAGATGTGGGCACCAATGTAAGGATAAAAGCAACAACCCTAATGTATTCACCCTAAAGTTCATGCAATTCTACTAAGTGAATTGATTTTAGTTTGAGTGGTGCGGCCCAATACAAAACACGTTTGGCTTTGCAAGCACCACTCCAGAAAGAAGAACAATGGAAGAAAGAATTTTTTTTTGGTTTAGGTGGTGGCTTTAAGATGTGGGTCAAGTAGCCATTCACCATACCAATTTTTGGATTTTTTTTATTTTTTTTTCTTTTTAGCAAGCAAACAATCAACTAACCTAGGGTTTATGCACGAGCTTAAATGCAATTTTTTTTTTCAAAAATAAAAGAAAGATGAGATTACGCTAGGTAGAGTGATACTTACGAAAGTTTTCACTGCACTTTGCTCCCAATGTACCATCTTCAAGGGCACTCCTCTTGTCGCTTTCGCACCACATTCCTGTAATCAAACAATAGAAAGAGAGAAAAGCGAGTCAGAAATGTGGGCACCAATGTAAGGATAAAAGCAACAACAAGAGCCATTGCCTCCCTGGCAACGGTGCCAAAAACAAATGTTGAAAAATGCGATATGGTAACTTGTTCATTGTAGCATGCAAATACAACATCAATTTTAATAAGAATATGGATGGTGAGTCCAAGTGTCGAACATAGGGAGGCACAAAATCGAATCAATTAATTGCTTATCTTATTGCCACATGATTATTTGTTTGCTTGCATGAAAAACAGAAAGAGAGAGAGAGAGAGACTAGGGTCAGAAATCCACGATGGAGCACATGCATATAACAAATAGCCTAAGATAATCAAATGGAGCTTGATTCAAAGCACAATAATGTCATAGAAAATCACTACTATTAATTACCAACATAGTCTTACATGAACTAACGTAAAACTTAAAGAAAGCTTAGATAAAGAGACAATGAGATAAACTATGAGTAAAAAGAACTATGGTGGAACAGGAGCTTATCAAGGCAGCCACGATGGTGGAGGATGCTCTGTCAGTGGCTTGGCAGCTCCATGAAGGTGCTTTGCAACTCTATGTATGTGGAAGTATGCTTGGTAGGAGTTAGGAATATATGCTTCCAAATGGAGGCCCATAGGGCCTTTTATAGGCTCGTACCAAATCATTTGGCACAAAAATCATGCCTAATCACGCATGTGCCTGGCCATTATGCCCATAGCCGCATGCTCGCGCACAGACAGCGGCCTGCTCGTACATGCACAGCTAACCGTGGCTGTCATTCATTGGTGCACCTAAGGAGGATCCATGGCTGTCCAATCTAAAACGAAGGGCTCAGATCGTGCCTCATTACTTCCTTCGTGCCTCAGCGCTCTCGGTCATGCGGGAAGAAGCCTCAGCTGTTGGATCGCACATGGAGAGCTAGGATTGCACGAGAGATCATGCTCTTGATCATGTGCAATGCTACACATATGATTGTGCGTGTGATCGCACGTTGCATCACGCATGCTCGCATCGTGCACTTCCGGAGGGGCCACGTTGCCTCTTTCCTCCCCGTTCGATTATTGAGCGACAGTCCAATTTTGCTCGCCACTCACGTGCTACAGATTTGAGCCTCGCGAGGGCTCGAACTCACATCCACTGGCCTTGGTTTGAAGTGGTGACCAATGCGCTACCCTCGCGAGTTTGTCAAGTTTTTGCAAATTCCCTCATGCGCTCTCGACCGTTGGATTGAGATCCAATGATTGAGATCACTTGATGAAGGCATGTTTGAGGAGAGTGCTGAGATGCTGGTGGTCATTGGGCGGCCTAGATGGTGCCACATGGCACCAACTAGGCTATCCATCATCTTTCCTTTGTACCAAATGCTACAGGGCTCCAATCAAGATGATTCTTGCTTCGTTGGACTGCGTTGTCAATCTGGATTCATATGTGTGGTCCAATTGCTCATCTAAGACTTATTTTAATGTGCACTTGTACACATGGCCATTAAACATTAATTATAAGCAATCTAAATGTAGATATTATACGATATTCATGCATTGCTCCCAAACCTACTATAACATGATATTAATGTGCATGCACCGTCAAGATTGACTCTAATTGATGTAATTATCATCATTATATGTAGAGTCATCAAACTTGTAGAGTGCCTAAGACTTAATTTTCTCTCTTTTTGATCCTACAGGACTCACTCAGGTCTTAATTCCATTTCAGATCGCTTAAAGCATAATGGAATGCTTCATAAGCTCAAAGAAGACCTGGGAATTCTTCCCAACCTACAGATCAACAAAGGCATGAACAATGGTTTAGAATTGAATTAACACATAAATCAAAGCTTATAATCATATTCTATGTGACTTTAAATGATTAAATCGACTCAAATAAGCTCTGGGGAGCTTAAAATCTCAACGTGAAGTCAAAGGAGTTCAACTACTGGTCACATTCACCCAAAAGACTCAGAAATGACTTCAGACTTAATTTGATCTCAAGTCTCTTTACAATTGACTCTAACAAATTTGTATCAACCTAGAGAACTTCTAGCAACATCTAAGATCAAGATTAGGGGCTCTCTGCTCCCATGGTAATCGTAGTTGACCAAAATGGGACCAAATGATGATTTTCAGTTCTATGCCTCACAAATCAAATCAATGACTCAAATGGGGAAACTGATCCCAGGAACGTTTTTGGATCATAAAAACTGGACATTGAGCCCTATCCTACTGATTCCAAGTCTTCTGCCTAAGATCTTAAAGTGCTTTGATTGACAAGTCAATCCAAAGCTCTAATAACCTAGCGAAGAGTTGTACTAGATTCAGAATACTCCACTAATGCTTAAGGACTTATTTCTAAACTCAGTAGGTGAAGGAATTACTCAACACAGCTCCACCAGAGCTGAGGAAGATGATAGTCTGGAGTGACTTGATTGATGAAACTCTAGTTTAATATATGGAAAATAATCAGCAAGATCTACTTAGGTATTCTCAGATTATTACAAATAGATTTGAACTCTTTCACTCTTGATCAGAGTCGTCAAAGCTCAACGGAGCTCCGGTAACTCACAGTTGTAGCTATCAAAGTGTCAAACTCCATGAAACAACTTATTAAAGAGCTCGAAAGCTTCCTAAGCACATTGGATTGCTCAAATACACCTCAATTCAATCAAAGAAAGATTAAGGCAACAATGCAAACTTGAATTGATTTGAGATTAAACTTAAGTTCACTGGAATATGTATGTGGCTGAATGATTCAATAGATTAAAGTAAAATGACCTCTGAAGTGAGGAGATGGTTGTAAGATGTTCAAATTAGATGAAAGAACACCTCTAACCTCCACCATGGAAGTGGAGGTCTGTGGTTGAAATGGAATAAGGCATTTTACAATTGTGGACTAATTGAAATCGATAGGGTGGGAATGGATCATAGAATGGCAAGGAGGGTGGAACAAGTGCTAATTTCATGTGATGAAAGCCAATGATGTTGGATTTGACCTCGTCAGAGTCGGAGAAGAATCAGAGAATTAGCTATGCAAATCTACCTAATTAACTACTTAAATCTAAACTAAAGAACTATCTAAAGGTTTTAAGCTACTTACCTGGATAAATGGAGGAAGGAGGCATTGGCAAGGCTTCGATGGATTGGAGGAAATCAAACTTGAAGAAGAAGCAACTTTGGCGAGAGAGTGAAATGGATCAGAGGAGGAGATGGAGTCAGAGCTCTGTCGCCATGGTGGAGTCTTGCATGAGGAGTCGAGAGAGGCGATCAACTCCATCGGAGTTGATCTGAGGAAGAAGGAATAAGTTATTGAAGATAGGAAGAATAGCCTATCAGTAACTTAATGTGGAGAAGAGGGATAGGGATCTTCTAACCGAGATTAGGAGCCTTAGGGGTGTATTTATAATTGTCGAGCTGGTGAAGGTGGATGCACCTAGTCAAGAGATTGTTTAGGTTCATTGGATCCTCCGTCGTCATCTTCAATGAATAGGAGGTTGTCCACGTCAAAAATGATAGTTGACGACACATCTAAGCCGTTAGATGACTAGAGTTTGTTGGAAGGTTCCTTGCCGAGCAAGGAAATGAAGGTTCATTGTCGAATCTTCGGTCATTGGAGCGAAGGCTCATCGATTGTCACTGACCATTGAAAAGGAAGAAGAAAATAGGAAGAAGGGGCTTAAAGGACCAAGATGTAATAAATGAAGGACCTAAATGTGATAAAAGGACTTAATTGCAATATAATCCAAAGACTAAAATGTAAATCATTAATTTAAGTAAATTTATTTATTTATTTTCCAACTTTTTATATTAGATTATACATATATTAAATAATATATTTATGGCCTGAAATTACATTTTTACCCCTTAACTTAATAGTTAATATTATT
Organism: Thalassia testudinum; assembly: GCA_037157565.1. NCBI lineage: Eukaryota > Viridiplantae > Streptophyta > Magnoliopsida > Alismatales > Hydrocharitaceae > Thalassia > Thalassia testudinum. The sequence continues at coordinate 42,653,680 of JAZHRO010000015.1, read as the reverse complement.
ACTTATATTATTAACTTATGTAATACATATAAGCTTAATTATAAATAGCAAAATGCTTAAGTCTAAGTCCTATTTATCAAATAAATATAGATAAATGCTTATTAGTCAATAATTAAGCTATTTTAACTTATAATTAAGGTCCTTGAGTAACATTGGCTTATTTATATATTAACCCTGCTTTAATGATACTACTAGTTAATTATCTAAGTAAACTAGCTTATTTGTGTGAATTAAGAGCTATAATTAAACCCTCATCATGACCTATGCTAAAGTTTTGCTAGTCTCTAACAAAATAATTAGTGAATATGATGAATTAAATGCACCAAGATTTCAGATGAATATAGTTATGATTATCAAGAGAGTTTCAAAAAATATTCCTCTTTTTATATTTTTATAGAATGTTTTCCTTTCAGAGCATTAAGCGGGAATCCACATACAAAGGATTTCAAAATTCAAGAGTACTTCTTAAGATAGATACTTGCAAAAAATAGACTCTTGACGTGAATTCTATTTTGAATCAAACATCTGATACCCCTTTCTGTAATTTGTATATAGCTTAGAAAACCTTGAAAAATTAGAGAGGTCAAGATGGAAAGTATAACATGACTCAATGACTGGAAATCAAATTCTAACTCAAACATTCAACATACACAAATCAGTTCTTAAGCTTGTGAATTCTCATTTTAATCAACTTAAGTTTTTGTAAATTAACTAAACACTCCTTATTAACCAAACTCAAAAACTGAGTACGACCCTTAATCCAAGTAGCCCACGACATCAAGGATAGACATTTAGACCAAGGGCTTTGTCAATATGTCTCCCTTAAGCATCAACCACTAGTTTTTAGAGTTCAATTTCTTAGGCTTTACTACCCACTGAAGGTTTAGTACCTATATGGTTAAAATGTCTGTGCTGGTGAAGTAGATTCATCCTACAGGCATCTGAAGTTGCAAAAATCCACACCTTAAGGCATTAAAATCACAATCCAGGTCATCCCAAATCAAGCCTTTGGCTTGGCCTCACTCAATCTTGGTTGCTTTCTCCTCACCTATTTTTATCCCAAGGTCAACACTCAAGGAGTATACTTCCTTAGCTGGACCACTGGGTCACTTATTCCTAATTTTTATCTCCATATTTTTCTAATCCATTTTCTACAGGTCGAAACACCCATTTATATTGAGGTCTTTTTTTATTAGATGGAGGAGGGTAGCATATATTGTAGTGAGATGCTTTATTTGGTGGATAAATGCATAAGCACCCATTTGTACCATGGTGCATTATTACAAGATGTAACATTTTTTTCTTATCTCCTCATTTTTCTTACTAATAGTAAAAACTCTAAATCTTGTTTCTAGGTGAGTGGCACATCCTTTATCCTTTCAAGAGCCACCCCCACGGAAATCCTTGGGGTAAAAAAGATACAAGACCGATCCCTCTGGTTTCTGTGTTTTCACTGTCTTAGATGCCTATAAGTCAATTCTATTGTGTGTGAAGTTTGGACACTTATGTTACTTACCTCATAAACCAAAGAGTGGACAACAAAGCCCTATACCTTCAAGCCCCTATACCACTAGTATCAATCTGCAGGATCTATACCTTCAAACCCCTATACCATTAGTATCAACCCATAGGATTTGTCAAGATGCAGACCAACCGAGTTTAGTGAACATCCTCGATTGATTAAGCTACCTATAGCTCATTAGGCCTTATGGTTAAAATTCTAAACTAATTTCTTTATTTGATTAGCTTTAAGTTGCAGCCTTTTCACTCAACTTACTGATGAAAATAGAAATTCAAAGGCAAAAAGACATAATCTAGTGTTATTGACTTAGAAAATTACATTTCAATTTCAAAAATCAAGCCTTGTATATGAATTAAGAACATCTTATTCACTCTATTTTCCAAGTAAAGAGTGGGAATACAAATCGTATACTTAGGTTTCAGATTTTTACTCAAAAAATCCTATGACAAGTTCCAAAAACAAGTACTTTTAAAAAGTAGTCAAGACAAAGTCCTTAGTAGGGATTAATGCTATTACTTAGATATCTTTATTAACAAAGTATATACAATTATATTTTTTATTTTCTGACCTTTAAAAGTTACTTGAAAAATTCACAATCCTTATGCTTAATAATTTATATATAATTTATATTGAAGATTCCTTTAAAAAATTCTCCTCCATATGAATAGATTCTCTAAAAATTTAATCCCCCCATAAAAAGGAAAATATTTTTATTATTTTTATTTTTTATATAGTTTTTTAGATTTAACTTTTATGGTTTTGATGAATTTTTTAAATTTTTATAAAAGAATTTTTAAATTTTTACTATTTTTAGTAGAATTTCTATTTATTAGTACACTTATAGTTAATAATATGCACTTTTACACCCCCATGCCAAAATTGTGCAATGTCCTCATTGTATGAAAGGGATGAAAAGAACTTTAACTTCACTTAGTATAGGGTGATAGAAGGAGTCGGATAGAAGAGTTCAATGATCTCAAGCAAATAATTTCTACTTTGACAAACATCAGAGGGAACAGTCAAACCAAGTGAAGAATAGGAACAACGAAATGAATGACTGTGTAGGAATCAGACTTGAAGTTTGAAAGTAGACATAGATGGTAAAATAGAAAGAAAGAAACAGAAAACAACTACGTAAAAATCTCAGGATACTCCCCGAAGAGCGTGGAATGGCTAGTGGAGCATATAACAGTCTCCAACATGACCTAAAGAGTATGGCTCAAGAAAAAGTTTAAGACATTGGTCGTTCACTTTGAAGGGTTGATTCTTGTTGGGTTCAATGACCATTGTCGAAGACTCAAAGAATCTCAAATGGACCAGTCAATTTGGAATGAAGTTTACCAAGAAAGAGCTTAAGACAGGCATTGAAGAGCAACACCTTCTGACCAGGTGTGAAGGATTTGCAGGTAATGTATTTGTCATGGAAGGCTATCAATTTCTCTTTGTACAGCTTAGAACTCTCGCAAGCATCATTTCATATTTCCTCAAGTTTATTATGTTGTAACCTACAGTGATCTCCAACCTTCACAAGGTTAAGATTACAGTTTTTTTATCTCCCAATAATCCTTGTGCTCAATTTCTATGAGAAGATGACATGGTTTCCCGTAAACAAGTCTGTATGGTTACATACCTATAGGTGCCTTGTGGGATGTCCTATATGCCCACAAAGCCTCGTTTAATCAAGTATAGCAATCCTTCCTATCAGGCCTGATTGTCACTTGAAGGATTTTCTTGATATCTTGATTAGAGATCTTGGTTTTCCCATTAGTTTGGGGGTGATAGGGTGTAGCGATACAATATGTGACCTCATAATTTCTAAGTAGGTTCTGAAATTGGGCATTGTAAAAATGGCATTCGCCATCAGAAATGATTGCATGGGGTACCCCGAAATGAGAGATGATATGATTTTGCATGAAAGGAATGATAACTCTAGGTCATTAGTGTGCGTGGGTATGGCTTCGACCAAATGAGAGACGTAATCAACTGTTGCAGTTGAAAATCATTGTAGTTAGGAAAATATTGCGTCGTAGTATAGCGACGAAAATCGATACAACATTTAAATTTATAAAGCTCAAGAAATAGCGAGTTCTGAGGTCGTTCGTAGGAAGCAAATATAGCAAATCAATCCACTAATCAGAACAATTAGGAATAATGAAATGAATAGAATTAATGCTTTAGAAATTGTATTTCAGAGTAAAAATAAAAAGAGAAAAATGGTGGTTGAAACCACCAAATATCCCTAACAACTAAGCACAATATCCCAAATTTCTCAACAGTACTCAAGCCAATATCTCAACCAAAGTCAAAACCAATTTTCCTCAGATCAGACATGAACAACAAGGTTCAAATGCCTTAAGTATCCAACCAAAGCACCCTCTGAATCTTCCCAAGTGTTCAGCGTGAAACCCAAGGTGGAATAGTGCAAAACCGCCCCAATCCTCTCAGAATTCCCTCTCTTTCTCTCTCCTCAGATCTGGATCAGGGGTATACGGGTAATTGGGTAAACAGATTGAGGACCAGGCCCACTGACGTGGTAGTGGGAGAGGTGTGCGCACATGCAGTGAAAGGGACCTCACCTCCTATGCTAAGGCGAATAGCTACTACACGTTATTCAATATATACTAGGAGAAAAATCAAATTCCCACGATGTGGGATTATCTTGAGTGCTTCTTCTCATGTGGTGCAACAGGTCAAGCTTTCATAGAATTAGGGTAGCTGCTTTCTCTGTTGCATTCAATTGAAGACCCTACTACCTTCCTGATGTGAGGCCGCATTGAGTGAGAGTGGCAGCAGGTCAGTTAGTAGCCAGAAAGAGGTAAACACTGTCGAAGAAGACAATAGCAGTGGCATAGCTTTGGCTGAGTACCTGAAAGCACAAAATTGCCGAAGAGCCCCAGTTAAAGCATTTAGGAGCTTCACTGTCGTGTGTAGAGTGCAACGATGGTCGTAGCGAGGTGTATTGTGGTGTGGGGAGGGTGGACAGTGACGGAGATGTTGGCGGAGGATGGGTTTGTTCGGTGGGTCAAGGGCATGTTCAAAAGTCCCAATAAAGTTGGGGCTTTTGATTAGGGAGTCATGGTGGAGCTTTTGGTGGTGGTGATATGCGCTTTGGGTGTGTGTGTTGGCCTAATGAGCTCACTGGAGCTTCACCAGTAGTGGAGAAGATGAGGGGGGAGAGCGATGAACAAGGGGACAAATTTGGTTTCTAATGACCTAAACCTAATCTAGAGAGTAAGAGGGAGAGATAAGACCTAACTATGGATGAATGGGGTAGGAAACCTGCAGTGGTGTGGCTTGCCAATGCTGAGAGAAATGAAGTTCTCTAGTGGGACGAGCGACGACGAGGAGAGGAGGAAGATGCCCTAGCTTTGTTCGACCAAGCATGGATGAAGGGAAGGAAGAAGGAGACACTCTCAATTTGATGGTTGTACGAGGATGGAGGAGGTCGCCGGAGCTTAGGTCGGAGATTGCTGAAGCTTTGGTTGGAGATCGCTGGAATCAAGGAGGAAGAGGTGTTTTGACTTGAAACCTAGCTAAGGAAGATGGGAAATTGATGTGGAGTTTAAATAGAGGGAGATCTGGCCTCTAATTGCGTGGAAATCCTGAGATTTCCTAGCAATTTTTGCAAATCATGGAGTTTTCCTGAGCTCCATGATCAATCATAGATCTCGAGAGATGTTCAATTTTGTAGAGGATCGTCTTAAGAATAGTCTCTCCAAGTTTGGAGATATTTGAAAGAGAAACGAGCAAGAAATCCTCACTCGAAGTTAGCGGTTTTGGGTTTTGAGGTTCTATTCATAAGACAATGGCAACAAGGACCTTTTTGTGAATACAATGAGAAGTTGGGGGCATTTTGGTAATGAAACATAAAACCTAGGGGTTTAAATGTGAAGAATAAAGTTTTTAGGGTCTACAATGCAAACTAGGTCAAGATGGACTCTATTAGGCCTAAATTTTGATGTTATCCTAATTTGGACCCAAGGAATATAATGGTGAACTTGAATTTGAGTTTGGACCATGTTTGACTAGGTAAATTGTATAGGAGCCCAAATCAAGGTAAATTTTTGTGTGAATTTCTATTCTAGGTCAAAATGTGTCCAGACAATCAATATGAAGATACCAAACCACTTAGAATATTTTTTAATGATTTTTAGGATGTGTAGATTGATTTTATCTCAACCAGAACTATTTCAATTTAAGTGTGCAAGGTAATTAGGGTTTTTAATACTGCTTTCGCCCTCACAATGCATGAAACCCTGAATCAGTCAGTGTGAGACCAATTTTTGGTCTTCTAAGTTAATTTAATTTTCAATTAACCCATGAGTAACCCCATGGTTAATCTGAATTTGTGATGTGATGTTAAAACATCAGAATTAACCCCAATTTCTTATCTCCTAAAATCATATCAGAGCAGAATTATGATCCTCACACGATCACTTAGGAGCATTTATCATTGCATTCTGACTAATTCAAGTTAGATATGATCAATGATGGCGTTATAATCAACAACGACTAAAATATACTCAAAGCCAAACGAAGAAGGAACTGAACCCATGAAATCAATGCCCCATATATCAAAGATTTCACAAATGACTATCAGGTTCAGAGGCATTATGTCTCAACGTATCATGCTACCAAAAGTTTAGTAGTGACTACATAGCTGACAATATGCTTGGGAATCTATGAAGAGAGTGGGCTAGTAAAATCGACTTTGCAGAATCTTCACGATAGTTTTTCAACTAGAGAAATGACCACCACAGACCTGGTCATGACAGAAAGAGAGAATAGACTCAATCTCCAAAGAACGCCAGATGATTTGATCATTACAGAGTCTAAAGAGATACTAATCTTCCAAGAAGTAGTATTTAGCCTCTGATGCGAGTCAGGATTTACGATTCCAATCCTAGTCTGATGGAAATCAATGTGTAACCAAATAATTCATAATGTTGGCGTACCAGGGAAGTTATGTAGATATGCTCAAAAGATGTTCATCAAGGAAACGATGAATGATTGATGGAAATGTCTCAATATTCTCACAAAAAAGGAGGGAAAGGTGGTCGGCAACGACATTCTATTATTTCACCTTAGCATGAATGTCTAGGTCAAACTCTTCCAAAAGCAAGGTCCATCTGATTAACCTAGGCTTCATGTCCTTCGAAAGGTGTTTGATTACCGAGTGATCTGAGTACACGAGGATTTGAGAACCCAAGATGTAAGGTTGAAACTTTCCAAGTTCACATATTATTGCTAATAGCTCTTTTTTTGTAACTGTGTAGTTTCTTTGTGTGTCATTCAATATTTTGCTAGCATAGTGATTATCTAGATTTTGTACACTAAAAGGTTGAGTTAAAAAAATCCATCGTTGTAGTTGCGTAAAAATTCACTATCAAATAAAATTCATAACCGAAACTCTGGTGAGTCCCAAGTTGAACACAGGGAGGCGAACATTTGATTAAAAATCACATTTAGAATTATTGTCATTAAGTAGATTAACTGGTCGAATTAAGTCTACACCTGCTATTCTACTTAAAGAATAAATAATAGAAAAGAGAGAGAATAATACAGAGAAAAAGAGAGAGAGAGTGAACCAATATTTCATAGGCAAATGTTAATTACCACTAATTTCTACATCTAGAAATCTATACTAGAAAATAGTAAAAAGAGAGGGATGAGAAAATCCTCCTCGACAGCTGCTTAGAGGATGAGTCATGTTGATGTAGCACCTGGACAATGGGGATTAGATCTTGGGCAAGGGAGAATAGAGCTGGGAGATGGAGAACGAAGCAGGGCAACATCGCAGCAGGATCTGCTTCCCAAATGGTTGCAAGAAGACAACCATAGGATGCTCCACGAAGGGGGTGAGAAGATAGGAAAATTATTTTATTCTAGCTCTAATGGAACATCTCGGGTATGGGACCAGCTCGTAGAGCTTTAGAGTGGGAGAGAGAAGAAGAGAAGGGATGATAAGAATGAGGGGTATAGGATCCCTTTTATAGGCAAGGGGAAAGGTGTAGAAAGGTCCTTTTAAATCCTTGAAATAAATGGCAGGGTCTTTAGTGATGCTTGCAAGCATCACTAAAAACCCTACCATTTATTGCAAGCGTTACTAAAGTCCCTACATCGCTAAAACTTGCGTGGAAGGAGGGTTGTGTGATCAAGATCGAATGTTCCACATGGAGCCACGTGGCCCCACCGCTTACCTTCAGCCGTTGAAGCCTCAGATTATGCATCTCACCACCATCAGTCATTCGATTGTTCAATCAGATGGCTTAAAATCCATCTCACCCTGCCACGTGTCAAATTGCATGTGGATAACCACGTGATCACTCGTGTCTACTGAACACTCACATCTAGCGCTCGAAATCACGCTACATCACCTCCTCAATCGCTACTCGATGTCGATTGAATGGTCCAATTTCAGTGTAAGCGGGCGCACTGTAAATTTGAGGCGCATGGAGACTCGAACATGCACCCTTGCTTGGATGGTAAGTCACTTCACCAATGACCTATCTCATTGGATTGTCGAGATGATGCACTCCAGCTCAATCTCTCACGGCCGTTTGATGAAGATCCAACGACTATGATTGCATGATGAATTCTTCTTGAGGTGGCATTGTAGCTTAGCTAGAACGCATCTCAACCATTGGACGGTGACCCAATAGCTATGATCACCCTATGACTTTTCCCTTTAGGATAAATGAGGTGGCTGTGGCTTTGGGTAGCCTGGATGATGCCATGTGACTTCATCTGGGCCATCCATCTTCAAATGCTTCTAGATGGTGCCATAGATGTCAGATTGGGTCGATTTTCATGCCGTTGGGCTGCAATCATCAATATGAACCCATTCATGCAGTTGGATTTGTCATCTAAGGTACAGATTTATAACACCTTGACCCTTGACATCTGATCTTTCTCGGACAGCATCTAATGCTATGGAAATCTAATCAGAGCGATCTCAGAGTTGTTGAAATCCAATCGTCGCCCTGATCAGATCCATACGGTTGGATCTTCAATCCGAGGTCCCGAAATGATATTGCCTTGTCCCTTGATCACAAAAAGGGAAAATTAACCTATAATTTGTACAATCTAACTTAAATGCAAAATGATGCATGCTATACAATATTTATAATAAATGATGCAATTATGCACCTAATAACATGCATTAATAGACAGTTTATGTGAAATAGATGTATCTACATCACAGACCAATGCGTATCTTTTGCTAGTCCCTAGCAAAACTACATGCTATTTATAAGAGACTTAGGATCAAATTACTTGGGCAATATTTATTTCTCAACACCAAGGAATTTCTACTAAAGACCTGAACTACCTAAACTCAACAGTGCCTGAGTGTTTGCCAAAATGCAGGTTGCCCCAAGCCCTCACCTTACTCAAATGCAAATACATTTACTTTCTTTCTTTTTCTTCTTTTTTTTAATTTTTTTGAGTTAAGAGTTTTGGGGCAGCTTTCTACAGCTACCCAACCCACCAAAGACTCAAAAAGAACCATAAGTTATAGGCATCTTTTTGTGATTATGATAGAATCACTGATTAGTAATCAAAATGAACTTTAGGTTTCTGCAAACCCTAGGTGACCCTAATGAAGAATTTCTACTTAAAGGTGTATCTATCTGACTGGTAGCTTTCTCCCTACTTATTTTTATGGGATCAACACAAGGGCGAACTCAGTGTATATCTCCCCGACTTATTTTACTTCTCTTCTTCCTAAGTGTTTGGAATTAAACGTGCATTTCATGAGTTGAGTTCTAGACAACCAGCCAATGAGCTGTTACCTACAACAACTTGCCAGCCATACTTATGTGGTGAAGTGTGTCTTATTTATTTTTGTCTTCTTTTCTATTTCTTTCTCTTTTTTTCTTTCTTTTTGGATATTTTTCTTTTTTTTAAAATAGGAGAGTTCCCTGATCTAAGATTTACCTAAAGGTAGTAGAAAGAAAATGGTTGTGTGGCTGGGCTCTAGACAACCAGCCAATGGCATATTACCCATGATAACTTGCCAGCCATATCACCCTAGAAGGTTCATTAGCTACCAAATTTTAATTAAAACTGTCGAAAAGTGAGTCAGTGTAAATAGTGTGCAGATGCTTAGACTATAAGTTTCCTTAAATCAGAGGACAAGTTGATAAGTGGTGTACATATCACCTCAACTTATTTAACTAATTAGACATGAATTTAGAATGGCAAGGACTTGAGAAACAAGTCCACATTTTAGCGGATACCTGGGCTGCCTAAGCTCAAAGACCTAAAGAATCTAAGTGTTCAGGTCCTATGGTATCATTTCCTAAAGTTGAAAAACTTTAATGCCCAAATTCTCTTTTCCTAATACTCTTTTTTAAAATAAAGATAAAAAGAATAAAATAAAAAGAATCTACGGAGCTAACAAAATAATTCAGATAAAGATATCCACCCCCCATGCCTTTCTAATGCAATGTACTCATTGTATTAAAAAGACATGAAAAAGAGTTGAGTAGAGAAGAAAGCACATGGAATTCATGATTACCTAGTCAGCTCCGAGATGAAAAGAGACTATATACATGCAAAATTTAGTGCCTTCAACTAGGCATACCATACAAACAAAGAGGAAATAAAGAATTCACAGGTGCAGCTCAAGATCAGAATAAAAAGATCAATCTTTGGACTCGCAAGGAGATGTCCACAGATGTGGACTAGGTTATGATGTAGACCCATGTCCCATGGTCGAGTATATTTAAGGTTCTGAATAAAAATTACCCAGAATCAAAGATCATTGTGTAAGCAAGGCCAGGCCTACGGTTTGTGATGATTCAACCCAAGTCCAAAAAGTCAGGCAATAGGAAGATTTGTATCAAAAAGATAATTAGTTAATTTGTGCTTGGGTTGGACATCCTCAGAGTTGAAAATGTCATAAGGGTCCTGGTAGAAGGTTGGTGGTTTCAAATCTATAAGAACCCTTAGACTCAATTTTCTACTTCCTCTGGAATTGACTTCCCAAATCTTCATTTCCCAGCTCCTACCCTCCATAATCATTTCGGATTCTAGGACCTCCTACATGTTATTTGAAAGAGCGATCTATGTTTTCGATAAAAATTTTAACATAAAATGACGTGTTGTTATAGTTCGTTGCACAGTAGAAAATCGCTTTTCAAAACATTTAATATTCAAAATCTAACCATGAAAATAGTTAGGTCATCTCCATAAGGAGGAATTAGCCTATTGGACTAGTGCATAGTACTTCGTTTATTCGGGAATCTCAACAGGTGTGCACATGACTTAGTGCAACTCATTTTCTCACATAAATGCTCATTTTAATCAATTAATCATGAATGTAGGTATTTATATGCAAAATTATCACAATATAATATTCTATTAAGTAATGATCTTGGTAATGGTAATCAATGTAAATACTAATTTCCAACAAAACATTCCTTATTTGTGATAATCAATGTGGCATGCTCTTATCTAATTCATGAGATACTCAACCAGAAGCAATTTATCAAGAATAGAGAGATATGCATGCAAATTCACCTTAATATATTAATTTGTTAAATAAATGAATAGGAAAGCTTCCAATGGCATTTTTCATAAATATGAATTGGATGGAAAACAACGGCTTTTGCCTCTTTCCTCCATGCACATGAGTGGGTCCATGGCAGTGCGAACCTCTTGCGACAGAGGTGTGTTGAGACGAGGGCTTCAAGATGGTAGTGACGGGGCATCGACAGGTGGCCGGAGTTGGCCAGTCGGCAGAGGAGAAGCTCACCAATGGTGGGTTGTGCATGCATGCGCATGGACTGTTATGGCTCACGTGGAGGCGTGGAAGGGGTTGGTGTGCTACGTGGAGATCCCCAGTGGTGTTGTCGTGGAGAATGGGTGGCTGGAGATGGCCGTTGGGGAGGTGGCTGCAAGCTTTAGGTTCCTTCGACTATGCAGGGAGGAGGAAGAAGAAGAAGAAGAAGGAGTGTGCACGGGCTAGCGGCATCGGCTGCTTTGGCTGTGGGCACGAGCATGCACGCACATGCAAGGAGGAAGCACTGTAGCTGCACGCGCGATGGCTACACGAGCGGTGAGGAGGCAAGCTGCACGTAAGGGTGGTGCATTCGGGAGGTGCTCTGCGGCGAGGGAGTTTTTTTTTGTTTGGTGGAGAAGATGAAGGTGGTGATAGTGGATGGAGCGGTTGATGTTGGTGGTGCATTTGTTAGGGAAGAGCGGGAAAGGGTGTGGTGTGTGCTGTCACTACACACCACTTTGTCGGAGATGAGCAGTGATGTTGGAGCAAGCTAGGGCCACGGTGCGCACTTTGTTCATAGGGTGCATTTGTTCTACGGTGATGGAGGAAGGAGGAGATCCCCGTAGGGGGGAAGGATAATCTCAGCGGATGGCTGGCCATGACTTTTTAAAAACTTCATTTATTATTTTCTTCGGCCATAAGCCTCTCCAACCACTCGCGAGGATCGCGAGTGGTTGGAATAAAAGGATAAGTCTAGCGGTGACACATCAGACATCTGATTTGAGCTTCAGACGTCCTAAAAAAATGTAAAGCCAGTGAGTTTGTGATAGTGGTTCCAAATGTCCAATCTAAGCTGAGGACGTCTTATATAAGCAAAAATGGACGTCTGACTTTTGCACCTATCCTACATTCATCAAATAAATAATGTTACCATATCATATGTTGTTAAATGTAAAATCAACGCATAAAATTATATGCTGACTATGGTGAATAATCGTATAACTCCTAATCAATTAACAACTAAGAATAACTAATTAAAGAGAACTTAGACCAAATAATAATCCACTAAAGTGAACTTATCAAATGCCCCCATGCCTAAGTTTTGCTAGTCCGGAGCAAAAGTGAAAAACAATAGAAGTAACCAAAAGATTTTTTCTTTTCTTATTCCAAAAATTGAGATCCACACAAATTTGAAGTGATAGTAGCCTAGGTAACGGATCCAAGTGAAAAGCCAACCTATACTTAAAGTTTGTACTTAACCCTTGGTAAACATTTTATTAGGATAGGCAACTACTTCCTTCAAGGATAAAGCAGAAAATAATCTATAATTTGACCCTGACTTTTTGGCTTAGGTAGGAGATACTGAGTTGAATGGATTTATATTTGGTGGCTCACACTCATCTGATGCTACATGTAGTCTAGTACTGCAGACTCTAACACTCCATACTATCAAATGAGTCAACCTGGAGAGAGGCTAAACAACTGTGCTCTTTTAGTGTTCCCATGTGTTCACTCTTTTTCGTCTTCTCTTTCTGAGATCACAAATCTCACCAGATTTTGTAAATGTACTCACTGTTTGGCAGCCTCACATGACATTCACACTTCAATTAAAGTCCTAATAACCCTACAACTAAGTTAGAGGACCTCAACTAGTATTCGGGCGATCACAAATACTGAGAAGTAGGCATGGGTCATATTTGGTAGATCGCAAAGGGTGTTTTTGTTGTTGCCTCGAAAACATTGACATATAATGAAAAAATGACAAGAAGATGAACTCCAAACACAGACTCTTTTCTTTTTCTTTTTCTCTTTTTTTTAAATATTTTTTTCTAAATATAAATATTTCCTTTTTTCTCACTTTTTCTTCTTTTTTTTTCTTTCAACTACTAACACAAAATGACACATACTTTCATTTATGAGGCATTATTAGGAATGATGATGGTCAAGAGGATATTGTGTGGCCTATTTGGTGGAAGTGTCTACTCTCTTCACCTGGAAGGAATGGATAAGACAATCATATTTCTGACCTTTGACATTACTACCCTCCTTCAGCTGAGGACTCTATGAAGGACGGTTGTAACCATTCACCATAGTCATAGTTTTATTGAGAGCACCTCTGTGTATCTGCCTTATTTAGTGACTCTCAGGAATTCACACAATGTACGCACACAGGAACAGAGAGTGAAAACTATGCCTAACTCTAAGGTATCATCATATATTTATACAGAACTTAAAAGTCCTTTCACTAGACTTAGCGCATCAGTAGTCTCTCTACTTTCTTCTCACAAATATTAGGTGGATCTAACAAAAGATAGTATGTCTGACTCCCTATTAACTATCCAAGGGTTTAGCAAACTAAAAATGCTTATTGATTTTCTATAAAGATCCATTACCCAGTCTATGTGAAGTGAAGTAACTGTACTGGATTCTAAACTTAAGAAATAATTTTAAGAGGAAAAATCTTTAATGAAAGCTCCTTGATATAGAGGTTTTGCTAGGGCTAACCAATTTAGCTCAAGAAAAGAGTTTTTTTTTATGCTAATGCACATAACCTAAATGCATGAATACTTCCTAAAATGGAAAATGCACCCCCCATGCCTAAATTCTATAATGTCCTCATTATAAAATTAAAACAGGGGGAGAAAGGAAGGAAATCACTTGATGAGACGTTATTCTGAACACTGGGTTGCCTCCTAACAAGCGCTGCATTTTCTATCAGTAGCCAGACTTATATGGAACCTGTAAGTCTGGTCCCAGATAGAAAGAGCTAGGCCTTAAGAATATGCGTAACAGTGCGGGACTAAAAAATAGGTAGCCATAGATGTTGCCGAGCTAATGATGCAACGTGATTCCAAATGCTCGCCAGAAGACATGAAAGCAAAGAACCTCGTTGGTTGCTGATGCCAACACCATCATGAGCCATAACTAGCTCATTTTGATCCAATTAAGTCTGTAAATGCTCCTACACAACTGCTAGAGAGCCATATTTCAATACAAAGTCATTCTGAGGGAAAGATAAGAAAATAAGGTTAAAACTGCAGGTTTTACCATCATATCATGAATGCAGTACAATCACAAGTTTCCTCAGGGGGTAATTAAGGGTCAAATAATCCTAAAAGGCTAACAAGTGGGTTAGAATAGACAAAAAAGGGTTTGCACATGTTTTGAGAATTAACTGACTTTTAAAATCCTAAAAACAAACCTACTTAATTAACTAAGGTTCTGGTTAGAATAAAATTCACCTAAACCCTCCAAAAATTCATATAAAAATATTCTCAAGGGTTTGGAACCATCAATTTGACCATCATAACTCGTTTTGACCCAAAATAGTCTCAGACAAACATTTACCCTAATTTAGCTTTCTGCATAAATTACCCAACCAAACTTGGTCAAAACCTAAATATAACTTCACCATTAAATTCCTTGGGTCCAAATTAGGTTTATGCCAAAATTTGGGCCCAATCTAAGATCATCTTTACAAAGTTTGCATTTTGATCCAGTTAGACTCTTTCTATCTCATTCAGACCCTAAACTTTAGAATTCTCTTACAAATAGCCCCCCAACTTGTTTATCTTCTTCACAAACAGGTGCCCGTGCCATTTTTGAAGGTTAAACCTTCACCGTCGAGTTTTGAGCGAGGATTTCTCGCTCGATTCTCAATCAATCAATCCCAGATTTGAAACACAAATTCCTTGGGAAATTCCCTTCCAAATGAGCCCATTCAAGGATCCCAACTTCTTCCCAAAATCTCATGCGAACCTTTAGAAGGAATGGGTATCATTCGTTTACATAAGCTTCAAGGTTTCCAAGCTTGTTTCCAAGCTTGGAACCTCCTCTTAAGAACTATGAAAGCACCTCCGCAACCTTTCACAATTTTTCAGCAAGTCTTCGCGCATCAAACGACCTAAAAACCCATCTTCGACCACTGAAGACCAATGCTCCGGTGACCCCCCTGGATCTCCCTCCTCCAGTTGTCCAACCATCAAATTAGATGGGCTAAACTCCTCTTCTTTTTGTCACAACCCTCCCCAACCAAAGGGAGGGCATTCCTCCATCTACATTGCCGTCGCCGACTCGCCGCTTCTTCCTCCTTCTCCGACTCCGATCGACCAACACTGGAGCCCTCCGCCTCCCTATCCTCTCGCTAAGCCCCTCTTCATCTCTCTCTCTCTTTTTATTTCACTTTTCCACTCTCTACACATACTTACGACCACCACTTCTTCCTCACTGCACTTCATCCTCTCCACCTCCAGCGAAGCTCCTGCGATGCCTACACACCGCTCCACTACTCGAAACTTGCTGTTGTCACCTCCATCAGCTCCGCTGTGCTCCACAGACCAAAACCCTCAAGAAATTGAGGGATTTGGTCCCTCACTTGCTCTATCGAACACCACACCTATGCACTTCATTCTCCGACGTTGAGTAGCCACCTCACACACATTCACCCCTCAATGACACTACCGTTGCATTCGCCTCATCAAGGCAAAACTTCTGAGTGTACTGGCTGGGGTGTTTAGCCCGTATTCATCTTCTTCAGGTCTGGAGCCACGGCGCCATTGGAGGAGCTTCTTCGAAGATCTCCAAGTACTGTTCTTGCATCTTCAACTCTAGGTGCTACACCTAGGTCGAGCAGAAGACTTCCAGGAAGGAGTTCATGGTGACAATTGAAGTCGCCAGACCCTATTGCTACCTCAATTCAAGCCATCTTCACTAAGCTGTGGACGTGAGAAGAAAGGTGGGACTTTAGTCCCACCTCAGAAGCTTAAGAGTGCATGTGGACGCATAAATTGAAAAAGTGACTAGGGCTTATCACCTCAAACACTTGGGGAGGTGAGGTCCCTCGCTAACCCATCACCTTCGTTTTGCCTGTGACCCATCCCCCACAGGCCTGGCGCAGACCCAACCTGCCTAACCCAATTTCACTCCTCGGCTGCGACCACACCCGTAGCCCTGGACCCGGGTGCACTCTAGGTCTGAAAACTGATAACCCGATACTGTTGGAAGCTCTGGGAGAGCGTGACCCAAGGAGAGAGAGAGGATCGTGTGTGGGGGCATGGGGGTTTTTCTCTGAGAAGGTTTGGCTAACACTTAGCCAAATTGAGGATCCTTCCCCCTCTGCGTGAAGAGCAAAGAAGCAAAAAAGAAGAGAAGAAGCAGAAGAAAGAAAAGAAGAACAAGGCAACAGAAGAAAGAAGAAAGAGAGCCACACAGAGAGAAAGAATAGAAGAAGAAGAGTAGAGGTGAGAAAGAAAGAAGAAAGGCAGAAGAAGAGAAGAGGAAGAAAAGCAAGGAAGAAGGAAAGCCAGAATCAGACATTTAAGATGTCTGATTGAATATTCAGACGACTGAGATCATTTCATATATATATCTATTGAATTCTATTTGCCATTATTGTAGGGAGTAATTGGTGATTCAAATCACCATTTTACTCCATTCTTTTTGCAGTCTGATACTTGCTCTAAATCAATTTCAATTTCGCATTTCTATTGTTTAAATTACAATTTTGAGAATTGAATTCCCTATTTGCTCCCAGCAAACGACCTCTTAATTTTTCGAGTATGAATTTTATTTGTTTGAGCACTATTTTGGCTATATTACAACGAGGCAATTCTAAAACATCGATTTATCGCTCGAACATTTTGGTGTCGTTGCCAGGGAGCAACGCTCAATTTAGATCTCTTGATTGCAATATCAGGTTGGATTCTAACTTGCTACATCTCTTTTGATTGTGATCTATTTTAGGAACTCATTAAAGGAATATCGGCCATACATCAACCACTCTAGGGGTAGGTAAACTCCATCTACCTTCTTCTAAGCCCCTGATTCTGAAAAAAAAAAAGCTAAAAAAGAGATAAATCAATTAGGGCTACTTGCATTATATTCTTAGAATAACCATCAAGCTCCTGATTTGATACATTATAGAGAACATCCAAACCCTGATTTGTGCACCTACTTAAGATCTTAAGGTATATAGGGCTATCACATTCTTATTTGAGCCTTAGGTACAACATTTTGACAAATTAAATTGGACCAAATTAGAGCCAATTAAGGATTCTAGTTTAAGGTTTTAGAGACACACTTGCTTAATCAAGAATTGATCTTTCCAAACAATGTGTGCCTAAACCTTAATTGAATTGATTTATTCAAGCAAAACCCTAAAATCAGGCTATTAAATTCATTTGAACACTAAAAGAAGGACCTAAATTTCTCTAAAGGACAATACAGGTGAAGTTGACCCACCTTGTTGGGTTAACCAATCTTCAAATTAGGTCACCTTTCACAAAAACATCTTAAATTTTGAAGTGAAATCATAACCACCTTTGCTCTTATTTAAAACTGGTAGACTTAAGAGGTCAAGTCCCCATTCTGGTCTACCTAGATCATCAGTGACAAGAGAGGTCATGTGGGGGAAACCGTGTAACTCGTGGGGGCACTCTATCGTGTAGGGGTCTTTATGGGACTCTCCCTCTCTGGCTGCCCAGGTACTTCTCAGGTGGATGGCTTTCTGACTAAGGGGTATCATCCACCCCGAACCTCTATAGTCATCCAAAATTTTTTGGGTGTCTTGATTGGATCCATCACATTCTGCCTCTCATCTACTCCACCGATGCATGTTCAAGAGGAGGTCTTTAAGACCATCCTTGAGGCCTCCTTTAGCTACTCATTCCTATCGAGGCCAAGCCTCGACCTCCTTATTTATGCAACAACCCAATCCAATCAATATCACTTCTGATTCATCTAAACCTAATTCTTTTTCATCCATCATCATGGCACAACCAGCAAAAGAAAATAATCTTGAAAATCAACTTCAGTGCCTCAATGATCTATTACAAGCCTTTGTGAACCCACCACAGCATCCAATGATGCAAGATCACTATAATCTCGCTGCGATGACAATCGAACCTCGAGTACAAATCCCTACTAGAGGTCCTGACACTGAACTCAAGCCCAACATGATTCATGCCATTCCCAAATTCCATAGGCATAATTCCGAAGATCCTTTCCAACATATCAAGCAACTCAAGCATCTGGCCCAGACCTTCAGGTCAGAAGTTCAAAGTCAGGATGTCCTACTCATGAAAATGTTCTTCTCTCTCATGGATAAGACTGCTCACTAGTACCAACCCAAACACGTCCAATCAACACCTAGGCGGAACTTCAATCCGAGTTTTTGAGAAAGTTCTTCCCTGTTGATCGGACAAATGTTTTACGACACTAGATCACGCATTTCGCACAGCCAGCAGGAGAACCACTTCATGAGGCATGGGATCATTTTATGGATCTCATGTGGAAGTGCCCCCACCACAGAGTTCCTAAATAAAAACAAGTCCAGTCTTTTTACCAGGGACTCCTTGAGGATATTCGATTATTCGTCATGCGACCTGCGGAGGAAACATCATGGGTCAACACGAAGACACCATATGGGAGATTCTCGAGAACATGTGCGAGAACTCCAATAATGAATCCATGGGCATGTTCGACCGGGCGGATGCCCATGCATTGACGAATCCAAAGGGAGCACATGAGACATAGGGCTTGTCTTCTTCCGTCGACTTGGAACTGATGGCCAGTCATCTGGACAAGGTCTCTATTATTAAGAAGGTGGATAACCTAACTTGACACTTGCAGTGAGCCACCTCTATGCAAAACCCATTTTCACAACCACCCTCTGGCAGAGAGGCTGTGCATAACATCTATCATCGATCTTCTTAGGGGATGGACCCGTATCCACCCCCATCTAATTTTGGTTTCGGAGGAAACTCCAGACCCACCTACTCTAGTTGGGGGAACTCTGAACCCTCGTATTCTGACTGGCCATTCAGAATGATCCATTCTCAAACACCTACAACCCTAGATGGCATAAGCATCCTAATTTCACGTGGTTAGGAAATAATCAAAATTAAAGACCTCAATATTAGTCCCAACCACAAGCTCCTCATCCATATCAGCCGCCTCAGCCTTGGCCTAACGCAACTTATCAATTTGGGCCTACTCATGCAGATCAAGTGACTCTTATCCTTCATACTTTCGCTGACATGCAGAAGATGCATGCGGCTATGTAAAAATAGCACAGAGACGAGATCACAGAGGTTTACAATCAACTTGCCCAGATGGCAAATCCCCGCCAACTTGGTGCACTTCCTTCACAGCCTCTTCCTAATCCAAATAACGTGCCAAACCAGAGGTGCGTTATGAACCCAAATCAGGGCCAAGCTCACTTTGTTTATCAGGCCCCTTCTACTCCATCACCCGACGAGATGGAGGCTTCGACATCATATGCATGTTACCAGCAGTAAGCACCTCTTTTACCCACACCAAACCAGAACCAGGCGGGATTAAATTCTATTACTACCCGTAGTGACAAAACAACATAGGACCCACCTTATCCAAGCCACTCTCAGGCTAGTATTACAAGCCCTAACCCTAGATTGGTCATCCAGGGCACACCCACCGTAGATCAAGAGCTTGAGCCAATTCTAAAGGAACCATCTGAGGTTCCATTTCCCGAGGCCTTGACCAAGGGAAAAAGGACAGCCAAACCCGTGGCACCTGAGGAGGACCTAGTTAAGCTCTTTGAGAAGGTCCATATAAACATTCCCTTGGATGCGATACGCCACGTACCAGCTTACGCACGATTTCTGAAAGATGTGTGTACACCTAAGCGTAAGTTGCAAACTAAAGGAGGGAATCTAATCGTACTGTCGGAACAAGCCAGCTCCATCATTTTGAGCAAACTCCTGCCTAAGGCAAATGACCCAAGCACCCCTCTGATCTCCTGTGCAATTGATGATATAAAATTTGACCAAGCTTTATTGGACTTAGGAGCCTCCATAAATTTGATACCTACATCCCTACTAGACTACTTCGAGGAATCTGAGCTTAAACCGATAAAAATGTCTTTACAGCTAGCCAACCAATCAATTAAGTCACTAAAAGGAATACTCGAGGATGTTATAGTTAGGGTACATGATTTCTATTTTCCAGTGGATTTTATTGCCTTAAACATGGATGCTCCTGAGAATGTGAAGAATACACTGATCATACTAGGGAGACCCTTTCTGGCCATGGCTAGGGCCAATATCAATTGTAAGGAGGGCCAAATTGAATTAAAATTTGGGAGCAAGACACTAAAGGTCGACATCTTCAAGGCCCAACAAGGAATTATTTGCAGAGTTATAGAACAGATTTGCGATATCGAGGCTGTGGTTAACGACTTATGTATCGAGGAAAACCCGACTATTTCTAATCAACCATAAGAAGATCAAAACCCGTAATTTGGGGACTCTGAACCCAACCTAGACACACCTATAGCTCCTTCCTTTGCTCCCAACATCCATCCTGAACCACCTGCTGCTGCTAACAATCGGGTTATGGAATTAAAGCCTCTTCCTAATCATCTCAAACACGTCTTTTTGGGTTCCAATCAGAGGTTTCCTATGACTATCAACTCCGGACTCACACCCAATCAGGAAACACGCCTGATTTCTATTCTCCAGCAGCATCGTAGAGCCATTGGATGGACTCTCGATGATCTGACTGGAATCAATCCTTCATATTGCACACATCACATCTACACTAAAGAGGGCTCACGACCATCCCATGAAATGTAGAGATGCTTAAATCCAAATCTGCAGGATGTTGTGAGAAAGGAAATCATCAAGTGGTTAGATGTAGGGATCATCTACCTGATCTTCGACAATCGGTGGGTAAGCCCAATCCAAGTTGTGCCTAAGAAGACAGGGCTCACCATCATGACTGAAGCCAGAGAAACCATATCGACCCGTATAGCAAACTCATGGAGAGTCTGCATTGATTACAGAAGACTTAATTCCTCCACGAAGAAGGATCATTTCCTACTATCGCTCATTGATCTGATTCTTGAGAAACTAGTGGGAAATCGGTTCTTCTACTTTTTGGATGGGTATTCCGATTATAATTAGGTTGCATCCATCCCGAGGACCAAGAGAAGACCACTTTCACATACCCCTTCGGAACATATGCATTTCGAAGGATGCCGTTCGGTCTCTGCAATGCACCCGCCACTTTTCAGCGGTGCATGCTTGCCATATTCTCATATATAGTAGGTAAATACCTTGAAGTATTCATGGATGACTTCTCGGTATTTGGTGAATCATTTGATGATTGTCTCCTACACTTGGTCCAAATCCTCAGGTGGTGCATCGATGTGAACTTAGTTCTTTCCTAGGAAAGGAACCACTTAATGGTGCCTGAGGGAATTGTCTTGGGACATCTCATCTCTGAAAAATGCATCCATGTTGAATGAGCCAAGGTAAATTTGATTTCCAAACTCCTATGCCTAGCTCAGTCAAAGACATCCAATCCTTTCTCGGGCACGTCAATTTTTACCGTCGTTTCATTCCCAATTTCTCGAAAATCATGTGCCCCCTAACTAATCTTCTATCTAAAACTGTTCCTTTTGAAATCTCCAAGGAGTGCACTCAGGCGTTTGATATCCTGCTTGATCGAGTTATCCAAGCACCTATCCTGCGGTCCCCTGATTGGCCTCAACCCTTTGAGATCATGTACGATGCATCTGATTATGCTATAGGGGCGGTACTTGGGTAGAAAATAGATGGGAAACCTGTGGTCATCTACTACGCTAGCAAGACACTTGACGAGGCTCAGCGTAACTATAAGTTACTGAGAAAGAGCTGCTAGCCGTAGTATTTGCCCTGGAAAAATTTAGAACATATCTTTTGGGTTCCCGTGATAACATATACTTAGATCACATTGCAATGAGGCACCTCCTTGGGAAGAAGGACACGAAACCTCAACTAATCCACTAGATCTTGCTATTGCAAGAATTCAATATCGAGATTCACGATTAAGTGGGAAAAAAGAATGTGGTAGCTAACCACTTGTCCAGTTTTCCTTCTTCCATCATTGACCCGTCTGGTCCAATCATTGAGCATTTTCCGGACGAACACCTGCTAGCCATTCACAATCTCCCATGGTTTACTGATATTGTAAACTACTTGATTATGGGGAAAGTTCCGCTAGTTTGGCCAACTTCCAGGCAGGACAAATTGATTATCGAGACCAAGTAATATATTTTGGAGGAACCATACCTTTTCCACATTGGCAATGATCAGGTGATCCGGAGATGCATTCCTGACGACAAGGTCAATGATGTAATGCCATTCTGTGATGACTACGCTTGCGGTGGCCATTTCTCCGGGCATAAAACCGCAATGACAATTCTCCAATGTGGGTTTTTTTGGCCCAGCTTTTTTAAAGATGAACAGACGTATTGTATGGCATGCACTCATCAGCCCCTTAGCAACATGGGCCCACGGGATATAATGCACTTGAACCCTATTATTGTGTGTGAAATCTTTGACGTTTGGGGAATTGATTTCATGGGACCCTTTCCCGGATCTAATGGCTTTGAATACATTCTACTCGCTATTGATTATGTCTCTAAATGGATCGAAGCCATCCCCACAAGAACTAGTGATCATAAAGTTGTCCTCTGATTTATCCAAGAGAACATCGTTACCAGATTTGGGGTTCCTAAGGCCATCACCAGCACTAGCGGGTCTCATTTCACCAACATGCACTTTCAGTCCCTGATGAAAAAGTACAGGGTGTCTCATCATATCTCGACTCCTTACCAACCCCAGACTAATGGACTGGTAGAACTGTCAAATCGAGAGATCAAGATGATCCTTCAAGTCACTGTTCGGCCTAATAGAGAAGATTAGTCTATTCGCCTTCCAGAAGCCTTGTGGGCCTATAGGACCACCCACAAATCCCAATTAGTCATGTCTCCCTTCAAATTAGTGTACGATAAGGCATGTCACCTTCTTGTTGGGATGGAGCACAAGGCTTATTAGATAGTACGGAAGTGCAATCTGGATCTATTGAAGGCTGGAATACACCGCTGGTTGCAATTAAGCGAGATTGAGGAACTACACAATGATGCATATGAGAACTCGCATATCTACAAAGAGCGAGTTAAAGCCTTCCATGATAGGCACATTGTAAGAAAATCTTTCCACCCTGGTTAGAAAGTTCTACTCTTTGATGCCAAACTCAAATTCTTTCCAAGAAATCTAAGATCAAAATGGATTGGACCATTCTTGGTGAGATGAATCTTTGGAAATGGAGCTATTGAAATCAGTCAACCCAGCCTTGATTCAGAACCCTTTGTTGTGAAAGGTGAGTGACTTAAGCCATTCATTGAACTCACCAATACGAATATGGCTGAGGTATCTTTTGATCTCCATTCTCCCTGATCTTATTACGCCCAGCTGATGGTGTTAAACTCATATTGCACTTTAGGGTTTGTCCATTAGAATAACTAACTCCACCTCTAGTACCTATACCCGAGCTTGAAATTGTCTGCAATAGTCACCTCAACCCGACCACACACCTAAAACCTGTTCTAATGAATGATCTAAGCTGAACTCAAACCCACCTAATTTACAATGAGGACATTACAAATCGTAGGCATGGGGGGGTATTAAAGTGCAAAACGCTGTAAGAATCACTTCACATGAAAGAGTTTCATCCAAAAAATCACATATTACAAAAAATAAAAAAATAAAAAATTGAAAAAGAACAAAAATAGGAGACGGGAGGAAATTTTGAATGAATTGATTGCATACCATTTTCTAAGAGAAAAAGGGGAGGAGATAAAAATGTCAAAAAGGAGCACAATTTGAAAAGAAAAGAAAAAGAGATAGTCATTAGTAAAAGATTAAGGGATTGACTTAATTCTAGACCAAATCAAAAACAAAGACAATGAAAGACAAAAAGTGCTAAGAGACGAAAGATATTAGTATGAATGCTGATCTTAGGCCTCTTGGGCTGTAATTCTAGGCTTAAAAATTCAAGTATCCATTAAGATCTGGATATTCCTCAAGAGGTTGGGGAAAATGAGAAGCTTAAGTATTAGGTCTAAGGCTTAGTGATTATTCAACCTCGTTAACTGACCTTTGGTTTGCGAGACTCGATAACCTAAGCACCCCAATCCACACACAGTCTGGTTCAGTGCAGTTAATTATCAAAATCACGCAAATGCGTTAAATCTGTTCTGAAAAAGCTACCAAGATTAGGAATGGTTGATCAACACAAGTTGATTTGGATGAGTTCTCGGTGCAGAGAGGTGGGAAATTCCCCTTGAAGATGTGCAATAACATATCTTCTCCTTCGTGCTTATCTCCAAGGATATCTAAATATCCTACCGGGGGTATGTAAGCACCTTGTGCTGGTTTAGATGCCATGGGCGGCATTATCACGAAATGTCGATTGCCAGGTGATTGCACCGCAAAAATACACCTGCAATTGTGCCGTCTTGTGCTATTTCCTAGCATTACCACTACATATTAGGTTTCCATAGTTGCATTTGTAAAAATACATGCATGCATGCATTTAATTGAGAGGGGAGAAGAGTGAATAAAATGGCCTCACAATTCACATTTTCTTCAAGTGTTGCTTCGCAAAATTTCCATCTTTAATTTTATTTCTACTTGACTTTGAATTCTTCCCGCGGCTTCATGGCATGGCTCGACCTTCCTCCTCACACCATACTCTGCAACACCTCTCCCAACTAGCCGCATGCAAGCCTCTTCCTGTCAGCTGTGAGCCATGCACAGCCAGAGCATGGCTGTGCATGCTTTCTTCTTCTTTAAAAAGAGCACGGCTCCTCCTTTGCAAGAGAGCTTGGTCCGCCAAAAACCCAACACACAGTAGCTTCTCCTTCCAGGCCACCTCCTCCCTTCTCCCTCCATACGCAGGCCCTCCTACTTCTAGGAGACACTCTGCGGGCAGCAGTACCTCACGGTGGTGCACAACCACCATCGTGAGTCCACCACCACCCAGCTCATCAATGAGCCGGTGGGCGTGGTGGTTCTTTCCCTGTTTCAACGTCCAAGCCACTTCAGCCATTGAAGCAGGAGCTTCAAGCTTTGAAGCTCAAAGCTCCGCACGCAGCAGCAGCAGCAAGGCGGCAACAGCCACAAGGCCATCGTGCAAGCCAGCGGGCCACTGTGCACACCTACAGGCTGCCTTCGCCTTCCGCTTCTTCGCGTACGCCAGCAACCATTCCACACGCATGCTAGCCGCAAGCCTCCCGCACTCACAGCACCGGGCGCACCCGGTCGCGTGGCTAACCCGGGCACTATAGCCACTGTTCATGCATTTCTACGGAACACTGTGGCTATAGTGGGGTGACTGGTAAGTTTCTCACTTATCCGGTCACCCGGCACACCACTATCGGCCACTGCCCGCACCCGCGTCCCACCCCGCATCCGGCTCCAGCGCCCGCCGGCGCGTCTACCAGAGTCCGCACCCTCCCGAGTATCCGCCCGCCTCAGCATCTACATCCACGTCTCCCTTCGCCTGCTTTAGCCCCTTTGCACAATGCGGTGCACTATGGCCTCTCTCCCCGCGCTCACTCCCTTCCAGCGTGCACCTCTTTGCGCGCATATGCGCCAGCGCGCGTGTGTGACTCACCAGATGACGCCCCACTGCTGTAGATGCCATAACTCTCCCAGCCTTCACTCCAGCAGCTCTCCCTCTCTATTTCTCTCTCTCACAGCACTCTCTCACTCTCTCTCTGTACACACAGACACACACTCACACTCTCGTACACACACCTATACACTAATATATACTTATATATATATACATATATATATTTATATCTATATATATTTGTATACATATATATATATATAGTACTACCTATATGACTAAGTATTATTATACATATATACATATATATATATATACATCTATATACTTATATATATATATACACATATATATCTACATATATACATATACTTATATACGTATACGTATATATACATACATATATATATATTTATCTACATATATCTATATATACATATATTACTATATACATACACATATATATATATATATACATCTATATAGTATTATATACATACATATATATATATATATATATCTATACATATATCTATCTATACATATAGTTACATACCTATATATATGTACATATACATATATACATATACATATAACTACATATATACCTATATATTTATAACCATATATACATATAGATATACTTACATATATACATATATATATATTCACATTACTTACCATACGTTGTATCGCGGGAATATCAGCACCAGTTGCTGATATTCCCTGATACACGCGTACAAAAAGCATGGTCACACTCATCTTCCACCATCCATCTTTCACTCCACGCGGCACCTCGTCCTGTTGGTTGCGTCTTTCTAGACGACGACCGACTCGACACCGTGCTACACTCCATCTCTGCCTCCACCCCCACCCCTTTATACATATACATATATATACACTATATTTACTTTATTTCTATTTCTCTTTCCTGCCAATAAAAAGATAAAAAAATATATATAAAAGAGAAAGGATAATCCTTGACTTGCAGGTACTCCGTCTTGTGAATAGCAAGACCCGTTTTGGAACCCTGATTTGGCTCAAAGCCAAGAACCTAATTTTGAGGGTGTGCCTCAAGGATAAGAATTATCAGAAAAAAATCTAAATAGAAAAACACCAAAAACACAATAAACGAACGAAAGAGATTCGTTGTTGGAAAAGCGTAGAAACTTGACTTCTAACCCCACTTCCCTAAGTTCGACCCTGGGCCTAAAATTTACCAAGATAAAATCAAGTAGGCTAGGTAAAAAAAATTTTTTTAAAGAGATGGTTAGGCTCGATTTAGGTTAACCACTATACACACTTCAACGATAAAATCACCATATTAACACAACCTAACCAGGTCTCGACAACATCCCTTTCAATGGTGTCGTTGCCGGGGAAGTGTGCCTTCAAGTAAGTTTTTACTCCATTCATATAATTTTTCTCTTCTCACACCCTTCTCTTCACGGGTGTCTCTGTTTTTGGTGTGCAGGTAAACCTGTTGCAAGGAGAAGACAGGCAGACAAAGTTAGGAGACGTGGGCAGATCCAAGGTGGGAACGAGAGCATGAAGACACCGACACCACACTGGAGCTTCGTACATGTTGTCGAATAAGTAGGTCTTTCTTCCTTAGCAACCTAGGTTAACTTGTAACCTTAATAAAAATAAAAAAAACTAAAAACACAAAACTAGAAAAACTTCTTGGGATCTCTTGGGGCAAGGGGATTAAAAATCACTTGTTTACCTCATTTATCTGCAAATTCGGGATCACATTTTTGGTGGGGAGACTTGAAATTGAGTTGATTCAAACCCCACCACGACCTTTCACGTGCCTAAGATTCGATCCTGAATACTTCAACCCCAACAATTTGATTTTCTTTATCTTTTGGTTGAGCCTTGTGTGTGGAAATCTTTCTAGTGATTGGGAGTACTTGAATTGCAGTGCTTTGGCTCCCTTTCACACTAATCTAAAACCGATCCGTGCATCCACACATAGAAATTTCCATTTAGGGAAGCCCATTGCATTTTAGCATGCATTAACCAATTGACATTGAAGAAGGGTTTGTTGGGCTTAGAAGAAAACTTGTATTCTCTCAAAACTCGGAGATTGGTTGAATTGGTATTTCAGCGAAATCTTAAAATCCATACTACTTAAGGCTGAATTCTAAAAATCATTCACCAATTAAAAACTTCAATTCAGGGAGATTTTCCCGTTGCATGCTCGTTTTACACACTCTAAAAATCAATCACTTGGGCATTACCTGTAAAAAATGCCCTTCACATTCCAGAAGCACTTGATCCTAAGCCTCTAACTAAAATTGGTAGCAACTTGACCCTTATTAAGGATTGGAGGTCTAACTACCTGCATGTAGCACCTACGTGCTGGTGAGGGTTCCCGCGTGCTATCGGGTGTCTAAGACTGGGGCAAACGGCCTTTCAATCTGGCCCGGTGGTTCCACAATGCTCGTATTTGGTTCCGTAGTTCGTGATAGTAGGTAACTTAGAGCTTTAGGTCTAAGGGCACACTGTAGAGGTTAGGAATTTGATTGTATTGATTTGTCATCAAGTGTACCTTTGCGGCATAATTTCTCTCATCCCTTTTCCCTTCTTATCTCCCCAATTCTTCCTACGGTAGTGCATGTTTGGGAGGACGTCACAAAACCCTGAACTGTTTGAATTGTGTGATAATTTTAGAAAAGGAGCCAAATCGTCCTCTTCCTCCACAAACATGGCTGCATGCCCACCCCTAAATCCCGAGGGAGGAAACCGCCCTCAAAACCCACCAGGTGGTAGAGCCTTAGATCCCATAACTCGCCTCCAAGCCCAAAAGAAAATGTATAATGAACAAATTGAAGCCATCAAGGAAACATTGGAGGAAATGCAGAACCTTTCTGAATGGGAGGAGCCTAGGTCTCTTAGCTCTTATCAGAATCCCGCTGCTACAGAGACCATAGGACAAATTCAGGTCCCCATGGGCGGGGATGACTTTGAACTGAAACCTAACATAATTGGCCTAATAAATTTTCACTTCCATGGTCTTGCAAGTGAAGATCCTTTTCTCCACTTGGAAGACCTAACCCGATTGGCTGAAACTGTTAAACCTAGAAATATCAGGTTACCTATAATCCTCATGAAAATGTTCCCGTTTTCATTGCGGGATAAAGCGTCGTAGTGGTTACGCACCCTTGGGAGAACCATCCACTCTTGGGAAGAGATGCGAACAGCATTTCTCAAGAAGTTCTTCCCAATCGGGTGAACCAATGCGCTTCGCCGTGCTATCACCTCCTTTACACAACAAAACGGCGAACAATTTCAAGAGGCATGAGAGAGGTATAATGACCTCCTCAGGAAGTGTCCGCACCACGGTCTACCTAAGTGGCATATAGCCCAGATTTTCTACAACGGGCTAAATGAGACTTTGAAGCATATTGCATATGCTTCCTGCAGAGGGAATTTTATGAATAAAGACGAGAATGGAGCATTTGAATTGTTTGAAAATATGAGCGAAAACTCAATGAACAATGCCTCCATTATCGCCTTTAATCGTACCAGCCTACCCCGAAATGTCCATGAAGTTGACACGGGACCCTCCCATTCATCCACTGATCTCAGCCTTATCGCACAGAAATTGGATGAAGTCTCCATCGTGCACAAGAAGCTGGACGAGCTTCTGGCCAACCCTGCCCGTTCTATGGCAAACACCCCCACTTCACCACTTCGTCACAATCCCAATTCCTCTAACACCATGCTTATTCCAAGAAACCCCATAAGACCTTCCTTATCGAGTGTCACACCGAGCGACTCGGTAAGTCATGTGGATCTGGCTTCTGTGAGCCAGTATTTTGAAACGGAGGACCAAGCCTCCGTGTGCTTGGACGCATATTTACATGTGGACGCGTCTTCTGGCATAGAAGACTCTTGCGCCCTGGGGAACAACCCGTTCTCTGCCACTTATAACCCAGGGTGGCGAAATCACCCAAACTTCGCATGGTCCAACAACCCGCAGCGCCAAAACCCTGCGGGTGGACCAATGCGACCGTCCGCACCCGTCATCCCAAGGGCCCAGTCTAATGCTATGGTGAATCCACCATCAGGACCTTGTGTACCGCAAACAGAACACACATCAAGTCCTCTTGATAAATTGATGCGAATGATGACGGAAATGTCAAAGCGCCATGAAGAGAACATGACCTCTCTTTAGCACCAATTGGCTCAGCAGAATGCTGAGATCAGTCAACTATGCATGGCGACTCGATCTCAGGGCACTCTTCCCACCCAACCTGTTCCAAACCTGCAAAATTTCGTACCTCGTGGTCCTCAACCACAGGTACGACCTTCTCAGGGACAGGTTCATCAAATTCTGCAGTCTCCGAGCATTCCACCAAGATTTCAGGTTAATCCTGCTGCAGCACCGCACTCTTATGTCCTATTGCAAACCCTCCTCCGCCGTATGATCCCATCGGACCCGCATCGTCCAATGCAATCACTATGAGGAGCGGTAAGCAGACTATCGATCTGCCTCGACCTGATCCTTGTCCGTCTTCTTCTTTACCCTCTCATTTGGGATGCGCACCGCATTCGCGAGAGGACGATACACCCAAATTGGTGCCAGAATCAGTTCCATTCCCTGAGGCTCTACTGAGGGATCCAGAAAGCAAAAAGAAAGATACGCAGACCTTTGATAACCTGCGTAATTTGTTCAGGGATGTAGAAATCAAGGTACCCCTGCTCGAGGCTATCGACCACATACCTACTGTCGCCCGATTTTTCAAAGACTACACAACACCTAGGTGACAGTCAAAGAAAACTAAGAATCCGGTGGTTCTCTCACCTCATGTGAGTTGTGCTATACTATCAAATCTACCACTGAAGCAGAAAGATCCAGGCACACCACTGATTTCCTGTAGCATCCAAGGCTACAATTTTAACTGTGCCCTGCTTGATCTAGGATCTTCCATAAATCTTACACCGACCATCATGCTCGAAAAATTTTCTTTGGGAAATCTGAAACCCACCGCTGTCACGTTATAATTGGCAGATCATTCTATCAAAATTTCGAAGGGTGTGGTGGAAGATGTGGTGGTTAGGGTCAACAGTCTTTATTTTCCTGTTGACTTTCTTATTTTAGATATGGAAGTTCCTAGCTCACTTTCTGATTGTCCAATCATCCTTGGTCGACCTTTCTTGGCCACAGCCTGTGCCCATATCGACTACGAGTTGGCTGTATTGAGATTGCCGTTGGATCTGAAAAGCTCAAGCTTAACATCTTCAAGGCAACCAAGAATTTTGATTGCGATTGCATCGAGGATGACACGTCTGACGAGTACATGGCCGTTAGCACGTGTATCGGACTAATTGGGACCTATTCAGACTGCTGCGGATTACCTGTAAACACTGACGATTGCCTGACCGACACGTATTGTGATGATCCCCCATCCCTCCCTTTTCCCGTACCTTCTCCTGGCCAGACTTCTGATGAGGTTTTCTCCGCTTCCCATACCTCGTGGTCTGAGTCATATCCGGGCTACTCACCGCTGGTCCATACTCTTGAAGACCGGATTGCCCTTTCTTTCCCTCCAAATCAGGTGGATTTGCATCTCCACACTGGGACCTTGATCCCACATCCTACTCACTGCGGCTATTCCCTTTTGTATCCATCTATCCAAGAAGCCCCTCTTCTCGACCAATCTGAGGGCCAACTTCTTCCTCCTGACTTGTTCTCCGATCCGCCTGGGACACTCTCGTCCTATGAAATGCCAGATCTTTCA
Organism: Thalassia testudinum; assembly: GCA_037157565.1. Classification (NCBI taxonomy): domain Eukaryota; kingdom Viridiplantae; phylum Streptophyta; class Magnoliopsida; order Alismatales; family Hydrocharitaceae; genus Thalassia; species Thalassia testudinum. The sequence continues at coordinate 42,622,239 of JAZHRO010000015.1, read as the reverse complement.
CCATCCACCATCACTTTTCACGCTACTGTCACGATCACTTCACTTTTCACTTCACCACCCACCAACCACCCACCGAACCACCCTGTTGTTTACCCTGCACCTCAGCTCTCGTTACCTGATCTTTCATCCTTCCTCTACCCTACCCTGCATGCATATGAGGACAGAGCATCGTTTGGCATGGGGGGGTGGATAGGCATCCATAAGATCTGGGTATTTTACGGTATCATGCAGTTTCCACCTATTTATAAATATGTAAGAAACAGAAAAAAAAAAATGAAAATGGTGTTTAGTAATGATCTAAAGGCTAAAACAAAAATACAATAAGTGTTTATGGATATTCAACCTCTGTTTTGAAGACTTTCCAGGGCACAGAAGCTTGATTCGCTCAGGCTCGGCTTAATTCACTTGAGCATTGACAAAATAGATCGGAATCTCTCCTAACTAAGGACATATTCTTATACCTGAGACACCAGTACAGGATCCGTTGGTTTGCTTCTACTTGAGAGCCTAAGTAATCTTGGTTCACATTACAAATATCAAGAAAGACCAGGTGAACATAAGATCCAACCCTAGTGTTCATTAGGGAAGGTGGAGTCCTTACCTATGCGCACAGGTTGACTTTTTATCCCAGGTTTTAGTCTTGTGTTTAGGAGAGACTCTTTCCAACAAAAAGAAACTCTCCCACCAAAAAAAAAAAAAGTGTGCTCCTCCAAATAATGTTGTAAGAGTTATACTGACACGTGTTTCAAAAAAAAAAAAAAAAGGGATGCAATTAAGTCAGTATATCTTACAGATGTCTATAAAGTCTTTGCCTTACAAGAAGTTCTTCAGGGCAAGTTACAAATACCTTATTTTCTTTGAGCCACAAATGTCAGAAAATGGGAGTTGAGTTTTCCGTCATCTTTTTAAGGGTCAATCCGAAGACACGAGCTGAAACTGGGACCAACCTTTACTTAAAAATTCATGAAACCCTGGGCTTGAGTCTTAATGTTCATCTGGTCAGTCTTAATCCGTCACTAAGCACAAGCCATAATCTCTTGAGCTCTTGAGTATGGCAAAAACCTCCTAGGTCTTGGAAATCGTACTTAAGGCTTAAATATCAAGGGTCCAGGTTACTTGAGAGATGGTCTATGTCATATAAGACTTAAAGTACTGGTAGTCTTCTCTACAATTGGTTCTCACAATATCCAACAATAAACACACCTTTATCGCCTTAGAGAAAATCTTCAGCTTAAAGATCATTTCTAAATACATTACAAAAATGTTTTGCTAGGGACTAGCAAAAGATAGGTATGGGGGTATGATTGCACTGCAAATATACACCTACAATTATGCCATCTTGTTCTATTTCCTAGCATTACCAGTGCATATTAGGTATCCATAGTCGCATTTGTAACAATACATTCATGCATGCATTTAATTGAGAGGGGAGGAGAGTGAATAAAATGGCCTCACAATTAACATTTTCTTCAAGTGCTGCTTCACAAAATTTCCATCTTAATTTTTATTTCTACCTGACTTTGAATTCTTCCCGTGGCCGCATGGCATGGATGGACCTTCCTCCTCATGCCATGCTCTGCAACACTTCTCCCTGCCAGCCGCATGCAAGCCTCTCCCTGTCAGCAATGAGCCATGCACAGCCAAGGCATGGCTGTGCATGCTTTCTTCTTTAAAAAGAGCACGGCTCCTCCTCTGCAAGAGAGCCTAGTCTGCCAAAAACCCAACACACAGCAGCTTCTCCTTCTAGGCTACCTCCTCCCTTCTCCCTCCATACGCAGGCCTCCAACTCTGAGGAGACACACTGCGGGTAGAAGTACCTCACGGTGGTGCACAACCACCACCGTGAGTCCACCACCGCCCAGCTCATCAAAGAGCCGGTGGGAGTGGTGGTTCTTTCCCTGTTTCAACATCCAAGCCACTTCAGCCATTGAAGCAGGAGCTTCAAACTTTGAAGCTCAAAGCTCCGCACGCAGCAGCAGCAGCAAGGCGGTAGTAGCCACAAGGCCACCGCGCAAGCCAGCAGGCCACCGCGCGTGCCTACAGGCTGCCTTCGCCTTGCGCTTCTTCGCGTACGCCTGCCTCTCCACACTTGCAACCAACCAGCGCAACCCTTCCACACGCGTGCCAGCCGTAAGCCTTCAGCACTCACAGCACCGGGCGCACCAGGTCGCATGGCTCGCCCGAGCACCGTAGCCACTGTTCATGCTTTTCTGCGGAACACTGTCGCTACAGTGGGGTGACCGGTAAGTTTCTCACTTATCCGGTCACCCGACGTGCCGCTACTGGCCACTGCCGCGCCTGCGTCCTGCCCCGCGTCCCGCTCCAGCACCGGCCCGCGCGTCTGCCAACGCCCACACCCTCCCGCGTATCCGCCCGCCAGAGCGTCTGCGTCTACGTCTCCCTTCGCCCGCTCCAGCCCCTTCGCACAGTGCGGTGCGCTGCAGCCCCTCTTCCCATGCCCACTCCCTTCCAGCACGTGCCTCTCTACGGTGCCAGCACGTGACTCACCAGACGATGCCCCACTGCTGCAGACGCCTTAACTCTCCCAGCCTTCACTCCAGCAACTCTCCCTCTCTCTCTTCTCTCTCTCACAGCACTCTCTCACTCTCTCTCTGTACACACACACACTCTCACACTCTCGTACACACACCTATACACTAATATATACTTATATATATATATACATATATATATTTATATCTATATATATTTATATACATATATATATACTTATATCTATATATATAGTAGTACCTATATAACTAAGTATTATTATACATATATACATATATATATATACATCTATATACTTATATATATATATATATACACACATATATCTACATATATACATATACTTATATACGTATACATATATATATACATATATATACACATATACGTATATATATATATATACAAATATACATACATATATACATATATATCTATAACTATAGATACATACATATATATATACATTTATCTACATATATCTATATATACATATATTACTATATACATACACACATATATATATACATCTATATAGTATTATATACATATATATACATATATATATATATATCTATACATATATCTATCTATACATATAGTTACATACCTATATATATACATATACATATATATATACATACATATATATATATACATATAACTACATATATACCTATTTATTTATAACCATATATACATATAGATATATTTACATATATACATATATATATATTCACATTACTTACCATACGTTGTATCGCGGGAATATCTACACCAATTACTGATATTCCCCGATACACGCATACAAAAAGCGTGGTAACACTCATCTTCCACCATCCATCCTACACTCCACACAGCACCTCATCCTGTTGGTTGCGTCTTTCTAAATGACGACCGACTCGACACCGTGCTACACTCCATCTCCGCCTCCACCCCCACCCCTTTATACATATATAATATATACATATACATATATATATACTATATTTACTTTATTTCTGTTTCTCTTTCCTGCTAATAAAAAGATAAAAAAAAATATATAAAAGAGAAAAGATAATCCTTGACTTGCAGGTACTCCGTCTTGCGAATAGCAAGACCCGTTTTGGAACCCTGATTTGGCTCAAAGACAAGAACCTCATTTTGAGGGTGTGCCTCAAGGACAAGAGTTATCAGAAAAAATCTAAATAGAAAAACACCAAAAACACAATAAACGAATGGAAGAGATTCGTTGTAGGAAAGGCGTAGAAACTTGACTTCTAACCCCACTTCCCTGAGTTCGACCCTGGGCCTAAAAGTGACTAAGATAAAATCAAGTAGGCCAGGTAAAAAAATTTTTTGTAAAGAGATGGTTAGGCTCGATTTAGGTTAACCACTATACACACTTCAACGATAAAATCACCATATTAACAGAACCTAACCGAGTCCTGACAACATCCCTTTCACCAGGGTCTGGATATAGCTACAGAACGCCATGGGCAGGATTATCTCTAAATCTCGAAAGCCAAGGTTCTCGGGGTTGCCCTGGGCGGTGCTATCTCGAAGCATCGATTGCCAGGGACCCTATGAAGATTGATGGTGGGAACTAGGAATCCGATACATACCGAGTTGTAAAGCTAATCCAAGGCTAGAAATAAAAAGAAAAGAGAGAGAAAACTCTCCAAAAATAAATAAAAATTCTTCTGTCTCTCTCTTACAAAAATGCACTGCAAATGGAACCAGGGCTAAAGTAAGTTACATGCACGGGTGCTTTAGTTACGGAGTTCAACAAACCTTAAGTTAGTTCCTGTGGGCCTTAGAAACCTTCACGGTGGACAAAGGCTAGAGCTGGTCAGGTCCGAATCTTGGTTGGTACTTGAGTACCTCGAGGCCTAATATCGACATTTGGACTTAATCTACAAAAGAAAGCACACATCAGAATTCTAAGCATACAAAGGCATATGTTCTAGAATTAAAGATAATTCCATGAGATTTTGCTAAGGGACTAAAAAAAGCTAGGCATGGGGGTATGATGAGAACACCATCATGAGTTATAACTATCTCATTTTGGTCCAATTAAGTCAGTAAATGCTTCTACATAACTGTCAGTGATCCATATTTCATTGCAAAGTTATTTTGAGGGAAATACAACAAAATAGGGTTAAAACTACAGTCTTACCATCATATCATGAATGCAGTACAATCATGGGTTTCCCCAGGGGGTAATTAAGGGTTAAATGGTCCTAAAAGGCTAACAAGTAGGTTAGAATAGACCAAAAAGCGTTTACACATGTTCTGAGAATTAAATGACTTTTGAAATCCTAAAAAAAAATCTGCTTAATTAATTGGATCTAGTAGGATAAAATTCACCTAAACCCTCCAAAATTCATAGAAAAATATTCTCTAGGGTTTGAAACCTTCAATTTGACCATCAGAACCTGTCTTGACCCAAAATAGAGTCTCAAACAGACATTTGCCCTAATTTGGGTTTTTGCATTAACTACCCTGTCAAACTTGGTCAAAACCTAAATCTAACTTCACCATTAGATTCCTTGGGTCCAAATTATGCTTGTAACAAAATTTGGGTCCAATCTAAGATCATCTTGAACAAGTTTGCATTTTAGTCTAGTCAGACTCTTTCTATCTCATTCAGACCCTTAACTTTTGAATTCTCTTACAAATTGCCCCCAACTTCTTTGTCTTCCTCACAAGTAGGGCCCCGCACCATTTTTGGAAGGTTGAACCTTCACCGTCAAGTTTCGAGTGAGGATTTCTCGCTCAATTCTCAATCAATCAATCCCAGATTTGAAACACAGATTCCTTAGGAAATTCCCTTCTAAATGAGCCCATTCAAGGATCACAACTCCTTCCCAAAAGCTCATGCGAACCTTTAGAAGGAATGGGTATCATTCGTTTATGTAACCTTCAAGGTTTCCAAGCTTGTTTCCAAGCTTGGAACCTCCTCCTAAGCCCTATAAAAGCACCTCTGCAGCCTTTCACAATTTTTCAGCAAGTCTTGGCGTGTCTAACGGCCTAAAAACCCATCTCCAACCACCGAAGGCCCCTGCTCCGGTGACCCCCCTAGATCTCCCTCCTCCGACCGTCCAACCATCAAATTGGATGGCCTAAACTCCTCTCTTCGTCGTGACCCTCCCTAGCCAAAGGGAGGGCATTCCTCCATCTACATCGCCGTCACCGCCTCGCCGCTTCTTCCTCCTTCGACTCCGATTGACCAACATCTGAGCCCTCCGCCTCCCTATCCTCTCGCTAAGCCCCTCTTCAACTCTCTCTCTCTCTTTCTATTTCGCTTTTCCACTCTCTACACATACACACGACCACCGCTTCTCCCTCACCGCACTTCATCTTCTCCACCTCCAGCGAAGCTTCGGCAATGCCTACACACCTCCCCATTGCTCAAAACTTGCCTCTGTCACCTCCATTAGCTCCGTCGTGCTCCACAAACCAAAACCCCTCAAGAAATTGAGGGATTTGGTCCCTCACTCACTCCGCCGAACACCGCACCTACGCACTTCATTCTCTGACGTCGACCGGCCACCTCACACATGTTCACCCCGCACTGACACTGCCATTGCATCCACCTCATCAACGCAAAACTTTTGAGCATACTGACTGGGGTGTTTCGCCTGTATTCATCTTCCTTAGGTCTCGTGCCACAGCGCCATTGGAGGAGCTTCTTCGAAGACCTTTAGGTGTTGTTCTTGCATCTTCAACTCTAGGTGCTACGCCTAAGCCGAGTAGAAGACTTCCAGGAAGGAGTTCAGGGTGGCAATTGAAGTCGTCGGACCCTGCTACAGCCTCAATTCGAGCCGTCTTCACTGTAGCTGCGGACGCATGAAGAAAGGTGGGACTTTAGTCCCACCTCGGATGCTGCAGAGTGTGTGCGGATGCATAAATTGAAAAAGTGTCTGGGGCGTATCGCCTCAAACACTTGGGGGGTGAGGTCCCCCACTCACCCATCATCTGTGCCTCGCTCATGACCCATCCCCCACGGGCCTAGCACAGACCCGACCAGCCTAACCTGACTTCACTCCTCGGCTGAGACCACGCCTGTAGCTCCGAACCCGAGTGCACTTTATGTCGAAAACCCGATAACCCGATACTATTGGAGGTTCTAGGAGAGCATGACCTAAGGAGCCAAAGAGAGGATCGTGTGTAGGGGCAAGAGGGTTTTTCTCTGAGAAGGTTTGTCTGACACTTACCTGTTGGATGCATAGAGCGCATTTTGATAGGAAAACATCGTAGTATAGTGCACAATACGATCAAACAAAGATATTTAATAAAAGATAACGAGACTTGAGTCCTGCTCATTTGCCTCTGGGAGGTGTTTGTTTTACTTTTGAATTCGATCTTTTACCGCTCTACTTTGTTTAAAATCGCACGTCAGTTTCCAGTCTTCTGATTAAGATTTCACCACTTCTATTATGAACCCTGATTACGTGCACATGTGTTAAATAGATCACAAAGGTGAAAGTGTGAGTTTTGTGTGCACGATTCTAGTGAGGTGGTGACTGTTTACAGAAAATGCATCTATTGTTAGATTTTCTATATTTTCCGGAAACGACATGCTTGTTGCGAAATAGATAAATAAGTGAAAATAGGTAACTGGAATCATGCAGAAAAGATGGCAATCAATAAGCTCACGGTGATTTCAAACATAGAGATGCATATAAAAATGTATTTTTCATACATTCAATTGGAGAAGTGTTTGCAACCAGAACTGTAGAGAAAAGCTTGTACAGGAATGCTTAGAAATGTAAATCTAGCTACCAGAAAAGGATCACATACAGGAATCTATGGGGGGATTTTGCATGCATAATTGGGGGAGAATAAGGACTACACTAGTAAGTAGTAAATAAAAGCAGAAAATGTAAAGAGCTAGCTACTAATCTATCAGAAGTGAGGGCATTCGGAGGTAGTCTCCGATGGCCTTGGAGTCGTAGAGAGGAGAATGAGGGGCGGCCAATGGAGATTAGGCCAGCCCTTCGAGAGAGGTTGGAGGAGTGATCTAGCATCCTAGCGTGGTGTCCTTCATGGTGGTGCTCAGCTCGTGGAGATGGTGTGGAGATGGTAGTGGCCAGCCTAAGTGGAGGTGGATGGAGCCACGCATGTATGGCCAAAAGTGGATGGGTGCAAATGGCCACCCCTTAGGTCTTTTTATTGACCTAAGGGATTCTCTCTAGAGAAGTGTGGAACTCTCTAGAGAGAGTCCAAAAGTGGCCAGCCAAGAGAGAGGTTGGTGGTTTCTTAGATCCGCCATTTTTGGATCTAAGAATTGAATGCCTCTTGGTTGCTATATTTGTCAACCAAGAGTTGGCGCCACTCCACGAGAGTTCTAGAGAACTCTAGAGGAGTGTGTGTGTGTGAATGGGTGTGTGTGTGTGCGTGTGGTCGTGCCCTAGGTGTCTAAGAGGTTTAGGTTAGGTCCTAAGGAGTTTGGGTAGGTGTATACCTTGAATTAGGGTTGCAAACCCTAATTGCTAAGGGGAAATTGCAATTAAACTTAACCTTAATTGAATGAGTGTGAACCTAATTGAGAGTGAAATAACTCAATTAGGTTGGTTTAGGTCAATTAGACTCTCACTAAGTCCAATTGAACTTGTGTGGGTTGAGATTTGAGCTCAATTGGACTCAATGAGTCCAATTGACTTAGGTGATGGTAATTGACTTTGATCTAAGTCAATTGGGTTTGGTGAGGACCTAATTAGGTCCTTAGGTGGTCTAGAGGTGATGTACTAGGGTTAGGGCACCTTAATTTAGGTTCCTATGGGGTTAGGATTAGGTCTAGGGAGCTAGAGATACAAGATCAAGGCTTGAATCTCAAAACAGGGACTGGAGACCAGTTCCAGACGTCCAAAAACATGATCAGACAACTTATACTCAAAAATAAGAAGTCTAAACTTCAGTTCTAGATGTCCAATTTGAGTCAGGGAAAATTCTATGTTCTGTTTTGGGTATTCTGCAGAAATTGGATGTCTAACAAGTGTCTGGACATCCAATAACACTGCAGAAGTGGGTTTGAGGTGTGTGGGAGATGGCTATGGGTTCTGGACATCCTATAACTTATCTGGACGTCCAGATAAGGGTTGGAACTAGGGTTTTAGGGCTTCCTAGGGTGTTATGACCTAATCTAAGGGTGGCTAAAGCTTGGGGGAAGTCTCTATGCTATCCTAGGACTAAGATGGACCTAAGCTCTTCATATGTTACTGCTTTATTCCTACTTAATAGAATAGCAACCTTAACTCCCTTACATCATTATTCCCTACATCTAATCTATGTCTTCTGCTCCAGTCCTGCTACAACACTCATTATTCCTAATGCAGCTTCAAATCCAGCTCCAGATCTAGCTCCTGATTAGCTTATTGCCTGCAATCGACATAATGCACTTAATCAGCCCATTATAACATTATTTTATGCATAGCTAAAGGAAAGAAGTAAAGATGTAGATAATGCTTATGCATGCATGAATTACCCTAACTTATGCTGAGTCCTAGCCTAATTTAGGTCAATTAAGACCTATGATTGCTGCACAATCATACTCCCATGCCTAAATCTTGCTAGTCCCTAGCAAATGTAAGACTAAATTATTTACAGCAAGGGTCCCTAAGGGATTGATTATTTTATCAAGTGTATGCTTAGAGATTTTTCTCCTTTTTGTTTTCATCCTATGCTCTAGAAATCCAGACAATCATGAAAGTGCAGCTATGTAGCTTTTGCAACAAATTCGAGTGAAAACTTGATACACCTCTAAAGCCTGTACTTGACTCCTAGTAAAAATTCTAGCAGGATAGGCGAACTTCTTCCCTCAGGGTATTCAAAGTATTCTATGAATTCCACCCCGGCTTTAGGCTTAGGTAGAGAATCTCTGAGGGAAAAGATTATACATTTAGTGGCTCACTCTCACTTGGTGCTACATAGAGACTAGTATTACTGAATCTAGATTCCCAGATTACTAAGTAACTCAACCCAGAGAAAAATGAGAAAACCCATTCTCTCTTTTGATTCCTTTGTATTCATTCTCTCTTACTCTTTTTTTCTTTTTCTTTTCTTTCTTTTTCTTAGAGCTCACAATCTCACCAGATTCTCACGTATGACCTGTATTTGGTGGTCTCACTTGGCATTAACACTTTAATTGAGTTCCCATAACTCTAACACTAAGTCAAAATTCCTCAGCCAGTATTCGGCTGGTCAGAAACACAAGAAAGGTGGGTTAAAGCCATATTTGGTGGATCTCAAATTTATTTTGTGGTATTGCCTCAATGCAACTGAACTAAATATTCACTCTTTTTTCTTTGTTTTTTCTTCTTTTTCGAATTTTTTTCAATTTTTTCTTTCTTTTCATCATTCATTTTTTTTCATTTCATTATTTTTCTCTCTTTTTTTTTTCAACATAACACAAGTAGCACACATCTATGAACTTTATTGAGGAGGCATTATTAGAGACTGGTGGTACTTAAGAGACATTGGGTGGCTTATTTGGTGGAAGTGCCTAGTCATGACATAGGGAGAGATGGATTGGACGATGTATTTCTGACCTTGACATCAGTACCCTCTTTCAGCTGAGGATTCCATAAAGAATAGTCGTAACCATCCACCTTAGCCCTAGTTTTATGAAAACTCTCTCTCCACATATTTGCCTTATTTGGTGGCTCTCGAATTTTCACACAAAATGTATACGTAGGAACAGAGAGCGAAAACTATGCCTAGTCTCTGAGCATCATCACCTAATTATCTAGGACTCCGGATTCCTTGTACTAATCTTAGAGCACCAGTACACTCTACTCTCATCTCACGTTATTTGGTGGATTTTTGGAGGAAAATCTACCTGACTCCCAACACACTATCCAGGGGTTCAGGAAAAGAAGCACTGCTTCTGCTCGACAGACTAAAGACGTTTATCAGCCTTCACCATGAATCCATTGCAAATTCTACGTCTGTGTGAAAAGTTGTACTGGATACCAAATTATAGGAATCAACTAGAGGATAAAATCCCTAATGCATTCTCTTAATAAAATAATCTTATTCATGAATGCACTATGTATATATGTTATAAACAATTAACCTCTTATATTCGTACTTCATAAAATTTCCCTTTTGGGTTACATTCAGCTTGACCCTAAATTTAGAACAAGAGGTGAGTGAGTGAGTCAGAAGTGGTTGTTGCAGATGATTTCTAGCTCCATTGCGAGCATTAAAGGTGGAGTCCATTGTTCTTTTATTCAGGGTCCTAAAGTATGTTTTACATGCAGCTCAGAGGTTTTCTTATATGTTGGCATAAAATTTTTTAGTTTTGTTGTATCTACCCCCCCATGCCTAAGTTCTTGCATGTCCTCATGCATGAATATAAAATAAAATAAATACAACAAGGAGAGAATGGGTAGAAATCACCTATAATTGCTCCTGAAATTATATTCAGCATCGGCCAACCTGTCAGCATGCAATATACAAAAAGAAAATATGCTATATAAAAAAATGGTTATGTATAAATGGTGGGGTATGCTATCTATATGTGCTGAGTTTAATGCCTCCAGCTTGGGCGAGAATTCAATCACATGTCCTCAATAAGATAAACAATCCCGTTAGGTGGAGGTTCCTGGGCCAGAAATGGCTTGAGGCGCTGGCCATTTATCGTGGATATATGCCCAGATTTTAGGTTCCTGATCTAGACTGCCCCATTAGGATATGGGTGAATCACAACATACGGGCCAGTCCACTTGGACTTGAGCTTCCCAGCAAAAGTTTTAGTCGTGAATCAAACAACCAGACTTGCTAGTTGGGTGTGAATGCTTTCCTTGTCTTGTCCTTGTATATCACTGCATTCTCATAGGCCTCCCACCTGATCTCTTCTAATTCGCTGAGCTGGAGTTTCCATTCTTGACTTCCTACATCGAGGTCAAGGTTGCATTTTCGCACCACCCAAAAGGCGCAGTGTTCCAGCTCTACAAGAAGGTGACAGGCCTTGCCATATACAATGTAGTATGGTGACATTCCAAGTGGGGCCTTGTATGCGATTCGATATGCCTAGAGTGCGTCAACTAATTTGTCGGACCAGTTCTTCCTGTCAGGTCTAACCATCTTCTGGAGAATCAGCTTGATCTGACGGTTAGACACTTCAGCCTGCCCATTGGTCTGCAGGTGATACGGGGTGGCTATATGGTGGTGTACCCCATATTTCTTTACTAATGACCTGAAATGGGTGTGGATGAAGTGGCTTCCCTCGTCGCTAATTAGAGCGCGGGGTATTCCAAATCTTGTGAAGATGTACTGCCATACAAAAGAAATGACGGTCTTATGGTCAACCCGTCTTGCCGGGATGGCCTCAACCCACTTCAAGACATAGTCAAGGGCTAGTAATATGTACTCAAAGCCATGCGAGTTCGGAAAAGGGCCCATAAAAGCGATGCCCCAGACATTGGATACTTCTACAACCATGATGGGCTGGAGTGGCATCATGTCTCTCCTGGTCATAGAACTGACCGACTGGCATCATTTGCAGTGTTGGGCGTATTCATGTGTATCTCTGAAGATGGCTGGCTAGAAAAATCCCGACTGCCAAATTTTTGTAGCGGTTTTCCGTCCCAAGAAATGACCACCACAAGCATCATTGTGGAAAAAAGATAACACACTGGGGATCTCAGAATCTGGGATGCATCTTCTAATAATATGATCTGCTCCAATGCAGAAGAGTAGTGGGTCATCCCAGAGGTAGAATTTGGCTTCCGCAGAGAATTTGAGTTTCTGGTCCTTGGATAGGTTCACGAGAATCTTGCCTGCAGCAAGGTAGTTCGCGATATAAGTGTACCAGGGGAACTCAACAGAATGAACTGCCAAAAGAGATTTATCCGGAAATTGCTTGTGGATAGGTAGGGAATAAGGAATGTATCCTAGGTCCAGTCTGGATAGGTGATCCGCCACAACATTCTGCTTTCCGGCTTTGTCACGGATTTCGATATCAAATTCCTGCAATAGAAGTATCCATCTAATGAGTCGTGGTTTGGCATCCTTCTTTGACAACAAATGTCGGAGGGCAGAGTGGTCAGTGAAAATGATGACCTTGGACCCTAATAAGTACGATCTGAATTTCTCCAACCCGAATACTACTGCTAGCAGTTCTCTTTTGGTGATAGTGTAATTGCACTAAGCCTCATTCAGCATCTTGCTAGCATAGTATATGACAAAGGGTTGTTTCTCTCGACGCTAGCCTAAAATAGCACCAACGGCAAAATCAGAAGCCTCGCACATCATCTTGAAATCGAGCGACCAGTCGGGCGGTTAGAGAATCGGGGAGTCAGAGACAACACTTCGTAAAGTCTCGAAGGCGCTGAGACACGAGGTGTCAAATTCAAATGGGACATCGGCAACCAAGAGATTCGTCAAAGGCAGTGCGATTTTTGAGAAATCACATATAAATCTTCAATAGAAGCCGACGTGACCCAAGAATGATCTTATCTGCTTGACCGAGCTAGGTGGCGGTAAGTGGGAAATAATTTCAGATTTAGCTCGATCGACCTTGAGTCCATTTTTAGAGATCCTCTACCCTAGTACTATGCCATCCCTCACCATGAAATGGCTTTTCTCCCAAGATAGCACTAGGTTTACCTCAATACACTGTTTCCAGATTTTTGTGAGGTTATCAAGGCAAGATGCGAAATTATCTCCAAAAATGGAGAAGTCATCCACGAACACCTCCACATAGTCCCCAATCATGTCAAAGAAGATGGCCATCATACAGCATTGAAATGTCTCTGGTGCATTGCAGAGGCCAAAGGGCATCTGCTTGAAAGCGAATGATCCAAAAGGGCATGTGAATGTGGTCTTGTCTTGATCTTCCAAGCTAATCGCTACTTGTTTATACCCGGAGTATCCATCCAAAAAGCAAAAGAAACTGCGTCCGACTAACCGTTCCAAGATCTTATCAATGAAAGGCAAAGGAAAGTGATCCTTCTGGGTAGTCGTGTTTAGTTTCCTGTAGTTGATGCAAACCCGCCAAGATGTCAGAGTGCAGGTTAGGATGGATTCGCCCTTATCATATTTTACGATGGTGAGTCCTGCTTTCTTGGGCACCATCTGGATCAGGCTCACACATTGGCTGTTTGAGATTAGGTATACAATACTTGCATCTAGCCATTTGATGATCTCTTTCTTAACAACTTCCAGCATATTTGGGTTAAGCCGTCTATGAGGTTGTCTTGAGGGTTTCACCCCCTCATCCGTGTAGATGTGATGAGTGCAATACGAGGGGCAAATACCACGGAGATCAGCAATGCTCCACCCGATAGCAACCCTACGATCTTGCAGCGTAGAAATCAATTGGTGCTCCTGTTCTTGGGTTAAGTGGGCATTGATAATGACTAGGTATGTCTCACTTTCGCCCAAGAACACGTACCCAAGTGAGTTAGGTAAGGGCTTCAATTCAATCACGGGTGGGTCAGAGTCTGAAATGAGAATGGGAGGAACAGAATCGAGGGTGGGAATCTGCTGATCCAAGTGCACGTGAATTCTTGCTGAGTCTCTCCCTATGAAATAATCAGTTGTGACTGCGTTAATGGGAAACCCGTTAGCTGTGGTCATGTCTTCCTGCAACAACAGGGGTGATTCAGTAATGTGTGGATTAGGATAGCTGGATTCAGGGGTGATGTGGTTAGAAGCACATCCTAAATAGTCAGATCCTCAGGGAGATATGTGTAGTGCAGTGGTCTCAGTCCTGTGTGGATCGAGGTCCAAGAACCCTGATAGTGTAGACGAATGAGACATTGGGTCATCAAAAAGGAGCCCAATGTTACCACAGTATGCCGAATCTTTGTCTTCACCATCCTCCTCTATTCCATCACAGTCAAAATTCTTTGCTGCCCTGAATATGTCAAGTCAAAGTCACTCATTGCCTAGAGCTAGCTCCATACACCCGGATGCACAATCAATGTTCGCTCGGGCTGTTGCTAGAAATGGGCGACCCAAAATAATTGGTGCATCTCGGAGATTAGGAGGAACTTCCATATCGAGAATGAAAAAGTCTGCGGGAAAGTAGAACCCGTGGACTTTCACGATCACGTTGTCAACCACCCCCTCAGTGTTTTGACTGATCTGTAAACCAGTTGAATCATGGCCGAGGTGGGCTCCAACTCCCTAAATCGAAATCAATCAAATATGGCAGTGGGATTTAGGTTGATGGATGAACCTAGATCTAGAAGGGACCAATCAAATGGAGAATCCTGCAAAAAGCAGGATATGAGTGGGGTACCAGGGTCTTTCTTTTTCGATGATAATTTGGCTAGAATCATGACACTAGCCTCTTTTGACAGTACTACCTGTCGTCCAATTCTCGGCTGTCGCTTCGGGGTACAATAGTCCTTGAAGAACCTAGCGACAGCGGGAATGTGATTGATTGCCTCGAGGAGGGGGACCTGAATATGTACTTCTTTGAACATTGACTTCAGGTCCTCAAAATTCTGCGTGTCCTTTTTCCATACTGCATTCCATGTCAGAGCTCAAGAAAAGGGATGGGGATCTCAGGGTCAAGTGGTCTCTTACCCTTATCTACCGTAGGTGGCTCTTGAGATGAAGGAGTCAATCCCACCTGCGGCGAAGGGTGGGAAAAATCAGGACCCGCCTGACTAAGTGGTGGGTCGAATGTCTTCCTTTCGCTCCTCAAAGAGACCGCATGTGCATCGGATTGCTGTCCATGAGGTGGTGGGGGAGCGGAAGGGGCAGAATATGCGAGGTTCTGCAAAGGCGGTTGGCCTTGCGGGTAACTGGGTAGTGCAGGAGGCGCCTATAGTATGGCGTGTGCCTATCCCTGCGGTTCCTGAAACCTAGGCGGGGTGCCTTGTTTCTACACATATCAAGGATTCAGGATGGGTTGGGAGGGCAAGGCTCCCTGAGTTCTATGCTCCTGCATCAGCTAGTTCTACGTGTTCTGTATAGTCTGTATTTGATCAGCCATTGCCTTCATAATCTACAAGCTATCCTATGTGGATTTCCTCATTGATTCTTATAGCTCCTCTTTCAGTGCCTCCAAAGGGTCAACCTGCTTTGGAGGGTGACTGGCAGCTTGGTGCAGTGGCTAGTATATAGAACGGGGTTGCTGCTGTTGAGACGAGAATGGCTACTGCCTAGGGTACATGTTTTGTGCATTCCCGTATTGCCTAGTCTGGTAGTGTGGATCTTGATGTGGTCTCTGTGAATTACCAAACCAAGAGAAGTTCAGATGTTGGCGCCAACCATGGTTATACGTCTCTGAATATGGGTTATTACGCCTGTATCGTGGGATAGCACTGACATCCTCGTAGGTCGAAGATGTCTGAGATGTATATCCGTCAAGGGGATATGCATTATAATCTCCGGGTGGTGCGTAACCCTGGTCGTAGGGTGCCAGATCTGGGTTATTTATGGGATCTTGATATGCAGGATCTCGTAAACATGGAGAAGATGCATCCCGAGTGAGTAGATTAACTCGAGCAGGAGGGGCTTGGGGTGCATAGGAGGGTCTTGAGGCGGCAGAGCTCAAGTTAGATTGACCCTGACTAATTTGGTCAATCTTCTTCTCAATCAGGTTTATTCTATCCAGCTGCTTGACGATGATATCCATGTCGGCTCGAATGGACTCGGTGTGAGCCTCGTGGACACCAACCCACTGCTGACCAGGCCGATGGAACTGGTTCATGGATGCAGCATTCATCAAGTTCTCCGCCAAAGATTCGAACAACTCAAAAGCGTTATTCTCGTCTTTTACGAGGAAATTCCCGCCACTAGATGCATTGACCAGACACCGATGTGTGACATCCAGCCTATGGTAAAAGATCTGAGCCAAGTGCCATCTGGGTATACCATGGTGCGGGCATTTCCAGAGAAGGTCATGGAATCTGTCCCAAGCTTCGTGTAACCTCTGCCCAGCTCCTTGGGAGAAAGTCATGATTGCGCGCCGCATCGCATTTGTTCGATTGATTGGGAAGAACTTTTGCAGGAATTCATGTCATAATTCCAGCCAGGTTCCAATTGGCTTCCCAATGGTCTTGAACCAATATGAAGCTTTGTCCCTTAGAAAGAATGGGAAAAGCTTCATTAGAATAATCCCAAGATCGATATTCCTGGGTCAAATCGTTTCAGTGAGTCGACTTAGGTCCTCAAGGTGCTGGAATGGATCTTCGTTTGAGTTCCCATAGAAGTGAGTGCTGATCAACCCAATCACATCGGGCTTGAACTCAAACGCATCTCTGCCTGTGGGATTCTAACTAGTGGTGCGACGATTTGTGCGGCTTGGTCGTAGAAATCCCGCAGTTGTTCTCCTTGCGGCAGGTGCTGCATTTTGTCAAGTGCCATCAAGATGCGATCCATGCTCTACCGATGCTACTCCTCGGATTCGACTACCCGGGCTTCCAGACGAGCCATCGGGTCCAGATTCTCGATATCCTGACCCGGTCTAGGTCCATGTCCAGGATTAGCCATGGTGGCTCTGGGAGTAGAAGTAGGGGGCGAAGATGGTCCTGACGAGGTGACTCACCTCCTTGGGAGTGGCTCCCAAGGTCCAACCAAGTGAGGTCTAAGTGACCTCCTTCCTCACATACACCACCCAACCCCTGGGTTGTTGTAGCCAAGCTGGACAAGGCTAAGGCCTTGTCAATCAAGTGGTCCTTATGAATCAGATGATCGGATTATTCATTTTAGGCTTTAATTCCTGAAGAAAATTTGTCGTACAACTGACTGAAAGTGATTCCCCCCTCGTAGCTAACCCAGCAAAGAGGTTGAAAACACCCAATAGTACGACAACGAATTCGAGTTTTCTTTCATGTTTTAAAATTTATTTTAGCCCATTTTCTTCAGTTGGGGTTTTCTTTTGGTGAGTGGCCCACAAGGTGAGCAAGCTCACCGGATAAGTACTAGACTTGATTAAGTCTAGGTTAGCCCAAGTGTGGTCTCTAAGTTGTAACCCTAAGGTTCATGCACTTCTAGGGTTTTGTTTTTTTTCAGCAAACCACAAAAATAAAATTCGTTCTCTGACAACAATTAGAATCCAATTAACTTGAAATTTGGCGAGTGGATTCCCTTTTCAATTATCTTTCCATAGAATATTTTTTTGGAATTTTTACTATTTTAACCAAATGTTTAGGGATTTTTGAATGTCAGGGGGTGAGTTTTGGAATTTTGACCCCTGGTCGGTTATCTGCTTTGAAACAGTATCAATTGACCTTCAAAAATTTAGTAAAAATATGGAAAATAAATACAATGAGATCAGATTTCAAACCCCACCATTTTTAGTCAAAACATATTCATTGATTGCTCGAAATTGCTTTTTAAATTTTGAAAATTCTTGAATCTGAGTCAGTCTGACCCCCGTGCACTTCATGAATTTTTGAAAATTGTATACTTAGAAATTTTTCAAAAGAATGGTGTCATTTGAAAGATGGTTTGAAAGTGAAGGTTTGGCCTGAATTTTAGAATTTTTTACTCATTAATTTTTTGGCAATCGAATTTTTAACTCAGACTTTGAAATCTGGCTGAAAATTAGAAGATGGTGGAAAAGCTTTTGAGTTTGAAATCCAAACATTCCACCAAAAAAGCTTTTTTTTTTAACTTTTGCAATTTTTTTTTTCAAGAGGATTTTTTTTCAAGGGATTTTCACAAATATATATTTTTTTTCTTATTGTTTTTTTCAAACTAACCTTGGATTCAAAAGGAAACCTAATCTAGATTTTTAAAAAAAAAAATTTATTTTTTTCTTGCTTTTTCATGAAAATGAATAAATTTTTTTTTCAAAAGAAATTGCAGGAAGTAAATCTAATCCTAGGGTTCAAAAGAAAACCTAATCTAAGAGAAGATGATGTGCACCTAGATTTGTTTTCCATGCTCGTTGTGTGCACAAATCCAGTTCTTTTTCCATTTTTCCTACACATCCAGAAACAAAGTAGAGGAAAATTTGTCAATGATGGTTTAAAAGATCGAAATAAAAAAAATGGCGTTGCCTCTCCAACAACGGTGCCATTTACTGGATGCATACATCGTGTTTTGATAGGAAAATGTCATAGTATAGTGCGCAATACGATCAAACAAAGATATTTAATAAAAGATAACGAGACTTGAGTCCCGGTTGTTCGTCTCTGGGAGGCGTTTGTTTTACCTTTGAATTTGATCTTTTACTGCTCTACTTTGTTTAAAATCGCACGCCAGTTTCCAATCTTCTGATTAAGATTTTACCACTTCTATTATGAACCCTGATTACATGCGCATGCGTTAAATAGATCACAAAGGTGAAAGTGTAAGTTTCTATTCACACAATTCTAGTGAGGTGGTGACTTCTTATAGAAAATGCATCTATTGTTTGATTTTCTATATTTTTCTGGAAATGACATGCTTGTTGTGAAACAGATAAATAAGTGAAAACAGGTAACTAGAATCACGCAGAAAAGATGGCAATCAATAAGCTCATGGTGATTTCAAACATAGAGATATATATATAAATATATTTTTCATACATTCAATTGGAGAAGTGTTTGCAACCAGAACTGTTGAGAAAAGCTTGTACAGGAATGCTTAGAAATGTAAATCTAGCTACCAGAAAAGGATCACATACAGGAATCTACGGGGGGATTTTGCACGCATCATTGGGGGAGAATAAGGACTACACTAGTAAGTAGTAAATAAAAGCAGAAAATGTAAAGAGCTAGCTACTAATCTATCAGAAGTGAGGGCATTCGAAGGTAGTCTCCGATGGCCTTGGAGTCGTAGAGAGGAGAATGAGGGGCAGCCAATGGAGATTAGGCCGACCCATGAAGAGAGGTTGGAGGAGTGATCTAGCATCCTGGCGTGGTGTCCTTCATGGTGGTGCTCAGCTCGGGGAGATGGTGTGGAGATGGTAGTGGCCAGCCTAAGTGGAGGTGGATGGAGCCAAGCATGTATGGCCAAAAGTGGATGGGTGCAAATGGCCACCCCTTAGGTCTTTTTATTGACCTAAGGGATTCTCTCTAGAGAAGTGTGGAACTCTCTAGAGAGAGTCCAAAAGTGGCCGGCCAAGGGAGAGGTTGGTGGTTTCCTAGATCCACCATTTATGGATCTAAGAATTGAATGCCTCTTGGTTGCTATATTTGGCAACCAAGAGTTGGCACCACTCCAAGAGACTTCTAGAGAACTCTAGAGGACTGTGTGTGTGCATGAATGGGTGTGTGTGTGTGTGTGTGTGTGGTCATGCCCTAGGTGTCTAAGAGGTTTAGGTTAGGTCCTAAGGGGTTTGGGTAGGTGTATACCTTGAATTAGGGTTGCAAACCCTAATTACTAAGGGGAAATTGCAATTAAACTTAACCTAAGTTTAATTGAATGAGTGTGAACATAATTGAGAGTGATATAACTCAATTAGGTTGGGTTTTGGTGAATTAGACTCTCACTAAGTCCAATTGAACTTGTGTGGGTTGAGATTTGAGCTCAATTGGACTCAATGAGTCCAATTGACTTAGGTGATAGTAGTTGACTTTGATCTAAGTCAACTGGGTTTGGTGAGGACCTAATTAGGTCCTTAGGTGGTCTAGAGGTGATGTACTAGGGTTAGGGCACCTTAATTTAGGTTCCTATGGGGTTGGGATTAGGTCTAGGGAGCTATAGATCCAAGATCAAGACTTGAATCTCAAAATAAGGACTGGAGACTAGTTACAGATGTCCAAAAACATGATCAGACGACTTATACTCAGAAATCAGAAGTCCAGACATCAGTTCTGGATGTCTAATTTGAGTCAAGGGGAATTTTAGGTTCTGTTTTGGGTATTCTGCAGAAATTGGACGTCTGACAAAGTGTCTGGATGTCCAATAACACTGCAGAAGTGGGTTTGAGGTGTGCGGGAGATGGCTAAGGGTTTTGGACGTCCTATAACTTATCTGGATGTCCAGATAAGGGTTGGAACTAGGGTTTTAGGGCTTCCTAAGGTGCTCTGACCTAATCTAAGGGTGGCTAAGGCTTGGGGGAAGTCTCTATGCTATCCTAGGGCTAGGATGGACCTAAGCTCTTCACATTTTACTGCTTTATTCCTACTTAATAGAATAGCAACCTTAACTCCCTTACATCATTATTCCCTATGTCTAATCTAAGTCTTGTGCTCCAGTCCTGTTGCAACACTCATTATTCCTGATCCAGCTTCAGATCTAGCTCCAAATCCAGCTCCTGATCAGTTTATTGCTTGCAATCGACATAATGCACTTAATCAACACATTATAACATTATTTTATGCATAGCTAAAGGAAAACAATAAAGATGCAGATAATGCTTTTGCGTGCTAGAATTACCCTAACTTATGCTGATCCTAGCCTAATTTAGGTCAATTAAGACCTATGATTGCTGTGCAATCATTAGCCAAATTGAGGATCCTTCCCCCTCTGCGTGAAGAGTAGAGAAGCAGAGAAGAAGAAGACAAGAAGCAGAAGAAAGAAAAGAAGAAGAATGCCACAGAAGAAAGAAGAATGAGAGCCGCACAGAGAGAAAGAATAGAAGAAGAAGAAGAAGAGCAGAGGAGAGAAAGAAGAAGAAGAAAGGTAGAACAAGAGGAGGAAGGAAAGTAAGGAAGAAGGAAAGCCAGAATTAGACATTTAAGATGTCTGATTGAATATTCAGACGACTGAGATCATTTCATATATATATCTATTGAATTCTATTTGCCATTATTGTTGGGAGTAAATGGTAATTCAAATCGCCATTTTACTCCATTCTTTTTGCAGTCTGATACTTGCTCTAAATCAGTTTCAATTTCTCATTTCTATTGTTTTAAATTACAATTTTGAGGACTAAATTCCTATTTGCTCGCAGCGAACGACCTCGTAATTTTTTGAGTATAAATTTTATTTGTTTGAGTGCTATTTTGGCTATATTACAACGAGGTAATTCTAAAACACCAATTTATCGCTCAAACAACTACTTGGGGAGGTCTAGGAATAACAAATGGAACATGAGAATTGACCTCCCGAAATGGCATAAGTGGAGGATAACAAGGATCCTCCAAAGCAAGAAAGGTTTTAAAAGATATAAACATAATAATTTCAAACCCTTGAATGGCGAGACTAAAAGTACAAGCATCAATCCACACTCGCCATTCTACCCGAGGATGTACTGGCTTGATATTCTCCCTAGAAAGAATGTATATGAGCAAAGACCTGAGCCAAGGATAGGTTAGGGAGTGTAAGGGTTGTTTGTGGTGTTGGGCGGTAATGGTTAAGTCCAAGGAGGGCTTAGTTTGTGTCTAGTCCAACAATTTAGATTCTGTATTATTCTCCCTAACAGTTGTAGTCCAAAAATTCATGTCACCCTGCCTATCATTAATGATCGGATTCATATTTTCACCTTCCAGTATATGTGAATCAATGGTGGACTCCAAATCAAATTCCTTTGATGGCAAGGTGATATGTAATGGAATGGTTGAATGACAATGAATTATTATGATCATGTCGTTGTAGTATAGGGTGTATAATATAACATTAAGAATGTCGTATAGTGGTGAGTATGGGTGAGTACCAGTCATTACAACCATTATTATCATTTGCTTATTTATCTAATTTTTACTAGTTTTGTTCCAGGTCATTCACTGGGAGGAAATTTATTGAATTACATCGGTCACTCTTTGATCTCAAAATTATCCTCTAATTCCAAAAAGAAACTTTACATCTTATTAAAGAATGAATGAATGTGTGCTTTATTTACCTAATTACTAAGAAATGCTTGCAAAAATACTAACTATGAACAAGCATCAAACAATCTATTATTATACTCTAAACTATGTATTTACAAGTTATCCTATTAGTACTAACATGATAGTATATAATACCTTAGGATGCAATGGTGTGGAGACTAAACTTATCAGTTTGTTATTTATAGTAACATATACAGCAGTTTCAGTGACAGATATAAGCGTCGCTAAATCTCAGAAAACACTATATGCAACCTAAAGAAGCAAACTGAGGTCTTTAGCGACGTTTATAGTGTCATTTTATTCTGTTAGTAATTATATGGGTTTATTTATACAAATGTAATGGGCTATAGCGACGTTTCTTCTTCTCTTTTGTTTCTACGTTATGTTTCGGCCTTAACAGAGTTTTCAAGTGCTGCGGCGAAGGGGATTAAGCAACCGTCATTAGCTTTTATTATTCAGTTTAAAATGTGTCTAATTTGTGGGTGCGCTTTTCGAGGGATACGCTGCACCCAGAGGGCAGGACCTGACCTCTACTAAGCACGCCCTAATCTTTAATTAGGTGGCTAAATTACGTTTCCATACTAAGTGCAGGGCCTCAGCCATGCGCCGCACACACACACGCTTGGGCCCCTGGCGCACGCACATCACACATGTTCACAATATCATCGCATATCAGACGGTTCGGAGCGTATTGGGTAATCGGGTCGAATGGCATGGCATTGTCTTTCGGGCGCCCGTGACGACTGCCTAAGCATAAGCAGAAATTCACTTTATAGCGCTGCGCTTGATTTGCAGCGAACGATGTGGTGCTATTCCAACGCCACATCGTGCGCTGGAAATCAGGCGCAGCTGCGTCTGTACACGCTTTTGGCCCTCGATTTGTGGGCCATAAATTATTAAAATAAAATAAAATAAAATATGGTTAATAAAGTATTTACATAATACTACATAATTGATTAATTAATTTTGACTTTTAATTATGTTTACTATACAAATAAATTCGCTAAACTAGGCTGATTATATAGGTTGATTTAGGTGATTAAATAGTTAATTACTTATAAAATAATTAGTAAATGGTCTAATTGACCTTATACAGATTTAATTTACATACTTAAGTATTTTATACATATTTTTATTGTATTTTTACGAATTTATTTCTATTTTATTTAGGTTAAAATAGCAGTTCTGGGTGTTTATAAGTTAAAACTAAGTTAATAGTAAATACAATAGGTATAAATACACTTTAACTAACTTAAATTACTTACTATATATATTAACCTAAGTCTATAGATTTATTTACTTAATTATAGCTCTAAATTATTAATTTAGCTAATTTATTCTATAATATAGCTACTAGCTAAGTAAATATATCTCTGTCTCTGTATATATATACATAATTAAGTAAATACATACATAATAGTTTAGTATTTATACATATATTTACATAGATTACAGATGTATATCGATTTATATACAAGTTCATGCAGTATTTACAGTGTATCTATGTATGTATACTTATATAATCAGGCTGTATATTATAGTTATAATAGTATGGATATGTATATTTACAGTGTGAGAATTAATATATATAAGTAGGCTTTAGTAGGAAGTTAGGAAGAAGGGTTAATTAAGTTTTTATTTCATTTTAAACAGCAGCTAAGCTACTGTCAGAGAAGATGGGAAGAGAAGAGAATGTGCTGTTCAGGGTGTTTTGTTTAGCAGCAGCAGTGGCTTAAGCCACAGTCAAATGGGCTAACTGCTGCAGTTAGTCCATTTGAAGAGGGGGATGTATTCACAGATGAGAGGGGAATTGTAGAGAAGAGGAGAATTTAGAGATGGAGGGAAATGTAGCTGCAAGTTGCAGCACGTTACTGTATAACTGGGAATAAGAGAAAATTCAAAACAAACTAAAAATTTTGAGAGTTGAGATCCAAATCTGATAAGGGTTTAAATCTCACGAAAATCACATAAGAATTCAGTTCAAATACCCAACAAGGAAAAGCCCTTATCAAAAGCATCATTTCTAATCAAAACAACAAATGGCATTGAGTTAGCTCTTCCTAATGCTATAGACAGCATGAAGGACAACTTAACTCAATCAATTAAAACCAAAAAACATACAATCCCAGTTTCTTGCAACCTTAAGGAGTATGGAGAACTCCTTAGGTTAGGAAATCACCATACAAAAATAATCATCAAAACATGTGGTGTATGGCAGTTCTAAAATGGCAAAACAGACTAAGAATGCATTAAAGGAATTTATAAAAGCTTGCGAATGCATTCAGATCAAGGTAGAAACAGATTCATGAAAGGCTCTTCTGAGTTGTTCTCTGCCACCAGAGAACTTCTCAGAGTCCTTGCCCACAAGGAAAACCAAAATCCCTTCAATTTGTCAGATCTGTCAAGGCAATCCAGAGAGCAAAATTCTTTAAAATCCATGTTAAAGTGAATCTGACAAACTGAGGCAATCAATCTAAAATAAAAGGGGCTTTTTTGAACACAAATGGGGTGAGTGAGAAGCCCCAAATGGTGCTTGTGACGCCAATTTCAGATCTGAGGCAGTACACCATCAGATCTGAAATTGGGTCCGTATGTGTTGGTGAATGATGAAAAATTCGTCGTTAAAAGAAACATAAATCAGAATTGGATGGTGGAAAAACAAAACATGAAGAGGGAGATAAATTGAACAATGAACAGATGATTCTTCCCCTCTAATCTGGACTGATCAGAGGAGGTGAGGGAGGGGATCTAATGCTAATTCTACTCCTAAGACTAATCTAAACTACAGCTAACATTAAACACTAACAATTAAAGCTAAATCTATTCTAAACTACTGTAAACTACAACTAACACTAATTGTGCAGAATTAAAAACCTAAACTAAAAGGAAGAATGGGACCTATGGGTCCTTAGCCGGCGGCTAAGGAGGAAGAAAGGAGGAAGGTGACTCCAGTGGAGGGAAGAGTCTGCTAGTGAGACTCCAGGGTTTTCCTCAGGTGCTACGAGGTCCTTAGCGACGAGGAGGGTCGAGAGCAGGCGATGATTCCACAGCCGGTGGCTGTGAAATCAGGGGCTAGATGAGGAGGAGAGACTGGAGTGGACGAACTGATTGCTAAGAGATGTAGGAGGGAGCGATCCCTTGCGCACGACACCATTGAGGTGCTTAAGTAGCAACTCAGTGATTGGAATCACCGCAAGGGTGAGGATAATCAAATTCAAGCCGGCGGTGAGGATGAGATGGGTAGAGCGCGCGACGAGTCAAGAGAGAGATCTGACCGTCAGATGAGATCTGGGAAGAGAGGTGAACGCACGCACCGAATCGCGTGAAGGTTCCATTTGATTCCAGCTGCAGATCGAGATCAAAAGTGTGATGGACGGTCGAGAATGGCTGTGTCCTTCGCGTGCTACAGTGCGCGTGAAGAACACAGGCTTCTCTCTGAAATGAGGGAAAACTTGCAGGAAGACCCTTGAACGAAGGGGTAGAAGAATAGCTTGCAGGTCCAAAAGTGAAAAGAACTATAACTGGAAGGGCCTTGCAGTCATACAGAAGGGTCCCTGCAGCTTGCAAAATGGTCCAAGAAGGAGTTTTGAAGGGTAGAAATGTAATGCATGAAGGACCTAATTGTAATCTATTTATTTCTAAGCCTAAATGATGTCCAATTGCTTTCAAATTTTTACATGTGCTTAATTGAACATTTAAGACATTGATTTTACTTCTGATTTGGCTTTTCAAACTTGTTTATGTGTTCAATTGATGCATGGGTCATCATTTATTCTTTTATTTTCAGAGTATCTCACTTTTGTGACCTAATTATGAAGTTTTAACACACATTAAAAAGTTTTAGGTCTTTTCTTTAATTCCCACACTTAACCCTTTTTATATGTTAATTTGATATTGTTTTTCTTAGTGTCTAGCTTAATTTCAGCCTTTTAGCCATGATAAGTAGCCACTCATCACAAGGTCGAAGTAACAAAATCTTTTTCATTAATTTCGTCCCCGGATTCTTTTGGTTTGGGGTGTATATGTGATTCACTAGTAAAAAGAGGAGTTGGATCAGTACCCTCAATTATTTCTAAAGGAGGATCAGTCTTAATGTTTTGGAGTAAGCCTATATCACTCAATTCTTTGTTCTTCTCAGGGCATAAATCCTCAATTGATGTGTCTTGTCCCTGAGAGTCTCCCCTAGGCTTCTCACTATTGTGTTTGTCCTCCAATATCAACTCCTGGTTTTGCGGAGGATGACTCTCAAAATCAAAATAAGGGAGGTATCTGGATTGCACCTGATTATTTATATCCTCAGGGGGTAAGTCCTCAAATAACACATAACCCCCTTGTGATTCACTCCAAATTCTAAGCCTGTGTTCCTCCATTGGGTCATCATCCTCCTCTAGAATAGACTCTTTGTATCCCTGAGACCAAAAGTGATCCAATTCATCCTCCATTCCCTTAGGGTTATCTACATTTGGCATATGTAAATCCTCAGAATGCTGAATGATAGGTGTTGATTCCCTAAGTGGAGGGTCAGGTTAGGCTCACTAAGGGTAGAATGAGGTTCCACCACATGATTAATAGGGGAAGTGATATGAACAATAAGACCTTGACCTGGGTCATCAAGGGTAATAAAAATACCATCAAATGAGTCAAGGTCCTTCGATGGTACTATCATCCCTTCTTTTCGACTCCAACATAGCTTAGGTAGATAATCACTAGAGGATCCTTCTCCTCTAGAAGCCTTGTCTCATGGGGATTGTCTAAGTGATAGCTGCTACTCAAAATGAAATCCTTGTTGTCGTTGGTTTCCTCATAATTATTTTCATGATCATGGTTGTACGGGTAGGGATCAGAATCACTAGTAAGTGCATAGCTAAGCTGTCTAATTTCCTTATTCAATTTCGACTATTCCTCAACATCTCTCCCATAGACTCCATCATTTCCTTTTGTTGTTTTTGCATTTCTATCGTAAAAGAGGAGAGGCTACTACTATCAGATTGGGGAGGATAGTCAATATCAGGCTCTAGTTTCCTAGAGGTATCGATCCAACCTCGATAAGGAAAATCATGAAGGGTGGGAGGGTTGAGTGTTTGCATAGTACTGGGGATTCCATGGGTGGAAAAACCCACTCCTAGGCTCTGCTCAAAAGTGGGAGTTATCGGGCAAATACTCCCAGGATAGGAATATGATTGATCCCATGAATTGTCATTGTACCCATCAAAGGATGGATACGCTCTAGGCATGGGATCCTGGTAAAAATGATAGGACTAAGGATAGTCCATTTCTTTAAGTTAAATTGGTTAAACTCTCTTAGGATTTAGAAGAAATTAGAACAAAAGCAGAAACTTCCTAGAGAGTTCTACCACTGTCAAAACAAACACAAATATAGTGGGATCTATTTTTAGTATATTCTAGGTCTTAGAAATAAGTGTTCAGTTGGTGGCCAAACAAGTTTTGCAAGAATTACGCTTCCTAGGTTGACCTTTGTTGGTGCCTACAACCTACTCTTAAGGGATGGAAGTCTCAAATCAAGCCCACACACGAGGAACCGAAGTAACTTGGTGGATAGGCTTGTTGATTTCTGACTAACTTCCCTTGTGGTGCAAAAGAGGAGAGGTAGAAAATTATCTAGTGACCTTATGTGTGATGTGCACAGTGTCTCAGGTGTGCAACACATGTTCGCGTTTTGAATTTTGAAATCTCGCAAATAAGATCCTTTTGCACACAATTTCAAGTCATAGATTTTAAGGTCCAACCACTTAGCAGTCCCAATTTTTAAAGTGAACATTGAATTAATTCGATTCAAAGACTTTAGTGTTCTTAGATTTAAGTCCAACGCAGATGCATGACAGGTAATTGATACTTAAGAGAAGACGTACCTTACTCCAGCTTTCTTCGTGCAAGGATGTATGCGATGCAGAAATATAAGCTAGATGTTGCTCATTCAATCCTAGATGGTTGCCCTATTGATATGTAGCTTCTAGCGGGCAGTTCGAATATTTATTTTTTTATTTTTTATTTTTTTAATAAGCAAACAAACTTAAGCTAACTAACTAACATGCAGTTCAAATTATTCAAATAAACCTATAATCTAAATAAAATGGGAACACGATCCCAAAATTACGCTCCTGCATACAAGGGCGATAAGAAATAAAAACACTGGAACCACGTTCCCAAAAATGCCCAATAAGGGTCCAAAAGATAGAAATTAAATGTCTAATGTCTATCTAGCCTAAATCTAAACTAAGATCTAATGACTAAATCTGGAAAGGCTCCTCCATACGCCTTCACGTGCATGGGATCAAGGCCCACAAGCATGTTGCTGGCCTCTAGGTGGCATCAAGGTCTCCCAAAAATATTGCCTCCGTCGTGCACGCCCGTCATGTTCGTCCTTCGATTCGTGAACACAAAGAGAATTAATGTCAATAATTCAGAAAAGCCTTAAAGCTACCATAAAAATAATATAATTTTTTTGAAAAAATTAATAGGCATGTTTCCTCCTTGGCAACGGCACCATTTGAAAGAGTGATCTTCATTTTCGATAAAAATTTCAACATAAAATGACATGTCGTTATAGTTCATTGCGTGGTAGAAAATTGCTTTTCAAAATATTTAATATTCAAAATCTAACCATCAAAATAGTTTGGCCCTCTTGTTTGCACCTCAAAACACGCCTGTAATAACGCCTTCTTGTGCTATTTTCTAGCATTAACATTGCATAATAGGATCCTGTAATCGCATTTGTAAAAACACTTGCATGCATGCATTTAATCAAGAGAGGAAGAGGAGTGAAACAATCGCCTGCATAGTTACATTTTTCTTCAAGTGCCTCCTTACAAAATCACCCTCTTTTTATTTTTCCTCTTGATTTCTTCTTTTCTCTCCTTCCCGCGGCTGTACCCTTCCCGCGGCTGCACTCTTCCCGCAGCTACATGCAGCAGCCACGCAGCACTTCTTCCCGTCACTTCTCCCTGCCAACGCTGCTCCCTATAGCTGCAACTCGCACACCCTCTCCCTGCTGCAGCCGGCACGCCACTCTCCCCTCCTCTATAAGTAGCTGCAGCTTCATCCTTGCAAGACGAGCTGCTGCAAAGACCCCGCAGCCACCACCTTCCTCTCCACCGTTCTCCCCTCCCATACGCCGGCCCTCCGTCGAGGAGGCACCCGGCGAGCAGGAGAACCCACTGTGGTGCACACCACCACAGTGGGAGCACCACCGCCCAGCTCTTCCACGAGCCGGTGGGTGTGGTGTTTTCTTTTCTCTTCGTTTTCGTCTTCAAGCCATTGCTGCCCCTTCAAGCTCCGAAGCTTGAAGCAGCAGCCCAGCACCAGCAGCAGCAGCAGTAGCAGGTCCTCCCGCTCCTCCGCGACCGTCCCTGCAGTCGCTCACCGCCTCCGCGCGCGTCAGCAGGGCGTTCCCCGCCTCCGTCTCCGTACTGTCCGCCTCGCAGTTGCACCTGTAGCCGTCCGCCGCGTGCACTGCAGCGGCCGGCTACGGCCTCGCGCCACCCCATGCCCTCCTCCGCGACCCTCCGCGACCACCTGCAGACCTCCTCCACGCTCGCTCCTCCACGCCTTCGCCCGCCCGTCGCCTTCGCGCACGCCTGCAGGAACCCTGCGCGAAGGCGCGGTGCACCGCGACGGTCAGATGTCCGCCTTCGCCTTCAGACGACGCGGCGTCAGACGTCCGCCACCTCTTGCAGATGTCTTAACTCGCGCATCCGCGATCTCCCTCTCTCTGCCGATCTCTCCCGCGCGCGTCCGCTCGATCTCTCCCGCCCGCTCCCGCTCTCTCTCTCTCACGTATTCTCTCTCTCTCTCTCTTTTATTTAACTCACAGCAACACACACACACACATTCACCGACGCACACACACATTCACTGACACACACACACACACACTTATAGTAACATATATACATATATATATATATATATATATACATACATATATCTATATATATATACTTATATACATAGTATATCTATATAGTTATGTATACATACATATATATATAATATATATATATATCTACTTATATATACATCTATATACTTATACATATACTTATATATATATAGACATATATACTTATATACATATATATATATATATACATATCTATATACATATATATAGTAATATATATAGTAATATATATATATATATACTTATATACATATATATACACATATATATCTATATATATATATATATCTATACATATATAACTATACATTTATATATATATAGATATATTTACTTATATACATACATAAGTACATATATTTTCACGTTATTTATTATACGCTGTATCGCGGGGATATCCGCACCAGTTGCTGATATTCCCTGATACACGCGTACAAAAAAAGCGTTGTCCCATACATCATCCATCCTCCATCCACACTCCACGCGGCACCTA
This sequence comes from Thalassia testudinum, assembly GCA_037157565.1. Classification (NCBI taxonomy): domain Eukaryota; kingdom Viridiplantae; phylum Streptophyta; class Magnoliopsida; order Alismatales; family Hydrocharitaceae; genus Thalassia; species Thalassia testudinum. The sequence goes on along the minus strand of JAZHRO010000015.1, from coordinate 42,591,659 downwards.
GTCGTGTTGGTTGCGTCTCTCTAGACGTCGACTGACTCGACATAGTGCTACACTCCATCGTCACCTCCACCCCCACCCCTTTATATATATACTACATATAAATATATATCTATAGCTACTATATTTACTTTCTATCTGTTATCTTCCTTCTTAGTAAAAAGATAAAAAAAAGGTATAAAAGTGAAAAGATAATCTTTGATTTGCAGGTACCCCGTCTTGCAAGTAGCAAGGCGTGTTTTGGGACTCTGTTTGGCTAAAAGCCAAGGACACAATTTTGAGGGTGTGCCTCAAGAACAAGGATTACCATAAAAAACCTAAATAAGAAAAACACCAAAAAACACAATAAACGAACGGAAGAGACGCGTTTTAAGGAAAACGTAGAAACTCGACTTTAACCCCACTTCCCTGTGTTCGACCCTGGGCCTAAAAGTGACAAGATAAAATCAATTAGGCCAGGTTAAAAATTTTGTAAAGAGATGGTTAGGTCTGAATTAGGTTAACCACTATACATATTTCAACGATAAAAACATCATATTAACAACCTATCCGGGCCGACCATCATAACTTTTCTGGCGCCGTTGCCGGGGACGTGCGCTTTCGAGTAAGTTTCTATCCAATTCCTTTAAATTTGTCTCTTCTCTCTTCACGGGTATTGTTGTTTTTGGTGTGCAGGTGAACCTGGTGGAAGGAGAAGAAGGCTGATGAAGTCGAGGACGTGAGCAGATCCAAGGCGGGAATGAGAGCGTGAAGACGCTGACATCGCATTGGAGCTTCGCACACGTTGCCGAACAAGTAGGTTTTCTTTTCTCATCAAATTAGGGTTAACTTGCCACCACAATAAAAAAATAAAATTTAAAACTAAAAACTAGAAAAACTTCTTGGGATTTCTTGAGGGCAAGTGGATTAAAATTCACTTGATTGATTGGTTGTCTTCACTCCCACTGTCCTGGGATTTCCCACCTTACTTCGCATAGCGAAAATCCGAGAATCTTGATTCTTAGATTTTTCGCCGTGGGAAGTATTCTTTGAGGCAAAGAAAAAGATTACTTGTATCCCTCTTTTGCCTCACTTATCTTTAATTCAGGATCACATTTTTGGTGGGGAGACATGGAATTGAGTTGATTCCAACCCCACCACGACTTTTCAAACTTGCCTGTGATTCGATCCTGAATACTTCAACCCCAACAATTTTATTTTCTTTATCTTTTGGTTGAAGCCTTGTGTGTGGAAATCATTTCTGGTGATTGGGAGCACTTGAATTGAAGTGCTTTGGCTCCCTGTCACATTGATATAAAACTGATTCGTGCATCCACACTTAGAAATCTCCATTTAGGGTAGCCCATTGCATTTTAAGCATGCATTAACTAACTGATAATTGAAGAAGGGTTTCTTGGGTTTTAGAAGGAAAACCTGTATTTTTGCAAAAACCCAGAGATTGGTTGAATTGGTAATTCAGCAAAACCCTAAAATTCATACTACTTAAGGCTGAACTCTAAAAACCATTCGCCAATAAAAACTTCAATTCAGGGAGATTTCCCCGTTGCATGCTTGTTCTTACACACTCTTAAAATCAATCACTTGGGCGTTACCCGTAAACAACGCCCTTCACATTCCAAAAGCACTTGACCCTAAGCCTCTAATTAAAACTGGTAGTAACTTGACCCTTACAAAGGATTGGAGGTCTAACTACCTGTGTGTAGCGACTACGTGCTGGTGAGAGTTCCCGCGTGCTATCGGGTGTCTAAGACTGGGGCAAACGGCCTTTCAATCTGGCCCGGTGGTTCCGCGGTGCTCTCATTCGGTTCCGTAGTTCGTGATAGTAGGTAACTTAGATCTTTAGGTCTAAGGGCACACTGTAGAGGTTAGGAACTTGACTGTATTGATTTGTAATCAAGTGTACCTTTGCGGCATCATTTCTCTCATCCCTTTTCCCTTCTCATCTCCCCAATTCTTCCTGCGGTAGTGCATGTTTGGGAGGAGGTCACAAAACCCTGAACTATTTGAATTGACTGATAAATCTAGAAAACAAGTCGAATCATCCTCCTCCTCCACAAACATGGCTGCACGCCCACCCCCAAATCCTGAGGGAGGAAAACGCCCTCAGAACCCACCAGGTGGTGGAGCCTTAGATCCCATAACCCGCCTCCAAGCCCAAATGGAAATGTATAATGAGCAAATCGAAGCCATTCGGGAAACATTGGAGGAAATGCAGAACCCTCCCGAACGGGAGGAGCCTAGGTCTCTTAGCTCTTATCAGAATCCCGCTGCTATAGAGACCATAGGACAAATTCGGGTCCCCATGGGCGGGGACGACTTTGAATTAAAACCAAACATAATTGGCCTAATCAATTTTCACTTTCATGGTCTTGCAAGTGAAGACCCATTTCTCCACTTGGAAGACCTAACCCGACTTGCTGAAACCGTTAAACCAAGAAATGTCGGGTTATCTATAGTCCTCATGAAGATGTTCCCGTTTTCATTATGGGATAAAGCGTCGCAATGGTTACGCACCCTTGGGAGAACCATCCACTCTTGGGAAGAGATGCGAACAGCGTTTCTCAAGAAGTTCTTCCCAATCGGGCGGACCAATGCACTTCACCGTGCTATCACTTCATTTACGCAACAAAACGGTGAACAATTTCATGAGGCATGGGAGAGGTATAATGACCTCCTCAGGAAGTGTCCGCACCACGGTCTGCCTAAGTGGCATATAGCCCAGATTTTCTACTATGGGCTAAATGAGACTTTGAAGTAGATTGCAGATGCTTCCTGCGGAGGGAACTTTATGAATAAAGACGAGAATGGAGCATTCGAGCTGTTTGAAAATATGAGTGAAAACTCGATGAACAATGCTTCCATTGTCGCCTTTAATCGTACCAGCCAGCCCCGAAATGTCCACGAAGTTGACACGGGACCCTCCCATTCATCCACTGATCTAAGCCTTATTGCACAAAAACTGGATGAAGTCTCCGTCGTGCACAAGAAGCTGGACGAGCTTCTGGCCAACCCCGCCCGATCTATGGCAAACACCACCTCTTCACCACTTCGTCACAATCCAAGTTCTTCTAATACCAGGCTTATCCCGAGAAACCCCGTTAGGCCTTCCTTACAGAGTGTCGCACCAAGCGACTCGGTAAGTCATGTGGAACTTGTTTCTGCGAGCCAGTATTTCGACACGGAGGACCAAGCCTCCGTGTGCTCAGACGCATATCTACATGCGGACGCGTCTTCTGGCATAGAAGATGCTTGCTCCCTGGGGAACAACCCGTTCTCTGCCACTTATAACCCAGGGTGGCGTAATCATCCGAACTTCGCATGGTCCAACAACCCGCAGCGCCAAAACCTCGCGGGTGGACCAATGCGACCGTCCGCACCCGTCATCCCAAGGGTCCAGTTTAATCCTATGGCAAATCCGCCATCAGGCCCTTGCGTACCACAAACTGAACACGCATCAAGCCCTCTTGACAAATTGATGCGAATGATGACGGAAATGTCAAAGCGCCATGAAGAGAACATGACCTCTCTTCAGCACCAATTGGCGCAGCAGAACGTCGAGATCAGTCAACTACGCATGGCGACTCGATCTCAAGGCACTCTTCCCGCCCAACCTGTTCAAAACCTGCGAAGTTTCGTGCCCCGTGGTTCTCAACCACAGGTACGACCTTCTCAGGGACAGGTTAATCAAGTTCTGCAAGCTCCGAGCATTCCACCGGGATTTCAGGCTAATCCTACTGCAGAACCACACTCTTATATCCCCATTGCAAACCCTCCTCCACCGTATGATCCCACTGGACCCGCATCGTCCAATGCTATCACTACGAGGAGCGGTAAGCAGACCGTCGATCTGCCTCGACCTGATCCTGGCCCATCTTCTTCTTCGCCCTCTCATTCGGGAGGCATACCGCATTCGCGAGAGGATGATGCACCAAAACTTGTGCCAGAATCAGTCCCATTCCCTGAGGCTCTACTAAGGGAGCCAAAAGGCAAAAAGAAAAATACGCAGGCCTTTGACAACCTACGTAATTTGTTCAGGGATGTAGAAATCAAGGTACCCCTGCTCGAGGCAATCGACCACATACCTACTGTCGCTCGATTTTTCAAAGACTACACAACACCCAGGCGACAGTCAAAGAAGACTAAGAATCCGGTGGTTCTCTCGCCTCATGCGAGTTGTGCTATACTGTCAAACTTACCACCGAAGCAGAAAGATCCGGGCACACCACTGATTTCCTGTAGCATCCAAGGCTGCAGTTTTAACCGTGCCTTGCTTGATCTAGGATCTTCCATCAATCTCATACCGACCATCATGCTCAAAAAATTTTCCTTGGGAAATCTGAAACCCACCCCTGTCACGTTACAGTTGGCAGATCGTTCTGTCAAAATCCCGAAGGGTGTGGTGGAAGACGTGGTGGTTTGGGTCAACAGTCTCTGTTTTCCTGTTGACTTTCTTGTTTTAGATATGGAAGTTCCTAGTTCACTTTCTGATTGTCCGATCATCCTCGGTCGACCTTTCTTGGCCACAGCCCACGCCCACATCGACTGCGAGTCGGGCTGTATTGAGATTGCCGTTGGATCTGAGAAGCTCAAGCTTAACATATTCAAGGCAGCCAAGAACTTTGATTGCGATTGCATTGAAGATGACACGTCTGACGAGGACATGGCCGTCAGCGCGTGTATCGGACTAATTGGGACCTATTCGGACTGCTGCGGATTACCTATAAACACTGATAACTGCCTGACCAACGCATACTGTGACGTTCCCCAATCCCTCCCTTGTCCAGTACCTTCTCCTGGCCAGACTTCTGACGAGGTTTTCTCCGCTTCCCATACCTCGTGGTCTGAGTCATATCCGGGCTACTCACTGTCGGTCCATACTCATGAAGACCGAATTGCCCTTCCCCGCCAAATCAGGCGGATTTACAAATCCACACTGGGACCTTGAGCCCATATACTTCTCACTGGGGCTATTCATTTTTGGATCCATCTATCCAAGAAGCCCCTCTTCTTGGCCAATCTGAAGGCCAGTTTCTTCCTCCTAACTTGTTCTCCTACCCGTCTGGGACACTCTCGTCCCAAGAAATGCCAGATCCTTCCCCATCCACTCCCGAGCTAAAAGTGATGCCTAATACACTCAAGTATGTTTTCCTGGGACCAAATGAAACGCTCCCTGTAATCATCAGTTCAAAATTAACCATGGAGTAGGAGTGCAAACTAACTAAGGTCCTCCTAGAACACAAGGCAGCTATTGGATGGTCTTTATCAGACTTATCTGGTATTAGTCCCTCCTACTGCACTCATCGTATATATACGGAGGAGGAGGCTCGACCTTCTCGCGAGATGCAGCGACGTCTCAACCCTAACATGCGGGAGGTCGTTAAGAATGAAATCATTAAGTGGCTGGATGCGGGTATAATCTACCCGATCAGCGATAACCCCTGGGTGAGTCCGATTCACGTTGTGCCCAAAAAGGCAGGACTCACCATCCGTGTCAATGACAGGGGCGAATCCATCCCTACACGCACTCCTACATCTTGGAGAGTGTGTGTAGATTATAGGAAACTCAATGCTGCAACCAAGAAAGATCACTTCCCGCTACCATTTATTGACCAAATCCTGGAGCGGTTAGCGGGAAATAAATTTTTCTGCTTCCTGGATGGATTCTCAAGATATAACCAGGTGGCAATAGACCCCCGAGACCAAGAGAAAACCACTTTTACCTACCCTTTCGGCACCTTCACCTTTAGAAGGATGCCGTTCGGACTTTGTAACGTGCCAGCAACTTTCCAGAGATGCATGCTGGCGATATTTCATGACAAGGTGGGTGACTTTCTCGAGGTCTTCATGGATGACTTTTCAGTCTTTGGACCATCTTTCGACGAATGTCTTGCCAACCTGACTCGCATCCTTAGGAGATGTATTGATGTAAACCTCGTGCTTTCCTGGAAAAAAAGTCATTTTATGGTGCACGAGGGAATTGTTCTTGGACATATCATCTCCGATAGGGGTATCGAGGTTGACAGAGCTAAGCTCGATATCATTGCTGATTTACCTGTGCCTGGTTCTGTCAAACAAATCCGCTCCTTCTTGGGACACGTCGGTTTCTATAGGAGATTCATCAAAGACTTCTCCAAAATTTCTCGACCCTTAACTCATCTCCTATCAACCGACGTGCCCTTCGACATGGGCCCTGACTGTATACAAGCATTCACGCAGCTGCGTAATGATGTCACCAAGGCCCCTGTTCTCCAGCCGCCTGATTGGTCCCTCGACTTTGAACTTATGTGTGACGCTTCAGACCTTGCAGTCGGAGCCATCCTGGGACAAAGACGCGATAGACACCCCTTCGTGGTATACTACGCCAGTAAGACGTTGGACGAGGCCCAGCGTAATTATACTACCACTGAAAAGGAACTACTGGCAGTCGTCTTTAGGCTGGAAAAATTCCGTTCTTACCTTCTAGGCTCTCACGTTATTGTTTTCACTGATCACGTGGCCATTCGCCATCTCATGCACAAGAAGGATGCCAAGCCTAGACTGATTCGTTGGATCCTTCTGCTCCAGGAATTTGACATTGAGATTCGTGATAAGGTCGGAGCCCAGAATGTTGTGGCTGATCACCTTTCCAGACTGGACCCTGACCATATTGGACTTACCCTGCCAATTAATGAAGTTTTTCCTGATGAGCACCTATTGGCAATAAATGTGGCAAGTGGACCGTGGTATGCCGACATTGCCAATTACCTTGCTTCTGGATCTCTTCCACGTGGCTGGCCTAAAAACCAGCGCGAGCGTCTCATGGCAGAAGCAAAGTATTATTTCTGGGATAATCCACTTCTTTTTCGGATAGGTGCTGATCAAATCATCCGTCGCTGTATTCCTGACAGTGAGTTCCCCAGTGTGCTATCCTTCTGCCACGATCAGGCCAGTGGAGGCCATTTCTCTGGGAGGAAAACTGCAGCCAAGGTGTTGCAGTGCGGTTTCTTTTGTCCCTCCCTTCACCAGGACGCGCACACTTATGCCAAACATTGCACTAGGTGCCAGTCATTAGGGTCAATGGGACGTCGTGACATGATGCCCTTGCAACACATCCTAGCTGCGGAAATCTTCGACATCTGGGGAATTGACTTCATGGGTCCCTTTCCTCCATCCAACGGCTTCGAATTCATCCTCGTGGTCGTCGACTATGTTTCGAAATGGATCGAGGCTATTCCCGCACGCCGTGCTGACCATGTTATCTCCACCCGATTCGTCAAAGACCATATCTTTGCGCGTTTTGGGATCCCTCGGGCCATTATCTCGGATGGAGGAAGCCACTTTACCCATGCTTCTTTTCGGGCACTTCTGAGGAGGTACGGAGTCCACCATCGTATCGCATCCCCGTATCATCCTCAGACGAACGGCCAGGCGGAAGTGTCGAACCGGCAAATCAAGCAGATTCTCCAGAAAACGGTTCGGCCTGACCGTAAGGATTGGTCCGACAAGCTGACTGACGCACTTTGGGCGTATCGGACCGCCTTCAAGGCTCCCCTTAGTATGTCTCCATATAGAATCGTTTACGGGAAGCCTTGTCATTTGCCTGTGGAGTTGGAGCACCGCGCTTATTGGGCGGTTCGCCAATGTAACCTCGACCCAGACTTGTGTGAACGAGAAAGGAAACTCCAACTCCAAGAGCTGGAAGAGCTCCGTCGTGAAGCCTATGATTCTGCTCTAACCTTTAAACAGCGCACTAAGGCTTTTCACGACAGCCATGTTCGGCGGAAGGAATTTGAGCCATCTTAGCAAGTTTGGCTCTATAATGCCCGACTCAAATTCTTTCCTGGGAAATTAAAGTCCAAATGGACTGGTCATTTTCTGGTCTCAAGACCATTCCCCAATGGGGCCGTCGAAATCGAAGATCCCAAATTTGGGCGTAAATTTACGGTCAACGGGCAGCGTTTGAAACCCTATCTGACTCATGAACCTGCCCCCGTTGGAGAAATCGTTGCCCTGCTGGAGGGTAACTAATTCTTTGCCTCATTCTGAGTCCAACTGGGGACATTAAATTCAGCGCTTGTTGGGAGGCACCCTAACAGCACTCACCATCCACCATCACTTTTCACGCCTCTATCGCAATCACTTCACTTTTCTCTTCACCACCCACCATCCACCCACCCTTCCACCCTGATTTATACCCTGAACCTCAGCTCCTGTTACCCGATCTGTCGTCCGTTCTCTGCCTTTCCCTGCATGCATATGAGGACATAGCATTGTTTGGCATGGGGGGGTGGATAGGCATCCATAGGATCCGGGTATGTTATGGTATCATACAGTTCCCACCTATTTATAAATATGCAAGGAAAAAAAAATATATATATATATGTATATATTATAATAAATGGTGTTTAGTAATGATCTTGAAGCTGAAACAAAAAGGCAATAAGTGTTTATGGATATTCAACCTCTGTTTTGAAGACTTTCCAGGCCACAAAAGCTTGATTCACTCAGGCTCGGCTTAATTCACTTAAAGCATTGACAAAATAGATCAAGATCTCTCCTAACTAAGGATGTATTCTTGTACCTGAGACACCAGTACAGGATCCGTTGGTTTGCTTTTTCTTGAGAGCTTAAGTAAACTTGGTTCACACTACACATATCAGGAAAGACCAGGTGAACATAAGATCCAACCCTAGTGTTCATTAGGGAAGGTGGAGTCCTTACCTGTGTGCGCAGGTAGACTTTTTATCCCAAGCTTTAGTCTTGTGTTTAGGAGCGACTCTTTCCACCAAAAAGAAACTCTCCCACCAAAAAAAGAAAAAAAAGTGTGCTTCAAAATGTGTTGTAAGAGATATACTGACACGTGTTTCGAAGAAAAAAAAAATCAGAAAAGAGATGTTTTAAAAGAGTCAGTATATCTCATAAATGTCTGTATACTTTGTTTTTCGGTGAGTCAAAAAAAGAAAAAAAAATCAGAAAATGGGAGTTGAGTTTTCCGTCATCATCTTAAGGGTCAATTCGAAGACATGAGCTGAAACTGGGACCAACCTGTACTTAAAAATTCGTGAAACCCTGGGATTGAGTCTTAATGTTCATCTGGTCAGTCTCGATCCTTCACTATGCACAAACCATAACCTCTTGAGCTCTCGAGTACGGCAAAAACCTCCTGGGTCCTGGAAATCGTACTTAAGGTTTAAATATCAAGAGTCCTGGTTAGTTGAGAGATGATCTATGTCATGTGAGACTTAAAGTACTGGTAGTCTTCTTTACAATTGGTTCTCACAATATTCCATAGTAAACACACCTGTATCACCTCAGAAGAAAATCTTCAGCTTAAGATCATTTCTAAATACTATTTTGCTAGGGACTAGCAAAAGATAGGCATGGGGGTATATGTTTGCACCTCAAAACACGCCTGTAATAACGCCTTCTTGTGCTATTTTCTAGCATTAACATTGCATAATAGGATCCTGTAATCGCATTTGTAAAAACACTTGCATGCATGCATTTAATCAAGAGAGGAAGAGGAGTGAAACAATCGCCTGCATAGTTACATTTTTCTTCAAGTGCCTCCTTACAAAATCACCCTCTTTTTATTTTTCCTCTTGATTTCTTCTTTTCTCTCCTTCCCGCGGCAGCACCCTTCCCGCGGCTGCACTCTTCCCGCAGCTGCATGCAGCAGCCACGCAGCACTTCTTCCCGTCACTTCTCCCTGCCAACGCCGCTCCCTATAGCTGCAACTCGCACACCCTCTCCCTGCTGCAGCCGGCACGCCACTCTCCCCTCCTCTATAAGTAGCTGCAGCTTCATCCTTGCAAGACGAGCTGCTGCAAAGACCCCGCAGCCACCACCTTCCTCTCCACCGTTCTCCCCTCCCATACGCCGGCCCTCCGTCGAGGAGGCACCCGGCGAGCAGGAGAACCCACTGTGGTGCACACCACCACAGTGGGAGCACCACTGCCCAGCTCTTCACGAGCCGGTGGGCGTGGTGTTTTCTTTTCTCTTCGTTTTCGTCTCCACGCCATTGCTGCCGCTTCAAGCTCCGAAGCTTGAAGCAGCAGCAGCAGCAGCCCAGCACCAGCAGCAGTAGCAGGTCCTCCCGCTCCTCCGCGACCGTCCCTGCAGTCGCTCACCGCCTCCGCGCGCGTCTGCAGGGCGTTCCCCGCCTCCGTCTCCGTTCTGTCCGCCTCGCAGTTGCACCTGTAGCCGTCCGCCGCGCGCACTGCAGCGGCCGGCTACGGCCTCGCGCCGCCCCATGCCCTCCTCCGCGACCCTCCGCGACCACCTGCAGACCTCCTCCACGCTCGCTCCTCCACGCCTTCGCCCGCCCGTCGCCTTCGCGCACGCCTGCAGGAACCCTGCGCGAAGGCGCGGTGCACCGCGACGGTCAGACGTCCGCCTTCGCCTTCAGACGACGCGGCGTCAGACGTCCGCCACCTCTTGCAGACGTCTTAACTCGCGCGTCCGCGATCTCCCTCTCTCTCTGCCGATCTCTCCCGCGCGCGTCCGCTCGATCTCTCCCGCCCGCTCCCGCTCTCTCTCTCTCACGTATTCTCTCTCTCTCTCTTTTATTTAACTCACAGCAACACACACACACACATTCACCGACGCACACACACATTCACCGACACACACACACACACTTATAGTAACATATATACATATATATATATATATATACATACATATATCTATATATATACTTATATACATAGTATATCTATATAGTTATGTATACATACATATATATATAATATATATATATATCTACTTATATATACATCTATATACTTATACATATACTTATATATATATAGACATATATACTTATATACATATATATATATATATACATATCTATATACATATATATATACATATATATAGTAATATATATATATACTTATATACATATATATACACATATATATCTATATATATATATATATCTATACATATATAACTATACATTTATATATATATATAGATATATTTACTTATATACATACATAAGTACATATATTTTCACGTTATTTATTATACGCTGTATCGCGGGGATATCTGCACCAGTTGCTGATATTCCCTGATACACGCGTACAAAAAAAGCGTGGTCCCATACATCATCCATCCTCCATCCGCACTCCACGCGGCACCTAGTCGTGCTGGTTGCGTCTCTCTAGACGTCGACTGACTCGACATAGTGCTACACTCCATCGTCACCTCCACCCCCACCCCTTTATATATATACTACATATAAATATATATCTATAGCTACTATATTTACTTTCTATCTGTTATCTTCCTTCTTAGTAAAAAGATAAAAAAAAGGTATAAAAGTGAAAAGACAATCTTTGATTTGCAGGTACCCCGTCTTGCAAGTAGCAAGGCGTGTTTTGGGACTCTGTTTGGCTAAAAGCCAAGGACACAATTTTGAGGGTGTGCCTCAAGAACAAGGATTACCATAAAAAACCTAAATAAGAAAAACACCAAAAAACACAATAAACGAACGGAAGAGACGCGTTTTAAGGAAAACGTAGAAACTCGACTTTAACCCCACTTCCCTGTGTTCGACCCTGGGCCTAAAAGTGACAAGATAAAATCAATTAGGCCAGGTTAAAAATTTTGTAAAGAGATGGTTAGGTCTGAATTAGGTTAACCACTATACATATTTCAACGATAAAAACATCATATTAACAACCTATCCGGGCCGACCATCACCTCTCCATAGGGAGGAATTAGCTTATTGGACTAGCGCGTAGTGCTTCGTTTATTCGGGAATCTCAACGGGTGTGCACATTACATAGTGCAACTCATTTTTTGACATAAATGCTCATTTTAATCAATTAATCATGAATGTAGGTATTTATAAGCAAAATTACCACTATATAATATTCTATTAAATAATGATCTTGGTAATGGTAATCAATGTAAATACTAATTTCCAATAAAACATTCCTTATTTGTGATAATCAATGTGGCATGCTCTTATCTAATTCATGAGATACTCAACCAGAAGCAATTTATCAAGAATAGAGAGATATGCATGCAAATTCACCTTAATATATTAATTTGGTAAATAAATGAATAGGAAAGATTGCAATGTCATTTTTCATAAATACTAATTGGATGTAAAATAAAGGTTTTTGCCACTCTCCATGCACACGCGTGGGCCGACGGCAGTGCGAACCACTTGCGACAGAGGTGCATTGAGATGAGGGCTTCGAGATGGCAGTGACGGGGCATCGAGAGGTGCTCGGCGTTGGCCGGCTTGTGGAGGAGAAGCTCGCTAGCGGCAGGTTGTGCGTGCACGCATGTGGACTGTTGTGGCTCGCTTGGAGGCGTGGAAGGGGTTGGCATGCTATGTGGAGATCCCCGGTGGTGTTGTCATGGAGAACAAGTGGTCGAAGATGGCCAGCCAGCGAGGAGGTGGCTGCAAGCTTTGGGTTCCTTCGGCTATGCAGGGAGGGGGAAGAAGAAGAAGGTGCACGCACGGGCTAGCTACGCTAGCTACTTTGCCTATGGGCGTGAGAGTGCACATGCATGCAAGGAGGAAGCACTACAGCTACACGCGCAGTGGATACGTGCGCGGTGAGGAGGCAGGCCGCATGCAAGGGTGGTGTGCACTGGAGGTGCTCTACGGTGGGGGAGTTTTTTCTTTGTTTGGTGGAGAAGATGAAGGTGGTGACTGTGGATGGAGCGACTGATGTTGGTGATGCGTTTCGCAAGGAAGAGCGGGAAAGGGTGTGGTGCGTGCTATCACTACGTACCACTTCGCTGGAGATGAGCGGCGATGTTGTAGCAAGCTGGGGCCACGGTGCACACTTGGTTCACAGGGTGCATTTGTTCCACGGTGATGAAGGAGGAGATCCCCACAGGGGTGAAGGATAATCTCTGCGGATGGCCAGCCATGCCTTTTTAAAAAATTCATCTGTTGTTTTCTTCGGTCGTAAGCCTCTCCAACCACTTGCAAGGATCGCGAGTGGTTGGAACAAAAGGATAAGTCTGGCAGTGACACATCAGACATATGTTCTGAGCTTCAGACGTCTTAAAAAAATGTAAAGCCAATGAGTTTGCTATAGTGGTTCCAGACGTCCAATCTAAGCTCAGGACATCTTATATAAGCAAAAATGGACGTCTGACTTTTGCACCTAGCCTGCATTCATCAAATAAATAATGTTATCATATCATATGTAAATAAATGTAAAATCAACGCATAAAATTATATGCAGACTAAGGTGAATAATCATCTAACTCCTAATCAATTAACAGCTAAGAATAACTGATTAAAGAGTACTTAGATCAAATAATGATCCACTAAAGTGGACTTATCATTATTCACCCCATCTAAAGTATTCAAGTCCAAGATTTGTGGCTGAATCAGAATTGACTTTGGTCTAGTAATCTCAAAAATAGAATCATCATTATGCTCAATGGGGTGTGTTCGAGGAATGGGGCTACTGATTAAATCATCCATTAACTCAGGATCATAATTCTCCATATCTACCCCAGTAGGATCACAATCCTCAATTATTGGGCTATGAAATGATTCATCATACTCCTCAAGCCCGTATGTCTTCCTAAAATCATTTTCCTCAAACTTAGGTGAGACTTCACATAACGATTCTTCATCTTCAGAATCAAAGAATTCTAGATCCACATTTATATATGTCCCAAAATCATCCATAATTGCCTAGTCCATGGAGACATTCTTTTCCTCGTACACTGGCTCAGGGATCTCAAGTGAAGAAATCAATTCATCCTCAATTGGTTGTTCTAGAACAATCTGGTCATCCCTGGTCTCATAAAATGTGTTCCTCCCTACAGGTGCCTGAGCAGGTTTTGACATTGGCTCTCCTGAAGGGGGTTTATCCTGGGGATCATCCCAAGATTAGACTAGAGCAATCAAAAATCTCATCCTCAATTTTGACAATTTCCAAGTAAAAACTCACTCGGGTCCTTATCCTTAACATCTTGGACTCAATCCAACAAATATTTGTTAAGATCATCAATCATTTGAATCAGAGGCTCCAATTCTTCAATGCAAGGTGTTGGATGAGCTTCTAAAGATGGAATGGTGTTCCTTAAGTTAGCCAAGACCTTATCTTGGACCTGGATTACTTGAACCAAATGGTTTGGCTTAGGGTTGGGTGGGTTTGGGTTCAATCCAGGGGAGTCAAGAAATTGAGGTTCTTGGTACCCTCCCTGATAATAGGTCATTTTGGGTTGTGACCTATATGCAGTGTAATCTAGGGGAGGGTAAGAGTTGTAATCAGGATATCCTTCTTGATTGTAGATCGGGTTAAATTGATCATCAAAGGGTGGAGATCTATAATCAATGAACACAAACGTCCGGAATTGTATCTCCAATCAAAGTTATGCCAACTAATGGAAGAATCATCATAAATCAGATCGAGATAGTAATCTGATGTGCATACATCTAAATAGCCAAAAATGTCTATTAATGCATGTTCTTAGTACCATATTAGCATCATGCATTATAAATATTGCATAATACTCATAATCATGAATTTAAGTCACATTGTATAAATTGTACAGTAATTGTCTCCTTTATGGCCAGGGATAAGGTGACTTTTAATCGGGGCTTCGAATGGAAGATCCAACCATATGGATCTAATTAGGGCGACAACGGGAGTTCAACGACTCCAAGATCGCCCTGATCGAACATACGTAGCATCAAATATAGTCTAAGGAAGCCCAAAGATCAAGGGCCAGGATGGTGTCAATCTGCACTTTAGATGACAAGTCCAATCACACGGATGGGTTCGGATCGATGATTGCAGCCTAACGGAACGAAAATCGACTCAATCCGACATCTGTGGCACCTTCTACAAGTCACAGAAGATGGACGGTCAAGATAGCACCACGTGGCGCCATCTCGACCGCCTAAATCGGTCCAGCCAATATGCGACGACCCACTGCGCTCTCTCTCTCCTCAACGTAAGATCAGATCTGGGCCGTTGGATCTTGATCCAACGACCACGAGCGTGCACGTTGCGATTGGAAAGTTGACAAAGAGGAGAAGGTAGCATAGTGGTTGAGCGCCCTTACACGAG
The DNA here is from genome assembly GCA_037157565.1 of Thalassia testudinum. NCBI lineage: Eukaryota > Viridiplantae > Streptophyta > Magnoliopsida > Alismatales > Hydrocharitaceae > Thalassia > Thalassia testudinum. The sequence continues at coordinate 42,576,612 of JAZHRO010000015.1, read as the reverse complement.
TGCGAGGCACGGGTTCGATTAGCAATCAGAAGTGCACATGCATTTTATCTTGACTGCGCAATCAACTGCACTCGACCTAGATCGCCCAATGGGGTGCACGTGCAATTGGAAGCCCCACCTCACGCCCGATCGCACACGCAGACGAGCAAAGCTAAAGCGGGTAAGGAGCAATCTGAGCCATCCGATCTCACTATCGGACGACTGAGATTTCTTGGACATGTGCCTAGTGTTAAGGTGAAGGAGAGGAGGAGGCGTGCGCGGCACGTGCACGTTGCCCATGATCAGGCCTTTAGTGACGGATAAATCTATCACTAAAGACCTAATTTTAATGTTTTTTAATATGGAATGACCAAATCGCCCCCAATACTTGCAACTATAAATGGAGACCCCTGCCCTACGAACTTCTCATCCCTTCCTTCCCCTCTCTCCCTCTCCAAAGCTCAAGAGAAGCTTGTCCCACACCTGGGATGCTACTTTAGAGCCAATACAAGTTTTCTCGCCCCCGTTCTGGAAGTGGATCCCGAGACGACGATGATGTGTTGCTTCATTCCCACTTCTTCTTGCTTCATCCTCCTTCTTCCTGCTCCATCCTCTACCTTCCAAGCGTTGCTCCATCTGGCTCATCCTCCAAGCATTGGTCGAGGAGGATAACATCTCTCTCCCTTCTTTTTATCTCTTTCTAGAATAGAATTTCCCACTTTCTAGTTGTAAAAATAGTATTATTTTATCAAGTGATTGTTCTCTCTCTATCTATCTCTCTTATTATTTATATCAATTCCATTGTAATTATCTCACTTTCAAACAAAAATACAAAAAGATATATATATATATAATCACAGATTTAAGATCGATGTAGCCTCCCTGTGCTCGACCCAAAATTTCTTTACGAATTTTGGTAAAATTTTATCTATTGACAAATTGCTTCGTAAATCGAACTACAACGACAGGTTTTTCAAATCCATCATCAATTGCGTAGTTTTCCACTATCAACATAATCACCTTGGGAATAAGTGGTGGTAGGAGGGTAAGAGTGGAAATTCAAGTAGAATGTGGAAGAATCCATGACAAAATAGGAGGAAAAGAAAGGTTCCCTATAATTCAAACATTCAAACCTATCCTTAAGTGGGATAGCCTAAAGATCTACAGACTCCCAGAACCCGTCTTAAGATGAAAGGAAGAATTTGGTCTACTTCTTTTCGGTCAATTCAACCAATTAGAAGGAGGGATTAGGGAGAATGTTCTTCCCTTAGCTTTCACCTCAGGTTCCTTTGATACCCCCCAACCGCGATTGTTTGACACTGCTACCCTAGCAAGACATCAGATGGATTGGTAAAAGCAGATTAATCAAAAATAATCTCGATCTAGGCCTCGAAGAGTGAGTCAAATTCTTAAAGCAAACATCTACTTGATTTTAGTTAGGCTTAGGTTTGAATGTGCTCTGGAATGTAATGGGCCCTTTATCTGGGTTGTACCCTTAAAGATCAGTTTCAAAGTGTGTGCGTGCACAACTAATGATTTTTAAGCAAGATTATTTTTGGATGCAGTGAATTTTAGGATTTAAATCTTGCCTAGTAGCTTTTAGGGTTCAACTTTAGGTTTATTAAATCAAGGCTCAGTTGGCACACTAGGTTTTGAAAGCACAGGTGAAGATGTCTTCCTTTAAAACATAAAAGAATGCGGAGTGCCAGGTTAATTCCTAAAAGTTGAATCCTAAGGGACAGCTACTCAATGAATCAATTTTATCTTAAGTGGTGAGGCCCAAATAACTCAATCAATTGGCCTCTTGTACTACTTGATTAAGGCACACAAGATGATTAACCTAATCAAATTTCTACACACTTATGTGTATTAGGCTAGAGTGCACAGAGCCCACAGGTCATATCCCGGCTAAGTTGTAGAATCAAGAAGAGTGCGCCATGGTGTGTGGGTGTTTAAGGTGTATGGGTTTAAATAAATCCCACAATTTATATATATATATATGTATGTATGTGGGGGTGAGGTGGGTGAAGGTGGCAAACAAACAACCAGAACTAACCTTAAGGTTTATGCAAGCTCCTAGGTTAATTAGGGTTTATGTTATTAGGTGGTGGAATGAATCTAAGGGGTGGGTGGTGTGGGGTAAACTTACAGACCCTTCAATAGCACTTTACTCCAATCTTACAGCTCTAGCTTGCCTCAAAAGACTACCTTCAATCATAGTAAGAAAAGAGAAAAGTGAGGTAAAAGATAAGTAATGCGGAAAACACGGGAAATCAATGAGCATCGCTTCACCGGTAACGACACCAAAATGACCTAGATTTCGTACGCTAAAAGGTTGAGTTAAAAAAACTCGTCGTTGCAATTACATGAAAATCTGCTATCAAATAAAATTTATAACCGAAACTCTTGTGAGTCTAGGGTCAAACATAGGGATGAGAACATTTGATTAAAAGTCACGTTTAGAATTATTCTCATGAAGTAGATTAGCTGGTTGAATTAAGTCTACACTGGCTATTCTACTTAAAGAATAAATAATAGAAAAGAGAGAATAATATAGAGAAAAAAAGAGAGAGAGTGAACCAATATTTCGTAGCCACAAGGTCATTACCACTAATTTCTACAACTAGAAAGTTGGAAATCTATACTATAAAGAAGTGAAAAGAGAGGGATGAGAAAATCCTCCTCGACGGCTACTTGGAGGATGAGCCACGGTGGTGAAGCACTCAGATGATGGGGTTGAGATGTTGGACAAGGGACAATGGATCTGGAGCCACGGTGGCAAAGCACTTAGATGATGGGGTTGAGATGTTGGACAAGGGAGAATGGAGCTGGAGAATGGAGAATGAAGTAGGGCAACATCGCAGTAAGATCCGCTTCTCGAATGGTGGTGAGAAGACAACCATAGGATGCCCCACGAAGTGGGTGAGAAGATAGGAAAATTATTTTACTATAGCTAATGAAGCATCCTAAGTATGGGATCAGCTCATAGAGCTTTGGAGGGGTTGAGAGAAGAAGAGAAGGGATGATGAGAATGAAGGGTATAGGGTCCCTTTTATAGGCAAGGGGAAAAGGGTAGAAAGGTCTTTTCAAAGCTTTGAAATAAATGGCAGGGTCTTTAGTGATGCTTTCAAGCATTACTAAAGACCCCATGTCGCTGAAGCTCATGTGGAAGGAGGGCCATGTGATTGGATCGAATGCTCCACATGAATCCATGTGGCCCGACCGCTCGCCTTCAGTCGTCAAAGCCTCAGATCGTGTTTCATTGCCATCAGCCATCTGATTGTTCCATCAGATGACTTAAAAGCCATCTCATCCTACTGCGCGTCAAATTACAGGTGGATGCCTGAGAGATCACATGCGTCCACTGAGCACTCACATCCAGTGCTTGAAATCGCACCACATCACCTTCTCAATCGCCGCTCAATGTTGATCGAATGGTCCAATTTCAACATGAGCAAGCACATTGTCAATTTAAGGCGTGCGGAGACTCGAATGCATGCCCTCACTTGGATTGTAAGTCACTTCGCCAATGCACTATCTTGTTAGATTGTCGAGATGATGTGCTCCAACTCAATCGCTCACATCCGTTGGATGAAGATTCAATGACCATGATTGCACGATGGAGTCTTCTTGAGGTGGCATTATAGCTTGGCTAGAATGCATCTCATCCATTGGATGGCGATCCAACAGCTGAGATCACCTTTTGAATTTGCCCTTTAGGATAAAGGATGGGGCTACACCTTTGGGAAGCATGGATGACGCCACGTGCCTTCATCTGGGATGTCTATCTTCAAATGCTTGTAGATGATGCCACAGATATTGGATTGGGTCGATTTTCACGTCATTGAGCTATGTTCATCGATCTGAACCCATTCGTATGGTTGAATTTGTCATCTGAGGTATACATTTACACCACCTTGACCCTTGACATCTGATCTTTCTCAGACTGCACCTGATGCTATGGAAATCCGATCGAGGCAATCTCAGAGTTGTTGAACTTTGATCGTCACCCTGATTAGATTCGTAAGGTTGGATCTTCAATTTGAGGCTCCAAATGATATTTCCCTGTCCCCTGACTACAAAAAATGAAAATTAACCAATAATTTGTACAATATAACCTAAATGCATAATGATGCATGCTATACAATATTTATAATGCATGATGCAATTATACGCTTAAGATCATGCATTAATAGATAGTTTATGTGAAATAGGTGTGTCTACATCACATAGTAAATTGCTACAGGTTTCTTCTCTACTTTCTGACCTAAAACATCTCCCACTACGTAATCTGATGCATCGCACAAGATTTCAAATGGATGACTCCAATGAAGAGGTTGCATGATAGCAGCTTGTGTAACTCGATCTCTCAAAGTGTGAAATGCAAAGATACACTCTACATCCATCTCAAAAGTTGTGTCATTTGTAAGGAGGTTCATCAGAGGTCAGGTGATTTTCAAAAAATCGAGAATACATCTTTGATAAAAACCAGCATGGCCAAGAAAAGATCGATTGCCCTTGACCGAGTTTGGTACAGGTAGATTCAAGATTTGGTTGATTTTGGCTCAAACTACTTGGATACCTCACTCATACACAAGGTGGCCAAGTACGATGCCCTCAACTACCATAAAATGGATCTTTTCCCATGAGGATTTGATTCACTTCTATACATCTCTTCAAGATCTTTGACAAGTTATCTGGACAAGAGTCAAAAGCCTCCTTGAAGACTGAAAAATCATCCATGAATACTTCCATATAATCACCTACCATCTCAGAGAAGATGGCCACCATGCACCATTGAAAAGTCACAGGTGCATTGCAGAGCCCAAATTGCATTCTTCAGAACGTAAATGTCCTGAAGGGGTAGGTGAATGCCATTTTCTCTTGATCTTTGGGGTGTATAGCAACCTAATTGTATCCAGAGTGGGAATGGTCTCTCCACCTAAAAAGCAGAAGAACTGATTGCCAGCAATTCATGTGGGAATGGTCTCTCCAAATTTAGTTGTAATCACAGTAAGCCTTGCCTTCTTACGCACCGCTTGAATTGGACTCACCCAAGTGTGATGAGGTGTGGCTTATCATAACTAAAAATGCCCAAGCTAAGCTAAAAACTAAGTTAAACACTATCAACTTAATACAATAAAATGGTTAAGTGTGGGAATTATATAAAATGACCTAAAACATCAATTTTGTGTTAAAAATGTATAATTCGATGAATTTTGAGAAATTCTGTACTTAAGTTGTAAATGGACGATTTAAATTCCAAATTGAACACAATTTGAGCACAAATTCACAAATCAATGGTTGAAATAATTTCTAAAATGTTTAAAATATATGCCATAAAAACTTCATCGAGTTTTAACCTCATTGGGACTTGGATTTAGTGTTTTGCATTTAGGTCCTTCATTCTTGAGTTCTTCACATTTTGTATACCTACAATCATTAAGGACTAAATAGCAAACCATAAGGACCTTTTTATAAGCCTTTTGGGACCCATTTGTTATCAATCCTATTCACTAATGGGTTCTTGTGCAATCTTTACACCATTTCAGTTAAGGGATTAAGATACAAAAGCACAAATAGACTTGCTGCTCCTTAGTTCCTCAGTGAAGAGCTTGCACTACGGGAGCAGTCCATTCTTCCTAGCTCAATCCTACGACTGATCTATCACCAACCTTCTAGCATCGGTGCACACACCTACGTGGTCCCACCTAGATCACATCTAGTGACCCTACTTCATCCCCAAATCTTCCCGTGCTCCTCAGGCTCCATCTTAGCCTTTCATCCACAATGGCCTTCACCTTGATTGCTAGTCCTACTAAGCTTCATTACCTATATAGTGATGTCCCCAGTGACCCTACGACTCTTTACCAGCTTCCCCTACATCTCTCAAGCTCGGTCACCTTCGTCCACTCCAATTCCCTTCCCTTCCTTTTCTATTGCCTGTGACAGAGGCACACACCTCCTTCCCTAAGTCCTCCTTGCCACTAAGGATCTCTTGACACCTGAGGGCAACCATGGAGCTCCACTAGTGAGTTCTTTGTCGTAGGAGTTCTTCCTCCCTCCATTCATCACTGTAGCCACCAGTTGCGAATCCTTAAGGTCCCATTCACCCAATTAGAATAGGTTTTATCACTTTCTTAGCATAGGTTAGATTAGTTTAGATAATTTAGATTAGGATTTATTATTTTATCACTTTCAATTAGCGTAGATTTGTAGTAGATTAGTGTCCATTGTTCTATTACATGATCTACCCTCTCTGATCAATTCTGATCAGAGAGGATGTCACTATCATCCATGTCGATCCATTCATCTCCATACCCATCTCACACTCATGTTCCACTATTTTCTTCGAGGTTTTAATTGCCAATCACTCCCTTAACTTTTGTCACCTCAAGATCTAATGTTTCTTAGCTCTCAGGACTCTTGGTGTGCCCAATCCATGTGAGGGCTCTCCCATTCATTCATAAGACCACATAGGCTCTTCACTGATCGAAATTGGATTCAATTTGACTGATTGGTCACGATTTGGTTTTAGTGCTTGATAAATGAATTTTAGAAGCAATTTGATTTTAGTTCAATCAAATTGATGGAAATGAGTTCATAATAGTGTAATTGAGTTGAAAGAGATTGGATTAAGCTATTTTATTCAGATTTCCATCGAGATTTGAGTTTGTGCCTAATTCTCTAAATGAATGGATTTTTAATCTAGGCGATAATCGATTTTCAATGCAACATGTTTCAATCTATTGATTTAGGCTTGGATAGAGTTTTGTGGATCATAATGAAGGTCTAGAACTAGTTTGAGATTGATCTTAATAGCTAGTCTAGTCTTTTACCTTCACACTATCCATAGTGTAAGGCAAGAGTCATATTAGGGTTTTTCAGGTTCTTTCAATTATGATCTGAGTTGTTTTAAATCCAAGACCTATTAGAGATGATTTGCAACACCTGAGGTTTATGTTTGATTGGTTTGAACCAAATCTGGGATGAATTCTTTCATTGCCTAGATCTGGGATGGATTTTTAGATTTCAACCATTCAATCATTCAATTATTACTTCAATGGTATGATTCAAGATTTTGAAGATGGTTTTTGATGATTTGAGAGCATGAAAGAGTGATCCATTGATGATCTAATTTTTATCTCAAGTTTTGAGTAATTTGCTAGTGCACAGCTGCAACATTAGATCATGGATTATCTCTAATGAGAGTTTTGAAAGGGATTTTTTAATGGACATTGACTATTGTAATTTTTCTAGTTAGGATTTACTAAGATCTATTTTCAAACTTAATTGCATAGAGTAAGGGACATCAATTCAAAGTAAAATTGGATTCTGTCGTTGAATGTCAATAGCAGTAATCATTGGACTAAATGCAATGTTAAATCATAATTACAAGCAGATCTTGATGCAAATGAAGTTCAATATGAGTTTCTAAGATAGTTTGATGTAGAACAAGCTTTCATGTACACGGATACATTTGTTTGAATTGGAAATAATTGTAATTCATGATTAAAATTCTTTTAGAATCCTTTGTCAGTAGTAGTTGAAGCAAAAATATGTCTAATTAACATATTTGTGTTTGTTTCAAAAGAAATTAGCACATTTGTGTTGATGTAATTGTTTATATCATGAATTGAGTTTCATTTTGATCTCTACTAATGCTAGAATAGATATAATGCCATATGTTTTCTTTCCAACAATTTGGATGAAATTTACGACCTAGAAATAATTTCTGATTATATTTGAGCCTTTTCCAATATTTTTTTTAAAAATAACATGAAAAATATAAAAAGAGTGTAAATAAATAAATAAAAGGTGTCTTGAGTTAGAGTAGAGTTTGTTTGAGGTGTGTGTGTTTAGCTTTAGGTTTTGAGTCCTTTAAATAAAAGAACATTCCTGTAGAAGTTCTAGACTTCTTAGATTTAGAAATAGAATAAATAAATAAATAAATAAAAAGCCAAAAAGAGTCTTCTATCCTCTTTCATATCTTCCACTCATCCTTCCCTCTTCTTATAAAAATTAAAAACAAAATAAAACTTAGAAAACACACAAAAACCTTGAAAAGCATCTATGTACATAGTGTAAATACATGTATATATTAATAATTTATGATATATAGTAAGTTATATCTAAATAAGGTATGTATATAACATATATATATATTATTTATATGTAAATAAGTTATATTAAGTATTTATATTACGTTATTTGGTTTAGTATTATATATATGTATATATTGTATAAGTAATTATAATATATGTATATAACTATACATGTATATTAGCATATTTATGTATATAACTTAATATAGTGATTATATTATTTATTGGGGAAAATATCATATTTATGTTATTTATACTTAATTAAGTATTATATATGTACATTACCATAAGTTAATCATGCATATTAGTAAATTAAGTTAATTTAAGTTAGTAATTTAACTAATCAATATATTAAGTTATGCTGTATTCTAATAACTTATATTTAACTTATTTTAAATATATTTATAACTTATATATGTATTGTATGGTAGTATACACATAATGTATAAATAACTTGTACATGGTAAGTTATATATGTATAAATCAACAATAAATCAAAATAAATTATTTAAAATTAATAATTAAACATCAAAATATGTAAATTAACTTAATTAAGATCTAATTATATAATTTATGTAGTAATTTACAATGTACATTAGCATATATTAACTTATTATAAATGTAACCTTTACATATGTACAACTACTATACTATAAATACATATCTATACACGTAATTTATCTAACCTAATGACATTAATAGATAGCCCTATGTATCAGCTGTACGATTATGTAATTTATTTATAGATTACAATACTATTTAAGGACCAATTAACGGCCTAAACTTCATAATAAACTATGCACTGTGTACAACACAACGCAAATAAGCACTTTGCTTTAGCATTGCATTATGGTGACATTTAATGAAGTTCACCCAATGGGCGTTTGCCCAAGACACCAAGGATGGGCTCCCAGGTGACGTGAGCATTGTGCATGCTATTCTCAATATGCATGCACTAATGTAACTTATAGTGTGTTGTGTATAGATTATAGAGCCTATAGATTAAGGCCCACTAGGGTGGCTCACTAGCGGCTGGCCTCCAAGAACCAGGTGGTGATATTTATGTGATGGATACATATTTATTTACAATAAAATGCCTATTTATGCATGCTCCTAAGCTCATAGAAGCATTTGTCATTATAAATATTGCATAGCATGCATCATCATCCATTTATAATAGATTATATAATTTGTACATTAATTATCTTATTTTAATGGGTAGGGGAGAAGGAAAAACATTTCTGGGCTTCAGATTGTAAATCTGACCGTACGGATGTGATCAGGGTGATGATTGGAGAACAACGCCTCTGAATTCACCCTTATTGGACATTTGTATCATTCTCTAGAAGCCAAAGAAGATTGAATGCCATAGGGTAGGGTGATGTAAATTTGGACCTCAAATGATGAATTTGATCGCACAGATGGGTTTGGGTCAACGATCGAAGCCCAATGGTGAAAAATTGACCCGATTCGACATCCATAGCAACGCCTTTGAAGAGAAGAAGATGGTCCAAATGGTGCCACGTGGTGCCATCCAGACCACTCAAGACCGCCTGTAGCTCCTCCTTCCCCTGCACCATTAATCGTAGCCGTTGGATCAAGATCCAACAACTGAGATTCAGCCACAGCACATGCTTCAAAAAATTGAAGTGGCGCACCTCATTTTATCTCGATCGTCGGATCACGATCCAACAGGTCTAATCGCACCTCATCCATGCTAGCTCAGTGGTCGCACGCGCACCTTCGCAAATAGGAGATGCACGTTCGAGCCGCACCTTGGACAACCAAATTAAGAGAGCGGATTTTGATTTCCACCACTCGATCATGCATAAGGGGTGAGGATCACGCCACGTCACATTTGAGCATCCTCTGTATCCTCAAACCTCAGTGCATGAGAGGCGCATAATCAAAGCTGTGCAATTTCCATCACATGTCGATGGCGAGGCCACATAGCCATTCGGATGATGCGGAGAGCAAAATGTGCGATCCCACATGCTATGCCCGTGATCTGAAGGTTGTGGGGGCGTGCATCATCAACCCTCTAATGGACATTCAACGGCCAGTAGCTGTCGTTCCATTGCCTACACTGCGCCAGCACTTGGCCAAGCGATGTGCATGCACGTGATATAAGATGCGCAGCTCGACGCTGGTGAGCTGCGCTCACCCCATGTGTCCCGCCTTGCATTGATGACCATGTGTGGGCAAAGGATTTTCCATGGCCTCTCCCCTCCACTATAAATAGCCTACACCCTCCTCCCTTGCTCTTTATCCTTCCTAGCTCTTTTTCACCCTCTCTAGAGCTCAAGAACCCTCTTGAGCTTGTGTCCTAAGCCCTGGGATGCTCCACTAGAGGAAAATCAAAATAATTTTCCACCTTCCCACCCCTATTCGTGGAGCACCTGTGGCCATCCTCTCACCTCCTTTTCAGAAGCGAATCCCACGATGGCGATGCCCTGCCTAGTCCTCCCTTCATCCAAGCTTTGTCCTCCTTCCTCTATCTCCGTTCTCTCTCTTCCAGGCATTGTCCGACCAACTCGTCCCCCAAGCAGCCGTCAAGGGGTATTTCTCATTCTCTTTTTATCTTTTACTACTTTCTAGTGTAGTTTTATTTTTCGCAATTAGTTGTAATAAACATTGAAGCATTTATTTGAAAGTGATTCTCTCTCTTATATTTTTCAAGTAGAATAGAATAGTCATATATTTTTTTGACCTTATTTCCTCTTATATAAAATCTCAAAGAAAATTAGAAAAGCCAAAACTCTTCAAAAATAAATAAAAGCAAATGTTGTTTTTCCTAATCAAATAGTATTTGATTTTTCCTACATTTTTTGCTGTACTTAACTTTTATCTCACTTTTCTCCTTTCTTGCTGTGATTGCAAGTACTCTTTCGAGGCGGGGCAAAGAAGTTAGATTGGAGCAAAGTGCTGATAAAGGTTATATAACTATACCCCCTACTTTCCCACCCATTAGATTCATTTCACCATTAAAATAACTCAAACCCAAATTGACCTACGAGCTTTTGTAAACCCTAGGCTAGATTTGGTTGTTTGTTTGTCACCTCCACCCACTTCACCCACCTGCTAAAAATATATATATATATATAAACAAAAAATTTTGCTCTGATTGTGGGACATAACTAAACATACACACTATTACACCCACACACTTGAGACACACAACCGCTCTGATTTTGTTACTCAATCGGGATTCTGACCTTTGGAATCAGTACACACATAATTGAGTAGAAATCAGAATTTGTTGATTAATTTTGTATGCCTTAATTAAAATGGTGCAATAAGTCGAGTGTTTCACCTATTTCGGATGCACCACTAAAATAAAACAAATTCAGTAGCTTGCCTCTTTAGGTTCAATTCTTAGGGCTAAACTAGGCACTCCTTATTCTTTTTTATTTTTAAAGGAATATACATACACATGTGCTTTTAAAACTTGGTGTACCTCACTGAACTTGATTGAATATACCTAAATTTGAACCCTAAAATCTACTAAGAAAGATTTAAGCCTTAAAAGAAATCGCATTCATAATAATCGTGCTTGAAAACCCCTGGTCATGGGTGCATACACTTGTAAATTGATCATTAAGGGCACAACCTATTAAAAGGGCACAACACATTCCAGAGCATAGCATAATCCTAAGCCTAATTAAAATTGAGTAGATGTTGGCCTTAAGATTGGACACACTCTTCGAGTCTCATATTGAGATTATTTATGATTAGCCTGCTCCTACTAGTCCATCTGATGTCTAGCTTGGGGAGTACTGTTAAACGATAGTAGTTGGGGGGTATCAAAGGAATCAGAGGCACAAGCTAAAGGAAGAACCTTCTCCCCAATTCCTCCCTCTAACTGGTTGGATTGGTCGGATAAGAGTAGACCTAATTGTTTCTAGTCTTAATACAGGCTTTGGGAGTTTATAGGTCATTAGGCCACCCTACCTAAGGGTAGGATTATTTTCTTGTGCTGCAAGGTCTCTCTCTCCTCTATTCTCTCCTTACCTCTATCATCTCTTCTGAAGAAGATGGATTTCAATGCCAATCCCTCTTATCCAGACTATCCCCAGCATAATCTAAATGATTGTGGTAACTTTTCTTCTAGTTGGGGATATAACCTAGGACCTGAGTACATAGGATATTTGCCTTATCCCAACTATCCCCATCAGACCATCCACGACCTCTATGGGGATCACCCTACTACTCACCACCAACACTATCTAATACCACTCAGTCCATTCATCCACCCTATTGGGATAACCCCATAACTTCCACCCAAGGATATGATGGATATTCTGAGTATCACTATGATGATTATACACCTGGGCAAACCAAGGATGATGAACCCCTGCTTTGGACCCCTGAAGAAGAATCCGACTGGGAGGTGGACTTAGAACCTCAATTATTATGGAGTAGGACTAAGCAGAAAATGGTGCCTCTTGAGGAATTGGACCCTGCAATTATAGAATAGAGGACACACCCAAAAACTTAAACCCCAATATGGAACCCAATGCACATTCACACCCATACCTTCCCAACCCTGATTTGAATGTTGTGTACAATGTGGAAGAAACCCATGGGAAACCCAATGCCACTTTGAAAACTCTTTGCGTTATTCATTTGGATCTGTATAACCAGAACCAAAGATTGATTGAGATGAAACAAAGAATGATTAACATGTTCCAACAATTGGATGAAGAGGGTCAACGAAAAATGATGAAAGAGACATCTTTCTTGGAGATAATGGAACAAGGCCCTATTATAATTGATTGGACTACACCCAGTTGTCCAAGATTGGTGCAATCCACTATCACTTCTCCCTGAATATTGGACAACCCTTCAGGAAGCATTTAGGATCCTTTGGAACATAAACGAGTAGAAAATGAGGATGAAACACTCCAAAGAAATGAAGTTGAATCTAAAAATTTGGAGAAGATTGGGGTCGATGTCTCTAAGATTAATAATACTGAGTGATGATAGAGACATCGAGATTTGAGGATGGGGAATCTAACTTAGACTTCTTTGATTGTGAAATACTTGAAGACCCCATCATGGATTTAGAGAAAAGGCAATGGGAAGAATTGGAGCATGAAGTGAATGATGAAGTTAGCTCCATTACAAGCTAATCCCTCATGATTGAATTTGATTTAGAAGAAATGAATAACAAGATTCCGAGATCCAATGGTTCTGAGGGATTAGATAGAGAAATCATGATTGAGGATTGGGAGGATCTTCACTTGGACCCACCTAAATCAATCATGATCGATCAGGCGCATTCCTCCATGGATAACTCAAGCCCTAAATATGTTGATACAACTAATGTGGAGTTGGTTGAACCATTGGATTTCAAATTTTCAGAGGAAGAGGAGAACATTTTGTTGGAATCAAATTTTTGGACGGATAAAGAAATAGTTCCCCTTGAGGAAAATGAAATCAAAGAAGGAAATATTGACTTCAAGGGTCCCATTTTGATCAAGCCACCAAACTATTATCAGGACCCCTATGACCTTTATGACTTGGATCCAAGAGGGAATAAACAACCTAAGTTAATTAACATGCTCTATCATCACCAAGAGCCTAATTTTCTAAGGACAAGAGCTGATCACTTTGATAATCCAAATGTCCGACATTATAGATTAGGGTTGCATCCATCCAAGCAAACCTCTAGTCGCGTAGCCGAAGGAAAAGAGATAAGTAGACTAGGGCATGTATGACTAAAGACTTTCTGAGTTCCTATCCATTAGGGATGGGACTGCACCATAACCTTGCCCGCATCTGCAGACCTCTAACTCTAGGTTTGGCTAATTATTTCTTCCCCTTCTTGACCCAGACCATCAATTGATTAATCCTTTATTGTTTGTGTACTGTGCCCAGCTGAAGGCACTAAGCTCAACACTTGTATAGTCTATTTTTATCTTGGAACTGACTGGATCATCAAAAAATTCAGGTGGTTTCTTGTCCACTCCACTCGTTTTCAGTCATTTATTTTTACAATGAGGACATTGCATCATTTAGGGATGTGATGAGGTGTGGCTCATCATAGCTAAAATGCCCAAGTTAAGCTAGAAACTAGGTTAAACACTATCAAATTAACACAAAGAAAGGGTTAAGTGTGAGAATTGATAGAAAAGACCTAAAACACCAAATCTGTGTTAAAAATGTAAAATTAGGTCATTTATTAAGATATTCTATTAATAAATACAAAATGGTGATCCAATTGTAAATTTAACATAATTGAACTAAAAACTTTAAATCAAAAGTGAAATTAACCTCTAACATGTTTAATCAAGCTTCAATAAAACCTTGATAGCATTTGGACATCATTAGGACCCTACATTAAGAGTTTTACATTTAGGTCCTCTGTTCATAACATTTCATTCATTATAAAACCTCTAGGGACCTATTTGTAGGATGTAAGGACTTGATTGTAAGACCCTAGGGACTACTTTGATAGCCTTCTCTACCACTTATGGGCCTTTTGTAATTGTTCTACTGTTTCACCTTGTTGGACATCTCTGCAAAATACCCAACACACTTGAGCCAACGTCTACGACTCATCTATCCACTGTTCACTCAAGAACATGGTCCATCCTAGCCACCCAATGCATGATCCTTTGATCTGGTGGCTCAAACTGATTTGAAGCTTCACGCGAATTTATGCATAGCTTCACCACCTTACCTAGATCCCATCTAATGACCCTCCTTTTGATTGGCTCTTCCCACGTCCTCTCCTCTCATCGTGATCGTCCTTGACCTAAATGCCTATCGCTCTCTTGATCATTTGCGTGTTTGCCTTCGAAACACTGGGGTGACGTCCCTACGCACGTGCCCCTATACACGTGCTCCCTACACGCTTGTCCATGCTCTCGCTTGTGCCCATGCCTCGTGGGTCTATGCGGTGGATCCGTTTACCTGCTATCCGGGTATGGTCCATTCTGAGCTTAGAGAGGAAGAAAGAGAATCTAAGTGAGAAGGGGGTGGGTTTTACTACCTTGGGATTTGAGCTCTCTCCTCTCTCTATACTTAGTGAGATTTCTGAAGGGGCCCTTGAGCCTCTGTTCATTACTGCTACTATGTTCTTCTGAGGCTTGAAGGAGAGGAGCCTTGTGCTTCTCTTGTGAGGCCCTTAAGCCCCTTCTTATAAGGCATATGAAGCCTTTGGTCGATGTCAGAGGCATTCTTCTGGCTACTGTTGGATTATTTGAATAACTTGATTGACATGGATTATTAGTTGTGGTTTAGTGTTGAAATATTTAAGTGGTTGTGAGCTTAAACTGGAAGGGTTAATTTGGGATTCAAATCACCATTTTAACCCGATCTTTTTGCACTATTCTTTTGGTTTCTATTGAAATATCATTCTAAGTATTATTGATTTCAATTACATATACATTTCTTGTGATTGGTGAATTATATTACACAATTGCTCCCTACAAATGATCTTGGACTCCTTTATGAATTTGAGTTTTATAAATTTAAATGTTTTGAGCAATTTTGTCCTATACTACAACATATATCTTAAACAATGACGATTTCGTGAAAACATTTTGGTGTTGTTGCCAGGCAGCAACGTGCAGTTTGATTTCGCTGATTACAATTTCTGATCTGATTCTAACTTGTTCTATCTGATTTTGTTGTGGTTGTGTGAGGTGCTCATCGAGAAGATCAGCTGCACAACAACCTCTCCAAGGGCAAGTAATCTTGTTTCCTTCTTCTTAAGCCCCTATTTTTGGAAAGAATTAAAAAGAAGAATCAATTAGGATCAACTCGCATTCTTTCTTAGATTTAATTACTTGAGCTACCTAATTTGATTTACTTAGACATCCCCATCCAAGTTTCTACACCTACTAGGAACTTAAGGTGCCTAGGGCTATTCACCTTCTTGATTGAGCCCTAGGTGCCCAAATTGGAATGAATTGGACCTGGAAAAGAGCCAAATTAGGGCTTCTCCTTTAGGGTTTGAGGAAAACATAGTTGCCTGAATTAAAAGAGAACTGATTTTCCACATCGTGTGACACCCAAGCCTTGATTGAATCAATCTAAGCAAGAAGACCCTAAAAGAAGGCTCTAACATTCACTTGAATCCTTAAAACTTGGAACTTAACCTACTTGCAAACCACTCAGCATGATTTTTGGGTTCATTACACAGCTCATCCTAAATTTTAAGGCAGGTTAGGTAAAGTTGACCAACCTTGTGGGTTAGGTCTCTAATTGCAACAAATTCTAAAGTTCAAGTGAAATCCAAAGCACCATAATACAGGACTAAATTTGGTAGACTTAAGGGGTCAAGTTGCTTATTCTGGTCTACTTGGATTCTCAATGACAAGGAATGTCGGGTGGGGGAAACCCTATAACTCGTGGGGACACTCTACCATGTAGGGGTCTTTGCAGGGCTCTCCCTTCCTGGCTGCCCAAGCATTTCTTGGGCGAGTGATTTTCTGTTCAAGAGGAATCATCCGCCTCGAACCTCCTTAGTCATCCAAAGATTTTTGAGTGCCTCGATTAGGTCCATTACACATTTTGTTCCTCATTTGGCTCACTAGTGCATGTTCGGGAGGAGGTTCTTAAGACCACCCTTGAGACCTCCATTAGCAGTTCATTCTCGTCAAGGCCAAGCCTTGACTCACTTGTTTGTGCTACCTTCCGATCAGATTGATATCCCTTCCAACACTTCTGCTTCTGAGCCCAGATCTCATTCAACTATTTCCATGAAGAATCAAGAAGAAGAACCCAATCTCTAGAATCAGCTACAGTGCCTCAATGATCTATTTTAGGCATTCATGAACCCACCATAGCTTCCTCAGATGCGAGATCATTACAATCCAGCTACGGTAGTAATCGAACCCAGAGTTCAAATCCCAGCTGGAGGACCTGATACTAAACTCAAGCCTAATATGTTCAATGCTATCCCCAAATTCCATGGGCTAAACTTCGAAGATCCTTTCTAGCACATCCAGTAGTTGAAACATCTGGCCTAGACCTTCGGGCCACCTATTCAAAATCGAGATATCATACTCATGAAGATGTTCTCTTTCTCCCTCATGGATGAGGCTACCCATTGGTACCAAACTCTGACCCGTCTGATCAACACTTGGGCAAAACTCCAATCTGAATTCTTGAAGAAATTTTTCCCAATTGGTTGGACAAATGCTTTGAGGCACCAGATCATGCACTTCACGCAAAATCTAGGAGAACCACTTCATGCAGAAATTCCCCCATCACGAAGTTCCTAAATGGGAACAGGTCCAATCTTTTTACCAGGGACTCCGTGAGGATATCATACTCTTTGTCAATGCAACCTGTGGTGGCAACATCATGGGTCAGCATGAAGATACCGTTTGGGAGATTCTCAAGAATATGTGTGAGAACTCCATAAACAATGAATCTATGGGTATGTTCAACTAGATGACTAACCGTGCATTGACAAACACATAACGGGCACATGAGACTCAAGGCCTGTTCTCATCTGTCAATCAGGAACTGATGAACAGTCACCTGGACAAGGTCTCTATTAACGAGAGAAAGGTGGACGAATTGACTCGACATCTATAAAGAGCCACCTCAACACATTAGAGCACATATACGCAACTGCCCTCCGGTAAGGCGGCTGTGCATAACATTTATCACCACTCTCACCAGGGGATGGACTCGTATCCACCCCCATCTGATCATGGTTTCAGAGGAAACTCCAGAACTACCTACTCTAGTTGAGGGAACTCTAAAACCTCATATTCTGACTTTTAAGGAGTTCCTCAAACCTGCGAGGATCTCCATGCCATCAAGAATGATCCATTCTCTAACACTTATAACCCTAGATGGCATAATCATCCCAACATCGTGTGGTCAAGGAACAATCAAAATCCAAGATCTCATTTCCAGCCCCAACCAAAAGCTCCACGCCCATATCAGCTAGCTCAGCCTAGACCCAATCTAAATTACCAATTTGGGCCTAGCAAGGAAGAGTAAATGAGCATGATTTTGCAAGCCCTAGCTGACATCCAGAAAACTAATGCAGCTATGTAGAAACATCACAAAGATGAGATCACAGAGGTTTGAAATCAACACACAAATGGCGTGGACTCGACAGCCTAGTGCATTTCCCTCCTAACCTCTACCAAATCCAAACAACATGTTGACTCAAAAACATGTGAGGTATCAAATCCAATGCAAGCAAGCTATGCTCAGCCAAGCCCATCGACTCATACTTACGTGTTAGCCTCATTAGCTGATCCAAATCACACCACGACCTTTCCTACCGTTCAACAACAAGGACCAATTCTCTCTCCTCCACCACCACATCATGACTGTGCTATGATCAATGTTGTGGGCATGCGAAAAGATCACAAAACTAGGCCCAAGGCCCATCTCCCAAATCTCACCCAACCTATGATCAACATAACAAGGTCGAGGACAAAACCGAGAGGTGAAAACTGAAACCCGTCCCCCAAGATAGCCAATCCATTCCCTTATCCTAGATCTTATCCCACCTCCACACTAGAGTACTGTCGGAATCAATGTAACGGGACCATTGAGGAATGCACAAGTCACTATCCCGTTACTTGATATCCTCACTCTCAATCCCATCTCACCTAACTTATCCAAAAAAGAGGTGAAAGAACCATCGCAGGGGAAGGTAGTACTATCTAAAAGTATGAGTGCCAAAATCCAAAATAGTCTACCACCTAAGAAATCCGATATAGGCACTCCGCTGATCCCCTACAAGATCGGTGGTACAAATTTCAAGTGGGTTGTACTGGATCTTGGTGCTTCTGTCAACCTAATCCAACCACCCTATTTGAGAAACTACAGATTGGACAGCTTAAACCCACTGATGTTGCTATGCAATTAGCTGACCGAGCCATAATCACCCTGATTAGGCCGGTGGAGGATGTGGTAGTTAAAGTCAAGGATTTCAGCTACTTAGCTAATTTCCTAGTTCTTGACATGGATGCACCACAACAAATACAAGATATGCCTTTGATTTTGGGAAAACCTTTCTTGGCTACAGTAGGAGCCATAATTAATTGCGAATCAAGGTACATGATAATTGCCTCTGGAGAGAAGCAAATTGAGATCAATATTTTCGAGGCATCATCTAAAGGAAAAGGAAAATTCTCGGTAGAATAACTAGGTTTGATTTAGGATCTCATGATCATTTCGATTGTAGAACACCTAGAGCCAGAACTAAAAGTTTTCCACATGATGGAGGATCTCAATTTAGCTGAGCATGATTCCAGCAAATTGAGAGTATTGGAGGCTTTCACCTTTGATCTTGAGAGAACATACATGGATTTTGGGGAACTGGAAAACAATCGATGGGATTTCGATTTTTATTCCATGGATCTGGAGACACTTCATTATTGTTTTGAGGATCTCCAAGAATTGGGAATGGTACATACTAAGAGTGACCACAATCCAGAGTATGAATCCTTTACAGATTTGTAATTGGATGATTAAAAAGGAACTCTCCAGACATTCACTTTTGATTGGGATGAAAACTATAGAGAAGAATCATTAGACGACCCAAAGTTTCTAGTCATTTTTTGAGGAATTAATCTTACACCCATTATCAAAAAATCAAGATGACTCATTAGAAAAGGATCCATTGGCTCTCATTACGCAAGATGAACCACGCATCTAGGACATGCTGACTAGATTCACCTTTGTTAGGTCCTGGACCCACGACAATCGTACTTCAGAACCCCATGATCACTACATCTTTCGAGTGATTCCTCTGCTGAAACTCAATAAGAGCCACCCAGAAATGAATCAACTTGACCCATATCATAGACCTTCTGGAATGACTCTTCATCATAATTTGATACTCATTTGTGGCCATCTGATTCTCATCCACCACGATCACATATTTTCCCCTATCACTCATCATAATGTAATAGTTGACGTATCCTTTGGAGCTCCTTGCACCCAACCAATGGTGTTAAACTTAGCACTTAACGGGAGGCAGCCTGTCATCTTTGCAAAACCTGAAACTCTCTTGACTTATCTCTTTGCTGAATTCATATTGCACTTTAGGGTTCATCCATTAGAACAACCGACTCCACCTTTGATACTTTATTAGAGCTTGAAATCATCCACAATAGCCATTCTAACCCGTTCACCACCCACCTATTCTAATGTACCATCTGAATTGAAATTGAACCCACCTAATTTACAATGAGGACATTGCAAATCTTATTCATGGGGGGGAATTAAAGTGTAAAATGTTATGAAAATCAATTCAAGGAAGGGTTTCATTCAAAACAAACAAGAAGAAAAGAAAAAAAAAAGGAGAAAAGAGAAAAGAAAAGGTCAATTTGAGCTAAATGAAAAGAGAAGAGGAAAAGAAAGAAAAGAAGAAAGAGAAAAAGAAGAAAACAAAAAGAGAAGAAAATTAGTTAGTCCCTTAAAATTTGAATATGGAACTTACCTAACTTCTAGGTTGGATCGAATGATGAATTAAGACATGGAAGAGTAAAACTTAGGAGATTAGTGATGATTACTGACCTTAGGCCTCTTGGACCTATTTTTAGGTTTAAACACTCACGTATTTATTAAGATCAAGATTAGTCCTCAAGAGGTTGAGGAAAGTGCAAAGCTGATGTAGTAGGTCTAAGGCTTAGGGATTATTCGACCTCGTTGCCTACACTTTAGTTTGCGGGACTTGGTAACCTAAGTGATGGGAACACCATCATAAGTCCTAACTAGCTCATTTTGACCCAATTGAGAGAATAAATGCTCCAACATAACCAAATGAAGGTCCTAATTCACTACATAACCTTTCAGAGAGAAAAATAAGAAACTAAGGGTAAAACTACAATTTTACCAATGTAGTACAACAACGAGTTTTCTCAAGGGCTAAACAAAGATCAAAGGGTCTTAATAAGATAATAAGTGGGTTGGATCAGACAGAAAAGGGTTTGTGTCAGTTCTGTGAATTAAATGACTTCTTGAAACCCTAAAATAGACCCACTTAATTAACCAAGGTTTTGGTAAAGATAAAATTCACCTAAACCATCTATAAATCATAGAAAAATATCCTCTAGGGTTTAGAACCTTCAATTTGGCCATTAGAACCCATCTTGACCTAGAATGGGGTCCCAAACAGATATTTGCCTTAATTTGGGTTTTTGCATAAATTACCTAGTCAAACGTGGTCAAACCCAAAATCCAACTTCACCATTGGATTCCTTAGGTCCAAATTAGGTTTTTAAAAAAATTTATACCTAAGGGAACTCATCTTAACCTAATTTACAAATAGGTCAAGTCTGATCATATTTGTACCCCTATCTTTCAAAAACCCTTACAAATAGCCCCCTAGCTTCTTCATCATTTTCTCAATTAGGTCCCTCCACCATTATAGTAGAGGAATCCTACTCCGGCGAGCTTTGGAAGGAGAGTTCTCCTTGATTGCTCAGAGAATCTCTTCCAAAATTGGAAAGGAGATTCTCTGAGAAATTCTCTCTCGTCTGAACCCATCTTTGATCCTAAATTCTTTCCCAATCTCTCATGCGAACGCATGAGAGACATGGGTGTCTCAATGGCTTCCAACTCCGACGAGCTTTCCTTACTTGGGAAGCTTGCTTCCCAAGCCCTAACTGACCTTCAGAGCTCTATTTAAAGGAGCCCAAACCCCTCCGATGATTCCACGCTCAAATTCAGCCATGAACACCCCTAATTCTTCTCTTCCCTTCACGGCTGTAGGTTCCTCGATGTCCAGAAACCTCCCTCGCTCCTCCTCCTCATCCGACCGCCATACCTGCAGTGGATTCCTCCTCCTTGAATACGTCCGCACCTCACCGTACCCGCAGGCATCTCCCTCTCTTCATCCTCGCTGATCTCCACTCACTAGAGCCACTCTTCGTCTCTAGCGTTGACCACACTAGACCCGATGCCTTCACTTGCCCTTGTCGTCTCTTCACCTCCCAGATAAGCTCCCTCTTCCCTCTACATTCTTCTCTACCCTTTATTTTTCAAAATCGACCACTGTTGACCTCCATCACCTCCATCCCTGCCATCTCCGACCACCAACTCCGGCGAGGCCGCTCCACCTCCATAGGCCATCCCAACCCTTGCCGACAAGCCCATAAGCTTCCCCGTGCTCCACTGAACACTTCCCCTCACTCCACTCATCGTGCCACTCGCTCACGTCCATCACTAAACACACCCACACCTTCACACACAGTGTGCCTTAGGCATGCTCGCACAGGCACCCCCATGCCACGCAAACCACGCCTGCATCTTCGCCATGCTCCGATGACCCCTTTTGAACATTTTGACGTGGCCGTAAGGCCAATCTTGTGATTTCAGGTTCACCACCCTTCTGCCATTGACAGGCGAGCTTGGAGCAAGCTTGCTACAGCTCCAAGTGCTGCCAATCCCAGGAAGACATTCCTAAGACACGCAGAAGACTCTCGTGTGTGGTTCCAAGCCTTTGATTGGAGTCAAGAGCCTCTGCAGCCTTGCCAATTGAAGACATTCCTTAAGGATGGTTATGATCTTGGGAGAAGCCTAGCAAGCATTCCATGGATGGTTTTCTCCGGGGGGGGTCGGAGAATAACCCAACCCATAGAATGCAGTAGGTGTTGAGCACCGTCCTCGACGCAAAAGGGGCTCGTCTTCAAGCCCCATACGCCGTTGCTGCATTCGTCTTTGCATGAGTAAGTTATTCGAATCCCTTCGAATATGAAGTGAAATGAATAATAGTTAAGTTGGGATTCAAATAATGCAACAAATCTGCGATTCATGAATGTAATGAAGTGAATTGAGTGATGCCCTAGTCGGGCAGCATGAGGAAACAAAATGTAATGAGTGAATCACGTATTCTTTACTACTTGATACACGTGTGCGCATGCACGCGTGTAGCATTATATAGGTAATAAGCATACCTGCTGCATTCATTTTTGATTAATTTATACCTTATAGCTCCTTTGATTTATGGGTTGTTGTACGAAGCCCAAGCTACCCCATCTGCTTGGGCGAGCATCCTTAATACTCTTTAAATACTTTAAACTACTTAATGGGTTTCTTGTGTTCTCGGAGGGAGGGTACCGACCAGGAAGGGGGGGCTGGGGGCTTTTCCCACCAGATTCCTTAAACCGACTAACCGATAGGGATGGAGGACCCGACCGAAGGGAGGAAAAGAAAATAAGAAATATGAATTGTTATACCCCTCAACTTCACTCACTCATTCCTGGGTGGAGTGCCAACTTATAGACGACAACTCACATTGGTGAAACACAAAAATGCTCTTCACTCTCAATCTCCGCTTAGAATATATTTGTGAAATTACCCGCCCATTCCTAAAATCTTCAATCCTCGCTCCCCGGACTGAACTGAAAGGTGCGAATTTTAAGGCAATCAATGAACCCTGTGAACCGAGTCAAGAAATACCTAGGTGGAGAAACATCATGACTTCAGATAAGACAGGCTGACACTATTCACTCTTTGACCTGGGGTTAGGTCTTCTTTCTACTGCTGTGCACACAAAAGGAAATGTCCCACCTCAAAAGTGGAAGGCCGCCTGCATACGCATAAAGGGAAAAAGTGTTAGAGGCTCTTCGCCTCCAACATTAAGGGTGAGGTCCTCCTCCCCCATCTCACGGACTCATCCGCGATATAACCTGCAGACCTGGCCACGACCCAACTACCTGACTTATTCACACCTCGCTCACCACCCACACCGATGAGCCTGGACCCGGGTCTCTGTTGGGTCCAATTACCAGAATCGGTTAAGGCTCTAGGAGAGAGAAGTTGAAATAGAAAAGAGAGAAAGAGAGGAGAGCTATGCAAGGGAAGGGGGGTTTTGCTTTGAGTTTGCCTTTGATACTTAGCCAATTCAGAGAAGAAGAAGAGGAGGTCAGACAGAAAAGGAAGAAGGAGTGGAGGACTGCAAGGCTTAAGGCAAAGCAAAGAAGAAGAAGAGAAGGCAGATGGCAGAGAAGGAAGAAGAAGAGAAAGGCAGAAGACAGAGAAAGCTAAAGAGAAAAGAGAAGGATCGCAGAAAGCCAAAGAAGAAGAAGAAGACAAGGGTAGAGAAAGAGAAAGGCAATCAGACACTTTAAGTCGTCTGATTAAATAATCTGATGACAGATTCTAGGCTCCATTGCATATTTACATTGAATCATTTGGTGATATTGTAGGAGTATTTGGTGATCTACATCACCATTTTACTCTCATATTTTTGCACTTTGATACTGCTATTATTGCAATTTCTTTCAGTTTAAATTGTGATCTTGATTTCTAAATACCAATTTGCTCCCTGTGTTCAACCTCGAAAATCTTTTCGAGTAATAAAATTATATCTATTTTGAATGCTTTTTCGGCTGTACTACAATGCAATACTTTTAAAACCCAATTCAGCGTGACGAACATTTTGACACCGTTGCCAGAGAGCAACGGGCAATCTAGAATTCTTGATTACAATTCCTGATTTGGTACTAACTTGATATATCTCTTTTTGTTGTGGTTGTTTCAGGGGAGAAGATTCAAAGAAAGATAGTCACACATCAAACACGCTAGGGGCAAGTAATTTCTGGTTACTTTCTCTCTTAAGCCCATTATTCTAAAAAGGAAAAAAAGGGCAAAATCAATTAGGGCTACTTGCTTTCCATTCTTGGCTAATTCGTCAAGTTGCCTGATTTGATTTCAACAAAAAAACTAATTTGTGCACCCATTTAAGGTAACTAGGGCTACCACATTCTTGTTTGAGCCCTAGATACCACATTTGGCAAACTAAATTGGACCAAAATTAGAGACAATTAAGGATTTCAAGTTAGGGTTTTAGAGACACACCTTCATAAGCAAGAATCAACTCTCCAAAAAGATGTGTGCCTAAGCCTTGGTTGAAGAGACTTATTCAAGCAGACACTAAAATTCAGGCTCTTAATCTCACTTGAATCCTAAAAGAAGGGACCTAAAACTTCTCAAAGGACAAATAGGTGAAGTTGACCCACCTTATTGGGTCAACCAACCTTAAACTTAGGTCACTTTTTGCACTCAATACATTTAAAGTTCAAGTGAAATCTTAAGCACCCTTGCTCTTTAATAAAACTAGTAGACTTAAGAGGTCAAGTCCCCATTCTGGTCTACCTGGAACATCAGTGACAAGAGAGGTCGATTGGGGGAAACCCTGTAACCCGTGGGGGCGCTCTACCATGTAGGGGTCTTTGCGAGACTCTCCCTCTCTGGCTGCCTAGGTATTTCTCAGGTGGACGGCTTTCTGACTAAGGGGTGTCATCCGCCCCGAACCTCTATAATCATCCAAACTTTTTGGGTGTCTTGATTGAGTCCAGCACATTCTACCCTCATCCAGACCATTTGTGCATGTTCGGTAGGAGGTCCTTAAGACCATCCTTGAGGCCTCCTTTAGTTATTCACTCCCATCGAGGCCAGGCCTCGATTTCCATGTTTGTGAAGCAACCCCATCACATAGACATCTCCTCTGATTCATCTGAACCCAATTCTCTTTCTTCCATCATCATGGCACAACCGGTAGAAGAAGAGAATAACCTTGAGAACCAACTTCAATGCCTTAATGATTTATTCCAAGCCTTTGTGAATCCACTGCAGCATCCTATGATGCAAGATCATTACAATCCTACTGCGGTGGCGATCGAACCTCAAGTCCAAATCCCGGCTGGAGGTCCCGATTCTGAACTCAAGCCCAACATGATTCATGCTATTCCAAAATTTCATGGGCTCAATTCCAAGGATCCTTTCTAGCACATCAAACTCAAGCATCTGGCCTAGACCTTCGAGTCAAATGTCCAAAATCGGGATATCCTTCTCTCTCATGGACAAAGTAGCTCATTGGTATCAAACTCAAATGCGTCCAATCAACACATGGGTTGAACTACAATCCAAATTTCTGAAAAAGTTCTTCCCTGTTGGTCGGACCAATGCTTTACGACACCAGATCACACACTTCACACAACAGCCTGGAGAACCACTTCACGAAGCATGGGATCGTTTCTTGGATCTCATGCGGAAGTGCCCCATCACGAAGTTCCTAAATGGGAACAAGTCCAGTCTTTTTACCAGGGGTCCATGAAGATATCTGCTTATTCGTCAGTGCAACTTGTGGAGGAAATATCATGGGTCAACATGAAGACACAGTATGGGAGATTCTCGAGAAAATGTACAAGAACTCCATCAATAATGACTCCATGGGCTTATTTGACCGGACGAATACCCGTGCATCGACGAATCCAAGGGGGCACATGAGACCTAAGACCTATCTGCATCTGTCGACTTGGAATTGATGGCCAATCATTTAGACAAGGTCTCTATCATTGAAAAGAAGGTGGATGAGCTAACTCGACATCTGCAGCGAGCCACCTCTGCGCAAAACCTACTCGCACAGCCGCCCTCTCGGAGGGAAGCTGTGCATAACATCTATCACCAATCTTCTCAAGGGATGGACCCATATCCACCACTGTCTGACTCTAGGACCGGAGGAAACTCCAATCCTACCTACTCTAGTAGGGGGAACTCTGAACCCTCGCACTCTGACTTTTCTAAGGTTCCTCAGACCTGCAAGGACCTCAATGCCATCCAGAATGACCCATTCTCTAATACCTATAACCCTGGATGGTGGAATCATCCCAATTTCCTATGGGAGGGAAATAATCATAATCAGAGACTACCATATCAACCTTGTCCACAAGCTCCTCGTCCATATCAGCTGCCTCAGCCTTGACCTGACTCTACCTATCAATCTGGGCCAACTCAGATAGATCAAATGACTCTTATCCTTCAGACTCTGGCTAACATTCAAAAGACAAATGCGGCTATGCAGAAATAGCACAAAGACGAGATCACAGAGGTTCGTAATTAACTCGCCTAGATGAAGAATTCCCGCCAACCTGGCACACTCCCTTCGCAACCTCTACCGAATCTGAATAACGTGTCGAACCAAAGGCGCGTTATGAACCCAAATCAGGTCCAAGCCCACATGATTTATTAGGCCCCTTTTGCTCCATCGCCCGATGGGATGGAAGTTTCGACATCATACTCGGGATTTCAGCAGCAGCCACCTATTTTACCAACAATGAACCAGAACTAGGCAAGACTAAATTCAGTTACAACCCGTAGTGGCAAAGCAACACAAGATCCACCTCACCCAAGCCACTTGATAGTGCTAACCCAATCCCTAGGATAGTTATCCAGGATACCCCTGTCCCTGATCAAGAACCTGGACCTATTCTAGAGGAACCAGCCAAGGTTCCATTTCCCGAGGCCTTGACCAAAGGAAAGAGGACAACTAAACCCGTGGCACCTGAGGAGGACCTAGTCAAGCTCTTTGAACAGGTCCATATAAACATCCCCTTGATGGATGCAATTTGCCACGTACCAGCTTACGCACGATTCCTAAAAGACACGTGTACACCTAAGCGTAAGATGCGAACCAAAAGTGAGAGTCCAATCGTATTGTCAGAGCAAACCAGCTCTATAATTTTGAGAAAACTCCCACCAAAGGCAAAAGACCCAGGTACTCCCCTGATTTCCTACACAATTGGTGATATCCAATTTAATAGAGCTTTATTGGATCTAGGAGCCTCCATAAACCTAATACCTACATCCCTACTTGACGATCTTGAGGAATCTGAGCTCAAACCAATAGAGGTGACATTGCAGTTGGTAGACCGATCTATTAAGTCACATAAAGAAATTCTTGAGGATGTCATTGTAAGGGTTCGGGATTTCTATTTCCTGGTGGACTTCGTAGTCTTGGATATGGATGCTCCAGAAAATTCGAGAAACACACCAATCATATTAGGGAGATCCTTTCTGGCCACTGCTAGGGCCAACATAAATTGTGAGGAGGGCCAAATTGAACTAAAATTTGGGAACCAGACATTAAAGATTGACATCTTTAAGGCCCAACAAGGGATTAATTGTGGTGTTATAGAACAGATATGTGACATCAACGCTGTGGTTGATGATCTGTATATTGAGGAAAACCTGACTACTTCTGATCAACCACAAGAGGATCAAAACCCGCAAGCAGAGGAGTCCAAATTTGACTTATACATACCCATAACTCCTTCCCTTATTCCTGACATACACCCTGAACCGCCCGCTACTGCTGATAACCCTGTCTTGGAACTCAACCCTCTTCCCAATCATCTAAAGTACGTCTTTTTGGGTTCCAATTGGACGTTTCCTATGATTATCAATTCCAGACTCACACCTAATTAGGAATCTTGTCTGATTACTGTTCTCCAGCAACATCGAAGAGCCATTGGATGGACTCTTGATGATTTGACTGGCATCAGCCCCTCTTACTACACACATCGCATCTATACTGAAGAGGGCACATGACCTTCCCATGAAATGCAAAGATGTCTAAATCCTAATAAGCAAGAGGTCGTGAAAAAGGAGATCATCAAGTGGTTAGATGCTGGGATCATCTACCCGACAGTTGGTGGGTGAGTCCAATCAAGGTTGTGCCTAAGAAGGCAGGATTCACCGTGATCACAATTGAGAGCAGAGAAATCATACCAACTCATGTGGCAAATTCATGGAGAGTCTGCATTGATTATAGAAGACTCAATACCTCTACAAAGAAGGATCATTTCCCACAACCATTTATTGATCAGAACCTCGAGAAACTAGTAGGAAATAGGTTCTGTTTTTTGGACGGGTACTCCGGTTATAACCAGGTGCCAATCCATCCCGAGGACCAAGAAATGACCACTTTCACTTGCCCCTTTAGAACGTACGTGTTCCGAAGGATGCCTTTCAGTCTCTGCAATGCACCCGCTACTTTTCAGTGGTGCATGCTTGCTATATTCTCAGATATGGTAGGTGATTATCTGGAAGTCTTCATGGATGACTTTTCAATATTTGGCGATCATTTGACGATTGCCTCCTGCACTTGGTCTAGATCCTCAGGCAGTGCATTGAAGTGAATTTGGTTCTTTCCTGGGAAAAGAGACATTTCATGGTGCTTGATGGAATTGTCCTAGGATATCTCATATCAAAAAAAGGCATCCAGGTCGATTGAGCCAAGGTGAATCTGATTTCCAAACTCCCTATGCCTAGCTCGATCAAGGACATCTGATCTTTCCTGGGGTACGTCAGTTTTTACCGTCGATTCATTCCCGATTTCTCAAAAATCATGCACCCCCTGACTACTCTACTATCTAAGGATGTTCCTTTCAAAATCTCCAAGGAATGCACTCAAGCATTTGAAATCCTACGTGATCGAGTCACCCAAGCTCCGATCCTACAGTCCTATGATTGGTCTCAACCCTTTGAGATTATGTGTGACGCATCTGATTTTGCTGTAGGAGCGGTACTTGGGTAGAAATTTGACAGGAAACCCATGGTCATCTACTACGCTAGCAAGACACTTGACAAGGCTTAGCGTAACTACATAGTTACTGAGAAAGAGCTACTAGCCGTAGTATGTACCCTGGAAAAGTTCAGATCATATCTTCTGGGTTCCCGTGTTATCATTTACTTTAATTACACAGCTTTGAGGCATCTCCTTGAGAAGAAGGAAGCGAAACCTCGACTAATCTGCTAGATCTTGATGTTGCAAGAATTTGACCTCGAGATTCGTGATAAGGCCAGAAAGTAGAACATGGTAGCTGATCACTTATCCTGCTTACCTTCTGATATTATCGACCCTTCCGGATCCATTATGGAACATTTTCCTAATGAGTACCTCCTAACTATCAGCACAGGGCTTCCATGGTTTGCTGATCTAGTAAACTACCTAGTATCACATCAGATCCTGTCCGATTGGCCAAAGGCCAAGAAGGAAAAATTGCTTTCCGATGCCAAGTACTACTTTTGGGAAGACCCATATCTTTTCCACATTGGTGTTGATCAAATCATTCAATGATGTGTCTCGGAAGCGAAAATTCAGGACATCTTGTCCTTCTGCCATGACCAGGCATGCGGTGGACACTTCTCAGGTCAAAAAACCACAGTGAAAGTCCTCCAGTGCGGCTTCTATTGTCCCACGATTTTCAAAGATGCATACAATCACTGTAGGGCATGCACTTGTTGCTAGACCTTATGCAATATAAGCCACCGTGATATGATGCCCTTACAACCGATTCTCGTATGCGAAATCTTCGATGTCTGGGGTATTGATTTTATGGGACCCTTTCCTATTTTGGATGGCTTCGAATACATTCTACTCGCTGTTGACTACGTGTCCAAATGGATCGAAGCCATTTTGACCTGAACTAATGGTCATAAGGTGGTTATCAAATTCATTCATCAGAACATCTTTTCTCAGTTTGAGATCCCACGTGCTATAATCTCTAATGGAGGAACCCATTTCACTAATGCTCAGTTCAGGTCATTGATGACTAAATACGGGGTGTCACACCAAATCTCTACTCCTTATCACCCCCAAACTAATGGTCTAGCTGAGCTATCAAATCAGGAGATCAAGAAAATTCTCCAAGTCACTATTCGACCTGACAGGAAAGACTGGTCATCTCGACTGCCAGAAGCTTTGTGGGCTTATAGGACCACCCACAAAACCCAATTAGGTATGTCTCCCTTCAGATTAGTGTACAGGAAGGCATGTCACCTCCCCGTCGAATTGGAGCACAAAGCCTATTGGGCAGTATAGAACTACAATCTAGATCTTTCTAAGGCTGGAACCCACAGAAAGCTTCAAATGAGGGAGATCGATGAATTACGCCACAACACATATGAAAACTCACGAATTTACAATGAGTAAGTTAAGGCCTTTTACGGTAAGCACATATCCGAAAAGATCTTTTACCCTGGTCAAAAAGTCCTACTCTTTGATGCCAAGCTCAAACTGTTCCCAAGAAAACTAAGATCAAAATGGATTGGACCTTACCTCGTTCGACGAATCTTTGGAAATGGAGCCATCGAGATCAATCTACTCAATCATGATTCAGAACCTTTCACCCAGCCGATGGCATTAAACTCAGTACTTAACGGGAGGCAACCCGTCATTTTTGAAAAACCTGAAACCTTTCTTGACATTCCTATGCTAAATTCATATTGCACTTTAGGGTTCATCCATTAGAACAGTAGACCCCACCTCAAGTACCCATACCCGAGCATTGAAATCGTCTGCAAACAGTCATCTCGATCCGTTTGCCCTCCCAGAACCTGTTCTAATGAATGATCTAAGCTGAACTCGAACCAACCTAATTTACATTGGGGACATTGCAAAGCGTAGGCATGGGGGGTATGAAAGTGCAAAACACCGTGAAAATCATCTTACAAGAAAAGGTTTCATCAAAAATACCACATATTCCAAAAATACCAAAAAAATGAAAAAAATTCTTGAAAAGGAACAAAAAAATGAGAGGAGAGAAAATTTTGAGGCCATACAAATCTTGAGGAGAAAAAGGGAAAAAGTGAAAACTATCAAAAAGGAGCACAAGTTGAAAAGAAAAAGAAAAGAGATAGTCATGAGTAAGAAATTAAGGAATTAATTGAGTTCTAGACCATATCAAGAAAAAGAAAATGAAAGGCAAGAAGTTCTAATGAAACACAGAAGAGATTAGTAGGAACGCCGATTTTAGGCCTCTTGGGCTATACTCCTAGGCTTAAAAAAATTCAAGTATTTGCTAAGGTCAGGATAGTCCTCAAGAGGTTGGGGCAAATGCGAAGCTTAAGTATTAGGTCAAGGCTTAGGGAGTATTCGGCCTCATTAACCGACCTTTGGTTTGCAGGACTCAGTAACCTAAGCACCACAATCCACACATAGTCTGGTTCAATTCGCATAAGTATCAAAATCACGCAAATGCGTTTAAATCATTCTGAAAAAGTCACCTAGATTAGGAGCGGCTGATCAACACAAGTTGATTTGGATGAGTTCTCGGCAAGGAGAGGCGGGAAATTCCCCTCGAAGATGCGCAATAACATATCTCCTCGGTGCTTGTCTCCTAGGATATCTACATATCCTACCAGGGGCATGTAAGTACCCTGTGCTGGTTCATATGCTATGGGCAGCATTATCATGAAATGTCGATTGCTAGGGTCTGGATTTAGCTACAGAATGCCATGGGTGGGATTATCTCGAAATCTCAAAAGCTAGGGTTCTTGGGGTTGCCATGGGCGGTGCTATCTCGAAGCATCGATTGCCAGGGACCCTTCGAGGATTGATGATGGGGACTAGGAATCTGATACAAACCATGTTGTGAAGCTAATCCAAAGCTAGAAATAAAAAGAAAAGAGAGAGAAAACTCTCCAAACAAAGAAAATTCCTCTGTCTCTCTCTCTTTCAAAAATGCACTGCAAACTGAACCAAGGCTAAAATATGTTACAAGCACAGGTGCTTTAACCGCGGAGTTCAATGAACCTTAGGATAGTTCCTATGGCCCTTAAAAACCTTCATTGCAAACTGAAGCTAGAGCTGGTCAAGTCCGAATCTTAGTTGGTACTTAAGTAATTGTAGGCCTACTATTGGCATTCTAACCTAATCTACAGAAGAAAGCACACATCATAGTTTTTAAACATCAATGGAACTCATGGTCTAGAATCAAAGTTAAAAACTAAAAATTTTGCTAAGGGACTAGCAAAAGCTAGGCATGGGGGTATGATGGGAACACCATCATGAGCCCTAACTAGCTCATTTTGACCCAATTGAGAGAATAAATGCTCCTACATAACCAAATGAAGGTCCTAATTCACTGCATAACCTTTCTGAGAAAAAAATAAGAAATTAGGGGTAAAATTGTAATTTTACTAATGCAGTACAACAACGGGTTTTCCCAAGGGCTAAATAAAGGTCAAAGGGTCTTTATAAGATAATAAGTGGGTTGGATTAGACAGAAAAGGGTTTGTGTAAGTTCTGTGAATTAAATGACTTCTTGAAACCCTAAAACAGACCCACTCGATTAACCAAGGTTTTGGTCAAAACTAAATTCACCTAAACCCTCTAAAAATCATAAAAAAATATCCTCTATGGTTTATAACCTTCAATTTGGCCATTAGAACCCATCTTAACCTAGAATGGGTCCCAAATAGATATTTGCCCTAATTTGGGTTTTTGCATAAATTACCTAGTCAAACATAGTCAAACCCAAAATCTAACTTCACCATTGGATTCCTTAGGTCCAAATTAGGTTGTACCAAACTTTTGACTTAAGGGGAACTCATCTTGACCTAATTTTCAAAAAGGTATAGTCTAATCACACTTGTACCCCTATCTTTCAAAAACCCTTACAAATAGCCCCCTATCTTATTTATCATTTTCACAATTAGGTCCCTCCACCATTATAGCGGAGGAATCCTACTCCGACGAGCTTTGGAAGGAGAGTTCTCCCTGATTTCTCAGAGAATCTCTTCCAAAATTAGAAGGGAGACTCTCTGAGAAATTCTCTCTCATCTGAACCCATCTTTGATCCCAGATTCTTTCCCAATCTCTCATGCAAACGCATGAGAGACATGGTTGTCTCAACGACTTCCAACTCCGATGAGCTTTCCTTGCTTGGGAAGCTTGCTTCCTAAGCCCTAACCGACCTTCAGAGCTCTATTTAAAGGAGCCCAGATCCCTCTGATGATTCCATGCTCGAATTCGACCACGAACACACTTAATTCTTCTCTTCCCTTCACGACCGTAGGTTCCTCGATGTCTAGTGCCCTCACTCACTCCTCCTCCTCGTCTGATCGCCATACCTACGATGGATTCCTCCTCCTTGACTTCGTCCGTGCCTTGCCGTACCCGCAGGCGTCTCCCTCTCTTCGTCCTCACCGATCTCCACTCACCAGAGCCACTCTTCGTCTCTTGCATCAACCACACCAGACTCGATGCCTCCGCTCGCCCCCGTCATCTCTTCACCTCCCAGATAAGCTCCCTCTTCGCTCTACATTCTTCTCTACCCTTTATTTTTCAAAATCGACCACTGCCGACTTCCATCACCTCCATCCCTGCCATCTCCGATCACCAACTCCGACGAGGTCACTCCACCTCCACAGGCCATCCCAACCCTCGCCGACAAGCCCATAAGCTTCCCTGCGCTCCACTGAACACTTCCCCTCACTCCACTCTCTACACCACTCACTCACGCCCCACACCGAACACACCCACACATTCGCACATAGTGTGCCCTAGGCACGCTAGCACAGGCACCCCCACGCCACGCCAACCACCCTAACATCTTCGCCGTGCTCTGGCAACCCCTTCTGAACATTTTGACGTGGATGCAAGGCTAATCTTGTGATTTCAGGTTCACCGCCCCTCCGCCATTGATGGGAGAGCTTGGAGTAAGCTTGATGTAGCTCCAGGTGCTACTAATCCCAGGAAGATTTTCCCAGGATGCGTGGAAGACTCTCGTGTGCAGTTCTAGGCCTTTGTTGGAGTCAAGAGCCTCTGCAGCCTCGCCAATTGGAAGCTCCATCTACTACTGTTCGTGCAAAAAGAAGGTGGGACATTTAGTCGCACCTCGGAAGTGGAAGGTCGCCTGCGTACGCATAAAGGGAAAAAGTGTTAAAGGCTCTTCGCCTCCAACACTGAGGTTGAGGTCCTCCCCCTCCTCTCACAGACTCATCCGCGATATAACCCGCGGACCGAGCCACGACCCGACTACCCGACCTATTCACTCCTCTCTCACCACACATGCCGATGAGCCTAGACCCAGGTCTCTGTTAGGTCCAATTACCCGAACTGTTTAAGGCTCTGGGAGAGTGAGGCTGAAATAGAAAAGAGAGAAATAGAGGAGAGCTACGTAAGGGAAGGGGGGTTCTGCTATGAGAAGTTTGCCTTCGACACTTAGCCAATTCAGATAAGAAGAAGAGGAGGTCAGGTAGAAAAGGAAGGAGAGGAGGACCGTAGGGCTTTAGGCAAAGCAAAGAAGAAGAAGAGAAGGTAGATGGTAGAGAAGGAAGAAGAAGAAGAGAAAGGCAGAAGACAGAGAAAGCTAAAGAGAGAAGAGAAGGATCGCAGAAAGCAAAGAAGAAGAAGGAAGGAGAAGACAGAGGCAAAGAAAGAGAAAAGCAATCAGACACTTTAAGTCGTCTGATTAATGAATCAGACGACAGATTCTAGGCTCCATTGCATATTTACAATGAATCATTTGGTGATATTGTAGGAGTATTTGGTGATCTACGTCAATATTTTACTCTCATATTTTTGTGCTTTGATGCTTTTATTATTGCAATTTCTTTCAGTTTAAGTTGTAATCTTGATTTCTAAATACCAATTTGCTCCCTATGTTTGACCTCGGAAATCTTTTTGAGTAATAAAATTATATCCATTTGAACACTTTTTCGACTGTACTACAACGTAATACTTTTAAAACCTAATTCAGCGTGACGAACACTAAGCACCCAAGAAAATCACACATTAAGTCTGGTTCAGTGTGCTTATTAAAGATAGTCATACCAAAAAGTGTTCTATTCTGAAAAATCATCTCAAAGATCTAGCTTAGGAGTGGCTCGACAACACAAGTTGATTGGATGAGTTCCGGGCGTGGAGAGGTGGGAAATTCCCCTCAAAGATGCATAATAACATATTGTCTCCTCGACGCTTGTCTCCTAGGATATCTAAATATCCTACTAGGGGCATGTAAGCACCTTGTGCTGGTTCCCATGCCATGGGCAGGATTATTTCGAAATGTCGATTGCCAGGTGATTAGCCCATATTTGTGGGCTATTAGGTACTTAACTGCTTAGGCACTAGATTAATATTAGCGTACACATAGCATGCATTAAGAAATAAATAATTTAGTTTACATATATTTGCTGGTATGCATTACATTCATATATAACTTATTTAGCATGCATTAGAATAGCATGCATTAGTCTTTAGGTTGCATTATATGCATGTATTAGAATTAACATTTTATGTGAGGGTTTGAAGATAAATAAGTCATCATTTCATTTCTTATTTTATTAATCTATTTTTCTTCTTCAACAGCTGCTGCAACTGCACGCAATGCATGAAATGATGGCCGCAGTGAAGACGAGTGGAGAATGTGGATCTGGTCAATGCTCCATCCTCGTCTTCATCTTCCCCTGCAGGTATTAGAAAGGGGGAGCCACAACTAGGCTCAAGGAGACTCAACCTCGACTCCACCACCGCAAAGAGCTTCGAGCTCACCTCCATCACCACCACCATGCGTCTCCAAGGTCGAGCATCGCCACACCATGGGTTCATGGGGTGACAGACCGCCGCACCAATCTGTCGAGCTCAGCCATCACTGTGCACGCGTGTCTCCGACAGCCATGCAATCATCACCATGCTTCACCACTGTGCATCCTCCCCTGTCCACCGTCAACACCTCCGCAGCCATGCACCAGCAACCATCCACGCACATTGAAGACATCTGGGAATGTTCCCAGATGTCTGAAGCCCCTACAACACCACCTCCATCTTCACTTCCCCTTCTCTTCTTCTTCTTTTCCCTCTATTTTTCCTCCAACAAAAAGAATCAATCACCTCCTCACCGCATCACCTTCACTAGATTGCGCACACAGCCTCCACGCGCACCACGCGCCCCTCCTCGCTACCATCCTAGCCATCTTCATGCATGCCACCGCCACATCCAACATTGGCACCCTTAGCATGCAGCACCACTCTCAGCACTGCACCCCCCATCTCCGCACTCACATAGCAACTGCAGCTACAGCAATGCACGCGTGGCCACGCGTCCTCCAATAGCTCTGCCTGTGAGCACCCATGAGTCCTCCGCCAGCTCCGCACACGCCCGCACGTCCTCCGTGTATGTGCGGCCCTTCAGCAGCGCTGCTCCTCTACACACAGAAGCAGCAGTGACAACCACCACTGCCTCTTCTCTCCTCCATACCGCCGCCTCCAGCCACCATTAGCCGTGCTACCACCACCGTCAAATGTGCACCGGCCTCGCCCACCTCCAGCGAGCTCCTCCCTTCCGACCATCCTCTCCTCCATGCGTGGAAGACATCCAAAGCAAGTCCCCTATTTTTGCACAGTAAACTTGCCATTTGTTTTTATAGAGAATGCCATTGCCAAAGGGTTTTTTTTTTTGGTTTATTAATTAAATATTATGGTGAGTTTATGCAAAGGACCTCCCTCTTTCTCATAAATACTATTTAAGCATTAGCTCTTATTATTCACTTAATCTGAAAGCGATTTTGACTCGATTTCTAAATGAAATTTATCGTACTCGTACAAGTTTTAATAGGCCATTGCCTCCCTGTGGATACGACCGCTTCTTCGTGAGTGGTTTATTTAATTAGTTTTGATTTGCATTATTCACCACTCAATTTCTAAACTGCAATGATCTTGATTTACATTTTCGAAAACTAAAATAATGCATTCACCATGGCCTAAATTTATCTACAAAATGCCATAGGCAGCACTATCCCGAACTGTCGAAAGCCAGGGTTTTGGGGGTTGCCATGGGTGGTGCTATCCTGAAGCATCGAAAGCTAAGGACCCTTCGAGGATTGATGGTGGGGACAAGGAATCTGATATAGATCGTGTTTAGGGCCAATTTGAGGATGGATTTAGGGAAAAATAAAAAGAAAAGAGAGAAAACTCTCCAAATAAAAAATCCTTCTCTATCTCTCTCTTATCAAAATGTACTGGCAAACTGAACCTTGACATGTTACGTATATGCTCGGGTGCTTTAACCGCTGGGGTCAACGAACCTCTAGGTAGTTTTTGTAGGACTTAGAAACCTTCGTAGCAGACTTAGGCTAAAGCTGGTTAGGTCTGGATCTTTGCTGGTACTTGATTACCTCTAGGCCTATTATTGGTATTTTCATTTGATTTCTAGAGATGCAGCTTACTAAGGCATCCTGATGGCCACATCAGACCTAGAGACCTGGTGTGATCCATAGGATTTTTGCTAAGAGACTAGCAAAAGCTAGGCATGGGGGTATGCTACTACTGTGTTCTTCTGAGGCTTGAAGGAAAGGAACCTTGTGCTTCTCTTATGAGGCCCTTGAGCTCCTTTTGATAAGGCATCTGATGCCTTTGGTCGACATCTGAGGCATTCTGCTGGTTACTATTGGATTATTCGAATAACTTGATTGACGTGGATTATTAATTGTGGTTTACTGTTGAAATATTAAAGTGGTTGTGAGCTTAAACTTAAAGGGTTAATTTGGTGATTCAAATCACCATTTTAACCCGATCTTTTGCACTATTCTTATGGTTTCTATTGAAATATCATTCTGACTATTATTGATTTCAATTACATATATATTTCTTGTGATTGGTGAATTGAATTGCACAATTGCTCCCTACGAACAATCTTAGACTCCTTTCTGAATTTGAGTTTTATAAATTTAAATGTTTTGAGCTATTTTATCTTATACTACAATGTATATCTTAAACAACGACGATTTTGCACAAACACCAGGTGTCTAGAGCCCAGCCACATGACTTAATCTCTTTAGTCATTGCCTTTAGGTAAATCTTACATCAACGATGGCACCTGCTCAGAAAAAAAGAAAAGGAAAAAAAAAGAAAGATACACAGAAAGAAAAGAAAAATAAATGAAAAAAATAGAAAAAAGAGAAAAAATGAATAAGCCACACTTCACCACACGGGTATGGCTGGCAAGTTTCTGTGGGTAACCCCACATTGCCTATTGTCTAGTGCCCAGCCCACAAAAATGCACAAATAATCCCTAAACCTAGGGAGAAGCGGGGAAGTAGAATAAGCTGGGAAAATATACATTGGGTTTTCGCTTGTGTTGACCCCATAAAAATAAAAGTAGAGAGAAAGCTACCAGTCAAATAGATACACCTTTAGGGTTTGTAGAAACCTAAGGTCCATTCTGATTGCCATTTAGTGAGTCTATCACATTTTCACAATAAGATGCTTAACAGTTAGAGTTCTTTTGAGTCTTGGGTGGGTTTGGTAGCCATAGAAAGCTACCCTGAAACCTTAAACTCAAAAATTCCAAAAAAATTAGAAAAGAAGAAAAAGAAAAAAATATATTTACTTTTGTACAAAATAAGGTGAGGACTTGGGCAATCTAGATTCTGGCAAGCACATAGGTGTTGCTGAGTCTTTGTAGTTTAGGTCCTTAGTTGAAATTTCCTATGGTTGATAAACAACTTATGCCTTAGTGATCTATTCATAATTCTATTTATAAATAGCATTTATTTTGGTTTTGTTAAGGACTAGCAAAATTGTGGCTCCATGCCCTCCCCCGTGGGGGTTGACTTAGTAGCGGTACCGATCCAGCCCTTGGGCCGTTGATCCTACGAAAGGTTGGCCCAATCCTTTTTGGCTTAGTTAAGGGTTAAGTGTTGAGTGAATAAGCTAAGTTTTAAGTTGTTAAGTGTTAAATAAACTAAGTGCTAGGTGCGTGCATGACTAAGTTGTGTGGAGTGTTAAGTATATATGTTTATTAGTGATGTGTGCTTATATGTATATGTATATATGTTATATATATAACTACAGTATATATTATAACTAACTATTAAGTATATATTTTTGAAATGCTAATTTAAATCTTATTTTTGCGTTAATGCGTATACACTTTTCTTTTGCCTAAAAGTAAGTGTTGTATACTTTATGAGTTAGTGTACATTATATATATATATATATATATATATGTATATATGTTAAGTTCATAATATATTAAGTGCTAGTATGTATTAAGTATAAGTTTTATATGTATTATATTATATGTAATTATGTATGCTATATATGTATATTAGCATTAACATCTAGATTATGTGTAAGTATGTATCATATGTTTGTTAGTTAACTAATTAAGTATATATATATATATATGTAAGTGTTATATATATATTATTTACATGTATACTAGCTATCATATAAATTTATATATTGTGTATATATATATATTAGTGCTGAAATATATATTGCTTTTGGTCTTGTCTTTGTTTATATCCTTTAAGACAAGATTTGTATGTACATAATGTTCTCTTTTATTTGATTCATTTGTATATAGTTTAGTTTATATTTGTTTTTAATGCCTTTATAATGTAAATATTCTTGAGACATTAATGTACTAACATCCATTCTTTTGCAAATAACTAACTTAGATTAATTGATTCTTTGATTAATTACTACTAACTCATTGATCTTTTGTAAATAAACTTAATAGTTTTTGGAATAAAAGATGATTTTGGATAATAGAGAGTGATGTATAC
The DNA here is from genome assembly GCA_037157565.1 of Thalassia testudinum. Classification (NCBI taxonomy): domain Eukaryota; kingdom Viridiplantae; phylum Streptophyta; class Magnoliopsida; order Alismatales; family Hydrocharitaceae; genus Thalassia; species Thalassia testudinum. The sequence continues at coordinate 42,536,455 of JAZHRO010000015.1, read as the reverse complement.
CAATAACTATCTCCTAGTGAATAACCTGGAATAAACCAGTAAAAATTATATTTAAATAAAATAACATCTGTCTAGATTGTGACACTATACTACTACATTGATTAATTAACCCTAAAATTAACATGAGATCCAGATGGTACATCAAAGGGCTATCCGATATGTCAATTATACGAGATGAGTTGCCTGCACACATGTATACAAAAGTAAATATAGATTTTCAAATATACCCATGTCACACTTTGCACGCATTGCTTCAACATCCCCTATACCCTCAAACACTCATGACACTATGCAAGTGAAATCATATACAGAAATTTAGATAGATTTTCCCATGCCTATGTTACCTTTAGTAAGGTAAGAATGGTAATGAAATGATAAAGGAAGAAAAGGAGCTTGTATGGATGTCATTGAAAGAACAAGTACTATTTACACAAAGGATAAAGGATAAGGAATTTGGAACATGGTTTGATCCACATTTGAGGTAATGCCATTCATGAAGATTAGGTGAAATGTCCAATACTCATCGTTAAAAGTTGGCTCACATTATCTACTTGGTATATTATGTAGGTATTCATTAGAAAATTAAATAGCTCACAACATTGCAAACTTTATGAAAAGATACCTTCATTAAAACATAGTATACTGACATCCTAGATAGTTCTACAGGCATACACATTAAGGAGATACCTAGCATGATTATCACTTACCACATGGGTATGCTTCATGGGAGCTACATGGATGATAGTCATTTCAGTGACAATGGAGCACAAACCAAAAGTTTAGGCATTTAGATTGGGCAATGATCTATTAAGCATTATCTATGCAATAAGGACTTCAACGACAATGTTATTGATCTAAGCTAAAATCTTTGTTTTAATTATAGAGTAACGTTATTTATAGGAGGTTGTCATCTCTAGTGTATACATGAGAAATTATATTTGGGCTAGTAAACAAATTGTTAGAAAAATTATACTGGCATAATGAGGTACCTTTGTCAACGTTGCAAAAAAAATGCTAAAAATGTTGGAACCTTGTTCATGTTGGATCAGTCCCAGCTATTAATCCCATGCACATTTGATAAATAGCAATCTAAACTTGTTGCCATGTGCTTGTTTGCATATCAACTGTCATAAATGTACGTGAGAAAACAAAGCATGTTCTCCTTACATGTCCCAAAATTTTCATGTCATGAATAATTTTTAGTTTCTCCTCAGTATAATTGGTGCAATTGCTATCATTATTTGGTGTTATGAGGAAAAGACAAGGATTGAGAAGTTGATGTAAATAAGGAGCATGGAAATACTTTGGTCATGGGACGCAAAGCCAACTACAATGAATCAAATGCTAGCAACGAAGAGCAGAGAGAAAATCAAAAGGGACAGAATGAAGTTTGTAAGGGTCGAAGCAACTCAAGAAATCTTTGAATGCCTTAAAGCAACCAAAATTTAGCTTTGATTATGAAGCCTTGCATACTTTAGGAATATGGCATTCAGTTGTCATGCTAACTTTTGGTGAGGTGATAGATGGATGGACATATGCAACAAATTTTTGGTTAAGGTCTTCCCATCACTGAAGCTCTTTACAGTTTTCATACAAAAAAAACTAGCACTTGGATTGTTTCCTTTCTTAGGTTTACAAGGTGACTTAGGTTTCAGTGATGATAGTGAAGGGAGGAGGGTGATGCAGGAATCGTCAGGAGGGTGGCTGAGGGAGGGGAGGGTGGTGGGGCAATGTTGGGATCACAATTGTAGGAGAGGAGGGTGAAGGGGGGTCATCAAAAAGAGTGGTTGAAATAACTCACCTAGAGGGGGGTAGCAAAAGTCATCGGAGAAGGTACTTGTTTCTAGGGGAGACGAAGGAGGGCGAGGGTGCTCACAACGATGTGGATGATGAGGTCGATGAGGCAAGGATGTTGTGAAGAACACGATGTCAACAATCATAAGAAAGCATTATTAGTGACAAAAATATGATCGACGACCTTAGGTTCGCACTAAAAATGGTATTCTAAAATGTCGTTGTAGTATAAGTCACAAATGCAAACCGATGTCACCTCAATTTTATTTATTTACTTAATTTTTACTAGTTTATTCCAGGTCGTTCATTAGGAGGCAGTTATTGATATACATTACTCTCTAAGTCCAAAAATATTATTTTATTTACAAAAATCAATGAATGAAATAATTTAGTTAATTATTTACAAAAGAATCAATTAAGCACATTAATATGCTTGAAAACATATATACACAAACAAGCATTAAAAACTATATAAACCCTAAACCCAAGGGAAGACGTCCTCATATCCTGCTAGAATTTTTTACTAGGGGTCAAGTACAGGCTTTAGAGGTGAATTAGTTTTTCACTCGAATCCATTGCAAAAGCTACAAAGACACACTTTCACGATTGTCTAGATTTCTAGAACATAGGATGAAAACAAAAAGGAGAAAAATCTTTAGGCATACAATTGATAAAATGATCAGTCCCACAGGGACCCTTGCTGTAAATAATTTAGTCTTGCATTTGCTAGGGACTAGCAAGATTTAGACATGGGGTTATGATTACGCAGCAATTATAGGTCTTAATTGACCTAAATTAGGCTAGAACTTAGCATAAGTTAGGGTAATTCATCCATGCATGAGCATTATCTGCATCTTTACTGCTTTCCTCTAGCTATGCATAATAATGTTAAAATGTGCTGATTAAGTGCATTATGTCAATTGCAGGGAATAAGCTAGATCTGGAGTTGGATCTGAAGCTGGATCAGGACTAATGGGTGTTGCAACAGGATAAGAGTAGAAGACTTAGATTAGATATAGGGAATAATGATGTAAGGGAGTTAAGGTATGCTATTCTATTAGGTAGGAATAAAGCAGTAAAAGGTAAAGAGCTCAGGTCCATCCTAGCCCTAGGATAGCCTAGAGACTTCCCCAAGCCTTAGCCACCTTTAGATTAGGTCACCGCACCCTAAGAAACCTTAAAACCCTAGTTCAAACCTTTATCTGGACGTCCAGACAAGTTATAGCACATCTAGAACTCTTAGCCAACTCCCGCACACCTCAAACCCACTTCTACAGTGTTATTGGACGTCCAGATACTTTGTCAGATGTCCAATTTCTGTAGAATACCCAAACAAAACCTAGAATTCCCCCTGACTCAGATTGGACTTCCAGAACTAAAGTCTGAACTTCTGATTTTTTAGTATAAGTCATCTGATCCTATTTTTGGATGTCTGGAACTGGTCTCCAGTTCCTATTTTGAGATTCAAGCCTTGATCTTGGATCTCTAGCTCCCTAGACCTAATCCCAACCCCATAGGAACCAAAATTAAGGTGCCCTAACCCTAGTACATCACCTCTAGACCTTCCTAAGGACCTAATTAGGTCCTCACCAAACCCAATTGACTTAGATCAAAGTCAATTACCATCACCTAAGTCAATTGGACTCATTGAGTCCAATTGAGCTCAGATCTCAACCCACATAAGTCTAATTGGACTTAGTGAGAGTCCAATTGACCTAAACCCAACCTAATTGAGTTATTTCACTCTTAATTAGGTTCATACTCATTCAATTAAATGTGGGTTATGTTTAATTGCAAATTCCCCTTAGAAATTAGGGTTTGCAACCATAATTCAAGGCATACAAATACCTAAACCCCTTAGGACCTAACCTAAACCACCTAGCCACATAGGGCACGACCACACACACACACACACCCATTCATGAACTCCCACACATCTAGAGTTCTCTAGAACTCTCTCCAAGTGGAGCCACTCTTGGTTGCCAAAATTAGCAACCAAGAGGCATTCAAATTGGGATCCACTTTTTGTGGATCTCAAAACCACTTGGCCAACCACTCTTGGACTCTCTCTAGAGAGTTCCACACTTCTCTAGAGAGACTCATACTTGGCTCCATTCACATACTTGGCCATTTGCACCCATCCACTCTTGGCCATCAACATACTTGGCTCCATTCACATCCACCTCCACTTAGGCTAGCCACTTCCATCTCAACTCCACCCCCACGAGTTGAGCACCACCATGAAGGACACCATGCCAGGATGCTGGATCACTCCTCCAACCTCTCTCCAAGGGCCGGCCTAAGCTCCATTGGCCGCCCCTCATTCTCCTCTCAACCACTCCAAGGCCATCAGAGCCCACCTCTGAATGCCCTCACTTTCTGATAGATTAGTAGCTAGCTCTTTACATTTATTACTTCTATTTACTGCTTAGTAGTGTATTCCTTATTCTCCCCCAATGATTCATGCAAAATCCCCTCGTAGATTCCTGTATGCGATCATTTTCTGGTTGCTAGATTTACATTTTCAAGCATTCTTGTACAAGCTTTTCTCTACATTTCATGTTGCAAATGCTTCTCTGAATGAATAAATAAAAGATACATTTTTTTATATATTTCTCTATGTTTGAAATCACCATGGGCTTATTGGTTGCCATCTTTTTTGCGTGATTCAAGTTGCCTATTTTTCTCTTATATATTTTGCAACAAGTATGTCGGTTCCAGAGAATATAGAAAACCTAACTATAGATGCATTTTCTATAAATAGCCAGCATGTAACTAGAATTGTGTGCACCGAGACCCACACTTTCACTTTCATTATCTGTCTAACGCACGCGCACGTAATCAGAATTCAGAATAGAAGTGGCGAAGTCTTAATTCGAAGATTGGAAACTAGCATGCGATTCTAAATAAAGTAGAGCGATGAAAGATCAATTTCAGAATTAAACAAATGCCTCCTAGTGACGAACGACCGGGACTCAAAGTCTCATTATTTTTACAAACTTATTTTTTGATGAGCATTTTTGCGCGACTATACTACGATTCCGACAACTTTCAAATGTGCGAAAATGCTTTCTGTCACCACCTTCCTCCAAGCAACCATCGAGGGGGATTCTCTCACCTCTTTCTATCTTTCTTGCTTTCATAGTGTAATCTTTCCCACTTTCGTAGTTGTAAAAAGCATTTGATTAGAATTCCATGATTGTTTCTCTCTCTCTCTTATATTTTTGCAAGCAGATTAACTAGATGAGCAATTGTCGATTTGATCTCTTACTTTCTAAAAAATTCCAAAAATTTTATAAAAGATAAAAATGACAAAAACAAATAAAAGTGAAACGTGAATTTTTCAAAACCAAGCTTTCGCCTCCCTGTGTTCGACTCGGGACTCACTTTTGAGTTTCGATTATAAATTTTATCTGATAGAAGTGTTTTGCGAGCTAGGATGATGGGTCCTCCAAACCTTGATTTTTACCACATGAAATGATGTAGACACATTTATTTAGGTTAAAATGCCTATTCATGCATGTTCCTAGGATTAGATTTGCATTTCATGTTATAAATATTACATAACATGCATCATCCTACATTTAGGGTAGTAGTGTATATTTTAGGTTAATTACGTTCCTTTTATGGCCAGGAGGGAGGAAGATTTATTTCAGGGCCTCGGATGGACAATCTGACCATACGAATTTGATCAGGATGACGATCGGACTCTAATGCCTCCGAAATCGTCTAGATTGGAATCCCGTAGCATCATATGAAGTCCAAGGAAGATAAACGGCTAGGGGGCAATGTGACATCCTTACGGGCTTCGGATGAAAAATTCGACCGTACAGATGGTTCCAGAACGACGATCGCAGTTCGGCAGAGCGAAAATCAACTCTATCGAAGCACCGTGACACCCTCTGCTACAAAAAGAAGATGGACGACCCAGATGGCACCACGTGGTGCCATCTAGGCCACCCAACACAGGCCAGCAGCAATCGCCCAAGCCTCTCCCATCTGTACCATCAGATTGGGGCCATTGGATCTTCATCCAACGACCATAGGCGTGCCATGTCTGTTAAAGAGTTATGAGGTCGTCTTGACACAAAGACCTCCATAGCTCATTGGTCTCAAGTGCTACACCCAAAGAAGGGGTGCGGGTTCGAATCCCTGCAACCCCATATCTTAATCAGATCTACATGCACATGCCACTTCAGCAGCAAAGCCAGCGGCTGCGCAGTGCGAACCCATTTGCACGCTAATCATGCACCAGCGCAACACAGCCAACGCGAGCACCCGATCCTAGATCCCTATAGGACTCGAGACAGGCCCTCCTCGACTAATCCCAAGACCCAGTCGTCCAACGAGAAATAACCAAAAACAGAAAATATTCCACAACCACACGTTCAATGTAACTAAGCAGAAAATAATACAAAGATAGTAAAGGAAACAGAACAGAAGGTCTCACAATATTACAGGCCATCACAACTACAATAGTGGAAAATAAAGCGGAAATATAACTGGAACAGAAACGTAACAGAACTAGTATACATATATCAATACTTACTACAACAAAAGAAGCTTTGGAACGAAAAGGAACACAGCTAAGGCTAGGCTCGATTGGGCCTAGCTCCCTCTGCAGCTAGTGGTGTTGGTTGCTCAACTCCTTGACTTGAACAAGGTTATAAAATCCGTAGTTAGCTAACGCTAAGTAGAGTGGAAGTTAAGCCATTTACATGCAATTAACATAAGACACGCAACTAATTTATTATTCAATTCCATTTAGCTCAACTAAGTGGTTCTAATTTGTTTATTTTCTTAAGAATCTGGTCATTTCTTGATCTTGACTGTCCCTTAAGGGGGTGATATTGATTGTAGTCTTTCCCGTGATGTAGGATGTACATGTGGTGCTCTCCTGGATGGGAGAGTCCCCTGTGGTAGTCCTACACCCAGTCAACCACCCCGAGGTGACGATCACAACATAGTGGTGACTACGGCACGTGTAATAAGCACATGGGTAGCCACCCTACATTGGCACGCGGTCAGTCAATTCCGCTAATGGGTACACCTAAAGGTATAGTATGGAACAGCACAGGGCGTTGCCCTCTCAGAACAGGGGTCTCACCCCTCATAACAGAACAAGGGTCTCACCCCTCAGAACAAAATAGGGGTCTCGCCCCTCCACAGTCCGAGTACCCTCGTCCAACTATCCTGGTTTATCCAATGGGCCTAACAAGAGTCAGTGTAGGGTGTCTAGTCCTAATCCCGGGCCCTGTGGGGTGGCTAGCTCCCTCCCTATACTAAGTAGCTCACCTCAGTACCACGTACACGAGGGCCAAATAGGAGCCGATGTAGAGTGACTAGTCCTAACCTGGGTCTCAACCCAAAGGGGCAGCTAGCTCCTCTCTACATTAAAGGGACAGTTGCTCTCCTTGGTACCGTGCACACAAAGGCCAGCTCACTTCCCGTCTACTTACAAGATTCTTTCCTTGTACAGGAGTTCTTCTCCTAGTTCCCCGTAGGGTTCATGCTCGTATTTGTTTCATTTCATTTCTCAACATGCATAGTTCATTGTTCATCTTCTGATTCTCATTCACATAACAGGTAGTTTGTGTTTTTACAACTGAAGAAGCATCACTTCATGTATTAATATAATTTCTAGTAATTAGGGTTTTAACAAGTATCTCAAAGTAACAATCTAGCCCAAGCCATATTCATTCGTTTCTGCCCTAGGTTTCATTTCACATCCTAGGGTTCAATCAAGTTGTTCTAAACATGCACTTCATTATTTAAATCTTAATATTACAATAAACCACTCTATCGGGAAACACGATAGGAATGGGGGCTAGAACTGTAGGTCCTGTCGTCTCTGCGGGCCCCGAACACCCTACAAGTTGGAGACCTATACCAGTGACCAAGTCACAATAGATGAGTTCAAACAGTATATAATCAACACTAACACATAGAGAAACTCTAGCGGAAAACAATGATACTTCGTTTGCGGAAAATCGAATCCATTTGGGCCCTAAATGGCCCAAAAAATGCACATATTGCCTAAAATCAGACATCTAGGACTAGACCCAGATGTCTTAAATGAGCTCAGAACCTCACCCTGCTTCCTTGTGACCTCCTAAGATGTCTGAACCCCTCTACAACCATCTGAAGGTGATCCCAGATGTCGAATACTCCCTCTGGTCATCTAGGGTGCGGTCAGACGTCCTAAAGTACCTCGAAGGGCACACCACGTGCTTTTCCCATGTCCCATACTTGCGCATGCGTGTGGCTTATAAATCATGACACTTAAAAGCATAAGTATGTGCATGCAGGAGCATACGCAGGACATAAATCTGCACTCTACGTGCTGTTAGATGTCCGACGCCAACCCTAGACATCCGCTGCTACTCCAGACATCTAGCAGATGCCCCAGACGTTTGATACTGGAAAAATCTAGTATCCAAGAACTCCTTACTGATTAACCCATAGTTGTGGGCTATTTAAGTATTTAAGTGCCTAGACATTAGGTTAATTCTAACATTTATTTAGCATAAATTAGGATGTAAATAGATTAATTCATATTTTTAATTTAATTACATAATCCATGCATTGCATTCATATTTTAAGTGCATTTAGAATTAGCTTAGAATGACATTCATCTAATTAGTTAACCAATTAGGTACATTGTTTTCATTAACATAAAAGTTGAGGGTCTGTATATAAATGACCTTAATATTTTAACATTATTTTCTTTATTCTTCTTGCAGGAATGGCTGGCTGCTGCTCCAACGCCACCAGCTGCCGCAATGAAGAACCCATTCAAGGAGGACCGGATGTGTTGGATCTGGTCAGGCAGCTGATTTCAAATTTGTGCAGGCCACTACAAAAGGAGAGAGGATGCTGAGCGAGGTAGGCCTCCACCTTCGACCACCACTATGTAGAGAGATCTCTCTTCCATTCCATACCGCCAGCCTCAACCGTGGCGGCGAGTCTCCACCACGTGGGCATGTGGTGTGACAGGCCACACCACCATCCGGAGCACGTCCGCATTTCCTTGAGCACCTTAGCGTGCATCTCCCTCGCCGTCGTCCCCAACAACCACCGCCGCAGCCACTCTGCAATCACCTTCTCAGTCAGTTAAGACTTCCGGGAAATTTCCCGGACATCTGAAGCCACCCGCTCACCTTCCGCTTGCAACATCATCGCGACCACCCGTCGGTGCACCCTCGCCTGCAGCCGTACCCGCACAACCACATCCGCCCACTTCACCTTGAGTGCCTCCTCCCACGCCCTCCAGCCTGCGCACACGTCTGAAGCCACCACACCCACTCAGCAGCAACCACCGTTCTCCACTTCACCTTCAGCCGCACGCAAGAACCCGCCACTTCCTCCGGCTCTCACCGCCTGCACACCCACGCCAACAGAGCGCACAACCGCTTGCGCACCCATGCCAACTGCAGCCGCACCCGCACAACCGCACACGCCCTCCTTCCGCACCTGCAATACCTGCCCTCACAGCCAACAGAGCATGCACCCGCCTGCGCACCCACTGCAGCGCTTCCGCCAACACCAGAGTGCGCTCCCACGCCTCCAGCCAAGCACCCAGCAGTGCCTCCCACCAGCTGCAGCGCCCTCCTCCCATGCCAGCAACACCCACACTTCGCCAACAACAGAGCACGCACCCGTGCCCTCCAGCCAACGCACGCTCACCGCCACAGCAGCTGCAGCACCAGCTGTAGCCACCTTCACCGGAGCTTCGCTCGGCCGACTCCAACCACCGCTCGACGTGCAGTTGCCACCATCGCGACAGCCTCACTTAATCCACCCGCCTGTGCAAACCTCTCCTCGATTGAACCTCTCTCCCAATCGCAAGGAGGAGAGACGTAAAATGCTCTGTTAATGGGTTAATTAGTTATTACATTTCATGTCATTTCCAGGAAAAGAATTTTTGTTTATGAATATTTTATTGTGGTAAAATTTGCAACTTTATACTCAAGTTCTTTTACAATTGCATAGCTTTTGTAATTAACATTGTTTCACATTGATTTTGGAATTTAAATGTGCACAAATTTTCTTTAATACATGTCAATGGAAAATTGCATAAAATCATCACATGTTTATTGAATATTTCAGTGAGGAAAAATTGCACATCTACCCTTATGTTTTCAAGATATTGTGCATCTTCTTTCCGTCGCATTTCATGTCAGATTTAACTACGGATTTCTCACCAGACTAAACGAATACAAAATAATTGAGATATTATTGCTTCATTGCCTCCCTGTGGATATGACCCACTCCTCTGCGAGTGGTTATTTCTTTTTAAATATTGATTAGTCGATTTTTCCACCACATAAAACTGCAAACGACTTTAAAGCGAACAATCGACTAGTCAAATGGCACTGTTGCCAGGGATGCAACAGACGCAATAATTTTGCCTGATTTTATTTTGATTATTTGTCAATTGCACAGTGATTTGACCATTTATTATTTTCTTTCCTATGCGAGAAAATTTATGCAAGAATCAGCCAGTGTGAGAGGCGACCCTTGACGTCGCCAGAGGAGAATTGGATGAGTAATTTTGAAAGGAGGAGAAGGACGAGGATGCGACGGACATCATTGTATATTTAGCCACTAGTTTGATAGAATTAAGAATTTAGATTTAATTTTTCATTGCATTTGGTTTGAAACCCTTGTTCTGGGGTATATTTTGAGGGGTTTGTTCCCCGATTTTGTTTTGAGCCCGTGTTGGGTAATTTTTGGGAGCCTGTTCCCTTTTCTTTAGATTTAGGTTTTTAGTTTATTGATTACTTTTATTTGCTTGTGCATAAGTAGTTTAAAAATTAAAAAAATAAAAAAATGAACTGCCTGCTAGAAGCTGCCTACCCTAGGACGAACCATTTAGGTCTATATGAGCAGCCTTTAGATTTATTTCTCTGCATTGCGTGCATTCTTGCATTGTTGATTGCTGGAAGCAAGGTACGCATTTTCTTACTTTGCATCCTATTCTCGATCACGCATTGCATTAGGACTTAATGCGAAGACCACCTAATCTATACTGAATAAATCTAAGTGGTCACATATTTTCTAGAAAAAGGACTAATTAAAGGAGGGACATTTTAAAAACCAAGGATTTGATTTTCAAACTTGGCGTGCGATTCAAAATTGATAGGATAATCCCTAGATCTGTTGCTTCCAATCTGCCTTCATTCACTTCAAAGTCACCCTCTGATTCGCTTATATCTGAAAGCAAAATTGTGACTCCTGATGAAGAGCAGGAAGATACATGTGATGGTGCAAGGAATGCTAGGGATGAAATTGAGGATTTAGAAAGAGTGTTAGGGATGGACACCAAGCTGATTAAACCTAACCTAGATCTTATGGCCATCCCGTAACCTCGTAATTTGGACACCCTAGACGATCCTTGCCTTAGAGAATTGCTCACTTTTGTTCTGACCAGGGGGCTTAACAAACCAATATTTCCCGTAATGGAGTATCGGGTATGGATTGATGATTTCTTTAGTCAGTCCATTACCCTGGAGGTTTATCTCTGCACCATTCCTTCCCCATTCTTTTTGGAGGATCCTTGTCATCCTCCCCCTACCCCTTTGGAGGTTGTTATACCTGTTTATCCTTTAGAACCTCCTTTGGTGACCTGGGAAAATTTCATTCCCATCTTAGTTGGGTGAGCATTTGCTATCGGGATTCATCATCAGCTCGCCAACATCCTAGGTTACCTATTTTCTAGGCCAACATTGCTTTTCTCATTTTTAGGGCCTATTTCTATAATTCTTGAACCTGATTTGCAGGTTCTTTGGCTATTCAGCCCATCTCTGACCCAGGTAATATCCTTCTATGCAATGAGGACATTGCAGAATTTAGGCATGGGGGGTGTACTTGGGGATATACATAGCATAGTGCATTCATTGCATACATTTGCATAAAAAAAAAAGAAGAGTTTTGAGCTTAACTGGCTAGATCTTGCAGTCTTAAGCAAATCAGAACTCTAGGGTAGATTAAGTTAATTCTAGGGTCAAACTTTAGAAGCTAAATGAGCTACTAGCCTTAGACCTTTAGGGTCCTTTGTGGACTTAAAAACTTATGTAGGAGTTAAGTTGCAGACCATTCCTCAAGAGGTTGAGGAAGGGAAGCAAGGGTTTGAGTTAAAAGGTGGGGTAGTACTTGGAGTCTTATTCTACCTTTTGGTTTACGGGTCTTTATAACCCAAGCATCCAAATTTCACACACATGGTCTGGTAATTAACTTAATTTCTGTCTTTCTGAAAAGAGATTTGCTTCTCTTAGTTTTGACTTAGGAGAGGCTTGAAAACACATTTTGATTGGAAGAGTTCCCGCCATAGGAGAGGTGGAGTATATACTCACCTTGAGGATGCGATGATAACATATTACCTCCTCGGCGCTTGTCTCTTAAGATATCCATCCTACTGGGGGCATGTAAGTGCATTGTGCGGTTCAGGTACCATGGGTGGCCCTATCTCGAAGTGCCGATTGCCATAGGCCTGAATTCTCTTAAGAAATCCATGGGCGATGCCATCTCGAAGTGTCGATTGCCAGGAGTTCTTGGGGTCGTTATGGGCGGTGCTATCTCGAAGCATCGAAAGCCAGGCACCCTTCGAGGTATGGTAATGGGGACAATGAATCCGACACAGACCGTGTTGATAGCTGATTTGAGGTTAGACTTAGAAGAATCAAACAAACAAAAAATATATATATATATATAATTCTTTTAACTCAAATAACTCAGACCAATGCACAGGCACGAATGCTTTAATCTTAGGGATCAATAAACTTTAGGGTAGAGTTAGAAATCAGGGAAACTTGTACCTGCAACTCGTCTTTAGCCGACCTAGTCTATAACTTAGCAACTACTTAGGAACCTTGGGTCTAGAGTCTGAACTTAATATGCTTCTGAAGGAAGACTAATTGAGTTGACTAATCTACTTGGAGTTCTAGGTTTCGCTTAATTTTGCTAGGGACTAGCAAAAACTAGGCATGGGGGTATTTGATTAGCCCATAGTTGTGGGCTATTTAAGTATTTAAGTGCCTAGACATTAGGTTAATTCTAACATTTATTTAGCATAAATTAGGATGTAAATAGATTAATTCATATTTTTAATTTAATTACATAATCCATGCATTGCATTCATATTTTAATTGCATTTAGAATTAGCTTAGAATGACATTCATCTAATTAGTTAACCAATTAGGTACATTATTTTCATTAACATAAAAGTTGAGGGTCTGCATATAAATGACCATAATATTTTAACATTATTTTCTTTATTCTTCTTTTTGCAGGAACGGCTGGCTGCTGCTCCAACGCCACCAGCTGCCGCAGTGAAGAACCCATTCAAGGAGGAGTGCATGTGTTGGATCTAGTCGGGCAGCTGATTTCAAATTTGTGCAGGCCACTACAAAAGGAGGAGAGAGGATGCTGAGCGAGGTAGGCCTCCACCTTCGACCACCACTGTGCAGAGAGATCTCCTCTCTTCCATTCCATACCACCGGCCTCAACCGTGGCGGCGAGTCTCCACCACCGTGGGCGTGTGGTGTGACAGGCCACACCGCCATCCGGAGCTCGTCCGGAGCACCTTAGCGTGCATCTCCCTCGCCGTCGTCACAAACAACCACCGCTGCAGCCACTCTGCAATCACCTTCTCAGTCAGTTAAGACTTCCGGGAAATTTCCTGGACGTCTGAAGCCACCCGCTCACCTTCCGCCTGCAACCTCATCGCGACCACCCGCCGGCGCACCCCCGCCTGCAGCCGCACCGGCACAACCACATCCACCCACTTCACCTCCAGCGCCTCCTCCCACGCCCTCCAGCCTGCGCACACGTCTGAAGCCACCACCCCCACTCAGCAGCAACCACCATTCGCCACTTCACCTTCAGCCACACGAAAGAACCCGCCACTTCCTCTTGCTCTCACCGCCTGCACACCCACGCCAACAGAGCACGCAATCGCTTGCGCACCCACACCAACTGCATCCACACACGCACAACCGCGCACGCCCTCCTTCAGCGCCTGCAATACCTGCCCTCACCGCCAACAGAGCGTGCACCCGCTTGTGCACCCACTGCAGTGCTTCCGCCAACACTAGAGCGCGCTCCCACGCCTCCAACCAAGCACGCAACAGCACCTCCCGCCAGCTGCAGTGCCTCCTACGCTTGCAGCGCCCTCCTCCCATGCCAGCAGCACCCATACTTCGCCAACAACAGAGCACGCACCCGTGCCCTCCAGCCAACGCACGCTCACAGCCAAAAACAGCTGCAGCACCGGCTGCAGCCACCTTCGCCGGAGCTCCACCCGGCCAACTCCGACCACCGCTCGACGTGCGGCTGCCACCATCGCGACGGCCTCGCTTAATCCACCCGCCTGTGCAAACCTCTCCTCGACTGAACCTCTCTCCCGATCGCAAGGAGGAGAGAGGTAAAATGCTCTGTTAATGGGTTAATTAGTTATTAAATTTCATGCCATTGCCAGGAAAAGAATTTTTGTTTATGAATATTTTATTGTGGTAAAATTTGCAACTTTATACTCAAGTTCTTTTACAATTGCATAGATTTTGTAATTAACATTGTTTGACATTGATTTTGGAATTTAAATGTGCACAAATTTTCTTTAATACATGTCAATGGAAAATTGCATAAAATCATCACATGTTTATTGAATATTTCAGTGAGGAAAAATTGCACATCTACCCTTATGTTTTCAAGATATTGTGCATCTTCTTTCCGTCGCATTTCATGTCAGATTTAACTACGGATTTCTCACCAGACTGAACGAATACGAAATAATTGAGATATTATTGCCTCATTGCCTCCCTATGGATACGACCCACTCCTCTACGAGTGGTTATTTCTTTTTAAATATTGATTAGTCGATTTTTCCACCACATAAAACTGCAAACGACTTTAAAGCGAACAATCGACTAGTCACTTACTTGGTCCTGCTTCTCGCGGGCCTCCACCCGTAGCGCCTGCAGCAGTGACCTCAGCACCTGCAGGAGGCCCAGGACCCTCCTTCGGTGTCCTCCTCTCTCCCACGAGTTCCTTCTCAAGCGAGCAAACTCTCTCTCTCTCATGCCCTCGCTATTGATCTCCTTCGAGATCGCATTCCCTACCATGGCTCCCCTCTTCCACGTAAGCCCCTCTGAGCTCCCATGGCTCCTAGCCACACTCCTCTCTCCCTCGTCCACACTCCCTCTCTCCCTCGCTCACACTCTCACCCTCTCTCCTTCTCCTCCTCATCCTGTCTCTCTCCTTACTCTCCACTCACTGCAATAGGGGGTGGGGAATAAGATGGCTACCGATAGGGGGAAGATGATGAAGGTGGTGGTGTGGAGATGGAGTGTGTGGGGGGATGGGGGTTAAATAGGAGTGGGATTAGGGTTTAGAGGGGAGTGTGTGTGTGTGTGCATGAGAGGAGAGAGGAAAAAATTATAGTGTTTCCCCTAACAAACTCTCTTCTTCACAAAGAACCCACACACTCAACTCAAAGAGTCAAGGTTTTCGCATTTACGTCCCTAACTTTCTGGAAAAACTCCAAGCGATCCTTGGAACGATTCTTGACGATAACCTAATTCAGCTGTCAGTAGTCGACACAAAGTCGCAAGGTATCGTCCTTCTTCTTTATGAACAACATAGGGGCTCCCATGGGGACGCATTAAGCCTCACAAAGCCCTTCTCCAATAGGTCTTGTAACTGTGACTTGAGCTCTCACAACTCAAGAGGTGCCATCATGTACGGTGCAATAGAAATGGGGTTGGTCCCCGATACTAATGAGATCTCAAACTCGATCTTACACACAGGCGGTAGTCCTGGTAGCTCCTCTAGGAAGACATTGGGGTACTCGCAGACCACCGGGATACTCTAAAAGTCAGGCAAGGGCTAGGCTCTGCTACCACACAAGATAAGAGGCCCTCACACCCCTGGCTCAAAAGCTTCACTACCCGAAGCGTGGAGATGCACCTAAAGCCTCTGTCCACCAACTGGCTGTGAAACTCAAAGGGAGGCAACTCCGATATGGAGAAGATGATCTTCCTCCCAAAATAGTCCACCAGGGCATGATAGGTAGATAGCCAGTCCATCTTTAGGATCACGCCAAAGTCCTCCATCGGGATCACTATCAGGTCGATGGAAAGACTGTCCCCCTATAGCGACCTCGCAGTCTGTAAAGACCTCCTCTACTATGAACAATTGTCCACCTGGCCCTCTAATCAGGAATGGAACCTCTAACAGTACACTGCACGGCCCTAAATTGACGATAAAACTCGAGGAGACAAAAGAATGTGTGGCACCAGAATCGAAAAGAGAGTAGACTAATCTACCAGAAATGGTAACCAAACCTGCCACCATAGAACCTGAAGCTCTGGTGTCTCTATGTGTTAGGGCGTTGATACGCCCCTCAGCCCTGGGTGCAAACGAAGCAGCCACTCTTTAGGTCGGGCGAGCAGCAGCTGGCCGGTTCCCTCCTCATGACTGTTGTCCTCCTCCACACGCCTGGTGACCACGGCCGCCAGCTCAGCCTCCAGCGCTCAGTGCGGGGAGCATTTGCTATGCTCCGGCCATAGATGGGCAGTCCATCTTGATGTGGCCCGGCTAGCCACACTGGTAGCAAAGAAGGGAATGACATCCTCCCTCAATCGGTCCCTACTGGTGGCTGGGTTGGGTTCTGATGTTGACAGCTGGCCCCTATCTAGGCCCCCAAAGGCCACAGGTGTCTCCGTAGAAAGAGGCAACTCTCTTGCGAGTGCCATGTGCCTCATCTCTCGACAACCCTGTAAGTACTCTGGCTAGTAGGGCCTATTCTATCCACCGTCAGTGTCTCACGCGGTCGGGTTGGTCTCCTTATAGGTCATGGCCACCTCGACCACACGAGAGAAAGTGGGCAGCTTCAGGGGTTTCACATATCCCTGAATCGCAGGTCAGAGCCCCTTAGTAAACCTCCACATACGATCCTCCTCAATAAACACTGCTGCCATCGCCCCCTAGAGCGTGACAACTCCAGGAAACATGTGTGATACGCGCTAGCTGTCATCGCTCCCTGGCTCAGAGTGTGGAACTCCCGCCTCCTTTCGTCCTGTCGGGTCTACAAAATTACTGCTCGCAGAAGAGAGCAACGAACTGGTCCCATGTCGGCTCTCTCCCCTCCTGGCCTTTGATTGCCTTCAACCACCTGTGGGCTGCACTCTCCAACTAGCACATGGAAAAGGCCACGCGACACTCTACAAGAGGGTGAAGTGTGTCAAACACCTTCTCTATCTGCTCCAGCCAGTCCTTTGCCTCAAACGGGCTCTCATCCCCCTTGAATGAGGGGGCTTTAGCTTTCGAAACTGGTCGAAAAGCTCATGGTGGAGCTACAGCAGGGGAACAGGTTCACCTCTAGGCAAGGGCTCGTGCTCTGAAGTGTCTGAGGGTGGTGGGGGTTGTGGAAGATCACCCCCTCCCCCTACAGCTTGTACGGCGTTGTGGTGGTTCCCCTGTCCCATGGAGGACTCTCCCTCCACGTCCTCAGGGAGGGGTGGCCGAGGAGGCTGCTGGAGCTCCTTCTGTACTATATCTCGGATTAGCTGGGTGAGATCCTGGGCCTGAATGCCCAGAAAAAGAGGTGGGTTGACTTGTGCCTTAGGTCCGACACGTCCACCCCTCTGACCCCACCCATGGCAACGTCCACAGCCTACCTCGAGAACTCCTCGATGAGGCATCTCCTACAAGGAGATACAAGAAAAAGAGTAGGAACTATCAATGATATAGGATTACATAAAGAAATAAGACTCAGAAGTGAAGATCAAAGAAATACGTTGTGATGGCTATCCTAGTTACATGCACGTGAGTGGTTATTTTCAGGCCATTTCGCTCATTTCTCAGGATAACCTTGCTTTAATACCATCTTGTTATGACCTGATCCTAGATCCCTGTAGGACCTCAGACCAGTCCACCACGACTAATCCCAAGACCTAATCGTCCAACGAGAAAGAACCAAAAATAGAAAATATTAAACAACCACACATGCAATGTTACTAAGCAGAAAATAATACAAAGACATTAAAGGAAATAGAATGGATGGTCTCACAATATTACAGGCCATCACAACTACAACAGCGAAAAACAAAGCGAAAATATAACTGGAACAGAAACATAACAGAAACAGTATACATATATCAATACTTACTAAAATAAAAGAAGCTCTAGAATGAAAAGGAACATAACTAAGGCTGGGCTCGACTGGGCCCAGCTCCCTCTGTAGCCGATGGTGCTAGCTGCTCAACTCCATAACCTGAACAAGCTTATAAAGTCCATGGTCAGCTAACGCTGAGTAGAGTGGAAGTTAAGCCATTTACATGCAATTAGCATAAGACAAGCAACTAATTTATTATTCAATTCCATTTCGCTCAACTAAGTGGTTCTAGTTTGTTTATTTTCTTAAGAATATGGTCATTTCTTGATCTTGACGGTCCCTTAAGGGGACGATCTTGATTGCAGTCTTTCCCGTGATGTAGGATGTACACTTGGAGCTCTCCTGGCCAGGAGAGTCCCCCGTGGTAGTCCTACACCCAGTCAACCACCCCGAGGTCACGGTCACGACGTAGCAGTGACTATGGCACGTGCGATAAGCACACGAGTAGCCACCCCGCACTGGCAACTGGTCAGTCGTTTCCACTAATGGGTATGCCTAAAGGTACAGTACAGAATAGCACAGGCCTTGCCCTCTTAGAATAGGGGTCTCACCCCTTAGAACAAAATAGGGGTCTCGCCCCTCCATAGTCCGCATACCCTTGTTCGACTACCCCGATTTGCCCAATGGGCCTAATAAGAGTCAGTGTAGGGTGACTAGTCCTAACCCCAGGCTCCATGGGGCGGCTAGCTCCCTTCCTACACTAAGTAGCTCACCTCGGTACCACGTACATGAGGGCCAAACAGGAGTCGGAGTAGAGTGACTAGTCCTAACCCTGGGTCTCAACCCAAAGGGGTAGCTAGCTCCTCTCTGCACTAAAGGGACAGTTGCTCTCCTTGGTACTATGTACACAAGGGCCAGCTCACTTATTGTCTACTTACAAGATTCTTTCTATATACAGGAGTTCTACTCCTAGTTCCCCATAGGGTTCATGCTCGTATTTGTTTCATTTCATTTATCAACATGCATAGTTTGTTCATCTTATGATTCTCATTCATATAACAGGCAGCTCATGTTTTTATAACTGAAGAAGCATCACAACATATATCAATATAATTTCTAGTAATTAGGGTTTTAACAAGTGTCTCAAAGTAAATAGTGCAACCCAAGCCATATTCATTCATTTCTACCCTAGGGTTCATTTCACATTCTAGGGTTCAATCAAGTTGTTCTAAACATGCACTTCATTATTTAAATCTTAATATTACAATAAATCGCTCTACCGGGAAACACAGGAAGAATGGGGACTAGAACCGTAGGTCCTATCATCTCCGCTGGCCCTAAACACGCTACAGGCTGGAGACCTATACCAGTGACCAAGTCACATCAGACAAGTTCAAAGAGTATATAATCGACACTAACACGTAGTGAAACTCTAGCGGAAAACAATGGTACCTCGTTTGTGGAAAACCAATTCCATTTGGGCCCAAAACAACCCAAAAATGCACATACTGTCTAAAATCATACGTCTGGGACAAGACCCAGATGTCTTAAACGAGCTCAGAA
The DNA here is from genome assembly GCA_037157565.1 of Thalassia testudinum. NCBI lineage: Eukaryota > Viridiplantae > Streptophyta > Magnoliopsida > Alismatales > Hydrocharitaceae > Thalassia > Thalassia testudinum. Next base: position 42,516,984 of record JAZHRO010000015.1, on the reverse strand, counting down.
CCTCACCTTACTTCCCTGCGGCTTCCTCAGATGTCTGAACCCCTCTGCAACCGTCTAAGGGTGATCCCAGATGTTGGATACTCCCTCCAGTCGTCTGGGGTGTGGTCAGACGTCTGGTACCATCTCTAAACATCCTAAAGTACCTCGAAGGGCATGCCAAGTGCCTTTCCAAAGTCCCATACCTGCACATGCACACGACTTATAATTCACGACACATAAAAGCATAAGTATGTGCATGCATAATTGTACGCAGGACATTCCTCGGCACTCTGCGTGCTGTTAGACGTCCGGTGCTAACCCCAGACATCCACTACAACTCCAGACGTCTAGCAGATGCCCCAGACATTTGATAGTGGAAAAATCCAGTATCCAGGAACTCCTCACGCAGTTCTGCTTCTCGCAGCACCTGTAGCAGCGACCTCAGCATCTACAGGAGGTCGAGGATGATGAATGGCTACTCATCATGGGTAAAAAGCTGAAATTAAGCTAGGCACTAAGTAAAATAATATCAAATTAACAGATAAAAAGGGTTAAGTGTGGGAATTAAAGAAAAAGACCTAAAACCTTTACTCTGTGTTAAAATTTCATAATTAGGTCACAAAATGAGATATTCTGAAAGTAAAATACAAATGATGATCCATGCATCAATTGAACACATAAATAAGTTTGAAAGGCCAAATCAGAAGTAAAATCAACGTCTTTAATGTTCAATTAAGCACATATAAAAATTTGAAGGCAATTGGAGATCATTTAGGTTATGAAATAGGTAGTTTACACTTAGGTCCTTCATGCATTACACTCCTACCCTTAAAAAAACTCCTCTTTGGACCTACTTGTAAGCCGCAGGGACCCTTTTGAAAGGCTGCAGGGCCCTTCTAGTTATAGTTCTTTTCACTTTTGAGCCTGCACGCTATTCTTCTACCCCTTCGTTCAAGGGTCTTCCTGCAATTTTTCCCTCATTTCAGAGAGAAGCCTGCTGCTCTTCACGCGCACTATAGCGTGCGAAGAACATGGCCAATCTCAGCCGTCCGTTGCTCTTCAGATCTTGATCTGCGGTTGGATTCGAATGGAACTTTCACGCAATTTGATGCGTACGTTCACCTCTCTCCCCAGATCTCATCTGACGGTCAGATCTTGTGCTCAGCTCACCGCGCGCTCCACCCCTCACATCCTCGCCACCGGTTACATCTTGTTTATCCTCACCTGCGCGATGATCTCAACCACTGAGCATGCTACCTAAGCACCTCAGTGGTGTTGCGCGCAAGGGATTGCTCCCTCCTACACCTCTTAGCGATCAATTCATCCACTCCAGTCTCTCCTCCCCATCCAGCCTCTGATTCCACAGCCACTGGCTATGAAATCATCGCCTTCTCTCGACACAGCTCGTCGCTAAGGACTTCGTAGCACCTGAGGACGACCCTGGAGCCTCACTAGCAGACTCTTCCCTCTACTGGAGTCATCTTCCTCCCTTCTTCCTCCTTAGCTGCCGGCTAAGGACCCATAGGTCCCATTCTTCCTGTTAGTTTAGGTTTTTAATTCTGCATACATAGTTTTAGCTGTAGTTAAGTAGTTTAGAGTAGAATTAGCATAATTGTTAATGTTTAATTTTCGCTATAGGTTAAAGTAGCTGTAGTAATAGAATTAGGCTTAAATTCCCTCCCCTCACCTCCTCTGATCAGTCCAGATCAGAGGGGAAGAATTCATCAAACCATGTTTCAAATTATCTCCCTCTCCATTTTTTTTCACAATCCAGTTCTGATTTTTTTACGACAGATTTTTCTCATCTTTCACCCACACACTCTGATCCAATTTCAGATCTGGTTGGTTTTCATCCTCAGATCTGAAATTGGCGTCACAAGCACCTAAGGGGCTTCTCACTCACCTCATCTTTGTTCAAAAAAGCCCCTTGATTATGGGTCGAATTTTTCAGTTTGTTAGATTTCTTTTCAACATGGATTTTAAGGATTTTATTGCTTTCTGGATTTGATCTTATGGTTTTAATTGACTGAATTAATCCTTCCTTCATGCTGTCTATAGCATTAGGAAGAATTAATTCAGTGATATTTGTGGATTTAATCTAAAATGAAGTTTTTGATGAGGGTTTTTGGGCATTTGAATTGAGACATTTATTGATTTTCGTGAGAAATTGAACCCTTGTCAGATTTGGGATTTACTTATTTGCTTTTCAGTTGATTTTGATTGACTTTAATCCCAGTAACACAATAAATTGCTGCATCTTGCAGCTACATATTTCCTTTCCAAACCCTTCCCTTCTCACCATTTGGATTCACCTTCCTTCTCAATGGACTAACTGCAGCAGCAGTTAGCCCATTTGACAGTAGCTTCGGCTGCTGTTAGAAAAGAAAATTGAACATAATTAATCCTTCCTTTCTCACCTCCTACTGAAATCTAACTATAAGTATACTGAATTCTGATACTGTATATATACATATACAACTAACTATAACTATAATGTACATAATAACTATGTAAGTATATATACATCTATACCGAAATGTATGTGTATATAATTAATCACTTCTTGAACAGTATATATACATATAAATTGGATAAATTAGTAATTTAGGGTTATAATTAAGTTAATTGAATATGTAGACCTAGGTTAATATATATTAAGTAATTTAAGCTAGTTAAAGTATATTTATACCCATTTTAGATTACTGTTATTTAGTTTTAAGTTAAACAGCCAAAAGCTGCTACTTTAATATAAATAAAACATAAATTAATTCAAAAAATATAATAAAAATATGTATAAAATACTTAAGTATATAATCTAAATCTATATAAGGTCAATTAGACCATTTACTAACTAATTTATAAGTAATTAACCAATAAAGCACCTAAATCAGCCTGTACAAACAGCCTACTTTAATGAATTTATTTGTATAGTAAACCCAATTAAAATTCAAAATTAATTAAACAATTATGTAGTATTATGTAAATACTTTATTCTCCATAATTTATTTTATTTTTTTTAATAATTTATGGCCCTCAAATCGAGGGCCAAATTCACCTCCAGACATAGCTATGCCCGATTTCCAGCACAGATGTGGCGCTGGAATAGCACCACATTGTGCGCTGTAAATCGAGCGCAGCGCTATAACACGGATTTGTGTTCCTACCTTAGTAGTCATCATGGGCACTGGGCACCCGAAATAGAACATTGCATATAAACCCGATCCATTTACCTTGTGAGCATTGTGAATTGTGTGGGGTCGGGGGCTCGAGAAGCGTGTGGCTTGGGGCTGAGGCCCTGATCTGAGTCTGAAAGCATAATTAAGCGACCTAATAAAGATTAGGGCATGCTTAGTGGAGGTTTGGTCCCACCCTTTTGGTGCTGTGTATCCCTCGAAAAGCGCGCCTGCAAATTAAACACATTTTTAACTGCTTAAAGAGAATTAATGATGGTTGATTAATCACCTTTATGCCGCTGTATCTGAAAATTGTCAAGGCAGAAACAAAGTAAATACATACGTAAATACAAATACAAGAAAAAGATTTATATATATGTATATGTAGTATAGCCAATTATTTGTATAAATGAACCCATATATTTACTAACAGAATAAAATGTCACCATAAACGTCGCTACAGACCTCAGTTTTCCTCTTTAGGTTTGTATATAGTGTTTTCTGGGATCTAGCAACGCTTATGTCTGTTACTAAAACTATTGTATGTGTTAGTGTAGATAACAGACTAGTAAGTTAAGTTAATATACTATGTAATCTTAGTCTATTGTGTACTTTCATGTAAGTATTAAAACTATAACTTGTAAAGACAGTTTAAAGCATAGTAATAAATTGTTTGGTGCTTGTTTATAGTTAGTTTTTGCAAGCATTACAATTGATTCTTATTAAGTAGATAAACAATGTCCACATTCATTCATTCTTTAATAAGATGTAAGGATTCTTTTCAGAATTAGAGAATAATTTTGAGATCAAAGAGCAATGTAATTCAATAAATTGCCTCCTAGTGAACGACCTGGAATAAAACCAGTAAAAGTTAGATAAGTAAATAATAATAATGGTTGTAATGACTGGTACTCTCTATAACTCACCACAATGACACTCATGATGTTTCAAATGACAACATACTACAATGCATACATCATCACAATCTAACATCATTACATTATAACCATTCATTTCAATGTATTATTATTAGAGGACCCTCCTCTGACGTCCGCCTCTCTTCCACGAGCTCCTCGAGTGAGCGAGCTCTCTCCTCTCTCACACCCTCGCTCTTGAGCCCCTCTGAGCTCGTGTTCCCGACCAAGGCACCCTTCTTCTACTACAAGCCCGTCCGAGCTCCCACAGCTCTCGACTGCTCTCCTCTCACCCTCATCCACACTTCTTTTCTCCCTCACTCACACTCTCACCCTCTCTCCTTCTCCTCCTCGTCCTGTCTCTCTCCTTCCTCTCCACTCGCAACGGCTGGGGGGCGGAAGATGGCTGCCGGTAGGGGGAAGGTGATGAAGGTGGTGGTGTGGAGATGTAGTGTAGGGGGGAGTTAAATAGGAGTGAGATTAGGGTTTTGGGTTTGGAGGGGAGTATGCATGTGTGTGTGCATGAGTGTGTGTGTGTGGGTGAGGGAGAGGAGAGAGACTGAAAAATTGTGATGTTTTCCCCTGACAAACTCTCTTCTTCCTAAAGAACCCACACATTCAACTAAAAGAGTCAAGGTTTTCGCGTTTACGTCCTTAACTTTCCATAAAAACTCCAAGCGATCCTTGGAAAGGGTCATTTCACGTGGATCTTCAGCGACAACTATAGGGGTCTTTAGCGACGTTTATGGATGTACCCACCACCATTCCAAACCATTTAATTCTTTCTTCCTCTCACCATCTCCAAGGCTCTAGAGAAAGCTTGTCCTAAGACTGAGATGCTCCTCTAGAGTAGAAAAGAAAATAGTTTTCCTACCTCTCATCCCCATTCGTGGAGTGGTTACATGGGTTTCGCGAGTTTGAAATTGAGGTGACAAGTAGCCCATCGTCGTAGTTGCAAAACATGTCGATCAGATAAAATTTATACCGAAACTCCAAGGGAGTCCTAGGTCAAACACAGGGAGGCAACGTTTACTTTAATTGAAAACCACACTTTGATTTGTTTCTTTTTGGTATTTTAGGGTTTTGTTATTTTTTTGTATTTTTGTAAGAAGAAAACAAGCAAACGAATCACAAGATAGAGATGGAACGAAAAGGGTATAGATATCACTTCAATGTCTATTACAATCATCTATGAAAGCATAAAAAGAGAGGGGGGTGAGAGGAAATCTCCCAAATCGGCTATTCGGCGAGATGACGGTGCCTAGCGAAAGCTCAGACGAAGGAGGTGAGGAGCGGGATGACAGAGGTGAGATGCAGGACTCAGGTAGAGGAAAGCTTTGGTGTGGCTCCGGAAAGGAGGTGAGAAGATAGAGGTGATCTGCTACCGGAATGGAGGTGGGAGGATAGCTCCAAGGCAGCCTATGAATGGGGATGGGAAGATGGACGAATATTTGGTGAGGCAGAGGTTTGCTACACTAATAGGAGCCTTGGGAGCTAGAGAACAAGCTCTAATGGAGCGTTGGCAAGCTTGCTAGAGCTTGGGAGTACGTGGAAGTAGAGTAGGTGGAGATGGCTTGGAATGGAGGGGGTGTAGGTCTTTTTTATAGTGGAGTAGAAGAGGCAAAAATAGTCATAGGACCTTTAATGACCTCCAGGCTATCGCTGGAAGCGTCGCTGTAGACAACTCACACCCGCTCACACCCTTAGCTGGCTTTGTTGGCTTGCAATGAAGTAGCGACGACTGTAAGCATCACTGTAGGTTAGCCCAGCTGTCACTGCAAGCTGGAACCAATTGCATATGTGCCTACGCTGCACTGTCGCCCATAATGTGCGCTGATCACATAGCGTCCTGCTGGTGTGCGTGTTGGCGTGCACTGGCGTGCACGCGTGCTGCGTTGCCACTGCTGCCTATGTGCAGTGCTGAATTAAGATTGAGGGGGCCACGAGGATTCGAACCCGCACCCCTCCCTTGAGAACCATCGCTCCCACCATTACGCCAAGTCCACCAATGCGTCGTAAGGAAGAGCCACAGCTGCGTGGTGAGGGTGAGCTCTCAGCCGTTGGATTCTCATCAAACGACTGAGATCACTTGATGATCGACCTTTGGAGAAGTGGCGAGTGGTGTTGGGCGCTCTAGATGGTGCCACATGGCACCATCTGGACCGTCCACCCTTCATTGCTTGTAGAGGATGCCATGGTGCTCCGATCGAGGTGATTTCTACGTTGTCAGACTGCGATCGACGCTTCAGATCCATCCGTGCAGTCGGATTTTTCATTTGAAGTTTGTAAGAATGTTGCATTGCTTCCTGGACATATAAAATGAAGGAATTAATATACAAAACATACAACTATCCTAAATGCCATGCAATGGATGTTATGCAGTATTTATAACATGCTATGCAATGCTAGGCCTAAGAACTATCATAAATAAGCATTTATCATAAATTCATGTGTGTTTATCATACCCCCATGCTTACTTTTTTCTAGTCCCTAGAAAAATTAACCTAAACGCTATGTATAACAGTAGAATCAGGATTCAATTATTTAGGCAAAATTCATCGATTGCTTTAGAAAATCTCAACCCCAAGACCTAATTACAAAGACTTATCAGTGTCCGGGTGTCTACCAGAATGCAGACCGTCCAAGCCCTCGTTTTATTTGAAAAGGGAAGATACATTTTTTTTCTTTTCTTTTCTAATTTTTTTTGTACTTTTGGAGTTTGAGAGTTCTGGGATAACTTCTTACGACTACCCGACCCGCCCAAGACTCGAAAAGGATTCTAAGTGCTAAGCATCTTGTGAAAATAGTGAAAGACTCACTAGACGGCCATTAAAATGGACTTCAAGTTTCTAAGACCCTAGGTGACCTTTCCTAGAGGCTTATCTTTTCAATCGGTAGCTTTCTCCCTACTTTTATTTATGGGGTCAACATGAGGGCGAATCAAGTGTATATATCCCTAATTTATTCTACTTCCTCGCTTCTTCCCTAAGTGTTTTGGGAATTATTGTGCATTTTTTTTGTGAGCTGGGTTCTGGACAACCAGCCGATGAGCTGTTACCACCAACAACTTGCCAGCCATACTCGTGTGGTGAAGTGTAGTTTTATTTTTTTTTTATTTTCTCCTTTTCTATTTTTTTTCTATATTTTCTTTTCTTTTCTTTTTCTTTTTTTTTAAGTAGGTGGCTTTCCTGATCTAAGATTTACCTAAAGGCAGTACAATGAAAATGATCTTGTTGAATGTCGGGGGACTACGCTATTGGAATTGGTTTTGAAAACCTGTCATTGTAGTTCGAATAGTGAAGAACTCGAGTTCAAGAAATAAAATTTCTACCAGAATAGAAATCTCGTGTCAAACTTAGGGAGGCTACGTCGATCAAAATTGACAATTATATTTTTTTGTGCTTTTGTTTAAAGAGTGAAGTAATTACAATGCAATGAAATCAATATAAACAATAAGAGAGAGAAAGAGAGAGAGAGAAAATATTCACTTGATGTTGCAAAATGTTTGTACAACTAAGAAATCAAAAAATTACCTAGAAAGCAGGAAAAAGGAATGGGAGAGAGAAGTTATCCTCCTTGACGATCACTTGGAGGACGAGTCGGACGAGACAACACCTGGAAGACGAGGAATGGAGCGAGAAGAAGGAGGTTGAAGTAGGAGGAACGGGAATGAGACAACACATCGTCGTCGTCGCAGGATCCACTTTCGGAATGGGGGCGAAAATTTGATTTTATCTCTTGAGGAGCATCCCGGGTGTGGGACAAGCTTCTCTTGAGCTTTGGAGAGGGAGAGAAGAGAAGGAAGGGATGAGAAATTCGTATCAAGGGGGTCTCCTTTTATAGTTGCAAGGAGTGGGGGCATTTTGGACATTTTAATTTGAAAAACATTAATATGGGACCTTTAGTGACGGACTTAAACGTCACTAAAGGTCCATCGCGGTCGATGTGTGCACGTGCTGGACATGCCCACTCCTCTTCTCCACTCAAAACGCTTGCGCACGTACAGGCAATATCAGTCATCCGATCAAGAGATCGAACTGCTTAAACCATCCTCGCTTGCGTTGCACCCCTGCATGCGATCACGCGTCAGCGCCACGCGTCTGATTGTGCATGGGTGCTATTATTCACTCAGCACCACACGATCTTCATCGCATGGCTCTGCTCGCTCGCTCGCTCGCTCCACACACGCTCTTCAATTTGAGGTGAAGCATAGCTCGAACGCGCGACCTTCGTCTCACCCACGGCAGCGCGACCGTTGTGCTGCAGGTGTTGCTTTGTCGCAAAGAGGATTTTAGCGTGTGGATTTGTGGCCATTGGATCGAGATCCAATGATCTAGATCTTCTACGCTCTTTCACTTGATGAAGATGAAGTAGCCGATCAGATTCAATCCTGGCCATTGGATCAAGATCCAACGGCTAGGATTGTGCGATAGAAATCCCTTAGAGATGCAGCCGCGATTCCTCGAGGTTGATTGGGTGGCTGAGATGGCACCACATGGCGCCATCCTGGTCGTCCATCTTCTAAGTGATGTAGATAGTGCCACAGGTATCGGATTGGACCGATTTTCGCGTTGTTAGGCTACGATCGTTGATCTAAATCCATCTGTGAGGTTGGATTTGTCGTCTGAGGTGTGAATTAACACCATCTTGGCCCATGATCTTTAGGGTTCCTCAATCTCTATCTAGTGCTACGGATGTCCGATTAGGGCAATCTTGGAGTCGTTGAACTTCAATCGTCGCCCTGATTAGATCTGTATGGTTGGATCTTCGATCCGAGGTCCCGATAAAATGTTGCCCTGTTCCTGACCATAAAATGGAGATAATTAGTGTACAATTTATACAACTTGATCTAAATGCATTATTATGCATGTTATGCACTATTTACAATGTATGATGCTAATGTGACACTAAGAGCATGCATTAATAGATATTTTAGGTTAATCAGAAGTATGCACATCACATCCCCATGCCTATCTTTTGCTAGTCCCTAGTAAAAACTACATGCTATTTATAAAAGAATTAGGTTGGATAACTTAGGCATAAGTTATTTTCAACATTAAGAAATCTTTTTACTCAAGATTTGAACTTTCAAAGACACAACAGTGTCCGGGTATTTGCCAAAATGCAGACCGCCTCAAGCTCTCGCCTTATTCAAAGAAAAATTTCTTTTTCTCTTTTTATTCTTTTCTTTTTTTTTTTTTGAGTTTAGGATTAAAGAGTGGCTTTCTACGGCCATTTTTAAAGACTCGTTCTGTCCTGAGCCTTTTAAGACGTCTGGACTGTCGGTCAGACATCTGGACACCTTCCTAGATCTCTGGAAATCAAAATTTTTGGGTACGAGCTTCGCATCTACGCATGGGCTACACGCAGACAGTATGCTTCTTCTCTCCTCCACCTAAACCCTAACACACCTCTTTATAAACCCCACTTCTCCCCTCTCGTTCTCCCCACTCCACAGCCACCCTCTCCTCTTCCTCCCCACCGCAGTGAGAGTGAGCGCGAGAGAGAGCGTGAGAGCAGCGACAAGGAGGAGAGCCGATGTGAGGAGAGGAGGAGGAGCTTGAGCTCGTGAGCTCGTGTGGGAGCTCACCGGAGGGCGCACGGCTGGAGCGGCGCGTGTAGGAGGTGGAGGACGTCGGGGGAATTATCCCTGACACTGCTGCAGCCAGAGCTGTAGGCGAGGAGGCGAGGCGTAGCTGCACGCGGCTAGGGCGAGCAGGAAGAGGTTCTAGTTTTGGGTTTTTCCCAGAATCAGACATCTAAAGTGACATCCAAACGACGGAGTAAACGTCTGGAGGTGACTCCAGACGTCTGAAGTCAGATCTTCACGAGGGTATGTTCCCTTTGAGGATACAGCCATGCGGGCCACTCCGCAGCTACTCCTTGCATGGTTAATTTTAAGAGTTTTTGCTTTTGTGTGCAGGGATTACTTCGGGAAGGCATGGGACATGCCCTCCCATGCGTTTCAGACATCTGGGCAGCTTACCAGATGACTGGAGGCACTCCCAGAATCTGGAGAGGAGGTTGGTCATCTGGAGCTGGGTCCAGACGGTCCAGAAGAGGTCCTGGACGTCTGAGGTCAACGTAGAGCTTGAGGTGCATTCCTGGACACTTTTAAGACGTCTAGACATTGTGCCAGACGTCTAATTTGAGTCAACAACTCTATTTTTGACCCGTTTGGGGTCCATTTGAGGTCCGTGTTACACAAACAAGATATCGATATTTTCCTTATGAGTTCCTTTACCTGTTAGAAGACTTTCTATAATGTTCTGAATGTTCCATTATGATTGTTCCTTATTATAGGACTTCATTCCGTTGTGGGTTTAGGGCTTGTTGAGGCACGTGAGCCTACCGTTCAAGCCCCCAATACTCCTGGGTTGTCTGGTAGAGTGGCTTCCCCTAATTTAATTATAAACCTGAATGCATGTGTGGAATGAATGATTAAAACCTAGGATATGGCATGAATCCTAGGATGAAAAATACTTGAAATGTCTCTATGCATGATTGAATTGCAGTCTTGAATGAGTAGATAGAAAACAACTGCCTGTTAATGAACAAGAGTTGCCTGTGAAATGTGAATTACCTATGCTAGTTAAATAGCTACATGTGACCTTACCTGTTGCATACATTAAATGCTAGAATACGAGCTGCATGTGTATAACCTGAGAATGGAAACGTGAATGATAGAAATACGAGCTGCATGTGTATAACCTGAGAGTGGAAATGTGAATGATGAAACCTGGTATGGATTGGTATGAGAAATATGAGCATGAACCCTACGGGGAGTTAGGAGTAGAGCTCCTGGGAATAAATGGAATGGATCTGGAAATGTGAGTGAGGAAGTGTGCTAGCCCTTGAGTACGTAGTACCAAGGAGAGTGATTGTCCCCTGTTTAGTGTAGAGTGGAGCTAGCCGCCCTTGGGTTGGGACCCGGGGTTAGGATTGGCCACTCCGCACCAACTTCTTGGCCCTCATGTACACTGTACTGGGGAGAGCTACTAGTGTAGGGGAGAGCTTGCCACCCCACGAGGCCTGGGGTTCAACTAGCCACCCTACACCGACTTGTTAGGCCCACTGGGCAAACCAGGGTAATCAGGCAAGGGTGCATGGACTGTGGAGGGGCGAGACCCCTACTTGGTTCTTAGGGGCTAGACCCTTGTTACTGAGAGGGCTAGGCCCTATACTGTTCCGTGCTGTACTTTGGGTGCACCCATTAGCGAAAACGACTGACCGCGTGCCAGTGCATGGTAGTTACCTGTGCGCTTATCGTGCATGCCGTAGTCACCGTTACATCTGTCCGTGACCTTGGGGTGGTTGACTGGGTGTATGATCACCACGGGGGACTCTCCCAGCCAGAAGAGCACCACATGTGCCTTCTACTCTTCGAAAAAGACTACAATCAAGATCATTCCCACGAGGAACAATCGAGTTCAAGAAAGAGATCTGAAAAATAAACCAATGGGTGAAAAGGAATGACTTGTAAAATAAAGTAATTAGAATTTACAGTTACCTGTTCACTTTTACTACTTTAGTTAGTTCGTTGCCACTCTACTCAGTGCTTGCTGACTTTGTTACTCATAACCCTTTTCAGGTCCAGGTGTTGAGCAGCTTGAGTCTCCGGCTACAGAGGGTGCTAGGCCCAATAGAGCCCAGTAGCAGTAGCCTTCTTTTTATTGTACTTCCTGTTGTAGTGAGTTCAGACTCATCTACCTTTGTATTTCTGTACCTTGTTACTATTTACTGTTGTGGTGGTGATATGTACTGGAGTAGCTTTTCTTTCCTTACTTGATGTAAACATATTTACACTACTTAAGATGTCTATTTATGTATGTTCTTAAGCATAGGATTGCATTGCATGCTATAAATATTGTGTAACATGCATCATCTTGCATTTAGAGTAGTTCGAATAAAATGGAGGTTAATTGTCTCCATGTATGTGCTTGGACAGGGCAAGCTTTTTATCAGGGCCTCGGATCGAAGATCCAACTGTACAGATGTGATCAGGGCGACGATTGGAGTTCAACGACTCCAAGATTGCCCTAATCAGGCATCTGTAGCATCAGATAGTGATCGGGGAACCCTAGAAGATCAAGGGCCAAGATGGTGTAAATATGCACTTCAAATGATAAATCCGACCGCATTGATGGATTCGGATCGACAATCGCAGCCTAACGATGCAAAAATCAAGTCAATCCGACACCCGTGGCACCATCTACAACATCCAGAAGATGGACGACCAAGATGGCGCCACGTGGCGCCATCTCAATTGGCCCCTAGCATCGCATCACCTTCTCTTCTTCAATCAGAGCGCCGCTTCTCCGCCATTCCGCCGTTGGATCAAGATCCAACGGCTGTGGATGCGACGCCCTGAATTCATCCGCGCGACCATCCGCGCTCCGCAGCACAGTGGGCGAGGGAGTTATCGCAAGCAGTGGACGCGAGTTTGAGCCGCAGCGAGCAAGCGAAGGGTGTGGGCGAGCAGGCGCGGGTGTGTGTTAGATCTTGATCGGGCGGCTGTCCACACTCAATAGCGTCGACGTGCTATCGCACGCCCGCACCTCACGCGGCATCTCACGCGTTGGGGCGAGCGCATAGTGAGGAGGGCGAAGGCGTGATCTGGGCCACCCGATAGCGAACGGCTGAATGTGCGGCGAACGTTAGGCGCGAGCAGATGAGCAGGTGCACGCGTCCAACGCCCACTACACCCACGTTGGGGCTTTAGTGACGATTTTATCCGTCACTAAAGACCCCTTATTTAATGTTTTAAAGATGTAATGACCAATTTGCCCCCACTCCATGCAACTATAGAAGGAGACGCCCTCCACACGAAATTCTCATCCCTTCCTTCTCTTCTCTACCTCTCCAAAGCTCAAGAGAAGCTTGTCCCACACCCGGGATGCTCCTCGCGAGATAAAGTCCAAATTTTCGTCCCTGTTCAGAAGTGGATCCTGCGATGACGACGATGTGCTACTCCGTTCCCGTTCTTCTGCTTCATCCTCCTTTGTCCTGCTCCATTCTCCTTCGTCCAGGCGTCGTCCTGTCCGGCTCGTCCTCCAAGCGATCGTCGAGGAGGATAACTTTTCTCTCCCATTCTTCTTTACAGCTTTCTAGTGTAGAATTTTCCTGCTTTCTAATGTAGCTGATTTCCCGCTTTCTAGTGTAATTCTTATTTGGTTTTATTATATAAACATTTTGAAATATTGAATGCATATTTTCTCTCTCTCTCTCTCTTCCTTTTAGTCTGATAGCTTCATTGTAATTACATCACCTCATTTTTTTACGAAAATTCTAAAAAAATATAATTGCGAATATAGATCAACGTAGCTTCCCTGTGTTCAACCCGGAATTTCAATTTCAGTATAAATTTTATTTGTTGAACACGAATTCTTCGCTTTCAAGCTACAACGACAATATTTTAAAACTAAACACATTAGCGTAGCAATTCGTACGTTCAACATTACTGCTTTACTTCTTTTTACTGTTAGTTACATAGCATAGTGAATGCAGTTTACTTTCCTGCTTTTTGGTTATTTCTTGTTGGACGACTGGGTCATGGGATCAGTCGAGTCAGGCCAGTCTCGTGTCCTGTAGGGATTCGGGAAATGGGTCGTAACACCATTCAACCCACCCAAGATTTGATGAGAACCCTAAGTTCTAAGCATCTTATTATGATGTGATAGACTCATTGATCGGCAATTAGAATGGTCCTCGGGTTTCTACGCCTCTAGGTGACCTTAAAAAGAGAGTTCTGCGTAAAGGTGTATCTTTACGACTGGTAGCTTTCTCCCTACTTTTACTTTTATGGGGTCAATACAAGGGTGAATCCAGTGTATATCTCTCCGACTTATTCTACTTCTCCACTTCTTCCTAAGTGTTTTGGGAATTTTTAGTGCATTTCTTGAGCTGGGTTCTAGACAACTGGTCGATGAGCTGTTACCACCGACAACCTGCCAACCATACTTGTACGGTGAAGTGTGGCTTTTTCTTTCTTTCTTTCTTTCCTCCTTTTCTTCTTTTCTTTTTGACTTTTTTTTTTAAGTAGGTGGCTTCCCTTGTCTAAGATTTACCTAAAGGTAGTAAGAAGAGAATGGTCCAGTGACTGGGCTCTGGACAACCTACCTATGGGCTATTACCCACGATAACTTGCCCGCCATATCACCCTTGAAGGTTCATTAGTTACCCAATTTCCGTTAAAACCATTGATCAACAAGTCAGTGAAAAGATAGTGTGTGGATGCTTTAGACTTAAAGTTCCCTCAAATCAGAGGGCGGGTTGATAAGTCGTGTACTTATCACCCAAACTTGTTTAATCACATTACAATAGAATTCAAGATGGCAAGGACTCAAAAAGCAAATCCACATTTTAGTGGATACCCAGGCTGATTAAGCCCAAAGACTTAAAGGGCCTTTGTGTTTAGATCCTAATGTAATATTTCCTAAGATTGAAAAGTCTTAATGTCCAAGTATTCCTTCCTAATTCATTTTTTTTATGTATATAAAAGAAAAGAAATAGAATTTACAAGAATTTCACAGAGCTGACAAAATGATTCAAAAATGAATCCACCCCCCCATGCCTAGCTGATGCAATGTCCACATTGAAAAAAAGAGACATGAAAGGAAGGGTAGAGTACGGAAGATATCACATGAATATGAAGCTCAGGTTAGCTCTGAGTCATATGTACAACTGTTGAGTTTAATGCCATCAATTAGGCGAAGTCTAGCCAAAGAAGTCACAACATGGCTAGAGCAACTGTGTCTAAGACGGGTTCTGGAAGAGTACAATCAATAATAGGTTTCAGACATTGATCGTTGACTTTGAATGAATTACCTATCTTCGGGTCAGAGATCTGAATGGCTTTGTTTGGAAAAATCTGGTCGATAATGAATGGGTCGTTCCATTTCGACCTAAGTTTGCTAGGAAAGAGCTTAAGTTGAGAATCGAATAACAAGACCTTCTGGTTCGGCTCAAAGCTCTTGCGGGAAATCAATTGGTCATGTAGAGCTTTGGTCCGAGCCTTGTAGATCTTGGCATTATCATATGCATCATTTCTAAGCTCCTCCAACTCAGATAGTTGGAGTTTCCTGGTCTTCCAACTAAACTCAGATCTAGATTGCACTGCTTGATTGCCCAAAATGCCCTATGTTCAATCTCTACAGATAAATGGCACACCTTTCCATACACCAAACAAAATAGAGACATACCAATGGGCATTTTATATGCCGTACGGTAGGCCCAAAAAGCATCGTCAAGCTTTTGAGTCCAGTCTTTGTGATCAGGTCTAACCGTTTTCTGCAGAATATTCTTGATCTCCCGATTGGAGATCTCAGCCTATCCATTCGTTTGGGGATGATAAGGTGTGGAGATTCGATGATTAACCCCATATTTATCCAGCAAATTACGGAACTGGGCATTAGTGAAATAAGTGCCACCATCACTAATGATGGCCCTTGGAATCCCGAACCTGCTGAAGATGTTCTACTTGACAAAATCAATGACCACCTCGCCTCAATCCATTTGGACACGTAATCAACAGCAACAAGAATGTACAGATGTCCAAATGAAGGGAGGAAGGTGATAACACCACGCAAGGGGGTAGTAATTAGGTTGAATATGGCCCATCTTTAGAATAAAAGGCACAACATAAAGTAGAATAGGAGCATTGCATGCATCAAATACCAAGATTGCTTATAAACTGCATTAATGGCCATTTGTGTAAATCATGTGTCAAAGCAGGCCTCAAATGAGCAATCGGACCGCACGGATAGATTCAGAACGACGAATGGAGTCCAACGGACTCAAGATCGGCCAGAAGGGTCCCATGAAATCGATGCCCCAAACGTCGAAGATTTCGATAGGAAGAATTGGGTTTAGGGGCATCATATCTCTCTTAGTTATGCTCCCGAGTGCTTGGCATCGGGAACACGACCTTGAGAAATCCTGGGCATCCTTGAATAAAGACGGCCAATAGAATCCAGATTGCAAGAATTTTGCAGCCATCTTTTTCTCGGAGAAGTGTCCACCACACGCAGATGCGTGGCAGAACTCGAGTATACTGTTGACTTCATTCTCCGGAACACATCGGCGAATAATCTGATCAGAGCCGATGTGGTACAGTTTAAGGTCCTCTTAGAAGTAATATTTGGCCTCAGATTTGAGTCTATCTTGTTGTTTCTTGGTTCAATCCTGAGGGATTTGACCAATGGCCAAATAATTAACAATGTCAGCAAACCATGGGTTTTGGATGCCTGAAACTGTAAGGATGGTTTCGTCCGGAAAAGTATCAGCAATCGGGATGTCCGGAAGAGAAGAATCACTCAGAAGTCTCGATAGATGATCCGCCACCACATTCTGTACCCCAGATTTATCCTTGATTTCAAGGTCAAATTCTTGAAGTAGAAGAATCCAACAAATAAGTCAAGGTTTGGCATCCTTTTTGGCCAAGAGATGTCTCAAGGTCGAGTGGTCAGTATATATAATGACATAAGACCCAAAGAGATAAGCCCTGAATTTCTCCAATGCAAATACTACGGCTAGTAATTCCTTCTCAGTAACAGTGTAATTCCTCTGGGCCTCGTCCAGAGTTTTACTAGTGTAGTAGATGACAGAGGCTTCCTATCAACTTTCTGACCCAAAACAACCCCGACCATGTAATCAGAAGCGTCAGTCATGATCTCAAAAGGGGCTATCCAAACTGGTGGTTGCAGCACTGGAGCACAAGTGACTTCTATTTTACGAAAATCAAATGCCTTACGGCATGATTCGTCGAAATCAAACGGCATTTCTTTGGCAAGAAGATTGCTCAGAGGACGAGCAACCTTCGAAAAGTCCTTGATGAATCTCCTGTAGAATCCCATATGACCCAGAAATGATCGAATTTGTTTAACAGATGTGGGAGGAGGAAGTTTAGCGATAGCATCAACCTTAGCTTTATCCACTTCAATTCCCCATTCAGAGATTACATGACCTAAGACGATGCTTTCTTGTGTCATGAAATGACTCTTTTCCCAGCTAAGGACCAATCTTGTTCTGATGCATCGTTTAAGAATCATTTCAAGATTAGCTAGACAAGAGTTAAACGATTCTCCAAAAATAGAGAAACCGTCCATGAAGACTTCCATAAACTCTCCCACCACGTCAGAGAATATAGCTAGCATACACCTTTGAAAAGTTGCAGGTGCATTGCATAAGCCAAATGGCATCCTACGGAAAGCAAAGGTTCCGTAAGGACAGGTGAAAGTAGCCACCAAGAAAATAGAAGTACTTCTGCTCAGCTAATCTTTCCAGGATTTGATCAATGAAAGGTAGAGGGAAATGATCATTTTTTGTGGCCGTGTTCAGCTTCCTGTAATCAATACAAACCCTCCAAGAGGAAGTTGAACGAGTTGTGACAGATTCTCCTTTCTCATTAGTCACAACGGTAATCCCAGCTATCTTGGGAACAATCTGCATGGGAATTACCCATGGACTATTAGAGATCGAATAAATGATTCCTGCATTGAGCCACTTAATAATCTCCTTCTTGACCACTTCTCGCATATTTGAATTTAATCTCCTCTGCATCTGGTGAGAAGGGCGGGATCCATCTTCCAAAAATATTCTATGATTGCAATAAGATGGCTCGATCCCCCTAAGGTCATGACTGGTCCAACCAATTGCCTCCTTGTGTTCCTTCAGGACCTTAATCAGTTTAATCTCCTGCTCCTTTGTTAATTTAGCACTAATAATCACAGGGAGTGTCTTGTGTGGTCCTAAAAACTAATATTTCAGATTCTTAGGCAATGGTTTCAGTTCAAGCTGGGGTGGGTTGATGATTGAAGGTAAGGAAGATGCTGATGAAGACTCATCAGAAGATGGAGGTCTGCCATAGAGGGTTGCGGGTCCAATTCATCATCAGAGGAACTTTCAAATGCAGAAACCATTATACAAGTTTCAATATTCACATTATCGTCCTCAAGTTCCTCGATAAATCCATAATCCTCAAATTTATTAATCGCCTTAAAAATATCCAATTTCATTCTTTGATCCCCAAAGGCGATTTCCATGCTACCTCTTTCATAGTTAATGTTGGCCTTAGCGGTAGCCAAGAACGGATGCCCGAGAATTATGGGCGTGTTCCTCAGATTTTCAGGTACATCCATGTCAAGGACAAGGAAATTTATAGGAAAATAGAGATCCTTAACCTTAACAATAACATCTTCAATAACGCCTCACGGATTTGTGACCAAACGGTCTGCTAACTGCAGTGTTACTAAAGTCAGCCGAAGTTCACCAAATCCAAACTTCTCATAAAGAGAAGTCGGAATTAGGTTGATGATGCACCCAGATCCAGCAGTGCTCTATCAAAAGTATAATCTCCGATGAGACAAGAGACCAAAGGAGCACTTGGATCTCTCTTTTTCTGAGGGAGGTGGTGCAGGATAACAGAACTAGCCTGCTCAGAGAGTACCACCTTCCTCGGAACAGATTCTCTCGACTTACGCTTCTGCGTACATAAATCCTTTAAAAATCTTGCATAAGCCGGTATATGCTTGATAGTGTCGAGGAGCGGGATATTGATCTCGACATTCTTGAAAATATTTAGAAGCTCCTCATTACTATCAACAGACTTCTTCTTCCTTGATCTGATCAAGGCTTCAAGAAAAGGAACATGAGTCGGATCTTTGGAATCAGGTTCCTAAGCCTTGATTTCTTCTCCAGAGTTCTCCTTTCTCTCCTCAGGTTCTTCAGGATTTGGTAAATCAAAATAGTGTGGTTGTGGATCCTGAGTTTGTTTACCACTCCTCAAGGTAACAGTTTTACGGATGCATACGAGTTTGGGTCTTGGGGAGGGTTAGGAAAGATTGAAGGGGCTTCATTAGCCAAGAATCGTTGATTTGCAGAAGAAGAAAAAGAGGAAGGACCCTGCTCAACCACCTGAGCATGTGCATGTGGGTCCCTCTGATTTCCATACCCATGGGCTTGATTGCTCGAATTCAGGATATTTCGCGGGTTGGGTACGGGTTGGGATGGTAGAGATCTAGGTTGATGAGAGTTAGCTATGAGCCAGGTTTACAAGTTTTCTAGTGAGGTTTTCATTTGCTGCATGAGATGGAGCATGGATCCTTGCATCTCTACCATTTGTCGGTTCAAATCAACCTACCCTACGTGTTGACGGGCATTCCAAGCTAGCTGATTGACCTAATTCAAGGGCAACTGAGTATAAACATGACCCTGACCCATTGGTCATTATGGAACATAGTTGCTAGGTCGAAATTGGGTCTGCTGCCCCAGGTTTTTCCAGGGAAGTTAGGGTGGTTTCTCCAACCTGAATTATAAGCATTGGAGTAGGGGTTGGATCTAACATTCTCTTGTACAGAACAAACATCCTCATAGGGTGAGGATGGAGAGAAATAAAGGGAAGGATCAGAGAAACTGAGATCAAAGGCCCCAATTTGGAACCCGTGGGGTTCCGAATAATGCCAGCTTGTAGGTTGAGCTGCATTAAGTTGATTCACGAACTCCCATTCAGAAGGAGCTCGCGACAAATGGAATCCCGAATTCTGCGATCGAGAGTTGTTCATTGAATTTCCAACCATCCACTCTTCCATTCTCTTAGCAACTAAGTCCACCTTATCAAGTTTATTAAAAATCAATTCCATATCGAATGAATGAGAGTCGTGGACTTCATTAACATTTGATCTGAGCTGTTGGGACCGGTTAAAAGTATCCATGGAGGCAGGATTAATCGAATTCTCGCTCATCTCCTCAAACAAGTCGTGTGCGCTATCTGCGTCTTTGTTGAGGAAATTGCCTCCGCAAGAAGCATCCATGTGATTTCTGAGTTGCTCAGTCAACCCGTGGTAGAAGATCTGCATGACTTGCCATTTCGACACCTCGTGGTGTGGACACCTCCGCAATAGGTCCTAGAATTGCTCCCAATCCACATGAAACTGCTCCCCCAGCCGCTGGGTAAAGGTAGTGATTGCCCGTCTCAAAGCATTGGTACGTCCGACAGGGAAGAATTTCTTCAGAAAGGCCAATTTCAACTCATTCTAAGTTGCAATTGGTCTTCCAATAGTCCTATACCAATGAGCGGCTTTATCCCTAAGAGAGTGGGGGAAGAACCTCATGATCATTTGCTCCTCATTCACGTTTCATGCCTTGGTGGTCTGGATCAAAGTGGTCAAGTCCTCCAAGTGCTGAAACGGGTCTTCAGAGCCAAGCCCATGGAAATATTTGATCAGGCTTAACACCTGGGACTTGATTTCTACGTCTCCAGCAAAAATTTGGACATCGGGATGTTCCCCGTAATTTGAAGGATCATAAAAATCCTTCAAGGGTTGAGTGCCCTGCATTCTCTACATTTGTTCCAGCTGCCTTTGAAATACCTCCTGTGGATCCTGAGGCAGAGGAGGCTGTTGATCGGCCATGGGATCAATTTGGCCAAAATCCAATCTACGCCTCCTAGAATACTCTAGTGGTCCTTCCAATCGGGGATTCAATGACCTTCTTCCCAGCATAAACTAGCAAAAGATCAGAAGACTAGGGATAAGAACCCTGCAGCACAACAAAACAAGCCTATCGTTAAGTGGGGTAGCCTAAAGATCTATAGACTCCTAGAACCGTCCTTAAGATTATAAATGATTTACTCTACTTGTGTCTACTCAATCCAACCAGTTAGAAGGAGGGACTGGGGAGAAGGTTCTTCCTTCGGCTTGCACCTCCGGTTCCTAGTAAACCCCCCAACCGCGGTCGTTTGACGCTACTCCCCTAGCTAGACATCAGATTGATCAGTACAAGTAGGTTAATGATTGCACCGCAAAAATACACCTGCAATTGTGTCATCTTGTGCTATTTCCTAGAGTTACCAGTGCATATTAGGTATCCATAGTCGTATTTGTGAAAATACATGTATGCATGCATTTAATTGAGAGGGGAGGAGAGTGAATAAAATGGCCTCGCAATTACATTTTTCTTCAAGTGCTACTTTGCAAAATTCACCATCTTTATTTCTTATTCTTATTTGACTTTGAAATTCTTCTTCCCGTGGCTGCAAGACATGGCCTCTTCTTCCTCATGCCATGCTCTACACAGCAGCCTGCCAAGCCATGCAAGCCACTCCTTGCAGCTGCATGCACAGCCAGGGCATGGCTGTGCATGCTTTCTTCCTCCATAAAATAGGCGCGGCTCCTTCTTGCAAAGGGGAGCCTAGTCCACCAAAAAAACACACAGCAGCTTCTCTTCTCCTTCCAGGCCGTCTCCTCCCCTCTCCCTCCATACGCAGGCCCTCCTCCTCTGAGGAGACACTCTGCGGGCAGGAGCACCTCACAGTGGTGCACAACCACCACTGCCCAGCTCATCAGAGAGCTGGTGGGTGTGGTGGTATTCTCTGTTTCAAATTTTTCAAGCCATTTCCTCCATTGGAGCAGGAGCTTCAAGCTTTGAAGCTCAAAGCTCTACACGCAGCAGCAGTAGCAGGGTGGCAGCAGCCGCAAGGCCCTCAAGCGCATGCCTGCAGGCCACCCTCGCCTCCAGTGCACGCCTGCAGGCACCCTCACCTCCCGCTTCTTCGCGCTGCACTCGCCTTTCTGCCCGCAACCGGCCACCGCGCGCCCCTGCAGCGGCCGACCAAGGTTCACCGCGCACGCCAGCCAACACCCGTAGGCCACCGCACCCCCTGTCGTGCTCCTTCGCCCACAACCCTGCCCTCTCTACGCACCCTGTCGCGAACCACCTTGCCACAAACCAGCAACTGGCGCCACTCTTCTGCACGCACGTCGAGCCGTCCATGCCCTCCGCACTCACAGCACCAGGCGCAAGCGGTTGCGCGGCTCGCCCGGGCACTGTAGCCACTGTTCACGCGTTTCATCGGAACACTGTGGCTACAGTGCGGTGACCGGTAAGTTTCTCACTTATCCGGTCACCTGGCATGCCGCAACCGGCCGCAGCCCACTCCCGCATCCAGCCCCCGCCCGCTCCAGTGCCCGCCCAAGCATCTGCGTGCACCCGCTCCCTTTGCCCGTGTACGCCCGCCCGCTCGCTCCCTTCGCTCGTGTACGCCTCTCCGAGCAGCGCATTCCTCCGTGCCACTACCTCCTGCCAGCGTGCGCCTCTTCGCGTGCCTACGCACTTGCGCGTGCACGCCTCTACACGCCTGGCAGCAGACGATGCTTGGAGGACCCGACCGACTTAACTCCCAGCTCCAGCAGAACCGAGCGCTCTCTCTCGCTCTCTCACAGCACTCTCTCCCTCTCTCTCTGCAGAAACACATACACACACACTCACACTCTCGCACACACACACTCTCACTTATATATTATTATATACTTATATATTTATACATATACATATATATATTGATATATATACATATATTTATATACATATATATATGTACTTATATCTATACATATAGTAGAACTTATATAACTAAGTATTATTATACATATATACATATATATCTATAACTATATATACATACATATATATATATATCTACATATATCTATATATACATATATTACTATATATATATATATACATATATATATACATCTATATAGTATTATATGCATACATATACATTTATATATATATATATATATATCTATACATATATCTATCTATGCGTATATTTACATATCTATATATATATACATATATTTATATATACATATATACATATATATAAGTACACATATACCTATATAGGTATAACCATATATATATATACATATTGATATATATATTTACCTATATACATATATATTTTCATATCACACACCATATGTGGTATCGCGGGAATATCTACACCAATTGCTGATATTCCCCGATACACTCGTACAGAAAGTGTGTTCGCACTCATCTTCCACCAATCCACCTTACACACGGCACTTCGTCCTGCTGATTGCATCTTTCTAGATGATGACCGACTCGACACCATACTACACGCCATCTCCGCCTCCACCCCCACCCCTTTATACATATATAATATATACATATATATATACTATATTTACTTTATTTCTGTTTCACTTTCCTGCTAGTAAAAAGATAAAAAAATATATAAAGGAGAAAAGATAATCCTTGACTTGGAAGTACTCTGTCTTGCAATAGCAAGACCCGTTTTGGAACCCTGATTTGGCTCAAAGCTAAGAACCTAATTTTGAGGGTGTGCCTCAAGGACAAGAATTATCAGAAAAAAATCTAAATAGAAAAAAAACACCAAAAATGCAATAAACGAACGGAAGAGATTCATTGTAGGAAAGGCGTAGAAACTTGACTTCTAACCCCACTTCCCTGAGTTCAACCCTAGGCCTAAAAGTGACCAAGATAAAATCAAGTAGGCCCGGTTAAAAATTTTTTGTAAATAGATGGTTAGGCTCGATTTAGGTTAACCACTATACGCATTTCAACGATAAAATCACCATATTAACATAACCTAACTGGGTCCCAACCACATCCCTTTCATGGCACCATTGCCGGGGAAGTGCGTATGCAAGTAAGTTTCTATTCCATTCCTTTCATTTTTCTCTTCTCTCTTCACGGGTGTTTTTGTTTATTGCTGTGCAAGTGAACCTGTTGCAAGGAGAAGGTAGGCAGACGAAGTCGGAGATGTGGGCAAATCCAAGGCGGGAACGAGAGCGTGAAGACGCCGACACCGCATTGGAGCTCCGCACACGTTGCTGAACAAGTAGGTCTTTCTTTCTTAGCAACCTAGGTTAAGTTGTCACCTTAATAAATAAATAAAAAAAATGAAAAACTAAAAAAAAACTAGAAAAACTTCTTGGGATTTCTTTGGGCAAGTGGATTAAAATTCACTTGTTTGATTGTTTGCCCTTACTCCCACTGCCCAGGGATTTCCCGCCTTACTTCGCATAGTGAAAATCCAAGAATCTTGATTCTTGAATTTTTCACCGTGTGAAGTATTCTTTGAGGCAAACATAAAAAGATTGATTGCACCCCTCTTTGCCTCACTTATCTGCAAATTCGGGATCACATTTTTGGTGGGGAGACTTGGAATTGAGTTGATTCCAACCCCACCACGACTTTTCACTTGCCTAAGATTCGATCCCGAATACTTCAACCCCAACAAATTGATTTTCTTTATCTTTTGGTTGAGACTTATGTGGAAATCATTTTTGGTGATTGGGAGCACTTGAAATGAAGTGCTTTGGCTCCCTTTCACACTAATCTAAAACTGATTCGTGCATCCACAAATAGAAATCTCCATTTAGGGAAGCTCATTGCATTTTAGCATGCATTAACCAATTGACAATGAAGAAGGATTTGTTGGGCTTAGAAGAAAACCTGTATTCTCTCAAAAACCTGGAGATTGGTTGAATTGGTATTTCAGCAAAATCCTAAAATCCATACTACTTAAGGCTGAATTCTAAAAACCATTCACCAATTAAAACTTCAATTCAGGGAGATTTCCCCGTTGCATGCCTGTTTTACACACTTTGAAAAATCAATCACTTGGGCATTACCCGTAAACAATGCCCTTCACATTCTAGAAGCACTTGATCCTAAACCTCTAACTAAAATTGGTAGCAACTTGACCCTTATTAGGGATTGGAGGTCAAACTACCTGCGTGTAGCACCTACGTGCTGGTGAGGGTTCCCGCGTGCTATCGGGTGTCTAAGACTAGGGCAAACGGCCTTTCAATCTGGCCAGGTGGTTCCGCGGTGCTCACATTCGGTTCCGTAGTTCGTGATAGTAGGTAACTTAGATCTTTAGGTCTAAGGGCACACTGTAGAGGTTAGGAATTTGATTGTATTGACTTGTCATCAAGTGTACCTTTGTGGGGTCATTTCTCTCATCTCTTTTCCCTTCTTATCTCCCCAATTCTTCCTGTAGTAGTGCATGTTTGAGAGGAGGTCACAAAACCCTGAACTGTGTGAATTACCTGATAATTTTAGAAAAGAAGCCAAATTGTCCTCCTCCTCCACAAACATGGCTGCACACCCACCCCCAAATCTCGAGGGAGGAAACTGCCCTCAGAACCCAGCAGGTGGTGGAGCCTTCGATCCCATAACCCACCTCCAAGCCCAAATGGAAATGTATAATGAACAAATTTAGGCCATTAGGGAAACATTGGAGGAAATGCAGAACCCTCCCGAATGGGAGGAGCCTAGGTCTCTTAGCTCCTATCAGAATCCCGCTACTACAGAGACCATAGGACAAATTCTGGTCCCCATGGGCGGGGACGACTTTGAATTTAAACCGAACATAATTGGCCTGATAAATTTTCACTTCCATGGTCTTGCAAGTGAAGATCCTTTTCTCCACTTGGAAGACTTAACCTGATTGGCTAAAACTGTTAAACCTAGAAATATCGGGTTACCTATAGTCCTCATGAAAATGTTCTCATTTTCATTGCGGGATAAAGCATCACAGTGGTTACGCACCCTTGGGAGAACCATCCACTCTTGGGAAGAGATGCGAACAGCATTTCTCAAGAAGTTCTTCCCAATCAGGCGAACCAATGTGCTTCACCGTGCTATCACTTCATTTACGCAACAAAACGATGAACAATTTCATGAGGCATGGGAGAGATATAATGACCTCCTCAGGAAGGGTCCGCACCACGGTCTACCTAAGTGGCATATAGCCCTAATTTTCTACTACGGGCTAAATGAGACTTTGAAGCAGATTGCAAACTCTTCCTGCAGAGGGAATTTCATGAATAAAGACGACAATGGAGCATTCGAATTATTTGAAAATATGAGCGAAAACTCAATGAACAATGCTTCCATTGTCGCCTTTAATCATACCAGTCTACCCTGAAATGTCCACGAAGTTGACACGGGACCCTCCCATTCATCCACTGATCTCATCCTTATCGCACAAAAATTGGATGAAGTCTCCGTCGTGCACAAGAAGCTGGACGAGCTTCTATCCAACCCTACCCGTTCTATGGCAAACACCCCCACCTCACCACTTTGTCACAATCCCAATTCTTCCAACACCAGGCTTATCCCGAGAAACCCCGTAAGACCTTCCTTACCGAGTGTCGCACCAAGCGACTCGGTAAGTCATGTGGATCTGGCTTTTGCGAGCCAGTATTTCGACACGGAGGACCAAGCCTCCATGTGTTCGGACGCATATTTACATGCGGACACGTATTCTGGCATAGAAGATGCTTGCGCCTTGGGGAACAACCCGTTCTCTGCCACTTATAACCCAGGGTGGTGAAATCATCTGAATTTCACATGGTCCAACAACCCGCAGTGCTAAAACCCCGTGGGTGGACCAATGAGACCGTCCGCACCCATCATCCCAAGGGCCCAGTCTAATCCTATGGCGAATCCGCCATCAGGCCCTTGCGTACCGCAAACCGAACATGCTTCAAGTCCTCTTGATAAATTGATGCAAATGATGACGGAAATGTCAAAGCGCCAAGAAGAGAACATGACCTCTCTTCAGCACCAATTGGCGCAGCAGAATGCTAAGATCAGTAAACTACGCATGGCGACTCGATCTCAGGGCACTCTTCCCACCCAACCTATTCCAAACCCGCGAAATTTCGTACCCCGTGGTCCTCAACCACAGGTACGACCTTCTCAAGGGCAGGTTAATCAGATTCTGCAAGCTCCGAGAATTCCACCGGGATTTCAGGCTAATCCCGCTACAGCACCGCACTCTTATGTCCCTATTGCAAACCCTCCTCTACCGTAAGATCCCACTGGACCCGCATCGTCAATGCTATCACTACAAGGAGCGGTAAGCAAACTATCGATCTGCCTCGACCTGATCCTGGCCCGTCTTCTTCATCGCCCTCTCATCCGGGATGCGCACCGCATTCGCGAGAGGACGATACACCCAAATTGGTGCCAGAATCAGTCCCATTCCCTGAGGATCTACTGAGGGAGCCAAAAGGCAAAACGAAAGATACGTAGGCTTTTATAACCTGCATAATCTATTCAAGGATGTAGAAATCAAGGTACCCCTACTCAAGGCTATCGACCACATACCTATTGTCACCCGATTTTTCAAAGACTACACAACACCCAGGCAACAGTCAAAGAAAACTAAGAATTCGGTGGTTCTCTCGCCCCATGCGAGTTGTGCTATACTGTCAAATCTACCACCGAAGCAGAAAGATCTGGGCACATCGCTTATTTCCTGTAGCATCCAAGGCTGCAATTTTAACCGTGCCCTGCTTGATCTAAGATCTTCCATCAATCTTATACCGACCATCACACTCGAAAAATTTTCCTTAGGAAATCTGAAACCCACCCCTGTCACGTTACAGTTGGCAGATCATTCTGTCAAAATCCCAAAGGGTGTGGTGGAAGATGTGGTGGTTAGGGTCAATAGTCTATGTTTTCCTGTTGACTTGTTTTAGATATGGAAGTTCCTAGCTCACTTTCTGATTGTCCGATCATCCTTGGTCAACCTTTCTTGGCCACAGCCCGTGCCCATATCGACTGTGAGTCAGGCTGTATTGAGAATGCTGGTGGATCTGAAAAGCTCAAGCTTAACATCTTCAAGGCAGCCAAGAACTTTGATTGCGATTGTATCGAGGATGACACGTCTGACGAGGACATGGCCGTCAGCGCGTGTATCAGACTAATTGGGACTTATTCTGACTGCTGCAGATTACCTGCAAACACTGACGATTGCCTGACCAACACATATTGTGACGTTCCCCCATCCCTCCCTTGTCCCGCACCTTCTCCTAGCCAGACTTCTGACGAGGTTTTCTCCGCTTCCCATACCTCGTGGTCTAAGTCATATCCGGGCTACTCACCGCCGGTCCATACTCTTGAAGACCGGATTGCCCTTTCTTTCCCGCCAAATCAGGCGAAGTTGCAAATCCACACTGGGACCTTGAGCCCATATACTTCTCACTGGGGCTATTTCTTTTTTGGATCCATCTATCTAAGAAGCCCCTCTTCTTGGCCAATCTGAGGGCCAATTTCTTCCTCCTGAACTGTTCTCCGATCCGCCTAGGACACTCTCATCCCAAGAAATGCCAGACCTTTCACCATCCACTCCCGAACTGAAAGGCTGCCTAGTACACTTAAATATGTTTTCCTGGGACCAAATGAAACGCTCCCCGTAATCATCAATTCAAAATCGGCCAGGGAGCAAGAGTGCAAACTAACGAAGGTCCTCATAGAACACAAGGCAGCCATTGGATGGTCCTTATCGAACTTGTCTGGCATTAGCCCCTCCTACTGCACTCACCGTATATATACGGAGGAGGAGGCTCGACCGTCCCCCGAGATGCAGCGACGTCTCAACCCTAACATGCTGGAGGTCGTTAAGAAGGAAATCATTAAGTGGCTGGATGCGGGTATAATCTACCCGATCAGTGATAGCCCCTGGGTGAGTCCGATTCATGTTGTGCCCAAAAAGGCAGGACTTACCATCCGTGTCAATGACAGGGGCGAATCCATCCCTGCACGCACTCCTACATCTTGGAGAGTGTGTGTAGATTATAGGAAACTCAATGCTGCAACTAAGAAATATCACTTTCCACTACCTTTCATTGACCAAATCCTGGAGTGGTTAGCGGGAAATAAATTTTTCTGTTTCCTAGATGGATTCTCAGGATATAACCAGGTGGCAATTGACCCCCGGGACCAAGAGAAAACCACTTTTAACTGCCCCTTCGGCACCTTTGCATTTAGAAGGATGCCATTCAGACTTTGCAACACGCCAGCAACTTTCCAGAGATATATGCTGGCAATATTCCATGACATGGTAGGTGACTTTCTCGAGGTCTTCATGGATGACTTTTCGGTCTTTGGACCATCTTTCGACGAATGTCTTGCCAACCTGACCCGTATCCTTAGGAGATGTATTGATGTAAACCTCGTGCTTTCTTGGGAAAAAAGTCATTTTATGGTGCACGAGGGAATTGTTCTCGGGCATATCATCTCCGATAGGGGTATCGAGGTTGACAGAGCTAAGCTTGACGTAATTGCTGATTTACCTATGCCTAGCTCTGTCAAACAAATCCACTCCTTCCTGGGACACGTCTATTTCTATAGGAGATTCATCAAAGACTTCTCCAAAATTTCTCGACCCTTAACTCATCTCCTATCAACCGACGTACGCTTCGATATGGGCCCCGACTGCATACGAGCATTCACGCAGCTGCATAATGCTGTCACCAAGGCCCCTGTTCTCCAGCCACCTGATTGGTTCCTTGACTTTGAACTCATGTGTGATGCTTCCTACCTTGCAATCGGAGCCATCCTGGGACAAAGATGCGATAGACACCCCTTCGTGGTGTACTACGCCAGTAAGACGTTGGACAAGGCCCAGCGTAATTATACTACCACTAAGAAAGAACTACTGGTGGTCGTCTTTGGGCTGGAGAAATTCCGCTCCTACCTTCTGGGCTCACACGTTATTGTTTTCACTAATCACGTGGCCATTCGCCATCTCATGCACAAGAAGGATGCCAAGCCTAGACTGATTCATTGGATCCTTCTACTCCAAGAATTTGACATTGAGAACCGCGATAAGGCCGAAGCCCAGAATGTTGTAGCTGATCATCTTTCCATACTAGACCTTGACCATATTGGACTTACTCTGCCGATCAATGAAATTTTTCCTGATGAGCACCTATTGGCAATTAATGTGGTGAGTGGACCGTGGTATGCCGACATTGCCAATTACCTTACTTCTGAATCACTTCCACGTGGCTGGCCTAAAAACCAGCGCGAGCGTCTCATGGCCGAAGCAAAGTATTATTTTTGGGATAATCCACTTCTTTTTCGGATAGGTGCTAATCAAATCATCCATCGCTGTATTCTTGACAGCGAATTCCCCAATGTGCTGTCCTTCTGCCACGATCAGGCCTACGGAGGCCATTTCTCTGGGAGAAAAACTACAACCAAGGTGTTGAGTGCAGTTTCTTTTGGCCCTCCCTTCACCAGGATGCACACAATTATGCCAAGCATTGCACTAGGTGCCAGTCGTTAGGGTCAATGTCACGTCATGACATGATGCCCTTGCAACCCATCCTAGCTGCAGAAATCTTCGACATTTAGGGAATTGATTTCATGGGTCCCTTTCCTCCTTCCAACGGCTTCGAATTCATTCTCGTGGCTGTTGATTATGTTTCAAAATGGATCAAGGCTATTCTTGCGTGCCGTGCTGACCATGTTATATCCACTCGATTTGTCAAAACCACATCTTTGCGCACTTTGGGATCCCTCGAGCCATTATCTCGGATGGAGGAAGCCACTTTACCCATGCTTCTTTTCGGGCACTTCTGAGGAAATACAGAGTTCACCATCGTATTGCATCCCCGTATCATCCTCAGACGAACAGCCAGGCAAAGGTGTCGAACCGGCAAATCAAGCAAATTCTCCAGAAAATGGTTCGGCCTAACCGTAAGGACTAGTCCGACAAGCTGATTGATGCACTTTGGGCGTATCGGATCACCTTCAAGGCTCCCCTTGGTATGTCTCCTTATAGAATCGTTTACGGGAAGCCTTGTCATTTGCCTGTGGAGTTGGAGCACCGTGCTTATTGGGCGGTTCGCCAATGTAACCTCGACCCAGACCTGTGTGGTCGAGAAAGGAAACTCCAACTCCAAGAGCTGGAAGAGCGCCGTTGTGAAGCCTATGATTCTGCTTTAACTTTCAAACAACGCACTAAGGCTTTTCACAATAGTCGTATTCGGCAGAAAGAATTTGAGCCATCTCAGCAAGCTTAGCTCTACAATGCCTGGCTCAAATTCTTTCCTGGTAAATTGAAGTCCAAATGGACTGGTCCTTTCCTGGTGTCGAGACCATTTCCCAATGGGGCCGTTGAGATTGAAGATCCCAAATCTGGGCATAAATTTACGATCAATGGGTAGCGTTTGAAACCCTATCTTACTCATGAACCTGCCCCCGTTGGAGAAACTGTTGCCCTGCTGGAGGGTAACTAATTTGTGCCTCATTCTTAGTCCAGCTGGGGACATTAAATTCAGTGCTCGTTGGGAGGCACCCCAACAACACTCACCATCCACCATCACTTTTCACTTCACTGTCACGATCACTTCACTTTTCACTTCACCACCCACCATCCGCCCACCCTACCACCCTACTGTATACCCTGCACTTCAGCTCTCGTTACCCGATCTTTCGTCCTTTCTCTACCGTTCCCTGCATGCATATGAGGACATAGCATCGTTTGGCATGGGGGGGTGGATAGGAATCTATAGGATCTAGGTATTTTAGGGTATCATGCAGTTTCCATCTATCTATATATATATATAAAATGGTGTTTAGTAATTATCTGAAAGCTGAAACAAAAATACAATAAGTGTTTATGGATATTCAACCTCTGTTTTGAAGACTTTCCAGGCCACAGAAGCTTGATTCGCTCAGGCTCGGCTTAATTCACTTGAGAATTGACAAAATAGATCGAAATCTCTCCTAACTATGGGTGTATTCTTGTACCTGAGACATCAGTACAGGATCCGT
This sequence comes from Thalassia testudinum, assembly GCA_037157565.1. Lineage (NCBI taxonomy): Eukaryota > Viridiplantae > Streptophyta > Magnoliopsida > Alismatales > Hydrocharitaceae > Thalassia > Thalassia testudinum. Next base: position 42,485,501 of record JAZHRO010000015.1, on the reverse strand, counting down.
TGGTTTACTTCTACTCGAGAGCCTAAGTAATCTTGGTTCACACTACACATATCAAGAAAGACCAGGTGAACATAAGATCCAACCCTAGTGTTCATTAGGGAAGGTGGAGTCCTTACCTGTGTGCACAGGTAGACTTTTTATCCCAGGCTTTAGTCTTGTGTTTAGGAGATACTCTTTCCACCAAAAAGAAACTCTCCCACCAAAAAGAAAAGTGTGCTCCTCCAAATAATGTTGTAAGAGATATACTGACACGTGTTTCAAAAAAAAAAAAAAAGATGCAAATAAGTCAGTATATCTCACAAATATCTATAAAGTCTTCCTCCTAAAAAAAAAGTTCTTCAGGGCATGTCGCAAATACCCTATTTCCTTTGAGCCACAAATGTCAGAAAATGGGAGTTGAGTTTCCATCATCTTTTTAAGGGTCAATCCGAAGACACGAGCTGAAACTGGGACCAACCTGTACTTAAAAATTCATGAAACCCTAGGCTTCAGTCTTAATGTTCATCTAGTCAGTCTTGATCCTTCACTATGCGCAAGCCATAATCTCTTGAGCTCTCGAGTACGGCAAAAACCTCCTGGGTCCTGGAAATCGTACTTAAGGTTTAAATATCAAGAGTCCTGGTTAGTTGAGAGATGATCTAGGTCATGTGAGACTTAAAGTACTGGTAGTCTTCTCTGTAATTGGTTCTCACAATATCCAACATTAAACACACTTATGTCGCCTCAGAAGAAAATCTTCAGCTTAAGATCATTTCTAAATACAACACAAAAAAATGTTTTGCTAGGGACTAGCAAAAGATAGGCATGGGAGTATGATTGCACCACAAAAGTACACCAGCAATTGTGCCATCTTATGCTATTTTCTAGCATTACCAATGCATATTAGGTATCCATAGTCGCATTTGTGAAAATACATGCATGCATGCATTTAATTGAGAAGGGAGGAGAGTGAATAAAATGGCCTCGCAATTACATTTTTCGTCAAGTGCTACTTTGCAAAATTCACCATCTTTATTTCTTATTCTTATTTGACTTTCAAATTCTTCTTCCTGTAGCTACAAGACATGGCCTCTTCTTCCTCACACCATGCTCTACACAGCAGCCTGCCAAGCCATGCAAGCCACTCCCTGCAGCCGCATGCACAGCCAGGGCATGGCTGTGCATGCTTTCTTCCTCTATAAAACAGGCGTGCCTCCTTCTTGTAAAGGGGAGCCTGGTCCACCAAAAAAACACACAGTAGCTTCTCTTCTCCTTCTAGGCCGTCCCCACCCCTCTCCCTCCATACGCAGGCCCTCCTCCTCTGAGGAGACACTCTGCGAGCAAGAGCACCTCACAGTGGTGCACAACCACCACTGTGAGTCCACCACCGCCCAGCTCATCAGAGAGCCGGTGGGCGTGGTGGTATTCTCTATTTCAACTTTTTCAAGCCATTTTCGCCATTGGAGCAGGAGCTTCAAGCTTTGAAGCTCAAAGCTCCGTACGCAGCAGCAGCAAGGCAGCAGCAGCCGCAAGGCCCTCCAGCGCATGCCTGCAGGCCACCCTCTCCTCCAGCGTGTGCCTGCAGGCACCCTTGCCTCCCTCTTCTTCACGCTGCACTCGCCTTTCCACCCGCAACCGGCCACCGCGCGCCCTTGCAGCGGTCGTCCAAGCTTCACCACGCATGCAAGCCAACACCCGCAGGCCACCATGCGCCCTGTCACGCTCCTTCACCCGCAACCCTGCCCTCTCCACACGCCCTGTCGCGAACCACCTTCCACGCGCGCGCCTCTCTTCCACGCGCGCGCCTAGCCGTCCACGCCCTCCGCACTCACAGCACCGGGCGCAAGAGGTTGCGTGGCTCGCCCGAGCACTATAGCCACTATTCATGCATTTTAGCGGAACACTGTGGCTACAGTGCGGTGACCGGTAAGTTTCTCACTTACCCGGTAACCCAGCGCACCGCAACCGGCAGCAGCCCACGCCCGCGTCCAACCCCCGCCTGCTCCCTTCGCTCGCGTACGCCTCTCCACGCAGTGCTGTGCGCTGCGGTTCCTTCCTCCGCGCCACTCCCTCCTGCCAACGCGCACCTCTTCGCGTGCCTACGCACGTGTGCGTGCACTCCCCTACGTGCTTGGCAGCAAACGATGCTTGGAGGACCCAGCCAACTTAACTCCCAACTCCAGCAGAACCGAGTGCTCTCTCTCTCTCTCTCTTTCTCTCTCTCAGCACTCTCTCCCTCTCTCTCTACAGAAACACATACACACACACTCACACTCTCGCACACACACACTCTCACTTATATATTATTATATACTTATATATTTATACATATACATATATATATTGATATATATACATATATTTATATACATATATACACATATATATATATATACACAAATATATTTACATATATACATATACTTATATACATATATATATACATATATATACACATATACTTATATATATATATAAATATACATACATATACATTTATATATATATATATATCTATACATATATTTACATATCCATATATATATACATATATACATATATATAAGTACACATATACCTATATAGTTATAACCATATATATATATATTTTTTCATATCGCACACCATACGTGGTATTGCGGGAATATCTGCACCAATTGCTGATATTCCTTGATACACGCGTACAGAAGGCATGTTCGCACACATCTTCCACAAATCCACCTTACACACGGCACTTCATCCTGTTGGTTGCGTCTTTCTAGTCGACGACCGACTCGACACCGTGCTACACGCCATCTCCGCCTCCACCTCCACCCCTTTATACATATATAATATATACGTATATATATATACTATATTTACTTTATTTCTGTTTCGCTTTCCTGCTAGTAAAAAGATAAAAGAATATATAAAAGAGAAAAGATAATCCTTGACTTGCAGGTACTCCATCTTGCAAATAGCAAGACCCGTTTTGGAACCCTGATTTGGCTCAAAGCCAAGAACCTAATTTTGAAGGTGTGCCTCAAGGACAAGAATTATCAGAAAAAAATCTAAATAGAAAAAAACATCAAAAACACAATAAACGAACGAAAGAGATTCGTTGTAGGAAAGGCATAGAAACTTGACTTCTAACCCCACTTCCTTGAGTTCAACCCTGGAACTAAAAGTGACCAAGATAAAATCAAGTAGGCCAGGTTAAAAATTTTTTGTAAAGAGATGGTTAGGCTCGATTTAGGTTAACCATTATGCGCATTTCAACGATAAAATCACCATATTAACATAACCTAACCGGGTCCCAACCACATCCCTTTCAGTTAATCGTAAATAATCTCAAAGTAGGCCCAGAAGAGCGAATCAGTCCTTAAGGCCAATGTCTAATCGATTTTATTGAGGCCTGGGATTGTAGTGCTTATGGAATGTGGTGGGCCCTTAAAATGGGTTGTGCCCTTAATGATCAATTGAGTATGTGTAAGTGCGTGCACAACCAGGGTTTTCAAGTAAGATTATTTGTGATGAGTAGATTTTAATGTTCAAATCTTGCTTAAGTAGCTTTTAGGGTTTAGAATTAGGTTGATTTCAATCAAGTTTGAGGCAAACTAGGTTTTCAAGCACGGGTGAAGATTGCCTTCCTTTTAAAATCAAAAATAAAGTGGAGTGCCTAGTATGAACCTAGATTGAAAACCCTAAGAGGAAGCTACTTGGTGAGTTGGTTTTATGTTGAGTGTTGCAGCCCAAACAACTCAAACAATTGGCCACAATTGCACCACTAGGTTAGGCACACATAAATGATTAACCTAGAATGATTTCTACTCTTTTATGTGTTGATTCATGTGTACCGGTTCCACATATCAGAATCCGATTGAGTAGAAGAAAATCAATTAGGTTAAGTGCCTAGAATGTGGGTGTATGTTGTGTGTATGTTGACTTACCCCACAAAATTATCTTCTTCTTTTTTATATGCAAGGGTGAAATGTGAGTGTGAGTGAAAATCCAAACAACCAAACTAATCCTAAGATTTATGCAAACACCTAAGTTAATTGGAATTTGAATTTAATGTTATGAAATGAAATCTATGGAGGGGGAAGAATGGGGAGCACTTACAGTCGTCTTCAACTGCACTTTACTCCGATCTACCGCTGGACGATTCCATGATAGAGGTATCTGCAAAACAATAGACACGAGAGAAAGCAAGTTAGAAGACAGTAAAGTGCGTGAAATGCGAAAAGAACATCAGAAAATCGTTGCCCCCTCGGCAATGGTGCCAAAATGTTGAACGTCAGGGGACTACGCTACTGGAATTGGTTTTGAAAACCTATTGTTGTAGTTCGAATAGCGAAGAACTCAGGTTCAACAAATAAAATTTATACCGGAATAGAAATCTCTGGTCGAACTCAAGGAGGCTACATCGATCAAAATTCGCAATTATATTTTTTTGTGTTTTTGTTTAAAGAGCGGAGTAATTACAATGCAATGGAATCAATATAAACAATAAGAGAGAGAGAAAGAGAGAGAGAGAGAGAAATATTCACTTGATGTTGCAAAATGTTTGTACAACTAAGAAAGTGAGAAATTACACTAAAAAGCAGGAAAACTATTACAACTAGAAAGCAAAGAAATTCTACTCTAGAAAGTAGGAAAAAGGAATGGGAGAGAGAAGTTATCCTCCTAGACGATCGCTTGGAGGATGAGCTGGATGAGACAACGCCTAGAAGACGAGGAATGGAGTGGGAAGAAGGAGGTCGAAGTAGGAGAAATGGGAACGAGGCAGCACATCATCATTGTCGCGGGATTCGCTTTCGGAATGGGGGCAAAAATTTTATTTATCTCTTGAGGAGCATCTCGGGTGTGGGACAAGCTTCTCTTGAGCTTCAGAGAGGGAGAGAAGAGAAGGAAGGGATGAGAAATTCATATAGAGGGGGTCTCCTTTTATAGTTGCAAGGAGTAGGAGCATTTTGGACATTTTAATTTGAAAAACATTAATATGGGACCTTTAGTGACGGACTTAAACGTCACTAAAGGTCCGTCGTGGCCAACATGTGCGTGCACCCGCTCTTCTCCGCTCAAAATTCCCGTGCACATATGCGCAATATCAGTCGTCCGATCAAGAGATCGGACGGCTTAAACCATCCATGCTCGCGCCGCACGCTCGCGTGCGATCACATGTCAGTGCCGCGTGTCTGATCGTGCATGGGCGCTATCGCTCCCTTAGCGCTGCACGATCTTCATCACACAGCTCCGCTCGCTTGCCCACTCCACGCGCGCTCTTCAATTTGAGGCAAAGCACAGCTCGAACGCGCGACCTTCGTCTCGCCCACAGCAGCGCGACCGTTGTGCTATGGCTGTTGCTTTGTCACAAAGAGGATTTTAGGGTGCAGATTCGTGGCCGTTGAACCGAGATCCAATGATCCAGATCCACTGCACTCTTTCACTTGATGAAGATGAAGCGGCTGATCAGATTCAATCCTGGCCGATGGATCAAGATGCAATGGCTAGGATCGTGCGATAGAAATCCCTTGGAGATGCAACAATGGTTCCTCAGGGGCGATTGGGTGGCTGGGATGGCTCCACGTGGCGCCATCCTCGCCGTCCATCTTTCGAGTGATGTAGATGGTGCCACAGGTATCGGATTGGACTGATTTTCATGCCGTTAGGCTGTGATCGTTGATCCGAATCCATCCATGCTGCCCGATTTGTCGTCTAAGGTGCAGATTAACACCATCTTTGCCCATTATCTTTAGGGTTCCTCGATCTCTATCTGGTGCTACGGATGTCCGATTAGGGCAATCTTGGAGTCGTTGAACTCCAATCATCGCCCTGATCAAATCTGTACAGTTGGATCTTCAATCCGAGGCCCCGATAAAAAGTCACCCTATCCCTGACCATAAAAAGGAGATAATTACTGTACAATTTATACAATTTGATCTAAACACATGATTATGCATGTTATGCACTATTTACAATGTATGATGCTAATGTAACACTAAGAACATTCATTAATAGACATTTTAGGTTAATCAGATATATGCACATCAAGTCTTGTGACTGGTGATAAGTCCACTTTAGTGGACCATTATTTAGCCTAAGAACTCTTTAATTATCTGTTCTTAGTTTCTAATTAATTAGGAGTTAATTGATAATTCACCATAGTTTGCATATAATTTTGTGCACCAATTTTATAATATATGGTTATGATAATCTATATGGTTGATGCAGGGTAAGTGCAAGAGACTAGAAGGCATCATTCAGATGTCCAAAGTCATTACATAAGACATCTTGAGGACAGTTTGGACATATGATAACCATCAATTGTGGATCTGCAGCAATTTACATTTTTAAGGCATCCCGAACTGAATCTAGATGTCTGATGTGCCCAACCTAAATAGAGCACCGCCTTCCTCCTCGCAACAACTCCCTCCGAGTATCAACACCACCACCGCTTCGCCACTGCTGCCAATTCATTGGAAGAGTCGAGTCCTCGGGGAAAGGAAATAGATTGGGAGAGAAAGCCGCAACAACAAGAGGTTTTAAAAAGAAAAGGCCCAGGCTTTTGGAGAAATCAACTTATCCCCCTGGCAGAGACTTCTTCTCTATTTGCACCATTGTGCAACAGGCAGGCACTGTGGGACTTCTGCATGCACTGTGGGACCTTTCGCGAGCTTCTTCTTCCTCTTCTTCCTTCCACCTCCACCCACCCTCAACCTCCTACGCATGGTGACAGCAGCAACCCATCACCACCCTACGCACGCCCGTGCGTGCACCACTTCATCACGCAACCACGCCTCTATGCACCACCACCGTCCATCATGCCTCCACTGCACAAGCTCATCTCCTGCGCATCGTACACCTGCATCTCCCCTTCCACGCATGGCCAGCAGGTGCGTCACAACAGCAGCAGCGTGCTACCTCCAGCCTGCCCTTCTTCTCTATGTGCGGCAAACCTCCTCGTGCGACCAGCAGATCCCACGCGTGATGCCTAGCCATGCGCGCGTAGATGCAGTAGCCCGCTGATAGCGAAATACGCGTGATTTGTAAAAGCGGGTTTTTAGTGTCGCTGCAACGCGTAAATTCGCTTTCGCTTTTAAATTTATATCCTAGATAGGGGAGTATCTAGGGTCGTCCAAGGAGGCAAAAATTGCAAAATTAATCCTCTTGCTTACAGATAGATCTCAACTTTCTTTTTGATATTTTTCAATATGTAATTCTTTTTTTGTATTTTGAAAAGACTAGGGCAAACTGCAGATTGTAGCGAAAAGAACTAACACCTGCAAATGATTAACCAAAATCCAAAAGATAGAAATATCTTCTTCCTAAGCTCACTCTAGGCAAGTGGAGGCCTAGGGTAATTAGGAAGAAGAGGTGAAACAAGTGCTAGAACCCAAACAAACAACTACAATAAAAAAAAAGCTAAAAGAAGGCAATTTTGATTGAGTAGAATGAGTGTTCTTTTCAAGGACAAGTAGAGGAATGCTTCTACTAGAATTAAACAATCTAAAAGCAAGAAAAGAAACACAAATCTTCTTGTAACAATGGTGAAGAAGGTTGTCTTCTTGCTCCAAGCCTAGCTGCTCCTTGGCTTGAAAAGAGGGCTTCCTTCTTCTCCTTCCTTGAGAGCTCCTCCAAGGTGGAAGCTACCACCTTTAATGCTCTCTCCAAAGGGGTGGGCATGCACCACCCTCAAAAACTCCTCCAAGGTGGCGTGACCACCTTCAAGATCTCCTCCAAGATCTTCCTTGCCTGGCTTCTCCTTTGGCTGGCGTGACCCAAGAGAGAAGGGAAGAGGGGAAGGCACCAAGGGGACAGAATATCCCCTTAATCTTCTTCTTCTTCTTCTCTCTTGGACGTGGGCTTCTTGGTGGAATATGAGAGTGAAATTGCTAGCCAAGGATGAGTTGAATGGTGGTGGGTAGTGGTCTTTTTATAGGGTAGGATGGGGGGTTAAGGTGCCCCTTGAAATGGAGGGCTAGGATGGAAGAATGGAGGTGGTTGGTGATCCTATGGCTAAGGAGAGTTGGCGCCAACTCAAGGGGTGTTAAAGGGGGTAGTTATGGTGGTGTTGGTGTCTTTTGGTGGTGGAGAGACACCACCATGTTGGCGCCAACATGGGGTCTTCTAGAAGGGGGGTTAGGTGGATGGTGGAGATGAATTCAAGGGAAATTGTGTGGTGGAGATGAGGGGGGATTTTGGAGGGAAAAGTGGCGCCATTAAGGGGGTGGTTAGGGTAGTTTTTGGTGCCACTTTTAGGTGTCTTTTGGAGGTGGTGGGCAGGTTAGGTTGGTGCCAAGTAGGTTAGCTTATGTGGAGCTTAGGTGGAGCTAGTTGGGTGGAGTTGTTAGGTGGGTTTTTGGGGTGGTACAAGCCAAGGAAGTTGGAGCATAGCTAAGCTAAGCTAAGCTAGCTTAGCTAATGGTGGAGTGGAGGAGAAGGTAATGGAGCTAGGGTTTGGAGGAAGGAGCTGAGGAGGAGAAGTCTGGAGCTAGAGCTGGAGCTGGCAGTTGCTGAAGAGGCTGGCATGGGGCTACTCTAGCTGGCTTAGCTTGCTAGTTCTTTGCTAGTTGCTAAGCTAAGCTAAAGTGAGCTAGCTTCTACCAAAATGAGCTGAGGTGAGCTAGGTCTGGTGTTCCCGGGGAGAATCAAGCTGGTTGAGGCAGCTAAGGTAGCTTAGCTCAACTGAGTTGAACTAAGCTGAGTCCCCAGGACCTGGACTTGAGCTTCCTGAGCTGGGATGAGTTCTTCTTCAGCTGGCTAGAGCTGAGTGGAGCTGGATGTAGCTGGATCTGAGCTGGGGTGAACTCCTATCAACTTAGCTGAGCTAGCTAGAGCTCCCTGTGGACTAGTGGGAGCTGAGATGAGCTAGACTCAGCTAAGTTGAGCTGGATCTGAGCTGACTTGAGCTAGGGTGAGCTAATGTGAACTCTCTTAAGCTGCCATCCAGCTGAGATTAGCTGAATGGAGCTAGGATGAGCTAACCCTAGTTCAAGTAAGCTAGGTTCCAGCTGCAGTGAGCTGGATCAAGCTGAGGTGAGCTGGATCAAGCTGAGGTGAGCTGGATCAGGCTGAGTTCCAACTAGTCTGGGCTTCTCCTTCACCATTTGCCTTCTTGAGTGCTAGGGCTTTAGGGATCTATATATCTGTACATCCCTAACACTCACAAAAACATATTAAAAAGTCAATAAAAAATGCAATGCATGCCTAACCTATTTTATGCCTAAATGCAGCCCAAAAACCCATTTGCGGAGTAAAATCCTAAGAGCTAGGTTTGTTTTAATGCATAAGAATGATGATAAACTGGCGTTTATCACCCGCGTCCCCTCCTACAGCTTGCAGCCAGCAATAGGAAGAAGCTCCGCCAGTGTCAAGCTCTCCATCTGGCCGGTTCCGACCACCTCTCGTCGCAAGACCAACATCAACGTGAAGCACTCGTCGCGGTGCACTACCCACTCGACCCTTGCATCCAGCCATGCCATCTCCACCGCGTGTGCTCAAGGGGAACAAGCTCCCCTATTTTGCTACAGTAAAGCTTCAATTAGTATTTACACTAAATGCCATTGCGGATGTTGCTATTCATTTATTTATGGCATTAAATTATGGAAGGCAATTTGCATGGATATACCTCTTGTTTATTTGAATTACTTTTATGAAGGATTCAAAGCATAAGATGAGGTTATAGTAAATAGGGTTTATCCTATTGGAGATTAATACTTACATTTTTGCTATATGCCATGATCACTATTCACTTGTAAATGGAATATTATATTATGATGATTTTGCATGTGCACCCTTACATTATTGATTAATTCTTTAAATCAAGAAATTATGTTGAAAACACTTGCACCAGTTAGTATGCATACACATTGAGATTCCCTAATAAACAAGACATGACTCACAAGTTTAATAAGCTAATTCCTCCCTATGGAGACGACCTAACTATTTTCATGGTAAGATTCTGAGAATTAAAATGTTTTGAAAAGTGATTTTCTATCATGCGACATATTACAACGATGCAACATTTTATGTCAAAGTTTTTATAAAAAATGAAGATCGCCCTTTCAAATGGCACCGTTGTCGGGGAGGAAACACACCTATTAAATTTTTTAGGAATTTTATGCTATTTTTATGCTATTTTGAATGTTTTCTAAATTACTAACTGTAGATCTTCTTCTGTGCAAAAACATGCAACGAACGTGGCGAGCACGCACGACGGAGGCGATCTTTTTGGTGGACCTTGACGCCACCTGGAGGCCAGCAATGGGTGCTTGTAGGTCTTGATTCCACGCATGTAGGCATACAGAGGAGCTTTTTTCTGATTTAGTCATTAGATCTTAGTTTAGATTTAGTTTAGATAGACATTAGAACTTAATTTCTATCTTTTGGACCCTTGTCAGGTATTTTTGGGAATGTATTCCCAGTGTTTCTTTATTTCTTATCACTCTTGTATGCAAGAGCATATTTTCGAGAGCATGTTCCCATTTATTTAGATTATAGGATTATTCGAATTGTTTGAACTACATGTTGGTTAGTTAGTTAGGTTAGGTTTGTTTGCTTATTATTATTAAAAAATATATATATTCGAACTGCCTGTTAGAAGCTGCATATCTATAGGACGACCATCTAGGATTGAATGAGCAACATCTAGTTTGTCTAATTACATTGTATACATGCCTACATTGAAGAAAGCTGGAGTAAGGTATATCTTCTTCTTGAGCATCAATTACCTATCATGCATCTGCATTGAACCTAAATCTAAGACCACTAAAGTGCATGAATCGAATTAATTCAGTGGTCAATTTAAAAATTGGGACTGCTAAGAGGTTGGACCTTAAAATCTCTGACTTAAAATTGTGTTCAAAAGGATCTTATTTGCGAGATTTCAAAACTCAAAACACGAACGTATGATTGCACACTTGAGACACTATGCACCTCACACATAAGGTCACTAGATAAATTTCTACCTTTCCTTTTTGCACCACAAGGGAAGTTAGTCAGAAATCAACAAGCCTATCAACCAAGTTACTTCGGTTCCTCGTGCGTGGCCTCGATTCGAGACTTCCATCCCTTGCTTGTAGGTTGTAGGCACCGACGAAGGTCTACCTAGGAAGCATAATTTCTGCAAAACTTGTTTGGCCACCAACGGAACACCTAAGACCTAGAATCTACTAAAAATAGATTCCAATGTATTTGCGTTTGTTTTGACAGTGGTAGAGCTCTCTAGGAAGTTTCTCATTTCTTTTAAATCCTAAGAGAGTTTAACTTGCTTAATTGAAAGAAATGGACTATCCTTACTCCTATCATTTTAACCAGGATCCCATGTCCCGAGCGTATCCATCCTTTGATGGATATATTGATAATCCATGGGATCATTCATATTCTAATCCTGGGAGTATTGGCCTGATAGCTCCCACTTTTGAGCAAAGCCTAGGAGTAGGATTTTCCAATTCTAGAATCCCTACTTCTATGCAAACACCCAACCCTCCCACAATTCATGATTTTCCATATCGAGGTTGAACCGATACCCTAGGTAACCAGAGCCTATGATTGACTATCCTCCCCAATCTAATAGAAGTAACCTCTCCTCTTTTATGATAAAAATGCAAAAACAACAAAAGGAAATGATGGAATCTATGGGAGAGATGTTGAGGAATAGTCAACAATTAAACAAAGAAATTAGACATCTTAGCTACGCTCTTCCTAGTAATTCTAATCCCTACTCTTACAACCTTGATCATGAAAATAATTCTGAGGAAACCAATGACAATAGGGATCCCGTTTTACGTAGCTATCACTTAGACTCTCCCAATGAGACATGGCCACTAGAGGAGAATGACCCTAGTAATTATCCAACCGAGCTATATTGGAGTCAAAAGAAAGGGAAGATGGTACCTCTTGAGGACCTTGACACTAATGATAGTATTTTCCTTACCCCTGATAACCTGAGTCAAGGTCGTATTGTTCATATCACTTTCCCTATTAATTATCTGGTGGAATCCCATTCTACCCTTAGTAAGCCTACTTCTGACCCTCCACTTAGGGAATCAACACCTACCATTCAGCATCTTGAGGATTTAAATGCACCTAATGAAGGTGACTCTAAGGGAATGAAGGATGAATTAGATCAATTTTGGTCTCAGGGATACAAAGAGTCTATTTCAGAGGACGAGGATGACCCAATGGAGGAACCTGGACTGAAAATCTGAAGTGAAACACAGGGGGATTATGTGTTATTTGAGGACTTGTCCCATGAGGATATAAATAATATGGTGAAATCCAGATTCCTCCCTTCTGATTTTGAGAATCATCCTCCGCAAAATCAGGAGTTGATATTGGAGGAAGACAAACACAATAGTGAGAAGCCTAGGGGAGACTCTCAGGGACAATATACATCAATTGGGGATTTATACCCCGAGAAGAACAACGAATTCAGTGATATAGGCTTTCTCCATAACATTAAAGATGATAATCCTCCTAAAGATATAAGGATAATGAAGTAGCACACAAAGTCCCCGGAAAGGATGTAATTGACAAGAAAGAACCCAGGGATGGATTTCATGATAATTCTAATCTCGCTACTTCCCTATAAACCCAACTATCGTCAAAGCATGTTGATCATGAGTCTACTAATGAGATAGTAAATGTTATTCATGACTCATCTATTGTAGAGGAGCAGTTGGAGATTCATAAAACAATGAAGTTAGATAAGGATGTGGAAGATGAATTCTTATTGGGAATGGAACCTAAACAGACTAAGCCCTCTTTGGACTTAATAATTACTACACAATCACTCAAGCAACCTGTAGATTCCTTACCTAATCCTCGGCATAGGTCTCTGCTCATGTACATTCTTTCTAGAGAACAAATCAGGCCAGTACATCCTCGGGTAGAATGGCAAGTTTGGATTAATGCTTGTACATTTAGTCTCGCCATTCAAGGGTTTGAAATAATAATGTTTACATCTTTTAAAACCCTTCCAGCTTTGGAGGACCCTGGTTATCCTCCACTTATTCCATTTTGGGAGGTCCCTTTTCATATTCCTTTTATTATCCCTAGACCTCCCCAGGTAGCCTACAAGGTTCTCTATTTTCATATCTTTTGGCAAGCATTTGGAATCAGGCTGCGTCATCAGCTCACCAACATCCATGGCTACCTGTTTTCTAGACCCACGTTGTTACGCATAATTTTAGGGCCTAGCTTTTTCTGTCTGGAACCAGACTTACAAGTTCCCTATAAGTCTGGTTGCTGACAGAAAATGCAGCGCTTGTTGGGAGGCAACCCAGCATCCAGAATAACACCATTTTCAGGTGATTTCCTTCCTTTCTCCCCCTATTTTCATTTTACAATGAGGACATTGTAGGATTTAGGCATGGGGACGTGCATTTTGCATTTTAGGAAGTATTCATGCATTTAGGTTAGCATATAAAAGAAATTCTTTTCTTGAGCTGAATTGGTTAGTCTCTAGCAAAACATCTTTGTCATGGAGGTGTCATTAAAGATTTTTCTTCTTAAATTTTTTCTTAAGTTTAGAATCTAGTACATTTACTTCACTGGCATGTAGACTAGGTAATGGATCTTTGAAGAGAACCAATAAGCATTTTTAGTCTACTGAACCCTTGGACAGTTAAAAGGGAGTCAGGCATACTATCTTCTAGTAGATCCACCTCATATTTGTGAGAAGAAAGTAGAGAGATTACTGGTGCACTAAGTCTAGTGCAAGAACTCTTAAGTTTTTGACAATTAGATGATGATACTTCAGAGTTAGAAATAGTTTTTTTTTTTGAAACAGAAAGGAGAGCTATCGTCCTACGATAGTAGTCCGGAACAGTATATTATGTGCAAAGCAAGGGAGATTACAAAAAGGATTCCCAAGAGTGTATGAGGGACCAGCACTCTCTAACAATACTTTCACAACATACCAGCCTCTCCTGAAAAATTCTCTCATTCCTTGCCTTCCATACACACCAAAAAGTAGCAGCCATGTGGATATGTAGCTTCCCTCTCACTTCAAACCCATGCCAGATAGACTCCCACTCTGGTAATGGCTCCTAACAAATCTTTCTCCAGATGACATCAGTGATAAGGTAAGAAGAGAAGAGGTGATTCACATTATCAATGCTCATCTCACATAAAAAACACACATGATGATCAATACCCAATCTTCTGTGGCGTAGATCACTTGTGATTAACCCATCTCTCCTGCACAGCCAAAGGAAATTTGTACCTTGAGAGGGATTTTTAACAACCATATCTTCTTGTCAATGGAATCATGCCTCCATCCCTCTTCAAAATTCAACATTCTGTTATAGCCAGATTGGACACTATAAATCCCCTCCCACAGATATCTGTCCTCCATTCCAGGCCTAGGTCTGAAACTTTCAAGGTTTGATATCAGCCTTCTCTTTTCTTCCCATAACCGGGTAGCTCTTCTACTGGACTCCACACCATCCAGATCCAACTGCTGCTGCTGCAAGACCAAACCTTGCTGATCGTAGCATCCTTGTTAGCTGTTGCAGCAAAAGCTCTCGAATAGAGCTCCTTCAAGACACCCATTTCAAACCATCCCTCCTTCCAGAACCTGAAAGACCTGCCATCTCCAGGTAACGATTGCAGCAGATGGAGGTGAGCAGCCAAAGCCTTAGTTACAGATTTCCAGAAAGGTGATGGATAGTTGGGCTGAAGTCTGGATATCATGCTATTCGAAGCTTCATATCTATCTCTAATCAAAGTAGACCACGATTTCAGATCACCTTGCAGCAGCTTAATAGCCCATTTGAGCAGCAAGGCATCATTAAAATGCTGCAAGGATTTGATCCCAAGCCCACCCATCTCCTTAGGATAGCAGATTTGATCCCACTTGATAGGCTGCAAGAAACTGCCCTTATGTCTAGCTCCCTTCCAAAAAAATCTCTTCCTCATCACATCTAATCTTTTCCAAATGGATCTTGGAACTTTGAAAATGGAAAAGTAGAAGACAGGGATGGAGGTGATCACCGAGTTGAGCAAAATAAGTCTTCCACCTCTGGACAAGAACCTGCTATGCCAACCATCAAGTTTCATAAAAATCTTGTCAAAAAGGTAGTTCCAGTCACCTTTCTTCAACCTGGAAAACCTCAAAGGTAGCCCAAGATATCTGATAGGAAGACTGATGCAGGGAGTCATCAGGATGGCTGCTAAGGCTTCTTGCTCCTCCTCAGATAAACCAAAGCAGACCAAACCAGACTTGTCTCTATTTAACCTCAATCTAGAAAGCTCACCAAAGATATTAACCAAATGATGCAGGGCCAATGCTCCATCCATGGATCCTTCAACAAAAAAAATAGTATCATCTGCATATCGAAGAATGGGAGCCAGACTATTCCTACAAGATAGTGAATATCCTCTGACAAGACTCGCTTCAGAAAGCTTACAAGCAAACCAAGCTAAACTGTCAACTTCCAAATTAAAGATCAAAGGGGACAGGGGATATCCTTGCTTAATGCCACATTGAGGCTGGATCCATGCACCATAGGGTTTCCCATTTATTAGAGGGGTAAAGGAGGCAGTGGTAATACATCTCTTAACCCAGCCAATCCAAGTAGAGGGAAAGCCCCTTCTTTTAAGCACATCCCATAGATAAGGCCAACTAATTGAATCATAAGCCTTACGAAAGTCAACCCTTCACAGGAAGGCCTTGCATCTTCTCTTATGCCAGGCACAAACCATCTCTTGGGCCAAGATAAAAGATTCTTGTAGGGATCTACCCGGGAGGAAAGCAGACTGAGCAGGATGGACAAGATCTTGCAATACAGGCCTCGACCTATTAGCCAGGACCTTGCCAACCACCAAATACAAGGAGTTAGAAAGGGCAATGGGTCTAAATTCCTGGAAGGATTCAGCACCTCGAGTTTTTGGCAGAAGAAACAGATAGGATCTATTAATTCTTTCAAAGCCAAAATTGCCACTTTGGAATTCTCTAATCACTTCCATAACCTCAGAACCCACAATGTCCCATAGTTCTTTGTAAAAGAACACTTGGATTCCATCAGGACCAGGCAATCCTTCGCAGTTGAGATCTTTAATAGCCTTTAGGACTTCAGCTTCAGATATGGGATCAATCAGGCTGGACCCCTGAGAATCATTAATCATTGGCAGATCATTTACTGGCATTCTCTAGTTGCCCCTACCTGCAGCTCTTGAAGATTCCTTGAAGTATCTGACGGCCTCAGCTCTGATATCAGATAAAGAGGTAATTCTCTACCCCTCTATAACCATTAAAGAGATCAAATTTGTTCTCCTTTTAGAGCTAGCAACCAGATGAAAGAATTTGGTGTTTGCATCCCCCTCACTTAGCCATAGCTGCGTAGAATGCTCCCTCCAATCCATCTCCAATTTTAGGTCTTCTTCAATAACCACCCCCTGCCATCTTCTATCAGCAAGATCCAGTTCAAACAGATGATCCACAGCTTCCTTGGTATCCAGTTCTTGAACTTTCAGCAAGGCCTCATGACGCTTCTGATGTTTGAGAACTGAGACAATATATCCATACTCCTTCAGCATACCTTTCAGAGCCATAAACTTAGAAGCCAGTATGGAGGTGGCTGTGCCTTCACCCTACTGTGACCTTCACCAGCTGGAAAACATGTCTCTGAACCCCGTTTCCCTCAGCCAAGATCTCCTAAATTTAAAGTAGGATCCAGCCACCACCTGCTCACCATTGTCCCACACCAAGGGTGTATGGTCAAAAAATGGACATTCAAGACCACACACAAATGACATCTGGAAGAGATCCAACAGCTCAGCTTTACCAAAAAATCTGTCAATCTTGGACATGAGCCCATTACCATTCCTCCAAGTGAATTCAGCCCCTGATGAGGGAAATTTGCACATCCCTAATGCCTGGACCACCAATTGAAATCCAATGGTGGAGCTGTCGACCACCCCATTAGGTCTGTCACTCCCCACCAAAGTACAATTAAAGTCACCTCCAACAAGCCAAGCCCCCCCACCTACAAATTCTACAGCCAGATTCCAGTCCTCCCACAGTTCCTACCTCCTGTTAGGATCGTTTGTCCCATACACACCTATCACATAGAAGACATTGTCCCCCTGGCCTCTTGTGAATCTACAAGTCAGAAGGTGCCTAGCCACAGAAACCTCCTGCAAGCATAGCATCTACTTCTTCCACCAAATGGCAATTCCCCTAGATCTGTCATTGGAATTGACCACCACAAGGTCATTTGTAGATCCTACCCTCATCTCTTCCCATGCCCTGTCAGACTCACAATCAATGTGTGTCTCTTGAAGGATAGCACAGTCGATTTCCCCTTCATGCAGATATCTAAGTAGAGACCCCCTCCTGCTTCTATCGGGTACCCCACACACACTCCAGGTCAGGACCTTCATTTGGGAGTCAGGTCTGTCCCCTTCTTAGCTGTAGAAGTCCTGCTAACCTTCATCACAGCTGCAACGACTGATTAATCAACCTTTTGTGTGGGAGTGTGCCTTCTTAGCCTCAACTTGTAGGGAGGCTTCCCACTCCTAGTAGTAGAAGGAGTCTTTGACTTCGAGTGCACGACATCAGCCACAGGAGAACAAATCTGCAAGTTCAAGGAACTCACAAAGGAGTCCACCATAGTAGAATCAGCAAGCTCATTAATCATATTCATTATCAACCCTTCATCAGGCTCACCAAGCTGGGTTTTCAGATCCTCAATCACAACTTCATTAGACATAATCATTTCCTTCCCTTTAACATCCACCATTGCAGCTACCTCTTGGATCAGGGGTACTTCAGCTACATCATCTAGAGCTTCAGTCCTCATCTCCACAATTCCTAGGCTCCCAACCTCATCTACCAATTCCCTCGCTTTTGTGCATTCTGCCACCACCTCTTGACAATCACCATTTGGTTGCAAGGAAGGGGCTTTGGTCTTCAGCACCTCAGCATAGGAGGGGAGGTCTTGGATCAGAGGTACTTCAGCCACACCAGCCAGAGCTTCAGTCCTCGTCTCCACAACTCCCAGGCTCCCTACCTCCTCCACCAATTCCCTATCTTTAGAGCTTTCTGCCACCATTTCCTGATTATCACAGTTTGGTTGCAAGGGAGGAATTTTGGTTTTCAGCACCGCAACATAAGAGGGGGGCGATGTCTAGGCACGACCTCTCTATTTGCCACAATAAAATTCAAAAGGAGCATCCAAGAACTACCCCCACATCTGAGGATCAGTTTATCAGGAATGGTACCAGCCCTGAAGACCTTCACCCTCACATTCAGAAAACTGGCATCTCCTTCAGTCAGACCAACAACAGCATCCTCGGCCACAGATGCAAACCCAGTTATCATGTTTTCCACCACCTTCCTAGACCTTAGATGCAAAGGCAGACCTCTGATCTCAAGAACACCAGACTTGGAGGCTGCTCTTTGAGGGGGACGTTCAGGCAGAGATCCATCAAATGCGGACACTAGCCACCAGATCATAGATAATCCACCCAAAATGCTAGTTTGAAAATAATATCTTTCAACATCTATCGCACCCACATTAAATAGCACAAATCGTGATGAAGAAATAATCGCAATATTCCAAGCATCAGTTGATAGAGGAAGAGATCTCACCAGTTGCCGAATTCTGTCCACCGATATGGTACCCATAATAACCTCCAATCAAAGCACTACGTAGAGCCAGTTCCGCTACCTTGACATCCTCAGTCAGGGGAACCTCCACATCCATAGCGCATCCCCCGAGCATTGAGGGGGGAGGTGGGAGGGGCGTCTGTAGCTCACCCCTAGGTCATGGTGTATTGCAATCCTACCCCTAGAACCATCACAGGTCGCCAGACAAGAGTCCCGTTCGTGACCAAAACCTCCACGCGCCAGACAAAGCAATGGTCGCCGGTAGGTTGCCGCCAGGTGCCCCCGAAGCTGACATCTATAGCAGATCACCTCCCTTCGACTTCTGCCCCAACCATCTTGAAAAACCCTCCTGCCCAGGTTCCTACCTCCATCAGGGACATGGATGCCACATGCCTTCCTGCGCCAAGATCGCAAACGCCATACCGCCCATCCGTGATAATCATCGACACCGGCGCCGGGCCCCCTCGAGCGGCCAGCCATCCAATCTGGCTTTTCCCACCCAAAAGGGAATTCAAAATTTCACCTCCGATCCCAGCCTTGATACGCCTGATCTTGAGATGGGTTTCGAGTTAGGCATAGTTTTTGCTCTCTGTTCCTGTGTTCGTACATTGTGTGAATTCCTGAGAGTCACCAAATAAGGCAGATACACAGAGATTGAGTCTTAATAAAGCTATGACTATGGTGGGTGGTTACGACCATCCTTCATAGAGTCCTCGGCTGAAGGAGGGTAATAGTGTCAAAGGTCAGAAATATGCTTGTCCTATCCATTCCTTCCCGATGCCGAGTGTAGGTACTTCCACCAAATAAGCCACACAATATCCTCTTGACCATCATCATCCCTAATAATGTCTCAAAAATAAAAGTCTACGTCATGTTATGTTGATTTATAAAGAAAGAAAAAGAAACAATTATATTTAAAAGAAAAAAGAAAAACAACAACAAAACAAAACAAAATTAAAAAAAATAAAAAATAAACAAGAAGAAAAGAGAGTGAGAAAAGAAAAAGAAAAGAGTCCAAGTTTATAATTTTATCTTCATGACGATGTTTCTGAGGCAACAAAAACACCTATCGCGATCCACCAAATATGACCCATACCTACCTTTCAGTATTTTTGATCGCCTGTATACTGGCTGAGGACTCTAACTTAGTTGTAGAGTTATTAGGACTTTACTTGAAGTGTGAAAGCCATGTGAAGCCACCAAATAGTGAGTACATTTACGAAATCTGGTGAGATTTGTGATCTTAGAAAGAAAAGAAGGAAAAGAGTGAGCATAAAGGAACATCAAGAGAGCATAGTGTTCAGCCTCTCTCTGGGTTGACTCATTTGATAGTCTAGATATCTAGAGTCTGTAGTACTAAACTACATGTAGCACCAGATGAGTGTGTGCCACCAAATACAAATCCATTCAACTCGATATCTCCTACCTAAGCCAAAAAGCCGGGGTCAAATTTACAGATTATTTTCTGCTTTATCCCTGAGGGAAGTAGTTGCCTATCCTGATAGAAATATTTACCAAGGGATAAGTACGAACTACAAATGTAAGTTGGTTATTCTCACTTGGATCCGTTACGTAGACTATTATCACTTTACCTTTGTCTGGATCTCTAAATTTTTGAAATAAGAAAAGAAGAAACCTTCTCATTACTTCTATTGTTTTTCACTTGTTACTAGGGACTAGCAAAACTTAGGCATGGGGTATTTGATAAGTCCACTTTAGTGGACCATTATTTAGCCTAAGTGCTCTTTAATTATCTGTCCTTAGTTTCTAATTAATTAGGAGCTAATTGATAATACACCATAGTCTGCGTATAATTTTGTGCACCAATTTTATAATTTATAGTCATGATAATCTATATGGTTGATGCAAGGTAAGTGGAAGAAACTAGAAGGCATCATTCAAACGTCCAAAGTCATTACATAAGACGTCTTGAGGACAATTTCGACATATGATAACCATCAATTGTGGATCTGCTGTAATTTACATTTTTAAGATGTCCCGAACTGAATCCAAATGTCTGATGTGCCCAACCTAAATAGAGCATTGCCTTCCTCCTCGCAACAACTCCCTTCGAGTCTAGCGACACTACCACCGCTTAACCACTACTGCCAATTCATTAGAAGAGCTAAGTCCTTGGGGAAAGGAAACAGATTGGGAGAGAAAGCTGCAACAGCAGGAGGTTTTAAAAAGAAAAGGCCCGAGCTTCTGGAAAAATCGACTTATCCCCCTGGCGGAGACTTCTCTATCTCCACCACCATGCAAGAGGCAGGCATCGTGGGACTTTCTCGTGCACTGTGGGACCTTTAGCGAGCTTCTTCTTCCTCTTCTTCCTTCCACCTCCGCCTACCCTCAACCTCCTACGCACGGTGACAGCAGGAACCCATCACCGCCCCACACACGCCCGTGCACGCACCAACTTCATCGCGCAACCATGCCTCTACGCACCACCACCGTCCATCACACCTCCACTACGCAAGTGCATCTCCCATGCATCGCATGCCTGCATCTCCCCTTCCATGCATGGCCAGCAGGTGCGTCACAATAGCAGCAGTGCGCTACCTCCAGTCTACCCTTCTTCTCTATGCGCGGCACACCTCCTCACGCAACTAGGAGATCCCACGTGCGACTCCAAGCCATGCGCGCGCAGATGCAAAAGCCTGCGTCCCCTCCTACAGCCTGCAGCCAGCAATAGGAAGAAGCTCCACCGGCGTCAAGCTCTCCGTCCGGCCGGTTCCGACCACCTCTCGTAGCGAGACCAATGTCAACGTGAAGCCCTCGTCGCGGTGCACTACCCCCTCGACCCTAGCATCCAGCCATGCCCTCTCCACCGCGTGTGCACGAGGGGAACAAACTCCCCTGTTTTGCTACAGTAAAGCTTCAATTAGTATTTATGCTAAATGCCATTGCGGATGTTGCTATTCATTTATTTAAGGCATTAAATTATGGAAAGTAATTTGCATGGATATACGTCTTGTTTATTTGAATTACTTTTATGAAGGATTCAAATCATAAGATGAAGTTATACTAAATAGGGTTTATCCTATTGTAGATTAATACTTACATTTTTGCTATATGCCTAGATCACTATTAACTTCTTAACAGAATATTATATTGTGGTGATTTTGCATGTGCACCCTTACATTATTGATTAATTCTTTAAATCAAGAAATTATGTTGAAAACACATGCACCAGGTAGTATGCATACACATTGAGATTCCCTAATAAACAAGACATGACTCACAAGTTTAATAGGCTAATTCCTCCCTGTGGAGATGACCTAACTATTTTCATGGTTAGATTCCATGAATTAAAATGTTTTGAAGTGCGATTTTCTACCATGCGACATATTACAACGATGCAACATTTTATGTCAATTTTTATCGAAAACGAAGATCACTCTTTCAACTGGGCTCTGGACAACCGGCCGATGAGTTGTTACCACCGACAACTTGCCAACCATACCACCCTAGATGGTTCATTAGCTACCCAATTTTCGAAGAAACCACCGAAAAGTGAGTCAGTGTAAAAACTGTGTGTAGATGCATTGGCTTAAAGTCCCCCCAAATCAGAGGGCGAGTTGATAAGTCGCATACTTATCATCCCAATTTATTAGCAAAATTAAAAATGAATTTGAATTGGCAAGGACTTGAGACAAAGTCCACATTCGAGTGGACACCCAGGCTAATTAAGCCCGAAGACCTGAAGAGTCTAAGTATTCAGGTCTCAAAGTATCAATTCCTAAAGTTTGCAACTCCTAATGCCTAAGTTCTTGTCTCCTAATTCTTTTTTTTTTGTATTTTTTAATTTTCAATTTTTCTTTATTTTTTCTTTTAAAAAAAGAATCAAATAACAGGAAATGACTGTTATAGCTGACAAAAATGTTATAAAATATGTCCACCCCCATGCTTAGCTATTGCAATATCCTCATTGTGAAAAATGAAAGCATGCAGGATAGTAGAAGTGGAAGAATAGCACCTGTTTTCCATGAGACTCTGGTCAGCTTGGAACAGTCTTTACATGTGCTGAGTTTAGTGCCTTCAGCTGGGCGATGATCAGCCCGTGGTGGTTACAGCAAGGTAAGAGCAACCTTGTCCGAGACGGGTTCAAGGAGCACATGGTCAACAAAGGGTTTGAGATGCTATCCATTGACCTTGAAAATATTACCTGTCTTTGGGTCGGAGATTACAACGACCCCGTTAGGGAAAATCCTCTCAATAATGAATAGGCTGTCCCACTTAGACCTGAGTTTTTCGGGGAAAAGCTTCAATCTAGAATTGAAAAGCCAGACCTTCTGGTTCAACTCAAACTCTTACATGAAATCATCTGGTCATGGAGAGCTTTGGTTCTTGCCTTATAAATTCTGACATTTTCATAAGCATCATTTTGAAGCTCCTCCAACTCAAATAGTTGGAGTTTCCTGGTTTTCCTGGCCAACTCAAGGTCCACATTACATTTCCTGATGGCCCAAAATACCCGGTGTTCAAGTTCTACAGGTAAGTGACACGCCTTACCAAGCACTAGATGGAACTGAGACATACTGAACGACGTTTTGTACGTCATACGGTAGGCCCAAAGAGCATCATCTAGCTTTTGGGTCCAATCCTTCCTATCAGGTCTAATGATTTTCTACAAAATGTTCTTGCTCTCCCGATTGGAGACCTCGGCCTGTTCATTCGTCTGAGAGTGGTAAGGTGTAAAAATCCGATGGTTCACCCCGTATTTCCCCAGTAAATTCCGAAGCTGGGCATGAGTGAAATGTGTGCCACCATCACTGATAATGCCCTAGGAACCCCGAACCGACTGAAGATATTTCTCTTTACAAAATCGATGACCACCTTATGGTCATTGGTTCGGGTGGGAATTTCCTCAATCCTCTTGGACACGTAATTAACAGCAACCAGAATATGCTGGTGTCCAAATGAAGGAGGGAAGGGTCCCATAAAGTCGATGCCCCAAATGTCGAAAAGTTCGATAGAAAGAATTGGGTTTAGGGGCATCATATCTCTCTTAGCCATGTTCCCGAGTGTCAGGCATCGGGTGCATGACTTTGAGAATTCTTGGGCATCCTTAAATAATGATGGCCAATAGAATCCAGATTGCAAGATTTTTACGGCCATCTTTTTCCCGGAAAGGTGTCCACCACACGCGGATGTGTGACAAAACTCAAGTATGCTATGGAACTCGATTTTCGGGATGCATCGACGAATAATTTGGTCTACGTCAATGCGATACAACTCGGGATCATCCCAAAAATAATATTTGGCCTCAGACACAAGTCTATCCCATTGTTGTTTGGTCCAATCCTGGGGGATTTGACCAACGGCCAAATAATTGACAATATCCACAAACTAGGGGGTTTGGATACCCAAGATTGTGAGAATAGTCTCATCCAGAAAAGTATCAGAGATCGGCACATTCGAATGAGGAGAATCAATTAGGATTTTCGAGAGGTGATCCACCACTACATTTTGTGCCCCATCTTTATCCCTGACTTCAAGATCAAACTCTTGAAGTAACAGAATCCAGCGAATAAGCTGGGGTTTGGCATCCTTTTTGGCCAAGAGATGTTTCAAGGCTAAGTGGTCGGTATAGATGATGACATGAGAACCTAACAAATAAGCCCTAAATTTTGCTAAAGCAAAAACTACGACTAGTAATTCTTTTTCAGTAATGGTGTAGCTCCTCTGGGCCTCATCCAGAGTCTTGCTAGCATAGTAAATCACAGAGGGTTTTTTCTCAATCTTTTTACCCAAGACAGCCTCAATGGCATAATCAGATCCGTCAGCCATAATCTCAAATGGGGTTGTCCAGACCGGTGGTTGCAACACCGGGGCACAAGTGATTGTCGTTTTAAATAAATCAAATGCCTTACAACATGATTCATCAAACTCGAACGATGTGTCTTTGGCCAGAAGGTTACTCAAGGGCTGAGCAACCTTCGAGAAATCCTTAATGAATCTTCTGTAGAAACCCACATACCCAAGGAAAGAGCGGATCTGTTTTACAGATGTGGGTGGAGGAAGTCTAGAGATAGCATCCACCTTATCTTTATCAACTTCAATACCCCAACTAGAGACCACGTGACCCAGGACAATGCCTTCCGGAGTCATAAAGTGGCTCTTTTCCCAGCTAAGGACCAGTCGTGTTTTGATGCATCTATAAAGGATCAATTCCAGGTTAGCCAGGCAAGACTCAAAAGAATCTCTGAAAATGGAGAAATCATCCATGAACACCTCAAGACAATCTCCCACCATGTTAGAAAAGATGGCCAGCATGCACCTTTGAAAAGTTGCAGGTGCATTGCAAAGCCCGAACGACATTCTATGGAAAGCAATGGTTCCTTAGGGACATGTGAAAGTTGTCTTTTCTTGGTCTTCGGGATGGATAGGGACTTGGTTATATCCCGAATAACTGTCCAAGAAGCAAAAATATTTTTGCCCAGCTAACCTTTCGAGGATTTGATCGATGAATGGCAAAGGAAAGTGATCCTTTTTAGTGGCTGTGTTCAGCTTCCTATAGTCAATACAGACTCTCCAAGCAGAAGCTGAATGAGTGGTGAAGGTTTCCCCTTTCTCATTAGTCGTAATGGTTATCCCCACCTTCTTGGGAACAAGCTGAACAGGGCTAGCCCATGGACTATCCGAGATTGGATAAATAATCCTAGCATCGAGCCACTTGATTATCTCCTTCCTGACCACTTCTCGCATATTTAGGTTTAGTCTCCTTTGCATTTTGCGAGAAGGGCGGGATCCATCTTCCATGACAATACGATGATTACAATAAGATGGCTCGATCCCCCTAAGGTCGTGGATGGTCCAACCAATTGCCTCCTTGTTATTCTTAAGAACCTTAATTAGCCTCGATTCTTGCTCCTTAGTCAAATCAGCACTAATAATCATAGGGAGTGTGTTTTCAGGTCCTAAGAACTCATATTTCAATTTTTTGGGCAATGTTTTAATTTCAGCTGGGGTGGGTTTAGAATAGAAGGGAGGATGCTGATGAAGATTCATTAGGACGATCCAGTGGAAGAGGCTGGGAATGAACAAAATCAACAGCCTTTCAGAATGTGGCAAGTCTATCACGGAGGGTTGTGGGTTGGGTTCGCTAAAGCTGGTGGAGTCCTCGAGTGCACTGATTGTCATACAAGTCTCAAGATCCTAATCCTCGAGCTCCTCAATGAATCCACAATCCTCAAATCCTCTTATCACCTTAAAAATATCCAGAGTTAATTTCTTATCCCCAAAGGCGATCTCCATACTACCGCTTTCACAGTTTATATTGGCCTTGGTGGTAGCTAGGAACGGTGCCTAAGAATGATGGGCATGTTCCTCAAATCATTAGGTACATCCATGTCAAGGACGAGGAAATCTACAGGAAAATAGAAATCCTTGACCTTGATAATTACATCATCAATAACGCCTCTCGGTGTGGTGACCGATCGGTCCACTAATTGTAGCGTTACTGAGGTTGGCCTGAGTTCACGTAACCCAAACCTCTCATAAATAGAAGTTGGGATTAGGTTGATGGATGAACCTAGGTCTAATAATGCCCTATCAAAAGTGTATTCCCCAATAACGCATGATATCAAGGGAGCACCTTGATCTTTCTTCTTTTGAGGAAGGTAATGCAGGATAACAGAACTTGCCTGCTCAGAGAGAATCACCTTCCTCTGAGTGGGTTCTCTCGACTTACGCTTTTGGGTACACAATTCTTTCAAGAATTTAGCATAAGCCATGATATGCTTAATAGCATCGAGGAGTGGAATATTTGTCTCTACACTCTTGAATAAATTCAGGAGCTCCTCGTTGTTGTTTATGGTTTTCTTCTTCCTAGTTTTCAATAAGGCCTTAGGGAACGGGATATGGGTGGTATTTTCAATTTTCGATTCCTGGGCCCTATTGTCTTCTTCAACCTCCTCCTTTTCTTTCTCAAGCTCCCTAGGGTTTTGACTTCTAGAAGGTAATTCAGGGTTCTGGGTCTGCTTCCCACTTCTCAAGGTGATAGAGTTTGCAAAGGCATAAGGGTTTGGGTCTTGAGGTGGATTGTGAAGATTGGAGAGCCTTGGTTGGTCATGTAACCAAAAGAAGAAGATGATGAGGAACCCTACTCAACCACCTGAGCATGTGCATATGGGTCCCTTTGATTCCCGTACCCTTAGGCTCTATTGCCTTGATTTTGCACAATACGCAGGTTGGGTACGGGTTGAGATGGTAGGGATCCGGGTTGTCGGGTGTTAGCAATTAACCCATATTGCAAGTTATCCAATGATGTCTTCATTTGCTACATAAACTAAAGCATGGACCCTTGCATTTCTACGATCTGTCGGTTTAACTCAGCCTGCCCCACGGATTGTTGGGCATTCCAAGATGGCTGAGTGAAAGAGTGGTCTTCGTTTTCGTTGAAAACTTTGACATAAAATGTTGCGTTGTTGTAGTGTGTCGCATGGTAGAACATCGCTTTTCAAAACATTTTAATTCTCAGAATCTAACCATGAAAATAGTTAGGTAGTCTCCATAGGGAGGAAATAACCTATTGGACTAGTAAGTAGTGCTTTGTTTATTCTAGAATCTCAATAGGCATGCACACTAGTTATTGCAATTCATTCTTAACATAAGTTAGCATTTCTGTAATTACCCAAGAATATAGGGAGCCTACATGCAAAATAACCACTATGGAATACGTGAATGGTAATCTTTGTATTGACAAATATCGGCAATATGAATCAAAACCAAACCCATTCCCTATAACCAAATCCCATACGCTATCATTTATGAGATGAATGCAACTATATGTAATTCAAATAAACATGAAGGATATTCGTGCAAATTTACTGCAATATATTAAATAGATAAATAAGTGAATCTAGAAGCTACAATGGCATTAGTGGTAAATTTTAATACCCCTTGCACTGTTGCAAAATAGGGGAGACAGAAAGAGGGCTCGTGTGTGGAGGAGGGCCATCGGCTGGTGACGTGGCCGTGCATGGGAGTTCTCCTGAGAATGGTCGTCATCTTGGTGGTGACGGCAAGGTGTGAGATGGCCGCCAGTCGCCAACCGACCGCTTGGAGGAGCTACCGGTCTTGGGTGGTGGCTGGTGACGGAGGCGGCAATGGGTACTTGGTGCAGGCAATGGAGTTGCTTCAGCACGAGAGAGGGCAGTTGTCGGCGGTGCATGTGAGGAAAACAGTGGTCAGCGGTGATGGCTAAAGTGACGGTGATGGTGGCAGAAATGGGTTTACGTCAGGGGGATGAAACAGGGAAGAAAGGAGAGGAAAACGAAGATGAAGAACAAAGAATAAAAAGGAGAAGGGAAGAGGAGGGATGATGGCTGGTGCATGATTTGAGAGATGAGGGAAGCATGGTTGTGAGGACGCGGTGGCACAGTGAAGGCAGCAGCGAGCGGCTGTCACCATGCTCACTGCCGCCTAGGAGGATGAAGAGGTGGCCGCAGTGGAAGCTCGCAGTGATTCATAGTGTTCACACATTGCACGGTGTACGCCAGGAGCACGGTGGTAGTCTAATTCATGGTGCATGCCTATTGCACAGTGGAGGATGGAGGAGAAGGGAAGATATCCTTGCAGGGGGAGAAGATTTTGCCAGCCCCCCCTCTGTCAGGTGTGCAAGTTTTCTGTCTTTATAAAAATCCCATCGTCTGTTCCGCTTGCCTCCGGCTTCGCCAACAACTTGCGAACATCGCGAGTGGTTGAAACTGATGGATAAGTGTAACGACCCGGTTCCCGAGTCCCTACGAGACACGAGAACCAGACCGACTCGACTAATCCCAAGACCTAGTCGTCCAACGAGGAAGTAACCAAAAGACAGTAAAATAAACCACATTCAGCATGAATATAACTAACAGTAAGAAAGTACAGCAGTAAGGAAAGAAACTACTACAGTAGGTACCACCACAACAGTAAAATAGCATTTATCATATAACAAGAACTGCAGGTAAAGAAGGTACAGCGGAAACAAAAACTACTCACTAGAACAGAAACAAAAGGGGTACAAAAGGCTGTGGTAACTCTACTGGACCCTACTCGGCCCAGCGTCCTCTGCAGCCGCTGACCCTGGCTGCTCAACACCTGGTCCTGAAAAAGGTAACGAGTGTAACACGTCAGCAAAACGCTGAGTAGAGTGGCAAACTAACTAAAGGCAACAGTAGAGTGTACAGTAGCTGTTATGTTCTATTACTTCCTTTATTCACATCTTTCAATTTTTCTCACTATTTCATTTATTTCTCAGATCCTTTACTTGATCTCGAATGTCCTCGTGGGAACGATCTTGATTGCAGTCTTTTCCAAAAGTAGAAGTAGCACGTGGTGCTCTCCTGGCCGGGAGAGTCCCCCGTGGTGATCCTACCTCAGTCAACCACCCCAAGGTCACTGACAGACGTAACGGTGACTACGGCACGCGCGATAAACGCACAGGTAGCTAGCCCGCACTGGCACGCGGTCAGTCGTTTCCGTTAACGGGTGCGCCCAAAGCACAGCACGGAACCAGGGCAGAGCCCTCTCAGTAACAGGGGTCCAACCCCTCCACAGTAACCAAACCGGGGCCTTGCCCCTCCACAGTCCGCGCACCCTCGCCTGACTACCCTGGTTTGCCCTAGTGGGCCTAACAAGTCGGTGAAGGAGGCTAGCAGAACCCCGGGGCCCGTGGGGTAGCTAGTACTCTCCTAACACTACTAGCTCTCCTCGGTACTACGTACACGAGGGCCAACAAGTCGGTACAGAGTGGCCAGTCCTAACCCCCGGGTCCCTGGGGTGGCTAGCTCAGCTCTGCACTAAACAGGGGGACAATCGCTCTCCTTGGTACTCCGTACTCAAGGGCCAGCTCACTTCCCCAATTCTATTCCTTTCTCTTTCCAGGAGTTCTACTCCTACTTCCCCGTAGGGTTCCAGAACATCTCATGTCTTACTTTCCAGTTTCACGTTCTTACAAACCATGATCCCAATCATGTTTCTTTATTCATAACAGGCAGCTGTGAATTCAATTTACAGGCAGCTTCATATATTCCTTTCCATTTTTCCAAGACTGCATTATTATATATTCCACTAGTTTTTCCATCCTAGGATTCATGCCATATCCTAGGGTCTATCATACAATCTAGTTTTCCGATCCTAGGATTCATGCAACACCTAGGAACTATCATTCCATATATTTCTCATTCCTAGGATTCATGCAATGTCCTAGGTTCTAGTTATGGTTCCATACTTTAACAAATTTTATTAATACTTAAAGGCACTCTACCAGGTACAACGGGAGTAATGGGGGCGTGATCGGGAATCCCGCGCGCCTCCGCGACTCTCAAGACTGCAACCGAATGAGGTCCTATCACAAGGATCAAACACAAGGAGTGTCTCAAAATAGTGTATAGCTACTGTAGACGGGTAGAGGAATTTCTTCTGAAAAGAATGCAACTCGAATCACGGAAAACGGAGCCTGAACGGGCCCTAAACGGGTCGAAAAAGACGATACTGTGCAAAATCAGACGTCTGGAACTCCTTCCAGACGTCTTAAAAAGTGGATCAGAGAATTACCTGTTCAGCGTGGTTTCCCAGACGTCCAGAAGTCTGCGGGGACGTCTGCCCTAGATCCCAGACGTCCGATGGTTCCTCAGGACGTCTGTAGGTCACTCCAACCGTCTGGTACAACTTCCAGACGTCTGATTCGCAAAGGATGGCGAATCAGCGAACCTAAGCACAACCAACCCCCTCCCTCAGTACGGTCAGTCGACAAGAAGGAAGAAGAAGGCGGAAACTCACCTTTCAGACGTCTGTGTGATCTTACAGACGTCGACCTTGCCGTCTGGCTATCAATCCAGACGTCTGATTCTGGAAATTTTTCCAGAATCAGGGCCCTGCTCGGCCTCCGCTCGCGACGCCGCCCGCGTCGCACCTCGTGCTCCTGCTGCTCAGACCGCAGCAGGTCCCTCTCCGCGTCGCTCCGCGCCCCCTGCGCCCTCCGCCAGCCGGCCAAGCCGCTCCGGCGAGCTCGCCCTCACGGCAGAGCTCCGCCCTCGCACGCCGCACCTCCGCGCTCACTGCGGCCGCCGCTGCCGCCCTCGCGTCCGCTCGCTCTCGTGCACAGGAAGGAGAAGAAGAAGGAGACGGTGGAGACGGGAGGGGACGCGCGCCCCTTTTAACGTCGCACGGAGAGGAGAGAGGAGGTGGCAGGCCGCCTGCAGCCGTAGAGATAAAAAGGGGGAATATGCGGTCTACGCGCTCAGGCGCGCAGGAGACTCGCGTGTGTCGAAAATAACGGATTTCTAGACATCTTTAAACTATCCCAGACATCTTATCAGACGTCTGGTTGTGATCCCAGACGTCTTGTCCGACGTCTGAGCCACCTCCCAGACGTCTTAAAATACGTCTGGGGCACACATTCGTTACAATATAACAAACTCAAAGGAAGTTTCGTCCCCGAAACTTGCGCCAATTAGGGTGCGGGAAAAAGATGTCCAAATAACCATAACAAACTCAAAGAGGACCGAAGCCGGTCCGAAAAGACATACCCGCGAAAAGCTCCGGGTACCGCTCCCGCATTGCCGCCTCAGGCTCCCAGGTAGCCTCCTCGTACCGCTGGCTCCTCCACAAAACCTTTACCAGGGGTACTTGCTTTCGTCTCAACCTGCGGACGGCTCGGTCTAGGATCTGCACTGGCCGCTTGGGGTAGGTCAGGTCGTCGCTCACCTCGACGCTCTCGTGACTCAGTACGTGGCTGGGATCAGCTACGTACTTCCTGAGGTTGGACACGTGGAACACGTCGTGCACACCAGAAAGCTGCGGGGGAAGGGCAAGTCTGTAAGCAACGGGTCCAACCCGCTCCAGGACCTCAAAGGGCCCCACGAACCTCGGCGCGAGCTTCCCTCTCACCCCAAACCGCTGTAAGCCCTTCATGGGCGAAACACGAAGGAAGACGTGGTCCCCAACCTCGAACTGCACCTCTCTGCGTCTGCGATCTGCGTAGCTCTTCTGTCTGCTCCTGACAATGCGGAGTCGTCTGTGGATCTGCTCAACTACCTCCTGACTCTGCCGGATCAACCTGGGGCCAACCTCCCACTTGGTCCCCACCTCAACCCAACTCAAGGGTGCCATGCATTTCCGTCCGTACAGAGCCTCGTAGGGAGCCATGCCGATGCTCGAGTGATAACTGTTGTTGTATGCAAACTCCGCCAGGGGTAGGTGCTCCTCCCAAGAGCCCCTCCAGTCTAGTACACAGGCACGCAAAAGGTCCTCAAGTGTCTGTATCGTGCGTTCCGACTGTCCGTCCGTCTGGGGGTGGTAAGCCGTGCTAAACCTCAACCTCGTCCCCAAAGCCTGCTGAAACTCAGCCCAAAATTGGGACGTAAAGCGGGTATCCCGGTCGGATACGATCTCCCGCGGAACTCCGTGTAGTCGCACCACATCACGGATAAACCTCTCTGCCAACTGTGCTGGTCCCAAAGTGACTCGGATCGGCAAGAATCGTGCCGTCTTCGTCAATCTATCCACTATTACCCAGACTGCGTCGTGTCCTCGCTGGGTAACAGGTAAGCCCACCACCAAGTCCATGGTGATGCTCTCCCACTTCCACTCTGGCACTGGAAGCGGCTGAAGCGGCCCTGCAGGCCTATGATGCTCGGCTTTCACCTGCTGGCACACTAAGCACTACTGCACGAACTCACCCACATCCCGCTTCATCCCTCTCCACCAGAACTCGCGTCTCAAGTCATGGTACATTTTCGTGTTTCCGGGATGTATGGTTAATCTGGAACCGTGTGCCTCAGTCAGGAGCTCTCTCAACAGCTCCTCGTCTCTGGGGACGCACAACCGTCCCCTCAAGCGTAACACCTGGTCTGTGAAAGAGAAGTCCCCTGGGTCCCCTGATAGTACTTTGTCGCGCAAAGACTGCAAGTACAGATCGGCCATCTGTCCCGTGATGATGCGGTCTATCAACTCTGGCCTGGTCTGCCGTGTCACCGTCACTGCCCCACAGTACCCTCGTAACTCTAGAGGTCGCCAACTGCCCACCTCCTCCAAAAGGCTCCAACTCTGTAACTGTAGACTGGCCAAGCGTGCGGGCGCCTTACGGCTCAAGGTGTCAGCCACCACATTGGCCTTTCCCGGGTGGTAGGAGATGCTGTAGTCGTAGTCCTTCAGGAGCTCCAACCAACGTCTCTGTCTCATGTTGAGCTCCTTCTGGTCAAAAAGATATCTGAGGCTCTTGTGATCTGTAAAAATCTCGAAGGTCTCACCGTACAAGTAGTGCCTCCATGTCTTCAGCGCGAAGACAACAGCTGCCAACTCTAGATCGTGGGTAGGGTAGGTATGCTCATGGGGCTTCAGTTGCCGCGAAGCGTAAGCGACCACGTGACCCCTCTGCATGAGCACACCTCCTAACCCCTGCAAGGAAGCGTCCGTGTACACAACGAACCCGCCACTACTGTCAGGGATGGTGAGCACGGGAGCCGAGGTCAACCTCTCCTTCAGCTCCAGAAAACACACCTCACAGGCGTCTGTCCAAGCGAAAGGCACATCCTTCCGGGTCAACTGTGTCATAGGACGCGCAATCTGTGAAAATCCTCTGATGAACCGTCTGTAGTAACCTGCCAGTCCTAGGAAACTGCGAATCTCAGTGACTGAACGCGGTCTCTCCCACCTGAGCACTGCCTCGACCTTGGCGGGGTCCACCGCCAGGCCGTCTCCAGAGATCACATGACCCAAAAAGGTCACCTCCCTCAACCAGAACTCGCACTTGTTGTATTTGGCGTACAGCCTGCGTCGTCTCAGAGTGTCCAGAACCATCCGCAAGTGCTGTCCGTGCTGCGTCCGATCTCTAGAATAGATGAGTACATCATCTATGAAAACCACCACAAACTGGTCCAAGTACGGTCTAAACACCCGGTTCATCAGGTCCATGAAAGCAGCGGGGGCATTGGTCAGCCCAAACGGCATGACCAAAAACTCGTAGTGTCCGTACTGGGTGCGGAAAGCTGTCTTGGAGACGTCGGTCTCCCTGATCCTCAACTGGTGGTATCCAGACCTCAAGTCGATCTTGGAAAACACCGTGGCACCCCGCAACTGGTCAAACAAATCGTCGATCCTCGGCAGCGGATATCTGTTCTTGATGGTGACCCTATTCAGCTGTCGGTAGTCCACACAAAGCCGTAGGGTCCCATCCTTCTTCACAAACAGTACCGGGGCTCCCCAGGGAGACGCACTGGGCCTCACGAAACCTTTCTCCAAAAGGTCCTGCAACTGGGACTTGAGCTCTCGCAGCTCAAGCGGTGCCATTCTGTATGGCGCGGTGGAGATGGGGCTGGTCCCTGGTACTAGTGAGATCTCAAACTCGATCTCACGCTCGGGCGGTAGTCCTGGTAACTCGTCTGGAAACACGTCGGGGTACTCTCTGACCACCAGGATGCTCTGGAAGTCTGCCACGGGGCTGTGTTCTGCCACCACACAAGCTAGGAAGCCCTCACACCCCTGGCTCAAAAGTCTCGCCGCCCGAAGTGCCGAAATGCACCTGAAACCTCCGTCCAATGGCTGCCCGTGAAACTCGAAAGAAGGCAACTCCGGAATGGAGAAGACAATCTTCCTCTCAAAACAGTCTACCAAGGCGTGGTAAGCGAACAGCCAATCCATCCCCAGAATCACTCCAAAGTCCTCCATCTGTATCATAATCAGGTCAGCTGGCAGGCTATGTCCCCCGATGCTGACCCCGCAACCCGTGTACACCTCCTCAGCTACAAACAGCTGACCACTCGGACCTCTGATTACGAACGGATTCTCTAACAGTGTATAATCCTGGTCCAAACTAACTGCGAAACTGGCTGCGACAAACGAGTGCGTAGCGCCGGAATCGAAAAACGTGTAAACGAGTCTGCCAAAAACTGAAACCATACCTGCTACCACGGATCCCGATGCTCTAGCGTCCCTGTGTGTTAGGGCGTTGATAAGCCCCTCAGCCCTAGGTGCGGACGAAGCAGCCACACTCTGCGTCGGACGGGTAGGTGCTGGCCGGTACCCTCCTCGCGACTGCTGTCCTCCTCCTCGCGCCTGGGAACCGCGGCCTCCTGTGCGCCCTCCAGTGCTCTGCACGGGAAGTATCTGCTGACCTCCTGCCCTAGATGGGCAGTCCCTCCTGACGTGGCCCGGCTGGCCACACTGGTAGCAGAGGGGAACCCGACTCCCGCCCTCAGTGAGTCCCTGCTGTCGGCTAGGCGGGGGTCCGGTGCTGGCGACTGGCCCCTGTCGAGGGCCCCGAAAGGCCACTGATGGCCCTGCACAACGTGACGGCTCTCCTGTGGACGCCACGTGTCTCCGTTGAGTTCTCCTAACACGCCTGGTGTGGCGGCGGAAATCTCGTTCCACCACTAACTCCCCTGTCGTACGCTCGGAAGGGGGAGAGGGTGGCGACGTGGGTGGAAGCTGAAATTCTTCTCGAACCACCTCTCGAATCAGTTGGACGAGGTCCCGAGACGATATACTCAGGAGAAGAGGAGGGGTAGTATGTATTCCAAGCCCGACACATCTGTCCCCCGGGCCCTGACCTCGGCCGCGCCTGCGGCCCACCCTCCTAGCTCCACGACGCGGCATCTCCTACAATGGAGATGCGAAACAAAATGGAAACGTCAAAACAGACGGTACCTAACAAAACTTCTAAGAGCTCATGTCAAGAGATATGTTGTGGTGGCTACTCTAGCTATAAACATGTGAATTGGTTATTTTCCAGTCAGTTGATTCACTTCTCGGGACGACCTTGCTCTGATACCATCTTGTAATGACCCGGTTCCCGAGTACCTACGAGACACGAGAATCGGACCGACTCGACTAATCCCAAGACCTAGTCGTCCAACGAGGAAGTAACCAAAAGACAGTAAAATAAACCACATTCAACATGAATATAACTAACAGTAAGAAAGTACAGTAGTAAGGAAAGAAACTACTACAGTAGGTACCACCACAACAGTAAAACAGCATTTATCATATAACAAGAACTGCAGGTAAAGAAGGTACAGCGGAAACAAAAACTACTCACTAGAACAGAAACAAAAGGGGTACAAAAGGCTGTGGTAACTCTACTGGACCCTACTCGGCCCAACGTCCTCTGCAACCGCCGACCCTGGCTGCTCAACACCTGGTCCTGAAAAAGGTAACGAGTGTAACACGTCAGCAAAACGCTGAGTAGAGTGGCAAACTAACTAAAGGCAACAGTAGAGTGTAAAGTAGCTGTTATGTTCTATTACTTCCTTTATTCACATCTTTCAATTTTTCTCACTATTTCATTTATTTCTCAGATCCTTTACTTGATCTCGAATGTCCTCGTGGGAACGATCTTGATTGCAGTCTTTTCCAAAAGTAGAAGTAGCACGTGGTGCTCTCCTGGCCGGGAGAGTCCCCGGTGGTGATCCTACCCTCAGTCAACCACCCCAAGGTCACTGACAGACGTAACGGTGACTACGGCACGCGCGATAAACGCACAGGTAGCTAGCCCGCACTGGCACGCGGTCAGTCGTTTCCGTTAACGGGTGCGCCCAAAGCACAGCACGGAACCAGGGCAGAGCCCTCTCAGTAACAGGGGTCCAACCCCTCCACAGTAACCAAACCGGGGCCTTGCCCCTCCACAGTCCGCGCACCCTCGCCTGACTACCCTGGTTTGCCCTAGTGGGCCTAACAAGTCGGTGAAGGAGGCTAGCAGAACCCCGGGGCCCGTGGGGTAGCTAGTACTCTCCTAACACTACTAGCTCTCCTCGGTACTACGTACACGAGGGCCAACAAGTCGGTACAGAGTGGCCAGTCCTAACCCCCGGGTCCCTGGGGTGGCTAGCTCAGCTCTGCACTAAACAGGGGGACAGTCGCTCTCCTTGGTACTCCGTACTCAAGGGCCAGCTCACTTCCCCAATTCTATTCCTTTCGCTTTCCAGGAGTTCTACTCCTACTTCCCCGTAGGGTTCCAGAACATCTCATGTCTTACTTTCCAGTTTCACGTTCTTACAAACCATGATCCCAATCATGTTTCTTTATTCATAACAGGCAGCTGTGAATTCAATTTACAGGCAGCTTCATATATTCCTTTCCATTTTTCCAAGACTACATTATTATATATTCCACTAGTTTTTCCATCCTAGGATTCATGCCATATCCTAGGGTCTATCATACAATCTAGTTTTCCGATCCTAGGATTCATGCAACACCTAGGAACTATCATTCCATATATTTCTCATTCCTAGGATTCATGCAATGTCCTAGGTTCTAGTTATGGTTCCATACTTTAACAAATTTTATTAATACTTAAAGCCACTCTACCAGGTACAACGGGAGTAATGGGGGCGTGATCGGGAATCCCGCGCGCCTCCGCGATTCTCAAGACCGCAACCGAACGAGGTCCTATCACAAGGATCAAACACAAGGAGTGTCTCAAAATAGTGTATAGCTACTGTAGACGGGTAGAGGAATTTCTTCTGAAAAGAATGCAACTCGAATCGCGGAAAACGGAGCCTGAACGGGCCCTAAACGGGTCGAAAAAGGTGATACTGTGCAAAATCAGACGTCTGGACCTCCTTCCAGACGTCTTAAAAAGTGGATCAGAGAATTACCTGTTCAGCGTGGTTTCCCAGACGTCCAAAAGTCTGCGGGGACGTCTGCCCTAGATCCTAGACGTCCGATGGTTCCTCAGGACGTCTGTAGGTCACTCCAGCTGTCTGGTACAACTTCCAGACGTCTGATTCGCAAAGGATGGCGAATCAGCGAACCTGCGCATAGCCAACCCCCTCCCTCAATACGGTCAGTCGACAAGAAGGAAGAAGGCGGAAACTCACCTTTCAGACGTCTGTGTGATCTTACAGACGTCGACCTTGCCGTCTGGCTATCAATCCAGACGTCTGATTCTGGAAATTTTTCCAGAATCAGGGCCCTGCTCGGCCTCCTCTCGCGACGCCGCCCGCGTCGCACCTCGCGCTCCTGCTGCTCAGACCACAGCAGGTCCCTCTCCACGTCGCTCCGCGCCCCCTGCGCCCTCCGCCAGCCGGCCAAGCCGCTCCGGCGAGCTCGCCCTCACGGCAGAGCTCCGCCCTCGCACGCTGCACCTCCGCGCTCACTGCGGCCGCCGCTGCCGCCCTCGCGTCCGCCGCTGCCGCCCTCGCGTCCGCTCGCTCTCGTGCACAGGAAGGAGAAGAAGAAGGAGACGGTGGAGACGGGAGGGGAGGCGCGCCCCTTTTAACGCCGCGTGGAGAGGAGAGAGGAGGTGGCAGGCCGCCTGCAGCCGCAGAGAGAAAAAGGGGGAATATGCGGTCTGCGCGCTTAGGCGCGCAGGCGACTCGCGTGTGTCGAAAATAACGGATTTCCAGATGTCTTGAAACTATCCCAGACGTCTTATCAGACGTCTGGTTGTGATCCCAGACGTCTTGTCCGACGTTTGAGCCACCTCCCAGACGTCTTAAAATACGTCTGGGGCACACATTCGTTACAATAAGCATTGGCCGTTCTATCTCAGACGTATGATGTCATCATCAAACGTCTTAGAAAAATGTTATGCCCGTGAGTTTGATATAGCAGATCTAGACATCCAATCAAAGCATCAGACGTCTTATAGAAGCAAAAATGGGCGTCTGACTCTTGTACCTAGCCTGCATTCATCAAATAAATTATATTATCATAACATATATTATTAACTGTAAAATTGGAGCATAAAATTAAATGCAGAATAAGGTAAATTTTCATTTAACTCCTACTAAATTAATAATAAAGATAACTAATTAAAGAGTACTTAAGCCAAATAATGATCCACTAAAGTGGACTTATCAAATGCCCCCATGCCTAAGTTTTGTTAGTCCCTAATAAAAAGTGAAAAAACAATAGAAGTAACCATAAGGTTTCCTCTTTTCTTATTTCAAAAATTTAGAAATCCAGACAAATGTGAAGTGATGGTAGCCTAGGTAACGGATCCAAGTGAAAATATCCAACTTATATTTGTAGTTCGTACTTATCCCTTGCTAAGTATTTCTATTGGAATAGGCGACTACTTCCCTCGGGGATAAAGTAGAAAATAATCTGCAATTTGACCCTGACTTTTTAGCTTAGGTAGGAGAAACTGAGTTGAAAGGATTAATATTTGGTGGCTCACACTCATCTGGTGCTACATGTAGTCTAGTATTGCAGACTCTAGATCTCTAAACTATTAAACAAGTCAACCTAAAGATAGAGGCAAAAAACTGTGTTCTCTTTGTGTTTCTTTGTGCTCACTTACTTTCTCTTTTCCTCTTCTCCTTTTCTGAGGTCACATATCTTGCCAGATTTTGTAAATGTACTTAATGTTTGGTGGTCTCACATGGCATTCTCACTTCAATTAAATTCCTAATAACCCTACAACTATGTTAGAAGTCCTCAGCCAGTATTCAGGTGATCAAAAATACTGAAAAGTAGGTATGGGTCATATTTGGTGGTTCACAATGGGTGTTTTTGTGGTTGCCTCAAAAATATCGACATATAATGAAAAAAATGACATGAAGATAAAACCCCAAACTTGGACTCTTTTCTTTTTCTTCTTTTTTTTCTCTCTTTTTTTTCATATTTTTTTAAATATAAATATTCTTTTTTTTTCTTTTGTTGCTTTTTTTTATCACTAACACAAAACGATGCATGCTATTATTCATGAGGCATTATTAGTGATGATGATGGTCAAGAGGATATTGTGTGGCTTATTTGGTAGAAGTGCATATTCTCGACACCAAGAAGGAATGGATAGAACAAGAGTATTTTTGACCTTTGACATTACTACCCTCCTTCAGCCGAGGACTCTATGAAGGACAGTAGTAACCATCCACCATAGTCATAGTTTTATTAAGACTCAATCTTTGTGTATCTACCTTATTTGGTGACTCTCAGGAATTCACACAATGTACGCACACTAGAATAGAGAGCGAAAACTATGCCTAACTCTGAGGTATCCTTATCTAATTGTCCAAAACTTAAGAGTCCTTGCACTAGACTTAACGCACCAGTAATCTCTTTACTTTCTTCTCACAAATATGAGGTGGATCTAATAGAAGATAGTATGCCTGACTCCCTTTTAACTGTCCAAGGGTTTAGTAGACTAAAAATGCTTATTGGTTTTCTTCAAAGATCCATTACCCAGTCAACGTGCAAGTGAAGTAAATGTACTGGAATCTAAACTTAAGAAATAATTTAAGAAGAAAATCTTTAATGACACATCCATGACAAAGATGTTTTGCTAGGGACTAACCAATTCAGCTCAAGAAAAGATTTTTTTTTATATGCTAGCATGAATACTTCCTAAAATGCAAAATGCACCCCCCCATGCCTAAATCCTACAATGTCGTCATTGTAAAATTAAAACAGGGGGACAAAGGAAGGAAATCACCTGATGATGGTGTTATTTTGAATGCTGGGTTGCCTCCCAACAAGTGCTTCATTTTCTTTCGGCAGCCACTTATAAGGAACCTGTAAGTCTGGTTCCAAACAGAAAGAGCTAGGCCCTAAGAATATGCATAACAGTGCGAGCTTAGAAGATAGGTAGCCATGGATGTTGGCAAGTTGATGATGCATCATGATTCCAAATGCTCGCCAGAAGACATGAAAGCAGAGAACCTCGTAGGATACCTGGGGAGGTCTAAGAATAACAAAAGGAATATGAAAAGGGACCTCTCGAAATGGAATAAGTGGAGGATAACATGGGTCCTCCAAAGCAGGAAGGGTTTTAAAAGATATAAACATTATTATTTCAAACCCTTGAATGGTGAGACTAAAAGTACAAGCATCAATCCACACTCTCCATTCTACCCGAGGATGTACTGGCCTGATATGTTCCCCAGAAAAAATGTGCATGAGCAAAGATCTGAGCGAAGGATTGGTTAGGGAGTGTAAGGGTTGTTTGTGGTGTTGGAAGGTAATGATTAAGTCCAATGAGGGCTTATTCGATGTTGAGTCCAATTCCAACAACGATTCAGATTATGTATTCTCCCTAACAATTATTGCAGAAAAATTCAAGTCACCCTTCCTATCATTAATGATCAGAGTCATATTTTCACCTTCCAGTATATGTGAATCAATGGTGGACTCCAAATTAAATTTCTTTCATGGCAAGGTCGAAGTAACTAAATCATTATCATTAATTTCATCCTTAGATTCTTTTGGTTCACTTGAGTTTTTGTCCGGGTGTATATGTGATTCACCAGTAAAGAGAGGAGTTGAATCAATATCCTCAATTATTTCTGAAGGAGGATCCGTCTTAATTTTTTTTTGAGATGGAAAGGAATGCTATCGAATCACCAATAGCAAACTAGGAGAGCTTTTATTGACAAAAAAATAATGAAACGATTACATGAATGAACCCCATTGATGTATGAGATTCCAGCAACTATTGACAATCTTATCCACATTCACTGGACTCTCTTAAAACAAGCACTCATTTCTAGCTCTCCAAATAGACCATAAAATAGCAACCATAGATAAACATGGCTTATTCATCCTCAAGAAAGAGCTCCAGAGAATCTCCCACGTGGGAAGAGATTCTCTACACACTTTCCTCCAAACATAATCTGTGATCACACATGAAGAAAAAATATGAATGCTGGAATCGTTATGCATCCCACATAAGTGGCAGAAGTGGGTAGGAGTTCCCATTCTCCTATGCCTCAGGTCTCTGGTAATCAGGCCATCCCTTCTGCATAACCACAAAAAAATTTTTATCTTCAGTGGTACCTTCAATTTCCATAACTTTCTCCCCACCTCATCTACTTCTGCCATCCTGGATGAGTTGACAAGCTTGTCATAGGCAGCCGTTGACGAAAATGTACCCTCCCACTTGTATGTGTCATATTCCTCAGGTGTGGGTTTGAAGGCAGCAAGTTCTTGCATGAGACGCTCATTTTCTACTCGTGTTCTTGTTTCATGATCATTCCACATTGCATTATTCAAAGACCACTTTTCAGAAGTCGTGTCCCAATAATCATAAACCACAGCATTCTTATCAAAAGCAGATGAAAAGGCAAGGGGGTACCTATCTTTATCACCCCACCAAGCAACCAATTCTCTAGCCAGAATTTGAAGTTTTTCCCATCACCTAAAATAGATTTGAACAAGTTTCAATTATCCACCAAGGCACTCACCACTGAAGACCAAAAGGGAGAAGGTTTGTGAGGATTTAGGTGGTTCTTCTCATCATTGGCAACCCCATAGCTATCCTGAACAATCTCTGTCCACATTTTTTTCCCCCTTGTAGTAGTCGAACAACCCACTTCAACAGCAGAGCATCATTAAATTCTTTGAGGGATCTAATCCCCATGCCACCGATCTTTTTTGGCAAACAGATCGAATCCCATTTTACTAGTTGAAGGAAAGCCCCGTGATGAGAGGCCCCTTTCTAGAAGAATCTCTTGCGCATCACATCGAGTTTTTTCCAAATTGATTTTGGGGCTCTAAGAACAGAGAAGAAAAAAATTGGAATCGATGTAATGACCGAGTTCAGTAAAATATACCTCCCACCTTTTGATAAGTAGCGACTACTCCAACCCTCTAATTTCGTAGCCACCTTTTCAAATAGGAAGGACCAATCTTCTTTCCTTAGTTTAGTGCACTTCAGAGGCAACCCTAGATATTTGACAGGCAATGAGACCACAGGCGTGCCCAAGATGGTGGAGATGTCATTTTGGATCATTCCATTCATACCAAAGCAGACCAAGGAAGATTTGCTTCCATTAAGTCTAAGACCAGATATCTCACCAAAAATCTTTACCATATAATATAGCGGTTGCACTTCCCTCTTCCCCCCTTCCACAAAAAAGACAGTGTCATCCGTGTATTGGAGAATGGGAGCTAAGGCCCTATTATTAGACATTGAATACTCCCTTATCAACCCATCAGCTGCTAGTTTGCATGCATATCTTGCCAATGTATCCATTGCAAGGTTGAAGATCAGAGGGGCAAGTGGACACCCTTGCCTTACCCCACCTTGGGGCTGAATCCAGGCTCGACAAGGTTTCCCATTTATCAAAGGGGAATATGAGGCAATTGTGATACATCTCTTCACCCATTGTATCAACCGAGGGGGAAATTTTCTCCTTTTAAGAATTTCCCATAGGTACGACCAGGAGACTGAAACATAAGCTTTGGAGAAGTCAACATTCCATAGAAAGGCCTTGGACTTTCACCTGTGCCATCCCATCACCATCTCTTGCGCCATAATGAAGGATTCCTGTAAAGACCTCCCAGGAAGAAAGGCAAACTGGATAGGCATTATCAAATCATTTAGTACATCACGCAATCTACTGGCTATAATCTTACTGATAATAAGGTAAATAGAATTTGACAAGGCAGTGGGTCTATAATCAGAAAAGTTCTCCGCACTTGACTTCTTTGGTAACAAGAACAAGTAAGACTTGTTCAATCTCTCAAACCCAGAGTTGCCCAATTCAAATTCATGAATAACCTTCATTACATCCTTTTTTATAACATTCCACATTTCTCTGTAAAAGAATACCTGAATCCCATCCGATCCAGGAGCCCCCTCATTATTCAAATCTTTAATTACTTTCAATGTTTCTTGTTCAGAAATAGGAGCAATTAACATGGCCATCTGATCATTACTGACACATGGGAAATCAACCGATGCCATCCTCCAAGAACCCCTTGGTGTAGCCTTGGCAAGTTCTTTGAAATACTTGCCAGCTTCACTTCTGATTTCATTGATAGAAGTAATAGTTCTCTAACCCATTCTAATTGATGAAATGAGATTGAACCTTCTCCTAGCACTGGCCACAAGATGGAAAAACTTCATGTTGGCATCACCTTCCTTGAGCCACTGTTGTCTAGATCTTTCATGCCAGTTCACTTCTTTTTTCAAATCTTCCTCCCCAACAACCTGTTGCAT
Source organism: Thalassia testudinum (assembly GCA_037157565.1). Lineage (NCBI taxonomy): Eukaryota > Viridiplantae > Streptophyta > Magnoliopsida > Alismatales > Hydrocharitaceae > Thalassia > Thalassia testudinum. The sequence continues at coordinate 42,442,053 of JAZHRO010000015.1, read as the reverse complement.
TTGCTATCTTTGTTGCTGTTCTTGAGAGCTCAATGGCTTCCTGCATTCCTTCAAATCCACATCTCTGATCACTGCCAATGCCTCCACCCTCCTTTTTTCCCTGATCAATGCCACTGTCTGCCCATACTCTTTCAACATGGAGCGCAGACCTGCCAGCTTAGAAGCCAATTGTTGTATGGCAGATCCCTGCACTTCCTTGTTCTGCCACCAATTAGTTAACATCTCAACAAATCCCTCCTCCCTAAACCAAGACTTCTTGAGTTTGAAATATGACCCAATCTCAGAATTCACCCCACTGTCCCACATAAATGGAGTGTGGTCAGAAAAGGGCCTGTCAAGGCTTATAACAGATGGCAGTTGGTGTCTCTCTAGCAGGCTTGGATTACCAAAGAACCTATCCAATTTAGAGGACTATCCATTGCTATTTCTCCAAGTGAACTCAACTCCGCTGATAGGGTACTCAGTGATACCCAAATTCTGCATAGCCATTTGGAAGCCAGCCATAGAACTATCATTCCTACCCCCAGGTCGGTCATCACTTGAGAGATGACAATCGAAGTCACCTCCTATGAGTCAAGGCACCTCCTGCACTCTTTGGTGCATTGCAGATGAGTAGAATGCCTAAATGAAGGAATAAGTGCTCTGAGAAGAAAACATGAAATAAAGGTTAAAACTGCAATTTTACCATTGTAGTACATAAACGGGATTTCTCAGAGGCAAAACATAGGTCAAAAGGTCTAAATAAGATAAAAAGTGGGTTGAGTCAATCAGAAATGGGTTCATGTGCAATCCAGAAATTAAATGACATTTGGTAACCCTAAAATAGACCCGCTTAAATTAACAAGGTTCCAGTCAAGATAAAAATTAATTAAACCCTCTAAAATTCATGTAAAAATATCCTCTAAGGCTTAGAATATTCAAATTGGCCTTTGGAACCTAGTTTGACCTAGAATAGGGTCCTAGCTCATTAATTGACCTAATTTGGGTTTTTATGCAAAATGTTTAGTCAAACGTGGTCAAACCTAAAATACAACTTCACCATTGGATTCCTCAGGTCCAAATTAGGTTTGTACCAAAATTTGAACCTAAGGGGAGGTCATCTTGACCTACTTTGCAATTTAGTACACCTAAATCACATTTTGGTCCCTAACTTTTGAAAATCATCACAGAGAGCCCCCTAACCTCCTCGCCAACCTTGCAATCAGGTCCTTCCACCATTATTGGGGCATAATCCTACTCCGGTGAGGATTAGAGAGGGAATACTCTCTGATTCCTCAGAGATCCCCTCCCAGAAATGGAAGGGAGATTCTCTGAGGAATTCCCTTCCATCTGAGGCCAGTCATGATCCCTGATTTGATCCAAATCTCTCGTGCGAATGCATGAGGGATTTGGGTATCCACCCACTTTCCTTCTCCGGTGAGCCGTCGAAGACAAAGGTGTGCCCTCCAAGCTCTGAACACACGGCCCAATGCCTATAAAAGAACCCCCAAACCCGGTCGCTCATTTTCAGCTCGACCTGGCCGGGGTTTCACCTCAAATTCGTCTCTTCCTTCCCAGGCAGGGTACCCAGCAAGCTCCAGCGAGCTTTCTTTCCCTTCCTCTTCGCTCTGCCACAAAACCAGTGGCAGAGACTTCTTCCTGATTCTCCTCCGCGTCACGTAATACCCGCGCACGCTGCCTCAAACCCGTCGTCGCCACCATCCTCCCTCCACTGGGCATCTTCTTCTCTGGCGACAGTAGGTACGGCTGCCAGCCTCTCCACCCCCTTTCTTCCCTTTAAGTAGGTTAAAATCATTCCCCTCTATCCCCTCTTTCATTTCCTCACTGTATTTCACTCAAGGCGAAGGTCCCCCGGTGATCTGATTAGGCCGAGAGGCTAGTTTTGTGTCTGACAGTTCTCCAGCCCCTGCCGCCATTAACAGTGACTCGAAGAAGCTCCAAGCTCGCTCCAGGCTTCAGGACGGCTAGGCTCCAGGTGCAGCTCACTCGGGGAGGCATTGCGAAGATATCTGGTCCAGTGAGCGACGCCACAGAGTCTGCAGCTGAGGGAATCAAAGGTGTGGTCTGCTGCGGCCACGCGAGAGAAGGCAGCAACCTTTAGTCCCACATCGTGGACTCACAAAGTGGTGGAGTGGTTTAAATAGTTTTTGTCATGTGGTTTCAGTGCCTCCGAACGCACATGGGGTGAGGTCCCTCACCTACTTCACGGTGCCTCATCCGCGATTTCACCACGTAGATCTGGTGCGATCCGGCCCGACCCTGAGCACACCTATCGCATCACCCGCACACCGGTGCACCTGGTCACGGGCACACGATCCGACCCGTTAACCCGACTCTGGGAGAGCTTGCTGAGGGTGGTTCTCAGAGAGAGAGAGACGCGCGGGTGTGGGTAAAGGGGTTAGGTTTTGTTGTACCTTGTTGTGGTTGTGCAGGGAAGGAAGGAGTGAAGCAAACACTTACCCACTGCTAGCAAAGGGAAGAAGAGAAGGAAGCAGAAGGCAAAAATGAAGAAGGAAGGAAGCCAGTGAAAAGAGCAGGAAGAGGCAAAGGAAGAAGAGAAGAAGTATAGCAGAGCCAAGGAAGAAGAAGACACGTTGATACAAAGACGAAGAAGGCAGAAGAGAGACTGCAGAGAAAGAAGAAAAATAATCAAAGGAGGAAAATACTTTTAAGACGTCTGATCTTGTGATCAGACGTCCAATTTTACTCTTTTGCCTGGATTACTTTTTAAATGCATTTGAATTAAACTTTTGAGTAAATTAGAGTGTTCAATTACATTTGAGATTAGTAGTAAATTCCGATTGCTCCCTATGTTCGACCTCGGATACTCCGATTTTCGAGTAATAAAAACTTTTATTTGTTGACGACACTTGATCACCTATACTACGACGCAATAACTGTTAAAACACGATCGAGTCAGTCACGTCAACAGCAGACAATTCCTCCCACAAATCTGCCCTGTTTGCAGCAGCACATGGGCCATAAGTGCAAGAGACATACCACTCCAAATTTCCTTGGAGAGTTTGGCATCTGCAGGTGAGCACATGCCTATCATGAAAGACTTCAGTTACCTTGAGATAGGACTTTCACCACCATATGGCCATTCCACCAGACCTTCTAGCTGCTCCCTTCATCACACAATCTGCATATCCTGACTGCCTAAAGAAGTCCCATACCTGACCATTCTCCTCTTCCACGTGTGTCTCTTGAATGAGAGCACAATCAATTTCCCACTCAGAGAGGTATCTACATAGAGAAGCCCTTCTCACCTTATTACGCAACCCACGCACTTTCCAGGTTAGCACTCTCATTCCTTGCCTGATTGATCCCCTTGAGCCAAACAACCCACATACTCAACCTTGATCGAGTTTGCAATAGTTTGCTTCACTATGGGGGTCAGGTTCTCCTTCCTTCTCCTTCTGAGCATGTAAGGGGAGCGACCCACCCCCCTTTTCTGGTTTGATCCACTTCCAAATTTCAGATCATTGGGAATAGTGAAGTTCACCTGGTTTACCTCCTTGAGGGCCCTGTTGTCACTGCTGAGCACTATTTCCATACCTGACTTCCCCTCATCTTTACTACTAGGACTATCTGAATCCCTCTCAAAAGCATATGCATCCTCCATAGAACCATTACCTTTGGCCACTAAGACTTGGCTGCTACATCCCAAGACATTAGCATCTTCCATAGACATCAAGTCCTCTGCATAGCCCAGGTGACAATCCTTCCTCTTTTTTGATTCAGGGGCTTCATCTGATGAAATATGACCCAACATTTCAGCCTGTTGGACCTCCTCAGAACTAGCCACAGACGTCTTAACATACCCCTGTTCTGGTAGCACAGAAACTTGTCCAACCACTACTAGGAGAATGAGCCATGAAGAGCCTCCACATCTGATAGTAATCCTGTCAGGAATTGATCTAGTTTTAAGCACATCAGTGTCAATTCTAAGTGATCGAATATCACCTTCTCCGATCATGACTTCAGATCCTTCACAAATAGATGCAAATCCTGCAACCATCTTGACAACAACTCCCTTAGATCTTAAGTGCAATGGTAGTCCCTTTATCTCGAGAAGCACCCTCCTAGAACCCATTCTTTGGGGAGGTCGATCATGGAGAGCCCCATCGAAGGGGGAAACCATTCTCCTGACAACCTTGATATCTTCAAAAGAACTCGACTGAAATCGTAACCTTTCCACATCCATCAACCCCAAACCAAATACTAGAAAATGAGACTGAGAAAGCATTGCAACCTTCTAGCCCACAGACAAAGGTTGTAGGGAACTTACCAATTTTTGAAATCTCTCTATCGAGGGTTTGCCTGTCATAATCTCACCAATCAAAGCACCCCTCAGCATGATCTCCGCAGAAGAAATCACCTCAGATAATGGCATCTCCACTTCAATTGAGTGACTGCCAAGCATCGGCGATGGTGCCAGTCGGGGCTCCTTCATTGCTTCCTGGCCTGGACGCTAAGAGGCCATCTTTGTGTGCGGTGGCTTCATCCTAGGGTAGGAATCACACTTGTGTCCTTCACCCCCACACGCCAGGCAGACGAGAGGGTTTCTACATATCACAGCCATGTGACCCATTTGTCTGCATCTGAAGCACAAGATCTCACCATTAGCTCTCCTCCAGGGCCTTCTTGGGTTGATAATGGTTGTCCTACCATCACGTGCTTGCCAACCCCTCTCCCTTCTCCTCCAGTTCCTCGACCTCCATGTCTTCCACTCACCCCCCTCCTCAACCCTAGCTGCCTCCGCGCCACCGCCGCCTGCCGCCCGATGCCAACCACCCTCTCTCCCTCTCTCTCTCATTTTTCCAGGATCCATCTTAATGTTTTGGAGTAAGCCTATATCACTCAATTCTTTGTTCTTCTCGGGACATAAATCCTCAATTGACGTGTTTTGTCCCCAAGAGTCTCCCCTAGGCTTCTCACTATTGTGCTTGTCCTCCTCCAATATCAACTCCTAGTTTTGTGGAGCATGACTCTCAAAAGAAGGGAGGAATCCAGATTTCACCAGATTATTTATATCCTCTAGGGGTAAGTCCTCGAATAACAAATAATCCCCCTGTGATTCACTCCACATTTTCAGTCTAGGTTCCTCCATTGGGTCATCCTCATCCTCTAAAAAGACTCTTTATATCCCTGAGACCAAAACTGATCTAATTCATCCTCCATCCCCTTAGAGTCACCTTCATTGTGTGCATTTAAATCCCCAGAATGCTGAATGGTAGGTGTTGATTCCCTAAGTGGAGGGTCAGGATTAGGCTCACTAAGGGTAGAATGGGGTTTCACCAAATAATTAATAGGGGAAGTGATATGAACAATATGACCTTGACCCAGGTTATCAGTGGTAAGGAAAATACTATCATTGGGGTCAAGGTCCTCAAGAGGTATCATCTTCCCTTTCTTTTGACTCTAATATAGTTCGGGTGGATATTTACTAGGATCATTCTCCTCTAGTGGTCGTGTCTCATTGGGAGATTCTGAGTGATAGCTACGCAAAACGAGTCCCTATTGTCATTGGTTTCCTCAGAATTATTTGCATGATCAAGGTTGTACTGGTAGGGATCAGAATTAGTAGTAAGAGAGTAGCTAAGCTGTTTAATTTCTTTGTTTAATTGTTGACTATTCCTCAACATCTCTTCCATAGACTCCATCATTTCTTTTTGTTGTTTTTGCATTTCTAACATAAAAGAGGAGAGGCTACTACTATCATATTGGGGAGGATAGTCAATCTCAAGCTTTGGTTGCCTAGGGGTATCTGTCCAATCTCAATAAGGAAAATCATGAAGGGTGGGAGGGTTGGGTGTTTGCATAGTAGTAGGGATTCCATGGGTGGAAAATCCCGCTCCTAGGCTCTACTCAAAAGTGGAAGCTATCGGGCCAGTATTCCCAGGATAGGAATATGAATGATTCCATGAATTGTCAATGTACCCATCAAAGGATGGATACGCTCGGGGCATGGGATCCTGGTTAAAATGATAGAAGTAAGGATAGTCCATTTCTTTCAATTAAACAGGTTAAACTCTCTTAGGACTTAAAAGAAATTAGAAACTTCCTAGAGAGTTCTACCACTGTCAATACAAACGCAAATACAGTGGGATCTGTTTTTAGTAGATTCTAGGTCTTAGGTGTTCAGTTGGTGGCCAAACAAGTTTTGCAAGAATTACGCTTCCTAGGCCGACCTTCGTTAGTGCCTACAACCTACTCGCAAGGGTTGGAATTCTCGAATTGAGCCCACGCACGAGGAACCAAAGTAACTTGGTGGATAGGCTTGTTGATTTCCGACTAACTTCCCTTGTGGTGCAAAGAGGAGAGGTAGAAATTTATCTAGTGACCTTATGTGTGAGGTGCACGGTGTCTCAAGTGTGCAATCATACATTCACATTTTGAGTTTTGAAATCTCGTAAACAAGATCCTTTTGCACATAATTTTAAGTCACAGATTTTAAGGTCCAACCTCTTAACAGTCCTAATTTTTAAAGTGACAACTGAATTAATTCAATTCAAACACTTTAGTGGTCTTGAATTTAAGTCCAACGTAGATGCATGATGGGTATTTGATGCTAAAGAGAAGACGTACCTTACTCCAGCTTTCTTTGTGCAAGAATGTATGCAATGTAGTAAAGATAAACTAGATGCTACTCATTCAATCCTAAATGGTCGCCCTATTAATATGCAGCTTCTAGTAGGAAGTTTGATTTTTTTTTTAATTTTTAATAATATTAAGCAAACAAACCTAATCTAACTAACTAACTAACCTATATGCATTTCAAACAATTCGAATAATCCTATAATCTAAATAAAGTGGGAACACGCTCCCAAAAATATGCTCCCGCATACAAGAGTGATAAGCAATAAAAGCACTAGGAACACGTTCCCAAAAACACCCAACACGGGTCCACAAGACAAAAATTAAATGTCTAAGGTCTATCTAAACTAATCTAAATTAAGATCTAATGACTAAATCAGAAAAAGGCACCTCTTTACGTGGGATCAAGGTCCAAAAGCACTCATTGCTGGCCTTTAGGTGATGTCAAGGTCCACCAAAAATATCACCTCCGTCGTGCGTGCCCGCCGCGGTCGTTTCCTCCAAACAGATGTACCTCGACAGGAAAAAGAAATAGATCAATGATTCAGAAAAGCTTCATAATAGCATAAAAAGAATATAAAATTCCCAAAAAAGTAATAGGCATGTTTCCTCCCGGCAATGGTGCCATTTGAAAGAGCAATCTTCGTTTTCGTTGAAAACTTTAACATAAAATGTTGCGTTGTTGTAGTATGTCACGTGGTAGAAAATTACTTTTCAAAACATTTTAGTTCTCAGAACCTAACCACGAAAATAGTTAGGTCATCTCTACAGGGAGGAAACAACCTATTGGACTAGTAAGTAGTGCTTTGTTTATTTGGGAATCTCAATAGGCGTGCGTACTAGTTATTGCAATTCATTTTCAACATAAGTTAGCATTTCTGTACTTACCCAAGAATATAGGGAGCCTACATGCAAAATCACTACTATGGAATACGTGAATCGTAATCTTTGTATTGACAAATATCGGCAATATGAATCAAAAGCAAACCCATTCCCTATAACCAAATCCCATACGCTATCATTTATGAGATGAATGCAACTATATGTAATTCAAATAAACATGAGGGATATTCATGCAAATTTACTGTAATATATTAAATAGATAAATAAGTGAATAGTAGAAGCTACAATGGCATTAGTGGTAAATTTTAATACCCCTTGCACTGTTGCAAAATAGGTGAGACGGAAGGAGGGCTCGTGCGTGGAGGAGGGCCATCGACTAGTGACGTGGCTGTGCATGGGAGTTCTCCTGAGAATGGTCGTCATCTTGGTGGTGACGGCGAGTCGCGAGACAGCCACCGGTTGCCGACCGACCACTTGGAGGAGCTGCAGGTCTTGGGTGGTGGCTGGTGACAGAGGAGGCAATGGGTGCTAGGTGCAGGCGGTGGAGTTGCTTCGGCATGAGAGAGGGCAGCCATCGGCAATGCACATGAGAAAAAATATGGTCAGCGGCGATGGCTGAAGCGACAATGACAGTGGCAGAAATGGGTTTACGTCAAGGGGATGAAACAGGGAAGAAAGGAGAGGAAAATGAAGACGAAGAACAAAGAATAAAAAGGAGAAGGGAAGAGGAGGGATGATAGCTGGTGCGTGATTTGAGAGATGAGGGAAGCATGATCGTGAGGACGCGGTGGCACAGTGAGGGCAGCAGCAAGCGGCTGTCACCGCGCTTGCTGCCACCTAGGAGGATGAAGAGGTGGCCACAGTGGAAGCTCACAGTGATTTACAGTGTTCACTCATTACACGGTGTACGCCAGGAGCACGGTGGTAGTCTAATTCATGGTGCATGCCTGTTGCACAGTGGAGGATGGAGGAGAAGGGAAGATATCCCCGCAGGGGGAGAATATTTCGCTAGCCCCCCCTCCTTCAGGTGCGCGGGTTTTCTCTCTTTATAAAAATCCCCTGTCTGTTCCGCCTACCGCCGGCTTCGCCAACCACTTGCGAACATCGCAAGTGGTTGAAACTGATGGATAAGCATTGGCCATTCTATCTCAGACGTCTGACTTCATCATCAGACATATTAGAAAAATGTTATGCCTGTGAGTTAGATATAGCAGATCCAGACATCCAATCAAAGCATCAGACGTCTTATAGAAGCAAAAATGGGTGTCTGACTCTTGTACCTAGCCTACATTCATCAAATACATTATATTATCATAACATATATTATTAACTATAAAATTGGAGCATAAAATTAAATGCAGACTAAGGTAAATTGTCATTTAGCTCCTACTAAATTAATAATTAAGGATAACTAATTAAAGAGTACTTAAGCCAAATAATGATCCACTAAAGTGGACTTATCACTGAGTAACTGGTCATGGGGGCAACTAGTTATATACTTGACCCTGACCCATAGATTTTTGAGATGCATAGTTGCTGGGTCGAGTTTGGGTCCATTGCCCCTGATTTTTCTAGGAGAAGTTAGGGTGGTTCCTCCATCCCGAGTTATAAGTGTTGGAATACAGGTTGGACCAAACATTCTCCTGCATTGCATAAGCATCCTCATAAGACGAGCATGGAGAGAAGGAAGGATCAGAAAAACTGGGGTCAAAGGCCCCAGTTTGGAACCCATAAGGTTCCGGGAAATCCTGGCTCACAGGTTAAGCCGAATCGAGTTGGTTCACAAATTCCTGCCCCGTGGGAGCTCGTGAGGAATAGAATCCTGAATTCTGGGATTGAGTAGGTATAGAAGCGTTTCCTGAATTCCCAGACATCCATTCTTCCATTCTCTTAGCAACCAAGTCCCTTTTATCCAGTTTATTACAAATTAACTCCATGTTAAATGAATGAGAATCCTGGATCTCATTAGCACTTGACCTAGGTTGTTGGGACCAGTTGAATGCATCCATGAAGGCGTGATTAATTGAGTTCTCACTCATTTCCTTAGGAAGGTCGTATGCGCTATCTGCATCCCTGTTGAGGAAATTACCTCCGCAAGAAGCATCCACGTGATTACAGAGTTGCTCAACCAACCCATGATAGAAAATCTGCATGAGTTGCCATTTCGACACCTCGTGGTGTGGACACTTCCTCAAAAGTTCCTGGAATCACTCCCAGGCACCATGAAACAGTTCCCCTGTCCAATGGGAGAAAGTGATAATCTCCTGTCGCAAGGCATTGGTCCTTCCGATAAGGAAGAATTTCTTCAAGAAAGCCGATTTAAGAGCAGCCCAAGTTTCAATCGACCTTCCTATAGTCTGGTACCAATGTGAGGCCTTATCCCTGAGAGAGTAGGGGAAAATCCTCATGATCATTTGCTCTTCATTCACATTCCATGCTCTGGTGTTCTGAACCAAAGTGGTCAAATCCTCCAGGTGCTGGAATGGTCCTCCGAGCCAAGCCCATGGAAATGCTTAATCAAACTTAATACTTGGGGCTTGATTTCTATGTCTCCGACAAGAATCATGATTCCGGGACATTCCCCATAGTTTGAAGGATCGTAGAAATCCTTCAAGGGTCGAGCAACCTGACCATGCATACGTTGGAACCATTGCTGCATCTTCTGCAATTCTTCCAACTACCTCTGAATCAGCTCCTACTGGTTCGGGGGCAGGGGAGGTGGTTGTTCATCAGCCATGGGATCTGCTTGGCTATAGCTCAACCTCTGCCTCCTAGAATGGTCTAAAGGTCCTTCCAATCTAGGGTTCATTGACCTCCTCCCAAGAATACACTAGAAGGAAGTCGGAAGGACGGGGAAAAGAGGGAACCCTACAGCACAAGAATACAAGCCTATCCTTAGATGGGGTAGCCTAAGGTCTACTGACTCTCAGAATTCGTCCTAAGATTATGGATGATTTACTCTACTTATGTCCAGGCAATCCAACCAGTTAGAAGGAGGGACTGGGGAGAAGGCTCTTCCTTTGGCTTGCGCCTCTGGTTCCTAGTGTATCCTGATGCATCCTCTCCTCAACATAGTTAATTAAGTTAATTATGCTTAATTATGTGCATAAGAAAGTAACTTAGGTCAACTTGAATTTGTGTCGGTTGAGTAGTATAGGGTCAAGTTAACCTAACATTTTAGATTTTATTTCTTTTAACTGGTTGAGTCCAGGTCGTTCGCTGGGAGGTATAGCATATTTAGAATTCACCAATCAGTCTAAGCTACTTATTGAAGGTATAATTAAGTTTACTTTAAGAACATGAACTTTGCTTAATGATTTCAAATTAAAGAGTATGCAAATTCCATAAGAAAACATATTTACACAAATGATCTTCTTTAATAACAAGTAAACATGTTTATTTTCTCTTTATTTCTAAGAAATTAAGGTAATAGAAAGTATTACTAATAAAAGTATGCCTTATTACAACATTAAACTCAAAAAATATTAAAAATAATGCAAGAAATTAAACTATTTCTTTTCTTCTCTTTGTATCTTCAGCCTCTCTCTTTTTCTTCTTCTTCTTTTACCTTTTCTCTTTCTTTCTCTTTCTCTTTTTACTTATTTCTTAATCTTCTCTTAACCTTTTTCTTATCTTTTTCTTTATTCTTTCTCGAGCTCTCTTTCTTCCACAAGCCTTCTCTTCTTCCTTTCTTCTCTTTCTTCTCTGCCTTTTCTCTTTAGTGCCTGTCCAATCTTCCTTTCTCTTCTATGAACTCTCTCTGCCTTCTCTTCCTTTCCTTTGCTCCTTCTCCTTCTTAGCCTTAGCATTTCTCTTACCTTTCTTCCTTCTTTCCTTCCTTAGCATCTTTCCTTAGCATTTCTTCCTTCTGAGCTTTCAGACCTTCTTTCTTTTCTAAATCGAACTGGGTTTTTTCTCTTTTAACCAAAAATTAGGTTTATTTATTAGCAGCTTGGATCGGTCGGGGATACATAGCACGCCGCTAAGGGTGGGACCAAACCCTACTAGGTCCAAGCCTAGTTTATTTAGTTCGATTTATTTCTGGTCCATTGTCTCGACAAACCGGCTCACAGCCTCCCAGGCCCTCGCTCACGCCCTTACGGACCCACACTCGCACACCCATAGGCGCACACACACCCGGGCACATACGGGCCAACACACACACCCATATGCTCATTCAATTTCCTTGCGTCATGCGCTGTTGACTGAGGAGCGTATAACACAAAATCATTTTATTCCCAAGCGGCCACTCAGATATTTCCGAGGTGGGACTAAGTTACCCACTCCCAAACCAAACTTCAGGCAATGATTTCTCCTAGCTCAGAGCTCCATTCCAAGCAAATAAAAGCTTGTTGGAAAGCTCTTGAGTTTCCTTACAGGATTGAAGTGTCAATTTAATTCAAAGGGGAAGTTAAGCTCTTCGATTTGAAGGGCGAAGATTCTAGTTTGTCTATAGTTAAAAATGGCCTGGAGAGTGGATTTCTCAATTCTAAGTCCACAGACTAGACTTAAACTTCTAGATGAAGTTTTAAGAGGATTAGGAGATGAATTCCACAGCTGCTAGTGGAGGTTTTGAGCTCTCAGGAGCTTTAGGAGAGGTACAGAAACTCAAAGCTTCTCTGGAAGCTTCAGATGTGTGTTTCACACTCTGATAAGTCCTAACAGACAACTAAAGACCTGTTTCATATATTAAACAACTTCTAGAGGTTGTTACAAATCCATCTGGGTAGAGTTTGCATTTAAATCTCATCAAACAACTACTGTCATCAGTTTGGGTTCAAAAACAAGCCAAACTGGCAGAAATCAAATCCTATCAAATAACCCATCAGAGCTCACTCAAATCTTATGTAAATCATTCATAATCTTCTCAGAAACAATTTGAATTCCTCAATTTGACTAATTGAATCCAAAATAAAAGATTCAGACTCAGGTTTGACTACTAAGCCTCGAATTTTGACTTTATGATTTTGGCCTTTTCATAGGGAATTAACACCTTAAGCATCATCTCTTCAATCTTAGGAGTAGGTTCAGACCCTTAGATAGGTGTTTCAATTAGAGTTCCTAGGGTTTTAAGCTCATTGTCTAAGCTTCAAAAGTGGTTTATTCGTCAAGTCAAACCAAGGGTTATTACAATGGTTTAATCATGGAAATGAATTCAATGCACAACATTAAAGCTTCCAGACCACTTAAATGTGATTTTACCCTAGCTGTCAGACTTCTCCAACTCTACCGGAGTTGGAGAAGATGAAGACCTATCACAAGCTCCAGACACTAAAATCTCAATGAAACAACCTCAGCATAATCAGTGACCCTTAAATCATTGATCTGGAGCTTGTCACTCTATTCTACAGGCTGAAGAACTTATTTTGACTCGCCAGAGCTCCAGTGAGTCCAGAAAAAGGTAAAATGTGTTTAGATGATATGAAATTATGCCATTAAAGATTTAAAAAGCTTCCTGAGGTCATGATTGCACCGCAAAAATACACGTGCAATTGCGCCGCCTTGTGCTATTTCCTAGCATTACCAGTGCATATTAGGTAGACATAGTCGCATTTGTGAATATAGACGCATGCATGCATTTAATTGAGAGGGGAGGAGAGTGAATAAAATGGCCTCGCGATTACATTTTTTCCTCAAGTGCATCTTTGCAAAATTTACCATCTCTTTATTTTTTTATTTATTTCTATTTGATTTCTCAAACTCTTCCTGCGGCTGCATGGCAACTTCTTCTCCTCCGCACCATGTCCTGCTCCCCCTCTCCTTGCTAGCCCTGCAGCCGCATGCACCTCTCCCTGCCAAGCCATGCGCAAGCATGCAAAGCCAGGGCATGGCTGTGCATGCTCTCTTCTAAAAAAGGAGCTCGGCTCCTTCTTGCAAAAGCCGGCCTGGTCCTCCACATAGAAAACCCAATGCAGCACCACCTTCTTCTCCAGGCTGCCCCCTCCCCTCTCCCTCCATACGCAGGGCCTCCTCCTCTGAGGAGACACCCGGCGGACAGGAGCACCTCACGGTGGTGCACAACCACCACCATGAGTCCACCACCGCCCAGCTCACCAAAGAGCCGGTGGGCGTGGTGGCTCTTTCCTTGTTTTTCCGTTTAAAGCACTGCAGCCATTACCACAAAGCTTCAGCTGTGAAGCTCAACCGGCCACCGCACGCCCTGCAACAACCTGCCGAGCCCCATAGCAGCAGCAGCAAGGCAGCAGCAGCGCACGCAGGTCTTCCGCATGCGCCTGTAGGCACCCTCGCCTCCAACTTCTTCGTGCAAGCGCCCTGTCGCTCTCTCTCTTCCGCCCGCAACCAGCCAACGCACGCCCCTGCATCGGCTCGCCAAGCTTCAACGCACCTGCTAGCCAACACCCGCAAGCACCGCGCAAGCAACAGGTCGCCCTCGCCCTCCACTACGCACGCTAGCAGCCCTCTCCACGCGCTCTGTCGCGAAGTCCCGCTCGCAAGCCAGCAGCCGGAGCCACTCCACCGTGCGCGCTGAGCCGTCTGTACTCATAGCACTAGACGCAGGCAGTTGCGCGGCTCGCCCGGCCACTGTAGCCACTGTTCACGCATTTCTACAGAACACGGTGGCTACAGTGGGGTGACAAGTGAGTTTCTCACTTAACCGGTCACCCGGCGCGCTGCAACCGCTATTCGCTCGCACGCGTGTCTCGCCCCGCGTTCTGCTCCAGCGCCCGCCCACGCGTCTGCCAGCACCTTCCTTCTCTCGCTCCCTTCGCCCGCATGCGCCTGTGAGCACCTGCACCAGCCTCTCCTCTCCCTGTGCTCTCTCCCTTCCAGCGCGCCCCTCTCCGCGTGCATACGCGCTTGCGCGCACGCATGAAGCTCCAGACAGCTCTTGGAAGCCTCAAACGACTTAACCCGCGCATCTTCACTCCAGCAGCGCCCTCTCTTTCTCTCTCTCTCTCAGTACTCTCTCGCTCTCTTTACCGACACTTATACTCCTACACTGACACTTTCATACACACACACACACCTATACTCTATTATATACATATATATATATATATATATATATATATATACGTATGCATATATATATTGATATATATACATATATTTATTTACATATATATATATACTTATCTCTATATATATACTAGTATTTATATAACTTAGTATACATACATATATATATATATATATACATACATATTTACATATATACATATACTTATATATACATATATATATATATATACTTATATGTATATATATAGTAGTACCTATATAACTAAGTATTATTATACATATATACATATATATATATATATACATATCTATATACTTATATATATATATACATATATATATATATATATACACATATATATGTACATATATACATAAACTTATATACCTATACATATATATATACATATACTTATATATATATATATATATATATATAAATATATAAATATACATACATATATACATATCCATATATATATATACATATCTATCTACATATATCTATACATACATATATATATATCTATATAGTTATATATACATACATATACATATACATATATCTATCTATACATATATTTACATACCTATATATATACATATATATATACCTATACACTTATATATATACATATATAACTACATATATATACCTATATTTTTATAACCATACATATATATATATATATACATATAGATATATTTACATATATACATACATATATATATATATATATATATATATATATATATATTCACATTACCTACCATACTTGGAATTGCGGGAATATCTGCACCAGTTGCTGATATTCCCCGATACCCGTGTACAAAAAGCGTGGTCACACTCATCTTCCACCATCCATCCTACACTCCACGTGGCACCTCATCCCGTTGGTTGCATCTTTCTAGGCGACGACCGACTCGACACCGTGCTACACTCCATCGTCGCCTCCATCCCCACCCCTTTATACATATATATCTATACTATATTTGCTTTATTTCTATTTCTCTTGCATACCAGTAAAAAGATAAAAATATATATATAAAAGAGAAAAGATAATCCTTGACTTGCAAGTACTCCATCTTGCAAATAGCAAGATCCATTTTTGGAACCCTGATTTGGCTCAAAGCCAAGAACCCAATTTTGAGGGTGTGCCTCAAGGACAAGAATTACCAGAAAAAAATATAAATAGAAAAACACCAAAAACATAATAAACAAACAGAAGAGACTCGTTGTAGGAAAGGCGTAGAAACTTGACTTGTAACCCCACTTCCCTAAGTTCGACCCTGGGCCTAAAAGTGACCAAGATAAAATCAACTAGGCTAGGTTAAAAATTTTGTAAAGAGATGGTTAGGCTCGATTTAGGTTAACCACTATACACACTTCAACGATAAAATCACCATATTAACAACCTATCCGGGTCTGACACCAGGTCACAAGGAACCTCAGGAATAAGTAAATTCCTTCAATTGTTCATTAGAGTAAAGATTTAACACTGAAATCATTTTTCATAAAATCTAAGTTGGATTAGCTCAGGACTTGTTTTCCCACACAATTTAGTGGAGAAAATGAGTCAACAAATAATTGTGATACTATATATATGTATAATTAAGGATTTAAATTACTCCTGAGCTGCCATAGACAGCGAGCTCAGGAACTTAATTAAAATTTGGGCGTTTAGGTTATCGGTGGTAATTATTCGAATTAAAGTGAAGTTTAGGGTCATTAGATGATGAGTAGATGATGGAGGACCCAGTGAAGGTGTAATTAGCCCAACTACTGTTGCCATGGACAACAGAAATAGTTGGTAGAGGTGGAGGTGGTTTAGGCGATTAAGTGATCAAATTAGTAATTAATGACTATAGAAATGATCATGGAAGATGGAAGAAGGTGGATAGTGACTTAAAAAGACAAAATGATCGCTCCTGACAAGCTTAAGGAGCTCACCGGAGTTGAAGAAGATGAGTTCTAAATCTAACATTACAGCTACCTAAGCTACCTAACTAACTAACTAAACTAATCTACCTACCTAATCTACTGTTACCCGGACGAAAGTTATAGAAGATCTCCATCGAAGGCTCATGGCAAAGGAGGAAATCAAAGGGTTGTCAAAAGATCTTCGGTGGGCGGTTGTGAGGTGAAGTAGAAGAGAGCTCCTAGTCAGCATTTGTGTCAGAAGACTGAGCTGACTTCAACGAAGATCCAGAGCTATTGAAGATGAATGAAGTCGGATGAGGTGGAGGAAGTTCACCGGAGTTTTGGAGAGAATAGCCTATCGAAGTCAGCTTCAGTGAAGAAGAGGGAAGGGAGCCAACTTGGTGGAAATCGAGGGTGTGAAGGGGTATTTATAGTTGACGGTGACTGAGAAGGAGGTGGAACCTAGACGAATTAGTGGCTAGGAGGGCAATAACCATTGGCATCTTCTCTGACACCAGTGAGGTTATCTCCAACCCTAAAATAGGATTTAGGCATCATCTAGACCGGTGGATGAAAAGGGCATGGTGAGCACAAGCTCCAAGAGCTTGGAGAAGGGATGACGTCGAATTGGCGGTAATCAGGCAGTGGACGCACCTTCATTCGTCAGCCGTCCAGATGGTTGAAGAAGAAAAGAAGAAGAAGTTCAGGGACTTATTTGTAGTGAAACCTAAGGACCTAAGTGGAAAATAAAGACCTTATTGAAATAAAATTTAAGGACTAAAATGTAAACTTAGGTTTTCAAGGTTTATTTTAATTTAAATCTTTTTCAACTTTTTATATGTGATTATAAATAAGATAATTATTATATTTAAAACTTGAATTTACATTTTTGACCTTTTTAGATTAATTTATTTAATTAAGCAATGTTACATAAGTTATTACATACGTAGGTGTATATTATACTTAAGTTAGTTAACACATTAATTACATGAATTATTAATAATATTTCAAGTTCAATTGTTAATTCAGTTATTAATAATATTAATTCGATGATAATATAGCATTTCTAACTTATTTTAAGGTCCTTTACTATTTATCCCTTATTTAATAATTAACCCATATATTCACATATTTCTAGCTAATTAACTAGGAAGACTAGTTAATTAGGGGTAATTAGACACCATGATGAGCTTCTCATCATACCCCCAAGCCAAAGTTTTGCTAGTCCTTAGCAAAATTAACTAAGAATATGATGATTTAAAGCACTTGGGATTAAATTAATATAAATAAGAACCAATTAGAGGAAAGCTTAGGTTAAAATAAAATTTTTTAGATTTAATATAAATAATTAATATACAGAGCATTTTGTGAAAATTTCCTTAGACTTAAACTCAAAGCATCTTCAAAACACACTTTATTAAAAATAATGTTGTTAACAAGAATTTTATCAAAAATTAGAACTTTAAAAATCTCTTATTCTTTGTAAACATTCTTAACCCTTAAAACTTAGAATTCAAAGTGTTTTAAGAAAACAAAACCTAAGAGTTGGAAATTAAATTTTAACTCAAAAACTCAATAGACTTAAGTTAATCCTTTGTTTAGGATATTTGATTTTTATCAATCTAAGTTTAAGCAAATTAACCAGAAATTCATCATTAATCAAACTTAGAGTAGTAAAACTTTAATCTACTAGCCTACAGCACTAAGGACAAACTTCTAGACCTAGGATTTTGTCAATCCTTCTCCTTTATATCTCAACTACAAATCCTCAAAATCTGATTTCTTAGGCTTCATTTCATTGCCTAATACCAAGGTTCAGTAGCTATGATTTTAAAACATCTGTGCTTTGTGAAGAGAGTTGTCCTAAAGGCATCCAAATTTGCAAAAATCCAGATCTTAAGACATCAATTTCCAATCTAGATTATTCCAATTCAAGCCTTTGGCTTGGCCTTACTCAGGTTTGGTTGCTTTCTCCTCACTAGTTTTCTATCCCGAGGTCAACATTTTTTGTGTATATCTCCCCGGTGGACCACTGGGTCTCTTTAATTTTTATCTCCATATTTTTTTTTCAACTTTTTCGATAGGTTAAAACACCCATATGTAGCGAGGTGTTCTTTTATTTGATGGAAGGAAGGGTAGCATCCATTTATACCAAGATGCTTTATTTTTATGGAAAAATTGCATAAGTACCCATTTGTAGCGAGGTACTTAACTGCAGGGTGTTTTATTTTATTTTTTTTATTTTTCTCCCCCTTCTCATTTTCTTACTAACTTTATTCTCCAACTCCTTTTTCTAGGTGAGTGGCACATCCTTCACCCTTTCAAGAACCACCCTGTGGAAATCCTTGGACTAAAGAGGATTTAGAATTGATCTCTTAACCTCTGTGTTTACGTAGTCTCAGATGCCAACAAGACAATTCTATGTGTGTGAAGTTTGAATGTTTAGGTTACTTAGCTCTCAAACCAGAGCTTGGACAATAAAGCCATTCACTCTCGGGTTCTTCAAATTTTTAGTTTCCTCCTAGAGGATCTTTCAAGAAAAAAATTCTCTAAGTCTAGCCAAATGTCTATAGCCTGATAGACTTGAAAGACTAAGGTTCTACTAACTCTCTACTTAATTAACTCTGAATATCTGGCCTTTCTACTTAACTTTATGATAAAATCAAATATTCAAAAAGCAAAAGGATTACTTAATCTAATTGATTAAAAAGTTACAATTTAGTTCCAAAACTTAAGTTTTAAACTTAATACACCTTAGTTTCTTAATTCCAGAGTAAGAATAGAAAAACAAAGCCTTAAGGTTTAAAGTTTCTAATTCAAATAAAATCTTGTTTAAAAATTTTGTAAATAAAAGTGTGTTTTTACAAAATGTTAAAAGTAAAAATCTAAATAAGAATTCAATGCTCTTATATACATATACTCTATAAATATTAATATATTTTTTGGTTTCTGACCTAAAAGAAAAACTAAGCTCTTAATTTTTTTCCTTCTTCTTTTCTTTATTCTAGATGAAAATACCCATTTTTTTATTTTTATTAATTTCTCAATTTTCCAAAATTTTGTATTTATATATTTTGGTTTTTTATATGTTTTATAGAATTTTCCAATTTTTATGAATCTTTCAAAATTTTTCAAATTTTTATGATATTTTTTATTTTGAAATTTTTAGAATTTTTTTTTTGGTATTTCTATTTTTTTAAAATTTTCGTGGGCATTTAATTTAATGTGTTTTTTTTATATATTTTCTTTACACATACACTTGAAATGAAATTTTCACTTTACACCCCCCAAGCTAAGATTTTACAATGTCCTCATTGTAAGAAGGGTAAAAAGATATTACACTTCATTTAGTGTAGGATGATGGAAGGAGTTGGATAGAGGAGATCACAGATCTCTATGCGAACGATTTTAAATCTGACCAAAGGTCGGAGTGGATAGTCGGACTAAATAAAGGTAATCAATATAAGATGAAGTGAAAAATCAGAAAAGTGTATGGGAAATGAAAAAATAGGAAACAGTTATGTAGAATATGGATGGACAGTGGCAAACCCTAATGGAGCGTGCAACAATCTCCAACAAGACCCAAAGGATGTGATTCCAAGAAAGGTTTTAAACGTTGACCATTAACTTTGAAGGGTTGATACTTATTGGGTTCGATGATTTCGACAGGTCCATTGTCAAAGACTCTAACAGCAATAAATGGCCCTTGCCATTTAGACCTAAGTTTCCCAGGGAAGAGCTTCAAACGGGCATCAAAAAGTAACACCTTCTGACCAGGTGTAAAGGATTTGTGGGAAATATATCTATCATGGAAGGCTTTAAGTTTTTCCTTATACAGCTTTGAACCCTCATAGGAATCATGATGCAATTCCTCAAGTTCACTAAGCTGCAACCTATGATGATCACCAGCCTTCGTGAGGTCTAAATTACAAGCTTTAATTGCCCAATAGGCCTATTTATGTACACTTGTTCAAGATTTAAAAAAGGTGGCGTTGCAATATAATTGAAAAAGCGTTGAAAACAAATAAATTTTTATTACTCGAATGTTAAGTTCGAGGTCGAACACCGGGAGAAAATGGAATTCATACTAATCTCAATAATAGATGCAATTTGAACACTTAAAGTTACTCAAAATCTAATTCAAAATATAATGCAGGAGTTTATGAATACTAAAATGTAGCAATAAAAGAGAAATTGAGAAGAATTGGATAAAAAGTGTTTGATTCTTCTTCTCTTGGCTCTTTCTTCAGCTTTCTCTTTAGCTTCTCTTCTTCTCTGCCGTTGTTTCTTTCTTCTTCTTTTCCTTGGCTTTGGTCTGTATCTTCTCTCTTCTTCTTCTGTTCCTTCTTTCTCTTCTCCTTCTTGGCTTCTTTCTTTCTTTGGCTTTGCTTTTCTTCCTACCTTTTCCTTCCTTCTTATTTTTCTCTACCTTTAGCTTCTTGTGCTTCCCTCTTCTTCCTTGATTTCTTCTTCCATCTTCTCTGCCTTAGCTTTCTAGGCCCTTAGCTTCCTTGGCTTCTGATCTTCTTCTTTCTCTTTCTGCTACAGTGCCTTCTCCTTCCTTCCTTAGCATCTAATATTCCTGCCTTCTCCTTCCTTCTTCTTTCCTTTAGCTTCCTTAGTAGCTTCCTTCAGCCATGACTTCCTTAGCTTCCTCAGCTTCTTCCTTCAGCCCTTTGCTTTTCCTTCTTCTCTGCGGCTGCAGCTTCCTCTTCCTTCTTCCTTTCCCTACACTCAAGTGCAAAACCTACCCCTACCCTCCCCTGCATATGCTCTCTCTCTTTTCTCTCTTAGGTTCGCTCTCCCAGAGCCAATCGGGTATTTGGGTTGGGTCAAGCACACCCAGGTCCAGGCGCACCGGCACTTTTTCTTGTTAAGAATGCATTGCATTTTTTCTTATTGTTTTAATGTGTTTTTGTGAGTGTTAGGGATGAACAGATATACAGATCCCTAAAACCCCAGCACTCAAGAAGGCAACTGGTGAAGGAGGAGCTCAGACTAGTTGGAACTCAGCTTGATCCAGCTCACCACAAATGGAACCCAGTTCACTTGGACAAGGGTTATCTCATCCTAGCTCCATTCAACTAATCTCAGCTGAATGGCAGCTCAAGAGAGCTCATCTTAGCTCACCCTAGCTCAGGTTAGCTCAGATCCAACTCAATTTAGTTGATTGTAGCTCATCTTAGCTCCCACTAATCCACAAAGAGCTTTAGCTAGCTCAGCTGAGTTGACAGGAGTTCACCCCAACTCAGATCCAGCTACATCCAGCTCCACTCAACTCCAGCCAGCTGAAGAAGAATTCATCCCAGCTCAAGAAGCTCAAGTCCAACTCCCGAGGACTCAACTTAGCTCAACTTGGTTGAGCTAAGCTACCTTAGCTATGCCAACCAGCTCAATCCTCCTCGAGAGCACCAGACCCAGCACACCTCAGCTCCATTCAATAGAAGTCAGCTCACTTTAGCTTGGCTTAGTAGCTAGCAAAGAACTAGTAAGCTAAGCCAGCTAGAGTAGCCCCATGTTGACCTCTTCAGTAGCTGCCAGCTCCACTTCAGCTCCAGATTCTTCAGATCCAACTCCTCCCTCCAAACCCTAGCTCCAACACCTCCTCCTCTACTCCACCATTAGCTAAGCTAGCTTATCTTAGCTTTTCTTAGCTTAGCTATGCTCCAGCTCCCTTGGCTTTTACCACCTAAAAACCCTACCTAACAACTCCACCAACTAGCTCCACCTAAGCTCCACATAAGCTAACCCTACTTCCACCTCACCTTGGCGCCAGCCTAGCCTACCCACTACCTCCAAAAGACACCATAAAGTGGCACCAAAACCACCCTAACTACCTCCTTATTAGCGTCACTTTTTCCCTCCAAAACCCCCTTCATCTTCACCACACATCTTCCCTTAAACCCATCTCCACCATCCACATAATCCCCCTTCTAGAAGCCTTCTTGGTGGTGCCAAACCAAGGCATCTTTCCATGGTTGGCGCCACCTTTAGGTGGCCCTTCACCACCATAACCACCACCTTCACACCCCCCTACTTGGCTCCAACTCTTCTTAGCCCTAGGATCACCTAACCACCTCCATCTTCCCATCCTAGCCATCCATCTCAAGGGTCACCTTAACCCCTCATCCTACCCTATAAAAAGACCACCACCCACCACCTTACAAGCCATCCTTGGCTAGCAACATTCCTCTCATACTCTACCTAAAGTCCATGCCCAAGAAAGAAGAAGAAGAAGATTAAGGGGATATTCTACCCCCATGGTGCCTTCCCCTCTTCCCTTCTCTCTTGTGCCCACGCCAGCCAAAGGAGGAGCCAGGCAAGGAAGAGCTTTGGAGGAGGTCTTGAAGGTGGTCACGCCACCTTGGAGGAGAACTTGAGGGTGGTGCACGCCCACCCTAGGAGGAAAGACTTGAGGTGGAGAGCATCCACCTTGGAGGAGCTTTCAAGGAAGGAGAAGGAGACCCTCTTTTCAGGCCAAGGAGTAGCTAGGCTTGGAGAAAGAAGACTCCCTTCTTTACCAGATTCTATAAGAGGATTTGTGTTTCTTCTATTGCTTTTATATTTTACATTTCTAGTAGAAGCATTCCTCTACTTGTCTTTGTAAGAGAAAACAAATTCTGCTTAATTAAATTACCTTCTTTTTAATTTCTTGTTGCAATTGTTATTTTTGTTCTAGCACCTGTTAATTACTTCCACTCCCTAATTACTCTAGACCTCCACTTTCCTAGAGTGAGCTTAGGTAGTGGACATTTTCATCTCTTAAGTTTTAGCTTAGAAATTTTAGGTGTTAGCACTTTTTCCATCACAATTCTCATTTTGCCCTCATTATTTCAAAACTAAAAAAAAATTATATATTTAAAATACCAAAAAGAAAGTTGAGATTTATTTTCTAAGCAAGAGAGTTGAATTGTAAATCTACCTCCTTGGACGACCCTAGATACTCCCCTATCTAGGAATATAAATTTAAAAGCGTATGCGAATTCGCGTGTTACAGCGACATTAAAAACCCTAATTACAAATCATGCTTATTTTCGCATCAGGATGCTTCGCTCAATTGTCGTGGCTGTGATGCCTCTCAAAGCCACTCACTGGCTGAATGTATGTGCAAGGTGATTCCGCATCACTTGGACCTATATGCCTGAAGCCTGACACCTAGGTTGAAGCTTGTGGTCAAGCTTCATGCCGATGCTAATGGCGGCGGAGGCTCGACCCTGTGTTCAAGTAATACGGCCTTGTAGCCTCATTAAACCACATAGGAAGCTTCGCCGTGGCACGGCGAAGGTGCTGCGGTAGGTGGCTGGCCGTGGGGCGACCTAGGCGTGCGTGCCTAGGTCGATTTGTGGTCGTGGTGATGGGTGTGGTCAGAGGGAGCTTGTGGAGGATATGGCAATCGATGGAGATGGGGAAAGTGATCAGTGGATGGTGGTGGAGGTTCTGAGGGGTCTGGCGAGGTGGATGGGTGTGTGGAGGTGATGAAGACACCTCGCCAGTGGTCTACCGAAGGTGGAGAAGATGGTGGTGGTCTACAGTGTCGAGGGGTTGAAAATTGAAATAAAGAAGGGGGAAATGAAGAGAGGAGAGAGAGGAAGAGATTTAAACTAATTTAATGGACGAAAGGATAAGGAGAGTGGCTGGCGCGTACCTGCCACCGCTGGAGACAAAGGTTCCAGTGGAGAGGGAACGGCGACAATGAAGAGGCTGCAGGTGTGTGCACAGGTATGGCACGACACAGACGACGAAGGCGGAGAAGACTCTGCCTCTGGTATTGTGGCAGAGCGACGAGAAGAGGGAGGAGATGTCGCTGGAGCTCGCTGGATGCTTGGCCAAAGGAGAAGAGAAGAAATTGGAGGTTGTTCTCCATCCAAACCAAGCTGGAATTGAGTGGCTAGATTAGGGCTTCTTTTACAGGCACAGGCAGAGGGCCTTGTGCTTGGAAGGCAAGCTTCCAAGCACAAGTATCCTTATCGAAGTAGGAATGTGCGAGAGACCCAAATCTCTCGAGCATTCGCACGAGAGATTAGGTGGGAATCAAGGCTTAGGATTTGGTTCACACAATAGGGAATTCCTCAAAGAATCTCCCTTTCAAATTTGAGAGGGAATCTCTAAGGAATCAGGGAGAAATCCCCTCTGGAATCATCACCGGAGTAGGACTCCTCCGCTGTAATGGTGGAGGGACCTAATTGCAAAGAATGACCAGGAAGCTAGGGGGTCTTCGCAATGGTTTTCAAAAGCTAGGGGTCTAAATGTAATTGGGTGGACTATTTTGCAAGGTAGGTCAAGGAGACCTCCCCTTAGGTCCAAATTTTGGTACAAACCTAATTTTGACCTAAGGAATCCAATGGTGAAGTTGGATTTTAGGGTTGACTATGTTTGATTGGACATTTTACACAAAAATCCAATTTAGGGTAAATATTTAACTAGGACCCTTATTTAGGTCAAAACAAGTTCCAAAGGCTAATTTGAAGGTTCTAAAACCTAGGATATATTTTTCCATGAATTTTAGAGGGTTTAGTTGATTTTTATCCTGACCAAAAACCTTATTGAATTAAGTGGGTCTGATTTAGGGTTACAAGAAGTCATTTAACTCTCAGATTGAACATTAACCCTTTTCTGAATGAACCAATCCAATTTTTATCTTGTTAAGACCAATTGACCTATGTTTAGCCCCTGAGAAATCTCGTTGATGTACTACAATGGTAAAATTATAGTTTTACCCTTTGTTTCTTATTTTCTTATTAGAACAGTCATTCCTTGAATTAGTCCTTTCTCTAGGTTATGTAGGGACTTTTATTCTCTTTTCTAGGTCAAAATAAGCTAGTTAGGGCTCATGATGGTGTTCCTATCATACCCCCATGCCTAGCTTTCGCTAGTCCCTTAGCAAAATTTTAAGGTTTTAACTTTTGTTCTAAACCATGAGTTTCTTTCACAATTTATGATAAGTGCTTTTTCTTTTTTCCTTATGACTAGGTTAGAATGCCGACAGTAAGCCTAGAGGTACTCAAGTACCAACCAAGATCCGGACCTGACCAGCTTTAGCCTTGGTCCTCTGCGAAGGCTTTTAAGGCCCACAGGAACTATCCTAAGGTTTGTTGGACTCCGCGATTAAAGCACCCATGCTTGAGACATATTTTAGCCTTGGTTCAGTTTGCAGTGCATTTCTTTTGTAAGAGAGAGATAGAGGATTTATTTGTTTGGAGAGTTTCTCTCTCTTTTATTTTTATTTCTAGCTTCAGATTGGCTTCTCAACACG
Source organism: Thalassia testudinum (assembly GCA_037157565.1). NCBI lineage: Eukaryota > Viridiplantae > Streptophyta > Magnoliopsida > Alismatales > Hydrocharitaceae > Thalassia > Thalassia testudinum. The sequence goes on along the minus strand of JAZHRO010000015.1, from coordinate 42,416,452 downwards.
GTCTGTATCATATTTCTCATCCCCATCATCAATCCTCAAAGGTCCCTGGCAATCGATGCTTCGTGATAGCACCGCCCATGGCAACCCTTAGAACCATGGCTTTCGAGATTTTGAGATAATCTTGCCCATGGCAATCCGTAGCCAAATCTAGACCCTAGCAATCAACATTTCATGATAATGCCTCCCATGGCATCTGAACCAGCAGGGTGCTTGTGTGCCCCCGGTAGGATATCTAAATATCCTAGGAGACAAGCACTAAGGAGACGATGTGTTGTTACACATCTTCGAGGGGAATTTCTCGCCTCTCCACACCGAGAACTCGTCCAAATCAACTTATGTTGATCGACCGCTCCTAATCTAGGCAACTTTTTTTTCAGAACATTTAAATGCTTTTGCGTGATTTTGACAGTTATGCGTACTGAACCAGACTATGTGTGGATTGGGGTGCTTAGGTTACCAAGTCCCGCAAACTGAAGGTCAGTTAATGAGGTCGAATACTCCCTAAGCCTTAGACCTAATACTTAAGCTTTGTATTTTCCCCAACCTCTTGAGGATTATCCAGATCTTAGCAGATACTTGAATTTTTAAGCCTAAGAGTCTAGCCCAAAAGGCCTATGATCAATATTCCTACTAATCTCTTTTTGTGTCTCATTAGCACTTTTTCTTTATTTTTTTCCTTGATGTGGTCTAGAACTTCAGTTAATCCCTTAATCTCTTACTAATGACTATCTCTTTTTCTTTTTCATTTTGTGCTCCTTTTTGGCTTTTTGCTCTTTTCCTCCTCATGTTTACATGGCTTCAAAATTTTCTCTCCGCTCCAATTTTTTGTTCTTTTTCATAATTTTCTTTGTTTTTGGTATTTTTGACATATGTGATTTTTTTTGTGAGAATCCTTCTGACTTTGCTTGATTTCTGTATGTTTGCACTTTATCAACCCCCCATGCCTAAGTTTTGCAATATCCTCATTATAAACGGAGGGTGTGAAACAGTATTGGGTCCAGGGACTTAGAGCAGGATATATCAAGTGGGCGAATGGGTCGAGAAATGACTGATGCAGATGATTTCAAGCTCTGGTACGTGTACCAGAGGTGGGATCGACTGGTATAAGGTTGAACTCAGGGTGCAGTAGACGTGGAGTACAAACGGATAATGAGATGGATCTCAGTTTTTTGGAATGACGGGTTGCCTCCCGTTAAGCGTTAAATTCAACGCCTTCAGCCGAGAGGGAAAATGGTATGGAGAGGGAGTGGAAAATCAGTAAAGTTTTGTAGAACAAGCACCTTAATTAAGAGCCTGGTTGGTCCAACCAGGTGCCTGTTGAGATCCACAGACTGATGATGCAACCCAAACCCTATTAATCTAATAGGTTGATAAATGTAGATCAGGAGATGTGGAACCCACCATATGCTCTGGAGCTCAGGTAGATGTAGAAGTGTGAATTCGGGGTTTGGCTGAGTTGAATCAGCCTAGTCAAAGTAGGGATTCGTGAAGTAATCAGTGAATGATGCAGAAACCCTACAGGGGTGATCAGAGAATGATGGAGCATGGTTTTCAATTTGATCAATGTTTGATACCCGGTGTACGTGTGGAGTTGAATCATTTGGCTCAGTGAGAGGGGAATCATCTGGTTGCGGGTTGAGGTTGAAAATGGGTTTTGATAGGTTCTGTATGTGTGGAAGAGGTGGCTTTAGAATTGCGTATGAGGGCTCTTCTAGAAAGGAGTGACAGGTGGTTTCATGTAGAGAGTCCTCATAGTAGCTTTCAAAATCAAAAGTGAATGCCTGAAGAGTGTCTATAGGATGATGGAAATTTGGGTCGAGGAAAGATTCGAATTCTGGGTTGCAGTCACTCTCGGCATTTTCTAGTTTTGATTCCTAAGGATCGAAAAGAAATTATTCCATGTCACTGGAACCTGAACTTAAATCAGTGATCTCAGGAATCGGGACCTCAAAGTTGGAGTCAAAGAATGAATCATGTGAGCTGAGGTCATAGATTGGCTTGTTGTGTTCAAGAAGCAGAGTTTCTCGGAAATCATGGTAAGATTCAAGATTGTCAGAGATATTGAGAAAATCAAGTTCTGAATGAGATTCGACATCAAAGGTTCCACCACAGAATAAATCATATGATGTAGATTCAGCAGCCTGACTGGGGTCTAGCCTATATGTAAATGCTGAGCTCAAAAAGGTGTTCTTATTTTATCTAGGCTCAAGTTCTAGGCTTGTAGGAAAGACCCAATCAACACCCCACTCATCCAACTCCTCGGTTTCTATATCATAAATTGGCGTGACTTCCGAAAAATTGATCTGATTCTATGAGGATGTTGGAGAGGGATATTCATCAAATAGAGGCCCAGAATCATATTCTTCATTGAAAATTTGATCTTCTTCATACAGGGCCTCGTAATCTTCCCAATACATTTCAAATCCAGATTCTAGGCTTAGGATGTGGGTTGAATCACTAGAATCTAGGTCTGAATAACCTTCGAGGGTCACTTATCAGAATAAGGGGCAGGATTTACACCCCCAAGAGGTTTAGTGCTAATCTCATCATTGCAGGAGCTTTAAAATTCTATGCTTGATGATCAGTGGTCTAGGGTTGGATCAACTTTGTGTTTTCTTGCAATTGGAACTTCCCAACCTACTTCATTATCAGGCACATTGTACTCCATCTGGGTTGGGAATCCATAACAACTCAGTGCCTCAAACCTGAGATTTGGGAAATTGGATTGATCCTCAATACTATTCCAAGATGGTTCATCATCTGTTTGGTGCGTGTATGGGTATTTCTGATCGATAATTTGTTTCAATAATCTCGTCATCCCTTCCCATTTTTCAAGGTCACCTTGGTGTTGTTCCCAAAGTACTGGATTTGTTATGCATTAATGGTATTCAAAGTTGTGTAATTTTTCTATCTCAATGTATCCTGCTATGAGAATGTCTCGGGTTGATCCATTTGTGGCTTCTGTCAATAAAACTTGGGCACAGTTTATGATGAAGGTTGTGGTTGTTGGTACATTGACCTGAATGTCTTCTATTGGTGTTAAGGTTTTATACTCAATTTTATAGAACTCAAGGGCATCCTCAATCATCCTATCTCTCATGGATCTCTGTGATTTAGGTTTTTTGAAAGGTAGTCCTAAGTAATTTGGCTGCATATTTGGATTAGGCGGTGGAATCAAGATGTAGAATCAGAATTTAGATCAAGCTGTTGAATCAAATTGTGAAGTGATCTGATTTGAATAAAGAGTCCCACTAAAATTTTATGTGTGTGCTCTAAAGAGAAGGGATGAGGGACTGGATGTGTCTTTGACCCAATCAAGGCACCTAAAGATGTTTGGATGGCTATGGAGGTTCGGGGTGGATGATACCCCTGGATTGGAAAGTCATCCACCTGAGAATTACCTAGGCAGCCAGAGAAGGAGAGTCCCGCAAAGACCCTTACACGGTAGAGAGTCCCCACAGGTTACAGGATTTCCCCCACCCGACCTCTCTTGTCACTGAGTTTCCAGGTAGACCAGAATGGGGACCTTGACCTGTTAAATCTACCACTTTTAAATTTAAGGTGCTTTAGGGCTCCACTTGAACTTTAGATGTTTTTGGTTTTGTGACCTAATTTGGAGGTTGGTTCACCCAAGGGATCAACTTCACCTGACCTGCCCTAAAGATAGCAGAATGATTCTAGGTTAAGACCTAGAAATCACCCTGATTTGACTCCCAGGTTATTAGGTCCAAGGTTTTTAAGATTCAAGTGATTTTAGAGCTCAATTTTAGGGTTTGTCTTGCTTAGATCTTTTCAATCAAGGGCTTGGGTAGCACACTGATGCAGGTAGGTTTGTTTCCTTTTATGCAAGCATGTGTGAACTAGCACTCCAAAACCCTACTGTTGAAACCCTACTTTGGTTCTATTTCCAATCCTCTTTGCTTTTCACAAAAAAGTCTCTTTGGACTTCAAACAAGAGGTGTGTAGTCCACAGAGATTCAGAAATTACACGTGATCTCTAATAGGCACAGGAATTTGTGGGGTAGGATCTCTAAAAATCGCTCCAACTTCAATAAATTTTGAAAAAATTTTCGCAAAATCAGGAAACTTTTGCCTTAAAGATGATAATTACTATAGAAAGAAGGAAATTGATTCCTAATTTGATTACTTCCTTTTGTCTTCCCAGGATTAGGAGATGGATTTAGGAAAGAAGAGAGATTACCTGTCCTAGAGTGGTTGATTTGCGCAGACGATCTTCTCATGAAATACCGGCAAAATCACAGCAAAACAAATAGGGCAAGTTTGTGCTCAAATATAATCAAAAAATAATGCAGACTAGTGATAAATTGCGCGTTGCTCCCCGACAACTGTGCCAAAATGTTTATGTACGCTTGATTGAGTTTTAAAAAAGGTGGTGTTGCAGTATAGTCGAAAAAGCGTTGAAAATAAATAAATTTTTATTACTCGAATGTTAAGTCCGAGATCGAACACAAGGAGAAAATGCAATTCATACTAATCTCAATAATAGATGCAATTTCAACACTTAAAGTTACTCAAATTCTAATTCAAAATATAATGCAGGAGTTTATGAATACTAAAATCTAGCAATAAAAGAGAAATTGAGAAGAATTGCATAAAAAGTGTTTGATTCTTCTTCTCTTAGCTCTTTCTTCAGTTTTCTCTTTAGCTTCTCTTCTTCGCTGTCGTTGTTTCTTTCTTCTTCTTTTCCTTGGCATTGGTCTGTAGCTTCTCTCTTCTTCCTCTGTTCCTTCTTTCTCTTCTCCTTCTTGGCTTCTTTCTTTCTCTGGCTTTGCTTTTCTTCCTGCCTTTTCCTTCCTTCTTATTTTTCTCTGCCTTTAGCTTCTTGTGTTTCCATTTTCTTCCTTGATTTCTTCTTCCTTCTTCTCTGCCTTAGCTTTCTCAACCCTTGGCTTCCTTGGCTTCTGATCTTCTTCTTTCTCTTTCTGCTATAGTGCCTTCTCCTTCCTTCCTTAGCGTCTGATCATTCCTGCCTTCTCCTTCCTTCTTCTTTCCTTTAGCTTCCTCAGTTGCTTCCTTCAGCCATGCCTTCCTTAGCTTCCTCAGCTTCTTCCTTCAGCCCTTTGCTTTTCCTTCTTCTCTGCGACTGCAGCTTCCTCTTCCTTCTTCGTTTCCCTACACACAAGTGCAAAACCTACCCATACCCTCCCCCGCATACGCTCTCTCTCTTTTCTCTCTTAAGTTTGCTCTCCCAGAGACAATCGGGTATTTGGGTCGGGTCAAGCGCACCCTGGTCCAGGTGCACTAGCGTGGGTGGTGCGTGAGGAGTGCAGAGTAAATGGGTCAGGCAAGCCAGGTCCACGGAGGAGTGAGCGCGGATGAGGCGGGTGAGTGAGCGAGGGGACCGCACCCCATGATCTGAGGCAAAGAGCCTGAAACACAAAAACACTTTATACCGCTCAGCGCACCCCAAACTTTCAAAGGTGAGACTAAAAGTCCCACCCGCTTCTCGCGCACCCGCAGGCAGATGCTTCGCTCAATTGTTGCGGCTGTGACGCCTCTCAAAGCCACTCACTGGCTGAATGTATGCGCGAGGTGATTCCGCATCACCTGGATCTGTATGCCTAGAGCCTGACACCTGGGTTGAAGCTTGTGAGCAAGCTTCATGCCGACGCCAATGGCAGTGGAGGCTCGATCCTGCGTTCAAGTAATACAGCCTTGCGGCCTCATTAAATCACACAGGAAGCTTCGCCATGGCACGACGAAGGTGCTGTGGTAGGTGGCTGGCGGCGGGGCAGCCTAGGCGTGTGTGCCTAAGTCAGTCTGTGTCCATGGTGATGGGTGTGGTCGGGGGGAGCTTATGGAGGGTATGATGATCAATGGAGAGGGGGAAAGTGATCAGTGGATGGTGGCGGAGGTTCTAAGGGGTCTGGCGAGGTGGATGGATGTGTGGAGGTGACGGAGACACCTCGCCGATGGTCTGCTGGAGGTGGAGAAGATGGTGGTGGTCTGCGGTGTCGAGGGGTTGAAAATAGAAATAAAGAAGGGGGAAATGAAGAGAGGAGAGAGAAGAAGTGATTTAACCTAATTTAATGGACAAAAGGATAAGGAGAGCGGCTGGCACATACCTACCACCGCCGGAGATGAAGGTTCCAGTGGAGAGGGAACGGCGACGACGAAGAGGCTGCAGGTGCGTAAGCAGGTATGGCGCGACACTGACGACGGAGGCGAAGAAGACTCTACCACTGGTATTGTGGTAGAGTGACAAGAAGAGGGAAAAGATGTCACCGGAGCTCGCTGGATGCTTGGCCGGAGAAGAGAAGAAATTGGAGGTTGTTCTCCGGCCAAACCAAGCGAGAATTGAGCGGCTGGATTAGGGGCTTCTTTTATAGGCACAAGCAGAGGGCCTTGTGCTTGGAAGGCAAGATTCCAAGCACAAGTATCCTTGCCAGAGTAGGAATGCACGAGAGATCCAAATCTCTCGAGTGTTCGCACGACAGATTGGGTGGGAATCAAGGCTTAGGATTTGGTTCAAATGATCAGGAATTCCTCATAGAATCTCCCTTTCAAATTTGAAAGGGAATCTCTGAGGAATCAGGGAGAAATCCCCTCTGGAATCCTCGCCAGAGTAGGACTTCTCCGCTGTAATGGTGGAGGGAGCTAATTGAAAAGAATGGCGAGGAAGCTAGGGGGGTCTTCGCAATGGTTTTCAAAAGCTAGGGATCTAAATGTAATTAGGTGGACTATTTTGCAAGGTAGGTCAAGGTGACCTCCCCTTAGGTCTAAATTTTGGTACAAACCTAATTTAGACCTCAGGAATATAATGGTAAAGTTGTATTTTAGGTTTGACCACATTTGACTATACATTTTACACAAAAACACAATTTAGGGCAAATATTTTGCTAGGACCCCTATTTAGGTAAAAACAGGTTCCAAAGGCCAATTTGAAGGTTTTAAACCCTAAGGGATATTTTTCCATAAATTTTAGAGGGTTTAGTTGATTTTTATCTTGACCAAAACCTTTTTGAATTAAGTGGGTCTGATTTAGGATTACAAAAAGTCATTTAATTCTCAGATTGCACATTAACCCTTTTCTGACTGAACCAATCCATATTTTATCTTGTTAAGACCAATTGACCTATGTTTAGCCCCTGAGAAATCTCATTGATGTACTGCAATGGTAAAATTATAATTTTACCCTTTATTTCTTATTTTCTTCTCAAAATAGTTATTCCTTGAATGAAGCCCTTCTCTAGGTTATGTAGGAGCTTTTGTTCTCTTTTCTAGGTCAAAATGAGCTAGTTAGGGCTCATGATGGTGTTCCCATCAACGCCTTGTGTTCAATTTCTATGGGAAGATGACAAGGTTTCCCATAAACAAGTTTGTATGGTGACATGCCTATTGGTGTTTTGTGGGCAATCCTATAAGCCCACAATGCCTCATCTAAACGGGAAGACCAATCCTTCCTATCGGGTCAGATTGTCATTTGAAGGATCTTTTTGATCTCCCAATTAGAGACCTCAGTTTGCCCATTAGTCTGGGGATGATAAGGTGTAGAAATACAATGTGTAACCCCATATTTTCTAAGTAGAGTTTTAAACTGGGCATTAATAAAATGGGAACTGCCATCGGAAATAATGACACGAGGTACCCCAAAATGAGCGATAATATGACTCTGTATAAAAGGAACGACAACTCAATGATCGTTTGTGCATGTGGGTATGGCTTCAATCCAACGAGAAATGTAATCAACAGCAAGTAAAATGTATTCGAAGCCAAAAGAGGATGGAAACGGACCCATAAAGTCTTTGCCCCAAATATCAAAGATTTAACAGGCAACAATCGGGTTTAGAGGCATCATGTCTTTTCGTGACATGCCACCAAGAGTTTGGCAATGACTACATGCCTTACAATATGTCTGTGAATCAACAAATAAAGTGGGCCAATAAAACCCGCATTGCAGAATTTTTGCAGCGGTCTTTCAACTAGAAAAATGACCACCACAAGCCTGGTCATGACAAAAAGAGAGGATAGAATCAATCTCAGAAGAAGTGACACAATGCCTGATGATTTGATCATTACAGAGTCGGAAAAGATGCAGATCTTCCCAGAAATAGTATTTGGCTTCTGTTTTGAGTCGTGATTTGCAATTCCTGTCCCAGTCTGGCGGGAATTGATGCGTAACCAAATAATTAACAATATCTGCATACCAAGGAAGATATGAGGATATAGTCAACAAATGTTCATTAAGAAAGTGTCCAGTAATTGGAGGAGATGATTCAATAGTATCAGAAGGAAGGCGGGAAAGGTGATCGGCAATAACATTTTGTTGTCTCGCCTTATCATAAATTTCTAGGTCAAATTCTTGCAAAAGCAAGATCCATCTGATCAACCTAGGTTTCGTGTCCTTTTTGGATAGAAGGTGTCGGATAGATGAGTGATCAGAGTACACAATGATTCGAGATCCAAGTATATAAGATTTGAACTTTTCTAATCCAAATACTATTACTAGTAATTCCTTTTCTGTAACTGTGTAATTCCTTTATGTCTCATTCAAAGTTTTACTAGCATAGTAAATTACTACCGGATTCTTCTCAATTTTCTATCCCAAAACAGCTCCTATTACATAATCTAATGCATCACACATGATCTCAAATGGTAAATCCCAATTAGGTGGTTGCAAGATCGGAGCCTGTGTAACTCTGTCTCTCAATGTTTCAAATGCTGAAATACACTCCTCACTCATCTCAAAAGTATTATCCTTTGTGAGGAGGTTTGTGAGTGGTCGGGTAATTTTTGAAAAATCAAGTATAAATCTCCTATAAAATCCCACATGCCCAAGAAATGATCTAATGCCTTTGATCGAGTCAGGAATTGGAAGATTTGCAATTTGAGTGATCTTAGCTTGATCTACTTGGATACCTCACTCAAACACGAGGTGGCCAAGTACAATGCCCTCTGGAATCATAAAATGACTCTTCTCCCAACTGAGGACAAGGTTCACTTCTATGCATCTCTTAAGAACCTTCGACAAATTATCCAGACAAATATCAAATGTTTCCCTGAAGACTGAAAAATCATCCATAAAAGCCTCCATATATTCACCCACCATTTTGGTAAAAATGGCTAACATGCAACGCTGAAAAGTCGTGGGTGCGTTGCAAAGCCCAAATGGCATTCTTCAGAAAGCAAAAGTTTCGAAGGGGTAGGTGAAAGTCATTTTCTCTTGATCTTCGGGATAAATTGCTACTTGATTATATCCGGAGTAACCATCTAAAAAGTAGAAGAACCTATTACCAACTAATCTCTCAAGGATTTGATCAATGAATGGCAAAGGAAAATGGTCCTTCTTTGTAACTGTATTCAGCTTACGATAATCAATACAAACCTACCACAAATTTGCAATTTGTGTGGGAATGGTTTCTCCAAATTCAGTTTTAATTACGATGAGTCCTACCTTTTTAGGTACCACTTGAATTGGACTCACCCAAGGGCTATCAGATATGGGATAAATAATGTCAGCATCTAGCCACTTGATTATTTCTTTCTTAATGACCTCCTTTAAATTCCGATTTAGACATCTTTGAGCTTCTCTTGAAGGTCGTGCCCCATCTTCAATACAGATGCGATGAGTACAAAAATTAGGGCTAATCCTGGTGAGATCATGTAGAGTCCACCGAATTGCCTTCTTGTGATCTCAAAGAACCTTGATCAATTTGGATTCTTGTGATTTAGAAAGATAAGAGTTGACAATTACAGGATATGTTTGATTAGATTCGAGATAGACATATTTAAGATTATCAGGCAATGGTTTCAATTCTAGTACAGGAGTGGAATCAATAGCAAGATTTGGGGCAGGATTTTCGATTGCGAGAAGTGAGTTAGATGAGTCATAAGATTCAGATTCAGGATTGAGTATAGATTCTAATAAAAGAGTTTTGTTGTTTTAAGGATATGGGATATCAAAGGGTGTGCTCTCTAGTTCTAAGGAACTAATGTCATCCTCAAAAGCTGCAATAGATTTGATTTCCTCAATCCATTCACAATCCAATCCACTAGAAGCTCTAAATATATTTAACTTAATTATCTTCTCCCCAAATTTCAATTCAATCTTTCCAGATTCACAAGCAATGTTGGCCTTTGCAGTAGCCAAAAAGGGTCTCCCTAAGATAATTGGGGTATCTTTAATGTGTTCGGGTACTTCCATATCAAGGACAATAAAATCTACTGGGAAATAAAAATCCTAAACTCTTACAATTACATCCTCCAATATTCCTTTAGGTGACTTAATAGATCTATCGGCTAATTGTAAAATCACATTGGTAGACTTAAGGTTTTCTATGTTGAAATGTTTTACCAAAGATAAAGGAATGAGGTTAATAGATGCTCCTAAATCTAGGAGGACTCTATCAAAAGACTGACCCCCAATTATACAGAAAATAAATGGAGATCTTGGGTCCTTCTTTTTCAAAGAAAGCATACTTGAAATTATAGAGCTCACATGCTCAGAAAGTACGACGGTGCTTCCTTTCTTCGGCTTACAGTTAGGAGTACACAACTCCTTAAGAAATCTCGCGTAAGTCGGAATGTGTTTGATAGCATCTAGGAGTGGGATATTAATGTGTACCTGTTCAAAAATTTTAATTAAATCTTCATCTACTGTAACAGGTTGTTTTTGTTTCCTAGTCTTCTTCAAAGCTTCAAGAAATGGGACGTGGATTTCCTGTTCTACTAAGGTATTTCCCGGATCTCGCGAATTAGCGGGAATTGCGAGATCGGGTTCTACATCTCTTATAAGTGTAGAAACAGGGGTCGTTCTGGATGTACTAGGGTCTTAGGATAGGTTCCTTGGATAAACTGGATCCCTAGTGGAAGTTACACGGCAGGTTGTAACAGAGTTAATACCTGCATGTGAAGAGGAAGCTGATGAAGAAGATGCTTGTTGATTTTGGAAAGATAAATTAGAATTCAAAGGTTAATTTGAAAATGATTGCTGTTAATTAAGATACTCAAAATCATGATTAGCAGAGGGTGGATTTGGATTTTGATTCAGATTTAGATTCAGGGGTAATTGATTAAGGAAATGGGTATGTCCCTGATTTGGATTATGCACTCCCAGGTGTTGTCTCTACTGGATATTCCTAGGGTTTGGAATTGGCTGGGATGGAAGGGCCCCTAGCTGACAAGATTCAACCAACTGCGTGATGTGGCCCCTAAGATTAGCCAACTCTGTCGAACATTGCCATTGGACTTCAGCAAGAGCCTCAGTATTTTGTCGCTGGCTCTCAGTTACAGCTCTCAAAATCTGGTCAACCTGTGAATCTCTATTTGGCCCTACGAGGTTTTGCAAACCCACGTAAAATGGCCTCGCATTAGGTTGTTGAAACGGCAATGTAGGCAGGTTTTGCCTGGTCTGAGTTGGATATGATGGTCTTTGTGAATGGTCAGACAAAGAGAAATTATGGTGATTATGCCATCTAGAATTATAGGAATTAGAATATGGGTTTGATCTTGGTGCATATTGAATGGCATTGAAATCTAAAGGATAGGGCATGTTTTCCACAAAAACAGGAGATGGGGAAAAAGGTGGGAAAGATTGTAGGACAAAGGTCCCTCGGGTTGGTACAGGAGTAGATAGAAAATCCAAGGAAGATGGATCTCTAGAATCCAGATTATTCACAAATTCCCTCCCCGTGGGAATTTGTGAAACAGGTGAATGCGTGGGATTTTGCATAGCAAGTAGAGGTGTAAGAGTTTTCATAGTGTTTCTGACCTCATCGAGATGCTTTGCTACGATGTCAACTTTGCCCAATTTTTCTGCAATAATTTCCAAATCCTTTGAACTGGACGGATTACCGATCTCGTGAATGCCCTTATGCGGATTTTGATGTGTTGTATTCATACCCCACATAAATTGCGACATAGATGTAGTATTGATCAAGTTCTCCGCCATCCCTTCAAATAATTCTAAAGCGGATTCTGCATCGCGATTGAGAAAATTCCATCCACAAGAGGCATCAACTAGATTGCGAATGCCCTCTTGCAATCCATAATAAAAAATATGCATTAGTTGCCAACGAGGGATGTCATGATGTGGGCATTTCCTTTGTAATTCATGAAAGCGTTCCCCCACTTCATGAATTGGTTCTCCTTGATTTTGATTAAACATTGTGATTGCTCACCTTAAAGCATTTGTGCGACCAATAGGAAAGAATTTCTTCAAGAATGTAGATTCAAGTTCAGCCCAAGTTGAGATTGGTCTTGCTATAGTTCAATACCAATATGCTTCTTTATCTTTAAGGCTAAAAGAGAACATCTTCATGAGTAGGATTTCCCTATTTTGATTTCGAGGTTCAAGAGTTTGAGATAGACTTTTAAGATCTTCAATATGTTGGAATGGATCCTCGGATGCAAATCTGTGAAAATGTGGGATTAGACCTATAATGTTTGGCTTTAATTCTGGATCATTTTCCTCAATGGGAATCCTAACATTAGGCTCTATTTGTGCATTAGATGGATTATAGTAGTCTTTAAGTAGAGGCCTTGGATGAGGAATCGGTAAATTAATAAGGTCAAAACCCGCCTTAGGTTGAGGTGGAGGACGGGTTTGAAGATTCTATAAATTATTTAAGGCTGCTGTTAAAAGATTAATTTGTCTATTTTGTTCAAGCATCCTAAGATTCTGGTTCAGGAGCGCCTCATGAATGTCAAAAGGCGGCATCTCCCCCGGACAAGAAGAAGGGATCTCAGGATTCTAATTTTGCAATTGATCCATAGAAATAGACGAATCAGACGGGAAATTAAATGGTTGCTTAGATACAACCGACTTAGGATCACCTGTCAAAGGAGTTACAAGAGGCGGATGCAAGGATCGCCTCCCGTGCATAAAATGAAAAGAATGTGCAAAGGCATACTCACACCACCAGAAATATGTGGCAACAAAACTGGCAAAACAGCGCGAAAAAGTGGGTTTTTCTCTTCTTTCAAAGTAAAGAAGAGAGTCCTAGAATACACAAAAATACTTTGGACGCAAACAAGTATAGTATCAGTTTCAAAATAAGCATCCCAAACCCGTGTCTACGTAAGTGCATATCCTTAAAGCTCAAAGGCCTAAGGTCAAGGATCGAGACCACTCACTATTGGCTCCCCAGGGCTCTAGTAGTGAGACAGACTTGTTGATCTTCAACCAAAGTCCTAAGAGGTGCAAAGAGGAGAGATAGAAAATTCAGACTCGTGTGACTCTAGTGATCTCGTTGTGTGTGCGATAGCATGCAATAGACGATAGCAATAAAACCTGCATGCATTCTGCAAATAGATTTAAGTCAATTTTTATTATCCTCTTTTTTTACTTAATCTTTTCAAAAATATGATAGAAAGAATTAAAGTGACCACTTTTTAAGTATTTTCAAAGAATATATGGTCATGATATTATTTCCCAGACAACGATCTACAAGGTTTTTTTCGCGTGTGTTTCCCGCTGATGCGAGAAAAACAATAGAAATTTTCCTGAGTCAATTCGTAAACTACTAGCAGGTAAATGCACTCCTAAGAGTGCATGCCTATAACATGCTACTAATAGTCAGAAAGGTATGTATTTTTGTATTTTTTTAATTTTTTAGCTAACTAAATGCAACAATTCAAACTAACTAAAGATTAAGGAAAGAGTACTTACCATGGAATGTATAATGGAAAACAGAACAAAGAAAACCCACCTTCTTTCCAGAGATTACCCGCAGAGGTAAACCTGAAAAGAAGACAGAAAACAAAACAAAAAAAACTAATTAAAACAAAACACAAAACAATAATAATGGTGAATATAATTACAGTTACCTCCCATGGCACCACTAAAATGTTGATTAGACAAATCTATACAGGGAATGTTTTGGTGAATAGAAATGAAGCAAAATATTACCTCCCCGGCAACGGCGCCATTAAAATGGTGCGTCCTCTCCTCAACATAGTTAATTAAGTTAATTATGCTTAATTATGTGCAAAAGAAAGTAACTTAGGTCAACTTGAATTTGTGTTGGTTAAGTAGTATAGGGTCAAGTTAACCTAACATTTTAGATTTTATTTCTTTTAACTGGTTGAGTCCAGGTCGTTCGCTGGGAGGTATAGCATATTTAGAATTCACCAATCAGTCTAAGCTACTTATTGAAGTTATAATTAAGTTTACTTTAAGAACATGAACTTTGCTTAATGATTTCAAATTAAAGAGTATGCAAAATTCCATAAGAAAACATATTTACACAAATAATCTTCTTTAATAACAAGTAAACATGTTTATTTTCTCTTTATTTCTAAGAAATTAAGGCAATAGAAAGTATTACTAATAAAAGTATTCCTTATTACAACATTAAACTCAAAAAGGAATTAAAAAAAATACAAGAAATTAAACCATTTCTTTTCTTCTCTTTGTATCTTCAGACTCTCTTTTTCTTCTTCTTTTACCTTTTCTCTTTCTTTCTCTTTCTCTTTTTACTTATTTCTTAATCTTCTCTTAATCTTTTTCTTATCTTTTTCTTTATTCTTTCTCAAGCTCTCTTTCTTTCACAAGTCTTCTCTTCTTCCTTTCTTCTCTTTCTTCTCTGCCTTTTCTCTTCAGTGCCTGTTCAATCTTCCTTTCTCTTCTACAAACTCTCTCTTCCTTCTCTTCCTTTCCTTTACTCCTTCTTAGCCTTTGCATTTCTCTTAACCTTTCTTCCTTCTTTCCTTCCTTAGCATCTTTCCTTAGCATATCTTCCTTCTGAGCTTTTAGACCATCTTTCTTTTCTAAACTGAACCGGGTTTTTTCACTTTTAACCAAAAATTAGGTTTATCTATTGGCGGCTTGGACCGGTCAGGGATGCACAACACCCCTCTCAGGGTGGGACCAGACCCTACTAGGTCCAAGCCTAGTTTATTTAGTTCGATTTATTTCTGGTTCATAGTCTCGAGCCAAACCGGCTCACGGCTTCCCAGGCCCTCGCTCACACCCTCACGGGCCCACACTCGCACACCCACAGGCGCACACACACTCGGGCACATACGCACCCACACACAACCATATGCTCATTTGATTTCCTTGTGTCATGCGTTGTTGACTGAGGAGCGTATAACACAAAATCATTTTATTCCCAAGCAGCTGCTCAGATATTTCCGAGGTGGGACTAAGTTACCCCCTCCAAGACTAAACTTCAAGCAATGATTTCTCCTAGCTCAGAGCTCCATTCCAAGCGAATAAAAGCTTGTTGGAAAGCTCTTGAGTTGCTTTACAGGATTGAAGTATCAATTTAATTCATAGGGGAAGTTAAGCTCTTCGATTTGAAGGGTGAAGATTCTGGTTTGTCTATAGTTAAAAATGGCCTGCAGAGTGGATTTCTCAATTCTAAGTCCACAGACTGGACTTAAACTTCCAGATGATGTGTTAAAAGGATTAGGAGATGAATTCCGCAGCTGCTAGTGGAGGTTTTGAGCTCAGGAGCTTTAGGAGAGGTACAGAAACTCAAAGCTTCTCTAGAAGCTTTAGATCTGTGTTTCACACTCTGATAAGTCCTAACAGACAACTAAAGACTTGTTTCATCATATTAAACAACTTCTAGAGGTTGTTACAAACCCATCTGGGCAAAGTTTGCATTCAAATCTCATCAAACAACTACTGTCATCAGTTTGGGTTCAAAAACAACCCAAACTGGCAGAAATCAAATCCTATTAAATAACCCATTAGAGCTCACTCAAATCTTAGGTAGATCATTTGGAATCTTCTTAGAAACAATTTGAATTCCTCAATTTGACTAATTGAATCCAAAATCAAAGATTTAGACTCAGGTTTGACTACTAAGCCTCGAATTTTGACTTTATGATTTTGGCCTTTTCATAGGGAATTAACACCTTAAATATCATATCTTCAATCTGAGGAATAGGTTCAGACCCTTAGATAAGTGTTTCAATTAGAGTTCCTAGGGTTTTAAGCTCATCACCTGAGCTTCAAAAGTAGTTTATTCGTCAAGTCAAACCAAGGGTTGTTACAGTGATTTAATCATGGAAATGAATTCAGTGCACAGCACTGAAGCTTCTAGACCCCTTAAATGCGATTTTACCCTAACTATCACCTCCAACTCTGCCGAAGTTGGAGAAGATGAAGACCTATCACAAGCTCCAGACACTAAAATCTCAATGAAACAACCTCAGCACAATCAGTGATCCTCAAATCATTGATCTGGAGCTTGTCACTCTATTCTACAGGCTGAAGAACTTACTTTGACTCGCCGGAGCTCTAGAGAGTCCAGAAAAAGGTAAAATGTGTTCAGATGATGTGAAATTATGCCATTAAAGATTTAAAAAGCTTCCTGAGGTCACAAGGAACCTCAGGAACAAGTAAATTGCTTCAATTGTTCATTAGAGTAAAGATTTAATAGTGAAATCTTTTTTCATAAAATCTAAGTTGGATTAGCTCAGAACTTGTTTTCCCACTCAATTGAGTGGAGAAAACGAGTCAACGGATAATTGCGATACTATATATATGTATAATTAAGGATTTAAATTACTCCTGAGCTGCCATAGACAGTGATCTCAGGAGCTTAATTAAAATTTGGGCGTTTAGATTATAGGTCGTAATTATTCGAATTAAAGTGAAGTTTAGGGTCATTAGATGATGAGTAGATGATGGAGGACCCAGTGAAGGTGTAATTAGCCCAACTACTGCTGCCATGCACAGCAGAAATAGTTGGTGGAGGTGGAGGTGGTTTAGGCGATTAAGTGATCAAATTAGTAATTAATGACCATAGAAATGATCATGGAAGATGGAAGAAGGTGGACAGTGACTTAAAAAGACAAAATGATCGCTCTTGACAAGCTCAAGGAGCTCACCGGAGTTGAAGAAGATGAGTTCTAAATCTAACATTACAGCTACCTAAGCTACCTAACTAACTAACTAAACTAATCTACCTACCTAATCTACTATTACCTGGACGAAGGGGATAGAGGATCTCCGTCGAAGGCTCATGACGGAGGAGGAAATCAGAGGGTTTTCGAAAGATCTCTGGCAGGCGGTTGTGAGGTGAAGTAGAAGAGAGCTCCTAATCAGCACTTGTGTCAGAAGACTGAGCTGACTTCGGCAGAGATCCAGAGCTATTGAAGATGAATGGAGGAAGTCGAATGAGGTTGAGGAAGTTCGCCAGAGGTTTGGAGAGAATAGCCTATCAAAGTTAGCTTCAGTGAAGAAGAGGGAAGGGAGCCAACTTGGTGGAAATCGAGGGTGTGAATGAGTATTTATAGTTGATGGCTTCTGAGAAGGAGGTGGAACTTGGACGGATTAGTGGCTAGGAGGGGAATAACCACCAGGGTCTTCTCCGATGCCGGTGAGGTTATCTCCAACCCTAAAATAGGATTTAGGCATCATCCAGACAGGTGAATGAAAAGGGGATGGTGAGCACAAGCTCCAGGAGCTTGGAGAAGGGATGACGTCGGATTGCGGTGATCAGGCGATGGACGCACCTTCAGTCGTCAGCCGTCCAGCCGGTTGAAGAAGAAAAGAAGAAGAAGTTCAGGGACTTATTCGTAGTGAAACATAAGGACCTAAGTGGAAAATAAGGACTTGATTGAAATAAAATTTAAGGACTAAAATGTAAACTCAGGTTTTTAAGGTTTATTTTAATTTAAATCTTTTTCAACATTTTATATGTGATTATAAATAAGATAATTATTATATTTAGAACTTGAATTTACATTTTTGACCTTTTTAGATTAATTTATTTAATTAAGTAATGTTAATTTATTACATACTTAGGTGTATATTATACTTAAGTTAGTTAACACATTAATTAAATGAATTATTAATAATATTTCGAGTCTAATTATTAATTAAATTATTAATAATATTAATTTGATGATAATATAGCATTTTTAGCTTATTTTAAGGTCCTTTACTATTTATCCCTTATTTAATAATTAACCCATATATTCACATATTTCTAGCTAATTAACTAGGAAGACTAGTTAATTAGGGGTAATTAGAGACCATGATGAGCTTCTCATCATACCCCCCAACCACGGTCATTTGAAGCTACTCCCCTAGCTAGACATCAGATTGACTAGTATAAGTAGGTTAATCGTGAATAATCTCAATCTGGATCCTGACGAGCGATTAAATCCTTAGGGCCAACGTCTAATTGATTTTAGTTAAGCTTGGGAATTTGTGGTCTGGAATGTGATGGGCCATTAATGGGTTGTGCCCTTAATGATTTGTTTGAGAATGTGTGAATGTGCACAACCAAGTGGTTTTTAAGCAAGATTATTAATTATGAGGTGAGTTTTAGGGTTCGAATCTTGCCTAATAGCTTTTAGGATTCAAATATTAGGTGTCTTCAACCAAGTTTTGTGAGGCAAACCAATTTTGTTTTTGAAAGCACATGTTCAAGTATTTTCCTTTAGAAATTAAGAAAAATTTGGAGTGCTTGGCTTGACCTAGTTATTGAATCCTATGGGGGGCAGCTACATAATGAACCTCTTTTAGATTAGGTGGTGTGGCCCAAACAATTCAATCAATCGGCTCAAATGCACCATCGATTAAGGCACACAAAAAGGTAGTTAACCTAATATGATTTCTACTCTTTTATGTGTTGAATTCATGTACCGGGTCCACAGGTCGGAAGCCTGATTGAGTAGATGAAAATCAAGTCTGATTATGTGCCTCAAATGTGGGTGTATAGATTGTGTATATTGATTTGTCCCACAGAAAGTATCTCTTTTCTTTTTCTAAATGCGGGGGTGAGGTGGATGAAGGTGGCAAACAAGACAAACAATTCTATCCTATGGTTATGCAAACACCTAAGTAGATTAGGTCTTGGTTATGAGTGTAGCAAAATGAACTAGTAGGGGGGAATGTGGGGGACACTTATAGAGTACTCTACCCGCACTTTACCCCAATCTACCACACTTGGATCTCCATGCTAGGGAACCAGCAAGACAGTAGATCAAAGAGAAGTAGGGCTAGTGATATGTAAATGCAAAGAAGCACAATAAACAATAAAGTAAATTCCGTTGCCTCCCCGGCAATGGTGCCAAAATGGTCGCACGGGTTTCACGAGTTTGAAATTAGGGTTACAAGTAACCCATTATCGTAGTTGCAAAATGTGTCGATCAGATAAAATTTATACCAAAACTCCAAGGGAGTCCCAGGTCGAACAAAGGGAAGCGACATTTACTTTAATTGAAAATCGCACTTTGATTTGTTTCCTTTCGGTATTTTAGGGCTTTGTTAATTTTTTTGTATTTTTGTAAGAAGAAAACAAGAAAAAGAATCACAAGATAGAGATGGAACGAAAATGGTATAGATATCACTTCAATGTCTATTACAATCAACTAAGAAAGCATAAAAAGATAGGGGGGTGAGAGGAAATCTCTCGAATTGGCTATTCAGCAAGACGACGGTGCTTAGCAGAAGCTCGGACAAAGGAGGTAAGGAGCGGGACGACAGAGGTGAGATGCAGGAGGACGTCGGGTAGAGGAAAGCTTCGGCATGGCTTCGGAATGGAGGTGAGAAGACAGAGGTGATCTGCTACCATAATGGAGGTGGGAGGATAGCTCCAAGGAAACCTATGAATGGGGATGGGAAGATGGATGAATATTTGGTGAGGTAGAGGTTTGCTACACTAATAGGTGCCTTGGGAGCTTGAGAACAAGCTCTAATGGAGCGTTGGTAGGCTTGCTAGAGCTAGGGAGTAGGTAGGAGTAGAGTAGGTAGAGATGGCTTGGAAGGGAGGGGGTGTAGGTCCTTTTATAGTGGAGAAGAGGCAAAAATAGGCATGGGACCTTTAGTGACCTCCAGGCCACCACTGGAAGCATCGCTGTAGACAGCTCACATTCGCTCACGCCCTTAGTTGGCTTTGTTGGCCTGTAATGAAGTAGCGATGGCTGTAAGCGTCGCTGTAGGTCAGCCCAGCTGTCACTAAAAGCTGGCACCAACCACGCACGCGCTCGTGCTGCACTACCGCCCATCACACGTGCTGATCGTGCAACGTCCTGTTGCTATGCGCGCTGGCATGCTCTAGCATGCACGCACGCTACACTGTCGCTGCTGCTTGTGTGCAGTGCTGAATTGAGATTAGGGGGGCCACAGGGATTCGAACCCGCTCCCCTCCCTTGAGAACAGCCGCTCCCACCATTGCGCCAAGTCCGCCAATGCATCGTGAGGAAGAGCCAAAGCTGCGTGGTGAGGGCGAGCTCTCAGCCGTTGGATTCTCATCCAATGACTAAGATCACTTGATGATCGGCCTTTAGAGAGGTGGTGGGTGGCATTGGGCACTCCAAATGGTGCCACGTGGCACCATCTAGACCGTCCACCCTTCATTGCTTGCAGAGGATGCCACGGTGCTCCGATCGAGGTGATTTCTACGTTGTCGAACTGCGGTCGACACTCCGGATCCATCCATACGGTCGGATTTTTCATCCAAAGTCTGTAAGGATGTCAAATTGCCTCCTGGCCATATAAAATGAAGGAATTAATATACAAAACATACAACTATCCTAAATGCCATGCAATGGATGTTATGCATTATTTATAACATGATATGCAATGCTAAGCCTAGGAACTATCATAAATAAGCATTTTATCATGAATTCATGCATGTTTATCATGGAGCATCCCATGGCCGTCCTCTCACCACCCTTCGAGAAGAAGATCCTCACCACAACACCGTCCTGCCCCATCCTCCGTCCTCCGGCTATGTCCTCCTTCATCCCACACCTCACTACTTCCTTCAGGCGACGTCAGAGTAAGTCATCCTCCAAGCAACCGTTGAAGGGGATTCTCTCACCTCTTTCTATCTTTTTTACTTACGTAGTGTAGTTTTCCGCTTTCGTAGTTGTAACAAACATTTATTCACAAATAGATGATTGTTTCTCTCTCTCTATCTCTTTCTTTTTAGTTTGCAAGTAGATTAGCTAGATTTCATCGACTTGATCGCTTGCCCTATTAAAAATACCAAAAAAATTAGAAAAGACAAAAACGACAAAAATAAATAAAAGCAAAATGCAGATTTTTCAAAACCAAACGTTTGCCTCCCCGTGTTCGACCCGAGACTCACATTTCAAGTTTCGGTTATAAATTTTATCTGATAGACGTGTTTTGCGAGCTATGACGATGGGTCCTCCAAACTCCTAATTCTAATTCGCGAAACACGCTTAATCACGAAACATGCCCAATCATTTTGGTGCCATTGCCAGGGAGGCAACGCTCTTTGGTTTTTTTCCATGTTTTTCCGCCTTACCTAACTTTTATCTTACTTTTTCTCTGATCTTACTGTGATTGCAAGTACTCATCTGAGGCAAGCCAGAGCAGTTAGATCAGAGAAAAGTGCAGATGAAGGTTTTGTAAGTGTACCCCAACCACCCCCACCCTAGTTTTCATTCCATGACCAAATAACTCAAACCCAAATCAACTTATGTGCTTGCATAAACCCTAGGGTAGATTTTGGTTGTTTGTTTGCTACCCCCCATGCCTAGGGTGATTGTCACTCCACTCACCTCCACCCATCTCATCCCTGCATATATATATATATATACTCTTCTCTTGTGGGATTTACTGAAAGTGACACACATTAAACACCCACAACTTTTGACTTAAGGAGCACCATTCCACTTTGATTTTACCACTTAGCCGAGATCTGACCTGTGGACCCGGTACACTTCAACTCAATACACATAGTGAGTAGAAATCTGAATAGGTTAAACATCTATGTGCCTTAACTATGTGGTGCAACAGGCCAATTGATTGAGCTGTTTAGGCCGCACCACTGAATATAGTCATTCATCAGTAGCCTGCCATTTAGGATTAATCTTTAGGGATGAACTAGGCACTCCACATTATTTTTTGATTTCTAAAGGAATATATCATCACAAGTGCTTTCAAAACTTGGAATGTTCTCTTGAACTTGATTGAATACACCTATGATTAAACCCTAAAAGATACTAAACAAGGTTATACCCTAAATGACACATCATCAAATAACCTTGTTTGCAAACCTTGGTTGTGCATGCACATACATTTGAATTAACCATTAAGGGCACAACCCATATAAAGGGCCCATCACATTCCAAGAGCACAATCATCCCAAGTCTAATTAAAACTGAGTAGACGTTGGCCTTAAGGATTGATTCACTTTTCGGGGCTCAGACTGAGATCTTTTTTGATTAATCTGCTTCTACTAGTCCATCTGATGTCTAGCTAGGGGAGTAGTGTCAAACGACCATAGCTGGGGGGTACACTAGGAACCAGAGGCGCAAGCCAAAGGAAGAACCTTCTCCCCAGTCCCTCCTTCTAACTAATTGGATTTACTGGATAAAAGTAGACCAAATCATTTATAATCTCAAGATGGGTCCTAGGAGTCTATAAGTCTTTAGGCTAACCCACCTAAGGACAGGGTTGATTGCTTGTATTACAGGGCTCCTTCCTTTCTCTCTTCTAATTTCCCTCCTATTCTACCATGTATCCTTCCACATCTTGCATGCATTTCCCATCCTACCCTCCTACCAACACTTATCCCCAAGATGATTACTATCCCAACTTGACTTGTGACTACACATCTCCCAGCTGGGACAACTTTGATTGGGGATATGAATCCAGAACTCAGTTTCCAGGTGATGGGAATACCATCATGAGCCATGACTAGCTTATTTTGATCCAATTAAGTCAATAAATTCTCCTACATAACCGCTAGAGAGTCACAAGTCATTGCATATTCATAATGAAAGAAAAATAAGAAACTAGGGCTAAAACTGCAATTTTACCAACTCATCATGAATGCAGAACAACCAAGGGTTTTCTCAAGGTTTGAATGAAGGTCAATTGGTCTTAAAAAGATAACAAGTGAGATAAGATAGACAGAAAAGGGTTTGCACGTGTTCTGAGAATTAAATGACTTTTAAAACCCTAAAAATAGACCCACTTAATTAATTGAGGTTTTGATCAGAATAAAATTCACCTAAAGCCTCTAAAATTCATAGAAAAATATTCTATATGGTTTAAAATTTTCAATTTGACCATCAGAACCTGTTTTGACCCAAAATAGAACCACAGACAGACATTTACCATAATTGAGGTTTTTGGATAAATTACCCAATCAAACATGGTCAAAACCAAAATCCAACTTCACCATTGAATTCCTTATGTCTAAATTAGGTTTATATCAAAATTTGGACCCAAGATGAATTTGTCTTGACCTAGTTTGCAAATTGGTCTTGTCTAATTTCATTTCTACCCTTAACTTTCAAAATCCTTTCAAATAAGCCCCTGACTTTGTCATCGTTCTCACAAAAAGGTCCTTACCGCCATTAATCCTATTCCTACTTGCTCTAGCAACCTTAAAATGGAAAGAATTCCCTGATTTCTTGACGAATCCCTTTCAAAATTGAAAGGGAAGTTCGTAAAGAAATTCCCTTCATTTTGGACCCAATCCTAAACCCTAAAACCTACCTAATCTCTCATGCAAACACATGAGAGATTTGGGTATCAAGAAACTTCCAACTCTGGCAAGCTTTCCAAGCATGGGAAGCTTGCTTCCCAAGCTCTAACCGACCTCTGATGACCTATAAAAGACTCCCTAGATCACAATGGATTCCCCAAGCTTGAATTCAGCCAGAGATTCCCTCTAATTCTTCTCCCCTCCTCTGGCTAATTTGATCTTCAAGCTCCAACGATTCTCCTTATCTTCCCTTGTCATCTGACCATAATACCTGTGGTAGATTCTTCATCCTTATCTTCTTCCGCGTCGTGCAGCACCCGCCGACGTGCTTGCCCCCTTCATCCTCGCCGATCGCCTCCCTCTGAGTATCTTTGTCTCCAACACTGGCCACACCTCAACCAGTGCCAACTCTGCTCCCCTTCATCTGCCTCCTCTTCTAAACAACTCCTCGACTTCCCCTCTTCATTTCCGGCTATTTGCCCCTTCATTTCGACTGCCATCTCGCCCCGTTACCCTCCGTCTTCCACCTCACTGGTGTACATCCGGTGAGATGCACGACCACTACACTCCACCAATCCAGCCACCGTTCATCTCCACACGTCTGCCATGTTCCAGAGAGCAAAAGCCCTCTAGTCTTCGAGGCTATTGTCCTCCCCACTACTTCACCGATCACCGCACTTTCACACCTCACCGTCCGGCCACCTTACACACTACCACACCTCACGATCACCACCATTAAACTCTCCACCTCACAGCGAAGCTTATGGACTATTTTAACTGGGGCTCTTAGCCCGTTTTCTTGCTTGCAGGTCTCAAGTCTCCGCCGCCATTACCTAAGCTTCAAGCAAAGCTCGAAGCTTACTTCAATCACACCTGTCGGTTCTAGGCACCGATCCCAGGCACTACGGATTACCTCGAGGAGTATCGTTGCACAGTCAATTGGAGCCTTTGACCAAGTCTTTTGCACCAATTTGATGAAGGAAGCTGCTGCTGCTGCGCAAAGGAAAGAGGGTAGGGTAGTCCCACCTTGGAAGTTGACTCGCCCCTGCACCCGCATAAATTGAATTTGTGCTTTATGCTTATGGCCTCAGGATGCACAGGGGGTGAGGTCCCTCACACACCTCGTCCGTGACATGTCCCCCACGGATCTGGCCTGACCCTTTTACCCGCCTAAGCCCTACACTCCTCAGCTTCAACCCATGCTCGCAGCTTGGTCCTGGGTACACTCTAGGTTCGATTGCCCGTATACCCAGTACTGTTGAAGGCTCTAGGAGAGCATGACCCAGAGAGAGAGAGAGATTGCGCAAGGTAGGGGGAGGGTTTTCTTGCTGAAGACATTGGCTGACACTTAGCCAATTTGAGAAGCTCCCCTCCCCTGTGAGAAGAAGAAGGAAGCAAAAGAGGTTGAAAGGAAGAAGCAAAGAGAAAGAAAAGGACAAAGAAGAAGAAGAGAAGAAGAAGCCGCAGTAAAGAAAAAGAAGAGGCTGAGAGAAGAAAAAGGAGGCAGTGCACTGTAGCATCAGACGTTTAAGTCGTCTGATCCCACTTTCAGATGTCGGATTTGAGTTTCTAAAGCTATAATTAACTCTGATATTATGCTTCTACTTGCTATTACTGTATAAGGGTAATTGGTGATTTAAATCACCATTTTACCCTCTTCATTTTGCACATTGATCATTGATTTTTATATCATTCTACCTTAAAGTTTTACTTATATATTGTGCTTAGTTATGAATTGTGATCTTGAGCATTAAATTCCATATTGCTCCCTGTGTTCGACCTCAGAATCTTTTTCGAGTAATAAAATTTATTTGTTTAAACGTTATTTTGGCTATACTGCAACACGACATTCTTAAAACACTGATCTAGCATTCGAACATTTTGGCGTTGTTGCATGGGAGCAACGGGCAATTTAGAACTCTTGATTGCGATTCCTGATTCAGATTCTAACTTGCTATATCTTTTTTGCGCAAGGGAGAAAATAAATTCAAGGAAGATCAACTACACAACAAACACACCAAGGGCAGGTAAGTTCTAACCTCTCTCTCTTAAGCCCCTCATTCTGAAAAGGATAAAAGGAAAAAAATCAATTAGGGCTACTTGCATTCTTTCCATAGATAATTCATCAAGTTTCTTGATTTGATACATTTTATTTAACAACAAATCCTGATTTGTGCACCCACTTAAAGCTTAAGGTATCTAGGGCTATCACATTCTTATTTGAGCCCTAGGTACCACATTTGGACAAATTAAAGTGGACCAAATTAGAGCCAATTAAGGATTCCAGTTTAGGATTTTAGAGATACACTTACTTAATCAAGAAATCATCTTCCCAAACAATGTGTGCCTAAACCTTGATTGAACTAATCTATTCAAGCAAAACCCTAAAGTTAGGCTCTTAAAATCATTTGAACACTAAAAGAGGGACCTAAATTTTCAAGGACAATATAGGTGAAGTTGACCCACCTTGCTTGGGTCAACCAATCTTCAAATTAGGTCACTTTTTGCACTCAACACATCTTAAAGTTCAAGTGAAATTCTAAGCACCCTTTCTCTTAATTAAAATTTGTAGACTTAAGAGGTCAAGTCCCCATTCTAGTCTACCTGGAACATCAGTGACAAGAGAGGTCAGGTGGGGGAAACCCTGTAACCTGTGGGGGCACTCTACCATGTAGGGGTCTTTACGAGACTCTCCCTCTCTGGCTGCCCAGGTAATTCTCAAGTGGATGGCTTTTTGACTAAGGGGTATCATTCGCCCCGAACCTCTATAGTCATCCAAAATTTTTGGGTGTCTTGATTGGGTCCATCACATTCTACCTCTCATCTACTCCATCAGTGCATGTTTGGGAGGAGGTCTCTAAGACTATCCTTAAGGCCTCCTTTAGTCACTCATTCACGTCGAGGCCAAGCCTCGACCTCCTTGTTTGTGCAATAGCCCAATCCTATTGATATCTCTTCTAATTCATCTGAACCTGATTCTGCTTCATCCATCATCATGGCATAACCCGCAGAAGAGAATAATCTCGAAAATCAACTTCAGTGCCTCAATGATCTATTCCAAGCCTTTGGGAGCCTACCACAGCATCCAATAATGCGAGATCACTACAATCCCACTGTGGTAGCAATCGAACCTCAAGTACAAATCCCTACTGGAGGTCCTGACACTGAACTCAAGCCCAACATGATTCATGCCATTCCCAAATTCCATGGGTGTAATTCTGAAGATCCTTTTCAGCATATCAAACAACTAAAGCATCTGGCCCAAACCTTTGGGATAGAAGCTCAAAATTAGGATATTCTACTCATGAAAATGTTCTCCTTCTCTCTCATGGATAAAGCTACTCACTGGTACCAAACCCAAATGCGTCCAATCAACACATGGGTGGAACTTCAAGCCAAGTTTCTAAGAAAGTTCTTCCCTGTTGGTCGAACAAATGCTTTACGCCACTAGATCACACATTTCACACAACAAGCAGGAGAACTACTTCACGAAGCATGGGATCATTTTCTGGATCTCATGCGAAAGTGCCCCCATCACAGAGTTCCTAAATGGGAACAAGTCCAGTCTTTTTACCAGGGACTTTGTGAGGATATTAGATTATTCGTCAATTCAACTTGTAGATGAAACAACATGGATCAACACGAAGACACCGTGTGTGAAATTCTCGAAAATATGTGTGAGAACTCCATCAATAATGAATCTATGGGCATGTTCGACCGAATGAATGCCTGTGCATTGACGAATCCAAAGGGAGCACATGAGACGCAGGGCTATCCTCTTCCGTTGACTTAGAACTGATGGCCAGTCATTTGGACAAGGTCTCTATCATTGAAAAGAAGGTGGATGATCTAACTCAACATTGACATGCAGCCATTTCTGTGTAAAACTTGTACCCACAACCACCCTCTGGTAGGGAGACCATGCACAACATCTATCACCAACCTTTATGATTTTCCTGAGGTTCCTCAAACCTACAAGGACCTCAACGCCATTCAAAATGATCCATTCTCAAACACCTACAATCCTAGATGGCGTAATCATCCCAACTTCACGTGGTTGGGCAATAATCAAAATCAAAGACCTTAATATCCACCCCGACCACAAGCTCCTCATCCATATCAGCTGCCTCAGCCTCGGCTTAACCCAACTTATCAATCTGGGCCAACTCAAATAGATCAAATAACTCTTATCCTTCAGACTTTGGCTGACATTCAGAAGACAAATGCGGCTATGCAAAAACAGCACAAAGACGAGATCATAAAGGTTCGCAATCAACTTACCCAGATGGAAAATCCTCACCAACCTGGTGCACTTCCTTCACAACCTCTGCCTAATCTGAATATTGTGCCGAACCAGAGGTGCGTTATGAATCCAAATTTGGGCCAAGCTCACTTTGTTTATCAAGCCCCTTCTACTCCATCACTCAATGGGATGGAGGCTTCGACATCATATATGGGTTACCAGCAGCAAGCACCTCTTATACCCACTCCAAACCAAAACCAAGCAGGATTAAATTTTGTTACTACTTGCACTGGCAAAACAACATAGGACCCACCTTATCCAAGACAAACCAAGCCTAGTAATACAAAACCTAACCCAAGGGCAGTCATCCAGGACACCTCTATCCTAAATCAAGAACCTAGACCCATTCTAGAGGAACCATCTAAACTTTCATTTCTTGAGGCCTTGACCAAGGGAAAAAGGATAACCAAAACTGTGGCACCTAAGGAGGACATGGTTAAGCTCTTTGAGTAGGTCCATATAAACATCCCCTTGATGGAGGCAATACTCCACATACCGGCTTACGCACGATTTTTGAAAGACATATGTACACCAAAGCATAAGCTGCAAACCAAAGATGGGAATCCGATTATATTGTCAGAGCAAGCCAGCTTTGTCATTTTAAGAAAACTCCCACTTAAGGCAAAAGACCCAGGCACCCCTTTGATCTCCTATGAAATCGGTGATATACGATTTGACCAAGCTTTATTAGAGTTAAGAGCCTCCATAAATTTGATACCCACATTGCTACTAGATTACTTCGAAGAATCTGAGCTTAAACCAACTGAAATGACATCACAACTAGCAGACCGATCAATTATGTCACCAAAATGAATTCTCGAGGATGTCATAGTAAGGGTGCATGATTTCTATTTCCTAGTGGATTTCATCATTTTAGACGTGGATGCTCCTGAGAATGTGAAGAATACACCGATCATATTAGGGAGACCCTTTCTGGCCACTACTAGGGCCAATATCAATTGTGAGGAGGGCCAAATCGAATTGAAATTTGGGAGCAAGACACTAAAGATCTACTTCTTTAAGGCCCAACAAGGAATTAATTGTGGAGTCATAGAACAAATTTGCACTATTGAAGCAGTGGTTGATGACTTCATAGAGAACCCGACTATTTCTGATCAACCACAAGATTATCAAAACCCGTAAGTAGAGGAGCCTGAACTCAACTTAGACATACCCATAGATCCTTCCTTTGCTCCTGACACCCATCTTGAATTACCCGCTGCTATTGAAAACCCGATTTTCAAATTAAAGCCTCTTCTCGATCATCTCAAGTACGTCTTTTTGGGTTCCAATCAGATGTTTCCTATGATTATCAACTCTTGACTCACACCTGATCAGGAAACACGCCTGATTTCTGCTCTCTAGCGACATCGAAGAGTCATTGGATGGACTCTTGATGATCTCATTGGTATCGGCCCCTCATACTACACACAACACATCTACACTGAAGAGGGTTCACGACCATCCCGTGAAATGCAGAGACACTTGAATCCCAATCTACAGGATGTCATGAAAAAGGAGATTATCAAGTGGTTAGATGCAGGGATAATCTACCCCAACTCCGACAGTCGGTGGGTGAGTCCAATCAAGGTTGTGCCTAAAAAGGCAGGGCTCACCGTCATCACGATTGAAACAGAGAAGCCATACCAACCCATATAGCAAACTCGTGGAGAGTCTGCATTGATTACAAAAGACTCAATTCCTCCACAAAGAAGGATCATTTCCCATTACCATTCATTAATCAGATTCTTGAGAAACTAGCAGGAAATCGATTCTTTTGCTTTTTGGATGGGTACTCCGGTTATAACCAGGTCGCAATCCATCCTGAGGATCAAGAAAAGACCACCTTCACCTGCCCCTTCGGAACTTACGCATTCCAAAGGATGCCATTCGGTCTCTGCAATGCACCCGCTACTTTTTAGCAGTGCATGCTTGCCATATTCTCAGATATGGTAGGTGAGTACCTTGAACTTCATGGACAACTTCTCGGTATTTGGTGAATCATTTGATGATTGCCTCCTATACTTGGTCCAGATCCTCAGGCGGTGCATCGACGTGAACTTGGTTCTTTCCTGGGAAAAGAGCCACTTCATGGTACCTGAGGGAATAGTCCTAGGACATCTTATCTCTAAAAAGGGCATATAGGTTGATCGAGCCAAGGTGAATTTGATTCCAAACTCCCTATGCCTAGCTCAGTCAAAGACATCTGATCCTTCCTAGGGCACGTCAATTTTTACCATCGATTCATTCCCAATTTCTTGAAAGTCGTGTGCCCCTTGACTAATCTTCTATTTAAGGATGTCCCTCTTGAAATCACCAAGGAATGCACTCAAGCATTTGAGATTCTACGTGATCGAGTTACCCAAGTACCTATCCTGCATCCCCTAATTGGTCTCAACCCTTTGAGATCATGTGCAATGCATCTGATTACGCTGTACATGCGGTACTTGGGTAGAAAATAGATGGGAAACCCATGGTCATTTACTATGCTAGCAAGACACTCGACGAGGCTCAGCGTAACTACATAGTTACTGAGAAAGAGCTACTAGCCGTAGTATTTGCCTTGGAAAAATTCAGCTTGTATCTTTTGGGTTCCTGTATTATCATTTACTCATATCACATTGCTGTGAGGCATCTCCTTGCGAAGAAGGATGCAAAACCTCGAATAATCCACTGGATCTTGCTGTTGCAAGAATTTGATCTCGAGATTAGCGACAAGGCGGGGAAACAGAATGTGGTAGCTGATCACTTATCCCACCTTCCTTCTAATATTATCAATCCTTCCAGACCCATTACTAAACATTTTCCCGATGAGCACCTCCTGACTGTTAGTACAGGACTTCCATGGTTTGTTGATCTAGTAAACTACTTGGCATCACATCAGATACCGTCCGATTGGCCAAATGCCAAGAAGGACAAATTACTTTCCGATGCCAAGTACTACTTTTGGGAAGACCTGTATCTCTTCCGCATCGATGTTGATCAAATCATCTGACGATGTGTTCCAGAAGCAAAAATTCAGGCATGAAGATGAGGGCTCAGTTACACAAAACCTTGCATCAAAATTAAGGGGGCTACGGCAGCTTATCTTTGAATACAAAAAAAATCTACAGCTAGATATCACTCGAAGATGCAAGGAGGCCATTGACATGGTCAGGAACTGAGATGTCAAGGAGTCATTTGTGCCTTTGACTAATGAGGAGAGGAAATAGCACAGTGACATGCAAATAGTGATTGCTAAGGAAGACCTCCAGTGGGAAGTTGATTAGCATGAAAAATCATTACAGCTGTGGCTTGAGGGAGATTCCAATACTAAGCTCTTTCACGCTGCCGCAAGTGTGAGGTGCAGGCTTAACTTGATCTCCTCCCTGAAGGTAAAAGATAGGGAGATCACTTCCCCTCAAGACATCCGTAAGGAAATTAATGATCATTTTTTCAGTTTCACACAGGCAGATCCACGTAGGTCTTGGAGGTTGAATGCATCCACCATGTCATGACTTAAGGAGGAGGTTGCTATCTCTCTTATTTGGCCCATAGATGAGTCGAAGGTTGTTGTAGCTTTGAAAGGCCTAAAGACAGAGGGATCACCAGGACCTGATGGTTTTCACGTCTTCTTTTACAAAGAGTTATGGCCGGTTGTTAAAACAGATGTTATGGGAGCCTTTGAGGAGTTTTAGTGTGGTAATTTTGGATTAGAAAAGCTAAATAAGTCCTTCCTTTTCTTGTTGCCTAAGAGACAAGGTGCCGAGACAGTGCACAATTTTAGGCCCATTTCTTTGTCTAATTCTATTTACTTGCTGATTGGAAAAGTTTTGTCAAATAGATTGAGGCAGGTTTTGCCAAATTTGATTAGTCCCGTTTAGTTGGCTTTT
Organism: Thalassia testudinum; assembly: GCA_037157565.1. Taxonomy (NCBI): domain Eukaryota; kingdom Viridiplantae; phylum Streptophyta; class Magnoliopsida; order Alismatales; family Hydrocharitaceae; genus Thalassia; species Thalassia testudinum. The sequence goes on along the minus strand of JAZHRO010000015.1, from coordinate 42,384,878 downwards.
CTGAAGGGTAGGTCATTGCAAGAGTCCTTCATTTTGGCACAGGAGATGGTCTCAAGGTGGAAGAGATAGAAGAAAAAAGCTTCTATAAGGAAGGTTGATTTTTCTAAGGCTTATGACCTCATGTCTTGGCCTTACTTGTGTCACATCTTCAAGAGATGAGGCTTCCCTGATGAGTGGATTCTATGGATGAAAAGAAGCATCACCATAGCTTCTTTCTCACCCTTAATGGGAAGGCTACACGGAGGTGGATTTAGCCACAGAGAGGGGTCAGGAAAGGGTGCCCAGTAGCCCCCCTTATTTTTTCTTAGTTGTTGATTGCATAGTAATCATAGGACCTAATTTGACTAAATTAAGCTAATAACCTAGTTCACATCTTGCAAATAGAGCATGCATTGGATGCATTGCACTCATACTTGCATCTATACATCCTTATTCTAATTCTATCATATAATGGTCCTTTGAGTAATACCATCAACTTATATATGTAGGATCATAATTAGGGACAAAAATTGGAGCTTAAGGAGACAAGAAAACCATATCAACAGGACGGGAGCAAAGTAGTTAGCAAGAGAAGCAAACCAGCAAACCCATGCAAGCCTATGCCAACCTATCCACGCCCAATTAACCCACCTTCACAAACCCATGAACACACACACACCCTACTCACACACTTGTGCACACACATCAATTGTGAATTGCATGTACTCATAATCTCATATACATTTTTACACATGCATAATACTTGTGCACATTTACTATTACAATTATTTGCATGTGTGCCTATTTTTATTTACACATGTGTGGACCTAGTAGTAACTATATGTATTGGTGTTTAAATTATTTATGTTAGGCCCACTACATTTGCACACTATAGCCCATACAATTAGAAAGCCCAAACACCCACTAATGTAAACCCACCTAACCCCACTTACTTAGCCTTTACCACCACTTAGAACATACTTAACCCCCACCTAATCCCACCACATGGGATGCACACTTGATCCTACCCTTTGGCTTGACCAAGCCTTGACTTTCACCCCCACTTGCTTTTGCACCTTACAGTAGAACCTTCTATTCTTAAGTTGTGCCCTAAAGTAGTCCTCCTAAACCTACATCATAGGGACACCACACACAACCCAACACTCTGTTAAAACACACCCCCCCCCCCCACCCCCCCGCCTCCACTCACATGCAAAGAACTCCTCTCCTTAAGAGCTCCATAGCTAAGCTCTCAAACATTTCCCAAAGGCTAGCTTGTGCCCACTTGGACTCGATTTTCTAGGCGAAGAAGAGGTAGGCCAAGTGCCCAGGATCCTATTCCAATAGGCCTTGTGCCCCCATTGGAAGAACACCTATCTTCTCATCTTACTCTATTTTTACTTTCTTTGTTAGTATAGTTACTTTCTTTACTTGCACTTTGTTTATTTTCATTTCCTTGCTAGTAGAGTAGATTTCATTTTCAAGCTTCTTAATACTTGCTTTTTGTTATACTTTATTTACTTTTCAAGTTGCACACACTCTCACTCACTTGCACCATCCATGCCATCACCATCATCACCATCACCGCCACTTCACATGCCAAGCACACACTCACTACCATCCTCAATGCCTCCACTTCACAACCTCACTAGCACTTAGCTCACTCCATCACTCACACACACAAGCCCATCATCACCACCCCTAAGACCAACTCCTACTCCTATTACCACCACATTAGATCCATGGCCATCCCATCCCCTTTCCATAGAGCCCACAACATAGACTCCATAGAGAACACCACCATAGAATAAAACCTTCATCACCTCCAAGTATAGGATTTTCATCTCCATCCCCCTAACCTCAACCATGGTTATCACCACCAACATTAGAACCAATGAGCACCTAATCACCCACATTACCGAGCCACTACGCATCAACCATCTTAGGGAGCTTGAACACTTCATCTCCATTAGCCATCTCCATTTTGCAAGTGTTGGAGTAAAGAGTGTTTGTAATTATCTATCTTTTATGTGCTTTGTATAAGTAGATCTTTCCACCCTTGCGTAATGGAGTTGATCTCCTTCATATATGTGTTTCATGTTGTAGTACTTTATAGTGTGTTGTAGTATGTTTTGTGAAATACAAAGTGTTAAGTTGTTCACTTGTGTGTTTTGTTAGTGCTTTATCAAAAATAAAAAAGAAATGAGTATAGTTGTTAAAGTTCTCTTGTCTTTGTTTGGTTGGCGGTTGTAAATAGGTCGTTCTTATTTTTACTTCCGTAAAACAAAAAGAACAAAACAAACATATATATATAATTCCTTATTGCATAGTTATAGTCACTCCCCTCAACCCTACTAATAACCCACATAGCCATTTCCCACATCTCACGCGAAACCTCACCCGCACATGCATATTATTTAGTCACCATAATCACCTTCCCCAATAACATCTTGCAAGCATAGTTGTTGTCTTTTCATTTTGTTATCAAGTTAAAAATCCAAAAAAATTAGGTTTGCTAACTAGCCTTAAATTTCATTCTCACATGAAAACCAAAAAAAAAAAAGGAAAAGATAAAAAGTACAAAAATAGAATAAAGGAACTCAATTAAGGCAATACAAGGTCAAAGTTCATTCTAAACCTCCTTGTGGGATTGACTGGGACTCTATCAAGTTAATCTATTTTGAGTTCCGTAGAAAAGGTCTAAGTGTATTAGTGCTAAGGGCAAAACAAGCTAAATGAGTGTTTTCGTAAACACGTAAATCCGTGCTTCTAAGTTCGCACCCTAGCAACTCTTACATTTTTGGTGCCGTTGTCGAGGAGACAATGGGCCTTGAGTTAGCCCTATGTCCCTTGTAAATAGTCATCTCTAAACTTTGCTTGCCTTAGTTGTTTGATTGTGTGTAAGTAAATGCGAAGGGAAACCCACACACTCACCAAGATGTGGTGAAGACTCAAGAGTCAAGTACCATTCTACCCATAGTTAGTTTAAAACAAAAAAATTCAAATATTTAAAAATATAAAAAAATTATAAAAATATAAATTTTCAAAAAAAAAAAAGACCAAAAATGGGCTACTCTACCTTATTTGGTTTTATACCAACACTTCTAGCCCATTCTTGCTTGTTCTGAGTTCGAACAGACTCCAAACCCTGACTTTAAAAATCCACCCAAGTCTGACAGAACTCCAAAAAAAATCTGAAATCATGTCAGGAGATAACCACTGTAACTATCTTTCACCTCCCTTTTATTTTTTTCAAAAAATCTCTCTGTAGAATTTTTAAAAATTCCTACAGTGAGGGTCTATCAGCACTGGAACAGAGACAGACTTAGTCTGCCTTTACGAATTTTCTGCAGCTTGCACACATATCAGAATCAGTCAAAATCAGTGGAGTTAGAAAGCTCTGGAAATTCTCTGTCTCCTATAATTTTTTCAGAATTTTTGGTTAAGAATAGATTTACTGTTTGTCTGCGTTTCTCTTTATTGGTCTGTTGGCCATTCTAAACCTTCTGGACTGAAAATTCTTGTTAAAATCTTTAAATATCTCAAAAATTCAGAGAAAAATCACTTTTGAGATCCTGATTGACAGAGGATTCACTAAGCATCATTTGGGGTTCATCTGATACTGAGTCCACCATATTCTACACAAGAGCATCCATCCAATCTGTTAGAAGCTGCATAACAATAGGGTGTTTCAACATAGGTTTATTTCTTCTAGACACCCTATACCATCTTGTGTGAGCCCTTTTGTGGCTGAACTACTTGCAATAGACGTGGGTTTGAGAGGCCACCCTTGCATTGTTTGGACCACCCTGTCTACTACTTAAAATTCACTCATTTCGTCACCTACTAGCAACAACCTTCATAGGGCCACCTTAAAAGAATAGGAGCACACTAAGTAAAGGAAAAACACACACTCTCTTGTTTGCAACCTCTCAAGCTCCTCTCAAGTCATAACAAGTGTAACTTAACAAAAGCATACATAATCTTGGCAAATCTTTAAAATTCTAAGATTGGTTTCATTATCTGCCATCATTGAGTTTGGAGCGCTTGTCTTAGTTTTCCTAACCAAATTGGGTGTCTAAGACTAGGGAGTAGTGCCAAACGGTCATGGTAAGAGAGTCCAAAAGAACCCTACAGGGAAGAACCTTCTCTCTTATACCTCCTTATTCAATCTGGCCTGATTAGTTATCGAAAAAAAGTTAAGATTTCAAGACTTATGGTGATTAGTTAGAACCCTATCTTAAATCATTAACTCCAAGGTTAGCAAGTGTTGCATGCAACACTTCCTGATTCCTTGCCCCTTGTATGCAAGGAAGGAGGTCATTAGGGCCTCAATTATTTGGTCCCCTACCACCACGGTCTAGGAGACCCACCTCTCCTCCAGTCATTACCATTTCTTCATCATCTTCCTCATCTCCAACCATGGAGAGAGAGAACCCCGAGATCGAAGATGATCCTCTTGCTCTCATTAGAGCACAACTTGCTGCATCTGAGGAGCACCATAGTGAACAGATGGAAAGAATCCTGAAAACTCTAGAAGACATGCAGAACCCACCTCAGGGTGAGCAACCAAGAAGGCTGAGAGACTTCTACAACCCAGCTGCACTCCAACTGAGACCATTGGTAAGGATGCCCGATGAAGGGGATGGCTTTGAACTTAAACCCAATGTCACAAGTCTAATACAGACTTATTTTCATGGTCATTCCCATGAAGACCCGTTTCAACATTTGGAAGATCTTGGATGTATAGCTAAAATGGTCCACCTCTAGATGTGGACCTTAATGTGGTCTTCATGAAGCTTTTCCCTTTTTCTTTAAGGGATAAGGCTTCTTACTAGTTTAAGACCATAGGATGACTGATTAACACATGGGGAGAACTTAGAAAAGAATTTCTACAAAAATTTCTTTAAGGGATAAGGACTAACGCCATACGGTGTGCCATCACAACATTTGCCCAGACACCAAGAGAAAAATTACATGATGCGTGGGAAAGATTTCAAGACTTGTTGAGGAAATGTCCGCATCATGAGGTGCCCAAATGGCACCTGGCCCAAATTTTCTACCATGGATTGGATGACACCCATAGGTACCTTGTTGATGCCTCGAGTGCATTCAAACTCTTTGAATCCTTGACTGGGAATTCAATGAATGTAGCATCCATGAGTCAATTCAATAAATCCAGTCACCCAAAAGCCACCACCCATGAGGTTCACCTTGAATCCGTCAAAGCTGACATGAACCTCATCACCACAAAATTGGACAAGGTGGACCTGCTTGATAAGAAGTTGGATGAATTGATTCAGAGTCGGTCTACCCCATCTAAAAGAGTCACACCTCTTCCCAGCCATAAAGACAAATGATTTTGACTCGAGATCACACTAGGCCTTCTTCATCAAGGGCTACATCTTTTCAGGAGACAGTTAACAACTTGAAATTGGTTCCAGGTGAATAGGGTTATGCACACAACTTTGATTACTATGTGTATTCCATTGATGACACTGCATCAATTGCATCTTCAACTTATGAAGATGTGAATGATGTGCAAGGATACGGGCGTAACAATCCATACTCTGAAACATATAACCCTGGATGGGCTCAGCACCCCAACTTCTCATTAGGTGGTAACAGCACAAGACCTACTTATGTTCCCCAACCACACCAGCAGCCCAAAATATCACGTACCTCAAGCTCCTGCTTATCTCAAATAGACATACCAACAGCCCTATCAGCAACAAATCAGACCACCCATGGCACAGAACTATAGGGAAAACCCTCAACTCCAGCCACAAAAATCTAACCTTTTGGAAACCTTGCAAAAGACCTTGCAGCAAATAGACAACAAGTATAGGGCTATCACAGAAACCCTAGCGACACAACTCAATCAATTATGTCAAGACAACCGGACTCAAGGTACACTACCATCTCAACCTGTGTTAAACCTTAGGAACATTCCTGGTGGCCCACCAAGACCTAATGGTTCCCAAGGGTAGGTTCATGCTATATTGCAGGCACCGTCATATCCCCCTGGATTCCCTACACCTCCAGGTCCATCTGTACCTAGCCCTTCTACTCATCATCCACCTTATGAGCCACAAGCTAATGCCAGTGCAGTGACTCTAAGGAGTGGAAAAGTCACAAAATAGCCAATTCAAGAAAAGACCCAGGCCCACCAAACCAACCATTATAGGAATCTGAGCCCTTGAAAGATGAGAGGAACAAGGAAGAAAAAGGAAAGAAAGCAATGGTTGATTCTGAAGTTCAAATTTCTGTACCCTTTCATGAGGCATTGATGAAAGAGATTAGGAAAAGAGGTAAGGATAGCAATTACATTGATGAATTAAAGGCCATGTTTAAAGATGTGCAAATACAAGTTTTTCTGTTGGAAGCTATTGACTACATCCCTACCGTAGTTCAATTTTTTAAAGAATACTATACCCTTAGGCGCCAATCCAAGAAGGCTGGCGAGGCGGTCTTGTCCCAGTAGGCAAGTGCTGTTATACTAAGTGATTTACCGCCTAAACAAAAGGACCCAGGAGACCTATTGATTACCTGCAAGTTGCATAATGCTCCTTTCAATAGGGCTCTTTTAGACCTAAGTTCCCCAATCAACTTGACCCCCACCGTAGTGTATGATCGATTTCAATTTGGGGAATTAAAATTGAGTTCTGTCACAATCCAACCAGCAAACCGAACTTTGAAAATGCCAAGGGGAATAGGGGAAAATGTGATTGTTAAAGTTAACGGATTTTGTTTCCCTGCCAACTAGCAAACATGGAAGACACGGCTGATTTAAAGAGAGCTCCTATAATTCTAGGTCGCCCCTTCTTGGTGACTGCTAAGGCAAACATTGATTTCACAACTGGATGTATGGAAATAGCCCTAGGAGAACAGAAATTGAGGATGGATATTTTCCAAGCAACCAAGGACTTTGATTATGACAAAATAGATGATGAATTTGAGGATGACAAGTAGGAACTTTGCACTAACATTAGGATGTTGTACACTGATCCAATTGGCCATTCACCTGGGATGCCTAATTTTGTGACAATAAAGGAAATTTCAATTGATCCTCTTAGCATAACCCAGGAAGACTAGTGAATATTCTCCATAGATTGCCCCTGATGGTTTAGCTAACCTAGACTCAACCTCTCACACGGAACCACTAGCATTAACTTGGACAGAAAATGGGACTACACCATACTTTGTCACAGAGGCAGATGACATGGAATCAAGTTTAGAGCAAAGTCATCTCGTAAGTGCAACCTATGTGAGACTTGTAATGCCCAGCAATCCAGTGACACCACTTGATGTTCATGAGCATCAAGACCAACCCTCAATAGCCTCTTACCAAGAAACTTTCTCTCAGAATATCATTGAACCTTCTCCACCAATGCTAGAACTCAAGCCTCTACTCGATTCATTGAAGTATGTGTTCTTGGATGAACATGAAACCCTTCCTGTGATCATAAACTCACAACTCGCCTAAGAACAAGAGAGACAACTCATAGCAATCTTAAAGGAACACAAAGTTGCTATCGGGTGGAGCATTTCAGACTTTAAAGGAATTCGCCGCTAATACAGTATACATCACATTTACACTGAGGAAGGGGCAAAACCTTCTAGACAATCACAAAGAAGATGTAGTCCAAACATGTTGGAGGTTGTCAAGAAAGAAATCATTAAGTGGTTAGATGCTAATATCATTTACCCAATTTCTGGCAGTCAATGGGTAAGCCCGATCCGGATAGTACCTAAGAAGGTAGGACTAACTGTAGTTAAAACTGAAAATGGTGAACCCATCCCCACTCGCACCACTTCTTCTTGGAAGGTATGTATATACTACAGGAAACTTAACTCAACAACCAAGAAAGATCACTTCCTACTACCATTCATAGACCAAATACTGGAGAGATTCGTTGGGCAAAAGTTTTTCTATTTTCTAGACAAATATTCAGGATACAACCAGATAGCCATCAATCTGGAAGACCAAGACAAAACCACATTTACAAGCCCCTTTGGTACTTTTGCATTTAAAAGAATGCCATTTGGATTATGCAATGCTCTAGGAACATTCCAGCATTGCATGTTGGCTATCTTTTCAAATATGATAGGGAATTACATTGAGGTTTTTATCGATGATTTATTCATGTTTGGAGATGATTTTTCAACTTGTTTGGAGCATCTAACCAAGGGCTTGAGAAGGTGTATAGATGTGAACCTAGTACTCTTATGGGAGAAGAGACATTTGATGGTTCAAGATGGAATAATGCTAGGTCACAAGATTTCTGAGAAAGGATTGGAATTCAACCAAGCAAAATCGGATGTAATTTCCAACCTACCAGCGCCAGCTTCAGTTCCAACAAATCAGATCATTTTTAGGGCTTGTCAAGTTCTATAGACGTTTCATTCAAGATTTCTCAAAGATAGCCTGACCCTTGACCAAACTCCTCTCAAATGATGTCCCATTTGAATTCAATGAGGATTGTCTTGAATCCTTCAATATCCTTAGAAAGGCTGTCACTGATTCTCCCATCCTCCAACCCCTAAACTAGTCCCTTGATTTCAAAATCATGTGTGACACCTCGACTACACAGTAGGAGCAGTATTGGGACAAAGAAGAGACAGGAGACCCCATGTCATTTATTATTCCAGCAAGATGTTAAATGAAGCTCAGCATAATTATACCATCACTGAAAAGGAGCTGATGACTGTTGTTTTTGGGTCGGAGAAATTTAGATCATATCTACTGGGGTCTAAAGTGATTATCTACACTGACCATTCTGCTCTCCAGCATTTGTTGGCCAAGAAGGATGCCAAACCACATCTAATCAGATGGATCCTTCTGCTCCAGGAATTCAACATTGAAATTAGGGATAAAACTGAAGCTCAAAACGTGGTTGTTGACCTCCTCTCCAGATTAGATCCAAATTTCATTCCTTCTTTACCTATCAATGAAAAATTTCCTAATGAAAGTATATTGGCTATCAATTCTCATAATCTTTGGTTCGCAAATATTACGAACTACCTAGCCTCTCAAAAAAATACCTCATGAAATGACAAAAGACCAAAAGCTCAAATTCCTTGCTGAAGCCAAGTATTACTTTTGGGATGACCCATTGCTCTTTCGATTAGGGTCAGACCAAATCATCAGAAGGTGTGTTCTAGATTTCGAAACAAGAAGTATTCTATCTTTCTGCCACAGTGAAGCCTGTGGAGGCCATTTTTCATGATGAAAAACTACTACAAAAGTTTTGCAGTCTAGGTTCTTTTGGCCGTCTTTGTTTAAGGATGCACATAGTTTTTCCCATGCCTGCATGCGATGCCAAACATTGTGAGCCAAGACTAAAAGGGACATGATGCCCCTTCAACCAATTCTAGTCATGGAAATCTTTCATGTTTAGGGAATCAATTTTATGGGCCCTTTCCCAAACTCTCATGGCTTCGAATACATTCTTTTGGCTGTAGGCTATGTCTCCAAATGGGTTAAAGCTATCCCAAAATATTTTTCAATGATTTTTAGGAGGTTTAGATTAATTCTATCTTGGCCATAACCTTTTCAATTTAAGTGGGGTTGGTAAGTAGGGTTTTCAGTATTGTTTCACCCTCGAAATGCGTGAAATCCTGATTCAGTCAATGTGAAGCACTTTTAGTGTTTTATGTTCATTTGACCTTCAATTAACCCCTAAGTAACCCCATGGTTAATCTGTATTTGTGATGTGCTGTTAAAACAATAGAATTAACCTTGTTTTCTTGCCTTCTTCTCAAATTAGATTAGTAAGGAATTGTGACCCTCAAATGATCATTTAGGAGCATTTATCAATTGAATCTGACTAATTATGGCTAGTTAGGACTCATGATGGTGTTACCATCAATCGCATGGTGACTTGGAGAATAGTTGACTGCACCGAATACAAAGGTAGGTAATCTGGAAACAAATAGCTGGTTATCATCAGATTCATACTCTTAACTTAACATGGTTGTTGATTCAACTGAGTTGTATTTTCCTATGTTGTAAGTTGTAATTTCCTTTGGCTAGTTGAATATCCATCTTATTTCAAGAGTTTTAACTTAATACTCAATTATAATACCAAGAAGGGAGAAACTTAAATTGGTATGGACTCATTTAGATGACAGAATCAAGTTTTCTTGTAAAAAAAAACACTAACAAGGGTAGTGCACTTGCCTAAACATAAAAGTATTTGATGCAATAATACCTTGCAAGATTACTTTCTTATGGTAAAAAACATTGGAAAGCATCCACACCTACAATCACCACCAAATCAACCCCTAAACACCAACTTAAGAACAACACCATTCTCAGTGAAACTAAGACAGGAAGTAATCTCGTGGGTAAGAAAACAAGAAAAAAACACCTAATTTGTAGAAATTAACAAAATGAAAATAAAAGAAGAAAAGCTTCTATTCAAGCTTCTCTTAGTATATTTATTCATGTTCTTACTACCTCCAGTTAGTAGGATCACGCCCATGATTGACATTTAACTCCCCATCATTCAAAGCATACTTGTTCAATGTTCACTTTGGCAAATCGCGATAAGAACCTGCTAGTTCTACCCTAGCTTGCTTTCTTTCCTAAAAAGGGCCAATCAGATGCTCAAAAGTCAAGATTTATGTCCCAATAAAAGTGTGCATTAAACATACATATACAAGCAACTTGTGAAATAAAATAGCAAAAGATAACTTATTATACATTAGAGAATAGCAAGTCATCCATCTCCAGCGTGTGGATTATGTGCCCCATCTTTAGCCTTTTCCTTACATCATGATCAATTGTAAACACTAGTTTATCATCATTCTTATGCATTAAAACAAACCTAGCTCTTAGGGTTTTGCTCCACAAACGGGTTTTTGGGTTGCATTTAGGCACTAATTAGGTTAGGCATGCATTGCATTTTTTATTATGTTTTTGATGCATTTTTGTAAGTGTTAAGGATGAACAAATTGTCAAATCCCTAGAACCCTAGCACTCAGGAAGGCAACTGGTGAAGGAGAAGCTTAAACCAGTTGGACCTCAGCTTGATCCAGCTCACCATAGCTGGAATCCAGCTCACTTGAACTAGGGTTAGCTTATCCTAGCTCCATTCAGCTCATCTCAGCTGAATGGTAGCTCAAGAGAGCTCATCTTATCTCAAGTAAGCTTAGATCCAGCTCAACTTAGCTAAGTCTAGCTCATCTCAGCTCCCATCAGTTCACTGGGAGCTCTAGCTAGCTCAGCTGAGTTGACTGGAGTTCACCTAAACTCAGAACCAGCTACATCCAGCTCCACTCAACTCCAACCAGCTGAAGATGATGTCATCTTAGCTCAGGAAGCTCAAGTTCAGCTCCTGGGGACTCAGCTTAGTTCAGCTTAGTTGAGCTAAGCTACCTTAGCTACCTCAACTAGCTAGGTCCTCCCTGGGAGCATCAGACCCAACTCACCTCAGCTCCTTTCAGCAAAAGCAAGCTTGCTTTAGCTTGGCTTAGCAGCTAGCAAAGAACTAGCAAGCTAAGCCAGCTAAGGTAGCTCCTTACAACTCTCTTCAGCAGCCACCTGCTCCAGTGTAGCTCAAGATGACTACCTCCAGCTCTTCTCCCTCAAAACCCTATCTCTAAATGCCTCCAACCCTACTCCCTACTATCTTAGCTTAGCTAGTCCACTTCCATGGCACCAAAACCTACTACCCTACTAACCTACTACCTAAGCTCCAGCAAAAAGACCACCTACTCCTACTTTATTTTGGTGCCAACTATCCCTTCCATCACCACCCTACATCACCATCAAAACCCATCTCCACCCTCCATTTTTTCCCTCCAAAATCAATACCTTCTAGAAGGTATTTTTGGAGGGAAAACCAAGGCACCTCTTCATTTCCCTCCCATTTTTCCCTCCAAAAATATCCAAGCACCCCTTCATTTCCCTCCAAAAAAAACACCATAACCACCCCCCTTCCCATCCTATAAATACCCTACCCTACCACCACATAATTCCCATCCTCCATTAGCTTTAATTCTACCCTATACCCACTATAATTCAAGGCCAAGGAAGAAGAAGAAGAGAAGATTAAGGGGGCATCCTACCTACCCCCTTGGTGCCTTCTTCCCCTTCTCTCTTCATCCTTATGCCATGCCAAGGAGGAGGAGCACTCCACCACTAGGAGGACGGCCAGGCAAGGAGGAGCAAGGATGGTGCACATCCACCCTTGGAGGAGATCATTGAAGGTGGTAGCTTCCAACTTGGAGGAGCATAGTGCATGCCCCCCTTGTGGGCTTGCATTGGAGGACACCAATTTCAAGGGAGGAGGAGCCCTTTTCAAGCCTAGGAGCCACTAAGCTTTGAGAAAGGAGCTTCCCCTCTTCACCATCATTTCAGGAGGATTTGTGTTTCTTTTGTTATTTGTTACATTTATTCTAGTAGTAGAAGCATTCCTCTACTAGGGTTTTTTGTAAAACACTCTTTCTCAATTAAAGTTGCCTTCTTTTTTAGATAGCTTTTGTCTCAATTCCTTTTGTTGTTTTTGTCGCATTATTCCTAGTGCACAAACACTCTTTCTTTCTAATTACCCTAGGTCTCCGCGTGCCTAGGGTGAGCTTAGAAAGAATCAATTTTTGTCACGTAGATATTAGCTATTAGGGTTAGTCATTTTTGCCAACAAAACTCAAGTGTTCCTGTTTATTGTGGTGAAATCAATTTTAAAATGAAGCATTGTAATATAGTCAAAATTGCTTTGAAAATAAATACAATTTTTATTACTCGAATAAGTGTCGAGGTCAAATATAGGGAGCAAATGGAATTCATGCACTAATCTCAACAATTAATGTAATTTGAACACAAAACATTATTCAAAAACTAATTTGCAATGTAGAGCATATGAGTATATGAAGAGTAAAAAGAATTTTAGATAAAATAATGGTGATTTGAATCACCAATTATAAGTCTAATACATAGAATAATTACTCAACTTTACCAAAGGAGAGAGTATGAAATCAGATGTCTGATTTTGCAATCAGGCATCTTAAATGACGTTTGCTACAATACCTCTTTTGCTTTTCTTTGTCTGCGTGCCTCTTCCTTCTTTTCTTTCTCTAAACTTTCTCTTTTCTTCTTCTTTCTTTCTCTGACCCTTTCTTTGTAACTCCTCTTCTTCTTCTTAACTTCTTCTCTTCTTCCTCAAGCTTTCTTCTTCTCTGGCCCTTCTTTGCTCCTTTTTCTGCCTTTAGCTGCTTTCTCTTTAGCTATGCGATCTTCCTCTTCTTTTCTTCCTTCTCTGACTCTTCCTTTCTTCAAAATCCAGCTAAGTGTTAGCTAAAGGTCCCTGTAGCAAAACCATCCCCCTACCTGTGCAACTCTCCTCTCTCTTTCTCTCTTAGGATCCACTCTCCCAGAGCCACAGGGTATCCAAGTTATCGAGTCAGGCACGTACCCGGGTCCAGTCTCACTGGTGTGAGGTGGTGAGCGAAGAGTGTAGGTCAGGCGGGTTATCGGGTCGACCAGGTCTACAGGTATGTGTCGCGGACGAGGTCAAGTGAGCGGGAGAGAGGGACCTCACCCCGTGAACTGAGGCGAACAGCTTCTTTCACAAAATCAATTTATGCACCTCAACATGCTTCGTAGCTACCAATGTGGGACTATCTGTACCCCCCCTTCGCGTGTCTGCAGTAGGGGTCGCCTTCACAATTGCCTTAACTCGTGAGGCTCGCGTCTTCAATTGAGGACCTAGGCTTGTGCGCGAGATGCTTCTGCGTGACCTGGGGTAGAGACCTGGGACTGAAGCTCCTAGAGCAAGCTTTAAGCAAGCTCGAAGCTTAGTCGTTAATGGTGGACAAGGAGAACACCTGAAATCAATGAAATGACCTCTCGGCCACATCAGAATGCTCAGAGAGGGTCGCCGGAGCACGGTGAACATGATGGGGGTGTTTGTGTGGCGTGTGGATGTCTGTGAGTGCGTGGCTAGGTCAGATTGTGTGCGTATGAGTGGGTGTGTTCTGGGGTACATGTGAGTGAGTTGATAGGTGAATGAAAAGAGGGGAAATGATCAGAGAGGTGTGGCGAATGTTTTGAGGTGGTCGGCGAGGGTTTTGGTGGTTTATGGAGGTGGGATGGTCTCACCAGAGGGGGTGGCCAGAGATGGAGGAGATGGAGTTGTGGAGAAGCGTCAGTGGTCGAAATTGGAAAATAAAAAGCAGGGAAGACAGTAGGGGAGATAAAGGACTTAGCTAAGAGGTTGATGGAAGAAGTGGGGCAGAGATGGCATCGATGAGGTGTTTTCGATGCTGGAGACGAAGGTAGTTCCGGTGAGGGAGAAACGGCGAGGATGAACGGGAACGAGTGTCTGCTGGTACGGCGAGACGTGAAGAAGAATAGGGAGGATGAATCCGCCGCAGGTATAGCGGACGAATGACGAGAAGAGGTAGAAAAGGCCGCTGGACGTCAAGGAACCGTCGGCCGTGAAGGAGAGAGAGGAATTGTGGGGATTCACGGCTGATTTCGAACGTGAAGAGATCGGTGAGCTCTGAGGGTCCTTATAAAAGGCTCTAGGGGGAGGTCTCCGGATTTGGGAGTTTCAAGAGACTCAAATCTCTCATGCGTTTGCATGAGAGATTGGGAAAGAATCAGAGCATATGGATGGGTTCAAACTGGAGAGGATTTCTCAAAGAATCTCCCTTCCAATTTTGGAAGAGATTCACCAAGCAATCAAGGAGAAACTCCTATCAAAGATCGTTGAAGTAGGTTTCCACCACGATAATGGTGGAGGGACCTAATTGTGAAGACGACGAAGAAGTTAGGGGCTGAATGCAAGGGTTTTTGAAAGTTGGGGGTATAAATGTAATCAGACAGGACCATTTTGTAAACTAGGTCAAGACAAACTCATCTTGGGTCCAAATTTTGGTACAAACCTAATTTAGACCTAAGGAATCCAATGGTGAAGTTGGATTTTGGTTTTGATCATGTTTGACTGGGTAATTTATGTAAAAATCAAAATTAGGGTAAATATCTATCTAAAACTCCATTTTAAGTCAAGATGGGTTCTGATGATTTTTAGAGGGTTTAGGTGAATTTTATCCTAGCCAAAACCTTGGTTAATTAAGTGAATCTATTTTTAGGGTTTCAAAAGTCATTTAATTCTTAAAACATACGTAAACCCTTTTCTGTCTGATCTAACCCACTTGTTATCCTATTAAGACCACTTGACCTTATTCAGCCCTTGAGAAAACCCGTGGTTGTACTGCATTCATGATAAGCTAGTAAAATTATAATTTTAACCCTAGTTTCTTATTTTTCTCTCAGAATGGTTATACAGTGAGTTATGGTTCTCTGGCAGTTATGTAAGAGCATTTACTAACTTAATTGGATCAAAAAGAGCAAGTTAGGGCTCATGATGGTGTTATCATCAGTTCCTGTTATTTCAAAACCTGTTAAAATCATATATATAAAACACCAAAAAGAAAGTTGAGTTCCCTTAAAGCAAGAGATTTGATTTAGCAAACAAATTGGCCTCCTTGGATGACCCTAGATACTCCACTATCTAGGTCTTATAAATTTAAGAGTTGATCGATTTTACACATTACAATGACGTATTTTACAAACCACGCAAAATCCGTATCAATCAACACAATGGAGATCCACCAACAGAGCATGTTTCAATGCTTTCGGAGAAGGCTTCTCAAGGATTTTAGGATCCAAGATCTCTTCAAATCTTTCTCCAGCCATTCTCTTCAACCATTCAACCAGATGCACCTTGAAAGACATTTTCAAACAACAATAAATTTTCCTACCAATCAAGATGTCAAAGAAAAAATAATGACAAAAAAAGCAAAAAAAAAGCAAAAGCTAACTAACCTCATCATGTGTTCTATTGTAATCTACAAGAGCTCTACCTGATATGATTTCCATAATTAGCACTCCAAAACTACAAATATCACTTCTTTCATTTAGCATTCCAGTGCTTGCATATTCAAGAGCTACATAACTTCAAACAAAATAAGATGGAACTTACTGGCAGTGAACTTATATCTTTGAAATGGAATAATAGGCCCGATGGTAAAAAAATATCAACACTAACCCAAAACTTCTCATAACACAAGTGGTGACATGATTTGTTTCTAAGCACAAGAGCCTGGCAAGCCCAAAATCAGAAACCTTTAGTTACCATCTGTAGTCAAGAAGTATATTGCTAGATTTTACATCACGATGCACAACCTTTAGTTCAAGCCCCTCGTCAAGATAAGCCAAGCTGTAAGCAAAGAATATAAACCTTTAGAAATAAACATAAGAAGATGGATATAACGAACTGAAATCTAATAATCCCTTACCCTTTCACTGTCCCTAGGATAATATTTAACGAGTTGATCTTCACTTTCGTTGAAATTTTAAACATAAAATAATGTGTTGTTGTAAGCTTTTGTGGTGGAAAATTGACTATCAAAAACATTTATTAGTCAAAATCAAACCACGAAGATAGTTAGGTCATCCCCACAGGGAGGAATTAGCCTATTGTACTAGCGAGTGGTCCTCAATTATTTGGGAAACTCAATGGGTGTGCATGCTAATTTGTGCAATTCTTTTCCAACATAAGTCATCATTTTATATAATTAACCAAGAATACAGGTGTGCACATACAAAATCATCATCATGGAAATATTTCAATCATGATCTTGGTACTGACAAGCATTGTCAATCTTAATCAAAATTGAACTCGTTCCCCACAACCAATATCCCCTACACTATCATTTATGAGATAAATGAAACTATATGTAATTCAAATAAACCAGAGGGATATTCATGCAAATGTGCTTCAATAAATTAAGATGTTAAATAAAAGAATAGTGTTTCTCACAATGGCAAACTTTGTAAATATTAATAGGGCCTTTACTATTGTAAAATAAAGGATTCAGTGGAGGAGCTTACACATGAGGAGGAGGGAAAGGCTGATGGCGTGAACACCGGTGGTGGTGCAGCGAAGTGTGGGCTTCACATTGACGTTAGTCTCATGGCGGGAGGCAGCCTTGTGAGGGCAAGGCGAGTTCAACGGCGTGGATGGAGTAGAGATTGGCAGTCTGTGGAGCCGACTGTGTGTGGAGAAGTGGACGTGGGTTTGGGTTCTTCTAGGGAAGACGATGAATAGTGATTGGAGAGGAGGTGCTCTCATGCACACTCACGTGAGGAGAACGGCCGTGCGTGGCTGCTGGAGGCTGTTGAGGCTTACACGCATGAGGAGGATGAAGGTGACGCTACGTGGATGGCGTGCACGTGGCTGATGGCCCCATGGTTGGGTTCCAGTTGGGTTGCAGTGAACGGTGGTGGAGAAGGGGAAGAAGAAGAAAACGAAGAGGAAGGAGAAGATGGATGGCTAACGAGGGTTATGTGCAGTGGTGTTGTGGCTGCACGCTGTCACCATGCAACCAGTGAGAGGGAGAAGGAAAAGAGGTGTAGCATGCCTAAGCCACGATGCTCGCAGGGTCCACAGTGCACGCAGGGTCCACGGTGGAGGAGGAAGGAGATCCCCATCAGGGGGTGGGAGATATCCTCAAGATGATGGCTGATCCTCTCTTAAAAACAACTCTATTTGTTGGTTAATTCGACCCGAAGTTTCTCTAACCACTCCAACCACTGGAACAGAAGGATAATTGCCACATGGTTTCCATCAGACGTATAACATCATCTTCAGACATCTTTAAAAAAATGTAGACTTAGGAGTTTGTGATGGCCATTCCCAGACATCCAACCTTATCTCCAAATGTCTTATAGATGCAAAAATGGACGTCTGAACTCTTCCACTTAGCCTGTATTCATCAAATCAATTATTTTACCATATCATATGTTATTAAGTATAAAATTGATGCATAAAATTATATGCAAGCTAAGATGAATTGCCAAATAACTCCTAATTAATTAACAAATAAGAATAACTAATTAAAGAGTACTTAGGCCAAATAATGGTCCACGAAAGTGGACTTATCAAATGCCCCCATGCCTATGTTTTGCTAGTCCTGAGCAAAAGTGAGAAACAATGGAAGTAACCATGAGATTTCTCCTTTCCTTATTCCAAAAATTTAGAGATCCAGAGAAATGTGAAGTGATAGTAGCCTAGGAAACAGATCCAAGTGAAAAGCCAACTCACATTTAAGGTTCGTACTTCACCCTTGATAAAATTCTATTGGGATAGGCAACTATTTCCCTTGGGGATAAAGTAGCAAATGACCTATAATTTGACCCTAACTTTTTTGGCTTAGGTATGAGATACTGAGTTGAATGGATTTATATTTTGTGGCTCACATTCATCTGGTGCTACATGTAGTCTAGTACTGCAAACTTTAGATCTCTAGCCTATTAAACAAGTCAACCTAGAGATAGGCTAAATACTGTGCTCTCTTTGCGTTCCCTTGCACTCACTCACTCTCTCTTTCTTTTTCTTTTTCTTCATTCTTTTCTGAGATCACATATCTTACCAGATTTTGTAAATGTACTCAATATTTGGTGGCCCCACCTGGTATTCACACTTCAATTAAAGTTCTAATAACCCTACAACTAGGTTAGAGGACCTCAGCCAGTATTCAGAAAATCAGAAATACTAAAAAGTAGGTATGGGTCATATTTGGTAGATCGCAATGGATGTTTTTGTTGTTTCCTCAAAAGTTACATATAATGAAAAAAAATGACAAGAAGATGAAACTCCAAACTCGGACTCTTTTCTTTTTCTTTTTCTCTCTTTTTTTCTTTTTTTTTAATATTTTTTCTAAATATAAATATTTTCCTTTTTTTTCTTCTCTTTTCTTTTTTTTTTCAACTACTAACACAAAACGACACATACTTTTATTTATGAGGCATTATCAGGAATGATGATGGTCGAGAGGATATTGTGTGGCTTATTTGGTGAAAGTGCCTACTCTTGGCACCGGGAAGGAATGGATAGGACAATCGTATTTCTGGCCTTTGACATTGCTACCCTCCTTCAGCTGAGGACTCTATAAAGGATGGTCATAACCATCCATCATAGTCATAGTTTTATTCGGACTCAATCTCTATGTATCTGCCTTATTTGGTGACTCTAAGGAATTCACACAATGTTTGCACATAGGAATAAAGAGCAAAAACTATGCCTAACTCTGAGGTATCATTATCTAATTATCCAAAACTTAAGAGTCCTTGCACTAGACTTAGCACACCAGTAGTCTCTCTACTTCTCCTCACAAATATTAGGTGGATCGAATAGAAGATAGTATGCCTAACTCCTTATTAACTATCCAAGGTTTAGCAGACTAAAAATGCTTATTGATTTTCTACAAATATCCATTACCCAGTCTATGTGCAAGTGAAGTAACTATACTGGATTCTAAGCTTAAGAAATAATGTTAAGAAGAAAATCTTTAATGAAACCTCCTTAATACAACTTCTGCTAGGGATTAACCAATTCAGCTCAAAAGAGATTTTTTTTTTCACTAATGCACCTAACCTAAATGCATGAATACTTCCTAAAATGCAAAATGCACCTCCCCATGCCTACACCCTACAATGTCCTCATTGTAAAATTAAAACAGGGGGAGAAAGGAAGGAAATCACATGATAAAGGTGTTATTCTGAATGCTGGGTTGCCTCCCAACAAGCGCTGCATTTTCTGTCGGTAGCCAAACTTATAGGGAACCTATAAGTCTGGTTCCGAACAAAAAGAGCTAAGCCCTAAAATATGCGTAGTAGCGTAGGCCCAGAAAATAGGTAGCCATGGATGTTGGTGAGCTGATAATGCAACGTTATCCCAAATGCTCACCAGAAGACATGAAAGCAAAGAACCTCGTAGGCTACCTGGGGAGGTCTAGGAATAACAAAAGGAACATGAGAAGGGACCTCCCGAAGTGGAATAAGTGGAGGATAACAAGGATCCTCCAAAGCAGGAAGGGTTTTAAAAGATATAAACATAATAATTTCAAACCCTTGAATGGCGAGACTAAAAGTACAAGCATCAATTCACACTCACCATTCTACCCGAGGATGTACTAGCCTGATATTCTCCCTAGAAAGAATGTATATGAGTAGAGACCTAAGCCGAGGATTAGGTAAGGAATCTACAGGTTGCTTGAGTGATTGGGTGGTAATTATTAAGTCCAAAGAGGGCTTAGTCTATTTAGGTTCCATTCCCAATAAGAATTCATCTTCCACATCCTTACATAACTTCTTTGTTTTATGAACCTCCAACTGCTCCTCTACAATAGATGAGACATGAATAGAATTCAATATCTCATTAGTAGACTCATGATCAACATGCTTTGATGACAGTTGGGTTTCCTGGGAAGTAGCGAGATCAAAATTATCATCAAATCCATCACCAGGTTCTTTCTTATCAATTGCATCCTTTCCGAGGACTTTGTGTGCTACTTCATTATCCTTAATATCTTTAGGAGGATTATCTTTAATGTTATGGAGAAATCATATATCACTGAATTCTTTGTTCTTCTCAAGGCATAAATCCTCAATTGATGTATATTGTCCCCGAGAGTCTCCCCTAGGCTTCTCACTATTGTGTTCGTCCTCCTCCAATATCAATTCCTGATTTTGTAGAGGATGATTTTCAAAATCAAAAGTAGGAAGGAATCCGGATTTTACTAAATCATTAATATCCTCAGGGGGAAAGTCTTCAAATAACACATAATCCCCTCGAGATTCACTCCAAACTCTCAGTCTGGGTTCCTTCATTGGGTCATCATCCTCCTCTAAACTAGAGTCTTTGTATTCCTGAGACCAAAATTGATCCAATTCATCCTCCATTCCCTTAGGGTCACCTTCATTGGGCGCAATTAAATCTTTAGAATGCTAAATGGTAGGTGTTGATTCCCCAAGTGGAGGGTTAGGATTAGGCTCACTAAGGATAGAATGGGGTTCCATCAGACGATTAATAGGGGAAGTGATATGAACAATAAGACCTTGACCCGGGTTGTCAGTGGTAAGAAAAATACTGTCAGCAGGGTCAAGGTCCTCAAGAGGTACCATTTTCCTATTCTTTTGACTCCAATATAGCTCGCGTGGATAATTATTAAGATAGTTCTCCTCTAGTGGCCATGTCTCATAGGAAGAGTCTACGCGATAGCTACTCAAAACGGGATCCCTATTTTTTGTTGTTTCCTCATAATCTTGTTGATGATTACAGTTGTACGAGTAGGGATCAAAATCATTAGTAAGAGAGTAGCTAAGCTAACAAATTTGCTCATTCAATTGTTGACTATTCCTCAACATCTCTCCCATAGACTCCATCATTTTCTTTTGCTGTTTTTGCATTTCTATCATAAAAGAGGAGAGGCTACTGTCAGATTGGGGAGGATAGTCAGTCTCAGGCTTTAGTTGCCTAGGGGTATCGGTCCAACCTTAATAAGGAAAATCATGAAGGGTAGGAGGGTTGGGTGTTTACATAGTAGTGGGGATTCCAGGGGTGGAAAATCCTACTCATAGGCTCTGCTCAAAAGTGGGAGTTATCAAGCCAGTACTCCTAGGATAGGAATATGATTGATCCCATGAATTGTCATTGTACCCATCAAAGGATGGATATGCTCAGGGCATGGGATCCTGGTTAAAATGATAGGAGTAAGGATAGTCTATTTCTTTAAGTCAAATAGG
Organism: Thalassia testudinum; assembly: GCA_037157565.1. Lineage (NCBI taxonomy): Eukaryota > Viridiplantae > Streptophyta > Magnoliopsida > Alismatales > Hydrocharitaceae > Thalassia > Thalassia testudinum. The sequence continues at coordinate 42,363,301 of JAZHRO010000015.1, read as the reverse complement.
TTAAACTCTCTTAGGACTTAGAAGAAATCAGAACAAAAGCAGAAACTTTCTAGAGAGTTCTACCACTTTCAAAACAAACGCAAATATAGTGGGATCGATTTTGAGTAGATTCTAGGTTTTAGAATTAAGTGTTCAGTTGGTGGCCAAACAAGTTTTGCAAGAATTATGCTTCCTAGACTGACCTTCGTCGGTGCCTACAACCTACTCACAAGGGATGGAAGTCTCGAATCGAGCCCACACACGAGGAACCAAAGTAACTTGGTGGATAGGCTTGTTGATTTTCGACTAACTTCCCTTGTGGTGTAAAAGAGGAGAGGTAGAAATTTATCTAGTGACCTTATGTGTGATGTGCATAGTGTCTCAGGTGTGCAACACACTTTCGCATTTTGTATTTTAAAATCTCACAATCAAATCCTTTTGCACGTAATTTAAAGTCATTGATTTTAAGGTCCAACCTCTTAGCATTCCCAATTTTCAAAGTGAGCACTAAATTAATTAGATTCAAAGACTTTAGTGGTCTTAGATTTAAGTAAAATGAAGATGCATGACAGGTAATTGATGCTTAAGAGAAGACGTACCCTACTCCAACTTTCTTCAATGCAAGGATGTATGCGATGCAATAAAGATAAACTAAATGCTGCTCATTCAATCCTAGATGGTCGCCCTATAGATATGCAGCTTCTAGCAGGCAGTTCGATTTTTTTTTTTATAAGTAAACAAACCTAATCTAATTTAGCAACTAATTAACGTGTAGTTCAAAAAATTTGAATAATCCTATAATCTAAATAAAATTGGAACACACTCCCAAAAAGACGCTCTCGCATACAAGAGCGATAGGAAATAAAAAGTACTGGGAACACATTCCCAAGAATACCCAACAAGGGTCCACAAGACAGAAATTAAATGCTAATGTCTATCTAGCCTGTTCTAGATCTAAAAGAAGCAAACAAATGTCTCTGGTCGCTGATCCTCCTTCCACACGTGTGGGATCATGGCCCAGGTACTCCTGTTGTGGCCCTCTAGGTGGCGTCAAGGTCCACCAAAAATATCCCCTCCATCATGCGCTCCCGTCACGTTCGATTAATTTTACATGCAAACAGAAACAAGGTTAGCAATTCAGAAAAGCTTCAGAAATAGCATAAAAATAATATAAATTTCCTGAAAAAATTAATAGGCGTATTTCCTCCCCGGCAACGGTGCCATTTGATGAGTCAATCTTCACTTTCATTGAAATTTTAAACATAAAATAACGTGTCGTTGTAAGCTTTTGTGGTGAAAAATCGACTATCAAAAACATTTATTACTCAAAATCAAACCATAAAGATAGTTTGGTTGTCTCCACAGGGAGGAATCGGCCTATTGTACTAGTAAGTGGTGCCTCAATTATTCAGGAAACTCAATGGGTGTGCATGCTAATTCGTGCAATTCTTTTTCAACATAAGTCATCATTTTAAGTAATTAATCAAGAATACAAGTGTGCACATACAAAATCACCATCATGGAAATATGTCAATCATGATCTTCGTACTGACAAGCACCGTCAATCTTAATCAAAACTGAACTTGTTCCCCATAACCAATATCCCCTACGCTATCATTTATGAGATAAATGCAACTATATGTAATTCAAATAAATTAGAGGGATATTCATGCAAATATGCCTCAATAAATTAAGGTGTTAAATAAAAGAATAGTGTTTCTCACATTGGCAAACTTTGTAAATATTAATAGGGTGTTTACTGTTGAGAAACAGAGGATTCGGTGGAGGAGCTTGCACGCGAGGAGGGAAAGGCTGATGGTGTGAACGCCGATGGTGGTGTGCCAAAGTGTGGGCTTCTCATTGACGTTGGTCTCGTGGCCGGAGACGGCCTTGTGAGGGTGAGGCAAGTTCAACGGCATTGATGGAGCGGAGATTGGCGGTCCGTGGAGCCGACTGCGTGTGGAGAAGTGGACGTGGGTTTGGGTTCTTCTGGGGAAGACGATGAATAGTGATTGGAGAGTAGGTGCTCGCATGCACGCGCGCACGAGGAGAATGGCCGTGCATGGCTGCTGGAGGCTCCTGAGGCTTGCACGCACGAGGAGGATGAAAGTGACGCTACATGGATGGAGCGCGCGTGGCTAATGGCCGTGCGGTTGGGTTCCTATTGGGTTGCAGGGAATGGTGTGGAGAAGGTGAAGAAGAAAACGAAGAGGAAGGAGAAGATGGATGGCTGAGGGGGGTTATGTGAGGTGGTGTTGTGGCTGCACACTGTCACCGTGCAACCGGAGAAAGGGAGAAGGAGCAGAGGTGCAGCACACCTAAGAGATGGTGCTCGCAGGGTCCACGGTGTGCACAGGGTCCACGGTGGAGGAAGGAGATCCCCATCAGTGGACGGGAGATATCCTCAGGATGATGGCTGATCCTCCCTTAAAAACAACTCCTCTATTTTTTGGTTTCTTCGACCCAAAGTTTCTCCAACCACTCGCGAAGATTGCGAGTGGTTGGAATAGAAGGATAATTGCTGCACGGTTTCCATCAGACGTCTAACGTCATCTTTAGGCATCTTAAAAAAAATGTAGACTCAGGAGTTTGTGATGGCCATTCCCAGATGTCCGACCTTTTCTTCAGACATCTTATAGACGCAAAAATGGACGTCTGAACTCTTCCACCTAGCCTGCATTCATCAAATCAATTATTTTATCATATCATATGTTATTAAGTATAAAATTGATGCATAAAATTATATGCAGGCTAAGATGAATTGCCAAATAACTCCTAATTAATTAACAAATAAGAATAACTAATTAAAGAGTAGTTAGGCCAAATAATGATCCACGAAAGTGGACTTATCAATATTCATCCTGATTTCCCATGTCAAGGGGCTTACTTGACCCACATCTCCATGAAGCCATTGGTCAAGATTTCCATTGTCAACATATTCATACACAAGCATCCTAACAAAAAGGGAAGAAAATGTCAAACCAACCTGACTCATCCTATCAAAGGTCTAGAAACTCCCAACTTTAAACAGTTCTCACAGCCAAATAAACACCATGTTGTATAAAACAAATCACCTGTATGCTCCTTCAACACAATAACCAAGCAGCCTGACCAAATTTTTGTGTCTGACTCATTCAATTGCTTCCACCACAACCTTGAATTCCCTCTCAGCTTGACCTCTATAAGCATTCAAAAATGAAATAAATAAAATGTTTTACAATCATGATAAAGCAACATTTATCCAATTCTTTTGTCAAATTGATTGCTGTAATGTAAATTCAGAAGGTAGACTAAATTAGAAACAACTACTAGTAATCAGTACATACTTGCCAATCAAAGGCTGCAGTGCTTGATGGAAGAGGGAAATAAGTAGGATGCTCTTTTATTCATCAAATCATGGATACTTCCAAGAGCTTGTATCTACAGTCACTAAATTCTTCGTAAAAACTCAACGTGATGCAGACCAAGATGCTCCATTCAAATTAGGTCCTATGTATGCTAAAAAACATTTGCAATCAAGAAGATGGTAATAAAGGATGGTGTACTACTGTCACAACTAACTATAATACGGAGTCCAGAATAATTCTTTTCTACTCTCACAGCAAGATTGAAGGCAAATCTTTTGTGAAAAGACCCTTGCCAGAACTTTCAAATATTTAAACCAAATAATCCATATCCAGAAAATAAAACAAACCTTACCAAATCACAAATGCTCAATCTAAAAAGGATCGATTTCACGAAAACATGTTGCAAGAAGTTTGTCTCCAAATACCAGCAAATAATACCTTATCACAAAGAGCAATCTAAAACTTCCAAATTCATTCCAAGCACAACCTAAGAAATTCAAAATTATAAAGAAACCATCAGCAAACACAACCCAATTGCCATTTAGTAGGGTAGGTGAAAGCATAGATTGGGAAGACAATCAGTAGAGGACCATATAGAACATCTTAATGTTCCTGACTCAAATTTCAACTTTCGATTGAACAAATAAGTTTAAGTTGAGATCCAAAGTATATTTATGGAGACAATATTATTTACATCTTGGGGGAGTTCAAAATCTCATAATGGAAATCGAGTAGTTGAGCACAAGGGCCATCTAGGAAAGAAGTAGAATAACAAATAAATATCAAAGCTGCGAAAAGGATATCATCAAAGAAACTACCTTGTAGGTTTGCATTGACTGTTCAACAGCCTCGTCCTTTTCCTGACCGCTTTTAAACTCAATGAGATACCGATAGTAATCTGCTCTCTTGAAAATGGCAAGAAAGGGAATTAACATAAATCATGAACGATTTGTGATAGGTTTGCAAAAGCATATTATCTATCAAACTAAAATCCATACCTCTAACTTCCTGGGTCTAAAAGGTCTTTTACGTAAATATATCAATAAAACAATCCCAAAAAAATATAGCTTTCTTGCATTGGAAAATTCCATACATAAAGGAATTACATACGAAAGCAAGGAGTCCCTCTATAAAGTAGCAGACGGACAAAACAAGCAGAAAATGCCTAAGAGCATGCAAACTAAGCAGCAAACTAACCTCTGAAAAACTTTATTTGAGTTGAGTTGTTCCTCAAGTTCCTTGTTCTATTGTCGATAAATATCATCAATGTAACTATTTGGGTTCGTAAAAAGCATATTTCATTCAGAAAAGTATCATAGTATAGTACGAATCACGATTCCAACAAAAATTTTAATTATCGAGACAATGAGTCTTGGTCGATCTCAGGGAGGAGTAAGAAAATGAAATTGATTTTGGTTTTAGAGTTCTTTACTTGCTTAGAATCGAACTCCAATTTCAATGGTGTGAGTGAAAGATGTGTCGGTCGCATTGTTAACACAAAAAACATGTGTGTTCGTCAAGTAGATCACAAAAATGAATGTGTGTGCTTGCATTCGCACAACCTCTACTTCACGATGGCGACTAGAAGAAAAGATATCAATCACTAAATCATTTACATCCTCTGGAACTGACATTTTGTTGCAATATATATATGAATCAGATATCAGGCAATTGGTGAATTTATTTCCTCAAAAATAATGTCATTACAATCAGGTTTAGAGGAAAGCTTGTACATGAAAGCTTGAAAATACTATTTCTCGCTAACAAAAAAGTTTTGCATGCATGGATCTAAGATAGATTTTGCATGCATTCTTAGAGATGGAAGATTACTACCATCACTAGCAGATAATAATGCAAGAATTAAAACTATGAAGAACATGAAAACTAGCTATCAGGCTCAGAACATTGGAGGTGGTCTCCAATGGTTGTATGGCTTGAGGTGGTGGGAGGGGAAAGAGGGGTGGCCAAGGTGGGTGGTCGGCCTCTTAAGAGGGTGGTGGAGGTGCTCTAGCTCTTGGACGTGGAGTTGGAGTGAAGATGGAAGTGATGGAGCTTGCCAATGCTATGGAGGTACGAATGGCATACAAGATCTAGATGGGGTCTATGGCCATCCAAGATGGTCTTTAAATAGACCAAGGAGTGGCTCATCTATAGAAGTGTGGAATTCTCTAGAAGAGTTCCCAAGGTGGCCGTCCAACCCATTTGAAGTGGGTCTTCTAGATCCACTTTTCATGAGAAGGAGTTGTGGACTCCTTGAAAGACTTTTTAGTCTTTCAAAGTGGCGCCACTTGGAGGCCATTCTAGAGAATTCTAGAGTGGGCGGCCAAGTGGTAGTGTGTGTGTGTGTGAGTATGGATGGTGGGTAGGTGGTTTAGGTTGAGTCCTTTAGCTCTAGGCAATTGGGTTTAGGTAGATTGCTAGAAATAGGTTTATAAACCCTAATACTAATGTGATAAGTGCAATTAAACTCACTACAAGTTTAATTGAGTGGATGTGTGTGTAATTGGGAGAGAAAGTACCCAATTAGGTCAGGCTTAACTCAATTGGACTCTCATTGAGTCCAATTAGACTTGTGCAGGTTGAGATTTGAGCTCAATTGGACTCTATGAGTCCAATTGACTAGGTTAAGTGTAATTGACTTAGATCCAAGTCAATTGGGTTTAGTGAGAACCTAATTAGGTTCTTAGGAGGGTCTTAGGGTAGTGTACTAGGCTTAGGACACCTTAATTTAGGTTCCCTAGGGTGTAGGATTGGGTTTAGGGTCTTAAGAAATCAAGATCTAGGCTTGACTTAAAAAACAACATCTGGAGAGGGGTTCCAGCTGTTTGATTTAGTGATCAAACAAAAGTCTAAGTCTTTGGTTTGAACTTCTAATGTTGAGTTAGGGTGAATTTGAAGTTTTATCTTGGATTTCTGCAGAAATTAGACATTTGACACCTTGTCTGGACGTCCAATATTCAAGCAGATTGGGTTCTGGGTTCTGCGAGTGGTGTCTAAGGGTCCTGGACGTCCGGCAACCTACCTAGACATCTAGGAAGGGGCTAGAAGATGGGTTTTAAGGTTTTCTAGGCTAAGGTAACCTAATATAAGGGTGGCTAGGGTTTAGGAAGGTATCTAGGGCTGTTCTAAGGCTAGGAAAGGTCCTATGTTCTTCATATTTTAACTCAAACATTAAAATTCTACTAGTAATGCAATATACTTCTTCCCTACATTATATCTTCATCTTTATTCTAGGGCTACTACTTCAACTCTGCTGCAACTCTAGCTTCTTCTCTGCTTCAGATCCAGCTTCAGGCTATCTCCTGAGCTTCTTATTGCCTACAAGCCAAATAGTGCACTAATCAGTACATTATAGCATTATTTCATAAATATCTAAGTAAAACTGGAAAGATGCAATATATGCTACTAATGCGTGAATTATACTACAATTATGCTAAGTTATAACTTAATTCAGGTCATTTAAGTCCTATAATTGCTGCGCAATCAGTAACTCAAAAGGAATTCTTTCCTTTTTTTTCTAAATGGCAAAGCAGCTAATATTTTGTCTAACATTGTTCAAGAAGTACCTTATTTGTCAGATTCTTTATGAGTTGATCTTTACCCTTGATATTGCCCTCTAAACTTTAGCAAGTTTCTTCTTTACTCTTGAGATCATTTCTTATTTTATCAAGCTTCAGGTAAAATAGAATAACAATATCAAAGGAAGGATTGTGTTATAAATAGAGGCTAAAAGGATCTTCAAACTATGAATAAATTACCATCTACTTCATTTTTAGTAGCTCGCCTGAATCTAGTTGCTTCCTCACAGGGCCCAACTCTACGCCCCGAACTTGAGTTGCAAAGTTCAAAGAACTCAATGTTTCACTTAAATCATTGTCTGAGGGGCTAATTTGCACAAACATCAACACCTCTGAATCTCCACCTATGGAAGTATAAAGAGATTGGAAATGGATTTTTTGAGAAATATTTTTGAATCAAATGCTATAGGCTACATAAACATTAAATCAAATCAAAAAAGAATATTTGATGTTTTCTTTTCACCACAAACTTCTCAATAACTAAAAAGAAAAACATGATGGTGCATGTGCATTAAGAAGATAAACATGTAATGATACTCAACTACACATGCAATGATACTCAAGTTGCTTTTTGCAAACAATCTACAACCAACTTTAAATAAATTGTTTCAATGAAAGAAAGGAGCAACAAGTTCCTTGAATTGGGGGAGCATACATTCTCTTAAAGAGATGCCATGCAAGTTACCAATTTTTTTATAGAACTACAACCTGTCTAAGATGGAGAAATGTAGGCTATATAGCAGTTTCTATAAGCAGGCACTCCCAGATTCCCTGTTTAACCAATGACTTGATCTCAATCAACAAAAATTCAAGTAGTTTGAAGCAAATCAGTAATAACCCACTCTAAGTATAATCAGATTACCCAGAAAACAAAAATCCAAATATGAGGAGGGGGAGGATGACGGAGAGGAAGAGAAATAGGAAGAGGAGAGGGGGGAGGAGGAGGAGAGCTTCGAGGAGTAGGAAAAGGAGAAGGGCAAAGAGGAGGAGGAAGACGAGGAGGAGGAGGGTTGCAGGGAGGAGGAAGAGGAGGGGGTGTGGACGAGGAAGAGGAAGATGATAACGAGGAGGGAGAGGATGGGGATGTGTACAAGGAGGAGGAAGATGATGAGGAGGGAAGCAAGGAGGAGGAAGACAAGGGACAATCGACGACGATAGCCAGCGATTGAGGAGGGGTGGCGATGAGGGGAGGCAATGATTGAGGAGGGGCAACGACGAGGAGGGGCTACGAGCTGATGAGGAGGATGGTTTGCGCAAAGTGTGTGGGGAGGACGGGGCTTTGTGAGGTGATAGATTGACCAACATTTGTTGTCAGTTTTATTATAAAGCGACGGTAAATGTCTAACTTTATCCCAATCCTCGCGCCTAAATTTTAGTGGCTTCCGCGGGTAAATTTTATCCACATTTTTTACGTCACTTTTTATAATAAACGACGACAAATATTTATTGCATATTTCTTTTTGAAAGAGATGGAGGGGGTTAGTTTTAATGGAGTATTCACCATCGTTTATATAAATAAGTGACAACAAAAATAGGTTTGCCATTGCTTGGAAAACAAACGGCAAATAACCGACGGTAAAATAACTTTTTCTAATAGTGTATTCCAATTCAGTCATATTATGGTCCTTTGAGTAATACCATCAATCTATATATATAGGATCATAATTAGGGAGCAAAATTGGAATTGAGGCAGGAGAACCATATCGACAGGACGAGAGCAAAGCAGTTAGCAAGAGAAGCAAAGAAGCAAACCCATGCAAGCCTATGCCAACCTATCCACACCCACTTAACCCACTTTCACAAACCCATGAACACACACACACCCTAGTCACACACTTGTGCACACACATCAATTGTGAATTGCATGTACTCATAATCTCATATACATTTTTACACATGCATAATACTTGTGCACATTTTCTATTACAATTATTTGCATGTGTGCCTATTTTTATTTACACATGTGTGGACCTATGACAGAGGGCGTTTCTCGTGCGTGTTTTGAAAACAAAGATTTCGTCATAGTATAGTGCATGAAAACGCTCGTCAAAAATAATTTATAAGGATAGCGAGACTTGAGTCCCGGTCATTCGTCTTTGGGAGGCGTTTATGGAAATATAGATTTTTAATCGATCTCTTTCACTCTACTTGCTTAAAATCTCATGTCAATGTATGACGATTTACGTATTGATGTACGACATGCTAGTTGCCAAAAGATAGCAATTAAAAGCAGGCAACTTTAATCACACAAAATGTATTGCAATAAGCTCATGGTGATTTTCACACATAGATATATATATAGAAAAAGATTTTTATTCATTCAATTCATGATGGTGGCTACAGCATTAAGCTCATTGAAAGCTTATAGAGGAATGCTTGGAAGTACAAATCTATCTAGCAGAACATGAACGCATACATGAATCTAAGGGGGGATTATGAATGCATCATTGGGGGAGAATATGAGCTACACTACTAAGCAGTAATAAAAACATGTAAACTATGAAGAACTAGCTACTAATCTAGCATAAATAAGGGCATTCAGAGGTGGGCTCTGATGGCCTTTGAATGATTGAGAGGAGTAGGAGGGGCGGCCAATGGTGCTTAGGCCGACCCTTAGAGAGAGGTTGGAGAGGTGATCCAGCATCCTGGCGTGGAGATGGTGGTAGCCATGGTGAGCAACTCATGGAGGTGGAGTGGAAGTGAATGTAGCTAACCTAAATGGAAGTGAATAATGCCAAGAGATGGATGGGTGCAAATGGCCACCCCTTAGGTCATTTTATAGACCTAAGGGAGTCTCTCTAGAGAAGTGTGGAACTCTCTAAAGAGAGTCCCATAAGTGGCCAACCATGGTGAGAGAGAGGTAGTTCTTAGATCCATAAAAAGTGGATCTAAGAATTGAATGCCTCTTGGTTGCTAAATTTGGCAACCAAGAGTGGTGCCACTTTGAAGAGAGTTCTAGAGAACTCTAGATGGGTGTGTGCGTGAATGTGTGAGTGTGTGGCCATGCCCTATGTGGCTAAGTGGTCTAGGTTAGGTCCTAAGGGGTTTAGGTAGGTGTAGACCTTAAATTAGGGTTGCAAACCCTAATTGCTAAGGAGGAATGGCAATTAAACTTAACACAAGTTTAATTGAATGAGTGTGAACCTAATTGAGAGTGAAATAACTCAATTAGGTTGGGCTTAGGTCAATTGGACTCTCACTGAGTCCAATTGGACTTGTGTGGGTTGAGATCTGAGCTCAATTGGACCTTATGAGTCCAATTGACTTAGGTAATGGTAATTGGCTATGATCTAAGTCAATTGGGTTTAGTGAGGACCTAATTAGGTTATTAGGGAGGTCTAGAGGTGATGTACTAGGGTTAGGGTACCTTAATTTAGGTTCCTATGGGGTTGGAATTGGGTTTAGGGAGAAAAAGATCCAAGATCAGGGCTTGAATCTCAAAACAGGAACTGGAGAACAGTTCCAGACGTCCAAAAATGGAATCAAACATCTTATACTCAAAAATCAAAAGTCCAGACTTGTTTTCTGGACATCCAATCAGAGTCAGGAAGGATTTAAGATTCTGTCTTGGTTATTCTGCAAAAATTGGATGTTTGACCAAGTGTCTGGACGTCTAATAACACTGCAGAAGTGGGTTTAAGGTGTGCGAAGGTTGGCTAAGGGTTCTGGACATCCTATAATTCATCTGGACGTCTAGATAAAGGTTGGAATTAGGGTTTTAAGGTTTCCTAGGGTGCGGTGACCTAATTTAAGGGTGGCTAAGGCTTGGGGAAGTCTCTAGGTATCCTAGGGCTAGGATGGACCTAAGTTCTTCACATTTTACTGCTTTGTTCATACTTAATAGAGTAGCATACCTTAACTCCCTTACATTATTATTTACTACATCTAATCTAAGTCTTTTGCTCCAACTCTGCTGCAACACCCATTATTCTAGATCCAGCTTTAGATCCAGCTTATTACCTGTAATTGTCATAATGCACCTAATCAGCACATTATAGCATTATTTTATACATAGCTAAAAGAAAGCAGTAAAGATGCAGATAATGCTTATGCATGCATAAATTACCCTAACTTATGCTGAGTCCTAGCCTAATTTAGGTCAATTAAGACCTATGATTGTTGCACAATCAACCTAAGAGTAACTATATGTATTAGTATTTAATTTATTTATGTTAGGCCCACTACATTTGCACACTATAGCCCACACAATTAGAAAGCCCAAACGCCTACTAATCTAAACCCACCTAACCCCACTTAGCCTTTACAACCACTTAGAACACACTTATCCCCCACCTAATCCCACCACAAGGGACACCCACTTGATCCTATCCTTTGGCTCAACCAAGCCTTGACTTGCACCCCCACTTGCTTTTGCACCTTAGAGTAGAACCTTCTATTCTTAAGTTGTGCCCAAAAGTAGCCCCCCTAAACCTACACCATAGGGACACCACACACAACCCAACACTTTATAAAAACACCCCCCCATAGAGCGTGCACACCCCCGCACCCCCCCCTCCACTCTCCACTCCACTCCACTCTCATGCAAAGAACTCCTCTCCTTAAGAGCTCCATAGCTAAGCTCTCAAACCTTGGCCAAAGGTTAGCTTGTGCCCACTTGGACTTGATTTTCTAGGTGAAGAAGAGGTAGGCCAAGTGCCAAGGATCCTCTTCCAATAGGCCTTGTGCCCCCATTGGAAGAACACCTATCTTCTCATCTTACTCTATGTTTACTTTCCTTGTTAGTATAGTTACTTTGTTTACTTGCACTTTGTTTATTTTCATTTCCTTGCTAGTAGAGTAGATTTCATTTTCAAGCTTCTTAATACTTGCTTTTTGTTGTGCTTTATTTACTTTTCAAGTTGCATACACTCTTACTCACTTTCACCATCCACACCCTCACCATCGTCACCATCACCAACACTTCACATGCCAAGCACACAATCACTACCATCCTCAATGCGACCACCTTACAACCTCACTAGCACTTCGCTCACTCCATCACTCACACACTGTAACGAGCGCGTGCCCCAGACGTCTTTTAAGACGTCTGGGAGGTGGCCCAGACGTCTGTAAAGACGTCTGGGATCACATCCGGACGTCTGACCAGACGTCCGGGATAGTTTACAGACGTCTGGCGAACAGTTATGCTCGCACGGGATATTCGTCTGCGCGCCTGTGCGCGCAGACCTGCGATCCCGCATCTTCTCTGCGGCTGCAGGCGACTGCGACCGTCTCTCCCTCCTCTCCGCGCGGCGTTAAAAGGGGGAGGGGGCGCGCCTCCCCTCCCGTCTCCACCATCTTCCTCCTTCTCTCCTGCCTGTGCGCGAGAGCGAGCGGACGCGAGGGCGCAGCGGCAGCGGCGGCCGCAGTAGGCACGGAGGAGCTGCGGCGTGCGAGGGCGGGGCTCTGCCATGAGGGCGAGCTCGCCGGGAGTGGCTTGGCCGGCCGGCGGAGGGCGCAGGGGGCGCAGAGCGTCGCGGAGAGGGACCTGCTGCGGGCGGAGCAGCGGACGCGCGAGGTGCGACGCGGGCGGCGTCGCGAGCGGAGGCTGAGCAAGGTTCTGATTCTGGAAAAATCTCCAGAATCAGACGTCTGGACTGATATCCAGACGGCAAGGTCGACGTCTGTGAGATCATACAGACGTCTGAAAGGTGAGTTCCGCTTTCTCCTTCTTTTTGTCGACTGACCGTACTGAGGGAGGAGGGTTGGCTGTGCGTAGGTGTTCGGATTCGTCATCCTTTGCGAATCCGACGTCTGGAAGTTGTACCAGACGGCGGGAGTGACCTCCAGACGTCCGGAGAGACCATCGGACGTCTGGGATCTAGGAGAGACGTCCCCACAGACTTCTGGACGTCCGGGGAACCAAGCCGAACAGGTAATTCTCTGATCCACCGTTTAAGACGTCTGGAAGGAGTTCCAGACGTCTGATTTTGCACAGTATTGTCTTTCTCGACCCGTTAGGGCCCGTTTGGGCTCCGTTTTCCGCGATTCGAGTTGCGTTCGTTTCAGAATTTATTCCTCTACCCGCCTACAGTAGCTATACACTGTTTTGAGACACTCCTTGTGTTTGATCCTTGTGATAGGACCTCGTTCGGTTGCCGTCTTGAGAGTCGCGGAGGCGCGCGGGATTCCCGACCACGCCCCCATTACTCCCGTTGTACCTGGTAGAGTGGTTTTAAGTATTAATAAAATCTGTTAAAGTATGGAACCATAACTAGAACCTAGGGCATTGCATGAATCCTAGGAATGAGAAATATATGGAATGATAGCTCCTAGGTGTTGCATGAATCCTAGGGCCGGAAAACTAGATTGTATGATAGATCCTAGGATATGGCATGAATCCTAGGATGGAAAAACTAGTGGAATGTACATTACTGCAGTCTTGGAAAAATGGAAAGGAATATATAAAGCTGCCTGTAAATTTAATTAACAGCTGCATGTTATGCATAAAGAATCATGTTGAGATCATGGAATGTGAGAACGAGAATCTGGAAAGTGAAACATATGATGTTCTGAGATAAAGAGCTGGAACCCTACGGGGAAATAGGAGTGGAACTCCTGGAAAGAAAAGGAATGGAACTGAGATGTAGTTTGTACTGTCTCTTGGGTACGCAGTACCAAGGGAAGTACCTGTACCTGTTTTAGTGCAGAGTGGGGCCAGCCGCCCCAGGGACCCGGGGTTAGGATTGGCCGCTCTGTACCGACTTGTTGGCCCTCGTGTACGTAGTACCGAGGAGAGCTAGTAGTGTTAGGAGAGTACTAGCTACCCCACGGGCCCCGGGGTTCTGCTAGCCTCCTTCACCGACTTGTTAGGCCCACTAGGGCAAACCAGGGTAGTCAGGCGAGGGTGCGCGGACTGTGGAGGGGCAAGGCCCCGGTTTGGTTACTGTGGAGGGGTTGGACCCCTGTTACTGAGAGGGCTCTGCCCTGGTTCCGTGTTGTGCTTTGGGCGCACCCGTTAACGGAAACGACTGACCGCGTGCCAGTACGGGCTAGCTACCTGTGCGTTTATCGCGCGTGCCGTAGTCACCGTTACGTCTGTCAGTGACCTTGGGGTGGTTGACTGAGGGTAGGATCACCACGGGGGACTCTCCCGGCCAGGAGAGCACCACGTGCTACTTCTACTGTTGGAAAAGACTGCAATCAAGATCGTCCCACGAGGACATTCGAGATCAAGTAAAGGATCTGAGAAGTAAATGAAATAGTGAGAAAAATTGAAAGATGTAAATAAAGGAAGTAATAGAACATAACAGCTACTGTACACTCTACTGTTTCCTTTAGTTAGTTTGCCACTCTACTCAGCGTTTTGCTGACGTGTTACACTCGTTACCTTTTTCAGGACCAGGTGTTGAGCAGCCAGGGTCGGCGGCTGTAGAGGACGCTGGGCCGAGTAGGGTCCAGTAGAGTTGCCACAGCTTTGTACCTTCTTTTGTTTCTGTTCTAGTGAGTAGTTTTGTTTCCGCTGTACCTTCTTTACCTGCAGTTTTTGTTATATGATAAATGTTGTTTTACTGTTGTGGTGGTGCCTACTGTAGTAGTTTCTTTCCTTACTGCTGTACTTTCTTACTGTTAGTTATATTCATGCTGAATGTGGTTTATTTTACTGTCTTTTGGTTACTTCCTCGTTGGACGACTGGGTCTTGGGATTAGTCGAGTCGGTCCGGTTCTCGTGTCTCGTAGGGACTCGGGAACCGGGTCGTTACAAGATGGTATCAGAGCAAGGTCGTCCCGAGAAGTGAATCAACTGACTGGAAAATAACCAATTCACATGTTTATAGCTAGAGTAGCCACCACAACATATCTCTTGACTTGAGCTCTTAGAAGTGTTGTTAGGTACCGTCTGTTTTGACGTTTCCATTTTGTTTCGCGTCTCCTTGCAGGAGATGCCTCGTCGTGGGACTGGCGAGACTGGCCGCAGGCGCGGCCGAGGGCGAGGTCGGCGAGGTGGACGTGCTGTCGTTGATGTCTCGGTGGACCAGCCACCACTCCCTGGCATCCAGGCCCAGGACCTCGCCAGACTGATACGGGATATTGTACGAGAGGAGCTCCACCCACCGCCCCGAGCACCTCCTCCTGGGGTTGCAGAGGGGGAGTCCTCTGTGGGGTCACGCGACGGACGCGGCGCTGGACACGAGGGAGGGGATGGGCCCCTGCCGCCCCCACCTTCCTCCGACACTTCTGTACACGAGACACCTTCGCCTGGAGGTGCACCAGCACCTCCCCTACAGCACCACTTCGAGCTTTTCGGACAGTTCCGGAAGCTGAAGCCCCCCTCCTTCAAGGGGGATGAGGACCCGACCGAGGCAGAGGACTGGCTTGAGCAGCTGGAGAAGATCTTCGACACCCTTCGCCCCCCGGTGGAGTGCCGCATGGCCTTTGCCACGTACCAGCTGGAGAGTGCGGCACACCGGTGGTGGAGGGCGGTCCGGGGACAGGAGAGGGACGAGCCGACGTGGGACCAGTTCGTCACCCTCTTCTGCGAGCAGTACTTTCCCCAGACGTGGCAGGACCAGAGGAGGCGGGAGATCCACACTCTCCGCCAAGGGACGATGACCGTGAGCGCGTACCGCACGCGTTTCTTGGAGCTGTCCCGCTTTGCAGCGACAGCGGTAGCCACTGAGGAGGAGCGCCTTTGGAGGTTCACCGAGGGGCTCCGGCCTGCGATCCGGGGGTATGTCAAACCCCTGAAGCTGCCGACGTTTTCGAGAGTGGTGGAGGCAGCCATGACTTACGAGGAGACCAACCCGTCCGCGCGAGAGACCGACGGCGGGCGGAAGAGGCCCTTTCAGCCAGACTTCTCACAGGGCCGGCGAGAACGGAGACACGTGGCGTCCGCAGGAGAGCCGTCACGTTGTGCAGGGCCATCAGTGGCCTTTGGGGGCCCTCGACAGGGGCCAGTCGCCAGCACCGGACCCCCGCCTAGCCGACAGCAGGAACTCACTGAGGGCGGGAGTCGGGTTCCCCTCTGCTACCAGTGTGGCCAGCCGGGCCACGTCAGGAGGGACTGCCCATCTAGGGCAGGAGGTCAGCAGATACTTCCCGCGCAGAGCACTGGAGGGCGCGCAGGAGGCCGCGATTTCCAGGCGCGAGGAGGAGGACCGCAGTCGCGAGGAGGGTACCAGCCGGCACCTACCCGTCCGACGCAGAGTGTGGCTGCTTCGTCCGCACCTAGAGCTGAGGGGCGTATCAACGCCCTAACACACAGGGACGCCAGAGCTTCGGGATCCGTGGTAGCAGGTATGGTTTCAGTTTCTGGCAGACTCGTTTACACGCTTTTCGATTCCGGCGCTACGCACTCGTTTGTCGCAGACAGTTTCGCAGTTAGTTTGGACAAGGATTATACATTGTTAGAGAACCCGTTCGTAATCAGAGGTCCGAGTGGTCAGCTGTTTGTAGCTGAGGAGGTGTACACGGGTTGCGAGGTCAGCATCGGGGGACACAGCCTGCCAGTTGACCTGATTATGATACAGATGGAGGACTTTGGGGTGATCCTGGGGATGGATTGGCTGTCCGCTTACCACGCATTGGTAGACTGCTTTGAGAGGAAGATTGTCTTCTCCATTCCGGAGTTGCCTTCCTTCGAGTTTCACGGGCAGCCAGTGGACGGAGGTTTCAGGTGCATTTCGGCACTTCGGGCGGCGAGACTTTTGAGCCAGGGGTGTGAGGGCTTCTTAGCTTGTGTGGTGGCAGAGCACAGCCCCGTGGCAGACTTCCAGAGCATCCCGGTGGTCAGAGAGTACCCCGACGTGTTTCCAGACGAGTTACCAGGACTACCGCCCGCGCGTGAGATCGAGTTTGAGATCTCACTAGTACCAGGGACCAGCCCCATCTCCACCGCGCCATACCGGATGGCACCGCTTGAGCTGCGAGAGCTCAAGTCTCAGTTGCAGGACCTTTTGGAGAAGGGTTTCGTGAGGCCCAGTGCGTCTCCCTGGGGAGCCCCGGTACTGTTTGTAAAGAAGAAGGATGGGACCCTACGCCTTTGTGTGGACTACCGACAGCTGAATAGGGTCACCATCAAGAACAGATATCCGCTGCCGAGGATTGACGATTTGTTTGACCAGTTGCGGGGTGCCACGGTGTTTTCCAAGATCGACTTGAGGTCTGGATACCACCAGTTGAGGATCAGGGAGACTGACGTCTACAAGACAGCTTTCCGCACCCGGTACGGACACTACGAGTTTTTGGTCATGCCGTTTGGGCTGACCAATGCCCCCGCTGCTTTCACGGACCTGATGAACCGGGTGTTCAGACCGTACTTGGACCAGTTTGTGGTGGTTTTCATAGATGATGTACTCATCTATTCTAGAGATCGGACGCAGCACGGACAGCACTTGCGGATGGTTCTGGACACTCTGAGACGACGCAGGCTGTACGCCAAATACAGCAAGTGCGAGTTCTGGTTGAGGGAGGTGACCTTTTTGGGTCATGTGATCTCTGGAGACGGCCTGGCGGTGGATCCCGCCAAGGTCGAGGCAGTGCTCAGGTGGGAGAGACCGCGTTCAGTCACTGAGATTCGCAGTTTCCTGGGACTGGCAGGTTACTACAGATGGTTCATCAGAGGGTTTTCGCAGATTGCACGTCCTATGACACAGTTGACTCGGAAGGATGTGCCTTTCACCTGGACAGACGCCTGTGAGGCGTGTTTTCTGGAGCTGAAGGAGAGGTTGACCTCGGCTCCCGTGCTCACCATTCCTGACAGTAGTGGCGGGTTCGTTGTGTACACGGACGCTTCCTTGGAGGGGTTAGGAGGTGTGCTCATGCAGAGGGGTCACGTGGTCGCTTACGCTTCGCAGCAACTGAAGCCCCATGAGCATACCTACCCTACCCACGACCTAGAGTTGGCAGCTGTTGTCTTCGCGCTGAAGATATGGAGGCATTACTTGTACGGTGAGACCTTCGAGATTTTTACAGATCACAAGAGCCTCAGGTATCTTTTTGACCAGAAGGAGCTCAACATGAGACAGAGACGTTGGTTGGAGCTCCTGAAGGACTACGACTGCAGCATCTCCTACCACCCGGGAAAGGCCAATGTGGTGGCTGACGCCTTGAGCCGTAAGGCGCCCGCACGCTTGGCCAGTCTACAGTTACAGAGTTGGAGCCTTTTGGAGGAGGTGGGCAGTTGGCGACCTCTAGAGTTACGAGGGTACTGTGGGGCAGTGACGGTGACACGGCAGACCAGACCAGAGTTGATAGACCGCATCATCACGGGACAGATGGCCGATCCGTACTTGCAGTCTTTGCGCGACAGAGTACTGTCAGGGGACCCAGGGGACTTCTCTTTCACAGACCAGGTGTTACGCTTGGGGGGACGGCTGTGCGTCCCCAGAGACGAGGAGCTGTTGAGAGAGCTCCTGACGGAGGCACACGGTTCTAGATTCACCATACATCCCGGAAACACGAAAATGTACCATGACTTGAGACGCGAGTTCTGGTGGAGAGGGATGAAGCGGGATGTGGGTGAGTTCGTGCAGCAGTGCTTAGTGTGCCAGCAGGTGAAAGCCGAGCATCAGAGGCCTGCAGGGCCGCTTCAGCCGCTTCCAGTACCAGAGTGGAAGTGGGAGAGCATCACCATGGACTTGGTGGTGGGTTTACCTGTTACCCAGCGAGGACACGACGCGGTCTGGGTAATAGTGGATAGGTTGACGAAGACGGCACGATTCTTGCCGATCCGAGTCACTTTGGGACCAGCACAGTTGGCAGAGAGGTATATCCGTGATGTGGTGCGACTACACGGAGTTCCGCGGGAGATCGTATCCGACCGGGATACCCGCTTTACGTCCCAGTTTTGGGCTGAGTTTCAGCAGGCTTTGGGGACGAGGTTGAGGTTTAGCACGGCTTACCACCCCCAGACGGACGGACAGTCGGAACGCACGATACAGACACTTGAGGATCTTTTGCGTGCCTGTGTACTAGACTGGAGGGGCTCTTGGGAAGAGCACCTGCCCCTGGCAGAGTTTGCATACAACAACAGTTATCACTCGAGCATCGGCATGGCTCCCTACGAGGCTCTGTACGGACGGAAATGCACGGCACCCTTGAGTTGGGTTGAGGTGGGGACCAAGTGGGAGGTTGGCCCCAGGTTGATCCGGCAGAGTCAGGAGGTAGTTGAGCAGATCCACAGACGACTCCGCACTGTCAGGAGCAGACAGAAGAGCTACGCAGATCGCAGACGCAGAGAGGTGCAGTTCGAGGTCGGGGACCACGTCTTTCTTCGTGTTTCGCCCATGAAGAGCTTACAGCGGTTTGGGGTGAGAGGGAAGCTCGCGCCGAGGTTCGTGGGGCCCTTCGAGGTCCTGGAGCGGGTTGGACCCGTTGCTTACAGACTTGCCCTTCCCCCGCAGCTTTCTGGTGTGCACGACGTGTTCCACGTGTCCAACCTCAGGAAGTACGTAGCCGATCCCAGCCACGTACTGAGTCACGAGAGCGTCGAGGTGAGCGACGACCTGACCTACCCCGAGCGGCCAGTGCAGATCCTAGACCGAGCCGTCCGCAGGTTGAGACGAAAGCAAGTACCCCTGGTAAAGGTTTTGTGGAGAAGCCAGCGGTACGAGGAGGCTACCTGGGAGCCTGAGGCGGCAATGCGGGAGCGGTACCCAGAGCTTTTCGCGGGTACGTCTTTTCGGACCGGCTTCGGTCCTCTTTGAGTTTGTTATGGTTATTTGGACATCCTTTTTCCGCACCCTAGTTGGCGCAAGTTTCGGGGACGAAACTTCCTTTGAGTTTGTTATATTGTAACGAGCGCGTGCCCCAGACGTCTTTTAAGACGTCTGGGAGGTGGCCCAGACGTCTGTAAAGACGTCTGGGATCACATCCGGACGTCTGACCAGACGTCCGGGATAGTTTACAGACGTCTGGTGAACAGTTATGCTCGCACGGGATATTCGTCTGCGCGCCTGTGCGCGCAGACCTGCGATCCCGCATCTTCTCTGCGGCTGCAGGCGACTGCGACCGTCTCTCCCTCCTCTCCGCGCGGCGTTAAAAGGGGGAGGGGGCGCGCCTCCCCTCCCGTCTCCACCATCATCCTCCTTCTCTCCTGCCTGTGCGCGAGAGCGAGCGGACGCGAGGGCGCAGCGGCAGCGGCGGCCGCAGTAGGCACGGAGGAGCTGCGGCGTGCGAGGGCGGGGCTCTGCCGTGAGGGCGAGCTCGCCGGGAGCGGCTTGGCCGGCCGGCGGAGGGCGCAGGGGGCGCAGAGCGTCGCGGAGAGGGACCTGCTGCGGGCGGAGCAGCGGACGCGCGAGGTGCGACGCGGGCGGCGTCGCGAGCGGAGGCTGAGCAAGGTTCTGATTCTGGAAAAATCTCCAGAATCAGACGTCTGGACTGATATCCAGACGGCAAGGTCGACGTCTGTGAGATCATATAGACGTCTGAAAGGTGAGTTCCGCTTTCTCCTTCTTTTTGTCGACTGACCGTACTGAGGGAGGAGGGTTGGCTGTGCGTAGGTGTTCGGATTCGTCATCCTTTGCGAATCCGATGTCTGGAAGTTGTACCAGACGGCGGGAGTGACCTCCAGACGTCCGGAGAGACCATCGGACGTCTGGGATCTAGGAGAGACGTCCCCACAGACTTCTGGACGTCCGGGGAACCAAGCCGAACAGGTAATTCTCTGATCCACCGTTTAAGACGTCTGGAAGGAGTTCCAGACGTCTGATTTTGCACAGTATTGTCTTTCTCGACCCGTTAGGGCCCGTTTGGGCTCCGTTTTCCGCGATTCGAGTTGCGTTCGTTTCAGAATTTATTCCTCTACCCGCCTACAGTAGCTATACACTGTTTTGAGACACTCCTTGTGTTTGATCCTTGTGATAGGACCTCGTTCGGTTGCCGTCTTGAGAGTCGCGGAGGCGCGCGGGATTCCCGACCACGCCCCCATTACTCCCGTTGTACCTGGTAGAGTGGTTTTAAGTATTAATAAAATCTGTTAAAGTATGGAACCATAACTAGAACCTAGGGCATTGCATGAATCCTAGGAATGAGAAATATATGGAATGATAGCTCCTAGGTGTTGCATGAATCCTAGGGCCGGAAAACTAGATTGTATGATAGATCCTAGGATATGGCATGAATCCTAGGATGGAAAAACTAGTGGAATGTACATTACTGCAGTCTTGGAAAAATGGAAAGGAATATATAAAGCTGCCTGTAAATTTAATTAACAGCTGCATGTTATGCATAAAGAATCATGTTGAGATCATGGAATGTGAGAACGAGAATCTGGAAAGTGAAACATATGATGTTCTGAGATAAAGAGCTGGAACCCTACGGGGAAATAGGAGTGGAACTCCTGGAAAGAAAAGGAATGGAACTGAGATGTAGTTTGTACTGTCTCTTGGGTACGCAGTACCAAGGGAAGTACCTGTACCTGTTTTAGTGCAGAGTGGGGCCAGCCGCCCCAGGGACCCGGGGTTAGGATTGGCCGCTCTGTACCGACTTGTTGGCCCTCGTGTACGTAGTACCGAGGAGAGCTAGTAGTGTTAGGAGAGTACTAGCTACCCCACGGGCCCCGGGGTTCTGCTAGCCTCCTTCACCGACTTGTTAGGCCCACTAGGGCAAACCAGGGTAGTCAGGCGAGGGTGCGCGGACTGTGGAGGGGCAAGGCCCCGGTTTGGTTACTGTGGAGGGGTTGGACCCCTGTTACTGAGAGGGCTCTGCCCTGGTTCCGTGTTGTGCTTTGGGCGCACCCGTTAACGGAAACGACTGACCGCGTGCCAGTACGGGCTAGCTACCTGTGCGTTTATCGCGCGTGCCGTAGTCACCGTTACGTCTGTCAGTGACCTTGGGGTGGTTGACTGAGGGTAGGATCACCACGGGGGACTCTCCCGGCCAGGAGAGCACCACGTGCTACTTCTACTGTTGGAAAAGACTGCAATCAAGATCGTCCCACGAGGACATTCGAGATCAAGTAAAGGATCTGAGAAGTAAATGAAATAGTGAGAAAAATTGAAAGATGTAAATAAAGGAAGTAATAGAACATAACAGCTACTGTACACTCTACTGTTGCCTTTAGTTAGTTTGCCACTCTACTCAGCGTTTTGCTGACGTGTTACACTCGTTACCTTTTTCAGGACCAGGTGTTGAGCAGCCAGGGTCGGCGGCTGCAGAGGACGCTGGGCCGAGTAGGGTCCAGTAGAGTTGCCACAGCTTTGTACCTTCTTTTGTTTCTGTTCTAGTGAGTAGTTTTGTTTCCGCTGTACCTTCTTTACCTGCAGTTTTTGTTATATGATAAATGTTGTTTTACTGTTGTGGTGGTGCCTACTGTAGTAGTTTCTTTCCTTACTGCTGTACTTTCTTACTGTTAGTTATATTCATGCTGAATGTGGTTTATTGTACTGTCTTTTGGTTACTTCCTCGTTGGACGACTGGGTCTTGGGATTAGTCGAGTCGGTCCGGTTCTCGTGTCTCGTAGGGACTCGGGAACCGGGTCGTTACACACACCCATCATCACCACCCCTAGGACCAACTCCTACTCCTATCACCACCACATTAGATCCATGGCTATCCCATCCCCTTTCCATAGAGCCCACAACATAGACTCCATAGAGAACACCACCATAGAACAAACCTTCATCACCTCCAAGTATAGGATTTCATCTCAATATCCCTAACCTCAACCATGGTTATCACCACCAACATTAGAACCAATGAGCACCTAATCACCCACATTACCTAGCCACTACGCATCAACCATCTTAGGGAGCTTGAACACTTCATCCTCCATTAGCCATCTCCATTTTCCAAGTGTTGGAATAAAGAGTGTTTGTAATTATCGATCTTTTATGTGCTTTGCATAACTAGATCTTTCCACCCTTGCATAATGAACTTGATCTCCTTCATATTTATGTTTCATGTTGTAGTACTTTATAGTATGTTGTGGTATGTTTTGTGAAATACAAAGTGTTAAGTTGTTGTTCATTTGTGTGTTTTGTTATTGCTTTATCAAAAATATAAAAAAAAATGAGTATAGTTGTTAAAGTTCTCTTGTCTTTGTTTGGTTGGCGATTGTAAATACGTTGTTCTTGTTTTTACTTTCATAAAACAAAAAGACCAAAATATATATATATATATATCAAAAAGAAAAAAAATGCCTTATTGCATAGCTATAGTCACTCCCCTCACCCCTACTAATAACCCACATAGCCATTTCCTGCATCTCACATGAAAGCTCACTCGCACATTATTAAGTCACCATAATGACCTTCCCCGATAACATCTTGAAGGCATAGTTAGTTGTCTTTTCATTTTGTTATCAAATTAAAAACCCAAAAAAATTAGGTGCCAACTAGCCTTGGATTTCATTCTCACAAGAAAACCAAAAGAAAAGAATGGAAAAGATAAAAATCACTAAAATAGAATAAACGAACTCACTTAAGGCAATACAAGGTCCAAGTTCATTCTAAACCTCCTCATGGGATCGACTGGGACTCTGTCAAGTTAATCTATTTCAAGTTTCGTAAAAAAAGTTTAAGTATATTAGCGCTAAGGGCAAAACAAGCTACAACGACGTGTTTTCGTAAATGCGTAAATCCTTGCTTTTAACTTCGCCCCTAGCAACTCTTATAGCCGTGGACACATTGGCCCACTTCTTCTTTCAGGTGTGCAGTGGTGGTTTATTACATGGTTACTCATTATCTTCCCAATGTGCGTTGACTCCACTCCTGGAGTATGTTGATGACATGGTGTTTTTCATAGAAGGAGGTGTAACAAAGGCAGAGTGCATCAAGCATGTTGTGGACATTTTTGGTGAGATTACGAGGTTGAAGGTGAACAAATCCAAGTCCTCCTTGATCTATTTTGGGTTGGGGAATCACATTAGGGACTCACTTTCTAGCATCCTTCAAATGCTAGTGATCAACTTACCTATACGGTGTTTAGGCCTTCCTCTACTTGGGAAGAAGATGACTACTTCAGATTGGGCACCCTTGTTTGAGAAGATGTATGCTTGGATGGCTAGGTGGTGTAGCAAATTCTTGTCCAAGGGATGTAGACTTATCCTCTTGAATTCGATCCTATCCGCCATTCTGATTTTTCTTCTTTCTATGTTTCAGCCATCTGGGACAGTTTTGAAGAGGGTAGATGTGATTCGCAAATGCTTCTTCTAGAAAGGAGCTTCACATGAGGGTCATTTTTTGCAACCAATTAAGTGGAGCAGTCTCTGTCGACCAAAGAAAAAGGGTGTCCTTGGAATCAAGTCACTTAGAGAGTTTGTTGATTCATTACTGCTTAAATAGGGCATCAAAATTCTTCGTAGTGATACCGGGCTGTGGTAGGATGTTGTTAAAGATTCCTATGGTGCAGGTGTCTCCTGAGGTGATGTACTTCAGACAACCAGAGCATCTCCCTTTTGGTCGTCAGTCTCTAAGGCCGTGGAGCATAACTAGGGATCCTTCAAGGCTATGGTGGGGATGGCTCTGGCTTTTCCTTTTGGAGGGATAATTGGACAACTTTGGGCTCTCTTGATATATTGTTTCCATGAACATTTGGTGCTTCCAATCATAAAGATGCATGGTTTTTGATAATTGGGATCCCTTCATTGGGAGATGGAATCCCCCTAGGCCACCCGATCACTACCTCAACCACACTCAGGAGGAATTTCTGAGGATGGAAGAGAATTTGCAAGCCTTCAAACCATCCATGGTTGTGGATGGTTATGCGTGGGTGGATGGCATATACACCCCAAGCAAAGCTTATCACCATTTGCTGAGTGTGGAGGATCATCCCATAGTGGCCCTTCTCGCTTCCATTTGGAAGATCAAGGTTTCCTTGAAGATCTAGATTTTTTTGTGGTGAGCCTAAGTAATTAAACCTAAGCTTAATTAAGTAATTTATACACTTAAGAAAATTATACTTTAATTAAAATAAGGTAATTATAACTTATATAATGATCAAAATATTTTTGCTTATATAAGATTTAAATGAAAATAATATGTTGTTGTAATTCATGTGGTGGAAAAAACTCTGATCAAAATATTAAGAAATTAACCATAGTGATTTAGGTCGTCTCCACTGTTGTGCTAGAGCACCACGATCATTTGTTTTGATGATAACAAAACACGTGTTATTTAACATTTGCACTTGGAGTCTTAGATTTCAGGTCAATTGCAAATGTAGACGTGTTTAGATGGAATTCGAGCTCGCATCCAGGAAGGATTGGAGGAGCTTGACAGAGAACAGAGAAGATTCGCGAGGAATGATAGATTGAAGATGGAAGGACAAGAAGAATATGATAGAATTCTGTTTATCTCTTTCTTGTACTCTTGTCTTTATTTTTTCTTGCTCTTTATTTCCTTAGAAAATTATGTTAAAGAGCCTCAAAGTACCCTAACAGTAGTCCTAGGAATACCGGCACAACCGTAGAATACTTAGGTTTTCTGTAGAGAATTTAGAAAACCAATATAGGGTTTAAACAGCATTTCCAGACGTCTAATTCCCAAATAAGACATCTGATAAAGTGTTTTAAGACGTCTGACTGTTGATTCAGACGTCTGATAACATTTAGGCTGGACTTAAGTAGTTCTGTCTGATGAAATCAGACATCCAGAACTTAGACCAGACGTCTTAGAAGACGTCTGATGACTTTTCCAGACATCCAATTAGTGGACCGTTGGCTCTCTTAGCAAACACTTGAGAATATGACCGTTAGAGCCTTATCATACGTCCTTAAGCCCTTCCAGACGTCTGATAATTGACCGTTTTGCCTCGACTGACCCGAAAATCTCTTCTCAGAGATTTTCTAGCCGTTGCAAATCCATTCCCACGAAAAAGTAGGTTTCCAGACGTCCAGACATAGTGCTAGACGTCCTATATGTCGTCTGATGGACTTGCACAAGAACCCTGTTTAGATCTGATCCAAGTCAGGAAGAGACCCGCCCAAAATCAGACATCTGACCTTATTTTCAGACGTTTTAAAGTGAACTTCTAGACGTCTGATGCCAGAATTAGACGTCTGATAAGCCTGTCAGAACAATGATTGTTCCTGATTTCAGGCTAATTCACTTGGGCTTTGTACCCAACGGCTATGGAACCTTTCCTAAGCCTTCCAAAGCCTTCCTAAGGCCTCTATAAATAGATGGGAACCTTTGCAACACAAATACACACAAAAGAAACACAAGACACACCTTGCAATACACTCCCAAACCATTTTGTGTCTCTCTTGCTCTCTACGCTCTAATTCTTCATCTTGAGAGCATCAAGCTATTGCGCACCCGCTCTCCCGCTGTTGTTCACGAGAGCGACGTTGCGCTGTCGCGTGGCACACGCATCCGCGTCGTCGACGCACTCCTTTCAAAGGGAAGCATCCTATTTCCTATAGAAGCTTAGGTTAAATATTACTTTGTTGGCTCTATATGATTACTTGTTTTTATCTTTGTTATTTGGTTGGGTATTCGCTTTGCGAATTCCCGTCTCCTTCGCGAGACAAAATCCTTCTCGTGGAGAGAAGGGGTTGAGGTACGCTACCCTCGTCTAAGTAGCGTGGTTGTAATTGAGGTTGAATCACCCTCGGTTTAAAGTGATTCTTTTAGTGGATTTTGATCAACTTGGTTGATTGGAAAATCCTAACTCGAGAGGGTTAGGTGGTGGTTTTCACCCGATTTGGGTTTCCACCTAAAAATCTTTGTGCCTTTTGTGCGATTGTTTATTTTGTGAGATTGTTTATATTTGTTTCCGCAATTATTACGTCACCCCTCCTGGTAGGGAATCGACATCCACGAGAGGAATAAACCTAATAAAATTCACAAATATTTTCGTATTTCATGCTAACGATAATAAAGAAAAGATAGCTAATTAGACATGAGATAAAAGAGAGCAACGTGAAAAAGTGATTAAAGAGAGAATGTGAAAGCAAATGCATCAATATATATATATATATATATATATATTAAAACCTAAGTATGCAATTGATGCCTCAACCAACTCATTTCAACTAATCCTTCCCTACTATAGCAAAAGAGGGGAGGGGTCTTGCGTGGCCGTCCGATGCTTGGAGGTGGTGGCAGGCGACGTGGTTGCTGACAGGGTTGCGCAGGAGGAGGAGTCCAATGGCACTTGCGGATTGACTGGTGGTGGTCGGAGATGATCAGCGGCTTAGCTGAATGCCACCGACAATGGGTTCTTTGACAGTGCAAGTTGGATCGTGGTAGGCGACGTGGTCGTCGTGGGTGTGTTGGTGGCACATGGTGAGCGTGCAGATGATGACGGCGCTAAGAACGACGGTGGGTGGTGGCCGAGAGGCATCGGGAAACGGTAGCGTTGATGGGTGCTATTTGGTGAAGAACAGCGGGTGGAGAAGAGAAGGAAGAAATGAAGAAGGGAAAGGGAAGGCCGTGGTGATGGATGTGGTGGTGATCTCAGTGGTGGTCACGGTGATGGACGTGGTAGTGGGTGAGTGCGGTGGATATGTGTATGCCATCACCATGCATAGATGTCGATGGCAAGTAATGGAGATGGCAAAGCTCGCGAAGTTTCATAGTGCACGCTAAGGCCACTGTGAGGATGGGACGAAGATCGAAATGCCCTGCCCAAGGGCCGGTTGTTCTCTTCTCCTCCTTTCTTTCTTTTTCTTTTAAACCCCACCCCCCCCCCCCCCCCCCCCCCCCCCCCCCCCCCCACCCAAAGGCACTCATTCAACACTTCCAGAATGACATTGCTATGCTAACTTTTCACAATTCATGGCTAACGTGGCACAGAAAAATTTCATGAACATCCATGCTCTTGGTTGAACATGTATGATTTCTGCAAATAAAATAATATGTATGATTTCTACAAATTAAATAATTAAACATATAGCCACGTGCATAAAATTATAAAATACACAGGAATATCAAACCATGCAATTACATTAATTACGTAATAAAGTACATGCCTGAACTTAATATCAACCTCCAAATTTAATGTATTTGGCTCTACTTTAGTCCACTAAAGTGGACTTATCATATAATACTTATGCAAATTATGAATATAGTTATCTTAAATAAATGCTTTACATTATTTATATTGTATTTAATACGTTAAGTATGTTTATATTAACTATATTGTAATCTCTTAAATTAGATTATTAAGTTAATTATTGAATCTTTATTTATAGAAAGTTAAATTAAAATAACTACAAGGTAATTTAAGATAACAAAATGGTGAATTAAATTATAATAAGCCTCCTAATAAACGACCTGAACTCAAACCAGTATAAATTTATAAAATATGTTAGTTATCTTGCACACTATACTACGACATAAAACCCTAATTACAATTGCGAGATAACTATAACATCAGCAAGGCATGGCACAGGTGCACCCAATCAACAACGCATGGCAAGCGGATGCGGTAATTAATGACACATGGCAATGGTGGGCCAGTGCCAGTTCAAGTGAACCAACAGGTCTGATCGGTTCAAGGACCCCTTCGCACATTTTCGAGTAATTTGAGACCTTTCTAACCTTGGAATTAAACAAATAAGATACCATTGGAATTATATCGACACATACTAACTATTGGTACTCTTTATTTTTGTTTTTAAGTACTGTTTCTAATGTGAAAAATCATAAACATGTATCATGAGTTTGTAACCCTATTTTTGGGTGCACTTGGTCTAGGAAACTTGCCTAGTGCATGCGTGGGGTATGGGGAAGGTGAGGCACACGCTTCCAAGCCCTTTTTACACTGTTCGAAGTCACCATTACCCTATGATGATGTTAGGTAGAGTGGTTTACACTTCTCTTGTCTCGATTCATTTTTTAGTATTGTGGACCCATTTTCACGTGCTCATTCATGTATATTTTGTTGGTTAGCGTGCATTTCCTCTCTTTGCTAAGTTCTGAACCTTGTAAGGTTATTGCTACTATTTTTAGGTACTTAAATGTGAAATAAATTGATGAAGCATGAATGTTGGTGTTAAATACATTAAATGTGGCTCTATCATCGCATATGTGAAACGAACTCCATTTTTCGTAAAATAAGTTTCATCCTGATCTTTGATTAGTAAATTACTTGGGACCACTATCCTAAATTGGAAACTAACTAGTTAACAATTAATTTTGGAATGATGTGAACTATTTCATAAATTGAATCATTGGATGTGAATGACAATATTTTTGGTTTAATTAATTGATGTTATCAACTCAATTATCTAGAAATAATTTATTAAACCAATAACGATGGATTTGTTGGGATTTATTAAACCAAATCACTGGATTTTGGTTGTAGGTTTGATCTTTTAGATCGATTTTGAGCTAGTTTAGAGTGTTGCTGGCCTCCCTTCGACTCTTTGGTTAGGCTTAGTGGCCAACTGGAATATCAAAATGCATGGCATGAGGGTTGGAATTATTTTTTCTCGACCGGTGGGTGGGTCATTGACTATCTGTGGTTCTGTGTGCATGGTACTTGCACGTGTTCATGCCACACAACGTAGCCACCACCCCTTTCCACAATGACCCCAGGCTAACGAATCGAGGTGACTCGATGATTGTAAGCTGCCTTCTCGACCAAGAAGATGGCTTATCCTGATCTTGCATCTCAGGAAGTCATACGAGAACATCTCGTGTCCCGAGGCGTTGATTAACGGGTTATTAACTATAAGAAGTTGGGCTTAACACATAAAAGAAATTGGATAATGTGGTGATTAATAAATGGATTAATTGATGATATAGTACCCTTTTTCTCTTTCTCTCTCTGTTATTGTTGTACCCAGTTGTGTTGTCCTACTCTACTCAGTTTGTATTGACGTGTTTTTCTTAGGTTCCATACTTAGGTGTTGCTGAGCAGTCAAACATAGCAACTGTTGTTAGTCCTACTATGAGATCAAGCTCTACTGTAGGAGATGGTTTGTACTGAGCATTGTGGCTCACTTCAATTCATTTCCTTTTGTTAGACTCTTTCTGTTTCTAGTCTTTTTTGTGGTTGTACCCGTACTTGAGTACTTAGTTTACTTTCCTACTTTCTGTGGTGGATTTAGTTTCTATTATCAGCACTTTATTTTTATTTAATGCATTATGAATGAATATTTGGCTATTGATGTTCTATGACTATGTATCAAGTGACATTAATCCTATTTATTATATTGTTGCCTAGTATTAGCACCCGATGACTCAAGTTTCGTTAGTTCACAAGACTTGGGTCATCACACATACACCATGGCCAGCCATTAATGATTTGAATTATCCTAAGTGGCTGACCATTTAGAGTGGAATATTGGCCCTCGGATGCGGTGTTGATGGTTGGGATTTGAAGTGATGAGGTGGTCGGCCATAGGAGAGAGTTGGAGGGTGATTTGGGTGCACTCAATAGTGGCCACAAGATGGAAGATCAAGGGTTAATTCAAACCTACGTTGGGTGACTATTTGGAGGGGATTTAAGAAGGGAGTTAGGGTTCATTTTTGGTGAGAAATCATGGCCATCAAGATGTGATCCAAAGGTGGAAAGTGGAGCTAGGTTGGTTGACCATAGTGGCTTCCAAAGGGCCATCCAAAGGGATGTCTTTCCTATTTTTGGTAAATGGGGTTAGGCCTTATGAGTAAAGATCTAAGGTGGAGGTGTGTAGGTGGGTTTCTAAAAATAGGCTTTAAGACATAGGGTCTTGAATGAAAGAGTTTGTCTTAAGGTGGAGGTGGAAAGGGCTATGGTAACGACAACTGTCTTCTTTGTCCTTTGTCCTTGAGCCTCTTGTCTTTATTCTTTATTAAGCTCCTCCAACTTTATTCTAGCTACATCCTGCATATATACAAAATACAATAATTAGTCTCAAATTGAATTTGTGCTAAATGCATGCTCTAAACCTAGTATGCATCTATTTGCAATAAAGCTAGCTAGAAAACTAACATAATCTAGACATATTATAATTAATATGCATGCTTTAAACCTAATATGCAACTATTTACAATAAAGTTAACTAGGAAACTAACATAATCTAGACATATTATGATTAATTATCATGCATTTATCAGGAAGCATGGAGAGACTATGTTGATGGGTCAAGAGCCACGCGACCAACCTCCATTGAAGGATATACAAATGCTAGCTTGGTGAATTTAAGGAGGTGAACAAGAAAAGCGGTGTGAGGGAAAGATGAGGCAAGTAGGTCTTCACACACTAGGGGACACATGCATGTGGAGTCGAAAGAAGGTTAGTGCGTAGAAGTAAGAAGACACTAAAAGGCAAGACACCAAAGTAATCCAGTCACGTAGATGACATCAATCATGAAGTGCCACATAGAAAGGCCACATCAGGGTCCAGAGGCAATTTCAATGAACCAAAGTAGTTCTAGGACCCTTTCAACTTCTGCTAACTCATTTAGGACCCTCCAAGATTTGATGTTTTATATACCATTGGAAACGTAATCTCTCAAACTACATGTTGGTAAGCCTTGATTCCCCATTTAAGCTCTTTTATGTTAATAAACCCTAAAATACATCTCAAAGGTGTGTTTAGTCTTGGTTATTATGTGTTGACCTAAAGAGGCATTCCCTAGACTATGCACGAGACATGAGGGCATGTAGGCATTACCTAAAGACCTTTGATATGTACCACGGAGTCACTATCATCCTTAGCAATGTTAGGTGGATTAGTGTTAATCCCCACTCTCCATGGTGATGCATGGAATGTAACATTTGATTGGTTATTTGGTTATGCCTCATTATATATGTCAATCTACCTTCTTTTGCCAAGCATTTGAGCTTATGCCTATGGTTATGCTTGACTCTAAATTGTGTATTAAAGTAGCTGACGTGAATGCATTTATCTAGCTATGCATGATTGAGAAAACAACTAATAAACTATTGATGCCAAGTAACTTGAGTTAACTTTTGTAATTATTGCAATTATTAGTAATTAATGAAGATTTTTATGATTTTAATACATACAATAATTGTGCTTATTTTCATCAATAAATGACTTGCCATTGAGAAAAGAAGATCATTGATGCTTGATGGTAAATGGATAGCAAATATTGACTTTTATGAATGAAATGATAGACTTAAGTACAAATGGATATATTCATAAAAGAACAGCATCAATGAATATGTGAAATCCATGTGAGTAGTATTTATTACTTTAGTCTCATGTAATCTAGAATTTAACATGGCCCCAATTTACAAGACCATATGTAGTGACTTGAGCTTGTTTTGGCGGTGAGCTAGCCTTCTTGTGACTCTTTCATTAGACTTCGCATCAACTAGGTAGCTTGGTTGATTGGTTGTGCATTGTTTGATGTGAGATTATAGTTGATTCGTTATAGTGGAAAGGACTATAAGTGTGCTCGTGTAGAATAATGCCTTATATGCATATCACACAAGTTCGTAGTCACCACTTTACCAATGCTAGGACAAACTTGTAAGACTAATACAAGGTATTCTCCTTTCCAAGAAGGTACTCCATACTTACTACTTGGAATATTGTAACAATATCTCCTTTGACATTTCGAGGAATCAATGATGAGTATTAAGAATCGTAAGATAAGAAAGCACACATAATTGAATAATGGAATAATAATTGGGCAATTAAAGAGAATAATACAAACATAATACTCATTTTTTACCTTTTCGAGATCTCTTAAGTTCTATTTCGCATATTGTTCTTCTAATGTACTCACCTTTCAAGGATGTTTTCTATTTGGATTTCGTACTCAAGGTTGGGTGAGAAGCAACTAGGTTCTGCAAGTACAAGAGGAAGAGAAAGTTTCTAGTATGAGTTCCATATCACAACTAGTCTACAAGAGTTTACCTTATTTTGTTGTAATTTGCTTTCCTTTTTTACTTCAATACAATTTTCTTTAAGACTTATTTTCTCATTACTCAGTGATAGTTATGTACTATAACTCAAGGAGTTTTGATGCTTAAACTTTTTCAAGCCTCATATTTATTCCCTTTCCTTACGTGCATAATGTGTGATGATACTAACTATCCTATTGATATATTTATGGTTATATGTTGAATGAGTAGGTCTTTTATGAATTGTGGGAAATTGATCGAGGTTCTCTATTTGGATGGGGTGGGGACTTGGGTTGTAAAAGGGATTGGTTTTGTTAGGTTGTCGATGCTTCTACTCTTAATTAATTAAGTTAGGTTTCCGCTGGTTTAATGATTACTATGGGATTTTCCAAATTAGAAGCCATGGGATTTGATTTAGATCGGTTGTGCATGTAGTTTGGTTGAATGGGAACATATTAAGAATAGGATTGATTAGATCAAATATTAATAGAAATGGAATCTATATAAGAGTTTTTTCTTTGATTTTTTTTCTAACTTGTGAAGACAATATAGGATTATCCTTTTGGTCACATCATATACATAAGAAAGGGATTAGGCAACAACAAAGGTGAGCCAAAAGTAATCCTACACTATGAAAAATATTCTCTGGTGTTTAGATGAGAATGCTTAAGGTCATTAAGGGTATTGGGCTCTATAAGATTCTCATGTTCAAACAAAGAATAATGTCATATTTTAATTACAATAAATCTCAAATGAGCTCTTCTCTTGACCCTCCTCTAAGCTTCCCTCTTGCTTATGCGCTCATCCTTGCATTATGATACCTACATTCAATTCTTTCTAGCATCCTATGCAATAGAAATGAAAGAAATTAATAATTCATAAAGTCAACTTCATTAACCAATAAAATGACTTTAATAACTAACATTCACTAAAACACTTGGTATCCACAGGAAAATAAAATAACGAAACGTACACCTACTAACTGATTTTGAACTCACGATCCGTTAGATCTAACCCAAGTCCACCTTTCAGTCCATTTTGGATGCTACAAATATCAATCCTCGTAGGAATTTTTTTTTTTTTTTTTTGTGGTGGTGGTGGAGGGGCCGGGGCGGGTGGGGGAGGTAGGGGCGAATCGTAAAGGTAGCATGCGGGACATGGATTCTTAAAAGAAGAATATCATCTATATCTAAATCTATTATGTCTAACCTCAACGGGAAGTCAATGATAAGATAGGAATAATGCAGCTAAAATGCGTCTATTTAACTATCCCAATTGAATGAACCTAAGGCATGTGGGAAGTTTCAGGTTAAATTTAAGGTCTTCAATAGAGAAAAGAAGGATGTTGTCATATCCACATAATCCCATCGCGCACATACTACGTTACCTCTACATTCTCTCATGATTGCTTCCGTAAATGAATATCACAAAGAGTTTTTTTTTTTTTTTGGGGCAGGGTGGGAGTTGAAAAATATAAAAATTGATGTAAAATGTGATATATAACGGTAAATGTGATATAAGTTTGTATTTTTTATGTAAAAAAGTGATGATACGTGGTAAGATCTATCATTGTTGAAATCAATAATAAATCATTTTTGTAAGGGTACAAATCACTCAAATCACTTTCAGAATCACTTTGTATGGATACAAAAATTTCAAAATAACTTCGCACGAGTGCAAAGTAAAATTGTATCAGTGTAATTTTACTTTGAACTACTTTACACCGGTGCAATATTATTTTGCACAGGTACAAAATAATATTGCACCGGTGCAAAATTAAATTCCAAGTATTTCTTCACGTATAACAAGTGATTTACACTTGAAAGGTGATTTTTCACCTTAGGGTTTAGGGTTTAGCCTTTAGTGTTTAGGATTTAGCTTTAGGGTTTAGCTAATCCCTATACACTAAAGACTAAACCTTAAACCCTAAGGTGAAAAATCACCTTTCAAGTGAAAAATCACTTCTCATACATGAAATCACTTTCCATAAACCTAAACCCTAAATCCTAAACTCATAGGTCAAAATCACTTTGCACGGTGCAAAATCAGTTTGGACAGGTAAAACTAACCTTGGAATAATTTTGGACCGATGCAAAATGAGATTACACCGGTGCAAAGACACCTTACAATAATTTATCACCGATGTAAAGTTTTTATCACTGATACAAAGTTTTTTATCACCTGTGCGTTTTACGTTAAAATGGTGTGGTGGTTTTTTTAAATATGATGGGGACTGCCACATAACAAACCTTACGTTCTTTTGTTTCCTTACATTAAATATCAATTATCCAGTGGGCCAACATTCTCAATGTTGTGTAAAGTATGAAAACAGTACCCCACATCACTTTTTGCATCAGAACCTACGTTTCCCTACTTTTTAGCTTTTTTTTATTATTGTTATCCTTGTTTTTATATCAAGAAACAATTTTTTTTAGGGGTTAAATATTTCATTAAAATGAAAAGAATATGATATATAAGGGTGTATCTCCACATGAGAAGGGAGAGAAGGAAAATTTTAACACCCTCAAAAAGAGAAGGTTACATCCAGTAGAAATAGGGGAAAGACCAAAATATAGAAATAAAAGATAAGAAACAAATGAAAAATAAAAAAGAAGTGTCTCGTGTAGGGGAATCAGTCGAACTCCTAGATAAGAAGTAGAGCAACCCAACGTTCGTTGATACGATAGTGCCAACAAAATAACATCTCAAAGAACCGTGCTAACGAGAAAATTGAATTAATCGACATCTGACTCACGTCAGAAATCTTAGTTGTAATGGGCACAGTGTCACACGTGGTCCTAAATAAAACTAAATCTAAACTAAAAAAAGCAAGAAAAAGAAGAAACAACAATCGACACCGCCCACTATGACATCCGACCATCGACCGCACCGGCTGCACAAGTCGTCGACCGTGCCTCAACCTTTGCACGTCGCATTACAACCGTAGCAGATGGTGCAACCATGACCACAGCACACCGACTGCACCAGCAGCCTACACTGCTACGACCGCACCTCGACCTTTGCAACTGCCACGATCGCCTCGACCGTGACCACCGTGACCAACCTCCACGAGCAACGAGAGGTAGTGCATGTCAAGGAAAAGCTCCGATAGACAAAGAACTGATCCGAAGGGAGGAGGAGGAAGATTCACAGGTGGAAGGGCCCGATCATTCACCTGATGGAGAAAGATAGGGATTTTTCTTTTTAAGGATGTTTCTTAGCGAAATAAAGGTGAAATTAGGGTCGAATTTCGAGTTTGATAACTTTTATTTCGACATCGATGGATTCTGAAATTAAGAAATAAATTCTATAATAAACAAGTTCCGTTAAAGAGGTGAATTTATTTATTTCGTCAATTTATTCCACCTCTCTATTTTCCTCTCTCAACTTCATGGTATAAAATTTGTTTGTTCCTTCTATCAAATATTTTAAGTGAAATAAATATTTTTAATTCTTTAACATGATAATAAATACAACTAAACACCTGTACAACATAAAAATCCTTAATTCTTCATAATTTTTTACATTTTTTTTTATTCCTCCTGATTATTCGTCCGACCGAACTTTGAGAACGGAAGAAGATGGGTTTCGAGCGGAGGGAGGTCTCGCACGTCTAAATCAGTTACGTGCGTGCAGTAGATTGTTGGTGATCATGATACCCATCGAGAATTAAATTGTTCATTTGCATTATAAAGACTTGGTGAGAAGGTACGAAGTATGAAACATGGAATACAATACAAAGTCCACTGTTATTGGGAACGAGGGTTATAATGAACAGATTTTTGTTATGCCCCGGAGTATCCAAATTGTATGTTCCTAATAGCTGAGGTTTGGCTCAATGTGAAGATCATCATACCGAACTATCTGCATTTGATTTCTTGATCATGAAAATCGCAAAGTGGTAACATTGTCATTGTAGGCCAATTTAGAATCACTTACAAAAATTAGAATTATCAAAAATAAATATAAATTAGGTACAATGGAAATCTAAGTCACCCTGGAAGAGGTAAAATTATCTAAATTATTAATTATCGACCTACATTAATTCTTTATAGGTTTTTGAGACTTTTTCTAATTTATTTTAATTTTTTGAAATAGAAAAATACACTAAACCAAAAGGTAGATACTAACATGCAAGATTGAGATAGAAACGTAAAATTCCACACAAATAATTGTGGTGTAACCCACAAATTTTAAGAAAATTCAATAGGGTGGACAACTACTTAGCTAAGCTATTTACAAAAAAAATATGCAAAAAAACATGCACTATAGAATATTCAACAAAATCTTAAAGAAATAATGAGGATAAAATTGCAACAACACAACAATTGAAATGAAAATAAATTTTTACCTTTTTTCTTATAGAAGATCTAAGCACAAAATTTTGTAGAGAACCAAATCCATGTGCAGGAACCTAAAGAAAAAGTTTCACGAGATTTGGATGCACAGAATTTCAGAAAAAAATTAGAAAGAACAGAACTAAATTACGTACTAGGTGCAACCTACGAAATACAGAGCAAAAAGGAAAAAAAAAATCCTGCAAGGATTGATATTTCTAGCATCCGAAATGGACTTGAAAGTTCCATTGGACTTGGGTTAGATATAACGGATCGTGAGGAGTTCGATAAGTTAGTAGGTGTACATGTCATTATTTTATTTTCCAATGAATACCAAGTGTTTTAGTGAATGTTGGTAAAGTGCGGTTTTATTGGTTAATCAAGTTGACTTTATGAATTATTAATTTCTTCTATTTCTATTGTATAGGATGCTAGAAAGAACTGAATGTGAGTATCATAATGCAAGAATGAGCACATAAGTAAGAGGGAAGCTTAGAGGAGGCTCCAGGGAAGAGCTCAATTGATATTTATTGTAATTAAATTATGATATTGGGAGGGAAAGTGTCTATTAAAAAAATTTAGTAACTAAATTTTTTGTCACCTAATCTATCTAATAATCTTTTTTAGTGACAAAAAAGAGGTAGGTAACAGAAAATTATGCTCCAAAGATTATATTAGATAGATTAGGTGACAAGAATTAACAGAAAATTATGCTCCAAAGATTATATTAGATAGATTAGGTGACAAGAATTCTTGTCACCTAATCTATCTAATATAATCTTTGGAGAATTCTTGTCACCTAATCTATCTAATATAATCTTTGGAGCATAATTTTCTGTTACTTAATTTTTTTGTCACCTAATCTATCTAATAATCTTTGGAGCATAATTTTCTGTTACCTACCTCTTTTTTGTCACTAAAAATAAGTTCGTCTTC
Organism: Thalassia testudinum; assembly: GCA_037157565.1. Lineage (NCBI taxonomy): Eukaryota > Viridiplantae > Streptophyta > Magnoliopsida > Alismatales > Hydrocharitaceae > Thalassia > Thalassia testudinum. The sequence continues at coordinate 42,325,433 of JAZHRO010000015.1, read as the reverse complement.
AAAATATGGTTACTAAAAACATATTTTGTTGTAATGGCCTCTCAAAATTGCACACCAAATAGGTCTAAGAATGTTAATTTTGCAAGAAATCATAAAAAATCACAGCAAAGATAGGTTTACATGTGAAAAAGCACACCAAAGTAAGCTATTCACATGCAAAATGCACACAATATAGCCCTTCCTCGAGTGCCCCTTGCATTCACGGGGCACGGCGTGCCATGCAAGGTAGCTCCGCGCACTGCGAATCCATGTCCAACTTAATTACTCGCATCCAACCGCACCTATGTATGCTGTCAGTGCACCCTACATGTGTGCATGCGACGCCTGCGCTAGCCCACGAGTGTAAGGTCACGCCCCCGTCAGTTGTCAAGCCTCGCTAACCTTAAAACGATTCAAAAGCTAGGTTAACGGGTGTGAGGGCATTAGGTCCCAGAAATTAGGGAGGGTTAGAGTCACAAGCAATCTGTTTTCTTAGTTATTAAGCCTGTAATGCCCAATTAACCCTAAAAAGGGACGCATGGGACAAAATTCAAAGGAAAGAGTAAGAAGAGGAGGTAACAAAAATGAGAGGTAAATAATAGAAAACTAGTATAAACTAACTAGATACCAGCACAGTTCACAATCATCAGTTTATTTACAACATTTACAGGAGCCATAGATGTATATAAAATAGACTTAGATTAAAAGCGGAGCCTAGTCGCAAATATTTACAATTGTTAGTGGCACAAGAAGAGGAGTTGAATTGTACAATAAGAATTTAAATAAATCTATCTAAACAATCTTACAAAATTGACACAAGAATTTAGAGAGGAAATCCTTGTAGGAAAAATCTCTCCCTAGATCTCTCAATCGAGGATTTTACCTCTACCCTAGTAGGAATTAGTAACAACAAGTAATATTACAATTCCACTCTCCTGGACAACGCACAAGTAGAGTTTAGCCCTTCTATTAAGAGAAAATAGGAAACCCATAGCTTGGGCACCTAAATAAACTAATGAAAACAATATAATGAAAATAATCCTAAGAGCCTTTAATAATATAAAAAATAAAGTAGGATAGGATACTCCCTTGGCAAACCTATGAGATGCAGAGAATCAAAGTATGAGTGAAATTTCTCTTAAGAACTTGCTAAGAATAATAGAGCACAATAGAACTAGAAAGCTTAGAATATGAGAATTGGAAGAATTTTTCCCTAGAATGTTTCTATGCTTGGTGTATAGGTGTAGGAGGTCAGGTTTAAACCTTAGGAGTTGTTGGAATTTGAATTTGAATGAAATAAATTGAGGTAGAACGGTTATATTGCATTTACACAGTCTAACTAGATCAGATGTCTTAAAAACATATCAGAAGTCTGGTTCCAGGGTTGGACCCCTGTTACTGAGAGGGCTCTGCCCTAGACTGGTTCCGTGTTGTGCTTTGGGCGCACCCGTTAACGGAAACGACTGACCGCGTGCCAGTACGGGTTAGCTACCTGTGCGTTTATCGCGCGTGCCGTAGTCACCGTTACGTCTGTCAGTACCTTGGGGTGGTTGACTGAGGGTAGGATCACCACGGGGGACTCTCCCGGCCAGGAGAGCACCACGTGCTACTTCTACTTTTTGGAAAAGACTGCAATCAAGATCGTTCCCACGAGGAACATTCGAGATCAAGAAAAAGATCTGAGGAATAAATGAAATAGTGAGACAATTGAAAAATGTGAATAAAAAAAGTAATGGAACATAACAGCTACTGTACACTCTACTGTTGTCTTTAGTTTTAGTTGCCACTCTACTCAGCGTTTTGCTGACGTGTTACACTCGTTACCTTTTTCAGGACCAGGTGTTGAGCAGCCAGGGTCAACGGCTGCAGAGGATGCTGGGCCGAGTAGGGTCCAGTAGAGTTACCACTGTCTCTTGTACCTCTGTTGTTACGTTATAGTGAGTAGTTCTTGTTTTCGCTGTACTTTTCTTTACCTGCAGTTCAAATTATATGATGAATGTTGTTCTACTGTTGTGGTGGTATATACTGTGGTAGTTTCTTTCCTTACTGCTGTACTTTCTTACTGTTAGTTATATTCATGCTGAATGTGGTTTATTTTACTGCTCTTTTGGTTACTTCCTCGTTGGACGACTAGGTCTTGGGATTAGTTGAGTCGATCCGGTTCTCGTGTCTCGTAGGGACTCGGGAACTGGGTCGTTACAAGATGGTATCAGAGCAAGGTCATCCTGAGAAGTGAATCAACTGACTGGAAAATAACCAATTCACATGTCTATAACTAGAGTAGCCACCACAACATATCTCTTGACATGAGCTCTTAGACGTTTTCGTTAGGTACTGTTCCGTACTGACGTATTTCGTTGTTTCGCGTCTCCTTGTAGGAGATGCCTCGTCGTGGAACTAGGAGGGTGGGCCGCAGGCGCGGCCGAGGTCGGGGCCCGAGGGACAGATGTGTCGGGCTTGGAGTGCATACTACCCCTCCTCTTCTCCTGAGCATACCATCTCCAGACCTCGTCCAACTAATTCGAGAGGTGGTTCGTGAAGAATTTCAGCTTCCATCCACATTGCCACACCCTCCTCCACCTTCCGAGCGTACGACAGGGGAGTTGGTGGTGGAACGAGATTTCCACCGTCACACTAGGCGTGTTAGGAGAACTCAAAGGAGACACGAGGCGTCCGCAGAAGAGCCGTCACGTTTTGTAGGGCCATCAGTGGCCTTTGGGGGCCCTCGACAGGGGCCAGTTGCCAGCACCGGACCCCCGTCTAGCCGACAGTAGGGACCCACCGAGGGCGGGAGTCAAGTTCCCCTCTGTTACCAGTGTGGCCAGCCGGGCCACATCAGGAGGGACTGCCCGTCTAGGGTAGGAGGTTAGCAGATACTTCCCGCGCAGAGCACCGAAGGACGCGCAGGAGGCTGCGGTTCCCAGGCGCGAGGAGGAGGACAGCAGTCGCGAGGAGGGTACCGGCCAGCACCTACCCGTCCGACGCAGAGTGTGGCTGCTTAGTCCGCACCTAGAGCTGAAGGGCGTATCAACGCCCTGACACACAGGGACGCCAGAGCTTCGGGATCGGTGGTAGCAGGTATGGTTTCAGTTTCCGACAGACTCGTTTACACGCTTTTCGATTCCGACGCTACGCACTCGTTTGTCGCAGCCAGTTTCGCAGTTAGTATGGACTGGGATTATACACTGTTAGAGAATCCGTTCGTAATCAGAGGTTCGAGTGGTCAGCTGTTTGTAGCTGAGAAGGTGTACACGGATTGCGAGGTCAGCATCGGGGGACATAGCCTACCAGCTGACCTGATTATGTTACAGATGGAGGACTTTGGAGTGATTCTAGGGATGGATTGGCTGTCCGCTTACCACGCCTTGGTGGACTGTTTTGAGAGGAAGATTGTCTTCTCCATGCCGGAGTTGCCTTCTTTCGAGTTTCACGGACAGCCAGTGGACGGAGGTTTCAGGTGCATTTCGGCACTTCGGGCAGCGAGACTTTTGAGCCAGGGGTGTGAGGGCTTCCTAGCTTGTGTGGTGGCAGAGCCCAGCCCTGTGGCAGACTTCCAGAGCATCCCGGTGGTCAGAGAGTACCCTGACGTGTTTCCAGACGAGTTACCAGGACTACCGCCCGAGCGTGAGATCGAGTTTGAGATCTCACTAATACCAAGGACCAGCCCCATCTCCACTGCGCCATACAGGATGGCACCGCTTGAGCTACGAGAGCTCAAGTCTCAGTTACAGGACCTTTTGGAGAAAGGTTTCGTGAGGCCCAGTGCGTCTCCCTAAGGAGCCCCGGTACTATTTGTGAAGAAGAAGGATGGGACCTTACGCCTTTGTGTGGACTACCGACAGCTGAATAGGGTCACCATCAAAAACAGATATCCGCTGCCGAGGATCGACGAATTGTTTGACCAGTTGTAGGGTGCCACGGTATTTTCCAAGATCGACTTGAGGTCGGGATACCACAAGTTGAGGATCAGGGAGACCGACGTCTCCAAGACAGCTTTCCGCACCCGGTACGGACACTACGAGTTTTTGGTCATGCCATTTGGGCTGACCAATGCCCTCGCTGCTTTCATGGACCTGATGAACCGGGTGTTTAGACCGTACTTGGACCAGTTCGTGGTGGTTTTCATAGATGATGTACTCATCTATTCTAGAGATCGGATGCAGCACGGACAGCACTTGCGGATGGTTCTGGACACTCTGAGACGACGCCGGCTGTACGCCAAATACAACAAGTGCGAGCTCTGGTTGAGGGAGGTGACCTTCCTAGGTCATGTGATCTCTGGAGACGGTTTGGCGGTGGACCCAGCCAAGGTCGAGGCAGTGCTCAGGTGGGAGAGATCGCGTTCAGTCACTGAGATTCGCAGTTTCCTGGGACTGGCAGGCTAATACAGACGATTCATCAGAGGATTTTCGTAGATTGTGCGTCCTATGACACAGTTGACTCGGAAGGACGTGCCTTTCGCTTGGACAGACGCCTGTGAGGCGTGCTTTCTGGAGCTGAAGGAGAGGTTGACCTCAGCTCCCGTGCTCACCATCCCTGACAGTAGTGGCGGGTTCGTTGTATACACGGACGCCTCCTTGCAGGGATTAGGAGGTGTGCTCATGCAGAGGGGTCACGTTGTCGCTTACGCTTCGCGGCAACTGAAGCCCCATGAGCATACCTACCCTACCCACGACCTAGAGTTGGCAGCTGTTGTCTTCGCGCTGAAGACTTGGAGGCACTACTTGTACAGTGAGACCTTCGAGATTTTCACAGATCACAAGAGCCTCAGATACCTTTTTGATCAGAAGGAGCTCAACATGAGACAGAGACGTTGGTTGGAGCTCCTGAAGGACTACGACTGCAGCATCTCCTACCACCCGGGAAAGGCCAATGTGGTGGCTGACGCCTTGAGCCGTAAGGCGCCCGCATGCCTGGCCAGTCTACAGTTACAGAGTTGGAGCCTTTTGGAGGAGGTGGGCAGTTGGCGACCTCTAGAGTTATGAGGGTACTGTGTATAACGACCCGGTTCTCGAGTCCCTACGAGAAACGAGAATCGGACCGACTCGACTAATCCCAAGACCTAGTCGTCCAACGAGGAAGTAACCAAAAGAGCAGTAAAATAAACCCCATTCAGCATGAATATAACTAACAGTAAGAAAGTACAACAGTAAGGAAGAAACTACTACAGTAGATACCACCACAACAGTAGAACAACATTTAACATATAACACGAACTGCAGGTAAAGAAAGTACAGCGGAAACAAAACTACTCACTATAACAGAATCAAAAGAGGTACAAAAGACTGTGGTAAACTCTACTGGACCCTACTCGGCCCAGTGTCCTCTGCAGCCGCTGACCCTGGCTGCTCAACACCTGGTCCTGAAAAAGGTAACGAGTGTAACACGTCAGCAAAACGCTAAGTAGAGTGGCAAACTAAACTAAAGACAACAGTAGAGTGTACAGTAGCTGTTATGTTTTATTACTTTCTTTATTTACATCTTTCAATTTTCTCACTATTTCATTTATTTCTCAGATCCTTTACTTGATCTCGAATGTTCTCGTGGGAACAATCCTGATTGCAGTCTTTTCCAAAAGTAGAAGTAGCACGTGGTGCTCTCCTGGCTCGGAGAGTCCCCCGTGGTGATCCTACCCTCAGTCAACCACCCCAAGGTCACTAACAGACGTAACGGTGACTACGGCACGCGCGATAAACGCACAGGTAGCTAGCCCGCACTGGCACGCGGTCAGTCGTTTCCGTTAACGGGTGCGCCTAAAGCACAGCACGGAACCAGGGCAGAGCCCTCTCAGTAACAGGGGTCCAACCCCTCCACAGTAACCAAACCGGGGCCTTGCCCCTCCACAGTCCACGCACCCTCGCCTGACTACCCTGGTTTGCCCCAATGGGCCTAACAAGTCGGTGAAGGAGGCTAGCAGAACCCCGGGGCCCGTGGGGTAGCTAGTACTCTCCTAACACTAGTAGCTCTCCTCGGTACTACGTACACGAGGGCCAGCAAGTCGGTACAGAGCGGCCAATCCTAACCCCGGGTCCCTGGGGTGGCTGGCCCCACTCTGCACTAAACAGGTATAGGTACTTCCCTTGGTACTGCGTACCCAAGAGACAGTACGAACAACACTCAGTTTCATTCCTTTCTTTTTCCAGGAGTTCCTCTCCCAATTCCCCGTAGGGTTCCATCCTTTTAACTCAAACATCCAGGTTTCACTTTCCAGTTTCACATTCTTACAATCCATGTTCTCACCCACGTTTCTTTATTCATAACAAGCAGCTGTTAATTCAATTTACAGGCAACTTTATATTCCTTTTCATTTTTCTAAGACTGCAGTATTATACATTCCGCTAGTTTTCCATCCTAGGATTCATGCCATATCCTAGGATCTATCATACAATCTAATTTTCCAGCCCTAGGATTCATGCAACACCTAGGAGCTATCATTCCATACATTTCGCATTCCTAGGATTCATGCAATGTCCTAGATTCTAGTTAAGGTTCCATACTTTAACATATTTTAATAACTTAAGCCACTCTACCAGGTACAACGGGAGTAATGGGGGCGTGATCGGGAATCCCGCGTGCCTCCGCGACTCCCAAGACTGCAACTGAACGAGGTCCTATCACAAGGATTAAACACAAGGAGTGTCTCAAAATAGTGTATAGCTACTGTAGACGGGTAGAGGAATTAATTCTAAAAAGAACGCAACTCGAATCGCGGAAAACGGAGCCCGAACGGGCCCTAAACGGGTCGAAAAAGACGATACTGTGCAAGATCAGACGTCTGGAACTTCTTCCAGACGTCTTAAAAAGTGGATTAGAGAATTACCTGTTCAGCGTGGTTTCCCAGACGTCCAGAAGTCTGCAGGGATGCCTGTCCTATCTCCCAGACGTCCGATGGTCACCCCGGACGTCTGGATGTCACTCCCGTCATCTGGTACAACTTCCAGACGTCTGATTCGCAAAGGATGGCGAATCAGCGAACCTGCGCACAGCCAACTGCCTCCCTCAGTATGGTCAGTCGACAGGAAGGAAGAAGAAGGCGGAATACTCACCTTTCAGATGTCTATATGAGCTTCCAGACGTCTCCCTCGCCGTCTGGCTATCAACCCAGACGTCTGATTCTCGAAATTTTTCCAGAATCAGGGCGCGACCCGTCCTCCGCTCGCGACGCCGCCCGTGTCGTACCTCGCGCGTCTGCTGCTCAGACCGCAGCAGGTCCCTCTCCACGTCGCTCCGCGCCCCCTGCGCCCTCCATCGGCCGGCCAAGCCGCTCCGGCGAGCTCGCCCTCACGGCAGAGCTCCGCTCTCGCACGCCGCACCTCCTCCGCGCTCACTGCGGCCGCCGCTGCCGCCCTCGCGCTCGCGCTCACGCTCACGCTCACTGGCTGAAGGAGAAGAAGGAGGAGATGGTGGAGACGGGAGGGGAGGCGTGGCCTTTTAAGGGCGTGCGAGGAGGAGAGAGAGGGATTCGCGACAGGGGAATCTGCAGCCGCAGGAGGGAGGAAGTGCGAATATGCGGTCTGCACGCTCAGGCGCGCAGACGACTCGCGTGTGTCGAAAATAACGGATTTCCAGACGTCTGGAAACTATCCCAGACGTCTGGACAACCTTCCAGACGTCTTAAAAGACGTCTGGGCTACACGCTCGTTACAATATAACAAACTCAAAGGAAGTTTCGTCCCCGAAACTTGCGCCAACAAGGGTGCGGGAAAAAAGATGTCCAAATAACCATAACAAACTCAAAGAGGACTGAAGCCGGTCCGAAAAGACGTACTCGCGAAAAGCTCCAGGTACCGCTCCCGCATTGCCGCCTCAGGCTCCCAGGTAGCCTCGTACCGCTGGCTCCTCCACAAAACCTTTACCAAGGGTACTTGCTTTCATCTCAAACTGCGGACGGCTCGGTCTAGGATCTGCACTAGCCGCTCTGGGTAGGTCAGGTCGTCGCTCACCTCGACGCTCTCGTGGCTTAGTACGTGACTGGAATCGGCTACGTACTTCCTGAGGTTGGACACGTGGAACACGTCGTGCACACCAGAAAGCTACGGGGGAAGGGCAAGTTTGTAAGCAACGGGTCCAACCCGCTCCAGGACCTCAAAGGGCCCCATTAATTTAGTAACAGAACGGTGTTAAATAAAATCAAATATCACATTAGATATTTTTTATTCTAATGTCTGTGTGTTTAATTTTTTTTTCCTTCCCTCCCATTTCTGCAACTCAGGTTGGATTATATACCCTGGCCCTTGTTTCCTTACGTAAATAATTATCTAGTGTTCACATTAATTACGACAAATAACTGAAAATAAGTCTAAATTAGACGATCGGCCTTTTCCTTTAATTTTGATGTTAAAGCACGTGTACAGGCTAACTATATATACCTGCCCATAATACTCGTCCATCCATAGCCGCGTCCATCAACGGTAATCCTCTGCTACCATACCTGTGAATATGTCCAAACTATTCTTCACCACATCCACACATTCATTGATTTCTATTTCTCGCTCCGAAAATTTGTTCGAACTGTTTGAAGGGTTTTTTGCTGGCCATTCATGTACTCTGTCACCTCATCTACTCTCATACCTCACAATCACCAACTAGATGTATACCAAGGCCTTCCGAAAAAGATAGGTACCCCTCCCTCTTCCTCCCCTTTGAGCACAAAGGGCCTCTTTGAAGCTTGCAGCCGTACATGGCCGATCAGCCCCCACCCCCACCATCGGATGATCCTTCTCCTACCCTTGGACCTTTCATCTTCAACGTCCAGACCTATTTCTCGACATGGGTAGCCATTTAAGTCTCGTGGCGGTCGTGTTGCCATAGTGCAATGTGGCATGCTGTGGCGTGCTGTGGCGAGCTGCTCCGAGGTTGAACGGCGGCGAGCTGCTGCGTGACGAACCGCGTGCTGCAGGAGAACGATCAACCGGTCAAGCATTTTGCGTGTGCGATGAGGCAGACCGTCGTGCTGCTGGTGCGGCGCGATGGCAGTCTAGCGAGCTGCGGGAGCTATGGTTCAGCGTGTTGCGGGAGCAGCGGTCCAGCAAGCTGTGGCGCGCCATGGCCGGCGAGCGATGGAATGCTGTGCGGCAGGAACCGTGGCGCAGGAGCGGGCAGTGGTCATTTGTCGTGGGCGGCTCTGTTTATTAGTGTAGTTTGATCTTTTTTTTTTTTCTAATTTTTGTGTTCTTACGTTTTGTTTAGGAATCATAAGTGATCTTATACTTATCACGGCATAAGTCAATGATTGATTGATTGAGTCTCTTATTAGTGTAGCCTTCAAGATTTTATGTCGTTGATATTTTACCACTCTACAAACATAGGGTTACACCCTTTGAAAAAATCGACTGATTTCAAATTCTGAGGTGCTTTTTCTTTTTCTTTTTTTTTTTATCTTCGTATTTTCACCTTCCTCCATTTCTAAGGAACCTATCATTCCCTGTTAAGGAAGTTTGACTTTCCGGCTCTCTCTTTTTCTCTCGAACACATCCTCTTGTATCATGCACTTCACTTTTAATGTAAATTTACTTTTTTTTAAAAAAAATCAACTAGATGTACGCTCAATTATTAATAAATTCAGAAGCAGTGTCGAACAAATCTGTCTATTATTTCCATCGCTATTGTCTATTTAGAGCTACATCCGCCACAAGTTTTTCTCTTTGTAGCTAATTTGCAAAAATGATGTCGCCATCTTATCGGGCACTTTAGCTTTTCGTACGTACTGGGCTTTTTATTCATCCGTTTGAGCAACATCCCAAGGTTAACGTTTTGCATTGAAATCACAGATAATGACAAACACAAGAAAAAACTGCTTGACAACAAGCGGATAGAGATAACGTAAAGACCTACTTACTTAGAAAAGAAAAAAAAAAAACTTTTAGTGAACGACGTATTATATGTGAAAACATATAGTTGCCGCACAACCATTATTATAGCATCATTGTAAAAATTAGATACATGAACCAAAGCTTTCGCTTCATCTGTTACCCTTTATTAATGGCACCGGTCATTAATGTCATTTGGGTCAAAAAAAAGAAAAGAAAAATTCTACTCTTCCCGTTTTCTTCGTCTTTTTCTCCTCCATTCTCCTCTTCCTCCCACTACTGACCACCACCCATTAATTCTCACCAATCTTCATTCCCTCCTTCCCACGTAAGGGTGCATTCAGAAATTTAATATCTTTTAGCAATTTTGTAAATCAAGGCAGCTTTAGCATACGCTGTAAATATTGGAAAGCCAATGATATTGGGTATTTTCATAATTTTGCAATGGCATCAATCTGAAATACTCTTTATCTAAATAGATATTGAGATAGCTTGGGTTTGCTTTCTCGCAACTTTAATTCCAGTGACTTGAAGTTAAGTACAACACTTAAATTAATGCAAGCAAAGTTTGATGGCCATAAAAACCTGCTCCTCAACTTAGCAAATGAAAGATAAAAGATAAATGAAAATGCTTGTAAAGAATCCATTACACTTGACCAAGCCACTTTGCCGGTGTTTAGGTTTGAAGCCATGTTAGGATTTGAGTGGAAATGGTGTAAGGCCCCTATACTTTGCACGGGAATACATAGAAGAAATAATCATCCATGTATTCATGAATTAGCTCTACCAAAAAAATTACTTTCACATTATAAATGAATATATATTTTGTGAAATAATAAGTTTGATCACATATATAGAACATTAAATTGATTGTAAATGCATTAATTTTAATATTAAGAGAATATAATAATAAGTTATTATTTTAAATTATCTCCTACAAAATCTTCTATATACACTTTGGATGTGTATGATGAAGAAATGATATTTTAAATAATATCATCTCTAACTTATTTATTGAAAATCTTTAGAATCGGTATGCTGGAGAAAAAAAAAAAGGGGTGGTGTATCGATCCCAAAAAAAGAGAGGGAAAAGTGGGAACTATAATTACATATATTATTTAACTATATGAAGGGTAATCACTTGGAGTATTAAAAAAATATGACAGTTATCGCCGGAACATTTCTAAAATATTCATTCTGAGTAAATAGAAATGTATTTAAATCTAAATGCCCTTTCATGTGGTTCCTATCTTTTAATATTTACCAGTCCTTGTCCCATGCTTTGCTGTGCGTGGCAAATATATTTGCGCCAATATTTTTGTACGTTAAATATATTAATTTTAAAATGCCTCTCGTACAATAAAAGAATAAGTGAAAAAAAATGAAAAATATTTATGAAAAATTAAAGGGTAAAAGAATATATGACAAACACTAGTTTTGTTATAGATTTTCAAAATCATGTGATTAGCGAGATTTCGTGCACTAAAATGTTGTGTTAAAAATTTCTCGTTGTAGTTACATAAAAATTCACTATCAAATACATTTTATAATCGAAACTCTAGTGAGTCTTGAGTAGAATACGGGGAGGTGAAGGTTTGATTAAAAACTGTATTTATAATTATTATCACAAAGTATATTAGCTGATCAAAATTAATCTACCTTATCTATTCTACTTAAAGAATATACAATAGAAGAAAGAGAAAGAATATTACAATGAAAGAAAAAATAGGAAGAGAATCAACAAATATTTTATAACTATAGAATCATGTCCATTACATCTAGTTGTTACGACTAGAGAGCTGGAAATTTACACTAGAAAGCGGTAAAAAGAGAGGGATGAGACGATCCTCTTCGACGGCTGCTTAGAGGACAAGCCGCATTGACGGAGCATCTAGACGATGGAGATGAGATGTTGGATGAGGGTGAATAGAGTTGGAGGACGGAGAATGAAGCAGGGCAACGTCGTAGCAGGATCTGCTTCCCGAATGGCAGTGAGAGGACAACTGCGAGCGCTCATGAACGGGGATAAGAAGATGGGAAAATTATATTTAAGACTCTAGTGGAGCATTGACGTGGCGTGGGGCGTGTGTTTAGAAGAGTCGTTATAGCTTGCACTCGCAATGTCGATTTTAAAATGAAGAAACGGATGAGTCCGAGTGTCGATCTCAGGGAGGCCTAAAAATCGGATTTTTCTTATCACTTAATGTCACGAAAATCGTGGGGTTTTGCTTGCGAAAAGGTGCAAGTGAAAAGCGAGTGAGAGAGGGAGAAAGAGATAGAGAGAATAGGGTTAGAATTTCTTCATTCACAGCATACAATTTAAACATAAAAGAGAGCAAGCAATTGAATAGAAAATAACTTCATTTGACATGCACTTTAGTTCATAGTTACAACACTAGATGAATGTTTGAACATAAGTAAAGTAAAGCTTAAGATAAAGAAGGAAAGAGAGAGAGAGAAGACGGTGAGGCAGCCACGGCAGTGGAGGGGGGCTCCGTCGATGGCTCGTCGTCTCCGGCAATTACAAAGGGAGCTAATGGTAGCTAGGAGGGGGGTAGAACACTTGTAAGTCAAGTGAATGCCTCCCATGGGTGGTTAGAAGGGGTTTAAATAGGAAGAAGGGCTTTCCAAATGAAGGGGTTTTAGTGACGTCCGGGACGTTGCCAAAACTCTTCCCAAAACGTTGATGAAGCCCCCTGCCTGGCGGTCGCTCATGAGTGTCTGTGCTTCTTCACACCTGATCCGCATGCACCTGTCGTAAGCCGCCTGATCGAAGATTGGATGGCTGAGATTCCGCGTGGGGCGCGCGCTTGGATCACGCCCACGCCCCTTGCATCATTGCGGGCGTCGGCTTTGGACGCGCGAGATTGTGCCACATCACTCCATCTGCGCTGTCTGCTGCTGATCGGGCGGTTCAATTTCTCGCAGTGTGTCTCCGCCTCGCAATTTCCGTGCAGCGCGCTTCGAACCCACGTCACGTGAGCGTGGGTGAGCGCTTTGACCGCTACGCTGTGCCCGCTGCTTTGTCGCAGGGAGGGCGGGCGCATGAGCAGCTGAGATTCATCCTTCGGTTGAAGGCGAGATCGGTTGGTGGCGCGGATGCGTTGTGGGGGTGCCACGTGGCGCGCTGTGGGCCGTTGATCATCAAATCAATGGCTAGGACTTCTTGGGCCCATTGCAGGAGCTCCGGATGTCGGATTTGGCTGATTTCTAGTTCGTTGGACTCCGTTCGTTGCTCTGAAACCATCTGTGCGGTCCGATTGCTCATCTGAGACATATTTTGGTAAGTTCTCATACAAATGGCCATTAATACTGTTCTATAAGCAATCTTGATGTGTGGTGCATGCAATGCTCCCATTCCTATTTATGATGTGTTATCTTGGCATTTTGTTCTTAAGATAAACCCCAATTGACAGATTTATCACCCCAAGATGCAGTGTTATCATACCCCCATGCTTACTCCTTGCTAGCCCCTAGCAAGGTTTATTTTAGCCTTTATTTCCAGTCAGAATTTAAGAAGTAACTACTTAGGCATTTCGTCACTTGTCAATAGAAGGAAATATACTAAGATCTTAATCTACAAAGACTAAGTAGTACCTGGGTGCCTGCCAAAATATGAATATCTTGAATCCTTGCTTTAATGTATGTAAATATATATATATTTCTTATTTTTAGATTTTTTTTTGGAATTAAGAGTGTGTTGGTAACTTTTTACGGCTACCCAACCCACCAAAAACTCAGACAAAACTCTAAGTGCTAAGCATCTTAGTGTGAAGATTGTGATAGACTCACTCAACGGTAATTTAGACAGACTTCGGGTTTCTACGCCCCTAAGTGACCGGAAGAGGAAGTGTTTTGCCTGAAGGTGTATTTGTTCAATCGGTAGCTTTTTCCCTACGTTTGTTTTAATTGGGGTCAACACAGGGATTTTTCCAGTGTATATCTCCCCGGCTTGTTCTACTTCCCCGCTTCTTCCTGAAGTGTTTTGGTTCTTTTTGTACAATTACTGAGTTGGGCTTTGGACAACCGACCAATGGGCTGTTACCCACGATCACTTGCCAGCCATACTCGTGCGGTAAAGTGTGGTTTATTTTGTTTTCTTTTTTTTTCTCCTTTTTTTTTATTTGGTAGGTGGCATCCCTGATCTCAAATTTACCTAAAGGCAATGAAGAAGAGGTGGTCCCGTGGTTGGGCTCTGAACAACCTGCCAATGGACTGTTACCCACGACAACTTGCCAGCCATACCACCCTAGAGAGTTCATTAGCTACCCAATTTCTGTCAGAATCTCCGAGGAATGAGTCTGTGCAAAAATGTATGCAGATGCTTAGACTAAAAGTCTTTCTGAGTTAGAGGGTGAGTTGATAAGTCGTATACTTATCACCTTATTTAGTTAGTGGATTAGAGTAGCTTAAGATTGCAAGGATTTGAAGGTAAATCCATATTTTAACGGACACCAGGGTTGATTAAGCCAGAAGGCCTAAAAAGTCTAAGTGTTTAAGTTCTTTCCATATTATTTCTCACTATTGACAAATTTCTAATTCCTAAGTTTTTCTTCCTAAATTCTTTATATATATATATATATTTATTCTATTCAGACTGATTAAATGAGCTCAGGATCATGCAACTTACCACCCCCCCATGTTTAAGTTGGACAATGTCCTCATTAGCAAATACATGGATGCAACACAGGTTCGAAAAGATATTACCTGAGTGATGTAGAATACCTGATCAGTATGAATCCTCTGGGTTGCCCCCCAGGAAGCGCTGAGTTTAATGCCTCCAGCTGGGCATAGTGCACAAACAGGAATGGTTTGGGTCAAGGAGGCATGTACAAAATCAGCCAGACCCAAAATCAGAAGTCCACAGACGCGAACAAGGTTGTGGTGGAGTCCCGTTCTTAAGGGGTGGGAATTCTGTAGCAGATGTATCACGCATTCTCGTGTCAGATCCTCTCTCAGTCTACAGGCATGCAAAGAAGTTGATGTGGACGAGCGCATCCCGAATATGACATGCCAGACACTAAAGATGTAGGTTTTATACTCAGCTTGTGTCCTCATAAAATTGTAATCCATCAAAGGTGTATCAATTCCAGTGCATTCGGGTTGCGGGATCTTTATTCTGGTAGGGCAGGTAACAAAATCAAGAGTTTCATAATGAGCCCTACAATCAAGCATGAGGTTGCTCTCCAAAGATGAATCAATTTCTTCCGCAACTACGGTTTCATTGCTCATTCCCTTCGAGCTCTTGACCTCAAGAATATTCTCTTCAACCTATTTTATATCAGATTCACTGTTTAAGGTTGCATTAGAGGTAGGGCCAATTTCATCCTCTAGTTCATATTCTTTCTCTCGGCCCTCCTCCAAATTTGTGATGGGGATTCCAACCGATTCATAATCGATTTCTTTGAAATTGTAACTCTATTCCCCATCTCCTATGTTGGCTGTTGTTCCCACCGGAGCACTTCTCTCGGGCTGATTAGATTTGGAGTCCAAGGCATCTCCCCTCACATTCTCAGTTTTCTCCTGATGTTTGTCCTCAATGCTCCCCAAATTGTGTTATGAGGAATCCTTAATGACCTTATCCATTGAGCTGTCCAACTCCTGGGGGGTTTTAATGGTGGATTGAACCAAATTAGGGTGACTGGGTGTAGTTCAATTGATCATGGTAGGTCCTTGCTTTACGAATTCCATGAATGGCGTTGTGTGCAACAGCTTTCTCTAGCCTTCTCCCCCCAATTGTTGGAACAAATCCAACATGGCCTGTTGCCTTTTAACCAATTCTTGATTCTGTCTGTGTAATTCTAACTAGAGGTTATCAAGAATTGACAGGGTGTCATTTGGTGTCCTTTGGATTTCCTCCTTGAAATCCAGGTTAAGAGAGTGTGGTTGAGGTTGTGGATTAGAATCCATACTAGGGTTTAGGTTCTTGGGTGGGTCCTCTATTCTATCATGTTCAGGGTCCAGTTCTTCAAGAGGAACCATTCTCTATTTGGTCCTACTCCAGAATAGTTGAGGTTCTAAGTCCTCCTCCCAGTTAGATTCTTCATCAGGGGACCAAATCAAAGGTTGATGATCCTGGGCTTGCCTAGATTTTTGAGCATTCTTTAATTTCCATTTGTCTAGAATTCCTTCCAATCTAAAGGTCAAGTAGGAAAGGTTGTTAAATTTAGATGACCTTTCTTGGTTATTGTCTTGAGAAGGGTAGGGTTCTTGGTGTTCTCCTAGAGTGTAGGTCCTATCAAAGTGGTTAGAGAGCAGGTGGGACCTAAATGATGAGGTGTCGTGAGGAGAATCGAGATATGGAGCCCCACGATTTGAATCATACCCTTGGGTGGATATGTTGGGTGTATCCCAATAAGAGGTTGGTGCGGTTTGGTCATAACTGGGACAGTTGGGCCAAGAGGGATATTCTAGGTCGTACCCCCAACTTAGTGGTTGATTAGCCCAAGTAGGCTGTGGATATGGTCTACTTGGGTTAGCATACAAATCATGTTGGGGGCAGTTTGGGTAAGATGGATAGGCATTGAAATCCATGGTTTGGAAAAAATGGAGGGATGCGGGAAGAACAGATGAGAGAGAGTTGTGTGTTCAACCAAGCAAACAAGCCTAGTCCTTGTGGTGTATTCCTTAGGGGACCTAGAAATCTCCAAAAGGGTGATTAAGTCCGTAAGCACTGGACTCCCCTTCCCAAAGCTAATCTGGCTAGGTTGATTATGAGGGGATTGCGGGGAAGGTTCTTCCTTTGGTTTGCGCCACCGGTTCCATAGACCCCACAACCGCGGTCGTTTGACACTGCCTTGCAACCTAGTCACCAGATTCTACTAAGGGAATGAAAGCCAAGTGGCCAGCGAACAAAACCTTGCCTCTCGAGACTTAACCCAGTCCTACCTAGGGCACATCTACTTTGTTTTAAAAGGTCTAGGATAGTGCTTGTGTTAGGGTTATGTGATGAGGCGTTGATTGGGGTAGTGCCTCTTAATTTTCCGATTTCAGTGTGTGTGCTTCTATCAAAATAGGGTTTTCAAGCAAGGATTTTTTTAGATGTGGTGTCTTTTAATGTTTTATCCTTACTTTTGTGTCTTTTAGGATTGACGTGTCTTAATATTTTCAGACAAGTTTCAGTGGGCACATCAAGTTTTGCACACAATTTGGTGAAAGTAGATTTCCTTTTGTTGTGTAGAGGCTCTAAAACCCTAATGTACTCATCCTGATGATCATGCAGCTTCTATTAGATGAGTCATTTTTAGGGTTGAGTGGTGCGGCCTAAGTCAATTCAAGGTGGCTTCACAAACACCGCTCAAAAAGAAAAAAAAGAACACTCCAAGAATTTATTCAGAATGTTAAAGTGTATTTTTTTTATTGGGTGATGTGTTAAGGATGTGGGTCAGGCAATCATACACCACGCTAATTTTTTTCAATTTTATAATTTTTTTAGATTTTTAAGCAAGCAAACAACCATGAGTGAAGAAATACTCACGACCGGTCCTTGTTACGCCTACTCCCTTGTCACTGTCATGAGTTGCGCTACTTCGCCGTCTAAGCATTGAATTCCTGTAACCATCAAGTACAAGGAGACAAGGCGTTAGACAATGTGAGCATGGATGTAAAATGGAAGTGACAAAACAAATCCGTTGCCTCCTCGGCAACGGCGCCAAAAACTGACATGGCGTGGGGCGTGTGTTTAGAAGAGTCATTATAGCTTGCGCTTGCAACATCAGTTTTAAAATGAAGAAACAGATGTGAGTCCGAGTGTCGATCTTAGGGAGGCGTGAAAATCGGATTTTTCTTGTCACTTAATGTCACGAAAATCATGGGGTTTTGCTTGCGAAAAGGTGCGAGTGAAAAGCGAGTGAGAGAGGGAGAAAGAGAGAGAGAGAGAGAATAGGGTTAGAATTTCTTCATTCACAGCATGCAATTTAAACATAAAAGAGAGCAAGCAATTGAATATAAAACAACTTCATTTGACATGCACTTTAGTTCATAGTTACAACACTAGATGAATGCTTGAACATAAGTAAAGTAAAGCTCAAGATAAAGAAGGAAAGAGAGAGAGAGAAGACGTTGAGGTAGCCACGGTGGTGGAGGGGGGCTTCGTCGACGGTTCGTCATCTCTAGCAATTACAAAGGGAGCTAATGGTAGCTAGGAGAGGGGTAGAACACTTGCAAGTTGAGTGAATGCCTCCCATGGGTGGTTGGAAGGGGTTTAAATAGAAAGAAGGACTTTTCAAATGAAGAAGGGGTTTTAGCGACGTCTGGGATGTTGCTAAAACTCTTCCCAAAACGTCAGTGAAGCCCCCTACCTGGTGGTCACTTGCGCGCGTCTGTGCTTCTTCGCGCCTGATCCGCTTGTGCATGTCGTAAGTCGCTAGATCGAAGATCAGACAGCTGAGATTCCACGCGGGCTGCGCGCCTAGATCGCGCCCACGCCTCCCGTGTCATCGCGGGCGTCGGCTTTGGACGCGGGAGATTGCGCTGCGTCGCTCCATCCGCGTCGTCCGCTGCTGATCGGGCGATTCAATTTCTCGCAGTGCATCTTCGCCTCACAATTTCCACGCAGCGCACTTCGAACTCACGTCGCATGAGCGCTGCGACCGCTGCGCTGCGCCCGCTAATTTGTCGTGGCGAGGGCGGCGCGCCGGCGGCTCTCAGTCGTTCGATCGAAGATCAACGACTGAGATTCATCCTCCGGTTGAAGGCGAGATCGGTCGATGGCGCGGATGCATTGTGGGGGTGCCACGTGGTGCGCTGAGGACTTCTTGGGCCCATTGTAGGAGCTCCGGATGTCGGATTTGGCCGATTTCGAGTCTGTTGGACTTCATTCGTCGCTATGAATCCATCCGTGTAGTCCGATTGCTCATCTGAGGCCTGTTTTGACAAGTTCTCATACAAATTTCCATTAATACTATTCTATAAGCAATCTTGATGTGTGATGCATGCAATGCTCCCATTCCTAGTTTTGATGTGTTATCTGTGCATTTTGTTCTTAAGATAAACCCTAATTGACAGATTTATCGCCCCAAGATGCAGTGTTATCAACCATCTTGGGTATGGGACTAGCTTGTGGAGCTTTAGAGGAGGTGAGAAGAGAAAAGAAGGGATGATCAAATGAGTGGTAGGGGTGCCCTTTTTATAGGTGTACAAATTGAAGGCAAAAGGGTCTTTTAAGGCTTAGAAATAAATGCTGGGTTCTTTAGTGACAAATATAAACATCACTGTAGGCGAGCATTGTTGAAGCTAACCATGCAATGAGGACCCTCTAATGGAGATCGGGCGCTCCTCAAGAGGCCACGTCAGGCACCTTTTCTCCTTCAGCCGTTGAGGTGTGCGATAGCGCTGCATCGATATCATCTGTTCGATCGATAGATCGGACGACTTACAAGCCATCAACCACAGTGCCTGTTCTTGCTCGCGACAAATAGTGCGTAGATCGGTGCATCATCATGCGCGTTCAACGCGCTCGCCCATCCATGTCACCATGTCGTCACCTCCGCAGCTGCTCATCTTCTATCGAACAACCCAATTTCGTGCACCCGCTCTTCTCGCAAATTAGGCCCACTCCACATGACTCGAACGCACACCTCACATTGTGCGTAAGACTCATGACTGCTACGCCGTGCCTCCTATTGTGTCTCATTTTGTTTTAAGGCGCAATCACTTACGCCCATTGGATGGCGATCCAATGGTCAAGATTAAGTGCACCTTGGCCTTCAGTGGTTTGTGAAGCGTGGATAGCCTTGAATCTCAGCCCTTGGATCGAGATCCAATGGCTGGGATTGATTGTGCGAGCGTAGAGGAGGTGCTGTAGGCAGCTTTGGGCAGCTGTGATGGTGCCATGTGGTGCCATCATGGCCGTTCATCTTCTTTGACTTGTATATGGTGCCACAAATGTCGGATTAGACCGATTTTCATGTTGTTGGGCTGCACTCATCAATCTAAACTCATCCATGCGGTTGGATTTGTCATTTGAAGTATGAATTTGCACCACCTTGCTGTTAGAGCGATAAATCGATGTTTTAAAATTGCTTCATTGTAATATAGCCAAAATAGTGCTCAAACAAATAAATTTATTACTCGAATTCGAGGTCCGAGGTTTAACACAGGGAGCAAATAGGAATTTACACACTAATCTCAAATAGTGTAGATGAGCACAAGAATTTAAACCAAATAAACTACTCAAAAATGATAATCAATGTAGAACGTAAGTATAACAAGAGTTCAACATGATAAAAAGAGATCTATAACAAAATAATGATGATTTAGATCACCAATTATTTAGTATAGTTATATGTAAACTAAGGTAATCAATAATGCCACAGTAATCAGGACCACAGTAACCAAATATTTGCTCAGTAGCTTGAATGCTATAGTGCTTTCTTCTTCTTCTTTTCTTTCTCTTCTCTGCTTTCTCTTCTTCTTCTGCCTTTCTTCCTGTGCGGCTCTCCTTCTTCTGCCTTGACTCATCTTTTCTTTCTCTTCCTTCTTATCTTCAAGCCTTCTTCTTCTCTTCTTGCTTTCTTCTTCATGCACAGAGGGTAGCCATCTCAGATTTTGGCTAAGTGTCGCATGGGGCAAAACCCTCCCTTGCCCCATGCTCTCTCTCTCTTTCTCTCCTTGTAGGTTTTTCCCTCCCAGAGCCACTCAGAGTAGTCGGGTTATCGGGTAGGCGCACACTCGGGTCTAGGCTCACCGGTGGTGGGCGGTGAGAGAGGAGTGAAGGCTTAGGCAGGTTGGGTGCACCAGGTCCACTGGGGAGATGTCACGGATGAGGAGCGTGAAGGGTGTGAGGGACCTCACCCCTCAAGTGTTGAGGCGATAAGCCCTCAACACTTTTGCAACTTCAGTGAGGTCAGCACCTGAAGTTGAGGTCCTCCTCCTTCCCGTGCAACTATAGTGGATAGCGCCTTCAATTGAGGTCAGGGCAGCAGTTAATGCTCCCAATTGACCTACTGCCTTTGTTACTGAGAAGGTCTTACAGCACCTGGGACTAAGAATTGGGAGTATTATGGCCTTGAACTCGAGGATAAGGCTGAAGGTGGCGACGACAGTGAAGCGTGACAGTGACAACCTGAAACACTGAATAAGGCCTCATAGCCACATTAGAATAGTTCAAGAGCTTCACCAAGGCACGATGAAGGTGCTGATGGTGATTTCATGAAGGATGGTGGTCTGTGGTGGCCAGTTGATGACGGAGTTGGTGCGCGATCATGGGTCTATTTGGGGGCATGTCTGGGTGGATGGGAAGGTGAATAGAGATAGTGGTTTTGTGTGTGGAGGGACGGCGGTGCTTTTGGGAGTTGTGGTGATGCGTGTGGATGAGTGTAGCGTGCAAAGGACCTCATCGGGGATGTTGCCGGAGATGGGGAAGATGGAGGTGAGCGGCGGTATCGAGGGTCAAATTGAATGATAGAAGAAAGGAAGAGGAAGTAGAGGGGAAGGAGGATTTATAGGACCTAGTATTAGGGACGAAAGTGGTAGGGTGGTGTCGGTTGTGGTTGGCTGGTGCCGTGGACGAAAGGTTTTCCGATGAGGGAGACAGCGAGGATGAAGGGGCTAGGGCGCCTCTGAGTTGGCTGTCGAGAGGCGGAGGAAGTCAAAGAGGAAGGAGATGCTCCCAATTTGGCTGTTGGGAGGCCGTAGGATGACTGAGGGAGATGCTCACCGAAGCTAGGTTGGAGGAGGCCGGAGGTAGGGTTAGGAAGAGCTTTTTGGCCTCAAAACCAGCTACCCTCCACGGCCGTGCCCTGGGGATCTTTTTATAAGGCTTAGGAGGGGGTTTTGAGCTTGGAAGCTTGGAAGCCAAGCTTCCAAGTTAAGAATTGTCGTCGGAGTAGGAAACCCAAATCTCTCATGCATTTGCATGAGAGATTGGGAAGGTTATGGAGTTCATGAGCGGATTCAGAGGGAAGAGGACTCCTTAAAGAATCTCCCTTCCAATTTTGGAAGGGATTGATTGAACAGAAAATGAGTCTCTTCAATCAAAGGTTGTCGGAGGAGGACTCCTTCGCGATAATAATGGAGGGACCTATTTGCAAAGAGTGACGATAAAGATAGGGGTATTTTTGTAAGGAATTTGAAAGTTAGGGGTCTAAATGAGATAGAGTCTGACTTGACCAAAATGTAGACTTAGTCAAGATGATCTCAGATTGGACTCAAATTTTGGCAAAAACCTAATTTGGACCAAAGAAATCTAAGGGTGAAGTTAGATTTAGGGTTTTACCTCGTTTGACTAGGTAATTTATGTAAAAACCTAAATTAGGGTAAAAGTCAGTCTGAGACTCTATTTTGGATTAAGACGGGTTCTGATGGTCAAATTAAGGGTACCAAACTCTAGAGAATATTTTTTTATGAATTTTAGAGGGTTTAGGTTAATTTTATCCTGACCAGAATCTCAGTTAATTAAGTGATTTTGTTTTTAGGGTTTTAAAAGTCATTTAATTCTCAAAACACGAAAACCCTTTTCTATCTGTTCTAACCCACTTGTTAGCCTTTTAGGACCATTTGACCCTTAATTAACCCTTGAGAAAACCTGTGGTTGTACTGCATTCATGCTATGATGGTAAAATTACAATTTTAACCCTATTTTCTTATCCTTAACTCAGAATGGATTTGCAGTGAATTATAGCTCTCTAGTAGTTATGTAGGAGCATTTACTGGCTTAATCAGATCAAAATGAGCTAGTTATGGCTCATGATGGTGTTCCCATCACTTGCCCCTTGACCTCTGATCTTCCTTAGACTACATTTGATGCAATAGAGATTCGATTGGGGTGATCTCAGAGGCATTGGACTCTGATCATCACCCTGATAAGATCCGTACGGTTGAATCTTCAATCCGAGACCCCAAAATGATATTGTTCTGTTCCCTAGCCATAAAAAGAGATGAATTAACCTATAATTTGTACAAACTAGTCTAAATGCATGATGATGCATGTTATGCAATATTTTATAATGCATGATACTTCTATAGACCTAGGAACATGCATAAATAGGCATTTTAGGTCAACTAGATGTGTGCACATCACACCCTCATGCCTATCTTTTGCTAGTCCCTAGCAAAATAACATGTTATTTATAAAAGAATTAGGATCAAACTACTTGGAAAAAAGTTATTTTTCAACACTAAGAAATTTCTACTAAAGACCAGAACTACTTAGACTCAATAGTGCCTGGGTGTAACGAATGTGTGCCCCAGACGTCTTTTAAGACGTCTGGGAGGTGGCCCAGACGTCGTACCAGACGTCTGGGATCACAACCAGACGTCTGATAAGACGTCTGGGATCGTTTACAGACGTCTGGAAATTCGTTATTTTTGACACACGCGAGTCGCCTGCGTGCCTGAGCGCGCAGACCGCATATTCCCTCTTTTTTCTCTCTGCGGCTGCAGGCGGCCTGCCACCTCCTCTCTCCTCCTCGCGCGGCCTTAAAAGGGCCACGCCTCCCCTCCCGTCTCCACAGTCTCCTCCTTCTTCTCCTTCCTGTGCGCGAGAGAGAGCGGACGCGAGGGCGGCAGCGACGGCCGCAGTGAGCGCGGAGGTGCGGCGTGCGAGGGCGGAGCTCTGCCGTGAGGGCGAGCTCGCCGGAGCGGCTTGGCCGGCCGGCGGAGGGCGCAGGGGGCGCGGAGCGACGCGGAGAGGGACCTGCTGCGGTCTGAGCAGCAGGAGCGCGAGGTGCGACGCGGGCGACGTCGCGAGCGGAGGCCGAGCAGGGTTCTGATTCTGGAAAAATTTCCAGAATCAGACGTCTGGGTTGATAGCCAGACGGCAAGGTAGACGTCTGTAAGATCATACAGACGTCTGAAAGGTGAGTTTTCCGCCTTCTTCTTCCTTCTTGTTGATTGACCGTACTGAGGGAGGGGGTTTGCTGTGCGCAGGTTCGCTGATTCGCCATCCTTTGCGAATCAGACGTCTGGAAGTTGTACCAGACGGCTGGAGTGACCTACAGACGTCCGTATGGACCATCGGACGTCTGGGGTATAGGACAGACGTCCCCGCAGACTTCTGGACGTCTGGGAAACCACGCTGAACAGGTAATTCTCTGATCCACCGTTTAAGACGTCTGGAAGGAGTTCCAGACGTCTGATTTTGCACAGTATCGTCTTTTTCGACCCGTTTAGGGCCCGTTCGGGCTCCGTTTTCCACGATTCGAGTTGCGTTCGTTTCAGAATTAATTCCTCTACCCGTCTACAGTAGCTATACACTATTTTGAGACACTCCTTGTGTTTGATCCTTGTGATAGGACCTCGTTCAGTTGCTGTCTTGAGAGTCGCGGAGGCACGCGGGATTCCCGATCACGCCCCCATTACTCCCATTGTACCTGGTAGAGTGGCTTTAAGTATTAATAAAAATTTGTTAAAGTATGGAACCATAACTAGAACCTAGGACATTGCATGAATCCTAGGAATGAGAAATATATGGAATGATAGTTCCTAGGTGTTGCATGAATCCTAGGACCGGAAAACTACATTGTATGATAGACCCTAGGATATGGCATGAATCCTAGGATGGAAAAACTAGTGGAATATATAACAATGCAGTCTTGGAAAAATGGAAAGGAATATATGAAGCTGCCTGTAAATTGAATTCACAGCTGCCTGTTATGAATAAAGAAACATGATTGGGATCATGGTTGGTAAGAACGTGAAACCGGAAAGTAAGACATAAGATGTTCTGGAACCCTACGGGGAAGTAGGAGTAGAACTCCTGGAAAGGGAATGGAATAGAATTGGGGAAGTGAGCTGGCCCTTGAGTACGGAGTACCAAGGAGAGCGACTGTCCCCCTGTTTAGTGCAGAGCTGAGCTAGCCACCCCAGGGACCCGGGGGTTAGGACTGGCCACTCTGTACCGACTTGTTGGCCCTCGTGTACGTAGTACCGAGGATAGCTAGTAGTGTTAGGAGAGTACTAGCTACCCCACGGGCCCCGGGGTTCTGCTAGCCTCCTTCACCGACTTGTTAGGCCCACTAGGGCAAACCAGGGTAGTCAGACGAGGGTGCGCGGACTGTGGAGGGGTTGGACCCCTGTTACTGAGAGGGCTCTGCCCTGGTTCCGTGCTGTGCGTTGGGCGCACCCGTTAACGGAAACGACTGACCGCGTGCCAGTGCGGGCTAGCGACCTGTGCGTTTATCGCGCGTGCCGTAGTCACCGTTACGTCTGTCAGTGACCTTAGGGTGGTTGACTGAGGGTAGGATCACCACGGGGGACTCTCCCGGCCAGGAGAGCACCACGTGCTACTTCTACTTTTGGAAAAGACTGCAATCAAGATCGTTCCCACGAGGACATTCGAGATCAAGTAAAGGATCTGAGAAATAAATGAAATAGTGAGAAAAATTGAAAGATGTGAATAAAGGAAGTAATAGAACATAACAGCTACTGTACACTCTACTGTTGCCTTTAGTTAGTTTGCCACTCTACTCAGCGTTTTGCTGACGTGTTACACTCGTTACCTTTTTCAGGACCAGGTGTTGAGCAGCCAGGGTCGGCAGCTGCAGAGGACGCTGGGCCAAGTAGGGTCCAGTAGAGTTTACCACAGTCCTTGTACCTCTTTTGTTTCTATTTTAGTGAGTAGTTTTTTTTTTGTTTCCGCTGTACTTCTTTACCTGCAGTTCTTGTTATATGATAAATGTTGTTTTACTGTTGTGGTGGTACCTACTGTATTAGTTTCTTTCCTTACTGCTGTACTTTCTTACTGTTAGTTATATTCATGCTGAATGTGGTTTATTTTACTGTCTTTTGGTTACTTCCTCGTTGGACGACTAGGTCTTGGGATTAGTCGAGTCGGTCCGGTTCTCGTGTCTCGTAGGGACTCGGGAACCGGGTCGTTACAAGATGGTATCAGAGCAAGGTCGTCCCGAGAAGTGAATCAACTGACTGGAAAATAACCAATTCACATGTTTATAGCTAGAGTAGCCACCACAACATGTCTCTTGACATGAGCTCTTAGAAGTTTTGTTAGGTACCGTTTGTTTTGACGTTTCCATTTTGTTTCGCGTCTCCTTGCAGGAGATGCCTCGTCGCGGGACTGGCGAGACTGGCCGCGGGCGCGGCCGAGGGCGAGGTCGGCGAGGTGGACGTGCTGTCGTTGACGTCTCGGTGGACCAGCCACCACTCCCTGGCATCCAGGCCCAGGACCTTGCCAGACTGATACGGGATATTGTACGAGAGGAGCTCCACCCACCGCCCCGAGCACCTCCTCCTGGGGTTGCAGAGGGGGAGTCCTCTGTGGGACCACGCGATGGACGCGGCGCTGGACACGAGGGAGGGGATGGGCCCCTGCCACCCCCACCTTCCTCCGACACTTCTGTACACGAGGCACCTTCGCCTGGAGGTGCACCAGCACCTCCCCTACAGCGCCACTTCGAGCTTTTCGGACAGTTCCGGAAGCTGAAGCCCCCTCCTTCAAGGGGGATGAGGACCCGACCGAGGCAGAGGACTGGCTTGAGCAGCTGGAGAAGATCTTCGACACCCTTCACCCCCCGGTGGAGTGCCGCGTCGCCTTTGCCACGTACCAGCTGGAGAGTGCGGCACACCGGTGGTGGAGGGCGGTCCGGGGACAGGAGAGGGACGAGCCGACGTGGGACCAGTTCGTCACCCTCTTCTGCGAGTAGTACTTTCCCCAGACGTGGCAGGACCAGAGGAGGCGGGAGTTCCACACTCTCCGCCAAGGGACGATGACCGTGAGCGCGTACCGCACGCGTTTCTTGGAGCTGTCCCACTTTGCAGCGACAGCGGTAGCCACTGAGGAGGAGCGCCTTTGGAGGTTCACCGAGGGGCTCCGGCCTGCGATCCGGGGGTATGTCAAACCCCTGAAGCTGCCGACGTTTTCGAGGGTGGTAGAGGCAGCTATGACTTACGAGGAGACCAACCCGTCCGCGCGAGAGACCGACGGCGGGCGGAAGAGGCCCTTTCAGCCAGACTTCTCACAGGGCCGGCGAGAACGGAGACATGTGGCGTCCGCAGGAGAGCCGTCACGTTGTGCAGGGCCATCAGTGGCCTTTAGGGGCCCTCGACAGGGGCCATTCGCCAGCACCGGACCCCCGCCTAGCCGACAGCAGGGACTCACTGAGGGCGGGAGTCGGGTTCCCCTCTGCTACCAGTGTGGCCAGCCGGGCCACGTCAGGAGGGACTGCCCATCTAGGGCAGGAGGTAAGCAGATACTTCCCGTGCAGAGCACTGGAGGGCGCGCAGGAGGCCGCGGTTCCCAGGTGCGAGGAGGAGGACCGCAGTCGCGAGGAGGGTACCGGCCAGCACCTACCCGTCCGACGCAGAGTGTGGCCGCTTCGTCCGCACCTAGAGCTGAGGGGCGTATCAACGCCCTAACACACAGGGACGCCAGAGCTTCGGGATCCGTGGTAGCAGGTATGGTTTCAGTTTCTGGCAGACTGGTTTACACGCTTTTCGATTCCGGCGCTATGCACTCGTTTGTCGCAGCCAGTTTCGCAGTTAGTTTGGACCAGGATTATACACTGTTAGAGAATTCGTTCGTAATCAGAGGTCCAAGTGGTCAGCTGTTTGTAGCTGAGGAGGTGTACACGGGTTGCGAGGTCAGCATCGGGGGACATAGCCTGCCAGCTGACCAGATTATGATACAGATGGAGGACTTTGGAGTGATTCTGGGGATGGATTGGCTGTCCGCTTACCACGCCTTGGTAGACTGTTTTGAGAGGAAGATTATCTTCATTCCGGAGTTGCCTTCTTTCGAGTTTCACGGGCAGCCAGTGGACGGAGGTTTCAGGTGCATTTCGGCACTTCGGGCGGCGATACTTTTGAGCCAGGGGTGTGAGGGCTTCCTAGCTTGTGTGGTGGCAGAGCACAGCCCCGTGGCAGACTTCCAGAGCATCCCGGTGGTCAGAGAGTACCCCGACGTGTTTCCAGACGAGTTACCAGGACTACCGCCCGAGCGTGAGATCGAGTTTGAGATCTCACTAGTACCAGGGACCAGCCCCATCTCCACCGCGCCATACAGAATGGCACCGCTTGAGCTGCGAGAACTCAAGTCCCAGTTGCAGGACCTTTTGGAGAAAGGTTTCGTGAGGCCCAGTGCGTCTCCCTGGGGAGCCCCGGTACTGTTTGTGAAGAAGAAGGATGGTACCCTACGCCTTTGTGTGAACTACCGACAGTTGAATAGGGTCACCATCAAGAATAGATATCCGCTGCCGAGGATTGACGATTTGTTTGACCAGTTGCAGGGTGCCACGGTGTTTTCCAAGATCGACTTGAGGTCTGGATACCACCAGTTGAGGATCAGGGAGACCGACGTCTCCAAGACAGCTTTCCGCACCCGGTACGGACACTACGAGTTTTTGGTCATGCCGTTTGGGCTGACCAATGCCCCCGCTGCTTTCATGGACTTGATGAACCGGGTGTTTAGACCGTACTTGGACCAGTTTGTGGTGGTTTTCATAGATGATGTACTCGTCTATTCTAGAGATCGGACGCAGCACGGACAGCACTTGCGGATGGTTCTGGACACTCTGAGACGACGCAGGCTGTACGCCAAATATAGCAAGTGCGAGTTCTGGTTGAGGGAGGTGACCTTTTTGGGTCATGTGATCTCTGGAGACGACCTGGCGGTGGACCCCGCCAAGGTCGAGGCAGTGCTCAGGTGGGAGAGACCGCGTTCAGCCACTGAGATTCGCAGTTTCCTGGGACTGGCAGGTTACTACAGACGGTTCATCAGAGGATTTTCACAGATTGCGCGTCCTATGACACAGTTGACCCGGAAGGATGTGCCTTTCGCTTGGACAGACGCCTGTGAGGCGTGTTTTCTGGAGCTGAAGGAGAGGTTGACCTCGGCTCTCGTGCTCACCATCCCTGACAGTAGTGGCGGGTTCGTTGTGTACACAGACGCTTCCTTGCAGGGGTTAGGAGGTGTGCTCATGCAGAGGGGTCACGTGGTCGCTTACGCTTCGCGGCAATTGAAGCCCCATGAGCATACCTACCCTACCCACGATCTAGAGTTGGCAGCTGTTGTCTTCGCGCTGAAGACATGGAGGCACTACTTGTACGGTGAGACCTTCAAGATTTTTACAGATCACAAGAGCCTCAGATATCTTTTTGACCAGAAGGAGCTCAACATGAGACAGAGACGTTGGTTGGAGCTCCTGAAGGACTATGACTGCAGCATCTCCTACCACCCGGGAAAGGCCAATGTGGTGGCTGACGCCTTGAGCCGTAAGGCGCCCGCACGCTTGGCCAGTCTACAGTTACAGAGTTGGAGCCTTTTGGAGGAGGTGGGCAGTTGGCGACCTCTAGAGTTACGAGGGTACTGTGGGGCAGTGACGGTGACACGGCAGACCAGGCCAGAGTTGATAGACCGCATCATCACGGGACAGATGGCCGATCCGTACTTGCAGTCTTTGCGCGACAGAGTACTATCAGGGGACCCAGGGGACTTCTCTTTCACAGACCAGGTGTTACGCTTGAGGGGACGGTTGTGCATCCCCAGAGACGAGGAGCTGTTGAGAGAGCTCCTGACTGAGGCACACGGTTCCAGATTCACCATACATCCCGGAAACACGAAAATGTACCATGACTTGAGACGCGAGTTCTGGTGGAGAGGGATGAAGCGGGATGTGGGTGAGTTCGTGCAGCAGTGCTTAGTGTGCCAGCAGGTGAAAGCCGAGCATCAGAGGCCTGCAGGGCCGCTTCAGCCACTTCCAGTGCCAGAGTGGAAGTGGGAGAGCATCACCATGGACTTGGTGGTGGGCTTACCTGTTACCCAGCGAGGACACGACGCAGTCTGGGTAATAGTGGATAGATTGACGAAGACGGCACGATTCTTGCCGATCCGAGTCACTTTGGGACCAGCACAGTTGGCAGAGAGGTATATCCGTGATGTGGTGCGACTACACGGAGTTCCGCGGGAGATCGTATCCGACCGGGATACCCGCTTTACGTCCCAGTTTTGGGCTGAGTTTCAGCAGGCTTTGGGGACGAGGTTGAGGTTTAGCACGGCTTACCACCCCCAGACGGACGGACAGTCGGAATGCACGATACAGACACTTGAGGACCTTTTGCGTGCCTGTGTACTAGACTGGAGGGGCTCTTGGGAGGAGCACCTACCCCTGGTGGAGTTTGCATACAAGAATAGTTATCACTCGAGCATCGGCATGGCTCCCTACGAGGCTCTGTACGGACGGAAATGCACGGCACCCTTGAGTTGGGTTGAGGTGGGGACCAAGTGGGAGGTTGGCCCCAGGTTGATCCGGCAGAGTCAGGAGGTAGTTGAGCAGATCCGCAGACAACTCCGCACTGTCAGGAGCAGACAGAAGAGCTACGCAGATCGCAGACGCAGAGAGGTGCAGTTCGAGGTTGGGGACCACGTCTTCCTTCGTGTTTCGCCCATGAAGGGCTTACAGCGGTTTGGGGTGAGAGGGAAGCTCGCGCCGAGGTTCGTGGGGCCCTTTGAGGTCCTGGAGCGGGTTGGACCCGTTGCTTACAGACTTGCCCTTCCCCCGCAGCTTTCTGGTGTGCACGACGTGTTCCACGTGTCCAACCTCAGGAAGTACGTAGCCGATCCCAGCCACGTACTGAGTCACGAGAGCGTCGAGGTGAGCGACGACCTGACCTACCCGAGCAGCCAGTGCAGATCCTAGACCGAGCCGTCCGCAGGTTGAGACGAAAGCAAGTACCCCTGGTAAAGGTTTTGTGGAGGAGCCAGCGGTACGAGGAGGCTATCTGGGATCCTGAGGCGGCAATGCGGGAGCGGTACCCGGAGCTTTTCGCGGGTACGTCTTTTCGGACCGGCTTCGGTCCTCTTTGAGTTTGTTATGATTATTTGGACATCTTTTTCCCGCACCCTAGTTGGCGCAAGTTTCGGGGACGAAACTTTCTTTGAGTTTGTTATATTGTAACGAATGTGTGCCCCAGACGTCTTTTAAGACGTCTGGGAGGTGGCCCAGACGTCGTACCAGACGTCTGGGATCACAACCAGACGTCTGATAAGACGTCTGGGATCATTTACAGACGTCTGGAAATCCGTTATTTTCGACACACGCGAGTCGCCTGCGCGCCTGAGCGCGCAGACCGCATATTCCCTCTTTTTTCTCTCTGCGGCTGCAGGCGGCCTGCCACCTCCTCTCTCCTCCTCGCGCGGCCTTAAAAGGGCCACGCCTCCCCTCCCGTCTCCACAGTCTCCTCCTTCTTCTCCTTCCTGTGCGCGAGAGCGAGCGGACGCGAGGGCGGCAGCGACGGCTGCAGTGAGCGCGGAGGTGCGGCGTGTGAGGGCGGAGCTCTGCCGTGAGGGCGAGCTCGCCGGAGCGGCTTGGCCGGCTGGCGGAGGGCTCAGGGGGCGCGGAGCGACGCGGAGAGGGACCTGCTGCGGTCTGAGCAGCAGGAGCGCGAGGTGCGACGCGGGCGGCGTCGCGAGCGGAGGCCGAGCAGGGTTCTGATTCTGGAAAAATTTCCAGAATCAGACGTCTGGGTTGATAGCCAGACGGCAAGGTAGACGTCTGTAAGATCATACAGACGTCTGAAAGGTGAGTTTTCCGCCTTCTTCTTCCTTCTTGTCGATTGACCGTACTGAGGGTGGGGGGTTGGCTGTGCGCAGGTTCGCTGATTCGCCATCCTTTGCGAATCAGACGTCTGGAAGTTGTACCAGACGGCTGGAGTGAC
The DNA here is from genome assembly GCA_037157565.1 of Thalassia testudinum. NCBI lineage: Eukaryota > Viridiplantae > Streptophyta > Magnoliopsida > Alismatales > Hydrocharitaceae > Thalassia > Thalassia testudinum. The sequence goes on along the minus strand of JAZHRO010000015.1, from coordinate 42,294,036 downwards.
CTACAGACGTCCGTATGGACCATCAAACATCTGGGGTATAGGACAGATGTCCCCGCAGACTTCTGGACGTCTGGGAAACCATGCTGAATAGGTAATTCTCTGATCCACCGTTTAAGATGTCTCGAAGGAGTTCCAGACGTCTGATTTTGCACAGTATCGTCTTTTTCGACCCGTTTAGGGCCCGTTCGGGCTCCGTTTTCCACGATTCGAGTTGCGTTCGTTTCAGAATTAATTCCTCTACCTGTCTACAGTAGCTATACACTATTTTGAGACACTCCTTGTGTTTGATCCTTGTGATAGGACCTCGTTCGGTTGCAGTCTTGAGAGTCGCGGAGGCACGCGGGATTCCCGATCACGCCCCCATTACTCCCGTTGTACCTGGTAGAGTGGCTTTAAGTATTAATAAAAATTTGTTAAAGTATGGAACCATAACTAGAACCTAGGACATTGCATGAATCCTAGGAATGAGAAATATATGGAATGATAGTTCCTAGGTGTTGCATGAATCCTAGGACCGGAAAACTACATTGTATGATAGACCCTAGGATATGGCATGAATCCTAGGATGGAAAAACTAGTGGAATATATAATAATGCAGTCTTGGAAAAATGGAAAGGAATATATGAAGCTGCCTGTAAATTGAATTCACAGCTGCCTGTTATGAATAAAGAAACATGATTGGGATCATGGTTGGTAAGAACGTGAAACCGGAAAGTAAGACATAAGATGTTCTGGAACCCTACGGGGAAGTAGGAGTAGAACTCCTGGAAAGGAAATGGAATAGAATTGGGGAAGTGAGCTGGCCCTTGAGTACAGAGTACCAAGGAGAGCGACTGTCCCCCTGTTTAGTGCAGAGCTGAGATAGCCACCCCAGGGACCCGGGGGTTAGGACTGGCCACTCTGTACCGACTTGTTGGCCCTCGTGTACGTAGTACCGAGGATAGCTAGTAGTGTTAGGAGAGTACTAGCTACCCCACGGGCCCCGGGGTTCTGTTAGCCTCCTTCACCGACTTGTTAGGCCCACTAGGGCAAACCAGGGTAGTCAGGCGAGGGTGCACGGACTGTGGAGGGGTTGGATCCCTGTTACTGAGAGGGCTCTGCCCTGGTTCCGTGCTGTGCGTTGGGCGCACCCGTTAACGGAAACGACTGACCGCGTGCCAGTGCGGGCTAGCTACCTGTGCGTTTATCGCGCGTGCCGTAGTCACTGTTACGTCTGTCAGTGACCTTGGGGTGGTTGACTGAGGGTAGGATCACCACGGGGGACTCTCCCGGCCAGGAGAGCACCACGTGCTACTTCTACTTTTGGAAAAGACTGCAATCAAGATCGTTCCCACTAGGACATTCGAGATCAAGTAAAGGATCTGAGAAATAAATGAAATAGTGAGAAAAATTGAAAGATGTGAATAAAGGAAGTAATAGAACATAATAGCTACTGTACACTCTACTGTTGCCTTTAGTTAGTTTGCCACTCTACTCAGCATTTTGCTGACGTGTTACACTCGTTACCTTTTTCAGGACCAGGTGTTGAGCAGCCAGGGTCGGCGGCTGCAGAGGACGCTGGGCCAAGTAGGGTCCAGTAGAGTTTACCACAGTCCTTGTACCTCTTTTGTTTCTGTTTTAGTGAGTAGTTTTTTTTTGTTTCCGCTGTACTTCTTTACCTGCAGTTCTTGTTATATGATAAATGTTGTTTTACTGTTGTGGTGGTACCTACTGTAGTAGTTTCTTTCCTTACTGCTGTACTTTCTTACTGTTAGTTATATTCATGCTGAATGTGGTTTATTTTACTGTCTTTTGGTTACTTCCTCGTTGGACGACTAGGTCTTGGGATTAGTCGAGTCGGTCCGGTTCTCGTGTCTCGTAGGGACTCGGGAACCGGGTCGTTACACTGGGTGTCTGCTAAAATGCAAACCGCCCAAGCCCTTACCTTATTCAGATGTAAATACTTTTCTTTTCTTCTTTTCCAATTTTTCTTATTTTTCAGTTAAGAGTTTCGGGGCAGCTTTCTATGGCTACCCAACCCACCCAAGACTCAACAAAAACTCTAAGTGCTAAGCATCTTTTTACGTGAATGTGACTCACTGATCGACAACTAGAATGGACTTTGGATTTCTACGCCCCTAAGTGACCTTGAAAAGAAATTCTGCCTAAAGGTGTATCTATCAAACTGGTAGATTTCTCCCTACTTTTTATTTTTATGAGGTCAACATAAGGGTGAACCCAGTGTATATCTCATCTACTTATTCTACATCCGTGCTTCTTCCTGAGTGTTTAGGAATTATTTGTGCATTCTTGTGAGTTGGGTTTTGGACAACTGGTCAACGGGTTATTACCCACAACAACTTGCCAGCTATACTCGTGCGGTGAAGTGTGACTTATTTCTTTTTTATCTTCTTTTCTATTTCTCTTTTTTTACTTTTCTTTGTGGATTTTCTTTTTAAGTAGGTGGCTTTCGTGGTCTAAGATTTACCTAAAGGTAGTAGAAAGAGAATAGTCATGTGACTGGGCTCTGGGCAACTGGCCAATGGGCTGTTACCCACGACAAGTTGCCAGCCAAACCACCCTAGAAAGTTCATTAGCTACCCAATTTTCTTTAAAACCATCAAAAAGTGAGTTAGTGCAAAGAATGTGTAGATGCTTAGACTATAAGTCTCCTCAAATCAGAGGGCAAGTTGATAAGTCGTGTACTTATCACCCCAACTTATTTAACTAATTAGAAATAAATTTAGGAATGGCAAGAACTCGAGAAACGCATCCACATTTTAGTGGACACCCAGGCTGATTAAGCCTGAAGACCTGAAGGATCTAAGTGTTTAGGTCCTAATATATTATTCTCTAAAGTTGAAAAACTCCAATGCCTAAATTTTCTTTTCTTAATTCAAAAATTATTTTTCTCTCTTGTTTTCTCAAAAATAAAGAGAAAATAAAGAGAATCTATGGAGATAATAAGATGATTCAGAGATGAATATCCATCCCCCAATGCCTATCTAATGCAATGTCCTCATTGTATTAAATGACATGAAAAAGAGTGGAGTAGAGAAGAAAACACCTTAATTTTGTAATTACCCGGTTAGCTCTGAGATGAAAACAAACTGTATAGGTGCTGAATTTATTGCCTTCAGCTAGGCACACTACTTAAATAAGGAGGAAATTAGAAATTCACAACTGCAGGTCAGGATCAAAATAAAAAGATCAATTTTTGGACCTGTAAGGAGAAGATGTCCACAGATGTGGACTAGGTTATGATGCAGACTCATGTCCCACGGTCGAGTGTAGCTAAGGTTCTAGATGAAAATTACCCAGAACCTGAGATCAGCATGCAAGTAGGGTCGGGCCTACGATTTATAAGGATGCAACCCAAGTCCAAAAAGTCAAACAATAGGAAAATCAAGATCAAAAAGATAATCAATAAATTTGTGCTTGGGTTGAACTTCCTTAGAATAAAAAATATCATAGTGGTCCTGATAAAAGGTTGGTGGTTTTAGGAAAATAGGAACCCTTAAAAAAAGAATTCTCCTTCCTTTGGAATTGGCTTCCCAGATCTTCATTTCCAGATTCCTATCCTCCACAATCACAGTTTCTGGGAGCTTACAAATGTCATCATCCCCGTATAAAATATCCAAGTCCAAGATTTATGGCTTAATCAAAATTGACTTGGGTTTGGTAATCTTAACAAGATAATCATCATTATGCTCAATGAGGTGTAATTGAGGAATGGGCTATGAATTGAATCATCCATGAAATAAGGATCTGAATCTACCATGCTAGCCCCAACAGGATCAATTTCCTCAATTATGAGGCCATCAAATGATTCATTGAATTCCTTAGGCCTAGTTGTCTCACTCAAATCATTTTCCTTAAACTCAAGTGAGACTTTACATAAAAATTTTTCACCTTCAGAATCAAAGAATTCTGGATCCACATTTATATATGTTCCAAAATCATCAATCATTTCCTAGCCCATGGAGACATACTTTTCCTCGTACCCTGGCTCAGTGATCTCGGGTGAAGTAATCAATTCATCATCAACTGGTTGCTCTAGAATAAATTGGTCATCCCCGATCTCATAAAATGTGTCCCCCTGGTTGGGCGTGTTTCGTGTGCTAGAAATCGAGGTTACAAGTAACCCGTCGTTGTAGTTGCAAAATACATCGATCAAATAAAATTTATATCAAAATTCCAAGGGAGTCCCAGGTCGAACACAGGGAGGCGACGTTTACTTTAGTTGAAAATCGCGCTTTGATTCGTTTCTTTTTGGTATTTTAGGGTTTTGTTATTTTTTTGTGTTTTTGAAATAAAAGATAAGCAAATGATTCACAAGATAGAGATGTGGAATAAATATGATATATATATATCAATTCAATGTCGATTACAATGAACTACAAAAGCATAAAAAGAGAGGGAGGTGAGAGGAAATCTCCCGAATTGACTGTTCGACGAGACAACGGCGCCTGGCGGAAGCTTGGATGAAAGAGGTGAGGAGCGGGACAACGGAGGTGAGATGCTGGAGGATATCGGGTTAAGGAAAGCTTCGGCGTAGCTCTGGAATGGAGGTGAGAAGACGGAGCTGATCTGCTACCGGAATGGAGGTGAGAGGATGGCTCCAAGGTGATGTGTAAAGGGAGATGGGAAGTTGGAGGAATATTTGGTGGGGCAGAGGTTCGCTACACTAATAGGCACCTTGGGAGCTTGAGAACAAGCTCTAATGGAGCATTGGTAGGCTTGCTAGAGCTTAGGAGTAGGTGGGAGTAGAGTAGGTAGAGATGGCTTGGAAGGGAGGGGGTGTAGGTCCTTTTCTAGTGGTGGAGAAAAAAAAAAAATTGTATCTGGGTCTTTACTGACGTCCACAAACGTCACTGCAGCTGTTGCTGAAGATCTGCCCTTCAATTGTTCTTGCTGGCGCGTATAGGCCTTTGGTGACGTCCATAAACGTTGTTGCAACTGTTGCTGAAGATCCACCTATCAAATCCTCTTGCTGGCATGCACAGACCATTAGTGACAGCTACAAGCGTCACTAAAGGTGCGTCGCTGAAGATTCGCGTGCCTCCCTGCTGGTGTGCGCTCCGCTGGCGTTGCGCACTTTGCGCACCCGTGTCGCGTGCGCGCTGGCGTGCGCTAGCATGCGCGTACGCGTATGCTGCGCTGTTGCTGCTGCGCGCTGAGTGGCTACTGCTGAGCGGCCGGCAAAATTGGAAATTGGGGGGCTGCGGGGATTCAAACCCACGCCCCTCCTTTGCAAGCCAGCGCTACCACCATTGTGGAAAGTGTGTGGATGTGTCGTGAGGAGGAGTTTGGTGCAAAGCTTCCCAGCCGTTGGATCTTGATCCAATGGCTAGGATTCAAGGGCGCAGATGAAGGAGTTGGGTGGTTGAAAAGATTTATGGTCGGGACCCTGTTAGGTGTGTTAATATGGTGATTTTATCATTGAAATGTGTATAGTGGTTAACCTAAATCGAGCCTAACCATCTCTTTACAAAATTTTTTACCTGGCCTACTTGATTTTATCTTGGTCACTTTTAGGCCCAGGGTCGAACTCAGGGAAGTGGGGTTAGAAGTCAAGTTTCTACGCCTTTCCTACAACAAATCTCTTCTGTTCGTTTATTATGTTTTTGGTATTTTTTTCTATTTAGATTTTTTTCTGATAATTCTTGTCCTTGAGGCACACTCTCAAAATTAGGTTCTTGGCTCTGAGCCAAATCAGGGTTTCAAAACGAGTCTTGCTATTTGCAAGACGGAGTACCTTCAAGTCAAGGATTATCTTTTCTCTTTTATATATATTTTTTTATCTTTTTATTGGCAAGAAAGAGAAATAGAAATAAAGTAAATATAGTATATATATATGTATATATTATATATGTATAAAGGGGTGGGGGTGGAGGTGGAGATGGAGTGTAGTGCGGTGTTGAGTCGGTCATCGTTTAGAAAGACACAACCAACAGGACGAGGTGCCGCGTTGAGTGTAGGATGGATGGTGGAAGATGTGTGCGAACACGCTTTTTGTACGCGTGTATCGGGGAATAACAACAATTGGTGCAGATATTCCCGCGATACCACGTATGGTGTGTGATATGAAAATATATATGTATATATATATATAGGTATGTAAATATATGTATAGATAGATATATGTATAGATATATATAGATAAGTATATGTGTATGTATATATATATATGTATACGTATATAAGTATATATATATATGTATATATATATATATATATATATATATAAATATATAGATGTATATATATATATATGTATATATGTATAACAATACTTAGTTATATAGGTACTACTATATATATAGATATAAGTATATATATATATGTATATAAATATATATAGATATAAATATATATATGTATATATATATAAGTATATATTAGTGTATAGGTGTGTGTACGAGAGTGTGTGTGTGTGCAGAGAGAGTGAGAGAGTGCTGTGAGAGAGAGAGAGAGAGACTAATGAAGAAGAAATGGCGTTTAGGCTGTCTGTAGCAGCGGGGTTGAGGTCTGGTGTCTCACGCGCGTGCATAGGAGCGTAGGTGCACTGAGACGCGCGCGCACGCAGGGAGTGAGCGCGAGGAAGAGAGGCCGTAGCGCACCGCGCTGCGTGAAGAGCGGGCGCTGAAGAAGCGGGCGGGCGGACGCGGGCAAAGGGAGACGCGGACGCAGACGTTGAAGCGGGCCGATACGCGGGGGGGTGTGGGCGCTGGCAGACGCACGGGCGGGTGCTGGAGCAGGACGCAGGGTGGGATGCGCACGCGGGCTAGCAGCAGATAAGTGAGAAACTTACCGGTCACCGCACTGTAGCCACAGTGTTTCGCTGAAACGCATGAACAGTGGCTACAGTGCCAGGGCAAGCCGTGCGACCGGGTGCGCTCAGTGCTGCTAAGCAGGGAATGGCGCGAGGAGGAAGCTGCCATGCTTTGCAGCCGCAGGGAAGAATTCAAAATCAAATAGAAATAAAAATAAAGATGGAAATTTTGCGAAGCAGCACTTGAAGAAAATGTGAATTGCGAGGCCATTTTATTCACTCTCATCCCCTCTCAATTAAATGCATGCATGCATGTACTTTCACAAATGCGACTATGGAAACCTAATATGCACTGATAATGCTAGGAAATAGCACAAGACGGCACAATTGCAGGTGTATTTTTGCTGTGCAATCATACCCCCATGCCTATCTTTTGTTAGTCCCTAGCAAAACATTTTTTTGTATTGTATTTAGAAATGATCTTTAGCTGAAGATTTTCTCCTGAGGCAACATAGGTGTATTTATTGTTGGATATTGTGAGAACCAATTGCAGAGAAGACTACCAGTACTTTAAGTCTCACATGACATAGATCATCTCTCGACTAACCCAGACTCTTGATATTTAAACCTTAAGTACAATTTCCAGGACCCAGGAGGTTTTTGCCGTACTCGAGAGCTCAAGAGGTTATGGCTTGTGCTTAGTGAAGGATCAAGATTGACCAGATGAACATTAAGACTCAAGCCCAGGGTTTCACGAATTTTTAAGTACAGGTTGGTCCCAGTTTCAGCTCGTGTCTTCAGATTGACCCTTAAAAAGATGACTGAAACTCAACTCCCATTTTCTGACATTTGTGGCTCAAAGAAAACAGGGTATTTGCAACTTACCCTGAAGAATTTTTGTAGGGGGAAGACTTTACAGATATTTGTGAGATATACCGACTTATTTGCATCTCTTTTTTTTTTTTTGAAACACATGTCAGTATATCTCTTACAACTTTATTTGGAGGAGCACACTTTTCTTTTTGGTGGAAAGATTCTCTCCTAAACATAAGACTAAAGCCTGGGATAAAAAGTCTACCTGCACGCATAGGTAAGGACTCCACCTTCCCTAATGAACACTAGGGTTGGATCTTATGTTCACCTGGTCTTTCTTGATATGTGTAGTGTGAACTAAGATTACTTAGGCACTCAAGTAGAAGCAAACCAGCAAATCCTATACTGGTGTCTCAGGTACAAGAATACGTCCTTAGTTAGGAGAGATTCTGATCTATCTTGTCAATGCTCAAGTGAATTAAGTCGAGCCTGAGCGAATCAAGCTTCAGTGGCCTGGAAAGTCTTCAAAATAGTGGTTGAATATCCATAAACACTTATTATATTTTTGTTTCAGCCTTCAGATCATTACTAAACACCCTTTATATATATATATATATAGATAGAAACTGCATGATATAATAAAATACCCAGATCCTATGGATGCCTATCCACCCCCCCATGCCATACGATGCTATGTCCTCATATGCATGCAGGGAAGGGTAGAGAAAGGACGAAAGATCGGGTAACAAGAGCTGAAGTGCAGGGTATATAGTAGGGTGGTAGGGTGGTGAAGTGAAAAGTGAAGTGAGCGTGACAGTGAAGTGAAAAGTGATGGTGGATAGTGAGTGTTGTTGGGGTGCCTCCCAACGAGCGTTGAATTTAACGTCCCCAGCTGGACTCAGAATGAGGCAAAGAATTAGTTACCCTCCAGCAGGGCAACGATTTCTCCAACGGGGGCAGGTTCATGAGCCAGATAGGGTTTCAAACGCTGCCCGTTGACCGTAAATTTATGCCCAGATTTGGGATCTTCGATCTCGACGGCCCCGTTGGGAAATGGTCTCGAGACCAAGAAAGGACCAGTCCATTTGGACTTCAGTTTCCCAGGAAAGAATTTGAGTCGGGCATTATAGAGCCAAACTTGCTGAGATGGCTCAAATTCTTTCTGGCGAATACGGCTGTCGTGAAAAGCCTTAGTGCGTTGTTTGAAAGTTACAGCAGAATCATAGGCTTCACGACGGAGCTCTTCCAGCTCCTGGAGTTGGAGTTTCCTTTCTTGACCACATAGGTCTGGATCGAGGTTACATTGGCGAACCGTCCAATAAGCGCGGTGCTCCAACTCCACGGGCAAATGACAAGGCTTCCCGTAAACGATTCTATAAGAAGATATACCAAGGGGAGCCCTGAAGGCAGTCCGATACGCCCAAAGTGCGTCAATCAGCTTGTCGGACCAATCCTTACGGTCAGGCCGAACCATTTTCTGGAGAATTTGCTTGATTTGCCGGTTAGACACCTCTGCCTGGCCGTTCGTCTGAGGATGATATGGGGATGCGATACGATGGTGGACTCCATATTTCCTCAGAAGTGCCCGAAAAGATGCATGGGTAAAGTGGCTTCCTCCATCCGAGATAATGGCTCGAGGGATCCCAAAGCGCGCAAAGATGTGGTCTTTGACAAATTGAGTGGATATAACATGGTCAGCACGGTGCGTGGGAATAGCCTCAATCCATTTCGAAACATAGTCAACAACCACAAGGATGAATTCGAAGCCGTTGGAAGGAGGAAAGGGACCCATGAAATCAATTCCCCAAATGTCGAAGATTTCTGCAGCTAGGATGGGTTGTAAGGGCATCATGTCATGACGTGACATTGACCCTAACGACTGGCACCTAGTGCAATGCTTGGCATAATTGTGTGCATCCTGGTGAAGGGAGGGCCAAAAGAAACCGCACTGCGACACCTTGGCTGCAGTTTTCCTCCCAGAGAAATGGCCTCCGCAGGCCTGATCATGGCAGAAGGATAGCACACTGGGGAATTTGCTGTCAGGAATATAGCGACGGATGATTTGATCAGCACCTATTCGAAAGAGAAGTGGATTATCCCAGAAATAATACTTTGCTTCTTCCATGAGATGCTCGCACTGGTTTTTAGGCCAGCCACGTGGAAGGGATCCAGAAGCAAGGTAATTGGCAATGTCGGCATACCACGGTCCACTCACCACATTAATTGCCAAAAGGTGTTCATCAGGAAAAATCTCACTGATCGGTAGAGTAAGTCCAATATGGTCAGGGTCCAGTCTGGAAAGGTGATTAGCCACAACATTCTAGGCTCCGGCCTTATCGCGGATCTCGATGTCAAATTCTTGGAGCAGAAGGATCCAACAAATCAGTCTAGGCTTGGCATCCTTCTTGTGCATGAGATGGCGAATGGCCGCGTGATTAGTGAAAATAATAACGTGTGAGCCTAGAAGGTAAGAGCGGAATTTCTCCAGCCCAAAGACGACCGCCAGTAGTTCTTTCTCAGTGGTAGTGTAATTACGTTGGGCCTCGTCCAACGTCTTACTGGCATAGTACACAATGAAGGGGTGTCTATCGCGTCTCTGTCCCAGGATGGCTCCGACTGCAAGGTCGGAAGCGTCACACATGAGTTCAAAGTCGAGGGACCAATCAGGTGGCTGGAGAATAGGGGCCTTGGTGACAGCATTACGCAGCTGCGTGAATGCTCGTATGCAGTCGGTGCCCATATCGAAGGGTACATCGGCCGATAGGAGATGCGTTAAAGGTCGAGAAATCTTGGAGAAATCTTTGATAAATCTCCTATAGAAACCGACTGTCCCAGGAAGGAGCGGATTTGCTCAATAGAGCCAAGCACAGGTAAATCAGCAATTACGTCAAGCTTAGCTCTGTCAACCTCGATACCCTTATCGGAGATGATATGCCCGAGAATAATTCCCTCGTGCACCATAAAATGACTTTTTTCCCAGGAAAGCATGAGGTTTACATCAATACATCTCCTAAGGATATGAGTCAGGTTGGCAAGATAGTCATCAAAAGATGGTCCAAAGATCGAAAAGTCATCCATGAAGACCTCGAGAAAGTCACCCACCATGTCATGGAAAGTTGCTGGCACGTTGCAAAGTCCAAACGGCATCCTTCTAAATGCAAAGGTGCCGAAGGGGCAGGTAAAAGTGGTTTTCTCTTAGTCCCGGGGGTCAATTGCCACCTGGTTATATCCTGAGAATCCATCCAGGAAACAGAAAAATTTATTTCCCGCTAATCGCTCCAGGATTTGGTCAATGAAAGGTAGCGGAAAGTGATCTTTCTTAGTTGCAGCATTGAGTTTCCTATAATCTACGCACACTCTCCAAGATGTAGGAGTGCATGTAGGGATGGATTCACCCCTGTCATTGACATGGATGGTGAGTCTCACCTTTTTGGGCACAACGTGAATGGGACTCACCCAGGGGCTATCGTTGATTGGGTAGATTATACCCGCATCTAGCCACTTAATGATTTCTTTCTTAACGACCTCCCGCATGTTAGGGTTGAGACGTCGCTGCATCTCGCGGGAAGGTTGAGCCTCCTCCTCCGTATATATACGGTGAGTGCAGTAGGAGGGGTTAATGCCAGATAAGTCTGATAAAGACCATCTAATGGCTACCTTATGTTCTATGAGGACCTTTGTTAGTTTGCACTCTTGCTCCTTGGTCAATTTTGAACTAATGATTACGGGGAGCATTTCATTTGGTCTCAAGAAAACATACTTAAATGTACTAGGCAGCTCTTTCAGCTCCGGAGTGGATGGTGAAAGGTCTGGCATTTCATGGGACGAGAGTGCCCCAGGCGGATCAGAGAACAAGTCAGGAGGAAGAAGTTGGCCCTCAGATTGGCCAAGAAGAGGGGCTTCTTGGATAGATGGATCCAAGAAGGAATAGCCCCAGTGAGAAGCATGTGGGCTCAAGGTCCCAGTGTGGATTTGCAAATTCGCCTGATTTGGCGGGAAAGAAAGGGCAATCCAGTCTTCAAGAGTGTGGACCGGCGGTGAGTAGCTCGGATATGACTCAGACCACGAGGTATGGGAAGCGGAGAAAACCTCATCAGAAGTCTGTCCAGGAGAAGGTACTGGACTTGGGAGGGATGGGGGAACGTCACAATATGTGTTGATCAGGCAGTCATCAGTGTTCAAAGGTAATCCGCAGCAGTCAGAATAGGTCCCAATTAGTCCGATACACGTGCAGACGGCCATGTCCTCGTCAGACGTGTCATCCTCGATGCAATCGCAATCAAAGTTCTTGGCTGCCTTGAAGATGTTAATCTTGAGCTTTTTAGATCCAACGGCAATCTCAATACAGCCCGACTCGCAGTCGATATGGGCGTGGGCTGTGGCCAAGAAAGGTTGACCAAGGATGATCGGACAATCAGAAAGTGAGTTAGGAACTTCCACATCTAAAACAAGAAAGTCAATAGGAAAACAGAGACTGTTGACCCTAACCACCACGTCTTCCACCACACCCTTTGGGATTTTGACAGAACAATTTGCCAACTGTAACGTGACAGGGGTGGGTTTCAGATTTCCCAAGGAAAATTTTTCGAGCATGATGGCCGGTATAAGATTGATGGAAGATCCTAGATCAAGCAGATCACGGTTAAAATTGCAGCCTTAGATGCTATAGGAAATCAGTGGTGTGCCTGGATCTTTCTACTTCGGTGGTAGATTTGACAGTATAGAACAACTCGCATGAGGCGAGAGAACCACCGGATTCTTAGTTTTCTTTGACTGTCGCTTGGGTGTTGTGTAGTCTTTGAAAAATCGGGCGACAGTAGGTATGTGGTCGATAGCCTCGAGCAGCGGTACCTTGATTTCTACATACCTGAGCAAATTTCGCAGGTTATCAAAGGCCTGTGTATCTTTCTTTTTGCCTTTTGGCTCCCTCAGTAGAGCCTCAGGGAATGGAATTGATTCTGGCACCAATTTGGGTGTATTGTCCTCTCATGAATGCGGTGCGCATCCTGAATGAGAGGGCGATGAAGAAGACGGGCCAGGATCAGGTCGAGGCAGATTGATGGTTTGCTTACCGCTCCTCGTAGTGATAGCATTGGACGATGAAGGTCTAGTGGGATCATACGGCGGAGGAGGGTTAGCAATAGGGACATAAGAGTGAGGTGCTGCAGCGAGATTAGCCTGAAATCCTGGTGGAATGCTCGGAGCCTGCAGAATTTGATGAACCTGCCCCTGAGAAGGTCGTACCTGTGGTTGAGGACCACAGGGTACGAAATTTCACGGGTTTGGAATAGGTTGGGCGGGAAGAGTGGCCTGAGATCGAGTCGCCATACGTAGTTGACTGATCTCAGCATTCTGCTATGCCAATTGGTGCTGAAGAGAGGTCATGTTCTCTTCATGGCGCTTTGACATTTCCGTCATCATTCGCATCAATTTGTCAAGAGGACTTGATGCGTGTTCGGTTTGCGGTACGCAAGGACCCGATGGTGGATTCACCATAGGATTAGACTGGGCCCTTGGGATGACGGGTGCAGATGGTCGCATTGGTCCACCCACGGGGTTTTGGTGCTATGGGTTGTTTGACCATGCGAAGTTTGGATGATTACGCCACCCTGGGTTATAAGTGGCAGAGAACGGGTTGTTCCCCAGGGTGCAAGCGTCTTCTATGCCAGAAGATGCGTTCGCATGTAAATATGCGTCCGAGCACACGGAGGCTTGGTCCTCTATGTCAAAATACTGGCTTGCAGAAGTCAGATCCACATGACTTACCGAGTCACTTGGCACGACACTTGGTAAGGAAGGTCTTACAGGGTTTCTCGGGATAAGCCTGGTGTTGGACGAATTGGGATTGTGACGAAGTGGTGAGGTGGGGGTGTTTGCCATAGAACGGGCGGGGTTGGCCAGAAGCTCGTCTAGCTTCTTGTGCACGACGGAGACTTCATCCAATTTTTGTCCGATAAGGCTAAGATCAGTGGATGAATGGGAGGGTCCCGTGTCAACTTCGTGGACATTTCGGGGCTGGCTGGTACGATTAAAGGCGACAATGGAGGCATTGTTCATTGAGTTTTCACTCATATTTTGAAATAATTCGAATGCTCCATTCTCGTCTTTATTCATAAAATTCCCTCCGTAGGAAGCGTCTGCAATCTGCTTCAAAGTCTCATTTAGCCCATAGTAGAAAATCTGGGCTATATGCCACTTAGGTAGACTGTGGTGTGGACACTTCCTGAGGAGGTCATTATATCTCTCCCATGCCTCATGAAATTGTTCGCCGCTTTGTTGCGTAAATGAAGTGATAGCACGGCGAAGCACATTGGTTCGCCCGATTGGGAAGAACTTCTTGAGAAACGGTGTTCGCATCTCTTCCCAAGAGTGGATGGTTCTCCCAAGAATGCGTAGCCACTGTGACGCTTTATCCCACAATGAAAACGGGAACATTTTCATGAGGACTATAGGTAACTCAATATTTCTAGGTTTAACAGTTTCAGCCAATCGAGTTAGGTCTTCTAAGTGGAGAAAAGGATCTTCACTTGCAAGACCATGGAAGTGAAAATTTATTAGGCCAATTATGTTAGGTTTCAGTTCAAAGTCGTCCCCGCCCATGGGGACCCGAATTTGTCCTATGGTCTCTGTAGCAGCGGGATTCTGATAAGAGCTAAGAGACCTAGGCTCCTCCCATTCGGGAGGGTTTTGCATTTCCTCCAATGTTTCCCTAATGGCTTCAATTTGCTCATTATACATTTCCATTTGGGCTTGGAGGCAGGTTATGGGATCTAAGGCTTCACCACTTGGTGGGTTTTGAGGGCGGTTTCCTCCCTCGGGATTCGGGGGTGGGTGTACAGCCATGTTTGTGGAGGAGGAGGACGATTCGGCTCCTTTTCTAAAATTATCAGGCAATTAAAACAGTTCAGGGTTTTGTGACCTCCTCCTAAACATGCACTACCGCAGGAAGAATTAGGGGGGATAAGAAGGGAAAGGAGATGAGAGAAATGACGCCGCAAAGGTACACTTGATGACAAATCAATTCAATCAAATTCCTAACCTCTACAGTGTGCCTTTAGACCTAAAGATCTAAGTTACCTACTATCATGACCTACGGAACTGAATGTGAGCACTGCGGAACCACCGGGCCAGATTGAAAGGCCGTTTGCCCTAGTCTTAGACACCCGATAGCATGCGGGAACCCTCACCAGCACGTAGGCACTACACGCACGTAGTTAGACCTCCAATCCTTAATAAGGGTCAAGTTACTACCAATTTTAGTTAGAGGCTTAGGATCAAGTGCTTCTGGAATGTGAAGGGCGTTGTTTACGGGTAATGCCCAAGTGATTGATTTTTCAAGTGTGTAAAAAAAGCATGCAACGGGGAAATCTCCCCGAATTGAAGTTTTAATTGGTGAATGGTTTTTAGAATTCAGCCTTAAGTAGTATGGATTTTATGATTTCTCTGGATTACCAATTCAACCAATCTTCAGGTTTTGAGAGAATACAAGTTTTCTTCTAAGCCCAACAAACCCTTCTTCAATGTCAATTGGTTAATGCATGCTAAAATGCAATGGGATTCCCTAAATGGAGATTTCTATGTGTGGATGCACGAATCAGTTTTAGATTAGTGTATAAGGGAGCCAAAGCACTTCAATTCCGTGCTCCCAATCACCAAAAATGATTTCCACACACAAGGCTCAACCAAAAGATAAAGAGAATCAAATTGTTGGGGTTGAAATATTCGGGATCGAATCTTAGGCACGTGAAAGGTCGTGGTGGGGTTGGAATCAACTCAATTCCATGTCTCCCCACCAAAAATGTGATCCCAAATTGCAGATAAGTGAGGCAAAGAGGGGTGGCAATCAGTCTTTTTATTTGCCTCAAAGAATACTTCACACGGCACAAAATTCAACAATCAAGATTCTTGGATTTTCGCTATGCGAAGTAAGGCGGGAAATCCCGGGGCGGTGGGAGTAAGGGCAAACAATCAAACAAGTGAATTTTAATCTACTTGCCCCAAGAGATCCCAAGAAGTTTTTCTAG
This sequence comes from Thalassia testudinum, assembly GCA_037157565.1. Lineage (NCBI taxonomy): Eukaryota > Viridiplantae > Streptophyta > Magnoliopsida > Alismatales > Hydrocharitaceae > Thalassia > Thalassia testudinum. The sequence continues at coordinate 42,278,445 of JAZHRO010000015.1, read as the reverse complement.
CTTTTTAGTTTTTTAGTTTTTTTTTTTATTAAGGTGACAAGTTAACCTAGGTTGCTAAGAAAGAAAGACCTACTTGTTCAGCCACGTGTGTGAAGCTCCAGTGCGGTGTCGGCGTCTTCATGGACTCGTTCCCGCCTTGGACCTGCCCACGTTTCCGACTTCGTCTGCCTACCTTCTCCTTGCAACAGGTTCACCTGCATAGCAATAAACAAAAACACTCGTGAAGAGAGAAGAGAAAAATGAAAGGAATGGAATAGAAACTTACTTGCATACGCACTTCCCCGGCAATGGCGCCATGAAAAGATTTATGGTCGGGACCCGGTTAGGTGTGTTAATATGGTGATTTTATCGTTGAAATGTGTATAGTGGTCAACCTAAATCAAGCCTAACCATCTCTTTACAAAATTTTTTACTTGGCCTACTTGATTTTATCTTGGTCACTTTTAGGCCCAAGGTCGAACTCAGGGAAGTGGGGTTAGAATTCAAGTTTCTACGCCTTTCCTACAACGAATCTCTTTCGTTTGGTTATTATGTTTTTGGTGTTTTTTTTTTCTATTTAGATTTTTTTTTTGATAATTCTTATCCTTAAGGCATACTCTCAAAATTAGGTTCTTGGCTCTGAGCCAAATTAGGGTTTCAAAATGGGTCTTGCTATTCGCAAGACAGAGTACCTGCAAGTCAAGGATTATCTTTTCTCTTTTATATATATATTTTTTATCTTTTTATTGGCAAGAAAGAGAAATAGAAATAAAGTAAATATAGTATATATATGTATATATTATATATTTATAAAGGGGTGGGGGTGGAGGCGGAGATGGAGTGTAGCACGGTGTCGAGTTGATCGTCGTCTAGAAAGACGCCACCAATAGGACGAGGTGCCACGTGGAGTGTAGGATGGATGATGGAAGATGTGTGTGAACACTCTTTTTGTACGCATGTATCGGGGAATATCAGCAATTGGTGCAGATATTCCCGCGATATCACGTATCGTGTGTGACATGAAAATATATATGTATATATGTAAATATATATTTCTATATGTGTATACATATATATATATATATATATATATATATATATATATGGTTATAACTATATAGGTATATGTGTGTATATATATATATGCATATATATATAGGTATGTAAATATAAGTATAGATAGATATATGTGTGTGTGTGTGTATATATATATATATATATATATATATATATATATATATAGATATGTATATGTGCGTATATAATACTACATAGATGTATATATATATATGTGTATGTATATAGTAAGATATGTATATATAGATATATGTAGATATATATATATATATATATGTATATGTATGTATGTATATATAGTTATAGATATATATGTATATATGTATGTATATATATATATATATATAAGTATATGTGTATATATATGCATATATATATGTATACGTATATAAGTATATATATATATGTATATATATATATATATATAAATATATAGATGTATATATATATATGTATATATGTATAATAATACTTAGTTATATAGGTACTACTATATATACAGATATAAGTATATATATATATGTATATAAATATATATAGATATAAATATATATATGTATATATATATATAAGTATATATTAGTGTATAGGTGTGTGTACGAGAGTGTGAGTGTCTGTGTGCGTGTGTGTGTGCAGAGTGAGAGTGAGAGAGTGCTGTGTGAGAGAGAGAGAGAGAGACTGCTGAAGAAGAAACGGTGTTTAAGCCATCTGCAGCAGCGGGGCCAACATCTGGTGTCACACGTGTGCGCACAGGCGCGTAGGTGCGCGGAGACGCATGCGCACGCAGGGAGTGAGCGCGAGGAAGAGAGGCTGCAGTGCACTGCGCTGCGTGAAGAGTGGGCGCTGAAGAAGCAGGTGGGCGTACGCTGGCGAAGGGAGAGGGCGAAGACGCTGAAGCAGGCGGATACGCGTGTGGGTGCGGGCACTAGAGCGGGACGCGGGGCGGGATGCGCACACGGGCTAGCAGCGGTTGCGGTGCGTCGAGTGACCGGATAAGTGAGAAACTTACCGGTCACCGCACTGTAGCCACAGTGTTCCGCTGAAATGCGTGAACAGTGGCTACAATGTCGGGGCGAGCCGCGCGACCGGGTACGCCCGGTGCTGTGAGTGCGGGAGGCTTGCGGTTGGCGCGCGCGTGGAAGGGTTGCGCCGGCTGGTTGCGGGCGGAAAGAGCGCGACAAGGCACACGGAGGGGGAGGCAATGGCACCTGTAGGCGCGCGCTGGAGGCGAGGGCGGCCTGCAGGCGTGCGCTGGAGGGCCTTGTGGCTGCTGCCGCCTTGCTGTTGCTGCTGCGTGCGGAGCTTTGAGCTTCAAAGCTAGAAGCTCTGTGGCAATGGTGGAAGTGCTTCAAACGAAGAAATAGGGAAAGAAACACCACGTCCATCGGCTCTTTGATGAGCTGGGCAGTGGTGGACTCACGGTGGTTGTTGTGCACCACCATGAGGTACTCCTGCCCGCAGAGTGTCTCCTTAGAGGAGGAGGGCCTAAGTATGGAGGGAGAGGGGAGGAGGCGGCCTGGAGAAGAAGAGCTGCGTTGGGTTTTTTTTTGGTGTGGACCAGGCTCTCCTTGCAAAGGAGCCGTGCCTGTTTTATAGAGGAAGAAAGCATGCACCGCCATGCCTTGGCTGTGCATGCGGCTGTGCATGGCTTGGCAAGGCCTGGCAGGGCATGCTGACCAGGGAATGGCGCGAGGAGGAAGCTGCCATGCTTTGCAGCCGCGGGGAAGAATTCAAAATCAAGTAGAAATAAAAATAAAGATGGAAATTTTGCGAAGCAGCACTTGAAGAAAATGTGAATTGCGAGGCCATTTTATTCACTCTCCTTCCCTCTCAATTAAATGCATGCATGCATGTATTTTCACAAATGCGACTATGGAAACCTAATATGCACTGGTAATGCTAGGAAATAGCACAAGATGGCACAATTGCAGGTGTATTTTTACGGTGCAATCAGCGGTGCTGTTGGCCGGTGTTGGGCGGTCTGGATGGCGCCACATTGCACCAGTTGGGCCGTCCATCTTCTTCTTCTTGTAGAGGGTGCTACGGTGCTTAGATCAAGGTGATTCTCACGATGTCAAACTGCGATCGTTGCTCCGGATCCATCCGTACGGTCGGATTTTCCATCCGAAACCCGTATGGATGTCACATTGCCCCCTGGCTGTTGATCTTCCTCGGGTTTAATGTGATGCTACAGGACTCTGATCTAGATGATTTTAGAGGCGTTAGTCTCCGATCGTCATCCCGATCAGATCCATATGGTTTGATCGTCCATCCGAGGCCCTGAAATAAATCCTCTTTTCTCCTGACCATAAAAAGGACCTAATTAACCTAAAATATAAACAACTACTCTAAATGCAGAATGATGCATGCTATGCAATATTTATATCATGATATGCAGTGCTAAGCTCAGGAACTATCACAAATGAGCATTTTACGATGAATTTATACGTGTTTATCATACCCCCATGCTTACTTTTTGCTAGTCCCTAGAAAAATTAAACTAGATGCTATGTAAATCAGTAGAATCAGGGTTCGAGTATTTAGGCAAAATTCATTGATTGCTTTAGAAAGCCTCATCCCCAAGATCGAATTACAAAAACTCAACAGTGCCCGGGTGCCTGCTAGAATGCAGACCGTCCGAGCCCTCGCCTTATTTGAGAAGATAATTTTTTTTTTCTAATTTATTTGTACTTTTGTAGTTTGAGAGTTACGGAATAACTTTTTACGGCTACCCTACCCACCCAAGACTCGAAACGGACTCTAAGTGCTAAGCATCTTTGTGAAAAAGTGATAGACTCACAAAATGGCCGTTAAGACGGACTTCAGGTTTTTACGACCCTAGGTGACCTTGCCTAAAGGTTTATCTTTACGATCAGTAGCTTTCTCCCTACTTCTTTTATTTATGGGGTCAACACAAGGGTGAATCCAGTGTATATCTCCCCGGTTTATTCTACTTCCCCACTTCTTCCCTAACTGTTTTGGGAATTATTGTGCATTTTTTGTGAGCTAGGTTCTGGACAACCAGCCGATGAGCTGTTACCACCGACAACTTGCCAGCCATACTCATGCGGTGAAGTGTGATTTTATTTATTTATTTTTCTCCTTTTTTTTCTTTTTCTTTCTTCTTTTTTTTTTTTACGTAGGTGGCTTCCTTGATCTAAGATTTACCTAAAGGCAGTACAACGAAAATGGTCTTGTGGCTGGTCTCTGGACAACTGGCCGATGAGCTGTTACCATCGACAACTTGCCAGCCATACCACCCAAGTTGGTCCATTAGCTACCCAATTTTCGTAAAAACCGCCGGAAAGTGAGTCAGTGCAAAATAATGTGTGTAGATGCTTAGGCTTAAAGTCCCCCCAAATCAGAGGGTGGGTTGATAAGTTGCATACTTATCATCCCAAATTATCTACCAAATTAAAATAAATTTTAATTGGCGAGGACTCGAGACTAAATCCACATTAGAGTGGACACCTGGGCTAATTAAGCCCGAAGACCTAAAGAGTCTAAGTATTCAGGTCTCAAAGAATCAATTCCTAAAGTTTACAACTCCTAATCCTAAGTTCTCATCTCCTAATTCTAAAATTTTTTTTAACAAGAATAAAATAATAGGAAATTACTGCTACAGCTGACAAAAAGGTTATAAAATATGTCCACCCCCCCATGCTTAGCTTTTGCAATGTCCTCATTGTGAAAAAAAATGAAAGCATGCAAGAGAGTAGTAGTGGAAGAATAACACCTGGTTTCCGTGAGACACTGGTCAGCTTGGAACAGTCTTTACATGTGCTAAGTTTAGTGCCTTTAGCTAGGTGAGGTTCTCAATCAACAATAACTAAACATTGAGGCCACAACAACACAGTTTTCGGGCCCCCAGGTATGGGTCCTGGAGAGTGAAAATGGGCTTACCAAAGAGATGAACAATGAAAGTGGTAAGCTGGTGGTGCAGGGAGAGCCCAAATGGTCTCCAATAGGAGTTTTGTTGATTTATTACAGAGGAAGTGTAGTTGGATATAGAATTTATGTAATGGTTGGGTAAAAAAGACGATGAGGGTTTTGTGATGTGCTGGGGATTTGTGGGTATCCTAGAATACCTAATGTTTGAAGAGTTCTTCCCCAATGTTCAATTTCATCCTCACACTCTAGGTTCTTAAACCAACCATCCTGATCCTTAGAATTCCCACCCACAAGTTTGACCTCAAACTCTAAGCATTCAGGATAAGGATATTGTTGGATTTTATCTTGATCACGTGAATCATTCAACAATTTTTTGATTTCATGTATATCTTCCTCATCCCGTGTTGCTACAATTGGTCGCATTTTTGCTTTGTCCTCAATTATTTCAGCAACTGTGTGATCTTCTTCTTGAGTTTGGGTTGAGTTGGCCATTAAAAGGTTGTCTAAGGTATGTATAGCCATTACTTCCTCTATTCTGCCAAGCTCCTCCATCAAACCACACTTAGTTTTATTCTTCTTTGAGACCTCAAAAATATTGAATCGATTTGTCTTATCCCCTGAGGCCATTTCTATATTTCCTGATTCACAATCAATCCTCGCCTTGGCAGTAGCCAGGAAAGGTCTTCCCAAAATAATCGGGGTGTGGTTGAGCTATTTTGGGGCTTCCATGTCCAGGACCATGAAATCAGCAAGGTAATGTAAATCATTAACCTTGACTAAAACATCCTCCAAAATACCCCTTGGTTTTGTAATGGATCTATCGGCTAACTGCAAGGTTGTCATTGTGTTTTAGGTAGCCTAGACCCAATTCCATGTGTAGTGAGGTGGGGATCACATTAATGGAAGCGCCTAAGTTGAGGAGGGCCCGGTCAGAAGTAACGTTTCCTATTGTGCAGGAAATCAGTGGGGCTTCCGGGTCCTGCTTCTTAGGAGGTAGCTTGTTTATGATCAATGTGCTTGTGTTATCGGACAAAACTACTCTCCTATTGATTTCAGATTTTGCTCTACGCCTTTCTTTATATGCATTCAGTAAACCTATGGCATAGGCAGGGATTGATCCGATAGTCGCGAGGAGTAAAATGATTATTAATTTGAAAGCCTGAAGTAAGGACATCCTTTCCTCCAATTTCTCCTTTGACTTTTTCTGTTTGCCCATTCAACAACAACATACTCCCGAATCAGACCCTGATGTTTTGTTGATCACATTCTTAGTTGGGAGTTTGGAATTCTTGATATGGAGCCTAATGGGGTTGACATGGGGTTGGGTAGGTCCCTTGCGTTTACTACCACTCCTCAAGGTGATGGTGTTTGTCATGGAAAAATGCTGTTGGTTAGTGCCTTGGGGAGGGTTGGGCAAAACAGGAGGCTCTTGGTTGATTATGGTAGGAACTTGATTAGCTCCGGTAGGGGCTGGGGTAGCCTGATAGATAGCATGAGCTTGAGCATGTGACTCCCCATCATTACCAAGCCCTTGAGGCCCAGCGCCTTGGTTCTGAACATTCCGTGGGTTTGGTATAGAATGTGATGGTAGAGATCTGAGCTACCGGTTGTTTGTACTAAGTCCAGATTGCAAGGTGTCCATCAAAGTTTTCATCTGTTGCATGAGCTGGAGCATTGACCCTTGCATTTCTACCATTTTCAGGTTCAAGTCAGCCTGCTCGGCAGGTTGTTGAGCATTCCACATGGGCTGATTAACCTGATTTAGGGGCAACTGAGTATATACATGACCCTGACCCATTGGTTTTTGCGGTACATAGTTGTTGGGTTGATATTGGGTCTGCTGACCTTGATCTTTCCAAGAGAAGTTAGGATGATTTTTCCAACCAGAATTGTAGGAATTCGAATAAGGGTTGGACCTAACATTCTCTTGCACAGCATGAACATCCTCATAGGATGAGGATGAAGAAGGATCAGAAAGACTGGGATCAAAGGCCCCAGTTTGGAACCCATAAGGTTCCGACAAAAGTTGGCTCGAAGGTCGAGCCGTCTCTAGTTGGTTCACAAACTCCCGTCCCGTAGGAGTTTGAGAAGAATGGAATCTCAATCCCTGGGATTGAGCAGATCTAGAAAAATTAGAGTTTCCGAAAATCCACTCTTCCATTCGTTTAGTAACCAGATCCATCTTATCTAATCTATTGCAGATCAATTCCATATCAAATGTATGAGAATCTTGGACCTCATTGGCATTTGATATAATTTGTTGGGATCGGTTGAAGGTTTTCATGGAGGCATGGTTTAAAGAATTTTTGCTCATTTCTTCAAACAAAACATACGCGCTATCTGCGTCCTTGTTGAGGAAATTACCTCCGTAAGAAGCGTCCACATGATTATGGAGTTGATCATTCAACCCGTGATAAAAAATCTACACAAGCTGCCACTTAGGCACCTCATGGTGTGGACACTTTTGCAATAGATCCTGGAATCTCTCCAAGGCCTCATGAAACGGTTCCCCCTGCCGTTGGGCAAAAGTGGTAATTGCCCATCGCAATGCATTGGTTCGCCCAATTGGGAAGAATTTCTTTAGGAAGGCCGATTTCAAAGCTGTCCAAATAGTAATCGGTCTTCCAATGGTACGATACCAATGTGAGGCCTTATCCTTGAGTGAATGGGGGAAAAGCCTCATGAGCATCTGTTCTTCATCCACATTCCGCGATTTGGTAGTCTGAACCAGAGTGGTCAGGTCTTCCAAATGTTGGAATGGGTAATCTGAGCCAAGCCCGTGAAAGTGTTTAATTAGACTCAAAACCTGGGGCTTGATCTCAACATCTTCGACGGGGATTACAATGCTGGGATGATCCTCATAATTTGAAGGATCATAAAAATCCTTCAAGGGATGAGTACCTTGACCATTCATTTGTTGGAACCATTGCTGCATTTCTTCCAACTGCCTCTGAATTAGCTCCTGCTGGTTCGGAGGCAGGGGAGGTGGTTGTTGATCAGCCATGGGATCTACTTGGCTAAAGCTCAACCTCTGCCTCCGAGAATGGTCTAAAGGTCCTTCCAAACGAGGGTTCAATGACCTCCTTCCAATCATACACTGGAAGGAAGTTGGAAGGACGAGGAAGAGAAGGGACCTTGCAGCACAAAAAATACAAGCCTATCCTTAGATGGGGTAGCCTAAGGTCTACTGACTCTCAAAATCCGTCTTAAGATTATGGAGGATTTACTCTACTTATGTCCAGGCAATCCAACTAGTTAGAAGGAGGGACTGGGGAGAAGGTTCTTCCTTTGGCTTGCACCTCCGGTTCCTAGTGTACCCCCCAGCCGTGGTTGTTTGACGCTACTCCCCTAACTAGACATTAGATTAACTAGAATAAGCAGGTTAATCGTGAATAATCTCAATTTGGATCCCGATGAGCAAATGAATCCTTAGGGCCAACGTTTAATTGATTTTAGTTAGGCTTGGGAAATTGGTGCTCTGGAATGTGATGGGCCCTTAATGGGTTGTGCCCTTAATGATTTGTTTGAGAACATGTGAATGTGAACAACCAAGAGGTTTTTAAGCAAGATTATTAATGATGAGGTGAATTTTAGGATTCAAATCTTACTTAATAGCTTTTAGGATTCAAATATTAGGTGTTTTCAACCAAGTTTTGTGAGGCAAACCAAGTTTGTTGTTGAAAGCACGTGTTCAAGTATTTTCCTTTAGAAATCAAGAAAAATATGGAGTGCCTGGCTTGACCTAATTATTGAATCCTATGGGGTTGCTAGAAAATGAACCTCTTTTAGATTAGGTGGTGCGGCCCAAACAATTCACTTAATTAGCTCAAATGCACCACTGATTAAGGCACACAAAAAAGATGGTTAACCTAATATGATTTCTACTCTTTTATGTGTTGAATTCGTGTACTGGGTCCACAGGTCGGAAGCCCGGCTGAGTAGATGAAAATCAAGTGCAATTATGTGCCTCAAATGTGGGTGTATAGAGTGTGTAAATTGATTTGTCCCACAGAAATATCTTTTTGTTTTTTTTATATAAGATGTGGGTGAGATGGGTGAAGGTGGCAAACAAGACAAACAAAGTCTATCCTAGGGTTTATGCAAACACCTAAGTAGATTAAGTCTTGGTTATGATTGTGGCGAAATGAATTAGTGGGGGGGAAAGTGGAGGACACTTACAGAGTACTCTACCCGCACTTTACTCTGATCTATCGCAGTTGAATCTCCATGCTAGGGTACCTGCAAGACAGTAGATCAAAGACAAGTATGGTTAGTGCTATGTAAATGCAAAGAAGCATGATAAACAATAAAGTAAATTCCGTTGCCTCCTTGGCAACGGCGCCAAAATGGTTGTGTCGTGTTTCACGTGTTAGAAATTGAGGTTACAAGTAACCCATTGTTGTAGTTGCAAAACATGTTGATCAGATAAAATTTATACCGAAACTCCAAGGGAGTCCAGAGTCGAACACAGGGAGGCGACGTTTACTTTAGTTGAAAATCGCGCTTTGATTCATTTCTTTTTGGTTTTTTAGGGTTTTGTTATTTTTTTGCGTTTTTGAAATAAAAGACAAGCAAATGATTCATAAGATAGAGATGTGGAACAAATATGATATATATATCAATTCAATGTCGATTACAATGAACTACAAAAGCATAAAAAGAGAGAGAGGTGAGAGGAAATCTCCCGAATCGGCTGTTCGGCGAGACGACGGTGCCTGGCGGAAGCTTAAACGAAGGAGGTGAGGAGCAAGATGATGGAGGTGAGATGTTGGAGGCTGTCGGGTTGAGGAAAGCTTCCACATAGCTCTGGAATGGAGGTGAGAAGACGGAGTTGATCTGCTACTGGAATGGAGGTGAGAGGATGGCTCCAAGGTGATATATGAAGGGAGATGGGAAGTTGGAGGAATATTTGGTGGGGCAGAGGTTCGCTACACTAATAGGCACCTTGGGAGCTTGAGAACAAGCTCTAATGGAGCATTGGTAGGCTTGCTAGATCTTGGGAGAGGTGGGAGTAGAGTGGATAGAGATGGCTTGGAAGGGAGGGGGTGTAGGTCCTTTTATAGTGGTGAAGAGGCAAAAATCGTATCTGGGTCTTTACTGACGTCCACAAACATTGCTGCAGCTGTCGCTGAAGATCCGCCCTTCAATTGTTCTTGCTAGCGTGCACGGGCCTTTGGTGACATCCATAAACGTCGCTGCTAGCAGCTGTCGCTGAAGATCCGCCTATCAAATCCTCTTGCTGGCATGTGCAGACCATTAGTGATAGCTACAAGCATCACTAAAGGTGCATCGCTGAAGATCCACGCGCCTCCCTGCTGGCGTGCGCTCCACTGGCGTTGCACGCTTCTTGTACCCGTGTCGCGTACGCGCTGGCGTGCGCTGGCATGCGCGTACGCGTACGCTACGCTATTGCTGCTGCATGCTGTGCAGCTGCTACTGAGCGGCCGGCGAAATTGGAAATTGGGGGGGCTGCGGGGATTCGAACCCGTGCCCCTCCTTTGCAAGCCAGCACTACCACCATTGCGGCAAGTGTGTGGATGTGTCGTGAGGAGGAGTTTGGTGCAAAGCTTCCCAGCCATTGGATCTTGATCCAATGGCTAGGATTCAAGGGTGTGGATGAAGAAGGAGTTGGGCGGTGCTGCTGGCCGGTGTTCGGTGGTCTAGATGACACCACGTGGTGCCATCTGGGTCGTCCATCTTCTTCTTGTAGAGGGTGCTATGGTGCTTAGATCAAGGTGATTCTCACGATGCCGAATTGCGATCGTCGCTCCGGATCCATCCGTAAGGTCGGATTTTCCATTCAAAACCCGTGTGGACGTCGCATTGCCCCCTTGACCGTTGATCTTCCTCGGGTTTAATGTGATGCTACAGGACTCTGATCTGGATGATTTTAGAGGCGTTAGTCTCCGATCGTCGTCCCAATCAGATATGTATGGTCTGATTGTCCATCCGAGGCCCTGAAATAAATCCCCTTTTCTCCTGACCATAAAAAAGACCTAATTAACCTAAAATATAAACAACTACTCTAAATGCAGAATGATGCATGCTATGCAATATTTACATCATGATATGCAGTGCTAAGCCCAGGAACTATCACAAATAATCATTTTACGATGAATTTATACGTGTTTATCACCCCTCTACAGGTGTCTGAGCGAGTTCTGACATTAGCTTTCCTGAAGGGGGTTCATCCTGGAAATTATCACAAGATTGGACTAGAGCAATCACAAATCTCATCCTCAATTTTGACAATTTCCCAAGTTAAAACTCACCCGGGTCCTTATCCATAACATCTTGGAGCCAATCCAACAAATATTTGTTAAGATCAATCATTTCAATCAAAGACTCTGATTCTTCAGTATAGAGTGTTGGCTGAGTTTCTAAAGATTGAATGGTGTTCCTTAAGTTAGCCAACACCCTATCTTGGACTTGGTTCACCTAAACCAAATGGTTTGATTTAGGGTTAGATGGGTTCGGGTTCAATCTAGGGGAGTCAAGGAATTGAGGTTCTCGGTGTCCTCTCTGATAATAGGTCACTTTAGGTTGTTCAAAGAGGGGTGGTGTCCTATATGCAGTGTAGTCCTATGAAGGGTAGGGATTATAATCAGCATATCCTTCTTAATTGTAGATCGTATTAGGTTGTCCATAAGAGGGTGATGATCTATAATCGGTGTAGCTCGGAGAAGGATAAAAATCAAAATCATGGTGTCTAAGGTTAGACCTTGGACACGGAGGTCCGAAATTGTATCCCCAATCAGAATTATCCCAACTAGTAGATGGGTGAGAATAAGTTTGGTTGAGATAATAATCTTCTTGGGAATAAGTAGTGGTAGGAGGGTAGGAGTGGAAATGCGAGTAGGATGTGGAAGGATCCACGATGAAACAGGAGGAAAAGAAAGGTGCCCTGTAATACAAACAATCAAACCTGTCCTTAAGTGGGATGGCCTAAAGATCTATAGACTCCCAGAACCCGTATCGAGATGAAAGAAATGATTTGGTCTACTTTTTTCCGATCAATCCAACCAGTTAAAGGGAAGGATTAGGGAGAAGGTTCTTCCTTTGGCTTTCGCCTCAGGTTCCTTTGATACCCCCCAACCGTGGTCGTTTGACACTACTCCCCTAGCTAGAAATCAGAATGAACTAGTAGAAGCAGATTAATTGAAAATAATCTCGATCTGGGTCTCGAAGAGTGACTCCAATCCTTAAGGCCAATGTCTACTCTATTTTAATTAGGCTTAGGTTTGAATGTGCATGGGAATGTGATGGGACCTTTATCTAGGTTGTGCCCTTAATGATTGATTGAGATGTGTGAATGAATGCACAACTAGGGTTTTCAAGCAAGATTATTTGAATGAGTGGATTTTAGAGTTCAAATCTTGCTTAAGTAGCTTTCAGGGTTTGAATTAAGGTGAATTCAATCAAGTTCAGGAGGCACACCAGGATTTGCAACCATGAGTGAAGATGTTTTCCTTTGAAATCAAAATAAGATGGAGTGTCTGATACTGGCCTTAAATGTTAACCCCAATGACCAAGTTACTTGATGAATTATTTTTAGATGGAGTAGTGAAACCCAAATAACTCAAACAATTGGCCTGATACACCACTTAATTAGGCACACAAGTGGTTACCTAGTCTGATTTCTACTCGATTATGTGTTCGTTTGCATGTACTTGCTCCAAAGATTGGGTTACCGGTTGAGTATGAAAAATCAGAAGAGGTTGTGTACCTTTGTGGGAATTTTTTAATTTTTTTTTATAAGCGGAGGGTGAGGCAGGTGGAAGTGACAAACAAACAACTAGAACTAACCGTAGGATTTATGCAAGCTCCTAGGTTAATTAGGGTTTGTGTTATTAGGTGGTGGAGTGAAATCTGAGGGGTGGCTGGTAGGGATATACCTACAGACCCTTCAACAGCACTTTACTCCAATCTTACAGCTCTAACTCATCTCAAAAGAGTACCTGCAACCATAGTAAGAAAAGAGAAAAGTGAGGTAAAAGACAAGTAAGGTGGAAAACGCAGGAAATCAAATAGTGTTTCCTCCTCAGCAACAATGCCAAAATGATGAACGGAATTTTATACGCATAAAAGTTTGAGTTTGAAAATCCATCGTTATAGTTGCGTAAAAATCCGCTATCAAATACAATTTATAACCGAAACTCTGGTGAGTGCCGAGTTGAACACGGGGAGGTGAATGTTTGATTAAAAATCGCGTTTATAATTATTATCATGAAGTAGATTAGCTGTTCGAAATTAATCTATGTTAGCTATTCTACTTAAAGAATAAATAATAGAAGAAAGAGAAAGAATAATGCAAAGAAAGAGAAAATAGGGAGAGAATGAACAAATATTTTATAACTATAGAATCATGTCCATTACATCTACTTGCAACAACTAGAAAGTGGTAAAAAGAGTGGGATGAGAGAATCCTCTTCGACAGCTGCTTGGAGGGCGAGCTGCATTGACGGAGCGCCTAGATGATGGGGATGAGATGCTGGATGAGGGAGAACGAAGATGGAGGACGGAGAATGAAGTAGGGCGATGTCGTAGCGGGATCCGCTTCCCAAATGGCAGTGAGAGGACAACCACGGGTGCTCCATGAACGAGGATGAGAAGATGGAAAAATTATATTTAATACTCTAATGGAGCATCCCGGGTATGGGACCAACTGGTAGAGCTTTCAAGGAGGTGAGAGGAGAAGAGAAGGGATGATCAAATGACTGGTAGTGGTGCCCTTTTTATAAGTGTACAAATTGAGGGCAAAAGGGTCTTTTAAGACTTAAAAATTAATGCTGGGGTCTTTAGTGACAGATATAAACGTCATTATAAGTGAAAGTTGCTAAACCCATGCATGAAGGATGTAAAGACCCGTCCTGATTTTAGCCTTTTAAGATGTCTGGAGTGTCAGTTAGACGTCTGGCCAGACGTCTGGACCCCTTCCTAGACGTCTGGAAATTGAAAAATCTGTATGCACTATGCGTTCTGCGCACAGGTGGCGTGCAGACCCTCCTTCTCTCTCCTTCCTTCTTCTTTTACCTTGCCGAACCCTAACCCCCCGACCCTATATAAGAGACCCCCCTTCCTCTCCTCTCCACTCCACCACTACCACCCCACCTTCCACTCCACTGTAGTGAGCAGAGGCACGCGAGAGAGAGCGAGAGTGAGGAGGAGGAGCGAGCGTGAGGAGGAGGAGAGGGAAGAGGTCAAGAAGCTTCATGGAAGCTCGTTGGAGGCTCGCACGACCACCGCAGTGCGTGTGGGAGGAGGAGGATGTTGGGGTGTTGTCCCCGACCTTCTGCAGTAGTTGGGGCTGCAGCGGAGTGGAAGGAACTGTGGCAGAGAGCGGCCAGAAGCACAGGAGCTTGGTCTGATACTGGAATTTTTCCAGTATCAGATGTCCAGAGTGTCCTCAGGATGACTAGTTGGACGTTTGGCGTCGACACCAGACGTCTGAAAGCAAGTGTTTTGCGAAGGTACGACTTCCTCGCAATTACAGCCATGCAAGCCGCACTGTAGATGTTTTGTTGGGTTGAAAGTAGCTTGCTTCTCTGTCCTGTGCAGGAGAAACTTTGGGAAGGTGCGCGGAACGCTCTTCCACGCACTTTCGAATGTCTGGACAGCTTACCAGACGACCGGAGGCATTCCCAGATGACCGGAGGACTGATCAGACATCTGGAGCTGTGTTCAGACGATCGCGGGGGAGTCCTGGACGTCTGAGGTCATTGCAAGAGCTTGAGGTGAGCCTCTGTGACTTTTAAGACATCTGACCTTGTTTCCAGATGCCTGATTTGGGTCTGTAGACATGTTTTTGACCCGTTCGGGGTTCGATCGGGATCCGTTTTACGCAAACGAAATATTTGTAGTTTCCTTGAGAGTTTCTCTATGTATTAGAAGCATTTATATACTGTTGTGAATCTTCCATTGTGGTGTGTTCCTTGGTATAGGACTTTGACCTGTTGCGTGTCTGGGGCTTGCAGAGTCACGTGAGCTTGCAGTTCGAGCCCCCAATACTCCCGGATTGTCTGGTAGAGTGGTCCACCCCTATTATACTTATAAAATATGAACGCATCTATGAAAATTAGACAACTGGAAACCTAGGATGTGGCATGAACCTTAGGACGAGAAATGTTTGAACCGATTGTTTGCATAATTGAAATTGTATTTATAAATGAATGAGCTAAATTGTTAGCAACTGCCTGTTAATGAATACGAGATGCCTGTTAGAATATGAGCTGCCTGAGATAACTAAACAGTTACCTGTGATATCACTTATTGCATGTGTTAAATTGTGGAAATACGCGCTGCATGTGTATAAACGAGAATCGAATTGTCAATGATGAAACCTGGATTGGAATAATATGGTGAACATGAGCATGAACCCTATTGGGAGTTAGGAGTAGAGCTCCTGTGGATTGATGGAAAAGCCTGGAATGTGGACAGCAAGTGTGCTGACCCTTGAGTACGTGGTACCAAGGAGAACGACTATCCCCTTTTAGTGTAGAGCGGAGCTAGCCACCCTTGGGTTGGGACCCGGGGTTAGGATTGGCCACTCTTCACCGACTTCTGTTGGCCCTCGCATACATGGTACCGAGATGAGCTACTAGTGTAGGGAGGGAGCTAGCCACCCCACGAGGCCCGGGGTTCAGCTAGCCATCCTACACCGACTTGTTAAGCCCTCTGGGAAAACCGGAGTAGTCGAACGAGGGTGCGCGGACTGTGGAGGGGTGAGACCCTTGTTTGGTTTTGAGGGGCTAGACCCCTGTTTTTGAGAGGGCTAGGCCCTATACTGTTCCTTGCTGTACTTTGGGCGTACTTGCTAGCGAAAACGACTGACCGCGTGCTAGTGCAGGGTAGCTACCCGTGCGCTTATCGCGTGTGCCGTAGTCACCGCTACATCTGTCAGTGACCTCGGGGTGGTTGACTGGGTGTAGGACTACCACGGGGGACTCTCCCGGCTAGGAGAGCACCACGTGTACCTTCTACTCTTCGGAAAAGACTGCAACCAAGATCGTTCCCACGAGGAACATGCAAGATCAAGAAAGAATTCTGAAGTAAACCAATGGGGTGAAAAGAAATTACCTGTAAAATATATAACTGGAAAAGGATAAATATACTTCCTAGTTTTTACTGCTTTAGATAGTTTGGTTACCACTCTACTCAGCATTTGCTGACTTCGTTTTCTCATAACACTGTTCAGGTCTAGGTGTTGAGCAGCTTGAGCTACCGGCTGCAGAGGGTGCTAGGCCTAGTCGAGCTCAACCGTAGTTGTTCAGTACTTCTGTTATACTCTCTTTTCTTCTATAGTGAGTTTCAGACTTTTTGTTACTGTTCTTGTTACTGTTGTTTTTGTTCTACTTTCCTATTGTTGTGGTGGTATGTATGGAACTAGCAGCTTTTACTTTCCTTTACTGCTTGTATACTTTTACTGTTTAGTTACATTGCATATGTGAATGTGGTTTATTTTCCTGCTTTTCGGTTATTTCTTGTTGGACGACTGAGTCTTGGGATTAGTCGAGGCAAGCTAGTCTCGGGTTCTGTAGGGATTCGGGGACTGGGTCATAACAAAGGAGGACCTTCCGATGGAGATCAAACTCTCCTTAAGAGGCCACATCAGGTGGCTCTTCTCCTTCAGTCGTTGAGGTGTGCGATCGCGCTGCATCAAGATCAACCGTTCAATTGATCAATTGGACGGCTTAAAAGCCATCAACCATAGTGCCTCTTCCTAGTCGCGTCAGATCGTGAGTGGATCGGCACATCATCACACACGTTCAGCATGCTCACCCATACATGCCGCCATGTCATCGCCTCCGCAACCCCTCATCTTTGATTGGGTGAGCCAATTTCGTGCACCCGCTCCTCTCACGAATTAGTCTCGCTCCGCATGACTTGAACACATGCCTTGCGTTGCGCATAAGACTCATGACCGCTGTGCTGTGCCTCCTATTGTGTCTCATTTTTGTTTTAAGGCGCAATCACTAATGACCGTTGGATGGCGATCCAACGGCCAAGGTCAAATGCACCTTGGCCTTTAGTGGTTTGTGAAGTGCAGATAGCCTTGAATCTCAACCCTTGGATCGAGATACAATAGATAGGATTTATCGTGTGGGTGTAGAGGAGGTGTTTCGGGCGGCTTTGGGCAGCTGTGATGGTGCCATCATGGCCGTTCGTCTTCTTTGACTTGTAGATGGTGCCACAGATGTCGAATTGGACTGATTTTCACACTGTTGGCCTGCGATCATCAATCCAAACCCATCCGTGTGGTTGGATTTGTCGTATGAGGTATGGATTTACACCACCTTGCCCCTTGATCTCTGATTTTCCTCAGACTTTATCTGATGCTACGGAGATTCGATGGGAGCGATCTCAGAGGCGTTGGACTCAAATCATTGCCCTGATCAGATCCATATTGTTGGATCTTCGATCCGAGGCCCCAAAATGATATTGCCCTATTCCCTAGCCATAAAAAGAAGCGAATTAACCTATATTTCATACAATCTAGTCTAAATGCATGATGATGCATGTTATGTAAGATTTATAATGCATGATGCTTTTATAGACCTAGGAGCATACATAAATAGCCATTTTAGGCCAATTAGATATTGCACATTAGCATGTAAATGGGATTTGAAGTTCTAAAATTGACAATCTCAATATAGCAAACTCCTATGCTTTTAAAAAAATAATATGAAATACTTGTTCCACTATTGAATTATACTAAAGAACAAAGGCATAAAAATATAAATAGAATCAATCTAGGTCAAAATGATCTTAATTGCTATAACAACTATTAAATTAGTGTCTTAAGAAAATTTTCGTTATTATAAATAATCTACAAATTAGAAAACTTGATCATGAATAATGGCTCCACTTTATGTGTGAAAAAATGCAATAAATTTCAAAAAAGAATCTTACCTATGAAGTGTTGTTCAATTTGATCTTTTATTTGAATACATAATTAGCTAATTAATGTATCATATTCATTAAATTCTTGCACTAAAATAATACATATTCTATTGCTTTCCATTCTCATTCCCTTACAGATATATTCAATTTCAAAGAATTATGAAAAGCTTAGGATTTAAAAGAATTAATATCTAAACACTATTACAAAATATGTGATTTGCTACGATTCATAGGTGACAGTTATGTAACAGTCGCTAATTATAATATTTAGGGTAGTTATATATGTAACATTCGCCTAAAGCCTCCACCCCCTCACGAACCTTAACTCTCGTGGTCCTTGGGGTAAGATTTAGGGATAGTTATATAAGTAACCGTCGCTAAAGATTAGTTGGGAGCATGGGCATTTTGCGCGCGTAGGTCAAATATTTACCAAATGATGATGATTTTTTGGAAACTATCGCCAACATCCAATGAAAAAGCACGCCTTGCTAAAATTTCATTACAACGAAAATGGTATTATAAATTAAATTGGAGATGGTTAGAACTAAAATCGTTGTTAAACGTGCCCCTTAATGTCATCTGGCGATGATTATTTTTGAAACCATCACCAAATCTAGAGATATTTTTGGTGTGATCGATGGTCTTTCTTCTCTTCTCGTCTCCTCATGACTGTGCGTGACCGCTCCTCCTCACGTCTTTGCACAACTACTCCTCGCCTTGTCGTGACCACCCCTCCTTGCCCCATCGCACGACTGCTCCACCTCACCCCATCGCACGACTACTCCTCCTCCTCGACCCATGGCAACATAGACACCTCCCCTCCTCGATCCCCGCTACCTCTCCACACCCCTCCCCTTTGCCCTCTGCCCTTACTGTCCCACCCCCTCCCCTTCCACCAGCTACTGCCTCCCCTCCGCCTCCGCTACTAGCCCACCCCCTCCCCACCCCATGCCCTGTTGCCCCCACCCCCATCCCTTTTTTTTTGAAATTAAATTTTTTATTTAATTTTAATATAATTTACAATTTATTTTCCCTACTGATTAATTGGTTCTTTGAAATAAAATTATTGTTAATGTTATTTATGAAATAATTATATTTGTGAATGCAATATTGATTCATGTGAAATGTTGTGATTTATAATGTGAATTATTTGTGAATATTTGATGTAAATTCGTCTGAATTTGTGATGTGAATATTTGTGATAATGCATGTGAAATGTGAGGTGTGCCCACATGTTAAAATATCTTTCTTATTTGGGTTAAATGTGGGGTGTGGCCACATATATTATGACTTGTTTTATTTTATATGTAGGAATTGGATAACGTATATATTATACAGGAAACTCTACCAAAATTTTTCAACTTTGAGTTTAGTGTTTAGGTTTAAGGTTTAGAATTTTGGGTTTGAGTTTAGAGTTTACGATGTTAAGTTTAGGGTTTAAGGTGTTTGATTTAGGTTTTACAATTTATATTTATGGGTTTTTGGTTTTGTGTTTGAGGTGTTAGGGTACATGTTTTGGGTTTAGGATTTAGAGAGTTAGATTTAAGGTATCGATTTTAAGGTTTTGAGTTTAGAGTTTAGGGGTTTGGGTTTAGGATTTAGGGTTTAGGTTTTGGGTTAGGTTTTAAGATTTTGATTTTAGAATTAAGGGTTTTCGATTTGGGATTTAGGGTGATAGGTTTTAAGTTAAGGCTTTAGGGTATTGAGTTTAGATTTTTTGATTTAAGATTTGGGATGTTGGGTTAAGGTCAAGGTTTAGAGTTTAGGATACAATGTTAGGGTTAGGGTTTCGATTTCGATTTTGATTTTATGGTTTTAGGTTGCAATTTATGATTTAAAAGTTTAACATTTATGATTTAATTAGGCTTCAGGAGTTAGGGTTTAGGAGTTATGGTTTAGGTTGTATAGAGTTAATAGTGAAATAATTAATTTAAGATCAAAATCTTTTATATTATTTAGTTACGTACACTTGCACAAATTTAGAAGCACTTCATGATAAAAAATAGGAATTCTAAAGCCTAGGTTATAGGTTGTCGGAGGGATATAATTGTGTCAAAATACTCACTCGTTGAGACTTATGATCATGTTATACAGACAATGCAAAGTGTATGCATATTTCACTTACATGCACAATGTGTTGTCTTTGTAGCAAGCTATAAGTGTCTATCGTCTTTAGTTTGGTGAAGTATCAGGCTAAAGAGGGCCCTTAAAGATTTGACCACCACTTAAGGTTACTTGTTACATGTAACTAGAGTGTAGAGAAATTTCGATCGCATTTTCTTACTCTTCTCTGGTATACCAACTAATCTTAACTCCATTCCCGAAGCACCCTTTAATGGGAGCTATTAGGAATGTAGTTAAGATTAGTCTTGGGGGTATACTAGAGAAGTGCGAGGAGATATTGCCAAAATTTCCCCACACACTAGTTGCATGTAATAAGTAACATTTTAATCAAATCTTCAAGGATGAATTATTGATGAGCAAAAATCGTTTGCATGTTAAAAATGATGCTTTAAATGTCGTTATCGTAGTTAGTCATCACAACGCAAACAAATGCCACGTCATTTTATTTATTTACATAATTTTTACTGGTTTATTCTAGGTCATTCACTGGGAGACATTTATTGAGATATATCACTCTCTATGTACAAAAATGTTCTTTTATTCCAAAAATGTCAAGTTTATTTACAACATGAATCAATGAATCAATTAATGAATCAATTGGTTAATTATATACAAAAGAATCAATTAATGTTCACTACAATGCCTTAAATATATTTACAACTAAACAGGTATTAAAAACTAATTAATACTACACTATGTTAGTTATGAACAACTATTCTAAATAATACCTAAACATAAGTATAAAAATAGCTACTAATATGTACTATATTAAGTTATATTAACACATGCTAATCTCTTTAGTAACATATACTATATATACAGTGGCATATATATGTGTTGCTATAGCCTTGGTAAAAGTATGTACAACTTAGTGCAAAAGAATATGTTTAATAACATAATTATATATCTACAGTGACGGATACAGCTGTCACTAAAGCCTTAAACAACTAAACTACATATAAAGCATAAGGCTCAAAGAGTACTCTATTTACACATACACACACACACATATATACATATATTACCTATGTATATGTATACATTATATACATACATTTAATTTATTAGACAAATACAAAATTAGTATATACTTATACTATTTACATACATATACTCTATACATATACATATTAAACATATATACATGTACACACACAGTGCCTCTAACACTTAGTCGCTCACGCTCCTCTCCTTCAACACATAGAATTTTTAAGCCCACCTTACTCTCAGCACTTAACTCGAGCTACTATTCATCTAACAAAAAATTTATCCTTTTTAGTGGGCGGGCCAACCTTTCCTGGGACACACAGCATCCAAGAGGGTGAGACCAGACCACTACTACGTTGGCCTTAGTTCAATTAGGGTGCACTTTCATTTATTTCATTTCAGGTGCATAACAGGCCCAATATTAGGCCCAGCATAGTGCACGACCCTCGGCCCACACTATTCTAAATCTTGCTCATATGTATGCTAGTAAGAGAGGGAGAAAGGATATAGGTATTGGTGCACCGGTGCATGTCGATTGAGAAGATGGCACACCAAAATCGTTTTAAACCACTTCAATTGTTTTGTCACCTACGATGTGGGATAATGTTAAGCGTGCAATTGCGCTGCAAAGGGGGTGCGATGCATTCTTATTAGTCGACTTAGGGCATCGATTTGAGGACCCTTTTAAGATCTGATTTCAGATTAAATTATATGGAGGTAAAGCCCTTACATAGGGCTATTCAATTGTATAATTACTTTAGGATTTTAAGTTATATAATTATATATTAAAATTAGTTAAAGTTAGGAAATTATACACGTCAATTTCAAGGTTAATTTCTTAATTAATGTATAAATTGATAAATTAATCATACATTTGACCTTAAAAATAGTTAATTTATATAATAAGGTATTTATTATACATTTTTAATTTATTTTAGAGCCTTTATTTTAATTTATTTACATTTAAATACACGCTTGAAATAGTTATATACGTATTTAAGTTATAAATACTGTAATATAATACAAATATAGTATAAATAGGTTAAACATTCTTAAAATAATAATATACAAGTATTCTTAATCTACAAGTATACAGATATTTATAATTACTTAATATTGCATACATTTAATCTAATATAAATTAATACGTAATTATACAATAAAGTTATATAAACAGTAAATCACTTTAAATACTTAATTAAATATATAAAATATAATTATAAGATATTTATGTATATTATTTACATATATTACAATATATACATATATCTTAGTATTAAATTATATTTACAAGTATAAATACATTATACAAGGTATTTTTGAGTATTTTTAAGTATTTTCTTATTTTTATCATTTTAATATATATAATAGAGATAGGAGATGAGACATAAAGACTAAGATGAGGGAGAGGAAGTTTCTTCTTGTGATTTTTATAATGAGTTCTTTTATTGAATTTCAAAGTAGATTGAACCGTCAGCTGGTATGTTCTACCAGATCGAGGGTTCGAAATACTTTGAAACTTCACACGCACCTAAAGAAATACCTAATCCTACTCAAGACATTTTTATTTTATTTATTTATAATTTTTTATGTATTTCAAAGTTCATCCAAAGGAGGCCTTAAAAGGGTGAAATATAATGAACCTAAGGCCTTGAATTGGTTTTCAAGGGCTGGAAAACTGGGTTCATGCTTTTGAAAGCATTCAATTTATCACAAGAAAGATATATGAGCAATAAAACATGATTCTCACTTCAAACTACATTAATTCTCAAATATGGACAGATATCATTCAAACATGCTACTGACAGTTAGGAGTTACAAGTAATTCAATCAAATTTAACTCAATAAATTACGCATGAATGCTTGTTAACATGAAGTTCTAACGATACAATTCATCTACGGCTCATCAAACTCTCAAATCCAACCAAAAACCCAGCCAATGTGGGCTGATCTATTGCTACAGCTGCTCAATTTTAGCAGTTAAGAGCTGCTACTATTGCTATTTTAGTAGCCAAATCAGTGGTAGAATCAGGCTTTAAAGCATGATCAGATACTCCAAAAGATCTCCTCATAAATTATTTTGAAATCAGTGGTTAAATACACTATAAAATCACTTGAAATTCTGCTTGAAAACTCTTCATTCAGATCAATGTTGGACTGATACATATTAGGTCAGTCCCTTTTGATTTGTCCTTCTCTAAATTTAGATCTAATTAAATCCATTCATCAAAACCATGAATAATGTTAAACTTTGAAAATCTGGAACTTGGACATTTAGGAATGAACACCTCAAGATGAAGATAAAACTTTGTAAATCCATTTCAATCATTTCAAACAATCATAGAGATACCTAAAAATCTTTCGAACTATGATTGAATCTTGAGAACACATTCGAAAACCTAACTCAACTCTACCAATATCATATTTAAATCTTTACTAGAGCCTCAAATCAGTGCAACTAATTTTCCTTGGCTTTAGCTTTCAATCAAGAACCAAAATTCAACATTTGAAATGGAAATTGGGCATTTAAAACTCAAACAACACAGATCTAATCAAATGACTGTAAGACAATCGCATTATATCCAATTCAACTCAAATCCATTCGATTTACTCAATCAAACCCAAATTGAATGCAATTATCTTATAAATCACTTGATCGGATATTGAATCTAGATCAGATGAAATCATTAAATAAACTCAATTTGAAATCATGGGAGGGTCATTTTTGACCAAGTGGAATGAGTGAAAAGACCCTCAAATGGATTTGAGTGCAAATCCAAATCTAAGAGCTAGAAAGCTTCCAGATTTGAATTCAGCTCTGATGGAAGGGTGGAATGTGATTTAAAACTTCATGGAAAGAATATGACAGTGATAATGAAGTGGTGAGGGAGCTACATGAACATGTGAGTGCAATCGAAATGCCTCTCTGATCTGAATTGATCAGAGAGGTCAGATCGAGGGAATCTACAATCTATACTAATCTAAAGCAATTCAATAGTGTAATTGTAATCTAAACTACCTAAATTACGCTAGAAAGCATTAACACTATCTACAAAGCAGTAATCCTAACTATGAAAGCAATAAATCTACCTACTTAAAAGAATGGGATTCCTAGAACCATAGCTAGCTGTTGTGCCTACTTAGAAGAATGGGATTCCTGGAACCATAGCTAGTTTTTGTGGCTATGAAGGGAGATGTGAGGATCTCTAGAGAGTGAATGAGGTTCCTGGGTTGTAGCGGATCACTACAACAACAAATTGGAGGAGACACTGCCCCTGTCACAGGTGGTCAAAGAAGAAGAAAGGAGAATTCGAAATGTGGAAGAAATGATTGGCTCAAGGGGTAGGGAGTCGATAGGCGTGCATAGAGGTCTAAACAAGTGCTTAAGTAGCTACGCTAGTGATTCCAATCACCGTAGAGTAAGATTAAGCTTGCTTAGGGCGTACGGTGGAGATGAGATAGATGTGTGCGTAGTTAGCTCAAACCAAATCTTAATCACAGGATCAGATCTATGTGAGGTAATGGTTCTATGTGCAAAGGCGCATGAAGGATGGATCAACATCCACCATTGGATGGAAGGATCAAAGGATGGATGGTGACCGTAGTGCGAGTTCTTCATGGCTACAGTGCACCACAGTATCAGGCATCTTAGGATTTTTGCATGCAGGTCCTTAAAGGCTGAAGGGGTAGAAGAATTGCAAGAGAACAAATAAGAGATATTATTTAATGTAGCATGATCGCACGGGTTTCGTGTGTTAGAAATCGGGGTTACAAGTAACCCATCGTCGTAGTTGCAAAACATGTCGATCAGGTAAAATTTATACTGAAACTCCAAGGGAGTCCCAGGTCAAACATAGGGAGGCTACATTTACTTTAACTGAAAACCATGCTTCGATTTGTTTCGTTTTGGTTTTTAGGGTTTTGTTATTTTTTTGTATTTTTGTAAGAAGAAAACAAGCAAGCGAATCACAAGATAGAGATGGAATAAATATGATATAGATATCACTTCAATGTCTATTACAATCAATTATGAAAGCATAAAAAGAGAGGGGGGTGAGAGGAAATCTCTCGAATCAGCTGTACGGCGAGACGATGGCACCTGGCGAAAGCTCGGACGAAGGATGTGAGGAGCGTGACAATGGAGGTGAGATAAAGGAGGACGCAGGTAGAGGAAAACTTTGGCGTGGCTACAGAATGGAGGTGAGAAGACGGAGGTGATCTGCTACCGAAATGAAGGTGGGAGGACGGCTCCAAGGTGACCTATGAATGGGGATGGGAAGATGGATGAATATTTGGTGAGGTAGAGGTTTGCTACACTAATAGGAGCCTTGGGAGCTTGAGAACAAGCTCTAATGGAGCATTGGTAGGCTTGCTAGAGCTTGGGAGTAGGTGAGAGTAGAGTAGGTAGAGATGGCTTGGAAGGGAGGGGGTGTAGGTCCTTTTATAGTGGAAGAGAAGAGGCAAAAATAGGTATGGGACCAATAGTGACATCCAGGTCGTCGCTGGAAGCATCGCTGTAGGTAGCTCATGCTAGCTCATGCCCACAGCTGGCTTTGTTGCTGCGTAAAGAATTAGCGATGGCTGTAAGCATCGCTGTAGGTCAGCTCATGTGTCGCTGTAGGCCAGCTCATGCGTCAATCAAGGGCGCTGTCCCCACCTTTGCCCTGCATGCGCACTCTCATGCTGCTGCGTGCGTGTGGTGGCACGTGCGTGCGCTAGGCGGCCTGGGTTGCGCCACGTGGCGCAATCTGGGTCTTCCATCTTCTTTTCATTGTAGGGGCTACTACAGAGGTTGAATTGAGTCGATTTTCACACCGTTAGGCTGCGATCGTCGACCCGAATCCATCCTCATGGTCAGATTTGTCATTTAAAGCTCCAAATTATGTCACCTAGTCCCTTGGTCGTTGATCTTCCTCAGACTGCATATGATGCTACGGGACTCCGATCGAGGCAATTTCAGAGGCGTTGGACTCTGATCGTTGTTTTGATCAGATCCGTATGATTGGATCGTCAATCTAAGGCTCCGAAATAAATATCCTTCTCTCATGACCATAAAAAGGATGCAATTAACCTGAATTATATACAACTACTCTAAATGCAGAATGATGCATGCTATGCAATATTTATAACATGAATTGCAAATCTAAGCCTAGGAACATGCATGAATAGGCATTTTACCTTCAATAAATGTTTTTATATCATAACCCCAGGCTTATCTTTTGCTAGTCCCTAGAAAAATTAAACTATATGCTATGTATAAAAGCAGAATTAGGATTAGATCGCTTAGGCCTAAGTCATTTGTTAAAAATAGAAAATTTCAACTAAGGTCCTAAACTATGGAAACTCAACAGTACCTGGGTGCCTGCTAGAATGTAAACCACTCAAGTCCTCACCTTATTTGAAAGGGAAGATACATTTTTTTATTATTTTTCTTCTTTTCTAATTTTTTTGTACTTTTGGAATTTGAGAGTTTCGAGATAACTTTTTACGGCTACCTGACCCGTCCAAGACTCAAAAAGGATTCTAAGTGCTAAGTATCTTGTGAAAATAGTGAAAGACTTACTATGCGGCCATTAAAATAGACTTCGGGTTTCTACGACCCTAGGTGACCTTGCCTCGAGGTTTATCTTTTCGAATGGTAGCTTTCTCCCTACTTTTATTTATGGGGTCAACACAAGGGTGAACCCAGTGTATATCTCCCTAGTTTATTTTACTCCTCCACTACTTCCCTAAGTGTTTTGGGAATTATTGTGCATTTTTTTTTGTGAGTTGGGTTCTAGATAACCAACTGAATAGTTGTTACCACCGATAACTTGCCAACCATACTCGTGCGTTGAAGTATGGTTTTATTTTTTTTATTTTCTCCTTTTTCTATTTTTTACTTTATATTTTCTTTTCTTTTTTCTTTTTTTTTTTTTTAAAGTAGGTGGCTTTCCTGATCTAAGGTTTACCTAAAGGCAGTACAATAAAAATGGTCTTGTGATTGGACTCTAGACAACCGGCCGATGAGTTGTTACCATCGACAATTTGCCAACCATACCACCCTAGATAGTTCATTAGCTACCCAATTTCAGAAGAAACCGTCGAAAAGTGAGTCAGTGCAAAAAAAAGTGTCTAGATGCTTAGGCTTAAAGTCCCCCTAAATCGGAGGGCGGGTTGATAAGTCACATACTTATCATCCCAAATTATTACCCAAATTAAAAATGAATTTGAATTGGCAAGGACTCGAGACTAAGCCCACATTTGAGTGGACACTTGGGCTAATTAAGCTCAAAGACCTGAAAAGCCTAAGTATTTAGGTCCTCTCGTATCATTTCCTAAAGTTAATAACTTCCAAGTGCCTAAGTTCTCATTTCCTAATTTTTTTCTTTTTATATTTTTTTCAAATTTTCATTTTTTTTTAATTTTGTAAGAAACTAAAAGAAATTCTACGGAGTTAACATAATGATTTCAGGAATTGATTATCCACCCCCCCATGCCTAAATGATGCAATGTCCTCATTGTAAAAATAAAGACATGAAAAGGGCAGAGTAAATAGAATATCACCTGAGTATCGTGAAAATCTGGTCAGCTCCGCAGAGAGAAGAGTGTATACACATGTGCTAAGTTTAATGCCTTCAACTAGGCATAACATATATACAGAGAAGAAATTGAGAATTCACAAGTGTGGGTCAGAATCAAAATCAAAATATTGATCCTGAAACCCGCCAGCAGAAGATGTCCACAGATGTGGACGAGATTATGGTGTAGACCCATGCCCCAGGGTCTAGTGGTTCTCAGGTTTTGGATGAAAATCACCCAGAATCAAAATTTGTTAAGCTTGCGGGGTCGGGCCTACGGTTTTGTGGTGTGCAACCCAAGACCAAAATGGCGAACAATAGGTAGATTTGATTCACTAGTTTCATATGTCCACTTAACATTCATCTCAGAAAAATAATCAGTTATTCTAGGCTTGGGTCTCACGTGAAAGATATCATAAGGGTCCGTATAGAAGATAAGTGGTTTCACGTCAATAGGTACCCTTATATTCAAAATTGTAGTTCCCTCAAAATTAGCCTCCTAGATTTTTAATGCCAAATTCCTATCCTCTAAAATCAAGTGCTCAAGCTTCAGGACCTCCAAATCATTGTATACCCAATCTAAGGTGCCCAAGTTCAACAATTGTGGCTGAATCAGGATTGACTTGGGCATAATGATCTCAGAAGTCAGCTCTTCAGGGTGCAGATGAGGATTAGGGTCACTGATTGAATCATCAAGATTCGGATCCTCCAAGTTAACCCCAACCGAATCCAAATCTTCAATGAACGGGCTATCAAATGGTTCATCAGATTCCTCATGCCCGTTTGTCTCACTAAAATCATTTTCCTTATGCTCAAGTGAGACTTCACCTGGAGATTCTTCACCCTAAGAGTCAAAGAATTGATGATCCTCATTTATATATGTCTCAAAATCATAAATCATTTCATGATCCAAGGAGACATAATTTTCTTTGTTTCCTAACTTAGGGATCTTAGGTGAATCAATCACTTCATCCTCAAAGGGTTGCTCTAGACCAATCTGGTCATCTCCAATCTCTGAATATGTATCCCCCCTGATAGGTGCCTGAGCGGGTTCAGACATTGGCTCTCCTGAAGGGGGTTCATCTTGAGAATCATCCCAAGATTTTACTAGGGCAACCACAAATTTCATCCTCAACCTCGACAATTTCCCAAGAAGAAACTCACCCAGGTCCCTATCCCTAGCACTTTGGAGCAAATCTAATAAAGAACTATTAAGTTCATCAATCATTTCGATCATAGGCTCCAGTGCTTCAGTGCATGGTGGTGGCTGAGCTTCTAATGATTATATAGTGTTCCTCAAATTAGCCAAACACCCTATCCTAGATCTGGTCCACCTGAACCGACTGGTTAGATTCAGGTTTGGGTGGGTTTGGGTTAAATCTAGGGGAGTCAAGATGTTGAGGTTCTTGGGTTCCTCCCTTATAGTAGGTCCTCTCAGGTTATTCAAAGAATGGTGGTGACCTACATTCAGTAGAATACTGGGGAGGGTAGGTGTTATAATCATCATATCCTTCCTGATTGTAGATCGGGTTGGTTTGATCATCAAAGGATCGAGATCTATAATCATTGTAGCTCTGGGAAGGATAGTAATCATAGTCTTGCTGTCCAGGGTTAGGCCGTGGACACTGAGATCCGAATTCATATCCCCAATCGAAGTCATCCCGGCTAGTGGATGGGTAATTACAAGTCATGTTGGGATAGTAATCATCTTGGGGATAAGTGGTGGTAGGAGGATAGGATGTGAAATGTGTGTAGGATGTGGAAGGGTACATGGTAGAAAAGGAGGGAAAATGGAGAAGAGAAAAGGTGCCCTGCAATACAATCAACCAAACCTATCCTTATGTGGGTAGCCTAAAGACCTATAGACTCCCAGGACCTGTCTTGAGATTATAAATGATTTGGTCTACTTTTATTTAGTCAATCCAACCAGTTAGAAGGAGGGACTGGGGAGAAGGTTCTTCCTTTGGCTTACGCCTCCGGTTCCTAGTGTACCCCCCAGCCGTGGTCGTTTGATGCTACTTCCCTAGCTAGACATTAGATGGACTAGCAAAAGCAGATTAATAAAAAAAAAATCTCAATCTGAGCCTCGAAGAGTGAATCAATTCTTAAGGCCAACGTTTACTCAGTTTTAGTTAGGTTTGGGATGATCGTGCTCTTGGAATGTGATGGGCCCTTTAGATGGGTTGTGCCCTTAATGGTCAGTTAAAATGTGTGTGCGTGCACAACCAAGGTTCTCAAATAAGGTTATTTGATGATGTGTCTTTTAGGATTTAACCTTGTTTAGTAGCTTTTAGGGTTTAATTCTTAGGTTGGTTCAATCAAGGTTTAGTAGAACACTCCAAGTTTTGAAAGCACGGGTGATGATATGTTCCTTTAAAAATTAAAAATAATGTGGAGTGGTTGGTTTAGCCTTAAGAATCAACCCTAAGTGGCAAGCTACTTGATGGATCACTTTTAGATTGAGTGGTGCGGCCCAAATAGCTCAATCAATTGGCCTATTGCACCACTTAGTTAAGGCACACAAGAATGCTTAACCTATTCAGATTTCTACTCACTTATGTGTATTTAGATGAAGTGTACTAGGTCCACAGGTCAGATCCCGATTAAGTAGTAGAATCAAAGTGATTGTGTGCCTTAGGATAAGAGGTAGTGGGTGTTAAGCGTGTAGCTTTCAGAAAATCCCACAATCAGATAACACTTATTTTATTTTTTTATTTATTTATGTGGATGGTGAGGTGAGTGGAGGTGGCAAACAAAAAATCAAATCTATCCTAGGGTTTATAAAAAGCACCTAAGTTGATTTGGGTTTGAGTTATTAGGTTATGCAATGAAAACTAAGGTGGGGGTGGTGTGGGGGACACTTACAAAACACTCTACTTGCACTTTACTTCAGTCTACCTCAATTGGATCTCCATGCTAGGATACCTGCAAGGCAATAGATCATAGATAAGCGTGGTTAGCGTTATGTAAATGCAAAGAAGCGCAAAAAATAACAAAGTAAATTCCATTGCATTCCCGACAACGGTGCCAAAATGATCGCACGGGTTTCACGTGTTAGAAATCGGGGTTACAAGTAACCCATCGTCGTAGTTGCAAAGCACGTCGATCAGATAAAATTTATACCGAAACTCCAAGGGAGTCCCGGGTCGAACACAGGGAGGCAACGTTTACTTTAATTGAAAACCATACTTCGATTTGTTTCTTTTTGGTTTTTTAGGGTTTTATTATTTTTTTGTATTTTTGTAAGAAGAAAACAAGCAAGCGAATCACAAGATAGAGATGGAACAAATATGGCACAGATATCACTTCAATGTCTATTATAATCAACTATGAAAGCATAAAAAGAGGGGGGTGAGAGGAAATCTCCTGAGTCAACTGTTCGGCGAGATGACGGCGCCTGGCGGAAGCTCAGATGAAGGAGGTGATGAGTCGGATGACGAAGGTGAGATGCAGGAGGACATCAAGTAGAGGAAAGCTTCGGCATGGCTTTGGAATGGAGGTGAGAAGATGGAGATGATCTGCTACTTGAGTGGAGGTTGACATCTGGAACGTTGTTGGAAGCGTCGCTATAGGCAGCTCATGCCCGCTCACGGCCACAGCTGGCTTTGTTGGCGCGCAAAGAGTAGCGACAATTGTAAGCGTCGCTGTAGGTCAGCTCATGCGTCGCTGTAGGCCAGCTCATGCGTCGTTGGCATACGCTGTCCCCGCCTTTGCCCCGCGCGTGCACGCTCACGCGCTGGTGCTGCACTGTGCGCATGCGTGCCTTCGCATGCATGCGGTGGTGCATGCGTGCGCTGGGTGGCCTGGGTTGCGCCAAGTGGCGCAATCTAGGTCATCCATCTTCTTTTCGTTGTAGGGGCTGCTACAGAGGTCGGATTGAGTCGATTTTAGTGTCGTTAGGCTGCGATCATCGACCTGAATCCATTCGTATAGTTGGATTTTTCCTTTGAAGCTCTAAATTATGTCACCTAGTCCCTCTGCTGTTGATCTTCCTCGAACTATATATAATGCTACGGGACTCCGATCGAGGCGATTTCGGAGGTGTTGGATTTCGATCGTCATCTTGATTAGATTCGTATGGTCAAATCATCAATTCGAGGCTTCGAAATAAATATCCTTCTCTCCTGACCATAAAAAGGATGCAATTTACCTAAATTATATACAACTACTCTAAGTGCAGAATGATGCATGCTATGCAATAATTATAACATGAAATGCAAATCTAAGCCTAGGAACATGCATGAATAGGCATTTTACCCTCAATAAATGTGTTTATACCACAGCGTAGTCCATAAGTTTTTCAAAAAGTCCCTAGCAACTTTTCAAATAAGTCCTTGGGTGACTAAATGTGAATATATGTAACTAAAATAAGGACCTATATGTAAAATTTATTAATGCAGGGTCCTAATGATGTCCAAATGCCGCAAGATTTTTATTGGAGTTTAATTGGACATATTAGAACATGATTTCACGCTTGATTTGAACTTTTGAACTCAAATATGTGTTCAATTGGCAATTGGATCATCATTTTGCATTAGTAATAGAATATCTCATTTAGTGACCTAATTATGCATTTTTAACACAAATTGGATATTTTAGGTCATTTTTCTTAATTTCTACACTTAACCCTTTTATCATGTTAATTAGTAGTATTTAACCTAGTTTCTAGCTTAACTTGGGCATTTTAGCTATGATGAGGCACACTTCATCATACCCCCATGCTTAGGTTTTACTAGTCTCTTAGCAAACAACTCATTAAATGTAAAGCATTCAGTATCAGCTAGGTAAGTGTGATGAGATATCTATTTTCTCTTTTCAAATTATTAAGTGTTTAGAGATGAACTTTAAGTTGAAATTTTTCTAATAAGCCAACTATGTTTATGTCTGGACATTGTGAGAATTTGCTACTTAGGAAGACTAATAAGAACTTAAGACTGATATGAACAAATCATCTCTCGACCAACAAGGACTCTTGATATTTAAACCTTAAGTACAATTTCCTGGACCCAAGAGGGTTTTACAAAGCTCAAAAGCTAAGTGGTTATGGTTGTACTCAGTGAAACGTTAGGACTAACTAAGTGAACTTTAAAACTCAATCCTAGGGTTTCACATCTTTTTAAGTCCAGATTGGCTCTAGCTTCAACTCATGTCTTTGGATCAACTCTCAAAAAGTAAAGAAGACTCAAACCCAACTCTTATTGCATTGTGGCTCAAAGAATAGTTGGTGGAAATAGGGTATTTCTAATGCACCCTGAAATATGTTTTTGGTGGAAAGTATTTACAAGACTTTGGAGAACATACTTGACTTATTCAAAAGAATGGCTTTTTCTGAAAATTCTTTGACTTTTTCTGATTTTTTTTTTAAAAATAAATGTCAGAATGTCTCCGATAAATTTATTCGGTAGAGCACACTTATTTGGTGGGTTAGTACTTTGGTGGAAAGAGCTTCTCTTAAACACAAGACTAAAGACTAGGACAAAGAGTCTACTTGCACATACAAGTAAAGACTCCACCTTCTTTAATGAACATTAGGGTTGAATTTTGAGGTCACAAGGTCTTTCCTGACACTGTGCAGTGTAGACCAAAGTTACTTAGACTCCTAAGCCAAAGCAAACCAGCGAATCCTATACTGGTGACTCAAGTACAAGAATACATCCCAAGTTAGGAGAGATCCTAGTTTATCTTATCAAAGCTTAAAGTGTATTAAGCCAAAGCCTGAATGAATCAAGCTACAGTGGCCCGGAAAGTCTAACCAGCAAAGGTTGTATGTCCATAAACACTTATTCTATTTTTATTTTCAGCTACAAGATCATAATTAAACACTTATAATTCTTTTCAATGCTTTTTCTCTCTCAGCAATTCTATTTTTAGAGTTCTCCCTCAACAGTAAGTTCTATAGGTCCCTTATTGTATTTTTAAAACTTTTTTGTTTTTGACATTTTTTTTGTATTTTTGATTTTGTGAAATTTTTTTTCAAACTTTTCAAAATTTTTCAATTTTTTTGATATTTTTAACAATACTATACTATATACACTATTGGTGTGTCTATAATTGTATTTCAGAAAATTATTTCTCCATTTACACCCTACATGCTTAAATGATGCAATGTCTTCATTGTATGAATAGGGCGAATGCAAATTCATGTTTTGCTTTTCACTAACTTAGGCTGGGTGACAGAAGAGAGTCAGAATGAGGAGATAAAAATCTGTGTGGACAATTTCAAGTGTGATACAAGATTAGAGTGGAAAGTCAGGCTAAGTAGTGAAATGCATGACAAGTGTGATTATGAATGCATGCTAAAAATGCAAGGATAAACACTTAACAATGAAATGAAAAATAAGAAAGATGAAAACAGCTATATATAAAAGATAGGTTGCTAAGTTTAACACCTTTAGCTAGGCATAAACCCAGATAATGTGTTCTCAGAAGTAGGTTCAAAATATTGGAGCGAAATGATAGAATTGACAAGTCTATGATCATGTGGCTCAATGAAAGGTTTCAATTTCTATCCATTCACGATGAAAGGTTCAGATTTATCAATCTTAGTGATCTTGATAGCTCCATTGTTAAAAATTCTCTGGATTTTGAAAGGTACAATCCATTTGGATCTGAGTTTCCCTGGGAAGAATTTCAGTCTGGAGTCGAATAGGACTTTCTTACCAGGGTGAAAAGTTCTCCTACGGATGTGACAATCATGGAAGGTCTTTAATTTATCCTTATAAATCCTTGAGCTTTCATAAGATTCATTCCTTAACTCATCAAGCTTAAAAATTTGAAGTCTTCTATGATCATCGGCCTTCTCTAAGTCCAAGTTACACTTTCTAATGGCCTAATAGGCTTTGTGCTAAAGTTCTATGGGAAGATGATAAGGTTTCCCGTACATAAGTCTAAAGGGAGACATGCCAATGGTGTTTTGTGAGTTGTCCTATACGCCCACAACGCATCAAAAAGGTGGGAAGATCAATCCTTTCTATCAGGTCTGATGGTAGTTTATAAAATCTTCTTGATCTCCTTGTTGGACAATTCAGTCAGTCCATTGGTTTGAGGGTGATAAGGTGTAGCAATCCTATGTGTCACGCCATACTTTTGAAGTAAGGACTGAAAGTGGATACTCCTAAAGTGTGACCCTCCATCACTAATGATGGCTTTTGGACCTCAAATCTAGAGAAGATGTAATCCTAAACAAACTAATTTACAATCTTGTGATCATTCATCCTTGTGGGGATGGCTTCAATCCATTTCAAAACAAAATCAACTGCCAATAATATGTACTCGAAGCCATAGGAATTTGGAAAAGGAACCATGAAGTCAATGCCCCATATATCAAAGACTTCGCACACTAAAATCAGATTTAAGGGCATCATGTCTTGAAAGCCAACACTACCAAGAGACTGACAATGTGAACATGCCCTAATTTATTCGTGTGTGTCTTTGAAGGTCGTAGGCCAGAAGAATCCACTTTGTAGGACTTTTACAACAGTCATTTTGGCTGAGAAGTGACCGCCACACACCTAGTCATGGAAGAATGACAAGATGCTTTCTATCTCCTTATCAGGTACACACTTCCTAAGGATCTAGTCAGGACAAGATTTGAATAGCCAAGGTTCCTCCCAAAAGTAATGACTAGATTCGGCTTTATGTTTGTCTTTCTGATGTCGAGTCCAATCAGGGGGAATTGCTCCAGAAGCTAAGTAGTTGACAATGTTAGCATACCGAGGAAGATAAGAATGAATGACCAACAATTGCTCATCAGGGAAGTGGTCAGTGAACAGGAGTGAAGGAGAAATTGCTTCAGAAGGTAGGTGGGATAAGTGGTCAGCTACCACATTCTGCTTCTCAGCCTTGTCACGAATCTCTAAATTGAACTCTTACAACAGTAGGATCCATCTAATCAAACAAGATTTCACATCCTTCTTGGTGAGAAGATGTCGTACTGCTGTGTGGTAAGTGTACACTATAATGTGGGAACCTAGAAGATAAGGTCTGAATTTTTCCAGTGCAAATACTACTGCTAGCAGTTTCTCTTTAGTGACTGTGTAATTCCTCTGAGCTTCATCAAGTTCTTGCTAGCATAGTAAATGGCTGTAGGTTTCCCATCCAGCTTTTGACCAAGGACAACCCCTACAGCATAATTAGAGGCATCACACATGATCTCAAAAGGGTGAGACCAAACCGAGGGTGGCAGTATTGGTGCCTTGGTAACTAGATCATGAAGTGTCCTATATGCACGAACACAATCGTCAGAGATCTTGAAGTCTACATCTTTAGAGAGGAGATTGGTAAGAGGTCGGGCAATTTTTGAGAAGTTCACTATAAAGCAATGATAAAAACCAACATGCCCAAGAAAAGATCAAATTTTCTTAACCGATGAAAGTAATGGTAGGTCGGTAATCAATTTTACCTTCGCACAGTCAACCTCAATTCCTCTCTCAGAAATAATGTGACCTAAGACAAGTCCTTCTGGTATCATGAAGTGTGATTTTTCCCATGAGTGTACTAGATTCACATTGATGCATCTTTGTAGGACCTTGGTTAGGTGATCTAAACATGCATCGAATGTGCTCCTGAAGACCAAGAAGTCATCCATGAAGACTTATAAACAATCACCTCAAAAAAGATTGTAAACATACACTGCTGAAATGTCGCAGTTGAGTTGCACAATCCAAATGGCATCCTACGGAAAGCAAAGGTTCCGTAGGGGCAGGTGAAGGTTGTTTTTTTCTAGTCATCAGGGTGAATTGCCTCCTTATTATAGCCTAAGTAGCCATCCTAGAAAAATCTATTCCTTGCCAATCTTTCTAGTATCTGATCAATGAAACACAATGGGAAATGATCATTCTTTGTGGATTGGTTGAGTTTGTGGTAGTCTATACATACCACGAACTAGCAATCCTTATAGAGATTACTTCTCTAGACTCAATGGTTATGACGGTAAGTCCAGCCTTCTTAGACACAACTTGAATAGGACTTATCCACTGGCTATCAGAAATGGGGAAAATTATTCCATTGTCTAACCATGTAATCATCTCATTCTTTACCACCTCTTGAAGTGTTGGGTTTAGTCTATGCTGTGGCTGTTGGTAGGTCTAGATCCTTCTTCAATGAATATTCTATGTGTGTAGTAGGAAGGACTGATGCTAGTCAAGTTAGATAAGCTCCATCCTATATCCTGTCTATGTATTCTTAGGATAGATAAGAATCGTGATTCTTGATCAGACGATAAGTGGGAATTGACAATCATAGGATAAGTCTGATCTGGTCCTAACAAAACATATTTCAAAGAGCCAGGAAGAGGTTTAAGCTCAACAGGTACAAGATTAGATGAAGGAGTAGGTGTGGAGATCTTAGAAGATGCTAGAGACACTAAAGGAATTGGAGGTGAGTCCTCAGTCTCTAAAGGTGGTGTCTTAGGAAGAGTCAAGTTAGTGGTCAAAGGGTGTTGAGGTTCCAAAGTGATCAAATCAATCAATGTATCCTTAGCCAACTTGTCCAAAGAATCCAAAGTACAGATTTCTTCAATTAAGCTACAAGATGGTCCCCTTTGGGCCTGAAAAATACCAATTTTCATCTTTTGATCTCCAAATTTCAACTCTATAAGGCCCTCCGCACAATTTATGTTTGCCTTGGCTGTCACCAAGAAAGGTCTCCCTAGTATGATGGGTGTGTTTTGGATATCCTCAAGTACTTCCATGTCAAGGACACTAAAGTGATCTACAGGAAAGTAAAAGTACTTGACCTACACTATAACATCTTCCAACACTCCCTGAGGTTTCTTAACTGATCAATCAGCTAATTGTAGGGACACCTTGGTTGCCTTCAGATTGCCAACCTCGAAATGTGTCAGTAGGGAGGTTGGGATAAGATTGATGGAAGCACCTAAGTCAAGTAAGGCTGTATTGAATGTTGTGTTTCCTATCATATAGGAGAGAAGAGGGGAGCCTGGGTCTTTCTTCTTAATAAGGAGATTTGAAATAATGGAACTCACTTGTTTCGAGAGAATGATAGGACTACTCCCTTTGTGAATTCTAGCCTTACGCTTAGGTGTACATAGGTCTTTCAAAAACTTAGCGTAAGGTGGTATGTGGCGGATCACATCCAACAAGGGGATGTTTATGTGGAATTGCTCAAAGAGCTTGAGGAGATCCTCCTTAGGAGCCACAGTAGACTTCTTTTCTTTACTCTTCTTCTCTATGGCCTCCGGGAAATGTATTGAAGTGGCAGTAGGAGGATCAATCAAGGGGTTAGAAGAGTCAAGCAGATGTGAATCAGTTGTAGGAGTGGAGGTGGAAGGTCCAGGTAAAGATGTAGAAGTCGGTAATGGTGGATCAGTTGAACTTCTACCACTCCTACTGGTGATGGCATTTAAATCAGCTTGTGGCTTAGATAAAGAAATAGGATCAGGTAGAATAGGTGGCTGTGGATCAGAATGATAAGTAGGTTTAGAATAGGAAGAATTAGGATTAGTGTAAAGCTCAAGTTCATGCAAGGTTTGTGATATGAATTGTTCTTGACCTTGCAAAGGAGGTCTGGGTTGTGTTTGAGATGGGAATGAATGTTGTTGACGAGATGCCATCAAGTGTGAAAGCTAGGCTCTCATCTCAACTAATGCCGCATCTTGTCTCTGTTGCATAGCAATATTCTATTACTGCATGTCAATAAGAGCTTTCATGATATTCCCCAATTGATCATCTTGTGTAGGCCCAGGTTGAGAGTACTGGGTGGGTCTGGGTTGGGGTTGCTGGTAGGTACGCGGTGGATACTCGTGTTGTTGTGGAGGTGGTGCTCGGATTGAGTTCTGAAGTGGTGTATAGAAGGTTGTTGAAAGTTAGATCTTTGTTAATTTCTCGACCATGAGAAATTTTGATGATTACGCCATCCAGGGTTGTAGGTTTGCAAATAAGGGTCATTGTGAATGGCGTAGAGTTCCTTCGAAGCTCCGAAAGGTGTAGGGATTTCAGTGTATGGAGGAACAAAGGTTCCTCCAGCCAATAAAGGATATGGAAATGAATAGTCAGGAAGTGGTGGTTGTGTCACAGAAAGATTGTTCGCAGTTTGCTTCCTTGTGGGAAACTGAGAAGAAGTGAGTGGTGCAGGTGATTGAGAAGAAGATGAAGGTTTAGATAGTAATTTTCATACTTCATCCTCTTTCTTCTCTATTAAGCCCACCTTAACCAGCAGACTAGCTACAATCTCTAAATCTTGTGTGCTGGATTGGGCTTCATGTACCCTTGAATGTGAATGGGAATGTGAGGACTTTCTATTAAACATGCTCATCGAAGCATTGTTAATAGAGTTTTCGCCCATGCCTTTGAAGAGCTCAAAGGTTGAGTCCTTGTCCTAGCGTAAGAAATTGCCTCCACAAGTGGCATCTACAAAGTTCCTTATGTCATCATGGAGCCCATGATAGAAGATTTGGACCTATTGCTAGCGTGGGACACCATGATGGGGACATTTTCGTAGAAGCTCGTGGAATCGCTCCCAAGCCTCGTGCATTTGTTCTCCTAAATTTTGGGTAAAAGTGGTGATAGCACGCCTCAGCGTGTTTGTGTGACCTACAGGAAAGTACTTCTTTAGGAACTTGTTCATCACGTTGAATCAGGTTTTAAGAGTATTGCGTTGTAATATAGCCGACAAAGCGTTCAAAACAAATACAATTTTGTTACTCGAATTTGAAGTCCGAGGTTGAACATAGGGAGCAAATTGGTGTTTAGAAATAAAGATCACAATTCAAAATTTAAAAGAATATGCAATATTATCAGTATCTAAGTCCAAAAATATGGGAGTAAATGTAGAGCACAAAATACTAAAGAACTCAATGTATATGAATTAAACTCAAATTGGACGTCTGATTTGTAAATCAAACGCCTTAAAATGATGATGCTACAATGCTCCTGACTTCTTTCTTCTGCTTCTACTCCTCTTCGTTCTCTTTGCCTTTGGCTTCAGTTTTCTTCTTCCTCTACGATCTTTCCCTTCTTCTTTAGCCTCTGTCTTCCTTCTTCCTTAGCTTCTCCTTCTTCTTCTTTTAGCTTCTTCCTTCTCTACCATTCTCTATCATGGCCCTTAGCTTTCTCCTTCTCCTCCTCTTCAGCCTGTAGCAAAACCTACCCCTACCCCCACGCACTCTTCCTCTCTTTTCTCTCTTAGATTCTGCTCTCCCAAAGCCACATGTATTCGGGTAATCAGGTCGGGTATGTACCCGGGACCAGGCCCACCGGCGTGCGGTGGTGAGTGAGGAGTGCAGTTGGGTCGGGTCAGGCCAGATCCGTGGGGCATGAGCGCAGACGAGGCCGGGTCGGTCGGGTGAGAAGGACCTCACCTCGTGATTTGGAGGCGATAAGGTGAGAACATTATTTCAATTTATTCTGGTGCAGGCGCTCTATCGTATTTGAGGTGGGACTAACTGTCCACCTTTCTTCGCGCGTGCCTGCAGCAGGGACAAGGCCTCCAATTGTAGTAGTTGCTTTGGCCTTTGACTCCAATTGATAGCCTGGAGTCATGGGGAGAGGATGTTCCACGCAACTTGGGATAGAGACCTAGAGCTGGCAAGGCCTGGAGCTTCCTTCAAGCTTGCTTTAAGTTCTGCGCCAATGGCGGATGATGCCTGTACCTGAAATCACCAAGACGGCCTCATGGTCACGTTAAATTGCTCAGGAAGCTTCGTCGAGGCACGGCGAATGTGTTGCGGTGGTTGGCATGGCGTGGGGACGCCTGTGAGAGCATGCCTAGGGCACACTGTGTGCGTATGTGTGGGTGTGTTTGGGTGAGTTGAGTGGTGGTATGAGTGAGGGGAAATGTTGAGTGGAGTGACGAGATGCTTATGGACTTGTCGGCGAGGGGTGGGATGGTCTATGGTGGTGGAGCAATATCACCGGAGTTGGTGATCGGAGATGAAGGAGATGAGGGTGATGTAGATCGGCAGTGATCGATTTAGGGAAATAGAAAGTGGAGAGGAATGTAGAGGGTGAAGAGAACTTATCTAGGATGTTAGGAGATGAAGGGAAGATGAAGATGGCGTTAGGTGTGTACTGCTGACGTCTGAGACGAAGGCGCTCAGAGAGAGACGGTCGGCAAGGATGAAAGGGAGACAAGGGCGTCGGTGGGTGCCACACAACGCGAACAAATGCAAGGAGGAACCTGCCACTGGTATTGTGGTCAGGCGACGAGGGAGATCAGGGAAGGATGCCGAAGCTTGACGAGTGAATCGATCGGAGGAGGAGAGAAGAATTTGAGGGGTATTCCGGCCGAATTCAAGCTTAGAGGAGTCAGGGTGGATTGGGCTCCCTTAAATAGAGCCTGGGAGGTTGGTTAGGGCTTGGGAAGCAAGTTTCCCAAGCAAGGAAGGCTCGCCAGAGTTGGAATCCGTTGGGATACCCATGTCTCTCATGCGTTCGCATGAGAGATTGGGAAATAATCTTGGATCATGGATGGGTTTAGATTGGGGGGATTTTCTCAGAGAATCTCCCTTTCAATTTTAGATGAGATCCTTTGAGCAATCAGGGAGAAACCACTTTCCAAAGTTTGTCGGAGTAGGATTCCTCCGCTATAATGGCGGAGGGACCTAATTGCAAAGACAATGAAGAAGCTAGTGGGCCTTTTGTAAGTGTTTTTGAAAGATAGAGTTATATATGTAATCGAGCTGGACCTTTTTGCAAACTTGGTCAAGGAAAATTCATCTTGGGTCCAAATTTTGGTACAAACCTAATTTGGACCTAAGGAATCCAATGGTGAATTTGGATTTTGGGTTTGACCATGTTTCACTTAATTTAGGGCAAATATCTATCTGAGACCTCATTCTAGGTCAAGATGAGTTCCAATGGTCAATTTAAAGGTTCTAAGCCCTAGAGAATATTTTTATATGATTTTTAGAGGGTTTAAGTGAATTTTATCTTGACTAGAACCTTGGTTAATTGAGTGGGTCTATTTTAGGGTTTCAAGAAGTCATTTAATTCACAGGATACACACAAATCCTTTTCTGTCTGATCCAACCCACTTTTTATCTTGTTAAGACCCTTTGACCTTTATTTAGCCCTTAAGAAAACTCGTTGTACTGCAATAGTAAAATTGCAGTTTTACCTCTTGTTTCTTGCTTTTCGCTCAGAAAGGTTATTCAGCGAATTATGACCTCCAATTGGTTATGTAGGAGCTTTTATTCTCTTCATTGGGTCTAAATGAGCTAATTAGAGCTCATGATGGTGTTCCCA
Organism: Thalassia testudinum; assembly: GCA_037157565.1. Classification (NCBI taxonomy): domain Eukaryota; kingdom Viridiplantae; phylum Streptophyta; class Magnoliopsida; order Alismatales; family Hydrocharitaceae; genus Thalassia; species Thalassia testudinum. The sequence continues at coordinate 42,236,723 of JAZHRO010000015.1, read as the reverse complement.
TCATACCCCCATGCCTAGCTTTTGCTAGTCCCTTAGCAAAATTTTAAGGCATTAAGTTTGATTCTAGACCATGTAATCTTTTTGATGCTCAAAATTGTGATGTGTGCTTTCTTCTGTGGATTAGGTTAGAATGCCGATAGTAGGCCTAGAGGTACTCAAGTACCAACCAAGATCCGGACCTGACCAGCTCTAGCCTCAGTCTACCGCGAAGGTTTTTAACTCCCACAGGAACTATCCTAAGGTTTGTTGAACTCCGCGGTTAAAGCACCCATGCTTGTAACATATTTTAGCCTTGGTTCAGTTTGCAGTGCATTTTTGTAAGAGAGAGACAGAGGAATTTTCTTTGTTTGGAGAGTTTTCTCTCTTTTCTTTTTATTTCTAGCTTTGGATTGGCTTCTCAACACGATCTATATCGGATTCCTAGTCCCCATCATCAATCCTTGAAGGGTCCCTAGCAATCGATGCTTCGGGATAGCACCACCCATGGCAACCCCCAGAACCCTAGCTTTTGAGATTTTGAGATAATCCCACCCATGGCATTTTGTAGCTAAATTTAGACCTTGGCAATCGACATTTCGTGATAATGCCACCATGGCATCTGAACTAGCACAGGGTGCTTACATGCCCTCGGTAGGATATGTAAATATCCTAGGAGACAAGCACTGAGGAGACGATATGTTATTGCACATCTTCGAGGGGAATTTCCTGCCTCTCCGTGTCGGGAACTCGTCCAAATCAACTTGTGTTGATCAGCCACTCCTAATGTAGGTGACTTTTTCAGAACAATTTAAACGCATTTGCATGATTTTGATACTTATGCACATTGAACCAGACTATTTGTGGATTGGGGTACTTAGGTTACCGAGTCCCGCAAACTAGAGGTCAGTTAATGAGGCCGAATACTCCCTAAGCCTTAGACCTAATATGTAGGCTTCGCATTTTCCCCAACCTCTTGGGGACTATCCAGATCTTAGCGGATACTTGAATTTTTAGGCCTAGGAGTATAGCCCAAGAGGCCTAAGATCAGTGTTCCTACTAATATTTTTTGTGTTTCATTAGCACTTTTTTCTTCTTTCATTTTCTTTTTCTTAATATGGTCTAGAACTCAGTTAATCCCTTAATTTCTTAGTGATGACTATCTCTTTTCTTTTCTTTTCAATTTGTGCTCCTTTTTGGACATTTTTTTGTTTTCCCCTTTTTCTCCTCAAGATTTGTATGGCCTCAAAATTTTCTCTCCTCACAGAATTTTTTTATTCTTTTTCAAGAATTTTTTCTTTTTTCTTTTGGTATTTTTGGAATATGTGATTTTTTTGATGAAACCTTTTCTTATGAGATGATTTTCACGATGTTTTGCACTTTCGTACCCCCCCATGCCTACGATTTGCAATGTCTCCATTGTAAATTAGGTGGGTTCAAGTTCAGCTTAGATCATTCATTAGAACAGGTTTTGGGTGGGCGAACGGGTTGAGGTGACTGTTGCAGATGATTTCAAGCTCGAGTACGGGTACTTGAGGTGGGGTTGGCTGTTCTAATGGATGAACCCTAAAGTGCAATATGAATTCAGCATAGGAATGTCAAGAAAGGTTTTGGGTTTTTTTCAAAAATGACGGGTTGCCTCCCGATAAGCACTGAGTTTTACGCCATCGGCTGGGAACAATGAACTCAAGGAGAATGGAGGGTAAAGGATGCCTCAGCCAAATTTGTATTGGTAAGGTCAATGAATGGTTTGAGTCTTTGACCATTACCGACGAATGATTTTGAATCATGGCTGAGTGGACTGATCTCGATGGCTCCATTTCCAAAGATTCATCGAACAAGGCAAGGTCCGATCCATTTTGATCTGAGTTTTCTTGGGAATAGTTTGAGCTTGGCATCAAAGAGTAGGACTTTTTGACTAGGGTGAAAGATCTTTCTAGATATGTGCTTGTCGTGAAAGGCCTTAACCCGCTCTTTGTAAATTCGTGAGTTCTCATACATGTCGTGGTGTAATTCATCGATCTCGCTCATTGGAAGCTTTTTGTGGGTTCCTGCCTTAGAAAGATCTAGGTTGTAGGTCTGTACTGCCCAATAGGCTTTGTGCTCTAACTCGACGAGGAGGTGACATGCCTTCCCGTACACTAATATGAAGGGAGACATACCTAATTGGGTTTTGTGGGCGGTCCTATAAGCCCATAAAGCTTCCGGAAGTCGGGATGACCAGTCTTTCTTGTTAGGTCACACAGTAACCTAGAGGATTTTCTTGATCTCTCTATTTGATAGCTTAGCTAGACCATTAGTTTGGGGATGATAAGGAGTAGAGATTCGGTGAGATACCCCGTATTTGGTCATCAGTGACCTAAACTGAGCATTAGTGAAATGGGGCCCTCCATCAGAGATTATAGCACGTGGAATCCTGAATCACGAAAAGATGTTTTGATCAATGAATTTGATAACCACCTTATGATCATTGGTTCAAGTCGAAATGGCTTCGATCCATTTGGACACGTAGTCAACAATGAGTAGAATGTATTCGAAGCCATTTGAAATAGGAAAGGGTTCCATAAAATCAATCCCCCAGACGCCGAAGATTTCGCATACAAGAATCGGCTATAAGGGCATCATATCACCGTGGCTCATGTTGCCTAAGGTCTGGCAATGGGTGCATGCCCTACAATGATTGTATGCATCTTTGAAAATCGTGGGCTAGTAGAAGCTGCACTGGAGGACTTTCGCTGCGGTTTTATGACCTGAGAAGTGTCCATCGCATGCCTGGTCATGGCAGAAGGACAGTATGTCTTGAATTTCCGCTCCTGCGACACATCATTCAATGATTTGATCGGCGCCGATGCAGAATAGGTACGGGTCTTCCCAGAAGTAATACTTGGCATCGAAAAATAATTTGTCCTTCTTGGCCTTCGGCCAATTGGACAGGATCTGATGTGATGCCAAGTAGTTTACTAGATTAGCAAACCATGGAAGCCCTGTACTGATAGTCAGGAGGTGCTCATTAGGAAAATGTTCTGTAATGGATCCGGAAGGGTCAATAATATCAGAAGGAAGGCGGGACAAGTGATCAACTACCACGTTCTATTTTCTCTCTTTGTCATGAATCTCGAGGTCAAATTCTTGCAACAGTAAGATCTAACGGATTAGTCGAGGTTTCACGTTCTTCTTCACAAGGAGATGCCTCAAGCTTTGTGATCAGAGTAAATGATAACATGAGAACCCATAAGATATGATCTAAATTTTTCCAGGGAAAATACTACGACTAGCAACTCTTTCTCAGTAACTATGTAGTTTCGTTGAGTCTCGTCAAGTGTCTTGCTAGCATAGTAGATGACCACAGGTTTCCTATCAATTTTCTGCCCAAGTACCGCTCCTACAGCGAAATCAGATGCATCGCACATGATCTTAAAGGGTTGAGACCAATCAGGGGACTGTAGGATCGGAGCTTAGGTAACTCGATCACGCAGGGTTTCAAATGCTTGAGTGCATTCCTTGGAGATTTCGAAAGGAGCATCCTTAGATAGTAGAGTGGTCAGGGGGCATGCGATCTTTGAGAAATCAGGAATGAATCGATGGTAAAAATCGATGTGCCCCAGGAAAGATCAGATGTCCTTGATAGAGCTAGGAATAGGGAGTTTGGAAATCAAATTCACCTTGGCTCGATCGACCTGGATGCCTTTTTCTGATATAAGATGTCCCAAGACAATTCCTTTAGGCACCATGAAATGGCTCTTTTCCCAGGAAAGAACCAGATTCACGTCAATGCACCGCTTGAGGATCTGGACCAAGTGCAGGAGGCAATCGTCAAATGATTCGCCAAATACTGAAAAGTCATCCATGAAGACTTCCAGATAATCATGTACCATATCTGAGAATATGGCAAGCATGCACTGCTGAAAGGTAGCTGGTGCATTGCAAAGACTGAAAGGCATCCTTCGGAACATGTACGTCCCAAAGGGGCAGGTGAAGGTGGTCTTTCCTTGGTCCTCAGGATGGATTGCAACTTGGTTATAACCGGAGTACCCATCCAAAAAGTAGAAGAACCTATTTCTCGCTAGTTTCTTGAGGATCTGATCAATAAATGGTAGTGGGAAATGATCCTTCTTTGTGAAGGTATTGAGTCTTCTGTAATCAATGCAGACTCTCTACGAATTCCCCACATGGGTTGGTATGATTTCTCTGATTTCAGTCGTAATCACGGTAAGTCCTGCCTTCTTAGGCACAACCTAGATTGGACTCACCCACCGACTATTGGAGATCGGGTAGATGATCCCAGCATCTAACCACTTGATGATCTCCTTTTTCACGACCTCCTGCAGATTATGATTCAAACGTCTCTGCATTTCACGGGAAGGTCATATGCCCTCTTCAGTATAGATATGATGTGTGTAGTAAGAGGGGCTGATGCCAGTCAAATCATCGACAGTACATCCAATGGCTCACACCTGATCAGGAATCCCGTCTGATTACGATTGGGCTCCCACTTTTGGTTCACGGCTTACGCTTAAGTGTACACACGTCTTTCAGGAATTGTGTGTAAGTCGGTACGTGGTGGATCGCATCCATCAAGGGGATGTTTATATGGACCTGTTCAAAGAGCTTGACCAGATCCTCCTCATGTGCCATGAGTTTGTTTGTCCTCTTTCCCTTGGTCAAGGACTCGGGAAATGGAACCTTGGATGGTTCCTCTAGAATAGGTTCAGGTTCTTGATAAGGGACAGGGGTATCCTGGATAACTATCCTAGGGTTTGGGTTACTACCAAGTTGACAGTGGCTTGGGTAAGGTGTGTCTTGTGTTGCTTTGCCACTATGGGTTGTTACAGAATTCAATCTTGCTTGGTTTTGGTTCGGTGTCGGTAAAATAGGTGGCTGCTACTGAAATCCTGAATATGATGTTGAAGCTTCCATCTGGTCAGGTGATGGAATAGAAGGGCCTGATAAATCATGTGGGCTTGGCCCGGATTTGGGTTCATAATGTGCCTCTAGTTCGGCACGTTATTCGGATTCAGTAGAGGTTGCAAAGGGAGTGTGCCAGGTTGGTGGGAATTCGCCATCTGGGCAAGTTGATTGCAAACCTTTGTGATCTCATCTTTGTGCTGTTTTTGCATAGCCGCATTCGTCTTTTGAATGTTAGCCAGAGTCTGAAGGATAAGAGTCATTTAATCTGTCTGAGTTGGCCCAAATTGATAGGTGGGGTTGGACCAAGGCTGAGGCGGTTGAAATGGACGAGGAGCTTGTGGACGAGGTTGATATGGTGGTCTTTGATTCTGATTATTTCCCACCCACAGGAAATTGGGATGATTCTGCCATCAAAGGTTATAGGTATTAGAGAATGGGTCATTCTGGATGGCGTTGAGGTCCTTGCAGGTTTGAGGAATCTCAAAAAAATCAGAGTACGAGGGTTCAGAGTTCCCCCAACTAGAGTAGCAGGATTAGAGTTTCCTCCGATCCTAGAGTCAGACAGGGGTGGATATGTGTCCATCCCCTGAGAAGATTGGAGATAGATGTTATGCACAGCTTCCCTCCCAGAGGGCGGCTGTGCAAATGGGTTTTGTGCAGAGGTGGCTTGCTACAGATGTTGAGTTAGCCCATCCACCTTCTTCTCGATGATAGAGACTTTGTCCAAATGACTAGTCATCAATTCCAAGTTGACGGATGCGAACAAACCTTGCGTCTCATGTTCTCCCCTTGGATTCATCGATGCGCGGGCATTCGTCCAGTCGAATAAGCCCATGGAGTCATTATTGATGGAGTTCTCGCACATATTCTTGAGAATCTCCCACAAAGTGTCTTCATGTTGACCCATGATATTTCCTCCGCAAGTTGCATTGACAAATAAACAGATATCTTCATGGAGTCCCTGGTAAAAAGAATGGACTTGTTCTCATTTAGAAACTCTGTGATGGGGGCAGTTTCGCATGAGATCCAAGAAACGATCTCATGCTTCATGAAGTGGTTCTCCAGGCTGCTATGTGAAGTATGTGATCTGGTGTCGAAAGGCATTCGTCTGACCAGCTGGGAAGAACTTTTTCAGAAACTCGAATTGTAGTTCAACCCATGTGTTGATTGGATGCGTTTGAGTCTGATACCAGTGAGCTACTTTGTCCATGAGAGAGAAGGAGAACATCTTTATGAGAAGGATATCCCGATTTTGGACATCTGACCCGAAGGTTTGGGCCAGATGTTTGATGTGCTGGAAAGGATCCTCGGAATTAATCCCATGAAACTTTGGAATAGCATGAATCATGTTGGGCTTAAGTTCAGAATCAGGACCTCCAGCCGGGATTTGGACTCGAGGTTCAATTTCCACTGCAACAGGATTGCAGTGATCTCGCATCATAGGACGCTGTAGTGGATTCACAAAGGCTTGGAATAAATCATTAAGGCGCTGGAGTTGGTTCTCAAGGTTATTCTCTTCTTCTGCGGGTTGTGCCATGATGATGGAAGAAGGAGAATTGGGTTCAGATGAATCAAAGGAGATGTCTATGTGATGGGATTGCTGCACAAACACGAAAGTCAAGGCTTGGCCTCAATGGGAGTGAATCACTAAAGGAGGCCTCAATGATGGTCTTAAAGACCTCCTAATGAACATGCACCGATGGTCTGGATGAGAGTAGAATGTGATGGACCCAATCAAGACACCCAAAAATTTTGGATGACTATAGAGGTTTGGGGCGGATGATACCCCTTAGTCAGAAAGCTGTCCACCTGAGAAATACTTGGGCAACCAGAGAGGGATTTTCCCACAAAGACCTCTACATGGTAGAGCACCCCCACGAGTTACAGGGTTTCCCCTACCCGACCTCTCTTGTCATTGATGTTCCAAGTAGACCAGAATGGGGACTTGACCTCTTAAGTCTACCAGTTTTATTAAAGAGCAAGGGTGCTTTAAGATTTCACTTGAACTTTAGATGTATTGAGTGCAAAAAGTGACCTAATTTCAAGGTTGGTTGACCCAACAAGGTGGGTCAACTTCACCTATTTGTCCTTTGAGAAGTTTTAGGTCCCTTCTTTTAGGATTCAAGTGAGATTAAGAGCCTGAATTTTAGGGTCTGCTTGAATAAATCTCTTCAACCAAGGCTTAGGCACATCTTTTTGGAGAGTTGATTCTTGCTTATGAAGGTGTGTCTCTAAAACCCTAAATTGAAATCCTTAATTTGGCTCTAATCTTGATGCAATTTAGTTTGCTAAATGTGGTATCTAGGGCTCAATCAAGAAAGTTATAGCCCTAGTTACCTTAATTGGGTGCACAAATCAGTTTTGTTGAAATCAAATCAGGCAACTTGATGAATTAGCTAGGAATGTAAAGCAAGTAGCCCTAATTGATTTTATCCATTTTTCCTTTTCAGAATGAGGGGCATAAGAGAAAGTAATCAGAAATTATCTGCCCCTGGTGTATTTGATATGCGGTTGTCTTTCTTTGAATCTTCTCCTCGAGACCACAAAAAAGAGATATAGCAAGTTAATACCAAATCAGAAATTGTAATCAAGAATTCTAAATTGGTCGTTGCTCCCCAGCAATGGTGCCAAAATGTTCGTCACACTGAATCGGGTTTTAAGAGTATCGCGTTGTAATATAGCCGAAAAAGCATTCAAAATAAATATAATTTTATTACTCGAATTTGAAGACCGAGGTCGAACACAGGGAGCAAATGTGTTTAGAAATCAAGATCACAATTCAGAATTTAAAATAATATGCAATATTATCAGTATCTAAGTGCAAAAATATGGGAGTAAATGTAGAGCACAAAATACTAAAGATCTCAATGTATATGAATTAAACTCAAATTGGATGTTTGATTTGTAAATCAGATGCCTTAAAATGATGATGCTACAGTGCTCTTGACTTCTTTCTTCTACTTCTACTCCTTCTCTTCTTTCTCTTTGCCTTTGGCTTCAGTCTTCTTCCTCTACAATCTTTCTCTTCTTTAACCTCGGTCTTCCTTCTTCCTTAGCTTCTCCTTCTTCTTCCTTCAGCTTTTTCCTTCTCTACCTTTCTCTACCATGGCCCTTATCTTTCTTCTTCTCCTCCTCTTCAGCCTGCAGCAAAACCTACCCCTACTCGCGCACACTCTTCCTCTCTCTTCTCTTTTAGGTTCCACTCTCCGACAGCCACATGTATTCGGGTAATCGAGTCGGGTACATACCCGGGACCAGGCTCACTGACGTGCGGTGGTGGGTGAGGAGTGCAGTCGGGTCAGGTCAGGCCAGGTCTGTGGGGCAAGAGCACGGACGAGGTCGGGTTGGTCCGGTGAGAGGGACCTCACCTCGTGATTTGGAGGCGATAAGGTGAGAACACTTTCTCAATTTATTCTGGTGCAGGCGCTCTATCGTATCCGAGGTGCGACTATCTGTCCACCTTTCTTAGCGCGCGCCTGCGACAGGGACAAGGCCTCCAATTGCAGTAGTTGCTACGACCTTTGACTCCAATTGATAGCTTGGAGTCGTGCGCGAGGATGTTCCACGCAACTTAAGACAGAGACCTGGAGCTGGCAAGGCCTGGAGCTTGCTTCAAGCTTGCTTCAAGTTCTGCGCCAATGGCGGATGATGCCTGTATCTGAAATCACCAAGATGACCTCGCGGCCACATCAAATTGCTCAAGAAGCTTCATCGAGCCACGACGAATCTGCTACGGTGGTTGGCGTGGCATGGGGACGCTTGTGCGAGCGTGACTAGGGCACACTGTGTGCTTATGTGTGGGTGTGTTCAAGGGTGTGCTTGGGTGAGTGGAGTAGTGGTATGAGTGAGGGGAAATGTTGAGTGGAGTGAAGGGATGCTTATGGACTTGACGGCGAGGGGTGGATGGTCTATGGTGGTGGAGCGGTCTCGTCGGAGTTGGTGGTCGAAGATGAAGGAGATGAGGGTGATGTAGGTTAGAAGTGTTAGATTTAGGGAAATAAAAAGTGGAGAAGAATGTAGAGGGTGAAGAGAACTTATCTGGGATGTTAGGATATGAAGGGAAGACGAAGATGGCATTGGGCACGTACAGCCGACGTCGGAGACAAAGGCACTCAGATAGAGACGGTCAGCGAGGATGATGGGGAGACATGGGCATTGACGGGTGCTGCACGATGCAGATGAACGCAAGGAAGAAGAACCTACCGCTGGTATTATTGTCAGGTGACAACGGAGATCAAGGAAGGTCACTGGAGCTTGACAAGCGAATTGGTCGGAGGAGGACAGAAGAATTTGAGGGGGATTCTGGCCGAATTAAAGCTTAGAGGAGTCAGGTCGAACTGGGCTCCTTTAAATAGAGCCCTGGAGGTCGGTTAGGACTTGGAAAGCAAGCAAGCTTCCCAAGCAAGGAAGGCTCGTCGGAGTTGGAATCCATTGGGATACCCATGTCTCTTATGTGTTCGCATGAGAGATTGGGAAAGAATCTTGGATCATGGATGGGTTTAGATTAAAGGGATTTTCTCAGAGAATCTCCCTTCCAATTTTGGAGGAGATCCTTTGAGCAATCAGGGAGAAACCACCTTCCAAAGTTCGTCGGAATAGGATTCTTCTACTATAATGGTGGAGGGACCTAATTGCAAAGATGATGAGAATCTAGGGGGCCTTTTGTAAGGGTTTTTGAAAGATAGGGGTACATATGTAATCGGGTTGGACCTTTATGCAAACTAGGTCAAGGCAAATTCATCTTGGGCCCAAATTTTGGTAAAAACCTAATTTGGATCTAAGGAATATAATGGTGAAGTTGGATTTTGGGTTTGACAATGTTTGACTGGGAAATTTATGTAAAAACCCAATTTAAGGCAGATATCTGTCTAAGACCCCATTCTAGGTCAAGATGGGTTCTAATGGAAAATTTTAAGGTTCTAAACCCTAGAGAATATTTTTATATGATTTTTAAAGGGTTTAAGTGAATTTAATCCTGACCATAATCTTGGTTAATTATGTGGGTCTATTTTAGGGTTTTAAGAAGTCATTTAATTCACAGGATACACACAAACCCTTTTCTGTCTGATCCAACCCACTTTTTATCTTGTTAAGACCCTTTGACCTTTGTTTAGCCCTTGAGAAAACCTATTGTTGTACTGCAATGGTAAAATTATAGTTTTACCCCTAATTTCTTGCTTTTCTCTCAGAAAGGTTATTCAATGAATTATGACCTCCAATTGGTTATGTAGGAGCTTTTATTCTCTTCATTGGGTCTAAATGAGCTAGTTAGAGCTTCCAAAGAAGACCATGTCTCTATAGTTCTAGTCAGGGAAAGTGTTCTAAACCAGGAAGGCAACTTTATTTTTCAGTGAGAAGGAGAACATCTTCATCAGCATTGTGTGCTGATCATGGCCCTGTGGACCCAAGGTCTGGGAAAGATTTTTCAACTCTTCTAAATGCTGAAAAAGGTCCTCAGAAGCAAGGCCATGGAATTGAGAGATAAGTGCAATTATATTTGGCTTCAGTTTAGCAGTAAGACCCCTAGCGAGATAGCGTTCCATAGGGTTGGTGCAATTGTGGGATTATAGTAATCCCATAGTTGAGGTCTATGAGCCTGGGGATAGGGTTTTGCTAGAAGATTAACAACTTGACTAAGTTGTTACACCTGTGGTAAGGGTATTCATTTGAAGTTGTGTGTCAGACAGATGTTGAAGATTAGGTTGTGGACCTCTCTCCAGTTGTGGCTAGTTAGGAATGTTTGGGTCTAGAGGAGGTTGGAACCTATGAATTGGAGGTGGTGGTCATGGAGGATGTATAAAAAGATGTGGAGGAAGTTCTTCAAAATCCTCAAATTGTGAAGAATTGTGATCATCCTCCGGATGAACAGAGTGGTGAATTGGAGTTTGAGGCCTAGGAGGTACAGGATTAGATGTAGAAGGCATAGAAGTGGAAGTGGAAGCTTGGGCATCAGTACCCAAAAGAGGTACAAGCTCAGGGTTCTGGGCTCTCCGACCATCCATGAGTTGGTTTTTGAAAAACGAATTTGAAATATCAGTCACAACTAACAGAAAGCAATTTTACTCAATCAATCTCAAATAAAACTAGAAATCCCAATATTCAATCTCACAACAATCAAGATCAATCAATATCAAGTCATGCGAGAAAATCTGAATTTTTCCTAAGGTCTGCTACGCGAAAAGTAGTATGCAAACAAATGTTTCAGAACAATTGCATGCATCCTACACAAGACCTGGTGAGGTGCAGACCTTTAAATCCACTCGGAATCTAGATAAGATTGGCATGTGAATCCAGACACTATGGTTGCTCAAGTAGATGAGATAGAAACCCGTGTGTTTTGTGAACTTAAGTGATGGTGTAGTGTGTACACCATAATCAAGCAACAGAATAGTGATGAAAAGCTCAACCAAGGTTTCAAAGAAGTTTTATGTCTCCTTTTGAATTTGATTTGATATTTAAGAAATGTGAATTTCATGCAACTGGTCTCGCTTTTTAATCTTTTCAAACAAAAGTGGTCTTTTTAGCTTAAGTCAAATGCAAGAGATGGCAGGAGCTAAGGACGGATGGAAATGTGTATCTGACTCTAGCAATTCTTCAATTGAAGCAATTTGACCGAATAGAAATCTAGTAGGAATAATGCAAACTAAGCATGGATGCTTATATCATGCTACTGCTAGATAAAGAGATGGAATATTTTTTATCCTTTTGATTTTATAATTTTTTTGGATTTTTTACAATGCAACAAACAAAATCAAATCGAAAAAGAAATCGATATGGAGAAATCGAGTTAATGAGAGATGGGTATAGAGAGAATAGAAAAAGTCCAGAGAGTCCAAGTTATTACAGAAATGTGTGAGAAGCTCTCACAACTTATGCCTAACAAATAGAATCCTAAGTATATACCTAAGTCTAAACTACCACTTTACTACACTATACTACTAAAAATTGGAAAATTTGCAGCTTATGGAAAAACTTCTCCTGGATGTCAGGTCTAAAGTGTAGTGAATCCACCAAGAAGAACTTCACCTGGAAGAAGACACTACTCCTACTCTTCCTCAAGTGCTGCAGAAACACCAGATGATTAGTAAGACAATTATATACAAAAACAAATCAAAGAATAAATTGAATAAAAGAATGTATATACAATAAAGAATATGAATGAAAGAATGAATATATACAAAGAAATCAAAACTATAAACAAATAAAGAATAAAAGAAAAATTTTGGCGTATAAAGAGATGCCTCCTTGGCAACGGTGCCAAAAATATGATGAGCAAAACCCTTCTGCAAGTTAAAAATGATGCTTTAAATGTTGTCGTTGTTGTAGTATAGTCGTCACAATGCAAACAGTTGTCGCATCATTTTATTTATTTACATAATTTTTACTGGTTTATTCCAGGTCGTTCACTGAGAGGCAGTTTTTGTTATGAACGCGTGCCCCAGACATATTTTAAGACATCTGGGAGGTGGGCCAGACATCGGACCAGACGTCTGGAATCACTTCCAGACGTCGTATCAGACGTCTGGGATCGTTGCAAGACGTCTGGAAATCTGTTATCTTTGACACGCGCAGGTCGTCTGCGCGCCTGAGCACGCAGACCTGCATATTCGCTTATTCCTTCCTCCTGTGGCTGCAGATTCCCCTGCCGCACTCCTTCTCTCTCCTCCTCGCGTGGCCTTAAAAGGCCATGCGCTCTTTCGTCACCATCGCCTCCTTCCTCTTCTCCTTCAGCCAGTGAGCGCGAGAGCGAGTACGAGGCTGCAGCGGCAGCGGCGGCCGCAGTGAGCGCGGAGGAGGTGCTGCGTGCGAGAGCGGTGCTCAGCCGTGAGGGCGAGCTCGCCGGGGCTGCCAGGGTCGGCCGGCGGGGAGAGCAGTGGGCGCGGGGCGATGCGGGGAGGACTGCTGCTGTCCTTGCAGCAGGTGCACGAGGTGCGACGAGGTGCGGCGTCGCGAGCGGAGGGCGAGTCGCGGCCTGATTCTGGAAACATTTCCAGAATCAGACGTCTGGGCTGATAGCCAGACGGCGGGGGCGACGTCTGGAAGACCATCCAGATGTCTGAAAGGTGAGTTCTTCCTTCTTCTCCCTTCCTATCGACTGACCGTACTGAGAGAGAGAGTTGGGTGCACGTAGGCTCGGTGATTCGCCATCCAATGTGAATCAGACGTCTGGCTCTAGTACCAGACAGCGGGAGCGACCTCCAGACGTCTGGGGTGACCATCGGACGTCTAGGAACTAGGCCAGACGTCCCCGCAGGCTTCTGGACGTCTGAGAAACCACGTAGAACAAGGTAATTCTCTGATGCACTTTTTAAGATGTCTGGAAGAAGTTCCAGACGTCTGATTTTGCACAGTGTCGTCATTTTCGACCCGTTGAGGGCCCGTTCGGGTTCCATTTTCCGCGTTTCGAGTTGCGTTCTTTCCGGAATTAAATCCTTTACCTGTCTACAGTAGCTATACACTGTTTTGAGACACTCCTTGTGTTTGATCCTTGTGATAGGACCTCGTTCCGTTGCAGTCTTGGGGGTCGCGGAGGCATGCGGGATTCCCGATCACGCCCCCATTACTCCCGTCGTACCTGGTAGAGTGTCTTTAAGTATAATCTGTTAAATTATGAAACCATAAATAGAACCTAGGACATTGCATGAATCCCAGGAATGAGAAATAGATTGAATGGTAGATCCTAGGGTGCTGCATGAATCCTAGGGCTGGAAAACTAGATTGTATGATAGATCCTAGGATATGGCATGAATCCTAGGACGGGAAAACTAGTGGAATGTATGAATACTACAGTCTTGGAAAATGTGGAAAGGAAATAGTAGTTGCCTGTAAATTCGTTTAAACAGCTGCCTGTTATGAATAAATGAACATGAGTAAGAATATGGGATGTATGAACGTGAAACTGGAAAGGTGAAGCCGGAATGCGCTGAGTTAAAAGAGTTGAAACCCTACGGGAAATTAAGGGTAGAACTCCTGGAAAGTGAATGGAATAGAATTGGGGAAGTGAGCTGGCCCTTGAGTATGGAGTACCAAGGAGAGCGACTGTCCCCCTGTTTAGTGCAGAGCGGAGCTAGCTGCCCCAGGGACCTGGGGTTAGGACTGGCCACTCTGTACCGACTTGCTGGCCCTTGTGTACGTAGTACCGAGGAGAGCTACTAGTGTAGGGAGGTACTAGCTACCCCACGGGCCCCGGGGTTCTGCTAGCCTCCCACACCGACTTGTTAGGCCCACTGGGGCAAACCCGGGTAGTCAGGCGAGGGTGCGCGGACTATGAAGGGGCAAGGCCCCTATTTGGTTACTGTGGAGGGGTTGGACCCCTGTTACTGAGAGGGCTCTGCCCTGTACTGGTTCCGTGCTGTGCTTTGGGCGCACCTGTAACGGAAACGACTGACTGCGTGCCAGTACGGGTTAGCTATCCGTGTGTTTACCGCGCGTGTCGTAGTCACCGTTACGTCTGTCAGTGACCTTGGGGTGGTTGACTGAGAGTAGGATCACCACGGGGGACTCTCCCGGCCAGGAGAGCACCACGTGCTACTTCTACTATTCCAAAAAGACTGCAATCAAGATCATTCCCACGAGGGACATTCGAGATCAAGTGAAGGATCTGAGAAATAGATAAATTGTGAAACAATAGAAAGACGTAAATAAAGGAAGAAAGAAAATTTAAAACAACTACTATACACTTTACTGTTTCTTTAGTTTAGCTGCCACTCTACTCAACGTTTTGCTGACGTGTTACACTCGTTACCTTTCAGGACCAGGTGTTGAGCAGCCAGGGTCAGCGGCTGCAGAGGATGCTGGGCCAAGTAGGATCTAGTAGAGTTACCACTGTTCTCTTGTACCTCTTTTTGTTCCGTTATAGTGAGTAGTTCTTGTTTCCGCTGTACTTTTCTTTACCTGCAGTTCATATTATGTTATGAATGTTGTTCTATTGTTGTGGTGGTATATACTGTAGTGGTTTCTTTCCTTACTGCTGTATCTCCTTACTGTTAGTTATATTCATGTTGAATGTGGTTTATTTTACTGCTCTTTTGGTTACTTCCTCGTTGGACGACTAGGTCTTGGGATTAGTCAAGTCGGTCCGGTTCTCGTGTCTCGTAGGGACTTGGGAATCGGGTCGTTACAAGATGGTATCAGAGCGAGGTCGTCCTGAGAAGTGAATCAACTGACTGGAAAATAACCAATTCACATGTCTATAACTAGAGTAGCCACCACCACATATCTTTTGACATGAGCTCTTAGACATTTCTGTTCGGTATCGTTCCGTAGTGACGTGTTCCGTTTTGTTTCGCGTCTCCTTGCAGGAGATGCCTCGTCGTGGGACCAGTGAGGCTGGCCGCGGGCGCGGTCGAGGATGAGGTCGGGGAGGTGGGCGTGCCGTTGCCGACACCCCAGTGGAGCAGCCACTACTCCCGGGCGTCCAGGCCCAGGACCTCGCCCGGCTGATACGAGACATTGTACGAGAGGAGCTCCACCCACCGCCCCGAGCACCTCACCCTAGGGTTGCGGAGGGAGAGTCCTCTGTGGGACCACTCGACGGATGCGACGCTGGACACGGGGGAGGGGATGGGCCGCCGCAGCCCCCACCTTCCTCCGATACTTCCGTGCACGAGGCACCTTCGCCTGGAGGTGCACCAGCACCTCCCCTACAGCGCCACTTCGAGCTCTTCGGGCAGTTCCGGAAGCTGAAGCCCCCCTCCTTCAAGGGGGATGAGGACCCGACCGAGGCAGAGGACTGGCTCGAGCAGCTGGAGAAGATTTTCGACACCCTTCGCCCCCCGGTGGAGTGCCGCGTGGCCTTTGCCACGTACTAGTTGGAGAGTGCGGCACACAGGTGGTGGAGGGCGGTTCGGGGACAAGAGAGGGACGAGCCGACCTGGGACTGGTTCGTCTCCCTCTTCTGTGAGCAGTACTTCCCTCAGACGTGGCAGGACCAGAGGAGGCGAGAGTTCCACACTCTCCGCCAAGGGACGATGACCGTGAGCGCATACCGCACGCGTTTCCTAGAGCTGTCCCGCTTTGCAGCGACAGCGATAGCTACTGAGGAGGAGTGCCTTTGGAGGTTCACCGAGGGGCTCCGGCCTGCGATTCAGGGGTATGTCAAACCCCTGAAGTTGCCTACATTTTCGAGGGTGGTGGAGGCAGCTATGACTTACGAGGAGACCAACCCGTCCGCGCGAGACACCGACGACGGGCGGAAGAGGCCCTTCCAGCTAGACTTCTCACAGGGCCAGTGAGAATGGAGACACGTGGCGTCCACAGGAGAGCCATCACATTTTGCAGGGCCATCAGTGGCCTTTGGGGGCCCTCGACAGGGGCCAGTCGCCAGAACGGACCCCCGTCTAGCCGACAGCAGGGACCCACTGAGGGCGGGAGTCGGGTTCCCCTCTGTTACCAGTGTGGCCAGCCGGGCCACATCAGGAGGGACTGCCCATCTAGGGCAGGAGGTCAGCAGATACTCCCCGCATAGAGCACTGGAGGGTGCGCAGGAGGCCGCGGTTCCCAGGCGCGAGGAGGAGGATAGCAATCGCGAGGAGGGTACCGGCCAGCACCTACCCGTCCGACGCAGAGTGTGGCTGCTTTGTCCGCACCTAGAGCTGAAGGGCGTATCAACGCCCTGACACACAGGGACGCCAGAGCTTCGGGATCGGTGGTAGCAGGTATGGTTTCAGTTTCCGGCAGACTCGTTTACACGCTTTTCAATTCCGGCGCTACGCACTCATTTGTCGCAGGCAGTTTCGTAGTTAGTTTGGACCGGGATTATACACTGTTAGAGAATCCGTTCGTAATCAGAGGTCCGAGTGGTCAGCTGTTTGTAGCTGAGGAGGTGTACACGGATTGCGAGGTCAGCGCCAGGGGACATAGCCTGCCAGCTGACCTGATTATGTTACAGATGGAGGACTTTGGTGTGATTCTGGGGATGGATTGGCTGTCCGCTTACCACGCCTTGGTGGACTATTTTGAGAGGAAGATTGTCTTCTCCATGCCGGAGTTGCCTTCTTTCGAGTTTCACGGACAGCCAGTGGACAGAGGTTTCAGGTGCATTTCGGCACTTCGGGCGGCGAGACTTTTGAGCCAGGGGTGTGAGGGCTTCCTAGCTTGTGTGGTGGCAGAGCCCAGCCCTGTGGCAGACTTCCAGAGTATCCCAATGGTTAGGGAGTACCCTGACGTGTTTCCAGACGAGTTACCAGGACTACTACCCAAGCGGGAGATCGAGTTTGAGATCTCACTAGTACCAGGGACCAGCCCCATCTCCATCGCGCCATACAGGATGGCACCGCTTGAGTTGCGAGAGCTCAAGTCTCAGTTACAGGACCTTTTGGAGAAAGGTTTCGTGAGGCCCAGTGCGTCTCCCTGGGGAGCCCCGGTACTGTTTGTGAAGAAGAAGGATGGTACCCTACGCCTTTGTGTGGACTACCGACAGCTGAATAGGGTCACCATCAAGACCAGATATCCGCTGCCGAGGATCGATGACTTGTTTGACCAGTTGCAGGGTGCCACGGTGTTTTCCAAGATCGACTTGAGGTCTGGATACCACCAGTTGAGGATCAGGGAGACCGACGTCTCCAAGACAGCTTTCCGCACCCGGTACGGACACTACGAGTTTTTGGTCATGCCGTTTGGGCTGACCAATGCCCCCGCTGCTTTCATGGACCTGATGAACCGGGTGTTTAGATCGTACTTGGACCAGTTCGTGGTGGTTTTCATAGATGATGTACTCGTCTATTCTAGAGATCGGACGCAGCACGGACAGCACTTGCGGATGGTTCTGGACACTCTGAGATGACGCAGGCTGTACGCCAAGTACAGCAAGTGCGAGTTCTAGTTGAGGGAGGTGACCTTCTTAGGTCATATGATCTCTGGAGACTGCTTGGCGGTGGACCCAGTCAAGGTTGAGGCAGTACTCAGGTGGGAGAGACCGCGTTCAGTCACTGAGATTCGCAGTTTCCTGGGACTGGCAGGCTACTACAGACGATTCATCAGAGGATTTTCACAAATTGCACGTCCTATGACACAGTTGACCCGAAAGGACATGCCCTTCGCTTGGACAAACGCCTGTGAGGCATGTTTTCTGGAGCTGAAGGAGAGGTTGACCTCGGCTCTCGTGCTCACCATCCCTGACAGTAGTGGCGGGTTCGTTGTGTACACGGACTCCTCCTTGCAGGGGTTAGA
Organism: Thalassia testudinum; assembly: GCA_037157565.1. Classification (NCBI taxonomy): domain Eukaryota; kingdom Viridiplantae; phylum Streptophyta; class Magnoliopsida; order Alismatales; family Hydrocharitaceae; genus Thalassia; species Thalassia testudinum. The sequence goes on along the minus strand of JAZHRO010000015.1, from coordinate 42,218,669 downwards.
AGGTGTGCTCATGCAGAGGGGTCACGTTGTCGCTTACGCTTCGCGGCAACTGAAGTCCCATGAGCATACCTACCCTACCCACGACCTAGAGTTGGCTGCTGTTGTCTCCGCGCTGAAGACTTGGAGGCACTACTTGTACGGTGAGACCTTCGAAATTTTCACAGATCACAATAGCCTCAGATACCTTTTTGATCAAAAGGAGCTCAACATGAGACAGAGACGCTGGTTGGAGCTCCTGAAGGACTACGACTGCAGCATCTCCTACCACCCGGGAAAGGCCAATGTGGTGGCTGACGCCTTGAGCCGTAAGGCGCCCGCACTCTTGGCCAGTCTGCAGTTACAGAGTTGGAGCCTTTTGGAGAAGGTGGGCAGTTGGTGACCCTAGAGTTACGAGGGTACTGTGGGGCAGTGACGGTGACACGGTAGACCAGGCCAGAGCTGATAGACCGCATCATCACAGGACAGATGGCCGATCCGTACTTGCAGTCCTTGCGCGACAGAGTACTGTCGGGAGACCCGGAGGACTTCTCTTTCACAGACCAGGTGCTACGCTTGAGGGGACGGTTGTGCGTTCCCAGAGACGAGGAGCTGTTGAGAGAGTTCCTGACTGAGGCACACGGTTCCAGATTCACCATACATCCCGGAAACACGAAAATGTACCACGACTTGAGACGCGAGTTTTGGTGGAGAGGGATGAAGCGGGATGTGGGTGAGTTCGTGCAGCAGTGCTTAGTGTGCCAGCAGGTGAAAGCCGAGCATCAGAGGCCTGCAGGGCTGCTTCAACCGCTTCCAGTGCTAGAGTGGAAGTGGGAGAGCATCACCATGGACTTGGTGGTGGGCTTACCTGTTACCCAGCGGGGACACGACGCAGTCTGGGTAATAGTGGATAGACTGACGAAGACGGCGCGATTGTTGCCGATCCGAGTCACTTTGGGACCAGCACAGTTGGCAGAGAGGTATATCCGGGATGTGGTACGACTACACGGAGTTCCGTGGGAGATCGTATTCGACTGGGATACCCGCTTTACGTCCCAGTATTGGGCTAAGTTTCAACAGGCCTTGGGGACACGGTTGAGGTTTAGTACAGCTTACCACCCCCAGACAGACGGACAGTCTGAGCGCACGATACAGACACTTGAGGACCTTTTGCATGCCTGTGTAATGGACTGGAGGGGCTCTTGGGAGGAGCACCTGCCCCTGGCGGAGTTTGCATACAACAACAGTTATCACTCGAGCATCGGCATGGCTCCCTACGAGGCTCTGTACGGACGGAGGTGTACGGCACCCTTGAGTTGGGTTGAGGTGGGGACCAAGTGGGAGGTTGGCCCCAGGTTGATCCGGCAGAGTCAGGAGGTAGTCGAGCAGATCCACAGGCGACTCCGCACTGTCAGGAGCAGATAGAAGAGCTACGCGGATCGGAGACACAGAGAGTGGCAGTTTGAGGTTGGGGACCACGTCTTCCTTCGTGTTTCGCCCATGAAGGGCTTACAGCGGTTTGGGGTGAGAGGGAAGCTCGTGCCGAGGTTTGTGGGGCCCTTTGAGGTCCTGGAGCAGGTTTGACCCGTTGGTTACAGGCTTGCCCTCCCCCCGCAACTTTCTGGTGTGCACGGCGTGTTCCACGTGTCCAACCTCAGGAAGTACGTAGCCGATCCCAGTCACGTACTGAGTCACGAGAGCGTCGATGTGGGCGACGACCTGACTTACCCCGAGCGGCTAGTGCAGACTCTAGACCGAGCCGTCCGCAGTTTGAGACGGAAGCAAGTACCCCTGGTAAGGGTTTTGTGGAGGAGTCAGCGATACGAGGAGGCTACCTGGGAGCCTGAGGCGGCAATGCGGGAGCGGTACCCGGAGCTTTTCGCGGGTACATCTTTTTGGACTGGCTTTGGTCCTCTTTGAGTTTGTTATGGTTATTTGGACGTCTTTTCCGCACCCTAGTTAATGCAAGTTTCGGGGATGAAACTTCCTTTGAGTTTGTTATATTGTTATGAAAGCGTGCCCCAGACGTATTTTAAGACGTCTGGGAGGTGGGCCAGACGTCGGACCAGACGTCTAGAATCACTTCCAGACGTCGTATCAGACGTCTGGGATTGTTGCCAGACGTCTAGAAATCTGTTATCTTTGACACGCGCGGGTCGTCTGCGCGCCTGAGCGCGCAGACCCGCATATTCGCTTATTCCTTCCTCCTGCGGCTGCAGATTCCCCTACCGCGCTCCTTCTCTCTCCTCCTCACGTGGCCTTAAAAGGCCACGTGCTCTTCTGTCACCACCGCCTCCTTCCTCTTCTCCTTCAGCCAGTGAGCGCGAGAGCGAGCGTGAGGTTGCAGCGGCAGCGGCGGCCGCAGTGAGCGCGGAGGAGGTGCTGCGTGCGAGAGCAGCGCTCAGCCGTGAGGGCGAGCTTGCCGGGGCTGCCAAGGCCGGCCGGTGGGGAGCGTAGCGGGCGCGGGGCGACGCAGGGGGGACTGCTGCGGTCCGAGCAGCAGGTGCATGAGGTGCGACGAGGCGCGGCGTCACGAGCGGAGGGCGAGTCGCGGCCTGATTCTGGAAACATTTCCAGAATCAGACGTCTGGGCTGATAGCCAGACGGCGGGGGCGACGTCTGGAAGACCATCCAGACGTCTGAAAGGTGAGTTCTTCCTTCTTCTTCCTTACTGTCGACTGACCGTACTGAGAGAGAGAGTTGGGTGCACGCAGGCTCAGTGATTCGCCATCCAACGCGAATCAGACGTCTGGCTGTAGTACCAGACGGCGGGAGCGACCTCTAGACGTCCAGGGTGACCATCGGACGTCTGGGAGCTAGGCCAGACGTCCCCGCAGGCTTCTGGATGTCTGAGAAACCACACAGAACAAGGTAATTCTCTGATCCACTTTTTAAGACGTCTAGAAGAAGTTCCAGATGTCTGATTTTGCATAGTGTCGTCATTTTCGACCCGTTGAGGGTCCGTTCGGGTTCCGTTTTCCGCATTTCGAGTTGCGTTCTTTCCGGAATTAAATCCTCTACCCGTCTACAATAGCTATACACTATTTTGAGACACTCCTTGTGTTTGATCCTTGTGATAGGACCTCGTTCCGTTGCAGTCTTGGGGGTCGTGGAGGCACGCGGGATTCCCAATCATGCCCCCATTACTCCCGTCGTACCTGGTAGAGTGGCTTTAAGTATAATCTGTTAAATTATGAAACCATAAATAGAACCTAGGACATAACATGAATCCTAGGAATGAGAAATAGATTGAATGGTAGATCCTAGGGTGTTGCATGAATCCTAGGGCTGGAAAACTAGATTGTATGATAGATCCTAGGATATGGCATGAATCCTAGGATGGGAAAACTAGTTGAATGTATGAATACTGTAGTCTTGGAAAATGTGGAAAGGAAATAATAGTTGCCTGTAAATTCGTTTAAACAGCTGCCTGTTATGAATAAATGAACATGAGTAAGAATATGGGATGTATGAACGTGAAACTAGAAAGGTGAAGCTGGAATGCGCTGAGTTAAAAGAGCTGGAACCCTACGGGGAATTAGGAGTAGAACTCCTGGAAAGTGAATGGAATAGAATTGGGGAAGTGAGCTGGCCCTTGAGTACGGAGTACCAAGGAGAGCGACTGTCCCCCAGTTTAGAGCAGAGCGGAGCTAGCCGCCCCAGGAACCCGGGGTTAGGACTGGCCACTCTGTACCGACTTGCTGGCCCTCGTGTACGTAGTACCGAGGAGAGCTACTAGTGTAGGGAGGTACTAGCTACCCTACGGGCCCCGGGGTTCTGCTAGCCTCCCACACCGACTTGTTAGGCCCACTGGGGCAAACCAGGGTAGTCAGGCGAGGGTGCGCGGACTGTGGAGGGGCAAGGCCCCTGTTTGGTTTCTGTGGAGGGGTTGGACCCCTGTTACTGAGAGGGCTCTGCCCTGTATTGGTTCCGTGCTGTGCTTTGGGCGCACTCGTTAATGGAAACGACTGACCGCGTGCCAGTGCGGGTTAGCTACCAGTGCATTTATCGCGTGTGCCGTAGTCACCGTTACGTCTGTCAGTGACCTTGGGGTGGTTGACTGAGAGTAGGATCACCATGGGGGACTCTCCCGGCCAGGAGAGCACCACGTGCTACTTCTACTGTTCAGAAAAACTACAATCAAGATCGTTCCCACGAGGAACATTCGAGATCAAGTGAAGGATCTGAGAAATAGATAAATTGTGAAACAATAGAAAGACGTAAATAAAGGAAGAAAGAAAATTTAAAATAGCTACTGTACACTTTACTGTTTCTTTAGTTTAGCTGCCACTCTACTCAGCGTTTTGCTGACGCGTTACACTCGTTACCTTTCAGGACCAGGTGTTGAGCAGCCAGGGTCAGTGGCTGCAGAGGACGCTGGGCCGAGTAGGGTCTAGTAGAGTTACCACTGCTCTCTTGTACCTCTTTTTGTTCCGTTATAGTGAGTAGTTCTTGTTTCCGCTGTACTTTTCTTTACCTGCAGTTCATATTATGTTATGAATGTTGTTCTATTGTTGTGGTGGTATATACTGTAGTGGTTTCTTTCCTTACTACTGTATCTCCTTACTGTTAGTTATATTCTTGTTGAATGTGGTTTATTTTACTGCTCTTTTGGTTACTTCCTCGTTGGACGACTAGGTCTTAGGATTAGTCGAGTCGGTCCGGTTCTCGTGTCTCGTAGGGACTTGGGAATCGGGTCGTTACAGTTTTTCATATACATCACTCTCTATGTCCAAAAATGTCAAGTTTATTTACAACATAAATCAATGAATCAATTAATGAATGAATTGATTAATTATATACAAAAGAATCAATTAATGTTCACTACAATGACTTAAACTTATTTACAACTAAAGAGGAATATAAAACTAATTAATACTACACTATGTTAGTTATAAACAACTATTCTAAATAATACCTAAGCATAGGTATAAAAATAGCTACTAATATGTACTATATTAAGTTACATTAACACATACTAATCTCTTTAGTAACATATATGTATATACAGAGCCATATATATGTATTGCCATAGCCTTAGTAAAAGTATGTACGACTTAGGGCAAAAGAATATGTTTACTAACATAATTATATATCTACAGTGAAAGATACAACTATCACTAAAGACTTAAACAACAAAACTATACATACAACATAAGGCTCAAACAGTACTCTATTTACACACATACACACAGATATATATACAATGGTTTGTATATATTTACACACACACAGTGAGTTGCTGTGGCGATGAAGAGAGATGTAAAGGTTTCCAATGAGTGAATGAGGTTCTTGGCCTACAACTGGTCACTACAACGACAAATTGGTGGAGACACCACCCCTGCCACTGGTGATTGAAGAGGAAGGAAGAAGAACTGGAAATGTGGAGGAAATGATCATCTCAAGGTAGTAGGGAATCGATAGGTATTGTTGAAACATCGAAGTACTATGCTAACGGATTTGGTTTTGAAAACTCGTTGTTGTAGTTTGAATAGCGAAGAACTCGGGTTCAACAAATAAAATTTATACCAGAATAGAAATCTCGGGTCGAACTCAGGGAGGCTACGTCGATCAAAATTCGCAAGTGTTTTCATTAAAAAGCAGAGTAATTACAATGAAATGAAGTACTATAGACAATAAGAGAAAGAGAGAGAGAGCGAAAACATCCACTTGATATTGCAAAAGGTTTGTACAATTAAGAAAGCGAGAAATTATACTAGAAAGTTGAAAACTATTACAACTAGAAAGCAGGAAAATTCTACTCTAGAAAGCAGGAAAAAGAGATGGGAGAGAGAAGTTATCCTCCTCGACGATCGCTTGGAGGACGAGCTGGATGAGACGATGCCTGGAAGACGAAGAACGGAGCAGGAAGAAGGAGGTCGAGCCAAGAAGAATGGGAACGAGGCAGCACGTCATTGTCATCGCGGGATCTGCTTCCGGAATGGGGGCGAAAAATTGATTTTATCTGTTGAGGAGCATCCCAGGTGTGGGACAAGCTTCTCTTGAGCTTTGGAGAGGGAGAGAAGAGAAGGAAGGGATGAGAAATTCGTATGGAGGGGGTCTCCTTTTATAGTTGCAAGGAGTGGGGGCATTTTGGTCATTATAATTTGAAAAACATTAATTTATGACCTTTAGAGACGGATAAATCCGTCATTAAAGGCCTGAACGTGGCCTTCATCGGCGGCACTTGCGTGCCCGCTTGCCTTCCGTGCCTAAAACACGTGCTCACGTTCTTCAAATCTTAGTCGACCGATCTTGAGATTGGACGGCTTAGATCGCTCCTCGCCACGCCTCAGCTACGTGTGCCTACGCATGCGATCTCGCTTCCTCACCGCACGTTTGATAGCACGTGGGCACAATTGGCTGCGCAGCGCTATTGGATCACGATCGCACGGTTCCTTGTGCCCATGCGCCCACTTGCAACCACTCCAATTTGAGGCACCCGCGGCTTGAACGGGCATCCTCTATCTTCGATAGAGTGCCCGACCAACGTGCTGCAGGCGCATTTGTGTCGAGCGCTTGTTTCGTGCGTGTGTGCCCTGCAACAGTTGGATGAGCATCCAATGGCAGAGAAGCGTCGGTCGAATGAAGAGGAGAGGCTGCGGTGGGTGCTTGCAGTCGGTTGGGCGGCTGAGATGGTGGCACGTGGCACCATCTTGGCCGTCCATCTTCTGAGTATTGTAGATGGTACCACAGGTGTCAGATTGGATCAATTTTCATGCTATTAGGTTGCGATCATCGATCCGAACCCATTCGTGTGGTCGGATTTATCGTATGAAGTATAGATTAACACCATCTTGGTCCTTGATCTTCGAGGATTCCTCGGTCTCTATCTGATGCTACAGATATCCGATTAGGGTGATCTTGGAGTTGTTGAACTCTAATCGTCGCTCTGATCAAATCCGTATGGTTGGATCTTCGATCCGAGGTCCTGAATAGAAAGTTTCCCTATCCCTGGCCATAAAAGGAGACAATTAACCTACATTTTATTCAAACTAATCTAAATGCAAGATGATGCATGTTATACAATATTTATAGTATGTGATGCAATTCTATGCTTAAGAACACTCATAAATAGATAGTTTATGTAATATAAATATGTTTACATCACACCCCCATGCTTATCTTTTGCTAGTCCATAGCAAAAACTACATGCTATTTGTAAAAGAATTAGGTTGGATTACTTAGGCATAAGTCATTTTCAACATTAAGAAAATTTTTACTTAGGATCTGAACTTTCAAAGACACAATAGCATCTGGGTATCTGCCAAAATGCAGACCGCCTCAAGCCCTCGCCTTGTTCAATGAAAAATTTCTTTTTCTCTTTTTCTTCTTTTCTAATTTTTTTGGATTTTTGAGTTTAAGGTTAAGAAAGTGGCTTTCTATGGCCATTCAACCCACTCAAGATTTGATGAGAACCCTAAGTTCTAAGCATCTTATTGTGAATGTGATAGACTCATTGATCAGCAATTAGAACAAACTTCGGATTTCTACACCTCTAGGTGACCTTAAAAAGTGAGTTCTATCTAAAGGTGTATCTTTACGACCGGTAGCTTTCTCCTTACTTTTATGTTTATGGGATCAACACAAGGGTGGATCTAGTGTATATCTCCCCGATTTATTCTACTTCTCCACTTCTTCCTAGGTGTTTTGGAAATTTTTAGTGCATTTCATGAGCTGGGTTCTGGACAACCAGTCGATGAGCTATTACCACCGACAACTTGCCAGCCATACTCGTGTGGCAAAGTGTGGTTTATTTCTTTTGTTTTCTTTTTCTTTTCTCTTTTTCTTTTCTTTTTGACTTTCTCTTTTTTTTTCCCTTTTTAAGTAGGTGGCTTCCCTGGTCTAAGATTTACCTAAAGGTAGCAAGAAGAGAATGGTCCATTGACTGGGCTTTGGACAACCTACCTATGGGTTGTTACCCATGATAACTTGCCTGCCATATCACACTAGAAGGTTCATTAGCTGCCCAATTTCTGTTAAAATCACCGATCAACAAGTCAGTGAAAAGATAGTGTGTAGATGCTTTAGACTTAAAGTTCCCTCAAATCAAAGGGTGGGTTGATAAGTCGTGTACTTATCACCCAAACTTATTTAATCAAATTACAATAGAATTAAGATGGCAAGGACTCGAAAAACAAATCCACATTTTAGTGGATACACGGGCTGATTAAGCCCAGAAGGGTCTTTGTGTTCAGATCCTAATGTAATATTTCCTAAGATTAAAAAGTCCTAATGTCTAAGTATTTCTTCCTAATTCAATTTTCTATATATATATATATAAGAAAATAAAATGAATCTACAGAGCTAATGAAATAATTCAGAGATGAATATCCACCTCCCATGCCTATCTAATGCAATGTCCTCATTGTATTAAAATGACATGAAATAGAGTGGAGTAGAATAGAAAGCATCTGAATTGCATGAATAATGGGTCCGCTCCAAGATAAATAGAAATTGTATAATTGCTGAATTTAGTGCCTCAAGCTAGGCACACTATACAAAGAAGAGAAATAAAGAATTCACAGGTGCAGGTCAGAATCAGAATAAAAAGATGAAACCTTTGACCTGCTAGCAGATGTCCACAACTATGGACCAGATTGTGGTGCAGACCCATGCCCCATGATCGAAAATATCTAAGGTTCTGGATAAAAATTATCCAGAACCTAAAATTAGTATGCAAGTGGGGTTGGGCCTGCGATTTATGAGGATGCAACCCAAGATCAAAAAGTCAGGTTACAGAGAATTTGAGATCAAAAGGATAATCAATGAATGTGTGCTTGGGTTGGACATCCTCAGAACAAATGTCGTAAGGGTCCTGGTTTGATGATTTTAGATTAATTGGAACCCTTAGACACGGTCTTCTACTTCCTCCGGAGTTTACTTCCCAAATCAAAATTTTCCAGCTCCTATCCTCCTTTAGAATGTAAAATTCTAGGACCTCTTGCATATTAATCACTCCATCTGAAATTTCCAAGTCTAAAAGATGTGGCTGAATCAGAATTGACTGGGGTCAAATTATCTCAAAAATAGAATCGTCCATAAGCTCAATGGGGTATAACTGACAATTGGGGCATTAGATTGAATCCTCTAGAAAATGCGATTCTAGATCCATCATGTGAGCCCCAATAAGATCAGTTTCCTCAGTTATTGGGTCATCAAATGATCTATTGGATTCCTCGGCCCAATCGTCTCATAGAAATCATGTACTGTAAACTCACGTGAGACTTCGCAAATTGATTCTTCACCATCAGAATCAAAGAAATCAAAATCCGTATTAATGTACGTCCCAAAATTATCCGTCACTTTCTAATCCATGGAGACACACGTTTCCTCGTACCCCAACTCAAGGATTTCAGGTGAAGAAATCGGATCATCCTTAATTGGTTGCTCTAATTCAATCTGGTCAGCCTCGTAACACGTGTCCCCCCCAACAGGTGCCTGAGTGGGTTCTGACATTGGCTCTCCTGAAGGGGGTTCATCCTGGGAATCATCCCACGATTGAACTAAAGCAACCACAAATCTCATTCTCAATTTTGCTAACTTCCCAATTAGAAACTCACCCGGGTTCTTATCCGTAAAATCCTAGAGCCAATCCAACAAATACTTATTCAGATCATCAATCATTTCAATCAGGGGCTCCAATTCTTCAATGCTAGGTATTGGCTGAACTTCTAAAGATTGTATGGTAATCCTCAAGTTAGCCAAAACCTTATCTTAAACTTGGTTACCCTGAACCAAATGACTTGCTTCAGGGTTGGGTGGGTTTGGGATCAATGCAGAGGAGTTAACAAATTGAGATTCGTGATACCCTTCCTGATAATAGGTCATTTTGGATTGTTCAAAAGGTGGTGATGACCTAAAGGCAGTGTATTCAAGGAATGGATAAGGATCAGTGTATCCTCCTTGATTGTAGATTATATTAGGTTGTCCATGAAAGGGTGGCGATCAATAATTGATGTGGCTCTGAGAAGGATAGAAATCACAATCATATTATTCAGGGTTAGACCCTAAACACAGAGGTCCAGAACTGTATCCCCAATTCGAGTTGTCTCGACTAACTGATGGTTGGTTACAGTACGAGTTGGGATAATCATCATGTTGAGGATAACTCATAACAAGAGGGAAAGAGCGGGAATGTGTATAAAATGTGGAAGGATTCATGTTAGAAGGGGGGATGAAAGGTGCTCTACAATGTAAATAATCAAACCTATCCTTAAGTGGGCTAGCCTAAAAACCTACAAACTCCCAGAACCCATCTTGAGATAAAGAGATGATTTGATCTACTTCTGTCTATTCAATCCAACCAGTTAGAGGGAGGGACTGGGGAGAAGGTTCTTCCTTCGGCTTGCGCCTCCGGTTCCTAGTGTACCCCCCAGCCGCGATCGTTTGATTCTGCTCCCCAATCTAGACATCAGATTGAATAGTAGAAACAGACTAATCGAAAATAATCTCGTTCTGGGCTCCGAAGAGCGAGTCGAATCCTAAGGCCAACGTCTACTCTGTTTTATTTAGGGCTAGGTTTGAATGTGCTTTGGAATGTGATGGGCCCTTTATCTGGGTTGTGCCCTTAATGATTGATTGATGTGTGTGTGCATGCACAACCAGTGGTTTTCAAGCAAGATTATTTTTGATGCGGTGAATTTAAGGGTTCAAATCTTGCTTAGTAGCTTTTTAGGATTCAACTTTAGGTATTTTCAAACAAGTTTTGTTGGCACACCAGGTTTTGAAAGCACAGGTGAAGATGTTTTCCTTTAAAGCTTAAAAGAATGTGGAGTGCTTGGTAAATCCCTAAGAGTTGAACCTATGTGGCAGCTACTTAATGAGTTGATTTTATGTTGAGTGGTGCGTTCCAAACAACTCAAACAATTGGCCACAGTTGCACCACTGAGTTAGGCACACAAAAATGATTAACCTAGAATGATTTCTACTCTTTTATGTGTTGAATTGTGTGCCAGTTCCACAGATCAGAATCCGGTTCAGTAGAAGAAAATCAATTAGGTTAAGTGCCTTGAATGTGGGTGTATGCTATGCGTGTGTTGAATTACCCACAAAATTATCTTTTTGTTTTTTTTTTATATGCGAGGGTGAAATGAGAGTGTGAGTGGAAATCCAAACAACCAAACTAATCCTAGGATTTATGCAAACACCTAGGTTAATTGGAATTTGAATTTAATGTGATGAAATGAAATCTATGGATGGGGAAGAATGGGGAGCACTTACAGTTGTCTTCAACTGCACTTTACTCTGATCTTTCGCTTGACGATTCCTTGATGGAGGTCTCTGCAAAATAATAGACACAAGAGAAAGCAAGTTAGAAGACAGTAAAGTGCGTGAAATGCGAAAAGAAGATCAGAAAATCATTGCCTCCCTGGCAACGACACCAAAATGTTGAAACATCGAAGTACTATGCTAACGGATTTGGTTTTAAAAAGCTATCGTTGTAATATAGTGGTGAGTATTCCCGCCTGTCACGAGGGCGACCTGGGTTCAATCCCCAGCAACGGTGCCAAAATGTTAAAACATTGAAGTACTACACTAACGGATTTGGTTTTGAAAACCTGTCCTTGTAGTTTAATAGCGAAGAACTCGGGTTCAACAAATAAAATTTATACCGGAATAGAAATCCCGGGTCGAACTCAGGGAGGCTACGTCGATCAAAATTCGCAATTATATTCTTTTTGTTTTTTCGTTAAAAAGTGAAGTAATTACAATGAAATGAAGTACTATAGACAATAAGATAGAGAGAGAGAGAAAATATCCACTTGATATTGCAAAAGGTTTGTACAACTAAGAAAGCGAGAAATTACACTAGAAAGCAGGAAAACTGTTACAACTAGAAAGCAGGAAAATTCTACTCTAGAAAGCAGGAAAAAGAAATGGGAGAGCGAAGTTATCCTCCTCGATGATCGCTTGGAAAACGAGCCGGACGAGATGACGCCTAGAAGACGAAGAACGGAGCGCGAAGGAGATCGAAGCAGGAAGAATGGGAATGAGGCAGCATGTCGTCGTCGTCACGGGATCCACTTCCGGAATGGGGGCGAAAAATTGATTTTATCTGTTGAGGAGCATCCCAGGTGTGGGACAAGCTTCTCTTGAGCTTTGGAGAGGGAGAGAAGAGAAGGAAGGGATGAGAAATTCGTATGGAGGGGGTCTCCTTTTATAGTTGCAAGGAGTGGGGGCATTTTGGTCATTACAATTTGAAAAACATTAATTCAGGATCATAGGCGACACTCGCGCGTCTACTTGCCTTCCACGCCTAAAACACGTGCTCACGTTCTTCAAATCTTAGTCGTCTGATTGTGAGATCGGATGACTTAGATCGCACCTCGCCGCACCTCAGCTGCACGTGCCTACGCATGCGATCTCGCGTCTTCGTCGCGCTTTCGATCACGTGTGGGTGCAATCGGCTGCGCAGCACTGTTGGATCACGATCGTACGGTTCCTCATGCCCGCGTGCCCGCTCGCACCCGCTCCAATTTGAGGCACCCACAGCTCGAACAGGCATCCTCTATCTTCGATAGAGTGCTCGACCAACGCACTGCGGGCGCGTTTGTGTCGAGCGCTTATTTCGTGTGCGCGTGCCACACAGCTGTTGGATGAGCATCCAATGGTGAAGTGTCGGTCAGATGAAGAGGAGAGGCTACGGTGGGTTCTTGCGGTCGGTTGGGTAGCTGAGATTACGCCACGTGGTGCCATCTTGGCCGTCCATCTTCTAAGTATTGTAGCTAGTGTCACAGGTGTCGGATTGGATCGATTTTCACGCCGTTAGGCTACGATCATCGATCCGAACCCATCCGTGGAGTCGGATTTGTCATCTGAAGTGCAAATTAACACCATCTTGTCCCTTGATCTTCTAGGGTTCCTCGATCTCTATTTGATGCTATGGATATCCGATTAGGGCGATCTTAGAGTCGTTGAACTCTAATCGTCACCCTGATCAGATCCGTACGGTTGGATCTTTGATCTGAGGTCCCGATTAGCAAGTTGCCCTATCCCTGGCCATAAAAGGAGATAATTAACCTACATTTTATTCAACTAATCTAAATGCAAGATGATGCATGTTATGCAATATTTATAGTATGTGATGCAATTCTATGCTTAAGAACACGCATAAATAGCAGCTTATGTAATATAAACATGTTTACATCAGGTATGCGTAGAAGTCTAAGCAAGTGCTTAAGTAGTCGCGCTAGTGATTCCAATCATCGTAGAGTAAGATTAAGCTCGATTAGGGCATATGGTGGAGATAAGATAGATGTGTGCACTGGAAGCTTAAACCAAATCTCTGTTGCAGGATCAGATCTATGTTAGGTAACGATCCTTCGTGCAAAGGTGCGTGAAGGATGGATCAACATCCACCATTGGATGGAAGGATTAATGGATGGACAGTGGTTGTAGCATGAGTACTTCGCGGCTACAGTGCACCACAAAATTAGGCATATTAGGCTTTTTGCATGCATGTCTTTAAAGGTTGAAGGGGTAGAAGAATTGCAAGAGAACCCATAAATGATATGATTTAATGCAGCGCAGTCCTTAAGTTTTTCACAAAGGTCCCTGGTGACTATCGAATAAGTCCTTAGGCACTTAAATGTGAATATATGTAAATGAAATAAGGACCTATATGTAAAGTCATTAATGCAGGGTCTTAATGATGTCCAAATGCCACAAGACTTTTATTGGAGTTTAATTGAATATATTAGAACATGGTTTCACTCTTGATTTGAACTTTTGAACTCAAACATATTTTCAATTGGCAACTAGATCATCATTTTACATTTAGTAATAGAATATCTCATTTAGTGACCTAATTATGCATTTTTAACATGAATTGGATGTTTTAGGTCATTTTCCTTAATTCCCACACTTAACCCTTTTACTATGTTAATTGGTAGTGTTTAACCTAGTTTCTAGCTTAACTTGGGCATTTTAGCTATGATAAGCCACACCTCATCATATCCCCATGCTTAGGTTTTTCTAGTCCCATAGCAAATAACTCATTATGTGCAAAGCATTTAGTATTAGCTAGGTAAGTGTGATGAGATATCTATTTTCTCTTTTCAAATTGTTAAGTGTTTAGAGATGATCTTTAAGCTGAAATTTTTCTGATAAGCCCATTGTCTTTATGTCTGGACATTGTGAGACCTAGCTTTCTAGGAAGACTAACCAAAACTTAAGATTGATATGACAGAGACCATCTCTCGACCAACAAGAACTCTTAATATTTAAACCGTAGGTGTGATTTCTAGGATTCAAGAGGGTTTTACAAGGCTCAAAAGCTAATGGTTATGGTTGTGCTCAGTGAATTAAGTATTCATGATAATTAAGTATGCATGATACATGATCAAAATTTTCTCGCCCTTTGTTATTAACAAAAAGTTCTAAGGAATAAGATTGACAAGTAGATGGTGCTCCCCCTTATTGGATTACTCATGCAATTCATGACATGCTGCTATGCAATAGAATTACAAGCTATGTAGATAAACATGTCTCATTTTCAATAAGTAGAGAAGCAACAATGTTTATAGAACAAGATATCTCAAACAAAGATACTGCAATGCTCATATAAAAGTACTACAAAGCAAGATAGATATGAAGTTCACAATCCAAAGACAAAAATAGAATATAATGTACTACAACCAACATAAAATATAAAAGAAACTAAGGATGGTCTCGATATGCAATGGAAATTCCACATTGAAATCAAAATCATCTAGAGAGAATGGAGGCGTACTGGTGTTGGGTCCTACAGTAGAGGAGAAGCGTCATCTACATCCCGAAACTAGAGAGATCTAAAGGTCTGTAGATCCACGGGACGACTGTTGGACTAAGGAACCAGTATGATGTGTTTGTGTGGAGGACGATGGTGCTGAAGTACTCGGAGGAGGAGGAGCTACTGCTGCTGCTACTAAATGTCGGTCTCAGGGGGGTCTCTGGTCATGGACAGTGAACAAGTAGATCAACCCTCCAAGCTGATCCAAGAACTGACCTTGCCTACTCAGGTATGCAGAAATCTAAGTGCTGTGCTCCATCATCATTTGTTCTGTCTCTCTCTGGCGATGCATCATTAGAGAGATGCCATATATCACATCCTGGACTCCTAAACTATTGTGTCTAGTAAACTGCCTGTCAAGGTAGGGCCACTCTGAGTTGTAGAATAAGGGAGATGGTCTAATAGGAGGTAGGAAATAAGCATCAAAATGCTGGTAGGGAGAGTAAGGGGATGGAGCAGAGGAAGGACCAGCCTGAGAAGGAGGAGGCTGAGAAGAGGAAGCTACTGCCTAGCAAGGATCCTGACAAGCCTGATGCTCCATTCCATTTTGGAGGAGGTAAGCTCTCCAAAAAAGGAAACACTAGAGATGAACTAATTTTGATTAATGTCCATGGGGACATTAAAATGCAGGAAGCTATGGCAGAGAAGAGTACCAAAAGGGAAAATTCTTGTGGGTTTCCTCTCCATGAAGGTGGGGATGAAGTGATTCCAATTAAACGCCCTATTGGTCAGAAAGGCATATAGAGCCACGAGCATTGGACCCGAACATTTCTTAAAAGAAGTGGATTTGGACATGAAGTTCCAAAGAAATACACGGTTGAGGAACCATGGGAGAGGACGAAAATAAAGAGACATGGTGGGCTTGCCCAAGTCGAAAGATTCGGGAGTCATCAACGTCTCCTTAATAACCTCGGAAGATATGTCATGATGCAGATCAAGGTAGGCAAGACCAGAGGAGGGACAACTGAGGACCTCAGATAAAACATCAACATTGACAAGGTCCTCAATGTCGTAGACATTGGATGTCAATTGGATATCAAAACCTTCACCAATGTTGCGAAGGTTGGAGTAGAAAAGGTGACAAGCAATAGGGTCTATGCCCTTTGATACGACTACCCTTAGCACTCGCATAAAATGTCCAATCGAAGAGGTGACCTATCTTATGAAAGGTAAGTCTATCTCTATGACCTAGGAAGATGTGCTCGAAGTAGTCAAGGTCGACAAGTCGACCGATGTGAGGTGAGAGGCAAGAGTAGAGAGAAAAGTCGTGATGCTCCTCATCACTGATGAAGAAATGGTTGAAGTTGTCATCTCTGGGGGTTGAGGTAGAGGGACAAGAACATGTAGGTGCCATTGGAGCAAGTCTGTTCCATTTTTGGTCGATCAAAAAAGTCAAGTTGGTCGATCAAAACATAGATTGGTCGATTAAAAATAGGTAATTGATCAATCAGAAGGGTGAATGGTCTATCAAGAAATCATTCTTGGTCAATCAGAAAATAGACAAGAACAAGTCCAGTTGGCAGAGTTAAAATGGTTGATCAAGTTTTTGGGTTGGTTGATCATAGGTTGGCCGATCAAGAATGAAATAGTGGTCAATCGAAATTAGTTTTTAAGAGGTTTAAACGTGATAATTTTTGGTCGATCAATGACAACAATTTGATCGATCAAAAACTGACAAAGCTAAAAAAAATAAGAGTCTAATGGATCAAATGGGAAGAACGGATGAAGAACAATGAAGAACATGAAGAATAATGGCCGGAAAAACATGAAGAACACAAGAAAAACACATCAAAACAAGATCAAACTGACATGTTTGATAGAAAATAAGTAGAGAAACGGGATATACCACAGATCACGAAGGATCGATTCGGTTGGCATCAAGGAGGAGGAGGTTTGATGGTCGGTGGTGGTCGTCGAACACCGGAGATGGCCGGACGGCTGGTGAGCTAGCGGCGATGAGGTGGATCGCCGAAGAGGAAAGGACATCAGTGGGTGGTCGACTTGGTCAGAGAAGGTGGCAGCAATTTGGTCGATAAAGTGGTGGTTGATGGTGGAGAGGGGACCACTATGGTGGGGTCTTGTGTTTTGGTTGATGAAGAGAGTTTTGTAGTGGTAAAAAGTTATTTTTATAGAGAATAGGTGAGGCAAATAAGGTAGTAGGTGATTAGAGATCGGAATCAATGATTGATCATGATTACTAATCGAATCAAGTGATTAGAATCACCGAACAAAAATATCAGTGAGATCAAATCCACCCAGATTTGGTTGATCAAAACACGTATTGGTCGACCAAATTCAATTTTGGTCGATCAGAAAGAGAGATTGATCGATGAAAATTGAATTTTCAGTGGAGGGAAAACTCCTGCTCAAAACTTGATTGATCAAAGCCAACATTTGGTCGATCAAAAGTTGAAAATTCTAGAGGAAAATTTCCCACCCAAAAAATTCAAAGATTGATTGATCAAAATAAACATTTGATCGATCAACTATTGATCGATCAACACAATCTGTTAGATCGACCAATGTCTATCAAGACAAAACAATAAACAATCAAAGTTCGGCAAGACTTGTTAAGCCTAAGTCTCTTCTTATCAATATAAATCTTTCTTTTGATAGAGGTTTTGTGAAGATAACACCTAATTGGTTCTCTATTTGAATGAATTTTAAGGCTATTTCCTTCTTTAGGGAATAATCTCTAAGGAAGTGATGTCTGATATCTATATATTTTGTCCTAGAGTACTGAATGGGGCTTTTGGACAGGTTTATTGCACTAGTATTATCACAAAGAATCTTAGTGTTTTCAAAGTTTAGTCCAAAATCTCTAAGTGTTTGTTTCATCCACAAGATCTGTGAACATGCTAAAGAGGCAGCAATGCACTCAACTTTAGTTGTGGATAAAGAAACACTATTTTGTTTCTTGATGACCTAATATACTAGGGAATTACCGAGAAATTGACACATTCCACTAGTACTCTTGCAGTTAGTCTGACTTCCTACATAATTAGCATCACAATAGGAAAGTAAATCAAGTGTGGCTGATTTAGAGTAGAACAAACCAAGATCAACAGTGTTAAGTAGATATCTAAGTATCCTTTTTAAGGCATTTAGGTGAGATTCTTTAAGATCTACTTGAAATCTAAGACATAGATAGGAACAAAAGAGTATGTTAGGTCTACTAATAGTCAAGTAAAGCAAGGATCCTATCATACTTCTATATAATCTTTTATCTACACACTTACCTAACTCATCTTCTTTGAGTTGAGTAGTGGTAGCCATTGGTGTGTCTTTTCCTTTCATCTTGTCCATTTCGAATTTCTTCATAATCTCTTTTGTGTATTTTGTCTACGAGATGAAGATTCCATCTTCCAGCTAATCAATCTGTAACCCTAGGAAAAACTTTAATTCTCTCGTCAGTCTCATCTCGAATTGATCTTACATGACTTTTGCAAATTCTTGGCACAGAAGATCGTTAATAGCACCAAATATTATGTCAGCAACATAAATTTGGATTAGAATTAGTTGGTTATCTTTTCTTTTAGTAAATAAAGTTTGATCAATTAAGCCAATTTTGAAGTCATTTTCTATTAAGTAGTTTCTTAGCCTTTCATACCAAGCTCGAGGAGATTGTTTAAGTCCATATAAAGCTTTATTAAGTTTGAAAACACGGTTAGGGTTATTAATTGTAACGACCCGACTCCCAAGTCCCTACGAGACACGAGAATCGGACCGACTCGATTAAACCCAAGACCTGGTCGTCCAACGAGGAAGTAACCAAAAGAGCAGTAAAATAAACCACATTCAGCATGAATATAACTAACAGTAAGAAAATACAGTAGTAAGGAAAGAAACCACTACAGTATATACCACCACAACAATAGAACAACATTCATAACATAATATGAACTGCAGGTAAAGAAAAGTACAGCGGAAACAAGAACTACTCACTACAGTGGAACCAAAAAGAGGTACAAGAGAACAGTGGTAACTCTACTGGACCCTACTCGGCCTAGCGTCCTCTGCAGCCGCTGACCTTGGCTGCTCAACACCTGGTCCTGAAAGGTAACGAGTGTAACACGCAGCAAAACGCTGAGTAGAGTGCCAGCTAAACTAAAGCAACAGTAAAGTGTACAGTAGCTGTTTTAATTTTCTTTCTTCCTTTATTTACGCCTTTCTATTATTTCACAATTTATCTATTTCTCAGATCCTTCACTTGATCTCGAATGTTCCTCATGGGAACGATCTTGATTGCAGTCTTTTTCGAACAGTAGAAGTAGCACGTGGTTCTCTCCTGGCCGGGAGAGTCCCCAGTGGTGATCCTACTCTAAGTCAACCACCCCAAGGTCACTGACAGACGTAACGGTGACTACGGCATGCGCGGTAAACGCACGGGTAGCTAACCCGCACTGGCACGCTGTCAGTCGTTTCCGTTAACGGGTGCGCCGAAAGCACAGCATGGAACCAGTACAGGGCAGAGCCCTCTCAGTAACAGGGGTCCAACCCCTCCACAGTAACCAAAAAGGGGCCTTGCCCCTCCACAGTCCTCGCACCCTCGCCTGACTACCATGGTTTGCCCCAGTGGGCCTAACAAGTCGGTGTAGGAGGCTAGCAGAACCCCGGGGCCCGTGGGGTAGCTAGTACCTCCCTACACTAGTAGCTCTCCACGGTACTACGTACACGAGGGCCAGCAAGTCGGTACAGAGTGGCCAGTCCTAACCCCGGGTCCCTGGGGCGGTTGGCTCCGCTCTGCACTAAACAGGGGGACAGTCGCTCTCCTTGATACTCCGTACTCAAGGGCCAGCTCACTTCCCCAATTCTATTCCATTCACTTTCCAGGAGTTCTACTCCTAATTCCCCGTAGGGTTCCAGCTCTTTAACTCAGCGCATTCCAGTTTCACCTTTCCAGTTTCACGTTCATACATCCCATATTCTTAATCATGTTCATTTATTCATAACAGGCAGCTGTTAATTCAATTCACAGGCAGCTATTGTTTCCTTTCCACATTTTCCAAGACTGCAGTATTCATACATTCCACTAGTTTTCCCGTCCTAGGATTCATGCCATATCCTAGGATCTATCATACAATCTAGTTTTCCAGCCCTAGGATTCATGCAACACCCTAGGATCTACCATTCAATCTATTTGTCATTCCTAGGATTCATGCAATGTCCTAGGTTCTATTTATGGTTTCATAATTTAACAGATTATACTTAAAGCCACTCTACCGGTTACAACAGGCGAACTGGGGGCGTGGTCGGGAATCCCGCGTGCCTCCGCAACCCCCGAGACTGCAACGGAACGGGGTCCTATCACAAGGATCAAACACAAGGAATTTCTCAAAATAGTATATAGCTACTGTAGACAGGTAGAGGATTTAATTTCGAAAAGAATGCAACTCGAAATGCGGAAAACGGAACCCGAACGGGCCCTAAACGGGTCGAAAATGATAAAATAGTGCAAAATCAGACATCTGGAACTTATTCCAGATGTCTTAGAAAGTGGATCAGGGGTTACCTTGCTCTGCGTGGTCTCTCAGACGTCCAGAAGCCTGCGGGGGTGTCTGGCCTAGTTCCCAGACGTCCGATGGTCACCCCGGACGTCTGGAAGTCTCTCCAGTCGTCTGGCACTACAGCCAGACGTCTGATTCGCGTTGGATGCGAATCTCAGACCCTGCGCGTACCCATTTCCTCTCTCTCTTAGTACGGTCAATCGAAGAAAACGAAGAAGACGGAATAACTCACCTTTCAGACGTCTGGACAGTCTTCCAGACGTCGTTCCCGTCGTCTGGCTAGAATCCGAGACGTCTGATTCTGGAAAAGTTTCCAGAACCAGGGCGCGACTTACCCTCCGCTCGCGATGCTCGGCCGCGCCGCGCCTCATCTGCCTGCTGCTCGAGCCGTAGCAGTCCTCCCACGTCGCTCCGTGCCCACTGCACCCCCCGCCGGTCGGCCCTAGCAGCCCCGGCGAGCTCGCCCTCACGGCCGAGCGCTTCTTCCTACACGCAGCACCTCCTCCCATGCTCACCGCAGCTGTCGCTGCCGCCGCCTCACTCGCGCTCGCTCTCGCGCACCGGCTAGAAGGAGAAGAGGAAGGGAACGGAGATGACGGGAGTGAGGGAGAGGGCGTGGCCTTTTAACGTCGCGCGAGGAGGAGAGAGAGAGGACTGAGGGCGCAGCATGCAGCTGCAGGAGAGAGGGAAAAAGCGAGAGAGAGAGATGCGCTCGCAGGTCTGCGTGCTCAGGCGCGCAGACGAAACTGTTGTGCCAAAAATAACTGATTTCCAGACGTCTGGAAGTGGTTCCAGACGTCTGGTCAGACATCTGGGTCACTTCCCAGACGTCTTAAAAGACGTTTGAAGCGCACGTTCGTAACAATAAACAAACTCAAAGGAAGTTTCATCCCCGAAACTTGCGCTAACTAGGGTGTGGAAATGACGTCAAAATAACCATAACAAACTCAAAGAGGACTGAAGCCGGTCCGAAAAGACGTACCCGCGAAAAGCTCCGGGTACCACTCCCGCATTGCCGCCTCAGGCTCCAAGGTAGCCTCCTCGTACCGCTGGCTCCTCCACAAAACCTTTACCAAGGGTACTTGCTTTCGTCTCAAACTGCGGACGTCTCGGTCTAGAATCTGCACTGGCCGCTCGGGGTAGGTCAGGTCGTCGCCCACCTCGACGCTCTCGTGACTCAGTCCGTGACTGGGATCGGCTACGTACTTCCTGAGGTTGGACACGTGGAACACGCCGTGCACACCAGAAAGCTGCGGGGGGAGGGCAAGCCTGTAAGCAACGGGTCAAACCCGCTCCAGGACCTCAAAGGGCCCCACGAACCTCGATGCGAGCTTCCCTCTCACTCCAAACCGCTGTAGGCCCTTCATGGGCGAAACACGAAGAAAGACGTGATCCCTAACCTCAAACTGTACCTCTCTGTGTCTCCGATCCGCATAGCTCTTCTGTCTGCTCCTAACAGTGCTGAGTCGCCTGTGGATCTGCTCGACCACCTCCTGACTCTGCCGGATCAACCTGGGGCCAACCTCCCACTTGGTCCCCACCTCAACCCAACTCAAGGGTGCCGTACACCTCCGTCCGTACAGAGCCTCGTAGGGAGCCATGCCGATACTTGAGTGATAGCTGTTGTTTTATGCAAACTCCGCCAGGGGCAGGTGCTCCTCCCATGAACCCCTCCAGTCCAGTACACAGGCATGCAAAAGGTCCTCAAGTGTCTGTATCGTGCGCTCAGACTGTCCGTCCGTCTGGGGGTGGTAAGCCGTACTAAACCTCAACCGCGTCCCCAAGGCTTGCTGAAACTCAGCCCAAAACTGGGACGTAAAGCAGGTATCCCGATCGGATACGATTTCCCGCGGAACTCCGTGTAGTCGTACCACATCACGGATATACCTCTCTGCCAACTGTGCTGGTCCCAAAGTGACTCGGATCGACAGGAATTGTGCCGTCTTCGTCAGTCTATCCACAATTACCCAGACAGCGTTGTGTCCTCGCTGGGTAACAGGTAAGCCCACCACCAAGTCCATGGTGATGCTCTCCCACTTCCACTCTTGCACTGGAAGCGGCCGTAGCGGCTCTACAGGCCTCTGATGCTCGGCTTTCACCTGCTGGCACACTAAGCATTGCTGTACGAATTCACCCACATCCCGCTTCATCCCCCTCCACCAAAACTCGCGTCTCAAGTCGTGGTACATCTTCGTGTTTCCAGGATGTTTGGTGAACCTGGAACTGTGTGCCTCAGTCAGGAGCTCTCTCAACAGCTCCTCATCTCTGGGAACACACAACCGTCCCCTCAGGCGCAGCACCTGGTCTGTGAAAGAGAAGTCCCCCGGGTCTCCCGACAGTACTCTGTCGCGCAAGGACTGCAAGTACGGATCGGCCATCTGTCCTGTGATGATGCGGTCTATCAGCTCTGGCTTAGTCTGCCATGTCACAGTCACTGCCCCACAGTACCCCCGTAACTCTAGAGGTCGCCAGCTGCCCACCTCCTCCAAAAGGCTCCAACTCTGTAACTGTAAACTGGCCAAGTGTGCGGGCGCCTTACGACTCAAGGTGTTAGCCACCACATTGGCCTTTCCCGGGTGATAGGAGATGCTGCAGTCGTAGTCCTTCAGGAGCTCCAACCAACATCTCTATCTCATGTTGAGCTCCTTCTAATCAAAAAGGTATCTGAGGCTCTTGTGATCTGTGAAAATTTCGAAGGTCTCACCGTACAAGTAGTGCCTCCAAGTCTTCAGCGCGAAGACAACAGCTGCCAACTCTAGGTCATGGGTAGGGTAGGTATGCTCATGGGGCTTCAGTTGCCATGAAGCGTAAGCGACAACGTGACCCCTCTGCATGAGCACACCTCCTAACCGCTGCAAGGAGGCATCCGTGTACACAACGAACCTGCCACTACTGTCAGGGATGGTGAGCACGGGAGCCGAGGTCAACCTCTCCTTCAGCTCCAGAAAACACGCCTCACAGGCGTCTGTCCAAGCGAAGGGCACGTCCTTCCGGGTCAATTGTGTCATAGGACGCGCAATCTGTGAAAAACCTCTGATGAATCGTCTGTAGTAGCCTGCCAGTCCCAGGAAACTACGAATCTTAGTGACTGAACGCGATCTCTCCCACCTGAGTACTGCCTCGACCTTGGCTGGGTCCACCGCCAAGCCGTCTCCAGAGATCACATGACCTAAGAAGGTCACCTCCCTCAACCAGAACTCGCACTTGCTGTATTTGGCGTACAGCCTACGTCGTCTCAGAGTGTCCAGAACCATCCGCAAGTGCTGTCTGTGCTGCGTCTGATCTCGAGAATAGATGAGTACATCATCTATGAAAACCACCACGAACTGGTCCAAGTACGGTCTAAACACCCGGTTCATCAGATCCATGAAAGCAGCGGGGGCAGTGGTCAGCCCAAACGGCATGACCAAAAACTCGTAGTGTCCGTACCGGGTGCGGAAAGCTGTCTTGCAGACGTCGGTCTCCTTGATCCTCAACTGGTGGTATATACTGTAGTGGTTTCTTTCCTTACTGCTGTATTTTCGTACTGTTAGTTATATTCATGCTGAATGTGGTTTATTTTACTGCTCTTTTGGTTACTTCCTCGTTGGACGACCAGGTCTTGGGTTTAGTCAAGTCGGTCCAATTGTCGTGTCTCGTAGGGACTTGGGAATCGGGTCGTTACAAGATGGTATCAGAGCAAGGTCGTCCCGAGAAGTGAATCAACTGACTGGAAAATAACCAATTCACATGTCTATAACTAGAGTAGCCACCACAACATATCTTTTGACATGAGCTATTAGACGTTTCCGCTCGGTATCGTTCCGTAGTGACGTGTTCCGTTTTGTTTCGTGTCTCTTTGCAGGAGATGCCTCGTCGTGGGACCAGTGAGGCGGGCCACGGGCGCAGCCGAGGACGAGGTCGGCGAGGTGGGCATGCCATTGCTGACACCCCAGTGGACCAGCCACTACTCCCGGGCGTCCAGGCCTAGGACCTCGCCCAGCTGATATGAGACATTGTACGAAAGGAGCTCCACCCACCGCCCCGAGCGCCTCACCCTGGGGCTGTGGAGGGGGAGTCCTTTGTGGGACCACTCGACAGACGCGGCGCTGGACACGGGGGAGGGGATGGGCCGCCGCAGCCCCCACCTTCCTCCGACACTTCTGTGCACGAGGCACCGTTGCCTGGAGGTGCACCAGCATCCCCACTGCAGTGCCACTCCGAGCTCTTCGGGCAGTTCCGGAAGCTGTTGCCCCCCTCCTTCAAGGGGTATGAGGACCCGACCGAGGCAGAGGACTGGCTTGAGCAGCTGGAGAAGATCTTCGACACCCTTTGCCCCCCGGTGGAGTGTCGCATGGCCTTTGCCACATACCAGCTGGAGAGTGCGGCACACAGGTGGTGGAGGGCGGTCCGGGGACAGGAGAGGGACAAGCCGACCTGGGACCAGTTCGTCACCCTCTTCTGCGAGCAGTACTTTCCCCAGATGTGGCAGGACCAGAGGAGGCGGGAGTTCCACACTCTCCGCCAAGGAACGATGACTGTGAGCTCGTACCGCACGTGTTTCTTGGAGCTATCCCGCTTTGCAATGACAGCAGTAGCCACAAAGGAGGAGTGCCTTTGGAGGTTCACTGATGAGTGGCTACTCATCATGGCTAAAAGGCTGAAATTAAGCTAGACACTAAGCAAAACAATATCAAATTAACATATAAAAAGGGTTAAGTGTGGGAATTAAAGAAAAGACCTAAAACTTTTAATATGTGTTAAAATCTCCTAATTAGGTCACAAAAATGAGATATTCTGAAAACTAAAAAACAAATGATGATCCATGCATCAATTGAACACATAAACAAGTTTGAAAAGCCAAATCAGAAGTAAAATCAATGTCGTAAATGTTCAATTAAGCACATGTAAAAATTTGAAAGCAATTGGACATCATTTAGGCTTAGAAATAAATAGATTACAATTAGGTCCTTCATGCATTACATGTCTACCCTTCAAAACTCCTTTTTGGACCTATTTGCAAGCCGCAGGGACCCTTTTGTAAGACTGCAGGGCCCTTCCAGCTGCTATTCTTCTCACTTTTGGACCTGCACGCTATTCTTCTACCCCTTCTTCTAAGGGTCCGTCTGCAAATTTCCCCTTTATTTCAGCGAGAAGCTGAGTTCTTCACGCGCACTGTAGCGCGCGAAGAACACAGCCATTCTCGACCGTCCATCGCACTTTTGATCTCGATCTGTGGCTGGATTCAAATGGAACCTTCGCGCGATTCGGTGCGTGCGTTCACCTCTCTTCCCAGATCTCATCTGACGGTCAGATCTCTCTCTTGACTCGCCGCGCGCTCTACCCATCTCATCCTCACCGCCGGCCTGATTCTGATTAACCTCACCCTTGCGGTGATCTCAGTCACTGAGCTGCTATTTAAGCACCTCAGTGGTGTCGCGCGCGAAGGATCGCTCCCTCCTACATCTCTTAGCGATCAATTCTTCCACTCCAGTCTCTCCTCCTCACCTAGACCCTGATTGCACAGCCACCGGCTGTGGAATCATCGCCTGCTCTCGACCCTCCTCGTCGCTAAGGACCTCGTAGCACCTGAGGACGACCCTGGAGTCTCACTAGCAGACTCTTCCCTCCGCTGGAGTCACCCTCCTCCTTTCTTCCTCCTTAGCCGCCGGCTAAGGACCCATAGGTCCCATTCTTCCTTTTAGTTTAGTTTTTAATTCTGCACAAGTAGTGTTAGATTTAGTTTACAGTAGTTTAGAATAGATTTAGTTTTAATTGTTAGTGTTTAATGTTAGCTGTAGTTAGATTAGTCTTAGGAGTAGAATTAGTATTAGATCCCCTCCCTCACCTCCTCTGATCAGTCCAGATCAGAGGGGAAGAATCATCTGCTCATTAATCAATTTATCTCCCTCTTCATGTTTTGTTTTTCCACCATCCAATTCTGATTTATGTTCCTTTTAACGACGAATCTTTCATCTGTCACCCACACATCCGGACCCAATTCCAGATCTGATGGTGTACTGCCTCAGATCTGAAATTGGCGTCACAAGAACCATTTGGGACTTCTCACTCACCCCATTTGTGTTCACAAAAGCCCCTTTTATTTTAGATTGATTGCCTCAGTTTGTCAGATTCACTTTAACATGGGTTTTGAAGAGATTTTGCTTTCTGAAATGTCTTGATAGATCTGACAAATTGAAGGGATTTTGGTTTTCCTTGAGGGCAAGGATTCTGAGAAGTTCTCTGGTGA
Source organism: Thalassia testudinum (assembly GCA_037157565.1). Classification (NCBI taxonomy): domain Eukaryota; kingdom Viridiplantae; phylum Streptophyta; class Magnoliopsida; order Alismatales; family Hydrocharitaceae; genus Thalassia; species Thalassia testudinum. Next base: position 42,192,184 of record JAZHRO010000015.1, on the reverse strand, counting down.
CAGAGAACAAATCAGAAGAGCCTTTCATGAATTTGCTTCTGCCTTGATCTGAATGCATTCGCTAGCTTTTATAAATTCCTTTAATGCATTCTTTTTCTGATTTGTCATTTCAGAACTGCCATACACCACCTGTTTGATAATTATTTTTGTATGGTGATTCTCTAACCTAAGGAGTTTTCCATACTCCTTAAGGTTGCAAGAAACTGGGATTGTATGTTTTTGGTTTTAATTGATTGAGTTAAGTCTTCCTTCATGCTGTCTATGGCATTAGGAAGACTAACTCAATGCCATTTGTGTTTTGATCTGAAATGATGCTTTTGATAAGGGCTTTTCCTTGTGGGTATTTGAACTGAATTCTTATGTGATTTTCGTGAGATTTATACCCTTATCAGATTTGGATTTCAACTCTTTAATTTTTAGTTTGTTCTGAATTTTCTCTTATTCCCAGTTATACAGTAAAATGCTGCAAACTGCAGCAACATTCCCCTCTTCTCTAAATTCTCCTCTTCTCTGTGAATACTTTCCCCCTCTTCAAATGGACTAACTGCAGCAGCAGTTAGCCCATTTGACAGTGGCTTAAGCCACTGACACTGCTAAAACACCCTGAGCAGCACATTCTCTTCCCTCTCCATCTTCTCTGACAGTAGCTTAGCTGCTGTTTAAAATGAAATAAAAACTTAATTAACCCTCATTCCCTAAATTCCTACTAAAACCTAATTATACATACTTAATTTCACACTGTAAATATACATATCCATACTATTATAACTATAATATACGGCCTGATTAAGTACGTAGACATACATAGATATACTGTAAATACTGTATAAACTTGTACATAAATCTATATACATATGTAATCTATGTAAATATATGTATAAATACTGAACTATTATGTATGTATTTACTGATTTATGTATATGTATATATACAGATTCGTATGTACATATTCAGTAGCTATATTATAGAATAAATTAGCTAAATTAATAATTTAGAGCTATAATTAAGTAAATAAATCTATAGACTTAGGTTAACATATATAGTAAGTAATTTAAGTTAGTTAAAGTACAATTATACCTAGTATAGCTTACTGTAACTTAGTTTTATTTAAAACACTCAGAACAGCTAGTTTAACTTAAATAAAATAGAAATAAATTCGTAAATATACAATAAAAATATGTATAAAATACTTAAGTATGTAAATTAAATCTGTATAAGGTCAATTAGACCATTAACTAACTATTTTATAAGTAATTAACTATTCAATCACCTAAATCAACCTGTACAATCAGCCTAGTTTAGCGAATTTATTTGTATAGTAAAAATATTTAAAATTCAAAATTAATTAATCAATTATGTAGTATTATGTAAATACTTTATTAACCATATTTTATTTTATTTTATTTAATAATTTATGGCCCCCAAATCGAGGGCCAAAAGCCCGAACAGACGCAGCTGCGCCTGATTTCCAGCGCACGATGTGGCGCTGGAATAGCGCCACATCGTGTGCTGCAAGTCAAGCGCAGCCACATAAATGTAATTCGTGTTTCCTATAGGCCAGTCGTCACGGGCGCCGGGCGCCCGAAACACTGCCTTTACCCGATTACCCAATGAGCGCTGGTCTGAGTACTCTGTCTGATTTGCTATTAGTATGTGACGCGTGTGTGTGGCCGGGGGCCCGAGCGTGTGCGAGCATATGGCGTTGGGCTGAGGCCTGGCGCTGAGATTAAAGACATAATTAAGCCACCTAATCTGAGATTAGGGCGCGCTTAGTAGAGGTCTGGTCCCACCCTTAGGGTGCTGTGTATCCCTCGAAAAGCGTGCCCGCAAACTAAACACGTTTTAAACTAATGATATTAGCCTAATCCCCTCCCCACCGCAGCCTCTGAAATATGCTAAGACAGAAGAGTTAACAAAGAGAAGAACAAAGAGTTAACACGAAAAAAAAAAAAAAAGAGAAAAGAACAAGAGTAATAAAAAGAGAAAGAAGAAGATGAATACTTAAAACAGAAATATGAACACAAGAAGAACAGGAGTTAAGAATACAAAGAACAGAGACTTAATGAAGAAAGAAAGAGAAACAAAGAATAAGTAGTATACATACGTATAAGTAAATCTATATAATTACTAACAGAATAAAGCGACACTATAAACGTCGCTAAAGATCTCAGTTTTGCCTCTTTAGGTTGTATATAGTGTTTTCTGAGATTTAGCGACGCTTATATCTGTCACTGAAACTGCTGTATATGTTACTGTACATAACAGACTAATAAGTTAAATTTCTACACCATTGCATTCTAATGTATTATATACTATTATGATAGTACTAATAGGATAACTTGTAAATACATAGTTTAGAGTATAATAATAGATTGCTTGATGCTTGTTCATAGTTAGTATTTTTGCAAGCATTTCTTAGTAATTAGGTAAATAAAACACACATTCATTCATTCTTTAATAAAATATAAAGTTTCTTTTTTTTGAATAAGAAGACAATTTTGAGATAATCAAAGAGTGACCGAATTAAATTCAATAAATTGCCTCCCAGTGAACGACCTGGAACAAAACCAGTAAAAATTAGATAAATAAGCAAATGATAATAATGGTTGTAATGACTGGAACTCACCCATACTCACCACTACAACGACATAATCAACAATTATTACAACAACCATATAACAACAACCACAACCCCCGCCCAACTCTTTGTTAACTCTTCTGTCTTAGCATATTTCAGAGGCTGCGGTGGGGAGGGGATTAGGCTAATATCATTAGTTTAAAACGTGTTTAGTTTGCGGGCACGCTTTTCGAGGGATACACAGCACCCTAAGGGTGGGACCAGACCTCTACTAAGCGCGCCCTAATCTCAGATTAGGTGGCTTAATTATGTCTTTAATCTCAGCGCCAGGCCTCAGCCCAACGCCATATGCTCGCACACGCTTGGGCCCCCGGCCACACACACGCGTCACATACTAATAGCAAATCAGACAGAGTACTCAGACCAGCGCTCATTGGGTAATCGGGTAAAGGCAGTGTTTCGGGCGCCCGGCGCCCGTGACGACTGGCCTATAGGAAACACGAATTACATTTATGTGGCTGCGCTTGACTTGCAGCACACGATGTGGCGCTATTCCAGCGCCACATCGTGCGCTGGAAATCAGGCGCAGCTGCGTCTGTTCGGGCTTTTGGCCCTCGATTTGGGGGCCATAATTATTAAATAAAATAAAATAAAATATGGTTAATAAAGTATTTACATAATACTACATAATTGATTAATTAATTTTGAATTTTAAATATTTTTACTATACAAATAAATTCGCTAAACTAGGCTGATTGTACAGGTTGATTTAGGTGATTGAATAGTTAATTACTTATAAAATAGTTAGTAAATGGTCTAATTGACCTTATACAGATTTAATTTACATACTTAAGTATTTTATACATATTTTTATTGTATATTTACGAATTTATTTCTATTTTATTTAAGTTAAACTAGCTGTTCTGAGTGTTTTAAATAAAACTAAGTTACAGTAAGCTATACTAGGTATAATTGTACTTTAACTAACTTAAATTACTTACTATATATGTTAACCTAAGTCTATAGATTTATTTACTTAATTATAGCTCTAAATTATTAATTTAGCTAATTTATTCTATAATATAGCTACTGAATATGTACATACGAATCTGTATATATACATATACATAAATCAGTAAATACATACATAATAGTTCAGTATTTATACATATATTTACATAGATTACATATGTATATAGATTTATGTACAAGTTTATACAGTATTTACAGTATATCTATGTATGTCTACGTACTTAATCAGGCCGTATATTATAGTTATAATAGTATGGATATGTATATTTACAGTGTGAAATTAAGTATGTATAATTAGGTTTTAGTAGGAATTTAGGGAATGAGGGTTAATTAAGTTTTTATTTCATTTTAAACAGCAGCTAAGCTACTGTCAGAGAAGATGGAGAGGGAAGAGAATGTGCTGCTCAGGGTGTTTTAGCAGTGTCAGTGGCTTAAGCCACTGTCAAATGGGCTAACTGCTGCTGCAGTTAGTCCATTTGAAGAGGGGGAAAGTATTCACAGAGAAGAGGAGAATTTAGAGAAGAGGGGAATGTTGCTGCAGTTTGCAGCATTTTACTGTATAACTGGGAATAAGAGAAAATTCAGAACAAACTAAAAATTAAAGAGTTGAAATCCAAATCTGATAAGGGTATAAATCTCACGAAAATCACATAAGAATTCAGTTCAAATACCCACAAGGAAAAGCCCTTATCAAAAGCATCATTTCAGATCAAAACACAAATGGCATTGAGTTAGTCTTCCTAATGCCATAGACAGCATGAAGGAAGACTTAACTCAATCAATTAAAACCAAAAACATACAATCCCAGTTTCTTGCAACCTTAAGGAGTATGGAAAACTCCTTAGGTTAGAGAATCACCATACAAAAATAATTATCAAACAGGTGGTGTATGGCAGTTCTGAAATGACAAATCAGAAAAAGAATGCATTAAAGGAATTTATAAAAGCTAGCGAATGCATTCAGATCAAGGCAGAAGCAAATTCATGAAAGGCTCTTCTGATTTGTTCTCTGTCACCAGAGAACTTCTCAGAATCCTTGCCCTCAAGGAAAACCAAAATCCCTTCAATTTGTCAGATCTATCAAGACATTTCAGAAAGCAAAATCTCTTCAAAACCCATGTTAAAGTGAATCTGACAAACTGAGGCAATCAATCTAAAATAAAAGGGGCTTTTGTGAACACAAATGGGGTGAGTGAGAAGTCCCAAATGGTTCTTGTGACGCCAATTTCAGATCTGAGGCAGTACACCATCAGATCTGGAATTGGGTCCGGATGTGTGGGTGACAGATGAAAGATTCGTCGTTAAAAGGAACATAAATCAGAATTGGATGGTGGAAAAACAAAACATGAAGAGGGAGATAAATTGATTAATGAGCAGATGATTCTTCCCCTCTGATCTGGACTGATCAGAGGAGGTGAGGGAGGGGATCTAATACTAATTCTACTCCTAAGACTAATCTAACTACAGCTAACATTAAACACTAACAATTAAAACTAAATCTATTCTAAACTACTGTAAACTAAATCTAACACTACTTGTGCAGAATTAAAAACTAAACTAAAAGGAAGAATGGGACCTATGGGTCCTTAGCCGGCGGCTAAGGAGGAAGAAAGGAGGAGGGTGACTCCAGCGGAGGGAAGAGTCTGCTAGTGAGACTCCAGGGTCGTCCTCAGGTGCTACGAGGTCCTTAGCGACGAGGAGGGTCGAGAGCAGGCGATGATTCCACAGCCGGTGGCTGTGCAATCAGGGTCTAGGTGAGGAGGAGAGACTGGAGTGGAAGAATTGATCGCTAAGAGATGTAGGAGGGAGCGATCCTTCGCGCGCGACACCACTGAGGTGCTTAAATAGCAGCTCAGTGACTGAGATCACCGCAAGGGTGAGGTTAATCAGAATCAGGCCGGCGGTGAGGATGAGATGGGTAGAGCGCGCGGCGAGTCAAGAGAGAGATCTGACCGTCAGATGAGATCTGGGAAGAGAGGTGAACGCACGCACCGAATCGCGCGAAGGTTCCATTTGAATCCAGCCACAGATCGAGATCAAAAGTGCGATGGACGGTCGAGAATGGCTGTGTTCTTCGCGCGCTACAGTGCGCGTGAAGAACTCAGCTTCTCGCTGAAATAAAGGGGAAATTTGCAGACGGACCCTTAGAAGAAGGGGTAGAAGAATAGCGTGCAGGTCCAAAAGTGAGAAGAATAGCAGCTGGAAGGGCCCTGCAGTCTTACAAAAGGGTCCCTGCGGCTTGCAAATAGGTCCAAAAAGGAGTTTTGAAGGGTAGACATGTAATGCATGAAGGACCTAATTGTAATCTATTTATTTCTAAGCCTAAATGATGTCCAATTGCTTTCAAATTTTTACATGTGCTTAATTGAACATTTACGACATTGATTTTACTTCTGATTTGGCTTTTCAAACTTGTTTATGTGTTCAATTGATGCATGGATCATCATTTGTTTTTTAGTTTTCAGAATATCTCATTTTTGTGACCTAATTAGGAGATTTTAACACATATTAAAAGTTTTAGGTCTTTTCTTTAATTCCCACACTTAACCCTTTTTATATGTTAATTTGATATTGTTTTGCTTAGTGTCTAGCTTAATTTCAGCCTTTTAGCCATGATGAGTAGCCACTCATCATACCCCCATGCTTATGTTTTGCTAGTCCCTTAGCAAACAATCTATTGAAGTGTAAGGAAATTTAAGTATCAACAAGGTAAGTGTGTAAAGATATCTTTTTCTTCTTTCAAAAATTTTTAAGTGTTTATGATGATGATCTTTAAGCTGAAACATTTTCCAATACCAACTGTGTTTTTGGACATTGTGAGAACCTGGTTACTGAGGATAACCTACCAGAACTCGAGGCTTAAATGACATAGACCATCTCTCAACCAACAAGGACTCTTGATATTTAAACCTTAAGTCGAATTCCAGGACTCAGGAGGTTTTTACAGAGACTCAGAATGCTATGAAGTTATGGCTGTGCTTTGTGATAAGTCAGGACTAACCAGGTGAATTCTAAGGCTCAATCCCGGGGTTTCACTTCTTTTTAAGTCCAGGTTGGTCCTAACTTCAGCTCATGTTTTCGGATGACTCTCAAAAATTGATGGTATTCAAACCCAACCCTTATTGTATTTGTGGCTCAGAGAAGATTTTTTTGGTGGAAAAATAGGGTATTTATTTTGAACCCTGAAAACATTTTTGGTGGAAGAGTTGTTTTTCAGACTTTTTGGAGAACATACTTAACTTCTTTTTTTTTTTTTTTTTTTTTTTTTTTTTTTGAACAGTATGTCTCCAAAACTTATTTGGTAGAGCGCACTGTATTTGGTGGGTGGATTTCTTTTGTGGAAAGAGCTTCTCCTAGACACAAAACTAAAGATTAGGACAAAGAGTCTACCTGCACGCACAGGTAAGGACTCCACCTTCCCTAATGAACACAAGGGTTGAGGTTTAGGTTCAAGTGGTCTTTCCTGACATTGTGTAGTGTAAGCCAAGGTTACTTAGACTCCTAAGTCAAAGCAAACCAACGAATCCTGTACTGGTGACTCAGGTACAAGAATTGTCCTAAAGTTAGGAGAGACTGTGGTCTATCTTGTCAAGGCTCGAAGTGTATTAAGCCTAAGCTTGTATCAAGCTCCTATGGCCCGGTAGGTCAAACCAGTAATGGTTGAATGTCCATAGACACTTATTCTATTTTTTGTTTTCAGCTATAAGATCACTTATCTTTTCTTTTTTCTTTTTCTCCCTCCTCTCTTGAAATGAATATCCTCCTTTGACAAATAAAGTACATGTCCCTTATTGTATTTTTGGAATTTTTCTGATTTGTTATTTTTTTGTATTTTTAGCTTTGTAATTTTTTTCAAAAAATTTTTCAAAATTTTTCAATTTTTTTTTGAAGTATATAATTTTTTGATAATACTATATGTACTATAGTTGTGTCTACAATTGCATTTTGGTTTAAATGGTTTACCATTTACACCCCCCCATGCTTAAATGTTTCAATGTCCTCATTGAATGAAAGGGTGGATGCAAATGCATGCTCTGCTTTTCACTATCCTAGGCTGGGTGATGGAAGGAAGTCGGAATGAGGAGATAAAATCTCTGTGCGGACGATTTTAAGTCTGATCTAAGATCAGAGTGAACAGTCGGGCTAGGAAGTGAAATGCATGACATGTGTGCAATGAATGTATGCTCAGAATGCAAGGGTAGACACTATATGCAAATAAAGGTAAGAGTAAGAAAAGTGTAAAACAGCTATATACAAGGGTAGGTGTTGCTAAGTTTAACGCCTTCAGCTAGGCGAAAACTTACATGGTAATTCAAAATGTAGGAGCGAAATGGTGGAATTGACAAGTCTGAGATCATGCGGCTCAATGAAAGGTTTCAGTCTTTGTCCATTAACAATAAAGGGTTCAGATTTGTCAAGTTCAGTGATCTCAACGGCTCCATTATCAAATAATCTCAAGATCATGTTGATTCAGTGTTATGCACTGGTTGTGAAATGTCATGTGTTTGGTCTTGCAGTGCTGGTCTAGGTTGGACATACCTTTGAGCAGGTATGTTCCTAGGGTTGGGTTGTGCTTGGGATGGGAGTGAATGTGGTTGACGGGACTCCGTCAAGTGTGATAGCTGGGCTCTCATCTCAGCTAAGGCCGCGTCCTGTCTCTGCTGCATAGCAATATTCTGTTGTTGCATATCAGCAAGAGCATTCATGATAGACCCCAACTGGTCATCTCGTGTAGGCCCAGATTGAGAGTATTGGGTGGGCCTGGGTTGGGGTTGCTGGTAGGTACGCGGTGGATATCCGTGTGATTGTGGAGGTGGTGCTCGGATCGAGTTGTGTAATGGTGGTGCAGAAGGTTGTTGAAAAGGAGGTCTTTGTGAATTTCCCGACCACGAGAAATTTGGATGATTACGCCATCCAAGGTTATAGGTTTGTGTGAAAGGATCATTGTGAATGGCATGAAGCTCCTCCGAAGCTCCAGAAGGTGCAGGGAAGTCAGTGAAGGGAGGAACAAAGGTTCCTCCAACCGGTGAAGGATATGGAAATGGAAAATCCCGCTTTGCAATGACAGCAGTAGCCACAAAGGAGGAGTGCCTTTGGAGGTTCACCGAGGGGCTCCGACCTGCAATCAGGGGGTATGTCAAACCCCTGAAGCTGCCTACGTTTTCGAGGGTGGTAGAGGCAGCTATGACTTATGAGGAGATCAACCCGTCCGCGCGAGACACTGACGGCGGGCGGAAGAGGCCCTTTCAGCCAGACTTTTCACAGGGCCGGCAAGCGAGGAGACACGTGGCGTCCGCAGGAGAGCCGTCGCGTTTTGCAGGGCCATCAGTGGCCTTTGGGGGCCCTCGACAGGGGCCAGTCGCCAGCACCGGACCCCCGCCCAACTGACAGCAGGGACCCACTGAGGGCGGGAGTCGGGTTCCCCTGTGTTACCAGTGTGGCCAGCCGGGCCACATCAGGAGGGACTGCCCGTCTAGGGCAGGAGGTCAGCAGATACTTCTTGCGCAGAGCACTGGAGGACGCGCAGGAGGCTGCGGTTACCAGGCGTGAGGAGGAGGACAGCAGTCGTGAGGAGGGTACCGGCCAGCACCTACCCGTCCGACGCAGAGTGTGGCTGCTTCGTCCGCACCTAGAGCTGAAGGGCGTATCAACGCCCTGACACACAGGGACGCCAGAGCTTCGGGATTGGTGGTAGCAGGTATGGTTTCAATTTTTGGCAGACTCATTTACACGCTTTTCGATTCTGGCGCTACGCACTCATTTGTCGCAGCTAGTTTCGCAGTTAGTTTGGACCAGGATTATACACTGTTAGAGAATCCGTTCGTAATCAGAGGTCCGAGTGGTCAGCTGTTTGTAGCTGAGGAGGTGTACACGGACTGCGAGGTCAGCGTCGGGGGACATAGCCTGCCAGCTGACCTGATTATGATACAGATGGAGGACTTTGGAGTGATTCTGGGGATGGATTGGCTATCCGCTTACCACGCCTTGGTGGACTATTTTGAGAGGAAGATTGTCTTCTCCATGCCGGAGTTGCCTTCTTTCGAGTTTCATGGACAGCCAGTGGATGGAGGTTTCAGGTGCATTTCGGCACTTCGGGCGGCAAGACTTTTGAGCCAGGGGTGTGAGGGCTTCCTAGCTTGTGTGGTGGCAGAGCCTAGCCCTGTGGTAGACTTTAGAGCATTCCGGTGGTCAGAGAGTACCCTGACGTGTTTCCAGACGAGTTACCAAGACTACCGCCCGAGCGTGAGATCGAGTTTGAGATCTCACTAGTACCAGGGACCAGCCCCATCTCCACCGCGCCATACAGGATGGCACCGCTTGAGCTGCGAGAGCTCTAGTCCCAGTTGCAGGACCTTTTGGAGAAAGGTTTTGTGAGGCCCAGTGCGTCTCCCTGGGGAGCCCCAGTACTGTTTGTGAAGAAGAAGGATGGGACCTTACGCCTTTGTGTGGACTACCGACAGCTGAATAGCGTCACCATCAAGAACAGATATCCGCTGCCAAGGATCGACGACTTATTTGACCAGTTGCAGGGTGCCACGGTGTTTTCCAAGATCGACTTGAGGGCTGGAAAACTAGATTGTATGATAGATCTAGGATATGGCATGAATCCTAGGACAGGAAAACTAATGGAATGTATGAATACTGCAGTCTTGGAAAATGTGGAAAGGAAACAATAGTTGCCTGTGAATTGAATTAATAGCTGCCTGTTATGAATAAATGAACATGATTAAGAATATGGGATCTATGAACGTGAAACTGGAAAGGTGAAATCGGAATGCGCTGAGTTAAAGAGCTGGAACCCTATGGGGAATTAGGAGTAGAACTCCTGGAAAGTGAATGGAATAGAATTGGGGAAGTGAGCTGGCCCTTGAGTACGGAGTACCAAGGAGAGCGACTGTCCCCTTGTTTAGTGCAGAGCGGAGCCAGCCGCCCCAGGGACCCGGGGTTAGGACTGGCCACTCTGTACCGACTTGCTGGCCCTCGTGTACGTAGTATCGAGGAGAGCTACTAGTGTAGGGAGGTACTAGCTACCCCACGGGCCTCGGGGTTCTGCTAGCCTCCTACACCGACTTGTTAGGCCCACTGGGGCAAACCAGGGTAGTCAGGCGAGGGTGCGCGGACTGTGGAGGGGCAAGGCCCCTGTTTGGTTACTGTGGAGGGGTTGGACCCCTGTTACTGAGAGGGCTTTGCCCTGTACTAGTTCCGTGCTGTGCTTTGGGCGCACCCGTTAACGGAAACGACTGACCGCGTGCCAGTGCGGGTTAGCTACCCGTGAGTTTACCGCGCGTGCTGTAGTCACCGTTACGTCTGTCAGTGACCTTGGGGTGGTTGACTGAGAGTAGGATCACCACGGGGGACTCTCCCGGCCAGGAGAGCACCACGTGCTACTTCTACTGTTCGAAAAAGACTGCAATCAAGATCGTTCCCACGAGGAACATTCGAGATCAAGTGAAGGATCTGAGAAATAGATAAATTGTGAAACAATAAAAAGGCGTAAATAAAGGAAGAAAGAAAATTAAAATAGCTACTGTACACTTTACTGTTGCTTTAGTTTAGCTGCCACTCTACTCAGCGTTTTGCTGACGTGTTACACTCGTTACCTTTCAGGACCAGGTGTTGAGCAGCCAGGGTCAGCGGCTGCAGAGGACGCTGGGCCGAGTAGGGTCCAGTAGAGTTACCACTGTTCTCTTGTACCTCTTTTTGGTTCGACTGTAGTGAGTAGTTCTTATTTCCGCTGTACTTTTCTTTACCTACAGTTCATATTTTGTTATGAATGTTGTTCTACTGCTGTGGTGGTATATACTGTAGTGGTTTCTTTCCTTACTGCTGTATTTTCTTACTGTTAATTATATTCATGCTGAATGTGGTTTATTTTACTGCTCTTTTGGTTACTTCCTCGTTGGACGACCAGGTCTTGGGTTTAGTCGAGTTGGTCCGGTTCTCGTGTCTCGTAGGGACTTGGGAATCAGGTCGTTACATTAATACTTTCAATGCCAGGATGTTGTTTCACATAAACTTCTTAAATCCATTTGGAAATATACTTTTGAATCTAATTGGAATAATTTAAATCCCATATGAGAAGCAAAAGCTAGTAACATTCTAATAGATTCTAATCTATCTATAGGAGCATAAGTTTAGTCAAAGTCAATTCCTTCTTTTTGATTGTAGCTTTGAGCCACAAGTCTAGCTTTGTTTCTTACAACTTTTCCCGATTTATCAAGCTTATTTCGAAAGACCCATTTTGTTCCAATAATAGATTGAGATTTTGGCTTAGGAACTAATTTCCAAACATCATTTCTTTCAAATTGATTCAACTTTTCTTGCATAGCTACAATCCAATATTCATCAGTGAATGCTTCTTTCATGAATTTTTGTTCTAGTTGGGATACAAACGCATTAAGTGCAAGAGTATTAAAGGATGATCTATTTTGAATTCCCTTGGAGACTTCACCAATCACTAAATCTTAAGGATGGTCTTTGGTGTAGGTTAAGTTTGTAGGATGCTCACTAGAGATGGTGTCCTTAGGTATGTTTGAAGGATCATCTAGAGGTTAATCATCTTTGGTTGATGCATCATCTAACTGATCTACTTCATCAAAAGATAAATACAGAGTGTCTTCAACTACCAATTTCTTCTTAATAAAGGCTTTATCGGCTTTATTCTAGAGGAGTATCCTAGAAATATTCCTTCCTTACTTTTGCATCAAACTTATCCAAGTTCTCTTTTGTATTCAGTATGAAACACTTGCAACCAAATACTTTAAAGTAAGAGATCTTAGGAGTCTTATCAAAGTAAAGTTCAAAGGGTGTTTTCTCAAGAATAGGTCTAATAGAAGCCCTATTTTGGATACAACAAGCAGTGTTTACAACCATAACCCAAAAATACTGAGGTAACTTTGACTTGAACAGCATAGTGAAGGCACACTCTTGTAGGGTTCTATTCTTTCTTTTTACAACACCATTTTGAAGAGCTACTATAGGAAAAGCAAATTTTGTTTATCCCAAAAGTAGAACAGAAATCTAGGAATTTTTTATTTTCAAATTCTCCTCCATGATCACTCCTAATCCTAGTGATGGGTAGGCCAGATTCAGTTGGAATTCTCTTACCTAATTTTCTAAACTCCTCAAAAGTAGAATCTTTATGTCTTAAAAATAATACCCAAGTAAATCTAGAGAAGTCATCAATCAAGACAAGACATTATTTGCACCTATTTAGACTTTTAGACTTGGTTGGTTCGACAAAATAGGGAAGAGAACCACCATGCCCACCGGCTCTTTGATGAGTTGGGTTGTGGTGGGACTCACAGTGGTGGTTGTGCACCACTGTGAGTTGTTCCTGCCTGCAGCGTGGCTCTTCAAGGAGAAGAGAGGCTGCATATGGAGTGGAGAGGGGAGGTGACGGCCTGGAAGGGAAGCTATTGTGTTGGGTATTTTTTTTGTGTGGACCAGGCTCGACTCAAAGTAGAAAGCCGTGCCCTTTTTAAAGAGGAAGAAGGCAAGCACATCCATGCCCTGGCTGTGCATGGCTGTGCCGGGAGTGGCTGTGCAGAGCATGGCGCGAAGAAGCTTAAGCCATACTTTGCAGTCGCGGAGAAGAAAGTCAAATAAAAAATAAAAATAAAAATAAAGATGGTGAATTTGCGAGGCAGCACTTGAGGAATACGTTAATTTCAAGGCCATTTTATGCACTCTCCTCCCCTCTCAAATAAATGCATGCATGCGTTTATTTTTATAAATGAGACTATGGATATCTAATCTACACTGGCAACGCTTGGAAATAGCACAAGATGGCACAATTGTCAGTGTATTTTTGCTGTGCAATTATACCCCCATGCCTATCTTTTGCTAGTCCCTAGCAAAACATTTTTGTATTGTTTTTAGAAATGATCTTTAAGCTGAAGATTTTTTTTTCTAAGGTGACATAGGTGTGTTTATGTGTTGGATATTGTGAGAACCAATTGTAGAGAAGACTACCAGTACTTTAAGTCTCACATGACATAGACCATCTCTCAACTAACCAGGACTCTTGATATTTAAACCTTAAGTACGATTTCCAAGATCCAGGAGGTTTTTGCCGTACTTGAGAGCTCAAGAGATTATGGCTTGTGCTTACTGAAGGATCAAGACTGACCAGATGAACATTAAGACTCAAGCCCAGGGTTTCACGAATTTTTAAGTGCAGGTTGGTCCCAGTTTCACCTCATGTCTTCGGATTGACCCTTAAAATGATGACAGAAAACTCAACTCCCATTTTATAACATTTGTGGCTCAAAGAGAACAGGGTATTTGTAACTTGCCCTGAAGAACTTTTGTAAGGGGAAGACTTTACAGACATTTGTGAGATATACGGACTTATTTGTACCTTTTTTTTTTTTTTTGAAACATGTGTCAGTATATCTCTTACAACATTATTTGGAGGAGCACACTTTTCTTTTGGTGGGAGAGTTCTTTTTTGGTGGAAAGAGTCTCTCCTAAACACAAGACTAAAGCCTGAGATAAAAAGTCTACCTGCACGCACAGGTAAGGACTCCACCTTCCCTAATGAACACTAGGGTTGGATCTTTTGTTCACCTAGTCTTTCTTGATATGTGTAGTGTTGAACCAAGATTACTTAGGTTCTCGAGTAGAAGCAAACCAACGGATCCTGTACTGGTGTCTCAGGTACAAGAATACATCCTAAGTTAGGAGAGATTCCAATCTATTTTGTCAATGCTCAAGTGAATTAAGCTGAGCCTGAGAGAATCAAGCTTCTATGGCCTGGAAAGTCTTCAAAATAGTGGTTGAATATCCATAAACACTTATTGTATTTTGTTTCAGCCTTCAGATCATTACTAAACACCCACTTTTTTTTTTTTAACATATTTATAGATAGATGAAAACTGCATGATACCATAAAATACCCAAATCCTATGGATGCCTATCCACCCCCCATGCCAAACGATGCTATGTCCTCATATGCATGCAGGGAAGGTTAGAGGAAGTACGAAAGATCGGGTAGCGAGAGCTGAGGTGCAGGGTATACAGCAGGGTGGTAGCGTGGGTGGATGGTGGTTGGTGAAGTGAAAAGTGAAGTGATCGTGACAGCGGCAAAGTGTTGTTGGGGTGCCTCCCAACGAGTGCTGAATTTAATGTCCCCAGCTGGACTCAGAATGAGGCACAAAATTAGTTACCCTCCAGTAGGGCAACAGTTTCTCCAACGGGGGTAGGTTCATAAGTAAGATAGGGTTTCAAACGCTGCCCATTGACCGTAAATTTATGCCTAGATTTGGGATCTTCAATCTCAATGGCCCCGTTGGGAAATGGTCTCGAGACAAGAAAAGGACCAGTCCATTTGGACTTCAGCTTCCCAGGAAAGAATTTGAGCTAGGCATTGTAGAGCCAAACTTGCTGAGATGGCTCAAATTCTTTCCGCTAAATACGGCTGTCGTGAAAAGCCTTAGTGCATTGCTTGAAAGTTAAGGCAGAATTGTAGGCTTCACGACGGAGCTCTTCCAGCTCCTGGAGTTGGAGTTTCCTTTCTCGACCACACAGGTCTGGGTCGAGGTTACATTGGCGAACCGCCCAATAAGCACGGTGTTCCAACTCCATGGGCAAATGACAAGGCTTCCCGTAAACGATTCTATAAGGAGACATACCAAGGGGAACCTTGAAGGCGGTCCGATACGCCCAAAATGCATCAATCAGCTTGTCAGACCAATCCTTACGGTTAGGCCGAACCATTTTCTAGAGAATTTGCTTGATTTGCCGATTTGACACCTCTGCCTGGCCGTTCGTCTGAGGATGATACGGGGATGCGATACAATGGTGAACTCCGTATCTCCTCAGAAGTGCCCGAAAAGAAGCATGGGTAAAGTGGCTTCCTCCATCTGAGATAATGGCTCGAGGGATCCCAAAGCGCGTAAAGATGTGGTCTTTGACAAATCGAGTGGATATAACATGGTCAGCACGGTGCGTGGGAATAGCCTCGATCCATTTCGAAACATAATCAACAGCCACGAGGATAAATTCGAAGCCGTTGGAAGGAGGAAAGGGACCCATGAAATCAATTCCCCAAATGTCGAAGATTTCCACAGCTAGGATGGGTTGTAAGGGCATCATGTCACGACGTGACATTAACCCTAACGACTGGCACCTAGTGCAATGTTTGGCATACTTGTGTGCATCCTGGTGAAGGAAGGGCCAAAAAAAACTACACTGCAACACCTTGGCTACAGTTTTCCTCCCAGAGAAATAGCCTTCGCAGGCCTGATCGTGGCAGAAGGATAGCACACTGGGGAATTCGCTGTCAGGAATACAGTGACGGATGATTTGATCAGCACCTATCCGAAAAAGAAGTGGATTATCCCAGAAATAATACTTTGCTTCTGCCATGAGACGTTCGCGCTAGTTTTTAGGCCAGCCACGTGGAAGGGATCCAGAAGCAAGGTAATTGTTAATGTCGGCATACCAAGGTCCACTTGCCACATTAATTGCCAATAGGTGCTCATCAGGAAAAATTTCATTAATCGACAGAGTAAGTCCAATATGGTCAGGGTCCAGTCTGGAAAGATGATCAGCCACAACATTCTGGGCTCTGGCCTTATTGCGGATCTCAATGTCAAATTCTTGGAGCAGAAGGATCCAACGAATCAGTCTAGGCTTGGCATCCTTCTTGTGCATGAGATGGCGAATGGCCGCGTGATCAGTGAAAATAATACCATGTGAGCCCAGAAGATAAGAGCGAAATTTCTCCAGCCCAAAGATGACCGCCAGTAGCTCTTTCTCAGTGGTAGTATAATTACGCTGGGTCTCGTCCAACGTCTTACTGGCGTAGTACACCACGAAGGGGTGTCTATCGCGTCTTTGTCCCAGGATGGCTCCGATTGCAAGGTCGGAAGCGTTACACATGAGTTCAAAGTTGAGGGACCAATCAGGAGGCTGGAGAACAGGAGCCTTGCTGACAGCATTACGCAGCTGCGTGAATGCTCGTATGCAGTCGGGTCCCATATCGAAGAGTACATCGGTTGATAGGAGATGAGTTAAAGGTCTAGAAATCTTGGAGAAATCTTTGATGAATCTCCTATAGAAACCTACATGTCCCAGGAAGGAGAGGATTTGTTTGACAGAGCCAAGCACAGGTAAATCAGCAATTACATCAAGCTTAGCTCTGTCAACCTCAATACCCCTATCGGAGATGATATGTCCGAGAACAATTCCCTCGTGTACCATAAAATGACTTTTTTTCCCAAGAAAGCACTATGTTTACATCAATACATCTCCTAAGGATATGGGTCAGGTTGGCAAGACAGTCATCGAAAGATGGTCCAAAGATCGAAAAGTCATCCATGAAGACCTTGAGAAAGTCACCCAGCATGTCATGAAATATCGCCAGCATACATCTCTGGAAAGTTGCTGGCGTGTTACAAAGTCTGAACAGCATCCTTCTAAATGCAAAGGTGCCGAAGGGGCAGGTCAAAGTGGTTTTCTCATGGTCCCGGGGGTCAATTGCCACCTAGTTATATCCTGAGAATCCATCCAGGAAACAGAAAATTTTATTTCCCGCTAACCGCTCCAGGATTTGGTCAATGAAAGGTAGTGGAAAGTGATCTTTCTTAGTTGCAGCATTGAGTTTCCTATAATCTACACACACTCTCCAGGATGTAGGAGTGCGTGTAGGGATGGATTCGCCCTTGTCATTGACACGGATGGTGAGTCCTGCCTTTTTGGGCATGACATGAATCGGACTCACCCAGGGGCTATTGCTGATCAGGTTGATTATACCCGCATCCAGCCACTTAATAATTTCCTTCTTAACGACCTCCCGCATGTTAGGGTTGAGACGTTGCTGCATCTCGCGGGAAGGTCGAGCCTCCTCCTTCGTATATATACGGTGAGTGCAGTAGGAGGGGCTAATGCCAGATAAGTCTGATAAAGACCATCCAATGGCTGCCTTGTGTTCCATAAGGACCTCAATTAGTTTGCACTCTTGCTCCCTGGTCAATTTTGAACTGATGATTACGGGAGTGTTTCATTTGGTCCCAGGAAAACATACTTAAGTGTACTAGGCAGCTCTTTCAGCTCAGGAGTGGATGGTGAAAGGTATGGCATTTCTTGGGATGAGAGTGTCCAAGGCAATTCTGAAAACAAGTCGGGAGGAAGAAGTTGGCCCTCAGATTGGCCAAGAAGAGGGGCTTCTTGGATAGATGGATGCAAAAAGGAATAGCCCTAGTGAGTAGTATATGGGCTCAAGGTCCCAGTGTGGAATTGCAACTCCGCCTGATTTGGCGGGAAAGAAAGGGCAATCCGATCTTCAAGAGTGTGGACCGGCAGTGAGTAGCCCGGATATGACTCAAACCACGAGGTATGGGAAGCGGAGAAAACCTCATCAGAAGTCTGGTCAGGAGAAGGTATGGGACAAGGGAGGGATGGGGGAACACCATAATATGTGTTTGTCAGGCAATCGTCAGTGTTTAAAGGTAGTCTGCAGCAGTCAGAATAGGTCCCAATTAGTCTGATACACGCGTTGACGGCCATGTCCTCATCAGATGTGTCATCTTCGATGCAATCGCAATCAAAGTTCTTGGCTGCCTTGAAGATGTTAAGCTTGAGCTTTTCAGATCCAACGGCAATCTCAATACAGCCCGACTCGCAGTTGATATGGGCGCGGGCTGTGGCCAAGAAAGGTCGACCAAGGATGATTGGACAATCAGAAAGTGAGCTAGGAACTTCTATATGTAAAACAAGAAAGTCAACAGGAAAATAGAGACTGTTGACCCTAACCACCACATCTTCCACCACACCCTTTGGGATTTTGACGGAACGATCTGCCAACTGTAACGTGATAGGGGTGGGTTTCAGATTTCCCAAGGAAAACTTTTCGAGCATGATGGTGGGTATAAGATTGATGGAAGATCCTAGATCAAGCGGGGCACAATTAAAATTGCAGTCTTGGATGCTATAGGAAATAAGCGGTGTGCTTGGATCTTTCTGCTTCGGTGGTAGATTTGACAGTATAGAACAACTTGCATGAGGCGAGAGAACCACCGGATTCTTAGTTTTGTTTGACTGTCGCCTGGGTGTTGTGTAGTCTTTGCAAAATCGGGCGATAGTAGGTATATGGTCGATAGCCTCGAGTAGGGTACCTTGATTTCAACATCCCTAAATAAATTACGCAGGTTATCAAAGGCCTGTGTATCTTTCTTCTTGCCTTTTGGCTCCCTTAGTAGAGCCTCAGGGAATGGGACTGATTTTGGCACCAATTTAGGTGTATCATCCTCTCGCGAATGTGGTGCACATCCCGAATGAGAGGGCTATGAAGAAGACGGGCCAGGATCAGGTTGAGGCGGATAGATGGTCTGCTTACCGCTCCTCGTAGTGATAGCATTGGACAATGCGGGTCCAGTGGGATCATACGGTGGAGGAGGGTTCGTAATAGGGACGTAAGAGTGAGGTGCTGCAGCAGGATTAGCCTGAAATCCCGGTGGAATGCTCGGAGCCTGCAGAATTTGATGAACCTGCCCTTGAGAAGGTCGTACTTGTGGTTGAGGACCATGGGGTACGAAATTTCGCGGGTTTGGAACAAGTTGGCCTGGAAGAGTGCCCTGAGATCGAGTCGCCATGCGTAGTTGACTTATCTCAGCATTCTGCTACGCCAATTTGTGCTAAAGAGAGGTTATGTTCACTTCATGGCGCTTTGACATTTTTGTCATCATTCGCATCAATTTGTCAAGAGAACTTGATGCTTGTTATGCTTGCAGTACACAAGGACCCGATGGAGGATTCCCCATAGGATTAGACTGGGCCCTTGGGATGACGGGTGCAGACAGTCGCATTGGTCCACCCACGGGGTTTTCGTGCTACGGGTTGTTGGACCATGTGAAATTTGGATGATTTCACCACCCTGGGTTATAAGTAGCAGAGAACGGGTTGTTTCCCAGGGCGCAAGTGTCTTCTATGCCAGAAGATGTATCCGCATGTAAATATCATCCGAGCGCACGGAGGCTTGGTCCTCCGTGTCAAAATACTGGCTTGCAGAAGCCAGATCCACATGACTTACTGAGTCGCTCGGCGTGACACTCGGTAAGGAAGCTCTTACGGGGTTTCTCGGGATAAGCCTGGTGTTGGAAGAATTGGGATTGTGACGAAGTGGTGAGGTGGGGGTGTTTGCCATAGAACGGGCGGGGTTGGCCAGAAGCTCGTTCAGCTTCTTGTGCACGACGGAGACTTCATCCAATTTCTGTGCGATAAGGCTGAGATCTGTGGATGAATGGGGGGTCCCGTGTCAACTTCGTGGGCGTTACGGGGCAGGCCGGTACGATTAAAGGCGACAATGGAGGCATTGTTCATTGAATTTTCGCTCATATTTTCAAATAATTCGAATGCTCCATTCTTGTCATTATTCATGAAATTCCCTCCGCAGGAAGCATCTGCAATCTGCTTCAAAGTCTCATTTAGCCCATAATAGAAAATCTGGGCTATATGCCACTTAGGCAGACTGTGGTGCGGACACTTCCTGAGGAGGTCGTTATATCTCTCCCATGCCTCATGAAACTGTTCGTCGCTTTGTTGCGTAAATGAAGTGATAGCACGGCGAAGCGCATTGGTTTGCCCGATTGGGAAGAACTTCTTGAGAAATGCTGTTCGCATCTCTTCCCAAGAGTGGATGGTTCTCCCAAGGGTGCATAACCACTGCGACACTTTATCCCGCAATGAAAATGGGAACATTTTCATGAGGACTGTAGGTAACCCGATATTTCTTGGTTTAACAATTTCTGCCAATCGGGTTAGGTCTTCCAAGTGGAGAAAAGGATCTTCACTTGCAAGACCATGGAAGTGAAAATTTATCAGGTCAATTATGTTTGGTTTCAGTTCAAAGTCGTCCCCGCCTATGGGGACCCGAATTTGTCCTATGGTCTCTATAGTAGCGGGATTCTGATAGGAGCTAAGAGACCTAGGCTCCTCCCGTTCGGGAGGGTTCTACATTTCCTCCAATGTTTCCCTAATGGCCTCAATTTGTTCATTATACATTTCCATTTGGGCTTGGAGGTGGGTTATGGGATCTAAGGCTCCACCACCTGGTGGGTTTTGAGGGTGGTTTCCTCCCTCGGGATTTGGGGGTAGGCGTGTAGCCATGTTTGTGGAGGAGGAGGACGATACGGCTTCTTTTCTAAAATTATCAGGAAATTCACACAATTCAAGGTTTTGTGACCTCCTCCCAAACATGCACTACCACAGGAAGAATTGAGGGGATACGAAGGGAAAAGAGATGAGAGAAATGACGCCGCAAAGGTACACTTGATGACAAATCAATACAATCAAATTCCTAACCTCTACAGTGTGCCCTTAGACCTAAAGATCTAAGTTACCTACTATCACTACCTACGAAATCGAATGCGAGCACCGCGGAACCACTGGGCCAGATTGAAAGGCCGTTTGCCCCAGTCTTAGACACCCGATAGCACACGGGAACCCTCACCAGCACGTAGGCACTACACGCAGGTAGTTAGACCTCCAATCCTTAATAAGGGTCAAGTTACTACCAATTTTAGTTAGAGGCTTAGGATCAAGTGCTTCTGGAATGTGAAGGGTGTAATTTACAGGTAATGCCCAAGTGATTGATTTTGTAGAGTGTGTAAACCAAGCATGCAACGGGGAAATCTCCCTGAATTGAAGTTTTAATTGGTGAATGGTTTTTAGAATTCAGCCTTAAGTAGTATGGATTTTAGGATTTCTCTGAATTACCAATTCAACCAATCTTTGGGTTTTGAGAGAATACAAGTTTTTTCTAAGCCCAACAAACCCTTCTTCAATGTTAGTTGGTTAATGCATGCTAAAATGCAATAGGCTTCCCTAGATGGAGATTTCTATGTGTGGATGCACGAATCAATTTTAGATTAGTGCGAAAGGGAGCCAAAGCACTTCAATTCAATTGCTCGCAATCATTAAAAAGATGTCCACACACAAGGCTCAACCATAAGATAAAGAAAATCAAATTGTTGGGGTTGAAGTACTCGGGATCGAATCTTAGGCATGTGAAAGGTCATGGTGGGGTTGGAATCAACTCGATTCCAAGTCTCCCCACCAAAAAGGTGATCCCAAATTGTAGATAAATGAGGCAAAAAGGGATGGAAATCAATCTATTTATCTTTGCCTCAAAGAATACTTCACACGGCGAAAGATTCAAGAATCAAGATTCTAGGATCTTCGCTATGCGAAGTTAGGCGGGAAATCCCAGGTCTGCCCACGTCTTCGACTTCGTCTTCCTGCCTTCTCCTTGCAACTGGTTCACTTACACACCAACAAACATAAACACCCATGAAGAGAAGGGTGTGAGAAGAGAAAAATTAAAGGAAATGAGTAGAAACTTACTTGAATGCGCACTTCCCCAGCAACGGCGCCAAAAAAGAGGTTGTGTTCGGGCCCGGATAGGTTGTGTTAATATGGTGATTTTATCGTTGAAATGAGTATAGTGGTTAACCTAAATCGAGCCTAACCATCTCTTTTACAAAATTTTTTACCTGGCCTACTTGATTTTATCTTGGTCACTTTTAGGCCCAGGGTCGAACTCAGGGAAGTGGGATTAGAGGTGAAGAAGTTTCTACGCCTTTCCTACAATGAATCTCTTCTGTTCATTTATTATGTTTTTGGTGTTTTTCTAATAATTTTTGTCCTTGAGGTACACCCTCAAAATCAAGTTCTTGGCTTTGAGCCAAATTAGGGTTCCAAAACTGGTCTTGCTATTCGTAAGATTGAGTACCTGCAAGTCAAGGATTATCTTTTCTCTTTTGTTTGTTTTTTTATCTTTTTACTGGCAGAAAAGAGAAACAGAAATAAAGTAAATATAATATATATATGTATATATATTATATATGTATATATGGGTGGGGGTGGAGGAAGAGATGGCGTGTAGCACGGTGTCGAGTCGGTCGTCGTCTAGGAAGACGCAACCAACAGGACAAAGTGCCGCGTGGCGTGTAGGATGGATGGGTGGAAGATGTGTGCGAAAATGCTTTCTGTACGCGTGTATCGAGGAATATCAGCAACTGGTGCAGATATTCCCACGATACAAAGTATGGTAGGTGATATGAAAATATATATATATACGTATGTATATATGTAAATATATATCTATATGTATGTATATATATATATATATGGTTATAATTATATAAGTGTATATGTAGCTATATATGTGTATATATATATATAGATATGTAAATATATGTATAGATAGATTTATGTATATGTATATATATATATATTTATATATATATATAATTGTATATATATGTATGTATATATATATATATATAGTAATATATGTATATAGTTATATATATATATGTATAAATATATGTATATATATAACTATATATGTGTATATATATATATATGTATAAGTATATATATATATATATCTGTGTGTGTATGTATGTATGTATATATACTTATATATAATTGTATAGGTACTAATATGTATATATATATTTGTATATATATAGAAATATAAATATATATAGGTATATATATATAAGTGTGTATATGGGCGTGTACAAGTGAGAGTGTGTGTGTACGAGAGTGTGTGTGTGTGTGTATGTGTGAGGTGAGTGTCTGTGAGAGAGAGAGAGAGAGATCGTCTGTTGGAGTGAAGAGGTGCGGGAGTTAAGTCGTCTGAGGCAGCGGCCGACGTCTGATGGCCATGCACTCGCGCAAGTGCGTAGGTGCGCGAAGACGTGCGCGCACGCAGGAGGGAACGGGCGTGCAAGGAAGGACCGCAGCACACCGTGCTGCGTGAATAGGCGGGCGCTGAAGCGGGCGGGCATACGTGAGAGCGGGCGCTGAGAGAGATGCAGGCGTGGGCGTGCACGAACGGGCAGCAGACAGTCGCGGCGCGAAGAAAGAGCGCCTGGTGACCAGATAAGTGAGAAACTTACCGGTCACCGCACTGTAGCCACAGTGTCCTGCTCTCTAGCGTGAACAGTGCCTACAGTGCATGCTCAGCTTGCGCGACCACCTGCTGGCGGTTCTGTGTGTGCGGGCACCGCTGAGCGAGCTGGCGCGTGTGCGGAAGGACTTCACCGGCTGCTTGCGAGCGCGGTGGAGGGTGCTGCTACTGCTGACGCCTTGCTGCTGCTGCGCAGAGCTTCAGACCTCGGCTCAGTGGCAATGGCGGGTTGGCTTGGAACGAAGAAACAGGGAAGAGAACCACCACGCCCATCGACTCTTTGTTGAGCTGGGCAGTGGTGGGACTCACAGTGGTGGTTGTGCACCACTGTGACTTGCTCCTGCCCGCAGCGTGGCTCTTCAAGGAGAAGAGAGGCTGCGTATGGAGTGGAGAGGGGAGGTGACAGCCTGGAAGGTGACGACCAGGCTCGGCTCAAAGGAGAAAGTTGTGCCCTTTTTAGAGAGGAAGAAGGCAAGCACAGCCATGCCCTGGCTGTGCATGGCTGTGCAGACCATGGCGCGAAGAAGCTCAAGCCATGCTTTGCAGCCACGGAGAAGAAAGTCAAATAAAAAATAAAAATAAAAATAAAGATGGTGAATTTGTGAGGCAGCACTTGAGGAATACGTTAATTTCAAGGCCATTTTATTCACTCTCCTCCCCTCTCAAATAAATGCATGCATGCGTTTATTTTTACAAATGCGACTATGGCTATCTAATCTACACTAGCAATGCTTGGAAATAGCACAAGATGGCACAATTATCGATGTATTTTTGCTGTGCAATCAACGATCCCATGTGACTTTTATCTCCCCCTTCTGTTCTCCTTCACCGGTGCAATTCAAGGGATTTTAAATCCCTTACTAAAATTGCCCGTCGTTAGACGTTCAGAGATTTGACTTGAGACCTGCAAGGTTAAATTACAAATATAATCCTATTAATGGTTTTAATTGATTCCTATGTCCACATGATTTAATCTCTTTTGCATATATAAAATATTTTAAAGATGTTGTAATCAAAGGTGAATTAAGCATATAAATATAAAGTAGTCATTGATGCAGGTTATACTAATTATCACCTAAGATATTGAAAATTAAGAACCAAGAAAGTATAATCGAAATATACTTAGGCATATAATTAGTTTGTTAAAGTGAATCCATCAAGTTCAACCAGATATCTCAATGCGCCACCGCATATGAGGTGTGGCACACTCTTGAGGTAACACACAAAGGTACGTCCAAGGTAAGAGCCTCTAAAATTAATATTTTATCCTAAGAATTTGAATCATTTTCTATGAAGACTAAAGAAACCTTAAGTGAGATGAACACTAGGTTTACTCTCATTGTTACTAATTTGAAAGCTTTAGGAAAGATCTTCATGAAGGGGGAGTTTCAAGGAAAGCTACTCTGTTCCCTTGGACCAGAATGGGAACAGAAGGTCACCGCCAAGGAGGAGGCGAACGACGTAGAAGAGCTCAACATGGAGGATCTCTTAGGTAATCTCATGGTCTATGAGATAAAGATGAAGCAGAGGAAGGACACACCAGAGCTGAAGCCAAGGAAGACTCTGGCCTTCAAAGCCACATCAGATAGTGAGGTAAGTTCTGATCATGAGGTTCTCAAAATTTTACTTAAGAAAAATTCCAAGTTTTATAGGGATTCTAAGAAAGAAAAGAAAGAGAAGAAGGAAAAGAAGGGGCAAGGTAGCCTGAGACGTTGCTACCATTGCAATGAAAAAGGGGATCTTCGACCCGAGTGCCCTCTTCTCAAGAAGGAGAAGAAGGAGAAGGAAAAGAAGTACAAGAAGAAAGCATTCCAAGCCACATGGGATGACTCAAGCTCAGAGGAAGAAGAGGAATATCCCGAAGAAATCGCTTGCATGGGCCTCATGGCCATGGCAAGTGATAGTGAAAGCGAAGATGACAAAGAGGTAAACTCTTTTAACGAATTACAAGATGCTTTTAATGAATTGTATTAACTTAGTAAGTCACTAAAAATAGAAAACAAGAGCATGAAAAAGAATCTTAGTTTTCTTAAATTTGAAAATGAGAGGCTAGAAATTAAACTTAAGGATCTATAAATAAGCCCTAGCCCTAACATTTCTGAAATGAATAACTTCTTATTAGAAAATAATAACCTAATCAATGAGAATAGTAAATTGATTGAGGAGAATATTGGTGTAAAAATGGAAACTTCTGATTTAAAAACTAAGATGCATGTTATTGAAAATGATCTTATTTATCTTAAAGAAAAATCAGATAAGTTGTTAAATGGAGTTAGCATTAAATGGAAGGTTGAGAAAGGATCTCCTTCAAGGAGAATTGCTAACAAATCCGGATCCAAATTGACTTGGATACTGAAAAAAGAACTTGAGACCTATTTCGTACGTTGCAAAGATTGCAACATCAAAGACTGGACCTACAAGATAGAGAATGGTCTACTCAAGCTAGGTGAACCAACATCAAGACTAAGGAGGAAGACTAGAAGATTGACGAGAAGACTGAGGCGGTTGTGCAAAAGGGTTTTGGGGTGCTGAGGTGGCTCTCTGTAAGTGTCAAGTCAATTTGTCCACCTTCTTTTCAATAATCGAGACCTTGTCCAGGTGACTGGCCACTAGTTCCAGGTCGACGGGTGTGAATAGGCCTTGGGTTTCATGTGCCCCCCAGGTGTTCGTCAATGCACGGGTAGTTGTCCTGTCGAACTTGTCCATGGATTCATTATTGGAGTTTTCGCACATATTCTCTAGGATCTCCTACATGGTGTCCTCATGTTGACCCATGATGTTGCCACCACAGGTCTCATTAACAAATAATGTGATATCTTCACGGAGTCCCTCGTAAAAGGCCTGGACTTGTTCCAATTTAGGAACTCTGTGATGGGGGCACTTTCGCATGAGATCCAGAAAGCAATCTCATGCCTTATGAAGTGGTTCTCCCACATTCTAAGTAAAGTGTTTGATTTGGTGCCTCAGATCATTTGTCCGACCAATGGGAAAAAACTTTTTTAGAAAAGCAGATTGAAATTCAGCCCATGTGTTGATTGGACAAGTTAGGGTTTGATAACAGTAGGCAACCTTGTCCATGAGGGAGAAGGAAAACAACTTCATGAGCAATATGCCTCGATCTTGAGCAGCTGTCCCAAAGGTCTGGGCCAAGTGCCTGAGTTGTTTGATATGCTGGAAGGGGTCTTCGGAGTTTAGCCCATGAAATTTGGGGATAGCATGAATCTTGTTGGGCTTGAGTTTTGTATGCAGTCCTCCAATCAGGATTTGAACTCTAGGTTCGATTGCCACCATAGTGGGATTGTAATGTTCTCACAGCATAGGACACTGCGATGGATTCATGAATGCATGGAATAGATCATTGAGGCACTGAAGCTGATTCTAGAGATTATTTTCTTCTTCTACTGGGTATTCCATGGCTATGGATGAAGGAGATATAGGCTCAGATGAATCAGAAGAGATATTGATCTGGTCGAGAGGTAGCATAAACAAGTGAGTCGAGGCTTGACCTCGACGAGAGTGAACAACTAATGGAGGCCTCAAGGGTGGTCTTAAGGACCTCCTCTCGAACATGCACTAGCAGAGTAGATAAGGGACAAAATGTTGATAGACCCAATCGAGGCACCCAAATATGCTTGGATGACTACGGAGGTTCGAGGCAGATGATACCTCTTGAGCTGAAGTCGCTCACCCGAGAAGTAGTTGGGCAACCAGGAAGGGAGAGTCCCGCAAAGACCCCTACAAGGTAGAGCGTCCCCACAGGTTACAGGATTTCCGCCACCCAACCTTCCTTGTCACCGTGGATCCAAATAGACCGGAATGAGCGACTTAACCTCATAAGTTTACCAAATTCTAAATCTAAATTGAGGTGGTTAGAATTCCACTTGAACTTTTAGAGTTTATTTGTGCTTGGTGACCTAATTTGAAGATTGGTTGACCCACAAGGTGAATCAACTTCACTTGACCTATCCTTATTATTAAGTCCACTTTTAAGATTCAAGTTGATGCTTAGAGCTTGATTTTATGGTCTCCTTGATTAGGTAACTTCAAGCAAGGGCTTAGGTAGCACATGATGTGGGAAAGTTAATCCTTGTTATTTCAGGTCATGTGTGTTTCTCAACCCTAAGATGAAAACCCTAATTTGGCTCTTTCTAGTCCAATCAATTTCTTCCAAATTTGGCACCTAAGGCTCAATCAAGAAGGTGAGTAGCCTTAAGTACGTTAAATGCCTAGTAGGTGCAGGAATCTTGGAGAGGGGTTTCCAAATAGATCAAGTTTGGCAACTCATATGTGATTAATTCTAAATAAGGAATGCAAGTTTACCTAATTGTTTTTTCCTTTTTTAATCCTTCCAGAAATAGGGGTTTATGAAGAAGGAAACGAGGTTGCCTGCCCCCGAAGTGGCTGTTGTGCAGCTAATCTTCTCTTGTGTACCTTGCACAACCATAACAAATTAGATAAAGGCCGTTAGATTCAAATCAGAAATTGTAATCAGTGAAATCAAATTGCACGTTGCTCCCCGGCAATGGTGCCAAAATGTTAATGCACAAAATTGATGTTTTAATGGATGTAATCGTCGTAACAAGTCAAAATCACTCGAAAATACTTAAAATTTATAACTCGCAAGTACGAGGTTGTTCACTGGGAGCAATAATGGCAATTCATTCTCACAAGTCACAATTCTAAACAAAATAGAAGAATAATTCAAAATAATATATCAATAGATTCAAATACCAACATACAAAAAGATTAAGGTAAAATGGTGATTTCAATCACCAAATTATCCTTTAAGTTTAAACCTCACAAATATATGAATAATAAGCACAACCACTATCAGAGTCAAATGCCTCAGACGATAGAGATAAGCCCCAGATGGCTTAAATGAAGCCTGCTACAGTGCCTTTAAGAGGCTCCAAGGCCTCTTCCTTCCTTCAATCCTCAAGAGAGATGCACAATAGAGCACCAACACCAACAGAGGCATGAAAGCCTCCCAGCAGCTAGGTATAGAGAGGGCAAGAGCAAAGGCAAAACCCCCCCTCTCTCTTTATTCTTCTCTTTCTCAGAAACCTGCTTAATCTAGTATCGAAGTGGGTATTCAGATCTGGGCAAGGGACCAGGGCTACCGGGTGTGAGAGGTAGCTGAGGAGTGAGCGAGTGTAAGTGAAGAGGGACCCGACCCCTCATGTATTGGGCAAGGGGTTGTGGGCAGAAAATCTCTTTATTTGCTACTGGGACTTCAGCTGGTTATGATGTGGGACTAAAAGTCCCCCTGTTCTTTGCGAGCCAATAGCAGGAGTTGATCTTCCAATTGTGAGTGGAGATAAGCTTGGCTGCTTCGATTGTTAGCCTAGGCATGCACCTGGAACGAGACCGCGTCACTTGGAGGAAGAACTGCTAAAGAACTTGATCGGAGCACTGCAACCGAGGTCGGAGAAGACAGCTACAGCGATGGAGGTCCGCGAAATACTTGAAAGTCACAAAAATGACCTTGTGGCCACGTCAAATATGCTCAGGAGATTCAAGAAAATGTGGTGGAAGTGATGGTGGTGGTGGCGTACTGTGGAGATGCATGAGTGATCGTGGAGAAGGCAGAAAAGGTCGAAGGTTGTGAGGGTGTTCTGTGGAGTGATTGGCATAGCAATTCCCTCAATTTCTTGAGGGGTTTTGCTCGCGTGGACATAGCAGAGGTGTAGGGGTTGATGGTAGGTGGATTGGTGGCATGTAGCGAGTTGTCGAGGTGGCTGGAGGTATGCTAGAGATGGTGAAGACGATGGTGGAGCGGGCAAAATTATGATCGAAATCGAAGTCTGGAGGTGTTGGGGTGATCAATAGATGAAGAGGAGTCAAGAAGAGGTGCTAGAAGATGAGGAGGATACGAAGGAGGCGTTGGTCGTGATTAGCAGCGCTGGAGACAAAGAATGCACCGGGAGGGAGAGTGGCGACGAGGAGGAGGTCAAAGAGCATCGCGCTGGCTTTGGACGATGCGGAATGAAGAGAGGAAGAAGATCCAGCCACCTATTATACGTGGCGGCCAGCAAAGCGAATGGAGGAAGGTGGTTCCGGAGCAAAGCTTGGAGCAGGCAGGAGAGGGAGAAGGGAAGAGGTTTGTGGCCCAAAAACTTTCAAAGGAGGTGAGGCAGTCCATGAGGGTCTTTTATAGGCCTTCCAGCAAGATCCCAAGCTTGAGAAAAAGCTTGAAAGGCTCAATTATTTTGGATGAAGATTCTTGGAATTCAAGGATTCGCATGAGCTTCTTGGGCGGATTTAGGATCTAGAATTAGGTTTAGTTGTTTAGGGATGACCTCAAGATCATCCCTTCCAATTTTGGAAGGGATTGATCGAGAAATCAGGGAGGTATCCCTGATTGAAGCTCAACATCTTTGGGTTCACACCTGCCATGGTGGAAGGGACCCATTTGAAGAAAATGATGGGAAGTTAGGGGGCTCTTTGTAAGGATTTTGAAAGTTGGGGGTATGAATGAGAGAGAAAGAGTCAGACTAGAACAAAATACAAACTAGGTCAAGATGGATTCTGATTGGGCCCAATATTTGGCACAAACCTAATTTTCACCCAAGGAACCTAGTGGTGAAGTTGGATTTCAGTTTTGATCAAGTTTGACTGGGTAATTTGCACAGAAACTCAAATTAGGGCATCTTTCTGTCTCAGACTCTATTTTGGGTCAAAATGGGTTCCAAAGGTCAAATCAAGGATATCAAACCTTATGGAATATTTTTCTATGATTTTTAGAATATTAAGATGGAATTTATCCTAACCAAAACTTTTGTTATTTAAGTGGGTCTGAAATTAGGGTTTTAGGTTACTATTAATTCTCGAAATGCACGAAAAACCCGTTTCTATCTGCATGAACCCACTTATTTGACTTTAATGCTCATTTGACCTTTAATTCACCCCTATCCAACCCCTTGGTTATTATGTGTACATGATTTGCTGTTAAAATTATAAAATTAACCTTGATTTCTTGTTCTCTTCTCAAAACACAATGTAGTTAGGGCCTATGATGGTGTTCCCATCACCTAGTAGTTGTCATTTCGGGATAATCCTGCCCATGGCACCTGAACCGGCATAAAGTGCTAACATACCCCTGATAGGATATTTAGATATCCTAGGAGACAAGCACCGAGGAGATGATATGTTAATACGCATCTTCGAGGGAATATTTCACCTCTATATGCCAGGAACTCATCTAATAAACTTGTGATTTTGAACCACTCCTAAGCTAGAAATTTAAGATGATTTTCTCATAACAGAACACTTTAGGCATGATTTCATTATTAGGTGCACTGAACCAGATTAGTGTGTGGATTTTGGGTGCTCAGGTTACCAAGTCTTGCAAATAAAAGGGCAAGCAAAGTATCCAAATAATCCCTAAGCCTTAGACTTAATATATCAGCCTCGCACTTTCCTCAACCTCTTGAAGACTAATCCGGATCTTAACGAATACGTGAGTGTTTAAGCCCATAAAATAGGCCCAAGAGGCCTAAGGTCGGTACTTGTCACTAATATCCTAAGTTTTAGCCTTCCAGGTCTTACTTCATCATCTGATCCAACCTAGAAGTTAGGTAAGTTCCATATTGAATCACAAGGGACTATCTCTTTTCTCTTTCTTTTTAATTACTCCTTTCTTTTCTTTTCTTTTCTCTCCTCCTTAATTATTTTCAATTTAGCTCTCATCGACCTCTCCTTTCCTCCTTTCTCTTTATTTTTTGATGGAACCCCTCCATGAATTGATTCTCACAATGTTTTGCACTTTAATAGCGCCCCATGCCTAAGATTATAATGTCCTCATTATAAATTAGGTGGGTTCGAGTTCAATTTAGATTGTACATTAGAATAGGTTGGTGATGATGATCACATCATCATCAATCATAACTATCTTTAATTAGTCAGAATCAACAGACAAATGCTCCTACATAATCACTGAAGAGCCATAATTGATTGTATATCCTTTTTGAGAGAAACATTAAATCAGGGGTAAATCTGCAATTTTAACATTATATCCTAAATGCAGAAAAATCACAGGTTTTTCCAAGGGTTAATTAAAGGTCAAATGTTCATAAATGTCCAATAAGAGAGTATGTGCAGAAAGAAACAGGTTTTCACGTATTTCAAGAATTAATAGACATTTGAAACTCTAATTTCAGCCTTGTTTAATTAACTGAGGTTTTGGTCATGATAAAATTGACCTAAACCTTCTAAAAATCATAGAAAAATATTCTATAAGGTTTGGTACCTTTGATTTGACCAATGGAACCCATTTTAACCAAAAACAGAGTCCCGGATAGGAAGTTTCCCTAATTTGGGTTTTTACATAAATTACCTAGTTAAACTTAGTCAAAACCAAAATCCAACTTCACCATCAGATTCCTTGGGTCCAAATTAGGTTTGTACCAAAATTTGGGCTCCATCAGAGATCTTCTTGACCTAGTTTACATTTCAGTGCAATTAGATTCTTTTCTATCTCACACCAACCCCTATCTTTTGAAATTCTTACGAGCAGGTCCCTAAGTTTCTCATCATCTTTACAAATAGGTCCCTTCTGCCATTGGTGTGAGTAGAAGCTCCACCATTGAGATTCGAGCGAGGATTTCTCGCTCAATTCTCAATCAATCAATCCCAAATTTGAACCGGAGATTCCTTGAGGAATTCTCTTCCAATTGGATTGGGCCTTGGTTCCTATTTCCTTACCAATCTTCCATGCGAATGCATGGAAGATGTGGGTATCCCATAGGCATGCAATCTATGAGCTTCCAAGCTTTGTTTCCAAGCTTGAAATGCCCCTTTGAGGCCTATAAATGACCCCCTTAGGACAAACTGTCGTCCTTAGCTTGGTTTGGAGGCCGAATACCCCATCTTCCCTTCTCCCCGACCTCCTTCTCTGCCAACTTTGGCAAGCCCTCCGACTACCTTCCTCAGCGGGTGGATTCTCCTTCCTTGTCTTCTTCCACGTCGTGCAATACCAGCGGAAGCCCCTCTCCCTGTCTTCCTCGTTGTTTCTTCACCACTGGAGACCTCCATTGTCGGATCCTCCCTTTTCATCCATTTAGATTAGGTTAGTTAGGTCTCTCTTTCTCCCTAGGTTCTAGTTCTCTCTTTTAAACTCCCAATCGACCCATGCTACCACCATTCACCGTCATCGTTCCCATCTTTGGCCACTCCTCTGCCGAGGTCTTCCACATGCTCCACCGTACCAAACACCTCTCTGCCTACTCCATAAGTTCTGCTGTGACTCCACTATCAAAATTCCTCTCTTTATTTCACCGTCCACACACCTAAAACTCCCACCGAACACAACTACCTTCTCCGGCATACTCCGCCTTCGCCAGCCACATACGACCACCTTCGTAGCTCGCCACCGCCACCAACACCTTCACCGCATCATTGTGATACTCCTGGGTGTTTTAACTGGGGCGTTTAGCCCATGTTCGTACTTTTAGGTACAGGACCTTCAACCGCCATTACCAAAGCTTCTCCACACGTCTTTGAAGTTGTGTTCTAGCAACATTCAAGTGCACCTGCACCTCTAGGCCACGCAGAAGGATTCCAGAAGCGTGTTTAGGTTGTCAATTGAGAGAAACCACCTTCACCTTGCCTGCAATCGAGAGCTCCTTCGGCAGTTATCTTCTTGCAAAGAACAAGGGGACATTTAGTCCCATATCGGAAACAGCTGAAGCATCCGTAGCGCATAAGAGGAATTTGCGCCCTTATGCGGTTGCCCAAGAACACCAGTAGTCGAGTCCCCGCTCACCATGCACTCCTCATGTCATGCACACGGCACGTGGGCCTGGTTAGAATACTTGATTAATCGGAACCCTATACCCGATATACCCGTGTTTGAGAGAGAAAAGAGGAGAAATAGAGGACGATTTGTGAGAGAGCAGGAGGGGTTTTCTCTTTGAGGCATGACCCTGTGCAACACTTAGTCGCTGAGAAGAGAAGAAGAGGAAGAGGTTGAAGGAAAGAAGAAGAAGAGAAAGGCTTTGAAAGTCTTGTGTTGTGTTGTGAAGGTGACGTTTAAGTCATCTGATCCAAGGAAGGTGACGTCTGATTTGCTTTGAGGACAGCATTGTGGATTTATTTGGCTGGCATGGAAATTGGGTTAAGTAGTTTGAGATATTGTGCATTTATTTCAGATATTGAGTAATTGATACATATGTGTACCTAAACTAATAATTAGTGATTTAAATCACTATTATTTTGTCTTAGATATCTTTTTGTCCTCTTCAACTCTTAGAGTACTCATGTTTATCACTAAATATCAGATTTAAGTAATTATTATTCATTGAATATCATTATTGGTTTGATTACTTGTGCTCATTTATATATTCATTTTGATTAGCGTGTGAATTACAATACTTGCTCCCTGTGTTCGACCTCGGATTCATTCTTGATTTTGAGTTATAAATTTATTTGTTGATCAAGCTATTTAAGAGACTTTGCTACAACGAAACAACTTAAAAACTCCCATCTAGCCCTATCAACATTTTGGCACCGTCGCTGGAAAGAAACATGTAATTCACTGCTATTCTTGTTTCCCTTGATTCTCTTTGAGCACTAACTTGGCTTGTTTGTTTTCTTGTGATTTTGTGAAGTATACCATGAGGAGATCTTCCACGTAAATCGGCCACTCCCAGGGCAGGTGATCACGTTTTTGCGCGGTTTGTTAAATTGGGGTTTTAAGTCGTAACGCACAAAAACAGATTCGCTTTTAAAATTTATAAGACCTAGATAGTGGGGTATCTAGGGTCGTTCAGGGAGGCAAGTTTGTAGAAATTAAATCTCTTGCTTGGAAAATAAATCTCAACTTTCTTTTTGGTCTTTTTCAATATATCATTTTTATGTTTTTGAAATAATGGCGAATATGCGAGTTGTTGGCAAGAAAGTGACTAACACCTAACTCAATACACTACTCCTAAAGTGGCAAGTAGAGCCTCTTCCTAAGCTCACTCTAGGCAAGTGGAGGCCTAGAATAATTAGGGAGAGGGAGTGAAGAGTGCTAGAAACATAGCAATTAAGAATGCAACTAAAGAAGGTAACTTAATTAATGAGAAAGTGTTGTACAAAAACCCTAGTTGAGGAAAGCTTCTACAACTAGAATTATAAGTACAAAGTAAAGAAACACTAATCCTCTAAAAATTTATGAAGAGGGGAGGCTCCTTGCTCTAAGCCTAGTAGCTCCTAGGCTTGAAAAGAAGTGCTCCAACTCTGTCTCTGAAAGCTCTACCAAATTGATGTCCGCCAAAGCAAGCCCTAAGGGGGCGTGCCTTAAGCTTTTCTCCAAGGGTGGACGTCCACCCTAGGTCCTTCTCCTTTGCTTGGCCATCCTCCTTGAGATGGAAAGGTCCTCCTCCTTGGCGTAGCACAAGTTGAAGAGAGTGGGGAGAAGAAGGCACCAAAGGGCAGGTGATGTGCCCCCTTAATCTTCTTTTCTACTCCTTCTTGGCCATAGGTGTAGGTGGGTTTAGGTGGAATTAAACACTAATGGAGGATGATGAAAATGTGGGAAGTTAGGTGGGTATATATAGTGTAGGAAGGGGGGCATAGGTGGCTCTTGGAAGGGATGGCTAGGATAGGATATGGGGGGTAGTTGGGGATCCTAGGGCCAAGGATAAATGGTGCCACCTAAGGGGTGCTAAGGGGGGTAGTTATGGCTTTGGTGCCCTTTAGAATTGGTGCCAAAATGGGCCTTCTAGAAGGCTATTAGGTGGCTCCACCTTAGGGTTCTAGAAGGGGGGTATGTGGATGGCTAGGATGGGTTATGTGGGTAGGTGTAGGGTGGATAAAGGGGTTGAAAGTTGGCGCCAAAAGGGAGGTGGTTAGGGTTAGTTTTGGCGCCAACTTTTGGTGTGTTTTGGTGGTTAGTTGAGGGGTTAAAGGTGGTGAAGTGGTGGCACCAAAATGAGTAGGGTGGAGATAGCTTAAGTAGGCTTAGGTGGACTTGGAGTGGAAGGTTATGTAGGTGAAGTTAGGGTTAGGTTTTTGGTGCCAGGGAGGTGGATGCTAGCTAGGCTAAGCTAAGCTAAGCTAGCTTAGCTAGCTGTGGAGTAGAGGAGGAGGCAATGAGAGCTAGGGTTTGTGGAGAGGAGCTGGGCAGAAGACATCTAGAGCTGAATTGGAGCTGGCAGCTGCTGAAGAGGTTAGCATGGAGCTACTCTAGTTGGCTTAGCTTGTTAATTCTTTGCTAGCTACTAAGCCAAGCTAAAGTGAGCTGGCTTTTACTGAATTGAGTTGAGGTAAGCTGGGTCTGGTGCACCCAGGGAGGACTGAGCTGGTTGAGGCAGCTAAGGTAGCTTAGCTCAACTAAGTTGAGCTAAGCTGAGTCCCCTGGAGCTGGACTTGTGCTTCCTGAGCTGGAATGAATTCATCTTCAGCTGGCTGGAGTTGAGTGGAGTTGGATATAGCTGGACCTGAGCTGGGGTGAACTTCATTCAACTCAGCTGAGCTAGCTAGAGCTCCCTGTGGACTAATGAGAGCTAAGATGAGCTAGACTCAGCTAAGTTGAGCTGGATCAGAGCTGACCTAAGCTAGAGTGAGCTAAGATGAGCTCTCTTGAGCTGCCATTCAACTGACATGAGTTGAATGGAGCTAGGATGAGCTAACCCTGGTTCAGGTGAGTTGAATCCCACCTAAGTGCTAGGGTTCTAGGGATCTGGCAATCTGTTTATCCCTAACATTCACAAAAACACATTAAAAACACAATAAAAATGCAATGCATGCCTAACCTAATTTATGCCTAAATGCAACCCAAAAATCCATTTGCGGAGCATAATCCTAGGAGCTAGGTTTCTTTTAATGCATAAGAATAATGATAAACTAGCGTTTATCAGTAGGTAATCTCTCTTCTTCCCTAATCTCCTAATCCTTGGAAGAGAGAAAAGGAAACAAAAACTAATTAGGATTCATTTGCCTTACTTTTCTAGTAGACATCACTTAAAGGGCAAGTTTCCTGATTTGCTAAAAACTAATATCTAATTGAAGTCAAGATGATTTTTGATTAGAGATCCATACCCTATTTCTTGTATCTATTAGGGATTACACTTAATTTCTAATAACCTTGGACCACGCACTTCTTGTTTGAAGTCCAAGGTGAACATTTTTAAGATCAAATTGGACTTGAAATAGAGGAAATTAGGGTTCCTACTCTAGAGTTTTGAAGTGTTAGCTCACATTTTGCCTGCACGAAAGGAAATTTACCCTCCCACATTTGGGTGCTACCCAAACCCTTGCTTGAAAGATCTAACTAGAAGAACCCTAAAATCAGTCTTTAAGTTCACTTGAACCTTAAAAGTTGTGGACCTAATAGCCTGAGAGTTAATTTAGGGTGATTTCTGGGTCTTGACCTAGATTTTATTCTCCATCTTTTAGGGTAGGTCAGGTGAAGTTGACCTACATTGTGGACCAATCAACCTCCAAATTAGGTCACAAGTCAAATCAACTTCTAAATCAAGTGAAATCCAAGGCACAAATTAGGCTAAAATTGATTGACTTAAGGTCTCAATTCATACATTCCAGTCTACTTGGAACCGCAGTGACAAGGAAGGTCAGGTGAGGGAAACCCTGCAACTCGTGGAGATCCTCTACCATATAAGGGTCTTTGTGAGATTCTCCCTTCTTGACTACCCAGGTAATTCTCAGGTGTGCGGATTTCTGATTTAAAGGTATCATCCGTCTCGAAACAGCCTTAGTCATCCAAAAATCTTTGGGTGCCTTGATTGGGTCAAATTCATATCCAGTCCCTCATCCCTTCCATAGAGCACATACACATGAAAGGTCATTAGGTCGTTAACCTTAGAGACATCATTAGATCTTCTACAGGATTTCTAAATCTAATTCGATTACTTCAATCTGAAACTGAGTTTGATTCTACAACGTAATCCACCACCTGATTTGATAGGAAAGACCAATTTGGAAACCTGAACCCCAAAATGATCATAAAAGACAAAGTGCTTGAGGCTAGCCTTAAATATTTTGAAGATTATCCAGCTAGCATGATTTATGTTAATGTCCTAGAAACAACAAAATTCATTTTGAACCGTGTTAGACTATTTCTTACTCAACTAAGAAATGGTTCAACCTAGGAGACCCTCATACCATAATTCAATGAAGTTTGCAAATTACATAAAATGGAGGGCTTACATTGCTTTGATATCACTCTGGGAGATACACCAAGATATCATTGAGCAATGTGCAGATATTCTAAATCTATTACGAGAAGCCATTTATGAGACATCTTGGAGTGATTCTAAAGCTTCTCCAGAGCCTGGGTTAGACACTCAGAATTGTTGTGGACCTCCAACACAAATGAATTCAAATTCAAACTTCATAACAATTGACATACCTGATCTTGATGATGGTTGGGAGGATCCAATTATAGGTGTTCCCAATTTTGAAGCAGCCTTAGAAAATCTTGAAATTGGTTGATCAAGCCTAGATTTCCCTGACACCTGTGATGATGAGCTTAAAGCAGAACCTCTCGAAAGTGTAAATCCTGAGCCTTTCCTGTTAATGTGATTCTCGAGAATGATTCTGACATCCCAATAGAGCCCGACCTAGATTCTAGTGATCCAAGCCTTACCTTTAACCCAGAATCTAGATTCGAGCCTATTTGGGATAATCATAAGGCCCAAAGTGATGAGAGTCAGATTTTGGATTTGAATTATGATTTTAGGCCTGTATTTGATGAATACACCTCTCTAACCTCCTCAGAGACACAAATTGATTTTTTGAAAGTCACGCCAATCTATGATACAAAAATCAATGGGTTGGAAGAGCTGGGACTCAATTGAGTCTATCCTAGGAGCCAAGAACCCAAGCATATGCTTAATAAGGACACCTTTTTAAGCTCGGAATCTGAAATTAGGTTAGATGCAAGTCAAGTTGTTGAGTCTTCGCACCTTGATTCTCTCTGTGGTGGAACTTTCGATTTGGAATCAGGTTCAGAACATGATCTTCGCAAATTCTTCGATGATTTCGAATCCTACTTTGATTTCAGAGAACCTTTGTTTCCTGACATCTATGAACCAATTTATGACCTTAGCATCCATAACTTAGTCTTTGACTTTGACTCTGAGGTCCCCGATCTCGAGATCATTGATTCAAAAGTAGGTTCTATTGAGGTGGAATCATTCCTTTCTTATCTATAGGAATCATAAATAGTAAGTGCCGAGAGTGTCTGCAATCTAGAATTTGAATCTTTTACTAACCCACATTTTCACGATCCTATAAGCACTCTCCAAGCATTTACATTTGATTTTGATGGGCATTATGAGGACTCTCTAGATGAACCCACCTTTGAACCCTTTATAGAGGAGCCCTCAACATACACAGTTCTAACAGAAGCCTTATCTTCCACACCACACACAGAGCCTTCCAAAACCCATTCTCAACCCTAGGTCGCCACCGAAATCAACTTCTACTCTGATTCACCTCTCTCTAATCCAGTCGCATATGATTCTCTTCCATCTATTGATAGGGTTTCGGACATTGATCAGATCGATAATCACGTCCCATCCTCTTCTGATCGCTCTAGTAGAGGTCCTATATCCTTTTCAGATCCATTTTCTATTGAGTTTCCATACTCTGACCAGACTGAATCGACTCACCCAAACCCAAGATTCTCATTTTCATATCTCCTTGATCCTCAAGGTATCTGGTGGGCTCCGCATCTAATGATTTACATTCATCAACGCACCAAACTAGCTAGGTTTGGGATGCATTATCAACCTATAGATCTGAACAAGAACCTGGTTGGACCAACCAGGCTTTTAATAAAAATATCTATTTTACAAAATTCTGCTAATTTGACCATGCCTTCTCCATGACCATTGTTTATAGCGCTTGATCGGGTTTTAAAAAGGTGGCCTTGCAATATAGTCGAAAAAGCGTTGAAAACAAATAAGAATTTTTATTACTCGAATGTTTAAGTCTGAGATCAAACACAAGGAACAAATGGAATTTATTCACTAATCTCAATAGACCTAATTTGAACACTTAAAGTTACTCAAAATCTAATTCAAAATATAAAGTAGGAGTTTGACCAATCAGAAGAGGATAAACCCATCCTCTTCTGATCGCTATTATAATCTCCTTCCTTCTTCTTCCTTCCTTAGCTTCCTCTTTCTTCTTCTTTATCTTCTTATTCTTCCTTGATTTCTTTCCTTCAGCTTTGCCTTTGCCTTTTCTTCAGCCGCACCCTCTATGCTATAGTGCCTTTTCTTTTCTTCCTTAGCTTCCTCAACTTCAGCCCTTTTGCTTTTCCTCCTTAGCTCCTCTGCGACTGTAGCTTCCTCTCCCTTCTTCCTTTCCTTGCACACACGAGTCCAAAACCTACCCCTACCCTCCCCCACGTACACTCTCTCTCTATTTCTCTCTTCGATTCGCTCTCCTAGAGCCAATCGGGTATTTGGGTCGGGTCACGTGCACCTGAGTCCAGGTGCACCGGTGTGGGTGGTTTGCAAGGAGTGCTAGGTAAACCGATCAGGCAAGCTAGGTCTGCATAACGTTGGTTGCGGATGAGGTGGGTGAGTGGGCGAGGGGACCTCACCTCGTGATCTGAGGTAACCAAGAGAAAACACAAATTCAATTTATATCACTTACCACGCTTCAGACTTTCCGAGGTGGGACTAAAAGCCCCACCTGCTTCTCGCACACCAGTAGGAGGTTGCTTTGCCTAATTGTTGCAGTAGTGACACCTCTCAAAGCTAATTTCTTGGCTGAATGTGTGCATGAGGTGAATCTGCATCACCTGGGATCTGAGACGTAGAGCGCAACTGCTTGGAGCGAGCTTGCGAGCTTCTTCTGGTCTACGCTAATGGCGGTGGAGGCTCGATCCTGCAATCAATCAATACGGCCTTGAAGCCCCATTAGAACACACAGGCAGCTTCGCCGTGGCACGGCGAAGGTGTCTAGGTGGGTGGCTGGATGCCAGGCGGCCTAGGCGTGCGTGCCTAGGTTGCTCTATGGCCGTGAAAATGGGTTTGGTCAAGGGGAGTTTGTGGAGGTGATAGCAGCCGATGAAGATGGGGATATTGGTCAGTGGAAGATGGCGGAGGTCTTGAGAGGTCTGGCGAGGTGGATGGAGGTGTGGATGTGACAGAGACACCTCGCTGGTGATCTGTCGGAGATGAGGAAGATGGTGGTGGTCTACGGCATCGAGGGGTTGAAAATAGAAATAAAAAAGGGGGAAATAAAGAGAGGAGAGAGGGGAAGAGAGTTAACCTACTTAAGGGATGAAGGGAGATAGAAGGGCAGCTGGCACATACCTGCCGCCACTAGAGAAGAAAGTTCCAATGGAGGGAGAACGGTGATGGCGAAGAGGCTTTTGGTGCGTGCGTGGGTACGGCGTGACATGGAGGAAGGGGGTGAAGATAGCTCTGCCACTGGTATTATGGCAGAGCGACGAGAAGGAGGAGGAGGAGTCATCGGAGCCTATTGGACGCTTGGCTGGAGGAGAAGAGAAGAAATTGGAGGGTTTTCTTCAGCCAAACCAAGCTGGATTTGAGCGGCTGGATTAGGGGGTCCTTTTATAGGTACTAGCAGAAGTCCTTGTGCTTGGAAGGCAAGCTTCCAAGTTAAAGAATCCTCGCTGGAGTAGGATTTTGTGAGAGACCCAAATCTCTCGAGTGTTCGCACGAGAGATTGGGTGCGAATTAAGGCTTGGGATTACGTTCAGATGATAGGGAATTCCTCAGAGAATCTCCCTTTCAAATCTGAAAGGGGATCTCTGAGGAATCAGGGAGAAATCCTCCTCGAATCCTCGGCAGAGTTGGACTCCTCCACTGTAATGGTGGAGGAACCTAATTGCAAAGAGTGGCGAGGAAGATAGGGGGTCTGTGCAATGATTTTCAAAAGGTAGCGGTTAAAATGTAATTAGGTGGACTGTTTTGGAAAGTACGTCAAGGTGACCTCCCCTTAGGTCAAAATTTTGGTATAAACCTAATTTGACCTAAGGAATCCAATGGTGAAGTTGGATTTTAGGTTTTACTACGTTTTACTGGGCATTTTACACAAAAACCAAATTTAGGGTAAATATTTAGCTAAGACCCCTACTTAGGTCAAAATAGGTTCCAAAGGCCAATTTGAAGGTTATAAACCCTAGGGGATATTTTTCCATGAATTTTAGAGG
Organism: Thalassia testudinum; assembly: GCA_037157565.1. NCBI lineage: Eukaryota > Viridiplantae > Streptophyta > Magnoliopsida > Alismatales > Hydrocharitaceae > Thalassia > Thalassia testudinum. Next base: position 42,150,512 of record JAZHRO010000015.1, on the reverse strand, counting down.
GTTTAGTTGATTTTTATCCTGACCAAAATCTTGCTAAATTAAGTGGATTTGTTTTAGGGTTACAAGATGTCATTTAATTCTTAGATTGCACATGAACCCATTTCTAATTGAACCAACCCAATTTTTATCTTGTTAAGACCATTTGTCCTATGTTTAGTCCTTGAGAAATACCGTTGATGTACTACAATGGTAAAATTACAGTTTTACCCTTTGTTTCTTATTTCCTTCTCAGAATAGTTATTCCTTGAATTAAGCCCTTCTCTAGGTTATGTAGGAGCTTTTGTTCTCTTTTCTAGGTTAAAATGAGCTGGTTAGGGCTCATGATGGTGTTCCCATCAACCATCTTCTACTTGGTTGAAGACATTGAATTTAGTGCTTAATTGGAGGCAACCTGTCATTCCAAAAAACTCGAGACCCTTCTGATCTTCCTTTTGAGCTTCACATCTATTGCCCTTAGAGTTTAGTTTTAGAATAGCCGAGAACACCTTTGGTACTTGTATCAAAGCTTGAAATCGTCCGCAATAGCCATCCCTACTCGTTCACCCACCCTTTGAACCTATTCTAACCCATGAACCAAGTTGATTTCGTACCCTCTGATTTACAATGAGGACATTACAAAACTTAGGTATCGATGGGTGTTAAAATGCAAACACAAAAAATTCAAGTTTATGAGGGGTTCTCACAAAATATTATACATATTCAAAAAGCCAAAAAAATAAAAAAATTGAAAAAGAACAAATGAATGGAAAGGGGAGGAAAATTTTTGTGAACTTAATTGAAAATCATTCTTGAGGAGGAAGAGAGGAGAGAGTTTAAATGTCAAAAAGAAGCAACATTCAAGAACAAAAATGATGGTCATTAGCATTTGATTATGAAGATTACTTAAGTTCTAGACCTAATCAAAATAAAAAATTAAGTCCTAAAAACATAAAGACAAGAAGATTAGTATGAGTGCTGATCTTAGGCCTCTTGGGCTTGTTTTAGGGCTTAAACACTCATGTATCTATTAAGAACTGGATTAGTCCTCAAGAGGTTGAGGAAAGTGCGAGGTTGATGTATTAGATCTAAGGTTTAGGGATTATTTGGCCCCATTGCCTGCCCCTTGGTTTGCGAAACTCGGTAACCTAAGCACCCTAATCCACACACTAGTCTGGTTCAGTGCACTTAACAATAAAAATCACGCAAAAGCATTTATTTTGTTATGAAAAAGCTACCTAGATTAAGAGCAGCTTAAAAACACAAGTTGATTTGGATAAGTTCCTAGTGCGGAGAGGTGGGAAATTCCCCTCGAAGATGCACAATAACATATCATCTCCTCGGTGCTTGTCTCCTAGGATATCTAAATATCCTATCGAGGCATGTAAGCACCTTGTGCTGGTTCAAGTGTCATGAGTAGGATTATCTCAAAATGTTGATTGCCAGGGCCAGAATTTAGCTATAGAACACCATGGACGGCACTATCCCAAAGTGTCGAAAGCTAGAGTTTTAGGGGTTGCCATGGGCGATGCTATCCCGAAGCATCGATTGCCATGGACCTTACGAGGATTGATGGTGGGAACAAGGAATCCAATACAGACTTTGTTTAAGGCCAATCCAAGGCTATAAAAATAATCAAGGAATAGAGAGAGAAAGCTCTCCAAAAATGCAAAGAAACTCTTCTATCCCTCTCTCTTACAAAAATGCACTACAAATTGAACTTGGACTAACCATTTTAAAAGCACGGGTGCTTTAACCATTGGGTTCAACGAACCTTTAGATAGTTTTAGCGGGCCTTAGAAACCTTCACGGCAAACTGAGTCTAAAGTTGGTCAGGTCTGGATCTTGATTGGTACTTGAGTACCTCTAGGCCTATTATTAGCATTCTGACCTAATTTCTAAAGAGAAGAATAAATCAAAAGTTAGGCATGGGGGTATGATGATAATGTCATCATCAGCCATAACTAGCTTTAATTAGTCAGAATCAATAGACAAATGCTCCTACATAATCGCTGAAGAGCCGTAATTCATTGCATATCCTTTTTAAAAGATAAACATTAAATCGGGGGTAAATCTACAATTTTAACATCATATCCTAAATGCAGAAAAATCACAAATTTCCCAGTGGTTAATTAAAGGTCAAATGTTCATAAATGTCAAATAAGAGGCTCCGTGCATAAAGAAATGGGTTGTCATGTATTTCAAGACTTAATGGACATTCGAAACCCTAATTCAGACTGACTCGTCGATTTTTCACTTTAAAGTCGTTTGTAGTTTAATGTGGTGGAAAAATCTACTAATCAATATTTAAAAAGAAATAACCACTCGTAGAGGAACGGGTCGTATCCACAGGGAGGCAATGACGTATTAAAATTCGCACCAGTTAAAGACGTTTGTTCGTAGTCAGTTTGGACAAGAATCAAGCCAAGATTGCCTTCAGATTAAGGTTTAAGCAAGAAACAATGCTGAAATAGCAATTCTGAGAAACTAGAGAATATTTTTCGCAATGCAGAATCAATACAATATGATTAAAAAGTGAAAATGGTAGAAAATGTAATTTCTAATTGGTAGCTTACTATAGCAAACCAGGGGAATTTTTCCCCTTTGTCTTGCGCGATGAGAAGTGGATGGTCGGATGCGGGAAGCTCGGAGGAAGTCCCTTGGACTGAGGGCTTCGAAGTGGTGGTGGCGGCGTGTCGCGCGACGGCCGAAGGTGGCTAGACGAGCTCCGGCGGAGGTGCTGCAGCCGGTGAGTGCGCGCGGCCTACCGGCGGTGAGGACTGCCGTGCGCTACTACTGGCGGTTCTGCAGGCGCGGGAGAAGGGCGCTCCAGGCTGGCAAGCGCGGTTGCGATTGTAGGCGTGGGGAAGGTGTGTGCGGTTGTGCGGGTCTGCATTCGCGGGAGGTGGGCGCTGCAGGCTGTGGAGGGCGTGCGTGGTTGGAGATGAGCGAGTGCGGGTGCGTGGTTGGAGGTGAGCAGGTGGCTCTGTAGGCGCGGGAATAGGTGTACGCGGTTGAGAGGGTGCGGGTGCATTGTTGGAGGTGAGTGGGTGGCTCTGCAGGCGCGGGAAAGGTGTGCGGGTCTACAGGCGCGAGAGGTGGGCGCTGCAGGCTGTTGCACGTGGAGATGGCGTGGGCCACAGGCGTGGGGAAGGTTCTGCAGGCGTGGAAGGCTGCGGGTGACTTCAGACGTGTGCAGTGGAAGTGAAGTGGGAGGACGGAGATTGCTCTGGATTGGGAGGTGGACTTCAGACGTCCGGGAAATTTCCCGGACGTCTTAAGTGACTGAAAGGGTGGTTGACGGTGGTTGCGGCGGTGGTGGTTGGTGACAACGGCGAGGGAGATGCACGCTAAGGTGCTCACGGTAATGCGGGCGAGCTCCGAATGGCGGTGTGGCTTGTCACACCACACGCCCACGGTGGTGGAGACTCGCCACCACGGTAGAGGCTGGCAGTATGGAATGGAAGAGAGAAGGTCTCTCTCCACAGTGGTGGGTCGATGGTGGAGGCCTCCCGAGCTCGGCTGCCTCCCTCCTCCTTTTGTAGTGTCCTGCACAAATTTGAAATCAGCTGCCCGACCAGATCCAACACATCCACTCCTCCTTGAATGGGTTCTTCACTGCGGCAGTTGGTGGCATTGGAGCGGCAGCCAGCCGTTCCTGCAAGAAGAAGAATAAAGAAAATAATGTTAAAATATTAGGGTCATTTATATACAGACCCTCAACTTCTATGTTAATGAAAACAATGTACCTAATTGGTTATCTAATTAGATAAATGTCATTCTAAGCTAATTCTAAATGCACTTAAAATATGAATGCAATGCATGGATTATGTAATTAAACTAAAACTATGAATTAATCTATTTACATCCTAATTTATACTAAATAAATGTTAGAATTAACCTAATCTGTAGGCACTTAAATACTTAAATAGCCCACAACTATGGGCTAATCAAATACCCCCATGCTTAGTTTTTGCTAGTCCCTAGCAAAATTAAGCGAAACCTAGCACTCCAAGTAGACTAGTCAACTCACTTAGTCATCCTTTAGAAGCATATTAAGTTCAGACTCTAGACCCAAGGTTCCTAAGTAGTTGCTAAGTTACAGACTAGGTCAGCTAATGACGAGTTGCGGGCACAAGTCTTTCTGATTTCTGACTCTACCCTAAAGTTTATTGATCCCTGAGATTAAAGCATCCGTGCCTGTACATTGGTCTGAGTTATTTGAGTTAAAGGATTTTTATATATATATATATATATATGTTTTATATATATATATATATGCATGCTATAAACAAAATGCCTCAGGTCCACTCCCCCATGCCTGGTTCAAACAATGTCCTCATTGAAAACAAAAATAGCTAAAGGAAGATATTACCTGAGGCGGATAATGGTAGGAGCTAAGGCTCCTCAAGAGTGACTTCGTCAACCAGATGGCCATCTAAAGTTATGTAGGGTTTTAATCGTTGACCGTTGACGATAAAGGGAGTTACTGAAGAGGAAGGATTTTTGATCTCCACAGCTCCATGCGGAAATACTTTGGTGATTATGTAAGGCCCATCCCAACGAGATTTTAACTTCCTAGGAAAAAGCTTAAGTTTGGAATTGAAAAGCCAGACTTGTTGGTTGGGCTCAAAGGTCTTTCGAAGAATAAACTTATCATGCAAGACCTTAGTTCTTTCTTTATAAGCTTGAGAGGTGTCATAAGCATCATTCCTTAGCTCCTCAAGCTCACTTAATTCTAGAAATCGTGCCTTACCTGCCTTCTCTAAATCCATGTTAACACTTCGAATAGCCCAAAGTGCTTTATGTTCCAACTTAACAGGTAAATGGCATGCTTTTCCATACACAATCCGAAAGGGAGAAGTACCCAAAGGGGTCTTATAGGCCGTTCGATAAGCCCACAAAGCATCATCGAGCTTTTGGGACCAATCTTTCCTATCAGGTCTAATGGTCATTTCCAAAATATTTTTTATCTCCCGATTTGATACTTCAACCTGGCCACTTGTCTGAGGGTGGTAAGGGGCAGCAACCTTGTGAGTCACTCCCAAACTCTTGATTAACCGATTGAAGTGGTGGTTTCGGAAATGAGGTCCCCCATCACTTATAATAGTCTTGGGGCAGCCGAAACGAGATATGATATTGGCCTTCACAAATTTCAAAACCACAGAGTGGTCATTTGTGCACGTAGGAATGGCCTCTATCCATTTAGAGACATAATCAACTGCCACCAAGATATATTCAAAACCATGGGACGACGGGAAGGGGCCCATAAAGTCAATTCCCCACACATCAAAAATTTCAACAGATTGAATAGGATTTTGAGGCATTTCATTTTTCTTCCCAATTGTTCTAGTCCGTTGACATCTAATATAGGCCTTAACAAAATTATGAGAATCCTTAAACAAGGAAGGCCACCAAAAATCGGATTGGAGAACCTTAAAAGCAATTTTCTTAGCACCAAAGTGTCCTCCACAATGAAGTTCATGGCAAAAACTCAGCACACTTTGTTATTCCTCTTCAGGCACACAACGTCTCAATACTTGGTCTTGTCCAATTCTAAATAATTCTAGCTCTTCCCAATGAAAATATCTTGCTTGAGAAATGAATCTCTTTCTTTTCTACTCATCCCAAGAGCCAGGAGTTTGTCTAGTGACCAAGTAATTTACAATGTCTGCATACCAAGGTAAAGTTGGTGTTACCGCCATCAGAGTTTCATCAGGAAATGTCTCGCGAATGTCTTCAGAAATAGAGTCATTAAGAGGAAGGCGAGACAGGTGGTCGGCCACAGCATTTTCTACTCCTTTCTTTTCACTTATTTCCAAGTCAAATTCTTGAAGGAGTAAGATCCACCTAATCAGACGTTGCTTAGAATCTTTCTTAGCAATGAGATGTTTCACTGCTGCATGATCAGTAAAAATAACCACCTTAGACCCAAGTAAATAAGACCTAAACTTCTCCAGAGCAAAAACTACAGCAAGTAATTCTTTTTCAGTGACGGTGTAGTTTTGCTGAGGTTCAGTTAAAGTCTTACTTGCATAATGTAGCACATGAGGTCTTCCCTCAACCCTTTGTCCAAGGACTGCTCCCACTGCATAATCCGAAGCATCACACATAAGCTCAAATGGGAGTGTCCAATCAGCAGCTTGGAGAATAGGAGCAAAGATCAAGGCCTCCTTTAGAGTTTGAAAGGCCTCGTCACACTTTGAATCAAAACTGAAGGAAGATTCCTTCGCCAACAAGTCACAAAGTGGCCTAGAAATCTTACTAAAATTTTTAATAAAGCGCCTGTAAAAGCCAGCATGGCCCAGAAAGGATCTAATCTGTTTAACATTCGTAGGCAATGGAAGTTTGGAAATAGAATCAATCTTGGCTTTATCTACTTCCAAACCTTGCTCGGATACAACATGCCCAAGTACAATTCCTTTCTGTACCATGAAGTGACTTTTTTCCCAGCTGAGGACTAAACCAGTCTCCTTACATCGTTTCAACAAATTCTCCAGGTGCTGGAGACACTGGTCGAAAGACGAGCCATAAATGGAGAAGTCATCCATAAACACTTCAACACACTCGTCAATCATGTCCGAAAAGATAGACATCATACACCACTAGAAAGTTGCAGGGGCGTTACATAATGCAAACAACATACGCGTGAATGCAAAAGTACCGTAAGGACTCGTGGATGTCGTCTTTTCCTGGTCATCAGGAAAGACTGCCACCTGATTGTACCCAGAATATCCATCGAGAAAGCAATAATACTTATTCCCTGCCATTTTTTTGAGAATTTGATCAATAAAAGGCAAAGGAAAGTGATCCTTCTGGGTAGCGGTGTTCAGCTTGCGGTAATCAATACAGACCCTCCATACAGTTGAGGGTCTAGTGACAACTTCTTCACCTTGGTCGTTGAGTTCCACAGTAAAGCCTATCTTCTTTGGCACCACATGAATGGGACTGACCCATTTACTATCAGCAATGGGATATATGATCCCAGCGTCCAACCACTTCAGGATTTCCTTTTTCACAACCTCCCTCATATTAGGGTTCAGACATCTCTGCATGTTCCTAAAAGGCTTGATGGAATCATCAGTATAAATGTGGTGCATGCAGAGTGTAGAGTCTATACCCATAATGTCAGCAATGCTCCAAGCAATAGCTTCCTTGTGCCTAGACAGGCATTCAATCAAGGCTCCCTCCTGTGCCTTAGACAGCACAGCCGAAATGATAACGGGGAGCGTATCATTGGCACCTAGGAAAACATACTTGAGAGTGTCAGGGAGGGATTTCAACTCAAGGTTGGGGGCTTGTATGGTTGAGGGTTTCATAATAGATGTCCCCATCTCAGGTAGCAAATCTACCTTCGGCGAAAATGATGGGGAAGAGACTCAGCAAAAACTCCTAGCAATTCCTCTAGTTCTAGTATATCCCCTTCACATTCCTCCAAGAGATTGGAATGCTCATTTAGCATGACATGCTGAAGGGGGTCATCACATAACATTGCAGGAGTTGCCTCTTCAATCAGGTCATCTATCACCTCAACTTGAGAACAATCCTCAAGTCCAGCTTGTTTGTAAGCATCAAACACATTAAGCCGGATTTTCCTGTTCCCAAGGCCCATTTTCAATGCCCCAGTATTGCAATTAATTGAAGCATGGGAAGTTGCAAGGAAGGGGCGGCCCAAAATGATGGAGGGTTTGGTTGGCTTGTTGGTAGGGTCAGTGTCCAAAACTAAGAAGTCAACGGGAAAGAAGAAATCCTCCACTCTTATGAGGACATATTCCAAAATTCCCCGTGACGCCTTAAGTCATCGATCAGCAACTTGAAGGATTACAGGGCTAGGCTTTAGATTGCCTCCCCCAAGTTGTTCATACACGTAGCTCGGAAGGATGTTCACCCCTGCACCCAGATCAAGTAGAGCCTCATCAATTTGTAAGTCACCAATAACTATAGAGATGTATGGGGCTCCTAGGTCCTTAAGTTTCGGGGGTGTGCCATGTTGAACAATTGAGCTAATAGAATCAGGTAGGACAACTTGTGATTGGACCTGTTTTCTAGATTGCTGCTTTTTCGTGCAAAGGTCCTTTAAGAAGTAGGCATAAGACAGAATCTGCCTGATAGCTTCAAGCAAAGGTAGGTTAATCTGCACTTGCTTGAAAGTTTCCATAATCTCATCCGTCTTATCTTTGGCTCCAGATGAGCTAGCAGAAGTCTGCCCAGAGGTGGATAAGTGCTCTGGAAAAGGCACTCTCGATCTCTGGGTGGAAGGGTTGTCATGTCGAGTAAGGGGTGCAACGGGGGCAACTTCTTCTGGTGAGGTGATTTCAAGCGGAGAAGATTTGGGCAAATCTTCTCCTGTGGGGTTGAAAGTCGGGGTGGATGGTTTTTTAGGGGGTGAGACTATAGGAGCATCGGGTTTGGAAATTTCTTTCCCACTCCTCAGAATAGTCACCTCCTGAGCATGTTCCCTAAAGACAATGCCTTTTCCTTTAGGATTTTCCTCAGCAGCACTGGGAAACTTCACAGTCTCCCTCTGTCTAACGGCCTCAACAAGGTGTCCAATTTGTGATTTCATCTAATGTATAGCCTTGTCATGAGATTGGATGATGGCACTTTGACTTTCTTGCATAGTTTTCAACATCGCCTTCAATTCATCCATCTCAGAGGTTTTAGGTTGGGCAAAGGTCTGAGGTTGGTTCATTTGATGGTTTCGAAAGGATTGAGGTTTGTAATTCCCTGAATTTGAGACATTTCCTTGTCTCCATGAAAAGTTTGGGTGGTTCCTCCATCCCTCATTATAAGTGTTGGAGAAAGGATCATTACGAGGTCTTGGATGGAACCCTTGAGCGGCATTCAAATTCGCTTGTACAAGCTCAGGGAATTGGGAGGCCAAGTGTCAATCCACAGTGGCGTGCGTATTGCCTTAACAAATTACGCATTCGGAAGCTTGGGATGTTGAGGTGTTAGGTACGAATGAACTCGGGTTCGACATAAGCCTTTCCATGTTTTGATTCAATAATTGAATTTGATAGGCTAAATTATGGGTGTCCCTTGTTTCATTCGCCTCCAACTTTCTTTGCATGAGAGTGGGCTTTCTATCCATGTAGGCAGAATTCAAGTGAATAGAATTCTCACTCAAAGTATCAAATAAGTTCCAAGCTTCATCCTCAGTCTTAGATAGAAAGGTTCTTGCATAAGCACCATCCACAGTTTACCTATGCAAATCATTAAGTCCAGTGTAGAACCTTTCAACCAGTTGCCATTTAGGCACCTGGTGATGTGGGCAAAGTCTCAGAAAATCGTTAAAGCGCTCCCACGCATCATGGAATGCTTCCCCATCCTTTTGAACAAAACTCATAATTTCCCTCCTAAAGTGATTTGTTTTGCTCATGGGGAAGTACTTCTTCAAAAACTCGTTCTTCAGGGCATCCCAAGTATTTATATTATCAAGGGTGTGATACCAATACTTGGCTTTGTCCTTTAGGGAGAAAGGAAAGAGGGTCCGCATTTGAGCGTCATCAGTAACGCCCTGCAGCTTCACCATGGAACAGACCTCGGTGAATTCCTCAATATGCCTGTAAGGGTCTTCCCTAGTAGTACCATAAAAGGAGGGTAGCAAGGATATGGTACTACTTTTGATCTCATACGGATTGTCCCCTCCAGGTCTACGTAGTGCTGGGCCAGCTTGATTGGTTGGGATGAAATATTCCTTAAGGCCCCTTTGACCGGCCATTTCTACCCTTGGAAGGTCTCTTCTTAGTATTCTTTCATGTTTAGGATCAAATACAAGTTGTCTCCTAAGAGAACGCCTACCAAGCATGCACTACAAACACAATTCAAAAGGACTTGTTTGGTCTTTACAAATTTAGGCTTTTGACTTTAGTTCAAATTGTAGGTGACAAAACAAGTTGCCCAATCAATTACGCGCCTATTGTCAACCTTCGAAATGCTTAAAAAGACCTAGTTGGAACTTAAGTATTCTTCCCTAAATCTCAAATGGTCAAGTAAATCCAAAGACGGAAGATCGAGGGATGCAAGTAGGCCTAAGCCTTCCTTTGAAGCTGTGCTTTCGCGGTGCTTCTCAACTACCCCCAAAAATCTGTGACAGGGAATCCCCCTCTTTGGATTTACAAAACCTTTGATATCAAGTTCCGAACACTTCAGAATCCAACGATAGGAGGGCTCTTGTCCTAGTCGTTTCAAGACTTAGGAGTGTCTAAATGAGTGCTATGGTGCAACAGATATAAGTGTGCATTCACCGCAAAATGATTTTGAATTTTGAATCGCACACCACGTTTTACAATCAAGTCCTTGATTTTTAGATGTCCCTCCTTTAATTAGTCCTTTTTTCGAATATATGTGACCACTTGTTAGATCGCTTCAAGACAAACTTTGTGGTCTTTGAATTAAATCCCAAATGCAATGCATGATCAAGAATAGGATGCAAAGTAAGAGAATGCGTACCTTGCCTCCAGCGATCTACGATGCAAGAATGCACGCAATGCAGAGAAGTAAATCTAGAGGCTGCTCATGCAGACCAAAATGATTCGTCCTAAGGCAGGCAGCTTCTAGCAGGTAGCTCATTTTTTTTCTATTTTTTAGAACTACTTATGCACAAGCAAATAAAAGTAATAAAAAAAAACCTAAATCTAAAGAAAATGGAACAAGCTCCCAAAAATTACCCAACACGGGCCCAAAACAAAATCAAGGAACAAACCCCTCAAAATATGCCCCAGAACAAGGGTTTCAAACTAACTGCAATGTAAAATTAAATCTAAAGTCTTAATTCTATTCTAATTAAACTAGCGACTAAATACAATGGTGTCCGTCGCATCCTCGTCCTTCTCCTTCTTTCAAAATTGCTCGTCCAATTCTCCTCTAGCGACCTCCAGGATCGCCTCTCACAGTGGCTGATTCTTGCACAAATTTTCTCGCATAGAAAAGAAAATAATAAATGGTCAAATCACTGTGCAATTGATAAATAATCAAAATAAAATCAAGTGAAATTATTGCGTCTGTTGTCTCCTCGGCAACGGCGCCATTTGACTTGTCAATTTTTCGCTTTAAAGTCGTTTGTAGTTTAATGTGGTGGAAAAGTCGACTAATCAATATTTAAAAAGAAATAACCACTCGCAGAGGAGTGGGTCATATCCACAGGGAGGCAATGATGTATTAAAATTCACACCAGTTAAAAACGTTTATTCGTAGTCAGTTTGTACAAGAATCAAGCCAAGATTGCCTTCAAATTAAGGTTTAAGCAAGAAACAATGCTGAAATAGCAATTCTGAGAAACTAAAGAATATTTTCCGCAATGCAGAATCAATAAAATATGATTAAAAAGTGACAATGGCAGAAAATGTAATTTCTAATTGGCAGGTTACTGTAGCAAAACAAGGAAATTTTTCCCCTTTGTCTTGCGCGACGAGAAGTGGATGGTTGGACGCGGGAAGCTCGGAGGAAGTCCCTTGGATCGAGGGCTTCAAAGCGGTGGTGGCGGCATGTCGCGCGATGGCTGGAGGTGGCCGGACGAGCTCCGGCGGAGGTGCTGCAGCCGGTGAGTGCACGCAGCCTGTTGGCGGTGAGGACTGCCGCGAGCTGCTGCTGGTGGTTCTGCAGGCGTGGGAGAAGGGCGCTGCAGGCTGGCAGGCGCAGTTGCGGTTGTAGGTGCGGGGAAGGTGTGCGCGGTTGTGCGGGTCTGCCGGTGCGGGAGGTGGGCGCTGCAGGCTGAGGAGGGCGTGCGTGGTTAGAGATGAGAGGGTGCGGGTGCGTGGTTGGAGGTGAGCGGGTGTCTCTGCAGGCGCAGGAAGAGATGTGCGCGGTTGAGCGGGTGTAGGTGCGTGGTTGGAGGTGAGCGGGTGGCTCTGCAGGCGCAGGAAAGGTGTGCGCGGTTGTGCGGGTCTGCAGGCGTGGGAGGTGGGTGCTGCAAGCTGTTGCACGTGGAGATGGCGTGGGCTGCAGGCGTGGGGAAGGTTCTGCAGGCGTGGAAGGCTGCGGGTGACTTCAGACGTGTGCGGTGGAAGTGAAGTGGGAGGACGGAGATTGCTCTGGATTGGGAGGTGGACTTCAGACGTCCGGGAAATTTCCCGAACGTCTTAAGTGACTGAAAGGGTGGTTGACGGTGGTTGCGGCGGTGGTGGTTGGTGACGACGGCGCGGGAGATGCACGCTAAGGTGCTCACGGTAATGCGGGCGAGCTCCGGATGGCGGTGTGGCCTGTCACACCACACGCCCATGATGGTGGAGACTCGCGGCCACGGTAGAGGCCAGCAGTATGGAATGGAAGAGAGAAGGTCTCTCTGCATAGTGGTGGGTTGTTCTCAACGATTTTGTGCGGATTTAAAGCGTATTACGTTGTAGTATAACCGACAAAACGTTTAAACAAATATAAAGAATTTTATTACTCGAACAACTAGAGTATCCAAGGTCGAACACGGGGAGCAATCTCAGTACTTTGTAAAACCAAAGAATACAACTGTTAAATGCAAATATAATTGATTCAAAGAGAGAATTTTAAAAAGGATTTGTGACAAAAAAAGTAGAATTGGACGTCTGATTTCTGTATCAGACGTCTTAAATGTGATCTCTCTCTCTCTTCTTCTCCTTTCTGCTTCTGTATCTTCCTTCTTCTCCTGCCTTGCCCTTCTTCTTTCTTCTTCTTTTTCTTCTGATCTCTTTGCAGTTTTCACTTGGCCTCTTCTTTGTTCTTCTCTCTCTTCTACCTTGTCTTCCTTCTTCTTCTTCTTCTTCTTGGCGAAGACTTCTCCTTTCACTACTACACAGCCTCTTCTTTCTTCTCTTCCTGTTCTTCAGCTGCTAAGTGTTCGCTGCCTCGGTCACTTCTTCCTTCCTGCACACCACACAGTAGCAAAAACCTACACCCGTCCCTCTACCCAAGCGTCTCTCTTTTTCTCAAGCAGTTCACTCAAGCACGCTCTCCCAGAGCCACATGGGTAGTCGGGTCGGATTCGCACCCGGGACCAAGAGCACCGTCAAGTGGTGATGGGCGAGGAGCGCGTAGGTTTAGGTCAGGTCGGATCCACCAGATCTGCATGGTCAAGCCGCGGACGAGGCGTGTGGGGGCAGTGAGGGACCTCACCCCTGTGCTCACGAAGGCAGTAAGAAGAAAACACAAAAATAATTTATATGATACCTGAGTTTTGAAATCCCACGATGTGGGACTATCTGGTCGGGCTTGCCTTCACGCGGGCCCGCAGAGCTTTCATCACTCGATTGCCCAAGCTGATGGCTCCTCTGTGTGACTGGCTGGCCTCATTCGCTTTGCGACCTTCGCGAGAGTCTACTGTACCTGCAGCCTGGGAAGCCTGATGCCCGAAGCTGCTCCAAGCTCCCTACTGCTTCGGCTGTTAATGGCGGCCGGAGCGTACACCTGACATCCAACAGAATGGCCTATTGGCCCAATCAGAATAGCTGGAAACCTTTGCCATAGCACGGCGAAGGCGGTGGGCGATGCTGCGGGTTGCAGGTCGACCTAGGCATGCGTGCCTAGGTCAACCTATGGCCGGAGATGGTGGGTTGGTCGGGGGGTGCTTGTGGAGGTCTGGAGTGGCAGTGATGGGGTGGAATGGGTTCCTGGTGGTGAGGCTAAGCTCACGAGGGGGTTGGCGAGCCGTGTGGAGGGGCGGAGTGGTGTGGGCAGCTCGCCGGAGGGCGGTCGGAGGCGAGAACGATGGAGGTGGTTAGGTACTGTCGAGGGGTAATCAAGTAAAATAGTAGGGGGAAAAGAGAGAGGAGAGGATGGAGAATGTATCTGGGGTTGTATGGAAGGAAGGGAGGCGGTGGAGAGGACAGCTCGTAACTGCCGTCGTCGTGGAAGAAAGACCCTGAGGGAGGAAGCGGCGACGAAGATGAGGTCAGGAGCACGCGCGCGGGGTACAGCGCGACGCGGGAGGAAGAGGCGGAGAGGACTCTGCTGCTGGTTTGGCAGCAGAGCGACGAGAAGGAGGGGAGGAGGTCACTGGAGCTTGCGGGTCGTTTGGCCGGAGATGGGAGAGAGGGAATTTGGAGGGGATCTCCGTCAAAATCAAGCTTCGGTCCTGCGGCAGGGTCTGGGGGGGTGTTTTATAGGTGCTGGCCGCTCCTATCAGCGCGTGGAGAGTGCGCAATTAGGTCTGCCGGCTTGCCGGAGTTGGAAGGAAGGTGGATCCCAAATCTCTCGTGCGTTCGCACGAGAGATTGGGTTCACACCAGCGATTGTAATTGGCTTTATAAGGAAGGGAATTCCTCAAAGAATCCCCCTTCCATTTCTGGGAGGGAATCTCTAAGGGATTAGAGAGCAATCCCTCCTTGAACCTCGCTGGAGCTCGGTTCTGCCCTAACAATGGCGGCAGGACCGGATTGCAAAGGGGACGAAGAACTTGGGGGGCTCTTTGCAAGGATATTCAAAAGATAGGGACCTATATGTGATTTGGGTGTACTAAATTACAAAGTAGGTCAAGATGACCTCTCCTTAGGTCCAAATTTTGGTATAAACATAATTTTGACCTAAGGAATCCAATGGAGAAGTTGGATTTCAGGTTTGACCTCGTTTGACTGGAAATTTTGCGTAAAAACCCAAATTTGGTTAATTAAGGAGCTAGGACCCTAATCTAGGTCAGACTAGGTTCCAAAGGCCAAATTAAGTGTTCTAAACCCTAGAGGATATTTTTACATGATTTTTAGAGGGCTTACTCAATTTTTATCCTGACCGAAACCTTGTTAATTTAAGCAGGTCTGTTTTAGGGTTACTAAGTGTCATTTAATTCTTATATTGCACATAAACCCATTTTTGATTGACTCAACCCTCTTTTTATCTTATTTGGACCATTTGACCTATGTTTTTCCTCTGAGAAATCCCGTTTATGTACTGCAATGGTAAAATTGCAGTTTTAACCTTTATTTCATGTTTTCTTCTCAGAGCACTTGTTCCTTCAGTTAAGCCTTCTTCTAGGTTATGTAGGAGCTTTCATCTTCTTTATTGGGTCAAAATGAGCTAGTTATGGCTCATGATGAGGCTCTCATCATGGGTCGATGGTGGAGGCCTCCCGAGCTCGGCTGCCTCCCTCCTCCTTCTGTAGTGTCCTGCACAAATTTGAAATCAGCTGCCCGACCAGATCCAACACATCCGCTCCTCCTTGAATGGGTTCTTCACTGCGGCAGTTGGTGGCATTGGAGCGACAGCCAGCCGTTCCTGCAAGAAGAAGAATAAAGAAAATAATGTTAAAATATTAGGGTCATTTATATACAGACCCTCAACTTCTATGTTAATGAAAATAATGTACCTAATTGGTTATCTAATTAGATAAATGTCATCCTAAGCTAATTCTAAATGCACTTAAAATATGAATGCAATGCATGGATTATGTAATTAAACTAAAACTATGAATTAATCTATTTACATCCTAATTTATACTAAATAAATGTTAGAATTAACCTAATGTGTAGGCACTTAAATACTTAAATAGCCCACAACTATGGGCTAATCACAGACCTGCTTAATTAACTGAGGTTTTGGTTAGGATAAAATTCACCAAAACCTTCTAACAATCATAGAGAAATATTCTACAAGGTTTGGTACCTTTGATTTGACCATTGAAACCCATTTTGACCTAAAACAGAGTTTCAAATAGGAAGTTGCCCTAATTTGGGTTTTTATGTAAATTACCTAATCAAACTTAGTCAAAACCAAAATCGGACTTCACCATCAGATTCCTTGGGTCCAAATTAGGTTTATACCAAAAATTTGAGTCCAATCAAAGATCATCTTGACCTAGTTTGCATTTCAGTCAAGTCAGGCTCTTTTCTATCTCACACCAGCCCCTAGCTTTTGAAATTCTTGTGAACAGGTCCCTAAGTTTCTCATCATCTTTGCAAGTAGGTCCCTATCACCATTGGTGTGAATAGAAGCTCCACCATTGAGATTAGAGCGAGGATTTCTCGCTCGATTCTCAATCAATAAATCCCAAATTTGAACCGAAGATCCCTTATGTGTATCTAAACTAATAATTGGTAATTTAAATCACCATTATTTTGTCTTAGGTATCTTTTTATCCTCTTCAACCCTTAGAGTACTCATGTTTATCATTGAATATAAGATTTGAGTAATTATTATTCATTGAATATCATTATTGGTTTGATTTCTTATGCTCATTTATATATTCATTTCGATTAGCGTGTGAATTATAATACTTGTTCCCTGTGTCCGACCTCGGACTTCATTCTTAATTTTGAGTTATAAATTTTATTTGTTGATCAACCTATTTAGGAGACTTTGCTGCAACGAAATGACTTTAAAACTCCCATCTAGCCTTATCAATAGGTGGTGAACGTGTCGGAATGATTGTTGTAGACGATTGTTATATCTGATACAAGTATCAAAGGTGGAGTTGGCTACTTCAACAGGCGAACCCTAAAGTGCAATATGATTTCAGCAAAAATGATAGGTCAGAAGGATCTCTATTTTTTCAAAATGACAAATTGCTTCCCGTTATGACTGGTTAAGTGAGAAACTCACCGGTCATCCCACTGTAGCCACAGTGTTCCGCAGAAATGCGTGAACAGTGGCTACAGTGGCCGGGCGCACTGTGCAACCGCCTGCGTCCCCTTTGTTGAGTGCAGACGGCTTGGCGCACACAGTGGAGTGGCTCCAACTGGTGGCTTGCGGGTGGGATGTCACGACAGAGCGCGCGAAGGGGGCCGCTGGTGTGCACGGTGGAGGGCGAGGGTGACCTGCTGCTTGCGCGGAGGCTTGCAGGTGCTGGCTGGGGTGCGCTGTGAGGCTTGGCCGACCGTTGCAAAGGCGCATGGTGGCCGGTTGCAGGTGGAAGAGAGAGAGCGACAGGGCACATGCATGAAGGAGTTGGAGGCGAGGGCGCCTG
This sequence comes from Thalassia testudinum, assembly GCA_037157565.1. Lineage (NCBI taxonomy): Eukaryota > Viridiplantae > Streptophyta > Magnoliopsida > Alismatales > Hydrocharitaceae > Thalassia > Thalassia testudinum. Next base: position 42,133,672 of record JAZHRO010000015.1, on the reverse strand, counting down.
CAAGCGCGCGCGGAAGGGCGAGGATGGCCTGTAGGCTTGCGCGGAAAGGGTTGGGTGGCTGCTGCTGCCTTGCTGCATGCTATTGCCTTGCTGCTGCTGCCGCGGAGCTTCAGACCATGAGACTTGCGGCAATGGCTGAAGTGGCTGGAAAGTGAAGAAGTCAGGGAAGAGCCACCACGCCCACCGGCTCTATGGTGAGGTAGGCAGTGGTGGACTCACGGTGGTGGTTGTGCACCACTGTGAGGTGCTCCTGTCCACCGGGTGTCTCCGAGGAGGACCGACGTATGGAGGGAGAGGGGAGGGGACAGTGGCCTGGAAGGCGAAGTTGCTGCGTTGGCCTTTTTTGTGGAGGACCAGGCTACTTGAAGAAGAAGAAGACGCCCTGTTTTGTAGAGGAAGAAGGCATGGCTGCACATGGCTTGCATGCGGCTGCAGGGAGTGGCTGCTACGGCTGGCAGGGAGAGCTGTGAGCAGGGAATGGCTAAGCAGGAAGAGGTGATGGAGAGAATGGTGCGAGGAGGAAGAAGTCAATCCAAGCAGCCGCAGGAAGCATTTCAAAATCAAGTAGAAATAAAAATAAAAAGATGGTGAATTTTGCAAAGATGCACTTGAGGAAAAATGTTAATTACAAGGCCATTTATTTACTCTCCTCCCCTCTCAATTAAATGCATGCATGCATGTATTTTTACAAATGCAACTATGGAACCTAATATGCACTGATAATGTAGGAAATAGCACAAGACGGCATAATTGCAGGTGTATTTTTGTGGTGCAATCACAACTTCGCATGCTTCAATCAATTGCAATACTGGGGCATTGAAAATGGGCTTTAGGAATAGGAAAATCTGGCTTAATGTGTTTGATACTTATAACAAGCCAGGCTTGAGGATTGTTCTCAAGTTGAGGTGAAAGATGACCTGATCGAAGAGACAACCCCTGCAATGTTATGTGATGACCCCCATCAGCATGTCATGCTAAATGAGCATTCCCATCTCTTGGAGGAATGTGAAGGGGAAATACTAGAACTTAAGGAGTTGCTGGGTGTTTCTGCTGAGTCTCTTTCCCCATCATCTCTACCCAATGTAGATCTGCTACCTGAGATGAGGACATCTATTATGAAACCCTCAACCATACAAGTCCTCGACCTTGAGTTGAAACCCCTCCCAGACACTCTCAAGTATGTCTTCCTGGGTGCTAATGATACGCTCCCTGTTATCGTTTCGGCTGTGCTATTTGAGGCATAGGAGGGAGCCCTCATTGAATGCTTGTCTAGGCACAAGGAAGCTATTGCTTGGAGTATTGCTGACATTAAGGGTATAGACTCTACACTCTGCATGCACCACATTTATACTGATGATTCCATCAAGCCATTTAGGGACATGCAAAGATGTCTAAACCCTAATATGAGGGAGATGGCTAAAAAGGAAATCCTGAAGTGGTTGGATGCTGGGATCATATATCCCGTTACAGATAGTAAATGGGTAAGTCCTATTCATGTGGTGCCAAAGAAGGCAGGCTTTACTGTGGAATTTAATGACCAAGGTGAACAAATTGTGACTAGACCCTCAACTGGATGGAGGGTCTGTATTGATTACCGCAAGCTGAACACCGCTACCCAGAAGGATCACTTTCCCTTTCTTTTTATTGATCAAATTCTCAAAAAATTGGTGGGGAATAAGTACTATTGCTTTCTCGATGGATATTCTAGGTACAACTAGGCTGCAATCTTCCCTGATGACCAGGAAAAGACAATGTTCACGAGTCCTTACGGTACCTTTGCATTCAGGTGCATGCCGTTTGGAGTATCTAATGCATCTGCAACCTTCCAGTGGTGTATGATGTCCATTTTTTCGGACATGATTGACGATTGTGTTGAAGTGTTTATGGATGACTTCTCCATTTATGGCTTGTCTTTCGACTAGTGTCTCCTGCACCTAGCGAATGTGCTGAAGCGATGTAAGGAGACTAGTTTAGTCCTTAGCTGGGAGAAAAGCCACTTCATGGTACAAAAAGGAATTGTACTTGGGCATGTTGTGTCTGAGTAAGGCTTAGAAGTAGATAAAGCCAAGATTGATTCTATTTCCAAACTTCCATTGCCCATGAATGTCAAACAGATTAGATCCTTTCTGGGCCATGCTAGCTTTTGTGAGTGCTTTATTAAAAATTTTAGTAAAATTTCTAGGCTACTTTGTGACCTGTTGGAGAAGGAACCTTCCTTCAATTTTGATTCAAAGTGTGCCGAGGCCTTTCAAACTCTAAAAGAGGCCTTGATCTCTGTGCCTATTCTTCGAGCTCCTGATTGGACACTCCCAATTGAGCTAATGTGTGATGCTTCGAATTATGCAGTGGGAGTAGTCCTTGGATAAAGGGTTGAGGGAAGACCTAATGTGCTGCACTATGGCAGCAAGACTTTAACCGAACCACAAAAAAACTACACTATCACTGAAAAGGAATTACTTGTTGTAGTTTTTGCTTTGGAGAAGTTTAGGTCTTATCTTCTTGGGTCTAAGGTGGTTATTTTCACTGATCATGCGGTAGTGAAGCATCTCATTGCTAAGAAGGATTCTATGCCATGTCTGATTAGGTGCATCCTACTCCTTTAAGAATTTGACTTGGAGATACGTGAAAAGAAAGGAGTAGAAAATGTTGCGGCTGACCATTTGTCTCGCCTTCCACTTGTTGACTCTCCATCTGGAGACATCTGCGAGATATTTTCTGATGAAACCATTATGGTGGTAACACCAACTTCACCTTGGTATGCTGATACCGTCAATTACTTGGTCACTGGAGAAACTCCTGGCTCTTAGGATGAGCAGAAAAGAAAGAGATTCATTTCCCAAGCTAGATACTTTCATTGGGAAGAACCTGACTTATTTAGAATTGGACTAGACCAAGTATTGAGATGATGAGTGCCTAAAGAGGAGCAACAAAGTGTATTGAGTTTTTACCATGAACTTCATTGCAGAGGACACTTTGGTGATAAGAAAAATGCTTTTAATGTTTTCCAGTCTGGTTTTTGGTAGCCTTCATTATTTAAGGATTCTCATAATTTTGTTAAGGCCTATATTAGATGTCAACGAACTGGAACGATTGGGAAGAGGAATCAGATGCCTCAACACCCTATTCAATCTGTTGAAATTTTTGATGTTTGGGGAATTAACTTTATGGGCCCCTTCCCTTCGTCCCATGGTTATGAATATATCTTGGTGGTAGTTGATTATGTCTCTAAATGGATAGAGGCCATTCCTACATGCACAAATCACCACTCTGTGGCCTTGAAATTTGTGAAGGCCAATCTCATATCTCATTTTGGCTGCCCCAAGACCATTATAAGTGATGGGGGACCTCATTTCCGAAACCACCACTTCAATCGGCTACTCAGGAGTCTTGGAGTGACTCACAAGGTCGCTACCCCTTACCATCCTCAGATGAGTGGCCAGGTTGAAGTGTCGAATAGGGAGATAAAGAACATTTTAGAAAAGACCGTTAGACCTGATAGGAAGGTGGTGACGACCTTCCTCTATAGTTCTATTATTTCGTCGTAGTATAGTATAGAGACGTGATTACTAGTTTAATACAATTTTTTACTCGGAAATAAAGAGTTCCCGAGGTTGAACTCAGGGAGCAAGTCGTATTCTAGGGGTACAAATTCTTATTACAAAAATAAAGAGAGAGAGAGAGAGAATTTGTTGGCTTCTTTCTTCTTCTCTTCTTTTCTCTTTGCTTATCTTCTTCTGCTCGGCTCTTCTGCTTTATCTGCAGCAGTAGTGATGCTCTTCTTCTTCTTTCAGTTCTTATTTCTGCTCGTCTCTTTCTTTTTCTTCTCCCTTGCGGTCCTGTTCTTCTTCTTCTTCTTTCTTTCTTCTTTTCCTTTCTTCAGATCTTCTTCTTCTCGTGCTCTTCTTCTTCTTCAGAGTCTTCCCTTGGCCTCTCTGTGTTCTCCTTTGCCTCGCCTTCCTTCTCCTTCTTTGCCTTCAGGACATCGTCTGATTTTCCAATCAGACGACTTAAACCGCCGCTGCTACAGTGCCGCTCAGTGCTCCTCCTTCCTTCAGCTTTCGTCGGCCTTCTTCTCTGTTCAGCGGGCGTCTTTCTTATTCTTCTCTGCCTGCACACTTGCACAACTTGATCAGAGGGGAAAAACCTAATTCTACCCTCTCCCCCGCGTTTCTCTCTCATAGAAGCCGCTCTTAGGAAAGCTCTCCCAGAGCTGCCGGGTATTCGGGTACGGGTCGTGCCCGGGTCCGGGCCCACCGGCGTGCGTGGTGGGAGAGGAGTGCAGGTCAGGCTAAGTCGGGTCGGGCCAGGTCCGCGAGGCGTGCGTGCGGACGAGGCCGGGTAGTCGGGCGGGTGAAGGGGACCTCACCCCGTGAACTGAGGCGAACAGCTTAAGGCACCTTTTGCCTTTAAGCGCCCGTTCGCCTCAGTGGCTTTCCAAGGTGGGACTAAATGTCCCACCCCAATTTGGATGCCTGCGCGGAGGAAGCAGCGGCAGTAGAGGCGAAGCGCGGGGGCTTCGCGCGAGAGCTTCGACTCGACTGCAGCCTGGTACTTCGCGAAGACGCCTCGCATTGCCTGGGAGCGTGACCTGGGCGTGGCGCACCTGGGGCAGCAGGTGAAGAAGCTGCTTCGCTTCAACAATGGCGGCGGCGAGCGCAGGTACCTGCCTACAGAGAAACGGCCTCTTAGCCCAATCAGAAACGCGGAGGACCTTCGCCGTGGTGCGGCGAAGGTGGTCGGGGGGTGTGCAGGCGGCGGGGCGGAGCCTAAGGGCCGCCCTAGGTCAAACTGCAGGTTGGGAGATGGGTTTGTTCGGTGGAGTTGCAGAGGGTGATTTGGGGGAAGTGGAAGGGCGGAGGTTGATCAGGGTGAGGAGGCGGAGGCTCTGCGGTGGTCGGCGAGCCGTGTGGGTTGCTGGAGTGATGGGAGCGGGTTGTCGGAGCAGGGGCCGGAGGTGTGGAAGATGACGGTGGTCAGGTTGGTCGAGGGTTTAATTGAATGTAAAATAGCGAGGAAAAGAAGAGGGGGTAGAGACGACTAATTCTAACCTAACTAAAGTGACGAAGGGGACGAAGTGGCTGCTGGCTCGTACCTACCGGAGCTGGAGAAGAAATGCCCAGAGGGAGAGAACGGCAGCGACGACGGGGCTGAAGCAGCGCGCGCCGGTATTGCGCGACGCGGAGGAGAATCAGGAAGGAGTCTCTACTGCTGGTATTGCGGCAGAGCGAAGAGGAGGAAGGGGAGAGGCCGTCGGAGCTGGAGGGCTTCCTGTCGGAGTGGGAAGAGAGGAAGTGGGGGTCTTTCTCCGTCAGGATCGAGCTGCTCAGAACGGTGGAGCGACGGGGGTATTTATAGAGGCGGAATCAGAGAGGAGGGCGGAGGGAGACGACGTGTCTCCCTCACCGGAGGACGTCGGAGATGGAAACCCATACCGTCCGTGCGTTCGCACGGCCGGTATGGTGGGTTGCAGCGACCAGGGGGGTGTTCCTGCGACGGCTGATGACGCAGGGCACCCCCGGTTTACTTGCCAGACCCTCCCCCTTACCCTGCGCGGCGCCATGCTCCGCGCAAGGTCGCCGGAGCATGGTGCTGGTCAAGTTTTTGCAGGAGGGACTTGAATGCAAAGAACGAAGGAGAGTTAGGGGCAAAAATGTGAGGGTTCAAAAGTTGAGGGCCAAAAAGTAAATATATGAGGACCAAAGTGTAAAGTTGGTCAAGAAGGTTTCTTCTTAGGCTCAAGTTTTTATACATGACTAATTAAGACCTAAGGAATCTAATGGTGAATTTTATTTCTAGATTAAACCTTGTTTGACTGGTCAATTTACGCAAAAACCTGAATTAAGTTATTAATTGGGCATGGTTCTCAATGTAGGTCAAAATGGGTTCTGAAGGCCAAATTGAAGGTTCTAAACCCTAGAGATTATTTTTCTATGAATTTTAGAGGGTTTATTCTATTTTTACTTTGCCTCGAACCTCGTGAATTGAAGTGGGTTTGTTTTAAGGTTACAGATTATCATTTAGTTCCTTGGAATTGCTGTAGCCCTTGTCAGATCATCTCATCCCACTTTTATTCTTATTAGGTTGCTTTGACCTATGTTTAGACCCTGAATTACCCTGTATGCAGATTATACTGGTAAAATTGCATTTTTACCCCTTATGACTCATTTTCTCCTTAAACTTAGAATTCTCTGAGTTAAGCCTTTCCTTGAGTTATGTAGGAGCTTTTATCCTTTGTATTAGGTCAAAATGAGCTAGTTATGGCTCATGATGAGGTTCTCATCATACCCCCATGCCTAGCTTTTGCTAGTCCGTTAGAAAAAACTTAAGGTTTCAACCCTTGTTCTAGACCATGAAGTTCTTAATAGCTTCAGATAAGTGCTTTTTCATTTGAGCTTAGATTAGGTTAGAATGCTGACCATAGGCCTAAAAGGTACTCTAGTACCAATCAAGATCCAAATCTGTCTAGCCTCAGCCTTAGTCCTTAGCAAAGGTTTTTAAGGCCCACAAGAACTAACCTAAGGTTTATTGGACTTTGTGGTTAAAGCACCCGTGCTTGAAATGATTTTAGCCCTGGCTCAGTTCGCAGTGCGTTTTGTAAGAGAGAGATAGAAAGTTATTCTGTTTGGAGAGTTTTCTCTCTCTTTTTCCTTTTAGTTCTAGCCTAGGATTGGCTTTTCAACACGGTCTGTATCAGATTCCTTGCTCCCATCATCAATCCTCAAGGGTTCCTGGCAATCGACGCTTCGAGATAGCACCGCCCATGGCAACCCCCGGAACCCTGGCTATTGAGATTTCGAGATAATCCCATCCATGGTGTTCCGTGGCCGAATCCAGACCTTGGCAATTGACACTTCGAGATAATGCCATCCATGGAATCTGAATCAGCAGAGTGCTTACATGCCCCCAGTAGGATATGTAAATATCCTAAGAGACAAGCACCGAGGAGATGATATTTTGTTACGCATCTTCGAGGGGATTTCCCACCTCTCCGCGCTGGGAACTCGTCCAAATCAACTTGTGTTGATCGACCGCTCCTACTCTAGGTGTTCTTTTCAGAATTTTGCAACGCTTCTGCGTGATTTTGATTTTTACACTTACTGAACCAGGCTGTGTGTGAGGTTAGGGTGCTTAGGTTACTAAGTCCCGTAAACCAAAAATTAGTTAATGAGGCCAAATACTCCCTAAGCCTTGGACCTAGTACTTAAGCTTTTCATTTTCCTCAACCTCTTGAGGATTGTCTGGATCTTAATGGGTACTAAGAGTCTATTCAAGAATGCCTAAGGTTTGCATTCTTACTAATCTCATTATGCACTTTTCAGTTATTTTCTTGAATGAGGTCTAGAACTTAGGTTAATTCCTTAGTTCCTTACTAATGACTATCACCTTTTCTCATAATTTTGTGCTCCTTTTTCATTTTGTTTCTTTTCTCTTCTCCTTCACAAAATTTCCTTCTCCTCTTTTCCTCTTATTCTTTTTCGAAAAATTTTTAATTTTTATGGTGTTTTTGGCATATGTGAATTTTTTGTTTGAAATTTTTTCTTACAAGTTTTGCACTTTCATACCCCCCCATGCCTAAGATTTGCAATGTCCTCATTGTAACCTAGGGGTTTTTATTCAACTTAGTTCATACATTAGGACAGATGTTTTGATGAGTGAATGGGTCGCGGTGGCTGTTGTGAACGATTTCTAATCTCAGATGCAAGCACCTGAGGTGGAGTCGGCTGTCCTAAAGTGTGAACTTCAAGTGCAAAAAGGTGTCAGAACAAGTTTCAGGTTTTCAAAGAGAATGACGGGCTGCCTCCCATTGAGCACTAAATTTGATGCCTTCAGCCAAGTGAGAAATGCAATGGAGAGGGGATGGTGAAATCAGCGGAGTTTTGTAAGACAAGCACCTTGATTAAGAGCCTAGTTGGTCCAACCAGGTGCTTGTTCAGATCGACAGGCTGATGATGTAGCCCAAACCCAATCAATCTGGTGGGTTGATAGATGTGGATAAAAAGGTGTGGAACCCACCATATACTATGAAGCTCAGATGGATGAGGAAGTGAAAACGCAGGGTTTGGCTGAGTTGAATCAGCCTGGTCAGAGTAGGGACCCGTAGAATAATCAATGAATGACGTGGAAACCCTACAGGGGTGATCAGAGAATGATAGAGCATGGTATGTAGTCTGATCAATGTTCGAAACCTGATGTGGAAATGCAATCGGCTCGGTGAGAGGTGAATCTGAATAGAAATTGAGTCCGGTTGCGGGTCGAGGTTGGGAAGAGGTTTTGATTAGTTCTGCGTGTGCAGACGAGGTGGCAACTGTGTATGAGGGCTCTTTTAGAAAGGAATGACAGGTGATTTTTTGTAAAGAGTCCTCTGGGTAGCTATCAAATGCCTGAAGAGTGTCTGTAGGATGAAAGAAATCTGAATTGAGAAAAGATTTGAATTCTGGGTTGCAATCACTCTTGGCATTTTCTATTTTTGGTTCATGAGGATCAGAAAGGAATGATTCTGTGTTATCAGTGATCTCGGGAATCAGGACCTCAGAGTCGGAGTCTGAGTCATGTGAACCGAGGTCGAAGATGGGCCTGGCGTGTTCAGGAAGGAAAGTCTCTCCGCAATTATAGTCAAATCTGAAATTGTCGGAGAGTTGGCGAAAATGAGATTCATGATCATGAATTCCACCACAGCAAAAATCATCAGATGTGGAATCAGCAGCCTGACTGGGTTCTAGCCTATATGTCAATTCTGGGCTCAAAAAGGTGTTCTATTCAAGCTCGAAGCTGGTAGGATAGACCCCATTAAAACCTTACTCATCCAACTCCTCAGTTTCTATATCATAAATTGGCATGTTTTCTGAAAAATCGATCAGATTTCCTAAGGATGTTGGAGAAGGATATTCATCAAATAGAGGCCCGGAATCATATTCTGTAAAAATTTGATCTTTCTCATAAGGGGCCTCATAATCTTCCCAATAAGTTTCAGATCTAGGTTCTAGGCTTAGGATGTGGGTAGAATTATTAGAACCTAAGTCCGAATAACCTTCGAGGGCCACCTTATCAAGATAAGGGGCGAAATTTATACCCTCAAAAGGTTCAGTTCTGATCTCATTATTGCAGGAGTTTTGGAATTTTAGGCTTGGCAATTCATGGTCTAAGTTTGGCTCATCATTGTGTTCTCCTGCAATATCCCAACCTAATTCAACATTGTCTTCTATCTGGGTTGGGATTTCACAACCACTTTGTGCCCCAGTCCCGAGATCTGGGAAACTGGATTGTTCCTTAATATTGTTCCAAGATGGTTCATCCTCTATTTCTGGTATATACGGGTATTTCTGGTTGATAATTTGCTCTACTGATTTCATCATTTCTACCCGTTTTATAAGGGCATCTTGGTGTTGTTCCCAAAGTACAGGATTTGTCAAGCATTGAAGGTATTCAGATTGGTGTAATTTTTCTATCTCAATGTATCCTGTCATGAGCATATCTCGAGTTGATCCTTTTGTAACTTCTGTCAATAGAATCTGGGCACAGTTTATGATGAAAGTTGTGGTTGTTGGGACATCAACCTGAATGTTCTCTATTGGTGTTGAGGGTTTATATTTGATTTCATAGAATTCAAGGGCATCCTTAATCATCTTATCTTTCATGGATCTCAGATATTCAGGTTTTTTACATGGTAGTCTTGCTAGGTAATTAGGCTGCATCTTCGAATCAGGTGGTGGAATCAAGATATAGAATCAGAAGTTTGAATTAATGGAAGAAAGGGACTTTGTTCAGAATCAGAGGAAAGAGGGGCTATGTGAATGATTTCTTCAAAAACAAGGGAGCCGAGGCTTAGCCTCGGGGAGAGTGAATTTCTATAGGAGGTTTCAAGGACCTCCTACAAAATACTGAAGGACTGGATGAGATAAGCAGGTGCTGGACCCAATCAAGACACCCAAAAATGTTGGGTGACTATAGAGGTTCGGGGCAGATGGACCCCTTGATCAGAAAGATCGTCCACCTGAGAATTACCTGGGCAGCCAGAGAGGGAGAGTCCCGCGAAGACCCCTACATGGTAGAGTGTCCCCATGGGTTACAGGGTTTCCCCCACCCGACCTCTCTTGTCACTGAGATTCCAGGTAGACCAGAATGGGGATCTTGACCTCTTAAGTCTACCAATTTTAGTTTAAGATCAGGGTGCTTAAAGTTACACTTGATCTCTTAGGTATTTTGAGTGAGAAAGTGACCTAATTTTAAGGTTGGTTGACCCAAGGGGTCAACTTTACCTCTTGTTCCTTTGAGAGCTTTTGGGTCCTTTCTTTTTGGGTTCAAGTGTTTAGAGAGCCAATTGTTTAGGGTTTCTCTGAATAAGTATGTTCAATCAATGGTTTAGGCACACTTCTTTTGGATTTTCTCCATTCTTGATTTAAGTAGTGTCTCTCTAAAACCCTAATGTTGAATCTTATGTTGGCTCTACTTGGTCCAGTTAGTTCTTTGTTGGGTAATTAGGGCTCAAGCAAGAATGTGTTAGCCCTTAAATACCCTTAATAGTGTGCAGGAATAATGGGTTGAAAACATGCAACTTTTTATGGTTACTAAGTATGGAAGACATGTTAGCCCTATATTGCTTGTTCTTTTCTTTTCTTCCTCTTTAGAGTTTAAGGGTTAATAGCGAGAGGAAAAAAAAAAAAATTACCTGTCCTCGGAGTGGTTGTCGTGCGGTTGCTTGTCTTCTTGATTTTCTGTAGCTGCACAAAAGAGAGGAGATTATCAGAAACTAAAAAGAAACAGGAATGTTTACCTCTAGAATAGCCGTTGCTCCCCAGCAACGGCGCCAAAAACTTGTGGCGACCTTCCTCTATAGTTCTATTATTTCGTCGTAGTATAGTATAGAGAGGTGATTACCAGTTTAATACAATTTGTTACTCGGAAATAAAGAGTTCTCGAGGTCGAACTCAGGGAGCAAGTCGTATTCTAGGGGTACAAATTCTTATTACAAAAATAAAGAGAGAGAGAGAATTTGTTGGCTTCTTTCTTCTTCTCTTCCTTTCTCTTTGCTTATCTTCTTCTGCTTGGCTCTTCTGCTTTATCTGCAACAATAGTGATGCTCTTCTTCTTCTTTCAGTTCTTGTTTCTACTCGTCTCTTTCTTTTTCTTCTCCCTTGCGGTCCTGTTCTTCATCTTCTTTCTTTCTTCTTTTCCTTTCTTCAGATCTTCTTCTTCTCGTGCTCTTCTTCTTCTTCAGAGTCTTCCCTTGGCCTCTCTGTGTTCTCCTTTGCCTCGCCTTCCTTCTCCTTCTTTGCCTTTAGGACATCGTCTGATTTTCCAATCAGATGACTTAAACCGCCGCTGCTACAGTGCCGCTCAGTGCTCCTCCTTCCTTCAGCTTTCGTCGGCCTTCTTCTCTGTTCAGCGGGCGCCTTTCTTATTCTTCTCTGCCTGCACACTTGCATAACTTGATCAGAGGGGCAAACCTAATTCTACCCTCTCCCCCGCGTTTCTCTCTCACAGAAGCCGCTCTTAGGAAAGCTCTCCCAGAGTTGCCGGGTATTCGGGTACGGGTCGTGCCCGGGTCCAGGCCCACCGGCGTGCGTGGTGGGCGAGGAGTGCAGGTCAGGCTAAGTCGGGTCGGGCCAGGTCCGCGAGGCGTGCGTGCGGACGAGGCCGGGTAGTTGGGCGGGTGAAGGGGACCTCACCCCGTGAACTGAGGCGAACAGCTTAAGGCACTTTTTGCCTTTAAGCGCCCGTTCGCCTCAGTGGCTTTCCGAGGTGGGACTAAATGTCCCACCCCAATTTGGATGCCTGTGCGGAGGAAGCAGCGGCAGTCGAGGTGAAGCGCGGGGGCTTCGCGGGAGAGCTTCGACTCGACTGCAGCCTGGTACTTCGCGAAGACGCCTCGCACTGCCTGGGAGCATGACCTGGGCGTGGCGCACCTGGGGCAGCAGGTGAAGAAGCTGCTCGCTTCAACAATGGCGGCGGCAAGCGTAGGTACCTGCCCACAGAGAAACGGCCTCTCGGCCCAATTATAAACGCAGAGGACCTTCGCCGTGGTGCGGCGAAGGTGGTCGGGGGGTGTGCAGGCGGCGGGGCGGAGCCTAAGGGCCGCCCTAGGTCAAACTGCAGGTTGGGAGATGGGTTTGTTCGGTGGAGTTGCAGAGGGTGATTTGGGGGAAGTGGAAGGGCGGAGGTTGATCAGGGTGAGGAGGCGGAGGTTCTGCGGTGGTCGGCGAGCAGTGTGGGTTGCTGGAGTGATGGGAGCGGGTCGCCGGAGCAGGGGCCGGAGGTGTGGAAGATGACGGTGGTCGGGTCGTTCGAGGGTTTAATTGAATGTAAAATAGCGAGGAAAAGAAAGAGGGGGTAGAGACGACTAATTCTAACCTAACTAAAGTGACGAAGGGGACGAAGTGGCTACCGGCTCGTACCTACCGGAGCTGGAGAAGAAATGCCCAGAGGGAGAGAATGGCGGCGACGACGGGGCTGAAGCAACGCGCGCCGGTATTGCGCGACGCGGAGGAGAATCAGGAAGGAGTCTCTGCTGCTGGTATTGCGGCAGAGCGAAGAGGAGGAAGGGGAGAGGCCGCTGGAGCTGGAGGGCTTGCTGTCGGAGTGGGAAGAGAGGAAGTGGGGGTCTTTCTCCGTCAGGACTGAGCTGCTCAGAACGGCGGAGCGACGGGGGTATTTATAGAGGTGGAATCAGAGAGGAGGGCGGAGGGAGACGACGTGTCTCCCTCACCGGAGGATGCCGGAGATGGAAACCCATACCGTCCGTGCATTCGCACGACCGGTATGGTGGGTTGCAGCGATCAGGTGGGTGTTCCTACGACAGCTGACGACGCAGGGCACCCCCGGTTTACTTGCCAGACCCTCCCCCTTACCCTGCGCGGCGCCATGCTCCGCGCAAGGTCGCCGGAGCATGGTGCTGGTCAGGTTTTGGCAGGAGGGACCTGAATGCAAAGAACGAAGGAGAGTTAGCGGCAGAAATGTGAGGGTTCAAAAGTTGAGGGCCAAAAAGTAAATATATGAGGACCAAAGTGTAAAGTTGGTCAAGAATGTTTCTTCTTATGCTCAAGTTTTTATACATGACTAATTAGGACCTAAGGAATCTGATGGTGAATTTTATTTCTAGATTAAACCTTGTTTGACCGGTCAATTTACGCAAAAACACGAATTAAGTTATTAATTGGGCATGGTTCTCAATGTAGGTCAAAATGGGTTCTGAAGGCCAAATTGAAGGTTCTAAACCCTAGAGATTATTTTTCTATGAATTTTAGAGGGTTTATTCTATTTTTACTTTGCCTCGAACCTCGTGAATTGAAGTGGGTTTGTTTTAAGGTTATAGATTATCATTTAGTTTCTTGGAATTGCTGTAGCCCTTGTCAGATCATCTCATCCCACTTTTATTCTTATTAGGTTGCTTTGACCTATGTTTGGACCCTGAATTACCCTGTATGCAGATTATACTGGTAAAATTGCATTTTTACCCCTTATGACTCGTTTTCTCCTTAAACTCAGAATTCTCTGAGTTAAGCCTTTCCTTGAGTTATGTAGGAGCTTTTATCCTTTGTATTAGGTCAAAATGAGCTAGTTATGGCTCATGATGAGGTTCTCATCAAAAGGATTGGTCCAAAAAGCTCTGATGATGCTTTGTGGGCATATCGAACGTCCTATAAGACCTCTTTAGGTACATCTCCCTTTTGGATTGTGTTTGGGAAAGCGTGCCATTTACCCATTGAGCTGGAACATAGGGCACTTTGGGCTATTCGAAGTGTTAACATGGATTTAGAAAAGGCGGGTAAGGCTCGACTTCTGGAATTAAGTGAGCTTGAGGAGTTGAGGAATGATGCTTATGACACCTCTCAAGCTTATAAAGAGAGAACTAAGGTCTTGCATGATAAGTATATCCTTAGAAAGACCTTTAAGCCCAACCAACAAGTCTCGCTTTTCAATTCCAGACTTAAGCTTTTTCTAGGGAAATTAAAATCTCATTGGGATGGGCCTTACATAATCACTAAAGTGTTTCCGCATGGAGCTGTGGAAATTAAGAGCCCTTCCTCTTTGGCAACTCCCTTTATCGTCAACAGCCAACAGTTAAAACCATACATTACTTTGAATGGCCATTTGGTTGACGAGGTCACTCTTGAGGAGCCTTAGCTCCTGTCATTCTCTACCTCAGGTAATATCTTCCTTTAACTATTTTGTTTCCAATGAGGACATTGTTTGAACCAGGCATGGGGAGAGGACCTGAGGCATCTATTTATAGCATGTCTACATTTTGCATTCATTCATGCATATTGCATTAAAAAAAAAAAAGAAAAAGAAAAACATTTTGCATTATTGAGCTTAACTGGCTGGGCCCTGCATTCTTAAGCAGACCAGAACTTTAGGTTAGATTAAGTTGATTCTAGGTGTCATACTTTAGAAGCTAAGTGAGCTACTAGCTTTAGACCTTTAGGGTCCTTTGTGGATTTAAAAACTTAAGTAGGAGTTAAGTTGCGGACCATTCCTCAAGAGGTTGAGGAAGGAAAGCTAGGGATTGAGTTAAAGGCTAGGTAGTACCTAGAGTCTTTTTCTACCTTTTGGTTTACGGGTCCTCATAACCTAAGCATCCACATTTCACACACACTTGGTCTTGTGTAAATAGTGATCACCCTAATTCATTTCTTAAAGAAAAGTTGGTTCTCTTAGTTTTGACTTAGGAGAAGCTTGAAAACATAATTTTATTGGAAGAGTTCCTGCAACAGGAGAGGTGGAGTATATACTCACCTTGAGGATGCGATGATAACATGTCACCTCCTCGGTGCTTGTCTCTTCAGATATCCATCCTACTGGAGGCATGTAAGCGCATTGTGTGGTTCAGGTACCATGGGCGACCCTATCTCGAAGTGTCGATTGCCACAGGCCTGAATTCGCTTAAGAAATCCATGGGCAATACTATCTCGAAGTGTCGATTGCTAGGAGTTCTTGGGGTCGGTATGGGCGGTGCTATCTCGAAGCATCGAAAGCCAGGCACCTTTTGAGGTTCGGTGATGGGAACAATGAATCCGACACAGACCGTGTTGATGGCTGATCCAATGTTAAACTTAGAGGAATCAAACAAAAATATATACATTACAGAAAAAATAAAAATAATAATAAAAATAATAATAATACTTGCTTTCTAGGTTAGCAATCATACCAACCTCAAATAACTCAGACCAATGCACATGCACGGATGCTTTAATCTCTGAGACAAATAAACCTTAGGGTAGAGTTAGAAATCAGGGAAACTTATGCCAGCAACTAGTCTTTAGCTGACCTAGTCTATAACTTAGCAACTACTGGGGAACCTTAGGTCTAAAGTCTGAACTTAACATGTTTCTAAAGGAAGACTGATTGGGTTGGCTAGTCTACTTGGAGTGCAAGGTTATTGCTTAGATTTGCTAGGGACTAGCAAAACCTAGGCATGGGGGTATTTGATTAGCCCATATTGGTGGGCTATTTAAGTATTTAAGTGCCTAGACATTAAGTTAATTTTAACATTTAGATAGCATATATTAGGACTATGAACAACTCTCGATCCACTCAATCCCAAAATTCAGGATTCCGTTCTTCGCGATCTCCTTCTAGACGGGAGTTCGTGAATCAACTCAATGTGGCTCAACCTGTGAGTCAGCATTTTTTGGAACCTCACAGGTTCCAAACTGGGGCCTTTGATCCCAGTTTCTCTGATCCTTCCCTTTCTTTCTCTCCATCCTCACCCTATGAGGATGTCTGTGCTGTACAGGAGAACGTTAGATCCAACCCCTATTCTAATGCTTATAATCTGGGTTGGAGAAACCACCCTAACTTCTCTTGGAAAAACCAGAGGCAACAAACCCAATTCTGACCCGGCAACTATGCTCTGCAATGACCAATGGGTCAGGGTCATGTATATATCAGTTGCCCCCAAATCAGGTCAATCAGCCAGCTTGGAATGCTCGTCAACCCGTAGGGTAGGATGATTTGAACCGACAAATGGTATAGATGCAAAAATCCTTGCTCCAGCTCAAGCAACAAATGAAAACCTCACTGGACAACTTGCGAACAAGGCTCATTGCTAACTCTCGTCAACCTAGATCTCTACCATCCCAACCCGTACCCAACCCATGAAATATTCTGAATCCGAGCAACCAAGCCCATGGGTAAGAAAATCAGAGGGACCCACATGCACATGCTCAGGTGGTTGAGTAGGGTCCTTCCTCTTCTTCTTCTTCTGCAAATCAACAATTCCTAGCTAATCAAGCCCCTCCAATATTTCCTAACCCTCCCCAAGACCCAAACTCTTATGCATCTGCAAATTCTTTCACCTTGAGGAGTGGTAAGCAGACTCAAGATCCACAACCACACTGTTCTGATCTACTAAATCCTGAAGAACCTGAGGAGAGAGAGGAGAATTTTGGAGAAGAAATCAAGGCTCAGGAACCTGAAAACAAAAGATCTTACTCATGTTCCTTTTCCTAAAGCCTTGATCAAATCAAAGAAGAAGAAATCTGTTGATAGCAATGAGGAGCTTCTGAATATATTTAAGAATGTTGAGATCAATATCCCGCTCCTCAATGCTATTGGTTTGTCGTCTTTGTTGATGTGGTTATTATAGTCGTTGTGGTATATGACAAAAACGGTCACCAGTCTAATACAATTTATTACTCGGAATGAAAAGTTTCCCGAGGTCGAACTCAGGGAGCAAACTAAAATTCCAGAAGCATATAAATTCACAATATATATAAGGTTTTACAAAAAATTAAGAGAGAGAGAGAAAGAGAGAGAGGGTAATTGGCTTTTTCTTCTTCTCTTTCTTCAGCTAGCTCTTCTCTTCAGCTTGTTTTCTTCTTCGTTCTTCTTTTCTTCTTCTCTGCTTCTTCCTTCTTCTTCTTCAACCTGTCTTCTTCTTTCTTCTTCTCAGCAGCTACGGTTCCTCTTTCTCTTTTTTCTTCTTTCTTCTGCTCTGGCCCTTCTTCTTCTTTCTTTTCTTCTTTTCTTCAGCCTATCTTCTTTCTTCTTCTCAGCAGCTGCGATTCCTCTTCCGCTTTTTTCTTCTTTCTTCTACTCTGGCCCTTCTTCTTCTTTCTTGTCTTCATCTCTTGCTGCTGACTCTCCTTCTTTTTCGCCGACGTCTGATTCGACGCTAAGACGACTTAACTACTTGGTTGCTACAGTGCAGCTCCTCCTCTTTTCCTTCAGCTTCTTTCCTTCCTTTCTTCTTCTCTTTCTTCTTTGTTCTCTTGCTTCTTCCTTCTTCTTCCTTCTTCCCTATAGCTAAGTCCTGGCTACTGCTTCTCTTCGTCTTTCTTCTCTCCTGCGCACACACGCAAATATCATTGCAAAACCTACCCTACCCCTTCCCTGCATCTCTCTCTCTCTGGATCTCTCTTGGGTAAGCTCTACCAGAGCCGGGTAAGCAGGTCAGGTCGCGTGCCCGGGTCCAGGCGCACCGGCGTGGGTGGTGCGTGAGGAGTGCATAGGAGGGTGTCGGGTCAGGTCAAATTCGCATGGGTGTGTCGCGTATGAGACCCGATGATAGGTGAGGGACCTCACCCCGTGTGTATTCGGAGGCAAAGAGCCTATACCACTTTTTCAATTTAAGTGTGGGCGCTCGCCCATACACTTACGAGTTAGGACAAAAGTCCCACCTTCGCTTCGCTCGCCCTCAAGCGAGAAACAGCTGGCAGTTGGGCAGCAGGGAAGGCTTTGCACTCCCAATTGAGAACCTGGGCACCTTTGCGGACGTGTCTTGTGTCGTTTGGAGCCCACGCCTAGCGTCGAAGAGACCTGGAGCTACCTGCGAAGCAACTCCTACTGCTCGTCAATGGCAGCGAGGAGGGTGAACCCTGAAATCACGAAGACGGCCTCACTGCCACGTCAGACAACACGGGGAGCTTCGCTAGAGTGTGGCGAAGGTGGTGCAAGGGGCAGCATGCTGTGACAGTGCCTATGGTCGTACACCTAGGGCAACCTGCATGCGTGGAAGTGGGTGTGTTCGGGGGATGCTCAGAGTGTGTAGGGTGGTGAATGGAGTAGGGGAAACGCTAGAGTGGAGTGAAGAGGAGCTTCTGGGCTTGTCGGCGAGGGGTGGAAAGGTCTGTGGAAGTGGAGCGATCTCACTGGAGATGGTGGCCGGAGGTGGAGCAGATGAAGGTGGTCATGGCAGTTGAGAGGTTTAAAATACTAATTCAAGGAGGGAAAAGTGAGAGGAGATTAAGGAGAAAGTTCCTACCTACTTAATCAACGAAGAGGGAGAGGAAGACTACCCGGCGCGTGCCTACCGGAGCTGAGGACGAAGGTGCCCAGAGGAGGAGTGACGGCGATGAGGAAGAGATATGAGGACGCCAGCTGGTGCAACCTGGCGTGGGACGACGAGGCAAAGTGGGCTCTGTTGCAGGTATGGCAGTAGAGCGACGAGGAGGAGGAGAGTTCGACGGAAGCTAGGGCAGTCTGACCGGAGAGAGAGGAGACGAAAGAGGGGGGTTTTCTCGGCCAGAAATAGCTTGGAGTGGATGGCAGCCCCTATCGCTCCTTATAAAGGCACTGGCGAGGAGAGTGGCCTGAGGGAGCGACATGGGGAGCTCGTTGGAGATGGCTGGAAATGGAGACCCATGCCTTTCGTGCATTCGCACGAGAGGCATGGGCAACCGCAGGTCACAGGGAAGGGTCCCTACGACAGAGGACGATGCAGGGAACCCCCCGTTCATTCCTGAGAACGGGCGCCATACCCTGTGCGACGCCATCCTCCGCGCAAGGTCGTCGGAGGTATGGCGCTTGCGCAGAGTGGCAGGGAGGACCGTTCTGCAAAGAATGACAGGAAAGATAGGGGGCTATGTGTGAGGGTTTCAAAAGATAAGGGTCAAAAAGTAATTCAAGAGGACCAATTTGTAAAGTTGGTCAAGATGGTCTTCTCTTAGGCCCAAATTTTTGTACCATCCTAATTTGAACCTAAAAACTTTAATGGTGAAATTTGATTTTAGTTTTTACCACGTTTGATCGGTCAATTTGCGCAAAAACCTAAATTAGGTCATAAATTGGGCATGGTTCTCATTTTAGGTCAAAATAGGTTGCAAAGGCCAAATTGAAGGTTCTAAACCCTAGGGACTATTTTTCCATGAATTTTAGAGGGTTTATTTGATTTTTATCCAGCCTCAAAAATCGTGAATTAAAGTGGGTTTGTTTTAGGGTTATAGAATATAATTTAATTCCTAGAAGTTGCTATAACCCTTTTCTGATCAGATCATCCCACTTCCTTCTTCATTAAGCTTATTTGACCTATTTTTAGACCCTTAATTACCCTATTTGTGTACTGCATTGGTAAAATTACAGTTTTACCCCTTATGATTTATTTTACTCTTCCATTGAGAATTCTCTGAGTTAAGCTTCTCTTTAGATTTTGTAAGAGCTTCTTCATACTTATTTTGATTAAATTGTGCTAGTTAGGGTTCATGATGAGGCTCTCATCATACCCCCATGCCTACCTTTTGCTAGTCCCTTAGCAAAATTTTAAGGTTTTAACCTTTATTCTAGACCATAAATTTCTTATTGAGTTTAGATAAGTGTTTTTCTCTTGTAACATTGATTAGGTCAGAATGCCAACCATAGGCCTAAGAGGTACTCTAGTACTAACCAAGATCAAAATCTGTCTAGCTTTAGCCTCAGTCCTTAGCAAAGGTTTTTAAGGCCTACAGGAACTAACCTAAGGTTTATTGGACTTTGTGGTTAAAGCACCCGTGCTTGGGATAATTTTAGCCCTGGTTCAGTTCGCAGTGCATTTTGTAAGAGAGAGAGGTAGGAGATTTATATGTTTGAAGAGTTTTCTCTCTCTTTTTCTTTTTTTATTCTAGCTTAGAATTGGCTTCTCAACACGGTCTGTATCAGATTCCTTGTCCCCATCACCAATCCTCAAAAGTTCCTGGCAGTCGATGCTTTGAGATAGCACCACCCATGGTAACCCCTAGAACCCTCGCTTTCGAGATTTCAAGATAATCCCGTCCATGGTGTTCCGTGGCCGAATTTAGACCCTGGCAATTGACACTTCGTGATAATGCCATCCATGGAATCTGAACCAGCAGAGTGCTTACATGCCCCCAGTAGGATATGTAAATATCCTAAGAGACAAGCACCGAGGAGATGATATTTTGTTACGCATCTTCGAGGGGAATTTCCCACCTCTCCACGCTGGGAACTCGTCCAAATCAACTTTTGTTGATCGGCCGCTCCTACTCTAGGTGACATTTTCAGAATTTTTGAAATGCTTCTGTGTGATTTTGATACTTTATCCTTACTGAACCAGGATGTGTGTGAAATTTGGCTACTTAGGTTACTGAGTCCCGTAAACCAAAAGTTAGTTAACGAGGCCAAATACTCCCTAAGCCTTAGACCTAATACTTAAGCTTTTCATTTTCCTCAACCTCTTAAGGAATATCTAGATCTTAATGGGTACTAAGAGTCTATCCAAGAATGCCTAAGGTTTGCATTCTTACTATTCTCACTGTGCACTTTCCATTTCTTTTCCTGAATGTGGTCTAGAACTTAGGTTAATTCCTTAATTTCTTACTAATGACTATCTCTTTTCTTTCATTTTGTGCTCCTTTTTATCATTTTGTTCTTTTTCTCCTCCTCCTTTGTAAAGTCCACAAAAATTTCTTTTCTCCTCTCATTTTATTATTCTTTTTCGAAATTTTTTTTATGGTGTTTTTGGCATATGTGAATTTTTTTTGTTTAAAACCTTTTCTTGTGAGTTTTGCACTTTCATACCCCCCATGCCTAAGATTTGCAATGTCCTCATTGTAAATTAGGAGGGCTTTTATTTAGCTTGGTTCATGCATTAAGACAGGTATTTTGGTGAGTGAATGGGTCGGGGTGACTGTTGCAGACGATTTCTAATCTCAGATGCAAGCACCTGAGGTGGAGTCGGCTGTCCTAAAGGGTAAACCTTAAGTACGAAGAGGTATCAGAAAAGGTTTCAGGTTTTTCCAAAAAAGAATGACGGGCTGCCTCCGGTTGAGCACTGAGTTTTACACCATCGGCTAGGCATAATATGCTTAGGGAAAATGGAGGATAAATGATGACTCAGCCAAATCTGTAGAGGTTACATCGATGAACGGTTTGAGTCTCTGACTATTCACGATGAAAGGTTCGGAATCATGGCTAAAAGGACTGATTTCGATGGCTCCATTTCCAAAAATTTGTCGGACAAGATATGGTCCGACCCACTTGGATCGCAGTTTCCCAGGGAAGAGTTTGAGTCGGGCATCGAAGAGTAGGACCTTCTGACTAGGATGAAACATCTTTCTAGATATGTGCTTGTCATGGAAGGCTTTAACTCTCTCTTTGTAGATTCGTGAGTTCTCGTACGCATCAAGGCGTAATTCATCGATCTCGCTTATCTGAAGCTTTCTGTGGGTTCCAGCCTTAGAAAGATCTAAATCACAGCTCCGTACTGCCCAATTGGCTTTGTGCTCCAGTTCGATGGGAAGGTGACACGCCTTCCCGTACACCAGTCTAAAAGGAGACATGCCTAATTGGGTTTTGTGGGCGGTCCTATAAGCCCACAAAGCTTCCGGAAGTCGAGACAAGTAGTCCTTCCTGTTAGGCTGAACAGTGACCTACAGGATTTTCTTGATCTCCGGATTTGATAACTCAGCTAGACCATTAGTCTAGGGGTGGTAAGGAGTAGAGATTTGGTGAGACACCCCATATTTGGTCATCAGTGACCTGAATTGAGCATTGGTGAAATGGGTCCCTCCGTCAGAGATGATTGCACGAGGAATCCAGAACCATGAGAAGATATTGTGATGAATGAATTTGATAACGATTTTATGATCACAGGTTCGGGTCGGTATGGCTTCGATCCATTTGGACACATAGTCCACAGCCAGTAGAATGTACTCGAAGCCGTCCGAAATAGGAAAGGGGCCCATAAAATCAATCCCCCAAATGTCGAAGATTTCGCATACGAGAATCGGCTGCAAAGGCATCATGTCGCAATGGCTCATGTTGCCCAAAGTTTGGCAACGACTGCATGCCTTGCAGTGATTGTATGCGTCCTTGAATAAAGTGGGCCAATAAAAGCCACACTGGAGGATTTTTTATGTGGTTTTGCGCCCAGAGAAGTGGCCACCGCATGCCTGGCCATGTTAGAAGGAGAGAATATCATTGATTTCACCCTCCGAGAGACATCGTCGGATGATTTGGTCAGCACCTATGCGGAAGAGGTACGGGTCTTCCCAGATGTAGTACTTGGCATCAGAGCGCAATTTGTCTTTCTTGGCCTTCGGCGAATCAGACGGGATCTGATGAGATGCCAAGTAGTTCACTATATTAGCAAACCATGGAAGCCTAGTACCAATAGTCAGTAGGTGCTCATCAGGAAAATGCTCTGTGATGGGTCTAGAAGGGTTGATGATTTCAGAAGGAAGGCGAGATAAATGGTCAGCTACCATGTTTTGTCTTCCCGCCTTATCGTGAATCTCGAGGTCGAATTCTTCTAACAGCAAGATCCATCAGATTAATCAGGGCTTCGCGTCCTTCTTGTCAAGGAGATGCCTCACAGTTGTGTGATCCGAGTAGATAATGACATGGGAACCCAGTTGATAGGATCAAAATTTTTCGAGGGCAAATACTACGGCTAGCTGCTCTTTCTCCGTAACTGTATAGTTACGCTGAGCCTCATCAAGTGTCTTGCTAGCGTAGTAGATAACCACGAGTTTCCCATCAACTTTCTACCCCAGAATCGCTCCTACAGCGAAATCAAATGCATCGCACATGATCTCAAAGGGTTGAGACCAATCAGGGGACTGTAGGATCAGGGCTTGGGTGACTCCATCACAAAGGTTCTCAAAGGCTTGAGTGCATTCCTTGGAGATCTCAAAGGGTATATCCTTGGAGAGAAGAGTAGTCAAGGGGCGAGCGATTTCTGAGAAATCAGGGATGAAGCGATGGTAAAAAATGACGTGCCCCAGAAAAGAACGAATGTCCCTGATCGAGCTAGGCATAGGAAGTCGAGAAATCTGATCAACCTTGGCTCGATCCATTTGGATGCCTTTCTTAGAAATTAGATGACCTAGGACGATCCCCTCAGGCACCATAAAGTGGCTCTTTTCCCAGGAAAGAACCAAATTTACATCAATGCAACGCTTGAGTATATGAACCAAGTGCTGGAGACAATCGTCAAATGATGCCCCGAAAATTGAGAAGTCATCCATGAAGACTTCCAGATAATCACCTACCATATCAGAGAATATGGCAAGCATGCACCGCTGAAAAGTCACGGGTGCATTGCAGAGACCGAAAGGCATCCTTCAGAACGCATATGTCCCGAAGGGGCAGGTGAACATGGTCTTCTCTTGGTCCTTAGGATGAATATCCACTTGGTTATAATCGGAGTACCCATCAAGAAAGCAGAAGAATCGATTTCCCACTAATTTCTCGAGAATCTGATCAATGAAAGGTAGTGGGAAATGATCCTTCTTCATGGAGGAATTGAGTCTTCGATAATCTATGCAGACTCTCCATGAGTTGGCTATTCGGGTAGGTATGATCTCTTTGGTTTCAGTCGTAATGGTGGTGAGCCCTGCCTTTTTAGGCACAACCTGGATTGGGCTCACCCAATGACTGTCGGAGATCGGGTAGATGATCCCTGCATCTAACCACTTAATGATCTCCCTTTTCACGACCTCCTGCAGATTGGGATTCAAACGTCTCTGCATCTCACGGGAAGGTCATGCACCCTCTTCAGAATAGATACGGTGTATGCAATAAGAGGGACTTATTCCAGTCAAGTCATCGAGAGTCCAACCAATGGCTCTGCGATGTTGCTGGAGAACAACAATCAGACGGGATTCCTGATCAAGAGTGAGCTTGGAATTTATAATTGCAGGAAAAGTCTGATTAGAACCCAAAAAGATGTATTTCAAATGATCGGGAAGGGGTTTGAGTTCAAGAATGGGGTTATCAGCAGCAGCGGGTGGTTCAGGGTGAGTGTGAGGTTCAAGGATAGGAGTTATGGGTTTGTCTGAATCAGGGTCTGACTCCTCTAATTGCGGTTCAAGATCTTCTTGTGGTTTATGAGGCATAATCGGTTATTCTCAAATTGTGTTTCATCAACCAAAGCTCTAATATCACAAATTTGTTCAATGACACCGTAATTGATTCTTTGTTGGGCCTTAAAGATATCAATTTTGAGGGTTTGATTCCCAAATTTCAGTTCTATTTGGCCCTCCTCACAACTAATGTTGGCCCTAGTAGTGGCCAGGAAAGGTCTCCCTAGAATGATCGGTGTATCCCTAGGGTTTTCAGGTGCGTCTATGTCTAAGACTATGAAGTCTACAGGGAAATAGAAATCCTGCACCCTTACAATAACATCCTCAAGAATCCCTTTTGGTGACTCTATAGATCGATCTGCCAACTGTAGTGTCACCTCAGTCGATTTTAGCTCAGATTCTTCTAGGTGGTTGAGTAAGGATGTGGGTATCAAATTTATGGAAGCACCCAAGTCTAACAATGCTCTGTCGAACTGGGTTTCACCTATCTTGCATAAAATCAGGGGAGTGCCTGGGTCTTTTGCCTTGGGTGGGAGTCTGCTCAGGATTACAGAGCTGGCTTGCTCTGACAGTACAATTGGACTCCCACTCTTGGTTCGCGGCTTACGCTGAGGTGTACACACATTCTTCAAGAATCGTGCGTAAGCCGGTACGTGGCGAATCTCATTCACGAAGGGGATGTTTATTTGGACCTGCTCAAAGAGCTTGACCAGGTTCTCCTCAGGAGCCACGGATTTGGTTCTCTTCTTTCCCTTGGTCAAGGCCTCGAGAAATGGAACCTTGGTTGGTTCTTCTAGGATAGGTCCAGGTCTGTGATCTGGGACAGGGATAGGAACGTCTTGGATTACTGTCTTAGGGTTTGGGTCACTACCAGGCTTGGAGTGGTTTGGATAAGGTGGATCTTGGGTCTCCTTACCACTACGAGTGGTCACAGAATTCAGTCCTGCGTGGTTATGGTTAGGGGTTGATAGGATGGGTTGCTGCTGATAAATTGCATAAGAAGTTGAGGCCTCCATCCCGTCAGGTGAAGGAACAGAGGGGGCCTGATAAACCATGTGTGCTTGGCCCAGGTTTGGGTTCATAACGTGCCACTAGGTCGGCACGTTATTAGGGTTAGGAAGAGGTTGAGAAGGAAGTGTGCCTGGTTGGTGAGAATTTGCCAACTGGGCCAGTTGGTTTCGAACCTCTATGATTTCATCCTTGTGTTACTTTTGAATAGCCGCATTCATTCTTTGAATGTCAGCCAGAGTCTGAAGGATGAGGGACATTTGGTCTTAGTTTAGCCCGGATGGATAAGTAGGGTTGGGCCGAGGCTGAGGCGGTTGGTAAGGATGAGGTGATTGTAGATGGGGCTGAAAGGATGGTCTTGGATTCTGGGAATTCCCTACCCACTGGAAGTTGGGATGGTTTCGCCATCCATGATTATAGGTATTGGAAAATGGGTCATTCTGGATGGCGTTGAGGTCCTCGCAGGTCTGAGGAGCCTCAGAAAAGTTAGAGAATAAGGGAGTGGAATTCCCCTAGCTAGTATAGAAAGGGTCGAAGGTTCCTCCGATCTGAGAGTCAGATGGGGATGGATATGGGTCCACCCCAGGAGAAGGTCGGTGAAAAATGTTTTGCACAGTCTCCCGTGTGGAAGGAGGTTGTGCACAGGAATTATGCGCAGAGGTGGCTCACTGCAAGTGCTAAGTCAGCTCATCCACCTTCTTCTCAATAATAGAGACCTTGTCCAATCGACTGGCCATCAATTCCAGGTCGACTGATGCGGACAAGCCCTGTGCCTCGTGTACTCCCCTAAGGTTCGTCGATGTGTAGGTATTCGTCCTATCGAATAATCCTATGGAGTCATTATTGATGGAGTTCTCGCACATATTCTCGAGAATCTCCCACACGGTGTCCTCATACTGATCCATGATATTCCCTCCGCAAGTTGCATTGAAGAACAGCCTAATATCCTCACGGAGTCCCTGGTAAAAAGACTAGACTTGTTCCCATTTAGGAACTCCGTGATGGGGGAACTTCCTCATGAGATCCTGAAAGCGATCCCATGCCTCATGGAGAGGTTCTCCCGTCTGTTGCGTGAAGTGGGTAATCTGATGGCGCAAGGCATTGGTCCGACCAACGGGGAAGAACTTCTTCAAGAACTTGAACTGAAGTTCCTCCCAATTGTTGATTGGCCGAGTCTGTGTTTGGTACCAATGGGCGGCCTTGTCCATAAGGGAGAAGGAGAACATCTTCATGAGGAGAATATCCCGATTTTGTGCATCTGACCCGAAAGTCTGGGACAAATGCTTTAGCTGTTTAATGTGCTGGAAGGGGTCTTCAGAATTAAGCCCATAGAATTTAGGTATGGCATGAATCATGTTGGGCTTCAGTTCAGAATCAGGTCCTCCAGTCGAGATTCTAACTCGAGGCTCAATAGCCACCACAGCAGGATTATAATGATCTCGCATCATGGGACGCTGCGGTGGGTACATGAAGTTCTGGAAGAGGTCATTGAGTCGTTGGAGCTGGTGCTCCAGATTGTTCTCTTCCTCAACTGGTTGAGCCATTGTGGAGGAAGAAGGTGAGTTGGGTTTCGAATTAGAGGAGAGGTCTATGTGAAGTGTTGGTTGCACAAACAAGGGCACCGAGGCTCGGCCTCGAGGAGAATGAATTTCTAGAGGTTTCAAGGACCTCCTACCAAACATACACTGATGGAGAGGATGAGTTTAGCAGGTGCTGGACCCAATCAAGACACCCAAAATGTTGGGTGACTATAGAGGTTCGGGGCGGACGGATCCCTTGATCAAAAGGTCGTCCACCTGAGAATTACCTAGGCAACCAGAGAGGGTGAGTCCCGCGAAGACCCCTACACAGTAGAGCGCCCCCACGTGTTACAGGGTTTCCCCCACCAGACCTCTCTTGTCACTGAGATTCCAGGTAGACCAGAATGGGGACCTTGACCTCTTAAGTCTACCACTTTTAGTTAGGATCAAGGTGCTTAGGTTTTCACTTGAACTTTAACCTTTTGAGTGCAAGAGTGACTTAAGTTCATGGTTGGTTGACCCAAGGGGTCAACTTCACCTACTAGTTCCTTTGAGAGCTTATTAGGTCTTGTCTTTTAGGGTTCAAGTGTTTTTAAGAGTCAAATTTCTTAAGGTTTCTCTTAATAGGTGTTTTCAAACAATGGCTTGGGCACACTTCTTTTGGGAATTCTCAATTCTTGCTTAGAAAGTGTGTCTCTAAAACCCTAGTATTGAATCTTATATTGGCTCTAATTGGTCTAGTTAGTTGCCTCTAGATTGGATAATTAGGGCTCAAGCAAGAAGGTTTTAGCCCTAACCACCTTTAATGGATGTACAGATATATTGTGTTGAAATTGAAAACAGGCAGCTTTGGTGATTTACTAAGTATGGAGGACAGGCTATTCCTAAATTGCTTTTCTTTCTTTTTCTTCCTCTTTAGAATTTAGGGGTTTAAATGAGAGGATAGAAAATTACCTGTCCTTGGTGTGGTTGTTGTGCGGTTGCTTGTTATCCTCTTGATTTCCTGTGCCTGCACAACAAAAGAGAAGAGATTAGTCAATAGAAACTCAAAAATTGTGAATTAATAGCTTCTAGAATAGCCGTTGCTCCCCAGCAACGGCACCAAAAACTAGTTCGTCGTCTTTGTTAATGTGGTTATTATAGTCGTTGTGGTATATGACAAAAACGGTCACCAGTCTAATACAATTTATTACTCGGAATGAAAAGTTTCCCGAGGTCGAACTCAAGGAGCAAACTAAAATTCCAGAAGCATATAAATTCACAATATATATAAGGTTTTACAAAAAATTAAGAGAGAGAGAGAAAGAAAGAGAGGGTAATTGGCTTTTTCTTCTTCTCTTTCTTCAGCTGGCTCTTCTCTTCAGCTTATTTTCTTCTTCATTCTTCTTTTCTTCATCTCTGCTTCTTCCTTCTTCTTCAGCCTGTCTTCTTCTTTCTTCTTCTCAGCAGTTGCAGTTCCTTTTTCTCTTTTTTCTTCTTTCTTCTTCTCTGGCCCTTCTTCTTTCTTGTCTTCTTCTCTTGCTGCTGACTCTCCTTTTTCGCCGACGTCTGATTCAACACTCAGACGACTTAACTGCTTGGTTTCTACAGTGCAGCTCCTCCTCTTTTCCTTCAACTTCTTTCCTTCCTTTCTTCTTCTCTTTCTTCTTCGTTCTCTTGCTTCTTCCTTCTTCTTCCTTCCTCCCTGCGGCTAAGTCCTGGCTACTGCTTCTCTTCATCTTTCTTCTCTCCTGCACATACATGCAAATATCAGCGCAAAACCTACCCTACCCCTTCCCCACGTCTCTCTCTGGATCTCTCTTTGGTAAGCTCTACCAGAGCCAGGTAAGTGGGTCGGGTCGCGTGCTCGGGTCCAGGCGCAACCACGTGGGTGGTGTGCGAGGAGTGCACAGGAGGGTGTAGGGTCGGGTCAAATTTGCATGGGTATGTCGCGGACGAGACCTGGTGATAGGTGAGGGACCTCACCCCAAGTGTATTCAGAGGTGAAGAGCTTATACCACTTTTTCAATTTAAGTGTGGGCGCTCACCCATACACTTACGAGGTGGGACTAAAGTCCCACCTCCGCTCTGCTCGCCCGCAGGCGAGAAGCAGCTGGTAATTGGGTAGCAGTGAAGGCTTCGCGCTCCCAATTGAGAACCTGGGTGCCTTTCCGAACGTGCCCTGTGTTGCCTGGAGCCCACGCCTGGTGTCGAAGAGACCTAGAGCTGCATGCGAAGCAACTCCTGCTGCTCGTCAATGGCGCCGAGGAGGGTGAACCCTGAAATCACGAAGACGGCCTCACGGCCACATCAGACAACATGGGGAGATTCGCCAGAGTGTGGCAAAGGCGGTGCGAGGGGCGGCGTGCTGTGAGAGTTCCTGTGGTCGTGCACCTAGGGCAACCTACGTGCGTGGAAGTGGGTGTGTCCAGGGGATGCTCAGAGTGTGTAGGGTGGTGAATGGAGTAGGGGAAATGCTAGAGTGGAGTGAGGGGGAGCTTCTGGGCTTATCGGCGAGGGGTGGAAATGTCTGTGGAAGTGGAGCGATCTCACTGGAGATGGTGGCCGGAGGTGGAGCAGATGAAGGTGGTCGTGGCAGTAGAGAGGTTTAAAATACTAATTCAAGAAGGGAAAAGTGAGAGGAGATTAAGGAGAAAGTTCCTACCTACTTAATTGACGAAGAGGGGAGGAAGACTGCCCGGCACGTGCCTGCCGGAGATGAGGACGAAGGTGCCCAGAGGAGTGACGGCGACGAGGAAGAGATCTGAGGATGCCAGCTGGTGCGGCCTGGCGTGGGACGACGAGGCAGAGTCGGCTCTGCTGCAGGTATGGCAGCAGAGCAACGAGGAGGAGGAGAGTTCGCCGGAAGCTAGGGCAGTCTGACCAGAGAGAGAGGAGACGAAAGAGGGGGGTTTTCTTGGCCAGAAATAGCTTGGAGTGGACTGCAGCCCCTACCGCTCCTTATAAAGGCGCTGGCGAGGAGAGTGGCCCGAGGGAGTGACGTGGGGAGCTCGCCGGAGATGGTTGGAGATGGAGACCCATGCCTTTCGTGCGTTAGCATGAGAGGCATGGGCAACCGCAGGTCACAGGGGAGGGTCCCTACGACAGAGGACGACGCAGGGAACCCCCCATTCATTCCTGAGAACGAGCGCCATACCCTACGCGGCGCCATCCTCCACACAAGGTCACCGGAGGTATGGCACCTGCGTGGAGTGGCAGGGAGGACCATTTTCCAAAGAACGATGGGAAAGATAGGGGGCTATGTGTAAGGGTTTCAAAAGATAAGGATCAAAAAGTAATTCAAGAGGACCAATTTGTAAAGTTGGTCAAGATGGTCTTCTCTTAGGCCCAAATTTTTGTACCAGCCTAATTTGAACCTAAGGAATTTAATGGTGAAATTTGATTTTAGGTTTGACCACGTTTGGCTAGTCAATTTGTGTAAAAACCCAAATTAGGTCATAAATTGGGCATGGTTCTCATTTTAGGTCAAAATAGGTTGCAAAGGCCAAATTGAAGGTTCTAAACCCTAGGGAATATTTTTTCATGAATTTTAGAGGGTTTAGTTGATTTTTATCCTACCTCAAACCTCATGAATTAAAGTATATTTGTTTTAGGGTTACAGAATTTCATTTAATTCCTAGAAGTTGCTATAACCCTTTTCAGATCAGATCATCCCTCTTCCTTCCTCATTAAGCTTATTTGACCTGTGTTTAGACCCTTAATTACCCTGTTTGTGTACTACATTGGTAAAATTACAGTTTTACCCCTTATGATTTATTTACTCTTCAATTCAGAATTCTCTGAGTTAAGCTTCTCTTTAGGTTTTGTAGGAGCTTCTTCATACTTATTTAGATTAAATTGTGCTAGTTAGGGTTCATGATGAGGCTCTCATCAGCTATCAAGCATATACCAGCTTACGCGAGATTTTTAAAGGATTTATGTACACAAAAGCGTAAGTTGAGAGAATCTATTTCGAGGAAGGTGGTACTCTCCGAGTAGGCTAGTTCTGTTATCCTGCGCCACCTCCCTCAGAAAAAGAGAGATCCAGGTGCTCCATTGATTTCTTGTGTCATTGGAGATTACACATTTGATAGAGCACTTTTGGATCTAGGTGCATCCATCAACCTAATTCCGACTTCTCTTTACAAGAAGTTTGGATTAGGTGAACTTTGGCCAACTTTAGTAACGCTACAGTTAGTAGACTGTTTGATCACAAATCCACGAGGCGTTATTGAAGATGTTATAATTAAGGTCAAGGATTTCTATTTTCCTGTAGAATTCCTTGTCCTCGACATGGATGTACCTGAAAATCTGAGGAACACGCCCATCATTCTGGAGCGTCCGTTCCTAGCTACCGCTAAGGCCAACATTAATTGTGAAAAGCATGAAAATCACCTTTAGGGATCAACGAATGAAATTGGATACTTTTAAGGTGATTAATAAAATTTGAGGATTGTGGATTTATCGAGGAACTTGAGGAGGATAATGTAAACATTGAAACTTGTTTGATGGTTTCTTCAATTGAAAGTTCCTCCTTTGATGACGAATTGGACCCGCAACCCTCTATGGAAGACCTGCCATCTTCTAAAGAGGTTATTGATTTTGTTCACTCACAACCTCTTCCTCTTGTTGAGTCTTTAGCATCTTCCTTACCATCAATCATCAACCTGCCCCAGCTTGAGCTAAAACCATTGCTTGAGAATTTGAAATATCAATTTTTAGGACCTCGGAAGACTCCCCCTGTCATTATTAGTTATAAATTAACAAAGGAGCAAGAGAATAAATTGATTAAGGTCCCGAAGGAACACAAGGAGGCAATTGGTTGGACCATTCATGACCTTAGGGGGATTGAGCCATCTTACTGTAATCATAGAATATTCTTGGAAGATGGATCCCGCCCTTCTCGCCAGATGCAAAGGAGATTAAATCCAAATATGCGAGAAGTGGTCAAAAAGGAAATCATTAAGTGGCTCGATGCAGGAATTATTTATCCAATCTCTGATAGTCCTTGGGTAAGTCCCGTGCAGATTATTCTGAAGAAAGCTGGGGTTACCGTTGTGACTAACGAGAGAGGAGAATCTGTCACAACTCTTTCAACTTCCACTTGGAGGGTTTATATTGATTACAGGAAGTTGAACACAGCCACGAAACTTTTCCCCTGCCTTTCATTGATCAAATCTTGGAAAGACTAGCTGGACAGAAGTACTTTTGTTTTCTTGATGGCTACTCAGGATACAACCAAGTCCCTATCCATCTTGAGGATCAAGAAAAAACTACTTTCACCTGTCCCTACGGAACCTTTGCTTTCTGTAGGATGCCTTTCGATTTATGCAATGCACTTGCGACTTTTCAAAGGTGTATGTTAGCCATATTCTCTAATATGGTGGGAGAGTTTATGGAAGTCTTCATGGATGATTTCTCTATTTTTGGAGAATCGTTTGACTCTTATTTCGCTAATCTGGAAATGATTCTTAAGCAATGTATCAAAACACGATTAGTCCTTAGCTGGGAAAAGAGTCATTTCATGACCCGAGAAGGCATCATCTTGGGTCATGTAATCTCTGAACGGGGAATCAAAGTGGATAAAGCTAAGGTTGATGCTATTGCTAAACTTCCTCCTCCCACATCTGTTAAACAAATCCGACCATTTCTTGGTCATGTGGGATTTTATCGAAGATTCATAAAGGATTTCTCGAAGGTTGGTCATCCCTTGAGCAATCTTCTCACCAAAGAAATGCCATTTGTTTTCGACGAATCACGCCGTAAGGCATTTGGTTTCCTGAAAATGGCAGTCACTTGTGCTCTAGTGTTACAACCACCAATTTGGACAACCCCATTTGAGATCATGATCGATGCTTCTGATTACGTGGTCGGGGCTATCTTGGGTCAGAAAATAGATAGAAAGCCCTCTATCATCTACTACGCTAGTAAAACTCTGGATAAAGCCCAGAGGAATTACACTGTTACTGAAAAGGAATTACTAGCCGTAGTGTTTGCTTTGGAAAAATTCAGAGCTTATCTCTTAGGGTCTCATGTTATCATCTATACCGACCACTCGGCCTTGAGACATCTCTTTGCCAAAAAGGATGCCAAACCCCAACTTATTCGTTGGATTCTTCTGCTTCAAGAATTTGCTCTTGAAATCAAGGATAAAACTGGGGTATAAAATGTGGTGGTAGATCATTTATCGAGACTCCTAAGTGATTCTTCTCATCCAGACATCTCGATTGCTGACACTTTTTTAGATGAAGCTATCCTTACAGTTTCAGGTGTCCAAACCCTGTGGTTTGCTGACATTGTTAACTATTTGGCCGTTAGTCAAATCCCCCAGGATTGGACCAAGCAACAATGGGATTGACTCAAATCTGAGGCCAAATACTACTTCTGGGAGGACCCTGAACTGTACTGCATCAGCTCTGATCAGATTATTCACCGATGTGTTTCAGACAATGAATTCAACAATATACTCGAGTTCTGCCATTCATCTGCATGTGGTGGACATTTCTCCAGGAAAAAGACGACTGCAAAAATTTTGCAATCTGGCTTCTATTGGCCGTCTTTATTTAAGGATGCCCAGGATTTCTCAAGGTCATGTTCTCGATATCAGGCACTCAGGAGCATAACTAAGAGAGATATGATGCCCCTAAACCCAATTCTTCCTGTCAAAATTTTCGATGTTTGGGGCATCAATTTCATGGGACCCTTTCTCCCTTCATTTAGACATCAGTACATTCTTATTGTTGTTGATTATGTGTCCAAATGGATTGAGGCGATTCCCACCTAAACGAATGACCACAAGGTGGTCATCGATTTTGTCAAGAAAAATATCTTCAATAGGTTCGGGATTCTGAGGGCCATCATCAGTGACGGTGGCACTCATTTTACTAATGCCCAATTCCAGAATTTGTTGGCCAAATACTTGGTTAATCACCGAATTTCCACACCTTACCATCCCCAGACGAATGGACAAGCTGAGATCTCCAATCGGGAGATCAAGAACATTCTGCAGAAAACAGTTAGGCTTGATCGCAAGGACTGGACTCAAAAGCTTGAGGACGCTCTTTGGGCCTACCGTACGGCATATAAAAAGCCCATCGGCATGTCTCTGTTTCGTTTGGTGTATGGAAAGGTGTGCCATCTACCTGTAGAGATTGAACACAGGGCATTCTGGGCAATCAAACAATGCAATTTAGATCTGAATTTAGTTGAGAAGACCAGGAAACTCCAACTATTTGAGTTGGAAGAGCTTAGAAATGATGCATACGAGAATGCCAAGATCTACAAGGCTAGGACCAAAGCTCTGCATGATCAATTGATTTCCCACAAGAGCTTTGAGCTGAACCAGAAGGTCTGGTTATTTGATTCTCGACTTAAGCTCTTTCCTGGCAAACTTAGATCTAAATGGAATGGCTCATTCATTATTGACCAGATTTTTCCAAATGGAGCCATTCAGATCTCTGACCCAAAGATGGGTAACACATTTCAAGTCAACGGTCAACGTCTGAAGTCAACAGTCAACGTCTCAGACACAGTTGCTCTAGCCATATTATGACTTCTTTGGCTAGACTTCCCTTAGCTGACGGCATTAAACTCAGCAGTTGTACATATGACACAAAGCTAACACGAGCTTCATATTCAGGTGACATCTTTCATACTCTACCCTTTCTTTCATGTCTCTTTCTCAATGTGGACATTGCATCAGCTTGGCATGGGGGGGTGGATTCATTTTTAAATCATTTTGTCAGCTTTGTGGAATTTTTGTAAATTGTATTTCTCTTCTTATTTATAAAAAAAAATTGAATTAGGAAGGAATATTTGGACATTAGGACTTTTCAATCTTAGGAAATATTACATTAGGATCTAAACACAAAGACCCTTCAGGTCTTTGGACTTAATCGGCCCGTGTATCCACTAAAATGTGGATTTATTTTTTGAGACCTTGCCATCTTAATTCTATTGTAATTTGAGTAAATAAGTTTGGGTGATAAGTACACAACTTATCAGTCCACCCTCTGATTTGAGGGAACTTTGAGTCTTAAGCATCTACACACTTTCTTTTCACTAACTCGTTATTCAGCGATTTTAACGGAAATTGGGTAGCTAATGAACCTTCTAGGGTGATATGGCTAGCAAGTTATCGTGGGTAACAGCCCATAAGTAGGTTGTCTAGAGCCCAGTCACTGGACCATTCTTTTCTTGCTGCCTTTAGGTAAATCTTAGACCAGGGAAGCCACCTACTTAAAAAAAAAAAAAGAAAGTCGAAAAGAAAAGAAAAAGAAAAGGAGAAAATAAAAGAAACAAAAGAAATAAGTCACACTTCGCTGCGCGAGTATGGCTGGCAAGTTGTTGATGGTAACAGCTCATCGACCAATTGTCCAGAACCTAGCTCAATAAATGCACTGAAAATTCCTAAAACAC
This sequence comes from Thalassia testudinum, assembly GCA_037157565.1. Lineage (NCBI taxonomy): Eukaryota > Viridiplantae > Streptophyta > Magnoliopsida > Alismatales > Hydrocharitaceae > Thalassia > Thalassia testudinum. Next base: position 42,098,730 of record JAZHRO010000015.1, on the reverse strand, counting down.
TTAGGAAGAAGTGGAGAAGTAGAAGAAATCGAGGAGATATACACTGGATTCACCCTTGTGTTGACCCCATAAAAATAAAAGTAGGGAAAAAGCTGCAGGTTGTAAAGATACATCTTTAGGCAGAATTCTCCTTTTAAGGTCACCTAGAGGCGTAGAAACCCGAAGTCTATTTTAACTGCCGATGAATGAGTCTATCACATTCACAATAAGATGTTTAGAACTTAGGGTTCTCATCAAATCTTGGGTGAGTTGAATGGTCATAGAAAGCCACTCTTAAATCCTAAAACTCAAAAATCCAAAAAAATTAGAAAAGAAGAAAAAGAGAAAAAGAAAATTTTCTTTAAATAAGGCGAGGGCTTGAGGCAATCTGCATTTTGGTAGATACCCGAGCACTGTTGTGTCTTTGAAAGTTCAGATCCTAAGTAAACATTTTCTTAATGATTGAAAATAACTGACGAAAAAAGTGCTAACACCTAAAATGCTAAGCTAAAACTTAAGAGATGAAAATGTCCACTACATAAGCTCACTGAAGGCTAGTGGAGGCCTAGAGTAATTAGGGAGTGGAAGTAGAACAAGTGCTAGAACAAAAGTAACAATTGCAACAAGAAATTAAAAAGAAGGCAATTTAATTAAGTAGAATTTACGTTCTCTTACAAAGACAAGAAGAGGAATGCTTCTACTAGAAATGCAAAATATAAAAGCAATAGAAGAAACACAAATCCTCTTGTACAATCTAGTGAAGAAGGGAGTCTTCTTGCTCCAAGCCTAGCTGCTCCTTGGCTTGAAAAGAGGGCCTCCTTCTTCTCCTTCCTTGAAAGCTCCTCCAAGGTGGATGCTCTCCACCTTCAAGACCTCCTCCAAGGGTGGGCGTGCACCACCCTCAAGCTCTCATCCAAGGTGGCGTGGACCACATTCAAGACCTCCTCCAAAGGTCTTCCTTGCCTGGCTCCTCCTTTGGCTAGCATAGACTCAAGAGAGAAGGCAAGAGGGGAAGGCACCAAAGGGACAGAATATCCCCTTAATCTTCTTCTTCTTCTCTCTTAGGCGTAGGATCTAAGTAGAGTATGAGAGGAAATTTGCTAGCCAAGGATGGTTTGAATGGTAGTGGGTAGTGGTCTTTTTATAGGGTAGGATGAGGGGTTAAGGTGACTCTTGAAATGGATGAGGTGGTTAGGTAATCCTAGGGTTAAGGATGGTTGGCGCCACCTAAGGGGTGTGAGGGGGGTAGTTATGGGTGACCAAGGGACACCTAAAAGTAGTGCCAACCATGGAGAGGTGCCATGGGTTGGCACCAACTTCTAGGCTTCTAGAAAGGGGGATTATGTGGTTGGTGGACATGGGTTTAAGGGAAGATGTATGGTGGAGATGATGGGGGTTTTTGGAGGGAAAAAGTGGCACCAATAAGGAGGTAGTTAGTGTGGTTTTGGTGCCACTTTGTGGTGTCTTTTGGAGGCAGTGGGTAGGATAGGTTGGCACCAAGGTGAGGTGGAAGTAGGGTTAGCTTATGTTGAGCTTAGGTGGAGCTAGTTGGTGGAGTTGTTAGGTAGGGTTTTTAGGTGGTAAAAGCCAAGGGAGCTGGAGCATAGCTAAGCTAAGCTAGCTTAACTAATGGTAGAGTAGAGGAGGAGGTATTGGAGCTAGGGTTTGGAGGGAGGAGCTGGATCTGAAGAATCTGGAGCTAAAGTGGAGCTGGAAGCTACTGAAGAGGTCAACATGGGGCTACTCTAGCTGGCTTAGCTTGCTAGTTCTTTGCTAGCTACTAAGCCAAGCTAAAGTGAGCTGGCTTCTGTTGAATGGAGCTGAGGTGAGCTGGGTCTGGTACTCCCGGGGAGGATTGAGCTGGTTGAGATGGCTAAGGTAGCTTAGCTTAACCAAGTTGAGCTAAGCTGAGACCTCGAGAGCTGGACTTGAGCTTCCTGAGCTGGGATGAATTCTTCTTCAGCTGGCTGGAGTTGAGTGGAGCTAGATATAGCTGGATCTGAGCTGGGGTGAACTTCAGTCAACTCAATTGAGCTAGCTAGAGCTCCCTGTTGACTAGTAGGAGCTGAGATGAGCTAGGCTCAACTAAGTTGAGCTGGATCTGAACTGACCTGAGCTAGGGTGAGCTAAGATGAGCTCTCTTGAGCTGCCATTCGCTAAGATTAGCGGAATGGAGCTAGGATGAGCTAACCCTAGTCCAAGTGAGCTAGATTCCAGCTGTGGTGAGCTAGATCAAGCTGAGTTCCAGCTAATCTGAGCTTCTCCTTCACCGTTTGCCTTCTTGAGTGCTAGTGTTTTAAGGATCTATATATCTGTTCATCCCTAACACTCACAAAAACACATTAAAACAACAAGAAAAAATTGCAATGCATGCCTATCCTAGTTAATGCCTAAATGTAGCCCAAAAACCCGTTTGCGGAGAAAAATCCTAAGAGCTAGGTTTATTTTAATGCATAAGAATAATGATAAACTAGCAATAATCAATGACTTATGCCCAAATAATCCAACCTAATTCCTTTATAAATAGCATATAGTTTTTGCTAGGGACTAGCAAAAGATAGGAAAGGGGGTGTGATGTAAACTTGTTTATATTACATAAGATGTCTATTTATGCATGTTCTTAAGCATAGAATTGCATTACAAACTATAAATATTGCATAGCATGCATCATCATGCATTTAGATTAGTTTGAATAAAATGGAGGTTAATTGTCTCCTTTTATGTTCAGGGACAAAGCAAATTTTTATCGAGGCCTCGGATTGAAGATCCAAATGTACAGATTTGATCAGGGCGACAATTGGAGTTCAACAGCTCCAAGATCACCCTAATCAGGCATCTGTAGCATCTGATAGAGATCGAGAAACCTTAGAAGATCAAGAGCCAAGATGGTGTGTATACATACTTCAGATGACAAATCCGACCACACAGATGGATTCGGATCGACGATCGCAGCCTAACGTAGCAAAAATCAACTCAATCCGACAATTGTGGCACCATCTACATCATCCAGAAGATGGATGGCCAAGATGGCACCACGTGGCACCATCTCAGCCGCCCAACTGGCCACTGCACCCTCCTCACACTCTCTTCTTCGATCTGATTGTCACTTCTTCGCCGTTGGATGATCATCCAACGGTTGTGGGAGCGCACTCACAAATCCTAAGCACGACACAAACACGCTGATAGCGCATTGGTCGAACGTGCTTGCGTGATCAAGAGGCACGCATTCGAGCCTTGAGGAGCTGCTGCTGGGGCGAGGGAGAGCGGGCGTAATGACCGCTTGATCGCGATTGAGTGCCTACGAGGACCCAATAGTGCCCACGCACTATCGCACACTCATGCGTAACACGGGATCAGACACGGGCATTGCGTCTTGAGGAGGCACGGTGAGGATGTATCTCAGTCATTCCATCTCACTATCGAATGGTCGAGATTTCAAGATCGTGGGAGAGCATTGCGCCTTGAGGAGATGAGCAGGCGCAGCGCTGCCACCACTACGCCCACATTTGGACCTTTAGCGACAGATTTATCCGTCACTAAAGGTCCTAAATTAATGCCCTCACTCCTTGCAACTATAAAAGGAGACCCCCTCCATATGAAATTCTTATCCCTTCCTTCTCTCCCTCTCCAAAGCTCAAGAGAAGCTTGTCCCACACCCGAGATGCTCCTCGAGAGATAAAGTCAAATTTTTGCCCTCATTTCAGAAGCGGATCCTGCGACGATGACGATGTGCTGCCCCATTCTCATTCCTCCTACCTCGACCTCCTTCTTCCCACTCCGTCCTACGTCTTCCAGGCGGCGTCTCGTCCGACTCGTCCTCCAAGCGATCGAGGAGGATAACTCCTCTCTCCCATTCCTCTTTTCAACTTTCTAGAGTAGAATTTTCCTACTTTCTAGTGTAATAGATTTCCCTCTTTCTAGTGTAATTCTTCTCTGGTTTTATTGTGTAAACATTTTGAAATATTAAGTGCATGTTTTCTCTCTCTCTCTCATTTATTCTGATTATTAATATTGCTTCATTATAATTACGTCGCTTCGCTTTTCAACAAAAACTCTAAAAAATATAATTGCGAATATAGATCGATGTAGCCTCCCTGAGTTTGACTCAGGATTTCTATTCTAGAACAAATTTTATTTGTTGAACACGAGTTCTTCACTTTCAAACTACGACGACAGGTTTTTTTCAAAACCAAATATGATAGCGTAGTAACTCGTAGCTTCAACACCAGGGTTAGACCCTGGACATTGATGTCCAGATTCGTATCCCCAATCAAAGTTATCCCAGCTAGTGGATGGGTAATTACAAGTCAAGTTGGGATAGTAATCATCTTGGGGATAAGTGGTGGTAGGAGGATAGGATGGGAAATGTGTGTAAGAAGTGGAAGGATACATTATGGTGTAGGAAGGAAAACATAATAGGGAAACATGCTTTGTAGTACAATCAACCAAACCTATCCTTATGTGGGTAGCCTAAAGACCTACAGACTCCCATGACCCATCTTGAGATTATAAACGATTGTCTACTTTTATCCGGTCAATCCAACCAGTTGGAAGGAGGGATTGGGGAGAAGTTCTTCCTTTGGCTTGTGCCTCCAGTTCCTAATGTACTCCCCAGCCACGGTCGTTTGACGCTACTCCCCTAGCTAGACATCAGATGGACCAGCAGAAGTAGATTAATCGAAAAAAATCTCAATTTGAGCCCTGAAGAGCGAATCAATCCTTAAGGCCAACGTCTACTCAGTTTTAGTTAGTCTTGGGATGATCATGCTCTTGGAATGTGATGGGCCCTTTTGATGGGTTGTGTCCTTGATGATCAATTAAAATGTGTATGCATGGACAACCAGGGTTTTCAAACAAGGTTATTTGATGATGTATCTTTTACAGTTCAACCTTGTTTAGTAGCTTTTAGGGTTTAATCTTAGGTATATTCAATCAAGTTTAGGAGAACACTCCAAGTATTGCAAGCACTGGTGATGATATATTCCTTTAGAAATCAGAGAAAAAAATGTGGAGTGCCTAGTTCAGCCCTAAGAATCAACCCTAAGTGGCAAGCTACTTGATGAATCACTTTTATTTTGAGTGGTACGGCCCAAATAGTTCAAGTAATTGGCCTATTGCACCACTTAGTTAAGGCACACAGAAATGCTTGACCTATTCAGATTTCTACTCACTTATTTGTGTGTTGAGTTAAGTGTACTGGATCCATAAGTCAAATCCCGGTTAAGTGGTAGAATCAATGTGATTGTGCGTCTTAGGGTGAGAGGTTGTGGGTGTTAAGTGTGTAGCTTTCAGAAAATCCCACAAGAGAAGAGTATTTTTTTTTTATATATGCAAGGGTGAGATTAGTGGAGGTGGCAAACAAACAACCAAATCTATCCTAGGGTTTATAAAAGGCACCTAAGTTGATTTGGGTTTGAGTTATTAGTGTGGTGAAATGAACTAGTGTGTGGGGGTGGTGGGGATAAACTTACAAAACCTTCATCCGCACTTTTCACCGATCTACTGCTTTGGCCCGCCTTAGATGAGTACATGCAATCACAGTATGATCAAAGAAAAAGTGAGATAAAAGTTAGGTAAGGCGGAAAAACACGGAAAAAAAAACCAAAGAGCGTTGCCTCCCCAGCAACGAAGCCAAATGGTCACACGTGTTTCGCGAGTTTGAAATCGAGGTTACAAGTAACCCATTGTCATAGTTGCAAAACGCGCAGTAAAATAAAATTTATACCGAAACTCAAAAAGTGAGTCCTGGGTCGAACATGGGGAGGCGAATGTTTGGTTTTATGAAATCCGCGCTTCGCCTTTATTTGTTTATTTCATTTTTGTCTTTTCTAATTTTTTTGGTATTTTTAACAAGCAAGAGATTAGGTCAATTAAAACTTTATCTACTTGCAAAAATATAAGAGGGAGAGGGAGAGGGGGAGAGAGAGAGAGAGAAACAATCATCTATTCATCAAGAACTGTCTATTACAACTACGAAAGTGAAAAATCTACACTACGAAAGCATAAAAAGATAGAATGGGGTGAGAAATACCCCTCGACGGTTGCTCAGAGGACGACTCGCTCTAACGTCGCCTAGACGAAGGTGGTGAGGAGCGGGATGAAGGAGAACGGAATCGGAAGATGGAGGATGGGGCAGGACGGCGTCGTGGAGAGAATCCTCTTCTCGAAGGACGGTGAAAGGACGGCCACGGAATGCTCCACGAATGGGGATGAGGGGAGGGAAAACTATTTGATTTTATACTCTAGAGGAGCCTCTCGGGATTGGGACAAGCTCTCTCTAGAGCCTTGGAGGTGGTGAGAGGAAGAAAGGAAGAGATGAAGAAAAATGGGAGGGGTAGGGGTCCTTTTATAGTGGAGGAAAGAATCAAATTCGTATACAGGACATTTAGTGACAATCATAAACATCACTGAAAATCCGCTGCAAACGTAGCTGAAGATCCCACTTACGCACCCCTGCTGCCGCATCGCTGGATCACGCTGTACGCACACTTGTTGCGCGTGCACACGTGATACGCGCTGCTGCCTCCGCACGAGCGCTGCACTGCTACGTGCGCCGCTGCACTTGCGCGTGCACCCGCGCTACTGTGCACGTGTGGTGGCACATGCGTGTGCATGGGAGGCCTGGGTTGCACCACGTGGAGCAATCTGGGCCGTCCATCTTCTTTCTTTTGTAGGGGATGCAACAAAGGTCAAATTGAGTTGATTGTCACGCCGTTGGGCTGCGATCATCGACTCGAATCCATCTGTGCGGTCAAATTTGTCATTTGATGCTTCGGATTAAATCACCTAGTCCCCCAATAGTTGATCTTCCTTGGATTGCATATTGTGCTATGGGACTCCGATCGGGGCGATTTCGAAAGCATTGGACTCCGACCGTTGTCTTGATTAGATCCATACGGTCAGGTCGTCAATCGAAGGCTCCAAAATAAATATCATTCTCTCCTGACTATGAGAAGAATGCAATTAACCTAAATTATATACAACTACTCTAAATGCAGAATGATGCATGCTATGCAATATTTATAACATGAAATACAAATCTAAGCCTAGGAATATGCATGAATAGGTATTTTAACCAAAATAGATGTGTCTACATCAATACGCTAATTGTAGTGTTACTGAGCTTGGCCTAAGTTCACATAATCTGAACTTTTTATATAGGGAAGTCGGAATTAGGATTATGGATGCACCTAAATCCAAGAGTGCCCAGTCAAAGTTGTAATCCCCGATAACACATGAAATCAAAGGGGCACCTGGATCTCTCTTTCTCTGAGGAAGTTGATGCAAGATAACAGAACTAGCCTGCTCGGAGAGTATCACCTTCCTCGGGGTCGATTCCTTCGGCTTGCACTTCTGAGTGCATAAATCCTTCAAGAATTTAGCATAAGCCGAAATATGACTAATACAATTGAGGAGCAGAATATTGATTTTGACATTCTTGAATGTATTCAAGAGCTCCTCATTAAGGTTTTAACAAGGCTTCAAGGAATGGGACATGAGTAAAATCATTAGATTTGGTGTCTTGAGCCTTGGTTTCTTCCTCAATTTTCACCTTTCTTTCCTCTAGCTCACTAGGGTTTGATTGACTGGAAGAAGGTAGTTCAGGATCCTGGGTTTGCCTTCCACTCATCAAGGTAACGAAGTTTGTAGAAGCGTACGGGTTTAGGCCTTAGGGAGAGTTAGGAAATATCGAAGGGGCTTGATTAGCCAGATATCCAAGATTGGATGAAGAAGCAGAAGAAGGACCCTTCTCAACCACCTGAGCATGTGGGTATGGGTCCCTCTGATTCCCGTACCCTTAGGCTCGATTGCCCTGATTTTGTATGTTACAAGGGTTGTGTATGAGTTGAGATGGCAGAGATCCGAGTCGACGAGTTTTAGCAATGAGCTCAGATTGCAACTTGTCCAGCGAAGTTTTCATTTGCTGCATGAGCTGGAGTAAAGATCCTTATATTTCCACCATCTGACGGTTTAGATCAGCCTACCCTACAGGTTGATGGGCATTCCATGTCAGCTGATTGACCTGATTAGGGGGCAATTGAGTGTAAACATGACCCAGAAAATTGGCCTTTGTGGTGCATAATCGCTGGCTCGGATTTGGATCTATTGCCTTGGGTTTTTCAAAGAGAAGCTAGGGTGGTTCCTCTAACCTAGGTTATAGGAGTTACAATATGGGTTGGACCCAACATTCTCCTGTACAGCATACACATCCTCATAGGGCGAGGATGGTGGGAAAGAAGGGGAAGGATCAAAGAAATTGGGATCAAAGGCCCTAGTTTGGAACCCGTGGGGTTTTGAGTATTGCTAGCTCACAGGTTGAGCCATTTCCAATTGATTTACGAACTCCCATCCAGTAGGAGCTCGTGAAGAATGAAATCTTGAATTCTGGGACTGAGGGGATCTAGAAGTATTTGCAGAGTTTCCAACCATCCACTCTTCCATTCTTTTTGCAACCAGGTCCACTTTATCAAGTTTGTTGCAAATCAATTCTATATCAAATGAATGAGAGTCCTGGACCTCATTAGCATTAGATCTGGGTTGCTGGGACTGGTTGAAAGTGTCCATGGAAGCATGATTGATAGAATTCACTCATTTCCTCAAACAAGTCATGCACACTGTCTATATCCTTATTGAGGAAATTGCCTCTGCAAGAAGCATCCATGTGATTACGAAGTTGCTCAGTCAACCCGTGATAGAAAATTTGCACGAGTTACCATTTTGACACCTCGTGGTGTGGACACTTCTGCAAAAATCCTGGAATCGCTCCTAGGCACCATGAAGCAATTCCCCTGACCGCTGAACAAAAGTAGTAATCACCTGTTGCAATGCATTGGTACACCCAACAGGAAAAAATTTCTTTAGGAAGGTTGATTTGAGATCAGTCCAAGTTGCTATTGGCCTCTCAATCATTCGATATCAATGTGCAACCTTATCCCTGAGAAAATGGGGGAGAAGCCTCATGATCATCTAATCCTTTTTCACATTTCATGCTTTGGTGGTCTAAACCAAAGTGGTCAAGTCCTCCAAATGCTGAAACGGGTCTTCAAAGCCAAGGTAATGAAAATGTTTGATCAGACTGAAAACCTAGAGCTTGATTTCCACGTCACCGGCTAGAATCTAGACACTGGGACATTTTCCATAATTTGAAGGATCATAAAAATCCTTCAAGGGCTAAGTGCCCTGACCATTCATACGCTGGAACCATTCATGCATTTGCTATAATTATTCCAGCTACCTTTACACCATCTCGGGCTGATTCAGAGGTGGTTGGTCAGCCATGGGATCAACTTGACTAAAATTCAACCTATGTCTCCTTGAATGGTCTAATGGTCCTTCCAAACGGGGATTCAATGACCTCCTCCCAAGCATAAACTAGGAAGGGGTCAAAAGGACTGGAGAATAGAACCCTACAGCACAACAATACATGCCTGTCCTTAAGTTGGGTATCCTAAGAACCTAGGCTCCAAGATATATTCAAACCACAACACGAATTATGTGTTGTCCTTAATCTAGAAGCTAGTTAATTTGGGCTAGTGAAGCAAGGGGAGTGTGTCCTGAAGGCCGTTAATTATGCCAAACCCCTACCTTCTTAAGTCATTTGATAACCAGGCCCCCCAACTTAGCACTTTCTAGAGAAAGTAAATGTCACAAATTCGCACCACAGTTTAAGAAGTACCCTGAAATGGATTGATGGGTCCTAGGGCCAACATCTACTCAAATATAGATTAGGCTTAGGATAATAGTACTTTTGAAATGTGATGGGTCCTTAAAATGGGATGTGCCCTTAATGATTGATTGAAATGTGTGAGTGAGTGCACAACCAAGGTTTTCAAGTAAGAATATTTGGATGAGTAGATTTTAGAGTTTAAATCTTGCTTAAGTAGCATTTAGGGTTTGAATTAAGGTTGATTCAATCAAATTCAGGAGGCACACCAAGATTTGCAAACACGAGTGAAGATGTTTTCCTTTGAAATCAAAATAAGGTGTAGTGCTTGGTACTTGTCCTCAAATGTTAACCCTAATGAGAAAGCTACTTGATGAGTTATTTTTAGATGAAGTGGTGCAACCCAAACAACTCAAGCAATTGACCTTGAAGCACCACTGAATTAGGCACACAAATAGTTACCTAATCTGATTTCTACTCGATTATGCGTTGATGAGTGTACCGGTTCCAAAGATCGATTTACCAGTTGAGTTAGAAAAATCAGAAGAGGTCATGTACCTCAAGTTGTGGGTGTATGTGATGTGTATGGTAAGGAAATCCCACAATCAAATCAGATTTTTTTTAGATTTTTTTTAAATGGAGGATGAGGTAGGTGGATGATGAGTCCATTTTAATGGACTATTTGATAAACGCCAGTTTATCATCATTCTTATGCATTAAAACAAACCTAGCTCTTAGGATTTTACTTCGCAAACGGGTTTTTAGGCTACGTTTAGGCATAAAATAGGTTAGGCATGCATTGCATTTTTTATTGTCTTTTTAATCTATTTTTGTGAGTGTTAGGGATGTACAGATATACAGATCCCTAAAACCCTAGCACTCAAGAAGGCAAATGGTGAAGGAGAAGCCCAAACTAGCTGGAACTCAGCTTGATCCAGCTCACCACATCTGGAACCAGCTCACTTGAACAAGGGTTAGCTCATCCCATCTCCATTCAGCTAATCTCAGCTGAGTGGCAGCACAAGAGAGTTCATCTTAGCTCACCCTAGCTCAAGTCAGCTCAGATCCAGCTCAACTTAGTTGAGTCTAGCTCATCTCAGCTCCCACCAGTCCATAGGGAGCTCTAGCTAGCTCAGCTGAGTTGACAGGAGTTCACCCCAGCTCAGATCCAACTACATCCAGCTCCACTCAACTCCAGCCAGCTGAAGAAGAACTCATCCCAGCTCAGGAAGCTCAAGTCCAGCTCCCGGGAACTTAGCTTAGCTCAACTCAGTTGAGCTAAGCTACCTTAGCTGCCTCAACCAGCTTAATTCTCCCCTGCAGCACCAGACCTTGCTCACCTTAGCTCACTATGGTAGAAGGTAGCTCACTTTAGCTTGGCTTAGCAACTAGCAAAGGACTAGCAAGCTAAGACAGCTAGAGTAGCCCCATGCTAGCCTTTTCAGCAGCAGCCAGCTCCAGTTCCAGCTCCAGACTTCTCCTCCTCAGCTCCTCCCTCCAAACCCTAGCTCCAACACCTTCTCCTCTACTTCCCCTTTAGCTAAGCTAGCTTAGCTTAGCTTAGCTAGCAACCAGCTCCTTAGCCATCCACCACCTTCAAATTCAACCCTAGCTAGCTCCACCAACTTAAGCCTACCTAAGCTAGCTACCCTACTCAAGTTGGCGCCACCTCCTAGACACCCCTTCACCCCATCATCACCACCAAAAGACACCAAAAGTTGGCACCAAAAACTACCCTTAACCACCTCTCTTTTGGCGCCAACTTTCAGCCCTTCATCCACCCTACACCTACCCACATAACCCATCCTAGCCATCCACCTACCCCTCCTTCTAGAACCCTTCTTGGCGCCAACTTAGACCCCCTTCTAGAAGCCATTTTGGTGCCAACATCAAGGGGTGTCAACACCCATAACCACCCCTTAGGTGTCCCTTAAGGTGGCGCCAATTAACCTTGGCCATTGGATCCTTAACCACCTCCATCCTTCCATTCTAGCCCTCCATTTCAAGGGGCACCTTAACCCCCCATCCTACCCTATAAAAAGACCACTACACACCACCATTAAAGGCATCCTTGGCTAGCAAATTCACTCTCATATTCCACCTAGAAGCCCACGTCCAAGAGAGAAGAAGAAGAAGATTAAGGGGATATTCTGTCCCCTTGGTGCCTTCCCCTCTTCCCTTCTCTCTTGGGTCACGCCAGCCAAAGGAGAAGCCAGGCAAGGAAGATCTTTGGAGGAGATCTTGAAGGTGGCCCACGCCACCTTGGAGGAGTTTTTGAGGGTGGTGCATGCCCACCCCTTGGAGAGAGCATTGAAGGTGGTAGCTTCCACCTTGGAGGAGCTCTCAAGGAAGGAGAAGAAGGAGGCCCTCTTTTCAAGCCAAGGAGCAGCTAGGCTTGGAGCAAGAAGACTCCCTTATTCACCAAATTTTACAAGAGGATTATTGTTTCTTTATTTGCTTTTAAATTTGTTTAGTTCTAGTAGAAGCATTCCTCTACTTGTCCTTGAAAAAAACACTAATTCTAGTCAATTAAATTGCCTTCTTTTAGCTTTTTATCGCAATTGTTACTTTTGGTTCTAGCACTTGTTTCACCTCTTCTTCCTAATTACTCTAGGCCTCCACTTGCCTAGAGTGAGCTTAGGAAGAAGGTATTTCTATCTTTTAAATTTTAGTTAAGCAATTGTAGGTTTAGTACTTTCCGTTACAATTCGCATTTTGCCCTCGTCTTTTCAAAATAAAAAAAAAATTACATATTTAAAATACCAAAAAGAAAGTTGAGATGTGTTTTTAACAAGAGATTTGAATTGCAATTTTTTCCTCCTTCGACGACCCTAGATACTCCTTTATCTAGGTTTATAAATTTAAAAGCGTATGCGAATTCGCGTGTTACAATGACATTGAAAACCCACTTTTACAAATCACGCATATTTCGCTATCACTTTTTGGCACCGTTGCCGGGGAGGCACGGCTTTGCGTTAGTTAATTTTCTCTTGCTTGAAGTGGATCTCATCCCCTTCTCTTTCTTTCTTTTTTGTGTGCAGGAATTACAGCGGGAAGGTGGGAATCTGGAAGCGAGAGCTCAAAGATCCTTTTCTTCCCATGAAATTCTGGTTGGTTCCACTTTCTTGTCACATTTAGGCTAAAAGACTACCAAAAAAATATTAAACTTGGCTTTCAGGACCATAAACAATTCAATTAAGTGGAGTGGTGCCCAAATAAAATCCATTTTTTGCTTGAATGTTTCTTTAACACCACTCCATTGCAAGTATTGGTGTTCTATTTTTCGGGTCCAGATTTCTGTCCGGACTTGAAAAATCGATTCCTAACACCACATGCCTCCTAAAACCATAAAATTTCAAACAGTGATTCCCAATTAAGTTAGGAACATCTGTTCCAAATTTTAGATCAATTGAATTTGTATTTAATTTTTTAAAATTCGTGGACTGCGGAGGGGTCACACCCTCTCATCTTCCTAACTCCAATTCTGTGAAATTTATCTTGCTAGAATCCTTGTGAAATTTTACACATCATATAAAATCACAAAAATTTTTTGAGGTCGGTGGTAATACTGAAAATTCCAAAATACTCACAGGTATCATTTCTGGACTTTAACACCAGTACAATTAAAAATTCAAAATAGTTATCAAACAAATTCCTAAAATCTTACAAAAATCTTTTTTGGAATCCTTGTTTGATTTTCTTCAAAGTAGTGGTGTTTTTTGACTTATTTGGACCACTACTTAATACAGAAAGCCTAAAATTAACTCATTGGTAGTAAATTTCTGTCTTAGGGATAATTGACTTAGGGTTTCTTTCTCTCTTTAAAGACTCACATTAAAGGAAATTAACCATCACCAATACAACTTGTCTTTCCTTTGATTGTGAACTTTCAAACTTGTTTGAAAATTTAAAGAGAAAAACCCTAAAACACATTTAATTAAATCAAATCCTAAAAGACAAAAATACAAAAAAAAATTGTGTGACAACTTGATTTTCATTGGAGCCACTCTCCAATTCCTGCACACACATAAAAAAAAATCAAAATAACAGGGCAACAACCCAATAAATGCCCTCCACATTCCGTGTGCACTATAGCATCCTAGACCTAATTAAAATTTGTAGCAACTTGACCCCTAAGGCTTTATCAACTTAGGCTTGCTATTTAGGTCTTAAGTTTTCTTTAGTTAGTACCAATTCTATCATCTATATCTGGTGTTCAGGCTGAGGGGCCATGTCAAACGACCAGGCACGGGTTTGTACAAGCACCTGGGGTTTTCCCTGGGAAACGTTTGGGCCCAAACCTCCCCTTAAGCAACTTGGCTAGATTTGTTGATAGAACGGGTATTCACTATTGACTACTTATTTCCTACATAAACTAAGTCTTAGGTTATTATTAGGGAGTCGCATTTAAGTTAGGTCTAGTTTTGTTTGTTTGAATTGCACACTTTCTCTCATCTCTTTCTCTTCTCCTCCCCTCCAATTCTTCCAAGTAGTGCATGCACGGGCGACGGTCCCAAAAACCACACCTCGAGGGACCATCTGATTTCGCCCCCCGCAGCAGGAAATCATTGTTTTCTTCCCCCTCCTCTTCTAAAACAATGGAAAACCCAGGAAGCCGTCAAACAAATTCTGCTTCCACTTCTAACCCATCAGCTGACCCACAAGCTGACTTCACCCTCCCTCATCTTCCTAACTTGGAGCAACCAGAAAAACCAGCAGGGCCAGGTGGCCCTCCAATTGTAACCCAAAATACAAATCCCTTTGCATTAATGGTCGACCATTTGGCTCGACTACAACAAAATCAAGAAGATCTAGCTAGGACTGTCACGAACCTAGCTAATCAAGGACAAAATCCACCACCCCGCCAACAGCCTGTCATTCCTCTTAAGGATTTCTATGATCCTTCCAATTATGAGGAAAGACCGGGGGTGGTCATACCACAAGGGGATTTCAAGATTAAACCAGCCATTCTAAACCTTATCAAGCATTTTCATGGTCTTCCAAGAGAGGACCCTTTTTGTCATCTCGAGGAATTAACTGTCCTCGCTCAAACCACTCGTTCCCGCAATGTGCAGGAAGACGTGTTGTTAATGAGACTCTTTCCTCTCTCTCTTAAAGACAAAGCATCGCATTAGTTTAAAACGGCTGGGCTCCCTATTACCACCTGGCCCCAATTAAAAAGTGCTTTTCTTAAAAAAGAATTTTCGATCGGTTGAACAAATGCATTAAGAAGATCCATAACGACCTTTCAACAAAAAATTGGTGAACCCCTCCATGAAGCCTGGGAAAGATTTCAGGAACTTCTAAGAAGTTGTCCCCACCATGAAATTCCCCAATGGCAATTAGTGCAAATCTTCTATCATGGATTAGAAGATCAATTGAAACGATTTGTGGATGCCTCATGTGGAGGCAATTTTCTTAACAATGACGTCGAAAGTGCCTATCTTATCTTTGAAGAAATTAGTGAAAACTCATTTAACATGACTTCAATGGACACTTTTGGCAGATCACAAAACCCCAAACACGAAGTCCATGAAATTGACTCCAAATCCACCTCTGTTCCAGTCACGCAAGATGATCTATATATGTTAGCTCAATGACTGGACCAGATGCAAATTCACCAAAAGAAAATGGAAGAAAAACTCATAAACAAACAAGCTCCACACGTCCACTCTTCACACACTAACCCCCCACACATTCTCCGAAGAGAAAATCTACACAATATTGATGCCACATCTGCTGGCCAACAAATTCTGGCTGATTTCCCGCAAGATTTGACTGGTAATTTTGATCAAAATATTTTTGATCCCACCTCGGAAAATATCTATGCTCTCCAGGAGCAATTTAGAAACCCCTCCAACACTTCCAATCAAAACTGGAGGACTAACCTAAATCACTCCTAGAAAAACCCGAATCCGATTCCTTTTCCCAAACAAAACTATTTTGGGAATTATGGGCAACCTATGTATCAACCTGGACAATCCCAAGATGATATTAATAATCAAGTCATGAAAACTCTACAAGGAATGCAGACTCAAATGACAGAAGTAACCTGCATGATTACCAACTTGCAACACCAAGTTAAGGTTACTCCTGATCATCGACCTATTGGGAATTTACCTTCCCAACCCATGCCCAACCCAAATAATCAAAGGAATCAATTCCAAGGTGGATATCCCAGTCAACCCATTCAGCCAGCACCTCAGCATCCGTCGAGTTTTAATAATAGCTAGGCCCCCCATCCTCATCCTAGAAACAACCAGACTGCAAATGCAGTTACCTTGAGGAATGGGAAAACCACTCACAATACCCTGCCTGTTAAAGAAACCCGCTCTAATGACACACAGATTAACTCTTCCCCTCCTATTGTTCAGGAACCAATTCATGCAAAACAGGGCAACCCTGCCCCATTTCCACAAGCCCTCCACTCTTAAAAAAAGAAAAAGACAAAATCCGAGCCCACTAAGAAGGAACTAATGGATTTATTTGGGCAAGTAGAAATTAATATCCCTCTCCTAGATGCCATTAAATATATCCATGCCTATGAAAAATTCCTAAAAGATTTATGTACTCCGAAAAGGCAACCCAAAAATTTAGGAAAGGTAATTCTTCCAGAGACAGTCAGCTTAGTTGTGCAGAGCCGACTGCCTCTTAAGAGAAAAGATCCCGGCGCCCCCCTAATCCAAGTTATCATTAATGATACCTCATTTGATCGTGCTTTGTTGGATCTTGGTGCCTCAATTAATCTTATCCCCACAGTTGTTTTTGAGGAATTTAAGATCGGTGAATTGAAGCCTGTTGAGGTTACTCTCCAATTAGCCGACCGATCTACGATTAAACCAAGGGGAATTGTTGAAGATGTTCTTGTCCAGGTCAAAATTTGTCTATTTGTAGTAGACTTTTTAGTCCTGGATATAGAGTTACCAGAAGCACTTAAGTTTGCCCCCATTATTCTTGGAAGACCATTCTTAGCCACTGCCCACGCCAATATTGATTGTGATTTTGGAAAGATGAAGATCATGTGTGGTGGTGAATTTGTAACCCTAGACATTTTTCAAGCTTCTAGGCGGTTCCAAGAAGCAGATTTCTTTGATGATTCGGATTCAGAAATAGAAAACATTGTGGATGGAACTTTGCAGATTTCCAACTTAGGTTCCTGTTTTGCTATCAATACGGTTCCTGAACAATCCACTTTTTCTCACCCTTCCACCCCAACCACACATCCAGCTAACATTCCAGGTAACCCTTTCACTCTCACCTCACCTCTAACCAACAAGGCAGAAACTCTTTCGAAACTGGGCCCACAATTGGAATTAAAACCTTTGCCTGATTCCCTTAAATACGTCTTCCTGGGTCCTAATCAGACCCTGCCCCTGATTATAAATTCTGGACTTACCGGGGCACAAGAGCACAAACTCCTCCAGGTTTTGAGTAAATATCGAAAAGCTATTGGATGGACCCTTTCTGATCTTAAGGGAATTCATCCGTCCTATTGTACACATCGTATATATTTAGAGGATGATTTTCGCCCCTCCCGCCAACCACAAAGGCGCTTGAATCCTATTATGCAGGAGGTGGTAAAAAAGGAGATTATTAAGTGGCTGGATGCTGATATCATCTACGCCATTTCTGACAGCTCCTGGGTTAGTCCAACACAAGTTGTCCTCAAAAAGGCTGGACTAACAGTTGTCACTAATGATAATGGGGAAAATGTAGCCACTCGAACCACTTCTTCTTGGCGCGTGTGCATCGATTACCGAAAATTAAACACCGCCACCAAGAAGGATCATTTCCCGCTCCCTTTTATTGATCAAATCTTGGAGCATTTAGCTGGACGGGATTTTTACTGTTTCTTGGACGGTTATTCCGGCGATAATCAAGTAGCGGTTCATCCTGAGGACCAGGACAAAACAACTTTCACCTGCCCCTTCGGAACCTTTGCTTTCCGAAGAATGCCCTTCGGTCTTTGCAATGCACCTACGACTTTTCAAAGGTGCATGCTTGCAATTTTTTCAGACCTGGTAGGTGAATGTTTAGAAGTCTTTATGGATGACTTCTCTGTTTTTGGAGGTTCTTTTGACCATTGTCTCAAAAATCTTGAAAGAACTCTCCAAAAGTGCATAGAAGTTAATCTGGTCCTCAGCTGGGAAAAAGGTCATTTCATGGTCCAAGAAGTTATTGTCTTGGGCCATGTTATTTCAAAACAAGGATTCGCAGTAGATAAAGCAAAAATTGATGCTATATCTAAGCTCCCATCGCCCACTACTGTCAAATAGATCAGATCCTTTTTGGGTCATGTGGGTTTCTACTGTCGATTCATACAAAATTTTTCCCAAATCTCCAAGCCCTTAAGTCAGCTTCTCACTAAAGACCAACCATTTGATTTTAATAATAAGTGCCTGGAGAGTTTTCTGAGGTTGAAGAAAGAGGTTACTGAGGCACCAATATTGCAGGGACCTGATTGGAATAGTCCCTTTGAATTAATGACAGATGCCTCAGATTTTGCTGTAGTGGCCGTTCTAGGGCAAAGAATTGGCAAGAAGCCCATTGTGATCTATTATGCTAGCAAAACCCTTGACGATGCACAACAGAATTACACAGTTACTGAAAAGGAACTTCTTGCCATTGTATTTGCCTTAGAAAAATTTAGATCTTATCTGTTGGGGTCACATGTCACTATTTATACTGACCACTCAGCAATTAAATATTTGCTAACAAAGAAAGATGCGAAACCCTACCTTATCCATTGGATTCTGCTACTCCAGGAATTCGACCAGGAAATCAAGGATAAGGCGGGATTACACAATGTAGTGCCCGACCATCTCTCTCGTCTTATGACGAATGACACAATGACCCCACTAGATCAATTCCCTAATGAAAGCATTTTAGCTGCTACAACCCTCCCTTGGTTTGCGCCCATCGCAAACTACTTAGCAACAGAATAAATCCCCGTTGATTGGCCAAAAACAAAATGGGATAAGTTCTTTGCTGATATTAAATATTATTTTTGGGAGGAGCCAGACCTTTTCGGCATTTGTGCCGATCAGGTCATTCGATGATGTGTCCCCGATTCTGAAATCCATGATATCTTGACACATTGTCACTCAATGGCCTGTGGCGGACATTTTTCGGGCAAGAAAACTGCAACTAAAATCCTTAATGCGGGATTTTATTGGCCCAGCTTGCACAAAGATGCTCATGACTTCGTTCGGTCCTGTGTGCATTGCCAGAGCATCGGCAACATGACTCGGAAGGATATGATGCCCCTTAATCCTATTTTAGAGGTTGAAATTTTTGATGTTTGGGGTATCGACTTCATGGGACCGTTCATCAACTCTGGTGGGTATTTTTATATATTAGTCGCAGTCGACTATGTTTCTAAATGGATAGAAGCAATACCCACCTACACTAGTGATCATCGTGTGGTTGTCGAATTTCTTAAGAAAAATATTTTCTCAAGATTCGGCATACCAAAAGCCATTATCAGTGACGGAGGCTCACATTTCACCCACTCACAATTTCGTCACCTTCTTTCTAAATATGGGATTAATCATAAAATTTCCACACCATATCACCCCCAAACAAATGGCTAGGCTGAAGTTTCTAACCGGGAAATTAAAAATATTTTACAAAAGATGGTTAGGCCCAATCGTAAAGATTGGTCCACCAAATTGGATGACACTTTATGGGCCTACCGTACCGCTTTTAAAACTTCGCTTGGCATGTCTCCCTTCCATCTGATTTTTGGGAAGGCATGCCTTCTCCCGGTAGAATTAGAACATAGGGATTTTTGGGCAATAAAACAACTCAATATGGATTTATCTAACGCCGGTAACCATAGAAATTTACAATTAACTGAATTGGAAGAATTACGTAATTTTTCCTATGAAAATGCAAGGATTTATAAAGATCGAACAAAGAAATTTCACGATAAATATATTGTTCGGAAACACTTTGACGTTAATCAACGCGTTTGGCTTTTCGTTGCGAGATTACGTCTTTTTCCTAGCAAATTAAAATCTAAATGGACTGGCCCCTTTATTGTCCATAAAACATATCCATACGGCGCTGTTGACCTTTTTGATTCGAAAACTAATTCGACATTTCAAGTCAATGGCCAGCATTTAAAGCCCTATTTTGACCATACGCCTAAAATTCCGTCTGAATCTTTTAATTTTACTGAGCCAGCCACCCTTGATCACTAGTGCACATCACGCCTGGCTGAATGGCATAAAAGATAGCACTGGATGGGAGGTAACCCATCATTTTTTTCCTGCTTTCCTTTTTTTTCTTTTCTAGGTTTTTAATCATCCTAAACCCAACCATTCTTCACTAAGGTGATTCCTTTTCCCTCCTAATGCATGAGGACATGGCATATCTTAAGCATGGGGGGGTGTTTTTAAATTTGACGATCGATTTAGGATTTTCAAAACCTAAAAACATGCATTTTTTCTTTAATTTATTTCCTGCTTGCATACCAAAATATATGTATATAAATGTTGAAAACTTTTTGAGGAAAAATTTTGAAATCGGGACTAAGGTCGAAAAATTCACTTTTGGTACAATGGGACTTAATCTTTAACAAACTAAGGATGAGGATATGGATCTGATCATTAGAATTCCAGGGTCTATTTTAGACTAGATCAGATATCCTTCTCTAAAACTCCACCTGAACTCATGATAGTTCAGGTGACTTGATCCTATTTTGTAATGTGGAAAGTATTTGACTTAGTTTCTGATTCAAACACTTGCATGTTTTGAGAAACTTCTTGTGTCACTCTTCACACACAAGCCAACACTTAAAAATAACTAAAAATTTGAAAAACTCCCTTGTTTGGACTTAGTAAAAGTCTGAAGCAGGTCATTGGTTTGAGTTCCCACCGTCGAGAAGGAGGAAAATGCCTCCTTTGAGGATGCGATGTCAACATGTTACCGCCTCGGCGTTGCTCCATATCTATATTTCATATCTTTAGACGGAGCATTAAAGCGCATTTTAGCAGCTCAAGTGTCCTGGACGGTGCTCTACCTATAGTGTTGGAGCAAGAGCTTGAGTTTGCTTGGAGCGCCCCTTTCCACCGCATCGTGTTTTGGGGTTGTGAGCTCTTGGGTGGTGTCATGGACAGTGCTATCCCGAAGTACTGGCACCAGAGCGCCCTCGAGGAATGGTAACGGGAATGATGATCCCGACGCACCTGTTGTAAGACTAAGCTAAAAATAAGCATAGGGGAGAAAAAAAAAGTAATAATAAATAAATTAACACGCCTTTATAAATGTTGGCTTTTCACAAGCACAGACACAAGGTTTTAAAGGATTTTGCAAGTTGCGATCAGATTCATGAGCCAGAAAAATCCTGAAAACAAACATTTCAAGTCATCTGAATTAACAAGGGGTTAATTTGTGAATTTTCTAGAGGATATATTGATCCCGTTCTGTCTAATGGTTGAATCCAAAAATAAATCCCGACGTTTATCTTTAAGAAATCCCGTACCTCCTATGTTTTAATCTACCAATGTCCCATAATCTCTTTTTCTCCTCAAAAGTTGAAAAAATTAGATTTCCCAAAAATTCCATTTTAAGTTTTGCTAAGAGACTAGCAAAAGATAAGCATGGGGGTGTGATAAACGCCAGTTTATCATCATTCTTATGCATTAAAACAAACCAAGCTCTTAGGATTTTACTCCGCAAATGGGCTTTTGGGCTGCATTTAGTCATAAAATAGGTTAGGCATGCATTGCATTTTTTATTGTCTTTTTAATCTATTTTTGTGAGTGTTAGGGATGTATAGATTTACAGATCCCTAAAACCTTAGCACTCAAGAAGGCAAATGGTGAAGGAGAAGCCCAAACTAGCTGGAACTCAGCTTGATCCAGCTCACCACATCTGGAACCTAGCTCACTTGAACTAGGGTTAGCTCATCCCAGCTCCATTCAGCTAATCTCAACTGAATGGTACTCAAGAGAGTTCATCCTAGCTCACCCTAGCTCAAGTCAGCTCAGATCCAGCTCAACTTAGCTGAGTCCAGCTCATCTCAACTCCCACTAGTCCATAGGGAGCTCTAGCTAGCTCAGTTGAGTTGACAAGAGTTCACCCCAACTCAGATCCAGCTACATCCAGCTCCACTCAACTCTAGCTAGCTGAAGAAGAACTCATCCCAGCTCAGGAAGCTCAAGTCCAGCTCCCGAGAACTTAGCTTAGCTCAACTCATTTGAGCTAAGCTACCTTAGCTGCCTCAACCAGCTTAATTCTCCCCGGGAGCACCAGCCCTAGCTCACCTCAGCTCACTATGGTAGAAGCTAGCTCACTTTAGCTTGGCTTAGCAACTAGCAAAGAACTAGCAAGCTAAGACAACTAGAGTGCCCCATGCCTGCCTCTTCAGCAGCAGCCAGCTCCAGCTCCAGCTCCAAACTTCTCCTCCTCAGCTCCTCCCTCCAAACCCTAGCTCCAACACCTTCTCCTCTACTTCCCCTTTAGCTAAGCTAGCTTAGCTTAGCTTAGCTAGCAACCAGCTCCTTGGCCATCCACCACCTTCAAATTCAACCCTAGCTAGCTCCACCAACTTAAGCCTACCTAAGCTAGCTACCCTACTCAAGTTGGCGCCACCTCCTAGCCACCCCTTCACCCCATCATCACCACCAAAAGACACCAAAAGTTGGCACCAAAAGCTACCCTTAACCACCTCTCTTTTGGCGCCAACTTTCAGCCCTTCATCCACCCTACACCTACCCACATAACCCATCCTAGCCATCCACCTACCCCTCCTTCTAGAACCCTTCTTGGCGCCAACTTAGACCCCCTTCTAGAAGCCATTTTGGTGCCAACATCAAGGGGTGTCAACACCCATAACCACCCCTTAGGTGTCCCTTAAGGTGGCGCCAATTAACCTTGGCCATTGGATCCTTAACCACCTCCATCCTTCCATCCTAGCCCTCCATTTCAAGGGGCACCTTAACCCCCCATCCTACCCTATAAAAAGACCACTACCCACCACCATTCAAGGCATCCTTGGCTAGCAAATTCACTCTCATATTCCACCTAGAACCCCACGTCCAAGAGAGAAGAAGAAGAAGAAGATTAAGGGGATATTCTGTCCCCTTGGTGCCTTCCCCTCTTCCCTTCTCTCTTGGGTCATGCCAGCCAAAGGAGAAGCCAGGCAAGGAAGATCTTTGGAGGAGATCTTGAAGGTGGTCCACACCACCTTGGAGGAGTTTTTGAGGGTGGTGCACGCCCACCCCTTGGAGAGAGCATTGAAGGTGGTAGCTTCCACCTTGGAGGAGCTCTCAAGGAAGGAGAAGAAGGAGGCCCTCTTTTCAAGCCAAGGAGCAGCTAGGCTTGGAGCAAGAAGACTCCCTTCTTCACCAAATTTTACAAGAGGATTAGTGTTTCTTTATTTGCTTTTAAATTTGTTTAGTTCTAGTAGAAGCATTCCTCTACTTGTCCTTGAAAAAAATACTAATTCTAGTCAATTAAATTGCCTTCTTTTAGCTTTTTATCGCAATTGTTACTTTTGGTTCTAGCACTTGTTTCACCCCTTCTTCCTAATTACTCTAGGCCTCCACTTGCCTAGAGTGAGCTTAGGAAGAAGGTATTTCTATCTTTTAAATTTTAGTTAAGCAATTGTAGGTATTAGTACTTTCCGTTACAATTCGCATTTTGCCCTCGTCTTTTCAAAACAAAAAAAAAATTACATATTTAAAATACCAAAAAGAAAGTTGAGATGTGTTTTTAGCAAGAGATTTGAATTGCAATTTTTGCCTCCTTGGACGACCCTAGATACTCCCCTATCTAGGTTTATAAATTTAAAAGCGTATGCAAATTCGCGTGTTACAACGACGTTGAAAACTGGCTTTTTCAAATCACGCGTATTTCGCTATCACTATTGTTACACCTAAGTTAACTCTATTCTTACATTTTATGTTTGTTAATAACCACATTAGTTCATAAAATGATTGCATGCATCATTACCTAAGTTTACATTTATTCTATTGCATTCTATAACTTATTATGTAATTATTTTATATTTCATGCAGATCTCGCACACAGTGCTCCCTATGCATCTCCACTTAATCCACTCCATCAGGCTAATTTAAGAGTTTACAAATAATCGGGAAAGTGAGAGAGGAGGAGGATTAAATTTGCAAGAGACCATGGGGGTAAAAGAATTTCCCCCTCCCCTAACAGCCGCCGGCCAAGTTTAGTAAGCGATTTGAAAATCTCTTGACTTGTGGATGGGGGGAGGAGATAAAAGAAGGTGTTTTTGGTGAGAGGAAATGCCAGCTTCCTTTCCCCGCTGCGGGGATTCCCTCCCACATCATCTCCACCTTCACCACCATGAAGAAGGCGGGCACTGTGGAGCCAGCGAGCACCACGCACCACCAACCTATCCAACACTGCAGTTCCCTTGCACACGCGCCCTCTCAGCATACAACCACCACCGCCAATCCTTCTTTGTTGTAGTAAGCCACACCTGCCTGCTCCTCACCGCAACCACCTTCAGTCCACCACAACCTCCACGCAGCAGCAGCACTGCCTCATCCTCTCCGACCGCATGTGCGCACCCTGCAAGCAACGCAGCATCCTCCCACTGCAGCCCCTGCAAGCGTGCCCCCACCGCGTGCAAAGAACCTAGCACCATAGCCACAGCCGCCTGTAACCACAGCAGTGGCAGTGCCCTTGTGCGCGTAGCCGCAACCCTCGTAAGCGCTCCTCCAGCCAGCCCCATCACGAACCCTGCAGACATCGCAAGCGTGTGCCTGTCCATCTCCCTCTTCCTCTCTACAGCAACCTATGCGTGCCCGCAGACACCGCCTCCACAACCAGCACGTGCCTCCAGTGCACCCCCTCCATGCAAATCACTACGCGGCGCCCTCACCGCACCCACGCACGCGGCCACGCACCCATAGGCCACGCCCACAGGCAG
Organism: Thalassia testudinum; assembly: GCA_037157565.1. Classification (NCBI taxonomy): domain Eukaryota; kingdom Viridiplantae; phylum Streptophyta; class Magnoliopsida; order Alismatales; family Hydrocharitaceae; genus Thalassia; species Thalassia testudinum. The sequence continues at coordinate 42,074,170 of JAZHRO010000015.1, read as the reverse complement.
CCACAACCGTGCGCACAACACCCGTCGCCGGCATTTTTCTCCTCCACTATCCGGCCACCTCCGGCCGCCATGTCACCACCATCACGAAGCACTCGTCGAGGTGCACCATCCCGTAAACTCTCAAAGCCAACAATGCTCGGTTGTTCAAGCGAGGAGAGAGGAAGTTTCCTCTGTTTTTACTCCAATTAAAAATTACCGTCCATGCCATTGCGGGGGAGCACTATTCACTTATTTTTCTTATTATTATATTACGATAGATTTGCATGAATATCCCTCCATTCTAATTGAATTGCATGCAGTCACATTTATCTCATGACTAAGCAAACATGTATCCTTGTTATGGGGAACAAATTCTGGTTTAATTAAATTTGATGATGCTTGTCGGTATTAAGATAGCAATTCTGGTATTTCCATGGTGATGATTTTGCTTGTGCACCCTCATATTCTTGATTAATTATCTAGATTGAGAATTTATGCTGGAAATAAGAGCACTAGTTAGCATGCACATCAGTTGACATTCCTGATTACTTGATGCATCATTACTAATTTTTAATAAGCTAATTCCTCCCTGTGGAGATGACCTAACACTTCGTGGTTAGATTCTAAAAATTAAAATGTTTTGAAAAGCAATTTTCTTCCACACGATTAAATACAATGACACATCATTTTATGTTAAAGTTTTCAACGAAAACGAAGATCGCTCTTTTAGTGGAGGTGACAACCAAACTAACCTTAGGGTTTATGAAAGCACCTAGGTTAATTAGGGTTTGAATTAAGGTGATGAAATGAAACCTATTGAGGGGAAAAGAATGGGGAAGCACTTACAATGGTCTTCAACTACACTTTACTCCTTTCTACCACTCGAAGATTCCTTATCAGGGTACCTACAAGACAATAGAAGAAATAAAAGAGAGGTTAGAGATCAAATAAGTGCGAGGAATGTGAAAAATAATCAGGATCTATTGCCTCCCTAGCAACGACACCAAAATGATTAGTGAGAAAACCGTTGCAAAGAAAAGTTGAATTTTGGAAAACCCGAGTTGTTATAAAATTCGTAAGAAAATCTACTACCAAATAAATTTTAACCGAAACTCTGATGAGTCCCAGGTCAAACACGAGGAGGCTACATCAATTCTAAATCTGCAATTATATTTTTTTGTATTTTTTTTATAAAGGAAACATTCACAATGGCTATAAAAAGCTAATCTACTTGCAATACAAACAAGAGAGAGAAAGTGAGAGAGAGAGAGAAAGAGAACAACTTTTATAACTAAGATAATGTCAATTACAACTACTTGTTACAACTATAAAGCTAAAAATCTTCTCTAGAAAGCGATAAAAAGATAGGGGATGGGAGATTATCCTTCTCGACAAATGCTTGGAGGATGAGTCGGACAAACAATGCTTGGAGGAAGGAGAGCGAAGACGGAGGAAGGAGGATGAATTTGGAAGAACTGGGGATGAGGCAAAGCATCGACGTTGCAAGATCTACTTCCGAAACAGAGGTGAGAGGACAATTGATGAGAGCTTCGCAAAGGGGGTGGAAGTGGAATATTTTATTTTTTACTCTAGAAGACCTTCCCGTAGCTTGGGAGCACTCGAGCAAGCTCAAGAACTTGTTCTTAGCTCTTTGGAAGGTTGAGAGCTGAAGGAAGGGATCATGTAACGAGTGGGCATGGGTCCTATGTATGGTTGAGGACATGGGGGCAAAAGAGACACTTCACATCTTTAAAATTAAGTACAAGCCTTTAGTGACACACGCATACATCGCTGAAGCTAAACATCGGTGAAGATGCATGAAGAGACGAGGAGTGTTGGATCTTCATCGCACAATGCAGAGGCGATGTTGGATCCCGCATATTACCTGCATCAAAGAGGCGTAGCTGCTCAGCCATTGGATTACGGATCAACGACTCGGATCGCGTGCCATCTCACCTTTAGTGCACTAATGCCTCCACGTGCGATTACACGTGATCACGCACGTATGCACAGCACTCTCATCAATAGCGCCTAGCATCACCACGTAGCCACCGCTGCTACGACTCAATCTCGGTCGTATGGATGAATTTCGCCATGCCTCGCTTCAACGGAGAATTTAAGGCTTGATGAGTTTTGAACATGTGCTTATAGGATATGAACGCCTCTGTCGCCCAATGCATTGCAGCCACAGATTGTTGCATTTTTAAATTAAGGTGAACCTTCAGAGATGAGTGCTATGCTCGAGGGGTGACGTGGCTTCTTATCGACTGTTGGATCTCGATCAATAATCAAGATTTAATGGCTCAGGTGAAGGAGGCTGGTGGCTGTGCACAGCTTGGATGGTGCCATGTGGCACCATCTAAGCCGTCCATTTTCCAATGCTTGTAGATGGTGCCACGGATATTGGATTGGGTTGATTTTTGGGTTGTTGGGATACGATCATCGATCCGAACCCATCCATGCGATTGGATTTGTTGTCTAAAGTTTGGATTTTCACCACCTTGCCACTTGGCCTCTGATCTTCCTCAAATTGCATCTGATGCTATGGAGGTCCGATCGAGGCGATCTCGAAGTCATTGGACTTTGATCGTTGCCCTAATCAGATCCATACAGTTGGATCTTCAATCCAAAGCCTAGATAAATATTGCCCTGTTGCCTGACCACAAAAAGGGAAAATTAACTTATAATTTGTACAATATATTCTAAATGCAGAATGATGCATGGTTGCAATATTTATAATGTTGAATGCAATTATACTCCTAAGAACATGCAAAAATAGAATGTTTACGTGAAATAGATATGTCTACGTCACCAATCCTCACGATCCAGGCAGACTGTCTTTTGAAGGATTTTCTTAATTTCCCGATTGGAAATTTTAGCTTGTCCGTTGGTCTACGGATGGTATGACGTAGAGATTTTATGAGTGACTCCATACTTAGTCAGTAAGGTCCTGAATTGATTATGAGTAAAATGGGACCCGCCATCACTAATCATAGCCTTTGGTACACCGAACTGGCTAAAGATGTTTGTCTTTACAAAGTCCATGACCAACTTATGGTCATTGGTTCAGGTTAGGATGGCCTCAACCCATTTGGATACATAATTGACTGCAATCAGTATATATAGGTACCCAAAGGAATTGGCAAAAGATCCCATAAAATCAATGCCCCAAACATCAAAGATCTTGACTTCAAGAATTGGATTTAAGGGCATCATATCCTTCACTAGTAGAACAGGCACTATTCTCGACAAAGAATTTTTTACCGTTATACAATGGTCGCTAATAATAATATTCTTGATCGTTATTAGGTAGAATGGTCAAGAACAAGCCAATCGTTAACTTTCCCACCTACCCTGCAGTTGGTCTGGTTGCGGTCATTTGTGACCGTTTTTAATGGTCTAGAATAGTATGTGCATCGACCATTTATGACAAAACAGTTGACTATAGTCTTTTCAGAAATCGCCAAATTACAAAGTTAATTTTCAAATGCATTCGTCGACCGTTGTCTCTGGAACAGTCGAGAAATGTTAACCTAAATCGCCCATGTGTCCTTGACTCCCTCCCCCTTCCTCTCAAAACATATCCTTCCATACCTCTGTTGGAAACTTATTCCACATCTTATTTTGGTGTTAACAAAATTATTATGGATTAATGTTTGCTATTAAGTGTTTTTCAAATTTAGGTGAAGAAGCAAGGAAAATAGGAAATGATGGAGGCATGATGATGAGAAAAAGATCATGACAAGAAGGATGCAAGATGACAAGGAAGAGTCGAGAAGGAGAAGATCTTTTTCGACCTTTAGTTTCTCTAGTTTAGATTTTATATTTATAGATTGTATATGCCTCTTAACAGAGAATCATAACTTAGATCGTAAAATCATTTAGAGATAAATTAGGATTTATATTGCGAACATTTTCAAAGTACGTAATGGATTAAAACACTTAAAACAGGTACTTGTAAGCAAGTACCGGTACTGTTCATCAGTACTAGTATTTGCAAGGCACAAGTTTGAGAATTTTATGGGAACACCATCATGAGCCCTAACTAGCTCATTTTGACCTAGAAAAGAGAACAAAAGCTCCTACATAACCAAGGGCTTAATTCAAGGAATAACTGTTCTGAGAGGAAAATAAGCAACAAAGGGTAAAACTGTAATTTTACCATTACAGAACATCAACGAGATTTCTCAGGGGCTAAACATAGGTCAAATGGTCTTAACAAGATAAAAATTGGGTTGGTTCAATCAGAAAAAGGTTAATGTGCAATCTAGGAATTAAATGACTTCTTGTAACCCTAAAATAGACCCACTTAATCTAACAAGGTTCTAGTAAAGATTAAATTCAACTAAATCCTCTAAAATTCATGGAAAAATAGCCCCTAGGGCTTAGAACCTTCAATTTGGCCTTTGGAACCTTTTTTGACCTAAATATGGGTCCTACTTAGATATTTGCCCTAAATTGGGTTTCTATGTAAAATGCCCAAGCAAACATGGTCAAACCTAAAATCCAACTTCACCATTGAATTCCTTAGGTCTAAATTAGGTTTATACCAAAATTTGGACCAAAGGGGAGTTCACCTTGACCTACTTTGCAAAACAGTCCAACCCAATTACTTTTAGACCCCTAGCTTTTGAAAACCTTGCAAAGACCCCCTAACTTCCTCGCCATTCTTTGCATTTAGGTCCCTCCACCATTATAGCGGAAGAGTCCTACTCTGACAAGGATTCCAGAGGGAATTTCTCCTTGATTCCTCTGAGACCCTCTCAAATTTGAAAGGGAGATTCTCTAAGGAATCCCCGATCGGATGAATGTAATTTCATGCCTTGATTCCCACCCAATGTCCCATGTGAACGCATGAGATATTTGCGTATCTCACACATTCCATCTTCTCTTACCAAGCATGAGGATACCTGTGCTTGGAAGCTTGCTTACCAAGCACAAGTCCCTCTGCCAAAGGCTATAAAAGAAGCCCCAGGCTCGGCCATCCATTCTTAGCTTGGTTTGGTCGGAAACCACCCCCCATTTCATCTCTTCTCCTTCAGCCAAGCATCCAGTGAGCTCTGGCGACATCTCCTCCCTCTTCTCATCGCTCTGCCACAATACCAGTGGCAGAGACATCTTCGCCTCCTTCGTCCGCGTCGCGCCGTATCTGCACACGCGCCAAATACCCCCTCGCCGTCGTCGTCACCCCTCTACTGGACCTTAGTCTCTGGTGGCAGTAGGTATGCGCCAACGTCCATCTCACCTCCCTTCATCCTTAAACTAGGTTAAATTTCTTTCCCTCTCTCTTCTCTTCATTTCCCCCTTCTTTATTTCTATTTTCGACACTCAACCACCGTAGACCACCACCATCTTCTCCACCTCCGGTAGACCACCGGTGAGGTGTCTCCATCACCTCCACACACCCATCCACGTCGCCAAACCCCTCAGAAGCTCCACCACCATCCACTAATCACTTCCCCCATCTCCATCAACTGCCATAACCTCCACAATCTCCCCTCGACCAAACCCACCTTCATAGCCACAGACTGACCTAGGCACGCATGCCTAGGCCACCCCATGCCATGACACCCACCTAGACACCTTCGCCATGCCACAGCGAATCTTGCTAAGTATTTTAACAGGGTCGTGCGCCGTATTCATGTTGACAGGGTTTCAACCTCGGCCGCCATTGAAGCAGCTGTGAAGCTTGCTTGCAAGCTTCAATCAGGCACCCGCGCCCCAGGTCCTAGGTTCTAGGCAGTGTGGAATTACCACATGCTTACATTCAGCCAGTAATTGGTTTTGAGGGAGCATTGTAGCCACAACAATTAGGCGAGGCATCCTCTTGCGAGCTCTAGCGAAGCGAGTGGGACTTTTAGTCCCACCTCAGAAAGTTTGGAGCGTGCTAAGCGGTATAACATGAATTTGTGTCAAAGGCTCTTTGCCTCTGAACACAGGGTGAGGTCCCCTCGCCCACATACCCGCATTGTCCATGCTCACTCCTCCGCGGACCTGGCTGACCTGACCCGATAACCCTGCATTCCTCGCACACCACCCACGTTGATGCGCCTGGACCCGGGTGTGCTTACCCGACCTGTATACTCAAGAATGGCTCTGGGAGAGTGAGTCTAAGAGAGAAAAGAGAGAGAGAGTTCGTGAGGGAGGGCAGGGGTAGGTTTTGCACTTGTGTGCAGGGAAAGGAAGAAGGAAGAGGAAGCTGAAGCTAAAGAAGCTAAGGGCAAGATGAGCCCCAGTGGAAGCTGAGGATCTGAAGGCAAAGTTGAAGAAAAAAGGAGCTGAGGGCTTAAGGCAGAAGAAGCTGCAGAGGATGTTAAGGAAGGAAGGAGAAGGCACTATAGCAGAGAGGGCAAAAAGAAGAAAGAAGATCCAAGGAAGGAGAAGGCACGGCTAAAGGAGAAAGAGGAAGCTGAGGGAGAAGTCAGAAGAAGAAGAAGATGGCTCGGCTGAAGTTAGAAAACGACAAAGAAGTGAAAGCTAAGGAGGAAGCTAAAGAAAGAATCCAAGGAAGGAAGAAGAAAGCAGAAGACATTAGAAAGAAGAGAAGCCAAAGAAGAGCCAGAGAAAGAAGAAAAAGGCAGAGAAGAGAAAAGAAACCAAAGAAGAAGCAAAAGAAAGACTTTTTATCCAATTCTTCCCAATTTCTTTCTTTTGCTACATTTTATTATTCATAACTTCATGCTTTACATTCTAAATTAGGTTTTGAGTAATTTTATGTGTTCAAATTACATCTATTGAGATTAGTGCATAAATTCCATTTGCTCCCTGTGTTCGACCTCGAACTTAACATTCGAGTAATAAAATTTATTTATTTTCAAGGCGATTTCAACTATACTACGACGCGTCATCTTCTTTTATAAACCTAACTTCGACCTCTGTCAACATTTTGGCGCCGTTGCCGGGGAGCAACGCGCAATTCATCACTAATCTCTGCATTATTTTTATATTTGAGCACTAACTTGCCCTATTTGCTTTATTGTGATTTTTGTGAGGTATTTCACGAGGAGATCTCCCACGCGAATCAACCACTCCAGGGTAGGTAAATTCTCTTTTCTTCCCTAATCCATCTCCTAATCCTGGGAAGACAAAAGGAAGCAATCAAAATAGGAATCACTTGCCTTCCTTTTATAGTAATTACCATTTTTAAGGCAAAAGTTTCCTGATTTTGTAAAAATTCTTTCAAAACTTATTGAAGTTGAAGTGATTTTTAGAGATCCTACCCCACAAATTCCTGTGCTTATTAGGGATCATGCTTAATTTCTAAATCTCCATGGACTACACACTTCTTGTTTGAAGTCCAAAGAGAACTATGAAAAATCAAAGAGGATTGGAAATAGAACCAAATTAGGGTTTCTACAGTAGGGTTTTGAAATGCTAGTTCACACATGCTTGCATAAAAAGAAATAAACCCACCCGCACTTGTGTACTACCCAGGCCTTTGCTTGAAAGGATTTAACCAAGACGAACCCTAAAAATAAGCTCTAAAATCACTTGAACCTTAGAAATCTTGGACCTAATAACGTGGGAGTCAAATCAGGGTAATTTCTAGGTCTTGACCTAGAATCATTTTGCCATCTTTTAGGATAGGTCAGGTGAAGTTGACCCCTCGTTGGGTCAACCAACCTTGAAATTAGGTCACAAAACCAAAAACATCTAAAGTTCAAGTGGAAACCTAAAGCACCTTCAATCTAAAAAGTGGTAGACTTAAGAGGTCAAGGTCCCCATTCTGGTCTACCTGGAATCTCAGTGACAAGAGAGGTCGGGTGGGGGAAACCCTGTAACCCGTGGGGATGCTCTACCATGTAGGGGTCTTTATGGGACTCTCCCTCTCTGGCTGCCCAGGTAATTCTCAGGTGGACGAATTTCCAATCCAGGGGTATCATCCGCCCTGAACCTCCATAGTCATCCAAACATCTTTGGGTGCCTTGATTGGGTCAAAAACACATCCAGTCCCTCATCCCTTCTCTTTAGAGCACACACATTAATTTTCAAGTGGGATTCTCTATTCAGATCTAATCACTTTACAACTTGATTCTACATCTTGATCCGAATTCTGATTCTACATCTTGATTCCACCTTCTGATCCAACTATGTAGCCGAGTTACTTAGGATTACCATTCAAGAAACCTGAATCACAAAGATCCATGAGAGATAGGATGATTGAGGATGCCCTTGAATTCTATGAAATTGAATACAAAACCTCAACACCAATAGAAGACATTCAGGTTAGTGTACCAACAACAACTTTCATCATAAACTGTGCCCAAGTGTTATTGATAGAAGCCACAAAAGGATCAACCCGAGACACTCTCATAACGGGTTACATTGAGATAGAAAAATTGCATAACTTTGAATACCTTCAATGCATGACAAATCCTTTACTATGGGAACAACACCAAGATGATCTTGAAAAATGGGAAGAAATGATAAGATTATTGAAACAAGTCATCGATCAGCAATACCCGTACATACCCCAAACAAATGATGAACCATCTTGGAATAGTATTGAGGATCAATCCAATTTCCCAAATCTCGGGTTTGAGGCACAGAGTTGTTGTGGATTCCCAACCCAGATAGAGTACAACATGCCTGATCTTGAAATAGGTTGGGAAGTTCCAATTGCAGGAAAACACAATGTTGAGCCAACCCTAGACCCTAGATCACCAAGCATAGAATTCCAAAACTCCTGAAATGATGAGATTAAAACTGAACCTCTCGAGGGTGTAAATCCCGCCCCTTATTCTAATAAGGTGACCCTCGAAGGAAATTCAGACCTAGATTCTAGTGATTCAACCCACATCCTAAGCCTAGAATCTGGATCTGAAACTTATTGGGAAGATTACGAGCCCCCGTTTGTCGAAGATCAAGTTTTCAATGAAGGATATGATTCCAAGCCTCTATTTGATGAATATCCCTCTCCAACATCCTCAGAGAATCAGATCGATTTTTCGGAAGTCACACCATTTACGATACAGAAATCGAGGAGTTGGACAAGTGGGGTTTTGATTGGGTCTTTCCTACCAGCCTAGAACCTGAGCCTAGACCAAATAAGAACATCTTTTTGAGCTCATAATTTACATATAAGCTAGACCCCAGTCAGGCTACTAAATCTGCATCATGTGATTTATTCTATGGTGGAACATTGATCTCGGATCTCATTCAGAACTTGATTTTCGCAATATCTCTGATGATTTCGAATCTTACCATGATTTCAGAGACACTCTGCTTCCTGAATACAACGAGCCATTCTACAACCTCAGCTCACATGACTCATTCTCCGACTCTGACTCTAAGGTCCCGAATCCAGAGATCACTGATTTAAGTTCAAGTTCCAGTGAGATGGAATCATTTCTTTTTGATCCTCAGGAATCAAAACCAGAAAATGCCAAGAGTGACTGCAACCCAGAGTTCAAATCTTTTCTCGATTCAAATTTCCATCATCCTATAGACACTCTTTAGGCATTCACCTTTGACTTTGAAAGCTACTACTAGGACTCTCTCAATGAAACCACCTGTCACTCCTTTCTAGAAGAGCCCTCATACACAATTCTCATTGAAGCCACCTCTTCCACACATACAAAACCCATCCAAACACATTTTCAACCCCAACCCGCAACCGGACTCAATTTCTATTCCGATTCCCCTCTTACTGAGCCGATTGCAGATGATTCAACTCCGCATCTATACTGGGTATCAAACATTGATCAGACTAAAGACCATGCTCCATCATTCTCTAATCACCCCTGTAGGGTTTTCCTGTCATTCACTGATCATTTCACAAATCCATACTCTAACCAAGCTGATCCGACTCAGCCAAAACCCGAATTTACACTTCCACATCCATCCGAGCTCCATAGCAAATGGTGGGTTCCACATCTTTTGATCTACATTTATCAACCCACCAAATTAATAGGATTTGGGCTGGATCATCAGCCAGTGGATCTCAACAAGCACCTGGTTGGACCAACCAGGCTCTTAATCAAGGTGCTTGTTCTACAAAACTCTACTGATTTGACCACTCCCTCTCCATCCCATTTCCAGCTTGGCTGAAGGCATTGAATTTAGCGCCTAGCGGGAGGCAACCCGTCAATCCAAAAACTCGAGATCCATCTGATTATCTATCTGTACTCCACATCTATTGCACCCTGAGTTCAGCCTTAGACCAGTCGATCCCACCTCTAGTACACGTACCAGAGCTTGAAATCGTCTACAACAGTCATTCCCAATCCAGTCGCCCACCCGATAAAATCCTGTTCTAAGTCCCTGGACCCAATACTGTTTTCACACCCTCCGTTTATAATGACATTGCAAAACTTAGGCATGGGGGGTGGTAAAGTGCATACATCCAAAAATCAAGAAAAGTCAGAAGGATTCTCACAAAAAATTACATATGTCAAAAATACCTAAAAAATAGAAAATTATGAAAAAGAATAAAAAATTGGAGGAGGGGAGAAAAGTTTTAGGCCATGAGGAGGAAAAGAACAAAATGCAAAAAAGGATCACAAAATTAAAAAAAAAAGGGAAAAGAGATAGTCATTAGTAAGAGATTAAGGGATTAACTAAAGTTCTAGACCACATCAAGGTAAAGAAAAAAATAGAAAAAAAGTGCTAATGAGACACAAAGAGAGATTAGTAGGAATGCTAATCTTAGGCCTTTTTGGGCTAGACTCTTAGGCTTAAAAATTCAAGTATCCACTAAGATCTAGATAATCCTCAAGAGGTTGGGGAAAATGCGAAGCTTAAGTATTAGGTCTAAGGCTTAGGGAGTATTCGACTTCGTTAACTGACCTTTGGTTTGCAGGACTCGGTAACCTAAGCACCCCAATCCACACACAGTCTGGTTCAGTGCGCATAACTATCAAAATCATGCAAAGGCATTCAAATATTCTGAAAAAAGTTACCTAGATAAGGAGTGGTCGATCAACACAAGTTGATTTGGACGAGTTCCCAGCACGGAGAGGTGGGAAATTCCCCTCAAAGATGCATAACAACACATCGTCTCCTCGATGCTTGTCTCCTAGAATATTTACATATCCTACTGGGGGCACGTAAGCACCCTGCTGGTTCAGATGCCATGGGTGGCATTATCACGAAATGTCGATTGCCAGGGTCTGGATTTGGCTATGGAATGCCATGGGTAGGATTATCTCGACATCTCGAAAGCCATGGTTCTAAGGGTTGTCATGGACGGTGCTATCACGAAGCATCAATTGCCAGGGACCTTTGAGGATTGATGATGGAGATGAGGAATCCAATACAGACCATGTTGAGAAGCCAATCCGAAGCTAGAAATAAAAAGAAAAGAGAGAGAAAACTCTCCAAAAAAATAAATCCTTTGTCTCTCTCTTACAAAAAATGCACTGCAAACTGAACCGAGGCTAAAATATGTCTTAAGCACAGGTGCTTTAACCACGGAGTCCAACGAACCTTAAGATAGTTCTTGCGGGCCTTAAAACCTTCGCGAAGGACCGGGGCTAGAGCCGGTCAGGTCCGGATCATGGTTGGTACTTGAGTACCTCTAAGCCTCTTGTCGGCACTCTAACCTAAACAAAAGAAAAAGAAAAAGCACTTATCATGAATTGTAAAAGAAACTCATGGTCCAGAACAGAAGTTAAAAACTTAAAATTTTGCTAAGGGACTAGCAAAAGCTAGGCATGGGGGTATGATGGGAACACCATCATGAGCCCCAACTAGCTCATTTTGACCTAGAAAAGAGAACAAAAGCTCCTACATAACCAAGTAAATGACCTAATTCAAGGAATAACTGTTCCGAGAGGAAAATAAGAAACAAAGGGTAAAATTTTAATTTTACCATTGCAGTACAACAACAGGATTTCTCAAGGGCTAAAAATATGTCAAATGGTCATAAAAAGATAAAAGGTGGGTTGGTTCAATCAAAAAAGGGTTAGTGTGCAATCTAGGAATTAAATGACTTCTTGTAACCCTAAAACAGTCTCACTTCACCTAACAAGGTTATGGTCAGGATTAAATTCAACTAAACCCTCTAAAATTCATGGAAAAATATCCCCTAGGGTTTAGAACCTTCAATTTGACCTTTGGAACCTATTTTGACCTAAATAGGGGTCCTAGTCAGATATTTGCCCTAAATTGGGTTCTTATGTAAAATGCCCAGTCAAACGTGGTCAAAACTAAAATCCAACTTCACCATTGGATTTCTTAGGTCTAAATTAGGTTTATACCAAAATTTGGACAAAAGGGAAGTTCACCTTGACCTACTTTGCAAAATAGTCCAACCCAATTACTTTTAGACCCTTAGCTTTTGAAAACCTTGTAGAGACCCCCCTAGCTTCCTTTCCATTCTTTGAAATTAGGTCCCTCCACCATTACAGTGGAGGAGTCCTACTCCGGCGAGGATTCCAGAGGGGATTTCTCCCTGATTCCTCAGAGACCCTCTCAAATTTGAAAGGGAGATTCTCTGAGGAATCCCCGATTGGATGAACGCAATTTCACTCCTTGATTCCCACCCAATCTCTCATGCGAATGCAAGAGAGATTTGGGTATCTTGCACATTCCATCTCCGTCGAGGATACCCGTGCTTGGAAGCTTGCTTACCAAGCACAAGGCCCTCTGCCAGAGGCTATAAAAGAAGCCCCAAGCCTGACTGTCCATTCTTAGCTTGGTTTGGCCGAAAACCACCCTCCAATTCGTCTCTTCTCCTCCAGCCAAGCATCCAGCGAGCTCCAGTGACATCTCCTCCCTCTTCTCATCACTCTTCCACAATACCAGTGGCAGAGACATCTCTGCCTCCTTCGTCCACGTCACGTTGTACCTGCACACGCGCCAAATACCCCCTCGTCGTCGCCGTCACCCCTCTACTGGACCTTTGTCTCCGGCGGCGGCAGGTACGTGCCAGCCGCCATCTCACCTCCCTTCATCCTTAAACTATGTTAAATCTCTTTCCCTTTCTCTTCTCTTCATTTCCCCCTTCTTTATTTCTATTTTCAACCCTCGACCACCGCAGACGACCACCATCCTCTCCACCTCCGGCAGACCACCGGCGAGGTGTCTCCCTCACCTCCACACACCCATCCACCTCACCAAACCCCTCAGAAGCTCCGCCACCATCCACTGATCACTTCCCCCATCTCCATCAACCGCGATAACCTCCACAATCTCCCCTTGACCAAACCCACCATCACGGCCACAGATTGTGCCACGCCACCCACCTAGACACCTTCGCCATGCCACAGTGAAGCTTTCTAAGTATTTTAACACGACCGTGAGGCCGTATTCATGTTGACAGGGTTTCGACCTTAGCCGCCATTGAAGCAGCTGTGAAGCTTGCTTGCAAGCTTCAATCAAGCACCCGCACCCCAGGTCCTAGGTTCCAGGCAGTGCGGAATTACCACACATACACATTCAGCCAGTGATTGGCTTTGAGAGAGCACTGCAGCCACAACAATTAGGCGAGGCATCCTTCTGCGAGCGCAAGCGAAGTGGGTGGGACTTTTAGTCCCACCTAGAAAAGCTTGGAGCACGTGAGTGGTATAACATGAATTCGTGTCAGAGGCTCTTTGCCTCCGAACACGGGGTGAGGTCCCGTCGCCCACATACCTGCCTTGTTCGTGCTCACTCCTTCGCGGACCTAGCTGACCTGACCCGATAACCCTGCACTCCTCGCGCACCACCCACACCGGTGCACCTGGACCTGGGTGCGCTTGCCCAACCCGTATACTCGAGTATGGCTCTGGGAGAGCGAGCCTAAGAGAGAAAAGAGAGAGAGAGTTCGCGAGGGAGGGTAGGGGTAGGTTTTGCACTTTTGTGCAGGGAAAGGAAGAAGGAAGAGGAAGCTGAAGCTGAAGAAGCTAAGGGCAGGAGGAGCCACAGAGGAAGCTGAGGATCTGAAGGCAAAGTTGAAGAAAGGAGTTGAGAGCTTAAGGCAAAAGAAGCTGCAGAGGACGCTAAGGAGATGGCACTGTAGCAGAGAAGGCAGAAAGAAGAAAGAAGATCCTAGGAAGGAGAAGGCACGGCTGAAGGAGAAAGAGGAAGCTAAGGGAGAAGTCATAAGAAGAAGAAGAGTGCTCGGCTGAAGTTAGAAAAAGACAAAGAAGAGAAAACTAAGGAGGAAGCTAAAGAAAGAAGCCAAGGAAGGAAGAAGAAAGCAGAAGACATCAAAAAGAAGAGAAGCCAAAGAAGAGCCAGAGAAAGAAGAAAAAGGTAGAGAAGAGAAAAGAAACCAGAGAAGAAGCAAAAGAAAGACTTTTTATCCAATTCTTCCCAATTTCTTTCTTTTACTACATTTTATTATTCATAACTTCATGCTTTACATTCTAAATTAGGTTTTGAGTAATTTTATGTGTTCAAATTACATCTATTGAGATTAGTACATAAATTCCATTTGCTCCCTGTGTTCGACCTTGGACTTAACATTCGAGTAATAAAATTTATTTGTTTTCAAGGCGATTTCAACTATACTACGACGCGTCATCTATCTTTTATAAACTCGACTTCACCCTCTGTTAACAGAATTCGTCTCAAACTATGAACAACAAGTACCGATACCAACCATGAGTACCGGTACATGTTGGCCATAGGTTGAAGCCTTAATTATGGCCTGAACCTTACAAGTATCGGTACCCATGATGAGTACCCGTATAGGTAGGTTACTGTGCCCAAGGAATTTCAAATCTGGGAGTCACAAGTACTGGTACCAATGATGTGTACCGGTGCCAAGACTCATGTACTGGTGGCAATGAGCTGCTAGTACTGGTACAAGTACTTTATTACCGGTACCAGCTAGCCGTTGGCCCAAAACAGAATGGCTGGAATATTTATTCTGATAATGTGAACGTTGGGAATTAAATCCCAACGTCTAGTAGACGAGTATCCTAGGTCTTAAACTCTATAAAATGACCCTAGGACTCTTTGTTTGAACACAAGATATACGAGAGACATAAGAGATGATTCTAGAGCATATAATTCATATTTTCCACCACATGTTCAAGAGAAGAAATTGTGTTTGTTGTTTTCCAATCATGCTACGCTTTTGCAAACACATTGACGTGTTTTCTCACATATGTTTCAGGGCGATTCACATTCATTCTAAGCTCTCGAATCGGTAATATCATTTATATATTGTTGAGAGGCTTAGGTTCTTGTTGTAAGATTTATGTTTCTTTCTTACACTTGTATTTCATTTGTTTTTGAGCATTTGATCGTTGGGTTCTAACAAACCCATTTTTGTACTTGGGTTGAGGTAACCCGTTAATTATCTCAGTTAGTAAATTGATTCTCTCGGGGTTGAGAGAATCGGGTTAAAAACCCTAAGCTGGGAGGCTTAGGTAGTGGAGTACCCAAGGGAAGAGAACCACTATATATATTGTGCCAATTTTCTGTGGTTTGATTATTTGTGCAAATCTTTTTTTGTATTACTAATATTTTGTTTAAGTATTTGTGCAAGTAGCCATATTCCATATATCAGATCCTATCAAGTGGTATCAGAGCAAGTAGCGAGAAGTAAAAACCCTTATTTGCAATGGCATCAACCTCAAAGCGCACTGAAGGACAATCGTCGACCTGTCCTTATTTCGATGGGTCGGATTATGGGTATTGGAAGAGGAGGATGCAAGTCTTCCTTAAAGCAATGGATGAGGAGTCGTGGACACTCATTCAAGAGAAATACTCAAATCTGGAACTGCAAGAAGGAGTGGCATGGATGACAGATCAAAAGAAGAAAATTGTCAGCAATACGAGGGCGATGAACACACTTTATTGTGCATTGTCAAGGGAAGATATCAACCGTATCTCAGCATCTAAGTCAACATTTGAGATATGGAACACACTTCAAATCACCTACAAAGGTACTAACAAGGTAAAAGAAACCCGTATTTCTATTCTAACCGAAGAATATGAGTGTTTTAGGATGATAAAAGGTGAAACGATCAAAGACATGTACACGAGGTTTGGGGAAATAGTTAACCCCCTAAAGAACCTTGGAGTGAAGTTCACAGGAGAGCATCTTATAAGGAAGATCTTAAGATCTCTTACAAGTGATTGATCTCCAAACACCACAACCATCCAAGAGGCAAAGGACCTCTCCACTCTCCCATTGGATGATCTAGTTGGTAGCCTTATGGCTTACGAAGTCCAACTAGAAAACATGAAGAAGAACGAGGAGATGTCTAGCAAAAAGGAAGAATATTGCTTTTAGTGCAATTAAGGAGGACTCAGACTCAATAACCTCAGAATCCGAAGATGAAGAAATGGAGATGCTTACTACGAAATTCTAGAAATTTCTCAAGAAACAAGGTAAGCAAGTCAATAAAATTTCAACTAATATTATTTGCTATGAGTGCAAGAAAAAGGGCCACTTGCGAAAGGATTGTCCCTTAAACAAGGAGGACAATAGGAAAGAAACAAAGGAGCTCAAGAAGAAGAAGAAGAAGAAAGCATTTAAAGTGACATGGGATGATAGCGACTCTGACATGGACACCGACTCCAGTGAATCGGATGAAGACGAGGTGGCACACCTTTGTCTTGTTGCAACTTCAGAAGATACAGAAGAAGAGGTAAACCCCGATTTTTCATTTGAAGAATTATTAGAAGCATATGAAGAGCTATATCATAAATCTAAGTCATTTAGAAAAGAAAATAAGGTTTTAAAGAATAATTACTATTGAAACGCCAAAGTACTATGCTATCGGATTTGGTTTTGAAAACCTGTCGTTGTAGTTTGAATGGCGAAGAACTCAGGTTCAACAAATAAAATTTATACCGGAATAGAAATCCCAGGTCGAACTCAGGGAGGCTACGTCAATCAAAATTCGAAATTATATTTTCTTTTGTTTTTGTTTAAAGGTGGAGTAATTAAAATGTAATGGAATCAATATAAACAATCAGAGAAAGAGAGAGACAGAGAGAGAACATCCACTTGAAGTTGCAAAATGTTTGTACATCTAAGAAGCGAGAAAATACACTAGAAAGCAAGAAAACTATTACAACTAGAAAGTAGGAAAATTCTACTCTAGAAAGCTGGAAAAAGGAATGGGAGAGAGAAATTACCCTCCTCGACGATCGCTTGGAGGATGAGCCGGACGAGACAACACCTAAAAGACAAGGAACGGAGTGGGAAGAAGGAGGTCGAGGCAGGAGGAATGGGAACGAGGTAGCACGTCGTCATCGTTGCGGGATCTACTTCCGAAATGGGGGCAAAAAATTGATTTTATCTCTTGAGGAGCATCCCCAGTGTGCGACAAGCTTCTCTTGAGCTCTGGAGAGAGAGAGAAGAGAAGGAAGGGATGAGAAATTCATATGGAGGGGGTCTCCTTTTATAGTTGCAAGGAGTGGGGGCATTTTGGTCATTACAATTTGAAAGACATTAATTCAGAACCTTTAGTGAAGCCTGAACGTGGCCTTCATGTGCGCACGCCGCTCGCCTCCTCGCCTCTGCATCGCGCAATGCACGCGCACATCTGTGTGCTTACAGCCATCCAATCAAGAGATCGGACGACTTAAACAATCTCCGCTCGCGCTGTGCGCCCATGTGTGATCTCGCATCAACGCCGTGCATCTGATCACGCGTGGGCGCTATCGGCCACTCAGCGCTGCACGATCTCCATCGCACGGCTCTGCTCACCCACGTGCCTGCTCGCCCGCTTTCCAATTTGAGGCCCCTGCAACTTTGAACGCGCACCTCGCATTTCGCATAGCGCACTCGACCAACGCGCTACGGGCACTTTTGAGTCGTGCGGAGAATTTGTGCACGCGGTTTCGCAACCATTGGATGAGCATCCAATAATCGAGATCGAGCGAGCGAGTGAAGAAGGAAAGGTACCTGCGGGTCCTTGGGGCCGATCAGGTGGCTGAGATGGTGCCATCTTGGCCATCCATCTTCTGAGTATTGTGGATGGTGCCACGAGTGTCGGATTGAACCGATTTTTCCGCCATTAAGCTGCGATCATCGATCCGAATCTATCCATGCGGTCGGATTTTTCATCTAATGTGTGGATTAACACCATATTAGCCCTTGATCTATAGGGTTCCTCAGTCTCTATCTAGTACTACGGATGTTCGATTAAGGCGATCTTGGAGTCATTGAACTTTAATCGTTGCCTTGATCAAATCCGTACGGTTGGATCTTCAATCCGAGGCCCCGATAAAAAGTGCCCCTATCCCTGATCATAAAAGGGAGACAATTACTATATAATTTATACAACTTAATCTAAATGCATGATTATGTATGTTATGCACTATTTACAATGTATGATGCTATTGTGATACTAAGAACATGCATTAATAGACATTTTAGGTTAATCAGATATATGCACATCACACCCCCATGCATATCTTTTTCTAGTCTCTAGCAAAAACTACATGCTATTTATAAAGAATTAGGTTGGATTACTTGGGAATAAGTTATTTTCAACATTAAGAAATTCTTTTGCTCAGGATCTGAACTTTCAAAGACACAACGGCGCCTGGGTATCTGCCAAAATGTAGACCGCCTCAAGCCCTCACCTTATTCAAAGAAAATTTTCTTTTTCTCTTTTTCTTCTTTTCTAATTTTTTTTTTGGATTTTTTGAGTTTAGGGTTAAAGAGTGGCTTTCTATGGCCATTCAACTCACCCAAGATTTGATGAGAACCCTAAGTTTAAAGCATCTTATTGTGAATGTGATAGACTTGTTGATCGGTAATTAAAACATATTTTAGGTTTCAACGCCTCTAGGTGACCTTAAAAAGAGAGTTCTGCCTAAAGGTATATCTTTACAACTGATAGCTTTCTCTCTACTTTTATTTTTATGGGATCAACACAAGGGTGAATCTAGTGTATATCTCTCCAATTTATTCTACTTATCCACTTCTTCCTAAGTGTTTTGGAAATTTTCAGTGCATTTCTTGAGCTGGGTTCTGGACAATCGGTCGATGAGCTGTTACCACCGATAACTTGCCAGCCATAATCGTGCAGCGAAGTGTGGCTTATTTCTTTTATTTTCTTTTTTTATTTTCTCCTTTTCTTTTTCTTTTCTTTTTGACTTTATTTTTTTTCTTTTTTTTTTAAGTAGGTGGCTTCCCTGGTCTAAGATTTACCTAAAGGCAGCAAGAAGAGAATGGTCAATGACTAGGCTCTGGAAAACCTACCTATGGGTTGTTACCCACAATAACATGCCAGCCATATCACCCTAGAAGGTTCATTAGCTACCCAACTTCCATTAAAACTGCCAATCAACAAGTTAGTGAGAAGATAGTGTGTAGATGCTTTAGACTTAAAGTTCCCTCAAATCAAAGTGTGGGTTGATAAGTTGTGTACTTATCACCCAAACTTATTTAATCAAATTACAATAAAATTAAGATGCCGACTCGAAAAATAAATCCACATTTTAGTAGATACATGGGCTGATTAAGCCCAAAGACTTGAAGGGTCTTTGTGTTCAGATCCTAATGTAATATTTCCTAAGATTGAAAAGTCCTAATGTCCAAGTACTCCTTCCCAATTCAATTTTTTTTTAATGTATAAATAAGAAGAGAAATAGAATTTACAAGAATTTCACAAAGCTGACAAAAGGACTCAAAAATGAATCCACCCCCGCATGCCTAGCTGATGCAATGTCCACATTGAGAAAAAGAAACATGAAAGGAAGGGTAGAGTACGGAAGATATCACCTGAATATGAAGCTCGAGTCAGCTCTGAGTCATATGTACAACTGCTAAGTTTAATGCCGTCAGCTAGGCGAAGTCTAGCCAAAGAAGTCACATCATGGCTAGAGCAATTGTGTCTGAGACGGGTTCTGGAAGAGTACGGTCAATAACAGGCTTCAGACGTTGACCATTACTTTGAATGAATTACCTATCTTCGGGTCAAAGATCTGAATAGCTCCATTTGGAAAAATCTGGTCAATAATGAATGGGCCATTCCATTTCGATCTAAGTTTGCCGAGAAAGAGCTTAAGTCGAGAATCGAATAACCAAACCTTCTGGTTCGGCTCAAAGCTCTTATGGGAAATCAATTGGTCATGTAGAGCTTTGGTCCAAGCCTTGTAGATCTTGGCATTCTCATATGCATCATTTCTAAGCTCCTCCAACTTAGATAGTTGGAGTTTCCTGATCTTCCCGGCTAAACTCAGATCTAGATTGCACTGCTTGGTTGCCCAAAATGCCCTATTTTCAATCTCTACAGGTAAATGGCACACCTTTCCATACACTAGATGAAACGGAGACATGCCGATGGGTGTTTTATATGCCGGACGGTAGGCCTAAAGAGCGTCCTCAAGCTTTGGAGTCCAATCTTTGCGATCAGGCCTAACCATTTTCTACAGAATATTCTTGATCCACCGATTGGAGATCTCGGCCTGTCCATTCGTCTAAGGATGGTAAGGTGTGGAGATTCTGTGATTAACCCTGTATTTAGCTAGCAAATTACGAAACTGGGCATTAGTAAAATGAGTGCCACCATCACTGATAATGGCCCTTGGAATCCCGAACCTGCTAAAGATGTTCTTCTTGACAAAATCGATGACCACCCTGTGGTCATTGGTTCAGGTGGGAATCGCCTCAATCCATTTGGACACGTAATCAACAGCGACGAGAATATACTAATGTCCAAATGAAGGAAAGAAGGGCCCCATGAAATCGATGCCCCCAAACGTTGAAGATTTTGATAGGAAGAATTGGGTTTAGGGGCATCATATCTCTCTTAGTTATGCTCTCGAGTGCGTAGCATCGAGAACACGACCTTGAGAAATCTTGGGCATCCATGAATAAAGATGGCCAATAGAATCCAGATTGCAAAATTTTTGCAGCCGCCTTTTTCCCGGAGAAGTGTCCACCACATGTAGATGCATGGCAGAACTCAAGTATACTGTTGAATTCATTCTCCGGAACACATCGACGAATAATCTGATCAGAGCAGATGTGGTACAGATCATGGTCCTCCCGGAAGTAATATTTGGCCTCAAATTTGAGTCTATCCCATTGTTGCTTGGTCCAATCCTGGGGGATTTGACCAACAGCCAAATAATTAACAATGTCAGCAAACCACGGGGTTTGGACACCTGAAACTGTAAGGATGGTTTCATCCGGAAAAGTATCAGCAATCGGGATGTCTGGACGAGAAGAATCACTCAAAAGTCTTGACATATGATCTGCCACCACATTTTGTACCTCGAATTTATCCTTAATTTCAAGATCAAATTCTTGAAGCAGAGGAATCCAACAAATAAGCCGAGGTTTGGCATCCTTTTTGGCCAAGAGATGTCTCAACGCTGAGTGGTCTGTATAAATAATGACATGAGACCCCAAGAGATAAGCCTTGAATTTCTCCAAAGCAAATACTACGGCTAGTAATTCCTTCTCAGTAACAGTGGAATTCCTCTAGGCTTCATCCAGAGTTTTACTAGCGTAGTAGATGATAGAGGGCTTCCTGTCAACCTTCTAACCCAAAACAGCCCCGACCGCGTAATCAAAAGCGTTGATCATGATCTCAAAAGGGGCTGTCCAAATCGGTGGTTGCAACACCGGAGCACAAGTGACTGCCGTTTTAATAAAATCAAATGCCTTACAGCATGATTCGTCGAAAACAAACGGCATTTCTTTAGCGAGAAGATTGCTCAGAGGACGAGAAACCTTCGAAAAGTCCTTGATGAATCTTCCGTAGAATCCCACATGACCAAGAAATGATCGAATTTGTTTAACAGATGTGGGAGGAGAAAGTTTAGCGATAGCATCAACCTTAGCTTTATCCACTTCAATTCCCCATTCTAAGATTACATGACCTAAGACGATGCCTTTTTGTGTCATGAAATGACTCTTTTCCCAACTAAGGACCAATCTTGTTTTGATGCATCGTTTAAGAATCATTTCTAGATTAGCTAGACAAGAGTCAAACGATTCTCCAAAAATAGAGAAATCATCCATGAAGACTTCCATAAACTCTCCCACCATGTCAGAGAATATGGCTAACATACACCTTTGAAAAGTCGCAGGTGCATTGCATAAACTGAATGGCATCCTACGGAAAGTAAAGGTTTCGTAGGGACAGGTGAAAGTAGTTTTTTTCCTAATCCTTGGGATGGATAGGAACTTGGTTGTATCCTGAGTAGCCAACAAGAAAACAGAAGTATTTCTGCCTGGCTAATCTTTCTAAGATTTGATCAATGAAAGGCAAAGGGAAATGATCCTTTTTCGTGGCCATGTTCAGCTTCCTGTAATCGATACAAACCCTCCAAGAGGAAGCTGAACAAGTTGTGACAGATTCTCCTTTCTCATTAGTCACAACGGTAATCCTGGCTTTCTTGGGAACAATCTGCACAGGACTTACCTAGGGACTATTAGAGATCGGATAAATGATTCCTGCATCGAGCCACTTAATAATCTCCTTCTTGACCACTTCCCGCATATTTGGATTTAATCTCCTCTGCATCTGGCGAGAAGGGAGAGATCCATCTTCCAAAAAATATTCTATGATTGCAGTAAGATGGCTCGATCCCCCTAAGGTCATGAATGGTCCAACCAGTTGCCTCCTTGTGTTCCTTCAGAACCTTATTCAATTTAATCTCCTGGTCCTTTGTTAATTTAGCACTAATAATCACAAGGAGCATCTTGTGTGGTCGTAAAAACTGATATTTCAAATTCTCAAGAAATGGTTTTAGTTCAAGCTGGGGTGGGTTGATGATTGAAGGTAAGGAAGATGATGATGACTCATCAAGAGGAAAAGGTTGAGAATGAACAAAATCAATAACTTCTTTAGAAGATGACGGATCTGCCATAGAGGGTTGCGGGTCCAATTCATCATCAAAGGAGGAACTTTCAATTGTAGAAACTATCATACAAGTTTCAATATTCACATTATCCTTCTCAAGTTCCTTGATAAATCCACAATCCTCAAATTTATTAATCACCTTAAAAATATCCAATTTCATTCGTTGATCCCCAAAGACGATTTCCATGCTACCGCTTTCACAGTTAATGTTGGCCTTAGTGATAGCCAGGAACGGATGCCCCAGAATGATGGGCATGTTCCTCAGATTTTCAGGTACATCCATATCAAGGACAAGGAAATCTACAGGGAAATAGAAATCCTTAACATTAACAATAACATCTTCAATAACGCCTCGCGGATTTGTGACCGAACGGTCCGCTAACTGCAGCGTTACTGAAGTCGGCCGAAGTTCACCTAATCCAAACTTCTCATAAAGAGAAGTAGGAATTAGGTTGATGGATGTACCCAGATCCAATAGTGCTTTATCAAAAGTGCAATCTCCGATGACACAAGAAATCAATGGAGCACCTGGATCTCTCTTTTTCTGAGGGAAGTGGTGCAGAATAACAGAACTAGCCTGCTCAGAGAGTAACACCTTCCTCAGAACAGATTCTCACGACTTACACTTCTGTGTACATAAATCATTTAAAAATCTCGCGTAAGCCGGTATATGCTTGATAACGTCGAGGAGCGGGATATTGATCTTGACATTCTTGAAAATATTCAGAAGCTCCTCATTACTATCAACAGACTTCTTCTTCCTTGATCTGATCAAGGCTTCAGGAAAAGGAATGTGAGTCAAATCTTTGGAATAAGGTTCCTGAGCCTTGATTTCTTCTCCAAAATTCTCCTTTCTCTCCTCAGGTTCTTCAGGATTTAGTAAATCAGAAGAGTGTGGTTGTGGATCCTGAGTTTGTTTACCACTCCTCAAGGTAACAGAATTTGCGGATGCATACGAGTTTGGGTCTTGGGGAGGGTTAGGAAAGATTGGAGGGGCTTCATTAGCCAAGAATTGTTGATTTGCAGAAGAAGAAGAAGAAGAGAAAGGACCCTGCTCAACCACCTAAGCTTGTGCGTGTGGCTCCCTCTGATTTCTGTACCCATGGGCTTGATTGCCTGGATTTAGGATATTTCGCAGGTTGGGTACGGGTTGGGATGGTAGAGATCCGAGTTGACGAGAGTTAGCTATAAGCCCAGTTTGCAAGTTGTCCAGTGAGGTTTTCATTTGTTCCATGAGTTGGAGCATGGATCCTTGCTTCTCTACCATTTGTCAGTTCAAATCAGCCTACCCTACAGGTTGACGGGCATTCCAAGCAAGCTGATTGACCTGATTCAGGGGCAACTGAGTATAAACATGACCCTGATCCATTGGTCGTTGCGGAGCATAATTGCTGGGTTGAAATTGGGTCAGCTGCCCCGGGTTTTTCTAGGAGAAGTTAAGGTGGTTTCTCCAACCTGAATTATAAGCATTGGAGTAGGGGTTGGATCTAACGTTCTCCTGTACAGCACAGACATCCTCATAGGGTGAGGATGGAGAGAAAGAAAGGGAAGGATCAGAGAAACTGGGATCAAAGGCCCTAGTTTGGAACCCATGGGGTTCTGAATAATGCTGGCTCACAGGTTGAGCCACATCAAGCTGATTCACAAACTCCCATCCAGAAGGAGCTCACCACGAATGGAATCCCGAATTCTGGGATTGATTGGATCAAGAATTGTTTATTCAATTTCCAGCCATCCACTCCTCCATTCTCTTAGCAACCAAGTCCACCTTATCAAGTTTATTACAAATCAATTCCATATTGAATGAATGAGAGTCATGGACTTCATTAACATTCGATCTGGGCTACTGGGATCGATTAAAAGTATCCATGGAGGCATGATTAATTGAATTCTCGCTCATTTCCTCAAACAAATCATGTGCACTATCTGCATCTTTGTTGAGGAAATTGCCTCCGCAAGAAGCGTCCAAGTGATTTCTGAGTTACTCAGTCAACCCGTGGTAGAAGATCTGCACGAGTTACCATTTCGGCACCTCATGGCGTGGACACCTCTGCAATAGGTCCTGGAATCGCTCCTAGGCCACATGAAACTGCTCCCCCGGCCGCTGGGTAAAGGTAGTGATTGCCCGTCTCAAAGCATTGGTACATCCAACAAGGAAGAATTTCTTCAGAAAGGCCGATTTCAACTCATTCCAAGTTGCAATTGGTCTTCCTATAGTCCTGTACCAATGAGCGACTTTATCCCTAAGAGAGTGGGGGAAGAGCCTTATGATCATTTGCTCCTCATTCATGTTTCGTGCCTTGGTGGTCTGGACCAAAGTGGTCAAGTCCTCAAAGTGCTGAAATGGGTCTTCAGAGCCAAGCCCATGGTAATGTTTGATCAGGCTTAAAACCTGGGGCTTGATTTCTACCTCTCTGGCAGGAATCTAGACACCGGGACGTTCCCCATAATTTGAAGGATCATAAAAATCCTCCAAGGGCTGAGCGCCCTGCATTCTCTAGAACCATTCTTGCATTTGTTCTAGCTGCGTTCGAAATTCCTCCTATGGATCCCGGGGCAGAGGAGGTTGTTGATCAGCAATGGGATCGATTTGGCCAAAATCCAATCTATGCCTCCTAGAATACTCTAGTGGTCTTTCCAATCAGGGATTCAATGACCTTCTTCTCAGCATAAACTAGGAAAAGGTCGAAAGGACTGAGGATAAAGACCCTGCAGCACAACAAAACAAGCCTGTCCTTAAGCGGGGTAGCCTAAGGAACTACAGACTCCCAAAACCCGCCTTAAGATTATAAACGATTTACTCTATCTGTGTCTGCTCAATCCAACCAATTAGAAGGAGGGACTGGGGAGAAGGTTCTTCCTTCAACTTGCGCCTCCGATTCCTAGTGTACCCCCTAGCCATGGTCGTTTGACACTACTCCCCTAGCTAGACATCAGATTAATCAGTACAAGCAGATTAATCGTAAACAATCTCAGACTAGGCCCCGAAGAGCGAATCAGTCCTTAAGGCCAACGTCTACTCAATTTTAATGAGGCCTGGGATTGTAGTGCTTATGGAATGTGATGGGCCCTTAAAATGGGTTGTGCTCTTAATGATTGATTATGTGTAAGTGCATGCACAACCAAGGTTTTCAAGCAAGATTATTTGTGATGTGTAGATTTTAATGTTCAAATCTTGCTTAAGTAGCTTTTAGGGTTTAGAATTAGGCTATTTTCAATCAAGTTTGAGGCAAACTAGTTTTTCAAGCACGGGTGAAGATTGTTTTCCTTTAAAACCAGAAATAAAGTGGAGTGCCTGGTATAAACCTAGATTGAAAACCCTAAGAGGAAGCTACTTGGTGAATTGATTTTAGGTTGAGTGATGGCGCCCAAACAACTCAAACAATTGGCCACAATTGCACCACTGGGTTAGGCACACGGAAATGGTTAACCTAGAATGATTTCTACTCTTTTATGTGTTGATTTGTATGTACCAGTTCCACATATCATAATCCGATTGAGTAGAAGAAAATCAAGTAGGTTAAGTGCTTTGAATGTGGGTGTATGTTGTGTGTATGTTGAAAATTACCCCACAAAATTATCTTTTTATTTTTTTTATATAAGCGAGGGTGAAATGTAAGTGTGAGTGGAAATCCAAACACCGAAACTAATCCTAGGATTTATGCAAACACCAAGGTTAATTGGAATTTGAATTTAATGTGACAAATGAAATCTATGGAGGGGGAAGAATAGGGAGCCCTTACAATCATCTTCAACTGCATTTTACTCCGATCTACCACTTGACAATTCCCTAATGGAGGTCTCTGCAAAACAATAGAAACAAGAGAAAGCAAGTTAGAAGACAGTAAAGTGCATGAAATGCAGAAAGAAGATCGGAAAATCATTGCCTCCTCGGCAACGGTGCCAAAATGTTGAAACCCCAGAGGACTACGCTATCGGATTTGGTTTTGAAAACCTGTCATTGTAGTTTGAATAGCGAAGAACTCAAGTTCAACAAATAAAATTTATACCAGAATAGAAATCCCGGGTCGAACTCAGGGAGGCTACGTCGATCAAAATTTGCAATTATTTTTTTTTTGTTTTTGTTTAAAGAGTGGAGTAATTACAATGCAATGGAATCAATATAAACAATCAGAGAAAGAGAGAGAGAGAGAACATCCACCTGAAGTTGCAAATGTTTGTACATCAAAGAAAGCAAGAAATTACACTAGAAAGCAGGAAAACTGTTACAACTAGAAAGCAGGAAAATTCTACTCTAGAAAGCTGGAAAAAGGAATGGGAGAGAGAAGTTATCCTCCTCGACGATTGCTTGGAGGACGAGCCGAACGAGACAACACCTAGAAGACGAGGAACAAAGCGGGAAGAAGGAGGTCGAGGCAGGAGGAACGGGAATGAGGTAGCACATCGTCATCATCGCAGGATCCGCTTCCAAAATGGGGGCGAAAAATTGATTTTATCTCTTGAGGAGCATCCCAGGTGTGGGACAAGCTTCTCTTGAGCTTTGGAGAGGAAGAGAAGAGAAGGAAGGAATGAGAAATTTGTATGGAGGGGGTCTCCTTTTAGAGTTGCGAGTGGGGGCATTTTGGTCATTACAATTTGAAAAAATTAATTCAGGACCTTTAGTGATGGATAAATCCGTCACTAAAGGCCTGAATGTGGCCTACGTGCTCGCGTGCCCTGCGCCTCCGCGTCGCACAACGCACGCTCACGTCCGTGCGCGTACAGCCATTCGATCAAGAGATCGGACGGCTTAAACAATCTTCGCTCGCGCCGCGCGTCCGCGTGTGATCTCGCGTCACCGCCGCACATCTAATCGTGCATGGGTGCTATCAGCCGCTCAGCACCGCACGATCTCCATCGCACGGCTCCGCTCGCCCATTCACCCACTTTCTAATTTGAGGCGCCTGTGGCTTCGAATGCGGACCTCGCGTTTCGCATAGTGCATTTGACCAACATGCTGCGGGCGCTTTTGAGTCACGCGGAGAATTCGTGTGCGCGATTTCGCAACCATTGGATGAGCATCTAAAGGTAAAGATCGAGCAGGTAGGTGAAGAAGGAAAGGTAACTGCGGGTCCTTAAGGCCGGTTGGGTGGCTGAGATGGCGCCACGTGATGCCATCTTGGCCGTCCATCTTATGAGTATTGTGGATGGTGCCACGGGTGTCGGATTGAATCGATTTTCGCGTCGTTAGGCTGTGATCGTCGATCCGAATCCATTCGTGTGGTCGGATTTGTCATCTGATGTGTGGATTAACACCATCTTGGCCCTTGATCTTTAGGATTCCTCGATCTCTATCTGGTGCTATGGATGTCCGATTAGGGCGATCTTGGAGTCATTAAACTCCAATCGTCACCCTGATCAAATACGTACGGTTGGATCTTCGATCCGAGGCTCCAATAAAAAGTTGCCTTGTCCCTGACCATAAAAAGAAGACAATTACTGTACAATTTATACAACTTAATCTAAATGCATGATTATGCATGTTATGCACTATTTACAATGTATAATGCTAATGTGATACTAAGAATATGCATTAATAGACATTTTAGGTTAATCAGATGTAAGCACATCAATTACTAAATATTAGAATTAGAAAAGTCATGTTTAGAAATAGAATTAGAAATGTAAAAAGAAACTAATAATTAGTTGCATACAAAGATATTAGAATTAGAAGATATTTATGAGCACTTTGAAGGGACTTTGAATAATATAAAAAAACAACTAGGTTAAATATAGAATTTTGTGATGATTTAAAAGCAAAGTTTAAAAATAAAAAGAACACACAAAATAAATCACATACACCTAAGCATGCATGGATGTATCAAAAGGCTAAAAATCCCAAGAATTATAAATCTAATAATAAAACGGTCTATAAATCTCAGGATTTGAAAGGTGCTAACTCTAAAGGACCCACAAGAAAATGGGTACCTAGACAAGATAATTTATTTTGCAGGCGTAGATCAAAGTAAGCAATGGGTGTTCAAGGCACATAACGGAACACTTCAACCTTTCTATAGGTTGAATGAAGACCAAGAATGTTGGACGAGAGATGCTTGGTATCCACAAGCTCCATTCTACTATTGGTAAACTTTATGATATGATATTTCTTCATTTTTTTGTGATTGACAAAAAAGGAGAGAAAAATAAAAGAGCAAATAGTAAAATTTTTAGGGGGAGAATTTAATTAAAAGTTTTTCCTTCATATAACACTGCTAAAAATTATTTTATCTATTTGCAAGATAGTTTTGTCAACACTAAAAAGGGGGAGATTGTTGGAACCTTGTTCCATATCATGTTTTGGTGTTAACAAAATTATTATGGATTAATGTTTGCCATTAAGTATTTTTCAGATTTAGGTGAAGAAGCAAGGCGAATAAAAAATGATGGAGGCATGATGATGAGAAAAAGAACATGACAAGGAGGAGACAAGATGACAAGGAAGAGTCGAGAAGGAGAAGATCTTTTTCGACCTTTAGTTTCTCTAGTTTAGATTTTATATTTATAGATTATATATGCCTCTTAACAAAGAATCATAACTTAGATGGTAAAATCAATTAAAGATAAATTAGGATTTATATTGCAAACATTTTCAAAATACGTAATGGATAAAATACTTAAAATAGGTACTTGTAAGCAAGTACCGGTACTGTTCATTAATACTCGTATTTGCAAGGCACAAGTTTGAGAATTCATCTTAAACTGTGCATAACAAGTACCGGTACATGTTGGCCACAGGTTGAAGCCTTAATTATGTCCTGAACCTTACAAGTACCTAATAAGTCGATTTTCGCTTTTGAATAATGTGATTAAGAAGATTTGTCATTTTAGGATTAAAGTGGTGGAAAACTGCTTAACAAAATAATTAAAATTAAAATTAAACCACTCACAAGAGAGCGGGTTGTGTCCACAGGGAGGCAATGACTTATTTAAACTCGCAACTAGGTAGAAATCAAGTTTGCTGAAATATTCATCAAATCAAACAACTCCTATGTAGCTCTGAATGTAAACCATAAATTTATGGAGAAGTCAAGGGGTGTTAATGTAATTTTTACATAAGAAAATTATCCATGTGTAATGGTATTCCATGTAATTTTCACTTGCATGCATACTAAAATGTAATTCAAAATTAAATACAATGTACATAGAGATGAATAATAAGGCTTAACAATTCTCTAGAAGCATAAGCATGAAGGCATAAATTCACCACAATAAAATAATGATAAATCAAAAATCATTTTTGTGGCAATGGCATGAAATGTAAATACTAATACCACCAAAAATAGAGGATTCTACCTCTCTCCTCCTCGCGCACGAGAGAGAGGTTCGTTCGAGGAACTCTTCTGGGAATAGGTTGGCCGGAGCGAGGGCTTTGCAGCGATGGTGGCGGCAGGTTGCGAGATGGCTGGAGTCGGCCGAACGGAGCTCCGGTGAAGGGTGGTTTCCAGAGGCTCTTGTTGCTGCCTACTCTTACTGGAGGGAGTGTGGAGGCGAGCGCGAGCACTTCAGGAGCTGAAGGAGCTGGCACGTGGAGGTGTTGTGCATGCAAAGGGGAGTAGAAGTGACGCACGCTTAAGGGGCAGGCGCTGCAAGGGCGGCTCTGGAGGTTGCACGGTTGCAGCTGCTGCAGGTGTTGGCGAGGCGCTGGAGGAGCTAGCATGGGGGCGTGCAGGTGCTGAAGGTGAGGGTGCGTGGAGGTGAAGGCGCTCCAACTACTATGCACGCAGTGGGGTGCACAAGCAGAAGGAGGCGCGGGGGTTGGTTGCAGCGTGCATGCGGGTGGTGCGCTAGCTAGAAGTGGGCGCACGCCCCTACTGCGGTGGAGCTACAGCGCATGTAGATGGTCTCCTGCAGAAGATGAAGCACGCTAAAGGGAGGCACGTGCGATGGTGCGCTCGGTAGGGGCTGAGGCACGGGGAGGAGAGGTTGCAGCTCTGTGTGCTGCAGTGGGCGTGGCGAGGGTGCATGGGGCATACAAAAACTAGGATCTGCGCGTGAAGGTAAAATGTAGCACGGTGATGCAGGGACTCTTGGCAGTGTGGGCTGTCACACCACACGCCCACGGTGGTGGAGTTGCACTGCTACGATTGAGGCTGGTGGTGAGTGGATTAGAAACAAAGTTCTCTACGCAGTGAGGAAAAGGGGAGGTGGCCTCCCTTGCTTGGTCGTCTCCTCCTCCCTTTGTAGCTGCAAGTGATGAATTTGAAATCCAATGTAGCGGGATCAGATGCTCTTCATGGCCAATGAATGTTTGCAGCTGTGCGTGAATGGTTGCACGAGGAGAAGAAGCAGTTGTTACCTGTGGAGGAAGAGAATAAGAAAATAATAAAATATTATGGTTATTTATGCGTAAACCCTTAACTTCTATGTTAAATTAAAATAATGCAAGTAATTCACCTAATTGATTAACTAATCAAATGCATGCAATTCTAAGTTAATTCTAAATGCATGCAATGAATGAATTATGCAATTAAGCTAAAAATATGAATTAATTTATTTACATCCTAATGTATGATATCTAAATGTTAAAATTAACTTAATGTCTAGGCACTTAAATACTTAAATAGCCCACAAATATGGGCTAATCAAATACCCCCATGCCTAGTTTTTGCTAGTCCCTAGCAAATCCAAGCAAAAACCTAGCACTCCAAGTAGACTAACCAACCCAATCGGTCTTCCTTTAGAAACATGTTAAGTTCAGACTTTAGACCTAAGGTTCCCAAGTAGTTGCTAAGTTATAGACTAGGTCGGCTAAAGACGAGTTGCAGGCACAAGTTTCCCTAATTTCTGACTCTACCCTAATGTTTATTGATCCCTGAGATGAAAGCATCCACGCATGTGCATTGGTTTGAGTTATTTGAGGTTGGTATGATTGCCAACCTAGAAAGGAAAAGGATTTTATTGTATATATATATATATATATATTGTTTGATTCCTCTAAGTCTAACCTTGGATTAGCTATCAACAAGGTCTGTGTCGGATTCATTGTCCCCATCACCGTACCTCGAAGGGTGTCTAGTTTTCGATGCTTCGAGATAGCACCACCCATAGTGACCACAAGAACTCCTGGCAATTGACACTTCAAGATAGTATCGCCCATGGATTTCTTAAGCGAATTTAGGCCTGTGGCGATCGGCACTTCGAGATAGGGCCGCCCATGGTACCTGAACCACACAATGCGCTTACGTGCCCCCAGTAGGATGGATATCCTAAGAGACAAGCACCAAGGAGGTAACATGTTATCATCGCATCCTCAAGGTGAGTATATACACCACCTCTCCTGCGGCAGGAACTCTTCCAATCAAATTGTGTTTTCAAGCTTCTCCTAAGTCAAAACTAAGAGAACCAAATTTCTTTTAAGAAAGGAATTAAGGTGATCACTTACTTGCACAAGACCAAGTGTGTGAAATTTGGATGCTTGGGTTACAAGGACCCATAAACCAAAAGGTAGAACAAGACTCCAAGTACTACCCCACCTTTTAACTCAATCCCTAGCTTTCCTTCTTCAACCTCTTAAGGAATGGTCCTCAACTTAACTCCTACTTAAGTTTTTAAGTCCACAAAAGACCCTAAAGGTCTAAAGCTAGTAGCTCACTTAGCTTCTAAAGTTTGACCCTAGAATCAACTCAGTCTAACCTAGAGTTCTGATTTGCTTAAGAATGCAGGACCCAGCCAGTTAAGCTCAAAAAAAAATTATTTTTATTTTATTTTTATTATCATTTTTTTTTAATGTAATATGCATGAATGAATGCAAAATGTAGACATGCTATAAATAGATGCCTCAAGTCCTCTCCCCCATACCCGGTTCAAATAATGTCCTCATTGGAAACAAAAATAGTTAAAGGAAGATATTACCTGAGGCGGAGAATGGTAGGAGCTAAGGCTCCTCAAGAGTGACCTCATCAACCAGATGGCCATCCAAAGTAATGTATGATTTTAACCATTGACCGTTGACGATAAAGGGAGTTGCTGAAGAGGAAGGGCTTTTAATCTCCACAGCTCCATGTGGAAACACTTTAGTGATTATGTAAGGCCCATCCCAACAAGATTTTAATTTCCCTAGAAAAAGCTTAAGTCTGGAATTAAAAAGCCAGACTTGTTGGTTGGGCTCAATGGTCTTTCCAAGGATATACTTATCATGCAAGACCTTAGTTCTCTCTTTATAAGCTTGAGAGGTGTCATAAGCATTATTCCTTAGCTCCTCAAGCTCACTTAATTCCAGAAGTCGTGCCTTACCCGCCTTTTCTAAATCCATGTTAACACTTCGAATAGCCCAAAGTTCCCTATGTTCCAACTAAACGGGTAAATGGCACGCTTTCCCACACACAATCCGAAAGGGAGATGTACCCAAAGGGGTCTTATAGGCCGTTCGATACACCCACAAAGCATCATCGAGCTTTTGGGACCAGTCTTTCCTATCAGGTCTAATGGTCTTTTCTAAAATATTTTTTATCTCCCTATTCGACACTTCAACCTGGCCACTCGTCTGAGGATGGTAAGGGGTAGTGACCTTGTGAGTCACTCCTAGACTCCTAATTAGCCGATTGAAGTGGTGGTTTTGAAAATGAGGTCCCCCATCACTTATAATGGTCTTGGGGTAGCCAAAACAAGATATGATATTGGCCTTCACAAATTTCAAAATCATAGAGCAGTCATTTGTGTGCGTAGGAATGGCCTCTATCCATTTAGAGACATAATCAACTGCCACCAAGATATATTCATAACCATGGGACGAAGGGAAGGGGCCCATAAAGTCAATTGCCCACACATCAAAAATTTCAACAGATTGAATATGGTGTTGAGGCATTTCATTCCTCTTCCCAATCGTTCCAATCTGTTGACATCTAATACAAGCCTTAACAAAATTATGAGAATCCTTAAATAATGAAGACCACCAAAAACCAGACTGGAGAACCTTAAAAGCAGTTTTCTTAGCGCCAAAGTGTCCTCCACAATGAAGTTCATGGCAAAAGCTCAGCACACTTTGTTGTTCCTCTTCAAGTACACATCGTCTCAATACTTGGTCTTGTCCAATTCTAAATAATTCAGGCTCTTCCCAATGAAAGTATCTCGCTTGGGAAATGAATCTCTTTCTTTTTTGCTCATCCTAAGAGCCAGGAGTTTCTCCAGTGACCAAGTAATTTACGGTATCAGCATACCAAGGTGAAGTTGGTGTTACCGCCATAAGGGTTTCATCGAGAAATGTCTCGTAGATGTCTCCAGATAGAGATTCATTAAGTGGAAGGCGAGACAGGTGGTCAGCCACAACATTTTCTACTTCTTTCTTTTCACATATCTCCAAGTCAAATTCTTGAAGGAGTAGGATCCACCTAATCAGATGTGGCTTAGAATCTTTCTTAGCAATGAGATGTTTTACTGCCGCATGATTAGTGAAAATAACCACCTTAGACCCAATAAGATAAGACCTAAACTTCTCCAGAGCAAAAACTATAGCAAGTAATTCTTTTTCAGTGACGGTGTAGTTTTGTTGCGGTTCGATTAAAGTCTTGCTGGCATAATGCAGCACATGAGGTCTTCCCTCAACCCTTTGTCCAAGGACTACTCCCACTACATAATCTGAAGCATCACACATCAGCTCAAGTGGGAGTGTCAAATCAGGAGCTCGGAGAATAGGCGCAGAGATTAAGGCCTCCTTCAAAGTTTGAAAGGCCTCGACACACTTTGAATCAAAATTGAAGGAAGATTCCTTCACCAACAAGTCACAAAGTGGCCTAGAAATTTTACTAAAATTTTTAATAAAGCACCTATAAAAGCTAGATGGCCCAGAAAGGATCTAATCTGTTTGACATTTGTGAGCAATGGGAGTTTGGAAATAGAATCAATCTTGGCTTTATCTACTTCTAATCCTTGCTCAGACACAACATGCCCAAGTACAATTCCTTTCTGTACCATGAAGTGACTTTTTTCCCAGTTGAGGACTAAACCAGCCTCCTTACATCGCTTCAACACATTCTCCAGGTGCAAGAGACACTGGTCGAAAGATGAGCCATAAATGGAGAAGTCATCCATAAACACTTCAACACACTCGTCAATCATGTCAGAAAAAATGGACATCATACACGGCTGGAAGGTGCAGGGGCATTACATAGTCCAAATAGCATATGCCTGAATGCAAAGGTACCGTAAGGACTCGTGAACGTCGTCTTCTCCTGGTCATCAGGGAAGACTGCAACCAAGTTGTACCCAGAATATCCATCAAGAAAGCAATAGTCCTTATTCCCCGCCAATTTCTCGAGAATTTGATCAATAAAAGGCAAGGGAAAGCAATCCTTCTGGGTAGTGGTGTTCAGCTTGCGGTAATCAATACAGACCTGATTACACAGCAAAAATACACCAATAAAAATGCCATATTGTGTTATTTCCAAGCATTGCAATTGCATATTAGGTAGCCATAGTTGCATTTGTAAAAATTGACACATGCATGCATTTAATTGATAGGGGAGGAAAGTGAATAATTGGCCTTGTAATTAATGTCTTCATCAAGGGTTGCATCGCAATTTTCACCTTCTTTATTTTATTTATTTGGCTTTGAACATCTTCCCCGTGCGGCTACAAGGCATGGCTTCTTCTTCTTCTTCTTCGCGCCATTCTCTGCCACAGCATGCTCTGCCAGCTGCATGCCTAGTCATGCATGCAGCCCAGGGCATGGCTATGCATGCCTCATTCTTCTTTAAAAAGCCCAGCCATCTTCCTTGCGGAGGAGAGCCTGGTCCAACACACTCCTGCAGACACCTTCTCCAGACCATCTTCTCCCCTCCATATGCAGCACCTCTTCCATTGAAGAGATATGCTGCGGGCAGGAGCAAGCTCACAATGGTCCACGACCACCACTATGAGCTCCACCACCGCCCAGCTCATCCAAGAGCAGGTGGGCGTGGTGGATTCCACTCTCTGTTTCACTGCTCAACCCTTCCCACCATTGCTGAAGCTTCAAGCTTCAGAGCTTAGCAGCAGCAGCAGCACGACACCAGCAGCCTCCATGCAGCGCACAAGCCTCCGCGTGCATGCCAGCAACCAACGCCAGCTCCTCCCACGCGCGCAGGCTCGCTCCCGCGTGCGTAGGCTCACTCCAGCATGCCCGCACACGCAAAACCAGCCACAGCCAGTTGTCTGAGCCACACGTGCACT
Source organism: Thalassia testudinum (assembly GCA_037157565.1). Classification (NCBI taxonomy): domain Eukaryota; kingdom Viridiplantae; phylum Streptophyta; class Magnoliopsida; order Alismatales; family Hydrocharitaceae; genus Thalassia; species Thalassia testudinum. The sequence continues at coordinate 42,038,330 of JAZHRO010000015.1, read as the reverse complement.
GTAGCTACTGTTCACATGTTTCTGTGCAACACTGTAGCTACAGTGCGGTGACCATGCGCTCTCTCTCCGCGCCGCAACCGCCCCCAGCCCGTCGCCGTGTCAGCGCCCGCACCCGCTCCTGCGGCCGCGCGTGCGTCTGCAACCGCTTCCTCTCCAACGCCTGCACCTGCTCGCACCCGCATCCGCGTCTTCGTCCACGTCCACTCTAGCCAGCAGCGCGGTGCACTGCGCTGTGTTGCTCTCCCTCATGCCTGCACCCTTGTGCGCCAGCGCCTATGCGCGCCTGTGCCTACGCGTGCATGCCCCTGTGCGTTGGCATCCAGATGTCGGCTGCAGCCTCCAGACGCCTTAACTCTCCAGCGCCCTCTCTCACAGCCATTCACTCTCCAGCACACACACACACACACCACACTTGTACACACTCACGTGTACACACAAACACTAACTTGTACATTCCTATATATATACTTATTTATATATATATATATATATACATATTAGTACCTATACAACCATATATAAGTATATATATATACATACATAAATATATATATATATATACATATCTATATATTTATATATGTATATTTATACACATATATATACATACATACATATCAATGATATAAATACATATATATATATACATATATATATACATATATATGCATAGATACTTATACTAATATAACTATATACATATATACATATATGCATATACATATCTATAATATAAAAAAAAAAAAAATATATATATATAGTTATATATACATACATATATATCTAGTTATAAATACATATATATAACTATATATATATATTTACATATCTATATACATATATATATAACTACCTATACATCTATATAATTACAACCCTATCTATACATATCTATACAGATATATTTACATATATACATATATATATAGATATTTACATTCATATCCCTGCACCACATGTTATATCGCGGGAATATCCGCACCAGTTGCTAATATTCCCCAATACCCACATACGGAAAGCGTCTCAGCACACACTTCCACCCATCCATCCTACGCTCCACACAGCACTTCATCCTGTTGGTTTCATCTTCCTAGACGTCGATCAACTCGACACCGTGCTACACACCATTTCCACCCCCACCCCTATACATATAATTTATATATATATACTATATTTATTTCTTTACAAGCAACCTCTATTTTCCTGCTATTAAAAAGATTAAGAAAATAATAAAAGAGAAAAGATAATCCTTGTCTTGCAGGTGCTCGATCTTGTGAATAGCAAGACCCATTTTTGGAACCCTAAGTTGGCTCAAAGCCATGAACAATTTGGCTCTAAGCCAAGGACCTAATTTTGAGGGTGTACCTCAAGGATAAAATTATCAGAAAAAAAATCTTAAATAGAAAAACACCAAAACATAATAAATGCACGGAAGAGATTCGTTGTAGGAAAGGCGTAGAAACTTATTCACCTCTAATTCCCGCCTCCCTGAGTTCGACCCTGGGCCTAAAAGTGACCAAGACAAAATTAAGTAGGCCAGGTTAAAAATTTTGTAAAAAGATGGTTACATTTGATATAGGTTAACCACTATACTCATTTCAACGATTAATTCACTATATTAACACAACCTATCTGGGTCCCGACCATACTTTTTCTGGCTCCGTTGCCGGAGAGGTACACATTCAGGTAAGTTTCTACTCCATTCCTTTAGTTTTCTCTTCTCAGACCCTTCTCTTCACGGGTGTTTTTGTTTGTTGGTGTGAAGGTGAACCAGTTGCAGAGAGGAGGCAAGCAGAGGAAGTCGGAGACGTGGGCAGATCCAAGGTGAGAACAAGAGCGAGAAGACGCCAACACCACATTGGAGCTTCGCCCACATTGCTGAACAGGTAAGTTTCTCTCTCTTAGCAACTTAGGTCAACTTGTCACCTTAATAAAAAAAAAAAAACTTCTTGGGATCTCTTGGGGCAAGTGGATTAAAAATCACTTACTTGATTGTTTGCCATCACTTCCACCGCCCCAGGATTTCCCACCAAACTTCGCATAGCAAAGATCCAAGAATCTTGATTCTTGAATCTTTCACCGTGTGAAGTATTCTTTGAGTCAAAATAAAATAAATAGATTGACTGCCATCCCTCTTTGACTCATTTATCCGCAATTCGGGATCACATTTTTGGTGGGAAGATTTGGAATTGAGTTGATTCCAACCCCACCACGACCTTTCACGTGCCTAAGATTCAATCCCGAATACTTCAACCCCAACACTTTGATTTCCTTTATCCTGTGGTTGAGCCTTGTGTGTGGAATATCATTTTGGTGATTGGGAGCACTTGAATTGAAGTGCTTTGGCTCCCTTTCACATTAACTTAAAATTGACTTGTGCATCCACACATAGAAATTTCCACCTAGGGAAGCCCAGTGCATTTTTAGCATGCATTAACTAACTCACTTTGAAGAAGGGTTTGTTGGGCATAGAGAAACTTGTATTCTCTCAAAACCTGGAGATTGGTTGAATTGGTAATTCAGTGAAATCCTAAAATCCATACTACTTAAGGCTGAAACACTAAAATCCATTCACCAATTAAAAGTACAATTCGGGGAGATTTCCCCGTTGCATGCTTGGTTTACACACTTTATAAAATCAACGCACTTGGCCATTACCCGTAAATAACGCCCTTCACATTCCAGAAGCACTTGATCCTAAGCCTCTAATTAAAACTGGTAGCAACTTGACCCTTATTAAGGATTAGAGGTCTAACTACCTACGTGTAGCACCTACGTGCTGGTGAGGGTTCCCACGTGCTATCGGGTGTCTAAGACTGGGGCAAACGGCCTTTCAATCTGGCTCGGTGGTTTCGCGGTGCTCGCATTTGGTTCCGTAGGTTGTGATAGCCGGTAACTTAGATCTTTAGGTCAAAGAGCACACTGTAGAGGTTAAGGCTTTGATTGTCTTGATTTGTCATCAAGTGTACCTTTGCGGCGTCATTTCTCTCATCTCCTTTTCCCTTCTTATTCCCCCCAATTCTTCCTACGGTAGTGCATGTTTGGGAGGAGGTCACAAAACCCTGAATTGTTTGAATTGCCTGATAATTTTAGAAGAACAGAAGCCAAATCGTCATCCTCTTCCACAAACATGGCTGCACGCCCACCCCCAATTCCTGAGGGAGGAGACCACCCTCAAAACCCACCAGGTGGTGGAGCCATGGATCCCATAACTCGCCTCCAAGCCCAAATGAAAATGTATAATGAGCAAATTGAAGCCATTAGGGAAACCTTAGAGGAAATGCAGAACCCTCCCGAATGGGAGGAGCCTAGGTCTCTTAGCTCCTATCAGAATCCCACTGCTATAGAGACCATAGGACAAATTCGGGTCCCCATGGGCAGGGACGATTTTGAATTGAAACCCAATATAATTGGCCTAATTAATTTCCATTTCCATGGTCTTGCAAGTGAAGATCCTTTTCTCCATTTGGAAGACCTAACCCGATTGGCTAAAACTATTAAACCAAGAAACATCGGGTTACCAATAGTCCTCATGAAAATGTTCCCGTTTTCGTTGCGGGATAAAGCGTCGCAGTGGTTACGCACCCTTGGGAGAACCATACATTCTTGGGAAGAGATGCGAACAGCATTCCAATCGGGCGAATCAATGCGCTTTGCCGTGCTATAACTTTACGCAAAAAAGCGGTGAACAGTTTCATGAGGCTTGGGAGAGGTATAATGACCTCCAGAAGTGTCTGCACCACAGTCTGCCTAAGTGGCATATAGCCCAGATTTTCTATTATGGGCTAAATGAGACTTTGAAGCAGATTGCAGATGCTTCCTGTGGAGGGAATTTCATGAATAATGACGAGAATGGAGCATTCGAATTATTTGAAAACATGAGCGAAAACTCAATGAACAATGCCTCCATTGTCGCCTTTAATCGTACCAGCTTGCCCCGTAATGTCCACGAAGTTGACACGAGACCCTCCCATTCATCCACTGATCTTAGCATTATCGCACAGAAATTGGATGAAGTCTCTGTCGTGCACAAGAAGCTGGACGAACTTCTAGCCAATCCCGCTGGTTCTATGGCAAACACCCCCACCTCACCACTTCGTCACAATCCCAATTCTTCCAACATCAAGCTTATCCCTAGAAGCCCCGTAAGATCTTCCTTACCGAGCATCGCGCCGAGCGATTCGGTAAGTCATGTGGATCTGGCTTCTGCAAGCCAGTATTTTGACACGGAGGACCAAGCCTCCGTGTTCTCGGATTCGTATTTACATGCGGACTTGTCTTCTGGCTTAGAAGATGCTTGTGCCCTGGGGAATAACCCGTTCTCTGCCACTTATAACCCAGGGTGGCGAAATCATCCGAACTTCGCATGGTCCAGCAACCTGCAGTGCCAAAACCCCATAGGTAGGCCAATGTGACCATTCGCACCTGTCATCCCAAGGGCCCAGTCTAATCCTGTGGCGAATCCACCATCGGGTCCTTATGTACCGCAAACAGAACATGCATCAAGTCCTCTTGAGAAATTGATGCGAATGATGACGGAAATGTCGAAACGCCATGAAGAGAACATGACCTCTCTTCAGCACCAATTGGCACAGCAGAATGCTGAGATCAGTCAACTGCGCATGGCGACTCGATCTCAGGGTACTCTTTCAGCCCAACCTATTCCCAACCCATGAAATTTCGTACCCCGTGGTCCTCAACCACAAGTATGACCTTCTCAGGGGTAGGTTCATCAGATTCTGCAGGCTCCGAGCATTCCTCTGGGATTTTAGGCTAATCCCGCTGTAGCACCTCACTCTTATGTCCCTATTGCGAACCCTCCTCCACCTTATGATCCCACTGGACCCACGACATCCAATGCAATTACAACAAGGAGCGGTAAGCTGACCGTCGATCCGCCTCGACCTAATCCTGGCCCATCTTCATCGCCTTCTCATTCGGCATGCGCACCGCATTTGCAAGAAAATGATACACCCAAATTAGTGCCAGAATCGGTCCCATTCCCTGAGGCTCTACTGAGGGATCCAAAAGGCAATAAAAAGGATATGCAGGCCTTTGATAACCTGCGTAATTTATTCAGGGACGTTGAAATCAAGGTACCCCTGTTAGAGGCTATCGACCACACACCTACTGTCGCCCGATTTTTCAAAGACTACACTATACCCAGGCGACAGTCAAAGAAAGCAAAGAATCCGGTGGTTCTCTTGCCTCATTTGAGTTGTGCTATACTGTCAAATCTACCACCGAAGCAGAAAGATTCGAGCACACCACTTATTTCTTGTAGCATCCAAGGCTGCAACTTTAACCGTGCCCTGCTTGATCTAGGATCTTCCATCAATCTTATACCAACCATCATGCTCGAAAAATTTGCCTTAGGAAATCTGAAACCCACCCCTGTCACGTTACAGTTGGCAGATCGTTCTGTCAAAATTCCAAAGGGTGTGGTGGAAGACGTGGTAGTTAAGGTCAACAGTCTGTTTTCCTATTGACTTTCTTGTTTTGGATATGGAAGTTCCTAGCTCACTTTCTGATTGTCCGATCATCCTTGGTGGACCTTTCTTGGCCACAACCCGTGCCCATATTGACTATGAATCGAGCTGTATTGGATTGCCGTTGGATCTGAGAAGCTCAAGCTGAACATCTTCAAGGCAGCCAAGAACTTTGATTGTGATTGCATCGAGGATGACATGTCTGACGAGGACATGGTCGTCAACGCATGTATCAGACTAATTGGGACCTATTCTGACTGTTGCGGATTGCCTTTAAACGCTGACGATTGCCTAACCGACACATATTGTGACGTTCCCCCATCCCTCCCTATTCCCGTACCTTCTCCTGACCAGACTTCTAACGAGGTTTTCTTCACTTCCCATACCTTGTGGTCTGAGTCATATTCGGGCTACTCACCGCCGAGCCACACTCTTGAAGACTGGATTGCCCTTTCTTTCCCACCAAATCAGGCGGAACTGCAACCCCACACTAGGACCTTGAGCCCACATACCACTCACTGGGGCTATCCCTTTTTGGATCCATCTATCCAAGATGCCCCTCTTCTTGACCAATCTAAGGGCCAACTTCTTCCTCCTGAATCATTTTCTTCTGATCCGTTTGGGACACCCTCGTCCCAAGAAATGCCAGATCTTTCACCATCCACTCCCGAGCTGAAAGAGCTGCCGGATACGCTTAAGTATGTTTTCTTGGGACCGAATGAAACGCTCCCCGTAATCATCAGTTCAAAATTGAGCAAGGAGCAAGAGTGCAAACTAACAAAGGTCCTTATGGAACACAAGGCAGCCATTGGATGGTCTTTATCAGACTTAACTGGCATTAGCCCCTCCTACTGCACTCACCAAATATATACGGAGGAGGCTCGACTTTCCCGTGACATGCAGCGACGTCTCAACCCTAACATGCGGGAGGTCATTAAAAAGGAAATTATTAAGTGGCTGGATGCAGGTATAATCTACCCAATCGGCGATAGCCCCTGGGTGAGTCCGATTCACATCGTGCCCAAAAAGGCGGGACTCATCATCCATGTCAATGACAAGGGAGAATCCATCCCTACACGCACTCCTACATCTTGCAGAGTGTGTAGATTATAGGAAACTGAATGCTGCAACTAAGAAAGATCACTTTCCGCTACCTTTCATTGACCAAATCCTGGAGCGGTTAGCGGGAAATAAATTTTTCTGTTTCCTAGATGGATTCTCAGGATATAACCAGGTGGCAATTGACCCCCGGGACCAAGAGAAAATCACCTTTACTTGCCCCTTCGGCACCTTCTCATTTAGAAGGATGATGTTCGGACTTTGTAATGCGCCAGCAACTTTCCAGAGATGTATGCTAGTGATATTCTATGACATGGTGGGTGACTTTCTCGAGATCTTCTTGGATGATTTTTTGATCTTTGGACCCTCTTTTGATGACTGTCTTACCAACCTAACCCATATCCTTAGGAGATGTATTGATGTGAACCTCGTGCTTTCATGGGAAAAAAGTCATTTTATGGTACACGAGGGAATTATTCTCAGGCATATCATCTCTAATAGGGGTATCAAGGTTGACAGAGCTAAGCTTGATGTAATTACTGATTTACCTATGCCTAGCTCTGTTAAACAAATCCGCTCCTTCTTGGGACACGTCGGTTTCTATAGGAGAATCATCAAAGACTTCTCCATGATTTCTCGACCGTTAACTCATCTCCTATCAACCGACGTACCCTTCAATATGGGCCCCGACTGCATACAAGCATTAACACAGCTACGTGATGCTATCACCAAGGCCCCCGTTCTCCAGCCACCTGATTGGTCCCTCGACTTTGAACTCATGTGTGATGCTTCCAACCTTGCAGTCGAAGCCATCCTGGGACAAAGATGCGATAGACACCCCTTCATGGTGTACTATGCCAGTAAGGCATTGGACGAGGCCCAGCGTAATTATACTACCACTGAGAAAGAACTACTGGCGGTCGTCTTTGGGCTGGAGAAATTCCGCTTTTACCTTTTGGGCTCACATGTTATTGTTTTCACTAACCACGCAGCCATTCGCCATCTCATGCACAAGAAGGATGCCAAGCCTAGATTGATTCGTTGGATCCTTCTGCTCCAAGAATTTGACATTGAGATCCACGATAAGGCCGGAGCCCAGAATGTTGTGGCTAATCATCTTTCCAGATTGGACCCTGACCACATTGGACTTACTCTGCCGATTAATGAGATTTTTCCCGATGAGCACCTATTGGCAATTAATGTGGCAAGTGGACCTTGGTATGCCGACATTGCCAATTACCTTACTTTTGGTTCCCTTCTGCGTGGCTGGCCTAAAAACCAGCGCGAACGTCTCATGGCAAAAGCAAAGTATTATTTCTGGGATAATCCACTTCTTTTTCGAATAGGTGCTGATCAGATCATCCGTCACTGTATTCCTGACAGCAAAATCCCCAATGTGCTATCCTTCTGCCACAATCAGGCCTGCGGAGGCCATTTCTCTGGGAGGAAAACTGCAGCCAAGGTGTTGCAGTGTGGGTTCTTTTGGCCCTCCCTTCACCAGGACGCACACAAGTATGCCAAACATTGCACTAGGTGCTAGTCGTTAGGGGCAATGTCACGACGTGACATGATGCCCTTGCAACCCATCCTAGCTGCTGAAATTTTTGACATTTGAGGAATTGATTTCATGGGTCCCTTTCCTCCTTCCAACGGCTTCGAATACATCCTCATTGCTGTTGATTACGTTTCAAAATGGATCGAGGCTATTCCCACGTGCCATGCTGACCATGTCATATCTACTCGATTTGTCAAAGACCACATTTTTGCACGCTTTGGGATCCCTCGAGCCATTATCTCGGATGGAGGAAGCCACTTTACCCATGCTTCTTTTCGAGCACTTCTGAGGAAATATGGAGTCCACCATCGCATCTCATCTCCGTATCATCCTCAAACGAACAGCCAGGCAGAGGTGCCGAACCGACAAATCAAGCAAATTCTCCAGAAAATGGTTTGGCCTGACCATAAGGATTGGTCCGACAAGCTGATCGACGCACTTTGGGCATATCGGACTGCCTTCAAGGCTCCCCTAGGTATGTCTCCTTATAGAATTATTTACGGGAAGCCTTGTCATTTGCCCGTGGAATTGGAGCACCGTGCTTATTGGGCGGTTCGCCAATGTAACCTCGACCCAGACCGGTGTGGTCAAGAAAGGAAACTCTAACTCCAAGAGCTGGAAGAGCTCCATCGTGAAGCCTATGATTCTACCTTAACTTTCAAGCAACGTACTAAGGCTTTTCACGACAGCCGTATTCGGTGGAAGGAATTTGAGCCACCTCAGCAAGTTTGGCTCTACAATGCCTGGCTCAAATTCTTTCCAGGGAAATTGAAATCCAAATGGATCGGTCCTTTCCTGGTCTCGAGACCATTTCCAAACGGGGCCGTTGAAATTGAAGATCCCAAATATGGGCATAAATTTAAAATCAATGGGCAGCGTTTAAAACCTTATCTTACTCATGAACCTGCCCTCGTTGGAGAAACTATTGCCCTGCTGGAGGGTAACTAATGTCGTGCCTCATTCTAACTCCAGCTGGGGACATTAAATTCAGCGCTCATTGGGAGGCACCCCAACAACACTCCACCACTGTCACATACACTTCACTTCACACCTTTTCACTTCACCACCCACCATCCACCCACCCTACCACCCTGCTAAATACCCTGCACCTCAGCGCTCGTTACTCGTTCTTTGGTCCTTCCTCTACCCTACCCTGCATGCATATGAGGACATAGCATCATTTGGCATGGAGGGGTGGATAGGCATCCATAGGATCCGGGTATTATATGGTATCATGCAGCTTCCATTCATCTATAAATATGTACAAAAAAAAGAGGTGTTTAGTAATGATCTGAAGGCTGAAACAAAAATACAATAAGTGTTTACGGATATTCAACCACTATTTTGAAGACTTTCCAGGCCACAGAAGCTTGATTCGCTCAGGCTCGGCGTAATTCACTTGAGCATTGACAAGATAGATCAGAATCTCTCCTAACTAAGGATGTATTCTTATACCTGAGACATCAGTACAGGATCCGTTGGTTTGCTTCTACTCAAGAGCCTAAGTAATCTTGGTTTACACTACACATACCAAGAAAGACCAAGTGAACATAAGATCCAACCCTAGTGTTCATTAGGGAAGGTGGAGTCCTTACCTGTGCGCACAGGTAGACTTTTTATCCCAGGTTTTAGTCTTGTGTTTAGGAGAGACTCTTTCCACCAAAAAGGAACTCTCCCACCAAAAGAAAAGTGTGCTCCTCTAAATAAAGTTGTAAGAGATATACTGACACATGTTTCAAAAAAAAACTGTGCAAATAAGTCAGTATATCTCACAAATATCTATAAAGTCTTCTCCCTACAAAAGTTTTCAGGGCAAGTTACAAATACCCTATTTCTACCATATATTCTTTGAGCCACATATGTACTAAAATGGGAGTTAAGTTTCCCGTCATCTTTTTAAGGTTCAATCCGAAGACATGAGTTGAAACTGGGACCAACCTGCACCTAAAAATTTGTGAAACCCTGGGCTTGAGTCTTAATGTTCATCTGGTCAGTCTTGATCCTTCACTATGCACAAGCCATAATCTCTTCAGCTCTCGAGTATGGCAAAAACCTTCTGAATCCTGGAAATCGTACTTAAGGTTTAAATATCAAGAGTCCAGGTTAGTCGAGAGATGGTCTTTGTAACATAAGACTTAAAGTACTGGTAGTCTTCTCTACAATTGGTTCTCACAATATCCAACAAATAAACACACCTATGTCGCCTCAGAAGAAAATCTTCAGCTTAGGATCATTTCTAAATACAGTACAAAATGTTTTGCTAGGGACTAGCAAAAGATAGGCATGGGGGTATGATTACACAGCAAAAATACAGCAATAAAAATGCCATCTTGTGTTATTTCCTAGCATTGCCATTGCATATTAGGTAGCCATAGTTGCATTTGTAAAAATTGACACATGCATGCATTTAATTGAGAGGGGAGGAAAGTGAATAATTGGCCTTGTAATTAATGTCTTCATCAAGGGTTGCATCGCAATTTTCACCTTCTTTATTTTATTTATTTGGTTTTGAACATCTTCTTCCCCACGTGGCTGCAGGGCATGGCTTCTTCTTATTCTTCTTCTTCGCACCATTCTCTGCCACAGCATGCTCTGCCAGCCGCATGCTTAATCATGCATGTAGCCCAGGGCATGGCTGTGCATGCCTCATTCTTCTTTAAAAGGCCCAGCCATATTCCTTGCGGAGGAGAGCCTGGTCCAACACACTCCCGCAGACACCTTTTACAGGCCATCTTCTCCCCTCCATACGCAGCACCTCTTCCACTGAAGAGATACGCTGCGGGCAGGAGCAAGCTCACAGTGGTCCACGACCACCACTGTGAGCTCCACCACCGCCCAGCTCATCCAACAGCAGGTGGGCGTGGTGGATTCCACTCTCTATTTCACTGCTCAGCCCTTCCCGCCATTGCTAATGCTTCAAGCTTCAGAGCTCAACAGCAGCAGCACGGCACCAGCGGCCTCCACGCAGCGCGCAAGCCTCCGCGCGCACGCCAGCAGCCAGCGCCAGCTCCTCCCAAGCGCAGGCTCGCTTCAATGCGCCCACGCACGTAGAACCGGCCACAGCCGGTTGTCTGAGCCACGCGCACACTGTAGCTACTGTTCACGCATTTCTACGCGGCACTATAGCTACAGTGCGGTGACAGAAAAGTTTCTCACTTATCCAGTCACCACGGGCTCTCTCTCCGCGTCGTAACTGCCCCCAGCTTGTCGCCGCGTCAGCGCCCACGCCCACTCCAGCACCCGTGCGCACGTCTGCAGTCGCTTCCTCTCCAGCGCCCGTACCTGCCCGCGCTCGCATCCGCGTCTTTGTCCGCGTCCACTCCAACCCGCAGCACGCTGCGTTGCTCTCCCTCACGCTCGTACCCTTGCGTACCTACGCCTATGCGTGCCTTCTCCTACACATGCATGCACCTGTGCCTTGGCGTCCATACGTCGGCTGCAGCCTCCAGATGCCTTAACTCTCCATCTCCCTCTCTCACAGCCACTCTCTCACGCTTCAGCACACACACACACACACACCACACTTGTACACACTCATGTGTACACACACACACACTAACTTGTACATGCCTATATATATACTTATATATATATATATACATATATATATTTATATATATATATATATTTATATACATATATATATACATATTAGTACCTATACAACCATATATAAGTATATATATATACATACATAAATATATATATATATATACATATCAATATATATATATATATATACACACATATATATACATACATACATATATACATACATATCTATCGATATAAATACATATATATATATACATAGATACTTATACTAATATAACTATATACATATATACATATATTCATATACATATCTATAATATAAAAAAATATATATATATATCTATATAGTTATATATACATACATATATATCTAGTTATAAATACATATATATAACTATATATATATATATATATATTTACATATCTTTATACATATATATATAACTACCTATACATCTATATAATTACAACCCTATCTATACATATATATTTACATATATACATATATATATAGATATTTACATTTATATCCCTGTACCACGCGTTATATCGCAGGAATATCCGCACCAGTTGCTGATATTCCCCAATACCCGCATACAAAAAGCATCTCAGCACACACTTCCACCCATCCATCCTACACTCCACACGACACTTCGTCCTGTTGGTTTCATCTTCCTAGACGTCGATCAACTCGACACCGTGCTACACACCATTTCCACCTCCACCCCCACCCCTATACATATAATATATATATACTATATTTATTTCTTTACAAGCAACCTCTATTTTCCTGCTATTAAAAAGATAAAAAAAATGGTAAAAGAGAAAAGATAATCCTTGTCTTGCAGGTACTCGGTCTTGTAAATAGCAAGACCCATTTTTGGAATCCTAAGTTGGCTCAAAGCCAAGAACAATTTGACTCTAAGCTAAGGACCTGATTTTGACGGTGTACCTCAAGGATAAAATTATCAAAAAAAAAATCTTAAATAGAAAAACACCAAAAACATAATAAACGCACAGAAGAGATTCGTTGTAGGAAAGGCGTAGGAACTTATTCACCTTTAATTCCCACCTCCTTGAGTTTGACCCTTCGCCTAAAAGTGACCAAGATAAAATTAAGTAGGCCAAGTTAAAAATTTTGTAAAAAGATGGTTAGGCTCGATTTAGGTTAACCACTATACTCATTTCAATGATTAATTCATTATATTAACACAACCTATCTGGGTCCCGACCAAGACCCTCCATCCAGTTGAGGGTCTAGTGACAACTTGTTCACCTTGGTCATTAAATTCCACAGTAAAGCCTACCTTCTTTGGCACCACATGAGTAGGACTTACCCATTTACTATCGACAATGGGATATATGATCCTAACGTCCAACCACTTCAGGATTTACTTTCTAACCACCTCCCTCATATTAAGGTTCAAACGTCTCTACATGTCCTTAAATGGCTTGATGGAATCATCAGTATAAATGTGGTGCATGCAGAGTGTAGAGTCTATACCCTTAATGTCAGCAATGCTCCACGCAATAGCTTCCTTGTACCTAAATAAGCATTCAATCAGGGCTCCCTCCTGTGCCTCAGATAGCACAGCCAAAATGATAATGGGGAGCGTATCATTGGCACCTAGGAAGACGTACTTGAGAGTGTCAGGGAGGGGTTTCAACTCAAGGTCAAGAGCTTTATGGTTGAGGGTTTCATAATAGATGTCCCCATCTCAGGTAGTAGATCTACCTTGGGCAGAGATGATGGGGGAAGAGACTCAGTAGAAACACCTGGCAACTCCCCAAGTTCTAGTATATCCCCTTCACATTCCTCCAAGAGATGGGAATGCTCATTTAGCAAGACATGCTGAAGGGGGTCATCACAAAACATTGCAGGGTTTGCCTCTTCAATCAGGTCATCTATCACCTCAACTTGAGAATAATCCTCAAGCCCAACTTGTTTGTAAGCATCAAACACATTAAGCTGGATTTTCCTATTCTCATAGCCCATTTTCAATGCCCCAGTATTGCAATTGATTGAAGTATGCGAAGTTGCAAGGAAGGGGCGGCCCAAAATGATGGAGGGTTTGGTTGGCTTGTTGGTAGGGTCAGTGTCCAAAACTAAGAAGTCAATGGGGAAGAAGAAATCCTCCTCTTACGAGGACATCTTCAAAAATTCCCTACGGTGTCTTAAGTGATCGATTAGGAACTTGGAGGATTACTAGGCTAGGCTTCAGATTGCCTCCCCCAAGTTGTTCATACACATAGCTCGGAAGGATGTTCACCCTCGCACCCAAATCAAGTAGAGCCTCATCAATTTGTAAGTCACCAATAACCACAGAGATGTACGGGGCTCCTGGGTCCTTAAGTTTCGGGGGTGTGCCATGTTGAACAATTGAGCTAACAGAATCAGGAAGGATAACTTTTGATTGGACGTGTGTCCTAGATTACTGCTTTTTCGTGCATAGGTCCTTTAAGAAGCGGGCATAAGACAGAATCTGCCTGATAGCTTCAAGCAAAGGCAGGTTAATCTGCACTTACTTAAAAGTTTCCATGATCTCATCCGTCTTATCTTTGGCTCCAGATGAGTCAGCAAAATTCTGCCTAGAGGTGGATAAGCGCTCTGGAAAGGGCACTCTCGATCTCTAGGTGGAAGGGTTGTCATGTCGAGTAAAGGGTGGAACAGGGGCAACTTCTTCCAATGAGGTGATTTCAAGCGGAGAAGATTTAGGCAAGTTTTCTCCGATAGGGGTGAAAGTAGAGGTGGATGGTTTTTCAGGGGGTGATACTATAGGAGCATCGGGTTTGGAAATTTCTTTCCCACTCCTCAGAATAGTCACCGCCTGAGCATGCTCCCTAAAGACAATCCCTTTTCCTTTAGGATTCTCCTTAGCAGCACTGGGGAGCTTCCTAGTTTCCCTCTGTCTAACGACCTCAACAAGGTGTCCTATCTGTGATTTCATCTCATGTATAGCTTTGTCATGAGATTGGATGATGGAACTTTGACTTTCTTGCATAGTTCTCAACGTTGCCTTCAATTCATCCATCTTAGAGGTCTTAGGTTGGGCAAAGGTCTGAGGTTGGTTCATTTGATGGTTTTGAAAGGATTATGGTTTATAATTCCCTAAATTTGAGACATTTCCTTGTCTCCATGAAAAGTTTGGGTGGTTCCTCCATCCCTCATTATAAGTGTTGGAAAAAGGGGCATTACGAGGTCTAAGACGGAACCCTTGAGAGGCATTCAGATCCGTTTGTACAAGCTCAGGGAATTGGGAGGCCAAGTGGCAGTCCACAATGGCGTGTGTATTGCCTTGGAAAATGGAGAATTCAAAAGCTTGGGATGTGGAGGTGTTAGATACGAATTGGCTCGGGCTTGACATAAGCCTTTCCATGTTTTGATTCAATAATTGAATCTGATAGGCTAAATTCTGGGTGTCCCTTGCCTCATTCACCTCCAACTTTCTTTGCATGAGAGTGGGTTTTCTATCCATGTAGGCAAAATTCAAATGAATAGAATTCTCACTCAATGTATCAAAAAGGTTCCAAGCTTCATCCTCAGTCTTAGATAGAAAGGTTCCTACACAGGCACCATCCACAGTTTGCCTATGCAAATCATTAAGTCCGGTGTAGAACCTTTCAACCAGTTGCCACTTAGGCACCTGGTAATGTGGGCAAAGTCTCAACAAGTCATTAAAGCGCTCCCATGCATCATGGAAAGCTTCCCCATCCTTTTGAACAAATCTCATAATTTCACTCCTAAAGTGATTTGTTTTGCTCATGGGGAAGTACTTCTTCAAAAACTCCTTCTTCAGGGCATCCCAAGTGTTAATATCAACAAGGGTGTGATACCAATACTTGGCTTTGTCCTTGAGGGAGAAGGGAAAGAGGGTCCGCATTTGAGCGTCATCAGTAACGTCCTGCAACTTCACCGTGGAATAGACCTCGGTGAATTCCTCTATATGCCTGTAAGGGTCTTCCCTAGCAGTACCATAAAAGGAGGGTAGCAAGGATATGGTACTGCTTTTAATCTCATAAGGATTGTCCCCTCCAGTTCTACGTAGTGCAGGGCCAGATTGATTGGTTGGAATGAAATATTCCTTAAGGCTCCTTTGACCGGCCATTTCTTCCCTTGGGAGGTTTCTTCTTAAGATTCTTTCAAGTTTAGGATCAAACACAAGCTGTCTCCTAAGAGATTGCCTACCAAGCATGCACTACAAACACAATTCAAAAGGACTTGTTCGGTCTTTACATATTTAGGCTTTTGACTTTAGTTCAAATTGTAGGTGACAAAGCAAGTTGCCCAATCAATTATGCGCCTATTATCGACCTTCAAAATGCCTAAAAAGACCTAGTTGGAGCTTAGGTGTTCTCCCCTAAATCTCAAATAGTAGAGCAACTCCAAAGACGAAAGATCGAGGGATGCAAGTAGGCTTAAGCCTTCCTTTGAAGCTGTGCTTTCGCGATGCTTCTTAACTACCCCCAAAAATCCGTGACAGGGTATCCCCCTCTTTGGATTTACAAAACCTTTGATCTCAAGTTCCAAACACTTCAAAATCCAATAGTAGGAGGGCTCTTGTCCTTGTAGTTCCAAGACTTAGGAGTGTCTAAATGCATGCCGTGGTGCAAGAGATATAAGTGTGCATACACAGCAAAAGATTTTGAAATTTGAATCACACTCCACGTTTGAAAATCAAGTCCTTGATTTTTAAATGTCTCTCCTTTAATTAGTCCTTTTTCAAAAATTAAATGTGACCACTTTATTAGATCACTTCAAGACAGATTATGTGGTCTAAAAATTAATTTAAATGCATTTGCATGACAGGTAGAAATGCAAAGTTAGAAGTGCATACCTGATTCCAGCATTCTTCTTGCAATATGCAAGACAAGAAGTTTAGATCTAGATGCTGCTCATTCAATCCTAAATGATTCGACCTAAGGGTAGGCAGCTTCTAGCAGGTAGTTCGTGTTTTTTTCTTTTAGCTACTTATGCACAAACAAATTAAGGATAAACAACCACAAAATAAAATAAAACCTAGATCTAAAGAAAAGGGAATAGGCTCCTGAAAATTATCCACCCATCACCGGCCTAAAACAAAATCGGGGAACAAACCCTTAAAAACATACCCTAGAATAAGGCTCTCAAACCAAATGTGCAATGAAAATTAAGTTCTGAAGTCTTAATCCTACTCTAATCAAACCAGCGACTAAATGTGTAGAGACGATAGTCACGTCCTCGTCCTTCCCCTCCTAGTAATCTGGTTCCTTGCAAGGTTGCTCGAACAATTTCTCCTCTGGCGATGTCAAGGGTCACCTCTCATGATGGCTGGTGTGATTGTGAGTCATAGAATGTGTGTCACAGATCATTGCACTCGCATCAAAAAAAAAAATCTATAGTTCAATATGATTCAAAATTTAAATCAATATGAACAAATGAATGAATGAATGCGATTTAATTAAGCCTGTTGCCTCCCCGGCAACGGCGCCATTTGATAAGTCAATTTTCTCTTTCAAATAATGTAATTAAGAAGATTTGTCATTTTAGGATTAAAGTGGTGGAAAATCGCTTAACAAAATAATTAAAATTAAACCACATATAGGAGAGCGGGTCGTGTCCACAAGGAGGCAATGACTCATTTAAACTCGCAATTAGGTAGAAATCAAGTTTGCTGAAATATTCGTCAAATCAAACAACGCCTATGTAGCTCTGAATGTAAACCTTAAATTTATGGAGAAGTCAAGGGGTGTTAATGTAATTTTTACATAAGTGTTACGACCCCGTTCCTGAATCCCTACAGGACATGAGACCGGCCCAACTCGACTGATCCCAAGACCTAGCCGTCCAACAAGAAATAACCAAAAAGCAGGAAAGTACTACATTCACTATGCCACGTAACTAACAGTAAAAAGAAGTACAAGTAGTAAGGAAAGAAAAGCTACTATAGTACATATCACCACCACAACAGTAAAACAATATCAAGGACAGAAACATAAAGGTACAGAAATGTAAAGGTACAAAACGTAAAGGTACAAGAGTCTGAACTCACTACAACAAAAAGGTACTACAACAGAGGACTACAGCTACTGGGCTCTGCTGGGCCCAACACCCTCTGCAGCCGGAGACTCGGGCTGCTCAACACTTGGACCTGAAAAGGGTTTTGAGTACACAAAGTTAGCGAACACTGAGTAGAGTGGAAACCAACTAACTAAAGCATAAAGCTAACAGGTAAACTAGCTATTCCAATTCTTTAATTTGCAAGTTATTCCTTTTCACCCAATGGTCTATATATTCACAAATTTCTTTCTTGATCTCAAATGTTCCTCGTGGGAATGATCTTGATTGCAGTCTTTTCCGAAGAGTAAAAGGCACACAAGGTACTCTCCTAGCTGGGAGAGTCCCCAGTGGTGATCCTACACCCAGTCAACCACCCTAAGGTCACAGACAGACGTAACGGTGACTACAGCACGCACGATAAGTGCATGGGTAGCTGCCCCACACTGGCACAAGGCCAGTCGTTTCCACTAACAGGTGCACCCAAAGTACAACACGGAATAGTATAAGGCCTAGCCCTCTCAGTAACAGGAGTCTAGTCCCTAAGAACCAAACAGGGGTCTCTCCCCTCCAAATTCCGTGCACCCTCACCTGACTACCCTGGTTTGCCTAGTAGGCCTAACAAGTCGGTGTAGGGTGGCTAGCTGAACCCCAGGCCCTGTGGGGTGGCTAGCTTCCTCCCTACACTAGTAGCTCTCCCCAGTACAGTGTACGCGAGGGCCAAGAAGTTGGCGCAGAGTGGCCAAACCCACCCCGGGTCGAGACCCGAAGGGCGGCAAGCTCCCCTCTACACTAAGAGGAAACATGCGCTCCCCTTGGTACCATGTACTCAAGGGCTAGCACACTTCCCGTCACATTTCCAGATTCATTCTATTTATTCCCAGAAGCTCTACTCCTAACTCCCCATAGGGTTCATGCTCATATTTCTCATACCATTCCATACCAGGTTTCATCATTCACTTTTCCATTCTCAAGTTATATACATGCAGCTCGTATTTCTATCATTCACGTTTCCATTCTCAAGGTAAACACATGCAGCTTGTATTCTAGCATTTAACGTATACAACAGGTAAGGGTACATGTAATTGTTTAACTAGTACAAGTAATTCATATTTCACAGGCAGCTCTTGTTCATTAACAGGCACTTGTTTTCTATCTACTCATTCAAGACTACAATTCAATCATGCATACAGGCATTTCAAGTACTTTTCGCCCTAGGATTCATGCCATATCCAAGGTTCTAATCATTCATTCCACACATGCATTCAGGTTTAAAATTAAATTAAGGGAAGCCACTCTACCAAACAACCCAGGAGTATTGGGAGCTCGAACGGCAGGCTCACGTGCCTCAGCAAGCCCCGAACCTGCAACGGAATGAAGTCCTATAATAAGGAACAATCATAATGGAACATTCAGAACATTATAGAAAGTCTTCTAACAGGTAAAGGAACTCACAAGGAAAACACTGATATCTTGTTTGCGTAAAACGGACCATAAACAGGCCCTAAACGGGTCAAAAATAGAGTTATTGACTCAATTCAGACGTCTGGCACAATATCCAGACATCTTAAAAGTGTCCAGGAACTCACCTCAGGCTCTGCGTCGACTTCAAATGTCCAAGACCTCTTCTGGACCGTTTGGACCTAGCTCCAGACGTCTGATCACCTCACTGGACGTCTGGGAGTGCTTCCAGCCATCTGGTGAGCTGCCTACACGTCTGAAACGCATGGGAGGGCATGTCCCATGTCTTCCCGAAGCAACCCGTGCATGCGACAGCAAAAACCTCCACATCAAGCCACGCAAAATGTAGCTGCGGAGCGGCTTGCATGGTCGTATCCGCAAAAGGAAACGCACCTTCGCGAAGATCTGTCTTCAGACGTTTGGAGTTGCCTCCAGACGTCCACTACGTTGTCTGGACGTCACTCCAGACATCTGATTCTGGGAAAAACCCAGAACCAGGACCTGCTCCTACTCACTCTCACCGCGTGCAACTGTGGCTCGCCTCCTCACCTGCAACTCCAGCTGCAACAGTGTCGAGGATGACTCCCCCAACGCTCTCCTCCTCCCGCATGCGTCGCTCCGGCTGTGCGCCCTCCACTGAGCTCCCATGAGCTCGCGAGCTTGGCTCCTCTCCTCACATTGTTCCTCCTCATCACCGCTCTTGCTCTCTCTCCCTCACACTAGCTCCTCTCGCTGGGGTGGAGAGGAAGAGAAGAAGGTGGCTGGTGGAGTGGGGAGAACAAGAGGGGAAGAGGGGTCTTTTTACAAGGCTTGTTAGGGTTTGTATGAGGAGGGAAGAGAAGAAAGGAAGGAAAGAAAGAGTATTGCCTACGTGCCGCCTGTGCGTAGACGCAAAGGCTTGCACGAAAATTTAATTTTCCAGACCTCTTGGAAGGGGTCCAGAAGTCTGACCTGACGTCTGACTGACAGTCCAGACATCTTAAAAGGCACAGGACAGAACGAGTCTTAAAGGAAGTTTCATCCCCGAAACTTGAGCTAGCTAGGGTGTGGAAAAAGAACTACATACGCATAACAAACTTAAAGAGGACCGAAGCCGATCTGAAAAGACGTACCCTGAAAAAGCTCCGGGTACCGCTCTTACATCGCCACCTCGGGCACCCAGGTAGCCTCCTCGTACCTCTGGCTCCTCCACAAGACCTTCACCAGGGGTACCTACTTCCGTCTCAAACTCCGGACAGCTCTGTCTAGTATCTACACTAGTCGCTCGGGGTAGGTTAGGTTGTCACCCACCTTGACACTCTCATGGCTTAGAACGTGACTAGAATCGGCAACGTACTTCCTGAGGTTGGACACGTGGAACACGTCGTGCACACCAAAAAGCTGGGGAGGAAGGGCAATCCTGTAAGCAACGGGTCCTACCCTCTCCAGGACCCCAAAGGGCACCACAAATCTCGGCGCAAGCTTCCCTTTCACCCCAAAATACTGCAGGCCCTTCATGGGCGAAACGCAAAGAAGGACATGATCCCCAACCTCGAACTGCACCTCTCTGCACTTCCGATCGGCATAACTCTTCTATCTGCTCCTGACAGTGTGAAGTCATCTGTGAATCTGCTCAATCACCTCCTGACTCTGCCGGATCATCCTGGGGCCAACCTCCCACTTGGTCCCCACCTCAACCTAACTCAAGGGTGTAGTGCACCTTTGTAAATATATAGAGCCTCATAGGGTGCCATGTCGATACTCGAGTGATAGCTATTATTATATGCAAACTCTGCCAGGGGTAAGTGATCTTCCCAAGAACCCCTCCAGTCCAGTACATAGGCACGTAAAAGGCCCTCAAGTGTCTGCATCGTGCGCTCTGACTATCTGTCCATCTGGGGGTGGTACGTCGTACTAAACCTCAACTGTGTCCCCAAGGCCTGCTGAAACTCAGACCAAAACTAGGAAGTAAAACGGGTATCCCGATCGGATACAATCTCACGTGGAACTCCGTGCAAACGTACCACATCACGAATATACCTCTCTTCCAACTGCGTTGGTCCCAAGGTGATTCAAATCGGCAAGGAACATGCCGTCTTTGTCAATCTGCCTACAATCACCCAGATTGTGTCGTGTCCCCGCTGGGTAGTGGGCAGGCCCACCACCAAGTCCATGGTGATGCTCTCCCACTTCGACTCTGGCACAGGAAGTGGTTGCAATGGCCCTGCATGCCTCTGATGCTTGATCTTCACCTGCTAGCACACCAAACACTGCTGCACGAACTCACCTACATCCCGCTTCATCCCTCTCCACCAAAAGTCACATCTCAGATCATGATACATCTTCGTGTTCCCAGGATGTATGGTGAACCTCGACCCGTGTCCTCAGTCAGGATCTCTCTCAACAACTCCTCATCCCTGGGAATGCACAAATGTCCCCTCATACGCAGCACCTCATCTGCAAAGGAGAAGTCTCCTAGGTCCCCTGACAGTACCCTGTCTCGCAACGACTGCAGGTATGGATCTATCATCTGTCCTGTAATGATGCAGTCTATCAGCTCTGGTCGCATCTGTCGTGTCATTGCCACTGCCCCACAATGCCCCTGTAGCTCTAAGGGTCGCTAACTACCCAACTCCTCCATAAGTCTCCAACTCTGTGCCTGTAAGCTGGCCAAGTGGGCGGACGCCTGATCCCACGAGTAAATGAGCACATCATCAATAAATACCACCACAAACTGATCCAGATAAGGTCTGAACACCCGGTTCATCAAATCCATGAAAGCAGTGAGGGCGTTGGTCAGCCCAAATGGCATAACCAAAAACTCGTAGTGTCTGTACCGGGTGCGGAAAGCTGTCTTGGAGACGTCAGTCTCCCTAATCCTCAGCTGGTGGTAGCCAGATCTCAAATCTATCTTGGAGAATACCGTGGCACCTCGCAACTGGTCAAACAAATCATCAATCCTCGGCAGCAGATACCTATTCTTGATGGTGACCCTATTCAGCTATCTGTAGTCCACACAAAGGCGTAGGGTACCATCTTCTTCTTCACAAATAACACCAGGTCTCCCCACAGAGACGCATTGGGCCTCACAAAGCCCTTCTCCAATAGGTCCTACAACTGGGACTTGAGCTCTCGCAGCTCTAGTGGTACCATCCTGTAAGGTGCTATAGAAATGGGGCTGGTCCCCTGTACCAGTGAGATCTCAAACTCGATCTCACGCTCAGGCAGTAGTCCTAGTAGCTCCTCTGGAAACACGTCGGGGTACTCTTTGACCATCGGGATGCTCTGAAACTCTTCCACAGGGCTGGGCTCTACCACTACACAAGTCAGAAAGCCCTCACACCCCTGGCCCAAAAGTCTCTCCGCCCAAAGTGCAGAAATGCACCTGAAGCCTCCATCCACCGACTATCCGTGAAACTCAAAACAAGGCATCTCCGGTATGGAGAAGACGATCTTCCTCTAAAAATAGTCCACTAAAGCGTGGTAAGCGGACAGCCAATCCATCCCCAGAATCACACCAAAGTCCTCCATCGGTATCACAATCAGGTCAGCAGGGAGGCTGTGTCCCCCAACACTGACCTCACAGTCTGTGTAGACTTCCTCAGCTACAAACAGCTAACCACCCAAACCTCTGATCACAAACGGATCCTCTAATAACACACAGTCTATCCCATGCTGACAGCAAAACTCGCAGCAACAAACGAGTGCATGGCACCGGAATCAAAAAGTACATAAACTAGTCTGCTAGAAACTGTAACCATACCTGCCACCACTGAACCCGATGCTTTGGCGTCTCTGTGTGTCAGGGCGTTGATACGCTCCTCAGCTCTTGGTGTAGAAGAAGCAGCCACACTCTATGTCGGACAGGTAGCCGTTGGCCGGTACCGTCCCCGCAACTGCTGTCCTCCCCCACGTGCCTGGGAACCACGGCCACCTATTCGGATTCTAGAGCTCGATGCTAGGAGCATCTGCTGCGCTCCAGCTCTAGATGGGTAGTCCCTCCTAATGTGGCCCTGCTGACCACACTGGTAGCAGAGGAAAACTTGACTCTCGCCCTCGATAGGTCCCTGCTGACGGCTGGGTGGGGGTCCAGTGCTGGCAGCTGGCCCCTATCGGGGGCCCCCAAAGGTTGATAACGACCCCGCAAAACGTGACAGCTCTCCTGCAGGCGCCACGTGCCTCCTCTCTCGCTGACCCTGTGAGTAGTCTGGTTGGTAGGGCCTCTTCCATCTGCTGTCAGTGTCACATGCGGACGACTTGGTCTCCTCATACATCATAGCTACCTCCACCACTCTCGAGAACATGGGCAGCTTCAGGGGTTTGGCATACCCCCGAATGGCAGGTCGGAGCCCCTTAAGGAACCTCCACAGGTGCTCCTCCTCAGTAGCCACAATTGTCGCAGCGAAATGTGACAGCTCCAGAAAATGCATACAATACACGTTAACAGTTGATGAGAGCCTCATCATGAGCCATAACTAGCTCATTTTGACCCAATAAAGAAGATAAAAGCTCCTACATAACCTAGAAAAGGCCTAAGTGAAGGAACAAGTGCTCTGAGAAGAAAACATGAAATAAAGGTTAAAACTGCAATTTTACCATTGCAGTACATAAACGGGATTTCTCAGAGACAAAACATAGGTCAAATGGTCTAAATGAGATAAAAAGTGGGTTGAGTCAATCAGAAATGGGTTCATGTGTAATCTAGGAATTAAATGACACCTGGTAACCCTAAAACAGACCCGCTTTAATTAACAAGGTTTCGGTCAGAAAAAAAGCAAGTAAACCCACTAAAAATCATGGAAAAACATCCTCTAGGGTTTGGAACATTTAATTTGGCCTTCGGAACCTAGTTTGACCTAGATTAGTGTCCCAGCTCTTCAATTAACCTAATTTGGGTTTTTACGCAAAATGTCCAGTCAAACGAGGTCAAACCTAAAATCCAACTTCACCATTGGATTCCTTAGGTCCAAATTAGGCTTGTACCAAAATTTGGACCTAAGGAGAGGTCATCTTGACCTACTTTGCAATTTAGTGCACCCAAATCACAAATTGGTCCCTATCTTTTGAATACCTTTGCAGAGAGCCCCCTAGGTTCTTCGCCTCCTTTGCAAACCGGTCCTGCCGCCATTGCTAGGGCAGAACCGAGCTCTGACGAAGTTTCGAGAGAGATTGCTCTCTAATCCCTCAGAGATTCCCTCCCAGAAATGGAAGGAGGATTCTCTGAGGAATTCCCTTCCTTGTAAAGCCAATTACATTCGCTGGTGTGAACCCAATCTCTCGTGCGAACGCACGAGAGATTCGGGTATCCACCGTCCTTCCAACTCCGGCAAGTCGGCAGACCTTGTGGCGCGTTCTCCACGCACTGACAGGAGCGGCCAGCACCTATATAAGACACCCCAGACCCTGCCGCAGAGGGCGAGCTTGATTTGGCCGAGTGTCCCCCTTCAATTCCTCTCCTCCTGCCCGGCCAAAAACCCCCAGCAAGCTCCGGCGAGCCCCCCTCCCCTTCCTCTTCGCTCTTCCACAAAACCAGTGGCAGAGTTAGCTTCCTGACCTCCCTCCGCGTCGCGCAGTACCAGCGCACGCCGCCTCAGCCCCGTCGTCGCCGCCGTTCTCCCCCAACTGGGCGTCATCTTCTCCGGCGACAGCAGGTACTACTGTCTGCCTTCCGTCCCCTTTCGTCCTTACAATTAGGTTAGAACTCCTCTCCATCCTATCCTCTCTCTTTTCCCCCTGTTATCTCATCTGATTACCCCTCGACCGATGCTGACCACCCTCATCTTCCACATCATCGACCGATCTCCGGCGAGCCGCTTCCACCATTCCAGCCCCCCACCCGGCTCGCCAACCACCTCGAGAGCTCTGCCTCACCACCAGGAACTCGCTCCACCCCACAACTGCCACTCCAGACCTCCATAATCACCCCCTGAACAACCCACCATCTCCGGCCACAGGTTGACCTAAGCACGCACGCCTAGGCCGACCTGCGGCCTGCAGCATCGTCCACCGCCTTCGCCGTGTCACGGCGAAGGTCTCTAGCTGATCTGATTGGGCCGAGAGGCTTGTTCTGTGTATGACAGTGTTTGAGCCGCTGCCACCATGGACGACCTCCGGTGAAGCTCCAACGAAGCTCCAGGCATCAGGCTTCCCAGGCTGCAGATGCAGGAGACTCACGCGAGTGTCACGAGGTGAGAGAGCCCAGCCAGTAGCGCCAGCAGAGCCATCAGCTTGGGCAATTGCATACGAGAGTCTGCGGGCGCGCGCAAAGGAAGGACAGAACCTTTAGTCCCACATCGTGGAATCTCAAGGCACAGGTATGGTATAAAGAGTTTTTGTGATATAGCTTTACTACCTCGAAAGCACAGGGGTGAGGTCCCTCACTGACCCCACACCCGCCTCGTCCGCGGCTTGACCACGCGGATCTGGCGGATCCGACCCGACCTAAGCCTACGCACTCCTCGCGCATCACACCACCTGCAGGTGCGCCTGGTCCCTGGTACGATCCGACCCGATTATGGCTGTGGCTCTGGGAGAGCGTCCGTGAGTGAATTGCTTGAGAGAGAGAGACGCGCGGGTAGAGGGAGAAAGGTAGGTTTTGTTCTGTGTAGGCACAGGCTGAACGCAAGAAAAAAAGACTTGGCCGCGAGAAGGAGAAGAAAGAAAGCAGAAGAAAAGGCAGGAAGAACAGAGAAGAGAGAAGCAAGGCAAGACCATAGAAGAGAAGAGTAAGAAGCAAGGTAGAGAAGAAGAAAAGAAAGAGCAAGGCAGCAAAAGACACGGGAGATCAAAAGAAGAAGGAAGGAAAGAAAGGCTTCGCAAGGTAGAAAGAAGAAGGATAATCAAGAAGAAAAGGGAAAATACTTTTTGTGATCAGACGTCCAATTTCATATTTTTGTCCTAATTACTTTTAATTGCATACATTCACATTTGAATTGATATTTTGAGTAAATTAGAGTGTTCAATTACATTTTGACTAGTAGTAAATTCCATTTGCTCCCTGTGTTCGACCTCGGATACTCCGGTTTTCGAGTAATAAAAATCTTTATTTGTTTTGAACACTTTAGCGGCTATACTACAACGCGATATTATCTTTTAACAAACCGCACAAAAGCATGATGAACAACAGTCATCGTCCCCTGGCGGAGAGTGTGGAACTCCCGCCTCCTCTAATCCTGCCATATCTGTGGGAAGTACTGCTCGCAGAAGAGGGTCACAAACTGGTCCCACATCAGCTCTGCCCTCTCCTGGCCTCTGACTACCCTCCACCACCTGTGTGCCGTGATCTCCAGCTGGTACGTGGCAAAGGCCACGCGGCACTCCGCAGGAGGTCGAAGGGTGTCAAACACCTTCTCAATCTGCTCCAACCAGTCCTCCGCCTCACTCGGGTCCTCATTCCCGTTGAAGGAGGGGGGCTTCAGCTTCCGAAACAGTCTAAAAAGCTCATAGTGTCACTGTAGTGGGGGAACGGGCATGCCTCCAGGCAAGGAGGGCTCGTGCTCAGAAGTGTCAGAGTACGGTGGGGGCAGCGGAGGACCACCCCTCCCCCATGTCCAGCGCTGCGTCGGTCTCGTGGTCCCACAGAGGACTCCCCTCAATGTCCCCAGGGAGAGGCGCCCGTGGAGGCAGGTGGAGCTCCTCTCGTACTATCTCCCATATCAATTGGGCGAGGTCCTGGGCCTGAATGCCCGCAAGAAGTGGCTGGTCCACTGAAACCTCGAGCCCAGCATGTCCGCCCCTCCGACCTCGTCCACGGCCACGTCCGCGGCCCGCCTCAAGGACTCCATGTCAAGGCATCTCCTGCAAGGAGATGCGAAAAGCGGAACAAAAGATGTCAACTCTACGGACATTCAGCAAAAGAACCTCAGAACATATGTCAAAAGATACGTTGTGGTGGTTACTTTAGTTACATGCACGTGAATTGGTTATTCTCAAGCTAGTTGGTTCTTTTCTTGGGACGACCATGCTCTGATACCATCTTGTTACGACCCGGTTCCTGAATCCCTACAGGACACAAGATCGGCCTGATTCGACTGATCTCAAGACCCAGTCATCCAACAAGAAATAACCAAAAAGCAAGAAAGTAACTGCATTCACTATTCTATGTAACTAACAGTAAAAAGAAGTACAAGTAGTAAAGAAAGAAAACCTGCTACAGTACATATCACCACCACAACAGTAAATCAGTATTAAGGTATAGAAACGTAAAGGTACAGAAATGTAAAGGTACAGAATGTAAAAGTACAAGAGTCTGAACTCACTACAACAGAAAGGCACTACAACAGAGGACTACAGCTACTAGGCTCTACTGGGCCCAGCAGCCTCTGCAGCCGGAGACTCGGGCTGCTCAACACTTGGACCTGAAAAGGGTTATGAGTACACAAAGTCAACGAATGCTGAGTAGAGTGGCAACCAACTAACTAAAGCAGTAAAGCTAACAGGTAAACTAGCTATTCCAATTCTTTAATTTGCAAGTTATTCCTTTTCACCCATTGGTTTATATATTCTCAAATCTCTTTCTTGATCTCGAATGTTCCTCGTGGGAACGATCTTGATTACAATCTTTTCCGAAGAGTAGAAGGCACATGTGGTGCTCTCCTGGCTGGGAGAGTCCCCCGTGGTGATCCTACACCCAGTCAACCACCCCAAGGTCACGGACAGACGTAACGGTGACTACAGCATGTGCGATAAGTGCACGGGTAGCTACCTCGCACTGGCACGCGATCAATTGTTTCCGTTAATGGTGCGCCCAAAGTACAGCACAGAATAGTATAGGGCCTAGCCCTCTCAGTAATAGGGGTCTAGCCCCTAAGAACCAAACAAGGGTCTCGCCCCTCCACAGTCTACGCACCCTCGCCTGACTACTCTGGTTTGCCCAGTGGGCCTAACAAGTCGGTGTAGGGTGGCTAGCTGAACCCCAGGCCTCGTGGGGTGGCTAGCTTCCTCCCTACACTAGTAGCTCTCCCTAGTACAGTGTACGCGAGGGCCAAGAAGTCGGTGTAGAGTGGCCAAACCCACCACGGGTCTTGACCCGAAGGGCGGCAAGCTCCCCTCTACACTAAGAGGAAACATGCGCTTCCCTTGGTACCATGTACTCAAGGGCTAGCACACTTCCCGTCACATTTCCAGATACATTCTATTTATTCCCAGGAGCTCTACTCCTAACTCCCAGTAAGGTTCATGCTCATATTTCTCATACCATTCCATACCAGGTTTCATCATGCACATTTCCATTCTCAGGTTATATACGTGCAGCTCGTATTTCTATCATTCGCATTTCCATTCTCAGGGTATACACATGCAGCTTGTATTCTAGCATTTAATGTATACAACAGGTAAGGGTACATGTAACTGTTTAAGTAGTACAGGTAATTCATCTTTCACAGGCAGCTCTTGTTCATTGACAGGCACTTGTTTTCTATCTACTCATTCAAGACTGCAATTCAATCACGCATACAGGCATTTCAAGTACTTTTCGCCCTATGATTCATGCCATATCCAAGGTTCTAATCATTCATTCCACACATGCATTCAGGTTTAAAATTAAATTAAGGGAAGCCACTCTACCAGACAACCCAAGAGTATTGGGGGCTCGAACGGCAGGCTCACGTGCCTCAGCAAGTCCCGAACCCACAACGAAACAAAGTCCTATAACAAGGAAAAATCATAATGGAATATTCAAAACATTATAGAAAGTCTTCTAACAGGTAGAGGAACTCATAAGGAAAACGCTGATAACTTGTTTGCGTAAAATGGACCTTAAACGGACCCTAAATGGGTCAAAAATAGAGTTACTGACTCAATTCAGACATCTGGCACAATTTCCAGACGTCTTAAAAGTGTCCAGGAATGCACCTCAGGCTCTACGTCGAATTCAGATGTCCAGGACCTCTTCTGGACTGTCTGGACCCAGCTCCAGACGTCCGATCACCTCTCCGGATGTCAGGGAGTGCTTCTAGCCATCTGGTGAGTTGCCTAGATGTCTGAAATGCATGGGAGGGCATGTCCCACACCTTCCCGAAGCAACCCCTACACACGACAGCAAAAACCTCCACATCAAGCCATGTAAAACGTAGCTGCGGAGCAGCCTGCATGGCCGTATCCGCAGAAGGAAACGTACCTTCATGAAGATCTATCTTCAGATGTCTGGAGTCACCTCCAGATGTCCACTATGTCGTCTGGACGTCACTCCAGATGTCTGATTCTGGGAAAAACCAAGAACCAGGACTTGCTCACTTTCGCCGTGCGTAGCCACAACCTGCCTCCTCGCCTGCAGCTCCGACTGCAGCAGTGTCGGGGATGACTCCCCCGATGCTCTCCTCCTCCCGCATGTGTCGCTCCAACCATGTGCCCTGCGACAAGCTCCCACGAGCTCGCAAGCTTGGCTCCTCCTCCTCTCCTCACGTCGTTCCTCCTCGTCACCACTCTCGCGCTCTCTCCATCGCGCTAGCTCCTCTCGCTGGGGTGGAGAGGAAGAGAAGAAGGTAGCTGGTGGAGTGGGGAGAACGAGAGGGGAAGAGAGGCCTTTTTATAAGGCTCGTTAGGGTTTGTATGAGGAGGGAAGAGAAGAAGGGAAGGAAAAGAGAGTACTGTCTACGTGCCGCCTGCGTGCAGATACGAAGACTTGCACAAAAATTTAATTTTCCAGACGTTTGGGAAGGGGTCCAGACGTCTGACCGATAGTCCAGACGTCATAAAAGGCTCAAGACGGAGCGGGTCTTAACAATAAAAATTATCCATGTGCAAGGGTATGCCATGTACTTTTCACTTGCATACATACTAAAATGTAATTCAAAACTAAATACAATGCACATAGAGATGAATAATAAGGCTTAACAATTCTCTAGAAGCATAAGCATGAAGGCATAAATTCACCACAATAAAATAATGATAATCAAAAATCGAGTTTGTAGCAATGGCATGAAATGTAAATACTAATACCACTAAAAATAGAGGATTCTACCTCTCTCCTCCTAGGGCACGGGAGAGAGGTTCGTTCGAGGTTGGTTGGAGCGAGGGCTTCGCAGTGGTGGCAGAGGTAGGTTGCGAGATGGCCAGAGTCTGTCGGACAGAGCTCTGGCAAAGGGTGGTTTCCGAAGGCTCTTGCTGCTGGCTGCGCTTGCTGAAGGGGGTGTGGAGGCGAGCACGGGCGCTATAGGCCCTGAAGGCGTTGGCGCGTGGAGGTGTTATGCACGCAGAGGGGAGTGGAGGCAACGCGTGCTGAAGGGGTGGGCGCTGCAGGCCGCATAGGTGCGCGTGGGCTCTGGAGGTCGGACGACTGCAAGTGCTACAGGTGTTGGCAGGGAGTTGGAGGCACTGGCGCGAGGGCATGTGTAGGTGAAGGCACGCCAGCTGTTGTGCATGCGATGGGGTGCACAAGCAAAAGGAGGCGCAGGAGTTGGTTGCAGCATGCGCGCGGGTAGCGCGCTGGTTGGAAGTGGGTGCGCGCGCCTGTTGCGGTGGAGGTGCAGCATGTGTAGGTGGTTTGCTGCAGAAGATGAAGCGCGTCGAGGGAAGGCACGCACGGTGGCGCACTCGGCAGGGGCTGAGGCACAAGGAGGAGAGGTTGCAGCTCTGTGTACTGCAGCGGGCATGGCGAGGGTGCGTGGGGAGTGCAGAAGCTGGGATCTGGCATGAAGGGAAAATGTAGCTCGGTGATGCAGGGACTCTTGCTGGTGTGGACTGTCACACCACACGCCCATGGTGGTGGAGTCGCACCACTGCGGTTCAGGCCGATAGTGAGGAGTGGAGTAGAAACAAAGTTCTCTACACAGTGTGGAAAATGGGTGGTGGCCTCCCTTGCCTGGTCGTCTCCTCCTCCCTTTGTAGCTGCAAGTGATGAATTTGAAATCCAAAGAAGTGGGATCAGATGCTCTTCATGGCCAATGAATGTTTGCAGCTGTGCATGAACGGTTGCGCGAGGAGAAGAAGCAGCCGTTACCTATGGAGGAAGAGAACAAGAAAATAATAAAATATTATGATTATTTATGCATAAACCCTTAACTTCTATGTTAAATTAAAACAATGCAAGTAATTCACCTAATTGATTAACTAATCAAATGCATGCAATTCTAAGTTAATTCCAAATGCATGCAATGAATGAATTATGCAATTAAGCTAAAAATATGAATTAATTTATTTACATCCTAATGTATGATATCTAAATGTTAAAATTAACTTAATGTCTAGGCACTTAAATACTTAAATAGCCCGCAAATATGGGCTAATCAGTACCGGTACCCATGATGAGTACTGGTACAGGTAGGTTACTGTGCCCAAGAAATTTCAAACCTGGGAGTCACAAGTATCGGTACCAATGATGAGTACCAGTACCAGGACCCATGTACTGGTGGCAATGAGCTGCTAGTACTGGTACAAGTACTTTAGTACGGGTACCAGCTAACCGTTGGCCCAAAACAGAACAACTGGAATAGTAATTCTGATAATGTGAATGTTGGGAATTAAATCCCAACATCTAGTAGATGAGTATCCTAGGTCCTAAACTCTATAAAATGACCCTAGGACTCTTTGTTTGCACACAAGATATACAAGAGACATAAGAGAAGATTCTAGAGCATATAATTCATATTTTCCACCACATATTCAAGAGAAGAAATTGTGTTTGCTGCTTTCCAATCATGCTACGCTTTTGCAAACACATTGACGTGTTTTCTCATGCATGTTTCAAGGTGATTCTCATTCATTCTAAGCTCTCGAATCGGTAATATCATTTATATATTGTTGAGAGGCTTAGGTTCTTGTTGTAAGATTTATCTTTCTTTCTTACACCTGTATTTCATTTGTTCTTGAGCATTTGCTCGTTGGGTTGTAACAAACCCATTTTTGTACTTGGGTTGAGGTAACCCATTAATTACCTCGATTAGTAAATTGATTCTCTCAGGGTTGAGAGAATCGGGTTAAAAACCCTAATCTAGGAGGCTTAGGTAGTGGAGTACCCAAGGGAGGGGAACCACTATACATATTGTGCCAATTTTCTGTAGTTTGATTATTTGTGCAAATCTCTTTTTGTATTACTAATATTTTGTTTAAGTATTTGTGCGCGTAGCCATATTCCATATATCAGATCCTATCAACCTCCTCGTCAACCTGCTCTCGACACCTCCTCTCGATGCACTGCGACCAACCTCTCGACACCGCCTCTGACTGCCTCCTCATCGGCTCCGATGTCGATGTGGTCCAATCCTTGTGCGACCCCTCCTCTTCGTTGCCTTTCACGTCCTCCTCAGGTAGGACCTCCTCTCACGAGACCGCCCTCCCCTCACCGACGAGACCTGACCTCCTCCGTCATCCAAGCCCTTCTCCCCATCCCTCGTGAAATGTGGCTACGACCACCACCACCACAACCAGCCACCCCTCCTCCTGCCACCACCACAATCTTGCCTCATGCCTCCTCCTCCCCCTCCCCATCCATGGCTACGTGCCCCCTCCCCTTCCCTCGCTACGTGGCTGTCCACCACCACCAACAACCACTGCTCCCACCTGTCCCATCTTCCCACTGCCACTTGCAAGCACCACCACCACCTGTGCCACCACCACCTGCCGACCACCACCACCCTCTACCACTGTCGCCTTCCTCTCAAATAGCTAGGTTAATTTTTTTTATTAAGTATTTAGATTTGATTTTACATGTGAATGAAATTAAGATGATTTACAAGTTATATTTTTTAGTTGCATTGCATTGAAACAATTAACATGTTATTAGTTTATATTGAATTTTTAGTTAAATGTTTAATTAATTTGGTGTAGTTAAATTGTTACTAATTGTTATTTGTGGGGTGTGCCCACATATGTAGTGATTAGTTGTGAGGTATTCCTACTCTTAGTTTCATCAAAATGCTTAGTTAAATTTACATTTAATTTGAATGCTTGTGTAACATTTTATTTATAGAAGTGAAATGTGGGGTGTAGCCACATTTGTTGTGATGCACTTTTGTGTACGCAAGATTTTAGAGAAATCCCATATTATAGTGGAAACTCTACCAAAATTTTTCGGCTTACGATTTGCATGTAGGTATAGGTGTAGGGTTTAAGATTAGGTTTTACATTTTGGGTTTATGGTTTTGTGTTTTGGGTTGAGGAATATGGTTATCTATTTTTAGGTTAGGTTTTAAGGTTTAGTGTTTAAGGTTTAAGGTTAGGTTTAGGATTATTTTTTTGGATTTTGGTATTAGGTTTCGAGTTCTAGATTTAGGTTATAGGATTTTTATTTTAGATTTAGGGTTTTTTGTTTAACGTTTAAGTTTAGGTTTTTTGGTTTTAGTTTAGGTTTATGATTTTTTATTTTAGGTTTTGGTTATAGGTTTTTAGTTTTGGATTTAAGATTTTAGGTTTTGATTAGGTTTTACATTTTGGGTTTATGATTTTGTGTTTAGGGTTGAGGAATATGGTTATTTATTTTTAGTCTAGGTTTTAGGGTTTAGTGTTTAAGGTTTAAGGTTAGGTTTAGGATTTTTTTGGGGTTTTGGTATTAGATTTTGAGTTCTGGATTTAGGTTATAGGGTTTTTATTATAGATTTAGGGTTTTCTATTTAAGGTTTAACTTTAGGTTTTTTTGATTTAGTTTAGGTTTATGATTTTTTATTTTAGGTTTTGGTTGTTGGTTTTTAGTTTTGGATTTACGATTTTGGGTTTTGATTTTTGAATTAGGGTTTTGATTATTAAATTATGATTTAGGGTTTTATTTTTATGATTTTGGGTTTTAGTATAGAATTTAGAGTTTAGGTTTAATTTATGATTTTTGGGTTTAGTCACTCAATTTAATGCTTAGTACTTTTATGGTTTGCGGTGTGAAGAAATTTATTAATTAAATTTAGAATCAGTTTAAATTTAGATACACACTTGCACAAATTTAGATGCACCTGATGACAAACAATAGGAATTCTAACCCCTAGGTAACAGGTTGTGGGAGAGATGTAATTATGTCAAAATACTAGCCTATCAAGACTTATGATCATGTTATATGGACAATATAGAGTGTGTGTATACCTCCCTTACATACATGATGTGTTGTCTTTATAACATGCCATAAGTGTCATCGTCCTTTGTTTAGAGAAGTTCTGAATAAAGGGAGGTCCTTGAAGATTTGATCACAACTTAGGGTTACTTCTTACATGTAGCTAGTATTTGGAGAAATTTTGATCTCATTTTCTCTCTCTTGTCTGGTATACCAACCAATCTTAGCTCCATTTCTGAAGCACCCTTCTGTGGGAGCTATTGGGGATGTAGTTAAGGTTAGTCTTGGGGGATATACTGGAGAAGTGCAGGAAAATGCTGCCAAGGTTTCTCCAAACACTGGTTGCATGTAAGAAGTAATGTTGTAATCAAATCTTCAAGGATGGGCTATCAAGTGAAAATCTTCTTAGAATACATATCTCTTCCTTATTCAAGTCTAACTTATGAGTGATCTTAAAATACATATTTTTTCCTTATTCCAGTCAACTTATGAGTGGTTGTCATTTACATTTAGGTTAATTATCATGGATAAGTCATGGATTAATCTGAGGAATTCGAATTACCACAAATACAAGAGTGGAGTGATTTCATTTCTGAAGTGGGCATTTAATGATGATAGGAAGACATTTAGACAAGGAGAATTCCTTCAGCTGATTTTATGCCCATGTAGACATTGTTTGAATGGATTTTTCTATGATCGAGATACAGTTTTCGAGCACATGAATTATAACGATTGGTGGCAGAATTACGTAAATTAGATAGCTCATGGTAAGCAAATGAGAGAAGTTAGAAATAAGAGAATTGGAGCTTTTGAAGAAAGTGATGATAATCAAGGAGATGAATTAGATGAAATGTTACATGATATGAGAGCAGCAGACCCTGAGGATGCAGATGATGATGAGACATTACGGGATTGTAATAAGTTTTATAATACAGTCAAGGCAGTAGAGGATCATATTGCTCCTGCAAGGTCAATGTCGAAGTTGTCATTCCTTCTCAATTGTTTCAGATGAAAGTGATGAATAGAGCCACAACGAAATTAATGTCTGAGGTTCTGGAATTCATTGGAGAGCTGCTGAATAATCCTGCTGGGTATCCTGAGTCATGGTACGATGCGAAGTAGATATGTGAGCTCAGACTAAAATGCGAGAAGATTGATGCCTGTCGTAATGGCTATGTCCTGTACAGAAATGAGTACTCAGGGTTGACTAGCTGTCGTGAATATGGTGAGGAGAGGTATAAGGTGGGTAAGTCAACAAACACAGGCAAGAAGAATCAATCGGTGAAGGTTCTCCGTTATTTTCCATGAATCCCTAGGCTACAATGCCTATTCATTTCCAGTAAAATAGCAAAACTGATGGCATGGCATCAGGATAATAAATCGAAAGATGGACGCATCTGTCATCCAACAGATTCTGATGAGTAGAATAGATTTAACGAGAATCACGCATTATTCGTAGAGGAGGCACAAAATGTGAGACTAGGTCTTGCAAGAAATGGATTCAACCCATTCAAGAACATGTATCCATTATATTCCATATGGTCGATGGTCATGTTAACGTACAACTTACCTTCATGGCTATGCATGCGATCCGCATTCATGATGTTGACCCTCCTTATCCGGGGACCCAAGCAACCAAGAAATGTAATAGATGTTTATCTCCAACCATTGATTGATGAACTGAAAGTCTTGTGGTACAGTGGTGTTCAAACATATGACGTACAAAAAAAGCAGTTCTTCTAGTTGCACGTAGCATTACTGTGGACAATTAATGACTTTCCATCATATGCAAATTTATCAAGATGGAGTACGAAGGGGAAGTTTGCATGTCCAATTGTATGGATGATACTCATCACCTGAGATTGCCTGAAAGCAAGAAGTTCTGTTACTTAGGGCACCGCAGGTTTTTGCCCATTGAACACAGATGGCGAACGTCATAATTCAAGGACAGATTTGATGGTAAAGCATGTCGGTATTCGTTGAGGAATCCGAAAAATAAACTCAGTAAAGGTTCTGTTAGGTTGTCGAGGATGAAAATCATGGAGACATTGCAACATCTTGGTGAAATACGTTTGGGTTATCTTTTCAAAAATGACTTAACTTCCTTGCAACATTCATGGTTTAGGAAGAAAGGCAAATTTATTATGGAGCTTCCATATTGGAAAGATTTGACTTTGCAACACAATTTAGATGTTATGCACATCAAGAAGAATGTAATGGACAACATTCTTGACGTATTAAACCTAACAGACAACCCAAAGGATATAGTTAAAACAAGGAATGAAATAAAAGTTTTGGGTATTTGTCCTGAGTTACACGTTGGAGGGTCTCACTTTCCAGAAGCTATATACAGTCTTATCAGAGAGCAAAGGCAAAGGATTTTCTCATTCCTTAAAGGCATTCAAGTTCCAGATGGGTATTCATCGCAGCTTTCACATTGCGTAAATGAAGCGCAAAAGAAGATTACTGGGTTAAAAAGTCATGATTCTCATGTGTACTGCAAATCTTATTCCCACCAGCGATATGTGGAGCGATGCCTAATCCAGTAGTCGATTCTTTCACGAAGATGAGCAAATATTTTAAAGTCATCTGTTCAAAGACATTAGATCCCGAATTGTTGGACTATTGGGATAAACAAATTGTGATCACACTTTGTAAAATGGAACAAATTTTCCTACCTGCATTCTTTGACTGATGGTTCATGTCACACTTCATCTTTCGAATGAAGCAAGAATTGCTGGACCCATGCATTACAGATGGATGTTGATGTGGCTTCGTGCGTGTGTGTTAAGAAGTGTCGTTATAGTTCGCACTTGCAACGTCAGTTTTAAAGTAAAGAAATGGATGTGAGTCCGAGTGTCAGCCTCAGGGAGGCGTGAAAATTGGATTTTTCTTGTCACTTATTGTCATGGAAATTGTGGAGTTTTGCTTGCGAAAAGGTGCAGGTGAAAAGCGAGAAAGAGAGAGATAGAGAGAGAGATTAGGGTTAGAGTCGTTTCTTTCTTTAACATGCAACTTGGGTAGGAAATAAAGTAGACAACTGAATGGAAAATAACTTCATTAATCATGCAGCTTTAGTTCACAAATTACAACATTAGATACATGCTTAAACATAAGTAAAGTAAAGCTTAAAAGAGAGGAAGAAAGAGAGAGAGAGGGAGGGCGGCGAGGCAGCTACGGTGGTAGAGAAGGCTCCGTCGATGGCTCATCATCTCCGACGATTACAAGAGGGCCTAAAGCTAGCTAGGAGAGGGGTAGAGTAGTTGCAAGGGAAGTGAATACCTTGAATGGGTGGTTGGAAGGGGTTTAAATAGGGAGAAGGGCTTTCTAAATGAAGAAGGGGTTTTAGCGACGTCCGGAACGTCGCTAAAACCCTTCCAAAAACATCAGTGAAGCCCTCAGTCCGCCGATCGCTCGCCCGCGCCGTTCTTCCTCGCGCTCGACCCATGGGTACGACGTGAGAGCTGTCCGATCGAAGATCGGACAGCTGAGATCTTCGCTCGGGCATGCTTGGATCGCGCCTTGAGCACGCGTGCGCGTAGGCATCGTCATCTAGCGTGCGCGCGCGCGTGGCTGATCGCCGCCTGAGGGCGCGTCATGTGGCGTTATCGCCACTGTCCAAGTGTGGATCTATGGCTAAATTTCATCCACGCACCTCGCTACCTTCAAATTCCCGCACCGCGTGGCTCAAACCCACGTCGCATGGGTGCAAGCGTGCGCATTAACCGCTGCGCCACGCCCGCTGCTTTGTCGCGACGACCGCGGGCGTGCGCGCGGTTCTTGGCCATCCGATCAGAGATCAACGGCTGAGATTTGATCTCCTGCTGAAGGTGGAAGTGGTGCGCGGTGAGCGGGTGCCATGTGGTGCATCAAGTGTCGTTGATCATCAGATCAACGGTCAGAACTTCTTGGGCCCATTGTGGGAGCTCCGGATGTCGGATTTGGCCAATTTTGAGTCTGTTGGACTCCGTTCGTCGTTCTAAAGCCATCCGTGCGGTTTGATTGCTAATCTGAGGACTGTTTTGACAAGTGCTTATACAAATGGTCGTTAATACTGTTTTATAAGCAATCTTGGCATATGATTCATGCAATGCTCCCATTCTACTTATGTTATGTCTTTTATTCTTAAGATGGGCTCTATTTAACAGAATTATCCCCCCCATACGCAGTGTTATCATACCCCCATGCTTACTCCTTACTAGTCCCTAGCAAGGTTTATTCTAGCATTTATTTTCTGTCAGAATTTAAGAAGTAATTGCTTAGACACTTCGTCACTTGTCAATAGGAGGAAATATACTAAGATCTTTATCTACAATGACTAAGCAGCGCCCAGGTGTCTGCCAAAATACGAATCACCTGGTTTATGGACATTCAACCGTTACTGGTTTGACCTGCCGGGCCATAGAAGCTTGGTACAAGCTTAGGCTTAATACACTTCGAGCCTTGACAAGATAGACCACAGTCTCTCCTAACTTTAGGATAATTCTTGTACCTGAGTCACCAGTACAAGATTCGTTGGTTTGCTTTGACTTAGGAGTCTAAGTAACCTTGGCTTACACCACACAGTGTCAGGAAAGACCACTTGAACCTAAACCTCAACCCTAGTGTTCATTAGGGAAGGTGGAGTCCTTACCTGTGCGTGCAGGTAGACTCTTTGTCCTAATCTTTAGCCTTGTGTCTAGGAGAAGCTCTTTCCACAAAAAAATCCACCCACCAAATACAGTGCGCTCTACCAAATAAGTTCGGGAGACATACTGTTCAAAAAAAAAAAAAAAGTCAAGTATGTTCTCCAAAAAGTCTGAAAAACTACTCTTCCACCAAAAATGTTTTCAGGGTTCAAAACAATACCCTGTTTGTCCAAAAAAAAAAAAAAAAAAATTCTTCTCTGAGCCACAAATACAATAAGGGTTGGGTTTGAATACCATCAATTTTTGAGAGTCATCCGAAAGCATGAGCTGAAGTTAGGACCAACCTGGACTTAAAAAGAAGTGAAACCCCGGGAATGAGCTTTAGAATTCACCTGGTTAGTCCTGACTTATCACAAAGCACAGCCATAACTTCATAGCATTCTGAGTCTCTGTAAAACCCTCTGAGTCCTGGAATTCGACTTAAGGTTTAAATATCAAGAGTCCTTATTGGTTGAAAGATGGTCTATGTCATTTAAACCTCGAGTTCTAGTAGGTTATCCTCAGTAACCAGGTTCTCACAATGTCCAAAAACACGGTTGGTTTATTGAAAAAATTTTTCAGCTTAAAGATCATCATAAAACACTTAAAAATTTTTTGAAACAAGAAAAAGATATCTCTACACACTTACCTTGCTGATACTTAAATTGCCTTACACTTCAACAGATTGTTTGCTAAGGGACTAGCAAAACGTAAGCATGGGGGTATGATGAGTGGCTACTCATCAAAGCTAAAAGGCCGAAATTAAGCTAGACACTAAGCAAAATAATATCAAATTAATATATAAAAAGGGTTAAGTGTGGGAATTAAAGAAAAGACCTAAAACTTTTAATGTGTGTTAAAACCTCCTAATTAGGTCACAAAAATGAGATATTCTGAAAACTAAAGAACAAATGATGATCCATGCATCAATTGAACACATAAACAAGTTTGAAAAGATAAATCAGAAGTAAAATCAATGTCTTAAATGTTCAATTAAGCACATGTAAAAACTTGAAAGCAATTGGACATCATTTAGGCTTAGAAATAAATATATTACAATTAGGTCCTTCATGCATTACATTTCTACCCTTCAAAACTCCTTCTTGGACGTTTTTGCAAGCCGCAGGGACCCTTCTGTATGACTGCAAGGCCCTTCCAGTTATAGTTCTTTTCACTTTTGGACCTGCACGCTATTCTTCTACCCCTTCGTTCAAGGGTCTTCCTGCAAGTTTTCCCTCATTTCAGAGAGAAGCCTGTGTTCTTCACGCACACTGTAGCACACGAAGAACACAGCCATTCTCGACCGTCCATCACACTTTTGATCTCGATCTGCGGCTGGATTCTATTGGAACCTTCGCGCGATTTGGTGCGTGCGTTCACCTCTCTTCCTAGATCTCATCTGACGGTCAGATTTCCCTCTCGACTCGCCGCGCACTTTACTCATCTCATCCTCACCGCCGGCCTAATTTTGATTAACCTCACCCTTGCGGTGATTCCAGTCACTGAGCTGCTATTTAAGCAACTCAGTGGTGTCGCGCGCAAAGGATCGCTCCCTCCTACATCTCTTAGCGATCAGTTCATCCACTCCAGTCTCTCCTCCTCATCTAGACCCTGATTTCACAGCCACCGGCTGTGGAATCATCGCCTGCTCTCGACCCTCCTCGTCGCTAAGGACCTCGTAGCACCTGAGGACGACCCTGGAGTCTCACTAGCAGACTCTTCCCTCCGCTGGAGTCACCCTCCTCCTTTCTTCCTCCTTAGCCGCCGGCTAAGGACCCATAGGTCCCATTCTTCCTTTTAGTTTAGGTTTTTAATTCTGCACAAGTAGTGTTAGATTTAGTTTGCAGTAGTTTAGAATAGATTTAGTTTTAATTGTTAGTGTTTAATGTTAGCTGTAGTTAGATTAGTCTTAGGAGTAGAATTAGTATTAGATCCCCTCCCTCACCTCCTCTGATCAGTCCAGATCAGAGGGGAAGAATCATCTGTTCATTGTTCAATTTATCTCCCTCTTCATGTTTTGTTTTTCCATCATCCAAATTCTGATTCTTGTTTTTTCTTTAAACGACGAATTTTTCATCAATCACCCACACATCCTGACCCAATTTCAGATCTGATGGCACACTGCCTCAAATCTGAAAGTGGCATCACAAGCACCATTTGGGGCTTCTCACTCACTCCATTTGTTTCACAAAAGCCCCTCTGTTTTAAATGGATTGCCTCAGTTTGTCAGAGCACTTTTGATTTGGATTTTAAAGGATTTTTACTCTCTGAAATGTTTTGACAGATCTGACAAATTGAAGGGATTTTTGGTTTTCATTGTAGGCAAGGATTCTGAGAAGCTCTCTGATGACAGAGAGCCAATCAGAAGAGCCTTTCATGATTCTGAGTATACTTTGTTTTGAATGCATTCACCAGCTTCCATTAAATTTCCTTAATGCATTCTTAGTCTCTTTTTGCTATTTCAGAACTGCCATACACTATTTGTGTTGATGATCATTTCTGTATGGTGATTCTCTAACCTAAGGAGTTTTCCATACTCCTTAAGGTTGCAAGAAACTGGGATTGTATGTTGTTGGTTTTAATTGATTGAGTTAAGTCTTCCTTCATGCTGTCTATAGCATTAGGAAGAGCTAACTCAATGCCATTTGTTGTTTTGATCTGAAAGGATGCTTCTGATAAGGTTTTTCCCAATGAGTATTTGAGCTGAATTTACATGAGATTTTCGTGAGATTTAAACCCCTTTCAGATTTGGATTTCATCTCCTCAATGTTTAGTTTGTTTTGAATTTAATCTTATTCCCAGTTATACAGCAACATGCTGCATCTAGCAGCTACATTCCCCTCTTCTCTAAACTCCCTTCTTCCCTCATTTCCTAACTTCCTACTAAAACCTAATCATACTTATTTTAAAACTGTAAATATACCTATCCATAGTATTATAACTATAACATATAGCCTAATTATGTAAGTTAGATACATAGTTATACTGTAAATATGTATAAAACCTGTACAGAAATTCATATACATATGTAATCTATGTAAAAATATGTATATATACTAATCTAGTATGTATGTATTTACTGATTTATGTATATATGTATGTACAGATTTATATTTACTTATTTAGTAGCTAAGTTAATAAGTTAGAGCAATAATCAAGTAAATAAATCTATAAACTTGGGAATATATATATATCAAGTAATTTAAGTTAGTCAAAGTATAATTATACCTAGTATAACTTCCTGTAACTTAGTTTTAATTTTAAACACCCAGAACTGCTATTTTAGCCTAAATAAAACATAAATAAATTCGTAAAAATACAATAAAAATATGTATTAAATATTTAAGTATGTAAATTAAAACTGTTTAAGGTCAATTAGACCATTTACTAATTATTTTATAAGTAATTAACTATTTAATTACCTAAATCAACCTGTATAATCAGCCTAGTTTAGAGAATTTATTTGTATAGTAAAAATATTTAAAATTCAAAATTAATTAATCAATTATGTAGTATTACGTAAATATTTTATTTACCATATTTTATTTTAATTTTTTTTATAATTTATGGCCCCCAAATCGAGGGCCAAAAACGCGCACAGACGCAGCTGCGTCTGATTTCCAGCGCACGATGTGGCGCTGGAATAGCGCCACATCGTGTGCTGCAAACCAAACGCAGCCATATAAATATAATTTATTCTATACCCTAATCAGTTGTCAAGGCGCAGGGCGCCCAAAAAACTGCCTGCTATGTCTGGTCCGATTACCCGATGTGTGCTGAACTTCGATATGTCTGTGGGGCCGGGGGCCCGAGCGTGTGCGAGCTTTAAGGCCGTTGGGCTGAGGCCTGACGCTGAGGTTGAAAACGTAACTAAGCCACCTAATCTGAGATTAGGGCGCGCTTAGTAGAGGTCTGGTCCCACCTGTAGGGTGCTGTGTATCCCTCGAAAAGCGCACCCGCTAATTAAGCACATTTTACACTAAGGACGTTAGCCTAACCCCGTCTCCACCGCAGCCTCTGAAATACCACACAGAAGAAATTGAAAGGACAGACGACTTAAGAGAAGGAACACACGAGATAACAAGAACAGAAAAGACTTACTGTACATACAGCAGTAGAATAAGTAATATACATACGTATAAGTAAACCCACATAATTACTAACAGAATAAAACGACACTATAAATGTCGCTAAAGACCTCAGTTTGCTTCTTTAGGTTGTATATAGTGTTTTCTGAGATTTAGCGACGTTTATATCTGTCACTAAAACTGATATATATGTCACTATAAATAAAAGACTAGTAAGTTAAGTTTTTACACTATGGTATCCTCATGTAGTATGAACTAACATATTAGTGTTAATAGTATAACTTGTAAATACATAGTTTAGAGTATAATAACAGATTGTTTGATGCTTGTTCATAGTTAGTATTTTTGCAAGCACTTCTTAGTAACTAGGTAAATTAAACATTCATTCATTCTTTAAGTGTAAAGTTTCTTTTTGAATAAGAAGACAATTTTGGAGATAATCAAAGAGTGACCGAATTAAATTCAATAAATTGCCTCCCAGAGAACGACCTGGAACAAAACCAGTAAAAATTAGATAAATAAGCAAATGATAATAATGGTTGTAATGACTGGTACTCACCCATACTCACCACTATACGACATCCTTAAGGTTATATTATACACCCTATACTACAACGACATGATCATAACAATAATCATTCATCATCATACAACCATTGTGTTATATACACATTGTAGAGCATCGGTGTCAACAATTATCACCAACAACCATTTTCAACATCAGTAGCTTTCTCCCTACGTTTGTTTTAATTGGGGTCAACACAATGATTTTTCCAGTGTATATCTCCCCGACTTATACTACTTCCCCGCTTCTTCCTAAAGTGCTTTGGTTCTTTTTGTGTAATTACTAAGCTGAGCTCTGGGCAACCGACCAATGGGTTGTTACCCACAATCACTTGCCAGCCATATTCGTGCGGTGAAGTGTGGTTTATTTTGTTTTGTTTTCTTCTCTTTTTTTTTTTTTTTTCGTAGGTGGCTTCCCTGATCTCAAATGTACCTAGAGGCAATGACGAAAAAGTGGTCCCATGGCTGGGCTTTGGACAACCTGCCAATTGGCTGTTACCCACGACAACTTGCCAGCCATACCACCCTAGAGAGTTCATTAGCTACCCAATTTCTGTCAAAATCTCCGAGGAGTGAGTCTGTGCAAGAATGTGTGCAGATGCTTAGACTCAAAGTTTTCT
The DNA here is from genome assembly GCA_037157565.1 of Thalassia testudinum. Lineage (NCBI taxonomy): Eukaryota > Viridiplantae > Streptophyta > Magnoliopsida > Alismatales > Hydrocharitaceae > Thalassia > Thalassia testudinum. Next base: position 41,994,288 of record JAZHRO010000015.1, on the reverse strand, counting down.
GAGTTAGAGGGTGAGTTGATAAGTCGTATACTTATCACCTTATTTAGTAGGTGGATTAGAGTAGCCTAAGGTTGCAAGGATTCGAAGCTAAATCCATATTTTAACAGACACCAAGGCTGATTAAGCCTGAGGCCTGAAAAGTCTAAGTGTTCAAGTTCTTTTTGTATTATTTTCCACTATTGACAAGTTTCTAATGCCTAAGTTTCTTCCTAAATTCAATTTTTTTTAATTTTATTTTATTCAGATTGATTAAATGAGCTCAGGATCATGTAGTTTACCACCCCCCCATGCTTAAGTTGGACAATGTCCTCATTGGCAAATACATGGATGCAACAGGGGTTCAAAAAGATAGTACCTGAGTGACATAAAATATCGGATCAGTCTGAATCCTCTGAGTTGCCTCCCAGGAAGTGCTGAGTTTAACGCCTCCGGCTAGGCATAGTGCACAAACAGGAATAATTTGGGTCAAGGAGGCATGTATAAAATCAACTAGACCCAAAATCAGAAGTCTACAGATGTGAACAAGGTTGTGGTGGAGTCCTGTTCCTAAGGAGCGGGAATTTTGCAGCAGATGTACCATGCATGCCCATGTCAGATCCTCTCTTAGTCTACAGGCATGCAAAGAAGTTGATGTGGACGAGCGCACCCCGAATATGACATGCCAGACATTAAAGATGTAGGTTTTATACTCAGCTTGTGTCCCCATAAAATTGTAATCCGTCAAAAGTGTATCAATTCCAGTGCATTCGGGTTGCGGGATCTTTATTCTGGTAGGGCAGGTAACAAAATCAAGAGTTTCATAATGAGCCATAAAATCAAGCATGAGGCCTCTCTCCAAAGACGAATCCATCTCTTCCGCAACTATGGTTTCATTGCTCATTCCCTCCAAGCCCTTGATCTCATGAATATTTTCTTCAACCTCCTTTGTATCAGATTCACTGTTTGAGGTTGCATTAGAGGTAGGGCCAATTTCATCCTCTAGTTCATATTCTTTTTCTCGGCCTTCCTCCCAATTTGTGATGAGGATTCCAACTGATTCATAATCAATTTCTTTGAAATTGTAACTACATTCCCCATCTCCGATGTTGGTTATTGTTCCCACCGGATTACTTCTCTTGGGCCAATTAGATTCGGATTCCAAGGCATCTCCCCTCACATTCTCAGTTTCCTCCTGATGTTTATCCTCAATGCTCCCCAAATTGTGTTCCGAGGAATCCTTACTGACCTTATCCATTGAGCTGTCCAACTCCTGGGGGGTATCAATGGTGGACTGAACCAAATCAGGGTGACTGGGTGTAGTCCAATTGATCATGGTAGGTCCTTGCTTTACGAATTCCATGAATGGCATTGTGTGCAACAGCTTTCTCTGGCCTTCTTCCCCCAATTGTTGGAACAAATCCAACATGACCTGTTGCCCTTTAACCAATTCTTGATTCTGTCTATGTAATTCTAACTAGAGGTTATCAAGAATTGACAGGGTGTCATTTGGTGTCCTTTAGATTTCCTCCTTGAAATCCAGGTTAAGAGAGTGTGGTTGAGGTTATGGATCAGAATCCATACTAGTGTTTAGGTTCTTGGGTGGGTCCTCTATTCTATCATGTTCAATGTCTAGTTCTTCAAGAGGAACCATTCTCTATTTGGTCCTACTCCATAATAGTTGAGGTTCTAAGTCCTCCTCCCAGTCAGATTCTTCATCAGGGGACCTGACGAGTCAATTGTTCGCTTTAAAGTCGTTTGCAGATTTATGTGGTGGAAAAATCGACTGATCAATATTTAAAAAGAAATAACCACTCGCAGAAGAGAGGGTCATATCCACAGGGAGGCAATGACGTATTTAAATTCGCACCTATTAAAAACGTTTGTTCGTAGTTAGTTTGGACAAGAATCAAGCCAAAATTACCTTCAAATTAAGGTTGAATCAAGAAATCATGCTGAAATAGCAATTCTGAATAACTAGAGGATATTTTTCGCAATGCAGAATCAATAAAATATCATTAAAAATTGACAATGGAAGAAAATGTAATTATTAATGGCCATGTTACTATAGCAAAACAGGGGATTTATTCCCCTTGGCCGTGCGTGACGAGGAGTGGACGGCCGAACACGGGAAGCTCGGAGGAAGTTCCTTGGACCGAGGGCTTCGAAGCTGTGGTGGCGGCATGTCGCGTGGTGGCCGGAGCCGATCGGACGAGCTCCGACGGAGGTGGCCGCAAACGTTGCTGCAGCTGCTGTTGGCAGGCGGTGCGCGTGGTCTGTTGGCGGGAGGCACTGCAAGCGTGCACGTGCTGGAGGACGCGGGAGGACTGCTGTGCACTGGCTGGAGGCGTGGGCGTGCACTGCTGGTGGTGAGCGCGGGTTCTGCAAGCGTGGGTGCGCGCTCTGTTGGCGGTGAGGGCGGGTGTGAACGAAGGCTAAAGGGTGTGCGGATGAAGGCTACAAGCGCAGGGGTGGTGCTGGAGCAGTCGGTCCTGCTGCAGGCGTAGGGGTGGTGTGATGCGGGTGTGAGCGGTGAGGCGCTGTAGGCGCGGGTGCGCTAGAGGCTGTGCCCGCCTAGCATGCAGCTGGAGGGCGTGCAGGCGAACGTGGAGTGAGCAGGCAAGGGTTGCAGTTCAGGTGCTGGAGGTGAAGTGAGCAGATGGTGGTTGCTGCTGGAGTGGGGGGTGCGCTTCAGACATCCAGGAAATTTCCCGGACGTCTTAACTGACTGAGAAGATGATTGCAGCGACGGTGATTGTTGATGACGACGGCGAGGGAGGTGCACGGCGAGGTGCTCACGGTAATGCAGACGACCTTCAGATGGCGGTGTGGCCTGTCACGCCACACGCCCACGGTGGTGGAGGGTCGTCACCGCGATTGAGGCCGACGGTGTGGAATGGAAGAGGGAAGCACTCTCTGCACAGTGGTGGGTCGGTGGTGGAGGCCTCCCATGCTCGGCAACCTCTCTCCTCTTTTTGTAGCTGACTTCACGAATTTGAAAGGAGAGGCAGGAGTAGATCCACCTTCTCTGCTGATCCATGAATGTGCTTTTAGTGCGGCCGGAGGCGTTGCAGCGGCAGCCGAGCCGTTGCTGAGGAGAAGAAGAATAAAGGATATTATTAAAATATTATGGTTATTTATATACAAACCCTCAACTTTTATGTTAACTAATTAGATGAATGCCATTCTAAGCTAATTCTAAATGCACTTAAAATATGAATGTAATGCATGGATTATGTAATTAAATTAAAAACATGAATTAATCTATTTACATCCTAATTTATGCTAAATAAATGTTAGAATTAACCTAATGTCTAGGCATTTAAATACTTAAATAGCCCAGAACTATGGGCTAATCAAATACCCCCATTCCTAGTTTTTGCTAGTCCCTAGCAAAATTAAGCAAAACCTAACACTCCAAGTAGACTAGTCAACTCACTTAGTCTTCCTTCAGAAGCATATTAAGTTCAGACTCTAGACCCAAGGTTCCTAAATAGTTGCTAAGTTACAGACTAGGTCGGCTAAAGACGAGTTGCAGGCACAAGTTTCCCTGATTTCTGACTCTACCCTAAAGTTTATTGATCCTTGAGATTAAAGCATCCGTGCCTGTGCATTGGTCTGAGTTATTTGAGTTAAAGGAAAATTTATATATATATATATATATATATATATATATATTTGTTTGATTCTTCTAAGTCTAACCTCAGATTAGCTATCAACACGGTCTGTGTCGGATTCACTGTCCCCATTACCATACCTCGAAGGGTGCCTGGCTTTCGATTCTTCGAGATAGCACTGCCCATAACGACCCCAAGAACTCCTAGCAATCGACACTTCGAGATAGTATTGCCCATGGATTTCTTAAGCAAATTCAGGCCTATGGCAATCGGCACTTCAAGATAGGGCCGCCCATGGTACCTGAACCGCACAATGCGCTTACATGCCCCCAATAGGATGGATATCCTAAGAGACAAGCACTGAGGAGGTAATATGTTATCATCGCATCCTCAAGATGAGTATATACTCCACCTCTCCTGCGGCGGGAACTCTTCCAATCAAAATGTGTTTTCAAGCCTTTCCTAAGTCAAAACTAAGAGAACCAAATCTCTTTTCAGAAAGAAATAAATTAAGTTAATTACCAGACCAAGTGTGTGAAATTTGGATGCTTGGGTTACAAGGACCCGTAAACCAAAAGGTAGAATAAGACTCCAGGTACTACCCCACCTTTTAACTCAAACCCTAGCTTCCCTTCCTCAACCTCTTGAGGAATGGTCTGCAACTTAACTCCTACTCAAGTTTTTAAGTCCACAAAGGATCGTAAAGGTCTTAAGCCAGTAGCTCATTTAGCTTCTAAAGTTTGACCCTAGGATTAACTTAGTCTACCCTAGAGTTTTGATTTGCTTAAGACTGCAAGATCTAGCCAGTTAAGCTCAAAACTCTTTTTTTTTTTTAATGTAAATGTATGCAATGAATGCACTATGCTATGTATATCCCCAAGTACACCCCCCAATGCCTAAATTCTGCAATGTCCTCATTGCATAGAAGGATATTACCTCAGTCAGAGCTGGGCTGAATAGCCAAAGAACCTGCAAAGCAGGTTCAAGAATTACAGAAATAGGCCCTAAAAATGAGCAAAGCAATGTTGGCCTAGAAAATAGGTAACCTAGGATGTTGGCGAGCTGATGATGAATCCCGATAGCAAATGCTCGCCCAACTAAAATGGGAATGAAATCTTCCCAAGTCACCAGAAGAGGTTCTAAAGGATAAACAGGTATAACAACCTCCAAAGGGGTAGGGGGAGGATAAGATGGATCCTCCAAAAAGAATGGGGAAGGAATGGTGTAGAGATAAACCCCCAGGGTAATGGACTGACTAAAGAAATCATCAATCCATACCCAATACTCCATTACGGGAAATATTGGTCTGTTAAGCCCCCTTGTTAGAACAAAAGTGAGCAATTTTCTAAGGCAAGGATCGTCTAGGGTATCCAAGTTACGAGGTTGCGGGATGGCCATAAGATCTAGGTTGGGTTTAATCAGCTCGGTGTCCATCCCAAGCACTCTTTCTAAATCCTCAATTTCATCCCTAGCATTCCTTGCACCATCACATGTATCTTCCTGCTCTTCATCAGGAGTCACAATTTCGCTTTCAGATATAGGCGAATCAGAGGGTGACTTCGAAATGAATGAAGGCAGGTTGGAAGCAACAGATCTAGGGATTATTCTATCAATGTCATCCCCGAGTTTTTGTTCTTTACTCAAATCTTCCCCAGAGTCTATATGTGAATCCACATAAATCTTAGAAATTGCTTCCAAATTTTCCATCATTTCATCATGAGGAGAAATATCATCAATAGTTGTGCTAAGGAAACCTAATTTGGTCAAATTTGTGACATCCTCAGGGGCTAACTCTTCAAATAAGACATAATCACCCTTAGTGTCTCTCCAAATCGTGAATGTAGGTTCCTCACATAATTCGTCTTCCTCATCATCACACAATTCACCATATACCCGAGCTCTAGAATCATTTAATATCTCAGCAGATCCCCTAGGGTGCTCTATCTGAGGTAAATGGCTTACACTGGTAACATCAGACTCCTCAAATAGGTCAATTTCTTTAGGGTTAGGTTCCCTAAGGGTGGGCTTCAGTTCCATATCGTGATCAGAAGGGAGGGTAGGATTAACAACTTGACTTTGACCCACTTCATCAAATGTCACGAAAATACTACCATCTGGGTCGAAGTCTTCCAATGGTACCATCATTCCCTTCTTTTGACTCCAATATAATTCAGGTGGATACTCAACCTTATCATCATCTTCCTCAGGTTGCCACCTTCATCCAATGCATAGCTACTTTCATGTGTATCTTCCTCCCACCTAAGGTGTGGATCTCTCAAGGAAGTGTCATCTAATGGGGAGGTTTCAAAATCGATCCTCGAAAAGTAGCTATTCTCCCCAGAATTTCCCTCCAACTTAAAGTGTAGCTCTCTCACGGGAGATGCATCTATTGTAGAGGGGTGTACGTCATCCTCAATGGGGTAGATTGGGTGGCTAATTTCATCTCTTTCTTGTTGTCCTGCTCTCAAAGATTCTCCGAACAATTCAATCATTTTGTTTTGCATTTTTTGTATTTCCATCTTCAAAGAGGAGAGGTCATTTCTATCATGAGAGAAGTCAGGCTCAGGCTTATAGTACCCAGGAGTGTCTGTCCAACTGTAAGAATTTTTCAGGGAGGGTGGGTTGGGTATTTCTATGGTGTGTGGGATATTGGGTAAAGCAAATCCCGCTCCTAGGTTCTACTCACTGATTTGAGGCTTAACCAGGCCAATACTCCTATAATAGGAGTAAAACGAATCCCAATGATTGTCATTATGTCCATCAAGTGATGGACCATCTCGGCATCTGGGATCGAAGGATGCAGAGTGGGGGTGAGGGTGTGGGCAAGATGTGAAAGGATGAAAATCAATGTGGTCCATTCTAACTCACACCTCAATCAGAATTCCCCAAGCAAAACACAATTCAAAAAGGACCTTTTAGGTCTTTCCCAATTTGGGCTTTTGATTTTAAGTCAGATTGTAGGTGACAATACAATTTGTTCAATCAATTTACGTGCCTACTGTTGACCTACGGCTCGCCTAAGAAGACCTTGTTGGAGCTTAGGTGTTCTTCCCTAAATCTCAAATGGTAGAGCAACTCCAAAGATGGAAGATCGAGGGATGCAAGTAGGCCTAAGCCTTCCTTTGAAGCTGTGCTTTCGCAGTGCTTCTCAACTGCCCCCAAAAATCCGTGACAGGGTATCCCCCTCTTTGGATTTACAAAACCTTTGATCTCAAGTTCCGAACACTTCAGAATCCAACGGTAGGAGGGCTCTTGTCCTAGTATTTCCAAACCTAAGTAGTGTCTAGAAGCGTGCCATGGTGCAAGAGAAATAAGTGTGCATACACCGTAAAAGATTTTGAATTTTGAATCGCATGCCAAGTTTGAAAATCAATTTCTTGGTTTAAAATGTCCCTCCTTTAATTAGTCCTTTTTCTAGAAAATATGTGAGCACTTGTTAGATTTATTCAGTACAGATTAGGTGGTCTTCGCATTAAGTCCTAATGCAATGCGTGATCAAGAATAGGATGCAAAGTAAGAAAATGCATACCTTGCTTCCAGTAATCAACAATGCAAGAATGCACGCAATGCAGAGAAATAAATCTAGAGGCTGCTCATACAGACCTAAATGGTTCGTCCTAGGGCAGGCAGCTCGTTTTTTTATTTTTTTAATTTTTAAACTACTTATGCACAAGCAAATAAAAGTAATCAATAAACTAAAAACCTAAATCTAAAGAAAAGGGAACAGGCTCCCAAAAATTACCCAACACGGGCCCAAAACAAAATCGGGGAACAAACCCCTCAAGATATACCCCAGAACAAGGGTTTCAAACCAAATGCAATGAAAAATTAAATCTAAAGTCTTAATTCTATTCTAATCAGATTAGTGACTAAATATACAATGATGACCATCGCGTCCTCATCCTTCTCCTCCTTTTCAAAATAGCTCGCCTAATTCTCCTCTGGCGACATCAAGGGTCACCTCTCACAGTGGCTGATTCTTGCACAAATTTTCTCGCACAGAAAAGAAAATAATAAATGGTCAAATCACTGTGCAATTGACAAATAATCAAAATAAAATTAGGTGGAATTATTGCATCTGTTGCCTCCCCGGCAACGGTGCCATTTGACGAGTCGATTGTTCGCTTTAAAGTTGTTTGCAGTTTTATGTGGTGGAAAAATCAACTAATCAATATTTAAAAAGAAATAACCACTCGCAGAAGAGCGGGTCGTATCCACAGGGAGGCAATGACGTATTTAAATTCGCACCGGTTAAAAACATTTGTTCGTAGTTAGTTTGGACAATAATAAAGCCAAAATTGCCTTCAGATTAAGGTTGAATCAAGAAATCATGCTGAAATAGCAATTCTGAATAACTAGAGGATTTTTGTCGCAATGTAGAATCAATAAAATATCATTCAAAATTGACAATGGTAGAAAATGTAATTATTAATGACCATGTTACTGTAGCAAAATAGGGGATTTATTCCCCTTGGCCGTGCACGACGAAGAGTGGACGGCCGGACATGGGAAGCTCGGAGGAAGTTCCTTGGAACAAGGGCTTCGAAGAGGTGGTGGCGGTGTGTTGTGCGGTGGCCGGAGCCAGCCGGACGAGCTCCGGCGAAGGTGGCTACAAACAGTGCTGCAGCTGCTGTTGGCGGGCGGTGCGCGCGCTCTGTTGGCGGGAGGCACTGCAGGCATGCACGTGCTGGAGGATGCAGGAGGACTGCTGTGCGCTGGTTGGAGGCGTGGGCGCGCACTGTTGGCGGTGAGCGCGGGTGCTGCAGGCGTGGGTGCGCGCTCTGTTGGCGGTGAGCGCGGGTGTGAACGAAGGCTGAAGGGCGTGCGGATGAAGGCTGCAAGCACGGGGGTGGTGCTGGAGCAGCCGATCCTGTTGCAGGTGTGCGGGTGGTGTGATGCGGGCGTGAGCGGTGAGGCGCTGCAAGCGCAGGAGGCGCGGGTGCGCTGGAGGCTGTGCCCACCTTGCGTGCTGCTGGAGGGCGTGCGGGCGAACGTGGAGTGAGTGGGCAAGGGCTACGGTTCAGGTGCTGGAGGTGAAGTGGGCGAACGGTGGTTGCTGCTAGAGTTGGGGGTGGGCTTCAGACGTTCGGGAAATTTCCTGGACATCTTAACTGACTGAGAAGATGATTGCAGCGACGGTGATTGTTGATGACGACGGCGAGGGAGGTGCACGGCGAGGTGCTCAAGTAATGCGGACGACCTCTAGATGGTGGTGTGGCCTGTCACACCACACGCCCACGGTGGTGGAGGGTCGTCGCCGCGGTTGAGGCCGGCGGTGTGGAATGGAAGAGAGAAGCACTCTCTGCACAGTGGTGGGTCGGTGGTGGAGGCCTCCCATGCTCGGTAGCCTCTCTCCTCTTTTTGTAGCTGATTTCACGAATTTGAAAGGAGAGGCAGGAGCAGATCCACCTTCTCCGTTGATCCATGAATGTGCTTTTAGTGCGGCTGGAGGCGTTGCAGCGGTAGCTGAGCCGTTGCTGAGGAGAAGAAGAGTAAAGGATATTATTAAAATATTATGGTTATTTATATACAAACCCTCAACTTTTATGTTAACTAAAACAATGTACCTAATTGGTTAACTAATTAGATGAATGCCATTCTAAGCTAATTCTAAATGCACTTAAAATATGAATGAAATGCATGGATTATGTAATTAAATTAAAAATATGAATTAATCTATTTACATCCTAATTTATGCTAAATAAATGTTAGAATTAACCTAATGTCTAGGCACTTAAATACTTAAATAGCCCACAACTATGGGCTAATTAGGACCAAATCAAAGGTTGTTGATCCTGGGTTTGCCTAGATTTCTGATTATTCTCTGATTTCCATTTGTCTAGAACTCCTTCCAATCCAAAGGTCAAGTCAGAAAGGTTGTTAAATTCAGATGACCTTTCTTGGTTATTATCCTGAGAAGGGTAGGGTTCTTGGTGTTCTCCTAGAGTGTAGGTCCTATCACAGTAGAGCGGGTGGGACCTAAATGAGGAGACGTCATGAGGAGAATCGTGATATGGAGCCCCACGATTTGAATCATACCCTTGGGTGGATATGTTGGGTGAATCCAAATAAGAGGTTGGTGCGGTTTGGTCATAACTAGGATAGTTGGGCCAAGAGGGGTATTCAAGGTCGTACCCCCAACTTGGTGGTTGGTTAGCCCAAGTAGGCTGTGGATATGGTCCACTTGGGTTAGCATACAAATTATGTTGGGGGCGGTTCGGGTAAGATGGATAGGCATAGAAATCCATGGTTTGGAAGAAATGGAGGGATGTGGGAAGAACAGATGAGAGAGAGTTGCATGTTCAACCAAGCAAACAAGACTAATCCTTATGGTGTGTTCCTTATGGGACCTAGAAATCTCCAAAAGGGTGATTAAGTTCATAAGCACTGGACTCTCCTTCCCAAAGCTAATCTGGCCAGGTTGATTACAAGGGGATTGCAGGGAAGGTTCTTCCTTTGGCTTGCGCTGCCGGTTCCGTAGATCCCACAACTGCGGTCGTTTAACACTGCCCCATAGCCTAGTCACCTAATTCTACCAAGGGAATGAAAGCCAAGTGCCTAGCGAACAAAACCTCGCCTCTCGAGACTTAACTCAATCTTGTCTAGGGCACATCTACTCAGGTTTAAAAGGGCTAGGATAGTGCTTGTGCTAGGGTTATGTGATGAGGCGTTGATTGGGGTGGTGCCTCTTAATTTTCCACTTTCATTGTGTGTGCTTCTACCAAAACATGGTTTTCAAGCAAGGATTTTTAAGATGTGGTGTCTTTTAGTATTTCATCCTTACTTTAGTGTCTTTTAGGGTTGACGTGTCTTAATGTTTTCAAACAAGTTTCAGTGGGCACATCAAGTTTTGCACACAATTTGGTGAAAGTAGATTTCCTTTTATTCTATAGAGGCTCTAAAACCCTAATGTACTCATCCTAATGATCATGCAGCTTCTATTAGATGAGTCGTTTTGAGGGTTGAGTGGTGCGGCCCAAGTCAATCCACGGTGGCTTCGTAAACACCACTCAAAAAGAGAAAAGAACACTCCAAGAATTTATTCAGAATGTGAGAGTGTACATTTTTTTTTGGGTAATGTGTTAAGGATGTGGGTCAAGTAATCATACACCATGCCAATTTTTTTTAGTTTTTCACGCAAGCAAATAGTCATGAGTGAAGAATTACTCACTACTGGTCCTTGTTGCGCCTACTCCCTTGTTACCGTCATGGGATGCGTCGCTTCGCCGTCCAAGCGCCAAATTCCTGCAACCATCAAGTAAAAAGGAGACAAGGTGTTAGACGATGTGAGAATGGATGTGGAATGGAAGTGACAAAACAAATCCCTTGCCTCCCCAACAATGGTGCCAAAAACTGACATGGCTTCGTGCTTGTGTGTTAAGAAGTGTCGTTATAGTTCACACTTGCAACGTCAGTTTTAAAGTAAAGAAACGGATGTGAGTCCAAGTGTCGGTCTCAGGGAGGCATGAAAACTGGATTTTTCTTGTCACTTATTGTCACGGAAATCGCAGAGTTTTGCTTACGAAAAGGTGCGGGTGAAAAGCGAGAGAGAGAGAGAGATTAGGGTTAGAGTCGTTTCTTTCTTTAACATGCAACTTGGGTAGGAAATAAAATAGACAACTGAATGGAAAATAACTTCATTAATCATGCAGCTTTAGTTCACAAATTACAACATTAGATACATGCTTAAACATAAGTAAAATAAAGCTCAAAAGAGAGGAAGAAAGAGAGAGAGAGGGAGGGCGGCGAGGCAGCCACGGTGGTAGAGAAGGCTCCATCGGTGGCTTGTCGTCTCCGCAATTACAAGAGGGCCTAAAGCTAGCTAAGAGAGGGGTAGAGTAGTTGCAAGGGAAGTGAATTCCTTTAATGGGTGGTTGGAAGGGGTTTAAATAGGGAGAAGGGCTTTCCAAATGAAGAAGGGGTTTTAGCGACATCCGGGATGTCGCTAAAACCCTTCCAAAAACGTCAGTCAAGCCCCCAGCCAGCCGGTCGCTCGCCCGCACCGTTCTTCCTCGCGCTCGATCTGTGGGCACGGCATGAGAGCTGTCTGATCGAAGATCGGACGGCTGAGATCTTCACCCGGGCGTGCTTGGATCGCGCCTTGAGCACGCGTGCACGTGAGCGTTGTCGTCTGGCGTGTGCGCGTGCACGCGGGTGTCGTCGTCTGGCATGCACGCGCGCGTGGCCGATCGCCGCCTGAGGGCGCACCGCGTGGCGCTATCGCCACCGTCCAAGTGTGGATCTACAACTGAATTTCATCCGCGCACCTCGCTGCCTTCGAATTCCCGCACCGCGCGACTCGAACCCACGTCGCGTGGGTGTGGGCGTGCACGTTAACCGCTGCGCCACGCCCGTTGCTTTGTCGTGGCATGCGCGCAGTTCTTGGCCATCCGATCAGAGATCAACGGCTGAAGGTGGAAGTGGCGCGCGGTGAGCAGGCGCCACGTGGCACATCGAGGGTTGTTGATCATCAGATCAACGGTTAGAACTTGTTGGGCCCATTGTGGGAGCTTCGGATGTCAGATTTGGCCGATTTTGAGTCCGTTGGACTCTATTCATCGTTCTAAATCCATCCATGTGGTCCGATTGCTCATTTGAGGCTTGCTTTGACAAGTTATTATACAAATGGCCGTTAATACTATTTTATAAGCAATCTTGGCATATGATGCATGCAATGCTCCCATTCTACTTATGTTGTGCCTTTTATTCTTAAGATGGGCCCTATTTAACAGAATTATCACCCCCATATGCAGTGTTATCAGATGTATCCAATTGAACGATATTTGAAGTAGCTGAAAGATTATGTCTTGAATAAAGCTAAACCAAAAGGTCAATCGTGGAAGGCTATCTTGTAGAGGAATGTATTAACTTCTGTGCCATGTACATGAATGAGATAGACAATCAATTTAATTGTCTTGAACGAAACTATGAAGGAGAATTTAATGGTAATGATGAAAATTGCATGTCCATATTTAACATCGAAGGAAGGTCGATCGTCCGGACAGAGGTTAAGCCCATCTCAGAAATGGAATGACGATTGGCACACTTGTACATTTTGAAATAAATTCTAGAACTGAATGAAGTTTATAATGAATTCAAAGAATCCTCTGTATCATCTACACGCGACTTGTAGTTTGTTGATTGGTTCAAGGATCATGTAAATAAACTGAAAGAAAATGGGGATCCACGATGGGTATAGGATTTTGATATAATTGTCGATACACCTTTGACATACGAACGTTACCATTCAGGTTACATAATTAATGACATCAAATTTAGAGTATGGTCCATTGATGATGTGAAGGCCACGCAACAAGCGAGAGTCATCGTCAGTTGTGACCTAAGCACTGGTTGTGATGGGTATTACAGTCAAATTGAAGACATTGTGGAAATGAGTTTCAGGCTTGACCATAAGGTGGTTCTATTCAAGTGTGATTGGTTTGATGTCTTTAAAGAAGGCATTGGATTCAAAGTCGACAAGGAACATGATTTATTGAGCTTAAGTAAGAACCATCACATTCTCTGGTCATCAGAACCATTCACACTAGCTTGTCAGGTAGCACAAGTATTCTACGTGTCTGATAATAGCATAAATGGGTGCATAATACCTGTTAGAGCTCTACCATGTGAACAATACGATGCAGGAAAAGATCTTGACCTAGATGTTGAATCTGAAGCATAACAACAAAACCCACAAAGTGAAGAAGTTGTCCCTAGTGCAACTGACATTAATATCTAAGGTAATTTTCCAAAAGTATTAATCCATAACCACAAATAAAAATAATTTAACAAATTTTTAGTTGTCTATTTTGTTTAAATTTCATTTAAATTATTTTATCTTTTTTCAAAGTTTATATTCATTTATTTTTCGAAACTGAAATTTTTTTATTGCCTTCTCATATAGGTTCTTCACATTCTCTCACTGTTTCTACACCATTTATGGACTATGTCGTCACTATGGTGAGGTTCTTCTACTACTTTCTTTTTTAAAATGATCTTTTAATGTTAAATGTGGGGTGTGCCCACTTAGGTTTATTTTATATGTGCGGTGCGCCCACTTAAGTTTTTTGTATATTGAATGTTTTGTGTTGAATGTGGAGAAGAGGAAGGGAAAAGGGAAATAGATGAAGAAAGGGAATGTGTAGAGAAAGGGAAAGAGGGAGGAAAATGGAGGGGGGAATGAGAAGGAAAAGAAAGAGGAAGGGAAAGTGGAAGGGAAATGGGGAAAGGGAATGTGGAGAAGAGGGAGGGGAAGGGGAAAGGGAAATGAAGGGGGGAAAGAGAAGGAAGAAGAAGAGGGAGGGAAAGCAGAAGGGAAAGGGGGAGGGAAATGGAGGGGAGAATAAGAAGGAAAAGAAAGAGGAAGGGAAAGGGGAAGGGAATGTGGAGAAGGAGGGGAAGGGGAAAGGGAAATGAAGGGGGGAAAAGAGAAGGAAGAAGAAGAGGGAAGGAAAGAGGAAGGGAAAGGGGGAGGGAAATGGAGGGGAGAATGAGAAGGAAAAGAAAGAGGAAGGGAAAGGGGAAGGGAAATGGGGGAAGGGAATGGGAAGGAGGGGAAATGAAGTGAAAGAGAATGTAAAGAAGAGGGAGGGAAAGGGGTTTGGATGGGTGAAGGGGAATGTGGAGAATAGAGAGGGAAAGTGGAAAGAAGAGGAAGGGAAAAAGGAAGGGAAATTGGGGAATGGAATGGGAAGAAAAAAGAAGAAATGTAGGGGGAAGGTATTTTTATTTTACGCTTATTTTATTTTCATTTATTTCTATATATATATATTTTTTTTAGGAAGATTTCTATATTTATTTCATACGGGATTTTCGAAATATCACAATATATAGGAGAAATGCTGTTGAATTTTTTTAAAAAATATCTTCTTATTTGTGATGTTTTTATGCAGGTTATATTCAAGAAGAAGGCTAATAGGAGTCGCAGGGATGATGCCACCTCCCAGCAGCCTGAGAACGCCTACCAATAGCCTGAGGTCCCCAGCCAGCAACCTCAGCCTCAGGCTCACTGCTGACAACAACCCACTCAGCCCCCCCGTGAGGAGCCCCAGGCACCTTGCCAGTAGTTTTGAGGCCTGGAGATGTGGCTCGATATTTCCAGAGTCAGGGGAGGGGAGGTAAGGGGAAGAGGAAGAGTTTGATGCCTCCTCCGACGGATTTCCTAGCAAAGGATTCTGACTACGAGGAGATGCACTCGCCGATGAGGACAAGGAGGATAGTACTTCAGTTGATGAGGAGGACGTTGGGTTGGATGATTAGCCAGAGCAGTTGGTTGACCCATATCCTTCTCAGCCAGGATGTTCTACACCACCATCTCGCAGTTTTGGTATGAAATTAAGGTTTTGTAAATGTTACGATTTATTTATTTCTTTGTTGTTTTATTTTATGCTATAATTCTGTCTTACAGGTGCACGTGGGGAAAGAGGTCCCACGCAGAACAAGGCCGTAGAGAGAATTCTGCACAAGGTTCGCATTTCAATTAGGATCACACCAGCGGGGGAAGCAGTGGACTATCCTCCATTCGTCAGTAGACTAGGTACGTTGACGAAGGCGATCATCCCACTATCCTACTTCAATTGGAGGAAGGTGCCAAATGAACTAAAGAGGCAACTCATTCGAGAGTTAGAGGTAATTGGTAAAAATTAATAACTTATGTGCATTGCTTTATATAAATTTAAATTATGTAACAATTTTATTCTCCTACTAATGCAGGTCATCTTCGATTGGGGTGAAGATTTGAACATCCCCAAATATATCCTTAAGCATGTAGCAAAGATTCACAAAGATTAGAGATTGGAGATTAAGAATAAGGTAAAAGATAAATTTTAACTGTATTTGTTTATTTCTTTTACCATAATTCAAATATTATTTCTAGCATTACAATTATATTTTTTAGTATTATAAGAACATTAATCATGATGAGGCATTGCATAATGTGCCTCTTTTGATACAGTTGCACACTTGGAAGGAAGAGTGCAACCATTATCATGACCCAGCGACACAGGTAAAAGTATTACATATATTATCATTTAACTAATTTCTAAGTTAATAAATTATACTTTTATTTTAGGAGCAGGCCAAGAAGAATAAGGAAAATAAGGTTAAGGCTCCACCAAAGACCCATGTCTTAGGTAGGAGGAGCATAGGTGGGATGAAATCCCTATACGTAAGTATTTTTAATTATTATTTTCCTTTGAACCTTACAATATTTTTAATTTATTTCAATTAATTATTTCAAAATATTAAAGTTGGCCATGCATGAAGGTGTCCAGCTTGATCCAGTGGGAGTAAATGAGTGATGGGAACACCATCATGAGCCCTAACTAGCTCATTTTGACCTAGAAAAGAGAATAAAACCTCCTACATAACCAAGTGAAGGGCCTAACTCAAGGAATAACTAGTTTGAAAGAAAAGTAAGAAATAAAGGGTAAAATTGCAATTTTACCATTGCAGTACAAAAATAGGATTTCTCAAGGGTAAAACATGGGTCAATTGGTCTTAACAAGATAAAAAGTGGGTTGATTCAATCAGAAAAGAGTTAATGTGAGATCTAGGAATTAAATGACTTCTTGCAACCCTAAAACTGACCCACTTAATTTAACAAGGTTATGGTTAGGATAAAATTCAACTAAACCCTCTAAAATTCATGGAAAAATATCATCTAGGGTTTAGAACCTTCAATTTGGCCTTTGGAACCTATTTCGACCAAAATAAGGGTCCTAGTTAAACATTTGCCCTAAATTGGATTTTTGTGCAAAATGTCCAGTCAAACGTGGTTAAACCTAAAATCCAACTTCACCATTAGATTTCTTAGGTCCAAAGTAGGTTTATACCAAAATTTGGACCTAAGGGGAGTTCACCTTAAGCTACTTTGCAAAACAGTCCAACCCAATTACTTTTATGCCCCTAGCTTTTGAAAACCATTGCAAAGACCCCCCTAGATTCCTCATCATTCTTTGAAATTAGGTCCCTCCGCCATTATAGCGGAGGAATTGTACTCTGGCGAGGATTCAAGGGGGAGTTCTCGTTGATTCCTCAGAGACTCCCTCTCAAATTTGAAAGGGAGATTCTCGAAGGAATTCCCGACCGCATGAACACAATTTCAAGCCTTGATTGCCACCCAATCTCTCATGCGAACGCATGAGAGATTTTTCTATCTTTCACCTTCCATGTCCGATGAGGATCCCTGTGCTTGGAAGCTTTCCTTCCAAGCACAAGGCCCTCTGCCTGCGACTATAAAAGACACCCCAAGTCCTCCCAACCATCCTAAGCTTGTTTTGGCCTAAGAATCCCCCAAAATTCCTCTTTTCCCCCCTCCGACCAAAAAGCCTGCAAGCTCCGACAACTCCTCCTCCCTCTTCTCGTCTCTCTGCCACCATATCAGTGGCAAAGTCATCTCTACCTCCTTCTTCCACGTCACTCCATACCTGCACCCGCGTCTACCTCCCTCTCGTCGTCGTCGCCTCTCCATCTCAGGGTCTTCATCTCCGGCGACGGCAGATATGCACCGTCTGCCCCTCTGCCTCCCCCTTTGTCTAGCCACTCTTAGATAAGTCTCCTTCTCTCTTCTCTTTATTTTCCCCCTCTTTATTTCCCAAAACACCCCTCAACAACCACAGACCACCACCATCGTCTCCACCTTCGGCAGACCACCGGCGAGGTGCCCCCGTCATTCCACGCACCCACACGCCTCGCCAACTGCCTTAGAAGCTCCACCACCTTCCACTGATCATCTTCCCCCCTCTCCATCGACCACCACACACTCCATACACTACCCTCGAACAAACCCACCTTCACGGCCACAGAACGACCTAGGCACGCACACCCAGGCCATCCCACACCACACCAGTACCCGAGCCACCTTCGTCGTGTCACGACGAAGCCTTCTAAGCATTTTGATAGGGTCATGAGGCCGTATTTTTGTTGATAGGGTCTGACCCCTATCCGTCATTGGAGAGGGAGTGAAGCTTGCTTGCAAGCTCACTCCAGGTAGCCTTGCTCCAGGCCCCAGGTTCCAGGCAATGCAGATTCGCATCACTCACACATTCAACTTGGTAATTGGCTTTGCAAGGCACTGTAGCCCTTGTGATTAAGTGAAGACCCCTGCAGGCGCACGCGAAGAAGCAGGTGTGACTTTTAGTCCCACCTTGGTTGTTTTCAAATGAGCGAAGCGATATAAGTTGTAATTTTGTCAGGGGCTTATTGCCTTCTGACACAAGGTGAGGTTCCTCTCACCTACTCTCGCCTCATCTATGATTAACTCCTAGGCGGACCTGGCAGCCTGACCCGATTACTGTGCACTCCTCGCACATCACCCACGCTGGTGCACCTAGTCCTGGGTGCACGAACCCGACCCGTTTACCCGACAAAGGCTCTGGGAGAGCGAGCCTAAGAGAGAAAAAAGAGAGAATTCACGGAGGAGGGTAGGGGTAGGTTTTGCACTTGCTTGCAAGGAAAGGAAGAAGGAAGAGGACCCTAAAGGAGAAGCTAAGGAAGGAAAAAGATAAAGGCAGAAGAATCTGAAGAAGCTGAAGAGAAGGAGCCGCAGAGGAAGCTAAGGAAAAAGGCTAAGGAAGGAGAAGGCATGGTTGCAGAGAAGGCAAAGCTGAAGCCAAGGTTGATGAAGAAGAAAGCTGAAGAGAAATAGAAGACAAGGAAGGAAGAAGAAGGAAGGAGAAGTCAGAGAAAGTGAAAGAAGACAACAGAAGAAAGAAAGAAGAAGAAGAAGAGAAAGCCCAAAGCTAGAAGCATCTGATTTTTACATCTCTATTCATATTTTTGAGCTTCTATATACAATGAAAGTAGTTTTATTGCTTCATAATTTGATTGAACATCACATTTTATCAAATTGAAGTTGTGTTCTTAAGTTTTAAAATCCCAATTTGCTCCCCATGTTCAACCTCGAATTTATAGTTTTTCGAGTAATAAACTTTCGTTTATTTTCGAAGCGAATTCAACCATACTGCAATGCAAAATTTACAAACCTGATTTCGCTTTTGCATAAACATTTTGGCACCGTTGCTGGGGAGCAACGAGCAATTTAGAAACTTTGATCACATCTTTTGATTCAATACTGACTTGATCTATTTCTTCTGTTGTGATTGTTTCGGGGGAGGAAAATAGCCGCACATCAACCACACCAGAAGTAGGTAATTTCTCAGAAGCCCTCTCTCTTAATCCCCTCAATTCTGAAAAGGAAAACAAAGAGAAAATCAATCTAGGGCTACCTACTTTCCATATTTAGTAATTCACCAAAGTTGCCTGATTTTAATTTCAACACATTTTTGAATTGTGCATCCATTTAAGGCAACTAGGGCTAGCACCTTCTTGATTAATCCCTAGATACCATCTTTGTGGCAACTAAATTGGACATAATAGAGCCAACTTAAGGATTCCAATCTAGGGTTTTTAGAGACACATCTTCTCTAAGCAAAGTATCAAAATTCTCAAAAGAGGTGTGCCTAAGCCTTGTTTGAAGAGATTTATCCAAGAGAAACCCTGAGAAAATCAAGCTCTTAACTCACTTGAACCCTAAAAGAAGACCTAAAAGCTCTCAAAGCACAAAGAGGTGAAGTTGACCCCTTGGGTCAACCAACCTTGAAATTAGGTCACTTTTTGCACTCAAAAGATCTAAAGTTCAAGTGGAACCCAAAGCACCTTGATCTTAATTAAAAGTGGTAGACTTAAGAGGTCAAGGTCCCCATTCTGGTCTACCTAGAATCTCAGTGACAAGAGAGGTCGGGTGGGGGAAACCCTGTAACTCGTGGGGACGCTCTATCGTGTAGGGATCTTTGTGGGACTCTCCCTCTCTGGCCTCCCACGTATTTCTCAGGTGGACAGCCTTTCTGACTAAGGGGTATCATCTGCCCCGAACCTCTATAGTCATCCGAATTTTTTGGGTGTCTCGATTGGGTCCAGTACATTCTAATCTTGTCTAATCCTTCGGTGCATGTTTGGTAGGAGGTCCTTAAAACCATCCTTAAGATCTCCTTTAGAAATCCACTCCTGCCGAGGCCAACCCTCGACACCTGTGTTTGTGCAGCAACCCCACCACATAGATCTCTCTTCTAATTCATCAGAACCAAGTTCTCCTTCTTCCATCATGGCACAACCAATTGAAGAAGTGAACAACCTTGAACACCAACTTCAGCGCTTGAATGATCTATTCCAAAACTTTGTGAACCCGCCACAGCATCTTATGATGCGAGATCACTATAATCCCGCTGCGATGGCAATTGAGCCTCGAGTCCAAATCCCAGCTAGAGGTCCTGATTCTGAACTCAAGCCCAACATGATTCATGCCATTCCAAAATTCCATGGGCTTAACTCCATGGATCCCTTCCAGCACATCAAACAACTCAAACATCTGGCCCAAACCTTCAGGTCAGATGTACAAAATCAGGATATTCTGCTCATGAAGATGTTTTCCTTCTCCCTCATGGACAAGGCTGCTCATTGGTATCAGACTCAAACACGTCCGATCAACACATGGGTTGAACTCTAGTCTAAATTTTTGAAAAGTTCTTCCCCATTGGCCGGACGAATGCCTTGCGCCACCAGATCACTCACTTCACTCAACAATCAGGAGAACCTCTTCATGAGGCATGGGACTGATTCTTGGATCTCATGCAAAAGTGCCCCCATCACAGAGTTCCTAAATGGGAACAAGTCCAGTCTTTTTACCAGGGACTCCGTGAAGACATTCGATTGTTCATCAATGCAACCTATGGAGGAAACATCATGGGTCAACATGAGGACACGGTGTGGGAGATTCTCAAGAATATGTGCGAGAACTCCATCAATAATGACTCCATGGGCTTATTCGACCAGACGAATACCCGCGCATCGACGAATCCTAGGGGAGCACATGAGACACAGGGCCTGTCCGCATCCGTCGACTTGGAGCTGATGGCTAGTCGGTTGGACAAGGTCTCTATCATAGAGAAGAAGGTGGACGAGCTGACTCGGCATCTGCAGAAAGCCACCTCTACGCAAAACTCGTTTGCATAGCCACCTCTTGTGAGGGAAACTGTGCAAAACATCTATCACCGATCTTCTCAGGGGATGGACCCGTATCCACCCCCGTCTGACTCCAGGACCGGAGGGACCTCCGATCCAGTCTATTCTAGTTGGGGTAACACTGAACCCTCATACTCTGATTTTCCTGAGACTCCTCAGACGTGCGAGGACCTCAACGCCATCCAGAATGACCCATTCTCCAATACCTATAACCCTGGATGGCAAAATCATCCCAACTTCCTGTGGGTGGGAAATTCTTAGAATCAAAGACCACCTTATCAACCCCATCCACAAGCTCCTCGTCCATATCAGCTGCCTCAGCCTTGGCCCAACCCCACCTATCAATCTGGGTCAAACCAACCAGATCAAATGACTCTTATCCTTCAAACTCTGGCTAAGATTCAAACGACGAATGCGACAATACAAAAATAGCATAAGGATGAGATCACATAGGTTCGTAATCAACTCGCCCAGATGGTGAATTCCCACCAACCTGGCACACTCCCTTCGCAACCTCTGCAAAATCCAAATAACATGCCAACCCAAAGGCGCGTTATGAACCCAAATTCAGGCCACGCCCACATGATTTATCAGGCCCCTTCTATTCCATCACCCGACGAGATGGAAGCTTCGACATCTTACGTGGGATTTCAACAGCAGCCACCTATTTTACCAACCCCAAACCAAAACCAAGCAGGACTAAACTCCCTAACAACCTGTAGTGGTAAAGCAACTCAAGACCCACGTTATCCAAACCACTCCAAGCCTGGTAGTAACCCAAGCCCTAGGATAGTTATCCAGGATACCCCTATCCCAGATCAAGAACCTGGACCTATTCTAGAGGAACCAACCAAGGTTCCATTTCCTGAGGCCTTGACCAAGGTAAAGAGGATAACCAAACCTGTGGCTCCTGAGGAGGATCTGGTCAAGCTCTTTGAACAAGTCCAGATAAACATCCCCTTGATGGATGTAATCTGCCATATACCGACTTACGCACGATTTCTAAAAGACATGTGTACACCTAAGCGTAAGCCGCGAACCAAAAGTGGGAGTCCGATCGTATTGTCAGAGAAAGCCAGCTCGGTGATCTTGAGCAAACTCCCACCTAAGGCTAAAGACCCGGGTACTCCCCTAATTTCATGTACTATTGGTGATACCCAATTCAATAGAGCCTTATTAGATCTAGGTGCCTCCATAAACCTAATACCTACATCCCTCCTTGACCACCTTGAAGAATCCGAGCTTAAACCGAAAGAGGTGACGTTGCAGTTAGCTGATCGATCCATCAAGTCACCTAAAGGAGTATCGAGGATATCATTGTTAGGGTACAAGATTTCTACTTCTCAGTGGATTTTATAGTCTTGGATATGGTTGCACTAGAAAACCCAAGGGATACACTGATTATACTAGGGAGACCTTTTCTGGCCACTACTAGGGCCAATATAAACTGTGAGGAGGGCCAAATAGAACTAAAATTCAGGAACCAAACACTAAAGATTGACATCTTCAAGGCCCAACAAGGGATTAATTGCGGTGTTATAGAACAAATATGTGATATCAAAGCCGTGGTTGATGAACCGTATATCGAGGACAATATGATTGTTCCCGATCAACCACCAGAAGATCAAAGCCCACAAACAAAGGAGTCTGAACCTAGTCTAGATACACCCATGACTCCCTCACTCCTGACACACACCCTGAACTGCCCGCTGCTGCTGATAACCCCATCCTGGAACTCAGGCCTCTTCCCAACCATTTGAAATACGTCTTTTTGGGTTCCAATCAGACGTTTCCTGTGATTATCAACTCTAGACTCACACCTGACTAGGAATCCCATCTGATTACTGTTCTCTAAAAACATCGAAGAGCCATTGGATGGACTCTCGATGATTTGACTGGCATTAGTCCCTCATATTGCACACACCGAATCTACACCGAAGAGGGCACATGACCTTCGCGAGAAATGTAGAGACGTTTGAACCCTAATCTGCAGGAGGTCATGAAAATGGAGATCATTAAGTGGTTAGATGCAGGGATCATCTACCTGATCTCCGACAGTCGGTCGGTGAGTCCAATCCAGGTTGTGCCTAAGAAGGCAGGACTCACCGTCATTACGACTGAAATTGGAGAGGTCATACCGACCCATGTGGTTAACTCGTGGAGAGTCTACATTAATTATACAAGACTCAATTCCTCCACAAAGAAGGACCATTTCCCACTACCGTTTATTGATCAGATCCTTGAGAAACTGGTAGGAAATAGGTTCTTCTTTCTTGACGGGTACCCCGGTTATAACCAAGTGGCAATCCATTCTGAGGACCAAGAAAAGACCACCTTCACCTACCCCTTCGGGACATACGCATTCTGAAGGATGTCGTTCAGTCTCTGGAATGCACCTGCGACTTTTCAACGGTGCATGCTTGCCATATTCTCAGATATGGTAAGTGATTATCTAGAAGTCTTCATGGATGACTTTTCAATATTCAGAGCATCATTTGACGATTGCCTCCTGCACTTGGTCCAAATCCTCAGGCGATGCATTGACGTGAATCTGGTTCTTTTCTAGGAAAAGAGCCATTTCATGGTGCCTAAAGTAATTGTCTTGGGACATCTGATTTCAGAGAAAGGCATCCAAGTCGATCGAGCCAAGGTGAACTTGATTTCCAAACTCTCTATGCCTAGCTCGATCAAGGACATCCGATCTTTTCTGGGGCATGTCGATTTTTACCATCGATTTATCCCTGATCTTTCGAAAATCGCATGCCCCCTGACCACTCTTCTCTCCAAGGATGTACCTTTCGAAATCTCCAAGGAATGCACTCAAGCATTTGAGATCCTCCATGACTGAGTTACCTAGGCCCCGATCCTACAATCCCCTGATTGGTCTCAACCCTTTGAGATCATGTGTGATGCATTTGATTTCGCTGTAGGAGCGGTATTGGGATAGAAAATTGATGGGAAACCTGTGGTCATTTACTATGCTAGCAAAACACTTGATGAGGCTCAGTGTAACTACACAATTACTGAGAAAGAGCTGCGAGCAGTAGTATTTGCCCTGGAAAAATTTAGATCCTATCTCCTAGGTTCCCGTGTTATCATCTACTCGGATCACACCGCGGTGAGGCATCTCCTTGCAAAGAAGGACGTGAAACCTCACTTAATCCGCTAGATCTTGCTGTTGCAAAAATTCAACCTCGAGATTCATGACAAAGTAGGAAAATAGAACGTGGTAGCTGATCACTTGTCCCACCTTCCTTCTAAGATCATCGACCCTTCCGGACCCATCATAGAACATTTCCCTGATGAGCACCTTTTGTATATCAATACAGGGCTTTCATGGTTTGCTAATAGAGTAAACTACTTAGCAACACATCAGATCCCGTCCGATTGGCCAAAGGCCAAGGACAAATTGCTTTCTGATGCCAAGTATTACTTTTAGGAAGACCCATATCTTTTCCACATCGGTGCTGATCAAATAATTCGACGATGTGTCGCGAAAGCAGAAATCCAAGACATACTCTCTTTCTGCCATGACCAGGCATGTGGTGGATACTTTTCAGGACATAAAACCACAACAAAAGTCCTCCAATGCGGCTTTTACTAGCCCACAATTTTCAAGGACTCATACAATCACTGTAACGCATGTACCCGTTGCCAGACCTTGGGCAACATGAGCCATCGAGATATGATGCCTTTACAGCCGATTTTGGTATGCGAAATTTTTGACATTTGGGGGATTGATTTTATGGGATCCTTTCCTATCTCGGACGGCTTCGAATACATTTTACTCGCTATTGACTATGTGTCCAAATGGATCGAAGCCATTCCGACCCGAACCAATCATCATAAAGTTGTTATCAAATTCATTCATCAGAACATCTTCTCACGGTTCGGGATTCCACGTGCGATAATTTCCGACAGAGGGACCCATTTCACAAATGCTCAGTTCAGGTCACTGATGACCAAATACAGGGTGTCACACCGAATCTCTACTCCTTACCAACCCTAAACTAATGGTCTAGTTGAGCTATCAAACCAGGAGATCAAGAAAATCCTCTAGGTTACTGTTCGACCTGACAGGAAGGATTGGTCATCCCGACTTCCGAAAGCTTTGTGGGCTTATAAGACCACCCACAAGACCCAATTAGGTATGTCCCCCTTCAGATTGGTGTACAGGAAGGTGTGTCACCTCCCTGTTGAATTGGAGCATAAAGCCTATTGGGAATTACGGAACTGTAATCTAGATCTTTCTAAGGCTGGAACCCATAGAAAGCTTCAAATGAGCGAGATCGATAAATTACACCATGACGCGTATGAGAACTCATCAATTTACAAAGAGCGAGTTAAAGCCTTTCATGACAAGCACATATCTAGAAAGATCTTTCATCCTGGTCAAAATGTCCTACTCTTCAATGCCAAGCTCAAACTATTCCCAGGAAACTATAATCAAAATGGATCGGACCCTACTTAGTCCAACGAATCTTTGGAAATGGAGCCATTTAAATCAGTCCACTCAGCCATGATTCCGAATCCTTCGTTGTGAATGGTCAGAGACTCAAACCGTTCATTGACGTGACCGATACAAATTTGGCTGAGATATCATTTACCCTCCATTCTCCCTGAGCTCCTTGTGCCCAGCTGATGGCGTAAAACTTAGCGCTTAACTGGAGGCAACCCGTCATTCTTGAAAAACCCAAAACCGTTCTTGACATTTCTATGCTGAATTCATATTGCACTTTAGTGTTCATCCATTAGAATAGCCGACTCCACCTCAGGTACCCGTACCCGAGTAAAAGAAATCGTTCGCAACAGTCACCTCGACCCATTTGCCCACCCAAGACCTGTCTTAATGAATGAACAAAGCTGAATGCGAACCCACCTAATTTATAATGGGGACATTACAAATTGTAGGCATGGGGGGTATGAAAGTGCAAAACTTCATGAAAACTCATCTCACAAGAAAAGGTTTCAACAAAAAAATCACATATCACAAAAAACACCAAAAAAATGAAAAAATCTTGAAAAAGAACAAAAAAACTGAGGGGGGGAGAGAAAATTTTTGAGGCCATACAAACCATGAGGAGGGAAAGAGCAAAATGACAAAAAAGGAGTACAAAATGAAATGAAAAAGAAAAAGAATAGTCATTAGTAAGAGAGTAAGGGATTAACCGAAGTTCTAGACCACATCAAGGAAAACAGAAAAATAGGAAAAAAGTGCTAATGAGACACAAAAAGATATTAGTAGGAACGTTGATCTTAGGCCTTTTGGGCTAGACTCTTAGGTTTAAAAATTCAAGTACCCGCTAAGATCTGGATAATCCTCAAGAGGTTGGGGAAAATGCGAAGCTTAAGTATTAGGTCTAAGGATTAGGGAGTACTCGGCCTCATTAACTGACCTTCGATTTGTGGGACTCGATAACCTAAGCACTCCAATTCACACACAGTCTAGTTCAGTGCGCATAACTATCAAAATCACACAAAAACATTTAAATGTTCTGAAAAAATTTCCTAGATTAGGAGCGGCCAATCAACACAAGTTGATTTGGACGAGTTCCCGACATGGAGAGGTGGGAAATTCCCCTTGAAGATGCGTAACATATCGTCTCCTCGTTGCTTGTCTCCTAGGATATTTACATATCCTACTGGGGGCACGTAAGCACCCTGCTAGATTAGATACCATGTGTTACGAACATGGGCATCAGACGTAGTTTAAGACGTTTGGGAAGTGTCCCAGACATCTGGAACCCTTCCCAAATGTCTGGTATTAAATTTTTTCAGCGTACGGGTTCGCGTCTACGCGCCTGCGTGCGTAGACTGAACCCGCCGCCTTCATTTTTTTCTTCTTTCCCTACCTGCAGGCATCGCTTTCCTTCTCTCTCCTTGCGGCTGTCATATAAGAACGCTCCCCCTCTCCCTTACCCTCACTCCACCGTCTTCTCTTCTCCTTCTCCCTACCAGGGAGAGCGCTAGCGAGCGAGTGAGCGAGTGCGGCAGCAGCGGCTGCTGCAATAGTGCTGGAAGGAGTGTTGTGAGAGGAAGAAGAAAGCTCGACCATGAAGGTGCAAGCTTGCCGGGGCAGCTAGAGCCGGCCGGTGGGAGAGCAGCGAGCGTGGGGTGGCGCGGAGGAGCTGCTGCAGCTCGGGCAGCAGGCGGACACGGTGCGGCGCAGCCGTGCGTCGCGGGTGGAGAGCGAAAAGGGTCCGAATTCTGGGAAAATTTCCCAGAATCAGACGTCTGGGCTCACGTCCAAACGACGCCGAAGACGTCCGGAAGAAGGTCCAGACGTCTGATAGGTACAATATTTTCCTACCTTCTCCTTTTTACGCGTGTACGACCATGTAGCCATCCGCCGCGTTCTTCTGCGCCTCTTCATGATGAGAGTGGGTGTGTGTGTGTGCGCAGTTTCTGTTCAGGAGGGCGCGAGGGCTCGCCATCCCACACGGATTAGACGTCTGGCCACAGTACCAGACAACAGAGAGGACCTCCAGACGTCCGGGGTGACAATTGAACGTCTGGGAACTAGGACCAGACGATCCAGCGGGCTTCTGGATGTCTGAAGGACTGCGCAGACCGAGGTATGACCTGATCGACCTTTTAAGACGTCTGGAAGAAGTTCCAGACGTCTAATTTTGGGCAGACTCGTCGTTTTTGACCCGTTTAGGGTCCGTTCGGAGTCCGTTTTCCATGTTTCAAGTTTCGTTCTTTCCATATTTATTTCCTCTACCTATTTACAGTAATTGTATACTATTCTGAGAAACTCCTTGTGATTGATCCTTGTGTTAGGATCCCATTCCGTTGCAGCTGTGGGGGTTGCGGAGGCACGCGGGATTGCCGACCACGCCCCCAGTACTTCCAATTTTGCGGGTAGAGTGGCCCTTTAATTTAATTATCAAAAAAATTATACATTTATGAAACAATTAATAGAGTCTAGGGCACTTCATGAACCCTAGGGCTGAAGAATTAAATTGAATGATAGATCCTAGGGTATTGCATGAATCCTAGGACTAGAAAACTAGATTGAATGATAGATCCTAGGGTATGGCATGAATCCTAGGACTGGAAAACTAGTTGAATATATACATTGCAGTCTTAGAAAAGTGGAAAGGAAATGACAACTGCCTGTAAATTGGTTAACATCTGCCTATTATGAATGAATAAATATGGTTGAGAACATGGGTTATATGAACATAAAGCTGGAATGATGAAACCTAAATTGGCTGAGTTAAAAGAGCATGAACCCTACGGGGAATTAGGAGTAGAACTCTTGGAAAGGGAATGGAATAGAATTGGGGAAGTGAGCTATCCCTTGAGTACGGAGTACCAAGGAGAGCAAATATTCCCCTGTTTAGTGCAGAGCGGAGCTAGCCGCCCCAGGGACCCGGGGTTAGGTCTGGCCACTTTGTACCGACTTTTGGCCCTCGTGTACACAGTACCAAGGAGAGCTACTAGTGTAGGGAGAGCACTAGCTACCCCAAGGGCCCCGGGGTTCTGCTAGCCCTCCTACACCGACTTGTTAGGCCCACTGGGCAAACTAGGGTAGTCAGGCGAGGGTGCGCGGACTGTGGAGGGGCAAGACCCCTGTTTGGTTACTGTGGAGGGGCTGGACCCCTATTACTAAGAGGGCTCTGCCCTATACTAGTTCCGTGCTGTGCTTTAGGTGCACCCGTTAACGGAAACGACTGACCGCGTGCCAGTGCGGAGTAGCTACCCGTGCATTTATTGCACGTGCCGTAGTCACCGTTATGTCTGTCAGCGACCTTAGGGTGGTTGACTGAGGGTAGGACCACCATAGGGGACTCTCCCGACCAGGAGAGCACCACGTGTTACTTCTACTTTTCGGAAAAGACTGCAATCAAGATCGTTCCCACAAGGAACATTCAAGATCGAGAGAAGGATCTGAGAAATAAATCAATAGTGAATAAATGGAAAAATATAAAGAAAGAAAGTAAAAATATAACAGCTACTGTCCACTCTACTATTTCTGCTAGATTTTAGTTGCCACTCTACTCAGCATTACGCTAATGTGTCACCCTTGTTACCCTTTCAGAACCAGATGTTGAGCAGCCAGAGTCAGCGGTGCAGAGGGCGCTGGGCCTAGTAGAGCCCAGTAGTGTTACCTGTAGTACCTTCTGTACTTTTCTTTCCGCTATAGTGAGTAGTTTTCTGTTACTCCCTATACTTTCTTTATTGTAAGCTTCATGTTATGTACATGTTTATTTCTCTTCTGTTGTGGTGGTGTATACTGTAGTATTTCCTTTCTTTACTACTGTATTTTGTTACTGCTAGTTATATACATGGTGAATGTGGTTTATTTTACTACTCTTTTGGTTACTTTCTTGTTGGACAACTGGGTCTTGGGATTAGTCAAGTCGGTCCGATTCTCGTGTCTCGTAAGGATTCAGGAATCGGGTCGTTATAAGATGGTATCAGAGCAAGGTTGTCCCGAGAAGTAAACCAACTAACTGGAGAATAACCAATGCACGTGTCTGTAACTAGAGTAGCCACCACAATGTTTCTTTTGACTTGAGCTCTTAGACTTCTTCGTTAGATATCGTTCGTTATTGACGTATTTCTGTTCTGTTTCGCGTCTCCTTGCAGGAGATGCCTCGACGAGGGACTAGCGAGGCAGGTCGCGGGCACAGTCGAGGATGAGGTCGGCGAGGTGGGCGTGTTGCGGTCGACGTCTCAGTGGACCAGCCACTGCTCCGGGCATTCAGGCCTAGGACCTCGCCCAGCTGATACGGGATATAATGAGAGAGGAGCTCCACCCACCACCCCGACCGCCTCTCCCTGGGGCTGCGAAAGGGAAGTCCTCTATGGGACCACGTGACGGACGTGGTGCTGGACGCGGGGGAGGGGATGGGCCGCCATCGCCCCCACCTTCCTCCGACGCTTCTGTGCACGAGGCTTCCTTACCTGGAGGTGCGCCAGCATCCCCACTACAGCGCCACTTCGAGCTTTTTGGGCAGTTCCGAAAGCTGAAGCCCCCCTCCTTCAAGGGGGATGAGGACCCGACCGAGATGAAGGACTTTGGCATTATTCTGGGGATGGACTGGCTGTCCGCTTACCACATTTTGGTGGACTATTTTGAAAGGAAGATTGTCTTCTCCTTACCGGAGTTGCCTTCTTTCGAGTTCCACGGTCAACCGGTGGATGGAGGCTTCAGGTGCATTTCTACACTTCAGGTGGCGAGACTTTTGAGCCAGGGGTGTGAGGCCTTCCTAGCTTGTGTGGTGGCAGAGCCCAGCCCTGTGGTAGACTTTCAGAGTATTCCGGTGGTCAGAGAGTACCCCGACGTGTTCCCAGACGAGTTGCCAGGACTACCGCCCGAGCGTGAGATCGAGTTTGAGATCTCACTAGTACCAGGGACCAGCCCCATCTCCACCACACCACACAGGGATGCCAGAGCTTCGGGATCGGTGGTGGCAGGTATGGTTTCAGTTTCCGGCAAACTCGTTTACACACTTTTCGATTCCGACGCTATGCACTCGTTTGTCGCAGCTAGTTTCGCAGTTAGTTTGGGCCAGGATTATATGCTGTTAGAGGATCCGTTCGTGATCAGAGGTCCAGGTGGTCAGCTGTTTGTAGCTGAGGAGGTGTACACGGGTTGCGAGGTCAGTATTGGGGGACATAGCCTTCCCGCTAACCTAATTATGATACAGATGGAGAAGGGCTTTGTGAGGCCCAGTGCGTCTCCCTGGGGAGCCCCGGTACTATTTGTAAAGAAGAAGGATGGTACCCTACGCCTTTGTGTGGACTACCGACAGCTGAATAGGGTCACCATCAAGAACAGATATCCGCTGCCGAGGATCGATGACTTATTTGACCAACTGCGAGGTGCCACGGTATTCTCCAAGATCGACTTGAGGTCTGGATACCACCAGTTGAGGATCAAAGAGGCAGACATCTCTAAGACAGCTTTCCACACCCGGTACAGACACTACAAGTTTTTGGTCATGCCGTTTGGGCTGACCAATGCCCCTGCTGCCTTCATGGACCTGATGAACCGAGTGTTTAGACCGTACTTGGACCAGTTCGTGGTGGTATTCATTGATGATGTGCTCATCTATTCCCGAGATCAGATGCAGCACAGACAGCACTTGCGGATGGTTCTGGACACACTGAGACGACATAGGCTGTACGCCAAATATAGCAAGTGCGAGTTCTGGTTGAGGGAGGTGACCTTCTTAGGTCATGTGATCTCTGGAGAATGCTTGGCGGTGGACCCAGCCAAGGTCGAGGCAGTGCTCAGGTGGGAGAGACCGCGTACGGTTACTGAGATTCGTAGTTTCCTGGGACTGGCAGGCTACTACAGACGGTTTATCAGGGGCTTTTCACAGATTGCATGTCCTATGACACAGTTGACCCAGAAGGATGTGCCCTTCACTTGGACAGACGCCTGTGAGGCGTGTTTTCAGGAGCTGAAGGAGAGGCTGACTTCGGCTCTTATGCTCACCATCCCTAACAGTAGTGGCGGGTTCGTTGTGTACATGGACGCCTCCTTGTTGGGGTTAGGGAGTGTGCTCATGCAGAGGGGTCACGTTGTCGCTTACGCTTCACGGCAACTGAAGCCCCATGAGCATAGCTACCCTACCCACGACCTGGAGCTGGCAGCTGTTGTCTTCGTGCTGAAGACCTGGAGGCACTACTTGTATGGTGAGACCTTCGAGATTTTTACAGATCACAAGAGCCTCAGATACCTATTTGATCAGAAGGAGCTCAACAAGAGACAGAGACGTTGGTTGGAGCTCCTGAAGGACTATGATTGCAGCATTTCCTACCACCCGGGAAAGGCCAACGTGGTGGCTGACGCCTTGAGCCGGAAGGCGCCCGCACACTTGGCCAGTTTACAGGTGCAGAGTTGGAGCCTTTTGGAGGAGATGGGTAGTTGGCGACCCCTAGAGTTACAGGGGCACTATGGGGCAGTGACTGTGACACGACAGACGAGGCCAGAGCTGATAGATCGCATCATCACAGGATAGATGGCTGACCCGTACTTGCAGTCCTTGCGCGATAGAGTACTGTCAGGAGACCCGGGGGACTTCTCTTTCACAAACCAGGTGCTGCGCCTGAGGGGACGTTTGTGCATTCCCAGAGACGAGGAGCTATTGAGAGAGCTCCTGACTGAGGAACACGGTTCCAGATTCACCATGCATCCCAGAAACACGAAGATGTAACATGACTTGAGACGCGAGTTTTGGTGGAGGGGGATGAAGCGGGATGTGGGTGAATTTGTGCAGCAGTGTTTAGTGTGCCAGCAGGTGAAAGTCGAGCATCAGAGGCCTGTAGGGCCACTAAGCCACTTCCTGTGCCAGAGTGGAAGTGGGAGAGCATCACCATGGACTTGGTGGTGGGCTTACCTGTTACCCAGCGAGGACACGACGTAGTCTGGGTAATCGTTGATAGATTGACGAAGACGACGTGATTCTTGCCGATTCGAGTCACTTTGGGACCAGCACAGTCGGCAGAGAGGTATATCCGCGACGTGGTACATCTACACGGAGTTCCACGGGAGATCGTATCCGATCGGGATACCCACTTTACGTCCCAGTTTTGGGCTGAGTTTCAGCAGGCCCTGGGGACGCGGTTGAGATTCAGTACAGCTTACCAACCCCAGACGGACGGACAGTCTGAGCACACAATACAGACACTTGAGGACCTTTTGCGTGCCTATGTACTAGACTGGAGGGGCTCTTGGGAGGAGCACTTGCCCCTGGCAGAGTTTGCATATAATAACAGTTATCACTCGAGCATCGGCATGGCACCCTACGAGGCTCTGTACGGACGGAGATGTACAGCAACCTTGAGTTGAGTTGAGGTGGGGATCAAGTGGGAGGTTGGCCCTAGGCTGATCCAGCAGAGTCAAGAGGTAGTCGAGCAGATTCACAGGCGACTCCGCATTGTCAGGAGCAGGCAAAAGAGCTACGTGGATCGAAAACACAGAGAGGTGCAATTTGAGGTTAGGGACCACGTCTTCCTTCGTGTTTCGCCCATGAAGGGCCTACAGCAGTTTGGGGTGAGAGGGAAGCTCGCACCGAGGTTTGTGGGGCCCTTTGAGGTCCTGGAGCAGGTTGGACCCGTTGCTTACAGGCTTGCCCTCCCTTCCCAGCTTTCTGGTGTGCACGACGTGTTCCACGTGTCCAACCTCAGGAAATATGTCGCCGATCCAAGTCACGTCCTGAGCCATAAGAGCATCGAGGTGGGCGACGACCTGACCTACCCCGTGAGGCTAGTGCAGATTCTGGACAGAGCCATCCGCAGTCTGAGACGGAAGCAAGTACCCCTAGTGAAGGTCTTGTGGAGGAGCCAGCGGTACGAGGAGGCCACCTGGGAGCCTGAGGCGGCGATGTGGTAGCGGTACCCAGAGCTTTTCGCAGGTACATCTTTTCAGACCGGCTTCGATCCTCTTTGAGTTTGTTATGTATATATATTGTTCTTTCTCGCACCTGAGTTAGCGCAAGTTTCGGGGACGAAACTTCCTTTGAGTTTGTTATATTGTTACGAACATAGGCATCAGACATAGTTTAAGACATTTGGGAAGTGTCCCAGACATCTGGTCAGATGTCTGGAACCCTTCCCAGACGTCTGGTATTAAATTTTTTCGACATACGGGTTCGCGTTTGCATGCCTGCGCGTGCAGGCTGAACCCGCCGCCTTCATTTTTTTTTCTTCTTTCTCTCCCTGCAGGCGCCGCTTTCCTTCTTCTCTCTCCCCATGGCTGCCTTATAAGAACACTCCCCCACTCCCACTCCCACACCCTCACTCCACCATCTTCTCTTCTCCTCCCTGCCAGCGAGAGTGCGAGTGAGCGAGTACGGCAGCAGCGGCTGCTGCGAGCGTGCTGGAAGGAGTGTTGCGAGAGGAAGAAGAAAGCTCGACCACGAAGGTGCGAGCTTGCCGGGGTAGCTAGAGCCGACCGGTGGGAGAGCAGCGACGTGGGGTGGCACGGAGGAGCTACTGTAGCTCGGGCAGTAGGCAGATGCGGCACGGCACGGCCATGCGTCACGGGCGGAGAGCGAAAAGGGTCCTGATTCTGGGAAAATTTCTTAGAATCAAACGTTTGGACTCACATCCAAACGACGCCGAATACGTCCGGAGGAAGGTCCAGACGTCTGACAGGTATAATATTTTCCTACCTTCTCCTTTTTACGCGTGTACGACCATGCAGCCGTCCACCGCGTTCTTCTGCGCCCCTTCATGATGAGAGCGGGTGTGTGTGTGCACAGGTTCTGTTCGGGAGGGCGCGAGGGCTCGCCATCCCACACGGATCAGACGTTTGGCCACAGTACCAGACGACGGAGAGGACCTCCAGACGTCCAGGGTGACAATCGGACGTCTGGGAACTAGGACCAGACGATCCAGCGGGTGTCTGGACGTCTGAAGGACTGTACAGACCGAGGTATGACCTGATCGACCTTTTAAGACGTCTGGAAGAAGTTCCAGACGTCTGATTTTGGGCAGACTCGTCGTTTTTGACCCTTTTAGGGTCCGTTCGGAGTCTGTTTTCCGTGTTTCAAGTTTCGTTCTTTCCAAATTTATTTCCTCTACCTGTTTACAGTAATTGTATATTGTTCTGAGAAACTCCTTGTGATTGATCCTTGTGTTAGGATCCCATTCCGTTGCGGCTGTGGGGGTTGCGGAGGCGCGCGGGATTGCCAACCACGCCCCCAGTACTTCCGATTTTGCGGGTAGAGTGGCCATTTAATTTAATTATCAAAAAAATTATACATTTATGAAACAATTAATAGAGTCTAGGGCACTTCATGAACCCTAGGGCTGAAGAATTAAATTGAATGATAGATCCTAGGGTATTGCATGAATCCTAGGACTAAAAAACTAGATTGAATGATAGATCCTAGGGTATGGCATGAATCCTAGGACTGGAAAACTAGTTGAATATATACATTGCAGTCTTGGAAAAGTGGAAAGGAAATGATAACTGCATGTAAATTGGTTAACAGCTGCCTGTTATAAATGAATAAATACAGTTGACAACATGGGTTATATGAACATAAAGCTGGAACAGTGAAACCTAAATTGGCTGAGTTAAAAGAGCATGAACCCTACAGGAAATTAGGAGTAGAACTCTTGGAAAGGGAATGGAATAGAATTGGGGAAGTGAGCTAGCCCTTGAGTACGGAGTACCAAGGAGAGCAACTATTCCCCTATTTAGTGCAGAGCGGAGCTAGCCTCCCCTGGGACCCAGGGTTAGGTCTAGCCACTTTGTACCGATTTTTGGCCCTCGTGTACACAGTACCGAGGAGAGCTACTAGTGTAGAGAGAGCACTAGCTACCCCACGGGCCCCGGGGTTCTGCTAGCCCTCCTACACTGACTTGTTAGGCCCACTGGGCAAACCAGGGTAGTCAGGCGAGGGTACGCGGACTGTGGAGGGGCAAGACCCTTGTTTGGTTACTGTGGAGGGGCTGGACCCCTATTACTGAGAGGGCTCTGCCCTATAATGGTTTCGTGCTATGCTTTGGGTGCACCCATTAACGGAAACGACTAACCGTGTGCCAATGCGGGGTAGCTACCCGTGCGTTTATTGCACGTGCCGTAGTCACCGTTATGTCTGTCAGCGACCTTGGGGTGGTTGACTGAGGGTAGGACCACCACGGGGGACTCTCCCGACCAGGAGAGCACCACGTGTTACTTCTACTTTTCGGAAAACACTGTAATCAAGATCGTTCCCACGAGGAACATTCAAGATCGAGAGAAGGATCTGAGAAATAAATCAATAGTGAATAAATGGAAAAATATAAAGAAAGAAAGTAAAAATATAACAGCTACTGTCCACTCTACTGTTTCTGCTAGCTTTTAGTTGCCACTCTACTCAGCGTTTCGCTGACGTGTCACCCTTGTTACCCTTTCAGGACCAGGTGTTGAGCAGCCAGAGTCAGCGGCTGCAGAGGGTGCTGGGCCTAGTAGAGCCCAGTAGTGTTACCTGTAGTACCTTCTGTACTTTTCTTTCCACTGTAGTGAGTAGTTTTCTGTTACTCTCTATACTCTCTTTTTTGTAAGCTTCATGTTATGTACATGTTTATTTCTCTTCTGTTGTGGTGGTGTATACTGTAGTATTTCCTTTCTTTACTGTTATATTTTGTTACTGCTAGTTATATACATGGTGAATGTGGTTTATTTTACTGCTCTTTTGGTTACTTTCTCGTTGGACGACTGGGTCTTGGGATTAGTCGAGTCGGTCCGATTCTCGTGTCTCGTAGGGATTCGGGAATCGGGTCGTTACACCATGGGCAGCATTATCACGAAATGTCAATTGCTAGGGTTTGGATTTTGCTACGGAACACCATGGGAAGGATTATCTCGAAATCTCGGAAGCCAAGGTTCTGGGGGTTGCCATGGGCAATGCTATCAAGAAGTATCGATTGCCAGGGACCTTTGAGGATTGATGATGGGGACGAGGAATCCGATATAGACCATGTTAAGAAGCCAATCTGAAGCTAGAAATAAAAAGAAAAGAGAGAGAAAACTCTCCAAACAAATAAATCATTTGTCTCTCTCTTACAAAAAATGCACTGCAAATTGAACCGAGGCTAAAATATGTCTCAAGCATGGGTGCTTTAACCGCGAAGTCCAATGAACCTTAGGATAGTTCCTGCGGGTCTTAAAAACCTTCGTGGAGGATCGAGGCTAGAGCTTGTCAGGTCCGAATCTTGGTTGGTACTTGAGTACCTCTAGGCCTACTGTCGACATTCTAACCTAATCAAAAAGAAAAAGAAGAAACACTTATCATAAATTGTGACAGAAACTCATCGTCTAGAATAGAAGCTAAAACCTTAAAATTTTGCTAAGGAACTAGCAAAAGCTAGGCATGGGGGTATGATGGGAACACCATCATGAGCCCTAACTAGCTCACTTTGACCTAGAAAAGAGAATAAAAGCTCCTACATAACCAAGTGAAGGGCCTAACTCAAGGAATAACTGGTTTGAAAGAAAAGCAAGAAACAAAGGGTAAAACTACAATTTTACCATTGCAGTACAACAACAGGATTTCTCAGGGGTAAAACATGGGTCAATTGGTCTTAACAAGATAAAAACTAGGTTGGTTCAATCAGAAATGGGTTAATGTGAGATCTGGGAATTAAATGACTTCTTGTAACCCTAAAACTGACCCACTTAATTTAACAAGGTTCTGGTCAGGATAAAATTCAACTAAACCCTCTAAAATTCATGGGTAAATATCCTCTAGGGCTTAGAACCTTCAATTTGACCTTTAGAACCTATTTCAACCTAAATAGGGGTCCTAGTTAAACATTTGCCCTAAATTGGGCTTTTCTGCAAAATGTCTAGTCAAACGTGGTCAAACCTTAAATCCAATTTCACCATTGGATCCTTAAGTCTAAATTAGGTTTATATCAAAATTTGGACCTAAGGGGAGTTCACCTTGAGCTACTTTGCAAAATAGTCCAACCCAATTACTTTTATGCCCCTAGCTTTTGAAAACCATTGCAAAGACCCCCTAGCTTCCTCATCGTTCTTTGCAATTAGGCCCCTCCACCAATACAGTGGAGGAATCATACTCTGGCGAGGATTCAAGGGGGAGTTCTCCTTGATTCCTCAGAGACTCCCTCTCAAATTTGAAAGCAAGATTCTCTGAAGAATTCCCGATCGTATGAACACAATTTCAAGCCTTGATTGCCACCCAATCTCTCATGCGAACGCATAAGAGATTTGGATATCTTTCACCTTCCATGTCCGAAGAGGATGCCCATGCTTGGAAGCTTTCCTTCCAAGCACAAGGCTCTCTACCTACGACTATAAAAGACACCCCAAGTCCTCCCAACCATCCTAAGCTTGTTTTGGCCTGAGAATCCCACAAAATTCCTCTTTCCCCCCTCCGGCCAAAAAGCCCCCAAGCTCCGACGACTCCTCCTCCCTCTTCTCGTCGCTCTACCACCATACCAGTGGTAGAGTCATCTCTGCCGCCTTCCACGTCGTGCCATACCTGCGCCCACGTCTACCTCCCTCTTGTCATCCCTACCTCTCCATCTCAGGGACTTCGTCTCTGGTGACGGCAAATACGCATCATCTGCCCCTCTGCCTCCCCCTTCGTCCAGCCACTCTCAAATAAGTCTCCTTCTCTCTTCTCTTTATTCTCCCCCTCTTTATTTCCCAAAACACCCCTTGATAGCCACAGACCACCACCATCGTTTCCACCTTCGACAGACCACCGGCGAGGTGCCCCCATCATTCCACGTACCCACATGCCTCGCCAACTACCTCAGAAGCTCTGCCACCTTCCACTGATCATCTTCCCCCTCTCCATCGACCACCACACGGTCCATACACTGCCCCCGAATAAACCCACCTTCACAGCCACAGAACAACCTAGGCACGCACACCCAGGCCGTCCTGCACCACACCAGCACCCGAGCCACCTTCGTCGTGTCACGACGAAGCCTTCTAAGCATTTGACATGGCTGTGAGGCCGTATTTGTGTTGACAAGGTCTAACCCTTATCCACCATTGGAGAGGGAGCAAAGCTTGCTTGCAAGCTCACTCCAGGCAGCCTTACTCCAGGCCCCAGGTTCCAGGCAACGCGAATTCGCATCACACACACATTCAGCTAGGAAATTGGCTTTGCAAGGCACTGTAGCCCCTGCGATTAAGTGAATACCCCTGCGGGCACGCGCGAAGAAGCAGGTGGGACTTTTAGTCCCATCTCGGTTGTTTTCAAACGAGCAAAGTGGTATAAGTTGTAATTGTGTCAGGGGCTTATCGCCTCCTGACACAGGGTGAGTTCCCTCTCACCTACTCTCACCTTGTCTGCAATTCACTCCTCCACGGACCTGGCAACCTGACCTGATTACTGTGCACTCCTCGCACATCACCCACGCCGGTGCGCCTGGTCCCGGATGCACTAACTCGACCCATTTACCCGAGAAAGGCTCTGGGAGAGCGAGCCTAAGAGAAAAAAGAGAGAGTTTGCAGGGAAGAGTAGGGGTAGGTTTTGCACTTGCTTGCAGGGAAAGGAAGAAGGAAGAGGACCCTGAAGGAGAAGCTAAGGAAGGAAAACGCTAAAGGCAGAAGAAGCTGAAGAAGCTGAAGAGAAGGAGCCGCAGAGGAAGCTAAGGAAAAAGGCTAAGGAAGGAGAAGGCACGGTTGCAGAGAAGGAAAAGCTGAAGCCAAGGTTGAAGAAGAAGAAAGCTGAAGAGAAATAGAAGCCAAGGAAGGAAGAAGGAAGGAGAAGTCAGAGTAAGAGAAAGAAGAGCAGAGAAGAAAGAAAGAAGAAGACATCAGAAGAAAGAAAGAAGAAGAAGAAGAGAAAGCTCAAAGCCAGAAGCATCTAATTTTTACATCTCTATTCATATTTTTGAGCTTCTATATACATTGAAACTAGTTCTATTGATTCATAATTTGATTAAACATCACATTTTATCAAATTGAAGTTGTGTTCTTAAGTTTTTAAATCCCAATTTGCTCCCCGTGTTCGACCTCGGATTTATAGTTTTTTAGTAATAAACTTTCATTTGTTTTTCGAAGTGATTTCAACTATACTGCAATGCAATATTTACAAACCCAATTTCGCTTTCGCATAAACAATGAGGCCACTCATAACAAGATAAGTAGTGAGGAAAATAGAGAGTGGCTTCATGACACATACTAGTAAAGACACATAAATTAAAAACCACAATACTTTCATTTCATTTTATAATTATAATTAAATGAAATTACTTAATGTAATTCAATCTCTTTCAGGATAATATGGTCAACTTAATGCATCCTCCTGAAGACGCCAACTCTAGTACAGTTCAGCAACCACTGATAGTAGAGGAGGTGTACCGGACTGTCATGCCACCTAAGCATGGCAGGTACGTCCATAGTGTAGGGAGGAGCGAGACCGTCTCCATGTGGTGTGGGAGAAAGGGAGCATCATCCTCTTCAGCTGATGTACAGGAGATGAGGAAGGAGATTGCAGCATTACACCACCTCCACGAGGTGAATGAGCTGCAAATAGATGAGCGGACGGTGCAGGTTAGGGACAATGTGATGCAATTCAAAGAGTCGACAAAGCAGTTGCAGCAGTCCACTAAGACCATCAAGGAGCTCCTGAAGGTACTTCAGCAGGGAAGTATCGATCACCCCACCTTTCATCAGTATAGAGATTGCCATGACGATGATGATTTAGGTGGTGGTGGTGCTGGAGGCATTGGTACTGCAGCATGATTGTTGTATTTTTTATATACATTACCATTTGTAATGAACTACGTATACATTATTACATATATCAAATCTTTATTTTCATTTCTAATGTGTTAATTAAATGCAAATGTTTTAAGTTGTGTAATTGATTTTATAAGATTTTTAGTTTTTTACATGTCTTCCACATAATTAAAAACATTAATTTAAAAAAAAAATTCCAGCTATTGTCAACCATTTTGCAACGGTCGAGAATAGTATGTGACCGAATAAAAAGGCATTGTCGACAGTTTAAACACAGATGAAAATATTAATATTTTCGACCATTATACAAAAACGATCGAAGATATTAATATTCTTGACCGTGTTAAAACAGATGAAAATAGTAACATTCTCAATCATTTTTTAATAACGGTCGAAAATGTTACTATTTTCTACTATTTTAAAATCGATGAGAAAATCAACATCCTCGTCCATTATTAAAAAATGCTCGAGGGTACTTTCTTCGTCGAATGCCTAAATAACGATTGCTATAGATATTTACGTCAACAATCCATTTATAACAGTCAAGAAAAACATTTCTCGACCATTTAAAATAAACAACAGAAATAATGACACGTCGAATGAGGGTCTGCCTTTTTGCCGACGGTAACATTCTAGAATGGTTGAGAAAACCCAATAGCAACAGTACATTCCTCGACCCTCTTTCTCGACCATTTTTTTTTCACATTGCCAACCTTTAAAGTTTGGCAATTAATATTCTTGTAGTGCTTCCTGGTCATGTTTCCTAAAGTTTAGTAATTAATACATGACCTACAAAAATTGTAAGAATTACGGGATAAAGATGGCCAATATAATCCACTTTGAAGCACCTTAGCTGTCGTCTTTTTCCTAGAGAAGTGACCTCCACAAGTAGTAGGTGAAAAAATTAAGTATACTTGTGAACTCATTGTCCAGAACACAACGACGAATAACCTGATCTGCATAAATTCTGAAAAGTTTCGAGTCCTCCCAAAATTAGTATTTGGCATCAGAATTCAACTTATCTTGCCTTTGCTTAGGCCAATCCAAAGGTATTTTTCCAATTGCCAAATAGTTGACAATATCTGGAAACCAAGGTAGCTTACAGATGGTCAAAATGGTCTCATCAGGGAAGGAATCAGTAAATTCTGGTGGAGGATTTTTGACAAGGATTCAAGAGAGATGATCTTCTACCTCATTTTGGGCACCTGATTTGTCTCGAATCTCGAGATCAAATTCCTGAAGTAGGAGGGTCCACCTTAGCTTTGCATCCTTCTTAGCCAAGAGGTGCCTTAATGAGGCATGGTCAGTGAAGATAATCACATGTGATCCAACTAGATATGATCTAAACTTCTCTAAGGCGAAAACTACTGCTAGCAACTCTTTTTTTGTAGTGGTATAATTCTTTTGAGCCTTATCAAGAGTTTTACTAGTGTACGTAGTAAATCATGAAGGGTTTCTTTTCAATCTTTTGTCCCAAGACTTTGCAATAGCAAAATCAGATGCATCGATCATGATTTTGAATGGGTGATCCCAATTATGAGGTTGTAGGATAGGTGATTGCGTAATGGCCTCCTTCAACAGATTAAAAGCCCTTAAGCAACTTGAATCAAAATCAAAGGTTTGACCTTTCATGTGTAGATT
The DNA here is from genome assembly GCA_037157565.1 of Thalassia testudinum. Classification (NCBI taxonomy): domain Eukaryota; kingdom Viridiplantae; phylum Streptophyta; class Magnoliopsida; order Alismatales; family Hydrocharitaceae; genus Thalassia; species Thalassia testudinum. The sequence goes on along the minus strand of JAZHRO010000015.1, from coordinate 41,952,855 downwards.
ACTTAAGGGCCTCGCTACCTTAGAAAAATCCTTAATGAATCGACGGTAAAATCCCACATGTCTAAGAAATGATCTCATTTGTTTAACCATCGAAGGTGGCAGGAGTTTTATGATAATGTCCACCTTGGCTTTATCCACTACAATTCCTCTTTCAGACACGACATGGCCAACGACAAGGCCTTCCATAACCATAAAGTGGCTCTTTTCCCAAGATAGGACAAGATTTACCTCTATGCACTTTTGTAAAGTTTTCTCCAGATTTATCAAACAAGATTCAAAGTCCCCGAACACAGAAAAGTCATCCATAAAGATTTTCATAAAATCACCCACCATGTCTGAAAGATTGCAAGCATGCACCTTTGAAAAGTCGTTGATGCATTGCATAATCCAAAAGGCATCCTACGGAATGCGAAGGTTCTATAGGGACATATGAAGGTGGTTTTCTCTTGATCATCGGGGTGGATAGATACTTGATTATAGCCAGAGTAGCCATCTCAAAAATAGAAAACTTTTGGCTAGCTAGTCTTTCAAGAATCTGCTTAATAAAGGGAAGTGGAAAGTGGTCTTTCCTAGTTGCATTATTCAGCTTCCTGTAATCGATGCAAACTCTTCAAGAAGAAGCTGTGCGGGTTGGAATCAATTCCCCTTTATCATTAGTAATCACAGTTAGCCTAGCTATCTTAGGAACCACTTGTACAGAAGTGATCCATGGGCTATCAAAGATTGGGTAGATTATTCCTGCATCTAACCACTTAAACATCTCCTTTTTCACAACCTCCCACATATTAGGATTCAATCATCTCTGCATATCCTGGGAGGGTTTAGATTCATCCTCAACATACATTCTATGAATGCAGTAAGTAGGACGGATTCCCTTCATATCATCCAATGTCCAACCAATTGCCCTACTATTTCTTCCCAAAACTTGAATTGATTGATTTTTCTAAGTTTATGTTAGATAAGAGCTACTGAACATTGGATAAGTCTGATCAGATCCCAATAAAACATACTTCAGATAATCAGGAAGAGGTTTTAGTTCAAGTTTGCATCCTTGGGATGAAAAGTCCAAAGGCAAATCACAATTATCCTCAAGAGGTCTTAGAATCAAGTCAATGATTGGGTGACTAACCTCTTGATTGGTTTAGGAATCAAGGCTTATAGGGTTAGATTGGGAAACTCCTAAGTTCATACAGTATTCAATATTTTGGTCCACATCCTCAGAATCTTCTAATAGATCCATGATCCAATATTAATTCTTGTCTTCTTGTCCCCAAGTTTAATTTCCATACTGCTAGATTCATAATCAATTTTAGCCTTGGCAATAACTAAGAATGGTCTTACCAAAATTATTGGAGTGTTCCTCAAATTTTTTGGCACCTCCATGTCAAGGACCAAGAAATCTATGGAAAAATAAAAATCGTGAACCTTGACAATTATATCCTCAATAATTCCCCATGGTGTGATCCAATATTTAAGAACAACCAGCTATAGTGTGACCTCAGTAGGTTTTAACTCTCCAAAGTTAAATTTTTCATATAGCATCGTGGGGATTAAATTGATGGAGGCACCTAAATCTAAAAGTGCCCTATCAAAGATAGTATCTCCAATAACACAAGAAATCAAAGGGCTCCAGGATCTTTTTGTTTTTGGGGTTGGTTTTTAAGGATAACTACACTAGCTTGTTCAAATAACACTACCCTTTTAGATGATTGGGCCTGGCATTTAGGTGTGCACATTTCCTTCAAAAATTTCACACAAGCTAGGATATTCTCAATTGCTTCTAGGAGTGGTATATTCACCTGGACTTGCTTAAAATGTCAAGTCACTCCTCAAACGGATTGGTTTTCTTTTTCCTATGTTTGTTCATGGCTTCAGGAAAGGGCACTTAAGAGAAATCATGAGTGTTCGGGTCTTGATCCTTGCCTTCTAGATTAGCTTGGTCTCCCAGGTCAGATTCGGGCTCCTCAAGATCTTGATTAGATTTAGATTTGGAGTAAGGATTGTGGATTTGTTTCCCACTTCTCAAAGTTACGACACCAGCAAAGGCATTATAGTTACAAGGTTGAGGTAGGTTTTGCAAAATAGGTTGAGCCTAATTAGGATTAGGGTTAACAAAGCTAGGTGGGTGCTGGGGAGCAAGTTGAACTATATGTGCATGCTACTCCCATGTGCTATTTTGGTTAACCCTATTAAAGTTTCTAGGGTTGGGGATGAGTTGGGATGGCAGCATCCCATGTTGTCTAGCATCAATTAATTAGTCCAATCCTCTTGTCAATTATGTCCTCAATTGCTTCATTTCTTCTTTATGTCTCAAATTCATTTCCAACATTTCCTTGAGGACTAAACTCATATTAGATGGGTGGGCTTCCTAGGAAGGCTGAGGTTGGTAAGTTCGTGGTTGTTTGTACCTACTAGGTTGCCCATAATTATTCTGCCTAGTCAAGTTTGGACCCTGGGTAGGTTTCTAACTTGACCAGGAAAAATTAAGATGGTTACGCCATCCAGAGTTGTAAGCGTTTGAATATGGATCATTTCTAGTGTATCCTTGGAGTGCAGTAACATCCTTAGAATAATTAGGCATCGGGATGCCTAGTTTAGAATTTAAGGGCATTAAGGTCCCTCCTTAGTACCCAGAAAGAGAAGGGTCTAAGTACAGCTGGATCATAGGTGGAGCCTATTAGGATCTAAATAGATTGGATGGCTATGTGCACAAAAACTCAAACAAAATATTAGTAATACCAAAAAAAATTGCACAATCAATCAAACCACAGAAATTGGCATAATATGTATAGTGATTCCCCTCCCTTGGGTACTCCACTACCTAAGCCTCCTAGCTTAGGGTTTTTAACCCGATTCCCTCAACCCCGAGAGAATCAATTTACTAAAGCGAGGTAATTAACAGGTTACCTCAACCCAAGTACAAGAAAATGGGTTTGTTACAACCCAACCAGCAACAAGCTCAAAATACAAATAAGAACTGGTGTAAGAAAGAAAACTCTTACAACATGAATTCCCATGCCTCCCAACAATAATTAAAAGATGATACCAAATTGAGAGCCTAGGATTGACGTGAATCGCTTCGTAGATGCGTAAGAAAAGCATGTCGTTGATCTCACAATAATGTAGAGAGAGTGAATGGCAAACTTCTTTCTCTCTTGAAAATATGGTGGAAATTTGGAATTCAAAGCTCTAGAATTTTCCTTGTATTTTTCTATGTGCAAACTAAGGGTCCAAGTGTTTATTTATAGAGTTAGGACCTTAGTGGGTTGTCTACTAGTCGTTGAGTTTTAAATCCCAACGTTCATATAGCCAAAATTAATTTTCTAACCGTTCAATTTTGAGCCAACGGCTACCTAGTACCAGTACTAAAGTATGGATACCGGTACTCATTGCTTCCAGATTTGGGTTTCAAACACTTAACACAAATCTGTAACCCACTTGTATCGGTACTAATCATGAGTATCGATACTCGTTCCCTCCAGTACCGGTATTGATCATAAGTACCGGTACTCACGGGGTACAGGTTTGTTTCTTTGAAAAAATCCAAACCTGTAACTCACATATACCGATACTAAACTTTAGTACCAGGACTTGTAGGTTAACAAGTATCTTCTTTAAGTGCTTTAATCAATTACGCTCTTTGAAAATAATTGCAATATGAATCCTAGTTTTATATCTAGTTAATTTTTACTATCTGAGTTATTTTCCATTGTTAAGAGGCATACATTTTATAAATAAAAAAAACCTAAACTAAAAAACTAAAGGTCGAAGATGATCTTCTTCACTTCGACTCATCCCTATCATCTTGCCTCCTCCTTGTCATCATCTTCTCTTTCTCATCATCATGCCTCCATCACTTCCTATTTGGCTTTATTTTCACCTAAATCTAAAAAGAACTCAATTGCAAACATTAATTCATAATAATTTTGTTAACACCAAAATAAGATATGGAATAAGGTTCCAACAGAGCCATGGACAGGTCATTTATGTTGTGAACTAATTCCTGACCTAGGGGGTGGGGATTTGGGTGCGGGTTAAAACTATCTTTCCTTGGGTAAGCATCGGATTAACATTAGATTGTGTACCTAAGGAATTCCCTCCCTTCAGAATATGATCCACTTTCTTTTCAAGATTATCTACACTTTTTCCAACAAGTTTCACCTTATCTAATCATTGTGCAATCAGTTCTAAATCAACCGAACTTGAATTATCCTTAATCTCATGAACTTCACTCCTTGGTTGATTTAATCTGTTGAAGGTAGGTATTGAGGCATTATTGAGGGAATTTTCACTCATATTTTCAAATAATTCAAAGGCTCCCTCAGCATCTTTACTTAGGAAATTGCCCCCACACGCCGCATCAACAAAATTCTTCAAGTTGTCACTTAACCGATAATAGAATATATGACCCAAGTGCCACCTGGGAATCCCATGATGAGAACATTTCCTAATTAAGTCATTAAATATCTCCCAAGCCTCATGTAATTGTTTCCCTCAATTCTGCTTAAAGGTTGTAATGGCAAATCTAAGGACATTTGTTTTTCCTATGGGAAAGAATTTCTTCAGAAAAGTGCTTCTCAAATCTTCCCAAGTTAGGATTGGTCTACCAATAGTCCTCAACCATTGAGTAGCTTTATCTTTTAAGGAAAATGGTAACATTTTCATCATCAAGGTATCTTCATTCATGTTCCTAGGGACAAAGGTCCTTCCTATGTGTAGAAGTTCTTCAAGGTGGTGGAAGGGGTTATCAAAATTGTGGCCATGGAAGTGGGGAATTAGATTACTGATTTATGGTTTAAGTTCAAAATCATCCTCATCCTGAGGTACCCTGACAAAAGGTTCAAGTTAGGCATTTGGAGGATTGTAGAAATCTTTGAGAGGGCGGTCTTCTCTCCCATTTTAGAGTCGGGTAATGGCCTGTACTATAGTTTGTATCTTTCTGCCATGATGCTGGCCCGTCTACCAATCTGCCTTTGTAAAAGATCCATTGGATCCAAATTTTGTTCTTCCCCTTCAACATCATCTCCCTCATGATGAGTAGCCATTGAAGAAGATTCAGATTTAGATTTTGGAAAATCAGGTCTTCTCCTTGTATTTCTCTCTAAAGGTAGTAGCAAATCAGGTTTTGGAGATCGTCTCCCTTACATAAAGCAAAAGAAAGTCTATAATGAGAGAGAGAAGACAAATGATAGAATCCCCAAACATGCAAACAAACTAGGCCTTAAAGTGTAAACCCTAATTAGACCTAATCCTGGCTCCCCAAAATATGACTAGGTGATGTAGACACATCTATTTAGGCTAAAATGCATATTTATGCATGTCTCTAGGCTTAGATATGCATTCCATACCATAAATATTGCATAGCATGCATCATTCTGCATTTATAGTAGTTTGGGTATATTTTAGGTTAATTATGTCCTTTATGGCCAAGAGAGAAGGAGATTTAATTAGAAGCCTCGGATTGACAATCCGACCATACGGACCTAATCAGGATAATGATCAGAGTCCAACACCTCCGAAATCGCCTTAATCAGAGTCCCGTAGCACCATATGCAGTCCTAGGACAATCGACGGCCAAGGGACTAGATGATGCAATTTGAAGCTTCAAACAACAAATCTAACCCCACAGATGGATTCAGGTCGACGATCATAGCCCAACGGCATGAAATCGACTCAAAACGACCTCTATAGCAGCCCCTACAACGGAAAGAAGACGGATAGCTGGTCGTGCATGTTTCGCGTATTTAGAAATCGAGGTTACAAGTAACCCATCATCGTAGTTGCAAAACACGTCGATCAGATAAAATTTATACCGAAACTCCAAGGGAGTCTCGGGTCGAACAAAAGGAGGCGACGTTTACTTTACTTGAAAATCGCACTTCGTTTTGTTTCTTTTTTGTATTTTGGGGTTTTTTTATCTTTTTTTTGTATTTTTGAAATAAAAGACAAGTAGAATGAATCACAAGATAGAAATGGAACAAATATGATATATATATCAAGTCAATGTCAATTACATTGAACTATAAAAGCATAAAAAGAGAGGGGGGTGAGAGGAAATCTCCCGAATAGGCTGTTCAGTGAAACGACGGCGCCTGGTAGAAGCTCGGACGAAGGAGGTGAGGAGCGGGATGACGGAGGTGAGATGCTGGAGGACGTCGGGTTGAGGAAAGCTTCGACGTTACCACAAACAACTTGCCAGCCATACCACCCAAGTTGGTCCCTTAGATACCCAATTTCCGTAAAAATCGCTGGAAAGTGAGTCAGTGCAAAAAATGTGTGTAGATGCTTAGGCTTACAGTCCCGCCAAATCAGAGGGTGGTTTGATAAGTCGCATACTTATCATCCCAAATTATTTACCAAATTAAAATAAATTTTAATTGGCAAGGACTCGAGACTAAATCCACATTCGAGTGGACACTCGAGCTAATTAAGCCTAAAGACCTAAAGAGTCTAGGTGTTTAGGTCCTCTCGTATCATTTCCTAAAGTTAATAACTTCCAAATGCCTAAGTTCTCTTTTCCTAATTTCTTTTTTTTATCTTTTTTTCAAATTTCATTTTTTTTTTAATTTTATAAGAAACTAAAAGAAATTCTACGGAGTTAACATAATGATTTCAGGAATTGATTATCTACCCCCCCATGCCTAAATGATGCAATGTCCTCATTGTAAAAATAAAGACATGAAAAGGACAGAGTAAACAGAACATCACCTGAGTGTCGTGAAAATCCAGTTAGCTCCGCAAAGAGAAGAGTGTATACACACGTGCTAAGTTTAATGCCTTCAGCTAGGCATAACATACATACAAAGAAGAAATTGAGAATTCACAAGTGTAGGTCAGAATAAAAATTAAAAGGTTGATCCTAAAACCCGTCTGCAGAAGATGTCCATAGACGTGGATGAGATTATGGTGCAGACCCATGCCCCAGGGCCAAGTGGTTCTTAGGTTCTGGATGAAAATCACCCAAAATCGAAGGTTGTTGTGTTTGCGGGGTCGGGCCTGCGGTTTAGTGGTGTGCAACCCAAGACCAAAGTGTCAGACAATAGGTAAAGATGGTTTAATAGGTGCAATTGTCCACTTAACATCTAGCTCATAAAAATAATCAGTTATTCCAAGCTTAGGTGGCACGTGAAAGATATCATAAGGGTCCGTATAGAAGATAGGTGGTTTCAGGTCAATAGGTACCCTTATATCCAAACTCATTTTTCCCTCAAAATTAACCTCCCAAATTTTCATTTCCAACTTCCTATCCTCTGAAATCAAGGTTTCCAGGACCTCCAGATCATTGTACCCAAGTCCAACATGGTCGCGCGTGTTTTGCGTGTTTAGAAATCGAGGTAACAAGTAACCCATCATCGTAGTTGCAAAACACATCGATCAGATAAAATTTATACCAAAACTCCAAGGGAGTCCCAGGTCGAACACAGGAAAGCGACGTTTACTTTACTTGAAAATCGTGCTTCATTTTGTTTCTTTTTTGTATTTTGGGGTTTTGTTATCTTTTTTTGTATTTTTGAAATAAAAGACAAGTAGAATGAAACACAAGATAGAAATGGAATAAATATGATATATATATATCAAGCCAATGTCAATTACATTGAACTATAAAAGCATAAAAAGAGAGGGGGGTGAGAGGAAATCTCCTGAATCGGCTGTTCGGTGAGACGATGGCGCCTGGCAAAAGCTCGGACGAAGGAGGTAAGGAGCGGGATGACGGAGGTGAGATGCTGGAGGACGTCGGGTTGAGGAAAGCTTCGACGTAGCTCTAGAATGGAGGTGAGAAGACGGAGTTGATCTACTACCGGAATGGAGGTGAGAGGACAGCTCCAAGGTGACCTATGAAGGGAGATGGGAAGTTGGAGGAGTATTTGGTGGGGCAAATGTTCGCTACACTAATAGGCACCTTGGGAGCTTGAGAACAAGCTCTAATGGAGCATTGATAGGCTTGCTAGAGCTTGGGAGTAGGTGGGAGTAGAGTAGGTAGAGATGGATTGGAAAGGAGGGGGCGTAGGTCCTTTTATAGTGGTGGAGAAGAGGCAAAAATCGGTATGGGACCATTAGTGACATCCGAGCCATCGCTGGAAACGTCGTTATAGGCAGCTCATGCCCACTGGCACCCACAGTTGGCTCTGCTGGCATGCAGTGAATTACTGACGGCTGTAAGCGTCGCTGTAAGTCCAGCTCATGCGTCTCTGTAGTCCACCTCACACTGCACTGGCACCGCTCCTACCTTGCCGCGCTGGCGCTGTGTGCCCGTACGCGCGCACCCGCACTGCTGCGCTGTGCGGTGCTGTGTGCGTGCGTGCGCTAGTGGCCTGGGCTGCACCACGTGGCGCAGTCTGGGCCGTCCATCTTCTTCTTGTTGTAGGGGCTGCTACAGAGGTCGGATTGAGTCGATTTTCGCACCGTTAGGCTGCGATCGTCGATCCGAATCCATCTGCGTGGTCAAATTTATCATTTGAAGCTCTGAATTATGTCTCCTAATCCCTTGGCCGTTGATCTTCCTCTGACTGCATATGGTGCTACAAAACTCAGATCGAGGCGATTTCAGGGGTGTTGGACTCCGATCGTCGTCTTAATCAGATCCGTATGGTCAGATCATCAATCCGAGGTTCCAAAATAAATATCCTTCTCTCCTAACCACAAAAAGGACGCAATTAACCTAAATTATATACAACTGCTCTAAATGCAGAATGATGCATACTATACAATATTTATAACATGAAATGCAAATCTAAGCCTATGAACATGCATGAATAGGCATTTTACCCTTAATAAATGTGTTTACATCAATATCCCAGATCACGCCAAGTGGAGCAACCCAGGCCGCCCATGCGCATGCACGCACCACCACACATGCACAACAATGCAGGCACGTGCATGCACGTGGAGGCACGCCCGCACAGCAGCGCAACCGATGCGCATGGGCACGCGCAACAGCAATGGTAGCACGCGGGAGCACGTAGCGCAGCACAAGGCATGGGCGCATAGCGTGTGGAGGCACACAACACGGGCACCAGTGTAGCGGCAATGTGGGCGCAAGGGTTTCTTCAGTGACATTTGAGACGAGTCTTCAGCGACATTTATGACCTTCACTAAATGTCCTATATACAAAATTGATCATTTCCTCCACTATAAAAGGACCACTACCCCTCCCATTCTTCATCTCTTCCTTTCTTCTCCTCACCACCTCTAAGGCTCTAGAGAGAGCTTGTCCCAAGCCCAGGATGCTCCTCAAGAGTAGAATCAAATATTTTTCCCTCCCCACATCCCCATTCGTGGAGCATCCCGTGGTTGTCTTCTCACCTACTTCGGGAAGTAGATCCAGCGACGCCATCCTTCTCGCCCTCCGTCCTTCGACTCCATCCTCATTCGTCCTGCTCCTCACCACCTTCCTCCAGGCGACATCAGAGCGAGTCATCCTCCGAGCGACTGTCATGGGGGATTCTCTCACCTATATCTATCTTTAGTGCTTTAGTAGTGTAGCTTTCCAACTTTCATAATTGTAGAAAACATTCGTGAGATATATAAGTGATTGTTTCTCTCTCTCTCTCTTATATTCTGCAAGTAGATTAGTTAGACAAGTTTGCATCAACTTGTTCTCTTTCTTGATAAAAATACCAAAAAAATAAGAAAAGATAAAAATGACAAAAACAAATAAAAAGCGAAATGCGGATTTTTCAAATCAAACGTTCGCCTCCCCGTGTTCGACTCGGGACTCACCTTTCGAGTTTCGATTATAAATTTTATCTGATCGATGGATTTTCTTGCAAATTGAATTACTACGACAAGTTTTCCAAACTCAACCCTTGAATTACTTGGTTGGCCAAAAGGGTGGGACCCCCTAAGATACCCCACACGGCAAGGCACCACTAAGGGTTAGCGTGTTATAGCACCGACCCTTCTTATCACCAATTGGCCCAAGTAGACACGGCCTTGATTTTAGCCCAATCTAACTTCAAGTTACCAAGAAAGTTTATCCTACCTAAGGCACGTCTATTCAATTTTAGGCTTAGGATTGAAGTGCTTTTGGAATGTGATGGGTGTTAGGGGGGTGTTGCCCTTAAATTTGATTTTAAAAGTGTGAAGTGCACAGACAAGGGGTTCACAAGCAATTTTTATGATGAAGTGAATTTTAAGGTTCAATTGCTTGTATAATTGTGTTTTAGGGTTTCGTAGTGAGATAAATTCAAGCAAGGTTTTGATGAGCACACGAGCTTCTTTGAAAGTCTCAATCTATGAGATAGATTTCCTTTAAAAGTTGCAATGAAAAGGGTGCTCTACCATAAGGTTTGAAACCCTAGAAATAAGTAGCTACTATGATGATCCTTTTAAGTCCAAAATCAGGAATGTGGTGTGACCAAAATAACGTAATCTATTGGTCTGGTTGCACCACTAAGTAGGCACGGAAAAAATGTTTTTTTCAGGAATTTAATGCACGTTTTTCAATTTTTTTCAAGATTTAAAGTGCACTAGGAGTCTTGTGATCTATTTTGACCCTTAGTCAGTGATTAGAAATTCAATGTAATCAAACGTGTAGAAAATATTTTTTTCATATTTTTTTGATATTTTATATTATCACAGGAATTCAACGCAACAAATTTCAAATAAATCAAAATTACATAAAAATTCCAGTGATTTTTTAAAGTATAAAAAATCAGGAACAATAATAGATTTGATAATAGATCCATTCATGAATTTTTAAAAATTTTCTATAAAACATAATTTGGCAAAATTTGGACTTGTTCTAGACTTCGTTGCTCACATACAGTAGAAATTTTAGAATTTTTGAACTTATAAATTTTCAGCAATTGAATTTTTAATATCAGAGTTTGTTGCAGCCCAAAAATTTTAAAAGGTGGTTTTATTGATTTCAAAGGGATAATGTCCACCAAGAAGATTTTTTTCTTTTTTTTTATACAAACAACTCAAGCAAATGACTAACCTAAGGATCAAGCAAAGCACCTTTTTTTTTTTCCAAATGAAATCTAACCCAATCTAAGATACAAGTACTTACCTAAGATTCGAACCCATTTCTTTTCATTGTTTCGAATTTCTTCTTGTAATTCCGCGATTCCTGTGCACATGCAATCAAAGAGGATGGCAAGTTAGAATCTCAACTAAGCAATTTATAAGAAAGGGTTTTTAAAATTTTCATTACCTCCCTGGCAATGGCGCTAAATTGTTTGGCGCTAATGCGAAGAAAAGCGTGATTTGTAATTAGGGTTTTTAAATCATTGTAACATGCTAATTTGCAATCGCTTTTAAAATTTGTAAACCTAGATAGTGGTGGTATCTAGGGTCATCCAAGGAGACAGGAATGTACTTTTAAAAAAAATCTTGCTTAACAAAATGGAAATTAACTTTCTTTTTAGGTTTTTGAATATAAGATTTTTTTGTTTTGAAATAACGGGAAACTACAAGATTTAAAGTGGGAAAAGAGACTACACCTAACTTGCTAATGCTAACACTAAAGTGACAAGCTAGTCTTCTCTCTAAACTCACCCTAGGTACGTGGAGACCTAGGGTAATTAGAGAGAGTGAAAAGTGCTAGAAACAACAAAAATGATGCAACAAAAATGAAGAGAAGGCAACTTTAATTAAGTAGAAATATGTTTTACAAAAGATAAGTCGAGGAATGCTTCTACTCTAAAATGAAAATACAGAAGAAGTAAAACACAAATCCTCTTGATGCTAATGGTGAAGGAGAGAGGTTTATTGCTCCAAGCTCAGCTACTGCTAAGCTTGAAAAGAAGTTCTCCTCCTTCCTTGAAAATCTCCTCCAAATTGGTGTCTTCCTTGGCAAGCCCTATGGAGGCGTACCCTTGCTCCTCCAAGGGTAGATGATCTCCACCCACAAGACTCCTCCTATGGTGGCATGCACCACCCTCAAGACCTCCTCCTAAGGTCATCCTTGCCTAGCTGCTCCTCTAGCTGGTGGGGGCACGAGAGAGAAGGGAAGAGGGGAAGGCACCAAGGCGATAGAGTGTCCCCTTAATCTTCTTCTTGTCCTTCTTCTCTTGGCTATGGATATGGTGGGATGAAGGTGGAAACTATGAAGCCAAAGAATGATGGCAATGGTGGTGGTTATAGGTCTTTTTATAGAGTAGAGGGTGTGGAGGTTGGTGTTGACTAGGGTTAAGGGAACAGGGTTGTTATAGATGGCTAGGATATGGAAGTTAGTGGATGGATGGTGGATTAGGGTTGGCGTGGAGGTAGAAGGGTGCATTAGGTGGTAGTTATGGTTGGTGGAGTAGGGTTGGTGCCAACTCTATATGGGTTAAGGTTAAGGTTAAGGGGTTGGTTGATGTGTTGTATGGCTAGGATTACATTATAGGGTGGTAATTAGGAGATGGATGGTGGATGTAAGGTGGCGCCAAATGAGAGGGTGTAGGGTAGGTGGGTTTAGGTGTGGTTAGGTGATGTTGGTGCCAACTCTAAGTTCTAGAAGTTGGCACCAAAAGGGAGGGCTATGATTTAGTCATAGGGTTAAGTGTAGGGTTAGGATTATGGTGGTTGTTGGTGCCCATTTGTAGGGATGTGTGTAGGGTATTTTGGTGCCAACTTAGGGTGGTTAGGAGGTAGTTATGGTGATGGAAGGGTGCTTATCCTTGGCACCAACTTAGCTTTCTAGAAGGGGGTTAGGTGGATGGTGGAGATAGGTTTAAGGGAGATGTGTAGGGCTAGGATGTGGCAGTGTTTTGGCACCAAAAGAGAGGATTTCTAGAAGTGTGTTGGTGCCAAAACAAGGTGACTTTTGGTGGTGGTTGAGGGGCCAAGGGTTTCCTATTGGTTGGAGCTAACATAGGTAGGAGTAGGTAGAGCTAGGTGGATTTAAGTAGGTGGACTAGTTAGGTGATGAGGTGGAGATAGGTTGTAGGTGGTGGATGGCCAGTGGGAGCTAAGATGTAGCTAAGCTAAGCTAGTAGTTGAGTACAGGAGGAGGTGGGATGGAGCTAGGATTTAGGGAAGAGGAGCTGTAACGACCCGATTCCTGAATTCCTATGAGACACGAGAATCGAACCGACTCGACTAATCCCAAGACCTAGTCGTCCAACGAGGAAGTAACCAAAAGAGCAGTAAAATAAACCACATTCAGCATGAATATAACTAGCAGTAACAAAATACAGCAATAAGAAAAGGAAATACTACAGTATACACCACCACTTCCAGACGTCTGATTTTGGACAGTTTCGTCGTTTTTGACCCTTTTAGGGCCCGTTCAGAGTCCGTTTTCCACGTTTCGAGTTGCATTCTTTCCAGAATAAATTCCTCTACCCGTTTACAGTAATTGTATACCATTCTGAGAAACTCCTTGTGATTGATCCTTGTGTTAGGACCCCGTTCCGTTGCAGTCTTGGGGGTTGCGGAGGTGCGCGGGATTGCTGACCACGCCCCCAGTACTCCCGTTTTTGCTGGTAGAGTGACTTTTTAATTTACTTAACAAAATTTGTTACAATTATGGAACAATTAATAGAATCTAGGGCATTGCATGAACCCTAGGACTGAGAAACTAGATTGAATGATAGATCCTAGGGTATTGCATGAATCCTAGGACTGGAAAACTAGATTGAATGATAGATCCTAGGGTACGGCATGAATCCTAGGACTAGAAAACTAGTGGAACATATAAATATTGCAGTCTTGGAAAAGTGGAAAGGAAATAACAACTGCCTGTAAATTGATTTAACAGCTGCCTGTTATGAATGAAGAAATATGATAGAGAACATGGGTTGTATGAACGTAAAACTGGAACGGTGAAACCTAAAATGGCCAAACCAAAAAGAACATGAACCCTACGAGGAATTAGGAGTAGAACTCCTAGAAAGAGAATAGAATGGAACTGAGAAAGTGAAACGTGGAAGTGGGTTGTCTCTTGGGTATGTGGTACCAAAGAGATGCACACATTACCTCTTAGTGTAGAGGGGAGCTTGTCGCCCTTAGGTTGAGACCGGGGTGGGTTTGGCCACTGTACACTGACTTGTTGGCCCTCGCATATGCAGTACTAAGGAGAGCTACTAGTGTAGGGAGAGCACTAGCTACTGTGCACTCTTCTGCTTCTTTAGCTTTTAGTTGCCACTCTACTCAACGTTTCGCTGACGTGTTACACTCGTTACTTTTCAGGACCAGGTGTTGAGCAGCCAGGGTCAACGGCTGCAGAGGACACTGGGCCTAGTAGGGTCTAGTAGAGTTACCTATAGTACTTTTTGTACTTTTCTTCCACTGTAGTGAGTAGTTTTCTTTGTTACTCCCTGTACTTTCCTTATCAAAACTTTATGTTACGTACATGTTTATTTCCCTTCTGTTGTGGTGGTGTATACTGTAGTATTTCCTTTTCTTACTGCTGTATTTTGTTACTGCTAGTTATATTCATGCTGAATGTGGTTTATTTTACTGCTCTTTTGGTTACTTCCTCGTTGGATGACTAGGTCTTGGGATTAGTCAAGTCGGTCCAATTCTCGTGTCTCGTAGGGATTCGGGAATCGGGTCGTTATAGGAGCTGAGGAAGGAGTGTCTAGAGATGAACTGGAGTTGGTAGCCGCTGAAGGGAGTTGTAAAGAGCTACTTTAGCTGGCTTAGCCTACTAGTTCTTTGCTAGCTGCTAAGCCAAGCTAAAGTAAGCTAGCTTCTGCTAAAATATACAGAGGTAAGCCAGGGTGGACCTAGCTAGCTGAGTAGTTAAGGTAGCTTAGCTCAACTAGGTTGAGCTAACTGGAGTCCTCGGGAGCTGAACTTGAGCTGGCCTAAGCTGTATGAAGTCATCTTCAGCTGACTTGAGTTGAGTGGAGCTGGAAGTAGCTGGACCTGAGCTGAGGTGGACTCCAGTCAACTTAGCTGAGCTAGCTAGAGCTCCCAGTGAACTGATTGGAGCTAAGGTGAGCTAGACTTGACTAAGTTGAGTAGGGTCTGAGCTAACTTGAGCTAGGGTGAGCTAAGATGAGCTGCCCTAAGCTACCATTCAGCTAAGATGAGCTGAATGAAGGTTAATGGAGCTAACCCTAACCCAAGTGAGCTGGTATCCAACTATGATGAGTTGGATTTGGTTGAGTTCCATCTGGATTGAGCTTCTTCTTCACCAGTTGCCTTCTTGAATGCTCTTGAATGCTAGGGTTTTAGGGATCTGATTATCTATTTGTCCCTAACACTCAAACAAACATGTCAAAAACACAACAAATTATGTAATGCATGCCTAACCTAATTGATTCCTAAATGCAGCCCAAAAACCCATTTGCAAAGTTAAAATCCTAAGAGGTAGGTTTGTTTTAAGGCATAAGAATGATGATAAACTGACATTTATCAGACGCAAAATTAGATAAATAGATTTCTATGTTATCGTTGTAGTTGCAAAACACATCGAATCAAATAAATTTATAGATCATAAATTTGATAAGTTCTGAGTCATTAGCAGGGAGGCAAAATGAGATTCTTAAAAGCCTTTCACACAAATTATTCTATGAAAGCACATAAAGAAACAAGATATCCTTTAAATAATAAAATTTATTTCTCCTATCAAAATGTCTCACAAATCAAATCTATAATAGAGATTACAATAAGAACATAGAAAAATAGAAGGAAAGAGTAGAGAGAAAGAGGGATCACAGAGCCGTTTATAGGATGCTTGTATGAAGCTCCGGCAAAGCTTCAAATCCAAGGCATCGAGAAGAAGATCGGACAGAGAACTTGGAGAGAAAGAGAGGGGTGGACTATGTGGTGGCTATTTTTTTCTATCTCTAGGTATCTAAGTTATGTTCCAAAGGGTAAAGGCTAGGTCCTTTTATAGAAAAGTAGATGGCTTCCTATTAGTTGATCTAGAGTGCTTAGGATCACTAATTTGGATGGTTTAGATTTAATCAAAAGTGATGCCTAGGATTGGTTGAATAGGGACCTTAGGATCTAAGTTGTAGGGCTATGATAGGTTGAGGGTTTTCTAAAAATAGGCAACCTAGGTGGGTGGCTACCAAGGGATAAAATCTTGCTAAGAGATAAGATCTTATCTCTTGGCCAAACACTAAGGGATAAAATCTTTTTAAGTTGACACCAACTTAAGGGGATTAGGCTAGGAATTTCGTGGGTCTTATGTGGGTAGGTTTAGGGCTAGCTTTTGTACATATAGGTTGTGAGAATAGGTTCCTAATTAGGCTAGGTTGACCCTAAGTATGGTGGGTTGGGTCCCAATAGGTTCCATGAACCCAATTGACTTATACTAAGTCAATTAAGTGAGCTTATGGATCTAAATAGGTTTTGGGATTAGGGATTGGTTCTAGGATAGGTTGGATAGGTTCCTGGACAGTAGGACAACTCTGTGGATAAAGGGTCAAGATCATCGATAGTGTTATCCATGATTTTGGCTTTTGTGCTTACTTATTCAGTTTGAGCTAACTTAGGGTAGAAGTGGGATAAGGGTATCCTAGGGTTCTAAGGGTAGGGTTAGGTTATCCTAGTCCCTCTCTCTCTTCTTCTTTAATTGGATCTTCATTTCTTCCTTAATCAAGTCTTGGTCTTCAACCAACTCCTAGCTTTGTAGCTTTATCTTCTATCTCGCTTTTATTCTACATGACTCCAAGTGATTCTACATCCTTCACCTACATTATTGACAAAAGACTAGAATTAGATAATTAGGCCTAAAATAAACACAATGCATATAATATGCATGCATGCTCTAAATGCAATATTCACATTGTAAATGCATGATTTTACTAAGGAGCTAACCCTAGATTAAGCCAATTAGGACAATAAATTAAGTTGTTATCAACGTACCTCGCGACGGCCCACAAGTGCCCGCTCTTGCATCAGCACAACGAATAGGACCCCTCCTTCTCAAATGAGAGGCTCGAGTTCAAGTCCTCCCAAGAGCCCTCCCCTCAGTGCAATGGTGAAAAATTCCATCGTTGGATCAACCATGGATGGGTGCAATTAGGCCACGTTGCCCTCATGCGCTCCCTTAGAGCTTCAACAGCGTAGTACTTAAGGCCTTGCGAGCCAAATGATTTTCCCAAGCCTTTTAAATACCCGTACCATTCCCCCCTTTCTCTTTATCCCTACACCTCTCTACCCCTCTCCAGAGCTCAAGAACTCTTCTTGAGTGAGTCCCAAGCCTCGAGATGCTCCACTAGAGATACAACCCACTTTCTCACCCCCGTTCGTGGAGCTCCCGCCGATTGTCTTCTTACCACAATTCAAGGAAGCGGATCTCGCTGCAATGTCACCCTACCTAATGCCCTCTTCCTTTGGCTCCGTTCTTCTTCCTCCACCTCCATCCTCATTCATCTGGGAGCTACCAAAGTGAGTCATCCCCCACGGAGCGATCAGGGGGGATTTTCTCTCTCCTTCTCTCTTTTTACTCACTTTTTATTATAGATTTAATTTCTCGCATCGTTTTATGTATCATACATTTGAGAAGCATTTATCTAGAGTTAAATTTTTATCTCTATCTATCTTCCCCTCTCTCCCTCTCTTTCACTTTACGTATCTTCTAAGTAGATTAGAGTAGTTAGCTTAAATAACTCAACTTGATCTCCTATCTGCTTATTTAAAATACCACAAAAAATTACAAAAATGAAAAATACCAAAAATAAATAATCAAACGTAGTTCTAATCAAACGTAGCCTCCCCATGTCCAACTTGGGACTTACCGAATCTCGGTAAATTTATCAAATAGCAGAATTCTGCAAATACCACGACGTAGGTTTCTCCTTCTTGAAACCCTAACTTATTTTCTTGCATGAATTTTCTCTTGTCAATGAGACCTGGTTGGATGTGTTCAAATAAGTACAAATTAATATCCCACTTTTGGAAGCTATTGAGCACATCTGAGCTTGTGCCAAGTTTTTGAAAGAATTGACTACTTGTGCCAAAATCAAGTAATCATGAAAAGGTGATCCTTTCCAAACAAGCTAGCTCTATTCTTTTAAAGGACTTACTTGTCAAGAAGAGAGAGCCAAGAACCCCCTTGATTTCCTGCAAAATTAATGATATAGCCCTTGATAGGGCTTTAATTGATTTAGGAGCTTCCATCAACCTAATGCCCACCAAGATCTATGAGATGATTGGATTCGGGGACCATAAACCTACTAAAATTCAAATCCAATTGTCCGACCAATCCCTAAGACATCTACGCAGGATTTTGCGGGATGTAATTAATTGTTCGAATTGATAATTTCTTCTACCCTGTGGATTTCATTATCATGGATCTAGACTTTCTTGAGGGTTTGAGGCAGGCCCCGATTATTCTTGGAAGACCATTTCTAGCAACTGCAGAAGCCCTGATTGATTGTAAAAATGGGAATATACAAATAACCTTTGGTGATGAAAAGATGAAATTGAAACTTTTTAAATCTAGTGAGAAATCTAATGAAAGTTATGGGATTATTGAAGAGCTTAAGCAGGTTGAGGGTCTGATTGAAAATGTCTCTTTAAAAAACTCAGAATCAGAACAATATACACATCAATTTGAATATGAGACATTTCTCTTTGAGGATCAAATTTCTAATAATTCTAAAATTGAAAGCTTTATATTTGATTTTGAGATAGAATCCAAGGAATCCAATAATTAGGAATATGAGACATTTCTTTTTGAGGAAGAGATTTCTGACAAATCTGAAAAGGAAGGATTCACATTTGACTTTGAGGAAAATTTCTTTCCTAAAGTAGGTGAAGCTCAAAGATTTCAATTTAAACTTGATGAACCTTCAATGATTAGCTTCACCTTTACATCAGATCTGGATGAGCCTAAATTTTAATCATTTTCTATGGAGTTCGATTGCATATCTAATGTACCCAAGTCTAATTTTAGCATTGATGATTTTAAAAACTTTGCTTCAAGATTTTTCTCCCTTAAATGTTCTTCGCTATGTGCTCCAATTGTAATAGATGCTCCTAACCTATATCCATGCAAATATTTTTCTTTTCCAGTTTGTGTAAACCTCATCGATATGAGAAGGATCCTCTAACTCCTCTCCTTTCTCCATTGCATTTGTTAATTGTTCCTAAGCATCATCCAAAAAAAATAAGTAGAAAGTCCATGACTTGTAATAAGAGGAAGAAAAGAAAAGGTAAAATTCCATTTCAAGAAAGAAAGTCTTACAATTTTGTCTGCACCATCCTTTTTCTTGTGTGCAGCTATGAATACTTTTGCACGAGTCACTTTTCTTCCAGTTTCCTTCTCTATCTAACAAATTCCAAGGTACAATATTAATCATTATATATAAGAGAAAATTTTAAATGTGAAATACTTCATGTTTCAGGCATGCATAACTTTGGTTCCTGTTGTGTGGTTCATTTTTAATTTCAACCTATTTGATTTATTCATAACAGAACGCTCCTACAATATAAGTATATAACTATAAAATGTAATAGTAAAATCAACATTACTGAATTTAGCACAATTTACCTTGAATTTTTCAGTATCCCAATACTCATTGAGAGATTTTCATTGTTCTTCTGAAACACGAGAATCATGATGTTGCATCCTCTCTTCAAATGGCCAATTAGGCTTGTAATAAATTTCTTTTTGCTTGCCTTTAAAATGCCTCCATTTTTTGCTATTGAATCATGATCCATTTCTTCATCTTAATGTTAAAATCAAATTTATTCTGCATGATATTTAATGTCAACCCAATTTTATTTCCTAAGATAAAGATATAAATGGATCTAATATCATTAATAAATACAAGAACAAGTTCAAATATTGTCATCTTATCATTTGAAATCAACCTCCAATCTGTGCAATCTAGAGGGGCAAGTTTTGAATTTCTAGCTATAGTTCCCAGAAATTTTTCAAGTCATTTTGAGTAGGTCCAATGGGTTGGTTCAACTCATTCATATCCACAAAATCTTATTTGTATACTTATTGCCCCACAACTTCAAGCATGTTGTGAGACCTCATTTTCTCTTTCGATTACAATCCACTGCTAACAATATAAAAAGAAATGTTTTAAGTAAACAAACATTATGTTATTAAAAAGAAATATATCAATAACATGTAGGGAGAAAAGAGAAACTAAAGACCATGACAATATATTCGAAAGCAAAAAGAATGGTTGGAAAAAAACATGTATGTTTTCTTACCATTTTCACCGACTTCAGACTCTGTGCTTTCCTCAGATCTCACCTAAGACTCATAATGCACTTGTTGACGATCTAAGCCATGTGAAGATAATTTTCCCATTTCTTTTTGCAGAACCTCTTTTCTTTGTTCTCGTTGCTCATAGCCTTTTAAACCTTAAGACTTGTCCACATGTGATTGAGCCACTCTTTGTGTTTCTTTAAGTCTTCTTGGCTCGTCACGTGATTGATTGATTGCGACTAAATTTTTTTTCGATTGAGGTCCAACAAGTGGAGGAGCTTTTCTAAAAGGATATTCTACCTTCTCTCATTTATGTCGAATTCACCTCTAACTCACTTTCGGTTCAACATCCTGCATTTAAATAAAAAAGAAAAGAAATAATTTTAACAGAAAAGAATGAATAGTAACAAATTAAATAAGATTCAATAAACAATTAAAATAATTTTAAAATAGTAACTCACATTCATTCAAATTGTCTTCCTCAGTCTTAATGTCAAGAATGGTATCCATATTAATAGCATTCAAGTGTTGCCGCCATATTTCTTTAGTGAATGTGACACCATACATATCATTTTTTATTACATTAACATTATCATCATTCTCCAAAGAATCTTCCATATGTGCATATGTAGAAGTATTATCTAAATGTCCATCAATATGTGCATCTACGACATTATCTTTGATGTCATATGTGTTTCTAGGTCTTGTCTGAATCACAAAGTGCCAACCTTTACGATTAGGATGACAAACATAGAAAACTTGCCGAACTTGAGTTGTTAGGACAAATGGATCATCTAAATAGCCAATTTGCTCCAAATTCACTAATGTAAGACCATCCTTCTTTTCTGCTTTAGATCTTACTCATTAACACTTGAATAACATAGTTTTTGTTTTCTCATAATAATTAACCTGGATAATATCTATCAACATCCCATAGTAAGCAATAGGTTCTATTGTAAGGTTTGGATCATTTGCTTTTGAGAAGCACTTTGTATCAGCTACTACTATTACTCCATTATTTTGTGTTTTTCTATTTGCTTGTTTATACTTTGTATGGAATCTGAAACCATTTATTATGTAGCCATCATAATAAATTCATATGTTGTGCGGTCCTCGAGCAAGCACCTTAAGCTCTTCTGGTACATGTGCTTTTTTTGCCTTTGCATCAATCTACATACAAAAGCGAAAATGTCAATTACAATATTGACAATTAAGGAACTTATCAAACTCAATAGTGGGTAGCATACATATTTCTTGAACCAATCAAGAAATGTATTATTGTGGAAATTACTCAATTCCTTTTTTGATAGGCTCAATTTAATTTCAAATTGTCTTGATGCAATCTGCAGTTACTAACTAAAAAATCAAACTATATATTATAAATTTCAACAAAATCAACCTACACAAGTTCTTACTTTTTAAATGGAAATACCGCATCATAATTTGATAATATATACCCATGTGCAAGATTCATCAAAGTAGGATCAAGAACTATTGGAGTTCCTTTTCCTATTGCATGGCCCGATTGTGAGAGGGCTAAAAATCCTTCATCCAAGGTATCAAAGTCATCCTCAACATTTCTTGATAACTTATTGATCCTTGTCTCAACACCTTGCAAGTATCTAGAACAAAACGTAAGGCATTCATCTGCTAGATACCCTTTTGGAATGGAACCTTCTGGATGACTTTTATTGCGAACGTATCTTTTTAATGTGAAAAGGTACCTAGTATAATAAAACTACATAAATTAGCATGTCAAGCAATTGATTAGTAAATTATTTAAAAGAAAGGTTAATTACCTCTCAATGGGGTACATCCATCGATATTGAACAGGCCCAACTAACTTTACCTCTGTAGCTAAGTGTACAAGCAAATGCATCATTATATCGAAGAATGAAGGCGGAAATATTTTCTCCATTTGGCACATCATAACTGCAACTTTTCGTTCCAATTGCTCAATAGGAGTTAGATCGGTCTCCTTTGAGCATACGTCTCTAAAGAAATTGCAAAATTCTATCAACACTAACCTCACATTCTCATTCTTTATAGCAACTGCTAATGCCAATGGAAGTAGTTGTTGCATTAGAATATGGTAGTCATGACTTTTCAAACCAATTATATTCTATGTGGATATACTTATGCATCTAGATATATTTGATGCATACCCATCTGGAGCCCTTATTCCTTTAAGAAGTTTGAACATGTCAATTTTTTCTTTCTTCTTTAGCGAAAAGCATGCAGAGGTTAGGTTCATCTTGTTTCCCATAACAATTGGATTCAAAGCATGTCTAATATTCACTTCTTGCAAATCAAGCTGACTTTTTACAATATCCTTATTTTTTTTGTCCAATGCTAGTAATGTTCCCAATATACTTTCACAAACATTTTTCTCAATATGCATTACATCAAGATTGTGGCGTACAAGATTTCCTTTCCAGTAAGGCAAATCGAACAGAATACTTTTCTTTATCCAATTAGGCATGTACTTGCTTTTGTTGTTAGGATGAATGCTAATGATACTAGGAATACCTTCCAATTGTGCCGAAAGTTCATTGGCAGACAATTTTTTAGGTGGCTCCCCAAACTCTTGCTTACCATTAAAGGGTGCCAATTGTCTTCGATACTTATGATTCATAGAAAGAAATCATCTATGGCCCATGTAGACATTTTTTCAACTATAGTGAAGATATATTGAGTTAGTGTCCTTATTGCATGAAGGGCATGCCATGTATCCTTTTGTTACCCATCCAGAGATATCACAGTAAGTAGGAAAATCATTAATGGTCCATAACAGTGTAGCACATAACTGGAATAACTCTTTTTTAGACACATCAAATGTTGAAACCCCAAGCAATAACTCTTGTAGCTCCTCAATTAAAGGTTGCAAAAAGACATCTATATAAGCTTTCAGACTAGATTTGCCAGGAATCAGTGTTGACAATATGAAATTGGGTTGTTTCATGCATAACCATGGAGAAAAATTGTAAGGTATCAAAATAATAGGCCATATGTTGTATTGAGATGACATAATTCCAAAAGGATTAAAACCATCGGTCGCCAAGTCAAGTTGAACATTTTGAGGATCTGATGAGAAATCTGGATGTTTGCTATCAAAGGTTTTCCATACTGGAGAATCTGCTGGATGTCTCATAATCCCATCCTTTGACCGATCCTCAGCATGCCATCTCATCAGAGAAGAAGTTTTCGATGACATAAACAACTTCTGCAATCTAGGCTTCAATGGAAAATACCACATAACCTAGGTAGGAATTTTCTTACCTCGTTTTGATTTGCATCATCCTCCGGCTTATTACCACTTTCCCTCCATCTAGAAGCATCACATACTTTACAGTTAACATCATTTGCATTCTCTTTCCAATATAACATGCATTTGTTAGGATAAATGTCAATTTTCTTGTAGTTGAGCCCAAGTGCAAATATTATCTTCTTAGCTTCATAAAGGGATGCTAGAAGTGTTTCTCCTTCTGGAAATGCTTGTTTTAGCAATTCTAATAATATGGTGAAAGATTATTTGTCCAACCTCCAAGGCTTTTTATGTGAAACAAGTGGACAATAAATGATAACTTGCAAAGGTTTTACATCCAGGATATAGTTCTTGTTTAGCATCCTTAAGCAAGTTAAAGAATTCTTTTGCTTTGCTATTAGGACCACTTGAAGACTCATATTCCATGTGATCTGTGTCATTATGAAAATTATGCAACCCAAAATTATCATATATCAACTCATTTATTTGATCATGTTCTTCATCTTCACTACTTTCAACATTACTTACATTGACATCAGTGGGTACTTCCCCATGAAAAATCCATTGAACATATCCCTGTAGAAAGCCATTGCAAATTAAATGCTCTAATATTGATTTCCTATTTGCACAACATAGGTTAGCACATGCTCTGCAAGGGTTGGTGCTTTCTTAAAGGCAAAGTCAATAAATTGGATAACACCTGTCAAATATTTAGTACTTGCTCAATCTTCTTCTAGGATCCAACTTTTATCCATTGTTTAACACTCAACCAAGTAATGAATACCTGAGGAGGTATTTTTCAAAGAGATTACAAATAAGATCCATCAATGTCTACAATGAAATGAATCTTTCAAAGTAATAGGAATAATGAAAATAAAGTACCAAGAGCATCAAAACAAAACTTGACAAGATGAAAAAGTATGCATGCTTCTAAAAATAAATGAGGGGTACATTTACTACTAATGGATATTAGTAGGCAAAATTTGACAAGTTAAAACAACCATGTAAAAAATTTATCAAAATTTTTATGCAAGTGATATTTACCTAGACTCTATTTGCTCAAATTTACGCTCTCACACAATGTGCAAACAAGTGATGACAGTCATCTTCTCTTTTCCTATCTATCATTGTTATTTTTGAGGCCTCAAGGTTAACACCTTCGACTAAAATCCTGCTACATTTTCATTTGACAAGGCAAAAACATTAAGATCCTAAACCAAATTCTAATTTTTTTCTTTCCTTCATCTTCAACTGGATGAGTGGCCTAGTAAAGTATAACATTTAAGCTTGCAACTTGAGTTTATTGTAACAAGTACCAAAATTCACCCAAATATAACAATATTGTTCGTAACATAAGTGTATTGGGGGAGACAATTGATTCTTGCTGCCATTGTTTGCAATTATTGGGGATTTCTTGACTTTAGGCTATGATCATTTTCTGTAAACTTATTATTGATTATTTAACTTCTATTGCTTCTTTATAAGGGGGATGAGAGATACCTTCATTAATACAAACCATGAGAATCCTTTTTTGACTTTTAAAACCCCAATTTTCCCACTTGTCATAATCAGCTTGCTCTTCTCCTGAGAATTGTAAGCTCATCTTCCTTATGTTTGGCTCCTCTCATTTTTTTTTTTTTGGTTTTAATCACATTTATCACACCTACATGGTTTCCTAGCAAGTAAGAAACTAATTTCAATGGAGTTTCAAGAGAAAAATATCCAACAATGGGAAAAGCTACAAGTTAAAAGTGCTTTCTCTTGCAAATTGACTTGTCTCTAAGGTCTCCAACCAAGTTGGGAAAAGTTGATCTTGTGTGCACCCTTGTTGAGAAGCTTTCTTAATACCAACTTTTTGTTCCTACCAGTTTAGAATCCTTGGATTCTTTTTTCTTTTCAAAAGAAAGGATCATTAGATCTTTGACATTATTTTCGGAGAAAAGCATATGCATTAACTAGTGCAAAGATAAGCGTGTGCGATCAGTAGCTATCCCACTTTGTCAAAAGTGTTACTAGGCTCTCTATAGGAAATTCTTAACATAGAATCTTGCTCCCTAAAATAGAGGAGCATTCCTTTGCTACCATGTCGACCATAAAAAAGCCATTGGAGCCCTCTTCACTTCAATCTCTAAATCCATGATCTAGGAGTCAAGCATTTGTGTAAGAGCCCCCACCAAAATGATTTCTAAGAAGAGCTAACAAACATAATTTTTTGCATGACTTATTATTCCACTACACAAAATAGGGTTCTAATGATGACCTATAGGGACAGATTTACATCTCATATAATATTTGTAGAATCTGAACTCGCAGTCTATAAATAGTCTAATGCTGGGTAAGAAATTAAAAGATCATAAGCTTTTCAAAGGGAAAGAGGAATTCTCGCACATTACCTATAATATGATCATAAGCTTTCACCATGGAACAAAATTATTTAATAACAGCTTCCTTTTTGTATGGGAACTATAATGGTCTCAGCGTCGTAAGAGGAACCCTTGGGAGAAATGCAGTGGCGTGGGAGGTGGTGGAACTCACGAAGCAGACGAGCAGCGACGTGGGAGGCATTGGAACTCGCGAGGCAAAGGAGCGTCAGCGTGGGAGGCGGCGAAACTTGCGAGGCAGAGGAGCAGCGGCATGGCAAGTCGTAGGGTAGAGGAGTGGCTGCGTGGGATGTTGCGAACAGAGAAGGGGTGGAACTAGCAGGGCAGGGGAGTAGCGGCGTGAGAGGAACTTATGACGCAAAGGAGCAACTCAAGAGGAACTTTGAGAGTAGAGGTGATGGCGTGCAAGGAAACTGCTCGTAGATGCAAAGGGTTGGAGGAGATTGATAGGTCGTGATTCAGAGAGGTTGGGCAATGTGAGCGAGAAGGTGATGTGAGAGAGTGGGAAGAGAAATTTGGTGATTTGTGGGAATTGGAGGCGATTTGTGGGAATTGGGAAGGGGGTGCCGAAGATTGTGGATGGTCGGGGGAGATTGGCGAGCAGTTGAAGGGAAGGGCGGCGGGGTTGGCACAGGTGAGAATTTAGAGTTTGATTTTTCAAATTAGTATCTTGGACATTTTAATTAATTGTTATTATCTTAAATAATTATATGACTTTAAAAATCACATTATTACTGTCATAAAAATTAAGTAATTTTGTAAAAATTTATTTTAAACTGTATCTTGGTGTATTAATTAACATAAGTTTTCAACATTACTATCACATTGCTTTAATTCATGCCTACATATTCCTCAACATAAAATGGAATTGTAAGGTTTTTTATATTTAAAGGGATAAGTTTGAGTTTAGCTTTTACATCTTTATGTTATTAAAAGAAAAATCCAAACTCACTTACATCAATTTGTCATTCAACGGAAATATTATAGTAGTGTAATTAAGTGAAAATTATCACTAAATTAAAAAATATAATGGCAAATATATTTGCCACTAATGCTAATTGCCGTTTGACAAAAATATTATAGTGGTATAAGTAACAATTGCCACTAAATTGAAGGCAATAGCGGTAAATATATTTGCCACTAATGCTAATTGTCGTTTAATAAAAATATTATAGTGGTGTAAGTAACAATTGTCACTAAATCAAAGGTAATAGTGACAAATATATTTACCACTAATAGTAATTGTTGTTTGACCAAATGTTATAGTAGCATATACAAAAAATTTGCCGCTAAATCAAAGGAATTAGTGGCAAATGACTTATATGCCACTATCTAATTCGCCATTAAAGGCCATTTTTTTTGTAGTGGTTGTGTGCATGTGTATATATGTATATGTATGTATAGTATATATAGTACATGTATAAAATAAATATATGTATATAAATAATGTAAATAAATAAATTTTTGTATGTAAATAAATAACGTATACTGTAATAGTTATGTATATAGTATATATGTGTTGTTTGAGCTCTTATATATGTATATAAATAACACTTAGAACTTTAGTGATAGTTAAATTTGTCACTATACATAGCTACATAAGTATAGACAACTATTTTACCTTATGTTATGTATATAATTTTACAAAGGTTTTAGCGACGCTCATATATGTTACTGTATATATAATATATGTTACTATAGATATTAGTATGTTAATATGATTTAATATAGTAGATATTATTAGTTATTTTTGTACCTATAGTTATGTATTATTTGTAGTAGTTGTATATAATTAATATAGTGTAGTAATAGATAATTTTTGGTCTATTTAGTGTACATATGTTTTTAGGCATTGTAACACTTATTAACTGATTCTTTTGTAAATAATTAACCAATTCATTCATTATTTAATTCATTCATTCATTTTGTACATAAAATTAACATTTTTTTGGAATAAAAGAATATTTTTGACTTGAAAGTGTTGTATATCAATAACTGCCTTTCAATGAATGACCTGAAAACAAATCAATAAAAAATGTAAATAAATAAAATTGATGCGACATCAGTTTGCATTTCGTGACATCTTTACTACAACAAAGACATTTAAACACCGTTTTTATTGCGAATCGAAAGTCGACGATCATATTTTTGGTGCCGTTGCCGAGAACAAAAACCCATTAACAGTGCTTTATTGTGATTGTTGACGTCTTGTCCATCAGTTGGCTGGCCACATATAGAGGATATGATCTTTTGTGTGGCTAGCCATTGGAAGGATAAGTTCTTTTTTGGATGTGTTGGTGGCCATAGGATTTAGGATGTAAGGTTAGGATGTGCTTTTCTAAAACTAGGTAGGCATAGGACAAGGTTTATTTGGTGAAATGGGTTGTCTTAGGATACTAATAGTAGGAAGGTTTTAGAAAGTGACACATGTCCTCTTGTCCGTCTTCCTTCTTTATTTTTTTTTATTTTTACTCCAAGCTTTATTAGCTTTCTAGCTTTATTCCAAGCAACTTTAACTTCACCACCTACTCCTATATTATCCAATACATTATAATTAGACACTAATCAAACATAAAATATTTATATGACCTAAGTATGCATGCTGAATTAAAATGCAATATGTATAACCTATATGTATCTGGCTATCTAGGAACTTAGCATAAAATGGATAAATTATTCATATAAATTATGTATCTGTCATCTCTGACTCTGCATCCTCCATCTTCGGGTTTCATCCTCTGCACCGCTCTCAGTGCTGGATTTTTCCTTTCCATATTTTTCTGTTTCTTGTTCTTTCTAGTTCTAGAGTTGTGAACATTCATCTTTTTTTTATCAATTATATAGTCTATGTTTCTACTTGTCATTTGATATTGTGATTACTTAGTTACTGTATTTCATATCTTAGTGTTTAGATTCATTCACCTCCTCGTGTTCGACTCAGACTCACCGGTGTTAATTTTAATCTTTTGTGAGTTTGGTTTATTTTGATATCATCTTTTCACACAGCAACAAATGCTTAAATTGTGATTACTTAGTTACTGTATTTCATATCTTAGTGGTTA
This sequence comes from Thalassia testudinum, assembly GCA_037157565.1. Lineage (NCBI taxonomy): Eukaryota > Viridiplantae > Streptophyta > Magnoliopsida > Alismatales > Hydrocharitaceae > Thalassia > Thalassia testudinum. The sequence goes on along the minus strand of JAZHRO010000015.1, from coordinate 41,924,085 downwards.
GATTCATTCACCTCCTCGTGTTCGACTCGGACTCACCGGTCTTAATTTTAATCTTTCGTGAGTTTGGTTTATTTTGATATCGTCTTTTCACACTACAACGAACACTTAATTTTATTTACAAAAAGCAAACATCACAAGGGGAAGGATAGGTGGATTGCTAGGATAAGATATCAAAGGTTGCGTGGGTTGGTGATGGAATGTGGGCTATATGATGGGAGATCAAGGGTTGGGGTTTGAATGGAACAAGTAGTTGGAAGTTGAGAGGAATGTGAATCTTGGATTTGAATGGAAGGCGACTTCTCTCCTTAGTTGGCATGGAGAGTGGAAGGCAAGAAGGTCATGATGAGTGTAAGGTTGAGATGTGGCTTAGATGAATGGTTAGGGTGAAGGCTACTAAAGATAGGAAAGTCCTAGGTGACCGTTGGATAGAAAATCAAGAGTTGAGATGGTTCTTCTATGTTGGGTTTAGTGTAGCATCCCAAATTCCAACTTCTAAGACATTTGAGGGTGTTCCAAGTCAATTTGAACCCAAAAACTCGGTTGTGGTTTGTTGTTGGTGTCAGCACTTCCATAAATTGCCAAAAAATATGTATTTCAAGTCAACCCCTAGTTAAATGTTGTCAAAAGGGCACCATGTATGGTACCGTTGGATTCCTCTCATCATAAACTTTCTAGAGACGCTTATTTCGCATGAATCCAAGGTGTACAGCTTAAGTTATGGCCAAAACAAGTTGAAAAGGACCTAAATGTAAGGTGGACCCAACCCTAGGGGTATTTTGGATATTTCACCCCACTAAACTTATTTCCAACCAAATTTGAGCCTATAAAAAGACCCTGTTAGGTCTTTGGATCATCATTAGCCTTTAAACCCACTAAAATCTAAGATAAAGGGGGAGGAAAAGAATTTAGATTTCACTTAGAAATCTAAATTCAAAAATCTAGGGACCAAATCACAATTTTGAGAAATATGGGCCTCCCACCATAATTTTTGTGAATCAAACGACGGCGGAAAGCATGCGCCGTGCAATTTGGTGGCTGATAAATACTCATTTATTCATGATAAAATGCCGATTTCTGATAGTTCCTAAGCTTAATATTGTATATAGCAATGTGAATAATGCATAACATTCATTATATTGCATTTAGGATAATTTGTGTAATTTGTATATTAATATCCACATTTTATAAGGCTAGGGGGCAACGTAACATCTTTGCAGGCTCCGAATTAAAAATCCGACCGTACGAATGGATCTGAAATGACGATCGCAGTCCATAAGTGCAAAAACCACTTCAATTAGAGCTCCGTAGCACCCTCTATAAGAAGAAGTTGGACAGCCACGATGGGGCCACATGGCACCATCTCAGCCCTCCAGCTTGACCACTGACGCTCCTCCTAAGCCACACTTGTGAAATCTCGGTTGTTGGATTCAAATCCAACAATCTTCAAGAGGCTACGTTGCCTGCCTCAAGCCAAGTAGAGCAGAGCTTCACGCAATCTCGGCCATTGGATCAAAATCCAACGGTTGTGGCCGCATAGGCCTTAATTCCTAAGTGAGACTCAAACCCACCCTCAGCACAGTGGTTAAGGCCTCTACACACAACATGCAAACGGGCATTCGAAGCCCGCTTGCTGCACCTGATTTCACGAGCGCGGGGGCGATTCGATTGCGTCCTTTGGACGGCCATCAAGTGGCGAAGGCTTCACCACATGGCTCTACCTAATCGCACGTGTTTCGCAAGTTTGAAATCAGGGTTACAAGTAACCCGTCGTCATAGTTGCAAAACTCGTGGTCAAATAAAATTTATACTGAAACTCCAAGGGAGTCCCGAGTTGAACACGGGGAGGTGAACGTTTGGTTTTATGAAATCCATGCTTCACTTTTATTTCTTTTTGGTCATTTTTATCCTTTCCAATTTTTTTGGTATTTTTAAGAAGCAAGAGATTAGGTTGATGAAAACTTTATCTACTTGCAAAAATATATGAGAGAGAGGGAGAAAGAGAGAGAGAGAAACAATTATCTATTTATCAAGAATTGTTTGTTACAACTACGAAAGAGGAAAATCTACACTATGAAAGCGTAAAAGATAGAAAGAAGTGAGAGAAATCCCCCTCTACGGTCACTTGGAGGACGACTCGCTCTGACATCGCCTGGAGGAAGGTGGTGAGGAGCGGGACGAAGGAGGACGGAGCCGGAGGACGGAGGACGGAGCCGGAGGACGGAGGACGGAGCCGGAGGACGGAGGATGGGGCAGGACGATGTCGCGGCGAGGATCTTCTTCCCGAAGGGCGGTGAGAGGACTGCCATGGGATGCTCCATGAATGGGGGTGAGGGGAGGGAAAACTATTTGGTTTTCTACTCTAGAGGAGGATCCCGACTTGGGACAAGCTTTCTCTAGAGCCTTGGAGGTGGTGAGAGGAAATCTCCTGAATCGATTGTTCAGGGAGACGATGGCGCCTGGTGGAAGCTCGGACGAAGGAGGTGAGGAGCGGGACAATGGAAGTGAGATGTAGGAGGGCGTCGGGTAGAGGAAAGCTTCGGTGTGGCTCCGGAATGGAGGTGAGAAGGCGGAGACGATCTGCTATCGGAATGGAGGTGGGAGGATGGCTTCAAGGTGACCTATGAATGGGGATGGGAAGGTGGATGAATATTTGGTGAGGCAGAGGTTTGCTACACTAATAAGAGCCTTAGGAGCTTGAGAGCAAGCTCTAATAGAGCGTTGGTAGGCTTGCTAGAGCTTAGGAGTAGGTGGGAGTAGAGTAAGTAGAGATGGCTTGGAAGGGAGGGGGTGTAGGTCCTTTTATAGTGAAGGAGAAGTGGCAAAAATAGGTATGGGACCATTAGTGACCTCCAGGCCGTCACTAGAAGTGTCATTGTAGGCAGCTCATGCCTGCTCACGCTCGCTCACGCCCACAGCTGGCTTTGCTGGTGCGAGAAGAATTAGCGACGGCTGTAAGCACCACTATAGGTCCATCTCATGCATTGTTGTAGGCTGGCGCCAACCGAGCACGTGCCCACACTATCGCTACGCTGGTGCGCGTGCTCACCCTCACGCGTTGGAGCTGCATTGTGCACATGGGTGCCTTCGTGCGCGCACATGCACCCGTGCTGCTGTGCGCGTGCGGTGGTGCGTGCGTGAGCATGGGCGGTCTAGGCTACACCACGTGGTGCAATCTGGGTCGTCCATCTTCTTGTCGTTGTAGGGGCTACTACAGAGGTCGGATTGAGTTGATTTTCACATCGTTAGGCTGCAATCGTCAACTCGAATCCATCCACGTGGTCGGATTTGTCATTTGAAGCTTTGAATTATGTCACCTAGTCCCTTGTCCATTGATCTTCCTCAGACTGCATATGGTGCTACAGGACTCCAATCAAGGCAATTTTGGAGGCTTTGGACTCTGATCGTCATCTTGATCAGATCCGTACGATCGGATCATCAATCCGAAGCTCCGAAATAAATATCCTTCTCTCCTGACTACAAAAATGATGCAATTAACCTAAATTATATACAACTACTCTAAATGCAAAATGATGCATGCTATGCAATATTTATAACATGAAATGCAAATCTAAGCCTAGGAACATGCATGAATAGGCATTTTACCCTCAATAAATGTGTTTACATCATACTCCCATGCCTATCTTTTGCTAGTCCCTTGTAAAATTAAACTATATGCTATATATAAAAGCAGAATTAGGATTAGATCGCTTAGGCCTAAGTCGTTTATTAACAATAGAAAATTTCAACTAAGGTCCTAAACTACGAAGACTCAACAGTACCCAGGTGTCTGCCAGAATATAGATCGCCTATGTCCTCGCCTTATTTGAAAGAGGAAGATACATTTTTTTTATTTTTCTTCTTTTCTAATTTTTTTTTTATACTTTTGGAATTTGAGAGTTCTAAGATAACTTTTTATGGCTACCCGACCCGCCCAAGACTCGAAAAGGACTCTAAGTGCTAATCATCTTGTGAAAATAGTGAAAGACTCACTAGGCGGCCATTGAAATGGACTTCAGGTTTCTACGACCCTAGGTGACCTTGTCTAAAGGTTTATCTTTTCAATTGGTTGCTTTCTCCTTACTTCTTTTATTTATGGGGTCAACACAAGGGTGAACCCAATTTATATCTCTCCGATTTATTCTACTTCATCGCTTCTTCCTTAAGTGTTTTGGGAATTATTGAGCATTTTTTTGTGAGCTGGGTTCTGGACAATCGGCCAATGGGCTGTTACCCACGGCAACTTGCCAGCCATACTCGTGCGGTGAAGTATGATTTTGTTTATTTTTTATTTTTTCTCTTTTTTCTATATATATATTTTTTTCTTTTTCTTTTTCATTTTATTATTTTTTTTTAAGTAGGCGGCTTCCCTGATTTAAGATTTACTTAAAGGTAGTACAACGAAAATGGTCTTGTGACTGGGCTCTAGACAACCTGCCGATGAGCTGTTACCACCAACAACTTGCCAGCCATACCACCCTAGATAGTTCATTAGCTATCCAATTTCCGAAGAAACCATCGAAAAGTGAGTCAGTGCAAAAAAAAAGTGTATAGATGCTTAGGCTTAAAGTCCCTCCAAATCGAGGGCGAGTTGATAAGTCACATACTTATCATCCCAATTTAGTAGCTAAATTAAAAATGAATTTGAATTGGTGAGGACTTGAGACTAAGTCCACATTTGAGTGGACACCTAGGCTAATTAAGCTCGAAAACCTGAAGAGTCTAAGTGTTCAGGTCTCAAAGTATCAATTCCTAAAGTTTGCAACTCCTAATGCCTAAGTTTTCGTCTCCTAATTATATATATTTTTTAATAGAATAAAACAAGCTAGGAAATTACTGTTACAGCTGACAAAATGATTATAAGATATTTCCACCCCCCCATGTTTATCTATTTCAATGTCATTGTTCAAAAGGAAAGCATGCAGGAGAGTAGAAGTGGAAGAATAGCACCTGGTTTCCATGAGACTCTGGTCAGCTTGGAACAGTCTTTACATGTGCTAAGTTTAGTGCCTTCAGCTAGGCGATGATCGGCCTGCGGTAGTTAAGGCAAGGTAAGAGCAACCTTGTCTGAGACGGGTTCAGGGAGCACATGGTCAACAAAGGGTTTGAGACGCTATCCATTGACCTTGAAGATATTACCCGTCTTTGGGTCAGAGATTTCGACGGCCTTGTTAGGGAAAATCCACTCAATAATGAACAGGTCATCCCACTTAGACCTGAGTTTTCCAGGGAAAAGCTTCAATCGAGAATCGAAAAGCAGACCTTCTGGTTCAGCTCAAAGCTCTTACGTGAAATCATCTGGTCATGGAGAGCTTTGGTCCTTGCCTTATAAATTCTAGCATTTTCATAAGCATCATTTCGAAGCTCCTCCAACTTAGATAGTTGGAGTTTCCTGGTTTTCTCGGCCAACTCAAGGTCCACATTACATTTCTTGATGGCCCAAAATGCCCGGTGTTCAAGTTCTATGGGTAAGTGACACATCTTACCAAACACCAAATGGAACGGAGACATACCAATAGGCATTTTGTATGCCGTACGGTAGACCCAAAGAGCATCATCTAGCTTTTGGGTCCAATCCTTCCTATCAGACCTAACGATTTTCTGCAAAATGTGTTTGATCTCCCGATTGGAGACCTCAGCCTGTCCGTTCGTCTGAGGGTGGTAAGGTGTGAAAATCCTATGATTCACCCCGTATTTCCCCAATAAATTATGAAACTGGACATGAGTGAAATGTGTTCCACCATCAATGATAATTTCCCTAGGAACCTCGAACCGACTGAAGATATTTTTCTTCACAAAATCGATGACCACCTTGTGGTCATTGGTCTGGGTGGGAATTGCCTCAATCCACGTGGACACGTAATTGACAGTGACTAGAATATACTGGTGTCCAAATGAAGGAGGGAAGGGTCTCATAAAGTCAATGCCCCAAATGTCAAAAATTTCAATGGAAAGAATTGGGTTGAGGGGCATCATATCTCTCTTAGCCATGCTCCCGAGTGTCTGGCATCAGGTGCTGACTTTGAGAATTCCTAGGCATCCTTAAATAATGACGACCAATAGAATCCTGATTGTAAAACTTTTGTAGCCGTCTTTTTCTTGGAAAAGTGTCCACCACACGCAGATGTGTGGCAGAAATCGAGTATGCTATGGAACTCAATTTCCGAGATGCATCGACGAATAATCTGGTCTACGCCGATGCGGTACAGCTTAGGATTGTCCCGAAAATAATATTTGGCCTTGAACACAAGTCTATCCCATTGTTATTTGGTCCAATCCTAGGGGATTTGACCAACGGCCAAATAATTGACAATATCTATAAACCAGGGGGTTTGGATACCCAAGACTGTGAGGATAGTCTCATCCGGAAAAGTATCAGAGATTGGGACATTTGGATGAGGAGAATCAATTAGGATTCTTGAGAGGTGATCCACCACTACATTTTGTGCCCCGGCTTTATCCCTAATTTCAAGATCGAATTCTTAAAGCAATAGAATCCAACGAATAAGTCGGGGTTTGGCATCCTTTTTGGCTAAGAGATGTTTCAAGGCCGAGTGGTCGATATAGATGATGACACGAGAACCTAACAGATAAGCCCTGAATTTTTCTAAGGTAAAAACTATGGCGAGCAATTCTTTTTCAGTAACGGTGTAGTTCCTCCAGGCCTCGTCCAGAGTCTTGCTAGCGTAGTAAATCACAGAGGGCTTTTTCTCAATCTTTTGACCCAAGACAGCCTCGACGACATAATTAGATGCGTTAGCAATAATCTCAAATAGGGCTGTCCAGATCGGTGGTTGCAACACCGGGGCACAGGTGACTGCCGTTTTCAATAAATCAAATGCCTTATGACATGATTCATCAAACTCAAACGGTTTGTCCTTGGCCAAAAGGTTACTCAAGGGCCATATGCCCAAGGAAAGAGCGAATTTGTTTTACGGATGTGGGTGGAGGAAGTCTAGAGATAGCATCCACCTTAGCTTTATCAACTTCAATACCTCGACTAGAGACCACATGACCCAGGACAATGCCTTCCTAAGTCATAAAGTGGCTCTTTTCCTAGCTAAGGACCAGTCGTGTTTTGATGCATCTCTGGAGGATCAATTCCAGGTTAGCTAGGTAGGACTCAAAAGAATCTCCGAAAATGGAGAAATCGTCCATGAACACCTCAAGACAATCTCCCAATATGTTAGAAAAGATGGCCAGCATGCACCTTTGAAAAGTCGTAGGCGCATTGCAAAGCCCGAACGGCATTCTATGGAATGCAAAGGTTCCGTAGGGACATGTGAAAGTTGTCTTTTCCTGGTCTTTGGGATGGATAGGGACTTGGTTATATCCCAAATAACCATCCAGGAAGCAAAAATATTTTTGCCCAGCTAACCTTTCAAGGATTTGATCGATGAATGGCAAGGGAAAGTGATCCTTTTTAGTGGCTGTGTTTAACTTCCTATAGTCAATACAGACTCTCCACACAGAAGCTGAACGAGTGGTGAAGGTTTCCCCTTTCTCATTAGTCGTAATGGTTATTCCCACCTTCTTGGGTACAATCTGAATGGGGCTAACCCACGGACTATCCGAGATTGGGTAAATAATCCTAGCATCGAGCCACTTGATTATCTCCTTCTTGACCACTTCTCGCATATTCGAGTTTAGTCTCTTTTGCATTTCGCGAGAAGGGCAGGATCCATCTTCCATGAAAATATGATTACAATAAGATGGTTCGATCCCCCTAAGGTCGTGGATGGTCCAACCAATTGTCTCTTTGTTGTTCTTAAGGACCTTAATTAACCTCGATTCTTGCTCCTTAGTCAAATCAACACTAATAATCACAAGGAGCGTGTTTTCAGGTCCTAAGAACTCATATTTCAAATTTTTGGGCAATGGTTTTAATTCTAGCTGGGGTAGGTTTAGAATAGAAGGTAGGGAGGATGCTGATGAAGATTCATCAGGATGATCTAGTGGAAGAGGCTGGGAATGCACAAAATTAACAACCTCTTCAGGATGTGGTAGGTCTACCATGGAGGGTTGTGGGTTGGGTTCGCTAAAGCTGGTGGAGTCCTTGAGTGCACTGATTGTCATACAAGTCTCAAGATCCTGATCCTCGAACTCTTCAATGAATCCATAATCCTCAAATACTCTTATCACCTTAAAAATATCTAGAGTTAATTTCTTATCCCCAAAGGCGATCTCCATACTACTGCCTTCACAGTTTATGTTGGCCTTAGCGGTAGCTAGGAACGGACGCCCCAGAATGATGGGCGTGTTCCTCAAATCATTAGGTACATCCATGTCAAGGACGAGGAAATCTATAGGAAAATAGAAATCCTTGACCTTTACAATTATATCCTCAATAATGCCTCTCGGTGTGGTGACCGATCGGTCCGCTAATTGTAGCATTATTGGGGTTGGCTTGAGTTCACCTAACCCAAACCTCTCATAAAGAGAAGTCGGGATTAGGTTGATGGATGCACCTAGATCCAATAGTGCCCTATCAAAAGTATATTCCCCAATAATGCATGAGATCAAGGGGGCACCTGGATTTTCTACTTTTGAGGAAGGTGATGCAGAATCACAGAACTTGCCTACTCGGAGAGAATCACCTTCCTTGGAGTGGGTTCTCTTGGTTCACACTTTTGGGTACATAATTCTTTCAAAAATTTAGCGTAAGTCGAGATGTGCTTAATAGCATCAAGGAGCAGAATATTGATCTCTACACTCTTAAATAAATCTAGGAGCTCCTCGTTGCTATCTAGAGTTTTCTTCTTCTTGGTTTTCAATAGGGCTTCAGGGAATGGGATATGGGTGAGATTTTCAATTTTTGGTCCCTGGGCCTTATTGTCTTCTTCAATCTCCTCTTTTCTCTCAATCTACCCAGGGTTTTGGCATCGAGAAGGTAATTTAGGGTCCCGGGTTTGCTTTCCACTTCTCAAGGTGACAGAGTTTGCAGAGGCATATAGGTTTGGGTCTTGAGGTGGGTTAGTGAAGATTGGAGGGCCTTGGTTAGTCGTGTAACCAGAAGAAGAAGATGATGAGGGACCCTACTCAACCACCTGAGGATGTGCGTGTGAGTCCCTTTGATTCTCGCACCCTTGGGTTCTATTGCCCTGATTTTGCATGTTGCACGGGTTGGGTACGGGTTGGGATGGTAGAGATTCGGGTTGTGGGGTGTTAGCTATTAACCCAGATTGCAAATTATCCAATGATGTCTTCATTTTCTGCATAAGCTAAAGCATGGACCCTTGCATTTCCACCATTTGCAGGTTTAAATCAGCCTGCCCTGCGAATTGTTGGGCATTCCAAGATGGCTGAGTAACTGGTCTCAGGGGCAATTGGGTGTCTACTTGACCCTAACCCATAGGTTTTTGAAATGCATAGTTGCTGGGTCAGGTTTGGGTCTGTTGCCCCTGATTTTTCCAGGAGAAGTTAGGGTGGTTCCTCCATCCTGAGTTATAAGTGTTGGAATACGGGTTAGACCTAACATGCTCCTGCATTGCATATGCATCCTCGTAAGTCGAGGATGGAGAGAAGGAAGGATAAGAAAAACTGGGATCAAAGGCCCCAGTTTGAAACCCATAAGGTTCTGAGAAATCCTGGCCCATAGGTTGAGTTGAATCAAGTTGGTTCATGAATTCTCGCCCCATGGGAGCTCGTGAGGAATGGAATCCCGAATTTTGGGATTAAGTGGGTATAGAAGTGTTTCCTGAATTCCCAGACATCCATCCATTTTCTCAGCAACCAAGTCCATTTTATCCAGTTTATTACAAATTAATTCCATGTCAAATGAATGAGAATCTCGGATCTCATTAGCACTTGACCTAGGTTGTTGGGACCGGTTGAATGCATCCATGGAAGCGTGATTAACTGAGTTTTCACTCATTTCCTCAAACAAGTCGTATGCACTATCTGCATCCCTGTTGAGGAAATTGCCTCTGCAAGAGGCGTCCACGTGATTACGGAGTTGCTCAACCAACCCGTGATAGAAAATCTACATGAGTTGCCATTTTGGCACCTCGTGGTGTGGACACTTCCTCAAAAGTTCCTAGAATCGCTCCCAGACACCATGAAATGGTTCCCCTGGCCGCTGGGCGAAAGTGGTAATCGCCCTTCGTACGGCATTGGTCCTTCTGATAGGAAAGAATTTCCTTAAGAAAGTCGACTTAAGAGCAGCCCGAATGGCAGGACGACGTCGCGGCGAGGAACTTCTTCCCAAAGGGTAGTGAGAGGATGGCCACGGGATGCTCCATGAATGGGGGTGATGGGAGGGAAAACTATTTGGTTTTCTACTCTAGAGGAGCATCTCAGGCTTGGGACAAGCTCTCTCTAGAGCCTTGGGGGTGGTGAGAGGAAATCTCCCGAATCGGTTGTTCAGTGAGACAACGGCGCCTGGCGGAAGCTCGAATGAAGGAGGTGAGGAGTGGGACGACAGAGATTAGATGAAGGAGGGCGTCGGGTAGAGGAAAGCTTCAGCGTGGCTCCGAAATGGAGGTGAGAAGGCGAAGATGATCTGCTACCGGAATGGAGGTGGGAGGATGGCTCCAAGGTGACCAATGAATGGGGATGTGAAGATGGATGAATATTTGGTGAGGCAGAGGTTCGCTACACTAATAGGAGCCTTGGGAGCTTGAGAGCAAGCTCTAACAGAGCATTGGTAGGTTTGCTAGAGCTTGTTAGTAGGTGGGAGTAGAGTAGGTAGAGATGGCTTGGAAGGGAGGGGGTGTAGGTCCTTTTATAGTGGAGGAGAAGAGGCAAAAATAGGTATGGGACCATTAGTGATTTCCAAGCCATCGCTGGAAGTGTCGCTGTAGGCAGCCCATGCCTGCTCACGCCCATAGCTATCTTTGCTAGCGTACAAAGAATTAGTGATGGTTGTAAGCGTCACTGTAGTTGTAAGCGTCACTATAGGTCCAGCTCATGCGTCGCTGTACGCTGGCGCCAACCGAGCATGCACCCACGCTGTCGTTGCGCTAGCGCACGCTGTGTCGCGCACGCATGTGTGCCTCCACGCGTGAATGTGCACCTGTGTTGCTATGCGCATAAGGTGGCACGTGCATGCGCATGGGCGGCCTGGGTTGCGCCACGTGACACAATTTGGGCCATCCATCTTCTTTTCTTTGTAGGGGCTGCTACAGAGGTTGGATTGAGTCAATTTTCATGTTGTTAGGTTGCGATCGTCGACTCAAATTCATCCGTGTGGTCGGATTTGTCATTTAAAGCTCTGAATTATGTCACCTAGTTCCTTGGCCGTTGATCTTCCTCGGATTGCATATGGTGCTACAGGACTCCGATCGAAGCGATTTCAGAGGCTTTGGACTCTGATCGTCATCTTGATCAGATCCATACGGTTGGATTGTCAATCCGAGGCTCCGAAATAAATATCCTTCTCTCCTGACCATAAAAAGGATGCAATTAACCTAAATTATATACAACTACTCTAAATGCAGAATGATGCATGCTATGCAATATTTATAACATGAAATGCAAATCTAAGACTAGGAACATGCATGAATAGGCATTTTACTTCAATAAATGTGTTTACATCACTGCCCGATGCGCGCGATTTGTACACGCGATATCTGACGCATAAACGGATGTGCTATTGTATGCATGGGTGGGTAAGATCTCAAGCGCGAGATGCACGTGAAATCTGGAGCGCCCATCAGCGATCCGACGGCCATGATTCATCCACGCTTGATCTAGCTTGCACACGCGCATGATGCAAGCGAGGGAGAGTAATGACCTTCAACGATGTCCAAGGTGGGTCTTTAGCGATGTTTTTAATGTCACTATTGACCCGTACGTAGAATAGACCCACCTCCGACCACTATATAAAGATGTACACCTCTCCCATTTCTCTTCATCCCTTCCTATGCTCTCCTCACCTACTCTAGAGCTTAAAACACACCTTGAGCTTGTGTCCCAACTCTTTGGGATGCTCCACTAGAGAAAAGAAAATTATTTTCCACCATCTCACCACCATTCATGGAGCTCTATCGGCCATCTTCTCAACCCTGATCCGGGAAGCGGATCATGCCACAACACCACCCATCCTCCCCTCATCTTCCGAAGTCGTTCTCTTTCCTCCAACTCCTTGACATTTTCGTTTGGGCCCCGTCAACGCAGCTTCGTCCTCCGAGCAGTCGACAAAGAGGATTTTTCTCACTCCTTTCCCTTTTACTGCTTTCATGGTGTAGAATCTATTATAATAAACATTTTTGAAGCATATATCTAGAAGTAGTTTTTTATTCTCTTTCTATTCCTTTATAATTAGCAGGTAGAATAGTTCTTTCCTGCTTTCTAAAATAGCTTAGTGTAGATAATATTCCTGCTTGTTTCCATACTATCATAAAATGCTAAAAAAAATAGCAAATACAAAATACCGAAAAGAAACAAAGAGAAATGTGGATTTTCAAAGAAACAAACGTCACCTCCACGTGCTCAACCGGGGCTCCCTTTTGAGTTTTGGTATAAATTTTATTTGGTAGTGATATTTTGCAACTACGACAATGGGTTTTCCAAAATCCTAATTTTTCGTAGCGAAAATAATGCTCACCAGTGGTGGAGCATGGATGCGTGCCACATGTTGCGTGGTGGAGCACCCTGGGCGTGTGTGTTCTCATGCCCTTATGCAAGCGGGAGAGAGCAGGTGCCCTAGATGCCTGACGCGTGGCGATCAGATGGGCATGCATGAGCATGTTTTGGTGATCCGCCTACTCGCGTAAGGGAAAATCACACCACGATGCATGGCAGCGGGTGAGCGTGGCCAGTTTGGTTGGTCCGATGGTCCAGGAGTGGTTTAGCGACCCTCTCGCGTTGTATCATTCAGTTCGAGGTCTTCTTGACCTCGGATTTTGGAAAATAAGGTACCGTTGAAATCGTATCGACGCATACTATGCATTGGCATAATTTGTTTTCATTTTTGAGTACATTATATTTAGTAAAAAAATTAGGAAGGTGATTAGGTGTCTTCGACCCTATTGTTGGTCCGTTTGAATTAGTCCTTGCCTTGGTGCGTGTTCAGATTTCGAAGAGGTCATGGAGACTACCCCCAGGTTATGTGTGCATGGTTCAGAGTCACCGTGACCCTTCGGTGATGTTAGGTAGAGTAGTCTACCCTTCTCTCAATTCCATATGATTTTTGGGTATCTGTGGACCTGGTTTATGCAATTTTCGTGTGTACCGTCTTAGGTGAAGTGTAATTCTCTCTTTTACTAAGTTTGGAATCCTCTGGTGGTTTCCTTGGTTTATGGGCATTACAATAAGAAATAATTGAATTATGTTAAGAGAATTAAGAATTAACGATTACTTGTACCTTTGTAGTTGCATACATGAAAAGGACTCAAATTTATGTGAAACTAGTTCCAACGTAATTGTAATTGGTAAATAGTATGGAATCACTATCGTAATGCAGGATTTTTCTGTAAACCGGTAATATTAAAGGTGATATAAATACATATCCATCCTGGGCTTAAGGATGTGGAATGGTTAAATAAGATAGGATTTAACCAAAACAAAATATACAGTTATCTAGAAACAATTTGATATGATGGATTTATTGGGAAATAAAAGAATTAGATAACTAGTTTTATCCCCACTACTTGCTAGATTTTGGCTGTAGCTTTGGTCTTTCAGATCTATTTTAGGGGCTGATTTATGGAGTTGCTGGCCTCCCTATGACTCTTTGGTTAGGCTTAGCAACCAACTGGAATAGCAGATTGTAGGGATTGAGGTTTGGAGTGGTTCTTCTCGGTTGGTGGGTGGGTCATTAGCTGTATGTGGTTTAGCATACGTAGCACTTGTACGTGTTCACGCTACACAACGTATTCGCCACCCCTTTCCGCAATGACCTCAGGGTGATGAAGTGTGGCGACTCAATGAGTATAAGCAGTCCTCCTAGCCAAGAGGGTTGCTTATACTAGTCTTGTGCTATAGGAAGTTACAGAAGATCGTCTCATTCCCGAGACGTCGATTGACGGATTGAGAACTGTAATAATATAGGAAAATTACATAAATGGAACTGGATATGAAATACATTGTAACAGATGAACTTTTGGCATGGTACCCCTCTTCCTGTACTTTTGTTACTATTGTTACCTATCTAATTGTTCTACTCTACTCAATTTTTATTAATGTGTTTTTGGGTTCCATACTCAAGTATATTGTGGCAATTCACAAGATGATTTTCGTTGTACATCTCTTTGGCTTATATACTACAGTAAACCTTTGGTCAGTATTAAATTTCTGTTCATTTTATTGATGCAATATGATTAGTTTGTTTGGCCATATTTATATTTTATGATTATGTGTTGGGTGACTGCGATCTTGTGGGCAATTTGTGCTAGTGTCAGCACATGGTGACCCAGGTTTCGTCATTTAGCGGGACTCGGGTCGTCACATTTAGGACATGGTAATTTAGAAGAATAGGTTATCCTAAGGTCTCAGGGAAGAAAGGGTTTAGGTGAGGACATGTATCCCTCTTGTCCTGCTTCCTCCTAGCTTGTCTTTCTTTATTTGATTTTCTTATCCTGAGCTTCCTTTATTCATTATTATTTGGCTTCTAAATAGGTGCTTCACGTCCCATAATAGAATTTCCAACTCCTTAGGTTATTCTCTCCTTCTCGATACCTGCATTATTCGTAAGAAGAATAATTAGACATTATTAAGCATAAAATATGCATAAACCCTAATAATGCATGTAAGCTTAGACTATAGTATTTCCAACCTAAATGCATGTTTTCACCAAGAAACTAACCCTAGATTAAGCATGTTAGGAATATAAATTAAGATGTTATCAATGAGGATTAGGAGATTTGGGATAAGAAGGTTGAGGATAAAGATGTCCAGGGTACCCTCCTTGGTTATAAGTCATATTAGAATAATCATTTGAGTATAAAGACCCATATTGAAAGTTGTTATTAGGAGGGTATGAGCTTTGACCTTGATATTTGGATCCATAAGCATAATTAGATTCATTTCCCAATCTTAAAGTGGAATTATCCCAATTTTAGGATTGGAAATATTGATTCGAATTAGGATTGGAGTTATAGTAATTTTGGGGATATATGTGTGTAGGATGATAGTAGTTGAAATCCATGTGTGAATTGGAAGAATAGAGAGATGAGAAGAGAGACAAATGAAAGAAATTTTCCATATCTACACAACCAAGAAAACAAACCTAGCCTTAAATGTAAAACTCTAATTGACCTAAAGCCTCAAAAGCACAATCAGAATTGAAAATAATTCCACCTCTTCTCCTTAAATCAATCCAACCAGATTGAATACGGATGGGGTAGAGGGAGCATTTCCAAAGCTTTTGCTAAGGTGCTAATTGGGAACCTCTTGCCTGCTTAAGTCGTTTGACTTTTGGACCGGCAACCTAGACACCAAATTTAATAAGAGGAATTAAGGTAAACCACTTAACAAGTGCTCAAGACTTAAATTAATACAACCTTAGTGGCATGTCTAATAAGTTTTAGGCTTAGAAATTTGTACTTTGGAATGTAATGGGCGTTAGGAGGGTTGTTGCCCTTAAAGATCAATTATAATGTGTAAAGTGGTGCAACACACAAGCAAGCAAGGCCTTTATTTTTGGGATTTGGAAGATTTTATCGTTCCTCCTTGTTTTAATGAGTTTTAGGGTTACACTTGCCTCTTTTAGAGCTTCAAAAGAAGTTATTGTTAGTGATGTAATTTCCCTTTAAAAGTTAAGTTCAATGCAAAGAGGCATGATAATTTTAGGAAAATTCCTCACAGAAGATATTGAATTCTCTAAAGGTAGTTTTAACCTTAGGATGATTGCCCTAAACACAAGAAAGCTTCTAATCGTGTGCAAATTTTAGGGTTATATATATATATATATATTGATGAGGACAGAAAAATCCTAAGTCAGGCTCAACATTAAAAAAGGCTCTCTAAGGCAAGGAGCGCAATAAAAGTCGACTAAGTCTCGACCCAGAAAAGCTCCTCTTAAGTGAGTAACGGGTTAAATCCGCCCAGGAGGCCCAAGCAGGTCATAATCGAGTGCATTCTAATTTCCCATTCTGAAAAATAAGTTAGGCGGATCACTCTTGTCCAAGGAATTAGTTGGGCCTAGAAGGTCCTGAGTGACTACCGAGTGCTTAATGTAACCCAACAGCCTAACAAGCTAGTTGAATAGCCTATCCTACCTAGCATAAGATCAGGTGGGAAGCTATCCCATCCCACGGATAATCATTATGAGTCATAAATCCCACGATTCCATTAATGGTAACATGGGTAGTGGTCATTGAAGGTTCCTACAGGAGGGGGTGAGATTTGCGTGATAAAAGAATAAAGTGCGGAAGCAAAATATAACAATCTCACAAATAGAAAATCACACAAATTGCACAGGAATTTTTAAGTGGAAACCCAAACTGGGTGAAAACCACCACCTAACCCTCTCGAGTTAGGATTTTCTGATCAACCAAGTTGATCAAAATCCACTAACTGAACTACTTTAACGAGGGTAGTTCAACCTCAATACAACTACGCTACAAGTACGAGGGTAGCGTTCCTCAAACCCCTCCTCTTCACAAGGAGTATTTTGTCCCTTGATGGAGATGGGAATTCGCAAGGCGAATACCCAACACAATAACAAAGATAAATTACAAAACAAGACCTATAGAGCCCCAAATATAAACCTAGCTACTATAGGTAAGGAAACTTTCCTTTACTGGAAGTGCGTTGATTTGATGACGCGGATTTGTGAACCACGCGTAGGCACTGCGCTGCTCTCGTAATTGTGGAGTGAGAGCAAGTGCACAGTTGGCCCAAGCTCTTAGGTGTGGAACGAATGCTTGGAGAGCTAGAGCTTCTTCTCAAGATCAAAGTGACACAAAAGATGTGGAAATGGTATTACTAGGTGTGTGTGTGTACAAGGCAAGGGGCCTCTCCTATTTATAGATGGCTTAGGAAGGCCTAGAAAGGCTTTAGAAGCCTTAGGTAATCGTTGGGGATCATCCCAAGGCAAATCAAGTCGCAATCAGAATCATTAATGATTCTAATAGGGTCATCAGGCATCTGGGAAAAAGATCAGATATCTGGAAGACACTCTTAAGACATCTGGAAACTAAATTAGACGTCTAATTCCAAGCAGGTTTCCTTCCTGACTTGTTTCAGGCCCAAACAGAATTCTAGTGTAATTTAGTCAGATGACATATCAGATGTCTGGCACTAGGTCTGGATGTCTGGAAACCTAGATGACTACGGGAATGAATTTCCCAAGGTCCAAATGGCTATATTTGTTTAGGAAAATGATTTTGGATCAATCGAGGCAAAATAACTACTTATCAGACGTCTGGAGTCTTCTAAGGACGCCTGATAGAAGATCAAAGGTCAAAACTCAATGATCATTTTCTAAGCCAACGTTCCACAATTGGAAGTCTAGCAAAGTCATTAGACGTCTTCTAAGATGTCTAGACTAAGGGTCAGTCGTCTAAAATCAACAAACAAAAGGTTCTAAGACCAACCCTAAATGATTGGACATCTGATTCAACATTCAGACGTCTGATTATCAGATTAGACGTATGATAAGGTTGTCTGAAGCCTGTTTAGGTTTTCTAAATTCTCTATGGAAAACCAAGTATCCTAGGGTTGTGCAAGTGTTCTTAGGACTACAGTTAGGAAACTTTGAGGCTCTTTAACAATTATTCTAAGATAGAAATAAAGAGTGACAAAAGAAACAAAAAACAAGGTACAAGATGAACAAGAAAGGAAATCTATCATATTCTTCATCTCATTGCTTCTTCAAGCTTTTGCTCCTTGTGAAGCTCCTTCTCCAACGAGCTCCTCCAATCCACCATGGACGCGAGCTCTGAGGTCCTTTGCACATGTATCCATTTGCATTTTCCTGAAATCTAAAGCTTAAATGCAAATGTTAAAACACAAGTATTTTGTTATCAACAAAATTGATGATCGTGGTGTCCTTGCACCAACAATCTCCCTCTTTTTGATGATGACAAAATCATAAATAATAATCCATAAAATCCTCCCCCTTTTTGACATTATCAAAAAGGTATCACAATTTTAATTAACCTAAACTCCCCCTTAAAACATGCTCTTCTAATTTCATCTTTTCCATAAAATAAGATATCTATGTTATTACCTCGCCCTTTCTAAAGGCAATATAGCTACGTTATTTTTAAAACTCCCCCTTAAAGGTGGACAATTGTCTCATCAATTTTAAACTCCCCCTATCTAGATGCTATAACTAAAAAGATAGGGTTAAGGTTGTACCTTACTTACCATGGCCAATAGAATGGTCCAAATGGAGGTGGATGCCAAATCGGATAGGGCTCCCATCCGTAGGTTGGAGGTCCGGGCATCGGCACCGATCTCCAATCGAGTGGTCTGATGAGTCCAATTTATTGGATTCATATTTAGCCTAAGTTATCAGTCCTTACGTTTTAGATCATATTAATATTTGCATTTGGTTACAAAATAAATGCATATCATAGGATTACATAATTTGTTATGTTATATAAATAATTGTGTGAATTTCTTTTGGCTGTAGGAATAAATAGAGAAAATGGCTCGTGGTGCCATTCACGTCTCTCCCACTTACCCTAAACCCAATTTTCACTTCAAAATCCTAATTAGACTAGGACCTATACCTACAACCTAAGCCTACATAATCCAAATCCAACACCACCTTATCTTCCTACCTAATCTATCCTTTAAGACGTCTGAACACAATCTAGACGTCTGACACATTCACAACCGATCTCCTACGTTGGTGAGGGCAACTACCCGAACCCATTCTCTATCCTAACACACCGCCGACTCCACGCCGCTTCTTTCTCCAACTACAAAACCACCCATACTTTCTATCTCCTCTCTTTATATATCTTCTCTGTACACCCGAACCGAACGCCCCTGTGGGGATTGTCACCACCGTGAAATCAAGCATACATCGTGACCCCATAGTGCACACTGTGAACCTTTGCGATCTTCTCCACCACGCCACCGCGACCTCCACCTCCATCGGCCACGTGGTGACAGCGTGTGGCCATTGTATCGCATCCTCGCTTCCATCCCCCACCACCATCACCGCACTACCACCCTCATCATCTGCTTCCTCTTGCTACACACGGCGCACCACAGATGCCACATCCTCTCCTTTTTCCTCTCCTCTTCCGTTTCCTTCTTCTTCCTCTTTTCCACCCACACCTACTGTTCATCTTCTTCTCCAACCGAACCCATCAGCCACAAACCACACTCCACGCTTTGCGGCCACCCTCAGTCTCCCACCTCACCGTTGACACCATCGGCATCCTCCTCGAGCTCGGCCGCACCCACGCCTGTGACCACGCCATCAGCCGGCCGGCACCTCACATGTCGACACACCTACTGCCGCCAACCACCTCCACGCTTGGCCGCCGTCTCCAGTTGCCTCTCGCCGTCTCGTCATCATTATCCCCATGCATCGGCCAACCTTCCCCCATAGCAGCTCCATCGCTGGTGCTCCATCTCTCACGCAAGGAGGAGAGAGAGTGAAAGCTCTATTTTCCATTCAATTAGATATTACATGTGCTGCCATTGTCAAAACTTGATTTTTGATTTAATATTTTATTAGTTGAATGAATTTACAACCAAGCCCCTTTAGTTTGCTCTAATTAATTGGCTTATTAAAGTGCATGATTATCTTCCCCATCTATTAGCCTCACATAAGTTACATGCTATATTATAATTAAGGACCAATATTTGACCATCATGTTTTAACAAGTTTCAAATTAATTTGGCATGTTCCTCCCCATGGAAACGACATGATCATTTCTTTCTCTTTACATGTCTCTCTATTATTCTAACAACTTATTGAAACTTTCGAATATGTTTAAGGAAAAGATGATAGGGAATTAGTTGTGAGTTTATTGGGCTTAATCCTCCCTGTGGATACGACACTTGAAATCAACGTGGTTTATTACATTAATTATTATCTTTGATTGAGAGATTTCCACCACATAAAATACAATGATAAATCATTTTATTACAACTATCTTTATTAAGCAAAGATCTCTCCATCAAATGGCGCGGTTGTCGAGGAGGCAACAAGTCTAGTAAATTCGCAAGTATTTTTCTATTTGCATTGACCCCTGTTTCTTGCTATTCATTGATCTACCATTCTTTTGTGCGAGGTACATTCTAGAGGAAGAGGAGCACACGGGGGATGCTCGTCACATTGGTAGACCTTGTCGCCACCTCAAGGATAATAGCGTGTGCATGTGGGCCTTAATCCCACATGCGTGGAAGGAGGATTGGTGGCCAAGGACCTGTTTGCTTCTTCTAGATTTAGATTAGGCTAGATAGACATTAGACATTTAATTTTTATCTTGTGGACCAGTGTTGGGCATTTTTAGGAACGTGTTCCCAGTGCTTTTTATTGCTTATCGCTCTTGTATGTGGGAGCGTCTTTTCGGGAGTGTGTTCCCATTTTATTTAGATTATAGGTTTATTTGAATTGTTTGAATTGCATGTTAGTTAGCTAACTAGATAAATTAGATTAAGTTTGTTTGCTTATTATCATAAAAAAAAAAAATTTGAACTGCCTGCTAGATGCTAGATATCTATAGGGCAACCATCTAGGATTGAATGAGCAGCATCTAGTTTATCTTAATTGCATCGCAAACATCATGCATTGAAGAAAGTCGGAGTAAGGTACATCTTTTCTCGAGCATCAATTACCTGTCATGCATCCACATTGGACTTAAATCTAAGACTACTAAAGTGTTTAAATCTAATTAAGTCAGTGGTCACTTTAAGAAATTGGGACTGCTAAGAGGTTGGACTATAAAATTAGTGACTTTAAATTGCGAACGAAAAGGACTTGTTTGTGGAATTTTAAAACACAAAACGCGTACATGTGTTGCACACCTGAGACACTGTGCACATCACACATAAGGTCACTAGATAACTTTCAACCTCTCCTCTTTGCACCACGAGGGAAGTTAGTCGAAAATCAACAAGCCTATCCACCAAGTTACTTCTATTCCTCATGCATGGGCTCGATTTGAGACTTCCATCCCTTGCTAGTAGGTTGTAGGCACCAACGAAGGTTGGATTAGGAAGCGTAACTCTTGCAAAACTTGTTTGGCCACCAACTGAACACTTAATTCTAAGACCTAGAATCTACTAAAAACAGATCCCACTGTATTTACGTTTGTTTTGACAATGGTAGAATTCTCTAGGAAGTTTTTGCTTTTATTCTGATTTCTTCTAAGTCTTAAGAGAGTTAAATATATTTTGCTTAAAGAAATGGATCACCCTTACTCCTATCATTTAGATTATCAGAGTCAATACTTCCCATCTTTTAATCAGGATCCCATGCCCTGAGCATATCCATCCTTTGATGGGTACACTGACAATTCATGGGATCAATCATATTCCTATCCTGGGAGTACTGGCCTGATAACTCCCACTTTTGAGCAGAGCCTAGGAGCAGAATTTTCCAGTTTGCAAACACCCAGCCCTCCCACCCTTCATGATTTTTCTCATCATGGTTGGACTAATACCCCTAGGCAACCTAAGCCTGAGACTGACTGTCCTCCCCAATCTGACAATAGCCTCTCATCTTTTATGATAGAAATGCAAAAACAACAAAAATAAATGATGGAGTTTATGGGAGAGATGTTGAGGAATAGTCAACAATTGAATAAGCAAATTCCTCAGCTTAATTACTCTCTTACTATTGATTCTGATCCCTACCCGTACAACTATGATCATCAAAAAGATTATGAGGAAACAACGGATAATAGGGATCCTGTTTTGAGTAGCTATCACTTAGATTCTCCCCATGAGACACACCCACTACAGGAGAACTATCTTATTAATTATCCACTATATCTATATTGGAGTTAAAAGAAAGGGAAGATGGTACCACTTGAGGACCTTGACCCCACCGATAGTATTTTTCTTACCCCTAATACCTCGGGTCAAGGTCATATTGTTCAGGCCACTTCCCCTATTAATCATGTGGTGGAACCCCATTGTACCCTCAGTGAGCCTAATCCCGACCCTCCACTTAGGGAACCAACACCTACCACTCATCATTCTAAGGATTTACATGTGGCCAATGAAGGTGACCCTAAGGGAATGGAGGATGAATTGGATCATTTTTGGTCTCAAGGATACAAAGAGTCTCTTTTAGAGGAGGATGATGAACCAATGGAGGAACTCGGGTTTAGAGTTTGGAGTGAATCTCAGGGGGATTACGTGTTATTCGAGGACTTACCCCCTGAGGATATAAATGATCTAGTGAAATCTAGATTCCTTCCTTCTTTTGATTTTGAAAGTCATCCTCCCCAAAACTGGGAAGATACGGAATCTAAGTTAGAGGAGGACTAGCATACGATTGATAAGCTTAGGAGAGACTCTCGGGACAATACATATCACTTGAGGATTTATGGCCCGAGGAGAATAAAGAATTGAGTGATATAGGCTTAGTCCATAACATTGAGATTGATCCTCCTTCAGAAATAATTGCGGATACTAAAGCAACTCCTCCCTTTACTGGTGAATCACATATACACCCCGACAAAAACTTAAGTGAATTAAAAGAATCCAGGGATGAAATTAATGATAGTGATTTAGTTGCTTCAACCCTGCCATCAAATAATTTGATTTGGAGTCCACCATTGATTCACATATTCTAGAAGATGAAAATATGACTCCCATTCTTGAGGAAATCATTAATGATAGGTAGGGTGACTTAAATTTGTCTACAAAAACTATTGGGGAGAATAATATAGAATCTGAATTATTGTTGGAGCTAGACTTGACATGGACTGAGCCCTCTTTGGACTTAATCATTACCACCCAATACAACAAACAACCTTACACTCCCTAACCAATCCTTGGCTCAAGTTTCTACTCACTTAAATTATTTCTGAGGAGAATATTAGGCCAGTACATCCTCAAATGGAATGGTGAGTTTGGATTGATGCTTATACTTTTACTCTCACCATTCAAGGGTCTAACGTACTTATGATTATATCTTTTAAAACCCTTCCTGCTTTGGAGGATCCTTATTATCCTCCTTTTCAAGTGGTCCCTTCTTCTGTTACTCTTTTTCCTAGACCTCTCCAGGTATCTTGCGAGATTGTTTGCTATCATGTCTTCTGGCGAGCATTTGGAATCACGTTGCATCACCAGCTCACCAACATCCGTGGCTACCTATTTTCTAGGCCCACGCTTTTATGCATATTTTTAGGGCCTAGTTCATTCTATTTGGAACCAGACTTACAGGTTCCCTATAAGTTTGGCTGCCGACAAAAAATGCAATGCTTGTTGGGAGGCAACCCAACGTCCTGAATAACACCTTCATCAGGTGATTTCCTTCCTTTCTCCCCCTATTTTAATTTTACAATGAGGACATTGTAGGATTTAGGCATGGGAGGGGTGCATTTTGAATTTTTAAGCAGTATTCATGCATTTAGGTAAGGTGCATTTAAAAAAAAATATCTCTTTTGTTTTCTTGAGCTAAATTGGTTAGCTCTAGCAAAACATCTTTATCAAGGAGGGGTCATTGAAGATTTTCTTCTTAAATTATTTCTAAGTTTAGAATTCAGTATAATTACTTCACTTGCACATAGACTGAGTAATGGACCTTTGTAGAAAACCAATAAGCATTTTTAGTCTGCTGAGTCCTTAGACAATTTGAAGGGAGTTAGGCATACTATTTTCTATTAAATCCACCTAATATTTGTAAGGAGAAAGTAGAGAGACTATTGGTATGCTAAGTCTAGTGCAAGACTCTTAAGTTCTGGATAATTAAATGATGATACCTCAGAGTTAAGCATAGTTTTTCGCTCTCTGTTCCTATGTGCGAATATTGTGTGAATTCCTAAGAGTCACCAAATAAGGCAGATACACAGAGATTGAGTTCTAATAAAACTATGACTATGGTGTATGGTTACGACCGTCCTTTATAGAGTCCTCGGCTGAAGGAGGGTAATAGTGTCAAAGGTCAGAAATACGCTTGTCCTATCCATTCCTTCCCAATGCTGAGAGAAGACACTTTCACCAAATAAGCCACATAATATCCTTTTGATCATCATTTTCCCTAATAATGCCTCAGGAATAAAAGTTGCATCATTTTATGTTAGAGTTGTAAAAAAAAGAAAAAGAAAGAAAGAAGAAGAAGAAGAAATATATATATATATGAAAAAAAAAGAGGAGAAAAAAAGAGAAGAGTTCAAGTTTATAGTTTTATCTTTGAGTCATTTTTCATCATGTGTCGATTTTTTTCTAGGCAACAAAAACACCCATTGCAATCCACCAAATATGACCCATACCTACTTTTCAATATTTCTGATCGCCCGAATACTGGCTAAGGACTTCTAACTTAGTTGTAGGGTTATTATAACTCTAATTAAAAGTGTGAATATTATGTGAGGCCACCAAATAGTGAGTACATTTACAAAATCTTGTAAGATATGTGATCTTAGAAAAGAAAGATGAAAGAAAAAAAGAAAAGAGAGTGAGTGAGCGCAAGGGAATGCAAAGAGAGCATAATTTTTAACCTCTCTTTGGGATGACTCGTTTGATAGTCTAGAAATTTAGAGTCTGCAGTACTAGACTACATATAGCACCAGATGAGTGTGAGCTACCAAATATAAATCCATTCAACTCAGCATCTCCTACCTAAGCCCAAAAAGCCGGGGTCAAATTATAGATCATTTTCTACTTTATTCCCGAGGAAAGTAGTTGCCTATCCCAGTAGAATTTTATCAAGGGTGAAGTATGAACTTCAAATGTAAGTTGGTTTTTCACTTGGATTCGTTACTTATGCTACTATCACTTCACATTTTTCTGGATCTCTAAATTTTTGGAATAAGAAAAGAAAAAATCTTTTGGTTACTTCCATTGTTTTTCACTTTTTGCTAGGGACTAGCAAAACTTAGGCATGGGGGTATTTGATGAGTCCAATTTATTGGATTCATATTTAGCCTAAGTTGGTAGTCCCTACGTTTTAGATCATATTAATATTTGCATTTGGTTACAAAATAAATGCATATCATAGGATTACATAATTTGTTATGTTATATAAATAATTGTGTGAATTTCTCTTGGCTGTAGGAATAAATAGAGAAGATGGCTCGTGGTGCCATTCATATCTCTCCCACTTACCCTAAATCCAATTTTCACTTCAAAATCCCAATTAGACTAGGACCTATACCTACAACCTAAGCCTACATAATCCAAATCCAACACCACCTTATCTTCCTACCTAATCTATCCTTTAAGACGTCTGAACACAATCTAGACGTCTGACGCATTCACAACCGATCTCCTACGTTGGTGGCGGCAACAACCACCCAGACCCATTTCCTATCCTAACACACTGTCCACTCCATGCTGCTTCTTTCTCCAACTGCAGAACCACCCATACTTTTTATCTCCTCTCTTTATATATCTTCTCCATACACCTGCCACCAACCGAATGCCCCTACGGGGATCGTCACCATTGTGAAATCAAGAATACACCATGACCCCATAGTGCACACTATGAACCTTTGCGATCTTCTCGACCATGCCACCGCAACCTCCACCTCCATCGGCCACGCGGTGACAACGCATGGCCATCGTACTACCACCACCATCACCGCACTACCACCCTCACCATTTGCTTCCTCTTGCTATGCACGATGCACCACAGATGCCACATCCTCTCCTTTTTCCTCTCCTCTTCCGTTTCTTTCTTCTTCCTCTTTTCCACCCATACCCACTGTTCATCATCTTCTCCAATCGAACCCAATAGCCACAGACCACACTCCACACTGTGCGGCCATCCTCAACCTCCTACCTCACCGCTGACACCACCGGCATCCTCGAGCTTTGTCACACCCACGACCGTGACCACGCCATCAGCCGGTTGGCTCCTCACGCATCGACACACCTACTGCCACCAACCACCTCCATACGTGGCTGCCATCTCCATCCGCCTCTCGCCGTCCCATTGCCGTCATCATGATCCCCACGCGTCGGCCAACCTTCCCACATGGTAGCTTCGTCATCGGTGCTCTATCTCGCACGCAAGGAGGAGAGTGTGTTAAAGCTCTTTTTCCATTCAATTAGATATTAAATGTGCTGCCATTGTCAAAACTTGATTTTTGATTTAATATTTTATTAATTGAATGAATTTACAGGCAAGCCCCTTTAGTTTGCTCTAATTAATTGGCTTATTGAAGTGCATTATTATCTTCCCCATTTATTAGCCTCACATAAGTTACATGCTATATTATAATTGAGGGCCAATATTTGACCATCATGTTTTAACAAGTTTTAAATTAATTTGGCATGTTCCTCCCTATGGAAATGACCTAATCATTTCTTTCTCTTTACATGTCTTTCTATTATTCTAACTTATTGAAACTTTCGAATATGTTTAAGGCAAAGATGATAGGGAATTAGTTGTGAGTTTATTGGACTTAATCCTCCCTATGGATACGACACTCGAAATCAACGTGGTTTATTACGTTAATTATTATCTTTGATAGAGATATTTCCACCACATAAAATACAACGATAAATCATTTTATTATGACTATCTTAATTAAGCGAAGATCTCTCCGTCACGGTCGCTATGAGACGGCTTGTTTGATTGTTTGTCGTCTTGTCAGTCTTCTCATCTTCCTCCTTGGTCTACTCCTTGGTTCTCCCAATTCGAGTTGACCATTCTTGAGCTTGTAGGTCCAATCTTTTATGTTCTAACTTCTGTGAAAACCTACAAAACAAGATTCTACTTGAACTTTTGGTATCCAAGTTAGCTTGGATCCGGATTTGTTAGTTGGTCTCCTAGAAGGAGATCCTTTCTCAACCTTAGGGCTAAGGCTAACTTTATCATTAGAAAAGTTATCTAATTTCTTCATCAATTTATTGGATTCTTCCTTAAGACAAGCAAATTCTTTTTCTATAGCATATATTTTAGTCTTTAAATCAGAAATTTCCATTTTTAAACTAGTATTTTCCTCAATCAACTTACTATTTTCATTAATAAGGTCATTATTTTCTAACAACAAATTATAATTATTAGAACTAGAACTACTTTCTAGGTCCTTAAGTTTTATCTCTAATCTTTCATTTTCACTTTTTACAAAACTAAGATTCTTTTTAATGTTTTTATTTTCTACCTTAAGTGACTTACTAATTTCAAATAACTCATCAAAAGCATCTTGAAGTTCGTAATTTACCTCATCATTGTCGGAGTCGCTATCGGTTGCAATGGCCATGAAACCCATGCAAGCGGTTTCATTCTTCTTCTCAGGTTCTTCCTCTTCTTCCTCTGAGCTCTAGTCATCCTAAGTGGCTTGAAATGCCTTCTCCTTGTATTTCTTCTCCCTCTCCTTCTTCTTCTCCTTCTTGAGAAGAGGGCATTCGGGTCTAATGTGTTCCTTCTTGTTGCAATGATAGCAATGGTTTGGGCTCTCTTTCTCCTCCTTTTCTTTCTTCGAGTCCCTACAAAACTTGGAAAAATTTTTAAGTAAAAACTTAAAGTTTTCATCATCGAAACTTACCTCGCTATTTGACATGGCTTTGAAGGTGAGAGACTTCCTCGATTTTGGTTCCAGCGTGTCCTTCTTCTTCTGCTTCAACTTCATCTCGTAGGCCATGAGATTGCCTAGGAGATCCTCCATGTTGAGATCCTCTACGTCGTTCGCCTCCTCAATGGCGGTGACCTTCTGTTCCCACTCTAGTCCGAAGGAATGGAGTAGCTTGCCTTGAAGCTCTCCCTTAATGAAGGTCTTCCCTAAAGCTTTCAATCCATTCATAATGAGAGTGAACCTAGTGTTCATCTCACTTAATGACTCGTTAGATTTCATCAAGAAAGATTCAAACTCTTGAGATAAAATATTTATTTTTGAAGCTTTTACCTTAGAGGTGCCCTCATGAGTTACCTCAAGTGTATGCCAGATCTCGTATGTGGGGCGCACTACGAGATTCTATTGAACTCCTCCAGATTGAGAGCGTAATATAACGCATTCATCGTATTCGCATTGAGAGATAGCTCCAGAACTTGCTGCTGTGAGCAGCTTGTGGCGGGTCTCTCCGGGATGTCAAAGGGGGTCTCGCATCGAGTCCAGATTATGAAGTCGTTGGCCTGAAGCCATGTCTTCATCCTGAGCTTCCAATACCCGTAGTTACTCTTGTCGAAGTAGGGAGGATGGGTAGTGGACTGCCCCTCGATGAGTCTAATGGCGGTGACGCTTCCCCACATTGGATCCTTGCTAGGTGTTACACTGATATCGCAAGAACCTATTCTAATACCAAATGAAGGTTCCTACAGAAGGGGGTGAGATTTACGTGATAAAAGAATAAAGTCTGGAAGCAAAATAAAACAATCTTACAAATAGACAATCGCACAAATTGCACAGGAATTTTTAAGTGGAAACCCAAACCAGGTGAAAACCACCACCTAACCCTCTCAAGTTTGGATTTTCTGATCAACCAAGTTGATCAAAATCCACTAACCAAACTACTTTAACGAGGGTAGTTCAACCTCAATACAACCACGATACAAGTATGAGGGTAGGTTCCTTAAACTCCTCCTCTTCACAAGGAGTATTTTGTTCCTCAATGGAGATGGGAATTCACAAGGTGAATACCTAACACAATAATAAAGATAAATTACAAAACAAGACCAATAGAGCCCCAAATATAAACCTAGCTACTATAGGTAAGGAAACTTCCCTTTGCTGGAAGTGCGTCGATTTGATGATGTGGATGCGTGAACCACGTGTAGGCACTGCGTCACTCTCATAATCGCGAAGTGAGAGCAGGTGCACAACTGGACAAAGTTCTCAGGTGTAGAACGAATGCTTGGAGAGCTAGAGCTTCTTCCTAAGATCAAAGTGACACAAAAGATGTGGAAATGGTATTACTAGGTGTGTGTGTGTGTACAAGGCAAGGGGCCTCTCCGTTTTATAGATGGCT
This sequence comes from Thalassia testudinum, assembly GCA_037157565.1. Lineage (NCBI taxonomy): Eukaryota > Viridiplantae > Streptophyta > Magnoliopsida > Alismatales > Hydrocharitaceae > Thalassia > Thalassia testudinum. The sequence goes on along the minus strand of JAZHRO010000015.1, from coordinate 41,895,150 downwards.
TAGGAAGGCCTAGGAAGGAGCTTTGGAAGCCTTAGGTAACCATTGAGGATCATCCCAAGGCAAATCAAGCCACAATCAGAATTATTAATGATTCTAACAGGGTCATCAGGCGTTTGGGAAAAAGATCAGACGTCTGGAAGACACTCTTAATACGTATGGAAACTAAATCAGACGTCTAATTCTAGGCGGGTTTCCTTCCTAACATGGTTCAGACCTAAACAAGGTTCTAGTGTAATTCAGTCAGATGACATATCAGATGTCTGGCACTAGGTCTAGATGTCTAGAAACCTAGATAACCACGGGAATGGATTTCCTAAGGTCTGAATGACTATATTTTTCTAGGAAAGTGATTTTTGGGTCAATCGAGGCAAAATAACTACTTATCAGACGTCTGGAGTCCTCTAAGGACGTCTGATAGAAGATCAAAGGTCAAAACTCAATGATCATTTTCTAAGCCAACGTTCAACTAATTGGATGTCTAGAAAAGTCATCAGACATCTTCTAAGATGTCTGGACTAAGGGTCGGTTGTCTAAAATCAACAAACAGAAGGTTCTAAGACCAGCCCTAAATGATTGGACATCTGATTCAACATTTAGACGTCTTAAAGTTTACTATCTAATGTCTGATAATCAGATTAAACATCTGATAAGGCTGTCTGAAGCCCATTTAGATTTTCTAAGTTCTCTATGGAAAACCTAAGTTCCTAGGGTTGTGTAGTGTTCCTAGGACTACAGTTAGGAAACTTTGTGGCTCTTTAACAAATATTCTAAGACAGAAATAAAGAGAGACAAAAAAAACAAAAAATAAAGTACAAGATGAACAAGAAAGGAAATCTATCATATTCTTTATCTCATTCCTTCTTCAAGCTTTCACTCCTCGTGAAGCTCCTTCTTCTCCAACAAGCTCCTCCAATCCACCATGGATGCGAGCTCTGAGGTCCTTCACACATGTATCCATTTGCATTTTCCTAAAATCTAAAGCTCAAATGCAAATGTTAAAACACAAGTGTTTTCTTATCATCAAAATTGATGATCATGGTGCCCTTGCACCAACGGTCATTAAATCTGTTGACTCCCATTATCACTACCTGCGAAATCCGCATACATAAGAAAATGGGAGTTACTCCAACTACAATTGATAAATTGCGAGTGTCCCCATCCATAAAGGGGACGCACACATAGAAGAAAGCTCGATTGTACTTTGTAACAATAACACACTTAATGAAATTTGAGAGTAACCACACTCTCCCCAGATGTATACTATTTTAGGTGAAACTGGGTAACCAAACCTTTTGTCTCGTGTGTGATTTCTTGATCCGAGGAACCTACACTAAAACAAAATACATCAAAGGTGACGAGAAAATAACAACGATTACTAATATCTGTCATTATATCTTAAACATAACAACGATTTAGATTATTCGTCATTATTTCTTTTAAAGTTAACAATGATTTTATATATTCGTCGTTGATTATAATAACAAAAAAAAATCGTTGCTATTATTTATTGATAACAACTAATAATCATCATTAAATTATTATTTATCTGTAATTTTCCCAACATTAAACCCTCCCTCTCTCAAAACCCCCTCCCTATTTGTCACGCTACGTCAGTGTTTAAAAAGTGTTGTGTTGCAGTATAGCCGAAATAGCATTCAAAACATATACAATTTTTATTACTCGAAAAAGTTCCAAGGTCAAACACATGGAGCAATATGGAATTTAGAAATCAAGATCACAATTTAAACTAAGAGAATTTTCAATAATATCAGTAGCAATGTGCGAAAGGCTGAGAGAAAAATGGTGATTTAGATCACCATATACTCCTACAATATCAACTAAAGAACTCAATGTAAATGTATGAAATGAGAGCTAATTCTGTCGTATGATTTGGAAATCAGACGACTTAAAGTTGTCTGTTGATTTCTTCCTTGTCTTCTTTTATTCTTCTTCTCTTTCTTTACTTTCTCTGATTGTTCCTTTCCTCTTCAGCTCCTTCTTCAGACCTGCCTCTTCTTCTTTCTTTTAGGCCTTTAGCTCTTCGTCTTCTTTCTTCTTTCCTTCTCTGAGTCTTCCTTTCTTCTTCTTTCTCTACGATCATTCTCTTCTTCTTCAGCTTCTGCTCTGGCCTCCTCTTCTTCTTCTTTGGCTTTCCTCTTCAGAATTCGACTAAGTGTCGGTCGAAGGTTCCTGTAGCAAAACCCTCCCCCTACCTATGCGACTCTACTCACTTTTTCTCTCTTAGGATCCACTCTACGAGAGCCATAGGGTATCCAGGTTATCGGGTCAGGCGCGTACTCGGGTCTAGGCTCATCGGCATGCGATGGTGAGCGGGGAGTGCAGGTCAGGTCGAGTCAAGCCAGGTCTGCAGGGACGTGTCACGGATGAGGCCAGGTGAAGGTGAGAGGGACCTCACCCAGTGGATTTGAGGCGAATAGCTACTGGCACCTTTTCAATTTATGCAGGTGCGCGACTTCAACAACTTCCGATGTGGGACTATCGGCACACCCCTTCCTTTGCATGTCTGCAGTAGGGATCATCTTTCAATTGCAGTAGCTGCTAAGGCTCGCGACTTCAATTGAAGACCTGGGACCGTGCGCGAGATACTTCCGCATGTTCTGGGACTTCAACCTGGGACAACAAGGCCTAGAGTGAACTTGCAAGCAAGCTCGAAGCTTGCTCGCCAATGGTGGACAAGGTCGTACACCTGAAATCAGTAAAATGGCCTCTCGGCCACGTCAGAGCTCTCAGGGAGTATCGCCGAAGCACGGCGAATGTGATGGGGGTGGTGGCATGGAGTGACAGTGGCCGTGAGTGCGTGGCTAGGTCAAACTGTGTGCATGTGAGTGGGTGTGTTCGGGGGTGCGTGTGAGTGGGTGGAGAGGTGAATGAATAGAGGAGAAATGATCAGGGATGCGTGGCGAAGGTTTTGCGAGGGTCGACGAGGGTTTTGGTGGGCTATGGAGGTGGGATGGCCTCGCCAAAGGAGGTGGCCAGAGATGGAGGTGCGAAGGGTTGTTGGTGGTCGATTTTGGAAAGTAAAGAGCGGAGACGAAAGTAGAGGGGATAAAGGACTTAGCTAGGAGGTTGATGGACGAAGGGGGGTAGCAAGGGCATCGGGTCTGGTGTGGCCGACGCCGGGGACGAAGGCGGCTTCGGTGAGGAAGGAACGACGAGGATGATGGAGGAAGTGGCATCTGCTGGTATGTCAAGACGCGAACGAGAGTAGGGAGGATGAATCTGTCGTAGGTATAGCAGACGGACGACGAGAAAGGGCAAAGGGGATCGTCGGACATCGGGGAACCTTAGGCTGTGAGGGAGAGAAAAATTTAAGAGGATTCATGGCTAAATTCGAGCGTGAGGAGTTTGGAAGGATCTGGGCTTCCTTAAATAAGGATCTGAGGGGCGGTTAGCGCTTGGGAAGCAAACTTCCCAAGCTTGGACGGTCGCTAGATTTGGGAGCTTTCAAGAGACCCAAACCTCTCATGCGTTCGCATGAGAGATTGGGAAAGAATCAGAGCATCTTGACGAGTTCAAACTGGAGAAGATTGCTCAGGGAATCTTCCTTCCAATTTTTGAGGAGATTCTCCAAGCAATTAAGGAGAAATCTCCTTTCAAAGGTTGTCGAAGTAGGTTTCCTCCGCGATAATGGTGAAGGGACTTAATTGTGAAGATGATGAAGAAGTTAGGGGGCTAAATGCAAGGGTTTTTGAAAGTTGAGGGTATAAATGTAATCAGATAAGACCTTTTTGCAAACTAGGTCAAGACAAATTCTCAGGTTCAAATTTTGGTACAAACCTAATTTGTACCTAAGAAATCCAATGGTGAAGTTGGATTTTGGTTTTGAGCATGTTTGATTAGGTAATTTATGCAAAAAGCCAAATTAGGGCAAACATCTGTCTGAGACTCCATTTTAGGTCAAGATGGGTTCTGATAGCCAATTTGAAGGTACTAAACCCTAGAGAATATTTTTCTATAATTTTTAGAGTGTCTAAGTGAATTTTATCCTGACCAGAACCTTGGTTAATTAAGTGGGTCTTTTTTTAAGGTTTCAAAAAATCATTTAATTCTTAGAACACACACAAGCCCTTTTCTGTCTAATCCAACCCACTTGTTATCTTATTAAGATCGTTTGACCTTTATTCAGCCCTTGAGAAAACTTGTGGTTGTACTGCATTCAAGATGTGCTGGTAAAATTGCAGTTTTACCCCTAGTTTCTTATTTTTCTCTCAAAATGGTTATGCAATGAATTATGACCTTCAGTTGGTTATGTAGGAGCATTTATTGACTTCATTGGGTCAAAATGAGCTAGTTAGGGATGATGTTGGTGTTCCCATCATACCTCCATGCCTAGCTTTTGATTCTAGACCATGAAATCTTTTGATACTCAAAACTTTGATGTGTGCTTTCTTTTGTAGATTAGGTTAGAATGCCAAGATCCAGACCTGACCAGCTCTAGCCTTAGTCTTCCACGAAGGTTTCTAAGGCCCACAGGAACTATCCTAAGGTTTGTTGAACTCCGCGGTTGAAGCACCCATGCTTGTAACATGTTTTAGCCTCAGTTCAATTTGCAATGAGTTTTTGTCAAAGAGAGACAAAGGAATTTTTCTTTGTTTTTGGAGAGTTTTCTCTCTCTTTTCTTTTTATTTCTAGCTTCAGATTGGCTTCACAACATGATCTGTATCAGATTCCTAGGCCCCATCATCAATCCTCGAAGGGTTCCTGGCAATCGATGCTTCGAGATAGCACCACCCATGGCAACCCCTAGAACCCTGGCTTTCGAGATTTCGAGATAATCCTACCCATGGTGTTCTATAGCTAAATCCAGACCCTAGTAATCGACATTTCAGGATAATGCCGCCCATGGCATCTGAACCAACACAGGGTGCTTACATGCCCCTGGTAGGATATGTAGATATCTTAGGAGACAAGCACCGAGGATACAATATGTTTTACGCATCTTTGAGGGGAATTTCCTGCCTCTCTGTGCCGAGAACTCTTCCTAATCAATTTGTGTTGATCAGTCGCTCCTAATCTAGGTGACTTTTTTCAAAATAATTTAAATGCATTTGCGTGATTTTGATACTTAAGCGCACTGAACCAGACTGTGTGTGGATTGGGGTGCTTAGGTTACCGAGTACTGCAAACCAGAGGTCAGTTAACAAGGCCGAATACTCCCTAAGCCTTAGACCTAATACTTAAGCTTCGCATTTTCCCCAACCTCTTGAGGACTATCCAAATCTTAGCGGATACTTGAATTTTTAAGCCTAGGATTATAGCTCAAAAGGCCTAAAATCAGCGTTCCTACTAATCTCTTCTTTGTTTCATTAGCACTTTTTGCCTTTCTTTCTTTTGATATGGTCTAGAACTAAGTCAATTCCTTAATTTCTTACTAATAACTACCTCTTTTTCTTTTCTTTTCACTTGTCCTCCTTTTTGACATTTTAACTCCTCCCCTTTTTTCTCCTCAAAATTTGATATGCCACCAAAATTTCCTCTCCTCTCATCTTTTTGTTCTCTTTTGAAGAATTTTTCTCATTTTTTTAACATTTTTGATATGTGATTTTTTTGATGAAACCCTTTCTTGTAAGAGATTTTCATGGCATTTTGCACTTTAATACCTCCCATGCCTATGATTTGCAATGTCCTCATTGTAAATTAGGTGGGTTCATGTTTAGCTTAGATCATTCATTAGAACAGGTTTTGGGAGGGTGAATGGGTTGGGATGACTGTTGCGAACGATTTCAAGCTCAGGTACGGGTACCAGAGGCGGAGTCGGCTATTCTAATGGATGAACCTAAAATGCAATATGAGTTCAACATAGGATGTGTCAAGACAGGTTTTGGGTTTTTCAAAATGATGGGTTGCCTCCCGTTAAGCACTGAATCTTAGGGAGAATGGAGGGTAAAAGATGTCTCAACCAAATTTGTATCGGTAAGTTCAATGAACGGTTTAAGTCTCTGACCACTCACAATAAAAGGTTCTGAATCGTGGCTGAGTTGACTGATTTCGACAACTCCATTTCCAAAGATTCGTCGGACAAGGTAAGGTTCGATCCATTTTGATCTGAGTTTTCCTGGGAAAAGTTTGAGTTTGGCATCAAAGAGTAGGACTTTCTAACTAGGGAAAAAGATCTTTCTGAATATGTGCTTGTCGTGAAAGGCCTTAACCTACTCTTTGTAAATTCATGAGTTCTCATACACATCGTGGCGTAATTCATCGATCTCGCTCATTTGAAGCTTTCTGTGGGTTCTTGCCTTAGAAAGATCGAGATTGCAGTTTTGTACTGCCCAATAGGCTTTGTGCTCCAATTCGACGGGGAGGTGACATGCCTTCCCGTACACCAATATGAAGGGAGACATACCTAATTGGGTTTTGTGGGCGATCCTATAAGCCCACAAAGCTTCCGGAAGTCGAGATGACCAGTCTTTCCTGTCAGGTTAAACAGTGACCTAGAGGATTTTCTTGATCTCCCAATTCGATAGCTCAGCTAGACCGTTGGTTTAGGGGTGATAAGGAGTAGAGATTCAGTGTGACACCCCGTATTTAGTCATCAGTGACCTGAACTGAGCATTAGTGAAATGGGTCCCTCCATCAGAGATTATAGCACGTGGAATCCCGAACCGAGAAAAGATGTTCTGATGAATGAATTTGATAACCATCTTATGATCATTGGTTTAGGTCGGAATGGCTTCGATCCATTTGGACACGTAGTCAACAGTGAGCAGAATGTACTCAAAGTCGTAAAAAATAGGAAAGGGTCCCATAAAATCAATCCCCCAGACATCGAAGTTTTCGCATACGAGAATCGACTGTAAGGGCATAATATCCCGGTGGCTGATGTTGCCCAAGGTCTGGCAACGCGTGCATGCCTTATAGTGATTGTATGCATCTTTGAAAATCGTGGGCCAATAGAAGCCGCACTGGAGGACTTTTGCTGCGGTTTTATGGCCAGAGAAGTGTCCACCACATGCCTGGTCATGGAAGAAGGACAAGATATCCTGAATTTCTGCTTCCGGGACACATCGTCGGATGATTTGATCAACACCAATGCGGAAGAGATACGAATCTTCCCAAAAGTAGTACTTGGCATAAGAAATAAATTTGTCTTTCTTGGCCTTCGGCCACTTGGACAAAATTTGATGTGATGCCAGGTAGTTTACTAGATTAGCAAACCATGGAAGGCCCGTACTAATAGTCAGGAGGTGCTCATCAGGAAAATGTTCTGTAATGGGTCCGGAAGGGTCAATAATGTTAGAAGGAAGGCGGGACAAGTGATCAGCTACCACATTCTATTTTCCCACCTTGTCGCAAATCTCGAGGTCAAATTCTTGCAACAACAAGATCCATCGGATTAGTCGAGGTTTCGTGTCCTTCTTCGCAAGGAGGTGCCACACAGCTGTGTGATCAGAGTAAATGATAACACAAGAACCCAGAAGATACAATCTGAACTTTTCTAGGGCAAATACTACGGCTAGCAGCTCTTTCTCAGTAACTATGTAGTTATGTTGAGCCTCGTCAAGTGTCTTGCTAGTGTAGTAGATGACCATGGGTTTCCCGTCAATTTTCTGGCCAAGTACCGCACCTACAGCAAAATCAGATGCATCGTATATGATCTCAAATGGTTGAGACCAATCAGGGGACTGTAGGATCAGAGCTTGGGTAACTCGATCACGTAGGATTTCAAATGCTTGAGTGCATTCCTTGGAGATTTCAAAAGGAACAACCTTAGATAGTAGATTAGTTAGGGGGCATGTGATTTTCGAGAAGTCTGGAATGAATTGACGGTAAAAATCGACGTGCCCTAGGAAAGATCGGATGTCTTTGACCGAGCTAGGCATAGGTAGTTTGGAAATCAAATTCACCTTGGCTCGATCAACCTGGATGCCTTTTTCGGAGATGAGATGTCCCAGGACAATTCCTTCAGGCACCATGAAGTGGCTCTTTTCCCAGGAAAGAACCAGATTCACGTCAATGCACTGCCGAGGATCTAGACCAAGTGCAGGAGGCAATCATCAAATGATTTGCCAAAAACTGAGAAGTCGTCCATGAAGACTTCCAGATAATCACCTACCATATCTGAGAATATGGCAAGCATGCACCGCTGAAAAGTAGCAAGTGCATTGCAGAGACTGAAGGGCATCCTTCGGAACGAGTATGTCCTGAAGGGGTAGGTGAAAGTGGTCTTCTCTTGGTCCTCAGGATGGATTGCCACCTGGTTGTAACTGGAGTACCTGTCCAAAAAGTAGAAGAATCTATTTCCTACTAGTTTTTCAAGGATCTGATTAATAAATGGTAGTGGGACATGATCTTTCTTTGTGGAGGTATTGAGTCTTCTGTAATCAATGTTGACTCCATGAATTTGCTACATGGGTCGGTATGATTTCTTCGATCTCAGTTGTAATCACGGTGAGTCCTGCCTTCTTAGGCACAACCTGGATTGGACTCACCCACCGACTATCGGAGATCAAGTAGATGATCCCAGCATCTAACCACTTAATGATCTCCTTTTTCACGACCTCTTGCAGATTAGGATTCAGATGTCTCTGCATTTCACAGGAAGGTCGTGTGCCTACATCGATATAGATGCGATGTGTGCAGTAAGAGGGGCTAATGCCAGTCAAATCATCGAGAGTCCATCCAATGGCTCTTCGATGTTGCTGGAGAACAGAAATCAGATGGGATTCCTAATCAGGTGTGAGTCTGGAGTTGATAATCACAGGAATCGTCTGATTGGAACCCAAAAAGACATACTTTAGATGATCGGGAAGAGGCTTTAGTTTCAAAATAGGGTTATTAGCAGCAGCGGGTGGTTCAGAGTGGTTGTCAGGAGCAAGGGAAGGAGTTATGGGTGTGTCTAGGTTGAGTTCAGACTCCTCTAATTACGGGTTTTGATCCTCTTGTGGTTGATTCGAAGTAGTCATGTTTTCCTCGATATACCGATTGCCAACTACAACCTCGATATCACATATTTGTTCTATAACTCCGCAATTAATCCCTTGTTGGGCCTTAAAGATGTCGATCTTTACTGTTTGGTTCCCAAATTTCAGTTCAATTTGGCCCTCCTCACAATTAATGTTGGCCTAGCAGTGGCCAAAAAGGGTCTCCCTAGTATGATCGGTGTGTTTCTCAAATTTTTTGGAGCATCCATATCCAAGACTATGAAATCCACCGGGAACTAGAAATCCCGAACCCTAACAATGACATCCTCAAGAACTCCTTTAGGTGACTTAATAGATCGATTTGCCAACTGTAATGTCACCTCTGTTGGTTTGAGCCTAGATTCCTCAAGATGGTCAAGTAGGGATGTAGGTATTAGGTTTATGGAGGCTCCTAGATCTAATAAAGCTCTATCAAATTGGATATCACCAATTGTACAGGAAATCAGGGGAGTACCTGGGTCTTTTGCCTTAGGTGGGAGTTTGCTCAAAATGACAGAGCTGGCTTGCTCCGATAATACGATTGGGCTCCTACTTTTGGTTTGCGGCTTACGCATAGGTGTACACATGTCTTTCAGAAATCATGCATAAGCCGATACGTGGCGAATCGCATCCATCAAGGAGATGTTTATATAGACCTGTTTAAAGAGCTTGACCAGGTCCTCTTCAGGTGCCATGGGTTTGGTTGTCCTCTTTCCCTTGGTCAAGGGCTCAAGAAATGGAACCTTGGATGGTTCCTCTAGAATAGGTCCAAGTTCTTTATCTGGGATAGGGTATCCTGGATGACTATCCTAGGGTTTGGGTTAGTACTACTAGGCTGAAAGTGGCTTGGGTAAGGTGGGTCCTGTGTTGCTTTGCCACTACGGGTCGTAACTGAATTCAGTCCTGCCTGGTTCTAGTTTGGTGTAGGTAAAATAGGTGATTGCTGCTGAAATCCCAAGTATGATGTCAAAGCTTCCATCCCGTCGGGTGATGGAGCAGAAGGGGCCTGATAAATCATATGAGCTTGGCCTGGATTTGGGATCATAACGCGCTTCTGGTTCGTCACGTTATTCGGATTTGGCAGAGGTTGCGAAGGGAGTGTACCAGGTTGGCAAGAATTTGCCATATGTGCGAGTTGATTACGAACCTCTGTGATCTTGTCTTTATGCTGTTTCTGCATATCCGCATTCATCTTTTGAATGTCAGCCAGAGTCTGAAGGATAAGAGTTATTTGATCTGTCTGAGTTGGCCCAGATTGATAGGTGGGGTTGGCCCAAGGCTGAGGCAGCTGATATGGATGAGGAGCTTGTGGACGGGGTTGATATGGTGGTCTTTGATTCTGATTGTTTCCTGTCCACATGAAATTAGGATGATTCTGCCATCCAGGGTTATAGGTATTAGAGAATGGGTCGCTCTGGATGGTGTTGAGGTCCTCGTAGGTCTGAGGAACCTCAAAGAAGTTAGAATACGAGGGTTCAAAGTTCCCACAACTAGAATAGCCAGGATCGAAGTTTCCTCTGGCCCTAGAGTTAGATGGGGGTGGATACAGGCCCATCCCTTGAGAAGATCGGTGGTAGATGTTATGCAGAGCTTTCCTCCCAGAGGGCGGTTGTGCGAACGGGTTTTGCACAGAGGTGGCTCGTTGCAGATGTCAAGTTTGCTCATCCACCTTCTTCTCAATAATAGAGACCTTGTCCAACCGACTGTCCATCAATTCCAAGTCGACAGAAGAGGATAGACCCTGCATCTCATGTGCCCCCTTGGATTCGTCGATGCACGGGCATTCGTTTGGTCGAATATGCTCATGGAGTTATTATTGATGGAGTTCTTGCACATATTCTTGGGAATCTCCCACACAGTGTCCTCATGTTGAGCCATGATATTTCCTCCGCAAGTTGCATTGATCAATAATCGAATATCTTCACGGAGTCCCTGGTAAAAAGACTAGAGTTGTTCCCATTTAGGAACTCCGTGATGGGGGTACTTTCGCATGAGATCCAGGAAACGATCCCATGCTTCATGAAGTGGTTCTCTAGGCTACTGTGTGAAGTGTGTGATCTGGTGTCGTAAAGCATTCGTCCGACCAACTGGGAAGAACTTTTTCAGAAACTTGGATTGTAGTTCAACCCATGTGTTGATTGGACGTGTTTGAGTCTGATACCAGTGAGCTGCTTTGTCCATGAGAGAGAAGGAGAACATTGTCATGAGAAGAATATCCCGATTTTGAACATCTGATCCGAAGGTCTGGGCCAGATGCTTGAGCTGTTTAATGTTCTGGAAAGGATCCTTGGAATTGAGCCTGTGAAATTTTGGGATAGCATGAATCATGTTGGGCTTGAGTTCAGTATCAGGACCTCTAGCCGGGATTTGGACTTGAGGTTCGATCGCCACAGTAGCGGGATTGTAATGATCTTGCATCATAGGACGTTGCGGTGGGTTCACAAAGGCTTGGAATAAATCATTAAGGCACTGAAGTTGATTCTTGAGGTTATTCTCTTCTTCTATGGGTTGTGCCATGATGATGGATGAAGGAGAATTAGGTTCCGATGAATCAGAAGAGATGTCTATGTGACGGGGTTGCTGCACAAACACGGAAGTCGAGGCCCGTCCTCGACGGGAGTGGATAACTAAAGGAGGCCTCAAGGATGGTCTTAAGGACCTCCTACCAAACATGCACAGTTGGACTAGATGAGAATAGAATGTGATGGACCCAATCAAGACACCCAAAAATTTTGGATGACTATAGAGGTTTGGGCAGATGATACCCCTTAGTCAGAAAAATGTCCACCTGAGAATTACCTGGGCAGCCAGAGAGGGAGAGTCCCGCGAAGACCCCTACACGGTAGAGTGCCCCTACGAGTTACAAGGTTTCCCCCACCCGACCTCTCTTGTCACTGATGTTCCAGGTAGACCAGAATGGGGACTTGACCTCTTAAGTCTACCAGTTTTATTAAGAGCAAGGGTGCTTAGGATTCACTTGAACTTTTAGATGTATTGAGTGCAAAAAGTGACCTAATTTGAAGATTGGTTAACCCAACAAGGTGGGCCAATATCACCTATTTGTCCTTTGAGAAGTTTTAGGCCCCTCTTTTAGGATTCAAGTGAGATTAAGAGCCTGATTTTTAGGGTTTGCTTGAATAGATCAATTCAACCAAGGCTTAAGCACACATTGTTTTGGAAAGTTGATTCTTGTTTAAGCAAGTGTGTCTCTAAAATCCTAACTTGGAATCCTTAATTGGCTCTAATTTTGGTCCAATTTAGTTTGCAAAATGTGGTATTTAGGGCTCAAATAAGAATGTAATAGCCCTAGTTACCTAAAATGGGTGCACAAATCAGGTTTTGTTGTTGAAATTAAATCAGGCAACTTGATGGATTATCTAAGAATGGCAAGTGAGTAGCCCTAATTGATTTTATCTTTTTTAACCTTTTCAGAATGAGGGGCTTAAGAGAGAGGTTAATCAGAATTTACCTGCCCCTGGCGTGTTTGATGTGCAGCTGTACTTTCTTCAATGTATCTTCTCCTTGAAACAACCACAGCAAAAGAGATATAGCAAGTTAGAATCTGTATCAGAAATTGCAATCGAGAATTCCAAATTGCCTGTTGCGCCCCAGCAACGACGCCAAAATGTTTGTCGTGCTAAGTCGATGTATAAAAAGTGTTGCGTTGCAGTATAGCCGAAATAGCGTTCAAAACATATACGATTTTTATTATTTGAAAAAGTTCCTAGGTCGAACGCAGGGAGCAATATGGGATTTAGAAATCAAGATCACAATTCAAACTAAGAGAATTTGCAATAATATCAGTAGCAATGTGTAAAAAGATGGGAGTAAAATGGTGATTTAGATCACCGAATACTCCTACGATATCAACTAAAGAACTCAATGTAAATGTATGAAATGAGAGCTAATTCTATCGTCTGATTTGGAAATCAGACGACTTAAAGTTGTCTGCTGATTTCTTCTTTGTCTTCTTTTCTTCTTCTCTTTCTTTACTTTCTCTGATTCTTCCTTTCTTCTTAAACTCTTTCTTCAGACCTGCCTCTTCTTCTTTCTTTTAGGCCTTTAGCTCTTCGTCTTCTTTCCTCTTTCCTTCTCTGACTCTTCCTTTCTTCTTCTTTCTCTGCGATCCTTCTCTTCTTCTTCAGCTTCTACTCTGGCCTGTTCTTCTTCTTCTTTGGCTTTCCTCTTCAGAATTCGGCTAAGTGTTGGCCGAAGGTTCCTGTAGCAAAACCCTCCCCCTACCTGCGCGACTCTCCTCGCTTTCTCTCTCTTAGGATCTGCTCTCCCAGAGCCACAGGGTATCTAGGTTATCGAGTCAGGCGCGTACCCGAGTTTAGGCTCACCGACATGCGATGGTGAGCAAGGAGTGCAGGTCGGGTAGAGTTAGGTCAGGTCCGCAGGGGTGTGTCGTGGATGAGGGCGGGTGAAGGTGAGGGGGACCTCACCCAGTGGATTTAAGGCGAACAGCTACTGGCACCTTTTCAATTTGTGGGTGCGTGACTTCAACAACTTCTGATGTGGGACTATCGGCACACCCCTTCCTTCGCACATCTGCATCAGGGATCTTCTTTCAATTGCAGTAGCTGCTAAGGCTCGCGACTTCAATTGAAGACCTGGGACTGTGCGCAAGATACTTTCGCCTGTTCTGGGACTTCAACCTGGGACAACAAGGCTTGGAGCAAACCTGCAATCAAGCTCGAAGCTTGCTCACCAATGGTGGACAAGGTCGTACACCTGAAATCAGTAAAACGACCTCTTGGCCACGTCAGAGCGCTCAGGGAGTATCGCCGGAGCACGGCGAATGTGATGGGGGTGGTGGCGTGGCATGACAGTGGCTGTGAGTGCGTGGCTAGGTCAAACTGCGTGCGTGTGAGTGGGTGTGTTCGAGGGTGTGTGTGAGTGAGTGGAGAGTCGAATGAATAGAGGAGAAATGATCAGGGATGTGTGGCGAAGGTTTTGCGAGGGTCGGCGAGGGTTTTGTTGGGCTATGGAGGTGGGATGGCCTCGCCAGAGGAGGTGGCCGGAGATGGAGGAGATGGAGGTGCGAAGGGTTGTCAGTGGTCGATTTTGGAAAGTAAAGAGTGGAGACGAAAGTAGAGGGGATAAAGGACTTATCTAGGAGGTCGATGGACGAAGGGGGGCAGCGAGGGCATCGGGTCTAGTGTGTCAGATGCCGAAGACAAAGGCGGCTCCGGTGAGGAAGGAATGGCGAGGATAAAGGAGGTAGTGGCGTCTACTGGTATGGTGAGGTGTGGACAAGAGTAGAGAGGATGAATCTGCCGCAGGTATGGTGGACGAATGGCGAGAAAGGGTAGAGGGGATCGTCGGACGTTGAGGAGCCTTCGGCTGTGAGGGAGAGAGGAATTTGAGAGGATTCATGTCTAAATTCGAGCATGAGTTTGGAAGGATCTTGGCTTCTTTAAATAAGCATCTGAGAGGCGGTTAGGGCTTGGGAAGCAAGCTTCCCAAGCTTGGAAGGTCGCCAGATTTGGGAGCTTTCAAGAGACCCAAATCTCTCATGTGTTCGCATGAGAGATTGGGAAAGAATCAGAGCATCTTGACGAGTTCAAACTAGAGAAGATTGCTCAAGAATCTTCCAATTTTTTAGGAGATCCTCCAAGCAATCAAGGATAAATCTCCTTTCAAAGGTCGTCGGAGTAGGTTTCCTCCACGATAATGGTGGAGGGACCTAATTGTGAAGATGATGAAGAAGTTAGGGGGCTAAATGAAAGGACTTTTGAAAATTGAGGGTATAAATGTAATCAGACAGGACCTTTTTGCAAACTAGGTCAAGACAAGTTCTCCTTAGGTCCAAATTCTGGTACAAACTTAATTTGGACCTAAGGAATTCAATGGTGAAGTTGAATTTTGGTTTTGACCATGTTTAACTGGATAATTTATGCAAAAACCAAAATTAGGGTAAATATCTATCTGAGACTCCATTTTAGGTCAAGATGGGTTCTAATGGCCAATTTGAAGGTACTAAACCCTAGAGAATATTTTTCTATGATTTTTAGAGGGTATAAGTGAATTTTATTCTAACCAGAACCTTGGTTAATTAAGTGGGTCTTTTTTTAGGATTTCAAAAAGTCATTTAATTCTCAAAACACACACAAGCCCTTTTCTGTCTAATCCAACCCACTTGTTATCTTATTAAGATCATTTGACCTTTATTCAGCCCTTGAGAAAACTCGTGGTTGTACTGCATTCAAGATGTGCTGGTAAAATTATAGTTTTACCCCTAGTTTCTTATTTTTCTCACAGAATGGTTATGCAATGAATTATGACCTTCAGTTGGTTATGTAGGAGCATTTATTGATTTCATTGGGTCAAAATGAGCTAGTTAGGGCTCATGATGGTGTTTCCATCACTCCCCTACCTATCCCCACTCGACGAGCTACAACCACCTCTCCAAGATGACTTCCCTCACCACTCTCTCCCAAACCCTAACCCCTTCCCCTCTACTTCTCCACCACCCTCCTCCTCGCTCCTCCCTCTCCTCCCCTGTGCCACTATCGACAAGCCCTTCCCCTCCTCCTCCTCCTCCGCCTCGTTCCCCGATAGGCTCCGCTCGCGGGACCCCATGCACAGGGGATCAGAGCCAATGCCAAGGAGGATGGCGGGAAGAGGAGAAGGAGCAGGTGGTGGTGGTGGTCCTGTGACGGCAATAGCCACCTCAAGGGCAACCCAACGCCAAGGAGGAAGTGAGAGGTCAACTCCCACCACATTCCCCTCCTCGTTCTTCTTCCAAGTTTCTAAATCTAGATTTGGATCTCATCTCCTCGTTCTCATCCTTTAGGTCTAGATATGTGCATTCACTCCTTTTAATTGTCATCGATCTGCTTTGTTTTTGCTGATTTCGCGAGATATCAATCTTAAGGTTTTGAAATTGACGTCAAGGTTAGTATGCTAGTCCTCCACCTTGAGGGCCTGTAGGTGGCGCTAGAGGAGCAGGGGAGGTGGAAGCTCTGGGAGGCCTTCGTGGTGGCACAATATCAACTGGGGGAGAATGACCTAAAGCTTGAGGAGGCCCACGGTGAAGTTGGAGTCAAGGGAGCTACAGGTCGCTGCGGAGGAGCAAATTTGTCAACACATGGCAAGGAGCAACAAGGTGACGGCTGTGAGCCGCTACGTCACGATTGAGCTGGCCGGGGCCTCGTTGCCCCTTTGCGACGAGGGGGATGAAGACACACTAGTTCGCCTAGGGGCTGCAAGCAACGTTGGAGGAGCAAGGGAGGGGGCAGCTCTGAGAGGCCATCACGGTGGTCCTACGACTCACGTGATGGTGATGGGAAGAGCACACAATAGGGCTCCAATCCAAATGCTGAGTTTGTTAACTGTCTCCTCTATGCTTATTAGCATCTAAGCAATCCTTAATATTTGCATCATTACAAATCAAGTCATGTCCTCTGCCCTAAATCTCCAATTAAGGTTGTAGCATTGATTATCACTATAAAAAGCATTTAGATTAGCGATCCAAGTAGAATAGATGCAAAATTCATGTCTACAGTTGCAAGTACATTGTCAACTGTGGAAACAATGCCATTGGAAGAGTATAATGAAACTCAATTATGTCCTGTAGTTTCTAATGATCATTAGAATGTTATTGTTGAAATAAAGGATAGGATGGAACCTAAGGAATTTGTTTCTTCTTTATGATTATCCATATTCCATCGGAGACAAGGGCTAAAGGGAGTTTTGTTACGAACGCATTCCAAGAAATTTTTTTAAGACATCTGGGAGGTGGCCCAGACGTCTGACCAGACGTCGGGAACCCCTTCCAGACGTCTGGGATTTATTCTCTATGGCGTGCGGGGTTGTGTTTGCACGCAGACCTGCAACCGCCGCACTTCCCCTCTTTTTCCCTCTCTCCTCCTGCAGGCACAGGCTGCGCTCCCTCTCTCTCTCTCTCCCCGCGCGGCCTTAAAAGGCCCTCGCCCTCTCCCTCACTCTCATCTCCTCCGCTTCCTTCTTGTTCTTCTTCCAGCCGGTGCGAGAGCGCGAGCGCGAGCGAGCGGCGGCAGCGGCAGCCGCGGCGAGTTGCAGGAGGAGGTGTTGCGCAAGGGAGGAGAAGCTCGACCATGAGGGCTCGAGCTTGCCGGGGCAGCTAGAGCCGGCCGAAGGGGGAGCAGCGGGCGTGGAGTGACGTGGGAGGGCTGCTGCAGCTCGAGCAGCAGGCGGATGAGGCGCAGCCATGCATCGCGGGCGGAGAGCGAGTTGAGCTCTAATTCTAGAAATTTTTCCAGAATCAGACGTCTGGGCTTCCAACCATACGACGGTGAAGACGTCTGGAGGACTGTCCAGACTTCTGGCAAGTGAGTTATTTTCATCCTTCTTCCTTTTCTGCGACCGTTCGTACTGAGAACAAGGAGTGGGTACGTGCAGATTCTGAGATTCGCCATCCAACGCGAATCAGACGTCTGGCCGCAGTGCCAGACGACAGGAAGGACTTCCAGACGTCCGGGGTGACCATCGGATGTTTGGGAACTAGGCCAGACGCCCCCGTAGGCTTATGGATGTCTGAGAGACTATGCAGAACAAAGGTACCATCTGACCCACATTTTAAGACGTCTGGAAGAGGTTCCAGACGTCTGATATTGGACTGTTTCGTCGTTTTCGACCCGTTTAGGGCCCGTTCGGAGTCCGTTTTCCGCATTTCGAGTTGCATTCTTTTCAGAATAAAATCCTCTACCCGTCTACAGTAATTATATACTATTCTGAGAAACTCCTTGTGTTTGATCCTTGTGATAGGATCCCGTTCCATTGTAGTCCCAGGGGTTGCGGAGGCATGCGGGATTTCCGACCACGCCCCCAGTACTCCCGTTGTAGATGGTAGAGTGGCTTTCAAAATTATTAACATAATTTGTTACAATTATGGAACAATTAATAGACCTAGGGCATTGCCTGAATCCTAGGAATGAGAAACCAGATTGAATGATAGATCCTAGGGTATTACATGAATCCTAGGGCTGGAAAACTAGATTGAATGATAGATCCTAGGGTACGGCATGAATCCTAGGACTGGAAAACTAGTGATATGAATATAGATATTGCAGTCTTGGAAAATGTGGAAAGGAAATAATAGCTGCCTGTAAATTGATTTAACAACTACCTGTTATGAATAAATGAACATGATTGAGAATATGGGTTGTATGAACGTGAAACTGGAAAGGTGAAACTTGAATGTGCTGAGTTAAAAGAGATGGAACCCTACGGGGAATTAGGAGAACTCCTGGAAAGAGAATGAAATGGAACTGAGAAGGAAAGTTGTAGAGGTGTGTTGTCTCTTGGGTACGTAGTGCCAGGGGAAGCACCTATTACCTGTTTAGTGCAGAGCGGAGCCAGCCGCCCCAGGGACCCGGGGTTAGGTCTGGCCACTTTGTACCAACTTTTGGTCCTTGTGTACACAGTACCGAGGAGAGCTACTAGTGTAGAGCGAGTACTAGCTACCCCACGGGCCCCGGGGTGCTGCTAGCTCACCTACACCGACTTGTTAGGCCCACTAGGCGAACCAGGGTAGTCAAGCGAGGGTGCGCGAACTATGGAGGGGCAAGACCCCTGTTTGGTTACTGTGGAGGGGCTGGACCCCTGTTACTGAGAGGGCTCTGCCCTATACTGGTTCCGTGCTGTGCTTTGGGCGCACCCGTTAACGGAAACGACTGACCGCGTGCCAGTGCAGGGTAGCTACCTGTGTGTTTATCGCGCGTGCCGTAGTCACCGTTACGTCTGTCAGCGACCTTGGGGTGTTTGACTGAGAGTAGGATCACCACGGGGGACTCTCCCGGCCAGGAGAGCACCACGTGTTACTTCTACTTTTCGGAAAAGACTGCAATCAAGATCGTTCCCACGAGGAACATTCGAGATCAAGTGAAGGATCTGAGAAATAGATAAATTGTGAAACAATAGAAAGACGTAAATAAAGGAAGAAAGAAAATAAAACAACTACTGTACACTTTACTACTTCTTTAGTTTTAGCTGCCACTCTACTCAGCGTTTCGCTGACGTGTTACACTCGTTACTTTTCAGGACCAGGTGTTGAGCCGCCAGGGTCAGCGGCTGCAGAGGACGCTGGGCCGAGTAGGGTCCAGTAGACTTACCACAGTTCTTTTGTACCCCTTTTGTTCCACTGTAGTGAGTAGTTCTTGTTACCCCCCGTACTTTTCTTTACTTGTAGTTCATGTTATGTTATAAATGTTGTTCTACTGTTGTGGTGGTACATGCTGTAGTAGTTCTTTTTCTTACTGCTGTATTTTGTTACTGCTAGTTATATTTCATGTTGAATGTGGTTTATTTTACTGCTCTTTTGGTTCTTCCTCGTTGGACGACTAGGTCTTGGGATTAGTCGAGTCGGTCCGATTCTCGTGTCTCGTAGGGACTCGGGAATCGGGTCGTTACAAGTTTGGATTTGGATTAAGTTGTCAATAGAAGCAGCACATTTATTTTAGCTTGATGTTGAGGATGGTTTTTGGTATGACCATGCTAAACCAAGTTACTTGATGATTCCTTTCATGGATCATACTTCTTGTTAGTGCATCTCATAGAGTGGGGGTTGGTGCTTTTGTTTAAATTATAAGAAAGATATGTTTCTTTTTTTTGCAAGAATACCAAAAGAATGGCAAGCTACATGGCGTAGTGTTGTGGAAGTTCTGGGATGGAGTTGTTGACCATGGTAAAGATATATGTACTATGGCAATAAGAAAGGTTAACAAAGAAATTAGAATTGACACTGATTTTTTAAAGTGCTTGCTTTTAGGCAAAGCTCTAAGTGATTTGACTAGCCTAATTAATTTGTTCTACTTTTTGGGAACCATAGCATTTGACATTTGAAAACAAGATCAATTAAATGATGGAATTCCTTGTAAGTACATTTTTATGTTAACAACATTTGCTTATTTTTATGAAGAATCCTTTAGTTTATTTGTGGACATTGTTAGTAATAAGGTTCTATTACCATTTGAGAAGAAAAGGATAATTAGGATATGTATGCGATAAGCAAGGTTGTGAAAAATATGAGTATAAAATGAAACACAAGTGCACTCTTTTTATCATAAACAATGATGCACAATTCCTTAATCTCTTATAATATAGTTTATAATTATTGAAGAGAATTAATGCAAAATCTAGTCCTTGCATGCTCATATGAGATAGAAAATCTTGATAGAACTTTCTCTACCTTTAGTAAAATGATGGTTGCATATCACCTTTTTTATTTCCTATTTTTGTTTTGAATTTTCTCTAAAGTTGTGCCTTGTTCTACTTTATTTTTTGTATCCTCTTACCATGAATTTCTGAGCATTGATCTCATGGTTTCTTGGAATGTCTACAATGGGTGGAGCCATTATGGATATTCAAGTCAGTGAAATAGCTTGTCTTCAGGTCATATTTTACTAATTTTGTTAAAATGCATTTACAAAAGTAAGCATCCTTACCTTTGGACAAATGTAATCCATCAACCTACAAAACAATGCACACCTTACCTTCCGACAAAAAGTAAGCAAACAATGAGCCTCAAAGGTGCTTCCCACCATCCAACCTTGGACATTCCCATGACCAAACCTCCACCTTACCTCCACAAATTGATTGGAAAGATGGCTCTGCAAACCAATAGCATTAAAAGAAAGCAGAATTTTTGAAGGTAAGATTCCAAGATGAAGACACAATTTCACCTACAATGTCACATAATGTTCTCCACAAAAACTCTAGAATCCAAGTTCCTTCAATTAATCTCCCACCAAACACTTCAACCATGAATAAATCTCGTTCATGAGTGCCTCGATCACAAGAGACCTTCTCTTTACAAATGCATCTGGTTGGAGCATGCCTTGTTAGTGAAGACAACCAGCCTTCCTGGACAAGGTAGAGATTAGCATCTAAGGCCACAACAAGCATTCCCTCCCAGAATTTCCCTTTATCCTAGATATTGGCCAATGACTGTAATAAGATAACATCACCTGATCACAAACAACCAGTGGAAAAGTATGCATCAGTAACAAGAATTATTGAGTTGTTAAAAGAAAAAAAAGGAACCATTGAGTAAAAAACAGTAATGCCAAACCAAAAGGATTAAAAAAATAGAATGCTACTACATTCACTTTCCCTCTCTCATGTTTCATGGCTTCCATATCCCAACCAGCCAAGCAGGCATTCTCTATCTAAAAAGATCCATTCCCTCCCAGAATTTCC
Organism: Thalassia testudinum; assembly: GCA_037157565.1. NCBI lineage: Eukaryota > Viridiplantae > Streptophyta > Magnoliopsida > Alismatales > Hydrocharitaceae > Thalassia > Thalassia testudinum. Next base: position 41,874,046 of record JAZHRO010000015.1, on the reverse strand, counting down.
CTTTTTCCCAAGTATTGGCCAATGACTGTAATAAGGTAACATCACCTAATCACAAACAACTGGTGGAAAAGTATGCATTAGCAACAAAAATTATTAAGTTCAAAAAAAAAGGAACCATTGAGTAACAAATAGTAATGCCAAACCAAACGGATAAAAAAAAACAAAGAATGCTACTGCATCTAGTCTGTGAACAAGCGAAACTCTAATTGATCCACCATGTTTAGGTTTGTGCCAGCAATATATCTTAAAAAGATCATTATGGTTTTAGATTGGCTCATTTTCAACATGCATTGGACATTCTTATCAAGTCCACCTTGATTGAAATTTAGTAGCTCCTACATATAGAGTGGGAAAATTATGAAGAAGTGGGAAAATCTTTATCTAATCATATGAAATATCAAGATGGACCAGTGCGATGCTAAGTAGGTCATAAATATCTTTAAATTCCCAACCACTTATTTATTTGACTTTTTTGCAATATCTTCTCATCTCTCTTCCATGGTTAACCTTATTTCTTTTTTATTTTTCTGTTTGGTTTTCCATGAAATGCTATCATCTAGTGATTGGAAAATTTTGTTGGATTCCCAATAGGCTTGTCATGTGTTTTGTTGATTAGCTGCATATTGCCCAAGATGTGACAATGACGAGAGCTTCTCTAGCATCCCCAACTCCTCCCATATGTAACTTATATGCTAATATTGTTGTCTTTTGTTAAATTCCTTAGTTTGTTATTGTTTTAATTTTTTTTTTTGTGTGCGATTTTCCCTAAGTTGTGTTAAATCTCATTCTTTCTGGGTTTTATTTGAACACATGCATTTAACTAGAATGGGAACCCCATGTTGATTCATTTTCAAAGCTCTTATGTAATATTTGAATAATTGCATATACTCAAGCTATTCCCAGTCCTTTTGGCATGTGAAATACCTTAAATTAGCTTTGCTTTGAATGATGTCTTATATGCTAAAGTTAGCCTAGAGTATGTTGGTAAGTTTAATTTTGATGTAGATATTTGAAAGAAAATGGAGGTCCATTTAAATGCTGATGTTATTGAAACTTTTTTGTATCAAATACCACTTTTTATATATTAAACACTTTGAGCTGATCTAATATTTTGGATCCTTTGCCTTTCTTTGTATGTTTATTTCTTGATTCTTGTTTGGTTTTGATTTTTTTGGTGCGATGTTCAGTGTAAGTGTAATATCCTAGATCTTAGTTTAATCCTTGAACATTGTGAAAGAAATACTATGCAAATGCTACTAAGGAATATTTTTAGTAGCAGGAGAACAAATCAGTTTCATACAGGTTTGAGTTGCATAAGTATATCTATTTAAATAGTTTGCAAATGCTACAAAGGAATATTCTTAGTAGCAAAAGAACAAATCAGTTTCATATAGATCTAAGGTGCATAGGTATATCTATTTATTTGTTCTTTCCCTTTCATTTTTGGTAAGGATAAGAGGCTTTAGATCTCCAGGGGGTTAGGTCCAAGGCTTCCACATAAATTTGTTGACTTGAGAAAGATGAAACGAGTGGTGAGAGCGAGCATGCAAGCAATGATGGAGACACATGACTTCAATAAGGTTTGCTCCATTCTAAGGCTAGATTTTTCACAAATTATTATTGGTGCTAGTAGTCATATGCACAATTTTGTTGATGTTAAGGATATTTCTCATGAACGGTTGCTTTTTTGTTTATCATGCTAATCATAGAAATATACCATTATAAAAATTGTGTATGTCCTTTTTTAACTTGTTTGCATGCTTGATTGTAGATTGCTTCCTACTGTAAATGTTGTTACAAGTGTGAGCTTGTCTAAAGGGACATAACTAACATTGATTATGAAGAAGTGAGGTTAGTTATAGTACACTATCATACTTGATTCCTGTCGTCAAGGATTGAGGTGCAGGAATTCCCCCTTTTATTTTAAATCTATAAACACATCCACCTAGTTGTAAACTTTTAAAATCTATCAAGCATGTGCACAAAAATGCTACTTGCATATTTGTACTTTCTTTTTCTTTTTAGCTAACCAAGACAAAGATGAAAATTTGAAATATAACTTTAATGTGGGAAAAGGCAGAAAGAATAGATAGGAATGTTCAATCCTTTGATATTTTCATGTATTTATAAACTTCTTTGTTGATGGCATTTTCTTGCTTTTTTTTGTTAAAGCTTTCGTACATGCAATCGTTAGACCCAGTGACAAGATGCTATGGGATGAAGCGTGGATAGGTTGTGAGGATCATTCATGGACAAGTTGTGATCTGACATCTAAGTGTCGAGTGCAATTGCAATCTAGCTTGTGTTTTTCTTGGTTATTGACTATAGTTACCTTCATGTTTTATGCACCACTTTTTGTGCATCTCTTGTTGTAAAATTTCAAGCTTTTTATGTTTAGTACAAAGATTCTCAAAAGGTTTGTAGAGTCTCGATGATTTTTTGGAAACTAATAAACTTTTTAGTCCCTTCAAATATATGTTGAAATGAAGCATGTTTACAAATTTTTAGGTGTATTTTATGTGAAGTTTTCATTTGAAAATTTCAATTTGTGAGGAATATTTTGGTGGATATTGTAAATAAAATTTTATTTTATAGCTAATCAATATAAACTATAAGTATGATACATTATGAGTGTTTTAAAGGATGATTAATAAATTTTTGTATCATTTTTATATTGCGACGAATTAATCATTGGCATGTTATTCATAAGGCGAAGAAAAAAATCATTGTTAAAAGAAAGTAAAGACAACAAAAATATCTGTCACTAAATTTAAACTATATGAGGATTTTAGTGACGATTTTAGTCGTTGTTTGAATTTTCCAACAGATATATTATTCATTGTATTTTTAACAATGGCTTGTATAACAACGAATGTGGTGACGAATAAATTATTCGTTGGCAGGTCATATAACAACGATTTATTCCTCATCGTCTTTATAAAATATTCATCGCCTTTGACCATTTTTGTTGTAGTGCTACTCCTATTTTGAACCCAAATAGGACCTATTTAAGTAGGTTCCAATCATATATATATATATATATTTGAATGCATGGCTAACCAAATATGTGACCTAGATGTTGGAGGGACTTACCTGCCTGGACTCATCTAGATTGGTCCAGGACTTGAGCCTTCTCCTGCAAGATGCAAAAACAAAATAAATGCAAAATAAGTTAGCAGCTTATTATTTCAAAGAAAATGCAAGGAATGCAACTAAATGCATAAAATAGAAAATAATTAGAAGCCTTGCCTCCTCAGCAATGGTATCAAAAATTGATTGTCAAAATCTATCAAGTAATAAATGCGTCACCACAGTGTGGAAATCGAGACCATTTTAAATTTATATTTTTCAAACTCTAAAGATTTAAGTGAAGGATGGGAGTTTGAGTGTCTCATAGAGAGGCATAGGATCCAAATGCTTTCTATTTTGACCTAACTAATACATTTTTGGTATTTTAGGTTTTTCATATTTTTTTGGTATTTTGAATAGAGAAGAAGACAAAGGGATATCAGACAAGGATTGGATTGCAACAGTAAGGAGCTAAATGTAATTTGCATAAAAATAAATTTTCAAAAATGTAAAAATCCTAATAAAATTTATAAAACTAATTTACGACCTAACTAAGATTCTTACCAAATTTTATGCAAATCTAACACCTAGAATACCCATACTAAAATTGGAAATATGTTGTAGGGACTTAATTGTGACAATTCTAGGACCCGAATGTAAATTATTTTTTAATTTTTATATAAACAAATTTTGGTATGAAATTTAACTAGTAACCAAAATAATATTCAGGGGCAAAATATAATGTTTTTGTAAATTTTGGATGAATGGAAATAAGCATAAATAAATCAGAAACTTAACTAAGATGAGGGGACCAAGCAACTAAGCTATCATGCAATATTAAATAAAGAAAGCAATAGAAAATAACAAGGAGTGTAGCACCAAAATATGATTTTATTAAAATAGATTGTGTACAACTAATATCATCAAAAACTACATCTACAAATGACATAAATAAAAAGAACATAAAGAGAAGATGAAAGAGAAGGAAGGGGAGTAGAAGAACAGAGAGTGGAGTGGCAGAGGTGGGGAGGTCGCCGATGACCACTTGGAGGAAGCTTGCTTGGAGGAAAGGAGGAAGAATCTGGAGATGCCAAAGAAGAAGTTGGAGAAGCCTTGATAAAGATGGAGTGGAAGAGAGAGATATGGTAGAAAGGGGAACTTAGAGTTTCTAAGGGCGAGAAGGGACAACCATGGAGAAGGTGGTGTTGAGGGAGAGGATGGTGGAGATGGCGTAGGATTTAATAGAGGAAGGTGGAGGAGAAGATGGACTAGAAGATGATGATTCAATTGGCGTGGAGGGGGGCCCTTTTTATATAAGAGATGGCATGGAGGGTGGTGATGTGGAGAGGCTTAGGTGGTGGGATGTGACTATCTTGATGATGTGGAGAGGATGAGGTGGCACAATATTATTGGGTGGAGGAGTTGGCATGAGATATGATTAGGTAAGAGGAAAGGCTAAGGATTGATATAGGTAGGAACGATGGAGATGAGGGAAGGAGGGGGTGGACGACCATGAAGGGATAAGTAGAGGTTGTTGGGTTGGCGCCACTTATGGATAGGGTCTAGGTTGTTGGAGGGTTTTTGGTGAGGTGCCTAGGCTTAGGTGGTGAAATATGAGTGGAGGAGAAGAGGTGGGCATGGATTGATCAGGCAGAAGGAGAGATGGTGTGGGATGTAGGTGGTAAGGTGGCATCATAGGAGGACTCCATGTGTCAGCTTCTCAATTATTCTTACAAAGAAGATCAATGCAAATTAATATATAATGTGTACCTAGGTCAAAAGATGCATAATTAAACCTAAAATGCATTGCTAACACTAAGATGCGCTAATGTCTAAAATGCCCTAGATCTAATGCCATTATGCAGCTATTGCTACTAACTAACATAAATTAAGCATGAGTTAGCTAATAATATATGAATTCATCAGTTTCTAAAACATGAAGTGTAAGGAGTGATCTTATTTGAAGATAAGAATCTTGGTATGATTGCAACATCTCTTCCTAACTTTTATACTTGGGCCTTTAACAAAGAAAGCTTTAAAGGGACAGTCCATGAGTTGGTAGAATGTCTGTCAAACATATTAGATTAGCTTGATGGGTTGTAGTATTTCAAGGAAGAGGAAGCATTCCTCAGCCCTAGGAGCTCAAGGAAGGACAACTGACACATGGACAAGAGGGCCTTGTACGTATGAGGTGCACATCTATTGATGGAGATCTGCAAACTTTATTGAAGGTCAAAGCAAAAATTCCTCATGGTACTACTCATCTTCATCATTTATTTATTCATATGATGAATAAAAGGTTTTGATGCACTTGACATATTTGCAATTATTTCTTATTATTCAAGTGATCAAAATACAATTGAGGATGAGAGAGCTTTATAGATGGAACCCGAGGCAAATTGTTGCAGTAGGAGCCTGATGAATTATCTAGATTGCATGCTAATTTAGGGTTATTAATGTCATTGTCGTGTCTGTAATGTAGTGTCGCAATCCAGATAATTGTCATTTTATTTATCTACAATTTTTACTAGTTTTATTCCAAGTCGTTCACTGAAAGGTAATTATTGATAATCACTTTCTAAGATAAAAAATCTATCTTCTATTTTAAAAATGTCAATTTTATTTACAAAAGAATGATTGAAAGTAATATAACCAAAGAATCAATTAATATAATTCAATTATTTACATGTTATAACAAATTAATTACAGTTAAAAATGCCTTACAAAAATGTACAAATCAAAGGCATCAAAATAATTCTAAACTAAACTATATTGATTACATTTGATCTATATATACATCTAAGTATTTATTTAATTATAAATGAACTATCTCTAAGGAAAGAGAAAACAAATATATACAAAATGCCTTTAAAAACTATGTACAAATAAGGCACAAAAAGGATGAGTTAATTATCAATGATATATACATCTATATGTATAAGTTGTTTTTATTATATTTAATATAAACACACACTCAGCATACACATAAACACTATACACGTAAATGAGATTCATCATACATATGCATGAACTCACACTTAACTAAACCAACACTTAACACTTAATTTATATAGCATAACATATATATATACCCACTCATACAACTAACACATATATAACACATAAATATATATAGCACGCACAAATAATGCACACACATAACACATATGTATATAACATACATATATAATTAACACTCACAGTAGTACTAACTTATATATATAACACATACATATATATGATGCACACGCTACACTTAATCTACACAGCACACATGAACTAAGACTAAACCTAAACCTTGCAAGGCCAATACTTAACCAATTTTTAAGTTAGTTAGCTCATTAACAAGCTTGTGGCCCAAAAAGAACGATGATTTTTCACGCAAATCGATGGCCCAAATGGCCAAATCAGCCGCTACTAGGTTCACCCCACTAAGGGCATATAGCCACAACTCCAAATGGCACTTGGAGGCCACCCTGCAGGGCCCACAAACCAGGCCTACACAAGCCCATGCACACATGCACTCGCACACACATGCATGTGCATAGATGGAAACATATCACTCTAGGCACACCATAGCATCTGTGTCGTAGTCACTCGGACAACTATGATGCGTGATTGCTTAAATACAACACTAGGTGCTTGTCATCGCCCAATGTGGTGCTATTCAAAGCGCATATTTCAATTATGCTGTGTCTGTGTGTTTATGTTTTAATCACAAAATTAGGGGCTTAATTAGGGTTAAATTAGTGATCCAATTTACAAATTGAGTTCATGAATATTAAATTAATATATAGGACTTTTGATTACATGCATTAGGTTAGGTTAATTACACATTTAAATACATATTAATAATAGATGTACATACGTACAAGCTACATTTACATTAAGTTAATATACACTAATGTACATTATATATGACTATGTATATTACATAATTATTGTTTTATGAAGTTCATACACATTTAAATGTTTAATTAGGAATTTTAAATAATTTAATTCGATTTATTACTTATTATTCACATTATCCTTACTATGAACACGTTAATTATACACTATATTACTATACAATATATATATATGTATGTATCTATATAACATTATAAACATATTTAAAATAAGTTAAAAATATAAATAGCAAGAATATATTATAACTTAACATAATAAGTAATTAACTTACTAATTTAAGTTAGGATAACTTACTAAAATAAATTATTAACTTAAAGTATTGTATATATATACATATACATTACTAGTTAGTTCTTAATAAATTTAGGATTCTAAGTTGGTTAATAATACACGTATCATGAATAACTTATATGTGTAAGTTATTTACATATTTAAATTACATATATGTACATATATAATTTAGTTTATTTGATATACAAGTATATACATTATAACTTAGGTTTAATATAAATTAGTTGTAAGTTATAATATATATATATATGCTCTATTTATGCAATATAACTTAGTTACATATAAGTTAGTATCTATACAATATAATTAGATAATGTATTTACATATGTATAAATAAGTTAGTTAAAATACTATATACACAGAGACTTTTTAGGAATTTTGTAGTTCTTTTTCTGAGTTTTATTTTGTTTTTGGTTTTTAAAAGAAGAAAGAAAGAGGAGCTAAGGATGAGGGAAGAAGACCTTTTTGGATTTTTGTTTAAGATTTTTATTTTCAAACCTAAAGAAGTCTAGAACTTCTGCAAGTATGTTCTTTTAACTAATGACTTCAAAATCTAAAACTAATTATACACACACCTTCTAAATATTCAAATCTTACTCAAGATAGTTTTATTTATTTATTTTCACTTTTTTGTACTTTTCATGTATTTTTCAATATGAAAGTAGGAAAAAGGTCAATAAATGGTTGGAAATTCGGATCAAACTTTAAAACTCATACAAAAATGTTGGAATTGAGGGATAAAACATGTTGAACTTCTAGACATTGAAAAACACTAGAATTTTTTTTTTTGAAACAAAAAGGAAAGCTATCATCTTACGATAGTAATCCGAGAGGATAATATATTATATATAGTTAAGAGAATTTACAATTTAGATCCCCATGTATGTATGAGGGACCAACACTCTTTTACAATTTGCTCATAGCAAACCGGTCTCTCCTGAAAAAGCATCTCATTTCTTGCCCTCCACACACACCAGAGAGTTGCAGTCATGTGCATATGTGGCCTCTCCATCACAACAAAACCATGCCAAATGGAGTCCCACCATGGTAGTGGCTCCTGGCAAGTCCTCCAAACTACATCAGTAATCAGGCAAGACGAGAAAATATGGCTAAGGTTATCAGTGTGCATCCCACACAGGTGGCATTCATGAAGAGCAGCTCCCATTCTTCTGTGTCGAAGATCACCTGTTATCAAGCCCTCCCTCCTACACAACCAAAGAAAAATTTGCACTTTGAGGGGAATCTTCAAGAGCCATATTTTTTTGTCAATGTGATCATAGCCCCCACCTTTGTCACCCTCCATAATCTTTCTATATCCACATTGAACTGTGTAAATTCCATCCCATACATAATTATCATCCACTCCAGGCCTGGGTTTAAAGCTTTCCAAGTTTGAAATTAGGTTTCTTCTTTCATCCCACAGCTGGGTGCCCCTTCTGGTGGAATCATCTTCATTCAAAAGCTAGCAGTTCCTGCTGTCAGACCAGAAGCAACTGACCGAGACATCTTTATCTGGATGCTGCAAAAGCCCTTGGGTAGGCCTCCTTTAGAGTACTCAGCAGGGACCAACCTTCATTCCAGAAATTGAAGGTTTCGCCATCTCCTAGGGTCGGCTGCAGCAAGCGCCAGTTGTCTGCCAGAGCTTTAATCATAGAACTCCAAAAGGGTGAAGGTTTGTTGTGATGCAATCTCTTTAGCGCACTATTGGATGGACCATATCTGTCCTTAATTAGTTCAGTCCACGGTCTCACCTCCCCTTGCAGAAACTTGATGGCCCATTTGAGCAACAAGGCTTCGTTGAATTCTTTCAAAGATTAATTCCCAAGCCCCCACTTTTATTTGGCTGGCAGAGTACTCCCATTTCAGTGGCTGCAGAAATCTGCCTTCATGCTTGGGGCCTCTCCAAAAGAACCTCTTCCTCAGTACATCCAGGCGCTTCCACACAGATTTTGGAGCTTTGAAGATAGAAAAATAGAAGACAGGGATGGAAGTGATCACTGAATTAAGCAAGATGAGTCTGCCACCCTTGGAAAGGATCTGCTATTCCATCCTGCTAGCTTTATAGAGATCTTGTCAAAAAGGCAATTCCAATCTCTTTTCTTCATTCTTTAACATCTCAGGGGCAATCCCAGATATCTGATGGGGAGGCAGATGCGAGGGGTCCCCAGAGTAGCAGAGATATCTCCTTGCTCAGCCTCAGCTAACTCAAAGCACACCAGATTGGATTCTCTCTATTCAGCCTGAGACTTGAGATGTCCCCAAAAATGTTGACCATAAGTGCATATGCTTCATCAATGAATCCTTCCACAAAAAAAATCGTATCATCCGCATATTGAAGTATAGGGGCCATTGCACTCCTGTTAGAGAGGGAGTATCCTCTAATAATACTTGCCTCAGCAAGTTTACAAGCATACCATGCCAAGTTGTCAACTGCAATATTAAAGATCAAGGGTGCCAAAGGACAACCCTGCCTCACCCCACATTGAGGTTGTATCCAGGCACCACAAGGCTTCCCATTAATCAAGGGGGTGAAAGAAGCTATTGAAATGCACCTTTTCATCCATTTAATCCGAAGAGGAGGAAATCCTCTCCTTTTAAAAACTTCCCATAGGTAGGGCCAACAAATAGAGTCATAAGCTTTGCGAAAGTCAACTTTCCACATAAAAGCTCTACACTTCCTCTTCTGCCACCCACACACCATCTCCTGGGCCATGATGAATGATTCTTGTAAAGACCTGTTAGGGAGGAAAGAAGATTGAACTGGGTGGATAACCTCCTGCAAGACAGGCCGTAGCCTATTTGCCAAGACCTTACTAATCACCAGGTAGATGGAGTTTGAGAGGGCTATGGGTCTGAAGTCCTGAAATGACTCTGCACCTTGTGTCTTTGTCAGCAAGAAGAGGAAGGACCTGTTGATTTTTTCAAAGCCAAAGTTACCTTCCTCACACTCCTTGATCACATCCATTACCTCTGTGCCCACAACACCCCACATCTCTTTGTAAAAGAGGACTTGGATGCCATCAGGATCAGGAGAGCCTTCATTGTTAAGGTCTTTGATGGTAGCCATAGTTTCATTCTTTGTAATGGCTGCTATCAGGCTAGAGATCTGTTCTCCAGATAGTTTGGGTAAGTCACTTGCTGCCATTCTCCATTGGCCCCTCCCAACAGCCCTTGAAGAGTCTCTAAAATACTTGATGGCCTCGGCTCTAATTCCTGAAATTGAAGAAATTCTCTGCCCATCTTTAATTATTGAAGAGATCAAGTTGAATCTTCTACGAGAACTGGTAGCCAAGTGGAAAAACTTGGTATTAGCATCCCCCTCTTTAAGCCATAGCTGTCTAGAGCATTCCCTCTAGTCCATCTCCAACTTCAGGTCTTCTTCAGCCACCACCCCCTGCCACCATCTTTTGTTCTTGAGGTCCTGCTCTGTCATCAGGCTAGTGGCCTCTTTAGAATCAAGCTTTTGAATTTCCTTTAAGGCCTCTTTGCGTCTTTGGTGTTTCACAAAAGAAACAGCAGCTCCATATTCCTTTAGCATTTCTCTCATAGCTATCATCTTGGAAGCTAGCTTGATAGTCGCAGTGCCATCTACATGCTTGGCCCTCCACCATTGTTCAAGCATCTCTTTGAACCTCGATTCTCTCAACCAAGATTTCTTGAATTTGAAGTAGGAACCAGCAAGCACTTGCTCTCCACTGTCCCAAACTAATGGAGTGTGATCAGAAAAGGGGCGTTCCAAGCCACAAACAGAGGATAATTGGAACAAGTCCAAAAGCCTAGCATTGCCAAAGAATCTGTCAATTTTGGACATTTGGCCACTCCCATTCCTCCAAGTAAATTCAATGCCAGAAGAAGGGTACTCTCAAGCCTAAGGTTTGAACCAACAATTGAAAACCAGTGGTTGCACTATCAGCCACACCATTAGGTCTATCACTCCCCATCAACATAGTTGAAATCACCTCCTACAACCCAAGCAGCCCCATTCACGAAATCAGCAGCCATATTCCAGTCCTCCCACAATTCATGCCTTCTGCAGGGGTCACAGGGTCCATAAACACTTGTAAGATAGAGTTCACACCCTCCCTGGGTTTGTTCAAACTTGCAGGTCAGCAAGTGTCTAGCCAAAGATACCTCATCCAGCTGTAGCACATTCTTCTTCCACCAGATAGCTACACCCCCAGATCTGCCAGTTGAGTTAATCATCACAGAGTCATTTGCATCCCTAGCTTTCATATCAACCCATGCCCTATCAGTTTCATTATCAATATGTGTTTCTTGGATAATGGCACAATCAATTTCCCATTCTCTCATGTGTCTTAGGAGAGAAGCCCTCCTACTTCTATCGCGCAACCCACGCACATTCCATGAAAGGATCCTCATTTAGCATCTTGGACACCCTCCTTCACAACAGAAATTCTGCTGACCTTCATCACAGCTGCAATGGCACACTCATCAATTTTTTGCGCAGAGCTATGTCTTCTCTGTCTAAGTTTATAGGGAGGTCTCCCCAAACAGGTCTTGGATGCAGTTCCTGAGTCCAGCTTCAAGCCCTTAGCTACAGGTGGGCTGTTTTGCAAACTTAAGGTATTTACAGGAATCTCCTGTAGTGCACAGTTACCAAGAGTATTGGCTCTTGATTCCTCTGCTTTCATATACTCTACCATATCCTCATTTATCAGTGCCACATCCATTCCTTCCTTCTCTTCCTCTGCCATACAACCTTCTAGCACAGCTACATCCATCCCAGCCTCCAAGTTTTCTGCCAAATCCTCCTCTACCATCGCCACACCCATCACATCCTCCAGGTACTTGCACTTATTAGGCTCAGGTACCTTCTCATGTGTTCCACGATCAGGCTGTAGTGTTCTTGCCTTAGCTTGTAGCACCTCAGCATAAGAAAGGTTATTATGATGTGAATTCTCATTCCTGTTAATTATAGAGAAGTTCAAAACCAGCAACCAGGAGCTCCCCCAACATCAGAGGATCAACTTCTCTGGAACAGACCCTACCTTGAAGACATCCACCCAGACGTTCAACACGCTACCATCTCCTTCAATCAGGCCAACCTCAACATCTTCTGCCAATGTAGCAAACCCTGCTATCATAGCTGCCACCACCTTTTTTGATCTTAAATGCAATGCTAAACCCTTGATTCCAAGTTTGCCTGATTTTGAGGCTATTCTCTGGGGTGGTCGCTCAGACAGTGATCCATCAAAAGGGGAAACCAACCTCCAAATCACCATCAGCCCACCCAAATCACTCGATCGAAAATGCAGACGCTCAACATCCATCATCCCCAAACCGAAAAGCACAAAATGCATAGGGGATAGGACTGCAATCTTCCAAGCATTTGTCAAAAGAGAGAGAGATCTTACCAACTGATGAGCCTTCTCCAAGGATAGATTGCCCGTCATCACTTCACCAATCAAGGCCCCTTGCAGCACCAGCTCTGCCACCATGATGTCCTCGCTCGTAGGTATCTCCACATCCGAAGTATGCCCCCCCATAAGTAGGAGGGGGAAGAGGAAGGGATGATTGCATTTCAACCTTCTTCACCCAATTGCCCATGCGCATCCTTCCCCTAGGTTGTCCACTGTTAGTCATGCAGGTGTCACGTTTGTGGCCATACCCCCAGTAGGCCAAATAGACCAAAGGGCGGTGGCACACCAATGCCATATGTCCACGGCGTCGACAGCGAAAGCATACAACATCCTGGTTGCTCCATGGTCGCCCATCATTAGCCCATCTTCTATCTGCAGCCCTAGCTCCTTCAGCCACTGGCACGCCTCTCTCCTTTCTCCTCCAAGATCTCGATCTCTAGGTCATCCAACCTCCGTCGCTGGCGATGCTCTCTTCGATCCGCCTAGGGTTCTTCATCTCCGGTCCGTCTCACTAATGATGAAAAACACTAGAATTAAATTAAAAATCATGATAAAAATGTTGAATTCAACATTAAAACATAGTTAAATAGTTTTCAACCAACACATTTGCTGTCAAAAAATTTCAAATAGACTTTACAAGCTCTTCAGTTTAATTCACAGCAAAATAGAATCACTACATGCTTTTAAATTGTTATTCTAACATCAAATTGCTCGAGAGACTTGATTAAAACTCTAACATGATCAAGATTTTCTTTTCATTATCTTCATCAATCAGTCCTGCCATTTCTTCATGTAACTATTACTGTTAAAGTATCTTCAAACCAATCCAAAGCCTAACCCATGCATTCCAAGACCCTTTCAAATATCAGTGATATAGAATTATGTAACCTCTATTATAGAAAACTCATTACAATTCAAGATCATTCAAGACTCACTTAAAACTGCTGACCGAAACCTATTCAAAAATCCATCCAAGAAACAACTGCCACATCTGACAGATGACCTCTCAAATCTGAATTAAGACTCCAAACATCAAAGAAATCACTCAAATGTGTTCTATGATTAGCACAAACTATCTCACAATCTCATTCAACATATTAGTACATTAGTTGAATACTTGGAAATAAAAAATCACCTTAGACTTGGATGATGAGACTCCACATCCCAGATCTAAGTTAAAGCATTAAAACACCATGCTAAATTATCATAAACATTCCTTTGAAGATCTGAAACTCTAAAAAAAATCCGATTAAGGCTCAATAGAATCCAAAAACACTAAATTGATCTCCTCCTTTTACTATACATAGCGTGATGAAGAGGATTCAATTCAGGCTTTCAAATCATCTTAAAACCAAACTCAAACCTTCACTAGGATTCTTCAAACCTAATCCAACTCTCAAATAACAGATTAAAATCATTTTCGATGGAATCAGGTTGTTGCCTACCTAGGCCTTTGATGCAGATTCACCATAATGATATGATCATCCAAACATACTACATATTATTGATCAGTGTTCGAGGTGTTTGGATGATCCTTAAAAGCCATTTGGATCATCATGAAGACCTCAACTCAATGCATCGAGTTTCATAGGTCCACGCTACCCAGCAAAGGATAAAACAATACTCAACATGAAAATTGGGTGCAAGCTCGTTAAGCAATAAAAATCAAATCAAACCGGCTCACACCCATTGCATTCAATCCAATTAAACAAATATAAGCTCAATTCAATCAATCAAAACTAATTAAAACATATTTGCTTCAAAAACTCCTTGATCAATCTTAAAGATCAAATCAGAATCAATTGACTAAATTGGATCAATTCAAAGCAGGGGGAGGGTCTTTGTGATCTTATGAATTGAGTGGATAAGCCCTCAAGTGATTGGGCACACCTTAAGTCTTAAGAGCTAAGAAGCTTCAGACCTCAAGATGGCTATGGCGAAGAGAGTGATCAATGGATTAACACAATGAAAGAGGTGAAAGAATGTGACTGTGAGATGGTGTAGGAGATTAGTGAATTGAAATGGATGGATGAGTTCATCCTCTCTGATCGGAATTGATCAGAGAGCCAGATCGACAGAGAACACTAATTACACTATTCTACGCCTAATCTAGTGAAAATAAACAACAAATCCTACTATAATGTATCTATTTAATCTATGATATGCAAGAAAAGCAATAAAACTAATCTAAGAAAGCAATTAAAATCCTAATCTAATTAGGCGAAGGAGACCTCTGGGGTAACTGGCCGGCGGCTAGAAACAATGAAAGGGGAGAAGAGCATCTAGCGAAAGAAGGGGATTCCTTGGAACCAATAGCTAGCGACTGAAGGTGAAGACTTGAGGTAGGAAGCCACTATTGTCACCAGTGGTCGAAGGAGAATAAGAGTTGTAGGGTTAGACGATGACCAACTCAGGGGGGGAGGGAGCTTGTAAAGGCTCAAAGGTCACTGGGGAGCTCCTTAAATAGGTGTTGGGTCTAGGAGTGACCTATAATCTTAGATGAGGACCTTTAGGTGTAACGGTGGGGATAGAGGTTGAGGAGTGCGAGAACTTTTGGAGGTGAAAGAGGACCGTCAGACGTGATCTCAAGACTAGCATGAAGGTGTGGGTAACAGTAATAGGAGGTAGGTGGCAGATCCATCGTAGGATCAATGAGAGGAGGATGGATGGCTTAGGAAACATGAGTTCAACGTGTTATTCGCGTTTCTGCTATAGATGTAATGGTACATTTGCCAGGTATGCCCTTGAATTGAAACATTAGAGAAATTATAATAAAAGCCATAAGTGGATAGAATGTTATATAGATAGGTCCCTGAAGGCTTACAAGAAGGTCCCTACGAGTCTTAAATGAATCCCTAATAACTTTGGAGTTAAGAAAATATAAAGAATCTTTTGTATATACAAGAACTAATTGCAAAACATCAAATATAAGGTCCTAATGATGTCAAAACTCCATGAGATTTTTATGGCATGCATTTTGAACATTTTAGAATTTATTCCAACCATTGATTTGTGAATTTGTGCTTAATTTGATGTTCAATTGACAATTTATCTCTCCATTTACATACTTATGTAAAGAATCTCTCAAAAGTGATCTAATTATGCATTTTTCACACAATTTTGATGTTTTAGGTCATTTTCCACTATACCCACACTTAACCCTTTTTTTTGTTTTAATTAATAGTGCTTTAACTAAGTTTCTAACTTAACTTTGACACTTTAGCTATAATGAGCCACACCTCATTAGAACCATCGAGGAGTACAAAGCTTACTATTAATTAGAAATTAGAGTTTCAGATTATGAAGATTTTCTCAATCATGCATCTATAGAAATTGTTTGTAATTGGCTTGTTCATGTGATGAATGATTTATTATAAGTTTTAGCCAGTGAATGCTTGAGTGTTTTGGAATCTATTTTTAGATACTAAGTTTTATTTAATAATATGATCATTGAAGAGAATTTTAAATAAATATAAAGAAGATACTTTGCCTTTATGAGATGTCTCATGTTAGGATATGAATATCCATGAGTAAGTTAAGAGGATAGGTGAGAACAATCTCTTCTAATCCGATGACCAAGAACTCTAAGACATTTTATGACTGATTCTTTTATGAAAAAGGCTTACGACAAGAAGATGTCTCAAAATAATGCATAGTGATGTGTGTATTGTGAAAAGGATCTTTGGTGAAAAGGTGACATTCGCTAATGATCTTTCCAATTATGATGACATTCAAATGTGGAAAGAGTCAAAGATCTTTTAGAAAGTTCAATGACTTCCACGTGTTGGTTATGGAATTAGTAAATTCCTTGAAACCATACAAGATGAACAAATCATAAATGATTCCATTTGACTTAGATAATGGATCTCATTTAGATAAATCTAAAAGGAGTATCTCAATGACTAAGAAATGATTTCTAAATCATTCCTCTTTATACATCTTAGCTTGGTCTTGTCTTCTTAAAATAAGACTGAACTTAGAGAAGTTCAAAGAATGATGAATGTTGGATTCCTAAAATGCAATGAGGAATTGCATTGGAGATTGCAAAGGGATATCCTCAAGTCTAGTTCCTTGATCACATATGATGTAAATAAAGATCTTGATATACAAATTTGGTATTGATTGCTTATACCTAGTACAAAGAAGTTGTAGTCTAGGATAATTCCTCTAGACATCACAAGCATGATAATGGTTATCAATGTTGCGATACTGATTACTTGAGCATTTTGACTTGTGGAATATCATATTCCTAAAAGGATAAATGCCCGATTCATAATCCAACCCAAGGAACGATTCTTAAAGGGTTACTTGAACTCATTTAAGATTGGGACATGTCCTATCCAAGGGTGTTGGACTTGGGGACAAATTGCACTATTCTTAGAGTTCACGCATGATAATGGTTGTCATTGCTGTTATGAAAAATTCAAAATGGTATTTTTGATTTATGGAATACCAGATTCCACAATGATTAACGCCCAACTAGGGTTCAATCCAAGAATAGTGCATATCAGGGGAGTTGTGGAATTCATCTTGACCATGTCATGCAAATCAATAGCTGGGCCCATAATATATCCAAGCTAGTTGGATATAGAGGCAATTACCGATTTCAATAGTGTAACGACCCGGTTCCCGAGTCCCTACGAGACACGAGAACCGGACCGACTCGACTAATCCCAAGACCTAGTCGTCCAATGAGGAAGTAACCAAAAGAGCAGTAAAATAAACCCCATTCAGCATGAATATAACTAACAGTAAGAAAGTACAGCAGTAAGGAAAGAAACTACTACAGTAGATACCACCACAACAGTAGAACAACATTTATCATATAACATGAACTGCAGGTAA
The DNA here is from genome assembly GCA_037157565.1 of Thalassia testudinum. Classification (NCBI taxonomy): domain Eukaryota; kingdom Viridiplantae; phylum Streptophyta; class Magnoliopsida; order Alismatales; family Hydrocharitaceae; genus Thalassia; species Thalassia testudinum. The sequence goes on along the minus strand of JAZHRO010000015.1, from coordinate 41,856,551 downwards.
AGAAAAGTACAGCGGAAACAAGAACTACTCACTATAACGGAAATAAAGAGGTACAAAAGACAGTAGTAACTCTACTGGACCCTACTCGGCCCAGCGTCCTCTGCAGCCGCTGACCCTGGCTGCTCAACACCTGGTCCTGAAAAAAGTAATGAGTGTAACACGTCAGCAAAACGCTGAGTAGAGTGGCAACTAAAACTAAAGACAACAGTAGAGTGTACAGTAGCTGTTATGTTCTATTACTTTCTTTATTTACATCTTTCAATTGTCTCACTATTTCATTTATTTCTCAGATCTTTTACTTGATCTCGAATGTTCCTCGTGGGAACGATCTTGATTGCAGTCTTTTCCAAAAAGTAGAAGTAGCACGTGGTGCTCTCCTGGCTGGGAGAGTCCCCCGTGGTGATCATACCCTCTGTCAACCACCCCAAGGTCACTAACAGACGTAACGGTGACTACGGCACGCGCGATAAACGCACAGGTAGCTAACCCGTACTGGCACGCGGTCAGTCGTTTCCGTTAACGGGTGCGCCCAAAGCACAGCACGGAACCACTCCAGGGCAGAGCCCTCTCAGTAACAGGGGTCCAACCCCTCCACAGTAACCAAACCGGGGCCTTGCCCCTCCACAGTCCGCGCACCCTCGCCTGACTACCCTGGTTTGCCCCAGCGGGCCTAACAAGTCGGTGTGGGAGGCTAGCAGAACCCCGGGGCCCGTGGGGTAGCTAGTACCTCCCTACACTAGTAGCTCTCCTCGGTACTACGTATGCGAGGGCCAGCAAGTCGGTACAGAGTGACCAGTCCTAACCCCGGGTCCCTGGGGCAGCTGGCTCCGCTCTGCACTAAACAGGGGGACAGTCGCTCTCCTTGGTACTCCGTACTCAAGGGCCAGCTCACTTCCCCAAAACTATTCCATTCACTTTCCAGGAGTTCTACTCCTACTTCCCCGTAGGGTTCCATCCTTTTTACTCAAACATCCAGGTTTCACTTTCCAGTTTCACATTCTTACAATCCATGTTCTCAACCACGTTATCTATTCACAACAGGCAGCTGTTAATTCAAATTACAGGCAGCTTTTTATCTCTTTCCATTTTCCAAGACTGCAGTATTATACATTCCACTAATTTTCCCATCCTAGGATTCATGCAACACCTAGGAGCTATCATTCCATCTATTTCTTATTCCTAGGGTTCATGCAATGTCCTAGGTTCTATTTATGGTTTCATAATTTAACGTATTTTTATAACTTAAAGCCACTCTACCAGGTACAACGGGAGTAATGGGGGTGTGATCGGGAATCCCGCGTGCCTCCGCGACTCCCAAGATTGCAACTGAACGAGGTCCTATCACAAGGATCAAACACAAGGGAAGTATCAAAATAGTGTATAGCTACTGTAGACGGGTAGAGGAATTAATTCTGAAAAGAACGCAACTCGAATTGCGGAAAACGGAGCCCGAACAGGCCCTAAACGGGTCGAAAACGACGACACTGTGTAAAATCAGACGTCTGGAACTTCTTCCAGACGTTTTAAAAAGTGCATCAGAGAATTACCTGCTCAGCGTGGTTTCCCAGATGTCCAGAAGTCTGCGGGGACGTCTGGCCTAGCTCACAGACGTCCGATGGTCACCCCGGACGTCTGGAAGTCACTTCCGCCGTCTGGTACAACTTCCAGATGTCTGATTCGCAAAGGATGGCGAATCAGCGAGCCTGCGCACAGCCAACTCCCTCCCTCAGTACGGTCAGTCGACAGGAAGGAAGAAGAAAGTGGAAAACTCACCTTTCAGACATCTGTATGATCTTCCAGACGTCTTCCACGCCGTCTGTCTATAAACCCAGACGTCTGATTCTGGAAATTTTTCCAGAACAGGGCACCGCTCGGCCTCCGCTCGCGACGACGCCCGCGTCGCACCTCGCGCGTCTGCTACTCAGACTGCAGCAGGTCCCTCTTCGCGTCGTTCCGCGCCTCCTGTGCCCTCCGCCGGCCAGCCAAGCCGCTCCGGCGAGCTTGCCCTCATGGCAGAGCTCTGCCCTCGCACGTCGCACCTCCTCCGCGCTCACTGCGGCCTCCGCTGCCGCCCTCGCGCTCGCTCGCTCTCGCGCACAGGAAGGAGAAGAGGAAGGGGACGGTGGAGACGACAGGAGGGGAGCCGTGGCCTTTTAAGGCCGCACGAGGAGGAGGGAGAGAGAGCAGGGCAGGCCTGCAGCCGCAGAGAGAGAGGGAAAAAGAGAGAGAGAGAGGAATCACGGGTCTACGCGCACAGGCATGCAGACGAACCTCTCGTGCGAAAAATAACTGTTTTACAGACGTCTGGAAACGATCCCAGACGTCTGGATGTTCTCCCAGACGTCTTAAAAGACGTCTGGGGCACGCGTTCGTTACAAATAGTCATGCGGGATATGGAAGTGTTCCTATACCTAAACGAGAATTTGTAAGAAGTATTCAACTTGAAGGATATTAGATTCCATGAGATAAATACTTGCAGTGAGATTTAGACTAATAGAAAGCATGGAATCTTGAAAGGTTGTTGGAACCTAATCAAAATCCAAAATCAAATATAAAGGGAATCGATTTTGACAAATGTGCTCAACTACTTGAAAAGATTTCAAGATAAAAAAAACATACACGTGAAATTTTGGATTAAATATATCAAATTTTGGATCTCATATCTCTTTTGGGCACAAGTTCTGAACTTGCATGCCCAACAAAGATTGCCTTGGTAGTTGCCAAAGGTTTGTGACATGTGCATGGTATTGAGTGCTCTCAGCATGAAGGTTTCATCTGCCTGCCAAGAAAAAGGGAGTCCTACGGAGCCAGGACTTATTATAGTAGGGACAACACGTGGGGTGTTGTACTATGATGTCCCATCAGGCATATCTTAATACTTGTACTGGGGATCCTGATGAGAGATTCATCATGGTTCCTAATTATCACTAATTAGCTATTTTCCCTATCTAATTACCTAAGAATATATTAAATACATGGTTAATTATACTATAGGGGTTAAAATACCAAGAACTTGCAAAATAAGTCAAAAATAAAAAATTAAAGATCAATTAATCTATATAATAATTTAATTAATATTTGGACTCAATTAATAATCATTTAGCAAGATATTTAGTATTTAAACTAACTTAATTAGTTTAATGACCTAAGTATGTAATTAACTTAATTAAACTAATCATTTAAATAAATATAGCTAAAAAGGGTAAAAACATAATTTCAAGGCATAAATATAATATTTACCTAATTTATAATGATATATAAAAAGTTAAAAAAGGAAATAAATTAAAATAAGTCTTAAAAGTCAATGTTTATGTTTAGGTCCCTAACTCCTACTTCACTTGAGTCCTTATTACAAATAGGTCCTTTTAATTACATTCATGCCCCTGTGTACAGTTCTTCTTCTTCAGCTTCAACTGTGGATGGCTGAGAGATGCCAGTGCTCATACCCTCCGATGATCGCTGATCTTACGTCCATACGCCATCGTTGTTTTCGCTGGTTATTCGCTCACCCTCTCCTCTAGATCCAACTGCTCTGATCTTCCATATCCTAACTAACTCTGGCGCGATGACTTCATCATCGCCAAAGACAAAGATGCCTAATTCGATGTACCTGGACACAATCGTGTCAAGATACCTTCACCTTCACCTTGATTCGCACCTATAAATAAACCCCCTACCTTCGATTTCAACAATTAGCTCGCTTCCCTCTTCCCCAAGCTAAGCCAATGATAGGTTATTCCTCCAAACCTTTGGTGACCTCTCACCCCTCTATTAGAGCTTCTCCAATGGTGGAGCTTACGTCCCTCACCTCCTCTTCCTCTCCTACAGTTGTAACAGGGCCTGGAGCGCACCACCGATCTCTCTCTTCACTTCAATTTCTTGTCACAGAGCCTTCTGTCTCCCCCTCTAATCTCGTCCTCCGTTAAATGCCATCGACAAAGTTCATGTCATCTCCTTCATCTAGATAATTTGTATCTAGCTTAGTTCTTAGTGTAGTTTGATTTAGCATAGTTAGATGAGTAGTTAACCTAGTGTTTAGCTTAGTTTCAATGTCATCTTCCATAGCTCCAGCAAGCCAATTTTGGCTCACCAAACCTTCTTTCATCCTTTATATTACTTAATCACCTTCCTCATTCTTCCACGATCACAATCCACCTTCTCTCCTCTTAATTTGATCACCTAACATGTCTATTCCACTTCAGCTTCACTGGACACCGTTGTCTATGGCGGAGGTCTCCAGCCTAATCCACACTCAATAGGGGCCCTCCATCACCTAATCACAATATTAGGGCCCCATTCCACTCTTTAATTAGCTTTATTAACACCTACACACTAAACATGCAATTCACCCTCAACCTCTGAGCTCGCTGTCCATGGAGAACTCAAAGGAGTGATCTCACTTAATTAACCACATACACACCATCACATCACCTTCCTAATAATTTCCCCTTACTCAATTGAGTGAGAGGACATCTCTTGAGTTCAGGCGAAATCAAGATGCATTCATTCTATGTTCTTTGATAACTTAGGTTCATGATCAATTGTTGCATTAATTGAGGAGTTCTTGAGGTTCCTAATAACCTCAGGAATCGATCAAGATCCTTTTTGAAGCATTTCATGGAGATTTGATCTCTAGATACAAATCAAGACTTTCACCGGAGCTCCGGTGATTCCAATTTAAACCTCAGCCTTCCATACATCTTGAGTAGCTCTAGAACAAGTTTTTATGTTGTGAGGATTAAATTAGCTATTCAAACTTGTGTTTAATTGATTTTATCCCTTTGTTGACCTTTGTCTTCTCCAACTCCGACAGAGTTGGAGAGACGAGTTCTTTGAGGTTTAGACACTATAAATAGATTCTGAAGCATGATCAAACCTCATAAAACCTATTCTAGGCTTTAATTAGGACTGAGAACTTCTGGTTTCTTCTGTCGATCAAACTACCAACTGAGCTCAGGCAGAGAGGCCTCAGAGCACTTGTTAAGTGTTTCAAACTTAATTTTGAGTTGTTGAATCAATTCCTGAGATTGATTTAAACCTATTCACACTTTCAATTTGATCTAAGAAGCTCTAATTCGGAAAGTCAAAATTTGACCTTTAGAAGTTAACACAGAGCTACTTTTGAGGAACAAGGAAACTCTGAATTAAGGGATTATTTTAGTTTCCAATATGATTTGGAATCATTTAAAACTGGTTTAATGGTGTTTTATTGAGTTTCTATAGTGATACAAAGTTCTATTAGTATGTGTTCAAACTTGAACCCAGCTTTGTTCTTCATGCTTTTGTTGAGGTTTGAAACCAAATTTTCCTAGATCTATTCCATCTGATCTCTTTAGTCAATTTGGGAAGTTAGATGAGGGTCTAATCTATCTGTTAAGTGAATTCATGTTTGAAATCAATGTTTGTGCATTAAGCTTGAAGTTTTCAATCTTGTGAGCCCTCCTTGGCAGTCCTCGACCTCTTTTCTTCCTTAATTCGATGCAGAATGCATCTTTAAAGATATTCAAACTCTCAGATTAGAGGGTTAATCCTTCTGGAGGTCAATTGACCTCTAATGTCATGCCTAAAGCTCGTTCCAGCCATGATGAATAGTGCTGTGTTCATGTCTTCGATCTGTGGATCATTTTTTATCCAAAATTCTAATTGAACAAAAAATTGGAAAGCTGAAATCTTAAGCTTTCTTTCAAGCCTTAGATTACCTTGATCAGTGATCGGAGCTGGCTAGAATCATCATTTGAAGATTAAGCCGACAGACGCTGTGTTGGGGAGAGTCGACTAATTTTTGTCCCACATTGGGAATTAGTGAAGCGCTACATGCATATATAAGGCAATTGTGAACCCAGCACTTCAGTCGTCAAGCGTTGGGCGCACAATACCTTCTGACCATACTGACCTTTGAGCGCGCATGCATGCACGTGCGTATGTGTGTGTGTGCACCTATGTGCATGGGCTCGGGTGGGCGTGAGCGATTTATGGGTCTGATTGGGCCCGATACTATGCAATTGAATAGGCTAAAATCCACCACTAATAACTAGGATCTATTTGAGTAAGGTTTGGTCCCACCCTATGGGTGCTGTATATTCTCGAAAGAATCGGTCCGCGCATTAACTAAATTTTTGGTTAAGAGAGAAAAACATGGGTTAAGGGTTGAAAATAACCAAGTGTGGAGAATGAATGCGCAGTAAGGGTTAAAGAAAAGAGTCTAAAGAGAAGGCTTAAGAAGAGAAGTTAAGAGTTGAAGTTAAGAATGTAGGGAGAGAGATGCACGAGAGAGAGAATGAACTAAATGAGAATTAAGAGAGAGAGACATCTGAAATGTAATTAGAAGTTTGATCTTGACATTTAAGTCGTCTAATTCCTTGAAATGACGTCTGATAAGCAAAGATTGAAGGTTGACATAGTTAAAGTGTTGATGAGCTTTATTGTACAAAGGAATTCGTATTAATGTAAACATTTATTTTTATGCCTTTATATTTAGTAACACTCGTAATAAACATTTCTTTTCTTTTGCTATTCATTGTAAAATCTTTGATGTACAAGTCTTTTATTAATGGAATAGTTGCATGATTTCATGTTCAATTCTATACGCAATTATTCATGTTCTTAACATATATTGTAATTATTGATCTAATTAATTAAGTAATTAGTAATACTATGCTTTAGAATTAAAATGGTGAATTTATTAAGTTTATGCCTCCTAGTGAACGACCTGGACTCAACAAGTTAAATGAATTAAAATCTAAAATGTTAGGTTATCTTGACCCTATATTACAATTAACGATAATGATTTAACGAATCAAGTTAACCTAAGTCCATTCTTTATGCCAGTAATTAAGACTAATAACCTTAATTAACCGTATTGGGAATTGTACCATCAGATCCCAGAATGGAAAGAAGCTATTTCTTCCTATGTAGTTCGGGTCTAAGTTGTTCATTTCCTTGATTTCTTCGTTAATTGATTTTCTAATCATTGAGTTGTTTATCGAATCGAAGAAAATTTTAAAAAGACCTATTTTCATGCTTCCACAATGCCACTAGAGTTGAATTGTTCGATACTGTTGTTAGGGCTGATTCGAGGGTTTTAAAAGATGCATTCGTTGTAGTAATAATTCCTCAAAAATAGCTCGAACAACAGATAAAATTTATAACTCGAATGTCAGAAATGAAATCCGAGGTCATTCGCTAGGAGCAAATATGGAATTCACTCACTAATCTCAACAATTAATGTAAATGAGCACAATTAATTACTCAGAATCTAATATGCAATGTATGGCATGAGTTATATGATGAGTCAAAAAGTAATCTAGACAAAATAATGGTGATTTGGATCACCAATTATTAGTCTAACACATGTAGCAAATACTCAAATAATATCAACTATTCAACCAAAGTGCATAGTGCACTCCATCAGATGACAGAGTCTTTAACCAGATGACTTAAGTCAACCTTGCTACAGTGCCAAAAGGGCACTGTACTTCTTCTTCTTCTCATCTTTCTCCGCTCTATCTTCTTTCTTCTTCTTCTTTCTTCTGCCCTCTGCTTTGCCTTTTCTTTCCTTTTTTCTTTAGCTATGTCTCTTATGCACAGGGGGCACCTTGGATTTTTGGCTAAGTGTCAGCCAATACACAACAAAGAAAAACCCCCCCTTAACCCCGCACTCTCTATCTCTTCCTTCTCCTCTTCCTCTCTTAGGGTTCTCCTCTTTCACGCCCTCCCAGGGCCATGCACAGTACCAGGTATTCGGGTAATCGAATCAAAGTGCACTCAAGACCAGGGCTGCGGGTGTGGATCGCAGTCGAGGTGTATGATAAGACCCGTGCCATCAAAACACTTTAAGACGTCTGGGAGTTGGATCAGACGTCTGGCCAGACGTCTAGACATCTTCCCAGACATATGGAAATCAATTTTTGCGTGCGTACGACCCCGAGTTTGCGCGCGCGCCGCGTGCAGACTGAGCTCAGCTGCATTTCTTCTCTTTCTTCCCTTTCTTCTCTCCCCTCACCAATGATAGAGCCCTCCCCCGCGCCTACATATACCCCCCTCCTCTCCCTCACGCCACCCCACTCCCATCCACCTTCTCCTTCCTCCAGCGAGAGCAAGAGAGAGAGCGAGCACGACGAGTTGCAGCCGAGTGCAGCGGCGGAGAGGGGAGGAACAACGAGGGGGAAAAGAGGAGAACGTGAGCCGAGAGAGAGAGTTCGCCAGAGAGGCTCACAGCCGGTCGATGTGCACACGATGGAGGGGTATGCTAGGGAGGTTTCCCCCGATGCTGCTGCAACTAGAGCAGCGGATGAGCGAGCATGGTGTGGCCTCGCGCAGCAGGAAGAAGACGAAGGAGCTTATGTTTCTGGGATTTTTCCCAGAATCAGACGTCTGGACCTACATCTAAACAACGTGGACGACGTCTAGAGGAAGCTCCAGACGACTGAGAGGTACATCCTGTGCCCTATGCTCCCTTTTTGCGGATACGGCCATGCAGGTCGTTCTGCCGAGGACTCTGATACGTGCCGTGTTGAGGAGATTACGTTGTGCGTGTAGGATTCGTTTCTGGAAAGCACGAGAACACGCCCTCCCATGCGGTTCAGACGTCTAGGCGTGGCACCAGACGGTTGAGAGAGTCTCTAGACGTCTAGAGGGATAGTCGGACGTTTGGAACTAGGTCCAGACGGTTCAGCAGGATCCCTGGACGTCTGAGGAGCAGCGCAGAGTGAGGTATGGATATGGACCCCTTTTAAGACATCTGGAAGATGTTCCAGACGTCTGATTTGAGTATGGATTGTCGTTTTTGACCTAATTAGGGTTCGTTTGAGGTTAGATTTCCGTGTTTAAGATTCCATTCTTCTTCGTATAAGTTCCTCTACTTGTTGGAATGCTTTTTATCATGTTCCAAGTGGGTTCTTGTGGTTGATCCTTGTGTTAGGACCTCGTTCGATTGCAGATTTGGGGGCTGCAGAGGCACGTGGACCTGCCGATCACGCCCCCATTACTCCCGATTTTGCGGGTAGAGTGGCTTCCCCTAGTTAATTACAAACATAAAGGCATATCTGGAATGAATGTTAGATCCTAGGGTGTGCCATGAATCCTAGGACTAGAAACACTAGATTGAATGTCAGATCCTAGGGTATGGCATGAATCCTAGGACCAGAAACACTAGATTGAATGTTAGATCCTAGGATATGGCATGAATCCTAGGGCTAGAAACACTGGAATAATTGTATGGAAATGCATGAATTGCAATCTTGGACGAGTAAATAGAATAACAATAATTGCCTGTAATTGGATAACAGCTGCCTGTGAATTGTAAAGTACTGTTGTTAGCAACCGTTGCATATAATTCCCGTTGTTGCAATTAAATACAAGCTACCTGTATACAAATTGGAAATGAAAGATTGAATGTTGGAAACACAAGCTACCTGCAAATAAACCCAAAATGATGAAACCTAGTATGGCTTGGCCTGAGAAACATGAGCATGAACCCTACGGGAAAATAGGAGTAGAGCTCCTAGAAGTAAACGGAATGGATCTAGGAATGTGCTGGGAAGTGTGCTATTCCTTGAGTACGTAGTACCAAGGGAAGCATATGTTACCTCTTAGTGTCGAGGGGAGCTTGCCTCCTTCGGATCGAGACCTGGGGTAGGTTTGGTCACCTTGCACCGACTCTTTGGCCCTCGTGTACACTGTACTGGGGAGAGCTACTAGTGTAGGGAGGGAGCTAGCCACCCTGATTAGCCCATATTAGTGGGCTATTTAAGTATTTAAGTGCTTAGATATTAAGTTAATTCTAGCATGTAATTAGCATAAATTAGGATGTAAATAGGTTAATTCATATTTCTAATTTAATTACAAAATTCATGCATTGCATTCATTTAATCAGTTAACCAATTAGGTGCATTGCATACATTAATTTAAGTTAACATAAAAGTTGAGGGTTTGTATATAAATAATCATAATATTTTAATATTATTTTTTTCTTTCTTCTTCTTGCAGCAACGGCTGCATTTCCTTCGGCTGCCGCTCCAACTCCACCAGATGCCGCACTGAAATTTGCATTCAAGGACAAGCGGAGAATGTGGATCTGCTCTCGCCTCTCCGTTCAAATTCATGCAGGCAGCTACAAAAAGAGGAAGAGACAGCCAAGCGTAGGAGGCCACCATCCCAACAATCCACACAGTGCAGAGAGTTCATCTCGTCCATTTCACCATCGTCGGCCTCAACTGCGGCAACGAGCCTCCACCACCATGGGCATGTGGCGTGACAGGCCACACTGCCATCTGGAGCTCGTCTGCATCACTGTGCGTCACCAGAATCAACATCACCACCCTCGCCGTCATCACCAACAACCTCCACAACTGCTACTGCAATTTCACTCCTCAGCCAGTTAAGACGTCCGAGAAGTTTCCCGGATGTTTGATGCTTCGACCCCCCCCACTCCAACAGCAACCGGCCGATCACTTCACACTCGCGCCTCCGGTTGCACACTTGCGCTACACCTCCAGCAGCATCCATGGTGCAAACCCTCGCTGCACAAGATCGCCTTCACGCCCGCTACACCGCACACCCCTTCCATCCTCTAGTGCCTTCCGCGCGCACCCTGCGCCTCACCCCCACTTCACGCCCTCATCACCTCTAGCTTCCAATGCCTCTCCAACCTGCACCAGCAACCACCCTTGCTGCACTTCACTTCCAACGTGCCTGCAGACCGCGCATTGCCTGCAGCAGCATCCGCCTCCACGCGTGCACCCTGCAGCACCGGCCACCAACTCCTCACCTGCGTGCGTACATAGTGCCTCCAGCAGGCGCGCGTTCTTCTCTGCGCGTGCACCACCTGCAGCGCCAAGCCCACCAGCAGTTCAGCATGAACCTGCCTCCAGCCTGCAGTGCGCCCACTCCAGCGCTCCCGCACCTTCCGCCTGCAGAGCCTCTCCGCCATCTGCAGCGCCCCCCCGCATCTGCAGCACCTTCAGCAGTGCATGCGGACTCAGTGCGCGCAGTAGTAGCCTCTACGCGCACCACCTGCAGCAGCCTTCACGCGCGCACAGCTGCCCCTCCTTCAGCAGGTGCAGCCATCGTCGAAAGCCACCTTCTCCGGAGCTCCATCCAGCTGGCTCCGGCCACCTCTCGACTCGCCGTCACCATCGCTGCGAAGCCCTCGGTCCAAAGAACTTCCTCTATGCTTCATGCCTCCAACCGTTCCTTCCTCTTCGCGCACGGCCAAGGGGAAGAAATCCCCTGTTTTGCTACAGTAAAAGGGCTATTAATATTTACATTTTCTGCCATTGCCAACTTTTATTGATATTTTATTGAATCTACATTGCAAAAAATATCCTCTAGTTGTTCAAAATTGCCATTTCATCATGTTCTCTTGATTCCACCTTAATCTGAAGGCAGATTTGGCTCAATTCTCATCTAAACTAACTACGAACATACATTTTTAACTGGTGCGAATTTAAATACGTCATTGCCTCCCTGTGGACACGACCCGCTCTTCTGCGAGTGGTTATTTTAATTATTGATTAGTTGATTTTTCCATCACATAAAACTACAAACGACTTGAAAAGCGAATAATCGACTCGTCAGAATGGCACCGTTGCTGGGGAGGCAACAGGCGCAATAATTTCACCTGTTTTATTTTTTATTATTTCTCAATTGCACAGTGATTTGACCATTTATTTTTTTTCTGTGCGAGAAATTTGTGAGAGGAATCACCATCGTGAGAGGCGACCCTTGACGTCGCCAGAGGAGGAATTGATCGTGCTACCTTGCAAAGGAGGAGAAGGACGAGGACGCGACGTACATTTAATCGCTAATTTAATTAGAGTAGGATTAAGACTTTAGATTTAATTTTTCATTGCATTTGGTTTGAAACCCTTGTTCTGGGGTATATTCTGAGGGGTTTGTTCCCCGATTTTGTTTTAGGCCTGTGTTGGGCAATCTTTGAGAGCCTGTTCCCTTTTTCTTTAGATTTAGGTTTTTTGTTTATTTTGTGGATTGTTTACTTTTATTTGCCTATGCATAAGTAGTTAAAAAATAAAAAAAAAAAAGAGCTTCCTGCTAGAAGCTGCCTACCCCTAGGACGAACCATTTAGGTCTGTATGAGCAGCCTCTAGATTTACTTCTCTGCATTGCATGCATTCTCGTATCGTGGATTGCTGGAAGCAAGGTACGCATTCTCTACTTTGCATCCTATTCTTGATCATGCATTGCATTTGGATTTAATTCGAAGACCACAAAATTTGTCTTGAAGCGATCTAACAAGTGGTCACATATGTTCGTGAAAAATGACTAATTAAAGGAGGGACATCTAAAAACCAAGGATTTGATTTTCAAACGTGGCGTGTGATTTAAAATTCAAAATCTTTTTGTGGTGAATGCACACTTATATCTTTTGCACCACGGCACTCATTTAGACACTCCTAAGTCTTGAAACGACTAGGACAAGAGCCCTCCTACCGTTGGATTCTGAAGTGTTCGGAACTTGAGATCAAAGGTTTTGTAAATCCAAAGAGGGGGATACCCTATCATAGATTTTTGGGGGTAGTTGAGAAGCATCGCGAAAGCACAGCTTCAAAGGAAGGCTTAGGCCTACTTGCATCCCTCGATCTTTCGTCTTTGGATTTGCTTTATCATTTGAGATTTAGGGAAGAATACCTAAGCTTCAACTAGGTCTTTTTAGGCATTTCGAAGGTTGACAATAAGCGCGTAATTGATTGGGCAACTTGCTTTGTCACCTACAATTTGAACTAAAGTCAAAGGCCTAAATTTGTGAAGACCAAACAAGTCCTTCTGAATTGTGTTTGTAGTGCATGCTTAGTAGGTGTTCTCTTAGGAGACAACTTGTGTTTGATCTTGAACCTGAAAGAATCTTAAGAAGAGACCTTCCAAGGGTATAAATGGTCGGTCAAAGGAGCCTTAAGGAATATTTCATCCCAACCAATCAAGCTGGCCCTGCACTACGTAGACCTGGAGGGGACAATCCTTATGAGATCAAAAGTAGTACCATATCCTTGCTGCCCTCCTTTTATGATACTACTAGGGAAAACCCTTACAGGCATATAGAGGAATTCACCGAGGTCTGTTCCACGGTGAAGCTACAGGGCGTTACTGATGACGCTCAAATGTGGACCCTCTTTCCCTTCTCCCTTAAGGACAAAGCCAAGTCTTGGTATCACACCCTTGATAATATTAATACTTGGGATGCCCTGAAGAAGGAGTTTTTGAAGAAGTACTTCCCCATGAGTAAAACCAATCACTTTAGGAGGGAAATTATGAGTTTTGTTCAAAAGGATGGGGAAGCATTCCATAATGTGTGGGAGCGCTTTAACGACTTGCCGAGACTTTGCACACCTCACCAGGTGCCTAAATGGCAACTGGTTGAAAGGTTCCACACCGGACTTAATGATTCACATAGGCAAACTGTGGATGGTGCCTGTGCAGGAACCTTTCTATCTAAGATTGAGGATGAAGCTTGGAGCTTATTTAATACTTTGAGTGAGAATTCTATTCACTTGAATTCTGCCTACATGGATAGAAAGCCCACTCTCATGCAAAGAAAGTTGGAGGCGAATGAGGCAAGCGACACCCAAAATTTAGCCTATCAGATTCAATTATTGAACCAAAACATGGAAAGGCTTATGTCGAACCCGAGTTCATTCGTATCTAACACCTCCAAATCCCAAGCTTCCGAATGCTTAATTTGCCAAGGCAATACACACTCCACTGTGGATTGCCACTTAGCCTCCTAATTCCCTGAGCTTGTACAAGCGGATTTGAATGCCGCTCAAGGGTTCCGTCCTAGACCTCGTAATGACCCTTTCTCCAACACTTATAATGAGGGATGGAGGAACCACCCAAACTTTTCATGGAGACAAGGAAATGTCTCAAATTCAGGGAATTACAAACCACAATCCTTTCAAAACCATCAAATGAACCAACCTCAGACCTTTGCCCAACCTAAGACCTCTGAGATGGATGAATTGAAGGCGATGTTGAAAACTATGCAAGAAAGTCAAAGTGCCATCATCCAATCTCATGACAAGGCTATACATGAGATGAAATCACAAATTGGACACCTTGTTGAGGCCGTTAGATAGAGGGAGACTGGGAAGCTCCCCAGTGCTGCTGAGGAAAATCCTAAAGGAAAAGGGATTGTCTTTAGGGAGCATGCTCAGGCGGTGACTATTTTGAGGAGTGGGAAAGAAATTTCCAAACCCGATGCTCCTATAGTCTCACCCCCTAAAAAACCATCCACCCCGACTTTCACCCCCACCGGAGAAGACTTGCCCAAATCTTCTCCACTTGAAATCACCTCACCGGAAGAAGTTGCCCCCGTTCCACCCCTTACTCGACATGACAACCCTTCCACCCAGAGATCGAGAGTGCCTTTCTAGAGCGCTTATCCACCTTTGGGCAGACTTCTGCTAGCTCATCTAGAGCCAAAGATAAGACAGATGAGATTATGGAAACTTTCAAGCAAGTGCAAATTAACCTGCCTTTGCTTGAAGCTATCAGGTAGATTCCATCTTATGCCCGCTTCTTAAAGGACCTATGCACGAAAAAGCGCCAATCTAGAATACAGGTCCAATCAAAAGTTGTCCTGCCTGATTCTGTTAGCTCAATTGTTCAACATGGCACACCCCTGAAACTTAAGGACCCAGGAGCCCCATACATCTATGTAGTTATTGGTGACTTACAAATTGATTAGGCTCTACTTGATCTGGGTGCAGGGGTGAACATTCTTCCGAGCTATGTGTATGAACAACTTGGGGGAGGCAATTTGAAGCCTAGCCCTGTAATCCTTCAAGTTGCTGATCAATCACTTAAGACACCACGGGGAATTTTGGAAGATGTCCTCATAAGAGTGGAGGATTTCTTCTTTCCCGTTGACTTCTTAGTTTTGGACACTGACCCTACCAACAAGCCAACCAAACCCTCCATCATTTTGGGCCGCCCCTTCCTTGCAACTTCGCATGCTTCAATCAATTGCAATACTGGGGCATTGAAAATGGGCTTTGGGAACAGGAAAATCTGGCTTAATGTGTTTGATGCTTACAAACAAGCCAGACTTGAGGATTGTTCTCAAGTTGAGGTGATAGATGACCTGATTGAAGAGGCAACTCCTGCAATGTTATGTGATGACCCCCTTCAGCATGTCATGCTAAATGAGCATTCCCATCTCTTGGAGGAATGTGAAGGGGATATACTAGAACTTGAGGAATTGCTAGGTGTTTCTGCTGAGTCTCTTCCCCCATCATTTCCGTCGAAGGTAGATCTGCTACCTGAGGAACTTCGCCATAGGGCATGGAGTGCGTTGGTGGTGGTTGTGTGGTGGATGGATGTGTGTGGTGGTCGAACAGTGAAGGAGTTGGGTAGAGAATGGTGGGTTGGTCGACAGGTGACTGGGGTGGTCGAGCGGCCCAGTTGAGTTAGGGCTTTTGGTCATGGGCGCACGTCGGAAGTTGTGGGCTTGTCGACGATGTAGATGGAGATGTGTAGCGGACGGAAATGCCTCGCTGGAGTGGTCACTGAAGATGGAGGAGATGAGGGTGAATGGCGGTGTCAAGGGTTTATTTTTAGGTTTTTGGGGTGTAAAACTAACCTAAGAGAACTAAGGATCTAATCTAACTACCTATTCTAAGTGGGCAAAAGAAGGGAGAATGATACCAAGGGTACGTCGGCGTTAGGGACATAGGTACTCCGGTAGGTGGTAACGACAACGACGATGGAGGTTGGGAAGCACCTGCTGGTATGACGTGACATGGAGGAAGGCAAGGAAGAAGAATCCGCCGTCGATATTACGGTCGGATGACGAGGAAGATCAGGAGTCACCGGATGCCGAGGAGTCTCTCAGCCGGAGAGGAGAGATGAAATAGAGGTGTTCCAAGCCAAAATCGGACGTGGAGAGGACAACGTGCACTGTGATTCCTTTCATAGGTCTCTAGAGGGTGATTAAAGCTTGGGAAGCAAGCTTCCCAAGCTTGGAAGGCTGCTAGAGTAGGAAATCAAATCTCTCATGCATTCACATGAGAGATTGGGAAAGAATTGAAGCTCAAGAATTGGTCTGATTGGAAGATAATTTCAAGAGAGATCTTTGGTTCAAATTTGAGAAGGTTTGATTGAGAATCCAGTGAGAAATCTTCGCTCGAATCTCACCGGAGCAAGGTGCATTCACACCAATGGCGATAGGGATCAGTTTGAAAAGAAGGAGATGAAGTTAGGGGGGTAAATGCAAATACTTTCAAAAGCTAGGGGTATGGGTGTGAGAGAAAGAATCAGATTGGATTGAAATGCAAACTTGGTCAAGATGATCTCCAATTGAGCCCAAATTTTGGTAAAAACCTAATTTGGACCTAAGGAATCCAATGGTGAAGTTAGATTTAGGTTTTGATCATGTTTGATAGGATAAATTGCATAATTACCCAAATTAGGGCAAAAGTCTGTCTGTATCTCTATTTTAGGTCAAGATGGGTTCTGATGATCAAATTAAAGATAGCAAATCCTAGAGAATATTTGTCTATGAATTTTATCTTGACCATAACCTCAGTAGATTAAGTGGGTCTATTTTTAGGATTTCAGATGTCATTTAATTCCTAAAATGTGCGAAAACCCATTTCTATTTGTACGGACATTCTTTTTAGACATTTTACACTATTTGACCTTTATTTAACCCCTGAGAAATCCCATGATTATTCTGCAATTGAGATATACTGTTAAAGCTGCACCTTTACCCCTATTTTACTGTTATTCTCTCAAAATGGATTTGCAATGAATTATGATCCTCTAGCGGTTATGTAGGAACATTTAATGATGGAATATGACTAAATAAAGATAGATATGGCTGATGATGACATTATCATCAGATACCTACAAGTGTCTCTCTCGGTTCTAAGTTTCCTTATTCTTTAAAGCTAGACTTTCTTTTTCATTTGCAAACTCTTAACTTGCTGGTTGCAATCAAAACATTATTCAACCTCTTCAACTTCTTGACTTCCTTTCTACTCTTCTTTAGCAATTTGACTACCTTGGTAAACTATCACACTGATGCCTCATAAGTAATATTTTAATCTAAGTCTTCTTCACCTGAAACCTTAGAATTACTTGATCTATTTTTTAGGAGGCCCTATCTCTTCTCTTATGTGGGAATTCTTCATTCATGCCATCGCGAAACATTTCTTGCACTATGGCAACATATCCATATTCAATCTCTTCAGTTGAATAAACAGAGTGTTTCCTAACTATTGATATTTCATATATGGATATAAGTTTATTTCATACCTCTTATACTAGAGAACAATATGAAACATTATTAAAACTTTATGGAATGAGGGAATGGTAAAGGATATGCATAATCTTTGCATTTGATGTTATCCACTCTTCTCTTCCAAGCTTTGTACAACCATGCTCAATTGTTCTCCATCAATTATATCCATTAGATAGTATGAATATTATCATCCTTCTATATCTATGTTCAAAGCTACAACCTCCAATGTATATGGTGGCCTATCCAATAGATAGGCTCCTCCCAAATATCATGTTGGACTCCATATGGACCATTGGTGGCAAACTTGTATCTATGTGCCTCACCAAACCTGGACAACTCTGATACTAAGTGTAATGAAGCAAAGTCCCAAGGGAATAGTGAATAGTGAATAGTGCTCCATTTATGGATTCCAACATAGAATTAAAATTATCCAATTTAACAATATCCAATATTTCTACCATTGGAGTGAAGCATGTGTATAGGATAAACATATCCAATCACAATATCTGGCCACATAATATCCAAGATGCACAAGAATCAAACCATAATGACGAGGATTTTAGGGTGGTTCCTCTTCTAAAGTTAGTCTACCACTAATGGTTATCTTGCTTAAGATTTTCATGTGACCTTAAGTCATAAATCCACTATCTGGCCAAGCTTAATTATGGGGTAACCCAACCCTTTACAACAAGACTATTTCTCAACCAATTAATCACAAGCTTGTTAATGGAAAGCTTGATCTTGAGTTGTTTCCCACGAAAGGTTCAACCTAAGTAGTTAACTACATAGTCTACAACCACTAGTCAACTAATACGCGTGATAACATGTTAAACTTCCTTTATCTAATGCATATGAAAAATTAAGTACAATTAGAATATAATATCACAATAATAGTAGCCAATCCTATAGCTTAAAAAGATTTATAACAATACTAATGCACTAGCAATATAGAGTTGATTCTAATAGGCTTTCTCAAAAATCTAAAGTGTAAGATTCATAATTATTGCAATTGAGAAGTTGTTAGCACTACCTTCTATCCTTGGAGATAAATGCTTCCTCCCTAGATTTGTAATATACTCTTTGTTAAGGATTTCTCCAAAATCTCGATGCCTCAAAATCTTCAAAATCTCAAAATCATAAAATCCCTTCTCCATGAAAATGTTAGAATATTCTCCTTAAGAATTGGAACTAGAGCACTGGAATCATAGAGCTAAAGAAGAGTGTGAACTAGAGCTCAGTTACAAAGCTTTTATATTACTTGCTTTTTTGTATCTTAAAGAGTTTCATAGGTCCTTTGGTTATAGGTGTGGAGGGGCTTCAAAGATAATACAAAATGCCCTTTATAGCAACTACATTTTAGGGACAAATCCTATCATGACCAAATAATATAATTACGAAGATCGTATATACCATATTAATCCTTCTCCATCGGCCACATTTGCCAATTCAACCTATCAAAAATTTTTGACCACTTGGATTGGCCAATTTTGTGTTATAATTTCCTACATTTTTTAGTTATTGTTTGTATTTTCTTGATATTTGCTGAATGTATTAATGAAAGTAATTGAGAAAAAATATTAAGCACTTAATCGATAATGACTTGTCACTTGAAATTCTAACTTATAAAACTATAAGTCTAGGTTGCAACATTGTGATATGCCAACAACCTCTTCAAACCACCACTGACATTAAACCCAAGGTAGAACAAAGATGTCAAAAGCAAGAAGGAAATGCTATCATCCTTCAATTATATTGCCATGGTTTTTCCATTCATATTATATTCTTTAATCTTTCTTATATGTTGATATACTCCGATTTATGTTCTCTTTCTATACCATTTTAGTTATTTTACATTTTGTATTGGACATGCTTTGACATTTGCCCAATACCTCTTTCTATATATAGAGTTGTTGGGATGTTCAATAATATGATTTGGCATTTTCTCCTACTTGGTATTAGAGTGCAGTCCTAGGATGGGTTCTGACATCCCACTAAAATACCCATGCAAACCATAACCCTAACGCTCTTCCCCTCTCACTACTACCAGCCTCCTTCGGAGCTAGGCTCCTCGGCACTTCACTGACGATAAAAGAGGCAGTGTATGGCATTGCGACAATGTAAGGGGGGCCTATTGGCCCTTGCAGCAGCTGCAGCGATGGTCCTAGTGGTTATCCCAGGCTAGGAGGCAATAGGGGGCTTTTTGATCCTCGTTGCTGCTTCTAGTAGCCACCATGCAAGTTCCACCACCGCGTAGGGCTTATTGGAGGCGCCAGTGCCACCGATGGGCCTCTTTTGACCTCTGTAGCAATCATGGGGAGGATCTCCTACCCCTATGTAGGTGTGTTGGGCATTCCCTAGGCCCTAGCAAACCTTGCTTCCTTGCATAGGGGGCATCTCTCTCGCCTTGGGCATGGTTTTCATATTGCAAAGGCCCTGGATTTCCACGTCTAAGGTCTGATCTATTCTGTTTGATGCTGCATATAATCTAAAAATTCTTTAAATCATTGTTTGGCATTTCCTTTCCTATCCCTATGGCAAGTTCCAGTTCTTCTGAAGTTACATCGAGTGTTGTTCCCGAGTCTGGGATCGATAAGAGCCTATTTTTTGGTCCAATCATCAAATTGGACGAGATCAATTATTGTTGACGATAGAGGAGTTTTAAAAATGCGTTCTGAAATGACCCGCCGCTCTTTGGTTGGATAAGACATCTGGGGTGTTCACCATATGTTTGTTCAGACGTCTAGATAGATGGCAGAATGTCTGAAAGTAAGGAGAACTGTACGTTCTTTTGCTTTTCACGCGCATGTGTTTCTTCCCCTCTAACCCCCTCACCAAAACTCTAATCACCAACTATTTAAACCCCCACACACCCACGCCACCCTCTCCATCACAACCAGCCACCGCCACCTCCATCTTCTTCCCCTTGCCGATGACCATCTTCGACACCGCCCCTCTGCCGCGAGTGTGAGCAAGGGCGTGAAGGAGAGAAGGAGAGAGTGTGAGCGAGGGTGTAAGAAAGAGGGAGAGACCTTGTGGGAGCTCGTGTGAGAGGAGTACCTTGCTGCGGGTGTGGCGACCCAAGCTCGATGGAGCTCGAGGAGGAGCTCGGGGGGAGGAGCTTGAGAGCTGGAGGGGAGGAGCTCGAGAGGGAGCCACGGTAGCTTAGAGGAGCTTGTGCAGGAGGAGTTGAGGACATGTGCGAGGAGGAGGAGCTCGCGGGCAGAAGCCTCTACCTCCTGCAGCCGCTAGAGGCATTGCTGCAGCCCCTGCAAGCGAACTTGCGGAGGAGACAGTGTCACAAGGAGTTCTGCATATTGGATCTTTTCCAGTATCAAACGTATGGAGCATCTACTAGACGTTTGGAGCATCTACCAGATGTCTGAAGCAGCAGCGGGACGTCCGGAGCTGAAGCCGGACATCTGAAAGCACATTTAATGCAGAGGTACGTGTTTCTGCACTGGTTCCAACCATGCAAATGGACACTTAGCCATTTTTGGGTCAGTACGATTATACGCAGGTGCAAGGCATTGGAAAGGCACCCAATATGCCCTTCGAGATACTTTAGGACGTCTGAGCACATCGCTAAACGTCTGAATGTACTCCCAGACAACTGGAAGGAGAGTCTGACATCTTAAACTTCCCTCAGACGATTGCAGAGGGTTCAGAAGTCTGAGGAAGCCGCAGGAAAGAAAGGTAAGGTTCTGAGCTCATTTAAGACGTCTGGGTATAGTCCCAGATGTCTGAATTTAGACAGTATGCGTATTTTTGACTCGTTTAGGGCCTAAATGGAATCGAATTTCCACAAACGAAATACTGTTGCTTTCCACTTGAGTTTCTCTACGAGTTAGTGTCACTTATATACAGTTTTGGACTTGTTTGACATGGTTGGTCAACTGTATAGGTCTCCAGCCAGTTGAGTATGCGGGACCCGTGGAGGCAACAGGACCTGCGGTTCTAGCCCCCATTCCTCTCGTGTTTCCCGGTAGAGTGGTTTGCTTTAATATCAAGTTTTAATCAAACAAAGTGCATGTTTAGAATAACTTAATTGAACCCTAGGACATGAAATGAACCCTAGGGTAGAAGCGAACGAATATTGCTTGAGCTACACTGTTTCCTTGAGATGCATGTTAAACCAACTTGTTAGCAAATGTATTAGTTTATTGATATGATGCTTTCTCAGTTAGTAAAACACGAGCTGCCTGTCATAAGAATGAAACCTGTAATGTGAATAGTGAGATCAGAATGTTGGAAAATGGAATGAACTCTACGGGGAATTAGAACTCCTGTGTATGGAAAGAACTTAGTAAGTAGACAGGAAGTGAGCTGGCCCTTGTGTACGCGGTACCAAAGAGAGCAACTGTCCCTTTAGTATAGAGGGGAGCTAGCCGCTCCTTGGGATTGAGACCTGGGGTTAGGTCTAGTCACTCTACACCGACTTTTGTTTGGCCCTCATGTACGTGGTACCGAGGTGAGATACTTAGTGTAAGGAGGGAGCTAGTCGCCCCACGATGCCCGGGGTTAGGACTAGCCACCCTACACCGGCCGTTGTTAGGCCCACTGGGCAAACCGGAATAGTCGGATGAGGGTACATGGACTGTGGAATGGTGAGACCCCTGTTCTGAGAGGGCAAGGCCCTATGCTGTTCTGTACTGTACCTTTGACGACTGACTGCATGCCAGTGCTAGAGCACCATGATCATTTATTTTGATGATAACAAAACACGTGTTATTTAACATTTGCATTTGAAGTCTTAGATTTCAGGATATTTGCAAATGGAGATGTGTTTAGACGAAGTTTGAGCTCGCATCCATGGCGGATTAAAAGAGCTTGACAGAGGAGAAGGAGCTTCATGAAGAGCAAAAGCTTGAAGAAGGAAGGAGATGAAGAATATGATAGATTTCCTTTCTTATTTCATTGTACTGTGTTTTTGCTCTTTATTTCTTTCTTAGATCTTATGTTAAAGAGCCTCAAAGTACTCTTAAAGTAATCCTAGGAATACTTGCACAACCCTAGGATACTTAGGTTTTCTGTAGAGAACTTAGAAAACCAAGTTAGTCTTCAGATAGCCTTTTTAGACATCTAAACTAAATATCAAACGTCAGATAATGACTTTTAAGACATCTGATTGTTGACTCAGACCTCCAATAACTTAGGCTGGATTTAGTTGGTTCTGTCTGATGAAATCAGACAACTAGACGTTGGACCAGACATCTCAGAAGATGTTTGATGGTTGTGCCAGACGTCCATTTAATGGAACGTTGGCTAACAAACTAAACATTAAGGAAAATAACCGTTAGGCTTCTATCAGACGTTCATAGAGGACCCCAGACATCTGATTTGTGACCGTTAAGCCTTGTTGTGAGCCAAATCACCTTTGTCAGATTATCTAGCCGTTAACCTACCTTGGGAAATCCATTCTCGCAGTACAATAGGTTTCTAAACATCCAGACCTAGTGCCAGACATTCTGTACGTCGTCTAATTGATTTACACTAGAACCCTGTTTAGGTCTGATGAAAGTTAGGAAGGAAACCCGCCTAGATTCAGATGTCTGACTTAGTTCCCAGACATCTTAAACTAGTTTTCCAAACATCTGATACCTAGACTAGACGTCTGATGACCCTATTAGAATCATAAATGACTCTGATTACAGCCTGTTTTGCCTTGGGTTTAACCCCAACGGCTATGGAAGCCTTCTAAGGCCTTCCAAAGCCTTCCTTGGCCCTCTACAAATCGAGGAGGACCCTTGCATTGCAAAAATACATCAAGCAACATGCTTTCCACATCTTTTGTGTCCAAAAGAAGTAGAAGAAGCTCTAGCTCTCCAAGCATTTGTTCCACATCTAGAGAGCTTCAATCTAGTTGCGTACCCGCTCTCCCTTCACGATTACGAGAGCGACGAAGTGCCACCACGTGGTTCACGCATCCACGTTGTCACGCCGACACACACCCACCAAAGGGAAGTTCCCTTATCTGTAGCAGCTAGATTTAACCATATACTTTGTGGCTCTATAGGTTGTATTATATTTTATCTTTGCTTGTATTGGGTATTCGCTTTGCTAATTCCAGTCTCCATCAAGGGACAAAATGCTCCTCGTGAAAAGGGGTGGTTTTGAGGTACATTACCCTCAGGTATAAAGTAGCATGGTTGTACTAAGGTTGAACTACCCTCATTTTAAGTAGTTTGTTTAGTGGATTTGATCGACTTTGTCGATTGGGAAATCCTACCTTGAAAAGGTTAGGTGGTGGTTTTCACTCGGTTTGGGTTTCCACCTAAAAATCACTTGTCCCTTTGTGTAGTTGCTTTTGTGAGATTGTTATTTGTTTTAATTTCGCATTTTTTATATGTCACGCCTATCTCACCCCCTCTCGTAGGAAATTACATTTGGTATCAGAGTAGATGCTTGCGTTTTAGAGTTACAACTAGGCAAGAAGATCATGGAGGGAAGCAGCTCTGTGACGAGGATTCTGGAGGGGTAGTCTACCACTAAACTGCCATTCTTTGACGGGAACAACTACCCATATTGGAAGCTGCGAATGAAGACATGGCTTCAAGTCAATGACTTCACCATTTGGGCTCGATGCGAGACCCCCTTCCTTATCCTGGAGAGACCCACCATGGGTACTCGCAACAGCAGATTTGGGAGCTGTCTCTGAACGCAAAGACCATGAATGCCCTCTATTGCACGCCCAACCTGGAGAAGTTCAATGGAATCTTACAATGCGCCACCGCATATGAGATCTGGTACACACTTGAGGTAACTCACGAGGGTACCTCTAAGGTAAAGTCTTCTAAAATTAATTTACTTTCACAAGAATTTGAATCATTTTCTATGAAGACTAACGAAACCTTGAGTGAGATGAACACTAGGTTCACTCTCACAGTAAATAATTTGAAAGCTTTAGGAAAGACCTTCGCCAAGAAGGAGCTTCAAGGGAAGCTTATTCATTCCCTTGGATCGGAATGAGAGCAGAAGGTTACCACCATCGAGGAGGCAAACAAGGTAGAGGAGCTCAACATGGAGGATCTCCTAGGCAATCTAATGGCCTACGAGACCTGAAGCTGAAGAAGGATACACCAGAGCCAAAATCGAAGAAGATCCTCGCATTTAGAGCCACGTCAGATAGTGAGGTAAGTTCTGATGATGAAGATTTTAAATTTTTACTTTAAAAGTTTTGCAAGTTTTGTAGGAAATCAAAGAAAGAAAAGGAGAAGAAAGAAAAAGATAGCCCGAGACGTTGCTACCACTGCAACGAAAAGGGTCATCTTCGACCTGAGTGCCCTCTTCTCAAGAAGGAGGAGAAGTATAAGAAGAAGGCATTCAAAGCAACTTGGGATAACTCAAACTCGGAGGAAGAAGAAGAAGAAAATCCTAAGAAGAATGAAACTGCTTGCATGGGTTTCATGGCCATGGCAGGAGATAGCGAAAGCGACTCCAGTAATAAGGTAAAATCTGAACTATAAGATGCATTTGATAAATTATTTGAAATTAGTAAGCTACTTAAGGTAGAAAACAAAATCATTAAAAAGAATCTTAGTTTTCTTAAAAATGAAAATGAAAAGTTAAAAATAAAACTTAAGGATCTAGAAGTTAGTCCTAACGATAATAATTTATTATTAGAAAATAAAAACTTAATCAATGAAAATAGTAAATTGATTGAGGAAAACACTAGTTTAAAATTTGAAATTTCTTGCTTAAAAACTAGTGTTAGGGTTTAGACCTTATTGGCCATGGTAGGTGAGGTAATCTCTAAACCCTATTTTTTTTTCATTCGCATATAGATAGGGGGAGTTTTTTTTTTTAAATAACCTAGCTATATTGCCTTTAGAAAGGGGAAGGTAATAACATTGCTATCTTTTTTTATGAAAAGATGAAATTAAAAGAGCATGTTTTAAGAGGGAGTTTAGGATAATTAAAAATTATAGCACCCTTCTGATAATGTCAAAAGGGGGAGAATTTTATATATTATTATTTATGGTTTTGTCATCATCAAAAAGGGGGAGCTTGTTGGTGCTAGAGCACCACGATCATTTATTTTGATGATAACAAAACACGTGTTATTTAACATTTACATTTGAAGTCTTAGATTTTAGGATATTTGCAAATGGAGACATGTTTAGATAGAGTTCGAGCTCGCATCCATGGCGGATTAGAAGAGCTTGACATAGGAGAAGGAGCTTCGCGATGAGAGAAAGCTTGAAGAAGGAAGGAGATGAAGAATATGATAGATTTCCTTTCTTGTTTCATTACACTGTGTTTTTGCTCTTTGTTTCTTTCTTAGAAATTATGTTAAAGAACCTCAAAGTACCCTTAAAGTAGTCCTAGGAACACTTGCACAACCCTAGGATACTTAGGTTTTCTGTAGAGAACTTAGAAAACCAAGTTAGGCTTCAAACAGCCTTTTCAGACATCTAAACTGAATATCAAACATCTGATAATGACTTTTAAGACGTCTGACTGTTGACTCAGACATTCAATAACTTAGGCTAAACTTAGTTGGTTCTGTCTGATGAAATCAGATGACTAGACCTTGGCCCAGACATCTTAGAAGATGTCTGATGGTTGTGCCAAATGTCCATTTAGTGGAACGTTGGCTAACAAACAAAACGTTAAGGAAAATAACTGTTAGGCTTCTATTAGACATCCGTAGAGGACCCCAAATGTCTGATTTGTGATCGTTAAGCCTCGTTGTGAGCCAAAATCACCTTTGTCAGATTATCTAACTGTTAACCTACCTTAGGAAATCCATTCCGGCAGTACAATAGGTTTCCAGACGTCCAGACCTAATGCTAGACGTCTTGTACATCGTTCGATTGATTTACGCTAGAACCCTGTTTAGGTCTGATGAAAGTCAGGAAGGAAACTCGCCTAGATTCAGACGTCTGACTTAGTTCCCAGACATCTTAAACTAGTTTTCCAGACGTCTGATACCTAGACCAGACATTTGATGAACCTGTCAGAATCATAAATGATTTTGATTACGGCTTGTTTTGCCTTGGATTCAACCCCAACAGCTATGGAAGCCTTCTAAGGCCTTCCTTGGCCCTCTATAAATACAGGACCCTTGCCTTGCAAAAATACACCAAGCAACATACTTTCCACATCTTTTGTGTCTAAGAGAAGTAGAAGAAGCTCTAGCTCTCCAAGCATTTGTTCTACATCTAGAGAGCTTCAATCCAGTTGTGGACCCACTCTTCCTCCGCAATTACGAGAGAGACAAAGTGCCACCGCGTGGTCCATGCACCCATGTTGTCACGTTGATGTATTCCCACCAAAGGGAAGTTCCCAAACCTATAGTAGCTAGATTTAACCATATACTTTATAGCTCTATATGTTGTATTGTACTTTATCTTTGCTTGTGTTGGATATTCACTTTGCGAATTCCCATCTCCATCGAAGGTCAAAATACTCCTCATGAAGAGGGGTGGTTTTGAGATACGCTACCCTCGGGTATAAAGTAGCGTGGTTGTACTGAGGTTGAACTACCCTTGTTTTAAGTAGTTCATTTAGTGGATTTGATCGACTTTGTCGATCAAGAAATCCTAACTCGAAAGGGTTAGGTGGTGGTTTTCACTCAGTTTGGGTTTCTACCTAAAAATCACTTGTGCCTTTGTGTAGTTGCTTTTGTGAGATTGTTATTTATTTTAATTCCTCATTTTTCTTACATCACGCATATCTCACCCCCTCCCGTAGGAAATTACAATCCAAAAATCTTTGGGTGACTTGATTAGGTCCATTTGACATCCTATCTCTCATCTTCTCCATCGATGCATGTTTGGGAGGAGGTCCTGAAGACCACCCTTGAGGTCTCCATTAGTTATTCACTCTTGTCGAGGCCAAGCCTCGACCTCTGTGTTTGTGCAACAACCTAATCATATTGACATTTCCTCTGATTCTAAACCCAAACCTCTAATCACAACCATGGATTAGCCAAAACAACCTAACTTTGAACCACAATAATTCTTTGATTTCAGAGATCAGATCAATGCCTTCATCAACCCACCGTTGTGTTCTCAAATGCAAGATCACTATAATCCTGCAACAGTGAAAATCGAACCACGAATCAATATCCCTGCGGGAGGACCCGAGGTGGAGCTCAAGCCTAGTATGCTACACATGACTCCAAAATTCCATGGCTTGAACTCCGAGGATCCATTCCAACACATTAAGAATCTAAAGCATCTAGCCCACACCTTTGGGGGAGACATGCAGAATCGAGATGGCTTGCTCTTAAAGATCTCCTTCTCTCTTGCCGACAAAGCTACCTACTGGTTTCAAACTTATCAACACGCGATCAACACATGGGGAGAACTTCAAACCGCCTTCCTGCAAAAATTCTATCCTATTGGTTGCATAAACGCCATGCGGCACTAAATCACACACTTCTCCCAAGGAGCAAGAGAATCTCTACACGAGGCATGGGATCGTTTTCTGGATCTCATATGTAAATGCCCCCATCATGGAGTCCTGAAGTGGGAATAAGTCCAATCCTTTTACCACGGGCTCCGTGATGATATCAAGCTATTTGTCAATGCAACCTGTGGTGGCAACATCATGGGTCAGCATGAAGATGAGATTTGGGGAATTCTCAAGAACTTGTGCAAGAACTCCCTGAACAATGAATCACTAGGTGCGTACGATCGGACATCCACTCGTGCATTGACAAACTATCGGGGGTTACACAAATCTCGAGGCCTTTCCGCATCCATTGACTTGGAGTTGGTAGCCAGTCAATTGGATAAGGTCTCCATCATTGAGAAAAAGGTGATGACATCACTCAGCATCTACACAAGACCACCTCTGCACCACAAAGCACATATACACACCCACCCTCAGGTAGGGAAGCTGCACACAATATCTGCCACTCTCCTGGGATGGATGCATATCCACCCCCATTTGATTTTAGCTTTGAAGGAAACTCCGGGACAACCTACCACAGTTGGGGGAACTCTGAACCCTTGTACCTGGATTATTCTGGGGATCCTCAGACCTGCAAGGATCTCCACGCCATCCATAACAATCCTTTCTCCAATACCTACAACCCTGAATGGCATAATCATCCAAACTTTGTGTGGTCGAGAAATAACCCAAATTCAAGACCTCAATTCCAACCTCGAGCACAAAACCCACATCCCTATCAACCCATTCAACCAAGGCCCAATCAAAATTTCCAATCTGGACCACCTAAGGAAGATCAGACATCTTTGATTCTCCAGACCTTAGTTGAGATGCAAAAACAACATAAAGAAGATACCTCTGAGCTGTGCAATCAATTGGACCAGCTGGCAAGTGCTTGCTAATCGGGTGCACTCCCTTCTCAGACTCTTCCAAATCCAAATAATGTGCCAAACCAGAGGCACATTATGAATCCAAATTAGGGCCAAGCTCACTTTGTCTATCAGGCCCATTCTGCTCCAGCTCCTGACGAGATGAGTGCTTCAACCTCTTATTCTGGATTTCAGCAGTAGACACCTATCCTCCCTAGCCTAAAACAGAATCAGGCAGGATTAAACTTTGTCGCCACCCATAGTGGCAAAGCAACACAAGACCCATCTTTTCCTAGCCACAACTTACCTGAGACTGTAGACTCTAACCCTAGATTAGTTATCCAAGGCACGCCCATCCCTGACAAAGAGCCTGAGCAAATTCCAGAGGAACCATCTGAGGTTCCATTTCCCGAGGTCTTGACCAAGGGAAAGAAGATAACCAAACCTGTGGCTCTTGAGGCGGACTTGGTCAAGCTCTTTGAGCAAGTCCAAATAAACATCCCCTTGATGGATGTGATACGCCATGTACTAGCTTACGCGAGATTCCTAAAAGATATATGTACACCAAAGCGTAAGCTGCAAAAAAAGATGGGAAACCGATCGTATTGTCAGAGCAAGCCAGCTCCATCAATTTCAGTAAGCTCCCACCTAAGGCAAATGATCCTGGTACCCCTCTGTTAGTCACGTGAGATTGATGTTTTAAATCATTGCGTTGCAGTATCTATGGTCGAGCCCGGATAGGTTGTTAATATGATGATTTTATCGTTGAAATGTGTATAGTGGTTAACCTAAATCGGGCCTAACCATCTCTTTACAAAATTTTTAACTTGGCCTACTTGATTTTATCTTATCACTTTTAGGCCCAAGGTCGAACTCAGGAAAGTGGGGTACAAGTTAAGTTTCTACGCCTTTCTTACAACGGGTCTCTTCCGTTCGTTTATTATGTTTTAGGTGTTTTTCTTATTTAGATTTTTTTTGGTAATCTTTGTCCTTGAGGCACACCCTCAAAATTGGGTTCTTGGCTTTGAGCCAAAATAGAATCAAAAACAGGTCTTGCTATTTGCAAGACGGGGTACCTGCAAGTCAAAGATTATCTTTTCTCTTTTATATATATATTTTTTATCTTTTTACTAACAAGAAAGCGAAACAGAAATAAAGTAAATACAGTATATATATATGTATATATTATATATATAAAGGGGTGGGGGTGGAGGCGGAGATGAGTGTAGCACGGTGTCGAGTCAGTCGTCGTCTGGAGAGACGCAACCAACAGGACTAGGTGCCGCGTGGAGTATGGGATGGATGGTGGATGATGTATGCGACCACGCTTTTTGTACACGCATATCGGGGAATATCATTAACTGGTGCAGATATTCCCGCGATACAGCGTATGGTAAATAATGTGAAAATATATATATATATATGTAAATATATCTATATGTATATATATATATGGTTATAAATATATAGGTATATATATATGCAGATATATATGTACGTATATATATAACTGTATATGTATATATATATGTGTGTGTGTATGTATATATAACTACATAGAGGTATATATATATGTATGTATAAGTATATAGCAATATATGTATATATAGATATATGTAGCTAAGTATGTATATATATATATATATATATATATATATATATATATATATATGTATGTATGTATGTATGTATGTATATAGGTATATGTATCTAGATATGTATATATATGTATATATAGTTATATAGTTATATAGATATATATATGTATATATGTATGTATAAGTATATATGTATATATATGTGTGTATATAGACTAATAAATATTTATATAAGTACTAATATATGCATAGATATCTGTAAGTGTATATATATATATATATATATATATATATATATATATATATATGTATATGTATGTATGTATGTATACTAATACATAAGTATATAGGTACTATTATATGTATAAATATAAGTATATATATATATATAGATATATATGTATATAAATATATGTATATATATATCAATATATATAAGTATACGTATATATATGTCTATAATAGAGTATAGGTGTGTGTGTGTGTGGAAGTGTTAGTGTAGGTGTGTGTGTGTGTCAGTGTAGAGAGAGTGCTGTGAGCGTTGTGAGAGAGAGAGAGAGAGCTGGAGAGGAGAGGCTGCGGGTTAAGTCGTCTACACGTGAAGGTCATCGTCTGATGGCTTCTGCGCGCAGAGGAGAGCGCCTGCGCCGACCGGTTGCGAGCGCGGAGAGCTCGCGACAGAGCGTGCTGGGCTGGAGGGCGAGGGCACCTGCAGCTTGCGCGGAAGCTTGCAGGTGCCGCAGGGGGCGGAGAGGCGCTTGGCTGGCCGCTGCAGAGGCGCGCAGCGGCTGGTTGCGGGCGACAGTGCGTGAGACAAAGCGGAGAAAGCGAAGGCGGTGAGGGCCTGCAGGTGCACGTGGAGGGCTGGGGCACCAGCAGGCTTGTGCGGAAGGAGCTGCTGCTGCTGCCGCTGCTACAGCTTCCTTGCTGCCGCTGCTGCTGCAGCTTCAAGCTTCAGACCTTGAAGCTGCTCCAATGGCGGGAAGGTGTGGGAACGCAAAAAAAATGAAAACAGACCCACCACGCCCACCGGCTCTTTGAAGAGCTGGGCGATGGTGGTCTCACTGTGGTGGTGTGCACCACAGTGAGGGCTCCTACCCACCGGGTATCTCCTTGGAGGAGGACCGGCGTATGGAGGGGAATGGAGGAGAAGGTGGTGGCCTGGAGAAGAGAAGGTGTGCTACTGCGTTTCTTTTTGGTTGCTGGGACCAGGCTCCCTCCAAAGGCAGGAGCAGCGGTCTTTAAATAGAATAGGAAGGCATGGCCGTGCATGGCTCATGCGGCTGCAGGGAATGGTTGGAACGGCTTGGCAGGGAATGGCAAGTTGCAGGGAAGGGCTGCTACAGCATGGCGAGAGGAGAAGATGCATGCAGCCGTAGGGAAAATTAAAAATCAAGTGGAAATAAAAATAGAGGTGGTGGATTTTTGCAAAGAGGCACTTGAGGAAAAAAGGTAAAATGCAAGGCCACTTATTTCATTCTTCTCTCCTCTCAATTAGATGCATGCATACATGTATTTTTACAAATGCAACTACGGAATCTTAATATGCATAGGTAATTCTAGGAAATAGCACAAGAAGGCACTATTGCAGGCGTATTTTTGCTGTGCAATCACAGTATAGTCGAAACTCACGATAAATAGATAAATTTTATACTCTAAAAGTCTAAGGCCGTTCACTGGGAGCAAGTAGGAATTCAATTCTCAAGATTGCAATTTTAAACAATAGAGATAAGAAATTATAATCAGAAATTGATTCAGAATAATGTGGCAATAATATCAAGTATCAGACTGCAAAAAGAATGGAGTAAAATGGTGATTTGAATCACCAATTACTCCCTACAATAATATCAAATGGAACTCAATAGCTATGCAGAAATCAACTCAAGTCAGCCGTCTGATTGAATGATCAGACGTCTTAAACATCTGATGAATAGTGATCTCTCTTTTGATTTCTTCTTATGGGCTCTTCTTCAGCTTTATCTTCTTTCTTCCTCTTCTCTTCTTCTTTCTCTACTCTTTTTAGACTCTTCTTTTCCTTTCCTTCTGTTTCTTCTCTTCCTTCTTCGGCTCTGTCTTCTTTCTTCCTCTTCTTATTTTCTTCTTTTTCACACAAAGGGGGAAGGGGTCTCAAATTTGGCTAAGTGTTGAGCCAATTCTCTAGAGAGCAAAAGCCTCCCCTGCCCCATGCAAGCTCTCCTCTCGTTCTCTCCTTGGGTCATGCTCTCCCAAAGCCTTCAACAGTACCGAGTATACGAGTAATCAGACCTAGAGCGCACCCAGGTCTAGGCTCACAGGCAGTGGGTGGTGAACGAGGAGTGTATAGCATAGGCGGGTAATCTAACTAGGCCAAATCTACAGGGGCAGTGTCATGGACGAGGCCGAGTGAGGGGTGTGAGGGACCTCACCCCTTATGTATGAGGCAATAAGCCCCAGGCACAAATTCAATTTATGCGAGCGTTGCCATTCGTAAACTTCCGATGTGGGACTATCTATCAGTCCCCTTCTTCGCGTGCGCTGCCGCTAATGCCTTCATCCAATTCACGTGCAAGGAGCGGTCAACAGCTCCAATTGACCGGGCGAGCGTGTTCCTGGACCAAATCCGCTTCGTCTGGAGTCGAAGACCTGGAACTATCAGCTGGGAAGCAAGCTTTGAGCTTGCTCGAAGCTTGGCGTTAATGGAGCTATGACTTGAGACCTGAAAAAGATGAATACGGTCTTTCGACGTTGTCAGACAAGCTCAAAAGGTCCACCAGAGCATGGCGAACATGGCAGAGGTGATTTTGTGGTGTGGTGTGGTCTGTGTGTGTGGGGCGAAGTCGGACTGTGCATGTGAAGGTGGTGGTGTTCGGGGGAGTGCGGGATTAATCAATAGCCCTAACTAAGTTAGGGCTTTTGATCTATGTGAACCGCGAAGGTGTGGAGTGTGAGAGCGGCGGCGTAGGTGGTCTGTGGTGGCTGCTAGAACTCGCCAGAGGTCTACCAGTGATATGGAAGACGGAGTTGCAGAGGGCATTAGCGGGGTCGAAATGAAGTGTTGAAGTTGCTGTTGTGATGAGGGGAAGTTAAGGAGTCATTTGAGAGAGGTAGCAGATGACGGGGAGCAGAGATGGCGCCACTTGCAGTATGGCTGGCGCCGGAGAAGGAAGGAGCTCTGGTAGGGTTGTACGGCGAGGATGAAGAGGATAGGGGCACCAGCTGGTACTGCTCGTCGCGAAAGAAGGCAAGGAAGAAGGATCTACCCCCGGTATCACGGTCAGATGACAAGGAGAGGCAGGGGGAGTTGCTGGACGTCGAGGAGCACTTCGGCTGAGAAAAGAAGAGAAGAATTGAGGTGTTTCTGGCCGAATTCGAGCATGGGCTAAACAGTTTGCCCCGGGGGTTCTTTTATAAGGGTCTAGAGGGTGAAGGGAGCTTGGAAGCCAAGCTTCCAAGCTTGGAAGGTTCATCGGAATAGGATACCCAATTCTTCCACGAGTTTTCATTAGGATTTGGGCAAGACTTGGAGCCCAAGATGTGGCTCAAATGGAAGGCAACTTCGTCAGGAATCTGAGTATCTATTTTGAGACTGATTGATTGAGAATCGAGCAAGAAATTCTTGCTCGATCTCAACAGCGAAGCTCAAGGTTTCCTTTAATGGCGCCAGGGAACTATTTGCAAAGACAATGACAAAGTTAGGAGCCTTTTTGTAAGGATGTTGAAAGTTAAGGGCATATGTGTGATCAGATAGGACTAAGTTGCAAACTAGGTCAAGACAATCTCAGATTGGGCCCAAATTTGGGTGCAAACCTAATTTGGACCTAAGGAATCTAATGGTAAAGTTGAATTTTTGTTTTGAACATGTTTTAATGGTTAATTTATGAAAAAAACCCAAATTAGGGAAAATGTTTGTTTGAGACTTTATTTTGGGGTCAAGACGGGTTGTGATGGTCAAATTGAAGGTACCAAACCCTAAAGAATATTGTTCTATGAATTTTAGAGGGTTTAGGTGAATTTTATCCTGACCAGAACCTCAGCTATTTAAGCAGGTTTATTTTTAGGATTTCAGAAGTCATTTAATTCTCAAAACACGCAAAAACCATTTTCTGTCTGTTCTAACCCACTTGTTAGCCTTTTAGGACCATTTGACCCTTAATTAACCCTTGAGAAAACCTATGGTTATTCCGTATTCATGATATGATGATAAAATTACAATTTTAACCCTTATTTATTATCTTTTTCTTAGAATGATTATGCAATGAATTACAGTCCTTTGATGGTTATGTAGAAGCATTTAATGACTTAATCATATCAAATTGAGCTAGTTATGGCTCATGATGTTGTTCCCATCACCCTCTGATCTCCTGTACAATTGGTAATATTCAATTTCACCATGCATTATTAGATCTAGGAGCCTCCATAAACCTAATACCTACATCCCTACTTGACCACCTTGAAGAATCTGAGCTTAAACTGATAGAGGTGGCATTGCAGTTAGGTGATCGATCTATTAAGTCACCAAAAGGAATTCTTGAGGATTTCATAGTTAAGGTACGTGATTTCTACTTCCCCGTGGACTTTATAGTTTTAGACATGGATGCTCCTGAAAACTTGAAGAACACACTGATCATTTTGGGGAGACCTTTTCTAGCCACAGCTAGGGCCAACATCAATTGTGAGGAGGGCCAAATTGAGTTAAAATTTGGGAGGACACTAAAGATCTATATCTTTAAGGCCCAAGGAGGAATTAATTGTGGGGTTATCAAGCAAATTTCCGACATCGAGACTTTGGTTGATGACCCATGTGTCGAGGAAAACCTGTTTATCTCCGATGATCAACCATAAGAGGATTAAAACCCACACTTAGAGGAGCCTGAATTAGACCTAGAGATACCTTCAGCTCCTATCATTGTTCCTGAACCTCACCTTGAACCACCTGCTGTTGTTGAAAATCCAATCATGGAGTTGAAACCCCTCTCTGACCATCTCAAATATGTCTTTTTGGGTTCTAATCGGACATTTCCTGTGATTATCAATTCCCACCTCACCTCTGATCAGGAAGCACGCTAGCTTTCTGTCCTCCAGCAACATCGGAGAGCCATTGGATGGACTCTTAATGACTTAACTGGCATCAGCCCCTCATATTGCACACATCACATCTACACCGAAGAGGGCTTACGACCATCCCATGAAATGCAGAGATACCTGAATCCGAACCTGTAGGATGTCGTGAAAAAGGAGATCATCAAGTGGTTAGATGCAGGTATCATCTACCCAATCTTCGACAGTCATTGGGTGAGTTCAATCCAGGTTGTGCCTAAGAAAGCAGAACTCACCATCATTACGACTGAAATCGGAGAAACCATACCGACCCGTATAGCGAACTCGTGGAGAGTTTGCATTGATTATAGAAGACTGAATGCCCCCACGAAAAATGATCATTTCCCACGGCCATTTATTGGTCAGATACTCGAGAAATTGGCAAGGAATCAATTCTTTTGCTTCTTGGATGGGTACTCTGGTTATAACTAGGTGGCAATCCATCCTGAGGACCAAGAGAAGACTACCTTCACCTACCCCTTCAAAACATACGTGTTCCGTAGGATGACATTCGATCTCTATAATGCACCCACTACTTTTTAGAGGGGCATGCTTGCCATATTCTCATATATGGTAGGTGAATACCTTGAAGTCTTCATGGATGACTTCTCGGTATTTGGGGAATCTTTTGGTGATTACCTCCTGTACTTGGTCTAAATCCTCAAGCGTTGTATCAACGTGAATCTGGTTCTTTCCTGGGAAAAGAGCCACTTCATGGTACCTGAGGGAATTGTCTTGGGTCACCTCGTCTCTGAAAAAGACATCCAGGTTGATCGAGCTAAGGTTAATTTGATTTCCAAACTACCCATGCTTGGCTCGGTCAAGAACATCCACTCTTTTCTGGGGCACGTCGGTTTTTACCGCCATTTCATTCCTGATTTCTCAAAAATCACATACCCCCTGACTAATCTTCTCTCAGAGGATGTCCCTTTCGAAATTACCGAGGAGTGCACTCATGCATTTGAGAACCTGCATGATCGAGTTACTCAAGCACCAATCCTACAATCCCTTGACTGGTCTCTACCCTTTGAGATCATGTGCGATGCATCTAACTACGTACTGGGTGCAGCACTTGGGTAGAAAATAGACGGAAAACCCGTGGTCATCTACTATGCTAGCAAGACACTTGATGAGACTTAGCGTAACTACACAATTATTGAAAAAGAGCCTTAGCTATAGTATTTAGCCTTGAAAATTTTTGATCTTATCTTTTGGATTTCTGTGTTATCATATACTCAAATCACACCGCAGTGAGGCACCTCCTCGCAAAGGATGCGAAACCTCGACTAATCAGCTGGATCTTGCTATTGCAAGAATTCGACCTCGAGATTCGTGACAAGGTGGGAAAACAGAACGTGGTAGTTGATCACTTGTCCCACCATCCTTCTGATATCATCGACCCTTCCGGACCAATCATAGAACACTTTCCTGATGAGCACCTCCAGACTATCGGTGCAGGACTTCCCTGGTACGCTAATTTGGTTAACTACTTGGCATCACATCAGATCCTGTCTGATTGGCTAAAGGACAAGTTACTTTCTGATGCCAAGTACTACATATGGGAAGACCCATACCTCTTCCGCATTGGTGCTGATCAGATTATCTGACAATGCATCTCAGAAGCGGAAATTCAGGACATTCTATCCTTCTACCATGACCAGGACTGTGGCAAACACTTCTCCTAACATAAAACCGTAGCTAAAGTCGTCCAATGCTGCTTTTATTGGCCCACGATCTTCAAGGATGCGTACAACTACTATAAGGCATGCACTCGTTGCCAGACCATGGGCAACATGAGCCACCGCAACATGATGCCTTTACAGCCAATCCTCGTATGAGAAATCTTCGATATATGGGGAATTGATTTTATGGGACCCTTTCCTAAATTGGACGGCTTCGAATACACTCTCCTCGCTGTAGACTACGTGTCTAAATGGATCAAAGCTATCCTGACCCGAACCAATGATCATAAGTGGTAATCAAGTTCATTCATCAACACATCTTTTCTCGATTTAGTGTCCCACTTGCCATTATCTCTGATGGAGGGACCCATTTTACAAATGCATAGTTCAGATCCCTAATGACCAAGTACAAGGTGTCGCATCGAATCTCGACTCCTTACCACCCCTAAACCAATGGATTAGCTGAATTGTCTAATCAGGAGATCAAGAAAATCCTCCAGGTCACTGTTCAGCCTGACAGGAAGGACTGGTCGGCCCAACTTCCGGAAGCTTTGTGAGCTTATAGGATTGTCCACAAAACCCAATTAGGTATGTCTCCGTTCAGATTGGTGTACAGGAAGGCATGTCACCTCCCCGTCGAGATGGAGCACAAAGCCTATTGGGTAGTACGGAAGTGCAATCTAGATTTGCTTAAGGCCATAACCCACTGTCAGCTTCAAA
The DNA here is from genome assembly GCA_037157565.1 of Thalassia testudinum. Classification (NCBI taxonomy): domain Eukaryota; kingdom Viridiplantae; phylum Streptophyta; class Magnoliopsida; order Alismatales; family Hydrocharitaceae; genus Thalassia; species Thalassia testudinum. The sequence continues at coordinate 41,818,951 of JAZHRO010000015.1, read as the reverse complement.
TGAGCGAGATCGAGGAGCTACGCAATGACTCGTACGGGAACTCGCAAATTTATAAAGAGCGGGTGAAGGCTTTTCATGACAAACACATATCTAGCAAAACTTTTTATCCTGGTCAGAAGGTCCTACTCTTTGGTGCTAAGCTAAAACTTTTCCCAGGCAAACTCAGATCTAAATGGATTGGACCATTCTTGGTGAGACGTGTCTTTGGAAATGGACCTGTCAAAATCAGTGAACCCAGCCTTGATTTTGAACCTTTCATCGTGAATGGCCAACGACTAAAGCCGTTCATTGAACTCACTAATACGAACTTGGCTGAGGTATCTTTTGATCTCCATTCTCCCTGAGCTTATTGTGCCTGGCTGATGGCGTTAGACTCAGTGCTTAATGGGAGGGAACCTGTCATTTTTTTTTGAAAAACTCGAAACCCTTTTGACACATCTCTTTGCTGAACTCATATTGCACTTTAGGCTTCGTCCATTAGAATAGTCGACTCCACCTCTGATACACGTACCAGAGCTTGAAATCGTCCGCAACAGTCATCCCGACCCGTCCACCCACCAATTGAACCTATTCTAATGTATGATTAAACTAAACTCGAACCCACCTAATTTACAATGAGGACATTGCAAATCGTAGGCATGGGGGGGTATTTATTAAAGTGCAAAATGCCGTGAGAATCAATTCACAAAAAGGGTTTCACCAAAAAAATTACATTGCAAAAAAAAAAGAGGTTGAGGAAAAAGAAGAGCCATTTAAGAAAAAATGAGAAAAAGAAAGGAAATTTGAAAAGAAAAGAGCTAAAAGATAAAGAAAGAAATTGAGTCCCTTCAAAGTAATATGGAACTTACCTAACTCTAGGCTGGATCGAACGATGAATTAAGACCTGGAAGGCTAAAACTTATGGGATTAGTGATGAATATCGACCTTAGGCCTCTTGGATCTAATTAGATTTAAACACCCATGTACTTGTCAAGATCCGGATTAGTCCTCAAGAGGTTGGGGAAAATGCAAAGCTTGTGTATTAGGTCTAAGGCTTAGGGAGTATTCGGCCTCGCTAACTGACCCCTAGTTTGGGAGACTTGGTAACTTAAGCACCCTAAATTACACACAGTTTGGTTCAGTGCACTTTAAAATAATAAAATCATGCCAAAGGGCCTTTAATCTGTTCTGAAAATGGTCCTAAGATCTAGATTAGGAGCGGCTCGAAAACACAAGTTGATTTGGACGAGTTCCCAACGCGGAGAGGCGGGAAATTCCCCTCAAAGATGTGCAATAACATATCGTCTCCTTGGTGCTTCTCTCTTAGGATATCTAAATATCTTACTGGGGGCATGTAAGCACCTTGTGCTGGTTCAGATGCCATGGGCGGCATTATCACGAAATGTTGATTGCCAGGGTTTGGATTTAGCTACAGAACGCCATGGGCGGGATTATCCCAAAATCTCAAAAGCTAGGGTTTTGGGGGTTGCCATGGGCGGTGTCATCTCAAAGCATCGATTACTAGAGACCCTACGAGGATTGTTGGTGGGGACAAGGAATCCAATACATATCATGTTTAGGGCCAATTCGAAGATGGAACTAAGGAGAAATATAATGAAAAGAAAAAAGAGAGAGAAAGCTCTCCACAAATAAAAATCTCCTTCTATATCTCTCTTACAAAAAATGCACTAGCAAACTGAACCTAGGCTAACCATGTTTCAAGCACGGGTGCTTTAACCACTGGGTTCAACGAACCTTAGGTTAGTTCCTACGGACCTTAGAAACCTTCATGGTAGACTGAGACAAAAGTTAGTCAGGTCTGGATCTAGGCTGGTACTTGAGTACCTTTAGGCCTATTATTGGTATTAAGATCTGATTCCTAGAGATGCAGCTTAGTAGGGCATCCTGACGGCTACATCCGACTAAGCTAACTGGTTGGATTCATAGAATTTTGCTAAGGGACTAGCAAAAGCTAGTCATGGGAGTATGATGGGAATACCATCATGAGCCATAACTAGCTCAATTTGATCTGATAAAGTCAATAAAAGCTCCTACACATCAGTCAGAAGGTCTCTTGGGCAGGTTGAGTTGTTTTAAGTAGAAAAGAAGAATAAAAGGTTATTTATGCAATTTTATCATCTTATGACAAATACAGAATAACCATGGGGTATGTCAAGGATTTATTAAAGGTCATTGAACCATTAATGCCTAATAAGAGGGTCCATGTAGATAGAAACGGGTTTTCACTCATTTCAAGAATTAATAGACATCTGAAACCCTAAAACAGACCTACTTAATTAACTGAGGTTCTAGTTAAGATAAAATTCACATAAACCCTCTAAAATTCATAGAAAAATATTCTCTAGGGTTTATCAACTTTGAATTGACCATCAGAACCCATTTTGACCCAAAATAGAGTAATAGACAGACTATTACCCTAATTTTGGGTTTTTACATAAATTACTCAATCAAACGAGGTCAAAACCAAAATCCAACTTCACCATTGAATTCCTTGGGTTGAAATTAGGTTTTTATCAAAATTTGAGCCCAATCTAAGATTATTTCAACCTAGTTTGCATTTTAGTCTAAGTCTAACTCTTATTCTCTCAAATAACCCCTCAACTTTTGAAATTATTACAAAATCCCCCTAACTTCTTTGTCTTCTTTAAAGAAATGCCCCTGCCGCCATTACTGTGTGAACCCATGAATCGTCGACCTTCAATCAAGAGATTCTCCCTGATTCCATGGTGAAATCCTTCCAAATTTGGAAGGAAGATTCTTGAGGAATTGCTCTTCAATTTGAGGCAGGTCTTGCCTTCCAAATCTCGTCCAAGAGTTCATGCGAACTCTTGGAAATCCTAAACCTATTCTGTGTTTTTCGAGCTTTCAAAGCTTGGTTTCCAAGCTTTGAAGCTCTCCCTTTGGCCTATAAAAGACCTCCTTGGCGTTCCCTTCTTCAGCAAGTCTTTAAGCCAAAAATCCTCTTCCTTCCTCTACCTTCAGCTTGCTCCGGAGAAATCCTATCCCCAACTCCTTCTCCAGTCGCCACATACCATAGGCAGTCGGTTCTTCTTCCCTGTTGTCTTTCACGTCTCAACATACCCGTGTGATGCTCCCTAACGCTGTCTTCATCGCCATCTACCTCATTGAAGTTTTCATCTCCTCAGATGCTGGCCATACTACAACCGGCACCATCTTCGCTTCCCTTCGTCCATTAGCTAGCTTCATCAACTCCCTAGCATCTACTCTTCATCACCATACTCCTACAATTCAATTTTGATCACTCCTACACCGTCCACAACTTCATCTTCCTTCGCTCCAGCAACCACTCCGGCAAGGCTCTCCATCCGCTACACCACACCATAAGCCTCGCCACCTATCCCAAAAGCTTCTCCTCATCCATACAAATAAAACCCCTCAAGAAATTGAGGGGATTGATCACTCCTACCCTCTACCAAACTCCACGCTCACCGCACCCATGTTTCGAGGTCATAGAAACTCCTCACCCCACCAAACACCACCGCACAGCCACCGTCAAGTTTGTTGTTGTCCGGCGACACTACTGAGCTAGCTTAACAGGGTTGAAAGACCGTTCTTTGGATTTCAGGTTCAAGACCTTTGCCGCCATTACTGAAGCAGCTTCGAGAAAGCTCCAATTGCATTCTTGAGACTTTAGCTCCAGGTACAAGCCCCAGGCAACATGGAATCAAAGTGCATACGTCTTCGCCCGATCAATTGGCGTGTTTGATCGCCCTCGAGCATGAATTGAGCAAGATCCCTTCACAGCAGCAACAAGCGGAGAAGCTGTGGGATTAGTCCCACATCGGTAGCGTTGAACCTCTTGACTGCGCATAAAGAGAAATTGTGACCCGACCCAGTTGCCCAAGCACACGAGGGGTCAGGTCCCTCATCACGAGCCTCTCACTCCTCGGTCACTACCTCACGCTGGTGACCCTGGACCCTGTTCTTGACCCAAATACCCACCTGATTGCCCGAGTATAGATCCGGTTAGCCCTAGGTTTCAGAGAAAGAGCACAAATAGAGGAGGAAGTGGGGGGGTTTGCTTCAGTGAACCCCTCTCAACACTTAGTCTCTACGAGGCAACCGTGCCTCTGTGTTGTGCCTTCCCTTGAGTAGAGAAAGAAGAAGGAGAAGCTAAAGGAGAAGAAGAGAATAGTTCTTGCACACTCTAGTAAAGAAGAGTTTAAGCCGTCTAATTGAAAGCCCCATCGTCTAATCTGTCTGACACAGTGCACTGTGCACTTGACTTGCATGGATTAAATTTGGTTGATACTGTTGAGATATTTGCTATTATTGTAATTGTAAATCCCTACGAGAGGGGGTGAGATTTGCAGAATATATCTAAAATGCGGAATAAAATATCACAATCTCACAAAAAGAACAATCTCACAATTTACACAAGTATTTTTAGGTGAAAACCCAAACCAGGTAAAAACAACCACCTAACCCTCTCAAGTTAGGATTTTCCGATCGACCTAGTCGATCAAATCCACTAACGTACTACTTTAACAAGGGTAGTACAACCTCAATTACATCCACGCTACAAGTATGAGGGTAGCGTTCCTCAAACCCCTTCTCTTCATAAGAAGGATTTTGTCCCTCGATGGAGACGGGAATTCGCAAAGCGAATACCCAACCAAAGACAATAAAATACAACAACCTATAGAGCTGCAAAGAATAAAACCTAGCTACTATAGGACTTAGGAAACTTCCCTTTGACGGAAGTGCATCGACTTGACGCGGGTGCGTGAACCACGCAACAACACGACAATGCTCTCGAAACTGATAGCAAGAGAGCGCGTGCACAGCGAATGTGGAGCTCTCAAAGTGTGTGAGATGATCTCGGAGAGCAACAACACTTCTAGATGATCTTCTTCTCTAGGAGAAAATGTATGTGGAAATTGTATTGCTTAGTGTGTCTAAACAAGGGAGGGCTACTCCTCTATTTATAGGTATCCTAAGAAGGCTTTGGAAGGCCTTAGAAGCCTTAGGTAGCCATTGGGGATCATCCCAAGGCAAGGCAAGCCACAATCAGAATCATTAATGATTCTAACAAGGTCATCAGACATTGGAAAAAGATCAAACGTCTGGAAGTCACTCTTAAGACGTCTGGGAACTAAGTTAGATGTCTATTTCCAAGTGGGTTTCCTTCCTGACTTGGTCCAGACCTAAACAGGGTTCTAGTGTAAAACCATCAGACGACATACAGAACGTTTGGCATTAGGTCTAGACATCTGAAAACCTGATTAAGTGTAGGAATGGATTCCCAAGAGACTAAATGGCTATAATCTTCAAGGCAAGTGATTTCGGCTCAATCGAGGCTCAACAGTCACATATCAGACGTCTAGGGTCCTCTACGAACGTCTGATAGAAGCCTAAAGGTCATTTTCCTCAACGTTTACTTTGTTAGCCAACGTTCCACTAATTGTACGTCTGGCACAACCATCAGACATCTTCTAAGATGTCTGGACTAAGGTTTGGATATTTGATCTCAACAGACAAAAGGTTCTAAGGCCAACCTTAAATGTTTGGACATCTGATTCAACATTCAGACGTCTGAATTTTAGATTGGACGTCTGATCAGGCTGTCTGATGCCTATCTTAGATTTCTAAGTTCTCTATGAAAAGCCTAAGTATCCTAGGGTTGTGCAAGTGTACCTAAGACTACAGAATTGTTACTTTGGGCTCTTTAACAAGTAATCTAATAAATAAAAGAATAAATAACAAAGAGATACAAAGTACAAGATAGAAAAGACATCTATCCTATTCTTCTGACTCCATGCTTTCGCTCCTAGTGAAACTCCTCCGTCAAGCTCCTCAATCTGCCATGGATGCGAGCTCAAACTTCGTCTCTACACTTGCCTCCATTTGCAATTTGACCTGAAAACTATAACTCAAAAGCAAATGTTAAATAATAAGTATTTTTTTATCATCAAAATAAACGATTGTGGTGCTCTAGCACCAACATTAATTAAGGTAATTAGTGATTGAAATCACCATTTTACCCTAATCTTTTTTCACTATTGACATTAGCTATTATATATACATTATTATTGCTTGAATTTGTCATTAAATATTGTCATCTTATGCTTAAATTGTGATCTTGAGATTAGTTGCAACACTTGCTTCCTGTGTTGGACCTCAGACTTATATTCGAGTTATAAATTATATTTGTTCACGCACTATTTTCGGCTATGCTACAACAAAGCAATTTTTAAATTCTCGATTTAGCACGTAAACAGATTCGTCGGGGTCAAACCTTGCTTGGAGGTCGGGTTGACCTCAATGGTGGCAGGGGGCTAGTTGTGAAGGAGATGAAAAACTTAGGGACCTGATTGCAAAGATTTCAAAGCTAGGGGTGTATGTGAGAGAGAAAGAGTCTGATTGGAGTAAACTGAAACTAAGTCAAGATGGACTCTGATTGGGCTCAAATTTTGGTATAAAAATAATTTGGACCGAAGGAATCTGATGGTGAAGTTGAATTTAATTTTTGACCAAGTTTAACTGGGTAATTTGCATAGAAATCCAAATTAGGGTAGAAATGTGTCAGTAACTCTATTTGAGGTTAAAATGAGTTCCAAAGGTCAAATCAAGGGTCCAAACCTTATGGAATATTTTTCTATGATTTTTAGAAGGTTTAGATGGATTTTGTCCTGACCAAGACCTTTATTATTTAAGCAGATCTGAAATTAGGGTTTCGGGAGTTGTATCAGTTCTCGAAATGAGCGAAACCCTATTTCTGTCTGTGTAGACCCTCTTATTAGACTTTAATGCTTATTAGACCTTAAATTAACCCCTGGGAAAATCCGTGATTATTCTATATTCATGATTTGCTGTTAAAACTGTAGAATTAGCCTTGATTTAATGTATTCATCTCAAAAAGGATATGCAAGGAATTGACTCTCTGACGATTATGTAGGAGCTTTTATCAATTGATTCTGATTAATTAAGGCTAGTTATGACTCATGATGATGTCATCATCATACCCCATGCCTAACTTTTGCTAGTCCCTTAGCAAACTCTTAAGGAAAGAACTAGAGTTCTAGACCATGCATTGATGTTAAGATGCCTAACTTGTTTTACTCTTTTAAAAATTAGGTCAGAATGCCAACAATAGGCCTAAAGGTATTTAAGTAGCAATCAAGATTCAGACCTAACCAGCTTCAGCCTGAGTCTACTGTGAAGGTTTCTAACGCCAGCAAAAACTGCCTAGAGGTTTGTTGAACCTAGTGGTTAAAGTACCCAGGCATAGACGTAACATGCCCAAGTTCAGTTTGGCAGTGCATTTTTGTAAAAGAGAGAGTGATAGAAGGATTTTTATTTGGAGAGTTTTCTCACTTTTTCTTTTTATATTTTCCTAGCTCCAGCCTCGAATTATCCCTAAACACGGTATGTATCGAATTTCTTGTCCCCACCATCAATCCTCGAAGGGTCTCTGGCTTTCGATGTTTCGGGATAGCACCGCCCATGGAAACCCCTAAAACTCCTGGCTTTTGACACTTCAAGATAGTGCTGCCCATGGCATTCTGTAGCTAAATTTAGGCCTTGGCAATTGACATTTCAAGATAATCCTACCCATGGCACCTGAACCAACACAAGGTGCTTACATGCCCCTGGTAGGATATTTAGATATCCTAGGAGAAAAGCACCGAGGAGACGATATGTTATTACGCATCTTCAAGGGGAATTTCCCACCTCTTCGCATCGGAAACTCGTCCAATCAACTTGTGTTGTCGAGCCTCTCCCATGCTAGATTTTCTTATGGCTTTTCAGAACATAACACTTTTATCATGTTTTTCTTTATTAAGCGCATTGAACCAGACTAAGTGTGTAATTTTGGGTGCTTAGGTTACCAAGTCCCACAAACCAAAGGGCAGGCAAGGGGCTGAATAATCCCTAAGCCTTAGACCTACTACATCAGCTTCACACTTTCCTCAACCTCTTGAGGACTAATCCGGATCTTAACAAATACGTGAATGTTTAAGCCCTAAAATAAGCCCAATAGGCTTAAGATCAGAACTCATACTAATCTCCTTCTCTCCTTATTTTCAGGACTTAATATTTTCTTTTGATTAGGTCTAGAACTTAAGTACATTCCATAATCAATTGCTAATGACTATCATTTTTGTTTTGATTTTTGCTCCTTTTATACATTTGAATATTTCCTCCTCAAGAGAGATTTACATTTGAGTTCACAAAATTTCCTCCCCTTCCTCCTTTTTTCTTTTTTTTCTTTTTCATTTTTTTATCATTTTTGAATATATATTTTTTTGTGAGAACCCCTCAAAGAATTGAATTTCTATATATTTGCACTTTAACACCCCCATGCCTAAGTTTTGCAAGGTCCTCATTGTAAACCAAGAGGTACAAATTTAGTTTGGTTCAAAGTTTAGAACAGGATTAAAGGGTAGGTGAATGGGTCAAATGACTGTTGCGAAAGATTTCACACTTTAATACAAGTACCAAAGGTTGAGTCGGTTGTTCTAAAAGTTGAACTCAAAAGTACAGTAGGAATGTAGCTCAAAAGGATAATTAGAAGGTGTTGACGTGTTCTCGATCGTGTTTTAACAGTTAATTACGTCGTAGTATAGGTGATCAAGAGTCGCCAACAAATAAAAGTTTTATTATTCGAAAACCTAAGTATCCGAGGTCGAACATAAGGAGCAATTGAATTTATTACTAATCTCAAGGATGTAATTGAACACTTAAATTACTCAAAACTTAATTCAAAAATAAATGCATGAGTTTGAAAATTAATTGTGGCAAAAAGAAGAAATCAGACGTCTGATCATGGGATTAGACGTCATAAAAATGTGTTTTCCCTTCTCTTATTTTTCTTCTTCTGATTTTCTTCCTTCTTCTCTGAGTTTCTTCTTTCCTTGCTTCTTCCTTCCTATTTTCTTCTACAGTTACTTTCTCACTACGGGTCTTCTTCTTCTTCCTTGGCTCTGCTTCCTTCCTTGGTTCTATTTGCCTTCAGTTCCCTCTTCTTCTTCTGCTTGTCTTCACCTTTCTCTATTTCTTCTTCAATTCTTCTACTCTTTGGCCTTGCTTCTTCTTTTCTTTCGGCAGAACTTCCTCCCTTCTTCTTCAGTTCTGTTTCCCTTGGCGTTCCTTCTTTTCTGTCTTGCCTTTCTTCCTTGGCAGAGCCTCCTTCCTTCTCTCTTTCTCTGCTTGCAGCAGCTAAGTGTTGGCTTCACTTCTTCCTTCCTTCCCTGCACAACCACAGCAAAGAAAAATCGAACCCTCTACCCACACCCGCGCATCTCTCTCTCTCTCTCTCTGTAGACCACTCATCAGCACGCTCACCCAGAGTAGGGTAAACGGGTCGGATCGCGTGCCCAGGACTAGGCGCATCGGTGTGAGGGTGGTGCGCGAGGTGTGCTCAGGATAGGGTCGGGTCGGGTCGCACCAGATCCACGTGGTGAACTCGCGAACGAGGAGGTGAAGATAGGTGAGGGACCTCACCCCAAGTGCGTTCGGAGGCAATCGGCATATGTGACAAAAACATTATAAACCACGCCAGCGCTTTGTAAGTTACCGATGTGGGACTAATAGTCGCTGCCTTCGCTCGCGCGCCCGCAGGAGTCCATGCCTTCAATTCCCACAGCTGCGGACTTTGCAGCGCCTAGTACAGGAGCAGAAGTCTTCGCAATACCTCCCCGAGTCAGCTGCTCCTGGAGCCCTGCAATCCTGTGACCTGGAGCAAGCTTGGAGCTTCTTCAAGTTACCGTCAATGGTGGCCGGGGTGTGAAATCTGTTAGACACGAAAAGAGCCTCGCGGCTTAATCAGATCACCGAGGGACCTTCGCCGTGAAACGCTAAGTGGCAGGCCGTGGGGTGACCTAGGCATGCGTGCCTAGGTCATCCTGTGGCCGGATGGATGGGTGTGTTCGGGGGACTGTTGGGTAGGTGTAGAGGGTCTATGGATGGGCGGAGGTTATGTGATGGTCGGCGAGGCGTGTGGGGCTGCAGAGAGACGAGAGCATCTCGCCGGAGGGTGGCCGAAGATGAGGAAGGTGATGGTGAACAGTGGCGGTCGAGGGATGTTTGAGGAAATAAAATGAGGGATATGAAAGAGGGGGTAGAGAAGAAGAGTTTTAACCTAACTAAAGGGACGAAGGGGACGAGGAGGCGGACAGCAGTACCTGCTGTCACTGGAGAAGAAGACGTCCAGTGGGGGAAGACGGCGGCGACGACGAGGTTAGGGCAGTGCGTGCGGGTGTTGCGTGATGCGGAGGAGGATGAGGAAGATGGCTCTGCCACTGGTTCTGTGGCAGAGCGACGAGAAAGAGGAGGGGGGCTCGCCGGAGCTCGCTGAACCCCTTGGTCGGAAAAGAAGAAGATGAATTTGTGGTGGAATCCCGACCAAGACGAGCTGAGGAGGTTCGGTCGGAGTTGGGGTTTAATTTATAGGTGCTGGCCGTGCGTCTGGTGCGTGGAGGGCACGCTTCTAGCCACCGACGTCTTGCCAGAGATGGAAGGTGGTTAGATACCCAAATCTCTCGTGCGTTCGCACGAGAGATTGGGTGCAAATCTGGGATCATGATCGGGTTTAGATGGAAGGGGATTCCTCAGAGAATCTCCCTTCCAATTCTGGGAGGAGATCTCTGAGGGATCTGAGAGTATTCCCTCTCTAATCCTCGCCGGAGAAGGATTCTTCTCCAATAATGGCGGAAGGACCTGATTGTAAGATTCGCGAGGAAGCTAGGGGGTTTATGTGATGATTTTCAAAATATAGGGACCAAAATGTGATTGGGTGTACTAAATTGCAAAGTAGGTCAAGATGACCTCTCCTTAGGTTCAAATTTTGGTACAAACCTAATTTGGACCTAAGGAATCCAATGGTGAAGTTGGATTTTAGGTTTGATCACTTTTGACTGGATATTTTGCGTAAAAACCTAAATTAGGTCAATTGATGAGCTAGGACCCTAATCTAGGTCAAACTAGGTTCCAAAGGCCAATTTGAATGTTCCAAACCCTAGGGGATATTTTCCATGAATTTTAGAGGGTTTACTTGATTTTTATCCTGACCGAAACCTTGTTGAATTAAGCGGGTCTGTTTTAGGGTTACCAAATGTCATTTAATTCCTGGATTGCACATGAACCTATTTCTGATTGAATCAACCCACTTTTTATCTCATTTAGACTATTTGACCTATGCTCTGTCTCTGAGAAATCCTATTTATGTACTACAATGGTGAAATTGCAGTTTTAACCTTTATTTCATGTTTTCTTCTTAGAACACTTATTCCTTTAATTAAGCCCTCTTCTAGGTTATGTAGGAGCATTTATTCTCTTTATTAGGTCAAAATGAGCTAGTTATGGCTCATGATGAGGCTCTCATCATACCCCCATGCCTAGCTTTTGCTAGTCCCTTAAAAAAATTTCAAGGTTTTAACTTCTATTCTAGACCCTGAGTGTCTGTCATCAATTATGATAAGTGCTTCTCTTTTTCTTTTGTGATTAGGTCAGAATGCCGACAATAGGCCTAGAGGTACTCAAGTACCAACCAAAATCCGGACCTAACCCGCTTTAGCCACAGTTCTCCGCAATGGTTTTTAAGGCCCACAGAAACTAACCTAGGGTTTGCTGGACTCTGTGGTTAAAGCACCCGTGCTTGAGACATTTTTAGCCTAGGTTCAGATTGCAGCACGTTTTGTAAGAGAGAGATAGAAGATTTATTTATTTTGGAGAGCTTTTCTCTCTCTTTTCTTTTTTATTTCTAGCTTCGGATTAGCTTCTCAACATGGTCTGTATTAGATTCCTCGTCCCCATCATCAATCCTCAAGGGTCCCTGGCTATCGATGCTTCGAGATAGCACCGCCCATGGCAACCCCCAGAACCCTGGCTTTCGAGATTTCGAGACAATCCCGCCCATGGCGTTCCGTGGCCGAATTCAGACCTTGGCGATCGACATTTCGTGATAATGCCGCCCACGGTATCTGAACCAGTAGAGTGCTTACATGCCCCCAGTAGGATATTTAAATATCCTAAGAGACAAGAACCGAGGAGATGATATGTTGTTACGCATCTTCGAGGGGAATTTCCCGCCTCTCCGCGTCAGGAACTCGTCCAAATCAACTTGTGTTGATCGGTCGCTCCTAATCTAGGTGAGTTTTTCAGAACATTAAATGCTTTTGCATGATTTTGATATTTAGGCGCACTGAACCAGACTGTGCATGAATTTGGGGTGCTTAGGTTACCGAATCCCGCAAATCGGAGGTCAGTTAACAAGGTTGAATACTTCTTAAGCCTTAGACCTAATACTTAAGCTTTGCATTTTCCCCAACCTCTTGAGGATTATCCAGATTTTAGCGGATACGTGAATTTTAAGCTAAAGAATCTAGCCCAAGAGGCCTAAGATCAGCGTTCCTACTAATCTCTTGTTATGTCTCCTTAGCACTTTTCTCTTTTTCTCTTTTCTTGATCTAGTCTAGAACTTCAGTTAATTCCTTAATCTCTTACTAATGACTACCTCTTTTTCTTTTTCTTTTTCATTTTGTGCTCCTTTTGTCATTTTTGCTCTTTTTCTCCTCCTTATAATTATGTGGTTCACAAAATTTCCTCCCTCCCCCATTTTTTTGTTATTTTTCATAATTTTTCCATTTTTTGTGTTTTTGACATATGTGACTTTTTTTTGTGAGATTCCTTCTGACTTTTTCTTGGTTCTGTATGTATGCACTTTATCACCCCCCTATGCCTAAGTTTTGCAATGTCCTCATTGTAAACGGAGGGTGTGAAATAGTGTTGAGGTCAGGGACTTAGAACAGGATACATCGGGTGGGTGAAAAGGTCGGAAATGACTGATGCGAATGATTTCAAGCTCTGGTACGTGTACCAGAGGTGGGATCAACTGTCTAAGGCTGAACTCAAGGTGCAATGGACATGGAGTACAGAAAGATAATCAGACGGGTCTCTATTTTTGGGATGACAGGTTGCCTCCCGTTAAGCGCTAAATTCAATGCCTTCAACCAAGTGGAGAGTGGTCAAATCAGCGAAATTTTGTAAAACAAGCACCTTGATTAAGAGCCTAGTTGGTCCCACCAGGTGCTTGTTAAGATCAGTAGGCTGATGATGCAGCCCAAACCCAATAAGTCTGGTGGGTTGATAGATGTAGATCAATAGATGTGGAACCCACCATATGCCATGAAGTTCTGATGGATATTGAAGTGAAACCTTGGGTTTAGGCTGAGTCGAATCAACCTGGTCAGAGTAGGGTTCCGAAAAATAATCAATGTATGGTGTGGAAACCCTACAAGGGTAATCAAAGAATGATGGCTCCTATTTTTTGGTCTGATCAATACTCGATACCTGGTATAGATATGGAGTTGAATCACCTGCAAACGGCTCAGTGAGAGGTGAATTGGAATAAAAATTGAGTCCGGTTGCGAGTCGGGGTAGAGAATGGGTTTTGATTGGCTCTGTATATGTGGAGCAGGTGGCTTTAAAGAGAATTGGCTTGTTATAATCAGGAAGCAGATTTTCTCCGATGTCATGGTCAGATTCGAAATCGTCGGAGAGTTTGCGAAAATCAAAATCTGAATGAGATTCAAGATCATGAGTTCCACCACAGAATAACTCATATGCTGTAGATTCAGCAGCTTGACTGGGATCTAGCCTCAATGTTAATTCTGAGCTTAAAAAGGTATCCCTATTTGGTAGAGACTCAGGTTCAAAGCTAGTAGGGCAAACCCAATTGAAACTCCACTCATCCAACTCCTCAGTTTCTGTACCGTAAATTGGCGTGACTTCAGAAAAATCGATTAGTTCCTCTGAGGATGTTGGCGAGGGATATTCATCAAATAGAGGCCCAAGATCATATTCTTCATTGAAAGATTGATCTTCCTCATATGGGGCCTTGAAATCTTCAAAATAGGTTTCAGATTTAGATTCTGGGCTTAGGATGTGGGTTGAATTACTAGAATCTAGGCCTGAATATCCTTCGAGGGTCACCTTATCAAAATCAGGGACGGAATTTACACCCTCGAGAGGTTCAGTTCTACTCTCATACTTGCAGGAGTTTTGGGATTCTAGAATGGGCTCAACATGGTATTTTCCTGCATTTGGAGCTTCCCAACCTTCTTCAATATCAGGCACATTGTATTCTATCTGGGTTGGGAATCCACAACCATTTTGTGCCTCAAACCCGAGATCAGATTGATCCTCGATGTTGTCCCAAGATGGTTCATCCTTTATTTGTGGTATATATGGGTACTTCTGGTCAATAATTTGTTTTACTAATCTCATTATCTCTTCCCATTTTTCAAGACTATCTTGGTGTTGCTTCCAAAGTCGAGGATTTGTCATACATTGAAGGTATTCAAGATTGTGCAGTTTTTCTATCTCAATGTATCCAATAATGAGCAAGTCACGGGTTGATCCTTTTGTGGCTTCTGCTAATAGTACTTGGGCACAAGTTATGATAAAGGTTGTGGTTGTTGGGACATCAACCTGAATGTTTCCTACTGGTGTTGAGGTTTCTTCTTTTTCATAGAATTTCAGGCCATCCTCAATCATTTTATCTCTCATGGATCTTCGATATTTAGGTTTCTTGAATGGTAGTCCTAGGTGGTTTGGCTGCATATTTGAATCAGGTGGTGGAATCAAGATGTAGAATCAGAGTTTGAATCAAGATGTAGAATCAAGTTATGAAGCGATCAGATCTGAATAACGAGTCCCACTGAAAATGTGTGTGTGTAATAAAGAGAAAAGATGAGGGACTGGAGATATTTTTGACCCAATCAAGACACCCAAAGACGTTTGGATGACTATGGAGGTTCGGGGCGGATGGTACCCCTGGATCAGAAGATCGTCCACCTGAGAATTACCTGGGCAGCCAGAGAGGGAGAGTCCTGCAAAGACCCCTACACGGTAGAGCGTCCCCAGGGGTTATAGCGTTTACCCCACCCGACCTCTCTTGTCACTGAGATTCCAGGTAGACCAGAATGGGGACCTTGACCTCTTAAGTCTACCACTTTTATTTCAAAGGTGCTTTAGGGTTCTCACTTGAACTTTAGATGTTTTGATGTTGTGACCTAATTTAGAGGTTGGTTAACCTAAGGGGTCAACTTCACCTGACCTGTCCTATGGATGGCAGAATGATTCTAGGTTTGGAGCCTAGTGATCACCCTAATTTGACTCCCTGGTTATTAGGTCCAAGATTTTAAGATTTAAGTGATTTTAGAGCTCAATTTTTCTTAGGGTTTGTCTTGTTTAGATCTCTTCACTCAAGGGCTTAGGTAGCACACTGATGTGGGAGGGTTTATTTCCTTTTATGTAGGCATGTGTGACTAGCACTTCAAGACCCTACTGTAGAAACCCTAATTTGGTTCTATTTCCAATCCTCTTTTTCACAACAATTCTCTTTGGATTTAAAAGAAAGAAGTGTGTTGTCTGCTGAGATTAAGCGTGATTTCTATTAGGCACATGAATTTGTGGGATAGAATCTAAAAAAATCGCTCCGACTTCAAGAACATTTGAAAATTTTCGCAAAATCAGGAAACGTTTGCCTTAAAGATGGTGATTACTATAGAAAGAAGGCAATTGATTCCTAAATTAATTTCTTCCTTTTGTCTTTCAAAGCTTACGGGATGGTTTAAGGAAGAAAAGAATTTACCTGCCCTGGAGTGGTTGACTTGCGGGAGGGATTTTCTCGTGAAATACCTGCAAGATCACAACAAAGCAAAGTAGGGCAAGTTAGTGTTCAATATGATAAAAAAAAGAATGTAGAGACTAGTGATAAATTGCACGTTGCTCCCCGGCAACGGCGCCAAAATGTTGACGGGTTTTCGATCATGCTTTAACAGTTAATTACGTCGTAGTATAGGTGATCAAGCGTCGTCAACAAATAAAAGTTTTATTACTCGAAAACCTAAGTATCCAAGGTCGAATACAGGGAGCAATTGAAATTTATTACTAATCTCAAGGATGTAATTGAACACTTAAATTACTCAAAACTTAATTCAAATATAAATGCATGAGTTTGAAAATTAATTGTGGCAAAAAGAAGAAATCAGACGTCTGATCATGGGATCAGACGTCATAAAAATGTGTTTTCCCTTCTCTTATTTTTCTTCTTCTGATTTTCTTCCTTCTTCTCTGAGTTTCTTCTTTCCTTGCTTCTTCCTTCCTACTTTCTTCTACAGTTACTTTCTCACTATGGGTCTTCTTCTTCTTCCTTGGCTCTGCTTCCTTCCTTGGTTCTGTTTGCCTTCAGTTCCCTCTTCTTCTGCTTGTCTTCACCTTTCTCTATTTCTTCTTCAATTCTTCTACTCTTTGGCCTTGCTTCTTCTTTTCTTTTGGCAGAACTTCCTTCTTCATCAGTTCTGTTTCCCTTGGCGTTCCTTCTTCTTTTCTCTCTTGCCTTCTTCCTTGGTAGAGCCTCCCTCCTTCTCTCTTCCTCTTCTTGCAGCGGCTAAGTGTTGGCTTCACTTCTTCCTTCCTTCCCTGCACAACCACAGCAAAGAAAAACCTAACCCTCTACCCACACCCGCGAGTCTCTCTCTCTCTGTAGACCACTCATCAGCACGCTCTCCCAGAGCAGGGTAAACGGGTCGGATCGCGCGCTCGGGACCAGGCACACCGGCGTGAGGGTGGTGCGTGAGGTGTGCTCAGGATAGGGTTGGGTCGGGTCGCACCAGATCCACGTGGTGAACTTGCGGATGAGGTGGTGAAGATAGGTGAGGGACCTCACCCCAAGTGCATTCGGAGGCAACTGGCATATGTGACAAAAACATTATAAACCATGCCAGCGCTTTGTAAGTTGCCGATGTGGGACTAATAGTTGCTTCCTTCGCTCGCGAGCCCGTAGGAGTCAATGCCTTCAATTCCCACAGCTGCGGACTTTGCAGCGCCTCTTGCAGGAGCAGAAGTCTTCGCAATACCTCCCCGAGTCAGCTGCTCCTGGAGCCTTGCAGTCCTGTGACCTGGAGCAAGCTTGGAGCTTCTTCAAGTTACCGTCAATGGCGGCCGGGGCGTGAAATCTGTCAGGCACGAAAAGAGCCTTGCGGCTTAATCAGATCACCGGGGGACCTTCGTCGTGTCACGTCGAAGGTGAAATGCTAGGTGGCAGGCTGCGGGGCGGCCTAGGCATGCATGCCTAGGTCATCCTGTGGCCAGATGGATGGGTGTGTTCGGGGGACTGTTGGGTAGGTGTAGAGGGTCTATGGATGGGCGGAGGTTACTCAGTGAGGTGAGGCGGAGGTTATGTGATGGTCGGCGAGGCGTGTGGGGCTGCGGAGCAACGGGAGCGTCTCGCTGGAGGGTGGCCGGAGATGAGGAAGGTGATGGTGAACAGCGGCGGTCGAGGGATGTTTGATGAAATAAAATGAGGGATATGAAAGAGGGGGTAGAGAAGAAGAGTTTTAACCTAACTAAAGGGACGAAGGGGACGAGGAGGCAGACAGCAGTACCTGCTGTCACCGGAGAAGAATACATCCAGTGGGGGAAGACAGCGGCGACGACGGGGCTAGGGCAGTGTGCGGGTGTTGCGCGACGCGGAGGAGGATGAGGAAGACGGCTCTGCCACTGGTTTTGTGGCAGAGCAACGAGGAAGAGGAGGGGGGCTCGCCGGAGCTCGCTGGACCCCTTGGCCAGAAAAGAAGAAGATGAATTTGTGGTGGAATCCTGGCTAAGACGAGCTGAGGAGGTTCGGCCGGTGTTGGGGTTTAATTTATAGGTGCTAGCCGTGCATCTGGTGCGTGGAGGGCACGCTTCTAGCCACCAACATCTCGTCGAAGATGGAAGGTGGTTAGATACCCAAATCTCTCGTGCGTTCGCATGAGAGATTGGGTGCAAATCTCGGATCACGATTGGGCTTAGATGGAAGGGGATTCCTCAGAGAATCTCCCTTCCAATTCTGGGAGGAGATCTCTGAGGGATCTGAGAGTATTCCCTCTCTAATCCTCGCCGGAGAAGGATTCTTCCCCAATAATGGCAGAAGGACCTGATTGTAAGATTGGCGAGGAAGCTAGGGGGTTTATGTGATGGTTTTCAAAAGATAGGGACCAAAATGTGATTAGCTGTACTAAATTGCAAAGTAGGGTCAAGATGACCTCTCCTTAGGTCCAAATTTTGGTACAAACCTAATTTGGACCTAAGGAATCCAATGGTGAAGTTGGATTTTAGGTTTGATTACGTTTGACTGGATATTTTGTATAAAAACCTAAATTAGGTCAATTAATGAGCTAGGACCCTAATCTAGGTCAAACTAGGTTCCAAAGGCCAATTTGAATGTTCCAAACCCTAGGGGATATTTTTCCATGAATTTTAGAGGGTTTACTTAATTTTTATCCTGACCGAAACCTTGTTGAATTAAGCGGGTCTGTTTTAGGGTTACCAAATGTCATTTAATTCCTGGATTGCACATGAACCTATTTCTGATTGAATCAACCCACTTTTTATCTCATTTAGACTATTTGACCTATGCTCTGTCTCTGAGAAATCCTATTTATGTACTGCAATGGTAAAATTGCAGTTTTAACCTTTATTTCATGTTTTCTTCTCAGAACACTTATTCCTTTAATTAAGCCCTCTTCTAGGTTATGTAGGAGCTTTTATTCTCTTTATTAGGTCAAAATGAGCTAGTTATGACTCATGATGAGGCTCTCATCAGAAGGGTCTCGGGTTTTTGGAATGACGGGCTACCTCCTGTTAAGTGCTAAATTCAATGCCTTCAGTCGAGCAGAAGGTGGTCAAGGACAAGGGGTTGTCAAATTAGATGAGTTTTGAAGAATAAGCATCTTAATCAATAGTTTGGTTGGTCCAACTAGGTGCTTGTTCAAATCGACAAGCTAATGATGTAGCCCAAACCCAATTAGTCAAGGTGGGTTAATGGATATGAATCAATAGATGCATAGCCCACTAGATACTTTGAGGCTCAAAGAGATGTAGAAATATGAATATGATGTTTGCCTAAGTCTGTTCAGCCTGATTAGAGTAGGAATCCTCAAAAGAAAATGGCTCTATGAAGGATGTAGGAACCCTACAGGTGAGATCAGAGAAGGATAAGTGATTAATAGTTTGATCAATATCTGAAACTTGATCAAAAGATGAAGGAGAATCATATGCAATCGAATCAGAGAGGTGAATCAGAGTAGAAGTTGATTCCGGTGGTGGGTCAAGGTTGAGAATAGGTTTTGGAAGGCTCAGTATAAGGATCAGAAGGTGTGGCTTCTTTAAGATCTACATCATTGGCCTCAACATCAGAATCAAAGAACGGATCATGGATGCTGAGGTCGTAAATTGGCTTGTAATCATCAGGAAACAACGGATCTCTGAAGTGAGAGTTAGATTTGAAATCATCGGAGAATTTGTGAAGATCAGTTCTTGAATCTGATTCCAGATTGGAATTTCCACCATAGAATGGATCAAGATGTGTATAATCAACAACTTGACTTGGATCTAACCTAATCTCAAATTCTGGACTTGAAAAGGTGTCCTTATTAGGCATAGGCTCAAGTTCTTGGCTCTTAAGATAGACCCAATCGAATCCCAGCTCTTCCAACTCGGTTTCTGTATCATAGATCGGTTTGACTTTCAAAAAATCAATCTGTATCTCTGAGGAGGTTGGAGAGGGGTAATCAAACAACATAGGCCCATAGTCATATTCCAGTTCCAAAATCTGATTTTCATCACATTGGACCTCTTGATCATCCCAAATAGGCTTGAATCTAGATTCTAGGTCAAAGATAGGAATTGGGTCATTATAATTTGGTTTAGGCTCTATTGGGATGTCAGAATCATTCTCAAGAATTACGTTGACAAGATAAGGTTTAGGAATTACATTCTCGAGAGGTTCTGATTCAAGCTTATCATCATAGGTGTCTAGGGAATCTAGGCTTGATGGACCATCTTCAAGGCTCTCTAAGGCTAGTTTAGAATCGAGAACACCTACAATTGGATCCTACCAACCCTCATCAAGATCAGGCATGTCAATCATTACGAAGTTTGAATCCGATTCCATTTGGGTTGGGAGTCCACAACAACCTCTATTCTCAAACCTAGGTTTTGGGAGATCATTTTGATCCTCAATGTTGTTCCAAGGTGTCTCATCAATCTCTGAATGTTGATATGGGTAATTTTGATCAAAGGCTTGGTGTAACGTATTTAGCATACACCCACGTTTCTCCATGAGACCCTGGTGTATTTCCCAAAGTTGTGGATTTGACAAACATTTTATATATCCAATATTGTGTAGTCTCCACAATTCATTGTATTTTGACAAAAGCTCATTCCAGGTTGAACCATGTGTCATTTGTTTAAATATCATTCCAGCAATGTTCATAATGAGGGTTGTTATTTCTGTCACATTATCCTAAATGTGCCTAGATGGATCAAAGGTTTTGTAATATTCATCATCATGTCTAAAGGCAGCCTCGATCATCTTCTCTTTTATGGTCATTTGGGATTCAGGTTTCCTACAAATTCTTTCTAAATTGTCAGGTTGCATTTTCAAATCAGGTGGTGAATGAAGATGTAGAATCAAATTTAGGTTCAGATTGAAATGATTGGATTAGATCAGAAATCCCCAAGAAGATCAATTCCAATGAAAGCCTCTAGGTCGATGACCTAGGGAGCTTTCCTACGTATGTGTTCTACAGAACAGATGAGGGATTGGATGTGAATTAGACCCAATCAAGACACCAAAAAATTTTTGGATGACCAAGGCTTGTTTCGAGGTGGATGATACCTCTGAATCAAAAATCCACACACCCGAGAAGTACCTGGGCAACCAGGAAGGGAGAGCCCTGCAAAGACCCCTACACGGTAGAGCATCCCCATGGGTTACAGGGTTTCCCCCACCCAACCTTCCTTGTCATTGCGGTTCCAAGTAGATCGGAATGTATGAATTGAGACCTTAGTTCTACTAATTTTATTCCTAATTTGTGCCTTAGATTTCACTTAATTAAAAGTTAATTCAATTTGTGACCTAATTTGGAGGTTAGTTGGCCTACAAAGTATACCAATTTCACCTGACCTACCCTAAAAGATGAAGAATGAATCTAGGTCAAGACCCAAAGATCACCCTGAATTGACTCTCAGGTTATTATGTTCACAATTTTAGGGTTCAAGTGAATTTAGAGTTTGATTTTAGGGTTCTTCTGATTAGATCTTTTCAAGTAAAGGCTTGGGTAGCACACAAATGCAAGAGGGTCAATTTCTTTTAATTCGGGCAAATGTGAACTAACACTTCAAAACCTAGAGTAGAAACTCTAATTAGCTCTATTTCAAGTCCAATTTATCTCAAAATGTACACCTTGGACTCAAACAAGAAGTGCATAGTCCAAGATGATTAGAAATTAAGTGTAAATCGCTAGTTGGTACAGGCAATTTGGGTAGGGATCTCTAAACAGAATCATTTCAACTTTAATCAGATATCAATTTGAATTCACAAATCAGGAAACTTGCCTTAGAAACGATGATTACTAGAAAAATAAGCCAGGTGAATCCTAATCGTTTGTTTTCTTTTCTCTCTTCCAAAGATTAGGAGGTTGATTAGGGAAGAAGAGAAAGTTTACCTGCCCCTGCAGTGGTTGATTTGCACGGAAGATCTCTTCGTGATGTACCTCACAAAATCATAAACAAAGCAAACAGGGCAAGTTAGTGCTTAGATAAAAATCAAGAAAGATATGACTAATGCGTGAATTGCGCATTGCTCCCTGGCAATGGTGCCAAAATGTCGTTAATGATAGAGGAGTTTTAAAGATGCGTTCGCTGTAGTACACTCCTAAATTTTACAATGAACATTTAAATTTATAACTCAGAATCTAAAAGGAATCCGAGGTCGATCACCTAGAGCAAATATGGAACTCACAATAATCTTTTTTTAAAATAAATGAGTACAATCAATTGATCACAAAATAGATATTCAATGAATAAAACTGATCAGATGGATATTCAATGTAATTTAATATCTCAGCAGATCATGGAATCAAAAATAAAAGAGAATCAAAACAATGGTGATTTGAATCACCACTTATTCTCTTTAATTAAGCATGCATTCAATTACTCAAATTATTCAATAGTGATCTTCAATCAGAATTCAATGTAAACTTAGGTTCTTAAATCATTCAACAGTAACTAGAACAAAATCATATCAGACAACTTAAGTGAGCACAAGCACAAGGCTCTTCAGAGCCTTCTTTGTCTTAATGCCTTTTCTTTCTTCTTCAGAAGTTTTCCTTCTTCACAGCACAAGGGAACCAACTTCCTTCAGCAGCTAAGTGTAGAGCCATTAGTACCAAGAGCAAAACCCTCCTCCCTCCTTACAATTTCTTCCTCTCTCCTCTCTCAAACCCAACATATAATTGGATCCATGTATAGGTACTCAGATTTAGGTAATCAGATCTAACCAGGGTCACCTAGCATGTATGGTGATCAAGGAGTGTAAGATAAGGTGAAGGGGACCTCATCCTGTGTTCTAAGGCAAAGAGCCCAAAGTGCAAAATCAATTTATCCGTGATCACGAGCCTTTCACTTCACGAGGTAGGACTATTGTCCCTACCTTCTTCGCACAAAGTCGCAACAGAGGTGTTACGAACGCGTGCCCCAGACGCCTTTTAAGACGTCTGGGAGGTGACCCAGACGTCGGACCAGACGTCTGGGATAAAATCCAGACGTCTGACCAGACGTCTGGGATCGTTTCCAGACGTCTGACCAGACGTCTGGGATCGTTACCAGACGTCTGGAAAACAGTTTTTTTTTCGCATGAAAGATTCGTCTGCGCGCCTGTGCGCGCAGACCCGCAATTCCCCTCTCTCTCTCTTTTTCCCTCTCTCTCTGCGGCTGCAGACCTGCCGCGCTCTCTCTCCCTCCTCCTCTCACGGCCTTAAAAGGCCACGCCTCCCCTCCCATCTCCACTGTCTCCTCCTTCTTCTCCTTCAGCCAGTGAGCGTGAGCGTGAGCGTGAGCGCGAGTGCGAGGGCGGCAGCGGCGGCCGCAGTGAGCGCGGAGGAGGTGCGGCGTGCGAGAGCGAAGCTCTGCCGTGAGGGCGAGCTCGCCGGAGCCGCTTGGCCGACCGGCGGAGGGCGCAGGGGGCGCGGAGCGACGCGGAGAGGCACCTGCTGCGTTCTAAGCAGCAGACGCGCGAGGTACGACGCGGGCGGCGTCGCGAGCGGAGGCCGAGTAGCGCCCTGATTCTGGAAAAATTTCCAGAATCAGACGTCTGGGTTGATAGTCAGACGGCGAGGGCGACATCTGGAATCTCACACAGACGTCTGAAAGGTGAGTATTCCGCCTTCTTCTTCCTTCCTGTCGACTGACCGTACTGAGGGAGGAAGTTGGCTGTGCGTAGGTTCGCTGATTCGCCATCCTTTGCGAATCAGACGTCTGGAAGTTGTACCAGACGGCGGGAGTGACCTCCAGACGTCCGGGGTGACCATCGGACGTCTGGGAGCTAGGCCAGACGTCCCCGCAGACTTCTGGATGTCTGGGAAATCACGCTGAACAGGTAATTCTCTGATCCACTGTTTAAGACATCTGGAAGAAGTTCCAGACGTCTGATTTTGCACAGTATCGTCTTTTTCGACCCATTTAGGGCCCGTTCGGGCTCCGTTTTCCGCGATTCGAGTTGCGCTCTTTTCAGAATTAATTCCTCTACCCGTCTACAGTAGCTATGCACTGTTTTGAGACACTCCTTGTGTTTGATCCTTGTGATAGGACCTCGTTCAGTTGTAGTCTTGGGAGTCGCGGAGGCACGTGGGATTCCCGATCACGCCCCCATTACTCCCGTTGTACCTGGTAGAGTGGCTTAAGTTATTAAAATCTTTTAAAGTATGGAACCTTAACTAGAATCCTAGGACATTGCATGAATCCTAGGAATGAGAAATGTATGATAGCTCCTAGGTATTGCATGAATCCTAGGGCTGGAAAATTAGATTGTATGATAGATCCTAGGATATGGCATGAATCCTAGGATGGAAAACTAGCGGAATGTATAATACTGCAGTCTTGGAAAAATGAAAAGGAATATAAAGTTGCCTGTAAATTGAATTAACAGCTGCCTGTTATGAATAAAGAAACGTGGGTGAGAACATAGATTGTAAGAATGTGAAACTGGAAAGTGAAACCTGGATGTTTGAGTTAAAAGGATGGAACCCTACGGGGAATTAGGAGTGGAACTCCTGGAAAGAGAAAGGAATGGAACTGAGATGTTGTTCGTACTGTCTCTTGGGTACGCAGTACCAAGAGAAGTACCTGTACCTGTTTAGTGTAGAGTGGGGCCAGCCACCCCAGGGACCCGGGGTTAGGATTGGCCGCTCTGTACTGACTTACTGGCCCTCGTGTACGTAGTACCGAGGAGAGCTACTAGTGTTAGGAGAGTACTAGCTACCCCACGGGCCCCGGGGTTCTGCTAGCCTCCTTCACCGACTTGTTAGGCCCACTGGGGCAAACCAGGGTAGTCAGGCGAGGGTGCACGGACTGTGGAGGGGCAAGGCCCCAGTTTGGTTACTGTGGAGGGGTTGGACCCCGTGTTACTAAGAGGGCTCCGCCCTGTACTGGTTCTGTGCTGTGCTTTGGGCGCACCCGTTAATGGAAACGACTGACCGCGTGCCAGTACGGGTTAGCTACCTGTGCGTTTATCGCGCGTGCCATAGTCACCGTTACGCCTGTCAGTGACCTTGGGGTGGTTGACTGAGGGTAGGATCACCACGGGGGACTCTCCCGGCCAGGAGAGCACCACGTGCTACTTCTACTTTTTGGAAAAGACTGCAATCAAGATCGTTCCCACGAGGAACATTCGAGATCAAGTAAAAGATCTGAGGAATAAATGAAATAGTGAGACAATTGAAAAATGTAAGTAAAGAAAGTAATAGAACATAATAGCTACTGTACGCTATACTGTTGTCTTAGTTTTAGTTGCCACTCTACTCAGCGTTTTGCTGACGTGTTACTCTCGTTACCTTTTTCAGGACCAGGTGTTGAGCAGCCAGGGCCAGCGGCTGCAGAGGACGCTGGGCCGAGTAGGGTCCAGTAGAGTTTACCACAGTCTTTTGTACCTCTTTTGTTTCTGTTATAGTGAGTAGTTCTTGTTTCCGCTGTACTTTCTTTACCTGCAGTTCGTGTTATATGATAAATGTTGTTCTGCTATTGTGGTGGTACCTACTGTAGTAGTTTCTTTCCTTACTGCTGTACTTTCTTACTGTTAGTTATATTCATGCTGAATGTGGTTTATTTTACTGCTCTTTTGGTTACTTCCTCGTTGGACGACTAGGTCTTGGGATTAGTCGAGTCGGTCCGGTTCTCGTGTCTCGTAGGGACTCGAGAATCGGGTCGTTACAAGAGGCATCGTCAATTGGATGTGCTGCAATTGCTGAGTCCTTCGATTGAGGACCTAGGAAGGGTCCTGAAGCTGGGCTGCATCACCTGGGGGTGTTAGTAGGGTTGGAATAGGTTGGAGCATGGCAGTCGTGGTCAAGGAAGACGATGGCACGACGGTGAACGGCGTGAACCTGAAACTCAAAGAATGGCCTTGTGGCCATGTTAAAGCTTCTCAAAAGCTTCGCTTGAGGATGACGAAGGAGATGGCGGTGTCTATGAGTCGTGGGAGTACGTGTGGTGGTTAGGCACTGTCGAGGAAGGTGCTGGATGTGGGTTTGTTCAGTGGAGCAATTCAATGGGTTTTGGTGAAATTGAGTGAGGGGTTTTGTGCGGATGGACGAAGCGGAGCTTTTGGAGGTGGAGCCGACACATTTGGTGCGGTATGGACAGTAGTTGGCCTCACCGAAGCTCGGCCGGAGCGAAGGAAGACATAGGGGAGGAGGTGTGGTCTGTGGTCGAAACTAGAGTTTAAAGAGGGGAAAGAGAGTAGAGGGGAATAGGAAGTTAGGGAACCTAATGTTAACAGTCAAAAGGGGTAGGAGGGCACCGGCTTTGATTGGTTGGCATCGTGGAAGAGAATGCCTTCTATGGAAGGAGCGGTAGCAACGAGGAGGTCTGGAAGGCTTTTGTCAGTGTTGCGAGAAGTGGAGGAAGGAAAATAAGACGTTCCCGCTGCCTATAGTACGTGGCAGCAGGTGAAAAAGGAGGTTGGAGAGGGGTCACCGGAGCTACGGTGGAGGTGGTCGGAGAGGGAAGAAGTTGAAGATTTGTGGCCAAAATTGAGCAAGTTTGGAGGGATTGTGCACGAGGAAGCTTTATAGAGTTCCAGGCTAAGCTCTAGATCAGGAAGGAAGGTTTTCATGGCTTGGGATTGGAGGAATAAGACCCATGATTCTCATGCGTTCACACGAGCAATCAACAGTGATTTGGGACTCAACTGATCCCAAATGATTTTCCCTGGTGTGAACATCAATCCCAACAATTTTGGTGGGATTTGGTGTTGATTTGAATAAGATTATGGGCTTAAACCTTGCTTGGAGGTCGGGTTGACCTCAATGGCTGCAGAGGGCTAGTTGTAAAGGAGGCGAAAAACCTAGGGACCTAATTGTAAGGATTTCAAAAGCTAGGGGCATATGTGAGAGAGAAAGAGTCTGACTGGACTAAAATGCAAACTAGGTCAAGATAGACAGTGATTGGGCCCAAATTTTTGTATAAACCTAATTTGGATCCAAGGAATCTAATGGTGAAGTTGGATTCAAGTTTTGACCAAGTTTGATTGGGTAATTTGTGCAGAAACTCAAATTAAGGTAGAACTGTGTCTATGACTCTATTTGAGGTCAAAATGGCTTTCAAAGGTCAAATCAAGGATACCAAATCTCATGGAATATTTTTCTATGATTTTTAGATGATTTAGATAAATTTTTTCCTGACCAGGACCTTTGTTATTTAAGCAGGTTGAAATTAGGGTTTCGAGAGTTGTGTTAGTCCTCGAAATGCGTGAAACCCTATTTTTTGTTTGTGTGGACCCTCTTATTAGACTTTAATGCTTATTAGACCTTGGATTAACACCTGGGAAATCCCATGATTATTCTGCATTCATGATATGATGTTGAAACTGCAGAATTAACCTTAATTTAATGTATTCTTCTCAGAAAGGATATGCAAGGAATTACGACTCTCCGGCGATTATGTAGGAGCTTTTGTCAATTGATTCAGATTAATTAAAGCTAGTTATGTCTCATGATGGTGTTATCATCACCAATTATCCCAAATGGTCTCAGATGTTCCTCAAGACAGCTGAAGGACATGACAAGGAACACATCTTGATGAAGCCTTAGCTTGTAGAAAAGAAAGGAAAGAATGCCACATGGAAGAAGGACAACGTCGTGGTCAAGGCGTGGCTGATGAACTGTGTGATTCCAGAGATTGGTGATGAGATTATGTATTACTTGACCGCCAAGGCCATGTAGGACAATCTTCATGACACTTACTCCCATGAGAAAAACTCATCTCGAGTTTTTCAAATCAATCATGAGTTGTCCCAATTGAAGCATAAAGGGAACATAAATAGGTTACTCAGGCCTCGACACTTGCTGCTGTTGTTGGATGAGGTGGTAGGGGAGTACCTTCCACTCATGGACGCGGAAGGGGATGTGGCATGCCAAGAAGATCCCACACTACTTGCACTTACTATGGAAAACTTGGTCATGTGGAGGCTTCCTGCTGGAGCAAGCATGGCAAACCTCCAATTGCCAATCAGGCCACAGTTACTTTAGAAGACACTATTGTTGTTGTGTCTGTGCCCAGAGCAGATTATGAAGCATTGCTACAGCATCTTTCCCAACTAACACAGGAGCTAGCCACTACTTCTACTGAGACTGCTGATGTTGCCTCCTCTTCAGGTATAGATATGTGTGCCCAAGCTTCTGTTGGAATAATTTGGCTAGTGGATTTAGGTGCCTCTCATCATCTATTAGGAGACAAGGTGTTTTTTAGTGGACTCCAGAATGTACCCCATTGTAGGATAGTGCAGGTTGCAGATGGCAGACATGCCCAGATTAGGGGTTAAGGGGAGGTGTCGCTGACTCCCACAATGAGATTGCTTGATGCTTTTTATGTGTCTGATTTCTCTTTAAATCTATTATCTGTCAGCAAAATTACAAAGCATCTTCATTGTCGTCCATATTTGATGAACTTGGATGCATATTTCAAGGAAAATTGACGGGGAGGACGATTGGTGGAGGATATGAAGAGGGGGTGTGTATCGCCTAGTCAAGATTCCAATTATTGATACCTTCCTTGGTGATTCTAGTTATTCTACTGGGAATGCCTTGCAGTGGCATCATCACCTTGGCCATCCTTCTCTAGATAGGCTTCGACGCATCCTTCCACACATTTCTATCACCACTGAGATTCATTGTGATGCCTACTAGTTCAAAAAGCACCACAAATCTTTTCCCACCAGTACTGCACCAGGGACTACTAAGATGTTTCAGCTGCTTCACATGGATGTCTAGGGCCCCAGCCAGATTCTAGACCGACAAGGACATAGATATTACTTGGTTATTACAAATGATTTTTCACATCTTTCATGGTTATTCCTGTTAAAGAATAAGTCTGATGTTGAACATGTCATTGAGACCTTCTTATTAGAAATAAAGAATTAATTTTCAATTGTGGAAAAGATTAGGTGTTATGATAATGCTTTAGAGTTTTGCACTACCAGAATGGCTACTTTCTATAGGCCTCTTGGCATCATACACCCTATCCCCACACCTCTCAGCAGAACGGTGTGGCAGAAAGGAAACACAGGCACATTTTGGATGTGGCGCGTACTCTCCTGATCCATCATTGTGTACCTCATTTATATTAGGGTGATGCTATACTTACTGCATGTTATCTTATCAATAGAATTCCATCATCTGTGTTAATGAGTGGACACCCTAGCACGTCTTGTATGCTAATAAAGACTTGTTTCAGTTACCTCCTCAGACCTTTGGATGTGTTGCATTTGTGCATTTACTAGGTCTAGGATGAGACAAGTTGGTGCCCCGAGTAGTCAAGTGTGTTTTTCTTGGCTACTCATGGACATAGGAGGGATACAGGTGTTTTGATCCCATTGGTGGGAGTCACTATGTGAGTGTACATGTCACGTTTCATGAATTTGTATCTTACTTTTCTCTTACGGCATGACAATTAGTCTCTAAGGCTGAGTTTGTCCCTATGCCAATTCCATCAATGCCTATGGATCAGTTTCCTATTTTTGAGGCTCTTTCTGAGTTTGACAATGGTGGCCAATCACCAATGACTATTTCTGCACTTTATAGCACCATAGATGATTGATGAACCCATATTTGTGAACTAATTAGTTACGTAAATGCATAGACATAAGATTAATAATAATATATAAATAGCATGCATTAAGATATAAATAATGTAGTTGATATATATTTACTCTCATGCATTACATTCATATATAAATACATTTAGAACTTATTTAGAATAGCATACATTAGCTTATTACATAAATTAGTTTACATGGATCACACATTATGTGCATTGTTTAGTTAGAAATAGGAATTAGTTTTTTAAGGGTTCATGCATAAATTACACACCAATTTATTTCCATATATTTTATTCTATTCATGGTAGGATCAAATGGCCACCATTAAAGGCCATTGAAGGTCTACAGAAGAAGTGGATCTCGCTATCACTCCATTTGAATTCTGCTATGACAGCTATAAGAGAAGAGGAGCTGTTGCCATGCTCGAGGAGGCTCCATTTCACTCCACCTTTACCGTGCCTGCCCCACATTGCCTACCTCCCGCACATTGTCGGCGCTACTACTCGCCTATGTGGTGACAGCATGCAGCGTACTTACGTTGACTTCATGGGCCAGCATTGCCCTCCACGCTCAAATCGAGCGTGGCACTACCCTTGGCCATTACCATGGGAGAGCTCATCCAAGCTTGCCATTTATCTTTCTTCTTCTTCCTTATTTTCTCTTTTATTTTGTTTTCTTTTTTTAACTTACTATTCATCTTCTTCCCAAGAACAACAAACCAACACCGACCACCTTCACGCTAAAGCAGCCAACAGTCCCCGACACTCACCCCAGCTCCCCTTGACACTCTGTTCACCTACCAGTGAGCCCGCCATCACATGCACCACCACTAGCTCCACGTGTGCACCGCACTGCCCCCTTCCCGACCAATCCACCCTCTCCTTCACGTGCCACCCGCTCTCTACCCACTCCACTGTGCATGTGCACCCTAGCGTGACCCAACGCACTGCCCTCTCTGTGCACCGCCTCTCGCCGCAGCTCCCGTGTGCAACCATGAGTGGTTGCTCCTATAACAGCAGCCCCACCGTACCCAACATCCACTCCTTGCCGCACCCCGCTCTGTCCACCATTTGCCGCGACACCACCGCCATCGGAAGCGACTTGGCCCACTTGCCCACCACAACAAATATCACCTTCGACTGTGAGCTCCTTCGCACACAGGAGAAAAGGAAAGAAATCCCCTATTTTACTCCCAATTAGTATTTACAAGGGATGCCATTGCCACAAATCATTTTTCTCATTTCATTAATATGATGAATTTACAAGGAAACCACTCCTCTTTGGCTGAAATGCTATTCTAACTTGAATCCTCATTATTTTCTTGATTTGAAAGGGGATTTTGGCTCAATTTCTTTGGCATTTTTGTGAACATATAGTTTTCGACGTGTGTGAGTTTTAACATGTGTAAAACTCCCTGTGGAAAGAACCCACTCTTCTCGAGTGGTTATTCTTATTTGTTTTTTGGCTTGAGATTTTCTCCACTACACTTTTAGTGCTACGATGAAGTTATACATATATATATATAAATTTATATAAGTGAGAAAACATGCATCAATCATATGAAGTTCAGAGATCCACCTATTGTGTTTCAGAAGCCAGTTACATACAAGAAACACACCCCCTTACTTCAGACCCACCATCCTCCCCACGTCAAGTATGTGTTGAGGTATTTAACGATGTTGTTTCTAGTGGTGATTATGCAGGACCTGCTGAGAGTGTCCCAGATGATGACCTTGCTATTGCAGTTAGGAAGGCTCCCTGATCGTGTGCCCATTATCATGTTGCAGGTGTAGCCACAACAACTAATCTGGGGAAGACATTTGGGCTATTCACTATAGCCCCTGCCACTACTGAGATACCCTCTACATACCAGCAGGCCTTACTTGATCCAAAATGACGCATAGCCATGAAGGATGAGATGGTCACACTACGCAACAAACATACTTAGGAGCTAATGTCTCTTCCTACTAGTGCACGCTTGGTGGGATGTCGTTGGGTCTTTACCTTGAAGTACAACCGTAATGGGTCTATTTCACAGTATAAGGTCAGGTTGGTGGCAAAGGGGTTCACTCAGACAAACAGGGTGGATATCTTCAACACATTCTCTCCAGTTGCACTATTATTTGTTGTGCGTATGGTGGTCTCTGTTGTAGCTCATAAGGACTGGATGCTTCACCAGCTGGATGTGAAGAATACCTTTTTCTATGGTGACCGTCAGGAGGAGGTATACATATAGCAGCTCCCTAGGTTCGAGGTTTAGGGGGAGGGTGCATGTAGGTTGAAGAAGTCCATCTATAGCCTTAAGGAGAGTCCGAGAGCTTAGTTCCAGAAGCTCTCTGAGGTGGTGGAGAAGATGGGGTTGTAGAGGTCTTGTTTAGACCACTCTCTTTTTGTCAGGAAGACTAAGCAGGGTACAGTGGCATTACCTGTCTATGTGAATGACCTTATTATTACTGGTGCTGACAAAGCTAGAATAGTTGAGGTCAAGAGGTCCTTGGCAGAGTAGTTTGTTATGGACATGGGTCAGCTCCGACACTTTCTGGGCATAGAGGTGGCAAGAAGCAAACAGGGCATTATTCTCTCTCAGCGTAAATATGCACTAGATGTACTACAAGAGACATGCATGTTGAGGTCCAAACCTGCCAATTTTCCTATGAACCTTAATGTAGGCACAACTATTGAGAATAAAATGCCTATTCATGCATGTTCTTAGACTTAGATTTGCATTTCATGTTATAAATATTGCAAAGAATGCATCAACCTACATTTAGAGTAGTTGTGTATATTTTAGGTTAATTACGTCCTTTTATGGCCAGGAGGGAAGGAGATTTATTTTGGGGTCTTGGATTGACGATCCGAATGTACGGATCTGATCAAGATGATGATTGGAGTCCAACGCCTTTGAGATCATCCTAATCGGAATCCTGTATCACCTTATGCAATCCGAGGAAGATCAATGGCCAGGAGGGTAATGCGACATCCTTATGGGCTTTAGATGAAAAATTCGACCATACGGATGGATCTAAAGCGACGATCGTAGTTCAGCAGCACGAAAATCACCTCGATCCAAGCACCGTGGCACCCTCAGCAACAGAAAGAAGATGGACGGCCCAGGTGGAGCCACGTGGTGCCATCTAGGCCAGCCAACATCGTCCATCAACGGCTACTGGTGCCCCCTCATCATCTTCACCTTCAAATCCTAACCGTTGGATCATCATCCAACAGTTAGGAAGCCTCCATGCCATAGCCTCAAGAACTCCTTGTGACAATCCCCGATCATAGCACATTGGTTGGGATGTTGGCCTCCAATGGAGGGGCACGGGTTCGAATCCCCGCGGCCCCCCTAATTTGCCAATTAGAGATGGCTGCCCGCGTGCACAAGGCCGCTGCACACAGCACAACTGCACGCGCGCACAAGGGCGCCTCACATAGCACAGCCGTGCGCAGTAGCAGCCAACGCATGCCAGCGCAACGTGCAACACGCCCACATGATGCACGCGCCAGCAGCTGTGGGCGAGCATGTGCATGGCTGGCGCCGACCTTCAGCGACAGCCTGGGTAGGCCTTTAGTGATGCTTGCAATCATCACTAATTGCCTGTAGGCGTGAGGACAGCTGCGGGCATGAGTGGTGCGTGTGTGATCTTCAGCGACAGCCACAGGGGTCTTTAGTGACACTTGCAGTTGTCACTACAGCCCTCTACACGAATTTCTTCCTCTTCCCTCCACTATAAAACGACCGTTGCACCTCCATTCTTCACCATCTCTACCCACTTTACTCCCATCTACTCCTAAGCTCTAGCAGGCTACCAAAGCTCCGTTAGAGCTTACTCTCAAGCTCCAAAGGCCTCTTATTAGTGTAATATTCCTATTTTCCACCAAATATTCATCCTTCAGCCCACCACCTTCATAGGTTGCCTTGGAGCTGCCCTCCCACCTCCATTTCGGTAGAAGATCACCTCCATCTCCTCACCTCCATTCTAGAGCCTCAGTGAAGCATTCCTCTACCCAGTGTCCTCTTGCATCTCACCTTGGTGGTCCTGCATCACACCTTGGTGGTCCTGCATCTCACCTCCATCATCCAAGCTTCCACCAGGCGCCGTTGTCTTGCCGAACAGTCAATTTGGGAGATTTCCTCTCACCCCTATCTCTTTTATGCCATAGATTATTGTAATAAACATTTGTGTGATATACCATAGCTGTTTCATCTCTCTTGTGATCTATCTTGCTTGCTTCTTCTATAAAAGCAAAAGAAAAAAATAACGAAACCCCAAAACACCAAAAAGAAACAAAACGAAATGTGGATTTCAACCAAAGTAAACGTCGCCTCCCTGTGTTTGACCCAAGACACCCTTGGAGTTTTGGTTATAAATTGTATTTGATAACATGTTTTGCGAGCTACGACGACAGGTTCTTGAAACCCCGATGCTCGGGTGCTAAATTGGTGTTTTTAAGATTGTCGCGTTGTAGTATAGCCAAAATAGCACTCAAACAAATAAATTTTATTACTCGAAAATGTTCCGAGGTAGAACACAGGGAGAAATATGGAATTCAAAGCTCAGCATCACAATTTAGATCAAGAATAAAGATTGCAATAAAAATAATGTTAGGATCAATATGCAAAAAGAATGGAGTAAAAATGGTGATTTAAATCACCAATTACTCCTCTCAAATAACACTTAAATCAAGTCTCAAGTATATGCAATCAAAGTATCAGATGTCTTAAATCGGCCTGTGCTACAGTGCTAAAGACTCAAGGGTCTTTCTCTCTTCCTATGCAGCTTTTCTTTTCCTTCTGGCTCTTTCTCTTTTTCTTCTCTTCTTGTGTGGTTCCTTCTCTTCTTCTTCTTCTTTTGCTTTTCTCTTTCTGTCTCTCTTCTTCTTCAGCTATGACCCTCTTCTTTCCTTCTTCCTTTCTCTGTTCTCCTTCACACAGAGAGGGGGAAGGCTTCTTGAATTTGGCTAAGTGTCAACCAGTTCTCGCCAGGAGCAAAACCCTCCCCCTACCTGCGCAATCTCTCTCTTTCTCTCTTCTTAGGCTCCGCCCTCCCAAGGCCTTTCAGGGTATAGTCGGGTAATCGGATAAGAGCATGCCTAGGTTTAGGGCCATGGGCATGGTCGCAGCCAAGAAGTGTAGGCTTAGGCAGGTCGGGCGCACCAGGTTTGCAGGTGAGGTGTCGCGGACGAGGCACAGGTGTGCGTGGGTGAGAGGGACCTCACCCCGTGTTTGTAGGCAAAGAGCCCTATTGACAAATTCAATATATGCATGTGCGCCGCTTCTGCTATTTCCGATATGGGATTATCTGCTCTCGCTTCGCTCGCGTGTCTACAGCAGCACGTCTTCCTCCAATTGCCTCAACTAGCATGGCCAATGCATCCAATTGACCACCTGGATGAGTTCCCGTGTTGTTTCCGCACAACCTGGAACTTCTACTTGGGGCAGACAAGGCCTGGAGCGAGCTCGAAGCTTCTTGAAGCTTTTCGTCAATGGCAGAGGAGGTGGCACACCTGAAATCAAGCAAACGGCCTCACGGCCCAATTAAACTTGCTCAAGACCTTCGTCGGACCATAGCGAGTGTAACGGTGGAGGTTGTGTGGCGTAGCGAGGCCCGTGCGTGTGTGGTGGAGTTGGACTGTGTGTGTGAGAGTGGGTGTGTTTGGTGGAGCGTTGGAGAGGCTAATAGCCTCGAATACCAGAGGGCTTTTGCTCTCTGGGACATGGCGGAGGTGTAGGGATGAATGACGGCCAGGTTGGTGGAACGTAGTGGCCGTGCGAGCTCGCCGGAGGTACGCCAGCGAGGTGGAAGATAAAGGGCGGTCGGGCAAGTCGGCGGTCGAAACGAAGTTGCGAATGTCTGGAAACGAAGAGTGGAAGATGAGGCATCGATCTGGGTAGCTAGCGGATGAAGTAGGGCAAAGGCGGCGCCAATTATGGTGTTGCCGACGTCGAAGAAGAGAATAGCTCTGGAGAGAGAGACGACGAGGAGGAGGAAGGTTAGGGCGTCAGCTGGTACGGCTCGACGCGAGAAGAATCGAGGAGGGTATCTCCGCTGCTGGTATTGCAAACGGAGGACGAAGATGAACGAAGGGGCTCGTCGGACGTCGAGGAGCTTTCGGCCGAGAGAGAGAGGAGAAGAATTGAGGGGGAATCTTGGTCGATTTTGAGCATCCGGAGTTTGGCCTGGTCTGTGCTTTCTTTTATAGGTCATCAGAGGGCGATTCGAGCTTGGGAAGCAAGCTTCCCAAGCTTGGAAGGCTTGCCAAATTAGGAAATCCCTTGAGACCCAAATCTCTCATGCATTCACATGAGAGATTGGGTAAGTTTTAGGGCGTGGGATTGGGTTCAAAAGGAAGGAGATTTCTTAACGAACTTCCCTTTCAAATTTGAAAGGGATTCGTCAAGAAATTAGGGAGTTCTTTCCAAATTAAGGTCGTCAGAGCAAGTAAGAATAGGTTTAATGGCGACAGGGACCTTTTTGTGAGAAATATGATAAAGTTAGGGGTCTGTTTGAAAAGATTTTGAAAGTTAAGGCAAAAATGTAATCAGACAAGACCAAGTTGCAAACTAGGTCAAGATAAACTCATCTTGGGTCCAAATTTTGGTACAAACCTAATTTGGACCTAAGGAATCCAATGGTGAAGTTGGATTTTGGTTTTGACTACACTTTACTAGGTAATTTATGCAAAAACCCAAATTAGGGCAAATGTCTGTTTGTGACTCTGTTATGGGTCAAAACGAGTTATAATGGTCAAATTGAAGGTTTTAAACCCTATGGAATATTTTTCTATGAATTTTAGAGGGTTTATGTGAATTTTATCCTGATCAGAACCTTAGTTAATTAAGTGGGTCTATTTTTAGCGATTCAAAAAGTCATTTAATTCTCAGAACACGTGCAAATCCTTTTCTGATTGTTTTAACCCACTTGTTAGCTTTCTAAGACCATTTGACCTTCATTTAACCCTTGAGAAAACCTGTTGTTGTACTGCATTCATGATATGCTGGTAAAATTATAGTTTTAACCCTAGTTTCTTATTTTTCCCTCAGAATGATTATGCAGTGACTTATGACTCTCTGGTAGTTATGTAGGAGCATTTACTGACTTAATTGGGTCAAGATGAGCTAGTTATGGCTCATGATGGTGTTCCCATCACCCGATTTCAACCTCGTGAAACACGACTAATCATTGTGGCGCCATTGCCTGGGAGGCAACGAAATTTACTTTCTTGTTTTCTGCGCTTCTTTGCATTTTCATATTATTAACCCCACTTGTCTCTGATCTACGGTCTTACACGTACCCTAGAATAAAGATCCAAGTGAGGTAGACCAGAGTAAAGTGCGGGTAGAGTAATTTGTAAGTGCCCTCCACATTCCCCCCTGCTAGTTTCATTTCGCCACATTCATAAGCAAGACCTAATCTACTTAGGTGGTTGCATAAACCCTTGGATAGGATTTTTTTATCTTGTTTGCCACCTCCACTCATCTCACCTTCGCATATAAAAAAAAATTACTTTTTGTGGGACGAATCAACATACACACTTTATACACCCACATTTGAGGCACATAACCTAACTTGATTTTTATCCACTCAATCGTGATTTCAACTTATGGAACCGGTACACACAAATTAATACATAAAAGAGTAGAAATCAATCTAGGTTAATCATCTTTGCGTGCCTAATTGGTGGTGCATCTGGGTCACTTGATTGAATTGTTTGGATCACACCACCCAATTTAAAATTGGTTCATTTTGTAGCTACCCCATAGGATTCAATATTTAGGTCAAGCCAAGCACTCCATATTTTCTAGATTTGTAAAGGAAAATACTTGAACATGTGATTTCAAACTTGATTTGCCTCTTAGAAATTTGGTTGAATATACCTAACACTTGAATCCTAAAAGCTACTAAGTAAGATCTGAATGTTAAAACTCACTTCATCCTTAATAATCTTGCTTGAAAACTTTTTGGTTGTGCACATACACACATTCTCAAACAAATCATTAAGGGCACAACCCATTAATGGCCCATCACATTCCGAAAGCACTAAATATCCCAAGCCTAACTAAAATTGATTAGACGTTGGCCATAAGGACTGATTCACTCTTCGGAGCCCAGATTGAGATTGTTCACGATTAACCTACTTAGACCAGTCCATTTGATGTCTAGCTAGGGGAGTAGTATCAAACGACCGCGGCTGGGGGGTACATTAGGAACCGGAGGCGCAAGCCAAAGGAAGAACCTTGTCCCCAATCCCTCCTAACTGGTTGGATTGACTGGGTACAAGTAGAGTAAATCATCTATAATCTTAAGATGGATTCTGAGAGTCTGTAGACCTTTAAGCTACCCAACCTAAGGAGAGGCTTGTATTTTTTGTGCTGCAGGGTCCCTTCTCTTCCCCATCCTTCCGACTTCCTTCCAGTGTATGCTTAGAAGGAGCTCATTGAACCCTCGTTTAGAAGGACCTATTGACAATTCTCAGAGGCGGAGGTTGAGTTATATAGCCAAGTAGATCCCCTAGCTGATCAACAACCACCTCCCCTGCCCCCAAACCAGCAGGAGTTGATTCAGAGGCAGTTGGAAGAATTGCAGCAAATGCAGCAATGATTCCAAAGAATGAATGGTCAGGGCGCTCAGCCCTTGAAGGATTTTTATGATCCTTTAAATTATAAGGATTGTCTCGACATTGCGATCCCCGCCGGTGATGTTTAGATCAAGCCCCGGGTTTTGAGTCTAATTAAACACTTTCATGGGCTTGGCTCAGAGGACCCATTCCAACATTTGGAGGACCTGATCACTCTAGTTCAGACCATCAAATTGCAGAATATGGATGAAGAACAAATGCTCATGAGTCTTTTCCCCCATTCACTAAGGGATAAGGCCACACATTGGTATCGTACCATTGGAAGACCGATTGCTACCTGGACAACTTTGAAATCGACCTTCTTGAAGAAATTCTTCCCAATTAGGCAAACTAATGCATTGCGACTGGCAATTAGCACTTTTGCCCAACGGCAGGGGGAATCGTTTCATGGGGCTTGGGAGCGATTCCAGGATCTGTTGTAGAAGTGTCCACACCACGAGGTGCCTAAATGGCAACTTGTGCAGATTTTTTATCACGGGTTGAATGATCAACTCCGTAATCATGTGGTTGCTTCTTGCGGAGGTAATTTCCTCAACAAATATGCAGATAGCACATATGATTTGTTTGATGAAATGAGCGAAAACTCTTTAAACCCCGCCTCCATGGAAACCTTCAACCAATCCCAACAAACTAGATCAAATGCCAATAAGGCCCAAGATTCTCATACATTTGTTATGGAATTGATCTGCAATAAATTAGATAAGGTGGATCTGGTTGCTAAACGAATGGAAGAGTGGATGTCCAGAAACTCTAATTTTTCTAGGTCCACTCAATCTCAGGGCTCGGGATTCCATTCTTCGCAAGCTCCTACGAGACGAGAGTTTGTAAATCAGCTGGAGTCGACTCGACCTTCAGGCTAGCTCTTCTCGGAACTTTATGGGTTCCAAACTGGGGCCTTTGATCCCAGTTTTTCTGGTCCTTCTTCATCCTCATCTTATGGGGATGTTCATGCTGTGCAGGAGAATGTTAGGTCCAACCCTTACTCAAATTCCTACAATCCTGGTTGGAAAAATCACCCTAACTTCTCTTGGAAAGATCAGGGGTAGCTGACCCAATATCGACCCAACAACTATGTACCGCAAAAACCAATGGGTCAGGGTCATGTATATACTCAGTTGCCCTCGAATCAGGTTAATTAGTCCATGTGAAATGCTCAACAATCTGCCGAGCAGGCTGATTTAAACTTGAAGATGGTAGAAATGCAAGGGTCAATGCTCCAGCTCACGCAACAAATGAAAACTTCGCTGGACACCTTGCAATCCGAGCTTGGTGCAAACAATAGACAACCCAGATCTCTACCATCACAACCTATACAAAACCCAAGGAATGTACAGAACCGAGGCGCTACACCTCAAGGGTTTGGTAATGATGGGGAGTTGCATGCTCAAGCTCATGCTATCTATCAGGCTACCCCAACCCCTCT
Organism: Thalassia testudinum; assembly: GCA_037157565.1. Classification (NCBI taxonomy): domain Eukaryota; kingdom Viridiplantae; phylum Streptophyta; class Magnoliopsida; order Alismatales; family Hydrocharitaceae; genus Thalassia; species Thalassia testudinum. The sequence continues at coordinate 41,779,724 of JAZHRO010000015.1, read as the reverse complement.
TGGAGAGAACCAAGTTCCTACCATGATCAACTGGGAGACTCCTGTTTTGCCCAACCCTCCCCAAGGCACTAACCAATAGCATTTTGCCACGGCAAATGACATCACCTTGAGGAGTGGTGGTAGACACAAGGGACCTACCCAACCCCATGGCAACACCATTAGGCCCCGTAGTAAGAATTCTAGACTCCCAACTAAGAATGTGATCAACAAAACATCAGAGTTTGATTTGGGAGTATGTTGTTGTATGGGCAAACAGAAAAAGTCGAAGAAATTAGAGGAAAGGATGTCCTTAGTTCGGGCTTTCAAATTGGTCATTTTACTCCTTACAGCTATCGAATCAATCCCCGCCTACGCCATAGGTTTACTGAATTCATATAAAGCAAAGCGTAGAGCAGAATCTGAAAACATTAGGAGAGTAGTCTTGTCTGATAACATAAGCACACTGATCTTAAACAAGCTACCTCCTAAGAAGCAGGACTCGGGAGCCCCGCTGATTTCTTGCACAATAGGAAACATCACTTCTGACCAGGCCCTCCTCGTCTTGGGCACTTCCATTAATGTGATCCCCACCTCACTACACATGGAATTGGGTCTAGGCTACCTGAAACACACTGACATAACCTTGCAGTTAGCCGATACATCCATTACAAAACCAGGGGTATTTTGGAGGATGTTTTAGTCAAGATTAATGATTTGCATTACCTTGCTGATTTCATGGTCCTGGACATGGAAGCACCAAAATAGCTCAACCACACCACGATTATTTTAGGAAGACCTTTCTTGGCTACCGTCAAGGCAAAGATTGATTGTGAATCGGGAAATATAGAAATGGCCTCTGGGAATAAAACAAATCGATTTAATATTTTTGAGGTCTCAAAGAAGGATAAAATTAAGTGTGGTTTGATGGAGGAGCTTGGCAGAATAGAGGAGGTAATGGCCATACACCCTTAGACAACCTTTTAAGGGCCAACTCAACACAAACTCAGGAAGAAAAACACACGGTTGCAGGGATAATTGAGGACAATAAAGACATACAACAATCTGTGGAAACCCGAGATGAGGAAGATATTCATGAATTTGGAAATTTGTTGGATGATTCACATGATCAAGTTAAAACCCAACAATGTCCTCATCCTGAATTTTTAGAGTTTGAGGTTCAACTTTTGGGTGGGAATCATGAGGATCTGGATGGTTGGATTAAGCGCCCTGATTGTGAGGATGAAATTGATCTTTGGGGAGAAACTCTTAAAACGTTAGGTATTCTAGAGTACTCACAAACCCTCGACACATCACAAAACCCTCATCATCCTTGTTCACCCAACCATTGCACAATTTCTATATCCACCCACACCTCCTCTGTACTGAATCAGCAAACTCCTATTGGAGATCATTTGGAATCTCCCTGCACCACTAGCTTGCCACTTTCATTGATCATCTCTTTGGCAAGCCCATTTTTACTCTCCGGGAGCCATATCTAGGGGCTCGAAAATTGTGTTATTGCAGTCTCAATGTTAGTTATTTTTGATTGAGGACCTCGCCTAGCTGAAGGCACTAAACTCGGCATGTGTAAAGGTTGTTTTGAGCTGACCAGAATCTCACAGAAACCAGGTGCAATTCTTCCCTTTCTGCTCTCCTGCATGCTTTCATTTTAACAATGAGGACATTGCATTAGCTAAGCATCGGGGGTGGATATCTCATGAAATAATCTTTTTGTCATCCGTAACAATAATTTCCTGTTATTTTATTTAAAAAAAAATAGAAGTAGGAGAAGGGAACTTAGGCATTAGGAGTTGCAAACTCTAGGAATTAATACTTTAGGACTTGAATACTTAGACTCTTCAGGTCTTCGGGCTTAATTAGTCCGGGTGTTTACTCGAATGTAGACTTAGTCTCGAGTCCTTGCCAAGTAATTTTATTTTAATTTAGCTAATAAATTGGGGTGATAAGTATACGATTTATCAGCCCACCCTTTGATTTGAGGGAACTATAAGTCTAAACATCTACATACTATTTGCACTGACTCACTTTTCAGTAGTTTCTTAGGAAATTGGGTAGCAAATGAACTTTCTAGGGTAGTATGGCTAGCAAGTTGTCGTGGATAACAGCCCATTAGCCGGTTGTCCAGAGCCTAGCTACATGATCATACTCATTCTACTGCTTTTAGGTAAATCTTAGATCAAGGAAGCCACCTACTTAGAAAAAAAAATGATGCTCAAAAGTAAAAAGAAAAGAAAAAAATAGAAAAAGGTGAAAAAAATAAAAAAAATAAAAAAATAAAATCACACTTCACCACACAAATATGGCTGGCAAGTTACCATGGGTAACAGCCCATTGGCTGGTTGTCTAGAGCCAAGCTCACAAAAATGAACAATAATTCCCAAAACATTTAGGGAAGAAGCGAGGAAGTAGAATAAACCAGGGAGATATACACTGGGTTCGCCGTTATGTTGACCCCATAAAAAATAAAGTAGGGAGAAAGCTACCGTTCAAAAAGATAAACCTTTAAGTAGAAAATTTTAAGGTCACCTAAGGTCGTAGAAACCCGAAGTCCATTTTAACGGCCACCTAGTGAGTCTTTCACTCTTTTGACAAAATGTTTAGCATATAGAGTTTCTTTCGAGTCTGGGGTGCGTTGGGTAACCATAAAAAGTTATCCGAAAACTCTCAAACTCAAAAAAATCCAAAAAAAATTAGAAAAGAAGAAAAAGCAAAAAACAAAAAAATTGTATCTTCCTTCTTTTCAAATAAGGCGAGGGCTTGGGCAATCTGCATTCTAGCAGACACTCGAGCACTGTCGAGTTTTTGTAACTAGGTCTTGGGGTTGAAATTTTCTAAAGCAATCAACAAATATTTTTCAAGTAATCAAATCCTGATTCTACTTTTATACATAGCATATAATATAATTTTGCTAGGGACTAGCAAAAGATAGGAATGGGGATATGATGTAGACACAACTATTGACGATAAAATGCCTATTCATGCATGTTCCTAGGCTTAGATTTGCATTTAATGTTATAAATGTTGCATAGTATGCATCATCCTACATTTAGAGTAATTGTGCATAATTTAAGTTAATTATGTCCTTTTTATGGCCAAGAGGGAAGGAGATTTATTTCAACGTCTCGAATTGAGGATCTGAATGTACAGATCTGATTAAGATGATGATCGGAGTCCAACGCCTCCGAGATCATCCTAATCGGAATCCCGTATCACCTTATGCGATCCGAGGAATATCAACGCTAGGAGGGCAATGCAACATCCTTACAAGCTTCGGATGAAAAATTCGACCATACAGATGGATCTAGAGCGACGATCGTAGTTCGGCAACGTAAAAATCATCTCGATCCAAGCACTGTGGCACCCTCTGGAGCAGAAAAAGATGGACAGCCCAAATGGAGCCACATGGCGCCATCTAGGCCACCCAACATCGACCATCAACGGCTACTGGTGCCCCCTCATCATCTTCACCTTCAAATCCTAACCGTTGGATCATTATCCAACGGTTAGGAAGACTCCACGCCGCGGCCTCAAGAACTTCTCCTTGTGACAATCCCCGATCGTAGCACATTGGTTGGGATGTTGGCCTCTAAAGGAGGCGCACGGGTTCGAATCCCCGCAGCCCCCCCAATTCGCCAATTAGAGATGGCCACATGTGCGCACAAAGGCATAGCGCATAGCCACGCGCAGGCACAAGGGAGCCATGCATAGCACAACCACGCGCAGCAACAGCCAACACATGCTAGCGTACATGTGCGACACGGCCGTGTGATGCATGCGCCAATAGCTACGGGCAGGTGTGTGCATGGCTGGCGCCGACCTTTTGCGACAGCCTAGGCGGGCCTTTAGTGACACTTGCAGCTATCACTAATTGCCTGTAGGTGCAAGGACAACTGCGAGCATGAGCAGTGGGGGCGCGATCCTCAACGACAACTATAGGGGTCTTTAGTGACGCTTGCAGCTGTCACTATAGCCCTCTACACGAATTTCTTCCTCTTCCCTCCACTATAAAAGGACCCCTACACCTCCATTCTTCACCATCTCTACCTACTCTACTCTCACCTACTCCTAAGCTATAGCTGCCTACCAAAGCTCCATTAGAGCTTACTCTTAATCTCTAAAGGCTCCTATTAGTGTAATATTCCTATTTCCCACCAAATATTCATCATTCATCCTACCACCTTCATAGGTTGCCTTGGAGCCGTCCTCCCACCTCCATTCCGGTAGAAGATCGCCTCTGTCTCCTCACCTCCATTATAGAGCCTCGGTAAAGCATTCCTATACCCAACGCCCTCCTACATCTCACCTCTGTCATCCTGCATCTCACCTCCTTCATCCAAGCTTCCACCAAGCATCGTTGTCTCGTCGAACAATCGATTCGGGAGATTTCCTCTCACCCCTATCTCTTTTATGCTTTCATAGATTATTGTAATAAACATTTGCGTGATATATCATAATTGTTTTATCTCTCTTATGATCCATATTGCTTGCTTCTTCTATAAAAACAAAAGAAAAAAATAACAAAATCCCAAAACACCAAAAAGAAACAAAACGAATTGCAGATTTCATCCAAAGTAAACGTCGCTTCCCTGTGTTTGACCCAGGACTCCCTTGGAGTTTTGGTTATAAATTGTATTTGATAACATGTTTTACGAGCTACGACGATAGGTTCTTGAAACACCGATTCCAACCTCGCGAAACACGACTCATCAGACCCCAAGGTGCATTTATATACGAGTAGGTAGAGTATGTTGACAGCCGATCCTACAGAAAAATGGTAGGAAAGCTTCTGTACCTGACGATCTCCAGACCAGTTATTGCCTTAGCCGTAGGGAAGCTCAGTCAGTTTATGGAGAAGCTAACTAGGCTACATTGGCAGGCAGCTATGCAGGTGCTCAGGTACTTGAATAAGGCACCTGGACGTGGGATCCTATTTCAGAAAGGGTCTCCTACGATAGTAGTTGGATATTCCAATGCTAACTATGCCAAGTGTGTTGCTGATAGGTAATCCACTACTGGTTTTTACACGTTTATGGTAGGCAGTCTGGTTTCATGGAGGAGCAAGAAATAAGGAGTTGTTTCTCACTCTAGTGTTAAGTCAGAGTATAGGGCTATGGCCTAGGCAGGTGCTGAGATGATATGAGTGAGATCCCTATTACATGATTTGCATGTTTAGATAGAAGAACCAATGAAGATGAGATGTGACAATAAGGCAACCACATATATAGCCAACAATCCCATGTTCCATGAGCGCACGAAGTATGTTTATCACTACACCAGAGACTTGATTTAGCATGGGTTGTTGCGCACTACTTTTGTCGCTTTTGAGGATCAGATGACTGATATCTTTACAAAGCCACTTCCTTGTGATGCCTTTGATCATTGTTGTTCCAAGCTGAGCATGATTGACATCTATGCTCCAACTTAAGAGGGAACGTTGGGATACTCCTATTTATGTTCCCTTTTTATACCTTTTCAGTTATTTTATATTTTGTACTGGACATGCTTTGATATTTGCCTAATACCTCTTTTCTATATAAAGAGGTGTTGGGACTTTCAATAATATGATTTGGCATTTTCTCTTACTTTATAATTAAGATGGCTATTATTCTGGCCAAAAAAGTTTACATCTCAAAATGTTTGAAACTTCCATTTTATTTGTAATATTTTAATTTGAATTAATATTTGATGCTTATGTAAGTTCTTCTTTGAAAATTAAAAGGAAACACCAGTATGCGAGCTGAAACATAGTTGAGTCACTAAAAAAGACTCCCTCTCTTGCTCCCAAGTGTTATCTCCCTCTTCAACTACTAGGTTACCTTCATTCATTATTCACCTTTCAACCTAGCTAGGGTCCCTTCTTGATGATGACATCATCATGAGCTATAAGTAGCTTCAATTAGTTAGGATTAATTGACAAATGCTCATACATAATCGGCTGAGTGTCATAATTTCGTGCATATCCATTCTGAGAGTAAAATACTAAAACATGGTTAATTCTGCAGTTTTAACATCATATCGTGAAAGTAGAGTAACCACGAGATTTATCAGGGGTTAATCTAAAATCTAATGAGCATTAAAATAAAATAAAAGGATCCACACAGATAGAAATAGGGTTTCACACTTTTCGAGAACTGATATGGTTCCCAAGCCCTAATTTTAGACCCTCTTGAATTATAGAGGTCTAGTCAGGATAAAATTCATCTAAACCTCCTAAAATTCATATAAAAATATTCCATGAGATTTGATATCCTTGATTTGACCTTTGGAACCTATTTTGACATTAAATAGAGTCGGAGATAAAGTTCTGCCCTAGTTTGGGTTTCTACGCAAATTTTCTAGTCAAACTTAGTCCAAACTAAAATATGATTTCACCATCAGATTCCTTAGGTCCAAATTAGGTTTTTACCAAAATTTGGGTCCAATCAGAGTTTATCTTGACCTAGTTTGCAATCTAGTCCCTTAAAACTCTATTCCTCACATCCTACCCCTGAACTTTCAAATTAATTACAAATAGGCCCCTATCTTTTGTCATCTTCTTCACAAAATAGCCCTTGTCGTCATTGGAGGTCAACCAACCTCCAGGCTGGCTTTTAACCACTCCTAATCCTACTCAAACCATTATCAAATCCCACAAAATTTGGTGGGATTGATGTTCACACAATGAAGAAGAGATTGGGACAGATCTTGGCCCCTGATTTAATCGAGAAACGTCGTACAAATGCACGGATTCCTTGGATTCTTCTTGATTCCTAATGAAGCTAATTAGGCTTGTTTCCTTGTCCAAAGCTTGCCGTAAGCTTTATAAAAGCTTCTTAATCGCATAGCCTAGCTCTTTAGCTCAGTTTTGGCCACATCTCTTCACAAATCCTCCCTCCCCGGCCACCTCCACCGTAGTTTCGGCAACTCCTCTACCTCCAACTTCTTCGTCTGCTGCCACATACCATAGGCAGCAGGAACGTCTTCAGCACCTTCCTTCGCTCCTCGCCAGCCACAACAGGAGTTCCTAGGCACCTCCCATCGTCGCCACTCCACCAACAGAGGCTTCATCCTCTCCGACGCCAGCCAATCAAAATGGGTGCCCATCCTCAACCCCCTTCGACCTTTAGATAGATTAGCTTCCTCCACTTCCTCTTCTTAATCTCCCTAACTTCTTCCTCTCCTATTTCAACTGACAACACAACCACATGCCCACCGTCTTCCTTCGCTCAGACCGAGCTCCGGCGAGGTCTCCTCGGCGCCACCTCGCATCAAACATCCTCATGACGCTCCCATAAGTTCACCACACCTCCGTGAACAAAACCCCTCATCCTATTTCGTGGATTGCCTACTCCCAAGCTCCACCGAACTCGACTTCCACCGCACGTCTTCCTCAACTTCCCCTGACCACCACACGCACTCCCACGCTAAGAGGACATTGCCATCACCTTCACTGTCCTCAGGCGAACCTCCTGAGATTTTTTGACGTGGCCGAGAGGCAATCTACATGTTTTCAGGTATCAACTAGAGTTCGCCATAGCCGTCGTAATCCTCAGTTCTGTCCACCTCCCTCTAGCTACTACAAAGCACGCAGCTGCGCTTAATCAAAGCGGACTTAATCACTATTGCTCTCCAGACCTTCAATTAAGCCATGAACCTCACTTGCAGAATGAATTGGACAAACGACCTCACGCAGCGGCAGCAAGCGAGGAGTTCTCACAATAGTCCCACATCGTGGGATTCCAGACCAAAAGCAATGGATAAATTGAAATAGTGCTAAGGCCTTATCGCCTCTCACAAGTGGGGGTGAGGTCCCCACCTCACACACCCATCCACTCCTTGCTTACCACCATGCCCAGTGAGCCTGGACCCTACCCGGATCCGATAACCCGATATGAAACCTGATTACTCTCGGGTCTGAGAGAAGAGAAGGAAAGGAGAGATCTGTGGGAGGAGGGGGGTGGGTTTTGCTCTGAAGTCCTTGCCCCGTGCTGAAGGAAGAGGCCTTGACACTTAACCTCTGAAGAAGAAAAGGCACTATTCTTGTGTTGCGAAGGGAAGGCTTTGAAGAAGAAGAAAAAGGCTCTTCAAGAGCCTTGTGCTTATGCTCTGTTGATCTGTTAAGGCATCTGATGCTGTATTCCTGACGTTTGATCAAGGTTTATGCTGGCACTGTTGAATGATTTAATAACGTAAGTTGAGATGATTGAGATATTGTTGATTTGTTTGAATAATTTGAGTATGAGATATATATTTAAGTAAAGATGAACAATTGGTGATTCAAATCACTATTATTTTATCTTTCTATTATTTTTGTCACATGATCCTTTGAATTACATTTGAATATCAATTAGAGTAATTCATTTATTGCATATCTGTTGTTGATGCTCAATTTATTGTGCTTATTGATTCTGAATGAAGATTAATGTGTAAATTCCATATTTGCTCCCTACAAACGACCTTGGACTCCCTTTAGATTCTGAGTTTATAAATTAAAATGTTTTGTTATGTGATTTTGTCGATTATACTACAATGCATATATTTCTTAACACTCGATGAAATCATATGAATATTTTGGCGTCGTTGTCGAGGAGCAACGTGCAATTCACCATTAGTCTTATCTTTCTTGATTTGTCTAAGCACTAACTTGCCCTATTTGCTTTGCTTGTGATTTTGCGAGGTACATCACGAAGAGATCTTCCACATAATTAACCACTCCAGAGGCAAGTAAACTCCTTCCTTAATCAATCTTTGGAAGAGAGAAAAGGAAACAAAATTAATTAGGATTCACCTGCCTTATTTTCGTAGTAATTATCATTTAAAGGCAAGTTTTCTGATTTACGAATTCAAATCAATATATGATTGAAGTTGAGACGATTCTGTTTAGAGATCCCTACCCTGATTTCCTGTACCTACTAGGGATTTATGCTTAATTTCTGATCATCTTGGACTACGCACTTCGTGTTTGAAGTCTAAGGTGTACATTTTGAGATCAAATTAGACTTGGAATAGAGCCAATTAGGGTTTCTACTCTAGGTTTTGAAGTGTTAGTTCACACTTCCATGAATTAAAGGAAATTGACCCTCCTGCATTTGTGTTCTACCCAAACGCTTGTTTGAAAAGATCTAATCAAAGGAAAACCCTAAAATCAGGCTCTAAATTCACTTAAACCCTAAAATTGTGGACCTAATAACCTGAGAGTCAATTCAGGGTGATCTTTAGGTCTTCACTCAGATTTCATTCTTCATCTTTTAGGGCAAGTTAGGTAAAGTTGGTTTACTTTGTTGACCAACCAATCTCCAAATTAGGTCAAAAATTGAATCAACTTCTAATCAAGTGAAGTCCAAGGCACAAATTAAGACTAAAATTGGTAGACTTAAGGTCTCAATTCATACATTTCGGTCTACTTGGAACTGTAGTGATAAGAAAGGTCGAGTAGGGGAAATCTTGTAACCCGTGGGGATGCTCTACCGTGTAGGGGTCTTTGTAGAGCTCTCCCTTCCTGGCTACCCAAGTATTTCTCGGGTGTGTGGATTTTTGATTTAGAGGTATCATCTACCTTGAAACAGCCTTAGTCATCCAAAAATCTTTGGGTGCTTGATTGGATCCAATTCATATCCAGTCCCTTATCTATTCTTTAGAGCACATATACAGGAAAGGTCCTTAGGTTGTTTACCTAGAGGCCTCATTAGAATTAATCTTCTATGAGATTTTTGATCTGATCCAATCACTTAAATCTGAACCTGAATTTGATTTTACATCTTGATTCATCCACCTGATTTAAAAATGCAACCTGACAATTTAGGAAGAATTTGTAGGAAACCTGAATCGCAAATGACCATAAAAGAGAAGATGATCTAGGCTACTCTTAGATATCATGATGGATATTACAAAACCTCTGATCCATCTAGGCACATTCAGGATAATATGGCACAAACAACAACCCTCATATGAACCTTACTGGAATGATATTTACACAAATGATACATGGTTCAACCCGGAATGAGCTCTTATCAAAATATAGTGAATTATGGAGATGACACAATATTGGGTATGTACAATGTTTATCAAATACACAACTTTAGGAAATACACCAGGGTCTCATGGAGAAATGTGGGTATAGGCTAAATACATTACAAGCCATTGATAAAAAATACCCATATCAACATTCAGAGATTGATGAGACACCTCAGAGTAACATTGAGGATCAATATGATTTCCCAGAGCCTGGGTTAGAAAATCAAGGTTGTTGTGGACCCCCACAAATAGAATCTGATTCAAACTTTGTGTAGATTAACATACCTGAACTTAATGTGGGTTGGGAGGATCCAATTGTAGGTGTTCACGATTCTGAACCAACCTTAGAAAACCATGAAGCTGGTCCATCATGCCTTAATTTCCCAAACACCTATAGTAAGCTTGAATCAGAACCTCTCGAGGATGTAATTCCTTAACCTTGTCCTATTAAGGTAATCCTTGAGAGTGATTCCGACATCCCAATAGAACATAGTCCAGATTTTAGTGACCCAATTCCTACCTTTGACCTAGAATCTAGATTCAAGCCTATTTGGGATGATCATTTTAATGAGAATCAGATTTTAGATCTAGACTATAATTCTGGGCCTATATTTGATGAGTACACCTCTCCAAACTCCTCAGAAATGAGAATTGATTTTTCAGAAGTCACACCAATTTATGATACAGAAAGAAAGGAGTTGGAAGTGTTGGATTTTGACTGGGTCTATCCTAGGAGCCAAGAACCTAATCCTATGCCTAATAAGGATACCTTTCTAAGCTCGAAATCTGAGGTTAGGTTATATCCAAGTCAGGTTGTTGATTCTACGCATCTTGATTCATTCTATGGTGGAAATTCCCATCTGAAATCAGGTTTAGAAACTAATCTTCGCAAATTCTTCGATGATTTTGAATCATACTCTGATTTCGGAGAATTCTTGTTTCCTAATAATTACGAGCCAGTTTACGACCTTAGCATCCAAGATCCGTTCTTTGAGTCTAATGTTAAGGCTAATGATTTAGACCTCAAAGAAGCCACACCTTTTGATCCACATATAGAGCCTTCCAAAATCTGATCCCAACCTTGACCCGCCACCGGAATCAACTTCTACTCTGATTCACCTCTCTCTGATCCAAATGCATATGATTCTCCTCCATCTTTTGATCGGGTTGCGGACATTGATCAAACTGTTAATCACTTCTTATCCTTCTCTGATCCTATCAGTAAGGTTCCTACATCCTCCATAGATCCATTTTCTTTTGAGGATCCCTACTCTGACTAGGTTGAACCGATTCAACCAAACCTTGGAATTTTATTTCCATATCTCTTTGAGCCTCAAAATATCTGGTGGACTCCACATCTACTGATTCATATCCACCAACCCATCAAACTGATTAGGTTTGGTCTGCATCATTAGCCTATTGATCTAAACAAGCACCTTGTTGGACCAACTAGGCATTGATCAAGGTGCTTATTCTACAAAACTCATCTAATTTGACACCCCTTCTCCTTAACCACCTTCTGCTCGGCTGAATGCATTGAATTTAGCGCTTAACGGGAGGCAACCCGTCACTACAAAAATCCGAGACCCTTCTGATCATTCTTTTGAGCTACACTCCTATTGCACTTTTGAGTTCAACTTTAGAACAACTGACTCTACCTTTAATACTTATATCAAAGATTGAAATCGTTCGCAACAGTAATCTCAACCCATTCACCAACCCCTTGATCTTGTTCAAACTTTGAACCAAACTGAATTTTTACCCTCCTGGTTTACAACGAGGACATTACAAAACTTAGGCATGGGAGGGTGTTGAAGTGCAAACATATGGAAATTCAATTCTCTGAAGGGTTCTCACAAAAAAATAAAAAAAATGAAAAAAGAAAAAAATTAGAGGAAGGGGAGGAAATTTTTGTGAACTAATTGGAAATCTCTCTTGAGGAGGAAAAGAGGAGATTCAAATGTCAAAAAGGAGCAAAAAGCAAGAAAAAATGATAGTCATAGCAATTGATTATGGAATATACTTAAGTTCTAGACCAAATCAAAAGAAAAATTAAGTTATGAAAATAAAGAGACAATGAGATTAGTATAAGTGCTGATCTTAGGCCTCTTGGACATGTTTTAGGGCTTAAACATTCACATATTCGCTAAGATCTGGATTAGTATTTAGGAGGTTGAGGAAAGTGCGAAGCTGATGCAATAAGTCTAAGGCTTAGGGATTATTTGGCCACATTACTTGCCCTTTGGTTTGTGGGACTTGGTAACCTAAGCACCCAAAAATCACACACTAAGTCTGGTTCAATGCACTTAATAAAGAAAATCATGCCAAAAAGTGTTATGTTCTAAAAAGCCATCTCAAAGATCTAGCTTAGGAATAGCTCGACAACACAAGTTGATTGGATGAGTTTCCGACATTAATAGGTGGAAAATTCCCCTCGAAGATGCGTAATAACATATCGTCTCCTCAGTGCTTGTCTCTTAGGATATCTAAATATCCTATCGGGGGTATGTAAGCACCTTGTGATGGTTTAGTTGCCATGGGCGGGATTATTCCGAAATGTCAATTGTCAGGGGTTGAATTTAGCTATAGAACGCCATGGGTGATAGTATTCCGAAGTGTCGAAAGCCAGGGTTCTGGGGGTTGCCATGGGCAGTGCTATCCCGAAGCATCGAAAGCCAGGGACCCTTTGAGGATTGATGGTGGGGACAAGGAATCCAATATAGACCATGTTTAGGGCCAATTCGAGGCTGAATCTAAGGAAATCAAAGAAGAAAAAGAGAGAAAACTCTCCAAATGAAAAAATCCTTCTATCTCTCTCTTACAAAATGCACTGGCAAACTGAACGTGGGCATGTTACGTCTAAGCACGAGTGCTTTAATCGTTGGGTTCAATGAGACCTTGTGGGCCTTAGAAACCTTCGCGGCAGGCCCAGGTTGAAGTTGGTCAGGTCTGGATCTTGATTGATACTTGAGTACTTCTAGGCTTATTGTTGGCATTCTGACCTAATTTCTAGAAAGTGGAATAAATCAGGCATTTAAACTTAAAAGCATGGTCTAGAAATCTAGTTCTTTCCATAAGGTTTTGCTAAGGGACTAGCAAAAGTTAGGCATAGGGGTATGATAATAAATCATCATGAGGCATAACTAGCATTAATTAGTCAGGATTAATTGACAAATGCTCCTACATAATCTCCTGAGTGTCATAATTCCATGCATATCCATTATGAGAGTAAAACACTAAAATAGGATTAATTCTACAGTTTTAACATCATATCATGAAAGTAGAGTAATCACGGGGTTTGCCAGGAGTCAATCTAAGGTCTAATGAGCATTAAAATATAATAAGAGGGTCCACACTTTTCGAGAACTGATATAGCTCCCAAAACCCTAATTTCAGATCTGCTTGAATTACAGAGGTCTGGTCATGATAAAATTCATCTAAAACTCCTAAAATTCATATAAAAAAATTTCATGAGGTTTGGTATCCTTGATTTGACCTTTGGAACCTATTTTGACCTTAAATAAAGTCACAGACAAAGTTCTACCCTAATTTGGATTTCTACGCAAATTGCTAGTCAAACTTGGTCAAAACTGAAATCCGACTTCAGCATTAGATTTCTTGTATCCAAATTAGGCTTGTGCCAAAATTTAGGTTCAATCAGAGTTCATCTTGACCTAGTTTTCATTCTGGTCCCTTAAAATTCTATTCCTCACATCAAGGCCTCTAACTTTCGAATTAATTATAAATAACCCCCTAACTTTTGTCATCTTCTTCACAAAATAACCCCTACCGCCATTGGAGGTCAACCGACCTCCAAGCTGGCTTTGACCACTCATAATCCAACTCAAATCATCATCAAATCCCACCAAATTTGGTGGGATTGATGTTCACACAATGAAGAAGAGATTGTGACAGATCTTGGCCCCTGATTTAACCCAGAAAGGCCATGCGAATGCATGGATTCCTTGGGTTCTTCTTGATTCCTATTGAATCCAGTTAGGCTGGTTTTCTTGTCTAGAGCTTGCCCTAAGCTCTATAAAAGCTTCTCCATCGCATTACCTAGCTCTTTAGCTCGGTTTTGGCCCCATCTCTTCTTAATCTCCCTAACTTCTTCCTCTCCTTAATCTCCCTAACTCCTTCCTCCCCTATTTCAACCGAAAACACAACCGCACGCCCACCATCTTCCTTCGCCTCAGCTGAGCTCTAGCGAGGTCTCCCTAATGCCACATCGCATCAAACATCCTCGCAACGCTCCCATAAGCTCTGCCACACCTCCGCGAACAAAACCTCTCATCCTATTTTGTGGCTTGCCCACTCCCAAGCTCCATCAAACTTGACTTCCACCGCACATCTTCCCCAACTTCGCCTGACCACCACATGCACTCCCATGCTACGAGGACACCGCCATCACCTTCGCCGTCCTCAGGCAAACCTCTTGAGATGTTTTGATGTGGCCGAGAGGCCATCTTCATGTTTTCAGGTATCGACTGGAGTTCGCCGTCGTCGTCATCCTCAGCTCCGTCCACCTCCCTTTGGCTACTACAAAGCATGCAGTTGCGCTCAATCAAAGCGGACATAATCGTTGTTGCTCTCCAGACCTTCAATCAAGCCACGAACCTCACTTGCAACACGAATTGGACAAACGACCTCACACAACAGCAGCAAGCAAGGAGTTCTCACAATAGTCCCACATCGTGGGATTCCAGGCCAAAAGCAGCGGATAAATTGAAATAGTGCTAAGGCCTTATCGACTCTCACAGGCGGGGGTGAGGTCCCTACTTCACACACCCGTCCACTCCTCGCTCACCACCACACCCAGAAAGCCTGGACCCTACTCGGATTTGATAACTCAATACGAAACTTGATTACTCTCTAGTCTGAGAGAAGAGAAGGAAAGGAGAGATCTGTGAGAGGAGGGGGTGGGTTTTGCTCTGAAGTTCTTGCCCTATGCTGAAGGAAGAGGCCTTGTGTAATGACCCCGGCATCAACCATCGTTTAAGACATTTAGGAGTTGGTCCAGATGTCTGGTTAGACGTCTGGAAATTAATTTTTTCGGCGTACGGTTTCGCATCTGCGTGCATGCGCGCGCAAACTGAACCACCGCCCTCTTTTCTTCTCCTTCTTTTCTCCCTGCAGGCGCAGCCTTCTTTCTCTCTCTCTCTCCCCACGGCGCCTTCAAATACTCCCCCTCTCCTCTCCCTCACCATCACTCCACTGCCTTCTTCTTCTTCTTCCTGTTAGCGTGAGAGTGAGCGGGCGAGGGCAGCAGCTGCTGCCGTGTGTGCATGGGGAGGAGGGGTTGCAGCGAGAGGGAGGGAGTTAGAGCGCGAGGGTGCGAGCTCGCCGGAGCAGCCAGGACCGGCCGGCGGGCGCGCAGCGGGAGCGTGGCACTGGGGAGGTGCTGCTGCAGCTCAGGCAGCAGGCAAGCACGGCGCGGCACGGCCGTGCGCAGCAGGCAGAGGGCGAGGAGGTCCTGATTCTGGGAAAATTTCCCAGAATCAGACGTCTGGACCTACGTCCAGACGACACAGGAGACGTCTAGAGGAAGATCCAGACATCTGAAAGGTACGATATTTCCTTTTCTCCTTCCTTTCGCGTGTACGGCCATGCAGGTCATTCCTCCGAGGGGTCTGCCTCATTTTCGTGTTGAGGACGGTTGCGTACGCATGCAGGTTTCGTTCGGGAAGGCGTAATGGCACACCCTCCCACACAGATCGAACGTCTGGGCACAGCACCAGACGGTGGAGAGGGTCTCCAGACGTTCGGAGTGACAGTCGGACGTCTGGAAACAAAGTCCAAATGGTTCAGCGGGATTCTGGACGTCTGAGGGACCGCGCAGGAACAAGGTATGACCTGAACCATCGTTTAAGATGTCTGGAAGATGTTCCAGGAGTTTGATTTTGGGCAGACTTGTCGTTTTTGACCCGTTTAGGGTCCGCTCGAAGTCTGTTTTCCGTGTTTCAAGTTTCGTTCTTCTCAGATTTAGTTCCTCTACCTGTTTACAGTATTTGCATCATGTTCTGAGTAGTTCCTTGTGTTTGATCCTTATGTTAGGACCCCGTTCCGTTGTGGCTCTAGGGGTTACGGAGGTGCGCGGGCTTGCCGATCACGCCCCCAGTACTCCCGATTTTGAAGGTAGAGTGGCTCCCTTTAATTATTTACCAACATTTATGCACTTGTGAGATAATTAATAGATTCTAAGGTGTGGCATGAACCCTAGGATTGGAAAACTAGATTGAACGATAAATCCTAGGGTATGGCATGAATCCAAGGATTGGAAAACTAGATTGAATGATAGATCCTAGGGTGTGGCAAGAATCCTAGGAACAGAAACACCAAAACGAATGTCGTGAATATATAAATTGCAGTCTTAAAAAAGTAGAAAGAAAAATGATAATTGCCTGTAATTGGATAATAGATATTAATGTGGTTTCTCCCTACTAGGAGGGGGTGACGTAATATATTGCAGAAACAAAATGTAAAGCAATCTCACAAAAATTCAATCACACAACGTGCATAATTATTTTTAGGTGGAAACCCAAATCGGGTGAAAACCACCATCTAACCCACACTAGTTAGGATTTTTCGATCAACCAAGTTGATCAAATCCACTAAACGAATCACTTAAACAAGGGTGATTCAACCTCAATTAAAACCATGCTACAAGTGCAAGGGTAGCGTTTCTCAACCCCTTCTCTTCACGAGAAGGATTTTGTCTGTTACGAACGCACTCAAGACGTTTTTTTAAGACATCTGGGAGGTGTCCCAGATGTTTGGCCAGACGTCTGGAACCACTTCCAGACGTCTGGGATCTATTTTCGGTGGCATGCGGGACTGCGTCTGCACGCAGGCGCGCGCAGACCCGCAACCGTCTTCCTCTCTCTTTTTCCCTCTCTCCTCCTGTGACCGCAGACCACCCTGTCCCGCTCTCTCTCTCTCTCTCCTCCTTGAGCGGCCTTAAAAGGCCACGCCCTCTCCCTCACTCCCGTCACCTCCGCCCCTTCCTCTTCTCCTTCCAGCCAGTGCGCGAGAGCGAGCGCGGGTGAGCGGCGGCGGCGACAGCTGCGGCGGGTGCGGGAGGAGGTGCTGCGTGTAGGAAGAAGCGCTCGGCCGTGAGGGCGAGCTCGCCGGGGCTGCTAGGGCCGGCCGGCGGGGGGCGCAGCGGACGCGGAGTGGCGTGGGAGGCCTGCTACAGCTCGAGCAGCAGGCGGAGCACTCGCAGCGCGGCCGTGCGTCGCGAGCGGAGTGCGAGTTGCACCCTGGTTCTGGAAACTTTCCCGGAATCAGACGTCTGGGCTGATAGCCAGACGACAGGAACGACGTCTGGAATACTATCCAGACGTCTGAAAGGTGAGTTTTCCGTCTTCTTCGCTTCCTTCGATTGACCATACTAAGAGAGAGAGGAAATGGGTACGCGCAGTGTCGGAGATTCGCATCCAACGCGAATCAGACGTCTGGTTGAAGTGCCAGACGGTGGGAACGACTTCCAGACGTCCTGGGTGACCATCGGACGTCTGGGAACTAGGCCAAACGCCCCCGCAGGCTTCTGGACGTCTGAGAGCCCACGCAGAGTGAGGTAATTCCCTGATCCACTTTTTAAGACGTCTGGAAGAAGTTCCAGACATCTGATTTTGCACTGTTTCGTCGTTTTCGACCCGTTTAGGGCCCGTTCGGGTTCCGTTTTCCACGTTTCGAGTTGCGTTCTTTTCGGAATTAAATCCTCTACCTGTCTACAGTAGCTGTATACTATTTTGAGAAGTTTCTTGTGTTGATCCTTGTGATAGGACCCCGTTCCGTTGCAGTCTCGGGGGTTGCGGAGGCACGCGGGATTCCCGACCACGCCCCCAGTTCACCTGTTGTAACCGGTAGAGTGGCTTTAAGTATAATCTGTTAAATTATGAAACCATAAATAGAACCTAGGACTTTGCATGAATCCTAAGAATGAGAAATAGATTGAATGGTAGATCCTAGGGTGTTGCATGAATCCTAGGGCTGGAAAAACTAGATTGTATGATAGATCCTACGATATGTCATGAATCCTAAGATGGGAAAACTAGTGGAATGTATGAATACTGCAGTCTTAGAAAATGTGGAAAGGAAACAATAGCTGCCTGTGAATTGAATTAACAGCTGCCTGTTATGAATAAATGAACATGATTAAGAATATGGGATGTATGAACGTGAAACTGGAATGGTGAAACTGGAATGTTCTGAGTTAAAGAGCTGGAACCCTACGGGGAATTAGGAGTAGAACTCTTGGAAAGGAAATGGAAAAGAATTGGGGAAGTGAGCTGGCCCTTGAGTACGGAGTACCAAGGAGAGCGACTGTCCCCCTGTTTAGTGCAGAGCGGAGCTAGCCGCCCCAGGGACCCGGGGTTAAGACTGGCCACTTTGTACCAACTTGCTGGCCCTCGTGTACGTAGTACCGAGGAGAGCTACTAGTGTAGGGAGGTACTAGCTACCCCACGGGCCCCGGGGTTCTGCTAGCCTCCTACACCGACTTGTTAGGCCCACTGGGGCAAACCAAGGTAGTCAAGCGAGGGTGCGCGGACTGTGGAGGGGCAAGGCCCCTGTTTGGTTACTGTGGAGGGGTTGGACCCCTGCTACTGAGAGGGCTCTGCCCTGTACTGGTTCCGTGCTGTGCTTTGGGCGCACCCGTTAACGGAAACGACTGACCGCGTGCCAGTGCGGGTTAGCTACCCGTGCGTTTATCGCGCATGCCGTAGTCACCGTTACGTCTGTCAGTGACCTTGGGGTGGTTGACTGAGAGTAGGATCACCACGGGGGACTCTCCCGGCCAGGAGAGCATTACGTGCTACTTCTACTGTTCGGAAAAGACTGCAATCAAGATCGTTCCCACGAGGAACATTCGAGATCAAGTGAAGGATCTGAGAAATAGATAAATTGTGAAACAATAGAAAGATGCAAATAAAGGAAGAAGGAAAATTAAAACAGCTATTGTACACTTTACTGTTTCTTTAGTTTAGCTGCCACTCTACTCAGCGTTTTGCTGACGTGTTACACTCGTTACCTTTCAGGACCAGGTGTTGAGCAGCCAGGGTCAGCGGCTGCAGAGGACGTTGGGCCAAGTAGGGTCCAGTAGAGTTACCACTGTTCTCTTGTACCTCTTTTTGGTTCCACTGTAGTGAGTAGTTCTTATTTCCGCTGTACTTTTCTTTACCTGCAGTTCATATTATGTTATAAATGTTGTTCTACTATTGTGGTGGTACATACTGTAGTAGTTTCTTTCCTTACTGCTATATTTTCTTGCTATTAGTTATATTCATGTTGAATGTGGTTTATTTTATTGCTCTTTTGGTTACTTCCTCGTTGGACGACCAGGTCTTGGGTTTAGTCGAGTCGGTCCGGTTCTCGTGTCTCGTAGGGACTCGGGAATCGGGTCGTTACATTGTCCCACGAAGGAGACGGGAATTCGCAAAGCGAATACCCAACCAAATAACAAAGATAAAATAACAAGTATAGTCCTATAGAGCCAACAAAGATTTAAACCTAGCTTCTACAGGAATTAGGAAACTCTCCTTTGCAAGGAGTGCGTCGAATCGATGACGCGGGCGTGTGAGCCACGCGATGGCGCAACGTCGCTCTCGTGAACTACGGCGGGAGAGTGGGTGCGCAAAGGCTTGATGCTCTCAAGATGTAGAACTTGAGCTTGGAAAGCAAGAGCTTTTCTTGGACACAAAAGAGTAGAAATGCTTGTTCTCGGTGTGTCTAGGTGTCTCTAGGTGTATCTAGGTGTGCAAGAGGTTCCTCTCTATTTATAGAGGCCTTAAGAAAGCTTTGGAAGGCTTAGGAAAGCTTCCATAGTTGTTGGGTGCAAAGCCCAAGAGAATCAGACCGAAATCAGGAACAATCATTGCACTAACAGGGTTATCAGACGTCTGATCATGGCATCAGACGTCTGGAAGATCACTTTAAGACGTCTGAAAACAAGGTCAGACGTCTGATTTTAGGTGGGTTTCT
The DNA here is from genome assembly GCA_037157565.1 of Thalassia testudinum. Taxonomy (NCBI): domain Eukaryota; kingdom Viridiplantae; phylum Streptophyta; class Magnoliopsida; order Alismatales; family Hydrocharitaceae; genus Thalassia; species Thalassia testudinum. The sequence goes on along the minus strand of JAZHRO010000015.1, from coordinate 41,759,750 downwards.
TCCTGACTTGAATCAGATCTAAACATGGTTCTAGTGGAAGTCCATCAGACGACATACAGGACGTCTGGCACTATGTCTGGACATCTGGAAACCTACTTTTTCATGGGAATGGATTTCCAAGAGTTGCAACGGCTAGAAAATCTCTGAGAAGAGATTTTGGGGCAGCCGAGGCAAACCGGTCATTTATCAGACGTCTGGAAAGACTTAAGGACGTCTGATAAGGCTCTAACGGTCATATCCTCGAGTGTTTGTTAAGCCAGCCAACAGTCCACTAATTGGACGTCTGGCAAGTCCATCAGACGTCTTCTAAGACATCTAGACTAAAGTCTGGACGTCTGATTTCATCAGATAGAGCTAACAAGTCCAGCCTAAATGTTATCAGACGTCTGAATCAACAGTCAGACGTCTTAAACACATTATCAGATGTCTGATCTTGGAATTAGATGTCTGGAAAAGCTGTTGGAACCCTATATTGGTTTTCTAAGTTCTCTACAGAAAACCTAAGTATCCTAGGGTTGTGCTAGTGTTCCTAGGACTACTGTTAGGGTACTTTGAGGCTCTTTAACATGAATCTAAGTAACAAAAATAAAGAGAAATAAAAGAAACGAAAAAATACAAAGAGTACAAGAGAAGGAAATCTATCCTATTCTTCATCTCCTTCCTTCTTTAAGCCATCGCTCCTCACGAATCTCCTTTGTTCTCCATCAAGCTCCTCCAATCCGTCCTGGATGCGAGCTCGAACTCCGTCTAATCACGTTTCCATTTGCAATTGACCTGAAATCTAAGACTCCAAGTGCAAATGTTAAATGACACGTGTTTTGTTATCATCAAAATAAATGATCGTGGTGCTCTGGCACCAACAATTAACTGTTGAGAACATAGGCTATATGAATATAAAGCTGAAATGATGAAACCTAAATTGGCTTAGTTAAAGAAATATGAGCATGAATCCTACGGGGAATTAGTAGAGCTCCTGAGAGGTGAATGGAATAGAATTGGGGAAGTGAGCTGGCCCTTGAGTACGGAGTACCAAGGAGAGCGACTGTCCCCCTGTTTAGTGCAGAGCGGAGCTAACCGCCCCAGGGACCCGAGGTTAGGTCTGGTCACTTTGTACCGACTTTTGGCCCTCGTGTACACAGTATCAGGGAGAGCTACTAGTGTAGGGAGAGCACTAGCCACCCCACGGGTCCCGGGGTTCTGCTAGCCCTCCTACACCGACTTGTTAAGCCCATTGGGCAAACCAGGGTAGTCAGGCCAGGGTGCGCGGACTGTGAAGGGGCAAGACCCCTGTTTGGTTACTGTGGAGGGGCTGGACCCCTATTACTGAGAGGGCTCTTCCCTATACTGGTTCCGTGCTGTGCTTTGGGGTGCACTCGTTAACGAAAACGACTGACCGCGTACCAGTGCGGGGTAGCTACCCGTGCGTTTATCGTGCGTTTATCGTGCCATAGTCACCGTTATGTCTGTCAGTGACCTTAGGGTGGTTGACTGAGGGTAGGACCACCACGGGGGACTCTCTCGGCCAGGAGAGCACCACGTGCTACTTCTACTTTTCGAAAAAGACTGCAATCAAGATCGTTCCCACGAGGAACATTCGAGATCAAGAGAAAGATCCGAGGAATAATTCAAGAATGAGTAAATGGGAGAATAAAGAAAGAGATTAAAAATAACAGCTATTGTCCACCTTACTATTTTTCTTAGCTTTTGGTTGCCACTCTACTCAGTGTTTCGCTGACGTGTCACCTTTGTCACCTTTTCAGGACCAGGTGTTGAGTAGCCAGAGCCGACGGCTGCAGAGGGAGCTGGGCCTAGTAGAGCCCAGTAGTCTTACTTGTGTAGTACCTACTGTACTATTTTTTTGTTTAGTGAGTATTTTTCTGTTACCACTGTACTCTTTTATTGTAAGCATCATGTTTATGTACCTATTTATTTCTCTACTGTTGTGGTGGTGTGTACTGTAGTAGTTCTTTTCTTTACTGCTGTATTTTGTTACTGCTAGTTATATACATGGTGAATGTGGTTTATTTTACTGCTCTTTTGGTTACTTTCTCGTTGGACGATTCGGTCTTGGGATCAGTCGAGTCGGTCCGATTCTCGTGTCTCGTAGGGATTCAGGAATCGGATCGTAACACCTTGACACTTAGCCTCTGAAGAAGAAAAGGCCATGTTCTTGTGTTGCGAAGGGAAGGCTTTGAAGAAGAAGAAAAAGGCTCTTCAAGATCCTTATGCTTGTGCTCTGTTGATCTGTTAAGGTGTCTGATGCTGTATTCCTGACATCTGATTGAGGTTTATGTTGGCACTATTGAATGATTTAAGAACCTAAGTTGAAATGATTGAGATACTGTTAATTTATTTGAATGATTTGAGTATGGGATATATGCTTAATTAAAAATGAATAATTGGTAATTAAAATTACCATTATTTTATCTTTCTATTCTTTTTGTCTTATGATCCTTTGAATTATATTTGAATATCAATTTATTGCATATCTGTTATTGATGCTTAATTTATCTGAATGAAGATTAATGTGTGAATTCTATATTTGCTCCATGCGAATGATTTCGGATTCACTTTGGATTCTAAGTTTATAAATTAAAATGTTTTGTTGTGCGATTTTGTCGATTATATTACAATGCATAGATTTCTTAACACTCGATGAAACCATATCAACACTTCTCTCTGCTTTTGCCTCTTCTCCACCAGTTCCTTCTCTCCTACAAGGAGGGAGATCCCATTAGTTACACCTCTCCTCCTCATGGTCTTGATCCTTCATCCCATCTCTACCTTGAGTGCTTCTTGTGATTCCTCCTTTAGAGCATCTTCTTAGGCTCCTCCTCAACACACATGGCTTGCTCCCTTCTTGAAAGGCCCCTTCTACTGCAAGGGGAGAGATCCCATCTCTAACACCTTTCCTCACAGCCACAACCCTACATCCCCCCTCCAATTTGAGTGCTTCCTCTAATTCCTCCTCCTTGAGCATCTCTGCTGGCTCCTTCTTGATTCACATGGCCTACTTGCTTGAAGATAGTTAATTTTCGATCATGGGGATTTGTGCAATCTTCACCTCTATCAATTTCAACAAAAATGAACTCCACTTCCTTATCCCTTTAGGACTGTTTGTTTGCAAGGATTAGGTTGTTTGTGCTACATTTGAGTCCTTCAATCTTAGGATAAACCCTTCAATCTCAGGATTATCTAATTCAAGGGGGAGGGGTGGGGTGAACTTAACCCTCCCTCCAGTGAGAGAATACTTCCACCTATCCCCCAACACAATTCATGATTTAACTCATATTTTTCCCAAACACAAAAATTTCACAATCCCAAGTTTATCCTACAATCCCACCACTTATAAAATTAATCTTTCAAAATGAATCCCTCAAAACAAACAGTATCTTTGGGTATACCACATGAGATGGTTGTTAACTGGAGGAGATTGGATCTGATCTCGTAGTGGCAATGATTCTTTCAGGTGTCGTTTGTTTTGAGGGATTAATTTTGCAGTGGGACATGGGATACTTGGAAATGTGAAGTTTTTGTATTTAGGGGAAATATGGGTCAAATCATGGGGTGCTTGGGAGAATAATTGTAGATATTCTCTCACACAATCCTAAGATAAGTTAAATGCACCATCCATGTTAGAATTGGATAATCTTAGGATTGAAGATTATATCCCACGATTGTCATAACCTGAAACTAAAAGACCCAAACACAATATAAACAACTTAATCACTGCAAATAAACGGTGTTTAGTGGCAAGATGTAGGGTTGAGATTGATGGTTTAAATGAACCAAATAGATCATATCTTGTGAGGAAGGCTGAAGAGTTGCAATGTTCGGGATTCATTGTCTACCTTTATTAGCACTTTTTTTTTTTCCTTTGAGGTTTAGGCTCATTTCATGGAGTCATGCTTGAACTTGAGATTAACACAACTTAGATATATGTGGAGCTTGCTTGTCGATTCTTCATTATGCATGGATCGGCATGTAGTTAGCTATCGACATGGAGCATTCTTCGTGAAAGAGTGGGCGAATTTGTAACTTTGAAGCTCTTTCGTTTTCTTTGTTGTTCTTATTAACTATTTTTCCTCGCCTCTATTCGGTTCTACTCTTTTGGGATGTTTTGGAGTCCTTAGAATGTAATGGAGCTTCATTCAAGGGAAAAGGGGAAATGGATCTGATTCGGTAGCCATTTTGCGTGTTTGGCCACTTGCACGGTAGGATTTTTTAACCGCGGACGGCTCGGGAAAAGCATAAAGAGCTTGATTTTCAAGAAAAGAGAACTTGAAACGGATCGGTTCCCGTTGCAATTCGGCGTGTTTGGCCATCATGCACGGAAGAATTCAACCGTGGACAGGTCGGAATGCACCCGCGCGCCACGCCCACGTCCAGCGAACCTTCTTCCCCGGAGCCAGAGGTCCCCATTGCCCCACGTCCACCCTGACACCACTTCACCGCTGAACCCAATCCCACCAACTGTCTGCGGGTCCCACCCCCCACTAACACCCCCCTCCTCCAAGCTCGTAAATAACACGCCCTGCGCGCGCTCTCCCTCTCCCTCTCCCTCTGCCTTCTTCTTCCTCCGCCTCTGATTCGGTATTAATCTCCTCTCCAAATCGAATCTGCCCAAATTACCGATTTTAACCGTCACCTCCGTACCCACACCACACCGCCACGTCGTGATCGGCTAACGCTATCTCTTCCTCTCTCTACCTCCCCCACATCCCATTCCCCTCATCGGCTCGGCTCGAGCCGCTGACCAGACGACCTCGTGAGGTGAGGGGGCCGTCACGTTACACTCACCCCCACCTCACCCTCACACTCTGTCAGTTTCCATCCATCCCTCGTGTACCGCCACCGCATTCCATTCACCACCTCCCACCCCTTCGTACAACTTCCTCTCCAATTTTCCCTCCTCTTTTCTACTCTGTTCTTTATAAATACGGGAGGGAGACCGGAGCTCCAATGGTGGAGCAACGAGATCTCCCTCCGCTCTCCTCCTCGTCCTCCTCCTCCTCCTCGTCTAGGAATTCCGATTAAGTGGCGATGGAGAACGGTTTCGCGCCGCCACGGGCCCGGCGACTGAGGTGCTCCGTGCAGATGTACGGCTGGGGGAGGGTCGGGGAGGGCTCCACGGTTGCGCGCCTCTTCTCGCGCAATTCAGGCGTGGAGATCGACAATGGGCTCCCCTACGCCGAGCTTTGGATGGGGACTCACGAGTCCGGACCGTCCTTCGTGGACTCCTCCACGACGCTCAAGGATTCGATCCAGGAAAACCCTAGGAAGCTCCTAGGGAACAAGGTTGCCGACAGGTGGGGTGGAGACCTCCCCTTCCTCTTCAAGGTCCTCTCTCTTTTTCATCCTTCCATATTTTTCGAGATTTGGGAGCGAGGTGTTTGTTTTGTGGACTTCTCAAAAAAAAAAGAAAGAAGAAGAAAGAAAAGGTCGCCCTGGTTCCGGCGCCCGCCGCCACAACCCCCCCCCCCCCCTCCTTTCTTTTCTTTAAAAAAAAATTGAAAAAAATTTATTTTTCAACCTGGAAGGTTTTGTCGGTGGCGAAGGCGCTGTCGATACAGGCGCACCCGGACAAGGAGCTGGCGAAGTTCCTGCACAAGATGCATCCAGAAGTGTACAAGGACTCCAACCACAAGCCCGAGATGGCGGTGGCCATCACGGAGTTCCGCGCGTTGTGCGGTTTCGTCAGCCTCACTGTACGAACCATCCATTACTAGCCTCTGGGATTCTCTCTTGTCCTTTTTCCGGTTTGTACAGGCCTTGTTTCACTGGGTATAATTTAGGAAGTCCTGAGGAGGGATAAGCGAATAGGTAAATGGAGAGTTAGTGGGTATAGATGTGATAGTTGAATTAATATATTATTAATGATTTTTGTTTTTATTTGTATTGAGAGTAGATTAATAGGAGGTAGATGTGATAGATGTGAGAGAGTTAGTAAATATATATATATGATTGGTGAGGGATATATGTGAGAAATGGTGGCCGATGTGATGGGTGGAAATTAAAAATTTTATACTTTTTATATACTGTAGCGTTTATGAATTAAAACTTGATTTAAATCCATGCCAAACCGGGCATATTCCGGAAGGGTGCAAAAGATTTGTTGTGCTGGCGAATGGCGTCCGTTGTTGTGACCGACGACTGTAGGTGTATTTGGTGTGATACGTTTGTTAGCGTAACGGTATCTCTGAATGGTTTCTCCATCAGGCAAAACGGGAGTTTTCCGGTTTGTTTGACTTGCCAAGCAACCAAGACCAGCGTGAATGTTTGTGAGGTGGGGGACAGCCCATAGCTTTTTTCTTTTTGGATCCTGGGCCCCCTAGGCTTGAGACAAGATAGGGGTTCCCAAGAATTGTGTTGTAGGATATTGCTTGTGTCACTTCTTTTTTTTTTTTTTGTTCACTCTTTGTTTTGGGAAAAACAGTCATATGTTTCAGTTGTGTGCTGATGGCTTAGGGTAAAAAAATGGATTTCTGGTCTTTTTCTCCTTTCTCGTCTTGCTTGAATCAATGAACCACATACACACAGACATATGTTGGTGGAGCTTCTACCTTGAAGACTCTACTTTTGACTGGCTTGTTGTGTTATTCCAATTTTCCGGAGCAGAATTGCTTTGTTCTCTCTTCTACATGTCCATCTTTTCTTATTCCTTCTTCTTTCCTAGTGCATCTTAGTAAATTCCGGTGATGCTGACTGACAAAGCCTGAGCTGGTAGTTCTTTATTTGCTATGATTTATGGTTCTACTACTAGCTGTCCTAGTATCCTACTTATTGCTGCACATCATTGTTTACTTGGTTAGACTGTAGTTGTTGCTTATCATACCTTGTGATGATAATTGTTGTCCATTCTAATGTTCTACGCCTCCAAAGGAGCATATCCTTCCAAGTGCTTGTCATGCGTTGAAGTGAACTAGATACTTTATATATTTATGATTTTTCAAGAAAAAAAACTTTACATGCTTATGGTTTTGTCTATATTTCAGGAGATCAAGGGTGTCCTTGCCAGTGTGCCTGAGATTGTAGAATTAATTGGCGAGGAAGATGCCCACAAACTTCTTGATATCAACGAACAAAATGAAGATGTGAATGTGAGGGTTATCCTGATGTCAGTTTTCACTAAGCTAATGGGTGCAAGGGGCGATGACATTTCACACCTTGTTTCTAAATTAAGAAACCGCCTGACTGCTGCAAATAAGGTATACATTCAAGTCTTGCTCAAGATGCTTCTCTCCATGTATATCATTTCATTGACTGTATCTCTGTGCTCCCCCCTGAAATGTTTAGATTTTAGGTTTTGCCTAAATAAAATATGTACCTTGTATTCTTGTTTAGTTAGAAGGCTTGACATTTCATTAATGGTGTGTTTGACACATTGTGTACATTGTGCTGAATCAACTATAAAACCTCATTTAGAATAGAAGATCCATTTATATATCTTACCTTCTGCTCTCTCCCTCTCTCTGTTTCTCTAATAGAGAAGTTTTCCCCTTTCATTGAAATCTATCATCTAATATCCATGTTCTTTTCCTTGTCAATTCTCAAGTGGCACCTAAATCAGGACTGTGATTTATATAATTTTTGTTATATCTAAAGTATTTCTTTAAAAGCTTTTATCATGTGTAAGCCTGTTTGAACTGCCTCTATGTTCTGATACCAGGAGCGGACCCTGACAGAGAGAGAGTGGCTAGCTTTGGAGCTTGAAAATCAATATCCAGATGATATTGGAATTCTATCATCATTTTTCTTTAACTATGTAAAACTTCAACCTGGTGAAGCATTGTACCTTGGCCCTAATGAGCCTCATGCTTACATATCTGGTGAATGTATTGAGTGCATGGCCACATCAGACAATGTTGTGCGTGCTGGGCTTACTCCTAAATTTCGAGATGTCAAAACTCTCTGTTCTATGCTGACATATAAACAGGTACCACTTATGATGTTCTGCTTTATACCTTTACTTATGTTGCCTTGTATCCAATTCTTAAGATCTCTCTCTTTGAATGTTTTTATACATTCTTACACAGGAGTCAGGGAAACTGGAATACATAAAGTTTTGTTAATATGTTTATGTCATATTCTTGCTTACGTAATTGTTTGAGAATTGTTGCAAGTAGATATCATCTTTGTTATCATGCCATGTAAAAAATAGGAATCCTTGTAATTTTCCATTAAATATATTTTTTGGGAGGTATTTTTCACTAGTTATATAATGTTTTACCCACTAATTTTTTTAGCACTCATTGCTTGCAATAAATTGAGCTGCATGTGATCCAATATGCTTGCAAAATGAGAAATGCATTACCGAAAGAGTTTACACCTAGATTCACGAAATTCTAAGTGAAATTGTTTTCCTTGATCAAGAAGACGACACAAATAGTGTATCTGATCAAAATTGGTTTTGTTTCACAATAATCAAAGGGATTACATAGAAGAAAGTTTTTTTGCGTCAAGTGAGTGTACAGAGAAATGAAATTGAAATGGGAGAAAAGATTCTCCTTTATGGAAACCTTGACCTGTTATTTATATTTTTCTTTGTGGAGTCCAATAACCGCTTGAACTAGGTTACATTCACTGCTTCTCTTGCCTTTTTACCAGGAGTCTCTAGATTTTAATTTCGCGATACTTTTTCCATGAGATCTGAGATCTTCTACTTTGAATCTTCAATCTCTCAATATATCTCAGAGCTTATTCTAAGAATTCTGAGAATTTCTTCCTAGACTTGAGGCTTGCTTTTATCTTGTTCTTTTCTCCTACAGAACTTCTAAAGTTTAAATCATTTGCAAGTCATGTTAGAGAAAAGAACAAGATTCAGTCCTTTTTTGAGTATGTATCATCATATCGTAAATTGACATGAATATTTTCAGAGGTTTCTGAATATGATTTGACTGATCTGAGTGCTTCTAAATATAGTCTATCCTTTCTTTGTATGTTTAGCTCCTATGGTCTAGTTACTTATATTTTTTAACTTATTTCCTGAGTGGTTGTATTTTCTTATTCCCTTGAGGATATCTCATGTAATTTTCCCAACTTTATATATTTAGAGGTTGGGTTATGGAATAAAATACTTGGTTCATTTGTTTTAACTTGGTATCAAAGCAACGACCCTAGACCAGTGTCTACACTCACCTTAATTTTCATATCCCCTTCTTCATAGAAAAAAAAACGTAACCCTAGTGATTTTGAGGAGGTGCCTCCTACCACCACTGGCAGCAACATGTGGCCAGTCGGTGGGTCAATCGCAGCTAGTGCTAACTCCTTAGTGCGCAGCCCCTAAACACGATGTTGCACTTGCACAACCCTTCATTGGCTCCCTGTGCTACACTACTAGAACCCCCAGGGTCCACTGCACGCCTTCTAACAGCCTAACGCTGCTTCTTGGCAATATGAGGCTCTTAACACTAGGCAGTGTTGACTAGGAGGGTGTTGCATCGCTTAGTGAGGCCCCTGGCACCAGGTAACGCTACCCAGGAGGGTGTTGCACCATCGTGCATAGATCCTGATCTACCTGCACCATTGCCTAGCGTCACCCAACGTTACCTTACACTGCTTGGTTGCCATCGGCATCATCTTCCTACTCCTACATGTAGCAGCACTTGGTGGTGCTACTTAGGTGGTGCTGGTGTTGCTTCTTGCCTGCAGCACCTTTGTTATATACCGGTGTTTGGCCCCTTGTACCTTGATCCTAAATTAGTCTTGATGGTCTGATTTTTGGCTCTTTATTAGCCGAAGAATTGCTTGTGGTCTGGTTGAAGCAAGATGGCATCTAAGAGTTTATTCAAGGTGACATCGGAGCAAGTTCGTGTGATAGGAGGGTACAAAAGCTCCTTCTTTCATCGCATGGTGAAGTTGGATGAGATCAACTATGTCTGGTGGTCATAGACCTTTTTTATGATAGTAGGTCACGACAAAGAGTATGTTCTGCTTCAACCAGAACCACAAGACAAGATTGGGAAGAATGCTTCCTAGAAGAAAGACAATGTCATGGTTTGTGCATGGATCATGAATTTAGTGATCCCAAGGATTGGAGATGAGATCATGTATTATCAAACTGTGAAGGAGATGTAGGAGTTTACGAGACATGCACTCCCATGAAAAGAAATCCAATTGGGTGTTCTAGATATACAGTGAGCTATCTTAGCTTCGTCAGGAGGGTTGCATGTTGTCTCAATACCACTTGACCCTGAAAGGGCTTTCGGAGAAGTTCGATGCATGTTGACCTGTGTGCATATGTATCCCTAAGAGTGCCTATCCCAAGGAAGCCACAACCTTTCAGTTCCTTGCTAGTCTTGGCCCAGGCTATGTGATAGCATGCCCTTAGCTTCTTACTTTGTCAGAGCTTCCTACCTTGGAGAAAGCACACAGTAGGATGAGTAGGATTTTGTCGCTCTTATTGTTACTAAGCCTGATGGTTAGACCTTGACCTTTGTTGCTACTCAAGGCTACGGTCGAGGTACTCCAGTGGCATGGGGCAGAGGCTGGGGTCATAGACCCATTTGGAGAGGACGACTAACTTGCACATATTGTGGGAAGTCAGGACATATGGAGTATAATTGTTGGACTAAGCATTGGCACCTTCCTGTGGCCAATTAGGTTGTGACTACTGAAACTGTATTTGTGCCTAAGGCCAATTATGATGAACTCCTTCAGTGCCTTACTCGTTGTCATAGGAGGCATCATCTACTTCAGAGATTACAGATTTTGCTTCATCCTTAGGTATCGAATTTGCTTTATCTACTTATGCTAATCCTCCATGTGATAGAGACCTAGATACGAATTGGCTAGTTGATTCGGGTGCTTCGAGACATTTGAGCAAAGACTGGAGGTGTTTTCGTTATATTAGGCCTATTCCTTTAGGGAAGACAGTGTAGGTGGCAGATGGGAGACACTCCAGGATTGCTGGACTGGGGGAGGTGTTAGTGACCCCCAATATGAGATTGACAGATGTCCTTGTGCCTAATTTTCCTATTAGCTTGTTATTTGTTAATAGAATAACAAAGAAGCTAAATTGTTGTGCCATATTTGATGCCACTACTTATACATTTTAGGACATTTGATGAGGATGATTGGTAGCAGCCGTAAAGAAGGTGGCATACCAACTGTTCCAATTTCTTGTTACTGCTACTTAGCATGGAGGTGTCATGTTTACCACTAGGTCTCCTTTCTTTTGGCACCTTCGTGACTCGTCTTGGTCATTTACTCTTGGACAGGCTTCGCTGGGTTATACCCCATGTCTCTTTGTTTGCTACCATTACTTGTGATACATGTCAGGCAAGCATTACTAGAGTATTTTTCCTAGTAGTCAAAGTCTTGGGTTTACTAAATTGTTCTAGCTGGTTTATATCGATGTGTGGGGTCAAGTCATGTTCCTAATCGGTTGGATCACTATTATTATCTAATACTTGTTGATGACTTTTCTTATTTGTCCTGGTTATTTCTATTGAAAAATAAGTCTGATGTTGGTATTATTTTGGAATAATTTATCATTGAAATAAAGAATAGTTTGGTATATTTGTAAAAAAATGTTCATTCTGATAATGCTTTTGATTTCTATACTAAGTGTTTGTCTGCATTTTCATAATTCTTATGGCATTATTTATCAAACCACTTGCCCTATGTCCTAGCAGAATGGGGTGGCTGAGAGGAAGTGTACAGATACATTCTTGATGTAACATGTACTTTACTTATTCATCACAATATTCCCTTTCTCTATTGGGGAGATGTTGTGCTTATAGCGTGTTACTTGATTAATAGTGCCCTCTTTTGTTATTCACTAACATATTCCCTTGTAGGTCCTTTATCGAGAGGGTAATATGTTTCATGTTTCCCCTTAGGTATTTGGGTGTGTTGCTTGTGTTCATATTCTTACTTCTGATCGGGATAAACTTGCTCCTAGGGTTGTCAAATATGTCTTTTTGGGATATTCTCATGCTCAGAAGGGATATAGATGCGATGATCCTCTTACACAGAGACATTATGAGTACTAATGTCACCTTCCATGAGTTTATCCCTTACTTCTCTACTGTAGGGAGAAGTCTTTCCCAAGAGGTTACTGACGTACTCATGCCCATTTCTCCAGCACCCTTAGAGGCTATCCCGATCACTGAGTCATCATCCTCTGAACTACCACCCTTTAATCCTGAGCGGTTTTGTGAGCCTCCTATCACTTACAGGCTTCTTGTTACTTACAGGTGACCCCCTCTTCAGCACCAACTCTTCCTCCTTAAGTGAACACAAGTAATTTACAGACGAATAATATTTTGGTTAGTGATGTTGATGCAGGGCCACTTCAGGTTGATGATGGTGCTCCACCTAGTTCCTCAGGCCATATAGATGATGCACAGATTATTGATACTGTATCAGATGATATTAGCCTTCCGATTACCATTTGGAAGGTGGTATGCAGCTATGCTAGATATCTTATCTCTAGTGCTTTATCTATAGAATTTCTAGGGAGTATGTTTGCCAAGTTCTGTAGTGCCTTGTCCACTACACAGATTTCGTCCTCTTACCAACAAGTCATGCTTGATCCAAAGTGGTGACAGATCATGGAGGATGAGATGGTTGCACTCCAGACATGTGGCATGTAGGAACTTGTAGATTTACCTGACGAAGCATTAGTTGTGGGGTACCGATGAGTCTTTACCATCAAGTACAACCCCAATGAGACAGTTGCTAGGCATAAGGCTTGCCTTTTAGCAAAGGGGTTTATGCAAATCTATGGCATAGACTTCTTTGATACTTTTTCCCTTATGACTAGGCTCTTAACCTTGTGTATTCTCATTTCTGTAGCTGTTCAAAGGACTAACCTCTTCATCAGTTGGATGTGAAGAATGAATTCCTTTATGATGACTTATAGGAGGAGGTGTACATGCAACAACCACTAAGTTATGAGACCCATGGGGAGTGTTCCAAGGTTTGTAGACTGTGGAAGGCTATATATGGCCTAAAGCAGAGCCCCAGGGATTGGTTTTAGAAGCTCTTAGAGGTTGTTAAGAAGATTAGGTTCTAGAGATCCTCATCTGATCATTCATTATTAGTTAGGAAAATAGGGAAGGGTGTAGTGGTACTTCTAATATACGTTGATGATTTGATTTTCATGAGGGATGATGGGACTAGCATCACTGAGGTCAAGAAATGCCTTGCAGGTTGTTTTGTTATGAAGGACTAGGGACCGCTGAGATACTTCATTGGGATTAAGGTGGCATGTAGTAAGAAGGGTGTAGTACTTTTGCAGAGAAAGTATACTCTTGACTTGCTACAGGAGATTGGCATGTTAGGAGCAAAGCCAACCAATATCTGTATGGATTGCAAAATTCATCTGTACGATGAGAAGGCTGAGGCAGTGGACAACGGGCAGTACAGAGCTCTTGTATCGGACTATTACCAGATCATATATTTCTCTTGCAGTTGGGAAACTGAGTCAGTTCATGGATAGACCCACTAGGTAGTATTGGGATAGTGAAATAATGGTGCTGAGGTACCTGAAGAAAGCACTAGGAAGAGGGGTTCTATTCAGCAAAGGAACTTCTATGAGCATGGTACCAACTTAGATGTTGATTATGCAGGGTGTTTGGTAAATAGGAAGTTTACTACAGGTTTCTACACTTATGTGATAGGAAACTAATGACCTGGAAGAGCAAGAAAGATGTTGTCTTCAGGTCTAGCGCTAAGTTAGAGTACAAGGTCATGGCACATACTGCCTCAGAGATGATGTGAGTGAGATCTCTTTTTGCATATTTGCATATACCTGCTGACACACTTATGGAGATGAGATGTAACAACATGACAATAACTTACATTGTTAACAATCGCATGTTTCATGAGGATTAAGCATGTAGAGGTCGACTATCATTATACATGTGACTTGATCAAGCGAGGTCTTATTTACACCACCCATGTTTCCTCAAATGATCATATGGTAGATATCTTCATGAAGGTGTTGCCATGAGCATCATTTGATATTTGTTGTTCTAAGCTAAGTATGATTGACATCTATGCTCTAGCTTAAGTGCAAGTGTTAGCCCCTACGATCTAGTTATTTTTTTGCTTATTTCATCAGTGGTTGTATTATCTTATTTCCTTGAGGATATCTCATGTAATTTTCCTACCTCTATAATTTGAGAGGTTGGGTTGTGGAATAAAGTACTTAGTTCATTTGTTCTAACTTGTATAAAAATTGATATTTATGTATCCTGGGTGTTCATAGACATGCCTTTAGGATGACTAGTGTTACTCAATGGAATTTACTCATGCTTCCTGAATGCTTAGAGTTCCTCGCTATTTTTATTGAATAATATTCGAGAAACCCCAGCCAGAGGTAACTCGGATATCATGAATATATTTTTATTTCCTTGAGCCAATGGCAAGTTCTGATTTTCTCGAGCCAACGTTGAATTCTTTATTTTCTTGGTTTATTTGAGAGATATTTATGATGGATGTGACCTTGGTCATGTTCTAAATTATATCGGACAAGAGCAAAGTCGTCTCCTCAAAATATTCTCGAGCATGGTCAAAGTCATCTTCCCGAGAAAGATATCTTTCTGAGAGATATCTTCTTTTGCGTTTTTCCAAAGAATTTCAAGGATTTGCATTGCTTGGCAATACTTTTGGAGGAATAAGACTTCTCTGAGAAGTTCTGCATACATATATCACATCTTGCTTTCAAAATTACTCAGGAATTCTTCATTCCTGAAAAACTTACTCGAATAATTTCACATAAATTTTAATCAGATGTATAAGCAAGTAAATTAATTACCTGAGGTAACTTTACCCTCATCATTTACCGTCCAAAAATGCTAAATATGGCTTTCCGTTAGGACAGCCTAAAGCACTTCAGTGTATGTTTCTGGTCTCCATTTTTTTGTTGAGAAGACAGGACTAGCAGGGAGATTGGCATCCTTATTTGTTTTATCCAAAGGTTTGAAATTTGATACTCAGTATATAATCAAGGATGTTTTTAAGAAGAACCGGGTATGGAGGGGGTAAATTTCTAGCATGTAAATTTAAAAATATCAAATAAATGCAGGCATATTAATATCTTATAGTTATACATCATAAGAGGCACTTTTCAATTGATAGAGTAACATTTGAAGTAAAGAAACTACTGGGAATAAAGATGAGGCCACGTGGCAGCTATCCAAGTCACGTGACACTGTCACGTGGCAAGCAGTAGAGGGCCCTTAGGGTTGGCGGTATTGTGGTCCAAGGTACCAAGTTGAGTCTTTTGCTTAATTGTTAAGTTTGCTATCTTTGGTAAATGGGTTTTAGGAAATAATGCTTATGATTTATTTAGTGATAAGATCCTTCCTTTAAGTGATAAGATCTTTTGTTTTCAAATCTTGGGATGTGTTCTCTCTATATAAAGAGTCTTCCCTTGTATTTCTTTTGAGTCATTAATAATATTTCTTATTCTACTACTGCACTCCCTCTCTTCTTCTAGCAACATCATCACCGGCCACCATTATTTCCCACAGTCTCCTGCACCAACTTCACAAGGCTACTAACCACCTAGCTGGCTCCCTTGATTTGTGTGCCAACTAGTCCATGTGGGACTATTCTCTCCTACGCCAAGGAGTCTCCACGCTTTTACGCAAATCTTAACATGGTATTAGAGCCTTCGGTCTAGGCTCTTGTGCATGCAGAGATTCTACTATACGTTGGTGATATCCGCATCCAGAAAGTCCTTGACAGATCCAACTACTTATGCGGAGAAGGAAGGCTATAGAAGATGACGGAGTTAACTACAACCATTGGAGATGCCACACTTGGTCCAGGAGAAAGCAAGGTGGTTGTCTCTGAGACAACCATCAAGCTTAGTGGCGTGTCCAACTATGTTTTGTGGGCTCACGCCTTAACGATATTTGTTAGAGGCCACGAGAAGCTTGGCGTGCTCCTTAGGAGCTACCAGTGTTGAACGACGACAAGAAGTTCGAGAAGGACAACTATGTTGTTATGAATTGGCTCATGAACTTGATGGACCCATCCATCGCCTCAAACATGCTCTATAAAAAGAGCACATACAAGATTTGGATGGCCCTTGAGAAAAGGTACGGTCGAACCTCAAGCAATGCGCATATTACTGACCTCTATACTCGCATTTGGACAGTCAATCAATGAGATCTCTCCTTGACAAAATATTATGAGAAGATGGAGGCACTATTTGAAGAGTTGGAGATCTATGAGCCACTATGTTATGACAAGCAGGGGGAGACTCAAGCGGTTTGGCAATCTGCCAAGTTTCTAGAAGGGTTACATCCCCGTTATCGAGCTGCTCGAGATAAGATTTTGGCTTCTAACAGGAGGGTGGATCTTAAGACCATCTTTTGTCGTTTTATTAAGATGGAGATCGTCGAGGATGAAGACTTTGTGAAAGGCAAGAACTCCACACTTGCTATTCTTGGAGCAAGTGTAGGGCGTGGACGAGGGCGTGGGAGTGGGACTTTTCGTGTCTATCGAAAGTACCAGCATTGTGAATGCAACAATCGTTCGTAAGACAAGTGTTGGGAGAAGTTCAGGAGACCATCACATGGGGCTATTAGTATCTCACGAGTGGATTCCCTAACTTAGGAAGATCTGGAAAAGCTACAAGCTTTACTTCGAGAAGACAAGAAGACGACCACTATAGCGACGACTACTCAGGTTGCCACAAAGGCAACGACTTCGGTGGTCGCAAAAGGCTTCACTATCGACATATCAAAGGAGAAGACCGAGAGCATAGCTCTTGAAGAAGGCATTTAGCCTTACAAGTTAAAGACCAAGTCGTCGACCTCTCGGCCTTCGACTTGAGGGAGAGTGTTGGGAATAAAGATGGGGCCACGTGGCTGCCATCCAAGTCATGTGGCAGTAGAAGGCCCTCAGGGCCAGTGGTATTGTGGTCCAAGGGACCAAGTTGAGTCTTTTGTTTAATTGTTAAGTTTGCTACTTTTAGTAAATGGATTTTAGGAAATAGTGTTTGGGATTTATTTAGTGATAAGATCTTTTCTTAAGTAATAAGATTTTTTGTTTCTAAATGTTGGAATATGTTCTCTCTATATAAAGGGAGTCTTCCCTTGTATTTCCTTTGAGTCATTAATAATATTTTCTATTCTACTATTGCACTTCGTTTCTCTTCTTCCAACAGCATCATCACCGGCTACCATCAAGGCCCACAGCCTTTTGCACCAACTCCACAAGGCTGTTGACCACTTGGCTGCCTCCCTTGATTTGCGTGCCACCTAGTCCATGTGGGACTATTCTCTCCCATGCCAAGGAGCCTCTACACTCCTACTTGCGCAAATCTTGACCGAAACAAAAATGGATATATGTATATCCATATTGAAAAGAACAAGATTGTTACGAAAATTTCAATTTCAAAATCAGTCACTTAGTTGGTTTGATTACTTATATTGATCGAATGTTAGCCAAGCATCTCTACTTGATTTAGTCAGCTGATTGAAGTATGATACTCGGTGGAGTAATCAGCTAGGTAAAGCAAATTTTATTACTCGGGTCTATTTGACCCAATCATGTTTGTATTAAATGATTGAGCACACATTCTGTAAAAGGCTAAGGACTTTTAATGTCTATGTGCAATTTTTACTTCGATTTAATTTCTTTCCTACCAAATAGCTCCTGCAAGGTTAAAAATGTATCCACACTCTTTTGAAGCATTAAGACATAAGTCAACTTTTTATATCCTGCGAGCTTTCCCAAAAGGGGCATAAGATAAATGATGTTATCCACCATCCCTTCTGGACATTCTCTGTGTAGACTCCCATGTTTGACTTGCTGTGTAGAAGATAAGATAATGGTTTTAAACATGTGAAGTATGTATTCAGGCAGGAGTTTTCTTATCCTAGTTGAAGCAACTGATTGTAATATGTCCACATTCCAGAGTGTACTTCACAAGTCTTACATAGGGCCTAGCCTCGGCGAATTTTTCGTAGCCAGCCTTTAAAATGGTCTTAGAGATATTGCCAGCTCCTTCCATCTTCACATAGGGTGTCATATAGGCACATATTTTGGAGTGTACAATTTGAAATGTTTGTGGCCTGTTAGAGGGTTCATTAATCTCCTCAGCTTACAATTCAAAAGCACTTTGCAAAAGATATGCTTGAGGAACCTCTGCTTTCTTAAGGTAGTTGTTTTCTGTAACTTGTGAATTAGCTATTGGTTAGGGGTAATTGTCTTTCTTGGAAAAATGTGGGGAAATAAGCATTGAGTGTGTTAGCTCTCCACAATCCAATTGTTTAGCTAACATCTTGTGGAATAGAAATTGGAAATGAGAAATTGAAGGGATGGAAAATTGAAGGATTATTGGAGCATTTGTCTTGTCTTTGTGTAACTTGAAGATCTCTTCTCCAACTTCTTCGATGAATGCTTGGATGCAGACTCTTCCTCGAGTAGGACATGCAACTTGTCTTGTCCTCTCACGAAGATCTTGAATGCTCGAGCCCATAGGATATTAGTTCAAGGCAACCTGAAGCTTGATCATGGTGCCTTGAACTATAACCTTTCCTTCCTCAATGTTGTTCTAATTCTTGCTTTCAGCCATCTCCGTCCACGAAAAATGAGCCTTCCTCTACTTGTACACTTTGCGTAAGGCGCTGGATGCATGAGGAAAGCCACCAGCCAAAGTCCCTTGCTTGACTCCTTGGGCCTTGCGTAAGGCGTAAAGATCCTTCAAGTAGTTCTTTGAGAGAACTCATAAATCGACGAAGATGCCTCAAAACACGAGACTCCGATGCACGTTGGAATTACGCACAAGATAAGGCCTTCTTGTGTGTAATCTCTCGCCTTCACTCCCGCATGGAAGAAGGCTATCTGTCAAGAAGAAAAGCCACATTCACGTGGCTGTAGTCCACTAGAAAAGTCATGCATAGATTGTATGTGTGCCTTTTCTCTTTTTCTCCATTCTACGTGCATAGAAAATCTCTGGGAAGACACTAGATCAAAGGCTCTAATACCATATGAGGATTTGGGCACTAGTGTGGCATGGAGACTCTTCCACATGGAGAGAAAACGCACCAGTGGGCTGCTGTAGTTGGTGTTGGCATATGCAAAACAGAGAGGAGAAAGTGAAGCCAGTGTGAGAGAGGAGAGGAGAGGGGGAGTTGTTTATTTGGTAGAGAATAATGCATCCAACTCAAAGAAAATTACATAGGTTCTCTCTATATATAGGGAGTAAATCCTAATCTCTAAAATAGGAAATAAATCTAATTAAATCTCCTAAAAATAAGAAACATTATATCCTTTAACAACTTAACTAATTGACACCTTAACATATTAAAAATAAGAAACTTGGACTCTAAGCAAAGACCACCAAGACCCTTAGGGTTGGTGCCCCTTTGGTCCTTACAAGACTTACGTGGCCTTTTATTCCTCACATATGCAATGTCCAACTTGTCACATGGAAACTCCCCCCTCAATGTAGACATCAGTGTAGACAATAGATCGGGGGGCTAAGAGCAAGTAGTACGTCAAAGGAGTAGAAGACGGTTGTAGCAGAAGTAGCAATCATAGACACAGTAGAGCGAGAGATCTTCAGTGTGGGCCTCTCCCACATGGAAGCTCGAAGTGTGCCTTTTCTCTAAAGACAGTGAGACTGGCCTCTCCTATATAGGAACTCAAAGTGGGCCATTCCCTTGGAGACTTCAAAACTGGTCTTTTCTATACAGAAATCTCTCTGTAAATTTCTCTCATATAGAAACTAAGTGTTCCTTTCATATAGGGACAAGGAGGTGAGCTTCTCTTATGTAGGAACCTTTAGAGTGAGCCTCCTCTTCATTTCTTCCTTTTTTTGTTTTTTTTTTGTTTTTTTGCTCATAGATGTGCACTATGCATGTAGAGAAGAGAACCAAATCTGACTATAGCCAGAACATGGCCTTTTTGGTCAAATCTGAGTTGTGGTGGCTTGTGGCGATGCTGCGACCATACTGAAGTTAACCATCAGAGTGGTGTGTCCTGCATGAGCATCCCTGGAGCACCAGTAGCATGGGGTAACATTGGTGAGGCCCGCAGGGAGATCACACAATGCTGTTGGATAGTGGTGGTGACGCTGGCGATTGAAGTAGAGGCGAGAGGTGACATAGCAGCAAGGATGACGAAGTTGTGTGGCCATCGTAGTGGGCCATTGTGTTAGGCGACATGTCAAGGAGGGTTGCCGGAGCCCAAGGAGGAGGTGGCGCTGCCTGAGAAGCCCTTTTGGGCGTTGCCAGGAGCATTGCTACAATAGGAAGGGGGTTGTTTGTGACCCTAGCGCATATGAAAGAAGAGGGACCATAGGAGGACCCCTCAAAGAGGAGGGGGGCACCAGAGGAACGTTGGAGGCTACAAGGCTTGGTGATGTTGTCGGAGCCCTCTCCCTTAGGGTTTTTCGACCCTTTTCCCTTTCTCCTATTTCTTTTTCTCTCAACAGGATTGTACCTACTTTGATAGCATGTCGAGAAAGATTAACTTGGTTAGTGTTGTATTTTGAAAGAAAGCCTTAGTCCTCTTTTGTTGACATAGCACCCTAGTTATCTTCCTTAATGTTTTTTGGTTGTTTTATTATTTATTTTGTCCTCTTTGACTTATGTTGCAATCTTCCCAACACCTCTCTCTATACAAGGAGGTGTAGGGTTTCTTTTGAGAAATATGATTATTCATTTTTTTCGACTTGGTATCAGAGCGACGATCCTACATCAACGTATCCCACTCGTATAAGCCTTTGTACCCCTCCACTAAAAACCTTAGTCTCCCTTGTCGACACTCGTAGGAGTCTTTGTCGACGCTCCACCGGCCATTGCCGATCTCAACAGGCCTCCGCTTGTGCCCCACAGGGCGTCGCCACCCTCTGCAGGCCGTCACCTGCATCCACAAGGTGCCGCTGCCCCTCTGTCGGTGCCAGATTGCTGCTGCCTCCTCTCCTGCAAGTCGCCACCGTCGCCTGCGGAACCTTTTGCTGCAAGCTGCTACTGCCTGTAGTTGCCTGTTGCGTGCTACGAGTAGTGGTGGTTGGTGGCTGGTGGCTGGTTCTCACTGACAAGGGGGAGTAGCACCTTTTAGAAGCGCTGTTAGGGCCTTCCCCATATCCTAACATATGCTAAGTCGTGATATAAGGAGTGTTTGCAACTCTTGGGATGTTATCTAAGATCTCTAGATCTTAGATCTCATGATTAGGAGATTACTTTTTCTTTGATTTCGAGTTTCGCAGATCTGAATATTAATTTTAGATCACGTTTGTGATATCTTGTGGCAGTCCCAAGGTACGATGGCTTCTTCACGGCCCTCGGAGGTGTCATCGGTTATCGTTATGGATATTGGGAATTACAAAATTCCTTTGTTCCTATTACCAAGTTGAAAAAGACCAATTATGCTAGATCGTCTTAAACGTTCCTTATGACTGTTGAGGGATGTGATAAGGAACATATTTTGTTGGAGTTGGAGCCATAAGACAAGACATGAAAAAATGTTACGCGGAAGAAAGATAATGCAATGGTCCATGGTTGGATCATGAATTTTGTGGAGTCTTAGATTGGTGATGGGATAATGTATTACAAGACGGCTAAGGAGATGTGAGATTCTCTACGTGATAGGTATTCTCACGAGAAGAATTTTAGCGCGGTGTTTGAGATTCACCATGCCATTGGTGGTCTGAAGTAAGAGGGCCAGTCACTTTCCCAGTATTATGCTGTGTTGAAGGGGCTCCTCGAGAAGTACAATGCCTGCCGTTCTGTCTGCACCTGTGCCACTCAGAAGGTAAATAGGAAAGAGTATGTAGTACTCCAGTTCCTGGATGTACTTGGACTAGATTATGAGGCTATAAGGTCCCAGATCTTGACTTTGGCTGAGCTTCCATCACTTGAGGAAGCCTATAGTTGGGTGAATAGGGTGGTTGTTAAACCACCCTCGTTAGATGTTGGACAAACTCATCTTAGTAGCTGCTGCACGTAATGGATGTGGTGCCCCATCTACCAAGGGGGAGGACGAGGTGGTCGGGGTACGACTGGTAGACCCCGTACCATTTGTTCACACTTTGGCAAGGTAGGCCATTTAGAGACTTTCTATTGGACGAATCATGGTAGGCCTCCTATGGCCAACCAAGCTATTTCTTATGAGGTGGTGAGCGATACTGTGTCACGTGTTGATTATGATGTTGTCCAGCGTCTTGCCTAGTTGACCCAGGAGACTACTACTGCTACTACTGATATTGCTACATTGACTTCCTCAGGCATAACTCCTATTTATAGTTCTGATACTGGCATTTCTGATAGTGCCTTGTGGTTAGTAGATTCAGGCGCCCCTAGCATCTTAGTGGTGATTAGACATGCTTTAGACAGGTTCAATAGTTCCTTCGGGTAGATCTATTTAGGTGGCAGATGGTAGACAGTGTAGAGTACATGGCAGAGGAGATGTGGCAGTACCTTCTTCATTGACTCTGCCTAATGTTCTTTATGTTCCTAATTTTCTGACTAATCTTTTGTAGAATTACAAAAGATTTGCATTGTCATGCTATTTTGATGAGTTGGATTGTATTTTTCAAGACAAACTTATGGGGAGGACGATTGGTGGTGGACATGAGGAGGGGTGTATATCGCCAAATCCAGAATCTGTTTATTGCTATGTGTTAGGGTGAGGTTGCTTTTAGTGCTGGTACAGCTCTTCAGTGGCATCATCGTCTTTGGTACCCATCACTGGACAAGCTACGACACGTCATTTCTTATATATCGCCTATAACTGAAATTTTGTGTGATAAATGCTAGCTGGGAAAGCATCATAGAGCTAGTTTTCCCTCTAATTCTTCTCAGAGTTATGTGTTTTTTGATTTATTGCATATGAACGTATGTGATCCTAGTAAAGTGTCAGGTAGACTTGGTCATAGATTTTATTTGCTTGTGGTGGATGATTTTTCCAGGATGTCATAGTTATTTCTCTTAAAGAATATATCAGATATTGGGTTTATGATTGAAACATGTATCTTATAAATAAAGACTTAGTTCTCTATTGTGAAAATTGTATGATCTGATAATGCCTTAGAGTTCTGTACAGCTAAGTTAGCATCGTTTTACAAATCTCTTGGAATTGTTCACTAGACATCATGCTCCCATACCTCACAACAGAATGTAGTTGAGAGAAAACACCATTATGTATTAGATGTGACTAGAACATTACTGATACAACATAATGTGCCACAAGTGTACTTGGGAGATGCAGTATTAACTACATGCTATTTGATTAATTGATTGCCCAACTCAGCTATTCAGGAACAAGTTCCATGGCAGGTTCTTTATTAAGAGATGGAACTATTTACAGTACTACCTCGTATTTTTGGCTATGTAGCCTTTGTCCATCTTCTAGGACCTGGTAGAGATAAGTTGGCTCTAAGGGCAGTGAAGTGTGTCTTTCTAGGCTATAGTAGCACCTAGAAAGGATACAAATGTTATGACTCATGAGGCAAGAAGCATTATGTGACTGCAGATGTCACTTTTTATGAGCCTATTCTTTACTTCTCTACAGATGGTCATCGGGTGATGTTTGAAGGATGCTATACTCCTATGCCTATTCCTTTAGTTCCCTTTGAATAGATTCTTGTCACACATGGTAAGGATATTACTACCACAGAGACTTCTACAAGGTAGGAAGTAGAGATTACTCAAGTATAGAGGTTACCAGTCACATATAGACATCATGCATGACGATAGGAACACACCCCTCACCACCTTAGCCACCTATCTCTTCCCTTGGTCAAGTATATGTTGATACTGACATGAGTTGTCCTAGTGGTGCTTGTACAGGTTCCTCAGGTGATTCTAGTTCCCTGCATGAGCAACAAGCTATATCTCCTATTGATATTGAGCCTATATAAGAGGATTTTGACCTTCCGATAGTTGCTCGGAAGGCTCCCTGCAGCTGTGCCCATTACCATTCTGCAGGAACAATGTCTACTGCCAATTTTGGGAGATCATTTGCTATGTTTACGGTTGCTCTTTCGACGACATAGATTCCTATGTTCTATCAGCTAGCCATACTGGATCCAAAATGATGTCAGGTCATGGAGGATGAGATGGTTGCTTTACGCTCCAGAAGGACATAGGAACTGACTACTTTGCCTCCTCACGCTAAGACAGTGGGGTGT
Organism: Thalassia testudinum; assembly: GCA_037157565.1. NCBI lineage: Eukaryota > Viridiplantae > Streptophyta > Magnoliopsida > Alismatales > Hydrocharitaceae > Thalassia > Thalassia testudinum. Next base: position 41,735,644 of record JAZHRO010000015.1, on the reverse strand, counting down.
CATTGGGTCTTCGCTCTCAAATACAACCTTGATGGCACTATTTTTTACTACAAAGAGAGGTTGGTAGCAAAGGGATTTACCTAGACATATGAGGTAGATTTTTTTGACACCTCTCCTGTAACCCGACTTCCTACTGTTCGTATTCTGCTGTCTGTTGCTAATCACTATGATTAGGTTCTTCATCAATTGGATGCGAATAATGTCTTTTTGTATGGAGATCTTCAGGAGGAAGTTTACATGCAACAACCTCCTGGATTTAAGAGTCAGGGAGAGTGTGTATGTAGACTGAAGAAAGTCATTTATGGCCTGAAGCAGAGCCCAAAGGCTTGGTTCCGGAGATTATCAGAGGTACAAACCATGGGACTTGTGGGATCTTCTACTGACCATTCACTCTTTGTCAGGAAGAACTTAGGGGGAGTTGTGGTCCTCCTTGTCTATGTTGATGATCTCATCCTTACTGGGGACGACGTTATTGGGATAGCAGAGGTGAAGAAGTTAGTTGAGGCCTTTGTGATGAAGGATCTAGGTGAATTCAGATACTTTCTTAGCACTGATGTGGCACACAGCAAAGATGTTATTGTACTCAGTCGACGCAAGTATGCTCTTGATGTGTTGTAGGAGACAGCGATGATGAGATCTAAGCCTGCTAATATACCTATGGATCCTCAAGGATACCTCTATGATACAAACTCTTCACCTATAGATAGCATATTGTATAGACAATTGGTTGGTAAGCTGTTATATCTTACTAGTATAAGTCCTGATCTTTTTTTTGCAGTGGGAAAACTCAGCCAGTTTATAGACAAACCAACCAAGAAGCATTGGGATGTTGCTATGCAGGTGCTTAGATACATGAAGAAAGCACCTAGTAGAGGTATTCTGTTTTAGAAGAGCATGTCTATGAGTATTGTTGACTATTTTAATGCTGACTATGTAGGTTGCAGTCGACAACTAGGTTCTACACCTATGTGGCAGGTAATTTAGTGACCTAGAAAAGCAAGAAGCAAAACGTGGTATCTCGGTCTAGTGTAGAGTCAAGAGTATCGTTCTATGGCACGAACAGCTGAAAAGATGGTCGAGGTCAAATCAGTGTTACAGGATCTCCATGTCCAGGTGGAGGAACCAATGGAGATGAGGTGTGATAACTACGCTGCTACTTTCATTTCAAACAATCCAGTGTTTCATGAATGTATGAAGCATGTTGTGGTTGACTGCAACTATACCAGAGACTTGCTAGAGCGTGGGATTATCTACACTATGTCAGTTAATTTTGAAGATTAGATTGTAAATATATTCATGAAGCTTCTTCCCAAATTTGCATTTGATAGATGTTCCAAGTTAAGCATCATTGATATATATGTTCTAGTTTGAGGGGGAGTGTTGACAGTACTCTAGCTATCTTTCCATACTATTTTTGGATTGTTTTATTATTTACTTTATCCTTTTGGACTTACATTGCAATCTTTCCTATACTTTTTTCTATATAAGAAGGTGTAGGATTTCTTTTGAGAAATATGAGTATTTATTTTTTTCGACTTCTTTATATAGAGAGATGACTTAGGTATATACATGAAAACTTAATAACATACCTACCAAACTAAGGACTAAAAATAGTAAAACAATTCATCCTAATAACTCTAACAAATTTGACACAAAATATTCTAATTTAATTTATTTTTGTTAATGATACGTGTATTGAGGTATTTAATGAAAATTTTTAGAACCTAGAAGGTTCGCCTACGATTTCTTTTTTTTTTGTTTCAAACAGGAAAAGGATAGTTATTTACGCGATAACTGCCTACATCATTAATTAACCAAAACACTGCAAAAGGGCAGTCATGTTACAAATGTTTATCCCAAAAGGAATAGAGGGAGGAAGTGGAGAAGACAATATTTGAAACACTGTTCTTTCCCAGCTAGATGTCCCAGAGGATAGCCAAAACTGTAGCTCTTTCCTTTTTATATCTAAAAGACACATGGTCCAGGTTGCTTTCTCTCACTCCTAAATGAAGTCAAAAAATTCTGCTTGATAGAATAGTCAATTCAGCTGATGTTGAATCTTTCCTGAATCTGTTGCGAGAAATTGCAGCCAAAAAACAGGTGGATTAATGTCTTCTTGCCTATCATCATACATGCAGTATGAGATATCCGCCTCCAATGCCAATCTAGATTTCCACATTCGTGTCATTATTCTTCCGCTTCTCAACGATCAAGTGAAGATATTTACCTTTAGAAGTGCTGCAACAGATCAAATGAGCTTACAATCTCTATTGAGATCAAATGTTTATATGACTTGAGACACCCCTCATTCTGTTATAAGCATCACGAACTGTGAATCTCCGAGATTCAAATAATCATGATTCTAGTTGTCTGGGTGAAAGTTGGATGATAACTCCAGCAATTGAGAAAACTCCTGCATCCTTTGATCAAGAAAATGACCAACAAAAGTTGATCCCCAACCATCGACCCAACAGGATCTAATAAGGGCATCCTTGTTTCCAGCCATCATAAACAGCACCTTTTCAAAAAAAACCTCATAAAGAACATGTACAATAGAGCTGTAGCATTTTTAAGGACTCCAACTGGTTTAGTAGGTTGCTTTGAAATTACCATTGTTATTTTTGTTTTAGATTAATGAAATTATCATTGTTATGCACTAATGGTAGGCTTTCAGTCCACTTTGGTAATGGATGAGTTGAGATAAGGTATTGTGGTGCATTCTTTTTGCAAATGACATTATTATCATGCATGAGATAAAAAGTGGAGTTAGCAAATCAGACTAGTGTCAGAGGACATGAAGATGAATTAGATGTAAAAATTCAGACACATAAATAGGTTTTAAATTACTTAACCCTTTCAAATATGATGAAAGAATTTAATGGTGATGTCACAAACAAAACTAAAGTAGGTTGGTTGAATTGGAGCTTTAGGTTCTTTGTACGAGACAAGAAAATTTCTTTTAAAATTAGGAGCAGGTAGAATAGAGCAGCAGTAAAAGCTGCCATGCTATATGGATGTAAATGTTGGTTAATCAATTGTAAGCATATTCCAAGGTAGTAAAACCTGCCATGCTATATGGATCTAAATGGCTTATCAATTGTAAGCATATGCGGAGGATTCTTTTAGCAGAAATGAAGATGAAGTGGATGTATGGCTCCACAAGATTGGATCCAAAGTGAGTTTATTAGATAAAATGTTGGTATGGCACTTGTGAAGAATTGGGAAGCGTGGAGCCCTTCTCCTAGTTGTTGATGCGTGGATAGAGGAGGAGAGAGAGAGGCTGGTGGCTATGGAGAGGAAGAGAGGATGGAGTTGTTGAATCTAGAAATTTTTTATTGCAACTCAAACAAATCAAATGGATTTTGGTCTCTATTTAAAGAGAACCAAATTCAATCACGAACCTAATTGCAATTCTAACAAATCTAGGAATTTGCCTATCCTAAACAAACTCAATTACAATAATTTATTCCTAAAATTAATCTATCCTAATTTAGACTCGATTAATTACTAAAAATAAGTTGCCACGAGGCATAAAACCAACAAACCTTAAACCTATTCCCAAGCACACATGCACAAGACTCCACGTGCCCACATGGGCCCACTGACTTTGCCACGTGGCCGTCAACTATTGCTACCACATGGCACTTGTCACGTGGCTTTATGCCATACTAACATGCCCCCTCAAGTTGAAGTCGGAGAGGGTGGAGACTTGCATGATTTTTTTTCTTGAACTTTTGTGAAGCTATCTGCATCCATGTATGCTCTCAGATCTTCTTTAATCATATCTTCTGATGTAACTACGAGTCTCTTGCAACCTCAGTAGTTGTTGCTTCTTTGGCAATCTTAAAAGTCGTCGTCGTGGGAATAGTTGTCTTCTCTTTTTCCTTGATTAATGCTCGAAGCCTCTCAAAATTTGCAGATGCAAACGAGACTGTAATTCTCCTTCTGCCACTTCTTTGTCTTAGCCCTCTTGTGATTTTTAGGTGTGCTCTCTGAGATAACATGGAGTTTGTAGATGATTTAGGCCTTTGTGCCAACCATAACTGCAAATTGGGTGGTCTTTGTGCCTCTTCTTGTGCGTCTAGGGGTTAAGTGCTATAGGTACGTGAGTTGAAGAAAATGAACATTCATACTTTACCAAATAGTCCCTTCACCTCTATATAGGTGGGGGAAAAATTACATCATAAATCCACTACGAAAATAAAAATTAACGAAAACCCTTACTACAGAAAACAAAACTCAACACTCTCTCAAGCTAAAGCATATATATCCATCATACTCAGCTTGTTTCTACACTTCTAAAACTGGGGGTGAGACAACGGCTTGGTAAACATGTTAGCAATCTAGTCTTAGGAGGCAAGACAAGTGGTACGAAGCAGACCATGTTAAATTAAACTTCTGGTGTAATGACAATCAACTTCCATATGTTTTGTTCTCTTATGGAACATAGGATTGTTTGTAATGTAGGTGGTAGCCCGGTTGTCACAATGCATCTCCATAGGCTCCTGAACATTAATATGAAGATCTCGTAACAGAGACTTAATTCATATTATCTCAGCTGTAATATGTGCCATGACCCTGTACTCAGACTCAGCACTAGAGCATGAAACAACACTGTTTCTTGCTCCTCCACGTCATCAAGTTCCTAGCTAGAAAAGTACAGAAGCCAATAGTAGACCGCCTGTCACCAACATCACCTGCATAATCTGCATCTGAGTATGTAATAACAGACATAGGTGTCTTCCTCTGAAAAATAATTCATCTACTTGGACATCCCTTGATGTACCTGAACACCAGCTTCACAGCCTGGCAATGAACATCAGTGAGCTTATCTAAGAACTGACTTAACTTACCCACGGTAAGGGTAATATCTGGCCTAGTGATAATAAGATATAATAGCTTTCCCACTAGCTGTTGATATACCTTTTTGTCTTTTAGCTTTACAGTATCATAAAAGAGGTGAATTTTAGGATCCATAGGAATATTTACATTTTTTATCCTAGCATGCCTGTCTCCTGAAGAATATCAAGGGCATGCTTCCTCTACGACATAATTGTCCCTTGTGTCAAACTCAATGCCTAAAAAGTATCTCAGCTTCTCAAGATCTTTCATGACAAACTGGTGTGCCAAGTACTCCTTCGCATGAGATATACCCTCTGCATCATCACCTGTAAGAATAAGGTCGTCCACATATACAAGTAAAGCCACTGTACCCCTGCTGGTCTTCCTCACAAATAGTGAATGGTTAGATGAGGATCTTTGCATCCCAATAATAGACAATGCCTCAGACTGGCACTGAAACCAGGCTCGGGGGCTCTGCTTATAACCATAAATGGCCTTACGAAGCCTGCATACACACTCCCCCTGAACCTCAAAGCCAGGTGGCTGCTGCATATAGATCTTTTCCTCCAAGTTTCCATACAGAAATGTATTTTTGACATCCAGCTGATGTAACTACCATCCATAGTGAGTTGCAACAGAGATAAGAATGCGAACAGTGGAGAGTCGTGCAACAGGGGAGAACGTGTCAAAGAAATCCATTCTATAGGTTTGGGTGAATCATTTGGCCACAAGGCGGGCCTTATACCTTGAAATAGACCCATCTGGGTTGTATTTCAAGGTAATGACCCATTTGTCTCCAACAAGGTGCGCTCCAGATGGTAGAGGTGATAGCTCCTAGGTACCTCTAGTAGTAAGTGCAGACATCTCTATGGTTGCCTTCCAGTGTGGATGTAGTAGAGCCTGCTGGTATGAGGTAGGTAACTCAGCACTGGATACAGTAGTTGTGAATGCATGAAACTTCGAACTTAGAGAATCAGCAGAAACAACACTCCCAGCAACATGATACTGGGCACAAGATCGTGGAGCCTTCCTGATAGCAATAGGGATATCCTCATCAATACTCATGGAATCAGGATCTGGAGAAACATCCACAGGTGACAGACTCTCACCCTTTACACCTGCTGACATTGTATCTGAAGAAACCTCCTGAGTGGAAACTGCCTCTAGGTTATCAACACTAACTTGAGGGGCTTGTGGAATAAGATTAAGGGGGGCTTTGCCCTATAAACAATTGCCAACTAATAGGTGTGACCCTTGAAGGTCCCTTCATTTGCTGGAACTAGCCTGAATGTGTTGGTAGATGACTCAGTAGCATGAGAAGGGCTACTACTATCTGTGAATATACCAAATGACATAGGAGCAATTGGTATAGGAGCACACTCCAGCACACTTTGCACCTGTCTTGTAGCAGTATAAAAATAAGGTACAGCTTCATGAAAGGTGACATATGCACTGATGTAATGTCTTTGGTGTAGGGGATCAAAACACTGATACCCATTTTGAGTATGAGAGTAGTAAAGAAATACACACTTGACTGCTCTAGATGCTAATTTATCGCACCCAGGTCCAAGAAGATGTACAAAGGCCACACACCTAAATGTCTTGGGTGGAAGATCAAATAACTTATCATTTGGATAAAGCACTTGCCATGGTATCTGCTCGTGAATCACATAGGAGGGCAATCTATTAATAAGGTAGCAAGTTGTGAGAACTGCATCTCCCTAGTAGTTTTGTAGCACACTATTATGGATAAGAAGGGCTCTATCCATATCAAGGATATGTTTGTGCTTCATCTCTGCAACTCCATTTTGCTGAGAGGTGTGAGGACATGAGGTCTGATGAATTATGCCATGTAAACCATAGAATTCGGCTAGCTGACGAGTACAAAACTCCAATGCATTATCAGATCTGAGAGTCTTGATGCAAATATCAAACTGATTTTTTATCATCAACACAAGTGGACCTACTTCAGACTTATTCTTCATGAGAAATAGCCAGGACAATCTGGAAAAATCATCAACCGCAATCAAGTAGTACCGATGCCTTGCTCTATCAGGAGTCTTACTGGGACCCCGAATATCAAGATGCACTAACTAAAAACATGAAGACGAACGTAGTCCTGTAGCAGTTGGAAAGAAAGATCTATGGTTCTTCCCAAGTTGACATGCATTGTAGGTGAGTTGTGTGGTTAGGGATACATGAGGAATAAGCCTGCGTAATTTCTCCAAAGAAGGATGGCCCAACCGTCTATGCTGCTATAGAGTACTTCCAGATGTGGTACTAACTCGACACACTGCAACCATGGGACCCTGCTAAAGTCGGTAAACACCTCCTTCACATCCACTACTAATAGTCTTCGTTGTCATTTTATCCTGGAAAATACATCCACGCTCATTAAAGATGACACGGCAATTTATCTGCTTAATGATTTTACTAATAGAGAGCAAGTTCATGGATAGATTTAGAACAAACTAGATACGATTAAGTTACATAGAAGGGGTAACATTAATTTTCCCCTTATCACTAATAGTAGCAAGTTGCCTATCAGCCACTTGTACTGTACGACCTTGAGAGACAGGTTGAATGTGTCCAAAACACTGCAGATTCTCGAATAGTGATTGGAAGCACCTGAATCAATCAACCACGTCACACCAGTGGTTTTAGAGTATCACCCATGGCAGTTCCTAACACAATCTCTGACTGAGACACTGTCATGTTCAGTAAAACACACTGCCACAAACTGATTTCAATGCACCATAGAAAGGGTACACACCCTTGAATTTCTTCACACTCAAATATGAAAACTGACAGAAAATGGGGAATACACACCCCAACAAATACACTAAATGGGAAGTACACACCATTGATTTAAATGCCGACGGCATGCCGTCGGCATGCTGTTGGCAAGGCCATTTCCGAGCAAAGGTCGTGCCGACATAAAGAAAACGTCGATTTACAGGGATTTCGTCGGCATGCCGTCGGCATGTTGGCGAAATTGGTGCCCATGTCGAGGTTGCTGTTGATTTTTTTAATTACTTTTGCTATTTTTGTTGGTATGCATCGGCATGCCCTCGGCATGCTCATCGGCATGCCCATCGAAAAACGGGCATTTCCACGGCATGCCCTTGGCATGCCCACGAAATGCACACTTGGAATTTCATCGGTACGGCATCGAAATCGGCATTTCGAACCTTGATACACACCTCAAAAATCTCCACTCACGCGGTCAATAATCAAGGAGAATACACACCCCAAAACATGCATCAAATGGGAATACACACCTCAAAACAAACAGAAACAAATATCTGATTTGATTATACCATCCAAGAAAACCTTTCAAACTCCTTTCTGGAAGATCCTTGCTTTAGAACTTCATCACCAACACGTGGAGAATCTTCCTAGACCCCGAAACAAAGGAGATTGGGATCTACAACCCTCTCCTTACTGCTGGAAGATGTCCAGCAGCAAGAGGAGAGAGGTGAAGAGTAGAAGAGGCGGCGTTGCCCCCTCTACACCCCTCCTGCTGCAGCCAGTGACGGCGGCGATAGTGGTAGGTCGGTGGCGTTGTTGCTGCTGACGCTGGCAACGGTGGCGGTGTTGGCTGGCAGTGGCGGCATTGCTGCTAGTGGCGGCGGTGGCGGTGATGGCAAGCTTGGTGGTAGGGTTAGGGTGTTCTTGGTAGAGTCCTCAACTTGGCTCTGATGCCAAGTTGAAGAAAATGAACATTATAACTTTACCAAATAGTTCCTTCACCTCTATATAGGTGGGGGAAAAATTACATCATAAACCCACTATGAAAATAAAAATTAACGAAATGCCCTTACTACAGAAAACAAAACTCAACAACGTAAGAGGTTCACGTGCCCCCTGAACTTCAACTTTGAGGTCTCTGTGCCTCTTCTTGAATTTCTTAGAGCCAATGTCCTCTGCTTAGCTTTTGCGAGTATGCATGAGAGGCTCATGTGCCTCAAACACGAACTCAACTTCGGCTTGTGCTTGACCCTTTGGCATGGCTCACCGTGTCACAAGTAGAGAGAGATCACCTTCTCTCTCTAATACCATGTAAAGAATTGATGACGCGTGGAGCCCTTCTCTGTGTAGTTGACACATGGAGAGAGGAGAGAGAGAGGCCGATGATTATGGAGAGGAAGAGAGGAGGGAGTTGTTGAATATAGAAAATATTTAATTGCAACTCAAAGAAATCAAGTGGGTTTTGGTCTTTATTTAAAGAGAACTAAATCCAATCACAAATCTAATTGCAATCATGACAAATCTAGTTATTGCATATCCTAAACAAACTTAATCACAATCATTTATTCCTAAAATTAATCTATCCTAATTTGGACTCAATCAATTACTAAAAGTAAGTTGCTACATGAGATGCAAAACCAACAAACCCTAAACCTATTCCTAAGCACATTTGCACAAGACTCCATGCGTCCACTGACTTTGCCACGTGGCTTTATTCCATGCTAATAGTAACAATACTGCAGTTGCAGCAACAACAACAAATCCTTTTCCCATTGTGAAGATTTGGGACGAGAGAGAAGTGGAGTTGGCACGTGGAGACTTCACATGTGGACTGTTGGGTGTGAGAATTGAGAGAGAGAGAAAGAGAGAGAGAGATCACAGCAAGGGAAGTTGGAGAGAATAGAATTTTATTGATGCAACTCTAGGAAAAATAAATGATTGTTGATGTTTATTTAAAGAGATGTTATTGCTATACATAAAATAACTCTCAAACAAAATAAATTAAATCCTAAACAAACTCAATCAATCAATTATAAATTATCTCATTCCTAAATTGGAATCTTACTAATTAAAAGAAATTACCACATATGATACAAAACTTAGCATACAAGCCACCAATCTTAATTCACGACCTTCACATGGGCCCGCTGACATGTGTCCATGTGGCAGTTCACATGGAACCACACCTTCATGCCCACATTAAGTGAGGTCTGGCCTCATTATTATTGTTGTATTGGTGACACTTCAGTGTTTTCTCTAATAAACTTTGATCCAATATTTTCTTATGTGGTCATGCAATTAGAACGACAATATTTTGAGGCATGGCATCAGAGGATAAAATGAGAGATATTTCATCTGTGGTGATTCAAAAATCTAAAGAGATCACCTCGTGATGCACCAACTAAAAGTTGTGAGAAATTAAATGTTGAGCTTGAAATGAGGGGGTAGGGGAGGGTTGAAGAGCTGTTGAAAAAAACTATCAGATAGATAGTCTTTCACATTGGAATCCTACAATGATCTAGAATCGATCTAAATGGTGGCAAGGAATCCATGTACGCAAACCTTGTTTAATATGATGAAAGGCTTGGTAGTTAGTGTTGTTGTCATCCTTGACACTAGAATAAAAATCTGAATAATTTTATTTTGTTATTATTATTTTTTGCAAATATCAATGTTTAATCATTCTAGATCTTTTTGAATTTACAAAATATTATTTTAAATCCTATTTCAGATGTATATTTTAATATGAATATTCATGTACATCGAAGATTTGCTAGTTATTCCTTCCTTGAATTACACATTTTCACATACTATGTAATATGTGAGTAGATTTGTGCTTTTAGCAATCATTTAAGTGGTTTTACAATGTAATAATGTTCCCTGAGATTCTTTCGATGTTTCAATCATGTACCTTTTTTTTTCTTCCGGTTAAGTGACATTGGTGTTGATGCAAGACCTTGTTCTAAGAATTGGATGATAATGGCTGGGGCAAGAACTGCAGACATGGAATAAAAGTGGGTAAAGATCAATTTAACAGAGTTGAGTAATGACGACAACTAATCTGCATTTTTGTGAAATGCATCAACATGCATAGGTTATAGTCGACATTGAGTTAGAATTAAATTTTCATGACCTGGAGTGGTACCATAGTAGAATATGCAGAAAGAAAGTGATGCAGTCAGTCGAGGGAAATTGAGCAGTCTCATGCATCTTTTTCATAATAATGGCCACTAATGCTAAACTTGTTAGTGACAGGACAATGTTACTTTCAGTGCTTAAAGATCTTTCAAATCTTTGGAGGTGTACATCTTGGACTAGCAGTTGTTTTCTTTCTCATCTAATTACTATCTTGGGGATATCATCATTGGTACATTAGAATTCTTGACTACATGGAGAAGCGGACCTCATTCTCTCACATCATCCTCACTGATTGGTTGACCCCCTCATGACAGAGTATGATTGTTGTGATGTAAGCCATATGATAACTCTTTAGGTATGGAAATCATGAAACATGCAGCCAACTGGATGACAACACATCCAACAGAAAGTGAATCATAGCAGTGCCATGGGATACTATTGGCTTATTCCTCTTCCTTGCTTTCTTAAATATCTTTGCCTTTGTAGCCAAAAGTATCAGAAATGGTAATGTAGGGATACACATTTTGTCAAAGTGGTCCATCAAGCTGAGATGTCCTTGGTACCAAGACAGCATTCAAAGACAAGCCATTCCCAGCATTCATATGCCTCCTGCTTTCTGCAGCATCATTTTTGTAAGTCGAAATTGGCATGTGCCTTGTGCACCAATGCACTAGATGTGGTAATTACTGGAATCATGACATGCAACCTGTAGGCTGGTAACTTAGCAATAATTGCGCATCTCACATTATGGGGGGAAATTGGCTTGAAGCTTGATATGTACTAGATAAAGCAATTACCAGAATCCAACATGAAATGCAGCTTGTAGGCTATTCACTCAACAATGATCATTCACCTTGTGTTTTGAGGGGAAATTAGCTTGAAGTTGGAGATCTTCTAGGTGTGCATATGTTACAATTAGTTGGGTTCATTTCTGTAAAAAGAAAGTGGAGAGCTGCTCCATTGACTTGGCTGTGGTCTGTTTGGTTAGAAAGGAATGATCTTGTCTCTAAGTCGTTGTGGCCTTATGTGTGAGTATTATTTTTAGTGAAAGATTTTGCCTTGCTGCTTGGGGTGAAGCTCTAATTTGATCTGAGTTTTAACTCTCTTTTTTAGTCCGCATAGGACGGTTGCTGTCTTCAATTAGTCATTTTTTGTATCTTTTAAGAAAAGAATTGAATGTCTGTTTTGTTATTTATTAGGATCAAGAAAAGATGGTATTAATTAGTCTCAGCTCCTTTGTTGCTGATTGCAAACCCTATGGTTGAATTTTGGATTCAAAGTTCAATTAGCTTTCTCGTACCTTAAATTCCCTTTGTCTCCAAGAATTCACTTTCATTTATTTCCCTACTTGGATGGTGCACACACCTGGACAGTTGACTACATCCAGACCGTGGGCTTCGCTTGAAGCCACTCCTTGATTCTTCTACTTCCTATCTGCAAGGGTTTTCAGAAAAAAATTCTTTTGTCACTTCACTATCTGGGTTATTGATAACTTTGTTGTTGGTATTATACTCCATGTTTGTCCCCATCATGATAGCCCTTGTACTTTTAGCACATAAGATTCTCCTGTATGATTTTCCATGTTCATCCTCAAAGCATCCAGTTTTTCCTGCTTCACTTATCCATCATGGTCATCCCTCCACCAGTACTTGTAAACCACTATCTTGACTTGTTTAGGAAATGGGAATACTGGTGACCTTGTAGTGCCTTTTTTCAAAAAAAAGAGGTGACCTTGTAGTTGTCCTTTTAAGGAAAAAAAAGAGGTAACCTTGTGGCGGATATAAAATTTTATGGTTCTCCAAAATCTCTGCCAATGAGCATGTTGTTTCAAGCTTGGCATGGGATACTTTTTGTTGGCCATCATCAGAATTGCAACAAATTGGAGATCATTTGAGAAAGAGGATGTAAGGTGCGCAGAATCAACAGGTCATGCTTGTCACTTGAGGGGTTAGCAAGACTCAAATGCTTGTTGACATCTTTATCTATTCTGTGTGAGTGATGAATAAGAAGGCTTTATTGTCCTCTTCCAAGGGTGATTATAGTGGGGTGCAATGGCACAGAAGTTATCAAATAGTGACGAATTATATATTGGCTCACATTGAGACAACCAGCAAAAAAAGGTGAAGTTTGCTGTCCTTGTAAGTCTGGAGCACTGTCCTTGTAAGCGCTTAACAAGATCTTGTTGAAGCTTGCTGAAGAGCATCAAAAGGCTTACCGATCATACTTAGTTGTCATCTAATAATAATAATAATAATAATAAAGTTGGATGTAATGTCAAAATCAGTTTATTGAGAGTCCTAACACCTCTTTATATAATGAAGATGTATTGGGTAAATTACATAGCATGTCTAGTGCCATAATAAAGATAACAAATATGGAAAGTAAACATAAATGAGAGTATGTCAACACTTTCCCTCAAGTTGGAGCATAGATGTCAATCATTCTCAGCTTGGAACAACACTCATCAAAGGCAGAGCATGGAAGAGGCTTCATGAAGATATCAGCTGTCTGATCCTCAAAAGCAACAAAGGTAGTGTGCAACAACCCACGCTGAATAGGTACTACTTGTTCTTGTCGCCTAAGAAGGAGGGCGTGGAGGCAATCGAGGACTTCCGATTGATCGCCTTATTGAATGTTGTGCACCTTATTGTTGCGAAAGTCTTGGCCAACAGATTTCGTTGTCTTCTGGGAGATTTGATCTCGCCCGTTCAGACAGCTTTCGTTCTAGAGAGAGGAATCCTATATGATTTTTTTGTTGCTATGGAGGCACTGGCTACTTGGAGGAGGGAGAAGAGGAAAGCCTTTTTGTGGAAGGTTGACTTTAGTAAGGCATACGACTCTGCACAGTGGGAGGTTCTTTGGGCTTCCCTGGTGAGGGGGAGCTTTCCTAAGACTTGGATTTATTGGATGAAAAGGTGTGTGACATCTTTCTCAATCTTGGTTACTAGGAACCCAGCGGGAGGTTGGGTGCAGTTTAGGAGGGGGGTCAGGCAGGGCTGCCCTCTCGCGCCTATGTTCGTGCTTGCAGCGAACGCCCTTGTGAGGGTGACTCACAGGGCCTACTAGGGGTTTGCTCAAGGGTTTTGTGGTTGGTGAGGATAGGGAGATTCCAATACTGTAGTATACGGATAATACTTTATTTCTGGTGGAGGGATCTACCTTGGAGGCTAGAAGGATGAGAATCATTTTGGAGCTTTTTGGTGAGGCCTCGAGACTACAGATCAACTATCAGAAATCAAGCTTCGTTTTAATGAACTTGTCAACTGAGGAAATGGAGGTAGTTGGTGGTGCTATTGGGATAGATGTTGGTACATTGCCGCTGATGTACTTGGGGCTACCCTTTTCTAATCATCATCTCAGGATGCAAGATTGGATGCCTTTGCTAGAGAGGATGAAGAGGAGGCTGGCGGGCTGGTCTTCCAAGTTGTTGTCGAGGGGAGGGAGGTTGACACTAGTGAAGGCAGTGCTATCATCCATACCAGCATGCTTGCTCTCGGTGTTCAGGATACTATGTCAGATTGAGAAGATCTCGGAGCTGATGAGTGACTTCTTCTGGTCAAATGCAAGCTTGGTAGGAAAGGGGACGAGGTTGGTGGCCTGGAAGAGGTATGTAGGTCGATTCAGGAGGGGGGCTGGGGGTTAGGGATATGGGCAAGGTGAACTTGAGCCTCCTTACGAAGTGGATTACCTGACTGGTGGGGTAGGAATAGGGTCTTCTTGGGGACGTTATATGACAATGCTATGGGTCCCTTCCATTCGTGGGGACCTTTCGAGACCCCCCCCTCCTGGGGCTTCTCAACGCTTGGCGGCGGTGGCGCTAAAGGTGTGATCCTTCTTTTCTCCTATCTTGGGGAAGGGGGACACCTTCCGTTTCTGGCTGGATGATTGGCAGGGGGTCGGATCTACTCTCAGTGGTAGGTTCCCCCATCTCTTTGGGAGAGTTGTGGACCTGATAGTTACGGTGGAGAGTTGTTGGGATGGAGCGTGGTGCCCGACCTTTCGAGGGGGCCTCTCGGACCAGAGGTGCGTGGAGTTCCAATAGTTGATCCAGGAGCTGGAGGGCTGCGCGTCGGAGGAAGGAGGTGATGCATACTTTTGGGAGGAGGGGGAGTTCTCTATGGCGAAGGCATTCCACAGGTTGGGAAATGTCTCGATGAGCTTGGATATCGACTTCTTGAGAGATTGCAAACTGCTTTAGGTGGAGTGCCTGCTGAAACTGAAGTTTTTTGTTTAGTTGATGTGGAGGGGGAGAATCATGAAAAAGATGTGGAGGGTGCGGTGGGCCTAAACAGATAATGTAAGATGCTCTCTTTGTGAAGGGACAAATGAGGGCATCCAATGCCTCTTTTTCCAGTGTCATTTCGTGATGCAGGTCTGACGGAGGATGTGGATCGATTGGATCGCCCCTCGAGACATGATCAACTTTTGGTCCTTATTCTGTGGAGGAAATGCCTTCAATGGAGATATCACCTTTAAATCCATGAAGGATAGAGCCAAGGTTTTGGCAGTGTTATGGGATGTTTGGATGGGGAGGAATGGGGTGTTGTTTAGGGGTGAGAGATCCTATGTAGGGAATTTTGTTTCATCTACTTCTTCTCAGGTGGTGTTTTGGGAATTTGCTATGTAATTTGTGATGTAACTCTGATTTTCTGGGTAATGGAATGAATTTGGGTGGTTATCACGTGGATAACCGCCCTTTTTGCTTTTTCAAAAAAACAACTCACGTTGAATCAAATCTCTGGTGTAGTGGCATTCCACCTCAACATGCTTTGTGCACTCATGGAATATGGGATTTTTGGCTATGTAGGTGGTTGCCTTATTGTTGCACCTCTCCATTGGTTCTTCTATTTGGACATGCAAATCATGTAATAGGGATCTCACCCTTATCATCTCAGCAGTAGTCTGGGCTATAGCCCTATACTCTGATTGAGCACTAGAGCGAGAAACCACTCACTGCTTTTTGCTCCTCTATGTAACCAGATTGCCTGTCACCATGTGCAAAAACTTGTAGTGGATTTCCTATTAGCAACACAGCCAACATAGTCTGCATCGGAATATCCAACTATTGTCATAGGTGACCCTCTCTGAAACAGGATCCCCCGTCCAGGTGCTCTCTTCAACTACCTGAGCACCTACAATAGCTACCTCCCAATGAAGCTTAGTTGGCTTCTCCATGAATTGACTAAGCTTCACCACAGCTAAGGTTGTATCTGGTTTGGTGATCGTTAAGTAGAGAAGCTTTCCTACCAATTGTTTGTCGGAACGATGTCAACATACTCCACCTACTCATCATATAGATGAGCCTTGGGATCCATACAAGGTTTTAAATATCAAAATCGATATCGTATCGACAAGTCAAAAAGGGGATATATCGCTGATATCGGTAAATTTTTGGAAAATTACTCAGAAAGTCATAAAATATAAAAAAAATGTCAAATTAACATTTTTATGACTAATATATCATAAAGGAATGGATAAAAAATGTGTGCATGCGTGCATGTGTGTGTGTGTGGCCATTTTCAATCTCACGCCTCCCACCCAGCCCTAGCCATTTTCAACCTTCAAACCTCTCACCTAACAGTTCCCGCCTAGCCGTCCCATTTCAACAGCGCCACAGCACCATTTTTCCCACCCAACCGGCGATATATCGCCGATATATCAGCGATATATCACCAATATCCGGGAAAAATACACTTTGGGTGGTATCGATAACACCTGGCCCGTCGATATGCGAGATATCGCTGATATATCGCGATATGTCAAACCTTGGATCCATAGGATTGTTGGTTGGTTTGGACCCCAGCATGCCTGTCTCCTGCAATATGTCTAGAGTATATTTTTGCTGAGTTAAAACAACACCCGGTTTGCTTCTTGCCACCTCTATGCCCAGAAAATATCGAAGCTAGCCTAGGTCCTTCATAACAAAGTGCTCAGCCAAGGACCTCTTTACCTTAGCTATTTTAGTCTTGCCATCACCGGTGACAATGAGATCATCCACATAAACCAACAATGCCACAATACCTTGCTTAGTCTTTCTGACAAAAAGAGTGGTTTGAAGAAAAGGCCTTGCAAACCCATTTTCTCCACTACCTCTAAGAGATTCTGGAACCAAGCTCTCGGACTCTGCTTAAGGCCATAGATGACCTTCTTCAGCCTACACACACTCTCCCCTTGAACCTCGAACTCAGGGGGCTGTTGCATATAGACCTCTTCTTGAAGATCACTGTAGAGAAAGACATTCTTCACATCCAGTTGATGAAGCATCCAATTCTTATGGGTAGCAACAAAGACTAATATCCGTACTATAGATAGGTGTGCAACTAGAGAAACTGTGTCAAAGAAGTCTACCTCATACGTCTGAGTGAACTCCTTTGCCACCAACCTGGCCTTATATCGTGAAATAGGCCATCAGGGTTATATTTTAGGGCAAAGACCCATCGAAAGCTTACCAAGCTTGCTCCAATGGGAAGGGACGTCAACTCCCAAGTATGGTTGTTGCATAGTGTATCCATCTCATCCTCTAGGGCTGTAAACCACTTCGGATGAAGGCTTGTTGATATGTAGAAGGTATCTCTATAGTGGTAAGGGCTGCGGTGAACAACCCAAATGTCTTCCCCAGATTAGCTATTGTAGCTGCTCTTGCAACATGATAATGAGCACATGACCGAGGAGCCTTCCTAACTACAATAGGAAGGTTGTCATCTAAAGCACTATTAGTATATCCTGCACACGTACCACTAGAAACAACATCATCAGATTCCTCAACACATACCTGAGACGGGGAGGATGGTGGGTCTGAAGTAGGGGGTGTGTTTCCTGTAGGTAACGGGCTTCTGAAATGCAACAGGTGGATCTCTGAACTTTACATGATCTGTGGTGCTATCAGGTGTAGAAACAATCACTGGTGCCTGACTATTGCTATTGGATGGAGAAGAAATCTTTGCTATAGGTAACTTATCCATAGGAACAGGTGGTATATGCATAGGAGAAAACTCATTCTTTAGAACAAACTGTTGTGTTGCAAGCGAGAAATAAGGTATGGACTCATGCAAGGTGGCGTGCATTCACATAATGTCTCCCTCCAATGGGATCAAAGCACTTGTAGCCCTTTTGTGTTTGCAAGTAGCCAAGAAAAGTACACTTGATTGCCCGAGGTGCCAACTTGTCTTGTCCTGGTCCCATCAAATGCACAAAAGCAACACATTTAAAAGTCCTCGGGGTAACTGAAACAAATATCTGTCAGGGTATAAGATATGCCAAGGTGTTTGCTCATGCAACATAGATGATGACATTCTGTTAATGAGGTAGCAGGCAATAAGTACAGCATCGTCCCAATATAAATGAGGCATACAATGATGAATCAAAAGAGTACGTGCCACATCTAGTAAGTACTTGTGCTTCCTTTCCATAACAGCATTCTGCTGAGATATGTGGGGACAGGATGTTTGGTGAATAATACCCTGAGACCTATAAAATGCTGCCAACCTGGTAGTGCATAATTCTAAAGCATTATCGAAGCGCACAATCTTTGCCACAACTGAAAACTGATTCTTTATTTCTAATATGAAGGTCTTAATAACATGTCTAACATCGGACTTATTCTTTAATAGAAACAACTAAGAAGACTGGAAAATCATCTATGACAACCAAGTAGTATCTATGGCCCTGTCTATCTAGGATCCAACTAGGACCCCAAACATCCATATGAAGCAGCTGAAACATCTCAGTTGTCCATGGTGCAGTACTTGCAGGAAAAGAAGATTTGTGGTGCTTTCCCAACTGGCAGGCATCACAGTTGATCTTAGTAGTGGCTGAAATATGCGGAAGGATGCACTGAAGCCTGTTCAAAGAAGGATGTCCTAGGCGATGGTGCCATTGCAAGGCACTCCTAGTAGTAGAACTTGCATCACCAAGGCAAGTAGCATCAATTTGAGTCTGGTTCAAGCGATACACATCCCACTCTTTACGCCCTCCACCAATCATCCTCCACGTCATTGTCTTAAAATATGCATCCAAGTTCATCAAATATGGCACGACAATAAAGCTGCTTCGTAATCTTAAATACAGGGAGAAATTGGGCACATAAAAAGCATCAATCAATGTCATTGTGGGAGTCAATGGCACCTCCCCTTGATCTCCAATTTGGGCATGTCGGCCATCAACAACCTGGACTGTCCTACTATGGGTACATTCTGGATTTCACCAAAGCACCCTTATTTCCTGACAAATGATGAGAGGCACTTGAATGCACCAGCCAACTGGCACCTGCATAAGCCTGGGCACACAAATCTATACCTGAAGTGGAGGCGAAGACCGTGGTCTCAGAAGTTGTGGCTGGTTCTTGTGTTAGCTGTGAAAGGTACTGTAGCAATGCATCATAATCAGCTCTAAGAACATGCATGACATTAGTAGAATCCTTTGAGGTGGTAGTAGCTTGATTAGCCATTGGTGGTCTTCCATGTTTGATCCAATAGGAAGTCTCCACATGACCAAGTTTCCCACAATAGGTGCAGGTGGTGCTAGTACGGGATCTCCTTTGGGCACCATGTCCCCTTCCACATTCACGAGTAGAAGATACTCCTCTCCTACCTTGTCTAGCAATAGCAGCAAGAGCCGAGGCCTGACTGAGTACTCTCTCCTGTTTGCGGTATGGTGACCTCTATGCAGTTCAGTCGACTATAAACCTCCTCTAAAGTAGGAAACTTTGACAAAGTGAGGATCTGGGAGCGAGCAGCAATATACTCTGGGCTGGGATCGGACAAGAATTGGTGAACCGCTGCCTCTCTGCGATACTCCTATGTGGTACAAGTGCACACTAGTTGACAGGCATTGTACTTCTCCTGAAGCCCCTTGAGGGGAGAGTAGTACTGTGAAAGTGACTTACCTTCAACTAGGACAGTTCATGACTAATTTGAAAAGCTCAAGATGTGTTTTTCTCATGAGAATGTGTCACAAAGGCCCAAATGGCCTTGGTAGTCGAATAGTACATTATCTCGTCACCAACCCTCAGAATCACAGTTCATCAACCATGCCTTCACCATGGTGTTGTCTTTCTTCCATGTAGCATTCTTTCTCGTCTTATCTATAGGCTCAGGCTTCAGCAAAATGTGTTCTTTATCATGACCTTCAACTGTCATGAGGAACATCTGAGACCATCTAGGATAATTGGTCTCGTCCAATTTGATAATTGGACCAAAAAATGAGATCTTGTAGGCCCCAGACTCGGGAACGACGCCTGAGGTAACTTCAGAAGTGCTAGAACTTGCCATAGAAACATGAAAGAACATCTGAAACACGATCTGAAACATATTTCAGATCATATGCAGCATCAAACAACACCAATCAGACCTCAGACGTGAATATCTAGTGTCTTTGCGATTTGAAAATCACATCCAAGGCAAGGGAAACACCCCTTATGTAGCAAAGCAGGGCACGCTAGGGCCTAGGGGATGCCCAACACACCCCACTAAGGGCAGAAGGTCTTCTCCTCATCGATTTTAGCAGTCAGCAGGGACCCAGTGGCAGCTCTAGACCCTCTGGTGACTGGTGACCCCCGCGTGGTGACCTGGGCCCGAGCAGCAAGGCCTGAAGGTGGCAACGAGGGTCTAGAAGCCCCTCACTGCAGTCGCGGGGGGAAAGGCCCTGCAACAACCACTATAGGCCACTGTTGGGGCCAACAAGCCCCCCCCGACGCCGTTGCCTCCCTTGAGCACCGCCCTTGTCGCCAGCTGTGGTGCTTGAGGTTGGGTAACGGTGAGAAGCGATGGTGCGGAGGAGAGGAGAAAAAGGTTAGGGTTAGGGTTTTGGAGGCTTGTTTCGATGGGATACCAGATCTTGGCCTAGGACCATGCTCTAATACCAAGTCAGATGCAATGCCAAAATCAGTTTATTGAGAGACCCGACACCTCTTTATATAATGAAGAGGTATTGAGTAAATTACATTGCATGTCTGGTGCAATAATAAAAATAACAAGAAAGTATGGAAGTAAATATAAATAAAAGAGTATGCCAACAAATAATAATAATAATAATAATAATAATAATAATAATAATATAGCAATGGACGTGTTTAGATCTGGGAGTTATGAACCCCTTGTGCGGTGTGTATGCACCTGCTGAGATCTCAGCATGACATTCTCCATGTAAAATGTGGATGCTGTGATAAGTAGCATCATTTGTGGGGCACAGGGACCTTGCCACTACAGGTACATAAATACTAGGCATGTCCCTCGGCAAATGTAGCTGAAAGGAGTGGAAGGATAAAGCATCAACTTACCCTATCCCACTGCTCGTTGTATCCAACATAGAAAAAGCTCATCAATGGGGCCTTCGATTCTAGGTAGTCATCAATTTGAGTACCATATCTAAGGGCCATGGATTCTTTTCAGCGGTGACAAGTGCCCTACATAAAACCTATGCAGTAGGATTGAAATAAATAAGCAGTCATCAGTGAGAGCAAGCACGCTACATAAACCTATGCTGTGGTATTGAAGTAAATAACCAGTCAACCTTGCCATGCACACTTTGCTTTTCCATGTTACTAAGATCGTCCCAACTGATGATCTCTAATCTCCATTTCTGCATGTTCTTTTCTAAGATTCTAATGAAAGGGGAAAAATTCTAAGACCTTCCTGCTAACAACCTCACGATCTTTTGTGGGAATTCTTTTAACTTGACATAAAATCCTGGATGCCCAACTGTTCAATAAAAGAATGTTGGATGTCCTTCAATATCTCATTAAATGCATGATGAATGGTAAAGGTCACAAGGTAAAAAATCAATCCAAAATTTTGATATTTTGATGTTACATACACATAAAGCCAAAATTTTGCTATATAATATTCAAAAAATTTGGATGCGCTTTTAGAGAATCCAAAGCGACTGCTATTTCAGTGTGGGAATCATTGCCTCAGATTTCTCCAATTCATTATTTTGGGTCTAAACAATCGTTGTAGTTTTCAGAGGGGAAAGCTTTTTTTCTGGAAAATGTTTGTAGGGATGTGGAGGTTCTAAAGGGCACTTGGGCATCTTTCTGATAGGGTATTTACTCGTGTTACCTTCTTGTGGAGTAAGGAACTGGATCATTAATAATCTCTTGTGGCCGTCTGTTTTCCTATGAAGAAACCATTATAGTGGAAAATATTTTCTTCTCAGGTTGCAGTTGGAAACTGATAACATGTACTTTTGAGAGGGTTATTACTATTTTTTGTTCTAGGTTGGACTTATAATTTACCTAGTGCTCTCTTCTATAAAAGAGAGGCTAGGGTTTTCTTGAGAAATAAGAAAACCTATTTCAGTTCTAACATGATATTTGAGCGACGATTCTAAATCAATGACCTGGACCACCTGGTATCCCACAAAATATCCACCAAACAAGATAATCCGATCACTAACGTTGTGATTATCCAACATGATGATTGGGCAAGAGAAGCACAATAGCAGTAGCAGCACTATAGGACTCAGCAGCAGTGTCATTGTCACTCATGGTCTCTCTAGCAGCACTACCACCTTTAGTGGCATCTCCAACAGCGCTGTCAGAAGACAGGGGGGGCAGCAATAGCAGGGTCGAGCGCTGGTGGCCTGCTGCGTTTGTTGGGGGACCCTTGCATGTGTGTGGGATGTCTGGAAGAGTAGGAGATAATGAGTGCTCCCCGAGTTGCTATGTGATGAGTCTTCTTTCACGGTTAAGCTTCAAGATTTGGTTGGTGATGAGCCTTCTCTCACCGTTTATGATGAAGTTCTTAATAGCTTGATGAACCTTCTCGCATGCAAGATGGCTTTTCACTTAAACAAAAGGCAAAAATCATATCAATATGGTATTTTTTCTATTTATAAAGGATTAAGGAAGAGTAACAGGAGTCTTGGATCATAGGTCATTGACTCTGGTGCTTTGATTCATCTTTACCAAGATAGTAGAGGAATGTATCCAGGCCGTATGGAATCCGAGAGGTTTGAGTTGCCAATGGAGCAACCTCTTCGGTTACCATAGTTGGAAAGCTTTAGGTTTACTCTGCTTTGAAGATTGAAGATGTGCACTATGCCCTAGAGTTTCCCATGAGTCCACTGTTGGTTAGCAAGATATGTAAGGACCTTCAGGGAAGAGTTGTTTTTGACAACATACATTGTTACTTTCAGGATATATGCACCGATGGGATCATTGGTGGTGAAATAGAGAGAGATGGACTCTACTATTTGGATGCACCCACTTTTTTTTACTGGAGCATTGTCCATTGTCAGTGATCCTTGGCTTTGGCATATGTGATTTGGACATCCCTCGATTGAAAAGATGCGCCAGATGTATCCCAAGTTACTAGACTTACTGTCACTTGAGTGCATGATTGTCAGTTACGGAAGCATCACGGGATCACCTTTCCATAGTGATGTGGGGTGAGTGTGATGCCCTTGGATTTGGTCCACTATGATGTGTGGAGGCCAGCAAGAGTATTGAACATAGGATACAGGTACTATGCAGTGTTTGTTGACAATTATAGGTGTCTTACTTGGGTCTTCTTGATGAAGGCTAGATCAGAGATACTGTAGATTGTTACAGATTCTTTACAAAGGTTCAGACGTAGTATTCTACTACTGTTAGAGTGTTCTGGAGCAATAATGCCTTGGAGTTTGTTCAGAAAGAGATGCAGAACTTCTTTAGTGCACATGGAGCCATTCACTTAATGTTTGTCGCTTGCACATCTTAGCAAAATGGTGTGGCAGAGTGTAAGTTGAGGCATCTTGTAGATGTTTTACGAACGTTAATGATCTATATAAGGTTGCCAAGCAATTTTAGAGTGATGCCATACTTACTGCTACCTACTTGATCAATAGGGTCCCATCTTCTATATTCCGTGGGCTTATCCATATTAGGCATTGCATCCAGAGTGCAACAGACCTTTTGCCTTGCCTATATGGGTGTTTGGGACCACGTGCTTTTTCCAAGCACATAGGAACCAAGATAAATTTTCCCTGAGGGCAGGAAAGTGTATCTTTTTGGGCTACTTCGGGATCCAGAAAGGCTACGGATGTTACGACTTGTGCACAAGCATTATAAACTCACTGCAGATGTAACATTGTTTGAGAAGGTTTCGTATTACTCTGAGGAGAGTTCCAACATAGAATTGTCCCCCATAAAGACATAGGTTTACCATCGTTGGCTAGCTGCTTTGACAATGTCTTAGGATCCCTCTTCAGCCTCTACTATTGTTGTTCTTAATGAGTTAGATTCCGATGGTGAGAAACCATTTGCATTAAGAAACCCCAGTCAGTCATGTACTTTACATCCTATGCCCCATTACACTGGGACTTCTCACTTGGAGAGGGAGGTTAGAAAGTTTGCTTCTGCTATTACTACTGGTACTATTCCCAAAGATTACGATCAGGCTTCTTAGGATCCTAGGTGGCGTGCAGCCATGAATAAGATGTAAGCACCCCAGGCTAGAGGGACATGGAAGTTAGTGCATGTCCCATTGAAGCTATTGTTGTGGATTATAACTAGGTTTATACTATCAAGTATCAGGCCGACGATATGATTAATAGGTATAAGACCAAACTAGTTGCCAAAGGTTTTACACAAACCTATGGCATTGACTACTTGGAGATGTCTTCTCCTATGGTGCATATCTCGTCCATTAAGTTTATTATTTCATTGGCAGTCAATTAGGGTTGGCCATTGTACCAACTAGATATTAAAAATACCTTTTTATATGGAGATCTAGCATAGAAGGTTTACATGAGACAACCACCAGGATATGGTATTCAGGGGGAGCATGTGTATCGTCTGAGGAAGGCTATCTATGGCCTGAAGTAGAGTTTGAGGGTGTGGTTTGAGTGTCTGAGTTCAAAGATTCAAAAACTTGGTTTCTAGCAGTCATCTTCCGACCACTCTATTTTCATCCAGAAGATTGGGGCTATAGCTACGTGTTGAGTTGTAGTCCTGGTAGTTTATGTAGATGACATGGTTCTGATGGAAGATGATAAGGAAGGTATTCGTTAAACCAAGGCTTTCCTGTAGTCTACCTTTGTGCCTAAGGACCTTGGTAATCTATGGTACTTCCTTGGGATTGAAGTTGTTACATAGGGATCACATCTATTGTCACAGAGATGATACATTCTACAGATACTTGAGGAGGCTGATTTTCTAGGAGCCAAGCCTTATGGTATCCTAGTTGAGGCATAGCAGAGCAATAGCATAGAGGAGGACGATCCCTTGTATGAGGACGTTACCAGATATTGAAGTCCAGTCGGACGACTATTGTACCTGACCATTACTCGACCAGACATCAGCTTTGCAATCAGTAGAGCCAATTAGCATATGCAGGCACCACGCTACAGTCATTAGCATGAGGTATACCTCATCTTGAGGTATCTTAAGGGTAATCCTGGTCGGGGACTTTACTATAGAGATAATAGGTCCATGGATATCATGGCCTATTCTGATGCAGATTATGCTGGGTCTATAGAGGATCATTGTTCTATTTTAGGGTATGTCTTGTTTCTAGGCGCATCAAGAAGCAAAGTCACCCGCTCCAATGCTGAGGTAGGGTACCGTGCCATGGTCCATGCTACATGTAGCATTATGTAAATTCTGGGCTTCCCACAGAACACAGGAGTGAAGGTTGAGACACTTGTTCCTCTTTACTGTGATAACCAGTTGGCAACTTATATTACTTCCAACCTGATTTCCATGAACGTATGAAGCAAATCGACGGAGATTGCCATTTTATCAGGAATGTAGTCATGGAAGGGAGGATTAGCACTCCCTACATCTCCTCAGAGTTACAACTTGTAGACATCCTTACCAAGGCACTCAAGAAAAAGAGGCATGATTTTCTGTGTGATAAGTTGGAGCTTGCATATATAATATATATATACCCGAACTTGAGGGAGAGTATTAACACGTACTTTTGAGGGGGTTATTACTATTTTTTATTATGAGTTTTGTAATTTACCTAGTGCTCTCTTCTAGAAAAAAGAGGCTAGGGTTTCTTTAAGAAATAAGAAAACCTATTTTACTTCTAACAGAACCAATGTTGCCATGCATATTTCCGTGGGGCTGCTATCTTTTATTCTGATTAAGACATCTTATCATGAAGAGGTGCCTATCCTTGTCTAATTTGTAGGATTTAACACAAATAAAAAAGGTGAAACATGACATGACATGAAGGATTCTGGGCAGGGTGACAAAATACCATGTGGTATGAAGTCTAGTGAATTATAATGAGGACAGAGGGAAGAGCAGACGTGTGAGCCTTGTTGCAAAGTGAAGGAACGGCATGAAGCATGTGGCAGAGTGGAGGAAGAAAGGAGGGATGGAATGGAGCAGGGAAATGAATCCAAGGAAGATGGAATCACCAACAGTAAGGGGAAGGTGTTGAAAGGAATTACATGAGTGGGACACATCAGCTGTCCACTCTTTGTTCTGATGGTAAGGGTCAGATCGGAGCCAGCATTTATCTGTAAAAGCAATATTGGAACTCTTGAAACCAGAGAGCCAGACAGAAAAAAATGGGAGAGCTCTCTGGTTCTTGGTTCTTTTGTAGCTAGATCTTCTGGAACACAAAACTCCAATTCTTTGGATGGGATTCTAACTCATCACATTTTTATATTTTGAGAAAGCTTTGCTTTAGTGAGGATGATAAAAATTAAGAATTGAAGAATTTGGAAGAAATAGGCAAAATTGCCCCTCCTGAAAAAAATTCCAGAATAAATGGGCAATAGTTAGGAGATCAACAAACAAAATTAATGTTATCAAAACTGAAAGGAGGTCCAACACGGATGACAAATGGGAGTTCCCCTGGTACAAATTTTCTGATTTATGAGTGATTACGTTGCAGGAACTGGATGGCTGACTAAATTAAATGGTTTTTTGACTGCTTGACTCTCCCCTAGCTGTTCCCAAGGGGACTACCTTGCCTTGTTCTTGATTACATAACTTCTCATTATTAGTGAGTTTGTGCCATTGGGACCCTTTCCTGAATGTTGTGAGGACTGACCTTGTGAGAGAACAGATCTTGGAAGCAGTTAGTCTCGGGTTGCACTTACACAATGATCAGGCTTCTTCTCATGGACAAGGAGCGGGAAGAAACTAGAAGTGAAGCTTAGGTACGTCTGATGGACCCCCTTCTTGAAGCTGATACTTAGCTTAAGGAAGACAGGCTTCTGTTATCCATGATGACTTCTAGTTTCAGAATTTCCTGCTTGACAAGTTGTAAGTCATTCTTCCTCACTGATACATCTTAACATCCATGTCTAGCAGTAGGCACTAGTCTACATACACAGAAGCTTTAAGCTTGAGCTGTGACTTGGCAGGTCCTTTTCCAAGAAAAATATGCTTTCAGTGAAGGTGTAATATCACTAGGTTTCACTATGAAACCCTATTTTCAACCATCTAAGAAACAAATTTGGATAACCATGGAAACAGGGAATCTTCTTTCAAGCTTCATCTAGATTCTTTGCCCTTGCCATTTCCTTTCTGTTTTACCTGCCTTTGCATTTGTCTGTAGCTGGCACAAGCCACAGTGTATGTAGTAAGAGGCCTCTTCTGCAGGCAACCATTAGCAAACCATTATTCAAATAACTTGTTAACCACTGACCTCTCTCATTTCCTCTCACAGCCTCCAATGTGTGGGAGGATTTCCTTGCAATTATAGATGCTAAACACAATACTTGAACTAGCTGTATCTGGTTAGATGTTGGTGCATGGATGTTGGCGCATTTCACAGTTTCGCTAGTTGGGATAACTACACAAAAACACCACAAACATCAGTCAAAGGTTCTTGGCGGTACACTAGGCTCTGATTTGGTTGTTAAGGGTCATTGCAACAGGTTTTCCTTAGGCTTTATGGCTGCAAAAAGTGAGGCCCTTGGGTGAAAAGGAGTTATGGGGTGATATTGTTGGGACTGCTATTCCGTTGTGCTCTTGGGCTCACTCTTCATAAGTGCAGTTAAATGTCTATGAACCAATGGTTCTTATTCTTTAATGATTTTGGATGACAACAATTCTCGAGTCATCCTTTTGTTTCTCAAAAAGCATATAGCCTACTTAGAAATGGAAATTGTTTATCCCACTGGTCAAAATAGAAACTAGGCTTGTTGTGTGAAGAATGTTCTTGCTTACAAACTGACCTTATATTAACAATGCCTAATTCTATCAAGAGATTTCAGGAGAATGCTTAGCACTAGGGCATGAAGTCTTCAATTTTAATGCTGAAGAAAATGTATAAGTTTATGCAGCCTATTTTGTCATTGTTTGTACATTGTCAAAGCTGGATTGTTCTAGCCTTCAACTATTAAATGGTGTTAGAACCTGCAATGGTAACCAGGTCAGTTTGTCTGGATGCAGTTCAACTTTCTTTTTTTCTTTTTGTTTGTTCTTTTTTGGTTAAGGTAAGATTTGAACCATGCTTTTTTGTTTAGTAGTCCAACTATTCAATCACCATGCCGTCCTTGTGGGTTCTTTTCATTTCTCTTTTGATGAAGTGATGGAAATTTGTGATCTGATATAACTTTTTCATTTTGCGAATCTGTTTCAATTGATCAAATGGAAAATTTCCAATTCTACTAAACTCTGTGGAAGTCCTGCATGCAGAGTTCTTGCAAATTCCGCCATATGCCATTTAAGAGAGGGGCCATTTCTATATTATATCATCTACCAAACAAGCATTGCTATTTAGTAGTACTAGTTTCCAAAATCCTCGGTTCATAACGATTGTCCTCTTTCCAAGGATACCAAAGGGATGACAACTTATCTGGATATTTTCAGATAGCTAAATGAGAATCATTGGTGACCCTTGTTGCACAGAAAGCATTTTGTTCTATGATTTCGAAGTGCTCTCCACATGCTGAATTTATTTTTCTTGTCTCTATATGACTTCACAAATTTTTCTTCTAATGCAAGATTACCACCTGCTTATGGAAAGCAGCTTGAATTGATCTTTCTGTTGTCTTATCTACAGGGCTTCCCAGAAATTTTGCGAGGGATTCCGCTCAACCCTTATATGACTAGGTTCACACCTCCATTTGATGAATTTGAAGTTGATTATTGTTCAATTCCTCGAAATGAAATCTTAGAATTGGCCCCCGACTCTGGTCCATCACTTTTTCTTGTTTTGGCTGGAGAAGGTTATATGGATACCATACACGATGAAGAACCTCTTAAGGAAGGTGATGTATTATTTGTGCCTGCAGGAATTCGGATCAGCTTAGTTGCTGGTGCCTCGAAAGTTCTACAAGTGTACCGAGCTGGGGTAAACAACAGGTTCTTTGAAAAGTAGAAGGTTAGACTGTTATTTCACATATATATATAGCTGACCCGCTGTGCCGTAAATCATGTACCTGGCGGGATCAATATTGTAGGAAATAGCGCTTCTTTTACATTTAGCGGCCATAGAATAGATGCCTTGTAATTGCATGTATTCTAGATTGGATAAATTATACAGTAACATGTGTTATCGGTGAAGTTTAGATCGATGTTCATTCCTCCTATGTTGTAAAATTAGAGCACATATTCCCATTATGGGCTTCTAATTTTTGGTTGCCTTTGAGTTCTTGCTTCTTCGAATGTACACTCAGTGGCCGTACTGAAAGGGATTGTTCCATGCATTAAATTTTTCTCCATAAAACCTTCGGAAGATCCCCGTAAGTCCATCGTTCTTCCTGACTTAATCTGCTGATCACTTTTCGGCCAACTTAAAGATTTCGTGATTTGCCTGGCCAAAATGTATACGCTTGCAAACATCCAGCATTATAGACTTAACATCGCATTCCTCGTATTTATATAAATGCCCTTATTGCTTCATTGTCTTTAGCCCTCGGTTACCATGAGGTACTCTCCTCGAGTTATCTTGGCCAAGCATGGGTTAAGTTATTTCTAGCTGTGGAAATTTAATTAACACTAGCAAAAGCAAATACCGAATCCCCGGACTAAACTTCCGTAAGACGAAAGTGGAGTAGCGGTGGTTAAGGTTGTTAGGGGGAAGGGAGAAGGGGAGGAGGTAGATCGGTGGTGATCAAGTTGGGAGGAGGTGAGTAGAGGGAACCAACGTGGGGGAGTTGAATGGAGGTAATGGGTGGAGGTAGGAGAGAGGGTCGGAGGTCAAATGAAGGTTAAAATGGGAAGGTGCTGATTGAAAGCGGGGAGATAGTAATAAAAATACGTTGTTGTAGTTTAACATTTAAATTGCGTTCAATTACAAATTTAATAATTAACGGATCTATGAATAGATTTAAGCCTTGAGATTTTGGGAAGTACCAGTGGGAGGTAGATTTAATGCGCTCTCTCTTACTTAAAATCTCGTTTAACACTTAATTCTTTTTTTTGTGTTTTTTCTCGTTTGAACTTTTTTTTTTATTATTCTTTGATTAAGAGGAAAATAACAAGAAACACAACGAAACTGAAACTCGCCAACTTTTACTATTTGTATGTACATTGTTACACTACTCGAAACATAAAGCAAAAATATTTGAAACTTGAAATTGTAATTACAACTAAACGTTGGTCAAAGCCAACTTAATACAATGTTATATAAAGAGAATAAATTGAATTAAGCACCAAGAAGAGTAACAAGAACGATGGTGATAACAAGAATGATTTGATGAGTCTGGTGCATGGAGTGGTGGAGATGAGGAATGGGAAATGGAGTTGGTGTGAAGGTGGTAGTTGTGGTGATTACATGGTTGATTATAATAATGCAAGCAGCCATATGGGTGTAGGTTGACAGGTTAATGTGTGGAATGTAGTGATTAGGAATGGGTTGTGTCTAGGACACCTAAAGGTCCACTTCGATGGTGTTGACTATAGAAGTGTTTGTGTCGTGAAATGTCGTGATGACGATAGTAGTGGTTACAATGGTATAAATACACATGGTATGGTTGGGAGTTGTGATGACAATTTTAAGAATATGGATGTTGAATGAATCATTTTTTTGAAGGATATGGCAGGGAGATGGAGCAACCATGTGTGTGTTTAGTGCATGTGGAGTGGTTTAGGAATTTTTGCAAAGACTTGAGGTGGTGTGTGTGTGAATGGAACTAAGTACATGTTGGTGACAAACACTTGGTGATCGCAAGGTCAGGAATGATGAGGAGTGAACTTGGTGTGTGGATGATAAGGTGATTTTGTGTGTATGTATGTGCATGTAATTAGTGATGGTAGAATAGAGTGGTGAATAGAGTGTGGGCGTGTGTGATGGTGAAGGTGAAGGTGATGGTGTTAGTGATTACGTGATGGTTAGGACAAGGAATGAGGAAGTGGTTGTGAAATGGATGGTGGTTGGATGTTGGTTAGGTGTTGTTTGCTCGAAATCAGATTTTAAATCATTGCATTCGTTGTAATAATAATTCCCCAAAAATAGCTCGAACAACAGATAAATTTTATAACTCTAATATCAGAAATGAAGTCCGAGGTCATTCACTGGGAGCAAATATGGAATTTAATCGCTAATCTCAACAATTAATCTAAGTGAGCACAATTAATTACTCAAAATCTAATGTGCAATGTAAAACATGTGTATATGATGGGTCCAAAAGAAATCTAGACAAAATAATGGTGATTTGGATCACCAATTAGTCTAACATATATAACAAATACTCAAATAATATCACTATTCAAACCAAGTGCACAGTGCACTCCATCAGACGACAGATTCTTTCACCAGACAACTTAAGTCAGCCTTGGTACAGTGCTAAGAGGGCACTAGACTCTGCTTCTTTCTTTTGAGGCCTTATTCTTTCTTCTTTCTTTCTTCTGTCCTCTGCTTCTCCTGCCTTGTCTTCTCTTCTACCTTCTGTTCTTCTTCTTTCTTCTTCTTCTTCTTTGTTGGCCCTTCTGATGCACAGGGGGGAAAGGCTTCTTCAAATTCGGCTAAGTGTCGAGAACACTGAAGGGCAAAACCCCCCTTAACCCTGCGAGCTCTATCTCTCTTTCCCTTTTCTTTCTCAATGTTGGGTCACATGCTCGGGTAATCGGGTGTCAAGGATCCGCGTACCCGAAACCTGGGCTACCGGTGTGGGTAGTAGCCGAGGTGTGGAAACAGGTTAGGCAGGTCGGGCTGTGCGGGTAAGGAGGACCTCACTCTCGTGTTAGGAGACAAAGCATAGAGAGAAAATCAACTTATAGCACTCCAAGTGCTCCCATGTTATTGAGGTGGGACTAAATCCCACCCTCTTCTTCGCATGACAGTGGCTGAAGCTTCTTCGCCAATTGCGGTCAAAGGCCTGGTCCAAGGGCCTAATTGGTTGGTCCACGCACATTCTGGGGAGAGTTCTATGCCTCCTAAAGCGAGAACCTAGAGCTATTGAGATCTGGAGCGAGCTTCGAGCAAGCTTGAAGCTTTGGCAATGGCGGCGATGAGCGGAGGACGGTGTCGACCTAAAAACAATAATATGGCCTTACGGCCAAGTTAAACTAGCTCAGGACCTTCGCCGAATGACATGGAGTATGTTGGTGGTGGTTTTGTGGCGGATTGGTATGTGTGGTGGCTGGTCGATGACGGGGAAGACGGCAGAAAGGTGGGTTGTTTGATGGCGGGTTTGAGTGGATGATAAAGCGAATGGAGAGAGGGGTTTTGAAGAGTGGAGCACGGCGAAGCTGATGGAGGTGATAGTGGCATGATTCGTGCAGTGGAACGACGGTTGGGCATCGTCGGAGCAGAAGAAGATGGAGGGGGAGACGTGTGGTTGGCGGTTGTTTTGAGAGATAGAA
This sequence comes from Thalassia testudinum, assembly GCA_037157565.1. NCBI lineage: Eukaryota > Viridiplantae > Streptophyta > Magnoliopsida > Alismatales > Hydrocharitaceae > Thalassia > Thalassia testudinum. Next base: position 41,703,216 of record JAZHRO010000015.1, on the reverse strand, counting down.
ATAAGGAAAAAGGAGGGAAGGAGAGGGAACGTTGGAACATAAAGTTAGGGACGAAAGGGGAAGATATTCTCACGCCGGTGTGATGGCCAAACGTGGGGAAGACGAACCTCCAAAGGGAGAGACGATGAGGAAGAAGGGGATTTAGGAGCCCCTGAGTTGGTCGTCGAGAGGCGGATGAAGGAGGGAAGGAAGAAGATGCCCCCAATTTGGTCGTTGGGAGGCCGTAGGACAACAGGGAAGATGCTCGCTGGAGCTAGGTTGGAGGAGGCTAGAGGTAGGGTTAGGAAGATGGTTTTGTGGCTAAATCCTAGCTAAAAAGCACGACCATGCCCTAGGGATCTTTTTATAAGGCTTAAGAGGGGGTTTTGAGCTTGGAAGTCAAGCTTCCAAGCTAGGAATTGTCGCCGGAGTAGGAAACCCAAATCTCTCATGTGTTCTCATGAGAGATTGGGAAGGTTATGGAGCTCATGAACGGATTCAAAGGGAAGAGGACTCCTCAAGGAATCTCCCTTCCAATTTTGGAAGGGATTGATTGAATAGAGTTCTCTTCAATCAAAAGTCGTAGGAGAAAGATTCCTCTGTGATAATGGTGGAGGGACCTATTTGCAAAGGGTGACGACAAAGATAGGAACCTTTTTGTACGGAATTCAAAAGTTAGGGGCATGTGTGTGATAGAAAAGACTCAGATTGGACCAAATTGCAAACTAGGTCAAGATGATCTCAGATTGGGTCTAAATTTTAGTAAAAACCTAATTTCGACCCAAGGAATCTAATGGTGAGGTTAGATTTATGTTTTGACCTCTTTTGACTATGTAATTTATGTAAAAACCTAAATTATGGCAAATGTCAGTCTGAGACTCTGTTTTGGGTCAAAACGGGTTCTGATGGCCAAATTGAAGGTACCAAACCTTAGAGAATATTTTTATATAAATTTTAGAGGGTTTAGGTGAATTTTATCTTGACCATAACCTCAGTTAATTAAATGGGTCTGTTTTTAAGGTTTCAAATGTCATTTAATTCTCAAAACATGTGAAAACCCATGTTTGACTGTTCTAACCCACTTGTTGGATATTTAAGACCATTTGACCCTTAATTAACCCCTGAGAAAACACATGGTTGTATTTCATTCAAGATATGATGGTAAAATTATAGTTTTAACCCTATTTTCTTATCTTTTCCTCAGAATGGATTTGCAGTGAATTATGCTTCTCTGGCAATTATGTAGGAGTATTTACTAACTTCATCATATCAAAATGAGCTAGTTATGGCTTATGTTTGTGTTCCCATCATTAGGTTGGTGGTTGGTGCAAGGGAATGTGAAGATGATGCAGGTCGTGAGGTGGTGATTAGGTTGTTGTATGGGTAATTGATAAGGTAGTGATCAGGACAATAGAATGGTCATTAAGATGGTGGTTGGAAAGATTAGGACAAAGGAATATGTTAGTGGTTATGGCCGTTGAGTGGTGATTAAGACAAAGGAAAATGGTATGGTGGAGTTGATGGTTATATTGGTGGTTAAGAGGAGGTGATAATTATTGTGGTCGTGGATAGTGAAGCTGGATAGGGAGGTGTTGGAATGGATAGTAGGTGAAGGTGGCCGTTTGTAGGAAGTGGATATGGGAGTGTTGGACGTGGATAATGGAAGTGAGGGAGATGATGAGCATGGCTAAGAGATGGAAGAATAAATGGTTGGCTAAGGTGGATATGATGGTGGATAGTTGGAGGTGCTAGGCATGGATAATGTTGGTGTTTTGGATAATAGGGATGGTAGTTGTTTGTTAGGAGGAGTGAATAATGGTGATGAAGGGACTAGGGAGGCCGTGGATAGTGGTTGTTAATGGAGTGGAGAGGGTGATGGTGGCTGTGGATACTAAGGATGGATGAGAGGGCCAGTTAGATGATGGTGATGAATAGATGGTAGTTTGAACATGGATATGGTGATGGATAGGGATGGTTGTGAGGTGGGGAAGTTTAAATGATGGTTGATCGATGAAAATTCGCGAAAGAAATCAGGTTTGGAAAAACTGTGTTGTAGTAGCTTGCAAAAATTCATGATCAAATAAAATTACCAGAGGTTGACTCCGAATCGAATATGGGGAGGCGACATTTAAAAAATTCGCGTTGAGTTTATTTATTTATGGTATCTTTCAATTTTATAATTTTTATAAATTTTTGGAAATAAAAATTGATCAAAAAAAGTGGGAGTGATAGTGGATGTGAGCAAAGTGACAGCAAAATAATTACAAGAATGAAAATGGCAAGGCAGGTAGAAACTAATTACAAAATAAATTTTATTGCAAAAAAACATGTCACAAATTACACTAGAGAGAAAGAGAGAGAAATGATTATTACTACAAAAATGTTTCAAATAAAAATACAGTATAAAGTAGAAATAAAATAATAAAGGAGAGAGTGAGAGAGGATCTCCCTAGTTGATTGCTTGGGAGAGGAGTGGTTGGACAACGCTGGGATGACAAAGAAAGAAGAAAGAGGAAGGGGACAGAGTTGGAGGGGAAAGAGGTGAGGCAAGGCAGCATTGTGGTGATCCACTTCCTAGAAGGGGGTGATAAGACAGCCAGAGGGAGCTCTATGAAGGGGGTGAGAAGAGGGACAAAAGTTATTTTTATTTCTAATGGAGCTTCCCAATGGCTTGGGAGGCAAGAATTAGAGCTTAGAAATGATTTCCATGCTCTAGAGGGGAGAGCATTTGAGTAGGAAGGGAAGGTTTGAGAATGGAGGAGAGGAGGGGCTTTTATAGGTGAAAGAGAGAAGTTGGGTTGGCCGCTGTCACGCAGAGCGCACGCCATTCACGCGTAAAAGACACGTGGGGTGGCTCTCACATGAGTAGAGCACATGTTGCACCCAACCACATTCACTCACGTTTGGAGAGCTGTTGGGCTATAGTTGGTGAGCGTGTATCGCGCGTGTGTCACATGTGCTTCATTATCGAGTGAGGAGAGGTGAGTCGTCAGTTTGAGATTAAGTGGCTCAGATTGCATGAATATCATGCTTCACAATCACGCTGAGTGTGCGCACGTCCATCTATTGTGCCATGTGATTGTTTTCCCCATGCCTGATCTCAATTACACGACCCAGATTGCACCTTGACTACACTTTGTGAGAGCTGAGGGCATGCACTGTGCTGATGCGGCATGGCGTGGTAAGATCTTGAGCACATGTGCATTATCGATCAGTTGAATTAAATCCGAGGGCACGCTGTGGATGGCAGCGAATCACGACTCGATCCCATGCGTCGTGCTTGCGAGTGGTTCTCGTGGATCGCTGCACTGTTGTGAAAATGGGCACACGTGGATCGTTCGATCTTCATCGCACGACTTGAATCGTGCGAGGAGAATGTGAAGGTGGTGAAGTAGATGATGCGACTCGATTGTGGCCGTTGATGCGCTATCGTGCAACTGGGAATTTTCAAGGACATGTGCTTTGAGAACGAACGTGAGATGGATGGAGCAGTGTGGCATGATCTCAGCCATTCAATTGAGATTGTACGACTGAGATTTGAGGGCATGGAAGAGGAGAGGGTTGTGGGCAACTAAGATGGGCTCTAGTGGTGACACGTGGCGCTACCTGGGCCCATCTTAGTTACCTGCAACCCTCTCCTCTTCCATGCCCTCAAATCTCAGTCGTATGCCACTTGGGCCATCGATCTTCTATCACTTGTAGAGGATGCTACAGAAGTCAGATTGGGGCTATTTTGTAGGCATTGGTCTCCGATTCTCGCCCTGATCTCATCCATATGGTTAGATTCTTCATATGAGGCTCGTTTATGTGTCTTCTTTTATTTTGGACATTAAAAAGATAAACTAATAAATAAATTACTAAAATTATTCTAAATGCATGAATGTACTGGTGATGACTACGATGCATTATATATAGTGCTAGATGCATCTAATTAGCCATGCATTTTCTCATAAATTGATGTATGTCTATCAATGGTGGTGGTGCTTGAGAGGTGGTGGGTGAATGGAAGGTGGTCGTAGATTTGGAGGTTGAGTGGAGGAGGTGGCTGACGTCAAGAAATGCATAAAGATAATATGTTCATTGTAGCATGCAAATACGACGTCAATTTTAAAGAAGGATATGAAGATGACTATGAGTGTCAATCTTAGGGAGGTAGAAAATCGAATCAATTAATCGCTTGTCTTATTGCCACATGATAGTTTGCATTTGCTTGTGTGAAGACTAGAAAGAGAGATAGAAAGAGTAGGGTTAGAAATTCGTAGAAGAATATGATTGATAACTACACCTTAGAAAACCAAGCATGATATGATAATCAAAGTGAGAACCAAACTTAGAATGTATAGAAATAACATGAGCATAATAGCAACAAATGCTTCTTTGAATCATAAAAACCATTTTACAACATGATGCTAGATGAATGCTTAAAGTGACATGCACATTAAGCAATGGTAAACTAGAGAATAATTGTGAAAAATGAAGAGGCGAGGTAGCCACAGTGGTGGAGATGCTTTTGTCAATGGTTCAGTGACTCCAGGACCCTTGCTTTGAGCTCTAGAAGGTGGTATGAAGCTTCGAGGTCGAGATGCCTTGCAATGGGAGGCCATGGGTGCCTTTTATAGGTGAAAAAACACCCAAGTTCGGCCTTGAACCAGCCTTGAACCACCCCTGAAGTCGCCTTGGACCGCACTCGACTGGTTCAAGGCTTATACCAACGCCCATGCACCTGCTCTAGCTCATGCTGGTGGAGATCCTTGCGTGCTGGTACGATTGCTCATGATTGTCAGATGCTTCATCCAGTGGCTAGAGGCTCCCTTCAATCGCACCTCTTCGCGAGCGTTGAATCACGATCTTGCGATTGCGAGAATCACATTGAGGCATGTGGCATGATCCTTTCCCTTGATCACATGTGCTCGATTGCGTGCCATCTGCTGCAGCAACGCGGCCCTGTTGCAGCTGTGTGATCGCACCTCAATGGTGGTGATTGCTCTTCAAATCACGTGTGCGCTCGAGTGCTTGGCAGGAGAGAACTCCAACCATTCAATCTTCATCTGGCAATTGTGCTTCATCACCAACTAACTGAGAAGTTAGCCGGTTGAACGTCGAGCTAGCTGGTCACACTATGGCTGAGTGCATGCACCTAGGTGACCGACTCATTCCTCAGTTAGCCGATCACCTAGGGGGGGTGCAACTGGTTGTAGCAAGCAGTGTTTGTGGTCGTTGATTGTTAGATCAATGGTCAAGATTTTCCGGGCTTGTTGGACATGCACCCTCGAAATTGACTCTAATTGATGTAATTATCTCTATTCTTTGTCGAGTCATCATACCCCATGCCTACCTCTTGCTAGTCCCTAGCAAAGTTAATATAAATTCTATCTACAACTAGAATATAAGAATTGATTGCTCAGGCATAAGTTACTTGTCAACAGGAGGAAATTTCTACTAAGAACCTAACCTAAAGAAACTCAACAGCACCTAGGTTCCTGCCAAAATACAGACCACCTGAGTCCTTGCCTTATTTTGTATAAAAGCAAATTCTTTTTTTTCTTTTTTCTCTTTTATAATTTTTTTGGATTTTGGAGTTAAGAGTTTTGAGGTAACTTTTTACGACTACCCAACTCACCCAAGACTCAAAAAGGCTCTTGTGCTAAGCATCTTATTGTGAAAATTGTGAAAGACTCACTCAATGGTAATTAAAATGGACTTTAGGTTTCTACACCCCTAGGTAACCTAGAAAGAAAAGAAATGATGCCTAAAGGTGTATCTATCTGATTGGTAGCTTTCTCCGTACTTTTATTCTTATGGGGTCAACACAAGAGTGAACCTAGTGTATATCTCCCTAGCTTGTTCTACTTCCTTACTTCTTCCTTAAGTGTTTAGGAATTTTTGTGCGTTTTATGAGTTGGGCTCTAGACAAATGACTAATGGGGTGTCTAACCCACAATAACTTGCTAGTCATACTTGTGCAATGAAGTGTGGCTTATTTCTTTTTTCTTCTTCTTTTTTTTCTATTTTTTCCTTTTTTCTTTTTGTTTTGTTTTTAAGTAGGTGGCTTCCCTGGTTTAAGATTTACCTAAAGTCATCTGTCAAAGAGAATGGGTCGCGTGGCTAGGCTCTAGACAACCTGCCAATGGGGCGTATAACCCATGACAACTTACCGGCCATATCACCCTAGGAGGTTCATTAGCTACCTAATTTCCGTTAGAACTGTTGAGGAGTGAGTCAGTGTGAGAAGTGTGTAGATGCTTAGACTATAAGTCACCCCAAATTAGAGGATGGGCTGATAAATCACATACTTATCACCCCATTTTATTAACCAAATTAACATAACTTAATGTGGCGAGGACTCGAGAATAAGTCTACATTTTAGTGGACACCCGGGCTGATTAAGCTTGAGGACCTAAATAGTTTAAGTGTTTAGGTTCTTAACTATCATTTACTAAAGCAGACAAGCTCCTAATGCCTAAGTTTTCTTTTCCTAATTCTCACTTTTTTTCTCTTTTTTTCTTGAATTAAAGAAATAAAAACTAGTTCAAGCTGACAATTTTATATTCAGAAAATAAGAATTACCACCCCCTCATGCCTATCTTGCACAATGTCCTCGTTGGAAAATAAATATATGCAAGGGAGTTAGGAAAAGAATCACCTAAGTTTCAATGTTGTAGCCGATTAGCTTGAATCCTCTGGGTTGCCTCCTAGGATGCTCTGAGTTTAGTGCCTTCAGCTGGGCATAATACATAGACAACAAAGGATCAATCAATTGAATGGTCTGGGTCAAGAAGGGGAAGACATAATTAGCTACACTTAGAGTTAGACATCCACAGATAAGGACTAGGTTATGGTGTAGTCCCATCCCTAAGGGATGGGAACTCAAAGCATCTTTGGTCATGCCTGCCCTAATCCATTTGTCCCTTTTCCTTTAGGCATGCAAGCCAGATGTTTGCTTGAACGGATGTAACCCTAATCTATAATGTCAGACATTTAGATTGTTAGAATGATTGGCTCTTGTCCTTAGAAAATTATGTTCGAGGTGATGATAGAGCATTTCTATTAATGTAGGGTTTTTATTCCTCCCTGGCTTTAAGTAATAAAGGTCGTAGGGGTCTTGATAAAAGGTCAGTGGCTCGATCAACTCAGGACCCCTATAGTCAACATTTCCTTCTTCAATTTTATTATTCTCAGGGGGGGTTATTTCTTTATCCATCCAAAAATTTGATTGCAACAACATGTTCACTTCTTCCTCTAAAAGTTTGAAATCCAAAGGTTTAACCAACTCCACATTAGTTGCATCAATATCTTTTAGACTTGAGTCAGCTACGAAAGAATGTGTCTGATCGATCATGATTGATTTGGGTAGCTCCGAGTGAAAATCCTCCTAGTCTTCAATCATGATTTCTCTATCTAATTCCTCAGAACCATTGGATCTTGAAATCCTATTGTTCATTTCTTCCAAATCATAATCAACCATCAGGGATGAACTTGTGATGGTTCATTTCATGTTCTAGTTCTTTCCACTACCTTTCTTTAAAATCCATGATGGGTTCCTCAAGTATTTCACAATCAAAATGGTCAGAGTTAGATTCCCCTTCCTCACATCTTGATGTCCTTATTACTAAATCATTATTATTAAACTCAGGGACATCGACCCCAATCCTATCCTCCAAATTTTCAGATTCATCCTCATTTCTTTGGAGTGTTTCATCCTCATTTTCCACTTGTTTATGTTCCCAAGGATCCTCAATGCTTTCCAACATTGGGGGAGTATTGATAGTGGACTGCACCAATTTTGGGCAACTGGGTGTGGCCTAATCAATTATCACAGGGCCTTGTTCCATTGTCTCTAAGAAAGACGTCTCTTTCATCACTTTTCTTTGACCCTCTTCATCCAATTGTTGGAACATTGTAAGCATTCTTTGTTTCATCTCAACCAATCTTTGGTTCTAGTTATATAGATTCAACTGAATATCGCAAAGAGTTGGCTGAGTGTCATTAGGTTTTCCTTGGATTTCCTCCCTATTGTATTTAGCATTCAAATCAAGTTTGGGCCCGTATGGGTGACGATGTGTATTAGAGTCCATACTGGGGTTCAAGTTCTTGGGTGGGTCCTCTATTCTATTATTTTTAGGGTCCAATTCCTGAATAGGCACCATTTTTTATTTAGTCCTACTCCAAAATAATTGAGGTTCTAAGTCCTCATCCTAGTCAGATTCTTCATCAAGGGTCAAAGCAGGGGTTGATCATACTTGGTTTGCCCAAGATTATAATCATCGGAATCATTTGATTTCCATTTTTCTAAAATCCCTGCCAATCCATAGGTCAAGTAGGAGAGATCCTTGAATTCAGATGACACATCTTGGTTATTGTCCTAGGAAGGGTAGGGATCTTGGTGTTCTCTTAGAGTGTAGGTCCTATCAAATTGGTGCGTGGGTGGATGGGACCTAAAAGAGGAGTGATCATAAGGAGAATCACCATCAAGATTAGGATCCCTAAGGTTTGGATCGTTCCTTTAAGTGGATGGGTTGGGTGTATCCCAATATGAGGTTGGTGCAGGTTGGGTAAAATTGGGATAGTTGAGATAAGAGGGATATTCTGGGTGCTTAGTGATGGTAACACCATCACTCTCTATAACTAGCTTGAATCAGTTGGAATCAAGAGATAAATGCTCCTGAATGATTTCTTTAGGACATTAATTTCACTCAGATCAGTTTTGAGGAGATAATAATAAAATAAGGATAAATATGTAGTTTTAACATCACATCATGAATGCAGAGTAACCACAGGGTCACCCAAGGGTTAATTAGAGGTCAATTGAGCATTAAAGTCCAAAAAGTGGGTCAACACTGATAGAAATAGGGTTTCACGCATTTCTAGTATGAAAACAATATATAAAACCCTAATTCTTAACCCTACTTGAACTGATTAGGTTATGATTAGGAGAAAAATCATATAAACATCCTAAAATTCATAGAAAAATATTTTAAGAGGTTTGGTACCCTTGGTTTGACCATCTAAACCCATTTTGACCTAGAATAAAGTTTCAGACAGGATTTTACCTTGATTTGGGCTTCTATGCAAATTTTCCAATTAAACATGATCAAAAATCAAATCTAAGATCACCATTAGATTCCTTGGGTCTAAATTAGGTTAGCACCAAAATTTGGGTCCAATCAGAGTCGATCTTGACCTAGTTTGCAATTCAGTCCTTAAAATCTTTATTCTTCACATCAAGCCCCTAACTTTCAGATTATTACGTTGGGGTCCCTAACTTCTCGTCATTTTCTTCAAACAGGTCCCCTCTGCCATTAGAGGTGTGAACCCAAACCTACTGACCTTCAATCAAATATTTCTCCTTGATTCCTCAACCAAATCCCTCTAAATTTAGAGGGATTGCTCTAAAGGAGGGATTCCTCAACCCAATCTGTTGGACCTGATTCCAAACCCTGATTTGCCTCCTAAAACTCTAGAGAATTCACAATTTTTAGTGCGAATTCCTTATGAATTTTGGGAGGAATTTGCATTGATTTCGTGTAATTCAGAGGCCCAGATACCTTTATTTAAACTCCTCAGCATCTTAGCGTGCTTTTCAACTAGGTAATCAACCAGAAACCTCTTCTCTCCTCCCCTCCGATCGTCTCTGACCTATGCTCCGATGGCTCTCTCACTCTCCCTTGTCTGCGCCTCCAATGAACAAATTGGAAGCACAGTGCTCTTCCTTGTCTTCTGCTAATGGTGACCGGCCAGAGCCCTGTCGTCCTTGACCCTTTCATCATCGCCATTCCTCCACTGGAGAGTTCATCTCCTTTGACGCCGCCCAACCAAAGCTGGCGTGGATATCCCCTCCCCTTCGTCTATAACTAAGTTCTTCTTCCTCCCTCCTCCTTTAGGTTAGATTCCACCTCTTAGCTCCCTAATTCAACCTCCATAGACCATCATTCACCACGCCACCACCGCTGTCAGACTCTACTCACGTCGATGATCCTATTGAACCTTCTGATTGGGGCTTTTAGCCCATGTTCATGCTTGCAGGTACTTGCCGGACATCCATCGTTGCTGTTGTGTTTATCAACTCTGTCCGCCCATTTCCGATCACCTCACGACTTGTTACCACCTCTAAGACCTGTGGAATCCCTTGACGAAGCTACCTGCAGCTTCAATCGAAGAGTAGAGTGGCAACAACACTTCAATTGATCTTGGAGGCTTCACTGCAGCTAAATGAAGAAGACGTAGGCACTTAGTGCGATATAGTGGATGCCAAACCGAACGCAACGATATAAGTTGATTTTGTGCATAGGGCTTCTTGCCTCGAAGATGCAGGTGAGGTCCCCCTCACCCATGTGCTCACTCACGCCCTCTCTTACACCTCGCTCACTACCCATGCCAGTAAGCCTAGTCCCTATGCCTGGATCTGATTACCTATTACTATGCATACCCATATACCCGATTAGAGAAATAAAGAGAATTCTGAGGAGGGTAGGGGTCGATTTTGCACTGCTCATGCCTTGAAATTCGTTCCTATATGCCCAACACTTAGCGAGATTTTGAAGAGGCTGAGGCTTTGTGTTGAGGTCTGGTTCCTTACGCTTGACACCCCTGTTCCTTATGTTGAGGCCTTGATCATTTAAGGCGTCTGTAGCACCTTTGTGACATTTGATTGTGGATACTATGGAGATATTGGCTCCTATGCTGATGAAGAATTTGAGAAATAAGTGGTTCAAGACCACTGTAGAAAAATTGAATTGGTTCATATAATGGGATATGTGCTTGATTATGAGGATTAGGTGGTGATTCAAATCACCATTATTAGGGTTTTTAATATTCTCTTTATCCCATTATTTTCTAAGATACAATTGATCATTTTGAGTAAATTTCTATTATTCATTGAATATTTTATTGTGCTTATTGTTATTAATTGAGATTAGTTTGTGAATTCCAAATTTGCTCCATGCAAACGACCCTGAACTCACATTTGTTTTCTAGCACTTAGAAGTTTTAAATGTTGTTGCGATTTTTGTCACTATACTACGATGCTATACTTTAATGATGACTTTCGCTGAACAACACTCAGGTCTTGGGTTATATCCTCAACTAGGTGGATGGTTATTCCAAGTAAACTGTGGATATAGTCTACTTGAGTTAGAATACATAACATGTTGGGGATAGTTTGGGTAGGATGGATAGGCATTGAATTCCATGGTTTGGAAGAAGTGGAGGGATGGGGGAAGAATAGATGAGAGAATTGTGTGTGCATAACCAAGCAAACAAGCTAGCCCTACAGTGTAAACTTAGGTGACCTTAAAGCCTTGGAGAGAATGATCAAATCTGCAAGCACTTAAACCTCCCTTCCCAAAGTTAATCTAGCCAGGTTGATTACGAGGGGATTGAGGGGAAGGTTTTATCTTTGGCTTGCATCGCCGATTCCTTGATACCCCCCAACCACAGTTGTTTGACACTTCCCCACAGCCTAGACATCGGATTCCACAATGGGAATTAAGTCCAAGTGCTTAACAAACCCAATCACTCTTCCAAGAGTTAGATTAGTCCTACCTAGGACACGTTTACTTAATTTTAATTTGGGCATGGTAAGTGGTTGTGCTCAGGGTATATGATGAGGCATTGTTGGAGGTTGTGCCTCTTAATTAATCCGATCGAGCATGTGTGTGCACTCAACAAAACATGATTTTCAAGTAAGGTTTTTATGATGTGGTGTTTTTTAATGATTCGCCCTTGCTTAATGGTTTTTAGGGTTGAGATTCCTTAATTATTCAAGCAATTGTTTGTAGTGGGCACACAGAGTTTTGTACACAACAAGTGAGGATAAATTTGCTTTAAGAGTAGTGTAGCCTTAGAAAAATAACCCTAGTGTATTCACCCCTAAAATTTGTGCAATTCTATCAGGTGAATTAATTTTAATTTTGGTGAGTGGTGCGGCCCAATACAGAACACGGGTGGCTTCGCAAGAACCACTCAAAGAGAGACACTCAAAAGGATTTTCTAAAGATATTAGGGTGATTCTTTTTTTCGGGTGATGGGTTTGAGATGTGGACCAAGTAGCAATTCACCACACCAATTTTTTTGATATTTTCATATTATTTTTAGATTTTTTTTTGAAAGCAAGCAAACAATCTGACCTAAGTTTCATGCATGAGCCTAAATGCATGCATATATATATGTATATTGAATGGATAAGACTACGCTAGAGAGGATGATACTCACTGAGGTCTTCGCCGCACTCTACCCTCAATCTACTATCTTCGAGTGTGCTTCTCCTAGTGCTTTCGCATCGGATTCCTGCAACCAATCCATAGAAAGAGAGAGAGAATGTAAGATCTCATGAATATCACCAATGCAAATATAGAAGCGACAAGTAGATTCACTGCCTCCTTGGCAATGACGCCAAAAACTATTGTTAAGAAATGCGTAAAGATAATATGTTCATTGTAGCATGCAAATACGATGTCAATTTTAAAGAAGGATATGAAGATGAGTACGAGTGTCAATCTCAGGAATCAGAAAATCAAATCAATTAATTGCTTGTCTTATTGCCACATGATAGTTTGCATTTGATTGTGTGAAGACTAGAAAGAGAGATAGAAAGAGTAGGGTTAGAAATCCGTAGAAGAATATGATTGCTAACAACACCTTAGAAAATCAAGCATGATATGATAATCAAAGTGAGAACCAAACTTAGAATGCATAGAAATAACACAAGCATAATAGCAACAAATGCTTCTTTGAATCGTAAAAATCATTTTACTACTATGATGCTAGATGAATGCTTAAAGAGACAAGCAGATTAAGCTAAGGTAAACAAGAGAATAAATGTGAAAATGGAGAGGCGAGGTAGCCACGGTGGTGGAGATGCTTCCATCGATGGCTCAGAGACTCTAGGACCCTTGCTTTGAGCTCTAGTAGGTGGTATGAAGCTTGGAGGTTGAGATGCCTTACAATGGGAGGCCATAGGGGCCTTTTATAGGTGAAAAAGCTCCCAAGTTTGACCTTGAACCAGCCCTGAATCGCCCCTGAAGGTGCCTTGGGCCATGCTCGGTCAGTTCAAGGCTTGAACCAATGCCCACACACCTGCTCCAGCTCATGCTCGTGGAGATCCTCAATGTTGGCGGGGTTGCTGACGACTGTCAGATGCTTCATCCAATGGCTAGAGGCTCCCTTCAATCATGCCTCTTCGCGAGTGCTGAATTGCGATCTTGCGATCGTGAGAATTACATTGAGGCACGTGGCATGATCCTTGCCGTCGATCACATGTGCACAATCGTATGCCATTCACTGCAGCAACGCAGCCCTGTTGCGACCGTGTGATCGTACCCTAATGGCATTGATTACTCTTCAAATCACATGCGTGCTCAGGTACTTGGCAGGAGAGAACTCCAATCCTTCGATCTTGATCTCATGGTTGCACTTCGTCATCAGCTAACTGAGAAGTTAGCCGGTTGAGCGTCGGGCTAGCCAATCACGCTCTGAGTGAGCATGCGCATCCAGGCGACTGACGTGTTCCTCAGTTAGCTGGTCACCAAGGGGTGCAATTGGCTGCAGCGAGTAGTGTTTGTGGCTGTTGATCATTAGATCAATAATCAGGATTCTTTGGGCTTGTTGTGGGAGCTACAGAGGTAAAATTGAGGTGATTTTTGTGCCGTTAGGTTGCGATCATCAATTTGGATCCATCTGTACAGTTGGATTGCTCATCTGAGACCTATTTCAATATGCACTTGTACAACTTGTCCATTAAGCGTTAATTTTCAAGCAATCTTAATGTAAAGATTATGCTATATGCATGCATTGCTCCCAGACCCACTATATTATCATTTTTATGTGCATGCACCCTCAAAACTGAGTCTAATTGATGTAATTGTAGCTATTCTTTGTAGAGTCATCAGTGGCGTATGGGTGTGATGGTGATAGTGTGTGTGAATATAGAAAGTAATAAGAAAAAGAGATCAAGAACCATAATAAAAAGAGCAATAGAAATGGAAATGGAAATTAGATTATTTAGTGAAAATAAGAACAAAGAAAATAATAAGAAGAAACCTGCCATGCAAAGAGGGCACAAAGGCCGTCGGCCTTGTGTGGGAAGTGGGGTGAATCGTGTTCACTAAGATTGTTTGCACCACCACTTGGCGGTGACCGGGGAGGGCCAATGAGAGAGGTCGCCAACCACCTTAGAGGAGGAGAAGGAGGAGAGAAGAGAGGAGTTGAGAGGAGAGGAGAAAAATGTGTGTGTGTGTGGGGGGGGGGGGGTCATTGATAAGGTGTAGGTGTGTTATGGTGTCCTTTGGGTAGTGTTTAGACAAGTGATAAGAGAGGTGCAACTTAGGCCTTTGGTGGTGGAGTAGTTTTAGGATTATTCTAGAGTAGGGAGGTGAGGTGGTGCCACTTGGAGAGAGGTGGTGATGTGATGCCACATGTGTGGGTGACATGGAAAGGTTAGGTCCACTAAGTGTAGGGTTTGTCTTAATGAGGTTCTAGGTGCATAGGTTGGGGTTAATTAGGTGAAGACATAGGTCAATTAGGCAGGTGCTTAGGGTTGGCTCTATATGTAGTTAGATGAGTCTATGTATGTGGATCCTATCTCCGTATCTGTCTGTTGTGGGAAGCACATGATACTTTAGTTGTGGGTCTTCTCACATCTGCATGTCAACTCAACTCCAACTCCTCCAATGAGGGCCTACACACATGAACTAATGTTGTCAATATCGGGCCTATAAAATAGAAAAATTATGCAATGTAAGTACAAAAATGCAAATGCATAAAATGCATGCCATATATGCTTCTATTTACAATGCAAGCTAGATTTTTAGCCTAATTTAGACATTTTAAGACCTATGATTGCTATGCAATCATACTCTCCTGCTTAAACTTGGCTAGTCCCTAGCAAAATGAATGCAACGTTGATGTGCAAAAAAATTGCAAAGATAGTTTAGAAGCGACGTCGTAGTTTGCAAAATTTCACAATCAAATAAAATAACTAAATGTGAGTCTGGGTTGAACATGGGGAGGAAAAAAATATGTTTAGAATCTTAAAGTTATTTCTTTTTGGTATTCTATTGCTTTTGTAATTTTTTATGATTTTTTTATATAAAGAGAATGGAGGTGAGAAGATGGAGGCACGAACACAGATATAACAAGGGTGGAGAGAGAAAATAGGCTAGCACTTTTCAAATGGAAGTTTATTACAATAATTGTGAAAGTAGAAAAAATACAATAAAAGAGAGAGAAAATGAAACAAATCTGGAATGGTTGCTCGTTGGTTACTTGTTAGTGTTGCCTAAAGATGGTGGTGAGAGGCAAAAGACTAGGATGAGGTGTAGGACAAAGGTGATGAGGGTAGGTGTGGTCTAGGCAGTAGCTGGTGAGTGGAGGTGAGAGGTAGGAACCTAGATGCATGTAAGGTGAATGGGGGTGAGATAATAACTTCTAGCACCTTAAGATGGGGGTGAGAGGATGGTTGAATGGTGGTGAGAGCAAAGATTCTTAAGTTACTAGGGTGCTAGGGAAGCTTACGAATCTTGCATTTACAAATGGGGGCGAGAAGCAGGTCATGGTAGCCATAGGAAGGTGGTGAGGAGAAGGTTGAAGGAGGTGAGAGAGATGAAGCTTTGTACTACTATGGAGGGTAAGGGACTTAGGGAGAGAGTATGAAGGAGCTAAGGTAGGTTTCCTAGCTTTAATGGAGGTGAGGAAGGTGTAGGTGAACATGGGTTGGTGATGGAGGGGGTAGGGCCTTTATATAGGTGAAGGGAAGAGGTTGTGGCTAACCAAATAACTATCCTGGCACAACTGGCGCGTGCGAATCACATATAGGTTGCATGTTGGGTGGTGGAGGTTGTTGGTAGGGTACCTGGGTTGCGCGAGTAGAGTTGGCAGGTGAATTATGCACATAGGAGGTGCACTTAGCATCATGTGGGTGGAGTTTGGGTGTGAGTCCTCACACTTGGGTTGGAGCGGGGTACGACCAATGCTAATGGCATGCTTAGCACTTGTGTGGATGTGTGCATTATTGGCGGGTGCGCTGATTGTGTGCACGGAGGTAGGCACTAGGTGCTAGCGTGCCTGAAGCGAGTTAGGTGCGTGTGGAGTGTGTGGTTGGCGTGTGGGTTGCGCACGAGCTGCATATCAATGTTGGAAATGGTACATATGTGGTCCCTTCCTCCTGGAATTTTGTAGAGATGTTCGAAGAGGTTTAGATTTTCTTCAAGAGCAATGGCTTGAAGTGTTGCTGGACAAATTATGCCTAAGCCCTCGTAACTTAGTAAATTTGCATTCTATCCCTCATAGCATGTTTCTTCTCTTGAATCTTCTTGGCAACCTTCCATTCTCATGTTCCACCCCACATTTTATTCCTGCACAAATTAGGATTATTATCATATATACAAATTATGTATAAATGCAATTATGAGCCTCATATGAAAAGTTATGTATAAATGCAATTATGAGCCTCATATGCAAAATTATGTATAAATGAAATTATGAGCCTCAAATGCAAAATTATGTATAAATGCAATTATGAGCCTCATATGCTTAGAATGGTTATGATGCATTATTTGCATCTTAAGTATGCTATGTAATTATGGGAACTAATATAAAATAGGCATATTATTCTTAATAAATATGGAATTATCACACCCCCATGCCTATCTTTTGCTAGTCCTTAGCAAAACATAGGTGAATGCAAAGCTCTAAGTTAGGATGCGTGAAATGACTTGATACTTATTAGCCAATCCATGTTAAAGAAGTTATTCGGGTTGTTAATCCATAAGGGCCCAATAGCACTAGAGAAAGACACGTTGAGCTAGGTTTTTAATTGAACCTTTCGGTTTCCTCTCTAATGTAGTGTCTAGTCACGAAGATAGATTTCTTAGGTTTAAGGGGCCACCAAGGGTTTGTTAAACCATAAGTTTAAAGCATCCATACTTAGTGTGATAGACTCGACTTGTGAGCATCCAAGGTTAGGAAGAGTCAATTTTCTTAGGATGGAATTATCCCCAATTCTCCTAAATTCTACGTTTGGTTCTACCTTACTAGAACTTGGTAGCTTTCTCCTCACCCTTTTTTATCCCAAGGTCAATTTCCAAGGTATATCTCCTCAGTTGAGCTATTTGGCCTCTTATTAATACCTCATTCTTTTATGTTTTTAGGTTATTTTTGTTATGCAAACAATTTTTCCTTATTTGATTCTTTTTTTTTCTCATCCTTCTATTACTTTATTATATTTTTCCTTTTCTTTTCTCCTTTTTCTCTCCCTTTTCTAGGTGAGTGGCTCTCCTTCCTCCGTTCAAGAACATCACCTAGGAAAAACTCAAGAAAACTTAGGACACTAGGTTGGGCTTTAAGCACCTAGCACTGGGGAGACTCTCCTAGTGCAACGTGAAAGCCATATCTGTAGGGGCCTTTATTAGTTCTGATATTAGTTAAGTCCAGTTAATTGTAAAGGCACCCTAATTGTGTAGCAATCATAGATCTTAATTAACCTAAATAATGTTAGAAACCTAGCTACATTGTACATGTTGCATTCATATTCTACATATCATGCATTGAATCATTTTATAGAACTGCACATAGAATAATGTGAGATTATCTTGTTATTTAATCTTTTTGTTGTTATTTGCAAGTAATAAGAAGATCCAGATATAGTCATGTCAGGATACGAAATAAAGCAGAATAAATTGAGAAAGAGAAGAAGAAAGAAGAAGCTGGATCAAGACAATGGAGAGAGCAGGATATCCCTATCCCTAACCCTTGAAACCCTATAATATCCTTCCCAAGCTTAAAACAACTCCCATTAGGATATCCTAACCCTACAGACTAAAACATGGATAATACTATCCACGTTCCAATCCACACTATCCCTATCCCTGAAAACCACAGTCAACCTAAAACTTAGGCTTAAAATCTTCAGTACTCGTTAAGATGTGGACTATTGCCCAAATCCTTGAGGAAGCCAAAAAGTCAAAGAATAAGTCAATGTCATGGGAAGTATAGGGCTAAGACCTTTCACCCTTAACTGTTAAATGACTTCATTGAATCAAGTAATCTCACTTGCACAAGGCACACTGAATTAGCTTGTGGGGTGCTAAGCAATAATGATGCCTTGGATCCCTGTCTAAATTGTTAAGGAAAAGTCCGAAAATCGTTATGGGAGGAGTCTCTTGTGGGTTGGATTCAATGCAAAAGAGGTAGTCCATAAGATATAAAATTTCTCTTATACCTCATGGACATTGTGCATCCATGGCACCATTTTACAAACTCCAAAAATTCATTGGAATTAAAAAGCCTAGCTTGCGGAAGGTGCCTCGTATGGTGTCAACATGAGACGTTGGTGTGTAGGACCTTCCAAGGGTGCCTCTTATGGTGTCATCCCGAGGCGTCGGAGTATAGAGAGCCCTCTGCATGATCACTCCTATAGATGGTTGGAAGATAGATCTGAGGTGTAGCTACAAGGCAACCAAGCAAAACATTAAAATAGGTGCCCTTTTGCTAAGATAGCAAAACACACTTGAGATGCTTGATTCTTCCGAGTTTGTACAACCTAGGGAGTGGAGTTATAGGCCTAAGAAATCTAAGCCAAAAACCCAAGGTTGTGGCCAATTGGGATCTAATGGGGTAAAGAGATTCGTATCTTGGTTGGTACCAGAGTACCTTTGAGTTTGGACTCTGAGGGTTAATTTGGATGGAGGGATAGATTTCATGGGATAACTTTGTTGCAGATGGGTTATCCTCCACTTTTGTTTGAAAGTCATAAAGGTTATCCTGGGGGATTAGCTGTTGTTAGTGTCTTGCATCGATTTAAGAGATGTGCGTTATAGTATAGTCGACAAAAACACTACAGCATTTAAATTTATAAAACTCGAAATCGATGTGAGTCCGAGGTCATTCGCAGGGACCAAATATGGAATTCACAACACTAATCACATTCAGAAATAATGAGTAGAATCAATTATGCACAAGAAAGATATTCAATGAATATTATACGCAGAAATATATTCAAGATCAGCCCAATTTGTATCTTGGGAATAGAGGGACAAAAAGAATAGAAGAGCTTAAAAATGGTGATTTAAATCACCACTTAAATCCCTTCAATTTAAGCATAACCCAAGCATTCAATTTAACCAAGTATTTCAATAGTGCCTCAACCACTTATCCTCGTAAATAAGCCCATAGTATCAAAGTGGTAGAACTCGAATAGGTTGTGTTAATATGGTGAAATTATCATTGAAGTTAGTATAGTGGGTTAACCTAAATCGAGTCTAACCATCTTTCACAATTTTTTTTTTTTAACCTGGCCTACTTAATTTTATCTTGGTCACTTTTAGGCCCAGGGTCGATCTCAGGGAGGTGGGAATTAAAGGTGAAGAAGCTTCTACACCTTTCCTAAAACGTATCTCCTCCGTGCGTTTATTATGTTTTTGGTTTTTTTTTCTATTTAAGATTTGTTTGTGTTGATAATATTGTCCTTGAGGCATACCCTCAAAATCAAGTTCTTGGCTTTGAGCCAAATTGTTCTTGGCTTTGAGCCAACTTAGGGTTTCCAAAAAAAACTGGTCCTGCTATTTGCAAGACCGAGTACCTGCAAGACAAGGATTATCTTTTCTCTTTTGCTCTTTTTTTTATCTTTTTAATAGCAGGAAACAAAAGAGAAATAAAAACAAGGTAGGTTGCTTGTAGAGAAAGGAATACTTAGCTTAATATAATAAATACAGTCTCTATATATATAGATATGTATATATTATATATATAGGGGTGAAGGTGGAAGTGGAAATGGAGTATAGCACAGTGTCGAGTTGGTCCACATCTAATAATACGCAACCAACAAGACGAAGTGCTGCGTAGAGTGTAGGACGGATGTGTGGGAGTGTGTGAGGAGGTGCTTGCTTTACGCGGGTATCGGGGAATATTAGCAACTGGTGCAGATATTCCCGCGATATGATGCGTGGTGGGGTGACTAGTGTACGGCCGTATGGATACAGGTAGGTGATGTGTATGTATATATATATATATATATTCATAAATATATATATATATGTGTGTGTATATATATTTATGAATATATATATATATACTTATGTATAGTTTTATAGGAATGAATATGTATATATATATATTTAGGTGGATATATATGTATATATATATGTATGTATATATGTATGTATGTGTGGGTGTGTACAAGTGAGTGTGTGAGTGTACGAGTGTGTATGTGTACGTGTGTGTATGAGTATGGGTGTGTCGCTGACGGGTGAGTGTGAGAGAGAGGGTAGAGTTAAGCCGTCTAGCGGGAGCGTCCGCCGTCTGATCTCGTAGGAGCGCGGGCACGCAAGGGCTTCACGCGGGCACTGGAGGGAACATGCGCACTGTCTTCGTGCGTAGGCGGGTGCGGGAGTGCAGTGCAGCGCATTGCATAGCACAACACACAGCGCTGCGGGCATGAGTAGGTGCAGACGCGAGCGACTGGCTGGAGTGGGTTGCGGGCGAGGAGAGAGAGCGCTGTGCCACCGGCTAAGTGAGAAACAAGCCGGTGGCTACAGTGTCGTGCTGAGAGGCGTGAACAGTGGCTACGTGCCGGGAGGGAGCAGGCGACCGGTAGCACTGATTCTGCAGGCGCAGGCACATTGGGAAGCGCCTGCGCATGTGGAGAGAGCTTGCTGAGGTCGGCTGGCATGCGTGCGGTGGCCTGCGCGGCTTCACGCGACCGTTGCTGCTGCTGGAGCTTCTGACCTTGAAGCTCTGGCAATGGCAGTAAGGGCTTCCAACGATGAAAACAGAAGGTGAAACCACCACGCCCACCTACTCTCGAGGGAGCTGGGCGGTGGTGGAACTCACAGTGGTGGTTGTGGGACCACTGTGAGCTTGCTCCTACCCGCAGTGTGTCTCTTCAGTGAGAAGACATACTGCGTATGGAGAGGGAGAGGGGAGGAGGTTGGCCTGACGGTGGAGGACAGTGTCTGAAGGTGGTGTGTGTTCAAGCTCCTGGCATAAGGGAGAGGACAAGGCTTTTTAAAGAAGAAGGAGCCTGCCATAGCCATGCTGCAGGCGTTGCATGTCCCACCATGCTGCTGGCAGAGGAGTGGCGCGAAGAGGAGCATGCCCCATGCCCTGCAGCCGCGTGCGGGAGAAGAATTCAAAGTCAAAATAAAAAAATGAAAATGGTGAATTTGCAATGCAGCCCTTGATGAAGATGTTAATTAGATGGCCAATTATTCACTCTCCTCCCCTCTTTTAAAATAAAAGCATGCATGTGTCTATGTGCAAATGGCACTATTGCTACATAAGATGCAATGGTAGTTCTAGGAAATAACACAAGATGGCATATTTATTGGTGTATTTTTGCTGTGCAATCATTCCCCCATGCCTATCTTTTGCTAGTCCCTAGCAAAACATTTTGTATTATATTTAGAAATGATCTTAAGATGAAGATTTTCTTCTGAGGCGACATGGGTGTGTTTATTTGTTGGATATTGCAGAGAATACTACCAGTACTTTAAGCCTTATATGGCATAGACCATCTCTCGACTAACCTGGACTCTTGGTATTTAAACCTTAAGTACGATTTCCAGGACTCAGAAGGTTTTTGCCGTACTCGAGAGCTCAAGAGATTATGGTTTGTGCATAGTGAAGGATCAAGACTGACCAGATGAACATTAAGACTCAAGCCCAGGGTTTCACGAATCTTTAAGTGCAGGTTGGTCCCAGTTTCAGCTCGTGTCTTTGGATTGACCCTTAAAACGATGATGGAAAACTTAACTCCCATCTGTTTCTCAAAGAATATATGGTAGAAACAGGGTATTTGTAACTTGCCTTGAAAAACTTTTAGGGAGAAGAATTTACAGACATTTGCGAGATATACTGACTTATTTGCACTTTTTTTTTTTTTGAAACAACTGTTAGCATATCTCTTACAACTTTATTTGGAGGAGCACATTTTTTTTATGGGAGAGTTCCTTTTTGGTGGAAAGAGTTTCTCCTAGACACACAAGACTAAAACCTGGGATAAAAAGTCTGCCTACGCACACAGGTAAGGACTCCACCTTCCCTAATGAACACTAGGGTTGGATCTTATGTTCACCTGGTCTTTCTTGATATGTGTAGTGTGAACCAAGATTACTTAGGCTCTCGCGTAGAAGCAAACCAATGGATCATGTACTGATGTCTTAGGTACAAGAATACGTCCTTAGTTAGGAGAGATTCTGATCTATCTTGTCAATGCTGAAGTGAATTAAGCCGAGCCTGAGCGAATCGAGCTTCTGTGTCATGGAAAGTCTTCAAAACAGTGGTTGAATATCCATAAACACTTATTGTATTTTTGTTTCAGCCTTCAGATCATTACTAAACACCTTTTTTTTTTGCTATGTACATATTTATAGATAGATGGAAGCTGCATGATACCATATAATACCCAGATCCTGTAGATGCCTATCCACCCCCCCATGCCAAACAATGCTATGTCCTCATATGCATGCAAGGTAGGGTAGAGGAAGGTCCAAAGATCGAGGAACGAGAGCTGAGGTGCAAGGTATATAGCAGGGTGGTAGGGTGGGTGGATGGTGGATGGTGAAGTGAAAAGGTGCGAAGTGAGGTGTACATGACAGTGGAGGAGTGTTGCTGGGGTGCCTCCCAACGAGCGTTGAATTTAACGTCCCTAGCTGGACTCAGAATGAGGCACGAAATTAGTTACCCTCCAGTAGGGCAACCGTTTCTCCAACGGGGGCAGGTTCATGAGTAAGATAAGGTTTTAAACGCTGCCCATTGACCGTAAATTTATGCCCAGATTTGGGATCTTCAATTTCAACGGCCCCGTTGGGAAATGGTCTCGAGACCAAGAAGGGACCAGTCCATTTGGACTTCAATTTCCCTAGAAAGAATTTGAGCCGGGCATTGTAAAGCCAAACTTGTTGAGATGGCTCAAATTCCTTCCGCCAAATACGGCTGTCGTGAAAAGCCTTAGTGCGTTGCTTGAAAGTTAAGGCAGAATCATAGGCTTCACGATGGAGCTCTTCTAGCTCTTGGAGTTGGAGTTTCCTTTCTTGACCACACAGGTTTGGGTCGAGGTTACATTGGCGAACCGCCCAATAAGCGCGGTGCTCCAGCTCCACAGGCAAATGACAAGGCTTCCCGTAAATGATTCTATAAGGAGGCATACCTAGGGGAGCCTTGAAGGTGGTCCGGTACGCCCAAAGTGTGTCAATCAGCTTGTCGGACCAATCCTTACAGTCAGGCCAAATTATTTTTTGGAGAATTTGCTTGATTTGCCGGTTCGACACCTCAGCCTGGCTGTTCGTTTGAGGATGATATAGAGATGTGATATGATGGTGGACTCCATATTTCCTCAGAAGTGCCCAAAAAGAAGCATGGGTAAAATGGCTTCCTCCATCCGAGATAATGGCTCGAGGGATCCCAATGCGTGCAAAAATATGGTCTTTGACAAATTGAGTGGATATGACATGGTCAGCATGGCGCGTGGGAATAGCCTCGATCCATTTCGACACATAATCAAAAGTAACAAGGATGTATTCGAAGCCGTTGGAAGGAGGAAAGGGACCCATGAAATCAATTCCCCAAATGTCGAAGATTTCAGCAGCTAGGATGGGTTGTAAGGGCATCATGTCACGACATGACATTGACCCTAACGATTGGTATCTAGTGCAATGTTTGGCATAATTGTGTGCATCCTGGTGAAGGGAGGGCCAAAAGAAACCGCACTACAACACCTTTGCTACAGTTTTCCTCCCAGAGAAGTGGCCTCCGCAGGCCTGATCGTGGCAGAAGGATAGCACACTGGGGAATACGCTGTCAGGAATACAGCAACAGATGATTTGGTCAGCACCTATTCGAAAAAGTAGTGGATTATCCCAGAAATAATACTTTGCTTCTGCAATGAGACGCTCGCGCTGGTTTTTATGCCAGCCACATGGAAGGGAACCAGAAGCAAGGTAATTGGCAATGTCGGCATACCAAGGTCCACTTGCCACATTAATTCCCAATAGGTGCTCATCGGGAAAAACCTCATTGATCGGCAGGGTAAGTCCAATGCGGTCAGGATCCAGTCTTGAGAGATTATCAGCCACAACATTCTAGGCTCCGGCCTTATCGCGGATCTCAATGTCAAATTCTTGGAGCAGAAGGTTCCAACGAATTAGTCTAGGCTTGGCATCCTTCTTGTGCATGAGATGGTGAATGGCCGCGTGGTCAGTGAATATAATAACATGCGAGCCCAGAAGGTAAGAGAGGAATTTCTCCAGCCCAAAGACGACCGCCAGTAGTTCTTTTCCAGTGGTTGTATAATTATGCTGGGTCTCGTCCAACGTCTTACTGGCGTAGTACACCACGAAGAGGTGTCTATCACGTCTTTGTCCCTGGATGGCTTCGACTGCAAGGTCGGAAGCGTCACACATGAGTTCAAAGTCGAGGGACCAATCAGGTGGCTGGAGAATAGGGGCCTTAGTGACAGCATCACACAGCTACGTGAATGCTCATATGCAGTTGGGGCCCATATCAAAGGGTACATCGGTCGATAGGAGATGAGTTAAAGGTCTAGAAATCTTGCAGAAGTCTTTGATGAATCTCCTACAGAAACCGACGTGTCCCAAGAAGGAGCGGATTTATTTGATAGAGCCAGGCACAGGTAAATCAGCAATTACATCAAGCTTAGGTCTGTCAACCTCGATACCCCTATCGGAGATGATATGCCCAAGAACAATTCCCTCGTGTACCATAAAATGACTTTTTTCCCAGGAAAGCACGAGGTTCACATCAATACATCTCCGAAGGATACGGGTCAGGTTGGCAAGACAGTCATCAAAAGAGGGTCCAAAGATCGAAAAGTCATCCATGAAAACCTCAAGAAAGTCACCCACCATGTCATGTAATATCGCCAGCATACATCTCTGGAAAGTTGCTGGCGCGTTACAAAGTCCGAACGGCATCCTCCTAAATGCAAAGGTGTCGAAGGGGCAAGTAAAGGTGGTTTTCTCTTGGTCCCTGGGGTCAATTGCCACCTGGTTATATCCAAAGAATCCATCCAAGAAATAGAAAAATTTATTTCCCTCTAACCGCTCCAGGATTTGACCAATAAAAGGTAGCAGAAAGTGATCTTTCTTAGTTGTAGCATTAAGTTTCCTATAATCTACACACACTCTCCAAGATGTAGGAGTGCGTGTAGGGATGGATTCACCCCTATCATTGACACGAATGGTGAGTCCCGCCTTTTTGGGCAAGACGTGAATCAGACTCACCCAGGGGCTATCGCTGATTGGGTAGATTATACCCGCATCCAGCCACTTAATAATTTCCTTTTTAACAACCTCCCGCATGTTAGGGTTGAGATGTCGCTGCACACCCTCAAAATCAAGTTCTTGGCTTTGAGCCAAATTGTTCTTGGCTTTGAGCCAACTTAAGGTTTCCAAAAAAAATTGGTCCTGCTATTTGCAAGATCGAGTACCTACAAGATAAGGATTATCTTTTCTCTTTTACTCTTTTTTTTTTCTTTTAATAGCAGGAAACAAAAGAGAAATAAAAACAAGGCAGGTTGCTTGTAGAGAAAGGAATACTTAGCTTAATAGAATAAATACAGTCTCTATATATATAGATATGTATATATTATATATATAGGGGTAAAGGTGGAAGTGGAAATGGAGTGTAGCACAATGTCGAGTTGGTCCACGTCTAGTAAGACGCAACCAACAAGATGAAGTGCCGCATAGAGTGTAGGACGGATGTGTGGGAGTGTGTGCGGAGGCGCTTGCTTTACGCGGGTATCGGGGAATATCAGCAACTGGTGCATATATTCCCACGATATGATGCGTGGTGGGGTGACTAGTATACAAGCGTATGGATACAGGTAGGTGATATATATATATATGGATATATATAGATAGGGTTATAACTATATAGGTAAATATGTAGTTATGTATATATATATAGATATATATATGTGTATATATATATTTATGAATATATATATATATATTTATAACTATATAGATATATATAGTAATATATGTATATGTATATATGTATGTATATATGTATATATGTATAAATAAAAAAATATATATATGTATGTATGTATATATACTTATGTATAGTTTTATAGGTTTGAATATGTATATATGTATATGAATGTATTATATATATATATATATTTATGTATATAAGTAAGTGGATATATATATATGTATATATGTATGTATGTGTGGGTGTGTCGTTGACGAATGAGAGTGAGAGAGAGGGTAGAGTTAAGTCGTCTGGCGAGAGCGTCCGCCGTTTGATCTCGCAGGAGCGCGGGCATGCAAGGGCTTCAAGCGGGTGCTGGAGGGAACGCACGCGCTGTCTTCGTGCGCAGGCGGGTGCGGGAGTGCAGCGCAGCGCACTGCGTAGCGCAGTGCACAGCGCTGCGGGCGGGAGCAGGCATAGACGCGGGCGACCGGCTAGAGCGGGTTGCGGGCGAGGAGAGAGAGCGCTGTGCCACTGGCTAGGTGAGAAACAAGCCAATGGCTATAGTGTCGCGCTGAGAGGCGTGAACAGTGGCTACAGTGCCACATGGGAGCGGGCGACTGGTAGCGTCGGTTCTACGTGCGCGGGCGCACTGGGAAGCACCTACACGTGCAGGGAGAGCTCGTGGAGGTCTGCTGGCGTGCGCGCGGTGGCCTACGCGGCTTCAGGTGGCTGTTGCTGCTGCTGGAGCTTCTGACCTTGAAGCTCTGGCAATGGCGGTTAGGGCTTACAATGATGAAAACAGAAGGTGAAACAACCACGCCCACCTGCTCTCGAGGGAGCTGGGCGGTGGTGGAACTCACAGTGGTGGTTGTGGGACCACTGTGAGCTTGCTCCTACCCGCAGTGTCTCTTCATTGAGAAGAGATACTACGTATGGAGAGGGAGAGGGGAGGAGGTTGGCCTGACGGTGGAGGACAGTGTCTGAAGGTGGTGTGTGTTCAGGCTCCCAGCGCAAGGGAGAGGACAAAGCTTTTTAAAGAAGAAGGAGCTTGCCATAGCCACGCTGCAGGCGTTGCATGTCCCGCCATGCTGCTGGCAGAGGAGTGGCGCGAAGAGGCGCATGCCCCATGCCCTGCAGCCACGCAAGGGAGAAGAATTCAAAGTCAAAATAAAAAAATGAAAATGGTGAATTTGCAATGCAGCCCTTGATGAAGATGTTAATTGGATGGCCAATTATTCACTCTCCTCCCCTCTTTTAAAAGAAAAGCATGCATGTGTCTATGTAAAAATACCACTATTGCTACATAAGATGCAATGGTAGTGCTAGGAAATAACATAAGATGACATATTTTTTGGTGTATTTTTGCTGTGCAATCACAGAGCTCATAATTAAGCGAAGGCTTTAGACATCTTAAACCATCAAGGCACAAAACCTCAGCAAGGCACACAAGGGCACCAAGCACTGCTCAAAGCCATCTCAAGGCAAAGCCTTAGAGAGGCTAAGTGTTGGGAATATCAACACACACCCCAAGGTTACGCAACTTGAAGCAAAGCCCTCCCCTCTGTTCCTCACAATTTTCTCCTCTATTCTTCTCTCAGGACTGGGCGCATAATCGGGTAATTGGGTATATGGGTCTAAGGTCCAGGCCCGCGTGCATGTGTGCACGGGTGAGGGTGCACAGGCTCATGTATATAGGGACCTCACCCCCATATGCTTGAGGTGGTAAGGCCTTAGGACAATTTCCTTATATGTAGCTTCAGGTGTTTTATGGTGAACGATGTGGGACTATATCCCACTTGTTCGCTTCATGTTGCAATCGAAGATGTCTCGCACAATTGTAGCTGCTATTGCTACTGGGGAGCTCAAATGGAGTGGCTGGAATCTTTAGGAGATCAAGCTGCTTCGACAGCAGGTGGCAGTGATGGTAATGAGGGCCAGAGGTTGATAATCGGAGATGAAGATGATGACGGCGGCGAAGGAGCTTTGATCAGACACCTGAAATACATGAATACGGACTCTAGGCCCTAATTAATAGGTTCATGATCATCATTGGGGCACGACAAGGAGGATAGGGGTGTTCTCGTGACGATTAGGGGCATGTGGAGGTGTAACGGAGCCAGAGAAGGTAATAGTGGTGCGTGGCATTCGACGGAGTTATGGAGTGCGCAAACCCTAAATTAGATGAGGGCTTTTGGTCAGAGGCGTATGGCGGGGCTTCTAGGAGTTGTAGCGGGTGGATTGGGTGTTTGTGGTGGTGTGGCAAGCTCGTCGAAGCTACGCCAAAGGTGGAGAAGACGGAGGGGGAGGAAGGCGATCGGTGGTGTAATTGAGATGTAAAAGATCCTAATCTAAACTAGGGAGAGAGAGAGAGAGTGAAGAAACATAATTATGGACGATGGGGAAGGAGATCTACGCCGTCTTTGATTGGCCAAGGTCGGAGGGGACGAAGTCTCCGGTGGGGAGAAGCGGCGAGGAGGAAAGGGTCTGAGAGCTCCTGGCTGGTATGGCGAGGAGCGATTGAAGGAGAGGAAGAAGGAGGACCACTTGATTTGTCCGTCTAGTGGTGGAGGAAGGAGGTTGAGGAGGCTCGCCGGAGATAGGTCGGAGAGGCCGGTGAAAGAGTTTGAAGAGGAATTTTGGCCCTTTTCCTTGCTCATTTTGGACGTTAAGCAATCTAGAGCTTATATAGAGCTCAAAATCGAGCTCTAATTAGGAAATTCATTGTGAATCCTTCGTGATTTGGCTAGTTTACTTTCGTGGATTCTTCGAGCTTGCCTAAGCTCTTGGCCTTAAATCAAGGCTCAAGATCACGCTTAGATGATAGGAGATCTCATGACGATTGTTTCCTCCAATTTTGGAGGGGATTGGATGCAGATTGAAGAACGCCTCCTTTGAAGTATGCAAATGTTGGGTTCAATATGTTTTTCACATAGCAATGACAAGGGCTGATTTGTGAAGGATAAGAGAAAGCTAAGGGGTTATTTGTAAGAAAAATTGAAAGTTGAGGGGCTAGTTGTGAGAAATAGAGATTCAAGGGACTGAGATACAAACTAGGTCAAGATGGACTCTAATTGGACCTAAATTTTGGTACTAACCTAATTTAGATTGAAGGAATCTGATGGTGAACTTGGATTTCAGTTTTGACCATGTTTAACAAGGCAATTTGCACAGGAGCCCAAATTAGGGCAAAATCCCATCTACGACTCTGGTCAAGGTCAAAATGGGTTCAGAAGGTTAAACCAAGGGTACCAAACTTCTCAGAATATTTTTCTATGAATTTTAGGAGGTTTATATGAAATTTATCCTAACCATAGCCTCTTTAATTTAAGCAGGTATGAAATTAGGATTTTGTGTTCTAATTTGGTTCTCGGAATGTGTGAAACCTTATTTCTGTCTATGTGAACCCACTCTTTGGACTTTAATGCTCATTTGACCTCCAATTAAATTCTAAAACACCCCGTGGTTACTCTATATTTGTGATGTGATGTTAAAATTGTAGAATTAACCCTGTTTTGTTGTTCTCTCCTTAAAATGTACATGAATGGAATTATGGCTCTCAAGTGATCATGTAGGAGCATTTGTCACTTGATTTCCACTAGTTTAATTTATTTATAGCTAATGATGGTGTTACTGACGGTCGACTTTTCGCTTAGCGTTATAGTATTTAAGTGGTGGAAAAATTGACTAATCAAAAATAATAAAAATAACCACTCGTAGAAGAGCGGGTCGTGTCCACAGGGAGGCAATGATGCAATCAATACTTTAATTATTTAATGTTGTTTCAGATAGTGCGAAATCCCTTTTCAAATTGGACTTAAAATGTGAAGGAAAGTAGATTTGCAATAACCTAAAAAGTTAAGGGTGTAAGTGCAGTTTTCCCTCACAGAAATCCTCAATAAAGTTAGGATGAATTAATGCAATTTTCACGTGATGTGTACTAAAGATAATTAGTACTTAAATCAAGTCCAAAATCAATCTTTAAACTAGCCAATATGAATACCATGCAATTAGAAAGAACTGAGTGCTTGAATGCAATTCTGCCACAATATAATAATAATAAAAAAAATGAAATTGGTGGCAGTGGAATTTCTAATTAATTTGGAAACATAGCTTTCTTCCTCTCTCTTCCTCGCGCGAGAGAGAGAGAGAACCGCGGGGGTCGATGCAGGGCTCAAGAGGACGGCGAGGTCAAGAGCTTTCCGACGGTGGCAGCGGCTGCGGCGGAGGTGGCCGGAGCTCCGGCCTGTTGACAAAGAAGGCGTAGCTGCTGCAGTGCTGCCTGCATCTATGGCGTGCGGGCTTACGCTCGCACGCTGGTGCGCGGTTGCCTGCCGGCTGCGGTAGTAGATGGGCTGTGGAGCATGCTGCTTTGTGGCTGGAGGTGGCTACAGTTGGTGAGAGCTTGAAGACAGGAAGAGGCCTGCAATGGCTGGAGGTGGAGTGCGCGGGCGGAGAGGGCGTGAGCGCCTGCAGCAGGGGCTGTAGGTGGAGTGCGCTTGCAGGCGTGCGGGCAGGGAGTGCGTGAGCATCTGCTGTGGCGTGGGCGGAAGGTGATGAGGGACGCTAGAGATGGCGTGCGGGTAGGTAGATGGCGTACGGGATGGCAGATGAGCGGTGCGCACGCTGCAGTGCGTTGGAGACGAGGAGAGTGCCAGGCACTGGCTTGAGGCGGCTCTGAAGAACTTGGCGTGCGGCGCCTGCTGAGACGATGGGGGAGCTGAAGGGAGGCGGATCTGCGGGCAGAGGTGGAGTGCGCCTGTGGGTGCGCCGGGGGATGCGCCTGTAGATGGATGGAGGCAGGCACGCGGGCGAAGTAGGCGCGCTGGCGGGGTGGCGTGAGCACCTGCAGCAGAGGGGGCGCTTGTTCTGGAGAGGGCGGAGCTGGCAGAGGCGCTACAGGGCATGAGCACCTACAGCGTTGGAGGAAAGCGCTGATGGTGCTTGGCTTGCAGGTGTGTGAGCGGGTAGGTGCAGGCACAGTGCACACGAGTTACACGGTGTCCACCCTCTTCCACAGTGAAGCCGTTCCCCGCAAGGGGGGAAAGATTTCTCCCTGTGCACGCCACCTCTTCTCTTTTCAAGTCCTCTCTCTCCCTTCGTGCATCAATCGAGGGACTTGCAAATCCCTTTCTATTTTTGGCTGGTGATCGTCGGAGAAGATTACCCCAATGTCCGGTGGGGGAGGGGGGAAATAGCTGCGGTGGCTATTTGGGGAAATTATCCCCCCACCCTTGTTCTTTCTGGGTTTTATTACCTACATATAAAAATAACAAAATAATTAAGTTATAGAATGTTATAAACTCAAATTATAAGGCATACAAATATTCTATAACTTAATTGCCATTATTAACACACCTAAACTGTACGATTAAATATTCTTAGGCTTAATATTAGTCCATTTTAGTGGACTCATCAAATACCCCCATGCCTAAGATTTGCTAGTCGCTAGCAAAAATGAATAATAGAAGTAATCAGACGACTTCTTTTCTTATTTCAAAACTTTAGAAATCCAGACAAATGTGAAGTGCTGATAACCTAGGTAACAGATCCAAGTGAAAGAGCCGATTCTCATTGGGAGTTCATACATCACCCTTGGCAAAAATTTCTGTCGAGATAGGCAACCACTTCCTTCGGGGATAAAGCAGACGATAATCTGTAATTTGACCTCGGAGTTTGGCTTAGGTAGGAGATATCAAATGGATTTGTATTTGGTGGCACACACTCAATTGGTGCTACATATAGTCTAGTACTGTAGACTCTAGCTCTTTAGACTATTAGACAAGTCAACTCTGAGAGAGGCTACATAACTGTGCTCTCTTAATGTTCCTGGGCACTCTCTCTTTTCTTTCTTTCTGAGATCACGAATCTCGCCAGAATTAGAAATTATACTCACTATTTGGTGGCCTCACATGGCATCCACACTTCAATTAAAGTCCTAATAACTCTACAACTAAGTTAGAGTCCTCAACCAGTATTCAGGCGATCAGAAATACTAGAAGGTAGGTATGGGTCATATTTGGTGGAACGCAATAGGTGTTCTGTTGCCTCAGAAACTTGGACCTTTTTTTTTTGTAATATAACTATTTTTTTCTTTTTCTTCTTTCAGTTTCTTCTTTTTCTTCTTTTCTCTCTCTTTTTTTTTATTTTATTTCTTCATGTTTTTGTTTCTTTTTCAATCAGCACAACACGATACAGACTTTTATTTACGAGGCATTATTAGGGATGATGACGGTCAAGAGGAAGTTGTGTGGCTTATTTGGTGGAAGTGCCTATTCTCGGCACCAGGAAAGAATGGATAGGACAGGCGTATTTCTGACCTTTGACACTATTACCCTCCTTCAGCTGAGGACTCTATGAAGGACGGTCGTAACCATCCACAATAGTTATAGCTTTATTAAGACTCAATCTCTGTGTATCTGCCTTATTTGGTGACTCTCAGGAATTCACTCAAAGTATGCACCCAGGAACAGAGAGTGAAAACTACGCTTAACTCTGAAGTATCATCATCTAATTATCCAGAACTTAAGAGTCCTTGCACTAGACTTAGCGCACCAGTAATCTCTCTACTTCTCACAAATATGAGGTGGATTTACTAGAAGATAGTATGCCTGACTCTCTATGAACTGTCCAAGGGTTCAGTAGACTACAAATGCTCATTGGTTTTCCTCAAGGATCCATTACCAAGTCTACGTGCATGTGAAATAAATGTACTGGGTTCTAAACTTAAGAAATAATTCAAGAAGAAAAACCTCCAATGACAAAGGTATTCTGCTAGGGACTAACCCAATCAGCTCAGGAAAAGAGAATTTTTTTTTTATATGCTAACCTAAATGCATGAATGCACCTAAAATGCAAATGCACTCCCCCATGCCTAAATCCTACAATGTCCCCATTGTAAAATTAAAACAGGAGGAGAAAGGAAAGAAATCACCTGACACAGTTTGCTGGGTTGCCTCCCAACAAGCGCTGCATTTTCTGTCAGCAGCCAGACTTATAAGGAACCTATAAGTCAGGTTCCAAACAGAAAAGGTTAGGCCCTAAGAATATGCGTAACAGTGCAAGCCTAGAAAACAGATAACCACGGATGTTGGCGAGCTGATGATGCAATGTAATTCCAAATGCTCACCAAAAGAAATGAAAACAGAAAATCTCATTGGCTACCTGGGGAGGTCTAGGGATAATAAACAAAATATGAAAAGGGACCTCCCGAAACGGAATAGGTGGAGGATAACAAGGATCCTCCAGAGCAGGATGGGTTTTAAAAGATATACACATTATTAGTTCAAACCCTTGAATGGCGAGAGTAAAAGTACAAGCATCAATCCATACTCGCCATTCTACTTTAGGATGTACTGGCCTGATATAGTCTCCAAAAAGAATGTACATGAGCAGAGATCTGAGCCAAGGATCGGTTAGGGAGTATAAGGGTTGTTTGTAGTGTTGGAAGGTAATGGTTAAGTCCAATGAGGGCTTAGTAGGTGTTAGGTCCAATTCCAACAATGATTCGAATTGTGTACAGTCCCTAACAGTAGTAGACAACTTCAAGTTATCCTGCCTAGTATTAATGATCAGAGTCAAATTTGAATCAAGGGTAGACTCCAAATTACAACCTTTTGATGGCAGGGTCAAAATGTAAGAATCATTATCATTCAGCTCATCCCCAGATTCGTTTGGTTCACTCAAATATTTGTCGGGGTGTATATGTGATTCATTAGGAGTTGGATTAGTATCTTCAATTATTTCTAACGGAGGATCAATCTTAATATTTTGGAGGAAGCCTATATCATTGAATTCGTTATTGTTCTCGGGGCATAAATCCTCCAATGACGTGTTTTGTCCCCGAGAGTCTCCCATAGACTTCTCACTATTTTGCTTGTCCTCCTCTAATATCAACTCTTGCTTTGATGGAGGATGACTATCAAAAGAAAGGAGGAATCTGGATTTAATTATATTATTTCTATCCTCTGGAGCTAAATCCTCAAATGATAAATAATTATGTTGTGATTCACTCCAAATTTTTAGTCCATGTTCCTCTGTTGGGGCATCCTCATCCTCTGAATTAGACTCTTCATAACCCTGAGACCAGAATCGATCATCCTTTATTCCCTTAGGGTCACCTTCATTAGGTGCATTTAAATCCTCAGGATATTGAATGATAGGTGTTGATTCCCTAAGTGGAGGGTCAGGAGTAGGCTCACTAAGAGTAGAATGGGATTCCACCAAATAATCAAGAGGGGAAGTGATAGGAACAATAATCTTCTCTTGCTTTTGATTCCAATATAGTTCAGGTGGATAATCACTATGATTGTTGTCCTCTAGTGGTCGCGTCTCATTGGGAGAGTCTAAGTGATGCTACATGAAATTGGATCCCTATTGTTATTAAGTACCTCAGAATTATTTTCATGATCATGATCAGATAGGTAGGGATCAGGATTATTGGGAACCTTATAGCTAAGTTGTCTTATTTCTTCATTTAACTGTTGACTATTCCTCAACATCTCTCCCATTGAATTCCATTATTTCCTTTTGCTATTTTTGCATTTCTATCATAAAGGAGGAGAGGCTACTATTATCAGGTTGGGGAGGATAGTCAATTTCAGGCTCTGGTTGCCTAGGGGTATCGGTCCAACCTTGATACGGAAAATCATGAAGGGTGGGAGGGTTGGGTGTTTGCATGGAAGTGGAGATTTCAGGATTGGAGAATCCCGCTCCTAGGCTCTGCTCAAAAGTGGGAGTTATCAAGCCAGTACTCCCAGGGTAAGAATGAGAATGATCCCATGAATTATCAATGTACCCATCAAAGGATGGATACGCTCGGAGCATGGGATCCTGATTAAAAGATGGGAAGTATTGACTCTGATAATCTGAATGATAGGAGTAAGAATAATCCATTTCTTTAAGCAAAATAATTTTAATTCTCTTAGGCTTTAGCAAAATTCAGCAGAAAACTTCCTAGAGAGTTCTAATGTCAAAGCAAACGCAAATTCAACTGGATCTATTTTTAGTAGATTGTAGGTCTTAGAGTTATATGTTTAGTTGGTGGCCAAACAAGTTTTGCAAAAATTATGCTTCCTAGGCCAACCTTCACTGGTGCCTATAACCTACTCGCAAGGGATGGAAGTCTCAAATCGAGCCCACACACGAGGAACCGAAGTAACTTGGTGGATAGGCTTGTTGATTTCCGACTAACTTCCCTTGTGGTGCAAAAGAGGAGAGGTAGAAATTTATCTAGTGACCATATGTGAGGTGCACAGTGTCTCAAGTGTGCAAGCATACGATCGTGTTTTGATTTTTTTTGAAATTCCGCAAACAGGATCCTTTTGCACAATTTTTAGTCACAGATTTTAAAGTCCAACCTCTTAACAGTCCTAATTTTTTTTAAAGTGACCACTGAATTAATTTGATTCAAGCAATTTAGTGGTCTTAGATTTAGGTTCAATGCATATGCATGATAAATAATTAATGCTCAAGAGAAGACGTACCTTATTCCAGCTTTCTTCGTGCAGTAATGAATGCAGTGCAATAAAAATAAACTAGATGCTGCTCATTCAGTCCTAGATGATCGTCCTATAGATATGAAGCTTCTAGCAGGCAGTTCGATTTTTTTTTTTATAATAATAACAAACACACCTAATCTAACTAACTAACAAACATGCAGTTCAAACAATACTAGAATCTAAATAAATGGGAACACGCTCCCAAAAATACGCTCCCACATACAAGAGCGATAAGAAATGAAATGGCACTGGGAACACGTTCCCAAAAAAAAAAAACCCAACAAGGGTCTAAAAGACAGTAATTAACTTCTAATGTCTATCTAACTAAAATGTCTATCTAACTAAATCTAACTACGATCTACTGACTAAATCAGAATAGGCTTCTCAATAAGCCTATGTGCGTGGGATCAAGGCCCACATGTTCCTGTTTCTGGTCTCTAGGTGGCGTCAAGGTCCACCAAAAAGATCATCTCCGCCGTGCACGTTGTTCACCTTCAAAGTAGTCTCTTTGCTGCGCCTCGTCACCGTGTCAAATTCCTTGCAAAATAATAAAGATGATTAGATAATTTCGCAACTCAAAAGATTTAAAAACAATAAAGTAAATCTATTGCGTCTGTTGCCTCCCCGGCAATGGTGCCAATTTTGACAGTCGACTTTTCGCTTAGCGTTATAGTATTTAAGTGGTGGAAAAATCGACGAATCAAAAATAATGAAAATAACCACTCGTGGAAGAGCGGGTCGTGTCCACAGGGAGGCAATGATGCAATCAATACTTTAATTATTTAATGTTATTTCAGATAGTGCGAAATCCCTTTTCAAATTGGACTTAAAATGTGAAGGAAAGTAGATTTGCAATAACCTAAAAAGTTAAGGGTGTAAGTGCAGTTTTCCCTCACAGAAATCCTCAATAAAGTTAGGATGAATTAATGCAGTTTTCACGTGATGTGTACTAAAGACAATTAGTACTTAAATCAAGTCCAAAATCAATCTTTAAACTAGCCAATATGAATACCATGAAATTAGAAAGAACTATGAGTGCTTGAATGCAATTCTGCCATAATATAATAATAATAATAATGAAATTGGTGGCAGTGGAATTTCTAATTAAGATGGAAACAGAGCTTTCTTCCACTCTCTTCCTTGCGAGAGAGAGAGAGAGAGAACCGCGGGGGTCGATGAAGGGCTCAAGAGGACGGCGAGTGCAAGAGCTTTCCGACGGTGGCAGCGGTGGCGGCGGAGGTGGCCGAAGTTGGCCGGCGGAGGTGGCCGGAGCTCCGGCCTATTGACAAAGAAGGCGTAGCTGTTGCAGTGCTACCTGCGGCTGTGGCGTGCGGGCTTGCGCGTGCACGCTGGTGCGCGGTTGCCTGCCGACTGTGGTCGCAGATGGGCAGTGGAACACGCTGCTTTGTGGATGGAGGTGGCTGTAGTTGGTGAGCGCTTGAAGAGAGGAAGAGGCCTGCAGTGCTTGGAGGTGGAGCGCGCGGGCGGAGAGGGCGTGAGTGCCTGCAGCAGGGGCTTGAGGTAGAGCACGCTTGCAGCCGTGCATGCAGGGAGCGCGTGAGCATCTGCTGTGGCGTGGATGGAAGGTGATGAGGGACGCTGGAGATGGCGTGCGGGCCGGCAGATGGCGTGCGGGATGGCAGATGAGCGGTACGCGGGCTGCGGTGCGCTGGAGACGAGGAGAGTGCCAGGCACTGGCTTGAGGCGGCTCTGAAGAACTTGGCGTGCGGCGCCTACTGAGACGATGGGGGAGCTGAAGGGAGGCGGATCTGCAGGCAGAGGTGGAGTGCGCCTGTGGGTGCGCCGAGGGATGCGCCTGCAGATGGATGGAGGCAGGAACGCGGGTGAAGTAGGCGCGCTGGCAGGGTGGCGTGAGTGCCTGCAGCAGAGGGGGCGCTTGTTCTGGAAAAGGCGGAGCAGGCAGAGTCGCTGCAGGGCATGAGCGCCTGCAGCATTGGAGGAGAGTGCTGATGGTGCTTGGCTTGCAGGTGTGTGAGTGGGTAGGTGCAGGCACAGTGCACACGAGTTACACGGTGTCCACCCTCTTCCAGAGTGAAGCCGTTCCCCGTAAGGGGGGAAAGATTTCTCCCTGTGCACGCCGCCTTTTCTCTTTTCAAGTCCTCTCTCTCCCTCCGTGTGTCAATCGAGGGATTTGCAAATCCCTTTTTGTTTTTGGCCGGTGATCGTCAGAGAAGATTACCCAATGTCTGGCGGGGGAGGGGGGAAATAGTTGCGGCGGCTGTTTAGGGAAATTATCCCCCCACCCTTGTTCTTTCTGGGTTTTATTACCTACATATAAAAATAACAAAATAATTAAGTTATAGAATGTTATAAACTCAAATTATAAGGCATACAAATATTCTATAACTTAATTGTCATTATTAACACACCTAAACTATACGATTAAATATTCTTAGGCTTAATATTAGTCCATTTTATTGGACTCATCAATTACCATCATTAACCTGTGAATGTTTGGAAAGTTTCTAGGTTAACCTGTGAAAACACATGGGATAACCCACAAAAGAAACTTATCCCACATCAAAGCCAGAATAACTTATCCCATGTTAAGTCCTCTTAACCCAGGTCAAAATATCCTTCCCACCAAACAAGGTTAACCCCTATTTTGATGGGTTATCCCCCTTACCAAACTAGGCCTGAGATTTTGATCTTATTCCTTAAGGGTTGGGAGTTGAAGGCTCCTTGGTTTATGCTTCCTAGTTTGAAGGACTATACTTTTAAGCACAGTGTTTTACTTGGGACTGGCAAAACTTAGGCATTGGGGTAGTTGATAAGTCTACTTTAGTGGATTATTATTAGGTTGAAGGTTGTTAATCCACACATATTAGGATAGGCTAGGATGTACATTTACATATAGATAAGTGCATAAGGTCAGACTTGGGCTTATTCACATTCACTAGCAGTATGCATATCTTTAGGTCTTATAGCATGCATCGAATAATTAATTACATGTTGACATTATCCTGCACTATGCACATTCACTTGTTATATAAATAATTATGCTATCTTATTTGCAGGAGGCTATATTGGGAAAGAAATTCCCCTCGACCTTTGGACTTCACTGCAATTTAGCCATTCTTAAGAAGGTAGGTGCTACTTGTTAAGGAGGGTGGTCGACCACCCTTCCTTGTTTCTCTTGGTGTGCATACAACTACTTCCCTTCTCTTTTGAATTCACATGGATGGTCTTCTAAATGTTGAAGAAAATAAATCCTAGATACACATTTTAGGGAGGAGGTTAATGGGCATACCAAAGTTGGAAGGGTACCACTGAATTCAAGGGCCCTCCAACTCCATTAGATTATTTGCCTCCTTCCCCTTCCACTCAACTAAGAAGAAGAGAGGAGGAGAGGTCGTCCCCTCAGAGAGGTTGTCCCCTCTCCTCTTCTCCTCCCACCTCCATGCATGAAAGGCACAGCCCCACCAACCCCTTTCGCGCTAAACATCGCCATGACGTTGTGCTCGCGAGGCATCACCCCACTGATCGTGTGCTCTCACTATAAAAATAAATATGGAAATTTGATGGGAACACCATCACGAGCCATAACTAGCTCAATTTGATTTGATTAAGTCATTAAATGCTCCTACATAACCATCAGAAGATCATAATTCATTGCAAATCCTTTCTGAGAGAAAGACAAGAAAACATGGCTAAAACTGTAATTTTACCATCATATCTTGAATGTAGAACAACCACGGGTTTTCTCAGGGGTCAGATAAAGGTCAAATGGTCTTAAAAGTCTAACAAGTTGGTTATAACAGACAGAAAAGGGTTTTCGCGTGTTTTGAGAATTAAATGACTTCCGAAATTCTAAAAACAGATCCACTTAATTAACTGAGGTTCTAGTTAGGATAAAATTCACCTAAACCCTCTAAAATTCATAGAAAGATATTCTCTAGGATTTGGTATGCTTGATTTGACCATCAAAACTTATCTTGACCTAAAATAGAGCCACAGGTAGACTTTTGCCCTAATTTAGGTTTTTGCATAAATTACCTAATCAAACTAGGTTAAAACCAAAATCTAACTTCACCATTGAATTCCTTAAGTCCAAATTAGGTTTGTACCAATCTGAGATCATCTTGACCAAGTTTGCATTTTGGTCCAGTCAGACTCTTTTTATCACATTCAGATCCTTAGCTTTTTGAATTTCTTACAAATGGCCCCCCAGCTTTGTTGTCTTCTTCACAAAGAGGTCCCTGCCGCCATGAAATCCTAATCCTACAAACTTCGGTGACCTTAAGATGGAAAGATCTCTGTGATTTCTTGACGAATCCCTCTCAAAATTGAAAGAGAAACTCGCTAAGTAATTGCCTTTCAATTGAGCCCATCCAGGGATCCTAAATCTCCCTAGAATCCTAATGTGAACATTTTGATTGAGTGGGTATCCATCTCCGGTGAAGAACTCAAAGTTTCTAAGCTTGTTTTCCAAGCTTGGAACTCTGTCTATGGCCCTATAAAAGGACCCCCATGGCTTTGCGCATTCCCCCAGCAAGTTTTGGTGAGTCAAGCACATCTGATTCTCCTCCTCTGGCCACCAAAACCCTCACTCCGACGACCCTCTTAGGCCCTCCTCCTTCGGCTGTCCAACGACCAAATTGGTCGGGTCCCTCGACTCCTCTTTTCGTCACGACCCTCCCCAGCCAAAGGGAGGGCGTATCTCCATCTGCTTCGTCGTCGCCGTATCGTTGTCTTCTCCTTCTCCGACACTGGTCTACCACAACCGGTCGCCTTCACCTCTTTACCTCATCCCTATCTCTTTCTCTATCTCTCTACATCCTTTTCCCGCACTCACATCACACCTTCGACCACCGCTACACATTTGACCTCGCCTTCGTCTCCACCTCCAGTGACATCACCGACGAGGGTTTCTGCTTGCTTCACACACTCAAACCCATTGCCAACTAGTCCAAAACCTTTGTCATACTCCCCTTATCCAAAGCCCTAACCTATCGCACTCCACCGACCACCCAAAACACCCACCGAGTAACCCACCTTCACGCGACCTACTCTGTCACCGACCGACCACCTCCGTGCACCAAACTCCACGAAACCACCATGGTTGCACTCACCGTGGTCCGGCGAACCTTCTGAGTTGTTCTGACGTGGCCATCAAGCCGTATTCGTTATTTCAGGTATCGCCCGTGCCACCGTCATTACTAGAGCTCAACGCACACCTTGACGATGGTGTCCTTGCATCTTCCACCCCAGGAATCACCTCCAGGTGGTGTGGAACTACGCGCTCTAGGTCTCCAGGCCTTCAATGGCATCAACACGCGTTGCTACTGCTTCAATTTGGCGAGTGAAGTCCACTGCAGCCGTGTAAGGAATAGGGGGACAACTTTAGTCCCACCTCATAGAAGACTGAAGCCACCGCAGAGCATAAATTGAAAAAGTGCTGGTGTCTTATCGCCTTAGCATGCACAGGGGGTGAGGTCCCCACATGCACGCACACCCTCGCCCGCACTCATGCCTCGCAGGTCTAGGCTAGGTCCGTTTACTTAGATACCCGGGTCTGCTTTGGTTTGCCTGGTTCTGAGAGGAAGAAGAGAAAAAGAGAGGAGAGTGGGGGGGAGGGGGGTTTTGCTCTGCTGCCCTCTTCTCAACACTTGTGATCTTTGAGGGAGGCCTTTGCCTCTGCTGGTGTTGCTGAGCCCTGTGTTGT
This sequence comes from Thalassia testudinum, assembly GCA_037157565.1. Classification (NCBI taxonomy): domain Eukaryota; kingdom Viridiplantae; phylum Streptophyta; class Magnoliopsida; order Alismatales; family Hydrocharitaceae; genus Thalassia; species Thalassia testudinum. Next base: position 41,662,119 of record JAZHRO010000015.1, on the reverse strand, counting down.
GCCTTCTCTGAAGCTTAAGGAGGCAAAAGAAGAGAGAAAGAGAAGGAAGAAGAAGAAGAAGAGAAGAGTAGCTGGAGAAGAGAAAGGGAAGGAAGAGGAAGAGTGCCTTGGCATTTAGAGTTTCATTGGATGATCTCTGAAGGGAGTGCACTATGCACTCATCCTACGCTGAATTTAGATTGATTAGCATTATTGAAATATTGGACATAATCATGAGGGGTAATTGGTGATTCAAATCACCATTTTACCCCATTCTTTTTGCATTATCTGACATTCACTTTCATTTATATCATTATTATTTAGAGTTCTATTATCAATTTCTTATATTGTGTTGAATTACAATCTTGAGAACTATTTTTGCCAATTGCTCCCTATGTTTGACCTCAGACTTCATTTTTGATATTCGAGTATAAATACTATTTGTTTTTTGCACTGATTCGAACTGTACTACAACATGACGATTTTAAAACCCGATTTAGAACGATTAACAACATTGATCATTGCGGCTAGTGAAATTGCGTGTCAACAAAGAAATTGAAAATCGTGTATAACGAGTGTCGATCCATAAGGAAAACATCAACATCAAATCATTTTTTATTCGATCTCAGACATCAAGTTCGAACATCTCAAAAACCATGAAAACAAAATAACAAAGGGAAGGAATACGACCTGCAAAGATGGTGATGGAATTGCTTGATGCTATCACCACCAACGATGTGGTGCTCCCCCTCTCTGGTGTGGCGGTGATGGCAACATTGGTGGTTCCTCTTCTCCTTCTAGATGCTTGACATGGCGTGGGCACCATTGTGTGGCAAGGGGGAGGTGGGGAGGTGCCTCGTGCATGTAACCATTTAGCGTGGAGAGGGGACGGTGGGGTAGATGCCTCTCCCACCAAGGTCTTGGAGAGAAGGTGGATGTGTGGTGGTGGAAGAAGAGAAGATGAGGGTGGTTGTAGAGAGATGGAGAGGAAGGACAGGGGCAACCTTCCTCTCTGCTTTCTTCTTTGTGTCAGAATGAATAGAGGATGAAGTAGAATGCCACACCTTTTTATTTTTCTCCTTCCAAGATAGAAAGACGCCCCCTTAATTGCCTCCTCAAAAAGTGAATCTAAATGATCCATTTCTACATTTAGCACGTCATTCAAATTTAGAGGATTAATTGCTAGCAAGGTGATTTTGTAGGGAAGGACGCAGCACACGAGAATTAATTTGGAGGCGACTTGCCAAATGTGTCCTCATATGTTTTTGCAAATAAAGTAAAAGCAAACAATTATTTATACTACATAAGTGGGCACATTATGCTAAGGAATGTGAATATGACATAATCTCATTCATGTACTTATTCCATAGGTAGTTGCCTACAATAATGTATCATATAATGCAATATTTAATTAACTTAGGCCTACTTGTAGTCCATTCAAATGGACTTATCAAATGCCCCATGCCTAAGTTTTTCTAGTCTCGAGCAAAACACTATGCTCACAAGTATAATCCTCTAAGCTAGGAAGGATAAACTAGGGAGCCTTTGTCTCTCAACCCTTAAGGAGTCATATCAAAATCTCATAGTCCAAACCCAAAGGTACTCTTGTACCAACCAAGATATAGACTTTTTTGTCCTATTGGATTCCAATCAACTACTGCCTTAGGTCTCCAGTGTTGGTTTCTTAGGTCGGGAACTCCACCCACTAGGTTATACCAACTCGGAAGAATCAAGCATCTCATGTGTGTGCTTTTGTTGTTTCAGTAAGAGGACACCTGTTCTAATATTTCCTTGTTTACCTTGTATCTACCCCTTAGATCTATCTTCCAACCTTCTATAGGAGTCATTATGCTTTTGTGATCTCGTAGAGGGCCCTACACTCCAACACCTCAGGATGACACCGTAAGAGGCACCCTTGGAAGGTCCTATACTCCGACATCTTGTGATGACGCCGTAAGAGGGACCTTTCACAAGCTAAGCTTTTAAATTCTAACAATTTTTTGGAGTCCGTAAAATGGTGCCATGATGCATAATGTACGCACGGTACATGCAGAATTTTAGGTTTTATGGACTACTGCATTTGCGTTGAATCTGACCCGCAAGAGACTCATCCTAGATAAGTTTGTAGACTTCACGTTGACGATTTAGATAGGGATCCAAGTCTTCATTAATGCTTAGCACCCTCCAAGCTAATTCAGAGTACTTAGTGCAAGTGAGCTCACTTGATTCAAGAAAGTCATTCAATAATTAAGTGTGAAAGGTCCTAACCCTTCACTTCCTGTGCCTTTGACTTAGGCTTTGGCTTTTGGGTCTCATCAAGGACTTAGAGAACAATCCTAATCTTAGTAAATACATGAGTTTTTAAGCCTCTTACAAGCCCAAAGGGTCTGAGCCCAAGACTTATCTCAAATGCTTCAAAGGTGGTTAAGTACTTGTTTGGCCTAACTCATCTATCCTGGCTCAGATTATGAGCTCATGTTCACAATGTTAATTGCTTTATTTTCGTTTTATCATCATTGCATTTTTTTTTGTTAAGTCAAATAAAAATAGGAAAATGCAAACACAAGATGTAACTTGATGACCCCCCCCCCCCCCCACACACACACACATATATGCTTAAATAATTCCTAAATAATGTTAGTTTCATAGTAGTAAGGGCCTAATTGCACTTAGATACTTCATATTTTGCATTAAGGTTTAAACAACATGCATGTGGGTTATTTCTATATTGATAACCTATTTTTGGTTTAGAATGGTTATATATGGTTTTAATGCAGGCTGACTCAGGATGATATAGAGAGAAATGGAGACTAGCAGTGCTCTAAAGCTCACAAATGGAGAAGAAATGGATCAGAAATGGTCTTAGGAAGTTAGAAATGGTCAAAAATAGGTGGAAATGGTAGAGAACCTTGAAATCCTAATCCCAAGGGAAAAATGGTACATGTTCCACTTCATTCTTCCACCAAAAATCCATATTTATTGATGTGATATTATTCTTTGGAAGAAAATTAATCAAGAGTATTCAATTCCAATCAAATAAACTTGATTGATTCCCTTTCTTTAATTCTCTCAAGTATGAACTCACCCATTGAATATTCCCTTTACGTTCACATTGGAGGCACCTTTAGAAACCCTAAGAGGCCTTTTTCCACACTAATTAACATTTCAAAAGGGGTCTTGGACATACACCATCCCCCTTTCCAAAAATCATGTTCCTACATTCCATATTCTAGAATCCAAATTCCGAAATTCGTGACAACTTGATTAGCCCATATTTGTGGGCTATTTAAGTACCTAAATGTCTAGACATTAAGTTAATTTTAACATTTAGATAGTATAGATTAGGATGTAAATAAATTAATTCATATTTCTAGCTTAAGTGCATAATTCATGCATTTGGAATTAACCTAGGGTTGCATACATTTAATTAGTTAATTAATTAGGCGCACTATTTCAATTAATATAGAAGTTAAGGAGTTATGTATAAATAACCTTAATTATTTTATCATTTTTATTCTTCTTCTCCTTTGCAGGTAACTCATCCATCTCCGCCTCCTCCTCTTGGGCATCACATTGATTCTACGGTGTTTTGAATTTCAAATCTTTGTAGCCGTGGCTACAAAAGAGACGGAAGAGCTGCTGTTGAGGGGGAGGTCTCCACCCCTTTGTTCCTCACTGTGCTCAGACAACCTTGCTTCTCATCCATTCATACCACCGACCTCCCACTGCGGCAGTGCGACTCCACCACCGTGGGCGTGTGGGGTGACAACCCACATTGCCAAGAGTCCCTACAACTCCTCCTGCCTTACGCCATCAGACCCTGCCCACACCTTCATCTCCAGTCCACCCACGGTCCAACACCCACGCCCGCGCCTTCACTCCCAGCACCCACACCATCGTGCGCCATTTGCCCACCGCGCGCCTTCACCAGTAGCACCAGTGCACCCACCAGAGCCTGCATGCCCTCGCCTAGCGCGCCTGCCCACCCGCGCACCTTCACTAGCCTGCACGCCTGTGCCATCACCAGCCTACACGCTCGCACCCTCACCTCTAGCGCACCCACTTCCAGCCGCAGTGCACCTTCTTTCCCCCCTGCACCACCGCCACCTCTGCTCGCGCATAGCGCGCTTCCTCAGCGCCTCCCACCCACAGCAACCGTGCCCACTTCAGCCCGCACTCACCTCCCTGCATGTGTCCGTGCCTCATCCCCTGTTGCCTGCAGCACCCGCGCGCCCACCTTTAGCCGTAGCATGCGTAAGAGCAGCAGCAACAACCACTGCTGCCGCCACTTCATCTCCTCCGACCGGCTGCCACCGACCACCAACGACCATGCCATGACCTCCATGCACAGCCCCCACCACTGACGACCTTCTTGCGCGACCACGCCTCCAGTCGATCCTTCCTCTTCTCGCGCACGCCAAGGGGAGTTCTCCCCTGTTTTGCTACAGGAAACTTGCAATTAGTTATTACATTTCATTGCCATTGCCAAAGTCTCATTTTTTATTTCAATATGTGATATATTGAGTGAAATTGTGAATTCATACTCATGCTTTCTTATAATTGCGTGGCTTTTGTTATTCACATCTTTTGACATTGGTTTTGGATTAAGATGTGCATAAATTCTCTCTAATGCATGTCAATTGGAAATTATATAGATTCATCACATATTTATTGAATATTTCAGTGAGGAAAAATTGCACATATAACCTTACATTTTCGAGTTATTGTGTATCTTCTTTTCGTAGCATTTCATGTCAGATTTGACTATGGATTTTGCACTTGATTAAATGAATACGAGAAAAATATTCGTGATTTTATTGTATCATTGCCTCCCTGTGGACACGACCCGCTCTTCTGTGAGTGGTTTAATTTTAATTTTAATTATTTTGTTAAGCAGTTTTCCACCACTTTGATCCTACAATGATAAATCATCTTAATACATTATTCGAAAGCTTAAACCGACTTATCAAATGGTGCCGTTGCCGAGGAAGATGAAGCGGCAGCGATAGTGGCTTCTAGACTTTAGCTTTTTCCTAGGAAGTTAAAATCTCGTTTGGATGGGCCTTACATAATCACTAAAGTGTTTCCGCATGGAGTTGTGGAGATTAAAAGCCCTTCCTCTTCAGCAACTCCCTTTATCATCAACAATCAACGGTTAAAACCATACATTACTTTGGATGGCCATCTGGTTGACGAGGTCACTCTTGAGGAGCCTTAGCTCCTACCATTCTCTGCCTCAAGTAATATCTTCCTTTAACTATTTTTGTTTCCAATGAGGGCATTGTTTGAACCAGGCATAGGGGAGAGGACCTGAGGCATTTGTTTATAGCATGTCTACATTTTGCATTCATTCATGCATATTGCATTTACAAAAAAAATAAAAATAAAAAATATATTAAAAAAAAAAGAGAAAGGTTTTGAGCTTAACTGGCTAGGCCTTGCATTCTTAAGCAAATCAGAACTCTAGGTGAGACTAAGTTGATTCTAGGGTTGGACTTTAGAAGCTAAGTGAGCTACTAACTTTAGACCTTTAGGGTCCTTTATGGACTTAAAAACTTAAGTAGGAGTTAAGTTGCAGACCATTCCTCAAGAGGTTGAGGAAGGAAAGCTAGGGATTGAGTTAAAAGGTGGGGTAGTACCTGGAGTCTTGTTCTACCTTTTGGTTTACGGGCCGTTGTAACCCAAGCATCCAAATTTCACACACTTGGTCTTGTGTAAGTAAGTGATCACCTTAATTCCTTTCTTAAAAGAAATTTGGTTCTCTTAGTTTTGACTTAAGAGAGGTTTGAAAACACAATTTGATTGGAAGAGTTCTTGCCGTAGGAGAGGTGGAGTATATACTCACCTTGAGGATGCGATGATAACATTTTACCTCCTCGGCGTTTGTCTCTTAGGATATCCATCCTACTAGGGGCATGTAAGCGCATTGTGCGGTTCAGGTACCATGAGAAACCCTATCTCGAAGTGCCGATTGCCACAGGCCTGAATTCGCTTAAGAAATCCATGGGCGATACTTTCTCTTGGGGTCGCTATGGGCCGTGCTATCTCAAAGCATCGAAAGCCAGGTACCCTTCGAGGTACGGTGATGGGGATAATGAATCTGACACAGACGGTGTTGATAGCTGATCTGAGGTTAGACTTAGAGGAATCAAACAAAAAATATATATATATTATTAAAAAAAATCCTTTTTTCATTTCTAGGTTGGCTGTCACACCAACCTCAAATAACTCAGACCAATGCACATGCACGGATGCTTCAATCTCAGGGATCAATAAACCTTAGGGTAGAGTCAGAAATCAGGGAAACTTGTGCCTGCAACTTGTCTTTAACCAACCTAGTCTGTAACTTAGCAACTACTTGGGAACCTTAGGTCTAAAGTTTGAACTTTATATGTTTCTAAAAGAAGATCGATTGGGTTGGCTAGTCTACTTGGAGTGCTAGGTTTTGCTTGGATTTACTAGGGACTAGCAAAAACTAGGCATGGGGGTATTTGATTAGCTCGTATTTGTGGGCTATTTAAGTATCCAAATGTCTAGACATTAAGTTAATTTTAACATTTAGATAGCATACATTAGGATGTAAATAAATTAATTCATATTTTTAGCTTAAGTGCATAATTCATGCATTTAGAATTAACCTAGGGTTGCATACATTTAATTAGTTAATTAATTAGGTGCACTATTTTAATTAATATAGAAGTTAAGGAGTTATGTATAAATAACCCTAATTATTTTTTTCTTTTATTCTTCTTCTCCTTTGTAGGTAACTCCTCCGTCTCCGCCTCCTCCTCTTGTGCATCACATTGATTCTACAGTGTTTTGAATTTCAAATCTTTGTAGTCGTGGATACAAAAGAGAAGGAAGAGCTATCGTTGAGGGGGAGATCTCCACCCCTTTATTCTTCACTGTGCTCTGACAACCTTGCTTCTCATCCATTCATACCATCGACCTCCCACCGCGGCAATGCGACTCCACCACCGTAGGCATATGGGGTGACAACCCACACTGCCAAGAGTCCCTGCAACTCCTCTTGCCTCACGCCATCAGACCCTACCTGCACCTTCATCTCCAGTCCACCCACGCTCCAGCACCCACGCCACCGCGCACCATCTGCCCACCATGCACCTTCATCAGCAGCACCAGCGCACCCACCAAAGCCTGCATGCCCACGCCTAGCACGCCTGCCCACCTGCGCACCTTCACTAGCCTGCACGCCTGCGCCTTCACAAGCCTTCACGCTCGCGCCCTCACCTCCAACGCGCCCACTTCCAGCCGCAACGCACCTTCTTTCCCCCTGCACCTCCGCCACCTACGCTTGCGCACAGCGTGTGTTCCTCAGTGCCTCCCGCCCACAACAGCTGCGCCCACTTTAGGCCGTGCGCACCTCCCTGCATGAGTCCGCGCCTCAGCCCCCTGCTGCGTGCAGCACTTGCACATCCACCTCCAGCCGAATCCGTGCAAGAGCAGCAGCAACAGCCACTGCCACCGCTACTTCATCTCCTTTGGTCGGCCGCCACCGACCACCAACGACCACGCCACGACCTCCACGCGTAGCCCTCACCACTGACGACCTTCTTGCGAACCACACCTCCAGCCGATCCTTCCTCTTCTCACACACGCCAAGGGGAGTTCTCCCCTGTTTTGCTACAGGAAACTTGCAATTGGTTATTACATTTCAATGCCATTGCCAAAGTCTCATTTTTTATTTTAATATGTGATATATTGAGTGAAATTGCGAATTCATACTCATGCTTTCTTATAATTGTGTGGCTTTTGTTATTCACATCTTTTGACATTGGTTTTGGATTAAGATGTGCACAAATTCTCTCTAATGCATGTCAATTGGAAATTGCATAGATTCATCACATATTTATTGAATATTTCAGTGAGGAAAAATTGCACATATAACCTTACATTTTCGAGTTATTGTGTATCTTCTTTTCGTAGCATTTCATGTCATATTTGACTATGGATTTCGCACTTGATTGAATGAATATGAGAAAAATATTCGTGATGTTATTGCATCATTGCCTCCCTGTGGACAAGACTCGCTCTTCTGTGAGTGGTTTAATTTTAATTTTAATTATTTTGTTAAGCAGTTTTCCACCACTTTAATCCTACAATGACAATCATCTTAATACATTATTAGAAAGTGAAAACCAACTTATCACAACTCGACACAACTTTAGTATTTTAGACATGATGTTTTTATTTTAAATCTATATTGAGTGATTCAAGTTTCATTTGAAAGCAAATGTCAAGGGCTACAACTTTCTTTTTATGTAAATTAGGTACATAAGGTGGTCAGAAATTTCAAACAATTCAAGGAAACCCTAAAAGGTTGTTGCAACACTCTCTATAAATATCCTCTCCCTTACCTCCATAGCCACCACTTCAACCTTCTTTTCAAAACCCTAACCACCACCTTTATAGACCATATTGGATGTCGATAAGTCTTCCTCGAAGGTTGGGTACCCCTTCTCTCCATTGGTATCATCTCCATCTTCACGCTCGCATCCCGCATGTTTCATTTTTTCATGTAAAGACACATTCTTGAAGGTGGATCTTAGAGAAGGAGATTTGTGATAGATTAGTAAGACTTGGAGCATTTAGAAGTTACCACGAGGAGCTTCACACATAGAGCCATGCACATCTCGACGAGTTTAAGGGTTTCTCTTACTCTTGTTATCTTTATATTTTTGTAGAACCTTTTAAGTTATTAGTGATGATTATGATTTCCTTTGACATGTCATGCTTTCTTGCTTTATCTATGAGTGGCTAAATTCCTTTTCATGGATGAGTGAAGGGTTAGGATCGACATGTTTTCAAACATAGACGGGTTTGTTTTCGTTTGTATGGTTGTTAGAAAATCAAGTTGTTTCATGTGCACATAGACAAGCAAAGGATAGTCCAAGCCCAGGATCTAGTATCCGAGTTGGGTTATAGCCTTAGCGAGTTTGCATGGGATGAGACAATCCAAGGGAGAGCAATCATCAGAGATTTGAACTTATCTAGTTATCTTTTAATGGTTGATACTAATTCTTGAAACCTGCCATGAAGTCTCGCACTGATTAAGTTTCATTTTGTGCACGTACGTTTTTTCGTGTTTGCACTGATTTTGACTTTAGTTTTGTAAAATTTCTGCAGCAAATTCTAGGAGTCAAAAAATCACCAAATTTTGTCTAGAGTTAGGTACTGAAGTGGGGAAGATCTATACCAATATTCAGAGTCTAGTGCTTTATAGAAAAATAGATAAAATTCGTGCACTGACTGAGGGTCACACTAAAAACAAAATGTGAAACTTCTGACTTTTCTAATTTTTAACGAGTTACATACAATTTCGATTTATGTGAAATCAATGTCTATCTTTTCCCTACTAAGTCTAGTATCAGGGATAAATTTGGTATATTTTTTGGGGGTTCTTAGGTTTAGTGTTTGGTGTGAATAGAAAGAAGGGGTCAGAACAGTTCTCACTTGCTTGGCTTAGAACAATCCAAAAAATCAGAAAATATTCTCAAAAATCCAAAAAAAATTTCTAATCTTGTCTAACTTATCATAAAACACATTCGTATAATCTCCCTAAGGATTTGACTCGGCTTGTAGTTTATGCAACATAATTAATTTAGTTTATGTTTCAGTGTGCGATTTTTATAACTTGCATGCGACACACGATAACCTCCCCCCATGCCTAAATCTTACAATATCCTCATTATAAAATGAAGATAAAGGGGGAAAGGGGCTAAAAAGCACCTAGGAAAAGTAAAATTTCTTATTCTTTTGCAAATGTTGGGTTGCCTCCCAACAAGTACTGCATTTAAGGTCAACACTCGGATTGCAGGGTACTTGTAAATCAGGTTCAAAAGACAATTGATGAGGCCCTAAAATTATGCGTAGGAAAGAGGGACGAGAGAATAGATAGCCCAGGATGTTGGCGAGCCGATGATGGAGAGTAATGCCAAATGCTTGCCAAACTAGAGTGGGAATGAATTTCTCTTGGGCCACCTTTGGAGGTCTCATGTGATAGATGTGAGTGGTGACCTCCAGAAGTGTAGGGGGAGGATAACAAGGATCCTTCAATAGGAGAGGGTGAAGAGTTGCCCCTGGGGTGTGGAAGGAAAATAATCCACAACAATGATCCACACCCAACAATCCACTCTAGGAAGTAATGGTCTGATATTCCCCTAAAGTAATGGAAATGAGTAGGGCTTTCAACCAAGTGTTGGGTAGGGAGTATAATTCTTTAGGTCGTGGAATGGTCATGAGATCTAATTTAGGTTTGGTCGATTCAGCATCCCTTCCTAACAACCTTTCAAGTTCCTCAATATCCTCCTTAGTAGACCTGGTGATTGTTTCCAAATCTACCTGCATATCATTGGTAATCTCATCCAAGTATGGAGTCCAATTTTGATTTTCTTTGTTAAGCACTTCAATATTTGACTCCTAGTCAAGGTTATATGATGGGAATTGGATGTTCTCAAAAGCAACTAATTGAGGATAATCTTTGTAATCATGATACTCATCCCCGGGCTCTTTTTCTTTACTTAAATCCTTTCCAAGGGTTATGGGTGATTTCTCATTAAACTCATCAGTTGCTTTCTCATAATCCATTGTTTCTTGAGGAGGATTGGTTTAGAAATTCAAATCAAGAAGGAATCCTGATTCCACTAAATCCTTGGTGTCCTCAGAGGATAAATCCTCAATGAAGATATATTCCCCCTGAACTCACTCCAAATCCTAAGGCTGGGTTCCTCAAATATTTCCTTATCTCCCTCACATATCAACTACTCTTCAACCCAAGGCAAGAATTTTTAAAAATTTTCAAATTCAGATCTAAATCCCTTAGAGTAGTCTATTTGGGGTGTAGGTTGCTCTAAACTCATGCTAAGGTCGTCAGACAGACAGAAATGAGACATAGATGCCCTAAGGATGAGCTCAGGTTGGTTCACTTTGGGTTGCCACCTTTCATAATTGAAATCTACCTAGATAGCTACTAATTTCACATCTGCCCATGTTGTTCCCTAACCCATTAATACATGGACCTCTCAATGAAGGATCGTCTAGCATGGAGCGGTCTAGATAAACCTTAGAAAAGTAGCTATACTACATTAATGAATCCCCAATATCCCCCTCCAACTTATGGCATGGCTTTGTTAAGGGTGGTGCATCTAGCGTGGATGAGTTCAAATTATCTTTAAATGGGAATTACAAGTGGTTAATTTCCTTGAACAAATCATATGCACTATCGACATCCTTGTTAAGGAAATTCACTCCATAAGAAGCATCCACATGACCTCCTAGCTATTCATTTAGCCTGTGATAAAAGATCTACACGAGTTGCCACTTGGGCCCTTGTGGTGTGGACACTTTCTTAATGAATCTTGGAACCTTTCCAAGCCCAATGCAGAGGCTCCCAAGGTTTTTGGGAAAATGTGATAATTACCTATCTAAAAGCATTGGTATGTCCAATTGGAAACATTTTCTTTAGATAGGTGCTTTTCATATTAGCCTAATTGTCAATTTGCTTTCCAATGGTTTAGTACCAATAAGCACCTTATCTTTGAGGGAGTGGGGAAATAATCTCATAAGCATTTGCTCTTCATTTATGTTCCTACCCTTGGAGGTCTGCACCAAAGTGGTCAAGTCCTCCAAATGCTGAAATGGGTCTTCAAAACCAAGCCCATGGAAATGTTTAATCAAGCTCAAAACTTGGGGCTAGATTTTAATGTCTCCATTAGGGATGATGACTACTAGTCTCTCCCTATAATTCGAAGGATCATAAAAGTCCTTTAGAGGCTTGGGTCCTGGCTGGTTCATGCTATCAAACCAAGCTTGCATTTGTTGTAGCTAATCTAGCTACCTCTGAATAAATTCAACTTGGTTAGGAGTGATGAGTTTAATTTATTAGACACTTAATTAGCTTAAGTACATTTAAATCATGCATCATTAGATTGCAAAAAGAATAAAGTAATAGTTTATCTTAATTAAAAGATATGTTGTTAGAAACTTCAAACATATATGTTTATGTAGGGACATGTATGCAAATATCTAAAATTCAACCATCATCTCCATCACCAGCAGTGCGTTGGCTCTTGCTGGCTTCCTTCTCACTGGCCTCAACAGATCAGTCACCCAAATCAGCAGAATCCCACGCAACGACTTGTGGCACTGCCTCATCGCCAATATTGTTGGAGACGATCTCAGGGAGGAACCAAAAAGACGTTCTCAGCATTTAAAAAGAGGAGGATGGCTGGAGGGGGGAACACATCTTCTTCTTCCTCGCTCTCCACCATGAAGAAACGTTTGCACCGTGTGTCTCCTGCATGCACCATGAGTTGGGCATGCCCTATTTCCTTCACCACTGACGAGCACACGGTGACAGTGTGCACTCATCAAGCACCACCAGCCACCCTGCCTCTCCCTCACGGCCAGAAACCACGTGCATCCTCATGCACCCCCAGCCACAGAGCAGTAGCCACATGCCCTTGCATGCGCCAACCAAAGTGTAGCCACACCCGACCTTGCCTACAGCCGCAAGCATTCATAGCGCCTTCCACTCCCTGCCTGCACGCAAGCTGTGCATCCCAGCCTGCACATGTGGGCTCACCAGCAGCAACAATGCACCTGTGCTTTAGCCTGAGCACAAGCATCTACGCTCCCTCCCACGCGCACACAGCCGGCCTTCTTCTCCTTCTCTGTCTTCTTCTTCTTCTTCTTCTTTCTCTCTATTAACCAAAAGTACCCAAAAGCCACCAAAACACAGCCATCAACTCTGGCCATGAAGCTTCGCGTCGGGAACTCCATCGGACTCGCCTTGACCCCACGAGGGCAGCCACACCCTCTGAAGGACGACAGCAGTCTCCACGTGTCAGCGAGCCACCGTCGATCATCCTCATCACCGATGCCAACTCCAGTCACCGTTCTTCGACCATCCTCCCCCAGGCGTCTCTCCTCCAGTCGATCCTCCATCTCATCGTGTGAACATGGGGAGTTCTTCCCCTGTTTTGCTACAGGAAAAGGGCCAATTAATATTTATGATGAATGACATTACCAAAACTTATTTTTCTGATTTTTTATTATTAAATTGAGGTGAAATGTTAGCATTATACTTATTCTTTTCCATAATTGTTTAGCTATTGTAATTCATATCATTTTGCATTCAAATTGGATCAAGAATGGCATGCAATTAAAAATTACATACCTTGCCGCTACACGTGCATCATCCATGTATTTTTAGGAGCTTAGTTCTTGATGTGAAATTTACATAAATAGCCTTGAACTTCTCATGAAATTAAAAGTGTCATTCAGAGCAACAAATTCATTAAATTAATTTCCCGAATGTTTCTGCAAACATGATCACTCGATACTCGTGAATTTATTGCATCTATTACTCCCTGTGGATACAACCTAATCCACCATGGTTAGTTTTATTGATAAATATTTTTGTTCGAGTTTCTTTTCCACCACATGATTTCACTGCGACGACATATTTTTCTGATACAACATCATCTGCAAAGTGAAAACACCCAATCAAGGAGGTGGTGGTGGTTGGTTATTGGCCATTGGATCTACTTTGCTAAAACTCAACCTTTCCCTAGAGTGGTGTTCCAAAGGTCCTTTGAGTCCAGGATTCAACAACCTTCTACCGTGCATACAACTTTGGAAGATATGGAGGTAATGCAAAGGAAAATAGGAGGGAGAATATGTGTGTGCACAAGAAATTCAAATAATCCACTAGCCCTACTTGTTGACCCTAGGACCTAAAATATTAAAGGAGAGAATCAGCCTAGTAATAATTCCATCTATTACTTTTGAACTGATCCTGCCAAGTTGAGTACGGGTGTGTTGAGGAAGGTTCTTCCTAAGGCTCTCACCATAGATCCTTGAATACCTCTCAACCATGATCATTTGACACTAACCCATAGCTTAGACACCATATCTAATTCAAGAGATCAAGGTAAATTATTGATTAAACCTTTTCAGACCTTTAAAACTTCACTCAATCATACCTAGGGCATGTCTACTCTCTCTTTTAATATTAGACTAGGGTTGTATTGTGCATAGGATGAGTGAGCGAGCGTTAAGGGGTTGGTGCTCTTAGTTAGTCCAATTTATGTACGAGTGCAAAGTGGTAACCATTCCAAACAAGGTCCTTTAATTTTTTTCTCCAATGTATTTTCTGGTTTGGCCTTGCTTAATCAACTTTTAGGCCTAGTTTGGTAAGGGGGATAACCCATGAAAGTAGGGGTTAACCTTGTTTGGTGGGAAGGATATTTTGACCCGGGTTAAGAGGACTTAACCTGAAATAAGTTATTCTGGGGCTGATGTGGGATAAGCTTTTTTTGTGGGTTATCCCATGTGTTTTCACAGGTTAACTCAGAAACTTTCCAAACAATCATAGGTTAACCCACCAGGATAACCTTTATGACTTCCAAACAAAAATGGATGATAACCCGCTGCAAAAAAGTTATCCCATGAAATCCATCCCTCCATCCAAACTAGCCCTTAGGGTTCAAATTTTTAAGTTAATTCAATCAAGGTTCAGGGAGCACACAAGTTTTGAGAGCACGTGTGACAGATATCTTCCTTTTAATTCAAGTAGATACGGTAAGCTCTAAAAATAATTTACACCTTAAAGTTTGAAACCCTAATGTAGGCAGCTTCTAAAATGAGTAGTTTTTAATTTACCAAGTGGTGCGGCCCAAACAATAACGAACACTACTTTCATGCACCACTCATGCAATAGGGTTTGAATTAAGTGAATTTTAATGATTCAGAACCCTAAGGAATGGTTCTAAGGAAAACTTGCAATCCAAAGCACTCAAGATATATATATATATATATATATATATATATATATATATATATATATATATATATATATATATATATATATATATATATATATATATATATATAAAGGGTTGCACTTATCGGGCTTTCTTCACTAGCACTTTACTCCTGTCTAGTGATAAATTCATGTTCATCATCATTCATAAGCACATTTCACACCTAGTTCCTAAGTATTTTGCAATTGCACTACAATATTAGGAATGCATTAGGCATTTCTGCATTTTTAGGATCATTGCATGAATAATTAGCTATTTGTGTTGTTTTATATGACTGTATATGTTTTTGGGTTTACGAGGGTTTGTGGGATCTAGATTCATCATCTAAACCCTGATTAGCCAGGAGAAAAGTAGAAACTCTAGTAGAAGAAGAAAGAAGCTCCCTCAACTCCAATTTAGCTCATTCAACTCTAATGCAGCTTATCTCAGCTCAGCTCAACTCAACTCAACTTAGCTATGCCCTAACCATTTTGGTGCCACTATGCCCTTAACCACCACTATGGTTGGCACCAAAAATGCTGAACCATACCCCTTCAATTAGCAGCACCTATATCCTATCCTCTATCCTATAACCACCACCTAAACTACCACATCTAAGCCCTCCATTCCATCCACACCAACCCTCTCCTCCCCCACAATTTTGGCACCAACTCAAGGTGGTTAACCACCATGGTTGGCATCACCTTAGCCAACCCTTCACCACCATAACCACCCACCTTTCTTCCCTATAAAACCACACCATAACCACCACTTTAGACCCATCCTTGGCATATCATTCTTCTGCCTTAAATACCTACCATAAAACTTAGAAGAAGAGGGGAACATGGAGACTAAGAGGGAAGCATCACCACCCCCATCTAGTCTCTACACTCCCATTCTCTCTCCCTTGGAGCCATGCCAAGGAGGTCCACCATTGGAGTATGGCTAGGAGGAGGAGGGTGGATGTCCACCCTTGCTTGCTAGAGAAAGTGAATATAATCATCACCAGGAGCAAGGAGTTCTTCTTCAAGTTCGGGAGTAGCCACACTTAGAGTGAAGATCGCCTCAGGCATCATTTTGGAGCCTATCACTACTACCTTCTCTTCACCTTTGTATTTCTATTTTTGTAGTAGGTAAGCTTTCCTCTACACTTGAGAATTACTTGTGTGGAACCCTTCCACATAGGTGAGCTTCTAAAGTGCATTATTGTGTGAATGCTTCTTCATATATATATATAAATTCAATTGTCTTTCAATTCGAGTTCTTATAAATTCTTGCTTCTTTAGTTTCACTGTTATTTACACTACCTTCCTAATTACCCTAGGCCACACTTGCCTAGGGTGAGTTTAGGAAGGTTGGGCTTTATTTTTGCATTTCATTTGTGCATTTTCAAAAACCCTAATTCCTTCTTATACCTCACTGGGACAAGATCAATGCTACAGCCAAGAGAAATCACCTAGGTACCATAAGAAGGGAAACCCATGCAAAGGAAAGCATGAGTAAAGGGTACCTCCTAAAGGAAGTCACTTTCATTTACCTAGGGAAGTTGGAGAACTAAGCACTAGCGTCTTGCCCTTTGTCAAATTGACAAGAATGTTGATGGGAACACCATCATGAACCATAACTAGCTCAATTTGATCTGATTAAGTCATTAAATGCTCTTACATAATTGCCAGAGGACTGTAATTCACTGCATATTCATTCTAAGAGAAAGATAAGAAAATCGGGTTAAAACTGTAAATTTACCATCATATCTTGAATGCAAAATAACCATGAGTTTTCTCAAGGATTAATTAAGGGTCAAATGGTCCTAAGAGGCTAACTAGTGGGTTAGAACAAACAGAAAAGGGTTTTTGCGTGTTTTGAGAATTAAATAACTTCTAAAATCCTAAAAACAGACCTGCTTAATTAACTAAGATTTTGGTTAGGATAAAATTCACCTAAACCCTCTAAAATTCATATAAAAATATTTTGTAGGATTTGGTACCTTCAATTTGACCATCAGAACCCGTCTTAACCCAAAATAGAGTCCTGGATAGACATTTGCCCTAATTTTGGTTTTTGCATAAATTACCCAGTCAAACGAGGTTAAAACTTAAATCTAACTTCACCATTGGATTCCTTGGGTCCAAATTAGGTTTGTACCAAAATTTGGGCCCAAGCTAAGATCATCTTGACTAAGTTTACATTTTGGTCCAGTCAAACTCTTTCTATCTCATTCAGACCCTTAACTTTTGAATTCCTTACAAATAGCCTCCCAACTTCTTTGTCTTATTCACAGAAAGGTCCCTCCACCATTATCGCTCAAGAATCCTACTCCGACAAGCTTCATTTGGAGAGATCTCCTTGATTGATTGATGAAATCTTCCCAAAATCAAACCGAAGATTCTTTAGGAAATTCTCTTTCCAATGGGACCATCCTTGGATCCCAACTCCTTCCCAAAAGCTCGTGCGAACTCTTTGAAGGAGTGGGTATCCTATTTGTGCCTAAGCTCCAAGGTTCCCAAGCTTGTTTCCAAGCTTGGAACCCCCTCCTAAACCCTATAAAAGGATCCCCAGGGCACGGCCATGCTCTTCAGCTAGGTTCAAGGCCAAAAAATCTCTTCTTTTGTCTATCACCAGCCACGTCCAACCTAAGCTCCGACGGACCTTCTTGATCTCTCTCCTCTATGCCTCCAAGGGTCAAATTGGTAGCGCAGCAACCTTCCCATCTTCCTCCACGTCTCACCGGTCACAGCAGGGGCCATCTTCCCCTCTCCTCGCCGCCGTCCCCCTCACGGAGGATTCATCTTCCCCGACACCGGCCGACCAAAGTCGGTGGTGTTCTCCCCCCTTTGTCTATTAGATTAGGGTTAGATTAGATCGTTAGCTCTTTTAGGTTAGTTTCTTACCCAAAACACCAAAAATAACCCCTTGACTATGCCGTTCACTCTCATTGTCCCTGTCTCCGGTCGCTCCTCTAGTGAGGCGCCCCGATCACTACACTCATCCACACGCCTCGCCACAACTCCCAAAAGCATCCTGTCCCTTCGTGCAAAAAACCCCTATCTCTATTCACCTTCCAGTCCACCCGAACCCTCCACCAAACAAACCCATCATCTCCTACCTATTCCGCCTTCGCCAGCCACCTATACACATCATCGCAACACGCCACCACCACAGTTACATTCCATGACATCCGACGAAGCTCCTAAGCACTTCTGATGTGGCTGTGAGTCTGTGTTTATGTTTTTAGGTACAGGACCTTCATCCGCCATTAACGAAGAGCTTCAAGGAAGCCTCAAGCTCGCTTTATGTCTCGATAGCCCTAGGTGGAAGTCCCAGGTTGTGCGGAATTGCCTCAGGCACTACCCCAGGTGGTCAATTGGACGCCTGGACTTCATGAGCTACAACAATTGAAGGAAGGAACCTTGCAGCTGTACGCGAAGAGGAATTGTGGGATTTAGTTCCACCTCGTAACGTGAAGAGTGCCCGCGGTGACTTAAATTATTTTTCTGCATAAGGCTATTCGCCTCGACACATAGGGGTTGAGGTCCCCGCACCCTCACGTGCCTCGCCCGCGACACTTCACCCGCGAGCCTGGTGCACCTGAGTACCCGCCTAAGCTTGTCCACTCCTCGGTTATTACACCACGCCGGTGACCCTGGACCCAGGTGCGCTCCTACCCGATAACCCGACTACCCTGACTGGCCCTGGGAGGGTTGAACCTAAGAGGAGAGAAAGAGAGAGAGAGCGTGGAGCAAGGGAGGGTTTTGCCCTGTGCGACACTTAGCCAATTCTAAGATGGCTGCCCTCTATTTGTGAAGAAAGAAAGAAGTCTTCACAGAAGAGGAGGAAAGAAAGAAGGCCTACTTAGAAGAAGGGAGAAGAGGCTGAAGACAGAAGGAAAAGAAGAAGACTCATGTGTAAGAAGAAAAGAGAAGGCACAACTGCAGAAAAGAAGAGGAAGAAGAAGAAGCCAAGGAAGGAAAGAAAGAGAATACTTAATATCTGATGGTTAAGTCATCTAGTCATCAAACCCGACGACTGATTTGAGGCTTGATACTATTGATATATTGAATACATAATATATATGCTTAGCGAATAATTGGTGATTTAAATCACCATCATTTTAGCTTCTCTAGCTTTTTATTGCCTCAAAATATATGAGAATTCATTGAATATCTAAAAGTACATATTAGTATTTATTGAATATCATTTTGTAGTTTAAATTCTTGTGCTCATTTACATATTTATTGAGATTAGTGTGTGAATTCCTATTTGCTCCCTGTGTTCGAACTCGGATTTCATTTGAGTAATAAATGTTACTTGTTTTTCACGCTGATTCTATCTACACTACAACACAACAATTTAAAAACCCGTTTCAGAGCGACTAACAAATGTCTATTAGCTCACTATCCCCATGCCATCACTAAAAAGGACAAGTTGCCTTCTATAGCCACCTATCACAAGCCCAAGATAGGACTGTTAAGGAGGAAAATGACAGAGGAATCATGCTTTAGAAGGAAAACTGTTACTTAATACTAACCCATGGATCTGCAACCCATCCAATTGGAATAATAGCTTGCCTTTCCTTTCCTTTCTAATGTGTTCTATGGGATCCCCTTTTTAAGGACCCACAAGACGACTGTCTATGTGAGAGCGAAATCGAGTTTTTAAATATTGCATTGCAGTATAGTTGAAATCTCTTCGAAAAATAAATGAGAATTTATTACTCGAAAAACTATGAATCCGAGGTCGAACACGGGGAGCAAATTGGGATTTAAAAACTAAGAACACAACTTCAATTTAATAAAATGTGATGTTCAACCAAATTATGAAGCAATAGAACTAGTTTCAATGTATATAGATGCTAAAAAATACGAATAGAGATGTAAAAAATTAGATGCTTTTGGGCTTTCTCTTCTTCTTTCTTCTTCTTCTGATGTCTTCTTCTTTCTCTTCTTTCTGCTCTTCTTTCTCTTTCTCTGACTTCAGCCGAGCCTTCTCCTTCCTTTGCTTGAGCTTTCTTCTTCTTTTTTCTTCTTCTTTTGCTTCCTTTGCTTCTGACATTGGCTTCTTCTTTCTCTTCTTTCTCTGACTTCTCTTGCCTTCTTCTTCCTTCCTTGGCTTCTTACTCTTTTCTGCCTTCTCTGCAACAGTGACTTCTCCTTCATTTTCCTTAGCATCCTCTGCAGCTTCTTCTCTTCAGCCTTCCTTCCTCTTTGTAGCTTCTGCCTTCAGATTTCCTTCCTTAGCCTCTCCTTCAGGGTCCTCTTCCTTCTTCAGCTTCCTCTTCCTTCTTCCTTCTTCCTTCTTCAACTTCCTCTTTCAGCTTCCTCTTGCTTCTTCCTTTCCCTGCACACAAGTGCAAAACCTACCCCTACCCCTCCCTGCGAACGCTCTCTCTCTTTTCTTTCTTAGGCTCGCTCTCCCAGAGCCTTTCCCAGGTAAACGGGTCGGTTCAGCGCACCTAGGACCAGGCACACCGGCGTGGGTGATGCACGAGGAGTGCACAGTAATTGGGTCAAGTAGCCAGGTCCGCGGAGGAGTGAGTCGTAGACGAGGCATGGATAGGTGAGAGGGACCTCACCCTATGTCAGGAGGTGATAAGCCCCTAACACAATTACAACTTATATCGCACAATCTGCTCCAAAACGCCCGAGGTGGGACTAAAAGTCCCACCCGCTTCTTCATGCGTGCCCGAAGGGGTCTTCACTCAATCACTGCAGCTATGAATGCTGGGTCTTCAATTGCAGGGCACAACTTGTTCACAAAGGTATTCTGCGCTTCTGGAACCTGTAACCTGGAGCAGGGCCACCTGATGCAAGCTTCGCTCCTCCAATGGCATATAGAGGTCAAACCCTGTTAACACAAATACGACCTCATGGCCTTGTCAAAACGCTTAGGAAGCTTCGTCGTGACACTGCGAAGGTGGTTCGGGTGTTGGTGTGGTGCAGGACGACCTGGGCGTGTGTACCTAGGTCGTTCTGTCGTCGTGAAGGTGGGGTTATTCGAGGGCAGTGTGAGGGATGTGCGGCGGTCAATGGAGAGGGGGAAGATGATCAGTGGACGGAGGCAGAGCTTCTAAGGTAGTTGGTGAGGCATGTGGGTGTGTGGAATGGTGGATGCGCCTCGCCGGTGGTTTGCCGGAGGTGAAGAAGGTGAGGGTGGTCTATGGTTGTCGAGGTTTGTTTAGGAAATAAAGAGAAGAGAGAAACGGACTTATCTGCGAGTGATTGGACGAAGGGGGAGGCAGAAGGGCAGACGGCACATATCTACCATCGTCAGAGATGAAGGCCCTAAGATGGAGAGGTGACAATGACGAGAGGGATGTTGACGCGAGCGTAGGTAGGGCACGACGCGGAAGAATGAGGCGGAGAAGACTCTACCTCTGGTATGGTGGCAAAGCGACGAGAAAAGGGAGGAAGAGTCATCGGAGCTTGCGAGCTTTTTGGCTAGAGGGGGAAAGGAAGAATTATGGGGTATTATTTGACCAAAATAAGCTTAGGATGGTCGGGAGGACTTGGGGCATCTTTTATAGTCGCAGGCAGAGGGCCTTGTACTTGGAAGACAAGTTTCTAAGCATGACAACCTCGTCGGACTTGGAAGGTCGAGAGACACCCATATCTCTCATGCGTTCGCATGAGAGATTGGGTGGGAATCAGAGCGCCTAATTGGGTTCACACGGTCGAGAATTCCTCAGAGAATCTCCCTTTCAAATTTGAGAGGGATTCTCTGAGGAATCAGGGAGATATCCCTCTTGAATCCTCACCAGAGTAGGATTCCTCCACTGTAATGGCGGAGGGACCTAATTGCAAAGAATGACGAGGAAGCTAGGGGGTCTTTGCAAGGTTTTCAAAAGATAGGGGCATAAAAGTAATTGGGTTGGACTATTTTGCAAAGTAGGTCAAGGTGAACTCTCCTTGGGTCCAAATTTTGGTAAAAACCTAATTTAGACCTAAGGAATCTAATGGTGAAGTTAGATTTTAGGTTTGGCTACATTTGATTAGACATTTTGCACAAAAACCTAATTTAGGGCAAATGTTTGACTAGGACCCCTATTTAGGTCAAAATAGGTTCTAAAGGCCAAATAGAAGGTTCTAAACTCTAGAGGATATTTTTCTATGAATTTTAGAGGGTTTAGTTGAATTTTATCCTGACCAGAACCTTGTTAAATTAAGTGGGTCTGTTTTAGGGTTACAAGAAGTCATTTAATTCCCAAATCTCACATTAACCCTTTTCTGATCAAACCAACCCACTTTTTATCTTGTTAAGACCAATTGACCCATGTTTAACCCCTGAGAAATCCTGTTGTTGTACTGCAATGGTAAAATTATAGTTTTACCCTTTGTTTCTTACTTTTCTTTCAAACCATTTATTCCCTGAGTTAGGCCCTTCACTTGGTTATGTAGGAGCTTTTATTCTCTTTTCTAGGTCAAAATAAGCTAGTTAAGGCTCATTATGGTGTTCCCATCAACGACTTAGAAGGTTAAACCAGCTTGCTCCTTAACAAGCGACTAAGTGACCCAAAGACCCTTCACCTACCATTGGAAATGACTCAACTGGAACTAGTCTAACATTTTTCAAGGGACTTTCTCACATCGTAAGCAAATTCCACATGGCTTCCATAAAGTTCACTCTAGCACCCGCAAGATCCTAGAAGAGAAAAGGAGGAACTTGCTTGTCTAAAGAAAAAAACCAAGATGCATGAGGCTTGTGAAGACCTAACAAGTCAAAGAAGTTTTTCGCCCCCATCGGTAGATAGGATGAATTTAAATAACCACGTTGCATATCATCTCAGAGTTAAGCAGGCACACCTAGTTGGAAGAATGGAACTACATTAAGAAAACTAACACAAAGTCTATTAGAGAAAAGACCACATTAAACTATTTACAACCATATATCATTAGAAAAGTGTTGGTTGTTTCTTTTGGTTATCACTTTCAGCCCATCGGGTTGCCTAAACCCCATGGAGAATTATTGAGAGGCATGTTCAATACGCAATACAATAATCTTTTTAATAAGACACAACGCTATTTGATTACATTCCACCTTCTTGTAACTACTACCACACAAAATATCTAAAGGAGGCAGTATCCCTCTTTCTGGCGCAAACTTATTTAATTTGTGAAACTAGTAAATTTCTTGTGTATGTGGTGTGTTGAACTTTTATACCCTAAAAATATTAATGGAGGACTATGGTTGTGTTTGGCCCAAGGATTAACCATGGGTTAAGGGCACTATAGTTGGGCAACGTAACTGTAGCTAGTAGGATAAGTTCAAGTTTGGGTATGAGAGAGGGATTGCAATGGCTACAATAATGGCATTAAAAGTGCCTCGCTGCAATGCAAGGAGTCCACAGCTGCGGGATGTAACAAGCCGCAGGATGTAACCTAATGAGGCATGCATCACAAATATCGATGCATTCTCATCCATTGTCCCCACCTCTGGCCAAGAAGACGTCTTCATTCTCCATTAGTTGTGGAGCATTACGAGTGGTCTCAAGCATGGGGCATTTCTCTGTCAAACCACTATGTGAAGGTCCTATAGCCTTTCCTTGGTAGCTTGCAGTGGTGCTGACACCTCGTTTGGAGAGAGTTTGGTGAATACTTTACTTTGAAAAAGCATTGATTAGATTGTAACTGTGATTCGCATGACTTATACTCTGAAGCAACTAGTGGTTGCATGGATGACTCCCCTCCAATGTCCCCTCCATCCCCCTTTATTTATCATCGTGAGATGCCTCCCATGGTAG
The DNA here is from genome assembly GCA_037157565.1 of Thalassia testudinum. Lineage (NCBI taxonomy): Eukaryota > Viridiplantae > Streptophyta > Magnoliopsida > Alismatales > Hydrocharitaceae > Thalassia > Thalassia testudinum. The sequence continues at coordinate 41,638,578 of JAZHRO010000015.1, read as the reverse complement.
AGTCATTGAGCGATCCCTACCCTTAGGATTGCAGGAGCATCTCTCCTCCCCTTCCCTCCCATCACATTCGTTGTGGTCGAAAGCATTCCATGATGTTGAGGAAGACCTCCTTGATGTCGCTCTTTAGTTTTACGTTGCTACTGTGGTGACCCAGCTCACACGCTGGCAGTCCTACATCGCCAAACGTAGGTATGATTCTCCCATATCCCTACCTGCTATACCGCGACCCCCACGAGCATTTGGGCCTAAATGGCAGTCCAATAAGACCTTGCCTCCCCAACCACCATCCACGATACCTAATCCTCGAGTATTGTAGATATGGTCCCCCCCAGTCATCGTTGACCCTACCCATTCATCGGTTCAGGCATTGTAGATCATCAACACTCGTCCATTCAAATCTGTGTGACCCCATGTCCGAGCTGATCCTCCAATCCCGGGAAGAATACCCCTCTAGTTCCCTCATTAATGGAGACCGATGTTCTGACCCCCCATCGAGCAGTCCTTGTCATTATACCTTACGCAGGCCATTAGAAACCCACCCATTGGCTACGTCCACAACCCCAACATCTTGATCATGAATTGTCCTCGACACCACGACTGAACACCCCCTCCGTTATAGCATCCCCCTACCCACCTCCACCTGACTGAATAGAGAAAGAGGCACCCAATCGTGTGTTCCTGATTGTTAAGAACCCACCTTGTGGTAAGTCACACTGGTAGAGACGTTCAGAGGTTTGAAGGGTGGGTGTGCACGAAACCCATAACCCATAGTCACACTATCGCAACAAAGTCTTCCTCGGTGGAATATGACTAGGGACCGACCTATCTTCCCAACTGGTACATCCCCTAATGATGTCCACATCAAAAACATCCTTTCCTTCCATCACTAATTTCAATCTGAAGCCTCCCCTGCAATTGAATACCAATGTGCAACACCCCCTGCCCTACATAGAATGGGTTAGTCTATCATGTTTGCTTTAATTTTCATAATATTATGAGATGCAGTGTTTTAATTGAGCTATTTTCATTTAATTTGTTTTCATTATTTCAATGCATTAGTTAAATTTATTTCAAACCTTCCACAAGTAGTTTACCGCCAATCTGACTGGTGAATGTTGAGACATGCACCCCTTGGTGGTTTCATTTTTGTTGAAATTGGTTGTCATTATTGAATTTGTGAAGAATTTTGAGAATATCTGATATAGGGGTAAAAGGATTTTTACGAACATTGATAACAATGGGATGAGTAGTATAGGTTACTCGAGTCGTAAACTTCACACGTATGACTTGATAGTTGGTCTAATGTAGATGTATTAGTTTTGGATGACCATTTTTTAAGGTAAGCATAGATTATATGTTTATGACCAATTGTTAAGAATAGATTATATGTTTAGGCCAGAATGCTATTTACTTTACGTCGTCTTCTGTATGTGGGCATATAAATGGGTTCAATTACTAGTTCCTTTTTTTTGTAATGTTCATTTTATGTATATGAAGTGAGCCTTTCCTCTCGCATTTGGTTACCTATGAAAGGACATCAAATCATTGGGTGCAACCTATTATACTAGTTCTAGGTGGTCATTATGTTTCGACTAGGATTTCAGGTGGGATATGCTAAATTGTTAGGACTTTTGTAGACACATATACAATGCTATGAAATCTGAACTAGTTGTTTAAGCCAGTGGATTCGATGTTTGTGTGTAGAGTGTTAAATTAAAAAAGCATCAAATAGATTCATTCCTTTGGTTCAACCATGCACCATAAAACCAAAGATCGAACTGACGAAATCCAACTTACACATTTCTATAAATGTGAAATGAACATAAATAAATAATCAACTTACACAACACATTAGTGCCGGTGTTGATATATATATTTGTTGTCTCTATGATGGACATAGGTTAGAAGTCAACAAACCAACATCACCTCTTGATTGTTTATTTAGACCCGTCTCATCCAAGTTGATAGAGCAAGTTAATTGCCAACAAGAATTTCCCATAATCGTGGTTACATTAATGAACTTGACATGTCATGTTCAATGATGGGAGTTGAGTTACATTGCTATGCTCATGAATGGGATAGTTTCATTCGTGTCACTAGCTGTTTGGTGGGGGAATAAAATGTTCATCATATGAACCTTGCATAGGGGGGAAGTTTTTTTCTAATGGGTAGCCTAACACTATCATATAAATTTGTACATCACTCCAAAAGGTTGGGAATATAAGAAGTGGGCATCAATACTGGTTGGATTATTTTAAATGCAGAAAAGGACCTTGTACTTAAACCAACTGGGTATAATTTCCAAATGAGTCATAGATCGATTTCTCCAATTTGTTGTCGGTAAATCATGGATTTCTATTTAAAAGGTGAGAGCAGAAGTTGTGATTTCTAGTAATTATCATGCATATGGAGCGAATATGGAACAAGAAGGGAAAACATGGGCTTATAGGAATGATTATATTGGATATGGTCGAGAAGGTTGGAGTATGTATAGTGTTGATGTAATTTATGTTTTTAGGATACTTGTGAAGTACTTGTAGTCCTTCTCACCCAGCAATTGTGGAAATCTTAAAAAAACATGGACTTAAATGATGACATCTTCGAGGATGGATGGTATAGTGACGAATATCCGTACATGGATTGCTCTCCCAACCAAGTTCGCAACAGTCCAATCATTAGCATACTTGTCCTGCAGGATCGCTCCCAAGGTCAAAGGGCCATCTACGTTAGCGATGTCATTAATGCGGAATGCAAGGAGCTCGTGATGAGGGACGAAGACGCATCGCTTGGATAATGGAGAACACTAGGGGCCCACTTGGAATCGTGAAAGATACTAAGGAGAAGAAGCAGTACATAGGTAGTACATTTAAGATGTCTAGTTGGGATCGAATCACACACCGCTTTAATGCATTATTTGACATGAGGGTCAACAAGGACTAAATACAGAATAAGTGGAAGACTTTGAAGATTCAGTATAGCAAATTCTGGCAATTAATTGTGAAGAGTGGATGGGGTTGGGACAATGAAACTCAACAACAAGTTCCCCCTTATCTAGAAGCTTGTAATGAGGTTAGTGTAAGGTATTCACAGTTGCATTTGCGGTCGAATTCATCATATATACTTTCTTACTAACATGTTGCAAACTTCTATTGACAGTTGGAGGACAAATATAGGAAGTTTTGCAATAATCCTTTCATGTTCTATTAGGAGATGCATACCATCCATGGCGATGACACCATAATTGGTGATCGTGTTGTTCGTAGTACTTGAATATTCGCAAGTGATGTTCGTATAGTACACACTCCGACATATCCATTTAGGTGTTATCATGGAAAAGCACATTTGGAAATATCTACGAATCAGAAGAGGAAGGAAGTGGTTGAGATTCTAGATGATGACAGTGACGAAGAAATTTGTGTACTCCTTTACGTGGGCAACTTGGAAGGAACTCTCGAAGTTCATCAAGCTTCAAGAAAGGAAGAGTTCTGGTACATCATCCGATAATGCTCAATTGGGCCGGCTGATTGTGGAGACTACAAGCGAGTCGATTAGGTAGAACCTCGAGTCTAATCCTGTTGATTGATGGGAACACCATCATGAGCCTTAACTAGCTCATTTTGACTTAGAAAAGAGAACAAAAGCTCCTACATAACCAAATGAAGGGCCTAACTCAAGGAATAATCTATCTGAAAGAAAAGTAAGAAATAAAGGGTAAAACTACAATTTTACCATTACAGTGCAACAACAGGATTTCTCAGGGACTAAACATAGGTCAAATGGTCTTAACAAGATAAAAAGTGGGTTCGTTCAATCAGAAAAGGGTCAATATGAAATCTGGGAATTAAATGACTTCTTGTAACCCTAAAATAGACCCACTTAATTCAACAAGGTTTTGGTCAGGATAAAATTCATAGAAAAATATCCACTAGGGTTTATAACCATCAATTTAGCCTTTAGAACCCATTTTGACCTAAATAGGGGTCCTAGTCAAACATTTACCCTAAATTGGATTTTTGTGCAAAAATCCTAGTCAAACATGGTCAAACCTAAAATCCAACTTCACCATTAGATTCCTTGAAACCAAATTAGGTTTATACCAAAATTTGGACCTAAGGGGAGTTCACCTTGACCTACTTCGCAAAACAGTCCAACCCAATTACTTTTATGCCCCTAGCTTTTGAAAACCTTGCAGAAACCCCCCTATCTTCCTCGTCATTCTTTGCAATTAGCTCCCTCTACCATTACAGCAGAGGAATCCTACTTCGGTGAGGATTCAAGGGGGATTTCTCCTTGATTCCTCAGAGACTCCCTCTCAAATTTGAAAGGGAAATTCTTTGAGGAATTCCCAATTGTGTGAACCCAATCTCAAGCCCTGATTGCCACCCAATCTCTCATGCGAATGCATGAGAGATTTGGGTATCTCTCACCTTCCATGTCCAGCGAGGCTGCCCGTGCTTGGAAGCTTACCTTCCAAGCACAAGGCCCTCTGCCAGAGGCTATTTAAAGGTCCCCTAATCCTGTCGATCATCTTTAGCTTGGTTTGGCCGAAGACAACCCCTCAAATTCGTCTCTTCTCCTCCGGTTAGACACCCAGCGAGCTCCGACGACCTATTTCTCCTCCTCTCGTCACTCTTCCACAATACTAGTGGCAGAGTTGTCTCTACCTCCGTCGTCTGCGTCGCGCCATACCTACGCCCACACCAGCTACCTCCTCGTCGTCGCCGTCCCCTTCTAACTGGGATCTTCATCTCCGGCAGTGGTAGATATGTGCCATCTGCCATCTCTTCCCCCTTCATCCATACAATAGATTAGATACTTCCCCTCTCACTTCTCTTTATTTTCCCCCTCTCTATTTCTATTTTCACCCCTCGACAACCACAGACCACCACCATCTTCTCCACCTCCGGCAGACCACCGGTGAGGTGCTTCCATCACCCCACGCACTCATCCACCTCGCCAAACACCTCAGAAGCCCCGCCACCTTCCACTGATCATTTCCCCCCTCTCCATTGACCGCCACACTCTCCACATTCTTCCCCCAAACAAACCCATCACCACGGCCACAGAACGACCTAGGAATGTACGCCCAGGCCGCCCCGTGACACGCCACCCACCGAGCCATCTTCTCCATGCCACGGCGAAGCCTCCTGCGTGTTCTAATGAGGCCGCAAGGCCATGTTGCTTGAATGCAGGTTCTGACCTCTACCACCAATAGAGTAGGCTTGAAGCTTGCTTGCAACCTTCACCTACTGCCCCAGGCTTCAGGAAGTAGGGTCCCAGGTGTGCAAGCTCCCTTCGCGAACCCCTCAGGCCAGCAATTAGAGTCCCAGAACTCTACAGCATCAGCAATTGAGAGTGATCTCCTATGGATGCATGCAAGAAAGTAGGTGGGACATTTAGTCCCACCTCGGTAACTTTAGAGGAGGTGAAGCGGTATAAGATGAAATTATGTCAGGGGTTTATCGCCTCCTGACACGGGGTGAGGTCCCACTCGCTTCCCCATGCCTCGTCTGTGATTCACTACTCCGCAGACCTGGTAGCCTGACCCGATTACCTGTGCACTCCTTGCGCACCACCTACGCCAGTGTGCCTGGTCCCGGGCATGCTGACCCGACCCGTTTACCTGAGAAAGGCTCTGGGAGAGCGATCCTGAGAGAGAAAAGAGAAAGAGTTCGCGGGGGAGGGTAGGGGTAGGTTTTGCACTTGCAAGGAAAGGAAGAAGAAAGAGGAAGCTGAAGGAGAAAGAGCCACAGAGGAAGCTAAGGCAAAGAAGAGCCAAGGAGGGAGAAGGCATGGCTGAAGAGAAGGCAAAGCTGAAGGGAAACTTAAGAGAAGAAGGAAAGAAGGAAAGAAGAAGAAGAAGAAGAAGAAGGAAGGACGTAGAAGATAAAGAAGAAAGAAGCCGACGACAAAGAAAAGAGAAGCCAGAAAATAGCCATAGAAAGAAAGAAGGAAAGAAGAACAAAGAAGCCAAAGAAGAGAAAGAGAAAAACAAGCCAAAGAGAAGAAGCAAGAGAAGAAGAAAAGTCAAACACTTTTATCCAATTCTTCCCAATTTCTCTTTTATGCTACATTTTAGTATTCATAAACTCATGCTTTACATTTTGAATTAGATTTTAAGTAGTTTTAAGTGTTCAAATTGCCTTTATTATTAAGATTAGTGCGTGAACTCCATTTGCTCCCTGTGTTCGACCTCGAACTTAAACTTCGAGTAACAAAATTTATTTATTTTGAACGCTTTTTCGACTGTACTACAACGCGACCTTTTTAAAACTCGATCAAGCCCTCCCAACATGGATCCATTAGGACATATTAGGGATGCCATAGGAGCTTTGCACCAAGGCAGGCCAAATATGGACCCTGTCAAGTTTGCTAGGTTGGTAATGGTATTTGAAGATCCTTCAAAGAGGTATCCTTTCTTCGAGATGTTGACAATGCCTGAGTGCATATTGAATTAGTGGTTGGAGTAGCAACTTGCAACTAGGAAGGATTAGGTCACTTCTGTTTATTTCCTCTGTATTATGTTGTCGTAGTCCTATTTTTCTTGTATCTTTGTATGGCAATCTTCGACATGTTATTGCGATGTTGTGACATCTTCTTCGTGTCGATGAACTTTACTTGATGAGTTGTTTATGGAAGTGCTATGAGGATGTAAGTGGTATTATAGTGCATTTCTGTTATTTAATGTTGTGAATTAGTGGCTTCTACTTCATACCCATGTTCCCTCTATGTGCGTGTACAAAATGGATCTACAATGATATTACAAGCTATCCCGTGCATGTTTGTCGATTGCTGCGACGAACTTGAAATTTGTGTTAGGTTTGCTCGAAGCTAATGATGATGTTGGCACTTGGACTCGTCCTCCTCTAAAACCAATGCATACAATGCCAATGGGAGGGCACCTATGGATGTCGAAAATGATGCAGGACCATGAAGAATGGTCATATGACTCATTTCATATGCATCTTGATGCACTAAAGTCATTTGTGGAGTTTTTGTAGAACCATGGAGAATTACAAGATTCAACTAACATGACCACCATCGAGCAGGTCTACATCTTCTTGTTCTCACTGAGCCATGCAGCCTTGAATCATGATCTACAAGAGTGGTTTCAACATTTCGGTGAAACAATCAGTCGAAACTTTAGATCCGTTCTTTATGCTATTTTATGTTTGGAGCTAATGTTAGTTCGGCAACCAAAAGCAGGGACACCACCGAAGATCATTGATAATCGTAAATACTACCCATATCAAGTGTTACTGTTTGGGTTCGTATCAACATTCTATTTACATTTGTTCAACTATATCTGCTAATTTGACTACTACAAATGTAGGGAGTAATTGGTGCTATCGACAGTTGTCACGTCAAGACTTGTGTATTGAGGCATGAGTCAAGGTATCATAATAGGCACCTAGAATCATCATAGAACATCATGAGTGATGCATGGAAATTTGTGAGAAGAATTAGGTTTGAAAAATCGCATCATTGTAGTCGTAAAAATCTGAATCAAATACAATTTATAACCGAGACTGTGAGTCCTAGGTCGAACTCAGGGAGGCAAACGTTTGATCTGGAAATCCACGTTGAGTTATTTATTTTTGGTATTTTCTTGATTTTATAAGTTTTATGTAAAGAGAAAACAAAGCTGAGGAGCAAGACTAAACTAAGAAACAGAATGTATATTGAGAAAGAAAGATAGAGAAAATTGATATTATAAATAAATAGTATTTTATTACAACTAAAATGAAGAAAATAAAAGAGAGGGGGCTAGAGGAATCTCCCAAGGAAATTACTTGGCGAGACGATTGGCTTGGTGGTGACCTGGATGACAAAGGTAGGGAGATCAGACGACAGGGTGAGGTGTAGGAAGAAGACGGGTAGAGGGAGGCTTATGCTAAGCTAAGTTGGAATCTGGAATGAGGGAAGAGGGTTCTAAACTAAGGGAATGGGGGTGAGGAGGTGGAGGTGATCGTCTACTTGAATGGGGGTGAGAGGATGACCTTAGGGTCCCTTATGAAGGTGGTGAGGTGTTGGAGGAATATAGGTAGGAGAGGGATTTTTATACTCTAATAGGACACTTTAGGGCCTGGGAAGAGAGTGTGGAGCTTTAGGGAGGCTTCCTAAGCTCTAGAGAGGGTGGAGGTGAAGTAGGTAGAGATTGGTAGCAAAGGGAGAAGTTATAGGCCTTTTATAGTGGTGAGTGTAAGTACCTCTGTTTTGGTGAAACAAAATTATATTTTATTGTGAACTAATCTTTCAGGATCATGCTCGCACAAATCAAGTCAATTATCCTCTGTGTGGATCAAAGTGAAAATTATCTTTAGTCAATGTAATTCTTTTATATTTCTTGAGTCTAGAATTACTGTAAGAAACCTCAAGATTAAAAGACAAACCTTTTTAAATCATAAAATAAACATCTAGATAGTATTAATCGATCAAAATATAAGATTTTATCGATCAAATCAATTAACCAATCAAAATAAGAATATTGATCGACCAAATTTTCCTAACGGTCAAATCCAATTTTCCTATAATTGATCGACCAATTAAATATTTGATCAATCAGCAATTGATCGACCAATTAAGTTAATTGATCGATCAAAAAGAAAATTGATCAACCAATTAAGTAAATTGATCGACCAATTTGGTTCAAATGATTTTTCTCAACATTCCAAGAATGCTCCATTTTCACTTATAAATAGGGCTCGACACTCCTCATTTCAAAACACACTTTCAAAGAGAAATCCATTTAGAAAAGAGCTCTCGTGCTTTCTCTCAAAGTGCTACTGTGCTTCTATTTTCACGCTCTCCAAAGCACGCCAATTCGAACCTCTGCAAAAATCCAATTTGACTTTCCTTGAGGTTCCATAGGATCATATTATTTTATTTTACTTGTTGCTTTGATTACGGGTCCCATGCTGTTGGGAGAAATCCGTTGTAGTTATTGTTCTTGTGCTTCTCTTCAGATTAGTAAGAGAAGGGATCATTGTAAGAGATTGTGCCACCCTCGTTCAAGTGGTACGTTAGTGGATTGATTACCGTTGCCTAGTTGGGAAAATCCTAAGCTAGGAGGCTTAGGTAGTGTTTTTACCGATTTCGATTTCCACTATAAATCAGGTGTACTTTGTGCTTAATTTGTGTATATTGTGGGATTGCTTTTTTTGTGCCATATTTTTATTATAATCGATATCACACTTGATCTTGTGTCTGTGGCCAAGTAAGATCCGCAGGCAAACTCTCAATGAGGGGAGGGCATGGCTAGTGGTTGGTGCATGAGGGCACGTGGTGTGCATGCAAGAAACACACGAGGTGAACTCTTGTGCACTGAGTGTGCTCTACAACAAGTTGTGCTTGCATCCATGTTCTTCGCGCGCGAGGAGTCAGTGGGTAGCAGCTACAAGGCGTGCTTCGCGTGTGTCTCATGCGCACTGCTCCTTGGCAAAGGGGAGTGTAGGCCATTGGATCACAATCGAACAGTCATCATAATGCAAGAATTTCACTTTTAAAATCATGCATAGTGCATGTTCGAAGATTGTCGGGACACATGGCTCAATCTGTACAATTGATCACGATTTAAATCTGCGCTATCACGCACTCCGTGATAATCACTGGTGATGTGGCCACATCTCCATTGCTCATCTGACATCGAATGACTGAGTTTGAGAGTGGAGGGGACAAATAGAGGGAAGCAAATCACGACTTGAATGCACGTCGCATGTTTGAGAGTGCTACTTCGTGGCCTCTGAGCTATCCAATGGTCGTGATTGAGCTTAACTTAAGAGGAGGGCAGGCGACGTGGCTTAATCTTGATAGTTGGATCTTCATCCAACAGTCAATGATGCATGAGAGATGTTCCTTCATAAATGTGAGGGCGCTAATAAGGGGGTGACGTGGCTTGTTCTCAACCATTGGATGAGAATCTAACTGTTGAGATTTGAGGGCGCAGATGAGAAGAGGGGCTGCAAGCAGCTGTGATGGACTCTGGTGGTGCCAACTAGGCCGTCCATCTTCTTTTGTTCATAGGGGATGCTACAGAGGTTCGATCGGGGTGATTTCAGAGGCATTAGTCCCTAATTTTCACTCTTATACCATTCGTATGGTTGGATTCTTCATCTAAACCCCAATTAAGTGTCCCTCCATATCTTGGTCATTAAAAGGAAATAAATTAATAAACAAATTTTGAAAATTATTCTAAATGCGTGATGTACTATTATGCATTATTTACAGTGCTAGATGCATCTAATTAGCTTAGGAACCTGCATAAGTAAGCATTTTCTCATAACTTATCATATGTCTATCGCACCCCCATGCCTATCTTTTGCTAGTCCCTAGCAAAACAAAATGAAAAGATTTCTGCACGAATAGAGTTAGGATCCGATTACTATGACATTGGTCATTTATCAACGATAGGAAGTTCGTACCTAGGATCTAGAGTACAAAGACTCAACAGTACCTAGGGTGCCTGCCAAGATGCTGACAGCTCAAGTCCTTGCCTTTTTATTATATATATATAATAATTTTTTTCTTTCTTTTCATTTATAATTTTTTTTTGGACTTTTTGTTTGAGGTTTCAGAGCAGCTTTCTACGGCTACCCAACCCACCTACGACTCGAGATGACCTAAAAGCGTTTAAGTATCTTATTATGGAGAGTGGTTGACTCATTAAACGGGCAACCAAGACGGACCTTAGGCATCTATAAAACCTAGGTGACCTTAAGGAAAAGTGTTTCTGCCTAAAGGTCTATCCCATCGATCTGTAGCTTTCTCCCTACGCTTATTTTTAGTAGGGTCAACACAAGGGTAAACCTAGTGTATATCTCTCTTAGCTATTGCTACTTCCCCACTTCTCCTTATTCCTGGGATTTATTTGTACGTTTTCATGGGCTGGGCTCTAGATAATCAGCAACGGTGACTCACGACAACTTATCAGCTATACCCATGCAGTGAAATGTGCCTTATTATTATTTTTATTCTCCTTTCTATATATTTATAGATTTTTCTTTTTGGGTGTTCTCTATTTTTTTCTTTTTTTCTAAGTAGGTGACTTCTTTGGTCTAAGATGTATCTAAAGGCAGTAGCCAAGAAGATTAGGTCAAGTGGCTGGGCTCTAGACACCCAGCTATGATGGGTTACCCATAGTAACGTGCCAGCCATACCACACTATTCTATTTATTAGCTACCTAATTTCCACTATGGTCACCCATAAAATGAGTCAGTGCTAAAGTGTGTAGTTGCTTAGACTTTAAGGGCCCTTCAAATCACAGGGTGGGTTGATAAGTCATATACTTATCATCCCAACTTATTTTTCTACTTGACGTATATTTTAAAATGGCAAGGACTTGAGAAAAAGGTCTACATTTAGTGGACACCTTTGTTGATTAAGTCAGTAGAGTTAAAGAGTATCTATCCAGATCTTATTGTATTATTTCCTAGGGTTGACAACTTCTAATGCCTAAGTTTTATTTTCCTAAATATATATAAATATTTTTATTTGTTTAGATATAAATAAATAGAAAATAAATGAGAAGATTCTATGGAGCTGATAGAATTAATTTAGAAATAAATATCCACCCCCCATGCCTATCTAATACAATGTCCTCATTGTATGGCATATGCACGTGAGAGTAGGGTAAAAATGATATCACCCGAATTCCATGACGAATTTGATCAACTTTTGAGTATGTACAACCTATACAAAGTGTTGAATTTAGTGCCTTTAGTTGTGCACAGTCCAGCTAGGGTCAGCTCAAGGTTAATGCAACCTTGTCTGAGATGGGATCAGGTAAAACACGGTCAACAAAAGGTTTTAATCGTTGTTCGTTGTCCTTAAAGATATTACCCGTCTTTGGGTCAAAGATCTCAATGGTTCTATTTTGGAAAATCCGAGTTATAATATATGGGTCGTTCCACTTAGACCTAAGTTTGCCAGGAAAGAGCTTAAGTCTAGAGTCAAAAACCCAGACCTTCTGGTTTGGCTCAAAGCTCTTGCAGGAAATCATTTGGTAATGTAGAGATTGGTCCTAGCCTTATAGACTCTACCATTTTCATATTCGTCATTTCTAAGTTCCTCCAATTCAGATAATTGGAGTTTCCTAGTTTTCTAGTTTGGTTTATATCCAAATTGCACTGCTTTTTTACCTAGAATGCTTGGTGTTCAATCTCTACAGATAAATGGCATGCTTTGCTGAACACCAAATGATATAGGGACATGCCGATTGGCATCTTATATGTAGTACGGTAGGCTAGGTCCAATCTTTTCTATCCGGCCAAACTATTTTCTGAAGTATGTTCTTAATCTCCTTTTTGGAGACCTCAACTTGTCCATTTGTTTGGGGGTGGTAAGGCATGGAAATCCTATTATTCTCCTCGTACTTTTCCAATAAATTTTGAAATTGGGTATTGGTGAAATGTGTGCCACCATCGCTGATGATGGTCATTGGTATCCCAAACTGACTAAATATATTCTTACGGACGAAGTCAATGACCACCTTGTGGTCATTGGTTTGGGTGGGAATTCCCTCGACCCAATTGGACACATAATCCACTGCAACTAATATATATTGGTGTCGAAATGAAGGGAGGAAGGGTCCCATGAAGTCAAAGCCCCACACGTTGAAGATTTCGATAGGCAGGCTCGAGTTTAGGGGCATTATATCTCTCTTGGTTATGCTCCCAAGAGCTTGGCATCGGGAACATGACCTTGAGAAGTCTTCGGCATCTTTAAATAAACATGTCCAATAGAACCTAGACTAGAGAATTTTCGCGACCGTCTTCTTACTGGAAAAATGTCCAGCACACATAAATGCATGGCAGAACTCGAGTAGACTTTGGAATTTGTTTTCCAGTACGCATCGATAAATAATCTGGTCAACACCGATGCGATACAGTTCAGGGTCAACCTAGAAGTAATATTTGGCCTCAGATATGAATTTATCCTGTTATTGCTTGTCTAGTTTTAGTGGACCTGACTAACAGCCAAATAATTAACTATGTCTACGAACCAGGGGGTTTGGACACCTGAGACTATAAGGATACTCTCATTCAAAAAGGTGTCAAAAATCAAGAGTTCCAAATGAAAAGAATTAGTTAGGATTCTCGAAAGATGATTAGCCACTACATTTTGCGCTCTAGCTTTGTCTTTGATTTCTAAATCAAATTCTTGTAACAAAAGAATCCATCTAATGAGATGGGGCATGGCAACCTTTTTGTCCAAGAGATGCTTCAAGGTCAAGTAATCTATATAGATTATTACGTGAGATCCTAACAAATAACCCTAAATTTCGCTAAAGCGAAAACTACAGCTAGCAATTCCTTTTCAATAATCGTGTAATTCCTTTGGGCCTCGTCTAGATTTTGTTAGCGTAGTAAATCATTGAGGGCTATTTGTCTACTTTCTAACCCAAAATAGCCCTAACAGCAAAACTACCATTTTTAATAAATTGATCATAATCTCGAAAGGGGCTATCCAGATTGATGGTTGCAATACTAGAGCACTGGCGACTACCATTTTTAATAAATCGAATGCCTTTTAGCATGATTCACTAAACTTAAACGACTGGTCTTTGGCTAGAAGATTGCTCAAAGGTTTAGTAATCTTGGAGAAGTCCGTAATGAATCTTCTATAGAAACCCACATGGCCAAGGAATGATCTAATTTGTTTAATCGACATGGATTGGGGAAGTTTAGCAATTACATTAACTTTTGCTTTGTCAACTTGAATCCCTCTACTTGAGACCACATGGCCTAAGATGATTCCATCTTGGGTCATAAAGTGGATCTTCTCTTAGCTAAGAACAAGTCTAGTCTTAATGCATCTTTTAAGGATCAGTTCGAGGTTAGCTAGGCAGGAATCGAAAGAGTCACCAAACATGGAAAATCGTCCATGAATACTTCTAGACAATGACCCAACATGTTAGAGAAAATGGCCAGCATGCACCTTTGAAAATTTGCAGGTGCTTTGCAAAGCCTAAATGGCATTCTACAAAATGAAAAGGATACGTAGGGACAAGTGAAGGTTGACTTTTCCTGGTCTTCGAGATGGATTGTGGTAGGCATATTTTCACGAGGAAAAATTAGGATTTTGGAGAACTTGTCATCGTAGTCGCAAAATATCGCTACCAAATAAAATTTATACCGAAACTCAAGATGAGCTCCGGGTCGAACACAGGGAAGCGAATGTTTGGTTTTGTGAAATCCGCACTTCGATTTTATTTCTTTTTGTTGTTGTTATCTTTTGAAATTTTTTTGGTAATTTTTATAAGGCAAGAGATCAGATCAACAAAACTTTATCTAACTAATCTACTTGCAAAATAAGAGAGAGAGAGAAACAATCATATATATGTTTGAACAAGTGTTTGCTATAATGGAAGAAGTTGCAACTATACTAGAAAGTAATAAAATATAAAGGTGAGAAGAATCTCCCTCGACAATCGCTTATAGGACGACTCACTTTGACGATGCCCTGAACAAATGTGGTAGGAAGCTGGACGAAGGAGAACGGCGTCGAAGGAAGGAGGACGGGACGAGATGGCATCACAACGAGAATCTTCTTCCAGAAAGGTGGTGGGAGGATGGTCACTGGATGCTCCACGAATGGGGGTGAGAGGCGGGAAAAATATTTGATTTTCTACTCTAGAGGAGCATCCCAGGCTCGGGACAAGCTCTCTCTAAAGCCTTAGAGGTGGTGAGGGAGAGAAAGGAGGAGATGAAGAAGAATGGGAGGGGTAGGGGTCCTTTTATAGTGGAGGAGTAGAGGCTTTTCGCACATGGGGCAATTAGTAACGTCCATAAATATCACTGAAGACCCACCATAGACGTCGCTGAAGACAGCTCAAACGCCTGCACTGCTGCGCTACTGGCGCAAGCTTCAGGTGCTCGTGTCTCATGCTGCTACACTAAGCGCACCTGTATGCTGAGGTTGTGCCATGCGCTTGCTGGTGCGTGCTCTGTGCTGCTGCTGGTGCCCATACGTCACGTTGCATGCACTAACGCACTGGGTGTGCCCTTGGGCAGCCTAGATAGCGCCACTTGGCGTGATCTATGCCGTCTAACTTCTTTCCTTTGTAGGGGCTGCTACAGATGTCGAATTGAGTCGATTTTTGCACCGTTGGGCTGTGATCATTGACCTGAATCCATCCGTGTGGTCTAATTTGTCGTTTGAAGCTCCTAATTGTGTCACATTTCCTCTTGGCCATTGATCTTCCTCAGACTATATACAGTGCTATGGGACTCTAATCAAGGCGATTTCAGAGGTGTTGGACTCCGATCATCATTCTGATTAGATCTGTATAGTCAAATCATTAATCTGAGACCCCGAAATAGATCTCCTTCTCTCCTGGCCATAAAAGGATGCAAATTAACCTAAAATTTATGCACACTATTCTAAATGTAGAATGATATATGCTATGTAATATTTATAATATGAAATGCATATCTAAGCTTAGGAACATCCATAAATAGGCATTTTAACCTAAATGGATGTGTATACATCATACCCCCATGCCTATCTTTTGCTAGTCCCTAGAAAAACTAAACTATATGCTATGTATAAAAATAGAATTATGACTCGATCGCTTATGGCATTAGTTATTTATTAACAAAAGGAAATTTCAACTAAGGTCCTAAATTATGAAGACTCAACAGTGCTCGGGTGCTTGCCAAAATGCAGACCGCCCAAGTCCTTACCTTATTTTGAAAAAGGAAGATACATTTTTCTATTTTTTTCTTCTTTTCTAATTTTTTTGGATTTTTGAGTTTAGAGTTTCAGGGTAGCTTTCTACGACTACCCAACCCACCCAAGACTTGAACAGAACTGCAAGTTCTAAGCATCTTTGTGAATGTGATAGACTCACTAGGCAATCATTAAAATGGACTTCAGGTTTCTATGATCCTGGGTGACCTTAAAAGGTTTATCTGTTCAACTGATAGCTTTCTCCCTGTTTTTTTATTTTTTTTATGTGGTCAACACAAGGGTGAACCTAGTGTATATCTCCCTGGTTTATTCTACTTCCCTGGTTCTTCCCTAAGTATTTTGGGAATTATTTGTGTATTTTTGTGAGCTGGGCTCTGGACAATCGACCATTGGGTTGTTACCCATGTCAACTTGCCAGTCATACTTGTGCGACAAAGTGTGGCTTATTTTATTTTTATTTTTTTCTCCTTTTTCTATTTTTTCTATTTTTTCTTTTTATTTTTGAGTATCATCATTTTCATTTTTTTTCTGAGTCGGTGGCTTCCCTGTTCCAAGATTTACCTAAAGGCAGTAAAAAGAGTATGGTCATGTAGCTAGGCTCTAGACAACCGACCAATGGGTTGTTACCCACGACAACTTACTAGCCATACTTCCCTAGAAAGTTCATTAGCTACCTAATTTTTGTAAAAATCGTCGAAAAGTGAGTCAGTGCAAATAGTGTGTAGGTGCTTTAGACTTAAAGTCCCCTTAAATCAGAGGGCGGGTTGATAAGTCATGTACTTATCACCCTAATTTATTAACCAAATTAAAATAAGATTAACTTGACGATGACTCAAGAAACAAGTCTACATTTTAATGGACACTCGGGCTGATTAAGCCCGAAGACCAGTATAGTCTACATATTCAGGTTCTAAAGTATCATTTCCTAAAGTTAACAGCTAATGCCTAAGTTCTCTTCTCCTAATTCTATTTTTTTGCATTTGTGAATTTTTAATTTTTTTAAGAAAATAAAAGAAATTCCACGAAGCTAACAAAATAATTTCAAAATTAAGTATCCACCCCCCATGCCTAAATGATGCAATGTCTTCATTGTAAAAATAAAGACATGAAAAGGGTAGAATAAATAGAATATCACCTGAATTTCGTGAAAATCTGGTAATTCCACAGAGAACATGGAATATACACATGTGCTAAGTTTATTGGCTTTAGCTAGGCATAATATACAAACAAAGGAGAAATTAAGAATTCACAAGTGCAAGTTAAAATCAAAATTAAAAGATTGATCCTCAAACCCGCCAAAAGAAGATGTCCACAGAGGTGGACCAGATTGTGGTGCAGATCCATGCCCCAGGGTCGAGTGGTTCTAAAGTTCTGGATGAAAATCACCCAAATCCATAAATCATTGTGCTTCCAGGGTCGAGCCTGCGGCTTTCGGGTATACATCCCAAGTCCAAAATTCTAGACAAAATAAAGTTCTAAACTAATAGGAGCATTTGTCCAATTAGAATTTGGCTTAAAAAGATAATCCATTATTCTATACTTGGGTTGAAAATCCTCAGAATAGAAATTATCATAATGGTCCTGGTAAAAAGTAGATGGTTTCAATTAATAGGAACCCTTAGATCCAACATTGTATTTCCCTCATAATTAACCACCTAGATCTTAATTTCCAAATTCCTATCCTCTAAGATCAAGTGTTCGATTTTTGAGACCTCTAGCATATCATTCACCCCATGTGATTTACCCAAGTCCAAAAATCATGGCTGAATCAGGATTGAGTTGGGAGCAATGATCTCAAAAGTATCATCATTTAGTTCTTTGGGGTGTGGTTGAGGAATGGGGCTACTAATTGAATCATCCAATAAATCAAGATTTGAATCCTCCATGTCAACCCCAGCCGAATCAAATTTCTCAATTACAGGGCCATCAAATGATTGATCAGATTCCTTTAGCCTGTTTGTCTCACTACAATCATCTTCCTTAAGCTCAAGTGAGACTTCACTAAGAGATTCCTCACCCTCAGAATCAAAGAATTCATGATCCTCATTTATAAATGTCTCAAAATCGTATGTCATTTCTTCGTCCATGGAGACATATTTTCCCTCATTCCCTGGCTTGTGGATCTCAGGTGAGAAAATCTATTCATCCTCAATGGGTTTCTCTAGACCAACCTAGTCATCCCTGGTCTCATAAAAATTGTCCCCCCCAACAAGTACTTGAGCGATTTCTAACATTGGCTCTTCTGAAGGGGTTCATCTTGAGAATCATCCCAAGATTAAACTAAGGCAACAACAAATTTCATCCTCAATCTCAACAATTTCCCAAGTAGAAACTCACCTAGGCCCCTATCCATAACATCTTGGAGCCAATCCAATAAAGAACTATTAAGCTCATCAATCATTTTGATTATAGGCTCCAATGCTTCAATGCATGGTGTTGGCTGAGCTTCTAAATATTGTATAGTGTTCCTTAGGTTAGCTAACACCCTATCCTGGACCTGGTCCACCTGAATCAAATGCTTTGATTTAGGGTTGGGTGGGTTAAAACTAGGGGAATCAAGAAATTGAGGTTCTTGGGTCCCTCCCTGATGGTAGATCATTTTGGGTTGTTCAATGAAGGGTGATGATCTATATTCAGTATAATCCTGGGGAGGGTAGGTGTTATAATCATCATATCCTTCCCTGATTGTAGATCGAGTTGGTATGTTCATAAGAGGGTGGTGATCTATAATCTGTGTAGCTTTGGGAAGGATAATAATCGTGATCATGATGTCCAGGGTTAGGTCCTGGACATTAAGGTTTGGAATCATATCCCCAATCAAAGTTATCTCGACGAGTGGATGGGTAATCATAAGTTGAGTTGGGATAGTAATCATGTTGAGGATAAGTAGTGGTAGGAGGGTAGGATTGAAAATGTGTGTAGGATGTGGAAGCATACATGGTGAAGTAAGAGGGAAAATAGAACTGAAAAAGGTGCCCTGCAGTACAATTAATCAAACTTGTCCTTAAGTGGGTACTACAAACTCCCAGAACCTATCTTGAGATGAAATAAACGATTTAGTCTACTTCTATCTGGTCAATCCAACTAATTAGAGGGAGGGGTTGGGTAGAAGGTTCTTTCTTTGGCTTACACCTCTAGTTCCTTTGATACCCCCCAACCACGGTCGTTTGATGCTACTCCCCTAGCTAGACATCAGATGGATCAGTAGAAGCAGATTAATAAAAAAAAATCTCAGTTGGAGTCCCAAAGAGAGAGTTAATCCTTAAGGCCAACATCTACTCAATTTTAATTAGGCTTGGGATGATTGTGCTCTTGGAATGTGATGGGCCCTTTAGATAGGTTGTGCCCTTAATGATCAGTTAATATGTGTGTGCATGCACAACCAGGGTTTGCAAACAAGGTCATTTGATGATGTGTCTTTTAGGGTTTAACCTTGTTTAGTAGCTTTTAGGGTTTAATATTTAGGTTCGTTCAATCAAATTCAATAGAACACTCCAAGTTTTGAAAGCACTAGTGATGATATATTCCTTTAAAATTCAAAAAAAAAAAAGGAGTGTCTGGTTAGTTCCTAAAAATTGAACCCTAAGTGGCAAGCTACTTGATGAATAAGTTTTAAATTGAGTGGTGTGGCCCAAACAGTTCAAGCAATTAGCCTGTTGCACCACTTGATTAAGGCACACAAAATGTCTTAACCTAATCAGATTTCTACTCACTTATGCATGCGTTGAGTTAAGGTGTACCGGATCCATAGGTCAAATCTCGATTAAGTGGTAGAATCAAAGTGATTGTGCACCTTAGGATGAGAATTTGTGGGCATTAAGTGTGTCTCTTTTAATTAAATCCCACACAAGAAGAGTACTTTTTTTTTTTTTTGAATTTATGCGGGTGGATGAGGTGAGGTGAAGTGACAATCAAATAACGAGGACTAACCTAGGGTTTATGCAAGCTCCTAGGTTAATTAGGGTTTGAGTTATTAGTGTAACAAAGTGAAATCTAATGGGTGGGGGTGGGGGCAAACTTATAGAACCTTCTAACCACACTTTACTCCTATCTATTCCACTTTGACTCACCTTGGAAGGGTATTTGCAATCATAGAAAGAAAGGAGCAAAGTGATCTAAGAAGTTAAGGCGGAAAACATGGAAAAACCAAAGAGCGTTGCCTCCTCGGCAACGATGCCAAAATGGTAGGCATATTTTCACGAGGAAAACTCAGGGTTTTAGAGAACCCGTCATCGTAGTTGCAAAATATCACTACCAAATAAAATTTATACCAAAACTCAAGATGAGGCCCAAGCCAAACACAGGGAGATGAACGTTTGATTTTGTGAAATCCGTGCTTCAATTTTATTTCTTTTTGTTGTTTTTATCTTTTGCAATTCTTTTAGTAATTTTTATAAGGAAAGAGATCAAATCGACAAAACTTTATCTAACTAATCTACTTGCAAAATAAGAGAGAGAGAGAGAGAGAAACAATCGTATATATGTTTAAACAAGTGTTTGCTACAATGGAAGAAGTTGCAACTATACTAGAAAGCAATAAAAGATAAAGGTGAGAAGAATCCCCCTCAACGGTTGCTTTGAGGACGACTTGCTTTGATGACACCCCAGACAAATTTGGCGAGAAGCTGGATGAAGGAGAATGGCATTGGAGGAAGGAGGACTGGACGGGACGACATCACAGCGAGGATCTTCTTCCTGAAGGGTGGGAGGATAGCTACGGGATGCTCCATGAATAGGGGTGAGAGGTGGGGAAAATATTTGATTTTCTACTCTAGAGGAGCAACCCAAGCTTGGGACAAGTTCTCTCTAGAGCCTTGGAGGTGGTGAGGCAGAGAAAGGAAGAGATGAAGAATGGGATGGGTAGGGGTCCTTTTATAGTGGAGTAGAGGCTTTTCGCACATGGGGCAATTAGTGACATCCATAAACATCGCTGAAGACCTACCGCAATGTCGGTGAAGGCAGGTCACACGCTTGAGCTACTACACTGCTGGCGCATACTCTACACGCCCATGTCTCGGGTTGCATGTGCTCCACACGCTGCTGCCTATACGTGCCTGTATGCTAAGGCTGTGCCACACGCTCCGCACTGCTACATACGCCTATGCTGCTACGCATGCTCGTACATCGCATTGCACACACTAGCGCACACACGACTGTGCTGCTACTAGTGCATGCCCTTGGGTGGCCGGGATAGCACCACTTGGTGTGATCTGGGTCATCTATCTTCTTTCCTTTGTAGGGGCTACTACAAATGTTTGATTGAGTTGATTTTTGCATCGTTGGGCTGTGATCGTTGACCTGAATCCATCCGTGCGGTCAGATTTGTCATTTGAAGCTCTTAATTGTGTCACATTGCCTCTTGGCCGTTGATCTTCCTTGAACTACATATGGTGCTATGGGAATCTGATCAAGGCGATTTCGGAGGCGTTGGACTCCGATTGTCGTCCTGATCAAATCCGTATGGTCAGATCATCAATCCAAGGCCATGAAATAGATCTCCCTCTCTTGGCCACAAAAGGATGGGAATTAACCTAAAATTTATGCACACTATTCTAAATACAGAATAATGCATGCTATGCAATATTTATAATATGAAATACATATCTAAGCTTAGGAACATGCATAAATAGGCATTTTAACCTAAATGGATGTGTATACATCAAATTGCAACCTGATTGCATCTCAAATATTCGTCCAAGAAATAGAAGTATTTCTACCTAGCTAACTTTTTTAGGATTTGGTCAATAAAGGGCAGAGGGAAATGATCCTTTTTAGTGAATGTGTTCAACTTCCTATAGTCAATGCAAACTCTCCAAGAGGAAGTTGAATGGGTTGCCATTGATTCTCCTTTCTCATTAGTCACCATGGTTATCCCAGCTTTCTTAAGGATAATTTGCATGGGCTAACCTAGGGACTATTTAAGATCTAGTTAATTATACCAGCATTGAGCCACTTGATTATCTCCTTCTTAACCACTTCTTGAATATTGGGGTTGAGTCTCCTTTGCATCTCACGAGAAGGGTGGGATCCTTCTTCCAAATAAATTCTATGATTGCAATATGAAGCCTCGATCCCTCTCATGTCATGGATAGTCCAACCGATTGCCTCTTTATTTGCCTTAAGGACCTTAACCAATTTCATTTTTTGCTCCCTTGTCAATTTAGCACTTATAATCACCAGGAGCATCTTTTTGGTACTAAAAATTCATACTTCAGGTTCTCAAGCAATGATTTCAATTTCAGCTGGGGTGGGCTTTGAATGGATGGTAAATTAAGATGATGCAAGTGAGGATTCATTAGGTAAATTTAAGGGAAGAGGTTGGGAGTGAATAAAATCAACAACCTCTTTGGGGTGCGGCGGGTCTACCATAGAGGGTTGTGGATCGAGCTTGCATGTTTCAATAGGTTCCTCAATTACGTTGATCAACATGCAAGTCTCGACATAATGATCAATTTCCTTAAATACATCAATGTATCCACAATCCTCAAATTTGTTTATCGACTTAAAAATATCGAGCTGCAACTTCCTCTCCCCAAAGGCATTTTCCATGCTATCGTTTTCACAATTTATGTTAGCCTTGGTGGTAGCTTGGAATGGATGCCCTAGAATATGGGCATTTTTTTCAATTCCTCTGGTACATCCATATCAAGAACTAGAAAATTGACAGGAAAATAGAAGTCCTTGACCTTAACAATCACATCCTCAATAACACCCCTCGAAGTGGTGACCAATCGGTCAGCTAATTGAAGCATTACTGAAGTGGACTTAAGTTCACCTAACCCGAATTTCTCACACAAGGTTGTTGAGATTAGGTTAATGGATGTATAGAGATCCAATAGTGCTCAGTCAAAAGTATAGTCCCCAATGACACAGCAAATCAAGGGGACACCTAGATCACTTTTCCTTGGAAGAAGGTGATGCATGATAACAAAACTATCCTGCTCAGAGAGAATCACCTTCCTCCAGGTGGGCTCCTTCAGTTTACGCTTCTGAGTACATAAAACCTTTAAGAATTTAGTGTAAGCCGGGATGTGTTTTATAGTGTCATGGAGTGGTATGTTGATCTCCACTTGTTTAAATTTATTCAGGAGCTCCTCGTTGTATCTATTTGTTTCTTCTTCTTCGGTTTAAGTAAGGCTTCAGGGAACGTGACATGTGTTGGGTCATCTTTTTTGGGTTCCTGAGCCTCAATCTCTTCTTCATTAGTCTCCACTTTGCCCTCTAGCTCACCCAGATTTTGCTTGCTAGATGAAAGTCTTTGTGGGTCCTGAGTTTGCCTTCCACTCCTTAAGGTAACAGAGTTGGTAGAAGCATGGGGGTTTGGGTGTTAGGGTGGGTTACAGAAGATAGGTGGAGCTTGATTTGCTAGATATCTAGGATGAGAAGATGAGGGACCCTGATCAACCACTTAAGCATGTGTGTGTGGTTCCCTCAGATTGCTATACCTTGGGGCTATATTGTTATGGTTTTGGACATTCTTAGGGTTGGGTATGGCTTGGGATGGTAGAGATCCAACTCTTGATTGTTAGCAATGAACCCAGATTGCAAGTTGTCCAATGAGGTCTTCATTTGTTGCATGAGCTAGAGCATTGAACCTTGCATCTCTGCCATCTTCAGGTTCAAATAAGGCTACCCTGTGGGTTGTAAGGCATTCCACAAGGGCTAATTGACCTGACTTGGGGGCAGTTGAGTGTATACATGACCTTGACCCATAGGTTTCTATGGTCCATAGTTGTTGGGTTAAGACTAGGTTTGTTGCCCCTGATTCTTCCATGAGAAGTTAGGGTGGTTTCTCTAACCTAGATTATAAGTCTTTGAGTACAGGTTGGACCTAAGATTCTCCTGTATTGCCTGTACATCCTTATAAGGTGAGGATGGTGAGTAGGAAAGATCGAAAAAAATGGGATCAAAGGCCTCAGTTTTGAACTAGTAGGGTTCCGAGGAGTGTTGGCTCGAAGATTAAGCCAAATCAAGTTGGTTCACAAACTCCCTTCCCACGGGAGTTTGCGAAGAATGGAATCTCAAACTCTAGATTGAGTGGACCTAGAAGTGTTCCTAGAGTTACCAGCCATCCCCTCTTCCACTCTTTTAGCCATTAGATCCACCTTATCAAGTTTATTGTAGATCGATTCCATATCAAATTTTGAAGAAAAAAAAGAATCAGTTTGCACCTCATTGGCATTTGATCTAGGCTAGGATCTATTGAAAGTATCCATGGAGGCATGATTAATGGAATTCTTGCTCATTTCCTTTAACAATTCGTATGCGTTATCTATGCCTTTGTTGAGGAAATTGCCTTCGCAAGAGTCATCCACATGATTATGGAGTTGATCATTCAACCCGTGATAGAAAATCTACATGAGCTACCACTTGGGCACCTCATGGTGTGGACACCTCCGCAATAGGTCCTAGAATCTTTCATAGCCCCATGAAGTGGTTCCCCCGGCTACTGGATGAAAGTGGTAATCGCTCGTCTCAAGGCATTAGTCCACTCAACTGGGAAGAATTTATTCAGGAAGGCCGATTCCAAATCAGTCCAGGTAGCAATCCGTCATCCTATGGTGTGGTACCAATGTGCGGCCTTATCCTTGAGTGGGGAAATAGCCTCATGATCATTTGCCCCGCGTCAACATTCCTTGCTTTGGTGGTCTAGAACAAGGTGGGCAAATCCTCTAAATGCTGGAATCGATTCTCAAAACCAAGCCAATGAAAATTCTTGATCAGACTCAAAACCTGGGCCTTGATTTCTACATCACCAGCTGGGATCATACTTTGAGACGATCCCCATAATTCCAAGGATCATAAAAATCCTTCAAGGGTCGAGCGCCTTGACCATTCATTTGTTGGAACCATGCTTGCATCTATTGCAACTGGTCCAGCTGCCTCTGAATCAGCTCTTGCTGGTTTGGAGGTGGAGGTGGTGGTGGTTAGTTATCATCCATGGGATTTGCTTGACTATAACTCAACCTTCTTCTCCTGGAATGATGGCCTGAAGGTCCTTCTAGTCAAGGTTTCAATGACCTCCTTCCAGCATACACTGGAAGTTGGAAGGACAAATGAAAAGCCCTGTAGCACAAGAATACAATCCTATCCTTAGGTTGGATAACCTAATGATCTACAGACTCCCATAACTCATCTTAAGGTCAAGAGTGATTCAATCTACTACTATCCAACCAATCCAACCAGTTAGAGGGAGAAATTGGGGAGAAGGTTCTTCCCTTGGCTTTTTCCTGAAGTTCCTTTGATACCCCTCAATTACAATCATTTGATGCTAGTACCCTAGCTAGACATCAGATGGACCAGTAGAAGCAGATTAATCACAAGTGATCTCAATCAAAGCTCTGAAGAGTGAGTCCAATCCTTAGCGCCAATGTCTACTCGATTTTAGTTAGGCTTAGGATTGAAAGTGCTCTTGAAATGTGGGGGGCTATTAATGGATTGTGTCCTTAAAGATTAGTTAATACGTGTGTGCATGCACAACCAAGGGATTTTCAAACAAGGTTTTTTTGGATGAAGTGTCTTTTAGGGTTAAACCTTGTTTAGTAGCTTTTAGGGTTTAATTTCTTAGGCATATTCAAAGGTTCTATGAGTCACATCAAGTTTTGCAATCACAAGCGTAAGTATATTCCTTTGAAAATCAGAAAAAAAATGTGGATTGCTTGGTTCAGACCTTGAGAATTGAATCCTATGGGGCAGCTAGTTGATTTATCACTTTTAAAATTAAGTGGTGTGGCCCAAACAGATCAAGCAATTGGCCTTTCACACCACTGGCTTACGGCACACAAAATTACTCAGCCTATTCAAATTTTTAATCCCTTATGCGTGTTTTCAGTTTGAGTGTACCAAGTCCACAGGTCAGATACCCGGTTAAGTGACTGAATCAGAGAGATAGTGTACCTTAAGTAGTAATTGTGGGGTATTTAGTGTTTGACTTTTTATCTAGTCCCACAGTCAGAGAAAAGAGATTTTTTTGTTATTTTTTTATATTTTAGGTGGATGAAGGTGACAAATAGCGCAACTAACTCTAACCTAGGGTTTATGCAAACTCCTAAGTTGATTTGGGTCTGAATTATTTATATGGCAAAAATGGAATCTAATGGCTAGGTGAGTGCACTTACCGATCTTAAAAATCCGCACCGTGCTCCAATCTACTAGCTTTGGCCCGCATTGAATGGATACCTACAACACAGCATATTGAAGAAAAGTGAGTTAAAAGATCAATAGATGGGGGAAAAGCACGGAAAATCAAAGTTCTTTGCTTCCCCAGCAACGATGCCAAAATGGTGTATGGAAATTCGTGAGAAGAATTAGGTCAGAAAAATCATGTAGCTATAGTCGCAAAAATCCGAGATCAAATACAATTTATAATCGAGACTGTGAGTCCCAGGTCGAACTTTGAGAGGTAAAT
Source organism: Thalassia testudinum (assembly GCA_037157565.1). Taxonomy (NCBI): domain Eukaryota; kingdom Viridiplantae; phylum Streptophyta; class Magnoliopsida; order Alismatales; family Hydrocharitaceae; genus Thalassia; species Thalassia testudinum. The sequence continues at coordinate 41,612,479 of JAZHRO010000015.1, read as the reverse complement.
GTTTGATTTGGAAATCCACGTTGAGTTTATTTATTTTTGGTATTTTCTTGATTTTATAATTTTATGTGATTTTTATGTAGAGAGAAAACAAAGCTGAGGAGCAAGACTAAACTAAGAAACAGAATATATATATATATAGAGAGAGAGAGAAAAGTGATATTATAAATAAATAGTGTTTTATTACAACTAAAATGAAGAAAATAAAAGAGAGAGAGGGCGAGAGGAATCTCCTAAGGCAGTTACTTGGCGAGACGACTGCCTTGGCGGTGGCCCAAACGACGAAGGTACGGAGATTGGATGATAGGGTACGGTATAGGAAGAAGATGAGTAGAAGGAGACTTGGGCATGGGAATCTATAATGAGGGAAGAGGGTTCTGATAACTCTACATCTAATTATGATAATTCCATCAACTAGGGTTAGTTTTGAGGATATATGTGCATTAATGATATACCATAATGGGCTTGGGAGCATTGCATGCATGACAAATTAAAATTACTTATAATCAATGTTTAATGGTTGCATGTACAAGTGCGTATTGAAACAGGACTCAAATGATCAATCGAACCGTACAAATGGATTCAGATCGACGAATCGAGTCCAACGGACTTGAAATCACTCAAATCTGACATCCAAAGCTCCCTCGACCAGCCTAAGAAGTTCTGGCCATTAATCATTAGATCAACAGCCCACAAGCGGCCACGTCACACCCGCCCGTACCCCTTACCTGCGCGCCCTCGCGAAGAATCACTCTAAGTCGTCCGATCCGAAGATCGGATGGCTGAAAACTCGCAGACGGTCTCTCCAGCACAATCACAAGTGGCCTCAGCTTCAGATCCTGACATTGGATTTTCATCCGATGGTCGACACCTCCCCTCGCCCAACCTCGCTTCCACACAAACCAATGGAGGTAGCACAGTGGTCAACGCCTTATTCTCGCACACCAGACGCAGGATCGAGCCGCAGCGAAGCTCAAATCGACAGCGAAGGCCCTCACGAGGGAAATTCAGCCATTGATGCAGGTGCAGACAGTGAGGATGGCAGCTACGTGGCACTCTCTGATATGCGCAATCTCCCGCGTGTGCTCAAGGTGTGATCCACAGCACGTGCCCATGCAGATTCTCGATCGTCTGATCTTCGATCGGACGGCCCACAGTGCGAGCACACAAATTGCGAGAGCGGCTTGAGAAGAAGAAGAACGCATGCCTATGATGGACCGGCAAGAGGAGGGCTTCAACGACATTCAGGATGTTGCTAAACCCCCTTTACCTCATTTAGAAGCCCTTTTCTCCTATTTAAACCCCTTCAACCACCCATTCAAAGGCATTGAATACACACGCACCTTCCACCCTCCTAGCTCCTTCCTAGCTTCACCAATCATACTTCACACTCGTCGAAGTAGTCAAGCCACCTATGGAGCCCTCCTCCACCGCCGTGGCCGCCTTGCCTTCTCCTCTCTCTCTCTTTACCCTTGTTTCATATTGCTTTGTTTAATCTCTTAGCTATTGTTGTATTTGCAAACAAACTCAAGTTGAATGCTAAATGTTAATATTGATGTTGTTACTTATATAGATCTCATCTTGTTCGAATGAATGTCGTGATTCAAAGACAAATTCTAACCCTACTCTCTCTCTCCCTCTCTTTCTCATTTTCTCGCAAGCAAACCAAACTTCATGTAAAAACTAAAAGCAACTAAGTAATCCGATTTTACACCTCCTTGTGTTCGACACTTGGACTCACCAAATCCAATCTTTAATTAAAATTGACGTCGCAAATGCATGCTATAATGACACAATTGAACAACCGCATCCCTCGCACATCAGGTTCTAAACTAAGGGAATGGGGGTGAGCAGGTGGAGGTGATCATCTTCTTCAAGTGAGGTGAGAGGATAGCCTTAGGGTGCCTTATCAAGGTGGTGAGTTGTTGGAGGAATATAGGTAGAGGGAGGGATTTTTCTACTCTAATAGGGCACTTTAGTGCTTGGGAAGAGAGGGTGGAGTTTTGGGGAGGCTTCCTAAGCTCTAGAAAGGGTGAAGGTCAAGTAGGTAGAGATGGGTAGCAAAAGGATGAGTGATGGGCCATTTATAGTAGTAGGGAGAGGGCATGACCTGTGGCTGGTGCATTGAGGCATGTGGTATGCATGCAAGAAACACGTGAGGTGAATCTCCTGCTGGTTGAGTGTGCTTTGCACCAAGCCACTCTTGCATTCACATTCTTCACTCACAAGGAGCTAGTGAGCAGTAGTTGAAGGGCATGCTTCGCATGCACATGTCGCGTGCACTAGTCGTTGGTCATTGGATCGTAATCGAATGATCGTGATAACGCAAGGATTGCACTTTTAAAATCACGCATAGCGTGAGCTTGAAGATCGTCATGACACATGGCTCAATCCGAGCCACCGATCGCTATTTAAATCCATGCTATCGTGCTCTCGGTGATCCCCACTGGTGATGTGGCTGCATTGCCACTGCTCATCTAATGTCATACAATTGAATTTGAGTGTGGGCATGATGTAATAGGGATGCAAATCGCGAATCAAACACGTGTCGCATGTTTGAGAGCGCTACTTCGCGACCGCTGAGCTATCGCTGATCGCGCTCGATCATGGTCATTGGATGAAGATCCAATGGTCACGATTGAGCTTAACTTAAGAGGAGGGTGGGCAACGTGGCTTAATCCTGATCGTTGGATCTTCATCCAATGGTTGATGATGCACGCAAGATGCTCCTTTAGAAATGTGAGGGCGTTGATGAGGAGGGCGACGTGTCGTGTTCTTAACCGTTGGATGAGAATCCAACGATCGAGATCTAAGGGTGTGAGAGGGAAGAGCGACTACAGGTGGCAATGATGGGCTCTGGTGGCTCCACGTGGCATAACCTAGGTCGTCCATCTTCTTTTATTCGTAGAGGATGCTACGGAGGTTTGATCGGGCCAATTTCAGAGGCGTTGGTCTCCATTTTTTGCCCTAATCCCATCCATTTGGTTGAATTCTTCATATGAGGCCCAACTGAGTGTCCCCCTGTATCCTGGCCATTAAAAAGAAATAAATTAATAAACAAATTCCTAAAATTATTCTAAATGTGTTAATGTTTTGTTATGCGTTATTATAGTGCTAGATGCATCTAATTAGCTTAGGAACATGCATAAGCAATCATTTTCTAATAAATTATCATATATCTATCAATGGGCATAATCAACTTCGACATGTTGTTCACATTTGCTGTCACAAGATATGAGGGTTGTGCGAGTGATATGGCCGTACTTCGGTGGGTTTGGATAGATGAATATTTCACGTACCTAAAGGTTGTAGATTTCTTGTGGATTGTAGTTATTTTTATACAAATCAATACTTAGCTCCATACTAACGCACCACATACCATATTCTCGAGTGGCAAGAGAGAGGTGACTTGGAGGAAAGCTATAACAACTATTCAATCACAAGCACTCTTAGCTTCGTGGTGTTGTAGAGAGAACCTTTGGTGTGTGGAAGAAGAGCTTTTAGTGCCTCAAAAGAATGAAAGAATATCAAATCAGCATCCAACGGGACATCGTTCATGCGACATGAATAATTCATAACTTTGTTCATCTATACGTCTATACGGTATTAACAAATGGCTCCCACGTGCTCAAGCAATTGCAGATGAGATGGCTGAACCTAATATGGGAGACTATGTTGGAACCTAGTTCAACTTCTCTTTTATGTTTTGGTGTTAACAAAATTGTTTTAAATCTAATGAGTTTATGAAGTGTTATTTTCAGGAAATAACAGAATCTAAGGATGGATGAAAGAAGTAATGATGGCATGAAGATTGAAGACTCTAGTTTAGTTTAGTTTTTTGTATCTTAGAACTTTTGTATTCTCCTAACAAGAAAAAGATATCTTAGGAGTTAAAATCAAAGTAGAGATAAGTAGGGATCAAAATCACATTCAATCATTCATTTTAAAACTAAAGATCGACTCTTTGAAAATATTATCGTATAGCCAAGATAGGATTTCCATAAAACTTGGTTTAAACTTGTAAAATAAGGTACTTGTAGTAAGTACCGGTACTAGTCATAAGTACCAGTACATGCTAGGCACAGGTTTGAGCCTAAGTCCCATACTGTGAACAAGTACCGGTACTCATCATGAGTACCAGTATTAAGTGTTCACAGTTGGTGGAGCCTGTGAGTCACAAGTACCGGTACTAGTGATAAGCACCAGTACCAAGTGACTTATTGGTACTCAACAGAATGCAGTGAGTACTGGTATCAATGATCAGTATCGGTACCCCAAGCATTGTTGGGATGACTGTGAGCAGTCAATACCGGTACCACAACTTCAATACCGGTACCAACTAACAGTTGTGCCTAATCAGAATGGCTATTTTGCAATTAATCCTACCTCTAATCTTCCCAAATTGCCCCTAACGACTAGTAATCTTAGGGAAGGTGTTTAGTGGCTTATATAAACACTCCTTGAGTGTCTTTTGCAAAGAACATCAAGACAAAAAATACTCTCCTTGCCTACATCTCCATTTCCCAATTTTCTAGCTACAAAGGAGCTTGATTTGTTGCATTCTTCGCAAGGCCACTCTTTGCTTGTAACAAATATTCAATGGTGATTGTGTACTTCATTGTTAAATCGTTTGCTTTCATTTTAGTATTCTCGTTAGATTAATTCATACACTCTTTAAATAATATACTTGTTGAAAACTTAGGAAATTTAGTTTAAGCTTTTATATCTTGCTTATACCTGTACTTTTGTTCATTTCTTTATCTTGTAATTGGGTTGAGGTAACCCGTTAATTATCTCAAGTTATTAGTAAATTGATTCCCTCTGAGTTGAGGGAATCGGGTTAAAAATTCTAAGTCGGGAGACTGAGGTAGTAGAGTACCCGAGTGAGGGAAACCACTATACATCTCGTGTGCTTTTTGTGGTTTTCTTATTCTTGCAATTTTTATTTATATACCACACTATTCATCCCCCCTTCTAGTGTGCTTGTGCCCTATAGATCCTACAGACTAATACCCTAGGGTTTCATTCAATCAGGAGGACATATCTCGTGGGGAAATCCTAAGGGATTGATGGTATCGCTATCATTCTTCATAACTAACTTCAATTAGTTGGAATCAAGAAATAAATGCTCCTAAATGATAGCCTGAGGATCATAATTCCACTCTAATCTATTTTAAGAAGGTAATCAAATAAGGTTAATTCTGTTATTTTAACAGCACATCACAAATGTAGATTAATCATGGAGTTATTCAAATGTTAATTAAAGGTCAATTGAGCATAAAATACCAAAAAGTGGGTCCACACTGATTGAAACAGGGTTTCACACATTTCGAGGACCAAAACAGGACTAAAAACCCTAATTATCAACCCCACTTAAATTGAAGAGGTTCTAGTTAGGATAAAATTAATCTAAACCTCTTAAAATTCATATAAAAGTATTCTAAGAGGTTTGGAACCTTTGTTTTGACCATCTGAACCCATTTTACCCTATAATAGAGAATTAGACAAGAATTTACCCTAATTTGGGCTTCTCTGCAATTTACCAAGTCAAACGTGGTCAAACTCAAATCCAAGTTCACCATTAGATTCCTTGGATCCAAATTAGGTTAACACCAAAATTTAGGTCCAATCAGAGTTCATCTTGACCTAGTTTGCATTTTAGTCCCTAAAGACTATTTCTCACATCTAAATCCCTAAGTTTCATGTTTATTACAAATAAGCCCTTAACTTTCTCATCATTCTTGCGATTAGGTCCCTACTACTATTTTTTAATCAAACCAAGAGGCATCGACCTTTGACCAACCTAAAATAGCAGCAAATCTACACCAAATCCCACCAAATTTGGTGGGATTAATGGTCACACTTTAGGGAATCATATGAACATGATTTGGGACTTGAATCATGAGTGAGAAGCCTCCAGTGAATCTGAAAATTGTGGGAATTCCTTGTTCCCAAATCCGACTCAAGGGCACCTAATTTCTTAATTGGAGCTCGAAATCAAGCTCTATAAAAGCTCCCCCAAGTCCCAGCATTCAAGTGAGTCTGGTTAGGCCACAAAACACCTCTTCTTCCTCTTTTTCAACCGCCCCCACCGTGACTTCAGTAACCTTCTTCAATCCCCTTCCTCCAGCCACTTGACAGTCAAATCAAGTGGCCCAAGATCTTCCACAACCTCCCCCACTTCTCGTTGACCAATGCAGAAGCCACTTTCCCTTTAGTCGTCGCCCCTCTTCATCATCGGAGGTTTCATTTCTTCCCCGTCCAACAAGGCATGCCGGCATGGAATCCTCATCCCCTTCGTCAATTAGTTAGCCCTTTTACTTCCTCTCCTTTAGCTTCAATTCAACCCTTTAAAACCCCAATTCAACCACCGAATACCTCTCTCCCCCACCATCTTCCCCACCTCTAGCGTGGTCGCTCCATTGTTTCCATCCACCAAATGCCACGCCACCACCACCTACAACTCTGCCTCAACCCCACGACCAAAGGCCCCAACATAAATTGGCCAAACTCACCCATCCACATCTTCCTCCGCCCCCTTTGTCCGACCACCACAACCCTCCAAACACCTCAACACCACCACCATCACCTTCCACTCATCACGATGGTGCTTATGAACCGTTTAATCAAAGCCAAGAGCCTATATTCTTGATTTCAAGGACTTCGTCGAAGCTCTGTCGCTACCATCATCAACTCCTCCATCGCCCGTCGAGCTTCGTTCACATCTACCCTCACATCCACTTCCAGCTGATGTAGAACTCATCCACGAAGACACCTACCACTTCAATTGGATGAGAAGCAGCTCTATCAGCTTCAATTAGATGAACAATCAGCTACTGTAGCATGCGAAGTGAGCTCTCTTTTTAGTCCCACATTGTGGGAACACAATTCTGAAATGCGTATATAATGCATTTGGTTGGCTGCTGTGTTGCCTCGACACAGAGGGGTGAGGTCCCTCCTCACCTAATCCATGCACACCTCGCCCACCACCGCACCCTAGTGGGCCTAATCACTGTTCTTGACTCAATTACCCGCTCACCCGTTTACTCAATTCTGAAAGAGGAAAGAGGATTCTGAGGATGGTGGGGAGAGGTTTTGCCTCGAGAAACGTATGCACATGCCTTGAGATGCATGCATAAATGCCCAACACTTAGTGAATTTCAAAGGCTTGTACTTGTGCTAAGGCTTTGGTAACTTAAGGCATCTGACCTTAGGGTCCAACATTTGATTGTGATATTGGTTGAGGTACTATGGATTTATTGAATATTTAGCTAATGTGGATATTTCTTATTAGGTGGTTCAAAGGCCACTATTGGGCAATTGATTTGGCTTGAAACATTGGGCTATGTGCTTAATTGTGGGATTAAATTGGTGATTCAAATCACCATTTTTAGGATTTTATTATTTTTTTTATCCCATTGACTTTCGAGATACATTTGCTATTATTGAATATATTCTTAATCAAAATTCATTGCATATCTTTTTGTGAATTATTGTGCTCATTTGTTTATCATTGTGATTAGTGTGTGAATTTCATATTTGCTCCATGCGGATAATCTCAGAACTCACAATTGTTTTTCGAGCACTTATAAATTTAATTGCTGACAATTCAATTTTCGTTGCTATACTACAACATGAACTTTTTACAATGATTTTCAATGCTCCAACAAGGATTTAATAGCTTTGCAAATGAGGAACGATTATTGTGATCGTAGACCAATGAGAAGATGCTAGTTACAGCTAGTGAATGTGTACAATCTTATCATATGTAATGAGGGAAGTTATCATGCTAAGATAGTTGCCGCGGCGTTGTGTTTGCACATGTGAAACAATCAATGTGATTGCCATGCAATGACATGAAATTACTTACAATTTAGTTGCAAACATATGCATTGTACTCGTATCCAGAGATATTAATCCACATGCAAATAAATACCACTTCTATAACTAATTGTATATCGCAAAAGTACTCAGTAGGATGGGATGTAAGTTATAAGTAACCGTGTTATTGATGTTATAGTTATCTCACAATTGTAATTAGGGTTTTGTGTCTAGTATAGTGTGTAAGACAACCAACATATTTTATAAATTTATACTGATTTTGTGTTCAGGTCATTCACAGGGAGGCTTATTATAATTTAATTAACCAATTATTGCTTAAATTATCTTGTACTTATTTAAATTATGTTTCTATAAATAAAGATTCATTAATAAACTAACTTAAGAGATTACAATATAACTTATGTTAATATACTTAATTTAAGATGTTAAATAAAATGTATATAATGTAAAGAATATATTTAAGATAATTAGAATTTTAACTTAGATACATACTTATCCATCTTTACTTAACTTAATAAGCTATAACTTACTTAAGGTTAAGCTTAAGGTTAATTACTTAGGTTAAAAATATAAATAATACTTAGATAGAATATAGCTTAGAAGAAAACTATAACACCACAACAATTATACTTAACTTATTTATACTTAAGAGTTGTAACTTACTTCAAGTTATAAGTTAAACTTGAATTAACTTATTAGGTTTAGTGTATAAATAATGCTTATATATAATTACATTATAACTTATTACTACTTAAATTATATTTAGTTAATTAGGCTTACAAATAATATATGGCTTTAACTTAAATGATTAAGTTAATAACATTATCTATTTAGTTAGTTAATAACTTATATATACATTAAGCACATAAAATTAATTGCAAAAGAAATAGATTATAAGCATGGCAATTAACTCTACAAATGATGATTAGTCACACAAAGATAGAATCATTAGATTCCTACACCTATTGCACAAAAAAAATATAGAAATGATTAATTGCTTAAAAATATGTTTCCTATACAATATAGCACACTTTTAAACTCTAAGTAAAGCTAAGTATAGAATACACTACACTCCAAAATGTTGTTTCAACGGCCTAGATAAAGCCATGTGGCTGCATCACATTCGCTCGTAGGCCTCCCCTTATTGGGCTCAATGGTCAATATGCTTAGAGGAATATGGTTAGTATATGCTCATTAGGGAGCCCACCCCCTCTAAGGCCGATAGGCCAGCGGAGGTAATTCATTATATTTGCAGTTGGGCACTTGCAATTCGCCGATGTGGGACTAAAGAAAGCCCTTCTTCTTCAGCGTGCTACAGATGCGAGTGCACGCCATGGCTATGGATTTCAATGGATCTTCAACTGTTGCTGCAACTCACATGAAGCATCTTTGACCAAACTAAAACTTTAGCTATAATCCTGATGCCTCATACATCGAATTCAAACACTCAATCAACAAAGATATTAGCGATGAATAGCTTGAACTCATTAGATCAATAATGGTGAAAAGTTCTACAAAGCTAACTCAAATCTTAACAAACATTAACTAAATGCTTATTCAAAGCTTCCACACATGTTTCCAATTTTTCTAATATTTCTAAATCACATTCCATACCTAAAACACATTATGATAGATAAATGACCAGAACTCTCAAGCTCAGTTAATGGTTTCAGCCTATTCTATGAATCTCAATGAATGGTTAAGAAACTTTAGTGAATTACAATCTCACAACAACTAATGAATTCCAAATGCTTCCACAGTGGATTTCATGTATTAAAATAAAGCTCCAGAGCTTCTCAAGTTCTAATGGCATCTGTAGGTCAACTCATTTAGTTCAGATGTTGACTTGGAGCATGGAAGGATTTTAGAACAAACTAAAAGTGCTAAAAAACTCCATTAATCCTATTGAGACTATAGGACTCAAAAAATTAGGCGAATTAAACATTCGAAAGAGGTCTACAGAGCTGTCGCCTTCACTAATTTGTGGTTGAGTTCGACAGAACAACTAGAAGCTTCAATGATTTTGTACAAAGTAAATTTGCACTCAGAAAGCTTTGTGAAGCTTTTGGATCTATCACTAACATGTGAGGTAATGAAATAAGTGCAGTGGTGTCTTTCCCAAAGATGAGGAAGATGATGGTGGTCGGAGAGGTAAAGTCAATAAAATTCAAATCCTAGGGCAGCAAATTGATATATATGTAATAAGGAGTTAACTAGAGGTTGTTGGAAGCAGTTAGGAGCTTAGATTTGAGATCATCAAAGATAAAGGAGACAATCGGAGCTACGACGAAGCTCACCGGAGATCTAACAGAGGTTAATAGTTCACTAATTCACTCAAGGAAGAGCTCGAAAGCTTCCTCAAGGTCTCAAGAACATCATTAGCAACTCAATTTAAAATGAAACTGATCCAAGAGATCAACCAAACTCAAGTTAACTCAAGGAAAAGATAAAGTTGGTCTGATACATTAAATGGATGATTCATCTGATTAACTTGGGAAAAAGGACCCTTATGGTGTAGAAAAGGTGGGCAGAGGGTCTAATGGATGTGAATAGGTCGAAGGAGATCCATTGTAGACAAGCGGAGGTTCAGTGGGCATGAAAAGTTGGGCATTTTGCATATGATGTTCAACAGTGAAAGAGAGAAGGTGAAATGATGTCATGGAGAGGTGAGGAAGGTGTACAAATTCACAATTAGATGATAGGGTTGGTTATCACCAGGAATGGTGATGCTAGAGTTGGAGAAGAAGAAAGGAAATATGAAGCTAATTATAACTAAATCTACAAATTAGTCATGCTAAACTAATCTAAAGAAGGGGATGAGAAGTTTAGATCAATTACCTGGAAGAAATGGTGAGGATGGCTCTGGCAATTGCTTGCGGAGCAAAGAGTGAAATTAGACTAAGGAGATAGTTGCTTCAGCCGATCGAAAGTAGGAAATAGAGAGAGATGGGCATGGCTCTGTCGGTGGCAAGGCAAAGTGGAGGAAGAGGGGGTAGGAAAGAAGACGATCTCTATCAGAACTTGTCCAAGAAAAAGTTGGGGAGACACCAGAGATCAGAGACAAATAGCCTAAGATCAAGACTGGTTAGGAGAGAGAAGAGGCTTGATGGGTAGAAATTTGAGATGTAGAGGGGTATTTACAGGTGCAGCGAGAGCTAAGGAAGATGAATGTGGTCGAAAAACATGTCTAAATACCTGAGAATCATCGTCATCTTCTCCGACGATGGCGATGAATCCCAAGCCGAAGAGAGTGTTAATGACTCATCAGAGCCGTTGGATTGGTTGAGGTTGTTGAGCGATTACTTCACGGCCAAGGAACTGATGAACGACTGCCAAATGTGTCGTCATTAGAAGAGGGGAAGAATAGATGGTCATTGACCGTCCTAGTTGGAGAAATTATGTACATGGGGACTTATTTGCAATTCAAAAGGACTAAAATGAAATGTTTCCAAGGACTAAAATATAATTTTATGATTTAAAGGTGTAAATTAATTTATTTTCCCCTCAACTTTTTATAGGAGATTAAATGAATATTGAGGAACATCTATGGGGTTTAATTACATTTTTGTATCAATTTGTGTCATATAATTTAATACTTAATATTAGGGTTTATATTATTAACTTAATTCCTTAATTAAGTATTAACTTAATTAATAAGGATTTAGATAGCTTAATTCATAATTTTGAACTCTTAATCTTAACTTAAATTAATAAGACATTTTATTGATGCCAAAAAGGCCTAATTAATGTGTATTTTAGATTCATGCCTATTATTAACTAAATAGATAATTAACCCTATGTATATGATATTAAGTCCTAATTAACTAGGTAAACTAGCTATTTTTGGTAAATTATGGGCAATGATGAGGGCCTCATCATACCCCCATGCCTAAGTTTTATTGATCCTTAACAAGCTAGTTAGTTAATATAATGAGTTTAGTACATTAGGGTTTTGTTTTAAAACTAAAGGATAGTTATAAACCTTCAAGCATAGATGTTTAGGTCAGAAGGTTTTTAAAAATAGACTATAAATAATAGAGATGATTATGAGTAGATTTTTGTTCATAACATGTGAGAATCCGAAAATAGAGGACTGCTGCGACTTAAGAATACCACACAAAATAGATACCCATGGAAAAACCAATTTCCTGACAAAAGCTCTATCGAGTCAGAACCTTCTGATATCACTTTATGTATCTCGTATATCACTCAAAACCCTTGGAATCATCAAGATCAAGATATAGTGTATGTAACAAGACTCAGAAGTTGGAAACTGAATTCTAACTGAAAAATTCAACTGGGCACAGATCAGTCCAAAAGTTCACGAATTCTAATTCTTGATCAACCAAAGTTCTACATATCAACCAAACACCTGTTATGAATCAAACTTCAGAAAGTAAGGACTCTTATTCCAACCAGCCTACAGTGTCAAGGACTGATATCTAGACTCGATGGCTTTGTCAATCAGTCTCTTTTAAGAATTACCCACTTCTTCCGAAGTTAGATTTCTTAGGCTTCACTTCCCACTCAAGAGTTTAGTAGTTATGAGTTTAAAGTGACTATGCAAGTGCAATAGATTCAACCTATAGCCATCTAATGTTGCAAAAAATTAGATCTTAAGGCATCAAAATTCAATCTAGGTCATCCCAATTCGCACCTTTGGTTTGGCCTTACTCAGAATTGGTTGCTTTCTCATCACTCATTTTTATCCTGAGGTCAGCACTCAAGGTGTATATTTACCTGACTGTACCACTGGGTCTCTGATGGGAACACCATCATGAGCCCTAACTAGCTCATTTTGACCCAATTGAGTCAATAAATGCTCCTACATAACCGCCAGAGAACCATAACTCACTGTATAACCATTCTGAGAGAAAAATAAACTAGGGTTAAAACTACTATTTTATCACCTTATCATGAATGCAATACAACCATGGGTTTTATCAAGGGCTGAATAAAGGTCAAATGGCCTTAATAAGATAATAAGTGGGTTAGATCAAATAGAAAAGGGTTTACGTATGTTTTGAGAATTAAATGACTTTTGAAACCCTAAAAATAGACCCACTTAATTAACCAAGGTTTTGGTCAGGATAAAATTCATCGAAACCCTCTAAAATTCATATAAAAATAATCTATAGGGTTTAGTACCTTCAATTTGACCATCAGAACCCATCTTGACCTAAAATGGAGTCTTAGATAGATATTTGCCCTAATTTGGGTTTGTTCATAAATTACCCAGTCAAACATGGTCAAAACCAAAATCCAACTTCACCATTAGATTCCTTAGGTCCAAATTACGTTTATACCAAAATTTGGACCCAAGGAGAACTTGTCTTGACCTAGTTTGCAAAATGGTTCTGTCTGATTACATTTATACCCCCAACTTTCAAAAACCCTTGCATTCAGCCCCCTAACTTCTTCGTCGTCTTCACAATTAGGTTCCTCTTCCATTATCACGGCGAAAACCTACTCTGACGACCTTCAACTTAGGATTTCTCCCTGATTGATTGATGAATCCCTTCCAAAATTAGAAGGGAGATTCATCAAGTAATTCCCTTCAATCTAAGCCCGTCCATGTGCTCCAGATCTTTCCCAATCTCTCATGCGAACGCATGAAAGATTTAGGTATCAAGAAGTTTCCTTTCTCCAGCGAGCTTTTAAAGCTTGGGAAGCTTGCTAAGACCTATAACTTCTTCCCGAAACCTATAAAATACTCCCCAAGGTTCGACCATTCTCCACAGCTTGAAATTCGGTCGGAACCCCCCCTCTTCCTCTCTCCTATTCGACCGCAACTCTCCTCAAGCTCCGGTGGTCTCTCTCCGACTCCTTTCGTCATCCGACCACAGAACCAGTGGTGGATTCATCTTCCTCACCGTCCTCCGCGTCGTGCAATACCAGTTGTCACCTTCCTTTCCCCATCTTCGCCATCGTCTCTCCTACGGAGGTTCGTCTTCCCCACATCCGGCAACCACACCAGCGTGGGAATCCCTTCACCTTTTCTTCCTTAGAGTAGACTCTTAGGTTAGCTATCTCTCCTACTTTCTTCCCCTCTCTCTATTTCCCAAATCCGACCATCGACGATACTAAACACCTTCATCTCCTCCATCTCCGGTGACTCCTCCGGCAAGGTGTTCTCACCACTACGCACCTCCATCCACCTTGCCGACCACCCTGCAACCTCCACTGCACCTTCTCACTCATTTCCCCTCTCCCTATTCACCGTTCCATCCACTCAAACACCTTCCCGAACACACCCACTCACAAGCACACAGTCTGACCTAGCCACGCACTCACAGCCACTATCGCAACACGCCACTTCCACCGTCACATTCGTCGTGCCACGGCGATTCTACTGAACCTTATGACGTAGCCATAAGTCCCTTTTCTGGAATTTCAGGTATCAGGCCAAAACTGCCATTGACGCCGTGCTTCGAGCAAGCTTCAAGCTGCTCCAAGGTGTTTCTGCTACAGGGGATAGCTCCAGGCCATGCGGAATTGAGGCCTGCAGGATTCCAAGTCCTCACGTGACGGCTTTAGCAACCGCAACCCTATCAATTTGACTAAATACCTTGCTGCTGTGCTGTGCGGAAGAAAGGTGGGGTATTTAGTCCCACCTAGAATAAGAAGAGTCACATGCAGCCGCATAAGACCCAAAAGTGAATGGGGTTGTTTGCCTCCAATCACTGAGGGTGAGGTCCTCCTACACCTTCACTGGTCTCGTCCGTGAAATCTCCCCTGTGGACCTAGCCGACCCAATAACCCTCCTCACCTGCACTCCTCGCTCACCACCGCACGTCGGTGAGCCTGGACCCGGGTACGTGCCTGACCTGATAACCTGGATACCCTGTGGCTCTGGGAGAGCGGATCCTAAGAGAGAAGGAGAGGAGAGTTGCGTGGGTAGGGGGAGGGTTTTGCTACAAGGACCTTCGGCTGACACTTAGCCAAATTCTAAGAGAGGAGTGCCAGAGAAAGAAGAAGAAAAGAAGTGAAGGCATGAGCTAAAGGGCCAAAGAAGAGAAGTGAAGAAGAAGAAGAGTTACAAAGAAAGGGTCAAAGAAAGAAAGAAGAAGAAAAGAGAAGGTTCAGAGAAAGAAAAGAAGAAGGAAGAGGCACACAGTCAAAGAAAAGCAAAAGGGGTACTATAGCAAATATCATTTAAGACATCTGATTGCAAAATCAGACATCTGATTGCAAAATCAGACATCTGATTTCTTATTGTGATTGCAAGTACTCTTTTGAGACAAGCAAAAATGGTAGATCGGAGAAAGGTGCTGTTAAAGGTTCTATGAGTTATCCCCCATCTCCCACCCATTAGATTTCATTTCACTACATAATAACACAAACATCAATCAACCTAGGTGTTATTATAAACTCTAAGGTAAGATTGTTTATTGTTTGACACCTACACCTGCCCCAACCTCCACATTTAAAAAGAAAAATAAGAAAAAAATCTCACAGAGGTACACAACCTCATCTGATTTTCAAACTCAACCGGTAAACCAACCTTTGGAGCTAGTACACACATCCAAACACATAATTGAGTAGAAATCAGATTAGGTAATCACTTGTGTGCCTATTTAAGTGGTGTAACAGGCTAATTGTTTGAGTTGATTGGGTCGCACCACTTCAATTAAAATCAACGCATCAAGTAGTTGCCACATAGGTTCAACTCTTAGGGATTTACCAGGCACTCCACATTCTTTTAAGTTTTAAAGGAAAACATCTTCACCCATGCTTTCAAAACCTGGTGTGCCAACAAAACTTATTTGAAAACACCTAAAGTTGAATCCTAAAAAGCTACTAAGCAAGATTTGAACCCTAAAATTCACCACATCAAAAGTAATCTTGCTTGAAAATCACTGGTCGTGCACGCACACACAAATCAATCAATCATTAAGGGCACAAACCATATAAAGGGCCCATCACATTCCAAAGCACATTCAAACCTAGCCCTAAATAAAATAGAGTAGACGTTGGCCTTAAGGATTCGACTCGCTCTTCAGAGCCCAGAATCAGATTATTTTCAATTAGTATGTTTCTACTATTCAATCTGATGTCTAGCTAGGGGAGCAGAATCAAACGATCGTGGCTGGGGGGTACACTAGGAACTAGAGGCGCAAGCCGAAGGAAGAACCTTCTCCCCAATCCCTCCTAATTGGTTGGATTGAACAGACAGAAGTAGACCAAATCGTTCCTTTATCTTAAGTCGAGTTTTGGGAGTCTATAGGTCTTTAGGCTAGCCCACTTAAGGACAGGTTTGATTATTTGTATTGCAGGACGCCTTTCTTCCTCCCATCTCTCATGAATCCTTCCAAATATTACACGCATTCTCGGTCTTTCCCTCCTGTTTTGAATTATCCTCAACATGACGATTATCCCGACTTGTACTGTAATCAACCATCAGTTAGTTGGGATAACTCGGATTGGGGATACAGTTCCGGACCTCCGTGTTTAAGGTCTAGCCCTGAACACTATGATTGTGATTTTTATCCTTCTCAGAGCCACATTGATTATAGATCATCACCCTTTCATGAACAACCTAATACGATCTACAATCAAGAAGTATACACTGATTCTTACCCATCCTCTGATTACACTGCCTTTAGGTCATCACCACCTTTTGAACAATCTGAAATGACCTATTATCATGAAGGGTATAACGAATCTCAATTCGTTAATTCCCATGCATTGATCCCAAACCCACCCAACCCTGAACCAACTCATTTGGTTCAGGATAACCAGGTTCAAGAGAAGGTTCTGGCTAATTTGAGGAATATCATACAAACTTTAGAAGTTCAGCCAACACCTTCCATTGAAAGATTGGAGCCCCTGATTGAAATGATTGATGATTTGAACAAGCATTTGTTGGATTGGCTCCAGGATGTTAAGGATAAGAGCCCAGGTGAGTTTCTTCTTGGGGAGTTAGCGAAATTGAGGATGAGATTTGTGGTTGCTTTAGTTCAATCGTGGGATGATTCCCAGGATGAACTCCCTTCAGGAGAGCTAATGTCAGAACCTGTTCAGGCACTTGTTGGGGAGACACGTGTTACGAGGCTGACCAGATTGAATTAGAGCACCAATTAAGGATGATCTGATTTCTTCACCTGAGATCCCTTAGTCGGGGTACGAGGAAACATATGTCACCATGGACCAGAATGTGATGGATGATTTTGAGACATACATTAATACGGATTTCGATTTCTTTGATTCTGATGGTGAAGATTCACGTTGCAAAGTCTCACGCGAGTTTACAGAATATGATTTCTGTGAGATGATTGGGCCTAAGAAATCTGAAAGATCATTTGATAGCCCAATAATTGAGGAAACTGATCTTATTAAGGCTCACATTACGGATCCAAAATCGCATTTTCTGGAGGATTCAATTTAATGCCCGGATTTTCAGTTACACCCCATTGAGCTTATCGATGATTCTGTTTCTGAGATAATTAGACCCAAGTCAATTCTGATTCATCCACATCACTTTGACTTGGAGATTTCAGATGGGGTGATTAATATGCAAGAGGTCCTAGAATTTGACATGCTGAATGAGGAGGATAGGAGTTGGGAAATTTTGATCTGAGAAGCAAGTTCTGGAGGAAGTAGAAGACTGAGTTGAAGGGTTCCTATTAAGCTGAAACCATCAAATCAGGACCCTTACGACATCTGTTCTGAGGATGTCCAACCTAAGCATACATTCAATGATTATCCTTTTGAGCTTGAATTCTCTGTAACCTGACTTTTTGGTCTTGGGTTGCATCCTCATAAATCGCAGGCTCAACCCCGCTTGCATACTAATTTTAGGTTTTGGGTAATTTTTATCCATAACCTGAGATATTCTCGATTATGGGGTATGGGTCTGCACCACAATCTGGTCCACATTTGTGGACATCTGCTGGTAGGTTCGAGGTTTCTTCTCTTTATTCTGATTCTAACCTGCACTTGTGAATTCCTTATTTCTCTTCTTTGTATAGTGTGCCTAGCTGAAGGCACTAAATTCAACACGTATATAGTTCTTTTTAGTTTTCATCTCGGAGCGGACCTGACATTCACACAATTCAAGTGCTTTCTACTCTATTCCACTCTATTTTATGTCTTTTTAATACAATGAGGACATTGCATTAGATAGGCATGGGGGGGTGGATATTCATCTCTGAATTAATTCGTCAGTGCCATAGATTTGTTTTATTTTCTTTTATTAAAAAAAATTATGGAATTAGGAAAGATAACTTGGGTTTAAGAAAATTTTCAATCTTAGGAAATACTACATTATAATCTGAACACAAAGACCATTCTGGTCTTTGGACTTAATCAGCCCGTGTATCCACTAAAATGTGGATTTGTTTTTTGAGTCTTCGCCAACCTGAATTATATTTTAATTGGATTAAATAAGTTTGGGTGATAAGTACACGACTTATAAATCTACCCTCTAATTTGAGGGAATTTTAAGCCTAAAGCATCTACACACTATCTTGTCACTGACTCATTGTTCGGCGATTTTAACGGAAATTGGGCAGCTAATGAACCTTCTAGGGTGATATGGCTAGATGTTATCGTGGGTAACAGCCCATATGTAGGTTGTCCAGAGCCTAATCACTGGACCTTTCTCTTTTTGCTACTTTTAGGTAAATCTTAGACCAGGGAAGCCACCTACTTAAAAAGAGAATAAGAAAATCAAAAAGAAAAAAAAAGGAGAAAAGAATAAAAAAAGAAATAAGCCACACTTCGCTGCATGAGTATGGCTAGCAAGTTGTCGGTGGTAACAGCTCATCGACCAGTTGTCCAAAACCTAGCTCAATAAATGCACTGAAAATTCCCAAAACACTTAGGAAGAACCGGAGAAGTAGAATAAACCGGGGAGATATACACTGGATTCACCCTTGTCTTGACCCCGTAAAAAAATAAAAGTAGGGAGAAAGCTACCGGTTGTAAAGATACACCTTTAGGCAGAATTCTCTTTTTTAGGTCACCTAGAGGCGTAAAATCCAAAGTCTGTTTTAATTGCCAGTCAACGAGTCTATCACATTCACAATAAGATGCTTAGAACTTAAGGTTCTCATCAAATCTTAGGTGAGTTGAATGGCCATAGAAAGCCACTCTTAAACCCTAAAACTTGAAAATCCAAAAAATTAGAAAAGAGAAAAAAAAAGAAAAAGAAAATTTTCTTTGAATAAGGCGAGGGCTTGAGGCGGTCTGCATTTTGGCAGATACTCGGGCACTACTGTGTCTTTGAAAGTTCAGATCCTAAGTAAACATTTTCTTAATGATTAAAAATAACTCAAGCCCAAATAATCCAACCTGATTCTTTTATAAATAGCATATAGTTTTTGCTAGGGACCAGAAAAAGATAGTCATGGGGGTATGATGTAAACATGTTTACACTACTTAAGATGTCTATTTATGCATGTTCTTAAGCATAGGATTGCATTGCATACTATAAATATTGCATAACATGCATCATCTTGCATTTAGATTATTTGAATAAAATGGAGGTTAATTGTCTCCTTTTACGTTCATGGATAGGGCAAACTTTTTATCGGGGCCTCGGATCGAAGATCCAACCATACAGATGTGATCAGGGCGACGATTGGAGTTCAACAACTCCAAGATCGCCCTAATCAGACATATGTAGCATCAAATAGAGACTAGGGAACCCTAGAAGATCAACGGCCAAGATGGTGTGAACCTGCACTTCAAATGACAAATCTGACCGCACAGATGGATTCGGATCGACGATCACAGCCTAACGACGTGAAAATCGACTCAATCCGACAACCATGGCACCATCTGCATCATCTAGAAGATGGACAGCCAAGATGGCGCCACGTGGAACCATCTCAGCCACCCAATCATCCGCACGCACCTGCTGAAGGCGTCCGCATCAACGTTTCCCCGCCGTTGGATCAAGATCCAACGGTTAGGACGCATCCGCACTTAAGTTAAGCGCCCGCCCATCCGCACGTGTAGCGTAGTGGGCGAGAGCGCTTAACTGAGGTGCTGGAGCGGGTTCGAATCGCAGCGGGAAAGACATCTCACAATCGGACGGCTTATCTCCCGCCTCCACCTGCTCCTCAGCGCGCGCCCGCGTGCAATCCAACGTGAGGCGCTATCGAGCACCCACAACCACTTGATTCTCATCGCACGGTCGCACGTGCCCACTCACCCTACCCGCTGCAATTCGAACCCTTGCCAGCACCTCAGTTAAGCGCTCTCGCCCACTACACTACTCGCATGGATGGGCAGGTGCTTAACTTAAGCGCCGATGCGTCCAGCCATTGGATCTTGATCCAACGG
Source organism: Thalassia testudinum (assembly GCA_037157565.1). NCBI lineage: Eukaryota > Viridiplantae > Streptophyta > Magnoliopsida > Alismatales > Hydrocharitaceae > Thalassia > Thalassia testudinum. The sequence continues at coordinate 41,592,349 of JAZHRO010000015.1, read as the reverse complement.
CAGTGAAACGATGATGCGGACACCTTCAGCGGGTGCGTGCGAATGATTGGGCGGTCGAGATGGTGCCACGTGGCACCATCTTGGCCGTCCATCTTCTGGATGATGTAGATGGTGCCATAGTTGTCGGATTGAGTCGATTTTCACGCCGTTAGGCTGCGATCGTCGATCCGAATCCATCTGTGCAGTTAGATTTGTCATTTGAAGTGCAGGTTCACACCATCTTGTCCCTTGATCTTCTAGGGTTCCCCAGGCTCTATTTGATGCTACATATGTCTGATTAGGGCGATCTTGGAGTCATTGAACTCCAATCGTCGCCCTGATCACATGTGTATGGTTGGATCTTCGATCCGAGGCCCCGATAAAAAGCTTGCCCTGTCCATGAACGTAAAAGGAGACAATTAACCTCCATTTTATTCAAAGTAATCTAAATGCAAGATGATGCATGTTATGCAATATTTATAGTATGCAATGCAATCCTATGCTTAAGAACATGCATAAATAGACATCTTAAGTAGTGTAAACATGTTTACATCATACCCCCATGACTATCTTTTTCTGGTCCCTAGCAAAAACTATATGCTATTTATAAAAGAATCAGGTTGGATTATTTGGGCTTGAGTTATTTTTAATCATTAAGAAAATGTTTACTTAGGATCTGAACTTTCAAAGACACAGTAGTGCCCGAGTATCTGCCAAAATGCAGACCGCCTCAAGCCCTCGCCTTATTCAAAGAAAATTTTCTTTTTCTTTTTTTTTCTCTTTTCTAATTTTTTGGATTTTCAAGTTTTAGGGTTTAAGAGTGGCTTTCTATGGCCATTCAACTCACCCAAGATTTGATGAGAACCTTAAGTTCTAAGCATCTTATTGTGAATGTGATAGACTCGTTGACTGGCAGTTAAAACGGACTTCGGATTTCTACGCCTCTAAGTGATCTAAAAAAGAGAATTCTACCTAAAGGTGTATCTTTACAATCGGTAGCTTTCTCCCTACTTTTATTTTTTTACGGGGTCAACACAAGGGTGAATCCAGTGTATATCTCCCCGATTTATTCTACTTCTCCGCTTCTTCCTAAGTGTTTTGGGAATTTTTAGTGCATTTATTGAGCTGGGTTCTGGATAACCGATTGATGAGCTGTTACCACCGACAACTTGCCAGCCATACTCGTGCGGTGAAGTGTGGTTTATTTCTTTTTTTTTCTTTTTTCCTTTTTTTTCTTTTTGACTTTCTTTTCTCTGTTTTTTCTTTTTTTTTTTAAAGTAGGTGGCTTTCTTAGTCTAAGATTTACCTAAAGGCAGCAAAAAGAGAAAGGTCCAGTGATTGGGCTCTAGACAACCTACCTATGGGTTGTTACCCACGATAACTTGCCAGCCATATCACCCTAGAAGGTTCATTAGCTACCCAATTTCCATTAAAATCGTCGAACAACAAGTCAATGCAAAGAAAGTGTGTGGATGCTAAAAACTCAAAGTTCCCTCAAATTAGAGGGCAGGTTGATAAGTTGTGTACTTATCACCCAAACTTATTTACTCCAATTAAAATAGAATTCAGGTTGGCGAGGACTCGAAAAACAAATCCACATTTTAGTGGATACACGGGTTGATTAAGTCTGATGACCTGAAGGGTCTTTGTGTTCAGATCATAATGTAGTATTTCCTAAGATTGAAAATTTTCTTAAACCCAAGTTCTCTTTCCTAATTCCTTTTTTTTCTAATATAAATAAAAGACAAAAAAATAAAACAAATCTATGGAGCTGACGAATTAATTCAGAGATGAATATCCACCCCCCATGCCTATCTAATGCAATGTCCTCATTGTATTAAAAAGATATAAAACAGAGTGGAATAGAGTAGAAAGCACCTGAATTGCGTGAATGTCAAGTCTGCTCCAAGATAGAAACTAAAAAGAACTGTATAAGTGCTGAATTTAGTGCCTTTAGCTATGCACACTATACAAAGAAGAGAAATAAAGAATTCACAAATACAGATCAAAATCAGAATAAACAGAAGAAACATCTAACCTGTCAGCAGATGTCCACAAATGTGGACCAGATTTTGGTGTAGACCCATACCCCATAGTCGAGAATATCTCAAGTTCTAGATAAAAATTACCCAAAACCTAAAATCAGTATGCAAGCGGGGTCTGGCCTGTGATTTATGAGGATGCAACCCAAGACCAAAGAGTCGGGTTACAGAGAATTCGAAAGGATAATCATTGAATGTGTGCTTGGGTTCGACATCCTCAGAACAAATGTCATAAGGGTTTTGTTTTGATGGTTTCAGATGAAATGGAACCCTTAGACTTAGTCTTCTATTTCCTCCAAAGTTTGCTTCCCAAATCAAAACTTCCCAACTCCTATCCTCCTCAATCAGAATGTTAAATTCCAGACCTCTTGCATATTAATCACCCCGTCTGAAATCTCCAAGTCTAAATGATGTGGCTGAATCAGAATTGACTTAGGTCTAGTTATCTCAAAAATAGAATCATCAAGCTCAATGGGGTGTAATTGACAATCAAGGCATTTGATTGAATCCTCTAGAAAATGCGATTCTGGATCCGTAATGTGAGCCCTAATAAGATCGGTTTCCTCAGTTATTGGGCTATCAAATGATCTATTAGATTCCTCAGGCCCAATCGTCTCACAGAAATCATATTCTGTAAACTCGTGTGAGACTTCACAACTTGAATCTTCACCATTAGAATCAAGATCCGTATTAATGTATGTCCCAAAATCATCTGTCACTTTCTATTCCAAGGAGACATACATTTCCTCGCACCCTGGCTTAGGGATCTCAGGTGAAGAAATCAGAACATCCTTAATTGGTTGCTCTAATTCAATTTGGTCAGCCTCGTAACACGTGTTCCCCCAACAGGTGCCTAAGCGGGTTTTGACATTGGCTCTCCTGAAGGGAGTTCATCCTAGGAATCATCCCACAATTGAACTAAAGCAACTACAAATCTCATCCTCAGTTTCGCTAACTTCCCAAGTAGAAACTCACCCAGGTTCTTATCCTTAACATTTTGGATCCAATCCAACAAATACTTGTTCAAATCATCAATCATTTCAATCAGGGGCTCCAATCTTTCAATGCAAGGTATTGGCTGAACTTCTAAAGATTGTATGATATTCCTCAAGTTAGCCAGAACCTTCTCTTGAACCTGGTTACCTTGAACCAAATGAGTTGGTTCAGGGTTAGGCAGGTTTAGGGTCACTGCAGGGGAATTAATGAATTGAGATTCGTTATACCCTTCTTGATAATAGGTCATTTCAGATTGTTCAAAAGGTGGTGATGACCTAAAGACAGTGTAATCAGAGGATGGGTAAGAATCAGTGTATCCTTCTTGATTGTAGATCGTATTAGGTTGTTCATGAAAGGGTGACGATCTATAATCGATGTGACTCTGAGAAGGATAAAAATCACAATCATAGTGTTCAGGGTTAGACCCTAAACACGGAGGTCCGGAACTGTATCCCCAATCCGAGTTATCCCAACTAACTGATGGTTGATTACAGCACGAGTTGGGATAATCGTCATGTTGAGGATGAGTCAAAACAGAAGGGAAAGAGCGGGAATGCGTGTAATATGCGAAAGGATTCATGAGAGATGAGAGGAAAAAAGGTGCCCTGCAATACAAACAATCAAACCTGCCCTTAAGTGAGCTAGCCTAAAGACCTACAAACTCCCAAAACCCGTCTTGAGATAAAGGAACGATTTTATCTACTTCTGTCTGTTCAATCCAACCAGTTAGAAGGAGGGACTAGGGAGAAGGTTCTTCCTTCGGCTTGCGCCTCCGGTTCCTAGTGTACCCCCCAGCCGCGATCGTTTGATTCTGCTCCCCTAGCTAGACATCAGATTGAACAGTAGAAACAAACTAATCGAAAATAATCTCGTTCTGGGCTCTAAAAAGCAAGTCGAATCCTTAAGGCCAATGTCTACTCTGTTTTATTTAGGGTTAGGTTTGAATGTGCTTTGGAATGTGATGGGCCCTTTATATGGGTTGTGCCCTTAATGATTGATTGATTTGTGTGTGCGTGCACAACCAGTGGTTTTCAAGCAAGATTATTTTTGATGTGGTTAATTTTAGAGTTCAAATCTTGCTTAGTAGCTTTTTAGGATTCAACTTTAGGTGTTTTCAAATAAGTTTTGTTGGCACACCAGGTTTTGAAAGCACGGGTGAAGATGTTTTCCTTTAAAACTTAAAAGAATGTGGAGTGCCTAGTAAATCCCTAAGAGTTGAACCTATGTGGCAGCTACTTGATGCGTTGATTTTAATTGAAGTGGTGCGGCCCAATCAACTCAAACAATTGGCCTGTTGCACCACTTAAATAGGCACACAAGTGATTACCTAATCTGATTTCTACTCAATTATGTGTTTGGATGTGTGTACTGGCTCCAAAGGTTGGTTTACCAGTTGAGTTTGAAAATCAGATGAGGTTGTGTACCTCTGTGAGATTTTTTTTTATTTTTCTTTTTAAATGTGGAGGTTGGGGCGGGTGTAGGTGTCAAACAACAAACAATCTAACCTTAGAGTTTATAAGAACACCTAGGTTGATTGATGTTGTGTTATTATGTGGTGAAATGAAATCTAATGGGTGGGTGGTGGGGGATAACTCACAGAACCTTTAACAGCACTTTTCTCCGATCTACCATGTTTACTCGTCTCAAAAGAGTACCTGCAATCACAATAAGAAAGGAGAGAAGTGAGGTAAATGATTTGTAAGTTATAAAATGCGAAGAAAAATCAAAGAGTGTCGCCTCCCCAGCATTGGTGCCAAAATGTTGAACACTCGAGTTATTATGCTAACGTGTTTGATTTTGAAAACCTGTCATTGTACTTTGAAAGCGAAGAACTCGTGTTCAACAAATAAAATTTATACCGGAATGGAAATCCTAAGTCGAACACAGGGAGGCGGACGTTTAATTTAAAAACACGCATTTGATTTATTTGTCACAAAGTAATTTAATTGACTAGAAACTATCTATCTATTTACACTAAATAGAAGAGAGAGAGAGAATATTACAAACAAAAACCAAAAAGAGATGTAGAATGAACATGGAATTCATTATCAAAAGGATTGTTCATTACACTAAACATTATGACTAGAAAGTAGGAAAATGATTACACTAGAAAGCAGTAAATCTATTCTAAAAAGTAGTAAAAAGAATGGGGAGAGAGATATCCTCCTTGACGGTCGCTTGGAGGATAACCCGGACAGGACGACGCTTGGACGAAGGAGGACGAAGCGGGAAGAACAGGGTAGCACGTCGTCGTCATCTCGGGATTCGCTTCCGAAAGGGGGACGAAAAATTGACTTTATCTCGCGAGAAGCATCCTAGGTGTGGGACAAGCTTCTCTTGAGCTTTGGAGAGGGAGAGAACAGGAGGGGATGAGAATTTCATGTGGAGAGGGTCTCATTTTATAGTTGCAAGGGATGAGGGCAAATTGGTCTTTTAAATCTCAAAACATTAGATAAGTGGTCTTTAGTGATGAATAAAACCATCACTAAAGCCCCATTGTGGGCGACGTGTGGCGAAGCGCGCACACGATGGGGCTTTAGCGACGGTTTCATCTGTCGCTAAAGACCCCTTAGTTAATGTTTTGAGATTTAAAAGACCAATTTGCCCTCATTCCTTGCAACTATAAAAGGAGACTCCCTCCACATGAAATTCTCATCCCTTCCTCTTCTCTCCCTCTCCAAAGCTCAAGAGAAGCTTGTCCCACACTCGGGATGCTTCTCGCGAGATAAAGTCAATTTTTCATCCCCTTTCGGAAGCGGATCCCGCGACGACGATGACATGCTGCCCCATTCCCATTCTTCCCGCTTCGTCCTCCTTTATCCTGCTCTGTCCTCCTTCGTCCAGGTGTCATCCCGTCCGACTCGTCCTCCAAGCGACCATCGAGGAAAATATCTCCCTCCCCATTCTTTTTACTACTTTCTAGAATAGATTTACTGCTTTCTAGTGTAATCATTTTCCCACTTTCTAGTCATAATGTTTAGTGTAATGAGCGATCCTTTCGATAATGAATTCCATGTTCATTCTACATCTCTTTTTGGTTTTTGTTTGTAATATTCTCTCTCTCTTTCTCATTCTCTCTCTCTCTTCTATTTAGTGTAAATAGATAGACAGTTTCTAGTCAATTAAATTACTTCGTAACAAATAAATCAAACGTGTGTTTTTAAATCAAATGTCCGCTTCCGTGTGTTCGACCTGGGATTTCCATTCCGATATAAATTTTATTTGTTGAACACGAGTTCTTCGCTTTCAAACTACAACGACAGGTTTTCAAAACCAAACACGTTAGCGTAGTAACTCGAGCTTTCAACAATTAGACTTATAATTGGCGATTCAAATCACCATTATTTTATCTAAAATTCCTTTTAATTTTCATATACTCATATGCTCTACATTGCAAATTAGTTTTTGAGTAATATTTTATGTTCAAATTACATTAATTGTTGAGATTAGTGTGTGAATTCTATTTGCTCCCTGTGTTCGACCTCGGAATCTTTTCGAGTAATAAAAATTGTATTTATTTTCAAAGTGATTTCGACTATATTACAATGCTTTATTTTAAACTCGATTTCACCGCGATAAACATTTTGGCATCATTACCGGGGAGCAATGCGCAATTCACCACTATTCTCTGCCTTATTTGATTATATTTTAGCACTAACTTGCCCTATTTGCTTTATTGTGATTTTGCGAGGTACTTCACGAGGAGATCTTCCAAGAAAATCAACCACTCCAGGGCAGGTAACTTCTCTATTTTTCCCTAATCAACCTCCTAATCTTGGGAAGACAAAAAGGAAACAATCAATTATGAATCACCTACCTTATTTTTCATAGTAATTATCATTTAAAAGGCAGGTATCCTGATTTGCGAAATTTTTTTCAAATCTCATTGAAGTTGAAGCTATTTTGTTTAGAGATCCTACCCCAAATTTCCTGTGCCTATTAAGGACTACACTTAATTTCTAATCTTCTTAGATTACGCACTTCTTGTTTGAAGTCCAAGGAGAACATTTGTGAAGATCAAAGTGGACATGGAAATAAAGACAATTAGGGTTTCTGCATTAGGGTTTTGGAGTGCTAGTTCACATTTGCCTGCATAAAAGATAACAAGCCCACCCGCATTTGCGTACTACCCAAGCCCTTGCTTGAAAAGATCTAATCAAGAAAAACCCTAAAATCAGGCTCTAAATTCACTTAAACCCTAAAATCCTTGGACCTAATAACCTGGGAGTCAAATCAGGGTGATTTCTAGGTCTTGACCTAGAGTCATTCTTCCATCTTTAGGGTAGGTCAAGTAAAGTTGGTCTACATTTTAGGCCAACCAACCTCCAAATTAGGTCACAAGTCAAATCAACTGCTAATTCAAGTAAAAACAAAGGAACAAATTAGGACATAAAACTGGTAGACTAAAGAGGTCAAGTTATCCATTTTGGTCTAGCTGGACCCTCAGTGACAAGGAAGGTCGGGTGGGGAAAACCATATAACCTGTGGGCGTGCTCCACCGTGTAGGGGTCTTTGCGGGACTCTCCCTTCCTAGCTGCCCAAGTAATTCTTAGGTGGATGACTTTCTAATCCAGGGGTATCATCCGCCCCGAACCTCTATAGTCATCCAAAATCTTTGGGTGCATTGATTGGGCCAATATCACATCCAGTCCCTCATCCCTTCTATTTAGAGCACACACACAGATTTTCTTGGGAATCTTTTTCAGATCTAATCAATTTTGATCTAAACTTGAATTTTGATTCTACATCTTGATTCCACCATTTGATTCAAAAATGCAGCCTAACTACTTAGGAAAACCATTGAAGAAACCTGAATCTCAAAGATCCATGAAAGATAGAATGGTTGAGGATGCCCTTAGATTTCATGAGATTGATGACCAAACCTCAAAACCAATTGAAGACATTTAGGTTAATGTATCGACAACAACAACCTTCATCATAAAATGTGCCCAAGTAATGATAACACAAGTAACAAATGGATCCACCCGGGACGTTCTCATGACAGGGTACATTGAGTTAGAAAAATTACATAACTTTGAATACCTCCAATGCATGACAAATCTTGTACTTTGGGAAAGACACCAAGATGATCTTGAAAAACAAGATGAGATGATGAAATTATTAAAGCAGATAATCGATAGAAAATACCCATACATGCCCCAAACAATTATTGAAACATCTTGGAATAATATTGAGGATCAACATGATTTCCCAAATCCCAGGTTTGAGACATGTTGTAGATTCCTAACCAAGATGGAATATGATATGCCTGATCTTGAAATAGGTTGGGAGATCCAATTGCAGGAGAACACAATTTTGAGCCATCCCTAGAAAACCAAAACCCTGGTTCACCAAGAATAGAATTCCTAGACTCCTGTAATAATGAGATTGAATCAAAACCTCTCAAGGTGTAAATCCCGCCCCTTACTCTGATAAGGTGACCCCCGAAGGCAATTTTGACATAGATTCTAGTAATTCAACCCACATCCTTCACCTAGAATCTGGATCTGAATCTTCTTGGGATAATTACAAGGCCCGTGTGATGAAAATCAAAGTTTGAATTTAGATTATGATTCTGGGCCTTTATTTGATGAATGTACCTCTCTAACATCCTCAGAAATACAGATTGATTTTTCGAAAGTCATACCAATCTCTGATACAGAAATCGAGGAGTTGGAAGAGTGGGGTTTTGATTGGGTTTCCCCCACAAACCAAGAAACTAAGCCCAAACATAATAAGGATACCTTTTTAAGCTCGGAATCTACGAATAGGCTAGACCCAAGATAGGTTGCCAAGTCTACATCTTGTGATTTATTTTGTAGTGAAACCTTTGATCTCAAATCAAATTCAAAACTTGATTCTCGCCAGTTCTCCGACGATTTCAAATCTTACTATGATTACAGAGAACCATTGTTTCTTGACAACTACGAGCCAATCTACGACCTCAGCCCACATGATCCATTCTTTGACTCTGACTCTGAGGTCTCTAATCCCGAGATCATTGATTTAAATTTAGGTTCCATTGAGGTGGAATCATTTCTTTTTGATACTCAGGAATCAAAAATGGAAATTGCCAAGAGTGTCTACAATCCAGAGTTCAAATCTTTTCTTGACTCCGATTTCTTTCATCCTATAAACACTCTTCAAGCATTTACCTTTAAGTTTGATGGCTACTATGAGGACTCTCTAAATGAACCCACCTTTAATTCTTTTTTAGATGAGCCCTCACACACAATTCGTATTGATGCCACCTCCTCTACATATACAGAACCTATTCAAACTCATTTTCAAGCCCGACCCGCAACCGGACTCAATTTCTATTCTGATTCCCCTCTTAATGAGCCGATTGCAGATGATTCTCCTCCACATTTTTATCAGGTTTCGAACATCAATCAGACTACAAATCACATCCCATCCTTCTCTGATCACTCCTGTAGGGTTCCTACATCCTCCACTGATTCTTTTTCATTTAAGGATCCCTACTCTGATCAGGCTGATTCGACTCAGCCAAACCCTAACTATACACTTCCATACCATTTCAAGTTTCAAAGTATATGGTGTGTTCCACATCTCTTGATCTACATTTATCAACCCACCAGATTGATTGGGTTTGGGCTGCATCATCAGCCTGTTGATCTGAACAAGCACCTGGTTGGACCAACTAGGTTTTTGATCAAGGTGCTTGTTCTGCAAAACTCATCTAATTTGACCACTCCTCCATACCATTTCCCACTTGGCTGAAGGCGTTGAATTTAATGCTTAACGGGAGGCAACCCATCATTCCAAAAAAATTGAGATCCTTCTAATTATCCTTCTGTACTTCACGTCTATTACACCCTAAGTTCAATTTTAGAATAATCGATCACACCTTTAGTACACGTGTCAGAGCTTGAAATCATCTGCAATAATCATTCCCGACCCATTCGCCCACCCGATAATCTTATTCTAATTCCTGAACCTAAAACTGTTTCATACCCTCCGTTTACAATGAGGACATTGCAAAACCTAGGCATGGGGGGGTGGTAAAGTGCAAACATTCAAAAATCAAAGTTCGGAAGGGTTCTCACAAAAAAATCACATATTCCAAAAATACCAAAAAAATAAAAAATTCTTGAAAAAGAACAAAAATATGAGAGGAGAGGAAATTTTGATGGCATATCAATTTTTGAGGAGAAAAAGGGGAGGAGTTAAAAATGTCAAAAAGGAGCACAATTAAAAAAGAAAAAGTAGTCACTAGTAAGAAATTAAGGAATTGACTTAGTTCTAGACCATATCAAAGGAAAAGCAAAAGGTGCTAATGAAACAAAGAAGAGATTAGTAGGAACGCTGATTTTAGGCCTTTTGGGCTATAATCCTAGGCTTAAAAATTCAAGTATCCACTAAGATCTAGATAGTCCTCAAGAAGTTGGGGAAAATGCGAAGCTTAAGTATTAGGTCTAAGGCTTAGGGAGTATTCAGCCTCGTTAACTAACCTCTGGTTTGCGAGACTCGGTAACCTAAGCACCCCAATCCACACATAGTCTGGTTCAATGCGCCTAAATATCAAAATCACGCAAATGCATTTAAATTGTTCTGAAAAAGTCACCTAGATTAGGAGCGGCTAATCAACACAAGTTGATTTGGACAAGTTTCCGACACGGAGAGGTGGGAAATTCCCCTCAAAGATGAGCAATAACATATCGTCTCCTCGATGCTTGTCTCCTAGGATATCTATATATCCTACCAGGGGCATGTAAGCACCCTGTGCTGATTCAAATGCCATAGGTAGCTTTATCTCGAAATGTTGATTGCCAGGGTCTGGATTTAGCTACAGAACGCCATGGGTGGGATTATCTCAAAATCTCGAAAGCCAGGGTTCTGGGGGTTGCCGTGGGTGGTGCTATCTCGAAGCATCAATTGCTAAGGACCCTGCAAGGATTGATGATGGGGACTAGGAATCCGACACAAACCATGTTGTAAAGCTAATCTGAAGCTAGAAATAAAAAGAAAAGAGAGAAAAATCTCCAAAAATAAAGAAAAATTCCTCTTTCTCTCTCTAATAAAAATGCACTACAAACTGAACCTGGGTTAAAAACATGTTATAAGCACGGGTGCTTTAACTGAGAAGTTCAACGAACCTTAGGTTAGTTCCTGTGGGCCCTAGAAACCTTTGCGACAGACTGAGGCTAGAGCTGGTCAGGTCTGGATCTTGGTTGGTACTTGAGTACCTCCAGGCTTATTATTGGCATTCTAACCTAATCTACAAGAGAGAGCACGCCTTAGAGTTCAAAGCATAAAAAAGTATGGTCTAGAATTAGGGTTAAGTCCTTGAAATTTTGCTAAGGGACTAGCAAAAGCTAGGCATGGGGGTTATGATGGGAACACCATCATGAGCCCTAAGTAGCTCATTTTGACCCAATTGCATCAATAAATGCTCCTACATAACCGCCAGAGAACCATAACTCACTATATAACCATTCTGAGAGAAAAATAAGCAACTAGGATTAAAAGTACAATTTTACCAGCTTATCATGAATGCAGTACAACCACGGGTTTTCTCAAGGGCTGAATAAAGGTCAAATGATCTTAATAAGATGATAAGTGGGTTAGATCAGACAGAAAAGGGTTTACGTATGTTTTGAGAATTAAATGACTTTTGAAACCCTAAAAATAGACCACTTAATTAACCAAGGTTCTGGTCAGGATAAAATTCATCGAAACCCTCTAAAATTCATTGAAAAATAATTTCTAGGGTTTAGTACCTTCAATTTGGCCATCAAAACCCATCTTGACCTAAAATGGAGTCTCAGACAGATATTTGCCCTAATTTGGGTTTTTTCATAAATTACCCATCCAAACGTGGTTAAAACCAAAATCCAACTTCACCATTGGATTCCTTAGGTCCAAATTAGGTTTGTACCAAAATTTGAACCCAAGGAGAACTTGTCTTGACCTAGTTTGCAAAATGGTCCTATCTGATTACATTTATACCCCCAACTTTCAAAAACCCTTGCATTCAGCCCCCTAACTTATTCTTCATCTTCACAATTAGGTCCCTCCACCATTATCGTGGAGAAAACCTACTCCAACGACCTTCAACTTAGGATTTCTCCCTGATTAATTATGAATCCCTTCCAAAATTAGAAGGGAGATTCATCAAGTAATTCCCTTCAATCTAAGCCCGTCCATGTGCTCAAGATCTTTCCCAATCTCTCATGCGAACGCGTGAGAGATTTGGGTATCAAGAATTTTCCTTTCTCCGGTGAGCTTTTAAAGCTTGGAAAGCTTGCCTCCCAAGCTCAAAACTTCTTCCTGAGACCTATAAAAGACTCCCAAGGGTTCGACCATTCTCCACAACTTGAAATTCGGTCGGAACCCCCCATCTTCCTCTCTCCTCTTCGGCCACAACTCTTCGCAAGCTCCGACGGTCTCTCTCTGACTCCTTTCGTCATCCGACCACAAAACCAGTGGCAGATTCATCTTCCTCATCGTCCTCCGTGTCATGCAATACCAGCTATCGCCGTCCTTTCCCCGTCTTCGCCATCGTCTCTCCTACGGAGGTTCATCTTCCCCACGTCCAGCAACCACACCAACGTGGGAATCCCTTCACCTTTTCTTCCTTAGAGTAGACTCTTAGGTTCCCTATCTATCCTACTTTCTTCCCCTCTCTCTATTTCCTAAATCCGACCACCGACAATACTAAACACCTTCATCTCCTCCATCTCCGGTGACTCCTCCAGCAAGGTGTTCCCACCACTACGCACCTCCATCCACCTCACCGACCACCCTACAACCTCCACTACAACTTCCTGCTCATCACCACTCAAACACCTTCCCGAACACACCCACTCACACGCACACAATTTGACCTAGCCACGCATTCACAGCCACTATCGCAACACGCCACTGCCACTATCACATTCGCCATGCCACGACAATCCTACTGAACCTTCTGACACAGCCATAAGGCCCTTTTCTGGAATTTCAGGTATCAGGCCAAAATCGCCATTGACGCCGTGCTTCGAGCAAGCTTCAATCTACTCCAGGGTGTTTTTGCTCCAGGGGATAGCTCCAAGCCATGCAAAATTGAGGCCTACAGGAGCCCAAGTCCTCATGCGAGGGCTTCAGCAGTCGCAGCCCCGTAAATTCTACTGAATACCTTGCTGTTGCGCCGCGCGGAAGGAAGGTGGGGCATTTAGTCCCACCTCGGCTATGAAGGTCACTTGTAGCCGCATAAGACCCAAAAGTGAATGGGGTTGTTTGCCTCCAATCATTGAGGGTGAGGTCCTCCTACACCTTCACTGGTCTCATCCGTGACATGTCCCCCGCAGACCTGGCTGACCTGATAACCTGCCAACCTACACTCCTCGCTCACCACTGCACGTCGATGAGCCTGGACCCGCTTACGCGCCTGACCCGATAACCCAAATACCCTGTGTCTCTGGGAGAGAGGATCCTAAGAGAGAAGGAGAGAGGAGAGTTGCACGGGTAGGGGGAGGGTTTTACTATAGGGACCTTCGGTTGACACTTAGCTAGATTCTAAGAGAGGAGTGCCAGAGAAAGAAGAAGAAAAGAAGTGAAGGCATGAGCTGAAGGGCCAAAGAAGTGAAGAAGAAGAAGAGGAGTTACAAAGAAAGAGTCAGAGAAAGAAAGAAGAAAAGAGAAGGTTTAGAGAAAGAAAAGAAAAAGGAAGAGTCACGCAGACAAAGAAAAGCAAAAGGGGTACTGTAGCAAACTTCATTTATGATGTCTAATTGCAAAATTAGACATCTGATTTCATACTCCCTCCTTTAGTAAATTTGAGTAATTATTCTATGTATTAGACTTATAATTGGTGATTCAAATCACCATTATTTTCTCTAAAATCCCTTTTACTCTTCATATACTCATATGCTCTACATTGCAAATTAGTTTTTGAGTAATATTTTGTGTTCAAATTACATTAATTGTTGAGATTAGTGTGTGAATTCCATTTGCTCCCTATGTTCGACCTTGGAATCTTTTCGAGTAATAAAAATTGTATTTGTTTTCAAAGTGATTTCGACCATATTACAACACTTTATTTTAAACTCGATTTCACCGCGATAAACAATCTCTTATTCCTAATTAGTCTCTTTTGTATAGGACAAAACACCCATATGTATTAAGATGCTTTTATTGAGATGGAAAGAGTATTATCCATTTGTAACAAGATGCTATTTATTTGGGGGAATTGCAGCCATTTGTAATGAGGCACTTTATTATTAGGTAGGGTGTATTTATTTTTTCTCTCTCTTAAATTTTTCTAAAGGCTATATATAATTTTTTACTACAAATTGATGTGCGTACATCTAAATAGCCAAAAATGTCTATTTATGCATGTTCTAAGTATTATAGTTGAATCATATATTATAAATATTGCATAACATGCATCATCTTGTATTTAGGTTAGTTGTGTAAATTTTAGGTTAATTTTCCCTTTTTGTGGTCAGGTAACAGGGCGACTTTGAATCGGGACCTCAAATCGAACATCCAACCGTATGAATCTAATCAGGGAGACGATTGGAGTTCAACGACTCCAAGATCACCCTAATCGGACATCCGTAGCATCAGATATAATCCGAGGAAGGTCAGAGATCAAGGGCCAAGATTGTGTAAATCCTTACTTCAAATGATAAATCCAATTGTACGGATGGATTCAGATCGGCGATCGTAGCCCAACGGCATGAAAATCGGTCCAATCCGACATCCGTGGCATCATCTACAACTCACAAAAGATGGAAGGCCATGATGGTGACATGTGGTGCCCTCATAGCCGCTCAAACAGGCTGCAGCATGATTGCACAGCAATCATAAGTCCTAATCAGCCTAAATAATGTCTGAACCTATCTTAAATTGTGGATATTGCACTCATATCTTGCATATCATGCATTGCATCAGTCTATTTAGAATGAGATGAGATATCATGTTAGTTAATGTTTTTTTATTGCTATTTACAGATAATAAAGTGATCCAGGATGGAGATAGTTGAATAAAGCAATAAAGGAAGAAGAAGGTTGATCCAGATAAGAGGAGTGAGGAGGATAGCCTTATCCCTACCCTTAGAAACCCTAGGACAGCCTTCCCAAACCCAAAACAACCTCCATTAGGACACCTTAGCCTCAAAACCCAAACATGGATAGCACTATCCATGTTCCTATCCCTCTCCCAAACACTTAGGAACCAAAACCAACCTTAGAAAACACAAAACCCACTCTCCAGCACCTTTTAAGACGTCCAGACATCTGGCTGGACATCTGATTTCTGCAGAATAACAATCCAGGAAGCCAAAACTCATGCTGACACAGAATTGGACGTCTAATTTAGTGTCCAGACGTCCAATTTTGTAGTATAAGACGTCTGACCACTATCATGGACGTCTGATACTGCTGTCTGGTTCCTGATTTTGGGTGTTGGAAGCCCTAGCTTGCCTATTTTAACCTAGGAACCCGACCGGACACCCTAGGAAACCTAAGTAGAGACCTCCTAAGCCTAGTCCACTATCCATAGCCCTACTTGTCCTATCCCTAACCCAATTGAACCATCCCATACCTAATTGGGTGCATCTACAGTTGATTGGGTGCACCCGAGCCCAATTAGATCCACCCAGGATCTAATTAACTCATACCTATTAGGGTTACCCTAGCCTAATCACATGCGCACATCTAATTAGACTTGACTTAGACCTAATAAGGTTCACTCCTACCCAATTAGACTTTCCTAAGCCTAATTAGGTCCACACCCACTTAATCTAGATTGACCCAACCTATTTAGCACCTAATCCTACCAAAACCCACAACCTAGCCCTACGAAAAACACACGCACGCACACCTTCCCATTTTACTCCCACCAAACCCATGCACACTCTCTTGGAAACCCTAAAAACTTGTGTCAAACCTAGATCCAAAAATTATGGCATTTGCTATTTTTGGAATCACCAAAAGTGGCAACCAAATGGAGCCTTCCATAAGGGCAAAGAGAGGGCTACGAAATTAGACAATCTCCATACACTCTCCCATCCATGACTCTCCACTCTAAACTTGCTTCCACCCTCCAAAACCTTAAGGCCATCCTCCTCATCCTCCTCCAAGGCTCCATGGACGACTAGCTAGAGAAGCTTCTCTCCAAAGCTTTAAGGACGGCCATTGGTAGAGAAAGGGAGCAACACCCTCCTCTCTCCACTTGGGTGCACTAGCCCTCATCTTCTTCTTTTTGGACGGCCATGAAGGCTCACCCATAGCCTCTTGTGGCCGGCCATCTCTTTTGGTAGGCGTGTAGACGGGTTTGCATACCCAAGGTCTAGCCTACACCCTCACACAAGGCCGATGGCCCTAGTGGCAACTTTCCAGCATGAGGGATTTTCTTCTATTTATATGCTTTCTAGTGTAGATGATGTGTGATAAATTTCTATGCATAAATAATGTTTCTGTGATTGATTGTCCTCATGTTTGCTTGCTTATATGACACTTTGGTTTGTTCACACCATGCACGGCCACCATGGCCTCATTTAGATGCACATAGTCACTTAGTTTTTTGCTAGTTTATCTAAATCTAGGTTTCAATTCGCTTTTCGAAATAAAAAAAAAATCAAAAACACAAAAAGACAAAAATAGTAGCTTAGGTTAGATTTAGGTTATAAAAGCCGATCCAAATCTCGATTCATTTTCACGCCTCCCAGAGACGAACGACC
Organism: Thalassia testudinum; assembly: GCA_037157565.1. Lineage (NCBI taxonomy): Eukaryota > Viridiplantae > Streptophyta > Magnoliopsida > Alismatales > Hydrocharitaceae > Thalassia > Thalassia testudinum. Next base: position 41,575,645 of record JAZHRO010000015.1, on the reverse strand, counting down.
TGTACTCAAGTTTTAAAAAGAATAAAGATCTACGAGAGTTTCATTATCACAAATATCTTTGACGAGTGATTTTTGCGACTATACTACGATTTCCAACGATTTCAAAATACGCGATTTCCACTCCCGTCAAGTGGCGCCGTTGCTGGGGAGGTAACACGTGAGTTTAGATTTGGATTTGCTTAACTTCTGTTTGTTTTGATTGTAGGGTGTCAAGATGAGGATCTACACACACATCGACCAGTGGTGAAGACCGTAGGTATCTTCTTCGTCCTCTAGTTTATTGCTTCCTTAGGTTAGAAAAAAAAAAGAAAGAAAAAAAATATATATCTATATATAAATTCAAATTCAAAATTTCTGATCTGAATTAAAAAAAAAATCATTTTCTTTGGTGTGTGTTTTAACTTGGAGACTATTTAAACACACCAAAATCAGATTTGAAAATTCGGCTAGCAAATATTGATGATTTTCAAAATTTTATTGATGTGAAATTTGGAGTCCAAAAATCTTGGGATTCGGTCTGATATTAGGTTTTCAAACTATCTTTCCAACGCCACCTTTTATTTGGAAAAATTATCACTACAAAAATTTTAAAAATTTGCACAGTGGAAGAGGGTCAGAATAGTCTGTGCTCTGATTTTTTATAAATTTAAACATTAATTATGTCCTTTACATAAATCAGATATCTTTGAAATTTGTGGGGTTAGAAATCCACTAAAACCTAGTTTTTCCTATGAATTTTCAAGAATTTTTGGATTTTTTCTGGTACTGTTTCAAACTGAACTTCTCACAGGGGGTCCATCTGGTCTGTTTGACCCCCTTGAACATAAAAATTTGTGAAAAATTGCACGAAACAATAAAAATATTGAAAAAATATTTCCTGAAAAATTTATTGAAGAAGTAAAATCGCTACCAAATTTCATAATATTTTTCTTCAATTATTGATTTGGGCAGTGATTTCAAGTCAGACTAAGGTCTGACTGCTGATTTTAGAAGAAGCACAAACCCTAGGTAATTCACATTAGGGTTTAAATTTAGAAACTCAAAACAAACCTTTTTGAGCCTGATTTGGGTGTGATTGCATGAGAATGGATTTGATGTGAAGACTATCTCTTATCTTTATTCGCATCTTCTCTCAAATATCCATGAACCCATATCATTCTTTTGACCCTCGGGGTCCTCCATCTCCCAACCCAACCATGATTTCGACTCCTCCTGGTTGGGAGACTCATCCTAACCAGCTGAGATATGATTATCCTTATCCCCCAGCTTATTTAGAACCTGAATCTCATGGATCTAACCCTTATCTAGATCAGAACCAATTGAAAGCCATAGTTGCTGAATTCTGGGAATATAACAAGGACTATACAGATCAATGTGCCAAGCTTCTGGAGCAAATTAGACGATCTCAGGCACAATCTCAATCTTATCACTCCTCCCAGGGACAAGAGACTTGGAACAACCAGCCTAGTGGGTCTAGTGACCCATATTTTGGAACCACTAGCTATTCTACTGATTCTTGCTACCATGGGCAGGCATCCTGGACTCAACCAACTCAAAAGGCACCTTTGGACCTAATCGATGATTTGGGTAGATCAATTAAGGAATGCACTATTTCTGATACACCTGTACCTGATGAGATATCTCTAATGAATTGGAATAATGGATCACAAGTACAGGACCACGTAACAGGTTCTCAATCAACTCCCTCTGTAGTCAGCTCCACTCAGGGCGATACACCTATTGATTCATATCCAAATTCGTATAACCCTGAGTGGAGAAACGATCCTAATCTTTCATGGCCACCACAGAGATCGACTCAGACTGAACAACAATCTAGGCCAGCCCAATACTCCACTCAATCCACTTTAGGGCAACCATCTAGTCCAGCCCAACCCGCAACCACCCTTGAAGATATCATGAACATTTTGTTGGACTTTGACAAGAAAAATGAAGAAAGGCTGACTAAGTTGGAAAATCATGTGAAATCTCAAGGGGATCAAATCAAGAGACTTCAAGAATCACTTTATCCCCGAATGCAAATGCCTTTTCACTCCTATTCTCCACCTATTCTTCCGACCCCTCCTCCAATCTATCAAACATGCCCTTGTGCGGGGGTCAAATCTATGGCCTCTAAAAGGAAGAGAAAAGCTAAGAGCCCACCCAAACGACCTGATTTGGGCTCAACCAAAAATCATAAGACCAAACCCACATCCAGCTCTGACTCAGACTCAAGGGACAAAAAGAAGAAAAAGGCCTCTGAAGTTGATTTGACCTATTTACCCTTTCCTGAGGCCTTAAAGAAAGAGTCACAAAAGAAAAAAATGACTTGCACACCTAAAGAGGTGGTTTTATCAGCTAACATAAGTGCATTTGTTTCTGGCACTATACCACCCAAAATGACTGACCCTGGAAAACCCTTCATATCTTGTGCCATAAAGGGATTCACCTTCAACAAAGCCCTTGTGGATCTAGGGTCTTCCATTAGCTTGATTCCTACCGCCCTTTTTGATCGCACCAAACTTGGAGATCTGCACCACACACCTATCACCATTAGAATGGCAGATGGATCCATCAAACTACCGAAGGGGGTAGTTCAGGATGTGATTATTAAAGTGCAAGCTCTTAGCTTTCCAGTCGATTTTATTGTCTTGGACATGAATATATCGGAGAAGCTAAGTAATTCACCCATTATTCTGGGTCGACCTTTCTTGGCTACGGCCAATGCACGGATTGACTGTTACTCAGGATGTATGGAGGTGAGTAGTGGCAATGAGAAGATTCACTTTGTTATGTATGCAGCCACTAAGAAAACAAAGTCAGGGTACTTTCTGGATGACATGGAAAGTGAGTCGGAGGGTAATTCGGAAGAAACTATGGCAATTGACACCTGGGTAGAACCACACGACCCGAATCAACAATCAACTAGATCACATAAGTCACCCTCCCTACCAGATCAAATCATTGATAGTACGGTTGACTATCTTGATCGACCTAGCCCAATTCAAACCCCTGCCCCTTGTAATGAATCCCAGATTACTCAATTAATCAAAATGATTCATGAAATAAAAGAAGCTAGGGCAAGAGAATATGATGATATAAGGAAAGAGCTTCATAGAATCCAGGATGAGCAACAAAAACCAGAAATGTTTGAATCTGGGTCAGGTGTGTCACAACCGATTTGCGATTCGGTGGTGGTCATGCAGGATTTTGTTGATCAAACACCCGAGGTGGATGATATTAATAACCCTGTGGAAGCTGAGAATGGAGATTTATTTGAGAATCCTGATATTGATATAAGGCCTGAGTACCAATCATTTCATTTTGAGGAACCAAGCATTAAGGGACCTGAATATAATTTTGTTGTATTTGAGAATACCCATGGAGACATTGATGAATTAATTCAAATGATCTCATACACGGAGCAACAAAATCAAAAAGACTGTAACAACTCCTCAATCAATGATTCAGCCCATTCCACTTTCATGGAGGGACTCACTACTAAATCTAATGCCCAACTTCATCTAAGTGAGAAGGAAATATCCCCTTATGAAATAGATATTCAAGAAATTGAAAGATTATTGGGGATAACATATGATGAGTTATCAGAGGAAGCTAGGAATTTTGGGGAATCATGTGATAATTGGGAATTGGCATTGGACAATTTGGAAGAGATAAAAGAAGAAGATGAGACCCAAACATCATTGGTAGAGATAGAGACTGATCACTGGACCTTGATTTCCAGATCTGACCACACTACTTGGGTCATGCCTTCCATTCATCACCATTATCAGGACCCATATGATTTCACCCCACACAACTCCACCTATACCCCTACCACCCACATTCTCCATCACCTCTTCGGGATCCCTTCACCTTCATTCCTTCCAGGCACCCGTATTTATCTGTCTTTCTTCTGTAGCATCTGGCTACAAATAATCCCAAGCCCCATCTACATATTTTCCCGATTATTTGGACTTGGAATTCATGGATAGCTAGTTCGCATTTGCGGTCCGCTGTTGGCGAATGAGACTAAAATTCTTATCATTTTACTCGCCATTCTCAATACTGTATTGGTATATCCTTTTTTAAGTCTACGCCCAGCTGGAGGCGTTAAACTCAGCACATATAAATACCATTTCACCATCATCTATACATAACCATTTTTATACATAGCATATTTTTGTTTTAGCATATTTCCCTTTTCTATATTGCATGTTAACAGGTTGGCCGGTGCTGAATATAATTTCAGGAGCAATTACAGGTGATTTCTATCCATTCTCTCCCTGCAGCATTTATTTTCTTTTACATTCATGCATGAGGACATGCAAGAACTTAGGCATGGGGGGGTAGATACAGAAAAACTGAAAAAATTTTATGCCAACACTTAGGAAAACCTCGGAGCTGCATGTAAAATGTACTTTAGGACCTTAAATAAAAGAACAACCGACTCCACCTCCAGTGCTCTCATTGGAGCTAGAAATCGTTCGCAACAACCAATTCGGACTCACCTGCTCACCTTTTGTTCTAAATTTAGGGTCAAGCTGATTGTAACCCAATACGGGAAATTCACGAAGTACAAATTATATGAGGTTACATGTTTATAGCATATATTGACATTGCATTCATGAATAAGATTATTTTATTAAGAGAATGCATTAGGGATTTTATCCTTTAGTTGATTCCTGTAATCTGGAATCCAGTACAACTTTTCACACACACGTAGAATTTGCAATGGATTCACAGTGAAGGCTTATAAACATCTTCAGTCTGTCGAGAAGAAGCAGTGCTTCTTTTCCTTAACCCCTAGACAGAGTTTTGGGAGTCAGGCTGATTTTCTTCCCAAAAAAAAATCCACCAAATAGTGTGAGATGAGAGTAGAGTGTACTGGTGCTCTAAGATTAGTGCAAGGAATCTGGAATCTTAGATAATTAGGTGATGATACTTAGAGATTAGGCATAGTTTTCGCTCTCGGTTCCAACGTATACATTTTTGTGTGAAATATTGAGAGCCACCGAATAAGGCAAATACGCAGAGAGCGAGTTTTCATAAAACTAGGGCTAAGGTGGATGGTTACGACCATTCTTTACGGAATCCTCGGCTGAAGGAGGGTATTGATGTCAAGGTCAGAAATGCACTGTCCTATCCGTCTCTCCCGGTGCCGTGAGTAGGCACTTCCACCAAATAAGCCACCCAATGTCTTTTGAGTACCACCAATTCCTAATAATGCCTCCTCAATAAAGTTCATGAATGTATGCCAGTTGTGTTATGCTAAAAAATAATAATAAAGAAAAAAGAGAAAAAGAAAAAGAAAAAGAATGATGAAAGGAAAGAAAAATTGAAAACAAAAAGAAAGAAAAAAAAAACTTAGAAAAAGAAGAAAAAAAAAATTTGGAAGAAGAAGAAAAAGAGTTTGTGAATATTTAGTATTTATTTCATTTGCATTGAGGCAATACCACCAAACAAATTTGAGCTCCACCAAATATGGCCTTAACCTATTTTTCTTATGTTTCTGACCGCCCGAATACTGGCTGAGGAATCCCGACTTAGTGTTAGGGTTATGAGAACTCAATTAAAGTGTTAATGCCTAGTGAGACCACCAAATACAAATCCTACGTGTGAATCTGGTGAGGTTGTGAGCTCTAAGAAAAAGAAAGAAAAAGAGCAAGAGAGAATAGATACAAAGGAATCAAAAGAGAGCATAGTTTTTCTCGTCTTTCTCTAAGTTAAGTTACTTAATAATTTGGGAATCTAGATTCTATAGTACTAATCTCTATGTAGCACCAGTCGAGAGTGAGCCACCAAATATATAATCTTTTCAATTTAAGATCCTCTACCTAAGCTTAAAGCTGGGTGGAATTCATAGAATATCTTGAATACCCCGAGGGAAGAAGTCAGCCTATCCTGCTAGAATTTTTACTAGGGGTCAAGTACAGGCTTTAGAGGTGTATTAGTTTTCACTCGAATCCGTTGCAAAAGCTACATAGTTGCACCTTCACGATTGTCTGGATTTCTAGAGCATAGGATGAAAACAAAAGGGAGAAAAATCTCTATGCAAACACTTGATAAAATAACCAATCCCTTAGGGACCCTTGCTGTAAATAATTTAGTCTTGCATTTGCTAGGGGACTAGCAAGGTTTAGGCATTGGGGTATGATTGCACAGCAATCATAGGTCCTAATCAGCCTAAATAATGTCTGAACCTATCTTAAATTGTGGATATTGCACTCATATCTTGCATATCATGCATTGCATCAGTCTATTTAGAATGAGATGAGATATCCTGCTAGTTAATGTTTTTTTATTGCTATTTACAGATAATAAAGTGATCCAGGATGGAGATAGTGGAATAAAGCAATAAAGGAAGAAGAAGACTGATCCAGATAAGAGGAGTGAGGAGGATAGACTTATCCCTACCCTTAGAAACCCTAGGACAGCCTTCCCAAACTCAAAACAACCTCCATTAGGGCACCTTAGCCTCAAAACCCAAACATGGATAGCACTATCCATGTTCCTATCCCTCTCCCAAACACTTAGGAACCAAAACCAACCTTAGAAAACACAAAACCCACTCTCCAGCACCTTTTAAGACGTCCAGACATCTGGCTGGACATCTGATTTCTGCAGAATAACAATCCAGGAAGCCAAAACTCATGCTGACACAGAATTGGACGTCTAATTTAGTGTCCAGACGTACAATTTTGTAGTATAAGACGTCTGACCACTATCCTGGACGTCTGATACTGCTGTCTGGTTCCTGATTTTGGGTGTTGGAAGCCCTAGCTTGCCTATTTTAACCTAGGAACCCCACCAGACACCCTAGGAAACCTAAGTAGAGACCTCCTAAGCCTAGTCCACTATCCATAGCCCTACTTGTCCTATCCCTAACCCAATTGAACCATCCCATACCTAATTGGGTGCATCTACAGTTGATTGGGTGCACCCGAGCCCAATTAGATCCACCCAGGATCTAATTAACTCATACCTATTAGGGTTACCCTAGCCTAATCACATGCACACATCTAATTAGACTTGACTTAGGCCTAATTAGGTTCACTCCTACCCAATTAGACTTTCCTAAGCCTAATTAGGTCCACACCCACTTAATCTAGATTGACCCAACCTATTTAGCACCTAATCCTACCAAAACCCACAACCTAGCCCTACGAAAAACACACGCACGCACACCTTCCCATTTTACTCCCACCAAACCCATGCACACTCTCTTGGAAACCCTAAAAACTTGTGTCAAACCTAGATCCAAAAATTATGGCATTTGCTATTTTTGGAACCACCAAAAGTGGCAACCAAATGGAGCCTTCCATAAGGGCAAAGAGAGGGCTACGAAATTAGACAATCTCCATACACTCTCCCATCCATGACTCTCCACTCTAAACTTGCTTCCACCCTCCAAAACCTTAAGGCCGTCCTCCTCATCCTCCTCCAAGGCTCCATGGACGACTAGCTAGAGAAGCTTCTCTCCAAAGCTTCAAGGACGACCATTGGTAGAGAAAGGGAGCAACACCCTCCTCTCTCCACTTGGGTGCACTAGCCCTCATCTTCTTCTTTTTGGACGGCCATGAAGGCTCACCCATAGCCTCTTGTGGCCGGCCATCTCTTTTGGTAGGCGTGTAGACAGGTTTGCATACCCAAGGTCTAGCCTACACCCTCACACAAGGCCGATGGCCCTAGTGGCAACTTTCCAGCGTGAGGGATTTTCTTCTATTTATATGCTTTCTAGTGTAGATGATGTGTGATAAATTTCTATGCATAAATAATGTTTCTGTGATTGATTGTCCTCATGTTTGCTTGCTTATATGACACTTTGGTTTGTTCACACCATGCACGGCCACCATGGCCTCATTTAGATGCACATAGTCACTTAGGTTTTTGCTAGTTTATCTAGATCTAGGTTTCAATTCACTTTTCGAAATAAAAAAAAAATCAAAAACACAAAAAGACAAAAATAGTAGCTTAGGTTAGATTTAGGTTATAAAAGCCGATCCAAATCTCGATTCATTTTCATGCCTCCCAGAGACGAACGACCGGGACTCAAGTTCTAAAAAGAATGAAGATCTACGAGAGTTTTGTTATCACAAATATCTTTGACGAGTGATTTTTGCAACTATACTACGATTTCAAAATACGCGATTTCCACTCCCGTCAACCGCTTCTCAACCTCTAAAGGCGCAAGCAAGGGAAGATCTAGGCCGTTGGATCTTGATCCAACGGCCATGGGCGCACTCGCTTAAAACATAAGTGCGAAAAAGAGGCGGCCGCAGCGCAGCGGTCAAGTGCTCTTTCGCGAGTGCGAGGCGCCTGTTCAATCCTCATTACACCTCAAATCAGGCGCGGGTGCGGGAGCAGCGAAATTAGGCTGTTGGATGGAGAGCGGACGGCGCGGATGTTGGTGACGTGGCACGCCTAGATGTGAGGAACGTGAGCGTGCCATCAGACGCATTTTTGTGAAGATGGGCGAGCGCACCTCCTAAGCTGTTGATCTTCGATCCAACGGTGATAAAGGAGGTCACGTCGCCTCTTAGCAGGCGTTGAGTGAGATTGGGCATGACGCATTTAGCCCAATGTGGTATCAGGCAAGGATGTCCCCTGGCTCCCCTGATTTTCAACTTGGCAGTTGACAGCTTGGCTTGGTATGCTTGTAAGCTTGCTAAAGCTGGTCTTATTAGAGGATATTCTTTATCATGTAGGAGTAATCTGGCTCCCATTCTTCAGTATGCAGATGATACTATTTTTTTTGTTGAAGGGTCTATGGATGAAGCACTGGCTCTGCATCATATGATTAATATTTTTGGTGAGCTCTCTGGCTTGAGGTTGAATAGGGAGAAGTCTAGTTTGGTCTGCTTTGGCTTACCTGAGGAGGAGCAAGGTGCTTTAGCAGCTATTTTGATGACTCCCCGCATTAGTCTTCCTATCAAATATCTAGGGCTGCCTTTGAGGTGTACCAGGATGAAGAAGAGTGATTGGAGCTGCCTTTTTGACAAGATCTCAGTGAAATTATAAAATTGGCATAGCAGTTTCCTTTCCAAAGGTGGAAGACTCATCTTGCTCAACTTAATGATCACCCCCATCCCTATTTTCTACTTTTCCATATTTAAAGCACCTAAGTCCATTTGGAAAAGGTTGGATGTGATGAGGAAGAGGTTCTTTTGGAAGGGAGCTAAACATGAGGGCAGATTCTTGCAGCCACTTAAATGGGATCAGATTTGCTGTCCAAAAGATAGGGGTGGACTTGGGATTAAATCCCTGAAACACTTTAATGATGCCTTGCTACTTAAATGGGCTGTTAAACTTTTACAAGGAGATCTGAAGCCATGGACTATTCTGATCAGAGACAGATATGGTGCTTCCAACAGTGTGCTATCCAGACTTCAGCCCAGTAGTCCCTCTCCTTTTTGGAAATCAGTGACAAGGGCATTGGCTGATCATTTCCATCTGCTGCAACCGTCACTTGGAGATGGCAAGCCTTTCAGTTTCTGGAAGGAGGGGTGGTCTGGGCTGGGTGTCTTGAAGGAGCTCTATCCAAGAGCTTTTGCTACATCATCTGACAAGGATGCCACTGTCAGCAGGGTCTGGTCCTGCAGCAGCAGCAGCTAGAATCTGATTGATGAGGAATCCAGCAGGAGAGCAACTCGACTGTGGGAAGAAAGGAGAAGGCTAATTTCAGACCTTGAGAGATTCAGACCTAGGCCTGGAGTGGAGGACAAATACCTTTGGGAGGGGATTTATAGTGTCCAATCTAGCTATAATAGAATGTTGAGCCTTGAATGTGGATGGAGATGCGATTTCATTGACAAGAAGATCTGGTTGTTAAAAATTCCTCTCAAGTTACAAATTTTTCTCTGGCTATGTAGGAGAGATGGATTGATCACGAGTGATCTGTGACATAGAAGGTTGGGAACTTATCACCATGTTTGTTTTTTGTGTGAGATGAATACTGACAATGTAAATCACCTCCTCTCTTCTTTCTTTGTCACTGATGCTATTTGGAGAAGGACATGTCAGGAGCCATTACCAGAGTGGGATTCTATCTGGCATGGGTTTGGTGTGAGGGAAGCCTCATGTACACATGGCTGCCACATTTGGTGTGTATGGAAGGCAAGAAATGAGAGACTTTTTCAAGAGAGGTCGGTATGCTGTGACAATATTGTGAGAGTACTGGTCCCTCATACATTTTTGGGGATCTCTTTTGTAATTTCTCTTACTTGTTTATATAATATACTACTCTGGATTGCTATCGTAAGACAATAGCTTTCATTTCTGTTTCAAAAAATAATAATAAAATAGATATATTTTTAGGTTTCTGATCTAGAATTTCTTACTTGAAAATTCATAACTCTTTTTGCTCAATTTATAAATTAAATATTAAGTCCCCTAAGAATTTTCTTCCAAAAATTTTCTCATTTTCAAATGAATATTCTCTTCTCCAAGAGAAGTTTTCTCACCCAAAAAGGAATAATATATTTTTTTTGCGTTTTTATGCTTTTTACTTTTTTTTTACATTCTTGATTTTGTAGTTTTTTGATAATTTTTTTACTTATGTCTATTAACACACTTAGAGTTAAAGAATCTCACTTTTGTACCCCCCATGCCAAAAGCATGAAATGTCCTCATTGTATCCAAAAGGGTAAATGTAATGAAATTTCTAATCTTTCACTTAGTATAGTTGACAGAAGGAGTCAAATAGAGTAGATACAAGATCTCAAGCAGATGATTTCTAACTCTAACAACTGTTAGAGGGAACAGTCAGACTAAGTGAAAGAGTAGGTAATAGAGAAGTGGACAGATAATACAGACTTAGAGTATGGAACTAGATACAGAAAGAAAAATAGGCAATAATCTATACATTCTCGGGTTGCCTCACAAAGAGCGCTAAGTTTCAAGCCTTCAGCTAGGCGTAAACTTAAAAGATTAGTGGCACATATAACAATCTCCAACAAGACCCAAAGTGTGTGGCTCATGAAAAGGTTTACGATGTTGTCCATTGACTTTGAAGGGTTGATTCTTATTGCGTTTGGTGATTTCGACAGCTCCATTATCGAAGACTCTCAATATACTCCCGCAAAAGTAGATTAAGAATTATAAATAATGAGAGTCAAAGTTAATTCCAGTCAAATAGTGTAAAGTCCACCCAATTTCTTGCTTATGTTCTCGCAGAATCATGATTAATTTCGATTCTTGATATAAAGTAAGATAGGAATTGATTATCATTGGATGGATTTTACGTATTTAAGTGTGTTAGGCTAAGGTTTGAGTTTGACTTTTGGTGTGGGATCAACAATAGAGTTAATTTTGATAGATAGGATAGGTTGATCTGCTTGATATAATAAAGGTTGTTGCTGATTTGGATAGGGTAACTCGATCTTAGGTGGTGTAGAGGGTGGGTTTCGATTGGATTGATTAACTACATGTGCTTGGCCAAGATTCTGACTTGGATTTGTTGGAATGAATCTCCAGTTCTGTAAATTCCTCAAATTTGGAATTGGCTGAGATGGTAAGGCCCCTAGTTGACAAGCTTCAGCCAACTGAGTGATTTGGCCTCTGAGTTCAGCCAGTTCAGTTGAACACTACCTTTGTATTTCAGAGAAAGCCTCAGAATTCTTTCTTCAGCTCTCATTCATAGCTCTCAAAATCTGGTTTAGCTATGAATCTCTAGATGGCCCCAAATAATTCTACATATTCAGCTAGGTGGGATTTGCCTGTGATTGCTGAAAAGGCAATGCCGACGAGTTCTAATTTTGATGGGTCTGATTCTAATAGATAGGTGGTCTTTGGCTTTGATTAGACCAAGAAAAGTTGGGGTGGTTTCTCCATTCAAGGTTGTAGGTGTTTGATTGTGAATTATACCCTTGAATGGCATACAAATTGTCAGAATTTGGCATGTTTTCCATAGAAGGTAGAAGTAGTGAGAAAAGGCAAGAAAAGATGGGACAAAGGTCCCTCCTTGGGCTTGAGTAGGATAGACACCTGAGGCAGATGGATATTGGATATCCATATTATTCACAAATTCCCTCCTTGCGGGAGTTTGCGAAATAGGTCTCTACACCAATGTGTAGCTAAAAGAGGGTAAGTTTTCTCACAATGTTCCTGACCTCATCAAGATGGTTAACTACGATATTGACTTTATCCAGTTTCTCTGCAATAATCTTGAGATCGTGTGAATGCCCTTTGTATTCGGATTTGTACTCCCTCAATTGAATTAAGACATGGAGGTGTTAATGATCGAGTTTTCTGCCATACCCTCGAATAGTTCGAGGATGGATTCTTTATTCCTATTCAAAAAGTTGCCTCTGTAGGATGCATCAACAAGATTTCGCACACTTTCTTGTAATTCGTAGTAAAAGATGTGCATGAGTTGTTGATATTTCCATAATTATTTATGTAATTAATGTCTAGCTAATGTCGGTCGTGCATATAATTAGGTCAGAATAGGCATTCTTGGTCATTCTATAAATAATGCATACTTTAGGCTTTTATGCAATTTTTCCTACATTCTATTTGGTACGTTGATGTGTTTATTTTTATATATGCAAATTCAAAATTTCAGGTTAATCAGAGCAAGGTTAATTGGACTTTCTAAATTGAGCTCACTTGGAAAAGGATTGAGCCTAGTTTGGTAGACCTATTTCCTAACCCAATTAGCCCTTAGACCTAGCCTAACTAGGAGCCTAATTTCCTACACCTAATTGCCACCCAACTAAGCCTAATTTCCCTATAAAATGGGTAGCCACCACACCTCAATTTCTAACCTTATTGGCTAGCTATTATTGACCAAACCAACCTTGATGTTCTACCCAACCTAGTGAGAGACAGATATAACCGGGTTTTATTGTTATAACGTTGTAGTATAGCCAGTTATTGCCATCATTTCAAATATATAAATTTTTTTACTCGGAAAATAAAAGAGTTCCCGAGGTCGAACTCAGGGAGCAAGTTGTATTCTAGGGGTACAAGTTTCTTTTACAAAAAATAAAGAAAGAGAGAGAAAGAATTTGTTGTCTATTCTTCTTTTCTCTTTGCTTCTCCTCGTCTCAGATCTTCTGTTATCTTCTTCTTCTTTATCTGCAGTGGTGATGTTCTTCTTCTTCTTTCAGTTGTTCCTGCTCTTCTTTTTCTTTTGCAGAGCGGTCCTGTTCTTCTTCTTTTCCTTTCTTTCTTCTTTTCCTTTCTTCAAATCTTCTTCTCGTGCTCTTCTTCTTTCAGTTCTTCCCTTGTTCTTTTGTGTTCTCCTCTGCCTCGCCTTCTTCTGTTGTTCTTCAGATCTCCTTCTTTCTTCTTTTCTTTTTCCTGTCAGGACGTCGTCTGATTTTCCAATCAGACGACTTAAACTGCTTGTTGCTACAGTGTCTCCCTCAGCTTCCTTCTTCTTCCGCGGTCCTTCTTCTTCACCTGTGCCTGCACACTTCAGAGTTTACGTCAGAGGGCAAAACCTACTCTACCCTCCCCCCCCCCCCCCCCCCCCCGCGTCTCTCTCTCAGAATCCGCTCTTGGGAAAGCTCTCCCAGAGCTGCCGGGTAGTCGGGTACGGGTCGCGCCCGGGTCCAGGCCCACCGGCGTGTGTGGTGGGCGAGGAGTGCAGGTCAGTCTAAGTCGGGTCGGGCCAGGTCCGCGGGGCGTGAGCGCGGACGAGACCGGGTAACCGGGCGGGTGAAGGGGACCTCACCCCGTGTGCTGAGGCAGTAAGCCTCCAGCACTTTTGCGCCTTATACCGCTGCGCCTCTTCAGACTTTTCCGAGGTGGGACTAAATGTCCCACCCTAATTGAACGCCCGCAGCGGAGAAAGCAGCGGGCGATCGCGGCTTCACGCGAGGCTTTCGCCCCAGCTGCGAGCCTGATGCTTTGTCGAAATGCCTCGCAAGGTTTGGGAGTCGAATCTGGGCGTGGCGCGCCTGCAGCTACAGGCGGAAGCAGCTCCTTCTGCACGGCAATGGCGGCGGAGGTCGGGTGGCCTGTTCACAGCAAAACGGCCCCTCGGCCTAATCAGAAGGTGCCGGGAGCTTCGCCAGGGTGCGGCGAAGCTCGTGTGGGTGGTGGCGAGGCGTGGGGCGGCGTGCAAGGGCTGCCCTAGGTCGGACTGTGGGTCGGAGGATGGGTTTGTTTAGTGGGGTTGCAGAGGGTGATGTGGGGGAAGTGTAAGGGCGGGGGTTGATCAGGGTGAGGAGGCGGAGGTTCTGCGGTGGTCGGCGAGCCGTGTGGGTTGCTGAGGTGATGGGAGCGGCTCGCCGGAGGATGGCCGGAGGCGGAGAAGGTGAGGGTGAACAGGAGCGGTCGAGGGTTTAATCAAATAAAAGACAGTGAGGAAAAGAAAGAGGGGGAGATGGGGAGGAGTTCTGACCTAGCTACGGAGACGAAAGGGGCCGGGGCAGGGCGACAGTCTTATCGACTGTCGCCAGAGAAGAAGATGCCCAGGGGAAGGGGCGGCGGCGAGCAGAGAGCCGGAGAGGCGCCAGCTGGGTACGGCGTGGCGCGGGAAGAGCAGGGGAGGAAGTCTCTGCTGCTGGTATTGCGGCAGAGCGAAGAGGAGGAGGAGGAAGAACCGCCGGAGCTGGTGGGCTTCTGCCGGAGTGAGAGGAGAGGAAAGTTGGGGGTTTTCTCCGTCAGATCCGAGATGGGAAGAACGGTGGAGCGACGGGGGTATTTATAGGGACCAAATCAGGGAGGAAGGCGAAGGGAGACAACGTGTCTCCCTCGCCGGAGGACGCCGGAGATGGAAACCCATACCGTCCGTGCGTTCGCACGGCCGGTATGGTGGGTTACAGCGACCAGGGGGGTGTCCCTGCGACGGCTGACGACGCAGGGCACCCCCGGTTTACTTGCCAGGCTCTCCCCCTCACCCTGCGCGGCGCCATGCTCCGCGCAAGGTCGCCGGAGCATGGTGCTGGCAGGTTTTGCAGGGGGGACCTAAACGCAAAGAACGAAGGAGAGTTAGGGGCCAAAATGCGAGGGTTCAAAAGTTGAGGGCCAAAAAGTAAATATATGAGGACCAAAGTGTAAAGTTGGTCAAGGAGGTTTCTTCTTAGGCTCAAGTTTTTATACATGACTAATTATGACCTAAGGAATCTGATGGTGAATTTCATTTCTATATTAAACCTTGTTTGACCGGTCAATTTATGCGAAAACCCAAATTAAGTTATTAATTGGGCATGGTTCTCAATGTAGGTCAAAATGGGTTCTGAAGGCCAAATTGAAGGTTCTAAACCCTAGAGATTATTTTTCTATGAATTTTAGAGGGTTTATTCTATTTTTACTTTGCCTCGAACCTCGTGAATTGAAGTGGGTTATTTTAGGGTTACAGATTATCATTTAGTTTCTTGGAATTGCTGTAGCCCTTGCTAGATCATTTCATCCCACTTTTATTCTTATTAAGTTGCTTTGACCTATGTTTGGGCCCTGAATTACCCTGTATGCAGATTATACTGGTAAAATTGCATTTTTACCCCTTATGACTTGTTTTCTCCTTAAACTCAGAATTCTCTGAGTTAAGCCTTTCCTTGAGTTATGTAGGAGCTTTTATCCTTTGTATTAGGTCAAAATGAGCTAGTTATGGCTCATGATGAGGTTCTCATCATACCCCCATGCCTAGCTTTTGCTAGTCCGTTAGAAAAAACTTAAGGTTTCAACCCTTGTTCTAGACCATGAAGTTCTTAATAGCTTCAGATAAGTGCTTTTTCATTTGAGCTTAGATTAGGTTAGAATGCTGACCATAGGCCTAAAAGGTACTCTAGTACCAATCAAGATCCAAATCTGTCTAGCCTCAGCCTTAGTCCTTAGCAAAGGTTTTTAAGGCCCACAAGAACTAACCTAAGGTTTATTGGACTTTGTGGTTAAAGCACCCGTGCTTGAAATGATTTTAGCCCTGGCTCAGTTCGCAGTGCGTTTTGTAAGAGAGAGATAGAAAGTTATTCTGTTTGGAGAGTTTTCTCTCTCTTTTTCCTTTTAGTTCTAGCCTAGGATTGGCTTTTCAACACGGTCTGTATCAGATTCCTTGCTCCCATCATCAATCCTCAAGGGTTCCTGGCAATCGACGCTTCGAGATAGCACCGCCCATGGCAACCCCCGGAACCCTGGCTATTGAGATTTCGAGATAATCCCATCCATGGTGTTCCGTGGCCGAATCCAGACCCTGGCAATTGACACTTCGAGATAATGCCATCCATGGAATCTGAACCAGCAGAGTGCTTACATGCCCCCAGTAGGATATGTAAATATCCTAAGAGACAAGCATCGAGGAGATGATATTTTGTTACTCATCTTCGAGGGGATTTCCTGCCTCTCCGCGCTGGGAACTCGTCCAAATCAACTTGTGTTGATCGGCCGCTCCTATTCTAGGTGTTCTTTTCAGAATTTTGCGACGCTTCTGCGTGATTCTGAATTTTACGCTTGCTGAACCAGGCTGTGTGTGAGGTTAGGGTGCTTAGGTTACTGAGTCCCGTAAACCAAAAATTAGTTAACGAGGCCAAATACTCCCTAAGCCTTAGACCTAATACTTCAGCTTTTCATTTTCCTCAACCTCTTGAGGAGTGTCCAGATCTTAATGGGTACTAAGAGTCTATTCAAGAATGCCTAAGGTTTGCGTTCTTACTAATCTCATTGTGCACTTTTCAGTTATTTTCTTGAATGAGGTCTAGAACTTAGGTTAATTCCTTAGTTCCTTACTAATGACTATCACCTTTTCTCATAATTTTATGCTCCTTTTTCATTTTGTTTCTTTTCTCCTTCACAAAATTTCCTTCTCCTTTTATTCTTTTTCGAAAAATTTTTTTTAATTTTTATGGTGTTTTTGGCATATGTGAATTTTTTTTGTTTGAAACATTTTCTTACAAGTTTTGCACTTTCATACCCCCCCCAATGCCTAAGATTTGCAATGTCCTCATTGTAACCTAGGGGGTTTTTATTTAACTTAGTTCACTCCTTAAGACAGAAATTTGGATGAGTGAATGGGTCGGGGTGACTGTTGCGGACGATTTCTAATCTCAGATGCACGCACCTGAGGTGGAGTCGGCTGTCTTAAAGTGTGAACTTCAAGTGCAAAAAGGTGTCAGAACAAGTTTCAGGTTTTCAAAGAGAATGACGGGCTGCCTCCCGTTAAGCGCTGAGTTTTACGCCATCGGCTGGGCGCAATAAGCTCAAGGGGAAAGGAGGATATAAGATGCTTCAGCCAAATCAATAGAAGTTACATCAATGAACGGCTTGAGTCTCTGACCGTTCACGATGAAAGGTTCAGAATCGTGGCTGAGTGGACTGATTTCGATTGCTCCATTTCCAAAAACCTATCGGACCAAATATGGTCCGACCCACTTGGATCTCAGTTTTCCTGGGAAGAGTTTTAGTCGGGCATCAAAGAGTAGGACCTTTTGACCAGGATGAAAGATCTTTCTCGAGATGTGTTTGTCGTGGAAGGCTTTAACCCACTCCTTGTAGATTTGCGAGTTCTCGTACGCATCTAGGCGTAATTCATCGATCTCACTGATTTGGAGTTTTCTGTGGGTCCCAGCCTTGGAAAGATCTAGATTACAGTTCCGTACTGCCCAATAGGCTTTATGCTCCAGTTCTACGGGAAGGTGGCATGCCTTTCCGTACACCAGTCTAAAGGGAGACATGCCCAATTGGGTCTTGTGGGCGGTCCTATAGGCCCACAATGCTTCCGGAAGTCGGGACGACCAGTCCTTCCTGTCAGGTCGAACAGTGACTTGCAGGATTTTCTTGATCTCCCGATTAGACAGCTCAGCTAGACCATTAGTTTGGGGGTGGTAAGGAGTAGAGATTCGGTGAGACACCCCGTATTTGGTCATCAGTGACCTAAACTGAGCATTTGTGAAATGGGTCCCCCCATCAGAGATTATTGCACGAGGAATCCCGAACCTTGAGAAAATGTGTTGATGAATGAATTTGAGAACGATTTTGTGATCACAGGTTTGGGTCGGTATGGCTTCGATCCATTTGGACACGTAGTCCATAGCCAACAGAATGTATTCGAAACCATCCGAAACAGGAAAGGGGCCCATAAAATCAATCCCCCAAACATCAAAGATTTCGCATACTAGAATCGGTTGCATAGACATCATGTCGCGATGGCTCATGTTGCCCAAAGTCTGGCAACGACTGCATGCCTTGCAGTGATTGTATGCGTCTTTGAACAGTGTGGGCCAGTAAAAGCCGCACTGGAGGACTTTTGATGCGGTTTTATGCCCGGCAAAATGGCCACCGCATGCCTGGTCATGGCAGAAAGAGAGGATATTGTTGAATTCCCCTTCCGGGACACATCTCCGGATGATCTGATCGGCACCTATGCGGAAGAGGTACGGGTCTTCCCAAATGTAATACTTGGCATCGGAGCGTAATTTGTCTTTCTTGGCCTTCGGCCAATCGGACGGGATCTGATGAGATGCCAAGTAATTTACTACATTAGCAAACCATGGAAGGCTAGTACCAATAGTCAGCAGGTGCTCATCGGGAAAATGCTCAGTGATGGGTCCGGAAGGGTCAATTATTTCAGAAGGAAGACGGGACAAGTGATCAGCTACCACGTTCTGCTTTCCCGCTTTGCGCGAATCTCAAGGTCAAATTCTTGCAACAGCAAGATCCATCGGATTAATCGAGGTTTCGCGTCCTTCTTTGCAAGGAGATGCCTCACAGCTGAGTGATCCGAGTATATGATGACACGGGAACCCAGAAGGTACGATCTGAACTTTTCTAGGGCAAATACTACAGCTAGCAGCTCTTTCTCAGTAACCGTATAGTTACGCTGAGCCTCATCGAGTGTTTTGCTGGCGTAGTAAATGGCCACAGGTTTCCTGTCAATTTTCTGCCCCAAAACTGCTCCTACAGCAAAGTCGGATGCATCGCACATGATCTCAAAGGGTTGAGACCAATCAGGGGGTTGTAGGATCGGGGCTTGGGTGACTCGGTCACGCAGGATTTCAAATGCTTGAGTGCATTCCTTGGAAATTTCGAAAGGAACATCCTTGGAGAGAAGAGTGGTCAGGGGGCGCACGATTTTTGAAAAATCAGGGATAAATCGTCGATAAAAACCGACATGCCCTAAAAAGGAACGGATGTCCCTGATCGAGCTAGGCATAGGAAGGTGAGAAATCAGATTAACCTTAGCTCGATCCACTTGGATACCTTTCTCCGAAATTGAGTGTCCCAGGACAATTCCCTCAGGCACCATGAAATGGCTCTTTTCCCAGGAAAGAACCAAATTCACATCGATGCACCGCCTGAGTATCTGGACCAAGTGTTGGAGGCAATCGTCGAATGATGCTCCAAAAACTGAAAAGTCATCCATGAAGACTTCCAGATACTCACCTACCATATCTGAGAATATGGCAAGCATGCATCGCTGAAAAGTAGCGGGTGCATTGCAAAGACCGAAAGGCATCCTTCGGAAAGCGTATGTTCCGAAGGGGCAGGTGAACGTAGTCTTTCCTTGGTCCTCAGGATGGATTGCCACCTGGTTATAACCGGAGTACCCGTCAAGAAAGCAGAAGAACCTATTTCCCGCAAGTTTTTCGAGAATTTGATCAATGAAGGGTAGTGGGAAATGATCCTTCTTCGTGGAGGAATTGAGTCGGCAGTAATCTATACAGACTCTCCACGAGTTGGCTAATCGGGTAGGAATGATTTCTCCGGTCTCAGTCGTTATAGTGGTGAGTCCTGCCTTCTTGGGCACGACCTGAATTGGGCTCACCCAACGACTATCGGAGATCGGGTAGATGATCCCGGCATCTAACCACTTGATGATCTCCTTTTTCACGACCTCCTGCAGATTGGGGTTTAAGCGTCTCTGCATTTCACGAGAAGGTCGTGTGCCCTCTTCTGAATAGATATGATGAGTACAATAAGAGGGACTTATTCCAGTCAAATCATCGAGAGTCCATCCGATGGCTCTGCGATGTTGCTGGAGGACAACAATCAGACGGGATTCCTGTTCAGGACTGAGGTTGGAATTGATAATCACAGGAAGGGTCTGATTAGAACCCAAAAAGACGTATTTCAAGTGAGCAGGAAGGGGTTTCAGTTCGAGGATGGGGTTTTCAGCAGTAGCGGGTGGTTCAGTATAGATGTGAGGTTCAAGGGTGGGAGTTACTGGGTTGTTCATATCTGGATTCGACTCCTCTGTTTGCGGGTCAAGATCCTTCTGTGGTTGATGAGGCATAATCGAGTCACTCTGGAGGTGTGATTCATCAACCAAAGTCTTGATGTCACAAATTTGTTCGATGACTCCGCAATTAATTCCTTGTTGGGCCTTAAATATATCAATTTTTAGTGTTTGATCTCCAAACTTAAGCTCTATTTGGCCCTCCTCACAGCTGATGTTGGCTCTAGCAGTAGCCAAGAAAGGTCTCCCTAGAATGATTGGTGTATCCCTAGGGTTCTCAGGTGCATCCATATCTAAGACTATAAAGTCCACTGGAAAATAGAAATCCCGCACTCTTACGATAACATCCTCGAGAATCCCTTTTGGTGACTTTATAGATCGATCTGCTAATTGTAATGTCACCTCGGTTGGTTTTAGCTCAGATTCTTCTAGATGGTCAAGTAAGGATGTGGGTATCAGGTTTATGGATGCACCCAAGTCTAACAATGCTCTATCAAATTGGGTACCACCTATCTTACAGGAAATCAGGGGAGTCCCAGGATCTTTTGCCTTGGGTGGGAGCCTACTAAGGATTACAGAGCTGGCTTGCTCTGACAGAACAATTGGGCTCCCTCCCTTGGTTCGCGGCTTACGCTGGGGTGTACATATATTCTTTAGAAATCGTGCGTAAGCTGGTACGTGGTGGATTGCATCCATCAAGGGGATGTTTATGTGGACCTACTCAAAGAGCTTGACCAGGTCCTCCTCAGGGGCCACGGGTTTGGTGGTCTTCTTTCCCTTGGTCAGGGCCTCGAGAAACGGGATCTTGGTTGGTTCTTCTAGGATAGGTCCAGGTTGTGGATCCGGAACAGTGGTATCTTGGATAACTATCCTAGGGTCATGGTTATCAGGCTTGGAGTGGTTTGGATAATGCGGGTCTTGAGTTGTTTTACCACTACGTGTTGTTACAGAATTTAATCCGGCCTGATTTTGGTTTGGGTTTGGTAAGAGGGGTGGCTGCTGCTGAAATCTCGCATAAGAAGTTGAGGCTTCCATCTCGTCTGGAGATGGCGCAGTAGGGGCCTGATAAATCCATTGAGCGTGGCCTAAATTTGGATTCATAACGCGCTTCTGGGTTGGCACGTTATTTGGGTTAGGAAGAGGTTGGGAAGGGAGTGTGCCTGGCTGGCGAGAATTTGCCAACTGGGCCAGTTGAGTTTTAACTTCTGTAAGCTCGTCCTTGTGCTGTTTTTGAATAGCCGCATTCGTTTTTTGAATGTCAGCCAGAGTCTGAAGGATTAGGGACATTTGATCCTGATTTGGCCCTGATGGATAAGTAGGGTTGGGCCGAGGCTGAGGCGGCTGGTAATGACGAGAGGGCAGTGGGCGGGACTGAAAAGGTGGTCTTTGGGTTTGGGAATTTCCCGTCCACTGAAAATTGGGATGGTTTCGCCATCCAGGATTGTAAGTGTTGGAGAATGGGTCGTTCCGGATGGCGTTGAGGTCCTCGCAGGTCTGAGGAACCTCCTGAGAATCAGGGAAAGGGGGAATGGAGTTCCCCCGGCTGGTGTAGAAAGGATCGGATGATCCTCCGATCCAAGAATCAGATGGGGATGGATATGGGTCCATCCCAGGGGAAGATCGGTGGAGGATGTTTTGCACAGTCTCCTGTGTGGAAGGAGGTTGTGCAAAGGAGTTACGCGCGGAGGTGGCTCGCTGCAAGTGCTGAGTCAGCTCATCCACCTTCTTTTCAATGATTGAGACCTTGTCCAATCGACTGGCCATTAATTCCAGGTCGACTGATGCGGACAGGCCCTGCGTCTCATGTGCTCCCTTAAGATTCGTCGCTGCGCGGGTATTCATCCTGTCGAATAATCCTATGGAGTCATTGTTGATGGAGTTTTCGCACATGTTTTCGAGAATCTCCCATACGGTGTCTTCATGTTGACCCATGATGTTTCCTCCGCAAGTTGCATTGACGAAAAGGCGGATGTCCTCACGGAGTCCCTGGTAAAAAGATTGGACTTGCTCCCATTTAGGAACTCCGTGATGGGGGCACTTTCTCATGAGATCCTGAAAACGATCCCATGGCTCATGGAGAGGTTCTCCTGATTGTTGAGTGAAGTGTGTAATCTGATGGCGCAAGGCGTTGGTCCGACCAACGGGAAAAAACTTTTTCAAAAACTCGGATTGAAGTTCTTCCCAAGTGTTGATCGGCCGGGTCTGAGTTTGATACCAATGGGCGGCCTTGTCCATAAGAGAAAAGGAGAACATCTTCATGAGAAGAATATCCCGATTTTGCGCATCTGATCCAAAAGTGTGGGCCAGATGCTTTAGCTGTTTGATGTGCTGGAAGGGATCTTCAGAATTAAGCCCATGGAATTTAGGTATAGCATGAATCATGTTGGGCTTTAATTCGGAATCAGGTCCTCCAGTCGGGATTCTGACTCGAGGCTCAATGGCCACCGCAGCAGGATTGTAGTGGTCCCGCATCATAGGACGCTGTGGTGGGTGCACGAAGTTTTGGAAGAGGTCATTGAGTCGCTGGAGCTGGTGTTCCAGATTATTTTCTTCCTCAACTGGCTAAGCCATGATGGGGGAAGAAGAAGAACTTGGTTCTGAATCAGAAGAGAGAATAATGTGAGGGTGTTGCTGCACAAACACGGGCGTTGAGGCTTGGCCTTGACGAGAGCGAATTTATAAAGGAGGTCTTAAGGGTGGTCTTAGGGACCTCCTTCCGTACATGCACTGTTGGAAGAGGTAAGTTTAGAAGGTGCTGGACCCAATCAAGACACCCAAAAATGTGTTGGGTGACTATAGAGGTGCGGGGCAGATGGACCCCTTGATCAGAAAGATCGTCCACCTGAGAATTACCTGGGCAGCCAGAGAGGGAGAGTCCCGCGAAGACCCCTACACGATAGAGCGTCCCCACGGGTTACAGGGTTTCCCCCACCCGACCTCTCTTGTCACTGCGGTTCCAGGTAGACCAGAATGGGGATCTTGACCTCTTAAGTCTACCAATTTTAAGATCAGGGTGCTTAAGGTTTCACTTGAACTTTAGTCTTTTAAGTGCAAAGAGTGACCTAATTTAAGGTTGGTTGACCCAAGGGGTCAACTTTACCTCTTGTTTTCTTTGAGAGCTTTTAGGTCTTGTCTTTTAGGGTTCAAGTGTTTAGAGAGCCAATTGTTTTAGGTTTTCTTTTGAATAGGTATTTTCAATCAATGGTTTAGGCACACTTCTTTTGGATTTTCTCCCTTCTTGATTTAAGTAGTGTGTCTCTAAAACCCTAATGTTGAATCTTATGTTGGCTCTACTTGGTCCAGTTAGTTCTTTGTTGGGTAATTAGGGCTCAAGCAAGAATGTGTTAGCCCTTAAATACCCTTAATAGTGTGCAGGACTAATGAGTTGAAAACATGCAACTCTTTATGGTTACTAAGTATGGAAGACAGGTTAGCCCTATATTGCTTGTTCTTTTCTTTTCTTCCTCTTTAGAGTTTAGGGGTTAATAGCGAGAGGAAAAATTTACCTGTCCTCGGAGTGGTTGTCGTGCGGTTGCTTGTCTTCTTGATTTCCTGTAGTTTTCTGCACAAAAGAGAGGAGATTATCAGAAATTAAAAAGAAACAGGAATGTTTACCTCTAGAATAGTCGTTGCTCCCCGGCAACGGCGCCAAAAATGAGAGACAGATATAACCGGGTTTTATTGTTATAACGTTGTAGTATAGCCAGTTATTGCCATCATTTCAAATATATAAATTTTTTTACTCGGAAAATAAAAGAGTTCCCGAGGTCGAACTCAGGGAGCAAGTTGTATTCTAGGGGTACAAGTTTCTTTTACAAAAAATAAAGAAAGAGAGAGAAAGAATTTGTTGTCTATTCTTCTTTTCTCTTTGCTTCTCCTCGTCTCAGATCTTCTGTTATCTTCTTCTTCTTTATCTGCAGTGGTGATGTTCTTCTTCTTTCAGCTGTTCCTGCTCTTCTTTTTCTTTTGCAGAGCGGTCCTGTTCTTCTTCTTTTCCTTTCTTTCTTCTTTTCCTTTCTTCAGATCTTCTTCTCGTGCTCTTCTTCTTTCAGTTCTTCCCTTGTTCTTTTGTGTTCTCCTCTGCCTCGCCTTCTTCTGTTGTTCTTCAGATCTCCTTCTTTCTTCTTTTCTTTTTCCTGTCAGGACGTCGTCTGATTTTCCAATCAGACGACTTAAACCGCTTGTTGCTACAGTGTCTCCCTCAGCTTCCTTCTTCTTCCGCGGTCCTTCTTCTTCACCTGTGCCTGCACACTTCAGAGTTTACGTCAGAGGGCAAAACCTACTCTACCCTCCCCCCCCCCCCCCCCCGCGTCTCTCTCTCAGAATCCGCTCTTGGGAAAGCTCTCCCAGAGCTGCCGGGTAGTCGGGTACGGGTCGCGCCCGGGTCCAGGCCCACCGGCGTGTGTGGTGGGCGAGGAGTGCAGGTCAGTCTAAGTCGGGTCGGGCCAGGTCCGCGGGGCGTGAGCGCGGACGAGACCGGGTAACCGGGCGGGTGAAGGGGACCTCACCCCGTGTGCTGAGGCAGTAAGCCTCCAGCACTTTTGCGCCTTATACCGCTGCGCCTCTTCAGACTTTTCCGAGGTGGGACTAAATGTCCCACCCTAATTGAACGCCCGCAGCGGAGAAAGCAGCGGGCGATCGCGGCTTCACGCGAGGCTTTCGCCCCAGCTGCGAGCCTGATGCTTTGTCGAAATGCCTCGCAAGGTCTGGGAGTCGAATCTGGGCGTGGCGCGCCTGCAGCTGCAGGCGGAAGCAGCTCCTTCTGCACGGCAATGGCGGCGGAGGTCGGGTGGCCTGTTCACAGCAAAACGGCCTCTCGGCCTAATCAGAAGGTGCCGGGAGCTTCGCCAGGGTGCGGCGAAGCTCGTGTGGGTGGTGGCGAGGCGTGGGCCGGCGTGCAAGGGCTGCCCTAGGTCGGACTGTGGGTCGGAGGATGGGTTTGTTCGGTGGGGTTGCAGAGGGTGATGTGGGGGAAGTGGAAGGGCGGGGGTTGATCAGGGTGAGGAAGCGGAGGTTCTGCGGTGGTCGGCGAGCCGTGTGGGTTGCTGAGGTGATGGGAGCGGCTCGCCGGAGGATGGCCGGAGGCGGAGAAGGTGAGGGTGAACAGGAGCGGTCAAGGGTTTAATCAAATAAAAGACAGTGAGGAAAAGAAAGAGGGGGAGATGGGGAGGAGTTCTGACCTAGCTACGGAGACGAAAGCGGCCGAGGCAGGGCGACAGTCGTATCGACTGTCGTCGGAGAAGAAGATGCCCAGGGGAAGGGGCGGCGGCGAGCAGAGAGCCGGAGAGGCGCCAGCTGGGTACGGCGTGGCGCGGGAAGAGCAGGGGAGGAAGTCTCTGCTGCTGGTATTGCGGCAGAGCGAAGAGGAGGAGGAGGAAGAACCGCCGGAGCTGGTGGGCGTCTGCCGGAGTGAGAGGAGAGGAAAGTTGGGGGTTTTCTCCGTCAGATCCGAGCTGGGAAGAACGGTGGAGCGACGGGGGTATTTATAGGGACCAAATCAGGGAGGAAGGCAGAGGGAGACGACGTGTCTCCCTCGCTGGAGGACGCCGGAGATGGAAACCCATACCGTCCGTGCGTTCGCACGGCCGGTATGGTGGGTTACAGCGACCAGGGGGGTGTCCCTGCGACGGCTGACGACGCAGGGCACCCCCGGTTTACTTGCCAGGCTCTCCCTCTCACCCTGCGCGGCGCCATGCTCCGCGCAAGGTCGCCGGAGCATGGTGCTGGCAGGTTTTGCAGGGGGGACCTGAACGCAAAGAACGAAGGAGAGTTAGGGGCCAAAATGCGAGGGTTCAAAAGTTGAGGGCCAAAAAGTAAATATATGAGGACCAAAGTGTAAAGTTGGTCAAGGAGGTTTCTTCTTAGGCTCAAGTTTTTATACATAACTAATTAGGACCTAAGGAATCTGATGGTGAATTTCATTTCTATATTAAACCTTGTTTGACCGGTCAATTTATGCGAAAACCCAACTTAAGTTATTAATTGGGCATGGTTCTCAATGTTGGTCAAAATGGGTTCTGAAGGCCAAATTGAAGGTTCTAAACCCTAGATATTATTTTTCTATGAATTTTAGAGGGTTTATTCTATTTTTACTTTGCCTCGAACCTCGTGAATTGAAGTGGGTTGTTTTAGGGTTACAGATTATCATTTAGTTTCTTGGAATTGCTGTAGCCCTTGCTAGATCATTTCATCCCACTTTTATTCTTATTAAGTTGCTTTGACCTATGTTTGGGCCCTGAATTACCCTGTATGCAGATTATACTGGTAAAATTGCATTTTTACCCCTTATGACTTGTTTTCTCCTTAAACTCAGAATTCTCTGAGTTAAGCCTTTCCTTGAGTTATGTAGGAGCTTTTATCCTTTGTATTAGGTCAAAATGAGCTAGTTATGGCTCATGATGAGGTTCTCATCACCTAGTCTTGAATCCTAACCCAACAAACCTTATTTGGACATCCCTTTATCCTCCAACATGGATCAACCAATCACAAGCCTTCTTGACCTTTCTATAAACACCCTAGCCACTCACCTTAGAATCATTCTTTTCCACTTTCAAATAAGTGTCACCAACTAGAACTAGTTCTTTTTCTTCTTCCTCCCCTTAGAGATCTTGGGTGCGCCTTCGCATCTACTTCTATGTTGTTGCTTCGGACTTCGCCTTCGAAGACCCACTTCCCATCATTTTCATTCTAGTTCTAGTTGTAGTACTATTTCTACTTGTGTCAAACTCTTATTATTGCAATAAAAGTTCTAGTAGTTCTTTTTCAACTTGCCTTCAAGTTCCTTGCTTTCTTCTAGTGGTTATTTTAGTTCTAGTTAATCTACATGCTATTAGTTCTAGTTAGTTCTATTTGTTTTCTGGTAGTAGTAATCTCGCATTTGAATATGCTTATCTACTTCTTTAGGAAAGCAAACCATTCTGACTGCTTCCTTGCGAATGACTCAGACTTCATTTTTGGACTACGATTTTGATATTTATGAGTTCGATATGAATATAAATTTAAGAGTTTCTAACATAATTATACTACAACAAAAGCAAATTTTCACAATCATCTCCACATTTAGAACACTTTTTGGCACCGTTGCCAGGGAGGCACAATGATTATTTCACTTTCATTAGTTGCATATAGATTTGCATTCATTCAATCTAACTCGTTTCTTTTTTCTATGACTATTTTTGTGTGTAGGAAACATGCTCGGACTCGGTACATGAAACAGTTCGGGAATAAAGTGCGAGTGAAGATCTCAAGTAGGATTTCTTAATCTTAGGCTAAGGAATATTTTGTTTGAACCTTAGGACATTTGCATTTAGTTGATTTGCATAAAAAAAATCTCTTATCCTACTCTACTTGTGCTTGATAGATCATATCTTATCCTAATTAAGTTCAATTTGGTTTTGCTAATTTAAAAATTTAATTCTGAACTATTGGTGCATTAAAAATTCTCAACTTTTTACTACATGATCTCCTTGAAATCAGCAACAAACCCACCAAATTTCACATGAAAATTCATTTTGTGCTATCCTAGGAAAATCGTTTACTATTAGTAGGTCAATCTGAAATTTTTTTGTTGGAGATCCAGGTTCGTCAAATTTTCCTGAATTCTATATAACTCTAAATCTAGTGAAAATTTTTCATTAGGGTTCTGATCAAATCTAGTTTCTTGAAAAAATTGGGAAATTTTTCTGACAGTCACATCATTCTTATTTTTGGAAGATACTCATTAGGGGTTAGTTTGGACTATTTTGTTAGCCTTGTAAATTCTTGAGAGATTATTTCTAAAACCCTAAAAATTTTGGAAAAAATTATTTTGTGTGTACTTTATCAAGTGGTGTTTGGGAAGCCTTTGTTGCATTGTTTGGATCGCACCACTTGATATAAAATTGATTAACTTAAAAGTTGCATAATTAGGTTGCCACATTAGGGCTGTTGATGAGAACCTCATCATGAGTCATAACTAGCTCATTTTGACCTAATACAAAGGATAAAAGCTCCTACATAACTTAGCAAAGGGCTTAAATTGAGGAATAAGTGTTCTGAGAAGAAAACATGAAATAAAGGTTAAAAATTGTAATTTCACCATTGCAGTACATAAACGAAATTTCTCAGAAACCGAACATAGGTCAAATGATCTAAATAAGAAGAAAAGTGGGATGAAATGACTCAACAAGGGCTACAGCAACTCCGAAGATTTAAATGACATCCTGTAACCCTAAACACAAACTCACTTAAATACACGAGGTTTGAGGTAAAGTAAAAATAGAATAAACCCTCTAAAATTCATAGAAAAATAATCTCTAGGGTTTAGAACCTTCAATTTGGCCTTAGGAACCCATTTTGACCTACATTAAGAACCATGCCCAATTAACAACTTAATTTGGGTTTTTGCGTAAATTGACCAGTCAAACAAGGTTTAATCTAGAAATAAAATTCACCATTAGAATCCTTATGTCCTAATTAGTCATGTATAAAAATTTGAGCCTAAGAAGAAACCTTCTTGACCAACTTTACACTTTGGTCCTCATACATTTACTTTCTGGCCCTCAACTTTTGAACCCTCTCATTTTGGCCCCTAACTCTCCTTCGTTCTTTGCGTTCAGGTCCCTCCTGCAAAACCTGACCAGCACCATGCTCCGGCAACCTTGCGCGGAGCATGGCGCCGTGTAGGGTGAGGGAGGGAGCCTACTAGGACAAATGGGGGTGCCCTGCGTCGTCAGCCACCGCAGGAACACCCCCCTGTTGGCTGCAACCACCCATACCGGCCGTGAGAACTCACGGACGGTATGGGTATCCTTTCTCCGGCGTCCTTCGGCGAGGGAGACACGTCGTCTCCCTCCGCCCTCCTCTCTGATTCTGCCCCTATAAATACCCCCGTTGCTCCGCCGTTCTTCCCAGCTCGGATCTGACGGAGACACCCCCCTAAATTCCTCCCTTCCCACTCCTACAAACGCCCCCTTGCTCCGGCGGCCATCTCCTCCTCCTCGTCGCCCTGCCACACTACCAGCAGCAGGGTTACCTTCCCTCGATCCTTCCGCGTCACGCCGCACCCAGCTGGCGCCTCTCCGGTCCCTTCCTCGCCGCCGCCCCTTCCTCTGGGCAATTTCTTCTCCGGCGACAGTCGATACGACTTTCGTCTGTGCCAACCCCCCCTCGTCCAGCTTAGCAGGTAGAACTTCTCCTCTTCCTCCCCTCTTTCTTTTCCATACTGAAAACCTTACTGTCAGCCCCGATTTCCCACCTATCACCCTCACCTTCTCCACCTCCGGCCAAACTCCGGCGAACCGCTCCCATCGCTCCAGCACCCCACACGGCTCGCCGACCTGTGCATAACCTCCACCTCGTCACCCTGATCCTCTTCCACCCCTCCTCTTCCCACCAAACGCCCTCTGCAAATCCACCAAACACACCCACTTCTCCGCCTGCAGTTTGACCTAGGGCGATCCGTTGGCTCCACCACGCCCATTGCAAACCATCCGACCACCTTCGCCGTGCCACGGCGAAGGTCCCCCGCCTGTCTGATTAGGCCGAGAGGCCGTTCTTCTGTGACCAGGTGACTCGCCCGCCGTCGCCATTACTGAGCAGGCAGAGCTCCTTCGCCTGCAGGTGCAGGCACGCCTTCGCCCAGGTTCGACTCCCAGGTTGCGCGGGGCGTCTCCGCGAAACGTCCCAGGCTCGCAGTTGGGGCGAAGGCCGCACGTGAAGCCACGATCGCCCACTGCTCCCTCCGCGACGGACGCTCAATTGGGGTGGGACATTTAGTCCCACCTCGGAACTTCTCAGAGGCGCGCGGACGCATAAAGGCAAAAGGTGCCTTATGCTGTCTGCCTCCTGACCACGGGGTGAGGTCCCTCTCACCCGACCCGACCTCGTCCGTGACCACGCTCCGCGGACCTGGCCCGACCCGATTAAATCGACCTGCACTCCTCGCCCACCACTGCACGCCGGTGGGCCTGGACCCGGGCGCGACTCGTACCCGATTACCCGATTGCTCTGGGAGAGTTGTCCTAAGAGCGAACTTTGAGAGAAAGAGACGCGCGGGGGAGAGGGGTAGAGTAGGTTTTGCCCTGACTCTAAACTCTTGAGCGTGCAGGCACAGGTGAAGAAGAAGGAAGCTCAGTGAGATACTGTAGCAACAAGAGGTTTAAGTCGTCTGATTTTCAAATCAGACGACGTCCTGAAGACAGGTGAAGGCAAAGAAGAAGGAAGGCGAGCCAGAGGAAAGAGAGGAACACAGAGCAGCCAAGTGAAGACTCTCCAGACATCAGAAGACAAAGAAGAAGAAGAAAAGAAGAGAGAAGGAGCATCCAAGTGAAGAAACAGAAAGCAGAAGAAGAAGAAGAGCACGGGAGGCAGATCTGAAGCAAGAAAAGAAGAAACAAAGAAAATAAAAAGAAGAAAAAACAGGATCGTCCAACCAAGAAATAGAGGAAGCAAGAAAAGAAGAAGAAGAGGAACAGAAAGAACAAAAGCCAAAGACAGAGAAAGAAAGAAGAGAAGAAGCCAAACTTTCATCTCTCTCTCTCTCTTTATTTTTGTAATAAAACATGTATATCTCTAGAATATGACTTGCTCCTTGAGTTCGACCTCGGGAGAACTGTATTTTCCGAGTAACAAATATTAGCAAATGATGGCAATAACTATCTGTACTACAACGACTTAAGAAAAGCTAGTTGCTGCCACTGGTTCGCCAGTTGGCGCCGTTGCCGGGGAGCAACGGCTATTCTAGAAGCTTTGAATTTCTTTTTAACAATTGCTAATCTTTTTCTCTCTCTGATGTGCATGTAAAGGAAGAAAGATAAATGCAGCCGCTCCAAGGACAGGTAACCTCCTATTAAAACCCTAAAAATTCAAAGAGGAAAAACTAGGAGAAAAACAAAGGAAAACTAGGAGTAACTTGTCTTTCATAGTAATAGCTACATGTTCTTAGAACCACTATTCCTGCACACAATTTTAAAAGGGTAATTAAGGGCTAACACATCCTTGCTTGAGCCCTAATTACCCAAACAAGGAGTTAAATGGACCAAGTAGAGCCAACATAAGATTCAACATTAGGGTTTTAGAGACACACTACTTAAATCAAGAATGGAGAAAATCCAAAAGAAGTGTGCCTAAACCATTGATTGAACATACTTATTCAGAGAAACCCTAAACAATTGGCTCTCTAAACACTTGAACCCAAAAAGAAAGGACCCAAAAGCTCTCAAAGGAACAAGAGGTAAAGTCGACCACTTGGGTCAACTAACCTTCAACTTAGGTCACTCTTTGCACTCAAAATACCTAAGAGTTCAAGTGTAACTTTAAGCACCCTGATCTTAAACTAAAATTGGTAGACTTAAGAGGTCAAGATCCCCATTCTGGTCTACCTAGAATCTTAGTGACAAGAGAGGTCGGGTGGGGGAAACCCTGTAACCCGTGGGGACGCTCTACCGTGTAGGGGTCTTCGCGGGACTCACCCTCTCTGGCTGCCCAGGTAATTCTCAGGTGGACGATCTTTCTGATCAAGGGATCCATCTGCCCCACACCTCTATAGTCACCCAACAATTTTTGGGTGTCTTGATTGGGTCCAGCACCTGCTTATCTCATCCAGTCCTTCAGTATTTTGCAGGAGGTCCTTGAAACCTCCTATAGAAATTCACTCTCCCCGAGGCTAAGCCTCGACTCCCTTGTTTTTGCAGAAATCATTCACATAGCCCCTCTTTCCTCTGATTCTGAACAAAATCCCCTTCTTCCATCTTGATTCAAACTTCGATTCTATATCTTGATTCCACCACCTGATTCAAAGATGCAGCCACACCAATTAAGACTACCATTCGAAAAACCTGAATATCTGAGATCCATGAAAGATAAGATGATTGAGGATGCCCTTGAATTCTATGAAATCAAATGTAAACCCTCAACACCAATAGAAAACATTCAAGTTGATGTCCCAACAACCACAGCTTTCATCATAAACTGTGCCCAAATTCTATTGACAGAAGTTACAAAAGGATCAACCCGAGATATACTCATGACAGGATACATTGAGATAGAAAAATTACACCAATCTGAATACCTTCAATGCTTGACAAATCCTGTACTTTGGGAACAACACCAAGATGCCCTTATAAAATAGGTAGAAATGATGAGATCACTAGAACAAATTATCAACCAGAAATACCCGTATATACCAGAAACAGAGGATGAACCATCTTGGAACAGTATTAAGGAACAATCCAGTTTCCCAGATCTCGGGACTGAGGCACAAAGTGGTTGTGGAATCCCAACCCAGATAGAAGACAATGTTGAATTAGGTTGGGATATTGCAGGAGAACACAATGATGAGCCAAACTTAGACCATGAATTGCCAAGCCTAGAATTCCAAAACTCCTGCAATAATGAGATCAGAACTGAACCTTTTGAGGGTATAAATTCCGCCCCTTATTTTGATAAGTTGGCCCTCGAAGGTTATTCGGACTTAGGTTCTAATAATTCTACCCACATCCTAAGCCTAGAACCTAGATCTGAAACTTATTGGGAAGATTATGAGGCCCCTTATGAGAAAGGTCAAATTTTTACAGAATATGATTCCGGGCCTCTATTTGATGAATATCCCTCTCCAACATCCTCAGGAAATTTGATCGATTTTTCAAAAGTCATGCCAATTTATGATACAGAAACTGAGGAGTTGGATGAGCAAGGTTTTAATTGGGCCTATCCTACCAGCTTCGAGCTTGAGCCTAGACAGAATACCTTTTTAAGCCCAGAATTAACATATAGGCTAGACCCCAGTCAGGCTGCTGATTCCACATCTGATGATTTATGCTGCGGTGGAATTCATAATCATGAATCTCATTTTCGCAAACTCTCCGACAACTTCAGATCCGACTATAATTGCAGAGAGATTCTCCTTCCTGAACACGCCAGGCCCATCTACGACCTCAGTTCACATGACTCTGACTCTGACTCTGAGGTCCTGATTCCCGAGATCACTGATAACACAGAATCATTCCTTTTCGATCCTCAGGAACCAAAAATAGAAAATGCCAAGAGTGCTTGCAACCCAGAATCCAAATTTTTTCTCGAATCAGATCCTACAGACACTCTTCCGGCATTTGATAGTTACCCAGAGGACTCTTTACAGAAAATCACCTATCATTCCTTTCTACAAGAGCCCTCATACACAGTTGCCACTTCATCTGCACACACAGAACTAATCAAAACCACTTCCCAACCCCGACCCGCAACCGGACTCAATTTCTATTCAGAGTCACCTCTCACCGAGCCGATTGCATTTCCACATCGGGTTTGGAACACTGATCAGACTACATATCATGCTCCATCATTCTCTGATCACCCCTGTAGGGTTTCCGCGTCATTCATTGATTATTCTACGGGTCCCTACTCTGACCAGGCTGATTCGACTCAGCCAAACCCTGCATTTTCACTTCCACATCCATCTGAGCTTCATAGTATATGGTGGGTTCCACACCTTTTTATCCACATCTATCAACCCACCAGACTGATTGGGGTTGGGCTGCATCATCAGCCTGTTGATCTAAACAAGCACCTGGTTGGACCAACCAGGCTCTTAATCAAGGTGCTTGTATTACAAAACTCTGCTAATTTCACCATCCCCTCTCCATCGCATTTCTCGCTTGGCTGAAGGCATCAAATTTAGCGCTCAACGGGAGGCAGCCTGTCATTCTCTTTAAAAACCTGAAACCTTTTCTAAAACCTTTGTGCACTTGAAATTCACACTTTAAGACAGCCGACTCCACCTCAGGTGCTTGCATCTGAGATTAAAAATCGTCTGCAACATTCATCCCGACCCATTCACTCATCAAAACATCTGTCCTAATGTATGAACTAAGTTGAATAAAAACCCCCTAAGTTACAATGAGGACATTGCAAATCTTAGGCATGGGGGGGTATGAAAGTGCAAAATGCGTAAGAAAAGGTTTGAAACAAAAAATTCACATATGCCAAAAACACCATAAAAATTAAAAATTTTTCGAAAAAGAATAAGAGAATAAGAGGAGAAAGGAAATTTTGTGAAGGAGAAGGAAAAAAGAAACAAAAGGAAAAAAGGAGCACAAAATATGAGAAACAAGTGATAGTCATTAGTAAGGAACTAAGGAATTAACCTAAGTTCTAGACCTCATTCAAGAAAATAACTGAAAAGTGCATAATGAAATTAGTAAGAATGCAAACCTTAGGCATTTTTGAATAGACTCTTAGTACCTATTAAGATCTGGACACTCCTCAAGAGGTTGAGAAAAATGAAAAGCTGAAGTATTAGGTCTAAGGCTTAGGGAGT
The DNA here is from genome assembly GCA_037157565.1 of Thalassia testudinum. Taxonomy (NCBI): domain Eukaryota; kingdom Viridiplantae; phylum Streptophyta; class Magnoliopsida; order Alismatales; family Hydrocharitaceae; genus Thalassia; species Thalassia testudinum. The sequence continues at coordinate 41,541,236 of JAZHRO010000015.1, read as the reverse complement.
ATTTGGCCTCATTAACTAATTTTTGGTTTACGGGGCTCAGTAACCTAAGCACCCTACCTCACACACAGCTTGGTTCAGTAAGCGTAAAAATCAAAATCACGCAGAAGCGTCGCAAAATTCTGAAAAGTACACCTAGAATAGGAGCGGCCGATCAACACAAGTTGATTCGGATGAGTTCCCACCGCGGAGAGGCGGGAAATCCCCTCGAAGATGCGTAACAAAATATCATCTCCTCGGTGCTTGTCTCTTAGGATATTTACATATCCTACTGGGGGCATGTAAGCACTCTGCTGGTTCAAATTCCATGGATGGCATTATCTTGAAGTGTCAATTGCCAGGGTCTGAATTTAGCCACGGAACACCATGGATGGGATTATCTCGAAATCTCAATAGCCAGGGTTCCGGGGGTTGCCATGGGCAGTGCTATCTCGAAGCATCGATTGCCAGGAACCCTTGAGGATTGATGATGGGAGCAAGGAATCTGATATAGACCGTGTTGAAAAGCCAATCCTAGGCTGGAACTAAAAAGAAAAAGAGAGAGAAAACTCTCCAAACAGAAAAACTTTCTATCTCTCTCTTATAAAACGCACTGCGAACTGAACCAAGGCTAAAATCATTTCAAGCACGGGTGCTTTAACCACAAAGTCCAATAGACCTTAGGTTAGTTCTTGTGGGCCTTAAAAACCTTTGCCAAAGACTGAGGCTGAGGCTAGACAGATCTGGATCTTGATTGGTACTAGAGTACCTTTTAGGCCTAGGGTCAGCATTCTAACCTAATCTAAGTTTAAATGAAAAAGCACTTATCTGAAGCTATTAAGAACTTCATGGTCTAGAACAAGGGTTGAAACCTTAAGTTTTTGCTAAGGGACTAGCAAAAGCTAGGCATGGGGGTATGATGAGAACCTCATCATAAGCCATAACTAGCTCATTTTGACCTAATACAAAGGATAAAAGCTCCTACATAACTTAGCAAAGGGCTTAAATTGAGGAATAAGTGTTCTGAGAAGAAAACATGAAATAAAGGTTAAAAACTGCAATTTCACCATTGCAGTACATAAACGAAATTTCTCATAAATCGAATATAGGTCAAATGATCTAAATAAGAAGAAAAGTGGGATGAAATGACTCAACAAGGGCTACAGCAACTTCGAAGAATTAAATGACATCCTGTAATCCCAAAAACAAATCCACTTAAATACACGAGGTTCGAGGCAGTGTAAAAATATAATAAACCCTCTAAAATTCATAGAAAAATAATATCTAGGGTTTAGAACCTTCAATTTGGCCTTAGGAACCCATTTTGACCTACATTAAGAACCATGCCCAATTAACAACTTAATTTGGGTTTTTACGTAAATTGACTAGTCAAACAAGGTTTAATCTAGAAATAAAATTCACCATCAGAATCCTTAGGTCCTAATTAATCATGTATAAAAACTTGAGCCTAAGAAGAAACCTTCTTGACCAACTTTACACTTTGGTCCTCATACATTTACTTTCTGGCCCTCAACTTTTGAACCCTCACATTTTGGCCCCTAACTCTCCTTCGTTCTTTGCGTTCAGGTCCCTCCTGCAAAACCTGACCAGCACCATGCTCCGGCGACCTTGCGTGGAGCATGGCGCCGCGTAGGGTGAGGGAGGGAGCCTGCCAGGACAAATGGGGGTGCCCTGCGTCGTCAGCCACCGCAGGAACACCCCCCTGTTGGCTGCAACCACCCATACCGGCCGTGCGAACGCACGGACGGTATGGGTATCCTTCCTCCGGCATCCTCCGGCGAGGGAGACACGTCGTCTCCCTCCGCCCTCCTCTCTGATTCTGCCCCTATAAATACCCCCGTCGCTCCGCCGTTCTTCCCAGCTCGGATCTGACGGAGACACCCCCCTAAATTCCTCCCTTCCCACTCCTACAGACGCCCCCTTGCTCCGGCGGCCATCTCCTCCTCCTCCTCGTCGCCCTGCCGCACTACCAGCAGCAGGGTTACCTTCCCTCGATCTTTCCGCGTCACGCCGCACCCAGCTGGTGCCTCTCCGGTCCCTTCCTCGCCGCCGCCCCTTCCTCTGGGCAATTTCTTCTCTGGCGATTGTCGATACGACTGTCGTCTGTGCCAACCCCCCCTCGTCCAGCTTAGTAGGTAGAACTTCTCCTCTTCCTCCCCTCTTTCTTTTCCATACTGAAACCCTTACTGTCGGCCCTGATTTCCCACCGATCACCCTCACCTTCTCCACCTCCGGCCAAACTCCGGTGAACCGCTCCCATCGCTCCAGCACCCCACACGGCTTGCCGACCTGTGCATAACCTCCACCTCGTCACCCTGATCCTCTTCCACCCCTCCTCTTCCCACCAAACGCCCTCTGCAAATCCACCAAACACACCCACTTCTCCGCCTGCAGTTTGACCTAGGGCGATCCGTTGGCTCCACCACGCCCACTGCAAACCATCCGACCACCTTCGCCGTGCCACAGCGAAGGTCCCCCACCTGTCTGATTAGGCCGAGAGGCCGTTCTTCTGTGACCAGGTGACTCGCCCGTCGTCGCCATTACTGAGCAGGCAGAGCTCCTTCGCCTGCAGGTGCAGGCACGCCTTCGCCCAGGTTCGACTCCCAGGTTGCGCGGGGCGTCTCCGCGAAACGTCCCAGGCTCGCAGTTGGGGCGAAGGCCGCTCGTGAAGCCACGATCGCCCACTGCTCCCTCCACGACGGGCGCTCAATTGGGGTGGGACATTTAGTCCCACCTCGGAACTTCTCAGAGGCGCGCGGACGCATAAAGGCAAAAGGTGCCTTATGCTGTCTGCCTCCTGACCACAGGGTGAGGTTCCTCTCACCCGACCCGACCTCGTCCGTGACCACGCTCCGCGGACCTGGCCCGACCCAATTAAACCGACCTGCACTCCTCGCCCACCACCGCACCCCGGTGGGCCTGGACCCGGGCGCGACTCGTACCCGATTACCCGGTTGCTCTGGGAGAGTTGTCCTAAGAGCGAACTTTGAGAGAAAGAGACGTGCGGGGGAGAGGGGTATAGTAGGTTTTGCCCTGACTCTAAACTCTTGAGCGTGCAGGCACAGGTGAAGAAGAAGGAAGCTCAGTGAGATACTGTAGCAACAAGAGGTTTAAGTCGTCTGATTTTCAAATCAGACGACGTCCTGAAGACAGGTGAAGGCAAAGAAGAAGGAAGGCGAGCCAGAGGAAAGAGAGGAACACAGAGCAGCCAAGTGAAGACTCTCCAGACATCAGAAGACAAAGAAGAAGAAGAAAATAAGAGAGAAGGAGCAGCCAAGTGAAGAAACAGAAAGCAGAAGAAGAAGAAGAAGAAGAAGAGCACGGGAGGCAGATCTGAAGCAAGAAAAGAAGAAACAAAGAAAATAAAAAGAAGAAAAAATAGGATAGTCCAACCAAGAAATAGAGGAAGCAAGAAAAGAAGAAGAGGAGAAGAAAGAACAAAAGCCAAAGACAGAGAAAGAAAGAAGAGAAGAAGAAGCCAAACTTTCATCTCTCTCTCTCTTTATTTTTGTAATAAAACATGTATATCTCTAGAATACGACTTGCTCCCTGAGTTCGGCCTCGGGAGAACTGTATTTTCCGAGTAACAAATATTAGCAAATGATGGCAATAACTATCTGTACTACAACGACTTAAGAAAAGTTAGTTGCTGCCACCGTTTCGCCAGCTATCAAATTCACATTCAAATTCTGAAGGAAAAAGATCAAGGTCCCGTGCTTGCAAAACAATTATCTGTCCACTTAAACTTGTTTAAAGAGACCTTGAAATTAGAACCCTAAAAGTTGGTGAATTAATTACTTGAACCTTAAAATCTACATCACCAATTAACATTACTTGAGGACCCTTGTTTGGCATGCACAAACAATTCAATTGATTTAATTAGGCAACCACCCCTCTCACGCCCATCATTTAATCCCATGCACTCTAAATCCCAAGCCCTAATTATTCTTATAGACACACCAACTAGGTTGGATTTCATTTCCAAACTTGAGATATGCTTAGTTGATTGAATCTGAGCCTTATCTATTTGAACCAACTAGTGACAAGAAAGGTCAATGCGGTAACTACATTAACCTCTAGTGGTGTCTCGTCATGCAGGGTGTCCTAGGAGGTCCCACCCTTCTAGCTAGCCAAGTAATTCAAGGCTTAGATCAGTTAACTAGGCTAGTGAAATTTGGATTAGGTTCAATAGGTGCAACCATCTAGGGGCTAGATCTAATTACTTGAATCATGCACACTCATGTCTCTCTCCTATTCTTAACTTCGATTTCTTCCATCTGTATTCATGGACTTCAATTCTTATTCTTAAAATTCCTTTTATTCTGAATATGATTTTTATCCCAACTCAACTCAACATTATCCATCTTCTAATTAGGATAACTCTACTTCTAATTTGGGACCTAACCTAAGATACCAATATCTAGGATATGCTTCTAATCCCCAAAATTATCTCAATCCTTATCCCAATTCAACTTTCACTTTCACTTCTTCAACTTGGGATAGACCTCTTTCTAATCTGGGATATGATTCTAATCTTGGATATCACCATTTGAACCCTAATCCTTCTCAAGCCCAATTCCTATCTAGGCCATTGTCCCAAAATGATTATCTCAAAACGACTTGGAATCAAGGAGAAAATCCCCAAAGTGATTCTAACTCTAATCCCACTTTAACCCAGACCTATTCATCTTGGGATACTACTGCTACTAAGTGGGGATATCATGATCATACCTCTTATCCTCTTAATCTTGGTCAGCAGATTCAAATGATTATCCTATCATGACCTACAACCTAGAAGGATATTCAGATCCTCTGTATTTAGATCCTCAGTTGATTAACCCATGCCAAATTGACTCAGCTACATCTAATTTTGGGTTCAACCAAGATCAACCTATAGCCTCTCGTTCCACACTTCCACGTAATCAATTTGAGCAAATGATTGAAAGATTACCTAAGTTGGATGGCATGAGCAATAAATTTTCAAAACAAATAGACCAATTGGGTAATCAAGCTCAACAGAGGCAAGCTAGGGTACTATTTCAAAAGATGAAAAATATGAAGTTCCAACTTACAAAGGAAATGCTACAGATTCCCAGCTTTATTGAGTGGCTAAATGATGAACCACCAAAAACAAAAGTTGAGGAGCCTGATGAGGACCACCCAATCATAAATTCGACTCATGACTCTTTTACTGAACTAGTAATGAAAGATTCAATTCAACTTGGCAGTGTTAATGAGGATACCATTAATGATGAGCATGATCTAGAGGATTCAAAAGAGGTCCATGACCCTATAAATAATAAGGAAGACGTCTCATTACATAATTTGGATTGCAAAGAAGAACTTTTGATTGAACTAGAATTGGAATATGAGACATTTTATTTTAAGGACCAAATACAGGTAGAGATTGATTATGAAAATTTCATCTTTGAAATCGAGGATAACCCCTTTTTGGAGATAGGTGAAGCTAAAGTAAATGAATCGGAATTTGATGATAATCTAATGACTAGATTCACCTTTACTTCTAATTTTAAGGACCTTGAATTTGAGACATTTCATGCTCCTTATGATTTTGATAACAAAGAATATGAAGGGGTTGAGAAAGCAAATCAAAGTATTTCAGGTAAAGATTTGAATGATTTGGAGGATTTGAATAAAGGAATCATCATTTCAGAATAAAATGTAAGGAGAGAATTATACCAAAGTTGAAGGGTTCCTTATGATTTTAAACTCCTAACCAAAGTTCAAGGGTTCCTTATGATTTTAAACTCCTGACCTTTTACAAGGACCCTTATAATCCTCCTGGTTCACCTAAGGCTATTCTTGAGTATAGTTATTCCATGAATCATCTTTTCAACTTTCATTGCCAAGGGACACAAGCTTCTTATTCTAATTATCTCTTCTGTGTTCGAACTTTTAGACTTGGGTTGCATGGGCCAAAGTTGAAGACCACACCCCATTACCGACTTTTAAAGAATAGATGGACGCGGTCATTTTTTATTCTACATTTACCAAGTATTCGACTCTTTGGAATGGGGCTACATCACCAGCTGGTCTGCATTTGCAGACATCTGATTCTGGACCTACTTAATCTATCTGTTATTCTACTCTTGGCCCTCTCCTCTTTATTAATAGATTGATTTTTTTAAGGGTTTAGGTCTAACTGTAGACGTAAAATTCAATGCTTGTTGGGAGGCAACCCAACCCAACATTTGTAGATAATCTTGTTATTTTCTTTGAAATTTTTATTCAAGTTTAGAGATGATCGAGTCTTGATTTTGTTAGAACTCTCGAGTTTCAGGTAATATCTATTTTTTGCTTATGTTTATTGCACGCATTAAGGGCATTGCCTAAAATAGGCATGGGGGAGGAGTAGATAATAGTTTTTGGAGTTATTATTATTTATCTCAAGAATTATAGGTATTAGTAGTTTGCTTGAATTAGTTGTGTCATCAAAAAGTAGTAGTTATTTCCAAAAAGAAAAGAGAAAAAAAAAGAAGAAAAATATCATGATTTTTAGAGTTTGAACTATAAAAATATTAGAAAATTCAATTTTGAGGATTTACCAATTTTAGGAAAAGTACAAACAAAGTCTTTTCACTTAGACTCTTTGGGTCGTATGTCGACTTAATTATCTCAAGTATTTACCTAAATTTGGATTTGTTTTCTTGAGTCTTTGAAAGGATCCAAAAAAGCTAAAAGTATTAAGTCAAAAGGGTAATGAGTGAATGACTTATTTTTCCACCCTGTGGTTTGGATAGTCTTTGAGTTCCAAGCATCTTCACTTGCACATTGCACTGACTCATCTTCTAGGTGATTTTTTTGAGTTCTTAGTAGTCAATAAGATTGTCTTAAGTCAAAAGATACAAAGGACTTGGCTATGTTTCTAGCTCTCAAGATTGTTCCTATTTGTAATGGATGCATTTAGAACGGATGGAGAGTCACTTACCTAGAGAAATGAGTGTGACAAAGAAGATAACCTAGAAAAATGAGTAATCAGAGAAAGTTATAAATAAAAATAAAATATAAAAAAAAAGTAAAAAAAAATAGTCAAAAGCAAAGCAAAAATATATATCCCTTTCATCTCTTACCTAGTGAGAGCATCCCAAACATAGTGAGGAAGCCAACAAGACCTAAAAGTCTAGTCAGGGATATATACACCTTGTGTGTTGACCTCAAGATAGAAAAGTGATGAGGAGAAAGTTGTCAAATCCTAATATGGCCTAACTGAAGATAGGTTCCTAAAGAGAGCATAGAAATATTTTAAGTTTTATTGAATACTTGGAATCAACTTAGTTGTCCGTCTGATGAGTCTTATTATTTTACACACAAGATGCTTGTTTCACATTCAATTCAAACCTTGGGTGGGTTACTTAGTTAAAGAAAGTTACTCTAGCGACCCAAGTTTGATGGCTAATAACATTACTAATTTGATTTGGGCGGTTTGGATTTGAGTCGATACTTTAGAACTGCTGTAACGAGCGCGTGCCCCAGACGTCTTTTAAGACGTCTGGGAGGTGGCCCAGACGTCTGTAAAGACGTCTGGGATCACATCCAGACGTCTGACCAGACGTCCGGGATAGTTTACAGACGTCTGGCGAACAGTTATGCTCGCACGGGATATTCGTCTGCGCGCCTGTGCGCGCAGACCTGCGATCCTGCATCTTTCTCTGCGGCTGCAGGCGACTGCGACCGTCTCTCTCTCCTCTCCGCGCGGCGTTAAAAGGGGGGGGGGCGCGCCTCCCCTCCCGTCTCCACCATCTTCCTCCTTCTCTCCTGCCTGTGCGCGAGAGCGAGCGGACGCGAGGGCGCAGCGGCAGCGGCAGCCGCAGTAGGCGCGGAGGAGCTGCGGCGTGCGAGGGCGGGGCTCTGCCGTGAGGGCGAGCTCGCCGGGAGCAGCTTGGCCGGCCGGCGGAGGGCGCAGGGGGCGCAGAGCGTCGCGGAGAGGGACCTGCTGCGGGCGGAGCAGCGGACGCGCGAGGTGCGACGCGGGCGGCGTCGCGAGCGGAGGCCGAGCAAGGTTCTGATTCTGGAAAAATTTCCAGAATCAAACGTCTGGACTGATATCCAGACGGCAAGGTCGACGTCTGTGAGATCATACAGACGTCTGAAAGGTGAGTTTCCGCTTTCTTCTTCTTTTTGTCGACTGACCGTACTGAGGGAGGAGGGTTGGCTGTGCGCAGGTCCTCTGATTCGTCATCTTTGCGAATCAGACGTCTGGAATTTGTACCAGACGGCGGGAGTGGCCTCCAGACGTCCTGAGTGACCATCGGACGTCTGGGATCTAGACAGACGTCCCCACAGACTTCTGGACATCCGGGGAACCAAGCCGAACAGGTAATTCTCTGATCCACCGTTTAAGACGTCTGGAAGGAGTTCCAGACGTCTGATTTTGCACAGTATTGTCTTTCTCGACCCGTTTAGGGTCTGTTTGGGCTCCGTTTTCCGCGATTCGAGTTGCGTTCGTTTCAGAATTTATTCCTCTACCCGCCTACAGTAGCTATACACTGTTTTGAGACACTCCTTGTGTTTGATCCTTGTGATAGGACCTCGTTCGGTTGCAGTCTTGAGAGTCGCGGAGGCGCGCGGGATTCCCGATCACGCCCCCATTACTCCCGTTGTACCTGGTAGAGTGGCTTTAAGTATTAATAAAATCTGTTAAAGTATGGAACCATAACTAGAACCTAGGGCATTGCATGAATCCTAGGAATGAGAAATATATGGAATAATAGCTCCTAGGTGTTGCATGAATCCTAGGGCCGGAAAACTAGATGGTATGATAGATCCTAGGATATGGCATGAATCCTAGGATGGAAAAACTAGTGGAATGTATATTACTGCAGTCTTGGAAAAATGGAAAGGAATATATGTAACGACCCGGTTCCCGAGTCCCTACGAGACACGAGAACCGGACCGACTCGACTAATCCCAAGACCCAGTCGTCCAACGAGGAAGTAACCAAAAGACAGTAAAATAAACCACATTCAGCATGAATATAACTAACAGTAAAAAATACAGCAGTAAGGAAAGAAACTACTACAATAGGCACCACCACAACAGTAAAACAACATTTATCATATAACGAAAATGCAGGTAAAGAAGGTACAGCGGAAACAAAACTACTCACTAGAACAGAAACAAAAGAAGGTACAAAACTGTGGCAACTCTACTGGACCCTACTCGGCCCAGCGTCCTCTGCAGCCGCCGACCCTGGCTGCTCAACACCTGGTCCTGAAAAAGGTAACGAGTGTAACACGTCAGCAAAACGCTGAGTAGAGTGGCAAACTAACTAAAGGCAACAGTAGAGTGTACAGTAGCTGTTATGTTCTATTACTTCCTTTATTTACATCTTTCAATTTTTCTCACTATTTCATTTACTTCTCAGATCCTTTACTTGATCTCGAATGTCCTCGTGGGACGATCTTGATTGCAGTCTTTTCCAACAGTAGAAGTAGCACGTGGTGCTCTCCTGGCCGGGAGAGTCCCCCGTGGTGATCCTACCCTCAGTCAACCACCCCAAGGTCACTGACAGACGTAACGGTGACTACGGCACGCGCGATAAACGCACAGGTAGCTAGCCCGTACTGGCACGCGGTCAGTCGTTTCCGTTAACGGGTGCGCCCAAAGCACAGCACGGAACCAGGGCAGAGCCCTCTCAGTAACAGGGGTCCAACCCCTCCACAGTAACCAAACCGGGGCCTTGCCCCTCCACAGTCCGCGCACCCTCGTCTGACTACCCTGGTTTGCCCTAGTGGGCCTAACAAGTCGGTGAAGGAGGCTAGCAGAACCCCGGGGCCCGTGGGGTAGCTAGTACTCTCCTAACACTACTAGCTCTCCTCGGTACTACGTACACGAGGGCCAACAAGTCGGTACAGAGCGGCCAAGCCTAACCCCGGGTCCCTGGGGCGGCTGGCCCCACTCTGCACTAAAACAGGTACAGGTACTTCCCTTGGTACTGCGTACCCAAGAGACAGTACAACTACATCTCAGTTCCATTCCTTTTCTTTCCAGGAGTTCCACTCCTAATTCCCCGTAGGGTTCCAGCCCTTTATCTCAGAGCATCATATGTTTCACTTTCCAGATTCACGTTCTCAATTTCCATGATCTCAAACATGTTTCTTTGTTCATAACAGGCAGCTGTTAATTAATTTCACAGGCAGCTTATATATTCCTTTCCATTTTTCCAAGACTGCAGTAATATACATTCCACTAGTTTTTCCATCCTAGGATTCATGCCATATCCTAGGATCTATCATACAATCTAGTTTTCCGGCCCTAGGATTCATGCAACACCTAGGAGCTATCATTCCATACATTTCTCATTCTTAGGGTTCATGCAATGCCCTAGGTTCTAGTTATGGTTCCATACTTTAACAGATTTTATTAATGCATAAAACCACTCTACCAGGTACAACGGAAGTAATGGGGGCGTGGTCGGGAATCCCGCGCGCCTCCGTGACTCTCAAGACGGCAACCGAACGAGGTCCTATCACAAGGATCAAACACAAGGAGTGTCTCAGAACAGTGTATAGCTACTGTAGACGGGTAGAGGAATAAATTCTGAATCGAACGCAACTCGAATCGCGGAAAACGGAGCCCAAACGGGCCCTAAACGGGTCGAGAAAGACAATACTGTGCAAAATCAGACGTCTGGAACTCCTTCCAGACGTCTTAAACGGTGGATCAGAGAATTACCTGTTCGGCTTGGTTCCCCGGACGTCCAGAAGTCTGTGGCGACGTCTCTCCTAGTTCCCAGACGTCCGATGGTCTCTCCGGACGTCTGGAGGTCACTCCCGCCGTCTGGTCCAACTTCCAGACGTCGGATTCGCAAAGGATGACGAATCCGAACACCTGCGCACAGCCAACCCTCCTCCTTCAGTACGGCCAGTCGACAAAAGAAGAAGGAGAAAGCGGAACTCACCTTTCAGACGTCTGTATGATCACACAGACGTCGGCCTTGCCGTCTGGATATCAGTCCAGACGTCTGATTCTGGAGATTTTTCCAGAATCAGAACCTCGCTCGGCCTCCGCTCGCGACGCCGCCCGCGTCGCACCTCGCGCGTCCGCTGCTCCGCCCGCAGCAGGTCCCTCTTCGCGACGCTCTGCGCCCCCTGCGCCCTCCGCCGGCCGGCCAAGCCGCTCCCGGCGAGCTCGCCCTCACGGCAGAGTCCCGCCCTCGCACGCCGCAGCTCCTCCGCGCCTTTGCTGCGCCGCTGCCGCTGCGCCCTCGCGTCCGCTCGCTCCGCCCGCAGCAGGAGAGGAGGAAGATGGTGGAGACGGGAGGGGAGGCGCGCCCCCTCCCCCTTTTAACGCCGCGCGGAGAGGAGGAGAGAGACGGCCGCAGTCGCCTGCAGCCGCAGAGAAGATGCGGATCGCAGGTCTGCGCGCACAGGCGCGCAGACGAATATCCCGTGCGAGTATAACTGTTCGTCAAACGTCTGTAAACTATCCCGGACGTCTTGTCAGACGTCTGGATGTGATCCCAGACGTCTTGACAGACGTCTGGGCCACCTCCCAGACGTCTTAAAAGACGTCTGGGGTACGCGCTCGTTACAATATAACAAACTCAAAGGAAGTTTCGTCCCCGAAACTTGCGCCAACTAGGGTGCGGAAAAAGGATGTCCAAATAACCATAACAAACTCAAAGAGGACCGAAGCCGGTCCGAAAAGACGTACCCGCGAAAAGCTCTGGGTACCGCTCCCGCATTGCCGCCTCAGGCTCCCAGGTAGCCTCCTCGTACTGCTGGCTCCTCCACAAAACCTTTACCAGGGGTACTTGCTTTCGTCTCAACCTGCGGACGGCTCGGTCTAGGATCTGCACTGGCCGCTCGGGGTAGGTCAGGTCGTCGCTCACCTCGACGCTCTCGTGACTCAGTACGTGGCTGAGATCGGCTACGTACTTCCTGAGGTTGGACACGTGGAACACGTCGTGCACACCAGAAAGCTGCGGGGGAAGGGCAAGTCTGTAAGCAACGGGTCCAACCCGCTCCAGGACCTCGAAGGGCCCCACGAACCTCGGCGCGAGCTTCCCTCTCACCCCAAACCGCTGTAAGCCCTTCATGGGCGAAACACGAAGAAAGACGTGGTCCCCAACCTCGAACTGCACCTCTCTGCGTCTGCGATCTGCGTAGCTCTTCTGTCTGCTCCTGACAGTGCGGAGTCGTCTGTGGATCTGTTCAACTACCTCCTGACTCTGCCGGATCATCCTGGGGCCAACCTCCCACTTGGTTCCCACCTCAACCCAACTCAAGGGTGCCGTGCATTTCCGCCCGTACAGAGCCTCGTAGGGAGCCATGCCGATGCTCGAGTGATAACTGTTGTTGTATGCAAACTCTGCCAGGGGCAGGTGTTCCTCCCAAGAGCCCCTCCAGTCTAGTACACAGGCACGCAAAAGATCCTCAAGTGTCTGTATCGTGCGTTCCGACTGTCCGTCCGTCTGGGGGTGGTAAGCCGTGCTAAACCTCAACCTCGTCCCCAAAGCCTGCTGAAACTCAGCCCAAAACTGGGACGTAAAGCGGGTATCCCGGTCGGATACGATCTCCCGCGGAACTCCATGTAGTCGCACCACATCACGGATATACCTCTCTGCCAACTGTGCTGGTCCCAAAGTGACTCGGATCGGCAAGAATCGTGCCGTCTTCGTCAACCTATCCACTATTACCCAGACCGCGTCGTGTCCTCGCTGGGTAACAGGTAAACCCACCACCAAGTCCATGGTGATGCTCTCCCACTTCCACTCTGGCACTGGAAGCGGCTGAAGCGGCCCTGCAGGCCTCTGATGCTCGGCTTTCACCTGCTGGCACACTAAGCACTGCTGCACGAACTCACCCACATCCCGCTTCATCCCTCTCCACCAGAACTCGCGTCTCAAGTCATGGTACATTTTCGTGTTTCCGGGATGTATGGTGAATCTGGAACCGTGTGCCTCAGTCAGGAGCTCTCTCAACAGCTCCTCGTCTCTGGGGACGCACAGCCGTCCCCTCAAGCGTAACACCTGGTCTGTGAAAGAGAAGTCCCCTGGGTCCCCTGACAGTACTCTGTCGCGCAAAGACTGCAAGTACGGATCGGCCATCTGTCCCGTGATGATGCGGTCTATCAACTCTGGTCTGGTCTGCCGTGTCACCGTCACTGCCCCACAGTATCCTCGTAACTCTAGAGGTCGCCAACTGCCCACCTCCTCCAAAAGGCTCCAACTCTGTAACTGTAGACTGGCCAAGCGTGCGGGCGCCTTACGGCTCAAGGCGTCAGCCACCACATTGGCCTTTCCCGGGTGGTAGGAGATGCTGCAGTCGTAGTCCTTCAGGAGCTCCAACCAACGTCTCTGTCTCATGTTGAGCTCCTTCTGGTCAAAAAAAGATATCTGAGGCTCTTGTGATCTGTAAAAATCTCGAAGGTCTCACCGTACAAGTAGTGCCTCCATGTCTTCAGCGCGAAGACAACAGCTGCCAACTCTAGGTCATGGGTAGGGTAGGTATGCTCATGGGGCTTCAGTTGCCGCGAAGCGTAAGCGACCACGTGACCCCTCTGCATGAGCACACCTCCTAACCCCTGCAAGGAAGCGTCCGTGTACACGACGAACCCGCCACTACTGTCAGGAATGGTGAGCACGGGAGCCGAGGTCAACCTCTCCTTCAGCTCCAGAAAACACGCCTCACAGGCGTCTGTCCAAGTGAAAGGCACATCCTTCCGAGTCAACTGTGTCATAGGACGTGCAATCTGCGAAAACCCTCTGATGAACCGTCTGTAGTAACCTGCCAGTCCCAGGAAACTGCGAATCTCAGTGACTGAACGCGGTCTCTCCCACCTGAGCACTGCCTCGACCTTGGCGGGATCCACCGCCAGGCCGTCTCCAGAGATCACATGACCCAAAAATGTCACCTCCCTCAACCAGAACTCGCACTTGCTGTATTTGGCGTACAGCCTGCGTCGTCTCAGAGTGTCCAGAACCATCCGCAAGTGCTGTCCGTGCTGCGTCCGATCTCTAGAATAGATGAGTACATCATCTATGAAAACCACCACAAACTGGTCCAAGTACGGTCTGAACACCCGGTTCATCAGGTCCATGAAAGCAGCGGGGGCATTGGTCAGCCCAAACGGCATGACCAAAAACTCGTAGTGTCCGTACCGGGTGCGGAAAGCTGTCTTGGAGACGTCGGTCTCCCTGATCCTCAACTGGTGGTATCCAGACCTCAAGTCGATCTTGGAGAACACCGTGGCACCCCGCAACTGGTCAAACAAATCGTCAATCCTCGGCAGCGGATATCGGTTCTTGATGGTGACCCTATTCAGCTGTCTGTAGTCCACACAAAGGCGTAGGGTCCCATCCTTCTTCTTTACAAACAGTACCGGGGCTCCCCAGGGAGACGCACTGGGCCTCACGAAACCCTTCTCCAAAAGGTCCTGCAACTGAGACTTGAGCTCTCGCAGCTCAAGCGGTGCCATCCTGTATGGCGCGGTGGAGATGGGGTTGGTCCCTGGTACTAGTGAGATCTCAAACTCGATCTCACGCTCGGGCGGTAGTCCTGGTAACTCGTCTGGAAACACGTCGGGGTACTCTCTGACCACCGGGATGCTCTGGAAGTCTGCCACGGGGCTGTGCTCTGCCACCACACAAGCTAAGAAGCCCTCACACCCCTGGCTCAAAAGTCTCGCCGCCCGAAGTGCCGAAATGCACCTGAAACCTCCGTCCACTGGCTGCCCGTGAAACTCGAAGGAAGGCAACTCCGGAATGGAGAAGACAATCTTCCTCTCAAAGCAGTCCACCAATGCGTGGTAAGCGGACAGCCAATCCATCCCCAGGATCACCCCAAAGTCCTCCATCTGTATCATAATCAGGTCAGCTAGCAGGCTGTGTCCCCCGATGCTGACCCCGCAACCCGTGTACACCTCCTCAGCTACAAACAGCTGACCACTCGGACCTCTGATTACGAACGGGTTCTCTAACAATGTATAATCCTGGTCCAAACTAACTGCGAAACTGTCTGCGACAAACGAGTGCGTAGCGCCGGAATCGAAAAGCGTGTAAACGAGTCTGCCCGAAACTGAAACCATACCTGCTACCACGGATCCCGAAGCTCTGGCGTCCCTGTGTGTTAGGGCGTTGATACGCCCCTCAGCTCTAGGTGCGGACGAAGCAGCCACACTCTGCGTCGGACGGGTAGGTGCTGGCCGGTACCCTCCTCGCGACTGCGGTCCTCCTCCTCGCGCCTGGAAACCGCGGCCTCCTGCGCGCCCTCCAGTGCTCTGCGCGGGAAGTATCTGCTGACCTCCTGCCCTAGATGGGCAGTCCCTCCTGACGTGGCCCGGCTGGCCACACTGGTAGCAGAGGGGAACCCGACTCCCGCCCTCAGTGAGTCCCTGCTGTCGGCTAGGCGGGGGTCCGGTGCTGGCGACTGGCCCCTGTCGAGGGCCCCTAAAGGCCACTGATGGCCCTACACAACGTGACGGCTCTCCTGCGGACGCCACGTGTCTCCGTGGAGTTCTCCTAACACGCCTGGTGTGGCGGCGGAAATCTCGTTCCACCACTAACTCCCCTGTCGTACGCTCGGAAGGGGGAGGGGGGTAGCGACGTGGGTGGAAGCTGAAATTCTTCTCGAACCACCTCTCGAATCAGTTGGACGAGGTCCCGAGACGGTATACTCAGGAGAAGAGGAGGGGTAGTATGTATTCCAAGCCCGACATATCTGTCCCCCGGGCCCTGACCTCGGCCGCGCCTGCGGCCCACCCTCCTAGCTCCACGACGCGGCATCTCCTACAATGGAGACGCGAAACAAAAAGAAAAGCTTCTAAACAGACGGTACCTAACGAAACTTCTAAGAGCTCATGTCAAGAGATATGTTGTGGTGGCTACTCTAGCTATAAACATGTGAATTGGTTATTTTCTAGTCAGTTGATTCACTTCTCGGGACGACCTTGCTCTGATACCATCTAGTAACGACCCGGTTCCCGAGTCCCTACGAGACACGAGAACCGGACCGACTCGACTAATCCCAAGACCCAGTCGTCCAACGAGGAAGTAACCAAAAGACAGTAAAATAAACCACATTCAGCATGAATATAACTAACAGTAAAAAATACAGCAGTAAGGAAAGAAACTACTACAATAGGCACCACCACAACAGTAAAACAACATTTATCATATAACGAAAATGCAGGTAAAGAAGGTACAGCGGAAACAAAACTACTCACTAGAACAGAAACAAAAGAAGGTACAAAACTGTGGCAACTCTACTGGACCCTACTCGGCCCAGCGTCCTCTGCAGCCGCCGACCCTGGCTGCTCAACACCTGGTCCTGAAAAAGGTAACGAGTGTAACACGTCAGCAAAACGCTGAGTAGAGTGGCAAACTAACTAAAGGCAACAGTAGAGTGTACAGTAGCTGTTATGTTCTATTACTTCCTTTATTTACATCTTTCAATTTTTCTCACTATTTCATTTACTTCTCAGATCCTTTACTTGATCTCGAATGTCCTCGTGGGACGATCTTGATTGCAGTCTTTTCCAACAGTAGAAGTAGCACGTGGCGCTCTCCTGGCCGGGAGAGTCCCCCGTGGTGATCCTACCCTCAGTCAACCACCCCAAGGTCACTGACAGACGTAACGGTGACTACGGCACGCGCGATAAACGCACAGGTAGCTAGCCCGTACTGGCACGCGGTCAGTCGTTTCCGTTAACGGGTGCGCCCAAAGCACAGCACGGAACCAGGGCAGAGCCCTCTCAGTAACAGGGGTCCAACCCCTCCACAGTAACCAAACCGGGGCCTTGCCCCTCCACAGTCCGCGCACCCTCGTCTGACTACCCTGGTTTGCCCTAGTGGGCCTAACAAGTCGGTGAAGGAGGCTAGCAGAACCCCGGGGCCCGTGGGGTAGCTAGTACTCTCCTAACACTACTAGCTCTCCTCGGTACTACGTACACGAGGGCCAACAAGTCGGTACAGAGCGGCCAAGCCTAACCCCGGGTCCCTGGGGCGGCTGGCCCCACTCTGCACTAAAACAGGTACAGGTACTTCCCTTGGTACTGCGTACCCAAGAGACAGTACAACTACATCTCAGTTCCATTCCTTTTCTTTCCAGGAGTTCCACTCCTAATTCCCCGTAGGGTTCCAGCCCTTTATCTCAGAGCATCATATGTTTCACTTTCCAGATTCACGTTCTCAATTTCCATGATCTCAAACATGTTTCTTTGTTCATAACAGGCAGCTGTTAATTAATTTCACAGGCAGCTTATATATTCCTTTCCATTTTTCCAAGACTGCAGTAATATACATTCCACTAGTTTTTCCATCCTAGGATTCATGCCATATCCTAGGATCTATCATACAATCTAGTTTTCCGGCCCTAGGATTCATGCAACACCTAGGAGCTATCATTCCATACATTTCTCATTCTTAGGGTTCATGCAATGCCCTAGGTTCTAGTTATGGTTCCATACTTTAACAGATTTTATTAATGCATAAAACCACTCTACCAGGTACAACGGAAGTAATGGGGGCGTGGTCGGGAATCCCGCGCGCCTCCGTGACTCTCAAGACGGCAACCGAACGAGGTCCTATCACAAGGATCAAACACAAGGAGTGTCTCAGAACAGTGTATAGCTACTGTAGACGGGTAGAGGAATAAATTCTGAATCGAACGCAACTCGAATCGCGGAAAACGGAGCCCAAACGGGCCCTAAACGGGTCGAGAAAGACAATACTGTGCAAAATCAGACGTCTGGAACTCCTTCCAGACGTCTTAAACGGTGGATCAGAGAATTACCTGTTCGGCTTGGTTCCCCGGACGTCCAGAAGTCTGTGGCGACGTCTCTCCTAGTTCCCAGACGTCCGATGGTCTCTCCGGACGTCTGGAGGTCACTCCCGCCATCTGGTCCAACTTCCAGACGTCGGATTCGCAAAGGATGACGAATCCGAACACCTGCGCACAGCCAACCCTCCTCCTTCAGTACGGCCAGTCGACAAAAGAAGAAGGAGAAAGCGGAACTCACCTTTCAGACGTCTGTATGATCACACAGACGTCGGCCTTGCCGTCTGGATATCAGTCCAGACGTCTGATTCTGGAGATTTTTCCAGAATCAGAACCTCGCTCGGCCTCCGCTCGCGACGCCGCCCGCATCGCACCTCGCGCGTCCGCTGCTCCGCCCGCAGCAGGTCCCTCTTCGCGACGCTCTGCGCCCCCTGCGCCCTCCGCCGGCCGGCCAAGCCGCTCCCGGCGAGCTCGCCCTCACGGCAGAGTCCCGCCCTCGCACGCCGCAGCTCCTCCGCGCCTTTGCTGCGCCGCTGCCGCTGCGCCCTCGCGTCCGCTCGCTCCGCCCGCAGCAGGAGAGGAGGAAGATGGTGGAGACGGGAGGGGAGGCGCGCCCCCTCCCCCTTTTAACGCCGCGCGGAGAGGAGGAGAGAGACGGCCGCAGTCGCCTGCAGCCGCAGAGAAGATGCGGATCGCAGGTCTGCGCGCACAGGCGCGCAGACGAATATCCCGTGCGAGTATAACTGTTCGTCAGACGTCTGTAAACTATCCCGGACGTCTTGTCAGACGTCTGGATGTGATCCCAGACGTCTTGACAGACGTCTGGGCCACCTCCCAGACGTCTTAAAAGACGTCTGGGGTACGCGCTCGTTACAATATATATAAAGCTGCCTGTAAATTTAATTAACAGCTGCCTGTTATGCATAAAGAATCATGTTGAGATCATGGAATGTGAGAACGTGAATCTGGAAAGTGAAACATATGATGTTCTGAGATAAAGAGCTGGAACCCTACGGGGAATTAGGAGTGGAACTCCTGGAAAGAAAAGGAATGGAACTGAGATGTAGTTTGTACTGTCTCTTGGGTACGCAGTACCAAGGGAAGTACCTGTACCTGTTTTAGTGCAGAGTGGGGCCAGCCGCCCCAGGGACCCGGGGTTAGGCTTGGCCGCTCTGTACCGACTTGTTGGCCCTCGTGTACGTAGTACCGAGGAGAGCTAGTAGTGTTAGGAGAGTACTAGCTACCCCACGGGCCCCGGGGTTCTGCTAGCCTCCTTCACCGACTTGTTAGGCCCACTAGGGCAAACCAGGGTAGTCAGGCGAGGGTGCGCGGACTGTGGAGGGGCAAGGCCCCGGTTTGGTTACTGTGGAGGGGTTGGACCCCTGTTACTGAGAGGGCTCTACCCTGGTTCCGTGCTGTGCTTTGGGCGCACCTGTTAACGGAAACGACTGACCGCGTGCCAGTGCGGGCTAGCTACCTGTGCGTTTATCGCGCGTGCCGTAGTCACCGTTACGTCTGTCAGTGACCCTGGGGTGGTTGACTGAGGGTAGGATCACCACGGGGGACTCTCCCGGCCAGGAGAGCACCACGTGCTACTTCTACTTTTGGAAAAGACTGCAATCAAGATCGTCCCACGAGGACATCCGAGATCAAGTAAAGGATCTGAGAAGTAAATGAAATAGTGAGAAAAATTGAAAGATGTAAATAAAGGAAGTAATAGAACATAACAGCTACTGTACACTCTACTGTTGCCTTTAGTTAATTTGCCACTCTACTCAGCGTTTTGCTGACGTGTTACACTCGTTACCTTTTTCAGGACCAGGTGTTGAGCAGCCAGGGTCGGCGGCTGCAGAGGACGCTGGGCCGAGTAGGGTCCAGTAGAGTTACCACAGCTTTGTACCTTCTTTTTGTTTCTGTTCTAGTGAGTAGTTTTGTTTCCGCTGTACCTTCTTTACCTGCAGTTTTTGTTATATGATAAATGTTGTTTTACTGTTGTGGTGGTGCCTACTATAGTAGTTTCTTTCCTTACTGCTGTACTTTCTTACTGTTAGTTATATTCATGCTGAATGTGGTTTATTTTACTGTCTTTTGGTTACTTCCTCGTTGGACGACTGGGTCTTGGGATTAGTCGAGTCGGTCCGGTTCTCGTGTCTCGTAGGGACTCGGGAACCGGGTCGTTACAACTGCTGAGTCTTCGATGATAAGGTTTTCTATATATTCCTTTATGTTGGTGAAGAATTGAGATTGAGGATTTTGATTTGACATAGCTCAAAACTTGCAAGTTGGTTTCTTGTGTAAATATTATTTTCTCGCAGGTTTGTCGCTTAGTGTTTTGCTTGAGGACTAGCAAAAGATAGGCATGGGAGTGTGATATTTCCATAATTATTTATGAAATTAATGTCTAGCTAATGCTGGTCTGAGGGTAATTTAGGTCAGATTACATTTAATTATAGGTTAAAATAGTCATTCTAGGTCATTTTGTGAATAATGCAGACTTTTAGGCTTTCATGCAATTTTTCTTACAATTGTATCTAGTACCTTAATGTGCTTATTTTTATATGTACAGATCCAAGAAAGGTTGATTGGACTTTCTGAATTGAGCTCACTTGGAAGAGGATTGAGCCTAGTTTGGTGGACCTATTTCTTAAACCAATTAGCCCTTAGACCTAACCTAATTAGGAGCCACCCAACCTAGCCTAATTTCCCTACATAATAGCCAGCCATCACACCTCAATTTATAACTTTATTGGGTAGCTATTATTGACTAAACCAACCTTAATTTTCTACCCAACCTAGTCCTAAATCCTAACCCAACAAACCTTATTTGGTCATCCCTTTTATCCTTCAATAAATACTATTTTAGATGGTGAAAATACACCATAATTTATCCACCACTAGATCTAAATCCTAGGGCCCTAAATTTCCTACCTAAATCCCTATCTTAAAACTCTAAACCAAATCAAATTCCTAATCCTAAACTTAATCTTGAAATTCGTAGCAGCATGACACATCTTTAGTATTTTGGCCAAAAAATTTTTATTTCAAATCCAAATTAAGTGATTCAAGTTGCATTGGAAAGATGATTTTGAGGGATACAACTTTTCTTTTATGTGAAGCTTGAAATTTGAAATAGGAGGCTAAACCTTCAAGAAAATCATAGCCCTCCATCATCCTCTCAAAGCCATCCTAGCCCTCCATCAATTCCAACAACACCTAACCTATTCTATCCACCTATTCCTTCATCCTACCCCTTGATTCCTAGACTCTTAAACCTAGCACTTTATTTTGGTGATCCAAGGCAACTTGAATCAACAAATCATAAGCCTTCTTGACCTCTATATAAACACCCTAGCCACCCCCCATAGGAACATTCTGTTACGACTCGATTCCCGAATCCCTACAGGACATGAGAATCTGACCGACTCGACTGATCCCAAGACCCAGTCATCCAACGAGAAAATAACCAAAAAGCAATAAAATAAACCACATTGACCATGCAAGTAACTAACAATAACAAAAGTATGGCAGTAAAGAAAAGAACTACTACAGTACATACCACCACCACAGTAGAGAATTAAAACAGGTACAGAAATATGATGCTTACAATAAAAGAATACAAGTGTAACAGAATATACTCACTACAACAGAAAAATGGTACAACCAAAGTACAACTACTGGGCTCTACTAGACCCAGCACCCTCCGCAACCGCAGGCTCTGGCTACTCAACACCTGGTCCTGAAAAGGTGACAAAGGTGACACGTCAGCGAAACGCTGAGTAGAGTGGCAACCAGCTAGCTAAGAAAACAGTAAAGGTGAACAAGTAGCTGTTATTTTTTTCATTTCTTTCTTTATTTCTCTATTTACTCTTTCTTGAATTATTTCTCAGATCTTTCTCTTGATCTCGAATGTTCCTCGTTGGAACGATCTTGATTGCAATCTTTTCCGAAAAGTAGAAGTAGCACGTGGTGCTCTCTTGGCCGGGAGAGTCCCCCGTGGTGGTCCTACCCTCAGTCAACCACCCCAAGGTCACTGATAGACGTAACGGTGACTACGGCACGCGCGATAAATGCACGGGTAGCTACCCCGCACTGGCACGTAGTCAGTCGTTTCCGTTAACGGGTTCGCCCCAAAGCACAGCACGGAACCAGTATAGGGCAGAGCCCTCTCAGTAACAGGGGTCCAACCCCTCCACAGTAACCAAACAGGGGTCCTGCCCCTCTACAGTCCATGCATCGTCGCCTGACTACCCTGGTTTGCCCAGTGGGCCTACAAGTCGATGTAGGATGGCTAGCTAAACCCCGGGGCCCGTGGGGTGGCTAGCTCTCTCCCTACACTAGTAGCTCTCCTCGGTACTGTGTACGCAACGGCCAGAAGTCGGTACAAAGTGGCCAGACCTAACCCTGGGTCCCTGAGGCGGCTAGCTCCGCTCTACACTAAACAGGGAGACAGTCGCTCTCCTTGGTACTCCGTACTCAAGGGCCAGCTCACTTCCCCATCCACTTTCCCGATTCCATTCTATTTATTTTCCAGGAGCTCTACTCCTAATTTCCCGTGGGGTTCATACTCATATTTCTCAGGCCAAGCCATACTATGTTTCATCATTTCAATTTCATTCGCATATAGCCTGTGTTTCCAACATTTAATATCAATTTATATACAAGCAACTCAATTTTAGTTTCCAACAATAGGAATTACACGTAGCAGTTACTAGCAACAATACTCTACATTTTACAGGCAGCTGTTATCCAATTACAGGCAATTATCATTATTCTATCTACTTATCCAAGACTGCAATTTAGGTATTCAAGACATTCGTTTCAGTGTTTCTGTTCCTAGGATTCATGCCACACCCTAGGATCTATCATTCAATCTAGTTTTCAAGCCCTAGGATTCATGCCATACCCTAGGATCTATCATTCATCCAGTTTTCAGGTCTTAAGATTCATGCCATACCCTAAGATCTATCATTCATCTCAGAGATGCATTAATATTGATAATTAACTAAGGGGAGCCACTCTACCCGTAAAATCGGGAGTAATGGGGGCATGATCGGTAGGTCCGCGTGCCTCCGCAACCCCCAGAGCCACAATAGAACGAGGTCCTAACACAAGGATCAAACACAAGGAACCACTCAGAATAGGATAAAAGTATTTTAAACATGTAAAGGAACAAATTCTGAGAAGAACGAAATCTCAAACGCAGAAATCGGACCTCGAATGGACTCTAAACGGGTCAAAAACGACAACTCTGCCTCAAATCAAACGTCTAGAACACCTTCCAGACATCTTAAAAGGCGGTCCAGGACATACCTCACTCTGAGCTATTCCTCAGACATCTAGGATCCCGCTGAACCATCTAGACCTAGTTCCAGACGTCCAACTATCACTCCGGAGTCTGGAGACTCTCTCCGTCGTTTGGTGCTTCGCCCAAACATCTGAATCGCGTGGGAGGGCGTGCCCTGCGCCTTCCCGAAGCGAAACCTGCACGCGTACGCAAACACACTCTCAACACGGCATGAGACAGAACTTTAGGCAGAACGACCTACATGGCAGTATCCGCAAAAGAAAGATGAGAAATATCGTACCTTTCATATGTCTGGATCTCCCTCCAGATGTCGCCCACGTCGTCTGGACGTAGGTCCAGACATCTGATTCTGGGAAAATTTCCCATAATCAGAACCTCCTCGCCTTCTTCCTGCTGCGCATGGCCGCGCCGCGCTCGCCCGCCTGTTGCCTGAGCTGCAGCAATACCGGGGTAACCCCCCTCAGCACCATGCTCCCGCTGCGCGCCCGTCGGCCAGCTTCAAGCTGCTTTTGCGAGCTCATGCTCTCTTCCTCACGTGCTCTCCCTCTTCTCCCCTCTCGCTGCACCTCCTCCTCTCCGCACGCACCCGGCAGCAGCTGCTGCCCACGCTCTCTCTCTCTCGTGCTCAAGCTGGAAGAAGGAGGAGACGGTGGGGTGGTGGGTGAGGGAGAGGGAAGGGGGGAGAGGGATATTTGAAGGCATCGGGGGAGAGAAAAAGTGTCTGCAGGTCGGCGGATTCAGTCTGCGTGCGCACGCGCGCAAACTTGCAATCGTACGCCGCAAATATTTATTTCCAGACGTTTGGAAAGGCATCCAGACGTCTGACCAGACGTCTGGACCAACTCCCAAATGTCTTAAAAAGCGTGTGATGTCTCGGGTCTTATCACATTCCTTTCCACTTCTAAATAAGTGCCACCAGCTAAAACTATTTCTTCTTCATCTTCTTCCTCCCCTTGGAGATCTTGGGTGCACCTTTGCATCTATATCTACACCACTACTCTAGAATTTGCCTTCGAAGCCCCTACTTTCCATCATTTTCATTCTAGTTCTAGTTGTAGTTAGAATCATTCTTCTCATTGTAGTACTATTTCTACTTGTGTTGAACTCTTATTATTGCAATAAAAGTTCTAGTAGTTCTTTTTCAACTTGCCTTCAAATTGCTTGCTTTCATCTAGTACTTATTTTAGTTCTAGTTAATCTATATCCTATTAGTTCTAGTTAGTTCTATTTGTATTCTAGTAGTAGTAATCTCGCATTTGAATATTCTTATCTACTTCTTAGCATTTAGGAAAGCAAACTATTTCGATTGCCTCCCTGTTAATGACTTAGACTCCATTTTTTAGCTATGATTTTCATATTTACGAGTTCAATCTAAATATAAATTTAAGAGTTTCTAACATAATTATACTAAGATGAAAGCAAATTTTCGTGATCATCTCCGCATTTAGAACAATTGCTAACGAGGGATGTCATGACATGGGTATTTCCTTTGCAATTCATGAAAGCGCTCCCTCGCTTCATGAATTGGTTTTCCTTAATTCTAAGTAAACATCATGATAGCTCTCCTAAGGACATTAGTGCAACCTATAGGGAAGAAATCACGCTCTTCTCTTGGAGGAAACAAAATAGAAAACTAGCAAATAAGGAATAAAATTATAAATAGCAAAAAATAATTCAAAAATTGATAATGACAAATAAATGAGTTGCTTCCCGTGAACAATGTCAAAAAAAATGATGTTATAGTTATCTCCAATTGTAATTAGGATTTTATGTCATAGTATAGTGTGCAAGATAACCAACGTATTTTATAAATTCATACTTATTTTGAGTCAAGGTCGTTCACTGGGAAGCTTATTATAATTTAATTCACTAATTATTGCTTAAATTACCTTATACTTATTTTAATTATGTTAAATTGACTTTCTATAAATAAAAATGGAGTGGCACGTGTGCGACCTACCTGCATGGATCTTACTTGACCACAAACACAAGATCAAGCGTGATATCGATTGTAAAAAAAATATGGCACAATAAAAACAATCCTACAATATAAACAATGATTTATAGTGGAAACCCCTACGGGTAAAAGCCACTACCTAAGGCTCCCAACTTAGGATTTTCCCGACTAGGCAACGCTACTCAATCCACTATCATGTACCACTTGAACGAGGGTGGCATAACCTCTTACAAAACACTTCTCTTTTACCTACCAAGAGAAGTCGCAAAAACCTATAGAATCCCAATACAATGGATCCCAACAAATGAAATGAACGAAATAAAATGAATATAGAATTAATCTTATAGAACATCAAGGAATTAAAATATACAAATCGAGTTTTCTTTTCAAAAGCGCAGAGCGACGTGCTTTTGAAGAGCATAGAAGAATGAGCATGAAAGCATGAGGAAGAATTGGAGTAAAAATGTCGTTTCTCTTTAAAATGTTTTTCAAGGTGTGTTTTGAAATGAGGGACGTGGAGCCCTATTATAGCTAAAAACGAAGCATTTTTAGAGTGTTAAAAAAATCATTCGAACCAAATTGATCGATTGATTTATTTAATTGATCGATTGAATATTTAATTGGTCGATCAATTGAGAGAAAATCGAATTTGACCGTCAAGCTAATTTAGTCCATCAATCTTCCTATTTTGATCAATCAATTCTAATATTTTGGCTAATCAATACTATCCAAATATTTATTTTGACTTAAAAAATCGTGAAAACATTTTTGAGGTTCCATACATAATTTCTTGGCTCAAACACTTAAACTAAAAGATACATTGACTCTTCGAAATCTTCACTTGATCCACATGGAAGATAATTGACTTGATTTGTGCAAACATGATCCTGAAATATTAGTTCGCAATAAAACATAATTTTATTTCATCAAAATAGAGGTCTTAACAAAAGATTTACTAATAAACTAACTTAAGAGATTACAATATAACTTATGTTAATATACTTAATTTAAGATGTTAAATAGACTGTATATAATGTAAAGCATATATTGAATCTAATTAGAATCTTAACTTAGATAAATACTTATCCTTCTTTTCATTAAATAAATTATACTTACTTTACTTAAGTTAATAAGCTATAACTTACTTAAGGTTAAGCTTAAGGTTAATTACTTAGGTTAAGAATATAAATAATACTTAGATAGAATATAACTTAGAAGAAAACTACAACACCATAAAAATTATACTTATTTATACTTAAGATTATAACTTACTTTAAGTTACAAGTTAAACTTGAATTAACTTATTAGGTTTAGTGTATAAATAATGCTTATATATAATTACGTTATAACTTATTACTAGTTAAATTATATTTAGTTAATTAGGCTTACAAAGAATATATAGCTTTAACCTAAATGATTAAGTTAATAACATTAGCTATTAACTCATAAATACATTAAGCACATAGAATTAATTGCAAAAGAAATAGATTATAAGCATGGCAATTAACTCTACAATGATGATTAGTGACACAGATAGAATCATTAGATTCATACTCTTATTGCACAAGAAAAATATAGAAATGATTGCTTAAAAAAGTTTCCTCTACAATATAGCACACATTTAAACTCTAAGCAAAGCTAAGCATAAAATGTACTATACTCCAAAATAGTGTTGTTACGACCAAGCCAAAGCCACACGACTGCATCACATCCGCCCGTAAGCCGCCTTGGAGGTAATTCATTATATTTGTAGTTGGGCACTTGTAATCCGCCGATGTAGGACTAAAGAAAGGCCGTCTTCTTCAGCATGCAGCAGATGCAAGTGCAAGTGACAGCTGTGGACTTCAATGGATCTTCAACTACTGCTACAACTTCGACAAAGCATCTTTAACCAAACTAAAAATTCAACTATAATCCTTATACTTCATACTTCGACTTCAAACACTCAATCAACAGAGATATTAATGATGAATAGCTTGAACTCATTAGATCAATAATGCCGGAAAATTCTACAAAGCTAACTCAAATCTTAACAAACTTTAATTGAATGCTTATTCAAAGCTTCCACACATGTTTCCAATGTTTCCTAAGATTTCTTAATCACATTTCATACCTAAAACACATTATGATAGCTAAATGAAACTTCAACGAATTACAATCTCACAACTAATGAATTCTAAATGCTTCCACAGTGGATTTCATGTCTGAAAACAAAACTCCAGAGCTTCTCAAGCTCTAATGGCTTCTGCAGGTCAACTCGTTCAGGTCAAATGTTGACCTGGAGCATGGAAAGATTTTAGAACTAAAAGTGCTAATAGACTCCATTAATCCTACTAAGACTATGGGACTAAAAAATTAGGCAAATTAAACATTTCTCACAGGCCTGCCTTCACTAATTTGTGGTTCCATTCGACAAAACATCTGGAAGTTAAATGACTTTGCAAGATGTAAATTTGTACTCAGAAAAGCTTTGTGAAGCTTTTGGATCCATCGCAACTTCAAAAAAAGTAATGATTAGCAATATTTAATATTTGATGCTATATGAAATTAATGATAGTTAAAATAATTATCACTTAATTGCTACCTTCATTGACATCACTAAAAAGTTAGTGGCATTCTATCATTGCCGCTAAATCTTCGACATTAGCATTACTTTAATTGCCGCAATTACCATTATTAATGATCTTCTTTAATGGTAATTTATTTCACTATTTCGCCATTGTTGAATTATATAATATTGATTTGCTTTAATGAAATTTAGTTTTGTTATTTAATTATCACTATTGATATTATTTAACATTTTTTTGTGACTAAATCGTCATATTGATTTACTTTAATGACACTTTCTTTTATCATTTAATTGCATTATTAATTCACTTTAATGATACCTTGTTATACCACTTAATTACTACTATTGATATTCTTTAGTGAAATATTTGTATTTTAACAAGCTTAAACATAAACGCAACCTCAATCCTATTGATCTCCAAATAATAAAGTACAAAAGGAGTCCTTTAAGGGGATAGCAACAACGTCAACACCAAAATATTCTCCTCTCAAGAGTGATATCAAAGAATAAATGAAAAATGTAGAAAAAAATAAAAATACAATGAATCATGAAAGTTCAACCACCAAAAGTAGCAAACTCTTCAAATCCTTGCTATCCCAAGCAGCTTCAGTCTTCCTAGCTTAGATGCCTATTTTGGTCAATACTTTGATGATCCTCTTGTATGTGTATAATTCCGATACTTTTGACTTTTAGCACTCATTCTGCACCAACAAAAAAGAAGTGTTATATTAAAGATCCTCTACAATTATCTTTTTACTAAAAATATGTTATATGACGGTCTACACATAACATAGCCACAATATCAGTTAAATTCACATTCTCGATAAACTGTTAATTCAGAAAAGTCAGGTTACGTCATACAATGCACCAAATAATCAGGAATTTGAAAGAAACAACCCAAATCAAATAAACTTCCCTAGCAAACTGCTCATGATGACTTGCAGAGCCTCATATGAAAATTCCCACTTCCGAGCATTGTTTACAAATTTTTTGTTTGGAAAGGAAAAATGATGATTACACGAGGTTACCTATCATCCATTTATGTGCAATATTATACTTTTAAGTTGTTTGCATTCATCTTTTCACTTGAACATAGACAAAAAAGATTATTTCCTTCCTTTTTACTCTTCTTCCCCTGTTGGCTGGTTGTGACAAGTAGTAGCTCTTGTTGCCATCCATCTCATCTAAGGGGAAGAATAAAAAGCAAAGCCCGCAGCATCTTCAATTAGTAGTGGAAATTGTAGGAGGGAACAAGAAGCTCGACTACATGTACAAGATGGTACCGATCAGGGACTTTGCAGTAGGGAAGTCACAGATTCCTGGGAGGTACACCAACAATGACTTCTGCCTAGACTCCAAGGCCACTATCGGTGTCAAGTTTCAGACCCGGACGGTCGTCATCCAGCACAAGAGCATTAAGGCCCGGATCTGGGACACTACTGGTCAAGAGAGGTACAGGGCTATAACAAGTGCATACTACAAGGGTGCTCTTAGGGCTATGCTAGTCTATGACATTACCAAGAGGGAGAGTTTTGACCACATTGCAAGATGGCTAGAAGAGCTCCATGCTCATGCTGACAAGAACCTCGTGATCATGCTAATTGGTAATAAGATAGATCTCGAGGATAAACGAGTTGTCTTAATTGAGGATGCAAGAGAATTTGCTCACAAAGAGGGATTATTCTTCCAAGAAACATCAACAAAAGATGCCACTAATATTGAACCTACTTTCTCCACAATATGAATGAAAATATTCAACATCATGAACAAGAAAGAGCTTACATAAGAAAATCAAATAGAGGGCTCTACACCCAATCTTACATGAAAAATGATTATCATCCTTGGCCCAGCTCAGGAGATCCCGAAGAACAAGGCTTGCAGTGGGGCTTCTTAAGACTGTTTATTTACATGAAATTTAATTTAGTTCTGTTGCCAAATTTACCTGTAACAACTATATATTTTTCCTACCTTACTTTGGTACAGTTTTGGATGTTGTCCATTTGTTTGAGTTGAGAAAATGATGAGAGACATGGCTTCATACGAATTTATCTATCAAGTGATTCAGAAAGTGCATTGGCAATTAAATATCTAAGTGCATTTATCACAAAAAAAAGACATTAGATGTAATATTTTCCAACTTCAGCTTTCTTTTTATTTCTGCAATATTCGGCAAATAACTGCAATTAGAAATGATTACAAAAAAAGCAAAGCTATAAAGGAGGATACCTCCTTGGCCTTTAACTCTTGAGCCTTTATCTTGTTTCAAAATCCCAGCAGTGAATTGATCTAAACAATTCTCTAAGCATTCAGCATCTCCTTGAATTTCAACTGTCAAATCCATCATGTTCTGATATCTATTTGAGACCTGGTTGCAATTTGTACATATAACCTGAAAATATATGATGTAAATCAAATGTTGCATGCCAGTATGATAAAACATGTAATTCAAGGTAGTATGTAAACCTGGAGAGGCATATGTTATCAATAATCTACTACGAAAGAGATACACACACTATTCGGAAACCAACTTCCGTATGCTTCAGGTTCACTTCACTGAAGTTCCATATTTCCACACATATTTTGATTTTTAAAAAAAAACATTTTGAAGTTTTAAATAGAATTCCCCATTCCTATGTCAGCATGTCATGTGCTGGGCATGTCTAAAATGCATGTGTTTGTGTCCGCATGTCATACATATGTAGTATACAAGGGATACTACTTCATCCATGCACCCTTTCTACGGCCACTCTTGTTGTTCTCGAAGGCTCATTTCGTAATTAACCTCAATGTAGAGGTTAGCATCCTTGAAGCAGCAAGGCCGGCAAGGAAAGACTGAATTTTTCCAAAAAGAGAGTGTTCAATGATTCAGTTCAAGTTCATACCATTGATAACACAAACATGGCCAACCTGTACAAGTTCAGGGCACATTAGGGACAGATCACCAGCCATCCCTCCTTGAACATGTGCATCCATGGCGCCAAATGCCCCGCTAACAATGCAAACCCCAATAAAGCTTCCCACCCCTCCTCCCCCAGAAGTTGCAAGATTTAACTATGAAATAAAGATGACATGGTGAGTTACAAATAGCTTAATCAATCTCAAATAAGGTTTTCTTTATGCTTTAATAAATTTGGATTACTACTGTGATTGGCAGTAGTCCTTTCATTTCTTTAAAAAAATGATGAGAGCTGCAGGTGAGTTTTTGGGGAGGTATTATGGCCGTCCCTAAACCATTTTCAATGCAAACTCTCTCATAAGTCTACCTAGAGGAAATTATGACAGGACGTACATAAGTTGCAAGGAGATTGGGCATCTCAATTCCTCAGGTGGGACAGGCATGTTTCTTGAACACAACCCACTAGGTTTAAAGGTATAAGAACTAACTCTAGAAAGCTGCTTATCAAAAGCACTCTTTCTACTACTGCAAAGGCTTTCATCAGAGGCTGCCACAACAGTTGGAGATGAGGGAGCAGACCCTGTGAGTCGGTGTCGTCTGAGACTTCACATCTAAAGATCTTGGAGTATTTTCTCATGAGATGCAACAAGTATGCTACAATTGATTCCTTTCGCTTGTCCTGCTCAACACATGCCTTCTCCATAAGCTTTTTAAGAGCTCTCCTCTCAGTAAGAGCTACTCTAGGGGATGTGATACCCAGACACGTGCCTGCCCTGTGGAAGAGTTCAAGCTCCTCAATATCATTTGAGCTGCCAGTGAATTTCTTCTCTTTTTGAAGCAGAAGAATTATTTCATCTCCCGACTACTTTTCTAGTCCATCCAGTGCAAACAATTTCTTCCAACTTAGAAACAATGGTCATAATATGTACAAGACAAAATAGTAGCAATAAAACAAAAATTCTATGTAATCAACTTACACAGCCTCCTGGCTTACAAGGTTTATGTTAATATTACCTGACAACCAACAGCCTGTGGGACAATATCCATGGCACTTTTAAGACTTTGCTGGACAGCAGAGATTGCTTTCGCAAATTTTTGGAGAATGGAATCACCAGTTATTGCCTAAAATATCAGGATATGAAAGGAATTATAAACTGTACAAAAAATGGAGTTGTTTTAAAACAAAAAAAGTACCACCATGTTTTAGGTAAGTAGGTACCATTCAAAATAGGAACAAAAATGTGTATAAATTCTCTCATCAGATGTCAAATAAAACAAATACAAGATGCTAACATGAACAAAAAAGAATGGCAACACAGAATGTCTGGCAGGGCCTATTAGGTAGGGTTTCCTATCCACTGTGGAAAAAAGTATGGACCACAAAAAATAGAGTTTTTCTTTTGGGAAAACAAAGAGAAGGATGGCCATTAAGATCTTTCGCCATCGAAATTTCCATTAAAAGTCACTACGTAATTACAAATTGTATATACAAATTTCAGAAGAATGCACTGCTTCAGGAACTACATTCTCCACCTAGCTCCTTTCTCCATAAGCACCATGCCATTTCTCCTAGAGGTGATGAGAGGGTTTAGATGCGGTAACATGTGGGCTTTGTGGGGGATGGGAGTGTGGGACAAAACTTTTTCATGTGAGCTTACGGATTGTGGACTCCAGTGCCACCAATGGCTTTCATATTAAAAAAAGGCAATTGGTGACAAAATTTAAATAAGAACTCGTCTGTCTCAATGAATAGGTTTTTATTTTGGAGATTATGTATTGGCCACCCACTCCTTTTTTGCCTCCAAAAAAAATTGCATCCTTAAAATATAGTCACCAAAAGTATGTTTTCTTGTAGTGATAGTAATAGGTCAATGGAAGTTTCTTGGTACTATCAAATTCTTTTAAATGGAGAACAGTGACCATTCAAACAAAATCAATGATCTTATCATAAAGCAGTAAAAAAAGTTATAAGAATTCTACAAGGTTCAAGATTTAGAAGGGTTATGTTTTCTCATTACATACATAACCTCGATCTAATACACATGGGGCAACACAAAATTTGGTCAGCTTTAAAGCACCAATATCTTCAATCAACAATTTCACATCCTGAAATCAATCCACAGTAAGACATTTTCCATCTCTGTTCCTTGGGGGGGGGGAGGGGGGGGGGGGGGGGAAGCATGTTAAAGAAATTTCTAGATGAGTAATTTACCCCACACCAAAATCCAATGGAAGCAACATGATAAAAAAAAATGCCTCCTTAATTGCCCTCTTAAATATATGTGTTTGAGGTAGATAAGAAATGTAGACATCATTCTAGGTCAACTACACCAAATGGAAATATCAAAGACTAAGTTCATAGGAATGCAACTTTTGAACCTTTCGAATACAACCACAAGCTGTGAAATACAAATTTATGATTTTGCATAGCAGATAATACAAGGGAATGAGACTTATAAAACCTTTTCATTTACGCATTCAAGTAGTCATTTCAGACTAGCTATAAGTGTAATAGTGGTTTTATTAAATATCATACACCCTTAGGGTTGTTGATTGTCCCGCTGGTGTATATAATAATGCAAATATCTTCTTTACTTTTTTTTGGAGAAGGTCAAATTGTTGATTATTTCCCTAAAAGGATAATAGAGAATACATTAATCAGAACGTATGTCAATGGAGAGAAAATAATTTATTTTCAAAAAAAGAAAAATGAAGAGATAGTAACTTCAAGTAGTTAATTGTAATTTGATCCTCATAGTAGTAGTTGAGTCTGAATGATTATTTCCTTCAAAACATTTTGTGGTAGAATTTGATACCCAAAGTCATGAAGAGCATCATCTAGAATCTTTGTCAAAGACATCAATAAGACATCAATACCTAATTTCAAGTCATGTTCAAATCACATGTTTAACTTGGCAAGAGATGGAATTTCCTATCAGAATGAAAAGGTCATTTCCACCAGCTAATGAGACTCTGTATAAGTGAGAAGGCCCCTTTGGTATTACCACAAAAGCATGTTATTATTTCATTATATACATATAATAATTTTTTTATGGAAGCTATGATCAATTCAAATAATTTTCTAGAATAAATTGAAATTATAACATCAATAGAAGACATATGATTGATTAATCCATATAAATATTTATAAGTATTCATCCAATATAGGTACTTCAGCGCTTGCCTTGTCTTCCTATTTTATACAAGATTCATTAAATCTCCCCAATGCCATAGAACACGTTAGAATAAGTTACTAGATCGTTGAATTTCAGCAACGCAAAGATGTCTCATGTTATCACAAGCCATTTTGTGATATATAGTTATTGGGTTTGGGAT
The DNA here is from genome assembly GCA_037157565.1 of Thalassia testudinum. Taxonomy (NCBI): domain Eukaryota; kingdom Viridiplantae; phylum Streptophyta; class Magnoliopsida; order Alismatales; family Hydrocharitaceae; genus Thalassia; species Thalassia testudinum. The sequence goes on along the minus strand of JAZHRO010000015.1, from coordinate 41,507,435 downwards.
TTTATAACCTTCCAACTTATTATTTTTGGTCAACACATTTAACGTAAGCATTTGGCATAAGTTATGCAACAAATAGAAAAAGAGTCATTTCTTAATAACTCAAATTTGACATCTATAATACTAAAGGAGAAGTGGTGGCAGCATCGAGGTCAGTAGAGGGGAGAAGGGAAAGTGAAAGGGCATCAGAGGGGAGAGTGAAGTGGAGGACTTAGGTCGAGAATAGAGGGGGGGGGTGAGGTCATGCGTGAGCAAGAAAAATGAGGATGAGATATTCGCGTTGTTGTAGAAAGTGGTGTTAGAATTTTGACGTTACATCAAACACTAAAAGCAAATGTAGTGAGATTACCTCTTAAACATCAAAACTAGCCACATCATCTTAAGACGTTTGAACCAAAATGTTGGAACAAGGGGGCAAAGGGCAATTTGGATGTTTGATAAACATTAAAAATAGGTCAAACTTATCTTTACTTTTAGTTATCTTAAATGTAGAGAAGTCCATTATTTCTTGTAGTGAAAGGAGGGAGTAATTAGGCATTTGAGTTCACTGACCCCAACCAGTGGGCTTCCTTCAAGGAGATGTATGAAGAGTGCTACAATAAGAACATTAGGGTCATCTCCATTAAAAATTTTCCTTTCCAAGTTTTTGACTAATTAAGGATAACAATTACATTGTAAGCACTACACACTCGTAGACCATGCTATATTTGTTAGGTTCGGTATGAAGTTGATAGCAATGAATTGCAAGGAAGTACAAGGGAAAATAGGTGCTGAAAAATATGGGAAGCTTCATTGTCGAATGGGTGATTATGAAATGTGGTATGTCTATTCTCGTCTTGCTCTCCCCTTCTCCTTCTACTTAGTTGTAGTCTTGGGTGTGCTGACATGAATAGAGGTGGCTCGCATTCCCAGAGTGGTGTGGCAAAAGGTTTCATCTTGGTTGATCTGTTTGCATCCGATGGCAATGGATTTACCAAGTCACTTAGAAAAAACAACTGTTAGGATCATTGGGGAAGATGGCCAAGTGTTTTGTTGTTGAAGATTTTGATGTCATAGGATTTTACCATACTATGTGATTGTGTAGTTTGAGCACTAATGGCTTCTTGTGTCGCTGTAAACTCGCTTATCTAGAATGTTGTTTGCAAACCAACCAGTCAAAATTGATATAGAACAACTTAGCAGTTGAACCATGCAAAACAATTTGAACCACTAAACAAAAGAGACAATATCCTAGTGGTAGAGTACTACCCTAATGTGATTAGAGCCAGATACTTCATTACTTTGTTTCTTTTTGTTATGTGAGGTTTTGATACATTTCATATAGAAGCCAATGCATAGTTGATCATCTGTTAATTGAATAAGGATTCTGTCTAGAACAAAATTTTATACCTAATTTACTACGTACCTTCCAAAAATATTAGTTTATAGTCCTACTAATAATCTAGCTACAAATCTACACATATCCCTTTCCTTAATAACTCAAAATTACAAGGAACTTGCAATTCCCTTTAGACTAAGGGTACTTGCACATGCACACGTACAGAATGGCACAGTTGCAAGCTCCATTACATTGGGAATCCAATATTAACAGACTTCATGAAATTGCATCTTCCATTAAACACATTGGGAATCCATAGCCCCCTTTTTCTTGTGCAAGCTCATTAAGAATATTGATACTTCAAACTACACATTTTATAAGTCCCAATTTGAAGCAATGTGAATATGCTACGATTATCAACATCCAATTACATAGCAAAAAGATGGGACTAAGACGAATTGTAGTGAAAGGGGAGATTGGTTCGGAGAGCGATGGCGGCAACTCAGATTCCACCTTCCAACCGTCACAAACTAAGGAGTATATAAATTTAGTACAAATTAAGATTCTCATCCATAATGGGCAACTTGTTTTCAAATCTATTCAAATACCTTGCAAACAGAAATACACATTGTCTCTACACAAAGTATGCAACTACTCATCGAATCAACTCCAAAGACTACAAGTGCAAAGTTCGAGACAAAAGCAACAATGGAAAGAAATGAAATTTCTGGGAAAAGCCAAGAAGAAAAGTTAAGACCTACATCATGTTTCAGATTTAACGGTCTATGAATTTTAGATACTTAAAAAACTTCAACCACACTTAATAGAAGGGAAAGGAGGAATGTGATCTTTTTTTTTCTCTTTTTTGAAAACTGGGAAAGGCAATTTAGATGAGCTTGAAACCCTAGCGTGCATTGGAAGGTTTCAAGCACAAATTTAGCATTAAAGATATAATTTCCAGACAAAATTAATGTTGCAGCATTTGATGTGGTTCAGAGATCAGCAGGTGGTCGAGGAGGAGGCCAGAATAGGAAGGTCGGTGGTAAGGCCTCTGATGACCAGATAGGCAAAAAGGTGATGAAGAAAGGGGATGGGGGTCCTGATGGTCGAGTAGGAGGCCAGAAGAAGGATTCGCTTTGAAGGTAGAGACTAAAGAGGGAAAAGCAGGGGAAGGGGGGGCCCAATGGTGGTGCTATGGTGGGGATGCTCAATGACCTCCAGGTGGATCTTGCTGGGTTGTTCCCCAACTCCGTATGATCTTTTTATCACTCTGTTGTTGTTGATAAGGATTGTGCATTTGGGTAAGGAGTGAGGAGGAAGCCCTTGTTGGGGGAAAACGCCAAGATGTGTGAGCCATTGTTCCTCAGCTGTGCCGTCGCTCGATCCTTGAATCTGTGATCTTGGGTGGGAGGAGGGATGGTCGAGGCTAGTGGAAGGGAGGAGGAACGGAAAGAGAGGGTGAGGAGGAGATGAAGGCTAATCTTTACCAGGGAAGAGGCGTGCAACCGGTGAAGTGGCAGCGTGGCCGTCGCCATAGAAGAGGGCGCTCGATTGGTCGTGTTTGTCGATGAGGATGAAGCAATTGATTGAGGATGATGACGCGATGACAGTACAGTAGAAGTTGACGAGGATGCGGTGGGTGACGAGAGGATTGAGGTGGGCGATGTGTAGAGGGTTGACGAAAGGGTTACGGAGAGAACGTGATGGCGCTGCTGAGGTTGGGGATAAGGGCAACCGAGCAAGGAATCAAGGATGTTGTGAGGGTGTCTGGAGGGGCGGCGATTTTGAAAGGGGGTTTTCATTTGGGGGGTAAGCGGGAAGTGAAGCGCAGAGTTCGTGACTCCGAAAGGGTTCTTCTTTTAGGGGATAAATTACGCTTTGGTGACAAAAGATCTTACGTCACCGGTAATCATCTAAAAGCGTTATTTTTTTGTTTTAGGAGGAGGGTTTTGTAAAGGGAGGAAGCGGGAATAGATAGGTGGAGAGTTCCGTTGGATAAATATATTTATTGTTGATTTAGTAGTGATTTTTAGTGGTATGTGTTTTTATTGTGGCCGAACTATTTTTGAAAGATTAATAAAATAATATATATAATAAATGTAAATGTAATCATTTTTATTGTCAATATTAATTGTTATTTAGTAAAAAGAGAAATAATGACATAATTTTATTGTACCTCTAAATTATATATATAACAACATATATATTTGCTACAAAAAATAATTTTTATCTGTAAAAATATTACAGTGCATATGTAAAAATTTGTCGCTACATCAATAGAATTAGTGGTAAATTTATTATATATTACTATCTAATTTACTGCTAAAGGTTATTTTTTTTAATGTTAGATTCGAGCTAATGAAATCGGTGTAGTGGTGTCTTCGCTAGAGATGAGAAAGGCGATGGTGATCGGAGAGGTAAAGTCAATGAAATTCAAACCCTAGGGTGGAAAATTGATCTATATGTAATAAGGAGTTAGCTAGAGGCTCTTGGAAGTAGTTACAATCGATTAAGCTTAGATTTGAGATCGCTGGAGATAAAGGAGACAATTGGAGCTTCGACAAAGCTTGTCGAAGATCTGACAAAGGTTAAGATTTCACTAAATCACTAAAGGAAGAGCTCGGAAGCTTCCTCGAGGTCTAAGGAACATCATTAGCAACACAATTTAAACAAAAAATAATCTAAGAGATCAAGTGAACTCAAGAAAAAGATCAAGGTGGTTTGATACATTAAATGGATGATTCGTCATATTAACCTAGGTGAAAGGACCCTTATGGTGTAGCGAAGATGGGAGGAGGGTCTAATGGATGTGAAATAGGTCGGAGGAGATCAGCTGTAGACAGGCAAAGGTCTGGTGGGTACGAAAATTGGGCATTTTGCATGTGATGTTCAATAGAGAAAGAGAGAAGGTGAAATGATTTCATGGAGAGGTGACGAAGGTGTACGAATGCTCAATTAGATGATAGAGGTTGGGCATCACCAAGAATGGTGATGCTAGAGTCAAAGAAGAAGAAAGGAAATCCGAAGCTAATTCTAACTAAATCTATGAATTAGAGATGCTACACTAATATAAAGAAGGGGATGAGAAGTTTAGATCAATTACCTAGAAGAAATGGTGAGGATGGCTTCGGCAATCGCTTGCCATAGTAGAGAGTCAAATCAGACTAGGGAGTCAGCAGATCCAACTAATCGAAAGCAGAAAATAGAGAGGATGAGTGCAGCTTAGTCGATGGTAGGGCAAAGTGAAGGAAGAGGAGGTGAGAGAGACAATGATCTCCATTGGAGCTCATCCGAGAAAAGGTTGGGAAGACATCTAACGTCGAAAAATGCATTAAGGTTAATGCGTTCATTATAGCCGACGATTACAACATTAATTTTAATGAGAAGATCAGACAATGAGTCTGAGTGTCGAATGTAAGGAGGTGAAAAATCAAATCTTTTATCACTAAGTTTATTGCCACAAGATGATTTATTTCATTTTCTTGAGTGACTAGTAGAAGAACGAAAGAGAAAGAGGGAGAGAGAGAGATAGAGAGAGTAGGGTTAGAAGCTCAATATTTCATTGCATTAAGAAAACATAACCCAAAATCCATTGCAATATAATAGAATGCTTCCTAATTAACTTGGCAACAATTCGCGATACAAAAACAATAGCTAATGGAAAGCTTAAAATAACATGAAATAAAGAGTGAAAAAGAGATTATTCGTTAAGGGGAGGCATGTCGAGGTAGCCACGATAGTGGGAAAGGCTTCGTCGGCAGCTTGGCGATTTTGGAAAGTTGCTTAGAACCTTAGGAGGGTAGTAGAATGCTTGTGGAAATGATGCTTTGCAAGGAGATGCCAAGAGGGCTTTTTATAGGTGGAAAAAGGCCTTGGTTCGGCCTAATCCACCCCCAAACTATGTTTCTAAGCGAGTTGAACTGGTCTGAGTGCCTGAACCAATGCCCCCACTACTGTATGCATGCTGACACGTGCTCACACACGCGGTGGCTACTCGGTTAAATCACAGCCGTAAACGCTCGCATCCAACAGCTGGGGAGCATTCTCAGTCGCTCCCTTAAGCGTGCACCCAATTATGCTGACATGATTAGGAGCATCCAAGCTGGCCATGTGGTGCACTTTGCACTCGCGGATTGCACGTGTCGGCTGATATTCGCACGAAGATGGACGAACGGGATCGCACAAGTGCTATACATGACGCTGCAGCATCTAGGCCCTTAATCACCAATCGAACGACGCAATTAATACACTTGAGCAAGTGAGGGTGTCGTGAATCGCGACTTGATTTCGTAACCTCTGCACTCGAGCGTTAGCGCGTTACCGTTGTGCTACGCGAGGTGGAGAGTGTTGGTGCTAGAGCATTGCGATCGTTTATTTTGATGATAACAAAACACGTGTCATTTAACATTTGCACTTGAAGTCTTAGATTTCAAGGTAATTGCAAATGGAGACGTGGCTAGACGAAGTTCAAGCTTGCATCCAGGACGAATTGGAGGAGCTTGATGGAGAACAGAGGAGCTTTACGAGGAGCGATAGCTTGAAGAAGGAAGGAGATGAAGAATAGGATAGATTTCCTTTACTTGTACTCTATGTATTTTTTGTTTCTTTTGTTACTCTTTATTTTGTTACTTAGATTCATGTTAAAGAGCCTCAAAGTACCCTAACAGTAGTCTTAGGAACACTTGCACAACCCTAGGATACTTAGGTTTTCTGTAGAGAACTTAGAAAATCAAAATAGGATTCAAACAGCCTTTTTAGATATCTAATTTGAAAATCAGATGTCTGATAATGACTTTTAAGACGTCTGACTGTTGACTCAGACATCCGATTATGTTTAGACTGGACTTAGCTAGTTCTATCTGATGAAATCAGACGTCCAGACCTTAGTCCAGACGTCTTAGTAGACGTCTGATGATTTTGCCAGACGTCCAATTAGTGGACCGTTGGCTGGCTTAGCAAACAATGAAGGATATGACCGTTAGCCTCGTATCAGACGTCCGTAGAGGACCCCAGACATCTGATACATGACTGTTTTGCCTCAGCTGACCCAAAATCTCTTCTCAGAGATTTTATAGCCATTTTACTCTCTTGGAAATCCATTCCCGCAGAAAAGTAGGTTTCCAGACGTCCAGACATCTTTCCAGATGTCTTGTATGTCATCTAATGACAATTCACTAGAACCCTGTTTATATTTGATTCAAGTCAGGAAGGAAACCCGCCTAAAATCAGACATCTGACTTTGTTCCCAGACGTCTTAAACTGATTTTCCAGACATCCGATGCCAGGATCAGACGTCTGATAACCCTGTCAGTGTAATGATTAATCCTGATTTTGGCCTGATTTTCTTGGAGCTTGCACCCAACGGCTATAGAAGCCTTCCAAGGCCTTCCAAAGCCTTCCTAGGGCCTCTATAAATAGAGGAGAACCTTTGCCACTTAAAGACACACTAAGTACAAGCATTTCCACATCTTTGTGTCAAATTGATCTATAGAAGAAGCTTTAGCTCTACAAGTACTCACTTCACCTAAGAGCTTCGTCCTGCTGTGCACTCGCTCTCCCGCCGTAATTCACGAGAGCACCGTTGTGCCTTTGCGTAGTTCACGCATCCGCGTCGTTGATGCACTTCTTGCAAAGGGAAGCATCCAAACTCCTATAGAAGCTTAGTTTAAGAATATCTTTGTTGGCTCTATAGGACTATTTGTATTGTTATTTGGTTGGGTATTCGCATTGCGAATTCCCGTCTCCTTCGTGAGACAAAATCCTTCTCATGAAGAGAAGGGGTTTGAGGTACGCTACCCTCGTATAAAGTAGCGTGATTGTAACTGAGATTGTACTACCCTCGTTTAAGTAGTACGTTAGTGGATGTGGTCAACTTGGTTGATCAAAAAATCCTAACTCGAGAAGGTTAGGTGGTGGTTTTCACCCGGGTTGGGTTTTCACCTAAAAATCATTGTGTACATTGTGTGATTGTTATTTTGTGAGATTGCTCCGTTTATAATTCCGCATTATTTTTACGTCATGCTGATCTCACCCCCTCCAAGTAGGGATTTACAGAGAGGTCCTGACCGTTGATCGTTGATCGTGCAGTCGCGATCGAGGGGTGGCATGGTGTCGTGAGGAGCGTTGGATCATGATCGGGTGGCTACGATCACGAGTGCCCGCGTGATGAAGAGGAGCGGATGGTGCTAGCGCGTGTGGATGGTTGGGCGAGTGCCACGTGGCACATTGTAGGTCATTGATCATTAAATCAATGGCCAGAACTTTCTAGGCTTGTCATGAGGGCTACGGAGGTTTGATTAAGGCGATTTCAAAGCCGTTGGACTTTGATTTTTGTCCTAAATCCATGTGTGCAGCTTGATTTCTCATCTGAGACCTACTTATACAAGACTTTCACAACTTGGCCATTAGATTAGTTTCAAGCAATCTTTATACAAAAGCTATGTCAAATGTATGCATGCCTGATGGTAACAACATCATAGGTCCTACTTGATCATCTTAGTGTCACAATTCCGCATTAATCTAATTTGAGAAGAAAATAAGAAAATAGGATTAATTTTGTTGTTTTAACAGCACGTCACAAATGCAAATTAACCACGGGGTTACTCAAGGGTTAATTAAAGGTTAATTGAGCATAAAAGTCTAAAAAGTGGGTTCACACTGACTGAATCAAGGTTTCACGCATTTTGAGGGTGAAAACAGTGTTGAAAACCTTAATTATCAACCCCACTTAAATTGAAAAGGTTTTGGTTAGGATAAAATCAATCTAAGCCATATAAAATTTATGGAAAAATATTATAAGAGGTTTGGTACCTTCGGTTTGACCATCTGAACCCATTTTAATATAGAACAGAGTTTCAGATGGGAATTTACCCTAATGTAGGCTTTTGTGCAATTTACCCAGTCAAACATGGTCAAAACTCAAATCCAAGTTCACCCTTAGATTCCTTGGGTCCAAATTAGGTTAAGACCAAAATTAAGGCCCAATCAGAGTCTATTTTGACTTAGTTTGCATTTTAACCCCTAAAAACTCTATTTCTCACATTTGTACCCCTAAGTTTCAAGTTTCTTACATCCATGCCCCTAAATTTTCGTCATTCTCATAATTAGGTCCCTGTCATCATTGGAGGTGTGAACATCTCCACCCAAACCCGCGAACTTCAATCTCGGATTTCTCTCTAATTTCTTGATTAATTTGGAGGGATTGGTTAGGAAGAGAATCCCTTCCAATTGGACCAAATCTCATGTCTTGATGTGAAGCCAAGAACTCAGGCAAGCTCCAGGAAATCAAGGGAGCCTTTTTCCAAATCCGCAACTTAATCAAGTGAGTTTCTTCATTTAGAGCTCCAATTTGAGCTCTATATAAATGCCCCATCATCCCAATGTGTTCCCCAACCAAGAATAAGTTAGAAAACACCTCTCTCTTCCTCCTCCGGCCGACTGCATCTTGAGCTCGGATAACTGCTTCAACCTCCTCCAATCGTCCAACCATCAAATTGGACTGCCCTTCATCTTTCTCTCTCTCTTCCTCCAAGGTCGGTCAAAGTAGAGGTCCTCTTTGCCCTCGACATCGCCGTACTCCCTCGCCATCTCCTTCATCTTCTTTGCATCTAGCTGATCAACGCTAGACGCATCCCTCTCTCTTTCTCCCCCTAAGTACCCTCGAACTCTTCCTCTCCCTCTCTAGGTCTTCTACACCCTTAGTTCCTAGTTTTAACTACACTACATGCCTCCCCCACACTATCTTCCCCAACGTCGGCCACACCTGCGGCGAGGTCGTGCGACTGCCATACACACCCAAACTCTAAACCACCACCACCAAAAGCTCTGCCTTAACTCCCTGATTAGAAGCCCCAACTTTATTGGGACTTTTGACCAAGCACATGACCCATTGAACACACCCACCTCCGTCATCGTTCCCTGTCATCGTCCAACCACTACGGGCCTCTATACACCTCGGCACCACTGTCGTTGCACTTCACACAACTTGGCGAAGCTCCTGAGCCTTCTGACTTGGGCTTACAACCCGTATTGTGACTACTAGGTATCTGTTGGACGTTTTCCGCCTCCTCCATCTTCCTCGATGTCCGTCGCCACGCTCCGACCACCATTGGACCCAAGACTACATCGTATAGTTGCAACTTCACCTCGCAAAGCCATTTGCTCCTTCGATCAAGCAACGAACCTCGACAACAACACGATTGGACGAGCAACCTCACGCAGCTTCACACAAAGGAGGCAACTCAATTTAGTCCCACATTAGGGACTTTGGAATTTTTTCTCGCATATATTGTTTTGCTGCCGATAGTTGATTACCTCCAAACGCATAGGGTGATGTCCTCCTCTCCTCACGTGCCATGCACACCCTCACCCGCTACACCACGCCAGCGGGTCTAGGCTATCACAACCCATTCCCAGCTCCCTACAGAACCCGATAACGACTCGCCTCAATGAACCCCAAGACCCAGTCGTTCAACGAGAAACAACCAAATGTATGCTCATTCCACAACCTCATGTGCAATGTAACTAAGAAAAAAGTACGTACGAGACAGTAAAGGAAACAGAATAGTATATCTCAAGGATATAACATGGCACAAGCGGAAAAGTACAGTTACGAACATAGCCATTACAAAAGAAACTGGTAGAAATATAACTGAACATAACAGAACAGTCTACAGGCTACTCACTACTAACAAAACTCTGCAGCGAAAAAGAAGGACTACGGCTATGCTCGACTGGGCCCAGTGCCCTCAGCAGCTAGTGGCATTGGCTGCTCAAATCCCTGACCTGAACATGGTTATAGAATTTTGTGGTCAACTAACACTGAGTAGAGTGGTGGTTAAGTCACTTACATACAACTAAACATAATTAAACAAGCAACCAGCTAATTATACATTGCCGGTTATTTATTATCATTCATTTTCATTTATCTCATTTATACGTTTCTGAGTCGAGTACTCTAATCAGGACCCATATTATTGCTTAATATTCTTGTTCCCTAAGGGAACGATCTCACTTAAGATCTCACTTGTAGTTTTCCCGCGATGCAGGATGTACACGTGGAACTCTCCAAGCCGAGAGAGTCCCCCGTGGTCGTCCTTGTAGGTTTTGGCCCTACCAGGAGGGGTGACGTAATAATTGCGGAAATAATATATAAAGCAATCTCACAAAAAATCAATCGCACAAGTACACAAGTAATTTTTAGGTGGAAACCCAAACCGGGTGAAAACCACCACCTAACCCTCTCGAGTTAGGATTTTCCGATCAACCTAGTTGATCAAATCCACTAACCGAATCACTTTAAAACGAGGGTGATTCAACCTCAGTACAACCACGCTACAAGTACGAGGGTAGCGTTCCTCAACCCCTTCTCTCCACGAGAAGGATTTTGTCCCACGAAGGAGACGGGAATTCGCAAAGCGAATACCCAATAAAATAACAAAGATAAAAGAAAACAACAAACCTATAGAGCCAACAAAGTAATTTAAACCTAGCTTCTATAGGAAATAGGAAACTCCCCTTTGCAAGGAGTGCGTCGACGATGACGCGGGTGCGTGAGCCACGCAACGGCGCAATGTCGCTCTCGTAGACAACGGCGGGAGAGCGGGTGCGCGAAGGGAATAATGCTCTCAAGGTGTAGAACTTGAGCTTAGAGAGCAAGAGCTTCTTGGACACAAGAGAGTGGAAATACTTGATCTTAGTGTATTGCAAAGTGTTTCTTGTGTTTCTCTTGTTGTTTCTTGGTGTGTAAAGGCTGCCCTCTATTTATAGAGGCCTTAGGAAGGCTTTGGAAGGCTTAGAAAAGCTTCCATAGCCGTTGGGAACAAAGTCCAAGAGAATCAGGCCGAAATCAGGACAATGATTACATTTGACAGGGTTATCAGACGTCTAACTCTGGCATCAGACGTCTGGAAGGCCACTTTAAGACGTCTGATTTCAAGGTCAGACGTCTGATTCTATGCGGGTTTCTCCCTGACTTGAGTCAGATCTAAACAGGGTTTTTGTGCAAGTCCATCAGACGACATACAGGACGTCTGGCACTAAGTATGGACGTATGGAAACCTACTTTTACTGTGGGAATTGATTTCCAAACGTTGCAACGGCTAGAAAATCTCTGAGAAGAGATTTTGGGTCAGCCGAGGCAAAACGGTCATTTATCAGACGTCTGGAGAGGCCTAAGGACGTCTGATAAGGCTCTAACGGTCATATTCCTGACTGTTTGCTAAGCCAGCCAACGGTCCACTAATTGGACGTCTGGCAAATTCATCAGACGTCATCTAAGACGTCTGGACTAAGGTATGGACGTCTGATTTCATCAGACAGAACTAGTTATGTCCAGCCTAACAGTTATCAGACATCTGAAACAACAGTCAGACGTCTTAAAAATGCTTTATCAGACGTCTGATTTGGGAATTAGACGTCTGGAAGTGCTGTTTGAACCCTATATTGGTTTTCTAAGTATTCTACAGAAAACCTAAGTATCCTAGGGTTGTGCCGGTGTTCCTAAGACTACTGTTAGGGTTCTTTGAGGCTCTTTAACATAATTTTCTAAGGAAAAATAAAGAGCAAGAAAAATAAAGATAAAAGTACATGAAAGGATTAAAAAGAATCTATCCTATTCTTCTTGTCTTCTATCTTCAATCTGTCGCTCCACGCGAACCTCCTCTGTTTTCCATCAAGCTCCTCCAATCCGTCCTGGATGCGAGCTCGAGTTCCGTCTAAACACGTCCACATTTGCAATTGACCTAAAATCTAGGACTCAAATTGCAAATGTTAAATAACACGTGTTTTGTTATCATCAAAACAAATGATCGTGGTGCTCTAGCACCAACAGTCCTACACCCGGTCTACCACCTCGAGGTAACGGTCGCGACGTAGCGGTGACTATGGCACGCGCGATAAGTGCATGGGTAGCTACCCTGCACTAGCACGCGGTCAGTCGTTTCCACTAGCAGGTACGCCCAAAAGTACAGCACAAAATAGCACAGGGCCTGACCCTCTCAGAATAGGGGTCTCACCCCTCCACAGTCCGCGTACCCTCGTCCGACTATTCTGGTTTGCCTACTAGGTCTAACAAGAGTCGGTGTAGGGTGGCTAGTCCTAACCCCAAGCCCCATGGGGCGGCTAGCTCCCTCCTTACACTAAGTAGCTCACCTCAGTACTACGTACATAAGGGCCAAACAGGAGTCGGTGTAGAGTGACTAGTCTTAACCCCAGGTCTCAACCCAAGGGGCGACTAGCTCCCCTCTACACTAAATGGGTAGTGGCTCCCTTGGTACCGCGTATGCAAGACAATCGCTCTCCTCGGTACCGTGTACACAAGGGCCAACTCACTTTCCACACTAAAGGGACAATTGCTTTCCTCGGTATACGAGGGCCAGCACACTTCCCTTAACCAAGTCTGAACAGCTGCCTATAGGCAGCATTTCTCAATCATTCACCAGATTTTCCCATATCGTGGGTTTTGGTTTCCTTTCAAATTCCCCATAGGGTTCATGCATAGATTTCCTCATTTTCGTACCATAATATCTATCTTTATTCATGTTATGACAAATTTAAACACATAGTAGGCAGCTCATGGTTTCACTATTTGGCAATCATCGCATCAATCAATTATACAGGATACAACATGCATTTTAGTTCAACCATGGTTCAATAAATGCAATCAGGCAGCTTATGATTTACCACATCCAGGAAACATCACAATAGATTAAGCATTCATCTTATTTCCTAGGGTTCATTTCACAACCTAAGGTTCAATCAATTATTTCTAAGGCATGCATTTTAATTATTAAATTCAGGATTTAAGAGAACCACTCTACCAGGATAATCGGGAGATGTGGGGGCACAAACGACAGACCTTACAGCCTCCGCAGGTCCCGTGCACACCACAAATGGATGACCTATCACATTGACCTACATGTCAAAGTGAGCTCAAAATTGTATAGACATTGCACCATAACGTAGAGAATTTCGAATGGAAACCAACGATAATTCGTTTGTAGAAAATCGACTTCGTTTGGGCCCTGAGCCGGCCCAAAAACACCAACCCTGACCACAATCAGACATCTGGGAAGAGTCCCAGATGTCTTAAAGGAACTCAGTGACTCACCTCATTCTTTGGGTCTTTTGCATATGTCTGAGGGGGTCTTCAGACGTCTGGCGACACTCCTGGACATCTGAAACCACCTCGATTCTCGCACCAGCGCACTTTCCTAACCTCTGACATGCGCATATACGGTCAAAACTCGGTAGGGAAAAAAATAATTGAAAATTAAGCGCTATCAGATGTCTAGTATTACCTCTAGACGTTTGGACAGACATCTGATGGCCTCTCCAGACGTCTGATTCTGTGGAAAAATGACTCCGCATAACTGTTTACGAGCTTTCTCTCCCCTGCGTTCCGCTGCAACAGCAGTGACCCCCCGCAGCAGCAGCTTCTCCTGCTGCTTCCCCCTCCTCTCCCACACACACCCCTCCCCTCCGTGCTCCTCCCACTCTTCGCTCTCCCTCTCCTTCTCTCGGCTTGCTGTGTGGTAAGCAAATGGAGGAGGAGGGGGTTTTTATGGATGTGGGAAGCGTGGGGGAAGGGATGGTATGAGGCATAGGGTAAGGTGGAGTATAGGGAGGAATGAGGGAGATGTATGGGTGTCGTGGGTATGGGGGTGAGGGGTGAGGTATGGTGGGGTATGGTGTTTAGGGGCATGGGCATGGGGGTTTTTTCAAAGTTGACCCCGCGGAAGCCTCCTATTCCCGCAAAGCCTAAAATTAAAACCCAAGGGGTTTAAAATTACAGTAACACCCCCACCATTCCAGGAAATTCCTGAACGACCCTTGGGAAGGGTCATTTCATGGGCTCTGACCTGATTACCCGTATACCTATATCTAGTTCTGGAATGAGGAAGGAGAAATAACGAAATTTGAGGAGGGAGGGGGTGGTTTTGCACTGTAGCACCTCAGGGTGCGTGCCAACACTTAGGCATATTTCGGAGATTTGAGGACTGCTAAGGCTTGGATACTTAAGTCATCTATGTTCGTGCCTGACATTTGATCTTGGTTGAGATTACTGTGGACTTATTGAGAACTCGACTGACGTGGATAAGTTGTTGAAAACCACTGTTGAGATATTTGGTTGTGGTTTGAGATATTGAGTACTGTTGGGATTATTGAATATTTTTTGATTCACTTGCATTATTATTTCTTATTATTGTGATTAATGAATTAATTTTACACTTGATCCCTGCAAACGACCTCAGAACTCACGATTTTTTGAGCTTTATAAATTCAAATGTCATATCTATTTTTGTTGCTATACTACGATGCAATATTTTCCTGAATACGATGATTTTCGACTGCAACATTTTAGCACTGTTACTGGGGAGCAACGTGCATTTCATTCACTAATCACAATTTCTAATCTAATTCTGACTTGCTTTATCTTATTTGTTGTGCTATTGCAAGTGAATTTGAAGATCGACCGCATAAATGATAAATGCCAGTTTATCATCATTCTTATGCATTAAAACAAACCTAGCTCTTAGGATTTTACTTCGCAAATGGGTTTTTGGGCTGCATTTAGGCATAAAATACGTTAGGCATGCATTGCATTTTTTATTGTCTTTTTAATATGTTTTTGTGAGTGTTAGGGGTGTACAGATATACAGATCCCTAAAACCCTAACACTCAAGAAGGCAAATGGTGAAGGTGAAGCCCAGACTAGCTGGAACTCAGCCTGATCCAGCTCACCACAGCTAGAACCTAGCTCACTTGAACTAGGGTTAACTCATCCCAGCTCCATTCAGCTAATTTTAGCTGAATGGTAGCTCAAGAGAGTTCATCTTAGCTTACCCTAGCTCAAGTTAGCTCAGATCCAGCTCAACTTAGCTGAGTCTAGCTCATCTTAGCTCCCACTAGTCCACAGGAAGCTCTAGCCAGCTCAGCTGAGTTGATAGGAGTTCACCCTAGCTCAGATCCAGCTACATCCAGCTCCACTCAACTCCAGCCAGTCGAAGAATAACTCATCCCAGCTCAGGAAGCTCAAGTCCAGCTCCCGGGGACTTAGCTTAGCTCAACTCAGTTGAGCTAAGCTACCTTAGCTGCCTCAACCAGCTTGATTCTCCCCGGGAGCACCAGACTTAGCTCACCTCAGCTCATTATGGTAGAAGCTAGCTTACTTTAGCTTGGCTTAGCAGCTAGCAAAGAACTAGCAAGCTAAGCTAGCTAGAGTAGCTCCATGCCAACCTCTTCAGAAGCAGCCAGCTCCAATTTCAGCTCCAGACTTCTCCTCAGCTCCTCCCTCCAAACCCTAGCTCCAACACCTTCTCCTCTACTCTCCCTTTAGCTAAGCTCGCTTAGCTTAGCTTAGCTAGCAACCAGCTCCTTGGCCATCCACCACCTTCAAATTCAACCCTAGCTAGCTCCACCAACTTAAGCCTACCTAAGCTAGCTACCCTACTCAAGTTGGCACCAACTTTTAGCCATCCCTTCACCCCATTATCACCACCAAAAGACACCAAAAGTTGGCACCAAAAACTACCCCCAACCACCTCTATATTGGCACCAACTTTCAGCCCTTAATCCACCCTACACCTACCCACATAATCCATCCTAGCCATACACCTACCCCTCCTTCTAGAACCCTTCTTGGCGCCAACTTAGACCCCCTTCTAGAAGCCATTTTGGTGCCAATATCAAGGGATGTCAACACCCATAACCACCCCCTAGGTGTCCCTTAAGGTGGCGCCAATTCACCTTGGCCATTGGATCCTTAACCACCCCCATCTCTTCATCTTAGCCCTCCATTCCAAGAGTCACCTTAGCCCCCTTCCTATTCTATAAAAACCCACCACCTACCACCATTTTGGGGCATCCTCAGTTAGTGTATTTTGCTACCTATACCACCTATACCTACGGCCAAGAAGAAGGAGTAGAGAAGGAGATTAAAGGGGCACATCACCAACCCTTTTGGTGCCTTCTTCTCCCCACTCTCTTCAACTTGGGCCACGCCAAGGAGGAGGACTCTTCCACTTCAAGGAGGATGGCCAAGAAAAGGAGAAGGACCTAGGGTGGACGTCCACCCTTGGAGAGAAGCTTAGGGCACGCCCCCTTAGGGCTTGCCTTGGAGGGCATCATCTTGGCGAAGCACAGTAAGGAAGGAGTTGGAGGACTCTTTTCAAGCTTGGGAGCTACCAAGCTTGGAGCAAGAAGCCCTCTTCTTCACCATCTATTTAGAGGATTTGTGTTTGCTTTTCTTTATTTCAATTTTTCTAGTAGTAGAAGCATTCCTCTACTAGGCCTTTTTGTAAAACACTTTTTTATTAATCTAGTTGCCTTCTTTGCAATTTCTTATTTGCATTTCTAATTGCTTTATTTTTAGCATTCTTCACTCCCTCTCCCTAATTATTCTAGGCCTCCACTTGCCTAGAGTGAGATTAGGGAGAGGCTCTACTTGCCACTTAGAAGTAGTATTTTAAATTTGAAGTGTAAATCACCTTCCCGCCACCATTTCGCATGTTGTCTTAATTCAAAAACAAAAAAAATGATATATTGAAAAAATACCAAAAAGAAAGTTGAGATTTGTATTCCAAGCAAGAGAATCACTTTTGCAAACATTTGACCTCCTTGGACGACCCTAGATACTCCCCTATCTAGGAATATAAATTTAAAAGTTGATTGATTTTACGCGTTACAACGACCTAATTAACAAATCCAGGGTGCAAATCCTAGCTGGAGGACCTAATACAAAATTAAAGCTGAATCTTATTAGTGCAATCCCCAAATTCCATGGAACAAATGCCGAAGATCCTTTCCAGCACATCAAATAGCTGAAACATCTGACCCAGACCTTTGGACCACCTGTTCAGAATTAGGACATCCTACTCATGAAAATGTTCTCTTTCTCTCTTAAGGATAAGGCTGCCCATTGGTATCAAACTCTGACTTGTCCGATCAACACATGGGAGGAACTCCAATCTGAATTTCTGAAGAAAATTTTCCCAGTTGGTCACACTAATGCCTTAAGGCACCAAATCACTTATTTCACCTAAATGCGGGAGAGCCACTTCATGAGGCATGGGACTGCTTTTTGGATCTCATGCAGAAATGCCTCCATCACGGAGTTCCTAAATGGGAACAAGTCTAGTCTTTTTACCAAGGACTCAGTTAGGATATTAGGTTATTTGTCAATGCAACCTATGATGGCAACATTATGGGTCAGCATGAGGACACCATTTGGGAGATTCTTGAGAACATGTGAGAGAACTCCATAAACAATGAGTCTATAGGTGTTTTTGACTGGATGACCACTCGCGCATTGGCAAACACACGAGGGGCACATGAGACTCGAGACTTATCTGCATCCGTCGATCTATAGTTGGTGGCCAGTCTCCTGGATAAGGTCTCCATCATCAAGAAGAAGGTGGACAAATTAACTCGACATCTTCAGAGAGCCACCTTTGCACAGCAAAACATGTATGCACAACTGACCTTAGGAAGGGAGGCCATGCATAACATTCACCAGCACTCATATCAGGGGATGGACACGTATCCACCACTGCTTGATCTTGGTTTCAAAGGAAACTCTGGACCTTCCTACTCTAGTTACGGGAACTCTGAACCCTCGTACTCTAATTGCTCTGGAGTCCTTTAGACCTACAAGGATCTCCATGCCATCCAGAATGATCCATTCTCCAACACATATAACCCTGGATGGTGCAATCACCCAAATTTTAAGTGGTTGGGAAATAATCAGAACCCGAGACCTCAATTCCAACCCTGACCACAAGCTTTGCAACCATATCAGTCTGCTCAGCCTAGGCCAAACTCGAATTACCAATCTAGGCATAGCAAGGAAGATCAAATGAGCATGATTCTGTAGGCCCTAGCTGACATCTAGAAGACTAATGCGGGTATGTAAAAATAGCACAAAGAATAGATCACAGAGGTTCGAAATCAACTTGCACAAATGGTGTGGACTCGCCAACCTGGTGCACTTCCTTCCCAACCTCTGCCAAATCCCAACAACATGTCAACCTAGAAATACATGGTGAATCAAATCCAGGGCCAAGCTTGCTATGCTCAGCCAGGCCCATCGACTCATACCTGCATGTTTGGAGCTTCCACCTCCTCAGTTGATCTAAATCAAGACTTAATGATTAACCCTGCTATTCTAAAACAGGGTCCAATCCTCTCTCCTCCACCTCTGCATCATGACTGTGCTATGATCAATGCTGTGGGCATAAGAAAAGACCACAAGATCAGGCCCCATGGCCCTTCTCTTAAATCCCACCCAACCCATGATCACACAATAAGGTTGAGTGTAATGTCACAACACACCCTCCAAGCGAGGCTAAAAGACAGCAAAGGTGCGCTAGGGGTCATGCAACCTCTAACGACAACACTAGAGGTTGGACAAGGGTTTGCAAAGCTACTAAAGGCAGTGGCAACGTGCGCAAGGGCAATAGAGGCAACATTGGGGATTACGCAACCTCTGGCAGCAATGATGGCATGCAAAGGGCCCTTGATGGAGCTTGGTGGCGCTGCTAGGCTGCCTAAGAGGGCCTAATAGCACTGTTAGGGACCACACAAGCAGCTTAAGAGGCAAAGAGCAAAGGAGAAGGGGTTTTGATCACATTTGGGGGTAACCAAGCCCTCCCTCACAACAAATCACTGGGGGGAGAGCTTTTGCCAGTTGCAGGGCTAGGCGGCTATCATCGATTGCGACTGAGGCCACCAGTCAACCGAGATGCCAATGACAACAGTGATAGCTATGTAAGTCTCTCCTCGAAGCTAGGTTTAGGGTTTCTTTTCCATGGAAGAAGGAAAGAGGTATGGGAATCAAGAAGGGTACCCGGCATCGACCTAGGACTGCTACTTTGGTACCAATTAAGAAAAATGAGCAAACTCAATTATTTCGTAGCCCTATATCCCAACATATAGAAATGTGGCTAAAGTACAAGAAAGCCCTCAAGATATAAGAAAAAACATAATAAAAAGATTATTACACATCTCCCAACATGAAGAATTTTTTTTTTTTTTGAAAAAGGAAAAGTTAGTTATCCAGGATGATAATTACCCAAATATATTAAAGAGAGAATCAACGGCCTCTGTCAATACAAAGGGCAAACAACAAGGCCCCTCACTCACAAGGACTCACTCCA
The DNA here is from genome assembly GCA_037157565.1 of Thalassia testudinum. Lineage (NCBI taxonomy): Eukaryota > Viridiplantae > Streptophyta > Magnoliopsida > Alismatales > Hydrocharitaceae > Thalassia > Thalassia testudinum. Next base: position 41,487,965 of record JAZHRO010000015.1, on the reverse strand, counting down.
GAGATTAAACAAAATAGTAACAAACTCCACAAAATTCTCCACATAGGGCCTCTGGCCTCTGAAGACCACAACATTCCTGCCCAACCAAATGCCCCATAGGACCACCAACGGTCTGGCCCTCTCCTTCGTACGGAAGACATTCTACCCAGCATTACCCCCTCCACCTCTGAAGCTGCACCAAAAACCATCAAAAGACCAGCAATTCCACCACCCCGCTCCCACCCGGCTCCAGATCTGTACGACAAACGGGCAGGTGAAGAAAAGGTGGTCAACCTCTTCATCCTCACCTCCGCACAACGGGCAAACCTTACTCTCCCCAGGAGCCCATCTCGCCCTCCAAACCTTAGTCACGAGTCTCCTCCTAAGCAACCAAACAAAAATCTTGACCTTCAATGGACACGCGGCCTTCCACACCTGTCTGCAATCTCTCACCAGATCCAAGTCACCTGTGGAGTCTCCGCCGGACAGTCTCCTGTACGTAGCCCCCACCGAGAACTCACCTTCATCCCATCCAAACATATCATTTCCGGAAGCTGGCTGTAGACCTTCTAATTCTTCAAGCAGTCTCTGGAAATCGTGAGTTCTCGCATCCGAAAGAATCCCTACAAAGGACAGGCACCACCCACCTTCCCAAACTTCGGCCACCGACGCCTCTTTGCTCTGGGACATAGCAAAAAGTCTCGAAAATCTTCTAACGAGCACACCTTGCCCCGTCCAATCATCCTACCAGAACCTGAAGATCTCCCCCGTCCCCACCACCAGTACAAAACAATTATGCACCTTAGGAGCCACCACCGACAAACCTTTCAAGAAATGAGAAGCATCCCTCGGCAGAGATATTAGGAGATCCCAACGCGGCGGGCCACCATAAGCCGTCCTGAACATCCTGCCCACCAAATCCTCCCTACACTCCAAGAAGCTCCCAACCCACTTCACCAACAGGCTGTCATTAAACCTCCCCAGGTCCCTCACCCCAAGCCCCCCCTCCCCCCTCCTCCACCGGTCTGCAAACCTCCTCCCACGCCACCAATCTGGCACCAGGTCCATTCGACGCCTAATTGAACCAGAAGAAATTCCTCATAAGCCTCTCTATCCTCAAGACAACCTGCCAGGGCAACTTCAGGACAGAAGTGAAATACGATGGCATCACCGCCAAAATCGCCTTGAGCAAGACCAGCCTCCCACCCTTCGACAAAAGCATGGATGCCCACCCTGCCAACCTCCCCTCCATCCTCTCCACCAGGGGAGCCCAATCCTTCACCAGAATACTACCATCTGTCAACAACAGACTCAAGTATCTGATCGGTAACTTCACCTGCTTTGTGCCAAGACCCAAACTACACCCCCTCACCTCTGCCTCTGTCAAATTAAAAGGGATAAATTCTGATTTAGACAGGTTAATCTGCAGACCTGAAGCTTCACCAAAAAAGAAAAGTAAGATCCGCATTCTCCTGGCTTCCGCTTCCCTGCCTTCAATGAAAAAAATCGTATCATCCACATACTGCAGTAACGGAATACTTGTCCCATCTCCCAAAGAGAAACCCTTCACCAAGTTCCTCTCACACGATTTCTTAGCCGCCCTTGCAAGTGCATCTGCTGCAATGACAAAGAGCATCGGAGCCAAATGACACCCCTGCCTCACCCCCCTTCTCGGCTAAATCCAACCCCCTGCCGGGTTTCCATTGATAAGGACCGAGAAAAACGTCATGGTGACACACCTCTTCATTCAGTCAATCCACACCAGTGGAAAATTCCTTTTCACCAAGGATGCCCAAAGGAAAGACCACTGCACTGAGTCATAAGCCTTACTGAAATCGACTTTCCACATGAAAGCCTTCCTCCTACTCCTCTTCCAAAACGATAGGATCTTCGAGGCCATCACATACCCCTCCAAAATATTTCTACCAGGGATAAAAGCTGTCTGCACCGGATCCACAATCCTAGCCAAGGTCCTCCTCAGCCTATTCGCCAAGAGCTTAACCACAATCAGGTAGATAGCATTCGAGAGGGCTATCGGTCTGTATTCCTGAATCTCCTCAGCACCCTCCTTCGGCAACAGGAACATGTAGAACTTGTTCAACCTGTTGAAGCCCGAATTTCCATCTCTAAACTCCTGCAAGACCTGCATCACATCCTCCACCACCGGCCAAAAGTCCTTGTAAAAGGCAACCGGAAAACCATCCGGACCTGGACATCCATCAGCATTCAGCCCCTAGATTAGCTTGTGAACCTCATCTTCCTCAAACGGACCCGTCAAGAAGCCGGCTTCCGCATCCCCGATCTGTGGCACCTCGGATCCCAACCACCTCCACCTTCCCCCATGTCTTCTCCCTATAAACTCTTTGAAGTACCTCACAGCCGCCCCACCCACCGCCTCTCTCCCCACAAACTCCTCCCCTTCCACCACCAACCTATCGATCTAGTTCCTCCTCCTTCTTGATGCAGCCATATGAAAAAATCAAGTGTTAGAATTGCCTTCCTTGAGCCATCTCTGCCTGGATCTCACCTTCCATTCCATCTCCACCTTCCGGTCTTCCTCTTGTATCACCTGTAATTCCTTCGCTCTGTTCACCCTGTCAACATCAGAAAGGAGACCAACATTCTCAACCAAGTCCAGCCGTGCAATCTCACTGAGAGCTTCATCTTTCCTCTTCCCACGCTCCTTAATTTGCTTCTTATGGACCTTGAGGAAGGATCTCAAGTCCCGCAGTTTAGCTTCCAATCTGACAGCCGCCGAGCCATCCAGGTGAACCGACCTCCACCGCTCCTCTACCAGCCCCCTGAACCCTTCTTCAAGGAGCCAAGCCCTATCGAACTTAAAATACGTTCCATGTCTCCAGCCCTCATTCGTCACCCACAACAAGAGGGTGTGATCCAAGAACGACCGCTCCAGGGGTCTAACCTCCGCCACAGGGAACGACTCTGCCATCGTCGTCGAGACGAAAAATCTATCAATTCGAAACCGCTGTCCTCTAGAGCTCCTCCAGGTGAAGCGATAGGAGGACGGTGGCATGTCAACCAGCCCCTGCTCTGCAACAAATCCTGCAAAAGCCTCAGAACCTCGGTCCACTCCCCCACGGCCATCTGGTCTATCCTCCGCCAGCAAAGTGACATTAAAATCACCTCTGATCAACCATGGTGTCCCCTGATACGCTGCTGCAACCTGACCCAGATCCTCCCACAGGGCGTGCCTCCTCCTACCCTTCGTTGAACCATACACCGAGGAGAAGAGTATGCAAAGATTGTCCCGGCGTCTCTGCAACCTGACAATAACATGGGACCCGACCATCGAGTCCAGCAAGGAGAAAGCATCATTCTTCCACCCAACAATAATTCCACCCACACTTTCAACCACATCCAGGGCCAAGAACTCCCCAAAACCACTCCCCCCTACCTCCTTCCACAGTCTCTTGTCACAGCTCCCCCATTTAGTCTCCTGGAGAAACACCACCTCAAGACCCCACCTCTGAATATACCCACGCAAAGCCGCCCGCCTCGAGGGGTCATTTAACCCCCTCATATTCCACGATAGGACCTTAGTCATGGAGAACTTCAGGAACCTCCCCCTTGCATCGTACGCCTGAACCGCACCTCCGCAACCACCCTGTCCACCTCCCCCTCCACCTCCACAAGCCTACCGGACAACCCCCTCCCAGCGTTGCCCCCCGGTCCACCCGGTCCCACAGTATCTGCCCTAACCACCTCCAGCACCCCCCTGCGAAGCAACCCCCTCCACAGGCTGCACCTCCACCTCACCAGCCCCTCCCACCTCCGTTGCACCCTCCACCGCCCCAGCACCTCCTCCAACTCCCACCACCCACTGCCTGACCTCCTCAACAGCAACCCGCACCTCAACCCTCACCTCACCTCCACCCCTACCAAGCCCACCGTCAACACCTCCCCCCGCCTACCGAAAGGTGTAACGATGCCCAACTCTACCATCCTTCGACGCTGGCCATCCCCAACCTCGCACCCAGTCTGAGCGGCCGCAGCCCACCCCCTCCGATAGGACCACCGTGGCCTGTACGTGAGCCGCTGCGGTATCGGCTTCCTCGGCCTCCACCTCCGCACATGCCCCACCTCGCCAGCCGCAACGCACATCGCCGCCCAGTCGGTCCGGTCGAGGTCGCGACAAGGGCTCACTTCCACAGCCCCCAGACCGTGGCCTTTGCAGGATGGCTGCCTCGAATCTTCACGCAAAACGGGGCTCAAACCGAATACCCCTCCAAAGCCACCGCTCCTTACCACCGAATCCAACCTACCCGACCCGGATCCGCCACGACAGCACTCCTTAAGACCCCAATCCACCTCAACAAAGCCCACTGCCCTTATTGCCACAGACTCCTCCACTGCCTCCTCTGCAAATCCCACACCATCCTCCGAAACCCTCGCCCTCTCATCTGCCTCAGATCACTCTGTGGTGATTGCAACCACCGCGCCATCCTCGCCACAACCTTCGGACTTCCCAAAAGCAGCTCGCTCCCTGTCCGCTCGCCCACCACCTCTGCCACCAAGCACCGTCGTCTTACCGCCAACCACCGCCTCAGCGAAAGACCTAGGTCTTCTCGACCCCTGCGAGACCCGAACCAGCCAGGAGGAGCTCCCCTATCGGAGGACCACCTTCTCGGCCAGCTGCTTCCCCGGCTTCATCTTCGCCCACGCCCCGAACCTCGACAGGTCTACCGATCTCAGACCCAAGCCATCGCAGCTTCGGAGCCTCGCAAATGGAGCGACCACTGCTACCGCCACCTCCACCGTACAGAGGAAGAGAGGGACCCCCTCAATTAGCACTCTCTACCTCGTGCCAGCCGGCGGTCGCTTCGCCATGGCTCCATCCGACCTCACCGGCCATCGCGACCTCACCACACCCCGGCCACACTACAGTTCCTTGAAGGCCAGGCATCGCAGTTCCTCCTGTCTAAGGCCCAGTAGCAACAAGCAGCCGCTCTTGAGGGAAGCCACACCAAAGGTCCCCCAGCCAATCCCCAAGAAAGACGCGACCGCCTTCCTCAGGTCCCCCATATCCACCTTCACCTTCTAGCACCACCGTCACCATAGCTGACACCAACCTTCCCTCCAAGGTCTCGATCTCCTCCGACCACGGTGCCTTAACCTCCACGAGAGGCGCCCCCTCCAGGGGAGGTGACAGCATCCTCGCCCTCCCCGGAGAAGCCCCGCCACCCAGCCCACAGAGCCCACAGCCCGACCGCCGATGTCTGAGACCACACCACAGGCACCTCACCGGCTCCCTATAGCCCGCCGCCACATGCCCCCTCCCGAGGCACTTGAAACATCGCACCGGCTTCGCTCCCCTCCGTGACCTCCTCACCGCCATCCAACCAGAGTCATCCCTCCCCCACCCACTCGCCTCCCTCCTCGCGCTCCCTTCTCACTCATTTCGCTCTTTTCCTAAACACACCAGCAACACTCGACCTAAGAATCAACATGAAGACTGTTAATCTCTCAAATTTAGTATATAAAATCAAAGCATAAGTCTAAGCAATTCTTTTAGCTTTTTTTTAAGGAATTTTACACAGATGCTACTATAAATATTATATATTGCACGTTTGTGATTGCATTCCAAGTTTTTAATTAAACACCACTGCGAAAGTCACATCATTTATGGAACTGCTACTCCGTTAGTGATAAGGGAAGGAATCAACCCTCATTAAATAGGCCCAAGAGACCCACTATGGCAAGCCAAAGCCGAAGAGGCTTAAAAGAGACTAGCCCCATTGAGTGGCAAGTAAGCAACCCAAGCTGCCAAAATAAATTAATCTACTTGAACCAACCTGCCTAAGCAATCCACCTGGATTGGCCTATCTGCCTAAATTGGCCAGTACGCCTAAATGCCAGCTGTCTAATTGGTAGCCCACCTGAGTTGGCCAATCCACCTAAATTCCAAGCCACCTGAGTTAGCCAGCCCACCTGAGTTGGCAGTTCGCTAAAGCTAGCCAGTTGGCCCGAATTCCATGCCACTTGAGTTGGCTACCCTGTCTGAGTTGGCCAATCAGCCGGAATTCCGATCCGCTTGGATCAACTTGCCAAAGCTAACCGATCTCCCAGAAAGATGAAAGATACAAAATAAGTTCTCGAACAGCGAGCCAAACCATTGCACTTCCCAAAAAATGAGTAATTGAATGTAATTATTATCCCCTTTTTATACCATATAAAAAAGGCCTCCATGTACATTGTTTGGGGAGGGGGGGCCTTGTAACCATTAAGGGATAGTGCACTCTTGAGAGTTAGATCCCCTCTCAAGACGTACATACACCATACCGGTGAAACTGAGTCACCAACTTGTATTTGGTGCACACCTAGATATTTTTCCATTTTCCTGCCTTTTTTACATTTCCCGTATCATATAAAGTTTTTGGTGACCTTCAAGGCATCAGTTGTGGTCTCCAAGGTCCACCAAACGGCGTAATCTATAGGAAACGCAATGATAAGCCATGCTCTTCCAAGCAGAGGATACGATCCCTGCACAAGCACCACACGAGGAACTCAAGCGCGTCAACCATCCTCCAGCCTAAAACTTGATCGAGTGAGCATCACGCACCCACCCGAAGCTAAGTGGTGGGTTAAACCGCCAAAACATCCCTTGATCGAGCACTTAGACAAGCGAGCGTATGCACTCGCTAAAGGTTGTGAGGCAAATTGTTAAGCACACCTAAGAGGTGCCCGCACAATGAAATATCCAAGCATGTCCCGCTGAGTACTCCGAGAAAACTCACTCATTCAAAAAGATCAGTCTTGCTTTCCTTTGTTATTTCCATGGTGCCGGTAAAGGCCACTCATTTTATGGCATTCAAGCAGCTTTGTCACATATTTACATTCTAACCATTCAAAACTGAAATGTACATTCCACCAAATGAAATATTGCATCCACCTATCTTACAAAACTTGCAACCCAACTCAACTCCCCACTCGCCTAAGAACTAATATGCACCAGGATGGAAAAACCCCCCTTCGTTCCCAATGATATAAGCCACTCATAAGAATAGGCTACCAAAGGGTCCCCCTACAAGAGTAGACCCGGGCCTCCTGAGAGTGTAGGCAAGTTGAGGGAACGTTGGCATGTTGTTGTGTGTTACCTTTTACGAAGGCCCTGAGGAGAACCCAAACGATTTAGTATCTCTAAATATAAAGAATGGGTCAAGCTCGAATTAAACAAGGAGCACACATATCGAAGTCGAGTTTTCTCGATTTCTTAAATGAGTTCCTAACCTCTTGTCTTATAGGAAAACCTGACCCGACCCAAAGCGTAAGCGATCACACTGCTAGAAGCACCCAATTGAGAGAAAAGTTAGCTTAATCACCACCAAAAAAGAAAAAAAAAAAACAAAGGTACAAGGGGCAAAAGAATACTCCCCCACCGGCTACGCCAAGCAACAACTACTGGAGGCAAGGGGAGGACCTAATAGAAAGAAGCGAGAAAAGGAAGAATAAAATACTCTCGCAGTTAGCGCTACCGAACTACGAGAGTGGGGGCACTGATAAAGGAATGACTTAACTCTTACAAAACAAACCCAAGAGGCCCACTATGGCCAGCTAAAGCTCAACAGGATCAAAAGAGACCAACTCCATTGAGTAGCAAGTAAGCATCCCAAGTTACTAGAATAATTTTGTATGCCTGAACCAACCTGCCTAAGCAATTTGCGTGGATTGGCAACCCGCCTGAATTAGCCAATCCACCTGAATGCTAGGCTGCCTGAGTTGGCAACCTACCTGAGTTGGTCAGTCCACCAAAATTCTAGGTTGCTTAAGTTGGCCAGCCTACCTAAGTTCTAGGCTACCTGAGCTGGCCAGTCCACTTGAAGTTAGTCAGCCCACCTGAGTTAGCCAACCCGCCTGAGTTAACCAACCCGCCTGAGTTGACCAACCTGCCTAAAGCTGGCCAGTTCACCTAAATTTCATGCCACCAGAGTTGGCCAACCTTCCTGAGTTGACCAATTCACCAGAATTCCAGTCCACCTGAACCATCGTACCAGACCTGGCCGATCTGCCCAGAAAGATGAAAAGATATTGTTGGGAATAAAGAGCCATGTTGACCTGCCACGTGCCAGCTAGACAGGCCACATGGTAGCAGTAGGTGGGCCCATAGGGTCGGCGGCTAAGGGGACCCAAGGGACCAAGTTTTGATTACTTGAGTCCCAAGTTTAGTATTTTGTTAAGGTAGTTTTAGGAAAAGTTATTTTAGGAATTGGTGATTTGTTCTTCCTTATTTAGAGATAAGATTTGTTTCTTGTTTTGTGGGACATGTTCTCTCTATAAAAAGATAATCTTCCTATTGTAATCTCTTAAGTTTAACAATAATACTTCTCATTATCTCCAAAACTCCTCTCCTCTCTCTTTCTTCTCTACATAGCAGCCAACCACCATAGCAGCCAGTCAACCTCAAGTAGTCAACCTCCCTCAAGCAGCCACCAGCTACTGCTCTCTCTCTCCCTGATCTCACGTGGACATCTCCTATTGGGTTGTTTTCCCACATTCCAAGGGAGCCTCCATGCTCCACATGCACGATTCTTGACATGGTATCAGAGCCTATAGTCTATGGTCTCTTGGACGTGTGGGTTTTTGACCACATGTGGATAGTCCTTCGTCTCCAACAAAGAGTCTTCCTCGACAAATCCGACATCTTACGCAGATAAGGAAGATAGTAGAAGATGACGGAAACCTCCATGACGGTTGCAGATGCCACATTGGGCCCAGGAGAAAGCAAGGTGGTTGTTTCTAGGACAACCATCAAGCTATAGGGTGCCTCCAACTATGTCTTGTAGGCTCATGCCTTCAAGATATTTGTCGAAGGACAAAATAAACTTAGTATTCTCCTTGAAGAGCCACTGGAGCAAAAAGATGACAAGAAAGAGAAGTACGAGAAGGAGAATTACACCATAATGAATTAGCTCATGAACTCGATGGATCCTTTCATCACTTCGAACATGCTCTATAAAAAGAGTACGTACGAGATTTGGACGGCCCACGAGAAAAGGTATGCCCGAACATCAAGTAACACCCGTATTATTGATCTATATACTCGTATATGAACAGCTAGTCAGGGAAATCTCTCCTTGACTAAATATTATGAGAAGATGGAGTCGTTGTTCGAGGAGTTAGACATCTACGAGCCATTATGTTGCGACAAACAAGGGAAGGCACGAGCAGTTTGGCAATCTGCCAAGTTTTTATCAGGGTTGCATCCCCGTTATCGAGCCACTCGCAATCAAATCCTGCCATCGATAGGAAGATGGATCTTGAGACATCTTCTGTCGTCTCATGAAGATGGAGATTCCTGAAGATGAAGTCACGCCCAAGGGAGAGAACTCCACACTTGTTATTCCAGAAGCAAGTCTGGGACTTGGAAGAGGACATAGCTGAGGCCCTGGTCACGTCTACCCAAAGTGCCAATATTGTGGACATACCAATAATCCACAAGATAGATGCTGGGACAAGTTCGAGAGGCCTCCTCGTCGAGCTACTAGCACCTCACGAGTGGACTCCTTGACTCTTGAAGATCTCGAGAAGTTTTTTTTCTTGAAAAAGAAAGATCTCGAGAAGTTACGGGCCATGCTTCGAGAAGACAAGTCAATGGCGGCCGTCGCGATGATTATTCAGGTTGCTACAGATGCAACAACTTCGGAGGTCGCAAGAGGCCACACCATTAACTCATCCAAAGAGAAGATCGAGGCAACACTCTCAAAGAAGAAGAGTGGTAAGGCATCTAGCCTCAAAAATTGAAAACCAAGTCATCGTCTTCCCATCCTCGACTTGAGGATTGTTGGGAATAAGGAGCCACGTGGGCTCGCCACGTTGCAGCCAAACAGGCCATGTGGTAGCAGTAGGTGGACCCATAGGGCCGACAACTGTAGGGGTCCAAGGGACCAAGTTTTGATTACTTGAGTCCCAAGTTTGGGATTTTGTTAAGGTAGTTTTAGGAAAAGTTGTTTTAGTAATTAATTTGGTGATTTATTCTTATTTAGAGATAAGATTTGTTTCTTATTTTTAGGATATGTTCTCTCTATAAAAAGAGTCTTCCTATTGTAATCTCTTGCGTTTAGCAATAATATTTCCCATTATCTCCAAAACTCCTCTCCTCTCTCTCTCTCTTCTCTACATAGCAGCCAGCCACCATAACAGCCGGTCAACCTTAGGCAGCTGGCCTCCCTCAACCAGCCATCGGTTGCCGCTCTCTCTCCCTGATCTCATGTGGACAACCCCTGTTGGGCTGTTTTCGCACGTTCCAAGGGAGCCCCCATGCTGTACATGCGCAATTCTTGACAGATACAAAATAAGGGTCCTCAAGGGATGACCTGAACCATTACACTCCTACAAAAATAAGTAATTGCATGCAATTATTATCTCCTTTCTGTACCCTATAAAAAGGCACCCATGTACCCTTGTAACCATTAAGGGATAGTGCACTCTTAAGGGTTAGATCCCTTCCTAAACATATATCATACCAATGGAACTGAGTCACCAACTTGTGTTTGGTGGGCACCTAGATATCTTTCTATTTTCCTACTTTTACGTTTCCCGTATCATATAAATTGTTTGGTGACCTTCAGGACCTCGACGATGGCCTCTGAGGTCCATTAGTTAGTTAGTGTTGTAAAATTTAACGGCGTTGGACTTAAAAGTAATGAAAATTAATATTTTTCCCTCAAATTTTTTACTCCCCCTCCCCTTTCCCCCTGACCCTCCTTCCATCTTCCCCCTCCACCTTCCCTTTACAGACCTCCTCCTCCCTTACCCTCCAATCTTGCCACCCTCAGACCCTCATTGGATCCCTCTTCACCGTCACCTCCTCCCTACGCACTCTCTCCACCACCTGCCTCCACTCTTCCCTCCCCTGCCACCTTCTTCCTCCCTCCTTCCACCTTCCTCATTTCTCGTCCGCCTTCCCTCCACAGCCTCCTCTTCATAGGGATGCCCTGCCCTACAGGTCCAACTCCACTAGGAACTGCCTCACGCCCCTTCCACCGCGTCGCAGCAGAACTACTTCACCACCACCACCTCCCTTGCCAACACACCCCTATAAATGCGTCCATTCCCTTATCAACTTGCCCTCCCCTCACCTCTATAACAATCGACGTCAACTTCTTCTCACCCTCCTCTTTCTTCCCACCACCATCGACATCCAGGTCATCGACATCAACCACCATCACATTCTCAAGCTCCTTTAGTGCCTTCTAGTGAACACGTGACGCCCGTACTCCCACAACACCAGCAGAGAAGGCAATAGGTTGTAGTGCTCGTCAGCATCCCCTTCCTGATGCTCCACCCAAAGCTCATCGTGTTGCGTCGTCCTTGTTGCAATGGGAGTTCCTGGCAGTCTTCGAGGTTGCATTGCGAGAGTTGAGTCCCCAAAGCCAAGAGCTTGGTTGCGAGAGCTTTGATTGGCTAAGAAAAACCTCTTCCTTTGTACTCCGACTCACATCACTCCATTGGGGCCAACTCCTCATCATCCTCCATCGCCCCTCCACCACCGCGCCACCCCCCCCACCCCCCCCCCCCAACCAAAGAGGAAAAGGTGGAAGTGTTGAAGCTCCACACACGGATGCGATGGTGCTTGATTGGCTCCTTGGTGGCAACACAAAAGCTAACATGCATCTCTAGGTTGAAGATGGTAGAGAGGTTGAGTACAACAAAGGAGGTGGAAGAGGTGGGAGGAGGACATGTGGAAGGAGGAAGAAGAAATGGGTAAAAAAAAAAAGTCATAAATTTTACTATTTTTAAATTCAAGCCCATTAAGTTTAACAATACTAATTAACAAGGCGTAAATTGAGAAAATGATGTGACTTTTGTCTTGGTGTTTAAGTTAAAACTCTTAATACAATGGTAAACATGCAATATAGGATGTTTCTAGCAGCATCGGTATAAAAGTTCATTTTTTTAATATGGATCTTTACCTAAATGTCATTGTAAAATTTTGATATTATATAATTATCATCACAACTTTCACGTGGAATAGATGTCACCGCAAAGTAAATTATTTAAAGAAAAAGTCACTCAAATTAAGTGCTATTCAGAGAATCTACTGCTTTCAACTAAAAAACATTAACAAATTATTGTCTTTGCCCTAGCTATTATCATAATCCCAAAAAAAATCATTATATTGCTTTCCTACATCCCTGTTCCGCTATTCACCTCTCTAATTTTGCTACCAACCCCATTATTTTTCTCTTAAACTTAGCACCGTGGATCTGATATATCTCAATAAACTCATGCAATACTCTCAAAGAAAACCCTTTATCATCCATTTGCCCCCTCTATCTTTTTTAATTTTAGACACAATTAAGTGTGACTGATATCTAACCTCACATTAATAGAATTGCATTGTTGCTAAAAGAGGCATATTTAAAGGAACATATGTATAACATGAAGTTTACAGAGTCATGTGTATAATACAAAAAAAGGTTTTAATAGAATTTATATAATAAACCCCTTAAATTCAGTTATGGCCCTGTGTAGGCATTAATCGGGCTGGTAACACGGATAGCAGTACTACTGCAGTAGTACATAAATCACAAATTGGAACAGCAAAGAAAACATTTTGTGAGGAGTCCTTTCCAGTCGTACCAAAATGTCTCAAGAAACGTTTTCCAACGTCACAAACTAATTGGCGTGGTGAAACCAAAAACTCGGGGATCTTTTTCACATGGATCAAGTTATGAAAGATGTAGGCAAACGAATCCATCGAAAAGGGGATCGAGAGAGAACATATGAATTACCCCGTGTTTTAAACAAATGTCCCTGGCGCGCACCAGCAACGCCTCCGAAAGTTTCCTCTGATGCTCTTGCAGCGACTGGATCAGCTCCGGGGCTAACAGAACCATAACAAATAACCAATGCATTAATAGAAGTTGAGGAGTGTATAAGATTGTAGAGGGGCGATCCCCCCAACATAGCCAATCCCTCGATCAAGATACTCCACGGGTCTATCTAAAAGGAAAGGAAAGGAAAGGAAAGGAGAGGAAAAGAGAGGAGCGGCCGTAACTGGCGGTCATGTGAGTGAACATACGGGCAGAGCCATAGGTGGCGGCGGGGACGTGGCTGAGGTTCGTTACGGGCTGCACGTGGAGGACCACGAGCGGCTGCGCTATGGATTCGCGGAGGTGGTCGACCGCCCACAACAAAGCGTGGTAGCTAAACTCGCTCTCGTCTATCGTCACCATCACTTTCTTCTTCTCCTCTACCGCCGATGACGCCATCGTTGCCGCCTCTCCTCTCGTTCCCTGTCCTCCTTCCAAGCCGACCGATCGAAGGGGGACGGCTCTTCGCTATTTCAATCCCGAGCGTGTTGTAGTTGGAGTCAAGCGGAGAATAGAGGTGGTGTCACGATCAGTCACCTCAACTTAGATCTGATCCTCCACTTGGCACGGACCACGTCGGAGTCGGATTGGGATCTTCGTAGCGGACGCAGGTCTGTTTCATCGCGACCCCCACACCGACAAGGGAGTGGAAATGGATAGAGTTACGCAGCATGAGGAGAAATTTGCTGGATGAGGTAATTAGGGATTGAAACCTATATTAAAATCGTGAATTCAAGAGAAGATTTTGTACGGACTTATTTTTGAGTTAAATTAGTCTTTACTCGACAATTTTACTGCACTACACACACAACAAGCAAAAGACAATTGATATTATAAGAAAATCATCTTCCCTGGCCATGAGTTTTGATTGGTAAAGATGATTTTTGTAGAATATCTTTGTCGTAAAGACAAGCATGCTTGGAGATGTCTAATAAAATCATATTTAGTGGTCAAGAGTTTGAGGGAAACTTGTGACTACTAAATACAATTTTATCATAATATCTTTTTTTTATAAAGTAGTTTGTCACGTCCCAAAACTCAAATCCCAAAATGAGGGTCGGAGTCCCGAGGAATGGAAAAGAAAGAGGTGCTAATTTATTTAATTCGGGTTGTACCTAACTAAGTCGAGCTAAAAAGAGTTCCATTGACGACATAAAATGGAAGAAAGTACGAAAAGAATGGCACATAATTGATATAGGAAAGCAATAACAAAAGCATAAAATGTACATGTTAACAGAGTACACACAAACTTTCGCAGCGACAAATGCCGTACGTCGACGACCCGCTATGACAACCTGAAATTAGGTCACAAAGTAGCCAATCGACTTAGCAGGAAACAATCATCTATTGTATCTCAACCAAACAAGATAGTGTACAGTTTCATTTACTAGCTAGTTCCTAGCCCAAACTCACACTCTAGGTTCTAGTTTCTCGAACCCTACATGGTACGACCAATCACCTTTGTCCAGTAACCCATTAACAAGTTACCCAAGTTCTTTCCACGATTTTGTATAATAATTTATTCCTTCACTCGCTTCAATTATCAAATTCTGGAAATCATCCCTCTCTACTAGAGGAGATTGAGACGCATCCTTTCCTTTGAATCCCAACCTGATAGTCTCGCCCTGGCCAAGGGAGAGATTAGCAGTCTATTAATCGTTTAGAAAGTTGTGTCTGTTCTCGATGAATCGACAACGTTGCTGACCTCAGTCAGAAGAGTCGAGCCTTTTGGTAGCTACCCAAGCCTATGGCTTGTGATCATGAAACATGAGCCCAAACGGTATCCAACAAGGACTAGTCATAGAATAAACCAAATCATTATCGCAAGATTGGCCAAAATTGCTGAGCCACACCAATGCTCCCGCTAGGAGCAGCTCCCTATAGGAGTGCAGTCTTCGGGTGTGCCCTCTCAATCCACCGTCAGATAAGATCTCAACAATCCATCCAAGTAGCCCGGCCTCTCCACACATGCGGGCACCTAGTGAGCCTCTTGCTCGAGTACCTTCACATCGAGTTAGATTCGGGTACACCCAAGTACCAAACACCAATGACAGTCCCAAGGCTTGTCATTGAACCTAGGAACCTTTCCTGTTCCGAGGCAAATCTCCTTGGTAACCTCTTGCTACCACAACAGCTTGGATCTTCTACCCTAGTAGTGAACCCGTGGTTCACCAAGTCCAAGGGTACAACCTTACGAGCTCACCTAATTGACTTACCATCTCATTGACTTCATTTGGGTTCCATGCCTGGAACATAGTCCTAAGGACCTAGTGGATCTCCTGGGGTCTTACTCAAGACCTTAGGATCCAAGCATTTCCTCTTATTAGACTTGGATCGAGTCATAAGTGTCATCTCGTGAGATTCAAGCCATTACTCAGTCAATTCAGTTTGCTTTTAATGTGTTTAGGGAGCTTCATGCTCAAATTATAGGTGTGCACACACACACAAACACCCACACACATGCTTCACCCCTCTAGGGTTTATTGCATTTTTCCCATTCATCCCTATCCATTGGGGTACCTGCTAGACTCCCAATTATGTTCTAACATTACATGGGATTTCCGATATCAGAATAACACACTCTCAAGACAATTATTACGTTTGACAAACTATCAAACATCAAGGACCTACTCCCTATCATTAGTACACTCAAATAGCATACATCTGTTATCAGGTAATCCTAACCTATCGCTAGGTCAAGATGCTTGTCCAAACCAAGACTGCAAAACCTGCCTTTCGTTCCCGAAACCCAGGTTTTGCACCACCAAGATCCTTTGTAATAAAGACCACTAGTACACGCACACGTGTCTGTAAAATGAACCTACGAGATCCTTGATCTCAAAGTTCTAACTTCAGCCCTTAGCCAGGTTAAGCCAAATTTTATCCTTCTTTAGAGTTCAATGTTGAAGAACGAATACACCTGTACCCATCCTACCCATAGGCACCGGGGTTGGGCACCTTCTTCACCCACCAAGTTATAGAGTAATGACTTGAGCCGGACTCGTTTATCTAAATAGGTCATTCTAGCTCGCATTCGCAACGTCGGTTTTAAATGTAGAAACGGATATGAGTCTGAGTGTCGAACACAAGGAGGTGTGAAATCAGCTTTTTCTGTCACTTTGTTGTCATGGAAATGGCGGGTTTTGCTTGCACACGAGAAAATGCGGGAGAGAAAAGAGAGTAAGAGAGAAAGAGAGAGAGAATAGGGTTAGAGTCTTTTGATCACAGCATTCATGCAAATTAAGATAAGAAAAGCCCGGTAAAAAGAGAGAGACAATAGTTATATAAAAAATGACATCATTTAACATGCAACTTGAGTTTTACAGATACAACAATAGCTAAATGCTTAAACAAAAGTAAAGTAAAGCTAGAGTAAAGGGAGAGAGAAGGGGGAGAAGGCGAGGTAGCCACGGCAGTGGAGGAGGGCTCCATCGACAGCTAGTCAACTCCGGCAAGTACAAAGTGTGCTAAGGGAAGCTAGGAGTGGGGTAGAAGAATTGCAAGTGTATCCAATGCCTTTACATGGGTAGTTGGAAGGGGTTTATATAGGAAGAAGGGGTTTCTAAATTAAGTAGGGGCTTTAGCGACGTCTAGGACGTCACTAAAACCGCCCCAGAAATGTCGATGAAGGCCCCTGCCCGTGGTCTTCCGCGCACGCATGTTCTTCCTCCCGCACAATCCGTGTGCGCACCTTGAGGGCTGTCCGATCAAAGATCGGATGATCGAGATTGTGCGTAGAGCGTGCTTGCGAATCGCTTGTTGAGACACGCGCTCCCGATCGCTTGCATCTGTGAGCGCCACGTAGCGCTATCTCCGCCATCCGTACACTCATCGATGGTCCAATTTCTCTTGTGCGTTCCTTCGCCTCGGATTCGATATGCGATGCGGTTCGATCTTGCGTCGGATGCATGGGGAAGGAGCGTCAATCGCTGCGCTGCATCCCACTGATGGTTGTGAAGAATTTGTGCTCAGCTGCTGCCAGCAGTTGGATGAAGATCCAACGGTCGGATCTTTGTGCTGGGTCTCGGTGATGGTAGAGAGCGAGGGTGATGCGTGGCTCTCAGCCGTCCGATCAAAGATCGGATGGCTTAGAGCGTCTCTCCGTGGTGCTGTACGGTGAAGGCGTGCTGCGGGAGCTGTTCTCGGCCATCCGATTGAAGATCAAACGGCTGAGATTCATCTTGCGGATGATGGAGGAAGCGGGGCGGTGGCTTGTACGTGCTAATCTCGTGCCACATGGTAGCTTTGTGGCCGTTGATCATTATATCAATGGCCAGAACTTCTTGGGCTAGTTGCGGGAGCTTCAAATGTCGGATTTGGTCAATTTTGAGTCCGTTGGACTCCGTTCGTCGTTCTAAATCCATCCGTGCGGTCTTATCACTCATCTGAGGCCTATTTTGACATGAACTTGTACAAATGACCATTAATATTGATTTATAAGCAATCTCAATGTGCAATGCATGTAATGCTCCCATGCCCATTTATGATGTATTATTTGTGCATGTTACCCTTAAGATAAACTACGATTGATAGAATTATCGCCACAAAATGTAGAGTTATCATACCCCCATGCTCATTCTTTGCTAGTCCCTAGCAAGGTTCATCCCAGCCATTACTCTTAGTCAGAATTCAGGAATTAATTACTTAGACATTTTGTTACTTGTCAATAGGAGGAAATATACCAAGAGCCTGATCTACAGAGACTAAACAGTGCCCGGGTGTTTGCCAAAATATGAATTGCCCAAATCCTCGCTTCAAGGCATACATATTTTTTTTCTTTTTCATCTCTTCTCATTTTTTTTGGATTTTTGGAGTTGAGAATGTGTCAATAACTTTTTACAGCTACCCAACCCACCCAAAACTCGAAAAAGACTCTAAGTGCTAAGCATCTTGGTGTGAAGATCGTGATAGACTCACTTAACGGTAATTCAGACAGACTTTGAGTTTCCACGCCCCTAGGTGACTAGAAAAGGAAGTGTTTGCCTGAAAGTGTATCTGTCCGATTAGTAGCTTTCTCCCTACTTTTATTTTATCTGGGGTCAACACAAGGGTGTTTCTAGTGTATATCTCCCCGGATTACTCTACTTCCCCGCTTCTTAAGTGTTTTGGATTTTTTTGTGCATTTAGTGAACTGGGCTTTGGGCAACCAGCCAATGGGTTGTTACCCACGACCACCTACCAGCCATACTCGTGCGATGAAGTGTAGCTTATTTTATTCTTTTCTTCTTCCCCCCCCTTTTTTTTAGTAGGTGGCTTCCCTGATCTCAAGTTTACCTAAAGGCAATAAGAGAAAAAAAAGTGGTCCTGTGGCTGGGCTCTGGACAACAAGCCAATGGGTTATTACCCACAACAACTTGCCAGTCATATCACCCCAGAAGGTTCATTAGCTACCCAATTTCTGTCAGAATCTTCGAGTGAGTCAGTGCAACAATGTGTGCAAATGCTTAGACTAAAAGTCCCTCCGAGTTAGAGGGTGGGTTGATAAGCCGTATACTAATCACCCTATTTTATTGATGAATTAAAATAAATTAAGATTGTGAGAATTCGAGGTTAAATCCATATTTTAACGGACACCATGGCTGATTGAGCCTGAAGGCTTGAAAAGTCTAAGTGTTTAGATTTTTTCATATTATTTCCCACTGTTGACAAGTTCCTAATGCCTAAGTTTTGCTTCCTAAATTCATCATTTTTTTAAATTTAATTTAATTTTATTCTATTCAGACTGATAAAATGAACTCAAAACATGCAAATTACCACCCCCCCATACTTAAGTTGGACAATGTCCCCATTGACAAATAATTTGATGCAAAGGGGGTTCAGAAAGAAGTCACTTGAGTGATGCCGTATACCTGATCAGTCTGAATCTTCTGGGTTGCCTCCCAAGAAGCACTAAGTTTAATGCCTCCAACTGGGCAATGTTTCGTGTCAACCCTCGATGAGGGTGACAACCTCCTTTGGGGAAACACGGGCAAGGAAATGCTTTAATCTTTGACCGTTTACAGTGAAGGTGTGCCCAGTGTTTAGATCTGCAATGTCAACCGGCCCATTGGAAAAAGGTTTGACCACCTGATATGGTCCTGTCCACTTGGATCCGAGCTTCTCGGGAAAAAGTTTAAGTCGAGCATCAAAAAGCCAGACTTGCTGGTTAGGCTCGAAGGTCTTTCTATGGATGAGTCGGTCGTGGACGGCTTTCATCTTGTCCTTGTAAAGTCGACTGTTCTCAAACGTGTCCCGACGAATTTCCTCGAGCTCGAAGAGTTGGAGCGTCCTTTGTTCACCAGCTAACTGAGAGTCCATGTTACACTGCTTAACAACCCAGTAAGCCCAATGTTCCAATTCGATCGAAAGATGGCAAGCTTTGCCAAAGACCAAGTGATGCGGCAACATGCCTATAGGGTCTTAAAAGTGGTCCTGTATGCCCACAGGGTATCATCTAGTCGTGTGGAGTAATCCTTCCTATCAGGTCTCATAGTCTTTTGTAGAATATTCTTAATTTGCCTATTGGAGACCTCAGTCTGCTCATTGGTTTACGGATGATACGAGGTGGTTATGCGGTGAGTAACCCCGTATTTTCTGAGTAGGGCACAGAACTGGGCGTGGATAAAGTGACTTCCGCCATCACTGATCATGGCCTTCAGTATTCCAAACTGAGAAAAGATGTTTTGCTTAACAAAATCCATGACAGCCTTATGGTCACATCTGTGAGTGGCGACAGCTTCAATCCATTTTAAGACATAGTTTACTGAGACTAAAATGTACTCAAAGCCGTTGGATGGTGGGAAGGGGCTCATGAAATCGATGCCCCAAACGTCGAAGATCTCGATAATCAAAATGAGCTGGAGGGGTATCATGTCTTTTCTGATCATGGTCTCTAAAGTCTGGCAGCGAGAGCAAGTCTTCTCAAAGTTGTGTGCGTCCTTGAATAAGGAAGGCCAGTAAAATCCGGACTGCAAAACCTTTGCAGTCGTCTTCTTCCCCAAAAAGTGGCCACCACATGCTTGGTCATGACAAAAGGATAGCACACTTTGAACTTCTTCCTCGTGAATACACCTCCTGATAATCTGGTCAGCACAGAGGTGAAACAGCATGGGATCATCCTAGAAATAATGCTTAGCTTCAGTCAAGAACTTATTTCGGTGCTGTCTGGATTAGCTGTGCGGGGTCTATCCTACTACCAGATAGTTGACAAAGTCGGCATACCAGGGTGGTTTCCTTTCGTGCACAGCCAGAAGTTGTTCATCAGGAAAGGTATCAGTCAAGAGCAAGGAGGGCCCAATGTGGTCCGGGTGGAGTATAGACAGGTGATTGGCCACGACATTCTTGGACCCGGCTTTGTCGTGAATTTCCAGGTCAAATTCTTGCAAGAGCAGGATCCATCTGATAAGCCTATGTTTAGCGTCCTTTTTGGCCAACAAATGCTGGATGGCCGAGTGGTCTGTATAAATGGTCACATGGGATCCTAGGAGGTAAGATCAGAACTTTTTGAGTTCAAAAACTAGGGTGAGCATCTCTTTCTCTATGACTGTATAGTTCCGTTGGGCCTCATCCAATGTCTTGCTCACGTAGTAGATCACCACGGGTTTCTTTTCTTGTCTTTGTCCCAGGACTGCATCGATGGCAAAGTTTAATGCATCACACATAATTTCAAAACCCTGGGACCAATCCGGGGGCCATATCACAGGTGCGGTGGAGATTGATTCCCTGAGGGTGTTGTAAGACTGGATGCAATCAGGTGTCATGTGAAACAGGGTGTCGTTGGCCAGAAGGTCAATCAAGGGTTTAGAGAGTTTGGAGAAGTCTTTAATGAACCTTCGATAAAAACCAATGTGTCCTAGGAAAGATTGGATTTGCCGGACTGAGCTAGGTGGTGGAAGTTTGGAAATCAGATCAACCTTAGCTCGATCCACCTCAATGATCCTATGCGATACGATGTGCCCGAGGAAAATCCCTTCTTGAACCATGAAATGGCTTTTTTCCCAGCTCAAAACCAAGTTAACCTCAATGCATCGCTTCAGGATTTCTCCAAGTTGCTCAGACAATGGTCGAATGAGTTCCCAAACACTGAGAAATCATCCATAAAGACCTCCAGGTATTCACCCACCATCTCTGGAAAGATGGCTAGCATGCAACGCTGAAAGGTAGTGGATGCATTGCATAACCCGAATGGCATACAATGGAATGCGAATGTGCCATACGGGAAAGTGAATGTGGTCTTCTCTTGATCTTCGGGAGCAATCACGACTTGGTCGTATCCTGAGTATCTATCCAGGAAGTAAAAATATTTCTGCCCTACCAATCATTCAAGAATTTGGTCAACGAATGGTAGAGGGAAATAATCTTTCTTGGTTGCCTCATTGAGCTTCCTATAATCAATGCACACCCGCCATGCAGTGGTCGTGCGGGTAGGGATGGATTCGCCATGCTAATTGGTGACAACAGTGGGCCCGGCTTTCTTGGGGACCACTTGAGTGGGGCTCACCCAGGGGCTATCGGAGATTGGGTAGATGATGTCAGCGTCAAGCCACTTGATGATTTCCTTTTTAACGACCTCTCGCATATTTAGGTTTAATCGTCTCTACATCTAACGGGAAGGTCGAGCCCCATCTTCTAGATAGATCTTGTGGGGGCAATAGGTGGGGCTAATTCCTTGCAAATCCGAGATTGTCCATCCAATGGTTGCCCAATGTTCTGATAGGGTTGTAGTCAACCTGAGTTCCTGATCCTTGGTTAGATGGGTGTTGATAATCACCAGGAAGGTCTGGTCAGGTCCAAGGAAGACGTACTTTAGATTTTCGGGTAGCAGCTTCAACTCGGGTGTGGGTGGAACAACACTCGATGGGTAGGGGAAAGGCAGGAGTTAATCTGCATCAATCTTCTCGAACGGTGGTTGCTGATGGTAATCAGCTCTACAGAGGTCAGCGTGCACAGACGGGGATGGGCTAGAACAGTCATCACAGGGTTGGGTCTGATGGTCTGATACAGAACTAAGGGTGAGGCATTCCTTAACTAGAGGCTCCACGGGATCGTGCTCCTCAATCCAGTCGTAATCAAAAGACTTAGTCACCCTGAAGATATCTAACTGCATCTTCCTATCTTCGAAGGCGATTTCCATGCATCCCGTGTCACAATCGATGTTCGCCTTAGCCGTAGCTAAAAAAAGGTTTGCCCAGGATGATGTGTGTGTTTTGTAGCTGTCTGGGGACTTCCATGTCGAGCACCAAGAAGTCGACTAGGAAGTAGAAGTCCTTGACCCAAAAAATTACGTCCTCGACAACCCCCTTCAGGGTCTTCATAGATCGATCAGCCAATTGGATGGTCACAGGTGTGGACGTCAATTCTCCGAATCTGAATTGGTGATACAGGGTTGTTGAGATCAGATTGATCGAAGCACCTAAGTCCAAGAATGCTCTATCAAATGTCATGTCCCCGATATTACAAGATATCAGGGGTGCTCCTGGGTTTGTTCATTTGAGCGGAAGGTTGCTCGATATCATGGAACTCGCTTACTTTAAGAGCACAACCTTCCTAGGTGCTTGGGGTCGTGGCTTATGCTTCGGCTTACAGCCATCCTTTAGGAACTTAGCATAAGCCGGAATGTGCTTGACTGCCTCAAGGAGTGGGATATTAATCTGAACCTGCTTGAAAATTTCCAAAAGCTCCTCATTTTCCGCAACTGCTTTCTTTCTCTTCCTCTTCTCCAAGGCCTCGAGATATGGTGTCTAGATTTGAACTGGGTCAGTTATCCAGGTCCTTGGGTGTTTCTTGCTTGTCTTTAGAGTAGGGTATCTCAAGGAGTAAGGTCACGGGAGGAGTCAGCCACTTGGGATCCTAGGTTTTAGTGCCGCTTCTCAAGGTCACCGCATTTGCAGAGGCATTGGGACCATGGGTTGATCCTTGAGAAGAAGAGGAAGAAGAAGCACCAAACCCAAGTGGTGTTTGTGGGGCAGGCTGGATCATGTGGGCCTGCCCGGGATTGCCTTGGAACCCTTGTGAATTGGGGACTCTGTTAATCATGTTTTGTGGGTTTGGCTATGGCTGAGAAGGAAGGGATCCCTATTGTTTACAATCCAACAGCTGGCTCAATTGTCCCTTCACTAATGTCATTTCCTCCTGGTGTTTCTGGTTCATGTTAGCCATCATTTTCATCAAGGTGACCATTTGGTTTTGTGGGGGAGGGGTCGCCCTATTCGGATTATAGGGGAGTCTAACCAGTGGACCTTGCTGATAGGAGGGTGGGTTTGGCTGATGGTTTGGCCTGGGCTGGTTCTAAAATTGATTCGATTTCTGGTTCGTCCAAGCGAAGCTTGAGTGATTACGCCATTCGGCATTGTAGGTGTTGGAGAAGGGGTCAGGTTTGGAATAACTTTGGATAGCCTGGACATCTTCAAAGATAGAAGGTGCCGAGGGGGAGGGAAGAGAATAATTAGGGGTTGAGGGAGCAAAGGTCCCTCCCTGGAATATGGTCAAGGATTGTTCCAGGTGCATTTGGCTTAATGGCTGAACTAGGTCGACATTGTGAGTTCCCTTTGCTAGGGAGAGAGTTTGTAGCGGGTTCCTGGTTTGGTTTAATAGCTCATCTATCTTCTTTTCCACCAATTCCACTCGATCCAACTTCTTGGCAATAATATTCATGTCAACCATTCCAGAATTTGCTTGTACCTAATAGATCCCACCACGGGGTTGACTAGATCGACTGAACTAGGTCATGGAGGCATTGTTGAGCGAATTTTCGCTCATATCAAATGCTCTTTCCTCGTCTTTGTTCAGAAAGTTTCCTCTGCATGAGTCATCGACAAAGTTCCGAAAGTTGCTGTCTAGACCATGGTAGAAGATCTGGGCCAATTGCCACCTTGGAACCTCATGGTGTGGGCATTTCCTCAATAATTTGTTAAATCTCTCCCATGCCTCATGGAATTGTTCCCCGCCTTGGAGTGTAAAGGTGGTAATGGCTCTTCTAAGGGCATTGGTCTTTCCTATGGGGAATAATTTCTTTAAGAATGCATGCTTCAGTTCTTCCCAGGTGGAGATAGGTCTTCCTAAAGTTCTAAGCCAATGAGATGCTTTGTCTCAGTGAGAAGGGGAACATCTTAATCAAAACAATGTCTAAGCTGACGTTCCTGGGCTTGATAGTCTGGGCCAATCCGGTCAAGGTCCTCTAGGTGTTGGAAGGGGTCCTCATTTGAGCTCCCATGGAAGTGGCCTTGAATCAAGCTCAGGACATTAGGTTTTAGCTCAAAATCATCTCCCCCTTCAGGGACCCTAAGATGTGGTTCGATCCGAATAGCAGATGGATCGTAAAAGTCATAGAGGGGCCTAGGTTGGTTCTAGAATTGTGGTGGATCAAGTGGTGGTTGCCCCTACAGGTTCTGCAACAAGTGTATGGCTTGCATGATAGTGTGGATCTACTACTGCTGAAGCTAGTGGTTTGCATTAATCTGGGCTTGGATGACAGCCAACGTATCTAGTGGAGGTTGGTCCTCAACCTCATCTACTTTAGGTTCGACCATATCTCTAGCAAAATCAAGTCTCCCCCGGGTTTCCCGCCTCAAAACAAATAGCTTGGGATGAAGTGATCGTCTCCCGTGCATACACTATAGAAGAACAGGGAGGGATGCAGAGAGAAATAGATGCGAGAAGCGTGTGTGCTCAAACAAGCAGACAAGGCTAGTCCCTATAGTGTATTCCTTAGCGGACCTAGAAATCTCAAAAGGAACAATCAAGTCTGTAGGCACATATCCGCCCTTCCCAAGGCTAATCTGGCCAGGTTGATTACGAGGGGACTGTAGGGAAGGTTCTTCCTTTGGCTTGCGCTGCTGGTTCCGTCGACCCCACAACCACAGTCGTTTAACACTTCCCCACAACCTAGTCACCAGATTTTACAAAGGGAATGAAGGTCAAGTGCCTAGCAACCGAAATCACGCCTTTCGAGACTTAAACCAGTCTTGCCTAGGGCACGTCTACTCTGTTTAATGTGCTCTTAGGTTAGTGCTTGTGCTCAAGACATGTGATGAGGCATTGATTGGGGTGGTGCCTCTTAGTTATCCGATTCAAATGTGTGTGCACCTAACAAGACATGGTTTTCAAGCAAGGATTTAAGATGTAGTGTCTTTTAATGTTTGTCCTTACTTTATTGTCTTTTATGGTTGAAGTGCCTTGGTGTTTTCAAACAAGTTTCAAGTGGGCACGCCAAGTTTTACACACAACGGGTGAGAGTGAATTTCCTTTAAAGTGAGGAGGCTATAGAAAACAACCCTAATGTTCTCATCCTACTGTTCATGCAATCTACTAGATGAGTCAATTTTAAGATGAGTGATTCGACCCAAGTCAAGTCATGGTGGCTTCGCTAACATCACTCAAAAAGAAAAAGAACACTCCAAAGAGATTATGTCTTTAAGAATGTTAGAGTGTATTTTTTTTGTTGGGTGATGAGTTTAGGATGTAGATCAAGCAATCATTCACCATGCCGATTTTTTTCTGATTTTAATTTTTTTTAGATTTTTTAGGCAAGCAAACAACCACGGGTAGAGAGATACTCATAACCGATCTTTGCTACGTTCACTCCATCTCCACCATCACGAGTCGCGCTCCTTTGCCACTCAGGCGTCGAGTTCCTGCAACCAATCAAGTGGAGGGAGAAAATGAGTTAGATGATGTGAGTATGGATGCAAAATGAAAGCGACAAAATAAATCCGTTGCCTCCCCAGCAATGGTGCCAAAAACTGACGTGAGCCGGACGCATTTATCTAAATAGGTCATTGTAGCTTGCGTTCGCAACGTCAGTTTTAAATGTAGAAACGGATGTGAGTCCAAGTGTCGAACATAGGGAGGCGTGAGATCGCTTTTTCCATCACTTAGTTGTCACGAAAATGGCGGGTTTTGCTTGCACACGAGAAAACGCGGGAGAGAAAAGAGAGTAAGAGAGAAAGAGAGAGAGAGAGTAGGGTTAAAGTCTTTTGATCACAGCATTCATGCAAATCAAGATAAGAAAAGCCCGGTAAAAAGAGAGAGGTAATAGCTATATAAGAAATGACAACATTTAACATGTAACTTGAGTTTTACAGATACAATAATAGCTAAATGCTTAAACAAAAGTAAAGTAAAGCTAGTGTAAAGGGAAAGAGGGGGGAGAAGGCGAGGCGGCCACGGCGGTGGAGGAGGGCTCCATCGGTGGCTCGTCAACTCTGGTGAGTACAAAGTGTGCTAAGGGAAGCTAGGAGTGGGGTAGAAGAATTGCAAGTGTATTTCAATGCCTTTACATGGGTAGTTGGAGGGGGTTTATATAGGAAGAAGGGGTTTCTAAATTAAGTAGGGGCTTTAGTGATGTCCAGGACGTCGCTAAAACCACCCCAGAAATGTTAGTGAAGGCCCTAGCCAGCCGGTCTTCCGCGTGCGCTTGTTCTTCCTCCCGCGCGATCCGTGTGCACGCCTTAAGGGTCGTCCAATCAAAGATCGGATGGCCGAGATTACGCATGGAGCGCGCTTGCGGATTACTTGCTGAGACGCGTGTGTCTGATCGCTTGCATCTATGGGCACCATGTAGCGCTATCTCCGTCGTCCGCGCGGTCATCGACGGTCCAATTTCTCTCGCGCGTGCCTTTGCCTCGGATTTGATATGCGGTGCGGTTTGATCCTGGGTCAGATGCATGAGGAAGGAGCGTTGACCACTGCGCTGTGTTTCACAGATGGTCACGGAGAAGAATTTGTGCTCGGCTGTTGCAGACCATTGGATGAAGATCCAACGGTCGAATCTTCGTGCTGGGTCTCGACGATGGTAGAGAGCGAGGGTGATGCATGGCTCTCAGCCGTCCGATCAAAGATCAGACGACTTAAAGCATCTCTCCGTGGTGCTGTGTGGTGAAGGCGTGCTGCGGGAGCCATTCTCGGCTATCCGATCGAAGATTGAATGGCTGGGATTCATCCTGCGGATGATGGAGGAAGCGGGGCGGTGGCTTGTATGCGCTAATCTCGCGCCACATGGCGGCTTTGTGGCCGTTGATCAACAAATCAACGGTCAGAACTTCTTAGGCTAGTTGTAGGAGCTCTGGATGTTGAATTTGGTCGATTTTGAGTCCGTTGGACTCCATTCGTTGTTCTGAATCCATCCGTGCGGTCCAATCGCTCATCTGAGGCCTGTTTTGACATGAACTTGTACAAATGGCCATTAGCATTGATTTATAAGCAATCTTATTGTGCAATGCATGTAATGCTCCCATGACCATTTATGATGTGTTATTTGTGCATGTTACCCTTAAGATAAACCCCGATTGATAGAATTATCGCCACAAAATGTAGAGTTATCAAGTAACAGTACTGATACTAAGCTTTGGTACCGGTACTATGCACCCACAACACAGCCACCAATAGGCCAGCTAGTACCGGTCCTAGACCCTAATACTGGCATTGGGCAACCTCAATATAATTTCCAACCCAAGCTAGTACTGGTACCGAACACCGATGTCGGTACTATGCACCAGCCACACCTTTCCAAATAATCTAGCCCATACCAGTACTGAGCATCAGTATCGGTACTAGGCATCCTCTGTCATGGCCACTGAACCCATCCAGTATAGGTACGGGTCACTGATATTGATATTAGGTGACCTCAATACCTGACTTAAGTTCCGTCTCTATCTTATGCTAAGCCAACTAGTACCGACACGGTTACCAGTATCGGTACTAGGTGGCTCCAGCATCAAGTTCCAAACCTTAAATCCCCCATTCAATTCCTCATATTCTATTATTACCAAGGTTCTTGATAGAAACCACACTCTATTATCCCAGAGTTATGCCTATTCACCAATTAGGGTTTCTATACCCTTTCCACGTTTTATATAAATTCTTGTTTAATATCTCGCATCTAGCCTTGCGGATATCTTGATAACATGGCCTGATGCATTATACTTAGGTTCACTCCATTTCTCATAAGGACTAATCATCGTAAGTCCCAATTATGCCCAAAATCCAAGTTTTTAATATTAGACACTAACATGGATTAATATATACCTTCCATTCCTCGTACCAAACAGGGATTTAACTAATTATTTTAAGTTCCCGACCCACGTGAGGAAATTCCACACACAATAAGACCACAAGCATCTTATCAGACATCCAACACAAGCGTCAGATGTCCAAGGACGTATGATACACAACCCGAACGTTCAGAGATAAAATACCAAGGAGACCTAACCCAAGCCAACAGTATTGGACATCCAAACTCTTCCTTGGATGTCCAGAGACTAGTCTAGACATCTAACTATAAGAACAGACGTCCAACAATGACTTCACACCAAAAGCCACAAACAGTTACAAACGATCTTTTGATTCCCTGGCTTGACATCCAAACGAACACATTAGGCATCCGATGCAATGTCAGACGTCTAATCGCTAGGGGCTTAGTCCTTGGAACTACAATCGAGTTGCAGGGACGTCTAACCAAGAGATCAGACATCAGGATTAGGGCTATCAGACTTCTAATGAATTTATCAGACGTCTGATAACCCCTAGAACCAAATCCCAGGTTCCAGCCAGTACCAATACTAGGCACCAATATCAATAGTGGGCACCATCAGTTGTTTCTCTTTTAGCCCAGTCAGTACCGGTACTAAACATTAAAGTCACGAAATGCGCTAAGTTTAATCAGTCGTTATAGCATGCATTTACGACATCAATTTTAAATGAAGATAATCAAAATGAGTCCAAATGTCGATCTCAGGGAGGCATGAAATTGGATTAGTTTATCGCTTTAAGGTGTCATAAGATGTTTGTTTAGTTTGCTTGTGGAAAACGAGAGAGAGAGAGAGTGTGTGTGCATGTGTGTGTGTTAGAAATTGATTACAATAACATGGTGATTACTTAGCTATGCATGGAACTCAACATGATGAAGCAATAATATATTGCACAAGTAGAAGTGTTTTACAATTACAAGGCTAGAGGAAAGCTTAAAATAACATAAAGATTAAACTAAGGTAAAGATGCGCAAAATGGAGAGGCGAGGCAGCCACAGCGGTGGAGGGGCTTCTGTCGGCGGCTCGATAACTCTGAGAGGTGTGAAGTATGCTAGGTGTATGCTAAAAGGAAGCTAGGAAGGGATGCTAAGAGATATCAAGAGATGCTCACAAATGGAGGAGGTGTAGGTGTTTTTATAGTGGAGAGGAGGTTTCTAAATCAGGCAAGGGATTTTAGCGACATCCAGGACGTCGCTATACCCCTTCCATAAGCGTCGGTGTAGGCCTCCACCCATTGGTCAACGCACACGCGCGTGCTTTCTCCGCGCAATTCGTGTTCGCGCAACATAGGTCGTTCGATCAAAGATCAGATAGCTGAGATTGCGCTTCGTATGCTTCTTCAGATTGTGTCCCATGCACATTGGATGGCACATGTTGGGGCATGTTATTGCGCGCATTTTGCTCACCTCCATCCAATGTGCGAGATGTGGCTGCGCCGTGGTATCACGACTGTCCACTCCACATCTACAGTCCGATTTTGTCGCGTGCATTTGATGCGTCGCGAAGGCTTGATCGCGCATCCGGTGCATGAGGAATTGAGGCACGACCGATGTGCCATGGCCACGTCTTGGTCGAGTTTGGTGCATATGCCCACGGGCCCTCAGCCATCCGATCAAAGATCAAACGGCTTAGAGCACTTGATGAAGCGATTGCTGGAGAGAGAGTGGTGGCTGTGAGCGTGTGATCGTGCAACACGTGGCTGGCTTTGGACTATTGATCATCAAATCAACGGCCAGAGCTTGTCGGGCTTGTTGTAGGAGCTACGGAGGTCGGATTGAGGTGATTTTGAGCCTGTTGGACTCCGTTCGTCGATCCAGATCCATCTATGCGGTCCAATTGCTCATCTAAGACCTGTTTCATTATGCACTTGTACACAGGGCCATTACGCATTGATTATAAGCAATTTAAATGTAGCATTCACATAATATGCATGTATTACTTCCGGATCATTATAACATGGTATCAATGCATATGTACCTGTGATATTGACTCTAATTAATATAATTAACAATAACAATTGTAGAGTCATCATTCCCCCATGCTCATCCCTT
Organism: Thalassia testudinum; assembly: GCA_037157565.1. Taxonomy (NCBI): domain Eukaryota; kingdom Viridiplantae; phylum Streptophyta; class Magnoliopsida; order Alismatales; family Hydrocharitaceae; genus Thalassia; species Thalassia testudinum. The sequence goes on along the minus strand of JAZHRO010000015.1, from coordinate 41,458,097 downwards.
GTTAGTCCCTAGCAAGGTTATCCTAAATTCTATTTACAACTAAAATTAAGAATCGATTGCTCAAGCATAAGTTACTTGTCAAAAGGAAATTTCTATAAAGAACCTAACCTAACGAGACTCAACAACGCCTAGGTGCCTGCTAGAATGCAGACCGCCCAAGTTCTTATTGTATTTTATATTGAAGCAAATAAATTTTTTTCTTTTCACCTTTTCTATTTTTTTTGGATTTTTGGAGTTGAGACTTTCGAGGTAACTTTTTACGGCTACCAAACCCACCCAAGACTTGAAAAGAACTCTAAATGCAAGCATCTTAGCGTGAAAATTATAATAGACTCCCTCAACGATAATTAAAACAGACTTCGGGTTTTTACACCTTTAGGTGACCTGAAAAGAAAATACTGCCTAAAGGTGCATCTGTCTGACCGGTAGCTTTCTCCCTACTTTTATTTTGTGTGGGGTCAACACAAGGGCGAACCCAGTGTATATCTCCCCGGATTGTTCTACTTCCCTATTTCTTCCTTAAGTGTTTTGGAATTTTTGTACGTTTTATGAGTTGAGATCTGAACAAATAGTCAGTGGGCTGTTACCCATGACAACTTGTCAGCCATACTAGTGCGGTAAGGTGTAGCTTATTTCTTTTCTCCTTTTTCTATTTTTTCTATTTCTTTTCTTTTTCTTTTTCTTTTTCTTTTTTTTGCTTTTTCTTTTTTTTTTTCTTTCTTTTTTTAAGTAGGTGGCTTCCCTGATCTAAAATTTACTTAAAGGCAATAGTAAAAGAGAGTGATCCTATGTCTGGGCTCTGGACAATCAATTAATGGGTTGTTACCCACGACAACTTGCTAGCCATATGACCCTAGAAGGTTCATTAGCTATCAAATTTCTGTTAGAATCGCCAAGGAGTGAGTCAGTGCAAAATATGTGCAGATGGTTAGACTAAAAGTCCCCCTGAATAAGAAGCTAGGTTGATAAGTTGTATACTTATCACCATACTTTATTGATCAGATTAATATAAATTAAGGTGGCGAGCACTCGAGAACAAATCCATATTTTAGTGAACACCCGGGCTGATTAAGCCAAAAAACCTGAAGAGCCTAAGTATTCAGGTCCGTAACGTATCATTCCCTACCATTGACTAGCTCCTAATGCTTAAGTTTTCTTTTCCTAATTTTTTTCTTTGAAAAATAAGAAAAAACAGGTACATAAATTAGATGTTTTGCGAAGCTGACAACACTACAAGAAATCAGCTTTTTTGCGAAGGTTCAAAATCGTCGGCAAATGGTATAAAACCGTCACTAAGAACTAACGGTGAATCCCTTGTCGGCAAAGATCTTTGCCATCGGTTTTGAAAAGAACTGTCAACATATATTGAAAACCACCGCAAAGACGAACTGTCGGCGAATGTTTACCTTTGCCAAAGGTTTTGTTACCCACCAATTAGTGTAACCTTTTTCTAAAGGTTTGACAATTGTCGATAAATGTAACCTTTTACCATGGATTATATAACCGTTGATATAACTTATGGCGATAGTTTTAAATCCATTGGTAAGACATTTAGCGACAATGATAAAAACTGCTGGTAAAGATGTTGAACGTCAAGTTTCTTTTCACGACAGTTGCATAACCATCGGTGTAGAAGCTATAACATAACCTATATACCATCATATAATATAACATTCACTTAATAACATGTATATCAATCATGTACATATAAATCTATAGCATTCATATAATAACATGAAACTCACATAACATTCACATAATAACCTGTATACCAAGCATGTCTTCCATCACATAGCATTCACATAATAACATACAAACAATATAATCCAACAAAATAAAATTTAGAACACATAAAAGTTGAATATATGAAAGTATAGCATATATAAAAGTTTTAGAATATAAGTTTCTCAACATAGTTTCCACATAGCCTAACATAGTTTCCAACAACATAGATAAATCAATCTAAGGATTTACCAAACCATGTCAAGGGGACACATCATTATCGTCACAATGACAACAAAAATAAGATGGTGTATGCTCAAAAAATGTAGTAATAAGATCGAATAAGTAGTCAATCTTTTGATTTTGTTTTTCGATTAATTGTTTATGCTCCTTCCTATCTTCATGAAGTTCCTCCACTTGAGTCGCAAAATTTTCCACCTGAATTGTGAGATTGTTAAGCTACTCTTGTGACACTCCATTTTATCTACCATACCAGCTACTAATGGTGGCACCTGCTCCACCACATAGGATATGACTTGGATGCTCTTTTGGATGTATTGTCCTAAATGCATCCTCTATAGCCATCGGTGTTGATGAGCATTCACCACCACTCTCTACTGGAATCATGAGTTGTGTCATTCGTTCCTAATTAAAAAAATGTTAGTTCATATATTATTTAATATAATTTTGGAGCAAAATTATATTATCAGAAATAAGGACTTGATTTTTGTAGCACAAACAATAAATTTAGAGGCAAAAAATAAGGTGTGGGGCTGAGCCCATTTGGATGTCTATTTTTGATTTTTTTATTCCTCATAATTTATTGCAACAAACTACAAGTTTTCGATCTTTTACCCTTTTTCTTACAAGGAGATAGATTTAATGGCAGGTGACAAGGTTTGATAATAATTATTTAGCATATAATGAAAGAAATCATTCGACCAAAATACATTTACAAGAATTTTTTTAAAAAAATACAAAATAAGAAATTCTAATAAGATTTTGGAAGGTTTAAATAAGTACTAGTAGGACTAGTTTTGAATAAGAAAGTTCAAATAAAAAATAAATATCTGGAGATGCTCAAAGTAGTTATCAAAAGTCAGAGGTTATGCAAAAGGAGGAGATAGTCAAGCACAGAGAGAAGTTAAGATGCTAAGCACAGGGAAAATCTAAGTATGAGAAGAATGTGAGAAGCTAAAATCTGCATAGAAAATATCCCCAAGAAAAATCTCCTCTACAAGATTTCTATATATAAAGCATGATCAAGATTGTAGTGGAGAGCTATAGAGTATAACTTGAGAGTAGTACTTAAGATTGCTACCAAGAAAGTGATAGAGAGCTACTTTTTATCTTTACTTCTAAGCACCTTACTTCGACCTGAAAACATTCCCCCTTATAACCCCTCTTTAATCTACCATGAGTTACAATTGCAAAGGATACAAAGGTGATGGTGGCGATGGTGGAGTTTCTGAATACTAAGGTGATGGTGGTGATGGTGGAGATTTTGAATATGGAGGTGATGGTGGAGATTCTGAATATGAAAAGGAGGAAGGAGGAGGAGGGGGAGTTTTTGTTGGTGGTGGTGATGAGGAGGCAATGGTTGGTGGTGGTAAATTTGGTGGTGGTTGTGGATTAGGAGGAGGTGGAGGAGGACTTCTTGCTGCTGTTGGTGGTGATTGTAAAGGAGGTGGAGGGCTGCTTACTGCTTGTGGTGGAGGTTGTAAAGGAGGTGGAGGAGGACTACTTGTTGTTGCTACTGGTGATTGTAAAGAAGGAGGTGGAGGGGAATCATTGGAGGAAGCTGGAAGTGGGGACCCTGGAAGTTGCGATGGTGTGTTGGTGGTGGAATTGGTGGGAGTAGGTTCGACTGGTGGCCCTTCAGAAGTTGGTGGTGGTGAAGGAAATGTGGGTGTTGAATTAGATGGTGGTGAAGGGGTTCTTGCTGTAGCACTTGGTGGCGTTGCCATCTTCCCCAATCAAAGCAAAATTGTTGGTGGAGGGAAGCAAGTTCCTCCTGATTAAAGAAGCACACATGCACACACACAAACACAGCCAAATCATGCACCAAAGCTCAAAATATGTTCACTAATTAGTAATTGGACAGAACAGCAACAATAGTAGCAATAAGCTAACAAAGTTATTTAAGTTTAGATTTTATGAGCACATACAGAGAGCTCCAAAATGTCACAAAAGAGCTTTTCTTCCTTCCTTTGTTTCTGGAGCCAAGAGCAAACTTGACCTCCTGTCTTTGACGAAGATTCTCGAATTGGTGAAGTCAGATAGAAAGATGAAATTCTAATTAGCAATCTGAAAGTTTCCGAGTAGACAATGAATATTTTTCATGCATTACCTACCTAAGATAAAAGAAGAGTTAATTTCACTTTTGGTATGCCCAAACAACATCAAAATGCAGCAACAGCTTGAACTTTTTTGCTTCACTTATAATATTGAACTTTTTGCTTCATCTTATTATATTGTAATGGCTTCCATGGGCTTCTTTCCAGATCTTTGTCAGATCTTTTTGGTTGAAGTTAGATGAGGATTTTCATTCCTTCGTCATAATCCATTAAAAATAAATGAATATATATTTTATCGAGACTTTATAGTTATTACTATTGAGTGGCAAGCTCCAGCAAACATCAAACTTCTTGATCTCTTCACATCCAAATTACATGTTTTACATTCAGAACGTCCTCATATCATTGTAACTTATTATAAAAAATGCATTACCAATAGGAAGTAAGTGTGAGTTCAGACTTAGATTTGAATAACTGATGGGTGAATGAGTGTGGTACAAATGCTATACTGTATTGTTTTGGCTATGGTCAAACCCAACCAAAACCTGATCCTTTGACATCCCTACAACAACTTGGTTCCAGAGCCTTAATTGCTTGGTCAGACTATTTCTCAACTGGGTGATGCAAAAGGAAAATTCCATACGATGGAAAAGCTGGTTATGAAGGTTTATAGCCAAGCACTAAGTGAACATGCCAATAAAGCGACTAGGCTAAATTGGATAAAATTAGGCTGAAAATTAAATTTTTGATACCAAGTTGAAGCCCATTATCTAGCGGATTAGATTCAGCCCTCCTAGTAACTGATCCAAATTAGAATATCCTGTCCGAGCCTAGTCCAATTGAATCTAGTCCAATACCCAGAGAGTAAACTGGCCATTCCAGTTCCATGCAACTCTCCATTTTCAAAATATTTAGACACTGTTTGTTTCGAGGAATTGGTGCAATGGTCACTTGTTTGGTGAACTTCATCTCAAGATTATCCCATCCTAGGATAAGGAGAGCAATCCTAGGAGTATCCCATCCCACCCTCCACCCGGAATTGAATAATCCCCCCTCTTGTGATAGAATACCCCTACCTATCCTCCAAAACATCCTACAATTTGACTCATACTTCTTTCAAACACAAAAACTCTACAATCCTAAATTTATCTCACAATCCCATCACTTACAAAATTAATACCTTAAAATGGATCCCCAAAAATAAACAATACCTTAGGAGGTGAGAACATTGATTTTTGAAAAGCCTGGCTCCATCTGAACATCCCAAGCACCATCAACAATGAGAGAAGAGGACATGTCATCTTGCATAGAGGCATATGGTAGACGTTGTGTGATATTTGGCTCCTGCACCTTGCACATAGAAGAGTGTGGTCCTTGATGAAATTTATCAAACTTCAATTAATCAAACTTCACCATTCCCCTCCCTAGCTTGCTCCACACCTTACCTGAGGATGCTTACAACATTCCTAAAGAACTATATGTAGGTTGAGTTCTACTTCTAATGTGAGAAGCTTTCGTAGTTTCTAAACCCCCAATTATAGGCGGAGGTAGTGGGGATGATCATCCCCGTAACTTCTAAAATTTTTCTAAGAATTATACACCAAAACCATTATTAGGTTCCTAATGTTCGGCCCTTAAATCTAAATTTTTGCTTTGCCTCTGCTAACCACCATATCTTATGTTCTTATGCCATCCAATTTTTGAGAATAGGAACAATATGAGAAGGCAAATGAAGATTGAGGTAGTATCTACTCTATAGTCAATGAAGGAGTAAGTTTGAGGATAGTGGGGTTAAGGTCACGCTAACAATTATCCAAAATGAAAAATATTGGGTTGCTAACACCCTTCCAAAGGTATCAGCAAGTTTCCATTGTAGGTGGAATACATTTAATAATTCTTAACAAATAGGAAAATAAATAATTCACTCCAAGTTGACAAATTATTCATATAGTTATAGGTCAACAAGGCATATTTACTACATCCACAACATGAAACCTGAGGTAAGAAATTTTCTCTACAAAATCGCTAAGACTACACATATACAAATTGATTAAGAAGCATTGGGATTGGAAATTCGAGGTTAAGGATAACGATCAACTTACACGGTGAGTTTACTTTGTATCCTAAGGGGTAAAATCCAATCATTTTTCAGCTATTTTGGCAACTAAATTTTTCACAAGCATCCATTAGTTTGATTTATCTCTCTCTCTCTCTAAAGTTGCAAGGTTATTTTCTCGATTAACCATGTTAGCGAGACCAACTAAATTGATAAGAGAATTCAAAGATAGGAAGGTGATGCATGCCCAAACAACATCAAAAAGTTCAAGAACCCTCCTTAATGCAATCAGACCACTTCCAAATTGAGGATGATCAAGACTTGTGTCATGGTATAAAGACAACGCATTATGCATATATTTGTAGTATATATACATTGGTTCATTGTCCCTATAATATGATCACATGTCTTGAATGAGCAAGTATTTTGACACATTATCGAACCACTCTAACAAATAACCTTCTAATAACATGCACCTAAGTTGTGATGATGCATGTATCTACTTGCAACAATTATAGCAAGCTTTCCTACAAAATATGATTTAAAAAAAAAATTAGCAAAGTTTCCTTTGTAATCTAGTATATTTCTCAAAAGTACTTGTTTAACATCATGATTATATATAGAAATAAACTTATTCTATAATTTAAACATAGACACACCCCACTGCATCACATGCATACAATTATTGATAAGATCACACCCCACTACAACACTCGCATGCATATACATACCTATTAACCCTAAGGTTCATGATTAACCTAAAATCTATAATAATAAGATTAGGTGTTACCTTCAATTTCGAGTAAAACCTATTGTAAAACCTTGGATGCTTTAAAACACTTCAGGATCAAACCTCAAACAGAAAGAGAATATAAGAATCTAAAAAGTATCAATCAAAAGACATTAGAATTAAAAATGTTTGATAAAAGAGTATTCACTATATAAAAGGCATAAGATACTAGCTATTAATTTGGTTCATAACTACGGTACACAAATGCAAAAATAAAGGTTTCAGTGGTGCCTACAGTATATAATGCATTAAAATTAATATACAAATAAAAGTAATTGTCATAGAACTTTTCTACTCTAATTTATTTTCAATGGAAAAAAGTTCAAGTAATATACATATATAGATAAATTTCATTAAAGAGAAAGGAGCACAACCAAATCCCATTTCTTTTAAATGAAAAAAATTAGGAAAAAGAAACAAAATATGCAACACCCTAAGTCTCGAATTTGCTTGTTGGAGACGAGAATAAATAGTCATTTGTGCAAACTCTCTAGTAATATGACAAAGAATCCAACACTAAAAAATTAAGTTAACTGAAATAAATTAGAAATTCCTAAGGTACCTCAAACATTCTTTTTAAGATGTAAAGGGATCTCAAACTTGACATAAGACCTCTTTTGCTTTTACATAACAACAGCAAGCTTGATGCTTTTAAATTATTGAAATTCTTGTTGCAATGTTGAAAACATTCTACTTATCTATTGGTTGGGCCAATAGACAAGTAGCACTAATACCATAAATGCTAAATTTCTCAACTAAGCACAAAATATGCAAAACTTTTAACTCATCATGCAAAACTTTTAATATGCACAATATATGGAATGGATGAATTTTTAAATAGAAAGATGTAGTAGCTTGAACCTTGCCTGAGATGAAGTTTGAGAGTTTATATTCAACTTTTAACTCATTATGTCCCTCACAAGCCTGAACCACTAGCTTATGGGAGTATATTGTCAATCATAGCTAGTTGAACAAACATTAAGAAAAAAATTTATGAGCCAAAGCCAAGCCAGAAATTAAATTGTTTACGGTTGGTATCATACCAAATGGTCCATTTTGGGACTAAATGAGCCTTCATATCCATAGGGCAATTCTATCCATAGGGCAAGTCTCCCACAAAAACCAAACCATCGGGAGAAGATTTTGGACAAGATGATGCTTAACACACTTCATTGCTTCCTCATACATCTCGCGCAAGTATTCAAGGTTAATATTTCCATTTGCTTTTTGCTGGAGCCAAACATTCAGTAGGTACTCATAGTAGCTATCACTACGAGAGCCAAGATGAATATTTTGTCCACTGAATTGTCCACTATGAGGGCTACAAGCATGAAAAGATGCCATCAGTCCTTCAAATGAAAAAAGCATGAAAAATCACAGGCAGAAACAATCAGATAAGTGTACTGTAAATGTGTTAGAGGAAGGGGAGACTTCAACATAATTTCACTCCCTGTTCAGAATTTAGCATCACATGTGGTGCAGACTAATTTTGGGACAAGCCAATATATGGGACTGATCATTGTTTTAACTTGTAGTAAAATTTTTAAGGTTTATAAACATCTGCCAGTGTAAGCTGGCCATCTAGACACTTTATCTATAACTCTAAAAACTCTACCTCTCCTGGTGCACATCCTTTCTTGCCTTAGAATGACTGCAACAACTAAAAAGATTTGACTCGGTTAAGAAAAAAATTTATGGCAGGGCAATTCTTCTGACAAGAAACTCAAATCAGCCAAATAGGAGGAATCCATTACAGGCCCAAAAGAAACAATGGACAAGGATCATAGACCTTGACCTCTATTATGAGGCCCTGTTCACTAAATCAAATTGAAAGTTGCACCATAACATGCTCAATCTTTGGTCTGAAATCATTTTGCAGCAGATACTATAAAGGTTAGACACCACCCTCATCTCTGACCATAATAGATAACTTGCCACCCTCGTGGAAAGGAATGCTTGTAACCGCTGAGTTCTTCAATGTGTTACACCCTTGTAATCCCAGTAAGGGCAATGATATTATTTTTGGACAAATAATTTTGGCACTTGTTGACCACTCATTGCCTCTTGTCCAACTCTCTTATAAATCGGTGAAGAATGAGAATATCACCTTACAATAACCCCTCACCACCCTTTAATTGATCCATAGAAGTGAGAATGATTTCCCTATAAATAAATACACCAGAAATACTAATGTAAAACATCAACATCAATAAAAAAGAAGACAGAGTCATTATTAAAAGCACCAACACCATTGTCAGAGAAATCTACAAGTTTCTTGTTGATGGTGGTACTTTGGCTACCTTGAACCAACCAATTTGGAAATGAATATTCCCTATAAGAACTTAGTTCTTTATTTGCCTTGCTTTCAATGATAAACTGCCTTGAACCAACCAATTTAAGTGTGATTAAGATGTGGGTGGCCAAGGAGCAAAGTAAAAATGTCAGTTAACACATTTTTTTTCTAGAGAGAACACACACTAGAGGTCGTAGGCAAACAATTTTAGATAACATGACAGACTCAAAAAGGAGGCTTAGGGCCTCCGATCATCCTCCTTTATGAGGCAGCAGTAGGCAAGCATTAGCATCGGTTAGGTGGTCAGAGAACATGCACCAGCTAAGCGACACTAAATTCCCCTTCCTCGTGGCCTCTGTGAACGGGAACACTGCCGCCGCCGCCACCTCCTCCCCTCTATACGCAGTTGTAATGGCATCCCATACTACATCAACCATAAATCCACGAAGATGAAGAAGGAACAAGGATCTTACATGGTTGATCAATGGCTTCCATTGCGCTTAGGGTGGAGATCGCGCGGGGGTTAAACTCGAGGCAAAGGCAAGGGAGCGACAATCGGTAAGGGGGAATTGTGGATAGAGGATGGCGAAGACAGGGAGAAAGTGTTGTCGTCATCGTGGTGAGGAATAAGCAGCGAGGATGGCTGAGGGTTTGGGGCTGTGGTCGGGTGAGGGCTATGGTCAGGTGGTCATGGTCAAGGAGTGTTCTCGATGATGGTCGGGTGAGGGTTCGGGGCGTTAGGGTTTGCTTTAGGGTGGGGAGTTTTTTGTTTTTTTTGTTTTTGACTTTAGTGTTATTTAGCGTAAGGATTTATCATGACGACATTTAACTTATGTCGAAGGTTTAATATCATCGATAATAGAAATAATTTAGGTATATCAGTAGTTCCAACATAACTGCTGCTAAGGTGTTGAATTACCATCAGTTTTGTAAAATCGTTGGTAAGCATTTGTCGCCAAAAGCCTAATTTATTGTATAGCAAAATAATTTAGGACTACATTATCCACCCCCCATGCCTATTTAATGCAACATCCTCATTGTGTAACAAATACATGAAAAAGGAGCGGAATAAACAAAATATCACTTGAATTTTGTAATGGTGCGGTCAGCTTCAAGTGCTAAGTTTAATACCTTTAGCTAGGCATGGTGCACAAACAACACAGGATTAATCAATTGGATCAAGAAGGGGAAGACATAATCAGCTAGACCCCAACTTTGAAGTCCGTAGATGCGAACTAGGTTATGGTGTAGTCCCATCCCTAAGGGACGGGAACTCAGTAAGTCTTTGGTCATGCATGCCTTAGTCCATTCGTCTCTTTTCCTTTGGGCATGTAGACCAGAAGTTTGCTTGGACGAATGTAACCCTAACCTATAATGTCGGACATTTAGATTGTCAAAATAAGCGATTCTTGTCCTTAGAAAATTAGGTTCGAGGTGATGATAAAGCATAGGGTTTTTATTCCTCTCTGGATCTAAGTCATAAAGGTCATAGGGTCCTGACAAAAGGTCGGTGGCTTAATCAACTCAAGTCCCCTACAGTCAACATTTCCTTCTTTGATTTTATTGTCCTCAGGGGGGGTCATTGTTATATCCATCCAAAAATTTGATTTCAACAAAATGTTCTCTTCTTCCTCTAGAAGTTTGGAATCCAAAGGTTTAGCCAACTCCACATTAGTTGAGACTTGATTTTTTTTATCTAATTCCTCAGAGCCCTTGGATCTTGAAATTTTGTTGTTCATTTCTTCCAAATCATAGTCAACCATTAGGGAAGAACTTGTGATGGAGGTAATTTCATCATTCATTTCATGTTCTAGTTCATTCCATTGCTTTTCCTTCGAATCCATGATGGGCTCCTCAAGTATTTCACAATTATAGTGGTCCAAGTCAAATTCCCCATCCTCAAATCTTGATGTCTTTATTACTAAATTATTATCATTGAATGTAGGAACATAGACCCCAATCTTATCCTCCCAATTTTCAGATTCATCCTCATTGCTTTGGAGTGTTTCATCCTCATTTTTCACCGATTTGTGTTCCAAAGGATCCTTAATGCCTTCCAACATTGGGGGGGTATTGATAGTGGGATGTACCAATTCTAGGCAACTAGGTGTGGTCCAATCAATTACCACAATGCCTTGCTTCATGAATTATGTAAAAGGGGTTGCTTTCAATAGTGTTCTTTGGCCCTCTTCATCCAGTTGTTGGAACATATCAATCATAGCTTGTTTCCCCTCAATCAATTCTTGGTTCTGTCTATATAACTCCAATTGAAGGCTATCAAGAATTGATTGAGTGTCATTAGGTTTCCCTTGGATTTCCTCCCTATTATACTTAGCATTCAACTCAAGGTTAGGGGGGTATGGGTGAGGATGTGTGTTAGGGTTCGTAGTGGGGTTTAGGTTCTTGAGTGGATCCTTGATTCTATCATTTTCAGGATCCAATTCTTTAAGTGGCACCATTTTCTGTTTAGTCTTACTCCAGAATAATTGAGGTTCTAAGTCCTCCTCCCAGTAGGATTCTTCATTAGGGGTCCAAAGCAAGGGTTGATCATTCTTGGTTTGCCCAGGTTTATCATCATTTAATTTCCATTTTTCTAACATCCCTTCCAATCCATAGGTCAAGTAGAAGAGATCCTTGAATTTATATGACCTATCTTGGTTATTGTCCTGGGAAGGGTAGGGGTCTTGAAGTTCTCCTAGAGTGTAGGTCCTATCAGATTGGTTAGTGGGTGGGTGGGACCTAAAAGAAGAGTCATCATAAGGAGAATCACGATAAGGATCCCTAAGGTTTGGATCGTACCCTGGGTGGGTGGGTTGGATGTATCCCAATAGGAGGTTGGTGCAAGTTGGTTAAAATTGGGATAGTTAGGACAAGAGGGGTATTCTGGGTACTTAGGTCCTAGATTATTTCCTCAACTAGGTGGCTGGTTATCCCAAGTAAATTGTGGATACAGTCTACTTGGGTCAGTATACAAATCATGTTGGGCATAGTTTGGGAAGGAAGGATAGGCATTGAAATCCATGGTTTGGAAGAAGTGGAGGGATGAGGGAAGAACAAATGAGAGAATTGTGTGTGTACAGCCAAGAAAACAAAACTAAGCCCTATGGTGTAGACTTAGGTGACCTAAAAGCCTTGGAAAGAATGATCAAATCTGCAAGTACTTAAACCTCCCTTCTCAAGGTTAATCTGGCCAGGTTGAATACAAGGGGATTGAGGGGAAGGTTCGACCTTTGGCTTGTGTCACTGGTTCCTTGATACCCCCCAACCATGGTCATTTGACACTTCCTCGTAGCCTAGACACCAGATTCCACAATGGGAATTAAGGCCAAGCACTTAACAAAACCAATTATACTTCTAGGACTTAGACTAGTCCTTCCTAGGGCACATCTACTCAATTTTAATGTGGGGCTAGGTTAGTGCTTGTGCTCAAGATATGTGATGAGGCGTTGTTGGGGGTTGTGCTTCTTAGTTAATCCAATTGAGGGTGTGTGTGCACTTCAACAAAGCAAGGTTTTCAAGCAAAGTTTTTAGGATGTGGTATCTTTTAATGATTTGTCCTTGCTTTAGTGCCTTTTCGGGTTGGAATTTCGTAATGTTTTCAGACAATGTTTAAGTGGACACACAATGTTTTGCACAAAATAGGTGATAATTGATTTCCTTTAAAAGAGAATGATGTGGCTAAAAAAAAAATAACCCTAATGTATTCACCCTATAGTTCATGAGATTCTACCAAGTGAATTGATTTTAATTAGAGTGGTGCGGCCAAATACAATGCATGGGTGGCTTCACAATCACCACTCAAAAGGAAAAGAGCACTCCAAAAATATTTTTTTTCTTTAAGAACATTAGAGTGTTTTTTTTTGTTTAGGTGATGGATTTGAGATGTGGGTCAAGTAAGCATTCACTACGCCAATTTTTTGAATTTTTAAGATTTTTTTGGATTTTTTTTTAAGCAAGCAAACAATCAAACTATTCTAGGGTTCGTGCACGAGCCTAGATGCAATTTTTATTTTTTCTTTTTAGATAATGGAGAGATGAGACTATGCTAGGTCAAGTGGTACTCATAAAAGTTTCTTTACCGCACTTTGCTTCGACTCTACCAATGTGGATCACTCTCCTCTTGTCGCCAACGCACCGAGTTCCTGCGACTAATGAAAGAGAGAAAAGAGGGTTAGAAAATGTGAATACTAATGTGTTACGACCCGATTCCTAAATCCCTACAGGACACGAGACCAGACCGACTCGATTGATCCCAAGACGCAGTCGTCCAACAAGAAAGTAACCAAAAAGCAGTAAAATAAACCACATTCACCATGCAAGCAACTAACAGTAACAAAAGTACAGCAGTAAAGAAGTAAACTACTACAGTACACACCACCACAACAGTAGGAAAGTAAACGAGTACAAGAATATAAAGTTCACAAAGAAAGAGTACAGAAATGTAACAAACTGCTCACTACAACAGGAAACGGAGTACAACAGAAATTACAACTACTGGGCTCTATTGGGCCCAACACCCTCTGCAGCCGTGGGCTCTGGCTGCTCAACACCTGGACCTGAAAAGGGTTGTGAGTACAAAACGTCAGTGAATGCTGAGTAGAGTGGCAACCAGCTAACTAAAACAGTAAATGTGGACAGGTAGCTGTTGTTTTTCAATTTCTTTCTTTCTTTAACTAATTATTCTTTCTTTCATTACTTGGTTTATTTATCAGGTCTCTTTCTTGATCTTGAATGTTCCTCGTGGGAACGATCTTGATTGCAATCTTTTCCGAAGAGTAGAAGTAGCATGTGGTGCTCTCTTGGCCAGGAGAGTCCCCCGTGGTGGTCCTACACCCAGTCAACCACCCCAAGGTTATGGACAGACGTAACGGTGACTACGGCACGTGCGCTAAATGCACGGGTAGCTACCCTGCACTGGCACGCAATCAGTCATTTCCGTTAGCGAGTGCACCCAAAGCACATCACGGAACCAGTATAGGGCATAGCCCTCTCAGTAACAGGGGTCTAGCCCCTAAGAACCAAACAGGGGTCTTACCCCTCCACAGTCCGTGCACCCTCGCCTGACTACCCTAGTTTGCCTAGTGGGCCTAACAAGTCGGTGTAAGGTAGCTAGCTGAACCCTGAGCCCCGTGGGGTGGCTAGCTTTCTCCCTACACTAGTAGCTCTCCCCGACACTGTGTACGCGAGGGCCAAAAGGTCAGTACAAAGTGGCTAATCCTAACCCCGGGTCCCAACCCTAAGGTGGCTAGCTCCGCTTTGCACTAAACAGGGGGACAGTCGCTCTCTTTGGTACTCTGTACTCAAGGGCCAGCTTGATAGCGGATTGCGCATGATTTGTAAAAGTGGGTTTTCAATGTCGTTGTAACACGCGAATTCGCATACGCTTTTAAATTTATAAATCTAGATAGGAGAGTATCTAGGGTCGTCCAAGGAGGCCAAATCTTTGCAATAGTGATTCTATTGCTTGGAATAAATCTCAACTTTCTTTTTGGTATTTTTCAATATATCATATTTTTCATTTTTCAATTAAGACAACATGCGAAATGGTGGCGGGAAGGTAATTTACACTTCAATTTAACTACTACTTTCTAAGTGGCAAGTAGATCCTCTCCCTAAGCTCACTCTAGGTAAGTGGAGGCCTAGAATAATTAGGGAGAGGGAGTGGAAAATGCTAAACAAAGCAAGTAGAAATGCAAAATAGAAAATTGCAAAGAAGGCAACTTAGATTGATTAAAAGTGTTTTACAAAAAAGCCTAGTAGAGGAATGCTTCTACTACTAGAAAAAATAAAATAAAGAAAAGCAAACACAAATCCTCTAGATAGATGGTGAAGAAGAGGGCTTCTTGCTCCAAGGTTGGTGGCTCCCAAGCTTGAAAAGAATCCTTCAACTCCTTCCTTGCAGTGTTCCACCAAGGTAATGTCCTCCAAGGCAAGACCTAAGGGGGCGTGCCCTAAACTTCTCTCCAAGGGTGGACGTCCACCCTAGGTCCTTCTCCCTTGCCTGGCCATCCTCCTTGAAGTGGAAGAGTCCTCCTCCTTGGCGTGGCCCAAGTTGAAGAGAGTGGGGAGAAGAAGGCACCAAAAGGGCTGGTGATGTGCCCCTTTAATCTCCTTCTCTACTCCTTCTTCTTGGTCGTAGGAATAGGTGGTTTAGGTAGTAAAATACACTAATGGAGGATGCTCTAAAATGGTGGTAGGTGGTGGGTATTTATAGAATAGGAAGGGGGCTAAGGTGTCCCTTGAAATGAAGGGCCAAGATGAAGAGATGGAGGTGGTTAAAGATCCTATGGCCAAGGTGAGTTGGCGCCACCTTAAGGGACACCAAGGGGGTAGTTATGGGTGTTGACACCCCTTGATGTTGGCGCCAAAAAGGGTTCTAGAAGGTGGTCTAAGTTGGCGCCAAGAGGGATTCTAGAAGGAGGGGTAGGTGGATGGCTAGGATGGCTTATGTGGGTAGGTGTAGGGTGGATTAAGGGCTGAAAGTTGGCCCCAATATAGAGGTGGTTAGGGGTAGTTTTTGGTGCCAACTTAAGGTGTCTTTTGGTGGTGATAATGGGGTGAAGGGATGGCTTGGAGGTGGCACCAACTTGAGTAGGGTAGTTAGCTTAGGTAGGCTTAAGTTGGTGGAGCTAGCTAGGGTTGACTTTGAAGGTGGTGGATGGCCAAGGAGCTGGTTGCTAGCTAAGCTAAGCTAAGCTAAGCTAGCTTAGCTAATGGAGGAGTAGAAGAGAAGGTGTTGGAGCTAGGGTTTGGAGGGAGGAGTTGAGGAGGAGAAGTCAGGAGCTGAAACTAGAGCTGGCTGCTGTTGAAGAGGCTGGCATGGAGTTACTTTAGCTGGCTTAGCTTGCTAGTTCTTTGCTAGCTGCTAAGACAAGCTAAAGTGAGCTGGCTTCTACCACAATGAGCTAAGGTGAGCTGGGTCTGGTGCTCCCAGGGAGGGTCAAGCTGGTTGAGGCAGCTAAGGTAGCTTAGCTCAACTTAGTTGAGCTAAGCTGAGTCCCCGAGAGCTGGACTTGAGCTTCCTGAGCTGGGATGAGTTCTTCTTCAGCTGGCTGGAGTTGAGTGGAGCTGGATGTAGCTGGATCTGAGTTGGGGTGAACTCTTGTCAACTCAGCTGAGCTAGCTAGAGCTCCCTATGGACTAGTGGGAGCTGAGATGAGCTAGACTCAGCTAAGTTGAGCTGGATCTGAGCTGACTTGAGCTAGGGTGAGCTAAGATGAACTCTCTTGAGCTACCATTCAGTTGAGATTAGCTGAATGGAGCTGGGATGAGCTAACCCTAGTTCAAGTGAGCTAGGTTCCAGCTGCGGTGAGCTGGATCAAGCTGAGGTGAGCTGGATCAGGCTGAGTTCCAGCTAGTCTGGGCTTCTCCTTCACCATTTGCCTTCTTGAGTGCTAGGGTTTTAGGGATCTATATATCTGTACATCCCTAACACTCACAAAAACATATTAAAAAGATAATAAAAAATGCAATGCATGCCTAACCTATTTTATATCTAAATGCAGCCCAAAAACCCGTTTGCGGAGTAAAATCCTAAGAGCTAGGTTTGTTTTAATGCATAAGAATGATGATAAACTGACGTTTATCACAGCTCACTTCCCCATTCACATTCCAGTTCCATTCCATTTATTTCTAGGAGTTCTACTCCTAATTCCCTGCAGGGTTCATGCTCATGTTTCTCAAGCCATTCCATACCAGGTTTCATCATTCCTATTTCCATTTCTCAGGTTCTACACATGTAACATGTAACTTTATTATTCACATTCCAGGTTTAATCGCAGGTAGCTCGTGTTTCCAACATTCACCCTTCCATTTTCAGTTCATATACATGCAGCTCAAATTATGACATTTAACGTAAACAACAGGAATTTATATGCAACAGTTTGCTAGCACAAATACTTTATATTTCACAGGCAGCTGTTATTCATTTACAAGCAATTGTTATCATTCTATCTACTCATCCAAGACTGCAATCCATACATTTCATACAAATATTCTAGTGTTTCTAGTCCTAGGATTCATGCCATATCCTAGGATCTAACATTCATTCCACATATACATTCAGGTTTGTAATTAAACTAGGGGAAGCCACTCTACCAGTAAACCCAGGAGTTGTGGGGGCTTGATCGGTAGGTCCACGTGCCTCAGCAAACCCCAAATCCACAACAGAACGAGGTCCTATCACAAGGATCACTCACAAGAGACTACTCAGAATGGGATAAAAAGTATTCCAACAAGTAGAGGAATTTATACGGGAAACAACGCTATCTTAATTGCGAAAATTGGACCTCAAACGGACCCTAAAAGAGTCAAAAATAGTAATTCTGATTCACATCAGACGTCTGAAACATCTTCCAGATGTCTTAAAAGAGTCTAGAACCATACCTCAACTCCTATACCACTCCTCAGACGTCTAGGAACTTCGCTGGACCATCTGGACTCAATTTCAGACGTCTGACCACCTCTCCGAATGTCTGGAAACGCTTCTCGCTGTTTGGTGCCTCGCCCAGACGTCGGAACTACGTGGGAGGGAGTGTCTTGTGCCTTCCTGAAGCGAATCCTGTACGGCCTGCGTGGCATGAAACAGTGCCTCGGTGGAACGGCCTGCATGGTCATATCCGCAAAGAAGGTGTACGTTGCGAAACTTACCTCTCAATTGTCTGGAACCTCCTCCAGACGTCGTCTACGTTGTCTGGATGTCGATCCAAACGTTTGATTCTAGGAAAAACCCAAAATTAGAACCTGCCCTCACCTTCTCATGCCGCGTGTGGCCGCGTCGCGTTCGCTCGCCTGCTGCTCTGGCTGCAGCAGTGTCAGGGAGGACCTCCCCGACGCACCTCTCCGCCTCGCGCATGCGCTAACCGACCGTGAGCTCTCCGTCGAGCTCCCACACGAGCTCGCACGCTTGCTCTCCTCTCTTCCCCTCGTTGCTCCTCCTCTCCTCCCACGCCGCTCACGCCTGCCGCTCACTGCTCTCGCTGGAGGTGGGGTGAACGAGGGAGAGGAGGGGGGTTTAAATAAGGTGCTGGGTTAGGGTTTTCATTGGCGAGAGGAGAGAGAAAGAGAAGAAAACGAAGTCGCGTACTGTCTTCACGCAGCACACATGCAGATGTGAGGACGTACACGAAAATTTTGATTTTCAGACGTCTGGGAACGGGTCCAGATGTCTTGCAAGACGTCTGACCCTCAGTCCAGACGTCTTACCAGACGTCTGATCTAAAGTACGGATGCCTTAAAAGGGCTTAAAGACTCGGGTCTTAACATAATGCAAGGATAAAAGTGACAAAAAGATTCATTGCTTCCTTGGCAATGGCGCCAAAAACTGAAGTCATGAAACACGTAAGTTTAATTTGTCATTATAACATGCGTTTTACGACATCAATTTTAAATGAATATAATCAAAATAAGTCCAAGTGTCGATCTTAGGGAAGCGTGAAATTGGATCAGTTTATCTCTTTAAGGTGTCATAAGATGTTTGTTTAGTTTGCTTGCAAAAAACAAGAGAGAGAGAGAGAGAGAGAGAGAGAAAGAGTTAGAAATTTATTACGATAACATGGTGATTACTGAGCCATGCATGGAACACGACATGATGAAATAAGAATATATTGCATAAGTAGAAGTGTTTTACAATTACAAGGCTAGAGGAAAGCTTAAAATAACATAAAGATTAAACTAAGGTAAAGATACGTAAAATGGAGAGGCGAGGCAGCCATGGCGGTGGAGGGGCTTCCATCGGTGGCTCAACAACTCTGGGAGGTGTGAAGTATGCTAGGTGTATGCTAAGAGGAAGTTAGGAAGGGATGCTAAGAGATATCAAGAGATGCTCACAAATGGAGGAGGTGTAGGGGTTTTTATAGTGGAAAGGAGGTTTTTAAATCAAGCAAGGGGTTTCAGCAACATCCAGAACATCGCTATACCCCTTCCATAAGCGTCGGTGTAGGCCTCCACCCGCTGGTCAATGTGCAGGCACGAGCTTTCTCCGCGCGATCTGTGTGCGTGCAATGTAGGTCGTCTGATCAAAGATCGGATGGTTGAAATCGCTCTTCGTGCGCTTCTTCAGATCGTGCCTCGTGTGCGTTGGATGGCACGTGTTGGGGCACGTTATCGCACGTGTATCGTTCTCTTCCATCAAACGCGCGAGATACCGCTGCGCCGTGGTATCACGATCGTCCGCTCCACATCTACAGTCCAATTTTGCTGTGATGCGTTGTGTAGGCTTGATAGCGCGTCTAGTGAATGAGGAATTGAGGTGCAACCATTGTGCCATGGTTGCGTCTTGGTCGAGTTTTATGTGTACACTCACGGGCCCTCAGCCATCTGATCAAAGATGGAACGGCTTAGAGCACTTGATGAAGCGGTTGCTGGAGAGAGAGTGGTGGCTACGGGCGTGTGATCGTGCGATGCGTGGCTGGCTTTGGGCTGTTGATCATCAGATCAATAGCCAGAGCTTCTTGAGCTTGTTGTGGGAGCTATGGAGGTCAGATTGAGGTGATTTTGAGCCTGTTGGACTCCGTTTGTCGATCCAGTTCCATCCGTGCGGTCCGATTGCTCATCTGAGGCCTGCTTCATTATGCACTTGCACACAGGGCCATTAAGCATTGATCATAAGCAATTTAAATGTAGCATTCACATAATATTCATGTATTGCTTTCAGACTCATTATAACATGGTATTAATGCATATGTGCCCTTGATATTAACTCTAATTGATATAATTAACACTAACAATTGTAGAGTCATCAAATATCAGTGTTGGTACTGTGCACCACCAACCTATATCACAAATACCCAGCCAGTACTGATACTAAACATCAGTTCCGGTACTAGGCACTATCGACCTTATAGCAACACAACCTAGCCAGTACCGAGTACTGGTATTGGGTAGCCCCAGTTCACTGTCTGGAACCATCCAGTATCGGTACTAGTCACAAGTACTGGTATTGGGTGTTCCCAGTTCCTATTTCAGTGAGTTACATTATGGTGCTAGGTAACTAGTACCAGTACTGGTCGCCAGTATAGGTACTAGGTGCTCTCAACACCCAATTCACATTGCCAAACACTCATCATTTTATCTATAAGCCTACCCAGCTATTTAGATGAAAATTTCTCCCCTTTATCACCCATAAACATGGAAACCAAGAAGGGAAAAGTTCTCTACCATTTCACGTGCAACATGGTATTTTTATACACAAACTACCTTTTTCTAAGACTCCTAGGCACATGAACAAAGGACGGATTCAAGAGAGAAACCCTACCTCAGTTGGAGCTCCTTTCTCTTCTCCTAATTGCAACAGCAACATCAATAGCAGCAATTGTAGCTGCTACAACAGCAGTACCACCTCCTTTCCTCTCTTCTTCTCCTTTCTTTCACGCAGCAGCAGTAACAGCCACAATAGTAACATCAGCAGCTTCAACAATAGCTACAGTAGCAGCTCTCCTCCTCTTCCTTCCCTTCTCCTCTTCTTCTCCTCATAGCAGCAGCAGCAACAACAACAACAGCCAGCAGGGTGGAGGGGGATGAGGGTGCATCACCTGGAGGGGAAGGAACCGGCTAAGGGGAAAGAAAATGAGATTTTTTTAAAATTTTTAAATCTCTCTCTCTTAAATAAGGGTTGGATATTTTCCATCCAAGCCCTTCAGCTTCTTTCTTGAGCCTTAAGAAAGGCCTCCAAACATGTTTTCCTCACAAATGGCCCCTCAACTTTTCATTTATTAACATTTTGTTAATGACTTAAGGGATTTGTTTAATTCCAAGGCTAATAATCACTTAATTAGGGTTCCCTAAACCCTTAATCTCACATTAAGCAACCAATTAAAATTTTTAATTAGCCTATTAAGAGCATTACAAATTCAGGGCATTACACAGTTAGCAGGTGACCTTATGAGAAATGCATCGTCATAAATCATGAATTTGATTGAAAATCATCAATAGTAAATACGAGTTTTTTTTTTTGCACAGCTAACGATTGATAGCAAAGACTAAACATTGGCCTCAGGAAGTTGCTGCCTTAATTCAGCCTATTCGTTGTTATATGATACAAATGATATTAGAAAATAGAGAAAGAACTTTGGGTCTGCTCATTCACAAAAAAGTTAATAAGTTTGCAGCACACAGCAAAAGTATCCATTTCCAAAAGAAAAAATATTGCCAACAAAGTAAAAATTAATAGGCCATGCTATCAAACTCTTGGAGATTAATTACTACAAAATAAGACCAAAAATAGAGAGTTTCATTTTTATTTTAAAGTACCAGAAACAAAAAATTGATTAATACATTTGTATCCATTTCCAAAATTGAGGCACTGAGAACCAAGCCAAGTATAGATACAAACAGGCTACCACATATCTGATTAGCAAGTTTTCGTTGAGTTTTTAGAAAACCCAAGTTGTAAAATTCGTAAGAAAATCCGCTATCAGATAAATTTGACCGAAACTCTGACGAGTCCCAAGTTGAACATGAGAAGGCGAACGTTTGATTAAAAATTGCATTTGAAATTATTTTCATAGAGCAAATTAGCTGGTTGAATTTAATCTACGTAAGCTAAACGACTTAAAGAATAAATAATAGAAAAGAGAGAAAGAATAATGCAGAGAAAAGGGAGAGAGAGAGAGTGAACAAATATTTCATAACCATATGTTCATTACACTACTTGTAAAAATGAAAACTACACTAGAAAGCAGTAAAAAGATAGGGATGAGAAAATCCTCCTTGACGGCCGCTTGGAGGACGAGCCGTGTTGATGGAGCGCCTGGAAGAGGGTGGTGAGATGCTGGATGAGGGAGAACGGGGCTTGAGGACAGAGGATGAAGCAAGGCGGTGTCGTAGCAAGATCCAATTCCCGAATAGTGGCGAGAGGAAAACCATGGGCTCTCTAGAAGGGGATGAGAAAATAAACAAAATTATTTTACTTTAACTTTAGTGGAGCATCCTGGGTATGGGACCAGCTCTTAGAGCTTTGAAGGAGGTGAGAAGAGAAGACGATGGATGATGAAATGTGTGCGAAGGGTAGGCCTTTTATTGGTGTAGGAATAGGGGTAAAAATGTCTTTTCTAAGGGCTAAAATTAATTCAAGGCCCTCCCTATAAGACGCTCCCTGTGTGGGGTGCGTGGGTTCGATCCCCCGTGGCATGCCCAATCTCACATAGTGTCCTCATGGGGGGATGCATCGCTGATGTTGTCCCCGCCTCGACTCGGCGCCGGAGAGTGGCCGTGGCTGAGATCACGGAGGTGCTCCGTGGCAAGCGAGAAATTCGGGGGCCCCGGGGGGGGTGGGGCCTTCCCCCTCCCTCCCTTTTTTTTGCTTCAAAAAAAATTAATTCAAGGACTTTAGTGACATTTATAAGTGTCACTATAGGTGAGCGTTGTTGAAGGCACACTTTGAATGAGGGTTGTGCGATCATGATCCCATGCTTCTCAAGTGGCCACGTTAGGCGGTGCCTCTCCTTCAACCGTTCACGCCTCATTACGCCCAATCGATCTCAGCCGTCTGATCACACTATCGAACTACTTAGGTTCATGCACGGTTCGCTTTCGCAACGCATGTCGCACTCACGTATGATCGCACATGATCGTACGTGTGTGCATAGTGGTCTCATTCGGCGCACAAGAGTGCACCATGTAGCGACATCCACAGCTGCTCGATATGCATTTGACGGCCGAATGTGACACAACTGCCTCTTCAATGAATTTGATCCGTGGGGTGCAGCTCGAGCATGCGTCTTGCGTTGGCTGATAAAGCACTTGACCATCGTGCTGTGAGTGTGGATGGTCGAGTTTTTGAAATTCCACACTAGCACTCTCCACCATTGGATGATGATTCAATGGTGGAGATTAATCTAACCCTGATGAAGGAGATGGGATGCGACGCTCTTGAGGCTATTTTGGAGGTTGGGATGGTGCCACGTGGCACCATCCTAGTTGTCCATCTTCCATTACTTGTAGATGGTGCCAAAGGTGTCGGATTGGGTGGAGTTTTACGTCTTTGGGTTGTGATCGTCAATTTGAATCCATCAGTGTAGTTGAATTTGTCATCTGAGGTACGGATTTGCACCACCTTGCCCCTTAGCCTTCGATCTTCCTTGAACTGCTTCTGATACTATGGAGGTTCGATCAGGGCAATCTCAAAGGCGTTGGATTCGATTGTCGCCCTGATCAGATTCGTATGGTTGGATCTTCAATCCGAGGCCCAAATAAATATTGCTCTATCCCATGATCACAAAAAGGGCAAATTAACCTATAATTTGTACAATATATTCTAAATGTAGAATGATGCATGCTATGGAATATTTATAATGCTAGATGCAATTATACGCCTAAGAACACGCATTAATAGATAGTTTATGTGAAAAAGATATGTCTACATCAATATCCTATCCTAAGTTCAATATAAACTTCCAAATCTACTTCAAAAATTTAGTAGATATCATCCCAAGCTACCATATAAGCAACTCCATCATTCAAACTAAAGCTCATAAAAAATAAAAATAAAACAAAAAAAGCATTGTCAAAACACCCAAAAAAGCAATTCATTTCTCCTAGCTGCCTTTGTAAAATATGTCTCGCGTTTGCAAAAGAATGAAATAAGCCAACAAAATAAGAAATTTGATGAAAAAAGAGAGGAACAAGCATAATGTGCCATAGCAATACTACTCAAGAAGATCAACTACTCCACTCCAAGCATCACTTCCACTCTACCAAAATCAACAAAACCAATGTATAACTTACACAAGTACCTCTTCACAATCAATAGATGAAAAAAGTAAATGACTTATTATTGTGAAATTATGGATTTCTTCTCCTTCTTTTGACGTATCGTTGCAAAGTTTATGGCACATTAATGGTACTGAGTTGACCTCGATCATCAATGTCATTGCTTAGTGAACCAACAACTTCATTAACTTCTTCAAAGTTTGGTGCTAGTAGTAGGGATGGTGGTATGAGTGTCAACCTATGAGGATCCCTCTCCTAGATCTATGTTGTCAGCTCGCCTCTTATGAGGTGCTCCTTGGGTAATCTGGATCTCAGTGTATTGTTGAGTACTCAATGTCACGAAGGAAGATGTCTCCTATGATGCATCAATAGGTGGTGGTGATGATCGAGAGATATAATGCAATGAACTGGGACCCTCTCCCACATTACGCTTTTGCTCTACAACTGCTCCTCCATCATCCATTGCATGACCTTTAGCGAGAGGTGGTTGTAATACCTCGACATTCTCTAGTATGGGACCCTCCCATATCATTCTACTCTACAACCGCCCCTCCATCATCCATTGCATTATCTTCAGGGGGATGCGGCTATGGTACCTTATCATTCTCTGCTGCAATCCCCATCCATGTCGTCTCCCTTGTCCCCGTCCACGACCTCGTCGATGTTCTCATCCATGATCCCGTTGTCATCTTGGTCCTCGTTGTTGGGGGACATCACCTTCATTAGGGATAAACTTTGTTTCAACGATCTGCTCATTTACAAACTTGGCCTTTCTCGCAATTTCATGAAACTCTACTAACTCCAATCGATTGGCTATCTTCTCAAATATGTATGTCTATTAAGATATCTATATAGTTGTAAATATGAACATTACTTAAAGTATACAATGATTACCATTTTAAATTATTTTCCATAGATACGAAATGAGTACTTCATTAAAATCTACTAAAGCGCCAAGTCTCCCTACAAGCCTCCTTGTGATCTGGAGGTACCATGGCATATAGTCTGGAGTGGTTGCTAGCTCATCGATGAGGTCTATCTGTACAACGTGTTCACAGCGGGCTCCCCAATGCTGATTGTGTGTTGCACGATGTGTTGGCCAGTTGATGTCAAATTTTCCCCTGAGATCAATTTCATGCAACTTCGCATCTGTGTTGAACTCAATTGGGATGCCCTGACATCCACCAAACTGATGAATGATGCGATCTGGAAAGTATCATTCCACTATATGGAAGTGGATAAGTGGGACTCGAGCATCCCATATGTCCTGACCTAGCAGACAACAAATATGTGTTGCAGCATCTCCTTAATATACAACCTCCAGACGACTTGAATTTTTAATCACAATATATTAGTTTAAAGGTTCTTTACTAGTAGTATAAAAACTTAACAAGTACAATATACTTGATTGGGTGCTTGTAGGTCAAACGCATCACGATGCGGTATAACCACACTCTATGAATGTTTGCGGATGTTGAGGTCCGCCACCCAATGTGCTGCAAGCAGTCCTGGAAAAATGGGATATGTCATTGGTTCCTTGCCGTCGATTTCTAAAATTGATGACAAAAATATTTTTACCATCGCTTATTAAAATAAGCGATGGTAAAAGCTTGTACTCGACCTACCATCAATTGGGAAAAAGCGATGAGCGTGTGGTGGTCATTAATATTTACCGCCGGTTGATTAAGCAACGGCAAATATAATTTTTGCCGTCGATTAATGTAAGAAGTAACACTGAAAAGATGGTTAAAATTAGCACCTAAAATTTGGGCGGCATTATTTATTTAATTTTGACCTCTGCCATCAGTTACCGGAAGAAGCGACGGCAAAAAGTAGGTTAAAATTAGTGCCTAAAATTTGGGTGGCATTAGTTATTTTATTTTGACTTTTGCCATCAATTAGTGGAATAAGCAATGGTGAAAAGTAGGTTAAAATTAGCAGCCAAAATTTAGGCGCGATCAAGGGGGGATTGAAGTTAGTCTTACCATCGATTTTTGATAGAACCAATGGTGTAGATTGCTTCAACTATCACACACAGCACCGACCTCTCATCACTATTTATCTTCCCCAAACCAAACCCAAACCCATACTCCCATAGCATCGCCAAAGCTCTCGTCGCCACCCCTCCTCCTCCTCCTCCTCAGGTAACTTCTCCTCCACCCCAACACCCTCCTCCTCCTTTGATGATCTCCTTATCGTCCTCCTCTCCGTCCCCGGTGGCTTCATCATCCTCCTTCCTCTTCGTGATGCCCTCCTCCTCCTTCTCCGATGGGTTTGTCCTCTTCCTCCTCGCCGTCCCCATGCTCCTCCTCCTCCTCTCCAACACCCTCCTACCGCCCTCCTCCTCCTCCTCAACCCCCTCCTGCCACCCCCCTCATCCTCCCTGATTCCTCCTCCCCGATCCCCTCCTCCTCCTCCTCCTCCCCCTCCTGCCGTCCTCCTCCTCCTCGTTGACCCCTTTTGTCACCCTCCTCCTCCTTCCTGACCCCCTCCTGTCACCCCCCTCCTCCTCCCCGACCCCCTCCTCCTCCTCCTTACCCTCCTGCCGTCCTCCTCCTCCCTGACCCTCCTACCACCCTCCTCCTCCTTCCCGACCCCCTTTTGTCACCCCCTCCTCCTCCACCTTCCCCTCCTGTCGTCCTCCTCCACCTCCCAAACCCTCCTACCACCCTCCTCCTCCTTCCTGACCCCCTTCTATCACCCTCCTCCTCCTCCCTGACCCCCTCCTCCTCTCTTGGTCGTCCACGCCCCCTTTGCCTCCACCTTATGTCCCCTACCCTCCTCCTCCTCATGGTCCCTTGCCCTCCCCTTGAAATTGCAGGCATGTTAATGGGAATTGTGTGAGAGCTTTGCAGGTGCAGCACTGTTTCCTTGACGTTCATTGTCATTGTCATTGCTTGTTTACTTGATTTTTAAAGCTAAGATTTCTTCAATCTTGACAAAGCTACTAAACTTAAGAAAAGAATCAATGAGGACCTTTGTGATATCTTTGTGCAAAAAATTCTTGTTGTGCTAAATAATAATGGTAACGGCAAGGTTCCTGACTCTAATTTGAATCTGACTTTGATCTATTTTGATTTGTTCAGATTTTATCTAGATCTTGCAAATTTGGTTCGAGCTTATACTTTGAGAGAATTTCCTATGGATTACTTATCCTAGTTCAGATTCAAATGTTCTGATGAAGTATGGAGGAAAGGATCTTCTTCTTTAGATGAGAACAATTAGAGGAGCCAAAAATGCTAGCATTGCCCTAAGGAGGGTCTCGTTGCTTCAAATTTTGAAATCCATTCTTCATTACAATATAGGTGGAATGCATAGCAAGAAGCCCCTTAACTCTTTATTCATATTCTATGCTAGACTAGGAACGAGTATCGTCCATGACTTCCAAACCTTCTCCCTAAGGCCATAGTGATTGATCTTAAACTGTGACACTGACTTCACCAGAGAGAATTTTCTATGAACCATTGATGCATGTTTGCCCTATGGGCATAATGGCTCAACTTTAAAGCCCAATTAGACTTTATGGTTCAACCATTGATGCATAGCATCCTCAGTGCTATTTTCTCTCCTCCTACCCTCCTCCTGCCCTCCTCCTCCTATCCTCCTACCCTCCTCCTAACTTAGTGAAGAAGAACAAGAAGACTCCCTTCCTCCTCCTCTTGTCATCCTTGTACTGCCCTTCCTCCTCGTCATCATGGTCCTCCTCCTCGTTAATATATATCTTATGTTAATATATTTGTTAATAACATTTAAGATTATAATTTGTTTTAAATTAATTTTGCTTTTGAAATTGCAGGTTATCAGTGTCGAGTACACTCAGAGGCTTGAGTAGCTGGAGGTATATATACATTCAATATTTTTAATTTAATTGAATGATATTTTAGTTTTTTTGGTGAATTTCTTTAATGTCCAAATTAGTTATTATTTAGATACGCACATTTGCTAAAAGAGATATATGCATGTGAGGCCAAACATTAGGTATTCTAACCCTTAAGGTAAAAGTCCTCCGAGTCAAATTACGTTCAAATTACTCGCCCGTCGAGACTTGTGATCATGTTATATGGACAATGCAGGAATTGTATGTAAACCTCACTTACATGCATGATGTGTTGTCTTTGTAGCTTGCCATAAGACTCGATTGACTTTAGTTCGGTAAAGTACCGAACTAAAGAAGGTCCTTAAAGATTTGATCACAACTTAGTTTTGCTTGTTACATGGAACCTTGTGCGGTGAAATTTTTGTTGTTTCATCCTTCTCTTCTCTGTTATACCAACTAATCTTATCTAGTTTTCTGTGGTGCCCTTAATTAAGTGTTAAAGGAAATCTAGCTAAGGTTAGTATTGGGGGGTATACTAGAGAAGTGCGGGGAGATATTGCTAAAATTTCACTGCAATAAGGTTACATGTAACGAGCAAATCTAAGTTGTGATCAAATCTTTGAGGATGAGCTATAAAGTAAAAATCTTAATCAAGATATACATCATTCAGTCCTTTTCCTTACTAATTAGTAATTTGTTTACATTAAATTTTAGGTTATAATGGATAAATCTTGGATTGGATTGTGGGGTAAGATTACACCAGATATAAAGATGGAGTAATTTCATTCTTGGATTGGGCCTTTGATGGTGATAGGAAGATATTTAGGTGAGGAGGTCAACTTGATAATATCTTCTACCCATGTAGAAGATGTTTGAATGGTTCCTTGCATGATCGTAATACTGTGCTCGAGCACCTGATTTGTAATGGGTGGTGGTAGCATTACACTACTAATAGCGAAAATACGCAGTTTGTTAAAATTGTGTTTTAGTCTTTATAATGCATAAATCCACTTTCGCTTTTAAAATTTATAACCTAGGTAGTGGGGTGTTCGCAAGGCGATATTGTTGTTTTAAAATAAAGTGTTGTAATATAGTCAAAATCGCTTTGAAAACAATAAGTTTTATTACTCGAAAAGATTCCGAGGTCGAACACAGGGAGCAATATGGGAATTTAAATCTTAAGATCACAATTTAAAGTAAAAGAATTTGCAATAATAACAAGATCAAGGTGCAAAAAGATGGGAGTAAAATGGTGATTTAGATCACCAAATACTCCTACAATATCAACCAAGGAACTCAATATATATGTATGTAATCAAACCAAACCGTCATCAGATTATGAAAGCAGATGACTTAAACTTCTATTTTTCTTCTTCTCTTTTGTTTCTCTTCCTCTTCTTCTCGTGCGGCTCCTCTTCTTCTCTTTTCTACTTTGACTTCTTAAGCCTTCTTCTTCTTCTTCTTTCTGCTTCCTTCTTCTTCTCATAGGGGAGGGGAACTTCTCAAATTGGCTAAGTGTTAGCCAAAGCCTTCAGCAGCAAAACCCTCCCCTACCCCGCGTAGCTATCCTCTCCTTCTCTCTTTAGGATCCACTCTCCCAGAGCCACGGGTAATCGGGTTATCGGATCGTACGCACTCGGGTCCAGGCTCACTGACGTGTGGTAGTGAGCGAGGAGTGCAGGTCAGTCTAGGTGGGTAAACGGGTTGGCTAGATCCGCAGGGGACAGAGTCGCGGACGAGGTGCAGGTGTGCATGAGTGAGTGGGACCTCACCCCATGTTATGATGCGAATAGCCTCTAACACTTTTCCATATATGCATGCACAGGGACTCTACTGCTTCCAAGGTGGGACTATCCCGCCCTCCTTTCTTTGCACAGTTGCAGTAGCGACTTCCTTCGCTGAATTGGTGTAGAGGCTCTGGTCAAATGCTTCAATTGACCATGTGGGGATACACCTGAGTCGATTCTACAGCCGCTATAGTTGAGTCTTGGAGCTGCAGGTGAAGAACAAGCTCTGAAGCTTGCTTCAGAGCTTTGCGTCAATGGCGGAGAGGGGTTATGCCTGAAATCAAAAATACAGCCTTTTGGCCCTGTCAGAATGTTCAGGGAGGATCGCCGGACTACGGCGAGTGCGACGGGGGGTTTTGTGTGGTTTCTTGTGGTCCATGTGTGCATGTCGAGGTCGGTTTGTGTGCATGAAAGTGGGTGTGTTCGGGGGTGTGTGTGAGTGAGTGAAGTGGTGAATAAGGAGAGGGGAAATGAGCAGAGAGGTGAGGCGGAGGTTTTGAGGTAGTCGGCAAGGAGTTTGGTGGTCTATGGTGGTGAGATGGGCTCGCCGGAGGAGTTGCCAGAGATGGAGAAGATGAAGTTGCGGAGGGTCGTCGGTGGTCGAAACGAGGTGGGGTGAATGCAAAAATAAACTAAAGGGAATAACGAACTTAGCTAGAATGGTAGTGGATGAAACGAGGCAGAGATAGCGTCAGTTGAGGTGCGGCTGATGCCGAAGACGAAGGTGGCTCTGGTGGGGAAGAAACGGCAAGGATGACGTAGAAGGAGGCGTCTGCTGGTACGGCGAGACGCGGAAGGAGGTGAGGAAGATAGATCTACCGTTGGTATTGCGGACGGATGATGATAAAAGGCAGAGGGGATCACCAGACGTCGAGGAACCTTCGGTCGTGAAAGAGAGAGTGGAATTATGGGGAATCTCGGTCGATTTCGAGCATCGGAAGTTCGGGAGGATTTGGGCTCTCTTATATAAAGATCTAGAGGCAGTTTGAGCTTGGGAAACAAGCTTTCCAATCTTGGAAAGCCTCACCAGAATTGGGAGTTTCTTAATACCCAAATCTCTCATGCGTTCACATGAGAGATTGGGTAAGTTTTAGGGCCTAGGATTGGGTTCAATAGGAAGGGAATTTCT
Source organism: Thalassia testudinum (assembly GCA_037157565.1). Classification (NCBI taxonomy): domain Eukaryota; kingdom Viridiplantae; phylum Streptophyta; class Magnoliopsida; order Alismatales; family Hydrocharitaceae; genus Thalassia; species Thalassia testudinum. The sequence goes on along the minus strand of JAZHRO010000015.1, from coordinate 41,427,497 downwards.
TGACGAACCTCCCTTTCAATTTTGAAAGGGATTCGTCAAGAAATCAGAGCATTCTTTCCATTTTAAGGTTGCCGGAGCAAGTAGAAATAGGATTAATGGCGGTAGGGACCTTTTTGTGAGAATGATGACAAAGTTAGGGGCCTATTTGAGAGGATTTTGAAAGTTAAGGGTAGAAATGAAATTAGATAGGACTAATTTGCAAACTAGGTCAAGATAAATTCATATTGGGTCCAAATCTTGATAAAAACCTAATTTGGACCTAAGAAATCCAATGGTGAAGTTGGATTTTGGTTTTGGTCATGTTTGACTGGGTAATTTATGCAAAAACCTAAATTAGGGCAAATGTCTGTATGTGGTTATGTTTTGGGTCAAAATGGGTTCTAATGGTCAAATTGAAAGTTCTAAACCCTATAGAACATTTTTCTATGAATTTTTGAGAGTTTAGTTAAATTTATTCTGATCATAACCTCAGTTAATTAAGCGGGTCTATTTTTAGGATTTCAAAAGTCATTTAATTCTCAGAACACATGCAAACCCTTTTCTGTCTGTTTTATCCCACTTGTTATCTTATTAAGATCAATTGAACTTCATTTAACCCCTGAGGAAACCCTTGGTTGTATAGCATTCACGATGAGCTGGTAAAATTATAATTTTAGCCCTAGTTTCTTATTTTTCTTTCAAAATGAATATGCAATGACTTGTGACTTTCTGGAGATTATGTAGGAGCATTGATTGACTTAATTGGGCCAAAAATGAGATAGTTATGGCTCATGATGGTGTTCCCATCATGGGGTATCTAGGGTTGTCCAAGGAGGTAATTTGTTTGCAAAATACGTCTCTTGCTTGGAAATGAAATTCACCTTTCAGTTTGCTCTTTTAAATTATATAATTTCATGAGTTTTGAAATAAGGGGACAAAGTAGATTTTGTTGACAGGAAAGAGAGACTATCACTACCTTAGTAACTAAGTGGCAAGAGTAACTTCTTCCCAAGCTCACCCTAGGCAAGTGAAGGCCTAGGATAATTGTGAAGAGGGTGTGAGAATCCTAACACAAACTAAAGTAGAGAACAAAGTACACAAATTTGAAAAAGTAACTTCATAAAAGCGGATTTTTGTTCTACACTTGTAGAGGAAAGCTTCTATAACAACAAGAAAACTACAAAACAAGCAAAACAAAAATCCTGATGATGAAGATGGCAGAGATGATGAAGCCCTTGCTCCAACTACGGTTGCTCCCATAGTTGAAAAGAACTCCAACTCCTTCTCCTTGTAAGCTCCTTCAAGGTGAGGTCTCCTCCTTTTGGCAAGCCCTAGGGTGGGCGTGCCTTGGCTCCTCCAAGGTGGAAGCTACCACCTTAATTGATCTCCTCCAAGGGTGGGTGTGCACCACCCTTGCTTCTCCTTGCTTGGCCGTTCTCCTTGAGGGAAGAATGTCCTCCTCCTTGGAGTGGCACAAGGGAGAAGAAAGAAGGGGAAGAAGGCACCAAGGGGGCGGGTAGGATGCCCCCTTAATCTTCTTCTCTTCTTCTTCCTTGGCCTTAGGTTATGGTGGGTATAGGTAGAATAATACTAAAGGGAGGATGATCCAAATGTGGGTAGTTAGGTGGGTATATATAGAGTAGGGAGGAGGGGGGTTGGCGTGGATAGAACAGATGGCTAGGATGGGATTTGGGATGGTAGTTAAGGATCCTAGGGCTAGGAATAAATGGTGACAAGTGAGGGGGCAAAAGGGGGGGTGGTTATGGCTTTGGTGCCCCTTAGAGTTGGTGCCAAAATGGGCCTTCTAGAAGGTCATTAGGTGGCGCCATCTTAAGGTTCTAGAAGGGGGGCATGTGGATGGTTAGATGTGGATGTAGGTTTAGGTGTATGGTGGATATGGGAGGTAGGGTTGGCACCAAAATGGGAGGTGGTTAGGGTTAGGTTTTGGCGCCAACTCTAGGAACCTTTTGGTGGAAGGTGAGGGGTGAAGAGATGGCTAAGGTTGGCGCCAACTTAGGGTGGACTAGGTGGAGCTTAGGTGTAGCTTAGGTTTGCTTGAGGTAGAGGTAGTTAGGTTGGACTTTAGGGTGATGGATGGCCTAAGGAGCTGGAGCTTAGCTAAGTTAAGCTAAGCTAAGCTAGTAATAGAGTAGAGGAGGAGGCAATGGGAGATAGGGTTTGAGGAGAGAAACTTGACAGAGGAAGTCTGGAGCTGAACCAGAGCTGGCAACTGCTGAAGAGGGTGGTATGGAGCTACTTTAGCTGGCTTAGCTTGCTAGTTCTTTGCTAGTTGCTAAGCCAAGCTAAAGTAAGCTGGGTTCTACCACAAAGAGCTGAGGTGAGTTAGGTCTGGTGCTCCCGGGGAGAATCAAGCTGGTTGAGGTAGCTAAGGTAGCTTAGCTCAACTGAGTTGAGCTAAGCTGAGTCCTTGGGAGCTGGACTTGAGCTTCCTAAGCTCAAATAAAGTCATCTTCAGTTGGCTGAAGTTTAGTAGAGTTGGATTAAGCTGGTCCTGAGCTGAGGTGAACTCCAGTCAACTCAACTAAGCTAGATAGAGCTCCCTATGAACTAATGGGAGCTGAGATGAGCTAGACTCAGCTAAGTTGAGCTGGATTTGAGTTGACCTGAGCTAGGGTGAGCTAAGATGAGCTCTCTTGAGCTGCCATGCAGCTGAGATGAGCTGAATGGAGCTAGGATGAGCTAACCTTAGTCCAAGTGAGCTGGAATCCAACTATGGTAAGCTTGATCAAGCTGAGTCCCAATTGGTTTGAGCTTCTCCTTCACCAGTTGCCTTCCCGAGTGCTAGGGTTTTGGGGATCTGACTCTTTGTCTATCTCTAACACTCACAAAAACATATCAAAAAGATAGTAAAAAGTAAAATGCATGCCTATCCTAATTTATGTCTAAATGCAACCCAAAAACCCATTTGCGAAGCAAAATCCAAAGAGCTAGGTTTGTTTTAATGCATAAGAATGATGATAAACTGGTGTTTATCAACTACTTGGGTAGCTCATGGAGAGGAGTTGACTAAGAAAGTCAAACAATGAGAACATTGTTGACAAAGAGATTGATGAGGAACTTACTGATAGTGGAGGTAAAGAAATACAATAAATATTGAATGAGATGAGAGTAGGAGAGGTTATAAATATAGATGAGGAAGATCCATCAGATGTGATCCATTCTATGATGCTGTTAAGACGGTTGAGGATCCTATTGCTCCCGGTGTTACGAAAATGTCAAAGTTGTTTTTGTTGAAGATGTTTCAATTGAAGATTATGAATAGAGCTAGTGCTAAATTCATGTCAAAAATACTTCAGTTTATTGTTGAGCTATTGAATAACCCTAATGGTTTTCCAACTTCATGGTATGAGGCAAGGAAATATATTTGCAAACTTGGTTTGGACTATCAGAAGAACGATGCATGTCCGAATGACTGCACCTTTTCAGAAATAAATTTACAAACTTGAGTAACTGTCTCGAATGTGGACTTGAGAGATATAAGGAAGGTAAAAATGAAAGTAAGAGGAAACAATCTTAGAAGGTTCTTCGTTACTTCCCACTGACACCTAAGCTTCAACGCCTTTTTATATCAACTAAAACTATACGATAGATAACATGGCATTAGGATTGTAAATCTCAAGATGGAAGAATACATCATCCTACTTATTTAGAGGAGTGGAAGAGATTTGACGAAAGAAATAATTCATTCTCTTTAGAAGCAAGGAATGTGTGGTTGGGTCTTGCAAACGATGGATTCAATCCATTTAAGAGTATGTACCTATCATACTCTATATGGCTAGTGGTAATGGTCACTTATAACTTACCTCCCTAGTTGTGTATGAGATCGTCATTCATGATACTGACCCTATTAATCCCTGGTCCAAAAGAACCAGGAAATGTAATAGATGTTTATCTCCAGCCATTAATCGATGAACTAAAGCAGTTGTGGTACACCCTTGTGAAGATGTATGATGCAGAAAAGAAAGAATTTTACAATATACATGCAGCATTGTTGTGGACCATAAACGATTTCCTGGCGTACACAAATTTGTCAGGTGATGATAACGTCATCATCAACCTATCTAGTTTTAATTAGTCATAATCCATTAATAAATGCTCCTATATAACCACCATAAGATCATAACTCACTGCATAGTCATTATGAAAGAAATGCATTAAAATAGGGGTAAAATTACAGTTTTAACAATATAACCTAAATGCAGAGCAATCACGGGATTTCCTAGGGGTTAAATGAAGGTTAAATGGTCATAAATGTCTAAGTTTTCACTCATTTCAAGAATTAATGGACATTTGAAATCCTAAAAATAGACCCGCTTGATTAACTGAGGTTTTGGTTAGGATAAAATTCACCTTAACCTTCTAAAATTCATTGAAAAATATTTTCTAAGATTTGGTACCTTTGATTTGACCATTAGAACCCAATTTGACCTAAAATAGTCTCAGACAGATAGTTGTCTTAATTTGGGTTTCTACGCAAATTACCTAGTCAAACTTAGTCAAAACCAAAATTTTACTTCACCATCAGATTTTTTGGGTCCAAATTAGGTCTGTACCAAAATTTGGGCCCAATCTGAGATCATCTTGACCTAGTTTGCAATGTAGTCCAGTTAGACTCTTTCTCTCACACATATGCCCCTAGCTTTTGAAATCATTACAAGAACCCCCCTAACTTCATCATCTTCTTCACTCTCAAGTCCCTACTGCCATGGCTGTGTGAACCCATCAAGAGCCAAGTTTCAATCAGGGTTTTCTCCCTAATTTCATGGAGAAACCCTTCCAAAATTAGAAGGGAGACTCCTAAGGAGATCCCCTTCCATCTGACCTCTTCCATGACCTTCCTAATTCGTCCAAGAGTTCATGCGAACTCTTGGAAATCCTAAACCTATTCCCTGATTTGCGAAGCTCTCAAGCTTGGTTTCCAAGCTTGAAGCTCGACCTAATGCTCTATAAAAGACCCCCGTGCACAACCTTACATCCTTAGCTTGGTTTGGAGGCCGATTCCCCCTTCTTCCCTTCTTCTCGACCTTCATCTCCACCAACTTTGGCAACCTTCTCCGACCCTCACAGAATGTAGTGGGTGGATCCTTTTTCCCCACATTCTTCCGTGCATCGTAATACTAGCGGCCGCTGCCTACACCCTCCCGTCGTCACTGCTCCTATCCGCAGAGATTTCATCTTCTCCATCGTCAGCCTGCCAAAATCGATGTGGACCCTACTCCTTTCGACCATTAGATTAGTTTAATTAGGTTCCCTTAGGTTATGAGGTTAGTTCCCTCTATACAAAACCCAAAAATAACCCCTCAACGCCACCGTTCACCTCCATCTTGCTCTGCTCCGACCACTCCTCCGGCGAGGCTCTCCCATCACTCCACCGCACGACATGCCTCGCCAACAGTTCCTACACCTTCGTCATTCCGCCACGAATAAAACCCCTCTCCTATTTCATCCTTTCGTCCACCCAAACTCCTCGTTGACCAACCCACCTTCGCACATCACTCTCTATCAACAATCGACCACCTCACGCCCTTTCACGCCACGAAATCGCCACCACCACATCCACCATCACTTGGCGATCCCCCTGAGATATTCTAATGTGGTCATGAGGCCTTATTCTTATTTTCAGGTCTTCGACTGGAGCTCCGCCACCGTCGCCATCGCTGCCTTCATTCTTCAAGCTCCAGGCCACGTGAGCCCCAGGTGCTACTCCCAGGAGACGTGGTTTCACTCATGGACCCTCTCTAGGTCCTCACTCGAAGGTTCCATCCACTTCTGCTGCCTCAATTGGAGGCATCTTCATAGTGGTTGCGTCAATTTTACAAGGAAGCCTTCTATAGCTACGTGCACATAGGACGTGGGAAGGATAGTCCCACATCAGTCGGAGAAGATCCACTGCGTGTGCATAAATTGTTTTTCTGCTTGTGGCTTATCGCCTCAAGACATATCGGAGATGAGGTCCCCACTACACCCGCACTCACCTGACCCGCCTATCTGTTCACTCCTTGGTTGCGACCCCCTTTGTAACGACCCGGTTCCCGAGTCCCTACGAGACACGAGAACCGAACCGACTCGACTAATCCCAAGACCTAGTCGTCCAACGAGGAAGTAACCAAAAGACAGTAAAATAAACCACATTCAACATGAATATAACTAACAGTAAGAAAGTACAGCAGTAAGGAAAGAAACTACTACAGTAGGTACCACCACAACAGTAAAACAACATTTATCATATAACAAGAACTACAGGTAAAGAAGGTACAACGGAAACAAAAACTGCTCACTAGAACAGAAACAAAAGAGGTACAAAAGACTGTGGTAACTCTACTGGACCCTACTCGGCCCAGCGTCCTCTGCAGCCGCCGACCCTGGCTGCTCAACACCTGGTCCTGAAAAAGGTAACGAGTGTAACACGTCAGCAAAACGCTGAGTAGAGTGGCAAACTAACTAAAGGCAACAGTAGAGTGTACAGTAGCTGTTATGTTCTATTACTTCCTTTATTCACATCTTTCAATTTTTCTCACTATTTCATTTGTTTCTCAGATCCTTTACTTGATCTCGAATGTCCTCGTGGGAACGATCTTGATTGCAGTCTTTTCCAAAAGTAGAAGTAGCACGTGGTGCTCTCCTGGCTGGGAGAGTCCCCCGTGGTGATCCTACCCTCAATCAACCACCCCAAGGTCACTGACAGACGTAACGGTGACTACGGCACGCGCGATAAACGCACAGGTAGCTAGCCCGCACTGGCACGTGGTCAGTCGTTTCCGTTAACGGGTACGCCCAAAGCACAGCACGGAACCAGGGCAGAGCCCTCTCAGTAACAGGGGTCCAACCCCTCCACAGTAACCAAACCGGGGCCTTGCCCCTCCACAGTCCGCGCACCCTCGCCTGACTACCCTGGTTTGCCCTAGTGGGCCTAACAAGTCGGTGAAGGAGGCTAGCAGAACCCCGGGGCCCGTGGGGTAGCTAGTACTCTCCTAACACTACTAGCTCTCCTCGGTACTACGTACACGAGGGCCAACAAGTCGGTACAGAGTGGCCAGTCCTAAACCCCGGGTCCCTGGGGCGGCTAGCTCAGCTCTGCACTAAACAGGGGGACAGTCGCTCTCCCTGGTACTCCGTACTCAAGGGCTAGCTCACTTCCCCAATTCTATTCCATTCGCTTTCCAGGAGTTCTACTCCTACTTCCCCGTAGGGTTCCAGAACATCTTATGTCTTACTTTCCAGTTTCACGTTCTTACAAACCATGATCCCAATCATGTTTCTTTATTCATAACAGGCAGCTGTGAATTCAATTTACAGGCAGCTTTATATTCCTTCCCATTTTTTCCAAGACTGCAGTATTATACATTCCACTAGTTTTTCCATCCTAAGATTCATGCCACATCCTAGGATCTAGCATACAACTAGTTTTCCAGCCCTAGGATTCATGCATCACCTAGGAGCTATCATTCCATACATTTCTCATTCCTAGGATTCATGCAATGTCCTAGATTCTAGTTATGGTTCCATACTTTAATAGATTTTAAACTTAAGCCACTCTACCAGGTACAACGGGAGTAATGGGGGCGTGATCGGGAATCCCGCGTGCCTCCGCGACTCTCAAGACTGCAATCGAACGAGGTCCTATCACAAGGATCAAACACAAGGAGTGTCTCAAAACAGTGTATAGCTACTGTAGACGGGTAGAGGAATTAATTCTGAAAAGAACGCAACTCGAATCGCGGAAAACGGAGCCCGAACGGGCCCTAAACGGGTCGAAAAAGACGATACTGTGCAAAATCAGACGTCTGGAACTCCTTCCAGACGTCTTAAACAGTGGATCAGAGAATTACCTGTTCAGCGTGGTTTCCCAGACGTCCGGAAGTCTGTGGGGACGTCTGGCCTAGCTCCCAGACGTTTGATGGTCACCCCGGACGTCTGGAGGTCATTCCCGCCGTCTGGTACAACTTCCAGACGTCTGATTCGCAAAGGATGGCGAATCAGCGAACCTGCGCACAGCCAACCCCTCCCTCAGTACGGTCAGTCGACAGGAAGGAAGAAGAAGGCGGAAAACTCACCTTTCAGACGTCTGTATGAGCTTCCAGACGTCGACCTTTTCGTCTTGCTATCAACCCAGACGTCTGATTCTGGAAATTTTTCCAGAATCAGGGCGCTGCTCGGCCTCCGCTCGCGATGCCGCCCGCGTCGCACCTCGCGCGTCTACTGCTCAGCCCGCAGCAGGTCCCTCTCCGCGTCGCTCCGCGCCCCCTGCACCCTCCGCCAGCTGGCCAAGCCGCTCCGGCGAGCTCGCCCTCACGGCAGAGCTCCGCCCTCGCACGCCGCACCTCCGCGCTCACTGCGGCCGCCGCTGCCGCCCTCGCGTCCGCTCGCTCTCGCGCACAGGAAGGAGAAGAAGGAGGAGACGGTGGAGACGGGAGGGGAGGCGTGGCCCTTTTAAGGCCGCGCGAGGAGGAGAGAGGAGGTGGCAGGCCGCCTGCAGCCGCAGAGAGAGAGGGAAAAAGAGAGAATAAGGAATATGCGGTCTGCGCGCGCAGGCGCGCAGACGACTCGCGGGTGTGGACGATAACGGTTTTTCAGACGTCTGTAAACCATCCCAGACGTCTGGCAAGACGTCTGGATGTGATCCAAGACGTCTGATAAGACGTCTGGGCCACCTCCCAGACGTCTTAAAATACGTCCGGGGCACGCGTTCGTTACACCCTTGCACGTAGTCCTGGACCCGGTTACTGTGCATACTCAAATACCTGATTAGCCCAGGTTTAAGAGAGGAGGAAGGAAATAGAGAGAGAGAGCGGGGCAGGGGAGGGTTTTGCTCCTCTGTACATTGTGCAACACTTAGCCGTGAGAGAGAACCCTTGTGCTCTCTAAAGGAAAGAGGAGAAGGAAGAAGAAGAAAAGGGGAAGGTACTGGTTGAAGGAGAAAAGAAGAAGAGACGAGAAGAGGAAAGGTAGAAGAAGAAGAGAGGGACCGTGCCTGAGAAAGAAGAGAAAGGCTCTTGAGAAAGCCTTGTGTTCTGTTGAGGTGACATCTAATTTGTGTTTGATACTGGTACTGTTGGAATATTTAAGCACCTAAGTAGCATGGTTGAAAACACTGTAGCATCATTTGAAGTACTTGATATATATGCTTAGACTAATAATTGGTGACCTAAATCACCATTATTTTATTCTAGGTTTCTTTTTGTCATATTTAACTCTTGAAATACTCATGTTCTTATTGAATATAAATTTTGAGTAGTTGTTATTCATTGAAATATCTTTATTGTGCTTCATTCATTATGCTTATTTATATATTCATTAAGATTAGCGCATGAATTCCACATTTGTTCCCTGTGTTCGACCTTGGACTTTCTTGACGATCTTTCGAGATATAAACTATATTTGTTCACGCACTATTTTGGCTATATTGTAACGAAGTAATTTTAAAACTTTGATTTAGCACGTAAACATCAGGAAAGCTTGCTTGCCCAGTCTGTATAGAAGACACATCACCTACGATTGCTGGAAAGTAAGAAATTCTATACTTAGGACATCACAGATTTCTACCTATTGAACATAGATGGCGAACATCACAATTCAGGAGTAAATTTGACGGCAGGACGTGTTAATATTCAAAGAAAAATCCAAAGAATAAATTTAGTACAGATTTTATTAGGTTGTCGAGTTAGGTTATAATGGAGAGATTACAAGAAATGGGTGAGATACGGTTGGGTCGACCATTCAAACAAGGCCAGATAGCTTCGAGGAATTCTAGATTTCGAAAGAAAAGCATTTTGTTTATGGAGCTGCTATACTGGAAAGATTTTATAAGAATGTGATGGATAACATCTTAAACGTATTAAATCTGACCCATGATCCAAAGGACACGGTGGAAATAAGAAAAGACATGAAGAGTTTGGGGATACGTTTGGAACTACATATTCATGAGGATGATGGCTACTTCCCACCTACTATTTACAGCTTGAATCAGGGTCAGAAGAGTAGACTGTTCTCCTTCTTAAAGGAAATTCGGATGCTAGATGGGTTTTCCTCGCAGCTTTTACGCTATATGAATGAAGCGCAGAAAAAGATATCTGGCTTGAAAAGTCATGACTCCCACGTTTATATGCATGTATTGTTTCCATTGGCGATACGGGAGATACTGCCAGAGCTAGTTGTTGATTCGTTCACAGAGATGAGTAGGTTTTTCAAATCTGTTTACTCAAAGATGCTACAAAATGATACGCTAGATCACTGGGATAAACAAATAGTCATTACTCTTTGTAGGATGGAATAGATTATTCGCCCAACCTTGTTCGATGTAATGGTTCATCTCATGCTGCATCATGCAAATGAAGTGAGAATTGATGGACCTATATAATTCAGATGGATGTATCCTGTGGGGTGATTTTTGAAAAGGCTTAAAGATTATGTTTTGAACAAGGCAAAGCTGGAAAGATCAATTGTAGAAGGTTATCTCGTGGAGGAGTGTATAAATTTTACCTCCATGTACATGAATGAAACAGACAACCACTTTAATAAACTTCAAAATAATTATTGTGTATATCTACAGGAGCAAGCAAGAAAAAATAAGGCCAATGGGGCTAAAGCTCCACAACAGACCCATTATTTGAGTCGAAGGAGCATCGAGATGGTCAGGAGTCGTTATGTAAGTGTTGAAACTATTTTTCAGTTGAATATTACTTAATTTTTAAGTTATATATAATTGTATCATTTTTATTTTCAGCCTGCTACACATGATGGGATGGAAATGAGTAGGATGGATATCTACGAGGTCACTCACAGTAAGGCTGTAGCTAAGGGTGCTTGTAAGTGGATTCCTAAGTCATACTAAGAGAAACACGTAAGTTTCTTAAACTCAAAAAATTTATAACTTTGTGTATATATATTATAATAATATTTTTTAATACATTTAGGACAAATGGTACACTTAGTACATCCCCCCATTAACAAGACCTCTGACAGTGTCCACCAGCCTTTGGATCCAGAGGAGGCATTTAGGAGAGTGATGCCATTGGACCATGGTGGTTTCGTTCGTGATGCGCGGAGGGTACACATGTTATCCACCTGGTATGGGAGGAAAGGTGTCGTCTCATCTAGTGTCGTCGATTAGTTGCATCAAATGATTGACATACTACATAGACGAGAGGAGGAGAGGGAGAAGAGAGAGGTAGAGATGAAGAATAAGATGAATGCCATGGATGATAAGCTTCAGATGCTTCTAACCCTTCTTCTGAAAAAGTTTCAGTCAGAGTATCTATCTTCATCAGATCCCAACATCTATAGATGAGATGACGACGACTCCACGGGTGGTGTAAGTGGAGATAGTTGATGAGTCTAATTTATTGGACTAACTTTTAGCTTAAGTTGGTTAGTTCCTACATTTATAAGTGTACTAATACGTACATTTGATTATAAAATAAATGCATGTATTATAATTTAGATTTACATAATTTATCTTGCATTATTAATAATGATATGCATTTCTGTGATTACAGGGGTTTAAGTTTAGGCAAGTTCCACTTTTAAGATGTCTAAAACTTGGTCTGAACATCCAATGATGCCACCACCACTTCCCACTGTCAACCGGGCTTCTCCCACGATTCCCCAACAATTACCTTAATATCCTTGTCAAGTTTGTTGGCTAAGATTTTAGAGGAGAAAAATTGATGGGGGAACATCTACCAAAGAGGAGAGGCTAGGTCGCGGAAGAGGGATCTAATCCTCTGCCCCTGGCGGGGACCTGTTCCATCTTCCCTCCTCCTCCATCGTGCAACAGGCATACACTGTGGACTTCAGCGAGCACCGTGGCCCCTACATCCTCAACATCCTCCTCGTCATTGTCGCATGCACGGTGACAGCATGTGTGTGCCCATCAACCCACTCCATCAGCCACCCCAGCCTTCCACTATTCTTCTTCTTCCCCTTTCAACCTTACCACGCTGTCGACCATCAACGCCACACCACCGCAGCACCACCACACAAGCCCGCAGCATCTCCACCTTCCTTGTCAGCCAGCACCCCAAGCCACCCACCACCGCTCCTCCTTTCTCTTCGTTGTCTTCTTCTTTGCCCAATTGCCCTCCCTGCAATTATGAAGGAACCCAAAGTTGTAGTCGCCTCCTCGCTTCATACGACCCCTACACGCGACCAAACTCACCGTCAGCCTCGTCATTCTCCTCGTCTCACGCCTACGACCTCTGCATGCCCACCAGCTGCCCTCCACGACGCACGCGAGCTTCTCCTACCATCATCGTCGATCGCCACCCTCCATCGCCGACTGGCTGCCAAAGGCCACCTCCAATCATGTCGCTACCACCGTTGCGAGCCTCTCCTCTCGCACGTCTCCTCCACCTAGACTAGCGGCCAGCAAGTCCTCCTTGCGCACACACAAGCCTCCTAACCAAATCCTCTGGTTCTACTTGAATTAGAAATTACTAAAAATGCCATTGTGAAACTTCCTATTCATTTATTTATCTTATTATTATATTCAGCTAGATTTGCATGAATATCCCTTCAGTTTATCTGAATTACAGATGATTGCATTTGTTCTTGATTTGGATATTGATTACAATGAATAAGGTATCTTTTATTGAAGATTAATCTTTACATTGATTTCCATTGCCAAGATTACTAGTTAACAGAATATTAGGTTGTGGTGATTTTGCAATTAAACACTTGCATTTTTTTATCAATTGCTTAGAATGATGATTTATGTTGAAAAAGAATTACACGAATTAGCATGCACACCCACTGAGTTTCCTGAATAATTAAGGTACCACTCACTAGTACAATAGGCTGATTCCTCCCTGCAGAGATGACCTAACTATTTTCGTGGTTAGATTTTGAGTAATAAATATTTTTGAAAAGCAATTTTCTACCACGTAATGAAATACAACGACGCAACATTTTATGTTAAAATTGTTATCGAAAACGAAGATCGCTATGTCACTGGTGGCATCGGAATAGCTGCATTTTGATTTTTATCCATTTTCTTTTGTATTGTTTTTCAGGTTACCTTTTTTATGTAAATATTTCATTTTCAAACTTTTTATCTACTAGACTTTATATTTATGAAATATAAACTTCTCTTCATTTTCATCACTTGTTTTTCTATGAAAGCAAGTCTTTTAAGTAGGTTTAGTAGGTAGATCCCATCATTCTGTATTTTTTTTAAAAAAAAGACCCATACATTTACCGTCGCTTATTTGAATAAGCGACGGCATAGATGTGACGCTGAAAATATTTTTCTCGTCACTTATCCTAATAAGAACCGGCATATAAGGTTCAAGAGAATCACATTTCCCCTTTTATACCATCGCTTATTAGGATTAGTGATGGAAAAAATATTTTTAGCGTCACGTTTATGCCATCTCTTAATGCCATCTCTTATTCAAATAAGCAATGGCAAAATTATTTTTGGAGTCACCTGTATGTTGTTGCTTTTAAAAAAAGTGACGACAAAAAATATTTTTAAGTGATGACAAATTTACTTAACGACGGTGAAAATAAAAAAAGGGCATGTAAAGGTGGGAAAAAGTAAGTTACATATGCCGTCACTTATGATGTAAGCGATGGCAAATACAATTACCGTCGACTTTGAAATGACGTTGAAATATCCAATCCGTCCCATGGTCAAACATTATTTTGACTCGGATGTGCCCTCTAACTGACGGCAAAACGAAACAATGACGATAATAACGGCGTCGCTTAATGGCATCGGTTATTTAGGTTTTTTCGTCGGTTTCCAACCAATAGCAAAATTAAAGTATGTTGTAGTGAAGTGGTCTTCGATGCCACTCAGGCCTTTAATGTACGGTTGAAGCAATGTGTAAAAATATCTCCCAAGTCCAAATCTGAAGTAATATGTAAGCTTCTGCAATGTCTTTCGTCCCATGCTCAATTGCTGGGCAAAGGTGTTGATATAAAAATGCCAAGTAGGAAGAACCCCAACTATACTAACTTGCAGCTTGGTTATAAAAATGAAATTTATATAACTCGTGTAAGAAGAATATAATTTTCAATTAATAGAAATTAACAATTTAATTTACCTATAGATCTTCTAGTAATAGTAGGTACATCAATGAGACATAAAATCTTGATTTGTCTAGACATATGATCCCACCTAAAGCTTGGAGGATATAAGCATGGGCATAGCATCTATCGGTAAATTTCCAAAATGTTGGGCTAACCATGTCATTTGCAATCATGACCCAACCAATTGACTTTCAGGTGGCACCACTCCAAGTAACCTTTGGCATAAAGCTAGACAATTAGGATTATTTGTGGCACCATAGTAGGAAATCCATCCACTGGCAACCCGATAATAATGGCCATGTCCTCCAATGTGATAGTCATCTCCCCATGATGCATGTGGATGGTATGCATCTTTGGCCTTCGTCTCTCAACAAGTGCAGTAATCAGGTGCCAATCAAGTGACAAGAATCCTCGACACAATATCCCTCCAGAGCCTGTTGTGTCAACCAACACCTACACATGTTGATCAAGTGGATCTGCTCGAACAATGCCATATGGCATCTGCATCTAAGCCAAGAGTAAACCTATTAAAGAAAAATAGCAATGTCACATTATTGAAAAGGTAAGGATTGAATACAAAAAGATAAAAACATGATGCAAACTGACAAAGCAGCTTTGGCGCGTGTTTTGAAATACATTGTTGAATTCGTAGTATAGTTGCGCTAAACCCTTTAATAAAAAATATTTAGTTCTTTAACAAAACTCGCATAGATTTTCTCTTTTATAACTTGAGTCCTGGTTGTTCGTTGTCGTCAACGTTTCTGTGCGGATTTAAAGGCGTATTACGTTGCAGTAGAACCGACAAAACGTTTAAACAAATAATTTTATTACTCGAACAACTAGAGTATCCGAGGTCGAACACAGGGAGCAAACTCAGTACTTTGTAAAACCCAAGAATACAACTGTTAAATGCAAATATAATTGATTCAAAGAGTTTTTAAGAAAGATGTAAAAAAAATAGAATTAGACGTCTGATTTATGTATCAGACGTCTTAAATGTGATCTTTCTTTCTCTTTTTCTTCTTCTGCTTTGCCTTTCGGATCTCTTTGCAATCTTCCCTTGTCCTTCTTCTTCTTCTCCTGCGAAGACTTCTAAGCTTTCTGTTTTCCTTCTTCTCCTGCGAAGACTTCTTTCTTTCTTCTTCTTCTGTCTTGCTTCTCCTTTCTTCGTTGCCTTCTTCTTCTTCTTTGTCTTGCTTCTCCTTCTTCTGCAGCGGCCACGTCCTTCTCCTGCAATCAGCCTGCCTGCACAGGGAACAAAACCTAACCCTTCTCCCTCTACCCGCGCGTGTCTCTCTCTCAAGCAATTCACTCTAACCGCTCTACCAGAGCCACAGTCTCAATCGGGTCGGATCGTACCCGGGACCAGGCGCACCTGCAGGTGTGTGATGCGCGAGGAGTGCGTAGGTCTAGGTCGGGTCGGATCCGCCAGGTCCGCGTGGTCAGGCCGCGGACGAGGCGGGTGGGGTCAGTGAGGGACCTCACCCCTGTGCTTTCGAGGCAGTAAACCTATATCACAAAAACTCTTTATACCATACCTGTGCCTTGAGATTACACGATGTGGGACTAAACGTTCCGCCCTTCCTTTGCGTTCGCCCGCAGACTCTCGTGTGCAATTGCCCACGCTGAAGGCCCTGCTGGTGCTCCTTGCTGAACTCAGTCACCTCGTAACACTTGCGAGAGTCTGCTGCACCTGCCGCCTGGGAAGCCTGACGCCTGCTGCTGCTCCAAGCTTCCTGCTGCTTCGGCTGTTAATGGCGGCCGGGGCGTTCACCTGAGCTTCCACAGAACGGCCTATTGGCCCAATTAGAATAGCTGGAAACCTTCGCCGTAGCACGGCGAAGGCGGTGGGTGATGCTGCAGGTTGCCGGTCGGCCTAGGCGTGCACGCCTAGGTCAACCTGTGGCCGGAGATGGTGGGTTGTTCGGGGGGTGGTTATGGAGGTCTGGAGTGGCAGTTGTGGGGTGGAGCGAGTTCCTGGTGGTGAGGCGGAGCTCACGAGGTGGTTGGCGAGCCGTGTGGAGTGGCGGAGTGGTGTGGGCGGCTCGCCGGAGTTCGGTCGGTGATGTGGAAGATGAGGGTGGTCAGCGTCGGTCGAGGGGTAATCAGATGAGATAACAGGGGGAAAAGAGAGAGGATAGGATGGAGAGGAGTTCTAACCTAATTGTAAGGACGAAAGGGGACAGAAGGCGGACAGCAGTACTTGCTGTCGCCGGAGAAGATGACGCCCAGTGGGGGAGAACGGCGGCGACGACGGGGCTGAGGCGGCGTGCGCTGGTACTGCGCGATGCGGAGGGAGGTCAGGAAGCTAACTCTGCCACTAATTTTGTGGCAGAGCGAAGAGGGAGGGGAGGGGGGCTCGCCGGAGCTAGCTGGGGCATTTGGCCGAGCAGGAGGAGAGGAATTGAAGGGGGAAACTCGGCCAAATCAAGCTCAGCCTCTTCGGCCGGAGTTGTGGGTTCTTATATAGGCGCTGGACTTGGTGTGCAGGGCGTGAAGGGCACGTAATTGCCTGAGGTTGGTCGCCGGAGATGGAAAGGAGTTAGGATACCCAAATCTCTCGTGCGTTCGCACGAGAGATTGGGTTCACACCAACGATTGTAATTGACTTTATAAGGAAGGGAATTCCTCAGAGAATCCTCCTTCCATTTCTGGGAGGGAATCTCTGAGGGATTAGAGAGCAATCCCTCTCCGAACCTCGCCGGAGCTCGGTTCTGCCCTAGCAATGGCGGCAGGACCGGTTTGCAAAGGAGGCGAAGAACCTAGGGGGTTCTCTGCAACGGTATTCAAAAGATAGGGACCAATTTGTGATGTGGGTGTACTAAATTGCAAAGTAGGTCAAGATGACCCCTCCTTAGGTCCAAATTTTGGTACAAACCTAATTTGGACTAAGGAATCCAATGGAGAAGTTAGATTTCAGGTTTGACCTCGTTTGACTGGATATTTTGCGTAAAAACCCAAATTAGGTTAATTGAAGAGCTAGGACCCTAATCTAGGTCAAACTAGCTTCCAAAGGCCAAATTAAGTGTTCTAAACCCTAGAGTATGTTTTTCCATGATTTGTAGAGGGTTTACTTGCTTTTTTTTCTGACCGAAACCTTGTTAATTTAAGCGGGTCTGTTTTAGGGTTACCAAGTGTCTTTTAGTTCTTAGATTGCACATGAACCCATTTCTGATTGACTCAACCCACTTTTTATCTCATTTAGACCATTTGACCTATGTTTTGCCTCTAAGAAATCCTGTTTATCTACTGCAATGGTAAAATTGCAGTTTTAACCTTTATTTCATCTTTTCTTCTCAGAGCACTTGTTCCTTCAGTTAGGCCTTCTTCTAGGTTATGTAGGAGCTTTTATCTTCTTTATTGGGTCAAAATGAGCTAGTTATGGCTCATGATGAGGCTCTCATCATACCCCCATGCCTAGCTTTTGCTAGTCCCTTAGAAAAATTTCAAAGTTTTAACTTCCGTTCTAGACACTGAATGTTGTCAATAATGATAAGTGCTTCTCCTTTTTCTTTTGTGATTAGGTGGGAATGCCGACAATAGGCCTAGAGGTACTCAAGTACCAACCAAAATCCGGACCTGTTCCGCTTTAGCCTCAGTCTTCTGCAAAGGTTTCTACGGCCCACAGAACCTAACCTAGGGTTTGTTGGACTCCGCGGTTAAAGCACCCGTGCTTGAGATATTTTTAGCCTAAGTTCAGTTTGCAGTGCGTTTTTTTTGTAAGAGAGAGATAGAAGATTTATTTGTTTGGAGAGCTTTTCTCTCTCTTTTCTTTTTTATTTCTAGCTTCGGATTAGCTTCTCAACACGGTCTGTATCGGATTCCTCGTCCCCATCATCAATCCTCAAAGGTCCCTGGCTTTCGAGATTTCGAGATAATCCCGCCCATGGCAACCCCCGGAACCCTGGCTTTCGAGATTTCGAGATAATCCCACCCATGGCGTTCCGTGGCCGAATTCAGACCCTGGCGATCGACATTTCGTGATAATGCCACCCATGGTATCTGAACCAGCAGAGTGCTTACATGCCCCCAGTAGGATATTTAAATATCCTAAGAGACAAGCACCGAGGAGACGATATGTTGTTACGCATCTTCGAGGGGAATTTCCCGCCTCTCCGCGCTGGGAACTTGTCCAAATCAACTTGTGTTGATTGGCCGCTCCTAATCTAGGTGACTTTTTCAGAGTATTAAACGCTCTTGCTTGTTTTGAATATTTATGCGCACTGAACCAGACTGTGTGTGAATTTGGGTGCTTAGGTTACCGAATCCCGCAAATCGGAGGTCAGTTAACGAGGCCGAATACTTCCTAAGCCTTAGACCTAATACTTAAGCTTTGCATTTTCCTCAACCTCTTGAGGATTGTCCAGATTTTAACGGATACGTGAATTTTTAAGCAAAAAATCTAGCCCAAGAGGCCTAAGACCAGCGTTCCCGCTAATCTCTTGTTATATCTCTGTAGCATTTTTCTTTTCTTTTTCTTGACTCGGTCTAGAACTTCAGTTAACCCCTTAATCTTTTACTAATGACTTTTTCTTTTTCTTTTCCTTTTGTGCTCCTTTCTTTATTTTTGCTCTTTTCGTCATTTTTCTTTCTTTTCCTCCTCTCATTTGTATGACCTTGAATTGTTCCTCCCCTCTATCAAGTCTTTTTTTTTTTTTTTGTTTTTTTTTATATGAAACCCTTTCTTGATATGAATTTTCTGTCATTTTGCACTTTCATACCCCCCCATGCCTAAGATTTGCAATGTCCCCATTGTAAATTAGGTGGGTTCGAATTCAGCTTAGTTCATGTGTTAGGACAGGTGTGTGGTGAGTGAATGGGTCGAAGCGACTTGTTGCGAACGATTTCTAATCTCGGGTAGGTATGCCTGAGGTGAAGTCGGCTGTTCTAATGGATGAACCCTAAAGTGCAATATGAGTTCCGCATAGCGATGTCAGAAACGGTTTCAGGTTTTTCAAAGAATGACGGGTTGCCTCCCGTTAAGCGCTGAGTTTTACGCCATCGGCTGGGCGTAATGAGCTCAAGAGGAAAGGAGGGTAAAGGATGACTCAGTCAAATCTATATCGGTCATGTCAATGAACGGCTTGAGTCTCTGCCCATTCACGACAAATGGTTCAGAATCGTGGCTGAGTGGGCTGATTTCAATAGCTCCATTTCCGAAGATTTGGCGGACTAGGTAGGGTCCGACCCACTTGGATCTTAGCTTTCCTGGGAATAGTTTGAGTCGAGCATCAAAGAGTAAAACTTTTTGACCAGGATGAAAGACCTTTCTAGAAATGTGTTTGTCGTGAAAAGCTTTAACTCGTTCTTTGTAAATTCGCGAGTTCTCATATGCGTTGTGGCGTAATTCATCGATCTCGCTCATTTGAAATCTTCTGTGGGTTCCAGCCTTAGAAAGGTCGAGATTACAGGTCCGTACTGCCCAATAGGCTTTATGCTCCAATTCGACGGGGAGGTGACATGCCTTCCCGTACACTAGTCTGAAGGGAGACATTCCTAATTGGGTCTTGTGGGCGGTCCTATAGGCCCACAATGCTTCCGGAAGCCGAGAAGACCAATCTTTTCTATCAGGTCGAACAGTAACCTGAAGGATCTTCTTGATCTCTCGGTTAGATAGCTCAGCTAGACCATTAGTTTGGGGGTGGTAAGGAGTAGAGATTCGGTGTGACACCCCGTATTTGATCATCAGTGACCTGAACTAAGCGTTTGTAAAATGGGTCCCTCCGTCGGAAATTATAGCACGCGGAATCCCGAACCTTGAGAAAATGTTTTGATGAAGGAATTTTATAACGGTTTTATGATTGTTGGTTCGGGTCGGAATGGCTTCTATCCACTTGGAAACATAATCAACTGCGAGTAAAATGTATTCGAAGCCATCCGAGGTAGGAAAGGGTCCCATGAAATCAATCCCCCAAATATCAAAAATTTCGCATACCAAGATCGGCTGTAGAGGCATCATGTCTCTATGGCTCATGTTGCCTAGCGTCTGGCAACGGGAACATGCCTTACAGTGATTGTATGCATCTTTGAAAATTGTGGGCCAGTAGAAACCACACTGGAGGACTTTCGATGCGGTTTTATGTCCTGAAAAATGTCCACCGCATGCCTGGTCATGGCAAAATGAGAGTATGTCTTTGATTTCCACTTCCGTGACGCATCGTCGGATTATCTGATCAGCACCAATGCGGAAGAGATACGGGTCTTCCCATAGGTAATACTTGGCATCGGAACGCAATTTGTCCTTTTTGGCCTTCGACCAATCGGGCGGAATCTGATGTGATGCCAGGTAATTAACAATATCGGCGAACCATGGAAGACTTGTACTGATAGTCAGGAGGTGCTCATCAGGAAAATGTTCTGTAATAGGTCCGGACGGATCAATAATTTCAGGAGGAAGGCGGGATAAATGATCAGCTACCACATTGTGCTTTCCCGCCTTGTCGCGAATCTCGATGTCAAATTCTTGCAACAGCAAGATCCAGCGGATTAATCGAGGTTTCGCGTCCTTCTTGGCTAGGAGATGCCTCACAGCTGTGTGATCCGAGTATATGATAACACGGGAACCCAGAAGGTATGATCTGAATTTTTCCAGGGCAAATACTACGGCCAGCAGCTCTTTCTCAGTAACCGTATAGTTACGCTAAGCCTCATCCAGTGTTTTGCTGGCGTAGTAAATGACCACAGGTTTCCCGTCAATTTTCTGCCCCAAAACCGCTCCTACAGCGAAGTCAGATGCATCGCACATGATCTCAAAGGGTTGAGACCAATCAGGGGACTGTAGGATTGGGGCTTGGGTGACTCGGTCACGTAAGATCTCAAATGCTTGAGTGCATTCCTTGGAAATTCCGAAAGGCACATCCTTGGAAAGCAGATTGGTCAGGGGGTGCACGATTTTGGAGAAATCAGGGATGAATCGACGGTAGAAACCGACGTGCCCCAAAAAAGATCGGATGTCCTTAATCGAGCTAGGCATAGGGAGCTTGGAAATCAGGTTAACCTTAGCTCGATCCACTTGGATGCCTTTCTCTGAGATTAAATGTCCCAGGACAATTCCCTCAGGCACCATGAAATGGCTCTTTTCCCAGGAAAGAACCAAATTCACCTCGATGCACCGCCTGAGTATATGGACCAAGTGTTGGAGGCAATCGTCAAATGATTGTCCAAAAACTGAAAAGTCATCCATGAAGACTTCCAGATAGTCACCTACCATATCTGAGAATATGGCAAGCATGCACCGCTGAAAAGTTGCAGGTGCATTGCAGAGACCGAACGGCATCCTTCGAAATGCGTACGTCCCGAAGGGGCAGGTGAATGTGGTCTTTTCTTGGTCCTCTGGATGGATTGCCACCTGATTGTAACCGGAGTACCCGTCAAGAAAGCAGAAGAATCTATTTCCCGCTAGTTTCTCGAGGATCTGATCAATAAACGGTAGTGGGAAATGATCCTTCTTCGTGGAGGAATTTAGTCTTCTGTAATCAATGCAGACTCTCCACGAATTAGCTATTCGGGTAGGAATGACTTCCCCGATTTCTGTCGTGATGATGGTAAGTCCTGCCTTCTTAGGTACCACTTGTGTTGGACTCACCCAACGACTGTCGGAGATCGGGTAGATGATCCCTGCATCTAACCACTTAATGATCTCCTTTTTCACGACCTCCTGTAGGTTAGGGTTTAGTCGCCTTTGCATTTCTCTTGAAGGTCGTGAGCCTTCTTCTGTATAGATTCGATGCATGCAGTATGAAGGGCTTATACCGGTCAAATCATCTAGAGTCCATCCAATGGCTCTACGATGTTGCTGGAGAACAGAAATCAAACGGAGTTCCTGGTCAGGTGTGAGTCGAGAATTGATAATCACAGGAAACGTTTGATTTGAATCCAAAAAGACATATTTTAGATGTTCAGGAAGGGGCTTGAGTTCCATGACAGGATTGTCAGCAGCAGCGGGTGGTTCAGGGTTTGTATCGGGAGCAATGGTAGGAGTCATAGGTGTGTCTAGATTGTGTTCGCACTCCTCTGCTAGCGGTTTTTGATTTTCTAGTGGTTGATCAGAAATAATCAGGTTGTCCTCTATGTGCAGTTCATCAACCACGGCTTTGACATCACAAATTTCCTCTATAACCCCGCAATTAATCCCTTGTTGGGCTTTGAAAATGTCGATCTTCAGATTTTGATTCCCAAATTTTAATTCTATCTGGCCCTCTTCGCAGTTTATATTGGCCCTAGCAGTGGCCAGAAAGGGTCTCCCTAATATGATTGGTGTGTCCCTTGGGTTCTTAGGTGCATCCATGTCCAGTACTATGAAGTCCACTGGGAAATAAAAATCTCGTACCCTAACAATGACATCCTCGAGTATTCCTTTAGGTGACTTGATGGATCGATCAGCTAACTGCAATGTCACCTCAGTGGGTTTAAGTTCAGATTCTTCAAGGTGGTCAAGGAGGGATGTAGGTATTAAATTTATGGAGGCACCTAGGTCTAGTAGGGCTCTATCAAGTTGGGTTTCACCAATTTTACAAGAAATCAAGGGGGTTCCTGGGTCTTTAGCCTTGGGTGGGAGTTTGCTCAGGATGACAGAGCTGGCTCGCTCTGACAGTACAATCGGATTCCCATCCTTGGTTCGCGGCTTACGTTTAGGTGTACATATGTCTTTCAAGAATCTTGCGTAAGCCGGTATGTGGCGGATTGCATCCATCAACGGGATGTTTATCTGGACCTGTTCAAAGAGCTTGACCAGATCCTCCTCAGGAGCCACAGGTTTGGTTGTCCTTTTTCCTTTGGTCAAGGCCTCAGGAAATGGGATCCTAGCTGGTTCCTCTAGGATAGGTCCAGGTTCTTGATCTGGGACAGTAGTATCTTGGATGACTACCCTAGGGTCTTGGCGATTATCAGGCTTGGAGTGGTTCAGATAATGTGGGTCTTGTGTTGTTTTACCACTACGTGTTGTTACAGAGTTTAATCCAGCCTGACTTTGGTTTGGGTTAGGTAGGAGAGGTGGCTGCTGCTGAAATTCTGCATAAGATGTAGAAGCCTCCATCCTGTCTGGTGATGGAGTAGCAGGGGCCTGATAAATCAAATGTGCGTGGCCTGAATTTGGATTCATAATGCGCCTCTGGGTCGGCACATTATTTGGGTTGGGCAGAGGTTGCGAAGGAAGGGTGCCAGGTTGGCGAGAATTTGCCATCTGGGCCAGTTGGTTGCGAACCTCTGTGATCTCGTCCTTGTGCTGTTTTTGCATTGCCGCATTCGTTTTTTGAATGTCAGCCAGCGTTTGAAGGATAAGAGTCAGTTGATCCTGATTTTGCCCAGATTGGTAGGTGGGATTGGGCCGAGGCTGAGGCGGCTGATATGGACGAGGAGCTTATGGGCGGGGTTGATATGGTGGTTTTTGAGAGTTTCCCGCCCACTGAAAGTTAGGATGATTTCGCCATCCAGGGTTGTAGGTATTGGAGTATGGGTCGTTCTGGATGGCGTTGAGGTCCTCGCAGTTCTGAGAAACCTCAGGAAAGTCAGAATACGAGGGTTCAGAGTTCCCCCAACTCGAGTAGACGGGATCGGAGGTCACTCCGGTCTGGGAGGTAGACGGGGGTGGATAGGGGCTCATCCCCTTGGCAGGTTGGTGATAGATGTTTTGCACTGTTTCCCTTGCCAGAGGAGGTCGTGCAAAAGAGTTTTGTGCAGAGGTGGCTTGCTGCAAATGTCGAGTTAGCTCGTCCACCTTCTTTTCTATGATAGAGACCTTGTCCAACCGACTGGCCATCAATTCCAGGTCAACAGAAGTGGACAGGTCCTGCATCTCATGTGTCCCTCTTAGATTCGTCGATGCGCGGGCATTCGTCCTGTCGAATAAGCCCAAGGAGTCATTGTTTATGGAGTTCTCGCACATATTTTCGAGAATCTCCCACACCGTGTCCTCGTGTTGGCCCATGATGTTTCCTCCACATGTTGCATTGACGATTAGACGAATATCCTCACGGAGTCCCTGGTAAAAAGACTGGACTTGTTCCCACTTAGGAACTCCGTGATGGGGACATTTTCGCATGAGATCTAGGAATCGATCCCAAGCTTCGTGAAGAGGTTCTCCCTGTTGTTGAGTGAAATGAGTGATCTGGTGGCGCAAGGCATTCGTCCGGCCAACAGGGAAGAATTTTTTCAAAAATTCGGACTGTAATTCCTCCCAAGTGTTGATCGGGCGGGTCTGAGTCTGATACCAGTGCGCGGCCTTGTCCAAGAGGGAGAACGAAAACATTTTCATGAGTAGGATATCCCGGTTTTGTACATCTGACCCGAAAGTCTGGGCCAGATGCTTGAGTTGTTTAATGTGTTGGAAAGGATCCTCAGAGTTAAGCCCATGGAACTTTGGTATGGCATGAATCATATTGGGCTTTAGATCAGAATCGGGTCCTCCAATTGGGATTTGTACTCGGGGTTCAATTGCCACCGCAGCGGGATTATAGTGATCTCGCATCATAGGTCGCTGTGGTGGGTTTACAAAGTTCTGAAAGAGATCGTTCAAGCGTTGAAGTTGGTGTTCAAGGTTATTCTCCTCTTCAATGGGTTGTGCCATGATGGGAGAAGGAGAATCAGGGTCTGAATCAGATGAAAGATTTATGTGGTGGGGTTGCTGCACAAACAAGGGCGTCGAGGCTTGGCCTCGGCGAGAATGAATTTCTAGAGGAGGTCTTAAAGGTGGTCTTAAGGACCTCCTACCAAACATGCACCGGAAGATGTGATGAGATTAGAAGGTGCTGGACCCAATCAAGACACCCAAGAATTGTTGGGTGACTATAGAGGTTCGGGGCAGATGGACCCCTGGATCAAAAGATCGTCCACCTGAGAAATACCTGGGCAGCCAGAGAGGGAGAGTCCCGCAAAGACCCCTACACGGTAGAGCGTCCCCACGGGTTACAGGGTTTCCCCCACCCGACCTCTCTTGTCACTACGGTTCCAGGTAGACCAGAATGGGGATCTTGACCTCTTAAGTCTACCTTTTTTTTTATTTTAAGATCAAGGTGCTTAATGTTCCACTTGAACTTTTAAGTATTTTGAGTGCAAAAAGTGACCTAATATTACGGTTGGTTGACCCGAGGGATCAACTTCACCTCTTGTTCCTTTGAGAGCTTTTAGGTCCTTCCTTTTATGATTCAAATGGATTATCAGCCTGATTTGCTTAGGGTTCCTCTTGTATAAATGTTTTCAAACACGGTTTAGGCACACTTCTTTTTGGAAAGTTTGTTTCTTTGTTTTAGAGAAGATGTGTCTCTAAAAACCCTAGCTTTGCAATCCTAACTTGGCTCTAATGGGTCCAATTTAGTTGCCTTAGAATTTAGCACCTAGGGCTCAATCAAGAAAGTTTTAGCCCTAGTTGCCTTAGTTGGATGACAGACAAAAATATGTTGAAATGAAAATCAGGCAACTTGATGAGTTACTAAATATAAGACAGGTAGCCCTAAGTTGACTTCTCCCCTTTTTTGTTTTTTAGATTGTGAGAGGGTTAAGGGGGAGGGCTTATGGAGATTACCTGCTCCAGTCTGTTGTGCAGTTGCTATTCTTTCCTTTTTGTTTTGCTTTCCCTGATTGAACACAACAAAAGAGAAGTTAAGTCAGATATTAAATAGAAAAGTTGTACTCAAAAGCTTTACAAGTGCCCGTTGCTCCCCGG
The DNA here is from genome assembly GCA_037157565.1 of Thalassia testudinum. NCBI lineage: Eukaryota > Viridiplantae > Streptophyta > Magnoliopsida > Alismatales > Hydrocharitaceae > Thalassia > Thalassia testudinum. Next base: position 41,401,804 of record JAZHRO010000015.1, on the reverse strand, counting down.
CAACGGCGCCAAAATGTCGTCAACGTTTCTGTGCGGATTTAAAGGCGTATTACGTTGCAGTAGAACCGACAAAACGTTTAAACAAATAATTTTATTACTCGAACAACTAGAGTATCCGAGGTCGAACACAGGGAGCAAACTCAGTACTTTATAAAACCCAAGAATACAACTGTTAAATGCAAATATAATTGATTCAAAGAGTTTTTAAGAAAGATGTAAAAAAAATAGAATTAGACGTCTGATTTATGTATCATACGTCTTAAATGTGATCTTTCTTTCTCTTTTTCTTCTTCTGCTTTGCCTTTCGGATCTCTTTACAATCTTCCCTTGTCCTTCTTCTTCTCCTGCGAAGACTTCTAAGCTTTCTGTTTTCCTTCTTCTCCTGCGAAGACTTCTTTCTTTCTTCTTCTTCTGTCTTGCTTCTCCTTTCTTCGTTGCCTTCTTCTTCTTCTTTGTCTTGCTTCTCCTTCTTCTGCAGCGGCCACGTCCTTCTCCTGCAATCAGCCTGCCTGCACAGGGAACAAAACCTAACCCTTCTCCCTCTACCCGCGCGTGTCTCTCTCTCAAGCAATTCACTCTAACCGCTCTACCAGAGCCACAGTCTCAATCGGGTCGGATCGTACCCGGGACCAGGCGCACCTGCAGGTGTGTGATGCGCGAGGAGTGCGTAGGTCTAGGTCGGGTCGGATCCGCCAGGTCCGCGTGGTCAGGCCGTGGACGAGGCGGGTGGGGTCAGTGTGGGACCTCACCCCTGTGCTTTCGAGGCAGTAAACCTATATCACAAAAACTCTTTATACCATACCTGTGCCTTGAGATTACACGATGTGGGACTAAACGTTCCGCCCTTCCTTTGCGTTCGCCCGCAGACTCTCGTGTGCAATTGCCCACGCTGAAGGCCCTGCTGGTGCTCCTTGCTGAACTCAGTCACCTCGTAACACTTGCGAGAGTCTGCTGCACCTGCCGCCTGGGAAGCCTGACGCCTGCTGCTGCTCCAAGCTTCCTGCTGCTTTGGCTGTTAATGGCGGCCGGGGCGTTCACCTGAGCTTCCACAGAACGGCCTATTGGCCCAATTAGAATAGCTGGAAACCTTCGCCGTAGCACGGCGAAGGCGGTGGGTGATGCTGCAGGTTGCCGGTCGGCCTAGGCGTGCACGCCTAGGTCAACCTGTGGCCGGAGATGGTGGGTTGTTCGGGGGGTGGTTATGGAGGTCTGGAGTGGCAGTTGTGGGGTGGAGAGAGTTCCTGGTGGTGAGGCGGAGCTCACGAGGTGGTTGGCGAGCCGTGTGGAGTGGCGGAGTGGTGTGGGCGGCTCGCCGGAGTTCGGTCGGTGATGTGGAAGATGAGGGTGGTCAGCGTCGGTCGAGGGGTAATCAGATGAGATAACAGGGGGAAAAGAGAGAGGATAGGATGGAGAGGAGTTCTAACCTAATTGTAAGGACGAAAGGGGACAGAAGGCGGACAGCAGTACTTGCTGTCGCCGGAGAAGATGACGCCCAGTGGGGGAGAACGGCGGCGACGACGGGGCTGAGGCGGCGTGCGCTGGTACTGCGCGACGCGGAGGGAGGTCAGGAAGCTAACTCTGCCAATGGTTTTGTGGCAGAGAGAAGAGGGAGGGGAGGGGGGCTCGCCGGAGCTAGCTGGGGCATTTGGCCGAGCAGGAGGAGAGGAATTGAAGGGGGAAACTCGGCCAAATCAAGCTCAGCCTCTTCGGCCGGAGTTGTGGGTTCTTATATAGGCGCTGGACTTGGTGTGCAGGGCGTGAAGGGCACGTAATTGCCTGAGGTTGGTCGCCGGAGATGGAAAGGAGTTAGGATACCCAAATCTCTCGTGCGTTCGCACGAGAGATTGGGTTCACACCAACGATTGTAATTGACTTTATAAGGAAGGGAATTCCTCAGAGAATCCTCCTTCCATTTCTGGGAGGGAATCTCTGAGGGATTAGAGAGCAATCCCTCTCCGAACCTCGCCGGAGCTCGGTTCTGCCCTAGCAATGGCGGCAGGACCGGTTTGCAAAGGAGGCGAAGAACCTAGGGGGTTCTCTGCAACGGTATTCAAAAGATAGGGACCAATTTGTGATGTGGGTGTACTAAATTGCAAAGTAGGTCAAGATGACCCCTCCTTAGGTCCAAATTTTGGTACAAACCTAATTTGGACCTAAGGAATCCAATGGAGAAGTTAGATTTCAGGTTTGACCTCGTTTGACTGGATATTTTGCGTAAAAACCCAAATTAGGTTAATTGAAGAGCTAGGACCCTAATCTAGGTCAAACTAGCTTCCAAAGGCCAAATTAAGTGTTCTAAACCCTAGAGTATGTTTTTCCATGATTTGTAGAGGGTTTACTTGCTTTTTGTTCTGACCGAAACCTTGTTAATTTAAGCGGGTCTGTTTTAGGGTTACCAAGTGTCTTTTAGTTCTTAGATTGCACATGAACCCATTTCTGATTGACTCAACCCACTTTTTATCTCATTTAGACCATTTGACCTATGTTTTGCCTCTAAGAAATCCTGTTTATCTACTGCAATGGTAAAATTGCAGTTTTAACCTTTATTTCATCTTTTCTTCTCAGAGCACTTGTTCCTTCAGTTAGGCCTTCTTCTAGGTTATGTAGGAGCTTTTATCTTCTTTATTGGGTCAAAATGAGCTAGTTATGGCTCATGATGAGGCTCTCATCATTCGTCTCTAGGAGGCGTGAGAAACGAGTCTTAGATTCGGATCCACTTTTCGAACCTAAATCTAACCTAACCTAATCTTTTTGGTCTTTTTGTATTTTGCGATTTTTTCATGTTTTTTATTTTTGTTTTGAAAAGTGAAATGAAACCTAGATCTAAATATGGTAGCAAAAGCCTAATCTTAACCTAACTAATGGGTGTGTGTTCACAATGAAAAACAAAAGCATATCACTAATTATTAAAAGAAAAATTAATCATGCATTAACAAATTATATGAAGTTGCAAAGGAATACATAAAAAGAACTAAACTAAGAGAATGCTAGGATCAACCATGAGAGGCTATGAAGAAGCCTTCTTGGCCGTCCAAGAGGAGAAAGAGAGGGAGGGCGTGGGTTCATCTTCCAAGGAGAGAGAAGAGGGCACATCCATGAGGAAGAAGAGGAGAAGAGGGTGGTGGACCCTTTCTCTTCTAGTTGTCCTTGAAGCCTTGGAGGAGAGCACCTTGGAGCTTCACTTGGTCATCCATGGAGGAGCACCTTGGAGGAGGAGGAAGACTACGGCCTTGGGTTTTTTGGAGGAGGAAGAGGGCTCTTAAGTTGAGGTGGAAGGGAATGATGGAATGGCCTCCTCTTCTTTTTTCTTAAATGGGAAGTGTATTCCTAAAATAGGTAGTCACCACCTATTTAGGATCTCGGTTTGACGCATAGGTTTTAGGGTTTGGTTTTGGTAGGAATAGAAGAGGAAGGTGTGTGGGTTTTGGTAAATCTAGGTTAGGTCAACCTAGATTAGGTGGGTATGGACCTAATTGGGCTTAGAAGAGTCTAATTGGATAGGAGTGAACCTAATTGGGTCTAGGTCAAGTCTAATTGGATGTGTGTGTGTGATTAGGCTAAGGTAATCCTAATAGGTGTGAGTCAATTAGATCTTGGGTGGGTCTAATTGGGTTCAGGTGCACCCAATCAACTATAGATGCACCCAATTAGGTATAGGCTAGTTTAATTGGGTTAGGGATAGAATAACTAAAGGTATGGATAGTGGGATAGGCTTAGGAGGTCCCTAATTAGGTTTCCTAAGGTGTTTTTTGGGGTTTTTAGGTCAAAAGAGGTAAGCTTGGGCTTCTAGCACAAAAAACAGGAACTGGAGAAGACCTCTAGACGTCCAGACAAGTGATCAGACATCTTATACTCCAAAATTAGACATCTAGAGGTTTGGTTGGACGTCTAATTTTGTGTCATTGCGAGTTTTGGCTTCCTGGATTGAGTTTCTGCAGAAATCAGACGTCCAACCTAATATCTGGACGTCTAGAAAGGTGCTGGAGAGTGGGTTTTGGGTTTTCTAAGATAGGTTTTTGTTCCTAAGTGTTTGGGAGAGGGATAAGGTGGATAAGAACATGGATAGTGCTTTCCATGTTTTGGGTTCTAAGGCTAAGTTGTCCTAATGGAAGTGGTTTTGGGTTTAGGAAGGCTGCCCTAGGGTTTCTAAGGGTAGGGATAAGGCTATCCTCCTTGCTCCTTTTGTCTGGATCTGTCTTCTCTCTTTATTGCCTTATTCCACTCTATCTCGCATCTTGAATCACTTTATTACCTGCAAATAACAACAAAAACATTAAATAGCAAGAAGATCTTATCTTATTCTATATAAAATGATGCAATGCATGATATGCATGATATGAATGCAATATTTACAAATTAAGTTAGCTTCTAACATTATTTAGGTTGAATAGGACCTATGATTGCTGCGCAATCATACTCCCATGCTTAACTTTGTTAGTTCCTAGCAAATGCAAGACTAAATGCATGACTAGGTTATTTACAAGTTTGGTCCCTAAAGGACTGCTTATTCTTTTTATCAAAGAGTTTGACTAAAGATTTTTCTCCTTTTGTTTCATCCAGAAATTTAGAAATCCTGACAATCGTGAGAGTGTAGTGAATGGTAGCTTAAGCAAACTCTTCCCTCGGGGATACGTAACAAATAATCTATAATTTTACTCCCAGCTTTCTAGCTTAGGTAGAAGATGTCTAAGTCAAGTGGTTTTATATTTGGTGACTCACACTCATCTGGTGCTATATATAATCTAGTAGTACAGATTCTAGATTTCCAGACTATCAAACAAATCAACCTAGAGAGAGGCTAAAAACTATACTCTCTTTAGTTCCTTCATACTCTCTTTTGCTTCTCTTTTTTTTTTCTTTTTTTTTTTTTGAGCTCATAATCTCACCATATTTTGTCAATGTGCTCAATATTTGGTGGCCTCTCATGACATTAACACTTTAATTAAAATTCTGATAATCCTACAACTAAGTCAGAATTCTTCAACCCGTATTCAGGTGGTTAGAAATATAGAAAAGTAGGCATGGGCTATATTTGGTGGATCGCAATGATAGGGGTTTTGTTGCCTCAATGTAAGTGACTCAAAAATGAAGTAAACAAATAAATACAATTATGAACTCAACACTTTTTTCAGACTTTTTCTTTTTTTTCTCTTTTTTTTCTTTTATATATATATATATATTTATTTTTTCCTTCTTTTTTTTTTCTTCTTTTTATGCATATCTATGAACACAACACAATACAACACAACACACTCAAATTTTATTCAAGAGGCATTATTAGGGATTGGTGATGTTCAAGAGGATATCAAGTGGCTTATTTGGTGGAAGTGCCTACTCTCGGCACCAGGAAGGGAACAGATAGGACAGTGTATTTTCTGACCTTTGACACTAATACCCTCCTTCAGCTGAAGATTCTGTAAAGGATAGTCGTGACTATCCACCTTAGTCGTAGTTTTATTAGAACTCGATCTCAGCGTATGTGCCTTATTTAGTGGCTCTCAAGAATTCTCACAAGATTCGTACGTAGGAACTTGAGAGCGAAAACTATGCTTAACTCCAAGTATCATTATGTAATTATCTAGAGACTAAGAATCCTTACAGTAGACTTAGAGCACCAGTAAACATTCTACTCTTACCTCACAACTGTTTGGTGGATTTACTGGAAGACGGTTTGCCTGACTCCTTAACCACTATCCAAGGGTTCCGGAAAAGAAGAAATGCTTCTTCTCAACAAACTAAAGATGTTTATCAATTTTCATAATGGATCATTGCAAAATCTACGTGCAAGAGTAAACATTGTACTGAATTCTACATTCAGAATCAACTCAAGAATAAAATCTTTAATCAAACTTCCTTGATAAAAATTAATGCATGAATACAATATATATATATATATATATATATATATATATATATATATATATATATATATATATATATATATATATATATATATGCTATGTATAACCTTTCAAAGTTGCACTTCGAAGATTTCCCTAATTCGGGTTACATTTAGCTCGACCCTAATTTTAGAACAAAAAGGTGAGTGAATGAGTTGGGAGTGGCTGTTGCGGACGATTTCTTGCTCCAATGTGAACATTGGAGGTCGAGTTAGTTCTTAATTTAAGGACCCTAAAGTGCAATTAGCATGATGTACGAAAGGTTTTTCCTTAGTGTTGGCAGAAAAATTTTTAGTTTACATATACTACCCCCCATGCCTACTTTCTTGCATGTCCTCATGCATGAATATAATGAAAAATAAATTAAGATAGGGGGTCAATGGGTAGAAATCACCTAGAATAGCTCCTAAATTTTTTGTTTTGCTTATTCCGACACCTAAGAAGTAAAATAAATATGCAGGAAAATGTGCCAAATAAAATATGATATATATAAGTGCTGAGTTTAATGCCTCCAGTTGGGTGTAAACTCAAAAAGGACATGTCAATACTATATTAAGAATGACGAGTAAAATGATAAGAATTTTAATCTCGTTTGCCAACAACGGGATGCAAATGCGAACTAGTTGTCCATGAATTCCAAACCCAAATAATCAGAAAAATATGTAGATGGGGCTTAGGATTATCTATAGCCAGGTGCTACAGCAAAAAGATAAATAAATGCAGGTGCCTAGAAGAAATGAAGATGAAGGCATCCTGAAAAGGTGATGGAGAATGTGGGTGGTTGCGGTATGAGCGGAGTCATGTGGGGTAAAATCATATGGGTCCTAATAATTGTGATGAATGGAAGGCATGATTCAAGTGGTGTGATCAGATTTGGAAATCAAGGTCCAGTGATCAATCTCTGTGTCTCCCAAAGATGTTTCTTCTTGAGTATCATCATCTTCTTTTTCCAAATAATTCAATTCTAATTCCCAATTATCACATGATTCAGCAAAATTTTTAGCTTTCTCAAATAACTCATCATGTGTAATCCCCAATAATTTTTCAATCTCTTGAATATCTTTTTCATAGGGGGATATTTCCTCCTCACTTAGATGGAATTGGACATTAGATTCGGTAGTGAGTCCCTCCATGAAAGTGGAATGGGCTGAATCATTGATTGAGGAGTCGTTAAAGTCTTTTTGATTTTGTTGTTTAGTGTATGTGATCATTTGAATCAATTCATCAATGTTTACATGGGTATCCTCAAATACAACAAAATCATATTCCGTCCCATTAATGCTTGGTTCCTCACAATGAAATGATTGATATTTAGGCCCTAAATCAAGATCAAGATCCTCAAATGAATCTCCCTCCTCAACTTCAATAGGAACATCAATATCATCCACCTTGGATGCCTGATCTACAGAATCCTCAATGACCACCTCAGAATCACAAATTTTTTGTGGCACACCCAACCCAAATTCAAACATTTCTGATTTTTGTTGCTCATCCCAGATTCTATGAAGCTCTTTTCCTATATCATCATATTATTTAGCACTAGCTTCTCTTATTTCAAGAACCATTTTGATCAATTGAGTAATCTGAGATTCATTACAAGGGGTAATGGTTTGAATTGGGCTAGGTCAGTCAAGATAGTCAACCATGCTATCAAAGAATTGATCCTGTATTGAGGGTGACTCTTGTGATTTAGTAGATTCTTGATTCAGGTCATGTGGTCCTACCCAGGTGTCAATTGCCATGGTTTCTTCCGAATTACCCTCCGAACCACTTTCCGTATCATCCAAAAAATACCTTGACTTTGTTTTCTTAGTGGCTGCATAAATATCATAGTGAATCTTCTCATTGCCGCTACTCATTTCCATACATCCTGAGTAACAGTCAATCTGTGCATTGGTCGTAGCCAAGTAAGGGCGATCTAGAATGATGGGTGAATCACTTAGCTTCTTTGGTATATCCATGTCCAAAACAATAAAATCAACCGAAAAGCTAAGATCTTGCACCTTAATGATCACATCATGAACTAACCCCTTAGGTGTGTTAATGGAGCCATCTGCCATTTTAGTGGTGATAGGTGTGTGGTGCAGATCTCCAAGTCTGGTGCTGTCAAAAAGGGCGGTAGGGATGAAGCTGATGGCAGACCCTAGATCCACAAGGGCTCTATTAAAGGTGAATCCCTTGATGGCACAAGATATGAATAGTTTGCCAGGGTTGGTCTTTTTGGGTGGTAGAGTGCCAGAAACAAATGCACTTATGTTGGTAGATAAAATCACCTCTTTAGGTGTGCAAGTCTTTCTTTTCTTGTGACTGTTTCTTTAATGCCCATGGAAAGGGTAAATAAGTCAAATCAACTTCAGGGGCCTTTTTCTTCTTTTTGTCCCTAAAATCTAAGTCAGAGCTAGATGCAAGTTTAGTCTTAAGATTTTTGGGTGAGCTCGAATTAGATCATTTGGGTGGGCTCCTAGCTTTTCTCTTTCTTTTAGAGCCCAAAGAATTGGCACCTGCATAATGGCATATGTGATAAATTGGAGGGGTCGGAAGAATAAGTGGAGAATAGGAGTGAAGAGGAGTGTGCATATGGGGATAGAATGATTCTTGAAGTCTCTTGATTTGATCCCCTTAAAATTTCACTTGATTTTCCAAATTGGTCAGCCTTTCTTCATTTTTCTTGTCCAAGTCCAACAAAAGGTTCATGATATCCACAATGGTGGTTGTGGGTTGGGTTGGACTAGATGGTTGCCCTAAAGTGGATTGAGTAGAGTACTGGGCTGGCGTAGATTGATCTTGAGTTTGATTTTTTCTTTGTGGAGGCCATGAAAGATCAGGATTGTCTCTCCACTCTGGGTTATACGAATCAGGATATGAATCAAAGTGTGTATCACCCTGAGTGGGGCTGACTATAAAGGGAGTTGATTGAGAACTTGATGTATGGTCCTGTACTTGTGATCCATTATTCCAAGTACTTGTGATATTTATGTTTGATTATCACAAGTAGGTTGTGTCTTCCATTATCATAATCAGGTCCAATTTGTACTTGTGGTATTTATGTTTGATTATGAAATTTTGATTACAACTTTGTAGATACACACACTTGCACAAATTTAGATGCATTTGATGACAAACAATAGGAATTCTACCCCCTAAGTAACAGGTTGTGGGAGGGATATAATTGTGTCAAAATACTAGCCCATCGAGACTTATGATCATATTATACAGACAATGCAGAGTGTGTGTATACCTCACTCATATACACAATGTGTTGTCTTTATAACATGCCATAAGTGTCGTCATCCTTTGTTCAAAGAAGTTCTGAACAAAGAGGGGTCCTTGAAGATTTGATCACAACTTAATGTTACTTCTTGCATGTAACTAGTGTTTGGAGAAATTTCGGTCGCATTTGCTTGCTTCTCTCTGGTATACCAACTAATCTTAGCTCCGTTCCCGAAACACCCTTTAGTGGAGGCTATTGGAGATGTAGTTAAGGTTAGTCTTGAAGGGTATATTAGAGAAGTGTGGAGAAATGCTACTGAAATTTCTCCAAACACTAGTTGCATGTAAATTAATAACTTATTTACATTGCTTTATATAACTTTAAATTACGTAACAATTTATGTTCTTCTACTAATGCAGGCGATCTTTGATTGGGGCGACGATCTGAACATCCCCAAATATATCCTCAAGCATGCAGCCAAGATTCATAAAGATTGGAGATTGAAGTTGAAGAATAAGGTAAAAGATAAATTTTACCTGTATTTATTTATTTCTTTTACCATAATTCTAATATTATTTCTAACATTACAAATATGTTTTTTAGTATTATAAGAACAAGAATCATGATGAGGCATTACATAATGGGCCTCTTATGATACAGTCGCACACTTAGAAGGAAGCGTACGAGTATTGGCATGATCCAGCGATGCAGGTAAAAGTATTGCATATATTATCATTTAGCTAATTTTTTAGTTAATAAATTATACCTTTATTTAGAAGAAGAACAAGGAAAATAGGGCTAAAGCTCCATCGAAGATCGATGTCTTAGGTAGGAGGAGCATAGGCGGGATGAAATCTCTATACGTAAGTATTTTTAACTATTATTATTTTTTAAACCTTACAATATTTTTAATTTATTTCAATTAACTCTTTCAAAATATTGAAATCCGCCATACATGAAGGTGTCTAGCTTGATCGGGTGGGAGTATATGAGGCCACTCATAGCAAGATGAGTGGTGAGGGAAATAGAGAATGGCTTCATGACACATAACTGCAGAGACATGTAAGTAAAAATACCCAATACTTTTATTTCATTTCATAATTATAAATAAATGAAATTGGTTAATGTAATTCAATCTCTTTCAAGATAATATGGTCAACTTAATGCATCCTCCTGAAGATGCTAACTAGGGTATAGTTCAACAACCACTATCAGCAGAGGAGGCATTTCGAACCGTCATGCCACCTTAGCATGGCGGGTACGTCCGTAACGCAGGGAGAAGCGAGACCGTCTCCAGTTGGTATGGGAGAAGGGGGCATCGTCCTCTTCAGCTAAGGTACAGGAGATGAGGAAAGAGATTGCGGCATTACGTTGCCTCCACAAGGAGAAGAAGCAGCGGATTGATGAGCTGACCAGCAGGTTAGGGAAACCACGACGCAATACAAGAAGTCGAATAAGACCTTAAAGGAGCTCCTAAACGTACTTTAGCAGAGAGGTATCAATTACCCATCCTTTCATTAGTATAGAGATCGTCATGATGTCGATGATGATTTAGGTGGTGGTGTTGGAGGCATTTGTGCCGTAGCCTAATTGTTGTATTTTTATTTGTTGTTTTGTTTGTACATGTACTTTGTATACATTATTATATATATGAAAATTTGATTCTAATTTCTACTATTAAATGAATGCAAATGTTTTAAGTTTTGTGATTATATTTTTATTGGATTTTTAGTTCTATATAGGTTTTCCACATAGTTAAAACCTTTAGTAAAAAAAAACATACTACTATTTTCGGCCGTTTTACAACAGTTGGGTATAGTTTGTGACTGAAATTGCAACACATTGCTAACTGTTTAAAAATGAATGGCAATATTAATAATCTCGGCTGTTCTAAACAAACAGTTGATAAAGATCACTATTGTCGACTGTTATAAAATAGTCAAGAATAGTGATATTCTCGACTATTTGTTTACGATGGTCGAGAATAACATGTTACTCGACCGTCCAAAATAATAGTTGACGTAGATTTTTATGTCGACGGTTCATTTATAACGGTCGAGAAAAATGTTTCTCGACCATTGAAAATAAACGAGAGAAACAACCACACGTCGGATGAGGGTCCTCTTTTTCCCGATGGTAACGTTTTATAACAATCGAGAAAATATAATGGTGACCGTACATTCCTCGACCCGTGTTCTCAATTGTTATTTTCATAATGCCGATCGTTTTTAACGGTCGACAATAGTGAATATTCTTGTAGTGCAATGAGGGGTTTAGAGATTATTGACAATTAATATCCTAGTTAACCAGCTAGTATGAGTTATGGAGTTCATGTGTGTTGAAATAGATGTTTAGCGTCCTTATAATTCCATTTTTTTTACCTATTTTTGTGAAGTATATGTTGTAAATGATTCGATGGGGATTGTAGTACTATTGCAATTTAAGTAATGAGATGTGTTAATGAGATTTATTAATATTCGCATCTTACATTTTCTTAGGATACTGTTGAGTTTTAAAAAAGATGATGACGCTCATCCTGGGTGGGAGGAATAAATAGCCTGAAACCTATCCCCCCAGGTCAGCTAGGACTCAAATTGAGGTCCTGCTATTTTCACTTAAGTGGTATAAACCTGCTCATCAACTGAACTACCCAACAGGCTCAACTATTGAGTTTTTGCTTCCAAGTTTAATAGTTGAAAGGATGGGTTAAGCTGTTAAGTTAATTAAATTGGATAATCTTGTTATATATTTAAGTGAATAAAAATGTAACATCATACCATGTACGAAGTACATAAACTTGTTAATTCAAGAGGCATTATTGGACTCATCATATTTTTGAAGATATCAAGAAGAAACTTATCGTTAATAAACTTGAAGGTGAAATGTACACATAATTGAAAGAGTGTGACAAAGATCTAACAAATTACCTTTGACTTGTTTCATATGTACATATTATGGATGCAATAAATTACATGGATGGAATATGAGTACATAAAGTGTGACATCGTTGACGGCATAACACATGTGAGAGCATATATCTTCAGTAGATGGCAACTATATTTCCTGTATCTTCATGCAAACATATAGCGTTGGTTGCCTCATATATCCTAACCTGCAATTGCAATTTAAAAGTTATATCAAAATGTTATAATATAATAGTAGTGGAATTGTACAATGGAACAAGTGAAGTGACGTACTTTACAAACATGAAGTTAGCAACACAACACCCCTCCATCTCCCACTTCATATTGGCGTGGATTTTGAGTTGAATTATTTTTTAGCTCAAGTTATGGACACTAATCTCATTACTTACGTAGAGTCAAGGACCGGTCATGCATATAATGTTAATCCATTGTGTAATGACTTATGGATAGTGGAGGAAAAAATAACTTTAAAATAGCATTGTAGCAACCATAACTATAGCAACAAACAACGGAGTGAAGCATGAACACATAAAATAAAATGGCCAAGCATTTAAAAGCCAAATAGCAAAGTGAAATGGAAACAACCAGGCAAAAGGAAATTAGCATAAAATTGAGCACTATAAGTACAGAAGCCAATGCAGCAACAAAACACTGGGAATAAATAGCCATCATAAACTATAGTAGTAAAACAACAACAACCAAGTAAAATAGCAAAACAACAAAACAAAATACCAACACAAAGTAAAATGACTTCAACAACAAATGGAACAATCATAAAAGTAGCAACAATGCTAGTAGCAAGCAACCATTAAAAATAGGTAGCTTAAACTATAATAGCAAAACAAACGAAGTAAAACAACAAACGATCAAAAGTAAATAGTAGCAACAAGGTAAAATGAAGCTGCAACATCAATTAAATATAGCCATCTATGGTCATCCATGACAATCCATGTAGTGATCAAATAAGGGATTGCAATTGCCATCTAAAGTCATCCACGTTAATCCCTCATGTGATCAAGTAAGGGGTTGCGGTTGCCAACTATGGCTATCCATGACAATCCCTCAACTGATGGGTACATGACCTATATATCTCTTGCCTATCACAGAAATCTAGTCATTATCCATGGCCTCGGTTGGAAATGTGGCCAATTCTCATAATTACCAAAACATATATATCTGAAAAGAGCATGCAAATAGAAATTTGTTAGCTATTAATATAAGAAAATTAGGTATTGAGTTTTGTCATAAAAGAAGAGTTCTAGCATAAGCTAAATCTAACATAATGTTCTACGATCAACTTGCATGACAGAGGTGTCGAGATGTATATCTAAATAATCTCATCACCAACATAGAAAGTATGTAAACATAGCAAAATCTAGGAAAAATGAAATCCTTGCATATTTTTTGCCAATGTTTGCTCTTGGACATATGACTAAGTCAACTTCAAGCTGCTCCTCAAGTTGTGTAACCTTGTGCTTTAGGAAATTAATTTCAACTTGGGTTGATTGAAGCTTCACTTCCAAGGCAATACACTCCATCGTACTATCACTGAGTGTAGAACTAATTTCTTCAAGTTGTTGATGAAGATGTCAAATCTAATCTTCTTTAGATTTCTCTAGTTGTGCAAACTCTTCTTTTAATTTATCATACAAATACACAAAGAAGTGGAACTCAACTTTCAATGAATGGAATGTGTAGAAATGTGCCATAGCCAAGTTCTTTTAACCACAACCCTATGGAGAGATTTAAAAATGTGTTAAGTCATGAACAATACTTTATGATCACTAATCCATAATATTATGATTTGTTTATTGTTTCACTTACTGCATCGCCACGAGGACATGTAGAATAGTCAAACACAAATAGTCTTGCCTTCATGTTCATCTTTATCAAACACCAGATCTGGCTCTCGCAGCTTAAGCACTGCTTACCATGGTGTAAATAGTCTATCACCTCTCTTAGTGCTCTCTTCATACCTACAATTTGTCTACTGAGGAATGAAAAATGCATGATAACTTCAAGATCCATAGTTAATTACAACAAGACAAATACTAGTTTTACAATAGCACTGTAAGTCCATGAATGTCAGCTTGGGGCAGAAACATATGGAGAAATACTACGTAGTCCGATGACACACAATTACAAATAACGTTCATGCCTACATAAAGTAGAAGGTAGCAAATTTCATAGGAGAATGCAAGCATAATGCAAATGACCACTGCACTTTGCAACCAATTCAACAATGAGCATGATAAGCATCCCATAGCTACCTAGAAATCTAATCTCGAATGAACTCTCCCCCTCTAACCTCATCCTCATCAACCCCATGGCCAACCTCCGTGTCACCTTCATCATCAGCATCTTCCAATCCCTCAGCAAAGAAAAGATCATCAATTGCAAAATGTTAGACAAAATTCTATAGATGTATGCCGCCATGACAATACGTCTATGGGTTTTGAAAGAGTAGAACGACCTCTTGTCCAGGAGGGTGAATCTTTTCTTCAGAACACTGAAAGCCCTTCCCACTACTTGTCTCAATTGTGCATGGCGGTGATTGTTCATCTACTTCTCATTCTGATAGGCACATCCCCTTGGTCATTATAAAATCAAGTTTGTAAAAATACGTGCATTATAGTTTAAAATTGCAAAGATATTTTGCAAAATACTTGTAACCGAACTCGTAAAATCGAAATTGAAAATCGGAGTCTGGGTCGTCTCATGGGGAGGCAACCGAATATTTGCACTTCCTACTACTAGTTTTTTTATATTTTTGTTTTTCTAATTTTTTTGTATTTTTCTATAAGAGACAAGATGAGAGCGAACTAAGTAAGCTAGTTACTTCGAAAGCAAATGTGAGAAAATAAAGCTATCAAGTACCAAACTAAATGTAACAGACAAGTAAGTAAATAGAAGATAACTTTATTAATAATAAAAAGGAGTTCTAATACAACAAAATAAGACTGGAGGAATCTTGCTACAACTAGAACAACTAAAGGAAACAAAAACTAGATTAGTGGTCACGGATGGCCACGAAGGCATAGCCTAGCAAAAAACGGAGGCAAGGTGGATGCGAAGGTGCACCCAGTGGAGAAAGTGATTGGAATGGAATTCCTTGAAGATGTAGGAAGGCCCACGTCCAAGGAAGAGGATGGAGGATGATGGTGGAAGATGGAAATGAAGCTGGAGCACTAAGGGATCTAATGGAGTACCTAAAAACTATTGGAACTAGATTGCAAACATTGGTGAGGAAGAGGCCTAAGAGACTAGATGGACAACAAGGGTGACATTGATGGTGTTTAAATAGAGGAAAGGGGTTGTCTAGATGCTGGCTTGGAAGATAAGTGTTACAACCCGGTTCCCGAATCCCTACAGGACACGAGAATCGAACCGACTCAACTGATCCCAAGACCCAGTCGTCCAACGAGAAAGTAACCAAAAAGCAGTAAAATAAACCACATTCACCATGTAAGTAACTAGTAGTAACAAAAGTACAGTAGTAAAGAAAAGAACTACTACAGTACATACCACCACAACAGTAGAGAAGTAAAACAAGTACAAAAATATGATGCTTACAATAAAAGAGTACAAGTGTAACCGAATATACTCACTACAACAGAAAAATGGTACAACAAAAGTACAACTACTGGGCTCTACTAGGCCCAGCGTCTTCCGCAGCCGTAGGCTCTAGCTGCTCAACACCTGGTCCTGAAAAGGTGACAAAGGTGACACGTCAGCGAAACGCTGAGTAGAGTGGCAACCAGCTAGCTAAGAAAATAGTAAAGGTGGACAAGTAGCTGTTGTTTTTAATTTCTTTCTTTATTTCTCTATTTACTCATTCTTGAATTATTTCTCAGATCTTTCTCTTGATCTCTAATGTTCCTCGTGGGAGCGATCTTGATTGCAGTCTTTTCCAAAAAGTAGAAGCAGCACATGGTGCTCTCTTGGCCAGGAGAGTCCCCCGTGGTGGTCCTACCCTCAGTCAACCACCCCAAGGTCGTTGACAGACGTAATGGAGACTACGGCACGCGCGATAAACGCATGAATAGCTACCCCGCACTGGCACGCGGTTAATTGTTTCCGTTAACGGGTGCGCCCAAAGCACAACACAGAACCAGAATAGGGCAGAGCCCTCTCAGTAACAAGGGCCCAGCCCCTCCACAGTAACCAAACAGGGGTCTTACCCCTCCACAGTCTGCGTACCCTCGCCTTACTACCCTGGTTTGCCTAGTGGGCCTAGCAAGTTGGTGTAGGACGGCTAGCTAAACCCCAGGGCCCGTGGGGTGGCTAGTTCTCTCCCTACACTAGTAGCTCTCCTCGGTACTGTGTACGCGAGGGCCAGAAGTCGGTACAAAGTGGCCAAACCTAACCCCGGGTCCCTGGGGCGGCTAGCTCTGCTCTGCATTAAACAAGGGACAGTCGCTCTCCTTGGTACTCTGTACTCAAGGGCCAGCTCACTTCCCCATCCACTTTCCCAGTTCCATTTTATTTATTTTCCAGGAGCTCTACTCCTAATTCCCCGTAGGGTTCATACTCATAGTTCTCAGGCCAAGACATACTAGGTTTCATCATTTCAGTTTCATTCGCATATAGCCCGTGTTTCCAACATTTAATTTCAGTTTATATACAAGCAACTCAAATTTAGTTTCAAACAACAGAAATTACACGTAGCAGTTACTAGCAATAGTACTTTGCGTTTTACAGGCAGCTGTTATCCAATTACAGGAAATTATCATTATTCTATCTATTTGTCCAAGACTGCAATTCAGGTATTCAAGACATTCGTTTCAGTATTTCTGTTCCTAGGATTCATGTCACACCCTAGGATCTATCATTCAATCTAGTTTTCAAGTCCTAGGATTCATGCCATACCCCAGGATCTATCATTCAATCTAGTTTTCAGGTCCTAGGATTCATGCCATACCCTAGGATCTATCATTCAATCTAGTTTTCAAGTCCTAGGAACCATGCCATACCATAGGATCTATCATTCATCTCAGAGATGCATTAATATTTGTAATTAACTAAGGGGAGCCACTCTACCCACAAAATCGGGAGTAATGGGGGCATGTTCGGCAGGTCCACGTGCCTCCGCAACCCCCAGAGCCGCAACAGAACGAGGTCCTAACACAAGGATCAATCACAAGGAACCACTCAGAATAGGATAAAAGTATTTTAAACAAGTAGAGGAACTAATTCTGAGAAGAACGAAATCTTAAACGTGGAAATTGGACCTCAAACGGATCCTAAACGGGTCAAAAATGACCACTCTGACTCAAATCAAATGTCTGGAACATCTTCCAGACATCTTAAAAAGGTGGTCCAGGTCATACCTCACTCTGAGCTATTCTTCAGACGTCCAGGATCCCGCTGGGCCGTCTGGACCTAGTTCCAGATGTCCGACTATCACTCCGGACGTCTGGAGACACCCTCTGCCGTCTGGTGTTGTGCCTAGAAGTCTGATCTGTGTGGGAGGGCATGTCCTTGCACCTTCCAGAAACAAACCCTGCACGCGTACGGAAACACTCTCAACACGACATGTCTCAGAGCTTTCGATGGAACGGCCTGCATGGTCGTATCCGCAAAAAGGAGGAAGAGGAGAAATATCGTACCTTTCAGACATCTGGATCTCTCTCCAGACGTCGCCCGTGTCGTCTGGACGTAGGTCTAGACGTCTGATTCTAGGAGAGTTTCCCAGAATCAGGACCTCCTCGCCCTCTGCCTACTGCGCACGGCCACGCCGCGCTCGCCTGCCTGATGCCTGAGCTACAGCAGCACCGAGGTAACTCCCCCAGCAGCACGCTCCCACTGCGCACCTGTCGATCGGCTCCAAGCTGCTCCGGCGAGCTCGCTCTCTCTTCCTCATGTGCTCTCCCTCTTCTCCCCTCTCGCTGCACCTCTTTCTCCCTGCATGCACCCGGCAGCAACTGCTGCCCTCGCTCTCTCACTCTCACGCTCACGCTGGAAGAAGGAGGAGACGGTGGAGTGGTGGGTGAGGGAGAGGGAAGGGGGGAGAGGGTTATTTGAAGGCGTCGGGGGAGAGAAAAAGCGCCTGCAGGTCGGCGGGCTTAGTCTGTGCGCGCACGCATGCGGACTCGCAATCGTACGCCGCAAAAATTTATTTCCAGACGTCTGGACCAACTCCCAGACGTCTTAAAAAGCGTTTGATGTCTTGGGTCTTAACAATAAGGAAGTAGGTTCTAGAATTAGCTTTAGGATTTACTTAAATAGGAAAGTTGGACCTAATTGCCTTCAAATTTTGTCCTCTTTATGATTCGAATATCAAATTTCACATAATGAAAAGTTGTATCCCTTGAAATAAACTTTCAAATTCAACTTGAACCACTCAATTTGGATTTCAATTGAGAAAGTTATGATTAAAATACTGATGGTGTGTCAGGCTGTCCCAAATTTTGGGATTGGGATCTTGATTGGAGAGATTTAAGGGATTTATTTGCAAACCTAATTGGATACAATCAAGGTCACTTAAAACTAATTTATTTCAATAATATTTAGGGCATTTTTGTGTCGAAGAATTAAGTGGTACATTTGGATAATGTGTAGGACTCTATAGGATAGGATAGGATAAGGAGTGAGCTAGTGTCATTGATGTGTGAGCTTGATTTTAGGACTAGGTTTTGAAGTGATCCTAGGGTTTAGGAAAAGGCTTAGGGAGCCAAGTGGAGCTGGTTTAGGGTTATGATTAGGTATTAGGATTAGGGTTTGGGTGAAGGCTAAAATAGGCAAGTTGGGATAGGGTTAGGGTATTAGGTTCAAGTGGCCAGAATTGATTTTCTTCCCCTTGTTTGCATCTCTGGAGCTCCGCTTTCCTGCTTCTTCTCTTGAGCTTTAGTACCTACTTCCTACACATAGCAAAACATAAAATTAAGCTCAAAATGACCATTTTACGCCTAGTATGCAAATATGCAATTATGTATAATATAACCTAAATCTAGTGCAACTAATACCCAAAACCAACAAAACTAAGCATGCTATTATATAAATTAGCTCACTCATCACACCCCCTGCTTAGCTTTTGCTAGTCCCAAGAAAAATGTCATGAACCCTAATTTTGAAGTCTTAAGTGATTATGTTTAAGCAAACACAAAACTTAAATCTCATATAATAAGATCTAGTCATCAAACTCAACAACAGTTGGGATTTGAATCAAAACATAAGTTGTTTAGTCCTTTAGTTTTCCATTTCCTTTAGTTTCAGCTTCTAAGATAGTTTCTAACACTCAGAATGTCCCACCAAGGTTTGTTAAGCCGTAAGTTTAAAGAATCTATGCTTAGTGTAGTGACTTACAGACTCTCAGGTTATGAAATCATTAAATTTCCCCAAACTGGGACTATCCCTAATCTCCCTAAGATCTGTCTTCCGTTTTGTCTTACTAAGATTTGACAATTTTCTCCTCACCCTTTTCTATCTCAAGGTCAATCTCAAGGGTATATCTCCTTGACTGAACCATTTGGTTTCTTACTACAATTCTTCACTCTTTTTAGGTTTCTAGGATATCTAAACGCATAAATTTTCATTGGGCTTGTTTTTGTATATATATATAGGATAGGTAGAGGATTTTTGGGCTATTTTTGTCACACATTATCTTCCTCTTATTACTTTATTATTTTCTAGGTCATCTTCCTTTTCTCTCATTTTTCTAGGTGAGTGACTCTCCTTCATCTGTTCAAGAACATCACCTAAGCAAAATCGAGGGAAACTTGTGATGCTAGGCTGGGATCTGGACATCTTATAGTTGGGGAGCATACCCAGTGCAACATGTCAGCCATACCTGTAAAGACTTCTATTAGTTCTGATATAAATTAAGTCCAATTAATTGTAATGGTTCCCCAATCTTGGTTCATGGTGAAACCCATTGTTTTCAAGGTTTGAATGCCTGTAAGCCAATTTAGGTGAGTGAATATGTGGATGCTTAGTTTACCAAGCCCTACAAACCAGAGGGTGGACAATTGAGCCAAATACTTCTATCCTATTAACTTCAACCTTGGTTAATAGATTTCCTTAGGACTTAACAAACCTAGAACTAATCAATCCCCCTAGTCGATTAAGCTGACTATAGCTTGAAGAGTTTTAGCTTTCAAATCTTAATCCTAAGTCTTAGGTCAATGTCTCCTATGTCCTAATTCTTAAGACTCTTCAAATCATGTGAATTATGCTGTAAAAAATTATATATATATATAAATAAAAATTGTTTGGACGATTTCCTTTTGCACATTTCCTCACCATTGTTGCCATATTTTTCAAACCCTGAAAATCACAAAACATAAAAGCCAAAAAATTCAAGATTTCAAGCAAGCAAGTAAGAGTTTGACATTTTCTTAACTAACCTACCTCTCATGGATGACCTAAATACTCATCACTGTACTTGATTTTATAAATTTGAAAGTGTTCCAAACTGTGTATTACAATGAATCAAAATCCACATTTACAAATCATGCAATTTTTGCACTAATAACCCTAAGAGTGACCTAAAACCTTAGGAAACCTAGCTAGGAAAAATGGGACAGGTGACCTGTCTTTCCAAAGTCATCTGGCTAGGTTGAATATGAGGGGATTGAGGGGAAGGTTCTTCCAAAGGTCTCATTAAGGTTCCTTTGTAACCCCCAACTGCAGCCACTTGGCGCTACCTCTCAACCTTAGACACCGTATATAACAATGGAAATTCAAGCCAAGTCAACTAAGTAACTAATTAAGAATCCCAAAGTTACATTCCAAATCTTAAGGCTGACGTGTACTCTTTTTTAAGTTGGGCTTGGGATACACGTGATCTGCAATGTGGAGTGCACTGTTTAGGGTGTTGTTGCCCTTAAGATTGATTCAAAAGTGTGTGGTGCAAGACAATCAACAAGTAAGGCCCTTGCCTTGGAAACTTCTAATCCAAGATTTTTAAGGTTTGAGCCCTGATTAACCCCTTTTTAGGATTTCAATATTTAATTACATTCGCACAAGATTTCAAGTGAAACAAAGAGAGTTTGCGATCAACCCAAATTAGTAGATTGTCCTTTAATGCATGCCACTGATGTAACGAGCCTAAGGGGTTCCCTAGGGGTTGTTTCTAATGGTGAACATGTGAATTAATTTTATTTGATGTGAGAGGGTAGCCAAACAAGTAACAAATGCTTCACAAACCCCGCTCACCAAGAATAGAGACAACCAAGGTCTCAAGCAAGCAAGAATGAGGGTGACTAAGATCAAATAAATCCTAAGTATGCACCCTGTGTCATGCAGCTCCTAGAATGCACCCAAATCAATAAGTTTTTAATGTCCTACATGGTGTTAATTAATCAAGAATTCACCCAATGATGGGTATGGTTCACCCACTTAGGAATGAGAAATTGAATATTTTTTTCAAGATTTTAGAGGGTGTTTTGAGTATTTAGAAAGACTTTTTATCAGAACAGTGTATCAGCCATACAAGACCCTCTACTCAAAATCAATCCAAGTAGGAATGGATATCTTGTTTAAATATTCTATAAAAAATTACTGGAGAAACGAGGCTTGACAAGCAACACCTGAAACAAGTTTCATGAAATTTGGATAAGTGTGTAGGTGCCAACAAATTTGCAAAGTTGAAAATTCTTGCTTATGTTTTATTGCAGATCCTTACTCCATGAATTTTTAAAAATTCCACAGATTGAGTTTTTCTGTGAAATTTGTGATAGATGGAATCTAGCTCAAAGGGGTATCTCCAATCCAAATTTCAATACATTAGATGGTTGGGATTTCTCACAGCAAATTTTAGAATCTCAATGTGTTGTTGCTATCCAGCCTCAAAAATAGACATGTGGTGTTTGAGATGTGGGTCAAGCACTTAGCACACCACTCTACTTTTAAACAAGATTTTTTTTATGTTTTGGTATTTTTTTTCTTTTTTATAGTATTTTTCTCTCTTTTTTTTAAAGGGAGTGGGGCTTAGCTCGAATTTGCAAGACAATTTGGAGCTGAAACTTTTGCTCTCACTCTCTCACATGTTCTTGTGCACATGAGAGAGAAGAGGAAATTCAAATTAATGGAGAAGCAAGCAATATATAGAGAGAGAAAAGAGTGAAAAATCACCTGTTGCCTCCTCTGCAATAGCACCAAAAAGAGTATGACAACCGTACAATGATGGTATCAAAACTTGTTATAATTCCTTTGCGCATTATCACACCCTTTAATTTTATCGGGCTCACTTAGTTAATTGAGTGGTGTTTGGGAGTCCGAGTCGAATCCATGGAGAGGTGAAGTTGAGTGTACCATCTCTCTCTCTCTCTCTCTCTCTTCTGAATCTCTTTATTTATTATCTTTTTGGTCATTTTCATTTGCCATTTTTCTAATCTTTTGATTAGATGAAATAGAGATACACATGATAAACACAAAAGTAATAGAAACACTAAGTATCTTTTATTGCATCAAAATAAAGAAAAGTACATGATCACATAATGGAAGAACAACATGAGATAACTTGGAATGGATGAACATATAAAATCAACATAAAAGAAAGTTTATCAAAACAAAACAAAAAAAGAAAAACAAGTCAGGGTGCTTGGGAGTCAAGGCCTCGCCCCATCAATGCAACCCCCTCATGTTATTTATCATACAACGTAGTCACGATGATGGTGGTAGAGTAATGGAGAGTAGGGAAGGAGAAGGATGGTGGTGTGGACGGAGATGGGAGTGAAGGTGGTGACGATGATGGGTGTGTAGATGGTGGTAGTGGTGATGGCAATGGTGTGTGGTGGAGCTAAGGTAGCACTAATGGGGGAACCTAAAGAGGAGCTAAGGGAAGGCTAAACAAGGGAGGTCTCACATCCATCGATGAGAGTACTTGCAAGCTACCAGCAAAGGAGAGAATGAGGAAGGTGAAAGTTAAGCTAAAAGAGAAAAAAGGAGAGAAGATGAGGAAGAAAGCTCGACCATCGGGAGGGCCATGAGGGTGGTTGTCGGTGGAGGAGGGTGCCCGCTAGCTAGGGCTAGAGGGGTTGCCAGTGACGGCCAACAATGGTCATCGATAAGCTCTCCAAGGAGGAGGATGGGAGGAACAATGACGAGAGGGGGCTTGGCCGTTAGGAGGAGAGAATGCAGAGGGAAAGGGGTCTTGGGGGGGAGGGGGGGGGGGAGTCGGGGGTTGGATGGGTTTTTATGGATGGGTGCACACATGTGGGAGGGTGAGATTTTTTGGAGGCTTGCTTTAGGTGTTAAGTCTTCTAGAAACTTCTAGAAGGTTGGTGAGGTGGAGGTGATCTGTAAGGCTAGGTGGTGCCACATAGGGAAAGGGGGATGAGATAGCATTACATAGGTGGTTGATGTGGCAAGTATTATTTTGGAAAGTGGTTAAGGGTGTCTCAAGAGGCTTAGTGGTGTGGGTTAAGGTGGAATTGGGTAGGTTAGGTTGGGTTATGTGGGTTCGGGTTACTTGAGTTCTCCTCTTCCCTACTACGTTGGTGTAGTCATGCAGGCCTAATGTGGATTGTCTTCAGGTTTCTTCGTGGGTCCTCTCTCACTTCACATGCATTCTTCCACTATCTCCTTGGTACTTATTCCTGTACAAATAGACAAAAATGGAGAAATGACTAAAGTGCTCTTATTATGCACAAAATAAGCTACATTCTCATGGAATGCAAGATGCATAACATGTGTGAAATATATATTTATATATGCAATGCTAGATAAGTTTTCCACCTAAAATAGGTAGATTAGGACTATGAATTGCTGTGCAATCAATAGCTAGGAAGGGTAGAGGGATGTTTCAATGAATCCTGTGTCCAATAGCTTATTACTTCATCAGTTGCGACCTACCATTGCTCAATGGATTTATGCCATCGTGCTTGCTTTATTGGTCAAGCACCCAACTAAATATTAAACTAGTGTTCGATTATTGACGAGTCCACTCCTAACAAATCTTTGGTGGACCACACGAAAATATATGCATTGGCCTTGCGGAGTAGGAGCAACTCTTGAATTTCATTCGTGGCTAAATTTGCCTCCACTTAAACTACTTTTTCAGCTAATTCTAGAAAAGTTGGATAGCTCTCATGCAAGACCCAGGGCTCATTGACAACTGCGTGGAAGAAGGCATTTGATCATCACTTTTAATTGAGTGAACTTGAGTTCTCTTCTTCCCCCATTTCTGAGGTTTGGGGGGTCATCTCTCCACTAAGCATTTAATCTCAATCTGAAGGAGCTCCCATCTAACTGACTAATCCTCATAAACAACTACTAATCCATTTGAGGAATGGAATAGGACCATTTGAAAGTACAAGGAAGGGACATCCTGGAAGCCATGTGTCATTGAGCAGCTGATGATTCTGTCAAAAGTAGCTACCAAATTGGCTGTCGTAAAGGTAGCTGTCTTGATGAGGTGCTAGTCGCTATCACATATGGAAACCAGCAACTCGAACTCACCCTTTGGCATAACCTTATGATTGCTAAATCCAACCACAAGATATGTCGAAGGTGAGAGGTCCTCTTCCTTAAACCTCAGCCGAACGAGGGTCTTTAGAAAGAGGACATCCACTACGCTGCCTTCATCTACCAAAAGCGTGGTTGGACTTGCCCCATGACAAGCAAGGTTATAAGACGGGGATCCGAGTGAAAACCTAGGTCCAGCAAAGATCTATACAGGGTGGCAACCTTCTACTTCACGTTGTTCGTGGTAGCTAACCCTAGCCACAACATGGTGACGCAAATTCCACTAGGGTGTTGGGACCATATTCCACATCTTGTTTTGGTGTTAGCAAAATTATTTCATATTAATGTTTTCAGTGATATTTTAGCTTTTGGATTGCGAAAAGACAAAAGAAACAAAGAAGATGATGAGGAGGTGACCTCGACAATAGGGAGATCATCTTCAAGATAAATCCAAGATATCGAGTTGTTAATTGAGTCAAATAAAATAAGTTTTATTTTTATATCTTAGAATGTATGCCTCTCAACTAATAAACAAGAATTAAATCATAAAAATCATCTAGAGATAAATTAGGATAAATGTTATGACCCGGTTCCCGAATCCCTATAGGACACGAGACTGGACCGACTCGACTGATCCCAAGACCCAGTCGTCCAACGAGAAAGTAACCAAAAGGCAGTAAAGTAAACCACATTCACCATGATAAGAACTAATAGTAACAAAAGTACAGCAGTAAAGGAGTAAACCTACTACAGTACACACCACCACAACAGTAGGAAAATAAACGGGTACCGGAATATAATGTGAAGAACAAAAGAGTACTGAATATAAAAGTGCAAGAAGCTACTCACTACTACAAACGAGTACAAAAGAACTACAACTACTGGGCTCTAGTGGACCTAGCACCCTCTGCAACCATAGGCTCTGGCTGCTCAACACCAAGACCTGAAAAGGGTTATGAGTACAAAATGTCAGCGAACGCTGAGTAGAGTGGAAACCAACTAACTAAAGTAGTAAAGGTGGACAGGTAGCTATTGTTTTTCAATTTCTTTCTTTTTTTAACTAATTATTCTTTCTTTTACCACTTGGTTTATTTATCAGGTCAGTTTCTTGATCTCGAATGTCCCTCGTGGGAACGATCTTGATTGTAGTCTTTTCTGAAGAGTAGAAGTCGCACGTGGTGCTCTTTTGGCCGGAAGAGTCCCCTGTGGTGGTCCTACACCCAGTCAACCACCCCAAGGTTACGGACAGACGTAACGGTGACTACGGCATGCGCGATAAGCACACGGGTAGCTACCCCACACTAGCACGCGGTCAGTCGTTTCCGTTAGCGGGTGCGCCCAAAGCATAGCACGGAACCAGTATAGGGCATAGCCCTCTCAGTAACAGTGGTTTAGCCCTGATTGCATAGCAATCATGGGTCCTAATCAACCTAAATAATGTCTGAACCTAGCTTAAATTGTGGATATTACACTCATATCTTGCATATCATGCATTGCATCAGCCTATTTAGAATAAGATGAGATATCCTGCTAGTTAATGATTTTTATTGCTATTTGCAGATAATAAAGTGATCCAGGATGGAGATCGTGGAATAAAGTAATAAAGGAAGAAGAAGACTGATCCAGATAAGAGGAGTGAGGAGGATAGCCTTATCCCTATCCTTAGAAACCCTAGGACAGCCTTCCCAAACCCAAAACAAACTCTATTATGGCACCTTAGCCTCAAAACCCAAACATGGATAGCACTATCCATGTTCTTATCCACCCTATCCCTCTCCCAAACACTTAGGAACCAAAACCAACCTTAGAAAACCTAAAACCCACTCTCCAGCACCTTTTAGGACGTCCAGACATCTGGCTGGACGTCTGATTTCTGCAGAATAATAATCCAGGAAGCCAAAACTCATACTGACACAGAATTGGACGTCTAATTTAGTGTTCAGACGTCCAATTTTGTAGTATAAGATGTTTTACCACTATCTTGGACGTCTGATACTGCTATCTGGTTCCTGATTTTGGTGTTGGAAGCCCTAGCTTGCCTATTTTGACCTAGGAACCCCACCGGACACCCTAGGAAACCTAAGTAGAGACCTCCTAAGCCTAGTCCACTATCCATAGCCCTACTTGTCCTATCCCTAACCCAATTGAACCGTCCCATACCTAATTGGGTGCATCTACAGTTGATTGGGTGCACCCGAGCCCAATTAGATCCACCCAGGATCTAATTAACTCATACCTATTACGGTTACCCTAGCCTAATCACATGCACACATCTAATTAGACTTGACCTAGACCTAATTAGGTTCACTCCTACCCAATTAGACTTTCCTAAGCCTAATTAGGTCCACACCCACTTAATCTAGATTGACCCAACCTATTTAGCACCTAATCCTACCAAAACCCACAACCTAGCCCTACAAAAAACACACACCCACACACACATGCACACCTTCCCATTTACTCCCACCAAACCCATGCACACTCTCTTGGAAACCCTAAAAACTTGTGTTAAACCTAGATCCAAAAATTGTGGCATTGGCTAGTTTTGGAGCCACCAAAAGTGGCAACCAAATGGAGCCTTCCATAAGGGCAAAGAGAGAGCTACGAAATTGGACCATCTCCATACACTCTCCCATCCATACTCTCCACTCTAAACTTGCTTCCACCCTCCAAAACCTTAAGGCCATCCTCCTCAAAGGCTCCATGGACGGCTAGCTAGAGAAGCTTCTCTCCAAAGCTTCAAGGATGGCCATTGGTAGAGAAAGGGAGCAACACCCTCCTCTCTCCACTTGGGTGCACTCACCCCCATCTTCTTCTTCTTCTTGGATGGCCATGAAGGCTCACCCATAGCCTCTTGTGGCCGGCCATCTCTTTTGGTAGGCGTGTAGACGGGTTTGCATACCCAAGGTCTAGCCTACACCCTCACACAAGGCCGATGGCCCTAGTGGCAACTTTCCGACGTGAGGGATTTTCTTCTATTTATATGCTTTCTAGTGTAGATGATGTGTGATAATTTTTTATGCATAAATAATTTCATGATGTTTCTGTGATTGATTGTCCTCATGTTTGCTTGCCTATATGACACTTTAGTTTATTCACACCATGCACGGCCACCATGACCTCATTTAGATGCACATAGTCACTTAGGTTTTTGCTAGTTTATCTAGATCTAGGTTTTAATTCGCTTTTCAAAATAAAAAATCAAAAACAGAAAAAGACAAAAATAGTAGCTTAGGTTAGATTTAGGTTGTAAAAATCCATCCAAATCTCGATTTGTTTTCATGTCTCCCAGAGACGAACGATCGGGACTCAAGTTCTAAAAAGAATAAAGATCTATGCGAGTTTTATTATCAAAAATATCTTTGACGAGTGGTTTTTGCGACTATACTACGATTTCCAACGATTTCAAAATACGCGATTTCCATGCTCGTCAAATGGTGTCGTTGCCGGGGAGGCAACATGTGAGTTTAGATTTGGATTTGCTTAACTTCTGTTTGTTTTGATTGTAGGGTGTCAAGATGAGAATCTGCGCACACATCGACCCATGGTGAAGACTGCAGGTGTCTTCTTCGTCCTCTAGTTTATTGCTTCCTTAGGTTAGAAAAAAAGAAAAAAAAAGAAAAAAAAAAATATATATAAATTCAAATTCAAAATTTCAGATCTGAATTAAGAAAAAAAAATCTTTTTCTTTGGTGTGTGTTTTAACTTGGAAACTATTTAAACACACCAAAATCAGATTTGGAAATTCGGTCAGCAAATATTGACGATTTTAAAAAATTTATTGCTGTGAAATTAGGAGTCCAAAAATCTTGGGATTCAGTCTGATATTAGGTTTTCAAACTAGCTTTCCAGCACCACCTTTTATTTGGAAAAATTATCACTATACAAATTTTAAAAATTTGCACAGTGAAAGGGGGTCAAAACAATCTGCACTCTGATTTTTTTATAAATTTAAATGTTAATTCTGACCTCTACATAAATCAGATCTCTTTGAAATTTGTGGGGTTGAAAATCCACTAAAACCTAATTTTTTCTATGAATTTTCAAGAATTTTTGGATTTTCTTTCATACTATTTCAAACTGAACTTCTCACAGGGGGTCCATCTGGTCTGTTTGACCCCTTGAAACATAAAAATTTGTGAAAATTGCACGAAATAGTAAAAATGTTAAAAAAATATTGTATGAAAAACTTATTGAAAAAGGAATATCTCTACCAAATTTCATATTATTTTTCTTCAGTTATTGATTTGGGGAGTGATTTCAAGTCAGACTAAGGTCTCACTGTAGATTTTAGAAGAAGTACAAACCCTAGGTAATTCACATTAGGGTTTAAATTTAGAGACTCAACAAACCTTGTCGAGCCTGATTTGGGTGTGATTGCATGAGAAGGGATTTGCTGTGATTGGTTGTCTTCCCCTCACCTACTTGAATTGAAATTGATCTACATTTCAACTTAGGCAACCAATTAGGTCTATTTTACTTAGTAGTGGTGCATCAGGACCATTGTTTTCCTTGATTGGGTCGCACCACTTCTACCTTATTAGACTTAAAAGAATCATATAGACCTATCTGATATTAGGGTTTCCACACTAAGGTAGAGCACATTTGCATGCCATACTAAAAGGAAATTCATATAACAATTGGGACTTGCAAAAACTGTTGCGTGCTCCACCACAACTTTGTTTGAATTGACTTAAACAAGGAAACCCTAAAAGAAAAAAATTAATACAAGTACTTGAACCATAAAATCCACCACACCAACTAAAGGTTGTATTGAAAATCCTTTGTTTATGCACTTCACACTCTAAATCCAATTTTAAGGGCATCACCCCCAATCACATTCCAAGAGCACTCTAAGCCCAAGGCTAAAACTAAGTAGACGTGCCCTAGGCAGGACTAAATTACTTGGTAACTGAAATTTAATTAGGTAAAAATCAAGGCCTTGTCTATTTGGACCAACTGGTGACAAGAAAGGTCGGTGTGGTAACCGCGTTAACCTTTAGTGGTGTCCTGCCATGCGGGGTGTCCTAGGGGGTCCCACTGATTAGCCCATATTTATAGGCTATTTAAGTATTTAAGTGCCTAGACATTAAGTTAATTCTAACATTTATTTAGCATAAATTAGGATATAAATAGGTTAATTCATATTTCTAATTTAATTACATAATTCATGCATTGCATTCATATTTAAATGCATTTAGAATTAACTTAGAATTGCATTCATTTAATTAGTTAACAAATTAGGTGCATTGCATGCATTAATTTAAGTTAACATAAAAGTTGAGGGTTTGTATATAAATAATCATAATATTTTATCATTATTTTTAGTCTTCTTCATTCAGCAACGGCTACAACGCCACCGGCTGCCGCACTAAAACCTGCATTCAAAGACTAGCGGAGAAGGTGGATCTGCTCTAGCCTCTCCATTCAAATCCATGCAGGTGGTTACAAAAGGAGGAGGGAGGCTGCCTTGTATGGGAGGCCACCACCCCCAACCCACCACTGTGCAGAGAGTTCATCTCTCGTCCATTCCACCACCACCGGCCTCAACCGTGGCGACGAGCCTCCACCACCGTGGGTGTGTGGTGTGACAGGCCACACCGCCATCTGGAGCTTGTCTGCATTATCGTGACCACCTCAGAGTGTACCACCCTCACCGTCGTCACCAACAACCACCACTGCAGCCACACATTTTCATCTCCTCCGTCAGTTAAGACGTTCGGGAAATTTCTCGGACGCCTGAAGCTTTGTCCCCACACACAACAGCAACCGACCTCCACTTCACACCTGCATCCCTCCAGCTGCACAAGCCTTCCATCCTCCAGCGCCATCCCCAGCCTACATGCGCCCCTACTGCACGTCTGCAGCAGCAACCGCCAGCACCCCACGCCTTCCTTGCACAACCTGCACCAGCCCACGCATGCACCCTACAATCGCCTCCAGCCACGCACGCGGCCGGCACGCCCACCAGCTCCCCTCAATGGGCCTCATCCCCTCCAGCGCATCCACTTTCGCGTGCCCACTCCCACGCCCGCACATGCCCCTGCTGTGCCTCACCTCCTTTAGCCCCTAGCGCACCCACCTCACCTCCTGCAGCAGCGCCTCCAGCCTACCTTGCAATGCGTCATCGACGCTTGCAGCACACGGCCAGCAGCATCTAGCAGCAGTGGCGTGTCCACCAGCAGCACCAACCTCCACGCGCGTGCAGTCCAATGCGCGCACCTCCTCGCCAGGACCTCAGCCACGCTCGTCCACGCCACACGGTGTGGTGTCGGACCCGAATAGGTTGTTAATATGATGATTTTATCGTTGAAGTGTGTATAGTGGTTAACCTAAATTGGACCTAACCATCTCTTTACAAAATTTTTTTACCTGGCCTACTTGATTTTATCTTGTCACTTTTAGGCCCAGGGTCGAACTCAGGGAAGTGGGGTTACAAGTCAAGTTTCTACACCTTTCCTACAACGAGTTTCTTCCATTCATTTATTGTGTTTTTGGTGTTTTTCTTATTTAGATTTTTTTTCTGGTAATCTTTGTCCTTGAGGCACACCCTCAAAATTGGGTTCTTGGCTTTGAGCCAAAACAGAGTTCCAAAACGAGTCTTGCTATTCGCAAGACCGGGTACCTGCAAGTCAAAGATTATCTTTTCACTTTTATATATATTTTTATCTTTTTATTAACAGGAAAGCGAAACAGAAATAAAGTAAATACAGTATATATATATGTATATATTATGTATATAAAGGGGTAGGGGTGGAGGCGGAGATGGAGTGTAGCACGGTGTCGAGTCGATCGTCGTCTAGAGAGACGCAACCAACAGGACTAGGTGCCGCGTGGAGTATGGGATGGATGGTGGAAGATGCATGTAACCACGCTTTTTGTACGCGTGTATTGGGGAATATCAGCAACTGGTGCAGATGTTCCCGCGATTTAGCGTATGGTAAATAATGTGAAAATATATATATATGTATATATGTAAATATATATATATATATATGGTTATAAATATATAGGTATATATATATGTAGATATATATGTATATATAAGTGTATATGTATATATATATATATGTATCTATACTTAGTTATATAGGTAATATATATATAGATATATGTATATTTATATATATATGTGTGTATAGATATATGTATATATGTAAGTATATATGTATATTTATATAAGTATATATATATAAATAAATATATATATATATATATATGTATGTATGTATGTATACTGATACATAAGTATATAGATACTACTATATGTATAAATATAGGTATATATGTATATATATAAGTATACGTATATATATATGTATACAATAGAGTATAGGTGTGTGTGTTTGTGTGGAAGTGTGAGTGTAGGTGTGTGTGAGCGAGAGAGAGAGAGAGAGAGAGCGGGAGAGGAGAGAGCAGCTACTTTGCTGGAGGCGAGGGCGCTGTTAAGGCGTCTGGGCGCGAAGGGTGTCGTCTGAGGACTTCAAGCTCGCGCGTAGGCCGCAAGCACACAGACAAGCACGCGCTGGAGGGCGAAGGGCGTGGAGAGGAGACGCAGCGCACCGTGCTGTGCGAAGGATGGCGCAGGCGCTCGCAGGCGCGGGTGAAGGGAGCGGGCGAAGGCAGGCGCGCGTGGGCGAGTGCGGGTGAGGCAGACGGGTGTGGGCTAGTGCGGGTGACACAGGCGGAGACGCGCGCGCGGGCTGCGGTCGGTTGCAGCGCGCCGAGTGACCGGTTAAGTGAGAAGCTCACCGGTCACCCCACTGTAGCCACAGTGTCACGCAGACTCGCGTGAACAGTGGCTATAGTGGTCGTCCGTGCCACGCAACCAGGAGCTGTAGGTGGTGTGAGTGTGGCTGGCTCGCGGCTGGAGCGCGAGGGAGAAGGCCTACGCCGGCCAGTTGTAAGTGCAGAGAGCTCGCGACAGAGCGTGCGGGGAGGGAGGAGAGGGTGCCTACAGCTTGCGCGGAAGCTTACAGGTGCTGGCAGGGGTGCGGGGAAGTGCTTGGCCGGCCGTTCAGAGGAGTGCAAAGGCCAGTTGCGGGCGGAAGGGTGCGTGACAGGGCGGAGAAAGCGGGAGGCGGAGAGGGCCTGCAGGTGCGCGTAGAAGGGGCTGGGGCTGCTGCCTTGCCGCTGCTGCTGTCGCTGAGCTTCGAGCTTTAGACCTTGAAGCTTGCGGCCATGGCTGAAGATGCTGGAGCGGGAAAAAAAATAGAAAAGAGCCACCACGCCCACTGGCTCTTTGAAGAGCTGGGCGGTGGTGGTCTCACCATGGTGGTGTGCACCACAGTGAGGGCTCCTGCCCACCGGGTGTCTTCGTGGAGGGCCGGCGTATGGAGGGGAATGGAGGAGAGGACGGTGGCCTGGAGAAGAAGCTGCAGGTGGGTTGTTTCTTGGCTGTGACCAGGCTGCCTTCTGAAGGAGAAGTCGTGGTCTTTTTATAGGAGAAGAAGGCATGGCTGTGAATGGCTGCATGCGGCTGCAGGGAGAGGTTGGTATGGCTTGGCAGGGAGAGGCAGCCGTAGGGAAGGGCAGCTGCAGGGAAGCATGGCCCGAGGAGAAGATGCATGAAGCCGAGGGAAAATCAAGTGAAATAAAAAAATAAAAAGATGGTGAATTAGTAGAGATGCACTAGAGAAAAAAAGAAAATTGCGAGGCCATTTATTTATTCTCCTCTCCTCTCAATTAAATGCATGCATGCATGTATTTTTACAATGCAACTATGGAGAC
Organism: Thalassia testudinum; assembly: GCA_037157565.1. Taxonomy (NCBI): domain Eukaryota; kingdom Viridiplantae; phylum Streptophyta; class Magnoliopsida; order Alismatales; family Hydrocharitaceae; genus Thalassia; species Thalassia testudinum. The sequence continues at coordinate 41,368,631 of JAZHRO010000015.1, read as the reverse complement.
CTAATATGCATTGGTAATGCTAGGAAATAGCACAAGATGGCACAATTGCAGGCGTATTTTGCGGTGCAATCATACCCCCATGCCTATCTTTTGCTAGTCCCTAGCAAAACATTTTTTTTGTAGTATTTAGAAATGATCTTAAGCTAAAGATTTTCTTTCGAGGAAACATAGGTGTGTTTATTGTTGGATATTGTGAGAACCAATTGTAGAGAAGACCACCAGTACTTTAAGTCTCACATGACAAAGATCATCTCTCGACTAACCAGGACTCTTGATATTTAAACCTTAAGTACGATTTCCAGGACCCAGGAGGTTTTTGCCATACTTGAGAGCTCAAGAGGTTATGGCTTGTGCATAGTGAAGGATCAAGACTGACCAGATGAACATTAAGACTCAAGCCCAGGGTTTCACGAATCTTTAAGTATAGGTTAGTCCCAGTTTCAGCTTGTGTTTTCGGATTGACCCTTAAGAAGATGACGGAAAACTCAACTCCCATTTTCTGACATTTGTGGCTCACAGGAAAATAAGGTATTTGTAACCTGCCCTGAAGAACTTCTTGTAGGGCGAAGACTTTACAGATATTTGTGAGATATACTGACTTATTTGCAAATTTTTTTTTGAAACACGTGTCAGTATATCTCTTACAACATTTTTTGAAGGAGCACACTTTTCTTTTTGTTGGGAGAGTTTCTTTTTGGTGGAAAGAGTTTCTCCTAAATACAAGACTAAAACCTGGGATAAAAAGTCTACCTGCGTGCACAGGTAAGGACTCCACCTTCCCTAATGAACACTAGGGTTGGATCTTATGTTCACCTGGTCTTTCCTGATATGTGTAGTGTGAACCAAGTTTACTTAAGCTCTCAAGTAAAAGTAAACCAACAGATCCTGTACTGGTGTCTCAGGTACAAGAATACGTCCTTAGTTAGGAGAGATTTTGATCTATTTTGTCAATGCTCAAGTGAATTAAGCCCGAGCCTGAGCAAATCAAGCTTTTGTGGCCTGGAAAGTCTTCAAAACAGAGGTTGAATATCCATTAAACACTTATTGTATTTTTGTTTCAACTTTCAGATCATTACTAAACTCCATTATTATTATTATTATTATATATATATTTTTTTTCTTTTTATTTTTCTTGCATATTTATAAATAGGTGAGAACTGTATGATACCATAAAATACCTAGATCCTATGGATGCCTATCCACCCCCCCATGCCAAACAATGCTATATCCTCATATGCATGTAGGGAAAGGCAGAGAAAGGATGAAAGATCGGGTAACGAGAGCTGAGGGTCAGGGTATAGAGCAGGGTGGTAGGGTGGGTGGATGGTGGGTGGTGAAGTGAAAAGTGAAGTGCTCGTGATAACGGCGCAAAAAGTGATGGTGGGTGGTGAAAGGTTTATCATTTCATGGGACGAGAGTGTCCCAGGCGGATCGGAGAACAAGTCGGGAAGAAGAAGCTGGCCCTCAGATTGGCCAAGAAGAGGGGCTTCTTGGATAGATGGATCCAAAAAGGAACATCCCCAGTGAGTAAGATGTGGGCTCAAGGTCCCAGTGTGGAATTGCAAATCTGCCTGATTTGGCGGGAAAGAAAGGGCAATCCTGTCTTCAAGAGTGTGGACCGGTGGTGAGCAGCCCGGATATGACTCAGACCACGAGGTATGGGAAGCGGAGAAAACCTCGTCAGAAGTTTGGCCAGAAGGTACGGGATAAGGGAGGGATGGGGGAACGTCATAATATGTGTTGGTCAGGCAGTCGATAGTGTTTATAAGCAATCCGCAGCAGTCAGAATAGGTCCCATTTAGTCCGATACATGCACTGACGATCATGTCCTCGTTAGACGTGTCATCCTCGATGCAATCGCAGTCAAAGTTCTTGGCTGCCTTGAAGATGTTAAGCTTGATCTTTTCAGATCCAACGGTAATTTCAATACAGCCTGACTCGCAGTCGATAAGGACACGGGCTGTAGCCAAGAAAGGTCGACCAAGGATGATCGGACAATCAGAAAGTGAGTTAGGAATTTCCATATCTAAAACAAGAAAGTCAATAGGAAAACAAAGACTATTGACCCTAACCACCACGTCTTCCACCACACCCTTTGGGATTTTGACAGAACGATTTGCCAACTGTAACGTGACAGGGGTGGATTTCAGATTTCCCAAAGAAAATTTTTCAAGCATGATGGTTGGTATAAGATTGATGGAAGATCCTAAATCAAGCAGGGCATAGTTAAAACTGCAACCTTGGATGCTACAGGAAATCAGTGGTGTGCCCAGATCTTTCTGCTTCGGTGGTAGATTTGACAGTATAGCACAACTCGCATGAGGCGAGAGAACCACCGGATTCTTAGTTTTCTTTGACTTTCGCCTAGGTGTTGTGTAGTCTTTGAAAAATCGGGCGACAGTAGGTATGTGGTCGATAGCCTCGAGCAGGGGTACCTTGATTTCTACATCCCTAAACAAAATACGCAGGTTATCAAAGGCATGGGTATCTTTCTTTTTGCCTTTTGGCTCCCTCAGTAGAGCCTTAGGGAATGGGACTGATTCTGGCAACAATTTGGGTGTATCGTCCTCTTGAGAATGATGTGCACATCCCGAATGAGAGGGCGATGAAGAAGACGGGCCAGGATCAGGTCGAAGTGGATCGACAGTCTGCTTACCGCTTCTCGTAGTGATAGCATTGGATGATGCGGGTCCAGTGGAATCATAAGGCGAAGGAGGGTTCGCAATGGGGACATAAGAGTGCGGTGCTGCAGTGGGATTAGCCTGAAATCCCGGTGGAATGCTCGGAGCTTGCAGAATCTGATTAACCTGCCCCTGAGAAGGTCGTACCTGTGGTTGAGGACCACAAGGTACGAAATTTCGTGGGTTTGGGACAGGTTGGGCGGGAAGAGTGCCCTGAGATCGAGTCGCCATGCGTAGTTGACTGATCTCAGCATTCTGCTACGCCAATTGGTGCTGAAGAGAGGTCATGTTCTCTTCATGGCGCTTTGACATATTCGTCATCATTCGCATCAATTTGTCAAGAGGACTTGATGCGTGTTCAGTTTGCAGTACGCAAGGGCCTGATGGTGGATTCGCCATAGGATTAGACTGGGCCCTTGGGATGATGGGTGCGGACGGTCGCACTGGTCCACTCGCGGGGTTTTGGCTCTACGGGTTGTTGGACCATGAGAAGTTCGGATGATTGCACCACCCTGGGTTATAAGTGATAGAGAACGGGTTGTTCCCTAGGGCACAAGCGTCTTCTACGCCAGAAGATGCGTCCACATGCAAGTATGCATCTGAGCACAAGGAGGCTTGGTCCTCCGTGTCGAAATACTGGCTCGCAGAAGCCAGTTCCACATGACTTACCGAGTCACTTGGTGCGATACTCGGTAAGGAAGGTCTAACGGGGTTTCTCGGGATAAGCCTGGTGTTGGAAGAATTTGGATTGTGAAGAAGTGGTGAAGAGGTGGTATTTGCCAGAGATCGGGTGGGGTTGGCCAGAAGCTCGTCCAGCTTCTTGTGCACGACGGAGACTTCATCCAGTTTTTGTGCAATAAGGCTTAGATCAGTGGATGAATCGGAGGGTCCCGTGTCAACTTCGTGGACATTTTGGGGCTGGCTGGTACGATTAAAGGCGACAATGGAAGCATTGTTCATTGAGTTTTCACTCATATTTTCAAACAATTCAAATGCTCCATTCTCGTCTTTATTCATAAATTTCCCTCCGTAGGAAGCGTCTGCAATCTGCTTCAAAGTCTCATTTGGCCCATAGTAGAAAATCTGGGCTATATGCCACTTAGGCAGACCATGGTGCGGACACTTCCTGAGGAGGTCATTATATCTTTCCCATGCCTCATGAAATTGTTCACCATTTTGTTGCGTAAATGAAGTGATAGCACGGCGGAGGGCATTGGTTCGCCCGATTGGGAAGAACTTCTTGAGAAATGCTGTTCGCATCTCTTCCCAAGAATGGATGGTTCTCCCAAGGGTGCGTAACCATTGCGACGCTTTATCCCGCAATGAAAACGGGAACATCTTCATGAGGACTATAGGTAACCCGGCATTTCTTGGTTTAACAATTTCAGCCAGTCGGGTTAGGTCTTCCAAGTGGAGAAAAGAATCTTCACTTGCAAGACCATGGAAGTGAAAGTTTATTAGGCCAATTATGTTCAGTTTTAATTCAAAGTCGTCTCCGCCCATAGGGACCCGAATTTGTACCATGGTCTCTGTAGCAGCAGGATTTTGATATGAGCTAAGAGACCTAGGCTCTTCCCATTCAGGAGGGTTCTGCATTTCCTCCAATGTTTCTCGAATGGCTTCGATTTGCTCATTATACATTTCCATTTGGGCTTGGAGGTGGGTTATGGGATCTAAGGCTCCACCACCTGGTGGGTTCTGAGGGCGGTTTCCTCCCTCGGGATTTGGGGGTGGGCGTGCAGCCATGTTTGTGGAGGAGGAGGATGATTCGGCTTCTTTTCTAAATTTATCAGTCAATTCAAACAGTTCAGGGTTTTGTGACCTCCTCCCAAACATGCACTACCGCAGGAAGAATTGGGGGGGATGAGAAGGGAAAAGAGATGAGAGAAATGACGCTGCAAAGGTACACTTGATGACAAATCAATTCAGTCAAATTCCTAACCTCTACAGTGTGCCCTTAGACCTAAAGATCTAAGTTATCTACTATCACGAACTACGAAATCGAATGCGAGCACTGCGGAACCACCGGGCCAGATTGAAAGGCCATTTGCCCCAGTCTTAGACACCCGATAGCATGCGGGAACTCTCACCAGCACGTAGACGCTACACGTAGGTAGTTAGACCTCCAATCCTTAAGAAGGGTCAAGTTACTACCAATTTTAGCTAGAGGATTAGGGTCAAGTGCTTTTGGAATGTGAAGGGCGTTGTTTACAGGTAATGCCCAAGTGATTGATTTTCAGAGTGTGTAAAACAAGCATGCAACGGGCAAATCTCCCCGAATTGAATTTTTTATTGGTGAATGATTTTTAGAGTTCAGCCTTAAGTAGTATGAATTTTATAATTTCTCTAAATTACCAATTCAACCAATCTCTGGGTTTTGCAAGAATATAGGTTTTCTTCTAAGCCCAACAAACCCTTCCTCAATTTCAATTAGTTAATGCATGCTAAAATGCAATGGGCTACCCTAAATGGAGATTTCTATGTGTGGATGCACGAATCAGTTTTAGATTAGTGTGAAAGGGAGCCAAAGCACTTCAATTCAAGTGCTCCCAATCACCAGAAAGATGTCCACACAAGGCTCAATCAACAGATAAAGAAACTAAAATTGTTGGTGTTGAAATACTCGGGATCGAATCTGAGGCAAGTTGAAAAGTCATGGTGGGGTTGGAATCAACTGAATTCCAAGTCTCCCCACCAAAAGTCTGATCTCGAATTGTAGATAAGTGAGGCAAAAGAGGGGTGCAATCAATCTTTTTGTATTTACCTCAAAGAATACTTCACACAGTGAAAAATTCAAGAATCAAGATTCTCAGATTTTTGCTATGCGAAGTAGGGCGGGAAATCCCGGGGCGGTGGGAGTGAAGACAATCAATCAAACAAGTGAATTTTAACCCACTTGCCCCAAGAGATCCCAAGAAGTTTTTCTAGTTTTTTAGTTTTTAGTTTTTTTTATTATTATTATTAAGGTGACAAGTTAACCCTAGTTGCTAAGAAAAGAAGACCTACTTGTTTGGCAATGAGTGCGAAGCTCCAATGCGGTGATGACATCTTCACGCTCTTGTTCCTGCCTTGGATCTGCTCACGTCTTCGACTTCGTCTGCTTACCTTCTCCTTGCACCAGGTTCACTTACACAAAAAAAACAGAGATACCCGTGAAGAGAGAAGAGAAAAATTGAAAGGAATTGAATAGAAACTTACTTGAAGGTGCACTTCCCCGGCAACGGCGCCAGAAAAGATGTGGAGTCAGACCCGAATAGGTTGTTAATATGATGATTTTATCGTTGAAGTGTGTATAGTGGTTAACCTAAATCGGACCTAACCATCTCTTTACAAAATTTTTTTACCTGGCCTACTTGATTTTATCTTGTCACTTTTAGGCCCAGGGTCGAACTAAGGGAAGTGGGGTTACAAGTCAAGTTTCTACGCCTTTTCTGCAATGAGTCTCTTCCGTTCGTTTATTGTGTTTTTGGTGTTTTTCTTATTTAGATTTTTTTTTCTGGTAATCTTTGTCCTTGAGGCACACCCTCAAAATTGGGTTCTTGGCTTTGAGCCAAAACAGAGTTCCAAAACGAGTCTTGCTATTCGCAAGACGAAGTACCTGCACGTCAAAGATTATCTTTTCTCTTTTATATATATATTTTTTATCTTTTTACTAACAGGAAAGCGAAACAGAAATAAAGTAATACAGTATATATATATGTATATATTATGTACATAAATGGGTGGGGGTGGAGGCGGAGATGGAGTGTAGCACTGTGTCGAGTCGGTCGTCGTCTAGAGAGACGCAACCAACAGGACTAGGTGCCGCGTGGAGTATGGGATGGATGGTGGAAGATGTATGTAACCACGCTTTTTGTATGCGTGTATCGGGGAATATCAATAACTGGTGCAGATGTTCCTGCGATACAGCGTATGGTAAATAATGTGAAAAAAAAAAAAAAAAAAAATATATATATATATATGTATATATGTAAATATATCTATATGTATATATATATATATATGGTTATAAATATATAGGTATATATATATGTACATATATATGTATATATAAGTGTATATGTATATATATATGTGTGTGTGTGTGTGTGTGTGTGTATGTATATATAACCATATAGAGGTATATATATATATGTATGTATAAGTATGTAGTAATATATGTATATAAAGATATATGTACCTAAGTATATATATATATATATACATATATTATATAATAATAATAATAATAATAATAATAATAATATACGTATATAGGTATATGTATCTAGATATGTATATATATGTATATATGTATATATAGTTATATAGATATATATATGTATATATGTATGTATATATAAGTAGGTGTGTATATATGTGTATATATATATATATATATGTATATGTATCTATACTTAGTTATATAGGTAATATATATATAGATATATGTATATTTATATATATATATATGTGTGTGTGTGTAGATATATGTATATATGTAAGTATATATGTATATAAATATATGTATATATATATCAATATATAAGTATACGTATATATATATATATATATATATATGTATACAATAGAGTATAGGTGTGTGTGTTTGTGTGGAAGTGTGAGTGTAGGTGTGTGTGAGCGAGAGAGAGAGAGAGAGAGAGCGGGAGAGGAGAGAGTAGTCTCTTTGCTGGAGGCGAGGGCGCTGTTAAGGCATCTGGGCGCGAAGGGCATCATCTGAGGACTTCAAGCTCGCGCGCAGGCACGCAAGCATGCAGACAAGCACGCGCTGGAGGGCGAAGGGCGCAGAGAGGAGACGCAGCACACCATGCTGCGCGAAGGTTGGCGCGGGCGCTCGTAGGCGCGGGAGAAGGGAGTGGGTGAAGGCAGGCGTGTGTGGGCGAGTGTGGTCGAGGAAGACGGGTGCGGGCGAGTGTGGGTGACGCGGGCGGAGATGCGCGCGTGGGCTGCGGCCGGTTGCGGCGTGCCGGGTGATCGGTAAAGTGAGAGGCTCACCGGTCACCCCATTGTAGCCACAGTGTTGCTCAGACTCGCGTGAACAGTGGCTACAGTGGTCGTCTGCTCCGCGCAACCGGGAGTTGCAGGTGGTGTGAGTGTGGCCGGCTCGCGGTTGGCGCATGCGGGCTGGCGCGCGAGGGAGAAGGCCTGCGCCGGCCGGTTGTGACTTCGGAGAGCTCGCAATAGAGCGCGCGGAGAGGGAGGCGAGGGCGTCTGCAGCTTGCGCGGAAGCTTGTAGGTGCTGGCAGGGGTGCGGGGAAGCGCTTGGCTGGCCGCTGCAGAGGAGCGCAAAGGCCGGTTGCGGGTCGAAGGGTGCGTGACAGGGTGGAGAAAGCAGGAGGCGGAGAGGGCCTGCAGGCGCGCGTAGACGGGGCTGGGGCTGCTGTTGCTGCTGCCGCCGATCTTCGAGCTTTAGACCTTGAAGCTTGCGGCCATGGCTGAAGATGCTGGAGCGGGAAAAAAAATAGAAAAGAGCCACCATGGCCACCGGCTCTTCGAAGAGCTGGGCGGTGGTGGTCTCACTGTGGTGGTGTGCACCACAGTGAAGGCTCCTGCCCATCGGGTGTCTCCGAGGAGGGCCGGCGTATGGAGGGGAATGGAGGAGAGGACAGTGGCCTGGAGAAGAAGCTGCAGGTGGGTTGTTTCTTGGCTGTGACCAGGCTGCCTTCTGAAGGAGAAGTCGTGGTCTTTTTATAGGAGAAGAAGGCATGGCTGTGAATGGCTGCATGCGGCTGCAGGGAGAGGTTGGTATGGCTTGGCAGGGAGAGGCAGCCGTAGGGAAGGGCAGTTGCAGGGAAGCATGGCCCGAGGAGAAGAAGATGCATGCAGCCGCGGGAAAATCAAGTGAAATAAAAAAATAAAAAGATGGTGAATTAGTAGAGATGCACTAGAGAAAAAAAGAAAATTGCAAGGCCATTTATTTATTCTCCTCTCCTCTCAATTAAATGCATGCATGCATGTATTTTTACAATGCAACTATGGAGACCTAATATGCATTGGTAATGCTAGGAAATAGCACAAGATGGCACAATTGCAGGCGTATTTTTGCGGTGCAATCACATGGCTTGCGGCACTTCAGCCCACACCGGAACCCACCACCACCATTCCTCCGTCCGGCCACCTCGGAGCATCTCGCACGTCGCCGCGACTGCCATCACGGAGCCCTCGGTCTAGAGATCCTCCTCCGAGCTTCACGCCTCCGGCCGTTCCTTCCTCATCGCTCACGGACAAGGGGAAGAAGATCCCCTGTTTTGCTACAGTACCAGCTCTATTAATATCTACATTCTATGCCATTGTCATCTTTTATTAATATTTTATTAATGCTGCATTGCAAAAATATTCGTTAGTTGCTCAAAATTGCCATTTCAGCATGTTCTCTTGATGCTTTCTTAATCTAAAGGTACATTTGGCTCGATTCTCGTCGAAACTAAATGTGAACATACGTTTTTAACCGGTGCGAGTTTAAATACGTCATTGCCCTCCTGTGGACACGACCCGCTCTTCTGCGAGTGGTTATTTTAATTATTGATTAGTCGATTATTCCACCACATAGAACTACAAACGATGCGTCATTTTATGTAACAAACGACTTTAAAAGCGAAGAATCGACTCGTCAAATGGTGCCGTTGCCAGGGAGGCAACAGACGCAATAATTTCACCTATTTTTTTTTATTTCTGATTATTTCTCATTGCACAGTGATTTGACCATTTTTTTTTTTTTTTTTGTGGGAGAAATTTGTGAGAGGAATCAGCCATCGTGAGAGGCGACCCTTTACGTCGCTAGAGGAGAAATTGATTGAGCTACCTTGCAAAGGAGGGGAAGGACGAGGACACGACGATCATCTTTGTACATCTAGTCGTTGATTTAATTAGAGTAGGATTAAGATTTTAGACTTAATTTTTCATTGCACATTTGGTTTGAAACCCTTGTTCTGGGGTATATTTTGAGGGGTTTGTTCCCCAATTTTGTTTTAGGCCCGTGTTGGGTAATTTTTGGGAGCCTGTTCCTTTTCTTTAGATTTAGGTTTTTAATTTATTTTGTGGATTGTTTACCTTTATTTGCTTGTGCATAAGTAGTTAAATAATAATAATAATAATAAAAAAATGAGCTGCCTGCTAGAAGGTGCCTACCCCTAGGATGAACCATTTAGGTTTGTATGAGCAGCCTCTAGATTTATTTCTCTGCATTGCGTGCATTCTCTCATTGTTGATTGCTAGAAGCAAGGTACGCATTCTCTTACTTTGCATCCTATTCTTGATTACGCATTGCATTTGGACTTAATTTGAAGACCACCTAATCTGTATTGAATAAATCTAACAAGTGGTCACATATTTTCTAGAAAAAGGACTAATTAAAGGAGGGGCATTTTAAAAACCAAGGATTTGATTTTTAAACTTGGCATGCGATTCAAAATTCAAAATCTTTTGCGGTGTATGCACACTTATTTCACTTGCACCATGGCACGCTTTTAGACACTCCTTAGGTTTGGAAATACTAGGACAAGAGCCCTCCTATCGTTGGATTCTGAAGTGTTCGAAACTTGAGATCGAAGGTTTTGTAAATCCAAAGAGGGGGATACCCTGTCATGGATTTTTGGGGGTAGTTGAGAAGTACCGCGAAAGCACAGCTTCAAAGGAAGGCTTAGGCCTACTTGTATCCCTCGATTTTTCGTCTTTGGAGTTGCTCTACCATTTGAGATTTAGGGAAGAACAGCTAAGTTCCAACTAGGTCTTCTTAGGCAAGCCGTAGGTCAACAGTAAGTGCGTAAATTGATTGAACAAATTGTATTGTCACCTACAATATGACTTAAAATCAAAAGCCTAAATTGGGAAAGACCTAAAAAGTCCTTTGTGAATTGTGTTTTGCTTGGGGAATTCTGATTGAGGTGTGAGTTAGAATGGACCACATTGATTTTCATCCGTTCACATCTTGCCCACACCCTCACCCCCACTCTACATTCTTCGATCCCATACGCTGAGATGGTCCATCCCTTGATGGACATAATGACAATCATTGGGATCCGTTTTACTCCTATTATAGGAGTATTGACCTGGTTAAGCCCCAAATCAGTGAGCAAAACCTAGGAGTGGGATTTGCTTTGCCCAATATCCCACACACCATAGAAATACCCAACCCACCCTCCCTGAAAAATTATAATGGTTGGACAGACACTCCTGGGTACTATAAGCCTGAGCTTGACTTCTCTCATGATAGAAATGACCTCTCCTCTTTGAAGATGGAAATACAGAAAATGCAAAATGAAATGATTGAATTGTTAGGAGAATCTTCGAGAGCAGGCCAACAAGAAAGAGATGAAATTAGCCACCCAATCTACCCCATTGAGGATGACGTACACCCCTCTACAAAAGATGCATCTCCCGTGGGAGAGCTACACTTTAAGTTGGAGGAAAATTTTGGGGAGAATAGCTACTTTTCGAGGATTGATTTTGAAATCTCCCCATTAGATGACAGTTCCTTGAGAGTTCCACGCCTTAAGTGCGAGGAAGATACATATGAAAGTAGCTATGCATTAGATGAAGAAAGGTGGCAACCTGAGGAAAATGATGATAAGGTTGAGTATCCACTTGAATTATATTGGAGTCAAAAGAAGGGAATGATGGTACCATTGGAAGACCTCGACCCAGATGATAGTATTTTCGTGACATTTGATGAAGTGGGTCGAAGTCAAGTTGTTAATCCTACCCTCCCTTCTGATCACGAGATGGAACTCAAGCCCACCCTTAGGGAACCTAACCCTGAAGAAATTGACCTATCTAAGGAATCCGATGTTACCAGTGTAAATCATTTACCTCAGATAGAGCACCCTAGGGGATCTGTTGAGATATTAAATGATTCTAGACCTCGGGTATATGATGAGGAGAAAGACGAATTATATGAGGAACCTACATTCAAGATTTGGAGTGACATTAAGGGTGATTATGTCATATTTGAAGAGTTAGCTCCTGAGGATGTCACAAGTTTGACCAAATTAGGTTTCCTTAGCACACCCATTGATAATATTTCTCCTCTTGATGAAATGATGGAAAATTTGGAAGCAACTTCTAAGATTTATGTGGATTCACATATAGACTCCGGGGAAGATTTGAGTAAAGAACAAAAACCCAGGGATGACATTGATAGGATAATCCCTAGATCTGTTGCTTCCAACCTGCCTTCATTTATTTCGAAGTCACCCTCTGATTCGCTTATGTCTGAAGGCAAAATTGTGACTCCTGATGAAGGGCAGGAAGATACATGTGATGGTGCAAGGAATGCTAGGGATGCAATTGAGGATTTGGAAAGAGTGTTAGGGATGGACACCGAGCTGATTAAACCTAACCTAGATCTTATGGCCATCCCGCAACCTCAAAACTTGGACACCCTAGATGATCCTTGCCTTAGAGAATTGCTCATTTTTGTTCTGATCGGGGGGCTTAACAAACCAATATTTCCCATAATGGAGTATTGGGTATGGATTGATGATTTTTTTAGTCAGTCCATTGCCCTGGGGGTTTATCTCTGCACCATTCCTTCCCCATTCCTTTTGGAGGATCCTTGTTATCCTCCCCCTACCCCTTTGGAGGTTGTTATACCAGTTTATCCTTTAGAACCTCCTCAGGTGACCTGGGAAGATTCTATTCCCATCCTGGTTGGGCGAGCATTTGCTATCGGGATTTATCATCAGCTCGCCAATATCCTAGGTTACCTATTTTCTAGGCCAGCATTACTTTGCTCATTTTTAGGGCCTATTTCTACAATCCTTGAACCTGATTTGCAGGTTCTTTGGTTATTCAGCTCAGCTCTAACCCAGGTAATATCTTTCTATGCAATGAGGACATTGTAGATTTTAGGTATGGGGGGGTGTACTTGGGGATATACATAGCATAGTGCATTCATTGCATACATTTGCATTAAAAAAAAAATTTTGAGCTTAACTGGCTAGGTCCTGCATTCTTAAGCAAATCAGAACTCTAGGTTAGACTAAGTTAATTCTAGGGTCAAACTTTAGAAGCTAAGAGAGCTATTAGCTTTAGACCTTTAGGGTCCTTTGTGGACTTAAAAACTTAAGTAGGAGTTATGTTGCAGACCATTCCTCAAGAGGTTGAGGAAGGAAAGCTAGGGCTTGAGTTAAAAGGTAAGGTAGTACTTGGAGTCTTGTTCTGCCTTTAGGTTTACGGGTCCTTGTAACCCAAGCATCCAAATTTCACACACTTGGTTTGGTAATCAACTTAATTTCTTTCTTTCTTAAAAGAGATTTGGTTATCTTAAGTTTTGACTTTGGAGAGGCTTGAAAACATAATTTGATTGGAAGAGTTCCCGCCACAGGAGAGGTGGAGTATATACTCACCTTGAGGATGCGATGATAACATATTACCTCCTCGGCGCTTGTCTCTTAGGATATCCATCCTACTGGGGTCATGAAAGCGCAGTGTACGGTTCAGGTACCATGGGCGGCCCTATCTTGAAGTGCTGATTGCCACAGGCCTGAATTCGCTTTAGAAATCCATGGGCGATACTATCTCGAAGTGTCGATTGCTAGGAGTTCTTGGGGTCTCTATGGCGATACTATCTCAAAGCATCGAAAGCCAGGCACCCTTCGAGGTAAGATAATGGGGACAATGAATCCGACACAGACCATGTTGATAGTTGATCCAAGGTTAGACTTGGGGGAATAAAAAAAAAAATCCTTTTTCCCTTAACTCAAATAACTCAGACCAAAGCACATGCACGGATGCTTTAATCTCAGGGATCAATAAACCTTAGGGTAGAGTCAGAGATCAGGGAAACTTGTGCCTGCAACTCGTCTTTAGCCGACCTAGTCTGTAACTTAGCAACTACTTGGGAACCTTAAGTCTAAAGTCTAAACTTAATATGTTTCTAAAGGAAGACCGATTGGGTTGACTAGTCTACTTGGAGTGCTAGGTTTTGCTTGGATTTGCTAGGGACTAGCAAAAACTAGGCATGGGGGTATTTGATTAGCCCATATTTGTGGGCTATTTAAGTATTTAAGTGCGTAGACATTAAGTTAATTCTAACATTTATTTAGCATAAATTAGGATGTAAATAGGTTAATTCATATTTGTAATTTAATTATATAATTCATGCATTGCATTCATATTTAAATGCATTTAGAATTAACTTAGAATTGCATTCATTTAATTAGTTAACCAATTAGGTGCATTGCATGCATTAATTTAAGTTAACATAAAAGTTGAGGGTTTGTATATAAATAACCATAATATTTTATGATTATTTTTATTCTTCTTTCAGCAACGGCTGCAATGCCATCGACTGCTGCACTAAAACCTGCATTCAAAGACTAGCGGAGAAGGTGGATCTGCTCCCGCCTCTCCATTCAAATCCATGCAGGTGGTTACAAAAGGAGGGAGGCTACCTTGTACGGGAGGTCACTACCCCCGACCCACCACTGTGCAGAGAGTTCATCTCTCGTCCATTCCACCACCGTCGACCTCAACCGTGGCAACGAGCCTCCACCACCGTGGGCGTGTGGTGTGACAGGCCACACCACCATCTAGAGCTCATCTGCATTACCGTGAGCACCTCAGAGTGCACCACCCTCGCCGTCGTCACCAACAACCACCACTACAACCACTGCATTTTCATCTCCTCCGTCAGTTAAGACGTCCGGGAAATTTCCCGGACGTCTAAAGCTTCGTCCCCACACACAATAGCAACCGGCCTCCAATTCAGCCGCATCCCTCCGGCTGCACAAGCCTTCCATCCTCCAGCGCCATCCCCAGCCTACACGCGCCCCTGCTGCACGCTTGCAGCAGCAACCGCCAGCACCCCGCGCCTTCCTTGCACACCCTGCACTAGCCCACGCGTGCACCCTGCAATCGCCTCCAGCCACTCACGTGGCCGGCGCACCCGCCAGCGTGCAGCACACCCACCAGCTGCCCTCAGCGCACCTCATCCCCTCCAGCACGTCCACTTCCGTGCACCCACTCCCACGCCCACGCATGCCTCTGCTGCGCCTCACCTCCCTCAGCCCCTAGCGCACCCGCCTCACCTCCTGCAACAGCGCCTCCAGCCCACCCTGCAGTGCATCATCGACGCTTGCAGCGCACGGCCAGCAGCATCCAGCAGCAGCTGCACATCCACCAGCAGCACCAACCTCCGCGTGCGTGCAGTCCAGTGCGCGTGCCTCCTCGCCAGGACCTCAGCCGCATCTGTCCACGCCGCACGGCCAGTAGCACTTCAGCCCACACCGAAACCCACCACCACCGTTCCTCTGTCCGGCCACCTCAGAGCATCTCGCACGTCGCCGCGACCGCCATCACGGAGCCCTCAGTCTAGAGATCCTCCTCCGAGCTTCACGCCTCCAGCCGTTCCTTCCTCATTGCGCACGGACAAGGGGAAGAAGATCCCCTATTTTGCTACAGTACCAGCCCTATTGATATTTACATTCTATGCCATTGTCATCTTTTATTAATATTTTATTAATGCTGCATTGCAAAAAATATCCGTTAGTTGCTCAAAATTGCCATTTCAGCATGTTCTCTTGATGCTTTCTTAATCTGAAGGTAGATTTGGCTCGATTCTCGTCGAAACTAACTTTGAACATACGTTTACGTTTTTAACCGATGCGAGTTTAAATACGTCATTGCCTCTCTGTGGACACGACCCGCTCTTCTGCGAGTGGTTATTTTAATTATTGATTAGTTGATTATTCCACCACATATAACTACAAACGATGCGTCATTTTATGTAACAAACTACTTTAAAAGTGAAGAATCGACTCATCACCCACCAATCTGGCCAGCCAAGTAATTCAAGGGTTGGTTTAACCCAGTTCCATCTCAGGATACCAGGTTTAGATCCAATTAGGGTATACAATTTAAGGCTAGCTTGTTTGCTTGATTTGGGGTTCTCTCATCTTTCTTCCTAGGCCATTGCCTTAATCCCACCAACCCCTTGTAGCTGGTTGTGTCTTCCTAAGGAAGACTCTCTTATCTCTATTCGCATCTTCTCTCAAATATCCATGAACCCATATCATTCTTTTGACCCTCGGGGTCCTCCATCTCCCAACCCAACCATGATTTCGACTCCTCCTGGTTGGGATACTCATCCTAACCAGCTGAGATATGATTATCCTTATCCCCCAGCTTATTTAGAACCTGAATCTCATGGATCTGACGCTTATCTAGATCAGAACCAATTGAAAGCCATAGTTGCTGAATTCTAGGAACATAACAAGGACTATATAGATCAATGTGCCAAGCTTCTAGAGCAAATTAGACGATCTCAGGCACAATCTCAATCTTATCACTCCTCCCAGGAACAAGAGACTTGGAACAACCAGCCTAGTGGGTCTAGTGACCCATATTTTGGATCCACTATCTATTCTACTGATTCTTGCTACCATGGGGAGGCATCCTGGACTCAGCCAACCCAAAAGGCACCTTTGGACCTAATCCGTGATTTGGGTAGATCAATTGAGGAATGCACTATTTCTGATACACCTGTACTTGATGAGATATCTCTAAGGAATTGGAATAATGAATCACAAGTATAGGACCACATAATAGGTTCTCAATCAACTCCCTCTATAGTCAGCCCCACTCAGGGCAATACACCTATTGATTCATATCCAAATTCGTATAACCCTGAGTGGAGAAACAATCCTGATCTTTCATGGCCACCACAGAGACCGACTCAGACTGAACATCAATCTAGGTCAGCCCAATACTCCACTTAAACCACTTTAGGGCAACCATCTAGTCCAGCCCAACCCGGAACCACCCTTGAAGATATCATGAACATTTTATTGGACTTTGACAAGAAAATGAAGAAAGGCTGACTAATTTGGAAAATCAAGTGAAATATCAAGGGGATCAAATCAAGAGACTTCAAGAATCACTTTATCCCCAGATGCAAATGCCTTTTCACTCCTATTCTCCACCTATTCTTCTGACCCCTCCTCCAATCTATCATACATGCCATTGTGTGGGGGCCAAATCTGTGGCCTCTAAAAGGAAGAGAAAAGCTAAGAGCCCACCCAAACGACCTGATTCGGGCTCAACCAAAAATCATAAGACCAAACCCACATCCAGCTCTGACTCAGACTCAAGGAACAAAAAGAAGAAAAGGCTTCTGAAGTTGATTTGACCTATTTACCCTTTCTTGAGGCCTTAAAGAAAGAGTCACAAAAGAAGAAAAAGACTTGCACACCTAAAGAGGTGGTTTTATCAGCTAACATAAGTGCATTTGTTTCTGGCACTCTACCACCCAAAATGATTGACCCTGGAAAATCCTTCATATCTTGTGCCATAAATGGATTCACCTTCAACAAAGCCCTTGTGGATCTAGGGTCTTCCATTAGCTTGATTCCTACCGCCCTTTTTGACCGCACTAAACTTGGAGATCTGCACCACACACCTGTCACCATTAGAATGGTAGATGGCTCCATCAAACTACCGAAGGGGGTAGTTCAGGATGTGATTATTAAAGTGCAAGGTCTTAGCTTTCTAGTCGATTTTATTGTCTTGGACATGAATATACCGGAGAAGCTAAGTAATTCACCCATTATTCTGGGTCGACCTTTCTTGGCTACAACCAATGCATGGATTGACTGCTACTCAGGATATATGGAGGTGAGTAGCGGCAATGAGAAGATTCACTTTGATATGTATGCAGCCGCTAAGAAAACAAAGTCAGGGTACTTTCTGAATGACATGGAAAGTGAGTCAGAGGGTAATTCGGAAGAAACTATGGCAATTGACACCTGGGTAGAACCACACGACCCGAATCAATAGTCCACTAGATCACATAAGTCACCCTCCCTACCAAATCAAATCATTGATAGTATGGTTGACTATCTTGATCGACCTAGCCCAATTCAAACCCCTGCCCCTTGCAATGAATCCCAGATTACTCAATTAATCAAAATGATTCATGAAATAAAAGAAGCTAGTGCAAGAGAATATGATGATATAAGGAAAGAGCTTCATAGAATCCAGGATGACCAACAAAAACCAGAAATGTTTGAATCTGGGTCAGGTGTGTCACAACCGATTTGCGATTCGGTGGTGGTCATGCAGGATTTTGTTGATCAAACACTCGAGGTGGATGATATTGATAACCCTATGGAAGTTGAGAATGGAGATTTATTTGAGAATCTTGACCTTGATTTAGGGCTTGAGTACCAGTCATTTCATTTTGAGGAACCAAGCATTAGGGGACCTGAATATGATTTTGTTGTATTTGAGAATACCCATGGAGACATTGATGAATTAATTCAAATGATCTCATACACGGAGCAGCAAAATCAAAAAGACTGTACAACTCAATCAATGATTCAGCCCATTCCACTTTCATGGAGGGACTCACTACTAAATCTAATGCCCAACTTCATCTAAGTGAGAAGAAGGAAATATCCCCTTATGAAATAGATATTCAAGAAATTGAAAGATTATTGGGGATAACATGTGATGATTTATCAGAGGAAGCGAAGAATTTTGGGGAATCATGTGATAATTGGGAATTGGCATTGGACAATTTGGAAGAGATAAAAGAAGAAGATGAGACCCAAACATCTTTGGTAGAGACAGAGACTGATTACTGGACCTTGATTTCCAGATCTGACCACACTACTTGGGTCATGCCTTCCATTTATCACCATTATCAGGACCCATATGATTTCACCCCACACGACTCCACCCATACCCCTACCACCCACATTCTCCATCACCTCTTCGGGATGCCTTCACCTTCATTCCTTCTAGGCACCCATATTTATCTATCTTTCTTCTATAGCATCTGGCTGCAAATAATCCCAAGCCCCATCTACATATTTTTCTGAATATTTGGACTTGGAATTCATGGACAACTGGTTCGCATCTGTGGTCCGCTGTTGGCGAATGTGACTAAAATTCTTATCATTTTACTCGCCATTCTCAATACTGTATTGGTATATCCTTTTTGAGTGTACGCCCAGCTAGAGGCGTTAATCTTAGCACTTATATATAGCATATTTTATTTGTCATATTTTTCCTGCATATTCAATTTCAGGTGTTGGAATAAGTGGAACGTCAAAATTCAGGAGCCATTCCAGGTGAATTCTACCCATTTACTCCCTGTCTTAATTTATTTTTCGTTATATTCATGCATGAGGACATGAAAGAAAGTAGGCATGGGGGGTAGTAATTGTAAACTGAAAATTTTTCTACCAACACCTAGGAAAAACCTTTCATACATCATGCTAATTGCACTTTAGGGTCCTTAAATTAAGAACAACCGACTCCACCTCCATTGCTCGCATTGGAGCTAAAAATCATCCACAACAGCCACTTTTGACTCATCCACTCACCTTTTCATTCTAAATTTAGGGCCAAGCTGTATGTAACCTGAATTAGGGAAATCTTCGAAGAGCAACTTTTGAAAGGTTATACATAGCATATATACATATTGCACTCATGAATAAGATTATTTTATTAAGAGAATGCATTAGGGATTTTATCCTCTAGTTGATTCCTGTAATCTGGAATGCAGTACAACTTTTCACACACATGTAGAATTTGCAATGGATTCACAATAAAGGCTGATAAACGTCTTTAGTCTGTCGAGAAGAAACAGTGCTTCTTCTCCTGAACCCCTGACAGTGTTTTGGGAGTCAGGCAGATTTTCTTCCAAAATCCACCAAATAGCGTGAGATGAGAGTAGAGTGTACTGGTGCTCTAAGATTAGTGCAAGGAATCTGGAATCCTAGATAATTAGGTGATGATACTTAGAGATTAGGCATAGTTTTCGCTTTCGGTTCCTGCGTATACATTTTTGTGTGAAATATTGAGAGCCACCAAATAAGACAAATACGCAGAGAGCAAGTTTTCATAAAACTAAGGCTAAGGAGGATGGTTACGACCATTCTTTACGGAATTCTCGGCTGAAGGAGGGTATTGATGTCAAGGTCAGAAATACATTGTCCTATCCGTCTCTCCTGATGCCATGAGTAGGCACTTCCACCAAATAAGCCACCTAATGTTTCTTGAGTACCACCAATCCCTAATAATGCCTCCTCAATAAAGTTCATGAATGTATGCTAGCTTGTGTTGTGTTGAAAAAGAATAAAAAATAAATAAATTTAAAAGAGAGAGAGAGAAGAGAGAAAAAAAGAAGAAAGACGAAGAAAAAAAATTTGGAAGAAGAAGAAAAGAGCAGAAAAAGAGTTTATGAATATTTAGTATTTATTTCATTTGCATTGAGGCAATACCACCAAACAAATTTGAGATCCACCAAATAAGGCCTTAACCTATTTTTCTGTGTTTCTGACGGCCCGAATACTGGCTGAGGAATTTCGACTTAGTGTTAGGGTTATGAGAATTCAATTAAAGTGTTAATGCCAAGTGAGACCACCAAATACGGATCATATGTGTGAATCTGATGAGATTGTGAGTTCTAAGAAAAAGAAAGAAAAGAAAAGAAAAGAAAAAGAGAGAATGAAAACAAAGGAACCAAAAGAGAGCATAGTTTTTCTCGCCTTGCTTTGAGTGGAGTTAATAATTTAGGAATCTAGATTCTATAGTACTAATCTCTATGTAGCACCAGTCGAGAGTAAGCCACCAAATATATAATCTTTTCACTTTAAGATCCTCTACCTAAGCTTAAAGCCAGGTGGAATTCATAGAATATCTTGAATACCCCGAGGGAAGAAGTCCTCCTATCCCGCTAGAATTTTTACTAGGGACAAATACAGGTTTTAGAGGTGAATTAGTTTCTCACTTGAATCCGTTGCAAAAGCTACGTAGCTGCACTTTCATATTTGTCTAGATTTCTAGAACATAGGATGAAAACAAAAAGGAGAAAAATCTCTAAGCATACACTTGATAAAATAATCAATCCCTTAGGTACCCTTATGTGAATAGTTTAGTCTTGCATTTGCTAGGGACAAGCAAAGTTTAGGCATGGGGGTATGATTGCACAGCAATCATGGGTCCTAATCAACCTAAATAATGTCTAAACCTAGCTTAAATTGTGGATATTGCACTCATATCTTACATATCATGCATTGCATCAGTCTATTTAGAATAAGATGAGATATCCTGCTAGTTAATGGTTTTTATTTCTATTTGCAGATAATAAAGTGATCCAGGATGGAGATCGTGGAATAAAGCAATAAAGGAAGAAGAAGACTAATCCAGATAAGAGGAGTGAGGAGGATAGCCTTATCCCTACCCTTAGAAACCCTAGGATAGCCTTCCCAAACCGAAAGCAACCTCAATTAGGGCACCTTAGCCTCAAAACCCAAACATGGATGGCACTATCCATGTTCTTATCCACCCTATCCCTCTCCCAAACATTTAGAAACCAAAACCAACCTTAGAAAACCTAAAACCCACTCTCTAGCACCTTTTAGGACGTCCAAACATCTGGTTGGATGTCTGATTTCTGCAGAATAACAATCCAGGAAGCCAAAACTCATACTGACACAGAATTGGACGTCTAATTTAGTGTCCAGACGTCCAATTTTGTAGTATAAGAATCTGACCACTATCTTGGACGTCTGATACTGCTGTCTAGTTCCTGATTTTGGTGTTGGAAGCCCTATCTTGCCTATTTTGACCTAGGAACCCCACCGGACACCCTAGGAAACCTAAGTAGAGACCTCCTAAGCCTAGTCCACTATCCATAGCCCTACTTGTCCTATCCCTAACCCAATTGAACCATCCCATACCTAATTGGGTGCATCTACAGTTGATTGGGTGCACCCGAGCCCAATTAGATCCACCCAGGACCTAATTAACTCATACCTATTAGGGTTACCCTAGCCTAATCACATGCACACATCTAATTAGACTTGACCTAGACCTAATTAAGTTCACTCCTACCCAATTAGACTTTCCTAAGCCTAATTAGGTCCACACCCACTTAATGTAGATTGACCCAACCTATTTAGCACCTAATCCTCCCAAAACCCACAACCTAGCCCTACGAAAAACACACACCCACACACACATGCACACCTTCCCATTTTCCTCCCACCAAACCCATGCACACTCTCTTAGAAACCCTAAAAACTTGTGTCAAACCTAGATCCAAAAATTGTGGCATTGGCTATTTTTGGAGCCACCAAA
Source organism: Thalassia testudinum (assembly GCA_037157565.1). Classification (NCBI taxonomy): domain Eukaryota; kingdom Viridiplantae; phylum Streptophyta; class Magnoliopsida; order Alismatales; family Hydrocharitaceae; genus Thalassia; species Thalassia testudinum. Next base: position 41,346,861 of record JAZHRO010000015.1, on the reverse strand, counting down.
AGTGGCAACCAAATGGAGCCTTCCATAAGGGCAAAGAGAGAGTTACAAAATTGCACCATCTCCATACACTCTCCCATCCATACTCTCCACTCTAAACTTGCTTCCAGCCTCCAAAACCTTAAGGCCGTCCTCCTCATCCTCCTCCAAGGCTCCATGGACGGCTAGCTAGAGAAGCTTCTCTCCAAAGCTTCAAGGACGACCATTGGTAGAGAAAGGGAGCAACACCCTCCTCTCTCCACTTGGGTGCACTCGCCCCCATCTTCTTCTTCTTCTTGGACGGCCATGAAGGCTCACCCATAGCCTCTTGTGGCCAGCCATCTCTTTTGGTAGACGGGTTTGCATACCCAAGGTCTAGTCTACACCCTCACACAAGGCCGATGGCCTTAGTGGCAACTTTCCAGCATCAGGGATTTTCTTCTATTTATATGCTTTCTAGTGTAGATGATGTGTGATAATTTTTTATGTATAAATAATTTCATGATGTTTCTGTGATTGATTGTCCTCATGTTTGCTTGCTTATATGACACTTTGGTTTGTTCACACCATGCACGGCCACCATGGCCTCATTTAGATGCACATAGTCACTTAGGTTTTTGCTAGTTTATCTAGATCTAGGTTTCATTTCGCTTTTCAAAATAAAAAATAAAAGACACAAAAAGACAAAAATAGTAGCTTAGGTTAGATTTAGGTTATAAAAGCCTATCCAAAACTCGATTCGTTTTCACGCCTCCCAGAGACGAACGACCAGGACTCAAGTTCTAAAAAGAATAAAGATCTATGCGAGTTTCGTTATCACAAATATCTTTGACAAGTGATTTTTGCGACTATACTATGATTTCCAATGATTTCAAAATACTCGATTTCCACGCTCGTCAGCCCCTAAGAACCAAACAGGGGTCTCGCCCCTCCATAGTCTGCACACCCTCGCCTGACTACCCTGGTTTGCCCAGTGGGCCTAACAAGTCGGTGTAGGGTGGCTAGCTGAACCCCTGGCCTGGTGGGGCGGCTTACTCGCTCCCTACACTAGTAGCTCTCCCTGGTACTATGTATGCAAGGGCCAAGAAGTCGGTACAAAGTGGCCAATCCTAACCCCAGGTCCCAACCTAAGGGCAGCTAGCTCCACTCTGCACTAAACAGGGTGACAGTCGCTCTCCTTGGTACTCCGTACTCAAGGGCCAGCTCACTTCCCCACTCACATTCCTAGTTCCATTCCATTTATTTCTAGGAGCTCTACTCCTAATTCCCCATAGGGTTCATGCTCATATTTCTCAGGCCAAGTCATACCAGGTTTCATCATTTCTATTTCCATTCTCAGATTATACACATGCAATTTGTAACTATATTCCATATTCAGTTTATTCACAGATAGCTCGTGTTTTCAACATTCCCCTTTCCATTTCTAAATTATGTACATGCAGCTCATATTACGTCATTTCACGGGTATGACAGGAAGGTTACATTCAACAGTTAACTAACACAAATACTACATATTTCGTAGACAACTGTTATTCATTTATAGGCAATTGTTATCACTCTATCTACTCATTCAAGATTGCAATTCAGTCATTCAATATAGATAATCCAGTATTTCTAGTCCTAGGATTCATGCCAGATCCTAGGCTCTAATCATTCATTCCACACATGCAATTAGGTTGTAATTAAATTAAGGGGAAGCCACTCTACCAGTAAACCCAGGAGTAATGGGGGCTTGAACGGCAGGCTCACGTGCCTCAGCAAGCCCCGAGCTCGCAATGGAAACCAGTCCTATCACAAGGATCAATAACAGGAGAATACTTAGAACAGTATAGAAAGTATTCCAACAAGTAGGGGAATTCATACGGAAAACATCGGTATTTTAATTGCAGAAATCAAACCTCAAACGGACCCTAAACGAGTCAAAAATAGTGATTCTGACTCAAATCAAACATTTGGAACAACTTCCAGATGTCTTAAAAGTGTCCAGTGCCACACCTCAAGTTCTGCACCACTCCACAGATGTCTAGGAACTCCGCTGGACCGTCTGGACCCAGTTTCAGATGTCCGACCACCTCTCCGGACGTCTGGAAACGCTTCCCATTGTCTGGTGCCTCGCCCAGACATCTAAAGTGCGTGAGAGGGCATGTCCCATGCCTTCCCGAAGCAACTCCTACGCGAATCAACCGAATCTCCATCGAAAAGGCAAGAAACAGTGTCTCGGTGGAGCGGCCTGCATGGACATATCTGCAAAGGAGACGTACCTTTGCGAAGCCTCGTCCTCAGACGTCTGGCACCACCTCCAGACATCCGCACCGTCGTCTGGCGGTCACTCCAGACGTCTAATTCTGGGAAAATCCCAGAAGCAGAACCTACTTCCACCTTCTCGCGCCGCGCCCGCTCGCTTGTTGCTTTGGCTGCAACAGTGTTGGGGAGGATCTCCCTGACATACTCCTTCGCCTTACGCACGCGTCGACCGGCCGTGAGCTCACCAGCGAGCTCCCACGCGAGCTCGCAAATTGGCTCTCCTCGCCTCCTCATGCCACTCCTCCTCTCCTCTCACGCCGCTCCTTCGCTCCACCGTTCTAGCTTAGCTGCTCTCGCTGGAGTGTAAGAGGGAGGTGGCTAGGAAGTTGGGTGAAACGAGGGAGAGGAGGGGGCTTATATAAGGGTGTGGGTTTAGGGTTTTCGTCGGGCGGAAAGGAGAGAGAAGATGAAGAAACGAGGGACGTGTACTGTCTGCGTGTAGCACACACGTAGATGTGAGCTCGTACACGAAATTTTGATTTCCAGACGTCTGGGAAGGTTTCCAGACGTCTGGGACCAGACGTCTGACCCAAGTTCCAAACGTCTTAAAGGGCTCAAACAGCATGGGTCTTAACAATAAACATTACAATCATTTGATTTATTTCAATCAAAAGATCATTTTCTTAATGATTATGATATTTGCATAAGAAGACTAACAATCAAATTAAATTTATGTTCAAAAGTTGCTTGTTATAATCCACAAGTACCAGTACTAAAGCTTAGTACTGGTACATGTTAGCTACAGGTTTGGGTTTTTTCAAAGAATCAAACCTATACCTAGCCAGTATTGGTACTCATGATTAGTATCGATACTGGAGGCAACAAGTATTAGCACTCATGATTAATACCGATACCAATGGGTTATATATTTATGTTAAGTGTTCAAAGCCCAAATTTGGAAGCAACAAGTACCGGTACTTATGATTAGTAACAGTACCCCATAGGTACTATATGTGACAAGTTAGTTTAAAATTCAAAATAGTAAGTCACTAGTACTGGTACCTATGCTTTATATTGATATTAGCCGACCATTGGGTCAGATTTGAATGCCAAATTAAGTGGAATTAAGGTTATAAACGTTAGGGTTTAAACTCAAACAACTACTACTTATTTTTCCTTGGTTCTAACTCTATAAATAGACCTTTCAACTTTAGGTTGCATACATGAAAAAGAAGAGAGATCATTTGTGCTTAGAAAGAGATTCTACTCTCCATTTCTTACTATAAAAAGGCTTGTTGGGTACTTCACTATTTCATTTCCTGCCAAGATGAGTTCGTGATCATGCTTGATCTTACGCTCAAATTCATAACACGCATACATTCATAGGCTCTTTATTCGATAATATCATTTTAATACTATTGTTAGGAGGCCGAGGAAGTTTTATTGTAAGACTTTTTCTTTCTTGTACCAGTTCTAAATTTGTATTGGGCTTGTAGCTCATTATTTGGGATGTGATAGTTCATTTGTTGTACTCGAGTTGATGTAAGCCATTAATTACCTCTTGTTATAGTAAATTGGTTCCCTCGAGGTTGAGGGAATTAGGTTAAAAATCCTAAGCAGGGAGGCTTTGGTAGTGGAGTACCCAAGTGAGTTAGGAACTGCTATACATCTTGTGTTTATTCTTGTGGTTGGTTTCTTTGTGCTAATTTTGTTCCATATTCCTTATATCTCACTTCTATCATGTTTGTGTGCATAGTATTTAGATCGTGCAGGTGGTATTAGAGCAAGTTGCGAGAAGACGTCACAAATCTAACTCGTAATAACATCAACCTCGAGTCCCACCAAAGGACAATCATTAGCCCATCCTCTCTATTTTGATGGAATGGACTATGGGTATTGGAAGAAACAGATGCAAGTCTTCCTCAAGGTGATGGATGAGGAGTCGTGGAATCTCATTCAATTAAAATATGCCGATCTAGAGGTGAACAAAGGAGTAGTACCAACAAGTAAACAAAAGAAGAAAATTGTAAGTAACACAAAGGCCATGAATGTGTTTTATTGTGCATTATCAAAGGAAGAGTTCAACCAAATTTTGGCATGTGACTCCACATACGAAATTTAGAATACTCTTAAGGTCACCTACGAAGGAACAAACAAGGTAAAAGAAAACTCATATTTCGATTCTAACTGAAAACAATGAGTGTTTTAGGATGACGCAAGAGAAATAATAAAAGAAATGTGTACAAGATTTGGAGAAATTGACAACCTAACGAAGAATCTTGGAATCAAGCTGACAAAGGAGAAACTTGTAAGGAAGATCTTGAGATCTCTTACAGGTGATTGGGAATCAAAGACTACAACTATCCAAGAGGTGAAAGACCTCTCCAATCTCCCTCTTGATGATTTAGTTGGCAGCCTTATGGCCTATGAAGTCCAACTAGAGAACATGAAGAAGAACAAAGAGGAGAAAAAGACATTAAGCAAGAAGAAGGACCTTGCCTTCAAGGCAATCAAGGAGGACTTGGATTCAAATACCTTGGAATCCAAAGACGATGAAGAGATGGAGATGCTCACAAATAAATTTCAAACATTTCTTCGAAAGCAAGGTAAGAAGGTCAATAAAATTTCAACTATGAGTGCAAGAAAAATGGGCACTTGCGAAACAATTGCCCAATGAACAAGAAGAAGGAAGACAAGAGCATGGAGACAAAAGATAGTGACAAGAAGAAAAAGAAGAATTCCAAGAATGCTTTCATAGAAATGTGGGAAGATAGCAACTCCGGCATGGAGATTGACTCCAATGAATCAGACATGAATGAGGTTGCTCATCTATGTTTGGTAGCCACTACGGAAGATAGTGACAATGAGGTGAATTCTAACTTTTCTCTTAATGAATTGTTAGAAGCTTATGAAGAGTTATACATAAAAACAAAAAAGATTAGAAAGGAGAATAATGAACTAAAAAGAATTTGCTCTATTCTTGAAATAGAAAAAGCATGATTAGCAACTGAATTGTTTGTCAAAAGATATCAATAGTCAATTGCATGAGAAAGCTATAGATATTGAAAATCAATATGAGCATTTTGAGGACACACTAAATAACTTAAAGAGCACGACTAGACTAAATACTGAGTTTTGTGATGAATTAAAGAAAGAATGGAATGCACCTAAACATGCATATTTTCAAAAGGCAAAAAATTATAAGAATTATAGATCGAGCACTTTCAAATGAGTTTATAAATCTTATAATTTGAAAGGTATTAACCTGAAAGGACCCACAAAAAAATGGGTACCTAGAAAGAATGTTCTACATTGTTTTACAAGAATAGATAGATGGGATGAGTATCATCAGCAAGTGTTCAAGACACACAATGAAATATTCCAACCTCTCTACAAAATGAATGAATATCAAGAAAGATGGACTAGTGGAGCTTGTCACAAACAAGGATCATTTCACTATATGTAACTTATTTCATATGGTACGTAATATTACCACCCCTTAATTTTTAAATTCCTTTTGATACTTGACAAAAAGGGGGAGAAAAATTAAAAAGGCAAATATTAATATTCTCAAGGGGAGCACATATTGAGGGAGAGAATTTACTAGATTAATTTCTTCCATTTCAATTTTTTTAAAGATAGCTTTTGTCATATTTTTCTATAATATATCTATTTGCAAGATAGTTTGGTGAACACCAAAAAGGGAAAGATTGTTGGAACCATGTTCCACATCTTATTTTGGTGTTAATAAAATTATTTCAGATTAATATTTGCAGTTGAGTGATATTTCATATTTTGGATTGTGAAATGACAAAACAAACAAAGAAGATGTTGAGCAGGTGATAGGGAGATCATCTTCAAGACAAATCCAAGATAGAATAAGTTTTCTTTTTATATCTTAGAATGTATAACTCGCAACTAATAAACAATTAGATCGTAAAATCATCTAAAGATAAATTAAGATAAACATTATGATCATTCAATTTATTTCAAAGTACTTGCTTAACATGCTAAATCGGTATTTTAAAAGGTGTCACATTGCAGTATAGGCAAAATAACGTTCAAACAAATACAATTTTTATTACTCGAAAAGATTTCGAGGTCGAACATAGGGAGCAATATGGAATTTAGAAATCAAGATCACAATTTAAACCAAAAGAGTTTGCAATAATATCAGGTATCCATGTGTAAAAAGATGGGAGTAAAATGGTGGTTTAAATCACCATATACTCCTTACAATAATAGCTAAGGAACTCAATGTATATGTATGAAATGAAAGCTCAAATTTGTCATCTGATTTGGAAATCAGATGGCTTAAAGTCGTCTGCTTATATGCTGCAACCCTTCTTCTTCTTCCTATCTCTCACTCTATCTTTCTTCTTCAGCTTCTTCTCTTTCTTCAGCTATGACTTTCTCTTGCTTCTTTTTCTTCTCTATCTCTGCTTTGCTACTCTTCTGCTCAAGACTTCACCTCTTCTTCTTTCTCTAACTCTTCTGCCTTTAGCTCTGTGACTCTCCTCTTCTTCTTTTCTTCTTCCTTCTCTGGCTCTCCTCTTCGAAATCCGGCTAAGTGTTAGGGCCAAGCTTCTCAGGGCAAAACCCTCCCTCTACCCGCACGACTCTCCTTTTCTCTTTCTCTCTTAGGATCTGCTCTCCCAGAGCCACGGGTAATCGGGTTATCGGATTTAGGTGCGTGCCCGGGTCTAGGCTCACAGACATGCGGTAGTGAGCGAGGAGTGCAGGTCAGGCTAGGCAGGTAAACGGGTCAAACCAGGTCCGCATGTACGTGTCACGGATGAGGTCGGGTGAGCGAGTGAGAAGGACCTCACCCCGTGAACTAAGGCGAACATATTATGTGACTTTTTCAATTTATTTGCCTCAGTGCGCTTTTCAACCGACGACGTGGGACTATCTGTGTCCCTCTCCTTTGATATCTGCAGCAAGGGGTCTTCTCCTCAATTGCCTTAGCTCACAAGGTAGAGGTGTCCAATTGACTGCCTGGACTTGTTCGCAGGTGGCTTCCGCACAATCTGGAGCTGAGACCTGGGACGGAAATGCCTGGAATAGCTCTCAACCAAGCTCGAAGCTTGCTGCTTCCATGGCGGAAAGGTTGCGTAGCTGAAATCAATAAAACGACCTCTCAGCCACGTCAGAATGTTCAAGGAGTATCACTAGGTCACGGTGAGTGCAATGGTGCGGGTTATGTGGCGTGTGGATGTCTGTGGGTTCGTGGTGAGGTCGAACTGCGTGCGTGTGAGTGGGTGTGTTCAGGGGAGTGTGTGTGTTAAGACCCGTGTTATTAAGCTTTTTTAAGACGTTCGTACTTTAGGTCAGATGCCTGGTAAGACGTCTGTATTGAGGGTTAGACGTCTTGTAAGACGTCTGGACTCCTTCCCAGATGTCTGAAAATCAAAATTTTCATGTACGAGCTCGCGTCTATGCGCGTGCTGCGCGCAGACAGTACACATCCCTCGTTTCTCCTTCTTCTCTCTCCTTTCGCCCGACGAAAACCCTAACCCCACACCTTATATAAACCCCCTCCTCTCCCTCACACCACCCCCACTTCCAGCCAGAGAAGGAGAGAAGGAGCGTCATGAGAGGAGGGGAGGAGCAACGTGAGAAGGAGAGGAGAGAAGGCTTGCGAGCTCACGTGGGAGCTCACCGGTGAGCTCATGGCAGGTCAACGTGTGCGCAAGGTGGAGGAGTGCGTCGGGGAGGTCCTCCCTGACACTGCTGCAGCCGGAGCAGCAGGCGAGCGGGCGCAGCACGACCACATACGGTGCGAGAAGGCGGAAGTGGGTTCTGGTTCTGGGATTTTCCCAGAATCAGACATTTAGGGTGACCGTCTGACGACGTTGTAGACGTTTGAGGAGGAGGCTTCACAAAGGTATGTCTCCGTTGCGGATACAGCCATGCAGGCCATTTCGTCGAGACACCGTTCTTGCCTTTTTGAGAAGATTTCAGTTGATTCACGTAGGTGTTACTTCGGGAAGGCGCAGGACACGCCCTCCCACGCACTTCAGACGTCTGGGCGAGGCACCAGATGATGGGAAGCATTTCCAGACGTCTGGAGAGGTAGTCGGACGTCTGGAACTGGGTCCAGACGGTCCAGCGGAGTTCCTGGATGTTTGAGGAGTAGCGCAGGACTGAGGTATGGCTCTGGACTCTTTTAAGACATCTGGAAGGTGTTCCAGACGTATGATTTGAGTCAGAATCACTGTTTTTGACCCGTTTAGGATCCGATTTCCGCAATTGAGATACCGATGTTTCCCATATGATTTCCTCTACTTGTTGGAATACTTTCTATACTGTTCTGAGTATTCTCTTGTGATTGATCCTTATGATAGGACCTTGTTCCGTTGCAGGTTCGGGGCTTGCTGAGGCACGTGAGCTTGCCATCCAAGCCCCCATTACTCCTGGGTTTACTGGTAGAGTGGCTTCCCCTTAATTTAATTACAACCTAATTGCATGTGTGGAATGAATGATTAAAACCTAGGATATGGCACGAATCCTAGGACTAGAAATACTGGATTGTCTGTATTGAATGAATGAATTGCAGTCTTGAATGAGTAGATAGAATGATAACAATTGCTTGTAAATGAATAACAGTTGCCTGCGAAATATATAGTATTTGTGTTAGTTAACTGTTGAATGTAACCTTTCTGTCATACCCGTGAAATGACGAAATATGAGCTGTTTGTATATAATTTGGAAATGGAAAGGTGAATGTTGGAAACATGAGCTATCTGTAAATAAACTGAATATGAAATAGAGTTATAAATTGCATGTGTATAACCTAAAAATAGAAATAGAAATGATGAAACCTGGTATGGCTTGGCCTGAGAATTATGAGCATGAACCCTACGGGGAATTAGGAGTAGAGCTCCTGGAAATAAATGGAATGGAACTAGGAATGTGAGCGGGGAAGTGAGCTGGCCCTTGAGTACAGAGTATTAAGGAGAGCGACTGTCCCCCTGTTTAGTGCAGAGCAGAGCTAGGCGCCCTTGGGTTGGGATCCGGGGTTAGGATTGGCCACTCTGTACCGACTTCTTGGCCCTCGCGTACACAGTACCGGGGAGAGCTACTAGTGTAGGGAGCGAGTTAGCCACCCCACGGGACCCGGGGTTCAGCTAGCCACCCTACACCGACTTGTTAGGCCCACTGGGCAAACCAGGGTAGTTAGGCGAGGGTGTGTGAACTGTGGAGGGGTGAGACCCCTGTTTGGTTCTTAGGGGCTAGACCCCTGTTACTGAGAGGGCTATGCTCTATACTGGTTCCGTGCTGTGCTTTGGGCGCACCCGCTAACGGAAATGACTGACCACATGCCAGTGAAAGGTAGCTACCCGCGTGCTTATAGCGCGTGCCATAGCCACTGTTATGTCTATCCGTGACCTTGGGGTGGTTGACTGGGTGTAGGACCACCACGGGGGACTCTCTCGGCCAGGAGAGCACCACGTGAGACTTCTACTCTTCGGAAAAGACTGCAATCAAGATCGTTCCCACGAGGAATATTTGAGATCAAGAAAGAGACCTGATAAATAAACCAAGTGGTGAAAGAAAGAATAATTAGTTAAACAAAGAAAGAAATTGGAAAACAATAGTTATCTGTCCACCTTTACTTCTTTAGTAGTTGGTTGCCACTCTACTCAGCATTCGCTGACGTTTTGTACTCATAACCCTTTTCAGGTCCAAGTGTTGAGAAGCCAGAGCCTACAGCTGTAGAGGGTGCTGGGCCCAGTAGAGCCCAGTAGTTGTAGCTCTTTTTGTACTCATTTGTAGTAGGGAGTAGCTTCTTGTACCTTTATATTCTGTACTCTTTCGTTCTGCACTTTATATTCCAGTACCCGTTTACTTTTCTACTGTTGTGGTGGTGTGTACTGTAGTAGTTTTACTTCTTTATTGATGTACTTTCGTTATTGTTAGTTGCTTAGCATGGTGAATGTGATTTACTTTACTGCTTTTTGGTTACTTTCTTGTTGGACGACTGGGTCTTGGGATCAGTCGAGTCGGTCCGGTCTCGTGTCCTGTAGGGATTCGGGAATCGGGTCATAACAGTGTGAGTGAGTGGAGTAGTGAATAAAGAGAGGGGAAATGAGCGGAGAGGTGTGGCAATGGTTGTAGGGTGGTCGGCGAGTGATTTGGTGGTCTGTGGAGGTGAAACGGTCATGCCGGAGGGGATGGCCGAAGATGGAAGAGATGAGGTCGCGGAGAGTCGTCGGTGGTTGATTTGAAGTGAAGCAGACATGAAAATGAAGTGCAGGAGATGAGGAACTTAGCTAGGGGGTAGGTGGACGAAGTGAGGCAGAGGTGGTGTTGGATGCGGTGTTGTTGACGCTGGAGACGAAGGTGGCTCCGGTGAGGCAGAAACGACAAGGATAAAGGGAATCAGGGCTTCAGCTGGTATGGCTCGACATAGAAAGAAGTGGGGAAGAGAAATCTGCCACTGGTATTGTGGAAGGATGACGAAGAAGAACGGAGGAGGCCATCGGATGTCGAGGAGCCTTCGGCCATGAAAGAGAGAGAGGAATTGTGGGGACTCACGGCCGATTTCGAGTGTGAAGGGTTCAGGAAGATCTGGTGGCCCTTTTATAAGGATCTAGAGGCAAGGAAAGCTTGGAAATCAACCTTTCCAAGCTTGGAAACATTCACCAGATTTGGGTGTTTCTTGATACCCAAATCTCTCATGCCTTTGCATGAGAGATTGGGAAAGATTCGGAGCACAAGGACAGGTTCAAATTGGAGATAATTTCTCAAGGAGTTTCCCTTCTAATTTTGGAAGGGATTCGCTAAGAGATCAAGGAGAAATCTCCTGTCAAAGATCGTCAGAGTAGGTTTCCTCCACGATAATGACAGGGGGACCTAATTGTGAAGATGACGAGGAAGTTAGGGGGCTGAATGCAAGGATTTTAAAAGTTGGGGGTATAAATGTAATCAGACAGAACCATTTTGCAAACTAGGTCAAGACAAGCTCATCTTGGGTCCAAATTTTGGTACAAACCTAATTTGGACCTAAGAAATCCAATGGTGAAGTTGGATTTTGGTTTTGACCACGTTTGACTGAGTAATTTATGTAAAAACCCAAATTAGGGTAAATATATGTCTGAGACTCCAGTTTGGGTCAAGGTAGGTTCTGATGGTCAAATTGAAGGTAATAAACCCTAGAGACTATTTTTCTATGATTTTTAGATGGTTTAGGTGAATTTTATCCTGACTAGAACCTTGGTTAATTAAGTGGTCAGTTTTTAGGGTTTCACAAGTCATTTAATTCTCAAAACATGTGCAAACACTTTTCTGACTGATCTAACCCACTTGTTATCTTTTTAGGACCTTTTGACCCTTAATGAACCCCTAGGAAAACCCATGGTTGCACTGCATTCAAGATGAGTTGGTAAAATTACAGTTTTAACCCCACTTCCTTATTTTTCTTTCAAAATGAATATGCAATGACTTGTGACTCTCTGGCGGTTATGTAGGAGCATTTATTGACTTAATTGTGTCAAAATGAGCTAGTTATGGCTCATGATGGTGTTCCCATCATACCCCCATGCCTAGCTTTTGGTAGTCTTTTAGCAAAATTTCAAGGTATTAACTTTGATTCTAGACCAAAAATCTTTTGATGCTTAAAGACTTTGCTGTGTGCTTTCTTTTGTAGATTAGGTTAGAATGCCAATAGTAGGCCTAGAGGTACTCAAGTACCAACCAAGATCCAGACCTGACCAGCTCTAGCCTCAATCTACCGCGAAGGTTTCTAGGACCCACAGGAACTAACCTAAGGTTCACTGAACTTCGCGGTTAAAGCACCTGTGCTTGTAACATGTTTTAGCCTCGGTTCAGTTTGCAGTGCGTTTTTGTTGGAGAGAGACAGAGGGATTTTCTTTGTTTTTGGAGAGTTTTCTCTCCCTTTTCTTGTTATTTTTAGTTTCGAATTGGCTTTACAACACGGTCTATATCGGATTCCTAGTCCCCATCATCAATCCTCACAAGGTCCCTGGCAATCGATGCTTCGAGATAGCAACACCCATGGCAACCCCTAGAACCCTGGCTTTCGAGATTTTGAGATAATCCCACCCATGGCATTCTATAACTAAATCTAGACCTTGGCAATCGACATTTCGGGATAATGCTGCCCATGGCATCTAAACCAGCACAGGGTGCTTACATGCCCTCGGTAGGATATGTAGATATCCTAGGAGACAAGCATCGAGGAGACGATATGTTATTGTGCATCTTCGAGGGGAATTTCTCTCCTCTCCGCACTGGGAACTCGTCCGAATCAACTTGTGTTGATCAGCTGCTCCTAATCTAGGTGACCTTTCCAGAATAATTTAAATGCATTTGTGTGATTTTGATACTTAGGTGCATTGAACCAGACTATGTGTGGATTGGGGTGCTTAGGTTACCGAGTCTCGTAAACTAGAGGTCAGTTAACTAGGTCGAATAATCCCTAAGTCTTAGACCTAATACTTAAGCTTCGCATTTTCCTCAACCTCTTGAGCACTATCCAGATCTTAGTGGGTACTTGACTTTTTAAACCAAGGATTATAGCCCAAAAGGCCTAAAATCAGTGTTCCTACTAATCTCTTATCAGTTTTATTAGCACTTTTTGCCTTTCTTTCTTTTAATATGTTCTAGAACTAAGTCAATTCCTTAATATTTTACTAATGACCATTTCTTTTTCTTTTCAAATTGTGTTCCTTTTTGACATTTTTAACTCCTCCCCAATTTCTCCTTAAAGTCTGATATGCCATCAAAATTTCCTCTCCTCTCATATTTTTGTTCTTTTTCAAGAATTTTTTTTGGTATTTTTGGAATATGTGATTTTTTTGATGAAACCCTTTCTTGTGAAGTGATTCTCACGGTGTTTTGCACTTTACTACCCCTCATGCCTACGATTTGCAATGTCATTGTAAATTAGGTGGGTTCGAGTTCATCTTAGATCATTCATTAGAATAGGTGTTTGGTGGGTGAATGGGTCGGGATGGCTGTTGTGGATGATTTCAAGCTTAGATACAGGTACCAGAGGTGGAGTCGGCTGTTCTAATGGATGAACCTAAAGTGCAATATGAGTTCAGCATAGGATGTGTCAAGAAAGGTTTTGGGTTTTTCAAAATGACGGGTTACCTCCCGTTAAGCACTGAGTTTAAGGCCATCGGCCAGGCGCAATGAGCTCAGGGAGAATGGAGGGTAAAAGATATCTCAGCCAAATTTGTATCGGTGAGTTCAATTAACGATTTGAGTCTCTGACTGTTCATGACGAAAAGTTCTAAATCGTGGCTAAGTTGACTGATTTCGACGGTTCCATTTCCAAAGATTCGTCAGATAAGGTATAGTATAATCCATTTTGATATGAGTTTTCCTGGGAACAATTTGAGTTTGGCATCAAAGAGTAGGACTTTTTGACCAAGGAAAAAGATCTTTCTGGATATGTGCTTGTCATGAAAGGCCTTAACCCGCTCTTTGTAAATTCGTGAGTTCTCATATGCATCGTGGCATAATTCATCAATCTCGCTCATTTGAAGCTTTCTGTTGGTTCCTGCCTTAGAAAGATCGAGATTGCAGTTCCGTACTACCCAATAGGCTTTGTGCTCCAATTCGACGGGGAGGTGACATGCCTTCCCGTACACTAATATGAAGGGAGACATGCCTAATTGGGTTTTGTGGGCGGTCCTATAAGCCCACAAAGCTTCTGGAAGTCGGGATGACCAGTCTTTCCTGTCAGGTCGAACAGTGACCTGGAGGATTTTTTTGATCTCCCGATTCGACAGCTCAGCTAGACCGTTGGTTTGGGGGTGATAAGGAGTAGAGATTCGGTGTGACACCCCATATTTGATCATTAGTGATCTGAACTGAGTATTAGTGAAATGGGTCCCTCCATTAGAGATTATGGCACGTGGAATCTTGAACTGAGAAAAGATGTTCTGATGAATGAATTTGATTACTACCTTATGATTGTTGGTTTGGGTTAGAATGGCTTCGATCCATTTGGATACGTAGTCAACAGCGAGCAGAATGTACTCGAAGCCATTCGAAACAGGAAAATGGTCCCATAAAATCAATCCCCCAGACATCGAAGATTTTGCATACGAGAATCGGCTGTAAGGGCATCATATCACGGTGGCTCATGTTGCCTAAGGTCTGGTAATGCGTGCATGCCTTACAATGATTGTATGCGTCTTTGAAAATCGTGGGCCAATAGAAGCCGCACTGGAGGACTTTTGCTGCGATTTTATGACCAGAGAAGTGTCCACCACATGCCTGGTCATGGCAGAAGGACAAGATGTCCTGAATTTCCGCCTCCAGGACACATCGTCGGATGATTTGATCAGCACCAATGCGGAAGAGATATGGGTCTTCCCAAAAGTAGTACTTGGCATTGGAAAGTAATTTGTATTTCTTGGCCTTTGGCCAATTGGATGGGATCTAATGTGATGCCAGGTAGTTTACTAGATCAGCAAACCATGGAAGGGATCTGATGTGATGCTCGATGGGAAATATTTTTAGTATTTTTTGATTTGTAATTTTTTTGATATTATTGAATATGAAACTAAATACAATATGAGATAAGAAGAGCTAGTTATAACTACAAAATGTTTAAAAAGTGCGAGAATCTAAATCCTAACTACAAACGCGACTGAATGCGCAACTAGAACTAAAGTAAGAAATCAAAAGCAACTAGAGACAAGAGATGTAAATAGAACTATAACTTTTATTAATGAAATAACTCAACTACAACTAGAGGAATGCTTGAAAAAAAAGACTAACTAGAACAAATATTATTAGAAGAGTTGCTAGAAGTAGAACTACTAAATAAGGAGATAGCAAAACAAATTAAACTAATAGAAGTGGCTGTGGAGATGAAGCCTAGAAGATGGAAAGCAGAGTGGAGACAGATGCAAAGGCGCACCCGGAGAATCACACTAAAGGTGGTGTGGAAGAAGAAGACTTCTTGAGCTTATGAGAAGGAGAGACTCTGGAGGCATATTTATGCATGATGAGGAATGGTGGCATGTACTAGGGTATTTATAGAGGTTTTGGGTCTTGGAATGAAGGGCTAGGATTGATTGGTTAGAAATCAAAGGTTAAGATTAAGGGATAGGTTAGATGTTGTTGGAATTTATGAAGGGCTAGGATGGCATCAAGGGAGAGATGTAGGGCTAGGATTCAAAGGTTAGATGTGGGTAAAAGAGTTGGTTTTTGTTGGAGTTTGATGGAGGGTTACAATTAGATCAAAGGAGGAATGGAGGGTACTGCAACAACCTTGTAGTATTTCCTTCACTTATCTTGAATTTTGGCATCTCTTTGTTTCAAATTTCAAATTGCACATAAAAGCAAAGTTATAGCCTTCAAAATAAGCTTTCAAATGCAACTTGAATGGCTCAATTTGGATTTGAAATGAAAGTTATGGCTTAAATACTAAAGATGTATTAGGCTATTATGAATTTCGAGATTAAACTTAGGATTAGGAATATGATTTGGTTTAGTATTTTAAAATAAGGATTTAGGTAGGAAATTAGGAACCTAAGATTTAGATCTAGTGGTAGATAAATTATGGTGTACTTTTTCCATCCAAAATAGTATTTATTAGAGGATAAAAGGGATGGGCAAATAAGGTTTGTTGGGTTGGATTTAAGACTAGGTTGGGTAGAAAATTAGGGTTGCATTTAATCAATAATGGCAAGCCAATAAGGTTAGAAATTATGATGTGGTGGTTGGCCACCATATGGAGAAATTAGGTTAGTTTTGGTGGCAATTAGGTACAGGGAATTAGGTTCCTAATTAGGCTAGGTCTAAGGGCTAATTGGGTTAGGGTTTAGGATGGGAACTGACTCAATGTCTCTTTACAATTGAGCTTAATCCGAGTTCTCCTTTCTGTCAAGTAGCTGTCTCATACCTGGCACTTATATACATATAAACAAGGACATCAAGGCATTAGATATAGATAAGGGAAAAATTACACAAAAACCTAAAAGAATGAACTATTTACAATATGTTGCTAAATAACTAATCTAACCTAATCTAATGCAGTATGGCCTAATTTACCCTTAAACTAACAATAGTTAGGCATAAATGATGTCAATAAATATGGAAATATCACACTCGATCCCATGCCTATCTTCTGCAAGTCCTCAAGTAAAACGGAGCACAAAAATCATGCGAAAATTGAAATACGAATTTGAGTTAAGGTAGATTTACAACATTATATGATTTTTCACCAATGATGCAAAAATATATGCAATTTTGTAAAAGCGATTTTTAAGTGTCATTGAGATGCGTAAATCCAATCAGCTTTTAAATTTACAAACCTAGATAGTAGGAGTATCTAGGGTCCTCAAAGGAGGCAATTTTAGTTATAAAATCAATGATCTCTCTCTCTCCTTCTCTCAAATCATCTTCTTTTTGGGTCTTTTATAGCTAGTTTATGGTGCGGGTTAGCCCATGTTAGCAACCCAAGTTAGCAAATTTGCAACAGGGGTTAACCCATGTTTCTGTTTACTTGCAAAGAGTGGTTAACCTTTGTTTGTGTTTACTAAATAGGGGTAAGGAATGAGAGTTATCTTGTGATGTGAAAGGGGGGTGTTTACTTGGGAATGGGAGTTAGAATGGGAGATAAAGTGGCAAAAGACATGTTTGCCCTTGGGTTGGTAGGTTAGTTGGTGTTTTTGTTATTTACAAAAAAAAATTATGTGTAATGTTGAATGGGAAAAAAAATAATGACCAGAGGACTTGATTAATATTCAAGTTAAGCAAGAGAAAAAATAAAAGAAATGAAAGGATTGATAGGGATGAAGGTGATGGGTCATTGGTCTGCTGTCGCTGATAGAGGAGAGGGAATGAGAGTGAGGTGGGGGTTGGACTTAAGAGGAGGAGAGGTTGCGAGAGGGAGAAGAGGCCACTAAGGCCTGCGTCCCCTGCGAGGTCTATCTTATAAGATGGAGGATGAGCAAAGATGGAAGCGAGGTGAAGAAGAGGGGAGGAGGACCGTTGGTGGTGGAGGAGCTCGTAGCCTCCCTCCCTCTCTATTATTCACGAGATGGGAAGGTCGAAGCTGGAGCCTCCATTGCAATGAGTGCAATCGGGCAATATGGGAAGGTCGCGAGATGCACCACGCCATCATGCCATCGCGGGAGCAATGAGGGAATTGTAACATCCCAAAATCCAGGTTCTAAGCCATTTCAGAATGGTCAAGGTCAATTCAAACCCAAAAATTCGGTTGTGGTTTGGTGCGAGAGTCAACACCTCCTTAAATTGCCGAAAAATGTGAATTTCAAGTTAACCCCTATCAAATATTTTCAAAAGGTTGGCATGTCTTGATTTCTAACATAGTTGGTAATTGATGTTGTCTGTACTATTAGAATATGATAAAGACTAATTTTATGAAACATCTTATTTGAATTTCACTGGAATTGAGTTTATTACTTATTTGAAGTGAAATGAAGTTAATTAATTATTCATTTGAATTAGCATAGAATTAATCGATTATTGTACCTACGTTGTAATCTTATTATTAATTTAATAATAATTGAATGAATATGCCTCCTTTGATTTCTAGCATAGTTGATTATACTTGTTATAAATTAGTAAAAAAGGGATAAATAATACATTTGTCCCTCCAGTACGTTATAATGAAAAGAAGATTATTATATCATCATGCATGTTTATATACATAGTTTATAAGGATAAGATAAATGTGTCTTCACTGTGTATATTACGCTAATTCCTAATCTTGATATATTCCTACCACATTAATTATGATAGGCTCGCATATGATAAATAAAGAAAATTTGCTATGTATTAGTTTATTGTTACTAATTGCATTGTCAAAGGCATTTTAAATAAACAATGGCTTATCCATTCAAGATATTGATGAACTAATAATTCATATCTCATTTATTGAGTTGGTATTAATTTATAAAATTGGACAATTAGATTCAGAATGTTATAAAAGAAATAAATGTGTAAATTTGATGAGTTGAAAAGACATATACATTGCTTCTTTTGCTGGATTAAGGAAATAATACGATAAGTCCCATTATCAATCATATCAAAGGGTAAATCATGAAATTGGGTTATACCGAAATTGTCAATTGACAGTTATTCAATGATAAATGAATACTTGCATATGAGGGAATTGATAATTGAGATAAACGACCGAATGAGACTCTAATCAACCTTGAATATGATATTTCTGTTATTCTTAAGAATTGGAACATATCATTGCTTAGAGTATAGAGTTCACATTTTACTCGCCAATTATGAATATTTTTATTAACTACGTTGGAAACTTGAGTTTGATCTTTGAAAGTGCTTAAAACTTAAAATTTTCCTCGATGCTCCATGTTTTCAAGTTCAGAGTTCAGGATTGTTTCAGCCACATGAATCTAAAATTTTAGGAGATTGTATTTTGCACCTTGAGATTTCTATGTAGACTCGAATGCATCTTCCTGTGTTATTAAGTAATAGCTGTAAATTATGAATTATTCATAAATTATGTGTCGTATGTAATAGATTTTGCCTTAGGCATGTTTGTTAACTTGCCACTATCATTATTATTAACTTGGTCATTAGATCTATGGGCAAACTACTTCAGATTTTCTTTTTTGGTTGTTGAAACCACAGATTGTTGGGGATCATAAATTCTTCTTTGACAGCCTCCTTTAATTGTTAAAAGAGAAATTGAATTGATAAACTTTGGCACTAGTCGATAACGAATTCTCTGTTTAATTCTCGTTTGTTTGTATAAACACGCAATTCATTTTGTACAGGAATTCTTTTAATAGCTTATTGAATTCTTGCCAGGTTGTTCATTAGTTGTTGCATGTCTAGTGTAGATTAAAAGTGAATTCTAGAGAAAAGTTAATGAAATTATTGTGATTTTGGGATCAGCATTACAAATGATAGCGATGTTAAATTGATTGAAAATTCTTAAAATGAAATATCGGTAATCATTTTCGATTGATGAATGCTGATAAAGGTATTGAGATCCTGAATGTGATATTGATAACTTATGCCAACTCTTATATCATCATTTGGCATCTTAATAACCTAAGTGTATTAATGAAAAATGACTTCATCTGACTCACTGTATCGTTACTAAATGCACCATTCATTGTGTATCATTTTTAGTACTCTATGGAGGATAAATGACCTAACAACTATCCATAATCGCCTAAATTATGGTGAAATCGCTAGCCTCAAATGATTTATGTTGCCTATCATCATGGTATTGTAAAGAGTGTCCTGTTGAGTGTTGTATGGAAGATCTTGTTTGATGTGCCTTTTGTACATTCCTTTGTGGGCCTACAGGTCGGTTTATTCTTAGGGAAAACCATGCATAAAATTTATAAGCTAATTAAAGATTTCCAGAATTCAAGGCAGGTTGTAATAAATCACAATGTAAATTGTCACATGGGATGTCAACAAATAGGTTCTCTACCAAAAAAAAAAGCGTGTTTAACTCATAGTTGTATGATGCTATTATTGTTCGCATTTTCTTCTGAGATGAAAGAAAGGGTTCCTTAACCTTAGACAGCATAGCATATGATAGAGTTATAACTCTTTCATTCCTGATGATTGACAAGTTTTATGTTCGAAGTCCTTGAGTCTGCTTTTAGTTCTTGCTTTTCTATTTTGGATAGTTTGAAAATTATTCATGTTTTGACAATAGGATAGGCAGTGATTAGGTGTGATAGGAAAGTTAATGTATTGCAAGTATGAGGTTAATAGTTATGATTTAATCACTTTGTACTTGATGTTGTGCTTACTTTAATAATTTTAGTTCGTAACTGGCTATATTAAAATGAATTGCATGAAACTAGCAATTTGTTTGTCAAAGTTGGAAAATGAAAGCTCTTGTTGCTTGTTGACTCTGGTTGATGTTGTTGTGGAATTCTCATGCTTTGCATACCTCACATGCTCGTCCTTGTACCTTGTAGTTACCTTACAATCAAATGCATTCGGAATAATTTTCTATATTTTTTTTCTTTAGTTTATTATCAAGAAAGTAAAGTTCTTGTCTAGTTAAGATGTGGGAGAGGTATTCCGAGTGTTTACTGGTGAGTCCATAACAACCTAGTTTGTTCTCTTTAAGGCTATTATTGCCTCTTTAAGGTTGTTATGGATTACTTGATTGCACATCTCTCTTCGTACCTATAAGTTCGCTTGAGTTTTTGGGATGAAACTCCCTTTAAGGCTGTTATATCTGTAACGTCCCAAAATCCAGGTTCTGAGTCATTTTAGAATGGTTTAGGTCAATTCAAACTCGAAAACTTGGTTGTGGTTCTGTGCGAGAGTCAGCACCTCCTTAAATTGGCAAAAAATGTGTATTTCGAGTCAACCCATAGTCAAACATTGTCAAAAGGTTGGCATGTATGGTACCATTGGATTTTTCTCATTGCAAGCTTCTGGCAACTCTTGTTTCATGTGAATTCGAGGTGTAGAGCTCAAGTTATGGTCGAAACAAGTTGAAAAGGACCTAAATGTAAGGTGGACCCAACTCTAGGGGTATTTTAGGTATTTCACCCCACTAATCCTATCACAGTCGAATTTGGGTCTATAAAAAGATCCCCTTGGGTATTGGGTTGTCATTAACCCACAGAGCCTTCTAAATCCAAGAGAGAAAAAGAAAGGGTTATATTTTCATTAAGAAAATCTAATTAAGTTTCGTGGGGACCTAATAGTGATTCCGAGAAGTTTGGGCTTCCCACCATAAATTTTGCGATGGCTGTGGTGGCGCACGTCGAGTGCCTGATGCATGGTGGCACTGGGGCTGTGCGGGCGACATGTGTCGCGTGGATGGGCACAGTGTGCACGCAAGTTCACACTCTTGCACTTGATAGCGAGGCGCAGTGCTCCCGATTGTCGACGCATGGCACATCCAATGGCATCGGACCTGTGAACAAGAATGCGGGTAGGATTCGCATGTGGTCACGTGGACCGATGGCATGGCAACACGTGGCAAAGCTTGGACCGGTGCGGTTTGAGTGGACCAGTCGATCTAGTCTGATTCAGGACCCCTTATGTTATTTAGACTGGTTAGAGGCTTTTCCGACATTGGATTTCAATAAATAAGGTACCGTTGGAATCGTATCGGCGTGTACTACGCATTGGTATGATTTATTTTTATTTTTGAGTACTTTTCGTTTAGTGAAAAATCAGAAACGTGATTAGGTGTCTCCAACCCTGTTGTTGGTTCGTTTGAATCAGGTCATGCCCCAGTGTGTGCGTGGATTACGAGGTGAGCGTGGAGACTACCCCCAGGTTCTATGCGCACAATTCGAAGTGACCGCGATCCTCTGATGACGTTAAGTAGGGTAGTCGACCCTTCATTTCTGATTCATTTTTGAGTATGCAGACCCATTCGCGTACTTCTTCACGTGTCTTGTGTCGGTTGATGTGCGTTTCCTCTCCTTGCTGAATCTAGAACCCGGTAGAGGTTATGATTAATGTATTGGATACTTGAATATTAAATGTGGATGTTGTAAATCAAGTTGTTGGAATGTAAATAATTAAATTACTATAGTTAACTACTGGATTAAAAAGAGTTAACAACACTTTATTAGACCATCTTCATGAATTATGTGAATTATGAAGCAATTAGAATATGGAATAAGGTCTCATCATTGCATGTACGAAAAGAATTCTATTTTCTTAGTAAAACTAACATCAAGATGGTTAAATAATAATTTGATTGGAACCACGACTAGAAATTGGAAATTTCCTCAAAATGGATAAGTTGGAGGATAATGTTAATATTTGTTAATTTTGGAATTAATAATGTGAAATTATTAAAGATGGTTTGACTGGATGGAAATGAAAGGTACAATTACTTGAAATGGTTACACAATTTATACGACGGATTTGTTGGGAATTAAAAGAATTGGATAGCTGGTTTTAGCCTCGCTACTTGTCGGATTTTGGCTATAGCTTTGGTCTTTCAGACGGGTTTTAGGGGCTGGTTTAGGGAGTTGCTAGCCTCCATACGACTCTTTGGTTAGGCTTAGTGGCTAACTCAGATAGTGGCATGCAGGGCTTGAGATTTTTTTCTTTCTTAGCCGGAGGGTGGATCATTGGCTATTTGTGGTTCGGTGTATGTAGCACTTGTACATGTTCATGCTACACGACGTAGCTGCCACCCCTTTCCGCAATGCCCCCAAGGTGACAGAGAGTGGTGACTTGATGGGTATAAGTCGTCTTCTTGGCAAGGAGGGTGACTTATACCGGTCTTGCACTGCAAGGAGTTACACAAAATTGTCTCGTGTCCTGAGACGTCGATTGACAGATTATGGACTATAATAATTTAGGCTTCCAATATACGAAATAGAGCTGAATAACGAGATGTCTAATAAATGGATTAATTAAAGCTATAGTACCCATTTTCTCTCGTTCTCGATTACTATTACACGCTGTTGATGTTGTTTCTACTCTACTCAATTTTTACTAACGTGTTTTTGGGTTTCGTAGTCAGTTATACTTGGCAGTTTGCAAGGTGATTTCTATTGTACGTCTCGTTGGGCTTATATACTTATAAATCTTCTGGTTAATATTCAATTTATGTTCATTTAATTTATGCAATATGAATTGTTTGTTGGTTATGTTTATATTTTACGATTTTGTGTTGGGTGACTGCGATTTTATGGGCGAGTTGTGTTGATTGTCAACACACGGCGACCTAGGTTTTGTCGTTTGGCGAGACTCAAGTCATCACAGGCACAAAAGGGAAATTCAGGAAATTGTTGTAAGGGAGACAACGGTTCCAAGAGAGAGAGAATGGGGGTTGAATCAGGGATTAAGCCAACCTCCTTTCCAATCCAGGTTAGTATAACCCGTGTTAAGTCCTTAAACAAGGGTTGGGTTATCTCCCTTAGTAAATAGGGGTTAACCCTCAAAAAAAGGGGTTAACCCCTATTGTAAACTAAGCCTTAGACTTTGCGATTCTTTTTTGGGTTTTGAATTCAAGCAATGAAGATATTGAAAGTAGCTAATTGAAACGCAAAAATATAAAGATAAAAACCTAACCTTCCTAAGCTCACCCTAGGCACGTGTGACCTAGGGTAATTAGGAAGGAAGTGGGTGTACTAAAGAAAATAAGGGATCAAGAAATCCTATAACAGAAATTGAAAGGAAAATTTTTGTATTGCTTTAAATAAATGAAGTAATATCCAAATAAATACTTGGAGAGCTCACTTGTGTGGAGGAATCCCACACAAGTAATCCCCAAGTAAAGGAATACTTGTTACAAAATAAGAAAATACAAAAGAAAGATAAAGAGATAGAAGAATCCTCCAAATGAAGCCCGAGATAATCCTCACTACAAATTTGGTTGCTCTTGCACTTAAAAAAGATTCTCCTTCGCTTTTCTCCTTAGATAAGGTGCTCTAGAGTGCTCTAAGGGTACTGGACGTCCACCCTTCTCCTCCTTGCCTAGCCTTCCTTCTATGGCTTGCTCCTTGGCTTGGTTCGAAGGACGAAGAAGGTAGGGTGTAGAGACTAGAAGGGCATGGTGTAGGACCCTTCTAATGTGCATGCCTACCTTGGTTCTTCCAAAAACTTGATATGGATTTTTGGTGGAGAAAATAGGTAACCAAGGATGGTTCTAAGGTGGTGGTTATGGGGGTATTATATAAAAGTGTAGGAGGGTGGTGGTTATGGTATTTTTGGAAGGAAATGGAGTGTGTGAATGTTTTTGGAGGGAAATGAAGAAGTATGTGAATGTTTTTGGAGGAAAATGAAGGGTGCATAGAGGAGGTGGTTGTGGTTGGTTTTGGAGGAAAAATGGGATGAAAATGAAGAGATGCCTATGGGTGGTAGTTATGATGGAATAGGGACCTAGGTGGAGGGCATGCAGGAGGAGACTTGATAGCTAGCTTGAGCTAGCTAGTAGCTAAGTAGAGTTGCATGGAGCTACCTTGAGCTAGTCTGGAGTTGTAGGGAGCTGAAGTATAGCTGTCAAGAACTTCATAGCTCAACTTAGCTAGCTAGCTGAGAGCTAGGAGGAGCTAAGTTGAGCTTCCTTGATCTTGATATAGCTTGACTGAGCTATCTTGGAGCAAAGAAGAGTTGAAGTGGAGCTTTCTGTCGACTCATCAGCTAGCTTAGCTAGCTAGCTTACAGCTAGTAGCTAAGTTGGGTTGGGTTGAGCTGAAAGGAGCTAAGATGAGCTGGGGTAGAGCTGCCTGTAGAATCCTCAACTAGCTTAGTGTATGGTCGAGCCCGAATAGGTTGTTAATATGATGATTTTATCGTTAAAATGTGTATAGTGGTTAACCTAAATCGGACCTAACCATCTCTTTACAAAATTTTTTAACCTAGCCTACTTGATTTTATCTTGTCACTTTTAAGCCCAGGGTCGAACTCAGGGAAGTGGGGTACAAGTTAAGTTTTTACGCTTTTCCTACAACAAGTCTCTTCCGTTCGTTTATTGTGTTTTTGGTGTTTTTCTTATTTAGATTTTTTTCTAGTAATCTTTGTCCTTGAGGCACACCCTCAAAATTGGGTTCTTGGCTTTGAGCCAAAATAGGATTCCTAAAACGGGTCTTGCTACTCGCAAGATGGAGTACATACAAGTCAAGGATTATCTTTTCTCTTTTATATATATTTTTTATCTTTTTACTATCAGGAAAGCAAACAGAAATACAGTATATATATATATATGTATATATTATGTATATAAAGGGGTGGGGGTGGAGGTGACGATGGAGTGTAGCACGATGTCGAGTCGGTCGTCGTCTAGAGAGATACAACCAACAGAACTTGGTGCCGCGTGAAGTGTGGGATGGATGGTGGATGATGTATGTAACCACGCTTTTTGTATGCGTGTATCTGGGAATATCAGCAACTGGTGCAGATATTCCCGCAATACAGCATATGGTAAATAAGGTGAAAATATATATATATATATATATATGTGTGTGTGTGTGTGTGTGTGTATAACTATATAGAGGTATATATATATGTATATAGAGATATATGTAGCTAAGTATATATATATATGTATGTATATATAGTTATAGGTATATATATGTATAGATGTATATATATATATATGTATGTATGTATATAATACTATATAGATGTATATATATATGTATATATATATATAATAATAATATATGTATATAGGTATATGTATCTAGATATGTAGATATATGTATATATGTATATTTATATATATATATATATATAAGTATACGTATATATATGTTTATAGTATAGGGGTGTGTGTGTGTGTGTGTGTGTGAAAGTGTGAGTGTAGGTGTGCGTGTGCGTCGGTGTAGAGTGTGAGAAAGTGTTATGAGAGAGAGAGAGAGAGATCGGGAGAGAGAGGGCAGGAGATGAGAGAAGGGAGCGCAGCCGCACTGCAGGAGGTGAGTTAAGTCATCTGCGCTGCGGGCCCATTGTCTGCACTGCGGGCCCGTCGTCTGGAGCTTCTACGCGCGCGGGCGCGTATTCGCACAGAGGAGAGCGCTTGTGTTTGCTGGTTGCGAGCGCCGAGAACTCGCGACAGAGCGCGCGGGGCTGGAGGGTGAGGGCGCCTGCAGGCGCGCGCGGAGCTTGTAAGTGCCGTAGGGGGGCGGGGAGGCGCCTGGCCGGCCGCTGCAGAGGCACGCAGCAGTCGATTGCGGGCGCGGAGGGCAGGTGACAGAGCGAAGGAAAGAAAGAGGGGAAGGTCTGCAGGCGCGCGCGGAGGGGCTAGGGTGCCTGCAGACACGCGCGAAAGCTGCTGGGGCTGCTGCTGCTGCTGCTGAGCTGCGAAGCTTGAAGCGGCTCCAATGGCGGGAAGTTGCGGGAACGGAAAAGAAAACGAAAGAATACCCACCACGCCCACCGGCTCTTTGAAGAGCTGGGCGGTAGTGGTCTCACCACAGTGAGCTCCTGTCCGTCGGGTTTCTCCTCGGAGGAGGGCCGGCGTATGGAGGTAGAGGGAGGAGAGGAAGGTGGTGGCCTGCTGGTGGGTTTTTCTTTTTGCTGCTGTGACCCCCTGGGCTTTGAAGCGAAGAAGACGTGGCCTTATATAGAAGATGAGAGCATGGCTGCATGCTGCATGCGACTGCTGCAGGGAGAGGGAAATGCAGGGACAGGCTTGGCAGGGAGAGGGAGGCAATGGCAGCCGTAGGGAAGGACAGCTGCAGCAGCGGGAGGCATGGCGCGAGGAAGAAAATGCATGCAGCCGTAGGGAAAAATTAGAAATCAAGTGGAAATAAAAATAGAGAAGGGAATTTTGTAAAGGTGCACTTAAGGAAAAATGTAATTTGTGAGGCCTTTTATTTCATTCTCTTCTCCTCTCAATTGAATGCATGAATGCATGTATTTTTACAAAATGCAACTATGGAATCCTAATATGCATGGGTAATGCTAGGAAATAGCACAAGAAGGCATTATTGCAGGCGTATTTTGCGGTGCAATCACTTAGCTAGCTAGCTCAAGGCTAGTAGCCAAGCTGACCTAATTTGAGTTGAGGGGAGCTGAAGATGAGCTAGGATGAGCTGATTTGAGCTAACATACAGTTTATTGGAGCTTATATCTTCTTCTTCTTCTTCTTCTTGGGTTTCTGCCTTTCAATGTGCTTAGCTGATCTTCAATGCTTCCTCATTTCCTGACAAACAAATAATGCACATAAGTCACATAAAATAACACAAAACTTAACAATACATGCACTAACCCTAAATGTGTATGAATGCCTAAATGTAAACCTAATACTATACTGAGGATGTAAAATACCTAGGAACTAGGAGTAAAATATGCCTAAGAATGATGTTAAACTAGAGTTTATCAACCAATACGAAGGAAATCGTACACAAAACCTTAACAACAAAGACTTAATAGTTTTAAAGTACTGCCTCAAATACAAACCCTCCTAAGTCTAATTAGAGATCTTATTAGTTTAAGACTTGGGTCTCAAGTGCAACTTTTTATAGCTCTATCAACCCACCTAAGGTTTGAATTGAACTCGAATTTTAAGCTTTCTATGTGTGAAGAAGAATTTGACTCCTCAATTGTGCAACCTTGTTGAATTCTGAGTTTTCAACAAAACCAAGACCGTCTCTTTGCTCTATTGACCTCTATTTTCAAATATGCCTTACTAAGGAGTGGTAGCTTTCTCCCTACCCTTTTCTATCCTTAAAGGTATATCTCCTCGGCTGAATCATTTGGTTTCTTCTTGGAACACCTCACTCTTTTTGGGTTTTTGAGATATTTGAACACACTCTTTTTATTTTGTTTTGAGGATTTTTTTCTTTTTTCTTTTTTTTTTCCCTCCCTCCTACTACCTTATTGTTACGAACAGGGCATCAAGCGTTGTTTAAGACGTCTGGGAAGTGGCCCAGACGTCTGGAAGCCTTCCCAGACGTCTGGTATTAAATTTTTTTGACGTACGGGTTCGCGTCTGCACGCATGCACGTGCAGACTGAACCCACCGCCCTCCTTCTTCTCTTTCCTCTCCCTCCCTACAGACACCGCCTTTCCTCTTTCTCTCTCCTCGCGGCTGCCTTACAAATACGCTTCCCCTCTCCCTCACCCTCACTCCACCGCCTTCTTCTTCTCCTTCTCCCTGTCAGTGAGAGAGCGGGCGAGCGAGAGCGGCAGCAGCGACTGCTGCGGGTGTGTGGGGAGGAGAAGCTGTTGCGAGAGGAAGAAGGAGCTCTACCGCGAGGGTGAGAGCTTGCCGGGGCAACTAGAGCTGACCGGTGGGAGAGTAGCGAGCGTGGGGTGCCGCGGAGGAGCTGCTGCAGCTCAGGCAGCAGGCGGACGCGGTGCGGCACGGCCGTGCGCTGCGGGCGGAAAGCGAGAAGGTCCTGATTCTGGGAAAATTTTCTAGAATCAGACGTCTGGACTTACGTCCAGACGACGCAGGAGACTTCTAGAGGAACGTCCAGACGTTTGACAGGTACGTTATTTTTATCCTCTCCTTTCGCGTGTACGGCCATGCAGCCGTTCCGCCGAGGTCTTCTACACCCTTTCATGATAAGAGCAGGTGTGTGTGTGTGCAGGACTTGTTCGGGAAGGGGCAAAGGCTTTCCATCCCACATAGATCAAATGTCTGGGCACAGCACCAGACGACGGAGAGGGCTTCAAGACGTCCGTGGTGACAATCGGACGTCTGGAAAACAAGTCCGGACATTCCAGCGGGCTTCTGGACGTCTGAAGGACTGCGTAGACCAAGGTATGACCTGAGCTACCTTTTAAGACTTCTGGAAGAAGTTCCAGACATCTGATTTTGGACAGACTGGTTGTTTTTGACCCGTTTAAGGTCCGTTCGGAGTCCGTTTTCCGCGTTTCAAGTTTCATTCTTCCCAGATTTAATTCCTCTACCTATTTACAGTAATTGTATACTGTTCTGAGTAACTCCTTGTGTTGATCCTTGTGTTAGGACCTGATGAGAGCCTCATCATGAGCCATAACTAGCTTATTTTGACCTAATAAAGAGAACAAAAGCTCCTACATAACCAAGAGAAAGGCCTAATTCAAGGGATCGCTAATCGGGGAAGAGAACATGAAACAAAAGGTAAAACTACAATTTTACCAGTGCATCTAATCAACGGGATTTTCCAGGGGCTAAACATAGGTCAATTGGGCTTAATAAGAGGAAAAATGGGACGATTCAGTCAGAAAAGGGTTAGTGTGAAATTTAAGAATTAAATGACACTCTGTAACCCTAAAACAAACCTACTTAATTTCACAAGGTTCCAGTCAGGATAAAAATTAACTAAACCTACTAAAATTCATGAAAAATATCCCCTAGGGTTTAAAACCTTCAATTTGGCCTTTGGAACCTGTTTTGACCTAGATTGAGGTCCAAGCTCAATATTTGACCTAATTTGGATCTTTGCACAAAATGTCCAATCAAACGTGGTCAAACCTAAAATCCAACTTCACCATTGGATTCCTTAGGTCCAAATTAGGTTTGTACCAAAATTTGGACTTAAGGGAAGGACATCTTGACCTACTTTGTAAAATAGTCCACCCAATTACATTCTGGCCCCTAACTTTTGAAAACCCTTGCGAAAACCCCCCCAACTTTTCTTGTCACTTTCTGCATTCCGGTCCCTCTGCCAATGCAGCAGAAGACCCATACTCCGATGAAGTTTCGAGGAGGATTTCTCCTCGCTTCCCTAGGGAGCTACTCTCAAATTTGAAAGGGGGGTTCCCTAAGAAGTCCCCTACCGCCTGAGCAGCTCCCTATGCCCTGATTCGCACCATACCTCTTGTGCGAATGCTCGAGAGGTATGGGTGTTGTACCTGCGGTGACCTCCGGTGAGAGCCTTGCTCACCCTCCGTGCATCTGACCCTCTACTTGTGCCTATAAAAGAAACCCCAGGACCAGCCGCTTGAGGCAAGCTTGTCTTGGTGGAGAATCTCTCAACATTTCCTCCCTTCCTTCTCCGACAGGAAACCCGCAAGCTCCGGCGGCCACTCCTCCTCCTTCTCGTCGCTCTGCTGCCATACCAGCAGCAAAGTTTGCTTCGTCTAGTCTTCCCGCATCGCGCCGTACCAAGCGCACGCTTCCCTGCCCACTTCCTCGTCGCGGCTCTCTCCCTCTGGGTGTTTCTTCTCCAGCGACAGTCGATACGACTGCTCGCCTCTCCAGCCCCCTTCATCCTTGCAAGTAAGTTAGAACTACTCCCCATTTTCCCCTCTTTCTTTTCCCACATTACTTCATTCAAACCGACCCTCGACCACGCCTGACCACCATCACCTTCCTCACCTCCGACCAACCTCCGGCAAGTTGCCCCCGTCAATCCGCAGCTCCATATAACTCGCCGACCGACCCAGAAGATTCGCCTCATCCCACTGAATACGCTCCGCCCCTCCACAGTCCCTCCATACTCACACAACTCACCCCCGAACACACCCAACTTTTCGATCACAGGTCGACCTAGGCACGCACGCCTAGGCCGCTCCGCGGCCTACTGCACATCGCACCACCTTCGCCGTGACACGGCGAAGGTCTTCCGGTAGTTTAATTAGGCCGTAAGGCCATATTCGTGTCTGACAGATTCTGAGGCTCGACCGCCATTAAATACACCTTGAAGCAGCTTCTTCCGAGTGCCAGGCTTCAGGGCTCCAGGTTTTCAGCTGCTGCGGATTGGGGAGACTTCTGCGAAGGCAACCAGCCAGCAACCGAAGAGAACCGAAGCTACAACTGAGGAGATTGCGAAGAAGTCTGCCTGCGGGCGAGCGCGAGGAGAGGCGCCAGTTAGTCCCACATCGTGAGTTCACAAAGAGCCGCACTGGTTTAAGTTTATTTTGTGAATTAGCCTTATCGCCTCCGATACACCTAGGGTGAGGTCCTATGCCCGCCTCGTCCGCGGATTCACCACACGGACCTGGCGGATCCGACCCAGCACACTACCGAGCACACCTCGCGCACCTTAACACGTCGGTGCACTTGGTCCCTAGGTAGCAACCCGACCCGTTAACCCGGCTCTGGGAGAGCTTCCTGTGAGCAGTTTGCAGAGAGAGAGATACGTGCAGGTAGAAGGAAGGGATAGGTTTTGCTGCCTTGTGTGTAGGCAGACAGAGCGCCGAAGAGAAGAAGCTCAGCACTTGGCCGTAGGAAGGAGAAGAGAAGAAGCTGAAGAAGAAAAGCTGAGCAGAAGAAAAGGCTCGCCAAGGCAGAAGAGAAGAAGAAGAGAAGCCTTAGCAGAAGTGAAGACTGCAGAGAAAGAAAGAGGACGCAGAAGGAGAAGAAGAAGAAGGACTAATAGTAGACAGAATCGAAAGAAGAAGAAGAAGAACAACAAGGCAGAAGAAGACTTACATTTAAGACATCTGATGCAAAAATCAGATGTCCAATTCTGTCCTTTTTAGCAACTCATTTTTTATAATTCTCTCATTAAACCAATTATTTTTCATTTAAATGAAGTTGTATTCTCAAGTTTTTAAAAGTACTTAGATTGCTCCCTGTGTTCGACCTCGGATACTTCGATTTTCGAGTAATAAAAATCTTTATTTGTTTTGAACGCTTTTTCGGCTATATTACAACATGACATCCTTTAAAAACCCGATAAAATGCTCCGAAACAGGACCCCGTTCCGTTGCAGCTCTAGGGGTTGCGGAGGCGCGCGAGATTGCTGACCACGCCCCCAGTACTCCCGATTTTGCGGGTAGAGTGGCCCTTTAATTTATTTATCAAAAAATTATACATTTATGAAACAATTAATAGTTTAGGGCATTGCATGAACCCTAGGGCTGAAAAATTAGATTGAATGATAGATCCTAGGGCATTACATGAACCCTAGACAAACTAGATTGGATGATAGATCCTAGGGTATGGCATAAATCCTAGGACTGGAAAACTAGTTGAATATATATACATTGCAGTCTTGGAAAAGTAGAAAGGAAACGATAACTGCCTGTAAATTGGTTAATAGCTGCCTGTTTAAGAATGAATAATCACTGTTGAGAACATGGGTTATATGGATATAAAGCTGGAACGGTGAAACCTAAATTGGCTGAGTTAAAAGAGAATGAACCCTATAGGGAATTAGGAGTAGAACTCCTGGAAAGTGAATGGAATAGAATTAGGGAAGTGAGATGGCCCTTGAGTACAGAGTACCAAGGAGAGCAACTGTCCCCCTATTTAGTGCAGAGAGGAGCTAGCTGCCCCAGGGACCCGGGGTTAGGTCTGGCCACTTTGTACCGACCTTTGGCCCTTGTATACATAGTACCGAGGAGAGCTATTAGTGTAGGGAGGGTACTAGCTACCCCACGGGCCCCGAGGTTCTGCTAGCCCTCCTACACCGACTTGTTAGGCCCACTGGGCAAACCAGGGTAGTCAGGCAAGGGTGCACGGACTGTGAAGGGGCAAGACCCCTATTTGGTTACTGTGGAGGGGTTGGGCCCCTGTAACTGAGAGGGCTCTACCCTATACTGGTTCCGTGCTGTGCTTTGGGCGCACCCGTTAACGGAAATGACTGACCGCATGTCAGTGTGGGGTAGCTACCCGTACGTTTATCACGCGTGCCATAGTCACCGTTACGTCTGTCAGCGAATGTGGGGTGGTTGACTGAGGGTAGGACCACCACGGGGGACTCTCCCCGCCAGGAGAGCACCACGTGTTACTTCTACTTTTCGGAAATGACTGCAATCAAGATCGCTTCCACGAGGAACATTCGAGATCAAGGGAAGGATCTGAGAAATAATTCAATAATGAATAAATGGGAAGAATATAAAGAAAGAAAAAAAAAAAATATATATATATATAACAGCTACTGTCCACCTTACTGCTCCTTAGCTTTTAGTTGCCACTCTACTCAGCGTTTCGCTGACGTGTCACCTTTGTTACCTTTTTAGGACCAGGTGTTGAGCAGCCAGAGTCGACGGCTGCAGAGGACGCTGGGCCTAGTAGAGCCCAGTAGTGTTACTTGTAGTACCCACTGTACTTTTTTTGCTATTGTTGTGAGTAGTTTCTATTACCCCTGTACTCTTTTTATTGTAAGCTTTATGTTTATATATATGTTTAATTCTCTATTGTTGTGGTGGTGTATACTGTAGTATTTCTTTCTTTACTGCTGTATTTTGTTACTGCTAGTTATATACATGGTGAATGTGGTTTATTTTACTTCTCTTTTGGTTACTTTCTCGTTGGACGACTAGGTTTTGGGATCAGTCGAGTCGGTCCGATACTCGTATCTCGTAGGGATTCGGGAACTAGGTCGTTACACTTATTTTTCTTTTTCTTTATTTTTCACTGACTTTTCTAGGTAAGTGGCTTCCCTAATCCCGTTCAAGAACATTTCCTAAACAAAAGCATCAACAGCTAAAGATGTATGGCTATGATCTACACATGCTACAATTGGGGAGCATACTCATTGCAACTTACCAGCCATACCCCAATTTAGGTCCTATTGTTTGCTTAGATTTCAATAGTAAGTCACCTAAAAGATGAGTTAGTGTGTATGTGCAAATGTAGATTGCTTAATTTTCTTAATCTTTTCAAATCAAAGGGTGGAAAGATAAGTCACATACTTATCACTCCTTTTGACTTAATACCTCAGCATTTTCAAATCTCATCAAAGACTAGGGAAACAAATCCGTATTTTTGTAAATACTTGAGATAATTAAGTTGGAAATTGACCTAAAGAGTCTAAGTGAAAAGACCTTATTTGTACATTTCCTAAGATTGGTAAATTGTAAAAACACCGATATTTTTTCTTTTTTCTTCTTGTATTTTTCTTTTTTTTGGAAAATTTCCCCTTTTTCTTGAAAATGACGAAAATGGATGGAAACACAAGAAAGTGAGAACATCATAAACACGAAATTTGGAGAGTAGGTAGATAAGCTAGTCAACTAAAAATATAAATCCGCCTCTCGTTACTATTTCATGCAATATCCTCATTATATGCTATAAGCACAGGAAAAGGGTAGAAATCACTTGAAGAATCTGCATTGGCACAATTTGGCTTGACTAGCTTGATAGATACATAATTTAGAAGAATAACTTGTCTATTTTATGCTAAGTACCTAGTTAAGTTAATACATATAGATTGTAAATATTGCATTATAATCATGTAGGCATATTTAGATCATATAAGTATTTTGTGCCTAAGTAGCAACTAATTAGAGTGTTTTACATAATGTAGGAGTGAGTGGTAAAGCTAAAGTAGCTTGGATTTGAAGTTGTGAAGCTAATAAAGCTTGGAGTGAAGTGAAGCTTGAAGAATTAAAGACAAGGAAGAAAGGAGAGAGGACATGAGGACACATGTCAACCATAAAACCCTTCCTATTTTTAGCACCCTAAGACAACTTACATTACAAATTAAACCTTATCCTAGGCCTACCTACGTTTAGAAAACCAAAGCCTATTTAATCCAAACCTGATATCTTCAATCTAAAGGCTAACAACTCAACCACAAAGATCATATCCACACTAGGTGGCTTATAAGTCCACTTGAGTGGACAATATTAGTTGCTAAGTATATTTATTTACATGATTAAAATAAAAAAGAGCATGTATTATGTGAGAGGAACAAATTAAGCTTAGGAATTTTTATTTCCATGTATTTCATCATCTTATGCACCCACTTACATGAATAATTAATTCTTGTGCAATTTTTTTTTTTTATGCGGGATTCGTATAGGGAGGCTATATATTAGGAATTACATCTTCAAACAAATTCCATACTCTGATTGACCTTCCCCATAAATTAACCCCTTCCCATTGTGACTTGGCACACCGATGCTCTCCTAAATGCTCCTCCCTGGCGCGAACTCCCTTTCCATTTTGAAGACCCAATCACTGATGACCCTTTCCCTAATCCCCTCGACTCACTCATCCTACTGCTAGCAATCCCCATTGTACAAACGCGGGCGAGACACGCACTGGCACTCACTCTCTTGGGCCCTTTGGACCACCTTCGACGAGAAGAGCACCGCTACTGCCGCTCGTCTCGCCAGAGCATTGCCGTGCACACAAGGCACCACCTACTGCCCCATCATGCGTACGGCTCCGCACCGCCTCGACTACGACTTCCCCAACCGCCTCTCCGCCCTCGTCGATCCACGTGGTGACAGCACATGGATCACCACACCGTGTCCTTGACACGCCGATTCCCATCGGCCACCATCATTCATCCAGCCACTTTTTCTCAACTCCTCCCTAATCGCAAGGGCGTGCCCTACTCTTCTGCCACACCACCACCACGTCGTTCCACAGTGCCACCACCTCTTTTCTTCTCCTTCTCCTTCTTCGTCGTCTGCAACTCACGAAGGACCCAAAGCAGCCACCGTTCTCCCTCGCTCTGTGCGGTCACCTCGGGCCATCTTCGTCTCCGCCAACAACACCAGAACGCTCGCCTCCAGCTCGTCGTCGACCCACGCCACATATGCCACCTCCATCTCCATCTCCACTGTCGTCGCAACCACCGGGCGTCGCCGGTGTTCCTGCCTCTGGCTGGACAAGTCGACCCGCGCCGTTATCACCATCGGACTCCTCCGCCACACCGCCGCCGACCGCCACGCCGCCGATTGATGCCCCCTCGCGCTCGCACACTTGCTTCCCTCCAATCCCCTGTCTTGGCACACTAAAGTGCCTATTAGTTTTGTTTGATATTTTTGGATTGCAAGATACTATTGCATTATTTTTCTTATTTATTTAGTACCTTTATATATATATATATATCATTTCTCTTTCTCGGTAGCTTTCACACTCACAGAAACTCTATCTTGCCTTTGCAACATGATTTATAAAATATTTGTACATGGCATGATTTTTTTTTTGTGAACATATACGACGTGAACATATACGACGTAACAATCGTGATCAGATTAAATTAATTTTTATTGGGTGGGTTTCCATCGCCCAAATATTACGACGACACGTTATCATTTTATTTTATTTTTAATCAAGAGAAAATCACTTGATCAAATGACGTTGATGTTGGAGAGGCGATGGACCTCATAGGCTCGCAAGAAAATTATTTGATTTAAATTGATTTATTTTTTAGATTATTTTATCAATGATATATATTTGTATTTTGCCATGACATACATTATACTTGGTGAAGGGATGTCACATTAGCCACTATTTTGGTGGGTCATGACTCTTAGGGTTAGTTTGGATGGATGAATAGATTTTATGGAATAATTTTTTTGTAGATAGGTTATCCTTCATTTTTATTTGTAAGCTATAAAGGTTATCCTGATGGGTTAACTTGTTGGTGTTTGGAAAATTTCTGAATTAATCTATTAAAATACATGGAATAATCTATAAAAATAACTTATCCCACATCTTAAGTCCTCTTAACCCAGGTCAAAATATATATTCTTCCCACCAAATAAGGTTAAATCTTGTTTTGATGGATTATCCCTCTTAAAAACCTAGACCTTAGGGCCCGTTTGGTAATGGGATTAAGGAAGGTTAACATGGAATAAGTGAAAATGGTATTTGTTTTGGTGGTGGAATAAGGAGAGTGTAAAGTATAGGGTTAAATGATTGGTACATTGATGTGATATTAGTGGATATTTGCTTAATAGTATAAGTAGAAGTGGAGAATGTTAGTGGATATTTATTTAATATTAAAAGTGAGATTAGAGGGTATAGTAGGTAGTTTTTAATAGTAAAAGTATTGTAAATTATTATATAAGAATTTGCATTGAAATAATGGAAAAAATTTGAAAAAAACTTCGGATAATCCTTAATCTAGGATAACTTTATTGCTAAATGTAACTTTAATGAGAGATTCATTATGGCTTCTAATTCACTTAAATAAAATAGTTTACCTAGTTAATTAATTGATAATATCATTAAAACATGGTTAATCATTAAACAGGTTAATAACAAGTAAGATCTTAATTATATTGTAAAATAGTTTAAATATTATATAATAATCATTCATCTATATTTAAATAATAATAGGGACTTAAATCTATAAATTTAGCTATTTATAATTAAGTTAAATTAAGCTTATATGTATTATATGACTTAAGTTAATAATATTAACATTAATATAAATTATTAAATTAAATAACGTAAAAAGGGGAAAAATGTAATTTCATTTCATAAATATATTATTTAACGTATATTTAACTTATAATAAAAAGTTGGAAAAGTAATAAATTAATCTATTTATTTAAATTAATAAATTGTATTTTAGTCCTCAAGATTCATTTCAAATAGGTCCTTTTTATTTCTATTTGATCCTTCCTTATTTGCTATTAGGTCCTCTGGATCCTTCCTTCTTCTCTTCTTTTCTTCTTCATGGTGATGAATGGCCGATGACCATCGATACATTTCTTCTCCGATGATAGTTCATCAAATGGTCAACCATTTATTCCTTGGCCGCCAAGATAAAGCACAACAAACCCTTGTCATCCAACTATTTGGATTTCTCATTAGCTTCCTTGGAACATGGGCAACACATGATGTTGTTTCCAAACATTTGGACAGATTTTTGACTTCATTCATTGAACCTAGACCTTCTATACACCTATAAATACCCCCTCATCACCTTTGATCACTCCTATTGACTCCCTTCCCTCTTCCCCCACCATAGTCGGTCAGTAGGATTCTTCTACAAACTCCGGCATCTTCCCATCTCATTCTTGGACATAGACCGATAGCTGGTGTCACCTCTCTCACCCCCTCTTCCTCTGCTCTGCCTTGCCAATGGTGGAGTGCCCATATTCTATCTAATTTCGCTTTTGATCGGTCAGAGATCTTCTCTCACCTCAACTATTTCTCTCTCAGCTTAGACAAGCGATTGCTGAAGCCATTCTCACCATTTCATCTAGGTAAGTAGTTCTAACTCTTAGCTAATTCTTTAGAGTAATTCTAGGTAGTTAATTTGTAGGAGTAGGCTTAGTTTAGACCAAGCTTTCTCACCTCCTTCTCCGACACTGATAAAGCCAAATCCAACCTTTCTTTGCCAAATCCACTTCCTTTTCACCTTTTCAACCCTTCACGACCAACCTCCACCTTCTACCTTGTCCTATTAGCTATAAATCACAATTTGCCTAAATCACCTCAACCTCTAAACCTCCGCTGTCTATGGCGGGGTCGGAGGAATTCCTCCACTTAATTAATCATCTTAGAACCTTCGCCACAGCTTATGCACTAATTCACCTCAGTTAATTTAAAGATTTACTAATTCTTGAGTTCTAACAACTTAAGAACTCTTTCAACTTAATTCAAGTTCGCAGATCTGTCTTGAGCCTTTTCTTGTTAAATTGATGTGATCTTGAGCTTCACATGAAGCTCAAGAAGCTTTTGAGCTCAACTTCGAGTTGTTTTATTGAGTTTTAAGTTCTAACGATCAATATCATCGGTCATTGGAGCTCATTGGCAATATCAAATTTGAGCTTTAGTGTTGAAAGCAGTTCCCTGTGATCTGAAATCATCCAAGAAGCACTTAATGATTAGTTTTCATCAATTTATTCTGATTTTTATTGATTAGAACTCCCTGAGCATCTCTTTCTTCTCCCCAACTTTGGCGGAGCTACATAGGATGACTCTCTCATCTTCTGATCTCTTAATTAGATCCAGAAGCATTAGTAGCTTGAGTTGAATCTAGAATACCTATTCTTTAGGTTGTTAGAGTCATAGGTTGTTCTAGCCAACAAATCTCTTCTATATCTCAGGTGGAGCACTTGGGAAACCCTTGTAAGTGTTCAATTTTTTTGTTTAACAATTCTAGCAAATTCTTTGGGTTGAATGGAGTTGATTTGAGCCTTTAATTGGATCTGAAAAGTTCTAGAATAAAAAGTCAAAACTTCAGTTAATCTAGTCAACCTAATGTCACCATTATTGTGCAAAGCTCTTAAGCTTTATTCTCTAGGGTGTTTTGAGTACCCTAGGTTGTTAGGAGTTTGTTGGAGTCATTCTTAGGAAGTTTTGAGGTCATTTAGAGTCTATCCCGTTCCACTGTAGTTGTTGGGTTTTAATTGCCTGTAGATGAACTCTATTGAGCTCTAAGTGATATTCCAAGCCTTATATATATCAAAAGAGAGCATTTTAACTTCTTGAAAGAGTTTAGGATACGATTGGAAGTTTAGAATTAGGTTTCATGTTTATTTAAACTCTTATTACTGTCCTCTTCTAGAACAAATTTGAGAATCCTTCTTCAGGTGATTTATTAGCATATGAAGCATTCCTCTATGTTTCATAAATGTTTAGAAGAGTGATTGCGCAACAATCATAGGCCCTAATTGATTACACAACAATTATGCAACCTAAATCACCTGAATTAAGCTAGATTCTAGCATAACTTAGGAATAATGCATTCATAGGCATCGTAATTTGCACAATAGCTAGTTTATTAGTCATATAGATAATATCGTCATTTTATGACTTAAAAGAGGGATGATTTTAATCGCAGATGATTCGAAGCTGTGGATGTCAAATTAGACCGGACAGATCTGATTAGAATGACGATGGAAGTCCAACAGTTCCGAAATCGTCCCAATCAGACAACCAGAAAATCGTGTGTAGTCCATAGAAGAACGGAGATCATGGAGCCAAAATACAAAGATCCGAGCCTCAGATGAAGAATCCGACCACACGGATGAATCCAGATCGACGATTGCAGTCCAACGATGCAAAAATCAACCCAATAGAAGGTCAACATCACCAGATACAAAGAAAAGAAGATGTACAGCCATGATGGAGTCATGTGGCACCATCACAGCCGCTCCCTCACCACCGCCCCATCTAGGAAGGCAGCATCGCACGCTGTGGGCCGTTGGATCTCCATCCAATGGTCACGAGCACACCACGTTGCCCGCCTAGACTTGATAAGCATAAAAGAAACAAACAAGTATATATAACAAAAGGTTTGCGTAGCGCATTGGCTCACGCATGCGCGTGGAAGTGCATGATGCGGGTTCGAGCCGGGCGCTGAGCGAAATTGAAGCAGCGTTGGCTGTG
This sequence comes from Thalassia testudinum, assembly GCA_037157565.1. Taxonomy (NCBI): domain Eukaryota; kingdom Viridiplantae; phylum Streptophyta; class Magnoliopsida; order Alismatales; family Hydrocharitaceae; genus Thalassia; species Thalassia testudinum. Next base: position 41,307,281 of record JAZHRO010000015.1, on the reverse strand, counting down.
CGGGCGTGGGCGGGCACAAATGCGTGATTGTAAGGCCACGTGGCATGATGAGAGTGTGCCACAGGTGGACGCACGATCTCACGCACTTGCTTCGACGCTAAGGCAGTGGCACTCGTTATGATCGGACGACTAACATTGAGGCGGGTTTTGAAGGTGAGCGGTGAGAGAAGATAACTGTGTGCATGAGGAGGAATCAGAGCTACGCGATCGAAGATCGACGACGCAACGGCTGCCACGTGTCGCCGTCAGGTTGAATCCGAGCGTTTTAGGTGCAAATGAAGGTATTTTGAGTCCAAATTAGAGCCATTGATCTTTCGATCAACGAATCTGATAAAAAAAGAGTTGTTGGACGATTTTAAGGCCAAAATACCTATTTTGCCCTCCATTAAAACTATAAAAGAAGACCCAGGGTCCCCCAGTTGAAGCATCTCTCTCTCTCATCAAATCCAGATCTCTTCTACCATCTTCTCTGTAATATTCTCTGTCTCCTCTGCAACTTCGTCCCGGCGCTCTGGATCTGAGGTGCTACCGCATCTTGCACAAGCATCCCACAAGCGACGTCGTTTCTCTGCCACTTTCTTCTCTCTCTCTCTTTCTATCTATCATCTATCTGCGTTTATTAGCATTTTCTATTGTGAAAAACTTTATCTAATTGCAATAAAATTCTGATTTTATGGATATCTGCTTTATACATATATACATATACATATCTAGTTAGAATTAATTTTATTGAAATGCTTCTGCATAAATTGAGATGTCTGCCTGTGAACGACCTGGTACTCATCGGAGTTTTATAAATTTATTTATCGACGTATTTTCATGCTATACTACAACTAAATAACTTTTAAAATGTGAATTATGCATCAAACACTGATTCTCCTGAATTAAGGTAGAACCTAGCTTAACATGGGCATTTTACATGCATACATATCGTACTTTGCATCCTAGATGATTTATATGTTTTATACATAATAATGTGCTATTTGAGAGGTATTAATAATTGCAGGTAATTCAGGGCTACGGATGACTGATCCAATCTTATGGATTTGTTTAGAACGACGATGGGAGTCCAACGCTTCCAAGACCGCATCAATCAGACCTCTGTAGCATCCTAGGGAGTCCATAGAAGAAGCAAGAGCGAAGGGGCAAATTGAAGAATATTCAGAGCTCAGATGACAAATCCAACGGCACAGATGGATCTGGATTGATGTTTGCAGTCCAACGGTGCAAAAATCAACTCAATCGGAGGCCTACATCATCAGATACAAGGAGAAGAAGATGGACGGCCACGATGGCATCACGTGGCGCCATCGCAGCCGCCCCTCACCGCACCCCAATCTTGGAAGGAAAGACATGGGCTGTTGGATTGTCATCCAACGGCCGCGATGCATCCACGCCGGTCGCCTCCAGCCACTTCATCAAATGAGGATGCGATCTCGACTGTTGGATATCCATCCAATGGCTGAGAACGACCGTGTGGAGATTTAGAAACCCGACACAAACTCATCCACAGCACGTTGGTGAGTGCCTTCATGCCTAAGCAACCAACGCAGGTTTGAGGAGCGCCCGACATGAAATCAGGGAGAGCGACGAGTGCAAGTGCGATTGATCTCAGGATCTTCATCGGGCGGTGGAAGCACGGATGCATGGTAGGCGCGGGGGCGTCGGATGAAGATGCGCGTAATGACGCGTGCCTTAAGAATAAAGATGGAGTGGCACACTCTTTCTCAATCGGATGGCTAAGAGGTGATGGGAACACCATCATGAGCCCCAACTAGCTCATTTTGACCCAATGAAGAGAATAAAAGCTCCTCCATAACCAACTGGAGGTCATAATTCACTGAATAACCTTTTTGAGAGAAAAGTAAAAAATAAGGGGTAAAACTGTAATTTTACCATTGCAGTACAACAATGGGTTTTCTCAAGGTCTAAACATAGGTCAAAAGGTGTTAACAAGATAAAAAGTGGGTTGGATTTGACAGAAATGGTTTGTGTGAACCCTGTGAAATAAATGACTTCTTGAAATCCTAAAAACAGACTCACTTGATTAAACAAGGTTCTAATCAAAATAGAATTCACCTAAACCCTCTAAAAATCATAGAAAAATATTCTCTAGGGTTTAGAGCCTTTAAATTGGCCATTGGAACCCATTTTGACCTAGAATGGGGTCTCAGACAGATATTTACCCTAAATTGGGTTTTTGTATAAATTGTCCAGTCAAACATGGTCAAACCCAAAATACAACTTCACCATTGGATTCCTTAGGTCCAAATTAGGTTTGTACCAAAATTTAGCCCTAAGGGGAACTCATCTTGACCCACTTTGCAAATAGGTCCAACCTTATTATATTTGTACCCCTATCTTTCAAAAACCTTTGCAAAAGTCCCCTTGCTTCTTCATTGTTCCTTGCAATTAGGTCCCTCCACCATTATAGAGGAGGAATCCTACTCTGGAGAACTTTAGAAGGTGATTTCTCCCTGATTTCTCAGAGAATCCCCTTCAAAATTAGAAGAGAGATTCTCTGAAAAAATCCCTCCAATCTGAACCCATCCATGGTCATAGATTCTTTCCCAATCTCTCATGTGAATGCATGAGAGATTTGGGTCTCTTTCGAGTTGCCAACTCCAGCGACCCTACCTTGCTTGGAAGCTTGGCTTCCAAGCACAAAATCGACCCCTAGAGGTCTATTTAAGGACTCTCAGATTCAACCGAGTCCTCCAAGCTTGAAATCGACCGGAAATCCCCTCAATTTCTTCTCTCCTCCTCCGGCCGACTTGCTTATCAAGCTCCAGCGACCTTCCCTGATCTCCTTCGTCGCCTGACCACAATACCAGTGGCAGGTTCTTCTTCCTCACATTCATCCATGTCACGCAGCACCCGCCAACGCCCCTGTCTCCCCTTTGTCCTCGCCGACCGTCCCTCTTTGAGCACCTTTGTCTCCAGCGTCGGCAATACGCATCGGACACCATCTCCGTCTCCCTTTCGTCTCTTCACCTCCTAGATAAGTCCCTTTTACCCTCTACATTCTTTCCCCCTCTTTTTTTCCCTAAATCGACTACTGCTGCACTCCACCATTATCATCGCCTTCACTTTCGGCCACCAACTCCGGCGAGATCGCTCCACCGCCACAGACCACCACCCTCCTCACCGACAAGTCCATAAGCATCTCCTCGACTCCCTGATCACAACCCTTCATTCCATTCACTTTGTCGACCACCTAAAAGCACCCCCGAACATACCCACACATACGCACACAGTGTGCCCTAGGCACTCTCACGCAGGCGTTCCCACGCCATGCCGACCATCGCTGCACATTCGCTGTGCTTTGGCGAAGCTTTCTGAACGTTCTGACGTGGCCGTGAGGCCCTCTTGGTGATTTCAGGTGGTAGGCGTCTTCCGCCATTGGAGCGAAGCTCGAAGCTTGGTTGTAGTCGCTCCAGGCTTCGTTTGCTCCAGGCCTGTGTCCCAGATTGCATGGAACACTCTCGTGCACGACTCCAGGCGTTCAATTCCAGTCTAGGGCAGTGGCAGCTACTGCAATCGAAGGAACACCTCTGCCGCAGGCGCACGCGAAGAAGGTGGGAAGATAGTCCCACCTCGGAATTGGATAAGGCGCAATACCCGCATAAATTGATTTCTTGCCATAGCCTTGTCGCCTCCAAATCACGGGGTGAGGTCCCTTTCACCCGAACTGAACCGAATCGGCCTCGTCTATGACCACGCCCTGTGGACCTAGTTGACCCGACCCGACTAGCACTCCTCGCCCACCACCACATGTCGGTGGGCCTGGTCCTGAGTATGTACCCGACCTGATTACTCGAGAAGTGTGTGGCTCTGGGAGAGTGGAACCTAAGAGAGAAAAGAGAGGAGAGTGTGTGTGTAGGGGGTACGTTTTGCTCTGCAGGCTGAAGAGGAGGAGAAGAGAAGCTAAGGAAGAAGAAGGAGAAGGCTAAGGGTTGCAGCAGAAGGAAGAAGCTGAAGGAAGAAAGAACGCAGCCGACAAAGAAAGAGAAAGAAAGGAAGGAGAAGCTAGAGAATAGAGAAGAAGGAAGATAAAGAAGAAGAGAAAGAAAGAAGAAGACTGAAACCAAAGGCAGCCGGCAGAGAAAGAGAAAGAAGAGCAGGAGAAGAAGCAGAAGAAAGAAGCCAGGAGCACTGTAGAATCATCATTTTAAGACATCTGATTTACAAATCAGACATCCAATTTTGAGTTTAATTCATATACATTGAGTTCTTTAGCATTTTGTGCTTTACATTTACTCCTATATTTTTGCACTGTGACATTGATATTATTCTTTCAAATTCTGAATTGTGATCTTGATTTGTAAACACCAATTTGCTCCCTATGTTCGACCTCGGACTTTAAATTCGAGTAATAAAATTGTATTTGTTTTGAATGCTCTTTCGGTTATATTATAACGCGATATTCTTAAAACTCGATTCAGCGCATGAAACATTTTGGCACTGTTGCCGGGGAGTAACGGGCGATTTAGAATTCTTGATTACAAATTGATGATTTGGTACTAACTTGCTATATCTCTTTTTGTTGTGGTTGTTTCAGGGGAAAAGATTCAAAGAAAGACAGCCGCACATCAAATACGCCAAGGGCAGGTAATTTCTGAGTACTTTCTCTTAAGCCCCTCATTCTGAAAAGGAAGAAGAAGATAAAATCAATTAGGGCTACTTGCTTTCCATTTCTAGCTAATTCACCAAGTTGCCTGATTTGATTTCAACAACAACACTGATTTGTGCACCCATTTAAGGTAACTAGGGTTTTCACATTCTTGATTGAGCCCTAGATACCACATTTGACAAACTAAATTGGACCAAGATTAGAGCCAAATTAAGGATTTCAATTTAGGATTTTAGAGACACACCTTCATAAGCAAGAATCAACTCTCTAAAAAGAGGTGTGCCTAAGCCTTGGTTGAAGAGATTTATTCAAGAAAACCCTAAAATTCAGGTTCTTAAATCTCACTTGAATCCTAAAAGAAGGGACCTAAAACTTCTCAAAGGTCAAATAGGTGAAGTTGACTCACCTTGTTGGGTCAACCAATCTTAAAATTAGGTCACTTTTTGCACTCAATACATCTGAAGTTCAAGTGAAATCTTAAGCACCCTTGCTCTTTAATAAAACTGGTAGACTTAAGAGGTCAAGTCCCCATTCTGGTCTACCTGGAACATTAGTGACAAGAGAGGTCGAGTGTGGGAAACCCTGTAACTCGTAGGGATGCTCTACCGTGTAGGGGTCATTGTAGGACTCTCCTTCTCTGGCTATCCAGGTATTTCTCAGGTGGACGGCTTTCTGACTAAGGGGTTTCATCTGTCCTGAACCTCTATAGTCATCCAAAGTTTTTAGGTGTCTTGATTAGGTCCATCACATTCTACTCTCATCCAGACCATCGGTGCATGTTTGGTAGGAGGTCCTTAAGACCGTCCTTGAGGCCTCCTTTAGTGATTCACTCCCGTCGAGGCCAGGCCTTGACTTCCGTGTTTGTGCAGCAACCCCACCACATAGACATCTCCTCTGATTCATCTGAACCCAATTCTCCCTCTTCCATCATCATGGCACAACCCGCAAAAGAAGAGAATAACCTTGAGAAGCAACTCCAATGCCTTAATGATTTATTCCAAGCCTTTGTAAACCCACCACAACATCCTATGATGCAAGATCACTACAATCTTGCTATGGTGGTGATCGAACCTCGAGTCCAAATCTCAATTAGAGTTCCTGATTCTGAACTCAAGCCCAACATGATTCATGCTATTCCAAAGTTTCATGGGCTTAATTCCGAGGATCCCTTCTAGCACATCAAACAACTTAAGCATCTGGCTTAGACTTTCGGGTCAGATGTCCAAAATCGGGATATTCTTCTCATGAAGATGTTCTCCTTCTCTCTCATGGACAAAGTAGCTCACTGGTATCAGACTCAAACGCGTCCAATCAACACATGGGTTGAACTACAATCCGAGTTTCTGAAAAAGTTCTTCCCAGTTGGTCGGACGAATGCCTTACAACATCAGATCACACACTTCACACAGCAGCCTAGAGAACCACTTCATGAAGCGTGGGACCGTTTCCTGGACCTCATGCGAAAGTGCCCCCATCACAGAATTCCTAAATGGGCATAAGTCCAGCCTTTTTACCAGGGACTCCGTGAAGATATCCGTTTATTCATCAATGCCACCTGCGGAGGAAATATCATGGGTCAACATGAAGACATTGTGTGGGAGATTCTCGAGAATATGTGGAGAACTCCATTAATAATGACTCCGTGGGTTTATTCGACTGGACAAATGCTCGTGCATCGACGAATCCAAGGGGATCACACAAGACGTAGGGTCTGTCCGCATCAGTAGACTTGGAATTGATGGCCAGTCGTTTGGACAAGGTCTTTATCATTGAGGAGAAGGTGAATGAGCTAACTCGACATCTGTAGCGAGCCACCTCTGTGCAAAACCCATTTGCACAACCGCCCTCTGGGAGGGAAGCTGTGCATAACATCTATCACCGATCTTCTCAGGGGATGGACCCGTATCCACCCCCATCTGACTCTAGGACTAGAGGAAACTCTGATCTTGCTTACTTTAGTTGGGGGAACTCTAAACCCTCGTACTCTGATTTCTCTGAGGTTCCTCAGACCTGCGAGGACCTCAACACCATCCAGAATGACCCATTCTCTAACACTTATAACCCTGGATGGAGGAATCATCCCAATTTCTTGTGGGCAGGAAATAATCAGAATCAAAGACTACCATATCAACCCCGTCCACAAGCTCCTCGTCCATTTCAGCTGCCTCAGCCTCGGCTCAACCCCACCTATCAATCTGGGCCAACTCAGACAGATCAAATGACTCTCATCCTTCAGACTATGGCTGACATTTAGAAGATGAATGCGGCTATGCAAAAATAGCATAAAGACCAGATTACAGAGGTTCGCAATCAACTTGATCAGATGGAAAATTCCCGCCAACTTGTCACACTCCCTTCGCAACCTCAACCGAATTCAAATAACGTGCCAAACCAGAGGCCCGTTATGAACCCAAATCTGGGCCAAGCCCACATGATTTATCAAGCCCCTTCTATTCCACCACCCGACGGGATGGAAGCTTCGACATCATATTCGGGATTTCAGCAGCAGCCACCTATTTTACTGACACCAAACTAGAACCAGGTAGGACTGAATTCAGTGACAACCTGTAGTGGAAAAGCAACACAAGACCCACCTTACCCAAGCCACTTTTAGCCTGGTAGTAACCCAAACCCTAGGATAGTTATCCAGGACACCCCTGTCCCAGATCAAGAACCTAGACCTATTCTAGGGGAACCATCCAAGGTTCCATTTCCCGAGGCCTTGACCAAGGGAAAGAGGACGAACAAACCTGTGGCACTCGAGGAGGGTCTGGTCAAGCTCTTTGAATAGGTCCATATAAACATCCCCTTGATGGATGCAATCCGCCACATATCGACTTACGCACGATTTCTGAAAGACGTGTGTATACCTAAGTGTAAGCCACAAACCAAAAGTGGGAGTCCAATCGTACTGTCAGAGCAAGCCAGCTCTATAATTTTGAGCAAACTCCCACCTAAGGCAAAAGACCCAGGTACTCCCCTGATTTCCTGTACCATTGGTGATGCCCAATTTGATAGAGCTTTATTAGATCCAGGAGCCTCTATAAACCTAATACCTACATCCCTCCTTGACCACCTTGAGGAATCTGAGCTTAAACCGACAGAGGTAACATTGCAGTTGGCTGATCAATCTATCAAGTCAACTAAAGGAGTTCTTAAGGATGTCATTCTTATGGTTTGGGATTTCTATTTCCTGGTGGACTTTGTAGTCTTGGATATGGATGCTCCAGAAAATTTGAGGGATATACCAATTATAGTAGGGAGACCCTTTCTGGCCACTACTAGGGCCAACATAAGTTGTGAGGAGGGCCAAATTGAACTGAAATTTGGGAACCAAACATTAAAGATTGTTTAAGGCCCAACATCTTTAAGCCCCAACAAGGGATTAATTATGGTGTTATAGAATAAATATATGATATCAAGGATGTGGTTGACGATCCATATATTGAGGAAACCCTGACTACTTCTGATCAACCACAAGAGGATCAAAACCCGCAATCAGAGGAGTTCAAACTTGACTTAGACACACCCATAACTCCTTCCCTTGCTCTTGACACACACCCTGAACCACCCGCTGCTGCTGATAAGCCTATTTTGGAACTTAAGCCTCTTCCTGATCATCTGAAGTACATCTTTTTGAGTTCCAATTAGATGTTTCCTGTAATTATCAACTCCAGACTCACACATGATCAGAAATCCTGTCTGATTGTTGTTCTCCAGCAACATTGAAGAGCCATTGGATGGAGTCTAGATGATTTGATTGGCAATAACCCCTCTTACTACACACACCGTATCTACACTGAAGAGGGCATACGACCTTCCCATGAAATGCAGAGACGTCTGAACCCTAATCTGCAGGAGGTCGTGAAAAAGGAGATCATCAAGTGGTTAGATGCTAGGATCATCTACCCGAGCTCCGACAGTCGGTGGGTGAGTCCAATCCAAGTTGTGCCTAAAAAGGCAGGACTCACCGTGATCACGAGTGAAACTGGAGAAATCATACCGACCTGTGTGGCGAACTCATGGAGAGTCAGCATTGATTACAAAAGACTCAATACCTCCACAAAGAAGGATCATTTCCCACTACCGTTTATTGATCAGATCCTCGAGAAACTAGCGGGAAATAGGTTCTTCTGCTTTTTGGATGGGTACTCCAGTTATAATCAGGTGGCAATCCATCCTGAGGATTAAGAAAAGACCACTTTCACCTGTCCCTTCTGGACATACGCATTCCGAAGGATGTCATTCGGTCTTTGCAATGCACCCACTACTTTTCAGCGATGCATGCTTGCCATATTCTCAGATATGGTAGGTGATTATCTGGAAGTCTTCATGGATGACTTTTCAGTATTTGGAGAATCATTTGACGATTGCCTCCTGCACTTGGTCTAGATCCTCAGGTGGTGCATTGACATGAATCTGGTTCTTTCCTGGGAAAAGAGCCATTTCATGGTGCCTGAAGGAATTGTCCTGGGACGTCTCATATCAGAAAAAGGCATCCAGGTCGATCTAGCCAAGGTAACTATGATTTCCAAACTCCCTATGCCTAGCTCGATCAAGGATATTCGATCTTTTCTGGGGCATGTTGGTTTTTACCGTCGATTCATTATTGATTTCTCAAAGATTGCACACCTCTTGACCACTCTACTATCTAAGGATGTTCCTTTCAAAATTTCCAAGGAATGCACTCAAGCATTTGAAATCCTCCGTGATCGAGTGACCCAAGCTTCAATCCTACAGTCCCCTGATTGGTCTCAACCCTTTGAGATCATGTGCAATGCATCTGATTTCACTGTAGGAGCGATACTTGGGCAGAAAATTGATGGGAAACCCATGGTCATCTACTACGCTAGCAAGACACTTGACGAGGCTCAGTGTAATTACACAGTTACTAAGAAAGAGCTGTTAGCCGTAGTATTTGCCTTAGAAAAGTTTAGATCATATCTTCTGGGTTCTTGTGTCATCATTTACTCTGATCACATAGTTGTGAGGCATCTCCTTGCAAAGAAGGACACAAAACCTTGATTAATCCATTGGATCTTGCTGTTGCAAGAGTTTGACCTCGAGATTCGTGACAAAGCGGGAAAATAGAATGTGGCAACTGATCACTTGTCTTGCCTTCCTTCTAATGCTATCGACCCTTCCAGACTCATTACGGAACATTTTCCTGATGAGCACCTCCTGACTATCAGTACAGGACTTCCATGATTTGCTGATCTAGTAAACTACCTGGGATCACATCAGATCCCGTCCGATTGGCCAAAGGCCAAGAAGGACAAATTACTTTTCGATGCCAAGTATTACTTCTGGGAAGACCTGTATCTTTTCCGCATCGGTGCTGATCAAATAATTCGACGATGTGTCTCGGGAGCGAAAATTCAGGACATATTGTCCTTCTGCCATGACCAGGCATGCGGTGGACACTTCTCAAGTCATAAATCTGCAGCAAAAGTCCTCCAGTGCAGCTTCTATTGGCCCACGATTTTCAAAGACGCATACAATCACTCTAGGGTATGCACTCGTTGCCAGACCTTAGGCAACATGATCCACTATGATATGATGCCCTTGCAGCCGATTCTTGTATGTGAAATCTTCCACGTATGGGGCATTGATTTTATGGGACCCTTTCCTGTTTCGGTCGGCTTTGAGTACATTCTACTTGATGTTGACTACGTGTCCAAATGGATCGAAGTCATTCCGACTCAAACCAATGATCATAAGGTGGTTATCAAATTCATTCATCAAAACATCTTTTTGCGGTTTAGGATTCCACGTGCTATAATCTCTAATGGAGGGACCCATTTCACTAATGCTCAGTTTAAGTCACTGATGACCAAATACGGGGTATCACACCGAATCTCTACTTCTTACCACCCCCAAACTAATGGTCTAGCTGAGCTATCAAATCGGGAGATCAAGAAAATCCTCCAGGTTACTGTTCGACCTGACAGGAAAGACTGGTCATCCCGACTCTTGGAAGCTTTCTTGGCTTATAGGATCGCCCATAAAACCCAATTAGGTATGCCTCCCTTCAGATTGGTGTACGAAAGGCATGTCACCTCCCCGTCGAATTGGAGCACAAAGCCTATTGGGCAGTATGGACTTGAAACCTAGATCTTTCTAAGGCAGGAACCCACAGAAAGCTTCAAATGAGCGAGATCGATGAATTACGCCACGATGCGTATGAGAACTCACGAATTTACACATAGCGGGTTAAAGCCTTTCACGACAAGCACATATCCAGAAAGATCTTTCACCCTGGTCAAAAAGTCCTACTCTTTGATGCCAAGCTAAAGCTATTCCTAGGAAAACTCAGATCAAAATGGATCGGACCTTACCTCATCCGACGAATCTTTGGAAATGGAGCCATCGAGATCAGTCCACTCAGCTACGATTTAGAACCTTTCATCGTGAACGGTCAGAGACTCAAACTGTTCATTGACCTTACCGATACAAATTTGGTTGAGGTATCCTTTACCCTCCATTCTCCATGAGCTCATTACGCCCAGCCGATGGCGTAAAACTCAGCGCTTAACGGAAGGCAACTCGTCATTTTTAAAAAACCTGAAACCTTTCTTAACATTCCTATGCTGAATTCATATTGCACTTTAGGGTTCATCCATTAGAACAACCGACCCCACCTCAGGTACCCATACCCGAGTTTGAAATTGTCCGCAACAGTCACCTCAACCCATTTTCCCACCCATAACCTGTTCTAATGAATGATCTAAGCTGAACTCGAACTCACCTAATTTACAATGGGGACATTGCAAATCGTTAGCATGGGGGGGTATGAAAGTGCAAAATGCCTTGAAAATCATCTTACAAGAAAAGGTTTCAACAAAAAAATCACATATCACAAAAATACCAAAAAAAAATGAAAAAAAATTCTTGAAAAAGAACAAAAAAATTCTGAGGGGAGAGAAAAATGTTGAGGCCATACAAATCTTGAGGAGAAAAAGGGGAAAAGTGAAAAATGTCAAAAAAGGAGCACATGCTGAAAAGAAAAAGAAAAATTCATTAATAAGAAATTAAGGGATTAACTGAGTTCTAGACCATATCAAGAAAAAGACAGAAAAAAAGTGCTAAGGAAACATAGAAAGAGATTAGTAGGAACGTTGATCTTAGGCCTCTTGGGGTATCCTCCTAGGCTTAAAAATTCAAGTATCCGCTAAGATCTGGATAATCCTCAAGAGGTTGGGGAAAATGCGAAGCTTAAGTATTAGGTCTAAGGCTTAGAGAGTATTCGGCCTCATTAACTGACCTCTGGTTTGCGGGACTCGGTAACCTAATCACCCCAATCCACACAGTCTGGTTCAGTGCGCATAAGTATCAAAATCACGCAAATGCGTTTAAACTGTTCTGAAAAAGGCGCCTAGATTAGGAGCGGTCGATCAACATAAGTTGATTTGGACGAGTTTCCGATGTGGAGAGGTGGAAAATTCCCCTCGAAGATGCGCAATAACATATCGTCTCCTCGGTGCTTGTCTCCTAGGATAATTTACATATCCTACCGGGGGCATGTAAGCACCCTGCGCTCATTCAAACGTTATGGGTGGCATTATCACGAAATATCAATTGCTAGGGTCTGGATTTAGCTATAGAACATCATGGGCAGGATTATCTCAAAATCTCGAAAGCTAGGGTTATGGGGGTTGCCATGGGCGGTGCTATCTCGAAGCATCGATTGCCAAGGACCCTTCGAGGATTGATGATGGGGACTAGGAATCCGATACAGACCATGTTGAGAAGCCAATTCGAAGCTAGAAATAAAAAGAAAAGAGAGAGAAAACTATCCAAACAAAGAAAATTCTTCTGTCTCTCTCTTACAAAAAATGCATTGTAAACTAAACCAAGGCTAAAATATGCTATAAGCACGGGTGCTTTAACCGCGGAGTCCAACGAACCTTAAGATAGTTCTTGTGGGCCTTAAAAACCTTCGTGGCGGATTGAGGCTAGAACTGGTCAGGTCCAGATCTTGGTTGGTATTTGAGTACCTCTAGGCCTATTATTGGCATTCTAACATAATCTACAGAAAAAAAGCACACATCACGATTTTGAACATCAAAGGAACTCAGGTTTAGAATCAAAGTTAAAACCTTAAAATTTTGCTAAGGGACTAGTAAAAGTTAGGCATGGGGATATGATGGGAACACCATCATAAACCCTAACTAACTTATTTTGACCCAATGAAGAGAATAAAAGCTCCTACATAACCAACTGGAGGTCATAATTCACTGAATAACCTTTCTGAGAGAAAAGCAAGAAATAAGTGGTAAAACTGTAATTTTACCATTTCAGTACGCCAACAAGTTTTCTCAACGGTTAAACATAGGTTAAAAGATCTTAACAAGATAAAAAGTGAGTTGGATTTGATAGAAAAGAGTTTGTGTGGACCCTGTGAATTAATGACTTCTTGAAATCCTAAAAATAGACCCACTTGATTAAACAAGGTTCTGGTTAGGATAGAATTCACTTAAACCCTCTAAAAGTCATAGAAAAATATTCTCTAGGGTTTAGAACCTTTAAATTGGCCATTGGAACCTATTTTGACCTAGAATGGGGTCTCAGACAGATATTTACCCTAAATTGGGTTTTTACATAAATTTTCCAGTCAAACGTGATCAAAACAAAAATCCAACTTCACCGTTGGATTCCTTAGGTCCAAATTAGGTTTGTACCAAAATTTGGACCTAAGGGGAACTCATCTTGACCCACTTTGCAAATGGGTCCAACCTGATTACATTTGTACCCCTATCTTTCAAAAACCTTTGCAAAAGCCCCCCTTGCTTCATCGTTCTTTGCAATTAGGTTCCTCAGCCATTATAGTGAAGGAATCTTACTTCGGCGAACTTTAGAAGGTGATTTCTCCTTGATTTCTCAGAGAATCCCCTTCAAAATTGAAAGGGAGATTCTCTGAGAAAATCTCTCCAATCTGAACTCATCCATGATCATAGATTCTTTCCCAATCTCTCATGCAAATGCATGAGAGATTTGGGTCTCTTTTGAGTTGCCAACTCTAACGACCCTGCCTTGCTTGGAAGCTTAGCTTCGAAGCACAAAACCGACCTCCAGAGGTCTATTTAAGGACTCCCAGATCCAACCGACTCCTCCAAGCTTGAAATCGATCGCAAATCCCCTTAATTTCTTCTCTTCTCATCCAGCTGACTCGCTCATCAAGCTCCTGTGACCTTCCCTGATCTCCTTCGTTGCTTGACCACAATACCGATGGTAGGTTCTTCTTCCTTACGTTCGTCCGTGTCGCGCAGCACCCACCGATGCCCCTGTCTCCCCTTCGTCCTCGCCGACCGTCCCTCTCTGAGCACCTTCGTCTCCAGCGTCGGCAATACACGCCCGATGCCATCTCTGTCTCCCTTTCGTCTCTTCACCTCCTAGATAAGTCCCTTTCACCCTCTACATTCTTTTCCTCTCTTTATTTCCCTAAATCGACTACTACCGCACTCCACCACTATCATCGCCTTCACTTCCGGCCACCAACTCCGACGAGATCGCTCCACCACCACAGACCACCCCCCTCCTCACCGACAAGTCCATAAGCATCGCCTCGACTCCTTGATCACAACCCTTCATTCCATTCACTCCGTCGACCACCCAAAAGCACCCCCGAACACACCCACACATACGCACACAGTGTACCCTAGGCACACTCACATAGGCGTTCCCTTGCCACGCCGACCACCACTGCACATTCGCCGTGCCTCAGTGAAGCTTCCTGAATGTTCTGACGTAGCCGTGAGGCCCTCTTGGTGATTTCAGGTGGTAGGTGTCATCCGCCATTGAAGCGAAGCTCGAAGCTTGCTTACAGTCGCTCCTGGCTTCGTTAGCTCCAGGCCCGTGTCCTAGATTGCATGGAACACTCTTGCGCACGACTCCAGGCGTTCAATTCCAGTCTAGGGCAGTGGCAGTTGTTGCAATTGAAGGAACACCTTTGCCGCAGGCGCGCACGAAGAAGGTGGAAAGATAGTCCCACCTTGGAACTGGATAAGGCGCAATACCCGCATAAATTGATTTCTTGCCATAGCCTTGTCACCTCCAAATCACGGGGTGAGGTCCCTCTCACTCGAAGAAAATCATGCATTATGTGAAAGGATCAAATTAAGCTTAGGAATTTTTATTCCCATGCATTTCATTAGCTTGTGCATTTTCTTTATGCAGGATTCTTATAGGGAGGCCATATTATGAATTACATCTCCAAAGAAATTCCATTCTCCGATTGACCTTCCTCATAAATTAACCCCTTCCCATTGTGAGTTAGAACACTGATACTTTCCTACATCCTCCTCCCCGGTGCCAACTCCCTTTCCATTTTGAAAACCCAATCACCGATGACCCTTTCCCCAATCCCCTCCTCAACTCACGCACCCTATTTTTAGCAATCCCCATCATACAAATAGTGGGGAGACACACTCTAGCACTCACTTTCTTGGCCCCATAGACCACCTTCGATGAGAAAAGAATCATTGCTACCACCCCTCATCTTGATGGAGCACCGCCGTGCACATGAGGCGCCACCTACTGCTCCCTCGGGTGTACAGCTCTGCACTGCCTCAACTACGACTTCCCACAATGCCTTTCCGCCCTTGCCAATCCACATGTTGACAGCACGTGGATCACCACACCGCGTACTCGACACCACGATTCCCATCGATCGCCATCATTCCTTCGGCCACATTTTCTTAAATCCTCTCTGATCGCAAGTGCGTACCCTCCTCTTCTACCACACCACCACCACGTCGTTCCAAAGTGTCACCAATGCTTTTCTTCTCCTCCTCCTTCTCCTTCTACTCCTTTGTTGTTTGCAACTCATGAAGAACCCAAAGCAACCACCGTTCTCCCTCGCCTTGTGCAGCCACCTTGGGTCCTCTTCTTCTTCACGAACAACATTGGAACGCTCCCCTCGAGCCCGCCAACCTCCGGCCAGCCAACTCCAGCCACCTTGGCCCTTGCCGTTTTTGCCATCAGAGTCCTCCTCTACCACACCACCGTCGACCGCCACGCTGCTGGTCGATGCCTCCTCGCGTGCCCATGCTGGCCTCCCTCTAATCCCCTGTTTTGGCACAATAAACTGTCTGCTAGTTTTGTTTGACATTTTTGGATTGCAAGATACTATTGCATTATTTTTCTTCTTTATTTATTACCTCTCTCTCTCTCTCTCTCTCGGCTACTGTCCCACTCACAGAAACTCTATCTTGCCTTTGCAACATGATTTATAAAATATTTGTACATGCCATGATTTTTTTTTGTGAGTTTATTAGATTTATTCTTCCTAAATGATATCACTTAACCAACATGATTAGATTAAATTGATTTTTATTTGGGAGGTTTGCCATCACCTTAAAAAATATGACAACATGTCATTATTTTATTCTTATTTTAACCAAGTGAAAATCACTCGATCAGTGGCCGATCACTTAAAAGAACTTATCCCAATCTATATACTCGGCCACCTATACCATTTTCTTCACCCTTGGGTCAACCTTAGATGGGCTAGATTTATAGCTCTAAACCCAACCCTAACCCTGTCCTATAATCCCTGAACTCCACACCAACTATAAGGACCAATCCCACCCATCCATATCATGATCAAGGGTCACCACTTAACCCATATGACCAGCCACACTAGAATATTCTAGGCTAGTCTAGTGGCTGGCCAACTAAGCACAACCATACACCCTTAGATGACCATCCAATGGCCTTAATTATTCCCTAAGTGTTGGCCTATCCTAAACCTTTAGATCTAGATCCTATGGCCCTCATTAAGTTTCCATCTCTATAAAAACATATCTACACCCAATTCTTAGGTTTCATTAATTCCTCTACCATCTCTACATACACCTTCTCTACCATCAAATCCAAATTGAGTAAAATAACTTGCAACGAATTCTTGATCAAGACACCTTTCTCTAAAAAAACTTTGAAACTTTTGAGGCACAACAATTACTAATTCACGCAAAAAACTAACTAGGCGGTGATGCTCTCCTACATCCTCCTCTCTGGTGCCAACTCCCTTTCCATTTTGAAAACCTAATCACCGATGACCCTTTCCCCAATCGCCTCCTCAACTCACGCATCCTATTTTAGCAATCCCCATCGTACAAATTGGGGGGGAGATGGACACTTTGGTACTCAGTTTCTTGGCCCCATAGACCACCTTCGACGAGAAGAGCATCATTGCTATCGCCCCTTGTAAGGGCCTCAATTTTTAATTTACTTAATGGGCTAATTAAAGTCATAATTGATTGCTTAATGATGGATCAAGGGCTTTTGGAACCTAAAGTTGGTAATGGTAACCTTGGAAATAAGTAACCCCTTTAAGTTATTAATAAAAGGTTAAGTAAAAAAAGTTGAGGGGCAGCTTGTAAAGGAACTAAACTTGATAGCCTTTCTTAGAACCCAAGTATTTGGGTGTAGGGGTCTTGGTGCAATTTATCTAGGCCATATAAATATGAGAACAAATTAACAATTAAAAAATAAAGACATTTGCTTCCTCCTCAAGCCTCTTTTCTTCTTCCCACTAGTGCAACACCTTCTCCAAACCTCCTCCTCATCCACCCATTGTTGACCAGCCTTCCTCGTTGGCCGCTATCGCCGAAGAGGGCATCATTGTTGCTGCTGCTAGCGTGGAAAGAAGAGGAGAAATGGCTTATCTTTAAAGGTAGGGATTTCCTCTCTTGAATACCTCCTTTTGGTTCCTATGATTAGGAATTTAAGGGGACTATTTTGGATGTAAGATCAATGTTTGCATGTGGTTTTATGTCATATGTTATGTTTTCATGCCTTGGTGGGTAGATAAGTGGTAATGTGATTTTTATTGTTAGGGTTGCCATAATGTTTAGTGAGGGGTTGTTTAGGTTTAATATGGTCCTTATGCATGTTGGAACTCATAATCAAGGTTCCATAATTTTTAGACTTAGTGTGTTGGCAACTGTTTATCATTAGCAATTAGCGGATAGTAATTTCCGGTGTATTCGAAGGTAGCAGAAAGTTTGGATTTTTGTTGTTTGTTGAGTGTGGTATTGTCCGAAGTGTGGATGGTGTGAAGTGGAAAGATTGGGTGGATTGGGTTAAGTAAGAATACATTGCTTATTATTCCTTATTGTGTTTGCTGAGGATGTTTGGTTGAAGGAATAGAAGAATTACTTGTTCGGTGTTGGAATGTGGTTATCCTGGGTTAAGAGGGGGGACCCCAATGCAACTGTTTCTGATAGCTTGTTTGAAGGGTTCTTCTTCCCTTGGTGTCATATATGTTATCCTCATGACTTTTTTTTAAAAAAATATGTTATTCGCATGAGGCTAGCACTAGTCTGGTTATGTCTAAGACTGTTGGCTCATTACAAGAGCCTTACTATTTAAGGAAGTTGATGTTAAGATTGGCGCGCTTCTAGTCTTGTCATTTTATTTTGATGCATAAGTTGGAAATCAGATACTTAATGCTGGTTACATTCCACAGTCTTGGTTGTTGATCTTCTTTGTTGTGATGCTTGTTTTATTCTAATGATAGATTTGTCAAGATACGGCAACAGATACTAAAACTAAATGATTACTATTTCTTTAGCTCTCTCTATTTGTTTTCTTCAATGTGTTTATATCTTGTTGGCAACAGAAGTATCACTAGCCTATAACCAAGTGTCATGGATTAGTATACATATATATTTACCCTTGCTTTATGATGTATTTGTTTTATAGTAACTAATTTTAAATTAGTATGGGCATGAACTAGTTGGAAATTCAGAAATCAACTACTACATAAATATAGTGTCTACATTATGTGAGTGAAGGGGGGTGTATGTTTCTCATTTAGCATTTTGAAAATGATGCTAATCAATTGACATCACTCTGTGGTCTACCTAGAATTATTGATATTATAAGGCAATTTTATTGGGATAATGCTGAGCCTTGATTAGCTTTTGGAGCTAATCCTCTTTTACATCCAACAACTGGACAAGAAATTGTAGAGAGGCCATCAGCTATAGAAACTCATAAGATCTGCCTCCTATTAAGCCTTTTAGAAATGAGTTTAAAGAAGAAGGTTGATTCATCTGTTGTAAAATCTTTGATTGTGTTATGTTGAGAAAAGCCAAGATATGGTCTGTATAGAGGATGTACTGCAAATGGTGATGCTTCATTTGTCTCAGAGCTCTCTTTTGGTTTCTTTTCTAGAGCAAGTTAATTTGCTAGGTGGTTGCCACATTTTCATAAATCTTCATCAGAGGTATATAATGATTTTGAGAATTGATGCTTGGTTAGAGTAACTTGCTACGGTTCATAATTTTTATCTTGTAAGTGACCATATTTCCTTCAATGACTAAATGCATTTTTACTTAATTTTATTCTCACAAAGGAAATCTTTTGATTAATATGCCTTAGTGCTTGTGTCTAAGTGGTGATAAATGCCCACTTACTTAAATGATCTTTGCAGGCAAGATTGTTAGCAATAATAATTTTGCTTTTGGTCATACTATCACTTAAACTAATGGTCTAACAAGAGCACAAATTGATTATTTTGCTTTGAGATGAAGAGATTGATTGTGCTGTAAGGATTGCAAAATTATTCTAGGGATGGAAAATTGACATTCAGAACTGGGTACTAGATGCACCTAATACCGATACTAGTCACCAGTATTGGTACTAGTTGGATTAGCATCGGCTAATAAGGGCTTTAAACCTGTACTGAAGGCACCCAATATCGACACTGGTGATGGGAACACCATCATGAGTCTTAACTAACTCATTTTGACCTAATGAAGAAAATAAAAGCTCCTACATAGCCAACTGAAGATCCTAATTCACTACATAATCGTTCTAAGAGAAAAATAAGAAACTAGGGGTAAAACTGTAATTTTACCAATGTAGTGCAACCATGGGTTTTCTCAAGGGCTAAACAAAGGTCAAATGGTCCTAACAAGATAAAAAGTGGGTTAGATTTGACAGAAAAGGGTTTGTGTGTGTCATGTGAATTAAATGACTTCTTGAAATCCTAAAATAGACCCACTTGATTAACCAAGGTTCTGGTTAGGATAAAATTCACTTAAACTCTCTAAAAATCATAGAAAAATATTCTCTAGGGTTTAGAACCTTTAATTTGACCATTAAAACCCATCTTGACCTAGAATGGGGTCTCAGATAGATATTTACCCTAAATTGAGTTTTTAAATAAATTTCCTAATCAAACATGATCAAACCTAAAATTCAACTTCACCATTGGATTCCTTAGGTCTAAATTAGGTTTATACCAAAATTTGAACCCAAGTTGAGTTTACCTTGACCTAGTTTGAAAAAAGGTCCAGCCTAATTACATTTGTACCCCTATCTTTCAAAAACCCTTACAAACTGCCCCCTAACTTCATCATTTTCGTAATTAGGTCCATCCGCCATTATAGTGGAGGAATCCTACTCCGGCGAGCTTTGGAAGGAGGTTTCTCCTTGATTGCTTAGAGAATCCCTTCCAAAATTGGAAGGGAGATTCTCTGAGAAAATCCCTTTAATTTGAACCCATCTTTGATCCCAAATTCTTTCCCAATCTCTCATGCAAACGCATGTGAGACATGGATATCCTAATGGATTCCTTCTTCGGTGAGCTTTCCTTGCTTGGGAAGCTTGCCTCCCAAGACCTAATCGACCTTCAGGGCTCTATTTAAAGAAGCCCAGATTGCCTCGACTCCTCCAAGCTTGAATTCGACTGGAGACCCTCTTAAATTCTTCTCTCCTCCTCTAGCCGATTCGCTCTTCAAGCTCCAACGACCTTCCTGATGAGAACCTCATCATGAGCCCTAACTAGCTCATTTTGACCTGAGAAAGTAAACAAAAGCTCCTACATAACCTAAAGGAAGGTTTAATTCAAGGGATTACTGTTTTTGGAAGGAAACATGAACTAAAGGGTAAAACTGCAATTTTACCATTGCAGTACATCAATGGGATTTCTCAGGGGCTAAACATAGGTTAATTGGACTTAATAAGAGGAAAAGTGAGATTGTTCAGTCAGAAAAGAGTTATTATGAGATTTAAGAATTAAATGACATTCTGTAATCCTAAAAGAAATCCACTTAATTTCACAAGGTTCTGATCAGAATAAAAATTAACTAAACCCTCTAAAATTCATGAAAAAATATCCCCTAGGGTTTAAAACCTTCAATTTGACCTTTGGAATCTATTTTGACCTAGATAGGGGTCCTACCTCAGTATTTAACCTAATTTAGGTTTTTGTGCAAAATGTCAAGTCAAACTTGGTCAAACCTAAAATCCAACTTCACCATTGGATTCCTTAGGTCCAAATTAGGTTTGTACCAAAATTTGGGTCTAAGGGAAGGTCATTTTGACCAACTTTGCAAAATGGTCCACCCAATTACATTCTGACCCATAACTTTTAAAAACCATTGTGCAGAGCCCCCTAACTTCCTTGCCACCCTTACATTCAGGTCCCTCCGCCATTACAGCGGAGGAATCCCACTCCGGTGAGGATTTGAGGAGGATATCTCCTCGAATCCTCAGAGATCTCCTCCCAGATTTGGAAGGGAGATTCTCTGAGGATTTCTCCATCGTTTGAACAAGATTTCCAGATCTGATTTACACCAAATATCTCGTGCGAACGCTCGAGAGATTTTGGTGTCTTGTGCACCTTACTTCTCCGGTGAGATCTTTGCG
Organism: Thalassia testudinum; assembly: GCA_037157565.1. Taxonomy (NCBI): domain Eukaryota; kingdom Viridiplantae; phylum Streptophyta; class Magnoliopsida; order Alismatales; family Hydrocharitaceae; genus Thalassia; species Thalassia testudinum. The sequence continues at coordinate 41,285,986 of JAZHRO010000015.1, read as the reverse complement.
CTTGAAGGCTTGCCTTCCAAGCACAAAGGGTTCGGCCAGCAGCTATAAAAGGATCCCTGGTCCTTAACTCATCTTCCAAGCTTGATTTGGCTGCAGATACCCTCTCAATTTCCTCCTTCCTAATCTTCGATCAACTACTTTCAAGCTTCGGTGATCTCTCCTCCCTCCTCTCATTGCTTTCCCACCATACCAGTGGCAGAGTTATCTTTGTCTCGTTCTTCTGTGTTGCACCGCACCAACGCACGTCTCTCCGACCTCCTCCTCGTCGCCGTCATCCTCACCTCAGGGCTTTCTTCCCCGACGATGGCACATATGCGCCGCTCGTCTCCTTTGCCTCCCCTTCGTCCCAATACCCGCAGATAAGTTCCTCTCGTCCCACTCCTCATTTTCCCTCACTTAATTTCAGGAAACATCCCTCGACTGCCACTGTCCACCTTCATCTCCCTCATCTCTGGCTGATCCCTGGTGAGGCGACTTTGCCACTCCCCCACTCCACACACCTTGCCACTGACCTCATCACCTTCGCCATCACTCACTGATCATCTTCCACCCCTTCACCAACTGCCACACACGCCCTACACTTCCACCGAACACACGCACCTTCACAGTCACAGTCCGAACTAGGCATGCACGCTTAGGCCATTCTACACCACGCCAACCCCTGCCTCACCTTCGCCGTGACACGGTGAAGCCTTCCCCGTTGTTTGACAGGGCTGCAAGGCCGTCTTTGTGTCGTGTAGGTCTAAGCCCCCTTCCGCCATTAATGCTGAAGCAAGCAAACTTACAAAGAGCTCCAAGCCATGCGCTCCAGGCATAAGAGCTCCAGGCAATGCGCGTTGAGTGTGCGAACGTATCCAGCTTGAGAGTAGACTTCGCGAGACTCCCAGCTGCTCCAATTGCGTGGACTTCCTTCCTTGGGGTGCCAGCAGAAGCAGGTGGGACTTTTAGTCCAACCTCGTAAACTTAGGGGTGAGTGGTGTTACTTAAATTGTTTTTCTGTTTCTATCTCTTCGCCTCAAGTGACATGGGGTGAGGTCCCTCTCCCTCACACACTCACACCTCGTCCGCGATCCCTGCCCCCGCGAACCTGGCACCCGACTCGATTACCTAGCACTCCTTGCGCACTACACCACGCTGGTGCATCTGGACCTGAGCACGCGAAACCCGACTCGATTACCTGGCTCTGGGAGAGTGTACCTAAGAGAAAAATAGAGAGAGAGAGAGATGCGAGGAGGGTAGGGGTAGGTTTTGCTCCTGTGTGCGTGCACAGGGAAGAAGAAGAGGAAGCTAAGGGTGCAGCCGCAGCCAAAGCTAAAGAGGAAGAAGAGGAGCGGCTGAAGAAGAAGACTAAAGGCAAAGGAAAGAAGAAGAAGAAGGAGGCAGCTGCTGAAGGCAGGACTTGAAGGCAAAGGAAGCCAAAAGCTAAGGACTTAGCCACAGAAGGCAAGGGCTGAAGAAAGAAAGAAGAAGGAGCAGCCAAGCAGAGACAGAAGAAGAAAGAAGAAGAAGAAGACAAGGAAAGCCAAAGAACAAAAGGAGAAAGAAGAAGAAAAGCAAAAGAAGAAGGAAGAAGTGTAGCCATAGAGAAAGAGAAAGAAGAGAGAAAGAGAAGGAAAAATCAGAAGAACAAGCCGTGCACTATAGCAGAAACATTTAAGACATCTGAATTTACATCAGACGTCCAATTTTTTGAGCTTATCTCTACATTGACATTATTTTTACTTCTTAATTTTGATTGGATTGATCATTGCCTTTTATTAAATTGAGAGTTGTGATCTTAAGTTTTTGAATACCCAATTGCTCCCCGTGTTCGACCTCGGATACCTTGGTTTTCAAGTAATAAATTCTTATTTGTTTTCGTGGCAATTTCATTTATACTGCAACGAACATCTTTTAAAAACACGATCTCACCTCGTCAACACTTCCCTACTCTCCCTCATCATCTGACCACAATACTCATGGCAGACTCTTCCTCCTTGCTTTCGTCCGCGTCACGCAGCACCCGCCGACACTCCTGCCCCCTTCATCCTCGCCGACCGTCTCTCTCTGAGCACCTTTGTCTTTGATGTCGGTAGTACGTGTCCGATGCCATCTTTGTCTCCCCTTCATCCACTATCACCCCAGATAAGTTCCTTGACTTCCCCTCTTAATTTTCAAACACTCACCACTTCGTTTCGACCGCTAATTCGCCTAACCGTCCTCTGTCTCCCACCTCACCGGCGCACCTTCGGCGAGCTCGCACAGCCATTACACCACCAATCTGGCCGCCATCCATCCCTACACCTCCACCTTGTCCCAGAGAGCAAAAGCCCTCTGGTCTTTGGGGCCATTATCCTCTCCACTGCACCCCCGAACACACGCACTCTAACATGCACATTCTGAGGTCATTAGACTTCCTCGCTCTGCCAATCACCTCCACACCACCACAGTTATGTTTGTCATCATCCAGCGACACTTTTGAATGCTTTTAACAGGGTCGAAAGATCATCTTTTGAGCTTCAGGTTTTGAGCATTATTTGCCATTGTTGAAGCAGTTTCGAGTAAGCTTGAGTTGCATTCTTGAGGTCTCATCCCCTAGCGTAGGTATCAGGTGACGTGGATGCATCAGGAGAGCATCTTCAGCTGATCAACTTAAACACTTGACTAACATCGAATGTGAATTGACCACGAGAGCTTTATAGCAGCAGTAGGCAAAGAAGGGACTCACATAGTCACACATCGTGGATTTTGAAGCAGCTACAGTGATATAAGAGTAAAAAGTATCTAAGGCTTATCGCCTTCGAGTCACTGGGGTCAGGTCCCTACCGCGCCCCTTGCACACGTAGTGGCCCATGCGCTCGCCCTCGCCCGTGCTCACGCCCCACGGGATTGGGTCTGATCCGATTACCCGGGTACCTGGGTCTTGTCTGAAGAGAGAGGATGAGAGATTGTATGGGGGAAGGGGGAGGGTTTTGCTGTTGAAGACATTGGCATACACTTAGCCAATTTGAGAAGTTCCCCTCCCCTGAGTAAAGAAGGAAAAAGAAGAGAAGAGGAAGTAGCAGAGAAAGAAGAGAAAGATAGAGTTAAAGAAAGAAGAGGAGTAGAAGCAGAAGAAGGGAGAAAGAAGAGGAGCCATAGAAGAGAAGCAGAGAAAGAAGAAATCAGAAGGGAAGAGCACTGTAGCATCAGATGTTTAAGTTGTCTGATTTACAAATCAGACGTCCAATTTGAGTTTAATTCACATTCATATACATTGAGTTCCTTAGTTGATATTGTAGGAGTATTTGGTGATCTAAATCACCATTTTACTCCCACCTTTTTGCACTTTGATCTTGTTATTATTGCAAATCCTTTTACTTTGAATTGTAATCTTGATTTCTAGATACCAATTTGCTCCCTATGTTCGACCTCGGACTTCAGATTCGAGTAATAAAATTATATTTGTTTTGAATGCTTTTCAGCTATATTACAATACAATACTTTTAAATACTGATTCAGTGCTCCAAACAACTGGTGACCAGTATCGGTACTGGATGAGTTCAGTGAACATGACAATGGGTGCCCAATACCAGTACTAGTGCTTACCGATACTTATGTTAGTATCGGTATTGGTGCTCAGTACCGATACTGGCTGGATGACTTGGAAAGGTGTGGTAGGTGCTTAGTGCTGGTACCGATGTTCAGCATCGGTACAAGCTGGTATTATGGCAAATTGTACTAGGGTTGCCTAGTACCATTACTAAAGTCAAGTACTGGCACTGGCTGGCCTAGTTAAGGCTGTATTGTAGGTGCCTGATCTCGATGCTAGAGCTTAGTACTGGTATTGGCACACTGTGGCCTGGTTGGGACAATGGGTGCCTGGCACAGATGCCTATGACTAGGATCGGTACTAGTGTGCATGTTCCATCTTGCTTGAACTCCAAGAAGAAGATTAAAAGTTTTAATTGAATCTAGCTAAGGATTGAATCCAAAATGTTGAACCTGTAATGACTCGGTTATATTCTAATAAATGAAATGCTTGGATGCTAAGGTCTTAAGTAAGACCCTAGGTGATCCTCTAGGTCTCTAGGGTTTTGTTCTGGACATGGAACCCAATGAAATTAAATGATAATAGGTTGATTAGCTGAGCTCGTAAGGCTACACCCTTGGACTTTGTGAACCATGGCTTCACTGCTCGGGTTAAAGGACTTGAGTTGTTACAGTAGTTGGAGCTACCAAAGAATCTGCCTTAGAACTTGGAAGGTTCCTTGGTTCGGTGACAAGCCTTGGGCTGTCATCGATATTTGGTACTTGAATGTACCCGAATTCAACTCGTTGCGGAGGTACTCATGGCTTTAGTTTCTGTAGACACCTGCATGTGCATCAGGGGTTGCCAGGGGTACGTGGTACTTGTAGCTAGAGGCTCACTTGGCACCCCTATGTACGGAATTTGCCGAGGTACCTGATGGATTTGTTGAGATCCGGTCCAATGGCGGATTGGGAGGGCAGAATTGGAGACTGCTCTCCTACGGGGAGCCAATCATGGTTGGAGCATTGGTGTGGCTCGATAATTCTAGCCAATCCTACGATGATGATTTGGTTTATCTATGATTGGTCCTTGTTGGACATGAATCAAGCTTGCTCTTCGTGGTCGCAAGATATAGGCTTAGGTAGCTCCCAAGAGGCCTAACTTTTCTAGCTGAGGTCAGTAGCGTTCTTGATATGTCGAGGATGGTCACACCTTTCTAGAGGATCAATAGACTTGGTAGCCTCCCCCTGGCCAAGGCGAGACTATCAAGCTAGAATCCAAAGGAAAGATGCATCTCAATATCCTCTAGTAGGGAGGGATGATTCCTAGAATTTGATCACCGAGGTGAGTGAAAGAATAGATTTCGTAATGCTAAATAAAAGGAAATGGGGCAACCTGATTAATGGATTGGACCATGGTGATTGGTAAGGTTAATCCGATTTGGGAGTCTAAATATGGGGTGTTGAGTTTGGGGTAGGGATCTAGTCGATGAGTGAAATGTATACTACCCTATGTTTTTGGATTGTGATACAATAGTTGTCTGTTCTCTACCGTGTCAATTGACTCATCCCTACTTTGTAACATATTTTCAGGTTGTTGCCATCGCAAGTCGTTGACGAGTGAGAATCTTGTTATTGTGTAGAATTTGTCACGTGTTGCTGATATGGATTTTTATGCGATTTGTTAAAGTAGGTTTTTGAATCGTTGCAATGTGCAAAATCGATCGACTTTTAAAATTTATAACCTAGATATGGTGAGTATCTAGGGCCATCCAAGGATGCCAATTTGTTAGTCAAATAGTTCTTTGCCTTTCCTACTCAAATTGACACTTGTATTTTTTGTATTTTAATTTTGTGAATTTTTAGGGTTTTGAAATAATCGGGGCACAAAAAGATGAGTTGACTATGCGTGAGTAAAATGAAATCTACCTTTCTAAACTCACCCTAGGCAAGTATGCCTAGGTAATTAGAAAGAAGTGATGCACTAAAGCTACTAGAAAAACCTAGAATTTAAAGCACATAAAAAGAGATGGAAGCTAGATATGGAAAAGCACTTTGAATTTAAAATGTAGTTGAAATTACAAGGTACTTGGGGAGCTTAATTATGTGAATGGCACCACACAATTAATCCCCAAGTAGAGGAATGCTTAAACTACTACAGACAAAGATGACAGAAAAGAGGTAAAGTAAGAAGCTTCTCTCAAAATGCATAAGGTATCCTCGCTCCAGACTCATCAGCTCTTGGGCTTGAAGAGGATCCTCCTTTCTCCTTGAATGCTTCTCCTCTCAAGGTGGATGCCCTCCACCTTAGCTCCTCCCTGCTTGGTCGTCTTCCTGAGGTGGTGTGCTCCTTGGCATGGAGCCAAGGATGAAAATAGCGAAGGTGAACACCAGAGAGAAAAGGGTGTTCCCTTTGATCGCCTTCCTTTCTCCTCCTCCTTGGATGGCTACTATGGTTAGACTATAGGAGGAATTTGTGCTTAGCCAAGGATGGTTCAAATGAGGTGGTGGGATGGGTTACTTATACGGTAGGATGGTGGTGGATGTCATGGATGTGTTATGTAGATTCTTCCCTACCAGGAGGGGGTGACGTAATAAATTGTGGAATTGAAAATAAACCAATCTCACAAAAATCAATCGCACAAGGTACACAAATATTTTTGGGTGGAAACCCAAACTGAGTGAAAACCACCACCTAACCTTCTCGAGTTAGGATTTTCCGATCAACCAAGTTGATCAAATCCACTAAACGAATCACTTTAAACGAGGGTGATTCAACCTCAATTACAACCACGCTACAAGTGCGAGGGTAGCGTTCCTCAACCCCTTCTCTTCACGAGAAGGATTTTGTCCCACGAAGGAGACGAGAATTCGCAAAGCGAATACCCAACCAAATAACAAAGATAAAACAACAAGTATAGTCCTATAGAGCCAACAAAGATTTAAACTTAGCTTCTATAGGAATTAGGAAACTCCCCTTTGCAAGGAGTGCGTCGAATCGATGATGCGGGTGCGTGAGCCATGCGACGGCGCAACGTCGCTCTCGTGAACTACGGCGGGAGAGCGGGTGCGTAAAGGCTTGATGCTCTCAAGATGTAGAACTTGAGCTTGGAGAGCAAGAGATTCTCTAGGACACAAAAGAGTAGAAAGTATGTTGCTTGGGTGTGTCTTGGTGTATCTAGGTGTGTCTTGGTGTGTGTTGTGTGCAAGAGGTTCCTCTCTATTTATAGAGGCCTTAGGAAAGCTTTGGAAGGCTTTGGAAAGCTTTCATAGCCATTGGGAGCAAAGCCCAAGAGAATCAGGCTGAAATCAGGAACAATGATTGCACTGGCATGTTTATCAGATGTCTGATCTTGGCATCAGACGTCTGGGAAGCCAGTTTAAGACGTCTAAAAATAAGGTCAGACGTCTGATTTTAGGCGGGTTTCTTCCTGACATGAATCAGATCTAAACAGGGTTCTAGTGCAAGTCCATCAGACGACATATAGGACGTCTGGCACTATGTCCGGACGTCTGGAAACCTACTTTTTCGTGGGAATGGATTTCCAAGAGTTGCAACGGCTAGAAAATCTCTGAGAAGAGATTTTGGGTTAGCCGAGGCAAAACGATCATTTATCAGACGTCTAGAAAGGCTTAAGGATGTCTGATAAGGCTCTAACGGTCAAATTCTTCAGTGTTTGTTAAGCCAGCCAACGGTCCACGAATTGGACGTCTGGCAAGTCCATCAGACGTCTTCTAAGATGTCTGGACTAAGGTCTGGACGTCTGATTTCATCAGACAGAGCTAACAAGTCCAGCCTAAATGTTATCAGACATCTGAATCAACAGTCAGATGTCTTAAAACACATTATCAGACATCTGATTTTGGAATTAGACGTCTGAAAATGCTGTTTGAATCCTATATTGGTTTTCTAAGTTTTCTACAGAAAACCTAAGTATCCTAGGGTTGTGACGGTGTTCCTAGGACTACTGTTAGGGTACTTTGAGGCTCTTTAACATGATGTTCTAAGGAACAAAAAGAGTAAGGAAATAAAGACAAAAGTACATGAAAGAAATAAATAGAATTCTATCCTATTCTTCTTGTCCTTCCATCTTCAATCTATCGCTCCTCGCGAATCTCCTCTGTTCTCCATCAAGCTCCTCCAATCCATCCTGGATGCGAGCTCGAACTCCGTCTAATCACGTCTCCATTTGCAATTTGCCTGAAATTTAAGACTCCAAGTGCAAATGTTAAATGACACGTGTTTTGTTATCATCAAAATAAACGATCGCGGTGCTCTAGCACCAACATGTTATACTGCTAGGATGGAGTTTTGGTTGGTGGTTGAAAGATCCATGGTGGAGAATGAGTGGTGCCATCCTAAAGGGTGTAAAGGGGGAAGTTATAGTGGTGATGGCATCTCTTGGTAGATGTCTACCATGAAGGGTTGCCATGGGTTTTTGGCGCCAAGGGGGAGCCTTCTAGAAGGCTGAATGTTGGCACCAAAATGGATGGATGGGATGGCCTCTTGATGGTGATTGGATGGTGGAGATGGAGGGTGGTGTGGATGGCTTATGAAGATGGTGGTTATGGGCATTCTTGGTCCCATTTGAAGAGGTGCTATGGGGGTAGAATTGGCGCCAAGTGAAGGGGTGTGCAAGGGGGTAGGTTTGGTTCCAATAGGTGGTGGTTGTAGGCCATGGTGGATGGCCTTTAAGGCGTGGATGTATGGCCTTCATGGCACCATTTATGAAGGGGTGCCAAGGAGATGTTTTGGTGCCGTTTTGAAGGGATGCCTTTGGAGGTAGTTTAGGAGCCAAAACAAGGAGGATTTGGTGGTGGTTTAAGTGCAAGTGGACGACCATTAAGGTGGAGAGGGAGTAGGGTAGGAGCAGGAGTAGTGAAGGAGCTAGCTAAGTTAGCTAGTAGTTTAGCTAAGTAGAGGAAGTGCTGGAAGGAGCTTCCTTAAGCTGACATGAGCTGCCCTAGAGGTTAATGATGTTGATGAAGAGTTGCTAGTGAGCTCTACAACTAACTTAGCTAGCTGAGCTACTAAGTAGAGTTCAGTAGAGCTATCTTGAGCTAGTCATATCCCTTCTGTAGCTGAAAGGAGCTAGGCCTAGCTAAGGTGAGCTAGGATCCAGCTACTGGAGCTTCTATCTTCACACTTGTTCCTTGTGCCTTCCACACTGCCATGGTTTCTATGCTTTCCAAAGCACTCATCCTTGTCAATCAAATGATATCTACATAAGATAATGTAAAATAAATGCTAATGCATGCTCTAAACCCTAAATGCAAATGCATGCTAAATGTAATGAGATAATGCAATGCAATTGACAAAACCCTAGGAAATCGATGTGAATGGATATTAAGGATGATGATAAACTAGTGTTTATCACACCCTCATGCTTATCCTTTTGCTAGTCTCTTAGCAAAAATTTGTGATTGCACCAGATTATTTCTTAAGAAAACATCTTTTTGTGTTTTAAGGAAAAAGCTCAAGATGGGACCTTGGTTGATTTTTGGTTAAAGCAGGTACGAGGTTTATTAAAGATAAAACATCAGGACTCAACTTTGGATTAAAAGATTAGACAAATTAGGACACTGTATCCTTTGAGAATTCACTACTTAACTCCTTTTAAATTCAAATATCCCGAAATTATTTTTTCTATCAGGATTTCCCTCTCTCATGAACTCGATCTATAATTCACAAGTTTATGAAAATTCAGGTGTCAATGCTTGTGATGAGCCAACATTTTTGAGAAGGATAAATTTATACGGTCGTGTTTTTTTTTTATTATTATTCTCCCATGCTTATCCTTAGCTTAGTCCTACTACAGATGTGTCGGGATCATCATTCTCGTTACAATCCTCGAGGGGGCTCTGGTATTAGCACTTCGAGATAGTACTATCCATGACACACCCTAGGAGCTCACAACCCCAAAACACAATGCGGTGTAAAGGGGTGCTCCAAGCGAACTTAGACTCTTGCTTCGATGCTATGGGTAGAGCACTGTCCAAGACACCTAAGTCGCAAAAATGCACCTTAATGCTCCATCTAAAGATATGAAATATAGATATAGAGCAGCGTTGAGGCGTTAACATGTTGACATTACGTCCTCAAAGGAGGTATTTTTCCTCCATCTCGGTGGTGGGAACTCAAACCAATCATCTGTCTCGATCTTTCACCAAGGTCTTATAGGGAGTTTTTTAATTATTTAGATGTTTTTGGGTTAGGGCTTGTGTTGTCTTGTGTGTGAAATTTTTGGCACCAGGTTTTCAAAAGAAAAGCAAACTTTTGGATTGAGAACCAAGTCAAGTACTATCCAGGTTGTTAAACAAATTCAGGTTACTTGAATCATTATGTGTTAGGATGGAATTCTTTATAGGATACCTCATCGACTCTAGGTTTATAGATGTGAAACATCTAACAAATGAATCTACGGCTTTGCTCTTAGTTATGATTAAACCCCCGATGTACCTAATTTGAATTAAGGTTCAACTGTTGGTCCTTTCTTTTACTAACAGTCCTCAAAACATTTTTTTTAGAAGGCATGCAAAAAGAATGCAAATACAATGCAGAAGATGTGATGCGATGCAAATGCAAATTTTTTTATGTTTTTAGGTTTTGGAAAATGATGAAATACCTACCAAAATGGAAAGTATCTCCTGATGAGAGGCTCATCATGGCTTCTAATTACCTCTAATTAACTAGTCTTCCTAGTTAATTATCTAGGAATATAGAAATATAAAGAAAAAAAACACTTAAAAATTAAATATCCAAAAAATTTAAAAAAAAAACCAAAATTAAAAAAATAAAAAATACCATAAAAATTTGAAATATTTTGGAAAATTCATAAAAATTGGAAATTTTATAAAACATAAAAATATACAAATATAAAAATTTGAAAATTACAAAATTATAAAAAGAATAAAGGGGTTCTATATCTAGAATAAAGAAAAGAAGAAAAAGAAGATATATAAAGGAATATTTATACTTATTTATATTAGTAATTAAGAGCTTAATTTTTCTTTTAGGTTAGAAACCAAAAATAAAAATAAATATATATTGTAAATAATATTTTATAAGAGCATTAAATCCTTATTTAGATTTTTACTTATAACATTTTTTTAGAACACACTTTTGTTTGCGAAATTTTAAACGAGATTTTATTTAAGCTAGAATCTTAAACTCTAAGGATTTGTTTTTCTATTCTTTACCCTGAAATAAAGTAACTAAAGTGTATTAAGTTCAAAACTTAAATTTTGGAATTAAATTGTAACTCCTTAATCAATTAGACTAAGTAATCCTTTTGCTTTTTGAACATTTGTTTTTATCATCAAGTTAAGTGAAAAGGTCAGATATTTAGAATTAATTAAGTACAGAGTTAGTAGAATCTTAGTCTTCAAGTCTATCAGGCTATAGTTAGCTTAATCAACTAAGGACATTCGGCTAAACTTGGAGAGTTGTCTTGACAGATCCTATAGGAGGAAACTAAAAGTTTAAAGGACCTGAGAGTGAATGGCTTTACTGTTCAAGCTCTGGTTTGAGAGCTAAGTAACCTAAGCGTCCAAAATTCACACACAGAGTTGTCTTGTTGGCATCTGAGACCGCGAAAATACAGAGGTTAAGAGATCGATTCTAAATCCTCTTTAGTCCAAGGATTTCCGTGGGGCGGCTCTTGAAAGGGTGAAGGATGTGCCACTCACCTAGAAAAAGGATTTGGAGTATAATGTTAGTAAGAAAAATGAGAAGGGGGAGAAAAATAAAGAAAGAAATAAAAATAAAATAAAACACCCTGCAGTTAAGTACCTCGTTACAAATGGCTACTTATGCAGTTTTTCCATCAAATAAAGCATCTCGATACAAATGGATGCTACCCTTCCTTCCATCAAATAAAAGAACACCTTGCTACATATGGGTGTTCTATCCTATAGAAAAAGTTGAAAAAAAAATATGGAGAAAAAAATTAAGAATAAGAGACCCAGTGGTCCACCGGGGAGATATACATAAAAAGTGTTGACCTCGGGATAAAAAATTGGTGAGGAGAAAGCAACCAAACCTGAGTAAGGCCAAGCCAAAAGCTTGAATTGGAATAACCTGGATTGGAAATTGATGTCTTAAGATTTGGATTTTTGCAAATTTGGATGCCTTTAGGACAATTCTCTTCACAAGCACGAATGCTTTCAAATCATAGCTACTAAACCTTTGTATTGGCTAGTGAAGCTTAAGATATCAGGTTTTGAGGACTTGCAGTTGAGACCTAAAGGAGAAAGATTGACAAAACCCTAGGTCTAGAAGTCTGTCCTTTGTGCTGTAGACTGACAAATTAGGGTTTTACTACTCTAAGTTTGGTTAATAATGAGTATCTGGCTAATATGCTAAAACTTCAATTGATAAAAATCAGATTTCATTAACTTAAGGATTAACTTAAGTCTATTGAGTTTTTGAGTTAAAATTTAATTTCCAACTCTTAAACTTTGTTTTCTTAAAACACATTGAATTCTGAGTTTCTAGGGTTTAGAATGATTACAAAGAATAAGTGGTTTTTGGGATTCTAATTTTTTGATAAAATTCCTGTTAAAAGCTCTATTTTTAAAAGAGTGTGTTTTGAGAAGTTGTTTGAGTCATAAGTCTAAGTAAGGAGATTTTCACAGAATGCTCTGTATATTTATGGATACTTATTTATATATACATAAAATCTAAAAAATGAATATTCAAAAATTCTGACCTAAGCATTCCTGTACTTAGTTTCTATTTATATTAATTTAAACCCAAGTTTTAAAATCATCACATTTCTAGTTAATTTTTCTAGGGACTAGCAAAACTTTGGCTTGCGGGTATGATGAGAGGCTCATCATGGCTTCTAATTATCCCTAATTAACTAGTCTTCCTAGTTAATTAGCTAGGAATACATAAATATATGGGTTAATTATAGAATAAGGGATAAAACATTAAAGGATCTTAAAATAAGTTAAAAATGCTATATTATTAAGCCAATTAATATTATTAATAATTTAATTAATAAATGGACTTGAAATATCATCAGCAATTTACCTATTAATGCATTAATTAACTTAAGTATAACTTATACCTAAGTATGTAATAACTTAAGTAACTTTACTTAATTAAATAAATTAAGCTAAAAAGGTCAAGAACATAAATCCAAGGTTTAAATATATTATTTGTCTTATTTATAATCATATATAAAAAGTTGAAAAAGATTTAAATTAAAATAAACCTTGAAAACCTTAGTTTACGTTTTAGTCCCTAAGTTTTATTTCAATCGAGTCCTTATCCTTCACTTAGGTCCTTAGTTTTAATTACAGACAGGTCCCTGAAACATCTTCTTCCTCTTCATTTCTTCTTTAGCCTCTTCGACGGCTAACGACAGGAAGTTTCCATACCCGCCGATCACCGTCCATCCGACGTCTGCCCTTTCCTGCCGAGTTCTTGGAGCTTGCGCTCACCATCCTCTTTTCATCCATCAGTCTGGATGATGCTTGAATCCTATTTAGGGCTTGAAGTTAACCTCACAAGCATTGGAGAAGACGTCGGTGGTTACTTCACTCCTAGACCTCTTTTCGTCTAGATTCACCCTCCTCCTCAGCCGCCGCAACCTATAAATACCCCTCCACCTCTCCGATTTCAAGGGGTTAGCTCCCTTCCCTCTTCCCCTCACTGAGCTAGCAGATAGGCTATTCACTCCAATTTCGGAGACCTTCCTCCACTTCCTCCGTCTTCCTCTGTTCATCTTCACTTGCTCCTGATCTCCGCCGTCGTTCGCTGAGTCCTCTGACACAGTGCTGACATCGGGCTTCACCTTTACGCTTCGCCTACACCCGCCGGACTTCTTCCTCCTCCCTCTGATTTCCTCCTCCGTTAAGATCCTTCGATGGAGATCCTTTGGCCCCTTCGTCCAGGTAACAGTAGGTTAGGTAAGTAGTTTAATTAGAGTAGTTAATTAGAGTAGGTTAGTTAGATTTAATGCTTGATTTTCCATTGTCTTCCTCAGCTCCGGTGAGCTCTTTGAGCTTGACTGGAGCACTCTTTTGTCTTTTAATTTCATCGAGCATCTTCCTTAATCTTCCATGATCATTTCTAACAGTTTAATTCCCTGATTTGAACACCTAATCGCTTAATCCATCTCCACCTTCACTAGCTGCTTCCGCTGTCCATGGCGGAAGTATTTGAGGCTAATTCATCTCCACTAGGGCCCTCCATCACTTAACCATCATCTAAGAGCCCTAATCCTCACTTTAATTGGATTAATAATCACCTATAATTAAAACACCTAAAATACATTCAACCTCTTGAGCTCGCTGACAATGGCGGCTCAAGAGGAGTGTATCCACCTAATTAATCACCTATTCACCTTCGCCACACTCCACTGACATGATCTCTCCACTTAATTGAGTGAGAGAACATGTCCTGAGTTCTATCAAACTCAGATTTCACTCACTGTGAATTCAATGCTTATCTTTCAGTATGATTAATAATTAAATGAATTAAAATGTTCTTGAGGTTCCTTGTAACCTCAGAAAACTTTTCAGATCAACTATGGCTTGTTTTGATGATGTTTACTATCTTTTAGCCATTATCTGAACTCACCGGAGCTTCGGTGAGCTCCGATGAGTCAAGATGCACTCTTCAGCCTACAGAATTCCCTGAGATGCTCCAGATCAGATCACTTATTTGAGGTTCAATGATCATTCTGCAACATTTTATTCGAAGTTTTAAGACCTGGAGCAAGATCGAGACTTATGTCTTCTCCAACTCCGGCAGAGTTGGAGAAGTCTGTCCAATATGGATAAGCATAATTTTAAAGCTTTAGAAGCATCAGATGGATGCCCTAATGTCAAATTTGAAGATCTTTCATTCAGATAGGCCTTAGTTTATTCTATCGAACAAACTACTTGTAGAGCCCAGGTGACAGACCTGAAACCCTAGGTTTCTAGGTCAAAACTTCCTTTTGAGACCCTGAATCCATTCTTGAGATCAGGTAGAGATGATTTGAAGTGTTAATTGCATTTGTGAATGCCTTATGATGAAAGTCAAATTTTGAGGTTCAGTGGTCAAAATTTGGTCTGATCTGATGAATTAGGTTTCAATTCAAGAAATTGATGAGTTTAAATTATTTCTGGGATGATTTTAGATAGTTTTGATTTAATTTAAATGAGTTTTAGTCAAGGTTTTATTAGAATCCAACTTCTGTTCAGTTTGGGTTCATTTGAACCCAATACTAACTTTAGTGCTTTTCTGATGAGATTTCAACGTAAACACTACCTAGATAGACTCCTAACAACCTTCAGAGATTGTTGAATTAGATACAGCTGATCTTAAGCTATTTGTGAAGCTTTTCAGAGCTTAATTTGAAGCTCTGAAGCTCTGCTTGAAGCTTTTGAGTTTCTCCACTGTCCTGAAGCTTTCCTGAACCTCCTTTCTTCACCTTTAGGAGCAGAATTAGCTCTTGAACCTCTTCAAAACCTCATCTGAGGTCAAAGACCCTGTCTGCAAGTCCTTAGACCTGTGTTGGTCATCTGCAGGCCAAAATGACAGTGTCATCCACCAATCTTCGTCCCTCAAATCAAAGGGTGAAATCTATCCTTAGCATCAAATTGATGCTGCAATCATGTAGAACTACTCTAGAGCTTTCCAACGAGTTATAGTTTGCTCGATTTGGAGCTCTAAGCTGGCTTGTGCCTCCAGCCAAAGTTTGGTTTGGAAGGGATAAGAATAGTCCCATATCGGTAAGGAAAGAGCACGTGACATGGGATAAAAGTAAAAAGTGTTATAAGCCGTTTGGTCGTCAACGCAGGGTGCATAAAGAGCATGTGTGTGTGTGGGTGAGTGCGGTGCACGTGCTTGGGTGTGTGTGCGCCTGTGGGTGTGCGAATGTGGGCCCGTGAGCGGGCGTGTGCATGTGGGACTAGGAGGTCAGAGATTGTGCATATGTGATGATTGAACTGGAAAATAAACCAAATGTAATGAACCAGGCTTGGACCCTGTAGGGTCTGGTCCCACCCTGAGAGGAGTGCTATGTATCCCCGACTGATCCAAGCCGCCAACCATAAAATCAAATTTTTGGTTCAGTTCAAATGCACAGTTGAAGAATAAAAAGGAAAAGAAAGAGAAGAGAAGAGGATATTAGACTTAAGGAATTCAGGAGAAGAAGAGAAGAGCTCGAGAAAGCTTAAGAAAAAAAAATAAAGAAGAAAGATAAAGATAGAGAGAGGGAAAGTGATGGCAGAAGAACAAAAGAGAAAGAATGAAAGCTGAAGAGATAAGAAGACAAATAAAAGGAAAATCAAAGTTTTAGACGTCTGATAATTCAAGCTCATTTTTTTTAAGGTGCCCAATTTTTGTATTTTACTTTAATATAATTTCTTTAGAGTTTAATTGATAAATAAGGCATTTGTATTTAATTGCAATTCTTTTTCTTGCCTTAAATCCTTTGTAAATGACAAGAAATTAATAAAAATAAATATGTTTACTTGTTTTTAATAATTGATCTCATGTGTAAATATGTTTGTCTTATGGAATGTTGCATTTTTTTAATTAAATATCTTTTGTGCAAGATTCATGATCTTAAAGTATTATAATTATAACTCTAATTGATTAAGTAAGTAGTAATTAATGCTTAGGAATAAATGGTGAATTAAATTAAGTTATACCTCCCAGTGAATGACCTGGACTCAACTAGTTAAAAAAGAATTAAAAATCTAAAATGTTAGGTTAGCTTGACCCTATACTACTCAATTAACATTAATTCAAGTTAACCTAAGTTACTTTCTCCTGGGTTAATTACTTTTAGGAGGACTCATGTTTAAGGTTTGCAAGTCCTCTTGCAAAAGAAAAAGAGTAGGAGAAGGTACCTCCTGAGATAGAAGAAGTCAGGATGGAGGCGAATTTTTGCAGAACCTGAAAAAGAAAATGAAAGCGAGAAAGAAAATGTTGCTGGGTTACCTCCCAACCAGTGCTGTCTTTAACACCATTTAGCTCGACGTGAAGCGATGCACAGAAGATGGTCAATCATGTAGATAGTTGGACATTTGAATGCCCTCCAAAATGAAATCTTCCTCATGGTCCTCAGAAAGATAAGTAGAAGGAAGAGGACTAAAATGAGCTTAAACAATGGAAAAAGTACTCTACTCTGGCCAGGGTTTTAGATCAGGGTGGAGGCCATACTCGGGGGGCTCAAGTGGTAGGTCCAAGGGAAAGGGAGTGGGAGAAAAGTTAGTAGTATGAAGGGTGGGTGAAGTTAGCATGGGAGGGTGAGGTGAAATTAGAGTAGGTGGGTTTGCTGATGAGTCAGGAAGAGGTTTTGATTGAAGGCAAGTCTCCAAGTCATTGATGTTGCCAACCACTAATTCAGAGTCAGAATCTTCGAAGAAATTGTGGTCAGGAAAAGAATCCACAAGCATTATTTCCTCCATCAAATTAGATATTTCAGTGTCTGAGTACTCAAAGAAATCATCATCATGGAATGTCCTGGAGGATTTGAAAATATCTAGAGTAATTGTTTGACCAATGCAAGTAATGCCCATTTTACCAGTGTGGCAATTAATATTTGCTTTCATGGTGGTAAAAAAGGGTCTTCCAAGGATGATAGGGGCATTGATCAGAGTCTCAAGTACCTCAATGTCAAGGATCAGAAAGTCAACTGGGAAGACAGTTTTGGACCTTAACAAGAGCATCGACAATCCCCCTAGGTTTGATTGAAGATTGGTTTGCTAACTATAAAGTGACCTCAATAGGATTAAGATCACTGATCTTAAATTCCTCAAATAATATAGTAGGGATGATATTGACAGAGACACCAAGATAAAGAAGGGCGCGGTTAAATGTAGTGTCATCAATAATCACAGAAATTAAAGGCGCGGTCGAGTCTTTCATCTTAGGAGGCAACTTGCTTTGGGTGGCAGACTTTACTGTCTCCAAAAGATGTACCTTTCCTAGGTTTTTGGTTTGTCTTTTTGAAGTACAAATATCTTTCAAAAACTTGGCATAGGAAGGTATATATTTGATTACATCAAGGAGAGGAATGTTGATCTGAACTTGCCCAAATAATTCCATGAGTTCCTCAGTTGTGTGCTCAGATTTCTTTCTTTTGGGGTTGGTGGATTGTAGAGCTTGGGGAAAAGGGATCGGAGTTTTTCCTTGAAGATCTTCTTTTTCTTCTTAGGTAAGGGTGGGATGAGAGTCAACCTGCAAAGGTATAGGGTGGGTTTCATCAGTTTGGTGGAAAGGCCTAGGATCTGTAGTTGTTTTCCTACTCCTCAATTGTACTGCATTGGCAGTATGGTTGTTCCTGGGAGAAGGTTGGGGGCTTAACGTTGAGGGAAACCTGGTGGGTGCTGGGTTAATAGGAGGCTAAAGGTTGTGATTCTAATTCCTGCCTTGGTAGTGGTTCCTCTGGTTAGGGTTGGGCATGGGTTGGGAAGGTAGATTTCCTATAGGTTTTTGGGTCAAAGTAACCCCAATCTGATTGTGGTGATTTGTAACAACACGAGTTACCTCTGACATTTGACTTTGCATCCCTTGTAGGGTTTTCATAACCTGGGCATTAATGTCATCTTGGGATGGCCCAGGTTGGTAAAAAGTCTAATTCTGCCCATATCCTCCAAATTGGTTTTGTTTTCGGGAGGGAACTAGATTGGTCCAAGAGTGAGTCGGGTAGTTCCTTCGATTTGAGTTGGAGGGATTTCTAAAGTATTCCTGGAGGGAGAAAATATTCTCAGTGGTTGGGTTGGGATTTAGATAACTGTAAGTCCCAGCTAAACCATGTGAAGCCTTAGAAAAATATTTATACTCAGTAGGGACAGCATTAATATAATGCAAGTATTCTCTCTTAAGAATGTTAGGTGGGGTTAGATGTGGAGCCTGGTTGGGTGTGGTAAGTCTTTCCTCAATCTTCTTTTGATTCAATTGCATCTGGTCGAGTCGCTGGGTGATCATTTGAAGGTCATCTTGGGTAATAGGGATGGATTGAGTGCCTATTTCATGAACACCAAATTGTGGGTTGGTAGTTCTTCCAAAGGTGTTCATGGAAGCATGGTTAAATGAGTTCTCACTCATTTCTTCAAATAACTTATAGGAACTCTTAGCATCCTTGTTAAGGAAGTTGCCGCCACACGAGGAGTCGATGAAATGTCGGAGTTGATCTTTTAATCTATGGTAGAAAATCTGCACGAGCTGTTATAAGGGAACCTCGTGGTGCGGGCAACTTCTTAAGAGATCCTAGAATCGTTCCCAAGCATCATGTAAAGTCTCAGCAGGTTTTTGTTGGAAGGTTGTAATAGATCTTCTTAGGGAATTTGTACGACCAATGGGGAAGAATTTTTTAAGGAAAGCACTTTTGAGCTATGGTCAAGTGTTAATAGGTTTTCTAATGTTTTTGAACCAATAAGCAGCCTTGTCTTTGAGAGAGCGGAAATAACTGCATCAACCATAAGTCCTCTCGCACATCCTTGCACAAACAACCCATTCTCGCACTCCAAGTCCTTGCATAAACAACCCCTTCTCGCACATTGCGAGAATGGGTTGTTTGTGCAAGGACTTGGAGTTCCTCAAGATGGCTGAATGGATCTTCCCTAGGAAGGTCGTGAAAATGCTTAATGAGGTTCAGAATCACTAGTTTTATTTCAAAGTCCCCTTTTGGTATGACTACCCCTGGTATGTCCTCATAATTGGAAGGATCATAAAAATCCTTAAGAGGAATGACAGGTTGTTGAGGGGTGGCGGGTTTTGCTCTTGGTTGGCTAGGTTCGTGATAGTCCTAGTCAACTGTTGTTGGTTTTCCTAAAGTAAGCTAGTTGCTCAACCATCATAAATAAGGGATTTTAAGGGGGGCCTTGGTTTTGATCTTGTGGAAACTTAGGTAATTCCAGGCTAGGAAGGTTAGGAATGGGAATGTCAAAATCTAGGTTAGCTGATGGATTTTGTATAGTGGTGTTGGGGTCGGGTTGAGAGGTGGAAGTAGAATTGGACCTATTTTGAGGATTTTCTATTTTTGTAGATGAATGGAAATGAGAGGAAGGTCTTTTTGTACGGGGATGATAAATGGCAATTTATCATCATCTTTAATATTCATTCACATCTAGTTCCTAAGGTTTTGTTAACTGCATTGCATTATCTTATTGCATTTAGCATACATTTGCATTTAGGGTTTACAGCATGCATTAGCATTTATTTTACATTATCTTATGTAGTTACCATATGATTGTCAAGGGTGAACGCTTTGGAAATCATCAAAGCCCTAGCAGCATGGAAGGCACAAGGAACAAGTGTGAACACAGCTTGGGAAAGCTTCTTCTAGCTCCTTCTCTACTTAGCTAAGCTACTAGCTAGCTTAGCTAGCTCCTCCACTACTCCAGCTCCTACCCTACTCCCTCTCCACCTTAATGGCTATCTACCTACATTAAAACTACTAACCATTGGCACCTAAAATGCACTCCTTGGCACCCTTTCACATGGGGCCAAGGAAGCTTCCTAACCACCATCCAAGCCACCCTCCTTAGAACCGTTCCACATGGCGCCAAGGAAGCTTCCTAACCACCCTCCTTGGCACCCTTTCACATGGTGCCAAGGAAGCTTCCTACCACCATCCAAGCCACCCTCATTAACACCCTTTCACATGGCGCTAAGGAAGCTTCCTAACCACCATCCATACTAGCCTATAAAAAGACCCCCCATCCTACCATTCAAACCATCCTTGGCAAGCAACAATTCTTCCTATCAAACACCTATAACCACCATACATCCCACACCCAATAAAGGAGAGAAGAAGATTAAGGGAGTAACCTAATCGCTCCCCTGTTGCCTTCTTCCTCTTCTCTCTCCTTCCTTGTGCCATGCCAAGGAGCAAGCTTCCATCTAGGGAGGATGGCCAGGCAGGAGGAAAGAAGGGTGGAGGACATCCACCTTTGAGAGGAGCAACTCAAGAAGCTAGAAGGAAGTCTTCTTCAAGTTTGGGAGCCACCATTCTTGGAGCGAAGGCTACCTCAACTACTCGGAAGAATTTTCTGCCGTTCATTTTGTTGCATTTTAATTCCTGTTAAGCATTCATCTACCTAGGGATTAACTAAGTCGAACCTCTGCTTAGTTGAGCTCCTTATGTACTTTGTAAACATTTCTTCTTAATAGCAAAGTGCCTTTTATCATTCTTGAATTTTCAATTTCAAGTAGCAACTTTATTTATTTTAGTGCATAATATCTCTCTTCTAATTACCCTTGGCGCACTTGCCTAAGGTGAGCTTAGAAGAGAAGACTTCTCTTGTCACTTAGGTTCTAGTTAGGCGTAGTTTCTTTAGCGTAGTTCTATCTTTGATTTTGTATCTCGCTTATTTCTAAACATAAAAATTTACAAAAATCAAAATACAAAAAGAAGTATTATTTTGAGAGGCGAGAGGGAGAATCTCTTATTTGACTAACAAATTAGCCTCCTTGGACAACCTTAGATACCACCACTATTTAGGAATATAAATTTAAAAGCTGATCGATTTTGCGTGTTGCAACGACATTAAAACCCCCATTTATAAAATTGTGCAAATCTCGCATCGCTTTTTGGAAAAATGCTCCTTAATGCTCTGTCTAAAGATATGAAATATAGCTTTAAAGCAGCGCTGAGGCGGTAACATGTTGACATCATGTCCTCAAAGGAAGTATTTTTTCTTCTCGACGATAGGAACTCAAACTAATCATCTATCTCGGTCTTTTACTCAGATTTTGCAGGAGTTTTTTAATTATTTAGATGTTTTTGGGCTTGGGTAGTGTTGGCTTTGTGTGTGAAATGTTTGACACCAGGTTTTCAAAAGAAAAGCAAATTTTTGGATTGAGAGCTAAGTCAGGTACTATCTCGGTTGCTAAACAAAGTTGGGTTACTTGAATTATCAAGTGTTAGGATGGAATTCTTTGTAGGATACTTGATCTAGTATAGGTTTCAAGACTTGAAATGTCTAAAAATGAATCCGCAGCTTTGTCCTTAGTTTGTTAATGATTAAACCCCAGGTGTACCTAATTTGAATTAAAGTTCAACCATTGGTCCTTTCTTTTACTAAAAATTCTCAAAACATTTTTTTAGAAGTTATGTAAATAGAGTGCATATGTAGATGTAGATGATGCAGATGCAAAATATTTTAATATTTTTAGGTTTTGAAAAATAATGAAATGCCTAAAAAAATTGAAAGTACCCCCCATGCTTAAGGTTTGCAAGTACCTTGTGAAAGAAAAAGAGTAGGAGAAGATATCACCTGAAAGAGGAAGTCAGGATAGAGGTGAAGTTTTGCAGAACCTGAAAAAGAAAAAGAAAGTGGAAAGGAAGATGTTGCTGGGTTACCTCCCAACCAGTGTTGTCTTTAATGCCATTTAGCCGGGTGTGAAGTGATGAACGGAAGATGGTCAATCGTGAAGAGAGTTAGACACGTGAATGCCTTGTAAAATGCAATCTTCCTCTTGGTCCCCTGAAAAGAAAATGGTGGAAGTAGGGTGACTAAAATGATTGTGAAAAATGGAAGAAATACCTGAGTTTGGCTAAGGTTTCAAATCAAGAAGAAGGCCATGCTCAGGGGGATCAAATGGTAGGTCCAGGGGAAAGGCACAGGGGGAAAAGTTAGTGAGATGAAGGGTGGGTGAAGTTAGGGTGGGAGGTTGAATTGAAGTTAGAGTGGGCGGGTGAGGTGAAATTAGAGTGGGCGGGTCTGGTGAGTAGCCAAGAATTTCCTAGAGGATTTGAAAATATCTAGAGTAATTGTTTGGCTCGTGCAAGTGATATCCATTTTACCCTTATGACAATTTATATTTTCTTTCATGGTGGCCAAAAAGGGTTGTCCAAGGATGATAGGGGCATTGATTAGAGATTCGGGTACCTCAATGTCAAAGACTAGAAAATCAACGGCAAAGACAAAGTTCTGAACCTTGACAAGGACATCCTCGACAAGCCCCTGAGGTTGATCGCAGATCGGTCAGCTAATTGTAAAACAACCACGACAGGCTTGAGATCACCGATCTTAAATTTCATCGAATAGAACTGTGGGGATGATATTGACTAAGGCATCGAGATCGAGAAGGGAGCGGTTAAATGTAGTATCATCAATAATAATAGAAATCAAAGGCATGCCCGGGTCTTTCATCTTAGGAGGTAGCTTGCTCTATATGACAGAGCTTACTATCTCCGAAAGATGCACTCTTCCTATGTTTTTTTTTTGCCTTTTTAGAGTACAGATATCCTTCAAAAACTTAGCATACGTAGGGATATATTTGATTGCATCTAGGAGAGAGATGTTGATCTGAACTTGCCTAAATAATTCCATGAGCCCCTCATTTGTGGGATCAGATTTTTTTCTTCTATTAATGGTGGAGTGGAGAGCTTAGGGAAAAGGGGTAGGAGTCATGTCGTGATAACCAATTTCTTTTTCTCCTTGAGTGATGGTGTTAGGAGAGTGGACTTGCACTGGGGTAGTGTGGGTTTCATCAGGTTAGTGTGAAGGGTTAGGATCGGTGATTGTTTTCCCATTCCTCAAAGTAATTACATTGGCAGTTTGGTTGTTCCTAGGAGGGGGTTGGGGGGGACTGATGTTGCAGGAAACCTGGTGAGTGCTGTGATGCTAGGTTGATTGGAGGCTGATTAGTATGGTTTTGATTTGAGTGCCTACCCTGTTAGTGATTCCTCTGATTAATAGGGTTGGGTATGGGCTGGGAAGGCAGACGTCCTGTAGGTCTCTAGGTCAGAGTAACCCCAAACTGATCATGGAGAATTGTAACAACACAGGTTACCCTCGACATCTGATTTTGCATCCCCTGCAGGGTTTTCATAACTTGAGCATTGATGTCTTCTTGGGATGGCCAGGTTGATAGAAAGTCTAGTTCTGCCCATAACCTCCAAATTGGTTTTGTTTCTGAGAGGGTACCTGATTGGGCTAGGAGTGAGTTGGGTAATTCCTCCAATTGGAGTTGGAGTTCTAAATTGCTCCTGGAGGGCGAAAATATTCTCACTAGGGTTAGGATTTGGATAACTGTAAGTCCCCGAGGAACCATATAAAGCCTCAGAAAATTGATTATACTCAGCAAGGACAGTATTGAGATAATGAAAGTTCTCTCTCTTTAGAATGTTAGGTGGGGTCAGATGTGGAACCTGTGTGGGTGTAGTAAGTCTTTCCTCGATTTTCTTCTGATTTAATTGCATCTAGTCGAGTCTATGGGAAATCATTTGAAGATCGTCTTGGGTAGCGAGGATTGATTGAGTGCCTATCTCATGAACATTGAACTGCGAGTTCGTTGTTCTGCCAAAGGTGTTCATGGACGCATGGTTAAATGAGTTTTCACTCATTTCTTCAAAAAGATCATAGGCACTCTCAGCATCTTTGTTTACGAAGTTGCCGCCACACGAGGCGTCAATGAAATGTTGAAGTTGATCTTCTGATCCATGGTAGAAGATTTGCATGAGCTACCCTAATGAAATCTCGTGGTGTGGGAAACTTCTTAAAAGATCCTGGAATCTTTCCCAAGAATCATGTAAGGTCTTGCTAAGTTTTTGTTGAAAGGTCGTAATAGATCATCACAGGGAAATAGTACGACCAATGGGGAAGAATTTCTTTAGGAAAGCATTTTTAAGCTAAGGCCAAGCGGTAATAGGTTTGCTGATGGTTCTAAACCAATAAGCGGCCTTATCCTTGAGAGATAATGGAAATAGCCGCATCAATCATAGGTCTTCTCGCACATTGCGGGAATGGGTTGTTTGTGTGAGGAGAGTAAGCTCCTCAAGGTGGCTAAACGGGTCTTCCCTAGGAAGGCCATGGAAGTGCTTAATTAGGTTTAGAACGTCTAGTTTGATTTCAAAGTCCCCCTCTGGAATGACCACCCCTGGTCTATCCTCATAGTTGGAAGGATCATAAAAATCCTTAAGAGGAACGATGGGCTGCTGATGGGGTGGCGGATTTTGCCCTTGGTTGGCTAGGTGATGGAAACACCATCATGAGCCCTCACTAGCTCATTTTGACCTAGAAAAGAGAACAAAAGCTCCTACATAACCAAGTGAAGGGCCTAACACAATGAATAACTGGTTTGAAAGAAAAGTAAGAAACAAAGGGTAAAATTGTAATTTTACCATTGCAGTATAACAACGGGATTTCTCAGGGGCTAAACATAGGTCAAATGGTCTTAACAAGATAAAAAGTGGGTTGGTTCAATTAGAAAAGGGTTAATGTGAAATCTGGGAATTAAATGACTTCTTGTAACCCAAAAACAGACCCACTTAATTTAACAAGGTCATGGTCAGGATAAAATTCAACTAAACCCTCTAAAATTCAGGAAAAAATATCCTCTAGGGTTTAGAACCTTCGATTTGGCCTTTGGAACCTATTTTGACCTAAATAGGGGTCCTAGCCAAATATTTACCCTAAATTGGGTTTTTGTGTAAAATGCCCAATCAAATGTGGTCAAACCTAAAATCCAACTTCACCATTGGATTCCTTAGGTCCAAATTAGGGTTATACCAAAATTTGAACCTAAGGGAAGTTCACCTTTACCTACTTTGCAAAACAGTCCAACCCAATTACTTTTAGACCCCTAACTTTTGAAAACCCTTGCAGACTCCCCCTAGCTTCCTCGTCGTTCTTTTTTAATTAGGTCCCTCCACCATTACAGTGGAGGAATCCTACTCCGACGAGGATTCAAGGGGGATATCTCCATGATTCCTCAGAGAATCCCTCTCAAATTTGAAAGGGAGATTCTCTGAGGAATTCCCGATCATGTGAACCCAATCTCGAGCTCTGATTTCCACCCAATCGCTCATGTGAACGCATGAGAGATTTGGGTATCTCTCAACCTTCCAAGTCCGACGAGGTTGCTGTGCTTGGAAGCCTACCTTCCAAGCACAGGGCCCTCTACCTGCGACTATAAAAGAAACCTTAGATCCTCCCGTTCAGAGCCAACTTG
Source organism: Thalassia testudinum (assembly GCA_037157565.1). NCBI lineage: Eukaryota > Viridiplantae > Streptophyta > Magnoliopsida > Alismatales > Hydrocharitaceae > Thalassia > Thalassia testudinum. The sequence goes on along the minus strand of JAZHRO010000015.1, from coordinate 41,260,584 downwards.
GTTTGGTTGGAGATAACCCCCCAATTTCTTCTCTTCTCCTCCAGCCAAACACCCAGCGAGCTCCAGCAACCTATATCTCCTCTCATTGCTCTGCCACAATACTAGTGGTAGAGTTGCCTCTGCCTCCGTCGTCCGCGTCGTGCCACACCTACGCCCGCACCTATCTCCCTCTCGTCATCGTCGTCCCCCTCTTACTGGGATCTTCGTCTTCGGTGGCGGCAGACACGAGCCGACCGCCATCCTTTATCCTTTCGTCTTTAAATTAGGTCAGGTATTTCCCCCTTTTTATTTCCCAAAACATCCCTCGACGCTCATATACCACCACCATCTTCTCCACCTCTAGCAGACCACCGGTGAGGTGCTCCAGCCATTCCACGCACCCACCCACCTTGCCAGCCACCTCAAAAGCATTGTCCCATCCCACTGATCATTTTCCCCCTCTCCATTGACCGCCACACGCTCCACACATTTCCCCTGAACACACCCAACTCCACGGCCACAGAACGACCTAGGCACGCACGCCTAGGCCGCCCTGTGCCACGCCAACCACCAAGACACCTTCACCGTGCCATGGCGAAGCCTCCTGTGTTTTAATGAGGCCACAAAGCCGTATTGCATGAGTGCAGGTTTAGGTTGTAGCCACCTTTGGAGCGAGCTTGAAGAAGCTTGCAAGCTTCATCTATGGCCTTAAGCATCAAGTTTCCAGGTCCCAGATGTGTAAGCACTCTTCGCGAATCACTCACGCCTAGCAAGTGGAAGCCAAAGCACCTGCAGCCTCTCCAATCAAGTGACGACCTGCTGCAGGTGCGTGTGAGAAGCAGGTGGGACAATTAGTTCCACCTTGGTAGTTTGAGAGAGGGTGAAATGGTATAAGATGAAAAAGTGTCAGGGGCTTATCGCCTCCTGACATAGGGTGAGGTCCCACTCGTCCACCATGCCTCGTCTGCGCCCCACGCTCCACGAACCTGGTATTCTAGTTGACTACTCGTGCACTCCTCGCCCACCACGCACGCCGATGGGCCTAGTCCCGGGCGCGCTGACCCGGCCCATTTACCAGAGAAGGCTCTGGGAGAGTGAGCCTAAGAGAGAAAAGAGAGAGAGTTTGCGGGGGAGGGTAGGGGTAGGTTTTTCTCTTGTAGGGAAGGAAGAAGAAGCTAAGGAGAAGAAGCCGCAGAAGAAGCTAAGGAAGAAGCTAAGGAGAAGGCATGGTTGAAGAGAAGGAAAAAGCTGAAAGGAGGAGGAAGAAGAGATGAAGGCAAGAGCATAGAGAAGAAGATAAAGAAGAAAGAAAGGAGGAAGCCATAGGTGAAGTTGCAGAGAAGAAGAAGAAGAGCTGAAGAGTTGCAGAGAAGTTAAGGAAAGAAGAAGAAGAAAGAAAGAAGAAGGTAGTTGAGGCTCGCAAAGCCACAGCCAGAGTAGAAGAAAGAGAAGAAAGAAGAGAAAGCCAAGGCAAGAAAGAACAGAAGAAGAAAGAAGCCAAAGAAGAGAGAGAGGAACAAGCCAAAGAAAGAAGCAAAAGAAAGAAAAATCAAACACTTTTAAGATGTTTGATTTTATAATTAGACGTCCAATTCTTCCCAAGTTCTCCTTTATATATTTTCTAGCTACATTTTATTATCCATATACTCATGCTTTACATTATGAATTATATTTTGAGTAGTTTTATGTGTTCAAATTGCATCTATTATTGAAATTAGTACGTGAATTTCATTTACTCCCTGTGTTCGACCTCGAACTTAAACTTCGAGTAATAAAATTTATTTGTTTTCAAAGCAATTTCAACTATACTACAATGCACTCATTTTAAACCCGATTTCTCTTTCGACAAACATTTTGGCACCGTTGCCAAGGAGCAACGCGCAATTCATCACTAGTCTTTCCATTATTTTGATTATATTTGAGAACTAACTTGCCCTATTTGTTTTAATGTGATTTTGTGAGGTATTTCACGAGGAGATCTTCCGCGCAAATCAACCACTCCACAGCAGGTAACTGCTCTCTTCTTCCCTAATCCATCTCCTAATCCTGGGAAGACAAAAAGGAAGCAATCAATTATGAATCAAGTGCCTTATTTTATTTAGTAATTATCATTTTTTAAGGCAAAGTTTCCAAATTTGCGAAAGTTTTTCAAATCTTATTGAAGTTGAAGTGATTTCTTGAGATCCTACCCCAAAAAATTCCTGTGCCTATTAGGGAGCACGCTTAATTTCTAAATCTCCGCGGACTACACACTTCTTGTTTGAAGTCCAAAGAGAACTTCTGAAAATCAAAGAGGATTGGAAGTAAAACCAAATTAGGGTTTCTACAGTAGGGTTTTGGAGTGCTAGTTCACACATGCTTACATAAAAGGAAACAAACCCACCCTCATCTATGTACTACCCAAGCCCTTGATTGAAAGGATCTAATTAAGACAAACCATAAAATTAAGCTCTAAAATCACTTGAACCATAAAAACCTTGGACTTAATAACCTGGGAGTCAAATTAGGGTGAATTCTAGGTCTTGACCTAGAATCATTTTGCCATCTTTAGGACATGTTAGGTGAAGTTGACCCCTTGTTGGGTCAACCAACCTTGAAATTAGGTCACAAAATCAAAACATCTAAAGTTCAAGCAGAACCCTAAGCACCTTTGATCTTAAATAAAAGTGATAGACTTAAGAGGTCAATGTCCCAATTCTGGTCTACCTAAAATCTCAGTGACAAGAGAGGTCGGGTGGGGGAAACCCTGTAACCCGTGGGGATGCTCTACTGTGTAGGGGTCTTTGCAGGACTCTCCCTCTCTGGCTGCCCAGGTAATTCTCAAGCTGATGACTTTCCGATCCAGGGGTATCATCTGCCCCGAACCTCCATAGTCATCCAAATATCTTTGGGTGCCTCGATTGAGTCAAAAACACATCCAGTCCCTCATCCCTTCTCTTTAGAGCACACACATAGATTTTTAGTGGGATTCTCTATTCAGAACTAATCACTTCAATCTAAGATCTGAATTCTGATTCTACATCTTGATTCCACCATCTGATCGAAACATGCAACCTAGTTACTTAGGATTACCATTCAAAAAACCTGAGTCACAAAGATCCATGAGAGATAGGATGATTGAGGATGCCCTTGAATTTTATGAAATTGAATACAAAACCTCAACACTAGTAGAAGACATTCAGGTTAGTGTACCAGCAACAACAACTTTCATCATAAACTATGCCCAAGTGTTACTGACAAAAGCCACAAAAGGATCAACTCAAGACATTCTCATAACCTGATACATTGAGATAGAAAAATTGCACTACTTTGAATACCTTCAATGCATGAAAAATCCTGTACTATGGGAACAACACCAAGATGATCTTGAAAAATGGGAAGAGATGATGAGATTATTGAAATAAGTTATCGATCAAAAATACCCGTACATGCCCCAAACAAATGATGAACCATCTTGGAATAGTATTGAGGACCAATCCGATTTCCCAAATTCTGGGTTTGAGGCACAAAGTTATTGTGGATTCCCAACCCAGATGGAGTGCAACATGCCTGATCTTGAATTAGGTTGGGAAGTCCCAATTGCAGGAGAACACGATTTTGAACCAGCCCTAGATCCTGGGTCACCAAGCATAAAATTCTAAGACTCTTGCAATGATGAGATTAGAACTAAACCTCTCGAGGGTATAAATCTCGCCCCTTATTCTAATAAGGTGACCCTCGAAGGTAACTCTGACCTAGATTCTAGAGATTCAACCCATATCATCAACCTAGAATCTGGATCTGAAACTTATTGTGAAGATTACGAGGCCCTGTATGACGAAGATCAAAGTTTCAATGAAGAGTATGATTCTGGGCCTCTATTTGATGAATATCCCTCTCCAACATCCTTAGAGATACAGATTGATTTTTTAGAAGTCATGCCAATCTATGATACAGAAATCGAGGAGTTGGAAGAGTGGGGTTTTGAGTGGATCTTTCCTACAAGCCTAGAACTTGAGCTTAGACCAAATAAGAACACCTTTTCGAGCTCAAAATTTACATATAGGCTAGACCCAAGTCAGGCTGCTAAGTCTACATCATGTGATTTACTCGGTGATGGAACTCTTGATCTCGAATCTCATTTAGAACTTGATTTTCACAAGATCTTCGACAATTGCGAATCTTACCATGATTTTGGAGAACCTCTGTTTCCTGAATACAATGAGCCAATCTACAACCTCAGCTCACATGATTCATTCTCTGACTCCGACTTTGAGGTCCCTGATCCCTAGATCACTAATGTAAATTCGGGTTCCAGTGAGATGGAATCATTTCTTTTCGATCCTCAAGAATCAAAACCAGAAAATGCTGAGAGGGACTGCAACCCAGAGTTCGAATCTTTTCTTGACTCTGATTTCCCGCATCCTATAAACACTCTTCAGGCATTCACTTTTGAATTTGAGAGCTACTATGAGAACTCTCTAAATGAAACCACCTGTAACTCCTTTCTAGAAGTGCCCTCATACACAATTCTTATTGAAGCCACCTCCTCTACATATACAGAACCTATCCAAACCCATTTTCAACCCCGACCAGCAACAGGACTCAATTTTTATTTTGATTCCCCTCTTACTTAGCCGATTGCAGATGATTCGACTCCACATCTGTACCGAGTTTCGGACATTGATCAGATTGAAGACCATGTTCCATCATTTTCTGATCACCCCTGTAGGGTTTCTGCATCATCCACTGATTATTTTATGGATCCCTACTTTGACCAGGCTGATTTGACTCAGCCAAACCTTGAATTTACACTTCCACATCCGTCCGAGCTCCATAGCATATGGTGGGTTCCACATCTCTTGATATACATTTATCAACCCACCAGATTGATTGGGTTTGGGCTGCATCATCAGCTATTGATTTGAACAAGCACTTGGTTGGACCAACTAGGCTCTTGATCAAGGTGCTTGTTCTACAAAACTCCATTGATTTGACCACTCCCTCTCCATCCCATTCCTCGCTCGGTTGAAGGCGTTGAATTTAGCGCTTAATGGGAGGCAACTTGTCATTCCAAAAACCTGAGATTCATCTGATTATGCATATGTACTTCACGTCTACTACACCCTGAGTTCAGTCTTAGAACAGTCGTTCCCACCTCTGGTACACATGCCAGAGTTTGAAATTGTCCGCAACAGTCATTCTTGACCCAGTTGCCCACCTGATAAATCCTATTCTAAGTCCCTGAACCCAACACTGTTTCACACCCTCTATTTACAATGAGGACATTGCAAAACTTAGGCATGGGGTGGTGGTAAAGTGCAAACATACAGAAATCAAGAAAAGTCAGAAGGATTCTCACAAAAAATTCACATATGCCAAAAATACCAAAAAATAGAAAATTGTGAAAAGAACAAAAAAATTGGAGGGAAGAAAATCTTGAGGCCATATAAACATGAGGAAAAGAGCAAAATGTCAAAGGGAGCACAAAATGAAAAGAAAAAGAAAAAAGTGCAAGAAATTAAGATTGGGGCTTAAAAATTCAAGTATCCGTTAAGATTTGGATAGTCCTCAAGAGGTTGGGGAAAATGCGAAGCTTAAGTATTAGGTCTAAGGCTTAGGGAGTATTCGGCCTCGTTAACTGACCTTTGATTTGCGGTATTCGGTAACCTAAGCACCCCAATCCACACATAGTCTAGTTCAGTGCACATAACTATCAAAATCACGCAAAAGTATTTTAATGTTCTGAAAAAAGTTGCCTAGATTAGGAGCGGCCGATCAACACAAGTTGATTTAGATGAGTTCCCGACGCGGAGAGGTTGGAAATTCCCCTCGAAGATGCATAACAACATATCGTCTCCTCGGTGCTTGTCTCCTAGGATATTTACATATCCTACTTGGGGAACATAAGCACCCTACTGGTTCAGATGCCATAGGCGGCATTATCATGAAATGTCGATTAGCAGGGTCTGGATTCCACTACAGAATGCCATGGGCGGGATTATCTCAAAATCTCGAAAGCCAGGGTTCTGGGGTTTGCCATGGCCGGTGTTATCACGAAGCATCGATTGCTAGGGACCTTTGAGGATTGATGATGGGGATGAGGAATCCAATATAGATCGTGTTGAGAAGCTAGTCTAAAGCTAGAAATAAAAAGAAAAGAGAGAGAAAACCCTCCAAACAAATAAATCCTCTGTCTCTCTCTTACAAAAAATGCATTGCAAATTGAACTGAGGCTAAAATATGTCTCAATTACAGGTGCTTTAACCGCGGAGTCCAACAAACCTTAGGATAGTTCCTGCGGGCCTTAAAAACTTTCGCAGAGGATAGAGACTAGAGTTGGTCAGGTCCAGATCTTGGTTGGTACTTGAGTACCTCTAGGCATACTGTCGGCATTCTAACCTAATAAAAAAGAAAAAGAAAACGTACTCATCATAATATGTGAAAGGAACTCATGGTCTAGAACAAAAGTTAAAACCTTAAAATTTTGCTAAGGGACTAGCAAAAGCTAGGCATGGGGGTATGAGGGGAACACCATCATGAGCCCTTACTAGCTCATTTTGACCTAGAAAAGAGAACAAAAGCTCCTACATAACCAAGTGAAGGGTCTAACTCAAGGGATAACTGGTTTGAAAGAAAAGCAAGAAATAAAGGGTAAAACTGTAATTTTACCATTGCAGTACGACAACAAGATTTCTCAGGGGATAAACATAAGTTAAATGGTCTTAACAAGATAAAAAGTGGGTTGGTTCAATCAGAAAAGGGTTAATGTGAAATCTGGGAATTAAATGACTTCTTGTAACCCAAAAATAGACCCACTTAATTTAACAAGGTCATCGTCAGGATAAAATTCAAATAAATCCTCTAAAATTTAGGAAAAAATATTCTCTAGGGTTTAGAACCTTTGATTTGGCCTTTGGAACCTATTTTGACCTAAAAGGTGTCCTAGCCAAATATTTACCCTAAATTAGGTTTTTGTGTAAAATGCCCAGTCAAATGTGGTCAAACCTAAAATCCAACTTCACCATTGGATTCCTTAGGTCCAAATTAGGTTTATACCAAAATTTGGACCTAAGGGAAGTGACATACTTTGCAAAATAGTCCAACCTAATTACTTTTAGACCCTAAGCTTTTGAAAATCCTTGCAGGTCCCCCCTAACTTCCTTGTCGTTCTTTGCAATTAGGTCCCTCCACCATTACAGTGGAGGAATCCTACTTTGGTGAGGATTCAAGGGGGATATCTCGATTCCTCAGAGAATCCCTCTTAAATTTGAAAGGGAGATTCTCTGAGGAATTCCCGATCATGTGAACCCAATCTCGAGCTCTGATTTCCACCCAATCTCTCCTGTGAATGCATGAGAGATTTGGGTATCTCTCGACCTTCCAAGTCTGGCGAGGTTGCCGTGCTTGGAAGCTTGCCTTCCAAGCATATGGCCCTCTGCTTGCGATTATAAAAGAGACCTCAGATCCTCCCGTTCAGAGCCAGCTTGGTTTGGCTAGAGATAACCCCCTAATTTCTTCTCTTCTCCTCTGGCCAAACACCCAATGAGCTCCGGCGACCTATATCTCCTCCTCTCGTTGCTCTGCTACAATACCAGTGGCAGAGTTCCCTCTGCCTTTGTCGTCCTCGTCACGCCACACCTGCGCCCGTGCCTATCTCCCTCTCGTCATCACCGTCCCCCTCTTACTGGGATCTTTGTCTCCAGTGGCGGTAGACATGAGCCAACCGCCATCCTTTATCCTTTCGTCTTTAAATTAGGTCAGGTATTTCCCCCTTCTCTCCTCTTCCTGTTTCCCCTCTTTATTTCCCAAAACATCCCTCGACGCTCACAGACCACCACCATCTTCTCCACCTCCGATAGACCACCGTTGAGGTGCTCCAGCCATTCCACGCACCCACCCACCTAGCCAGCCACCTCAAAAGCATCGCCTCATCCCACTAATCATTTTCCCCCTCTCCATTGACCGCCACACTCTCCACACATTTCCCCTAAACACACCCAACTCCACGGCCACAGAATGACCTAGGCACGCATGCCTAGGCCACCCCGTGCCACGCCAACCACCAAGACACCTTCATCGTGACACGGCGAAGCCTCTCGTGTGTTCTAATGAGGCTGCAAGGCCGTATTGCATGAGTGCAGGTTTAGGTCACAGTCGCCAATGGAGCGAGTTGAAGAAGCTTGCAAGCTTCATCTACGGCCTCAGGCATCAGGTTCCCAGGTCCTAGACGCGCGAGCACTCTTCGTGAACCACTTACGCCCAGCAATTGGAAGCTAAAGCTCTTGCAGCCTCTGCAATCAAGTGATGACCTACTGCGGGCACGTGCGAGAAGTAGGTGAGACATTTAGTCCCACCTCAGTAGTTTTAGAGCAGGTGAAGTGGTATAAGATGAAAAAGTGTCAGGGGCTTATTGCCTCCTGACACGGGGCAAGGTCCCACTCGTCCACCATGCCTCGTCTGCGCCCCACACTTCGCGGACCTGGTATTTGACCAGACTACCCATGCACTCCTTGCCCACCACGCACGCCGGTGGGCCTGGTCCCGGGCGCGCTGACCCGACTTGTTTACCCGAGAAGGCTCTGGGAGAGCGAGCCTAAGAGAGAAAAGAGAGAGAGTTCGCAGGGGAGGGTAGGGGTAGGTTTGCTCTTGCAGGGGAAGGAGGAAGAAGCTAAGGATAAGTCATAGAAGAAGCTAAGGAAGAAGAAGCTAAGGAGAAGGCATGGTTGAAGAGAAGGCAAAAGCTGAAAGAAGGAAGAAGAGCTGAAGGCCAGGGCATAGAGAAGAAGATAAAGAAGAAAGAAAGGAGGAAGCCACAGGTGAAGCCGTAGAGAAGAAGAAGAAGAGCTGAAGAGTTGCAGAGAAGCTAAGGAAAGAAGAAGAAAAGAAGAAGAAGGCAGTTGAGGCTCGCAAGGCCAAAGCCAGAGTAGAAGCAAGAGAAGAAAGAAGAGAAAGCTAAGGCAGGAAAGAACAGAAGAAAGAAGCCAAAGAAGAGAAAGAGAGGAACAAGCCAAAGAAAGAAGCAAAAGAAGAAAGAAAAATCAAACACTTTTAAGACGTCTGATTTTATAACCAGACAACCAATTCTTCCCAAGTTCTCCTTTATATGTTTTCTAGCTACATTTTATTATCCATATACTCATGCTTTACATTATGAATTATATTTTGAGTAGTTTTATGTGTTCAAATTGTATCTATTATTGAGATTAGTACGTGAATTTCATTTGCTCCCTGTGTTTGACCTCAGACTTAAACTTCGAGTAATAAAATTTATTTGTTTTCAAAGCGATTTCAACTATACTACGATGCATTCATTTTAAACCCAATTTCACTTTCTACAAACACTAGGTTCATTACAATCTTAGCCAATTGTTGTTGGTTTGCTTGTAGTTGAGCCAGATGCTCAACCATCATAGAGAAGGCATTAGGTAGGGGGGGCTTGATGTTGTTGTTGTGGCATCTCAGCATTAGGTAGATCCAAGTCGGGTAAATGGAGGATGGACAAATTAGCATGTGGGTCAGATTGTGGGTTAGAGGTAGGTTGAGATGTGGATGTGGATGGGTTGGTGGACCTATTTTGTTGGTTTTCCATTTTTTATTGCAAATGAGAGGAAGAATGAGAAAAAAGAGATTTTTTGTGCAGAGGGACAAAATCAAGTGGTCCCTCCAAGTGTGGAGTTTGGGACCACCGTCTGTGCATACAATGGAAGAAACAGAGAGGAGAGGAGGGAGAGATGAGAAGAAGTGTGCAATCAAGCAATACAAAATTTTAGACCTAATTTAAATGTGACTCCCTAAAAATTTACCTAAGACTTGGTCTATCTAGGGAATAAGAAATTAATAGTGGATAACCACTCCCTCAATAAATCTTGTTAGGCTGAATAAGGGGAGGGTTGGGCCCAAGCATATCCTAAGAAAATCACTGGGGGCTTGTATAAACTTGCGCTTGATTGTTTAACACTACCCCTTGGCTTGGCACCAGATATAGATGAAGGAATTGATACCAACTAACAAAATCTTAAAACATATTTAGCAAGCCTAAGTTTGATGAAACCTTAGGGGCCAAGCTGCTACAACTTTTAATTAGGTCTAGGAGCTTAAAGTGCACAAGGAATGTGATGGGCGTTAATTGGGGTAATGCCCGATTATTTCTTATTTTTGGTGTGTGCAAATTGGGTGGGAAGTGATGCCCAAGCCAAATCAAAATAGGTTTTCCAAACAAAGATTTTTTGTTGTTGAAGTGTTTTAGGGTTTGATAAAGATTGAATGTCTTTTAAGGTTCCCTCTTGTTAAATATTCAATCAGGTTTTGAAATTTCACAAATAATAGCAAACAAGTTTTTGTTGGTGGAAGTCAATTCCTTTAAAGTTGATGTGACTAAGAGAGAATTTAAAACCCTAATGTGGAAATCCTATTATGCAATTCCTGAAAATGAATCTCATTTTGAAATCTTTAAAAATGGTGATCCAAACAGGAAAAACAACACTAACACTTGATGTAAAATCTAGCAAGGAATCCAAAAATGATTTTTTTTGAGATTTTAGGAAATTGTTTGATATTTTTTTGAAATTTTTCTTTCTACTGGTATCAAGAGTCAGAATTGATAAATTCGGAGAATTGATTATGCATAAACTTCAAATGACCTCAAAAATTTTTGCAAATTTTATATGATGTAGATAATTTCTCAAGGTTTCAAGAAATATAAAGTTTGCCCAAATCTGATGAGTAAAAAAATTTATAAAATTCACAGATAGTAAGAAAACAATAAGGAAACAAGGTCTAACCCCTATTTAGTCCGTAAATTTTTAAAATTGGACTCAAGGTTCCTGACCCAAGGGGCTTCCCTAGGTAAAATTTAGTGACTTTAGGAAGCTCCAAAGTGTCCAAACATGATTTTTGAAAATCGAGACAGAAGTTTGAATTTTCAAAAGTCAAACACCAATAAGACTAAGGTGGTGGAATGTTGGTAACACCATCATAGGCCCTAACTAGCCACACTTAGTCAGGTTTGAATGTTAAAAGCTCATAAATAATCATCTGAGGGTCACAACTCTACATCATTCTGATTTGAGAAGAGAACAGGGAATTAGGGTTAATTTAGTAATTTTAACACATCACAAACATAGATTAACCATGGGATCATTCAAGGGTTAATTTAAGGTCAAATGAGCACAAAAGACTAAAAATTGGGTCAACACTGACAGAAATGGGGTTTCATGCATTTTGAGGGCGAAAACAACACCAAAAATCCTAATATCAACCCTACTTAAATTGAAGAGTTTCTGTTTAGGATAAAATTCATCTAAACCTTCTACAATTCATAGAAAAATATTCTAAGAGGCTTAGTACCTTTGGTTTGACCATCTGGACCCATTTTGACCTAGGAAAGAGTTTCAAACAGGAATTTGCATTTATTTTAGGCTTCTGTGCAATTTTCGCAGTTAAATGTGGTCAAAACTCAAATCTAAGTTCACATTAGATTCCTTGGGTCTAAATTAGGATATCACCAAAATTTGGGCCCAATTAAAGTCCATCTTGAGCTAGTTTGTAATTTAGTCTCTAAAATCTCTATTCTTATAATTAGACCCCTAACTTTCAAGTTTATTGCGATTTGGTCCCTAACTTTCTCTTCTTCTTGACACTTTGGTCCCTTCTGCCATTGATGAGTCAACCAAGCTGCATTAACCTTTGACCAACTAAAGCCTTATCAAATCAGAACAAAATCCCATTAAATTTAGTGAAATTGGTGTTCAGACGTTGGAGAATCATTTGAGCAAGATTCTAGACCCTAATTGGGATCAGAAAGGCCATGCAAATTCAAGAAAGTTTTTTGGGTTCTCTTTTGATTCCTGAACTGACTCCCATGGCTCAAACCTCCCAAATTGAGCACGTTCGAGCTCTATAAGAACTCCCTTAAGTTCTAGCATTAAAATCAGTCGAGTTTAGGCCTAATCTCTCCATTCCTCTCTTCACCGGCCGCCCTCTAGCTCGACTCCAGTGACTCTCCTCAACTCTATCCTCAGACCAGCCAACAACCAAATTGGTTGGCTCTTCCTCTTCCTCAACTTCTTCCGCCTTTCATCGATCAATGTGGAGACCTTCTAACCTCATCGTCGTTGTTGTTCCCTTCGCTGGAGAGATCTTTGTCCTCGATGCCGGCCAACCAAAGCCGACACCAATCCCTTTCCCTCTCATCCAAGTAAGCACCTCCTTCTCTTCCTCTCCCTCTCTACTTCAATTCCACTTAGTTAGACCTTAGGTTCGAACACTCATCGCACTGTTCCGCCATCGTCTTCTCCACAGCTAGCGAAGCTCCAGTGAATTTGCTTAGCCAACACACTCCACCAAACAAACCACGACGACCTCTAAAAGCATTTCCACTCCTTACTAATCAAAATCTCTGATAAACGCCAGTTTATCATCATTCTTAAGCATTAAAACAAACCTAGCTCTTAGGGTTTTGCTTCGCAAATAGGTTTTTGGGCTGCATTTAGGCATTAACTAGGTTAGGCATGCATTGTATTATTTTCTTGTCTTTTTAATGTGTTTTTGTGAGTGTTAGGGATGAACAGATATACAGATCCCTAAAACCCTAACATTTAAGAAGGCAACTGGTGAAGAAGAAGCTCAGACTAGTTGGAACTCAGCTTGTTCCAGCTCACCACAGCTGGAATCCAGCTCACTTGGACTAGGGTTAGCTCATCTTAACTCAATTCAGCTCATCTCAGCTGAATAGCAACTCAAGAGAGCTCATCTTAGCTCACCCTAGCTCAGGTCAGCTCAGATCCAGCTCAACTTAGCTGAGTCTAGCTCATCTCAGCTCCTACTAGTCCATAGGGAGCCCTAGCTAGCTCAGCTGAGTTGACTGGAGTTCACCCCAGCTTAGGTCCTGCCATATCCAGCTCCACTCAACTCCAGCCAGCTGAAGATGAATTCATCCCAGCTCAGGAAGCTCAAGTCTAGCTCCCGAGGACTCAGCTTAGCTCAACTTAGTTGAGCTAAGCTACCTTAGTTGTCTCAACCAACTCAATCCTCCCCGGGAGCACCATACCCAGCTCACCCCAGCTCCATTCAACAGAAGCCAGCTCACTTTAGCTTGACTTAGTAGCTAGCAAAGAACTAGCAAGCTAAGCCAGCTAGAGTAGCCCCATGTTGACCTCTTCAGTAGCTGCCAGCTCCATTTCAGCTCCAGATTCTTCAGATCCAGCTCCTCCCTTCAAACCCTAGCTCCAACACCTCCTCCTCTACTCCACTATTAGCTAAGCTAGCTTAGTTATGCTCCAGCTCCCTTGGCTTTTACCACCTAAAAATCCTACCTAACAACTCCACCAACTAGCTCCACCTAAGCTCCACATAAGCTAACCCTACTTCCACCTCACCTTGGCGCCAACCTAGCCTACCCACTGCCTCCAAAAGACACTACAAAGAGGCACCAAAACCACCCTAACTACCCTCCTTATTGGTGCTACCTTTTCCCTCCAAAACCCCCTTCATCTCCACCACATATCTTCCCTTAAACCCATCTCCACCATCCACCTAATCTCCCTTCTAGAAGCCTTCTTGGTGGCGCCAAAACCAAGGCATCTCTCCATGGTTGGCACCACCTTTAGGTGGCCCTTCACCACCATAACCACCACCTTTACACCCCCCTACTTGGCGCCAACTCTCTTTAGCCCTAGGATCACCTAACCACCTCCATTCTCCCATCTTAGCCATCCATCTCAAGAGCCACCTTAACCCCCTCATCCTACCCTATAAAAAGACCAACACCCACCACCTTACAACCCATCCTTGGCTAGAAAAATTCCTCTCATACTCTACCTAAAGCCCACGCCCAAGAGAGAAGAAGAAGAAGAAGATTAAGGGGATATTCTGTCCCCTTGGTGCCTTCCCCTCTTCCCTTCTCTCTTGCACCCACGCCAGCCAAAGGAGGAGCCAGGCAAGGAAGACCGTTGGAGGAAGTCTTGAAGGTGGTCCACGTCACCTTGGAGGAGAGCTTGAGGGTGGTGCACGCCCACCCTTGGAGGAAAGAATTGAGGTGGAGAGTATCCACCTTAGAGGAGCTTTCAAGGAAGGAGAAGAAGGAGACCCTCTTTTGCAAGCTAAGGAGCAGCTAGGCTTGGAGTAAGAAGACTCTCTTCTTCACCATATTCTGCAAGAGGATTTGTGTTTCTTCTATTGCTTTTATATTTTCCATTTCTAGTAGAAGCATTCCTCTACTTGTCTTTGTAAAAGAACACAAATTTTGCTAAATTAATTTGCCTTCTTTTTAATCTCTTGTGTCAATTGCTTGTCTTTATTCTAGCACTTGTTTCACTTCCACTTCCTAATTACTCTAGGCCTTCACTTGCCTAGAGTGAGCTTAGGGAGGGGTCATATTTATCTCTTAAGTTTTAGCTTAGTAAATATAGGTGTTAGTTACTTTTTCATCACAATTTGCATTTTGCCCTCATTATTTCAAAACTAAAAAATTATATATTTAAAATGCCAAAAAGAAAGATTGAGTTTCCCTTTAAAGCAAGAGATTTGAATTACAAACTTGCCTCCTTGGACGACCCTAGATACTCCCCTATCTAGGAATATAAATTTAAAAGCGTATGCGAATTCGCGTGTTACAGCGACTTTTAAAACCCTAATTACAAATCACGTGATTTTTCGCATCAAGCCCCAAAGAAATTTGGGGGCTTTGATTACGCTTACACCCCACCGAACACCACCTCCTCCGGTCACCTTCTCCGTCACCGACAGGCCCTCTCCGACCACCACATGCCTCCTTACCACCACCATTGCACTCGCCTTGGTACGGTGAAGCTTCTGAACATGTTTGGCAAGGCTGCAAGGCCATTTTCGTGCGTGTAGGTACCCGTCGGAGCTCCACCATCACCTCTGCCATCAACGCCTTTGATTGTAGAATTTCGGCCATCTCTAACCTTGACCCGACCTCAAGTGGTTGTGGCTTGACTTGGCGAAGCTTCCTGCACCCTTAATTGACTAAGCAAGCGCCGGTAGTTGCAGAATTTGAAGTCCTATCTCCAGCAGCTATGTGCGAAGTAAACACACTTCAGACAGTCCCACATCATAGGGGACAAACCTGCAGCAGTGCATAAAACCAAATCTTGTTGAAGGCTATTTTCCTCGAACTCACGGGGGGTGAGGTCACCTACGCATGCTCCCATGCTAATGCACACGTGGGTCTAGGCCAGATCCGATTGCCCGATTACTGTTCACCCAGGTCTGAGAGAGAAATCTAAGGAGGAGGAGGACGGTTTTGAACTGTGGCCTTGAGATTCATGCCCCCCTCTCCTTGCTTCGCACTTAGCATGCTGAGCTCTCTGGCTCTTGTGCTTGTGAGGCTTTCCTCTGTGCTATGCCTTGCCTTGAGCAGTTTTTTTGAGGTGTGAGATAACGCGTCTGAGCCTTAATTGCACCAACTGACTTTGGTGCTTTGTTTGGTTTTGATAATTGCTGAGATATTTGATTGAGATTACTGTCGATTTATTTGAGTTGATTAAGAGCATAAATTGTAGGGTTAAATTTGATGGTTTAAATCACCATTTTTAACCCAATATTTTTGCACTTTGATATCTACATTCTGAGATACATTTTTCTGAGATATATTGCATATCTTTTTGGTTATTTGATTCACTTGCAAATACTGTTTCTGATTATTGTGATTAGTGAATTGATTTGCTAGAATTACTCCCTACGAATGACCTCAGACTCACTTTTGTTTGTGAGATTACAAATTTAAATGTTGATTCTCCTTTGTTGACTGTACTACGATGCATATTATAAAACTCAATGAAAGCATTACAACATGGAACAATGAAGCAAACAAGCAACAAGGTGATTTTTAGGGTTCCACCACCCTCAATTTTTCTTAGTTTTGATTTTTTTTTGATAATTTAAAGATTTTTTAGAGATTTTTGTTTTTGATTTTGAAAGGAAATGATCTAGGGTGCTTACTTGAAGTACGCGGGAAGAAAAGAAACTTGAAGCTTCCACTTCAAGTGCTCTAAATCCTGCTCCTGCTCCTCATTGCACCTAAACAACACAAAATACAAAATTCGTGAAGATCTAATAAAGCAAAAGAGAGATGAAAGATGTGACTAAGCCGTGCCTCCCTGGCAACGACGCCAAAAATGGCACCTCCAAGTGTGGATTTTGGTACCGCCACCCGTGCATGCAATAGAAGAACAGGGAGGAGAGGAGGGAAAGAAGAGAAGTGTGCAACCAAGCAAATAAAATTCTAGACCTAACTTAAGGATGACTCCTAAAATTACTTAAGACTTGGTTACCTAGGAAATAAGAGATCAATAGTTGATAGTCGTTCCTTCAACTAATCTGGCTAGACTGCTTAAGGGGAGGTTTGGGCCTAAGCATGTCCTAAGAAAATTACTAAGGACTTGTATAAAACCATGCCTGGTTGTTTGACACAACCTCTCAGTCTAGCACCAAATTTGGATGAAGGAATTGAAATCAACTAAAGAGGCCTTAAGACCTAAGTATCAAGCTTAAGTTTGATGAAACCTTATGGGTCAAATTACTAAAAGTTTTAATTAAGTCTAGGAGGCTAGAGTGCATAAGGAATGTGATGGGTCTTAATTGGGGGTAATGCCTAATTATTTCTTTTTATGTGTGTACGAATTGGGCGGGAAGTTGTCATGCCCAAACCCAAACAGTTGGGTTTGCAGACAAGGATTAGATTTGAAGCTTTTAGGGTTTCATCAAAATTTTTGTGGCTTTTAGGATTCTCTCTCTTTTTAAATATTCAAACAAGTTTGAAAATGATCACACAAGATAAGGCAACTAGGTTGTAATTGGTGAAGGTTTGATTCCTCTAATGTATGTGTGGGTAAGAGAGAATGAAATAAAAAACCCTTAGTGTAAAATCCTAAGTTTGAAACTCCTAAACGAATCTCTTTTTATCAAAATCTTTAAAGGTGGCAGTCCAAACAAGAAAATGACATCATCATTTGATGGGAAATTAAACAAAGAATCCAAAACTAATTTTTTTTGAGATTTTAGGAATTTTTTGATTTTTTTTGGAGTTTTTCTTCGTACTGGTGTCAAAAGGCAGAAATGATAGATTCAGAAGAATGATTTTGTAGTAACTTTAATCAACCTCAAAAATTTTTGAAAATTTTATATGATGTAGAGAATTTCTTAAGATTTCTATCAATATAACGTTTTTTCAAATATGATGAGTAGAAAAATTTATAAAATTCACGGATAGTAAGAAAATAGTAAGGAAACAAGGTTTGACCCTTGTTTAGTTGATGAATTTCTAATTTTTTCTACTTGTCAAAACTTTCTGAAATTTGGACTCAAGGTTTCTGACTCAAAGAGGCTTCTTTGGGTGAACTTTGGTGATTTTAGGAAGCCTCTAAGTGGCCGAACCCAATTTTTAAAACTCAAGATAGAAGTTTGGATTTTAAAAAATCAGACACCAATAAGAATAAGGCCATGGAGAATTAAGGCAAACAGGCAAACAATTGGTTTTTAGGGTTCCACCACAACTCAAATTTTTCTTGTTTTTATGATTTTGATATTTTAAAGATTTTTTTGTGATTTTTGATGAGATTCCTGACAAGGTTTTGGTAGGTACTTACCTGAAAATTGTGGGAAGAAAAGGAACACAACGCTTTTGCTCCAAGTTGCAGAGATCCCACTTTTTCCCTGAATTTGCACCTGGCCAAAATCAAACAAAAATTCATGAAGATCTAATTAAGCAAGAGAGAGATCAATAAAATACTAAGCTATGCCTCCTTGGCAATGATGCTAAAAGGTGATATGGATTTTTACGCAATTTGTTAAAGCAGGCTTTTGAATCTTTGCAATGTGTAAAATTGATCTACTTTTAAAATTGATAACATAGATATCGTGTGTATTTAGGGTTGTCCAAGGAGCCCAATTTGTTAGTCAAATAGTATTCTCTCTCTTGCCTACTCAAATTAACGCTTGTATTTTTTTGTATTTTGATTTTGCGAACTTTTAGGGTTTTGAAATAATTGGGGCACGAAAAGATGAGTTGACTACACCTAAGTGAGAAAAATGAAATCTACCTTTCTAAGCTCACCTTGGGAAAGTGCGCTTAGGGTAATTAGTGAGGAGAAGTGATGCACCAAATGATGTGCACACATCTAATTGGCCTAAAATGTCTATTTATGCATGTTCCTAGTATTATAGAAGCATCATGCATTATAAATATTGCATAACATGCATCATCATGCATTTATGTTAATTTATACAAATTGTGTAGTAATTCACTTCTTATTGTGGTCAGGGGATGGGGTGATATTTATTTGGGCCATTGATTGAAGATCCAACTATATGGATCTGATTAGGGCAACGATCGGAGTCCAACACCTCCGAGATCGCCCCGATCGGACCTTCATAGCATCAGATGCAATCCGAGGAAGATCAAAGGCAAAGAGGGAAGGTGGTGAAAATCCAAACTTCACATGACAAATCCAACCACACGGATGGATTCAGATAGATGATCGCAGCCCAACGACGTGAAAATCGATCCAATCAGACATCCGTGGCACCATCTACAAGCATTTAAAGATGGATAGCCCAGATAGCGCCACGTGGTGCCACTCAAGCTGCCCAAAGCCAACGATGCTCCTCCTCCTCATCAAAGAAGCCTTGATCTCAGCCATTGGATCTTTATCCAATGGTTGAGAATGCTCCACGTCATCCCTCGCCAGCGCTGCACACTTGCTGAAGGCTAAGGTTCGAGCGATCTCACTGTTGGATGTCCATCCAACGGCCGAGAGTGCGCAAGCTTTAATTCAAAAGTGTGACACACTGGACAATGTGGCACAACAATTGTGTGCTGCGTTTGTGAAGGGATGACGCCAATTTGAATCATGTAGAGCCATCTCAATTCGTTGCCAAAGCGCGTGTGAAATTCACCCATTCAATTGGCAATGAGTGGCGAAGGTGGCAGCCATGTGGTAGCACGGATGGGTGAGTGTGCACAAGCATGTGATGACGTGCGATCACATGCATGATCTGATGCACGGGTGAGATCTTAAGATGTTTGGACGCAACGTCGACTGTTTAATCGAGATTGGGTGCGATCTGAAGCGTGAACGACTAAAGATGAGAAGCCGCATGACGTGGTTGCACGTGGTGCGTCGGATCGGCAATGAATGACTCTCCTTCCACGTGAGCTTCAACGACATGCGGCTATAGTGACATTCATAAACGTCACTAAAGACCTAATATTAACTTTCTAGTCTTTGAAATGACTATTCTACCCCTTTCTCCTTGCTTATAAAAAGGGCCTTGCACCCGCCTCATTCTTCATCCCTTCTTCTTTTAACTTCCCAAAGAGCTAAGAACAACGCTCTCAAGCTCACTCTAGTGCTCTCAAGCTACAGGAAGCTTTGCTAGAGTTAAAAATCAAAATTTTCCACTTCTCACCCCCTTTCGCGGAGCTCTTGCCAGCCATCCTCTCACCCCCAAAAGCGGATCCGACGACGTCGATGCCCTACCTCATACCCAGTTCTTCCAGATTCACCCTCCATCCTCCGTCTTCACTCTCCTTCCAGGTGTTGTCCGTCCAACTTGTCCGTCAAGGAGGATAATTTCTCATCCCCTATCTTTTTAGTGCTTTCTAGTTGTAGAAATTAGTTGTAAGTGACATTATCATAGCTATAAAATTGTTATTCTCTCTCTCTCACTCTCTTTTGTTTATATTTCAAGTAGTTTAGCTACCATTGTGAATGTTTGATTTATAAAAAAAATATAGAAAATATAATTTTTGTTTTAGAATTGACCTAGCCGCCCCATGTTTGACTAGAGACTCATTAGAGTTTCAGTAAAATTATCTGATTGGTAGATTTTTATGCAACTACACCGATGTGTTTTTAATTCAATCTTTTTTGCGTATAAAATCTTGTTAATCATTTTGGTGCTGTTGCCGGGGAGGCAACTGATCATGATTATTTTACACATTCTGCACACTTTTTTGATGTCTAACCTCTCTTCTTCTATTGTCTTGCAGGTCCCCCAACAAGGAATCTTCGAGTGGTAGAAAGGAGTGAAATGAGGTTGAAGACCACTGTAAGTGCTCCCTTATTCTTCCCCTCTCCATATCTTTCATTTCATCACCTTAATTCAAACCCTAATTAACCTAGGTGTTCTTATAAACCCTAGGCTTAGTTTGGTTGTTTGGTTGCCACCTCCACCCAACTCACCCTCTGCTTATAAAAAAAAATCTAAAAAAAATCTTATCTGATTATGGGATTTCCTTACCATACACATCACATACACCCACAGAGGTACACAACCTCATCTAATTTTTCTCACTCAATCAGTAACCCGATCTTTGGAATTGGTACACTCATCAACACATAATTGAGTAGAAATTAGATTAGGTAACTACTTGTGTGCCTAATTTAGTGGTGCATCAAGGCTAATTGCTTGAGTTATTTAAGCCGTACCAGTTCAATTAAAAATAACTCATCAACTAGCTTGCTCGTTAGGGTTAAAATTTAAGGTCCATAACTAGGCACTCCACCTTATTTTGATTGCAAAGGAAAACATCTTCACCCGTGTTCGCAAATCTTGTTGTACCTCCTAAAGTTGATTGAATCAACCTTAATTCAAACCCTAAAAGCTACTTAAGCAAGATTTGAACTCTAAATTCCACTCATCCAACTAATCTTGCTTGAAAACCCTAGCTGTGCAGTCACTCACACATTTCAATCAATTATTAAGGGCACAACCCATTTTAAGAGCCTATCACATTCCAAAAGCACTACTATCCCAAGCCTAATCTAAAATTGAGTAAACATTGGCCCTAGGACCCATCAGTTTGTTTCAGGGTATTTCTCAAATTGTTGTGTGAATTTGTGACATTTGCTTTCTCCAGAAGGTGCTAAGTTCGGGGGCCTGATTATCAAACGACTTAAGTAGGCAGGGATTTGGCATAATTAGCAATCTTTGGAACTCGTTCCCCCTGCTTCACCATCCCAACTTAACTAGCTTCTAGATTAAGGATAGCACATAATTCGTGTTATGGTGAATATATCTTGGAGCCTAAGTTCTTAGGCTACCTAACTTAAGGATAGCCTTGTATTGTTATGCTGCAGGGTTTTATTCTCCAGTCCTTCCGACCCCTTCCTAGTTTAATGCTTGGAAGGAGGCATTATGCAAGGTTCTTGGAGCCTAGTTTATGCTTGGAATCCCTGTTTGGAAGGACCATTAGACCATTCCAAGAGGCATAGGTTGAATTTTAGTCAAGTAAATCCCATGGCTGATCAACCACCTCCACCTCCGAATTAGCACGAGATGCTGTAAAGGTAGCTGGAACTATTGCAGCAAATGCAAGCATGGTTCCAGTGAATGAATGGTTAGGGCACTCAGTCCTTGAAGGATTTTTATGATCCTTCGAATTATGGAGAACATCTCGGTGTCCAGATTCCAGCCAGTGATGTGGAAATCAAGCCCCAAGTTTTAAGCCAGATCAAACATTTTCATGGGCTTAGCTCTGAAGACCCGTTTTAGCATTTGGAGGACTTAACCACTTTGGTCCAGACAACCAAAAGCATGAAACGTGGACAAGGAGAGCAGATGATCATAAGGCTTTTCTCCTACTCTCTCAGGGATAAGGCTGCACATTGGTACTAGACTATTGGAAGGCCGATAGCTACATGGAATGATCTTAAATCAGCCTTCCTAAAGAAATTCTTCCCAATCGAGTGTACCGATGCATTATGGTGGGCGATTACTACTTTCGTCTAGCGGCCAAGGGAATCGCTTCATCGTCCTTTGGAGTAATTGCAGGATCTATTGCGGAAGTGTCCATACCACGAGATGTCGAAATGGAAACTCGTGAAAATTTTCTATCACGGTTGATTAAGCAACTCCGTAATCACGTGTACACTTCTTGCAGAGACAATTTCCTCAATAAGGATGCAGATAGTGCACATGACTTGCTTGAGGAAATGAGTGAAAATTTTATCAATCATGCCTCCATGGACACTTTTAACCGGTCCTAGCAACTGATGATAACATTATCATTAGCCATATGTAGTTTTAATTAGTCATATTCCATTGATAAATGCTTATATATAATGCCAGAAGACTGTAATTCATTGCAAATCCATTTTGAGAGATAAATAGTAAAACAAGAGTAAAACTGTAGTTTTAACAGAACATCTTAATTGCAGAACAATCACTGGATTTCTCAGGGGTTAAATGAAGGTCAAATGGTCATAAATATCTAATAAGTAGGTTCATGCAGAACGAAATAGGTTTTCAGGCATTACAAGAATTAAATGATATCTGAAACCCTAAAAATAGACCTGCTTAATTCACTGAGGTTTTGGTCAAGATAAATTCACCTAAACCTTCTATAAATCATAGAAAAATATTCTATAAGATTTGGTATCTTTGATTTAACCATTGAAATCCAATATGACCTAAAATAGAGTCTTAGATAGATAGTTGCCCTAATTTGAGTTTTTATGCAATTTACCTAGTCAAACTTGGCCAAAACCTAAATCTGACTTCGCCATCAGATTCTTTGGGTCAAAATTAGGTTTGTAGCAAAATTTGGGCTCAATTAGAGATCGTCTTGACCTAGTTTACATTTCAGTTCTGTCTAACTCTTTTCTCTCACACATACGCCCCTAACTTTCAAAATAATTGCAAAAGGGTCCCTAATTTTACCATCGTTCTTTGCAAACAGGTCCCCACACCATTTTTGGAAGGTAAGAACTTCACCGTTGAGATTCGAGTGACGATTTCTCACTCGATTCTCAATCAAACATGACACAAATTGAAAGGGAGATTCCTTGAGAAATTTCCTTCCAAATGAGACCATTCATAGATCCTAAAATCCTTTAGATTCCTCATGCGAACAGTTTGAATGCACATGTATCATACGTGCGCAAGAAGCTTGGAGTTTCCAAGCTTGTTTCCAAGCTTGGAACTCCATCCTAAGCCTATAAATGAATCCTTGAGACATGCCTTAACTAGGTTTGGGGCCAAAATCTCTTCTCCCCTACCTCCGATCCCTCTCCGACCAAGCTCCGGAAAGCTTCCTCGACTCCATTCTTCCAGCCATTAGACGGTCAAATCATGTGGCCCATCATCTTCCTCACCTTCCTCCATGCCTCCCCAGTCAAAGCAAGGGCCGTTCTCCCTATTCTTCGTCGCCGTCCCCCTCTCAGGAGACTTCTCTTCCACGGTGCCGGCCTGCCAATGTCGGTGCCAAATCCCCCCTTTCATCCATTAGTTTAGGGCTAGATTAGTTCCCTTAGTTACCTAGGTTTTATCCCTCTATTCAAAACCCAAAAACATCCCTCGACGTAGCCAATCACCTTCATCCTCTCCATCTTCGGCCACCTATCCGGTGAGGCATTCCCGTCACCTCACAACTCCAACCGCCTCGCCACCTATGCCAAAACTTTCGTTGTACTCCCTCCTATAAAAACCCTCTCCTCTTTCGCTCCATCGCTCACCCTAGCTCCCCGCCGAGCAAACCCATTGCTGTCCACCTTCACCAACCTCGACGCAGCACTTCACGCACTCTCACACCACAAGGCCACCACCACCGCACTCCACGTGGTCCGGCGACACTCCAGAACCTTTGATTGGGGCCTTCACACCCGTATTCAAGTTTCAGGGTGCTCGCCAGAGCACCGTCGTCGCCACCACCTTCTCCAGCTCCAACTACAATTCACTGGCCACATCGTCCGTGATATCATCTCTAGGTGACGCGGCTCAGCTCCAGGTGCATCCTCAAGCCTTCAATCAGCCAAGATAGTAGCAGCAGCACACCAATTCGACGAAGTTCGCTTTTTTGCTACTACGTGAAGGAGGGGGAAAAAGATAGTCCCACCTCGTGGATTAAGAAGCGCCCGACCGCACATATAAGGTTTTTGTTCTGTGGCTTTACCGCCCAGCACATGAGGGGTCGGGTCCGTCATCCCCTAACATCTGCTAACCTGCCTATGCTCACTCCTCGGTCACCACACACGCTCGGTGACCCTGGACACTATACATGATTTGGTTACCCGTATATGGATCTGAATATGCCTCAGTTCTTGAGAGAGAGGAGGAGGAAGATTTGTGAGAGAGCGGGGGGTTTTGAAGAGTGTCCCTGTGCAACACTTAGCCACACAAGAGATTGATTCCCTTGTGCATGAAAGAAGGAAGAGGAGAAGGGTCTAAGAAGAGAGAGAAAGAAGAAGGAGAAAGGCTTTGAGAAGCCTTGTGCTTGTGTTCACTTAAGTCATCTGATGCACAGGACCGACGTCTGATAGCCCCTTTGAGATTGATACTGTTGGTTTATTTCATGACATGGAAATTGGCTAAGTGGTCTTGATTACTATAGCAATATTGATTAGCTAATATATATGTATCTAGACTAAATAATTAGTAATATAAATCACCATTATTTTTTCTTTAGGTTTCTTTTTGCTATGTCAAACTCTTCATATACTCATGTTATACATTGATGATCAATTTTGAGTAATTATTATTCATTGCATATCATAATTCTTGGCTTAATTATTGTGCTCATTTATATTTTGATTAAGATTAGCATGTGAAAGAAACACTTGCTCCCTGTGTTCGACTTCGGACTCATTTCTTGATTCTGAGTTATAAATTATATTTGTTGAAGAGCAATTTAGGAGTCTCTACTACAACGAGATACTTTAATCTCCTGAAAAGCCCTGTCAACATTTTCAGTCAACAAGACACTTTAATTGTGTTCATGAGGAAGATCGAATGCTAATGACGTCCAGGACTCTGATTCATTCGATATGGAATTGATTTACAACAAACTTGATAAGGTGGACCTGGTTGCAAAAGGAATGGAAGAGTGGATGGCCGGAAACTCTGTAAATACTTTTAGATCCACTCAATCTGAGAGTTCGGGATCTCACTCTTCACGAGCTCCTACTGGATGAGAGTTCGTAAATCAATTGGAAGTGGCTCAACTTGTGCACCAGCATTACTCAGAACCCCACTGATTCCAAATTGGGGCCTTTGATCCTAGTTTCGCTGATCCTTCTCCTTCTTTCCTACCATCCTCGCCCTATGAGGATGTGTATGCTGTACAAGAGAATGTTAGGTCCAACCCATATTCTAACTCCTATAACCCAGGTTGGAGGAACCACCCTAACTTCTCCTAGAAAAACTCGGGGTAGCAGGCCCAAATCTGACCTAGCAATTATGCACCGTAAAGACCAATGGGTCAGGGTCACGTGTACACTCAGTTTCCCCCTAATCATGTCAATCAGCCAACATGGAATGCTCATCAACCCATAGGGCAGGCTGATTTAAATTGTCAGATGGTGGAAATGCAAGGATCTATGCTCCATCTCATGCAACAAATGGAAACCTCGCTGGACAACTTGCATTCCGGGCTCATTGCTACTACCCATCAGCTTGGATCTCTACCATCTCAACCTGTAACCAACCCTCATAACATACAAAATCAAGGCAATCAAGCCCAAGGGTACGGGGATCAGAGGGACCCACACGCAAATGCTCAGGTGGTTGAGTAGGGTCCTTCTGCTTCTTCATCCAATCCTGGATATCTGCCTAATCAATCCCCTCTGATCTTTCCTAACCCTCCCTAAGACTCGAACTCGTACGCTTCTGCAAACTTTGTTACCTTGAGGAGTGGAAGGCAAATCCAGGACCCTGAACTACCATCTTCTAGTCAATCAAACCTAGTGAACCTGAGGAAGTAAATGAGAAAATAAAAAAGAAACAAAGTCTTAGGATCCCAAATCCAATGGTCTTACTCATGTCCCATTCCCTGAAGCCTTATTAAAACCCAGAAAGAAGAAGTTTGTCGATAATAATGAGGAGCTCTTAAATATATTCAAAAATGTCAAAATCAATTTCCCTCTCCTCGATGCTATTAAGCATATTTCAGCTTATGCTAAATCCTTGAAGGATTTATGTACTCAAAAGCGTAAGCCGAAAGAATCGATCCCGAGAAAGGTGATATTCTTCGAGTAGGCTAGTTTTGTTATCCTGCATCACCTTCCTTAGAAAAAGAGAGATCCAGGTGGTCCTTTGATTTCATGTGTTATCGGGGATTACACCTTTGACCAGGCATTCTTGGATTTAGGTGCATCCATAAACCTAATTCCAACTTCCCTATATGAAAAGTTCGGATTAGGTGAACTCAGGCCAACCTCAGTAACAATGCAATTAGTGGACCGTTTGGTCACAATCCCAAAAGTTGATATTGAGGATGTTATTGTCAAGGTCAAGGATTTCTATTTTCCCATAGATTTCCTTGTCCTTGACATGGATGTACTTGAAAACTCGAGGAACACGTCCATCATCCTGGGGAGTCTGTTCTTGGCTATCGCTAAGGCCAACATCAATTATGAAAGCGGTAGTATGGAGATCACATTTGGGGATAGCAAATTGAAACTTGATATTTTCAAGGCGATTAACAAATTCAACGATTGTGGATATATTGAGGAACTCGAGGATAATGATCTGAACATTGAGACTTGCATGGCTGTTACCATTCTTGAAGATTCCTCCCGCACCAATGAACCTAAACCATAGCCTTCTGTGGCAGACCCACCACATTTTGAAGAGGTTATTAATTTTATTCATTCACAACCTCTTCCATTGGATCGTCCTGATGAAAATCTTCATCAGCATCCTTCTTACCTTCTGTTATCAGCTCACCCCAGCTAGAACTTAAACCATTGCCAGAAAGTCTAAAATACAAGTTCTTGGGACCCAAGAAGATGCTCCCTGTGAATATCAGTGCGAAGTTGACTACTCCCTATGGTTATTAGTGCGAAGTTGACTGCTCTTTGTGATTATCAATGTGAAGTTTACTAGGGAGCAAGAATCAAAATTGATTAGGGACCTAAAGGCACATAAGGAGGCAATTGGTTGGACCATCCATGACCTTAAGGGGATCAAGCCATCTTATTGTAATCATCGGATTTTTATGGAAGATGAATCCCACCTTCTCACCAGATGTAGAGGAGACTGAAACCTAATATGCGAGAAGTGGCCAAGAAAGAAATTATCAAGTGGCTTGATGCAAGTATCACATACCCGATCTCGGATAGTCCCTAGGTGAGTCTCGTGTAAATTATTCCCAAGAAAGCTAGGATTACCGTTGTGACTAACGAGAAAGGCGAATCTATCACGACCCATTCAGCTTCTAATTGGAGAGTCTGTATCGATTATAGGAAGCTGAACATAGCCATGAAAAAGGATCATTTCCCTTTTCCCTTCAACGACCAAATTCTTGAAAGGTTAATCAGGTAAAAGTATTTCTATTTCCTGGACGGTTATTCGGGATATAACCAAGTCCCTATCCATCCCAAGGACCAAGAAAAGACAACTTTCGCTTGTACCTATGGAACCTTTGCATTTCGTAGAATGCCGTTTGGGCTTTGCAATGCACCTCCGACTTTTCAAAGGTGCATGCTAGCTATCTTGTCAGACATGGTGGGAGATTGTATGGAAGTATTCATGGACGATTTCTTCATTTTTGGAGGTTCATTTGAGTCTTTCCTGGATAACCTAGAATTGACCCTTAAGAGATACATCAAAATATGGTTGGTCCTTAGTTATGGTTGGTCCTTAGTTGAGAAAAGAGTCACTTCATGACACACGAAGGCACTGTCTTGGGTCATGTAATCTTTGATCGGGGAATTCAAGTTGATAAGGATAAGGTGGATGCTATCTCCAAACTTCCTCCTACATTTGTCAAATAGATTCGATTATTTCTTGGTCATGTGGGATTTTATAGGAGGTTCATCAAGGATTTTTCCAAGGTTGCTCGACCTTTAAGCAACCTTTTGGCCAAAGACACACTGTTCGATTTTGATGAATCATGCCACAAGGCATTTGATCTTCTTAAAATGATAGTCACTTGTGCTCCGGTGTTGCAACCACTAGTCTGGACAGCCCCATTTGATATCATGATTGACACTTTCGGTTATACGATTAGGGCTGTTTTGTGTCAGAAGATTGACAGAAAGCCCTCTGTCATTTACTATGCTAGCAAAATTCTGGACAAGGCCCAAAGGAACTACGCTGTTATAGAAAAGGAATTGCTAGTTGTAGTATTTGCCTTGGAAAAATTTAGGGCTTATCTTTTAGGATCTTATGTCATCATTTATACCGACCACTCGGCCTTGAGAAATCTCTTGGCCAAAAAGGATGCCAAACCCTAGCTCATTTGATGGATTCTTTTACTTTAAGATAAATCTGGGGCACAAAATGCAGTGGCAGATCATCTTTTGAGAATCCTAATTGATTATCCTCGTTCGAATATTCCAATTACTGACACCTTTTTGAACGAAACAATTCTTACAGTTTCGAGTTTCCAAACCCCTTAGTTTGTTGACATGGTGAATTATTTAGCCATTGGTCAAATCCCCAGGATTGGACCAAGCAGCAATGGGATAGACTTATATCTAAAGCCAAATATTACTTTTGGGATGACCCTGAACTGTATTGCATCAGCTCTGATCAAATTATTCACCGATGTGTCTTGGAGAATGAGTTCCAAAGCATACTTGAGTTCTGTTATGCATTTGTGTATGGTGGACATTTCTCTGGGAAAAAGACGGCTGTGAAGATTTTGTAATCTGGATTTTATTGGCCATCTTTATTCAAGGATGCCCAAGAGTTCTTGAGGTCATGTTCTCGATGCCAGGCACTCGGGACCATAGCCAAGAAAGACATGATGTCTCTAAACTCGATTCTTCTTGTTGAAATCTTCGACATTTGGGGCATTGATTTCATGGGACCCTTCACCCCTTCATTTGGACACCAGTACATTCTTGTAGCAGTTGACTATGTGTCCAAGTGGATTGAGGCTATTCCTGCTTGAACCAATGACCATAAGGTGGTCATCAATTTTGTTAATGCAAAGACCCATTCTGTCCTGAGCCTTTTAAGATGTCTGGACTGTCCGTCAAACATCTGGTCAGACGTTTGGACTATCGGTCAAACGTTTGGTCAGACGTCTGGACCCCTTCCCAAATGTCTGAAAATTGAAATTTTGGTACGAGCCTTTGCGTCTGCACGTGGGCTGTGTGCAGACAGTACGTCTCTTCTCTCTCTTTCCCTCTTCTGTCCTCTGCCGAACCCTAATGCACCCTTATATAAACCCCTCTCCCCCTCTTCCTTTCTTCCCCACTTCACCACAGCCAGCCACCTTCTCTTCCTCTCCACCACAGCAAGAGGGGCGAGCGCGAGAGTGGTGACGAGGAGGAGAGGCTGCGTGAGGAGAGGAGGAAGAGCTTGAGCTCACGAGCTCGTGGGAGCTCGCCGGAGGGTGCACGGCCGAAGCGGCGTGTGCAGGAGGAGTGCGCCGGGGGAGCCGTCCTCGACACTGATGCAGCCGGAGCTGCAGGCGAGGAAGCGAGGCTGCGGCTGCGTGCGGCGAGGGAGAGCAGGAAGTGGTTCTGGTTCTAGGATTTTCCCAGAATCAGACGTCTGGCGTGACGTCTAGACGACTGGGCAGATGTCTGGTGACTACATCGGACGTCTGAAAGTAGATCTTCGCGAAGGTACGTTCCTCTTGCGGTTACGGCCATGTACGCCGCACCGTGGCTACGATTTACGTGGCTAAATATAGGTGATTTGGCTGTCGCGTGCAGGGATTGCTTCGGGAAGGCGCGGAGCATGCTCTCCCATGCGTTTTGGATGTCTGGACAGCTTACCAGACGGTCGAAAGCACTCCCAGACGTCTAAAGGAGAGGTCGGATTTCTAGAGCTGGGTCCAGACGATCTAGAAGAGGTTCTGGACGACTGAGGTCGACGCAGAACTTGAGGTGAGTTTCTGGTTACTTTTAAGACGTTTGGACCTTATGCCAGACGTCTGATTTTGGTCTGTAGTCCTATTTTTGACCCGTTTAGGGTCTGTTTGAGGTCCTTTTTAAGTAAACAAGATATCGGTGTTTTCCTTGCGAGTTCTTCTACTTGTTAGAAGGCCTTTTATACTATTCTGAATGTTCCATTATGGTATGTTCTTTGTTATAGGACTTCGATCAGTTGCAGGTTTGGGGCTTATTGAGGCACGAGAGCCTACCGTTTAAGCCCCCAATACTCCCGGGTTGTCTGGTAGAGTGGTCTTCCCCTAATTTAATTATAAAACCTGAATGCATATGTGGATTGAATAACTAGAACCTAGGATATGGCATGAATCCTAGGATGAGAAGTATTTGAAATGTCTGTATGTGTGTTTGGAATTGTAGTATTGAATGAATGAATAGAAATGTTAACAATTACCTGTTAATGAACAAGAGTTGCCTGTGAAATTTGAATTACCTGTGCTAGTTAAACAGTTACATGTGACATTACCTGTTGTATATGTTAAATGATAGAAATACGAGCTGCATGTGTATAACCTGAGAATGAAAATGTGAATGATGAAGCCTGGTATGGAATGACATGAGAAATACGAGCATGAACCCTACGGGGAATTAGAAGTAGAGCTCTTGTGAATAAATGGAATGGATCTGAAAACATGAGTGGGAAGTGTGCTGGCCCTTGAGTACGTGGTACCAAGGAGAGCGATTGTCCCCTGTTTAGTGTAGAGTGGAGCTAGCCACCATTGGGTTGGGACCTGATGTTAGGATTGGCTACTCTGCACCGACTTCTTGGCCCTCACGTACACTGTACCGGGGAGAGCTACTAGTGTAGGGAGAGAGCTAGCCACCCCACGGGGCCTGGGGTTTAGCTAGCCACCCTACACCGACTTGTTAGGCCTACCGGGTAAACCAGGGTAGTCAGATGAGGGTGTGCGGACTGTGGAGGGGCGAGACCCCTGTTTGGTTCTGAGGGGCTAGACCCCTGTTACTGAGAGGGCTAGGCCCTATACTGTTCCGTGCTGTACTTCGAGCATACCCGTTAGCGGAAATGACTGACCGCATGCCAGTGCGGGGTAGCTACCTGTGCACTTATTGCATGTGCCGTAGTCACCGCTACATCTGTCCGCAACCTTGGGGTGGTTGACTACGTGTAGGATCACCATGGGGGACTCTCCCATCCAGAAGAGCACCACGTGTGCCTTCTACTCTTCAGAAAAGACTGCAATCAAGATCATTCCCACGAGGAACATTCGAGATCAAGAAAGAGATCTGAAAAATAAGCTAATAGGTGAAAAGGAATAACTTGTAAAATAAAGTAATTGGAATAGATAGTTTACCTGTAAGCTTTTACTGCTTTAGTTAGTTAGTTGCCACTCTACTCAGCGTTCGCTGACTTTGTTTACTCATAACCCTTTTCAGGTCCAGGTGTTGAGCAGCCCGAGTCATCGGCTGTAGAGGGTGTTGGGCCCAGTAGTGCCCAGTAGTAGTAGTCTTCCTGTTGTTGTACCTTCTTTTGTTAGTGAGTTCAGACCCTTGTTATTGTTTACGTTCTGTACTTTGTTTCTGCTTTACTGTTGCGGTAGTGATATGTACTGTTCGCAGCTTTTCTTTCCTTATTGCTTGTACTCTTTTACTGTTAGTTACATAGCATAGTGAATGTGGTTTACTTTCCTGCTTTTTGGTTATTTCTTGTTGGACGACTGGGTCTTGGGATTAGTCGAGTCGGGCCGGTCTCGTGTCCTGTAGGGATTTGGGAACCGGGTCGTAACAGTTAAGAAGAATATCTTCAATCAATTTGGGATCCCAAGGGCCATCATAAGCAATGGTGGTACCCATTTCACCAATGCCCAGTTCCACAACTTACTGGCAAAATACAGGGTGAATCATAGGATTTCCACACCTTAATACCTCTAGACTAATGGCTAGGCTGAGATCTCCAATCGAGAGATAAGACCATCCTGTAGAAAATGGTTAGGCCTAATAGGAAAAACTGGACTCAAAAGCTTGACGACACTCTTTAGGCCTATCGTACAGCATACAAGATGCTTATTGACATGTCACCATTTTGTCTGGTGTATGGTAAGGCATGTCATTTACCCATAGAGATTGAACACTGAGCATTCTAGGCAATTAAAAAATACAATTTTGACCATAATTTAGCCGGAAAGACTAGGAAACTCCAACTATCTGAGTTGGAGGAGCTTAGAAATGATGCTTATGAGAATGCCAAGATCTATAAGGCTAAGACCAAAGCTCCTCATGACCAGTTGATATCTTGCAAGAGCTTTGAACTAAACCAGAAGGTTTGGATCTTTGATTCTTGACTTAAGTTCATTCCCAACAAACTTTGGTCGAAATGGAACAACTTGTTCATCATTGATCGGATATTCCCAAATGAGGCCATTGAGATTTTTGACCCAAAGATGGGTAACTCTTTCAAGGTCAACGAACAACATCTAAAACCTTATGTTGATTGCATTATCCTAGAACTTTTTTCAGAAAAGGTTGCTTTGACCTTGATCTGACTTCTTTGGCTGGACCTTGCCTAACTAATGTCACTAAACTTAAAATTTGCACAGTCTGAACAAAGCTGACCAGAGCATCACAGAAGACAGGATTCTACCCTTTTCTCATGCCTTTTATTTCCAATGAGGATATTGCTTAAGTTAGGCATGGGGGGGTGGATTCATTTCTTAATCATATTGTCAGCTCTTTGAATTTCTTGTAAATTTCCCTTATTTTTCTCTTTATTTAAAAAAAAGTTGAAAAAAAATTGAATTAGGAAAAGAAAACTTGGGCATTAGAAATTTGTCAACTTTAGGAATATGACCTAAACACTTAGACCCTTTAAGTCTTCAGGCTTAATCACCCTAGGTGTCCACTAAAATGTGGACTTGATTCTCGAGTCCTCACCATTCGAAAGATTCATTTCTAATTACTTAAATAAGTTGGGGTGATAAGTATACGACTTATCAACCCACCCTCTGATTTGAGGGACTTATAATCTAAGCATCTACACGCTATTTGCACTGACTCATTTTTCAGCGGTTTTAACAAAAATTGGGTAGCTAATGAACCTTCTAGGGTGGTATGGCTGGCAAGTTGTTATGGGTTTGACGCCCCATTGGTCAGTTGTCCAGAGCCCAACCACAAGACCATTTTCTTTCTGTTGCTTTCAGGTAAATCTTAGATTAGGGAGGCCACCTACTCAAAAGAAAAGAAATTGATAAGAAATAGAAAAGAAGAAAAAAATAAATAAGTCACACTTCACCGCACGAGTATGGCTAGCAAGTTATTGTGGCTTTGACACCCCATTGGCCGGTTGTCCAGAACCCACCTCACAAAATGCATGTTTAAACACTTAGGAAGAAGCGGGGAAGTAGAATAAGCCGAGGAGATATACACTAGGTTCACCCTTGTGTTGACCCCATAAAACTAAAAAGTAAAGAGAAAGCTACCAGTCAAACAGATACACCTTTAGGCAGAATTTCTTTTCAAGGTTACCTAGGGGTGTAGAAACCTGAAGTCCGTTCTGATTGCCGATTAGAGCTTAGAGTTCTTTTCGAGCCTTAAGTGGAATGGGTAGCTGTAGAAAGCTTCCCTAAAACTCTAAACTTAAAAATCCAAAAAAATTAGAAAAGAAGAAAAAGAAAGAAAAAATGTATTTGCTTTCGAATAAGGTGAGGGCTTGGGTGGTCTGCATTTTGGTAGACACTCGGGCACTGTTGAGTCTCTGTAGTTCAGGTCTTTAGTAGAAATTTCATAGTGTTGAGAAATAACTATTGCCCAAGTCATTTGATCCTAATTCTATTTATAAATAGCATATAGTTTTGCTAGGGACTAACAAAAGATAGGCATGGGGGTGTGATGTGCACACATCTAATTGGCCTAAAATATCTATTTATGCATGTTCCTGGTCTTATAGAAGCAACATGCATCATAAATATTGCATAACAGGCATCGTCATATATTTAGGTTAATTTGTACAAATTATTTAGTAATTCGCTTCTTTTTGTGGTCAGGGGACAGGGTGATTGTGTAGCAATCATAGGACTTAATGACCTAAATTAAGTTAGAACTTAGCATAATTGTAGTATAATTCATGCATGAATAGCATGCACTGCATCTTTTCCTACTTTATTTAGATATGCATGACATAATGTTATAATATATTGATTAGAGATCCATTAAAGCTTTGTGATGTAAAACCCTAGGGTGACTGGAGAGAGAGCTGCTGGGGATGGAGGATGGATGACCTGGAGATCAAGATCCTGGAGGAGGAAGGAGAGAAGTGTCTCGGTGGCTGAAGAAGCTAGGGCTGCAGAAAGAAGATGGGCTAACGATGGGCGGCCTTGGAGCAACAGGGAAGTTGTGTGCTTTCGCTGTCGGCGTCATGGACATATGGCGTCGGTGTGCCGCCACCCTCTAGTCTATCTGGCCTACTGGGGATATGGCCACAAACGTGACACCTGCACGACCAACAGCAGACAACCAAGGGGAAGGATGCGCATGGGCAATAGGGCGAAGAGGGTTGAGATGCAACCACCTCTTCCTTTTCCTCCTTCTGCTTATGAGGGTCACACTTTGGATGCGGAAATACCTATGAGCGAGGACATCAGGGTGGCAGAGATGGTGCTGCGAGGGGCCTTGATTGGAGAAGTGATGACGGGCAATCTGTCCTTGGAGAAGGCTCATCAGTTGGTAAGATCTCTAACTCTATCGACAAATGCTTGGAAGATTGCGATCCTATCCCCTACGCATTTTGTGCTTTTTAGTTTGGGGATGATGATGTTGAGCGTTTGCGATTCCGCTCGAGTGATTTGGGTGGGTTGATGGTGATTTGCAGGCTGGTTTCTCCTTTTGATGGCTCACTGTCTGAGCGACCACCCCAGAGAACAGCCTCAAGGTCAGGCAAACTTGGAATCAAGGGTCTGCCGTTGCATTTAAGATCAAAAGAGGTGGTGGCAGCTATGATAGCAGGGTTTGCTACATTGGCAGAAGATGCTGAGGTTGGTCTGATTGAAGGAGATGGCAGCATGTTGAATGTCTGGGTGGATGTCTTCAGGGCAGGGTCTGTTCCAGAGAAGCTGATCCTCCGATGTGGGGGGAGTTCCTGGTTGCTGGTATTGAACTTTTCTGTGGTTAGCAAGGATGGGAGCTCACATCATAACAACCTTTCGTATGCAGAGGTGCTACAAGCTGAGGTAGGAACATTGCAGCCTGATCGTGAATCATCTGAGGAGGTGCCTGAGCCTAAAAAGTGCAAGGACATGGAGGAAGTGATGGATGTGGCGCTGGTAGAGGATGATTTGGCAGAGAAATTGGAGACTGGGATGGATGTAGCTATCACAGAAGGCGGTATGGCAAAGGAAGAAAAGGAAGGGATGGATGTGGCATTGATAAATGATGATGTGGCAGATAATATGAAGGCAGGGGAATCAAGAGACAATACTCCTGATAATTGTGCACTACAAGAGATCTCTATAAACACCTTGAGTTTACAAAATAGCTTGCCTGTAGTTGAGGGCTTGAAGCTGGACTCAGGGGCTGCCTCCAAGACTTGTTTGGGGAGACCCCCCTATAAACTCAGATAGAGAAAACAAAATTCTATGCAAAAAATTGATGAGTGTGCCATTGCAGCTGTGATGAAGGTCAGCAGAATCTCTACTGTAAAGAAGGGGGGTACCCAAGATGCTAAATGAGGATTCTTTTGTGGAATGTGTGTGGGTTTCTTGATAGAAGTCGGAGGGCTTCTCTTCTGAGATACATGAGAGAATGGGAAATTGATTGTGCCATTATCTAAGAAACTCATATAGAAAATGAAGATGATAGGGCCTGGGCTGATATGAAAGCTGGGGATGCAAATGATTGTGTGATGGTTAATTCGACTGGCAGGTCTGGGGGAGTAGCTATATGGTGGAAGAAGAATGTGCTACAGCTGGCTGAGGTCTCTTTGGCTAGACACTTGCTGACTTGCAAGTTTGAATGAACCCAGGGGGGGTGTGAATTCTATATTACAGGTGTCTATGGCCCTTGTGACCCTTGCAGAAGGCATGAATTGTGGGAGGACTGGAATGTGGCTGTTGATCTTCTGAATGGGGCTGCTTGGGTTGTAGGAGGCGACTTCAACTGTGTGCTGATGGGGAGTGACAGACCTAATGGTGTGGTTGATAGTGCGACCACTGGATTCGAATTGTTGGTTCAAACCTTAGGCTTGAGTGAGTACCCATCTTCTGGCACTAAATTTACATGGAGGAATGGTAGTGGCCAAATGTCCAAAATTGACAGATTCTTTGGCAATGCTGGGCTTTTGGATTTGTTCCAATTATCTTCTGTTTGTGGTCTGGAATGGCCCTTTTCTGATCACACTCCCTTGGTTTGGGATAGTGGAGAGCAAGTGCTTGTTGGTTCTTACTTAAAATTTTAAAAATCTTGGTTGAGAGAACCAGGGTTCAAAGAAATGCTTGAGGGATGGTGGAGGGCCAAACATGTAGATGGCACTGCCACTATCAAGTTAGCATCCAAGTTGACAGCTATGAGAAAAATGCTAAAGGAATATGGAGTTGCTGTATCTGTTGTGAGACACCAGAGGTGCAAGGAGGCCTTAATGGAAATTCAAAACCTTGACTCAAAAGAGGCCATTAGCCTGCTGATAGAGCAAGAACTCAAGAACAGAAGATGGTGGTAGGGTGTGGTGGCTGAAGAAGATTTGAAGTTGGAGATGGATTGGAGGGAACGCTCTAGACAGCTATGGATTAAAGAGGGGGATGCTAATACCAAGTTTTTCCAATTGGCTACCAGTTCTCATAGAAGATTCAACTTGATCTCCTGAATACTCAAAGATGGGCAGAGAATTTCTTAACTTTCAGATATAAGAGCTGAGGCCATTAAGTATTTTAGAGACTCTTCAAGGGCTGCAAGGAGGGGCCAATGGAGAATGGCAGCAAGTGACTTACCTAAACTGTCTGGGGAATAAATCTCTAGCCTGATTGTCGCCATTACAGAGCAGAAAATTGTGGCTGCCATCAAAGACCTAAACAATGAAGGCTTTCCTGGTCCTGATGGCATCCAAGTCCTCTTTTACAAAGGGATGTGGGGTGTTGTGGGCAAAGAGGTAATGGATGTGATTAAGGAGTTCGAGGAGGGTAACTTTGGCTTTGGAAAAATCAACAGGACCTTCCTCTTCTTGCTGCCAAAGACACAAGGTGTAGAGACATTTCAAGACTTCAGACCCATAGCCCTCTCAAACTCTATCTACCTGGTGATTAGCAAGGTTTTCGCAAATGGGCTATGGCCAATCTTGCAGGAAGTGATCCACCCTCCCTGTTCAATCTACTTTCCTCCCCAATAGGTCCTTATAAGAATCTTTCATCATGGCACAGGAGATGGTGTGTGGGTGGCAAAAGGGAAGTGTAGAGCTTTTATGTGGAAAGTTAACTTCCGCAAAGCCTATGACTCTATTTCTTGGCCCTACCTATGGGAAGTTTTTAAAAGGAGAGGATTTCCTCTTCTTTGGATTAAATGGATGAAAAGGTGTATTACAACAGCTTCTTTCACCCCCTTGATTAATGGGAAGCCCTGTGGAGCCTGGATCCAACCTCAATGTGGGGTGAGGCAGGGTTGTCCTTTGGCACCCTTGATTTTTAACCTTGTAGTTGATAATTTAGCATGGTATTTTTGCAAACTTGCTGAGGCAGGAATTATTAGAGGATACTCCCTCTCTAACCGGAGTGCAATAGCCCCTATACTTTAATATGCGGATGATACAGTTTTTTTTGTGGAAGGATCAATTGATGAAGCCTGTGCACTTGGCCATATGGTAAACATATTTGGGGACATCTCAGGTCTCAGTCTGAACAGAGAGAAGTCTAATCTAGTGTGCTTTGGATTGGCTGAGGCTGAGCAAGAAGTTATCTCTGCTTCTTTGGGGACCCCTCACATTTGCCTCCCCATCAGATACCTGGGGTTACCCTTGAGATGTTCAAGAATGAAGAAAAGAGACTGGAACTGCCTATTTGACAAGATATCAGTGAAACTGGCTGGATGGAATAGCAGATTTCTTTCCAAGGGTGGCAGACTCATCTTGATTAACTCAGTGATTACTTCCATCCCTGTCTTCTATTTCTCTATTTTCAAGGATCCAAAATCTATGTGGAAGCACATGGATGTTTTGAGGAAGAGGTTCTTTTGGAGAGGCCCCAAGCATGAAGGCAGATTTCTGCAGCCCCTGAAATGGGAACTACTTTATCAGCCAAAGTAATGTGGGGGTTTGGGAATCAAATCCTTGAAAGAATTCAATTAGGCTTTGCTACTCAAATGGGCCATCAAGTTTCTACAGGGGGAGGTGAAACCTTGCACTGAACTGATTAAGGATAGATATGGTTCCTCCAACAGTGCGCTAAAGAGATTGCACCCTAACAGACCTTCACCCTTTTGGAATTCTGTGGTTAGAGCTCTGTAAGATAACTGGCACTTGCTGCAGCTGACTCTAGGAGATGGCAGAACCTTCAACTTTTGGAGTGAAGGCTGGTCCCTGCTGGGTACTCTGAAGGAGGCTTACCCAAGGGCCTTTGCTACAGCTAGAGACAAAGATGGCACTGTCAGCTGTTATTGGTCAGATAGCAGGAACTGCTGGCATGTGAGTGAAGATGAATCCATCAGAATGGGCACTCGGCTATGGGAAGAAAGGAGGAATCTAATTTCAGACTTGGAAAGTTTTAAAGCCAGGCCTGGAGTGGATGATAATTATGTATGGGATGGGATATATACAGTGCAATGTGGATATAGAAAGATTATGGAGGGAGATAGAGGTGGGGGCTATGATTACATTGACAAAAAAATTTGGCTCTTGAAGATTCCCCTCAAAGTGCAAATTTTTCTTTGGCTGTGTAGGAGGGAGGGCTTGATAACAGGTGATCTACGACACAAAAGAATGGGAGCTGCTCTTCATGAATGCCACCTGTGTGGGATGCACACTGATAACCTTAGCCACATTTTCTCGTCTTGCCTGATTACTGATGCAGTTTGAAGGACCTGCCAGGAACCACTCCCTTCGTGGGACTCCATTTGGCATAGTTTTGTTGTGATGGAGAGGCCGCATGTGCGCATGGCTGCAACTCTCTGGTATGTGTGGAGGGTAAGAAATGAGAGGCTTTTTCAGGAGAGACTGGTTTGCTATGAGCAAATTGTAAAGGAGTGCTGGTCCCTCATACATATGTGGGGATCTGAATTGTAAATCTTCTTAATCTTTTATAATAAATTTTCCTCCTGGATTGCTATCGTAAGATGATAGCTTTCCTTTTTGTTTCAAAAAAAAAAAATATATATATATATATATATATACTGATTAGTGCATTATTTGGATTGTAGGCAATAAGAAGCTCAGGAGATGGCCTGAAGCTGGATCTGAGCAGGGAAGAAGCTAGAGTTGCAGTAGAGCTGGAGCAAAAGCCCTAGAATAAAAAGGAAGAAATAATGTAGGGAGAGGTATACTACTCTACTAAGTAGAATTTTAATGTAGGAGTTAAATTATGAAGAACATAGGACCTTTCCTAGCCTTAGGATGCCCTACGACCCTCCTAAACCCTAGCCACCCTTAGATTAGATCACTTTAGCCTACCTCAAAACCCTCATTCCAGCCCATATCTAGATGTCTAGGTAGGTTGCTGAACACCTAGAATCCTTAGACACCACCCGCAAACCTAGAACTCAATTCTGCTAGAATATTAGATGTCCAGACAAGGTGTCAGACACCCAATTTCTGCAGAATTCCAAGACAGAACCTAAACTCCTCCCTGACTCAACATTGGACGTCCAGACCAGAATTTTGGACTTCTGATTTTGAAGTATAAGTCGGCTGATTGTTAAATCAGATGTCTAAAGCCCTTCTCCAATCACTATTTTTGAAATCAAGCTTGGATCTTGATTTCCTAAGGCCATAAACCCAATTCTACGCCCTAGGGAACCTAAATTAAGGTGCCCTAAGCCTAGTACACTACCCTAAGACCCTCCTAAGAACCTAATTAGGTTCTCACTAAACCCAATTGACTTAGATCTAAGTCAATTACACTTCACCCATTCAATTGGACTTATAGAATCCAATTGAGCTCAGATCTCAACATGCACAAGTCTAATTGGACTCAATGAGAGTCCAATTGACTCAAGCTTGACCTAATTTGGTATTTTCTCTCCCAATTAGACACACATCCACTCAATTAAACTTGTACTAAGTTTAATTGCACTTTCACATTAGTATTAAGGTTTATAACCCTAATTCTAGTAGCTTACCTAAACCTAATCACCTAGACCTATAGGACTCGACCTAGACCACCTAACCACACCCACATAGTCACGCACACACACCCACACACACTCTCTTGGCCACCACCTCTAGAGTTCTCTAGAACTCTCTCTAAGTGGTGCCACTTTGAGTTGCCAAAAATAGCAACCAAAGTAGTCCATTCATAGAACCA
Source organism: Thalassia testudinum (assembly GCA_037157565.1). Classification (NCBI taxonomy): domain Eukaryota; kingdom Viridiplantae; phylum Streptophyta; class Magnoliopsida; order Alismatales; family Hydrocharitaceae; genus Thalassia; species Thalassia testudinum. The sequence goes on along the minus strand of JAZHRO010000015.1, from coordinate 41,220,305 downwards.
CAATTTATGGCTCTAAGAAGACTACTCCCAACCAAAGTTGACGCCAACTTTGGTTGTCTTCTAGAGAACTCTATAGTTCTCTAGATGACCCACTCCTCAATCTATTTAAGGGACCCCTTGGACGGCCATACACTCCCATCTTGGATACTACCTCCATCTCCATTGGTGTGCTCCTCCACCTTCAAGCATCACCACCTTCATGTCCGAGATCCAAGCAACTCCACCACCTTCTCAAGAGGCTGGCCTACACACCTTGGTCGTCCCTCTCTTCCCTCCTACCACCTCAAGCCACACAGGCCATTGTAGACCACCTCCAATGCCCTAAGTTCTTCTAGCTAGCTTAGTTCTTCTAAGTTTAATTTCTGCATTAATTTCCTACTTAGTAGTGTAGCGATCCTTTGCCTGAATGATGCATGCATAATCTTCCTTAGATCCATGCATGCATCTATTTTCTGATAGCTAGAATTGCTTTTAAGCTTTCATGTACAAGCTTTCCTCTACCTATGATTGTAATGACAATATCTTTGCAGTATTGAAATCACCACTTGTCTAATATCTGATTCATATATCTATGTTGCAATTCTTAGTTGCCTGATTTTTATTATTATATTGCAACAAAATGTTATTTCTTGAAGATATCAACGACCTTGCGATTGATGCGTTTTCTGTTAATAGCTATCGCGAAGTTAGAATGGTGTGCACTAGTACTCACACATTCACATTTATTGTCTATCTAACACACGCACATGTAGTTAGGGTTAACAATGCGATAGGCAAAAATTACATTCACAGGCTTGAAACCGACGTACAATTTTAAGCAAGTAAAAAGAATCAAAATCAATCTCTTTTTTATCTGCCTCCTTGAGATCGACTGGGACTCACCGTCTCGTTAGTCAAATTTTTTGTTTGAGTGGTAATTCGCACTATACTACGATGTGTTTTTAATCAAATACATGTTTTACGATTCCAACATAGGTCAGTATTTATATAGGCCTTAAATTGAAGATCCAACCATACGGATCTGATCAAGGCAACGATCGGAGTCCAATGCCTTCGAGATCACTCCAATCGGACCTCCATAGCATTAGATGCAGTCCAAGGAAGATTAGAGGCAAATGGGAAAGGTGGTGAAAATCCAGACTTCAGATGACAAATCCAACCATATGGTTGGGTTCAGATCGATGATGGTAGCCTAACGGCATGAAAATCGATCTAATCGGACATCCATGGCACCATCTACGAGCATTTCAAGATGGACGACCCAGATGGTGCCATGTGGAGCCATCCAAGCCACCCAAAGCCATCGGTGCTCCTCCTCCTCATCAAAGAAGCCTTGATCTCAGCCGTTGGATCTTGATCCAACAGTTGAGAATGCTCCATGTCAACCCTCCCTAGCGTTGAGTTTATGAAGGGATGGTGCCAGTTTGAATTGTGCGGAGCCATCTCAATTCGCTGCGAAGGCACACGAGTGAAATTCACCTATTCGATCGGCAATGAGCGATGAAGGCGGTGGCTATATGGCAGCACGGATGGGCGAGCACGCACATGCACGTGATGACGCACAGTCACGCACGAACTGACACGTGACGTGATCTTAAGACGTTCAGAGCAACCTTGGCCGTCTAATCAAGATTGGGCACGATTTGAAGCATGAGTGGCTGAAGACGAGCGATAGCGTGACGTGGGTGCACGTGGTGCGTCGAATCAGTGAACAACTCCTTCCACTCGAACTTCAGTGATGTGCAGCTAAAGTGACGCTCATAAACATCACTAAAGACCTGATATTAATTTTGTAACCTTTGAAATGACTATTCTACCCCTTTCTCCTTGCCTATAAAAAGGGCCTTGCACCCTCCCTCATTTTGCATCCCTTCCTTCTTCTCTCAACCTCCCAAAGAGCTAAGAACAATGTTCTCAAGCTCGCTCTAGTGCTCCCAAGCTATGGGAAGCTCCGCTAGAGTTAAAAATAAAAAATTTCCACTTCTCAACCCTTTTTACAAAGCTCTCACCAGCCGTCATCTTGCTCCCAATCCGGAAACAAATCTCGCGACGTTGATTCCTTGCCTCATCCCCGGTTCTTCCAGATTCGCCCTCCATCCTTTGTTTTCACTCTCCTTCTAGACATCGTCTGTTCGGCTCGTCCTCTAAGTATTCGTCGAGGAGGATAATTTCTCATCCCCTATTTTTTTATCGCTTTTTAGTATAGATTTATAATTTTCTAGTTGTAGAAATTAGTTGTAAGTGACATTATCATAGCTATAAAATTGTTATTCTCTCACTCTCTCCCTTTCTTTTGTTTATATTTTCAGTAGTTTAGCTGTCATTGTGAATGTTTCATTTACAAAAATTAATACCAAAAATATAATTGCGGATTTAGAATCGACGTAGCCTCCCTGTGTTTGACCTAAGACTCATCAGAGTTTTGATAAAATTATCTAATTGGCAGATTTTTACGCAACTACAATGACAGGTTTTTAACTCAAATCTTTTTCGCATATAAAATCTCATTAATTATTAAAGCTACTAAAAAAAGCTAAAATTTAAAGCCTATAAAAAGAGATGGAAGCTAGAAATGGAAAAGCACTTTGAATTTAAAATGAAGTAGTTGAAATTACAAGGTACTTAGGGAGCTCAATTGTGTGAATGGCACCACACAATTAATCCCCAAGTAAACAAATGTTTAAAATACTATAGACAGATGATAGAAAAGAAATAAAGTAAGAAGCTTCTCTCAAATTGTAGAAGGTATCATCGCTCCAGACTCAGCAGCTCTTAGGCCTGAAGAGGATCCTCCTTGCTCCTTGAATGCTTCTCCTCTCAAGGTGGACGTCCTCCACCTTACCTCCTCCCTACCGGGTCATCTTTCTGAGGTGGTGTGCTCCTTGGCATGGAGCCAAGGAAGAATATAGGGAAGGTGAACACCGAAGAGATAAGGGTGTTCCCTATGATCACCTTCTCCTCCTTGGATGGCTACTATGGGTAGAATATAGGAAGAATTTGTGCTTAGCCAAGGATGGTTCAAATGAGGTGGTGGGATGGGTTATTTATACGATAGGATGGTGGTGGTTGGCATGGATGTATTGTAGGGCTAGGATGGTGTTTTGGTTTGTGGTTGAAAGATCCATGGTGGAGAATGAGAGACGACATCCGAAAGGGTGTAGAGGGGGAAGTTATGATGGTGATGGCATCTCTTGGTGGACGTCTACCATGAAGGGTTGCCATGTGTTTTTGCTGCCAAGGAGGTGCCTTCTAGAAGGCTGAATGTTGCGCCAAAATGGATGGATGGGATGGCCTCTTAATGGCGATTGGATGGTGGAGATGGAGGGTGGTGTGGATGGCTTATGAAGATGGTGGTTATGGGCATTCTTGGCACCATTTGAAGAGGTGTTATGGGGTAGAATTGGCACAATTGAAGGGGTGTGTAGGGGGTTAGGTTTGGTGCTAATAGGTGGTGGTTGTAGGCCATGGTGGACAGCCTTTAAGGGGTGGTTGTACAACCTTCTTGGAGCCATTTATGAAGTAGTGCTAAGGAGATATTTTGGTGCCATTTTGAAGGGATGCCTATGGAGGTAGTTTAGGCACCAAAACAAGGAGGATTTGGTGGAGGTTTAAGTGTAGGTGGATGACCATTAAGGTGGAGAGGGAGTAGGGTAGGAGCTGGAGTAGTGGAGGAGCTAGCTAGTAGCTTAGCTAAGAAGAGGAAGAGCTGGAAGGAGCTTCCTTGAGATGACATGATCTGCCCTGGGGCTTAGTGAAGTTGATGAAAAGTTGCTAGTGAGTTCTACAACTAACTTAGCTAGTTGAGCTACTAAGTAGAGTTCAGTAGAGCTGTCTTGAGCTAGTCATATCCCTTCTGGAGCTGAAAGGAGCTGGGTCCAGCTAAGGTGAGCTGGATCCAGCTGAGGTGAGTTGGGATCCAGCTATTGGAGCTTTTGTCTTCACACTTTTTCCTTGTGCCTTCCATACTGCCAGGGTTTTTATGATTTTCAAAGCATTCATCCCTGGCAATCAAATGGTAACTATATAAGATAATGTAAAATAAATGCTAATGCATGCTCTAAACCCTAAATTCATATGTATGCTAAATGCAATGAGATAATGCAATGCAATCGACAAAACCCTAGCAACTAGATGTGAATGGATATTAAGGATGATGATAAACTAGTGTTTATCAATCGCTTTGCAGGTACCTTTATGCTTTGGTTTTACAATAGATTTCTTTTTTTATATGCCAATGTAGTGCATGTTTTGTTTGTATTGCACATTTTCATTTGTGCCATTCTCCTAAATATTTTCCTCCATTTTCTTATTAAATGGAACTCTTTGATAGCTCAACTTAGTTTAGTATAACATGAATTAAATAAACCAGCACCTCTTCTGTTGCCATATCCCGGAACTCTGACCCTCGTTGCGGCCTAGGTTTTTGGGGAGTGATGCCCTCATCTTGCCAGAGCACTGCTGTCACATAAGGCATTAGCTACTACCCCCTCGTGTGTACGGCTCCACATTGCCTCAACTACGACTTCCCACATCGCCTCTCCACCATCGCCGATCCACGTGGCGATAGCATGTGGATCACCCTACCGCGTCCTCGACATGCCAATTCCCATCAACTATCATCATTCCTTTGGCCACATTTTCTTAATTGTATCTTTCCTTTGTAACATGATTTATAAAAATTTGTATGTGCCATGCTATTTTTTTTTGTGAACATGAATGCTAATTCTTTGTGAGTTTATTAGATTTGTTTCTCCTTGTAGATGCGACTATCAAACATGGTTAGATTAAATTGTTTTTTGTTTGGGAGGTTTTTCACCACATAAAAAAATACGATGACACATCATTGTTTATTCTTATCTTAATCAAGTGAAAATCACTCGATTAGTAGTTGGCCACCTAAAGAACCTATCCCAAGCTATATAGTCAGCCATTGATATCATTTTCTTCACCCTTGGATCGACCTTAGATGGCCTAGATTTATAGCCATAAACCTAACCCTAACCCCCTCCTATAATACCTCAACTCCACACCAACTATAAGGACCAATCTCACCCATCCATATCATCTTAAGGGCCACCAATTAACCTATATGACTAGCCACACTAGAATATTCTAGGCTAGTCTAGTGGCCGGTCAACTACACACAACCCTACACCCTTAGATGACCATCTATGGCCCTAATCATTCCCTAAGTGTTGGCTAAACCTTTAGATATAGACCTTATGCCCTCATTAAGTTTCGATCTCTATAAAACACATACCTACGCCCACTCCTTAAGTTTCATCAGTTCCTCTACCATCTACATACACGTTGTCTACCACCAAATCCAAATTTAGTGAAATAACTTGCAACGAATTCCTTATCAAAACAACTATCTCTAAAAAAACTTTGAAAAATTTTTAAGGCACAACACTTATTGATTCATGCAAAAAACTAACTTAGGGTCATTTTGACTTTTAGACCCCTGTACACTAAAAATTGTGGGAAGCATACCAAAAAGAACTTAATATTCTTGAAAAAATACTTTTTGGATTCCTCATTTAGTGGTGTTTGAGAAGCCATAGTTGCTTTGTTTGAGCTGCACCACTTGAGAAATTAACATTGATTCATTCATTAGAAGCTACCTACCTAACGTTGAATTCTAGGGTTTCAATTACGCACACATCACTTTCATTGATCTTTAAAGGAAATATATCATCACTCGTGCTTGTCAAAACTTTTTGTGTGCCTTCACAATAACTTTGCTTGAATCTATTAACACATTGAAACCCTAAAATCCATATCTTAACAAGATTAATCCTAAAATTCATCACATTAAAATAATCTTATTTAAGGACCTAATTGTGTATGCAGTACACTTTCAAATCAACTTCTAAGGGAAACCATCCCATTAACAAACGCCCCATCACATTCCAAGGCATGTTAACAATCCTAAGCCTAATTAAAATTTATTAGACGTTGGCCCTAAGGAATCAATTGAGTTAGTCACAAGGTCTATACTTATGTCGGAAGACTAATTGGTGGAGTACTTTTTCTGGTAGCATTTATGTTGGGAGGCAGGGTTTTAGCATAATTAGAAACCCTCGAGAAACGCTTCCCCTGCTCCACCAACCCAACATATTCAATTCCTAGTTTAAGCAAGACATCAATTCATTTTGTGGTGAGAAATATATCTTAAAGGCTTAGGTCATTTAGGGCTACATTGTAAGGCTTAGATATTGTTTAATTACATTGAGTACACACATTCTCTCTCTCGTTCCCTTCGCATCTCTTGTATCTCTTCCATTATATGCTGGGAAGGGGATCATTGAATCCTAAGCTAGTTGAACATCTTGTAAGGAATCCTAAGAGGAAACTTGATTTTTCAAAATCTATTGAGATGGTTGATTCTAGTAAGGGTAAGATGCCTAAGATTGTTGAGGAACTTGAGATTCCTGAAGATCTTGAAAATCAAAACCTTGACCCTCTAACTCTAATCCAAGCCTAAATCAATGCCAATCACAAGCTTCAACAACAACAAATCCAATTGATTATGCATGCCCTGATGAAGATCTAAAAACCATCACTACCACCTAAGTCCCTAAGAGACTTTTATGACCCTTCTACAACTAATGTAGAAGGAGGAGATGATTTTGAAGTAAAACCCAGTGTGATTAGCCTAATCAAAAATCTTTTTCATAGGAATTCCAATGAACACCCCTTCCAGCACCTTGAAGATCTAGGTAGACTTGGTGAAACTATTAAACCTAGAAATGTGAGCCTAGATATAGTTCTAATGAAGATGTTCCCTTTCTCCATAAGGGATAAGGCAACACATAGGTTCAGAACTATAAGAAAACCTATTGCCACTTGGGAGGAGCTAAGAAGTTCCTTAAGAAATTCTTCCCTATAGGAAGGACAATGCCCTTGGTGAGCCATAACCACATTTTCTTAACAACTCCATAAGGCTTTGGAGAAATTCAATGATCTATTAAGGAAGTGTCCACACCATGAGGTTCCTAGGTGGCACCTAGCCCAAATTTTCTATCATGGATTAAATGACACACTTAGAAATTTTGTGGACGCTTCCTGTGGAGGTAATTTTCTGGACAAAGATGAACATAGTGCTTTTGAATTATTTGAATCTATGAGTGAGAATTCTTTAAATCATGCCTCCATTACCACATTCAACCAGTCCAATCAACCTTGTAGTGGAATGTATAAGGTTTAAGTAATTCGAGGTTCGTTGACATGGACATCATAGCAAACAAATTGGATTGCATGGAAGTGGTGGATAAGAAGTTAGACAAGCTCATCAACCAATCCAAGAATCCTCTAGGGATATCCCCACAAGCTTAGTCTTTGGATAGGGGAACACTGACTACACCTACACTACCACAGACTCCCTTGGGAAAGGAGTTTATGAACAATATTGACTTGGTTTAGCCTATGAACCAATTAAGCTTGGAACAAATATCGACTATGTTCTAGGGAGGGGCCTTTGTTCCCTCTTATCCTGATTATTCTCTCCCAACTCCTTTGTACGCTCTCTAGCTATGAGGATGTACAAGCTATCCAAGGTTATCCCAAAATGGATCCTTATTCTAATCATTACAACCTTGGATGGCATAATCACCCTAGCTTCTCCTGGTTTAATCAGAGACAAAATCCAAACCCAAATTAGACCAGACCTGCTTTTGATCCTTTCTCTTATAATCCAAGTCACAACAGTAGGACAACTTACAACCAACGTAGACCTAGACGTACTCAACCTACTTAGTTTAATCAAATGGATACCGTGATCAAAATGATTGTTGATCTGAACTAAAAACATCATGAAGAGATGGCTGAGTCTAAGGGATAACTGAGCCAATCAATGGAATCTAGACAACAAGGATCCCTCCCATCCCAGCCTATACCAAACCCTAGGAACCTACAAAATTAGACTAACTTTCAAGGATTCCGCAAAGATCTTAGGAAAGCCCATTTGATTAATCTTGCCTCTTAAAACTTACCAGGATTTCCTATTCCTCAACAAGCTCCTATCTTGCCTAATCCACCTCAAGGATCTAACCTTAACTCACATGCCTCTACATACTCAGTTACCTTGAGAAGTGGTACTAGAACCCATGACCCAGCTTGGCCTTCTGGTCCAACCATAAATAATCCTAGTGAGCCTGATTTGATCATTGATATTGAGGAGGAAATTGAGGATAGCAAGGCTCAAGACCCAACCTTGATTGACACACACATACCCTTTCCTGAGGCCTTAGAAAAAGTAAAGAAAAAGAAAAATGTGGCTAGCAACAAGAAGCCTATTGAATTGTTTAAATAAGTCCAGATTAATATGTCACTCCTCGATTCTATTAAGCATATTCTTGCCTACACTAAGTAATTGAAGGATATATGTACTCCCAAGTGTAAGCTACAACCCAAATGCCACAGAAGGTAGTGTTGTTCGAATAAGCTAGCTCGGTGATATTAAGCAGCCTACCTCCTAAACAAAAGGACCCTGGAGCCCCATTAATATCTTGTACTATTGGTGATCTAAATTTTGATTAGGCTTTTTTGGATTTAGGTGCTTCTATTAATTTGATACCAACCACTTTATACAGACAGTTTGGATTTGGTGAGCTTAAACCCACACCTGTAACTCTACAATTAGATGATTAATCTATTAAAACACTTAAGGGAGTGGTTGAGGATGTTAAAGTTAGAGTCAAGGACTTCTATTTTCTTGATTTTCTTGTCCTTGACATGTAAGTACTTGAAAGATTGAAAGACACTCCCATCATCATAAGCTAACCTCTCTTGGCATTATTTAAATCAAATATTGATTGCACCACTAGATGTATGGAAATTGCCTTTGGAAATAAAATATTACAATTAGATATTCTTAAGGCAACTAAAGGATTTGCTTGTGGGTTGATTAATGAGGTTGATCTAGAAGAAAATTTTATTGAGGAAAGTATAGCTATTGGATTGATTGAAAACCCTTTAGAAGCCTCCTTGACTCAACCCAACTCTCACCTACAAGCTGAGGAGGTCCTTGATTTGTTCCACGCTAACACTAACCCATGTCCTCCCTCAACTACTATGATTTCAATTGGAATTGATTTTCCCTCTACACTTCCCCTACCTTCTACCTTGGTCCCACCCCAACCTGAGCTTAAACCCTTACCTAAAAATTTGAAGTATGTCTTCCTTAGACCTAATCAAACTCTCCCAGTGATTATTAATGAACATCTGACTAGGGAGCAAGAATCTAGACTAATCATGGTCCTAAGAGAACACAGGTAAGCAATTAGGTGGACCATTTCTGATCTCAAAGGAATTAACCCCTCATACTATAGCCACAAGATTGATGTTGAGGACGGGACTCTACCTTCTCGTGAGATGCAACGGAGATTAAACCATAATATGCGAGAGGTCGTTAAAAAGGAAATAATCAAGTGGCTAGATGCTGGAATCATATATCCAATCTCTGATAGCCCTTGGGTGAGCCCAATACAAGTGGTTCCAAAGAAAGTCAGGCCCACTGTTGTAACTAATGAGAAAGGCAAATCCATCCCTACCTACACTGCCACTGCATGGCAAGTTTGTACTGATTATAGAAAACTCAATGTGACAACTAAGAAAAATCACTTTCCCTTGCCTTTTATTGATAAGATACTAGAGAGACTTGTAAGGAGGAAGTATTTCTGTTTCTTGGATGGACAGCTAGGATATAATCAAGTTGCCATTAGCCTTGAGGATAAAGAGAAAATCACTTTCACTTGTCCCTACAAAACCTTCACTTTTCATAAGATGCCTTTTGGGCTATGCAATGCACCTGTGACAAAGGTGCATGCTAGCCATCTTTTTTGACATGGTAAGTGATTATCCTAAGGTCTTCATGGATGAATTTTTAGTGTTTGGAGACTCATTTGATTTTTGTCTAGACAACTTGACCAAGATTTTGAGAAGATGTATTGAGGTCAACCTAGTAGTAAGCTAGGAGAAGAGCCATCTTATGGTTAAAAAAGGAATTGTACTAGGTCATATTGTTTCAGAAAGAGGAATTGAAGTTGACCAAGACAGGGTTGTTTTAATTTCCAATCTTGCACCCACTGGTTCAGTTAAACAAGTTAGAAAATTCTTGGGACATATTGGATTTTACATAAGGTTTGTACAAGATTTATCCATGATCTCTGGACTTTTAACCAACCTTCTATCTAAAGAAAGCCCTTTTGATTTTAATGAAGCGTGCATCCAAGCTTACTCAACCTTAATGGATATAGTGAACCAAGCTCCAATCTTACAAGTCTTTGATTAGTCCCCATCCTTTGAGATTATGAGTGATGCCTCAGACTTTGCTATAGGAGCAGTCCTAGGACAAAAAAGAGATGAAAAACCTGTGGTGATATATTATGCTAGCAAAACTTTAGATGGAGCACAAAAGAATTATAGAAGCACTGTTTGTTTTTGGACTCGAAAAGTTTAGATGATATTTACTTGGATCCCACGTGGTAATCTACACTGATCTCTCTCCCATCCGGCATTAATTGGCTAGGAAAGATGCAAAACCAATGTTGATTAGATTGATTCTTTTATTGCAAGAATTTGACCTGGAGATAAGAGATAAAGTCGGAGCACAAAATGTTGTGGCCAACCATCTTTCTAGACTTGACCCAGACCACATTGGATCTGCATTACCCATGCAAGATCATTTTCCTAATGAACACTTAATGGTCATAGATAATGAGTCTTCCTTGGTATGTGGATTTAGTCAATTACTTAGCTACAAATAAAATCCCAAGTGATTGGACTAGACAATAGAGAGACAAATTCCTAGCTGAAGCTAAGTACTACATCTAGGACGACCCTTTGTTATTTAGACCCTATGCTGATTAGATCAGAAGATGTATCCTTGAGTTTGAAATTCAAAGTGTCATTTCTTTTTGTCCTTAGCAAGACTATGGTTGCCATTTTTTTGGGAAGAAAATGGCTACGAAGATTTTGCAGTTGGGATTTTATTGGCCAACCCTTTATAGAGATGCACACGACTTTTCTAAGACCTATATCAAATGCCAAACTTTAGGGAGCATGACCAGAAGGGATATGATGCCCCTTAATCTAATCTCGATTGTAGAAATCTTTGATGTTTGGGGAATAGATTTTATGGGTCTCTTCCCACCATCAAACGACATTGAGTACATCTTGGTTAGAGTTGATTATGTCTCTAAGTGAATTGAAGCCATTCCTACTAGAAAGAATGATCACAAGGCCATAATTGATTTTGTAAAGAATATATTTTCGAGGTTTGGGATACCAAAGGCCTTAATTAGTGATAGTGGTAATCATTTTACTAATGCCTAGTTCAGGACATCATTAAAGAAATATGGGGTGGACGTAGTTTGCAACGCACAATTTGAATCAATTGGTTGAAAATCAGAATTAACTAGTTGAAAATGAAAATCCACCGATTGAAAATCAAGCAAACTGATTCAAAATCAAAACACATTGGTTGGAAATGATTTTCAACAGATTGAAAATCAAAATACACCGATTGAAAATCAAAGCACACCAATTAAAAATGAAAATGTACCGGTGTATTATGCCTTTCTATTGGTGGTGAATGATTTTTCACTTGGAACATAGTTTTTCACCTATGGGAAGTGATTTTTCACTTAGAAAGTAGTTTCTCATATATGGAAAGTGCTTTCCACCAATGGAAAATTAAAATATACTGATTGAAATCACCACTCTCACTTTGTATGTTGCAAAATGAGTTGCAAGGTGCATTTGTTTACCTTTTGGCTATTACAAAATACAGTGAGATCTGATAAAAATGATTGGTTCGTGAGATTCGAAGATGCACTTTGGGTTTATCAAACCGCTTACAAAACTCCCATAGGAATGTCACCTTATAGATTAATTTATGGGAAACCTTGCCATCTCCAAGTAGAATTAGAGCATAGAGCTTATTGGACAGTTGATGTGAAAATTACGTGATTTGTTAAAGCAAGTTTTGAAGTTGTTGTAATATGCAAATTTGATCAACTTTTAAATCTATAAACCTAGATAGGTGTTCAGTAATCGTAAAACACGTATTTGATTAAGAAAACGTCATAGTATAGCGCGAATCATGACTCAAACAAAAATTAATAATGAGATGGTGAGTCCTAGTCGATCTTAGGGAGGCGTATAAAAGTGAATTTGATTTTGATTTCTCTACTTGCTTAGAATTGTAGTCCGGTATTTAGTGTACGAATATAGGATTCGCCGGTTGTGTTGTTAACTCGTAAAACATGCGCATAAGTCAGAAATAGTATAAACGTGAGAGTATGTTTATTAGTGCACATGATTTCAACTCTTCGATGGCGTCCCACAAAATTTGTTGATCGTTAAGTCCTCAATATCCTCCAGAATAGACATTTTAGTTTCATAAAAGATGGAAATATAAAATAGGCAACTCTTATTTCGATTTCCTCGAGAATAATCTCATTACAATCAAGTTTAAAGGAATGCTTATACAGGAAATTGAAAATAACAAGAGTTATGCTAGCAGAATAGAGATGCATGCATGGAAACCATGAAGAGTTTATGCATGCACTCTGGAAGGCAGGAATACTGCACTACTAAGCAGAAAATTACTGTTATAATTAAACTAAGAAGAACAATCTATTCTACTATAAATCAAGACATTGGAGGTGGTCTCCAATGGCTGTGTGGCTGGAGGTAGTGGGAGGGGAAAGAGGGACGGCCAAGGTGTGTGGCTGGCCTCTTGAGAGGGTGGTGGAGGTGCTCGAGCTCTTGGACGTGGAGGTGGAGTGAAGATGATGGTGGAGCTCGCCAATGGTGTGAAGATGAAGATGGAGTCCAAGTTCTAAATGGGATCACTTGGTCATCCAAAGGGTCTTTAAATAGACCAAGGGGTGGCTCATCTAGAGAAGTGTGGAATTCTCTAGAAGAGCTCCCAAGGTGGTCATCCAAGCCATTTGAAGTGGGTCTTCTAGATCCACTTTTCATGGGAAGGAGTTGTGGACTCCTTGAAAGACTATTTTTAGTCTTTCAAGGTGGCGCCAATTGGAGGCCAAATAGATAATTCTAGAGTGGATGGCCAAGTGGTGGTGGTGTGTATGTGCGTGTGTGAGTATGGGTGGTGGCTAGGTGGTCAAGGTTGAGTCCTATAGGTCTAGGAAATTGGGTTTACATAAGTCTCTAAAAATAGATTTATAAACACTAATACTAATGTGATAAGTGCAATTAAACTTACCATAAGTTTAATTGAGTGGGTGTGTGTGTAATTGGGAGAGAAAGTTTCCAATTAGGTCAGGCTTGAGTCAATTGGGCTCTCACTGAATCCAATTGGACTTGTTTTGGTTAAGGTTTGATCTCAATTGGACTCTATGAGTCCAATTGACTAGGTGAATTGTAATTTATTTAGATCCAAGTCAATTGGGCTTAGTGAGAACCTAATTAGGTTCTTAGGAGGGTCTTAGGGTAGTGTACTAGGCTCAGGGCTCCTTTAGGTTCCCTAGGGTATAGGATTGGGTTTAGGGTCTTAAGAAGTTAAGATCCAGGCTTGATTTCAAAAATAGTAATTGGAGAGGGGTTCCAAATGTCTGATTTAGTGATTAGACGACTTATACTTCAAAATAAGAAGTCTAAGTCTTTAGTCTGGATGTCCAATGTTGAGACAGGGTGAAGTTGAGGTTCTATCTTGGATTTCTATAAAAATTGGATGTCTGACACTTTGTTTGGATGTTCAATATTCCAGCAGATTGGGTTCTAGGTTCTGCAGGTGGTGTCTAAGGGTCCTGGATGTCCAACATCCTACTTGGACGTCCAGATATGGGTTGGAAGATGGGTTTTCAGTTATTCTAAACTAAGGTGACCTAACCTAAGGGTGGCTAGGGCTTAGGAAGGTATCTAGGGCTATCCTAAGGCTATGAAAGGTTCTATGTTCTTCATATTTTAACTCAAACATTAAAATTCTATTAGTAATGCAGTATACCTCTTCCCTACATTATGCCTTCATCTTTATTCTAGGGCTTCTGCTCCAACTCTGCTGCAGCTCTGGCTTCTTCCCTTCTTCAAGTCCAGCTTTTGGCCATCTCCTGAGCTTCTTATTGCCTACAATCCAAATAGTACACTAATTAGTACATTCTAGCATTATTTCATGAATACCTAAGTAAAGCAGAAGAGATGCAATGTACGCTACTAATGCATGAATTATACTACAATTCTGCTAAGTTCTAACTTAATTCAGATCATTTAAGTCCTATGATTGCTACTCAATCAATAGGGCAAGTATCTAGGATCGTCCAAGGAGGTGATGCTAGTTATATAATGACAAAACTCTTTCTAACTTTTTCAAATCTTTTTTCTTTTTGGATTTTGAGTGTTTTCAAATACAAGGCAATGGAAGGATTGAAGATAAATGAAACACAAAAATATAAAGATAAAAACCTAACCTCCTTAAGTTCACTCTAGGCACGTGTGGCCTAGAGTAATTAGGAAGGGAGTGTGTGCACTAAAATTTATGGAAATTTAAGAAGCAAAAATTGAAAGGCAAAATTTCTTTGTATTGCTAAGTAATAAATATAACATTGTCACAATTGGAGGGCTTACTTGTGTGGAGGATTCAACCACAAGTAACCTCCAAATGTAGAGGAATGCTTGTTAAAATTAAGCAAATACAAAGGAAAGATAAAGAGATAGAAAAATCCCCAAAATGAAGCCCAGGATAATCCTTGCTCCAAATATGGCTGCTCCCGCACTTGAAGAAGATTCTCTCCTTTTCTCCACTACAATAACTTCCACTTTTGCCCTTGGTTGAAAATCAACGGCAAATCCCTTTTAATCGACGCCAAAAAGCGATGGCATAAGTAGCGTCACTGTTTCTTTTTCCGGTCGGTTATAAGGAACATCCGACATGGAAATATTGTTTGTCCAGCGGACGGATTGGATCTTTTGCCTTCAGTTCGTAATCGACGATAATTAGATTTGCCTTCACTTATCAAAAAAAGCGACGGCGTTGTTACATTACTTTTTCCCGCGTTAACGTGCCATTTTTTGAGTTTTGCCGTCATTTAAAAGAAAATGTCATCGCTTGTATAAGCGATGACAAAAATATATGTAATAAGCGACAAAAAAAACCTTTCATTCGCAAAAAAACTTACCTTTTTTTACCGTCACTTTCTATAATAAGTGACGGCAAAAATCTTTCATTTGCAAAAAAACTTACCTTTTTTTGCCATCGATTATTATAGAAAGCGACGGAAAAAATATTTTTGCTGTTGCTTTATGTAATAATTGACAACAAATAGTCACCTTTGTTAAAAAAAATTACCTTCTACTGCCATCGATTATTGCAAGAACTGATGACAAAGGTAAATGTATTTTTTTTTAATTCTTAAAATTAGGATCCTTATACAATCTTTAAAAAAATATAACTTTCTGAAAATTCTATACATAAAGGAATTACATACGAAAGCAAGGAGCTCAAAAGAAGTAACAAACCTTAACTATATGGTGGATATCAAAAGTACAGTATATAATTAAATGTTGAAAGGGTAATCAAACATTGTAATTGACTATAACAGGTTGGTTCCTTCTATAATTCACATAATAAAAAGCCTAACATACACAAAAAATGATACAAGAAAATGATCCTAACAATCCTCCAAAAGATGCAACATATTAAACCTCCTTTCTTTTAAAAAGTCAAATCCTAATAGGTGGGCAGGTTGTATAGCAATTTTCACAAAAAGAGGAGATAATTAGAACATTGGAAATGAAATAAACTTGGATTACTTCGCTATATTTAACTATCAGAACAATGTCACACATCTCAACTCCTACGTACATATATTCTGAGAATATAAATGGGTATGTAGAAGCTTGTAAGATGAAGCTTTTCTTTATAAAATAGATAAGAAATGAAAAGAAACGAAAAACAAAGAAGTCGAAGAAGAAGAAACAAGATTGCTACTTGCCTACCATGAAGCCTAAAAAGAAAAAGTTTACCTAAGCAAAAGTAAGTGTATGGGGGAAAATAGTCAAATATGATGAGTAATCACATTTAGAAAAGGATAAAAATTGACCAGTCAAAAAATTTACTAGCCTGAGGTATGACCATTGATAGATCATTCTTCATCATATCCATAGCCATGTTTGGATCAGAAAACATTTGTACCTGGGGATTCTGGCCCTGCCCTTTGGGGATATGAAGGAGATCATTTTCCTACCAAAAGCAATCAAAATGGATTTGTCAATGTTACAAGAAAAAATAACAAGGTGTAAATTACAAGCTGATATTCACGTGAATCAAATGCAACATATTTTATAGAAAGCAAAAGGGATAACTAGTCGCCACCAAGGGATGGCTTAGTGGTAGAGCCCCTCGTTAATATCTAAGAACAAACAATCTATAACCAATCAGTTGGTTAGCCCATAAAAATGACGTTTCCATTCTTAACAAACAACATGCTCCCCAAACCAGCTAGAATGAATCGTTTTATAGTCATAATAAGCTTTCAACATGCCTCGCGGGACCCCAAAAAACACAAGCCACTCCAAGGTTTTCAGCTTTCCAAGGCTCAACACCACTCCACCTGTCATTGCAAATAAGATTAATGGCTAGCTATCTTGTGTCAGAGAAATTAAGGGTACAGAAGGGAAAACGCATAAAACTAAGGGACTGAAACCTACCGAAAATCTGGTAGAGTTTTCCCTTTTTTCTCAATATTTTCCAAAATCCTGTACCTTAAATGAAGACCTGTGCATTCATACCACAACAATTAGTGGGTACACCCCACTTTCCAAACACATGAAGCAAAAAACTCGATGCTCTTAACTCACCCTAACACATGCATTTGGTTCTCGTACCCACCATCTCCAAGGCCCATGATAATTACAAGAATATTCCATATCACTAAGTGGAAATAAACACTTAAGAAAAGAAATCAACTTAGATATTTAATATTCTTGATAAAAGATTTATTTAATTCAACACATTCCATGTTTATTAAGAAACATTACCAAAAAAATGCATAGCGATTTATCTACAAGAATAACTTTAGGGGCCTTAGTTTACACTAAAAGAACATCTACCTCAAAGAAGAACCTTTTGAAGTAGGACCTTTCAATGTTGCTAGATACTCTTGCATTGAACCTTCTGCATGATTGGCATACAAGAAGCTCACATTACATATGTAAAGTGCATACAAAGAATCATCTACGTAAAAGATTTTCTCTTGGTTTTCACAAGGGTTAACTAATTTCAGCTATTTGTGTTTGGGATTCTATAAAGGTACTGTAATGCAATACATGAATTCAATAAGATCCTTATTTATATTCTAAAGGCCAAATAATATCACCGGAACAGGCCACAGTATGATCAGATTCTCAAGAAAAATGAGTAGATGCATGCCTTGTTGGCTATTTGTTTGTCACTGTGCCCTCATTCTAAACTGGTTGATGAGAATGTAAATAATCAACTAAGAGAGAAGTATGACGAA
Source organism: Thalassia testudinum (assembly GCA_037157565.1). NCBI lineage: Eukaryota > Viridiplantae > Streptophyta > Magnoliopsida > Alismatales > Hydrocharitaceae > Thalassia > Thalassia testudinum. The sequence continues at coordinate 41,202,819 of JAZHRO010000015.1, read as the reverse complement.
GAATGACTAAAAAAGTCTATATTTGTAGTCTGAATTTGGGTTAATACCAACTTCAAAATGTGTTGTGTTATCTTGACCAACTTCAAATGTTACTATTATAACACCGAAGGGACGACCTTGATAGAATTACAGAGATTACCGACAATGTTGAGACATTCTACAGTTTGGGGATCATATTGAGATATGAGCATATGCTTAGGGGTTTTTATGTAAATAGATTTCAATGGTATTGACTTAATAGGATGACATCATTGGTGGTGAAATCTACTAGATCTAAAGTACTTCAATCCTTTTTCTTTTTTGGCTATAGAAACCTAGCTTTTTTTTTTCATATGCTTTCAGAGAACAGAAGGGAAAAGACAAAAAAGGAACCAAAACACGCATCTCTCTCTCCCTCACATGGTGGATAAATAGGTTTGGATAAACTATTTCCTCGTTGTAATGTTGAAAGTTTGAAACCACAGGATTTCAACTTTCTTCTTGGGGGAAAAACAAACAAGGAAACAACATTTTTGATTTTATAGAAATTAAAGCAAAATATAGGATACAGTAACATAATATCTCTAAATTACTATCAATGTAGTATAAAACATACAATATGGAAAATAAGAAGCATTCCACATAGATAGGTAGAACTTACATTGGCAGGTGCTTCTCTTTTGCAAGCAAATCATTGTTCAACACTACAACAAGTTTGCCTTTTGCCGTCGGTTGAGAACCGACGGCAAAGCCATTATAATCGACGCAACAAGGCGATGGCATAGATACCGTCGTTATTTTTTCCCATCGGTTACAAGGAACATCCGACGTCGAAATATCGTTCATCCAGCAAAGCAATTGGGCCTTTTTCCATTGGTTTCAAACCGATGATAATTTGATTTACTGTCACTTATTTAAATAAGCGACGGTGTTGTTTACTTTTTCGAGCACTAATGTGCCTTTTTTCAGTTTTGCCATCATTTAAAGAAAACATCGTCGCTTATATAAGCGACGGTAAAAATACTTTTGCCGTCGGTTATCATAAGAAGCGACAGTATAGAAATCTTCTACCGATGTTTATATAAAATTTTTACCGTCGGATATCTGTTGTCGGTTATTCAAATAACCAACGGTAAATGTATGGGTTTTTTTTTTAATTACCAGATGATGGAAAATACTTACTAAATCTACTTTAAATAAAAATGAATAGAAATTTATATTTCATAAATATAAAATTTATTACATTAAAAGTTTGAAAACAAAATATTTACATAAAAAAGGTTACATGAAAAACATAAGAAAAGAAAATAAATAGAAATCAAGATACAACTGCCCCAATGCCACTAGCTTCACCTACACCACCCATGGAATCGTCGTCTCATCTGTAAATGCTGGGATTTGTAGAAGACGGATGCTCTGACTGACCCTTCTTCTGAAGAAGGTGTATAAGTATTTGAAGCTTATCATCAATGGCACTCATCTTATTATTCATCTCTACCTCTCTCTTCTCCCTCTCCTCTTCTCGTCTCTGTAATGTGTCAATCTTTTTATGCAGCTGATCGACGACAGTAGCTGAGACGACACCTTTCCTTCTATGGCAGGTAGATAACGTGTATGCCCTGCCTGCACTACGAACAAAATCACCGTGATCCAATGGCATCACTGTCCTAAATGCCTCCTCTACATCTAAAGGTTGCTAGACGCTCTTAGAGGTATCATTAGTGGGGGGGTGTACTAATTGTACCATTTGATCCTAAATGTATTAAACAGTATTATTATAATATATATATATATATATAAAGTTATAAATGTTTAAGTTTAGGATACTTACGTGTTTTTCCTGGTATGACAATGAATCCACTTATGAGCACCCTTAGTTGCAGCCTTACTGTGGGTGACCTCATAGATATCCATTTTATTCATTTCAATCCCATCATGTGCAGCAGACTGAAAATATAAAAATGATACAATTATGTTAAAATAAGTTAAAAATTAAGTAATATTCAACTTAAAAGTAGTTCTAATACTTACATAACGGCTTCTAATCATCTCGATGCTCCTTCGACCCAAACAATAGGTCTGTGGTGGAGCTTTATCCCTATTGGTCTTTTTTTTTTGCTTGCTCCAGTAGAAATATACAATAATGTTTTTTTATAAATTTAAGAGATATGAAATTAATGAAGTAATTTTTAATTACTTACTAACCTCCGTCTTCGGATCCAGCCAATGCTCGCATGCCTTCTTCCAATCGTCAGGCATGACATCAGGAGGAACATCATCCATTGCCTCCTTAGGTGAACTCTTGTTTGAGAAAAAATAAATACCAAATAAAAATTGTTAAAAATAATATAAGAAATTTGTGCATAAAAAATGTAAATGTTTGAAAATTCTTACATTTCTCTTAGTCTCCGTCCTCCAATCCTTGTGGATTTTGGCAGTGTGCTTAAGGATATATCGAGAGGCATTGGGGTCGTCACCCCAATTATAATATACCTCATTAATTTTAAGAAATATTGGTCAATCTTATTTTATAATAATTTTAAGATAAAGTTATAAAAGAAATAACTTTTATAACTAAAATTACCTCCAACTGACGGATGATCTGCCTCTTCAGCTCTGCAGGCACCTTCCTCCAATCGAAGTAGCAAATGGGTACAATTGTGCCCACTTGACTGATAAAGCCCAGGTAATTCTCTGCCTCCCCTGTGGTTCTAAGCCTAATTGTTATCCTCACGTCCTCAGGGATACGCTGGAGGTCTAGGTTTTTGGTCTTCCCCCATCCTCTTGCTACTCTAACAGTGTAAACATTAATCATATTCATTATATATTTTTGAAGTAATTTACTTCTTAAAGATATATGATTTATTACCTAGACTTGAGCTCGCTGCTGAGGGATCGACATGAACTGGGGACGTACTCCCCACCATCTCATCCTCTGCCTCCTTGCCCTCCTCCTCTCCCTCCTCTCCTGCCTCCTCCTCCCCTTCCTCCTCATCTGATCCTCCATAATCTGGATCATCCTCTGCTCGGTCTAGCAAGGTCTGAGACATCACCTTCCTCTTTCCCTTCCCCCCTGTATGTAGTAAACGTGCCATCTCCCCGGGTCGTAGGAAATGTGACTGGGGGGGTGGCTAAACTTGCTGTCGAAGGGGTGGCTGAGCCTGCTGTGGGGGGGGGGGTGGCTGAACCTGAGGAGACGAATTAGGTTGCGTGGAGGGCTATCTCAGGAGGACCTTTTCTATTGGATTTTTTCTTAAACAACTTCATCTGTAACACATAAAAAATGTAATAATTAATATAATTAAAAATCATTAATATATAAATCAACAGACTTGAATTTCAATTTTACTCCAAACCCTCTTTGTAATGACATATATGCCCCTACAAATTTCAATTTTAATATGAATTTCATTTAAACATAAATTAAACAAAGCAAAGAAATTATTACTAACCTTAATTAGATGTCAACATTGGTTGCAAATAAATGACCTTCTTCTGTAAATTCTTGATATGCTTCAGACTGTGTGTCAAAATGGTTGCACGGTACTATTCTTATGGGTATAACTCATCCCCTTTGGCAATTATCGGGAACATAGAATACTTGTGTCGCTTAACATGCTAATGTGAATGATTCATCAGATTGAAGAATTTGACGATTAGGATTTAAACTCGAGAAATTGTGTTTCTTATCAATTTTGAAATCGGTGCCCTCTTTAAAAACATCAAACCAATGACATTTAAATAGGACAACACGACAATCATATCTGAAACTGATCTCCACGATTTCTCAGATTTCACCACAGTATCCATCTAGATCGGTGGAAAGATCTGAATCAACAACTCCAGCTTGTTGTGTAACCTTTCTATCATCAATTTCTTTGATCTTGAATCTGAACTCATTTATTATATACCTAGAGTGGTAATGTGCATAATGTAATAGTGAATCAGCAATTATATCAAAATCTGGTACCCATCGTGGGTCATTATCCACTTTCAATTGATTAACTCGATCTTGAAACCAATCTAAGAAGCCAAATTCAGTTGTCCTTAAAAGAGGCAATCTTTCGAATTCCTCGTAAAATAGATCAATTTCAGGAATTTATTTTAAAATATATAGATGTCCGCAACATCTGTCATTTTCTGAAATTGCCTTGTACTCTATATGAAGAATCGACCTTCCTGTGATATCAAAACTGAACAAACATTTTTCATGATTGTTATTGTATTTCCCCTCATAGTTCTTTTAAAGTTTATTAAAGCGGTTGTCTGTTTCATTCATGTACATGGAAGTAAAATTTATGCATTCCTCTACAAGATACCCTTCTACAATGGATCCTTCCGACTTTACCTTATTCAAAACATAATATTTAAGCTTTTTCAAAAATCGCTCCACAGGATACCTCTATCTGAATTGTATAGGTCCACCGATTCTTGCTTCATTTGCAAGATGCAGGGTGAGATGAACCACTACATCGAAGAAGGCTGGGGGAAGAATATGTTTCATCTTACAGAGAGTAATGACTATTTATTTATCTCAGTGATCCAGCATATCATTTTGTACCACCTTTGAACAAACAGCTTTGAAAAATCTGCTCATATCTGTGAATGAATCAACAACTGGCTATGGCAGTATCTGACGTGCGGATGTGCATTTGTGTTAAGAAGTGTCGTTATAGTTGCACTTGCAACGTCGATTTTAAAGTAAATAAACGGAGCTGAGTCCTAGTGTCCGTCTTAGGGAGGCGTGAAAATCGGATTTCTCTTATCACTTGTTGTCACGGAAAGCGCGGAGTTTTTGCTTGCGGAGGTGCAGTTTGAAAAGCGAGAGAGAGAGAGAAAGACTAGGGTTAGAGTGTTTCTTGTTTGATCATGCAACTTAAACAGAAATTAAAGTAACAACTGAACAGAAAATAACTTCATTAATCATGCACTTTTAGTTCATAGCTTACAACATTAAATACATGCTCAAACAAAAGTAATGGAAAGCTTAAAAGAGAGAGAGAGAGAGAGGAGGGAGAGCGACGAGGCAGCCACGGCAGTGGAGGAGGCTCCGTTGGCGGCTCGTCATCTCCGACGATTACAAGAGGGCCTAAAGCTAGCTAAGAGAGGGGTGGAGTAGTTGCAAGGGAAGTGAATGCCTTGAATGAGTGGTTGGAGGAGGTTTAAATAGGGTTAAGGGCCTTCTAAAAGAAGAAGGGACTTTAGTGATGTCCGGGACATTGCTAAAACCACTCCAAAAGCGTCAGTGAAGACCTCCAGCTCGCCAGTCAACCGCCCGCGCCGTTCTTCTTCATGCTCGATCCGCAGTCGCTGCGTGAGAGCCGTCCGATCGAAGATCGGACAGCTGAGATCTCTCCTTGGCTGTGCTTGGATCGCGCCTCGGGCGTGCGTGTGCGCAGGCGTCGTCGCTCGGAATGTGCGCGCGCGTGGGCGCTCGAGATCTGTGGGTGCGCCGCGTGGCGCAATCTCGGCCGCCCGCTTTTGGAGTGGTTTTAGCGATGTCCCGGATGTCGCTAAAGCCCCTTCTTCTTTTAGAAAGCCCTTAACCCTATTTAAACCCCCTCCAACCACTCATTGAAGGCATTCACTTCCCTTGCAACTACTCCACCCCTCTCTTAGCTAGCTTTAGGCCCTCTTGTAATCGCCGGAGACGACGAGCCACCAACGGAGCCTCCACCACCGTGGCTGCCTCGTCGCTCTCCCTCCTCTCTCTCTCTCTCTTTTAAGCTTTCCATTACTTTTGTTTGAGCATGTATTTAATGTTGTAAGCTATGAACTAAAAGTGCATGATTAATGAAGTTATTTTCTGTTCAGTTGTTACTTTAATTTCTGTTTAAGTTGCATGATCAAACAAGAAACACTCTAACCCTAATCTCTCTCTCTCTCTATCTCTCTCTCGCTTTTCAAACCGCACCTCCGCAAGCAAAAACTCCGCGCTTTCCGTGACAACAAGTGATAAGAGAAATCCGATTTTCACGCCTCCCTGAGACCGACACTCGGACTCACCTCCGTTTATTTACTTTAAAACCGATGTTGCAAGTGCGACTGTAACGACACTTTTTAACACACACGCACAACCGCACATCAGTTTTTGGCGCCGTTGCCGGAGAGGCAACGGATTTGTTTTGTCACATCCATTCCACATTCATTCTCACACCGTCTAATGCCCTATTTTCCTTTTTACTTGATGGTTGCAGGAATTCGGCACGTGGACGGTGAAGCGATGCATCCCACGACGGTAGTAAGGAAGTAGGCGCTACGAGGACCGATAGTGAGTAATTCTTCTCTCATGATTGTTTGCTTGCGTGAAAAAACTAAAAAAAAATTGTAAAAATTGAAAAAAAATTGGCGTGGTGTATGATTGCTTGACCCACATCCTTAACACATCGTCCCACAAAAAAAAAATGTACACTCTAACATTTTGAATAAATTCTTGGAGTGTTCTTTTCTTTTTCTTGAGTGGTGTTTGCAAAGCCACCGTGAGTTGACCTGGGCCGCACCACTCAACCCTAAAATCGACTCATCTAATAGAAGCTGCATAATCATTAGGATGAGTACATTAGGGTTTTAGAGCCTCTACAGAATAAAAGGAAATCTACTTTCAATGAATTGTGTGCAGAACTTGACGTGCCCACTGAAACTTGTCTGAAAATATTAAGACACGTCAACTCTAAAAAGCACTAAAAGTAAGGATTAAATACTAAAAGACACCACATCTTAAAAATCCTTGCTTGAAAACCATGTTTTGATAGAAGCACAGACCTTGAAAGTGGAAAATTAAGAGGCACCACCCCAATCAATGCCTCATCACATAACCCTAGCACAAGCACTATCCTAGCCCTTTAAAACTGAGTAGACGTGCCCTAGGCAGGACTGAGTTAAGTCTCGAAAGGCGAGGTTTTGTTCGCTGGGCACTTGGCTTTCATTCCCTTGGTAGAATCTGGTGACTAGGCTGCGGGGCAGTGTCAAACGACCGTGGTTGTGGGGTCTACGGAACCGGAGGCGCAAGCCAAAGGAAGAACCTTCCCTGCAATCCCCTCGTAATCAACCTGGCCAGATTAGCCTTGGAAAGGGGAGTCCAGTGCTTACAGACTTAATCACCCTTTGTGAGATTTCTAGGTCTCCTAAGGAATACACCATAAGGACTAGGCTTGTGTGCTTGATTGAAACACATTTCTCGCATCTGTCGCCCTCCGCATCCCCTCTTGTTCTTCTCTAGTGTATGCACGGGAGACGCTGACTGCATCCCAAGTTGTGTGTTTTGGGGCAGGAATCTAGGCGACGTAATTCTGTTGGAAACATGGCTGAACCTAAGGTAGATGAGGCTGAGGATCAACCCCCACCAGACGCTATGGCCATCATCCAAGCCCAAATTAATGGTAACCACCGACTTTAGCAACAACAAATCCACACCATCATGCAAGTCATACAACGGTTACAGAACCCACAAGAACAACCACCATCACCTTTCCAAGACATACCAGGGCGACCACCAATTGATATACCACCATTTCAGGATCAGCTGAGGCCCCTCCATGATTTCTATAATCCCTCTGCTATTAGAGTCGAGCCACACCTTAGGATCCCCGAGGGGGGAGATGATTTTGAGCTGAAACCGAATGTCTTAAGTCTGATCCAAAGCCACTTTCATGGAAGCTCAAATGAGGACCCCTTTCAGCACCTAGAGGATCTCGACCGCATAGCGCGAACTGTGAAACCTAGGAACATTAGCCTTGACATTGTTCTAATCAAGATGTTTCCCTTCTCATTAAGAGACAAGGCTTCTCATTGGCTTAGAACCCTAGGTAGACCCATCACCACCTGGGAAGAAATGAGGCATGCATTTTTAAAGAAATTCTTCCCCATAGGAAAGACCAATGCCCTCAGAAGAGCTATTACTACCTTTACACTCCAGGGTGGGGAACAATTTCATGAGGCGTGGGAAAGATTTAATGAACTTTTGAGGAAGTGCCCACACCACGAAGTACCAAGGTGGCAATTGGCCCAGATTTTCTAACATGGTCTGGACAGCAACTTGTAGAACTTCGTCGATGCCTCATGCCGGGGGAACTTCCTGAACAAAGACGAGGAGAGCGTGTTTGAGCTCTTTGAGTCTATGAGCGAGAATTCGCTCAACAATGCCTCTATGACCCAGTTCAACAGGTCCAGTCAACCCCGTGGTGGGATTTATGAGGTACAAGCAAATTCTGGAATGGTTGACATGGACATCATTGCCAAGAAATTGGATCGAGTAGAATTGGTGGACAAAAAGATTGATGAGCTACTGAACCAGACCAGGAACCCCTTACAGACTTTCTCCCTAGCAAAGGGAGCGCATAATATTGACCTGGTCCAGCCCTTAACCCAATTGAACCTGGAACAACCCTTGACCACGTTCCAGGGAGGGACCTTTGCTCCCTCAACCCTTGATTACTCCCTTCCCTCTTCATCAACATTGGCTAACCTAGAAGATGTACAAGTTGTCTAAGGTTATGCGAAACCTGACCCTTTCTCCAACACTTACAACACTGACTGGCGTAATCACCCCAACTTTGGTTGGACAAACCAGAAACCATCTCAATTCCAAAACTAGCCCAGGCCGAACCAATAGCCACACTTGCCCCCCTATCAGCAAGGACCACCAGTTAGACCCCAATATAATCAAAATAGGGCGGCCCCTCCCCCACAAAACCAAATGGATACCCTAATAAAGATGATGGCTGACATGAACCAGAAACATCAGGAGGAAATGGCCTTGGTAAAGGGATAGTTAAGCTAACTCTTGGATTGTAAACAACAAGGATCCCTACCTTCCCAGCCACAACCGAACCTGCGAAACATAATTAACAGAGGCCCAACTCGCAAGGGTTCCAAGGCAATCTGGGCAGGCTCACATGGTGCAGCCAACCCTGCAAACACCTCCTGGGTTTGGTGCTTCTTCATCCTCATCTTCTCAAGGATCAACCCATGGCCCCAATGCCTCTGCGAATGCGGTGACCTTGAGAAGAGGCACCAAAACCCAGGATCCCAAATGGCTGACTCTCCCTGAGACTTCACCCGCTGAAATACCCGACTCAGAAGATGCACCAACCAAGGACCCAGACATAGAACCATCCACATTTAGACACCCTACCCTGAGGCCTTGGAAACAATCAAGAAAAACAAGAATGTTGTGGAAACTGAGGAGATGTTGGAAATCTTTAAGCAAGTACAGATTAATATTCTGCTCCTTGAAGCCGTTAAACACATCCCTGCTTACGCTAAGTTTTTAAAGGATGCCTGTACACCCAAGCGTAAGCCGAGACCTCAAGCACCTAGGAAGGTTGTGCTCTCTGAACAAGCAAGTTCCGTAATATCAAGCAACCTTCCACTCAAGCGAACTGACCCAGGAGTGCCCCTGATTTCCTGCAATATCAGGGACATGACGTTTGATAGAGTGCTCCTGGACTTAGGGGCTTCTATCAATCTGATTCCAACAATCCTGTACCACCAATTTGGTTTTGGAGAGCTGACACCAACCCCTGTCACCATCCAGCTGGCTAATAGACCAGTGAAAACCCCGAAGGGGGTTGTCGAGGACGTGATAGTACAGGTCAAGGACTTCTATTTCTCGGTCGACTTTTTGGTGCTCGACATGGAAGTCCCTGAAAAATTACAGAACGCACCCATAATCTTAGGCAGACCTCTCTTAGCTACGGCTAAGGCAAACATTGATTGCGACACGGGATGTATGGAAATAGCCTTCGGGGACAGGAAAATGCAATTGGATATCTTCCGGGCGACAAAGTCTTTTGATTGTGATTGCATTGAGGAAAATGATCCCGTGAAAACTCTAATCGAGGAATGCCTCACCCTTAGTTCTGTATTAGACCACCAAACCCATAGTGACTATTCTGACCTGTCACCATCATTACCCATGGACCTCTATAAGGCTGAGGACCATCACACGACACCATTTGAGGAGATCGATGTTGATCAACTCCCGCCCTTTCCCTTCCCATCGACTGTGGTTCCACCAGCACTTGAACTTAAACCATTGCCCGAGAATCTCAAGTATGTCTTCCTGGGACCTGACCAGACCTTCCCAGTGATTATTAATTCTCATCTAGCCAAGGATCAGGAACTCAGGTTGACTGCGACCCTTTCAGAACATCTGGCCGCCATTGGTTGGACCATTTCGGACTTAAGAGGAATTAGCCCCACCTATTGCACCCATAAGATTTACTTGGAAGATGGGGCACGACCTTCCCGCCAGATGCAGAGACGTTTAAACCCAAACATGCGGGAGGTCACTAAAAAAGAAATTAAGTGGCTTGACGTCGACATCATATATCCTATCTCCGATAGCACCTGGGTGAGCCCCACTCAAGTGGTTCCAAAGAAAGCTGGGCTCACCGTTGTCACCAATGATCATGGCGAATCCATCCCCACCCGCACCACCACCGCATGGCAGGTGTGTATTGATTATAGGAAGCTCAATGAAGCCACTAAGAAGGATCACTTCCCCTTCCATTCATTGACCAAATCCTTGAAAGATTGGCAGGGTAGAAGTACTTTTGCTTCCTGGATGGATATTCAGGATATAACCAAGTCGCAATTGCTCCGAAAGATCAGGAAAAGACCACATTCACTTGCCCGTATGGCACGTTTGCATTCCGTCGAATGCCGTTCGGGTTATGCAATGCACCTGCGACCTTCCAACGTTGCATGCTAGCCATTTTTTCAGAAATGGTGGGTGAATACTTAGATGTCTTTATGGATGATTTCTCTGTATTCGGGAATTCATTTAACCATTGTCTGAGCAACTTGGAGAAAATCCTGAAATGATGTATCGAGGTTAACCTGGTGTTAAGTTGGGAAAAGAGCCATTTTATGGTTCAAGAAGGAATTGTCCTCGGTCACATCGTATCGCATAGGGGCATTGAGGTAGATCGGGCTAAGGTTGATTTAATTTCCAAACTTCCTCCACTTAGCTTTGTCCGACAGATTCACTCCTTCCTAGGACATGTTGGCTTCTACCGAAGGTTCATTAAAGACTTTTCCAAGCTTTCCAAACCCTTGACCGACCTTCTAGCCAACGACGCCCTATTCCACGTGTCTTCTTATTGCATCCAAGCTTATCACACCCTCTGGGACTTAGTCTCCACCGCACCTGTACTTCAATCCCCAGACTGGTCAAAGTACTTTGAGATTATGTGTGATGCATCAAATTTTGCCATAGGCGCTGTCCTGGGACAAAGGTAAGACAAGAATCCTGTGGTGATCTACTATGCGAGCAAAACGTTGGACGAGGCCCAACGAACTTATACGGTCACAGAGAAAGAGTTGCTCGCTGTAGTCTTTGGACTTGAAAAGTTCCGATTGTACTTGTTGGGATCCCATGTGACTATTTACACTGACCATTCAGCCATCCGGCACCTGTTGGCCAAGAAGGACGCAAAGCCCAGGCTCATCAGATGGATCCTACTTTTGCAGGAATTTGACCTGGAAATCCGAGACAAGGCCGGATCGAAGAATGTGGTGGCTGACCACTTGTCTAGACTTCATCCAGACAACATTGGACCCTCCCTACCTCTATCTGACGCCTTCCCTGATGAACACATCCTGGCTGTGCAAGACAAGAAATGCCATGGTATGCTGACTACGTCAACTACCTGGTTGTAGGACAAACCTCGCACAGTTGGTCCAAACAGCAACGGGACAGGTTCTTGGCTGAGGCCAAGCACTATTTCTAGGATGATCCCATGTTGTTTCGCCTCTGTGCTGACCAGATCATCAGGAGGTGTATCCCTGAAGATGAAGTTCAGAGTGTGCTTTCCTTGTGTCATGACCAGGCTTGTGCCGACCACTTCTCTGGAAAGAAAACAGCTGCAAAAGTTTTGCAGTCTGGATTTTACTGGCTGTCCCTATTTAAGGATGCACACAACTTTGCCAAGACTTGCTCATACTGCCAAATGCTGGGGACCATGACCAAGAAAGATATGATGCCCCTTCAGCCCATTTTGATTGTCGAAATCTTCGACGTTTGGGGTATCGATTTTATGGGCCCCTTTCCACCATCCAACGGCTTCGAGTACATCCTGGTCTCGATAGACTGTGTCCAAATGGATTGAAGCTGTCGCCACCCGTCAATGCGATCACAGGACTGTCATGGACTTTGTTAAGAAGACCATCTTTTCCCGGTTTGGAATACCCAAGGCCATGATCAGTGATGGTGGAAGTCATTTTATTCATTCCCAATTCCGTACCCTACTTAGAAAATACGGGGTGAACCACCGCATTGCTACCCCGTATTATTCGCAAACAAACGGGCAGACCGAGGTCTCAAATAGACAAATCAAGAATATTTTACAGAAGACTGTGAGACCCGACAGGAAAGATTGGTCCACACGACTTGATGATACCTTGCGGGCATACAGGACCACTTTCAAGACCTCGATAGGCATGTCACCTTATCGCTTGGTCTTTGGCAAAGCCTGCCATCTTCCTGTCGAATTGGAACACCGGGCTTACTGGCCTGTCAAGCAATGTAACATGGATCCCCAGTTAGGCGGTGCACAGAGGACACTCCAATTATCTGAGCTCGAAGAAATTCGTCGGGACGCCTTTGACAATAGTCAACTGTAGAAGGAGAAAATGAAAGCCGTCCACGACCGGCTCATTCATAGAAAAACCTTTGAGCCTAACCAGCAAGTCTGGCTGTTTGACGCTCGCCTAAAACTCTTCCCGGGGAAACTCAAGTCCAAATGGACAGGACCATTTCTGGTGGTTAAGCCCTACTCTAATGGGGCGGTTGAAATTGCTGATCCTAACACTGGGCACACTTTTACATTTAATGGTCAAAGATTGAAGCATTTCCTGGCCTAGGTTCCCCCAAAGGAGAGTGTCACCCTCGTTGAGGGCTGACACGGAGCACCGCCCAGCTGGAGGCGTTAAACTCAGCGCTTCCTGGGAGGCAACCCAGAGGATTCAGATTGATCCGGTATTTTACGTCACTCAGGTACTATCTTTTTGAACCCTTATGCATCCATGTACTTGCCAATGAGGACATTGTCCAACTTAAGCATGGGGGGTGATAAATTACATAATCCTGAGCTCATTTAATCAGTCTGAAATAAATAAAATAATAAAAAAAATTTGAATTTAGGAAGAAAACTTAGGCATTAGAAACTTGTCAATAGTGGAAAATAATACAAAAAGAACTTAAACACTTAGACTTTTCAGGCCTTCAGGGTTAATCAGCCCTGGTGTTCATTAAAATATGGATTTAGCTTTGAATCCTTGCAACCTTAAGCTATTCTAATCCACCTACTAAATAAGGTGATAAGTATACGACCTATTAACTCACCCTCTAACTCAGAAAAACTTTGAGTTTAAGCATCTGCACACATTTTTGCACAGACTCACTCGGAGATTTTGACAGAAATTGGGTAGCTAATGAACTCTCTAGGGTGGTATGGCTGGCAAGTTGTCATGGGTAACAGCCCATTGATAGGTTGTCCAGAACCCAGCCATCGGCCATTTCTTCTTCATTGCCTCTAGGTACATTTGAGATCAGGGAAGCCACCTACGAAAAAAAAAAAGGAGAAAAGAAAATAAACCACACTTCACCGCACAAGTATGGCTGGCAAGTGATCGTGGGCAACAGCCCATTGGTCGGTTGTCCAAAGCCCAGCTCAGTAATTGCACAAAAAGAACCAAAACACTTAAGGAAGAAGCGGGGAAGTAGTACAAGCCGGGGAGATATACACTGAAAAAATTCTTGTGTTGACCCCAATTAAAACAAATGTAGGGAGAAAGCTACCAATCGAACAAATACACCTTCAGGCAAATTTATTTCCTCTTCCGGCCACCTAGGGGAGTAGAAACCCGAAGTCTGTCTAAATTACCGTTAAGTGAGTCTATCACAACCTGCAAACCAAGATGCTTAACACTTAGGGTTTTGACCGAGTTTTGGGTGGGTTCGGTAGCCGTAAAAAGTTACCAACCCACACTGAATTCCAAAAAAATTCTATATATATATATACATATGTATAGTTATATACATTAAAGTAAGGATTTGGGCGATTCGTATTTTGGCAGACACCCGGGCGCTGCTTAGTCTTTGTAGATTAAGATCTTGGTATATTTCCTCCTATTGACAAGTGACGAAGTGTCTAAGCAATTACTTCTTAAATTCTGAAAGAAAATAAAGGCTAGAATAAACCTTACTAGGGACTAGCAAGGAGTAAGCATGGGGGTATGATAACACTGCACAAGGGAGTGATAATTATGTTGAATAGGGCCCATCTTAAGAATAAAAGACACAACATAAGTAGAATGGGAGCATTACATGCATCATATAATAAGATTGCTTATAAAACTGTATTAATGGCCATTTATGTAAGCACTTGTCAAAGCAGGTCTCAGATGAGCAATCGGATCGCATGGATGGATTCAGAACGACGAACGGAGTCCAACGGACACAAGATCGGCCAAATCCAACATTCGGAGCTCCTACAATGGGTCCAAGAAGTTCTGACCGTTGATCTGGAGATCAACGGCCCTCATTGCGCCACGTCACCCCTGCTTCACTGCACGCTGCTCTCCCTTCAGCTGAAATCAAATCTCGACCATCGATCTTCGATCGGACTGCTGAGACTCGCGCGCTTGCCCGCAGTCGTCGCGACAAAGCGTAGGTGTGGCACAACGGTTAGCGCACATGCCCGCACGGATGCGACGCGGGTTCGAGCCACGTGGTGCATGAAATCGAAGACGAGCATCCTTCGTCTTCGATTTCACGCACCGCAGGGCTCGAACCCGCGTCGCATGCGTGCGGGCGTGCACGCTAACTGTTGTGCCACACCTGCGCTATGTCGCGGCGACTGCAGGCGGGCGCGCGAGTCTCGGCCCTCCGAGCAAAGATCGACGACCGAGATTTGATCTCAGCTGAAGGGAGAGCGGCGTGCAGTGAAGCGGGGGTGATGGGTGCAATGAGGGCTGTTGATCTCCAGATCAATGGTCAGAACTTCTTGGACCCATTGTAGGAGCTCCGGATGTCGGATTTGGCCGATCTTGAGTCCGTCGGACTCCGTTCGTTGTTATGAATCCATCCGTGCGGTCTGATTGCTCATATGAGGCTTGCTTTGACAAGTGCTTACACAAATGGCCATTAATACAGTTTTATAAGCAATCTTGGTACATGATGCATGAAATGCTCCCATTCTACTTATGTTGTGTCTTTTATTCTTAAGATGGGCCTTATTCAACATAATTATCACCCCCTTGTGCAGTGTTATCAGTGTCCCCCGTATCGCTAGTGGAAATAATACTTGCATATAATGTAGGAGTCATGACTTTTCAAATCAGATATCTTTTTCTGCGCTTCATTCATACAACGAGAAAGCTACGATGAAAACCCATCTAGCACCCGAATTTCCTTCAAGAAGGAGAACATTCTACTCTTCTGGTTTTGATTTAAGCTGTAAAAAGCAGGTGGGAAGTAGCCATCATCCTCATGAATATGCAGCTCCGGATATATCCCCAAACTCTTCATGTCTTTCCTTGTTTTAACCGTGTCCTTTGGATCATCTATTAAATTTAATACGTCTAAGATGTTATCCATCACATTTTTTTCAATGTGCATAACATCTAAACTATAACATATTGTAAGATCTTTCCAGTACGACAACTTCATAAAGAAAATGCTTCTCTTTTGAAATCCACAATTCCTCGAGGTAGTCTGGTCTTGTTTAAATGGTCAACCCAACAGTATCTTATCCATTTCTTGTAATCTCTCCATTATAACCTGACCTGGTAACCTGATAGAATCTGTACTAAGTTTATTCTTTGGATTTTTCTTTGAATGCTGATACGTCCTGCCATTAAATTTACTCTTGAATTGTGGCGTTTGCCATCTATGTTCAATAGGTAGAAATCTGCGATGTCTTAAGCAATAGAATTTCTTACTTTCCAGTAATCGTATATGATGAGTGTTTTCCATACAGATTGGGCAAGTAAGCTTTCCTTTAATGCTCCAACCTGAAAAAATTTGCGTACATTGAGAAGTCGTTTATGGTCCACAATAATACTGCAAGCATATTGTAAAATTCTTTTTTTTCTACATCATACATTCTCACGTCGATGTACCACAACTATTTTAGTTCATTGATTAATGGCTGGAGATAAACATCTATTGCATTTCCTGGTTGTTTTGGACTAGGGATTAACAAGGTCAGCATCATGAATGATGATCTCATGCACAACCAAGGAGGTAAGTTATAAGTTACCATTACCACTAGCCATATAGAGTATGATGGGTACATACTCTTAAGTGGATTGAATCCATCGCTTGCAAAACCTAATCCCACGTTTCTTGCTTTTAAAGAGAATAAATTATTTCTTTTATCAAATCTTTTCCACTCTGAACCAGTAGGATGACATATTCTTCCATCTTAAGATTTACAATCCTAGTGCCATGTCATCAACTGTGTGGTTTTAGTTGATATAAAAAGGCGTTGAAGCCTAGATGTCAGTGGAAAGTAACGAAGAACTTTCTGAGGTTGTTTTCTCTTACTTTCATTATTACCTTTCTTATATCTCTTATGTCCACATTTGGGATAATTACTCAAATTTGCGAATCCATTTCTTAAAAGAATGCATTCATTTGAACATGTATCGATTTTCTGACAATCCAAATCAAACTTACAAATCTGTTTCCTTGCCTCATACCATAAAGCCGGAAAACCATCAGGGTTATTCAATAGCTCAGCAATAAACTGAAGTATTTCTGTCATGAATTTAACACTAGTTCTATTCATAACCTTCAGTTGAAACATCTTTAACAAAAATGATAACTTTGACATTTTTGTAACACCGGGAGCAATAGGATCCTCAGCTACCTTAACAGCATCATAGAACAGATCACAACTGAACGGATCTTCCCTGTTTGTATTTATATCATCTCCTGCTCTCATCTGATTCAGCATTTCTTCTATTTCTTCACCTCCGCTATCAACTATGTTCTCATTGATCTCTTGGTCAATAATGTTCTCATTGTTTATGACTTTCTCAGCCAACTTCTCTCCATGAGCTACTTAAATAGTGTAATGCTGCCACCACCCATTACAAATGCAGTGCTCGAGCATAGTATTATGATCATGCAAGGAACTATTTAAACATCTTCTGCATGGGTAGAAGATATTATCTAGTTGACCTCCTCGCCTAAATATCTTCCTATCGTCATGAAAGGCCCAATCCAGGAATGAAATTATTCCATCCTTATATATGGTGTAATCCGAACCCTGCAATTCAATCCAATATTTATCCATTATAACGTAAAATTTAATGTAAACAAATCACTTATTAGGAAGGAAAATGATTGAATGACGTGTATGTTGGTTAAGATTTTCACTTTATAGCCTATCCTCAAAGATTTGATGATAACTTAGTTTCGTTCGTTATATGTCACCTTAGTGTGGTGAAATTTCGACAGTATCTCCCCGCATTTCTCCAGTATAGCCCCCACTACTAACCTTAGCTATATTTCCATTAACACCTAATTAAGGACACCGCAGGAAACTAGATAAGATTAGTTGGTATACCAGAGAAGAGCAGGAATAAGCAACCAAAATTTCACCGCACATAGTTACATGTAACAAACAAAACTAAGTTATCATTAAATCTTTAAGGACCTTCTTTAGTTCGGTACTTCACCGAACTAAAGTTGATCGAGTCTTATGGTATGCTATAAAGACAATACATCATGCATGTAAGTGAGATATACATAGACTTCCTGCATTGTCCGTATAACATAATCATAAGTCTCGACGAGCAAGTAATTTGGACATAATTTGACTCAAAGGACTTTTACCCTAGGGGTTAAAATACCTAATGTTTTGTCTCACGTGCATATATTTTCTTTAGCAAGTGTGTGCATTTAAATAATAACTAATTTAAATATTAAAAAAATTTACCAAAAAACCACAATATCATTCAATTAAATTAAAAAGATTGAATGTATATATATACCTCAAACTACTGAAGCCTCTAAGTGTACCCGATACTAATAACTTGCAATTTCAAAAGTAAAATTAATTAAATAATAAATTATAATTATAATCCTAAATCCTAACCTAAACTAAACATGCAAACCAAGGGCGAGAGCAAGCGAAAACCCTAACCCTAACCCAAACCCTTATTAAATCATAAAACCCTAACCCTGACCCAAACCAAACATCTAAACCCTAGCCCAACCTTACCACCATAACCCTTTCCGAACTCAAATCCTAAAACCCTAGGCCAAGCACCATATACACAACCTAATACCAAACCTAAATAACATATATTAATTCCAACTAAACATTAAAATAATTTTGAACAAAATTTGACAGAATTTTCCCTTATATTTTTAGTTTTCTATAAACCTGCATATCAAAATAATACTCATAATAAAAGTGGGCACACCCCACATTAAATTTTATTTAATCAAACAAGTGGGCACACCCCACATTCACAATAAATCATACAACAAATAACATTATGTGGGCATACCCCACATCTAATATAGTCCTAAAATATCATAAAAATAAATTTAAAGGAATGAAATTATACCTCTGATGTATTGTAGCTTCTGAGTGTGACCGACCGTGACCGTCACCAACAACCTATAAATTCAATAGTGCAAAATAAATTAAATAATCAATCATCATGTTATTAATAACTTAACATTTTAATTTGATATAATTAGGAAAGGAAGATGAGAAGGAGATGAAGAGGAGGGTGGCAATAAGGAGAAGAGGAGGATGAGGGAAGGCATAGTAGCAGGATGAGGAGGAGAAGGATGAGGGGGATGGCAGGCGAAGGAGGGAGGGTAGCTGCGTTCCTTGCAAGATGAGGAGGGAGGTAAGGAGGAGAGGTGGAGGGGTTGGGGAGGAGGAGGGGGGTGGCAGGAGGAGGTCGGGTAGGAAGGGGAGGCTGTTGGAGGGGTCAGGGTGGAGGAGGGCGACGACAGGAGGGGGAGGAGGAGGAGGGGGGGTCGGTTTGGAGGAGGAGGGGCGGCAGGGTGGAGGAGGCCAGTAGGAGTGGGGAGGGTGGAGGAGGAGGTCGATAGAAGGGGCTAGGGAGGAAGAGGAGGATGGAAGGAGGGGGAGGAGGAGGAGGAGGGGGTGGGGCACGGTGGAGAAGGAGGCCGGTAGGAAGGGGTCTAGGGTGGAGGAGGACCCCAGCAGGAGGGGTCATGGAGGAAAAGGAGGACGGCAGGAGGGGAAGGAGGAGCAGTGGGTTGGGGAGGAGGAGTCGAGGAGGAGGGGGGCAACAGGAAGTGAGGCGACAAGGGTAGGAGGAGAACGACCGGTGCAGAGGAGGAGGGCGTGAGGAGGAGGGTGCGAGGAGGAGGATGACGAAGATGAGGAGGAGGAGGATAAGGAGGAGTTACCTGAGGAGGAGGGGTGTCGACGAGGAGCTCCAGCAGCGAGGGTTTAGAGAGGGTGCGATGATGACTGAATGTGTGATGGGGGAGGAGAGGGCTCTGTGCAGGAATATGTTTAACAGTCCTTTGTCGTCGGTTATATCAGTAATCAACAGAAAAGGATAAATTAAAAGCTCCCACTCATCGTGCCCAAATTTTGGCTAAAAATTTTAACCACCCACTGAGCCGACATTTACTATCGATTATATAAGAAACTGCCGATAAATGGTAAATTACGTCTCTCCTCCATCGTGCCGAAATATTCCGTGGAAAATTTAAACTGACATTTCGTCATTGCTTATTCATATAACCAACGGTAAAGAGTAAACTATAAGACGTCTGGAATACATGTCAGATGTCTAATACAAAGATCCTTTCCTTCCTATTTTTACAAGATCGAAACAGGGTTCTAAATAAGTTGCCAAGACGACAGGTCAGACGTCTGATAATATGTTGGACGTTTGGATAGAGAAATCACAGTGGAAATAGATTTAGTATAGAAAAATACATTCCTTTGCCATTGCTTATTACACTAACCGTTGGTAAAAATATATTTCTTATCGGTTTCTAGAGAGACGGTGAATATTAACAACAACTGTGCACCGAATCACTTTTCTTAAATTGACGGTTGGTTGAGTACAGGCCTTTGTCGTTGCTTACTTTAATAAGTGATGGTAAAAATATATTTGTCATCTGTTATTAAATCGACGATGAATATTAATGGCAACCACGTGCCAAATCGCTTTTCTTCAACGGGCAGTTGGTTGAGTACAGGCCTTCGCCGTCGCTTATTTAAGTAAGCAACAGCAAAAATTTTATTGCCGTCGATTTTATTGATCGACGGCAACTAACCGACGACATATCCCATTTTTCTAATAGTGCAACTTTATGTCATACCTGCACAAAAGAAGCCATAAGATAAAGCAAGAAAATAATGAACAACATTCTAAATAACGAACAACATTCATACATGATTGTATATTCTACTAAGAAATATGACCTTTTTAAAGTTTGGTAAAAAAATTTGAAATCTACCTGTACCCTTGCGCTCTCCTCTAAACTTCTTGCAATGAAGTTACCATCCCCCTACAGCATCACCAGAGAGATCATATCACAAAGCTATGCATATCATCCAGTAGTTTGAATCATGCTGCATGATATCAGACCATCATATTCAACAAGGCAAGTTTGATAGTTGCATTACCATTAAGGAAGGCTCGAGAAAATAGTCAAATATTACATGACATTGGTGGGGTCCAAGTGGGATGACTAGATTGGTATCCATCCAAGGGCCATATCTGCAAGACATGGAGCCTCTATGAACAACACAAAAGTGGTCTACAAACCTTGATTATCTAATAGATGTATTAACATGCCTGATTTTGGCCATACGAAGATAGATTGTATAATCATTGATTAATTTTGCATAATCTGTACATATAGTTTAAAGATATCCATATTGTGACCATCCAACGATAACAAAAATTGGAGAAGGGAGAGCACATTATGTCATGTGGCATGATTTTTATTGGAGAAAGTGCATGAGATTATTCAGAAACTCAAACCTAGATGTCAACAAAAATTGGAGAAAGTGCACATTATGTCATATGGCCTATTCTTGCTGAAGTTTGTAACTTTAGTTTTCCCTTTAATCTTGGAATTTACAAAAACCAAGTATCAGCAATAATATCACAAAAGGTATCGGTGACATGGACCTTGGAAATTTCCTAATCAATTTGGATAGATGCTCTCGTGATATGAAGACTAAATGCATATAGCTTTGCAATTCCTAAAGCTAAATTTGTTGTACTAGTCAAAGCCACTAAAATAAAATCCAAATAAAGAGGTAAAGCTTCAGGTGTCAAATTCAAAACAATACAAAGTGTGATAATACATTTACCTTAAGGAACATTGTTGGTGAGGAGGAGGGCAGCAAGAGACAAGGAGGAGAGGAGTTGGTGGCGAGGAGGTGTTGGCGCAATAGGAGGAGGAGGAGGAGGTGGGGCGGTGAGGAAAAGGAGACCTATCCTACATAGCACATCTACAAATTCATCCAAAAACAACCATATCCTGGGTTTCATTGAAGGCATTCTACAAATCCAACCATATCGTACATAGCATACCTACAAATTCATTCAAAAATAATGACAATCTACATTTAGCAACCTTCTCTAGCTTAGCCAACAATGCTCAATATCCATTTTTGTCATTAACACAACCACACCCATAAACATATCACTATGCAGCAACATTCTCTACAGGGGGCAGGGAGGAGGAGGAGGAAGAGGAGGGGGCCAGTCAGGAGGAGGGGGGGGGCACTGGAGAAGGGGGGTAGGGAGGAGGATCAGAGGAGGAGGAGAGGCGGAGGGGGGTAGGAGGAGGACGAGGAGGTGGAGAGGCAGAGGAGGGGTGGTGGTGGTGGTGGGCGGTGCTTGAAGATAGGTGGTGGTGGTGGTGGATGAGGGGTTGACAGGAGGGGGGTAGGGAGGAGGAAGAGGGCGACGGCGAGGAAGAGGAGTAGTAGGGTGGCGAGGAAGAGGAGTAGGAAGAGGCGAGGGGCAAGGAGGAGGAGGAAGACGAGGAGGAGGAGGGTTGTGGGGTGGAGGAAGAGGAGGGTGCGTGGATGAGGAGGAGGAAGATGACGACGAGGAGGGTTGCAGGGAGGAGGAAGAGGAGGGGGCGTGGACAAGGAGGAGAAAGATGATGAGGAGGAGGGAAGTGAGGAGGAGTTACTTGGGGAGGAGGACAACGAGGGACAATCAATGACAATGGTAGGTGATCGAGGAGGGGCGATGACGAGGAGAGGCAGCGATCGAGGAGGGGCAGCGATCGAGGAGGGGTAGCAATTGAGGAGGGGCTACGGGCCAACAAGGAGGAGGGTTTGCGCAATGTGTGGAGGGAGGAGGGGGCTCTGTGAGGTGATAAATTGATCGACATTTGCTGTCGTTTTATTATAAAGCGATGGCAAATGTCTAACTTTATCCCAATCCTCGCGCCAAAATTTTGGTGGCCTCCCCAGGTAAATTTTATCCACATTTTTGTTGTCGCTTCTTATAATAAATGATGACAAATATTTTTTACATATTGCTTCTTTGCAAGAGTGGAGAGTGTTAGTTTTAATAATGTTTTCACCGTCTCTTATATAAATAAGTGATGGCAAAAACATTTTGCCGTCGCTTGGAAAACCGACGAAAAGTAACCGATGGTAAAACAACTTTTTCTAGTAGTGCTCCTTGGATGAGGTGCTCCAGAGTGCTCCTAAGATTGGCAGATGTCCACCCTTCTTCTCCTTGCCTGCCCATCCTCCAATAGCTTGCTCCTTGGCTTGATACCAAGGAAGAAGAAAGTAGGATGTACAGACTAGAAGAGCATGGTGTAGGACCCTTCTAATATGCACACCTACAAGTCTCCTTCCAAGGACTTGAGATGGATTTTTGGTGGAGATAAATGTAGCCAAGGATGGTTAATGATGGTGGTCAATGGTGGTATATATAGAATAGTAGGTGGTGGTTATGTGGTTGAGGAGGCACCATAGGTGGTGCCACCTATGGAAGGGTGCCTTGATTTTGGCACCAAGGTAAGGCTGCTAGAAGATGGTCTTTATGGCACCAAGATGGAGGGTTGAGATGGTGTTTAATGGTGGGTGAATGGTGGAAGTGGTGGAGGTTTTCTTAGGGAAAGTTGGCGCCATTATGAAGGTGTTTATAGATGGTGGTTGTGGATGGAAGGGTAACATATGTCGTACCAATATGAAGAGGTGTGAGTGGTGGTGGTGGTGGTTACACTATATTGGTGCCGAAAGGACAAGGAGAAGGTGGAGGTCTTTTGTGGAATTTTGGAGTAGGGTGGTTGTCCACTTTTGGAGGAGTAGAGTAGGAGCTAGTAGCTAGTAGGAGCCAAGAATAGCTAGGAGGAGCTGCTTTGAGCTAACTTGATCTTGTCTAGAGATGAGGAGAGTTGAAGTAGAACTTCCTGTGGACTCAGCAACTTCATCAGCTTATCTAGCACTTTGCTAGAAGCCAAGCTGGGTTGGGTTCAATTGAAAGGAGATGGCTTGAGCTTGCTTGGAGCTGAGATGAGCTGGAGGTGATTTGCTTGATGACTCTTCAGCTAACTTAGCTAGCTAGTTCTCAACTAGTAGCCAAGCTCAATGAGGCAGAACTGCCAATAGCTCGGGAGAGCTAAAGATGAGCTGGATTGAGCTGAGGATGAGCTGGAATGAGCTATCATTCAACTAACTATAGCTTTTGCCTTCTTCTTCTTGGTATTTTTGCCTTTCAACTATCGGGGTCTATTGATTTCTATTGTCTCTTCATTCCCTAACAAGCAATTGAAATCTATAAGTACATAAAATGATAAGAAAACCTACTAATGCATGCCTAAACACTAATTATGCATTAAATGCTAAATGAACCCTAATGTTGTAATGCAAATGCAAAAACCCTACGAACTAAGTGTGATTTTGAGCTTAAGAATGATGATAAATTTGTGTTTATGACACCCCCATGCTTAGCTTTTTGCTAGTCCCTTAGCAAATTTTTTGATTTGCACTACAACATTTTCATTGAAAGAAAAACTGCATTGTTTTGGTTTTGAGGGACAACTTTGTGTAGGACCTTGGTTGATTTTGTAAAAATAGGTATGGGATTTGTTAAAGATAAAATATCAGGATTTATCCTTGAATCCAAAAGTTAGCATAATTAGGATTCGTATTGTAAGTGCATGCGGAGCCTAAAGGATTAAGGTATACATTATAGGGGGGTGAATAGTATAATATCGATCACTATTTACGAATCAAAAATATTGCTCACCACAGATCAAAAATTAAATATGCACATACCAAAAGAGATAACACCTGGATTTTAGAGTGGAAACCCTTGTGGGTAGAAACCACAACCTAAGCCACTCAGCTTAGGATTTCTTTTACTAGTCGACACTAGTACAGTCCGGTGATTTAAATGCCGCCAGCATGCCATCAGCAAGGCTATTTTGGGGAGGGGGCCATGCCAAGATGATTAAAGTATCAATTTATAGGTGTGCCGGCAACATGCCGACAATTTCGACGGCATGCTGACGGATGCCGATGGTGGTGCCGAGTCTGATGCTACTGGGCGAAGGTGCTGCTGCCACAGGTCAGTTTCTAGAATCTTAAGGGCATAGAAGGTCAATCTTGGGGAATGTAAGGGTCTAAAGACAAATACACAGTCATTATGAAATACCTTTATTATTACACAATCATTATTTTTTGAAAATGATATAATTTTGATTATTTATGTGATTTTTTGTTGCCATGCTATCGGCTTGCCCTCGGCATGCCCATCGGCATGGCCATTGAAAAACAAAAATTTCCACGATGTGCCCTTGGCATGCCCACGAAATGCATACTTAGAATTTCATCGACACAGCGTCAAAATCAGCATTTTGAACCTTGGTATAGTCTACTGACGTATCACTTGAACGAGCTTGGCACGACCTTATACAAAACTTCTCCTTTTACACTTGACTAAGAGAAGAACAACAATAAAGGGACTTCCAAGGTAACTTGGATCCTAGATCAAGAACAATAGGAATATAAAATATATATAGAAAATATTTCTATAGAACTTTAGGAAAATAGAACAAATTGAGCTTTTCTGATTTGCAAAGAATCGTGCTTTGAATCACAGTAATCACAGGTGTAGAAGTGCGAAAGCACTAGAAAGATATGAGAGTTTTGCTTGTAGAAAGATCTTGAGGTGTGTTTTGAAATGGGGGGTCGAGGGTCCTATTTATGGGCATTTTTTGACTTATTTTAGAAATACTGGAAATACGACTTTGGTTGATCAAAACTTAGGATTAGTCGATCAAAATGACTTTTGATCAATTAAGTGAATGGTTTGATCGATTCCATGTTGATCAATTAAAATTAGGATTTGATTGACCTTTCAAGCTTAGGGAAAATTTAACCACTGTAGGTCTTTGATCGATTAAACATTATGGGTTGGTCATGGTTGATCAATTTAAAAGTTGGTCAATCAACAATGTGAAGAACTTAGGTTTTGAGGGAAAATTTGAGTTTAGTGAGTATGAAAATGCATTGATTGTTATATTATGAGGTTACTTACATAATTCTAAACTCAATAAAGATAAAAAAGTCTTCAATATGTTCATTTAGAGTTTGATTCCACTTGATAAGGACATAATGTCTAGATTTGGCTTGACATATCCTAAGATTAGCCTGCAATAAAAACATAATTTTATTACATCAAAATAAGGATATTAACATGTATATCTTTCCAAGAATTCAACTAATTTCCATCTTTCGATTCCAACTATTCCTATCATCTGTTTTTGCAGTTAGAACCTCTCAACTTGAGAACCCGATTCAGGAATTGCGTGACAATGAAAATTCAAGTGTCAGCGCTTTGTGATTTACCAACATTTTTTTAAATATTTTTTTGTAGTTTTGCTGGTTTTCTCCCCCATGCATAACCTCAGATTTGCCTTAAATAGAATTGTGTCGAAATCATCATCCCCGTTACCGATCCTTGAAGAGGCCCTTCCTCTGACGCTATAATAGCACCGTCCAAAGCAACTCTTGGGAGCCCTACACCCTAACATCTCGTGGCACCGTATGAGGAACTCTCAACGAGTCCAGACTCTTGCTTCGATATTTCAGGATAGTACCATCCGAGACACCTGAACCACATGATGTGCTTATACAGCATATATAGATATGGAGCAAGCACTGAGGTGGTAACATGTTGGCATTACTTCTTAGAAGGAATTTTTTCTCCTCCAAGGTAAGAACTCATCCAATCAAAACTGTTTCAGGTTTCATCTAAAGCTAAACAAGGGAAATTATTTATTTGGGTGTTTTTAGGCTTTTGTTTAGTTGGTTGTTGTGTGAACAAATTTGACACTTGAGTTTCAAAAGAAATTCAAATATCTGGATCGAGAACTAAGTCAAGTACTATTCATACTGCTAAATAGAATCTGAGACAATCAGTTTCTTCAGGAGTTCAGGAGGATTTCTTTAGGAGATATACTAATCGAATCTAAGTTTATAGACTTGAAAAGTCTAACCAATGGATCCTTGGATTTGTCCTTAAGTTTGTTTAAGATTAAATCCCTTGTGTACCTTTAAAAATAAGGTAACAACCCTAGTTCTAAATTTCTTAAAGTCCTAAAAAAGTTTTTTTAATATATACTATTTTTTTTTTACTTTTTAGTTACGCAAAAAATTCATGCAAATGTAAAGATGCAAAAATGAATGTAGGAAATATTTTTCCTTTAGGTTATGAATATCCTAAGATGTTTGACAAAAATTATAGTGCCCCTCCCCCCATACTAAAGCTACGCAATGTCCACGTGCATTAAGAAAAAAAAATCACATGAGTAGAAAAAGGGTGACTACAGGATAGGCAGAACCTGAAAAGAAATAGGAAAAGGAAAGCTGGAAAAAGATGCTGGGTTACCTCCCAACTAGGGTTGTCTTTTATGCCCTTTCAGCTAGGCGTGAAGTGCATCATGAATCAGGTAAGTCATGGAGATCCTGAGAGTTTGATGGTTGGTTTGGAGTATTATCAAGGTAGGGTTTTAAACGTTGGCCATTGACGATTAGTGATATATTCGTTTTAGGGTAAAAAAATATCAACGGCACCAAACAGATGAGTTTTAAGGATGATATAAAGGCTGATCCATTTGGATTTTAACTTCCCTGGAAAAATTCATAATCTTCCGTCCAAAAGCCATATGTGTTGATTTTGTTCAAAAGATTTTCGAACAATATATTTGTCATAGAGAAGTTTAGTTTGATTTTTGTAAATACACGCATTTTCGTATGCAAAATTTGGATTTCTTCTAGTTCAGTTAATTGTAGTTTATGATGTTTGCTGGCTTCAGTTAAATCCAAATTAAATTATTTTATCGCCCAATAAGCCCTATGTTTTACTTCTACCGGGAGATGATATACTTTTTCATAAATCAATCGAAAAGGAGAGATGCCAATCGAGGTTTTGAGAGCAGTTCTATGTTGCAATCGAAAATCATCGTAATTAGGAAAATAATGCGTCGTAATATAGCGATGAAAATCGAATCGACATTTGAATTTGTAAACCTTGAAAAATGTGAGTTTCGAGGTTGTTCACAGGGAGCAAATGTTGCAATTCAATCACTAATCAAATTTTAAAGCTCAGGAATTAGATACGAGTAATTTGAAAACTCCAAATCTTCTTCAGAAATACAATGTTAGCTCCCAAAGTTAATTCAATCTGAAATGAAATTGCATCTCAATCATTTAATGCTTAGTTTGTTCAAAATAATCATAAGAAATGCAATCAACGAATCAGAACTACCAGGATATCAAATTTGTCCCTAGATATTTGCAAATCAATCCTTGGATCCCTGTAGTTAGGTCCCTGCTGACTTTTCTCTTCTCGCAAATGGGTCCTTGTATGATATTTTTCTTCAAGTTGGTCCTTGAAATCATTTCTTCTTTGTAGTTGGGTCCCTGTTAGCATCGAGGGGCATTATATCCTCTTCTCTTTACGTGCATGTAGGGGGAGAGCCTTCTTCATTTCCGATGACCTACACCGAAGCTGAGTCAACGTCGAGGACCACCGAGTTTCGAGGGTCAGTGAGTAGATGAGAGAGGTTAGCGTGAGGTCAACAACGTGGTGGCATTGTTTGATCGTCGATCAGAGGTGGTGAGGGCAGTGGATGATGCCAGAAGTGGAGATGGTGAAGAGCTCTGACAGTGATCGTTTGAAGCTCCAAGTTTCCAAAGGTCATGCAAAGAGGTCGGAGAGGGATTGCATGAGCTCCAGGATACTCCGTGTGAGGGTTGGCGGCGACGAGGAAGGTAGTGATGATGCACCTACATCAGTGAAGATGGGTGCAGCCGACGATGGTGGCTTGGCTCAAAAGGCGTCGAAACTCCACACTGATGAGACGAGGGGCTTCACTACCCCTTGGGGAAGGTGGTCTTGGTGGCTATTCAGTGAGAGGTGGGCGGTGATGACCGAACAGAGTCAAGGACGTCGGCGGAGGAGAGAGGTGTCCAGCAGGGGGTTGGAGGTGTCGAACCCCTCAATACATTAAGGGCTTTTGTTCCTCTCCTCGTGGCGAAGCTTCTGCGATGGTCGATGATGAGAGAAGAGGTACAAGAGTGGCTATTGGTAGTCATCGGAATCTCGCCAAAGACGTCCTGTGCATGGAGAAGATGGCGTAGGGGGAGAGTTTGGGGTTGTTTCCTAGTTCTAAGGTGCCTACACTAATCTATGGATCGAGAGGAGGGAGAGATACTGGAGTGCACAGGTCGTGGCCGACCGGTTACGGAGAAGACGAGGACTCGAACGAGGGGGTATGGAGCGAAGAAGAGGTCAGGGACGGCGGGGCTTTGGTTGGGCACGGTTGCGAAGAGGAGAGGAAGAAGATGAGCCGGTCAATTTGACCGTTCACTGGCTAGAGGAGGAGGTCAGAGAGGGATCCCAGGAGTTGAAGTCGTGCTGGCTGGAGAAGGAGGAAAGAGGGGTTTCTCAGTCATTTCTTGGCTGAGGAGAATGCTAGGATCTTAGAGCCTTTATATAAAGGTCAAATTCGAGCTCTAAATCAAGGAACAAGCTTGATTAGGCCACGATTTTTGAAAGAAAAGTACCTCAAATTCCTCAAGCTAGCCTAAGCTCTAGGATCTGATTTGAGATCTTTGAGATGGTTTAATGGATCGGGCAACTACTCTAGATCAATTCCTCCAAGTTTGGACGGATTTGATCAAGAATCTAGAGAGAAATCCATGATTGAATGATCAAGGGTTTGATCTGAGTTACAGTTTACACCTTCAATGGTGGCAGAGACTTATTTGTAAAGGCCACAAGAAAGTTAGGGAACCTTTTGTGAAAAACTTGAAACCCAAGGCTTTAAGTGAGAGAAATAGAATTTTCAAGGGCTAAACTGTAAATAAGGTCAAAATGGACTCTGATTGGGCCCAAATTTTGGTCTTAACATAATTTGGACCTAAAAAATCTAATGGTAAACTTAGATTTGAGTTTTGACCACGTTTGACTGGATAAATTGCATAGAAACTCAATCAGGGCAAATTCCCTTCTGAAACTCTATTCTAAGTCAAAATAGGTTCAGATGGTCAAACCAAAGGTATCAAACCTCTTAGAATATTTTTCTATAAATTTTAGGACATTTAGATTAATTTTATCCTAGCCAGAACCTTTTCAATTTAATTAGAGTTAATAATTACGGTTTTCAATCCTATTTTGTCCTCGTAATGCGTGAAATCCTAATTCAGTCAATGTAAACCGACTTTTAGATTTTTATGCTCATTTAGCCTTTAATTAACCCTTGAGTGATCTCGTGGTTAATCTGCTTTTATGATGTAATGTTAAAATAGTAGAATTAACCCTGTTTCCTTATTTTCTTCTCAAATCATAACATTGCGAAGTTGTGACCCTAAGATAATTAGGTAAGAGCATTTACCAGTTGAACTTGACTAATTGTGGCTAATTAAGGCCCATGATGGTGTTACCATCATATCCCCATGCCTAGCTTTTGCTAATCCATAGCAAAATCCTATGGAGCAAACCATATCTCTAAGCCGGATATGACCGTCAGGATCCCTTACTAAGCTACATCTCTAGAAATCAGATCAAAATACCAACAAAAGGCTTAGAGGTACTCAAGTACCAGCCAAGATCCAGACCTACCCACCTCAGCCTTGGGTATTTCACGAAGGTTTTTAAGGCTTGCAAAAAGTACCTAGAGGTTCATTGATTCCAGTGGTTAAAGCACCCATGCGCATTTATAGCAAGTCCAGGCTTAGTTTGCCAATGTATTTTTTGTAAGAAAGATAGAGAGGGATTTTTATTTTGAGAGTTTTCTCTCTTTTCTTGTTATATTCCCCTAAATCCAACATCGAACTATCCCTAAACACAATATGTAACGAACGCACGCCCTAGACATATTTTAAGACGTCTGGGTGGGTTACCAGACATCTGTGGTCACTTCCAGACGTCTTACCAGACGTCTGGGATCGTTTCCAGACGTCTGGAAACTGGTTATTTTCGACACGCGCGGGTCATCTACGCGCTTGAGCGCGCAGACCGCATATTCTCTCCTGCGGCTGCAGATTCTCGCCGCTGCAGTCTCTCTCTCTCTCCTCCTTGCGCGGCCTTAAAAGGCCACGCGCTCTCTCCTGTCGCCTCCACCCCTTTCCTCTTCTCCTTCCAGTGCGCGAGAGCGAGCGCGAGAGCGGGAGCGGGGTTGCTGCGGCGGCGACGGCCGCAATAAGCGCGGAGGGGGTGCTGCGTGCGAGAGCGGCGCTCAGCCGTGAGGGCGAGCTCGCCGGGGCTGCTAGGGCCGGCCGACAGGGAGCGCAGAGGGCGCGGAACGACGCGGGAGGCCTGCTGCGGCTCGAGCAGCAGGCGCACGAGGTGCGACGCGGGCGACGTCGCGAGCGGAGGGCGAGTCGCGCCCTGGTTCTGGAAAAATTTCCAGAATCAGACGTCTGTGCTGATAGCCAGACGGCGAGGTCGACATCTGGAAGACTGTCCAGACGTCTGAAAGGTGAGTTTTCCGTCTTCTTCCTTCTTGTCGACTGACCGTACTGAGGGAGGGAGATGGGTGTGCGCAGGCTCGGTGATTCGCCATCCAACGCGAATCAGACGTCTGGCTGTAGTACCAGACGGCGGGAGTGACCTCCAGACGTCCGGGTTGACCATCGGACGACTGGGAACTAGGCCAGACGTCCCCGCAGGCTTCTGGACGTCTGAGAAACCACGCTGGACAAGGTAATTCTCTGATCCACTTTTTAAGACGTCTGGAAGAAGTTCCAGACGTCTAATTTTGCATAGTGTCGTCGTTTTCGACCCGTTGAGGGCCTGTTCGGGTTCCGTTTTCCGCGTTTCAAGTTGCGTTCTTTCCGAAATTAAATCCTCTACCCGTCTACAGTAGCTATACACTGTTTTGAGACACTCCTTGTGTTTGATCCTTGTGATAGGACCTCGTTCCATTGCAGTCTTGGGGGTCGCGGAGGCACGCGGGATTCCCGATCACGCCCCCATTACTCCCGTCGTACCTGGTAGAGTGGCTTTAAGTTTAATCTGTTACATTATGAAACCATAAATAGAACCTAGGACATTGCATGAATCCTAGGAATGAGAAAAAGATTGAATGGTAGATTCCTAGGGTGTTGCATGAATCCTAGGGCTGGAAAAATAGATTGTATGATAGATCCTAGGATATGGCATGAATCCTAGGACGGGAAAACTAGTGGAATGTATGAATACTGCAGTTTTAAAATGTGGAAAGGAAATAATAGCTACCTGTTATGAATAAATGAACATGATTAAGAATATGGGATGTATGAACGTGAAACTAGAATGGTGAAATTGGAATGTTCTGAGTTAAAGAGCTGGAACCCTATGGGGAATTAGGAGTAGAAATCCTGGAAAGTGAATGGAATAGAATTGGGGAAGTGAGCTGGCCCTTGAGTACGGAGTACCAAGGAGAGCGACTGTCCCCCTGTTTAGTACAGAGCGGAGTCAGTCGCCCCAGGGACCCGGGGTTAGGACTGGCCACTCTGTACCAACTTGCTGGCCCTCGTGTACGTAGTACCGAGGAGAGCTACTAGTGTAGGGAGGTACTAGCTACCCCACGGGCCCCAGGGTTCTGCTAGCCTCCCACACCGACTTGTTAGGCCCGCTAGGGCAAACCAGGGTAGTCAGGCGAGGGTGCGCGGACTGTGGAGGGGCAAGGCCCCAGTTTGGTTACTGTGGAGGGGTTGGACCCCTGTTACTGAGAGGGCTCTGCCCTGGACTGGTTCCGTGCTGTGCTTTGGGCACACCCGTTAACGAAAATGACTGACCGCGTGCCAGTACGGGTTAGCTACCTGTGCGTTTATCGCGCGTGCCGTAGTCACCGTTACGTCTGTCAGTGACCTTGGGGTGGTTGACTGAGGGTAGGATCACTACCGGGGACTCTCCCGGCTAGGAGAGCACCACGTGCTACTTCTACTTTTTGGAAAAGACTGCAATCAAGATCGTTCCCATGAGGACATTCGAGATCAAGTAAAAGATCTGAGGAATAAATGAAATAGTGAGACAATTGAAAGATGTGAATAAGGAAAGTAATTGAACATAACAGCTACTATACACTCTACTGTTGTCTTTAGTTTAGTTGCCACTCTACTCAGCGTTTTGCTGACGTGTTACACTCGTTACCTTTTTCAGGGCCAGGTGTTGAGCAGCCAGGGTCAGCGGCTGCAGAGGACGCTGGGCCGAGTAGGGTCCAGTAGAGTTACCACGGTTTCTTGTACCCTTTTTGTTCCGTATAGTGAGTAGTTCTTGTTTCCGCTGTACTTTTCTTTACCTGCAGTTCATTTTTAGTTATGAATGTTGTTCTACTGTTGTGGTGGTATATACTGTAGTAGTTTCTTTCCTTGCTGCTGTATTTTCTTACTATTAGTTATATTCATGTTGAATGTGGTTTATTTTACTGCTCTTTTGGTTACTTCCTCGTTGGATGACTAGGTCTTGGGATTAGTTGAGTCGGTCCGGTTCTCGTGTCTCGTAGGGGCTCGGGAACCGGGTCGTTACACAATATGTATCAGATTCCTTGTCCCCATCATCAATCCTCGAAGGGTCTTTGGCTTTCGATGCTTCGGAATAGCATTGCCCATGGCAACCTCCAGAACATAGGCTTTTGACACTTCAGGATGTTGCCGCACATGGCATTCTGTAGCTAAATTCAAGCCTTGGCAATCAACATTTCGGAATAATCTTGCTCATGGCACCTGAACCAGCACAAAGTCCTTATATGCCGCTGGTAGAATATTAAATATTCTAGGAGACAAGCATCGAGGAAATGATATGTTATTACGCATCTTCGAGGGAAGCAATTTTCATTCCACCTCTCCGCGATGGGAACTCATCCAATCAAATTGTGTCTTCAAGTTGCTCCTAAGCCAGATCTTCGAGAAAACCATTTTCAGAATAGAACACTTTGGCATTTTTCTTCATTAAGTGCACTGAACTAGATCGGTGTGTGATTTTTGGGTG
Organism: Thalassia testudinum; assembly: GCA_037157565.1. Classification (NCBI taxonomy): domain Eukaryota; kingdom Viridiplantae; phylum Streptophyta; class Magnoliopsida; order Alismatales; family Hydrocharitaceae; genus Thalassia; species Thalassia testudinum. Next base: position 41,169,348 of record JAZHRO010000015.1, on the reverse strand, counting down.
CCTTGGTTACCAAGTCCCGCAAACCAAAGGTAGGCAACGGGGTCAAATAATCCCTAAGCCTTAAACTTAATACATCAGCTTCGCACTTCCCTCAACCTCTCGAGGATTAATCTGGATCTTAACAAATACGTGAGTGTTTAAGCCCTAGAATAGGCCCAAGAGGCCTAAGGTAGGTACTCATCACTAATCTCCTAAGTTTTAGCTTTCCAGACCTTAATTCATCATCCGATCCATCTTGGAACATAAGTGAGTTCCATACTCAATTACAGGGACTATCACGGTTCTCCTTTTTTTGTTTGCTCATTTTTCTCTTTTCTTTTCTCTTCCTCAATTCTTCAATTCAGCTCTCAAAATTGACCTCTCCTTTTCTCCTTTTTTTTATTTAAACCCCTCCATGAATCGAATTTCACAACATTTTGCACTTTAATACCCCACATGCCTAAAATTTGCAATCCTCATTATAAATTAGGTGGGTTTAATTTCAGCTTAGATCATACATTAGAACAAGTTTGGTGGGTGGCGAACAAGTTGGGATGACTATTGTGGACGATTTCAAATTTTGGTACAAGTATCAAAGGTGGAGTCGGCTATTCTAATTGACAAAACCTAAAGTGCAATATGAATTCAGCTAAAAGATAGGTCAGAAGGGTCTCAGGTTTTTCAAAATGACGGGTTGCGTCCTGTTAAGCGCTAAGTTTAACACCATCAGTTGGATGCAATGTGGCTCAATGAGAACGGAGATCAAAAGATATTGCAGCCAGATTCCACTTGGTGGGTTCGAGGAACGGTTTGAGTTCCTGGCCGTTCACAACAAATGCTTCTGAGTTATGGCTAAGTTCACTGATTTCGATAGGTCCATTTCCGAAGATTCGTCGAATGAGAAAGGGTCTGATCCATTTTGATCTTAGCTTTCCTAAGAAAAGCTTGAGTTTGACATCAAAGAGGAGCACTTTCTGACCAGATGGAATGATTGTCGCGATATGTGTCTGTCATGAAAGGCTTTGACCCGCTCTTTGTAGATACGTAAGTTCTCATATGCATCATTATCTAACTCCTTGATCTTGCTTATTTGCAATCGACAGTGGATTCCAGCCTTCATGAGATCTAGATTGTACTTCCGTACTGCCTAGTAGGCATTGTGCTCCATTTCTACAGGGAGGTGACATGCCTTCCCATACATGAGTCTGAAGGGAGACATTTCTAACTGGGTCTTATGGGTAGTCCTATCGGTCAACAAGGTTTCTGGAAGTTGTGTGGTCCAATCTTTCCTGTCAAGCTAAACAGTGACCTGAAGGATTTTCTTGATCTCCCAATTTGATAGCTCAGCCAATTCGTTGGTTTGGGGGTGCTAAGGAGTTGAAATACAATGTGACACCTCATACTTTTTCATCAGGGACTGGAAGTGTACATTCGCAAAATGAGACTTGCCATCGCTGATCATGGCTTTAGGAACCCCAAATCTAGAAAACATGTTCTCCTGAATGAACCGGAGAACAACCTTATGATCATTCGTTCTGGTAGAGACAGCTTCGATCCATTTCGTGACATAATCAACAACAAGTAAGATATATTTGAAGCCATTAGATTCTGGAAAGGATCCCATGAAATCAATTCCCCAGATGTCAAAGATTTCACACATGATGATCGGATTCAAGGGCATCATATCGCACGGGCCCATGTTGCCGAGGGTTTGACAATAGGCACATGCCCTACAGTAGGATTGTGCATCTTTGAACATTATGGGCCAAAAGAACCCACACTGAAGGATCATCGCTGTAGTTTTAAACCTAGAGTAATGACCACTGTAGGCCTGGTCATGGCAGAATGAGATGACATCATTGACCTCGTTGTCGGGAATGCATCTTCTAATCACTTGGTCATTACCGATGTGAAATAGATACGGATCTTCCCATACATGGTACTTGGCATCGAAAATCAGCCTATCTCGCCGGGAGGTCAACTAATCAGGTGAAACCTTCCCTGTAACCAAGTAATTCACGATATCAATGAACAGGGAAGTCCATTAATGGCCAAAAGATGCTCATCCAGAAAATTCTTGGTGATAGGTTCGGATGAGCCAATGATCAAAGAAGGAAGGCGAGACAAATGGTCAGTTACCACATTCTACTTTCCCTCCTTGTGAATTTCAAGATCGAATTCTTATAACAGCAAGATCCAGCAGATTAATTTAGATTTCACGTCCTTCTTCGTAAATAAGTGCCTCACTACAGTGTGATCCAAGTAGATGATGACATGGGATCCCAGATGGTATGATCTGAATTTCTTTAGGCCAAATACTAAAGCCAATAGCTCTTTCTCCGTAATTGTGTAATTACACTAGGCCTTTGATGATAACATCATCATTATTTATATCTAGCTTTAATTAGTCACAATCAATAAATAAATGCTCCTACATAACCGTCAGAAGACCATAATTCATTGCATATCCTTTCTGAGAGATTAACATAAAATCAAGGTTAAATTTGTAGTTTTAACAAAATATCCTAAATGCAGAGTAACCATGGGGTTTCCTAGGGCTTTATTAAAGGTTAAATGGTAACAAAAATAGGTTTTCACGCATTTCAAGAATGAATGGACATCTAAAATCCTAATTTCAGATCTACTTAATTAACTAAAGTTCTGGTCAAGATAAAATTCACTTAAATCTTCCAAAAGTCATAGAAAAATATTCTCCAAGTTTTGGTACTTTTGATTTGACCATTAGAACCCATTTTGGCTTAAAACAGAGTCTCAAATAGATAATTGCACTAATTTGGGTTTCTGCACAAATTACGTAGTCAAACTTGGTCAAAACCCAAATCCAACTTCACCATCAGATTCTTTGAGTCAAAATAAAGTTTGTACCAAAATTTGGACCCAATCAAAGATCATCTTGGCCTAGTTTGCATTCCAGTCCATACTAACTCTTTTTCTTACATATGCACCCCTAGCATTTTGAATTCCTTACAAATGGGTAGCTAAGTTTGTCATCTTCCTAGCAATCAGGTCCCTCCGCCATTATCACAAAGGAACTCCTACTTCGGCAACCTTCAATTAGAGATTTCTCTCTAATTCCTTGATGAAACCCTTCCAAAATTGGAAAAACTCCTTAGGGAATCCCCTTCCATTTGAACCACTCATTGGGCTCTGATTCCTACTCAATGGCTCATGCGAATCGTTTAAAGGATCGGATCTCCTATAGTGAAAAGCTTTGAAGCTTCAAAGCTTGGTTTCCAAGCTTAGAAAGATCCCTTGAGGCTTATATAAGGACCCCTAAGGACAAACCGTCCTCCTTAGCAAGGTTTGGGGCCAAACCCCTCTTCAAATCCTTATCTCCGACCCCTCTCCAACCTAGCTCTGGTGAGTATCCTTGACCCCTTTCTTCTAGCCATTACATAGACAAATCAAGTGGCCCATCTTCTTCCTCATCTTCTTCCGCCTCTCGCTGACCAAAGCGAAGGCTTCCAGATCTCCTTCCTCATCGTTGTCCCCCACCGGAGGCTTCCCCTTCTTTGGTGCTGGCCAATCAAAGTCGGCGCCTCTCCGTCCGTTTCGTCCAATTAGATTAGGGTAGATAGGTCCCTTTTAGCTCCCTAGGTTCTTTCCTATCTTCCAAACTTCCAATCAACCCTCGACGCTGTCGCCAACCACCTTCGTCTCCACCTCCGGCCACACCTCCGGAGAGGTCCATCTCACATCACACACCTCCAAACACCTCTCCACCTACTCCAAAAGCTCTGCCTCGACTCACCCTTCAAAAGCCCTCTCTTCATTTCATCATCCACGCTCCCATGACTGCCATCGAACAAACCCACCTTCGCACTCCACCTCCACCTCCATCAGACCACCTCACGACCTTTTACGATACGCCACCGCCACCAATGCCCTCACCTCACCCTTGAGAAGCTTCTAAGCTAGTTTAACTTGGCCAGAAGGTTGTGTTCTTGTTTTCAGGAGTTCGCCAGTCTCCACCACCGTCGCTGTCATCTCCGCCTTGTTCTTTGCGCTCCAGGCCACGAAAGCTCCAGGTCGCACCTCCAGGTAGCGTGGAGTTGCTCCAGGTTTCATCTCAGGTCACCAATTGGAGGTCATCTCATCAATTTCACCCGCAATTGGAGAAGTTTCCTTACTACAGGTGCACGCGAAGGAGTGGTTTTAGTGCCACATTGTGGATAGCCAAGCACTTGGCAGCGCATAAATGTTTTTTCTGCATAGGGCTTGTTGCCTCTAGACACTAGGGGTGAGGTTCCCTTCACCCGCACATACCCAACCCTCCTAAGCCCTTCACTCCTCAGTTGTGACATCATGCACGCAGCCCTGGACAAGATACTGCAGATCCAATTACCTGATTAAGGTCCAATTATCTGTGAGGAAGAGGAAGGTAGGAAAAGGAAAGAGAAGAGAGAGCAGGGGAGGGGAGGGTTTTGCTCTCCGATGTTTAACCTTGTCCAACACTTAGTCGTTGCAAAGCCTTGGCTCCCCTTGTGCTTTTTGAAGGAAGAAGACTCTATGAAGAAGAAGACAAAAGCCTTGGCTCCCCTTGTGCGTGGGAAGGAAAGGAAAAAGAAGAGAGAAAGAAGAGGAAAGGTTGACTGAAGAACCTTGTGCCTGAGACACTTAAGCCGTCTGATCACTGTTGGTTTATTTGATATAATTGATAGTTGGATGCATGCTTAACTTAAGGAGGATATAAGTGGTGATTCAAATCACCATTTTTTTTTATCCTCTCTTCTTTTTGTCCCCATATTCTTGAGATACATTGGATTTCATTGAATAGTTAATGTGATAGGTTTTCATTCATTGAATATCTTGTATTTGGATAATTTCTTGCGCTCATTTATATATTCATTTTGATTAGCACATGAATTACAATACTTGCTCCTTGTGCTCGACTTCGGACTTCATTTCTTGATTCTGAGTTTATAAATTGTATTTGTTGATTGGGCTATTTAGGAGATTTTGCTACAATGAATGCATATTTAAACCTCCCCAATAACCCTGTCACCAGCCTTGTCCAGTGTCTTGCTGGCGTAATATTTTACCACTGGTTTCCCATCAATTTTCTATCCTAGCACGACTCCTACTACGTAGTCAGGCGCATCGCACATGGTCTAGAAGGTTTGAGACCTATCAGGGGATTGTAGGATTGGTGCTCGGGTAACTCAGTCACGTAGGATTTCAATTGCATGAATGCACTCACTTGTCATCTCGAAAGGTATGTCCTTTGAAAGAAGATTCGTTAAGGGGCATGGGATCTTGTAAAATCAGATATGAATCGACGATAGAATCCTACGTGCCCCAAAAATGATCTGATGTCTTTGACCGAGGTAGGCATAGGTAATTTGGAAATTAGATTTACCTTAGCTCAATCAACTTGGATACCTCTTTCAGAGACAAGGTGTCCAAATACGATGCCCTCAGGAACCATTAAGTGGCTCTTTTCCCAAGAGAGAACCAAGTTCACTTCCATTCACCTTCAGAGGATTTGGACCAAGTGCAGGAGGTAATCATCGAAAGATTGACCAAAAATTGAGAAGTCATCCATAAAGACTTCAAGGTATTTACCTACCATATTGAAGAATATGACTAGCATGCACTGTTGAAAGGTGGCAAGTGCATTGCAATGTCCAAATGGTATCCTGGGGAACGCGTACGTACCATAGGGGTAGGCAAAGGTGGTCTTTTCTTGATCTTCGGGATGGATTGCCACCTGATTATATCCAGAATACCCATCCAGGAAATAGAAAAATCAATTTTTTGCCAGTTTCTCGAGAATCTGATCAATGAACGAGAGCGAGAAATGATCTTTCTTCATGGAGGCATTCAATTTCCGATAGTCTATGTAGACTTTCCATGAGTTTGCAATACGAGTTGGGACGATTTCTCTAGATTCGATTGTAATCACAATGAGCCCTACCTTCTTAGGCACAACTTGGATGGGGCTCACTCAGCAGCTGTCAGAGATCGGGTATATGATTCCAGCATTGAACCACTTGATGATCTCCCTTTTCACAACCTCTTGAAGATTCAAATTTAGTCATTTTTGCATTTCTCGAGATGGTCATGAGCCCACTTCGATGTAAATACAATGTGTGCAATACGAGGGACTTACTCTAGTCAGGTCATCAAGAGTCTATTCGATGGCTCTTCGATGCTACTAAAGGACAAAAATCAGCTTTGTTTCCTGATCAAGAGATAGTTGGGAATTGATAATCATAGGAAACGTTTGATTGGAATCCAAAAAGACATACTTCAAATGATCTGGGAGGGGCTTCAATTCAAGTATTGAGTTATCAGTAGCGGGTGGAGGTTTGGGATGGGCCTCAGAAGATAGGGTGGAAGTTATGGGTAGGTCTAGATCAGCCTTAAGCTTCTCTATCTATAGGTTAAGATCTTCTTGTGGTTGAGGTTCTGGAAGAAGCGGGTTTTCCTCTGTAATTGGGTCATCAACCAAAGAACTAATGTCGCAAAGTTCTTCAATCACCCCATTGTTTATTCCTTTCTGGGACTTAAAGATATCAATCCTCAATGTCTTGTTCCCGAATTTCAACTTGATTTAGCCCTCCTTGCGATTGACGTTTGCCCTAGCTATGGCTAGGAATGCTCTCCCGAAGATGATCAGTGTATTTCTCATATTTTCAAGAGTATCCATATCTAATATAATGAAGTCCACTGGAAAGTAGAAATCTCGTATCCTAACTAGAACATCTTGAGAACTCCTCTTGGTGATTTAATTGATCTGTGAGCCACTGTAGGGTCACCTCAATCGATTTGAGCTTAGTTTCCTCAAAATGATCTAGTAGGGATGTAGGGATCAAATTTATGGAGGCTCCTAAATCCAATAAAGCTCGATCAAATTCTAAGTTTCCAATCTTACAGGAGATCAGAGGGGTGCCATGATCTTTCACTTTTTGCAGGAGTTTGCTTAGGATGATAGAGCTGGCTTGCTCAAACAAAACAATCAGACTCCTATCTTTGTTTTGTGGCTTACGCTTTGGTGTACATAAGTCCTTTAGAAATCGTGCGTAAGCCAGTACGTGGTGGATCTCATCCATCAAGGGGATGATTATTTGGACTTGCTCAAAGAGCTTGACCAAGTATTCCTCAAGTGTCACAGGTTTAGGTTTCCTTTTTCCTTTTGTCAAGGTATCTGAAAATGGAACCTTTGTAGGTTCCTCTAGGATTAGTTTAGGCTCTGGATCTGGGATAGGTGTGTCCTGGATGACCATCCTAGGGTTAGGCTTTGAACTACCAGGGCTAGAGTGGCTAGGATAAGATGGATCCTGAGTCGATTTGCCACTACATGTAGTAACAGCATTTAGACTAGCCTGGTTTTGGTCAGAGTTGGCAAAAGTGGTAGTTTCTGCTGATATCCCGAATACGATGAGTAATGGAGCAAAAGGGGCTTGATAAACATAGTGAGCATGGCCCTAATTCGAATTCATAACGTGCCTCTAGTTCAACACATTATTCGGATTCAGCAGAGGTTGGGAAGTGAGTGCACCAGGTTGGTGAGTCCCAGTTATCTATGCGAGTTGAGTTCGAACCTCTGTGATCTCTTCTTTATGTTGTTTTTGCTAGCTGCATTGGTCTTCTAGATGTCAGCCAAGGCCTGCAAAATAAGGTTCATCTGATCTTCCCTTGAGGGTCTGTGTTGATAATTCGGATTGGGCCTAGGCTGAGCGGGCTGGTATGGTTGCGAAGCTTGCGGTTGGGGTTGGAATTGCGGTCTAAAGTTTTGATTATTTCTTGACCATGCGAAGTTGGGATGATTACGCCATCTAAGGTTATATGTGTTGGAGAATGGGTCATTTTGGATGGTGTGGAGATCCTCACAGGTTTGAGGAATTCCAGAGTAATCAGAATACGAGGGTTCAGAGTTCCCCCAACTAAAGTAAGAAGGTTCGGAGTTTGCTCTGAAACTGGGATCAGTTGGGGGGATATGGGTCCATCCTCTGATATGATTTGGTGGTGAATGTTATGCACAGCCTCCCTGCCTGAGGGCAGTTGTGCATACGTGCTCTGTTACACTGTGGTGACTCTCTGCAGAAGTCCAGTCAATTCGTTCACCTTCTTTTCAATGATGGAGACCTTATCCAAGTGATTGGCCACCAACTCCAAATCGAAAGATGCATCCAGTCTCAAGTCTTGTACACCCCTCACGTGTTTGTGAATGTGTGGGTGGTCGTCCGGTCAAATACACCCATAGACTCATTATTTATGGAGTTCTCGCACAAGTTCTCGAGAATCTCCCAAACGATATCTTCATGCTGACCCATGATATTGCGACCACAGGTTGCATTGACAAATAATTTGATATCCTCATGGAGTCTCTGGTAAGAAGACTACCATGATGGGGGCATTTCCGCATGAGATCCAAAAAGCGATCCCATGCCTCATGAAGTGGTTCTCCCTCATTTTGCGTGAAATGAGTGATTTGTTGCCTTAAGGCATTAGTGTGACCAACTGGGAAGAATATCTTCAAAAATTCATATTGGAGTTCCTCTCATGTGTTGATCAGATGAGTCAAAGTTTGATACCAATAGGCAGCCTTGTCCATAAGAAAGGAGAACATCTTTATGAACAGGTTGTCCAAAGGTCTGGGCCAGATATTTCAGCTATTTGATATGCTGGAAGAGATCTTCGGAGTTCATGCTGTGGAATTTAGGGATTATATTAATTAGATTCGGCTTTAATTTAGTATTAGGTCCTCTAGCCAGGATTTGCACCCTGGGTTCGATCATAATTGCAGCGGGATTATAGTGATCTCACATCTATGGCCACAATGTAAGGTTCATGAATGCATGAAGTAGGTCAGTGAGACGTTGTACCTAATTTTGCTCATTTAGCATTTCTTCTTCTGGATTCTCCATGGATGCAGATGATGGAGAGCTGGGCTCAGATGTGGAAGTGTTTGAAGAGATCTCGGTCTAATTGGGTGGGAACACAAATAGTTGCGTTGAGGCTTGACCCCGACGAGAGTGAACTACTAATGGAGGCCTCAAGTTTGATCATAAGGACCTCCTCTCGAACATGCACTAGGGAATCATATGAGGGACAAAATGTGTATTGGACCTAATTGATGCACCCAAAAAACTTTGGATGACTAAGGAGATTCAAGGCAAATGTTACCTTTGGATCAAAAACTCACCCACTTGAGAATTACTTGGGCAACCAGGAAGGGAAAGTCTTGCAAAGACCCCTACATGGTAGAGTGTTCCCACGGGTTACAGGGTTTCCCCTACCCGACCTTCCTTGTAATTGAGAATCGAAGTAGACCGGGATGTGTAAGCTTGACTCCTAGGTCTACCAATTTTAATTCTATTTGTGCCTTGAATTTACCTGAACTTTAAAGTTGATTTGATTTGTGACCTAATTTGGAGGTTGGTTAACCCACAGAGTGAAACTTCACTTGATCTGCCCTAAAATTGAGGATGAATTGGGTTAAGAACCCAAATCAACCTAGAATGATTTGCAAATAGGTTAGTAGATCGCAAATTTTAATGATTCAAGTGATTAATAGAGCCTTGATTTTGGGGTTCACTTGATTATATCAGTTCAACTAATGCTTGGGTAACACATGATGTGGGGAATATGTTATCTTTAATTCAGGAAAGTGTGTATTCCTGAAACTCTAATGTGGAAACCCTAGATTGTCTTTAATTTCCAAGTCCAATTCTTTCCAAAAGTTGGTACCTTGGGCTCAATCAAGAAGGTGAATAGCCCAAGGCACCTTAAGTTCCTAATAGGTGCAAGTATCTGGTTGGGGTACTCTAATCAAATCGAATCAAATCAGGTAACTCGAATGATGCTTACTATGAAATAAAGCGAGTTGGTTCTAATCGATTTTCTTTCCAATCTTTTAAGAGATGAGGGGCTCAAAAGAAGGGAATGAGATTACCTGCTTCTAGTGTGGTTGGTCATGCGGTTGATCTTCAGATTCACCTTCAACAACACAGCAAATGAGATAAAGCAAGCCAGAATCAGATCAAAAATTATGATTAGTAAATGAAATGCGCGTTGCTCCCCTGCAATGACACCAAAATGTTACATCGAAAATCATCGTAGTTAGGAAAATAATGCATCATAGTATAGCGACGAAAATTAAATCGACATTTGAATTTGTAAAGCTCGAGAAATGTGAGTTTCAATGTCGTTCACAGGGAGCAAATATTGCAATTCAATCATTAATCAAATTTCAAAGCTTGGGAACTAGATACGAGTAATTTGAAAGCTCCAAATCTTATTTTGAAATACAATGCTAGCTCCCACAGTTAGTTCAATCTAAAAAGAAATTGCATCTCAATCATTTAATGCTTAGTTTGATCAAAATAATCACAATAAATGCAATCAATGAACCAAAACTATCAGGATATCAATTTAGTCCCTGGATTTTTTTTTTTTGAAAAATGAAAGGAGTGCTATCATCTTACGATAGCAATTCGGGAGGGCATTTTATTTAATAAGATAAAAGAACATCAAGGAGAGTTATAAATTAGATCCCCATCTATGTATGAGGGACCAACACTCATTTACAATTTGCTCACAGCACACTGGTCTCTCCTGAAATAACCTCTCATTCCTCGCCCTCCACACACACCAAAGGGTCACCGCCATACGCAGATGTGGTTTCCCAGGTGTCACAAAGCTCTACCACACAGACTCCCATGTTGGGAGTGGTTCTTGACTAGTTTTTCTCCTGACCGTGTCAGTAACCAAACAAGAATAAAAAATGTGAGATAGACTGTCGGTCTGCATCCCACAAAGGTGACATTCATGTAGAGCAGTACCTATCCTCTTGTGTTTGAGGTCGCTAGTGATCAACCCTTCTCTTCTACATAACCATAAAAAAAATTTCACTTTGAGGGGGATCTTCAGTAGCCATAGTTTCTTGTCAATATGGTTGCTCCCCATACCACTGCCAAGATTTATGATTTTTCCATAGGCGTGTTGAGCTGTGTACCTACCATCCCATGCATAGGTGTCCACCACATTGGGCCTTGGTCTGAAGCCTTGTAAATTTTTTATCAGTTTCTGCCTTTCCTCCCCCAATCGAGTTCCCTCCCTAATGGCCAACAAATTGTTCAGCTGCTAGCAACTGCTGATTCAGACCAGAAGCTGCTCATTGATCCATCCTTATCAGCTGCAAAAAAATAAACCCTCGGGTAAGTCTCTTTCACGGTGCCTAGCGGCGACCACTGTTCCTTCCAGAAGTTGAAGTCCTTACCATCTCCAAGCACCGGCTACACCAACTGCTAGTTGTTACTGATAGCCTAAATAATAGAATGCCAAACTGAGAACGGTTTGGAGGGGTGTAATCTTTTTAGTGCACTGTTGGATCTAATGAGATCAGCCCATAGTTTTTCCTCCCCACTAAAAATTTTTATCGCCCATTTAATCAATAGTGCCTCATTGAATTCTTTAAGTGATTTAATCCCCAATCCACCTTCTTCCTTGGGATGACACAGCTGTTGCCATTTCAATGGTTGCATGAATCTGCCCTCATGTCACACCCCCTTCCAAAAGAACCTCTTTCACATCAAGTCTATGCATTTCCAGATAGACTTCGAAGCTTTAAAAAGAGAGAAATAAAAGATCGGGATAGAGGTAATACCAGAATTTAATAAGATAAGTCTTTCGCCCTTCGGTAGAAACTTGTTGTTCCATCCTTCCAACTTGATGGAAATCTTGTCAAAGAGTACATTCCAATCGTAGTTCCTCAGTTTTGAGCATCTTAGTGGCAGCCGCAAGTATCTGATAGGAAGATTAGAACGAGGGGTCCCCAAAGTGGCTGAGATTGCATCTTGCTCCTGCTCATTTAGACCAAAGAATATCAAGGTGGACTTCTCCCTATTCAATCTCAGACTAGAAATATCTCCAAAGATCTTGACCATGTGTCCAAGTGCTTGGGCTTCAGTAGTTGTCCCCTCCACAAAGAAGACTGTGTTGTCTGCATATTGGATTATAGGAGCCATAGCTCTCCTATTAGATAGTGAGTAACCTCTGATAACACCAGCTTCAGATAGTTTGCAAGCATACCTAGCAAGACCATCCACTGCAAGATTGAAAACCAATGGAGCTAATGGATAACCTTGCCTAACACCTCACTATGGTTGAATCCAAGCCCCACAAGGTCTCCCGTTGATCAATGGAGAGAAAGAGGTGGTTGTAATACATCTTTTCATCCATTGGATCCAGAGTTGAGGGAACCCTCTTCTCTTAAACACCTCCCAAAGATACAGCCAAGAAATAGAGTCATAGGCCTTTTGAAAATCTACTTTCCACATAAATGCTTTGCACTTTCTTCTATGCCAACCACACACCATCTCCTGAGCCATAATAAAAGATTGTTGCAGGGATCTGTTGGGAAGGAAGGCTGATTGGATAGGGTGAATTAGGTTCTGCAGTACTGACCTCAATCTGTTCGCTAATATCTTATTCACCACCAAATATATAGAGTTAGAAAGGGCTATAGGTCTGAAATCAGAGAATTGTTCTACACCTTGAACCTTTGGTAGCAAGAATAGATAGGATCTGTTGATCTTATCAAAACCAAAATTACCTCTTTCAAACTCATTGATAACATTCATCACTTCACTGCCAAGCAGGCTCCACATTTCCTTCTAGAAGAAGACTTGAAAGCCATCTGGTCTGGGAGAGCCTTCATTATTTAAATCATTAATGGCATCAATAGCTTCTTTCTCACTAATGGTAGCCGTCAGGTTGGAGGTCTATTCATCTGAGACCTTAGGTGCATCACTCATAGCCATCCTCCATACACCTCTCTCTACTGCCTGTGAAGAGTTCCTATAAAATCTGATGGTCTCCGATCTAATCTCTTGCATAGAGGATATTCTTTGACCATCCTTGAGTATGGAAGAAATTATGTTCACCCTTCTGTGAGAGTTGACTGCAAGGTGGAAAAATTTAGTATTGGCATCCCCCTTCTTTAGCCAAAGTTGCCTAGATCGTTCCCTCCAATCCCTCTCCTGTCCTCAAGTTCTTCATCAGTTAAGGGTCCTATTGCCTCCTTAGTATCCAAGCCTTGGATTTTCATCAAAGCCTCAAGACGCCTGTGATGTCTTAGAGAAGACACCATAGCCAATTTAGATGCAATCTTGATAGTGGCTGAACCTTCCACATGTTTAGCTCTCCACCACACCTCAATGATCTCTCGAAACCCTGGTTCTCTCAGCCATGATCTTCTAAGCTTAAAGTAGGAGCTTGCTTGCACCTATTCCCCGCTGTCCCAGACCAAGGGGGTGTGGTCTGAGAAGGGGTGTTCTAGTCTAGAGACAACAGATAGCTGAAACTTGTCAAGAAGAGTGGCATTCCCAAAAGATCTATCAATCTTTGACATAAGACCGCTACCATTTCTCCAAGTAAACTCAACACTTGAGGATGGATACTCACTTAAGCCGAGAGTTTGAACCATTAGCTAGAAACCAAGAGATGCACTATCAACTGCCCCATTTGGTCTATCCCTCCCTGTCAGCACACAATTAAAATCCCCCCTACTAGCCAGGCAACGCCCTATATGAATTCAGCAGTTGCAGTCCAGTCCTCCCACAGCTGACACCTCATCAATGCAAGGCTCGGTCCATACACACCAGTAATGTAGACAACATCCTCCCCTTGACCCCTTTTGAATTTATAAGTCACCAAGTGCCGAGCTCTATGTACTTCTAGCAGGTTTAAACATGCCTTTTTCCACCATAGAGCAATGCCACCAGCTCTACCCTGTGCATTGATCATCACACATTCAGCCGCACCTGCAATTTTCAAGTCATTCCAGACCTTATCCTCCTCGTTCTCAATGTGTGTCTCTTAGAGTATGGCACAATCAATCTCCCATTCTCTCAGATATCTCATAAGAGATGGCCTCCAGCTCTTGTTGTGCAACCCGCGCACATTCCCTGTGAGGATTCTCATTGTCCTCTTTGGGTACTCCCCCTGTATGAGTTTTGAACCTTGCTCACCTGCATAATAGCAGCCACAGTATTTTCATCAAGGCTCACAGCTTTGGACGGTCTCCTCTGCCTAAGCTTGTAGGGAGACCTGCCCACACCATCCTTTGTAGATGGTTCAGCCCCAAATTTCAGACCATCCATATCTTACAGATTGGATTGAAGCCTTAGCAGCATATTTGAGATCTCTTTTAGGACCTGCTCTTCAGCTGTATCATTCAAAGGTTGGGGAGTTGCACTTCCTAAGCCATGGCTATTTCCACCGGTGTCACTTCCTCCATTTCCTCCTTTTCTTCAAGATGATGATGGTCCTTATGCTTCTTAGGCATAGGAGAATCATCAAGAGTCAGCCTACCCATCAGTTGTACACCAACCTCCTCCCTAGCAACCTCCACAGAGGGTAGTTTATCCTGATCCTTCACCCCAGCATTGTCACCCAATGTAAAGCAAAGGAGTAACAGCCAAGAGCTTCCCCCACACCGAAGAATTAATCTCTCAGAGTAGAGCTTGCTTTGAATACATCTACCAAAACACTAAGAATCCGACCATCACCCTCAATTAACCCAACCTTAGCATCTTCAGCCGACGTAGCAAAGCCTGCTATCATAGTCGCCACTACCTCTCTTGATCTCAAGTGTAGAGGTAAGCCCCTAATCTCCAATCTCCCCGATCTGTAGCCTGCCCTCTGGGGCGGCCTCTCAGGCAATGACCCATCAAAAGGGGAAACTAATCTCCATATCACCATTAGCCCTTCATAGGCACTCGAATGAAACTGTAGGCATTCTATGTCCAACATCCCCAATCCAAAAAGCACAAAATGCGTGGGGGTGAGGAACATATCCTTCCAACCATCAGTTGACAGGGATAGCGAGCTTACTAGTTGCTGGACCTTAACCAATGAGGAATTGCTGGACATTACCTCCCCCAGCAGAGCCCCTCACTGCTCCAATTTGGCTGCTTTGAAGTCCTATATCAAAGGAATTTCAACATCTACGGTGTGCCCCCCATAGGTAGGGGGAGGTGGTGGTGGCGGCAGTGGCGGTATACCATTCACAACTCCGAGATGCACCCTGTTCCCTCCCCTCTCTTGCCTTCTATAGGTCATACAAGAATCCCGCTTGTGGCCATGGCCCCCGCATGCAAGACATACAAGGGGATGGCGGCACACCGCTACCATATGTCCTCGCCGTTGACATCTGAAACAAACAACTTCCTTATTTCCCCAATGCCTACCGTTGTTTGCCCTTCCCATGATAGCCTCCGATTTGCCAGTGGTGATGAAACCTCTTCTT
Organism: Thalassia testudinum; assembly: GCA_037157565.1. Classification (NCBI taxonomy): domain Eukaryota; kingdom Viridiplantae; phylum Streptophyta; class Magnoliopsida; order Alismatales; family Hydrocharitaceae; genus Thalassia; species Thalassia testudinum. Next base: position 41,154,089 of record JAZHRO010000015.1, on the reverse strand, counting down.
TCCTTCCATCTCCAGGCTTTAGATCTCCAGGTCGTCCATCCATCAGCATCGCAGCTTCTTCCCCCTGTCGCCCTAGGGTTGTCGCCCATGGTAGCCTGCCTTTTTGTCCTAGTCCCTGGATATTTGCAAATCAATCCTTGGATCTTGTAGTTAGGTCCCTGCTGACTTTTCTCTTCTCGTAAATGGGCCCCTATAACATCTTTTTCATTAAGTTGGTCCCTGAAATCTTTTCTTCATAGTTGTGTCCCTATGAGCATCAAGGAGCATTAGCTCCTCTTCCCTTTATGTGCTTGCAGGGGGAGAGCCTTCGTTTCCGATGACCCACGCCGGAGCTGAGTCGGTATAGAGGTTCTGTGGGTTTCGAGGGCCGACAAGTAGCTGAGAGTGGTCGACGTGAAGTCAGCAACATGGTGGCATCATTTGATCATCGATCCAAGTTAGCAAGGGCAATGGATGAAGACATCGGAAGTGGAGATGGCAAGGAGCTCCAACTGTGATCGTTGGAAGCTCCAATGGTGATTGTTGGAAGCTCGAAGCTTCCTCTGGCCACTTGAAGAGGTCAGAGAGGGATCGCTTGAGCTCTAGGATACTCCACGTGAGGGTTGGGGTGATGAGGAAGGTGGTGATGATGCGCTTGTGTCGAAGAAGATGGGTGTGGCCGATGGTGGTGGTTTGGTGTGAAAGGCATCAAAACTCTACATCAAAGGATCAAGGGGCTTTGCTGCCCCTTAGAGAAGGTGGTCGTGGTGTCTATTTAGCGAGAGGAGAGTGGTGATGACCGAACGGAGTCGAGGACGTTAGTGGAGAGTAGTGTTCGGTAGGGGAGTGGAGGTGTCGAACCCCTTAATACATTGAGGGCTTTTGTTCCTCTCCTCATGGCGAAGCTTGTGCGGTGGTCATTGATGAGCGAAGGTGCGAGAGTGCCTATTGGCAGTCATTGGAATCTCGTCGGAGACATGCCATGCATGGAGAAGACGACGGCGTTGGGCGAGAGTTTGGGGTCATTTCTTAGTTCTACGATGCCTACACTAGTCTATGGATCAAGAGGAGGGAGAGATACCTAGGATAGGGTGAGAGGGGCCAGAGCACTCCCACCATGGCTTGTCGGTAGTGAAGATGAGGACTCCGACGAGGGGGAGTGGAGTGAAGAAGAGGTCGGGGACGGCCAAGCTTTGGCTGGCCACAGTTAGGAAGAGGAGAAGAAGAAGATGAGACGGTCAATTTGACCGTTGGCTGGTTGAAGGAGGTCAGAGAGGGATCCCTGGAGTCAAAGTCGAGGTGGCCAGAGGAGGAGGAAAGAGGGGTTTCTTAGTCATTTCTTGGCTGAGGAGAATGCTGGGAACTTGGGGCCTTTATATAGAGCTCAACCTCGAGCTCTAAATCAAGGAACAAGCTTGATTGGGTCACAATTTTGGAAAGAACAGTACCTTAAATTCCTTGAGCTCGCCTGAGCTTTAGGATCCGATTTGGGATCTTTGAGGCAGTTCAATAGATCGGGCAACTTCTCTAGATCAATCCCTCCAAGTTTAGAGGGATTTGATCAAGAATCTAGAGAGAAATCCATGATTAATGATCACAGGTTTGATTTGACGTGTTTTTCACACCTTCATGGTAGTAGGGACTTATTTGCAAAGATGACAAGAAAGTTAGGGACCTTTTTGTGAAAAACTTGAAACCTGGAGGTTTAAGTGAGGGAAATAAAGTTTTTAAGGGAAAAACTACAAACTAGGTTAATATGGACTCTGATTGGATCCAAATTTTGGTATTAATCTAATTTAGACCCAAGAAATCTAGTGGTGAACTTGGATTTGACTTTTGATCACGTTTGACTAGGTAAATTGCACAATAGCCCAAATCAGGGCAAATTCCCGTCTGAAACTCTATTATAGGTCAAAATGGGTTCAGATGGTCAAACCAAAGGTACCAAACCTCTTAGAATATTTTTCTATGAATTTTATAAGGTTTAGATAAATTTTATCCTGACCAGAACCTTCCAATTTAAGTGGGGTTGATAATTAGGATTTTCAATCCTATTTTAAACCTTGAAATGCGTGAAACCTTGATTTAGTCAATGTAAACCCACTTTTTAGATTTTTATGCCCATTTGACCTTTAGTTAACCCTTGAGTGACCCCATGGTTAATCTGCATTTGTGATGTGCTGTTAAAATAACAGAATTAACCATGTTTCCTTGTTTTCTTCTCAAATCAGAACATTGTGGAGTTGTGACCCTCAAATGATTAAGTAGGAGCATTTACTAGTTGAACTTGACTAATTGTGGCTAGTTAGGGCCCATGATGGTGTTACCATCATTCGACAGGCCCATAGAGCATCGTCCAACTTATTGGACCAATCTTTTCGATCGAGCCTAACCATTTTTTGCAAAATATTTTTGATTTCTCAATTAGAGAATTCAACTTGGCCATTAGATTGGGGGTGATAAGGAGTAGAAGTTTTGTGATTAACTCCATACTTAGCTAACAGGTCAAATTTCCTTATCCTTAATTTCTACAATCTTACCTTATTCTTAATTTCCAGGTCAAATTCTTAGAGTAAGAGAATCCAATGGATAAGGCAAGGTTTTGCATCTTTCTTATTCAGCAAATATTTAAATGTTGAGTGGTCCGCATATACAGTAATGTGCGATCCCAATAGATAAGATCAGAATTTTTCTATGGCAAACAAAATGGCAAGTTATTTCTCAGTAACAATATAGTTTTGTTGTGTATCATCCAAGGTTTTCCTTGCATAGTAGATCACAATGGGCTTCTTGTTAATGAGTTTCCCTAAAACCACACCCACAACATAGTCAGAGGCATTAGTCATGAGCTCACAAGGATGATTTCAATCAGGTCCTTGTAAGATGGGTGCCTATATGACTTCTTTTTTAAGCTTTTCAAAACTCTCCAAGCATTGATCATTGAAATCAAAAGGTTGGTCTTTAGTTAATACCTGACTCCAGGGTTTAGAGATCTTAGAAAATCTTTAATCAATCTGTAGTAGAATCCTACATGCCCCAAAAATGAGTGGATCTCTTTGACAGAGTTGAGCAAGGGAATCCTAGATATGGCATCAATTTTGGCTTTATCTATCACAATTTCTTCTTTAGAAAAGACATGACCTAGGATGATGTGATTTTTTTTCCAGCTGAGGACTAAATTGACTTCTATACATTTTTGGAGAATCTTATCTAAATTGGAGAGACATAGATCAAAAGAGTCTCTAACAGAGAAGTCATCCATGAATACCTCGAGACATTCACCTACTAGGTCTGAAAATAATGCAAGCATATACCACTGAAAAGTTGCAGGTGCATTGCAAAGACCGCTAGGCATCCTTCGAAAAGCAAAGGTTCTGAAGGGGTGATTGCACAGCAATTCATGCCATTAATTATGCCCATTATGCCCACTTATGCTATTTCCTAGCTATTCACATTTAGATTAGGTAGTTATGCATGCATTTTGTAAATATGTGCATGCATGCATTTTATGGAGAGGAAGATAGAGAGAGAGAGATTGAGCCCTTTAATTCAACCTCATTCTCATTTCATTTTCACCACCTAATACCACCCTACACCATCTACATTAATTTCCTAGCACTTCAACTGCCTACATGCAAAAATCTCAAAAAAATTCCACACCCTAATGATTTTCCCTTATTGCTACCCTCAACCCCCTCACCAATATAACTACCCTCACCCCCCCTCCAGCAATCGTCGGCACCCATAGCAGTCCACACCAATAGGACATCCCACCCCCAATAGTACACCCACCTCACTCACATATTCACACATAGCCACCTCCAGCAGCTGGCCACCACTCCACCTTCAGCTCTCCTCTCTCCCTCTCTTCCCCTACTCCACTCTTAGTACCTTCTCACAAGTTGATAGGCCACACTGAAGAATAGAGTTCTCTCTCATGGTTGCAACCACCATGGTGAGAGTGTACCACCATTTAGCTCATTGCGAGCAGGTACACTTGGTGCTTCTCTTTGCATTAGTTGAGTTGTTTTCCTGATTTCATTTCATTTCACCACCATCAGAGTAAGCTCCTTGAGCTCCTGCTCTGTTTTCACTGTAGCACTGTAACATTTCGATAAGAGTTGATTTTTCTTGCCTTCCATCGGATAGCTTCTCAGTTATCCAGTGACACAGCCTACGCACACACCACATTCCACTCACTAGCCGGTTTCACAGCCCACCCGCCAATGCCTTTCCCCCTCCATCTGACCAACTAGGTGAGAAACCCAGCCAATCAGAAATCACAGTAGGCGGTAACACTTTGCCCCTGGTGCTCTCTCCTTGCGCGCGGATAGGTGATCGGGCATTCCACACTTAGCCGATCACCCGTCCATCTCTCTCCTCCATGCCATCTATTGCAACCAATCACGTTCACTCACATTTCCCATCCCCTGTTCCCACCATTTTGTGTCCCCTCCAGCCAGTTTCCTCACCTAGCCAGCACACGCACACACACATACATACACACCCACACACACACACAAATACTCACACACCTACGCAGATATACATATTCGCATATATACATGTGTGCACACACACACATATACATATACATATATATACATACGTATATAGATATTTACACTCACATTCTCTTACTCCTACACTTATACATTTCCCATTCACAATACCACGCACATTTTCATCACCGCGCATTCTATCCCAAGTGGGTACGCACTAGTTGCAACGCATTTGAGATTCACGTGCACATCAAGCATCTCCACACACACACCCACACGTTCACTCCACTCCCGGATACGGCACATTGTTAATGCTGATCCCGTCTTCTTAGACAATGGTCACACTAATCCACGCTACATTCATTGAATCTTTGATTCAATATTTCCCCCTCTCCCTATTATATATTATATAGTTATATATATATATCTTATATATATACAGATCTATAAATAAGCTAAGTTATATATATATCCTATATATATACATATCTATAAATAAGCTAAGTATTTCCATTCCATTCCTTTCTGCATTTCAATTTTGCATTTCTTTTCTTTATTTTATATTCTCTTAATTTTTTGACAAAGAAAACACCAATATATATATATATAACAAAAAAGATAACTCTTGACCTGCAGGTACACGATCTCGCATATAGTGACTGTTTCTGACTATTTTGCCCTGCAATCGAGGACTAATTTTGAGGGTGTACCTCAAGGACAAGACTATCCAAAAAAATCTCAAATTAAGAAAAAAAACCAAAAATATAATAAGCGAAAGGAATTGACCTATCATTAGGAATCGCGTAGAAATCGATTAATTCCCTAAGTTCGACCCTTGGCCTAAAACTGACAAGATTAAAATTTGATTTAGTCCATGTTAATAAGTTTCGATAAACTATCGTAGATTCGCCTATAGGTAATCACTCTTACTATAGGTATTTCGACGCTAATATCACATAATTAAATAACCCTACTCGCGTTTCAACACAAGTTTTCTGGTGTCATTGTCGGGGAGGCGCCATTTGAAGTCGATTTCCACTCTTTTCCTTTGATTATCTCTTCTCCCACCCATCTCTTCACAGGTGTTTTTACTTGTTTTGTGCAGGTGAACCTATCGCGAGGAGGAGACATGTAGAGGAGGTCGGAGACGTGGGCGAGTCCAAGGTGAGAGCGAGAGCGTGAAGTTGCCAGCACCTCTTAGACCTTCGCACGTGTTGCTGAAGAGGTAGATGTCGATTCCTCTTAGCAATTTAGGTTCTCTTGTCACATTAAAGATAAATAGATTTAAAAAAATCAAAAAATCAAAAACCCTAAAAAAAATCTTCTTGGGATTTCTTGGGGCAAGTGGACTAAAATCCATTGGCTGCTTGTTTTCTATCACATCCACTGCCATTGATTTCCCACACATTCGCGTGCAAAAATCCATAAATTTCGATTCTTTGATTTTCGCAATGCGTGATTTTCATTGAGGTGAATTAAAATCAATTGTTTACCATATCTATTCGCCTCATTTATCATATTCAAAATCCACATTTTGGTTGGGAGTCATGGACTCAATTTGACTCCAACCCCACCATGATCTTATATTTTTCCCTTGATTTGATCCCAAATTTCAACCCCAATATATTTATCTTCAATTTTCATATCTTGGTGGTTGAGCCTTTGTGTAGATTATTATTTTGATGATTGGGAGCACTTAGAGTGCATTGTTTGGCTCCCATTCACATTAAATTAAAAGCAATTCATGCATCCATACCTAGAAAATTCCTTTTAAGTGGCCCATTGAATTGTAACATGCATTCACTCAATTAATTTGAAGGAGGGTTGTTTGGTCACAAAGAACTTATATTTTTGAAAACTCGGAGATTGATTGAATTGGTAATTCACTTGAACTCTAAAAGTCATACTACCTAAAGAGCAGAATCCTAAAAGCCATTCACCATCTAAACTTCAACTTGGGGAGAGTTCCTCGTTGCATGCTTGTTTTACACACTTATTAATCAACGCACTTGGGCATTACCCATAAACAACACTCTTCACACTCCAAAGCACCTGTATCCTAAGCCTCTTAATCTAAAATTGGTAATAACTTGACCCCATTAAGGTTTGGAGGTCTAACTACCCATGTGTAGTGCCTACGTGCTGGTGTTGGTTCCCACGTGCTATAGGGTGTCTAAGACTGGGGCAAACGGCCTTTCAATCTGGCCCAGTGGTTCTGTGGTGATCGCATTCGGTTCTGTAGATTGCGATAGTAGGTAACTTAGATCTTTAGGTCTTAGGTCAAATTTAGAGGCTAGAACCTTGATTGAATTGACTTGGCATCAAGGGCACCTATTCGATGTCACCTCTCTCATCCTCTTCTCTCTTCTCATCACCCCAATTCTTCTTTCGACAGTGTATGTTTGGGATGAGGTCAGAAAATCCTGAACTTATTGAATTGTTTGAAAACTCTAGAAGGGTAGAAGCCGGTGAATAGTACTCCTCCGAAAACATGGCTGCTCACCTGCCTCTAAATCCTAAGGGGGGAAATCGTCCCCCTCCTAATCCACCAGGTGGTGGTGGAGCCATTGACTCATTAACCCGCCTCCAAGCCCAAATGATATTGTTCACCAAGCAAATTGAAGCCATTAGGGAAACCCTACTCGCATTTCAACAAGGGGTAGGTGAATGTAGCCTTTTTTGGGTCCTCAGGGTCGACTGCTACTTGATTATAGCCAAAATATCCATCAAGGAAACAATAGAATTCTTGTCTAGCTAACCGCTTCAAAATTTGATCAATGAAAGGGAGCAGGAAATAATCCTTCTTGGTAGCAGTGTTTAATTTTCGGTAATCGATACACACATGCTAAGAAGAAGCAGTCTTAGTGGGAATATTTTCACCCTTCTCATTAGTAATGACGGTTAGTCCTGCTTTCTTAGGAGCAACTTGCGTAGGACTAACCCAATTGCTATCTGAGATAGGGTAATGATCTTCTATTTGACCACCTCCAGCATGTTAGGATTCAGTCTTCTTTGAGGCTGGTGAGAGGGCCGAGAGTCATCCTCTAGATATATTCATTGAGTACAGAAGGGCAGGTTGATTCCCTTGAGATCTTTGAGAGTCCAACTAATTGCCTTTTGATTCTTGCTCAGGACTTGGCGAAGCTTTTCCTGTTGATCCCCAGAAAGATTAGAATTGATAATCAGGGGCATAGTTTTGTTTGGTCCAAGTAAAACATATTTCAGAGAATCAGGCAATGGTTTTAAATCCAATTGCGAGCTAGACTCAGAAACATGTTCAGAGATTAGGTCTAGAGGGGGAGTGGAAGGTGAAGAGTCAGAAGTGGAAGGTGAAGTCAAGGTGGGGGGTTTTTGGTACTCAGGGATGGAATTAACTGCAAAATAAGTCCCTATGTGTGAAATCTACATTGTCTCTTCCACCAAATTTTTTATTTCTGAATCTGAATCATCAAAAAAATCAGGCTCACAGAATCTCTTGGAGGCTTGAAATATATCCAATGTAAGTGTTTCACCACCACAGGTAATTTTCATCTTCCCAGAATCACAATCAATATTTGCTTTTGTGGCAGCTAGAAAAGGTCTTCCAAGAATAATGAGATCATTCTTTAAGGCTTCAAGTACCTTAATATCTAGGACTAGAAAGTCTACGACAAATAAACAATTCTAGATTCGAACTATGACATCCTCAAAAATCACCTTGGGTTGAATGGTAGATCAGTTAGCTAACTACAAAGTAACCAGGACAAGTTTTAATTTACCAAACCTAAATTGCTCAAAGATAATAGTAGGGATAAGATTGATAGAGGCACCAAGATCAAGCAGGGCATGATCAAAAGTAGTGTCATTAACGACAACAGAAATCAGGGGAGTACCCGGGTCTTTCTTTTTCAAAGGCAGCTTGCTCTGAACAATAGAGCTAACTGTCTCTGAAAGGATAACCTTTCCTAGGTTTCTAGACTACCTTTTTGGAGTACATAAATCTTTCAAAAACTTTGCATAGGAAGGGATGTACTTAATAGCATCTAGGAGAGGGATATTAATCTCCACTTGCCCAAAAAGTTACATGAGTTCCTTATCAGAGAGCTCAAATTTCTTCTTTTTCTTATTGGTGGAATGTAGAGCCTGTGGAAAAGGGATAGGGTTTTTGTCTTTTGTAATTGCGGTGTCCTGAGTAGGAGTGAAGGTACATTTCTTTGGAGTGGGTTTCTTGTGTGGAATTAGAAGGTCCAGAATCTTTGGTGGTCTTTCCGCTCCTCAGAGTAACTGCATTAGCAGTGTGATTAGTTCTGGGAGGAGGTCGGGGGGGCCAGATTTTGATTGAAAGATAGAGGCTGCTGAGGTGCTGGGTGGATAGGAGGTTTTCTAGAATGATTGGGGTTCCCACCCTAGTAATGGTTCCTTTGATTATTGGGGTTGGGCATGGGCTGGGAGGGTAGATTGCCTATGGGTCTTTGGTCTGGAGTGACTCTAATGTGGTTTTGTAGAGAGGTGACAATACAAGTCACTTCAGACATTTGATTTTGCATACCCTGTATGGTTTTCATAACCTGGGTATTGATATCTTCCTGAGAAGGCCCAGATTGGTATTGATTTTGTCCATAAACCCCAGGTTGATTCCATCTTTGGAAAGGAATCGGATTGGTAGCCTTCTAGGAGAAATTTGGGTTATTCCTCCAATTTGAATTGTAAGAGTTGGAGGGATTTCTAAAATGCTCCTGGGGGGCAGAAATATTCTCAGTAGTAAGGATAAAGGAATTAAGATTCATAAAATCAAATGTCCCAGTCAAATCCAATGAAACCTCAAGAAAATAATTATGCTCAGCTGGGACAACACCAATGTGATGCAACTTTTCTCTCTTTAGAAAGTTAGGTGTGGTCGAGGGTTGAGTTAGTTTATGGGTATTGAATTTTTCTTTCATTTTTTTTTTCTGATGAATTTGCATCTGATCCAATCTTCGGGCTATCATTTGGATGTCATCTTAGGTGAATGGAATGGATTTGGATCTAGAATCAATTTCATTCAAACCAAGTCTTGGGTTTGTGCCCCTACCAAAAGTATCAATTGATGCATGATTAAGAGAGTTTTCACTCACTTCTTCGAATAACTGGTAGGCACTATCAGCATCCATGTTTAAGAAGTTACAACCACATGAGGCATATACAAATCTTCTCAATTGATCTTCTAGTCCATGATAGCAGATTTGTACTAATTGCCAGAGCGATATCGCATGGTGTGGGCAACTTCTTAATAGCTTCAAACCAAGTCTTGGGTCTGTGCTCCTACCAAAAGTATCAATTGATGCATGATTAAGAGAGTTTTCACTCATTTCTTCGAATAACTGGAAGGCACTATCAGCATCCATGTTTAAGAAGTTACAACCACATGAGGCATATACAAATCTTCTCAATTGATCTTCTAGTCCATGATAGTAGATTTGAACTAATTGCCAGAGCGATATCGCATGGTGTAGGAAACTTCTTAATAGCTACTGAAATCTCTCTCAAGACTCATGCAAGGATTCACCATGTTTTTGTTGGAAGATATGGATCTTCACAACGCATTTGTACGACCTATAGGGAAGTACTTTTTGAGAAATGCACTCTTGAGTTGGGGCCAAGTTGTAAATAGTCTGCCAACATTTTTGAACCAGTAGGTGGCCTTATCCTTAAGAGTGAGGGAGAAGAGTCTCATCAACCATAAATCTTCCTGCAAATTATGGGAACAAGTGGTTTGAGCAAGGACTGTTAGTTCCTCTAAGTAGCTGAACGAGTCTTCTCTAGGTAGGCCATGAAAGTGCTTAATAAGGTTCAAACTTGTCGGCTTGATCTTAAAATCACCTTCAGGAATTACCACCCCAGGTCTTTCCTCATAGTTTGAAGGATCGTAGAAATCCTTTAGAGGAATGACAGGCTCCACAAGGAGTGGTGGATTCTGTCTTTGATTGGCTAGGTTCGTGATAGTCCTAGCCAATTATTGCTTATTAGCCTAAAGTTGAGCCAATTACTCAACCATCATGAATAAAGGATTAAGTGGGGGATTTTGATTTTGTTCATTTGGTAACTCAGGATTGTGAGGCATTTCCAGATGAGGGAGATTAGGTATGGGGATGTTAGGTTGCAGGTTAGCTTCGTGTGAGTGAGAGGCGGAGGTGGAAGGATTTCTGGATCTATTTTGATGGTTTTCCATTTTTTTAGAAGAAGAGAGGGAAGAAGAATGCAAAGAAGTTGAATGCTTTGTGCGTGGAGTGGGAATCAATTGGTCCCTCCAGGTGCGACTTCTGGGACTAGTGTCCATGCATACACTAGAAGAATGGGGGAGGAGAGGAGGGAAGAGGAGAGAATTTTTTTATGTGCACTCAAGCAACCAAAATCTAAGCCTAGCCTTAAGGTTGACTCCTTAAAACCTACGACTTGGTTATATGTTTACCAAATGATTAACAATTAACCACCATTCCTTTAATTAACCTAGTTAAACTGCAAGGGGGGATTAGGCCCAAGCATGTCCCAGAAAAATCACTGGGGGCTTGTATAAATCCACACCTAGTCGTTTGACACTTACCCTCAGCCTAAAACCAAGTTAAAGAATTAAGGTCAAGTGAAAATAACTTAGTAAACAAATATCAAGCCTAAATTGGATGAAACCCTCCAATGCCCAATGCCTAGATTAAGTTGCTATAGGTTTTAATTTAAGCTTAGGATATTAAAGTACATGGGTTTTATGAAGGGCGTTATTAGGGTAGTTTCCTAGATTAATCTTTTTTTGAGTGCAAATTGGGTGGAGGGTGATGCCCAATGCCAAAACAAAAGGGTTTTGCAAACAAAGGATTTTAATGAAAGGCTTTCAAGGGTTTGATATAACTTTTGTAAATTTAAATGTTTTCTCTTTTTATGTTTTCAACAAAGTTTTTGAGTGCCACACACAAATTGCAAAAAGTTTTGTTGGTGAAATCCAATTTCCTTTAGATTTGGTGTGTGGCTAAAAAGAGAAAACAAACCCTAATTATGAAATCCTATGTAGGTAACTCCTAACAAATGATTCAATTTTAAAATATCCTTTTACATGGTGGTCCAAACAATACCAAAAACCACCGATGGAAGGGAAATCAAACAAGGATTTTGAAAATGATATTTTTGGGATTTTTCAAAATTGTTTGATATTTATTTGAGAATCTTTTAAACACTGGTGTCAAAATCTAGAAAAGATAGATTTGAAAAATTGATTCTACAGAATTCTCAAACAACCTCACAAATTTTTGAAACTTTTATATGTTGTAGATATTTTCGCAAGGATTTTATAAATATAAATTTTATCCAAATATGATAAGTATAAAAATTTACAAAATTTGAGAATAGTAAGAAAATAGGAAGGAATTAGGGTTTGACCCTCTTGCAATCCCAAAATTTCCTATTTTTTTCTACTAAGCCAAATCCTCTAAAATGTGGAACTTGAGTTCCTAACTCAAAGGAAATTCTATTGGTAGAGTTTGAAAATTTTAGGAATCCTCTTTGTATCCGAACTTGATTTTTAAAAGTTAAGATAGAAGTTTGAATTTTCAAAAATAAAGCACAAATGTAATGAAAGTGGTGGAAAAGTGATTCAAACAAACAACCAAATAGATTTTAGGGTTTCACCACCCTTAAATTTTCTTACTTTTATAATTTTTGATATTTTAATTATTTTTTGGTATTTTCTTAGGATTTTTGAGGATGTTCTGGCTAGGTACTTACCTGATTTCTGTGGGAAGAAAAGGTTACTTGAAGCTTCCGCTCAAAATTAGTCCAACTACTCTTGCTCTGCCTCGCACCTAATCAAAACACAAAAATAGAGATAGTGAAGATTCAAATAAGCAAGAGATATATAAAATAATAACTAAGTGCTGCCTTCCCGGTAACAGCGTCAAAAAGTGATACGAAAATTACACGATTTGTTAAAGCGAGTTCTGAAGCCGTTGTAACATGCAAATCCAATCAACTTTTAAATTTATAAACATAGAAAGGGCAAGAATCTTGGGCCATCCAAGGAAGCAATGCCAGTTATATAATGATAAAACTCACTTTCTAGCTTTTTCAAATCTTCTTTCTTTTTGGAGTTTTAGGTTTTATGACTTTTAGGGTTTTCAAATACAGGGCAAAAAAAGAATTGAAGATAATTGAAATGCGAAAATATAAAGATAAAAACCTAACCTCCCTAAGTTTACTCTAGGCACATGTGGCTTAGAATAATTAGGAAAGGAGTGTGTGCACTAAAATTTACAAAAATTTAAGAAGCAAATATTGGAAGGCAAATTTTCTTTGTATTTCTAAGTAATAAATATAGCAATGTCACAATTTGAGGGCTCACTTGTGTGGAGGATTCCTACACAAGTAACCTCCAAATGTAGAGGAATGCTTGTTACAAATTAAGCAAATACAAAGGAAAGATATAGAGATAAAAAAAACCCTCAAAATGAATCCTGGGTTAATTCTCGCTCCAAATACAGTGGCTCCCCCACTTGAAGAAGATTCTCTCCTGCTTTTCTCCTTGGATGAGGTGCTCCAGAGCGCTCCTAAGGGTGGCGGACATCCACCCTTCTCCTTGCTTGCCCCTCCTCCAATAGCTTGCTCCTTGGCTTGGTTCCAAGGAAGAAGAAAGTAGGGTGTAGAGATTAGGAGGGCATGGTGTAGGACCCTTCTAATGTGCACGCCTACAAGTCTTCTTCCAAGGACTTCAGATGAATTTTTGGTGGAGATAAATGTAGCCAAGGATGGTTAATCATGGTGGTTATTGGTGGTATATATAGAATAGGGGGTGGTGGTTATGTGGTTGAGGAGGCACCATAGGTGGTGCTTATAAATGCCAGTTTATCATCATTCTTGTGCATTAAAACAAACCTAGCTCTTAGGATTTTGCTCTGCAAATGGGTTTTTGGGTTGCACTTAGGCATCAATTAGGTTAGGCATGCATTGCATTTTTTATTATGTTTTTGATGTGTTTTTATGAGTGCTAGGGATTTACAGATTATCAGATCCCTAAAACCTTAGCACTCAGGAAGGCAACTGGTGAAGGAGAAGCCCAATCTAGCTGGAACTCAGCTTGATCCAACTCACCATAGCTGGAATCCAGCTCACTTGAACTAGGGTCAGCTCATCCCAGCTCCATTCAGCTCATCTCAGCTGAATGACAGCTCAAGAGAGCTCATCTTAGTTCACCTTAGCTGAAGTCAGCTTAGATCCAACTCAACCTAGTTGAGTCTAGCTCATCTCAGCTCCCATCAGTTCACTAAAACCTCTAGCTAGCTCAGCTGAGTTGACTGGAGTTCACCCCAGCTCAGGTCCAGCTACATCTAGCTCCACTCAACTCCATCCAACTGAAGATGACTTCATTTCAGCTCAGGAAGCTCAAGTCCAGCTCTCGGGGACTCAGTTTAGCTCAACTCAGATGAGCTAAGCTACCATAGCTGCCTCAACTAGCTTGATCTCCCCCGGCAGCACCAAACCCAGCTCACCTCAGCTCCTTTTGGTAGAAGCCAGCATACTTTAGCTTGGCTTGGCAGTTAGTAAAGAACTAGCAAGCTAAGCCAGCTAAAGTAGCTCCATGCTACCCTCTTCAACAGTTGCCAGCTTCGGTCCAACTCTAGACTTCCTCTATCCAGCTCCTCTCCTCAAACCCTAGCTCCCATTGCCTCCTCCTCTACTCCATTACTAGCTAAGCTCCAGCTCCTTGGGCCATCTACCACCCTAAAAACCCTACCTAACTAGCTGTTTATGCGGCTAGATCGTGTTTTAACAGATATCTCGTTGTAATATAGATGAACTCTCCGCGAAAACAAATAAAAATTTATAGCTCGAAAATCAAAGTATCCAAGGTTGAACACAGGGAACAATTTGAGTATTCCAAAACTTGAGGACAACTTTTAATAAAAAGCAATGACTAGTTCAATAAAAAAATGACAGGATAATGTTATAGAGGAAATGCTCAAAAAGAATTGGACGTCTGATATTGCATCTGACATCTTAAAATTGGCCTTCAGAATCTTCTCCTGTCTTTGCTTTGGCTCTGCTGCAGCTATGGTTTCCTATTTCTCTTTTTCCTTTTCTTCCTTAGTCGCCCCTGCTCCTCTTCTTTTTCCTTCTCTTCTTGATTCTCTTCCTGTGGCTAAGTCCTGGCTTTGCCTCTTCTTAAGTTGCCTTCTTCTTTTTCTTCCTCTTCTTCCTTTGCTTTCTTGCTTCTCCTCTTTGTCTGCCCCTTGATCTCTCTCTTCTTCTTTCCCTTGGTCGCCGCACCTCTGCTATAGGGTGTCTTTCTTCCTCTTCTTCTCCTTCACTTGCAACAGCTAAGTCCTTGCTTCCTTCTTCTGCTGCGCTTCTTCCTTAGCATCCTCTTCCTGCACAAGCACCACGCAACAAAACCTATTCCCCTACCCTCCCTGCGCATCTCTCTCTCTCTGAATCTCTCTTTGGTACGCTCTCCCAGAGCCAGGTTATCGGGTCGGTCACGCACCCAAGTCCAGGCGCACCGGCATGGGTGTGGTGCACGAGGAGTGCACGGTAGGATAGTCGGGTCGGGTTGCCAGGTCCGCGGGCTAATTCACGGATGAGGTGTGTATAGGTGAGGAGGGACCTCACCCCAGTGAATTCGAGGTGACCAGACAATAGCACAAAATCAACTTAAACTGCTCAAACACCTCACGACTTAGCGAGGTGGGACTAAAAGTCCCACCCGCTGATGCTGGCAACTACAGGAGAACGACTTCACGATTGGTGCAGCTGCAGGTCCCGCGGCACCCTCTATCAGGCTGGAACTGCGCACACTCACAACCCACACAGTCTGGAAGCCTGAGAGCGGATGATTATGGCCTGGAGCTGGAGACCAGTCGAGCTCGAGTCATTGCTAATGGCAGCTGGGAGCTTGACCCTGCACGACACAAAAAGAGCCTTGCAGCTCTATTAGACCATAGGAGGACCTTCACCGTGTCACGGCGAAGGTGAGGCGATCGGTGGCAGGCCGCAGGGCGGCCTAGGCATGCATGCCTAGGTCGCTCTGTGGGGGGATTTATGGGTTAGGTCGGGGGAAGCATGGAGTTAGTGTGGTGTCCTGTGGATGGGTGGAAGGTGTTTAGTGGAGTGTGGCGGAGGTTGTAAGGTGGGTGGCGAGACGTGTGAGGGTGTGGAGTGATGGATGCGTCTCGCCGGAGGGTGGCCGCAGATGGGGAAGATGCAGGTGGACAGTGGCAGTCGAGGGGTGTTGTGTGAAATAGAATGAGGGAAAAGAAAGAGTGGAAGACGAGGAGATTATCTGGAGTAATTGGAGTGAAGGGGGGTAGAGGAGTCGGATGGCTCGTTTGTGCCCTCGTCGGAGAAGACGACCCTGAGGGAGACAACGGCGACGAGGAGGATAGGAAGGCACGCACTGGTGCTGTGCGATGCGGAAGAACGAGGCAGAGTGAACCCTGCTGCTGGTATGGCCGCAAAGCGATGAGAGGGAGGAGGAAGAATCGTCGGAGCTTGCGGGCTACTTGGCCGGAGAGAGGGGAGATGAAATTTGGGGGATTCTGCAGCCAAAACAAGCTTGAGAGATTCACAGAGGACCGAGGGTCCTTTTATAATTGCTAGCCGAACTTCTGGTGCGTGGAGGGCAAGCCTTCTACCATCGACTTCTCGTCAGAGAAGGAAGGTAGTTGGAGCTCCAAATCTTTCTTGCGTTCCCATGAGAGATTGGATGGAAATCAAATGTTGTAATTGAGCTATGATGGGAGGGGATTCCTCAGAGAATCTCCCTTCCAAATCTAGGAGATCTCTGAGGGATCAGGGAGTATTCCCCCTCCATTCCTTGTCGGAGAAGGATTCCTCCCCATTAATGGAGGGACCTGTTTGTAAGAGTGACGAGGAAGTTAGGGGTGTTTGTGTAATGGTTTTCAAAAGATAGGGGCCAAAATATAATTGGGTGTACTAATTTACAAAGTAGGTTAAGATGACCTCCCCTTAATTTCAACTTTTAGTAAAAACCTAATTTGGACCTAAGGAATTCAATGGCGAAGTTGGATTTTAGGTTTGACCACGTTTGACTGAGATTTTTGTATAAAAACCCAAATTAGGTCAATTAATGAGCTAGGACCCTAATCTAGGTTAAAATAGGTTCCAAAGGAAAATTGAAGGTTATAAAACCTAGAGGATATTTTTTTATGAATTTTAGAGGATTTAGTTGATTTTTATCCTGACCAGAACCCTGTTGAATAAAGCGGGTCTGTTTTAGGATTACCAAATGTCATTTAATTCCTAGATTGCACATAAACCCATTTCTGATTGAACCAACCCACTTTTTATCTTATTCAAACCATTTGACCTATGTTTTGCCTCTGAGAAATCCTATTTATTTACTGTAATGGTAAAATTACAGTTTTACCCTTTATTTCGTGTTTTCTTCTCAGAACACTTATTCCTTCAATTAAGCCCTCCTTTAAGTTATGTAGGAGCTTTTATTCTCTTCCTTGGGTCAAGATAAGCTAGTTAGGGCTCATGATGAGGCTCTCATCATATCCCCATGCCTAGATTTTGCCAGTCCCTAAGCAAAATTTCAAGGTTTTAACTTCTATTCTAGACCCTAAGTGTCTGTCATCAGTTATGATAAGTTCTTTTCTTTTTCTTTTGTGATTATGTTAGAATGCCGACAATAGGCCTAGAGGTACTTAAGTATCAACCAAAATCCAGACCTGACCCGCTTTAGCCTCAATCCTCCGCAAAGGTTTTTAAGGCCTACAGAAACTATCCTAGGGTTTGTTGGACTCCGCGGTTAAAGCACCCATGCTTGAGACATTTTTAGCCTAGGTTCAGTTTGCAGTGCATTTTTTGTAAGAGAGAGACAAGATTTATTTGTTTGGAGAGTTTTCTCTCTCTTTTCTTTTTATTTCTAGCTTTGGATTGGCTTCTCAACACGGTCTGTATCGGATTCCTCGTCCCTATCATCAATCCTCAAGGGTCCTTGACAATCGATGCTTCGAGATAGCACCGCCCATGGCAACCCCCAGAACCCTGGCTTTCGAGATTTCGAGATAATCCCGCCCATGGCGTTCCATGGCTGAATTCAGACCCTGGCGATCGACATTTCGTGATAATGCCGCCCATGATATCTGAACCAGCAGAGTGCTTACATGCCCCCGGTAGGATATTTAAATATCCTAAGAGACAAGCACCGAGGAGATGATATGTTGTTACGCATCTTCAAGGAAAATTTCTCGCCTCTCTGCGCCAGGAACTCGTCCAAATCAACTTGTGTTGATCGGCTGCTCCTAATCTAGGTAACTTTTTTAGAACATTGAAATGCTTTTTGCGTGGTTTTGATATTTATGCGCATTGAACCAGACTATGTGTAAATTGGGGCACTTAGGTTACCGAATCCCGCAAATCGAAGGTCAGTTAACGAGGTCGAATACTTCCTAAGCCTTAGACCTAATACTTAAGCTTCGCATTTTCCCCAACCTCTTGAGGATTATCCAAATCTTAGCGGATACGTGAATTTTTAAGGTAAAGAATCTAGCCCAAGAGGCCTAAGATTAGCATTCTTGCTAATCTCTTTTTATGTCTCCTTAGCACTTTTATTTTTCTCTTTTTTTGCTCTGGTCTAGAACTTCAGTTAATCCCTTAATCTTTTACTAATGACTATCTCTTTTTTTTCTTTTTCCATTATGTGCTCCTTTTTTGGCATTTTGCTCTTTTCCTCCTCTCATTTTGTACAGCCCAAAAAATTGTCTCTCCCCCCTCCTCAATCTTTTTTTTTTGAGTTGAAACCTTGACATGAATTTTCCTAACATTTTGCACTTTCATACCCCCATGCCTAAGATTTGTAATGTCCCCATTGTAAAATAGGTAGGTTCGATTTCAGCTTAGTTCATGCATTAGGACAAGTGTTGGGTGGGTGAACGGGTCGAAGTGACTGTTGTGAACGATTTCTAATCTCGGGTAGGGGTACCTGAGGTGGAGTCAGCTGTTCTAATGGATGAACCCTAAAGTGCAATATGAATTCCATGTAGAAATGTCAGAAAAGGTTTCGGATTTTTCAAAGAATGACGGGTTGCCTCCCGTTAAGCGCTGAGTTTTATGCCATCAGTTGGGCGCAATGAGCTCAAGGAGAATGGAGGGTAAAGGATGACTCAGCTAAATTTGTATTGGTCATGTCAATGAACGGTTTGAGTCTCTAACCGTTCACAACAAAGGGTTTGGAATCGTGGCTGAGTGGGCTGATTTCAATGGCTCCATTTCCAAAGATTTGTCAAACTAGGTAGGGTCCGATCCACTTATATCGTACTTTTCCTGGGAATAATTTGAATCGGGCATCAAAGAGTAAAACCTTTTTACCAGAATGAAAGATCTTTCTAGAAATGTGTTTGTCATGAAAAGCTTTAAGCCGTTCTTTGTAAATTCACGAGTTCTCATATGCGTCATGGCGTAATTCATCGATCTCGCTTATTTGAAGCCTTCTGTGGGTTCCAGCTTTAGAAAGATCTAGAATGCAGTTTTGTACTACCCAATAGGCTTTATGTTCCAATTCGACGGGGAGGTGACATGCCTTCCCGTACACCAGTTTGAAGGGATACATACCTAATTGGATCTTGTGGGTGGTCCTATAGGCACACAATGCTTCCGAAAGCCAAGAAGACCAATCCTTCCTGTCAGGTCAAACATCTAGACCATTAGTATGGAGGTGGTAGGGAGTAGAGATTCGATGCGACACCCCGTATTTGGTCATCAGTGACCTGAACTGAGCGTTTGTAAAATGGGTCCCTCCGTCGGAAATTATTGCTCATGGAATCCTGAACCTTGAGAAGATGTTTTGATGAATGAATTTGATAACAACCATATGATTATTGGTTTAGGTCGGAATGGCTTCTATCCACTTGGACACGTAGTCAACGGCGAATAAGATGTATTCGAAGCCATCCGAGATGAGGAAGGGTCCCATAAAATCGATCCCCTAGATGTCAAAAATTTCGCATACCAGGATCGGCTGTAAAGGCATCATGTCTCGATGCTCATGTTGCCTAAGGTCTGGCAACGGGTACATGCCTTACAGTGATTGTATGCATCCTTGAAAATTGTGGGCAAGTAAAAGCCACACTGGAGGACTTTTGATGCGATTTTGTGTCCTAAGAAATGTCCACCGCATGCCTAGTCATGGCAAAAGGAGAGTATGTCTTTGATTTCTACTTCCGCGACACACCGTTGAATTATTTGATCAGCACCAATGCGGAATAGATACGGGTCTTCCCATAGGTAATACATGGCATCGAAACACAATTTTTCCTTCTTGGTCTTCGACCAATCGGACGGGATCTGATGTGATGCCAGGTAGTTCACTATATCTGCGAACCATGGAAGCCTTGTATTGATAGTCAAGAGGTGCTCATCAGGAAAGTGTTCTGTGATGGGTTCGGAAGTGTCAATTATTTCAGAAGGAAGGCGGGACAAGTGATCAGCTACCACATTTTTCTTTCCCACTTTGTCTCGAATCTCGAGGTCAAATTCTTGCAATAGCAAGATCCATCAGATTAATCGAGGTTTTGCATCCTTCTTTGCAAGGAGATGCCTCACAGTTGTGTGATCCGAGTATATGATAACACGAGAACCCAGAAGGTATGATCTGAATTTTTCTAGGGCAAATACTACAACTAGCAGCTCTTTCTCAGTAACCGTGTAGTTACGCTGAGCCTCGTCTAGTGTTTTGCTAGCGTAGTAAATGACCACGGGTTTCCCGTCAATTTTTTGCCCCAAAATCGCACCTACAGCGAAGTGCATCGTACATGATCTCAAAGGGTTGAGACCAATCAAGGGACTATGGGATCGGGGCTTGGGTGACTCGGTCACGAAGGATCTCAAATGCTTGAGTGCATTCCTTGGAAATTTTGAAAGGCACATCCTTAGAGAGAAGAGTAGTCAGGGGGTGCGTGATTTTTGAAAAATCAGGGATAAATCGACGGTAAAAATCGACGTGTCCTAAAAAAGATCGGATGTCCTTAATCGAGCTAGGCATAGGGAGCTTGGAAATCAGGTTAACCTTAGCTCGATCGATTTGGATGCCTTTCTCCGAGATTAGATGTCCCAGGACAATCCCCTCAGGCACCATGAAATGGCTCTTTTCCCAGGAAATAACCAAATTCACATCGATGCATCGCTTGAGTATTTGGACCAAGTGTTGGAGGCAATCGTCAAATGATGCTCCAAAAATCGAAAAGTCATCCATGAAGACTTCTAGGAAATCACCTACCATATCTGAGAATATGGCAAGCATGCACCGCTGAAAGGTTGCGGGTGCATTACAGAGACCGAAAGGCATCTTTCAAAATGCATACGTCCCGAAGGGGCAGGTGAACGTGGTCTTTTCTTGGTCTTCTGGATGGATTGCCACCTGGTTGTAACCGAAGTACCCGTCAAGAAAGTAGAAGACCCTATTTCCCACTAGTTTCTCGAGGATCTGATCAATAAATGGTAGTGGAAAATGGTCCTTCGTGGAGGAATTTAGTCTTTTGTAATCAATGCAGACTCTCCACGAGTTAGCTATTCGGGTGGGAATGACCTCTCCAGTTTCAGTCGTGATGATGGTGAGTCCGGCCTTCTTAGGCACAACCTGTATTGGACTCATCCAACGACTATCGGAGATTGGGTAGATGATCCCTACATCTAACCACTTGATGATCTCCTTTTTCACGACCTCCAGCAGGTTAGGGTTTAAACGTCTCTGCATCTCTCGTGAAGGTCGTGCGCCCTCTTCTGTGTAGATTCGATGTATGCAGTACGAGGGGCTTATGCCAGTCAAGTCATCGAGTCCATCCAATAGCTCTACGATGTTGCTAGAGAACAATAATCAGACGGGATTCCTGGTCAGGTGTGAGTCGGGAGTTGATAATCACAGGAAATGTCTGATTGGAACCCAAAAAGACGTACTTTAGATGCTCGGGAAGGGGCTTGAGTTCCATGACAGGATTATCAGCAGCAGTGGGTGGTTCGGGGTTTGTATCAGGAATAAGGGTCGGAGTCATGGGTGTGTTTAGATCATGTTCGCATTCCTTTATTTGTGGGTTTTGATCTTCTAGTGGTTGATCAGGGATAATCAGGTTGTCCTCTGTATGTGATTCATCAACCATGGCTCTAATATCACATACTTGCCCTATAACCCCACAATTAATCCCTTGTTGGGCCTTAAAGATGTCAATCTTCAGAGTTTGATTCTAAAATTTTAATTCTATTTGGCCCTCTTCACAGTTTATGTTGGCCCTAGCAGCAGCCAAGAAAGATCTTCCTAATATGATTGGTGTGTCCCTTGGGTTTTCAGGTGCATCCATATCTAGAACTATGAAATCCACCGGGAAATAAAAATTCCGTACCCTAACAATGACATCCTCGCGTATTCCTTTAGGAGACTTGATGGATCGATCGGCTAACTGCAACGTCACCTCAGTTGGTTTAAGTTCGGATTCTTCAAGGTGGTCAAGGAGGGATGTAGGTATTAGATTTATGGAGGCACCTAGATCTAGCAAGGCTCTATCAAATTGGGTTTCACCAATTTTATAAGAAATCAGGGGAGTTCCTGGGTCTTTAGCCTTCGGTGGGAGTTTACTCAAGATGACAGAGCTGGCTTGCTCTGACAGTACGATCGGATTCCCACCCTTGGTTCGCGGCTTATGTTTAGGGGTACATACATCTTTTAGGAATCTTGCGTAAGCCAGTATATGGTGAATTGCATCCATCAAGGGGATGTTTATCTAGACCTGTTTAAAGAGCTTGACCAGATCCTCCTCGGGAGCCACGGATTTGGTTATCCTTTTTCCTTTGGTCAAAGCATCAGGAAATGGAATCCTAGTTGGTTCCTCTAGAATAGGTCCAGGTTCTTGATCTGGGATAGGGGTATCCTAGATAACTATCCTAGGGTTTTGGCTACTACCAAGCTTGGAGTGGTTCGGATAATGTGGGTCTTGGGTTGCTTTACCACTACGTGTTGTTACAGAGTTTAATTCAGCCTGGTTTTGGTTTGGGTTTGGTAAGAGGGGTGGCTGCTGCTGAAATCCTGCATAAGACGTCGAAGCTTCCATCATGTCTGGTGATGGAGCAGCAGGGGCCTGATAAATCAAATGTGCGTGACCTGAATTTGGGTTCATAACGCACCTCTGGGTCAACATGTTATTTGGCTTTGGCAGAGGTTGCGAAGGAAGGGTGCGCAGTTGGCGGGAATTTGCCATCTAGGCCAATTGATTGTGAACCTTTGTGATCTCCTCCTTGTGTTGTTTTTGCATTGCCGCATTCGTTTTCTGAATGTCAGCCAGTGCTTGAAGGATAAGAGTCATTTGATCCTGGTTTGGCCCAGATTGATAGGTGAGATTGGGCCGAGGCTGAGGCGGCTGATATGGACGAGGGGCTTGTGGACGAGGTTGATACGGTGGTTTTTGAGTCTGAGAATTTCCCGTCCACTGAAAGTTGGGATGATTTCACCATCCAGGGTTGTAGGTATTGGAGAATGGGTCATTCTAGATGGCATTGAGGTCCTCGCAAGTCTGAGGAACCTCAGGAAAGTCAGAATACGAGAACGAGGGTTCAGAGTTCCCCCAACTCGAATAGAATGGATCGGAGGTCACTCTAGTCCGAGAGTCAGATGGGGGTGGATATGGGTCCATCCCCTGAGAAGATTAGTGATAGATGTTTTGCACAGTTTCCCTCGCCAGAGGTGGCCATGCAAAAGAGTTCTGCGCAGAGGTGGCTCGTTGCAAATGCTGAGTTAGCTCATCCACCTTCTTCTCTACGATAGAAACCTTGTCCAACCGATTGGCCATCAGTTCCAAGTCGACGGATGTGGACAGGTCTTGCGTCTCATGTGCCCCTCTCAGATTCATCGATGCACGGGCATTCGTCCTGTCGAATAAGCCCATGGAGTCATTATTGATGGAGTTCTCACACATGTTTTCGAGAATCTCCTACACCGTGTCCTCATGTTGACCCATGATGTTTCCTCTGCACGTTGCATTGACGAATAATCGAATGTCTTCACGGAGTCCCTGGTAATAAGACTGAACTTGTTCCCATTTAGGAACTCCGTGATGGGGGCACTTTCGCATGAGATCTAAGAATCGGTCCCATGCTTCGTGAAGAGGTTCTTTCGTTTGTTGAGTGAAATGGGTGATCTGGTGGCGCAAGGTATTCATCCGGCCAACAGGAAAGAACTTTTTCAAAAATTCAGACTGAAGTTCATCCCATGTGTTGATCGAACGAGTCTGAGTTTGATACCAATGGGCAGCCTTGTCTAGAAGGGAGAAAGAGAACATTTTCATGAGTAGAATATCCCGATTTTGTGGATTTGACCTGAAGGTCTGGGCCAGATGCTTGAGTTGTTTAATGTGTTGGAATGGATCCTCGAAGTTAAGCCCATGAAACTTTGGTATGCCATGAATCATATTGGACTTGAGTTCAGAATCAGGACCTCCAACCGGGATTTGGACTCGAGACTCGATCGCCACCGCAGCGGGATTATAGTGATCTCGCATCATTGGTTGCTGCAGTGGGTTTACAATGTTTTGGAAGAGATCAGTCAGGCGTTAAAGCTGGTGCTCAAGGTTGTTCTCTTCTTCAATGGGTTGTGCCATGATGGAAGAAGGAGAACTTGGTTCTGAATCAGATGAAAGGTTTATGTGGTGAGGTTGTTGCACAAACAAGGGCGTCGAGGCTTGGCCTCGATGAGAGTGAATTTCTAAAGGAGGTTTTAAGGACCTCCTACCGAACATGCATCGAGGGATGTGATGAGATTAGAAGGTGCTGGACCCAATCGAGACACCCAAAAATTGTTGGGTGACTATAGAGGTTCAGGGCGGATGATACCCCTTAGTTAGAAAGGTCGTCCACTTGAGAAGTACCTGAGCAGCCAGAGAGGGAGAGTCCCGTAAAGACCTTTACACGGTAGAGTGTCCCCATGAGTTACAGGGTTTCCCCCACCTGACCTCTCTTATCACTAAAATTCCAGATAGACCAGAATGGGGACCTTGACCTCTTAAGTCTACCTTTTTTACTTTAAGATCAAGGTGTTTAGGGTTCCACTTGAACGTTTAGGTCTTTTGAGTGAAAAAAAAGTGACCTAACTTTAAGGTTGGTTGACCCAAAGGATCAACTTCACCTCTTGTTCCTTTGAGAGCTTTTGGGTCCTTTCTTTTAGGGTTCAAATGGATTAAGAGCCTGGTTTGCTTAGGGTTTCTCTTGTATAGATCTTTTCAAACAAGGTTTAGGCACACCTCTTTTTGGAAAGAAGTTTTTTCTTGTTTAAGAGAAGATGTGTCTCTAAAAATCATAGCTTTGCAATCCTTAGGTTGGCTCTAGTTGGTCCAATTTAGTTACCTCAAAAATTGGTATCTAGGGCTCAATCAAGAAAGTTTTAGCCCTAGTTACCTTAGTTGGATGTGCAGTTCAAGATGTGTTGAAATGAAAATCAGGCAACTTCGATGAATTACTAAGTATGAAACAGGTAGCCCTAGGTTGATTTTTTTCTTTGTTTCTTTTCAGACTTTGAGGGGGTTAAGAGAGAGGGCTAATGAAAGTTACCTGTTCCTTGGTGTGGTTGTTGTGCAGCTGCTCTTCTTTTCTCTGCTTCCCCTGAGACAAGCACAACAAAGAAGAGGAATTAAGTCAGTATTGGATCAGAAGTTGTGATCAAAAGCATCAGAAGTGCCCGTTGCTCCCCAGCAAGGGTGCCAAAATGTTTACGCGGCTAGATCGTGTTTTAACAGATATCTCGTTGTAATATAGATGAACTCTCCGCGAAAACAAATAAAAATTTATAGCTCGAAAATCAAAGTATCCGAGGTCGAACACAGGGAGCAATTTGAGTATTCCAAAACTTGAGGACACAACTTTTAATAAAAAGCAACGACTAGTTCAATAAAAAAATGACAGGAAAATGTTATAGAGGAAATGCTCAAAAGGAATTGGACGTCTGATATTGCATCAGACGACTTAAAATTGGCCTTCAGAATCTTCTGTCTTTGGTTTGCCTCTACTGCAGCTATGGTTTCCTATTTCTCTTGTTCTTTTTCTTCCTTAGCCACTCCTGCTCCTCTTCTTTTTCCTTCTCTTCTTGATTCTCTTCTTGAGGCTAAGTCCTGGCTTTGCCTCTTCTTAAGTTGCCTTCTTCTTTTTCTTCCTCTTCTTCCTTTGCTTTCTTGCTTCTCCTCTTTGTCTGCCCCTTGATCTCTCTCTTCTTCTTTCCCTTGGTCTGCCGCACCTCTGCTATAGGGTGTATTTCTTCTTCTTCTCCTTCGCTTGCAGTGGCTAAGTCCTTGCTTCCTTCTTTTGCTGCGCTTCTTCCTTAGCGTCCTCTTCCTGCACAAGCACCACGCAACAAAACCTATTCCCCTACCCTCCCCGCGCATCTCTCTCTCTCTGAATCTCTCTTCGGTACGCTCTCCCAGAGCCGGGTTATCGGGTCGGTCACGCGCTCGGGTCCAGGCGCACCGGCGTGGGGGTGGTGCACGAGGAGTGCACGGTAGGATAGTTGGGTCGAGTTGCCAGGTCCGCAGGCTAATTCACAGATGAGGCGTGTATAAGTGAGGAGGGACCTCACCCCAGTGAATTCGAGGCGACCAGACAATAGCACAAAATCAACTTAAACTACTCAAACACCTCACGACTTACCGAGGTGGGACTAAAAGTCCCACCCGCTGCTGCTGGCAACTGCAGGAGAACGACTTCACGATTGGTGCAGCTACAGATCCCGCGGCACCCTCTATCAGGCTGGACTTGCGCACACTCGCAACCCGCACAGTCTGGAAACCTGGGAGTGGATGATTGTGGCCTGGAGCTGGAGAGCAATCGAGCTCGAGTCGTCGCTAATGGCGGCAGGGAGCTTGACCCTACACGACACAAAAAGAACCTTGCAGCTCTATCAGACCAAAGGAAAACCTTCACCGTGTCACGATGAAGCGAAGGTGAGGCGATCGGTGGCAAGCCGCGGGGCGGCCTAGGCATGCGTGCCTAGGTCGCTCTGTGGCCGGATTTATGGGTTAGGTCGGGGGAAGCGTGGAGTGCGTGTGGCGTCCTGTGGATGGGTGGAAGGTGTTCAGTGGAGTGTGGCGGAGGTTGTGAGGTGGGTGGCGAGATGTGTGGGGGTGCGGAGTGATGGATGCGTCTCGCCGGAGGGTGGCCGGAGATGGGGAAGATGCGGGCGGACAGTGGCGGTCAAGGGGTGTTGTGTGAAATAGAATGAGGGAAAAGAAAGAGTGGAAGATGAGGAGCTTATCTGGAGTAATTGGAGTGAAAAGGGGGCAGAGGAGACAGATGGATTGTTTGTGCCATTGTCGGAGAAGACGGCCCTGAGGGAGATAACGGCGACGAGGAGGAGGATAGGAAGGCGTGCGCTGGTGCTGCGTGACGTGGAAGAATGAGGCAGAGTGAACCTTGTTGCTAGTATGGCAGTAAATCGACGAGAGGGAGGAGGAAGAATCACCGGAGCTTGCGGGCTACTTGGCCGGAGAGAGGGGAGATGAAATCTGGGGGATTCTGCAGCCAAAACAAGCTTGAGAGATTCGCAAAGGACCGGGGTTTCTTTTATAGTTGTTGGCCGAACTTCTAATGCGTGGAGGGCAAGCCTTCTGCCATCGACTTCTCGTCGGAGAAGGAAGGTAGTTGGAGCTCCAAGTCTCTCGTGCATTCACATGAGAGCTTGGATGGAAATCAAATATTGTAATTAAGCTCAGCTGGAAGGGGATTCCTCAGAGAATCTCCCTTATAAATTTGGGAGATCCCTAAGGGATCAGGGAGTATTCCCCCTCCATTCCTCGCCGGAGAAGGA
Source organism: Thalassia testudinum (assembly GCA_037157565.1). Classification (NCBI taxonomy): domain Eukaryota; kingdom Viridiplantae; phylum Streptophyta; class Magnoliopsida; order Alismatales; family Hydrocharitaceae; genus Thalassia; species Thalassia testudinum. The sequence goes on along the minus strand of JAZHRO010000015.1, from coordinate 41,126,816 downwards.
TTCCTCCTCATTAATGGCGGAGGGACCTATTTGTAAGAGTGGCGAGGAAGTTAGGGGGGTTTGTGTAATGCTTTTCAAAAGATAGGGTCCAAAATGTAATTGGGTGTACTAATTTGCAAAGTAGGTCAAACCTAATTTGGATCTAAGGAATCCAATGGTGAAGTTGGATTTTAGGTTTGATTACGTTTGATTGGACTTTTTGCACAAAAACCCAAATTAGGTCAATTAATGAGCTAGAACCCTAATCTTGGTCAAAATAGGTTCCAAAGGTCAAATTGAAGGTTCTAAACCTTAGGGGATATTTTTTCATGAATTTTAGAGGCTTTATTTGATTTTTATTCTGACCAGAACCCTGTTGAATTAAGCGGGTCTGTTTTAGGGTTACCAGATGTCATTTAATTCCTAGATTGCACATGAACCCATTTCTGATTGAACCAACCCACTTTTTATCTTATTCAAACCATTTGACCTATGTTTTGCCTCTGAGAAATCTCGTTTATGTACTACAATGGTAAAATTATAGTTTTACCCTTTATTTCATGTTTTCTTCTCAGAACACTTATTCCTTCAATTATGCCCTCCTCTAAGTTATGTAGGAGCTTTTATTCTCTTTCTTGGGTCAGGATGAGCTAGTTAGGGCTCATGATGAGGCTTTCATCACTAGCTCCACCAATTAAGCTGACCTAAGCTCACTTAAGCTAGCTCCACCCTACTCCTTTCGGCGCCACCACTTAGCCACCTTTTCACCCCATCACCAACACCAAAAGGCACCAATTTTGGCACCAAAAACTACCCTAACCACCCCTCCCTTTTGGTGCCAAAATACCCTCACATCATGGCCCTACACCTACCCCCTCCAAGCCACATCCACCACCCACATACCCCCCTTCTAGAACCCTACCTTGGTGCCACCGAATCCCCCTTCTAAAAGGCCATTTTGGCGCCAACTTCAAGGGACACAACCACCCATAACTACCACCTATGTGACCCTTGGGTTGGCGCCAATCATCCTTAGCCCTAGGATCTACTGACTACCCTCAAATCCCATCCTAGCCATCCATTCCAAGAGCCACCTACACCCCCCATCCTACTCTATAAAAAAACCCTTAACCACCACCATTTTTCCCATCCTCCCTTTAGTTAAATCTACACTATACCCACCTCATACCTACAACCAAGAAGGAGTAGAGAAGAAGATTAAGGGGGCACATCACTTACCCCTTTGGTGCCTTCTTCTCCCCATTCCTTCACCTTGTGTCAACCAAGAAGGAGGAGCATTCCACATCAAGGAGGATGGCCAGGCATTGCAGGAGAATGGTTGGTGCACACCCACCCTTGGGAGAAGTTTAAGGCACGCCCCCCCTAGGGTTTGCCTTGGAGGACATCAGCTAAGAGGAGTCTGCAGCAAAGAGAAGGAGAAGGAAGAAGCCCTTTCTAACTACGGGAGCTGCCATAGTTGTAGTAAGAGCATCTCTTCTTCACCAACATAATCAGGATTTTTGTTTCATTTGTCTTTAGTTTCAATTTTTTTTTTTTAGAATCTTTCCTCTACAAGTGTAAAAAAGAATCCTTTTTCTATAAAATTACCCTTTTTAAATTTGGTACATCGTCTTCTCGCTTTAATTTTGTTTTTGCATTTTCACACCTTCTTCCCAATTATCCTAGGCCCTCACTTGCCTAGGCTGAGCTTAGGAAGAAGACATTGTTGTCACCTAGTGCTAAGATAGGTTTAGTCTTTTCCGCTACCAATCTTTGTATTTCTTTGTTAAGTCAAAAACCCTAAAAACAACATATATTGAAAAACACTAAAAAGAAAGGTGATTTCCATGTTTTCAAGCAAGGGATTTATAATTGCAACAATTGCCTCTTTGGACGACCCTAGATACTCCACTCTGTAGGTTATAAATTTTAAAAGCGAAATGGATTTATGCGTTACAATGATTTCCAAAACCCTAATTAACAAATCGCATAAAAACTCGATCACTTTTTGGCGCCGTTGCTGGGGAGGCACTGCTTTGCAAATTATTTTTCTCTTGCTTGAAGTGGACTTCATCTCCTTGCCTCTCTTCTTTCTTGTGTGTGCAAGAACTATAGGAAGAAAGCGAGAATTTGGAAGTGAGAGCTCAAAGTTCCTTTTTTTCTCACGATTCTAAGTTGGTTTCTTCTTTCATGTCTCACCTAGCCTAAAAGACTATCGAAATACAGTAAACTTGGCTTACAGGATCTTAAACATCAAATTTTGGTAGAGAGATACCTTTAAAACCTATTGTTTGATTGATTGCCTCATTAAACACCACTCTACCTCAAGTGTTGGTAGTCTGATTTTCGAGCCTAGACCTCTATTCGGATTCCAAAAATTAATTCCTAACACCACTAGCTTTCTAAAATCATAAAATTTTACCTAGTGATTTCAAATCAAGTAAGAAACATCTGTTCCAAATTTTAGAGCAATTGAATTTGTAAATAATTTTTAAAAATTCGTGGACTACATAGGGGTCACACCCTTTAATCTTCCTATTTTTCTACTATCCGTGAATTTTTAAAATTTTTGTGCTCATCCAATTTTTGTAAAATTTAGCTTTCTGGTATCCTTATAAAATTATACACATCATATAAAATCACCAAAATTTTCTGAGGTCAGTGGTGATACTGAAAAGTTTAAAATACCCACAGGTATCATCTCTAGATTTTGACACCAGCACAAAGAAAAATTCTTTAAAAATAACAAACAAATTCTTAAAATCCTGAAAAAATCTTTTATAAAATCCTTGTTTGATTTTCCATAAGGTAGTGGTGTTGTTTGATTTGTTTGGACTACTACTTAATACAGAAAGCTTAAAAGAAGATTCATCGGTAGTAATTTTCTATCTTAGGACTAATTGGATTAGGGTCTCTTTCCTTCTTTTTAGTCCCACAACATAAAGGAAACATATACAACTTGATTTCCTCTTGTTTGTGGATCTCAAAACTTATTTGAAGTTTTAAGAAAGGAAACCCTAAAATGCACTAATTTAAAGCAAATCCTAAAAGACAGAAATACATAAAATTGTGTGACAACTTGTTTGAAATTGGAACCACTTTCCAATTCCTACACATACACTAAAAATTGAAATAACATGGCATTACCTCAATTAACACCCTCCACATTCCGTGCACACTTTAGTCTCCTAGACCTAACTAAAAATTGTAGCAATTTGACCCCTAAGGATTCATCAACTTAGGCTTGCTATATAGGTCTTAAGTTTTCTTTAGTTAATACCAATTCTATCATCTATATCTGGTGTTAGGCTGAGGGGCTGCGTTAAATGACCAGGCAAGGTTTGCACAAGCCCCTAAGGATTTTCCTAAGAAATGCTTGGGTCCAAACCTCTCCTTAAACAACTTGACTAGATCTGTTGACAGAACAGGTATTCACTATTGATTACTAATTTCCTAGGTAAACCAAATCTTAGGTTATTTTTAGGGAGACCACATTTAAGTTAGGTCTAGAATTTTGATTGCTTGTGTGCACACTTCTCTCATCTCTATCTCTTCTCCTCCCCTCCTGTTTTTCCACTTTATGCATGGGCGACGATCTCAAAATCCACACTTGGAGGAACCTTTTAATTTTGCCTCACGTGCAAAAAGATCGCTTTTTCCTTCTTCTAAAATGGAAAATCAACAAAATAGGTCCACTAACCCTTCCAGTTCTACCTCTAATCCCACCTCTAACCCCACTACTAACCCTAATTCTGACCCTTCCACCCAAAACCCCCCACCTTTGACTTCCTACACTTGGAGCTCCCTAATGCTGATTTGCCTCAATCACAACATCAAGCCCCCTCGCCTGATCTCTTGACAATGATGGCTGAGTAGACTACTCAACTGAATGCCAATCAACAAACTTTGACTAGGAACATCCAAAACTTAGCCAATCAAAGGCCAAACCCACCACCCCGTTGGGAGTCTGTTATTCCTCTAAAAGATTTCTATGATCCTTCTTATTATGAGGGACAACCAGGGGTGGTCATACCAAATGGAGACTTCGAGATCAAGCCAGCAGTTTTGAACCTGAATAAACATTTCCATGGCCTTCCTAAGGAAGACCCGTTCAACCACCTTGAAGAGCTAACTCTTCTTGTACAAACAACCCATTCTCGAAATGTGCAAGAAGACCTATGGCTGATGCGGCTATTTCCATTATCTCTTAAAGATAAGGCCGCTTACTGGTTTAGGACCATTGGCCGACACATCACAACTTAGCCTCAGCTCAAGAGTGCCTTCCTCAAGAAATTCTTTCCCATAGATCGTACTAATTCCCTGCGAAGATCTATTATGACCTCTCAACAAAAATCTGGTTAAACTTTCCATGATTCTTGGGAAAGATTTCAAAATCTCCTAAGAAGTTGCCTGCACCACGAGATTCCTTTATGACAGCTCGTGCAGATCTTCTATCATGGATTAGAAGATCAAATCCAACATTTCATCGATGCCTTGTGTGGTAGCAATTTCTTGAATAAGGATGCTGAGAGTGCCTACGACTTATTTGAAGAAATGAGTGAAAACTCATTTAATCAAGCTTCCATGAACACATTTTGCAGAACTTCAAACCTGCAGTTCGGTGTTCATGAAGTAGGCACTCAATCTATTCCTATAACCCAATATGATCTTCAAATGATTGCGCAAAAACTCAACTAGATGCACATTAATCAAAAGAAATTTGAGGAAAGACTTGCTACACCAACCCAAGCTCCACACAGTCCACATCTAACCCAACCTAACTTTTCACGAAGAGAAAATTTGCACAATCTCAACACTACTCCTACTAATTATTACCAGTATTCTAAGGTTGCCCATGATTCATTGGGGAATTACAACTATCCTGATCTTAGCCCCACTCAAAATATTTCTGCCGTCTAGGAGCCATTTAGAAATTCCTCCAATTGGAAGAATTACCTGAACTACTCCTGGAATAACTAGGTTCCTCCCCAACCAAACCAATTTACTGGGTATGGGTTTAATTCGACCTTTCATCTTGGGCCATCTCAACAAGACATCAATGCCCAGATAATGTGAACCCTGTAGGAAATGCAGACTAAGATGACAAAAATAACCCGCACCATCATAAATCTAAATAATCAGATTGGAGTTACTCCCATTCAAAGACCTACAGGACATCTACCCTCCCAACCCATGCCCAACCCTAATCACCAAAGGAACCAGTATCCGGCAGAACTCAAAACTACACGAATCAGCCTCCTACTAATCCACCACCTCAACAGCCTCCCAGGTTTTCACAACAACAGGCCCCCCCACCTCCTCCAAATAATAATCCGATTGGACATGCAGTTACGTTGAGGAGTGGGAAAACCACCACTGATCTCGGGCCTTCACAAAAACCTGGTGAAATCCCCATCCCTGTGCAAATTGACTCTCCATTCCCACATCAGGAAGAAAAAGAAACACAAAATTCTCAGGACACAACTCCTATCCCTTTTCCACAAGCTCTCCACCCCACCACCAATCGAAAAAAGAAATCTGAGCCCACCATAGAAGCACTCATGGGTTTATTCAGGCAAGTTCAAACCAACATCCCTCTCCTAGATGCAATCAACTATATACCTACCTATGGTAAATTTTTGAAGGATATTTGTACTCCTGAAAGGCAGACCAAAAATCTAGGATAGGTACATTTTTCGAAGATAGTAAGCTCTGTCATATAAAGCAAGCTACTTCCTAAGATGAAAGATCTGGGGGCACCATTAATTTAAGTGATTATTGATGATACTAGTTTTGATCGCGCCCTCCTTGATCTTGGTGCCTAAGTTAATATCATTCCCATAATTTTATTTGAATAATTTCATATCGGTGAATTAAAACCTGTTGAGGTTAACTTTCAATTAGCTGAATGATCTACAATCAAATCTCATGGGATTGTTGAGGATGTTTTGGTCAAGGTCCAGAATTGTGTCTTCCCTGCAAACTTTCTGGTCCTTAACATTGAGGTACTTGAATCTTTGATAAATGCCCCAATAATCCTTGGACGACCCTTTTTGGCTACTACAAAGGCAAACATTAATTGCCACACAGGCAAAATGGATATCACCTGTGCAGGCCAAACTATCACTCTTGATATTTTTAAATCCTCCAAGAGATTCTATGATGATGAGTTTTTCGAGGACTCAGATACTATAATTTCAAATTTTGTGGAGACAATGTTGGTAGATATCCTTCCCGACTATAAATTTTTCGAGGAATCTAACTTAGAATCTGTGGTCGGAAAAATCTTTGATTTGGAGACTTGTCTTGATCAAAAATCCATTCCTGATGAACCCCTTGATTACCCTGACCCACCCACTCTTCCCTTACCCCACCTTTCCACACTAACTTCAACCAATCCTCACCATCCCTTCCCCGACCCCTTTCCTATGGACCTGCCACCAAACCTACTCGAGATTAGCATTCAACCTAATTTAAAACCATGGCTAGACTCGGGTCACACTTATCATTTTCCATTGAACTTTTATCCCGATCTTTCTACCAATCAATTTCCAGGGATCCGGAAGAAGATGCATTTTTTGTGAGCATCCGGGTGTCCAATTATTTACATGATTACCCGTTCTCTGTGCATGCCTTCACGCCCGGCTGAATAGGCATAAAAGATAGCACTGGATAGGAGATAACCCATCATTTTTTTTCCTGCTTTCCTTTTCTCTTTCTTTTTTTCAGATTTTAACCATCCTAAACTCGACCACCTTTCACTAAGGTGATTTCTTCTCCCTTCTAATGTATGATATTGTATATCATAAGCATGGGGGGTATTTTTAAATTTTGACGATCAATTTAGGATTTTCAAAACCTAAAAATATGCATTTTTTTTCTTTTGTCATTTTCTTATTTTCTACTTGCATACCTAAAAAAATAAAAATATTGAAAACTTTTTAAGGAAAATTTTGAAATAGGGACTAAGGTTGAAAACACACTTTTGGTACAAAGGGATTTAATTTTTAACAAACTAGGGATGATGATACGGATTTGATCATTAGAATTTCAGGGTCTATATTTAGACTATATCAGATATCCCTCTCTAAAATTCTACCTAAACTCATGATAGTTCAGGTAACTTGATCCTCTTTTGTAATATGGAAAGTATCTGGCTTAGTTTCTAATTCAAAAACTTGCATTTTGTGCACAACTTCTTGTGTCAAATTTCACACACAAGCCAACACCTAAAAACTACTAAAAATTAGAAAAAATACCCCTTGTTTGGCCTTAATAAAAGTCTGAAGCAGATCATTGGTTTGAGTTCCCACCGTCGAGGAGGAAAATGCTTCCTTTGAGGACGCGATGTCAACATGTTACCTCCTCGATGCTGCTCCATATCTATATTTTATATCTTTAGATGGAGCATTAAAGCGCATTTTTACAGCTCAAGTGTCTTGGACGATGCTCTACCTATAGTGTCGAAGCAAGAGCTTGAGTTTGCTTGAAGCGTCCCTTGACACCGCATTGTGTTTTGGGGTTGTGAGCTCTTGGGTGATGTCATGGACAGTACTACTCGAAGTACTAGCACCAGAGCCCCCTTAAGGATTGGTAACGGGAATGATGATCCCGACACATCTGTTGTAAGACTAAGCTAAAAATAAGCGTGGGGAAAAAAATACCCTTATAAATGTTGGCATCTAACAAGCATGACACAAAGTTTTAAAGGTTTTTGCAAGTTGCAAATCAGATTCAAGAGCCAGAAAAATCCTAAAAACAAAAATTTCAAGTCATCTGAATTAACAAGGGGTTAATTTATGAATTTTTTGGAGGATATATTGATCCCGCTTTTCAAATTTTTGGATCCGAAAATAAATCCTGATGTTTATCCTTAATAAATCCTGTACCTCCTATGTTTAAACCAACCAAGGTCCCGTAATCTCCTCCTCGAAAGTCAAAAAAATTAGATTCCCCAAAATTCTGTTTTGTAGAAATTAAAGTTTTGCTAAGAGACTAGCAAAAGATAAGCATGGGGGTGCGATAAACGCTAGTTTATCGTCATTCTTATGCATTAAAACAAACCTACTTCTTAGAATTTTGCTACACAAATGGGTTTTCGGATTGCATTTAGGCATCAATTAGCTTAGGCATGCATTGCATTTTTTATTATGTTTTTAATGTGTTTTTGTGAGCGTTAGGGATTTACAGATTGTCAGATCCCTAAAACCTTAGCATCCAGGAAGGCAACTAGTGAAGGAGAAGCCCAATCCCGGTGGAACTCAGCTTGATCCAGCTTACCATAGCTGGAATCCAACTCTCTTGAACTAGGATCAGCTCATCACAGCTCCATTCAACTCATCTCAGCTGAATGGCAACTCAAGAGAGCTCATTTTAGCTTACCTTAGCTCAAGTCAGCTCAGATCCAGCTCAACTTAGCTGAGTCTAGCTCATCTCAACTCCCATCAGTTCACTGGGAGCTCTAGCTAGCTCAGCTGAGTTGACTAGAGTTTACCCCAGCTCAGGTCCACTGACATCCAGCTCCACTCAACTCTATCTAGCTGAAGATGACTTCATTTCAGCTTAGGAAGCTCAAGTCCAGCTCTCGGGGACTCAGCTTAGCTCAACTCAGTTGAGCTAAGCTACCTTAGCTGCCTCAACTAGCTTGATCCTCCTCGGGAGCACCAGACCCAGCTCACCTCAACTCCTTTTGGTAGAAGCTAGCTTACCATAGCTTGGCTTGGTAGCTAGCAAAGAACTAGCAAGCTAAGCTACCTAAAGTATCTCCATGCCACCCTCTTCAGTAGCTACCAACTTCGGTTCAGCTCCTCTACTTAAACCCTAGCTCCCATTGCCTCCTCCTCTGCTCCATTACTAGCTAAGTTAGCTTAGCTTAGCTTAGCCTAGCTAAGCTCCAACTCCTTAGGCCATCCACCCCCCTAAAAACCCTACCTAACTAGCTCCACCAATTAAGCCGACCTAAGCTCACCTAAGCTAGCTTCACCCTACTCCTTTTGGTGCCACCACCTAGCCACCTTTTCACCCCATCACCAACACCAAAAGGCACCAATTTTGGCACCAAAAACTACCCTAACCACCCCTCCCTTTTGGCGCCAAAATACCCTCACATCATGGCCCTACACCTACCCCCTCCAAGCCACATCCACCATCCACATACCCCCCTTCCAGAACCCTACCTTGGCACCACCTAATCCCCCTTCTAGAAGGCCATTTTGGCGCCAACTTCAAGGGACACAACCACCCATAACTACCACCTATGTGACCCTTGGGTTGGCGCCAATCATCCTTAGACCTAGGATCTATTAACTACCCTTAAATCCCATCCTAGCCATCCATTCCAAGAGCCACCTATACCCCCCATCCTACTCTATAAAAAGACCCTTAACCACCACCATTTTTCCCATCCTCCCTTTAGTTAAATCTACCCTATACCCACCTCATACCTACAACCAAGAAGGAGTAGAGAAGAAGATTAAGGAGGCACATCACTCGCCCCTTTGGTGCCTTCTTCTCTCCATTCCTTCACCTTATGCCAACCAAGAAGGAGGAGCATTCCACATCAAGGAGGATGGCTAGGCATTGGAGGAGAAAGGGTGGTGCATGCCCACCCTTGGGAGAAGTTTAAGGCATGACCCCCTTAGGGTTTGCCTTGGAGGACATCAGCTAGGAGGAGCCTGCAGCAAAGAGAAGAAGGAAGAAGCCCTTTCTAACTACGAGAGCAGTCGTAGTTGGAGCAAGAGCATCTCTTCTTCACCAACATAATCAGGATTTTTGTTTCATTTGTCTTTAGTTTCAATTATTTCTTTTTCAAAGCTTTCCTCTACAAGTGTAAACAAGAATCCTTTTTCTATAAAATTACCTTTTTTAAATTTGGTACATCTTCTTCTCGCTTTAATTTTGTTTTTGCATTTTCACACCTTCTTCCCAATTATCCTAGGCCCTCACTTGCCAAGGGTGGGCTTGGGAAGAAGACATTGTTGTCACCTTGTGCTAAGATAGGTTTAGTCCTTTCCACTACCAATCTTTGTATTGCCTTGTTAAGTCAAAAACCCTAAAAGAAACATATACTGAAAAACGCCAAAAAGAAAGGTATTTCCATGTTTTCAAGCAAGGGATTTATAATTGCAACAATTGCCTCTTTGGAAGACCCTAAATACTCCACTATCTAGGTTATAAATTTTAAAAGTGAAATGGATTTACACATTGCAACAATTTCCAAAACCTTAATTAACAAATCGTGTAAAAACCTGATCAGGTGCCACCTATGGAAGGGTGCCTTGATTTTGGCACCAAGGTAGGGCTTCTAGAAGATGGTCTTTTTGGCACCAAGATGGAGGGTTGAGATGGTATTTGGTGGTGGGTGAATGGTGGAAGTGATGGTTGTTTTTGGAGGGAAAGTTGGCACCATTATAAAGGTGGTTATAGGTGGTGGTTGTGGATGGAAGGGTGCCATATGTGGCACTAATATGAAGAGGTGCGAGTGGTGGTGGTGGTTACACTATATTGGCATCAAAAGCAAGTGGAGAAGGTGGAGGTTTTTGGTGGAATTTTGGAGTACGGTGGCCATCCACTTTTGGTGGAGGAGGTGTAAAATAGGAGCTAGCTTAGCTAATAATTAGTAGGAGCTAGGAATAGCTAAGTGGAGTTGCCTTGAGCTAACTTGATCTTGTCTGGAGTTGAGAAGAGTTGAAATAGAGATTCCTATGGACTCAACAGCTACCTCAGCTTAGCTAATTCTTTGCTAGAAGCTAAGTTGAGTTGGGTTTAGCTGAAAGGAGTTGGCTTGAGCTTGCTTGGAGCTGAGATGAGCTAGAGGTAATCTACTTGATGACTCTTTAGCTAGCATCGCTAGCTAGTTCTCAACTAGTAGTCAAGCTCAATGAGGCTGAGCTGCCAGGAGCTGAGAGCTAAAGATGAGCTAGGCTGAGCTGAGGATGAGCTAAAATGAGATATCATTCAACTAACTGGAGCTTCTATGTTCTTCTTCTTGGTATTTCTGCCTTTCAACTATTAGGGTCTACTAATTTCTACTATCTCTTCATTCCCCAACAAGCAATTGAAATCTATAGGTACATAAAATGATAAGAAAACCTACTAATGCATACCTAAATCCTAATTATGCATTAATTGCTAAATGCACCCTAATATTGTGATGCAAATACAGAAACCCTAGGAACTAAGTGTGATTTTGAGCTTAAGAATGATGATAACTGTTGTTTATTAGCAGTCAACAAATGTAATTATAATTTGAATTTGGCTGGTAATCATAGAAAGCTCCAATTAATTAAGCTCAAGGAAATTAGGCATTAGGCTTATGAAAATTCAAGGATTTACAAAGAAAATTTTAAAGCCTTCCACGACATGGATATACTTAGAAAAACCATTGTGACAAATCAAAGGGTTCATTTATTTGTTAGGGTTGAAATTGTTTCTGGGCAAGCTGAGATCTAAATGGACAAACCCATATATAATGGTCAAACCTTCTAGCATTGGCACTGTAGAAATTGCAGATATAAAATTGGGCAAACCTCTACTATAAATGGATAGAGGCTCAAACCCTACCTAGCTCAGATGCCCCTTAAAGAGATATAACCCTCCTAGAGGGTTAACTGACTGAACTACATCTAACTATAGACGTAAAATTTAGCACTTGTTGGGAGCTAACGCAACAAAGTAGGTTAGTTTGTTTCTATTTTTTATTGATTCAGGTCTAGAGATGTTCAAGCTATATTTGTTCAGAACTCATGAGTTGTTAGGTGATATCTATTTCCATTCTTATGCTTGTTGCATGCATTGACATTGCATGAAATAGGCATGGGGGAAGGTGATGTAAACACGTTTATATCACATAAACCATCTATTTTTGTGCGTTCTTAGACATAGAGTTGCATCATATATTATAAATATTGCATAACATGCATCATCTTGCATTTTGGTTAGGTTGTATAAAGTTTAGGTTAATTTTCCTTTTTTTTTGTGGTCAGGTAACAAAGCGACATTTAATCAGGGCCTCAGACTGAGGATCCAACCATATAGATATGATCAAGGCAACGATTGGAGTTCAACAACTCCAAGATTGCCTTGATTGGACTTCCGTAGCATTAGATGCAGTCCGAGAAAGATCAAAGGTCAAGAGCCAAGATGGTGTAAATCTACACTTCAGATGACAAATCCAACTGCACGGATGGGTTCAGATCGACGATCTCAGCTCAACGGTGCGAAAATCGATCCAATCCGACATCCATGGCACCGTCTACAACACATAGAAGATGGACAGCCAAGATGGTGCCATGTGGTACCATCTCAGCCACCCAATCAACTCAAGGACCTACCGCTACCTTTCTATTATCAGCCGATCATCAAATCTTGACCATTGGATTCTCATCCAATGGTTGAGATCAGGCCAAGACCGTGCCCTCGACTTTCTAAAGGAGTCCTCATCGCTCGATCAGAGCCGTTGGATTCTCATCCAATGGCTGAGGCGCGGTTTCGTTGAATCAAGACCGCACCCATCCACGAGGATGGCGTAGCGGTGAAGCAGCTGTGGGCGATGCAGAGGGTGTGCATTCAATTCTCGATGGGCCTCAAATCAAGGCATGGGGGTGGAGCGGCCGATTTCAGCCGTTGGATGCGGCGCATGCGGCTAGGATGATGGCTACGTGGCCGCACGAATGGGCGTGGATCGTGAACGCGCCATCTAACGTGGGAGGCATGAGTGTGAAGGGCTTACGAGCATGCATTCTAGGTCGTCGATCCTTCATCTAATGATGAAGAGCGGGTGCGCTTAACGCTCGAAATAGAAGTGGCGTGGATGGCTTTTAAGTCGTCTGATCGCTTGATCGAACGGTTGAGAGCATGCAAACGTGCGATGGCATTGAGGCATGTGGAAGGAGAAAAGGTGCGGGCATGAGCTATGTAGCCCACAATTTGGGCTTTAGTGACGGTTTTATCCGTCACTAAAGACCCCTGATTTAATGTTTTAAAGTGGTATGACCTATTTGCCCCCTCCAATCTACACCTATATATAGCCCTACGACCCCCACACTTTCTTCATTCCTTCCTCTCTTCTCTCACCCCATCCAAAGCTCTAAGAGTTTAACCCAAACCGAGGATTCTCCATTAGAGTTAAAAATACAATTTTCCACCTTCTCACCTCCTTCGTGGAGCATCCCGCGGTGGTCCTCTTACAGCCATTCGGGAAGCGGATCCTGCTACGACGTCGTCCTACCCCATTCTCCCTCATCCCTCATCGTTCTCCTTCATCCCGCATCTAACCATCATCGTCCGGGCGCTCCGTCGTTGCGGCTCGTCCTCCAAGCAGTCATCCAGGAGGATAACTTCTCTCCACCTTCTTTTACCACTTTCTAGTGTAGATTTCCTACTTTCTAGTGTACCGAGTGGTTGTAGCAAGTAGTTGTAATGAACATTGTTCTATGGTAATGAAATCCATGTTTATTCTATCTCTTTTTTCTCTTTATTTGTAATATTCTCTCTCTTTCTTCTATTATTTATTTTTTAAATAGATAGCTAGTTTAGATTCAATTTGACCAGCTAATCTGCTTCGTGATAAATAAAACAAACGTGTTCTTTTAATCAAACGTCTGTCTCCCTGTGTTCGACCCAGAATTCATTTCGAGTTTCAGTTAAATTTATCTATTGATGATTTTTCTCGTAAGTCACACTACAACAACGGGTTTTCAAAACTCAACTTTCGTTTATGATGATTTTCCACTTCAACATTTTGGCACCGTTGCGAGGGGTTTCCAATACAACATTTTGGCGCCGTTGTTGGGGAGGCGATGCTATTTGATTTTTCACGTTTTCTCGCCTTAGTTATCTTTTACCTCACTTTTATCCTTTCTTATTATGATTGCAGGTACTCTCACGAGGCGAGCAAAAGCAGTAGATTGGAGTAATGTGCTGTTGAAGGGTCTGTAAGTTTATCCCTACCTCCCACTCACTAGTTTTCATTCAACCACGTAATAACATAAACATAAATCAACCTAGGTGTTCTTATAAACTCTAAGGTTAGTTTTTTATTGTTTGTTTGTCACCTCCACCAACCTCACCCTCCACATATAAAAGAAAAATTTTTAAAAAAATCTCAGAGGTACACAACCTCTTCTGATTTTCATACTCAACCAATAACCCGATCTTTGGGATCGGTAACTCACCAACACATAATTGAGTAGAAATCAGATTAGGTAATCATTTGTGTGCCTAATTAAGTGGTGCATCAGGCCAATTATTTGAGCTATTTGGGCTGCACTACTTCAACTAAAATCAACTCATCAAGTAGCTGCCAAATAGGTTCAACTTCTAGGGATTTACCAGGCACTCCACATTCTTTTAAGCTTTAAAGGAAAACATCTTCACCTGTGCTTTCAAAACCTGGTGTGCCAACTGAACCTAATTGAATAAATGTAAAGTTGAATCCTAAAAGCTGCTAAGCAAGATTTAAACCTCAAAATTCACCGCATCAAAAAAATAATCTTGCTTGAAAACCATTGGTTGTGCACACACACACACATATCAATCAATCATTAAGGGCACAACCCCGATAAAGGGTCCATCACATTCCAAAGGACATTCAAACCTAACCCTAATTAAAACAAAGTAAATGTTGGCCCTATGGATTAGACTCACTCTTCGGAGCCCAGACCGAGATTATTTTCAATTAGTTCGCTTCTACCTTTCAATCTGATGTCTAGCTAGGGGAGCAGAATCAAACAATCGCGGCTAAGGGGTACACTAGAAATCGGAGGTGCAAGCCAAAGGAAGAACCTTTTCCTTAGTCCCTCCCTCTAGCTGGTTGAATTGACCGGAAAAAAGTAGATCAAATTGTTTCTTTATCTCAAGACAGATTCTAGGAGTCTATAGGTCTTTAAGCTAGCCCACTTATGGATAGGTTTGTATGTTTCAACTGCAGGGTACCTTTCTTCCTCCTGTTCTGTCATGGATCCTTTCACATCCTATTCGCACTTCCATTCCTACCCTTTTACCACTACTTATTCCCAAAATGATTATTATTCCAACCAAACTTATTCTCATCCATCTTCTAGTTGAGATAATCCTGATTGGAGATATAGTTCTGGACCTCCGTGTTTATGGTCTAACCTTAGACATCATCATCTTGATTCTTATCCTTCTCCGAGCTACATCGATTATAGATCACCGCCCTCATTTAGACAACCTAATATGATCTACAATCAAGAAGGATATGTTGATCCTTACCCTTGTCCAGAATATACTGCGTATAGGTCATCACCCCTGTTTGAACAACCCGAAATGACCTACTATCAAGGAGGGTATCAAGAACCTCAATTCGTTAACTCCCCTTCACTGAACCCAAACCTGCCCAACCCTGAATCAAACCATTTGATTCAGGTGAACCAGGTCCAAGATAAGGTGTTGGCTAACTTAAGGAATATCATACAATCTTTAGATGTTTAGCCAACACCTTGCCCTGAAGAATTGGAGCCCCTGATTGAAATGATTGACGATCTTAACAAGTATTTGTTGGATTAGCTCCAGGATGTTAAAGATAAGGGCTCGGGTGAGTTTTTACTTGGAAGTTATCTAAATTAAGGATGAGATTTGTGATTGCTTAGTCCAATCTTGGGAGGATTCCCAGGATGAACCCCTAATGGGAGAGCTGATGTCAGAATCCACTTAGGCACCTGTAGGGGGGAACACGTTTTACGAGTCCAAGGTCAACCAGGTTGTTATAGAGCAATCAAATAATGATGATTTGATTTCTTCACCTAAGATCCCTGAGACTGGGAATGAGGAAACGTATGCCTCCATGAATCAAAAAGTGATTGATTTTGAGACATACATCAATGTGGATTTAGATTTTTTTGATTCTGAAGGTGAATAATCATTATGCGAAGTCTCACATGAGTTTACAGAACATGATTTTAGAGAGACAACTGGACTTGAGGAATTCGATAAATCATTTGAAGGCCCAGAAATTGAAGAACTTGATCCTGTTCGAGCTTGGATGGTGGATTCAGATCTTGATTTCATGAAGGATTTAATTCATAGCCCCAATCCTCAATCACACCCCAAATAGTTTACTGATGAATTTGATTTTGAGATCACCATACCCAAGTCAATTCTAATTCAGACACATCATTTAGATTTGGAAATTTCAAATGGGGTGATTAACATGCATGAGATCCCAGAATCTGAAATCTTGAAAGAGGAGGATAGGAATTAGGAAATACTAATTTGGGAAGCCAATTCTGGAGGAAGCAGAAGATTGAGTCTAAGGGTTCCTATTTGTCTAAAACTCTCGACCTTCGACCAGGACCCTTATGACATCTTTTTAGAGGATGTCCAACCCAAGCGCACACTCATTGATTATCCTTTTGAGCTTGATTTGTTTGTAACCTGACTTTTTGGTCTTGGGTTGTATCATCACAAATCGTAGGCCCGACCCCGCTTGCATGCTGATATCAGGTTTTGGATAATTTTTATCCAAAACCTTAGATATACTCGACCATGGGGTATGGGTCTGCATCACAATCTGGTCCACATCTGTGGATATCTTCTCCTGACAGGTATAAAGCTAGATTTTCTTATTCTGATGATGACCTACACCTATGAATTCTTCATTTCTTCTTCTTTGTATAGTGTGCCTAGCTGAAGGCACTAAATTCAACACGTATACAGTTTCTTTTCATCTCAGAGCGGACCTGTTATTCACGCAATTTAGATACTTTCTACTCTACTCTACCCTTTTTCATGTCTTTTTAATACAATGAGAACATTGCATTAGATAGGCATGGGAGGGTGGATATCATTATCTGAATCATTTTGTTAGCTCCATTGATTCTTGTTATTTTCTCTTTATTTTTGAAAAAAACAAAAAAAAAGTTGAATTAGGAAAGAGAACTTGGGCTTTAGAAAATTTTTAATCTTAGAGAATAAAATTACATGATTTGAACACTTAGACCCTTCAGGTCTTCAGGCTTAATCAACCCAGGTATCCACTAAAATGTGGACTTGTTTCTTGAGTCCTCGCCATTCTAAATTTAGATGTTAATTGGTTAAATAAATTGGGGTGATAAGTACACGACTTATCAACCCGCCCTCTAATATGAAGGGATTTTAAGTCTAAGCATCTACACACTTTTTGCACTGACTCGCTTTTCGATAGTTTTAATGAAAATTGGATAGCTAATGAATCTTCTAAGGTGATATGACTGGTAAGTTATCGTGGGTAACAGCCCATTGGTAGGTTGTCCAAAGCCCAATCACATGACCATTCTTTTCTTACTACCTTTAAGTAAATCTTAGATTAGAGAAGCCACCTACTTAAAAAAAAGAAAAATATCAAAAAAGAAAAGAAAAAAATATATATATAGAAAAGGAGAAAAGAAAAAAAAGGAAAAAAGAAATAAATCACATTTCATTGCATGAGTATGGCTGGCAAGTTATTGTGGGTAATAGCCTATTGGTAGGTTATCCAGAACCCAACTCAAGAAATGTACGTAAAATTTCAAAACACCTAAGAAGAAGCGGAGAAGTAGAATAAGCAGGGGAGATATGCATTGGGTTCGCCCTTATGTTGACCCCATAAAATAAAAGTAAGGAGAAAGCTACCGGTCGAATAGATATGCCCTTAGGCAGAATTTCTTTTCAAGGTCACCTAGAGACGTAGAAACCTAAAGTTCGTTCTAATCAACGATCAATGAATCTATCACATTTCAAATAAAGATTCTTAGAACTTAGGGTTCTCTTCGAGTTTTGGGTGGGTTGAGTAGCTGTAGAAACCTACTCTGAAATCCTAAACTCAAAGATCCAAAACAAAATAGAAAAAAAGAAAAGATGAAAAAGATCATTCTATGAATAAGGTGAGGGCTTGAGGCGGTCTACGTTTTGGTAAACACCCAGGTGCTGTTGTGTCTCTATAGTTCAGGTCGTAGTTAAAATTCATAAGTATTAAAAAATAACTATTACCCAAGAAATCTGACCTAATTCTTTTATAAATAGCATGTAATTTTGCTAGGGACTAGCAAAAGATTGGCATGGGGATGTGATGTAAATATGTTTATATCACATAAACCGTCTATTTTTGCACGTTCTTAGATATAGAGTTGCATCATATATTATAAATATTGCATAACATGCATCATCTTTCATTTAGGATATGTTGTATAAATTTTAGGTTAATTTTCCTTTTTTTGTGGTTAGGTAACAATGCGACATTTAATCGAGGCCTCGGATTGAGGATCCAACCGTATAGATCTAATCAAGGCGACGATCGAAGTTCAACGACTCCAAGATTGCCCTAATTGGACTTTCGTAGCATCAGATGCAGTCCGAGAAAGATCAGAGGTCAAGGGCCAAGATGGTGTAAATCCACACTTCAGATGACAAATCCAACCGCACGGATGGGTTCGAATCGAAGATCGCAACCCAACAGTGTGAAAATCGATATAATTCGACATTCGTGGCATCGTCTACAACACATAGAAGATGGATGGCTAAGATGATGCCACGTGGCACCATTTTAGATGCCCAATCGGCCCAAGAACTCGCCACTGCATGTGGCACCATCTTAGTCGCCCAATCGGCCCAAGGACCCGCCACTGGCTTTCTATTCTCAGCAGATCATCAAATCTTGACCATTGGATTCCCATCTAACTGTTGAGATCAGGTCATGACCACGCCCTCAGCTTTCTAAAGGAGTCCTGATGCGAACACCATCATGAGCCATAACTAGCCCATTTTGACTCAATTAAGTCAGTAAATGCTCCTACAAAACTACTAGAGAGCCATAAGTCATTGCATAATCATTCTGAGAGGAAAATAAGAAATTAGAGTTAAAACTATAATTTTACCATCATATCATGAATTTAGTACAACCATGGGTTTTCCTAGGGGTTAATTAAGGGTTAAATGATCCTAAAAGGCTAATAAGTGGGTTAGAACAATTAGAAAAGGGTTTGCACGTGTTCTGAGAATTAAATGACTTTTGAAATCCTAAAAACAGACCTGTTAGTTAACTAAGGTTCTGGTCAAGATAAAATTCACCTAAACCTTCTAAAATTTATAGAAAAATATTATCTAGGGTTTGGAACCTTTAATTTCACCATCAGAACCCGTTTTAACCCAGAACAGAGTCTTAGATAGACATTTTCCCTAATTTGGATTTTTGCATAAATTACCTAGCCAAACACGATCAAAACCAAAATCCGACTTCACCATTGGATTCCTTAGGTCTAGATTAGGTTTTTACCAAAATTTGAACCGAAGATGAGTTTGTCTTGACCTATTTTGCAACTTGGTCCTGTCTAATTACATTTATACCGTTAACTTTCAAAACCTTTTCAAATAGACCCGTAACTTTGTCATCATTCCCATAAAAAGGTCCCTGCCGTCATTAAATCTATTCCTACTTGCTCCAACAACCTTGATTTGGAAATAACCCCTTGATTTCTTGACGAATCCCTTTCAAATTTGAAAGGGCAGTTCGTCAAAAAATTTCCTTCTTTTTTATCCAAATCCCACACCCCAAAACCTTCCCAATCTCTCATGCGAATACATGAGAGATTTGGGTATCAAGGAATTTCCCAACTCCGGCAAGCTTTCCAAGCTTGGGAAGCTTGCTTCCCAAGCTCAAAACTTCTTCCTGAGGTTTATAAAAGAACCTACTGATCAGACCGTTCTCTCTACGCTCAAAATCAGCCAAGATTCCCCCCCAATTCCTCTCTCTCTCTCACACAGTCGAAAGCTCCTCGACGTCCGACGAGCTCCTCCGTCCTTCATCCTCCATTCGCAATACCAGTAGTGGAGTTATCTTCATCGATTCTTCCTGCGTCGAGCCGTACCAGCCGACGCCCTAACGTCCTTCCTCGTCGTTTCCCTCTCTCTGGAGCTGATCTCTTCTCTAGTGCCGGCAACACCACAACCAACGCCTTCTCCTTCCCACTCCGTCTATTACTACATTCAACTACTCCTTGAACTCTTCCTCATCACACCAACACTTTCGACATGCCGTTTCAACCTCGACCACGCCTTCGCAACTCCATCGTCACACCTCCAACAAGGTACATCTCGCTCCACACACCACCAAACCCCCCACTGACTACCTGAAAACCTCCACCACACCTCTCCGCTAATTTCCCCTCATCATTTCGATCCATCATCCACCCGAACACCGCCCTGAACAGACCCATCATCTTCGACCTAACCCGTGACTATCCAGCCACCATCCATACCCATCCGCCACGCCGACCTCCTCTACGAACTCGTCGTGCTACGGCGAACCTTCTGAGGTGTTTTGACGTGACCGAAAGGCCTTATTCTCTATTTCAGGTTCCAGGCTGGAGCTCTGCCGCCGCATTGTCTTCTCCGGTAGTGTCCGTGGTGTTCTAACCACGAAGTCCCCAAGTGACACCCTCAGGCAGTGCGAACTACCTCTAGGAACATCCCCAGGTGGTCAATTGGGAGCATCGACCACTCCAAGGATGCCAATTGAAGGCCACCTGCTACTGCTGTTTGCACGAAGAACAAGTGTGGCATTAGTGCCACATCATGAACAGACGGCTGCGCGACCACGCATAAGTTGAATTTGTCAAGTGGGCTTATTGCCTCCAAACATGGGGTGAGGTCCCTCTCACCCGCGCACCTGCACCTCGTTCGTGACCTCTACCTGCAGACCTGGCCTGACCCGTTAAACTACCTAAGCCTCACTCCTCGCTCACCACCCACTACCGGTGAGCCTGGACCCAGGTACGCTAGGTCTGATAACCTGATTACCCTTGTGGCTCTGGGAGAGCGGATCCTAAAGAGAGAAAGAGAGAAGGAGAGACTACGCGGGTAGGGGGAGGGTTTTGCTCTTGGTGAGAACTGACAAACACTTAGCTGAATTCAGAAGCTTCCCCTGCTATGTGAAGAAAGCCAGAGAAAGAAGAAGGGCTGAAGGAAGAAGAAGAGTTGCAGAGACAGAGAAGGAAAGTAAGAGAAGAACACAAAGAAGGGGAAGGGTTGTAGCTGAAAGAAGAAAGGCAGAGAAGAGAAAGAGAAAAGAAGAATAGAGAACGGCTTGAGCAGTTTAAGTCATCTGATTAGTAAATCAGATGATTGGTTTGATTGCATTTCATACATATATACATTGAGTTCATTAGCTATCATTGTAAGGAGTACTTGGTGATCTAAATCACCATTTTACTCCATTATTTTTGCAGTCTGACACTTGATCCTAGTGCTACTTTATTCTGAAACAGTTTTCATTTACAATTTCATAGCTTTCTCATCTTAAATTGCAATTTTGAGAACTGAATTCCATATTGCTCCATGTGTTCGACCTCGAAAGTTTTTCGAGTAATAAATTTATTTCTTTGAGCGCTATTTTGGCTATACTACAACACGACAATTTTAAAACACCGATTTAGCGCTCGACCAAGTCCTCATCGCTCGATCAAAGCCGTTGGATTCTCATCCAATGGTTGAGGCGCGGTTCCGTTGAATCAAGACCGCAACCATCCACGAGGATGGCGTAGCGGTGAAGCAGCTGTGGGAAACGAGGAGGACGCACGTTCAATTCCCACTGTGCCTCAAATCAAGGCACGGGCATGGAGAGGTCGATTTCAGTTGTTGGATGCAACGCATGCGTCTAGGATGATGGCTACGTGGCCGCACGGATGAGCGTGGATCATGAACGCACCATCGGATGCGCCATCTGACGCGGGAGGTGCGAATGTGAAGGGCTTGTGAGTGCATGTTCTGGACCATCAATCCTTCATCTAATGATGCAAAGTGGGCACGCTTAATGCTCGAAGCAGAAGCGGCGTGGATGGCTTTTAAGCTATCCGATCGCTTGATTGGACGACTGAGAGCACGCAGACTTGCGATGGCATTGAGGTGCGTGGAGGGAGAGAAGGCGTAGGTGAAAGCGCACGTTGCCCACGATCTGGGCTTTAGTGACGGTTTTATCCATCACTAAAGACTCCTGATTTAATGTTTTAAAGTGTTATGGCCTATTTGCCCCCTCCAATCTACACCTATAAATAGCCCTACGACCCCCACACTTTCTTCATCCCTTCCTCTCTTCTCTCACCCCCTTCAAAGCTCTAAGAGCTTGTCCCAAACCCGGGATGCTCCATTAGAGTTAAAAATACAATTTTTCCACGTTCTCACCTCCTTCGTGGAGCATCCCGCAGTGGTCCTCTCACTGCCATTCGGGAAGCAGATCCCGCTACGACGTCGTCCTGCCCCATTCTCCGTCATCTCTCATCGTTCTCCTTCGTCTCACATCTCACCACCTTTGTCCAGGTGCTCTGTCGTTGCAGCTCATCCTCTGAGCAGCCATCGAGGATAAATTCTGTCTACCTTCTTTTACCACTTTCTAGTGTAGATTTCTCACTTTCTAGTGTAGATTTTCTACTTTTTAGTGTAGCGAGTAGTTGTAGCAAGTAATTGTAACGAACATTGCTCTAGTGTAATGAAATCCATGTTTATTCTATCTCTATTTTCTTTTTATTTGTAATATTCTTTCTCTTTCTTCTATTATTTATTCTTTAAATAGATAGCTAGTTTAGATTCAATTCGATCGGCTAATCTGCTTTGTGACAAATAAAACAAACGTGATTTTTTAATCAAGTGTCTGCCTCCCTATGTTCGACCTGGAATTCGTTTCAAGTTTCGGTTAAATTTATCTGTTGATGATTTTTCTCGTAAATTACACTACAACGACGGATTTTCAAAACTCAACTCCATTTGCAATGATTTTTCGATCCAACAAAGGGTAGATAATTTTTTGAGTCACTCTATTTCCATAATCTTATATATAGCATGCCAAAAATTATTTTTGAAAAAAATTACAAAAAAAAATTGATGTTTTCAGAGTCTGAGCTATAAAAGATTAAAATTTTTTTATTTTTAAGGATTTACCGATCTTAGAAAGTATATAAACAAAGTCTTTCCACTTAGACTCTTCATGTCACTTTCCAGCTTAATTTTCTCGAGTATTTACGAAAATACAGATTTGTTTCCCAAGTCTTTGATAAGATTTGAAAAATTTAAAAGTATTAAGTTAAAAAGAGTGATAAATACATGACTTATCTTCCTACCCTCTAGTTTGCATAACTTTTGAAACTTTAGCAATCTTCACCTACACCTTACATTGACTCATCTTTTAGGTGACTTTTATTCAGTCCTTAGTAGGCAATAAGGTTTAGTCTGAGGGTCAACTGATTCTTGTAGGTGTGGCTGGCATGTTACACTGGATATACTCCCCAAATATATATGATGTCCAAATCCCAACTTTGCATCTTTTGCTTTTGGATCTTTGCTTAGGAAACGCTCTTGAATGGATGAAGGAGAGCCACTAATCTAGAAAAATGATTTGGATAATAAAAAAAGAAGTTGGAAATTTTCAAATTAATTCTTACCTTATTACATATGGGTGTAACCTTTCAAGAAAAAAAAAAGGAGAACAAGATGAAGATAAAATAATTTGTAAAAGAGACCTAAGGTCCAACAAAGGAAATATATACCTAGAGTGTTGACCTCAAGATAGAAACATGTGAGAAGAAAGCTACCAAATCTTAGTCAGGTTGATCCGAAAATGGGATCTGTTTGAGGGAAAAGATATTCTAGCCCTTATGGAATACTTCAAGTCAACCTAGCTGCCCATCTGATGAGTCACTCTTTACACACACAAGATGCTAATTTTTCACATCCGATTCAAACCTTGGGTGAGTTGACAAAGCTATAAAATGTTGCTCTCAAGATCCAAGTCTTGAAGCTAATAAGATCGCTAATTTGACTTAGGCACTCCTCATTTGAGTCGATACTTTAGAACTAGAGTCCTTGCCATTAAGATTTTGTATGTGATTTTCTTTGTATTGGTGAAAAATCATGTTGAGTTTCTTAATATGGCTTAGCTCAAGTTCATGTTTTGATTTCCCACATGATCTTTGTTTTCCTCAAAATCACTTTTCTACTTTTCCTACATAATTTCTATTTTCTGTTTTGCTCTCTTGGCATGGGGGTATGATAGATACATAATTAATAAGAATAACTTGTATGTTTTATGCTAAGTACCTAGTTAGGTTAATACATATAGGTTATAAATAATGCATTGTAATCATGCATGCATATCTGGATCGTATAGTATTTTGTGTCTAATTAGCAACTAATTAGAGTATTTTAAATAATGCAGGAGTGAGTGGTAAAGTTTAAGTAGCTTTGATTAAAGTTGTGAAGCTAATAAAGCTTGGAGCGAAGCGACGCTTGAAGTATTAAAGACAGGGAAGAAAGGAGAGAGGACAGGAGGACGACACATGTCAACCATAAAACCCTTCCCATTCTTAGCACCCTAAGACAACCTACACTACAAATTAAACCTTATCCTAGGCCTACCTATTTTTAGAAAAACCAAAGCCTATTTAATCCTAGCCCTACACCTTCAATCTAAAGGCCAACAACTCAACCACAAAGATCATATCCACATTAGGTGGCCGACCACCTAAAGAACTTATCCTAATCTATATAGCCGGCCACCTATACCATTTTCTTCACCCTTGTATCAACTGCAGATGGCCTAGATTTATAGCCCTAAACCTAACCCTAACCCTCTCCTATAATCCCTCAACTCCATGCAAACTATAAGGACCAATCCCACCCATCCATATCATGATCAAGGGCCACCAATTAACCTATATGGCTGGCCACACTAGAATATTCTAGGATGGCATAGTGGCCGGCCAACTAAGCACAAACCTACACCCATAGATGACCATCCAATGGCCATAATTATTCCTTAAGTGTTTGCCTAACCTAAACCCTTAAATATAGATCTTATGGCCCTCATTAAGCTTCCATCTCTATGAAAACACACCTACACCCACTCCTTAAGTTTTAGTAATTCCTCTACCATCTCTACACACACCTTCTCTACCACCACATCCAAGCCTTCCCAATTAGAAGTAGAAATAGCCCTAGCCATCTCCTCCCTTAGGTTTTCTCCATTAAAGTGGAACTCCACCTCCACCAAGCTTTCTTCTACCTCTAGTCGTCTTTTGGATCTCCACATCCAATTCACTCCGGCGCCTTCAACGGAATTCTCCACTACCGCGACTTTGCTCTGTATCACCTCCTACTTCTACTTCTACTTTCATTTTTAAACTTTTTATAGTTGCTCTAGTTTTTGTTCTAGTCGTTAGTATTTAGTTTTTCTAGAAAAAAAACTATCATAAGCATTCTTTGATCAATACAAAATTATTTATCTCTATCCCTTGCTCTTTCTCTCTCTTTCTCTCTATTTTTATTTTCACAAGTAGTTAGTCATATTTTCTTTCACTTAACTCTCAATCCAATTATAAATTTTAATTGTTAGCGATTTTGAGCACCACAATGAACATCTTTAAACTACGCATAGAAATTGACTACCATAGCTCCAAGTATGCAAACCAACTAAATTATATATAAGATAAATAAATCATAATATATACAACCAAACATGTTGGGTTGCCTCACAATGAGCACTAAGTTTTAGGAAGTTGAGAGGGTCAACAGTACAATCAATATATGATCAATGAGATTCAAAATCAAATGTTCGTAAATGTGGTTGAGCTGGTGATGTAGCCCCATACATAAGGGTTGAATACTTGATAAATGTAAAATTAGAAATGATTGCAACCACCTATTTTTTAGCAGTTGGTAATGGGGTGCAGTCTTTAGTTCAGGCCCATGAAACCCAAGTCTAAAGATTCGGACACAAAGGAGATAATCTACATAAGAAGCTTATGTCCCTTGGCAATGAAGCTTGAAAAGATGATTCATCGAATAACTACACTCGAGTTCAAGGGCTTTAGGTAAATCAAGAGAACCATAAGGGTCCCTATAAAAGGTAAGTAGTTTAAAATCATAAGGAACCCTTAAATTCTAGTATAAATCCCTCTCTAAATTTTCTTTCGAAACAATGATTTATTTATTCATATCCTCCAAATCATTCATATCTTCACTCGGGATATTTTGAATTTCATCAACCCCTTCTACAAGATTCAAGTCTATAAAATCATCAAGAATTAATTTAAACTTGTGTTCATCATATTCAAGTTCAATTCATTCATATTTAGGCTCTTCAGGGGTTGATTGGGAGGTAGGATTATTGATCAATTCCTCAGATTTAGAAATCAATTCCTCATGTGCCACCTCACCTAAATCAAGACAATGGCCATCAAAATCAACATCCGTAGAATTGATTTCCTCAGTTATACCTTTTTGAGAATTAGATATCTCGAAATCAGATTCTATTTCAGTATCAGTTGAGACATCTACCTTAGTGTCCTCATTTTCTAACTCCTCATAATCAAGCACATCATCCAAAGTCTCATCAACTACACCTTTAAGTTCAATCAAATCATTCTTTAACTATTCATGGGAAGTCATGACTTGGATTTATAATAAGGGGGTCTTTATCGGGCTCCTCGGCTTCCGTTTCAAGTGGTTCATCCTTTATCCAAGCAACAAAGCTGGGTGTCTATAACATTAGGTCCATTTGAGATCTCATCTTAATAATCTCTTAATGCAATATCTCAACTTGGTTCTTTTAAGCCCGATCATCCATGCGTTTCATCTACTGCCATAGTTTGTACTTCATGTTATCTAATTGGCGTAACTTTTCCATCCACTGCTCATATTGATTACTTGTAGGAGTTGATTTGAGAGACCATGGGTTTCCCTTCCAAATTGTGGATGAAGTAAGAGTAATTAGTTAATTCAATTGACTCATATTGGGAGTTATCTAAGGTAGGGTAAGGGCTAGAATATCCCCCTAATTATCGGTATGATTAGAATCATCATTAAAGGAATTAGAGCCATAATTAGGTTGGTGCTAAGGAGAATCAGAGCTTTGAAATCTCAATTGATATCCCCAATTAAGTGTAGAAGGATTTCAATTGTAGGATGAGTAGGCTTAGCTCAAATTGGGATTACAGTTAAAATCATTTCAAGGATTTCCATTTTGGTCCTAGATCATATTAGGATAATCATATTGGGATAATGACCCAAATTGGAATTAAGCCCAAAGAGGATTAGGGTTCAGATATTGATATCCAAGATTAGAATCATATCCCTAATTAGGAGACCTATCCCAATTTGAAGATGTGGAAGTAAAAGTCGATTTGAGATAGGGATTGAGATCATTGTAGGGAATAGGAGCATATCCTGGATGTTGATATCTCGAGTTATGTCCCTAATTAGAAGTAGAGTTATCTCAATTAGAAGATGGATAATGTTGGGTTGAATTGGGATAAAAATCATATTGGGGATAGTAGTTTAAAGGATAAGAATTGAAGTCCATAGATATAGATAGAAGAAATCAAGGATACGAGTAGAAGATAAGCCCCTAATTATCAACCAAGCACACAAGACCTAGCCTAATTAGTATACCTAAGAGGACGTAATCCTAGCACAATTAAAATTTAAGCCATGTCTCATCGACTTTTGAATTACCTGGTCAGCTAGTTGGGTAGGACCCCCTAAGACACCCCACATGACGGAACACCCTAGAGGTTAACGTAATTATTGCACTGACCCATCTAGGGACCAGTTAGTCCAAGTAGACAAAGTCCCGATTAAACTTGACCCAAACCCTAATTGGCTAAGAGAATTAAATCCTACCTAAGACATGTCTACTCTATTTTAGGCTTAGGTAATCAGTGCCTTGGAAATGATGGGCATTAGGGGGTGATTGCCTTTATTAATCAGTTAACACAATGTAAGTGCAGTGCAACAACCACGCATACAGGGTCTTTAATTGAGATATGATCGTATTTTAGGGTTCAGCCTTGCTTAATCAAATTTAAAAGTTCACTTATTAAAAATTCAGATCAAGTTCCGTGGACACATCAAGTTTTGCAATTACGGGTGTAGATATATTCCTTTAGCAAGCAAATCCCATTATTTGTGTCTACTAAATGCAAAACCATAGATTGGTTTCCCTAAGCATGCAACTTCTACTCAATTTTAGAATATGAGTGAACCAATTTTAAGTCCAAAATGGGCAACCTTGGCTCAACAAAGCAAGCAATTCCTACTGCAACACTAAGGATACATTAGAAAAATATTTTTTTCAGAATTTTTATGGGGTTTTTACAATTTAGATCAGTAAATCAGCTAGAAATTACCCATAACAGAAAATCAGATAATCATTATTTATATTGTGTTCAGGAAAAAAAAATTCAACTTTTTCACAAATAGCATACTTAATCAAGAAACAAATGTAACAAATTTAAGGTAATTGGTGTTGGTGCAAAGGCACCTCGATCGATTAATTTTGATGATAACAAAACATGCGTATTTTAACATTTGCATTTTAGTGATTAAGTTTCAAGATTAATGCAAATGGAAGCAAGCTTGAGGAGCAAGGAGCATAGAGAAGTTGAAGCTTCGCTTTGAAGCGAAAGCTTGAGGAGATAAAGAATAGGATAGTCTTTTTCAATGTATTTGTACTCTTTGTTTTTGCTCCTTATTTTTCCTTAGATATATTTTTAAAGAGCCCAAAGTATATCACCTTTAGTCCTAGGAATAATTACGCATCTCTAAGATAGAATAGAATCAGAAAGCCAAAATAGGAATCAGACAGACACATCATGCGTCCAACACTATTACCAGACATCTGATAACTCTTTTTAAGTCGCCTGATGCTATTCCCAGACATCCAAATACCTAGGCTAGAAAACCATAGTATGTACCTTTCTAGTTAAACATCCTAACCATAGTTCAGATGTCCAATAAGACGTTTGAGAGAATTGCCAGACGTCCTAAAAGAGGGCCATTGGCTTTTCTTAGCGAGCCAAGCTAGCACAGCCCAGCATTTATTTCTAGACATCCTTAGAGCCACCCAGACATCTGATAAAGAGATGTTAGACAAAAATCCAACATCGTTAGACAAAATCTAACCGTTGCATCTCGAAAATCAATTCCCACAACTTTCAAACATCCAATAGAGAGTCCTGATGTCCAACCTATTGTCTGACACATATACACAAAACCCTATTTGGATTTGGTCCAAAGCAGGAACAAACCCACACAAAATTAGATGTCCAAATTTCTACCCAGACGTCCTAAAATAGCTTTCTAAACATCTGACTAGATCCCTATTTACATTTGATCAATTCCAAGAAACACTCCCTGTAGAATTAGATGACCAAACCTTTCATCAGACATTTGACCAAAAAATTGATCGACTGATAATGCTGCCAGACTCATTTATGACTTGATTTCAAGATGATTTCTCTTGGAAACATCCCCAATGGCTATAAGGCCATTCCCAAGCCTTCTTAAAGGTTCCTAGCACATCTATAAATAGATAGAAACCTCTCCTTAGTGGATGTTGCCACCCGATTCCCGAATTCCTATGAGACACGAGAATCGGACCGACTCGACTGGTCCCAAGACCCAGTCGTCCAATGAGAAAGTAACCAAAAGAGCAGTAAAATAAACCACATTCACCATATCTATAACTAGCAGTAACAAAATACAGCAGTAAAAAAAAGAACTACTACAGTATACACCACCACAACAATAGAGAATAAACAGATACATAAACATGATGCTTGCAATAAAAGAGTACAGTGGTAATAGAAAAATACTCACTACACAAAAGAACGGTACAGTAGGTACTACACAAGTAAGACTATTGGGCTCCACTAGACCCAGCTCCTTCTGCAGCCGCCAGCTTTGGCTGCCCAATACCTGATCCTGAAAGGGTGACAAAGGTGACACGTCAGCGAAACACTGAATAGAGTGGCAACCAAAAGCTAAGAAAAACAGTAAGGTGGACAGTAGCTATTATATTTTTAACCTCTTTCTTTATTTTTTTGTTCATTTACTCATTATTGAATTATTCCTCAGATCTTTTTCTTGATCTTAAATGTTCCTCGTGGGAACGATCTTGATTGCAGTTTTTTTCAAAAAGTAGAAGCAGCACGTGGTGCTATCCTGGCTGGGAGAGTCCCCCGTGGTGGTCCTACCCTTAGTCAACCACCCCAAGGTCACTAACCGACGTAACGGTGACTATGGCACATGTGATAAACGCATGGGTAGCTAACCCGCACTGGCACGCGGTCAGTCGTTTCCATTAACGGGTGTGCCCCAAGTACAGCACGGAACCAGTATAGGGCAGAGCCTTCTCAGTAACAGGGTCCTGCCCCTCCACAGTAACCAAACAGGGGTCTTGCCCCTCCACAGTTCGCGCATCCTCGCCTGACTACCCTGGTTTGCCCAGTGGGCCTAACAAGTCGGTGTAGGAAGGCTAGCCGAACCCCGAGGCCCGTAGGATGGCTAGTGCTCTCCTTACACTAGTAGCTCTCCCTGGTACGGTGTACGCGAGGGCCAAGAGTCGGTACAGAGTGGCTAGACCTAACCCCGGGTCCCTAGGGCGGCTGGCTCTCCTCTGCACTAAGAGGTAACATGTGCTTCCCTTGGTACTACGTACCCAAGAGACAACAAACTTTCCCATTCACTTTTCCATTTCCATCCCATTTCTTTCCAGGAGTTCTGCTCTTAATTCCCCGTAGGGTTCATGCTCATGTTTCTCAAGCCAAGTCATACTAGGTTTCATCATTTCAGGTTTATTCACATATGGTACGTGTTCCAACATTCAACTTCTTTTCCTTTCCAATTATATACAAGCAGCTCGTATTTAATCTCAACCAACAGAAATTACATGCAACAGTACTCTACATTTTACAGGCAGTTGTTATCCAATTACAGGCAATTATCATTTTTCTTTCTACTTTTTCCAGACTGCAATTCATATATTCATGACATTCGTTTTGGTGGTTTCTGTTCCTAGGATTCATGCCACACCCTAGAATCTATCATTCAATCTAGTTTTCCAGTCTTAGGATTCATGCCATACCCTCGGATCTATCATTCAATCTAGTTTTCCAATCCTAGGATTCATCCATACCCTAGGATCTACCATTCAATCTAGTTTTCCAATTCTAGGGTTCATGTCACACCTTAGAATCTATTAATTATATCACAAGTGCATAAATGTTGGTAAATATTTAGAGGAAGCCACTCTACCCACAAAATCGGGAGTACTGGGGGCGTGATCGGCAAGCCCGCGCCTTCGCAACCCCTAGAGCCACAACGGAACGGGATCCTAACACAAGGATCAATTACAAGGAGCTACTCAGAATAGGATACAATTACTGTAAATAGGTAGAGGAACTAAATCTGAGAAGAACAAAACTTGAAACGCGGAAAACGGACTTCGAACGGACCCTAAACGGGTCAAAAACGACAAGTCTGCCCAAAATCAGACGTCTGGAATATCTTCCAGACATCTTCAACGATGGCTCAGGTCATACCTTGATCCTGCGTAGTCCTTCAGATGTCCAGAATCCTGCTGAACCATCTAGACTTAGTTTCCAGACGTCCGACTGTCACTCCAGATGTCTGAAGACCCTCTCCGTCGTCTGGTGTTATGCCTAGACGTCCGATCTGTGTGGGAGGGCGTGCCCTTGTGCCTTCCCGAACGAGACCTGCACACATATGCGACCGTCCTCAACACAAAATGAAGCAGAACCCTTCGGCAGAACGGCTGCATGGCCGTACACGTGAAAGAAGAAGGGGAGGAAAAATATCGTACCTTTCAGACGTCTGGACCTTCCTCCAGACGTCTCCAGCGTCGTCTGGACGTATGTCCAAACGTCTGATTCTGGGAAGTTTTCCCAGAATCAGGACCTCCTCACCCTCTGCCTGCAGGGCACGGCCATGCTATGCTGCGCTTGCCTGCTGCCTGAGCTGCAGTAGCTCCTCCCCAACACCACGCTTCCGCTGCGCACCCGCCGGCCGGCCCTGGCTGCTCCGGCGAGCTCGCACCCTCGCGATCTAGCTCTCTCCCTCTCGCAGCAACCCCTTCTCCCCACGCACTCACGGCAGCAGCTGCTGCTGCCCTCGCCCGCTCGCTCTCGCTAACAGGAAGAAGAAGAAGGCGGTGGAGTGAGGGTGAGGGAGAGGAGAGGGGGGTATTTGAAGGCTACCATGGGGAGAGAGAGAAAAAGATGGCTGCACCTGTAGGGAGGAAGGAAAGAGAAGGAGAGCGGCGGTTCGCGCATGCGCCCAGACGCGAACCCGTATACCAAAAAAATTAAATTCCAGACATCTGGGAAGGCTTCCAGACGTCTGACCAGACGTCTAGACCAATTCCCGGACGTCTTAAATGATGTTTAATGCCAAGGTTATAACAACATAAGAAACTCAAAGGAAGTTTCGTCTCCGAAACTTGCGCTAACTAGGGTGCGGAAAAGAACGATATATGCATACAAACTCAAAGTGGATCGAAGTCGGTCCGAAAAGACGTACCTACAAAAAGCTCCGGGTACCACTCCCGCATCGCCGCCTTAGGCTCCCAGGTAGCCTCCTCATACCGCTGGCTCCTCCACAAAACCTTCACCAGGGGTACTTGCTTCCGTCTCAGACTGCAGACAGCTCTGTCAAGAATCTGCACTGGCCGCTCAGGGTAGGTCAGGTCGTCGCTCACCTCGATGCTCTCGTGACTCCAGACGTGACTGGGATCGACAACGTACTTCTTGAGGTTGGACACGTGGAACACGTCGTGCACACTAGAAAGCTGGGGAGGAAGGGCAAGCCTGTAAGAAATGGGTCCAACCAGCTCCAGGACCACAAAGGGTCCCACGAACCTCGGCGCGAGCTTCCCTCTCACCCCAATCCGCTGCAGGCCCTTCATGGGTGAAACGCAAAGGAAGACGTGGTCCTCAACCTCAAACTGCACCTCTCTGCGTTTAAGATCTATATAGCACTTCTGTCTGCTCCTGACAGTGCGGAATCACCTGTGAATCTACTCGACCACCTCCTGACTCTACCAGATCATCCTGGGGCCAACTTCCCACTTGGTCCCCACCTCAACCCAACTCAAGGGTGCCGTACACCTCCGTCTGTACAGAGCCTCGTAGAGTGCCATGCCGATGCTCGAGTGATAATTGTTATTATATGCAAACTCCGCCAAGGGCAAGTGCTCCTCCCAAGAGCCCCTCAAGTCCAGTACACAAGCACGCAAAAGGTCCTCAAGTGTCTGTATCGTGTGCTTAGACTATCCGTCCGTCTGGGGGTGGTAAGCTGTACTGAACCTCAACCGCATCCCCAAGGCCTGCTGAAACTCATCCCAAAACTGGAACGTAAAGCGGGTATCCCGGTCGGATACGATCTCCCGCGGAACTCCGTGTAGACATACCACGTCGCAGATATACCTCTCTGCCAACTGTGCTGGTCCCAAGGTGACTCGGATCGGCAAGAAACGCGCCATCTTTGTCAATCTGTCAATGATTACCTAGACTGCATCGTGTCCTCGCTGGATAACAGGTAAGCCCACCACCAAGTCTATGGTGATGCTCTCCCACTTCCACTCTGGCATTGGAAGTGGCTGTAATAGCCTGGCAGGCCTCTGATGCTCGGCTTTCATCTGCTGGCACACTGAACACTGCTACACGAATTCACCCACATCCCGCTTCATCCCCCTCCACCAAAAGTCGTGTCTCAAGTCATGGTACATTTTTGTGTTTCTGAGATGTATGGTGAATCTGGAACCATGTGCCTCAGTCAGGAGCTCTCTCAACAGCTCCTCGTCTCTGGAAACGCACAGACGTCCCCTTATGCGCAGCACCTGGTCTGTAAAAGAGAAGTCCCTGGGGTCTCCTGACAGTACTCTGTCACACAAGGACTGCAAGTACGGGTCAGCCATCTATCCTGTGATGATGCGATCTATCAACTCTGGCCTCGTCTGTCGCATCACAGTCACTGCCGCACAGTGCCCTCGTAACTCTAGGGGTCGCCAACTACCCATCTCCTCCAAGAGGCTCCAACTCTGCACCTGTAAACTGGCCAAGTGTGCGGGCACCTTTCGGCTCAAGGCGTTAGCCACCACATTGGCCTTTCCCGGGTGATAGGAAATGCTGTAGTCATAGTCCTTCAGGAGTTCCAACCAACGTCTCTATCTCATGTTGAGCTCCTTCTGATCAAACAGGTATCTGAGGCTCTTTTGGTCTGTGAAAATTTTGAAGGTCTCACCGTACAAGTAGTGCCTCCAGGTCTTCAGCACGAAGACGACAGCTGCCAGCTCCAGGTTGTGGATAGGGTAGCTATGCTCATGGGGCTTCAGTTGCCGCGAAGCGTAAGCGACAACGTGACCCCTCTGCATGAGCACACCCCCTAACCCCTGCAAAGAGGCGTCTGTGTATACAACGAATCCGCCACTACTGTCTGGGATGGTGAGCACGGGAGCCGAAGCCAGCCTCTCCTTCAGCTCCTTAAAACACGCCTCACAGGCATCTGTCCAAGTAAAGGGCACGTCCTTCCGAGTCAGCTGTGTCATAGGATGTGCAATCTGTGAAAAGCCCCTGATAAATCGCCTGTAGTAGCCTGCCAGTCCCAAGAAACCGCGAATCTCAATGACCGTACGTGGTCTCTCCAACCTGAGCACTACCTCAACCTTGGCTGGGTCCACAGCCAAGCCATCCCCAGAGATCACATGACCTAAGAAGGTTACCTCCCTCAACCAGAACTCGCACTTGTATTTAACATACAGCCTACGTCGTCTCAGTGTGTCCAAAACCATCCGTAAGTGCTATCTGTGCTATGTCTGATCTCGAGAATAGATGAGCACATCATCAATGAATACCACCATGAACTGGTCCAAGTACGGTCTAAACACCCGGTTCATCAAGTCCATGAAGGCAGCGGGGGCATTGTCAGCCCAAACGGCATGACCAGAAACTTGTAGTGTCCATACCGGGTGCGGAAGGTTGTCTTGGAGACGTCTGCCTCCTTGATCCTCAACTGGTGGTATCCAAACCTCAACTCGATCTTGGAGAATACCGTGGCACCTCACAGCTGGTCAAACAAGTCATCAATCCTCGGCAGCGGATACCTGTTCTTGATGGTGACCTTATTCAGTTGTCGGTAGTCTGTACAAAGGCATAGGTGCCATCCTTCTTCTTTACAAACAGTACCGGGACTCCCCAGGGAGACGCGCTGGGCCTCACAAAGTCCTTCTCCAAAAGATCCTGCAACTGAGACTTGACCTCTCGCAGCTCAAGTGGTGTCATCCTGTACGGTGCTGTGGAGATGGGGCTGATCCCTGGTACCAGTGAGATCTCAAACTCGATCTCATGCTCGGGCAATAGTCCTGGCAACTCGTCTGGGAACACGTCAGGGTACTCTCTGACCACCGAGATACTCTGGAAGTCTGCCACAGGGCTGGGCTTTACCACCACACAAGCTAGGAAACCCTCACACCCCTGGCTCAAAAGTCTCACCGCCCGATGTGTAGAAATGCACCTGAAGCCTCCGTCCACTGGCTACCCGTGGAACTCGAAAGAAGGCAACTCCGGTATGGGGAAGACGATCTTTCTCTCAAAGTAGTCCACCAAGGTGTGGTAAGCGGACAGCCAGTTCATCCCCAAAATTATGCCAAAGTCCTCCATCGGTATCATAATCAGGTCAGCGGGAAGGCTGTGTCCCTCATCACTGACCTCACAACCTGTGTACACCTCCCCATCTACAAACAGCTGGCCGCCTAGATTTCTGATTACCACTAATCCCCTAATGGAGTGCTATCGTACTCCAGAGTAGCAACAACTCGTGGAGGAAGAAGGTACATCGTACTAGAAGCAGGAATTACGTACTCCAAAAAAACCAAACCTTGTAACCATACCTGTCACCGTATAAACTGAAGCTATGATGTCTTCGTGAGTCACGACGTCGCAACACTCCTCGGTACTAGGAGCAGACAAAACAAGTAGCCCCGGGGTGGAGTTAGTGACAGCTGGCCGGTATCCTCCTCGTGGCGGCTGTCCTCCCTCAGGCACCTGGAACCCACGACCACCCGACTGGCCCTCAATGCTCGAAGTGGTGAGAGTCTGCTGTGCTCCAGCCCTAGATGGGCAGTCCCTCCTAAAATGGCCCAGTTGGCCACACTGGTAGCAGAGGGGAACTTGACTCCCTCTCTCGGTAGGTCCCTGCTGGCGGTTGGGCGGGGGTCCAGTGCTGACAATTGGCCCCTGTCGGGGCCCCCCAGAGGCTACTGACGGCTCCGCAAAGCGCGACGGCTCTCCTGTAAGCGTCGCGTGCCTCCATTGAGCTCTCCTAACTCGCCTAGTGTGACGGCAGAAATCTCGTTCCACGATAAACTCCCCTGTCGTACCCTCGGAAGAGAGGTGAGGGGGTGGCAAAGTGGGTGGAAGCTGAAATTCTTCTCGAACCACCTCTCGGATCAGATGGACAAGGTTCGGAGGCGGTATGCCGAGGAGAAGAGAAGGGGTAGCATGTGCTCCAAGCTCGACACATCTGTCCCTCGGGCCTCGACCTTGGCCGCGCCTGCGGCCCACCCTCCTAGCTCCACATCGAGGCATCTCCTGCAAGGAGATGCGAACACGGAACAGAAAAAGACGTCAATACGAATCGATATCAAGCGGAGAAGTCTAAGAACATATGTCAAAAGAAACGTTGTGGTGGCTACTCTAGTTACAGGCACATGAATTGATTATTTTCTAGTCAGTTGGTTCACTCCTCGGGACGACCTTTCTCTGATACCATCTTCTTACGACCCGATTCCCGAATCGCTATGAGACACGAGAATCGAACCGACTCGACTGATCCCAAGATCCAGTCGTCCAAGGAGAAAGTAACCAAAAGAGTAGTAAAATAAACCACATTCACCATGTCTATAACTAGCAGTAACAAAATACAGCAGTAAAGAAAAGAACTACTACAATATACACCACCACAACAGTAGGGAATAAACAGATACATAATCATGATGCTTGCAATAAAAGAGTACAGTGGTAACAGAAAAATACTCACTACACAAAAGAAACGATACAGTAGGTACTACACAAGTACGACCACTGGGCTCCACTAGGTCCAGCTCCCTCTACAGCCGCCGGCTCTGGCTGCCCAACACTTGATCCTGAAAGGGTGATAAAGGTGACACATCAGCGAAACGCTGTGTAGAGTGGCAACCAAAAGCTAAGAAAAATAATAAGGTGGACAGTAGCTGTTATATTTTTAATCTATTTCTTTATTTTTTTGTCCATTTACTCATTATTGAACTATTCCTCAGATCTTTCTCTTGATCTTAAATGTTTCTCATGGGAACGATCTTGATTGCAGTTTTTTCCGAAAACTAGAAGTAGCACGTGGTGGTCCTACCCTCAGTCAACCACCCCAAGGTCACTGACCGACGTAACGGTGACTACGGCACGCTCGATAAACGCACGGGTAGCTAACCCACACTAGCACGCGGTCAGTCGTTTTCGTTAACGGGTGCGCCCCAAGCACAACACGGAACCAGTATAGGACAGAGCCCTCTCAGTAACAGGGGTCCAGCCCCTCCATAGTAACCAAACAGAGGTCTTGCCCCTGCACAGTTCGCGCACCCTCGCCTGACTACCCTGGTTTGCCCAGTGGGCCTAACAAGTCGGTGTAGGAAGGCTAGCCGATCCCCGGGACCCGTAGGGTGGCTAGTGCTCTCCCAACACTAGTAGCTCTCCCCAGTACGGTGTACGCGAGGGCCAAGAGTCGGTACAAAGTGGCCAGACCTAACCCCGGGTCCCTAGGGCGACTGGCTCTCCTCTACACTAAGAGGTAACATGTGCTTCCCTTGGTACTATGTACCCAAGAGACAACAAACTTTCCAATTCACTTTTCCAGTTCCATCCCATTTCTTTTCAGGAGTTCTGCTCCTAATTTCCCGTAGGGCTCATGCTCATGTTTTTCAAGTCAAGTCATACTAGGTTTTATCATTTCAGGTTTATTCGCATATGGTATGTGTTC
Organism: Thalassia testudinum; assembly: GCA_037157565.1. Lineage (NCBI taxonomy): Eukaryota > Viridiplantae > Streptophyta > Magnoliopsida > Alismatales > Hydrocharitaceae > Thalassia > Thalassia testudinum. Next base: position 41,089,010 of record JAZHRO010000015.1, on the reverse strand, counting down.
CAACATTCAACTTCTTTTCCTTTCCAATTATATATAAGCAGCATGGCCGTACACGCGAAAGAAGAAGGGGAGGAAAAATATCGTACCTTTCAGACGTCTGGACCTTCCTCCAGACATCTCCAGGGTCGTCTGGACGTATGTCCAGACGTCAGATTCTGGGAAATTTTCCCAGAATCAGGACCTCCTCGCCCTCCGCCTGCAGCGCCTGGCCGTGCCGCGCCGTGCTCACCTGCTGCCTGAGCTGCAGCAGCTCCTCCCCAACACCACGCTTCCGCTGTGCACCCGCCGGCCGGCCTTGGCTGCTCCAACGAGCTCGCACCCTCGCGATCTAGCTCTCTCCCTCTCGCAGCAACCCCTTCTCCCCACGCACTAACGGCAGTAGCTGCTGCTACCCTCGCCTGCTCGCTGTCTCGCTAACAAGAAGAAGAAGAAGAAGGCAGTGGAGTGAGGGTGAGGGAGAGGAGAGGGGGGTATTTGAAGGCTGCCGTAGGGAGAGAGAGAAAAAGATGGCCGCACCTGCAGGGAGGAAGGAAAGAGAAGGAGGGCGGTGGTTCAGACGCAAACCCGTACGTCGAAAAAATTAAATTCCAGACGTCTGACCAGATATCTGGACCAATTCCCAGACGTCTTAAACGACGTTTGATGCCAGGGTTATAACAGTGGAGACACACCTAAGAAACAAAACTTTTCACCATTTGAGTGTTTAAGAGGTAGAGATCATCTAGAAGAGAAGTTCTCACTCTCCAAGCTCTATACTTCACATCTGAGAGCACTGAATTCTTGTGCAATCACGCCTACCCAGTTCCATATTAGGGAAGTCACCTTGCCTATAGTAGCATAATTTAAATTACACTTGTGGCTTTATAGGCTTTCTTGTATTTTCATTTTCTTCTTTGGTTGGGTATTCACGTGGTGAATTCCCGTCTCCTTCGTAAGATAAAATACTCTTTGTGAAGAAGAGTGATTTGAGGCACGCTATCCTCGGGTTAAAGTAGCGTGGTTGTAATTGAAGTTGTACTACCCTTGTTCAAATAGTACATAATGGTTTTGGTTGACTCGATCGACTAGGAAATCCTAAGTCAAAAGGCTTAGGTAGTGGCTTTTATGTAGGTTGGTTTCCACCTAAATATCCTTGTCTTATAGTGAATGATTGTGTAATTGAATATTATTTCCGCATATTTTATATCCTGCAGTATTCATCCCCCTCTAATGCAACTTCAATTGGGCGCAGTAGAAAAATCAGGAAAATTTCGAGAATCAAGAAATTTTCTATTCTGTTTCAGATTTGACCCACCAATAGTAAAAGAATTTTCCAAAACAGTACACAATGAATTTTAGCATAAAATTTAGTGGGTTTGCTCCTTACTTGATAAAGCACCTACAATAAAAATTTTAGAATTTTTGGTGCCTTAAAATACTTGAAAATGAATTTTTAAAATTGACTTAAATTTTGTTCCGAGTATAAAGGGATAGGATATGATCTTCTCTAATGCAAAAGATCAACCCCAAGTTTTTGTTTTTTTAGATTTCTGATTTTCTATTTTTTTTCATACTAACTACAAGAAAAGAGAGGGAGATCCGGTATTACCCTAGGTCTTCATCTGCATGTGATCCCGATGTGCTTCTTCCCATGTAGTCATTACATCCTACACACCAAAGACCAATCAGATAAAATAAGGGTTAGTGCAAAATCAGAAAGAGAGAGATGAAAATGAAAGCAACTAAACCATGCCTCCATGGCAATGGTGGCAAAAACTGACACGTCGAAATCGCAATACTAAATAATGTGGCCGTTGCAGCATGAAATAGAGATCATTTTAAATATGTACAAATCGAACTCGATAAGTTTTCAAAGTAAAAATCAAGAGTCCTAGTCATTTGTAGGGAGGTATACAGAGTTAACTATCGTTTTCAAAATGCTCGATGAGAAATATTTTTTGATTTGTAATTTTTTTTATATTTTTGAATATGAAACTAAATACGATATGAGATAAAAGGAACTACTTATAACTACAGAATGCACAAAAAGTGCAATAATCGGTATCTTAACTATGAAAGCGATTGAATGCACAACTAGAACTAAAGCAAGAAATCAAAAGCAACTAGAGACAAGAGATGTAAATAGAACTAGAACTTTTACTAATAAAATAACTCAACTACAACTAGAGGAATGGCTGCAGATAAAGACTAGTTAGAACAAATAGTACTAGAAGAGTTACTATAACTAGAACAACTAAAGAAGTTAGAAACATAAATTAAACTAATAGAAGTGGTTGTGAAGATGAAGCCTAAATGATGAAGAGTAGAGTGGAGAGGGATGCGAAGGCGCACCCAAAAACTCACACCAAAGGTGGCATGGAAGAAGACTTCTTGAACTTGTGAGAGGGAAAGACTAAGGTATATTGAAGCATGAAGAGGAAGGGGGGCATGTACTAGGGTATTTATAGAGGTTGAGTCTTGGAATGAAGGGTTAGGATTGATTGGTTAGAAATCAAAGGTTAGGATTAAGGGATAGGTTGATAGGATAGGTTAGATATTGTTGGAATTGATGAAAGGCTAAAATGGGGAATTGATGGAAGGCTAGGATGGCATCAAGGGAGAGATGTAGGGCTAGGATTCGAAGGTTAGATGTGAGTAAAAGAGTTGAATTTTAGATGGAGGGTCGGGATTAGATCAAAGGAGGAATGGAAGGTGGAGATTAAATAGGTTTATGATGGAGGGTGTTGCAACAGTCTTCTAAGATTTCCCTCACTTATCTTGAATTTTGGCCTCTTTCTATTTTGAATTTCAGATTGCACATAAAATCAAAGTTGTTTCCCTCAAAATAAGCTTTTAAATGCAACTTGAATAACTCAATTTTAATTTGAAATGAAAAATTTATGGATTAAATACTAGATATGTGTCAGACTATTATGGATTTCAAGATTAAACTTAGGACTAGGAATATGATTTGGTTTAGGGTTTTAAGATAGGGATTTAGGTAGGAAATTTAGGACCCTAGGATTTAGATCTAGTGGTACATAAATTAGGGTGTACTTTAGCCATCCAATATAGTATTTATTGGAGAATAAAAAGATGGCTAAATAAGGTTTGTTGGCTTGGATTTAGGACTAGGTTTGGTAGAAAATTAGGGTTGGTTTAACCAATAATGGCTAACCAATAAGGTTAGAAATTAAGGTGTGGTGGCTAACCACAATATGGAGAAATTAGACTAGGTTGGGTGGCAATTAGGTGTGGGGAATTAACCTCCTAATTAGGCTAGGTCTAAGGGCTAATTGGGCTAGGGTTTAGGTTGGGAACTGACTCAACCTCTCTGCACAATTGAGCTCAATCCAATTTCTCCTTTCTACCAAGCTCCAATCAGTCTCTTACTTGGCACCTGTATACATATAAATAAGGACCTCAAGTCACCAGATATAGATAAGGAAAAAATTACATAGAAGATCCAGAAGAATTCATTATTTACAAAATGCTGCTAAATGACTAATCAAACCTAATCTAGTGTAGTATGACCTAATTTACCCTTAAACTAATAATAGTTAGGCATAAATTATGTCAATAAATATATAAATGTCAACATGTGAGTTAGAAGTTTGGGTTTATTCAAAGAATCAAACCAGTGCCCAGCGAGTATCTATACTCATGATTAGTACTAGTACTAATGGGTTATAGATTTTTGTTAAGTGTTTAAAACACAAATTTAGAAGAAATGAGTATTGGTACTTACTATTAATATCAGTACCCTATAGGTATTGTCTATGACAAGTTAGTTTAAAATACAAAATAGTAAGTCATTAGTACCGGTACCCATACTTTTGTATCGATACCAACTAACAGTTGGGTCAAATTTAAAAGCCAAATTAAGTGGAATTAAGGTTATAAACGTTAGGATTTAAACTTTAATGTCTAATACTTGTTTTTCCTTGGTTTTAACTCTATAAGTAGACTTTTCAACCTTAGTTTGCATATAAGAAAAATAAGAGAGATCATTTGTGATTAGAAAGAGATTCTACTCTCCATTTCTCTCTATAAAAAGCTTGTTGGGCACTTTCTTCGCTATTTAATTTCCCACTAAGATGAATTTGTGATCGTGCTTGATCTTACACTCAAATTCACAGCACGTATACCTTTATAGGCTCTCTATTTGGTAATATCATTTTTATACTATTGTTGGGAGGCCTAGGAAATTTTGTTGCAAGACTTTTTCCTTCTTACACCAATTCTTAATTTGTATTGAGTTTGTAGCCCTTTTTTTGGGTTATGAAAGCTCGTTTATTGTATTTGGGTTGAGATAATTCATTAATTATCTCTTATTATAGTAAATTGGTTCCCTCAAGGTTGAGGGAATAGGGTTAAAAATCCTAAGCTGGGATGCTTAGGTAGTGGAGTACCCAAGAGAATGGGGAACTACTATATATCTTGTGTTCATTCTTGTGGTTTGTTTCTTTGTGCCAATTTTATTCGACATTACTTATATCTCACTTCTAGTGTGTTGGTGCACATAGTATTTAGATCCTACATGGGGGAGTTGTTGGAAAGTTGGTCTTGTCAGGAGCACAGTGTAGCGTTAACACCAAATATCACCTCAACCTTCCCTCCTTCCATAGAGGCTGGTAGTTGAATACTTTACAAGTAGCGGGGTGGTAGATAGCTAGCTCGTTAAGAGGCCTTTCTTGCTACCAACAAAGATAGGGCCTGGTGGTGGTATTCTTGTAGTAATAAGATAGAGGGGTGGCCCTATACTACCAAGGTGCAACTGGCATAGGATTGTGCTCAAGGAGCACCACATTGACTCCACGCAACTATTGAAGCTTTTTGTCATGGTACTCTTTAGGGCCCTCCATAGGTTGTTTGCCTTTATCTTCACCCTCATTGCACTTAACAAAGTGGGCCTGATTACCATGCCGAATCTAGTACTCCATATGGTTAGGAAGATCCCGACAATCTTCGATGGAATATCCTTGGGCCTTATGGTATTTACAGTAGGGCCCAACATCCACCTAATTCATTGAGTGAGGAGGTAGAAGGTCTTTATTAGTCGACTAGACCATGGTTAAAATGTCGTCCTGGTTAATAGCCAGTGAGGTGTATTCCTAGTTATGGTCCCACCTGGGTTGCCAAGGACCATCGTTGTGTCTGCAATTCTGATGGTCACCCTTTTGATCCGAAAAATTTCCCTTTGGCTTATTAAAGCAGTTACCACCATGGTTATTGGGCGTGGCTCCAGCTGCTCTCTTTTCTTCAGGGAGTGATTGTGTAGGAATCATAAATCTTAATCAACCTAAATAATGGTAAAACCCTACTAATTTGTACATATTGCATGAATGTTTAGTAGACATTGCATTATTTCATTTTATGCATATGTATATAAAATAATAAGAATTTATCCTATTATTGATAGTTCTATTCACATTTGTGAGTAATAAAGAAGATTGGACAGTCTTAATGTGAATAAGGAATAAAGCGTAGCAGGAAGGACCTCTGGACAGTACCTACAAAGAAGAATAAAGCAAGGGATAGAGAACAGAAGACTAAAGAAATAAGAAGAGGAAGAGAGGATGACATAATACAGAGAAAGAAGAGAAAACCCTAAACCAAACCCAATCCCATGATCCAGAGCCAAATAGCCCTCCTAAGCCTTAATCCACTATCCACTATGCTTATAACACTATCCACAATCCTTATCCCTATTCCAAAACCCTAGGATAACCTAATGATGCGATTTTTACATGATTTGTTAAAGCGGGTTCTTGAATCGTTGTAACGCGTAAAATCGATCGACTTTTAAAATTTGTAAACCTAGATATGGTGAGTATCTACGGCCATCTAAGGATACCAATTGTTAGTCAAATAGATGGTTCTCTCTCTCTCACTTATTCAAATCAACACTTTTCTTTTGGTATTTTGGGTTTTGTGAATTTTAAGGGTTTTTTCAATAATCGGGACACGAAAAGTTGAATCAACTACGCCTAACTGAGTGGAATGGAATCTACCTTTCTAAGCTCACCCTAGGCAAGTGCACCTAAGGTAATTAAAAAGGAGATGTGGTGCACTAAAGCCGCTGACAAAAAACTATAATTCAAAGCACATAAAAAGATGGAAGCTAGATATGGAAAAGTACCTGGAAAAAATGAGCAGTTGAAATTGCAAGGTATTTGGAGAGCTCAATTGTGTCAATGGCACTACACAATTAATCCCCAAGTAGAGGAATGCTTAAACTACTATAGACAAAAATGACAAAAGAAAATAAAGTAAGAAGCTTCTCCCAAATTGCAGAAGATATCCTTGCTCCAAACTCAACAGCTCCTAGGCCTGAAGAGGATGCTCCTTGCTCCTTGAGTGCTTCTCCTCCCAAGGTGGGCGTCCTCCACCTTAGCTCCTCCATGCCTGGTCATCTCCTTGAGTGGATGTGCTTATTTGCATGGAGCCAAGGAAGAAGATAGGAGAAGGTGAATACCAAAGGGACAAGGTAGGTGTTCCCTTTGACCACCTCTCTTCTCTTCCTCCTTGGGCATGGATATGGGTAGAATATAGGAAGTATTTTTGCTAGCCAAGGATGGTTCACATGAGGTGGTCAGATGGGTTATTTACAGGGTAGGACGGTGGTGGTTGGCGTGGATGTGTTGTAGGGCTAGGGTAGAGTTTTGGTTGGTGGTTGAAAGATCCATGGTGGAGAATGAGTGGCGCCATCCTAAAGGGTGTAGAGGGGGAAGTTGTGGTGGTGATGGCATCTCTTGGTGGACGTCCACCATGAAGAGACACCAAGGGTTGGCACCAACCTTAGGTCTTCTAGAAGATGGTGTGCTGGCGTGGAGATGAAGGGCTTGGATGGGGTGTTAGATGAGGTGTAGGGCTAGGATGGCGTGGGACCTCTTGGTGCCAAAAAAGAGTGGAAGTTAAAGGGTGCATGGCACCCTTTGGTTGACGTCCACCATGAACGGGTGCCTTCATTTTTGGCGCCAAGGAGGATGGTTTCTACAAGGTGAAAGATGATGCCTAGATGGTGGTTATGGGGGTGGTGTGGACAGCCATGAAGAGGTGGTTAGGATGTCTCCTTAGTACCATGTGAAAGGGAACCAAGAAGGGTAGGTTTGGCACCATGGTGAAAGGGTGCCATGGAGGGTCTTCTTGGTGCCAAATGAAGAGGTGCCAAGGAGGGTATTTTAGGTGCCAATAGGTGGTGGATTTAGGCTATGGTGGACAGCCAGTAGGCGGAGAGGGAGTAGGGTAGAAGTTGGAGTAGTGGAGGAGCTAGCTAAGCTAGCTAGTAGCTTAGCTAAGTACATGATGAGCTAGAAGGACCTTTCCCGAGATGTCTTGGAGCTTAATGAAGTTGATGAAGAGTTGCTTGAGAGATTCACAACTGGCTTAGCTATCTGACTACTAAGTAGAGCTACATAGAGGTGACTTGAGCTAGCCACATCCCTTTTGGAGCTAAGATGAGCTTGACCCAGCTAAGGTGAGCTGGGATTGAGCTGGATTTGAGCTGGATCCAGCTACTGGAGCTTCTGTCTTCACACTTGTTACTTGTGCCTTCCATACTGCCACAATTTCTATGATTTCCAAAGCATTCATCCCTGGCAATCAGATGGTAGCTACATAAGATCATGTAAAATAAATGCTGATGCATGCTCTAAACACTAAATGCAAATGCATGCTAAATGTAATGCAACTGTCAAAACCCTAGGAACTAGATGTGAATGGATATTAAGGATGATGATAAACTGGCATTTATCACCTATCCTAACCCAAAATTACCTTAAACCCTTGTTTGCACAGCAATCATAAGTCTTAATTGACCTAGATTAAGTTAGGACTTAGTATAAGTTAGGGTTATTCATGCATGCATAAGCATTATCTGCATCTTTACTACTTTCCTTTATTTATGCATAAAATAATGATATAATGTGCTGATTAAATGTATTATGTCAATTGCAGGCAATAAGCTGATCAAGAGCTAGATCTGGAATAGGATCTGAAGCTGGATCAGGAATAACGGGTGTTGCAGCAGAGCTGGAGTAGAAGGCTTAGATTAGATGTAGGAATAATGATGTAAGGGAGTTAAGGTTTGTTATTTTATTAAGTAGGAATAAAGCAGTAAAATGTGAAGAGCTTAGGTCCATCCTAGCCCTAGGATAGCCTAGAGACTTCCCTCGAGCCTTGGCCACCCTTAGATTAGGTCACAGCACCTTAGTAAGCCCTAAAACCCTAGTTCCAACCCTTATCTGGACATCCAGATAAGTTATATGACATCCGGAACCCTTACCCATCTCCCGCACACCTCAAACCCACTTCTGCAATGTTATTGGACGTCCAAACACTTTGTCAGACGTCCAATTTCTGCAGAATACCCAAAACAGAACCTAGATTTCCCCCAGACTCAGATTGAATGTCCAGAACTGAAGTTTGAACTGCTAATTTTTGAGTATAAGTCGTCTGATCATGTTTTTGGATGTCTGGAATAGGTCTCCAGTTTTTGTTTTGAGATTCAAGCCTTGATCTTGGATCTCTAGCTCCCTAGACCTAATCTCAACCCCATAGGAACCTAAATTAAGGTATCCTAACCCTAGTACATCACCTCTAGACCTACCTAAGGACCTAATTAGGTCCCCACCAAACCCAATTGACTTAGATCAAAGTCAATCACCATCACCTAAGTCAATTGGACTCATTGAGTCCAATTGAGCTTAGATCTCAACCCACACAAGTACAATTGGACTTAGTGAAAGTGCAATTGACCTAAACCCAACCTAATTGAGTTATTTCACTCTCAATTAAGTTCACGCTCATTCAATTAAACTTAGGTTAAGTTTAATTGCAATTTCCTCTTAGCAATTAGGGTTTGTAACCCTAATCAAGGCATACACCTACCTAAACCCCTTATGACCTAACCTAAACCACCTAGCCACATAGAGCACAACCACACACACACACACACCCATTCAAGAACTCACACACATCTAGAGTTCTCTAGAACTCGCCAAGTGGCGCCACTTTTGGTTGCCAAATTTAGCAACCAAGAGGCATTTAAATTGAGATCCATATTTTTTGGATCTCAAACCACTACTATCCTCTCTTGGCTGGCAACTCTTAGGATCTCTCTAGAGAGTTCCACACTTCTCTAGAGTGAATCCCTTAGGTCTATAAAAAGACCTAAGGGGTGGCCATTTGCACCCATTCACATCCATTGGCTCCCATCCACATTCATGGCTCTCATCCACTTCCACTTAGGCTAGCTACTACCATCTCCACCACCATCTCCACGAGCTAAGCATGACCATGAAAGATACCATGCTAGGATGCTAGATCACTCCTCTCTCTCTCCAAGGGCCAGCCTAACCTCCATTGGCTGTCTCTCATTCTCCTCTCCACCATTCCAAGGCCATCGGAGACCACCTCCGAATGCCCTCACTTCTGATATATTAGTTGCTAGCTCTTTACATTTATTGCTTTTAATTACTACTTAGTAGTGTAGTCTTTATTCTGCCCAAATGATGCATGAAAAATCCCCCCCCCGTAGATTCTTGTATGCGATCGTTTTCTGATAGCTAGATCTACATTTTTAAGCATCAATGTACAAGCTTTCCCCTACAAGTTCATGTTGCAAACACTCTCCAAATGAATGAATGAAAAATATATTTTCTACATATATATGTCTATGTGTTGAGAATCATCATGAGCTTATTGCAATATCTTTTGTGTGATTAATGTTGCCTGCTTTTAATTTCTGATATTTTGCAACAAGCATGTCGTTTCTGGAAAATATAGAAAATCTAACTATAGATGCATTTTTTGTAAATAGTCACCACCTCACTAGAATCGTACACACAAAAACTCACACTTTCACCTTTGTGATCTATTTAACACACGCGCACGTAATCAAGATTCATAATAGAAGCGGTGAAATTTTAATCAGAAGACTGGAAACCGACGTGCGATTTTGAACAAAGTAGAGCGGTAAAAGATTGAATTCAAAAGTAAAACAAACGTCTCCCAGAGATGAACGATCGGGATTCAAAGTCTCGTTATCTTTTATTAAATATCTTTGTTTGATCGTATTACGCACTATACTATGATGCCTTTCCTTATCAAAATGCACTTTATGACTGCCAAACAAATGGTGCCGTTACTGGGGAGGCAACGTCATTTTCTTTAATTTCGATCTCTGAAACCATCACAGACAAATTTACCTCTACTTTGTTTCTGGATGTGCAGGAAAAACGGAAGAAGAATAGGATCTGCGCACACGAGCGTGGAAAACAAATCCAGGTGCACATCATCTCCTTTTTAGATTAGGTTTTCCTTTGAACCTTAGGAGTAGATTTATTTTCTGCAGTTTCTTTTGAAAAAAAAGAAAAAAATTTATTTATTCATTTTCGTGAGAAAAGGGAAAAAAATAAAAAAAATCTAGATTAGATCTCTTTTTAAATCCTAAGTAGTTTGTAAAAAGAAAGGGCAAAAAATATATATATATCTGAAATCCCTTAAAGAAAAAAAAATTCTCTTTGAAAAAAGAAAAAAAAACTTGCAAAAGTTTTTGAAAAAAAAAAAAATTTTTGGTGGAAAGCTTGGATTTCAAACCCAAAACCCTTTTTAAAAGCTTTCCCACCATCTTCTGATTTTCGCCCAGATTTCAAGTCTAATTTAAAAATTCGATTGCCGAAAAATTAGTAAGCAAAAAATTCTGAAATTCGAGCGAAACCTTCATTTTCAAGCCATATATAAAATGCCACTATTTTATTGAAAAAATTTAAAGTATAAAATTTTTAAAAATTTGTGAAGTGCGTGGGGGTCAGACTAATTTAGATTCGAGATTTTTCAAATTTCATAAAGCAATTTCGAGCAATTTGTGAATATGTTTTGACTAAAAATGGTAGGATTTGAAAGTTGATCTTTTCGGCTTTATTTTTCATATTTTTTCTGAATTTTTGAAGGTCAATTGATATTGTTTCAAAGCGAAAAATCAACCAGGGGTCAAAATTTCAAATTTGACCCCTTTACATTCAAAAATCTCTAAAAATTCAATTAAAATAATAAAAATTCAAAAAAAATATTCTTTAAAAATATAATTGGAAAAGGAATCTAATTGCAAAATTTCAAGTTAGTTGGATTCCAATTGTTATCAAAGAATGGACTTTACTTTTATGTGATTTGCTAAAACAAAATAAACCCTGGAAGTGCATGAACCTTAGGGTTAAAGCTTTAGGGTTACAACTTAGAGACCACTTGGGCTAACCTAGACTTAATCAAGGCTAGTACTTAGCCGGTGAGCTTGGTCACCTTGTGGGCCACTCACCAAGAAAAAAACCCACTGAAGAAAATGGGCTAAAACAAATTTTAAAACACAAAATAAAATCCGAATTCGTTGTCGTACTACTAGGTGTTTTCAACCTCTTAGCTGGGTTAGCGAAGAGGCGGGAATCGCTTTGAGTTGGTTGTATGACGAATTTCTTCAGGAATTAAAACCTAAAATGAAAAATCCGATCATTTGATCCATAAGGACCACTTAATTGATAGGGCCTTAGCCTTGTTTTACATGGCTACACCAACCCAGGGGTTGGGTGGTGTATGTGAGGAAGGTGGTCACTTAGACCTCACTTGGTTGAACCTTGGGAGCCACTCCCAAGGAGGCGAGTCACTTCACTGGGACCATCTTCTCCCCCCATTTCTTCTACTCCCAGAACCACCATGGCTAATCCTGGACCTGGACCTCGATCGGGTCAGGATATCGAGAATCTGGACTCGATGGCTCGTCTAGAAGTTCGGGTAGTCAAATCCGAGGAGCGGCATCGACAGAGCAAGGATCGCATCTTAACGGCGCTTGACAGTTTACAGCACCCACCGCGAGGAGAACAACTGCAGGATTTCTACGATCCAGCCGCACAAATCGTCGCACCACTAATCAGAATTCCCGCAGGCGGAGATGCGTTTGAGCTTAAGCCCAATGTGATTGGGTTGATCAGCACTCACTTCTATGGGAACTCAAGCGAAGATCCGTTCCAGCACCTTGAGGACCTGAGTCGACTCTTTGAAACGATTCGACCTAGGAATATTGTAACGACCCGATTCCCGAGTCCCTACGAGACACGAGAACCGGACTGACTCGACTAATCCCAAGACCTGGTCGTCCAATGAGGAAGTAACCAAAAGAGCAGTAAAATAAATCATATTCAACATGAATATAACTAACAGCAAGAAAATACAGCAGTAAGGAAAGAAACTACTACAGTATGTACCACCACAACAGTAGAACAACATTCATAACATAATATGAACTGCAGGTAAAGAAAAGTACAGCGAAAACAAGAACTACTCACTACAGTGGAACCAAAAGAGGTACAAGAGAATAGTGGTAACTCTACTGAACCCTACTCGGCCGAGCGTCCTCTGCAGCCACTGACCCTGGCTGCTCAACACCTTGTCCTGAAAGGTAACGAGTGTAACACATCAGCAAAACGCTGAGTAGAGTGGCAACTAAACAAAAGAAACAGTAAAGTGTACAGTAGCTGTTTTAATTTTCTTTCTTCCTTTATTTACGTCTTTCTATTGTTTCACAATTTATCTATCTCTCAAATCCTTCACTTGATCTCGAATGTTCCTCGTGGGAACGATCTTGATTGCAGTCTTTTCCGAACAGTAGAAGTAGCACGTGGTGCTCTCCTGGTCAGGAGAGTCCCCCGTGGTGATCCTACTCTCAGTCAACCACCCCAAGGTCACTGACAGATGTAACGGTGACTACGGCACGCGCGGTAAACGCACGGGTAGCTAACCCGCACTGGCACGCGGTCAGTCATTTCCGTTAACGGGTGCACCCAAAGCACAGCACGGAACCAGTACAGGGCAGAGCCCTCTCAGTAACAGGGGTCCAACCCCTCCACAGTAACCAAACAGGGGCCTTGCCCCTCCACAGTCCGCGCACCCTCGCCTGACTACCCTGGTTTGCCCCAGTGGGCCTAACAAGTCGGTGTAGGAGGCTAGCAGAACCCCGGGGCCCGTGGGGTAGCTAGTACCTCCCTACACTAGTAGCTCTCCTCGGTACTATGTACACGAGGGCCAGCAAGTCTGTATAGAGTGGCCAGTCCTAACCCCGGGTCCCTGGGGCAGCTGGCTCCGCTCTACACTAAACAGGGGGGACAGTCGCTCTCCTTGGTACTTCGTACTCAAGGGTCAGCTCACTTCCCCAATTCTATTCCATTCACTTTCCAGGAGTTCTACTCCTAATTCCCGTAGGGTTCCAACTCTTTAACTCAGCGCATTCCGGTTTCACCTTTCCAGTTTCACGTTCATACATCCCATATTCTTAATCATGTTCATTTATTCATAACAGGCAGTTGTTAATTCAATTCACAAGCAGCTATTACTTCACTTCACAGGCAGCTATTATTTCCTTTCCACATTTTCCAAGACTGCAGTATTCATACATTCCACTAGTTTTCCCGTCCTAGGATTCATGCCATATCCTAGGATCTATCATACAATCTAGTTTTCCAGCTCTAGGATTCATGCAACACCCTAGGATCTACCATTTAATCTATTTCTCATTCCTAGGATTCATGCAATGTCCTAGGTTCTATTTATGGTTTCATAATTTAACAGATTATACTTAAAGCCACTCTACCGGTTACAACAGGTGAACTGGGGGCGTGGTCGGGAATCCCGCGTGCCTCCGCAACCTCCGGGACTGCAACGGAACGGGGTCCTATCACAAGAATCAAACACAAGGAGTGTCTCAAAACAGTGTATAGCTACTGTAGATGGGTAGAGGATTTAATTCCGAAAGGGACGCAACTCGAAACGCAGAAAACGGAACCCGAACGGGCCCTAAGCAGGTCGAAAACGACGAAACAGTGCAAAATCAGACGTCCGGAACTTCTTCCAGATGTCTTAAAAAGTGGATCAGGAATTACCTTGCTCTGTGTGGGCTCTCAGACGTCCAGAAGCCTACGGGGGCGTCTGGCCTAGTTCCCAGACGTCCGATGGTCACCCAGGACGTCTGGAAGTCGTTCCCGCCGTCTGGCACTGCAGCCAAACGTCTGATTCACGTTGGATGCGAATCTCCGACCCTACGCGTACCCCTTTCCTCTCTCTCTCTTAGTACGGTCAATCGAAGAAAACGAAGAAGAGGGAATAACTCACCTTTCAGACGTCTGGATAGTATTCCAGACGTCGTTCCCATTGGCTATCAGCCCAGACGTCTAATTCTGGAAAAGTTTCCAGAACCAGGGCGCAACTCGCCCTCCACTCGCGATGCACCGCCACGTTGCGAGTGCTCCGCCTGCTGCTCGAGCCACAGCAGTCCTCCCGCGTCGCTCCGCGCCCACTGCGCCCCCCACCGGCCGACCCTAGTAGCCCCGGCGAGCTCGCCCTCACGGCCGAGCGCTTCCTCCCCCGCACAGTACCTCCTCCCGCACCCGCCGCGGCTGTCGCCGCCGCCGCTCACCCTCGCGCTCGCTCTCGCGCACTGGCTGGAAGGAGAAAAGGAAGGAGACGGAGGTGACGGGAGTGAGGGAGAGGGCGTGGCCTTTTAAGGCCGCGCGAGGAGGAGAGAGAGAGCGCGACAGAGGGCGTAGGAGGGAGAGGGAAAAAGAGAGAGAGAGGGAATTTCCGCAGGTTTACGCGCTCAGGCACGCAGACGAAGGAGTCGTGCCAAAATAACCGATTTCCAGACTTCTGGAAATGATCCCAGAAGTCTTGTCCGACGTCTGGAGGTGATTCCAGACATCTGGTCAGACGTCTGGGCCACCTCCCAGACATCTTAAAAGACGTCTGGAGTGCGCGTTCATAACAAATATCGATCTCGGGATTGTTCTAATGAAGCTTTTCCCGTTCTCTCTGAGGGACAAAGCTTCATACTAGTTCAAGACCATTGGGAAGCCAATTGGAACCTGGCTGGAATTACGACATGAATTCCTGCAAAAGTTCTTCCCAATCAGTCGAACAAATGCAATGCGGCGCGCAATCACGACTTTCTCCTAGGGAGCTGGGGAGAAGTTACATGAAGGTTGGGACAGATTTCACGACCTTCTCCGGAAGTGCCCGCACCATGGTATACCCAAATGGCACTTGGCTCAGATCTTTTACCATGGGCTGGATGACACATATCGGTATCTGGCAGATGCATCTAGTGGTGGGAATTTCCTTGCAAAAGACGAGAACAGCGCATTTGAGTTGTTTGAATCCTTAGTGGAGAACTCGATGAATGCCGCATCCATGAACCAGTTCCAGCGGCCTGGTCAGCAGCGGGTTGGTGTCCATGAGGCTCACACCGAGTCTATTCGAGCCGACATGGATATCATCGTCAAGCAGCTGGATAGAATAAACCTAATTGAGAAGAAGATTGACCAAATTAGTCAGGGTCATTCTGACTTGAGCTCTGCCACCTCAAGACCCTCCTATGCACCCTGAGCCCCTCCTGCTCAAGTTAATCTACTCACTCAGGATGCCTCCTCTCTGTATTTACGAGATCCCGCATATCAGGATCCCGTAAATAATCCAGATCTGGCACCTTACGACTAGGGTTACGCACCACCCGCAGATTACAATGCGTATCCCCTTGATGGATATACGTCTCAGACATCTTTGGCCTACGAGGACGTCAATGCTATCCAAGGATACAAGTGTAATAACCCGTATTCAAAGAAGTATAACCCTAGTTAGTGCCAGCATCCGAACTTCTCCTGGTCTGGTAATTCACAGAGACCACATCAAGATCCACACTACTAGACCAGGCAATACGGGAATGCGCAAAACACGTACTCTAGGCAGTAGCCATTCCCGCATCAACAGCAACCCCATTCTATATACCAGCCACTGCACCAAGTTGCCAGCCACCCTGCAAAGTGGGCTAACCCTTTGGAGGCACTGAAAGAGGAGCTGCAAGAATCAATGAGGAAATCTACACAAGATAGCTTGCAGATTATGAAGATGATGGCTGACCAGATACAGACTATACAGAACATGCAGAACCAGCTATTGCAGGAGCATAGAACTCAAGGAGCCTTGCCCTCCCAACCCATCCCGAATCCTAGATATGTGCAGAACTAAGGCACCCCGCCTAGGTTTCAGGCATCGTAGGGATAGGCACACGCCATACTACAGGCGCCTCCTGCACCACCAGGTTATGCACAAGGCTAGCTGCCTTTGCAAAACCCCGCAAATTCTGCCCCTTCCGCTCCCCCACCACCTCATGGACAGCAAGCCGATGCATATGCTATCTCTTTGAGGAGCGGAAGGAAGGCATTCGACCCACCACTTAGGCAGGCGGGTCCTGATTTTTCCCACCCTTTACCGCAGGCTGGTTCGACTCCTTCCTCATCTCAGGAGCCACCTACGGTAGATAAGGGTAAGAGGCCACTCAACCCTGAGATTCCCGTCCCTTTTCCTAAGGCTCTGACATGAAATGCAATACGGAAAAAGGACACGCGAAATTTTGAGGATTTGAAGTCGATGTTCAAGGAAGTACATATTCAGGTCCCCCTCCTCGAGGTAATCAATCACATTCCCACTGTTGCTAGGTTCTTCAAGGATTATTGTGCCCCAAAGCGACAGTCAAGAATTGGACGACAGGTGGTACTATCGAAAGAGGCTAGCACCGTGATTCTAGGCTGACTTGCTGCCGAAGAAGAAAGACCCTAGTACCCCAGTCATATCCTGCTTCTTGCAGGATTCTCCATTTGATCGAGCCCTTCTAGATCTGGGTTCATACATCAACCAAACTCCCATTGCCGTATTTGATCGATTCTGATTTAGGGAGTTGAAGCCCACCTCGGTCACGATTCAGCTGGCTAACAGATCAGTCAAAACACCAAGGGGGTGGTTGAGAACGTGATCGTAAAAGTCCACGGGTTCTTTCCCACAGATTTTTTCATTCTCGATATGGAAGTTTCTCCTAATCTCCGAGATGCACCAATTATTTTGGGTCACCCATTTTTGGCGACAACCCGAGCGAACATCAATTGTGCATCCGGGTGTATGGAGATAGCCCTAGGCAATGAGCGACTTCGACTAGACATATTCAGAGCAGCAAAGAACTTTGACTGTGACCGAATAGAGGAGGATGGTGAAGACGAAGATGCGGCATACTGTGGTAACATTGGGCTCCTTTGTGACGACCCAATGTCTCATTCGTCTGCACTATCAGGGTTCTTGGACCTTGATCCACATGGGGCTGAGACCACTGCACTACACATATCTCCCCGAGGATCTGACTATTTAGGGTGTGCTTCTAACCACAACACCCTTGAATCCAGCTATCCTGAATACTATGCTAGCAAGACACTGAATGAGGCTCAGCGCAATTACATTATCACTGAAAAAGAACTGCTAGCAGTAGTATTCGAGCTGGAGAAATTTAGATCTTACTTATTAGGGTCCAAGGTCATCATTTTCACTGACCACTCTGCCCTCTGGCATTTGTTGGCAAAGAAGGATGCCAAACCACGACTCATTAGATGGATCCTTCTATTGCAGGAATTTGATATTGAAATCCGCGACAAAGTCGGAAAGTAGAATGTTATGGCGGATCACCTATCCAAATTATACCCAGACCACATTCCTTATTCCCTACCTATCCATGAACAATTTCCAGATGAATCTCTTTTCGTAGTTCATTCTGTTGAGTTCCCCTGGTACGCGGACATCGCGAACTACCTTGCCGCAGGCAAGATTCCCGCGAATCTATCCAAGGACCAGAAATTCAAATTCACTGCAGAAGCCAAATACTACCTCTGGGATGACCCACTGCTCTTCTGCATTGGAGCAGATCAGATTATTCGAAGATGCATCCCAGACTCTGAGATCCCTAGTGTGTTTTTTTTTGCCACAATGATGCTTGTGGTGGTCATTTCTCGGGACGGAAAACCGCTGCAAAAATTTTGCAGTCAGGATTTTTCTGGCCAACTATTTTCAGAGATACACACAAATATGACCAACACTACAAACGATGCCAGTCGGTCGGTGCTATGACTAGGAGAGATATGATGCCACTCCAGCCCATCATGGTTGTAGAAGTGCTCGACGTCTGGGGCATTGATTTTATGGGCCCTTTTCCGAACTCGCATGGCTTCGAGTATATATTACTAGCCGTTGACTATGTCTCGAAGTGGGTCGAGGCCATCCCAGCGAGACGGGCTGATCATAAGACCGTCATTTTTTTCGTACGGCAGAATATTTTCGTGAGATTTGGAATACCCCGCGCTCTGATTAGCGATGGGGGAAGCCACTTCATTCACGCCCATTTCAGGTCATTATTAAAGAAATACGGGGTACATCACCGTATAGCCACCCCGTATCACCCGTAGACCAATGGGCAGGCTGAAGTGTCTAACCGTCAGATCAAGCAGATTCTTTAGAAGACGGTTAGACCAGACAGGAAGGACTTGTCCGACAAATTAGTTGATGCACTCTGGGCATATCGGACCGCATACAAGGCCCCATTCGGAATGTCACCATATTGCATGGTATTTGGCAAGGCCTATCACCTTCCTGTAGAGCTGGAACACCGCGCCTTTTGGGTGGTGTGAAAATGTAACCTTGACCTCGATGCAGGAGAGCAAGAACAGAAACTCCAGCTCAGTGAATTAGAAGAGATCCGGTGGGAGGCCTATGGGAATGCAGTGATATACAAGGACAAGACCAAGGCCTTTCATGACCGCCACATCCGGAGGAAAGCATTCACGCCCAACCAGCAAGTCTGGTTGTTCGATTCACGATTAAAACTGTTCGCAGGGAAGATCAAGTCCAAATGGACTGGCCCATATATTGTGATTCATCCATATCCTAATAGGGCAGTCCAGATTAGAGACCCAAAATCTGGGCATATATCTACGGTAAATGGCCAGCGCCTTAAGCCATTTTTGGCCCAGGAACCTCCTCTAACTGACGAGATTATTCATCTTATTGAGGACGTGTGATTGAATTTTCACCTAACTAGAGGCGTTAAACTCAGCATTTACCCCACATTCCACCATTATTTATACATAACCATTTTTATATATAGCATATTTTCTTTCTGCATATTGCATACTGACAGGTTGGCCGATGCTGAATGTATAATTTCAAGAGCAACTACAGGTGATTTCTACCCATTCTCTCCCTGTAGTACTTATTTTCTTTTATATTTATGTATGAGGATATGAAAGAACTTAGGCATGGGGGGGTAGATACAACAAAACTGAAAATTTTTATGCCAACATTTAGGAAAACCTCGAAGCTACATGTAAAACATACTTTAGGACCCTAAATAAAAGAACAACCGACTCCACCTCCAATGCTCGCATTAGAGCTAGAAATCGTCCGCAACAGCCACCTGCCCACCTCTTATTCTAAATTTAGGGTCAACCTGAATGTAACCTGAAAGGAAAATTTCATGAAGTACGAATGTAAGAGGTTAATTGTTCATAGCGTATATACATATTGTATTCATGAAAAAGATTATTTTATGAAGAGAATGCATTAAGGATTTTATCCTCTAGTTGATTCCTGTAATCTGGAATCCAGTACAACTTTTCACACACACGTAGAATTTGCAATGGATTCACGGTGAAGGCTGATAAACGTCTTTAGTCTGTCAAGAAGAAGCAGTGCTTCTTTTCCTGAATCCCTGGATAGTGTTTTGGGAGTCAAGCAGATCTTCTTCCAAAAATCCACAAAATAGTGTAAGATGGGAGTAGATGTACTGGTACTCTAAGATTAGTACAAGGAATCTGGAGTCCTAGGTAATTAGGTGATGATACTCAGAGATTAGTCATAGTTTCCGCTCTCAGTTCCTGCGTATACATTTTATGTGAAATATTGAGAGCTACCAAATAAGGCAAATACGTAGAGAGCAAGTTTTCATAAAACTAGGGCTAAGGTGGATGGTTACGACCATTCCTTACGAAATCCTCAGCTGAAGGAGAGTATTGATGCCAAGGTCAGAAATACACCATCCTATCTGTCTCTCCAGGTGCCGTGAGTAGGCACTTCCACCAAATAAGCCACCTAATGTCTCTTGAGTATCACCAATCTTTCATAATGCCTCCTCAATAAAGTTCATGGATGTGTGCTGGTTGTGTTATGTTAAAAAAGAAAAAAAAAGAGAAAAAAAATGAAATGAAAAAAAAATGATGAAAAGAAAGAAAAATTGAGAAAAAAAATTAGAAAAAGAAGAAAAAGAAAAGAAAAAAGAGTGAATATTTAGATCAGTTGCATTGAGGCAATACCACCAAATAAACTTGAGATCCACCAAATATGGCCTTAACCCACCTTTCATGTGTTTCTGACCGTCCAAATACTGGCTGAGGAATTCCGACTTAGTTTAGGGTTATGGAAACTCAATTAAAGTGTTAATGTCAAGTGAGACCACCAAATACAGGCCATACGTGTGACTTTGGTGAGATTGTGAGCTGCAAGAAAAAGAAAAGAAAAGAAGCAGAAAAAGAGTAAGAGAGAATGAATACAAAGGAATCAAAAGAGAGCATAGTTTTTCTCGTCTTTCTCTGAGTTGAGTTACTTAGTAATCCAGGAATCTAGATTTTGCAGTACTAGTCTCTATGTAGCACCAAGTGAGAGTGAGCCACCAAATATATAATCTTTTCCCTCAGAGATTCTCTACCTAAGCCTAAAGCCAGGATGAAATTCATAGAATATCTTGAATACCCCGAGGGAAGAAGTCCGTCTATCCCGTTAGAATTTTACTAAGGGTCAAGTACAGGCTTTAGAAATGTATCAGTTTTTCACTCGAATCCATTGCAAAAGCTACATGGCTGCACTTTCACAATTGTTTGGAATTCTAGAGCATAGGATGAAAACAAAAAGGAGAAAAATCTCTAGGCATACACTTGATAAAATAATCAGTCCCTTAGGACCCCTATGTGAATAATTTAGTCTTGCATTTGCTAGGAACTAGCAAGATTTAGGCATGGCGGTATGATTGCGCAGTCTTAATTGACTTAGATTAAGCTAGGACTTAGCATAAGTTAGGATTATTCATGCATGCATAAGCATTATTTGCATCTTTACTACTTTCCTTTAGCTATGCATAAAATAATGATATAATGTGCTGATTAAATGTATTATGTCAATTGCAGGCAATAAGCTGATCAGGAGCTGGATCTGCAATAGGATCTGAAGTTCGATTAGGAATAACGGGTGTTGCAATAGAGCTGGAGCAGAAGGCTTAGATTAGATGTAGGAATACTGATGTAAGGGAGTTAAGGTTTACAATTCTATTAAGTAGGAATAAAGCAGTAAAATGTGAAGAGCTTAGGTCCATCCTAGCCCTAGGATAACCTAGAGACTTCCCCTAAGCCTTGGCCACCCTTGGATTAGGTCACAGCACCTAGTAAGCCCTAAAACCCTAGTTCCAAATCTTATCTGGACGTCCAGATAAGTTATAGGACGTCCAGGACCCTTAGCCATCTCCTGCACACCTCAAACCCACTTCTGTAGTGTTATTGGATGTCCAGACACTTTGTCAAACGTCCAATTTCTGCAGAATACCCAAAACAGAACCTAGATTCCCCCTGACTTAGCTTGGATGTCCAGAACTAAAGTCTGGACTTCTGATTTTTGAGTATAAGTTGTCTGATCATGTTTCTGGACATCTAAAACTGGTCTCCAGTTCCTATTTTGAGATTCAAGCCTTGATCTTGGATCTCTAGCTCCCTAGACCTAATCTCAACCCCATAGAAACCTAAATTAAGGTGTCCTAACCCTAGTACATCACCTCTAGACCTACCTAAAGACCTAATTAGGTCCTCACCAAACCCAATTGACTTAGATCAAAGTCAATCACCATCACCTAAGTCAATTGGACTCATTGAGTCCAATTGAGCTTAGATCTCAACCCACACAAGTTCAATTAGATTTAGTGAGAGTGCAATTGACCTAAACCCAACCTAATTGAGTTATTTCACTCTCAATTAGGTTCACACTCATTCAATTAAACTTAGGTTATATTTAATTGCAATTTCCCCTTAGCAATTAGGGTTTGTAACCTTAATTCAAGACATACACCTACCTAAACCCCTTAGGACCTAACCTAAACCACCTAGCCACATAGAGCACAACCACGCACACACACACACACACCCATTCATGCACTCCCACACATTTAGAGTTCTCTAGAACTCTCTCCAAGTGGCACCACTTTTGGTTGCCAAATTTAGCAACCAAGAGGCATTCAAATTGAGATCCACATTTTTTGGATCTCAAAACCACTTCTATTGTCTCTTGGCCAGCCACTCTTGGGCTCTCACTAGAGAGTTCTACACTTCTCTAGAGTGAATCCCTTAGGTCTATAAAAAGGCCTAAGGGGTGGCCATTTGCACCCATTCACATCCATTGGCTCCCATCCACATTCATGGCTCTCATCAACTTCCACTTAGGCTAGCCACTACCATCTCCACCACCATCTCCACGAGCTAAGCACCACCATGAAGGACACCATGCCAGGATGCTGGATCACTCCTCTCTCTCTCCAATGGTCGACCTAAGCTCCATTGGCCGTCCCTCATTCTCCTCTCCACCATTCCAAAGCCATCGGAGACCACCTCCGAATGCCCTCACTTCTGATAGATTAGTAGCTAGCTCTTTACATTTACTGCTTTTAATTACTGCTTAGTAGTGCATTCCTTATTCTCCCCAAATGATGCATGCAAAATCCCCCCCATAGATTCTTGTATGCGATCGTTTTCTGATAGGTAGATCTACATTTTTAAGCATTCATGTACAAGCTTTCCTCTACAAGTTCATGTTGCAAACACTCTTCAAATGAATGAATGAAAAATATATTTTCTACATATATATGTCTATGTGTTGAGAATCATCATGAGCTCATTGCAATATCTTTTGTGTGATTAATGTTACATGTTTTTAATTTCTCATATTTTGCAACAAGTATGTCGTTTCCGGAAAATATAGAAAATTTGACTATAGATGCATTTTCTGTAAACAGTCACCACCTCACTAGAATCATGCACAAAGAAACTCACACTTTCACCTTTGTAATCTATTTAACACACGCACACGTAATCAGGGTTCATAATAGAAGTGGTGAAATTTTAATCAAAAGACTGGAAACCGACATGCGATTTTGAACAAAGTAGAGCGGTAAAAGATTGAATTCAAAAGTAAAACAAACGCCTCCCAAAGACGAACGACCAGAACTCAAAGTCTCGTTATCTTTTATTAAATATCTTTGTTTGATCGTATTGCGTACTATACTACGACGCCTTTTCTTTTCAAATACGTGCGATACGCTTTCAACAACCCTATAAACCAAAACCTAGATAACCTTATCCACAATCCTAATCCATTATCCATGACCTTATCCCAACACCATATTATCCTAGTTATCAAATCCTTAACCCAATTTAGGATTCCCAAATGTATTAGATCAATTAGGTTCCACCTAGGTCAAGTAGAAATCCAATTAGGCTAAGTGGCCCCTAATCTAGACTAGCCTAACCTATTTAGTTATTCCTTAACCTAATTAGGCTAGATCTTAAGATGGTCCAACACCTAATCCTTAGGTTGTACCCCCTTAAGTGATTCCTAAACTACACCTAGGGAACACCACACCCCATCCCAAGTCTATAAAAGAGACCTAAACCCTACCCTTCCAAACCTTAAGCAACCCCCTCCCCTCCACCTTCTTCCTCACCTCAAGGCCGGCGACCTCCTCCTCCTTCCTTAGCAGCCGACAATCACCCTCTGATAAGTCCACTTTAGTGGATCATTATTTGGTCTAAGTACTCCTTAATTAGTTATTCTTAGTTGTTAATTGATTATGAGTTATACGATTATTCACCTTAGTCTGCATATAATTTTATGCGTTGATTTTACATTTAATAACATATGATATGATAACATTATTTATTTGATAAATGTAGGCTAGGTGCAAAAGTCAGACGTCCATTTTTGCTTATATAAGATGTCCTAAACTTAGATTGGACATCTGAAACCACTATCACAAACTCACTGGCTTTACATTTTTTTATGACGTCTGAAGCTTAGATCAGATGTCTGATGTGTCACCGCCAGACTTATCCTTTTGTTCCAACCACTCGCAATCTTTGAGAGTGGTTAGAGAAGCTTACGGATGAAGGAAATAGACGAAGATTATTTTTAAAGGGAGGCAAACTGGTGTTAATGGGATCTACCATCTGTTCCCCTAGCAGGGGATCTTCTCCATCATCCACCAGTACCATGGCCAGGGAGTACACTGTGGTCAGAGGCTTGCACTGTGGCTCAAGCGATCTTCACCTTTCATCAACTCCAAGTGTGCATGGTGACAGCGTGCACGTCGCCCTCCCTCGCTCGCTACCAACACCTTCACCATCAGCCATCACAGCCACCCTTCCCTTTCCTTCTCTTCTTCCATCTCCACCAAAAATCTCCCTTGCCAACTTAACCCATCACCCTCCAACTCCAACAGACCTTCTCCTCCTTGCCGATCATGACGACCATCACCGCCAACCCCCCCCCTTCATGGCTACCAACACTCGCTACCAAAAACACCACTACACCACCACAACAGCCAACACCACATCACCGCCTAAGCCTTCCCCTTCATCCTTCTTCACCACCGTCCTCTGTCCATGCCAACAAAGGAACCCATAGCCACAGCGAACCCCTCCTCCATCAGGCCCCCCTTCGACCTCCAAACTTTAAACTAAGCACTCTCATTGACTTCAAGCATGAACCCGAGCCCTCGCCAACTTCAGGCACCGCGCGCGAACGGCCACAGCTGCTGCTCAAGCTCCTCGTCACCAGCGTTCTCCTCCACCTCCAGTCGCCGTTGCTGGCCACCTCCGGCCATGCTTCCTATGCCATCGAGAAGGCCGTCCTCCGACGCATCTCCGCTAGCAGCCGCGACGCCAGCCACTGCCTCTCCCCCGCATGTTAGCAGGGGATTCGTTTCCCCTGTTTCGCTATAGTAACAGCCCAATTAAAATTTACGATAAATGCCATTGCTAAAATCACTATTCATTTATTTATCTTATTATTATATCCAGTTAGATTTGCATGAACATCCCTTCAGTTTGTTCAAATTACAGATGATTGCATTTGTTCATGATTAGGATATTGATTGCAATGAATAAGGTCTCTTTTACTAGAAATTAGTATTTACATTGATGATCATTTCCAAGATCATTATTTAATAGAATATTATATTATGATAATTTTGCATATAAACACCTACAGTCTTAATTAATTACTTAGAATGAGAATCCATGAGGGCAACGAGTTACACTAAAAGAATAAGCGCACCCATTGAGATTTTCGAATAAACAAGTCACCACTCACTAATTCAATACGCCAATTCCTCCTTGTGGAGACGACCTAACTCTTCGTGGTTAGTTTTGAATTATTAAATATTTTTGAAAAGCGATTTTCTACCACACAACGAAATACAATGACGTGACATTTATGTTAAAGTTTTTAATCCAAAATGAAGACCGCTCTTTCAAATGGCGCCGTTGTCGAGGAAACACGCCTATTAATTTTTTTGGGAAATTTATATTACTTTTATGCTATTTTGAAAGCTTTTCTGAATTATTGATATTGGTTCTCTTTGTGTGCCCGAATCGAACGACGAACACGACGGGCATGCATGGCGGAAACGATATTTTTGGTGGACCTTTACACCACCTAGAGGGCAGCAATAAGAGCACGTGGGCCTTGATTCCACATGCGTGGAAGGAGGATTGGCGACTGAATACCTATTTGCCTCCTTTAGATTTAGATTAGGCTAAATAAACATTAGACATTTAATTTCTATCTTGTAGACCCTTGTTGGACATTTTTGGGAATGTGTTCCCAGTGCTTTTTATTTTTTGTCACTCTTGTATGTGAGAGCGTCTTTTCGGGAGCGTGTTCCCATTTTATTTAGATTATTGATTTATTGAATTGTTTGAACTGCACGTTAGTTAGTTAGCTAAATTAGATTAGGTTTGTTTTGTTATTATCAAAAAAAAAAAAGATATTTGAACTGCGTATTAGAAGCTGCATACCAATAGGGCGATCATCTAGGATTGAATGAGCAGCATCTAGCTTATATTTCTGCATCGCATACATCCTTGCACGAAGAAAACTGGAGTAAGGTACGTCTTCTCTTACGCATCAATTACCTGATATGCATCTGCATTGGACTTAAATCTAAGACCACTAAAGTCTCTGAATCGAATTAATTCAGTGGTCACTTTAAAAATTAGGACTGCTAAGAGGTTGGACCTTAAAACCTGTGACTTGTAATTGTATGCAAAAGGATCTTGTTTGCGAGATTTCAAAATTCAAAACGTGAACGTGTGTTGCACACCTAAGATACTGTGCACATCATACATAAGATCACTAAATAAATTTCTATCTCTCCTCTTTTGCACCACAAGGGAAGTTAGTCAGAAATCAACAAGCCTATCCACCAAGTTACTTTGGTTCCTCATGTGTGGGCTCGATTGGAGACTTTCATCCCTTGTGAGTAGGTTGTAGGCACCAACGAAGGTCGGCCTAGGAAGCGTAATTCTCACAAAACTTGTTTGGCCACCAACTAAACACTTAATTCTAAGACATAGAATTTACTAAAAACAGATCACACTGTATTTGCATTTGTTTTGACAGTGGTAGAACTCTCTAAGAAGTTTATGCTTTTATTCTGATTTCTTCTAAATCCTAAGAGAGTTAAACCTGTTTGACTTAAAGAAATGGATCACTCTTACTCCTATCATTCAGATTATCAGAGTTAATACTTCCCATATTTTAACCAGGATCCCATGCCCCGAACATATCCATCCTTTGATGGGTACAGTGACAATTCATGAGATCAATCATATTCCTATCCTGGGAGTACTGGCCTGATAGCTTCCACTTTTGAGCAGAGCCTAGGAGCGGGATTTTCCACCCATGGAATCCCCACTACTATGCAAACAACCAACCCTCTTGCCCATCATAATTTTCCTTCTCGAGGTTGGACCGATACCCTTAGGCAACCAGAGCCTGAGATTGACTATCCTCTCCAATCTAATAGTAGTAGCCTCTCCTCTTTTATGATAGAAATGCAAAAACAACAAAAAGAAATGATGGAGTCTATGGGAGAGATGTTGAGGAATAGTCAACAATTGAACAAGGAAATTAGATAGCTTAGCTATGCTCTTACTAGTGTTTCTGGTCCCTACCCGTACAACCGTGATCATGAAAATAATTCTAAGGAAACCAATGACAATAGGGATCCTGTTTTGAGTAGCTATCACTTAGATTCTCCCCATGAGACACGGCCACTACAGGAAAACGATCTTAGTGATTATCCACCTGAGCTATATTGGAGTCAAAAGAAAGGGAAGATGGTATCTCTTGAGGACCTTGACCCTGATGACAGTATTTTCCTTATCCCTGATAACCTGGGTCAAGGTCGTATTGTTCATGTCACTTCCCCTATTAATCATCTAGTGGAACCCCTTTCTACCCTTACTGAGCCTAATCCTGACCCTCCACTTAGGGAATCAACACCTACCATTCAACATTCTGAGGATTTAATTGTGCCCAATGAAGGTGACCCTAAGGGAATGGAGGATGAATTAGATCAATTTTGGTCTCAGGGATACAAAGAGTCTATTTTAGAGGAGGATGATAACTCGATAGAGGAACTCGGCTTTAGAGTTTGGAGTGAATCACAGGGGGATTATGTGTTATTTGAGGACTTACCCCCTAAGGATATAAATAATCTGGTGAAATCCAAATTCCTCCCTTCTTTTGATTTTGAGAGTCATCCTCCGCAAAACCATGAGTTGATATTGGAGGAGGACGAACACAATAGTGAGAAGGCTAGGAGAGACTCTCGGTGACAATACACATCAATTGAGGATTTATGCCCCGAGAAGAACAAAGAATTGAGTTATATGGGCTTACTGCAAAGCATTAAGACTGATCCTCCTTCAGAAATAATTGAGGATACTGATCCAAATCCTCTCTTTACTGATGAATCACATAGACACCCCGACAAAAACTCAAGTGAACCAAAAGAATCCGGGGATAAAATTAATGAAAAATATTATGTTTTTTCAAACCTGCCATCAAAGGAATTTGATTTGGAGTCCACCATTGATTCACATATATTGGAAGGTGAAAATATGACTCCAATCATTAATGATAGGTAGGGTGACATGAATTTTTCTACAACTATTAGGGAGAATAATATAGAATCTGAATTGTTGGACTTGACACAAACTAAGTCTTCTTTGGACTTAACCATTACCGCCCAACACCACAAGCAACCCTTACACTCCCTAACCGATCCTTGGCTAAGGTCTCTGCTCACATACATTCTTTCTAGGAAGCATATCAAGCCAGTACATCCTCAGATAGAATAGCGAGTGTGGATTGATGCTTGTACTTTTAGTCTCGCCATTCAAGGGTTTGAAATTATTATGTTTATATCTTTTAAAACCCTTGCTACTTTGGAGGACCCTTGTTATCCTCCACTTATTCGGGAGGTCCCTTTTCATGTTCCTTTTGTTATTCCTATACCTCCCCAGGTAGCCTACGAAGTTCTCTGTTTTCATATCTTCTAGCAAGCATTTGGGATAACGTTGCATCATCAGCTCGCCAACATTCGTGTCTATCTGTTTTCTAGGCCTGCACTGTTACACATATTTTTAGGGCCTAGCTCTTTCTATTTGGAACCAGACTTACAAGTTCCCTATAAGTCTGCCTGCCGACAGAAAATGCAGCTCTTGTTGGGAGGCAACCCAGCGTTCAGAATAACGCCTTATCAGGTGATTTCCTTCCTTTCTCTCCCTGTTTTAATTTTACAATGAGGACATTATAGGATTTAAACATGGGGGGATGCATTTTGCATTTTAGGAAGTATCCATGCATTTATGTTAGGTTCATTAGCATAAAAAAAAAATCTCTTTTTTTGAGCTGAATTGGTTAGCCCTAGCAAAACATTTTTGTTAAGGAGGTGTCATTAAATATTTTCTTCTTAAATTATTTCTTAAATCTAGAATCTAGTACATTTACTTCACTTGCATGTAGACTGGGTAATGGATCTTTGAAGAAAATCAATAAGCACTTTTAGTCTGCTGAAATCTTGGACAGTTAATAGGGAGTCAGGCATACTATCTTCTATTAAGATCTACCTAATATCTGTGAGAAGTAGAGAAATTACTGGTGCGTTAAGTTTAGTGTAAGGACTCTTAAGTTCTAGATAATAAGATGATACCTCAAAGTTAGGTATAGTTTTCGCTCTCTATTCCTGTGTGCATACATTGTCTGAATTACTGAGAGTCACCAAATAAGGTAGATACACAAAGATTGAGTCCTAATAAAACTATGACTATGGTGGACGGTTACGACCGTCCTTCATAAAGTCCTCGACTGAAGGAGGGTAGTAGTGTCAAAAGTCAGAAATACGTTTGTCATATCCATTCCTTTCCGATGTTAAGAGTAGGCACTTCCACCAAATAAGTTATACAATATCCTCTTGACTATTATTATCCCTAATAATGCCACATGAATAAAAGTCTACGTCATGTTGGATGGGAGTCATAAAAAGAAAAAAAAAACAAGAGAGAAAAGAAGAGAGTTAGAAAAAGAAGAAAAGAAATATATAAAAAAAAGAAAAATTTACACATATACAAAAAAAGAGAGTTAAAGTTTATAGTTTTATCTATATCATTTCTCATTATGTGTCAATATTTTTGAGGCAACAAAAACACCCATTATGATCCAACAAATATGACCCATACCTATTTTTCAGTATTTCTGATCGCCCAAATACTATTTGAAGACTTCTAACTTAGTTGTAAGGTTATTAGAACTTTAATTGAAGTGTGAATGTCATATGAGGCCACCAAACAATGAGTACATTTACAAAAATCTGATAAGATATGTCATTTCAGAAAAGAAAGAAGGAAGAAAGAGAAAAAGAAAAGAGAGAGTGAGTGAGCACAAAGGAACACAAAGAGAGCACAGTGCTTAACCTTTCTCTAAGTTGACTTGTTTGACAATCTAGAGATCTAGAGTTTACAGTACTAGATTATATGTAGCACCAAATGAGTGTGTGCCACTAAATACGAATCCATTTAACACTGTATCTCTTACCTAAGCCAAAAAACCAGGGTCAAATTATAGATTATTTTCTACTTTATCCCTGAGAAAAGTAGTTGCCTATCCTAATAAAATGTTTACCAAGGGTTAAGTAGGAACTTTAAATATAGGTTGGTTTTTCACTTGGATCCGTTACGCTACTATCACTTCACATTTGTCTGGATTTCTAAATTTTTGGAATAAGAAAAGAAGAAATCTTTTGATTACTTTTATTGTTTTTCACTTTTGCTTGAGACTAGCAAAACTTAAGTATGGGGGCATTTGATAAGTCCACTTTGGTAGATCATTATTTGGTCTAAGTACTCTTTAATTAGTTATTCTTAGCTGTTGATTGATTAGGAGTAATACGATTATTCACCTTAGTCTGCATATAATTTTATGTGCTGATTTTACATTTAACAACATATGATATGATAACACTATGTATTTGACGAATGCAGGCTATGTGCAAAAGTCAGACATCCATTTTTGCTTATATAAGATATCCTAAGGTTAGATTGGACGTCTAGAACCACTATCACAAACTCACTAGCTTTACATTTTTTTAAGACGTCTGAAGCCCAAATCAGACGTCTGATGTGTCACCGTCAGACTTATCCTTTTGTTCTAACCACTCGCGATCTTCGCGAGTGGTTAGAGAAGCTTACGACTTAAGGAAACAAACGAAGATTATTTTTAAAAGGAGGCAGACTGGCATTCATGGGATCCGCCATCTATTCCCCTAGCGGGGGATCTTCTCCTTCATCCACTGACACCATGGCTGGAGAGTACACCGTGGTCAGAGGCTTGCACTGTGGCTCAAGCGATCTTCACCTTTCATTGACTCCAGGTGTGCATGGTGATAGCGTGCACGTCGCCCTCTCTCGCTCACTAAGAACACCTTCACCATCAACCATCACAGCGACCCTTCCCTTTCCTTCTCTTCTTCCCTCTCCTTCTTCTCCACCAAAAATCTCCCTTGCCAACTTAACCCATCACCCTCCAACTCCAACAGACCTTCTCCTCCTTGCCGACCACGACCACCATCACTGCCAACCCCCCCCTCTCCCCCCCCTCACGGCTACCAACACCCACTACCAAAAACACCACTACGCCACCACAATAGCCAACATCACATCACTGCCTAAGCCTTCCCCTTCGTCCTTCTTCTTCACCACCGTCCTCTGTCCACGCCAACAAAGGAACCCAAAGCCGCAGTGAGCCACTCCTCCATCAGGTCCCCCTTCAGCCTCCAAACTTTAAACCAAGCACTCTCATCGACTTCAAGCGTGACCTCGAGCCCTCGCCAACTTCAAGCATCGCACACGAACGGCCACGGCTGCTGCTCAAGCTTCTCGCTACCAGCGTTCTCCTCCGCCTCCAGTTGCCGTCACTGGCCACCTCCAACCGTGCTTCCTACGCCATCGAGAAGGCCGTCCTCTGACGCATCTCCGCTAGCAGCTACGACGCCAGCCACAGCCTCTCCCTCGCATGCGAGCAGGGGACACATTTCCCCTTTTTCGCTACAACTCAATTAAAATTTACAATAAATGCCATTGCGAAATCACTATCATTTATTTATCTTATTATTATATTCAGTTAGATTTGAATGAACATCCCTTTAGTTTGTCCAAATTACAGATGATTGCAATGAACAAGGTCTCTTTTATTGAAAATTAGTATTTACGTTGATTATCATTACTAAGATCATTATTTAATAGAATATTATATTGTGGTAATTTTGCATATAAACACCTACAGTCTTAATTAATTGCTTAGAATGAAAATTCATGAGGGCAACGAGTTGCACTAAAAGAATAGGCACATCTATTGAGATTTCCGAATAAACAAGTTACTACTCACTAATTCAATAAGCTAATTCCTCCCTATGGAGACGTCCTAACTTTTCGTAGTTAGTTTTGAATTATTAAATATTTTTTAAAAGTAATTTTTTACCACGCAATGAAATACAACGACGTGACATTTTATGTTGAAGTTTTTATCAAAAACGAAGACCGCTCTTTCACCCTCCTACATCTAAGAGGCTGGCCACCCTAGGGAGGACACCAATGTCACCCCTCCTCTCTTCACCAAGGCCCCAAGGTCGCCTCTCCCCCTATCTCCTCTGTCCTCTCCCTCTCTTTATTTTTTATTACATCATGCCTTCCTCTATAGGCATGGTGTGATCATCTATTTGGTTGGTGTATAGACGGGTCTCCGTACTCAAGGTCTAGCCACCGCCACCACCTCAAAGCCAATGGCTTCTCGAAAGCACTCCTGACATTATGGCTTCCTCGTAATCATAGTTATCTTTATTTTTCTGCATATTGTTCTAGTTGTAGTGATTAAATTAATTTACGAACTTTGATGATGATAATGAATGATTCAATATTTTGATTTCTATTATTCACTTATTTGCGATTCACTTGTGTTTTTGCCTCAGGACATTGCCATCATCCACGCCCATTTCTCCTTCTTTAGATTAGATTTTGATTACTTAGATTATGTTTTTGATTCACATAGTTATGGCTGCTCTCGGATCTATTAGCAACACGAATATCTTTTTGAATGCCCTTGATAGGTTGCAAATAATTGAAGTAATCCACAATGAAAAATACACATTTACATTTTATATTTTCTTGACTCAAACTTTCATTTTGCAGGTTAACAACATTACGGGTGAATCTCTGGTTAGGGAGTTGGAGATTGAGATCGAGGGTCAGATTTTTCTTTTAGGGTTAGTTTAGGTTTAGTTTTAGGAAAAGCTTAAGTTAGTTGTTTATTTGAAAAAAAAACTAGAAAAATACAAAGAAAAAAAAGAGTTGCACAAACGTTCTTTACTAAGAGAAAAATCAAATAACTCAAATTTCCAAGTAGCCTCCCTATGTTTGATCAAAACTCACAACTCTAAATGAAAAATCAAGTTGAGTTTCATAAACAATTGTTGTTCAGGATTTATGCAAAAAAACATATACTACAATGCATTTATTTCTCTTAACCCATTTTCGCGAAATCGAATAAATGGTGTCGTTGTCGAGGAGGCACGATAATTTTTTAGTATTTTTTATTTTTCAAAAATTAAGGTTTTAAAATTCTAATATATTTTGGTTTGTTGGTTTCATGAGGAAAAAATCACCGGAAATCTACGCACACATGCGCAATTGAAGATTTAGGTACACATGAAAATCCTATCCGTAGTTGGTTAGTTAGTTAGGATTTTTTTTCAAAATTAGATTAGAGATTTGTTTTAGAATTATCCTTTGAAAAA
The DNA here is from genome assembly GCA_037157565.1 of Thalassia testudinum. Taxonomy (NCBI): domain Eukaryota; kingdom Viridiplantae; phylum Streptophyta; class Magnoliopsida; order Alismatales; family Hydrocharitaceae; genus Thalassia; species Thalassia testudinum. The sequence goes on along the minus strand of JAZHRO010000015.1, from coordinate 41,055,676 downwards.
ATATTTTTTTTCAAAAATTAGTTAAGATTAGTTTTGATTTGATCATAGCCTTAGGATAGAATTAGATAGTTTTTATAAAAAATTTAAGAAATTATTTTTAAAATCAAATTTTAAATTTTAATTTAAAAAATCAAAAATTATTTTCAAATTCAAATTTTGAATTTAAATTTAAAAGGAAGTTGATAAAATTGGTGTGGTTTGTTGTTACATGCACATATCTCATTAATCACGCTATTATCCTATCTTAAAATTTGAACAGACTTGATTGCCAACATTTAAAAGTATGTTCCCATCTACCCAAGGTCCCAAAATTCCTTATTTCCTATTGGAGATTGGTCTTCAATTTAGATTTCCAAAACTACCTTTTTTTCTACAAAAATTAGCACTGTACAAATTTATAAAATTCAAATATTGCAATTGGTATGTACTACCCAAAACAAAATTTTGTTCAACTTTAGAGAATTATTATAGGCATTATATAAATCTAATTGGCCTATTATCGGTGGCTTTGGAAAGCCTCTAAAACCTAGTTTCTTAAGTAAATTTTTGGACACTAATTGTTGTCATGGATTATGGTTTGACTCTGAGTGGGTCAGTTTGGTCAATTTGACCCATTCAAACATTTAAATTTGAATAAAATAGTACAAAAATATTTTTTTGAATTAGTGTTTCAAGGTGAATCAGTAGCCAAGATTTGGGACCAATTGGATACTAAATCTGACCTACAAAAGCATTTGAATCTGTTGTTTTATAGAGGTCATATAACTTAGGTTTCTATCATCTACAGAGTCAATAAAACATTGTCTAAGCCTTGTTAAGTGTTAATTACTGATAGGAGAGGACTTGGATGCTTGCTTGAACACCTCTTCTACATACTAAAAGAAAGGGGTTTTACATAAATAATCCTATAATCTTTTGATATTACATTTATACCCTTAGGTTCTTAGATTTTACATAAATACCCTTGAAATATTATCTCTATTAATAGATATGCCCTTTCATTAGTTCTAACTTTAACCGCTATTAATTGTGAGTGAATTTTTTTACATAAATACCCCTATAATCTTTTGATATTACATGCATATCTCCAAGTTCTTGGATATTACATAAATGCCCTTGAAATCTTATTCCCATTTACATGAGATACCCTTGAATTAACTTCCGTTAATTTTAATTTTAATGGCCGTTAACTTTGGGTCAAATTAACATTTTTTTTCTCTTAAAGGGCAATGCACAATGATGTGATGAGAGGAGGCTCTATTGGTGCGATGTGTTGCGATGTGGTGAGGGTAGTGGTGGTGACTATTTGGATCATTGATGGTATGATGCGTAGTGGTGTGATAGAGTTGTTGACTATGGAATGTGGATGATGACTAACATGTTGGAGGGTTAGGGTTTGTTTTGCTCAATTAGGGTTGCTAGAGTGGCATTGAGAGGGGATGGCAAGAGGTGTTGGTTGTACTGTGGCTCGAAATGTATGCAGAGTCGATGCATGACTCAAAGTTTCCTACATTTCTAGATAATGCATTGACCATTAATATTAACCAAAGGTCATAATACCATGATTAAGTTCAGACAAATTTCAATTAAGTTGCTAACAACACACTACTGGAAGGTCATATCTATTAATGGAGAAAAGAATTAAGGGATATTTATGTAATATCTAAGAATTCACAATTAATGGTCGTTAAGGTTAAAACTAATGGAAGTTCACTCAAGGGTATCTCATATAAATGAAAATAAGATTTTAGGAGCATTTATGTAATATCTAAGAATTTAGGGGTATGTATGTAATATTAAAAGATTACAAGGGTATTTATGTAAAAACTTTCACCCACAGTTAACAACTGTTAAAGTTAAAACTAATGAAAGGGCATATCTATTAACAAAAATAAGAAATTAGGGGCATTTATATAATATCCAAGAACCTAGGGTATATATGTAATATCAAAAGAATATAAGGGTATATATAAAAGCCCCTAAAAGAAATTCATCATACACCTAGAAACTTCCTTTTTAGGCTAACTTGGCTAGTAGTTAGGGTTAACTAAAGAGCAAACCTCAACCTGTGCTTGCCTGATTACACTTACCTCAACTTGTTAACAAGCACAACTCCGAAAGTATATTGAATTAAGAGCTTCATGTTAAAATCCACTCATCAATTAAAAGGACCTTTCTTATCTTACAAGGCATCTAGCCTTGTTTTTCTGCTACACCAGCTCCTTGTAGAAGGTGCATGCACGGTAGGAGATCCTTGAGACCAGAGCTTGCTAGACCTTGGGAACCTTCCCCAAGGCGACCTCCTATCAGTCATAAGTGACTCTTTTCTTTGCTTATATCATCTTCTTATCACCTTTCTTCCTCTTCACCAGCCGAGATGGCTGATCAGGAACTCCCTCTTCCCCCTCTTGAAGCTAGCCCCTTGGCTCTTCTAGAGGCCAGACTCGTCATAGCTGAGCGGCACAACAAGGAGCACCTTGATGCTATCATGGACACTCTTGATGTTATGCAAAATCCACTTGAATAGGAGAGACCCAAGCAACTACAGGATTTCTATGATCTGGCAGCATGTGATGTGCAACCCCTTGTTCGGATACCTGCAAGTGGTCACGCATTCGAGTTAAAGCTAAATGTAATTAGTCTATTCAGACTTTCTTTCATGGCAACTTGAATGAGGATCCGTTCCAGCACCTAGAGGATCTAGGTCGGATCACTGAGATAGTTAGACCTAGGAATGTCGACATGGGCATAGTCCTGATGAAGCTTTTCCCTTTCTCGCTGAGGGATAAAGCTTCGTATTGGTTCAAGACTATCAAGAGGCCTATTGCCACGTGGGAGGAATTACGCTGAGAGTTCCTCCAAAAGTTCTTCCTGATAGGTCGAACAAACGCAATGAGGTAGGCCATCACAACTTTTTCCCAACAGCTGAGGAAAAGCTGCATGAGACCTGGGAGAGATTTCATGGCATTCTTAAGAAGTATCCTCACCACGAGGTTCCTTGTTAGCACCTCGCTCAAATTTTCTACCATGGGTTGGATGATATTGTCCCGTCAAAAACTTCAAAGTAAAATAAAGTGTTTGTTGTAGAGTGATTTTTTTTCGAGACAAAAATAAATAACGGACTCTGGTGAATGCTTGGTAGAATACGGGGAGGTGTAGGATTGATCTAGATGTAGAAACATGAAACAAATACGAAATACTAGCTAACTAATTTTTTTGGTCTTTTTGAATATAAAGACGGAGATGAGGAGATCCAATTAGGCACATATAGAAAGAGGATGAGAAACAGAAACTACGAATAATATATAGAAATCAAACTTTATTGCAACTAGAATAAAACTTAGAATTGCAACTAGAAGTAGAATAGGAATTGACTAGAACAAAAACTAGAACTAAAAATAGAGAGAAGTAGAAAAAGGTGAGTCAAAGAGTGGTCCATTGTTGCAACTGCCTTGAAGATGAGACAAAGGTGAGAAAGAAGATCTAGACTTGATGAGGAGGAGAGGCAAAACCTTGGTGTGGAGTAGCTTTCTAATGGAGGTGAGAGTGTATACTAATTAGGAAGGCTAATGAAGGTGGTGAGATGATGGTGTATTATTCTGGACTAAAGAAGACTAAGTAGGAAGGGGGGTTGGCTTCTATTTACAGAGTTTCTTAGGTTCAAGATGGAGGGCTGATAAACGCCAGTTTATCATCATTCTTAAGCTTTAAAACAAACCTAGCTCTTAGGAATTTTACTCCGTAAATGGATTTTTGGGCTGCATTAGGTATAAATTAGGTTAGGCATGCATTACACATTTTATTATCTTTTTGATATGTTTATTTGAGTGTTAGGGATAAATAGATAGTCACATCCCCAGAACCCTAGCACTTAGGAAGGCAACTGGTGAAGAAGGAACTCAAACTAGTTGGGACTCAGCCTAATCTAGTTTATTATAGCTGGATACCAACTCACTTGAACTAGGGTTAACTCATCCTAGCTCCATTCAGCTCATCTCAGTTGAATGGTAGCTCAAGATAGCTCATCTTAGCTTACCCTAGCTCAAGTCAGCTCAGATCCAACTCAACTTACTTGAGTCTAGCCCATCTCAGCTCCCATCAGTTCACTGGGAGCTCTAGCTAGCTTAGCTAAGTTGACTAAAGTCCACCTCAGCTTAGGTCCAACTACCTCCAACTCTACTCAACTCAAGCCAGCTGAAGATGACTTCACCCTAGCTCAGGTCATCTCAAGTCCAGCTCCCAGGGACTCCACTTTTCTCAACTTAGTTGAGCTAAGTTACCTTAGTTACTTTAGCTAGCTAGATCCTCCCTGGGAAGATCAGACCCAGCTTACCTCAGCAGAAGCTAACTTACTTTACCTTGGCTTAGCAGTTAGTAAATAACCAGCAAGCTAAGCCAGCTAAAGTAGTTCCTTGCCATTTTCTTTAGCAGCTATTAGCTCCTATGCAGCTCCAGACAGCTCTCCTTCAGCTCTTCTTCAAACCTTGATTCCTCCTACTTCTCCTCTACTCACCTACTAGCTAAGCTAGCTTAGCTAGCTTAGCTAAGTTCTCCACTCCTTGGTCATCCACATTAGCTAACCCTAACTCCACCTACATAAGCCTCCTCTTCAAGTCCACCTAAGCTCCACATGAGCTACCATACTTGGTGCCAACTCAACCACAACCCTTCACACCACCACTACCAGCAAGAGACACCATCATGTTGGCGCCAAAACCCCCCTTAAATACCCTTGAAATTGGCACCAACCTCCCCCTTCATCTCCACCATACAACTAACCTCCCAAGCCATCTCCACCATCCACCTATTCCCTTCTAGAAGCCCCCATAGTTGGCGCCAAAACCATGGCACCTCTCCATGGTTGGAGCCAAATTATGGTGCATCTCCACCACCATAAGCACCACCATCACACCCCTTAAGGTGGCGCCACCCATCCTACACCTTAGGATCCCCACAACCACCATTAACCACCTACCAAACCTAATCCTAGCTCTCCACATGTCCATGCCAACTGCCCCCCTCTCCACCTCTATATATACCCACCATATACCACCCAAAAAAGGCATCCTCCCTTAGTTTTAATTCTACCCTAAGCCCACCTATAACCCACGGCCAAGAAGAAGAAGGAAGGAAGAAAATTAAGGAGGCTATCTCTTGCTTCCTTGGTGCCTTCTTCCTCTCCATTCTTCTCCTTGTGCCACGCTAAGAGGAGCAAGTTCTTATCAAGGAGGACGACCAGGCATTGGAGGAGAAACTAGGATGGTCACGCCCACCCTTGGAGGAGAAATTAAGGTGGAAACTATCCAGCTTTAGAGGAGCTAAGGCACGCCCCCCCTTGGGCTTGCCAGGAGGAGGCCATACCTTGGATTCAAGAAGAAGAAAAAGGAGGTCTTTTCAACTACGGGAGCAGCTGTAGTTGGAGCAAGGGCTTCATCCTCTTCACCATCATCATCCAGGATTTTTATTTTAGTTGCTTGGTAGTTTTATTTTGTAGTAGAAGCTTTCCTCTACAACATAATTGTAAAGCAGAAATCCTTTTTATATAAAGTTGCCATTCCTAATTTTTCGTGCATCTTTGTTCTTGTCTTTATTTAGCACCTTTACTCCCTCTTTCCAATTATCCTAGGCCTTCACGTGCCTAGGGTGAGCTTAGGAAGAGATCATTTTTGCCACCTAGTTGCTAAGTTAGGTTTTTCCTTTTCCACTCTCAAAATTGTTGTTGCCTCATTATTTCAAAAACCTTAAAAACTTTATATTTAAAAATTCAAAAAGAAAGATGATTTCTCATTTTCAAACAAGAGATTTATATTTGCAAAAGTTGCCTCCTTGAACGACCCTAGATACTCCACTATCTAGGTATTACAAATTTAAAAGCGAATCGATTTTGCACGTTGCAACGACTTCTAAAACCCAAATTTTATAAACTGCGTAAAATTACGATCAAGGGCTAGAATTTATTTAGTTTAAGATTAAGGGTTAAGATGAAAGGTAGGTGGATAGGCTAGGTTGTTTTGGTTGGAAATCAAGGAATGGCTTGGATTTAATGGTAGGGTGATGGAGGGCTTAGATCTAAAGATTAGATGTGGATTAAAGAGTTGGTTTCTATTAGAGTTAGATGGAGGGTTGGGATTGGATCAAAGGAGGAAAGGAGGGTGGAGATTAAATAGGTTTAGAATGGAGGGTGTTGCAACAACCTTATAGGATTGTCCTCACTTGTCTCAAATTTTTTGTCTCTGTTTGCTTCAAATTTCAAATTGCACATAAAAGCAAAGTTGTAGCTCTTAATATCATCTTTCAGTTGCAACTTGAATCACTCAATTTGAGTTTGAAATAATAAAGTTATGACCAAAATACTAAACATGTGTCAAGTTGTTATGAATTTTGATATTAGGAATATGATTTGGTTTGGGTTTTAAGATAGGGATTTAGGTAAGCAATTTAGGACTCTAGGATTTAGATCTAATGGTGGATAAATTATGGTGCACTTTAGCCATCCAAAATAGTATTTATTGGAGGATAAAAATGATGGTCAAATAACCTTTATTGAGTTGGGATATAGGAATAGATTTGATGTATTTTTCAGAAAATTATAGGTTGGGGTTGATTAATGTTGGTCAACCAATTAAGATGAAAAATTTAGGTGTACTTCCTAGCCAACCTAAGTGGGATTTTTGCTAGGTTAGGTGGGATTTGGGTGGGGGAAATTGGGTTCCTAATTGGGCTAGGTCTAGGGTTGATTAGGTTAGAGCTTAATTAGGAAATTAGCTCAGCCTCCTTACATAAGTGAGTTCAACCTTGATTATATGAGGCTCTAACTTACTCCAAACTTGGTACCTATGCATAGTCAAATAAAGACATCAAGGCACTGGATATAGATAAGAGAAAAATTGCATACAAACCCAAAAGAATGTAATATTTACAAAATGCAGCTAAATGACTAACATAACCTAACTAAATGTTGTGTGGCCTAATTCACCCTCAAACTGCATTAGCTGGCATAATTAATGTTAATAAATACAAAAATATCATATACCCATAGGTGTCTTGCCGACGTGTCTAGTGGTAGGAACTTCCTATTTAAGGATGAGGCTAGTGCCTTTGAGTTGTTCAAAGCCTTAGCTGAAAACTCTTTCAATGCAACCTCGATGAACCAATTTCAGAGACCTAGCTAGCACCGATTACGCATCCATGAGGTCTAGGCTAATATGGAGATTATCATCAAGAAGCTAGATAAGGTGGATCTATTGGATAAGAAACTTAACGAGCTTATCCGTTCTCGTCCAGCAGGATTAGGTTTGCTCCTCACTTTGCTTCCTCTGCTTCCTCCCAAGCTCATTCTACTCATACTTGTCTGCTTGTTTAGGAGGCTTTTGTTCCCCCTTCTCCTTCTATCTCTTCACGAACCTCTACCTATCAGAAGCTCGTAAACAATCTAGATCTAGTACTAGTAGACCAAGGTTACGCACATCCTGATGATTTGAGTGCGTATTCCTTTGATGATTCTGCATCTCAGGCATCTTCGACCTACGAAGATGTCAATACTATCCAAGATTATGGACGTAATAACCCATATTCTGAAGCGTACAACCCTGGTTAATGCCAACATCCTAACTTCTCTTGGGTTGGAAACTCACAAAGACCCCATCCTGCTCCATAGCATCAATCCAAATCATACGAGAATGTGGCCCCTACATATCCTAGGTGACAACCATTCCCATTGATCGGGTCACCACGATTAGTAAAAACAAACGTCATCGTTGCTTGTGGCTTCTGGCGGCTTGATTGAAAAGTTAAAAAGAATATATTGAAACCATTGAACCACATATAGTGCGAGAAATGGGTCGTCCACTAGGAAGCATCAAACAAAACCGAAATTCATTCCATATAATCCAAAATTAGTGTACTCATTGCATCAAATAAGAGATTGAAACTAATATTAACGGAAAATAATGACAAGAAACGAACGCAAACAGTAGGGTGGAGTCATAGACTCACGCGAAGCTCCGAGAGCGCTCGCTCGTCTCGATGGTGGCTTAGCGGCGTGGAAGTCTCGCGGTTGCGAGAAAACATGCGTAGAGGTACTGGACCGCACGCGTACAAGCTGCTGGAGGCGAAGCTAGCCCCGTGCGTACGGTTGCGCGCGGTGGTAACGGGCAGAGCTGCATCGAAGAGGCGGTGCCACGTCCAAGCTCTGCGCGAGGAGTGTTAGAGGTGGTGATGTCCAAGCACGCGAGCACCACTCTCCTGTTCTGTCACAACGAGGAGGTGGTGGATGTGGTGTCGCACGTGGGGGAGCAAGTCAGCGCGATGGTGCTGGCAGCGATGAGGAGCGGAGCGCCTCAGCGCGAAAGGCAGCGGGGTCGTGAATGCAGCGGCTTGAGCAAGATGAAGGTGAGGAGGAGCTGAGGGCAACGCAGCCACCAAGGGCCTGCGCGCCCTCGATGGAGAAGATGGGGCCCGATGTAAGGGCCTGCGGGTGTGGGTGCGATGGTGGTCTTCCCCCTGCCGGTGGCTGTTGGAAATGGAATGGAGAAGGCGAGGAGGAGGTGCAGCGACTAGGGCCTGCGCCCCTCCACCCCTCGCGACCCCTCCTGATCGGGGAATGCCTCCCATGCTGCTGTCGCCACTGGAGAAAAGGGCGGGGCCTCTGCGATGCTTTCTTGGTCCGTTGTGGATGCAGCCAGCATAGCCAATCGTGGTCTGCTGATGTGTGCATTGGGTGTACGTGGTCTCGCGCTGGGCAGTGTGTGCGATGGATTGGTAGGGCATGGTCGATGGAGGGAGTCCTCAACAGGGTGAGACGTGGATGGGTATTGGGTGTGTTGCGTGTTCTCTGTAGAGCCTCTGTGCATGAGTCACTGGTCGATCGGGTGCGTGCGTTTGCTGTGGAATGGGTTGGTTGCATGACGTTGGGAACGCAAGATGCGTAGGGATAAATGGTTGGCTGCTTTGAGTACAGAATGAGTGAGGGGGGTTACAAGTGTTTCTGCATGGCTGGGATTTAGGAAAATGAACGAGAGGGTTATGTTCAGTGGTTTTGGTGGCCATTATAAATATAAAATGCAAGAGGATTCGTACCATCCTAATTTCCAATGTATGAAATTATTTTACAATTAAATGTAAGGTCTAAAGTATACTGGATGCATATACGAATAGGTTTAAGTTTACAAATAATCTAACTCAGTGGATTCATGCTTAAATTTTGTTAATCCCAAGCAAAATAGTGTGATCATGAGAACAATCCTCTAAGTTAAAGTACATAAGTCAAGGTACCTTAGTCTAATCCTAACCCTCAAAAAAGAAGCTCAAAATCTCATACTCTAGACTCAAAAGTACCAGAGTACTAACCAAGATACACACTTCCTTTATCTCATTAGATTCCAATTGGTCGCTGTTTTGAGTCGCCAATAGAGGTTTCTTCGACCCGCAAGCCTACCCAAGAGTTTGTTGACCTGAGAGGTTAAAGCATCCGTGCCTATGTGCAATTAGTCTTGATTTAGCTTGCAAAGTGTATTAAAGAGAGAGAGAAGTATGTTATTGTGATTTTTCATTTTGTAATTTTTTTGTAATCCCTCTGAGTCCAACCTCGGATTGGCACTCAACACAATCTATATCAAATTCCTCGTTCCCATCACTAATCCTCAAAGTGTCCCTAGAATCAACACTTCATGATAGTACCGCCTATGGCAACCCTAAGAACCTTGGAAATTGACACTTTGTGATAGTGTTGCCCATGGAATTCTTTAGCGAATCCAAGTTCTGACAATCGATAATTTGTGATAATGTCTCCTATGATAATTGAATCGCACGATGCGCTTATATGCCCCTAGTAGGATATTTAAATATCCTAGGAGACAAGCACCGAGAGGGTAACATGTTATCATTGCATCCTCGAGGGAAGTATATACTCCTCTCATGCAGCAGGAACTCTTCCAATCAACTTGTGTTTTCAAACATCTCCTAAGTCAAAACCTTTAGGGATCCATTTTCTTGAAGGAAAAATTTTGGTGGTTTTGTCTTTATTAAGCGCACTGAATCAAACTAGTGTGTGTGGGGGGGGGTGGATGCTTAAGTTACCAAAAATCCGTAAATCCAAGGGCATGCATGAGAGTTAGATACTCCCTAAGCCTTTGACTCAAAACACTATCCTCCCAACCTCTTCAAGGACTAGGAAAACAATCTTAATATTAGCAAGTACTCTAGTTTTTAAGCTTATTTTAGGCCCAAAGAGTCTAGACCTAAGACTCATCCCAAATCCTTTAAAGACCAAAGACTATAAGGCTTATCTCATCATCCTTTCCTAGCCTAGATTATGTCCTCATTTACACATTATTAATTGCTTTCTTTTCTTTTTAATACCATTTTTAATTTAATAATAATAATTTTTATTTTTCTCAAAAAGTAGGAAAATGAGTGCATGTTAAAATAAACAATTCAAGTTTTACAACCACCAATGCCTAAAATGTATAATGTCATTGTGCAAAAAGGAAAGATATTAACTGAGGTAGAGTTAGAATTGCCTCCTAACAAACATTGCATTTTCTGTTAATAGCTAGATAGGCAGTGGGCTTGTAAGTCAGGTTCTAATAAAAGAGAGCTAAGCCCTAAAAATGTGGATAACAGACTGAGCCTAAAAAATAGGTAGCCCTGAATGTTAGCGAGCTGATGATGAAGTGTGATCCCAAATGCTCGCCAAAAGTCGTGAAAGCAAGGAACCTCGTGGCTACCTGAAGAGGTCTAAGAAGTAAGGCATGACAAACGACCTCTTGACGGTTACTTAATGGAGGAAAACAAGGACCGTCCAAAGCTAGAAGGTTTCTAAAGATTTATTCCATTTTAATTCAAACCCTTAAATTACACAATCATAAGTAAAAGCATCGATCCAAACTTACCATTCCACCTTGGGATGTACTAGCTTGATATTTTTCCTAGAGAGAATGAACTTGAGCAAATATTTGAGCCAAGAATTGATTAAAGAGTCTTAGGTGTGCTTAGGTGGTTGGGGGATAGTAATTAAGTTTGACAAGGGCTTTGTTTGGTTCAAACTTATTCTTAACAACCCTTCGTCTTTATTAGCTTCACTCTCAACCAATTTCATTGTTTCTTCCAACTGCTCCTCCTCAGTGGTTGAGTCTAAACATAAAATTCATTATCTCATTGTCACAGGTTTACTCATGATCAAAATGATTTGATAGCAGTTGGGGGGAAGAAACTAACTTATATGAATCAATATCAGAACTGCAATCATCACCAGGTTCTTTTTCTTCATTTAAATCTTCTCCAGGTTGTATATGCGACTCATCATCATCAACATAAGTTGCTTCCTCGCTCTCTATTGTTTCAAGAGGACAATCCTCAAAACTCAAAGCAAAGAGGAATATTAATTCCTTGACCTACTCAGGGGGTAAATCTTCAAATAATACATAATCTTCCCGAGAGTTACTCCAAATCCTAAGTCCTGCTTCCTTAATTATGTCATCGTCCTCTTCTAAATTCAACTCCAGATTCACTTGGGGTGGTGATTTATCAACAATTTCATCATTCATGTCATACTCAAGGAAATCCACCTGGGGTGATAGGTTTTCAGATATAGTGGATGTCTCCTTAGATAGATGTAAATCCAATGCAGGTTCCCTAAGGGTGGGTTTGGGGTTGGACTCAGTAAAGGTGGGATTAGGTGCCACCTATTAATCAGTAAGGGAACTGGGAATAATAAATTGAGTACAACCCTACCCATTAGTGGTGAAGCAGATGCTATTGTCAGGGTTAAGGTCTTCCAAGAGTACCATCTTCCCCTTTGTTTGACTCTAATAAAACTCAGGTGGATAATCAATATGACCATCCTCATCTTCTAGTGGCTAAGTCTCATGAGTGGAGTTTACATGATAGCTAGTCAAAATTTATTCCCTATTTCCATATATTTCTTCAAAGTTGTGTTGGAGATTGGGGGTATAAAGGGAGGGTTCAGGCTCAATTGTGGGAGGGTAACTATGTTGGCTAATTTCGTCATTAAGTTTTTCATATTATTCCTTAAAAGCTCTCCAATAGATTCCATCATTTTCATTTGTTTTTTTTACATTTTTAACATAAAAGTGGAGATACTACTATCAACTCGAGGAGGATAATCAAATTTAGCCTCTGTAAAGACCCGTTCTGTCCTGAGTCTTTTAAGACGTCTGGACTGTCGACCAGACATCTGATCAAATGTCTGGACCTCTTCCCAGACGTCTGGAAATTGAATTTTTTTGTATGAGCTTCGCGTCTGTATGCGGCTGCGCACAGACAGTACCCTCCTCTCTCTTTCCCTCTTCCCTCCACCAAATACTAATGCACCTCTCTAAAACCCCTCTCCCCCTCTTCTTTCTTCCTCACTTCACCCAGCCAGCCACCTTCTTCTCTTCCTCTCCACCCCAACAAGAGGAGCTAGCGCGAGAGAGAGAGAGAGCAAGAGCGGCGACGAGGAGAGGCGGAGTGAGGAGAGGAGGAAGAGCCAAGCTCGTGAGCTCGTGGGAGCTCATCGAAGGACGCACAACCGGAGAAATGCATGTGGCAGTACGTCGGGGGACCGTCCCCGATACTGCTGCAACCGAAGCTGCAGGCGAGGAGGCGGGCCACGGCTGCGCGCAACGAGGGAGAGCAAGAAGAGGTTCTAGTTCTGGGATTTTCCCAGAATCAGATGTCTGGCATGACATCCAGACGACGAGGCAGACGTCTGGTGACTACACCGGACGTCTGAAAGCAAATCTTCACAAAGGTACGTTTCCTTTTGCGGATACGGCCATGCAGGCCGCTCCACAGCTACGTTTTGCATGGCTTATTGTAGGAGATTTGCTGTCACATGCAGGGATTGCTTTGGGAAGGCGTGGGACACGCCCTCCCACGCGTTTCGGACGTCTAGATAGCTTACCAGATAACTAGAAGCACTCCCAAACGTCTAAGAGAGAGGTCGGACGTCTGGAGCTGGGTCCAAACGGTCAGGAGGATGTTCTGGATGTCTGAGGCTGACGCAGAACCTCAGGTGAGTTCCTGTCTACTTTTAAAACGTCTGGACCTTATAACAGACGTCTAATTTTGGTCTGTAACCCTATTTTTGACCTATTTAGGGTCCGTTTAAGGTCCGCTTTACGCAAACAAGATATCGGTATTTTCCTTATGAGTTCCTCTACTTGTTAGTAGGTTTTCTATACTGTTTTGAATGTTCCATTGTGATTGTTCCTTGTTATAGGATTTCGTTCCGTTGCGAGTTCGGGGCTTGCTGAGGCACATAAGCCTGTCATTCGAGCCCCTAATACTCCTGGGTTGTCCGGTAGAGTGATTTTCCCTAAGATAATTATAAACCTGAATGCATATATAGATTGAATAACTAGAACCTATGATATGGCATGAATTCTAGGACGAGAAGTTACTTGAAATGTCTGTATGTGTGTTTGGATTGTAGTCTTGAATGAATAAATAGAAATGATAACTGGCTGTTAATGAACAAGAGCTGTCTGTGAAATATGAAATACCTGTGCTAGCTAAATAGTTACATGAGACATTACCTGTTATATACGTTAAATGATAGAAATACGAGCTGCTTGTGGGATATGAAATGCCTGTGCTAGTTGACCTGTTACCTGTGACATTCCTTGTTGTATCTGTTAAATTGTGAAAATACGAGCTGTATTGTGTATAATACAAGAATAAATTTGTGAATGATGAAACCTAGTATAGAATAGTATGTGAATATAAACACGAACCTTACGGAGAATTAGAAGTAGAGTTCCTGTGGATGAATGGAAGGGTCTGGAAATGTGAATGGGAAATGTGGTAACCCTTGAGTACGTGGTACCAAGGGGGAGCGACTATTCCCTTTTTAGTGTAGAGCGGAGCTAGTCGCCCTTGGGTTGGGACCTGGGGCTAGGAATGGCCACTCTACACCGACTCCTGTTGGCCCTTACGTACACAGTACCGAGGAGAGCTATTAGTGTGGGGAGGGAGCTAGCCACCCCACGGGACCTAGGGTTCAACTAGCCACCCTACACCAACTTGTTAGGGCCACTGCGCAAACCAAGGAAGTCAGATGAGGGTGCGCGGACTGTGGAGGGACGAGACCTCTATTTGGTTCTGAAGGGCTAGACTCCTGTTACTGAGAGGGTTAGGCCCTATACTGTTCCGTGCTGTACTTTGAGCGTACCCATTAGTGGAAACAACTAACCGAGTACCGGTGCGGGGTAGCTACCTATGCTCTTATCACGCGTGCCGTAGTCACCGCTACGTCTGTCCGTGACCTTGGGGTGGTTTACTGGATGTAGGATCACCACGGTGGACTCTTCCGGCTAAGAGAGCACAACGTGCACCTTCTACTCTTCGGAAAATACCACAATCAAGATCGTTCCTACAAGGAACATTCGAGATCAAGAAAGAGATTTGAGAATATAAACCAATTGGTGAAAAGGAATAACGTGTGAAATAAAGTAAATAGAATAGCTAATTTACCTGTTAGCTTTTACTAGTTTAGTTAGTTGGTTGCCACTCTACTTAGCGCTCGCTAACTTTATTACTCATAACCCTTTTCAAGTCCAGGTATTGATCAGCCCGAGTTTCCGACTAGAGAGGGTGTTGGACCTAGTAGAGCTCAGTAGCAGTAGCATTCTTTTTGTAGTACTTTCTATTGTAGTGAGTTCAGACTTTTGTACCTTTACATTTTTGTACCTTTACGTTCATGTACCTTGTTACTATCTTATTGTTGTGGTGGTAATATGTACTGTAGCAGCTTTTCTTTTCTTACTGCTTGTACTCTTTTTACTGTTAATTACATAGTATAGTGAATGTTGGTTACTTTCCTGCTTTTTTGTTATTTCTTGTTGGACGACTGAGTCTTAGGATTAGTCAAGTCGGGTCGGTCTCGTGTCCAGTAGGGATTCGGGAACCGGATCGTAACAACCTCGTATATCCTAGGAGTTTCAATCCAAACTTGATAGGAAAAATCATGAAGGGTGGGTGGGTCAAGTGTATGCATTCTAACATGGATTCCGAGGATGGGAAATATCGCTCCTAGGCTCTGCTCATAATGATTGGGGGGTATCGGACCAGTACTCCAAAGATGAGAATAGGATTGACCCTATGAATTGTTATTGTATCCATCAAAGGATGGATAAGTTCAGGTCATGGGGTTATGATGTAAAGATGGGAAGTATTGGTTTTGAATGTTTGAAGGATAGGAGTAAGGGGGGTCCATCACTTTTAATTAATTGGTTTAAACTCTCTTAGGACTCAATCGAAACTAGATTAAATCTTAAAAACTTCCTAGGCAACTCTTACCAATGCAAATGCAAGCACAACGAGGCTCTATTATCAGTAGATTTTAGGTCTTTTTACTTTTGGTTCAAATTGGTGGCTAAGAAAGTTATGTAAACATTACAAGTCCTAGCAAACCTTCGCTTGTGCCTAAATACTTACTCGCAAGGGAAAGAAGTCTCAAATCGAACCTACTCACAAGAAACCAAAGTAACATGGTGAGATAGACTTGTTGATTTTCGACCAAGTTCTCTTGTGACACAAAGAAAAGAGGTAGAAATTTTCTAATGATCCTAAGGACTAGTTTGGTAAGAGGGATAACCCATCAAAATAGAGGTTAACTTTGTTTGATGGAAATGATATTTTAACTCGGGTTAAGAGGACTTAACCCGAGATAAATTATTATCGGGTTGATGTGGGATAAGCTTTTTTTGTTGATTATCCCATGTGTTTTCACAGGTTAACCTAAAAACTTTTCAAACAGTCACAAGTTAATCCACCAGGATAACCTTCATGACTTCTAAACAAAAATGGAGGATAACCTAACTGCAAAAAAGTTATTCCATGAAATCTATCCCTCCATCTAAACTAGCCCTAAGTGTGTTGTGCTTAGTATTTCAAGTGTACAACAAGCGTGTGTTTAAATTTTTGAAAATCTTACAATTTAAGCCTTTTAGCATGCACTTTTAAGTCACCAGTTTTTAAGTCTAACCTCTTTTAAGAGTCCTAATTTTCAATTATGTGACCACTTGATTAACCGATTCAATCCATGAGTGATCATAGAAATTATGTCCAAATATGCAATGCACGGCTAAAATAGACACAAGGGAAACGTCCCGCTTGGGGTTATACGGGGAATGTCCCGGAGATAGAATAGGTTTGATCTGAAAATCAGACTGACCCCTGTCGCTAAGTGATTTTTATCTTGCTGCATACTTTGAAACAGAGAACGCACCATACACCATTGGAAAGCTCATTTGAAGATCTATCATCATAAAATTCTCATGATTTTTAACACGCAAAAAGAGGGCCAAAAAAATCTGGAAAACTCTGTTAGCATCAACATGCAGAATCTGAAAATGTGGAATACACCGCCAATGTAAGAATATTATCTCACTTATACTCGAAGTTTGGCTACGAATGTCGACTGCGAGACAGCCAACATCAGCACCCACATTCAGTAGTCATTGCGGAATTTTTTGGGCACACAAATCAACCCAAACTCGGTCAATCAATGCGATGGGCAGACTGAACTGAAAATCAGAGCACACAACGGGGATTAAATGAATCACAATCGTGTTACACTTCCCCAGCAACGGCGCCACTGATCGGGTCACCGCGATTAGTAAAAACAAACGTCATGTGAGTGGTTCGTGGCGACACCATTCAGAAGTTAAAAAGAATATATTGAAATCATTCAACCACATATAGTGCGAGAAATGGGTCGTCCACTGGGAAGCATCAAACAAAACCGAAATTCATTGCATATATACAGAAATCAGTGTACTCATTGCTTCAAATAAGAGATTGAAACTAAGATTAAAGAAAAATAATGACGAGAAACGAACGCAAACAGCAGGGTGGAGTCGTAGACGCGGCAGAGCTGCATTGAAGAGGAGGCGCTACGTCCAAGCTCTGCGCCTGGAGAGCTAGGGGTGGCGATGTGCAAACAAGCGAGCACCACTCTCTCGTTCTATCACAACAAAGAGGTGGTGGCTGTGGTGTCGGGCGTGGGAGCAGGTCGTAGGTGCGGTGGTGCTGGCAGCGACGAGGAGCGAAGCGCCTCAGCGCGAGAGGCAGCGGGGTCGCGACTACAGGGACTTGAGTGAGATGAAGGCGAGGAGGAGCTGAGGGTGGCGCAGCCACCAAGGCCCTGCGCGCCATCGACGGAGAAGATCGGGCCCGATGTTTGGGCCTGCGGGTATGGGTGCTATGGTGGTCTCCCCCCCCTGCCGGTGGCTGTTGGAAAGAGAATGGAGAAGGCGAGGAGGAGGTGCAGTCACTAGGGCCTGCGCCCCTCCACCCCTTGCGACCCCTCCTGATCGGGGAATGCCTCGCATGCTGCTGTCGCCTCCAAAGAAAAGGGCAAGGCCTCCGCGATTCTCCGTTGGTCCCCTGTGCATGCAGCCAGCATAGCTAATCGTGGTCTGCTGATGTGTGCGTTGGGTGTGTGTGCTGTCTCGTACTGGGCAGTGAGTGCGATGGATTTGTAGGGCGTGGTCGATGTAGAGAGTGGTCTGCAGGGTGAGTAGATGGGTATTGGGTGTGTCGTGCGTTCTCCGTCAGAGCCTGCGAGCATGCGTTGGGGGTAGAACGAGTGCGTGAGTTTGCTATCGAATGGCTTGGTTGCATTGCATTGGGAATGCAAGATGTATGGGGATAAATGGTTGGGTGCGTTGAGTTGTGAATAAGTGAGCGGGTTACAAGTGTTTTTACATAGCTGGGATTTAGGAAAATGAAGCAGAGGGTTACGTTGAGTGGAGTATAGGTTTAGGTGGCAATTATAAGGTGGCCATATCTATTCCACCACATTTATTCCTACAAAAACATCCACTCGTAATTAGTTGTGTACATACAAATATAGAATGCAAGAGAATTCATACCATCTTAATTTTCAATGCATGTAATTATTTTACAATTAAATGCAAGTTCTACGGTATATTAAATGCAAGTACTAACAGGTTTAGGTTTACAAATTATCTACTACAATGGAGTCATCACATGTTACACCAACCAACTCAGTTAGCTTATAACCAACCAGTGCCCGATGTTGCTCCTTGTAATGTTCTAAAATATAGATCCTAAGCCATTTCAATGTGGTTTGGATCACTTTGAACTTGTAAGCATAGTCACGGTTCCATGCACGTATAAGCATCTCTTGAAATTGTCAAAAATGCATATTTCGAGTTAACCCCTAGTCAAACTACACCAAAAGGGTTCTATGATGATTCCGTTGAATTTCTCTTGTCGTAAGCTTTTCAACGATACTTGTTTCGCACGAATGCGAGGTGTATAGCTCAAGTTATGACCAAAATAAGTTGAAAAGGACCTAAATGTAAAGTAAACCCAACCTAAGGGGTATTTTTGGTATTTCATCCCACTATTCTTAACTCTAAACCTAACTTAGGTTTATAAATAAACCCTCTTGGGTCATCATTAATCCCTAGATCCTCCAAAACCTAAGAGAAAGAGAGAGGCAAGGGTTTAAGATTTCATTTAGAAACCTTAGTTAAAGTTTTGGAGGGACCTTTCTACGATAACATAAAGCGTGAGTGTTAGTTACTTGAAATCGGGTTTTAAATCGTTGCATTGCAGTATAGTCGAAATCTTGCGAAAAATAAATAAAATTTATACTCGAAAAGTCCGAGGTTGTTCGTTGGGAGCAAGTAGGAATTTTATTCTCAAGATTGTAATTTTAAATAATAGAGATAAAAGATTATGATCAGAAATTGATTCAGAATAATGTAGCAATAATATCAAGTGTCAAACTGCAAAAAGAATGGAGTAAAATGGTGATTTGAATCACCAATTACTCCCTACAATAATAGCAAGTGGACTCAATAACTATATAGAAATAAACCCAAATCAGACATATGATTTAATGATCAGACGTCTTAAACGTCTAGATGAACAGTAATCTCTTTTCTTCTTCTACAGCTGCTTTCCTTCTTCACAGATCCTTCTACTTCTCTTCTTCGGCTCTGTCTTCTTTCTTCTTCTTCTTTTCTTCTTCTTAGACTCTTCCTCTTATCTTCTTCTTTCTGTACTCTTTTCCTTCTCTTCCTTCTCTGCTTCTCTTCTTCATGCAGAGGGGCAAAGGGTCTCAATTTTGGCTAAGTGTTTAGCCAACTTCTCCAGAGAGCAAAAACCCCCCTAACCCCCGCACGCTCTCTCTCTTTCTCTCCTTGGGTCACGCTCTCCCAAAGCCTTCAACAGTACCGGGTATACAGGTAATTGGACCTAGAGCGCACCCGGGTCCAGGCTCACCGGTAGTGGGTGGTGAGCGAGGAGTGGATAGCGTAGGCAGGTAGTCGGGTTTGCACCAGGTCCGCAGGGGTTGTGTCGCAGACGAGGCACGTGAGGGGTGTGAGGGACCTCACCCCTTGTGTCTGAGGCGATAAGCCCTAGGCACAAATTCAATGTATGCAGCCTACCCTACTCCAAAACCCATGATGTGGGACTATCCATCCCCCGTTCCTCGCACACACAGCCATAGTGAAGATGGCTCGAATTGTGTCACGGTTGTGTTGCTTCCTTCCAATTGAGAACCCGGGAACCTGCAACTGCTGAATCTACACCGTCTGAGCGTGTCGCCTAGAGCTGTAGGTGAAGAACAAGCTTTGAAGCTTGCTGCGGAGCTGTGCATCAATGGCAGAGGGGGTCTGGTACCCAAAAACAACAATAAGGCCTTTCGGCCATGTTAGAGAGCTCAGGAACGATTGCTGGAGCACGACAAGTTCAATGGTGGTGGTTGCGTGATGTGTGTGTGTGTGATGAGTGCTGTCGGATGCAGAAAATGAAGGTTGAGGTAGGTGTGTTCGGTGGAGAATTTGGGCAAGTAATCCCCTCAATTTCTTGAGGGGTTTTACTCTCGTGGATACGACGGAGGTGTGGGAGTTGGTAGCAGCTCGTTTGGGCTCGTGTAATGGCTGCTACGTCTTGCCGGAGGTCTGTCAGCGAGTTGGAAGATGGAGTCACGGAGGGCATTGGCAGGTGTTAAGACCCGTGTTATTAAGCTCTTTTAAGACGTCCGTACTTTAGGTCAAACGTCTGGTAAGACGACTGGACTGAGGATCAGACGTCTTGTAACACGTCTGGACTCATTCCCAGACATCTGAAAATCAAAATTTTCATGTACGAGCTCGCGCCTACACGCGTGCTGTGCACAGACAGTACACATCCCTTATTTCTTCTCCTTCTCTCTCCTTCCGCCTGACGAAAACCCTAACCCCACACCCTTATATAAACCCCCTCCTCTCCCTCACACCACCCCCACTTCCAGCCACTTCCCTCATTCCACCAGCGAAAGCAGCAGAGCGATGAACGGCAGAGAGGAGCGACATGAGAGGAGAGGAGGAGCAGCGTGAGAAGGAGAGGAGAGAAGGCTTGCGAGCTCGCGTGGGAGCTCGTCGGTGAGCCCACGGCCGGTCGGCGTGTGCGTAAGGAGGAGGAGTGCGTCGGGGAGATCCTCCCTGACATGGTGCAGACGTTTGGAGGTGGTGCCAGACATCTGAGGAGGAGGCTTCGTGAACGTAAGTCTCCTTTGCGGATACGGCCATGCAGACCGCTCCGCCGAGATAGTGTTCCTGGCCTTTTTGAGAAGATTTCAGTTGATTCGCGCAGGAGTTGCTTCGGGAAGGCGTGGGACACACCCTCCCACACACTTCAGACATCTAGGCGAGGCACCAGACGACGGGAAGCGTTTCCAGATGTCCGGAGAGGTGGTCGGACATCTAGAACTGGGTCCAGACGGTCCATCAGAGTTCCTGGACATTTGAGGAGTAGCGCAAGACTTGAGGTATGGCTCTGGACTCTTTTAAGACGTTTGGAAGTTGTTCCAGACATCTGATTTGAGTTAGAATCACTGTTTTTTGTTGGTGCTAGAGCACCACGATCATTTGTTTTGATGATAACAAAACACGTGTCATTTAATATTTGCGCTTTGAGTCCTAGATTTTAGGTCAATCGCAAATGGATACGAGATTAGACGGAGTTCGAGCTCGCATCCAAGATGGATTGGAGGAGCTCGATGGAAAGCAGAAGAGATCCGCAAGGAGCGATAGATTGAAGATGGAAGGACAAGAAGAATAGGATAGAATTCTTTTTATTCCTTTCATGTACTTTTGTCGTTATTTTCTTGCTCTTTATTTCCTTAGAAAATTATGTTAAAGAGCCTCAAAGTACCCTAACAGTAGTCCTAGGAACACCCGCACAACCCTAGGATACTTAGGTTTTCTGTAAAGAACTTAGAAAACCAATATAGGGTTCAAACAGAGTTTCCAGACGTCTAATTCCAAAATCAGACGTCTGATAAAGTGTTTTAAGACGTCTGACTGTTGATTCAGACGTCTGATAACATTTAGGCTGGACATAGTTAGTTCTGTCTGATGAAATCAGACGTCCAGACCTTAGACCAGACGTCTGATGACTTTGCCAGACGTCCAATTAGTGAACCGTTGGCTGGCTTAATAAACACTCAAGGATATGACCGTTAAAGCCTTATCAGACGTCCTTAGGCCTTTCCAGACGTCTGATAATTGACCGTTTTACCTCGGTTGACCCAAAATCTCTTCTCAGAGATTTTCTAGCCGTTGCAACGTTTGGAAATCCATTCCCACAGAAAAAGTAGGTTTCCAGACATCCAGACATAGTGCCAAACATCCTATATGTCGTCTGATGGACTTGCACTAGAACCCTGTTTAGATCTGATTCAAGTCAGGAAGAGACCCGCCCAAAATCAGACGTCTGACCTTGAAATCAGACGTCTTAAAGTGAACTTCCAGACGTCTGATGATAGAATTAGACGTCTGATAAGCCTGTCAGATCAATGATTGTTCCTGATTTCAGGCTGATTCTCTTGGGCTTTGTTCCCAACGGCTATAGAACCTTTCCTAAGCCTTCCAAAGCCTTCCTAAGGCCTCTATAAATAGAGGGGAACCTTTGCAACACAAATACACGAAGAAACACCAAGAAACACCAAGACACATCTTGCAATACACTTTCAAACCATTTTGTGTCTCTCTTGCTCTCTAAGCGCTAGTTCCATTCATCTTGAGAGCATCAAGCTTCGCGCACCCGCTCTCCAGCCGTAGTTCACGAGAGCGAAGTTGCGCCGTCGCGTGGCTCACACACCGCGTCATCAACTCGACGCACTCCTTGCAAAGGGGAGTTTCCTAATTCCTATAGAAGCTAGGTTTAAAATTACTTTGTTGGCTCTATAGGATTACTTGTTTATTTTATCTTTGTTATTTGGTTGGGTATTCGCTTTGCGAATTACCGTCTCCTTCGCGAGACAAAATCCTTCTCGTGGAGAGAAGGGGTTGAGGTACGCTACCCTCATTTAAGTAGCGTGGTTGTATTGAGGTTGAATCACCCTCGTTTAAAGTGATTCGGTTTAGTGGATTTTGATCAACTTGGTTGATCGGAAAATCCTAACTCGAGAGGGTTAGGTGGTGGTTTTCACCTGTTTAGGGTCCGTTTGAGGTCTGATTTCCGCAATTAAGATACCGATGTTTCCCGAATGTTTTCCCCTACTTGTTGGAATACCTTCTATACTATTCTGAGTATTTTCTTGTGATTGATCCTTGTGATAGGTCTTGTTTCCGTTACGGGTTCGAGGCTTGCTAAAGCACGTGAGCCTACCGTTCAAGCCCTCATTACTCCTGGGTTTACTGGTAGAGTGGCTTCCCCTTAATTTAATTACAACCTAATTACATGTGTGGAATGAATGATTAGAACCTAGGATATGGCATGAATCCTAGGATTGGAAATACTGGATTATCTGTATTGAATGAATGAATTGCAATCTTGAATGAGTAGATAAAATGATAACAATTGCCTGTAAATGGATAACAGTTGCCTGCAAAATATATAGTATTTGTGTTAGTTAACTGTTGAATGTAACCTTTCTGTCATACCCGGGGAATGACGTAATATGAGTTGCATGTATATAATTTGGAAATGGAAAGGTGAATGTTGGAAACACGAGCTATCTGTGAATAAACTAAATATGAAATAAAGTTACAAATTGCATGTGTACAACCAGATAATGGAAATAGAAATGATGAAACCTAGTATGGCTTGGCCTGAGAAATATGAGCATGAACCATACGGGAAATTAGGAGTAGAGCTCCAGGAAATAAATGGAATGGAACTGGAAATGTGAGTGGGGAAGTGAGCTGGCCCTTCAATATGGAGTACCAAGGAGAGAGATTGTCCTCCCTGTTTAGTGTAGAGCAGAGCTAGCCACCCTTGGATTGGGACCTGGGGTTAGGATTGGCCACTCTGTATGGACTTCTTGGACCTCGCGTACACAGTACTGGGGAGAGCTACTAGTGTAAGGAGAGAGCTAGCCACCCCACGGGGCCTGGGGTTTAGCTAGCCGCCTTACACCGACTTGTTAGGCCCACTAGGCAAACCAGGGTAGTTAGGCGAGGGTGCGCGGACTGTGGAGGGACGAGACTCCTGTTTGGTTCTTAGGGGCTAGACCCCTGTTACTGAGAGGGCTATGCCCTATATTGGTTCCATGCTGTGCTTTAGGCGCACCTGCTAACAGAAACGACTGACCGTGTGCTAGTGCGGGGTAGCTACCCGTGCGCTTATCGCGTGTGCCGTAGTCACCGTTATGTCTGTCCATGACCTTGGGGTGGTTGACTGGGTATAGGACCACCACGGGGGACTCTCCCGGCCAGGAGAGCGCCACGTGCAACTTCTACTCTTCAGAAAAGACTACAATCAAGATCGTTCCCACAAGGAACATTCGAGATCAAGAAAGAGACCTGATAATTAAACCAAGTGGTGAAAGAAAGAATAACTAGTTAAAGAAAGAAAGAAATTGGAAAACAACAGCTACCTGTCCACCTTTACTGCTTTAGTAGTTGGTTGCCACTCTACTCAGCATTCGCTGATGTTTTGTACTCATAACCCTTTACAGGTCCAGGTGTTGAGCAGTCAGAGCCTACGGCTGCAGAGGGTGCTAGGCCTAGTAGAGTCCAGTAGTTGTAGTTCTTTGTATTCATTTGTAGTAGTGAGTAGCTTCTTGTACCTTTAAATTCTGTACTCTTTCATTCTGCACATTATATTCCTATACCCGTTTACTTTTCTACTGTTGTGGTGGTGTGTACTGTAGTAGTTTTACTTCTTTACTGCTGTACTTTTATTACTGTTAGTTGCTTAGCTTGGTGAATGTGGTTTACTTTACTGCTTTTTGGTTACTTTCTCGTTGGACAACTGGGTCTTGGGATCATTTGAGTCGGTCCGATCTCGTGTCCTGTGGGAATTCGGGAACCGGGTCGTAATAAGATGGTATCAGAGCAAGGTCGTCCCTAGAAGTGAACCAACTAGCTAGAAAATAACCAATTCACGTGCTTGTAACTAGAGTAACCACCACAACATACCTTTTGATATCTATTCTGAGGTTCTTTTGCTAAATGTTTGTTGGAATTGACATCTTCCTATTCTATGTTCGCGTCTCCTTGCAGGAGATGCTTCGATGCTGAGTCATTGAGGCAGGTTGCGGACGCGGTCGAGGTCGAGGTCGGAGGGGCGGACATGTTGAGCCTGACATCTCAGTGGACCAGCCACTACTTCCGGGCGTTCAGGCCAAAGACCTCGCCCAGCTGATATGGGAGATCGTACGAGAGGAGCTCCACCCACCTCCACGAGCACCTCTCCCTGGGGCTGTGGAGGGGGAGTCCTCTGTGGGATCGCGAGACAAACATAGCGCTGGATGTGGGGGAGGGGGTGGCCCTCCACCGCCCCCACCGTCCTCTGACACTTCCGAGCACGAGCCCTCCTTGCCTGGAGGCGTACCAACTTCCCCACTTTAGCGCCACTATGAGCCTTACGGACAGTTTCGGAAGCTGAAGCCTCCTGCTTCAAGGGGGATGAGGACCCAACCGAGGCAGAGGACTGGCTCGAGCAGATCGAGAAGGTGTTTGACACCCTTCACCCCCTGCAAAGTGCTGCGTGGCCTTTGCCACGTACCAGCTGGAGAGGGTGGAACACAGGTGGTGGAGGGTAGTCAGAGGTCAGGAGAGGGCCGAGCCAACTTGGGACCAGTTTGTCACCCTCTTATGTGAGCAATACTTTCCCCAGACGTGACAGGATCAGAGGAGGCGGGAGTTCCACACTCTCCGCCAGGGGACGATGATTGTGAGCGCGTACCGCATGCATTTTCTAGAGCTGTCTCGTTTCGCCGCGATAGCTGTAGCTACTGAGGAGGAGCACTTGTGGAGGTTCACCGAGGGGCTCCGACCTGCTATTCGGGGGTATGTCAAACCCCTAAAGCTACCTACGTTCTCGAGGGTGGTGGAGGCAGCTATGACATATGAGGAGGCCAACCCGGCCGCACGTGACACTGACAGCGGACGAAAGAGGCCCTACTAGCCAGACTACTCACAAAGCAGCAAGAGAGGAGGCACATGGCACCTGCAGGAGAGCCGTCACGCTTTGTGGGGCCATTAGTGGCCTTTGTGGGCCCCCGACAGGGGCCAGTTGCCAGCACTGGACCCTCACCCAGCCGTCAGCAGGGACCTACCGAGGGCGGGAGTTGGGTTCCCCTTTACTACCAGTGTGGCTAGCCGGGCCACATCAAGAGGGACTACCCGTCTAGGGCTGGAGGTCAGCAGATGCTCCCCACGCTGAGCACTGGAGGACGATTAAGAGGCCGCGGTTCCCAGGCGCGTGGGGGAGGATAGTAGTCGTAGGGAGGGTATCGGCCAGCGGCTACCCGTCCGACGAAGAGTGTGGCTGCTTCGTCTGCACCTAGAGCTGAGAGGCGTATTAACGCCTTGACACACAGAGACGCCAGAGCTTCAGGTTCAGTGGTGGTAGGTATGGTTACAGTTTCCGGTAGACTAGTTTACACACTTTTTGATTCCGGCACCACACACTCGTTTGTTGCTGTTAGTTTTGCTATCAGTTTGGGGCATGACCTTTTGGAGAAGGGCTTTGTAAGGCCCAATGCGTCTCCATGGGGAGCCCCAGTATTGTTTATGAAGAAGAAGGATAGTACCCTACGCCTTTGTGTGGACTACAGACAGCTGAATAGGGTTACCATCAAGAACAGGTATCTGCTGCTGAGGATTGACGACTTGTTTGACCAGTTGCGAGGTGCCACGGTCTTCTCCAAGATAGACTTGAGGTCTGGCTACCACCATTTGAGGATCAAGGAGACTGATGTCTCCAAGACAACTTTCCGCACCCGGTATGGACACTACGAGTTTTTGGTCATGCCGTTTGGGCTGACCAACGCCCCTACTGCTTTCATGGACTTGATGAACCGGGTGTTCAGACCATATCTGAATCAGTTCGTGGTGGTATTTATTAATGATGTGCTCATCTACTCTCGGGATCAGGCGCAACACAGACAATACTTGCGGATGGTTTTAGACACATTAAGACGACGTAGGTTGTACGCTAAATGCAGTAAGTATGAGTTCTGGTTGAGGGAGGTGACCTTTCTAGGTCATGTGATATCAGGGGATGGCTTGGAGGTGGATCCAGCCAAGGTTGAGGCAGTGCCTAGGTGGGAGAGACCATGTACAGTAACAGAGATCTGCAGTTTCTTGGGATTGGCAGGCTACTACTGGAGGTTTATCAGGGGTTTCTGATAACACCACTCAAGGGGGTAATAATTATGTTGAATATAGCCCATCTTTAGAATAAAAGGTACAACATAAGTATAATAGGAGCATTGCATGCATCATGTACCAAGATTGCTTATAAACTGTATTAATGGCCATTTGTGTAAGCATTTATCAAAGCAGGCCTCAGATGAGCAATCAGACCGCACAGATGGATTCAGAACGACGAACGGAGTCCAACGAACTCAAGATCGGCTAAATCCAACATCCGGAGCTACTACAATGGGCCCAAGAAGTTCTGACCGTTGATCTGGAAATCAACGGCCCAGATTGTGCCACGTCAGCCCATCCCCACCGCACGCATGCCTTCAGCCAACCAAGGAAAAATCTCGGTCGTCGATCTTCGATCGAACAACCGAGATCCGCGCGCCCGCCCGCGGTCGCTGCGACAAAAGCGCGGGCGTGGCGCAACGGTTAGCGCGCACGCCCGCATCCATGCGACGCGCGTTCGAGTCGCGCGGGGGAGGATTTTAAGGCGGGCGAAGGGCGCGGAGAAATTGGGCCACCCGATCATCAGCGGGAGTCCAGGATCTCACCACGCGGCGCGACCACAGCGCACGAGCGCCCACGCGCGCGCGCATGCCGGGTGGAGACGTGCGCGCGCCCGAGGCGCGATCTCAACGCGGGCAAGGAAGGCTCTCAGCCGTCCGATCTTCGATCGGACGGTTCTCGTTCAGCGGCCACGGATCGTGCGAGGAGAAGGAATGGGGCGGGAGGCTGACCGACGGTGAGAGGGCTACACCGACGCTTTTGGAAGCGGTTTTAGCGACGCTCTGGATGTCGCTAAAGCCCCTTCTTCTTTTAGGATGCCCCTAACTCTATTTAAACCCCCTCCAACCACCATTCAAGGCATTGACTCCCCCTTGCAACTACTCCACTCCTCTCTTAGCTAGCTTTAGGCACTCTTGTAATCGCCGGAGACGACGAGCCACCGACGGAGCCTCCACCGCCGTGGCTGCCTCGTCGCTCTCCACACACACTCTCTCTCTCTCTCCTAAGCTTTCCATTACTTTTGTTGAAGCATGTATTTAATGTTGTAAGTTATGAACTATGAATGCATGTTTAATGAAGTTATTTTCCGTTCAATTGCCATTTTAATTTCTGTTCAAGTTGCATGATCAAAACCAAGAGCTTTCTAACTCTAAACTCTCTCTATCTCTCTCTCGCTTTTCAAAACTGCATCTTTCGCAAGCAAAACTCCGCCTTTTCCGTGACAACAAGTGATAAACAAAAATCCGATTTCCACGCCTCCCTGAGACCGACACTCGGACTCACCTTCGTTTACTTCTTTTAAAACCGACGTATCAAGTGCGACTATAACGACACCTCTTAACACACACGCACAAAGACACGTCAATTTTTGGCGCCGTTGCCGGGGAGGCAACGGATTTGTTTTATCACCTCCATCCCACACTCATTCTCACATCGTCTAATGCCCTATTTTCCTTTTTACTTGATGGTTGCAGGAATTCGGCGCATGGACGGCGAAGCGATGCATTCCACAATGGTAGCAAGGGAGTAGGCGCCTCGAGGACCGATAGTAACCTGTCTCTCATTGTTTGCTTGCATGAAAAAGCTAAGAAATTGTAAAAACTGAAAAAAATTGGTGTGGTGTATGATTACTTGACCCACATCTTTAACACATCACCCCACAAAAAAAAATGTACACTCTAACATTCTGAATAAATTCTTAGAGTATTCTTTTCTTTTTCTTGAGTGGTATTTGCGAAGCCACCATGAATTGACCTGGGCCGCACCACTCAACCCTAAAACTGACTCATCTAATAGAAGCTGCATGATCATCAGGATGTGTACACTAGGGTTTTAGAGCCTCTACAAAAGAAAAGGAAATCTACTTTCACCAAGTTGTGTGCAGAACTTGACGTGCCCATTGAAACTTGTTTGAAAATATTAAGACACGTCAACCCTAAAAAGTACTAAAGTAAGGATGAAACACTAAAAGACACCACATCTTAACAAATCCTTGCTTGAAAACCATGTTTTACTAGAAGCACACACTTTGAAAGTGAAAAATTAAGAGGCACCACCCCAATCAACGCCTCATCACATCACCCTAAGAACAAGCACTATCCTAACCCTTTAAAACTGAGTAGACGTGCCCTAGGTAGGACTGAGTTAAGTCTCAAAAGGTGAGGTTTTGTTCACTAGGCACTTGACTTTCATTCCCTTGGTAGAATCTGGTGACTAGGCTGTGAGGCAGTGTCAAGCAACCGCGGTTGTGGGGTCTATGGAACCGGAGGCGCAAGCCAAAGGAAGAACCTTCCCTGCAATCCCCTCGTAATCAACCTGGCCAGATTAGCCTTGGGAAGGGGAGTCCAGTGCTTATGGACTTAATCACCTTTTGTGAGATTTCCAGGTCTCCTAAGGAATACACCATAAGGACTAGGCTTGTTTGCTTGGTTGAGTATACAACTCTCTCTCATCTGTTCCTCCCGCATCGCTCCATTTCTTCTAAACCATGGATTTCAATGCCTATCCATCTTACCCAAACTACCCCCAACAGGATTTGTATGCTAACCCAAGTGGACCATACCCACAGCCGACTTGGGCTAACCAACCACCAAGTTGGGGATACAACCTTGAATATGCCTCTTGGCCCAACTATGACCAAACCGCACCAACCTCTTATTGGAATACACCCAACATAGCCACCCAAGGGTACGATTCAAATCGTGGGGCTCCATATCTCGATTCTCCTCACTATGCCTCCACATTTAGGTCCGACCCGCTCTACTTTGATAGGACCTACACTTTAGGAGAACACCAAGAACCCTACCCTTCCCAGGATACTAACCAAGAAAGGTCATCTAAATTCAACAACCTTTCCTACTTGACCTTTGGATTAGAAGGAGTTCTAGACAAATGGAAATCAGAAAATGATCAGAAATCTAGGAAAGCCCAGGATCATCAACCTTTGATTTGCTTCCCTGATGAAGAATCTGACTGGGAGGAGAACTTAGAACCTCAACTATTCTGGAGTAGGACCAAACAGAAAATGGTTCCTCTTGAAGAACTGGACCCTGAACATGATAGAATAGAGGACCCACCCAAGAACCTAAACACCAGTGTGGGTTCTAATCCACAACCTCAACCATACTCTCTTAACTTGGATTCCAAGGAGGAAATCCAAAGGACACCAAATGACACAATGTCAATTCTTGATAACCTCCAGTTAGAACTACACAGACAGAATCAAGAATTGGTTAAAGGGCAACAAGCCATGATGGATTTGTTACAGCAATTGGGGGAAGAAGGCCAGAGAAAGCTGTTGCACACAACGTCATTCATGGAATTCATAAAGCAAGGACCTACCATGATCAATTGGACTACACCCAATCATCCTGATTTGGTTCAGTCCACCATTGATATCCCTCAGGAGTTGGACAGCTCAGTGGATAAGGACAGTAAGGATTCCTCGAAACATAATTTGGGGAGCATTGAGAACAAACATTAGGAGGAAACTAAGAATGTGAGGGGAGAGGCCTTGGAATCCGAATCTAATCGACCCAAGAGAAGCAATTCGGTGGGAGCAGCAGCCAACATCATAGATGGAGAATGGAGTTACAATTTCAAAGAAATTGATTATGAATTGAGTGGAACCCCCATCACAAATTTGGAGGAGGGTCGAGAGAAAGAATATGATCTAGAGGATGAAATTGACCCTACCTCTAATGCAACCGCAAACAGTGAATCTGATACAAAGGAGGTTGAAGAAAATATTCTTGAGATCAAGGACTTGGAGGGAATGAGCAATGAAACCATAGTTGCGGAAGAGATGGATTCGTCTTTGGTGAGAGGCCTCATGCTTGATTGTAGGGCTCATTATGAAACTCTGGACTTTATTATCTACCTGACCAGAATAAAGATCCCGCAACCTGAATGCACTAGAATTGATACACTTTCAATGGATTACAATTTTATGGGGACACAAGCTGAATATAAAACCTACATCTCTAGTGTCTGGCATGTCATATTTGGGGTGCGTTCGTCCACAACAACTTGTTTGCATGCCCACAGACTAAGAGAGGATCTGACACGGGCATGCATGATACAGAATTCCCGCCCCTTAGGAATGGGACTCCACCACAACCTTGTTCGCATCTGTGGACTTCTGAGTTTGGGTATGGTTGATTTTGTACAGATCTCCTTGACCCAAGCCATTCCTGTTTGTGCACCGCCCAGTTGGAGGCATTAAACTCAGTACTTCCTGGGAGGCAACCTAGAGGATTCAGACTGATCTGGTAGATTACGTCACTCAGGTACTATCTTTTTGAACCCTTTTGCATCCATGAATCTGCCAATGAGGACATTGCCCAACTTAAGCATGGAGGGATGGTAAATTGCATAATCCTGAGCTCAATTAATCAGTCTGAATGAATAAATTAATTTAATTTTAAAAAAAAATTCAATTTAGGAAGAAAACTTAGGCATTAGAAACTTGCCAATAGTGGAAAATAATACAGAAAGAACTTAAACACTTAGACTTTTCAGGCCTCCAGGCTTAATCAGCCCTGGTGTTCGTTAAAATATGGATTTAGCGGTGAATCCTTGCAACCTTAAGCTATTCTAATCCACCTACTAAATAAGGTAATAAGTATACGACTTATTAACTCACCCTCTAACTCAGAAAAACTTTGAGTCTAAGCATTTGCACACATTTTTACACAGACTCACTTCTTTGAGATTTTGACAGAAATTGGGTAGCTAATGAACTCGCTAGGGTGGTATGGCTGGCAAGTTGTTGTGGGTAACATCCCATTGGCAGGTTGTCCAGAACCCAGCCATAGGCCATTTCTTTTTCATTGCCTTTAGGTACATTTAAGAACAGGGAAGCCACCTACAAAAAAAAAAAAGAAGAAAAGAAAATAAACCACACTTCACCGCACAAGTATGGCTGGCAAGTGATCGTGGGTAACAGCCCATTGGTCGGTTGTCCAGAGCCCAGCTCAATAATTGCACAAAAAAGACCAAAACACCTAAGGAAGAAGCGGGGAAGTAGTACAAGCCAGGGAGATATACACTGGAAAATTCTTTGTGTTGACCCCAATTAAAACAAATGTAGGGAGAAAGTTACCAATCGAACAAATACACCTTCAGGCAAATTTGTTTCCTTTTCCGGTCACCTAGAGGCGTAGAAACTCGAAGTCTGTCTCAATTACCGTTAAGTGAGTCTATCACAACATTCACACCAAGATGCTTAGCACTTAGGGTTTTGACCGAGTTTTGGGTGGGTTAAGTAGCCGTAAGTTACCAACCCACACAGAATTCCGAAAAAAATTCTGAAAAAAAAATATATACATATGTGTAGTTATATACATTAAAGCAAGGATTCGGGCAATTCATATTTTGGCAGACACCCGGACTCCGCTTAGTCTTTGTAGATTAAGATCTGCGTATATTTCCTCTTATTGACAAGTAACGAAGTGCCTAAGCAATTACTTCTTGAATTCTGCAAGGGAATAAAGACCAGAATAAACCTTGCTAGGGACTAGCAAAGAGTAAGCATGGGGGTATGATAACACCACTCAAGGGGGGTAATAATTGTGTTGAATATAGCCCATCTTCAGAATAAAAGGCACAACATAAGTAGAATAGGAGCATTGCATGCATCATGTACCAAGATTGTTTATAAACTATATTAATGGCCATTTGTGTAAGCATTTATCAAAGCAGGCCTCAGATGAGCAATCAGACCACACAGATGGATTCAGAACGACGAACGGAGTCCAACGAACTCAAGATCGGCCAAATCCGACATCCGGAGCTCCTACAATGGGCCCAAGAAGTTATGACCGTTGATCTGGAGATCAACGACCCAGATTGTGCCACGTCAGCCCTTCCCCACCGCACGCACGCCTTCAGCCAACCAAGGTCAAATCTCGGTCGTCGATCTTTGATCGAACGACCGAGATCCGCGCGCCCGCCTGAGGTCGCCGCGACAAAAGCGCGGGCGTGGCGCAACGATTAGTGCTCACGCTTGCATCCATGCGACGCGCGTTCGAGCGGCACGGGGGGGATTTGAAGGCGGGCGAAGGGCGCGGAGAAATTGGGCCGCCCGATCAGCAGCGGGCGACCAGGATCTTGCCACGCGGCGCGACCACAGCACATGAGCGCCCACGCGCCCGCGTATGCCAGGCGGAGACGCGCGCGCACACGCGCGCCCGAGGCGCGATCTCAGCGCGGACGAGGAAGGCTCTCAGCCGTCCGATCTTCGATCGGACGGCTCTCATTCAGCGGTCACAGATCATGCGAGAAGGAACGGGGTGGGCAGCTGACCGGCGACGAGAGGGCTACACCGACGCTTTTGGAAGTAGTTTTAGCGATGCTCTGGATGTTGCTAAAGCCGCTTCTTCTTTTAGGAAGCCCCTAACTCTATTTTAAACCCCCTCCAACCACCATTCAAGGCATTGACTCCCCCTTGCAACTACTCCACTCCTCTCTTAGCTAGCTTTAGGCACTCTTGTAATCGCCGGAGACGACGAGCCGCAAACGGAGCCTCCTCCACCGCCGTGGCTGCCTCGTCGCTCTCCACTCTCTCTCTCTCTCTCTCCCTCTCCCCTAAGCTTTCCATTACTTTTGTTGAAGCATGTATTTAATGTTGTAAGTTATGAACTATGAATGCATGTTTAATGAAGTTATTTTCCATTCAATTGCCATTTTAATTTCTGTTTAAGTTGCATGATCAAAATCGAGAGCTTTCTAACTCTAAACTCTCTCTATCTCTATCTCTCTCTCGCTTTTCAAAACCGCATCTTTCGCAAGCAAAACTCTGCCTTTTCCGTGACAACAAGTGATAAACAAAAATCCGATTTCCACGCCTCCCTGAGACCGACACTCGGACTCACCTCCGTTTACTTCTTTTAAAACCGATGTATCAAGTGTGACTATAACGAAACCTCTTAACACACACGCACAAAGACACGTCAGTTTCTCACAGATTGCACGTCCTATGACACAACTGACTCAGAAGGACGTGCCCTTTTCTTGGACAGATGCTTGTGAGGCATGTTTTCAGGAGTTGAAGGAGAGGTTGACTTTGGCTCCCGTACTTTCCATTCTAGACAATAGTGGCGGGTTCGTTGTGTACACAGATGCCTCTTTGCAGGGGTTAGGGGTGTGCTCATGCAGCGGGGTCACGTTGTCGCTTACGCTTCGCGGCAACTGAAGCCCCGTGAGCATAGCTACCCTACCCATGACTTAGAGCTGGCAGCTGTCATCTTTGCACTGAAGACTTGGAGGCACTACCTGTACTATGAGATTTTTGAGATTTTCATAGATCATAAGAGGCTTAGGTACTTGTTTGATCAGAAGGAGCTTAACATGAGACAGAGACGTTGGTTAGAGCTCCTGAAAGACTATGACTGCAGCATTTCCTACCATCTGGGGAAGGCCAATGTGGTGGCTGATGCATTGAGCTGGAAGGCACCTGCCCACTTGGCCAGTTTACGGGCATAGAGTTGGAGACTCATGGAGGAGATGGGCAGTTGGCGACCACTAGAGTTACTAGGGCACTGTGGGGTAGTGACTGTGACATGACAGATGAGGCCAGAGCTGATAGATCGCATCATCATAGGACAGATGGCAGACCCGTACCTGCAGTCGTTGCATGATAGAGTACTATCAGGGGACTCTGGAGACTTCTCCTTTAGCGACGAGGTGCTACGCATGAGGGGACGTTTGTGCGTTCCCCGGGATGAGGAGCTGTTGAGAGAGCTCCTGACTGAGGCACACGGTTCTAGGTTCACCATACATCTCGGGAACACAAAGAAGTATCATGATCTAAGATGTGACTTTTGGTGGAGGGGAATGAAGTGGGATGTAGGTGAATTCGTACAATAGTGTTTGGTGTGCCAACAGGTGAAGGCCGAGCATCAGAGGCCTGCAGGGCCGTTGCAGCCACTTCCAGTGCCAGAGTGGAAGTGGGAGAGCATCACCATGGACTTGGTGGTGGGCTTGCCCATTACCCAGCGAGGACACGACGCGGTCTGGATGATTGTAGACAGATTGATGAAGACGGCACATTTCTTGCCGATCCGAGTCACTTTGGGACCAGCACAGTTGGCAAAGAGGTATATCTGCGACGTGGTACGTCTGCACAGAGTTTCGCAGGAGATTGTATCCGATCGGGATACCCATTTAATGTCCCAGTTTTGGGCTGAGTTTCAGCAGGCTTTGGGGACACGGTTGAGGTTCAATACGGCATACCACCCCCAGATGGATGGACAGTCGGAGCACACGATACAGACGCTTGAGGACATTTTGCGTGCCTATGTACTGGACCGGAGGGGCTCTTTGGAGGAGCACTTGCCCCTGGCGGAGTTTGCATATAATAATAGCTATCACTCGAGCATCAGCATGGCACCCTACGAGGCTCTGTACGGACGGAGGTGTGCTGCACCCTTGGGTTGGGTTGAGGTGGGGACCAAGTGGGAGGTTGGCCCCAGCCTGATCCGGTAGAGTTAGGAGGTGATTGAGTAGATTCACAGGCGACTCCGCATTGTCAGGAGCAGACAGAAGAGCTATACCGATCAGAAGCGTAGAGAGGTACAGTTTGAGGTTGGGGATCACATCTTCCTTCGCGTTTTGCCCATGAAGGGCCTGCAACGTTTTGGGGTGAAAGGGAAGCTTGCACCGAGGTTTGTGGGGCCCTTTGAGGTCCTGGAGCAGGTTGGACCCGTTGCTTACAGGCTTGCCCTTCCTCCCCAGCTTTCTGATGTGCACGACATGTTCCACGTGTCCAACCTCAGGAAGTACGTCGCTGATCCCAGTCACGTTCTGAGCAAGGAGAGCATCGAGGTGGGTGACGACCTGACCTACCTCGAGCGACCTGTGCAGATAGTAGACAGAGTCGTCCGGAGTTTGAGACGGAAGTAGGTACCCCTGGTGAAGGTCGTGTGGAGGAGCCAAAGGTACGAGGAGGCTACCTAGGAGCCTGAGGCGGCGATGCGAGAGCGGTACCCGGAGCTCCTTGAGTGTACGTCTTTTCGGACTGGCTTCGGTCCTCTTTGAGTTTGTTATGCATATGTTGTTCTTATTCCGTACCCTAGCTAGCTCAAGTTTCAGGGACGAAACTTCCTTTGAGTTTGTTATGATGTTAAGACCCGTGTTATTAAGCTCTTTTAAGACGTTCGTACTTTAGGTCAGACGTCTGGACTGAGGGTCAGGTGTCTTGTGACGTGCGGTTGTGCGTGTGTGTTAAGAAGTGTCGTTATAGTCGCACTTGCAACGCTGGTTTTAAAATAAGTAAACGGAGGTGAGTTCGAGTATTGGTCTCAGGGAGGCGTGAAAATCGGATTTTACTTATCACTTGTTGTCACGGAAAGTGCGGAGTTTTGCTTGCGAAAGGTGCAGTTTTGAAAAGTGAGAGAGAGATAGAGAGAGAGATTAGGGTTAGAGTGTTCCTTGTTTGATCATGAAACTTAAACATAAATTAAAGTAACAACTGAACAGAAAATAGCTTCATTAATCATGCACTTTTAGTTCATAGCTTACAACAATAAATACATGCTCGAACAAAAGTAATGGAAAGCTTAAAAGAGAGAGAGAGAGAGGATGGAGAGCGACGAGGCAGCCACGGCGGTGGAGGAGGCTCCGTCGATGGCTCGTCATCTCCGACGATTACAAGAGGGCCTAAAGCTAGCTAAGAGTGAGGTGGAGTAGTTGCAAGGGAAGTGAATGCCTTGAATGAGTGGTTGGAGGGGATTTAAATAGGGTTAAGGGCTTTCCAAAAGAAGAAGGGGCTTTAGCGACGTCCGAGATGTTGCTAAAACCACTCCAAAAGCGTCGGTGAAGCCCTCTAGCCCGCTGGTCAACCGCTCGCACTGTTCTTCTTCATGCTCGATCCACGGTCACTGCATGAGAGCCGTCCGATCGAAGATCAGATGGCTGAGATCTTCTCTTGGAGGCGCTCGAATGGCGCCTCAGGCGCACGTGTGCGCGGGCGTCATTGCCCGGCGTGCGCGCACGCGTTAGCGCTCGCGATCTGTGGGCACGTCGCATGGCGCAATCTCGGCCGCCCGCTACTGATCGAGCGGCCCAATTTCGCCGCGCGCATCCTTCTTCTTCGATTTCACGCACCGCGCGGCTCGAACCCACGTCGCGTGCGTGCGTGCTAATCGTTGCGCCACTCCAGCACTTTGTCGCGACGACTGCGGGCGGGCACGCGAGTCTCGGCAGTCCGATCGAAGATCGACGGCCGAGATTTAATCTCAGCTGAAGGGAGAGCAGCGTGCGATGGAGCGGGGTTGACGTGGCACGATGAGGGCTGTTGATCACCAGATCAACGGTCAGAACTTCTTGGGCCCATTGTAGGAGCTCTAGATGTCGGATTTGGCCGATCTTGGGTCCGTTGGACTCCATTCGTCATTCTGAATCAATCTGTGCTATCTGATTGCTCATCTGAGGCCTACTTTGACAAGTGCTTACACAAATGGCCATTAATATAGTTTTATAAGCAATGTTGGTACATGATGCATGCAATGCTCCCATTCTACGTATGTTGTGCCTTTTATTCTTAAGATAGGCCCTATTCAACATAATTATCACCCCCTTGTGCAGTGTTATCATACCCCCATGCTTACTCCTTGCTAGTCCCTAGCAAGGTTTATTCTAGCCTTTATTTTCCTTTAGAATTTAAGAAGTAATTGTTTAGACACTTCGTCACTTGTCAATAGGAGGAAATATACCAAGATCTTAATCTACAAAGACTAAGCAGCGCCCGGGTGTCTGCCAAAATACGAATCGCCCGAATCCTTGCTTTAATGTATATAACTATACATATGTATATGTATGTATATATATATATATATATATATATATTTTATAATTTTTTCAGAATTCAGTGTGGGTTGGTAACTTTTTACGGCTACCTAACCCACCCAAAACTCGATCAAAACCCTAAGTGCTAAGCTTCTTGGTGTGAAGGTTGTGATAGACTCACTTAACGATAATTTAGACAGACTTCGGGTTTCTATGCCCCTAGGTGACCAGAAGAGGAAATAAATTTGCCTGAAGGTGTATTTGTTCGATTGGTAGCTTTCTCCCTACATTTGTTTTAATTGGGGTCAACACAAGGATTTTTTCTGTGTATATCTCCCCGGCTTGTACTACTTCCCCGCTTCTTCCTTAAGCGTTTTGGTTCATTTTGTGCAGTTATTGAGCTGGGCTTTGGACAACCGACCAATGGGCTGTTACCCACGATCACTTGCTAGCCATACTTGTGCGGTAAAGTATGGTTTATTTTCTTTTCTTCTCCTTTTTTTTTTGTAGGTAGCTTCCCTGATCTCAAATGTACTTAGAGGCAATGAAGAAAAAATGGTCTGTGGCTGGGTTCTGGACAACCTGCCAATGGGCTGTTACCCACGACAACTTGCCAGCCATACCACCCTAGAGAGTTCATTAGTTACCCAATTTCTGTCAAAATCTCCGAGGAGTGAGTCTGTGCAAAAATGTGTGCAGATGCTTGGACTCAAATTTTTTCTGAGTTAGAGGGTGAGTTGATAAGTCGTATACTTATCACCTTATTTAGTAGGTGGATTAGAATGGCTTAGGGTTGCAAGGATTCGAAGCTAAATCCATATTTTAATGGACACCAGGGCTGATTAAGCCTAAAGGCCTGAAAAATCTAAGTGTTTAAGTTCTTTCTGTATTATTTCTCACTATTGACAAGTTTCTAATGCCTAAGTTTTCTTACTAAATTCAATTTTTTATTATTATTTTATTTGATTCAGACTGATTAAATGAGCTCAGGATTATGTAATTTATCACCCCCCCATGCTTAAGTTGGATAATGTCCTCATTGGAAAGTACATGGATGCATAAGGGTTCAAAAAGATAGTACTTGAGTGACGTAAAATACCATATCAGTCTGAATCCTCTGGGTTGATAGTACTTGAGTGACGTAAAATACCATATCAGTCTGAATCCTCTGGGTTGCCTCCCAGGAAGCGCTGAGTTTAACGCCTCCAGCTGGGTGGTGCTCCATGTC
Organism: Thalassia testudinum; assembly: GCA_037157565.1. NCBI lineage: Eukaryota > Viridiplantae > Streptophyta > Magnoliopsida > Alismatales > Hydrocharitaceae > Thalassia > Thalassia testudinum. Next base: position 41,017,024 of record JAZHRO010000015.1, on the reverse strand, counting down.
AGCCCTCAACGAGGGTGACACTCTCCTTTGGGGGAACCTGGGCCAAGAAATGCTTCAATCTTTAACCATTAACTGTAAAAGTGTGCCCAGTGTTAGGATCAACGATTTCAACCGCCCCATTAGAGTAGGGCTTAACCACCCGAAATGGTCCTGTCCATTTGGACCTGAGCTTTCCCGGGAAGAGTTTTAGGCGGGCGTCAAACAGCTAGACTTGCTGGTTAGGCTCAAAGGTTTTTCTATGAATGAGTCGGTCATGGACAGCTTTCATTTTCTCCTTATACAGTCGACTATTGTCAAAGGCGACAAATTTCTTCGAGCTCAGATAATTGGAGCGTCCTCTGCGCACCGGCTAACTAGGAATCCATGTTACATTGCTTGACAGACCAGTAAGCCCGGTGTTCCAATTCGACAGGAAGATGACAGGCTTTGCCAAAGATCAAGCGATAAAGTGACATGCCTATTGGGGTCTTGAAAGCGGTCCTGTATGCCCACAAGGCATCATCAAGTCGTGTGGACCAATCTTTCCTGTCAGGTCTCACAGTCTTCTGTAAAATGTTCTTGATTTGTCTATTTGAGACCTCGGTCTGCCCGTTTGTTTGCGGATGATACGGGGTAGCAATGCGGTGGTTCACCCTATATTTTCTAAGTAGGGCACGGAATTGGGAATGAATAAAATAGCTTCCACCATCACTGATCATGGCCTTGGGTATTCCAAACCGGGAAAAGATGTTCTTCTTAACAAAGTCCATGACAGTCCTGTGATCGCATCGACGGGTGGCGACGGCTTCAATCCATTTGGAAACATAGTCTACCGAGACCAGGATGTACTCGAAGCCGTTGGATGGTGGAAAGGGGCCCATAAAATCGATACCCCAAACGTCGAAGATTTTGACAATCAAAATGGGCTGAAGGGGCATCATATCTTTCTTGGTCATGGTCCCCAGCGTTTGGCAGCGTGAGCAAGTCTTGGCAAAGTTGTGTGCATCCTTAAATAGGGACGGCTAGTAAAATCCAGACTGCAAAACTTTTACAGCTGTTTTCTTTCCAGAGAAGTGGCCATCACAAGCCTGGTCATGACAGAAGGAAAGCACACTCTGAACTTCGTCTTCGGGGATACACCTCCTGATGATCTGGTCAGCACAGAGGCGAAACAGCATGGGATCATCCCAGAAATAGTGCTTGGCCTCGGCCAAGAACCTGTCCTGTTGCTGTCTGGACCAGCTGTGCAGGGTTTGTCCTACAACCAGGTAGTTGACGTAGTCAGCATACCATGGCATTTTTCTGTCTTGCATAGCCAGGATGTGTTCATCAGGGAAGGCGTCAGATAATGGTAGGGAGGGTCCAATGTGGTCTGGATGAAGTCTAGGTAAGTGGTCAGCCACCACATTCTTCAATCCGGCCTTGTCTTGGATTTCTAGGTCAAATTCCTACAAAAGCAGGATCCATCTGATGAGCCTGGGCTTTGCGTCCTTCTTGGCCAATAGGTGCCGGATGGCTGAATGGTCAGTGTAAATAGTCACATGGGATCCCAGCAAGTACGATCGGAACTTTTCAAGTCCAAAGACTATAGTGAGTAACTCTTTCTTTGTGACCGTATAATTTCGTTGGGCCTCGTCCAACGTTTTGCTCGTGTAGTAGATCACCACGGGCTTCTTGTCTTGCCTTTGTCACAGGACAGCACATATGGCAAAATCTGATGCATCACACATAATCTCAAAGTCCTAGGACCAGTCTGGGGGTTGAAGTACAGGTGCGGTGGAGACTAAGTCCCAGAGGGTGTGATAAGCCTGGATGCAATAAGAAGACAAGGAATATGGCGTCGTTAGCTAGAAGGTCGGTCAAGGGTTTGGAAAGCTTGAAAAGTCTTTAATGAACCTTCGGTAGAAGCCAACATGTCTTAGGAAGGAGCGAATCTATCGGATCGAGCTAGGTGGAGGAAGTTTGGAAATTAAATCAACCTTAGCCCGATCTACCTCGATGCCCCTATGCGATACGATGTGACCGAGGACAATTCCTTCTTGAACCATAAAATGGCTCTTTTCCCAACTTAACACCAGGTTAACCTCGATACATTGTTTCAGGATTTTCTCCAAGTTGCCCAGACAATGGTCGAATGAATTCCCGAATATAGAGAAATCATCCATAAAGACTTCTAAGTATTCACCCACCTTTTTTGAAAAAATGGCTAGCATGCAATGCTGGAAGGTCGCAGGTGCGTTGCATAACTCGAATGGCTTTCGATGGAATGCAAACGTGCCATATGAGCAAGTGAATGTGGTCTTTTCCTGAACTTCCGGAGCAATTATGACTTGGTTATATCCTGAATATCCATCCAGGAAGCAAAAATACTTCTGCCCTGCCAATCTTTCAAGGATTTGATCAATGAATGGCAAGGGGAAATGATCCTTCTTAGTGGCTTCATTGAGCTTCCTATAATCAATACACACCCGCCATGCGGTGGTGGTGCGGGTGGGGATGGATTCGCCATGATCATTGGTGACAACGGTGAGCCCAGCTTTCTTTGGAACCACTTGAGTGGGGCTCACCCAGGGGCTATCGGAGATAGGATATATGATGTCGGTGTCAAGCCACTTGATAATTTCTTTTTTAACGACCTCCTGCATGTTTGGGTCTAAACGTCTCTGCATCTGGCGGGAAGGTCGTGCCACGTTTTCCAGGTAAATCTTATGGGTGCAATAGGTGGGGCTAATTCCTCTTAAGTCTGAAATGGTCCAACCAATGGTGGCCTGATGTTCTGAAAAGGTCGTAGTCATCCTGAGTTCCTAATCCTTGGTTAGATGAGAATTAATAATCACTGGGAAGGTCTGGTCAGGTCCCAGGAAGACATACTTGAGATTCTTGGGCAATGGTTTAAGTTCAGGTACGGGTGGAACCACAGTAGATGGGAAGGGAAAGGGCGGGAGTTGATCAACATCTATCTCCTCAAATGGTGTCGTGTGATGGTACTCAGCCTTACAGAGGTCCATGGGTAATGATGGTGACGGGTTAACACAGTCACTATGGGTTTGGTGGTCTGATACAGAATTGAGGGTGAGGCATTCCTCGATCAGAGTTTCTACAGGATCATGTTCCTCAAAGCAATCGTAATCAAAATACTTTGTCGCCCAGATGATATCCAATTGCATTTTCCTATCCTCGAAGGCAATTTCCATACATCTCGTGTCGCAATCAATGTTTGCCTTAGCCGTAGCTAAAAAGGTCTGCTTAAGATTATGGGTGCATTCTGTAATTTTTCAGGGACTTCCATGTCGAGCACCAAAAAGTTGACCGGGAAATAGAAGTTCTTGACCCGTACAATCAAGTCCTCGACAACCCCCTTCGGGGTTTTCACTGATCTATCAGCCAACTGGATGGTGACAGGGGTTGGTGTCAGTTCTCCAAAACCAAATTGGTGGTACAGGATTGTTGGAATCAAATTGATAGAAGCACCTAGGTCCAGGAGCACTCTATCAAACGTCATGTCCTCGATATTGCAGGAAATCAGGGGCACTCCTGGGTCAGTTCGCTTGAGTGGGAGGTTGCTTGATATCACGGAACTTGCTTGTTCAGAGAGTACAACCTTCCTAGGTGCTTGAGGTCTCAGCGTATGCTTGGGTGTACAGGCATCCTTTAAAAACTTGGCGTAAGCAGGGATGTGTTTGACAGCTTCAAGGAGCGGAATATTAATCTGTACTTGCTTAAAGATTTCCAGTAGCTCCTCAGTTTCCACAACATTCTTCTTTTTCTTGATTGCTTCCAAGGCCTCAAGGTAGGGTGTCTGAATGTGGATTGGTTCTATTTCTGGGTCCTTGGTTGGTGCCTCTTATGAGTCGGGTATTTCAGCGGGTGAAGTCTCGGGGAGAGTCGGCCATTTGGGATCCTGGGTTTTGGTGCCACTTCTCAAGGTGACCGCATTCGCAGAGGCATTGGGGCCATGGGTTGATCCTTGAGAAGACGAGGACGAAGAAGCACCAAACCCAGGAGGTGTTTGCGGGGTTGGCTGGACCATGTGAGCCTGCCCGGGGTTGCTTTGGAACCCTTGCGAATTGGGGCCTCTGTTAATTATGTTTCGCTGGTTTGGTTGTGGTCGGGAAGGTAGGGATCCTTGCTGTTTACAGTCCAAGAGTTGGCTTAACTGTCCCTTTACCAAGGCCATTTCCTCCTGATGTTTCTGGTTTATGTCAGCCATCATCTTTATTAGGGTATCCATTTGGTTTTGTAGGGGAGGGGCAGCCCTATTCTGATTATATTGGGGTCTAACTGGTGGTCCTTGCTGATAGGGGGCAAGTGTGGCTGCTAGTTTGGCCTGGGTTGGTTCTGGAATTGCGGTGGTTTCTGGTTTGTCCAACCAAAGTTGGGGTGGTTACGCCAGCCAGTGTTGTAAGTGTTGGAGAAAGGGTCAGGTTTCGCATAACCTTGGACAGCTTGCACATCTTCTAGGATAGCCGATGTTGATGAAGAGGGAAGGGAGTAATCAAGGGTTGAGGGAGCAAAGGTCCCTCCCTGGAACGTGGCTAGGGGTTGTTCCAGGTTCAGTTGGGTAAAGGGTTGGACCAGGTCAACATTATGCGCTCCCTTTGATAGGGAGAAAGTCTGTAAGGGGTTCCTGGTCTGGTTCAGTAGCTCATTAATCTTTTTGTCCACCAATTCCACTCGATCCAATTTCTTGGCAATGATGTCCATGTCAACCATTCCAGAATTTGCTTGTACCTCATAAATCCCACCACGGGGTTGACTGGACCTGTTGAACTCCGTCATAGAGGCATTGTTGAGCGAATTCTCGCTCATAGACTCAAAGAGCTCAAACGTGCTCCCCTCGTCTTTGTTCAGGAAGTTCCCCTCGCATGAGGCATAGACAAAGTTCCGCAGGTTAGAAAATATGGGCCAATTGCCACCTTGGTACTTCGTGGTGTGTGCATTTCCTCAAGAGTTCAGTAAATCTTTCCCACGCCTCATGAAATTGTTCCCCACCCTGGAGTGTAAAGGTAGTAATAGCTCTTCTGAGGGCATTGGTCTTTCCTATGGGGAAGAATTTCTTTAAAAATGCATGCCTAATTTCTTCCCAGGTGGTGATGGGTCTACCTAGGGTTCTAAGCCAATGAGAAGCCTTGTCTCTTAATGAGAAGGGAAACATCTTGATTAGAACAATGTCAAAGCTAATGTTCCTAGGTTTCACAGTTCGCGCTATGCGGTCGAGATCCTCTACATGCTGGAAGGGGTCCTCATTTGAGCTTCCATGAAAGTGGCTCTGGATCAGACTTAAGACATTCGGTTTCAGCTCAAAATCATCTCCCCCCTCGGGGATCCTAAGGTGTGGCTCGACTCTAATAGCAGAAGGATTATAGAAATCGTGGAGGGGCCTCGGCTGATCCTGAAATGGTGGTATATCAAGTGGTGGTTGCCCTAGTATGTCTTGGAAAGGTGGTGGTGGTTGTTCTTGTGGGTTCTGTAACCGTTGTATGACTTGCATGATGGTGTGGATTTGTTGTTGCTGAAGCCGATGGTTAGCATTAATTTGGGCTTGGATGATGGCCATAGAATCTGGTGGGGGTTGATCCTCAGCCTCATCTACCCTAGGTTCAGCCATGTTTCCAACATAATTACATCGCCTAGATTCCTGCCCCAAAACACACAACTCGGGATGCAGTGAGCGTCTCCCATGCATACACTAGAGAAGAACAGGAGGGGATGCGGAGGGCGACAGATGTGAGAAATGTGTTTTAATCAAGCACACAAGCCTAGTCCTTATGGTGTATTCCTTAGGAGACCTAGAAATCTCACAAAGGGTGATTAAGTCCGTAAGCATTGGACTCCCCTTCCCAAGGCTAATCTGGCCAGGTTGATTACGAGGGGATTGCAGGGAAGGTTCTTCCTTTGGCTTGCACCTCCGATTCCGTAGACCCCACAACCGCGGTTGTTTGATACTGCCACGCAGCCTAGTCACCAAATTCTACCAAGGGAATGAAAGCCAAGTGCCCAGCGAACAAAACCTCGCCTTTCGAGACTTAACTTAGTCCTACCTAGGACACATCTACTCGATTTTAAAGGGCTAGGATAGTGCTTGTGCTAGGGTTATGTGATGAGGCGTTGATTGGGGTGGTACCTCTTAATTTTCCACTTTCAAAGTGTGTGCTTATATCAAAACATGGTTTTCAAGCAAAGATTTTTAACATGTGGTGTCTTTTAGTGTTTCATCCTTACTTTAGTATTTTTTTAGGGTTGACGTGTCTTAATGTTTTCAAACAAGTTTCAGTGGGCACGTCAAGTTCTGCATACAATTCGGTGAAAGTAGATTTCCTTTTATTCTGTAGAGGCTCTAAAACCCTAATGTACTCATCCTAATGATCATGCAGCTTCTATTAGATGAGTCAGTTTTAGGGTTGAGTGGTGCGGCCCAGGCCAACTCACGATGGCTTTGCAAACACCACTCAAGAAAAAGAAAAGAACACTCTAAGAATTTATTTAGAATGTTAGAGTGTACACTTCTTTTTTGTGGGGTGATGTGTTAGGGAGTGGGTCAAGCAATCATTCACCACGCCAATTTTTTCCAATTTTTACAATTTTTTTTTCATGCAAGCAAACAATCATAAGAGAAGATTACTCATTATCGGTCCTCGTAGCGCCTACTCCCTTGCTACCGTCGTGGGATGCGTCGCTTCGCCGTCCACACGTTGAATTCCTACAACCATCAGGTAAAAAGGAAAATAGGGCATTAGACGATGTGAGAATGAATGTGGAATGGAGGTGACAAAACAAATCCGTTGCCTCCCCGGCAACGGCGCCAAAAACTGACGTGCAGTTGTGCGTGTGTGTTAAGAAGTGTCGTTATAGTCGCACTTGCAACGCCGATTTTAAAATAAGTAAACGGAGGTGAGTCTGAGTGTCGGTCTCAGGGAGGCGTGAAAATCAGATTTTGCTTATCACTTGTTGTCATGGAAAGCGCGAAGTTTTGTTTGCGAAAGGTGCGATTTTGAAAAGAGAGAGAGAGAGAGAGTAGGGTTAGAGCGTTCCTTGTTTGATCATGCAACTTAAACAGAAATTAAAGTAACAACTGAACAGAAAATAGCTTCATTAATCATGCACTTTTAGTTCATAACTTACAACAATAAATACATGCTCGAACAAAAGTAATGGAAAGCTTAAAAGAGAGAGAGAGGATGGAGGGCGACGAGGCAGCCACGGCGGTGGAGGAGGCTCCATCGGCGGCTCGTCGTCTCCGGCGATTACAAGAGGGCCTAAAGCTAGCTAAAAGAGAGGTGGAGTAGTTGCAAGGGAAGTGAATGCCTTGAATGAGTGGTTGGAGGGGGTTTAAATAGGGTTAAGGGCTTTCTAAAAGAAGAAGGGGCCTTAGCGACGTCTGGGACGTCGCTAAAACCACTCCAAAAGCGTAGGTGAAGCCCTCCAGCCCGTCGGTCAACCGCCTGCGCCGTTCTTCTTCACGCTCGATCCGCGGCCGCTGCGTGAGAGCCGCCCGATCTCTTGGAGGCGCTCGGATCGTGCCTCGAGCAAGCATGTGCGCAGGCATCGTCGCTTGGCGTGCACGTGTGCGTTAGAGCACGCAATTTGTGGGCGCGCCGCGTGGTGCAATCTCGGTTGCCCGCTGCTGATCGGGTAGCCCAATTTCACCGCGTGCGTCCTTCGTCTTCGATTTCACGCACCGCGCGGCTCGAACCCGCGTCGCGTCTGTGCAGGCATGCGCAGTAACCATTGCGCCACGCCCACGCTTTGTCGCGACGACTGCGAGTGGGCGCGCGAGTCTTGGTCGTCCGATCGAAGATCGATGGCTGAGATTTCATCTCAGTTGAAGGGAGAGCCACGTGCGGTGGAGCGGGGGTGACGTGGCACGATGAGGGCCGTTGATCACCAGATCAACGGTCAGAATTTCTTGGGCCCATTGTAGGAGCTCCGGATGTCGGATTTGGCCGATCTTGGGTCCGTTGGACTCCGTTCGTCGTTCTAAATCTATCTATGCGATCCGATTGCTCATCTGAGGCCTGCTTTGACAAGTGCTTACACAAATGGCCATTAATACAATTTTATAAGCAATCTTGGTACATTATGCATGCAATGCTCCCATTTTACTTATGTTGTGCCTTTTATTCTTAAGATGGGCCCTATTCAACATAATTATCACCCCCTTGTGCAGTGTTATCATCTTGTAAGACGTCTGGACTCATTCCCAGACGTCTGAAAATCAAAATTTTCGTGTACGAGCTCGCGTTTGTGCGTGTGCTGCGCACAGACAGTACACGTCCCTCATTTCTTCTCCTTATCTCTCCTTCCACCCGACGAAAACCCTTACCCCACACCCTTATATAAACCCCCTCCTCTCCCTCACACCACCCCCACTTCCAGCCACTTCCCTCCTTCCTCCAGCGAGAGCAGCAGAGCGATGAATGGCGGAGAGGAGCGACATGAGAGGAGAGGAGAGGAGGAGTAGCGTGAGAAGGAGAGGAGAGAAGGCTTGCGAGCTCGCGTGGGAGCTCGCCGGTGAGCCCACAGCCGGTCGGCACGTGCGTAAGGTGGAGTGCGTCGGGGAGATCCTCCTCGACACTACTGCAGCCGGAGCAGCAGGCAAGCGGGCGCGGCGCGGCCACGTACGGTGCGAGAAGGCGGAAGCGGGTTCTGGTTATGGGATTTTCCCAGAATCAGATGTCTGGGGTGACCGCCAGTCGACGGTGTAGATGTTTGGAGGTGGTGCCAGACGCCTGAGGAGGAGGCTTTGTGAACGTACGTCTCCTTTGCGGATACGGCCATGCAGACCGCTCCGCATAGACACTGTTCCTGGCCTTTTTTAGAAGATTTTGGTTGATTCGCGTAGGAGTTGCTTCGGGAAGGCGTGGGACATGCCCTCCCACACATTTCAGACGTCTGGGCGAGGCACTAGACAACGGGAAGCATTTCCAGACGTCCGGAGAGGTGGTCGGATGTCTAGAACTGGGTCCAGACGGTCCAGTAGAGTTCCTAGATGTCTGAGGAGTAGCGCAAGACTTGAGATATGGCTCTAGACTCTTTTAAGACATCTGGAAGTTGTTCCAGACATCTGATTTGAGTCAGAATCACTGTTTTTGACTCGTTTAGGGTCCGTTTGAGGTCCGATTTCCGTAATTAAGATACTGATGTTTCCCAAATATTTTCCCCTACTTGTTGGAATACCTTCTATACTGTTCTGAGTATTCTCTTATGATTGATCCTTGTGATAGGACTTGTTTCCGTTACAGGTTCGAGGCTTACTGAGGCACGTGAACCTACCGTTCAAGCCCCCATTACTCTTGGGTTTACTGGTAGAGTGGCTTCCCCTTAATTTAATTACAACCTAATTGCATGTGTGGAATGAATGATCAGAACCTAGGATATGGCATGAATCCTAGGACTAGAAATACTGGATTGTCTGTATTGAATGAATGAACTGCAGTCTTGAATGAGTAGATAGAATGATAACAATTGCCTGTAAATAGATAACAGTTGCCTACGAAATATATAGTATTTGTGTTAGTTAACTGTTGAATGTAACCTTTCTATCATACCCGTGTAATGACGTAATATGAGCTGCATGTATATAATTTGGAAATGGAAAGGTGAATGTTGGAAACACGAGCTATCTGTGAATAAACTAAATATGAAATAGAGTTACAAATTGCATGTGTATAACCTGAGAATGGAAATAGAAATGATGAAACCTGGTATGGCTTAGCTTGAGAAATATGAGCATGAACCCTACGGGGAATTAGGAGTAGAGCTCCAGGAAATAAATGGAATGGAACTGGGAATGTGAGTGGGGAAGTGAGTGATAACGATGGCTTCGAGAGATAACCGGGTTTTATTGTTATGTCGTTGTAATATAGCCAGTTATTGCCATCATTTCAAATATATAATTTTTTACTCGGAAAATAAAAGAGTTCCCGAGGTCGAACTCAGGGAGCAAGTTGTATTCTAGGGGTACAAGTTTCTTTTACAAAAATAAAGAAAGAGAGAGAGAGAATTTGTTGGCTTTTCTTCTTTTCTCTTTGCTTCTCCTCTTCTTCCTTCTCAGATCTTCTGCTCTCTTCCTTTGTTCTTCTTCTTTATCTGCAGAAGTAGTGATGCTTTTCTTCTTTCAGTTCTTGTTTCTGCTCGTCTCTTTCTTTTTCTTCTCCCTTGCGGTCCTGTTCTTCTTCTTCTTCTTTCTTTCTTCTTTTCCTTTCTTCAGACCTTCTTCTTTCAGCTCTTTCTGCTTGTCTCTCTGTGTTCTCCTCTGCCTCGCCTTCCTTCTCCTTCTTTGCCTTCAGGACGTCGTCTGATTTTCCAATCAGACGACTTAAACCGCCGCTGCTACAGTGCCGCTCGGTGATCCTCCTTCCTTCAGCCTTCGTCTTCTTCCACGGTTCTTCTTCACCTGTGCCTGCACACTTACACAGCTTGATCAGAGAGAGGGGCAAAACCTATCTCTACCCTCCCCCCGCGTCTCTCTCTCACAGAATCCACTCTTGGGAAAGCTCTCCCAGAGCTGCCGGGTTGCCGAGTACGGGCCGCGCCCGGGTCCAGGCCCACCGGCGTGCGTGGTGGGCGAGGAGTGTAGGTCAGTCTAAGTCGGGTCAGGCCAGGTCCGCGGGGCGTGAGCGCAGACGAGACCGGGTAACCGGGCGGGTGAAGGGGACCTCACCCCGTGTGCTGAGGCAATAAGCCTCCAACACTTTTTCACTTTAAACCGCTGCGCCTCTTCAGAGTTTTCCGAGGTGGGACTAAATGTCCCACCCCGAGTTGGCACCTGCGCGGGGGAAACAGCTGGTAATCGCGGCGTTACGCGAGGCCTTCACGCGAGGGCTTCGCTTCAGCTGCAGCCTGACGCTTTGTCGAAATGCCTCGCACGGCCTGGGAGTCGAATCTGGGCGTGGCGCGCCTGCAGCTGCAGGCGGAAGCAGCTCCTTCTGCACGGCAATGGCGGCGGAGGACGGGTGACCTGTTCACAGCAAAACGGCCTCTCGGCCTAATCAGAAGGTGCCGGGAGCTTCGCCAGAGTGCGGCGAAGCTCGTGTGGGTGGTGGCGAGGCGTGGGGCGGCGTGCAAGGGCTTCCCTAGGTCGGACTGTGGGTCGGAAGATGGGTTTGTTCGGTGGGGTTGCAGAGGGTGATGTGGGGGAAGTGGAAGGGCGGGGGTTGATCAGGGTGAGGAGGCGGAGGTTCTGCGGTGGTTAGCGAGCCGTGTGGGTTGCTGGAGTGATGGGAGCGGCTCGCCGGAGGATGGCCGGAGGCGGAGAAGGTGAGGGTGATTAGGCGCGGTCGAGGGGTAATTAGATAAAAATAGCAGGGGGAAAAGAGAGAGAGAATAGAGGGAAGTAGTTCTAACCTAACTAAAGTGACGAAGGGGGCGAGGAGGCGGACGGCTGTACCTGCTGTCGCCGGAGAAGAAGGTGCCCAGTGGGGGGGAGGACGGCGGTGACGACGGGGCAGAGGCAGCGTGCGCCGGTATTGCGCGACGCGGGAAGAGCAGGGGAAGAAGTCTCTGCTGCTGGTATTGCGGCAGAGCGAAGAGGAGGAGGAGGAAGAACCGCCGGAGCTGGTGGGCGTCTGCCGGAGTGAGAAGAGAGGAAAGTTGGGGGTTTTCTCCGTCAGATCCGAGCTGGGAAGAACGGTGGAGCGACGGGGGTATTTATAGGGATCGAATCAGGGAGGAAGGCGGAGGGAGACGACGTGTCTCCCTTGCCGGAGGACGCCGGAGATGGAAAACCATACCGTCCGTGCGTTCGCACGGCCGGTATGGTGGGTTACAGCGACCAGGGGGGTGTCCCTGCGACGGCTGACGACGCAGGGCACCCCCGGTTTACTTGCCAGGCTCTCCCCCTCACCCTGCGCGGCGCCATGCTCCGTGCAAGGTCGCCGGAGCATGGTGCTGGCAGGTTTTGCAGGGGGGACCTGAACGCAAAGAACGAAGGAGAGTTAGGGGTCAAAATGCGAGGGTTCAAAAGTTGAGGGCCAAAAAGTAAATATATGAGGACCAAAGTGTAAAGTTGGTCAAGAAGGTTTCTTCTTAGGCTCAAGTTTTTATACATGACTAATTAGGACCTAAGGAATCTGATGGTGAATTTTATTTCTAGATTAAACCTTGTTTGACTGGTCAATTTACGCAAAAACCCAAATTAAGTTATTAATTGGGTATGGTTCTCAATGTAGGTCAAGATGGGTTCCTAAGGTCAAATTGAAGGTTCTAAACCCTCGAGATTATTTTTATATGAATTTTAGAGGGTTTATTCCATTTTTGCTTTGCCTTGAACCTCGTGAATTGAAGTGGATCTGTTTTAGGGTTACAGATTATCATTTAGTTCCTTGGAATTGCTGTAGCCCTTGCTAGATCATCTCATCCCACTTTTATTCTTATTAAGTTGCTTTGACTTATGTTTGGATCCTGAATTACCCTGTATGCAGATTATACTGGTAAAATTGCATTTTTACCCCTTATGACTTGTTTTCTCCTTAAACTCAGAATTCTCTAAGTTAAGCCTTTCCTTGAGTTATGTAGGAGCTTTTATCCTTTGTATTGGGTCAAAATGAGCTAGTTATGGCTCATGATGAGGTTCTCATCAGTGAGCTAGCCCTTGAGTACGAAGTACCAAGGAGAGCGACTGCCCCCTTGTTTAGTGTAGAGCGGAGCTAGCCGCCCTTGGGTTGGGACCCGAGGTTAGGATTGGCCACTCTGTACGGACTTCTTGGCCCTCGGGTACACAATACCGGGGAGAGCTACTAGTGTAGGGAGAGAGCTAGCCACCCCATGGGGCCCGGGGTACAGCTAGCTGCCTTACACCGACTTGTTAGGCCCACTGGGCAAACCAGGGTAGTCAGGCGAGGGTGCACGGACTGTGGAGGGGCGAGACCCCTGTTTGGTTCTTAGGGGCTAGACCCCTGTTACTGAGAGAGCTATGCCCTATACTGGTTCCATGCTGTGCTTTGGGCGCACCCGCTAACGGAAACGACTGACCGCATGCCAGTACGGGGTAACTACCTATGCGCTTATCGCGTGTGCCGTAGTCACCGTTATGCCTGTCTGTGACCTTGGGGTGGTTGACTGGGTGTAGTACCATCATGGGGGACTCTCCCGGCCAGGAGAGCACCACGTGCGACTTCTACTCTTCAGAAAAGACTGCAATCAAGATTGTTCCCACGAGGAACATTCGAGATCAAGAAAGAGACCTGACAATTAAACCAAGTGGTGAAAGAAAGAATAATTAGTTAAAGAAAGAAAGAAATTGGAAAACAACAGCTACCTATCCACCTTTACTGCTTTAGTAGTTGGTTGCTACTCTACTCAGCGTTCGCTGACGCTTTGTACTCATAACCCTTTTCTGGTCCAGGTGTTGAGCAACCAGAGCCTACGGCTGCAGAGGGTGCTGGGCCCAGTAGAGCTCAGTAGTTGTAGTTCTTTGTACTCGTTTGTAGTAGTGAGTAGCTTCTTGTACCTTTATATCCAGTACTCTTTCATTCTGCACATTATATTCCTGTACCCGTTTACTTTTCTACTGTTGTGGTGGTGTGTACTGTAGTAGTTTTACTTCTTTACTACTGTACTTTTGTTACTATTAGTTGCTTAGCATGGTGAATGTGGTTTACTTTACTGCTTTTTGGTTACTTTCTCGTTGGACGACTGGGTCTTGGGATCAGTCGAGTTGGTCCGGTCTCGTGTCCTGTAGGGATTCAGGAACCGGGTCATAATAGCAAGGTTGAAGCGGAATGTTGGAGTTGCTGTTGTGATGAGGAGAAGCTGAGGAGTGGTTTGAGTGGGGTAGCAAATGATGGGGGGTGGAGAAGGCACCGATTGTGGTATGGCCGGCACCGGAGAAGGAAGGAGCTCTAGTAGGTAGGAAACGACGAGGAAGATGACGAAAGGGGCGTCGGCGGATACGGCTCGATGCAGAAGAAGATGAGGAAGATAGCTCCGTCACCGGTATTGTGAACGGATGAGGAATAGAGATGGAGGAGGTCGCCAGACGTCGAGGAGCACGTTGGCCGGAAGAGAAGAGACGAATTGGAGGGTATTCTAGTCAAAATCGAGCGTAGGTCGAACGGTTTGCCCTAGGGAGTCTTATATAGGCCGGTAGAGGGTGATTAGAGCTTGGGAAGCAAGCTTCCCAAGCTTATAAGGTCACCGGAGTTGGAAACCCAATTTTCAATTGATTTGCGTGGCACTTCGGGCAAGTCTTGGAGCCCAAGATGTGGTTTAAATGGAAGGCAACTTCGTCAAAAATCTGAGTATCTATTTTGGGATTGATTGATTGAGAATCGAGTGAGTAACCTCTCTCGATCTCAGCAGTGAAGCTCAAGGTTGCCTTTAATGGTGTCAGGGACCTATTTGTAAAAATGATGACAAATTAGGGGCCTTTTTGTAAGGATTTTGAAAGTTAAGGACATATGTGTGATTAGATAGAACCAAGTTGTAAACTAGGTCAAGAAAATCTCAGATTGGGCCCAAATTTTGATACGAACCTAATTTGGACCTAAGAAATCCAATGGTGAAGTTGGATTTTGGTTTTGACTACGTTTAGCTGGAAAAATTGCGTAGAAACCCAAATTAGGGCAACTATCTATCTTAGACTCTATTTTGGGTTAAGATGAGTTTTAATGGTCAAATTGAAGATACTAAACCCTAGAAAGTATTTTTATATGATTTTTAAAGGGTTTAGGTGAATTTTATCTTGAACAGAACCTCAGTTAATTAAGCGGGTCTATATTTAGGGTTTCAGAAGTCATTTAATTTTCAAAACACGCAAAAACCCTTTTCTATCTGTTCTAACCCACTTGTTAGCCTTTTAGGACCATTTGACCCTGAATTAACCCCTGAGAAAATCTGTGGTTATTATGCATTCATGATATGATGGTAAAATTGCAATTTTAACCTTGGTTTCTTATCTTTCCCTCAGAATGATTATGCAGTGACTTAAGGTTCTTTGGCAATTTTGTAGGAGAATTTAATGACTTAGACAGATCAGATTGAGCTAGTTATGGCCCATGATGATGTTCCCATCATACCCCCATGCGTAGCTTTTGCTAGTCCCTTAGCAAAATCTCAAGGAATTTAACTCAAGTTCTAGACCACATGCCTTTTAATGCTCAGAACTCTGATGTGTTCTTTCTTTTGTAGATTAGGTTAGAATGCCGATAGTAGGCCTAGAGGTACTCAAGTACCAACCAAGATCCGGACCTGGCCAGCTTTAGCCTCAGTTCACTGCGAAGGTTTCTAAGGCTCACAGGAACTAACCTAAGGTTCGTTGAACTCCGCAATTAAAGCACCCGTGCTTGTAACATGTTTTAGCTCAGGTTCAGTTTGCAATGCGTTTTTGTAAGAGAGAGATAGAAGAATTTTTTTTCTTTATTTTTGGGGAGTTTTCTCTCTCTTTTTTTTTATTTCTAGCTTCAGATTGGCTTTACAACATAGTCTGTATCGGATTTCTAGATCCCACCATCAATCCTCGCAGGGTCCCTGGCAATCGATGCTTCGAGATAGCACCACCCATGGCAACCCCCAGAACCTTGGCTTTCGAGATTTCGGGATAATCTCGCCCATGGTGTTCTGTAGCTAAATCCAAACCCTGACAATCGACATTTCGTGATAATGTCACCCATGGCATCTGAACCAGCACAAGGTGCTTACATGCCCCCAGTAGGATATTTAGATATCCTAGGAGACAAGCACCGAGGAGATGGTATGTTATTGCACATCTTCGAGGGGAATTTCCACCTCTCCCACTAGGGACTCTTCTAAATCAACTTGCGTTGATCAGCTGCTCCTAATCTAAGTATCTTTTTCAGGATAGATTTGACGCATTTGCGTGATTTTGCTAATTAAGCGCACTGAACCAGATTGTGTGGATTAGGGTGCTTAGGTTACCGAGTCCCGTAAACCAGAGGTTAGTTAATGAGGCCGAATAATCCCTAAGCTTTACACCTAATACTTAAGCTTTTTATTTTCCTCAACCTTTTGAGGACTATCTAAATCTTAATGGATACTTGAATTTTTAAGCCTAAAATCATAGCCCAAGAGGCCTAAGATCAGCATTCATACTAATCTCTTTTTATCTCTTAGCACTTTTTGTCTTTCATTTTCTTTCTTTTTGATTTGGTCTAGAACTAAATCAATTCCTTAATCTTTTACTAATGACTATCTCTTTTTTATTTTTCAAATTGTGCTCCTTTTTGACATTTATATCACTTCCCATTTTTCTCCTAAAATATGATATGCAATTGATTCACTCAAAATGTCCTCCCTTCTCCATTTTTTTTCTTTTTCAGTTTTTTATTTTTTTGGTCTTTGGAATATGTAATTTTTTTGATGAAACTCTTTCTTGTGAAGTGATTCTCACAGCGTTTTTCACTTTAATACCCCTCCATGACTACGATTTGCAATGTTCTCATTGTAAATTAGGTGGGTTTGAGTTCAGTTTAGATCGTACATTAGAACAGGTTTTGAATGGGTGGACGGGTTGGGTGATTGTTGTGGATGATTTCAAGCTCGTGTACGGGTACCAGAGGTGGAGTCAACTGTTCTAATGGACGAATCCTAAAGTGTAATATGAGTTCAGTATAAGATGTGTCAAGAAGGGTTTTGGGTTTTTCAAAAGGATGACGGGTTGCCTCCCGTTAAGCGCTGAGTTTAATGCCATTAGCCGGGCGTAATGAGCTCAGGGAGAATGGAGAACAAAAGATACGTCAGCCATGTTTGTATCGGTGAGTTCAATGAATGGCTTAAGTCACTGGTCATTCACAATAAAGGGTTTGGAATCAAGGTTGGGTTGGCTGATTTCGACAGCTCCATTTTCAAAAATCCGTCTGATAAGATATGGTCCGATCCATTTTGATCTGAGTTTTCCTGGGAATAGTTTGAGTTTGTCATCAAAGAGTAGGACTTTCTGACCAGGGTGAAAGATCTTTCTGGATATGTGCTTGTTGTGAAAGGCCTTAACCCGCTCTTTGTAAATTCGTGAGTTCTCATACGTATCATTGCGTAATTCATCGATCTAGCTCATTTGAAGCTTTCTGTGGCTTCCTGCCTTAGAAAGATTTAGATTACACTTCTGTATAGCCCAATAGTCTTTGTGCTCCAACTTAACGGGGAGGTGACATGCCTTCCCATACACCAATCTGAAAGGAGACATGCCCAATTGAGTCTTGTGGGAGGTCCTATAAGCCCACAAGGCTTTCAGAAGTTGGGACGACCAATCTTTCCTGTCAGATCGGACAGTGACCTAAAGGATTTTCTTGATCTCCCAATTCGATAACTCAGCTAGACCGTTGGTTTGGGGTTGATAAGGAGTAGAGATTCGGTGTGACACCCTATATTTGGTCATCAGTGATCTGAACTGAGCATTCGTGAAATGGGTCCCTCCATCAGAGATAATGGCACGTGGAATCCAAAACTGAGAAGAGATGTTTTGATGAATGAATTTGATTACCACCTTATGACTGGTTCTGGTCAGAATGGCTTTGATCCATTTGGACACGTAGTCAACAGCAAGAAGAATGTATTCGAAGTCGTCCGGAATAGGGAAGGGTCCCATGAAATCAATCCCCCAGATGTCGAAGATTTTGCATGCGAGAATTAGCTATAAAGGCATCATATCGCGGTGGCTCATGTTGCCCAAGGTCTGGCAACGAGTGCATGCCTTACAGTGATCGTATGCATCTTTGAAAATCGCAGGCCAATAAAAGCTGCACTAGAGGACTTTTGTTGCGGTTTTATCTCCGGAAAAGTGTCCGCCGCAGGCCTGGTCATGGCAAAAAGGCAAAAATGTCTTGAATCTCCGCTTCCGGGAAGCACCGTCGGATGATCTGATTAACACCAATGCGGAAGAGGTACCGATCTTCCTAGATGTAGTACTTGGCATCGGAAAACAATTTTTCTTTCTTGGCCTTCGGCCAATCGGACGGAATCTGATGTGATGCCAAGTAGTTCACTAAATCAGCAAACCAAGGAAGTCTCGTACTAATAGTTAGGAGGGGCCCATCAGGAAAGTGCTCTATGATGGGTCCAGAAGGGTCGATACTATCAGAAGGAAGGCGGGATAAGTGGTCAGGTACCACGTTCTGCTTTCCCGCTTTATCGCGAATCTCAAGATCAAATTCTTAGATCCAATGGATTAGTCGAGGTTTCGCATCCTTCTTCGCAAGGAGGTGCCTCACAGGAGTGTGATCTGAGTATATGATAACGCAGGAACCCAAAAGATATGATTTGAATTTTTCCAGGGTAAATACTACGGCTAACAACTCTTTCCTAGTAACTGTGTAGTTACACTGAGCCTCGTCAAGTGTCATACTAGCATAGTAGACGACCACGAGTTTGTCGTCTATTTTATGCCCAAGTACCGCACCTATAGCATAATCAGATGCATCACACATGATCTCAAAGGGTTGAGACTAATTAGGGGTTTGCAGGATAGGTGCTTGGGTAACTCAATCACATAGGATCTCAAATGCTTGAGTGCACTCCTTGGAGATTTCAAAGGGGACATCCTTAGATAGAAGATTAGTCAGGGGGCGCACGATTTTTGAAAAATCGGGAATGAATTGACGGTAAAAATCGATGTGCCCCAAAAAGGATCGGATGTCTTTGACAGAGCTAGGCGTAGGGAGTTTGGAAATCAGATTCACCTTGGCTCGATCAACCTGGATGCCTTTTTCAGAGATGAGATGTCCCAGGAAAATTCCCTCAGGTACCATGAAGTGGCTCTTTTCCCAGGAGAGAACCAAGTTCACGTCAATGCATCGCCTGAGGATTTGGACCAAGTGCAAGAGGCAATCATCAAATGATTCACCAAACACCGAGAAGTCGTCCATGAAGACTTCAAGGTACTCACCTACCATATCTGAGAATATGGCAAGCATGCACCGATGAAAAGTAACGGGTGCATTGCAGAGATCGAATGGCATCCTTCGGAATGCATATGTCCCGAAGGGATAGGTAAAGGTGGTCTTCTCTTGGTCCTCGGGATGGATTGCGACCTGGTTATAACCAGAGACCCATCCAAAAAGTAGAAGAATCGATTTCCCGCTAGTTTCTCGAGGATCTGATCAATGAATGGAAGTGGGAAATGATCCTTCTTTGTGGAGGAATCGAGTCTTCTATAACCAATGCAAACTCTCCACGAGTTTTCTATACGAGTCGGTATGGTTTCTCTAGTTTCAGTCGTGATGACGGTAAGCCCTACCTTCTTAGGTGCAACTTGGATTGGACTCACCAATCGACCGTCGGAGATCGGGTAGATGATCCCAGTATCTAACCACTTGATGATCTCCTTTTTCACGACTTCCTACAGATTTGGATTTAGGTGTCTCTGCATTTCACGGGATGGTCGTGAGCCATCTTCAGTGT
The DNA here is from genome assembly GCA_037157565.1 of Thalassia testudinum. NCBI lineage: Eukaryota > Viridiplantae > Streptophyta > Magnoliopsida > Alismatales > Hydrocharitaceae > Thalassia > Thalassia testudinum. The sequence goes on along the minus strand of JAZHRO010000015.1, from coordinate 40,997,692 downwards.
AGATGTGATGTGTGCAGTATGAAGGGCTGATACTAGTCAGATCATCGAGAGTCCATCCAATGGCTCTCCAATGCTGCTAGAGAACAGAAATCAGGCGTGTTTCCTGATCAGGTGTGAGTCGGGAGTTGATAATCACAGGAAACATCTGATTGGAACCCAAAATGACGTATTTTAGATGATCGGGAAGAGTCTTTAATTCCATAATTGGGTTGTCAGCAACAACAGGTGGTTCAAGGTGGGTGTCGGGAACAAAGGAAGGAGCTGTGGGAGTATCTATGCTAGGGTCAGACTCCTCTATTGTGGGTTTTGATATGCTTGTAGTTGATAAAAAATAGTCAAGTTTTCCTCGATACATAGGTCATCAACCACAGCCTCGATATCATAAATTCATTCTATAACTCTGCAATTAATTCCTTGTTGGGCCTTAAAGATGTCAATCTTCAGTGTCTTGCTCCCAAATTTTAATTCAATTTGGCCCTCCTCACAATTAATATTGGCCCTAGCAGTGGCCAGAAAGGGTCTCCCTAGTATGATCGGTGTATTGTTCACATTCTCAAGAACATCCATATATAAGACAATAAAATCTACGGGAAAATAGAAATCATGTACCCTAACTATGACATCCTCGAGAATTCCTTTTGGTGACTTAAAAGATTGGTCAGCTAGCTGCAAAGTCATTTCTGTCGGTTTAAGCTTAGATTCCTCAAAGTAGTCTAGTAGGGATGCAGGTATCAAATTTATGGAGGCTCCTAGGTCTAATAAAGCTTGGTCAAATTGTATATCACCGATTGCACAGGAGATCAGAGGGGTGCCTGGGTCATTTGCCTTAGGCGGGAGTTTGCTCAAAATGACAGAGTTAGCTTGCTCCGACAGTACGATCAGGTTCCTGCCTTTGGTTCGTGGCTTACGCTTAGGTGTACACACATCTTTCAGAAATCGCACATAAGCCGGTATGTGGTGTATCGCATCCATCAAGGGGATGTTTATTTGAACCTACTCAAAGAGCTTAACCAGGTCTTCCTCAGGTGCCACGAGCTTGGTTGTTCTTTTTCCCTTGGTCAAGACCTCAGGAAATGGAACCTTAGATGGTTCCTTTAGAATTGGCTCAGGCTCTATATCAAGGACGGGTGTGTCCTGGATGACCAATCTAAGGTTAGGGTTTATGGTCTCAGGCATGTTGTGGCTAGGAAAGGGTGAGTTTTGTGTTGCTTTGCCACTACGGGTGGTGACGAAATTTAATCCTACTTGATTTTGGTTTGGGTTGGGCAAAATAGGTGTTTGCTGCTGATGTCCTGAGTATGAAGTTGAAGCATCCATCCTGTCAAGTGATGGAGGAGAAGGGGCCTGGTAAACATAGTGGGCTTGACCCTAATTTGGGTTCATAACATGGCTCTGGTTTGACATGTTATTCAGGTTTGGAAGAGGATGAGAAGGAAGTACACCATGTTGGCGAGCACTTGCCAGCTGGGCCAGTTGATTTCGTTACTCAGAGATCTCCTCTTTGTGTTGTTTTTGCATATCAACCAAGGTCTGGAGAATCAAAGATATATGATCTTCTTTAGGAAGTCCATGTTGGAAGTTTTGAGTGGGCCTTGGTTGGGTAGGCTGATAAGGTCGTGGAGCTTGTGGTCGGGGTTGGAATTGAGATCTTAGATTTGGGTTATTTTCTGACCACGAAAAGTTAGGATGATTACGCCATCTAGAGTTGTAAGTGTTGGAGTAAGAATTATTCTAGATGGTGTGAAGATCCTTGTAGGTCTGAGGAGCTCCGAGGTAATCAGGGTACGAGGGTTCAGAGTTCCCCCAACTAAGGTGGTCTGACTCGGAGTTGCCTCCGAAGCCATAATCAGACAGAGGTGGATATGCATCCATCTTTAAGGAGTGGTAGATGTTGTGTGCAACCTCCCTTCCCATGGGCAGGTGCGTGTATGTGCTTTGAGGTGCTGAGGTGGATTTGTGTAGATGAAGAGTGATGTCGCCCACCTTTTTCTCGATAATGGAGACCATGTCCAATTGACTGGTTACCAACTCCAGATCAATGGATGCAGAAAGGCCTTGGGATTTGTGTACCCCCTGATTATTTGCCAATGCGTGGGTGGACGTCCGATCATTCGCACCCACTGACTCATTGTTCAGGGAGTTCTCTCACATGTTTTCGAAAATTTCCTAGATCGTGTCTTCATGCTGACCCATGATACTACCACCACAGGTTGCATTGACAAAGAGCTTAATATCTTCACGGAGTCTGTGGTAAAAGGATTGGACTTGTTCCCACTTTGGAACTCCGTGATGGGGGCACTTACGCATGAGATCCAGAAATTGATCCCACACCTCGTGTAGAGATTCTCCCGCTCCTCGGGAGAAGTGCGTAATTTGGTGCCGCATCGTGTTGGTATGACCAATGGGGTAGAATTTTTGCAGGAAGGAGGTTTGAAGTTCTCCCCATGTGTTGATTATGTGTGGTTGAGTCTGAAACCAGTGAGCAGCTTTGTCAGCCAGGGAGAATGAGAAGAGTTTTAAGACTAATCCGTCCCGATTCTGTACATCTGCCCTAAAGGTGTGGGACAAATGTTTTAGGTTTTTGATGCCCTGGAGAGGATCCTCGGAGTTCAAGCCGTGAAATTTTAGGATCATATGAAGCATGCTAGGCTTGAGATCTACCTCGGGTCCTCCTATAGGAATGTTGATTCGGGGTTCAATCTCTACCGCTGCGGGATTATCATGATCTTGCATTTGAGGATGCGGCGGTGGGTTGATGATGGCATTGATTCGATTTCGGAAATCATGGAATTGTTGCTCAAGATTAGGTTGATCTTCTGGGTGATCCATAGCTGATGAAGGGAAGTAGGTTCTGAATCAGAGGATATGTCAATGTGATCAGGTTGTTCCACAAACATGGAAGTCAAGGCTCGACCTTGACGAGAGTGAATATCTAATGAGGCCTCAAGGATGGTCTTAAGGACCTCCTCCCAAACATGCACCGATGGATTAGATGAGATATAGAATGTGATGGACCCAATCAAGACACCCAAATAAATTTTGGATGACTATAGATGTTCGGGGCTGATGATACCCCTTAGTCAGAAAGCCATCCACCTGAGAATTACCTGGGTAGCTAGAGAGGGAGAGTCCCACAAAGACCCCTACACGGTAGAGTGCCCCCACGAGTTACAGGGTTTCCCCCACCTGACCTCTCTTGTCACTGATGATCCAGGTAGACCAGAATGGGGTCTTGACCTTTTAAGTCTACCAGTTTTAAGTTAAGAGCAAGGGTGCTTATGATTTCACTTGAACTTTAAGATGCTTTTTGTGTAAAGTGACCTAATTCGAAGATTAGTTAACCCAACAAGGTGGGTCAACTTCACCTATATTGTTCTTTGAGAAATTTAGGTCCCTCTTTTAGTGTTCAAATGAATTTAAGAGCCTAATTTTAGGATTTTGCTTGAATAGATCAATTCAATCAAGGCTCAGGCACACATTGTTTGGAAAGATCAATTCTTAATTAAGCAAGTGTGTCTCTAAAACCCTAAACTGGAATCCTTAATTGGCTCTGATTGGTCAAATTTAATTTGTCCAAATGTGGTACCTAAGGCTTCAAGCAAGAAGGTGATAGCCCTAGATACTTTAAGATCTTAAGTAGGTGCACAAATTAGGGTTTGGATGTTCTTTAAATAGAATGTATCAAATTAGACAACTTGATGATTTATCTAAGAATATAATGCAAGTAGCCCTAATTGATTTCTTCCTATTTTAGCTTTTCAGAATCAAGGGCTTAGAAGAGGGTAGATGGAGTTTACCTACCCCTGGAGTGGTTGATGTGCGGCTGATTTTCTTTCAATGAATCCTTGAAACAGATCACAATCAAAAGAGTTGTAGCAAGTTAGTACCAAATCTGATATTGCAATCAAGAGATCTAATTGCACGTTGCTCCCCGGTAACGTCGCCAAAATGTTAGTCGCTTGAAATCGGGTTTTAAATCGTTGCATTGCAGTATAGTCGAAATCTCGCAAAAACCAGATAAAATTTATACTTGAAAAGTCTGAGGTCGTTCGCTGGGAGCAAGTAGGAATTTAATTCTCAAGATTGCAATTTTAAACAATAGAGATAAGAAATTATGATCATAAATTGATTCAGAATAATATTAAGTGTCAAACTGCAAAAAGATTGGAGTAAAATGATGATTTGAATCACCAATTACTCCCTACAATAATAGCAAGTGTAACTCAATAGCTATGAAGAAATAAACTCAAATTAGATGTCTGATTTAATGATTAGACGTCTTAAACGTCTGGGTGAATAGTAATCTCTTTTCTTCTTCTACAACTGCTTTCCTTCTTCTTCTTCACAGATCCTTCTGCTTCTCTTCTTCGGCTCTATCTTCTTTCTTCCTCTTCTTCTTTTCTTCTTCTTAGACACTTCCTCTTCCCTTCTTTCTCCACTCTTTTCCTTCTCTTCCTTCTCTACTTCTCTTCTTCACGCAAAGAGGGAAAGGGTCTCAAATTTGGCTAAGTGTTTAGCCAACTTCTCCAAAGAGCAAAAACCCCCTAACCCCCATGCGCACTCTCTCTTTCTCTCCTTGGGTCATGCTCTCCCAAAGCCTTCAATAGTACCGGGTATACGGGTAATCGAACCTAGAGCGCACCCGGGCCCAGGGTCGTTGGCAGTGGGTGGTGAGCGAGGAGTGGATAGCATAGTGATAACGCTACATTTTATGGTGATAATTCTGCCAATCGGGGTTTATCTTAAGGGTAACATGCACAAAGAATACACTGTAAATGGGCATGAGAGCATGACATGCATGGCACATCAAGATTGCTTGTAATTTAATGTTAATAGCCATTTGTACAAATTCATGTCAAAACAGGCCTCAGATGAGAAATCAGACCATACGGATGGATTCAGAACGACGAACGGAGTCCAACGAACTCAAAATCGACCAAATCTGACATTTGGAGCTCTCGCAATTGGCCCAAGAAGTTCTAACCGACCACATCGTGCCACGTGGTGCAAGATCGACGCATGATAGCCACCGCCCCATGTTAGGACCTAATTCCCGGATCCCTACAGGGCTCGAGATCAGCTCGTATCGACTAATCCCAGACCCAGTCGTCCAACAAGAAATAACCAAAGGTAGGAAAGTAAACCACATTCACATATGCAATATAACTAAGCAAAAGAAACGTACAAAGCAGTAAAGGAAAATAAATCTACTATTTCAGTGCATATCACCACAACAACAATAACAACGGAAAGCGGAAGTAAACAGTAGAACAGAACAGTAACTGACAGTCCATTACTTACTACAACAGTAGAGAAAAGAAAAGGAAGTGCTGAAGAAACTACGGCTGGGCTCGACTGGGCCCAGCACCCTCTGCAGCCGAAAGCTCGAGCTGCTCAACTCCTGGTCCTAAACAGTATTATGAAAAGACAGAGTTAGCGAACACTGAGTAGAGTGGTATCTATATTATCTAAAAATAGTAAGAGCAACAGTTTTAATTCTCATTTCTATTTATCTATTATATATATTTTTTCATTTCACCCATTTCTCTCAAGCATCTAGATATTCTTGATCTTGCATGTTCCTCGTAGGAACGATCTTGATTGCAGTCTTTTCTGTAGAGTAGAAAGTACACGTGGTGCTCTCCTGGCCAGGAGAATCTCCCGTGGTAGTCTTACACCCAGTCAACCACCCCGAGGTCATTGTCAAGACGTAGCAGTGACTACGGCACGCGTGATAAGCGCACAGGTAGCTACCCTGCAATGACACACGGTCAGTTGTTTCCGCTAGCAGGTACGCCCAAAGTACAACACGGAACAGTATAAGGCCTTGCTCTCTCAGAATAGGGGTCTCGTCCTTTCATAGTTTGCGCACCCTCGTCTGACTACCCCGGATTGCCTAGAGGGCCTAACAAGTCGGTATAGGGTGGTTAGCTGAACCCTAGGCCCCGTGGGGTGACTAGCTCTCTCCTTATACTAGTAGCTCGCCTCGGTACTGCGTACACGAGGGCCAATAGGAGTCAGTGTAGAGTGGCAAATCCTAACCCCGGGTCTCAACCCAAGGGAGGCTAGCTCCGCTCTACAAAAAAGGGGACAATTGCTCTCCTTGGTACCACGTACTCAAGGGCCAGCATACTTCCCGTCTACATTCCAGGTTTCCATCTAACCACAGGAGTTCTACTCCTAATTCCCCATAGGGTTCATGCTCATGTTCACCTCATGTATTCCGCTCCAAATTTCACCTTTCACAATTCATTTCTCATCCATATATAGGTAGCTCGTGTTTCCATAATTCGATACATGCAACTAGTGATTTCACAGGTAATTGTTCATTACTTACAGGTAGCTCATATTCTAATAGGCAACTCACAATTATAATACAGGCAATTGCTAGCAGTTTATCTCAATCGTGCATGCAAGTATATCATACAGCACAAATGGCTCATTCATTTCTCTACCCTAGGGTTCATGCCACATCCTAGGGTTCTATTCGGCTATTTCCACAAGCACATTCTTATTTAAATATTATTAACAGAATTAAACCACTCTACCAGGCAACACGGGAGTAATGGGGGCTCGAACTTCAGACCCAGGCGTCTCTGTGAGCCCCAAACATGCAGCAGGTTAAAACCCTATACCAGGGAATACATCACAAAAGAAGAGTTCAGAACAGTGTGCAAGGGACTCTAGTATGAAGAGGAACTCGCGAGGAAAGTATAGGCATTTCGTTTACGTAAAACAGACCACGATCGGACCTTAAACGGGTCAAAAACGTGCCTACTGTTCAAAATCAGACATCTGGGAGTAATCCCAGACGTCTTAAAAGGCGTCAGATCTTGCCTTAAGTCCCTACGGTATCCTCAGACGTCCAGACCTCCTCTACGATCATATGAAGGCAGTTCTAGACGTCAGACAATGCCTCCGGTCGTCTGGATGCACCTCCGGACATCTGGTGATGTGATCAGACGTCCAAAAGCATATGAAAAAGCGTTCTGTGCTCCTTCCCAAAGCTGCACCTACGTACAACATCGCAGGTGCAGTTAGCCGACATATACCCCTGCGCTGCGATATGCATGGTGCAGGGAGATACATACCTTACGATAAATGAGCTTTCAGACATCTGACCTTAGCTCCAGACATCCAGGTACCCCGTCAGTCGTCTGGACTCCACTCCAGACATCTGATATTGGAAAACTTCTAGCACCAGGAACTCCTCGTAGCTCTCTCCGCTCACTCCGCCTCACACCGCAGCAGCTCCAGCCACTGCAGAGGGCTGGGAGGCCACCTCCTCGAGCCCTCTCCTCCTCTCGCATGCACCTACGGTGGCCATGCGAGCTCTGCCGAGCTTCTACCAAAGCTCCTTCGACCTCGGCCTACTCCTCCTCCCACGCTCTCCTCCTTCCTCCCTCTCGCTCGCCCCCTCTCGTCACTCCCGCATAGCACTGAAGGTGGTGGTGGCTAGTGTGTGGAGTGGAGAGGAGATAGGAGGGGGGGTTTATATAGAAGGAGTGGGGTTTAGGGTTTGTGGAAGAAAGAGGAAGGGAGAGAGAGGAGGAGGGTTCTGCGCGTCGCCTGTGTGCAGAGCGCAATGTGCAGTACAAAAATTTCATTTTCAGACGTCCAAGAATGGGTCTAGACGTCTGACTGAGACTTCAGACGTCTTAAAAGGCTAAAAGGTAATAGGTCATTACACCCTGCCTCTTCCTTCACCCACATGATGAATCTCAGTTGTTTGATCTTCGATAGAACGACTGAGAATGGCTCTCGCAGTGCCTCCTTCACCCACTTCATAATTCCTCCATCACCTGCAAGAGCGATCTCAGCCATTCGATCTTCGATCGAACGGTTGAGAACAGATCTCATGACAGCCACTGGCCACACCTCTCCATCCTCCAGTAGATCACAGCCGTGGGATTTCTATCCAGCGGCCACCAGCACTGCTCCAGCTCACCGCGTCCGCGACCATCCGTGAGCGTAGCACAACAGTCGCAACTCTCTCCGTGAGTATTCGACGAGGGTCGAACCGTGCTGCATATTGAATCCAATGTGAAGGCACGCGCGGATGAAATTTGACTGTCGATGCACGAGTGAACGGTCGGGATAGAGGCTACATGGCACCCGTAGATGCAGCCGCGCAGGTGCGCACGATCGAAGGACGCGATCCGAAGAGCGCCCCGCGCACGATCTCAACCGTCCGATCTTCGATCGGATGGCCCACAGCAAATGCCCACGGATTTCAGAAGAGAGGAAGAAAGGCACGTGCGCTGGAACGAGGGCAAGGGTCTTCACTGACATTTTGGGAGGGGTTTTAGCGACATCCCGGATGCCACTAAAGCCCCTACTTAAATTAGAAACCTCTTCTTCCTATATAAACCCCCTCCAACTACCCATGTAAGGCATTGAATACACTTGCAAGACTTCTATCTTACTCCTAGCCATCCTTAGCACCCTTTTGTGATAGCCGGAGCCGACAAGCCACCGATAGAGCCCTCCTCCACCGCTGTGGCCGCCTCGCCGTCTTCTCTCTCTCTCTCTCTCTCCCTAGCTTAGCTTTACTTTACTTGTGCTTAAACATTTATCTAGTGTTATTTAAAATTGAAGTTGCATGTTAAATGATGATGTTCCCTATCTAGTTATTGTCTCTCTTTTTCTTGAGTTTTTCTCATCCTGATTTACAAGAATGCTGTGCTAAAAAGAACTCTAACCCTACCCTCTCTCTCTCTCTTTCTCTCTCTCTTACTTGCTTTTCTCCTGTGTTTTCCCGCAAGCAAAACCTGTCATTTTCGTGACAACCAAGTGACATAAAAACCTGATTTCACGCCTCCCTGTGTTTGACACTCGAGCTCACGTCCGTTTCTTTATTTAAAATCGACGCAATGAACGCGAGCTACAACGACCAATTTATACAAACGTGTCCAAAGTGCGTCAGTTTTTGGCGCCGTTGCCGGGGAGGCAATAGATTTATTTTGTTGCTTTCATTTTGCATCCATGCTCACATCGTCTAATGTATTTTCTCCCTCTACTTGATTGATCGCAGGAACTCGATGCCTGGGCAGCGAAGGAGCGCGACTCATGACAGCATAGATGGAGTGAGCATAGCAAGGACCAGTTGTGAGTATCGCTCTACCCATGGTTGTTTGCTTGCCTAAAAAATCTAAAAAAAAGATTAAAATCAGAAAAAAATTAGCATGATGAATGATTGCCTGATCCTCATCCTTAACTCATCACCCAACAAAAAAATATACACTCTAACATTCTCAAAGACCTAATCTTTTTGGAGTGTTCCCTTTTCCTTTTGAGTGGTGTTTGCAAAGTCACCATGACTTGAATTGGGCCGCACCACTCACCCGTAAAATCGACTCACTTAGTTGAAATTGCATGAACACTAGGGTGAGCACATTAGGGTTCTAGAGCCTCATCACGTTAAAGGAAACTCACTATCACCTGTTGTGTGCAAAACTTGGCATGCCCACTTGAAATTTGCCTGAAAACACTAAGACACGTCAACCCTAAAAGGCACTAAAGTAAGGACAAACATTAAAAGACACCACATCTTAAATCCTTACTTGAAAATCATGTCTTGTCAAGAGCACACACATTTGAATTGGATAACTAAGAGGAACCACCCCAATCAATGCCTCATCACATAACCTAAGCACAAGCACTGCCCTATCCCCCATAAAAATAGAGTAGACATGCCCTAGGCAGGACTGGTTTAAGTCTTGAAAGATGTGATTTCATTTGCTAGGAACTTGGCCTTCATTCCCTTAGTAGAATCTAGTGATTAGGCTGCGAGGAAGTGTTAAACGGCTGCAGTTGTGGGGTCTACGGAACTGGCGATGTAAGCCAAAGAAAGAACTTCCCACAATCCCCTCGTAATCAACCTAGCCAGATTAGATTTAGGAAGGGTGGTTCCGTACCTACAGACTTGATTGTTCCTTTGGAGATTTCTAGGTCCCCTAAGGAATACACTGTAGGGCCTAGATTTGTTGCTTGGTTGTGCACACACAACTCTCTCTCATATGTTCTTCCCTCATCCCTCCATTTCTTCTGAACCATGGATTTCAATGCCTATCCATCTTACCCAAACTACCCCAAACATGCTTTGTATGCTAACCCAAGTAGACCAGATCCACAGCCTACTTGGGATAACCAACCACCGAGTTGGGGGTACAACCTAGAATATCCCTCTTGGCCCAATTGTCCCAGTTATGACCAAACCGCACCAACCTCTTATTGGGATACACTCAACATATCCACCCAAGGGTATGATTCAAATCATGGGGCTCCATATCTCGATTCTCCTCACGACGCCTCATCATTTAGGTCCCACCCGCTCTCTAACCACTTTGATGGGACCTACACTCTAGGAGAACACCAAGAACCCTACCCTTCTCAGGACAATAACTAAGAAAGGTCATCTGAATTCAATGACCTTTCCTACTTGACCTTTGGATTGGAAGGAATTCTAGACAAATGAAAATCAGAGGATGATCAGAAATCTAGGCAAGCCTAGGATAATCAACCTTTGATTTGGTCCCCTGATGAAGAATCTGACTGGGAGGTATTCTAGAGTAGGATCAAACAAAGAAGGGTTTCTCTTGAAGAACTAGACCTTGAACAAGATAGAATAGAGGACCCACCCAAGAACCTAAACCCCAGTATGGATTCTAATCCACAACCTCAACCACACCCTCTTAACTTAGATTTCAAGGAGGAAATCCAAAGGACACCAAATGACACCCTATCAATTCTTGATAACCTCTAGTTAGAGTTACACAGACAGAATCAAGAATTGGTTAAAGGGCAACAGGTCATGTTGGATATGTTCCAACAATTGGGGGAAGAAGACCAAAGAAAGCTGTTGCACACAATGCCATTCATGGAATTCATGAAGCAAGGACCTACCGTGACACTTGGACTACACCCAGCCACCCCAATTTGGTTTAGTCCACCATTGATACCCCCCAGGAGTTTTTCAACTCAATCGTAAGGTCATTGAGGATTCCTCGAAACACAATTTGGGGAGCATTGAGGACATACATCAGGAGGAAATCAAGAATGTGAGGGGAGATGCCTTGGAATCCGAATCTAATCGGCCCGAGAGAAGTGATATGGTGGGAACAACAACCAACATAGGAGATGGGGAATGGAGTTACAATTTCAAAGAAATCGATTCTGAAATGGTTGAAACCCCCATCACAAATCTGGAGGAGGGCCAAGAGAAGGAACATGAACTAGAGGCTGAAGTCAGCCCTACTGCTAATGCAACCTCGAACAGTGAATCTGATACGAAAGAAGTTGAAGAGGATATTCTTGAGGGAATGAGCGATGAAACCATGGCTGTAGGAGAGATGGATTCATCTTTGGAAAGAGACCTCATGCTTGATTGTAGGGCTCATTATGAAACTCTTGATTTTGTTACCTACCCTACCAAAATAAAGATCCTGTGACCCGAATGCACTAGAATTGATACACCTTTGACAAATTACAATTTTATGGGGACACAAGTTGAGTATAGAACCTACATCTTTAGTGTCTGGCATGTCATATTCGGGGTGCGCTCATCCACATCAACATCTCTGCATGCCCGCAGGCTAAGAGAGGAACTGACACGAGCATGCATGATACATCTGTTGCATAATTCCTGCCCCTTAGGAACGGGACTCCACCACAACCTTGTTCGCATCTGCGGACTTCTAATTTTGGGTCTGGCTGATTTTGTATATGCCTCCTTGATCCAAACCATTCTTGTTTATGCACTATGCCTAGCCGAAGGCAATAAACTCAACGCTTCCTAGGAGGCAACCCAGAAGATTCAGGCTGACCAGATACATTGCTCAACTCAGGTGATTTCTTTCTGCACCACCGTTGCATCAATTTATTTGTCAATGAAGACATTGTCCAACTTAAGCATGAGGGGGGTGGTAATTTGCATGTTCTGAGTTCATTTTATCAGTTTGAATAAAATTTAAAAAAATGATGATGAATTTAGGAAGAAAAACTTAGGCATTAGGAACTTGTCAACAGTGGGAAATGATATGAAAATAACCTGAACACTTAGACTTTTCAGGCCTTCAGGCTCAATCAGCCTTGGTGTCCGTTAAAATATGGATTTAGCCTTAAATCCTCGTAACCTTAATTTTTTTTAATTCACCAATAAAATAGGGTGATAAGTATACGACTTATTAATCCGCCCTCTGACTCGGAGGGACTTTTAGTCTAAGCATCTGCACACATTGTTGCATCGACTCACTCCTCGGAGATTCTAATAGAAATTGGGTAGCTAATGAACCTACTAGGGTGGTATGGCTGGTAAGTTGTCGTGGGTAATAGCCCATTGGCCGATTGTCCAGAGCCCAGCCACAAGATCACTTTCTTCTTATTACCTCTAGGTAAATTTGAGATCAGGGAAGCTACCTACTAAACAACAAAAGAAAAAAGAGAAAAAAATAGAAAAGAAGAAAAAAAAGAGAACAAAATAAGCCACACTACACCGCACGAATATGGCTGGCAAGTGGTCATGGGTAATAGCCCATTGCTGATTGTCTAGAGCCTAGCTCACTAAATGCACAAAAAGATCCAAAACACTTAAGGAAGAAGTGGGGAAGTAGAGTAATCCGTGGAGATATACACTGGAAACACCCTTGTGTTGACCCCAAATAAAATAAAAGTAGGGAGAAAGCTACCGATCGGATATATACACCTTCAGGAAAATACTTCCTTTTCCGGACACCTAGGGGCGTAGAAACTCAAAGTCTATTTGAATTATCGTTGGGTGAGTCTATCATGATGTTCACACCAAAATGCTTAGCACTTAGAGTCTTTTTCAAGTTATGGGTGGGTTGGGTAGCCGTAAAAAGTTACTAACATACTCTCGACTCCAAAATCCAAAAAAAAAAAGAAAAGACGAAAAAGAAATATATATATATATATATGCCTTAAAGTAAGGATTTGGGCGATTCACATTTTGGTAGACACCCGGGTACTGTTTAGTCTTTGTAGATCAGGGTCTTAGTATATTTCATTTTGTTGACAAGTGACAAAATGTCTTAAGTAATTACTTCCTGAATTCTGACTGAGAATAATGGCCAGGATGAACCTTGCTAGGGACTAGTAAGGAGTAAGTATGGGGGTATGATAATGCTACATTTTATGGTGATAATTCTGCCAATCGGGGTTTATCTTAAGAGTAACATGCACAAAGAATACACCATAAATGGGCATGGGAGCATGACATTCATCACACATCAAGATTGCTTGTAATTTAATGTTAATAGTCATTTGTACAAGTTCATGTCAAAACAAGCCTCATATGCGTAATCGGACCACACGGATGGATTCAAAACGACGAACGGAGTCCAATGGACTCAAAATCGACCAAATCTGACATTCGGAGCTCCCGCAATTGGCCTACGAAGTTTTGACCGTTGATCTGATGATCAACGATCCACAGTGCTCCACGTGGCGCAAGATCAACGCATGACAGCCACCGCCCCGCCTCTTCCTTCACCCATAGGATGAATCTTAGCCGTTCGATCTTCGTTCGAACGGCTGAGAACGGCTCTCGCAGCGCCTCCTTCACCCGCTGCACATTCCCTCCATCACCCGTAGGAGCGATCTCAATCGATTGAATGGCTGAGAACAGCTCTCGTAGCGCCTCCTTCACCCATTGCATAATCCCTCCATCACCCGTAGGAGCGATCTCAGCCGTTCGATCTTCGATCAAACGACTGAGAACAGATCTCACGATAGCCACCACCTGCACCTCTCCATCCTCTAGTAGATCACAGTCATTGGATTTCTATCCAACTGCCACCAGCACTGCTCTAGCTCACTGCGTCTGCGACCATCTGCAAGCGTAGCACAATGGTCACAGCTCTCTTCGTGAGTACCCGACGAGGGATCGAACGGCGCTGCATATCGAATCCAAGGCAAAGGCGCACGCAGATGAAATTCGGTCGTCGATGCGCGAGCGAACGGCTGAGATAGAGGCTACATGGCACCTGCAGATGTAGCTGCGCAAGAGCGCAATCGAAGGGTGCGATCTAAAGCGCGCTCCACACGTGATCTCAACCGTCCGATCTTCGATCGGACGACCCACAGCAAGCGCCCACGGATCGCAGAAGAGAGGAAGAACGGTGCGCGCGCTGGACTGAGGGGCAAAGGCCTTCACCGACATTTTGGTAGGGGTTTTAGCGACATCCTGGATGTCACTAAAGCCCCTACTTAAATTAGAAACCCCTTCTTCCTATATAAACCCCCTCCAACTACCCATGTAAGGCATTGAATACACTTGCAAGCCTTCTATCCTACTCCTAGCCATCCTTAACACCCTTTTGTGATAGCTGGAGCCGACAAGCCACCGACGGAGCCCTCCTCCATCGCTGTGGCCACCTCGTCATCTTCTCTTTCTCTCTCTCTATCTCCTTAGCTTAGCTTTACTTTACTTGTGCTTAAGCATTTATCTAGTATTGTTATTGTAAAACTGAAGTTACATGTTAAATGATGATGTTCCCTATCTAGTTATTGTCTCTCTTTTTCTTGAGTTTTTCTCATCCTGATTTACACGAATGTTGTGTTAAAAAGAACTCTAACCCAACTCTCTCTCTCTCTCTTTCTCTCTCTCTTACTCCTTTTCTCCCATGTTTTCTCGCAAGCAAATCCCGCCATTTTAGTGACAACCAAGTGACAGAAAAACCTGATTTCACGCCTCCCTGTGTTTGACACTTGAACTCACGTCTGTTTCTTTATTTAAAACCGACACAGTGAACGCGAGCTACAACGATTGATTTATACAAATGCATTCGAAGCACGTCACATAGGCGGGTAGTCAGGTCTGCACGAGGTCCACGGGGGTTGTGTCACGGATGAGGCATGTGAGAGGTGTAAGGGACCACACCCCTTGTGTCTGAGACGATAAGCCCCAAGCAGAAATTCAATTTATGCGGCCTCTCCTGCTCCAAAACCCACGATGTGGGACTATCCATCCCCCGTTCCTTATGCACACAGCCGCAGTGAAGATGGCTCGAATTGGGTCACGGCTATGCTGCTTCCCTCCAATTGAGAACCTGGGAACCTGCAGCTACTGAATCCACATTGTCTAAGCGTGTTGCCTAGAGCTGCAGGTGAAGAACAAGCTTTGAAGCTTGCTTCGGAGCTGTGCATTAATGGTGGAGGGGGGCTGGTACCTGAAAACAACAATAAGGCCTTTCGGCCACGTCAGAGAGCTTAGGAACGATCGCCGGAGCATGGCAAGTTCAACGGTGGCGGTTTCATGGTGTGTGCATGTGTGATGAGTACTGGCGGACACAGAAAATGAAGGTGGAGGTGGGTGTGTTCAGTGGAGAATTTGGGCAAGTAATCCCCTCAATTTCTTAAAGGGTTTTACACTCGTGGATACAACGGAGGTGTGGGAGTTGGTAGCAGCTCATTTGGGCGTGTGTAGTGGCTGCTATGGCTCGCCGAAGGTCTGTCGGTGAGTTGGAAGATGCAGTTTGGGAGGGCGTTGGCAGGGTTGAAGCGGAATGTTGGAATTGCTATTGTGATGAGGAGAAGCTGAGGAGTGGTTTAAGAGGGGTAGCAGACGACAGGGGGCAAAGGTGGCGCCGGTTACGGTATGGTTGACACAGGAGAAGGAACGAGCTCCAGTAGGTAGGAAACGGCGAGGAAGACGGCGAAAGGGGCATGGTGGATACGGCTCGACGTGGAAGATGAGGATGATAGCACCGTCGCCGGTATTGCGAACGGATGAGGAATAGAGACGGAGGAGGTCATTAGACATTGAGGAGTACGTTGGCCAGAAGATAAGAGATGAATTGGAGGGTATTCCAGTCAAAATCGAGCATGGGCTGAACGGTTTGCCCTGGGGAGTCTTATATAGGCCGTTAGAGGGTGATTAGAGCTTGAGAAGTTTAGTCTTATATAGGCCGTCAAAGGGTGATTAAAGCTTGGGAAGCAAACTTCCCAAGCTTAGAAGGTTGCTGAAGTTGGAAACCCAATTTTCAATTGATTCACGTGGCACTTTGGGCAAGTCTTAGAGCTAAAGATGTGGCTCAAATGGAAGGCAACTTCGTCAAGAATCTGAGTATCTATTTTGGGATTGATTGATTGAGAATCGAGTGAGAAATCCTTGCTTGATCTCAACGGTGAAGCTCAGGGTTGCCTTTAATGGTGCTAGGGGCCTATTTTCAAAATGATGACAAAGTTAGGAGCCTTTTTGTAAGGATTTTGAAAGTTAAGGGTATTTGTGTGATCAGACAGGACCAAGTTGCAAACTAGGTCAAGACAATCTTAGATTGGGCCCAAATTTTGGTACAAACCCAATTTGAACCTAAGAAATCCAATGGTGAAGTTGGATTTTGGTTTTGATCACGTTTGATTGGAAAACTTGCATAGAAATCCAAATTAGGGTAACTATCTGTCTGAGACTCTATTTGTGGTCAAGATGAGTTCTAATGGTTAAATTGAAGATACCAAACCCTAGAGAATGTTTTTCTATGATTTTTAAAATGTTTAGGTGAATTTTATCTTGACCAGAACCTCAGTTAATTAAGCAGGTCTATTTTTAGGATTTCAGAAGTCATTTAATTCTCAAAACACGCAAAATTCCTTTTATATCTGTTCTAACTCACTTGTTAGCCTTTTAGGACCATCTAACCTTGAATTAACCCCTGAGAAAATTTATGGTTATTCTGCATTCATGATATGATGGTAAAACTATAGTTTTAACCCTGGTTTCTTGTCTTCCCTCAGAATGATTATGCAGTGACTTAGCATTCTTTAGCAGTTATGTAGGAGCATTTAATGACTTAAACAGATCAAATTAAGCTAGTTATGGCTCATGATGGTGTTCCCATCAGCGGGCTTCCAACCACAAATTTTGCGATAGTAGTGGGGGCATGCATTGAGTGCGCGATGAGTGGTGGCGGCGGGGTGTGACCGAGCAACATGTGGTAACGAAGCGCACATGTGGGCGAGCACGCTTATGCGAAGAAGGGTCGTGCGCGTAGCCATTGAGATCACGACATGTGGTGATCGTGCGACACAGGTAGGCATGCGGTGGTGGTCAATCAGGTGCTAACACGTGTCAGCGCTGACCAGGTGACGAGTCTAACTGAACCGGTTGGTTCAGCGACCCCTCGCACTATTTCGAGCGATTTGAGGCCTTCCTAACCTTGGATTTCGACAAATAAGGTACCATTGGAATCGTATCGACACGTACTACGCGTTGGTGAACTTTATTTTCATTTTTTAATACTGTTTCTTTAGTGAAAAATCAGAAAATGCTTAGGTGATTCAAATCCTATTTTTGGTCCGTGTGAACCAGGATTTGTCCCTAGTGCATGCAAAAATTGTGAGATGGGTGTGGCAGCTACCCCAAGGCCTTGTGCGTATGGTTGGGAGTCACTGTGTCCCTTCGTTGATGTTAGGTAGAATAGTTTACCCATCTTTTGATTTCGTCTCATTTCCGAGTAACCGTAGGTCTGTCTAGTGAGGTTCTTCGTGTATATCGCATTAGTCGGCATGTGTTTCCCCTTTTGCTGAGTCCAGGACCTTTCGAAAGTGTTACTCTGATTTTGGGTGCTTTAATGTGAATTAATCAAATTCTATGTGAATAATTAAGACTTAAGTACTCCATGTACCCTTATTATTGCATGCATGAAATGAACTCTATTTTTCATGAAACAAGTTCTATGTGTTTATTAATTGCTAAATAATATTGGACCACTGCCATAATTTGGAAACTATCTGTAAACTAATAAGTTGGAGGATAATGTGAATATCTGTAAAATTTTGGGTTTATTAATGTGAAATTGATAGTATGGTTTAATTTGATGAAATGAATGATATAGTTATCTAGAATTGATTCAATAATCAATACGATGGATTAGTCAGGACTTAGAGGATGGCTAACTGGGTTTAGTCCACTACTCACTAGATTTGGTTGTAGCTTTGGTCTGTTAAACCAGTTTTGGGTAGGTTTAGGGAGTTACTAGCCACCCTACGACTCTTTTGTAGTGGCCAACTGGGATAGCAGGATGTGTGGCTCAAGGTTTAGGAGTGGTTTTTTCTTGGCTGGTGGGTGGGTCATTGGTTGTTTGTGGTTTAGCATACATAGCGCTTGTATGTGTTTACGCTACACGACATAGCCGCCACCCCTTTTCACAATGACCCCAGGGTGACAGAGAGTAGCGACTCGATGGGTATAAGCCATTTCCCATCTAGGAGGGTGGCTTATACTGGTCATGCACCGCAGGAAGTTACATGAGATCACTTTGTGCCCCGAGACGTCGATTAACAGATTGTGAATTGTAATAATGTGGGCTAAATGCATAAACGGAATTGGATAAGTAATAATTCATAAGTGGATTAACTGCTAATATGGTACCCTCTTTCTTTTACCCTTGTCACTATTGCTACTTGTTGTAATTGTTCTACTCTACTCAATTTTTACTAACATGTTCGTTCGTCGAGTTTCGTACTCAAGTGTTGCTGAGCAGTCGAGTGCAGTGGTTGCTGTTGGTCCATCTATTGTGGAATCGGGTCCTACTTGAGGAGATGGTCCGTTCTAAGCTAGTGGCTCTTAGTTGTTCATTTCTACTGTTATATTTTAATTCCTATCTTTTGGTGATTGTACGAGCACTTGAGCACTCTTTACTTTTCTGCTTTCTGTGGTGAATTTTATCATGTTTGTCAGCACTTTATTTTCATTTAATACATTATGAATGAATGTTTGGCTATTGATATTCTATGACTATATGTTGAGTGACTGCGATCTTGCGATTAGGTTGTGCTGGTTGTTAGCATGTGGCGACTCGAGTCTTGTCGATTGGAGGGACTTGGGTTGTCACACTTCTAACCCTCCATTGCGGGTTAACTTGGTGGAGAACTCACAAAAGTCCATGCTCCAAATGGATAAATGTTATCAGGCTATTCTAAAGGCCTTATCAAGCTAGAGCCAGAATATGCAAAATCAGTTGAACTAGTTAACACAGGAAAATAGAACATAGGAAGCTTTGCCCTCCCAACCTGTCCCTGGCCCACATAATGTGTAGAACCTGGGTGCCCACCTAGGTTCCATGCACCTCAGGGACAAGCTCATGATGTACTTTAGGCACGTCCTGTACCTCCTAGTATTCATTTTCTTGCTCATCCTAGCCTTATCTTACCTACCCCTACTCCTTATACTTCTCCCCCACCACATGGTCAGCATGCTGATGCAAACGCTCTCATAATGAGGAGCAAAACCATGACTAAGGATCCACCACATAAGTAGGCAGGTCCAAACACATCGCGCCCTCCTCCTCAAGCTGACTCCTCTTCCCGTTCTGATCATGATAAAGAGCCACCTAAGGAGGATAAAGGAAAAGAACCAATGACCTTTGACCCTGAGATTCCGATACCCTTTCCTACTGCCCTGAACTGTGAGATTGTGAAGAAGAAAAAGGGATCGAAGAATCATGAGGACCTTAAGTCAATGTTTAAAGATGTTCATATTCAGGTCCCCCTCCTCAAGGCTATAAATCACATTCCTACTGTCACACGATTCTTCAAGGATTATTGTATATCATAGTGACAGAAAAGAAAGCAAAGAAGGTGGTGCTCTCTGAGCAAGCAAGCATGGTTATTTTGAGTGACCTACCGCCTAAGAAGAAAGACCCTGAGGCACCACTCATTTCTTACTTTTGCAAGATTCTCCATTTGATAGGGCCCTTTTAGACCTTGGTTCTTTCATCAACTTGACTCCTACCGCAATATATGATCGATTCCTATTTGGGGAGTTGAAGCCCACCTCGATCACCATTGAGCTAGTAGATAGATCTATGAAGGTACCAGGGGTGGTTAAGAATGTAATTTTTAAAGTCCATGGGTTCTACTTCCCATCAAACTTTTTCATTTTGGACATGGAGGTTCCCGTAAACCTCTGTGATGCACCTATCATTCTCGATCGCCCATTGGTGACTGCTCGAGCCAACATTGACTGTGCATCCAGGTGTATGGAGATTGCCCTAGGAAATGAGTGACTTAGACTTGATATCTTTAGGGCAACTCATAATTTTGATTATCATCTGATCAAGGAGGATCTAAAGAATGAAGATTCCAAGTACTGTGCTAATATTGGGCTTCTATGCAGTGACCCAATGTCCCATTCATCCTCATTGGTAGGGTACATAGACATGGTTCCACACAAGATGAATATTGCTGATTCACCACATGTCACATATTCTCTTGATTTTGTATGTTTGGGGTGTTCTTCTTTTGATTATGACACCCCAGGTTAGGTATATCCTGATATTATTGATGCACTTCATCTTTTTGACTCGCCTCTACTAGTGCAAAATGGTGTGGCTGCTACGAACAGTTTAGGTCAGCCTAAGAGACATGTGGACGGGATCTCTAATCCATGTCTACCCTTGATGGTGACACTAAACCATGATAAAGGTAGTGTATGATCAACTTTTGCCACCTATGTATAGGAGGATTGGGGCTACCTTGTGAGACACTTAGGCACTGACCTTCGATCCCGCTCACCCTCACTTGGCCACCCTAGTCATAATGGCACAAAATCTGACCTCTACTTTCTCATTGATGCAGCCACTACTAACCTCATTACAGAGGCACGTTCAGAAAATTCCTATGGATTTCATGATCATCAGGTATACTTGACTGATTCTCCTTATTTCTCTCATTCTCCCCTGCAGGAATACTCCCGTAAATGCTTCTTCTTCTACTCCATAGGTGATTGAATTAAAGTCCTTACCTAATTCACTTAAATATGTGTTCTTGGGTGATAATATGACCTTCCCCATAATTTTGAGTTCATAGTTAACCCAAGAACAAGAGCTTAAATTGATTTTTGTTCTTCAAGATCATAGGGCAGCTATTGGGCCGAGTACCTCTAACCTTTATGGTATTTGCCCTTCATATTGTGCTCACCATATCTATATAGAAGATGGGGTGAAGCCTTCTTAACGACCTCAAAGTAGATTAAATCCTAATATGCTTGAGGTTGTTAAGAAGTAGATCATTTAGTGGTTGGATGCTAATATTATATATCTGATTTTTGACAACTAGTGGGTGAGTCCCATACAGATTGTGCCTAAAAAGGTAGGACTCACCGTTTTCTAGACCACTGATGGAGAATCCATCTTGACCTGCACTACTTCTTCTTGGCGAGTTTGCATTGATTGTGGTAAACTAAATTCAGCTACAAAGACAGACCACTTTCCCTTGCCCTTCATTGATCAGATTTTGGAAAGGTTAGATAGACGTAGTTTCTTTTGTTTTCTAGATGGACACTCTAGTTATAACTAGGTCACTACGAACCTGGAGGATCAAGACAAGACTACCTTGTCCTTTTGGCACATTCGATTTTAAGCAAATGCCCTTTGGCTTGTGCAACGAACCAACAACCTTTTAGCGTTGCAAGATGGCCATTTTCTCAAACATGATTGGAGACTTTGTGGAGGTGTTCATGGATGACTTCTTCATTTCAAAGATGACTTTGAGTCCTATCTTGATAATTTCATCAAAATTCGAAAACATTGTATAGAGGTCAACCTAGTACTTTCTTGGGAAAAGAGCCATTTCATGGTAAGAGATGATATAGTACTAGCCTACTAGGTCATAGGATTCTAAAGATGGTCTGGAAGTCGACCGGAAGAAGTCTGATATCATTTCTCGTTTCCCCCCATTTAGCACAGTCAACCAAATAAGGTCATTCTTGGGACGTGAGTTTCTACAAGAAATTCATCAAAGATTTCTCCAAGATTGCTCATCAGTTGACGAATCTCTTGGTAGTAGATGTCCCATTTGATTTTGACTCTTCTTTCGCAACCTTGTTAAAGGCTATGTCTATTGCACCTGTTCTCTAACCACCCGACTGATCACTTGATTTTGAGATCATGTGTGATGCCTCTGATTTTGCAATCAGGGCGATTTTAGGCCAGTGTCAGGATTGCTATCTTTTTATCATCTACTATGTTAGTAAGACATTGAATGAGGTTCAGCATAATTATATGGTTATTGAAAAGGAGCTACTAGTGGTAGTGTTTGGGCTGGAGAAGTTTCGTTCTTATCTTCTTAGGTCGAAAGTTATTATTTTCATTGATCATTTAGCGATTCGAATGCCAAGCTACGATTAATTAGATGGATCTTGTATTGTAGGGATTTGATATTGACATTCACGACAAAGCCGGAAAATAAAATGTTATAGCTGATCCCTTATTGTGTCTAAAACCCAATCCACATTACTTTTTCTCTGCCTATTTTTGAAAGCTTTCTGAATGAATCTCTCTTGGTTGTGGATTCATTGGAGTTTCCCTGGTTTGCAGATATCATGAATTATCTTGATGGTGGCAAGATTCCATTAGGATTATCTAAGGACCAGAAACTCAATTTTCTTTCTAAAGCTAAGTATTACTTTTGGGATGACTCCTTGCTATTCTAATTGGGTTTTGATCAAGTGATCAAGAGGTGAGTCCCAGACTCTGAGATTTTTGTTGTACTTTCATTTTGCCGTAGTAAGGTCTGTGGTGGTCACTTTTCGGGCAAGAAGACTGTTCCAAACATTTTACAATCAGGTTTCTTCTGGCCATCTGTCTTTAAAGATGCACACGATTTGCCCAGAACTGCAGGTAATACCAGTCAATAGGTTCCATGACCTTGGGAGACATGATGCGTCTCCAACCTATTTTAGTTGTGGAAGTTTTTGGCATTTGGGGCATCGATTTCATGGGCCACTTTCCTGTCTCGCATGGATTTGAGTACATTTTACTACCTATTGACAATGTCTTGAAGTGGGTTAAAACCATTTCGATGAGACATGGTGATCATAAAACTGTAATTAATTTCGTTTGGGAATATATTTTTTGCAAGATTTGTTGTTCCCTCCCTCTGATTAGCAATAGGGGCAATCATTTTATTCATGCCTATTCTAAATGTGGATGTAATTGCGTAAAATACGCTTTTGTCATAGTATAATCGCATTAGAAACTGTTAAATTTATTTCAATCGAACTCAAAAAATTCGAAGTTGATGTTTTCAAAATAGAATCTGAGTCGTTCGTAGGGAAACAAATAGATCAAAATTACATTCTTAATTAGAACTAAAACCAAACATCAAATAGGATGATTATTAGGATTAATACTAAATCTAATGGCACACAACTACTAGAAAGCATACAACTTGAATACAAGTTGAAAAATGAATACTAAAAGCTTTTATTGAATAAGATAAGAGTTTAACACAACTAGAGGAATGCTTGGAAAATTATAACTAGAACTAGATTACTACAACTAGAACTAGACTAGCAAAATGAAGAAATTATGGGCTTTGTAGGCGAAGTCCCAAGCATCGATGTAGATGCGGATGCGAAGACACTCGTAAGAATCACCAAAGATGGTGTGGACCAGCACTAGTAGTAGAGACTATGAGGTAAGGAATTCTCAGTAGGAGAGATTGCTTTAAGGAGGAGGTGGCTAGTGGTTTATATAGGACTCTAGGAGGCTTCTTATTGGTCGATCTAAGATGCCTAGGATCACTAATTTGGATGATCAGGATTAATAAGTTTAGAATCAAGGGTTAGGATTTAGGTTGGGTAATGGATTGTTAGGATTTAATAGGATGGAAAATAAAAGGATTGAGTGGAGAGAGGATAAAGAGTGTTGAGTTCGGTGGGGGTGATATGGAGGGAGAGTACGTAGTCGGTGGAGAAAAAATGGATGGGACTTTTTTTTTTTTATCCTACAGCTGGAATTGAGTGGGATTTGCATGGACATTGGATTGGGGAGTACGTAGGTGTTGTTCGGTAGAGAATAAGTGGGATTTTTGGAAGTGGAGGGAATTAACGTGGGGGTGTCTTATGGAATTTTAGTGGGAGATTTCAATTTTGAGAGAAGTTGGATGAAATGATTCAACTTATAGAAAATCTTAGGCTCTCTTATATAGAGAGAGAGATCAAAGGGTGAAAGTACAATACTACCCCTCAGGAGCTAGACACCCATAAGCTCATACAAGAAAAAATATAAAACATAAAAATACTATATGTTAACACTCCCCCTCAAGTTGGAGCATGAATATTTATCATTCTCAGCTTGGAACAACACGCCTCAAAGGCAGATCTCGCAAGGGGCTTTGTGAAGATATCTACAACCTGCTCCTCAGAAGTGACACTCGTGGTATGTAAACTCCCACGCTGAATGAGATCTCGAGTGTAATGACAGTAAACCTCTACATACTTTGTCCTCTCGTGAAACATAGGGTTATTAGCAATGTAGGTAGCTGCTCTGTTGTCACATCGTATCTCCATAAAGTTATCCAGAGAAACATGAAGATCTGACAAAACAGACTTGACCCAAACCATCTCAGTGGTTGTCTGGGCCATGGCCCTGTACTCTGACTCCGCACTGGATCTAGATACAACCGCTTGCTTCTTGCTCCTCCAGGTAACCAGGTTGCCTGTAACAAAGGTGTAAAAACCTGTGGTGGATTTTCTGTCCCCAACACAGCCAGCATAATCAGCGTCAGAGTATGCTACAATCCCCATGGTCATTCCTTTACGAAACAATAATCCTCGTCTAGGTGCTTTCTTCACATACCTGAGCACCTGCATTGCAGCCTCCCAGTGTTGCCTAATTGGCTTATCCATAAACTGGCTAAGCCTACTAACAGACAAAGATAAGTTTGGACGAGTGATGGTGAGGTAAAGAAGCTTACCCACCAGTTGCCTATATGCTCTACTATCAACTACCTCAGATTTCTCATCGTATAAATGGACCTTGGGATCCATGAGAATATTTGCAGCCTTAGTTGCTAACATGCTAGTCTCCTGAAGAAGATCAAAAGCATACTTCCTCTGCGAGAGCACCACTCCATCCCTGCCACGTGCAACCTCAATGCCTAAGAAATACCTCAACTGTCCCAGATCCTTCATGACAAATTTCTCTGATAGGTGCCTCTCAATTTCATCTATCCCATCTCTATCATCTCCGGTGATGATAAGATCATCAACATATACCAGGAGTGCCACAATCCCCCTGTCAATCTTCCTAGTAAATAAAGAGTGATCTGAAGTAGAGCGACTCAGACCAATTTGGTGAAGCACCTCTGATAGCTTCTGAAACCATGCCCTGGGACTTTGCTTCAAACCATAGATTGCCTTTCTTAATCTACACACATACTCCCCTTGAACCTCAAAACCCGGGGCTGCTGCATGTAAACCTCCTCTTGAAGATCACCATAGAGAAAGGCCTTCTTCACGTCCAGCTGGTATAACAGCCAGTCTCTATGAGCAGCAACAAAAATAAGTATCCGAACAGTGGCAAGCCACGCAACATGGAGACAGTATCAAAGAAGTCCACCCCATATGTCTGAGTGAACCCCTTTGCTACTAGCCTGGCCTTATACCTTGAAATAGACCCATCAGGGTTGTATTTCAAGGCAAAGACCAATCAGGAGCCAACCAGTCGTGCGCCAGTAGGAAGTGAGATGAGATCCCAAGTTTGTCTACTTCAAAGTGCTACCATCTCATCCTCCATGGCTTGACGCCACTTCGGATTAAGGATGGCCTGCTGGTAGGTAGACGGAATGTGTGACGCTATAAGGGCCTGACAGAAGCTGCTAAACTAAGGAGCAAGACCATTGGTAGCCAAGCTACCTGTGACCCAGTATCTGGACTCATAGGTGTGCGGTGCCCTCCTAAAGGAAATAAGGAGATCTGAATCATCTGGTACCTATAACTGAGTTGCTGCAGAAAGAGCCTCGCCACTGTGGTGATCTGCACTGTCTAGGAAGTCAGGTCTAGCCAAACTATCACTGGCATCAGGTACCCTCTCAACTACCTGTGAACCATTAGCCGCTGGTGAGAGAGGAGGCCTCTGAAAGGTAGTATGATGGCTGTGATAGGTATGCAATGGCCTGTGTATTTTCTCAAAGTCATTCTGGGAGAAAGAACTCATCTGTCTATCAGCTGGAGGTCTGGACTGAGAAGTAGACACCTGAGTCTCTGTACACGGAACAAGTAAGGGAAGAAAGGCAACATCATTACAAGAGCTCCTCTATCCAGTGATTGAGAAATATGGCGTATCCTCATAGAAAGTCACATCAGCACTAACATAATATCTGTTCTGCAAAGGAACATAGCAACGATACCCCTTCTGTGTCCTAGAGTACCCCAAAAATACGCACTTGATAGCGTGAGGAGCCAGCTTGTCATGAACAAGTGATGGCACATGGACGAATGCAACACATCCAAAGGTCCTGGGAGGCACATGAAATAACTCATCATTTGGATGCAAAAGAAGAACCGATATCTGCTCGTGAAGAACTAAGCTGGGCATCCTGTTGATGAGATAAGTCATTGTCAGAACTGCATCCTCCCAGCATCTCTGCAGTACATTATGATGAATCAATAGTGTACGGGCAACATCTAACAAGTGTCTGTGCTTCCTCTTTGCAACCCCATTCTGCTGTGAAGTGTGAGGACAAGTAGTCTGGTGGATAATCCCACGGGTCCTATAGACCTCCTTAAGTCTAGTAGTGCAGAACTCAAGAGCATTATCAATCCACACTATCTTCAATGTGGTTGAATACTGTGTGCTGATCTCCAGAAGAAGGGTCTCTATGTATCCTCCAACCTCTGCCTTACTTTTCAGCAAGAACACCCATGTGGCTCTAAAGAAATCATCTATGACAACCAGGTAGTATCAGTGTCCCATCCTGTCTGGGACTCTACTCAATCCCCATACATCCATATGGAGTAATTGAAATAATGTTGAAGATCCAGGAGATATGCTAACTGGAAAAGAGGATCGATGGTGCTTACCCAATTGGCAAGCATCGCACTGTATGGTAGCAGCTGGGAAAATATGTGGTATCACCCTCCTGAGGCGATCTAGAGACAAGTGGCCAAGATGAACGTGCCACTGTAGAACACTCCTGCTACCATATCGAGTAACCCTTGCAAATGGCTCTTGTCCCAGATGATGAACACCATTCTCCTCCATACCCCTGACAACAGTCCTCCTAGTGAGCTTGTCTTGAATAACACATCCGACATCATCAAAGATGACTCTACAGTTGAGATCCTTCATGATTCTGCTTATAGACAACAGACTCAGCGGGAATTCTGGTACATGCAATGCACCAGACAGTTGCAAATTGGGGGTTACGGACACCTCCCCCTTACCCCTAACAGGGGTGTATCTATCAGCAACTTGTACAGTCCTTCCTGGGGGAACAGATTATAGCGAACGAAAATAGGTCTAATCATCGCACAGATGCTGTGACGCACCGGAGTCGATCAGCCACCCTGCTCCATGGTGGCTCTTGTAATGCTCCTTATGTACAAGACTCACAAATTCTGCCATAAGTGTAAAGTAAATCACACCCAAGAAAAATGGGGAATATATACCCCAAGGATCATACAATATGGGGAATATACACCCCTCACAACCATCAATATGGGGAATACACACCCCAAAAATATTCTATAAAACTGGAGAAAGTCATACTAGTATTCGGCGAACACCAATAGATCTGGAAAAGACTTGGTACTCTACTTGGGTTTTTCACACCTAGTTAGGATGCCAATCCCGGCAGGACTGCAAGCGAAGGTGGAAGAGAGTACTAGAGTCGTTGTAAGCGGCTATGACAAGTGCTCCATTGGAGATGTTGTTGTAAAGATCAGAAAGTGGAGGCCCCCTGAGCCATACAAGGGGGAGATTTGGATGGCACCGCTGGGGCCTTTCGTCCCTGTTGAGAGCTAGTAGGAGTGGCGGCGCTGCTAGAAGCTATAGGAGGTCCACCGGTGATGCTAGGTAGTGTTGCTGGGCTCAGGCAGCCCACCGGCGATGCCGGCGAGGCCCTTCCCTTTCCTCTTCGCGCTGCTGCAGACGAGGGCTGACTCTCTTGCAGTTGGTGTTGCTGCTGCCGGCTAAGAGAAAACCAACAGCAGTGAGGAAGAGGAGAAGAGAAGGATTTGGTGGATGGGTTGGAGGCCAACTTGGGTGGGGTACTTAGGGCACCGGTCTATGACCGCTACTTTGATACCAAGTTGGATGAAATGATTCAACTTGTTATAGAAAACCCTATGCTCTCTAATATAGAGAGAGACCAAAGGGTGAAAGTACAGTACTACCCCTCAGGAGCTAGACACCTATAAGCCCATACAAGAAAAAACATAAAACATAAAAACACTATACGTTAACAAGAGATAAGTGGAATGGGAATTTATGATGCATGGGTTACATGGGTGTATAGGATGTATGGACATAGGAGGTTATTTGGAGGAGGGTTTGAATATGGGATATTAGATATAGGATATATGTATATGAGGTGGGAAATCAAGGGATAGGTTAGCTTAGGTTCTAAGTGTAGAAACTAGAGGGTTTGAATTTGATTAAGGCTTGGGATAAATTGAACTCGGGTTTTCACTATGGTGTGGTCTAATCCTAAGATGGTCGGCTATGTAGGTTGGCTATTTGGCTAGGGAGCTAGGTGCTAGACTAAGGTCAATTAGGCTCCTAAATAGGCTAGTGGTTAGGTCCAATGGAGTTTCCAAATAAGTCCAACAACTAGGCTCAGTTCTTTTTCAAGTGAGCTCAGATCAGAAAGTCCAACCAACTATGCTCTAATCAATTTCAATCTGTACATATAAAAATCAACTCATCAAGGTACCAAATACAATTGCAGAAAAACTGCATAAAAGCCTAAAAGTATGCATTATTTACAGAACGACCTAAAATGACTAATCTAACTTAACTAAATGTATTCTCACCTAAATTGCTCTTAGACCAACATTAGTTAGGCATTAATTTGCATAAATAAATATAGAAATATTAATGCCCAGTTTAGAGCTATTTTGAAAAGGTATGGGGTGAATCATCGCATTGCCACCCATATCACTCGTAGACAAATGGGCAAGCTAAGATGTCGAACTGTGAAATCAAGCTGATTTTGCAAAAGATGGTAAGATTGGATTGAAAGGATTGGTATGATCAAATTATTGATGCATTATAGGATATCGGACTATGTACAAGGCTCTGCTCGTAATGCCATCATATAGAATGGTGTATGGAAAAGTTATCACCTTCTGGTTGAGTTGGAACACCGCACATATTGGGCGGTAAGGAGATGCAATTTTAACCTCAACATAGGATGTCACGAGAGAAAACTCAAGCTCAATGAATTAGGAGAGATTAGACAAAAGGCCTATGAGAATTCGAAGATTTATAAGGATAAGATGAAAGCCTTTCACGACCGCCACATCTGAAGAAAATCTTTCTTTCCTAACTAGTAAGTTGATTGCGCAGCAATCATAAGTCCTAATCAACCTAAATAATGTTTGAACCTAGCTTAATTTGTGAATATTGCACTCATATCATGCATATCATGCATTGCATCATTTCATATAGAATAAGATGAGATATCTTGCTATTTAATGTTTTTGTTGTTAATTGCAGGTAATAAAGTGATCCAGGATGCGAGATGGAGTGGAATAAAGCAATAAAGAGAGAAGAAGACTGATCCAGACAAGAGGAGTAAGGAGGATAGCCTTATCCCTACCCTTAGAAACCCTAGGATAGCCTTCCCAAACCTAAAACCACTTCTATTAGGACATCTTAGCCTTAGAACCCAAACATGGATAACACTATCCATGTTCTTATCCACTTCATCCCTCTCCCAAACACTTAGGAACCAAAACCTACCTTAGAAAACCCAAAATCCATTCTCCAACACCTTTTAGGACGTCTAGACATTACGCTAGACATCTGATTTCTGCAAAAAATCAATCTAGGAAGCCAAAACTCACATTGACACAGAATTAGACGTCTAACCCAACTTCCAAACGTCCAATTTTGGAGTATAAGATGTCTGATCATTTGTCTGGGCATCTGAAGGTCATCTCTGGTTCCTGTTTTTGGTGCTAGAAGCCCTAGCTTGCCCCTTTTGACCTAGAAATCCCACCAAACACCTTAGGAAACCTAATTAGTGACCTCCTAAGCCTATCCCACTATCCATACCCTTACTTATCCTATCCCTAACCCAACCTATTAGGATTACCTTAGCCTAAGCACACACACACACACATCCTATTAGACTTGACCTAGACCTAATTAGGTTCACTCCTATCCAATTAGACCTTCCTAAGCCTAATTAGGTCCACACCCACTTAATCTAAGTTGACCTAGCCTAGATTTACCAAAACCCACACAACCTAGCTCTACAAAATTCAAAACACACACACACTTCTTCTACCTAGCTTATTCTAGAACACCTATTTTTAGCCATCCTAATTTTAGTAAACCCAACCTAAGAACCTACTATGAAGCCCCCATGGACAGCCAACACTCCAACCCTTCATTCTCTCCTCCCCCTCTCAACTTGCGACCATACCTTCCCCTCCAACCTCAAGGGCCGTCCAGCCTCCTTCTCTCAAGGATGCCGATGGTGCTCCTCCTCCTCCAAAGCTCCTCCATGGGTGGTTGCTAGCAAGAAGAAGGAGCTCATCTATCTTCTACTCCTCTCAACTTCAAGGCAGGCTTCCTCTCGTCTAAGGGATTCTCTTCGTCCTCCAAGCACCTCCATGGACAGCTAGCAAGGGAAGGTCTACAAGGGTGCATAGCCACCCTATTCTCTCTACTCCTCTCCTAGTGGACGGCCAAGAAGGCTTCTCCATAGCCTCTCTTGGTTGATCCCTTTCTTAGCTTTCTTTCTTTTCATGTATCTAGATTTATAGTGACTTAATATTTGATGCATGATATTCTTTTGATTTTATTTGCACCTTTTACGATTTGGATGCGCACATCTTAGTCTCCATAGGAACGACCACTTTAGGGATAGTCACACCATGCACGGACACCATGGCCTCAATTATATGCATGTAGTCAGTTAGGTTTTCGCTAGCATATTTAGATCTAGGTTTCATGTTGCTTTTCAAAAATAAAAAACACAAAAATCGTAAAATACAAAAAGACCAAAAAGATTAGGTTAGGTTAGATCTAGGTTGATAATAAAAAATTACAAATCTAAACTCATTTTCATGCCTCTTAAAGACGAACAACCGGGACTCAAAAGAATAAAAATCAAGCGAGTTTTCGTAAGTGACTAAATATTTTTTATTGAGGGTTTAGCACAACTATACTATGAATTCTGACGTATTTCAAAACACATGCGAAAACGTTCTGTCAAATGGAGCCATTGCCAGGGAGGCAACGAGCGAGTTTTTAGATTTTGATTTGCTTAACATCTTTGATTTTTGATGTGCAAGGAAAACAGGAAGAACAGTTCTGCACACACATCGAGCATAGTAAAAACAAATCAGGTGCACATCTTCTCTACCTTAGTCTTAGGTTTCTCTTCATGAACCATAGGTAGATCTTAGTTAGATTTTGTTTTCTGGAAATATATATATATACATATTTTCGTGTGAAAAGAAAAAAATTAGGTAGTTAGATTAGGATTTCTTTTGAATCTTAGGTTAGAATTAGTTTGTTTGAAAAAAAAACACCCTCCAAAAATTTGGAAAAAGTTTGAGAAAAAAAGAAAATTTCAAAAAGCGATTTAAAAATTCATTTACCGAAATAATATTGAGTACAAAATTCTGAAATTTGGGTGCAAGCTTCATTTTCAAACCATTTTTCAAATGACATAATTTATTTGAGAAAATTCGAATTGTGTAATTTGTAAAAATTTGTGAATTACAAGGGGGTCAAACTGACCTGGATTTGAAAATTTTAGAATTTCAAATAGCAATTCCGAACAATCCACGAATTTGATTCGAGAAAAAATGGTGGGGTTTGAAATATGATTTAATTAGCTTTCATTTCCATATTTTTACCAGATTTTCAGAGTTTATGTGATATTGTTTCAAAGTGGAAAATCGACCGGGGGTCAAAATCCCATATCTGACCCCAGACAATTAAAAATTCCTATTTATTTGATTGAAACAGTAAAAATTTAAAAAAAAATATTCCTTGAATGCCTTATTGGAAAAGGAATATCTCTTTCAAATTTCATTTTATTTAGATTCCTTTACTGATCTGGGGAGTGATTTCAAGTCAGAATAAGGTCTAACTGTAGATTTTTAAAAGAGCATAAACCCTAGGACATCAAACTTTAGGATTTAATTTTTTTCTATAGACCTAAACTGATTTGAATCAATTTAGTTGCCTAGTAGGTGAGGCTGATTTCTTGATTGACCCCTTCACCTACCTGAATTAAATTGATTTACATTTCAACCTAGGCAAACCTTTAGGTCTATTTTACTTAGTAGTGGTGCATTAGGACCATTATTTTCCTTGATTGGGTCACACCACTTCTACCTTGTTGGACTTAAAATCATCATATAGACCTATCTGATATTAGGGTTTCCACACTAAGGTAGAGCACAGTTGCATTCCATACTTAAAGGAAATTCATATAACAAATTGAGACTTGCAAAACCTGCTGTGTGCTCCACTACAACCTTGTTTGAATTGACTTAAACAAGGAAATCCTAAAAGAAATTAATACAAGCACTTGAACCATAAAAGCCACTACACCAATTAAAGCTTGTATTGAAAATCCTCTGTCTGTGCACTTCACACTTCTAATCCAATTTTAAGGGCAACACCCTTAAAATGTCCAATCATATTCCAATAGCACTCTAAGCCCAAGCCTAAAACTAGGTAGAAGCACCCTAGGTAGGACTAATTTACTTGGTAATCGAAATTTGATTGGGTGAAAACTAGGGCCTTGTTTATTTAGACCAACTGGTGACAAGAAAAGTTAGTGCGGTAACCATATTAATCTCTAGTGGTGTCCCGCCGTGCGGGGTGTCCTAGGGGGTCCCACCCTTCTGTCCAGCGAAGTAATTCAAGGGTTGGTTTAACCCAAGTCCATTTTAGGGTACCAAGTTTAGGTCCATTTAGGGTATATAATTTTGGGCTAGCTTGTTTGCTTGAATTGGGGCTTTCTCTCATCTCTCATCCTAGGCCTTTGCCTTATTTTCATTAGCCCCTTATAGCTGGGTGTGTCTTCCTGAGGAAGACCTTCTCTTATCTCTATTCTCTTCTCTTCTCGAATATCCATGAACCCATACCATCCTTTTGATGCTCAGGGTCCTCCATCTTCCAACCCAACCATGATTTCGACTCCTCTTGGTTGGTAGATTCATCCTTAGCAGCTGGGATATGATTATTCTCATGCTCCTTATCCCCCAGCTTATTCAGAACCTGAACCTCATGAATTCGACCCTTATTTGGATCAAAACCGATTGAACACCATAGTCGTTGAATTCTGGGAGTTTAACAAGAGCTTAGAGGATCAACGTGTAGATTCCTACGGGAGGGGGTGAGATTTGCAGGATATAATATGAAATGCAGAAATATATAAACAATCTCACAAAAAAGACAATCACACAAATGCAAAAAGATATTTAAGTGGAAACCCAAACCCAGGTAAAAATCACCACCTAAACCTCTCAGTTTAGGATTTCTTGATCGACTTAGTTGATTAAATCCATCCAAACTACTTAAACGAGGGTAGTTCAACCTCTTACAACCACTCTACTTTGAACCTGAGGGTAGCATAACCTCAAACCCCTTCTTTTCATGAGGAGTATTTTGTCTCACAAAGGAGATGGGAATTCGTAAAATGAATACCCAACCAAAGGTAATAAAATTACAACAATCCTATAGAGCCATAAAGATTTAAAACCTAGCTACTACAGGAGTTAGGAAACTTCCCTTTGGTGAAAGTGCATCGGCTTGACGACACGGGTGTGTGAACCACGCAATGGCACTACGTCGCTCTCGTAATGACGGCGAGAGAGCGGGTGCGCAACGAGAAGGAAGCTCTCAAGAGTAGACAGCGATTTAGAGAGCAAGATCTCTTCGAAAGTGTTGTGGACACAAAATGATATGGAAATGGTATTGCTTAGTGTATCAAACAAAGGAAGGGGCCTCTCCTATTTATAGATGGCTTAGGAAGGCCTAGGAAGGCTGTGGAAGCCTTAGTTAGCCGTTGAGGATTATCCCAAGGCAAATCAAGCCGCAATCAGAATCATTGATTATTCTGATAGGATCATCAGATGTCTAGAAGTCACTCTTTTGATGTCTGGAAACTAAATCAGATGTCTAATCCTAGACGGGTTTCCTTACTGACTTGAGTTAAACCTAAATAGGGTTCTAGTGAACGTCAGTCAGATGACATATTGGACGTCTAGCATTAGGTCTGGACGTCTGGAAACCTAATTTACTGCGGGAATGGATTTCCCAAGGCATATATGGCTAGATCCCTCAAGAGAAGTGATTGTGGCTTAATCGAGGGCTAACAAGCACTTATCAGTGTCCTCTATGGACGTCTGATAGAAGATCAAGGGTCAATCTCAATGATTGC
Organism: Thalassia testudinum; assembly: GCA_037157565.1. Lineage (NCBI taxonomy): Eukaryota > Viridiplantae > Streptophyta > Magnoliopsida > Alismatales > Hydrocharitaceae > Thalassia > Thalassia testudinum. The sequence goes on along the minus strand of JAZHRO010000015.1, from coordinate 40,963,312 downwards.
ATTTTGTAAAACAACATTCCATTAATTAGACGTTTGGCAAGGTCATCAGACGCCTGGACTAAAGGCTGGTCGTTTGAATTCAACTGACAGAAGGTACTAAGTCTAGCCTAAGTGTTTTGACGTCTGATAAAACATTTAGACATCTTAAAGTCCAAGATCAGATGTCTGATTTTCAGATTGGATGTCTGATTAGGCTATCTGAAGCTTATCTTGGTTTTCTAAGTTTTCTAAGAGTTGTCTAAGTGTCCTAAGGTTTAGAAGGTGTTCCTAGGACTATAGGTTAGATACTTTGAGGCTCTTTAACATATATCCAGACACAAAGAATAAAGAGAAAAAGAATTACAAAAGAATACATGAAAAGAGTATCTATCCTATTCTTCATCTCCTTCCTTCTTCAAGCTTTCGCTCTGAGTGAAGCTCCTTCTCCTCCAATGAGCTCCTCCAATCTACCATGGACGCGAGTTCTGAGGTCCTTCACACTTGTATCCATTTGCAATTATCCTAAAATCTTAAACTCAAATGCAAATGTTAAAACACAAGTGTTTTGTTATCATCAAAATTGACGATCGTGGTGCCTTTGCACCAACACAACATGCCAAAATCTTAGAGCAACTTAGTCAATGCCAGGCACAATCTCAATCTTATCACTCCTCTCAGGTATAGGAGACCTGGAATACCTAGCCTAGTGGATCAAGTGACCCATATTTTGGACGTACTAGCTACTCTACTGACTCTTGCTACCCTAGGGAAGCATTCTGGACTCAGCCAACCCAGAAGGCACCTTTAGACCTACTTCATGATTTGGGTAGATCATTTAGGGAATGCACCATTTCTGAAACACCTGTACTTGATGATATATCACTTAAGAATTGGAATAATGGATCAGAAGTACAGGACCACACATCAGGTTCTCAATCAATGCCCTCTGTAGTCAGCCCCACTCAAGGTCATACACCCTTTGATTCATATCTTGATTTGTATGACCCTGAGTGGAGAGATAATCCTGATCTTTCATGGCCACCACAGAGACCAACTCAGAATGAAAATCAATCTAGGCCATCCTAGTATTCCACTCAAACCACTTTAGGGCAACCATCTAGTCCAACCCAACCCACAACCTCCCTTGAGGATATCATGAACCTTTTGTTGGACTTTGATAAGAAAAATGAAGAAAGGCTGACTAATTTGAAAAATCAAGTGAAATCTCAAGGGGATCAAATCAAGAGACTTCAAGAATCATTTTATCCCCGCATGCACTCTCCTCTTCACTCCTATTCTCCACCCATTCTTTCGACCCCTGATCCAATTTATCATATGTGCCATTGTGCAGGTGCTAATTCTTTGTCCTCTAAAAGGAAGAGGAAAGCTAAGAGCCCACCCAAATGATCTAATTCGAGCTCAACAAAATATCTTAAGACCAAACCTACATTTAGCTTTGACTCAAACTCTAGGGACAAAAAGAAGGAAAAGGTCCCTGAAGTTGATTTGACCTATTTAGTTTTTCCTAGGGCCTTTAAGAAAGAGTCACAAGAGAAGAAAAAGGCTTGCACACATAAAGAGGTGGTTTCATCTGCTAACATAAGTGCATTTGTTTCTGGCACTCTACCACCCAAAAAACCAACCCTGGAAAACCATTCATATCTTGTTCCATAAAGGGATTCACCTTCAGTAGAGCCCTTGTGGATCTAGGGTCTTCAATTAGCTTGATTCCTACCGCCCTTTTTGACTGCACCAGACTTGGAGATCTACACCACATACCTGTCACCATTAAAATGGCAGATGGCTCCATCAAAACACCTAAGGGGGTAGCTCAGGATGTGATAATTAAAGTGCAAGCTCTTAGCTTTCCAGTTGATTTTATTATTTTGGACATGGATATACCGAAGAAGCTAAGTGATTCACCCATCATTCTGGGTCACCCTTTCTTGGCTATGACTAATGCACAGATTGACTGTTACTCAGGATGTATGGAAATTAGTAGTGGCAATGAGAAGATTCACTTTGATATTTATGCAGCTGCTAAGAAAATGAAGTCAGGGTATATTTTGGATGATACGAAAAGTGATTCAGAAGAAACCATGGCAATTGACACCTGGGTAGGACCACATGACCCGAATCAAGAATCTACTAAATCACAAGAGTCACCCTCAATATAGGATCAATTCTTTATTAGCATGGTTGACTATCTTGACTGACCTAGTCCAATTCAAACCCCTACCCCTTGCAATGAATCCCAAATTGCTCAATTGATCAAAATGGTTTAGGAAATAAAAAAAGCTAGTGCTAAAGAATATGATGATATACGAAAAGAGCTTCATAGAATCCGGGACGAGTAACAAAATCAGAAATGTTTGAATTTGGGTCGGGTGTGCCACAATAGATTGTTGATACCGAGGTTGTCATTGAGGATTCTAAAGATCACACATGCAAGGTGGATGATATTGATGTTCCTATTGAAGTTGAGGAAGGAGATTCATCTAACGATCTTAATCTTGATTTAGGGCCTGAATATCAATCATTTCATTATTGAATTTGAATATGATTTTGTTGTATTTGAGAGTACCCATGTATACATTGATGAATTGACTCAAATGATCACATATATGGAGCAACAAAATCAAAAAGACTTTAACGACTCCTAAATCAATGATTTAGGCCAGTCCACTTTCATGGAGGGACTCACTACCAAATCTAATATCCAATTCCATCTAAGTAAGAAGGAGGAAATATCCCCCTATGAAAAAGATATTCAAGAGATTGAAAAATTATTGGGGATTATATATGATGAGTTATTAGAGGAAGCTAAAAATTTTATGAAATCATGTGATAATTGGGAATTAGAATTGAAAAATATGGAAGAGGAAAAGGAAATAGACAATACTTAGGAAGAAACATCTTTGGTAGAGATAGAGACTGATCACTAGACCTTGATTTCCATATCTGACCACATCACTTGGGTCATGCCTTCCATCCATCACCATTATCAGGACCCATATGACTTTACCCCACACGACTCTGCTTATACCCCAACCACCCATCTTCTCCATCACCTCTTCGGGATGCCTTCATCTTCATTTCTTCCAGGCACTAGTATTTATCTATCTTTCTTCTGTAGCATCTGTAGATAATCCCAAGCCCCATATACATATTTTTTCGATTATTTAGGCTTTGAATTCATGGGCAGTTGTCCTCATTTGTTGCCCACTGTTGGTGAACTAGATTAAAATTCTTATCATTTTACTCGCCATTCTCAATACTATATTGACATCCTTTTTGAGTTTATGCCCAGTTGGAGACATTAATCTCAGCACTTATATATATCATATTTTATTTGGCATATTTTCCTACATATTTATTTTACTTCTTAGGTGTTGGAATAAGTAGAACGAAATATTCAAGAGCTATTCCAGGTGATTTCTGCCCATTTAGACCCTATCTTAATTTATTTTTCATTATATTCATGCATGAGGACATGCAAGAAAGTAAACATGGGGGGGTAGTATATGTAAGCTGAAAACTTTTCTGCACCTAGGAAAAACCTTTCGTACATCATGCTAATTGCACTTTAGGGTCCTTAAATTAAGAATAGTCGACTCCACCTCCAATGTTTGCATTGGAGCTAGAAATCATCCGCAACAGTCACTTTCGACTCATCCACTCACCGTTTTATTCTAAATTTGGGGCCGAGTTGAATGTAACGCGAATTAGGGAAATCTTAGAAGTGCAACTTTGAAAGGTTACCATAGCATTTATATATATTCCATTCATGCATCAATTTTTTATTAAGTTTTATTAGGGATTTTATTCTTGAGTTAATTCTAAATCTAGAATCCAGTATAATTTTTACACTTGCACGTAAATTTTGCAATGGATCCATTATGAAAGCCAATAGACATTTTTAGTTTGTCGAGAAGAAGCATTACTTCTTTTCTTGAACTCTTGGATAGTGGTTAGGGAGTTAGCCAAATCGTCCTCCAGTAAATCCAACAAACATGTGAGGTAAGAGTAGAATGTCAACTGGTGCTCTAAGTCTAGTGCAAGAATTCTTAGTTGCTGGATAATTAGATAATGATACTGGGAGTTAGGCATAGTTTTCACTCTAAAGTTCCTACTTATGAATCTTGTGAGAATTCTTGAGAGCCACCAAATACGGCAGATACACAGAGATTGAGTTCTAATAAAATTCGACTAAGGTGGATGGTCACGACCATCCTCTACGGAATCCTCGGCTGAAGGAGGGTATTAGTGTCAAAGGTTAGAAAATACACTGTCCTATCCATTCCCTTCCTGGTGTCGAGAATAGACACCTCCACCAAATAAGCCACCTTATATCTCTTGAACACCACCAATCCCTAATAATGCCTCCTGAATAAAATTCGCATATGTCGTGTGCTGTATTATGTTGTGTTGAAAGAAAAAAAGAAAAAGAAAGAAAAAAAAGCATAGAAAAAAAAGAGAAAGAAAGAAAAAGAGAGGAAAAGAAATATATATGAAAAAAAAGAGAGAAAAAAATTAAAAATTAGAAAAAGTAGAAAAAAAGTGATGAGTTTATGAGCGTTTAAGTGAATATTTCAATCACATTAAGGCAACATTACCCATCACATTTGCGATCCACCAAATATGGCCTTAAACCATTTTCCTATATTTCTGACCACCCAAATACTAGCTGAGAAATTCTGACTTAGAGTTAGGGTTATTGGAACTCTATCAAAGTGTTAATGTCATGTAAGGCCCCCAAAAATTGAGCACATTAACAAAATATGGTGAGATTGTGAACTCGAAAAGAAAAAGAGAAGAAAAAGAGAGAGTATGAAGGAACCAAAGAGAGCATAGTTTTTAGCCTTTCTCTATGTTGATTTGTTTAATAGTCTAGAAATTGAGAATTCATAGTACTAAATTATATGTAACACCAGATGAGTGTGAGTTACCAAATAAAAAAATCACTTAACTCAGACATCTTCTACCTAAGCTAAAAAGTTGGGGTAAAATTTCAGATTATTTGTTATGTATCCCCGAGGGAAGAGTTTGCTTATCTTGATAAAATTTTTACTAAGGGTCAAGTAGAAACTTTAAGTGTGAATTGGCTTTTCACTTGGGTCCATTGCTTAAGCTACCGACACTACACTTTTATGATTGCCTGGATTTTTAGATTTTTGGATGAAACAAAAGGAGAAAAATCTTTAGTCAAGCTCTTTGAAAAAGAGAATAAGCATTCCTTTAGGGCTCAAATTTGTAAATAACTTAGTCATGCATTTGTTAGGGACTAGCAAAGTTTAGGTATGGGGGTATGATTGTGCAGCAATCATAGGCCCTAATCAGCCTAAATAATGTTTGAACCTAGCTTAATTTGTGAATATGGCACTCATATCATGCATATCATGCATTGCATTATTTTATATAGAATAAGATGAGATATCTTGCTATTTAATGTTTTTTGTTGCTATTTGCAGGTAATAAAGTGATCCAGGATAAGAGATGGAGTGGAATAAAGTAATAAAGAAAGAAGAAGACTGATCCAGACAAGAGGAGTAAGGAAGATAGCCTTATCCCTACCCTTAGAAACCCTTGGACAACCTTCCCAAACCTAAAACCACTTCCATTAGGACATCTTAGCCTTAGAATCCAAACATGGATAGTACTATCCACGTTTTTATCCACCTCATCCCTCTCCCAAACACTTAGGAACCAAAACCTACCTTAGAAAACCCAAAACCCTTTCTCTAGCACCTTTTACGATGTCCATACATTAGGCTGAACGTCTGATTTCTACAGAAAATCAATCCAGGAAGCCAAACCTCACACTGACATAGAATTAGATGTCTAACATAACTTCTAGATGTCCAATTTTGGAGTATAAGACGTCTGATCATTTGTTTGGATGCGTGGAGCGTTGGTGCTAGAGTACCACGATCATTTGTTTTGATGATAACAAAACACGTGTCATTTAACATTTGCACTTTGAGTCCTAGATTTCAGGTCAATCGCAAATGGATACGTGATTAGACGGAGTTTGAGCTCGCATCCAGGATGGATTGGAGGAGCTCGATGGAAAACATAGGAGATTCGCGAGGAGCGATAGATTGAAGAAGGAAGGAGATGAAGAATAGGATAGATTTCCTTCTCTTGTAATCCTTGTATTTTTTCGTTTCTTCTATTGCTCTTTATTTTTGTTACTTAGATTCATGCTAAAGAGCCTCAAACTACCTTAACAGTAGTCCTAGGAATACCTGCGCAACCCTAGGATACTTAGGTTTTCTGTAGAACACTTAGAAAACCAATATAGGGTTCAAACAGAGTTTCCAGACGTCTAATTCCCAAATCAGACGTCTGATAAAGTATTTTAAGACGTCTGACTGTTGATTCAGACGTCTGATAACTATTAGGCTGGACATAATTAGTTCTGTCTGATGAAATCAGACGTCCAGACCTTAGACCAGACGTCTTAGGAGACGTCTGATGACTTTGCCAGACGTCCAATTAGTGGGCCGTTGGCTGGCTTAGCGAACAGTCAAGATTGTGACTGTTAGAGCCTTATCAAACGTCCATAGGACTTTCCAGACGTCTGATAATTGACCGTTTTGCCTCGGCTGACCCAAAATCTCTTCTCAGAGATTTTCTAGCCATTGCAACGTTTGGAAATCCATTCCCACAGAAAAAGTAGGTTTCCAAACGTCCAGACATAGTGCCAGACATCCTATATGTCGTCTGATGGACTTGCACAAGAACCCTGTTTAGATCTGATTCAAGTCAGGAAGGAACCCGCCCAAAATCAGACGTCTGACCTTTGAATCAGATGTCTTAAAGTGAACTTCCAGACGTCTGATGCCAGAATTAGACGTCTTATAAGCCTGTCAGTGCAATGATTGTTCTTGATTTCGGGCTGATTCTCTTGGGCTTTGCACCCAACGGCTATGAAACCTTTCCTAAGCCTTCCAAAGCCTTCCTAAGGCCTCTATAAATAGAGGGGAACCTTTGCAACACAGACGCACACCTAGAGACGCCTAAGCAACATAGTTCCACTCTCTTGTGTCCTAGCTAGCTCTTGCTCTCCAAGCTCAAGCTCCATTCTCTTGAGAGCATCAAGCTGTTGCGCACCCGCTCTCCCGCCGTTGTTCACGAGAGCGACGTTGCGTCGTCGCATGGTACACGCATCCGCGTCGTCGACGCACTCCTTTCAAAGGGAAGCATCCTATTTCCTATAGAAGCTTAGGTTAAATATTACTTTGTTGGCTCTATAGGATTATCTGTTTTATCTTTGTTATTTGGTTGGGTATTCGCTTTGCGAATTCCCGTCTCCTTCGCGAGACAAAATCCTTCTCGTGAAGAGAAGGGGTTGAGGTACGCTACCCTCGTCTAAGTAGCGTGGTTGTAATTGGGGTTGAATCACCCTCATTTTAAAGTGATTCAGTTTAGTGGATTTTGATCAACTTGGTTGATCGGAAAATCATAACTCGAGAGGGTTAGGTGGTGGTTTTCACCCGGTTTGGGTTTCCACCTAAAAATACTTTGTGTACTTTGTGTGATTGCATCTTGTGAGATTGTTTATATTTCAATTCCGCAATTATTACGTCACCCCCTCCTGGTAGGGCGAACCTTCATGGAGGTCATCTCTGGTTCCTATTTTTGGTGCTAGAAGCCCTAGCTTGTCCCCTTTGACCTAGAAGCCCCACCAAACAACTTAGGAAACCTAATTAGAGACCTCCTAAGCCTATCCCACTATCCATACCCTTACTTATCTTATCCCTAACCCAACCTATTAGGATTACCTTAGCCTAATCACACACACACACACATCCTATTAGACTTGACCTAGAGCTAATTAGGTTCACTCCTATCCAATTATACCTTCCTAAGCCTAATTAAGTCCACACCCACTTAATCTAAGTTGACCTAACGTAGATTTACCAAAACCCACACAATCTAGCTCTATGAAATTCAAAACACACACACACTTCTTCTACCTAGCCTAATCTAGGACACCTATTTTTAGCCATCCTAATTTTAGTAAACCCAACCTAAGAACCTACTATGAAGCCCCCATGGACAGTCAACACTCCAACCATTCATTCTCTCCTCCCCCTCTCAACTTGCCACCACACCTTCCCCTCCAACCTCAAGGGCTGTCCACCCTCCTCCTCTCAAGGACGCCCATGGTGCTCCTCCTCCTCTAAAGCTCCTCCATGGGTGGCTACTAGCAAGAAGAAGGAGGTCATTTATCTTCTCCTCTCAACATCGAGGCAGGCTTCCTCTCATCCAAGGGATTCTCTTCCTCCTCCAAGCACCTCCATGGATGACTAGCAAGGGAAGGTCTACAAGGGTGCATGACCACCCTATTCTCTCTACTCCTCTCCTAGTGGATGGCCAAGAAGGCTTCTCCATAGCCTCTCTTGGTTGATCCGTTTCTTAGCTTTCTTTATTTTCATGTATTCGGATTATAGTGACTTAATATTTGATGCATGATATTCTTTTGATTTTATTTGCACCTCTTACAATTTGGATGCACACCTCTTAGTCTCCATAGGAGTGACCTCTTTAGGGATAGTCACACCATGCACGGCCACCATGGCCTCAATTAGATGCATGTAGTCACTTAGGTTTTCACTAGCATATTTAGATCTAGGTTTCATGTCACTATTGAAAAATCAAAAACACAAAAAATTTGCAAAATACAAAAAGACCAAAAGGATTAGGTTAGGTTAGATCTAGGTTGATAATAAGAAAATTGCAAATCTAAACTCGTTTTCACGCCTCCCAGAAACAAACAATCGGGACTCAAAAGAATAAAAATCAAGCGAGTTTTCGTAAACAACTAAATATTTTTGATTGAAGGTTTAGCGCAACTATACTACGAATTCTGGCGTATTTCAAAACATGTGCGAAAATGCCCTGTCATAAGTCTGGCTATTCGATTCTAAACTCAAATTCTTTGTGGGAAAATTAAGGTCATATTCTAATGGGGCTGTCCAAATTCAAGACATGAAGAATGAGCATGATTTTACCATGAATGGCCAACGCGTCAAGCCATTTTCTACCCATCAACCTCCTTTAGTTGATGGGGCAATCTATCTCATTGAGGATGTGTGATTTAATTATCATCTTATTAGAAGCATTAAACTTAGCATGTATACATGTATACATATGCTTATTTATACATGCATAGCTTTTAACTTCCTTTTATACATCATATTTTCGTTATATGTCTTGCATTGATAGGTATTGAATATACTGAATGGTAGAGAACCTGCCAGGTGATCTCTACCCTTATTTCTTATGTTTATTTTCATGCATGAGGATATACAAGAACTTAGGCATGGAGGGTAGTGTTTATGCTGAGTTATTTTTATCGATACCTTAAAATTTTTTTAGTTTCAGTTCATTTAAAAAAAAGTTGTAAAATGACAAAAATTTAGTTTCAATCTCTGCAAATAGCATGTTGTGCACGTCTCCAATTAAGTTGGGTACAGAGATTAAGTGCTTAGAGTTAGCTTAATCACTCGAGGATGGTCCGCTAGATTTGGGTCTTGTATGATTCTTGATGAATCTGGCTAGCAGAAACCAATGGTCTAGAAGTAAGAAAGTATATGGCTTTGCTATCCACTCTCTGATTTGAGAGCTAAGTAATCTGAGTAGTCAAAATTTTATACACATTAGAAGTAACTTTCAAGCATCTAAAATCGTGAAAATATAGGCATCGTTTTAGTCAGGTTTATTTCCTTTTTAACCCAAGGATTTCCGCGAGGCGATTCTTGAAAAGATGAAGGATGAGTCAGTCACCTACAAAAATGATTTGGAGAATAAAAAAATGTAGGAAATAAATAAATTCACACCTTGTTACAAATTGATGCAAAAAAATGTAAATAAATAAAATACCTCACTACATATAGGTGTTTTGCCCTTTCCAAAAATTAAAAAAAAAAGAAGAAAAAGAAAAAAAAAAATCAGAGAAAAAAATATTAGGAAAAGTGACCTAAGGTCCAACTGGAGAAATATGCACCAAAGAGTGATGACCTTGGTATAGAAATGGGTGAGAAGAAAGCTACCAATTCTAAGTAAGGCCAAACCAAATGTGAATATTGGGTTGATTTGGGATGAAGTTTGATGCCTTAAGACCTAGATTTTTGCAACCTTGGATGCCTTTAGGTCGAATCTATGACACTATGCATGAGTGTTTCAAATTCATAGCTACCAAACCCTAAGTGGATAGTGAAGCCTAAGAAAACAAACTTTGAAACTAGAGGCCAAAGCTAAAAAGAAACAAAAAAAGATTTAGCCACCTAGGTCTAGATGTCTATCTTTGACGCTGTAAGCCAATTGGAGTAAGAGTCCTAACTTTCTCTCTAAAATTTGATTTGTAATAAGTTTTTAGTTAATCTGTGAAATATTAGTTGGAGACAAAACATTTATTTATTTTTTCTAGGGACTAGCAAAGTTTAGTCATGGAGGTATGATTGCGTAACAATCATAGATCTTAATCAACCTAAATAATATTAAAATCCTATTAATTTATTCATATTGTATGCATGTATAGCATACATTGCATTATTTCATTTGATGCAGATGTACATAAAATAATAAGAATTATTTGATATTTCTATTCATATTTGTAGGTAATAAAGAAGAGTAGATGATCTTGGCGTGAATAACGAATAAAGCGTAGTAGGAGGGACCTCTTGAGAGTACTTGCAAAGAAGAATATAGCGAGGGATAGGAACAGAAGATTGAAGAAATAAGAAGAGGAAGAAAGGATGGTGGTGGAGGAAATTTCACTTTAAAGATAATATCGAGAAATAATGATAGTTAGATGTGTGGTAGTAATTGTGTGATGAAAAATTTTTAATAAAAAATTATGAAAAATATATTAAAATTATATCGTAACTTCTGGATCACAAAGAGACACAAATGTAAGAAAATAACACACACATATCATTTCCCGTCAGAAATTCGTGATCCGTATAATAATCAGGTGCGAAATGAGGTGGATATGAAAATGTTATGTATTAAGGTAAAAGGACAAGTGTGGAGTCACAATGTCACCTAAATAAAATAATCCAAAACTTAAATCCAAATCTCAACACGATGGCAATCAATGTAATTTAAAATAAAACCCAAACAGAGCATTCCTTCCTCTCGCCGTGTACGTACGTGGAGCCGTGGGCTGCGGAATGCGCAGCTGAGGGCGTGGACGTGTTAGTGGTGTCGAGGCGAAAACGATGGCGTCGATGGAGCGGAGAACGGTGGCGTCCGGAGGAGTTTGGGCGTGGTGGCTTGATGGGTTCTTTCGGTGGTGGCTGTAGTGAAGATGAAGAAGACGGAGACGAAGAGGAGGCCAACTGAGATCGGTCAGCGCTAGGAGGAGTTTGAGGGTGGTCAATGCGCGGTCGGTGGCTGTCGTGAGTCGAGGAAGACGAGCTCTGCGGGGAGGTTGCAGAAGGTGGATGGCTCGTGGTGGTGGTGTCGATGGGCGTCGCGCGGTCGGTGACTGTCGGTGGAAGGTCGAAGATGCGGAGAGGTCGCGCGGTCGTTTGAGGCCTAGGAGGAAAGGGCTCGCGGTGGCGAGAAGTCGCGGTTGCTGCAGGAAGGAGTCCGAAGAGGAGCAGGACGCGATTGGTGGTTGGTCGAGGGAGTCGATGTCTCACGGTAGCGGATGGCTCACGGTAGCGGGAAGTCGCGGTTGTGGATGAGAGAAGGAGGTAGGGTGGCTGTGGCTCTGTGTGTACGTGGGGGCACGGCAGGAGATGAAGGTGGAGAGGGGGCTTCGGTGCTGTCCTTATGTAGAGAGGCACGTAGTTCCTTTTCATGTGTTCCTGAGTTGAGGGGGAAGGCCTGACGCTGTGGGAAAATGAAAATAAGGAATGGGAGTGGCGGTGAGTGATTGGTGCCAAAGATGGTACGAGAGAAATTCTCCTCACGTTGAATGTTTATTTAATGAAAAGAATTGAGATGACGAGAGGGTGGACTTTGAAAAAATAGAAATGCCTTACCATTTGATTGTGGAGAGAGAGAGAGCACATAAGGAAGCTAAAATTATATATCTCTCTTTATAAATGAGTTTGCTTAAACAAAACCAATGTTTGCCATTTTTATTCGAAAATATCTTCCTGGTAACATAACATTGCAACTATTAATCTTCAATTAATTCCTATGAAAAATATGTACATGTAATCAATATATGAGTATACGATTATGCATTAAGAAAATATATGCATACAAAGTATATAAATTGAATGAAAATGTAGAGATAACAAATCTCGAGCTTAATTAATATTTCAATGCGATGCGTACTCTACATCTATTTCTAATTCCAAATTAAATATTTTTAAGTATAATTAATGTCTACTAAGGTAGACCTATCAGATGTCATAATATAAAGAAAGAAGATAAGAAAATCCTAAACCAAACCTAATCCTATGATCTAGAACCAAATAGCCCTCCAAGGCCTTAATCCACTATCCACTATCCTTATAACACCATCCACAATCCTCATCTCTATTACAAAACCCTAGGATAACCTAACCTAACCTTGAATTACCTTAAACTCTAGTTTACCCTAAACCCTATAAACCAAACCCTGGATAACCTTATGCACAATCCTAATCCATTATCCATGGCCTTACCCCTACATCATATTATCCCAATTATCTAATCCTTAACCCAATTTAGGATTCCCAAACCTATTAGATCAATTAGGTTCCACCTAGGTCAAGTAGAAGTCCAATTAGGCTAAGTGGTCCCTAATCTAGACTAGCCTAACATATTTAGTTCTTCCGAGACCTAATTAGGCTAGGTCTTAAGATGGTCGAGCACCTAATCCTTAGGTTGCACCCCTTAAGTGTTTCTAGAACTACACCTAGGGAACACCACACCCCATCCTAAGTCTATAAAGGAGACCTAAACCCTACCTGTTACGACCTGGTTCCTGAATCCCTACAGGACCCAAGATCGGCTTGACTCGATTAATCCTAAGACCCAGTCATCTAACAAGAAATAACCGAAAAGTAGGAAAATAAACTGCTTTCACTATGCAATGTAACTAACATTAAAAGCGTACAAGCAGTAAAGGAAGTAAAAGCTGCTAGTCAGTACATATCACCACAACAACAGGAAAGTAGAACAAAAGTACAGTAACAAGAACAGTAAACAAAAGTCTGAAACTCACTAGCAGAAAAGAAAGTACAACCACAGTAGGAAAACTACTGCTGGGCTTGACTGGGCCCATCACCCTTTGTAGCTAGTAACTCAGGCTGCTCAACTCCTGGACCTGTAAAGGGTTATGAGAAGATGGAGTCAGCGAACGCTGAGTAGAGTGGTAATCAGACTATCTAAAGCAGTAAAAGCTAGCAGGTAAATTTATCTTTTCCAGTTATTTATTTTCCCAAGTAATTTCTTTTCACCCCATTGGTTTACTTTCAGATTTCTTTCTTGATCTTGCATGTTCCTCATGGGAACGATCTTGATTGCAGTCTCTTCCGAAGAGTAGAAGGTATACGTGGTGCTCTCCTGGCTGGGAGAATCCCCCGTAGTAGTCCTACACCCAGTCAACCACCCCGAGGTCACAGACAAACGTAGCGGTGACTATGGCACGCGCGATAAGCGCACGGGTAGCTACCTCGCACTAGCATGCAATCAGTCATTTCCGCTAGTGGGTATACCCAAAGTACAGCACGGAACAGTATAAGGCCTAACCCTCTCAACAACAGGGGTCTAGCCCCTCAGAACCAACTAGGGGTCTCGCCCCTCCACACTCCGCACACCATCGTCTGACTACCCCGGTTTGCCTAGAGGGCCTAAGAAGTCGGTTTAGATTGGCTAGCTAAATCCCAGGCCCCTGGGGTGGCTAGCGCCCTCCCTACACTAGTAGCTCGTCTTGGTACCATGTACGCGAAGGCCAACAAAAGTCGGTGTAGAGTAGTCAACCTTAACCACGGGTCACAACCCAAGGGTGGCTAGCTCCGCTCTACACTAAAAAGGGAATAGTCACTCTCCTTGGTACCACGTACTCAAGGGCTAGCACACTTCTCGTCCACATTTCCAGGTCTTTCCATTCATCCACAGGAGCTCTACTTCTAACTCCCCGTAGGGTTCATGCTCATATTCACCATATTATTCCATACCAGGTTTCATCATTCACAATTCCGTTCCCGAATTTTACACATGCAACTCATATTTCCACAATTTAACACATGCAACAAGCGATATCACAGGTAACTGTTTAGTTATCTCAGGCATTTCATATTCTAACAGGCAGCTCGTATTCATTAACAGATAGTTGCTAACAATTTAGCTCATTCATAAATACAGGTTCAATCACACAAGCAAGCGGTTCAACCATTTCTCGTCTTAGGGTTCATGCAATATCCTAGGTTTTCAGTTATCTAATTTTCATAGATGCATTCATATTTTATAAGTAAAATAGGGGGAAACCACTCTACCAAATAATCTGGAAGTACTTGGGGCTCGAACTGCAGGCTCACATGCCTCTACAAGTCCCAGACACGCAACAGGTCGAAGTCCTATACCAAGGAACACACCACAACGAAGATTCAAAATAGTGCATAAAGGTTTCTAACATGTAGAGGAACTCACAAGGAAACCACAGATATTTTGTTTGCGTAAAACGGATCCCGATCGGACCCTCAACGAGTTAAAAACGTGTCTGCAGACCCAAATCAGACGTCTGGAAACAAGTCCAAACATCTTAAAAGTCATCAGAGACTCACCTCAAGTTCCTGCGGTGATCTCAGATGTCCAAGACTCCTTCGCGACCATCTGGACTCAGTTTCAGACGTCCGACTAGTCCTCCGGTCATCTGGGAACATCTCCAGTCATCTGGTCAGCTGTCCAGACGTCCGAAAAGCATGGGAGGGCATGCCGCGTGCCTTCCCAAAGCTGCTCCTGCGCACGACAGAGCAGCGTACCATTTTTAGCCAGGCAAATCACACCTGCGGTGCAGCTTGCATGGCCGTAACCCTGAGGAAGACGTACCTTCGCAATATACCTACTTTCAAATGTCCGGTGTCGTCGCCAGGCGTCCAGCCCATTGTCCAGAAGGCACTCCGGATGCCTAATACTGGAAAAACTCCAGTACCAGACCGCCCTCCCGCTTCTCTCACCGCGCTCCGTCGCGGCTCCTCCCGCTCCATTGCAGCTTCAACCGCTGCAGAAGGTTAGGGACGACGCCTCGATGCTCTCCTCCTCCTGTATGCGCCACGGTGGCCATGCAAACCTCCAGCGAGCTTCCATGAAGCTCGCAACTTCGGCCCTCTCCTCCTCCTCACGCCCGCTCCTCCTCCTCACTCTCGCTCCCTCTCTCTCGCACACCTCAACTCAAGGCAGTGGAGTGGGGAGTATGGTGGTGGTGGTGGAGTGGAGAGGGGAGGAAGGGGTGCCTCTTATATAGGTTGCGGGGTTAGGGTTTCGACGGGGAAAAAGGAGAAGGGAGAGAGAGAGAGAGGTCTGCGTGCTGGCTGTGCGCAGAACCAACAGCGCGTGCAAATTTTTCAATTTTCAGACGTCCGGGAAGGGGTCCAGACGTCTGACTGATAATCCAGACGTCTTAAAAGACTCAATTAAAATAGGTCTTTACACTACCGTTCTAAACCTTAAGTACTCCCCCCTCCCCTCCACCTTCTTCCTCTCCTCAAAGCTAACAACCTCCTCATCCTTCCTTGGCGGCTAGTGACCACCCTCCTCCAAGGGAGGACACCATTGTTGCCCTACCCCTCTTCTCCAAGGCCCCAAGGCAGCCTGTCCCCCTCTCTATTTTGTTTATGCGTGTATTCTTCCTCTCCCTCTCTTTATTTTTTATTGTATCAAGACTTCTTCTATAGGCTTTTTGTGATCGTCTCTTTGACTGGCGTGTAGACAGGTCTGCATACCCAAGGCCTAGCCACCCCACCACCCAAAAGTCGATGACTTTTCGAAAAAACTCCCGCACCTGTTGGCTTTGTCCTAATCATAGTTATTTTTATTTTTTTGTTTATTGTTTTAGTTGTAGTGATTAAATTAATTTATGAACTTTGATGATGACAATGAATGATACAATATTTTGATTTCTGTTATTCACTTATTTGTGATTCATTTGTGTTTTCGCCTCCACACATCACCATCATCCATGGCCATTTCTCCTTCTTTATATTAAGTTTTGGTTAGTTAGATTAGGATTTTGATTCACATAGTTAGGTTAATCATCTTTAGGTTTCGTTTCTCGTATCCATTTCCAAATAAAAGAACGTAAAAAATATATATATTTGCTTATGGATGTTATTATTTCTATATATATTTACATTAATTATACCCAACTAATGCTAATCTGAGGGTTGATTAGAGTAGAAAGCATTTAATTTTGTCAGTTTAGTCATATAGGTGCATTTTGTAAATATTGCATACTGTTAGATTTTTCTGCAATTTTTCCCAAACCTATATCTGGTACCTTGATGACTTTGTTATATTATGTGCAGGTATCGGGTTTGGAGCAATTTTGAGTCTTAGAGATTGGACTTTTATGTTTGAGCTCACTAATGCTGGAGGATGAGCCTATTTATTTGACCCTAAACTAGTTAGAAATTAGGTTAACCTATTTAGGGACCCTATTTTCCCAACCTAGGACCCAACCACCTAGCCTGATTAGTAACCTAATTTGGCCAACCATGGACCTAATTATACATCTATTTTGGTCGGCCAAATAGACCTAATCAAATCCAAAAAAAAAAACCAACCTTATCCTTACCTTATCTCCCTTCCTTAAATCCTAAGTAGAAAACCTTAGATCATATCTCTTAAGCTTAGTTTGGTAAGAGGGATAACCCATCAAAATAGGGGTTAACCTTGTTTGGTGGGAAGAATATTTTGACCCGAGTTAAGACTTAACCTATGATAAGTTATTTTGGGGTTGATGTGGGATAAGCTTTTCTTGTGGATTATCCTATGTGTTTTCACAGGTTAACCCAAAAACTTTCCAAACAGTCACAAGTTAACCCACTAGGATAACCCTTGTGACTTCCAAACAAAAATGGAGGATGACCAAGTTGCCACAGAGTTATCCTATGAAATCTATCCCTCCATCCAAACTAACCCTTAGGTGCCTCCCCCTTAGGTGCTTTCTAGAAACCTTAGTTGTTCACCATAGTGTCCCTTTACACCCTTAGATGTTGATCCTAAGGCCTACACAAAAGATCTTATCCTTATCCCTACCTATTACACAAAAGATCATATCCTTTTCTATTTAGAACATATTCTCTTCCATTAAATCCTAACCCTTAAACCAACATCCTAAGGCCTTAAATCCTACTCGTAATGGCCAGCCAACATGCTAGAAACTACCTCTTAATAGCCGCTGACGCGCTCGAATCGCTTCATTAAAAACGTATCGTTGTAGTGCAATAAGAACGTCAAGTTTAAAATTTATATAGAACTATTAATAACTTGGTGTGTCTAAGTCGTTTCACTGGGAGGCTTGTAAATAATTCCTAATTAGGTTATCGAGAGATAGTATGAGTGATTTGAAACAACACTTAACAATTAACTAGTAACTTAAACCTAACTAATCTAAATTAATAAAAATCTTATGATTATTCTTTTAGATTTTTATCAGAGAAAGTAAAAGTTATCTTAATATTTAAAGTTAACGAAGATGAATGATGAGCCTAAAAATCTTTGATTCACATACGAACTTACTTCACGTCCTAAGAACCTTAAAAAAATAATCTTTAACAGCAAAACTTATTAAAATATTTAAAAACTATTCTAACATTTTCAAACACAAAGAAAGTGCTACTCAACTAATGCTAAATGATTTCATCAACCATGACTATAAAAATGCATTTAACAAACAATTAATAACAAGGATATATTAACGAAGAAAATTTAAATCATTTTATTCTAAGTTAATGGAAGAATCAGTGTAAATATCAAATCGTACGAAATACGAATGTGAAAGTCTTAACCATCATGAAGCATTAATTTATACAAACTTTAATTAGAAATTAGAAAATTTAACATTATAATTAACGAAATTTTAAAATTTTTTCTTTTACAAACTACTTTGACAAAATGAAACTAGAGAACAAGGAAACTTAACTGCATATGGAAAACTACATTCATCACATAATAATGTTAATAATACTTAAACAATTAAACATCAAAATTTAAAAAGGAAAGATGAGAATTCTCATGTGGTAGCCGAAGTCGTGGAGAGGAAGAGTTGAAGGGCTGCGGCTGCTGCTGCTGGTCGTGATGGAGGTTGCGCGGCTGACACCGAAGAGGAGGAAATGGCACTGGGACGCTGGCGCTGGAGGTGCTACGAGGTCGATGATGGTTGTGAATGAACGGCGGCGTGGTTAGGGCAGAGCGGCGTCGACGAGGTCGAAGAGGAGGAGCGAAGGTGGTCTCTGGGAGCGGTCGCGGTAGACGCAGAGGGCGGCGGTGATCGTGGGCTTGCTGTCGGGCGTCGAGCGGCCAGAAGAGAAGTTGCGGAGTCTAGAGGGGTTGGCTGCCTGGCGTTGATGAGGATGGCGATTGGTGCAGCGCCGACGAGGCTGAAGAGGAGGAGGAGGTCAATGCTGGATGTGGGTGGCGTCGGCGGCGCTAAGCTTTGCGGAGAGGAGGATGGAGGTTGAGATGATGATGTTGCTGCAGTTTGCGGTAGTAGCGAGGAGGGTGGGTGGCAGAGGTTCACTTGGAGGGAAGGAGAGGAGAGGAGAGGAAAAAGGAGAGGGGTTTGGTGGAGATGAGAGGAGTGGAGGGAAGGTGTTGTCTGTGGGTTGTGAAGGTGGGAAGGTTTTTCGTAGGAGGGAAAAAGGAGGAGTTTACGAGGGAGAGGGAGAGGGAGAGGGAGAGGGAGAAGGAGTTGGGTTCGGTTCTTTTTTCGAGGGAGAGGGAGAAGGAGTTGGGTTCGGTTCTTTTTTCGTGGGAGACGGAGTTGGGGAAAAAGAGAGAGAGACGGTTGCGAGGAAGTGGGGGAGTGAGAGGGGAGTTACGAGAGTCGTGGGTGTGTGTGTTATTTTTATTTGAATGAAATAAGGGAATTGGCGAGAATGATGGAGGGAATAAAAATAATCTATGGGAAATGGATAAAAGGGTTATGTGAATTAAAATTAAGTTGGATAAGGTATTGAATAAAAAAATAGATTTAGAATGAGGTTAAAATGGGAATAGGTTAATCACATTATTATAATAATAGGATTCATTTAATCCTGCATTAAATGCATACATAGAATAATCTTGTAATAATATACAAATATGCACAATTTAGCATTATTTAAACTTGCTGTATGCAGAGGTGCTAATTAAGCTATTAACTCTATTATTATGCTAATGCTTTGTATTAAGCTATGAAACTACATTAAAATTAATTAATTATCACATGCAAATATAATTTCATCACACCCTCAGCTTACATTTTACTAGTCCCTAGCAAAAGCTCAAAAATAAAATGAAGAAAATTAACGAAAATGTAAAGTCAAGACCCGCCTTAACAGTCAAGATAAAGTCAACAGGTCCTCAGTGACAAATCAAGATAAAGGACTCTCATCATTCTTGGCTTCAAGTGTCATAAGTGAATTTCTAAAGAACTTACAGTCAAACAAAGTTTAGAAAAGAGCTGGAAATAAATCAAATATTCCTACATGTGGACTGAATGAGTTTACAAGTTAAAATGGAAGAAATCAAGTCTCTAGAGTCTGAATTTATTAGTCCAATTAATCTCCACAATCACCTTAGATTCTTTCCTAGTACACCCTGGATTACTACGTATCAGCTCCTAGCATATCTTAGGTTCATCGGGCTTTCTATGTGACCTATGTAGCGAACCTTACATCTGCAACTCCAAGGCCAGTTGGCCTTAGGGTACTGAGTGATAAAGCACTTCAAAGGACTTGTTGGCTCGAGTCACGAAAGCTTACAAATCCCAAGACATGTATTAAGTTTATTTAATGGTGTTGAGTATTGGACTGAGATTAGAATTAGGTTCTCTCTTTTTTCCTTTTTCTTTGTACAAGAAAAATACAATGCCTCCCAGTAAAAATGGTGTAAAGAAGTGGACTTTATGAAATTTTTCTTATGTTTTTATTTTTATTTTTTTCTTCCTTTTTTCTATATATATTTTTTTCCAAAGAACCCAATTCTTCTCCTAAATCACACTCAACAAGTTAAGTGCATTCATTCCATTTTCCTAGGAGGCTAATAAGAGCTTCCCAAAAGTGGTTTAGAAATCCTCCTAAGTGAAGTGAAGAATAGTAATTAAGATTTGCGACTCTGAAAAATCAAACTCCTAAGAACATTCGTGCCTGGCAACTTATCAGTGTGAATAGTGAATATAAGGGAATACTTAAATTTCAAACTCTTCTAAGTAGATGGTTGAAAATAAATTCTATTTACTCTTCACTCTTCAACTCATTACCAGGAAATAACAAGACTAAAATGCCTGACATATGTCAAAATCCTAAATCTTAATTGATCACCCTGATAATTAAGTTTAAGACCTGAAGAGCTATTAAGTTAAACCTAAGTATACTTCCTAATGTAACAACTCATGGTTAAAGAGGCATTTTCATCATCCTTCAAAAACAAAAACAAACAAAAGCAAACAGAAAAAAAGCACAACTAAATGCATGCAAACTTTACAAACTTTTTTTTTTTAAATGCAAAATACAAGATAAAGCATGTAAGTTTTTTTTTTCAAAAAAAAAATCATCTAAAACTTAAAAATTATGG
Source organism: Thalassia testudinum (assembly GCA_037157565.1). Classification (NCBI taxonomy): domain Eukaryota; kingdom Viridiplantae; phylum Streptophyta; class Magnoliopsida; order Alismatales; family Hydrocharitaceae; genus Thalassia; species Thalassia testudinum. Next base: position 40,942,603 of record JAZHRO010000015.1, on the reverse strand, counting down.
TTTACACAACACATCGAAAAACGAAAGTAGGTCGAATAATAACGAGAAAGAAAACAAGTTTTCCCCCACCCCCAACTTAAATGACATTATCCACAATGGCATAAAAATGAAAGAGAGGGAGTAGTTTAGAAAGATACGACCTGATGCAGTGAAGCACTTGTGATGGTGAGCCATCCAGCTTACCTAAACTACTAAACTAAAAATAGATTAAAAAATAAATAAAAATTTATTTATTTACAAAATCTAAAGGATGGTTAAATAACCTTGTTTATATACAAAATTAAACTTAAGAAAAGCATGACTTTCGATTATTTACAGACCGAGAAAAAGAAAGCCTCTATAAGAAAACTCAATTCATGGATTCCCCATGATTGAGTCTTTTTATGTCAGATCCTCAAGGTGTAACAAAATCACGAGAAGTCTTGCAAAGCTACTCTTCTCTCGTGATGAAATTTTGGTATAGTGACATAGATTAACACCCCGATATAACCCTATTAGGTCTCGCAAAGCTACACATCTTAGAGCTAACTCAAGTAATGCTAACTCTAGTCTGTTTACAAGTAATAGCTAACATCTTAAGGGATAGGGCTTTGCTGGGCTACACTCTATCCTCAAGAGGTAACTAATCCCCGTATCAGGCTCGAAGTCATTATCCTACTAAAGTACAAATAGGTTAACTCCAAAGAAAAGAGGCCAGCTAAATAATCTGAATGTGGAGCATCAAAGTGCTATGCCTCCTACATCTATTTGAAATGCTAACAAGTCCTATGGTCCTGATAACACCAGAAACTTCTAGTAAACTCGGAGTGGAGTCTCGCATGATACTCTTCCCACATGAGTCCAAGGTCACTAGTGTCTCGTAGTGCTATCTTTCAATCCTCGCCAAGCTGATCTCAGATCTTAAAAATCAACCTCACTACCTAAAAGAAATAACAACTTTTTTTTCCTTTTTTTTATTTTGCGAATTTTTATTATGTACAAATTTTCAAATGATTTTTTTCTTTTTTTTTTAATTTTTGTTTTGCATATTTCTATTATACACAATTTTTTTCATTTTTCATTTTTTTTCATCATTTTTTTAATTATTTCTTTACATTGTTAGGTTGCCTTCCAACTAGTGCTAAGTTTTACACTTTCAACTGGGCAAAAACCTAGAATAAAGAAATAGTAGAGATATTGGTTAAAGCTCTTAAAAGTATGATAAGGAAATGATGTTTCAGAATAAGTAACATAAGGAATTGGCTAATTGGTGATGAATACTAATGTAAAGAGGTCGCCAATAAGAGTAAACAAGAAGAGTAGAGTGTATTGTAGAATAAGACTTGGGAATGAGTATAGGAATAACCTGGTTAATTATTACTTTTGTCATAACAGTCAAGTTATCAGGATCATAAGGATCATTAAAACTTGAGAATAAAGGTGGAATAAGAAGGTGAATGACAAAAGGAATCCCTAGGGTGACAAAACTAAAAATTTGATCATCAATCTGAGTCTTACACCTAATAATCTCAACAATTACCCTAATGAACTCCTTGAAGAAAATTAAGTTCAAGAAATGATTTACCCACTCATCAGGAAAAGAGTCCAGATCTCTTCTTTGCTTGTAGTAAGGGATTATATCTAACTAGAATCCTCAACCATATTGTCTTCTTTTGAACCTCAAAACACTTGATTGATTTCTTCAGGTGTATTTTCAATGTATCTGCAACCATTAAACTCAGTGATTGTTACCTCAAGCAACATAGGATCCTCAAATAATTTTGAAGACTTATGCAATTTACCATCAAAATGAGTAGGCAAGAAGACCTTGAAATCTTCGTAAGGTATTACTTCAAAAATTTTTGAAAGATCCTTATTACCATCACTTGATTGTCCTTTGAGGTTTTCATTTACCTTCAATTCTAATTGAATTACTTCATTCTCAAAAGATAATTCACTTTCAAAATCCTTAATTTCTTTTTCTTCATTTGTGAAAGAATGGATGAACATCATATTCTCTTCATAACACAATGATTCTCGATTACACTCTATCGAACCATCCTCAAAACCAAATTTAGTATTAAGATTTTGTGAAGTACCTCCATTTGAATCACATTCTTCACAAATTATTGTCGTAAGTAATTCATAATTTTTCCCACCAATGGAGGTGTCCTCTTGATCATTTTCTTCGAAAAAATCTTCTTTGAAGTGATAAGGTATTTTATGTTCAACATCTTCTTCAATATGACTTATTTCTTCTATTAAGTTACAGTCATAATCAAAATTTAAGCTTTTTGAATCTTTGAAAATATCTAATTGCATCTTCTTATCACCAAAGGCTATTTCCAGTATCCCTGATTCACAATTTATGTTAGCTTTAGCAGTACCTAAAAATGATCTTCCTAAAATAATAGGTGCATTCTCAATAATCTCAGGGATTTCCATATTCAAAACCAAGAAATCAACTAGAAAATAGAAATCTTTAACCCTGATAGTTACGTCCTTAAGAACTCTTTTGGGTTTCTTAATTGATCTATCAACTAGTTGAAGAGAAATGGAAGTGGGTTGGAGTTCCCCTACTCCAAAATTTTCAAAACTTGGAGTAGGCAAAAGATTGATTGAATCTCCTAAATCTAATAAAGCTTTGTTAAAAGTAAGATTACCAATAATACAAGTAATCCAAGGATTACCTGGGTCTTTCGTTTTAATGGGCAAGTTTTGTTGAATAACTGAACTTATTTGCTCAGATAAGACTATCTTTTCAGGAGTCTTAACTTTTACTTTACGTTTTTGTGTACACAATTCCTTTAAAAATTTTACATATAAAGGTATATGTTGAATAGCATCAATTAAAGGAATGTTTATTTGAACTTGCTTGAAGAGTTCAAGTAATTCTTCATTATTAGTTGAAGTTTTCTTTCTTGAAGTCTTATCTTTTAGAGCATCAGGAAAGGGAATGTGAGATGGTATGAGATCAGGGTTAGTTTTGAGTTCAGATTCTTTAGAAGTTTCTTTTACATTTTCTTCATCTTTAGAATCACTAAGGGTGACTTTTCAGCAATTTCTTTGTTACTTAAAGTTTGGGGATGAGCTATCTCCTTAGTAATCCTACCACTCCTAAGTATAAAAACATTTGCATTAGCTTGAGGATTGTTATCTCTATTTTGAGGTTCCTGTTGTCTAGGAATGTTTGGAATAGGGTTAAGTGGAGGGATTTGGGGTTGGTTCCTATTGAATCCAGGTGGAGGGTTTGGGTTAGGTAAATTCTTGAGGTTAGGCTCTGGTTGAGTAGGTAAAACTCCAAGGGGTCAGTTATCTTTTCTTTGATTTCTCTCATCCCTAATTTCATTTATCAATTGTTGTTGAGTGTTGACAAGTTGTAACATTAACTATTTCATATCTCCTATTTTCTTGTCAAACTCACTTCTAAATGATTGGGAATCTTGGGTAACTCTATTTTGGTAGTTGTTATTAGGAAATCGTACTTGGTTGAGTTTAGGTTGGGGCATTTGGTTAGGTTAATACCCTTAGTTCCTTCAAGAAAAATTAGGATGATTCTGCCAACCTGGGTTATAGGTGTTGGAATATGGGTTATTTTCTTGCCTAAAGTTACCCTGAAGAGCTTGAGCATCTTCTAATTGAGTGTAGGAAGATGGAGAATCTAAGGTTGACATTTGGGCATTAGAATTATACATGGGCATTGGTTCTTGGTAAAGAGTGGCAAAAGAGGGTTGAACTTCACATGCATCGGATCTAAGGTTAGATCTTTGACTCTCAAGTTCTTTTATTAAAATATCAACCTTGTCTAACCTTTTGTTGATCATCTCCCATTCTCTAGTATTCCATATCTCGTGAATTCCTCCTTTAGAATTTGTCCTATCAAAAGCATCCATTGAAGCATGATTAAGGGAGTTCTCACTCATGTTTTCAAACAACTCATAAGCTTCATCTTCACTCTTACTTATGAAATTCCCACCACAGGTAGCATCAACATTATACCTAAGTTGTTCATTAAGGCCATGTTAGAATATTTGAACTATCTACCAATGAAGAATTCCATGATGTGGGCACTTCCTAAGAAGCCCCTTAAGTCTCTCCCAAGCTTCGTGGGGATGTTCACTAGGTTGCTGAGTGAAACTAGTAATGGCTCTCCTCATAGTATTGGTTTTACCTATAGGAAAGTACTTCTTAAGGAATTCAGATCAAAGTTTGACCCAAGTGTATCGATTTTCCTATATTTTGATACCAGAATTTAGCCTTATCTTTTAATGAGAATGTAAACAATCTCATCATTAGGGCATCCTCACTTAGATTTTTGTTTCTCATAGTTTTGCTAATAGTCTTTAATTCATCTAAGTGTAGAAAAGGATTCTCATTGCTATACCCATAAAAATGAGGTAATAAGGCTATGATGGAGGATTTTATTTCAAAATCATCGTAAACTTTTGTAATATGGACAAAAGGTTGAGGGATTTGACCTGAAGGATCATAAAATCCTCTTAAGGGTCTTTGTTGATTTATAGGTTGAAACTTGTAATACAATTCTTGTTGCATTTCCAAAAATTGTTGCTGCAGTTGCTGCAACAATTGATTTTGGTTTTCTTGGTTATCCATTTTCTTATTACTAATCCTAAGTGGTTCTTTAATTAAAAGTTCTACAAAATTAGGAAATAGAGATCTACAACCAAGTATACAAAAGAAAACGCAATACAAAAACACAATACAACCAACTAATGCAATGAATTAAAAGGGTAAATTGATTAATCTAGATTAAGTAAGTTGATAAAACAAAAAGAACAAATTATGTTATTTTCCTTATTGACCTACGATATGCCTAAAATAACCTAAATAAGAGACTTTAGTGTCCTATATGAGTGCCTGTGCCATTCACACACAAGTGTGCAAACTACATAAATAAAAACAAACACGATGCAAACAAGTTCTTTAAACAAAAAGTGAGGTGATTTTTAAGGTTTTAATCTTAATTTAGTTTTTATTTTATTTTTAAAATTCACTTTTTATTGATTTTTAACAAAGTTACAACTTAATTCCGTTATTAGATTCTATGCATGCAAAGAATAAAAATGCATGAACAGGTATTTGAGTGGGTTTAGAAAATGTACCTACCTCCAGCACTCTACAAATTTTATGCAGATCGCAGAAAATTAAAAACTAAAGGCAGTTATGTAGTCCCTAACGTGATTGTCCTAAATAGGCAACTTCTAAGGTTAAAATGCAGTTTTTATGTGTAAGTTTTCTTTTTTTCTTAAAGCACAAACAAAATAAAATCTAACTAATATTTTAATTAACCTAATTAATTACTAAACCACTACTAACTAAGTGAAAGGAAGAAAAATAATAAAGACCATATACAAAACCAAAATAATCTCTCACTTACACTAAGCCTAGTACATCAATTCTAAAATAAAAATAAAATCCTAAAGCTATTCCTAAAATCCTAAAATCTAAAATGCTCCAGTCAGGTCTTGGATTCCTTCCCCTTGAGGTCACTAGGAAGACGAGCGCGGTGAATCCACCAAGTACACCAAGTACCTCGTGCCAAAGAAAATAAAGTAAGTTAGCGACAAATTAAACTAAAAAGAAATGCATGGAAATAACACAAACACTAGCAATGATAATAAAAATTTTTTTAAATTTTTTTATTTTTAAAATACAACTAACAACCTGCTTACGTTTCAATGCCTCCTCGACAATAGTGCCATAAACGTGATGCACTCGAATCGCTTAAATAAAAGCATATCGTTGTAGCACGATAAGAATGCCAAGTTTACAATTTATATCGAAATGCCAAGTTTACAATTTATATCGAACTATTAATAACTTGGTGAGTCCGAGTCGTTTTGTTGGGAGGCTTATAAATAATTCCTAATTAGGTTATCGAGAGATAGTACGAGTGATTTCAAACAACACTTAACAATTAACTAATAACTTAAACATAACTAATCTAAATTAATAAAAATCTTATGATTATTCTTTTAGATTTTTATCAGAGAAAATAAAAGTTATCTTAATATTTAAAGCTAACGAAGATGGATGATGAACTCAAAAATCTTTGATGCACATACGAACCTACTTCACATCATAAGAACCTTAAAAAGATAATCTTTAACAACAAAACTTATTAAACTATTTAAAAGCTATTTTAGCATTTTCAAATATAATGAAAGTGCTGCTTAACTAATAGTAAATGATTTCATCAACCATGACCATAAAAATACATTTAACAAATAATTAATAATAAGGATATATTAATGAAGAAAATTTAAACCATTTTATTCTAAGTTATGTGAATGTGAAAATCTTAACCACCATGAAGCATTAAGTTATATAAATTATAATTAAAAATTAGAAAATTTAACATTACAATTAACGAAATTTTTAATTCTTTTTTTCACATAGACTTTGACAAAATGGAACTAGAAAATATGGAAACTTAACTGTATATGTAAAACTACATTCATCACATAATAGTGTTCATACTACTTAAACAATTAAACATTAAAATTTAAAAAGGAAAGATAAGAATTCTCATGTGGTAGCCGAAGTCGTGGACAGGAAGAGTTGAAGGGCTACTGCTGTTGCTGCTGGTAGCGATGGAGGATGGCGCGGTCGAGACCGAAGAGGAGGAGGAAATGGCGCTGGGACGCCAGCGCTGGAGGTGCTGCGAGGTCGGCGCCGATTGCGGACGAACGGCGGCGTGGTTAGGGTAGAGGGGCGTCGACGAGGCTGAAGAGGTGGAGGAGCGAAGGCGGTCTCTGGGAGCGGTCGTGGTAGACGCAGAGGGCGGCGGTGGTCGTGGGCTTGCTGTCAGGCGTCGAGCTGCTGGAAGAGAAGTTGAGGAGTGCAGAGGGGTTGGCGGCCTGGCATTGATAAGGATGGCGATTGGCGTGGCGCCGACGAGGCCGAAGAGGAGGAGGAGGTCGGCGCTGGCTGTGGGTGGCGTCGGCGACGCTGAGCTTTGCGGAGAGGAGGATGGGGGTTGAGAAGATGATGTTGCTGCAGTTTGCGGTAGTAGCGAGGAGGGTGGGTGGCAGAGGTTCACGTTGAGGGAAGGAGAGGAGAGGAGAGGAAAAAGGAGAGGGGTTCGGTGGAGATGAGAGGAGTGGAGGGAAGGTTTTTCGTAGGAGGGAAAAAGGAGGAGTTTACGAGGGAGAGGGAGAGGGAGAGGGAGATGGGTTCGGTTCTTTTTTCGTGGGAGAGGGAGTAGGGGAAAAAGAGAGAGAGAGAGGGAGAGACGGTTACAAGGAAGTGAGGGTAGTTACGACAGTCGTGGGTGTGTGTGTTATTTTTATTTGAATGAAATAAGTGAATTGGTGGGAAAGATGGAGGGAATAAAAATAATTTATGGGAAATGGATAAAAGGGTTACGTAAATTAAAATGAGGTTGGCTAAGGTGTTGACTAAAAAAAATGGATTTAGAATGGGGTTAAAATGGAAATGGATTAATCACGTAATTATAATAATAGGATTCTTTTAAACTTGCATTATATGCATACATAGAATAATCTTGTAGTAATATACAAATATGCGTAATTTAATATTATTTAAACTTGATGTATGCAGAGGTGTTAATTAAGCTATTAATTTTATTATTTTGCTAATGATTTGTATTAAGGTATGAAACTACATTAAAATTAACTAATTATCATATACAAATGTAGTTTCATCAGTTGCCCCCCTCTTGCAATCGAAACCCTCCATCTTACCTCCTAATAAATCCTAGTCTTCCATCCTATTCCAACAAAAACAAACTACTAGATTAGATCCTAACCTTTGATCCTAAACCTATTCAATCCTAGCCCTCCATCTAAAACCTATAAACCTTTATAAATAGGACCGTACCCTCCTCCCTATCCTTAATTAAGTCTCATAAGGAAAGAATAATTCCACCATCTCACCACCTTCTACTTAGCCTTCCTAATTAGTCTACCATCTCACCACCCTTCCTCCATTAGCACGACTCCAACCTCTGCTGCATCTCCTGGTGGTCATCCTTCTCATCCTCTACCTCCACTTCATCTACATCTCACCTTCAAGGCCGTTGCATCAATGGACCACTCTCCATCTCATCTCTTTCTCTCTTTCTATAGTTCTTTTCTAGTAGTTGTTCTAGTTATAGTTCTAGTGATTTTTCTAGTTCTTGTTTTATTTAGTTCTAGTTGTAACTTTGACATTTATTCTAGTTGCAATAAAAGTTTGATTTCTAGTTCAATTATTTGCAAGTCCTGCTTCTCACCCCCCTTATATATATATTTGCCTGACCTGATTTCCTTCTCATCTCTTTCTTAATAGTAGTTAGCTCATATTTGCTTTGCATTTTGCATTTAGTTGGATAGATCCTATGCCACCTCGTGTTTGACCTAAGACTCACCAAGGTCTCAGTTATATTATTTCTATTTTAAAAAAAAATCACGCTACAACAAACACTCTTTTAATCTTCGCGATTTTCTTCGGATCAGCTGCTCCCCAATCCATTAACAACGTAGATATCTTTCTGATCACCCTTGGTAACGTGCAAATAATTGAAGTAATCAACAATGAAAAATACACGTTTACATTTTATATTTTCTTGATTCAAACTTTCATTTTGTGGGTTAACAACATTACAAGCAAATCTCTGGTAGGGAGTTGGAGATTAAGATCGAGGATTATATTTTCCTTAGGCTTAGTTTTGGTTTAGTTTTAGGAAAAGCTTGGGTTAGTTGTTTATTTGAAAAAAAAATAAAAAAATTGGAAAAACAAAAAGAAACAAAAAGAGTTGTAATAAACGAGCTTTACGGTGGAAAAAATCAAATAGCTCAAATTTTCAAGTAGCCTCCCTATGTTCAACTATGACTCACATTTCTAAACAAAAAATCAAGTTGAGTTTTGTAAATAATTGTTGTTCAGGATTTATGTAAAAAATGTATACTATAATAATCGAGAGATTTTCACTTGGTAAAAATAATGTTGTATCAGAAAAACATGTTGTCGCATTGAAATCACGTAGCCAAAAATCCTGAATAAAAATATTTTAATAAAACTAACCATGAAAAGTTATGTCGTATCAACAGGGAGGAATGACTGCAATAAATTCAAGAGTGTAGAGCCATCATGTTTGCAGAAGCATTCGTGAAATCAATTGACTGAATATGCGGCTTTGAATGTCACTTACAATTTCATAAGAAGCTCAGGGTTATTTATGTAAATTTCACATCAGAAATCAAGCTTTCAAAAATATGTAGATGATGCATGTGTAATGGCATGTCATGTTATTTTGAATTGCATGTAATTCTGAACCCAATTTTAAATGAGAAATGATGTGCATAACAGGAGTCAATCAAGTACGCAAAAAGATAAGTGCATTGCAATAATTTTACCATAATAATTTAATCAAAAATAAATAAATAGTATAGTTGGAAATGGCATTGGTGGTAATTTTTAATTGGAGATTTCCCTGTAACAAAACAGGGGATTCTTCCACCGTTTCCGCACGAGAAGCGTTGGCTGGAGGAGAGGGCATTTCGATGGTGGTGGTGGCATGGCAAATGGCAGCCGGAGTTGGGGTTGGCGGCGGCTTGCCAGTGCACGCGGGCTACTGTCATCCTTCAGAGGGTGTGGCTGCCCTAGTGGGATCGAGGCGAGGTCATTGGCATCGGTAGCGCGAAGGTTCAAGGCCGAATGAGGCAGCTATGTGAAGGTGGGTCGACGGTGGCATTGGGTTCCTTTTGTTGGTGAAGGAGAAGATGAAGAAGAAAAAGGTGCATGTGGGGGGGGCTCTGTTGGGTGGAGGAGATGCTTCGCACGTGCACGGTGGTGCTACGCGTGCATGAAGACTGGTGTGAGCGTGGACGCAGGAGGAAGTCGACAACGGCAGTTGCGCACGGGCATACTCAAGGATGTGTTGGTGTAACGAACGCGTGCCCCAAACGTCTTTTAAGACGTCTGGGAGGTGGCCAGACGTCGAACCAGACGTCTGACCAGACGTCGAACCAGACGTCTGGGATCGTCTCCAGATGTCTGGAAATCCGTTAATTTCGACACGCGTGAGTCGTCTGCGCGCCTGAGCGCGCAGACGGGATATTCTCTTATTCCCTCTTTCTCTGTGGCTGCAGACACCTGCCGCGTCCTCTCTCTCCTCCTCGCGCGGCCTTAAAAGGCCACGCGCTCCCTCCCGTCGTCTCCACCGTCTCCTCCCTCTTCTCCTTCAGCCAGTGAGCGTGAGCACGAGCGCGAGGGCGGCAGCAGCGGCTGCAGTGAGCGCGGAGGAGGTGCGGCGTGCGAGAGCGGAGCTCTGCCGTGAGGGCGAGCTCGCCGGGGCTGCTAGGGCCAGCCGGCGGAGGGTGCGGGGGGCGTGGAGGGGGGACTGCTGCGGTCTGAGCAGCAGGCGCGCGAGGTGCGACGCGGGCGGTGTCGTGAGCAGAGGCCGAGTGGCACCTTGATTCTGGAAGAATTTCCAGAATCAGACGTCTGGGTTGATAGCCAGACGGCGAGGGCGACGTCTGGAAGACCTTCCAGACGTCTGAAAGGTGAGTTTTCCGTCTTCTTCTTCCTTCCTGTCGACTGACCGTACTGAGGGAGGGAGATGGGTGTGCGCAGGCTCGGTAATTCACCATCCAATGCGAATCAGACGTTTGGCTGTTGTACCAGACGGCAGGAGCGACCTCCAGATGTCCGGGGTGACCATCGGACGTCTGGGAGCTAGGCCAGACGTCCCCGCAGACTTCTGGACGTCTGGGAAACCACGCTGAACAGGTAATTCTCTGATCCACTTTTTAAGACGTCTGGAAGAAGTTCCAGACGTCTGATTTTACACAGTGTCGTCGTTTTCGACCCGTTTAGGGCCCGTTCGGGTTCTGTTTTCCGCGATTCGAGTTGCGTTCTTTTCATAATTAATTCCTCTACTCGTCTACAGTAGCTATACACTGTTTTGAGACTCTCCTTGTGTTTGATCCTTGTGATAGGACCTCGTTCAGTTGCAGTCTTAGGAGTCGTGGAGGCACGCGGGATTCCTGATCACGCCCCCATTACTCCCGTTGTACCTGGTAGAGTGGCTTTAAGTTATTAATAAAATCTGTTAAATTATGGAACCATAAATAGAACCTAGGACATTGTATGAATCCTAGGAATGAGAAATAGATGGAATGATAGCTCATAGGTGTTGCATGAATCCTAGGGCTGGAAAACTAGATTGTATGATAGATCCTAGGATATGGCATGAATCCTAGGATGGGAAAACTAGTGGAATGTATAATACTGCAGTCTTGGAAAATGGAAAGAGATATAAAGCTGCCTGTAATTTGAATTAACAGTTGCCTGTTGTGAATAAATAACGTGGTTGAGAACATGGGTTGTAAGAATATGAAACTGGAAAGTGAAACCTGGATGTTTAAGTAAAAAGGATTGAACCCTACGGGGAAGTAGGAGTAGAACTCCTGGAAAGTGAATGGAATAGTATTGGGGAAGTGAGCTGGCCCTTGAGTACGGAGTACCAAGGAGAGCGACTGTCCCCCTGTTTAGTGCAGAGCGGAGCCAGCCGCCCCAGGGACCCGGGGTTAGGACTGGCCACTCTGTACCGACTTGTTGGCCCTCGCGTACGTAGTACCGAGGAGAGCTACTAGTGTAGGGAGGTACTAGCTACCCCACGGGCCTCGGGGTTCTGTTAGCCTCCCACACCGACTTGTTAGGCCCGCTGGGGCAAACCAGGGTAGTTAGGCGAGGGTGCGCGGACTGTGGAGGGGCAAGGCCCCGGTTTGGTTACTGTGGAGGGGTTGGACCCCTGTTACTGAGAGGTCTCTGAAAGTTCCCTACTCGGAGGGGGTGACGTAATAATTGTGGAAATAAATTAAACAATATCACAAAATAAACAAACACACAAAGTACACAAAGTATTTTTAGGTGGAAACCCAAACCGGGTGAAAACCACCACCTAACCCTCTCGAGTTAGGATTTTCCGATCAACCTAGTTGATCAAATCCACTAACCGAATCACTTAAAACGAGGGTGATTCAACCTCAATACAACCACACTATAAGTACGAGGGTAGCGTTCCTCAACCCCTTCTCTCCACGAGAAGGATTTTGTCCCACGAAGGAGACGGGAATTCGCAAAGCGAATACCCAACCAAAAGACAAAGATAAAATAAACAAGTCCTATAGAGCCAACAAAATAATTATGAACCTAAGCTTCTATAGGAATTAGGATGCTTCCCTTTGAAAGGAGTGCGTCGGCGACGCGGTGCGTGTGCCACGCGATGGCGCAACGTCGCTCTCGTAGAAAACGGCGGGAGAGCGGGTGCGCAAAGCTTGATGCTCTCAAGAGAATGGAGCTTGAACTTGGAGAGCAAGAGCTAGCTAAGACACAAGAGAGTGTGAAAGTGTGTAGCCAAGTGTGTCTTGTGTTTCTCTTAGTGTGTATATATGTTGCAAAGGTTCCCCTCTATTTATAGAGGCCTTAGGAAGGCTTTGGAATGCTTAGGAAAGGTTCTATAGCCGTTGGGAACAAAGCCCAAGAGAATCAGGCTGAAATCAGGACAATGATTACATTTGACAGGGTAATCAGACGTCTAACTCTTGCATCAGACATCTAGAACCTCACTTTAAGACGTCTGATTCCAAGGTCAGACGTCTGATTTTGGGCGGATCTCTCCCTGACTTGGATCAGATCTAAACAGGGTTTTTGCGCAAGTCCATCAGACGACATACAGGACGTCTCGCACTATGTCTGGACGTCTGGAAACCTACTTTTACTGTGGGAATTGATTTTCCAAACGTTGCAACGGCTAGAAAATCTATGAGAAGAGATTTTGGGTCAGCCGAGGCAAAACGGTCATTTATCAGACATCTGGAAAGGCCTAAGGACGTCTGATAAGGCTCTAACGGTCATAATCTTGAGTGCGTGATAAGCTAGCCAACGGTCCACTACTTGGACGTATGGCAAGTCCATCAGACGTCTCCTAAGACGTCTGGTATAAGGTCTGGACGTCTGATTTCATCAGATAAAACTACTATGTCCAGCCTAACAGATATCAGACGTCTGAAACAACAGTCAGACGTCTTAAAATACTTTATCAGACGTCTGATTTGGGAATTAGACGTCTGGAAGTGCTGTTTGAACCCTATATTTTTTTTCTAAGTATTCTACAGAAAACCTAAGTATCCTAGGGTTGTGCCGGTGTTCCTAGGACTACTGTTAGGGTACTTTGAGGCTCTTTAACATAATATTCTAAGGAAAATAAAAAGAGCAAGAAAATAAAGACAAGAGATACAAGAAAGGATTAAAAAGAATCTATCCTATTTGTAGGGTGGTTGGCGAGGTGGATGGAGGTGTGGAGAGACGGGAGCACCTCGCTGGAGGAGTCGCCGGAGGTGGAGGAGGTGACGGTGGTCAGTCGTGTTGGTGGGCAGTTTTGGGAAATAGAGAGAGGGAAAGAAAGTGAGAGTGAGAGAGAGTCTAAAAACCTACTTCTAAGGGATGAAAAGGAAAAAGGTCCCATGATGTGCGCGTGATGCGTGTATTTAGAAGAGTCGTTATAGCTTACGCTCGCAATGTCGATTTTAAAATGAAGGAATGAACGTGACTCCGAGTGTCGATCTCAGGGAGGCATGAAAATCGAATTTTTCTTGTCATTTAATGTCACGAAAATCGTGGGGTTTTGCTTGCGAAAAGATGCGAGTGAAAAGCGAGTGAGAGAGAGAGAAAGAGAGAGAGAGAAAGGATAGGGTTAGAATTTCTTCATTCATAGCATGCAATTCAAACATAAAAGAGAGCAAGTAATTGAATAGAAAACAACTTCATTTGACATACAACTTTAGTTCATAATTACAACACTAGATGAATGCTTGAACATAAGTAAAGTAAAGCTTGAAAGAAGGAAAGAGAGAGAGAAAGAAGAGGGCGAGGCAGCCACGGTGGTGGAGGAGGGCTTCGTCGGCGGCTCGTCGTCTTCGGCGATTACAAAGAGGGCTAATGGTAGCTAGGAGGGGGGTAGAACACTTGCAAGTGGAGTGAATGCTTTGAATGGGTGGTTGGAAGGGGTTTAAATAGGGAGAAGGTTTTTCCAAATGAAGAAGGGGTTTTAGCGACGTCTGGGATGTCGCTAAAACCCTTCCCAAATCATCGGTGAAGCCCCCTGCTCGACGGTCACTCATGCGCACCTCGTGCTTCCTCACGCCTGATCCACGTGCGCGTGTCTAAGCCGCCCGATCTTCTAAGATCCCGCACGAGGCGCATGCCTGGATCGCACCCACGCCCCCCCGCGTCATCGCGGGCGTCGGCTTTGGACGCACGAGATTGTGCCACGTCGCTCCATCTGCACCGTCCACTGCTGATCGGGCGGTCCAATTTCTCACAGTGCATCTTCGCCTCGCAATTTCCACGCAGCGCGCTTCGAACCCGTGTCGCATGAACGCGGGTGAGCGCTTCGACCGTTGCGCTGTGCCCGCTACTTTGTCGCGACGAGGGCGGGTGCTTGAGTGTCTCTCAGCCATTCGATCGAAGATCGACGGCTAAGATTCGTCCTTCGGTTGAAGGCGAGATCGGTTGGCAGTCTGGATGCAGCGAGCGGGCGCCACGTGGCGTGCTGTTGGGCCCATTACGGGAGCTCCGGATGTTGGATTTGGCCGATTTCAAGTCCGTTGGACTCCGTTCGTCGCTCTGAATCCATCCGTGTGGTCCGATTGCTCAGCTGAGGCCTGCTTTGACAAGTATTTATAGAAATGGCCTTTAATACTATTTTATAAGCAATCTTGACGTATGATGCATGCAATGCTCCCATTCTATTTATGATGTGTTATCTGTGCATTTTGTTCTTAAGATGGACCCCATTTAACAAAATTATCACCCCAAGATGCAGTGTTATCATCCCACGCCGGTATGGTTGCCGGACATGGGGAAGACGAAGCTTCATAGGTGAGGCGACGACGAAGATGGGGCAGAGGCAACGTCAACCAGTATTGCACGACGTTGGGGACTGTGGTGGAGATAACCTGGCCACTGGTATTGTGGTTGGGCGATGAAAGAGCTAGGGAAAGGCCGTCGAAGCTTGCAGAGAGTTGTGGTCAGTGAGGGAGAGAGGAATGGAGGGGGAACCGGCCCAATTTCAAGCTGAGGAGTTCGATTTTGATCTGGGGCTTCATGAATAAGTCTCTGAGGAGGGTTTTGTGCTTGGAAGCCAAGCTTCCAAGCAAGGAAAACTCGCCGGAGATGGAAGCTCTCAAGAGACCCAAATCTCTCATGCGTTCACATGAGAGATTGGGAAAGAATCAGGGATTAAAGATGGGTTCAGATTGGAGGGAATTACTTAGAGAATCTCCCTTCCAATTTTGGAAGGGATTCTCTAAGCAATCAAGGAGAAACCTCCTTTCAAAGCTCACTGGAGTAGGATTACTCCACGGTAATGGTAGAGGAACCTATTTATGAAGATGATGAAGAAGTTAGGGGGCTTTTTGTAATGATTTTTGAAAGTTAGGTGTAGAAATGTAATCAAACAGAACCTTTTTACAAACTAGGTCAAGATGCGTTTCCCTTAGGTCCAAATTTACAAACCTAATTTGGACCTCAGGAATCCAATGGTGAAGTTGGATTTTTGGTTTGACTACGTTTGACTGGAAAATTTATACAAAAACCTAAATTAGGATAAATATTTGTTTGAGACCCCATTCTAGGTCAAGATGGGTTCTAATGGCCAAATTGAAGGTATTAAACCCTAGAGAATATTTTTATATGATTTTTAGAGGATTTAAGTGAATTTAATCCTAACCAGAACCTTGGTTAATTAAGTGGGTCTATTTTTAGGATTTTAAGAAGTCATTTAATTCATAGAACATACACAAACCCTTTTCTGTCAAATCTAACCCACTTGTTATCTTATTAAGATCATTTGACCTTTGTTTAGCCCTTGAGAAAATCCATGGTTGTACTGCATTGGTAAAATTACAGTTTTAACCCTAGTTTCTTGTTTCACTCTCAGAATGGTTATGCAGTGAATTATGATTTTCAGTTGGTTATGTAGGAGCATTTATTTTCTTCATTAGGTCAAAATGAGCTAGTTATGGCTCATGATGGTGTTTCCATCAGTACCATCCAAGACACACCCTAGGAGCTCACAACCCCAAAACACAATGTGGTGTAAAGGGGTGCTCCAAGTGAACTCAAGCTCTTGCTCCGACGCTATGAGTAGAGCACCATCCAAAACACTTGAGCCGCAAAATGCATTTTAATGCTCCATCTAAATATATGAAATATAGATAGAGAGCAACGTCGAGGCAGTAACATGTTGACATCGCATCCTCAAAGGAGGCAATTTCCTCCTCGATGATAGGAAATAAAACCAATCATCTGCCTAGGATTTCACTAAGATTGAATAGGGGGCTTCCTTAATTTTTCTAGTTATTTGTAGGTGTTGGCTTTGTGTGTGAAATTTGACACAAGAATTTTGCAAGAGATGCAAGTTTTTGGGTCGAAAACTAAGCCAAGTAATTTCCAAGTCACAAAAAGAGATCAAGTCACCCGAATCATCACAAGTTCAGGCGGAATTTAGAGAAGGATATTGATCTAGTCTAAAAAATAGACCCATAAATTCTAACAATCAGATCTGCATCCTAGTCCCTAGTTTGTTAAAGATTAAATCCCATTGTACCCTGAAATGAATCTTCAACCTTGGTCCCGCATTCAAATATTTCCTCAAAAAGTTTTTGAAAATTTTTTTATTTTTATGGGTATGCATGCAAAAATGAAATAAATATTTGAATGTTTTTAGATTTTGAAAATCATAAATCGATCATCAAAATTTAAAAACACCCCCCCATACTTATGATATGCATGCCCTCATGCATTGGAAAGGAAAAATAAATCACCTTGGTGAAAGCAGTCGGGCTCAAGATAGTCAAAACCTCTAAAAAAAAAAATGAAAACCAAAAAGCAGGAAACATGATGGGTTACCTCCCATCCAGTGCTATCTTTTACGCCATTCAACCGAGCGTGAAGTGCATCAATGATCATGAATTGGTAAGTCAATTAAATCAAGAGATTCTGATGGGAGATTCGGGGAATTGTCTAGGTAGGACTTTAATCATTGGTCGTTGACTTGAAATGTATTTTTTTTAGGGTCAAAAAGCTCAACCACACCATATGGATATGTTTTAAGGACAATAAATGGGCTAGTCCACTTGGATTTCAATTTTCCAGGAAAAATGCGTAAGCGTGCATCAAAAAATCAAACGCACTGATTAATGTCAAAATATTTCCGAACGATATATTTATCGTGAAATCTTTTTGTTCAATATTTATAAATCTATGCATTTTTGTAAAAGGAATTACGTAATTCTTCCAATTCTGTTAATTGTAATTTCCTTTGTTTTCCAGCTTTAGATAAATCTAGATTTAATTATTTGATTACCCAAAAGCCTTGTGTTTGAGTTCTACCGGGAGATGGCATGCCTTTCCAAAAATTCAGATGGAAAGGAGACACGTCGAGGGGAGTTTTAAATGTCGTATGGTAGACCCATAAAGCATCGTCCAATTTATTGAACCAGTCTTTACGATTGGGCCTAACCATTTTTTGCAAAATATTTTTAATCTCCCGATTAGAGACTTCTGCTTGGCCATTTGTTTAAGGGTGATAAGGAGTGGAAATTTTATGATTAACCCCAAATTTAGATAAAAAGTGATTGAATTGAGAGTGAGTGAAATGTGATCCTCTGTCTCTGATGATGGCCTTAGGGATGCCGAATCTCGAAGAAATGCTTTTCTTGATGAAGTCAGCAACTACCTTATGATCATTGGTGCGTGTGGGTATTGGTTCAATCCATTTTGATACATAGTCGACTACGTCTGGTATATATAAATACCCAACGACACCAAAAAGTGATTTAAAAAATCACATGATTTATAAAATGAGGTTTACTCGTTGCAACACACGAAGTCGCAATTACTTTTAAAATTTGTAATACCTAGATAGTGGAGTATCTAGGGTCGTCCAAGGAGGCCAATTTGTTAGTGACATGAAAGATTCTCTCTCTTGCCTCTCAAATTTGCACTTGTATTTTTTATTTTATTATTTTTAGGGTTTTCAAAAGAATCGGGTACTTGAAAGTGAAGATTACGCTAACAGTATGCCCATCGACTAATCCTAAGTGACAGGAGATGTCCTTTCTTCTACACTCACCCTAGGCAAGTGTGCCTAGGGTAATTAGAAGAGAGTGTGTGTTGCACTAAATTACTAGAACATGAAAACACACTAAGTAGAAAATAGAAATTTGGAAGGCAATAAAGATCTTTGTATTACTAGCAATTTAACGACAAGTAGCTGAATGCTTGTTACAAGAAATTGAAAAATAACACTAGCTAATACAAAGAAAATAAGGAAGAGGAAAGGTGTGCTCCAAAGATGATGAAGAAGGAGGTGGTTGTTGCTCGAAGTACAGTAGCTCTTATGCTTGAAAAGAACTCCTTCTTGCCTCCAAGTTGATGCTCCTCCAAGGGTGGACGCCCACCACACTTGCTTCTCCTCATTTCCTGGCTGTCCTCCTCCTAGATGAATGCTTCTCCTTGGTGTGGCACAAGGAAGAAGAATGGAGAGGAAGAAGGCACCATGGGGGCGGGTAGGTTACCCCCTTGATCTTCTCTTCTTCTCCTTCCTTGGCCGTGGACTATGGTGGATATAGGTGGAATTAAACTAACCAAGGTTGGGGATATGGTGGTGGCTAGATGGGGTAGATATAGGGTAGGATGGTAGTGGTTGGCATTGAGATAGGCAGATGTCTAGGATTAGGCTTTAGGGATGTTGTGGGATCTAATGGAGGGTGTTTAATGGCACCATCATAAGAGATGTGTAGGTGGAAGTTATGGCCATGGAGGCACCTCACGGTGGACGACCATGGTGGAGGGATGCCTCCATTTTGGTGCCAATTGGGAGGTCTTCTAGGAGGTGGAAAAGTCGAGGGAAAATGGAGGGTGGCTGTGGCATGTGTGGTGAAGTGTAAGGCTAGGATTGGCCCCTTGTTTTGGTGCCAAAACAAGGGGTAGTTATGGTGGGTTGGCGCCACTTTTAGTGGTGGCTTTTGGTGGTGGTTGAGGGGTGAAGGGATGTGTAGTGGTGGTGCTAACATGGAATGGGAGTAGGGAGAACTTAGGTGGACTAAGTAGGTGGGTTTCTAGGTTGAGGTGGAGGTTTTATGTAGGTGGAGCTTAGGGTTACAATGGTGGGAGGTAAGAGGAGCTAAGTTAAGCTAGCTAAGCTAGTAGAGGGTTGGAGGAGAGAGCTAGGGTTTTGAGGAGCTGAGGATAAGCTACAATGAAGCTATACTGGAGTTGATGGCTATTGAAGATAGTTGCATGTGAGATCTTAAGCTAGCTAGTTCTTTGCTAGCTGCTAAGCCAAGCTAAGATGAGCTGGCTTATGCTTATTTGAGTTAAGGTGAGTTGAATTTGGTCTTCCTGAAGAATACCTAGCTAGCTGGAGTAGTTAGCTTAGGTCAGGTAGCTAAGCTCAACTAAGTTGACCTGAGTTGAGTCTCTGGGAGCTGGACTTGAGCTAACTTGAGTTGGTTGAGGACTTCTTCAGCTGACTAGGCTTAGCTAGTTAATGATAGTTGCTAGTCCTAGTCAAGTAGAGCTTCCAATGAATAGTTTTGAGATGGAGGAGCTGGAATGGAGCTAGGATCAATTGTCTTGAGATAGTTTGAGCTGCCATCCAGCTGAGGTGAGCTGGATTGAGCTAAGCGGAGCTAACTTGAGCTACCATTCAACTGAGGTGAGCTAGATGGAGCTAAGGTGAACAAGCTTGAGCTACCATTTAGTTGAGATGAGCTGAATGGAGCTAAGGATGAGTTGATCTAGGTAGATGGCACTGGGATCCAACTGGGATGAGCTAGATCTAGTTGAGATCCAGCTGATGTGGGCTTCTCCTTCATCTTCTTCCTTCCTGAGTGCCATGGTTTGTGGGATCTGACTCTTTGCCTATCCCTGACACTCAAGTAAACACAACAAAAATACAACAAAATGCAATGCATGCCTATCCTAAGTGAATGCCTAAATGTAGCCCGAAAACCCATTTGCGGAGTTAAAACCCCAAGAGCTAGATCAGCTTTAGGACATAAAAATGATGATAAACTGGCATTTATCAAGCACCTAGCGTTAGATCACTTTTACCTGAAGTTAGATAAGACCTTTTGGGCCAATTTGAGTGTGGATAGGAGCTAGAGAACTTTGTACCTAACTAAGCACCTAACGTTAGATAGTTCACCTAACGTTAGATAAAACACTTTTTGACCGAATCAATTAGCCATTGGAAAATCAAATTGGGAAACTTTTTATTTGTTGAAGAGGGGTCTTATGCACACCTAAATTAGTTTAAACACCCATATATATATATTTCATGATTTCCCACTCTTTGGTGGTTAGAAGAACACCCAAAATACATTCAAAAGCACATTCAGGCTCACATTCAACAAACAATCACATTTGGTGTTCTTGGAAGTGATTGAAGCTTTGATTCTCCAACTCCCACTTGCTTGAAGCTTCATCACTTAAACTTCCAGCTGCATCATATTCTCATAATCACTAAGGGAGTTTGTTCTAGTCTCCTAGATAGCTATTCCATAGAATTAATTACATATCTTTTTGGGGCTATCCATAGGAGCTAAATTCTATTTTAATTCAATTTTATTCCTTCATCTACTTGTAATCTGAGGACTCAAGTTGTGGGTTCCTCTCCTGTTGAGTAAGAGAGGTTTGCTCTTGATTGGAATATCAAGATGGTTTGTAAAAGGGTTTGGTACCCCATACGTACCGGTTAATTTTTGAAGTTTGACTCGGGGCAAAATCCTAGATTGGGAGATCTAGGTAGTGTTTTACCCAGGGTTGGGTTTCCACTATACATTCTTGTGTTGTGGTTAATGATATATTTATGGAATGCTTGATTATCTTTTATATCTGCATTAATTTCAATTAGCATTATTTTTATTGCCTTTAGCACTAATCACCCCCCCTTTAGTGCTTTCCCTTAGGTTACCTCCTCACCTAGCAGGGATCCATGACATCTTTCACATATTCATCCAGAAGTATGTTCCAAATGGAAGCCACGTCATCAGTTACGAGAATCTATCTTTAGAGAAGAACTTGACATTCCAAGAAGAACCAATGGAGATACTCAATCGTACCACTCAAAGATTGCGAAACAAGTGGCCTTAGTCAAGGTGAGATGGAGAAACCCGGACTATGAGGTGTTAACATGGGAGACCAAAACAGTAGTGAAGGAGAAATACCCACATCTCTTTTCAGTTGCAGGTATGAATTCCTAAGATGAAATTCTCCTTTTGTTGGTTATGTTTTGCTATCCCTCTTTGCCATCTTCTTTAATATGCTTTTAATTATTGAGGTTAGTCCTAGGAGTTGATCCTCTTTTAGTGGGTTATGGGTTGGGGTGACTAGACACTTAATTGATTTTAGATCCAAGTTCACCCAAGTTTCGAGGATAAAACTTTCTTTTAGTGGGTTATAATTTAATGTCCCAAATCGATGATCTGATTATTTAATTAGTGATGGTAGAACCACCATTGGTGTTAATAAGGCTAATTTAACCTAACCACATTAATAAAAGCTCCTGAATATTCATCAGAAGATCGTAATTGCATTCTAAATTGAATTTGAGAAAAGAGGAAATTAGGTTAATTCTGCCATTTTAACACCTACAAACAATTTTAGATTAACTAAGGGGTTAACCAGGGCTTAATCCAAGGTCAAATGAGCTTAATTTCCTAAAAAGTGGGCTTAAGCTAGTTGAATTAGGGTTTTCTACATTCTGAGGATTAATATATTACATGAAAACATTAATTAATAGTCTTACTTCAATTAAACGGATCCTAGTAGAAATAAATGAAATCTAGACCTCCTCAAAATCATTTAAAAATATTCTAAGAGGTTTGGAACCTTCTCTTTAACAATCGGAACCCATCTTGATGAAAAATAGACTTCAGTGGGAATTTGTTTTGTTTTGGGCTTCTTTGTAATCTACCCAACCAAACTACATTAAAACCCAAATCTAAGGCCACCATTAGATTCCTTTGGTTCAAATTAGGTTAACCCCAAAATTTGAGCTCAATCAAAGTTCATCTTGACCTAGTTTGCATTTAAGGTCACAGATTTCTATTTTCTACACTCAGACCCCTATCTCTTATGCTTTCTTACAAAAATGCCCCCAACTTCTCATCTTTTTTGCAACAAGCCCCCTGTCGCCTTCTTCCTTGCGTCTCGTTTTGGAAACACGACAAAGATCAACCCATCACCGATGAATCTTGATCCGAGATTTGGGGGACCAATTCAAGATCAAAACAAACCAAATTTGGTGGGATTGATCTTGAAGACCTTTTGCATCATTAAGCTACTTGGCAAGGTCAATCTCCTCCAATTTTGCCGCCGGCAAGCTCGAGAAGGTTGAGCTCAAAAGGTGGCAATATCACCTTCCAATTGAGTAATTCTTTACTCAATTTAGAGGGGAATCCCTTCTATTTAAAGGGCTCAACTCCAACAAGCACAAATTTGTGCTTAATTTTGCCCGATACCCCTCTCTTCTTCCTCCTCACCAGCAAAATCAATGCACCACTGGAGTTACCTCGAACCCTCTTCATCCCCCTCTACCACGTACAATAGGTAGAGGGGTTTTCTTCCCCATACTCCCAAGAAGCTCCACACTGAGTTTCGGCCTTCTCCTCTTCAAATGCTTCGGTCATCCTTCCTTCTTCCTCAACTCCGGTGTACCTTCGGCAAGCTCCTCTGATCCTCCTTTTGTCCAATTAGGTTAGGGTTTCTCTCTCTCTCCTCCAATTAGCCTTAGGGAGCTTTTAAGCTTCGTTCGTCCACTCTACCATCTTCTTCGACACCGGCCACTAACCGCTCCGACCACCTTCACCGCCGACCACCTTCTCTTCCCTATCATCCAAATTGAGTTAGGCCAAAGTTTCCCCTCATCACCACACAACTTTTGCCCAACTCAATCTACCCATCCGCTACCTTCGTCATCCTCTCCAACCACGGTCGTCGAAGCTACAGACCTGACGTGCTGTTGTGCATGTGTGTTAAGGAGTGTCGTTATAGTTGCACTTGCAACGTCGGTTTTAAAATAAGTAAACAGAGGTGAGTCCGAGTGTCGGCCTTAGGGAGGCGTGAAAATCAGATTTTTGCTTACCACTTGTCACGGAAAGTGCGGAGTTTTGCTTGCGAAGGATGCGGCTTTGAAAAGCGAGAGAGATAGAGAGAGAGAGATTAGGGTTAGAATGTTCCTTGTTTGATCATGCAACTTGAACGGAAATTAAAGTGACAATTGAATGGAAAATAACTTCATTAATCATGCACTTGTAGTTCATAGCTTACAACATTAAATACATGCTTCAAACAAAAGTAATGGAAAGCTTAAGAGAGAGAGAGAGTGGAGAGTGACGAGGCAGCCACGGCGGTGGAGGAGGCTCCGTCGGCAGCTCATCGTCTCCAGCGATTACAAGAGGGCCTAAAGCTAGCAAGAGAGGGGTGGAGTAGTTGCAAGGGGAGTGAATGCCTTGAATGAGTGGTTGGAGGGGGTTTAAATAGGGTTAAGGGCTTCCTAAAAGAAGAAGGGGCTTTAGCGACGTCCAGAACGTCGCTAAAACCACTCCCAAAAGCGTCGGTGAAGCCCTCCAGCTGTTGGTCAGCCGCCTGCCTTGTTTCTTCTTCTCGTGCAATCCGCGGCTATTGAACAAGAGCCATCCGATCAAAGATCGAACAACTGAGAACCCTCCTCGGCCGCGCTGGGATCGCGCCTCGGGCGTGCGTGTGCGCAGGCGTCATCGCCCGGCGTGCGTGCGCGAGTGGGCGCTCGTGAGCTGCGGTTGTGCCGCGTGACGAGATCTCGGCCGCCCGCTGCTGATCGGACGACCCAATTTCACCGTGCTCGTCCTTCGTCTTTGATTTCTCGCACCGCGCGGCTCGAACCTACGTCGCGTGCGTGAGGGCGTGCGCGCTAACAGTTGCGCCACGCCCGCACTTTATCATGGCAACTGCGGGCGGGCGCGCGAGTCTCGGCCGTTTGATCGAAGATCGACGGCCGAGTTCTGATCTCGGCTGATGAAGGCACGTCATGCGGTGGAGCGGGGGGCTGACGTGGTGCAATATGGGCCGTTGATCTCCAGATCAACGGTCAGAACTTCTTGGGCCCATTGTAGGAGCTCTGGATGTCGGATTTGGCCGATCTTGAGTCCGTCGGACTCCGTTCGTCGTTCTGAATCCATCCGTGCGGTCCGATTTCTCATCTGAGGCCTGCTTTGACAAGTGCTTACACAAATGGCCATTAATACAGTTTTATAAGCAATCTTGGTACATGATGCATGCAATGCTCCCATTCTACTTATGTTGTGCCTTTTATTCTTAAGATGGGCCATATTCAACAGAATTATCACCCCCTTGTGCAGTGTTATCAAGACCCTTGCTTTGACTGGCCGCCATACAACACCAAACACCAAATCACCGCCACCACCACATTCACCGTGCTCCTGCGATACTCCTAAGCATTCTAATTTGGGCCAATAGGTCGTATTCTTATTTCAAGTTTTTCATCTTCGACATTTTCTTCTCCGTCACTGACCGCCGTCATCTGGTGACCAATCACCTCATCACCACCTCCAATCGCCATAGGATAGCACAAGGACTCCTCTTAGGTCCTCAATTTGAAGAATCAATCCTCAATTTGATATGTCTGATTGAACCGTTGCCTAAGTGTTAAAAAGGCTCATTAGTTGAAAAACATTTTCTTTTGCTCTCTTCAGCACTTTACACATTAAGTTTGATATATATTTTTTTTTTCATCATTAAATATATTTCTCATTATAACTATCTCTTGAGTTCTATTTGATTACTTGATTAGTGGTTGATTTGTGATTATTTTGCTCCCTGAGACGAACTTGGAACTCGCTTTTCGAGCATATAAATTTAAGTGTTGATTCATTTTCGTTGCTATACTACGACTCATATTTTAAACTCGACGAAAGCGCATTAGCAATTAGATACTAGACCTCCAAATGAACTAGATGCCACCAACCATGCACAAATTAAAGCCCGTTCAAATTAAAATTCTGTAATCGAAATGGGAACCTGTGTGTTTTTCATTTTGTGATTTAGACCTCAGATCGAAGACCTAAAAGTATGGTTAGCTTTTTGGTGTCGCAAGGATTCCAATGGTGTGTTTCATGCGGCGATCGGACCTTAGATATGTGAAACGCATGTGAACCATGAGCCAACTCACATACGATCTATCTTAGGAATCGTAGTGTGCAAATGACCTCCATTGGAAAATCCGCTAATTTTATTGGATTCCTTATTTCGTAGCAACTCCAACATCATATGTTTCATAGGAATCAGAGTCCATTTGACATAGTTTCGAGAATGCACATAATTTTTTAAAATTAAAATATATATCTCAATTTTCTATTCCGATCAAATCTTAATGCAACCAATTAAAATCTACTTTCCTTAATTATAGTTCCTAATCCTATCCCCCCATCACGTCTCTCTTCCTCCTCCCATGTATAAAACCACAACCCTTCGATTGTTTTCTTTTCTCACCACCTCAACAACCAACCGCCACCACCAAGTTCCCTTCCCATTAGCATGCAAGAGAGAGGGGTAGAATGTAAGGGGTTAAGGGAGAGACCAAGGAGGGAGCGATGACGATGACGGAGATCTTGGTGTTGGTGTCAAGATCGAAACCATATGGAAGTGGATTTGGGTGATTTAGGACTCGATCTCGAGGTTTCCAAGTGTGGACACATCGTACGATTGGATCGGGCATTTTATGCTTTGATTTTCGAGGCGTCAAATGGAGGGCGTGTTCACATGTAACTGCACAAAAGGGATTTTGGGGGCGTGTACTCACACACATGTGAGACACAAGTGAACCATCCCGAGCACCAACAACGGTTGGGGAGTTTTTGGAGTGAGGAGCGGAGTAGTGAGATGTGAGAATTCCAGTTACTTACCGCCCCTCCCGTAGTAGTATATCTTTTCCATTTTTTTTTTGTGATGTAATCGACTGGTGGTTTTCTTTTTGGTGCACTTTTATTTTCTCTTTGGATATGGGCCTGACATATTATATGTAATTTTGTATTTTATGTTTTGGTTAGTAATTCATTTGATTTTAAATATGCTTCTCATGTTTATGTGTTGGATAATGGATATTTGGGTTTGCAATTTGTGATCCAATATCGTTAGGTGTCGGATCACAACATAACCTAAGGAAGACTAAGGAGAAGGGGGGGGGAGGCTACAAGGCTAGTTTCTAGGTCTAAGGGCCAGCTATAGAGAGGTGTTTTTAGGGCCATTGGATCAAGGGCTAGGGGTTAGGATTTAATGGTATAGATAGGGGTTTTTGGTAAGGTAAAAAATATGATCTTTAAGAAGTATTTTTAGGAGCCTTAGGATATGGATCTAAGGGTGTAGGAGGGCATCAAAGTGGGTGGCTCAGAGGTCTTTAGAATTACCTATAGGTGGTAGCAAGGGAGAAGGGATAGGGATTGTTAAGACCCGTTCTGTCCTGAGCCATTTAAGACGTCTGGACTGTCAGTCAGATGTCTAGACTCCTTCCCAGACGTCTGGAAATAAAAATTTTTGAGTACGAGCTTCGCGTCTGCGTGCGGGCTGCACGCAGACAGTACTCTCGTTTTCTCCCCTTCTTCTCTCTCCCCTCCTCCAGCAAAACCTTAGCACCCCGTCCTTATAAAACCCCCTTCCTCCTCTCTCATTCTCCCCACTCCAGCCACTTCTTCCCTTCCTCTTCACCCCAGCGCGAGGGAGCTAGCGCGAGCGAGAGAGTGCGAGAGCGACGACGAGGAGGAGCAGCGTAAGGAGAAGAGGAGGAGTTGTGCTCACGAGATCGTGTGGGAGCTCACCAGAGGGTGCATCGCCGAAGCGGCACGTGTGGGAGGAGGAGGAGTGCATCGGGGAAGTCATCCCCAACACTGCTGTAGCCAGAGCTGCAGGCGAGGAGGCGAGGCCGCGGTTACGCACGGCGAGGGCGAGCGGGAGAAGGTTCTGGTTCTGGGTTTTTCCCAGAATCAGACATCTGGAGTCACGTCCAGACGACGGAGCGGACGTCTGGAGGCAGTTCCAAACGTTTGAGGAGAGAGCTCCGTGAAGGTATGTTCCCTTTGCGGATACGGCCATACGGGTCGCTCCGCAGGAACACTTTGCATGCCTATTTTGAGGAGATTTTGTGGTGGCGTGTAGGATTTGCTTTGGGAAGGCATGGGGCATGCCCTCCCATGCATTTCAGATGTCTGGACAGCTTTCCAGACGGCTAGAAGTACTTTCAGACGTTCGGAGAGGAGGTCGGATGACTAGAGCTGGGTCCAGACGGTCCAGAAGAGTTCCTGGACGTCTGAGGTCAACACAGAGCTTGAGGTGCATTTTTGGACACTTTTAAGATGTCTGAAGTTGTTTCGGATGTCTGATTTGAGTTAGTAGCCCTGTTTTTGACCCGTTTAGGGTCTATTTGAGGTCCATTTTACTCAAATAAGATACCGGTGTTTTCCTTGTGAGTTCTTCTACTTGTTAGAAGGCTTTCTATACTATTCTGAATGTTCCCTTGTGATTGCTCCTTGTTATAGGACTTTGTTCCATTACAAGTTCGATGCTTGCTAAGGCACGCGAGTCTACCATTTGAATCCCCAATACTCCTGGGTTGACTGGTAGAGTTGCTTCCCCTTAATTTAATGATAAACCTTAATGCATGTGTGGATTGAATGAGTAAAACCTAAGATGTGGCATGAATCCTAGAAAGAGAAACAATTGAAATGTTTGTATGCGTGTTTTGCAGTCTTGCATGAGTAGATAGAAATAACTGCCTGTTAATGAATAAGAGCTTCCTATGAAATATGGATTAACTGTGTTAGTAAAACAGTTGCATGTAACCTTACCTGTTATATAAGTCAAAAGGTATAACAAGAGCTGCATGTGCATAATCTGAGAATGGTAATGTGAATGTTAGAAATACGAGCTGCATGTGTATAACCTGAGAATGGAAATGTGAATGGTAGAAATACGAGCTACATGTGTAGAACCTGAGAATGGAAATAGAAGTATGAAATGGCATGAGGAACATGAGCATGAACCCTACAGGGAGTTAGGAGTAGAGCTCCTGAGAATAAATGGAATAGATCCAAAAAATGTGAGTGGGGAAGTGTGCTGACCCTTGAGTACAGAGTACCAAGGAGAGCTAATGTCCCCTGTTTAGTGTAGAGCGGAGCTAGCCGCCCTTGGGTTGGGACCCGGGGTTAGGATTGGCCACTCTACACCGACTTCTTGGCCCTCGTGTACATTGTACCGGGGAGAGATACTAGTGTAGGGAGAGAGCTAGCCACCCCACGGGGCCTGGGGTTCAGCTAGCCACCCTACACTGACTTATTAGGCCCACTGGGCAAACCAAGGTAGTCAGGCGAGGGTGCGCGGACTGTGGAGGGGCGAGACCCTTGTTTGGTTCTTAGGGGCTAGACCCCTGTTACTGAGAGGGCTAGGCCCTATACTGTTCCGTGCTGTACTTGGGTGCACCCGTTAATGGAAACGACTGACCACATGCCAGTGCGGGGTAGCTACCCATGCGTTTATCACGCGTGCCGTAGTCACTGTTACGTCTATCCGTGACCTTGGGGTGGTTGTCTGGGTGTAGGACCACCACGGGGGACTCTCCCAACTAGGAGAGCACCACGTGTGACTTTTACTCTTCGGAAAAGATTGCAATCAAGATCGTTCCCACGAGGGACATTTGAGATCAAGAAAGAGATCTGATAAATAAACTAAGTGGTGAAAAAGAATAATTAGTTAAATAAAGTAATTGAAAAATAATAGTTACCTGTCCACTTTTACTGCTTTAGTTAATTGGTTGCCACTCTACTCAGCATTCGCTAACTTTATGTACTCATAACCCCTTTTCAGGTCCAGGTGTTGAGCAGCTCGAGTCTACGGTTGCAGAGGATGCTGGGCCCAGTAGAGCCCAGTAGCAATAGCTTCTTTTTGTAGTACCTTTTGTAGTAGTGAGTTCAGATTCCTGTACTTTATGTTCTGTACCTTTACTTTTTTGCACCTTTATGTTCCTGTACCTTGTTGCTGTTCTATTATTGTGGTGGTGATATGTACTGTAGCAGTTTTTACTTTCTTTACTGCTGTACTTTTTTACTGCTAGTTGCTTAGCATAGTGAATGTGTTACTTTCTTGCTTTTTTGTTATTTCTCGTTGGACGACTGGATCTTGGGATTAGTCAAGTCGGGCCGGTCTCGTGTCCTGTAAGGATTCGGGAACTGGGTCGTAACAAGGCTTAGGGTTTAGGGTTTTCTAAGGGTTGTTAGGAAGGGATAAGATAATGTAGGTTTTGGGAATTAAGGAACCAACATGGCCAACCACTTATGGATCTTCAAATAGGCTCATGGCTGGCCAATATAGGTTAGGAATTATGTTAGGTGGTTGGGTTTAGGGTTAGGAAAAATTAGGTTCCTAAGTGGGGTAGTCCTAAGGCTAGATAGGCTAGGGTCCACATGTGTAAATGGGATTAGCGTCTTCACATAAATGAGCTCAACTTCAAATCCCCAATCGACAAGGCTCCAAATTGCTCCAAACTTGATACCTGCACATATACAAACAAGGATATTAAGGTACCAGATATATAAAAGGGAAAAACTATATAAAAATCCAAAAGAATGTAATATTTTTAAAATGTACCTAAATGACTAATTTGGCCTAACTCAATGCTTTCTAACCTAATTACCCTCAAACTAGCATTAGTTAGGCATAATTAATGTTAATAAATATAGAAATATTAGGTCCTAGATTTTGCATTGCAACAATGACGATTTATCCTTAGTGATTTCTACGTATCAATTACTTTACTCTCAATGCTAGTGCCTCAATTCTCGTGCTGCTGCTTCGACTTCTATGCAATGGCCTTGGCTTCTACATTGCTAATGCCTCTCCTACCTGGCACTGTCAGGATTGGCATAGCAGTGAACCATGGTGTGTTGATCTCTTAGGCAATCCCCTGCTTCTCGAGGGCTTAGATGGTTGGGTTGGTTGGATGCTTTGAGGTGGGTAGACTAGTTGGTTAGGTGGTCCACCTTAAATAATGACATCACATTCCAGCCAATTGGGGAGAACAAGGAGGCGGGGGGGGGGGGGGGGTGTAGCCTTCTTTCTAGGCTAGGTTGGCTCTCTCTTTGAGCTTGCTTGCCTCATGGGCTAGCTTCTGGTAGGTTTGACTCTTTTTCTCCTATCCGCTATCCATAAATTAAAAAACCTACTTTCTTGTGATTAGAACGTTTGTCTAAATATGAAGTCCAATTTCGAAAAGGTAATGTGCCACTTTTTTTTCACTATCCAAGACTTTGAAACATTTCAAAATTAGGAAATTTTGATTGGAATTGGTGCTTCCACATAGGAGTTAGCTAATTTAGATTTATGAATTGTTATAGATAATTCATTAATAGAGTGGAAAGAGTTAGGAGTGGAAAATCCATCGCGAAGGAATAGGAAGAGCAATTCAAAGAAGAAAGAACCTTTTGGATAGATAAACCAAGATAGCAAAACATTTTCTTTGAACAAAAGTAGAACCAAAATAGATGGTTTCATGTTTATTAGAATTTTTTTTTTTCTACAGGAGTAAAATAATCAACCTATTGGTGTTAGGAGACCAAAAAGATTCTTCTAATCTCTTTTTTGTCTTCACTCTAGTGTAACTAAGTTCTTTTTCTTAGGATTTATAAATAGATAAGGTAATAACTAGAAAGATTTGATTGATAAAATCCTCTCATTAGAAGGATCATCTAAATAGCAAATAAGAAAAGTCAACATTGGTGCCACGAATCTTAATCACTTTTTAGATTTACGATGGCTTTCTTTTTTTCTAGAGCATAATCATCATTTGCTTCTATGCTTCAAGGACATACATTGATTTTCTATAATGGAAGTAGATGAAACCAAAGTTTCATGTTCAATTTTGAAGTTTTAGGAGATAATTATGATGTTATTAAAAAAAATATTTATATACTACTGCATAAAGGAAGTTTTAATGCTATAGTTAATTTGTGCTTATTACAGTTGCTATAAATTAAAGATTATTTTCATTTGTTGTTATGTATATTTTTTACTTTAATAGCTTGTTAGCTGCAAGACGTTTCGTAGTGAAATTAAAATTTTAAAACTGACATTTTCTAACAAATATCTCTAAAATTCTCTTAAGTGAAAATTGATCCAAAAGGGTTCAACCGGATTGGATCAGTGCAAATCCAAACAGAGGTTCTATAATTTTTTTCCCTCGACTTTTGCAGACAACAACGCCATGCTAAAGTTATCAACGGTTCAATCGGGTTTGAGCTGTCGGTTAGACTTAAAAGTCAAAACTAAGCCTCCATCAAATGGTCGTTCTGATCTGCAAAACAATGTTTTACTCCAGGCAAACCTAATTACACAGAAGAACATCATTTTTCAAGACTTATTGGAAGCGAGGTTGAGAAGTCCATCCCACTCCTTAAAGCATCGAGGTAAGACTTCCATCCATAGTCCGTATCCAACATTTGCACCTTGTAATACACGACAACAACATGTACACATACAAGTTTTAACAAGATACAGAACAAACAACGAGTAAGACGACAAAGAACCGGAGTAAACCTCCTCACTCGATCACATGGGGTGTCGTGAATTAGCTCTGTCAGTGTCCCAATCAACAACCTTGATGTCGCACAGCATAGCAAGCACCTCCTTCATATCAGGCCTCTCCTGGGGAGCCTCTGCCGTGCACCTCATTCCCACCCTCAGCAAAGCCCCCATCTCCCTCCGCCAACCTTCCCGTCCTCCCTTCTTGCCGCCGCCGCCGCCGCCGCCGCCACAACCACCAACGCCCTCCTCATCCTCCATACACAGGTGGTAGCAGTCGTCCCAACCCATCAAGCCCTTCCTCCTCCTCACCCATTCCACAAGGCACCACCCCTCCTCTTCATCTCCTCCGACCGCCCTCCTCCCCGTCGCTAGCTCCATAACCAGAACACCGAAGCTGTACACGTCCCCCTTCCTCGTCGCTTGCCACGTCTGCCCGTACTCGGGAGCCACGTAGCCCACCGTCCCGGCCACCATGGTGCTGACGTGGGTCTCCTCGGGCCTCACAACCCTCGCCAGCCCGAAGTCCGTCAGCCTGGCGCTCCCCTCCCCGTCCATCAGCACGTTACTCGCCTTGACGTCCCTATGCACCACCGGCGGATCGCACTCGTGGTGCAGATACACCAGTGCCCTCGCCACCCCGACCGCCGCCCCCACCCTCCTCTCCCACCCCAACCTCCGCCAATCCCCAATCACCTCCTCCAGGCTTCCCCCCTCCATGTACTCGTACACCAGTAGGTTCTCCGACGCCGAGAAGCACCACCCATAGAGGGACACCAGGTTCCCGTGCACCACGCAGCTCAGGACCTCCATCTCCGCCCGGGTCTCCTTCTCTCCATCCCTCTCCAGCTTCTTCACCGCCACCCGCCGCCCATCCGCGAAGACCCCCAGGTAAACAGTTCCGAACCCGCCCCTCCCAATAACTGCCTCCTCTGCAAAGGCCCCCGTCGCCCGCACAACCTCCTCGTACGTGAAGATCGGGCAATCCTTCCGGAAGATTCTCGCCGCCGTGCAGGAGGACGATACCGACGACACTGCCGATGTGCTAGAATTGACCGTCGAGAGCGCCGACGGGCTCCATGGGTGATACTCCTTCGGTTTTGTCATGGTCCGCTTGAAGTCGACGGCGTCGACTTCTCTCGGTGAGTGGCGGAGGTCCCGCGGCTGCGCGGCTCGGCGACGGGAATTTAGGAATAGTATCAACGACAAGGCACAGGCAGCGAGGAACGCCGTGGTCAGCCCGAGGAAGACGTAGAAGGCGGTGACCACTCTCCGCGTTCTTCTTCCACTCCTCCCTCGGTTCTGTTGGTTAGTCCCTTGGTCAGTTGTTCTGCTACCATTGGCGAAGAAGCGGATGAGGGAGTCGCCGATGAAGGAGTCCTCCCCGAAGGTGCTCATCTGCCCCGTGAGGTTGATGGTCCCCGTGAGATGCGGGTTATAGGAGACGTTGAACTTGCTTAGGTCGGTCAGCTTGTTGAAGCTCGAAGGGAACTCGCCGGAGAAGTTGTTGCAGGAAAGGTCGAGGTTCCGCAGGCACTTGATGTCACCTATCTCTGTGGGGATCTCGCCCGAGAGGCGGTTCCTGGAGACATTGAGCACAACGAGCGGGGCATCGGCTATCTCGCGCGGGAGCGGCCCGGTGAGGCCATTGTGGTCGAGGTGGATCAAGGTGAAGTTCTTCATCCCACGAATCTCCCGTGTGATCCCACCGGAGAGTAGGTTCCCGGAGAGCTGGAGGTACCCGGAGTACCGCATCGTCCGGTATGACGACGAGAGGTTCGTGCACGTCGGGAATATCGGGGTCCCCTTGAGGAGGCGGTCCCACGTGCTCCGGCAGACCTTGCGCGTCATGATCGCGTACAAGAAGCTGAAGGGAGGGTACGTCGCCGGGATCCACCGCTGCATCGACAGGCACTCCCCGGAGAACGCCGTGACCCCCTCGTCGTCGTTGAGGGAGTTTGCGAGAAACGGCTCAGACGGGTCCCGCCCGATGGTGGTGATGGAAGGAGGGATCTCGCCGGTGAGCAAGTTGTTGGCGAGGTTCAGCCAAAGCAGACTCCGGCAATTCCCGAGCTCTGGCGGTATGCGCCCCGTGAGGGAGTTGTTGGCGAGCATCAGCCAGAGGAGGGACGTGAGGTTCCCCATGGAAGAGGGGATCCTCCCCGTGAGGCCGTTGAAGGAAAGGTCCAGAGCCTGGAGGTTCCTCATGTTCCCGTACACAAACGGAATCTCCCCGGAGAAGTTGTTGAAAGCGAGTATCAGAAACTTAATCGTCGTCATGTTCCCCACCCGGATCGGTAGCCCACCGGAGAATCCGTTGTAGCTGAGGTCGAGTCTTCTTATATTCGGTAGATCGAGTATGCCGGACTCCTCGATCCCCGAGGTGTAGTTGTTGCTGTGGAGGACGAGGAACCTCACCTGCCGGAACCGTCCGAGGATGGGCTGCACCTCGCCGCCGAAGCCGTTGCCGCTGAGCTCGAGGAACGCGAGCCTGGAGCAGTTGAGGAGCTCCTCAGGGATCTCTCTGTCGAACCGGTTCCTCCCCAGGTATAGCCCCTCCAGCGACGACAGCGCCCCGATGCTGCTCGGCATCGCCCCAGAGAAGCTGTTCCCCCAGATGTTGAGCTCCCTCAGGCTGTTGCAGTTGGAGATGCTCCCCGGGAACTCCCCGCGGAGTTGGTTCTGCGACAGGTCCAGCAACCGGAGGGCGCACTTTGCCCCGAAGACCTCCGCCGGGATCGCCCCCGTGAGGTTGTTTTCCGATAGGGAGAGCTCGGCGAGGTCGGAGATGCCCGGCCATATCAGCCCCCTGAGACGATTGGCGCTGAGGTCGAGGTGCCGGAGGTGGGTGCAGTCGACGAAGGTCCGGGTGACGTCGCCGATGAGGTCGTTGGTGGAGAGGTTGAGGATGACGAGGCGGTTGCAGAGAGTGGGGAAGTTGGGCTGGATGGGGCCGACGAGCCTGTTGTGGGCGAGGTCGAGGACCTCGAGGCGGGTGAGGCTGGGGAGGGACCCGGTGAGGAGGTTGTGGGAGAGGTTGAGGTAGTGGAGGGTGGTGCAGTGGTTGAGATCGGGAGGGAGGGGACCCCCGAGGGTGTTCTTGGAGAGGTCGAGGTGGGTGAGGGCGTCGAGGAGGGAGATGTTTGGGAAGATGGGACCGGAGATGGACGAATCCCGGAGGTCGATGCGGAGGACGCGGGTGCCACTCTCGTCGCAGGAGATGCCCGCCCAGTTGCAGGGGTTGGGGTCGGACTCGTTCCACTGGGCGTAGGTTCCCTGGTTGATGCGGTTGTTCTCCTGGAGGTGCGCCTTTAGCAGCAGGAGCACTTCCTTGTCGCTCTCTAGTCGGTGGCCGCTGAAGGAGGAGGAGGATGTGAAGGACGTTGTGCCTTTGATGAAGAGGAGGAGGAAGAAGAACAGGTGGTGGTGCTGCTGCTGGTAGTGAGAGGAGACGACGGTGTTGGCTTCCCCTGACATGCCTTCCCTTTCATGACCTCGATGATGTCCAAAGGGGATTTCCAATTAAGAACAGCAAAGGGACAAAGGAGTTTTCCCCGTCTTCCCGTCTTCCTGTTTGCGCTGTGTTTCTTCGGTCTTATGGTTTCGGTTGGTGTGACAGGGGGTTCGTGAGGTTTTCTGCTGGAGATGATGATGGCAAGGAGGCTGGTCTTCCCACGGATGGCAGAAAAGCAAACGGTGGAACGCCGTTTTTGGGGACTTTTCCATTCGTACAATTAGGCGGATGTCCATTTTTGGTGACCAAATTTTAGCTTCGACTAGGGAGCAGGGTGTTTTCTCTTTTTTCGGAAACAGTATACAGAAGAAAAAATTCACGTTTTATTCTACGAGATCACCCTTATATAAAAGCTCATTTAAGGCATTGACTTCATTTCCACCAATGGGTATGTGTGAGTGTGTGTGTTCCTTTTGCTGCGTGCTATGTGTCGGGAATCGCCAAAGCACAAAGCACACGCATCGATGTGCTGTAGATTTCAAATTGACAGAGCACAGTCACGCACTGCTCACTGCCCCTGTGTGAGTCCACAATCTCGCCAGTGTGTCGTGTGTCGTGTGTTGCTTACTAGTCAGCTGTGTGATGTTCGGCACAGCACAGAGCACCTCGAGTTGTGTGCTGTCTGACGTAATGCTGCAGCACACATGATGCAAGTACATGGCGACGAAGCACATGCACGAATGTAGACCGCCAGGTCACGACGCACACGGCAAATTTCCAACTGGTCTCAAGTGGTAGGACTGACCCAAATTGCACCCTCGCTCGAGAGTTGCAATGCACGTGTTGCAGCTGCTCCTGAAGTGGTTGTTGCAAGCACACCGATGGTTGAGCACATGTGGCATGACGAAGGAGAGAAGGCACACAGCACACAGCTCGCAGAGCACGCAGCACACATCTCCTATGGTTCTCTCACTGGCGAAGGCAGCAAGCTTGGTTGAGTGGAGGGGGACGGCAAAGGGCACGATGTCGCAGGGCTATACCTGCTGAGTTGAAGGTTACCAGTGAAAGAAGGGGAGTTGAACTGCTCTGCGAGGATTGAGGTGAATGGGCATCTCATTTTTGGATGCACACCCGTACCCCCCTTGTGAGGTCGTTCCCCTCGAGGCCCAGCTCCACCAATGACATCAGGTTGGAGAGCGAGGCGGGTGGTTAGCACCTGGAGGGTCATCCCCTATGCTTTAGTGTGTGCTGTCATGTCTAGGCAGTGTTGGTGCTAGAGCATCACGATCATTTGTTTTGATGATAACAAAACACGTGTTATTTAACATTTGCAATTTGAGTCCTAGATTTCAGGTCAATTGCAAATGTGGATGTGTTTAGACGGAGTTCGAGCTCGCATTCAGGACGGATTAGAGGAGCTTGACGAAAAACAGAGGAGGTTCGCGTGGAGCGAAAGATTGAAGATGGAAGGAAATGAAGAATAGGATAGATTTCCTTCTTTTGTACTTGTTGTATTTTTCGTTTCTTTTGTTGCTCTTTATTTCCTTAGATATTTTATATTAAAGAGCCTCAAAGAACCCTAACAGTAGTCCTAGGAACACCGGCACAACCCTAGGATACTTAGGTTTTCTGTAGAATACTTAGAAAACCAATATAGGGTTCAAACAGCACTTCCAGACATCTAATTCCCAAATCAAACGTCTGATAAAGTATTGTAAGACGTCTGACTGTTGTTTCAGACGTCTGATAACTGTTAGGCTGGACATAGTTAATTCTGTCTGATGAAATCAGACGTCTGATGGACTTGCCAGACGTCCAGATAGTGGACCGTTGGCTAGCTTAGCAGACACTGCAGAATATGACCGTTAGAGCCTTATCAGACGTCCTTAGGCCTTTCCAGACGTCTGATAATTGACCGTTTTGCCTCGGCTGACCCAAAATCTCTTCTCAGAGATTTTCTAGCCGTTGCAACGTTTGGAAATCAATTCCCACAGTAAAAGTAGGTTTCCAGACGTCCAGACATAGTGCCAGACATCCTATATGTCGTCTGATGGACTTGCGTAAAAATCCTGTTTAGATCTGATCCAAGTTAGGGAGAGACCCGCCCAAAATCAGACGTCTGACCTTGGAATCAGACGTCTTAAAGTGAACTTCCAGACGTCTGAGGCTAGAATTAGACGTCTGATAAGCCTGTCAGAACAATGATTGTTCCTGATTTCGGGCTGATTCACTTGGGCTTTGTACCCAACGGCTATGGAAGCTTTTCTAAGCCTTCCAAAGCCTTCCTAAGGCCTCTATAAATAGAGGGGAACCTTTGCAACACAAATAGACACTTAGAGACACAAAGATACACACTTGGATACACTTAGCTACACACTTTCACACTCTTGTGTCTAAGAAGTTCTTGCTCTCTAAGCTCAAGTTCTACATCTTGAGAGCATCAAACCGTTGCGCACCTGCTCTCCCGCCGTTGTCTACGAGAGCAAAGTTGCACCGTCGCGTGGCTCACGCACCCGCGTCATCCTCGACGCACTCCTTGCAAAGGGGAGTTTCCTATTTCCTATAGAAGCTTAGGTTTATTACTTTGTTGGCTCTATAGGTTTGTTGTTTATTTTATCTTTGTCTTTTGGTTGGGTATTCGCTTTGAGAATTCTCGTCTCCTTCGTGGGACAAAATCTTTCTCGTGGAGAGAAGGGGTTGAGGAACGTTACCCTCGTACTTGTAGCGTGATTGTACTGAGGTTGAATCACCCTCGTTTTAAAGTGATTCGGTTAGTGGATTTGATCAACTAGGTTTATCGGAAAATCCTAACTCGAGAGGGTTAGGTGGTGGTTTTCACCCGGTTTGGGTTTCCACTTAAAAATTACTTGTGTACTTGTGCGATTGTTTGTTTATTCTGTGATATTATTTTATTTCCGTATTTATTACGTCACCCCTCCTGGTAGGGAAGAACCTTCAGGCAGGTTCTATGTTGTTCCTTGTGTGCAGGTGTTGTGTTATTTCTGGAGATCGCAAAGCACAAAGGTGCGTATCATGTTTGAAATGTCCATGTATTGTTTTGTGTTTTCACAATATATAAATAAGGTCCTCAAATAGAATAGCATAGAACAGATGTTGGAGCCAATGTTAATGGCAAAGAATAAATTCAAATATCGAAAATGTTTGAGTTGGTGCAATCTAAAATAGGAAATTACTCCTCCAAGAAGGTCATATGTGATGTTTGATATGTGATTCCAATTGGATTTTATTTCTTCGAAATAAATAATCGAAATGGTTGTAAAGTGCATACAAACATTCCCCATTAAGAGTCCAGATCTTAAGAATAGCCATAAAATCTTGTGTATATTTCCATCCCATGATGGTTGATGCATATAGTTCTAATCGATGTTTAGATTATGTTGCCGTTCAAGTCAGTGTAATATCCTCAGGCACATACAATTCTATGTAGCAAGTATGTGCTTCCAGATGCAATTTAACTTTCAATGTGCATGAAGTTTTTGGGAATTCTAGTGCATACTGTTGGGCATGGTGATTCCTGGTGAAAGTCAATATAACTTTCCATAGGCATGAATTTTTTTGGGGTTTGACGATCATATTGCTGGGCAACACACACAAACACATTGATTTTTTGTTATATCTAATTGTAAATATGTTTTTAATATCTTGATTTACTTGTTTTTCAAATTTTAATCATTTCTGTCATTTCTGTCGACATGCCCTCGGCGTGTCTCGAAATGTTATTTTTTCGGGCCGTCGAAATCGTCGAAATCTGCCATCGAAAAATGGGCATTTCCACGACATACCTTCGGCATGCCCACAAAATGCATACCTACAATTTCATCTGCATGGTATCGAAATCGGCATTTTGAACCTTAGTTGACAGCATACATTACTACGAGGAAGCTGCGGATGTACAAACCAAGGCATATCAAATGAAAGGCAGATTTAATTTACCTTGTATTAAATGAGTGTTAGTTATGTAGAAGATGATCAAATTAACATCTATTAAATAGACAGCAACAACAGGAGCATCAAATTGGGAAGAACACTACTGCAAATGTGTAAGGTCTGAACTATAGTAAGCACAATATTTTAAGCAAACCTTCAAATGCATGCTAGTGAGATCCAGAGAGGAAAAAAGTACAACATAACAATGAGAGGAGCATGCTAATGAGATCTTTCAAATGTAAGACTCAATCATGTCCTAAGTCGTACTCCTCTCTCTAGATGAACTTCCTTGCAAGAAGAATACATTCTTACTAATTTCTCTGGTACAAACATCATGTTGGCAACAACATTGCTCCAAATCTATAAGGTATGGAGTACATTTAGTAGGATATTTGAATCACACCTAACTAGAGAAGAAAAATAAATAAAACACATAACACAGATAAATACACCTCACAAACACAAATGTGCAGCTATGGTAGCAATATATCCCACTTGAGATATGTTACGTTGTCCAGTTCAATCAGGTGAATGAAGATATACGATCACAACCAATGAGACATAAAGCAACATAATCTTACATGGGAGATAGCTGATCACATTTCAAAACACAACCAAACATAGGGTAGCATACTCATTACAAAATTTTGAACACAACAACACAGTAACAAATCAGCACAACACAACACAGCAACCAATCTTTGAGGATCAGCACTTTTTTACCCAATCACAAAACAAAATATAATGTGATTGTATCAGCCAAAAGAAGTACATATCATTTCCCCCCTAACTAATACATCCAATCGGGATAATCGGAGAACGACATCAACATCGGATGGATCGACATCAACAACCCACAAGCTTTAATGTTCATGGACATTGTAAACTCATTGGGGTTGCATTCATTTGAAGATTTCTACGAGTCTTTTGAGGTCACCCTGGTGCAAGTGCCCACCAATGAGCGTGGCCCACGAGACCACGTTTATCTCCGGCATTTCGTCGAACACCTTGTGTGCAGGATTGGTGTCTCCACATTTACCTTGTGTCCCAACAGAATGATGTCGCAGATGACGGAGCAAGAGTGGAGGAGGGGCTTCAGCTGCTAGAAGTACAAGGGGTTGCTCTGGGAGAGGTAGAGGACGAGATAGCGAGAGGGACTTCAAGATGGAACGAGTGTAGCACCCGAAGCTGCAGTGCTGAAGAGGGCCACGGAGGGGTCGTGGTGGGAGAACTCCTGCTACGAATGATGTAGCAACCGAGCAGCACATTGTCCTCCCGCGCATCGCAATCACTCAAAAGCAACACTCGGCCATCAGCAGGGCTGTGGGCTGCTGCTCCTTGCAGCAGCATCCACCACCTTCCTCGTTGCCATTTTATCGAGCACCTGGTGTGCATTCTCCAGATAGCCACACGCACACCACTACTCCCTTACTAGCACGCAACACTCAACCACCGACCTCGCGCGCAGCACTCACTCGTGCGAAGTGGTGGAAGAGGTCGCACGAGGTGGTTGCGTCGAGGGGGAGGGCGGCACACCTCCTCCAGCTCCCACGCACGCGCCCTTAGCTCCACCTCCGCCTCCCCGGTCACAGGCACCTATGCAGCAGACTCCATGGCCTCGGTTAGCTGCCTTGCACATCCTTGCAGAACTCGGCGACGACCATTGCAAGGGAGGAGACGGGGAACGGGAGGGGAACCTCAATGACGTAGGTTTCGGTGCGGGAAGCATCAGTGTAGACAAGAGTGCTCGATGGAGTCGTAGGTATTGGGAAGGCAATGATGACAGCATCACAACAGCACACAAAATGGAGGATGAGCCCATTACGTGAAAAGTACATGGTGGTACATCTTTGCTCACGTGAAAAGCACGTGAAGCCCATTACATCTCGAAAAGGAACGGAGTGTGGAATGTGTCGTGGAAAGAGGCATGCGTTTCTCTCTCTCTCTTTTTTTTTTTTTTGTATGATTCGCATGTCATGCCTTTTTTTTTTCTTTCTTTTCTTCTCTTTTTATTTGCAGTCGGTACTCGGAAATTCGATCGGACTTCACAAGCTTGCGATTGGACGTTACAACTATGATACCATCGTGCAGGTGGTTGGCATGCCCTCCCGGGTAATAAAAGAAACAATGTGGGGAAGAAAATACATATTATAATATAGTTTACAATGTACAACCTTCGCTATGCTCTTATTAAAAAAAATAAAATATAGTGATTGAAAATTAAATAGATAAGTTGGAAATGAAAATATAGATTAAAAATTAAAATATATCATTTTAAAATAAAAGAATGTCGGTTAATATCTTTCATCAATGGAAAATGATTTTTCATTTAAAAAATAATTTATCACATATGAAAAATAAATTCACCCATAGAAAATAATTTTTATCGGTGTAAAATTAACATACATCTATTAAAACTATCATTTACAGTGGTTCACCACGTTCTTACTTTACATGTTACAAAATGCATTGCACCATATATTTCTTTACTTTTTGGTGGAAAGAAAAATGATTATAGTAGGGTTAGCTACGTAAATGCCCTACAATTTATAATTCTTTGTATCCCAAATTTACATATGTACCATAGTTTTTGGGGAGTGTGGGTGTCTAGTTCGGTGAAGGGGAGAGGAAAAAGAGGAATGATGAGGGAAAATAAGGTCGATGGTTGATTGGGGTCATTTTATATGAATCTTGTTGGGCTCAAATAAGGAAAAAGGTCGACCATAAAATAATAAAGCAATCCATGATAGGACACAAGAAGTTTATTATCTAGTTCCACCTATAAAGCGTACGTTTTGGGAGAGTGCATTGACTCTCAGAGCTTCATTAAAATAAAGGTGTATTACAAGAAAACTCTTTGGAAAAAGAGATGACACCACATGAAGGGAATCATTGCTTATTGAAAATAGCAAAGTCGTAATGTGCAGAATTTAGTGCCCCAGAGATTCTTGGATCTTAGGCATTATGGGTTAAAGCTTGATTGTGAATCAATGATGATTTTGCGCCACGTGAGCCTCGCTGGCTGTCTCATAACAAGCAATTGATCAAGGTTTTTTTATATGAATATTGTTGTGTTCAAACAAGGAAAAAGGCCTACCATAAAATAATAAAGTAATTCACGATGGAGCACAAAAAGTTAGTTACCCAGATTCACCTAGAAGGTTTATGTCCAAGGAGAGTATGGTGACTCTGAGAGTTTCCATCATAATCAGGGTGTATTACAAGAAAACTCTCTGCAAAAAGAGATATCCCCACATAAAGGGGATCATTGCTTATTTAAAATATCAAACTCATAACATCTAGAACTTAGGCGTAGTTGACTTTGCGGGGTTAACCTCCCTTTTGAGAGGTTAATGCCCTTTTGCTTAGCCTGGGTTCAAGGCTTTTTACACTGGTTTGTTTAACACCATTTCCTACTAGTGTTAGGCAAACATGGGTTTAAGTTGCATGAATTCTCATGCCTCGCGGTCCTCATGCCTTGCAATCCTCGCTGTCCTCGTGCCCCCCTCGCTTACTTGTTATCATTGCCTTCCTCGTGGTATCACCCCCTTATGCCTTATCTCACGACCTCGACCTAATCATACTTTAATGGCTTGCAACCTCAACGTTAGCATGCCCAATTGCTAGTGACCATGCCCTAATCTTGCCTCACCCCCCTCGCAGTCCTCGCCCTACCCCTTCGTCCTATTCGTGAGAGGAAAGGAGAAGATCCAGGGAGTCGGAGGTCTCAAGTCTCCTTTTCCCATGATAGCCCTATTTGTGAGAGGGAAGCTATTGCAAGGCTAGTCGAGATTATTGAGAAACAACAAGATGAAGGATTCCATATTGAAAAGGTTTGGTTTTCTATACAAGTTGTACACTTTTGCACGTAGCCTTATAATTGCATATGCTGTGGGATGTTTTCTGTACTAATTCAAGGTTTTCATGTAAAAACTTTACATGGAGGTGAATGAGCTCATTGTCCCGTAACATTTCTTTTGCCCATGAAATTCTTTCTGCTCGACACCGAGAATAAATCTTTCTGCCTGATACCAATTCTCCTAACTCATGCATTGCTTAGGTATCACTAGCTTCTCTAGATCAATGAAATTTGGAATCTAGTAGGTGTCCATTCTTTTGGGGACTGACAAATAATGTATATTTAGATGACTGTGATTTTGGTTGCTGACATTGGAAATCATGTCTCTATGATAGAAAGCATATACACCAATGGAATATAAAAAGGATCTGAGAAATAGAAAGCATAAAATGATCTGAGAGGTGCAAATGTATTTAGAGAATGCTTTGTGATGTGCCAAGCTAAAAGGGGTGGGAATTAGATGTCGAGTCAGAGGAGAGGGCAGCTGAAGAAGAGTTGGAAATTTTTCGAATTCAAGTCCTCGAATGACCCAAGATAGATTTTAATGGAAGAAAAGGATCCATTTGTTGGTATAACTATTGTACTAACGTATAATAGTGGAAAACACTGACGGTGTATCTTGTAATTGTTCAAAATATCTCATCTATAAATGGGAGCACATGAACGACTGAGGGGTTGTTGTACATGTTGCATCCCCCAGTTTCTTACAGCTATAGCTTGAGTTTAACATGGTATCAGAGCCATCTTTTCTCAAGAATTAAAAGACAGCTACGTGGAGTCATGATCGGAGCAGTTCGAGCAGTTCTCAGAAGGATGAGCGAGCATCTTCATTAGATTCTAGCTCTCATTCGACAAGTCACTGTTATACATCAGTACAATATTTATGCCAACACCATTATGTTTATGTCCCGGAATGACCAAGAACAGATTTATTTGGAAGTAAAGGATCCACGTATCTGATCCTTTGGTGGGTGAAGCCAACCGAAGATTGCATGATTGAACCTATTCTGATCCCAGCATCTAACCTTGTGTCATTGGTTTAAGAATTGTGTTTCATGGAGTTTTCATAATTTGTGGTCTAATTTTGAGTTCATAGATTCCCATTTCATGGTAGGCAATGGTTAGCTTGTTGTCTGGCTACCCATCTACTGTTGTAAGCATGAACAACTTCCTCTAGTTGTTGCTCCTCATGCTCATACGATGGCTCAAATCAGGATGTGTTAGCTAGATTGCTATAATATGCAGTGGAATGAATATCTTAGAATCATTTCTTGAATTTAGTATTATTATTTTCTGTACTTGTAAATTGCTTTACTACTTTTTCTATTAGATATGCAGTATATTTCTGCCATATGGAGCTTTCTGTATCTTTTTCGTGTGTAGTAATAGCTTGTGGATGTTGCTTCCAATAAGTATGTCATTTGTTTGGATGTTGCAGGGCCACTAGGTTCGCAATCTGTTTTTGTTTGGTAGATAGCAACTGATGGCCGATTGTGTTGGATGTGGAAATATCAAATGAGGTATCGGGGAGCCTTTTCATTCATCAAATCAAACATCAGTGGCCAACATTTTTTTTCATCTTTTTGTTCCTTCATATGGTATTTTTAGATCCCACTGGTGAATGTTCATTATCGTACTTCACGGGAGATTCGAGAGCTTAGAAATCAAACGAAAGGGCATAGAGATTAGGCCATACAAATTAGGCCAGAACCTTTTTATCTAATCCGAGAATGATGCTGAGAAGTGGAACTATAGTAGGGAGGAAACTTTTTTGCTTTTGTTGCGGGAAAAGTTGTGAGTTGTAGATATTTATCCAATCTTGGTAAATTTTATATGGGGAGTATGGGTGCTATAGCAAAATAATCATCCAGTAGAAATAACCGAAAACCGTTGAATCTTTGGTATTAATAAAATTTTCTACTTTGTATGCATTTATATTTTTTAAGAAGATTTTACATATTTAATTGAAGTATAGATT
The DNA here is from genome assembly GCA_037157565.1 of Thalassia testudinum. NCBI lineage: Eukaryota > Viridiplantae > Streptophyta > Magnoliopsida > Alismatales > Hydrocharitaceae > Thalassia > Thalassia testudinum. The sequence continues at coordinate 40,897,723 of JAZHRO010000015.1, read as the reverse complement.
AGACCAGTTCAAGCACTAAAATTGTGTATTTATTTATTTATTTATTTATTCATTTTAATGGGATGCCTATGCGCTTCCTTCATCCCATCACAACATACTCCAATATCTAGTCAAACATGCAGTTCTCTTTGCATGCCTATCCTTTTTTAAAGAGTGAGATTTCAATAGAATCACATTGTGATGGTGTCAAACACACCCAGCATATAAAATTGATGGCTGCTCCATCTTCTTGCTCTGCTATAATGATAGATTTTACTGTTAATCATATCACATTGGTGAATTTGATCCTTGCTGAACTCCATATTTAAGTGTGCTTGACCTCTCCAAAAATTTGCTATAATTGGTGGAGAGGCATCTCTCTAATTGATGGAGTGTCGAGTGAGAGGCAGGATGCTGTGTGATTGCCTTTCTCATAAGTCTCTGGAATGCAAGTTGTCTATCTTGGATTGGACTTATGAAGAACGATTTAGTTTTTGTTTTTACTAGGTGGCACATATCACTTTCCTTATAGGCTGGAATATAGCCTTCAATATTTCAGTTCTGTAATGTAATTTGCAGAGTTATATTGCTAATAGTTTTTTTCTGCCATGGTGGTGGTCTATAACCATAAAGATTGTACAAGTTGCATGGATTTTGGGAAAAATATTTTTTTAACTAAGAAAGAGGACCACTACCGAGTACAGTAGTTGTCCAATTTTATTGATGCAAAATAATTACAAACTTGTTAGCCACATTTTGGCACAAGAAATCAACTCACTAACATATTCTCAACCCAAGCTTTTCCTCCATTCAAAATTACATCATTTCTAGCCTTCCAAACGACCCACATAATTGCTACCATATACACATGTGGGTTAGTATCCATAGTAAAGTTTGACCATAGCATATCCCATGTGGGAATGGGGGAGCAGAAATGACACCATACTTCATTAGTGACTAAACAGGAGCAAAAAAGGTGTTTAGCATCATCTTCCTCATACCCGCACAGTGGACATGCAATGGCATCAGCACCCAAAATTCTTCTTCTAAATGCACCGGCGACTAGGCCTTCACGCCTAGTTAGCCATAAAAAAATCTAGGCCTTTAGGGGAATTTTCAACTTCCAGATTGCCACACAAATTCTTCTGTGCCCATCATCCTCTATCATCAAGGAGCTTCTCATATACTTTACATGGGGTGTACACCCCATATTTCCACTCAAATCTATTCAGTCGTTCTCGTGGCTTAAAGGCAGACAAAGCTTCCATCAATCTTCTAGACTCCTCCCGAATCTACAATCATATGGACCATTTGTTGAGATGGAGTTCCAACTCACCTCATCTTCATTCCAATATTCGGCTACACTAGCATCCTTCATATTGGCACAATTATAGGCATGGGGGTACAAGTCTTGGAGATGTCCAAGGCCACTCCAATCATCCTTCTAGAATTTGAAGTCAGTACCACTTCCCAACATCGGATAGAACATATCCCAGTGCGTTTCCATAGACTTAGAAACTGACAACCAGAAAGGTGATGCCCCATGCGGCTGCAAAATAGCCTCTAATGTGATTGAATCCCCTTAGGGGTCTTGTATAATCTCTTGCCACATCCCACTATCTCTTCTCAGAATAATGACCCCCCATGTAAGCAATAGGGAATCACCAAACTCCCTTAATGATCGGACACCCATTCCACCCTCTCTGTTAAGACAACAAATATCTTGCCACTTGATAGGTTGCAAAAATTGACCATTATGGGACAACCCTCTCTAGAAAAATCTTTTTCTCATCACATCCATCTTCTTTAAAATGGAGGTAGGCAGTCTAAACATAGATAGACAAAAAAAACTAGAATGGTCAACAACACCGAGTTTAGTAAAAATCAATCTACCCCCTTTAGATCATGAAAGAAACCTACCACACCACCATGCCAACTTGATTGACATCTTCTCAAAATGCTGCATCCAGTCGCTTTTCTTCATCTTCTTGGCCTGTAGAGGAAGACCCAAGTACCGAACGGGTAGAGTTGTAACAAGCGTTTGGAGGATATTTGAAATAGTATCCTTAATATTGCACATAGGCCCAAGGCATATTAGGGAAGACTTAGACGGTTAATCTTAAGGCTAGAAACACCACCAAAAATCTCCACAATATACTTCAAACATTCACCCTCCTTAGCCCCCCTTTCAATGAAGAAAATTGTGTCATCCACAAACTAAAGAATAGGCGTTAGCGCTCTATGAGAAGAAAGAGTATACCCATGGATGGGACCCCCTGTGCTAGCTTTGAAGGCAAACTGTGCTAGAGTATCAACTGCCAAAAATAAAAATAAGTAGGGCTATAGGACACTCCTGCTTCACCCCCTTTTGTGGTTGAATCCACTGCCTCATGGGTTGCCCATTAATCAAAGGTGAAAAAGAGGAAGTGGTAACACAATGGTTAATCCATTGCACCCATTTTTCCTGAAATCCCCTCCTCAAAATCTCCCATAGGTACCCCCATGAAATCAAATCGTAACCTTTGGAAAAATCTACCTTCCACATAAAAGCTTTCTTTTTTCGTCTTAGCCATCTCGAAATAATTTCCTATGCCAGAATAAATGACTACTGCAATGATTTGCCTTTCAAAAAGGCTGACTGCACCGGGCTAACAAGTTCCTGTAAGACATCTTTCATACAGCTTGCCAACACTTTCCCAATAATAAGATAGATGGAAATAGAAAGGGCAATTGGTCGGAAATGAGTTAGAGATTCTGCCCCTGCTTCTTTGGTAAAAGAAAACGAAGTGATCTATTTATTTTTTTCCAACCTAAAGTTGCTCGCTTGGAACTCCCTCACAACATCCAAGATGTCATACTTTACCACTGACCAGAACTCCTTATAGAATAACATAGGGAACCCATACGGACCTGGAGATCCCTTCGCCTTCAAGCCCTTCAAAGTAGTGATAACCTCTTCCTCAGTAATGTCCCTACATAACTGTTGATCCTGTGCATCATCCAACTGTGGCATATTAGACGCATCTATCCGCCATTCACCCCTTGTCCCCACACGTGTAACATCAAAAAAATATTTGTTTGCTATGTTACAAATGTCTAATGGTAACGTTGCCACGTGGTCTTCATACTGCAAAGAGGATATTAAATTATATCTTCTCCTTGCACTAGCAGCAGCATGGAAATATTTCCTGTTGGAATTAAATTATATCTTCTCCTTGCACTAGCAGCAGCATGGAAATATTTCCTGTTGGAATCACCTTCCTTCAACCACAATTGACGTGAATGTTGGTGCTAATCAATTTCCCGCTGTAGATCTTTAGCAATGATGTTTAAGATCTCCTTCCTCTATTGAGTTTCCTCCACACTCAACTCCATTTGTTCTCCTTTGTCATCTAGCCTCTTCACCCCCTCTGTTGCTTCCTTTCTCTTTTGAGCCCTCATGTTGGGTAGAGTTTTTTTAAATTCAAACAACATGAGATGTAAACCTCTCAACTTGGATGCAAGGAACTATGTGGCTGTACCTTCACCAATATGTGACACCCACCAGGATGCCACCATATCATGGAAACCATCCTCATTGAGCCAAGACTTTTGAAGCTTGAAGAGTTTGACTTAGTGCCCACCCCACTCTCTCATACAATAGGACTGTGATCAGAAAAAGGCTGTCTTAAAGCCACCACTGTGGCTAAATGAAATATTTCCAAAAGATTCACATTGCACAAAAAATGATCAATCTTAGACATCAATATGTTACCATTTCTCCATGTGTACATGACATCCGATGTGGGAAGGTCCATCAACTCTAGTTTCGACACCACATTTTGGAACCTAAATGTAGAGCAAGGTTCGAAATGCCGATTTCGACGCCGTGCCGATGAAATTGCAAGTGTGCATTTCGTGGGCATGCCGGAGAAATGCCCATTTTTCGATGGCAGATTTCAATGATTTCGACGGCTTGAAAAAATGCCATTTCGAAGGCACGCCGAGGACATGCCGAGGGCATGCCGATGCATGCCAAAAAAAATGGTAGAAGTGGTCAAAATGATATTCGTTTCAAGAAAATCAAATGTTGATTATGTAACAATAAGAGTGTTACATCATAATATTCATATACAACATGACCATACAATGTTAAAATTCAATAACGAGATGAAATATTCTTACCATGTTAAGAATACAGAAAATTTAATAATAGAAGAATACAAAGAATTTAAGAATCAAAGAATTTAAGAATGAAAGAAATATTTGATTTGATAAATTTACGATTACGTCCGTCGGTGTTGTCTACTATGCAAATTGTCGATAAATATTTTATGGATTTCTTACCCATTCTCCTCCACCACCAGATCCACCACCATCCACCACACAGTGCACACACCTTAATTCCCACCCCACCCGATTCATATTGGCCATTGCATCATGCCACCAGCCAGTGCGGGCACTGGCACCGCACGACCTCCCGTTACCTTTGTCCCCTTTCCCCTTCCCTCCAAAAGAGTCATCATTGGAGGAAATCCTAAACGTGCGGCGGCCACCCTCTACAGGGAGACGCTCCCCCACCTTCCCAGCAGGCAACTAGTCCACTACCAAGAAGGTGAGAAGTTCCATAAGTAACGATGCAGGCTATAGCCTGAAGCAGCAGCAGAGATGACAGTGACAGTAGCATTAGCGGAGCGGAAGAGATGGCAGTGGCAGTCTACAGCAAGCGCACAGCATCGGCATCAGCATCGGCATTTCTTAATAAGGTGGGCTGCATCGGCATCGGCACAAGCACACGCCCTTGGTGGGATCCCTATATGTTAAGCATCCTACGGCATCGGTAGTGCTTGCCGACCCTATGGATATCTGCACAAGCACACAGCATCTCTTAACAAGGTGGGGCCCCCACTACACCCAAATCAAATAGCCCTCCCGCCTCCCCCGCCCTCCCTCCCCACCCTCTATGTCCGCGGGGCCCACCGACCTTGCGGCTCCACCACCACCACCACCTTCCTCCCCATGTCCTCCTCCTCCCCCTCCATCCCTCCTCCCTGCCCCCACCTCCAGCTCTTCCTCTCCTCCCCCAACCCCTTCCGATCCCTCCACCTTCTCCTCTGCCCCAAACCCCCTGCCCTCGGCCGCGCCAAGCTCCACCTTGACCTCCCCCACCATTGTCCCCTCTGCCCCCCCTCCTCCTCCCCACCCCGCCTTTACTTCTGCCTCTCTTGCCCCCTCCATGCCCCCGACCACCTCTACCAGTCCCCCTCCTCCCCTCCCCACGCCCTCGTCCTCGACGTCCACCGCGTCGAGCTCTTTTGCTTCTCCTGCCGCGACTAGGTCTACGACCCTGACTTCGACTCCGCTGTCCTCCTCGCCTCCCAATACCGGACCGCCTCCATCCCCCTTCCCCCCACACCCCCCAAGAGGAGGCGACTGGTCGAGTTCCGCCCCTAGACCCCCACCCCCAGGCAGTAGCGCCTCCTCGACTGCTGCTCCAGCCCATTGTGGTGCCCCGACACCGCCGCCGCCGAGTCGGGCCGCAGGGTCCCGCGGGGCCTCTGGGGGCTCAACAACCTTGGTAGCACCTGCTTCATGAACTCCGTACTGCAGGCACTGCTCTACACCCCACCCCTGAGGAAGTACTTCCTCAGCGATTGCCACAACCCCTACGTCTACAGACCGTAGCAGAGGAAGAAGGCGGGCGGCGAGGGCGACGACAGGAAGGTTGTGTGCCTCATGTGCGATCTCGATGCGATCTACTCCGCGGTGTTCTCTGGTAGCCGCACGCCGTACAGCCCTGCCAAGTTCCTGTACAGGTGAGGGGAACGAGGGAGAGTGACCATTTTGCCGGCGGCGGCACGACGGCATGTCGACCGGTATGGTCGGCATGCCGCCGAAACACCTGTTTTTCGACACTGAAATCATATCGGCATGGCTGTTCTTCAAAATCGGCCTTGCCGACGGCATGCCGTCGGCATTTAAATCAATGATGTAGAGGAGTTTGTTCTATCATCCAGTCTATCATCTGAAGGGAGAGTTGCATTAAAGTCCCCACTTAGGAGCCAAGCTACTCCTTGCACCTATGCAGACACACTGGCCATCTCCTCCCATAAGCGTGGCCTCTTACTTTGTAAGCATGGACCATACACACATGTCACGCATAGGGTAGAATTGTCACTCCTATTGAATTTAGACGTGATTGTGTAGCGACCCTCCCAAGTATCCTCCATCTGTAAAGCACCCATCCTCCACCAGATACATAAACCTCATGATCTCCCATCATATTTAATTATCTTCAATCCATTCTCCTCGTTGTGGCAAAGTGGTCGCCGTAGGTTGGTGTCTTCACCCTCAACATGAGTCACTTGAAAAAGAGCACAGTCAATGCCCCACTCCTTTAATTGTAGTGAAAGCATCCCACACCTTGTGCAATCCCGCAACCCACATACATTTCAAGATAATATCTTCAACATGAAGAGGTGATGTTCCACATCAGTTCACCACTAGTGCGGTTCATCTTCAAAACACTAGCCACATAATCCACATCAAACTTTTGCACTTTAGCTGGATGACTTTGTAGATTATACCTACCTCTGCTGGTCGACCCACCACACAGGGCAAATGAGGAACCTTCATTATAAGCCGCCCCTTCAGGGTTATTAAAGGTGAACATATCACCATCACAAGGGTCAACTTTTTGCACCAAAGTATCAGTTGATTTGTTCTTCACAGGAGCCTCTTCACATGGAATAATGGCCCCCTCTACCATGTTATCCTCCATTTTGTTATCAGCTACACCCCCAGACTCCTTAATAAGATCCATCCCTTCTATACTAATCACCTTCCTTTTCTTTTGACCAGAACCTTACTCCTCATTGGTCACATGATCCACCCTTTACCATTGTGTATTGATCTTACCTCCTCCACGTTTGTTGCCTAATGCACATGGACATACTGTTGACAAGGTTCAAAATCGGGTTTAAAGTAATGCGTCGTAGTATGGTTGAAATTACTTTGAAAACAAATAAATTTTATTATTCAAATTTTAAGTACGAGGTCGAACACAGGGAGCAAATGAAGTTCATGCACTAATCTCAATAATAGATGCAATTTGAACACTTAAAATTACTCAAAATCTAATTCAAAATGTAAAGCATGAGTTTATGAATAATAAAATGTAGAATGAAAGAGAAATTGGGGAGAATTGGACTATAAAATTAAAGATCTTAAAAATGTTTGACTTTTCTTCTTCTCGTGCTTCTCTTTCTCTTCTTTTCTTTTCTTTTCTTCTTTGCTTCTCTTCTTTGGTGGTGGCTTCTTTCTCCTTTGTCTTCTTCTTTGGCTTCTTTCCTTCTCTAACTTGGCCTTTATCTTCTTCTCTATGCTCTGGCCTTCAGCTGCTTTGTTCTTCCTTCCTTCTTCTTCCTTCTTTAGCTTCTAATCCTTAGCTTCCTCTACGGCTTTCTTCTCTTCCTTAACTTTGTTCCTTTGCTTCTTTCTTTCCCTGGCTCTTCTCCTTCCTTTCCCTGCAAGCAAGTGCAAAACCTATCCCTACCCTCACCCATGAACTCTCTCTTTTTCTCTCTTAGGTTTGCTCTCCCAGAGCCATCTCGGGTAAATGGGTCAGGTTAACGTGCCCGGGACCAGGCATATCGGCATGGGTGTGCGCGTGGAGTGCACAGATAATCGAGTTAGGCTACTAGGTCCGCGTAGTGTGGGCACGGACGAGGCGTGGTGGGGATGAGTAGGACCTCACCCCGTGTCAGGAGGCGATAAGCCCCTGACACAATCACAACTTATATCACTCTTCTTGCTCTAAAACGCCTGAGGTGGGACTAAAAGTCCCACCCGCTTCCTTATGCGCGCTTGCAGGGGACTTTACTCAATCGCAGGGGCTGCAGTGCCTTGCAAAGCCAATTACCTGGTTGAATGTGTGCGTGATGTGAATCTGCATCGCTTGGAACCTGGGGCCTGGAGCGAGGTTGCCTGGATCGAAGGGTGTAAGCTGTTGCAACCCTACTCCAATGGCGGCGGAGGGCAGAACCTGCATTCAAACAACACGGCCTTACGGCCTCATTAGAACATGCAGGAAGCTTCGCTGTGGCATGGCGAAGGTGTCTCGGGGGTTGGCGTGGCACGAGGCATCCTGGGCGTGCATGCCTAGGTTGCTCTGTGGCTGTGGTGATGGCTTTGATTGGGGGTAGTGTGTGGAGCGTGTGGTGGTTAATGGAGAAGGGGGAATTGATCATTAGAAGGTGGTGAAGCTTCTGAGGGGTTTGGCAAGGTGGATGGGTGCGTGGAGTGATGAATGCACCTCGTCGGTGGTCTGCCGGAGGTGGAGACGATGGTGGTGGTCTGTGGCTGTTGAGGGGTGTTTTGGGAAATAAAGAGGGGGAAAATGAAGAGTAGAGGAAAGGGAAAGTATTTAACCTAGTTTAAGGATGAAGGGGGGAGAGATGGCGGATGGCGCGTACCTGCTGTCGTCAGAGACGAAGGTCCAGTTAGAAGGGGGTGGCGACGATGAAGAAGATGCAGGCGTGTGCGCAGGTATGACGCGACGTGGACGAACAAGGCGGAGACAACTCTGCCATTGGTGTTGTGGCAGAGTGACGAGAGGAGGGATAGGTCACCGGAGCTTGCTGGGTGTCTGGTCAGAGGAGAAGAGACGAATTTGAGGGGTTGTCTCCGGCCAAACCAAGCTGAGGATGGATGGCCGGGTCAGGGGAACCTATTATAGTCCTAGGCAGAGGGCCTTGTGCTTGGAAGGCAAGCTTTCAAGCATGGGTAGCCTCGTCAGAGTAGGATTGCGAGAGATACCCAAATCTCTCATGCGTTCACATGAGAGATTGGGGGACAATCAGGGCTTGTAATTGTGTTCATATGATCGGGAATTCCTTAGAGAATCTCCCTTTCAAATTTGAGAGGGAGTCTTTGAGGAATCAAGGAGAAATCCCCCCTTGAATCCTCCCCGGAGTAGGATTCCTTCGTTGTAATGGTGGAGGGACCTAATTGCAAAGAACGACGAGGAAGCTAGAGGGCTCTTTGTAATGGTTTTCAAAAGCTAATGGTCTAACTGTAATTGGGTTGGACTATTTTGCAAAGTAGGTCAAGGTGAACTCTTCTTAGGTCCAAATTTTGGTATAAACCTAATTTGGACCTAAGGAATCTAATGGTGAAGTTGGATTTTAGGTTTGACCATGTTTGAACAGGCATTTTACACAACAACCCAATATAGGGCAAATATTTGACTAGGACCCCTACTTAGGTCAAAATAGGTTCTAAAGGTCAAATTGAAGGTTCTAAACCTTAGGGGGTATTTTTCTATGATTTTTAGAAGGTTTAGTTGAATTTTATCCTGACCAAAACCTTGTTGAATTAAGTGGGTCTGTTTTAGGGTTACAAGAAGTCATTTAATTCTCAAATTTCACATTAACCCATTTCTGATTGAAACAATCCACTTTTTATCTTGTTAATATCATTTGACCTATGTTTAGTCCCTGAGAAATCCCGTTGTTGTATTGCAATGGTAAAATTACAATTTTACCCTTTGTTTCTTATTTTTCTCTCAAAACAGTTATTCCTTGAATTAGGTCCTTCACTTGGTTATGTAAGAGCTTTTGTTCTCTTTTCTAGGTTAAAATGAGCTAGTTAGTGCTCATGATGATGTTCTCATCATACCTTCATGCCTAGCTTTTGCTAGTCTCTTAGCAAAATTTCAAGGTTTTAACTTCTATTCTAGACCATGAGTTTCTTTCACAATTCATGATGAGTGCTTTTTCTTTTTCTTTTTGATTAGGTTAGAATGCTGATAGTAGGCCTAGAGGTATTCAAGTACCAACCAAGATTCGAACCTGACTAGCTCTAGCCTCGGTCCTCCGTGAAGGTTTTTAAGGCTCGCAGGAACTATCCTAAGGTTCGTTGGACTCCGCGGTTAAAGCACCCGTGCTTGAGACATATTTTAGCCTCAGTTCATTTTGCAGTGCATTTTTTGTAAGAGAGAGAAAGATGATTTATTTGTTTGGAGAGTTTTCTCTCTTTTCTTTTTATTTCTAGCTTCAGATTGGCTTCTCGACACGGTCTGTATCGGATTCCTCATCCCCATCATCAATCCTCAAAGGTTCCTAGCAATTGATGCTTCGTGATAGCATCGCCCATGGCAACCCCTAGAACCCTGGCTTTCGAGATTTCAAGATAATCCCGCTCATGGCGTTCTGTAGCCAAATCTAGACCCTAGCAATCGACATTTCATGATAATGTCGCTCATGGCATCTGAACCAGCAGGGTGCTTACGTGCCCCCGGTAGGATATGTAAATATCCTAGGAGACAAGCACCGAGAAGACGATATGTTGTTACGCATCTTCGAGGGAAATTTTCCACCTCTCCGCATTGGGAACTCGTCTAAATCAACTTGTGTTGATCGGCTACTCCTAATTTAGGCAACTTTTTTTAGAACATTTAAACGCTTTTGCATGATTTTGATAGTTATGTGCACTGAACCGGACTGTGTGTGGATTGGGGTGCTTAGGTTACCGAGTCCCGCAAACCAAAGGTCAGTTAACGAGGCTGAATACTCTTTAAGCCTTAGACCTAATACTTAAACTTTGTATTTTCCCCAACCTCTTGAGAATTATCCAGATCTTAGCGGATACTTGAATTTTTAAGCCTAAGATCAGCGTTCCTACTAATCTCTTTTGTGTCTTATTAGCACTTTTTTTCATTTTTCTTTTCCTTGATGTGGTCTAGAACTTCCGTTACTCCCTTAATCTCTTACTAATGACTATCTCTTTTTCTTTTTCATTTCATTTTGTACTCCCTTTTTGTCATTTTACTCTTTCTCCTCATGTTTATATGGCCTCAAAATTTTCTTCCCTCCAATTTTTTTTTTGTTCTTTTTCACAAATTTCATTTTTTTTGTGTTTTTGACATATGTGATTTTTTGTAAGAGTTCTTCTGACTTTTCTTGATTTCTGTATGTTTGCACTTTACCACCTCCCCATGCCTAAGTTTTGTAATGTCCTCATTGTAAACAGCGGGTGTGAAACAGTGTTGGGTTCAGGGACTTAGAACAGGATTTATCGGGTGGGCGAAAAGGTCGAGAATGACTGTTGCGGATGATTTCAAGCTCTGGCACATGTACCAGAGAGGGGATCGACTATTTTAAGACTGAACTCAGGGTGCAATAGACGTGAGGTAAAAATGGGTAATCAGATGGGTCTTGGGTTTTTGGAATGACGGGTTGCCTCTCGTTAAGCACTAAATTCAACACCTTCAGCCGAGCGAGAAATGAGATGGAGAGGGAGTGGTCAAATCAGGGGAGTTTTGTAGAACAAGCACCTCGATCAAGAGCCTGGTTGGTCAAACCAGGTACTTGTTCAGATCAGTAGGCTGATGATGCAGCCCAAACCCAATCAATCTGGTGGGTTGATAAATGTAGATCAAGAGATGTGTAACCCACCATATGCTATGGAGCTTGGATGGATGTGGAAGTGTGAATTCAGGGTTTGGCTGAGTTGAATAAACCTGGTCAGAGTAGGGATCTGTAAAATAATCAGTAGATGATGCGGAAACCCTACAGGGGTGATCAGAGAATGATGGAGCATGATCTTTAGTCTGATCAATGTTCGATACCCGGTATACATGTGGAGTCGAATCATCTGCAATCGGCTCAGTGAGAGGGGAATCAGAATAGAAATTGAGTCTGGTTGCGGGTCGGGGTTGAAAACGGGTTTGGATAGGTTCTGTATATGTAGAGGAGGTGGCTTCAATAAGAATTGTGTATGAGGGCTCTTCTAGAAAGGAGTGACAGGTGGTTTCATGTAGAGAGTCCTCATAGTAGCTCTCAAAGTCAAAAGTGAATGCCTGAAAAGTGTCTATAGGATGATGGAAATTTGAGTCGAGAAAAGATTCAAACTCTGGGTTGCAGTTACTCTCGGCATTTTCTGGTTTTGATTCCTGAGGATCGAAAAGAAATGATTCCATCTCGCTGAAACCTGAACTTAATTCAGTGATCTTGGGAATCGAAACTTCATAGTCGGAGTCGGAGAATGAATCATGTGAGCTGAGGTCGTGATTGGCTCGTTGTATTTAGGAAATAGAGTTTCTCCGAAATCATGGTAAGATTCGAAATTGTCGGAGATATTGCGAAAATCCAATTCTGAATGATATTCGAGATCAGGAGTTCTACTACTGAGTAAATCACATGATGTAGACTTAGCAACCTGACTTGGGTTAAGCCTATATGTAAATTCTGAGATCAAAAAGGTGTTCTTATTTTGTTTAGGCTCAAGTTCTAGGCTTGTAGGAAAGATATAATCAAAACCCCACTCGTCCAACTCAGTTTCTGTATCATAGATTCGTGTGACTTTCGAAAAATCGATCTGAATCTCTGAAGATGTTGGAGAGGGATATTCATCAAATAAAGGCCTAGAATCATATTCTTCATTGAAATTTTGATCTTCGACATATGGGGCCTCGTAATCTTCCCAATCAGTTTTAGATCCAGATTCTAGGCTGAGGATGTAGGTTGAATTTCTAGAATCTGGGTCAGAGTTACTGTCGAGGGTTACCTTATCAGAATAAGGGGTGGGATTTACACTCTCGAGAGGTTCAGTTCTAATCTCATCATTGCAGGAGTCTCAGATTTCTATGCTTGGTTACCCAGGGTCTAGGGTTAGCTCAACATTGTGCTCTCCTGCAATTGGAACTTCCCAACCTATTTCAAGATCAGGCATATTATATTCCATTTGGATTGGGAATCCATAACAACTCTGTGCCTCAAACCTGAGATTTGGGAAATCGGATTGATCCTCAATGCTATTCCAAGATGGTTCATCATCTGTTTGGGGCGTAAACTGGTATTGCTGATCGATAACTTGTTTCAATAATCTCATCATGTAACGACCCGATTCCCGAGTCCCTACGAGACACGAGAACCGGACTAACTCGACTAATCCCAAGACCTAGTCGTCCAACGAGGAAGTAACCAAAAGAGCAGTAAAATAAACCACATTCATCATGAATATAATTAACAGTAAGAAAATACAGCAGTAAGGAAAGAAACCTCTACAGTATATACCACCACAACAGTAGAACAACATTCATAACATAATATGAACTGCAGGTAAAGAAAAGTATAGCGGTAACAAGAACTACTCACTACAGTGGAACAAAAAGAGGTACAAGAGAACAGTGGTAACTCTACTGGACCCTACTCGGCCCAGCGTCCTCTGCAGCCGCTGACCCTGGCTGCTCAACACCTGGTCCTGAAAGGTAACGAGTGTAATACGTCAGAAAAACGCTGAGTAGAGTGGCAACTAAAACAAAAGAAACAGTAGAGTGTATAGTAGCTGTTATGTTCTGTTACTTTCTTTATTTACGTCTTTCAATTGTTTCATAATTTAACTATTTCTCAGATCCTTCACTTGATCTCGAATGTTCCTTGTGGGAACGATCTTGATTGCAGTCTTTTCCGAACAGTAGAAGTAGCACGTGGTGCTCTCCTGGCCGGAGAGTCCCTCGTGGTGATCCTACTCTCAGTCAACCACCCCAAAGTCACGGACAGACGTAATGGTGACTATGGCACGCGCGATAAACGCACAGGTAGCTAACCCGCACTGGCACGCGATTAGTCGTTTCCGTTAACGGGTGCACCCAAAGCACAACACGGAACCAGTACAGGGCAGAGCCCTCTCAGTAACAGGGGTCCAACCCCTCCACAGTAACCAAACAGGGGCCTTGCCCCTCCACAGTCCGTGCACCCTCGCCTGACTACCCTGGTTTGCCCAGTGGGCCTAACAAGTCGGTGTAGGAGGCTACAGAACCCCGGGGCCCGTGGGGTAGCTAGTACCTCCCTACACTAGTAGCTCTCCTCGGTACTACGTACACGAGGGCCAGCAAGTCAGTACAAAGTGGCCAGTCCAAACCTCGGGTCCCTGGGGCGGCTGGCTCCGCTCTGCACTAAACAGGTACAGGTACTTCCCTTGGTACTACGTACCCAAGAGACAGCACACTACCACGTCTTTCTTTCTCAGTTCCATTCCTTTCTCTTTCCAGGAGTTCCACTCCTAATTCCCCGTAGGGTTCCAGCTCTTTTAACTCAGAACATCTAGGTTCCACTTTTCAGTTTCACGTTCTTACGATTCATGTTCTCAATCACGTGTATTTATTCATAACAGGCAGCTGTTAAATCAATTTACAAGCAGCTATTTGTTCCTTTCCATTTTTCCAAGACTGCAGTATTCATATATTCCAATAGTTTTCCCCGTCCTAGGATTCATGCCATATCCTAGGATCTATCATACAATCTAGTTTTCCAGTCTTAGGATTCATGCAACACCTAGGATCTATCATTCAATCTATTTCTCATTCCTAGGATTCATACAATGTCCTAAGTTTTATTTATGGTTCCATAATTTAACAGATTATACTAATAAATTTAAAAGCCACTTTACCGGTTACAACAGGCGTACTGGGGTCGTGGTCGGGAATCCCGTGTACCTTCGCAAACCCCGAGACTGCAGCGGAACGGGGTCCTATCACAAGGATCAAACACAAGAAGTTTCTCAAAATAGTATAAAACTACTGTAGACGGGTAGAGGATTTAATTCCAAAAAGCACGCAACTCGAAACGCGGAAAACGGACTCCGAACGGGCCCTAAACGGGTCGAAAATGACGAAACAGTGCAAAATCAGACGTCTGAAACTTCTTCCAGACATCTTAAAAATGGGGATTAGATGGTAGCTTGTCCTGCGTGGTCTCTCAGACATCCAGAAGCTTGCGGGGGCGTCTGGCCTAGTTCCCAGACGTCCGATGGTCACCCCGGACGTCTAGAAGTCGTTGCCGTCGTCTGGCACTGCAGCCAGACGTCTGATTTGCGTTGGATGGCGAAATCCAGAACCTGCGCGTACCCATTTCTCTCTCTCAGTATGGACGGCCGAAGAAAAGGAAGAAGGACGAAAATAACTCACCTTTCAGACGTCTGGACAGTTCTCCAGACGTCCTCCCCATCATCTGGTTGGAAGCCCAGACATCTGATTTTGGAAAAATTTCCAGAATCAGGGCGCGACTCACCCTCCGCTCGCGATGCACGGCCGCGCTGCATCTCGTCCGCCTACTGCTCGAGTTGCAGCAGGCCTCCCGCGTCACCCCACGTCTGCTGCTCCCCCCGCTGTCCGGCCCTAGTAGCCCCGGCAAGCTCGCCCTCACGGCCGAGCGCCTCCTCCTCCACGCAGCACCTCGTCCCGCACTCACCGCGGCTGTCGCTGCCGCCGCTCGCTCGCGCTCGCACTCGCTGGAAGAAGAAGGAGGAGCGGAGGTGATGAGAGTGAGGGAGAGGGCGAGGCTTTTTAAAGCCTCGCGGGGAGGAGAGAGAGAGCGGAACAGAGGGTGTAGCCTGCGGCCGCAGGGGAGAGGGGAAAAGGCACCCGCAGGTTTGCGCGCGCAGGCGTGCAGACGCAACCACGCGTGTGATAGAAACTGAATCCCAGACATCTGGAAGGGGTTCCAGACGTCTGGTCCGACGTCTGGGCCACCTCCTAGACGTCTTAAAAGACGTTTGAAGCCGCGCGTTCGTAACACATCATCTCTTCCCATTTTTCAAGATCATCTTGGTGTTGTTCCCATAGTACAGGATTTGTCATGCATTGAAGGTATTCAAAATTATGCAATTTTTCTATCTCAATGTATCTTGTTTTGAGCATGTCTCGGGTTGATCCTCTTGTGGCTTCTGCCAATAACACTTGGGCACAGGTTATGATGAAAGTTGTGGTTGTTGGTACACTAACCTGAATGTCTTCTATTGGTGTTGAGGTTTTGTATTCAATTTCATAGAATTCAAGGTCATCCTTAATCATCCTATCTCTCATAGATCTTTGTGATTCAGGTTTCTTGAATGGTAGTCCTAAGTAACCACGCTGCATATTTGGATCGGATGGTGGAATCAAGATGTAGAACCAGAATTCGGATCAAGATGTAGAACCAAGTCTTGAAGTGATTAGATCTGAATAGAGAATCCCACTAAAACTCTATGTGTGTGCTCTAAAGGGAAGGGATGAGGGACTGGATGTGTTTTTGACCCAATCAAGGCACCCAAAGATGTTTGGATGAATATGGAGGTTCGGGATGGATGATACCCCTGGATTGGAAAGTCGTCCACCTGAGAATTACTGGGGCAGCCAGAGAGGGAGAGTCTGCAAAGACCCCTACATGGTAGAGTGTTCCCGCGGATTACAGGGTTTCCCCCACCTGACCTCTATTGTCACTGAGATTCTAGGTAGACCAGAATGGGAACCTTGACCTATTAAGTCTACCGATTTTATTAAAAAGGTGCTCAGGGTTCCACTTGAACTTTAGATGTTTTGGTTTCGTGACCTAATTTCAAGGTTGGTTGACCCAACAAGGGGTCAACTTCACCTAACCTGCCCTAAAGATGGCAGAATGATTCTAGGTCAAGACCTAGAAATCACCCTGATTTGACTCCCAGGTTATTAGGCCCAAGTTTTTTTTAAGGTTCAAGTGATTTTAGAGCTTGATTTTATGGTTTATCTTGCTTAGATCCTTTCAATCAAGGGCTTGGGTAACACACAGGTGCGGGTGGGTTTGTTTCCTTTTTTGCAAGCCCGTGTGAACTAGCACTCTAAAACCCTACTGTAGAAACCCTAATTTGGTTCTATTTCCAATCCTCTTTGATTTTCACAGAAGTTCTCTTTGGACTTCAGACAAGAAGTGTGCAATCCGCGGAAATTTAGAAATTAAGTGTGATTCCTAATAGGCACAGGAATTTTTTGGGGGTAGGATCTCTAGAAATCGGTTCGACTTCGATAAGATTTGAAAAAATTTTCGCAAATTAGGAAATTTTGCCTCTAAAATGATAATTACTATAGAGAATAAGGCGGTTGATTCCTAATTGATTGCTTCTTTTTTTCTTCCCAGGATTAGGAGATGGATTAGGGAAGAAGAGAGAAGTTACCTGCCCTGGAGTGGTTGATTTGCGCGGGAGATCTCCTTGTGAAATACCTCGCAAAATCACAGCAAAACAAATAGGGCAAGTTAGTGTTCAAATATAATCAAAATAATGCAGAGACTAGTGATGAATTGTACGTTGCTCCTCGGCAACGGTGCCAAAATGTTGACAAGGTGCGAAATCGGGTTTAAAGTAACGTGTCATAGTATTTGTTGAAATCGCTTTGAAAACAAATAAATTTTATTACTCAAATTTTAAGTCTGAGGTCGAACACAGGGAGCAAATGGAGTTCATGCACTAATCTCAATAATAGATGCAATTTGAATACTTAAAATTACTCAAAATCTAATTCAAAATGTAAAGCATGAGTTTATGAATAATAAAATGTAGCATGAAAGAGAAATTGTGGAGAATTGGACTATAAAATTAAAGATCTCAAAAATGTTTGACTTTTCTTCTTCTCTTGCTTCTCTTTCTCTTCTTTTCTTTTCTTTTCTTCTTTGCTTCTCTTCTTTGGCGGTGGCTTCTTTCTCCTTTGTCTTCTTCTTTGGCTTCTTTCCTTCTCTGACTTGGCCTTTATCTTCTCTATACTCTGGCCTTCAGCTGCTTTGTTCTTCCTTCCTTCTTCTTCCTTAGCTTCTAATCCTCAGCTTCCTCTGTGGCTTTCTTCTCTTCCTTAACTTTGGTCCTTGGCTTCTTTCTTTCTCTGGCTCTTCTCCTTCTTCTTCTTCCTTTTTGCCTTTAGCCTTCTTCTTCTCTGACTTCTCCCTCAGCTTCCTCTTTCTTCTTCAGCCATGCCTTCTTCTTTTACCTTTATCTTTTCCTTCCTTAGCTTTTCCTTTACGGTCCTCTTCCTTCTTCCTTTCCCTGCAAGAAAGTACAAAACCTACCCCTACCCTCACCTGCGAACTCTCTCCCTTTTTCTCTCTTAGGCTCGCTATCCCAGAGCCATCTCGGGTAAACGGGTCGAGTTAACGCGCCCGGGACCAGGTGCACTGACGTGGGTGATGCACGAGGAGTGCACAGATAATCGGGTCAGGCTACCAGGTCCGCGTAGCGTGGGCACGGACGAGGCGTGGTGGGGATGAGTGGGACCTCACCTCGTGTCAGGAGGCGATAAGCTCCTGAAACAATTACAACTTATATCACTCTTCTTGCTCTAAAACGCTTGAGGTGGGACTAAAAGTCCCACTCACTTCCTTGCGCACACCCGCATGCGTCTTCACTCAATCGCAACGGCTGTAGTGCCTTGCAAAGCCAATTACCTGGCTGAATGTGTGCGTGATGCGAATCTGCGTCGCTTGGAACCTGGGGCCTGAAGTGAGGTTGCCTGGATCGAAGGGTGCAAGCTGCTGCAACCCTGCTCCAATGGCGGTGGAGGGCAGAACCTACGTTCAAACAACACGACCTTGCAGCCTCATTAAAACACGCAAGAAGCTTCGCCGTGGCACGGCGAAGGTGTCTCGGGGGTTGGCGTGGCACGGGGTGTCCTGTGTGTGCATGCCTAGGTCGCTCTGTGCCCGTGGTGATGGGTTTGATCGGGGGCAGTGTGTGGAGCATGTGGTGTTTAATGGAGAAGGGGGAATTGATCAGTGGAAGGTGGTGGAGCTTCTAAGGGGTTTGGTGAGATGGATGGGTGCATGGAGTGATGGATGCACCTCGCCGGTGGTTTGCCGGAGGTGGAGACGATGGTGGTGGTCTGTGGTTGTCGAGGGGTGTTTTGAGAAATAAAAAGGGGGAAAATGAAGAGTTGAGGAAAGGGAAAGTATTTAACCTAGTTTAAGGATGAATGGGGAAGAGATGGTGGATGGCGCGTACCTGCCGCCGCTGGAGACGAAGGTCCAGTTAGAAGGGGGCGGCGACGACAAAGAAGATGCAGGCGTGTGCGTAGGTATGGCGTGACGCGGACGAAGAAGGCGGAGACAACTCTGCCACTGTTGTTGTGGCAAAGCGACGAGAGGAGGGATAGGTCGCCGAAGCTCGCTTGGTGTCTGGCTGGAGGAGAAGAGATGAATTTGAGGGGTTGTCTCCGGCCAAACCAAGCTGAGGATGGACGACTGGGTCAAGGGAACCTTTTATAGTCCCAGGTAGAGGGCCTTGTGCTTGGAAGGCAAGCTTCCAAGCACGAGTAGCCTCACCGGAGTAGGATTGCGAGAGATACCCAAATCTCTCATGCATTCGCATGAGAGATTGGGTGACAATCAGGGCTTGAAATTGTGTTCATATGATCGGGAATTCCTTATAAAATCTCCCTTTCAAATTTGAGAGGGAATCTCTCAAGAATCAATGAGAAATCCCCCCTTGAATCCTCGTCGGAGTAGGATTCCTCCGCTGTAATGGTGGAGGGACCTAATTGCAAAGAACGATGAGGAAGCTAGGGGGGCCTTTGCAATGGTTTCAAAAGCTAGGGGTCTAACTGTAATTAGGTTGGACTATTTTGCAAAGTAGGTCAAGGTGAACTTTCCTTAGGTCCAAATTTTGGTATAAACCTAATTTGGACCTAAGGAATCTAATGGCGAAGTTGGAGTTTAGGTGTGACCACGTTTGACTGGGTATTTTACACAAGAACCCAATTTAGGGTAAATATTTGACTAGGACCCCTATTTAGGTTAAAATAGGTTCTAAAGGTCAAATTGAAGGTTCTAAATCTTAGGGGATATTTTTTCATAATTTTTAGATGGTTTAGTTGAATTTTATCCTGACCAGAACCTTGTTGAATTAAGTGGGTCTGTTTTAGGGTTACAAGAAGTCATTTAATTCCCAGATTTCACATTAACCCATTTCTGATTGAAACAATCCACTTTTTATCTTGTTAAGATCATTTGACCTATGTTTAGTCCTTGAGAAATCCCATTGTTGTGTTGCAATGGTAAAATTATGATTTTACCCTTTGTTTCTTATTTTTCTCTCAAAACAGTTATTCCTTGAATTAGGCCCTTCACTTGGTTATGTAAGAGCTTTTTTTCTCTTTTCTAGGTCAAAATGAGATAGTTAGGACTCATTATGGTGTTCCCATCACATACATATGGAGAAGCCACGATGAACCCCCACATCTCAGAATGACTCTCTTATGGAAAGGACCACCATGTCTTAAGGTTACCCCAACCTTTATCATGCTGCCATTGCCTTCCATCAGTCCAACCACATACTCTTCTTTCAAGGAAGCAAAACTAGTAATA
Organism: Thalassia testudinum; assembly: GCA_037157565.1. NCBI lineage: Eukaryota > Viridiplantae > Streptophyta > Magnoliopsida > Alismatales > Hydrocharitaceae > Thalassia > Thalassia testudinum. The sequence goes on along the minus strand of JAZHRO010000015.1, from coordinate 40,877,624 downwards.
ACATGGCTAGCCATGGCATTTGATCTAAGGTGAAGAGGGAGACCTTTAATTTCAACTGACCCGTCTCTGCTAAGCACAAGCTGTAGGGGACGTTCATTCACAGCACCATCAAAGGGGGATACCAATCTCCAAAGAATAAACACATTAGCACAACATGATGAATGGAATTTCAATCCATCCACATCACCATCACAAAGACCAAAAAGAAAAAAAATGCAATGTATTCCACCATGATATCTTCCATGGTGAAGATAAGGAGAGAGATCTTACTATTCCATGGAGATCATCCATGGATGGTGCGCTGGCCATAATCTCTTTCGATGAGGGCTCCACGGAGGAGAGACTTCGTTGCCAGAACCTTTGGAGTGAGAAGTACATTGATGTCGAGGGAGGGAGGCATAAGAGGTTGTGGGGGATATGCCCATGCATTACTTCATTGATCCTCCCCACGCTGTGGACGTGAATCCATCCCACAATCACGTGTGCCTCCATGAGGAGTTTGTGTTACGACCTGATTTTCGAATCCCTACGAGACACGAGAATCGGACCGACTCGACTGATCCCAAGACCCAGTCGTCCAACGAGAAAGTAACCAAAAGAGCAGTAAAATAAACCACATTCACCATATATATAACTAGCAGTAACAAAATACAATAGTAAAGAAAAGAACTACTACAGTACACACCACCACAACAGTAGAGAAATAAACAGGTACATAAACATGATGCTTACAATAAAAGAGTACAGTGGTAACAGAAAAATACTCACTACACAAAAGAAATGGTACAGTAGGCACTACACAAGTAAAACTACTAGGCTCTACTAGGCCCAGCTCCCTCTGCAGCCGCTGGCTCTGGCTGCTCAACACCTAGTCCTGAAAAGGTGACACGTCAGCGAAACGCTGAGTAGAGTGGCAACCAAAAGCTAAGAAAAATAGTAAGGTGGACAGTAGCTATTATTTTTAATCTCTTTCTTTATTCTTCCATTTACTCATTCTTGAATTATTCCTCGGATCTCTCTTGATCTTGAATGTTCCTCGTGGGAACAATCGTGATTGCAGTCTTTTCCGAAAAGTAGAAGTAGCACGTGGTGCTCTCTTGGCCGGGAGAGTCCCCCGTGGTGGTCCTACCCTCAGTCAACCACCCCAAGGTCACTGACAGACGTAACGGTGACTATGGCACGTGCGATAAACGCACAGGTAGCTACCCTGCACGGGCACGCAGTCAGTCGTTTCCCTTAACAGGTGCACCCCAAAGCACAGCCCGGAACCAGTATAGGGCAGAGCCCTTTCAGTAACAGGGGTCTAGTCCCTCCACAGTAACTAAACAGGGGTCTTGCCCCTTCACAATCCGCACACCCTCGCCTGACTACCCTGGTTTGCCCAGTGGGCCTAACAAGTCGGAGTAGGAGGGCTAGCAGAACCCCAGGGCCCGTGGGGTGGCTAGTGCTCTCCCTACACTAGTAGCTTTCCTTGGTACTGTGTACGTGAGGGCCAAAAGTCGATACAAAATGGCCAGACCTAACCCCGGGTCCCTGGGGCAGCTAGCTCCGCTCTGCACTAAACAGGGGGACAGTCGCTCTCCTTGGTACTCCGTACTCAAGGGCCAGCTCACATCTCCAATTCTATTCCATTCACCTCTTAGGAGCTCTACTCCTAATTTCCCGTAGGGTTCATGCTCATATCTCTTTAACTAAGCCAATTTAGGTTTTATCATTTCAGCTTTATATTCATATAGCCCATGTTCTCAATAGTTAATATCTATTCATAAACAAGCAACTGTTATCCAATTACAGACAACTATAATTTTTCTTTCTACTTTTCCAAGACTATAATTTATATATTCACGACATTCATTTTGGTGTTTCTATTCCTAGGATTCATGCCATACCATAGGATCTATCATTCAATCTAGTTTTATAGTCCTAGGATTCATGCCATACCCTAGGATCTATCGTTCAATCTAGTTTTCCAATTCTAGGATTCATGCCATATCCTAGGATCTATCGTTCAATCTAGTTTTCCAATCCTAGGATTCATGCCACACCTTAGAATCTATTAATTATCTCACAAGTGCATAAATGTTGGTAAATAATTAAAGGGAGCCACTCTACCTACAAAATCGGGAGTACTGGGGGTGTGATCGGCAAGCCCGCGCGCCTCCATAACCCCTAGAGCCGCAACGGAACGGGATCCTAACATAAGGATCAAACACAAGGAACTACTCAGAACATGATGCAATTACTGTAAATAGGTAGAGGAACTAAATCTGAGAAGAACAAAACTTGAAACGTGGAAAACAGACTTCGAATGGGCCCTAAACGGGTAAAAAACAACAAGTCTGCCCAAAATTAGACGTCTGGAACATCTTCCAGACGTCTTAAACGATGGTTCAGGTCATACCTTGTTCCTGCGCAGTCCTTCAGACGTCCAGAATCCCACTGAACCGTCTGGACTTAGTTTCCAGACGTCCGATTGTCACTCCGGAGTCTGGAGACCCTCTCCGCCGTCTGGTGCTGTGCCCAGACATCTGATCTGTGTGGGAGGGCATGCCCTTGCGCCTTCCCGAACGAGACCTGCACGCGTACGCAACCGTCCTCAACACAAAATGAGGTAGACCCCTCGGCGGAACGGCCTGCATGGCCGTACACGCGAAAGGAAGGAGAAAAGGAAATATCATACCTTTTAGACCTCTGGATCTTCCTCCAGACATCTCATGTGTGGTTTGGACGTAGGTCCAGATGTCTGATTCTGGGAAAATTTCCCAGAATCAGGACCTCCTCGCCCTCCGCCTGCTGCGCATGGCCATGCCGCGCCACGCTTGCCTGCTGCCTGAGCTACAGCAGCACCTCGCCAGCATCACGCTCCCGCTGCGTGCCTACCGGTCGGCTTTGGCTGCTCCGGCGAGCTCGCACCCTCGCGTCTAACTCCCTCCCTCTCGCTGCAACCCCTCCTCCCCGCGCACACACAGCAGTAGCTGCTGCCCTCGCCCGCTCACTCTCACGCTAACAGGAAGAAGAAGAAGGAGAAGGTGGTGGAGTGACGGTGAGGGAGAGGAGAGGGGGAGTATTTGAAGGCGCTGTGGGGAGAGAGAGAGAAAGAAGGCTGCACCTATAGGGAGAAAAGGAGAAGAAAAGAGGGCGATGGTTCAGTCTGCGCGCGCATGCGCGCAGATGCGAAAATGTATGCTGAAAAGATTAATTTCTAAACGTCTGGGAAGGCTCCCAGACGTTTGACCAGGCGTCTGAACCAACTCCCAGATGTCTTAAACGAAGTTTGATGCCGGTGTCATTACAACATAACAAACTCAAAGGAAGTTTCAACCCCAAAACTTACGCTAACTAGGGTGTGGAAAAGAACGATATATGCATAACAAACTCAGAAAATCGAAGCCAGTCCGAAAAGACGTACACTCAAAAAGCTCCGGGTACCGCTTCCGCATCGCCGCCTTAGGCTCCCAGGTAGCCTCCTCGTACCGCTAGCTCCTCCACAAAACCTTCACCAGGGGTGCTTGCTTCCATCTCAGACTGCGGACGGCTCTGTCGAGAATCTACACTGGCCGCTCGGGGTACGTCAGGTCATCACCCACCTCGACGCTCTCGTGACACAGGACGTGACTGGGATCGGCGACGTACTTTCTGAGGTTGGACATGTGGAACATGTCGTGCACACCAGAAAGCTGGGGAGGAAGGGCAAGCCTGTAAGCAACGAGTCCAACCCGCTCTAGGACCTCAAAGGGTCCCACGAACCTTGGCGCGAGCTTCCCTCTCACCCCAAACCGCTGTAGGCCCTTCATGGGCGAAAGGTGAAGGAAGTCGTGGCCCCCAACCTCAAACTACACTTCTCTGCGTTTCCGATCTGCATGGCTTTTCTGTCTGCTCATGACAGTGTGGAGTCACCTGTGAATCTGCTCGACTACCTTTTGACTCTGCCAGATCAGCCTGGGGCCAACCTTCCACTTGGTCCCCACCTCAACCCAACTCAAGGGTGCCGTACACCTCCGTCCGTACAGAGCCTCGTAGGGTGTCATGCCGATGCTCGAGTGATAACTATTATTATATGCAAACTCCGCCAGGGGCAAGTGCTCCTCCCAAGAGCCCCTCCAGTCCAGTACACAAGCACGCAAAAGGTCCTCAAGTGTCTGTATCGTGCGCTCAGACTATCCATCCGTCTGGGGGTGGTATGCTGTGCTGAACCTCAACCGCGTCCCCAGAACCTGCTGAAACTCAACCCAAAACTGGGATGTAAAGCGGGTATCTAGGTCGGATACGATTTCCCGCGGAACTCCGTGTAGATGTACCATGTCGCGGATATACCTCTCTGCCAACTGTGCTGGTCCTAAGGTGACTCGGATCGGCAAGAAATGCGTCGTCTTCGTCATTCTGTCAACGATTACCCAGACTGTGTCGTGTCATCGCTAGATAATAGGTAAGCCCACCACCAAGTCCATGGTGATGCTCTCCCACTTCCACTCTGGCACTGGAAGTGGCTGTAGCGGCCCTGCAGGCCTCTAATGCTCGGCTTTCACCTGCTGGCACACTAAACACTGCTGCACGAATTCACCCACATCCCGCTTCATTCCCCTCCACCAAAAGTCACGTCTCAAGTCATGGTACATCTTTGTGTTTCCGGGATGTATGGTGAATCTGGAACTGTGTGCCTCAGTTAGGAGCTCTCTCAACAGCTCCTCATCTCTGGGAACGCACAACCGTCCCCTCATGTGCAGCACCTGGTCTGTAAAAGAGAAGTCCCCAGGGTCTCCTGACAGTACTCTGTCACGCAAGGACTGTAAGTACGGGTCGGCCATCTGCCCGGTGATGATGCGATTTATCAGCTCTGGCCTCATCTGTCGCGTCATAGTCACTGCCCCACAGTGCCCCCGTAACTCTCGGGGTCGCCAACTGCCCATCTCCTCCAAGAGGCTCCACCTCTGCACCTGTAAACTGGCCAAGTGTGCGGGCGCCTTTCGGCTCAAGGCGTCAGCCACCACGTTGGCCTTTCCCAGGTGGTAGGAAATGCTGCAGTCATAGTCCTTCAGGAGCTCCAACCAATGTCTCTGTCTCATGTTGAGCTCCTTCTGATCAAACAGGTATCTGAGGCTCTTGTGATCTGTGAAAATCTCAAAGGTCTCACCATACAAGTAGTGCCTCCAGGTCTTCAGCGTGAAGACGACAGCTGCCAGCTCCAGGTTGTGGGTAGGGTAGCTATGCTCATGGGGCTTCAGTTGCCGCGAAGCGTAAGCGACAACGTGACCCCTCTGCATGAGTACACCCCCTAACCCCTGCAAAGAGGCGTCCGTGTACACAACGAACCCGCCACTACTGTCTGGGATGGTGAGCATGGGAGCCAAAGTCAGCCTCTCCTTCAGCTCCTAAAAACATGCCTCACAGGCGTCTGTCCAAGTAAAGGGCACGTCCTTCCGGGTCAGCTGTGTCATAGGACATGCAATCTGTGAGAAGCCCCTGATAAACTGGCTGTAGTAGCCTGCCAGTCCCAAGAAACTGCGAATCTCAGTGACCGTACGCTGTCTCTCCCACCTGAGCACTGCCTCGACCTTGGCTGGGTCCACAGCTAAGCCATCCCCAGAGATCACATGACCTAAGAAGGTCACCTCCCTCAACTAGAACTCGCACTTGCTGTATTTGGCGTACAGCCTACGTCATCTCAGTGTGTCCAGAACCATCCGCAAGTGTTGTCCGTGCTGCGTCTGATCTCGAGAATAGATGAGCACATCATCAATGAATACCACCACAAACTGTTCCAAGTACGATCTAAACACCTGGTTCATCAAATCCATGAAGGTAGCAGGGGCATTGGTCAGCCCAAACGGCATGACCAGAAACTCGCAGTGTCCGTACCGAGTGCGGAAAGCTGTCTTGGAGACGTCTGCCTCCTTGATCCTCAACTGGTGGTATCCAGATCTCAAGTCGATCTTGGAGAATACCATGGCACCTCGCAGCTGGTCAAACAAGTCATCAATCCTCGACAGCGGATACCTGTTCTTGATGGTGACCCTATTCAGCTGTCGGTAGTCCACACAGAGGCGTAGGGTACCATCCTTCTTTAAAAATAGTACCGGGGCTCCCCAAGGAGACGCGCTGGGCCTTACAAAGCCCTTCTCCAAAAGATCCTGCAACTGAGACTTAAGCTCTCGCAACTCAAGTGGTGCCATCCTATATGGTGCTGTGGAGATGGGGCTGGTCCTCGGTACCAGTGAGATCTCAAACTTGATCTCACGCTCAGGCGGTAGTCCTGGCAACTTGTCTGGGAACACGTCGGGGTACTCTCTGACCGCCGGGATACTCTGGAAGTCTGCCACAGGGCTAGGCTCTGCCACCACACAAGCTAGGAAGCCCTCACACCCCTGGCTCAAAAGTCTCGCCGCCCGAAGTGCAGAAATGCACCTGAAGCCTCCATCCATTGGCTGTCCGTGGAACTCGAAAGAAGGCAACTCCGGTATGGAGAAGATGATCTTTCTCTCAAAGCAGTCCACCAAGGCGTGGTAAGCGGACAACCAGTCCATCCCCAGAATTACGCCAAAGTCCTCCATCTGTATCATAATCAGGTCAGCGGGAAGGCTGTATCCCCCAATACTGACCTTGCAACCCGTGTATGCCTCCTCAGCTGCAAACAGCTGACCACTCGAACCTCTGATCACGAATAGATCCTCTAACAGTATACAGTCCTGCCCCAAACTAACCACGAAACTGGCAGCGACAAACGAGTGCGTAGCACCGGAATAGAAAAGCGTGAAAACGAGTCTGCCGGAAACTGAAACCATACCTGCCACCACTGATCCCGAAGCTTTGGCATCCTTGTGTGTCAAGGCATTAATACGCCCCTCAGCCCTAGGTGCGGACGAAGTAGCCACACTCTACGTCGGACGGTTAACTGCTGGCCGGTACCCTCCCCGTGACTGCTGTCCTCCTCCTCGCGCTTGGAAACCGCTACCTCCTGCTCGCCTTCCAGTGCTCGACGCGGGAAGCATCTGCTGACCTCTTGCCTTAGACAGGCAGTCCCTCCTGATGTGGCCCGGCTGGCCACACTGGTAGTAAAGGGGGACTCGACTCCCACCCTTAGTGGGTCCCTGCTATCGGCTGGGCGGGGGTCCGGTGCTAGCAGCTGGCCCCTGTCGAGGGCCCCCAAAGGCCACTGATGGCCCTGCAAAACGTGACGGCTCTCTTGTGGGCGCCACGTGTCTCCTCTCTCGTCGGCCCTGTGAGAAGTCTGGCTGATAGGGCCTCTTCCACCCGTTATCAGTATCTCGCGTGGACGGGTTGGTCTCTTCGTATGTCATAGCTGCCTCCACCACCCTCGAGAACGTAGGCAGCTTCAAGGGTTTGACATACCCCCAAATCGCAGGCCGGAGCCCCTCGATGAACCTCCAAAGGCGCTCCTCCTCAGTGGCTACTACTGTCACTACGAAGCGAGACAGCTCCAGAAAACACGTACGGTACGCGCTCATGGTTATCATCCCCTAGCGGAAAGTGTGGAACTCCCACCTCCTCTGGTCCTGCTATGTCTGGGGAAAGTACTGTTCGCAGAAGAGGGTGATGAACCAGTCCCAAGTCGGCTCGTCCCTCTCCTGTCCCCTGACCGCCCTCCATCACCTTTGTGTCGTGCTCTCCAGCTGGTACGTGGCAAAGGCCACGAGGCACTCCACTGGGGGGCTAAGGGTGTCAAAAACCTTCTCGATCTGCTCGAGCTAGTCCTCCACCTCAGTCGGGTCCTCATCCCCCTTGAAAGAGGGGGGCTTCAGCTTCCGGAACTGTCCGAAAAGCTCAAAGTGGCGCCGAAGTGGAGATGCTGGTGCACCTCCAGGTAAAGAAACCTCGTGCTTGAAAGTGCCAGAGGAAGGTGGTGGCGGTGGCGGCCCACCCCCTCCCCCGAGTCCAGCGCCAAGTCCGTCGCGGGGTCCCACAGAGGACTCCCCCTCCGCAGCCCCAAGGAGAGGCACTCGTGGCGGCGGGTGGAGTTCCTCTCGCACGATGTTCCGTATTAGCTGGGCGAGGTCTTGGGAATGAATGCCCGGGAGTAGTGGCTGGTCCACTGAGGTGTTGACCTCAATGCGCCCACCCCTCCGACCTCGTCCTCGGCCGCGCTCGCGTCCCGCCTCGCTACCTCCTCGTCGAGGCATCTCCTACAAGGAGACGCGAACACAGAACATAAAAAACGTCAATACGAATCGATATCAAGCGGAGAAGTCTAAGAAAATATGTCAAAGGATATGTTGTGGTGGCTACTTTAGTTACAGGCACGTGAATTGGTTATTTTCCAGCCAGTTGGTTCACTTCTCGGGATGACCTTACTCTGATACCATCTTGTTACGACCCGATTCCCGAATCCTTACGAGACACGAGAATCGGATCGACTCGATTGATCCCAAAGCCCAGTCATCCAACGAGAAAGTAATCAAAAGTGCAGTAAAATAAACCACATTCACCATGTATATAACTAGCAGTAATAAAATACAGCAGTAAAGAAAAGAACTAATACAGTACACACCACCACAACAGTAGAGAAATAAACAGGTACATAAACATGATGCTTACAATAAAAGAGTACAGTGGTAACAGAAAAATACTCACTACACAAAAGAAATGGTACAGTAGGTACTACACAAGTAAGACTACTGGGCTCTACTAGGCCCAGCTCCCTCTGCAGCTGCCGGCTCTGGCTGCTCAACACCTGGTCCTGAAAAGGTGACAAAGGTGACACGTTAGCGAAACACTGAGTAGAGTGGCAACTAAAAGCTAAGAAAAACAGTAAGGTGGACAGTAGCTGTTATTTTTAATCTCTTTCTTTATTCTTTCATTTACTCATTCTTGAATTATTCCTCGGAACTTTCTCTTGATCTTGAATGTTCCTTGTGGGAACGATCTTGATTGCAGTCTTTTTCGAAAAGTAGAAGTAGCACATGGTGCTCTCCTGGCGGGGAGAGTCCCCCATGGTGGTCCTACCCTCAGTCAACCACACCAAAGTCACTGACAGATGTAACGGTGACTACGGCACGCGCGATAAACGCACGGGTAGCTACCTCGCACTGGCACGCAGTCTGTCGTTTCCGTTAACGAGTGTGCCCCAAAGCATAGCACGGAACCAGTATAGGGTAGAGCCCTCTCAGTAACAGGGGTCCAGCCCCTCCACAGTAACCAAACAGGGGTCTTAACCCTTCACAGTCCGCACACCCTCGCCTGACTACCCTGGTTTGCCCAGTGGGCCTAATAAGTCGGTGTAGGAGGGCTAGCAGAACCCCGGGGCCCGTGGGGTGGCTAGTGCTCTCCCTACACTAGTAGCTCTTCCCGGTACTGTGTACGCGAGGGTCAAAAGTCAGTACAAAGTGGCCAGACCTAACCCTAGGTCCCTGGGGCAACTTACTCCGCTCTGCACTAAACAGGGGAACAGTCGCTCTCCTTGGTACTCCGTACTCAAGGGCCAGCTCATTTCCCTAATTTGATTCCATTCACCTCTCAGGAGCTCTACTCCTAATTCCCCATAGGGTTCATGCTCATATTTCTTTAACTAAGCTAATTTAGGTTTCATCATTTCAGCTTTATATTCATATAGCCCATGTTCTCAACACTTAATATCCATTCATAAACAAGCAACTGTTATCCAATTACAGGCAACTATCATTTTTCTTTCTACTTTTCCAAGACTGTAATTTATATATTCACGACATTCGTTTTGGTGTTTCTGTTCCTAGGATTAATGCCATACCCTAGGATCTATCATTCAATATAGTTTTCTAGTCCTAAGATTCATGCCATACCCTAGGATCTATCATTCAATCTAGTTTTCCAGTCCTAGGATTCATGCCATACCCTAGGATACATCGTTCAATCTAGTTTTCCAATCCTAGGGTTCATGCCACACCTTAGAATCTATTAATTATCTCACAAGTGCATAAATGTTGGTAAATAATTAAAGGGAGCCACTCTACCTACAAAATCGGGAGTACTGGGGGCATGATCGGCAAGCCCGCGTGCCTCCGTAACCCCCAGAGCCGCAACGGAACAGGGTCCTAACATAAGGATCAAACACAAGGAACTACTCAGAACATGATGAAATTACTGTAAACAGGTAGAGGAACTAAATCTGAGAAGAACAAAACTTGAAACTTGGAAAACGGACTTCGAACAGACCCTAAACGGGTCAAAAACGACAAGCCTACCCAAAATCAGACGTCTGGAACATCTTCCAGACGTCTTTAACGATGGTTCAGGTCATACCTTATTCCTGCACGATCCTTCAGATGTCCAGAATCCCGCTGAACCGTCTGGACTTAGTTTCCAGACGTCCGACTGTCACTCCGGACGTCTGGAGGCCCTCTCCGCCATCTGGTGCTGTGCCCAGACGTCTGATCTATGTGGGAGGGCGTGCCTTTGCGCCTTCCCGAATGAGACTTGCACGCGTACGCAACCGTCCTCAACACGAAATGAGGCAGACCCCTCGGCGGAACGGCCTGCATGGCCGTACACGCGAAAGGAAGGAGAAAAGGAAATATCGTACCTTTTAGACGTCTGGATCTTCCTCCAGATGTCTCCTGTGTCGTCTGGACGTAGGTCTAGACATTTGATTCTGGGAAAATTTCCCAAAATCAGGACCTTCTCGCCATCCGCCTGCTGTGCACGGCCGTGCTGCGCCGTGCTTGCCTGCTACCTGAGCTGCAGCAGCACCTCCCCAACGTTACGCTCCCGCTGCACGCCTGCCGGCCTGCCCGGGCTGCTTCGGCGAGCTCGCACCCTCGCGCTCTAACTCCCTCCCTCTCGCTACAACCCGTCCTCCCCGCGCACACACGGCAGTAGCTGCTGCCCTCGCCCGCTCACTCTCACGCTAACAGGAAGAAGAAGAAGAAGAAGGAGAAGGCGGTGGAGTGATGGTAAGGGAGAGGAGAGGGGGAGTATTTGAAGGCGCCGTGGGGAGAGAGAGAGAAAGAAGGCTGCGTTTGCAGGGAGAAAAGAAGGAGAAGAAAAGAGGGCGGTAGTTCAGTCTGCGCACGCATGCGCACAGATGCGAAGTTGTATGCCGAAAAAATTAATTTCCAGACGTCTGGGAAGGCTTCCAGACGTCTGACCAGATGTTTCGACTAACTCTCAGACGTCTTAAACGAAGTTTGATGCTGGGGTCATAACAGTTTGCATGTCCACATCTTGTCTCCATGCATTGGATCCATGACTAGGGTTGCCGTTAAACCCTCATGTCGCACGGCTAGGGTTTCCACACCTACCATTGTTAATGTTCTTCCTAGTTTTGCAAGAATTCCTTTTATGACCAAGTCCACCACCTTCAAGACATACAATAGCATTGCGGCAATATGTAGCCTGTGCCCTCTCTCACGGCATCTGTAGCAAACCATGTTTCCTCCCTTTCCAGCCACTCCAAACCCACGAGACCCCCATCCTCCACGAGATCCATGCCTACTAATGAGAGTCTCATCATAAACCCTAACTGGCACAAGTTTATCTAAATAAGTGTGAAGAAGCTCGTACAAAACCTAAAGAGAGGCTTAACTCATAGAATTCTGAGTTAAAGAATAAGATAAATCATAAGGGGTAAAACTGCAATTTCACCAATGCAGTGCGCAAACAGGGTAATTAAGGGTCTAAACGAAGGTCAAATGAGCTTAATAAGGAGGGAAGTGGGATGATCTGATCTAAAAAGGGTTATAGCAACTTCCAGGAATTAAATGACATTTTGTAACCCTAAAATAAACCTACTTTAATTCACGAGGTTTGAGGTAGGATAAAAATCAACTAAACCCTCTAAAATTCATAGAAAAATATTCTATAGGGTTTAGAACTTTCAATTTGGCCTTTGCAACCTATTTTTACCTAAAATGAGAACCATGCCCAATAAGTGACTTAATTTAGATTTTTGCGTAAATTGATCGATCAAACATGGTCCAACCTAAAATCAAATTTCACCATTAGAATCCTTAGGTTCAAATTAGGCTGGTATAAAAATTTGGGCTTAAGAAAAGACCATCTTGACCGACTTTACAAATTGGTCCTCTTGAATTACTTTTTGACCCTTATCTTTTGAAATACTTACAAATAACCCCCTATCTTTCTCATCATTCTTTGCAGAACGATCCTCCCTGCCATTTCTGAGTAGCACCATACCTCCGGCAACCTTGCGCGGAGGTTGGCGCCGCGCAGGGCATGGCGCCCATTCTCAGGAACGAGCGGGAGGTTCCCTACGTCGTCCTCTATCACAGGGACCCTCCCCTGACCACTGCAACCGGCCATGCCTCTCGTGTGAACGCACGAAAGGCATGGGTCTCCTTCTCCGACCATCTCCAGTGTGCGCTGCACGTCTTTCCCTCGGGCCGCTCTCCTCGCCAGCGCCTTTATAAGGAGCGGCAGGGGCGTCCGACCAAGGAAAGCTAGTTTTGGCCGGGAAAAGCCCTCGATTTCGTCTCTCCCCTCTCTGGTCAGACAGCCCAAGCTTTCGGCGATCTTTCTTCCTCCTCGTCGCTCTGCTGCCATACCTACAGCAGAGCCCACTCTGCCCCGTCTTCCCACGCCAGGCCGCACCAGCTGGCATCTCCGGATCCCCTCCTCGTTGCCGTTACTCCTCCTCTGGGCACCTTCGTCCCCAGCTCTAGCAGGCACGAGCCAGACGTCTTCCTCTCCCTCTTCGTCGACTAAGTAGGTAGGAACCTTCCCCTTACCCTCCTCTCACTTTTCCCTTATTCAATTAGCATTTCAGACCCCTCGACTGCCACTACCACCCCCATCTGCTTCACCTCTGGTCGCCATCTCCGGCGAGGTCGCTCCACCTCCACAGGCCATTTCACCCCTCGCCGACAAGCCCAGAAGCTCCCCCTCATTCCGCTCAAGCGTTTCCCCCACTCCATTCACCGCCCTTCACCTCCCGACCACCCCCCGAACACACCCACTTCCGCACACACAGTCTGCCCTAGGCACACGGACACAGGCGCTCTTGCGCCTCGCCGACCCTCACACTGCCTTTGCCACACTCCGGCGAAGCTCCTTGTGTTGTCTAACATGGCCGGGAGGTCGTCTTCATGATTTCAGGGTTCAACCTCCTCGCCGCCATTGACAAGCTGTTGGAGCTTCTTCGCAGGCAGCTCCAGGTCTCCTCCTCTCCAGGTGTGAGCTCCAGGTGATGTGGGGCAAGCCAGTGAAGGCGCCCAGGTTCTCGATTGGGAGCGCGAAACCTTCGCTGCTGCCCAAATCAACGGCTGCTTCTCACCTGCAGGCGTGCGGAGCAGAGGTGGGACTTTAGTCCCACCTCGTAAGTGTGTGGCCTCGCACCCACACTTAAATTGAAAAGGTGACATTAGTCGTTTGCCTTCAGTCACACAGGGGTGAGGTCCCTCACCTATTCACACACCTCGTCTGCGGCACTGCCCACGCGGACCTGGTGACCCGACTCGACTATCCTTCCTGTGCACTCCTCGCGCACCACCCACGTCGGTGCGCCTAGACCCGGGTGAGCAACCCGACCCGATTACCCGGCTCTGGGAGAGCTTTCCAAAGAGAGATCCAAAGAGAGAGAGATGCGGGGAAGGAGTAGGGGTAGGTTTTGCACTGATCTGTGTATGTGTGTGCAGGATAGAAGGAAGAAGTAGGCGGAGAAGAAGAAGAAAGGAAGGAAAGGAGTCGAAGGAAGAAAAAAGGAGCCGCACTGTAGCAAATGCACAGTTAAGCCATCTGAGCGTCGAGTCAGATGTCGGAGGGTCAGCAACCAGGGCAAAGAAAAACTGTAGCTGCTGAAGAAGAAGAAAGAAGACGCAGAGAAGAAAAAGAAGAAGACAGGAGAGAAAGAAAGAAAGAAGAGGAACAGCCAGAGCAGAAGAAAAGAAGAAGAAAACCAGAGATGAAGAAAGGAGGAAGACTTAGCAGCTGAAGGAAATCAGAGAGAAGGTAGAAGCCTCTGCAGCCGCAAGGAAGAAGAAGAGAAGAAAATCAGAAAGGAAGAAAGGAGAAAGAGGAACCACAGAAGCAGAGAAGAAGAAAAGAAGAAGAAAGAAGAGAGTCGAAGCCAATCACCCCTTCTTTCTCTCTCTTAATTTTTGTAAAACCTTATATATTGAGAATTTATAGGCTTTTAGAATTATAATTGCTCCCTGAGTTTGACCTCGGGAAACTCGTCATTCCGAGTAATAAATTGTATTAAACTTGTAACTATTTTGTTATATACCACAACGACTATAATAACTATACAGACAAAAGCAGAGCCACCTACTCGATGGACTCAACCTCTCACCACCAATAGGCCCTCCAATTGATGGGAAAAATATTATGTAAAAAATATTCTCCTTTTTTCCCTTTTTAAATGGTCCTCGAAAGAAGAGGCATTTGATTTATTTTTTTTTGTCTTTTCTTTCCTATTATTTGGATTTTGTTTTACTAATTGCAATTAATTACATAATTAAATTTAGCCAAATTAGATTACTTACATAGATAACAATCATTGAAAATACCTAGACTAATTTAATTATTAATCAACTAAAATAATTTAATTTAATTTTAAATTAATAATCACCAATATAACATGATACCCAAATATATTTAACACATTATTTATATTACCTAACAATAATTATATATTTACCATCATAACATTACTTATACAAATAATTACCATTATATAATACAAAACAACAAATATCACTACCATAACCACCTTCATATTTAAATATATTATCCCAACAAACTTAACTACCATTCAAATTCTTAATACTACTACTAAGTAAATGTCACAAGGGTTAATACTACAACTTAACACCAATTTAAGTAAACACAAACTAGTGTTAACACCACCCTGCAACTAAACACAATTGAAAGTTAACACCAGTTTCACATTTCTTAACACCACTTCCTTAACTCATGAAGTAAACTAGCCTTTAATGCCCCTAAGAGTCTTGGGTCATGGGAGGTATGGGTCAAAGCTTGGTCATCGGTCGTTGACCGTTATGGGCCACACGAGCCACACTAGCTATGTCTCATAATGGACGTCACTCAATTGGCTAGTCACACTCTTAGTGAGCTAAAGTAACTAAGGATGACACAAGAGGGTGGTGAATTGTGAAAAATATAATAAAATGTAAACTTTATCGAATTTTAAACAAACAATATATCAAATCACAATAAACATAGGATTTAGAAAGGAAACCCAACCTTTGGGAAAAATCTCTACCTTATCTCCCAACAAAGATTTTCTACTTACTCCTTGCAAATAATCTACTATGTACCATACCACTTTTAACCAAAGGTGATATACCACAATGTTACATAAACTCTTTCTTGTACATCCCACAAGAAAGCCTTTTTGTCCTCATTCCAAGAAGAACGAGAATTCCACAGCTTGGAAACCCAAAAACAACAAGTAGGTAAGGTAACTAAAAATTACAACAATCCTAAAGAACCTTATGTCAGTAAAAATGTGAATTATATGCTCCTAAACTAAAAATAATGTAATGTACTCCCTTTTATACTTCCTTTGAAGACTTTGAGTTGGTGTATGGAAATAGGGAGTGAAAAGTAGCACTTTTTAATGGAGCTCGCTCAAGGAGATATGAATAAAAAATTAATGTGATGTGAGAGCTTTTGTAGAAAACAATGTTCTCTCATACATTTTTAAAGAGGAATTTTAGAGACTTGTTGTGTTAAGAGATGATGGCTCAGATGTTGGGATTTAACAGTAATTAAATAAATCTTATCGAAAGAAAACAAATGTTTGACACGATGGATTTAGTAAAATACCACCAAAACTATGAACAAGCAAATCACAATCAATCATCGCCATAATATACATGTTAATTTTTAATATGGAAAAACCCCTCAAAGAAATGAGAGTAAAAAATCACAGGATCAATACAACTCAAAACCAATCCACTATAATCAAAGAAAGATGTTTAACACCATGACGGGCTACACAAAGCTAACCCTCTACCAAGAACAAATCACAACAAAGGTAACCACAAATTTTAGAAGATAAATGAAATAATATCATCGAGTTAGATGTAGCCTTTCCAAGACACGTTCATATCTGACCAATCAATCCGACGTTGCCTTTGTTCTCCTGCTCTTCTCTACCTTGAGCAATGCACATGCACCCTCTTTTCTTCTCTCTCTTTCTTCTTAGCTCCACGTCGATACTTCTAGATACATATATATGATGTGTATATTGAAAATCAGAATCATTACAAATCTCTGACAATGGCAGCTGAAAAGGAATGAAATGTTAAATCCTCGTTCCCAGCAACATAGATGAGGAAATGAATATTATAGTGCCAAAAATAGAGAGAAACGATACCCAATCTTAGTTGTACTTCCATCCTTATTTCTCCAACAAAAGGAAACAATTGTGAATGACCAAGATCACCCATGGCCAAAATCACCAATGTGTCTCCCAAGCCAAGAGAATAAAATAGAATATGAAAGGGTAAACTACAGCCATGCCCATAGGAGAGTTTGAGAAGAACCACCTTTTTCTTTCCATGTTATTCATTGGATCCATCAAGATTCAAAAATTATGAGTTAAGTTTTGGTTTTATAGCAATCATTGGCCTTAATTTAACTAAATTAAGCTTTAACCTAGCATACATTATGTGAATATTGCATTCACTACATGCATTGCATACATATTGCATTTGAATATCCTAAACCCTAATTCTACCATTTTATGGTTTCTGTAGTGACAATGCCAATTTATCTATGTAGGACCACAAACTGGGAGCAATATTTGGACCTAAATGATTCAGAACAAGGAGAATCAGCCAGGAAGGAAGATGGAGACAAGAGCATGCATTTCTAGGACAAAACCTAGCTAACCCAATAATCCTTTGCAGACCCATATCCATGTCCAATTTCATCAACCCATACACACACCCATGTACCCCACATATACACATACACAGCTGCACATGCTCATAACTTAGTATTTCATGTATACATATCACTTTATATACACATTACATACATGAATACTATTGGTGCACATTTATAATACCTATATTTATATTCTCCTTATTTTTATTTACATAGATGTGGACTTAGCGGTAGTTAATATTTTGTATTGTTACATATTTTCTCTAGGCCCACATATGTATACCACACTAGCCTATCAACACAAGCCCAACACCCCTCCTAATCACCTACACTTAACCCAAACATCACTTAGCCCCATGCCAACCTAAGCAAACCCACCTAAACCCAACCTAAATGCCCTAATAGCCAATGCCCACTCTTCCTTATCCACTCCCCATTTGACCCACCTTGGCTTGCACCCTCACCTTACATTATGCACCCACCTAGAACCTCTTAGGGTGTTCCCTAAAGTAGACACGCTAACCTACACCCATAGAGCACCACACCATGGAGGGCACTCTATAAAAGAAGCCCCCTATGGGTGTCACCCACCCCCCTCCCCTCCCACTCTCTACACACTCCACTCCACTCTCCACCATTCCTCCCATTAGTCTCCACCTTGAGAGCTCCTCCACCAAGATCAATGGCTTCCCATGTGCCTGCCTGGTCTTGGTGCTCTAGGTGAGGAAGGAATAGGCTTTGCCCAAGGATTTCCTTCCCCTCCCAGTAGGCAATCTTGCCCACATTGGAGAGGACACCTACTTCTCCGTCCCATTCTCTTTTATTTTTGCTAGTAGTTTAGCTATTTCCCTTACTTACAATTTCAATAACTTGCTTTTTACTTGCTTAGTAGTATAGATTTCCATTTCAATCAATTTCAATACTTGCACTTTTTGCTTTCTTTATTTGCTTTAGCAGTGTTACACACCTCTCCCACACACTCACAATCACATGCCCACAAACACCTCTCCATTTTCACCATCACCACCATTGCCACTTTACACACACCACCTCACAGTCACATGCCCACACCATTCCCTACACCTTCACCATTCACACCCACCATTACACACTCTCACAAGCACTCTAGCTTACTCACTCACTCACTCACACACACTCTGTAGTACCACCACCTACGAGACCATTTCCTAATCTCATTACCACCAACACATTCATTAACACGTTAGGTCCATGGCCATCCCCTCTCCCTACCATAGAGCCCACCAAGTAGACTCCATTGAGAACACCACACTTGAACAAACCCTAGTTACCCCTAAGTATAGAATCTTCATCTCCATATTCCTATCCTCTGCCATGTCATTACCACCAATATTAGTACCAACGAACACATCATCACCAATATCATTGGGCCCTTAAAACCTAGTCACATTAGGGAGTTTGAGCACTTCATCCTCCATTAGATGGTCTTCTACTTAGTCCTCATTACCCTTATCATCACCACAACTTTTGTCCCATCACCTACATGGATCCCATTCCTACAAGAAGCTCCCTGCCAAGCTAATCACCAAGTCACCCTTGTCATTTTCGCTTACTTGGTGAATGAGTGAAGATTGAGTATTTGATAATGAAGTTTCCCTACTAGGAGGGGGTGACGTAATAATTGCGGAATTGAAATATAAATAATCTCACAAAAAATCAATCAATCGCACAAGTACACAAAGATTTTTAGGTGGAAACCCAAACCGGGTGAAAACCACCACCTAACCCTCTCGAGTTAGGATTTTCTGATCAACCTAGTTGATCAAATCCACTAACCGAATCACTTTAAAATGAGGGTGATTCAACCTCAGTACAACCACGCTACAAGTACGAGGGTAGCGTTCCTCAACCCCTTCTCTCCACGAGAAGGATTTTGTCCCGCGAAGGAGACGGGAATTCGCAAAGCGAATACCCAACTAAATAACAAAGATAAAATAAAACAAGTAATCCTATAGAGCCAACAAAGTAATTATGAACCTAGCTTCTATAGGAATTAGGAAACTCCCCTTTGCAAGGAGTGCGTCGACGATGAAGCGGGTGCGTGACCCACGCAACAGCGCAATGTCGCTCTCGTGAACAACGGCGGGAGAGCGGGTGCGCGAAGGCTTGATGCTCTCAAGATGTAGAACTTGAGCTTAGAGAGTAAGAGCTTCTTGGACACAAGAGTGTGAGAGTGTATTACAAGGTGTCTCTTGGTGTGTCTAGTGTATCAAAGGCTCCCCTCTATTTATAGAGGCCTTAGGAAGGCTTTGGAAGGCTTAGGAAAGGTTCTATAGCCGTTTGGAACAATGCCCAAGAGAATCAGGCCGAAATCAGGACAATGATTACATTTGACAGGGTTATCAGACGTCTAACTCTGGCATCAGACGTCTGATTTAAATGTCAGACGTCTGATTCTATGCGGGTTTCCTCCTGACTTGAATCAGATCTAAACAGGGTTTTTGCGCAAGTCCATCAGACGACATACAGGACGTCTGGCACTATGTATGGACGTCTGGAAACCTACTTTTACTGTGAGAATTGATTTTCCAAACGTTGCAACGTCTAGAAAATCTCTGAGAAGAGATTTTGGGTCAGCTGAGGCAAAACGGTCATTTATCAGACGTCTGGAAAGGTCTAAGGACGTCTGATAAGGCTCTAACGGTCATAATCTTGAGTGCCTGCTAAGCTAGCCAACGGTCCACTACTTGGACGTCTGGCAAGTCCATCAGACGTCTCCTAAGATGTCTGGTATAAGGTCTGGACGTCTGATTTCATCAGACAGAACTAGCTATGTCCAGCCTAACAGATATCAGACGTCTGAAACAACAGTCAGACGTCTTAAAATACTTTATCAGACGTCTGATTTGGGAATTAGACGTCTGGAAGTGCTGTTTGAACCTTATATTGGTTTTCTAAGTATTCTACAGAAAATCTAAGTATCCTAGGGTTGTGCCGGTGTTCCTAGGACTACTGTTAGGGTTATTTGAGGCTCTTTAACATAATTTTCTAAGGAAAATAAAGAGCAAGAAAAATAAAGATAAAAGTACATGAAAGGATTAAAAAGAATCTATCCTATTCTTCTTGTCTTCTATCTTCAATCTGTCGCTCCACGCGAACCTCCTCTGTTCTTCATTAAGCTCCTCCAATCCATCCTGGATGCGAGCTCGAGTTCCGTCTAAACACGTCCACATTTGCAATTGACCTGAAATCTAGGACTCAAATTGCAAATGTTAAATAACACGTGTTTTGTTATCATCAAAACAAATGATCGTGGTGCTCTAGCACCAACAATCTCCCCCTTTTTGATGATGACAAAACCATAAATAATAATGCAGAAAATCCTCCCCCTTTTTGACATTATCAAAAAGGTTTAATTGATTTTACATTTCCTATAACTCCCCCTTAAAACATGCTCTTCTATGAGTTTCTTTTGACAAAGGTAATGTCCTCCCCCCTTTTTTATAACAACAAGATAGCTATTATTTTTCTCCCCCTTTCTAAAGGAAATTTAGCTACCTTATATCTCCCCCTTAAAAATTGACAATTACCTCATAAATTTTAACTCCCCTTATCTAAATGCTACTAATAAGAGGATAGGGTAAAGGGTTTTACCTCACCTACCATGGCCAATAAAATGGCCCGAATGGTGGTGGTGGATGCCACATCGGATGGGGCTCCCATCCGTAGCTTGGAGGCCCGGGCATCGGCGTCGGTCTCTAGTCTGGTGGTCGACGTGCGGCGGGTCCATCGTTTGTTCGCCGTTTCGTCGGTCTTCTTGTTCTCCTCCTTGGTCTACTCCTTGGTTCTCCCAACTTGAGTTGATCAGCTTTGAGTTTGTAGGTCCAGTCCTTTGTGTTGTAATTATCCCTGAACCCTACAAAACAAGATTCTAATTCTTTCTTCGGTATCCAAGTGGGCTTGGATCCGGATCTATTAGCGGGTCTCCTTGATGGAGATCATTTCTCAATCTTAGGGCTATATAAATCATCTACTTTGTTGATTAGTTTGTTGGAGTTTTCCCTAAGACATGCAATTTCTTTTTCTATAGTATTCATCTTAGTCTTTAAATCAGAAATTTCTATTTTTAGACTAACATTTTCCTCAATCAATTTATTATTTTCATTGATGAGGTCTTGATTTTCTAATAATAGGTTATCATTTTTAGGACTAGCTTCTATGTCCTTAAGTTGTTTTTCTAACCTATCATTTTCATTTTTAAGAAAACTAAGGTTCTTCTTCATGCTTTTGTTTTCTATTTTTAGTGATTTACTAATCTCAAATAGTTCATTAAAAGCTTCTTGTAAATTGAAATTTACCTCGTTGTCGGAGTCGTCGCTGTCATCACTTTCTCCGATTGCCATGAAACCAAGGCACGCGGTTTCCTTCTCCCCGAGATCTTCTTCCGAGCTCGTCTCCTCATGAGTGCCTTCCAACCTCCTCCATATCTCGTGGGCAGTGGTGCACTCTTGGATTCGTTCGAATTCTTTTGGACTCAATGCGCAATACAAGGCATTCATTGCCTTTGCGTTGAGTGAGAGCTCTAGAATCTGCACCTGCGAGTAGTCTCCTTGGGGTCGCTTCGGGATCTCGTATGGGGTTTCGTAACATCCCCATATCTCGAACTCAGTGGCTTGGAGCCACGTCTTCATCCTCAACTTCCAATATCCGAAGTCCCTCCCGTCGAAATAGGGTGGTCGGACGGTGGACTGCCCTTCGGAGATTCTGATTGCGGCTATGCTTCCCTCCATGATCTTCTTGCCGGGTGTTACTCCGATCTTGCAAGAACCTGCTCTGATACCAATTGAAGTTTCCCTACTAGGAGGGGGTGACGTAATAATTGCGGAATTGAAATATAAATAATCTCACAAAAATCAATCAATCGCACAAGTACACAAAGATTTTTAGGTGGAAACCCAAACCGGGTGAAAACCACCACCTAACCCTCTCGAGTTAGGATTTTCCGATCAACCTAGTTGATCAAATCCACTAACCGAATCACTTTAAAACGAGGGTGATTCAACCTCAGTACAACCACGCTACAAGTACGAGGGTAGCGTTCCTCAACCCCTTCTCTCCACGAGAAGGATTTTGTCCCACGAAGGAGACGGGAATTCGCAAAGCGAATACCCAACTAAATAACAAAGATAAAATAAAACAAATAATCCTATAGAGCCAACAAAGTAATTATGAACCTAGCTTCTATAGGAATTAAGAAACTCCCCTTTGCAAGGAGTGCGTCGACGATGACGCGGGTGCGTGAGCCACGCAACGGCGCAATGTCGCTCTCGTGAACAACGGCGGGAGAGCGGGTGCGCGAAGGCTTGATGCTCTCAAGATGTAGAACTTGAGCTTAGAGAGCAAGAGCTTCTTGGACACAAGAGTGTGAGAGTGTATTACAAGGTGTCTCTTGGTGTGTATCTTGTGTCTCTAAGTGTTTCTCTTAGTGTAGATCTAAACAGGGTTTTTGCGCAAGTCCATCAGACGACATACAGGACGTCTGGCACTATGTATGGACGTCTGGAAACCTACTTTTACTGTGGGAATTGATTTTCCAAACGTTGTAACGGCTAGAAAATATCTGAGAAGAGATTTTGGGTCAGCCGAGGCAAAATGGTCATTTATCAGACGTCTGGAAAGGCCTAAGGACGTCTGATAAGGCTCTAACGGTCATAATCTTGAGTGCCTGCTAAGCTAGCCAACGGTCCACTACTTGGACGTCTGGCAACTCCATCAGACGTCTCCTAAGACGTCTGGTATAAGGTCTGGACGTCTGATTTCATCAGACAGAACTAGCTATGTCCAGCCTAACAGATATCAGACGTCTGAAACAACAGTCAGACGTCTTAAAATACTTTATCAGACGTCTGATTTGGGAATTAGACGTCTGGAAGTGCTGTTTGAACCCTATATTGGTTTTCTAAGTATTCTACAGAAAATCTAAGTATCCTAGGGTTGTGCCGGTGTTCCTAGGACTACTGTTAGGGTTCTTTGAGGCTCTTTAACGTAATTTTCTAAGGAAAATAAAGAGCAAGAAAAATAAAGATAAAAGTACATGAAAGGATTAAAAAGAATCTATCCTATTCTTCTTGTCTTCTATCTTCAATCTGTCGCTCCACGCAAACCTCCTCTGTTCTTCATTAAGCTCCTCCAATCCATCCTAGATGCGAGCTCGAGTTCCGTCTAAACACGTCCACATTTGCAATTGACCTGAAATCTAGGACTCAAATTGCAAATGTTAAATAACACGTGTTTTGTTATCATCAAAACAAATGATCGTGGTACTCTAGCACCAACAGATAAATGCTAATTTATCATCATTCTTATGCATTAAAGAAAACCTAGGTCTTAGGATTTTGCTCTGTAGATAGGTTTTCGGGTTGCATTTAGGCATCAATTAGGTTACGCATGCATTGCATTTTTTATTGTGTTTTAATATGTTTGCTTGAGTGTTAGGGACAAACAAATTGATAGATCCTTAAAACCCTAGCACTCTTGAAGGCAACTGTTGAATGTGCGAGATGCTACGCTAACGTATTTGGTTTTGAAAAACCTGTCGTCGTAGTATAAAAGCAAATAACTCGTGTTCAACAAATAAAATTTATACCGGAATGGAAATCCCGGGTCGAACACAAGGAGGCGGACATTTGATTTAAAAAATTCGTGTTTGCTTTATTTGTCATGAAGTAATTCAATTGATTAAAACTATCTAACTATTTACAATAAATAGAAGAGAGAGAGAGTAAGAGAGAGAATATTACAAACAGAAATCAAAACGAGATGTAGAATGAACAGAGAATTCATCATTAAAGAGATTGTTTGTTTCACTAAACATTACAACTAGAAAGTAGAAAACAATTACACTAGAAAGCAGTAGATCTATTCTAGAAAGCAGTAAATCTACTCTAGAAAGCATGAAAAGAATGGAGAGAGAAATATCCTCCTCGACGGTTGCTTGGAGGATGAGCCTGATGGGACAATTCCTGGAAGAAGGAGGACAAAGCAGAAGAACAGGAATGGGGCAGCACGTCGTCGTCGTCGTAGGATCCGCTTCCGAAAGGGGGACGAAAAATTGACTTTATCTCACGAGAAGCATCCGGGGTGTGGGACAAGCTTCTCTTGAGCTTTGGAGAGGGAGAGAAGAGAAGGAAGGGATGAGAATTTCGCGTGGAGGGGGTCTCGCTTTATAGTTGCAAGGAGTGGGGGCAATTTGGTCATTACTACTTTAAAAAATTAATTTAGGACCTTTAGTGATGGATAAAATTGTCGCTAAAGGTCTGAACGTGGGCGTAGTGGGCGGTGCGCGCGCGCCTGCTCGCTTGCTGCGCGTGCAACGCACGCGCACGTCCGGCCATTCTCAGCCTTCCGATCGCGAGATCGGATGGCTTAGATCGCGCTACGCTCGCCTCCTCAGCACGCGTTCGATCGCGTGCAATGCCGCGTTACCGCCGCGCGTGCAATAGTGCGTCATCTTGATTGAGCGCACGCAGCCGTTGGATCGCGATCGTGCGGTCGATCGAAGGTGCACCTCCGCTCCAATTTCCGCGTGGCGAGGCTCGAATGCATGCCTGCGCTTCATGTTAGAGCGCTCAACCAACGCGCTGGGGGCGCGTTTGTGTCGAGCGCCTAACTTCAGTGCGGGTGCTTTGCAGCCGTTGGATCTTGATCCAACGATGGGGAAGGGCGGATGCGAGGGCTTCAGTGGGTGCGTGCGGACGATTGGGCGGTCGAGATGGCACCACGTGGCACCATCTTGGCCATCCATCTTCTGGATGATGTAGATGGTGCAACGGGTGTCGGATTGACTCAATTTTTGCGTCGTTAGGCTACAATCGTCGATCCAAATCCATCCGTGTGGTTGGATTTGTCGTTTGAAGTGCGGATTCACACCATCTTGGCCCTTGATTTTCTAGGGTTCCGTGGTCACTATCTGATGCTACAGATGTCTGAATAGGATGATCTTGGAGTCGTTGAACTCCAATCGTCGCCCTGATCACATCTGTACAGTTGGATTTTCGATCCGAGGCCCAGATAAAATGTTTGCCCTGTCCAAGAACATAAAAGGAGACAATTAACCTCCATTTTATTCATACTCTAAATGCAAGATAATGCATGTTATGTAATATTTATAGCATGCAATGCAATCCTATGCTTAAGAACATGCATAAATAGACATCTTAAGTAGTGTAAACGTATTTACATCAGCAACTGGTGAAGAGGAAGCTCAATTAAGCTAAGACTCAACAAATTCCAACTCATCATGGCTGGATACCAGCTCCTTTGGATTAGGGTTAGCTCCATTCAACTCCATGCAGCTCATCTTAGCTGAATGGTAGCTCAGGGTAGCTCATCTCAGCTCAACCCAACTCAACCCAACTTAAATCTAGCTCAACTTAGTTGAGTCTAGCTAATCTCAGCTCCCATCAGTTCACTGGGAGCTCTAGCTAGCTCAACTGAGTTGATAGGAGTCCATCTTAGCTTAGGCTCAACTCATCCCATCTCCACCCAGCTCATGCTAGTTGAACTCCATGCTAACTGAGCTACTACTTGTCAATTAGTAGCTTAGCTTGCTCTGGAGTTCTCATCAGAGGCAGTTCTAGCTCAACCTAGCTCTAGCTAGGTTGAGACCAGCTCAACTTAGCTCAACTACTCAAGCCTAGACACTAGCATAAGAACTAGATAGCTTAGTTAAGTAGTTGAGCTCCTCATGAAGCTACCTTAGCAGATTCAGCTCCAGTACAGTAGCCATCAGCTCTAAACATCCCTTCCTTAGCTTCTTCTTCCTGAAACCCTAGCTCCACCACCTCTACTCTACTAGCTAAGCTAGCTTAGCTAGCTTAGCTAAGCTCCCAACAAGCTCCACCTATATGGTTGTCCACTCCTTCCCCTTAACCCCAACTAAACCCTAACCTAACCCACTTAAATTGGCGCCAACCCACACCAACTACCACCTCATCACATCCCTTCATGTTGGTGCCAAAAACACCACATGCATCCCTTCATGTTGGCGCCAACACACACCTAAATCCTAGCCCTATACATCACCACCTAAAGTCATCCCTACCACCCATCTAACCCCTTCTAGAAAACCTGCCCTTGGAACCAACTTGAAGCATCCCTCCACCATCATAACCATCTCCTAACCAACCCTATTTGGTGCCAAAATTCCCTACCTACACCCCTACAAATTGGCGCCAACATCTACCCTAATCTCCACCTTACACCTACCCTCATAAGACCCATCACCACCATCCAATATTGGCGCCAACCCCTTAACCCATAAAACCCATCCTAACTCTCCTTAAGTTGGTGCCAAAAATCCACCTAACCAACATCTAAGTTGGTGCCAACTTACAACCACACATCCACCCTTCATCTACTTCATAATTTCATCCTAGCCTTCCATTCTCCAACCCAACCACCAACACCTTAACCCTCCTATGGTTGGTGCCATTAATGGTGCCTCTCCACCAACATAACTACCACCTACACAATCTCTCCCTTGGCGCCAAATAACCCTAGCCCTAGGATCATCTAACCACCCTCATAAGCCCATCCTAACCCTACACCTCATCTACACCTACACCCCCATCACCATTCCTATATAAACCCCCTACCACCAAGATTGAGGAGTACCTTTGGCTACATATTTTCTGCCTATACTTCCACCTACATAGACGGCCAAGAGAAGAAGAAGAAGAAGATTAAGGGGACACTCTGTCCCCTTGGTGCCTTCCCCTCTTCTCTTCTCTCTTGAGCCCACGCCAGCCAAGGGAAGAAGCCAGGCAAAGGAAGGAGACCTAGGGTATACGCCTACCCTAGGAGGAGGATTTGAGGGTGGTACACAACCACCCTTGGAGGAGAATTTAGAGGTGGTCCATGACACCTTTGGAGGAGTTTTTGAAGGTGAAGTTTCATCCACCTTTGAGGAGCCATTCAAGGAAGGAGAAGGAGGCCTTCTTTTCAAGCCAAAGAGCAGTTAGGCTTGGAGCAAGAAGACTCTCTTCTTCACTAGATTTTGTAAGAGGATTTGTGTTTTTAGCATTTCTGTATTTTTAATTCTAAGTAGAAGCATTCCTCTACTATTTTTGTAGAACACAAATTCTATCAAATCAAATTGCCTTCTTTTCAATTAATTCTTGTCGCATTTGTTTTTATCTTGTTCTAGCACTTTTTCACTCCCTCTCCCTAATTACTCTAGGCCTCTATGTGCCTAGAGTAAGCTTAGGGAGAGGTTATTCTTGTCACTCTAGGTTTAGTTCTTAGGTGTTAGTTCACCAATTTTTATGTGCGATTGCCTTGTTATTCAAAACCAAAAAAATCTCATATTCAAAAATAAAAAAGAAAGTTGATTTCCCATTTTTCAAGTGAGAGTAGAATTTTGCAAACATTGCCTCCTTGGACGACTATAGATACCACCACTATCTAGGATTAAAAATTTAAAAGCGTTTGCGAATTCGCATGTTATAACGATTTGAAAACCCTAATTACAAATCACACGTATTTTCGCATCAGTATTGTACATATTTCTTTAAAGATTTGTATAAGTTATTCTACCACCTTTAGTGTAATGGAATTTCTTTTGCAAGTTCAAGTGATGTTTCCTTTCTCTTCAGTGCAATAAAAGTTTAGTTAATCTTTGTTGCTTTGTAGCTTAATCTTTTTCAAAAAGCCAAAAAAAATTGCAAAACAAAAATGATAAAAATGCTTCTTCACTATTTAGTTGGAGATTATAAATACGATTCCCGCTTTCCTTTCGCAACTTCAAAAAGCCAAAAAGATATAAAAAAAAAGATGAAAAAAGTAGTTAGGTATTTTCTTGCTTTAGTATTACACAAAAACAAAAAAAAAAAGTAACCATAGTAGTTGAGCTTAGTTTGGATTTCACAAGAAAAGAAAAAAAATGAAAACAACAAAAATAACAAAAATATAATAAGGAACTTCACCAAGGCGTTCAAGGACTTGATTTTATTCATGCTTCCCCGTAGTTTGATTGACACTCCCTCAACTTAATCTCTCTTTAAGTTCCATAATAAAATTAAGATGCGAGTGTGTTAAGGGCAACATGATTACAACGATAGTTTTTCAACTTGCAACATTGCTAATTTAGCGTGGTCCTTTTAGGCCCTCTTAGCACGCTTGCCAAGTTCCCACATGGACAGGAACCTACCTAACAAAGGTATATATAGTAATCGTACGGTCCTTAAAAAATAACTAATAGTCATAATATAGACGTTGGTCAGTTATTAAAATAGAATCTGAAATTAAAAGGTAAAGTTTGCATAAGAAATTAATCGGATAAATGAATATCATTGAAATTTATTAAGCGACTAATTTTTTATTTTCGTGGATAACTAATTTTAGTTATCAACTTAAGTATTTTTGTAACTACTATAAGAACAGCTAGGTTTTTGATGTTTTTAATAACTAATAAACAAATGTTTAAAATGGATCAAATAAGCTTGTAGAATGTCAAGTATACTTAGAAATCATGAAGTAACATTATTTTTAGGAATGGTGATATGTTAAGTGCTTAATAAAGGTGAAAGTTGTATTATACATTTAAAATATTTAAATGCTTAGAAAACTTTTGATAATGAAATTGCTTAAACATTTTCTTTGTGCAAGTGAGGTTCTTTACAAAATATCTAGAAAAAAGAAAATCATGAGTTATCTTCATTCTTGAACCATGTTGAGTTATATTTGGCTTGTAACGATTCATCATGCTTTGCATAACTTCATGAATCACGTGCTTGATTATCCAATAACTATGCATCATCAATTTATTTGTATCAAAGAGATTTACAAATAAAAAATATGATACAATACAAAATAATATTTCTATGTTTTGTTAAACATCAAAATAGAATATGTAGTACTTTATACTAACAATAACCATTTGAGCGTGCCAGCTGTCATTGGTGGTCTCATTGCCTAAACATGCCGATCGTTGTTGCTGGTCTTATTACTTGACCCAGCTTATAGCCTTTGGCAATCTTGGCAGGCTATAGCTTGGTAGGTAGCTTCAGGCAACTTGATTTTTTATCTACCTGATTTAGTGAAATTGGTTGGGACTTCCCTAGTGGGTATTACTTGTTTATTTTTGTAGTCAGGTTTGTACCCAACTAAAGGCCATCTTGGGTTGATTATCAATCCTATTTAAGGTGCCTTTGTTATTTTGGGCTTAGTAGTCTTAGGGTTTAATTGGGGATTTTTCCTCCCTCATCAGTAGTAGAGAAAGGGATGGGGAAGAGAAGTGGAGGAAATGTAAGGGTTTGAATCTGAATAGCAAATCAAATCCTTATTTCATTGCTAATCAAATGAATGAAGGGGTTTAATGAGTTATTTTCTTTTTTTTTTCTTTCCCAACCATAGGCTTGAATTAAAGAGAGATGAGATAAGGGTTGTTTTGCAAGAACAAATTTAGAGGGACTGAGTTTAACATCAAATTTAGGGTGGAAGGGTATAAGAGAAAGTTGGATAGGGAGTATAAAACACCCCCATCCTTAAGCGGTAGATAAGACACCGATCTATTGATGGTAGCACTAGATTTCTTGTTAATTAGGGTTATTTAATGTCACAATTGTATCTGTAATATAGAGTGCAATCTAGACGGATGTCATTTTATTTATAAATAATATTTACTCATTTTATTCTAAGTTATTCACTAAGAGGCAGTTATTGATGTACATCATTATGTAAGATCCAAAATTAATCTTTTATTCCAAAAATACAATTATTATTAACAAATGAATGAATTAGAAACTATACACAAGAAATTAGTCTAAACTAATTATATACAAATTAACTTAAATGAATAAATGTTAGGAACCTATTTATTCAAGAAATGCTTAAAGAATATGTACAATTTAAAGGCATAAAAAATGGTTCTAATCTAAACTAGGTTATTTACACTTTATCTTTCTATATAAATAAGAATATATATGAGTATCTATTTATGTACAACTAGAATAGCTATATACAAGCTTATGTAAAAGGGATAAAAAAGGAAAAAGAGCTATGTACAAAATTGCCTCAAAAATCTATATAACAAAGGCAAAAAGAAATAAAGATAACCTAATTTATTCCTACTCTTCTCTTATTATTCTTCTTTTTACACTTAACTAAAGCACGCTTCACTCTTAACACTTAGCATGCAACCTCCTTTCTTCTTCAACACTTAGAAATTTTTCTACACTTAGCCCACAACGCACTTAACCAAAAATTTTGTTTAGGCTACCTTTAACCAACTCAATAGCCACTAGGGTCGGACAACAGTTACATAGGTAGCCCAATAATATCCACAAACCACCTGCAGGCTGCCCATATGGGCCTCGCCCTTAGTGGGTTGTGCTTAAATAACGCCCTAACCTATGGGCTTTACAGAATCTACATTGTAGGTCTCTCCCTCACACACACAGAATAAGTAAAGCACGCATGAGGCGCACATTGAGGGAGCCCATCCCCTCGCTCTCGAGCAATGGGGCTACAGGTGCAAATCATTAAACAACACTTTAGCGCTCCTAACGCCATTGATGTGGCACTAAAAAGAGTAGCACTCGACGATGTGTTAGCTTTGCTTTGTGTAGTGGATTAATTAAGGATTGAGGCAAACAATTAAGGGTTAATTAACTATGACAATTACTTAATTAACATGTATAACTACTTATTACATAATTTAGATTGATTTAATTACAGGTTCTAAGGTACATTTAAATAAGGTATTAAATAATTACAATATAAGGCTATTTAAGCTATATACAATATGTACATGATCTAATTGGGCTATAATTAAACTAATCTACATACTTAAATTTTAATTAAGAGTTTTAAGTTATTTAATTAGATTTATTTATGTATATACATGCTATATATATACATACATTATGCACAAATTATACACATAGCTTACTTATAGTTTATAAGCTTAATACTATACAATAGATATATAAGGTTATAAATAGGTTCAAATTAAGTTAAAATATAAATTATAAGAATACCGTATAACTTAGCTTATTAACTAATTAAATTACTAATTAACGTTAGGTTAAATTACTAATGTATATTTTTAACTTAGACTACTATACATATACACACACACACACACACACTAGTTAGATAGATTATTAATTTACATAATAAATACTCTACTTCTAATTTTAAGTTAGTTAGTTATAATTACTAATATACAAGCATAATTTACATATATACATAAGTTATGTACAACACATACATATAATTAGTTAAATAGTATAGGTTATAGTATTACACAATATAATTTAGATTATACTTAAGTTAAGAATAAGTTAGAATACACTATAAATTAGGAATACACTATAAATTAGTTTCATACTTAGCTTACTAATTTACAATAGATTAATTTAACTAATATATCTTATTAAATTAAGAATATATACATGTACTATTTACAACATATACATAGGTCTTTTTAGGATTTTTGGAAAATTTTCAAATTTTGTTTTGTGTTTTAAGAAAGGAAACTAAGAAGGAAAAAACTAAAGAAGATTAAACCAACACTCGTTTTGGATTTTTGTTTTTAGGTTTTTATTTCTAAACTAAGCAAAAAGTCCTAAACTTCTACAAGCATGTTCTCTATACTAATGACATCAAAACTTAAAACTAATCACACACACGCCTTCAAAACACTAATTACTCACTATGCATTTTATTTATTTATTTACACACATTTTGTATTTTTCACATTATTTATTGGAATAAAGCTGGAAAAAGGCTATTAAATGATTAGAAATTAAAGCCTTAAAAATCATCCAAAAATGCTGGAAAGAATGGATTAAGCATAATAAACTCCCAGACATTAAATATTATACAATCCAAACATATAAACATGGTTTAACAATGATTTTAGATTCAAAATGCATTTCAAATAGTTCATAGATATTGTAGCTGCTAGCAGAGACTTCTACTTTGGATTTACAAGCTCTTTACTTCAAATTAGAACCAATTAACAATATGTGAGTGCTTCTGATAACAAGTTCTAGTATTACACTTTCTCAGAAGGCTTAATGGAACTTAAAACAAGGTAAGGATCCTTTATTAACCCTCAGATTCAGCTTCACTCAGTTCTAAAAAACATTTGAGCAGCATGCTACTGTCCAAAGGTAGTTCTTCTCCCTTCCATGTGTTGTTGTGCTAAAGGAATTCATTTCAACAAATCCAAGATATAAAACTATGGAAAATCTCCTCTAGAAAAATCCATGTAAGCATGAAATGTCAACACTCATTTTAAATCTTCGATTAAAGCATCAAAAACCTCATCTAGAATATTCAACATGTCTACTACTATCTAAAAAAGATCCTTAGATCAAAGTTAAAGCTCGAAATGCTAAAACCATCATTCAATCATGCGTATAAATATGATAAATCCTCTTTAAACACTCTTCAAGCCTTAGAAATTAGATTAAGCCCTCAGGTCTACCTGATCAAACTAGGGCTTGAGATATGAAACCAAAAATTCCCAAATTAGACATAAATCGTTTGAAAACCTATTTGAATTGTTGCAATTAATCATTAAACAATCTGGGACTCTATGAAACACAAATCAAGACTCACTGAACCAAAGAAAACCCTAATGGATCCCCCTCTTTATGCTGTAGACAGCGTGAAAAAGGAAAGCAAATTAGGTATTAAAACCAACTGGAATTGAGTCCTAGACCTTCCACAAGATATCTCAAACATCATTCAATCTCCTAATAGAGAATTAAAACAATCTTAATGTATCAAGTTGTCAACCCAGGTGGGCATTTGATTTTGAGTTGCCATGATGATATGATCATCTAGGATCCTTTCACACCATTGATTGGTGTCTAGGTGTAAGGATCTGAAAAAATAAAAGGGGGGAGTTTCATGATTATTTTGAAAATTAAGTAAATCCAATCTTCATTTCCATGGTTGAAGGAGTTGAACTTCCCTTTTGAATTGGACCCTTACACAATGGTCATTTACAAAATTTGTTGAGGGGTTATTATTGAGAAACTCTTGGTGAGGACTTTTTAAATATATTTTTGGGTGGAAGGTTCCCCATGTAATTTCCCTATTTTTGTTTATCCCCTCCCCTTCCACGCAGAAGTCCTTTCTCTTTTTTCTTTTCTTACGTAGGAAGCCTCTCCTTGACCTCTTCATCATAGGGCACCTCCCCTCTCCCTCCCACTGTCGACTCCCCTTCACCTATACTCCCCTTAATTCCAATGTCGTGCCTCCTCCTCCTCTTGCTTGCTAGCCATTGCTACAACTGTTGCTGCTTGCGAGAGGAACAACTTGGGATGTCACTATTGCAATTAGGATTGCAGGAGGTGCGACTGGAGTATGGGTGGCGGTGGCCATGGCTGCTGCTATGGCCTGCTGCACGCCAGCGCGGGATGGGATCTCACTACCACTGAGAGGGAGGCCATGATAACCCCTTTTGTTGCTGCCACTGCTGCTTGAGATTTAGGG
Organism: Thalassia testudinum; assembly: GCA_037157565.1. Taxonomy (NCBI): domain Eukaryota; kingdom Viridiplantae; phylum Streptophyta; class Magnoliopsida; order Alismatales; family Hydrocharitaceae; genus Thalassia; species Thalassia testudinum. The sequence goes on along the minus strand of JAZHRO010000015.1, from coordinate 40,844,330 downwards.
GAAAGGCAGCACCTACTGCTACTCGTTTGGAGAAGGGCACGACTGTGGCTGGTGGTCGGAAGGACCCTAGTTGTTGATTGGGGTCATAGTAAACACCATGATATTTCTATATATATTTACATTAATTATGCCTAACTTATGCTAATATGAGGGTTAGTTAGGCTAGAATGCATTTAGTTAGGTCAGTTTGGTTATATAAGTGCATTTTGTAAATATTACATAAGTTTGGGTTTTTCTACAATTTTTCCCAACCTTATATTTGGTAGCTTGATGTCTTTTGTGTAATATGTGCAGGTATTAGGTTTGGAGCAATTTGGAACCCTATAGATGGAGATTCAAGATTGAGCTCATTTATGAAGAGGTCAACTTAATTTCCACATCTGGACCCTAACCTATTTAACCTTAGAGCTAACCTAATTAGGAACCCAATTTTTCCTAATCCTAGACCTGGCCACCTAGCTTAATTACCTACCTAATTTGGTTGACCAAGGGACTATTTGGAGACCTATTTACGGTTGGCTAAATTGTTACGAACGCGTGCCCTAGACGTCTTTTAAGACGTCTGGGAGGTGGCCCAGACGTCGGACCAGACGTCTGGGATCACATCCTGACGTCTGACCAGACGTCTGGGATCGTTTCTAGACGTCTGGAAATCAGTTATTTTCGACATGCGCGGGTCGTCTACGCGCCTGAGCGTGCAGACCCACATATTCGTTATTCCCTCTGCGGCTGCAGACGCCCTGCCGCGATTCTCTCTGCTCCTCGTGCGGCCTTAAAAGGCCACACGCACCCTCCCGTCGCCTCCACCCCTTTCCTCTTCTCCTTCCAGTGCGCGAGAGCGGGCGCGGGGTTGCTGTGGCGGCGACGGCTGCAGTGAGAGAGGAGGGGGTGCTGCGTGCGAGAGCGGCGCTCAGCCGTGAGGGCGAGCTCGCCGGGGCTGCCAGGGCCGGCCGGTGGGAAGCGCAGCGGGCGCGGAATGACGCGGGAGGCTTGCTGCGGCTCGAGCAGCAGGCGCACGAGGTGCGACGAGGCACGGCATCGCGAGCGGAGGGCAAGTCGCGCCCTGGTTTTGGAAAAATTTCCAGAATCAGACATCTGTGCTGATAGCCAGACGGCGGGGTCGACGTTTGGAAGACTGTCTAGACGTCTGAAAGGTGAGTTTTCCATCTTCTTCTTCCTTCCTGTCGACTGACCGTACTGAGGGAGAGAGATGGGTGTGCACAGGCTCGATGATTCGCCATCCAACGCGAATTAGACGTCTGGCTGTAGTACCAGACGGCGGGAGCGACCTCCAGACGTCCGAGGTGACCATCGGACGTCTGGGAGCTAGGCCAGATGTCCCCGCAGACTTCTGGACATCTGGGAAACCACGCTGAACAAGGTAATTCTCTGATCCACTTTTTAAGACGTCTGGAAGAAGTTCCAGACGTCTGATTTTACACAGTTTCATCGTTTTCGACCCGTTTAGGGCCCGTTCGGGTTCCGTTTTCCGCGATTCGAGTTGCGTTCTTTTCGAAATTAATTCCTCTACTCGTCTACAGTAGCTATACACTATTTTGAGACACTCCTTGTGTTTGATCCTTGTGATAGGACCCCGTTCCGTTGCAGTCTCGGGGGTTGTGAAGGCACGCGGGATTCCCGACCACGCCCCCATTACTCCCGTTGTACCTGGTAGAGTGGCTTTAAGTTATTAATAAAATCTGTTAAATTATGGAACCATAAATAGAACCTAGGACATTGCATGAATCCTAGGAATGAGAAATAGATGGAATGATAGCTCCTAGGTGTTGCATGAATCCTAGGGTTGGAAAACTAGATTGTATGATAGATCCTAGGATATGGCATGAATCCTAGGATGGGAAAACTAGTGGAATGTATAATACTGCAGTCTTGGAAAATGAAAAGAGATATAAAGCTGCCTGTAATTTGAATTAACAGCTGCCTGTTGTGAAATAATAACGTGGTTGAGAACATGGATTGTAAGAATGTGAAACTGGAAAGTGAAACCTGGATGTTTGAGTAAAAAGGATGGAACCCTACGGGGGAATTAGGAGTGGAACTCCTGGAAAGAGAAAGGAATGGAACTGAGATGTAGTTGTGTACTGTCTCTTGGGTACGTAGTACCAAGGGAAGTACCTGTACCTGTTTAGTGCAGAGTGGGGCCAGCCACCCCAGGGACCCGGGGTTAGGACCGGCCGCTCTGTACCGACTTGCTGGCCCTTGTGTACGTAGTACCAAGGAGAGCTACTAGTGTTAGGAGGGCACTAGCTACCCCACGGGCCCCGGGGTTCTGCTAGCCTCCTACACCGACTTGTTTAGGCCCACTGGGGCAAACCAGGGTAGTCAGGCGAGGGTGCGCGGACTGTGGAGGGGCAAGGCCCCGGTTTGGTTACTGTGGAGGGGTTGGACCCCTGTTACTGAGAGGGCTTTGCCCTGGATTGGTTCCGTGCTGTGCTTTGGGCGCACCCGTTAACGGAAACGACTGACCGCGTGCCAGTACGGGTTAGCTACCTGTGCGTTTATCGAGCGTGCCGTAGTCACCGTTACGTCTGTCAGTGACCTTGGGGTGGTTGACTGAGGGTAGGATCACCACGGGGGACTCTCTCGGCCAAAAGAGCACCACGTGCTACTTCTACTTTTTGGAAAAGACTGCAATCAAGATCGTTCCCATGAGGAACATTCGAGATCAAGAAAAAGATCTGAGGAATAAATGAAATAGTGAGACAATTGAAAGATGTGAATAAAGAAAGCAATGGAACATAACAGCTACTGTACACTCTACTGTTGTCTTTAGTTTAGTTGCCACTCTACTCAGTGTTTTGCTGACGTGTTACACTCGTTACCTTTTTCAGGACCAGGTGTTGAGCAGCCAGGGTCAGCGGCTGCAGAGGACGCTGGGCCGAGTAGGGTCCAGTAGAGTTACCACTGTCTCTTGCACCTCTTTTTGTTACGTTATAGTGAGTAGTTCTTGTTTCCGCTGTACTTTCTTTACCTGCAGTTCAAATTATATTATGAATGTTGTTCTACTGTTGTGGTGGTACATACTGTGGTAGTTTCTTTCCTTACTGCTGTACTTTCTTACTGTTAGTTATATTCATGCTGAATGTGGTTTATTTTACTACTCTTTTGGTTACTTCCTCGTTGGACGACTAGGTCTTGGGATTAGTTGAGTCGGTCCGGTTCTCGTGTCTCGTAGGGACTCGGGAACCGGGTCGTTACATAAATGGACCTATTTAAATCCAAAACCAAGAACCACCTTATCTTATCCTTTACTTAACCCTTAAGCAAAAATCCAAATCCTCCACCTTATCCTTAGCCCCCCCCCCTAGGTACATATAGAACCTTAATCATCTCTTCAAACACATCTTAGCCATCCATTGAATTCCAACAAAAAAAACCTATCTTCTACCTTAACTTTAGCTTATAACCCTTGATTTCTTATAACTTAATCTTAGCCCTACACATCATTAATCCTAGGCACATTAGTTGGACCAATAGGAATCCTCTCCTATCTCTATAAAAGAATAGCTACGCCACCCCTTCAGAATGAATTCCTCCTCCACCTTCTTCCACCACCGCCCATAGATTTGGAAAAACCTTAGTCGTCCCTTACGTCTTCCCTCTTCCACCAAGCATACTTCTACTAGTCACCCTCTTCTGCATCCACTCTGGCTCTGTCGACGGATCTTTCCACCATCGTGACTTCACCCTGGATCTTCTTCTCACTTTCTTTCTATTCTAGTTGTTTTAAGTAGATTAGCATCTAGTACTCTATTTGTGATGGTAACACCATCATCCTTCATATTTAGCTTAATTTGATTGAATTCTAAGGTCAAATTAACTTTATTAACCAACAAAAGGGTATAACTTAATAATGTGAAGAACTAGGAGAAATGGCATTCAACTTAGTTAATTCTACTATTTTACAGGGTAACACAAATGCAGATTAACTAAAGGGTAAACTTGTACTTAATTAAAGGTCAAATGATCTTAAATTCCCAATAAGTAGGCTTGCATTGACTGATTTACGATTTCTATTAAGACTGAAGGTTAAATCTGAAATAAAAACTTTAATTATAGCCTTACTTGAATTAACAAGGTTCTAATGAAAATAAATGTAAGCTAAACCTTCTAAAGATTATTAAAAAATATTCCATGGGGTTTGGAATAATCAATTTTATAGAAAGAACCTAGTTTGACTTAAAATAGGAACCAAGGTTAATATTTAATACATTTTGGGTTAAAATGTACATTAACTAAGCAAACTTCATTAAAACCCAAAATTGAAGTCACTAATGGATTCTTTGGGTCTAAATTAGGTTACCGTAAAAGGTTGAGATTATTTGGACCTCATATTCACCTACATTACAATTTGTCCCCTAACTTTCGAATTCCTTACGATTTGGTCCAGATTCCTTTCATTATGGTCTTTGGTTGACGTCAGCTGTCTTAAACCTTCAGAGCCTGCGAAGAAGCTCACAACCGCTTCTTCAGGGATATGATCTTGTTGACTCCTCGATCAAATCCCACAAAAATTGGTGGGATTGTTCCCGGATCTTCACTCGACAGATTAGGACACATGCCAGCCACTTTTTCCTTCTATGGAAGCTGTGAATCATGGCCTAAACCTTTGTTGAAGATCAACCAATTTAGCCATATCGAGGCGCAAATTGACCTCAATCACACATGCTGACCACCTATAAAGCTTTGCTACGCAACATTGATGATTTTTGTCGAAGTTCGATTGAGTTTCCTACCCTCCTTCTCTGCCTCTACCGTCATCCCCTCCTGCCCCAGCGGCCCTCTCTAACCTCCTCTTCCGTGCATGCTCTAATTAGAAGACTAGCACTATTGGCTTCCTTGCCTTCATTTGGTCTTCACCTACCAACGCAGGACTCTACGTCCTTTTCCTCACTGCTATTCTTCTTCCTCTAACCCTCTATTGTCTTCATGTTCGACAAGCCATCCCCATACATTCTTTGACCCTTTCATCCACTCTTAGGTATTGATTCTTCTCCCTTTCCCTCTATAGAGTAGTTTAGGTTAGTTGTAATTAGGAATTAGCCCCAATTTCCCTTAACCCCTTTTCTTCTTCATGTCTAACGAAGGTCTGGTAAGGACCTTCGCTTCACTTTGTTCATCATCTCCGCCCTCAACTACTCCACAATCATCGCTAAGCTCTAGTGAGCAAAAGCCCTCAAGAGATTGAGGCATTTTCTCACTAGAGCTACCTTGCTGGACTCCGTCGTGGCCCACCGTCTTCCTCAAGTCTGGGAAGCTGTGTCTGACCTCCCCAAGCCAAATTACCACCACCACTACCTTAGTTGAACCCCACGAAGGTTTTCGAGTATTTCATTTGGGCCTTAAGGTCGTATTTCTCCGTGCAAGTCTTCGCTGGCTCTGTCATCTTCTCCGACCACGATAGCCAATCTCCAGCCTTCAAGAACAGTCGAAGCTTCATGAGAAGCTTCCTTAGGTTACAGTGAAACTCTCAAGCCAATTACTTGGCTTTGAGATCTTCTCCAGCTCTCAGATAATTCAGCCACTGCTACCTTCTTCTCCAACTTTAGCAACCATCCACCATTCATCTCGAGCTCTGAAAACTTCACACATAGCTTCCTGGAGTTGATGTAGAGCTCTTGAGCTATTTAGCAGGATCTGGAGACACCCTAGAAGCTCCCTCGAATCTCTTCTCCAACAAGCTTTGTGACGAAGAAGAGAACAGGCTGGAAATGTTCTTAGGGACCTATCGCACCATCTATTAGTTTTGTAGGGGCCAATTTATAATTTTTCCTTGGACCAATAAGGATCTATTTATTATTATTATTTCTTTAAGGACTTTATTGAATATCTCATTCCAAACTTATTGAGTTTTTAATTATTTAATGCTTAATCATGCTAATAATTTTTTAGTAACATTAATTAGGCATTGAATGATTACATTTTCCTTCGATCCTTAACACTTAATCCCTCTAATCAATTTTACTTAATTTTGCCTACCTCTTTAGTCCCACCTCGGTGGGTGAAGGACTCTTGCTGCACCTTATAAGGGATTCTATCCCTTGTCTTTTCAACCTTAATATGGACAGCTCCCCTAAGCATATGTAAGCCAATTTATATGTATATTAATAGCCCAGAAATTGGGTGGCCCGCTAGGGCAAGCAAGAGAAAGAATCATGGCCCGTTTGGGTCCACTTGTAGTTTGGCTGGACTGTGACCTTAGTTGTGATAGACCCTTTTTTAGGTTAAAGAGAGAAGAAAGGGTGTGGGACTTAGAGAAAAGAGAGACGCGCGAGACTTAGAGAAAATTAAAGTAGAGGAGTTGGAGTGAAAGAAGAGAGGAGAGTACTAAGGCTAATTTTAGGTTGTTTAAAATAATTGCCCTCTGTAGTCCCACATCATGGGATTGTAGAGTTGAAGTGTGCTATATTAGGTGTTGAGCGACTGGTCTTATTAGCCTAAATAGGGTGGCTCCCCATAGGGCATATATATGGCCATAGAGCCATTATACATATATATTGAGATTGAGAGAGAGAGAGAGAAGCCTAGCAAGGGCAGCCCATTTTGGGCGTGGTTGGGCTTGAGGTGTAAGGCCACTTTTTGCTATGAAGGAAGAGAAGAGGAGAGACTTTGAAAAAGAGTGTGTGCTTGTAAGAAAGGAGAGAATTGGAAAAGAGATAAAAGTAATCTTCTTTTTGCTCTTTTAGTTTTGGCATTCGATCAGGTCTTTATTTTTTGAGTTTGACACATTTGTCTGCACTTACACCGACGGTCAGTAACCATTGGTATAGGTCAAAATGACCATCAGTGTAGGTATAAAGAGCTATCTGACCATCAAATGGGGTGTTGTCGTAAGAGGTGTTGCTGTAGCCTATATCGACAATAAAAATCGTTGATGTTGCACGTACAGCTACAGCGACGGTCACATTTCCAAAGTTGTCCAATTTTGGTGATAGTAGCAATAGCGACAACTTTATTCGTCGGTGTAGGATGAAAAATGTTAATAAAACTGTCACTGTAAGCAATAACTCCAATATTATTTAGAACATAATACTAATATGACTATTTGTCACTAGATCCGTCAGTGTAGATATGAAGATCTTGACTACCATATCCTATTCAATTTTACATTCCTACAATATCTTACATCATCATCAACAACAATGTTTACCTTTATTCAAGTAGGATTAAAGAAAAATATACAAGATATGACTTTTGAAATAACAAATTAAATTATTTATAAATCATAGATTCGTATCCAATAGAATAATTTTTTCATATAATTCTAAAAGGAAATTATGTCTACAAGCATTATAAATGACATGAGCCATAAGTATCCTTCGAACACGCTCTATACACTCGTAAATTGGTAGACAACATTCTAGCCTAAGGCTAGAAGGTACAAGTAGCTTCTATCCTAGAAGTTCATCAAAATGTAAGCCCTCCTTGGGTTTTCTTCCAATTGCTCCAATGGTTTATTGATTTCCAGGTACCTCAACTATGAGATCTTGAGTAGGTTGCAAAGGTTCTCGATCAGCTTGAGGTGATGCATAACTACCAATCATTAAACATGATGCATGTTATAGCCCTTGTAAAAAAAATGATGATATAATTTGCTTACATAAACACAAGTTGCATGACTATCATGACACATGAAAGAAATTTGCATAATGTAATTATTTATAATTCTGTTGCACTTCATGATTTCATCCTTGAACAACCTCCCATTTTTGTTTTGCAATAAAGAAATTCATGAATCATAAAGATTAAAAAATGAATGCTTTAACTTGGAACCAAAGAAAAGATGCACCAGCCATGAATTAAACCTGGATCTGTACCTTGGAAGGGTACTATTTTACCACTAGACCACTGGTGCTATTCATGTTACATGAACCTAAATTAATACAAACTACACTACAACAAAATCATAAAACGAAACCATTTCATAGATCATAGAAAGGAATATTTTTGGAAAAGATGAACATATAGTTATCCATTTGCATTGTAGAGCTACATCCCTTGTTTTATCATGCAACTGTACAACTATTTTTGCATATCTAACCACACAAGGAAATACACAGATAGGAAACTAAACCACTTGAAAAATGTCCTTGGATAGCACTGTACTATGATCAGTTCACCAGTAAGACCAATGACCTTTTTTTTTTAAATGAAGCCAAATGACTAAATTAGTGACCACCTAAGCCTTATCATCTAGCTATACCTAATGATCCTGATTGTACCAACAAGGCTTTGTTGAATAGCATGAACCATGCTTAAAATAGGTATTACAAGTATCCTCGATTTATAAAGTGGTGGGATACAACATGATTTCATACACTATATCTTTTGAACTGGGGGAAAGGATGGCTATCGTGGTCAGTAGCCATCAATTCCTACACTATAATCACATATTCTTTCTTCCATCGAAAACAAGACTAAATTTTTCTATATAGTAATGCATCCAACTCTTAGATATAAAAATTTAACTGACATGGTTGCCCTTTTGACAGATGAGTGATAAGGTCCACAGAGCAAATACATACTTAGAGAATCATAGCCTATAGAAATATTTTCTTCTTCTCAACATTTGACACTTATTACATGTTAGGCACATCTTTTTCATTGTAAGTGACTTTGTCTTCCATGTCCGTGTCCACCTATTTTTTTAGTGAAAGGATACAAAGAACCATAGGTTGTTAATTGTAGCCAACAGAATAAGCACCAAAAGCTTTAAGATGGAGATAAGCAAGTAGAATTTTAAGGAAAGAATGAATATGATACTACAACTAAAGAAACTAGACTTAACCTAAGAAAAGAAAATGTACTAGCACTATAATTAGAGAACAAATGTAGTTATAACTTCATCAACAATTTATAGTTGTACTAGCACTATGTAAAAAGTGGTCAAAGAATGCACACTATTTAAAATAAGTCATTTAGGCAAAATTGAATAAGAAAGCAAGCTTAAAAGGAAAGATATTCGAGGAAAACAAGTAAAGGAAAAAAGAGTAAGACAAATAAGTTACAACAAAGGATATCCTTATACCTACAATTTATTAAAAATGGTAAAAAGGCCACACATCAAACAAGCTACAAATGCAAATGAACAAGCACCAGGAACTTACAAATATAGGCACTACAAGAAAATAGAGAAAATAAATAAGTAGCAGGAACCATGCTTCTGATATTTCCAATGTCATTTGTGAAGCAGACATTGCTGCCTAGCATGTTTCTCTTGACAGCTAGTTTGCAGTAGATCAATTACTTGTAGAGAGCAAGTCTACAGTATCTTTATCATCTAATGCCCCTATTTTTTATGAACTGTCAGTATCTCTGCTAGACCTACAGGTAGAACAAGAGGATATTCATAATTGGATGAAAGAAAATGGGTTGTAGGAAACTCGTCTTTAGTAAAGACGAGTTTTGTAACGGTACTAGCCTTATGTAATCTAACCTCTAGGAGAAGATGGTACAATATTCATGTAACCATCCTATCCTAAGGTTCAGTTTGGGAATGAGCATGTAATCTAACCTTCGACAAAAGTGATGCATTTTCTTACAAATTTCCAAACTGTTCAAATAGTTTTGCTTCTAAATCCTATGTGAGATAGGCATATGGAAGAACAACAAACATGAATGGTTGGTAGCATATGTAATTTGAATCATGTACCTTATGGTTGGTGGTAGATAGATGATGAAGATTTTTCTCCATGGGAGTTGCTAGGTACACTTCTAGTATGAGGAACCTGTGAAGTAATAGATAATTACCAAGCACAGTCAAATTATATAATTACATTAAACAAAAGCTTCATGCCTTTTATACAAATCAAATAATGGAATACCTTTGCTTGTCCTGCCCCTACCTATTTGTACAAAACAAACATTCCCTAATGTCTTTTATACATTTTCATCCTACTAATGTAGAGAGATTACCCATGTAGTCAAAGAATGCTTACGTCCATAAGGATTCCTAGTGGTGAAACAACTTTGACCCACATGCAAATCACATGAAGTTCCTGTAACTACTAGTCTTAGTCTCCTTCAACAACAACTTGTAGACATTAATTAGTAGAATCAAAATACAACTACAGAAGAGGTACAAGGATTTCTACAAAAGTTGACCCAACACCTTTATCTCAACTTTTATCTCCAGTGCTACCTGCCAAAAAAAAAATAACAATAATAAGACTAGATTATTATTAATGAAATTTATCAACTCCATCCCACGTTTCATCAATTAGAAAAATTTCATATGCAAAAAAGTTGGATCAACACCTTGTCTTATAAGAGCTTCACCAGGCCAAACATCTTATTTACTTGTATTGTTACATATCTGCCTCCATTAATCATGATTGAACAAGATAAGCAGTTACAGGAGCAGGTCTTAACATGTAAGATTTTGGTTTAGTTGACATGTAATAAAATTTAAACAAATAAAAATAGAAGAAAAAGAACTAATATTCAATTGGATCTCTAAGTTTTACTAACTAGCTTGTAAGTTGCTGAAAATATGAAAGATGCAGTATCTCAGTATAGCCATCCAAAGCCAAAAGAATTTGAAGCACCTCACCATAATATAGAATAAACATGAAAATTATTGACAAATTGCATCCATGATGGGGCAACGATAACTACCATTACACCAAAAATTACATAAAACAGAATAGATTGCCCAATGGCTCTCGTTATCTTTCGACCTTCTATGTGAAATTTAGATTTGACACATCTTGTAAAAAGAGTCCAAATTGAAGCACAAATTTGTAAGGGCAGAAGAAGAAGGCTAAACAAAAATCCATGCAATGAAAAAGAACATGAAGCATCAGGTTTCAAAATGACCACGTATGGAATTTTCTAGCCAACTCTTCCATAAAGCCTCATTTTCTTACCTGGATAATAGTACTTATCTCACTTTTCTTTCCAAATCGAGCATAGTTAGATAGTAACTCAAATGAGATTGGATTAATCTGTTTAATAACTATATTGAATAAAAAATGAATCTTTTTTGTCATGGGCACTAACAACTAACAAAAACATGGGCAGAAAGATTGTTTGTCGAAGCAAAATTAGGTTTTAAAATAAAGCGTTGTAATATAGTTGAAATCGCTTTGAAAACAAATAGATTTTATTACTCGAAGTTTAAGTCCGAGGTTGAACACAGGGAGCAAATGGAATTCATGCACTAAGATCAATGAATGTAATTTGAACACATAATATTACTAAAAAATCTAATGAAACATATAGAGCATGAGTATATGGATATTAAGAATAAATGTAGCAAGAAATATAATGGAGGATTTGTGAAGAATTGGACGTATGATTTTGTAATCAGACGTCTTAAAAAATGATTCCTCTGATTTCTTTCTTTTGTGGCCTCTCCTTGCCTTGGCTTCTCCTTTCTTTTTTCTTTACCTTTGGCTTCTTCCTACCTTGGTTTCTCCTTTCTTCTCGTTCTCTTCTCTTCTCTATCTCTAGCTATTCTCTTTCTTCTTCTTTCTTTCTCTTCTTTTGATCTCATCCCTTAGTCTTTCTTTGCCTTCAGCTGCTTCTCCTTCTTCTTTCTCTTTCTTCTTCAGTGCTTCAGCCTCTGACTTCAGCTTCTTCCTCCTCAGCCTTGTCTTCTCCTTCCTTAGCTTCCTCTGCGGACTTCACCTTCTTCTTCCTTGGCTTCATCCCTTAGCTCCTTTTCCTTTCCCTGCAAGAGCAAAACCTACCCCTACCTGCGTGCACTCTCTTTCTCACCTTTCTCTCTTAGGTTCGCTCTCCCAGAGCCACCGTCTTGGGTAATCGGGTCGGGTACGTGCCTGGGACCAAGCCTGCTGGTGTGCGATGGTGGGCGAGGAGTGTAAGGTCAGGTAAATGGGTCATGCAAGGTTTGCGGAGGTCAGGTCACTGACGAGGCAGGTGAAGGTGAGTGGGACCTGACCCCGTGGTTATGAGGCGATAAGCCCTATGAAGTTTTGCAATTTATTTAGCTGAGGGCGATCAAGAGTTTTCGAGGTGGGACTATCTTCCCACCTCCCTTTGTGTGCATCTGCAGCAGGGAACTTTGCCTGATTGTAGCTGATGCTTCGACCTTCAGTGCCAATTGGTTGCCTGGAACTATGTGCGAGGGAAGTTTGCACAATCTAGGATTGTTGGCTTGGAGCAGGCAGACCTGGAGAGAGCTTACAAGTAAGCTTCTCGCTTGTGTCAATGGTGGTGAACCTTTTATACATGTTAACACGCAAACAGCCTCGCGGCCTCATTAGAAAGCTCAGGAGGCTTCGTCGAGACACGGTGAGTGTCCTACGGGGGTCGGCGTGGCGTGGGGCTGCCGGAGTGGGCATGTCTAGGGCACTGTGTGTGCGTGTGAGTGGGTGTGTCGGGGGCCCTTGTGGGTGAGTGATAGCATGTATGGAGTAAGGGTTTATGTTCTGTGAAGTGTTGCAGAGCTCATGGGGTGGTTGGCGAGGCGGATGGAGGTGCAGAGCGACGGGGACGCCTCGCTGGAGGTCTGGCCGGAGATGAAGAAGGTGATGGTGATTGATGCATCAAGGGGCGCTTTTGAGAGACAAAGGTAGGAAAAAGGAGTAGAAAGGAGAGAGGACTTAGCTGGGCGTAGAGAGATGAAGGGGGAGGCAGGGATGGTGGCCAGCTCGTATTGCTATCGCTGGAAATGAAGTGCTCAGTGGAGGGGAGGATAGCGACGATGAAGGAACTGCAGAGGCGTCAGCAGGTGTAGTGCGACGCGGACGAGTAGGACGAAGAGAAACCTGCCCCTGGTATTGTGGCTAGGTGACGAGGGAGAGAGAGGGAGGTCGCCGGAGCTTGTTGAGCCACTGGCCGGAGGAGGAAGAGACGAATTTGAGGGATTTTCCAACCAATTTCAAGCGTGGGAGATGCAGTGTGATTAAGGTATGCTTATATAGGCCTTGGAGGAAGGATTTATGCTTGGAAGCCAAGGTTCCAAGCACAACAAGCTCGCCGAAGATGGAAGCTAGAAAGGGACCCGAATGTCCCTTTCACATTCGCATGAGAGTTTGGGTACCAAACAGAGCCTCAAATTGTGTTCATACTGAAGGAGATTTCTCAGAGAATCTCCATTTCAATTTTGAAGGGGATTCTCTGAGAGAGGAGGGAGATCTTGCCCTCGAAATCTCGCCAGAGTAGGATTCCCTCCACTATAATTTCGGAGGGACCTAATTGCCAAGAACGAAGAGGAAGCTAGGGGGGTTTCTGTAGAGGTTTTCAAAAGATAGGGGTCGAAATGTAATTTACGTAATGGTGAAGTTGGGTTTTGGGTTTGACCACGTTTGATTGGGTAATTTACGTAAAAACCCAATTTTGGGCAAATGTTTGACTGAGACCCTAATTTAGGTCAAAATAGGTTTCAAGGGTCAAATTGAAGGTTATAAACCCTAAAGAATATTTTTACATGATTTTTAGAGGGTTTAGGTGAATTTTATCCTGACCAGAACCTTGTTAAATCATGTGGGTCGATTTTAGGGTTACAAGAAGTCATTTAATCCCCAGAATTCACATGAACCCCTTTTTGTCTGATTCAACCCACTTATTATCTTGTTAAGACCATTTGACCTGTGTTTAACTCATGAGAAAACTTGTTGTTGTACTGCAATGGTAAAATTACAGTTTTACCCCTTGTTTCTTTTCTCTCAGAATGGTTATTCATTGAGTTAGGCCCTCTAGTTGGTTATGTAGGAGCTTTTGTTCTCTTCTTTGGGTCAAAATGAGCTAGTTAGGGCTCATGATGGTGTTCCCATCATACCCCCACGCCTAGCTTTTGCTAGTCCCTTAACAAAATTTTAAGGTTTTAACCTCTGTTCTAGACCATGAGTTCCTTGATGTTCAGAGATTATGACGAGTGCTTTTTTTTATTTTTGATTAGGTTAGAATGCTGATAATAGGCCTAGATGTACTCAAGTACCAACCAAGATCCGGACCTGAACAGCTCTTGCCTTAGTCTGTCGCGAAGGTTTTTAAGGCCTACAGGAACTATCCTAAGGTTTGTCCGACTCTGCGGTTAAAGCACCCGTGCTTGTAACGTATTTTAGCCTTAGCTCAGTTTGCAGTGCGTCTATTGTAAGAGAGAGACAGAGGATTTTCTTTGTTTGGAGAGTTTTCTCTTTCTTTTCTTTTTATTTCTAGCTTCGGATTACGTTCTCAACATAGTCTGTGTCGAATTCCTCGTCCCCATCATCAATCCTCAAAGGGTCCCTGGCAATCGATGCTTCGTGGCAACACAGCCTATGGCAACCCATAGAACCCTGGCTTTCAAGATTTCAAGATAATCCCACCCATGGCGTTCTGTAGCTAAATCCAGACAGTAGCAATCGACATTTCATGATAATGCTGCCCATGGCATCTGAACCAGCATAGGGTGCTTACATGCCCTAGGTAGGATATGTAAATATCCTAGGAGACAAGCATCGAGGAGACGATATGTTATTGCGCATCTTCGAGGGAAATTTCCCCCCTCTCCGCATCGGAAACTCGTCCAAATCAACTTGTGTTGATCGACTGCTCTTAATCTAGGCGACTTTTTCAGAACACTTAAACGATTTTGCGTGATTTGATAATTATGCACACTAAACCAGACTGTGTGTGGATTGGGGTGCTCAGGTTACTGAGTCCCTTAAACCAGAGGTCAGTTAACGAGGCCGAATACTCCCTAAGCATTAAACCTAATACTTAAGCTTCGCATTTTCCCCGACCTCTTGAGGACTATCCAGATCTTAGTGGATACTTGAATTTTTAAGCCTAAGAGTCTAGCCCAAGAGGCCTAAGATCGGTGTTCCTACTAATCTCTTTTGTATCTTATTAGCACTTTTTTCTTTTCATTCTCTTTTTCTTGATATGGTCTAGAACTTAATTAATCCCTTAATTTCTTACTAATGACTATCTCTTCTTTTTTTCTTTTCATTTTGTGCTCCTATTTTGACATTTTCCACTTTCCCCTTTTTCTCATGATTTTGTATGGCCTCAAAAATTTTCTCTCCACTCAGAATTTTTTTTGTTCTTTTACAAGAATTTTCCATTTTTTTGGTGTTTTTGTGATATGTGATTTTTTTGTTGAAAACTTTCCTTGTGAGATGAGTTTTCATGGCATTTTGTACTTTCATACCCCCCCATGCCTACGATTTGCAATGTTCCTATTGTAAATTAGGTGGGTTTGAGTTCAGCTCAGATCATTCATTAGAAAAATTTTTGGGTGGGTAAACAGGTCGAGATGACTGTTGCGAACGATTTGAAAACTTGGGTATGGGTACCTGAGGTGGGGTCGTGTTACGACCCGATTCCCGAATCCCTATGAGACACGAGAATCGAACTGACTCGATTGATCCCATGACCTAGTCATCCAACGAGAAAGTAACCAAAAGAGCAGTAAAATAAACCACATTCATCATGCATGCAACTAATAGTAACAAAATTACAGCAGTAAAGAAAAGAACTACTACAGTATACACTACCACAATAGTAGAAATTTTAAACAGGTACATAAACATGATGCTTACAATAAAAGAGTACAATTGTAATAGAAAATACTCACTACAACGGAAGAAACGGTATAGTAGGTACAACATAAATAGAACTACTGGGCTCTACTAGGCCCAGTGCCCTCTACAGCCACAATCTCTGGCTGCTCAACACCTGGTCCTGAAAAGGTGACAAAGGTGACATGTCAACGAAAACGTTGAGTAGAGTGGCAACCAACTAGCTAAGAAAATAGTAAGGTGGACAAGTAGCTGTTATTTTTAATTTCTTTCTTTATTTTCTATTTACTCATTCTTGAAATATTTCTCAGATCTTTCTCTTGATCTAGAATGTTCCTCATGGGAACGATCTTGATTGCAGTCTTTTTCGAAAAGTAGAAGTAGCACGTGGTGCTCTCCTGGTCGGGAGAGTCCCCCTGGTGGTCCTACCCTCAGTCAACCTCCCCAAGGTCACTGACAGACGTAACGGTGACTATGGCATGCGTGATAAACGCACAGGTCGCTACCCCGCACTGGCACGCGGTAAGTCATTTCCGTTAACGGGCGTGCCCCAAAGCACAACACGGAACCAGTATAGGGCAGAGCCCTCTCAGTAATAGGGGTCTAGCCCCTCCATAGTAACGAAATAGGGGTCTTGCCCCTCCACAGTCCACGCACCCTCGCCTGACTACCCTGGTTTGCCCAGTGGGCCGAACAAGTCGGTGTAGGAAGGCTAGCAGAACCCCGGGGCCCGTGGGGTGGCTAGTGCTCTCCCTACACTAGTAGCTCTCCCCGGTACTATGTACGCGAGGGCCAAAAGTCGGTACAAAGTGGCCAGACCTAACCCCGGGTCCCTGGGGCGGCTAGCTCCACTCTACACTAAACAGGGGGGGCAGTCGCTCTCCTTGGTACTCCGTACTCAAGGGCCAGCTCACTTCCCCAATTCCATTCCATTCACCTCTCAGGAGCTCTACTCCTAATTCCCCGTAGGGTTCATGCTCATATTTCTTTAACTAAGCCAATTTAGGTTTCATCATTTCAGCTTTATTTTCATATAGCCCATGTTCTCAACAGTTAATATCCATTCATAAACAAGCAACTGTGATCCAATTATAGGCAATTGTCATTTTTCTTTCTACTTTTCCAAGACTACAATTCATATATTCACGACATTCATTTCGGTGTTTCTGTTTCTAGGATTCATGCCACACCCTAGGATCTATCATTCAATCTAGTTTTCCAGTCCTAGGATTCATGCCATACCCTAGGATCTCTCATTCAATCTAGTTTTCCAGTCCTAGGGTTCATGCCATACCTTAGAATCTATTAATTATCTCACAAGTGCATAAATGTTAATAAATAATTAAAGGGAGCCACTCTACCCGCAAAATCGGGAGTACTGGGGGCGTGATCGGCAGGTCCGCATGCCTCCACAACCCCTAGAGCCGCAATGGGATGAGGTCCTAACATAAGGATTAAACATAAGGAACTACTCAGAATAAAATAAAAGTACTTTAAATAAGTAGAGGGACTAATTTTGAGAATAACGAAATTTTAAACGCGGAAATCGGACTTCGAACGGACCCTAAATGGGTCAAAAATGACAACCCTGCCCCAAATCAGACGTCTGGAACACCTTCCAGACGTCTTAAACAATCGTTCAGATCATACCTCACTTCTGCGCTGTTCTTCAGACGTCCAGGATCCCGCTGAACTGTTTGGACCTAGTTCCAGACGTTCGACTGTCACTTCGGACGTCTGGAGACTCTCTCCGCCGTCTGCTGCTGTGCCCAGACGTCTGATCTGCGTGGGAGGGCATGTCCTTGCGCCTTCCCGAACGAACCCTGCATGCGTACGCAATCGATCTCAGCATGGCAAAGAAGCAGAACCTTCGGCAGAATGACCTGCATGAACGTACACGCGAAAGGAAGAGGAAAAGAAATATTGTACCTTTCAGACGTCTGGATCTCACTCCAGACGTCCCCCGCGCCGTCTGGAGGTAGGTCTAGACATCTGATTCTGGGAAAATTTCCTAGAATCAGGACCTCCTCACCCTCCGCCTGCTGCGCACGGCCGTGCCGCACCGCACTCGCCTGCTGCGCACGGCCGTGCCGCACCGCGCTCGCCTACTGCCTGAGCTGCAGCAGCACCGGGGCAACTTCCCCAGCATCGCTCTCTCGCTGCGCGCCTGCCGGCCGGCCCTGGCTACTCCTGCAAGCTCGCCCTCTCTTCCTCACGTGCTCCACCTCTTCTCCCTCTCGCTGCACTTCCTTCTCCCCGCGCGCACCCAGCAGCAGCTGTTGCCCTTGCTTTCTCACTCTCACGCTAACTGGAAGAAGAAGAAGGAGGAGACGGTGGAGTGGCGGTGAGGGAGAGGAGAGGGGGGAGGTATTTGAAGGCGCCGTGGGGAGAGAGAGAAAAAGAAAAAGAGAAAGCACCTGTAGGATGGGGAGGGAAGAGAGAGAGGAGAAAAGGGCGGCGGGTTCAGTCTACGTGCGCATGCATGCAGACTTGCAATCGTACACCGCAAAAATTAATTTCCAGACGTCTGGGAAGGCTTCTAGACGTCTGGATCAACTCTCAGATGTCTTAAAAGACGTTTGATGCCGTGGTCTTAACAACATAACAAACTCAAAGGAAGTTTCATCCCCGAAACTTGCGCTAACTAGAGTGCGAAAAAGAATGATATATAAATAACAAACTCAAAGAGGACCGAAGCCGGTCCGAAAAGACGTACCCTCAAAAAGCTCTGGGTACTACTCCCGCATCGCCGCCTCAGGCTCCTAGGTAGCCTCCTCATACCACTGGCTCCTCCACAAAACCTTCACCAGGGGTACTTGCTTCCGTCTCAGACTGCGGATGGCTCTGTTGAGAATCTGCACTGGCCGCTCGGGGTAGGTCAGGTCGTCACCCACCTCGACGCTCTTGTGACTCAGGACATGGCTGGGATCGGCGACGTACTTCCTGAGGCTGTACACATGGAACACGTCGTGCACACCAGAAAGCTGGGGAGGAAGGGCAAGCCTGTAAGCAACAGGTCCAACCTGCTCCAGGACCTCAAAGGATCCCACGAACCTTGGCGCAAGCTTCCCTCTCACCCCAAACCACTGCAAGCCCTTCATGGGCGAAACGCGAAGGAAGACGTGGTCCCCAACCTCAAACTGTACCTCTCTGCATTTTCGATCTGCAAAGCTCTTCTGTCTACTCTTGACAGTGCGAAGTCATCTGTGAATCTGCTCGACTACCTCTTGACTCTGCCGAATTAGCCTGGGGCCAACCTCCTACTTGGTCCCCCCTCAACCCAACTCAAGTGTGCCATACACCTCCATCCGTACAAAGCCTCGTAGGGTGCCATGCCGATGCTCGAGTGATAACTGTTATTATATGCAAACTCCACCAGGGGCAAGTGCTCCTCCCAAGAGCGCCTCCAGTCCAGTACACAAGCATGCAAAAGGTCCTCAAGTGTCTGTATCGTGCGCTCAGACTGTTCGTCCGTCTGGGGGTGGTATACTGTACTGAACCTCAACCGCGTCCCCAGGGCCTACTGAAACTCAGCCCAAAATTGGGATGTAAAGTGGGTATCTCGGTCGGATACAATCTCCTGCGGAACTTCGTGTAGACATACCACGTCGCGGATATACCTCTCTGCCAACTGTGCTGGTCCCAAGGTGACTTGGATCGGCAAGAAACGTGCCGTCTTTGTCAATCTGTCAACGATTACCTAGACTGCGTCGTGTCCTTGCTGGGTAACAGGTAAGCCCACCACCAAGTCCATGGTGATGCTCTCCCACTTCCACTCTGGCACTGGAAGTGGCTGTAATGGCCCTGCATGCCTCTGATGCTCGGCTTTCACCTGCTGGCACACTAAACACTACTGCACGAATTCACCCACATCCTGCTTCATTCCCCTCCACCAAAAGTCACATCTCAAATCATGGTACATCTTTGTGTTTCCGGGATGTATGGTGAATCTGGAATTGTGTGCCTCAGTCAGGAGCTCCCTCAACAACTCCTCGTCTCTGGGAACGCACAAACGTCCCCTCATGTGCAGCACCTGGTCTGTAAAAGAGAAGTCCCCAGGGTCTCCTGACAGTACTCTGTCACGTAACGACTGTAAGTAAGGGTTAGCCATCTGCCCTGTGATGATGCGGTCTATCAGCTCTGGCCTCGTCTGTCGTGTCACAGTCACTGCCCCACAGTGCCCCTATAACTCTAGGGGTCGCAAATTGCCCATCTCCTCCAAGAGGCTCCAACTCTGTGCCTGTAAGCTGGCCAAGTGGGCGGGTGCCTTCCAGCTCAAGGCGTCAGCCACTACGTTGGCCTTTCCCGGGTGGTAGGAAATGCTGCAGTCATAGTCCTTCAGGAGCTTCAACCAACGTCTCTGTCTCATGTTGAGCTCCTTCTGGTCAAACAAGTATCTGAGGCTCTTGTGATCTGTGAAAATCTCAAAGGTCTCACCGTATAAGTAGTGCCTCCAAGTCTTTAGCACGAAGATGACAGCTGCCAGCTCCAGGTCGTGGGTAGGGTAGCTATGCTCATGGGGCTTGCCACGAAGCGTATGTGACAACATGACCCCTCTGCATGAGCACACCCCCTAACCCCTGCAAAGAGGGCATCTGTGTACACAACAAACCCGCCACTACTTTTTGGGATGGTGAGCACGGGAGCCGAAGTCAGCCTCTCCTTCAGCTCCTGAAAACACGCCTCACAGGCGTATGTCCAAGAAAAGGGCACGTCCTTCTAGGTCAGCTGTGTCATAGGATGTGCAATCTGCGAGAAGCCCCTGATAAACCGCCTGTAGTAGCTTGTTAGTCACAAGAAACTGCGAATCTCAGTAACCGTACGCGGTCTCTCCCACCTGAGCACTGCCTCGACCTTGGCTGGGTCCACAGCCAAGCCATCCCCAGAGATCACATGACCTAGGAAGGTCACCTCCCTCAACCAGAACTCGCACTTGTTGTATTTGGCGTACAACCTACGTTGTCTCAGTGTGTCCAAAACCATCCGCAAGTACTGTCCATGCTGCGTCTGATCTCGAGAATAGATGAGCACATCATCAATGAATACCACCACGAACTGGTCCAAGTACGGTCTAAACACCCGGTTCATCAAATCCATGAAGGCAGCGGGGGCATTGGTCAGCCCAAACGGCATGACCAGAAACTCGTAGTGTCCGTACCGGGTGCGGAAAGCTATCTTGGAGACGTCTGCCTCCTTGATCCTCAGCTGGTGGTATCCAAACCTCAAGTTGATCTTGGAAAATACCGTGGCACCTCACAGCTGGTCAAACAAGTCATCAATCCTCGGCAGCAGATACCTGTTCTTGATGTGACCCTATTCAGCTGTCTGTAGTCCACACAAAGGCGTAGGGTACCATCCTTCTTCTTTACAAATAGTACCGGGGCTCCCCAGGGAGATGCACTGGGACTCACAAAGCCCTTCTCCAAAAGATCCTGCAACTGAGACTTGAGCTCTCGTAGCTCAAGTGGTGCCATCCTGTACGGTGCTGTGGAGATGGGGTTGGTCCCCGGTACCAGTGAGATCTCAAGCTCGATCTCACGCTCGGGCGGTAGTCTTGGCAGCTCATCTGGGAACACGTTGGGGTATTCTCTAACAACTGGAATACTCTGGAAATCTGCCACAGGGCTGGGCTCCGCCACCACACAAGCTAGGAAGCCCTCACACCCCTAGCTCAAAAGTCTTGCCGCTCGAAGTGCAGAAATGCACCTGAAGCCTTCGTCCACTGGCTGCCCATGGAACTCGAAAGAAGGCAACTCTAGTATGGAGAAGACGATCTTTCTCTCAAAGCAGTCCACCAAGGCGTGGTAAGTGGACAGCTAGTCCATCCCCAGAATTACGCCAAAGTCCTCCATCTGTATCATAATCAAGTCAGCGGGAAGGCTGTGTCCCCCAACACTGACCTCGCAACTTGTGTACACCTCCTCAGCTACAAACAACTGACCACTTGGACCTCTGATCACGAACGGATCCTCTAACAACATATAGTCCTGCCCCAAACTAACCGCAAAACTGGCTGCGACAAACTAGTGCGAATGTAAACAAGTCTGCCTGAAACTGAAACCATACCTGCCACCACTGATCCCGAAGCTTTGGCATCCCTGTGTGTCAGGGCTTAATACGCCCCTCAGCCCTAGGTGCAGACGAAGCAGCCACACTCTGCGTCGGACGGGTAGCTGCTGGCCGATACCCTCCCCATGACTGCTATCCTCCTCCTCGCGCCTGGAAACCGCGGCCTCCTACTTGCCCTCCAGTGCTTGGTGCAGGAAGCATCTGCTGACCTCCTGCCCTAGACGGGCAGTCCCTCCTGATGTGGCCCGGCTGGCCATGATGATAGCGTCGGTTTGACCGGGTTGAGTTATGTCGTTGTAGTGAAGCCGGTTGTCACCAACGTTTCATATAAAATTTTTTACTCGGAAAAATAAAAGAGTTCCCGAGGTCGAACTCAGGGAGCAAGTTGTATTCTAGAGATATACAAGTTCTATTACAAAAATAAAGAGAGAGAGAGAGAGATGAAAATTTGGCTTCTTCTTCTTTTCTTCTTTCTTCCTCTTTGTCTTTGGTTCTTCCTGTTCTTCTTCTTCTTCTTCTTCTTCTTCTGCTTTCTTCAGATCTTCCCCTCGTGCTCTTCTTCTTCTGTTCTCCCTTGTTTCCTTTCTTTCTTTTTCGTCAGATCATCTTCTTCTTTTCTTGCTTCTTGCTTCTCTTCATTCCTTCTTCTTCTTTGTCTTCACCTGCCTTGACTTCTCTTTTTCTTCTTTCGCGATGGCCGTTGCTCTTCCTTCTTCTTCAGCGGGTCTTCTTCTTCTTTGGCTGCTGACCTTCCGTCGTCTGCCCCGGTGCTGAGACGACTTAACAATGCCTTCGCTACAGTGCAGCAGCTCCTTCTTCTTCAGCGGGTCTGCTTCTTCTTCTTTGGCCTGCACACTTCAGAGTTTATTTGTCAAGGCAAAAACCTACTCTACCCCCCTCCCCCGCGTATCTCTCTCTCTGAAATCACTCTTCGGAAGCTCTCCCAGAGCGCTACCGGGTAATCGGGTTCGGGTCAGGCCCGGGTCCAGGCCCACCGGCGTGCGTGGTGGGCGAGGAGTGCAGGTCAGTCTAATCGGGTCGGGCCAGGTCCGCGGAGCGTGGTCACGGACGAGGCCGAGTCGGGTCGGGTCGGGTGAGAGGGACCTCACCCCGTGGTAACTGAGGCAAACAGATGGTGGCAGTTTTGCAATTTATGCATCCGCGCGCCTTTGAGAGATTCCGAGGTGGGACTAAATGTCCCACCCCAATTCTCTTACGCCTGCAGCAGGGATGGTGCTCCCAATTGCATCGGCTGTTGAGGCGTACAGCTCCAATCGAGGGCCAGGGTGTGTGCGTGAGACTCTTCCGCGCTGGCCGTGGCTATTCAATCTGGGATATCTCGGCTTGGAGCAACCTCGAGCAGGCTTCGAGCTTCCTCGCCAATGGCGGTCAAGGCCTGGAACCTGAAACCAATGGCACGGCCTCTCGGCCAAATCAGACAGGTGGGGGACCTTCGCCGTGGCACGGCGAAGGTGGTCAGGGGGTCTGCAGGGGGCGAGATGGAGCTGTTAGGTCGTCCTAGGTCAGACTGTGAGCGAGGGAGTGGGTGTGTTCGGTGGGTCTGCAGAGGGTGTTTGGTGGGAAGTGGAGGGGCGGAAGAGGATCAGGGTGAGGAGGCGGAGGTTCTGCGGTAGTCGGCGAGCCGTGTGGGTCGCTGAGGTGATGGGAGCGGCTCGCCGGAGGGTGGTCGGAGGCGGAGAGGATGAGGGTGAACAGGGTCGGTAGAGGGCTTAATTGACTAAATCGAAAGCGGGGAAAGAAAGAGGAGGAGAAGGGGAGTAAGTCTAACTTAACTGCAGGGACGAAGGGGGAGGAACAGGGCGACAGTCGTATCGACTGTCGCCGGAGAAGACGGTGCCCAGTGGGGGAAGGACGGCGGTGACGACGGGGCAGAGGCAGCGCGCGCCGGTATTGCGCGACGCGGAAAGAGCAGGGGAAGAAATCTCTGCTGCTGGTATTGCGGCAGAGCGAAGAGGAGGAGGAGGAAGAACCGCCGGAGCTGGTGGGCGTCTGCCGGAGTGAGAAGAGAGGAAAATTGGGGGTTTTCTCCGTCAGATCCAGGCTGCTTTCGTCGGTGGAGCGGCGGGGGGTATTTATAGGGTTGAAGCAGGGAGGAAGGCGGAGGGAGACGACGTGTCTCCCTCGCCGGAGAATGGTCGGAATTCGAACCCATACCGTCCGTGCGTTCGCACGGCCGGTATGGGGGGGCTGCAATGACCATGGGGGTGCTCCTGCGACGGCTGACGACGCAGGGCACCCCCGGTACACATGCCAGGTCCTCCACCTTACCCTGCGCGGCGCCATGCTCCGCGCAAGGTCGCCGGAGCATGGTGCTGGCAGGGTTTTGCAGGAGGGACCTGTTTGCAAAGAACGAAGGAGAGTTAGGGGCCTAAATGCGAGGGTTCAAAAGTTGAGGGCCAAAGAGTAAATATATGAGGACCAAAGTGTAAAGTCGGTCAAGGAGGTTTCTTCTTAGGCTCAAGTTTTTATACATGACTAATTAGAACCTAAGGAATCTGATGGTAAATTTCATTTTCATATTAAACCTTGTTTGACCGGTCAATTTGCGTAAAGACCCAAATTAAGTTATTAATTGGGCATGGTTCTCAATGTAGGTCAAAATGGGTTCTAAAGGCCAAATTGAAGGTTCTAAACCCTAGAGATTATTTTTCTATGAATTTTAGAGGGTTTATTCTATTTTTACTTTGCCTCGAACCTTGTGAATTGAAGTGGGTTGTTTTAGGGTTACAGATTATCATTTGGTTTCTTGGAAGTGCTGTAGCCCTTGCTAGATCATCTCATCCCACTTTTATTCTTATTAAGCTGTTTTGACCTGTGTTTGGGCCCTGAATTACCCTGTATGCAGATTATACTGGTAAAATTGCACTTTTACCCCTTATGACTGGTTTTCTTCTCAAACTCAGAATTCTCTGAGTTAAGCCTTTCCTTGAGATATGTAGGAGCTTTTATCCTTTGTATTGGGTCAAAATGAGCTAGTTATGGCTCATGATGAGGTTCTCATCATACCCCCATGCCTAGCTTTTGCTAGTCCCTTAGCAAAAAACTTAAGGTTTCAACCCTTGTTCTAGACCATGAAGTTTTCAATGTTTTTAGATAAGTGCCTTTTTATTTGAGCATAGATTAGGTTAGAATGCTGACCATAGGCCTAAAAGATACTCTAGTACCAATCAAGATCCAAATCTGTCTAGCCTTAGCCTCAGTCTTTTAGCAAAGGTTTTTAAGGCCCGCAAGAACTAACCTAAGGTTTATTGGACTTCGTGGTTAAAGCACCCGTGCTTGAAATGATTTTAGCCCTGGCCCAGTTCGCAGTGCGTTTTGTAAGAGAGAGATAGAAAGTTTTTTTTCTGTTTGGAGAGTTTTCTCTCTCTTTTTCTTTTTAGTTCTAGCCTAGGATTGGCTTTTCAACACGGTCTGTATCAGATTCCTTGCTCCCATCATCAATCCTCAAGGGTTCCTGGCGATCGATGCTTCGAGATAGCACCGCCCATGGCAACCCCCGGAACCCTGGCTATTGAGATTTCGAGATAATCCCATCCATGGTATTCCGTGGCCGAATCCAGACCCTGGCAATTGACACTTCGAGATAATGCCATCCATGGAATCTGAACCAGCAGAGTGCTTACATGCCCCCCGTAGGATATGTAAATATCCTAAGAGACAAGCACCGAGGAGATGATATTTTGTTTCGCATCTTCGAGGGGATTTCCCGCCTCTCCGCGCTGGGAACTCGTCCAAATCAACTTGTGTTGATCGGCCATTCCTATTCTAGGTGTTCTTTTCAGATTTTTGCGACGCTTCTGCGTGATTCTGATTTTTACGCTTACTGAACCAGGCTGTGTGTGAGATTAGGGTGCTTAGGTTACTGAGTCCCGTAAACCAAAAATTAGTTAACGAGGCCGAATACTTCCTAAGCCTTAGACCTAATACTTCAGCTTTTCATTTTCCTCAACCTCTTGAGGAGTGTCCAGATCTTAATGAGTACTAAGAGTCTATTCAAGAATGCCTAAGGTTTGCATTCTTACTAATCTCATTGTGCACTTTTCAGTTATTTTCTTGAATGAGGTCTAGAACTTAGGTTAATTCCTTAGTTCCTCACTAATGACTATCAACTTTTCTTATAATTTTGTGCTCCTTTTTCATTTTGTTTCTTTTCTCCTTCACAAAATTTTCCTTCTCCTCTTTTCCTCTTATTCTTTTTCGAAAATTTTTTAATTTTTATGGTATTTTTGGCATATGTGAATTTTTTTTGTTTGAAACCTTTTCTTACGAGTTTTTGCACTTTCATACCCCCCCATGCCTAAGATTTGCAATGTCCTCATTGTAACCTAGGGGTTTTTATTCAACTAAGTTCATACATTAGGATAGCTGTTTTGATGAGTGAATGGGTCGGGGTGACTGTTGCGGACGATTTCTAATCTCAGATGCAAGCACCTGAGGTGGAGTCGGCTGTCCTAAAGTGTGAACTTCAAGTGCAAAAAGCTGTCAGAACACGTTTCAGGTTTTCAAAGAGAATGACGGGCTGCCTCCCGTTGAGCGCTAAATTTGATGCCTTCAGCCAAGCGGGAAATGCGATGGAGAGGGGATGGTCAAATCAGCGGAGTTTTGTAAGACAAGCACCTTGATTAAGAGCCTGGTTGGTCCAACCAGGTGCTTGTTCAGATCAACAGGCTGATGATGCAGCCCAAACCCAATCAATCTGGTGGGTTGATAAATGTGGATAAAAAGGTGTGGAGCCCACCAGAAATTATGAAGCTCAGATGGATGTGGAAGTGTAAACGCAGGGTTTGGCTGTGCCGAATCAGCCTGGTCAGAGTAGGGACCCGTAGGATAATCAGTGGTTGATGCAGGAACCCTACAGGGGTGATCAGAGAATGATAGAGCATGGTATGTAGTCTGATCAATGTTCGAAACCCGATGTGGAAATGCAATCGGCTCGGTGAGAGGTGAATCAGCATAGAAATTGAGTCCGGTTGCGGGTCGGGGTTTGGAAGAGGTTTTGATCCGTTCTGTGTGTGCGGATGAGGTGGCCATTGTGTACGAGGGCTCTTCTAGAAACAGATGATAGGTGATTTTCTGTAGAGAGTCCTCTGGGTAACTATCAAATGCCGGAAGAGTGTTTGTAGGACGAAAGAAATCGGATTCGAGAAAAAATTTGGATTCTGGGTTGCAATCACTCTTGGCATTTTCTGTTTTTGGTTCCTGAGGATCGAAAAGGAATGATTCTGTGTTATCGGTGATCTCGGGAATCAGGACCTCAGAGTCAGAGTCAGAGTCAGAATCATGTGAACTGAGGTCGTAGATAGGCCTGGCACGTTCAGGAAGGGGAATCTCTCCGCAATTATAGTCAGATCTGAAATTGTCGGAGAGTTGGCGAAAATGATCATGAATTCCACCACAGCAGAAATCATCAGATGTGGAATCAGCAGCCTGATTGGGTTCTAGCCTATATATCACTTCTGGGCTCAAAAAGATGTTCTGTTCAAGCTCTAAGCTGGTAGGATAGACCCTATTAAAACCTTGCTCATCCAACTCCTCAGTTTCTGTATCATAAATTGGCATGTTTTCTGAGAAATCGATCAGATTTCCTGAGGATGTTGGAGAGGGATACTCATTAAATAGAGGCCCGGAATCATATCCTGTAAAAATTTGATCTTCCTCATAAAGGGCCTCATAATCTTCCCAATAAGTTTCAGATCTAGGTTCTAGGCTTAGGATGTGGGTAGAATTATTAGAACCTAAGTCTGAATAACCTTCGAGGGTTACCTTATCAAAACAAGGGGCGGAATTTATACCCTCCAGAGGTTCAATTCTAATCTTGTTATTGCAGGAGTCTTGGAGTTCTAAGCTTGGTGATTTATGGCCTAGGGTTGGCTCAGCATTGTGTTCTCCTGCAATATCCCAACCTAATTCAACATTGTCTTCTATCTGGGTTGGGATTTTACAACCACTTTGTGCCTCAATCCCGAGATCTGGGAAACTGAATTGTTCCTTAATACTGTTCCAAGATGGTTCATCCTCTGTTTCTGGTTTATACGGGTATTTCTGGTTGATAATTTGTTCTACTGATTTCATCATTTCTACCCGTTTTATAAGGGCATCTTGGTGTTGTTCCCAAAGTACAGGATTTGTCAAGCATTGAAGGTATTCAGATTGGTGTAATTTTTCCATCTCAATGTATCCTGTCATGAGCATATCTCGGGTTGATCCTTTTGAAATTCCAGTTAATAGAATTTGGGCACAGTTTATGATGAAGGATGTGGTTGTTGGGACATCAACCTGAATATCTCCTATTGAGGTTTTTTCTTCTTTTTCATAGAATCTTATGGCATCCTTGATCATTTTATCTTTCATAGATCTCCGATATTCAGGTTTCTTGAATGGTAGTCTTGCTAGGTAATTAGGCTGCATAATTGGATCTGGTGGTGGAATCAAAGTTTGAATCAAGATGGAAGAAGGGGATTTTGTTCAGAATCAGAGGAAAGAGGGGCTATGTGAATGATTTCTGCAAAAACAAAGGAGCCGAGGCTTAGCCTCGGGAAGAGTGAATTTCTATAGGAGGTTTCAAGGACCTCCTGAAAAATACTGAAGGGCTGGATGAGATAAGCAGGTGCTGGACCCAATCAAGACACCCAAAAATTGTTGGGTGACTATAGAGGTTCGGGGCAGATGGACCCCTTGATCAGAAAGATCGTCCACCTGAGAATTACCTGGGCAGCCAGAGAGGGAGAGTCCCGCGAAGACCCCTACACGGTAGAGCGTCCCCACGGGTTACAGGGTTTCCCCCACCCGACCTCTCTTGTCACTGCGGTTCCAGGTAGACCAGAATGGGGATCTTGACCTCTTAAGTCTACCAATTTTAAGATCAGGGTGCTTAAGGTTTTCACTTGAACTTTAGTCTTTTAAGTGCAAGGAGTGACCTAATTTAAGGTTGGTTGACCCAAGGGGTCAACTTTACCTCTTGTTTTCTTTGAGAGCTTTTAGGTCCTGTCTTTTAGGGTTCAAGTGTTTAGAGAGAGCCAATTGTTTTAGATTTTCTTTGAATAGGTATTTTCAGACAAGGGCTTGGGCACACTTCATTTGGTTTTCTCAATTCTTGCTTAAGGAGTGTGTCTCTAAATCCCTAGTGTTGGATCTTAGGTTGGCTCTACTTGGTCCAGTTAATTCTTTGTTGGGTAATTAGGGCTCAAGCAAGAATGTGGTAGCCCTTAAATACCCTTAATAGTGTGCAGAAATAATGAGTTGAAAACATGCAACTTTTATGGTTACTAAATATGGAAGACAGGTTAGCCCTATGTTGCTTGTTCTTTTCTTTTCTTCCTCTTTAGAGCTTAGGGGTTAATAGTGAGAGGAAAAATTTACCTGTCTTTGGTGTGGTTGCTTGTCTTCTTGAGTTCCTGTAGCTGCACAAAAGAGAGGAGATTATCAGAAATAATAAAAGAATACAGGAATGTTTACCTCTAGAATAGCCGTTGCTCCCCGGCAACGGCGCCAAAATGATGATAGCGTCGGTTTGACCGGGTTGAGTTATGTCGTTGTAGTGAAGCCGGTTGTCACCAACGTTTCATATAAAATTTTTTACTCGGAAAAATAAAAGAGTTCCCGAGGTCGAACTCAGGGAGCAAGTTGTATTCTAGAGATATACAAGTTCTATTACAAAAATAAAGAGAGAGAGAGAGAGAGATGAAAATTTGGCTTCTTCTTCTTTTCTTCTTTCTTCCTCTTTGTCTTTGGTTCTTCCTGTTCTTCTTCTTCTTCTTCTTCTTCTTCTTCTGCTTTCTTCAGATCTTCCCCTCGTGCTCTTCTTCTTCTGTTCTCCCTTGTTTCCTTTCTTTCTTTTTCGTCAGATCATCTTCTTCTTTTCTTGCTTCTTGCTTCTCTTCATTCCTTCTTCTTCTTTGTCTTCACCTGCCTTGACTTCTCTTTTTCTTCTTTCGCGATGGCCGTTGCTCTTCCTTCTTCTTCAGCGGGTCTTCTTCTTCTTTGGCTGCTGACCTTCCGTCGTCTGCCCCGGTGCTGAGACGACTTAACAATGCCTTCGCTACAGTGCAGCAGCTCCTTCTTCTTTAGCGGGTCTGCTTCTTCTTCTTTGGCCTGCACACTTCAGAGTTTATTTGTCAAGGCAAAAACCTACTCTACCCCCCTCCCCCGCGTATCTCTCTCTCTGAAATCACTCTTCGGAAGCTCTCCCAGAGCGCTACCGGGTAATCGGGTTCGGGTCAGGCCCGGGTCCAGGCCCACCGGCGTGCGTGGTGGGCGAGGAGTGCAGGTCAGTCTAATCGGGTCGGGCCAGGTCCGCGGAGCGTGGTCACGGACGAGGCCGAGTCGGGTCGGGTCGGGTGAGAGGGACCTCACCCCGTGGTAACTGAGGCAAACAGATGGTGGCAGTTTTGCAATTTATGCATCCGCGCGCCTTTGAGAGATTCCGAGGTGGGACTAAATGTCCCACCCCAATTCTCTTACGCCTGCAGCAGGGATGGTGCTCCCAATTGCATCGGCTGTTGAGGCGTACAGCTCCAATCGAGGGCCAGGGTGTGTGCGTGAGACTCTTCCGCGCTGGCCGTGGCTATTCAATCTGGGATATCTCGGCTTGGAGCAACCTCGAGCAGGCTTCGAGCTTCCTCGCCAATGGCGGTCAAGGCCTGGAACCTGAAACCAATGGCACGGCCTCTCGGCCAAATCAGACAGGTGGGGGACCTTCGCCGTGGCACGGCGAAGGTGGTCAGGGGGTCTGCAGGGGGCGAGATGGAGCTGTTAGGTCGTCCTAGGTCAGACTGTGAGCGAGGGAGTGGGTGTGTTCGGTGGGTCTGCAGAGGGTGTTTGGTGGGAAGTGGAGGGGCGGAAGAGGATCAGGGTGAGGAGGCGGAGGTTCTGCGGTAGTCGGCGAGCCGTGTGGGTCGCTGAGGTGATGGGAGCGGCTCGCCGGAGGGTGGTCGGAGGCGGAGAGGATGAGGGTGAACAGGGTCGGTAGAGGGCTTAATTGACTAAATCGAAAGCGGGGAAAGAAAGAGGAGGAGAAGGGGAGTAAGTCTAACTTAACTGCAGGGACGAAGGGGGAGGAACAGGGCGACAGTCGTATCGACTGTCGCCGGAGAAGACGGTGCCCAGTGGGGGAAGGACGGCGGTGACGACGGGGCAGAGGCAGCGCGCGCCGGTATTGCGCGACGCGGAAAGAGCAGGGGAAGAAATCTCTGCTGCTGGTATTGCGGCAGAGCGAAGAGGAGGAGGAGGAAGAACCGCCGGAGCTGGTGGGCGTCTGCCGGAGTGAGAAGAGAGGAAAATTGGGGGTTTTCTCCGTCAGATCCAGGCTGCTTTCGTCGGTGGAGCGGCGGGGGGTATTTATAGGGTTGAAGCAGGGAGGAAGGCGGAGGGAGACGACGTGTCTCCCTCGCCGGAGAATGGTCGGAATTCGAACCCATACCGTCCGTGCGTTCGCACGGCCGGTATGGGGGGGCTGCAATGACCATGGGGGTGCTCCTGCGACGGCTGACGACGCAGGGCACCCCCGGTACACATGCCAGGTCCTCCACCTTACCCTGCGCGGCGCCATGCTCCGCGCAAGGTCGCCGGAGCATGGTGCTGGCAGGGTTTTGCAGGAGGGACCTGTTTGCAAAGAACGAAGGAGAGTTAGGGGCCTAAATGCGAGGGTTCAAAAGTTGAGGGCCAAAGAGTAAATATATGAGGACCAAAGTGTAAAGTCGGTCAAGGAGGTTTCTTCTTAGGCTCAAGTTTTTATACATGACTAATTAGAACCTAAGGAATCTGATGGTAAATTTCATTTTCATATTAAACCTTGTTTGACCGGTCAATTTGCGTAAAGACCCAAATTAAGTTATTAATTGGGCATGGTTCTCAATGTAGG
This sequence comes from Thalassia testudinum, assembly GCA_037157565.1. Taxonomy (NCBI): domain Eukaryota; kingdom Viridiplantae; phylum Streptophyta; class Magnoliopsida; order Alismatales; family Hydrocharitaceae; genus Thalassia; species Thalassia testudinum. Next base: position 40,812,887 of record JAZHRO010000015.1, on the reverse strand, counting down.
TCAAAATGGGTTCTAAAGGCCAAATTGAAGGTTCTAAACCCTAGAGATTATTTTTCTATGAATTTTAGAGGGTTTATTCTATTTTTACTTTTCCTCGAACCTTGTGAATTGAAGTGGGTTGTTTTAGGGTTACAGATTATCATTTGGTTTCTTGGAAGTGCTGTAGCCCTTGCTAGATCATCTCATCCCACTTTTATTCTTATTAAGCTGTTTTGACCTGTGTTTGGGCCCTGAATTACCCTGTATGCAGATTATACTGGTAAAATTGCACTTTTACCCCTTATGACTGGTTTTCTTCTCAAACTCAGAATTCTCTGAGTTAAGCCTTTCCTTGAGATATGTAGGAGCTTTTATCCTTTGTATTGGGTCAAAATGAGCTAGTTATGGCTCATGATGAGGTTCTCATCAGGCCACACTGGTAGCAAAGGGGAACTCGACTCCCACCCTCAGTGGGTCCCTACTGGGCGGCGGTCCGGTGCTAGCAGCTGGCCCCTGTTGGGGGCCCCTAAAATCCATTGATGGCCCCGCAAAACGTGACGGCTCTCCTGCGGGCACCACGTGTCTCCTCTCTCGTTGGCCCTGTGAGAAGTCTGGCTGATAGGGCCTCTTCCGCCCGCTGTCAGTGTCGCGTGCGGACAGGTTGGTCTCTTCGTATGTCATAGCTGCCTCTACCACCCTCGAGAATGTAGGCAGCTTCAGGGGTTTAACATACCCCCGAATTGCTGGTCGGAGCCCCTCGGTGAACCTCCAAAGGCTCTCCTCCTCAGTGGCCACTGCTGTCGCTGCGAAGCGAGACAGCTCCAGGAAACGCGTGCGGTATGCGCTTAGGGTCATCGTCCCCTGGCGGAGAGTGTGGAACTCCCACCTCCTCTGGTCCTGCCACGTCTGGGGAAAGTACTGCTCGTAGAAGAGGGTGACGAACCGGTCCCAAGTCGGCTTGTCCCTCTCTAGACCCCTGACCGCCCTCCACCACCTGTGTGCCACAATCTCCAGCTGGTATGTGGCAAAGGCCACGCGACACTCCACAGGGGGGCGAAGGGTGTCAAAAACCTTTGGCGGAACGACCTGCATGGCCGTACACGCGAAAGGAAAAGGAAAAGAAATATTGTACCTTTCAGATGTCTGGATCTCACTCCAGATATCCCCCGCACCATCTGGACGTAGGTCTAGACGTCTGATTCTGGGAAAATTTCCCAGAATCAGGACCTCCTCGCCCTCCGCCTGCTGCGCACGGCCGTGCTGCGCCACACTCGCCTGCTGCCTGAGCTGTAGCTGCACCGGTCTCCCGCTGCGTGCCCGCCGGCCGGCCCTGGCTGCTCCGGCGAGCTCGCCCTCTCTTCCTCACGCGCTCCACCTCTTCTCCCTCTCGCTGCACCTCCTTCTCCCTACGCGTACCCAGCAGCAGCTGCTGCCCTCGCTCTCTCACTCTCATGCTAACTAGAATAAGAAGGAGGAGACGGTGGAGTGGTGGTGAGGGAGAGGAGAGGGGGGGAGGTATTTGAAGGCACCGTGGGAAGAGAGAGAAAAAGAAAAAAAGAAAGCACCTGCAGGATGGGGAGGGAAGAGAGAGAAGAAAAAAGGGCGGCGGCTTCAGTCTGTGCGCGCATGCGCGCAGACTCGCAATCATACGCCACAAAAATTAATTTCTAGACATCTATGAAGGCTTCCAGATGTCTGACCAGATGTCTGAATCAACTCCCAGACATCTTAAAAGACATTTGATGCCATGGTCTTAACAACATAACAAACTCAATGGAAGTTTTGTCCCCGAAACTTGCGCTAACTAGAGTGCGGAAAAGGTTTTTCAAGAATGACGGGTTGCCTCCCGTTAAGCGCTGAGTTTTACGCCATCGGCTGGGCGCAATGAGCTTAGGGAGAATGAAGGGTAAAGGATATCTCATCCAAATTTGTATCGGTCAAGTCAATTAACGGTTTGAGTCTCTGATCATTCATGACGAAAGGTTCTGAATCGTGGCTGAGTGGACTAATCTCAATGGCTCCATTTCCAAAGATTCATTGGATGTGGTAGGGTCCGATCCATTTTGATCGTAGTTTTCCTGGGAATAGTTTAAGCTTGGCATCAAAGAGTAGGATTTTTTGACCAGGGTGGAAGATCTTTCTGGATATGTGCTTGTCGTGAAAGGCCTTAACCCACTCTTTTTAAATTCATGAGTTCTCATACGCGTCGTGGCATAATTCATCAATCTCTCTCATTTGAAGCTTTCTGTGGGTTCCTGCCTTAGAAAGATCTAGGTTGCAGTTCCGTACTACCCAATAGGCTTTGTGCTCCAATTCTACGGGGAGGTGACATGCCTTCCCGTACACCAATCTGAAGGGAGACATACCTAATTGGGCTTTGTGGGTGGTCCTATAAGCCCACAAAGCTTCCAGAAGTTGGGATGACCAGTCCTTCCTGTCAGTTCGAACAGTAACCTGGAGGATTTTCTTGATCTCCCAATTTGATAGCTCAGCTAGACCATTAGTTTGGGGGTGGTAAGGAGTAGAGATTCGGTGTGACACCCCATATTTAGTCATCAGTGACCTGAACTGAGCGTTAGTGAAATGGGTCAAATTATAGCACGTGGAATCCTGAACCGTGAAAAGATGTTCTGATGAATGAATTTGATAACCACTTTATGATCATTTGTTCGGGTCGGAATGGCTTCGATCCATTTGGACACGTAGTCAACGGCGAGTAAAATGTACTCGAAGCCGTCCAAAACAGGGAAGGGTCCCATAAAATCAATCCCCCACACGTCGAGGATTTCGCATACAAGAATCAACTGCAAGGGCATCATATCATGATGGCTCATGTTGCCTAAGGTCTGGCAATGAGTGCATGCCCTACAGTGATTGTATGCATCTTTGAAAATCATGGGCCAATAGAAGCCGCACTGAAGGACTTTCGCTGTGGTTTTATGACCTGAAAAATGTCCATTGCAAGCCTGGTCATGGCAGAAGGACAATATGTCCTGAATTTTCGCTTCCGCGACACATCGTTGAATGATTTGATTAGCACCAATGCGGAAAAGATACAGGTCTTCCCAGAAGTAATACTTGGCATTCGGAAAGCAATTTGTACTTCTTGGCCTTCGACCAATCGGACGAGATCTAATGTGATGCTAGGTAGTTTACTATATCAGCAAACCATGGAAGCCCTGTATTGATAGTCAGGAGGTGCTCATCAGGAAAATTTTCCATGATGGGTCCGAAAGGGTCGATGATCTCAGAAGGAAGGCGGGACAAGTGATCAGCTACCACATTCTGTTTTCCTGCTTTGTCGTGAATCTCGAGGTCAAAATCTTGCAACAGCAAGATCCAGCAGATTAATCGAGGTTTCACGTCCTTCTTCGCAAGGAGATGCCTCACAGCTATGTGATCCGAGTAAATGATAACACGGGAACCCAGGAGATAAGATCTGAATTTTTCCAGGGCAAATACTACTGCTAGCAACTCTTTCTCAGTAACTGTGTAGTTACGCTGAGCCTCGTCAAGTGTTTTGCTAGCATTGTAAATGACCACAGGTTTCCCATCAATTTTCTACCCAAAGACCGCTCTTACAGTGAAATAAGATGCATCGCACATGATCTCAAAGGGTTGGGACCAATCATGGGACTGTAGGATCGGAGCTTGGGTAACTCAATGACGGAGGATTTCAAATGCTTGAGTGCATTCCTTGGAGATTTCGAAAGGTACATCCTAAGAAAGCAGAGTGGTCAGGGGGCACGCGATCTTTGAGAAATCAGGAATGAATCAACGGTAAAAATCGACGTGCCCCAAAAAAGCTCGGATGTCCTTGATCGAGCTAGGCATAGGGAGTTTGGAAATCAAGTTCACCTTGGCTCGATCTACTTGGATGCCTTTTTCTGATATGAGATGTCCTAGGATAATTCCTTCAGGCACCATGAAATGGCTCTTTTCCCAGGAAAGAACCAGATTCACGTCAATGCACCACTTGAGGATTTGGACCAAGTGCAGGAGACAATCATCAAATGATTCTCCAAATACTTAAAAGGCATCCATGAAGACTTCCAGATAATCACCCAACATATCTGAGAATATAGCAAGCATGCACTGCTAAAAAGTAGCAGGTCCATTACAGAGACCGAACAGCATTCTTCGGAACGCGTACATCTCGAAGGGGCAGGTGAAAGTGGTCTTTTCTTGGTCCTCAGGATGGATTGCCACCTGGTTATAATCAGAGTACCCATCCAAAAAGCAGAAGAACCTATTTCCCTCTAGTTTCTCGAGGATCTGATCACTAAATGGTAGTGACAAATGATCCTTCATGAAGGAATTGAATCTTCTGTAATCAATGTAGACTCTTCACAAGTTAGCCACATGGGTCGGTATGATTTCTCCAGTTTCAGTCATGATCACGGTGAGTCCTGCCTTCTTAGGCACAACCTGGATTGGACTCACCCACCGATTGTCGGAGATCAGGTTGATGATCCCTACATCTAACCACTTGATGATCTCCTTTTTCATGACCTCCTAAAAATTAGGATTCAAACGTCTCTGCATTTCACAGGAAGGTTATGTGCCCTCCTCGGTGTAGATATGGTGTGTGCAGTAAGAGGGGCTGATACTAGTCAAATCATTGAGAGTCCATCCAATGGCTCTACAATGTTGCTGGAGAACAGTAATCAGACGGGATTCCTGGTCAGGTGTGAGTCTGGAGTTGATAATCACAGGCAACGTCTGATTGGAACCCAGAAAGATGTACTTCAGATGGTCGGGAAGAGGCTTGAGTTCCTGAACAGGGTTATCAGCAGCAGCGGGCAGTTCAGGGTGTGTGTCAAGAGCAAAGGAAGGATTTATGGGTGTATCTAAGTCAGATTCAGACTCCTCTGATTGCGGGTATTGATCCTCCTGTGGTTGATCGGAAGTAATCAGATTGTTTTCAATATACGGTTCATCAACCATAGCCTTGATATCACATATCTATTCTATAACACTGCAATTAATCCCTTGTTGAGCCTTAAAGATGTCAACTTTTAGTGTTTGGTTCCTGAATTTTAGTTTAATTTGGCCCTCCTCACAATTTACATTGGCTGTAGCAGTGGCCAGAAAGGGTCTCCCTAAGATAATTGATGTATCCCTTGGGTTTTCTGGAGCATCCATTTCTAAGAATACAAAATCCACCGGGAAATAGAAATCCCGCACCTTAACGATGACATCCTCGAGAACTCCTTTCGGTGACTTAATAGATTGGTCAGCCAACTGCAATGTCACCTCTGTCGGTTTAGGCTTAGATTCCTTAAGGTGGTCAAGGAGGGATGTAGGTATTAGGTTTATGGAGGCTCCTAAATCTAATAGAGCTCTGTCAAATTGGGTATCGCCAATGGTAAAGGAAATTAGAGGAGTGCCTGGGTCATTTGCCTTAGGTGGGAGTTTACTCAAAATTACACAGCTAGCTTGCTCTGACAGTACGATCGGACTCCCACTTTTGGTTCACAGCTTACGCTTGGGTGTACACACGTCTTTCAGAAATCGTGCGTAAGTCGGTACGTGGCGGATTGCATCCATCAAGGGGATGTTTATATGGACCTGTTCAAAGAGCTTGACCGGATCCTCCTCAGGAGCCACGGGTTTGTTTGTCCTCTTTCCCTTGGTCAAGGCCTCGGGAAATGGAACCTTGGATGGTTCCTCTAGAATAGGTCGATGTTCTTGATCTGGGACAGGGGTGTCCTGGATAACTATCCTAGGGCTTGGGTTACTACTAGGCTGAAAGTGGCTTGGATAAGGTGGGTCTTGTGTTGCTTTGCCACTATGGGTTGTTACAGAATTTAGTCCTGCCTGGTTTTGGTTCGAAGTTGGTAAAATAGGTGGCTGCTGCTGAAATCCCGCATACGATGTCGAAGCTTCCATCCTGTCGGGTGATGGAATAGAAGGGGCTTGATAAATCATGTGGGCTTGGCTCTGATTTGGGTTCATAATGCACCTCTGGTTCGGCACGTTATTTGGATTCGGTAGAGGTTGCGAAGGGAGTGTGCCAGGTTGGCGGGAATTCACCATTTGGGAGAGTTGATTGCGAACCACCGTGATCTCGTCCTTGTGCTGTTTTTGCATAGCTACATTCGACTTCTGAATGTCAGCTAGAGTCTGAAGGATAAGAGTCATTTGATCTGTTTGGGTTGGCCCAGATTGATAGGTGGGGTTGGGCGGAGGCTGCGGCGGCTGATATGGATGAGGAGCTTGTGGACGGGGTTGATATGGTGGCCTTTGATTCTGATTATTTCCCGCCCATATGAAGTTGGGATGATTCTGCCATCCAGGGTTATAGGTATTAAAGAATGGGTCATTCTGGATGATGTTGAGGTCCTCATAGGTCTGAGGAACCTCAGAAAAGTCAGAGTACGAGGGTTCAGAGTTTCCCCAACTAGAGTAGGTCGGATCAGAGTTTCATCTGATCCTAGAGTCATACGAGCGTGGATACGGGTCCATCCCCTGAGAAGATCGGTGATAGATGTTATGCACAGCTTCCCTCCTAAGAGGCGGCTGTGCAAATAGGTTTTGCGCAGAGGTGGCTCGTTGCAGTTGTCGAGTAAGCTCATCCACCTTCTTCTCTATGATAAAGACTTTGTCCAACCGACTGGCCATCAGTTCCAAGTTGAAGGATGCGGATAGGCCCTGCATCTCATGTGCTCCCCTTGGGTTCGTCGATGCGATGGCATTCGTCTGATCGAATAAGCCCATTGAGTCATTATTGATGGAGTTCTCACACATATTCTCGAGAATCTCCCACACAGTGTCTTCGTGTTGACCCATGATATTTCCTCCACAGGTTACATTGACAAATAAGCGGATATCTTCACAGAGTCCCTGGTAAAAAGACTGGACTTGTTCCCATTTAGGAACTCCGTGATGGGGGCACTTTCGCATGAGATCCGGGAAACGGTCCCATGCTTCATGAAGAGATTCTCTAGATTACTGGGTGAAGTGTGTGAGCTGGTGTCGTAAGGCATTCATCTGACCAATTGGGAAGAACTTTTTTAAGAATTCGGATTGCAGTTCAACCCATGTGTTGATTGGATGCATTTGAGTCTGATACCAGTGAGCTACTTTGTCCATGAGAGAGAAGGAGAACATTTTCATAAGAGGAAAATCTTGATTTTGGACATCTGACCCGAAGGTCTAGGCCAGATGTTTGAGTTGTTTGATGTGCTGGAAGGGATCCTCAGAATTAAGCCCATGAAATTTTGGAATAGCATGAATCATGTTGGGCATGAGTTCAGAATCAGAACCTCCAGTTGGGATTTGGACTCGAGGTTCAATTGCCAATGCAATGGGATTATAGTGATCTCGCATCATAGGATGCTGCGGTGGGTTTACAAAGGGTTGGAATAAATCATTTAGGCACTGGAGTTGGTTCTCAAGATTATTCTCTTCTTCTACTGGTTGTGCCATGATGATGGAAGAAGGAGAATTGGGTTCTGATGAATCAGAGGAGATGTCTATGTGGTGGGGTTGCAACACAAACACGGACGTCAAGGCTTGGCCTCAGCGAGAGTGAATCACTAAAGGAGGTCATAAGGACCTCCTACCAAACATGCACTGATGGTTTGGACAAGAGTAGAATGTGCTGGACCCAATCAAGACACCCAAAAATTTGGATGACTATAGAGGTTCGAGGCGGATGATACCCCTTAGTCAGAAAGTCGTCCACTTGAGAAATACTTGGGCAGCTAGAGAGGGAGAGTCTCACAAAGACCCCTACACGGTAGAGCATCTCCACGAGCTACAGGGTTTCCCCCACCCGACCTCACTTGTCACTGAGGTTCCAGGTAGACCAGAATGGGGACTTTGACCTCTTAAGTCTACCACTTTTATTTAAGAGCAAAGGTGCTTAAGATTTCACTTGAGCTTTAGATGTATTGAGTGCAAAAGTGACCTAATTTCAAAGTTGGCTGACCCAACAAGGGGTCAACTTCACCTATTTGTCCTTTGAGAAGTTTTAGGTCCTTTCTTTTGGGATTCAAGTGAAATTAAGAGCCTAAATTTTTAGGGTTTTCTTGAATAATTCTTTTCAACTAACTTTTAGGCACACCTCTTTTTGGATAGTTGATTCTTGCTTAGGAAGATGTGTCTCTAAAATCCTAAATTGGAATCCTTAATTTGGCTCTAATTTTGGTCCAATTTAGTTGCCAAAATATGGTATCTAGGGCTCAATCAAGAATGTGGTAGCCCTAGTTACCTTAAATGGATGCACAAATCAGTATTTGTTGTTGAAATCAAATTAGGCAACTTTGGTGACTTAGCTAAAGATGGAAAACAGGTAGCCTTAATCTATTTTATCTTGTTTTTTCCTTTTCAGAATGAGGGGCTTAGGAGAAAGGACTAATCATAGATTACCTGCCCCAGGTGTGTTTGCTGTGCGGCTGTCTTCCCTTGAATCTTCTCCCCTGAAACAATCACAACAAAAGAGATATATCAAGCTAGTACCAAATCAGCAATTGTAATCAAAATTTCTAAATTGCCCGTTTCTCCCTAGCAACGTCACCAAAATGTCTGTCGAAGTGAAATCGGGTTTTAAAATAAAGCGTTGTAATATAGTTGAAATCACTTTGAAAACAAATAGATTTTATTACTCGAAGTTTAAGTCCGAGGTTGAACACATGGAACAAATAGAATTCATGCACTAAGCTCAATGAATGCAATTTGAACACATAATATTACTAAAAAATTTAATGAAACATATAGAGCATGAGTATATGGATATTAAGAATAAATGTAGCAAGAAATATAATGGAGGATTTGTGAAGAATTGGACGTCTGATTTTGTAATCAGACATAAAAAATGATTCCTTTGATTTCTTTCTTCTGTGGCCACTCCTTGCCTTGGCTTCTCCTTCTTCTTTATTTACCTTTGGCTTCTTCCTGCCTTGGTTTCTCCTTCTTCTCTTTCTCTTCTCTTCTCTATCTCTGGCTACTGTCTTTCTTCTTCTTCTTTCTTTCTCTTCTTCTGATCTCATCCCTTAGTCTTTCTTTGCCTTCAGCTGCTTCTCCTTCTCTTTCTTTCTCTTTCTTCTTCAGTGCTTCAGCCACTGACTTCAGCTTCTTCCTCTTCAGCCTTGTCTTCTCCTTCCTTAGCTTCCTCTGTAGCCTTCACCTTCTTCTTCGTTGGCTTCAGCCCTTGGCTCCTTCTTCTTTTCCTTTCCCTGCAAGAGCAAAACCTACCCCTACCCACGTGCGCCCTCTTTCTCCTCTTTCTCTCTTAGGTTTGCTCTCCCAGAGCCACCATCTTGGGTAATCGGGTTGGGTACGTGCTCGGGACCAGGCCCACCGACGTGCGGTGGTGGGTGAGGAGTGCACGGTCCAGTAAACAGGTTACGCTAGGTCCGCGGAGGTCGGGCCACGGATGAGGCGGGTGAAGGTGAGTGGGACCTCACCCCATGGTTATGAGGCGATAAGCCCTATGCAGTTTTGCAATTTATTCAACTACAGGTGGTCAAGAGTTTTCAAGGTGGGACTATCTTCCCACCTCCCTTCACGCGCGTTTGCAGCAGGGAACTTTGCTTGATTGCAGTTGATGCTTCGACCTTCAGTGCCAATTGGTTGCTTGGAGCTGTGCACGAGGGAAGTTCGCAAAACCTGGGACTGTTGGCCTGGAGCAGGCAGACCTGAAGAGAGCTTACAAGCAAGCTTCTCGCTTGCGTCAATGGCGGTGAGCCTCCTATACCTGTTAACACGCAAATGGCCTTGCGGCCTGGTCAGAAAGCTTAGGAGGCTTCCCCGAGACATGGCAAGTGTACTGCAGGGTTGGGCGTGGCGTGGGGCTGTCGGAGTGCATGTGCCTAGGGCATCCTATGTGCGTGTGAGTGGGTGTGTTCGGGGGCCCTTGTGCGTGAGTGATAGTGTGTATGGAGTAAGGGTTTATGTTCAGTGAAGTGTTGCAGAGCTCATGGGGTGGTTGGCGAGGCGGATGGAGGTGCAGAGCGACGGGGACGCCTCGCTGGAGGTCTGGCCGGAGATGAAGAAGGTGATGGTGATTGAGTGCATTGAGGGGTGCTTTTGAGAGATAAAGGTGGGAAAAAGGAGTAGAAAGGAGAGAGGACTTAGCTAGGCGTAGAGAGATGAAGGAGGAGGCAGGGATGGTGGCCGACTCGTATTGCCGTCGCCGGAGATGAAGCGCTAGTGGGAGGGAGGACGGCGACGACGAAGGAGTTGCGGAGGCACCGGCGGGTACAGTGTGACGCGGATGAGCAAAAGGAAGAGAAACCTGCCACTGGTATTGTGGCTAGATGATGACAGAGAGAGTGGGAGGTTGCCAGATCTTGTTGAGCCACTGGCCAGAGGAGGAAGAGACGAATTTGAGGGATTTTCTAGCCAATTTCAAGCGTGGGAGATGCGGGGTGATTAGGGTATGCTTATATAGGCTCTGGAGGAAGGATTTGTGCTTGGAAACCAAGCTTCCAAGCACGACAAGCTCGCCGAAGATGGAAACTAGAAAGGGACCCGAATCTCTCATGCGTTCGCCTGAGAGATTGGGTACGAAATAGAGCCTAAAATTGTGTTCATACTGGAGGAGATTTCTCAGAGAATCTCCCTTTCAATTTTGAAGGGGATTCTCTGAGAGATCAGGGAGATCTTTCCCTCGAAATCTCGCCGAAGTAGGATTCCCTCCGCTATAATGGGAAAGGGACCTAATTGCAAAGAACGAAGAGGAAGCTAGGGGGTTTCTACAGAGGTTTTCAAAAGATAGGGGTAGAAATGTAATTAGGCTGGACTTATTTGCAAAGTGGGTCATGATGAATTCCTCTTAGGTCCAAATTTTGGTAACAACCTAATTTAGACCTAAGGAATCCAACGGTGAAGTTGGATTTTGGGTTTGACCACGTTTGACTGGGCACTTTATGCAAAAAGCCAATTTAGGGCAAATGTTTGACTGAGACCCCAATTTAGGTCAAAATAGGTTTCAAGGGTCAAATTGAAGGTTTTAAACCCTAGATAATATTTTTCCATGATTTTTAGAGGGTTTATGTGAATTTTATCCTAACCAAAACCTTGTTAAATCAAGTAGGTATGTTTTAGGGTTACAAGAAGTTATTTAATCCCTAGAATTCACATGAACCCTTTTTTGTCTAATTAAACCCACTTATTATATTGTTAAGACCATTTGACCTGTGTTTAGCTCATGAGAAAACTCGTTGTTGTACTGCAATGATAAAATTACAAATTTACCCCTTATTTCTTGCTTTTCTCTCAGAATGGTTATTCATTGAGTTAGGCCCTCCAGTTGGTTATGTAGGAGCTTTGTTCTCTTCTTTGGGTCAAAATGAGCTAGTTAGGGCTCATGATGGTGTTCCCATCAAAGATCAAACCTTCAATAATGTACACAACATCATATCACCAAATTAAGCAACAAGACCAAATTGGCAACAACCACCATGGATTAGAACTGTTATAGCAGTAATAGCCAGGTTCCCAAACTTGTCCTGTATTGAGGCCTTCTGTATGTATTGCCCAAAAGCTACATTCTTGGGATAAGCTATTTTGTAACCCCAAAAGAAGAGACATAAGCTACTTTGATACGTTAAAACATGGAGGAAAATCCCAAGTAACTACAATCTCCAGTTAAATTCACTAAAAAGGAAAAGTAGCTATGATTTTTTTTTTTTGAAAAGGAAAAAGTAGCTATGATTTGATCCAAAATTCTAGTTAATTCTCCAATAAAAGCAACTATAATTTGATGCACATCAATTAAGCACTATCTAGCCAAGCCAACCAAGTAGCTTGAAAAGGAAACTTTATGTGAGAGCACCTATAAAGTCTTATAAAGAAAATTACTTTGTGATTATCTTCCAAAACTACATCACTTGTGTCAAAACTATCACTTAAGGTTTATGAAAAAAAATTACTTTATATCATCTTCCATAACTTCTTGCCTTGCATTAGAACTATTACCTTGATACCCTAAAGTAAACATTATCACATTTCTTGATCTTTACGTGTACCAAGAATCCATCTTCATAGTTTCTTGATAAAAGGGAGCAGATTCTCAGCTTCAGAAAAAGGACAAAGAAAACTTCAAGGGAAAAATAACCTTTTCTTTTCCAGAAAATACAAAACAAGTGTGCTAAATAGGGTGAAGCAAAAGGTTTGAAACCTCATAGTTGACACATTTTATCATGTGGTGAACTAGATGAAAGTTTTTTTTTGAAACAAAACTAGATGAATGAGATGAAAGTTGAAGCATAGTTCGTTGGATTCGAGAGGCACTTAGCATATTTGATGTGGTTGCTAGAGTTTGTTGGAGCATCAATGGAGCTTGAAATTAATTTTGTAAACTCCACTTTCATCCCTTTTTGAATGTTTGAAGTGGAGGCACTAGAAGTCAGACACCTTTTAAAAATGGGTCATCCTTATACACATTCATGGAAACATCAACCAGGAAGAAAAATATAGCAAGCATAGGCTTAGAAACCTGGAAAAGAGTCAATATGTCATAGGTCAACAAAAAAATCAAAACGACACGCAAGAATAAGGAAAAGTAAAATGAAATGCCAAATCATCAAAATCACATAGCAGAATCCAGATTAAGGAAAACAAGATTAGGTAGGATAAAGATGAAATTATGCTCATAAATACAACTAAATAAATATACCTCTAATCCAACCTCAACAATCTGCAGAGTTCAAAGCATAAGAACATGTCAAGAAATAGCTTCGAATAGCAGGCACCAATAGAATGCACCTAGTGGCTCAGCTTAGCAGTCAAACAACCAGCAAGATGCCTGCTAGTTGCCTAGTGCCTGGCTGAACCACTATGCTTCCGCATTTGCAAAGACCATGTTTCCAAAAATGCCAATATGTTTGTTACAATATTCAGAAGTAACAAAATTACCAAAGTTGCATTCCTATAAAAACCAGAAGAAAGAAAGAGAAAAAAATAGAAATCTACACATTATTAAAAGCCAAACGAAAAGAAAGAAATAGAAAAAAATAGACTATATGAAAATGCAGTATTTTTATGAATGTGGAACTTTGACTATATGAGTACTAACCTTTTAGTTTGGCAATTAAACTCAGCACACAATTAATGAAGTTGCCCAAATTAATGAAGTTGTCAAAACTTGCTTCAAAATTGCAAGTTACTCAATTTTGCATATCATTCTGGGTAGCTGGAGGTTCATGGTTGTAATTCTAGACCATCAAAATTTTTTAATGAAGACAGTGTGGTTTTAAGAAGGACATAATCTTGATTGACTTGGCTTAGGAAAGTTCAGCCCAAGAAGTTCACTTCAGTTCTTACCTTTTTCGATAAAACTTCACACAAGCTCCCAACAAACTGAATTCAAATTGCTAGCAAGCTTACAATGATTCTTAGTGTCCAAGAGAAGGGTCAAATTTCAGTAAAGTGAAACTCACTTTGTCAGGCTACTGCATCAAAATGCACGATACATATTGCAGAAATAACACCACAATTGTGTTTCCTTCAATGCTTGGTGGATCCTCATCTGCATCTTATGTATTTTTGGTGTTGGATGCTTTAATTTGCATCCTACATTTATGCATGAAGGCAAAGAGTCTCTTGCTAGATTGAAATAACCTACATGTAGGTGTTGCATTTTTGTTGAGTCAAGCCATTCTAAAACTTAAACCACAGAAAGATTGGGATGGAATCATAAGATTTATTGGCTTTGGTATAGCAATATGCTTTGCTAAATCTCATACCATGTCATGGCTTTAGTTCATTTCCTTTGGCTCATTGGCTTAAACATTTCGAATTATATAGCCCTAAGGTAAGCTGCGGGCAAGGATTGAGTGGGAAGGGGCTTGGATTTATTGTGTTAACTTTTGTGCTATTTCTGCTTAAAACATTGAGTGTTAGAGGTTGTGGCAGTCTGTCTAGTTAATCCCAAACTGCCACAAAGAAAGAGATTAGGGGCTGAAGAAATTACAGCAAAGTAAGCTGAAGACTTGAGTTGAGTGAACCTTCAGCTGACTTGCAGTTGAGCGACCTTCAGTTGAGTGAAAGACACTTTACAGTGACATTTTTTTGGGAAAACAATTACAATGGCATTACTCCATTAGTTTCAAAATCAATAGGATTAAATAAGAGGTGCTGAAGATGAAACTTTTCATTGTAGTTTATGAATACTTTTTTCCACTAGAATGTAGAGGTGCAGAGGTATTGCTTACTGCCCAAATAATTTTAGGAATAACTATGGTACCCATTGTTGGAGGTGTCCACTGGCATGGAAATTCAATGCTCTATTTTGGATCAATGTAGCAGATGTTGGTGGAGATGAATACTCATTTATGCCTATGATATTCTTCCTTGTTGTCAAATCTAGGATCTTGTACCCAATTGTGATCTCTTTGATAAAGCTGGGAATTACTTTAGATGCCTCTTTTTAGTCCTAAATGGAAGTGTCTAAGAGATCATCGGCATTATTATTAGCCTTCATAATCTCTTCAAGGGAGGGAGAAATAACTGTCATAAGTGCAGCCTGAGGCTCACCAGATTAGTGATTCTTGGGTGAAGCATCATCGTATTCAATAATCAGAAAAGGATTAGTGGTGCCTACCTCTACTATCATATCTTCATAAGCATGAGGTTCACTGGGATCTAATTCTACCATAAGTTATCCAAATAATTAACTTTAAGTGAGTGTAAATCATGTTGAACCCCCAAATGCAAAGGGAGTTTTCTTTTGAGGGGAAATTGCAGAGGAAGTTACATAGAAAGAGAGCAATAAAAACACATAAATGAGAAGAAATTAGTTGCCACTATGAGATAAAATTCCTGATGTCAAGGGAGAGAGAAGCTCCTATTTGAAGATGGGTTAGAATGTATGAGAAAAAAGCAAGTTGGAAATGACGAGAGCTCTGAGTTTGTTCTCACCTTCAACCATAATGTCTTATTTGTCATTCCTAGGTCAGTGCTTTACCAAAGACCTTAACATGTTTGAGAAGGTGAAGATGCAATTTTAAGAAAACCAAAAGCAATCACACATGGGATGTAGCTTGGAAGCCCTCTGAGGAGGTAGAGTGGCAGCTGACAAGTGACTTGGTGAACTTGGTATCTGTATGACTTGCAGATCTCTTGCAGAAGATGCATGCCAATTGACTAGGTGGATCATAGGAGAAGGAAAGATTCAAGTTAAAGGGAGGTGATGTCTTTATTGCTTGCTTTTGTCCCACAACTTTTTGTAATTTAATGTCTATCATATTCTTTGGTCAGTTGATCTAAGGTTCAAGAATCTATTGGCTTAGTGTCAAATTTGGTAGTTGACGCCCATGTTTTGAGGGTGTCTTACAATGAGAAATCTTGTGTATAAGATTATATCTATTTAGATTCACAATGATAGAATTATAACTAGTATGTAGTTTTGCACTTTGTGCAAGTAACTGTGTGTACCTAGACAGTAATCTACTAATAATAACAATACAATGGTTAATTGCATAGATGATCATACTTTTGTGGAAAAAATTCTTGATGGTACTAGATATCTAGGTTGAATTTATTCATTTTTCATGTAGGAAAATCTAATATTTTCTGTAGATGCTTTTTTAGCTTGGATTGAAAAGTTCAAATGACTTTTAGATAGGATTTTACTAATAAAAGTCTTGCAGAAATCAACAAAAGTAAAATTGACATTTTGGACGAAAATACATAATCAAAGGCATGAATGCAAATTTAATACCACAATAGTAAAATTGAACAAAACACGCACTTGAGTTTCCATCTCACACGTTTCTTGCCTTTGCTTAGAACATATATATATTTTGAAGCTACTGCAGAACCTCAATACAAAAGAAAGACAACAATTAATAAAAGATTAAAAAACATATATATAGAGGATTTACAATCGGCACCTTAATATGTGTGACACATGAACCTCCTGAAGGTTGCGAATATCCCTATGTTAGATCCACCTCCACTCAAAGGCCCCTACATACAGAAGAACATAAATCACATAAGCAAAGGGTTAATTGTATAGCCCTAATCCTAAATCAAACACCAACAACTAACCGTAACCTAAACCACTCTAAAAGAAGGTTAATCATGTAAACCTAACCCTAAATCATAGTTCAATGATCGAGAGAGTACATGAATCAAACACAAATCAAAAGAGAGATTTAGAGAAAGATAGCGAGATCAGGTGAGAGATATCAAGCATAGAAACCAAATATGATCAAGAGATACAAGATTGAATGAGAGATCCCAATCTTAAGCATTGATTGAGCAAACATTGAGCTCCGATTGACCTATATCTAAGAAACACTGATCTAATCATAGGAATGAGAGATCGTCGTAAGTGAAATAGATGGAGAGAGATCTGAGATCTGAGATTCGAGATCTGAGATCATTGAAAGTTTTGGAGAATGAGAGCGAGTCATTGGTGGAAGAGAGAGAGCAATTGAGTGGAGAGGATAGTAAGTGAGAGGCAAGAGGTGAGAGAAGAGAGATCATTAATGGAGAGTGACCTGAGGAAGAGATTGGTGGAGACCTTGTTGTCGAGGTGAGTGAGAGATTGGCGGAGATGCCCTAATGTCGTGGAGAGTGAGTGGCGATTGAGAGGATGAGACATAAGTAGAGATGTTGGAGGCACTGCAGAGAGGCGTTGAGGCAGGGGCATCGAGTGTGTGTGTCTCTCCGCTGGTGGGGGAGCGTTGTGGGGAGAGGCAAAGAAGGTCCTTGTGTGTTGGGGGAGGGGGTGGGTGTGTGTAGCGGGCAGCGGCGTATGGGTTTAGGTTTATGAGGCAAAAGAAAAATAAAGAGAGGGAGGAGGAGGGGAAAAAAAGGAAAAGAAAAAAGAAAGAAAAAGGTAAATTAGTGACATTTAATGTTGACCAACAGGGACATATTTGAAATGTTGTTATATACCACCTGTCACTGTATGTCACTTGTTTTGTAGTGTGATTACCTACTTTTGAGCTATAATTTTCTGTATATCAAACTCCTGAGCTACAAATCTTGTAAATAATTCAATAGTGATAAGTCGTGCAATCATTTGCTTTCTGTGAACGACCTCAGACTCAAATTCGAGATTTATAAATTTAAATGTTGATTCGCTTCTGTCGACTATACTACGACATTTTCTTAAACGTCGATTAAAACATATTAACAATTTGTAATCATTTTTCTAGTATAAATAAAAGTCTTCTTTTATGATCTAATCTCTATTCGTTATTCTCTTTCTCTCCCTCTCTTTTATTAGCAGTTAATCAAGTCCATATTTGCTTTCGCATTAGAAATAAAAATGAAAAAAATACGTAAGGGAACTTTGATTTTTGTCTTCCCGTGTTTGACCTCGACTCCTAACTCTGGTTATTTTAAAATTGTTAGTGAGTTTGCGCACTACAACGAATGTTATTTACATATTACGTAGAAACATTGCCAGTTTTTGGTGCCATTGCTGAGGAGGCAGCAAATTTCGCTTGCATATTTTCTTTGGTTCTTTGCATTCATATCTCTAACAATTTTCTTTGTTTCTTTGATTGTGTGCAAGATTTTATAGCGACATGGGACTTCACGGACAAATGGTGGAAATGGAGCAAAGTGCGGGTAGAGATATCATGGTAAGTCTTTGCATCTTAGTTTTAGGATCATTCTTGAATCTTAGGTTTGATTTGCATTAGAGTTCTATTTTTTAAAAAAATCTCTTTTGTCCATCTAGATTAGGTGTTCATTTGATCCTTAGGTTAACTATTTGCTTGAGTTTCTTGAATAAAAAAAAAATCTCTCTTTGGTGGACACTATGCCTTTTATATCTTTAAAACCACCTTCTTAAAATTTAGGCTGCTTACAAATTCTTCTTTCAAAAATCATTTCCCAAATTTTTATTTTCCCAAAAATTATAAGTTTTCTCCTGGACGTAGGTATTAAAGTCAGAAAGATTGTGTCCAAATTTTGCACTCATCTGATTTATATTTAATTTTTAAAAATTTACGAACTGCATTGATATCTATTTTGATTTTGCTTCCTAAATTGCATTAGTACGAAATTCATAGGAATTTTTATACTACTCAGATTATTCTAAAATATGTGGTGTTTGATTCATGTGACAATTGGCCACCAAGGAAAAATCCAAAATAAATACTTTGAGCACATTTGATTTCACTGAAAATCTAATCACTAACTAGGTGTCAAAATAGACTTGAAGACCCTAGTGCACATTTAATTCTGAAAAACCTATAGAATGTACGTTTAAAATTCTATTTTTTTTTTGTGAGTGCTGTAGTTACTGGTGCATTAGGACCATTGATTTCTTTTATTGGGTTGCTCTACATTTGGATTATTAGATTTAAAATTCATCATGTAGAACTATCTCTTCATAGGATTTTTACATTAAGGTAGAGGACACTTGCATTTCCATATTTAAAGGGAATTTATTAAACAATTGGGACTTGTAAAACTTCTTGTGTGATTCAATAGAAACTTGTTTGAAATTATTTAACTAAGTAAACACTAAAATACATTAATACAAGCATTGAACCTTAAAAGACACCACATCAATTAAGCTTGTATTGTAAACCTCTTTTGTGTGTGCACTATAACTTTCAAATCAATTTTAAGGGCAACACCCCCCTCATGCCCATCATCTCCAAGAGCACCACTGTCCTAAACCTAAAAAGGATTAGATGTGCCCTAGGGAGGATAATTGTGTATCTAGGCTCACTAAGGTTAATTTGGGTTAAAACCAAGGCCATGTTTATTTGGATCAACTGGTGCCAAGAAAGGTCGGTACAGTAACCACGTTAACCCTTAGTGTTGTCTCATCGTGCAAGGTGTCCTACGGGGTCCCAGCCTTCTGGATAGCAAATTAATTCACATGTTGGTTTGATTTAAATTGACCTTGAGGTACCTAGATTTGGTTAAATAGGGTTAACCAACTAAGGGTAGAATTGGTTGCTTGATTTGTGCACACACCTTTCTATCTCTCGTTCTTTTCACATCGCTCTATTTCTTCTAAACCATGGGTTTTAATGCCTATCCCTTTTATCTTACCTACCCCCAACATGCTTTATATTCTGACTCAAGTAGACCTTATCTGCAATCTACTTGGGATGATTCTCATCCAAGTTCAGGGTACACCTCAGATCCTAGGTACTTAGGGTATTTATCTTATCCCCAAGACGAACATAATACTTATCCCAATTTCACGTAACCCACACCACCCTCTTACTGAGATAGTGCCATCCCCTCTAATGGGGGATATGGTTTCAACTCTAGGTCAACTAATGACAACATTAATCCTACTTACAATGATTTTTATTCAAGTTTCTCATCCTTTGATGACCAATCTTATATGATTTACAATTTAGGAGGATATCAAAACCTATGATGAAATGTCATCATCAGCCATAACTAGCTTTAATTAGTCAGAATCAATTGACAAATGCTCTTACATAACCGCTAGAGAGTCATAATTCATTGCATATCCTTTCTGAGAAGAATGCATTAAATTAGCGTTAAATCTACATTTTTAATAGAAGATCATAAATGCAAAACAATCACGGGGTTTCTCAGGGGTTAAATGAAGGTCAAATGAGAATTAATGACAAATATGAGGGTTCGCACAGACAGAAATGGGTTTTCACGCATTTTGAGAATTAACAGACACCTGAAACCATAATTTCAGACCTTCCTAATTAACAGAAGTTCTGGCCAGGATAAAATTCATCTAAACCTTCTACAAATCATAGAAAAATATTCTATAAGATTTGGTATCCTTTATTTGACTATTGGAACCCATTTTGGCCTAAAACAGAGTCTTATACAGGAAGTTGCCTTAATTTGGGCTTTTATGCAAATTACCAGTCAAACTTGATCAAAACCAAAATCTAACTTCACCATTAGATTCCTTGAGTCCAATCAGAGTTCATCTTGACCTAATTTGCATTTTGGTCCAGTTTGACTCCTGTCAAAATAACCCCTTAGCTTTTGAAATCCTTGTGAACAGACCCCTAACTTTGTCATATTCTTCGCATTTAGGTCCTTGCCACCATGGCTGTGTGAATGCATTTGCAACAGACCTTTAATCAAGGAGTTCTCCCTGATTTCATGCTTAATCTCCTCCAAGATTGGAAGGGGAACCCCCGAAGAGATCGTCTTCAATCTGAGCCGCATCTTGGGCTCTAATTCTTGCCCAAAACCTAATGTGAACCATTTGAAATCAAGAGCTTCCTATTCTGTGAAGGTACCAAGCTTCAAAGCTTGGAATGCTCCCTTGAGGCCTATAAAAGATCCCCTCATGCAAACCCCACCTCCTTAGCTTGATTTGGACTGGAATACCCCCTTCTTTTCCTCTCTTCGGCCAACTCCTCCGCAAGTTCCAGTGAGCTTCTCCGTCTACCTTCCTTGCTCGCTGCCACAGGCAATAGTCAGTGGGAGCATCTTCCCTGTGTTCATTCATTTCTAGCAATGCCAGTAGAAGCCCTCTAACTCCATCTTCCTCGCCGTTCTGCCCCAATGGAGGTATTCTCATCTCCGACATCGGCCATACCACAACTAGCACCTTTCTCCCCTTTCGTCCAATTAGGTTAGCGTAGTTAGGTCCCTTCCTCACTCTATTATCTTTTCCCTCTCCTTATCCCTCGATTCAAACCACGCCGCCATCGTTTGCCTATCATCTTCTCCATCTCTGGCTGCACCTTCGGTGAGGCTTCCCCGATGCTCCACCAGACCACACGCCTCGCCAACTCCCTCACAAGCTCTGCCATACCTCCACGCACAAAACCCCCATCCTTATTCGCCATTCCACCCACCCAAATGCTCCACCGAACAACCCACCTTCTCAACTTCATCTCCTTCACCGTCCACCTTCCACACGCACCTTTAGGCCACAAAACTGCAGCCAACACCTTCGCCATGCTTTGGCGACACTCCTGAAGAGATTTAACACGGTCGAGAGGCCATTCTTAGAGTTTCAGGTGTTCGCCGGTTCGCCGTCACTGCCGCCATCATCTCCGCCTTGTTCTTCAAGATTCTACCATGAGAGCTCTAGACTACACCCTCCTGGTTGAGCAGAATTCCCCCCGGCACCACTCCAGACCCTTAATTGAGAGCCTCGACCTCAGCTGCTGCTCCAATCGATGAAGTCTCCATAGCTGCAACTACACATGAACGAGCAGTGGGGATAGTCTCATATTGGTGAAGGAAAGACGCCCGCGCACACATAAGTTGGATTTGTGCCTAGCGCTTATCGCCTAAGTCACGGGGGTCGGGTCCCCTTTACTTGTGCATTCGCTTAACCTGCCTATGCCACTCCTTGCCTGCGACCCATGCATGCAAGCCTGGACACTATTTGAGACCCAATAACCTGAGTATATGGATCTAGCTATGAGCTCGGATTTGAGAGAGAAGGAAAGGAGGAAATTGTGAGAGAGTAGGGGGAGGGTTTTGCTCCTCTGTGTATGTGGCTGACAGTTAGTCGCTGAAGGCCCCTTGTGCTTGTGAAGGAGAAAAAGAAGAAAGGGAAGGCCTTGAGAAGGAGAAGGAGAAGGCTTGTGCAGAAGTAACAAAGAAGAAGGCTTTGAGAGCCTTGATCACTTAAGTCATCTGATGCTTGATTCTATCATCTAAATTCTAAAGCCTTGAAGGATTAAGGTCACTGTGGATTAATTTGGCCACTTATCTTGCATGGCATTTCTGATTGATGATATTGTTCAAATATTTGAGTAGTTAATATATGCTTAATTAAGGCTAATAATTGGTGATCTAAATCACCATTATTTTATCTTAGATTTCTTTTTATCATTGTGATTTATTGAAATACTCATGCTTATAACTGAATATCAATTTGAGTAGATATTATTCATTGAATATCTTTTTTATGCTTTGATTATGGTGCTCATTTATATGCAATTAAAGATTAGCACGTGAATTCCATATTTACTCCTTGTGTTCGACATCGGACTTCAATTTAGATTTCGAGTGATAAATTTTATCTGTTTGAGAGCTATTTGTTGATTATACTACAATGCAATTTCCTAAACTCGACGAAAAGCTTAACAAATATTTTGGTGCCGTTGTCCGGGAGCAACGTGCAATTCATACATTGATCTTATTTTTTCTTGATTATTTATCCGAGCACTAACTTACCCTATTTGGTTTGATAATGATTTTAGGAGGTACATCACGAGGCAATCTTCCGCGCCAATCAGCCACTCCCAGGGCAGGTAATCTCTTTTCTTCCCTAATCAATCGCTTAATCATGGGAAGATAAAAATGGAAACGATCAATTAGGAACCACCTGTCTTATTTTCATAGTCATCATCACTTAAAAGGCAAGTTCCTGATTTGCAAATGAAAAATTCATATCTAATTGAAGTCAAGATGATTTTTATTTGAGATCCATACCCTATTTCCTGTACCTATCAGGGATTACGCTTAATTTCTGATCGCCTTGGACCATTCACTTCTTGTTTGAAGTCTAAGGTGAACATTTTTAAGATCAAAATGGACTTGAAATAGAGCCAATTAGGGTTTCAACATTAGGGTTTGAACTGCTAGTTCACACTTTTTTGAATTAAAGAAAATTGACCCTCCTGCATTTATTTGCTATCCAAACCCTTGCTTGAAAAGAACTAATCACTTAAACCCTAAAATCAGGCTCTAATTTCACTTAAACCTTAAAAAATTATAGACCTAATAACCTGAGAGTCAATTCAGGGTGATTTCTGAGTCTTGACTTAGATTTCATTTTCATCTTTTATGATAGGTCAGGTGAAGTTGGTCTACTTTGTGGGCCAATCAACCTCCAAATTAGGTTACAAATGAAATCAATTCTAAATCAAGTGAAATCCAAGGCACCAATTGGGTTAAAATTGGTAGACTTAAGTTCTTAATTCATACATTCCGGTCTCCTTGGAATCGTAGTGACATGGAAGGTCAGGTGGGGGAAACCTTGTAACCCGTGGGGATGCTCTACTGTGTAGGGGTCTTTGCGGAGCTCTCCATTCCTGGTTACTGATGAGTCCATTAAAATGGACTATTATTAAGCCTAAGTATCTTTAATCGTACAGTTTAGGTGTGTTAATAATGGCAACTAAGTTGTAGAATATTTGTATGCCTCATAATTTAAGTTTATAACATTCTATAACTTAATGATTTCGTTGTTTTTATGTGCAGGAAATAAAATGCAGGAAGAACAAGGGTGGGGGGATAAATTCCCCAACACATAATAGTCGCGACTCTTTCCCCCCCTCCCCCGCCAGACATTGGGGTAATCTTCCTCTTCTGCCGCCTTTCTCAACAACAATGACTAGAAATATTTAAGGAATTTGCGAAAATCCCTTAACTCACATGCCAAGGAGAGAAGTTAAAAAGAAGAGATGGGGAGAGAGGAAGGTCATCCAGGAAGAGAAGAAGTGTGCACTGTTGCCTTCTTCCCCCTTGCGAGGAAAAACCTCATGCCTCCTGCTCAAAGCATCTCCCTCCAGCCACCGTAGGCGCACACCAGTGCACCCTACCGCTCATTTGCAAGCGCCATCTGCCTGCCCGCGCGCACCAAGTCGTGCCTCTCTACCCTGCATCCAAGCCACAGCAGGCGCATCCACCCAACCGCGCACCTCTCCCCTGCTGCAGGTGCTCACGCACCGTACAACAGGCGCCCGCACCGCCTACAGGCCGCCCCCTGCTCACCGCGCATGCACACCCTACCGCTCGCTCCCTTCAGCGCCAGGTGCAAGCACCTACCCGCATGCACCAAGCCCTCCACTCTGTTGCAACGCCGGCGTGCCCCACTGCCCTGCTGCAAACCCCGCACCGCTCACCTTCCGCCTGCTCGCCTGCCTCTCCACCCTACATCCGCGCCACCAGCACACCCGCACCACCTTGCAAGCGCGCCCGCATGCTCCAGCCTCTGCCTCACCGCCTGCACGAGCGCGCACCAGCATGTGCACGCTCGCACAGCCACAGGCGACGCTGCAGCAGCACCTCCGCCTTCTTGTTCAATAGGCCAGAGCTCCGGCCACCTCCGCCACCTCCGTCGCCGCCGCTGCCACCATCGGAGAGCTCTCGACCTCGCTAACCTCCTGAGCCTTGCAACAACCCCGCGGTGCTCTCTCTCTCTCTCGCAAGGAGGAGAGAGGAAAAAAGCCCTGTTTTCCCACCAATTAAAATTTACATTCAATGCCATTGCCACCTAATTTGATTTTATTTAGTATTATTATATTGTGGCAGAATTGCATTTGAACACTCATAGTTCTTTATAATTGCATGACATTGATATTAACTAGTTTAAAGATTGATTTTTTGGGCTTAACTTAAGTACTAATTGTCTTTAGTACACATCACGTGAAAATTGCATAAATTCATCATAAATTTATTGAGGATTTCTATGAGGGAAAACTACACATATACCCTTATCTTTTTAAGTTATTGCAAATTTACTTTCCTTCACATTTTAAGTTAGATTTGAATAGGGATTTCGCACTGTCCGAAATAACATTAAACAATTAAGTATTGATTGCATAATTGCCTCCCTGTGGACACGACCCGCTCTTTTGTGAGTGGTTATTTTCATTGGTTTTTGATTAGTCGATTTTTCCACCACTTAAATACTATAATGCAAAGCGAAAAGTCATCTACCAAAATTGGCGCCATTACCAGGGAGGCAACAAATGCAATAGATTTACTTTATTATTTTAAATCTTTTGAGTTGCGAAATTATCTAATCATTTTGATTATTGTGCGAGGAATCTGCCGAGGCAACAAGGCGCAACAGAGCAGTGATAGCAACCACGAGTTAAGCCACATGAGGAAAAGACGAAGGAGACCAAGATCCTATTTCACAGAGGATTGTCCGTCGTCACAATTTAATTCTGTCTTTTCATCCTTGTAGTAATTTGGGGCTAAATTTTTGGGGGTTTGTCCCCGCATTCTTTAGCTACTAGGGCTTACAATATTTTTGGTGCATGCGTGATTATATTTTCTGCTTGCTTGCTTTTAAAAACCAATAAAGAAAATATCGAGCTGCCTATTTAGAAGTTGCGTGCCCTTAGGTGTGCGCATTTAGGGGTGATTGAGCAGCATATTAGATCTTATTATTGCATTGCAAGCATATTAGCACGAAGATTGCAGGAGATAGGTATATCTTTCTAACTTTTGCATCCAGCTTCTATTCACGCATTTGCATTCCAATTTAAATTCAAGACCACCAAATTGTTTGAATTTACTAATTCAGTGGTCACATAACTAAAAGCGGAACTAATAATCAGATTCAACCCTAAAAGCAATTCACATTTTGATCTGATTCTAAGGGACTTGTCTGCGATTTCAAAAGAAATTACAAAGATTTGCGGTGTGTTCCACACTTTTGACACTGAGCACGCACATTAGGCACCACACTAAGGCTCGATCCCTTAAGGCTATAGGCACCAATCTCTTTATCGGTGCAGACCTTCCTATTGTGCTTTGTGGTAGTGGTGATACTATCTTTTGATCAAGTGTTTTGATACTCCATGGAGGGGGACACCCCTTAAAGGAACAAAAGGGTAGTTAAGGGGCACCGCATATGCATCGCCTCAAAGGAAGGGTTTGCCCTACTTGCATCCCTTTGTTCGTCCTTGGAGTAACTTCTCCCTTGATCACTTGGGAGTATCATCCAAGCAAAGTATAGGTCCTAGGGCACTCGAAGGTTAAATTAAGGCACGTAATTGCAGTGAAAAACTTGTTTGGACATTTATATTAACTAATTCAACATCCACAATAAAGAAGGTTAAGATTTCAAGTCCACACCCCTCTTATACCACTTACGTGGGAACGGAGGGATAAGTCTTGATCTTTTGACTTATCTTTGGAGTGGAGGTTTAACTTACTCAATAAAAAAAAAAATTCTGAATTGTGTTTTGTATGCTTGGTAGACGCTCTCTTGAGGGTAGTCTAGTGTTTGATCCTGAGCCTGAGAGAATTCTTAGGAGAGCTTACCTAGGAGAAGAAAGAGAAGAAATGGCTGAGCAAGGTGCAAATCAACAAAGGACCCTAAGGGACTATTTTATTCCTACCAACCAACCTGCACAAGCACTAAGATGACCGGCAGGGGATAATCTGTATGAGATCAAGAGCAGTACCATATCGTTATTGCCCTCTTTTTATGGTACTACTAAGGAGGACCCCTACCGACATTTGGAGGAATTCACCGAGGTCTGTTCCACGGTGAAGCTCCAGGGATTTACTGATGAAGCCCTGATGAGGACTCTATTTCCTTTCTCCCTAAAGGATAAGGCTAAGCACTGGTATCATACCCTCGATGCAAGGGTAAATGATTGGGCCACCCTTAAGGGAGAATTTTTAAAAAAGTATTTTCCTATGAGTAAAACCAACCATTACAGAAGAGAGATTATGGGTTTTACTCAACAGGAAGGGGAGCAATTTCATGAGACTTGGGAGCACTTTAATGACCTTCTTAGGTTATGCCCCCACCATCAAGTGTCAAGATGGCAGTTGGTCGAAAGGTTCTATAACGGATTATCTAAAAGGCATAGGTAAACCATTGATATAGCCTATGCAGGAACCTTCATGACCAGAACTGAGGGTGAAGCCTGGCCATTATTTGAAACTTTAAGCGACAACTCCATACATTTGTCCTTTGCATATCAAGAAAGAAAACCATCAATCTTGTAGAGGAAGATAGAGGCCCATGAAGCTGGGGCTTCTCAGGATTTGGCTTATCAGATTCAACTATTGAATAAAAACTTTGATAGGCTTTTAGCAAACCCCGGCATAAACCCGCAAGCAACCTCTATCTTTCAGGCTTCAAGAGAATGCTCCATTTGCCAAAGCACAACGCATGCCACTGCGGAGTGCCATCAGGCAACCCAATTCCCTGAGTTGATTTAGGCCGACTTGAATGCGGCCCAAGGTTTCCGCCCCCCTCGCAATAACCCTTACTCCAACACTTGTAATCCAGGGTGGCGGAACCATCCAAACTTCTCTTGGAAGCAAGCTGATGCTTTTAACTCAGGGAATACAAGACCCTTACCTCCCCAGCCCACATACCAACCTTCTTATGAAAACTCTCTTCTGAATAAGCCCTCTAAGATGGATGAATTGAAGGCCATGATGAAAGCAATGCAAGAGCATCAAAATATGGTTATCCAATCTCATAATAAGATGATTACTGATATGCAATCCCAAATTGGTCATCTTACTGAGGCAGTTAGGCAACGTGATCTAGGGAAGCTGCTTAGCTCTTCTGAGGAGAACCCTAAGGGCAAGGGGGTTGTATTCAGGGAGCACGCCCAAGCAGTGACCATATTGAGGAGTGGAAGAAAGATTGACAAGCCTGATAACACTCCTACGGTTACATCTCAGAATTCCCCTTCCACACCTAACCCGACTTCCATCTCACCCGAGGAAGAGCCACACCACTCTCCCTCACAAAAAATCACCCACAATGAGGATGTCGTCCTTCCACCACCCCTTTCCCACCATGACAACCCCTCTACTCAGAAGCCGAGGGTGCCCTATCTAGAGCGCCTATCTACAATGAGGGTGCCCTATCTGTTGGCTCATCTGGAGCTAAGGATAGGACAGAAGAGATTATGGATACTTTTAGGCAAGTCCAGATTAACTTGCCTCTATTGGAAGTGATTAAACAAATTCCGTCCTATGCCAAGTTTCTGAAGGACCTGTGCACCCAGAAGCACCGATCTAGGAAACAGGTCCAAACCAAGGTCATCCTGCCTGACCACGTTAGCTCAGTTCTTCAGCATGGAACACCCCCTAAAATGAAAGACCCAGGGGCCTCGTATATTTTAGTGGTTATAGGTAACCAACACATTGACGAGGCTCTGCTTGATTTGGGTGCGGGGGTAAACATTCTACCGAGCTCTATCTACGACCTTTTTGGAGGTGGAAAGCTGAAGCCTAGTCCAGTAATCCTCCAGGTTGTAGACAGATCACTTAAGACACCGCGGGGATTGTTGGAAGATGTCCTTGTGAGAGTGGAGGATTTCTTCTTCCCCGTTGACTTTCTGGTACTTGATACTGACCCATCTAATAAGCCCACAAAGCCGTCCATTATTCTGGGACGCCCCTTTTTGGCCACAGCCAATGCCTTTATAAATTGTAGATACGGGGCATTTAAAATGGGCTTTGGGAACAAGAAGATCTGGTTGAATGTTTTTGATACTTACAAGCAACTCGGATTTGAAGATTGTTTTCAGATTGAGGTCGTTGGTGAAATAATTGAAGAGACTACTCCAGCACTCTTATGTAGAGATCCCCTTCAGAAGGTCATATCTCAGGACCATCCCTCGATTATTAAAGGAACTGAAAGGAAAATGCCTGAACTAGAAGAGTTGCTGGGGATACACACTGAGTCTCTCTCCCCACCCTAGACTGTGAAGGTAGGTCTGTTGCCTGAGGCAGGGACATCTCAACTAAAACCCTCAATCCAAAAGGCTCCTGAATTGGAGTTGAAACCCCTCCCGAGCACATTGAAATATGCTTTCCTTGGCCCTAATAACACGCTCCCCATTATTATCTCGTCTGCATTATCTGAATTGCAGGAGGGAGCTCTACTTGAGTGTTTACAAAGGCACAAGGAAGCAATTGCCTGGACAATTGCTGATATTAAAGGTGTTGATCCCTCTCTTTGCATGCATCATATATACATGGACAAGTCTGTGAAGCCTTTCCGAGACATGCAGAGAAGGCTCAATCCAAATATGCGTGAGGCTGTTAAAAAGGAGATTCTGAAATGGCTGGATGTAGGGATTATCTATCCCATTTCAGATAGTAAATGGGTCAGTCCTATTCACGTAGTTCCAAAAAAGGCAGGAATCACTGTGGAGGAGAATGACCAAGGAGAATTGGTGACCACTAGACCCTCAACTGGTTGGAGGGTCTGCATTGATTACCGCCATTTAAACACGGCTACCCAGAAAGACCATCTTCCCTTACCGTTTATCGATCAAATTTTGGAACAATTGGCGGGGAACAGGTACTTTTGTTTTCTTGACGGGTACTCTGGGTACAATCAAATAGCCATTTTTCCTGATGATCAGGAGAGTACCACATTCACGAGTCCTTATGGCACTTTTGCGTTCCGTTGAATGCCATTCGGGTTATGTAATGCTCCTGCCACTTTCCAACGTTGTATGATGGCTATCTTTTCTAATATGATCGATGAGTTCGTTGAAATTTTCATGGATGACTTCTCCATTTATGTCTTGTCATTTGACCTATGCCTTTCGCACCTTGATAAAGTCTTAACCCGTTGCGAAGAGGCAAAACTGGTGCTTAGCTGGGAGAAAAGCCACTTTATGGTCCAGCAGGGCATTGTGTTAGGGCATGTAGTTTCCGAGAGAGGATTAGAGGTGGACACTGCAAAAATCGATTCCATCTCTAAACTTCCATTGCCCGCCAATGTTCGTTAGGTTAGATCTTTCCTTGGCCATGCTGGATTTTATAGGCGCTTCATTAGAGACTTCAGTAAAATCTCTAAGCCACTCTGTGACCTGTTAGCGAAGGATGTCACCTTCAATTTTGATGATAGATGTGGCAAGGCTTTCCAAGCTTTGAAGAAAGCCCTCATTACCACGCCGATTCTCCAAGCACCAGATTGGACCCTCCCATTTGAGCTTATGTGCGATGCTTCTGATTTTGCAGTGGGAGCAGTCTTAGGTCAAAGGGTTGATGGCAGACCTCATGTGCTGCATTATGCCAGCAAGACCCTTACGGATCCTCAGTAAAACTACACGGTCACTGAAAAGGATTACTTGCTGTAGTATTTGCTTTGGAAAAGTTTCAGTCTTATCTTTTGGGATCCAAGGTTGTGGTGTTCACTGATCATTCAACCCTTAAGCATCTTCTGGCTAAAAAGGACACCAAACCTCACCTACTTCGTTGGATTCTGCTACTCCAAGAATTTGACCTGGAAATTAAGGACAAGAAAGGAGTTGAGAATGTGGTAGCAGACCATTTGTCTAGGATCCTTATTGAGGCATCAAACCCTACTGGCGGTATTCAAGAGACTTTCCCTGATGAGTCTCTAATGGCCGTGGAAACTAAAACTCCTTGGTTCGCTGACATAGTGAACTATCTGGTCACGGTCATCACCCCTAGTACTTGGGACAAGCAGAAGCGAGACAGGTTTATCGCCAATGCTAAATTTTATCACTGGGAGGAACCCGAGCTTTTTAGAATAGGCCCTGACCAGCTGTTTCGCCGTTGCGTCCCTGATGAGGAACAAAGAAGTGTTCTGAGTTTCTGCCATGACCTCCACTGTGGGGGACATTTTAGTGGGAAGAAGACTGCTCATAAGGTTCTTCAGTCTGGTTTTTGGTGGCCTACATTATTCTGAGATGCACATACGTATGTGGGCGCATGTCTACGTTGCCAGCAGACGGGAACCATTGTAAAAAGGGATGAGATGCCCCAACAACCTATCCTCCCTGTTGAAATCTTTGATATTTAGGGCATTGACTTCATGGGTCCCTTTCCTGTGTCCTTCGGATATGAATACATCCTTGTGGCTGTTGATTATGTATCAAAATGGATAGAAGCCATCCCCACGCGAACCAATGACCATTCTGTGGTCTTGGGCTTTGTTAAGGCTAATATCATTTCTCGGTATGGGTGCCCAAGGATGATCATAAGTGATGGAGGACCTCACTTTAAGAATGTACACTTCACTAGACTACTCCAAAATTTGGGAGTCAACCACATGATAGCCACACCTTATCATCCCCAAACGAGTGGGCAAATTGAAGTGTCTAATAGGGAGATTAAGCGAATTTTAGAAAAAACTGTCAGGCCTGATCGGAAGGATTGGTCTAAAAAACTAAATGACGCTCTTTAGGCCTACAGAATTGCATATAAGACTCCCTTGGGCATGTCTCCTTTCCATCTTGTCTACGGAAAAGCGTGCCACCTTCCCGTTGAAATCCAACATAAAGCTTATTGGGCCATTAAAAACGTTAACTTAAATTTGGATAAAGCGGGAAAAGCACATATGTTAGAATTAAGTGAGCTTGAGGAGCTTCGTAATGAAGCTTATGAAACTTCTCAAGCTTACAAGCAACGCACAAAAGTCTTCCATGACAAGCACATCATTAGAAAGACTTTTGAGCCCAACCAGTGGGTCTGGCTTTTCAATTCTAGACTTAAATTATTTCCTGGAAAGCTCAAGTCCCGTTGGGATGGGCCATACGTTGTTATCAATACCTTCTCTCATGGAGCCGTAGAGATCAGGAACCCTATTTCAGGTGCAAACTTTAAAGTAAATGGTCAGCGACTTAAACCGTATATTACTCTTTCAGATGGCCAGGTTTTGGACGCACTACGGCTTGAGGAGCCTTAGCTCTTCCCACTCTCCTCCTCAGGTGATATTGTTCTATGTTTATATTTTTCCAATGAGGACATTGTTAGTTTTAGGCATGGGGGGATATAACCTGAGAATGTTTATAGTGTTTATAGCATTTATAAATATTTGCATACATATTTATATATATTAAAAAAAAGATTTTTTTTTCTTTAGCTAATTGGGTTAGTCCCTAGCAAAATACCTTTGTTATTGGAGGTTTTTCTTTTGGAATTATTTCTTAAGTTTAGAATCCAGTACATTTATTTCATGTGCACGTAGACTTGGTAATGGATCATTGGGGAAAACCAATAAGCATTTGTAGTCTACTGAACCCTTGGATAGTTCATAGAGAGTTAGGCATACTATCTTCTAATAAATCCACCTCATATTTGTGAGAAGAAGTAGAGAGATTATTGGTGCGCTAAGTCTAGTGCAAGGACTCTTAAGTTCTGGATAATTAGATGATGATACTTCAGAGTTAGGCATAGTTTTCACTCTCTGTTCCTGTGTGTGTACTTTGAGTAAATTCCTGAGAGTCACCAAATAAGGCAGATACACAGAGATTGAGTCTTAATAAAGCTATAACTATGGTGGATGGTTACAACCGTCCTTTATAGAGTCCTCAACTGAAGGAGGGTAATAGTGTCAAAGGTTAGAAATACGCCTGTCCTATCCATTCCTTTCCGGTGCCGAGAATAGGCACTTCCACCAAATAAGTCACACAACTTCCTCTTGACCATCATCATCCCTAATAATGCCTCGTAAATAAAAGTCCATATTGTGTTGTGATTGATTGAAAAAGAAACAAAAGCAAGAAGAAAAATAATATATATATATATATAAAAGGAAAAGAGAAAAAGTAGAAAAAGAAGGAATAGAAAGAAGAAAAAGAAATAGTTATATGGCAAAAAAAAAGTTGAAGTTTATGATGTAACACTATTTCTGAGGCAACAGAACACCTATCGCGTTCCACCAAATATGACCCATACCTACCTTTTAGTATTTCTAATCGTCTGAATACTGGTTGAGAACTCTAACTTAGTTATAGAGTTATTAGGACTTTAATTGAAGTGTGGATGCCATGTGAGGCTACCAAATAGTGAGTATAATTTCTAAATTTGGCGAGATTCGCGATCTCAGAAAGAAAGAAAAGAGAGTGCCCAGGAACATCAAGGAGCACAGTTGTGTAGCCTCCCTCAGAGTTGACTTGTCTAATAGTCTAGAGAGCTAGAGTCTACAGTACTAGACTATATGTAGCACCAGTTGAGTGTGTGCCACCAAATACAAATCCATTCAACTTGATATCTCCTACCTAAGCCAAATGCCGGGGTCAAATTATAGATTATCGTCTGCTTTATCCCCGAGGGAAGTAGTTGCCTATCTCGGCAGAAATTTTTGCCAAGGGTGATGTATGAACTCCCAATGTGAATCGGCTCTTTCACTTGGATCTATTACCTAGGCTATTAGCACTTCACCTTTGTCTGGATTTCTAAAGTTTTGAAATAAGATCAGAAGAAATCTTCTGATTATTTCTATTATTTTTGCTAGGGACTAGCAAATCTTAGGCATGGGGGTATTTAATGAGTCCATTAAAATGGACTATTACTAAGCCTAAGTATCTTTAATCATACAGTTTAAGTGTGTTAATAATGGCAATTATGTTGTAGAATATTTGTACTCCTCATAATTTAAGTTTATAACATTCTACAACTTAATGATTTTGTTGTTTTTATGTGCAGGAAATAAAATGTAGAAAGAACAAGGGTGGGGGGATAAATTCCCCAACACATAATAGCCACGACTCTTTCCCCCCCTCCCCCGCCAGACATTGGGGTAATCTTCCTCTTCCGCCACCTTTCTCAACAACTATGACCAGAAATAGTTAAGGGATTTGGGAAAATCCCTTAACTCACGCGCAAAGGAGAGAAGTTAAAAAGAGGAGGCGGGGAGAGAGGAAGGCCATCCAAGAAGAGAAGAAGCATGCACTGTGGCCTTCTTCCCCCTTGCGAGGAAAAACCTCACGCCTCCTGCTCACAGCATCTCCCTCCAGCCACCGCAGGCACACACTAGTGCGCCCTACCGCTCATCTGCAAGTGCCATCTGCCTGCCCACATGCACCAAGCTGCGCCTCTCCACCCTGCATCCACCCAACCGTGCACCTCTCCCCTGCAGCAGGCACTCACGCATCGCACAACAGGCGTCCGCACCGCCTACACGCTGCCCCCTGCACGCCCTACCACTCGCACCCTTCAGTGCCATCTGCAAGCACCTGCCCGCGCGCACCAAGCCGCGCCTCTCCACTCTGCAGCAACGCCAGCGTGCCCCACCACCCTGCTGTAGACGCTGCACAGCTCAGCTTTTGCCCGTGCGCCTGCCTCTCCACCCTACATCCGCACCACCAGCACACCCGCACCACCCTGCAGGTGCGCCCACACGCTCCAGCCTCTGCCTCATCGCCTGCACGGGTGCGCACCACCGCGCACATGCTCGCACAGCCACAGGCGGTGCAGCAGCACCTCCGCCTTCTTGTTCAACAGGCTAGAGCTCCGGCCACCTCCGCTGACCACCTCTGGCCACCTCCGTTGCCGCCGCTACCACCACCGGAGAGCTCTCGACCTCGCCGACCTCCTGAGCCTCATAATAACCCCGTGGTGCTCTCTCTTAAGGAGGAGAGAGGAAAAAAGCCCTATTTTCCCACCAATTAAAATTAACATACAATGCCATTGCCACCTAATTGATTTTATTTATTATTATTATATTATGGCAAAATTGTGTTTGAACACTCATAGTTCTTTATAATTGCATGACATTAATATTAACTAGTTTAAAGATTGATTTTTTGGGCTTAACTTAAGTACTAATTGTATTTAGTACGCATCACGTGAAAATTGCATAAATTCATCATAAATTTATTGAGGATTTCTGTGAGGGAAAACTGCACATATACCCTTATCTTTTGAAGTTATTGCAAATCTACTTTCCTTCACATTTTAAGTTAGATTTGAATAGGGATTTCGCACTGTCCGAAATAACATTAAACAATTAAGTATTGATTGCATAATTGCCTCCCTGTGAACACGACCCGCTCTTCTGCGAGTGGTTATTTTCATTATTTTTTGATTAGTCAATTTTTCCACCACTTAAATACTTTAACGCAAAGCGAAAAGTCATCTACCAGTTACCCAGGTAATTCTCGGGTGTGCGGATTTTTTATTCAGAGGCATCATCCGCCTCGAAATAAGCCTTAGTCATCCAAAAATCTTTCGATGCCTTGATTGCATCCAATTCACATCTAGTCCCTCATCCCTTCTATTAGAGCACACACATAGGAAAGGTCATGAGGTTGTTAACCTAAGAGACCTCATTAGATCTTCTCGGGAATTTCTCTCTAATCTAATCAACTCCAATATGAACTTGAATTCGATTCTACATCTTGATTCCACCACCTAATTCGAAAATGTAACCTGACATTTTAGGAAAAGCAATTAGGAAACCTATGTCCTAAATGATTATCAAAGATAAGATGATTGAGGCTGCTTATAGACACCAAGAAGAATATTATAGAGCATTAGATAGGGACATTCAAGATAAATTTGCAAAAACAACAAACCACATTTTGAACCGTGTCGAAATAATATGGACACGAATGAAACACGATTCAACTCAGGATGATATCTTAGCAGAATACATTCAATTAATGAAATTACATAGCAATGAGTGTTTGCAATGTTGGTCAAATCCTTCACTTTTGGAAAAAAACACCAAGTTCTCATGGAGAAACAGGGAAAATTGCTGAATACGTTGTATAAAACCATTGATCGAGAATACCCCTACATCCCTTCAGAAGATAATGAGACACATTGGAACAACACTGATGATAACATGATTCCCCAGAACCCAGGTTAGAAAATCAGAATTATTGTGGACCCTCAACCTAAATGGAAGTCAAATTAAATTATGTGCTGAATGATACCCTCGATCTTGAGATGGGTTGGGAGGATCCGATTGGAGGTGTTCATGATTTTGAGCCAGCCCTAGAAAACCATGAAGCTAGCTCACCAAGACCTGAATTTTCAGACACCTATGATGATATTGAATCAAAACATCTCAAGGGTGTAAATTCCGACCCTTGTTCTGATAAGGTGATCCTTGAGAACAATTCTGACACCCCTATAGAGCTAAGCCTAGATTTTAGTAACCCAATGCCTACATCTAACCTAGAATCTAGATCTAATCCTAATTGGGATGATTATGAGGCCCCATGTGATGAGAGTTAGATTTTGAATTTGAATTACGATTATGGGTTTGTATTTGATGAGTACACTTCTCCAGACTCCTCAGAGATACGAATTGATTTTTTGGAAGTCACATCGACCTATGATACAGAAACTGAGGAGTTGGAAGAGTTGGGAATCGATTGGGTCTACCCTAGGAGCCAAGAACTTGAGCCTATGCCTAATAAGGACACCTTTTTAAGCTCGGAATTTGAAATTAGGTTAGATCCAAGTCAGGTTGTTGATTCTTCGCATCTTGATTCTCTCTGTGGTGGAAGTCTCGATCTAGAATCAGATTCAGAAACTCATTCTTACAAATTCTCCGATGATTTTGAATCCTACTCTGATTTTGGAGAGACTTTGTTTCCTGATGATTACGAGCCAATTTACGGCCGCAGCATCCATGATCCATTCTTTGACTCTAACTCTGAGGTCCTTGATGCCAAGATCATTAATTCAAAATCGTGTTCCATTGAGATAGAATCATTCCTTTATGATATGTAGGAATCAAAAATAACTGTCGAGAGTGTCTGCAATCCAAAGTTCGAATCTTTTCTTGACTCAGATTTCCATGATCCTATAAGCACTCTCCAGGCATTAACCTTTGATTTTGATGAGCATCATGAGGACCCTCTAGATGAACCCACCTTTGAATCCTTTCTATAGGAGCCCTCAACACACACAGTTCTCATTGAAGCCACCTCTTCTGCAATACATATAGAGCCTTCTCAAATCCGATCCCAACCTTAACCTGCCACCGGAATCAACTTCTACTCTTATTCACCTCTCTTTGATCCGATTGCATACAATTCACCTCCATCTTTCAATCAGGTTTTGGACATCAATTAGACTACTAATCATGTCCCATTCTTTTCTGATCACTCTTGTAGGGTTCCTACATCCTCCACAGATCCATTTTCTTTTGAGGATCCCTACTTTGACCAGGCTAATCTGACTTGACCAAACCCACAATTAGCACTGTCATATCTATTTGAGCCACAAAATACTTGGTGGGCTTCGCATCTACTGATTCACATCCATCAACCCACCAGATTGATTGGGTTTGGGCTACATCATCAGCTTGTAGATCTGAACAAGCACCTAGTTGGACCAACCAGGCTTTTGATCAAGGTGCTTGTTCTATAAAACTCATCTGATTTGACCACTCCCTCTCCATGATCATCTTTTGCCTGGTTGAAGTCATTGAATTTAGCGCTTAACGGGAGGCAGCACATCATTCCAAAAAATCGAGACCCTTTTGATCATCCTTTTGAGCTACACTCCTACTGCACTTAGAGTTCAAAGTAAGAACAGCCGACTCTACCTTTGGTATTCATATCAAAGTTTGAAATCATCCTCAACAGTCATCCTGACCTGTTCGCCTACCCTTTGAACTTGTTCTAACCCATGAACCAAGCTGATTTCATATCCTTCGGTTTACAATGAGGACATTGCAAAACTTAGGCATGGGGGGGTGTTAAAGTGCAAACACATAAAAATTCAAGTTTCTGAGGGGTTCTCACAAAAAAAAAAAACATATTCAAAAAAAACCAAAAAAATAAAAAAATTGAAAAAGAACAAAAAATGGAGAAAGGGGAGGAAAATTTAGAGAGTTGATCGCATATCATTCATGAGGAAAAGAGGAAAAAAATTCAAAATGTCAAAAAGGAGCAAACATTCAAGAACAAAATTGAGAGTCATTAGCACTTGATTATGAAAGTTACTAAGTTCTAGACCTAATAAAAAAGAAAAGAAAAATTAAGTCCTGAAAAAATAGAGATAAGGAGATTAGTATGAGTGCTGATCTTAGGCCTCTTGAGCTTGTTTTAGGGATTAAACATTCATGTATCTGTTAAGATTTAATTTAATCCTCAAGAGGTTGAGGAAAGTACGAGGCTGATGTATTAGGTCTAAGGCTTAGGGATTATTCAGCCTCATTGCTTACCCTTTAGTTTGCGGGACTTGGTAACCTAAGCACCCAAAATCACACACTTAGTTTGGTTTAGTGTGCTTAATAAAGAAAAATCTGCCAAAAGTGTTTCGTTCTAAAAAATCATCTCGAAGATCTAGCTTAGGAATGGCTCGACAACACAAGTTGATTAAACGAGTTCCCAATGCGGAGAGGTGGAAAATTCCCCTCGAAGATGCATAATAACATATCGTTTCCTCGATGCTTGTCTTCTAGGATATCCAAATATCCTACTGGGGGCATGTAAGCACCTTGTGCTGGTTCAGGTGCCATGGGTTGGATTATCCTAAAATGTCGATGGCCAGGGCCTGAATTTAGTTACAGAACACCATGGGCGGCACTATCTCGAAGTGTCGAAAGCCAGGGTTCTAGGGGTTGCCATGTGTGGTGCTATCTTGAAGCATTGAAAGCCATGGACCCTTCGAGGATTGATGGTGGGGACAAGGAATCCGATACAAACCGTGTTTAGGGCCAATTCGAGGTTGGATTTAGGGAAATCTAAAAAGAAAAGACAGAAAAGTCTCCAAATGAAAATCGTTCTATCCCTCTCTCTTACAAAAAAATGCATTGGCAAACTGAACCTGGACTTGTTACTTTTTTGCATGGGTGCTTTAACCGCTGGATTCAACGAACCTCTGGGTAGTCCTTGCAGGCCTTAGAAACCTTCGTGACAGACTGAGGCTGAATTTGGTTAGGTCTGGATCTTGATTGATACTTAAGTGACTCTAGGCCTACTATTAGCATTCTGACTTAATTTCTAAAAAGTAATATGAATCAAGACTTTGAATATCAATGCATGGTCTAAAACTCTAGTTCTTTTCATAAGATTTTGCTAAGGAACTAGCAAAAGTTAGGCATGGGGGTATGATGATAACTTCATCATCAGCT
Source organism: Thalassia testudinum (assembly GCA_037157565.1). NCBI lineage: Eukaryota > Viridiplantae > Streptophyta > Magnoliopsida > Alismatales > Hydrocharitaceae > Thalassia > Thalassia testudinum. The sequence goes on along the minus strand of JAZHRO010000015.1, from coordinate 40,774,489 downwards.
ATAACTATCTTTAATTAGTTAGAATCAATTGATAAATGCTCCCACATAATCACTAGAGAGTCATAATTCATTGCATATCCTTTTTGAGAAGAATGCAATAAATTAGGGTTAAATCTATAGTTTTAACAGAAGATCATAAATGCAGAATAGTCACAGGGTTTCCTAGGGGTTAAATAAAGGTCAAATGAGCATTAATGACTAATAAGAGGGTTCTTACAGACAGAAACGAGTTTTCGTGCATTTCGAGAATTAACGAACACCTGAAATCCTAATTTCAGACCCGCTTAATTAATACAGGTTCTGATCAGGATAAAATTCATCTAAACCTTTTAAAAATCATATAAAAATATTCTATAAGATTTGGTATCCTTGATTTGACCATATGAACCTATTTTAACATAAAATAGTCTAAGACAAAAGGTTACCCTAATTTGGGCTTCTAAGCAAATTACCTAGTCAAACTTGGTCAAAACCAAAATCTAACTTCATCATCAGATTCCTTGGGTCCAAATTAGGATTGTACCAAATTTACACCCAATCAGAGGTCATCTTGACTAAGTTTGCATTTTTGTCCAGTCTGACTCTTCTTCTCTCAAAATAACCCCTCAGCTTTTGAAATCCTTGTGAACAGATCCCTAACTTTGTCATATTCTTCGCATTTAGGTCCTTGTCGCCATGGCTGTGTGAATGCATTTGTAGCCAACCTTTAATCAAGGAGTTCTCCCTGATTTCATGCTTAATCTCTTCCAAAATTGGAAGGGGAACCCCTGAAGTGATCATCTTCAATCTGAGCCGCATCTTGGGCTCTGATTCTTGCCCAAAACCTAATGTGAACCATTTGAAATCAAGAGCTTCCTATTCTATGAAGGTATCAAGCTTCAAAGCTTGGAATGCTCCCTTGAGGCCTATAAAAGATCCCCTCATGCAAACCCCACCTCCTTAGCTTGATTTGGACTGGAATACCCCCTTCTTCTCCTCTCTCCGGCCAACTCCTCCGCAAGTTCCGGTGAGCTTCTCCGTCTACCTTCCTCTCCCGCTACCACAGGAAATAGTCAGTGGGAGCATCTTCTCCGTGTTCCTTCATTTCTAGCAATACCAGCAGAAGCCCTCTAACTCCATCTTCCTTTCCATTCTCCCCCACTGGAGGTATTCTCATCTCCGACGTCGGCCATACCACAACTAGCACCTTTCTCCCCTTTCGTCCAATTAGGTTAGTGTAGTTAGGTCCCTTCCTCACTCTATTATCTTTTCCCTCTCCTTATCCCTCGATTCAACCCACGTCGCCACCGTTTGCCTGTCATCTTCTCCATCTCTAGCCACACCTTCGGTGAGGCTTCCCCGATGCTCCACTGGACCACAAGCCTCGCCAACTCCCTCACAAGCTCCACCATACCTCGACGCACAAAACCCCCATCCTTATTCACCATTCCACCCACCCAAACACTCCACCGAACAACCCACCTTCTCAACTTCATCTCCATCACCGTCCACCTTCCACACGCACCTTCAGGCCACAAAACCCTCACCAACACCTTCGCCATGCTTTGGCGACGCTCCCGAATAGATTTAACAAGGTCGAGAGGCCATTCTTAGAGTTTCAGGTGTTTGCCGGTTCGCCGTCACTGCTGCCATCATCTCCACCTTGTTCTTCAAGATTCGACCATGAGAGCTCTAGACTACACCCTCCTGGTTGAGCAGAATTCCCCTCGGCACCACTCTAGACCCTCAATTGAGAGCCTCGACCTCAGCTACTGCTCCAATCGACGAAGTCTCCACAGCTACAGCTACACATGAACGAGCAGTGGGGATAGTCTCATATTGGTGAAGGAAAGACGCCCGTGCACACATAAGTTGGATTTGTGCATAGCGCTTATCACCTAAGTTATGGCGGTCGTGTCCCCTTTACCCACACATCCGCTTAACCCACCTATGCCACTCCTCACCTGCGACCCACGTACGTAGGTTTGGACACTATTTGAGACCCGATAACCCTAGTTTATGGATCCGACTATGAGGTTGGGTCTGAGAGAGAAGGAAAGGAGGAAATTATGAGAGAGCGGGGGGAGGGTTTTGCTCCTCTGTGTATGCGGCTAACACTTAGTCACTGAAGGTCCCTTGTGCTTGTGAAGGGGAAAAAGAAGAAAGGGAGGGCCTTGAGAAGGAGAAGAAGGAGAAGGCTCGTGCAGAAGAAACAAAGAAGAAGGCTTTGAGACCCTTGATCACTTAAGTTGTCTGATGCTTGATTCTGTCATCTGAATTCTAAAGCCTTGAAGGATTAAGGCCATTGTGGATTAATTTGGCCACTTATCTTGTATGGCATTTCTGATTGATGATACTGTTCAAATATTTGAGTAGTTAATATATGCTTAATTAAGCCTAATAATTGATGATATAAATCACCATTATTTTGTCTTAGATTTCTTTTTATCACTGTGATCTATTGAAATACTCATACTTATAATTGAATATCAATTTTAGTAGATATTATTCATTTAATATCTCTTTTGTGCTTCAATTATGGTGCTTATTTATATGCAATTAAAGATTAGCACGTGAATTCCATATTTGCTCCCTATGTTCGACCTCGAACTTTAATTTAGATTTTGAGTAATAAATTTTATTTGTTTGAGAGCTATTTGTCGACTGTATTACAATGCAATTTCCTAAACTCGACAAAAAGCTTGACAAACACCTCTCCTTCCCAAGATGATAACCAAGATAGATCAACTGAATTTGAGGATCTTTCTTACTTGACCTATGATTTGGAAGGGATGTTCGAGAAATGGAAATCAAATGAGCCTGATTCACAGGATAAAGATCTTCATTTGGTAGAAGAAAATGTAAAACCAAAATTCCTTTGGAGTGAAAATAAGTCAGTTTCCATTGACCATGGCTCCACCCCAAACTCGAGTCCTGATCCTACAAATACTTCACCAACCAAAACCCATTCTCTTAATCAAACTCAAGGAAAAATCAATGATACCCAATATCGCCTTCAATTGGAGATTAATAGATAGAACCAACAATTAATTGAAACAAAGGCTAAAATGCTAGAGATATTCCAACAATTGGATGAAGAAGGCCAACGAAAAATGATTTCAAATAATAATTTTGTGGAATTTATAAGATAAGGCCTTACGAGTATCGATTGGACTACACTAATGCTCCTAAACTAGTTCAATCACCCCTTGATATTCCCTTCTCCCAAGTGTTGGAAAATAATTTTGAAAATTGCATTGAGGATTCCATGGGTCTTGATTTTGAGGTGGGTGAAAGAAACCAGAATTCCCAAGTTAATATGGACCAATTTGAAACTATTAATAATGGAATTAGGGTCGATGTCTTCGAACTTAAATCTAATTTTCTGGTGACATCTAAAGTTGAAGATGGGGAGTTGGAGTCTGATTCTGAATACTTTGATTATGAATTATTTGAAAATCCCATCCCAAATTTAGAGGGCCAAGAGAAAGAAATCGAGTCTAATTTAGATGACGAAATTAAAATAAGCTCTACCTTGACTTTAATGTTAGAAGCCAAGCCTTATCTGAAAGAGGTTAGAGATAAAGAAGCACTTTTGAGGAACAGGGATAAGGAGGATTAACATATGGAAATAATTATTTTGAAGGAGGGAATTGATTTTTATTTTGAGAGAGATTTTATGATTGATTTTTGGGCCTATTTTGGTTCTTTGAATTTTGATACAAGCCCTATTAAAATTGAATTTTTGCAACCCAAATATGAGTTAATTTGTAAATATTTTGTGGATTTGATCTTTAAAAGGACACGTGTTGAGTATTTGGCTTTTATCCCCAGTGCCCGACACTTTATTACACTCATCCAAATGAAGATCAACTTTGCATGCTTGAAGAATAAGAGACGAAAGTATCTGTGGGTTGGGACTGCACCACAATTTGGTCTGGATCTGTGGACCTTTGATTTTGGACCTTCATGACAAGATATCTCTTTTTATTTTGATCCTTTCTATTGAATTGTTGATATCTTCCTTATAGGGTTAACTGACTGAAGTGCATCTAGCTGTAGACGTAAAATTCAATGCTTGTTGGGAGGCAACCTAATGAACTAGGTTAGCTTATATTTTGATTTGTTTAATTCAGGTCTAGAGATAATTTAGCTTTGTTTGTCAGAACTCATGAGTTATCAGGTGATATCTATCTCTTTTCCTATGTGTATTATTGCATGCATTGAGGACATTGCATGAAATAACCATGGGCTTGGTAGATAATCTTTTGTGCCAATTATTTTTCTCCAAAATTTTATACATAGCATACCATAGTTTCTTTCTTACATCATGTTTTCCAAGTCAAAAAAAAGAGAGAAAAAAATTCAGTGCTTTTAAAGTTTGAGCTATGAAGAAAGTTAAATTACTTTAATTTTGAGATCTTAGGAAAAGTATGAACAAAGTATTTTCTCTAAGACTCTTCAGGTCATATGTTGACTTAATTATCTTCAGTATTTACCTAAATTTGTATTTATTTTCTTGAGTCTTTGAAAGGATATGAAAAAGCTAAAAATATTAAGTCAAAAGGGTGATGAGTGAATCAAAAGGGTGATGAGTGAATGACTTATCTTTCCACCCTGCTGTTTGGATAGTCTTTAAGTTCCAAGTCTTTGTTGAGTCCTTAGTTGTCAATAAGATTGTCTTAGGAGCATACCTGTGGAAAGATGAGAGAGAGGGAGAGAGCCAGCGACGATAGGAGCGATCCTTGGGGAGGTGGCTGGAGGGATGCTGGGGTAAGGACTCGAGGGTGGTCTTTGGGTTGGACTGGTAGTAGGGGGGTTGGGTCTCATCGTGGATGGCATTTTGGTGGAGGATGTTCCAATGTCGTGGGTTAACTGGTGTCAGGAGAGGGGCCATATGGCGTTGGAGTGTAGGAACGCTATTGTTTGCCTCGCATGTAGGGGTGTGGGCCACACATGCTTCCATTGTAGATTGAAGAAATTGACTTTCCATGAGGAGAGGGTGGGTCCTTGAGGGAACCCTGAAGGCATGCAGGTGGCGGCACAACAAAACCCTAATGTGGGTTCCTCCATGTTCGCATTAAAGGAGCCCATGAACCACAAGAAGAAGGGCGGCGGGAGTACTCGCAAGAGAGCATGCAAAGAGGGTACTTTTCATGATGGTGACTGCTCTGGGACGTGGACCGCAAGGGGACAATAGCCTCCACCTCCCTACCCTCTGTCGCTTGATGTGAAGGTTCCCCAATCCCCATAGGTGCTGGCAACAGAGACCATGGTTTGGGGGGCATTGCTTGGAAAGGTCATGTGTGGATCATCAACGATGGCCAAACTTCAAATGTTGGTAAATTCATTACACCTCTACTCCCCCTTGTGGAAGATTTCAATGCTGGGTACATCAAGGTTCTTGGTTTTCAGCCTGAGTGAAGGAGATGTGGAAAATTCGAAGTTTAGATGTCCGTCTTTGGATGATTTATCTGTGCTTTGGTGATTAGTCTCACCTTTTGATGGTGCACTTCCAGACCGGCCTCCACAGCATGCATTTATGGATAGTGGCTCTGTTGCTATTCATGGCCTGTCGTTGCACCTTCAGTCAATGGCCGTGGTCAGTCAGGTGTTGGCCAACTTTGCTTTCTTGAATGTTGATGTGGTGGTGGGATTATGTGAGGGTGATGGTAGTGTCACGCAGGTGGAGGTCACCCTTAGGTAAGGTGGCTCCTTTTTTGACAGAATTGTGTTGAGAGGCAGAGGCTCTTCTTGGTTACTTCGCATCAAGGTGGAGGTCCATCCAGTCCATCCCAAGACACTGACTGTGAATGACATGGAGGTGCATGCTAATAGGGAGGATGAGATGAGTTGGGAGGAGGTACACCGTGCGGAGGTGGTAGGGGAAGGTAACGGCCAAAAAGAGAGAAAGGTCCATACTGTGTTGGACAACATGGAGGGTGTGGCAACATCAGGGGGTGACATGGAGGATGTTGTACCTTCAGGAGCTATTGTTGTTCACAAGGAGAACAATCCAAGAAATGTGCAGCATGGAGGCAGGAGGCTACGTGTGAATTTTTGATCAAGTCTGATGGTGCCCTATTGCATGAGGAGGGCTCCTCGTCAAGAGGTGGGGGATCTAGAGGTCGAGGAAGATATAATATAAGAAGCGATGGGCCGGTGAAATCCCTAACAGTGGATGAGGAGGCCATGGCTAAGGTGTTGAAACTCGTTTGCACTCGAGGTGAGGAGGAGAGAAACCATGTGTTCTCATGTTGAAGATCCTCTCATGGAATGTGCATGGGTTACGCAACAGGGCCAGGTATGGGTCATTGGCTAGATACTTGAAGGACTGGAGGGTTGACTGTGGTCTTTTTTTTTTCTTTTGAAACTGAAGGAAAGCTATTGTGTTATGATAGTGATCTGGAGGGTTTTTTGTTAAAAATTATGAAGTAAGAAACAAGGAGAACTACAAATTAGATTCTCATCTATGTATGAGGGACCAGCACTCATTTATAATTTGCTCTCAGCATACTGGTCTCTCCTGAAATAATCTTTCATTTCTCACCCTCCAAACACACTAAAGGGACACGGCCATGCGCAGATGTGGTTTCCCAGGCATCGCAAAATTCTGCCATAATGATTCCCATGATGGGAGCGGCTCTAGACAGATTTTTCTCCAAATTGTATCCGTGACCAAGCATGAAGAGAAAATGTGAGTTAGACCATCAGTGGGCAGTCCATAAAGGTGACATTTGTGCAATGCTGTCTCCATCCGCTTGTGTCTAAGGTCCCCTTTAATCAGACGTTCTTTTCTGCACAACCAGAGAAAGGTTTGCACCTTGAGAGGGGCCTTCAATAACCAAAGCTTCTTTTCAACATGAGCTCTCCCCAAATCCCTACCAGAAATTAGGATTTTATTATATGCACGTTGGGTTGTGTATATGACATCCCAAGCATATGTGTCCTCCATGCCAAGCCTTGGTCTGAAACTCTGTAGGTCTAAAATTAGGTGTTGTCTTTCCTCCCACAATCGAGTGCCCTCCCTGTTGGTTTCAGGTTCAGTCAATTTCTAGCGCCGCACGTCTCAAACCAGAAGCTGCTAACTGAACTATCTTTATCAGCTACAGCCGCATATACCCCTAGATGGGACTCTTTCAGGATGCCTAACGGTGACCACTGTTCCCTCTAGAAATTAAATTCCTGCCATCACCAAGCACCGGCTACACCGAGTGCCATTTATTCTCGACGGCTTGAGTAACTGATCTCCAAAATGGAGAAAGTATGACAGGGAATAATCTCTTTAGTGCATTGTTAGAGTCTCCATATCCATCCTTAACAAGATCAGTCCATAGCTTATCCTCACCACTAAGAATTTTAATCACCCATTTAATCAAAAGGGCCTCATTAAATTCTTTAAGTGCTTTAATCCCCAAACCACATTCTTCCTTGGGGCGACACAGATGCTCCCATTTTAAAGGTTGCATGAATCTCCCCTCATTTATGCCCCCTTCCAAAAGAATTTCTTTCGCAGCAGATCCACATGTTTCCAAATAGACTTCGAGGCTCTGAAGAGGGAAAAAAAGAAGATCGGGATAGAGGTAATAACTGAGTTTAACAAGATCAGTCTTCCTCCCTTAGAAAAGAATTTACTGCTCCATCCTTCCAGCTTAATGGACATCTTGTCAAAGAGTAGATTCCAATTGCTCTTCCTCAGTTTCGAGCTTCTCAATGGTAGCCCCATGTACCTAATTGGCAGATTGGATCAAGGGTTTCCCAATGTCGTAGAGAGTGCTTCTTACTCCTGCTTATTAAGGCCAAAACATATCAAGGTGGACTTCTCCCTATTTAATTTCAGACCAGACATATCTCCAAATATCTTGACCATGTGTCCTAGTGCTCGAGCTTCAGTGGTTGTCCCTTCCACAAAAAAAACTGTGTCATCTGCATATTGTAATATAGGTGCCATAGCTCTCCTATTGGATAATGAATATCCTCGTAAAACACCAGCCTTAGAAAGCTTGCAGGCATATCTAGCAAGACCATCCACTGCAAGATTAAATACCAATGGGGCTAATGGGTAGCCTTGCCTAACATTGCACTGTGGTTGAATCCAAGCCCCACAGGGTTTCCCATTGATCAATGGAGAGAAAGAGGTGGTTGTAATGCACCGCTTCATCCAATGGATCTAGAGTGAAGGGAAACCTCTTCTTTTAAACACCTCCCAGAGATAGGGCCAAGAGACAGAGTCATAAGCCTTTTGGAAATCAACTTTCCACATAAAGGCTTTACACTTCCTTCTATGCCAACCACACACCATCTCTTGAGCCATAATAAATGATTCCTGAAGAGATCTATTGGGTAAAAATGCTGATTGAACAGGGTGGATCAGGTTCTGCAATACAAGCCTCAGTCTATTTGCTAGAATCTTGCTCACCACCAAGTAGATGGAGTTCGAAAGAGCGATTGGTTTGAAATCAGAGAATTTTTTTGCACCTTGTACCTTTGGTAGCAAGAAGAGAAAAGATCTGTTGATCTTAGCAAAGCTAGAGTTACCTCTCTCAAACTCTTTGATAACATCCATCACCACACTACCAAGCATACTTCACATTCCTTATAAAAGAAAACTTGAAAGCCATCAGGTCTAGGAGAGCCTTCATTGTTTAAGTCTTTTATGGCATCCACAGTTTCTTTCTTAGAGATGGGAGTCGTCAGATTAGCGGCCTATTCAACAGAGACTTTAGGAGCATCACACGCTGCCATCCTCCATATACCTCTCTCAGTTGCCCTGGAAGAGTCCCTTTAATATTTGATAGCCTTCGATCTAATCTCTTGCATAGAAGATAATCTTTGACCATCCTTGAGTATGGAAGAAATTAGTTTTACCTATCTGTGAGAGCTAGCTGAGAGATGAAAAAATTTTGTGTTGGCATCCCCCTCCTTTAGCCAAAGTTGTCTTGATCGTTCCCTCCAGTCCATCTCCTGTTTCAAGTCCTCCTCTGCCACCATGTCCTGCCACATTTTTCTAGCATCAACCTCAGCATCAGATAAGGGACTTGCTACCTCCTTAGCATCCAATACTTGGATTTCATTCAGAGCCTCAAGACGCCTTTGCTGCCTTAGAGCAAACACCACAGCACCATACTCCTTCAGCATTATGCGTAGAGCGGTCAGCTTAGAGGCAAGCTTGACAGTGGTTGAACCCTCCACCACATCTCAATCATCTCATGGAACCTAGGTTCTCTCAGCCATGACCATTTAAATTTGAAATAAGATCCTACATGCATCTATTCCCTACTGTCCTAGACCAAGGGGGTGTGATTTGAGAAGGGGCAGTCCAGCCCAGAGATAGTAGACAACTGGAACAGTCTAGAAGAGTGGCATTCCCAAAAAATCTATCAAGCTTTGATGTAAGGCCACTGCCATTTCTCCAAGTAAACTCAAGTCCTAAAGATGGATATTCGTTTAAACCAAGAGCTTGAACCACTAGCTGGAATCCAAGTGAAGCACTATTTACTGCACCATTTGGCCTGTCACTCCCTGTCAGTACACAGTTAAAATCCCCACCCACTAGCCAAGCATCCCCTTGTATAAGCTCTGCGGTTGCAGCCCAATCTTCCCATAGTTCATGCCATACTAAAGTGACACACGGTCCATAAACACCAGTAATATAAAAAAGTCCCAGTTCCTGACTTTGGAATTTACAAGTCACCAGGTGCCGAGCTCTATGCACCTCTAGTAGTTGTAACCATGCCTTTTTCCACCACAGAGCAATGCCACCAGATCTGCCATGTGCATTGAGCATCACACATTCAGCCACCCGTTCATTCTTAATTTCATTCTAAACCCTATCATCCTCATTTTCAATATGTGTTTCTTGTATAATCACATAATCAATCTCCCATTCTCTCAGGTATCTCAAGAGAGAAGCCCTCCGACTCTTGTCGCGTAGCCCACACACATTCCATGTAAGAACTCTCATTGTCCTCTCTAGGTATCCCCCCTGTTTGAATTCTGTACCTTGCCAACCTGCATAATGGCAGCCACAGCATTTTCATCAAGTTTCAAACCTTTGGTCGCCACCTCTGCCTATGCCTATAAGGCAATTTGCTCAACCCAGCCTTGGTAGTTGATCCAGCTCCAAATTTCAGACCTTTCATATCCTGTAAATTGGAGTGAACTCCCAAAGAATTATTTGAGATCTCTTTCAGGACTCGTTCTTCAGTTATGTCAGTCAACGGCTGAGCTGCTACCACTACCTCACCTATGGTTGTCTCTTGCTCAACCATGTCTGTCTCCACTGCAGCCGTATTCACCAATTCCTCCTTCTCCCCAAGGTGGTGGTCCTTACATTTCTTGGTCATTGGTGCCTCTTTAGGAGTTAGCCTACTCGTCAGATGTACATCATTCTCCACATTAGTAGCCTGCACATAAGACGTCTTATCCTGACCCTTCTTCCCAACTGTAACATCCACGGTAAAGCTTAAGATCAGCAGCCATGAGCTTCCCCCACACTAGAGAATTAGCCTCTCTGGGATAGACCTTGCCTTGAAAACGTCGACCAAAACATTTAGAACTCGTCCATCTCCCTCAATGAGACCTACCTCGGCATCCTCAGCCAACGTAGCAAATCCTAATATCATGGCCTCCACCACCTCTCTAGATCTTAGATGAAGCGGCAGACCTCTGGTCGCCAATCTCCCCGATCTAGAGACTGCCCTTTGGGGTGGTTTCTCAGGCAGAGACCCATCAAAAGGGGAGACTAATCTCCAAATCACGAACAACCCTTCAAAGGCACTCGATTGAAAGCGCAGAAGCTCCATGTCCACCATCCCCAAACCAAAAGCACAAAGCACGTGGGGGTGAGCCACGTGATCTTCCAACCATCGGTCGATAGGGATAGAGAACTTACCAACTGCTAGAGCTTTTCCTGTGCGGGGTTTCCGGTCATCACTTCTACAATCAGTGCCCCTCTCAGCACCAATTTGGCCATTTTTATATCCTCTGCCATAGGGATTTCAATGTCAACAGTATGTCCCCCAAAGGTAGGAGGAGGCGGTGGTGTCGGCGGCTGCATTCTCATATTTAGTACTCCAGGGCGCATAGTGGTCTCTCCCTTCGCCTGCCCTCTATTGACCATGCAGGAGTCCCTCTTATGACCATGCCCCCCACATGAAAGACATACCAGGGGGTGGCGGGACACCACTGCCATGTGTCCTCATTGTCAACATTTGAAGTAGACAATCTCCCTACCACCCCAGGATCGACCCCTGTTCACCCTTCCCATGCCCGCCTCCCTTCTGCCAGCCTCCATGAATCCTCTTCTTTCCCTCCTCTCCAAGCCCTAGATCTCCAAGTTGTTCATCTAGCAGCATCACGACTTCTCCCACCTATTGCCCTAAAATCACCTTCCATCCTTCAGCCTCCCTTCTCAATAGTTGGATCCCCAAATTGTCACAACTAAAATTAGATAGAGGGGTCATTGTGATAAGAAGAAACGAATGGGTTGACTGTAGTCTTTTGTACGAGATGCACATTGACAGTGAAGATGCTACCTTTTGGTAGCCTTTATTGGTGGATGTCTGAGTAGATATTCAATGCGTTGAGGTCGTAGGGAGGTCTGGCGGCTTTTGTGTTTGGTGGAAAAAAGATAAACTCTTGTTGATGGATGTATAGGCTGGTAGTTAATGAGTGAGATTTTTGTTGCAAAAAGTTGGATTTTGGAAGACCGGAGTCATTGTAAAATTTACAAGAGAATTCACTATCAAATAAAATTTATAGTCGAACATAGGGAGGCAAACGTTTTCTTAAAAATCACATTTGAAATTATTGTCACTGACAAGCCGATTCTTCGCTTTCGATTAAGCTTCGTAAATGAAATAACGCGTCGTTTGTAGTTCTATGTGGTGGAAAAATCGACTAATCAACAATTAATATAACCACTCAATTAGGAGTGGGTCGTGTCCACAGGGAGGCAATGATGCAATAAAATCTTGATTATTTCGTATTCGTTCAATCTCGTGAGAAATCCATAATCAAATCTGACATGAAATGCGATGGAAAGAAGATGCACAATAACTTGAAAATGTAAGCGTAGATGTGCAATTTTTCCTCACTGAAATATTCAATAAATATGTGATGATTTTATGTAATTTTCAATTGACATGTATTAGAGAAAAGTTGTGCACATTTTAATCCCAAAACCAATGTCAAACAATGTTAATTACAAAAGCCACGCAATTGTGAGAGAACTTGATTATGAAGTTGTAATTTTACCACAATAAAATATTCATAAATCAAAATTCTTTTTCCTGGCAATGGCATGAAATGTAATTACTAATTAGACTAAAAATAGAGGATTTTACCTCTCTCCTCCTCATGATCGGGAGAGAGGTTCAATCGAGGAGAGGTTCTCACAGGTAGTTGGCTGAAGTGAGGCCGTCGTGGTGGTGGCAGCCGTACGTCGAGCGGTGGCCGAAGCCGGTCTGCTGGAAGAGAAAGGTAGCGGTGGTGAAGAAGTTGTTGCTGCCGCAGGGTGCGCACGGAGGTGGTGTGCATGCTCAAGGCTGGAGCGTGCGTACTGCTGCGTGCTGGAAGTGCGCTGGAGGTGGCGGTGAGGCGCGGGAGGAGCGGGTGCGGGCTCTGCAAGTGGGAGGCGCGGGTTCTGCTGCACGTTGGAGGTGGTCGGCGAGGGCAGTGAAGGAACGGGCACGTGTTCTGGGTGCGCGTTCTAGGCACTGCAGGTTGGAGCGCGTGTCATGGGCACGCGTGCTGTAAGAAGGTGCTGGAAGTGGGCGCTGCAGCAGGTGCGCTCTGTAGGCTGCAAGGTGGGTGCATTAAGGGCTGAAGGTGGTGAGGTGCAGCAGGGGTATGCACGGGCATGGGAGTGGGCAAGCGGAAGTGGACACGCTGCAGGGTGCGTACGTGGGTGGTGCTGGCATGAAGTGGAGGTGAGGCGCACAGGTGAGGAGCTGGTGGCCGGTGCTGCACGCTGGAGGGCACGCCGGTTGCATGCGGGCTGGGGATGGCGCTGTTGCAGGCTGGAGAAGATGAAGTGGCATGCGGTGTAGCTGTGACTGGTGGCTGGAAAGAAAACTAAGGACACAAAAGGAAGATGAAGGTGTGCTGTAGGAACTTCAGATGTCCGGGAAACTTTCCGGACATCTTAACTGACGGGGACGTGAAGTTGCAGTGGCGGTTGTGGAGGTTGTTAGTGATGACGGTGAGGGTGGTGATGTTGATTCTGGTGAGGCACAGTGATGCAGACGAGCCCCAGATGGCGGTGTGGCCTGTCACGAACACGCCCACGGTGGTGGAGGCTCGTCGCCGCGGTTGAGGCCGGTGGTGGTGGAACAGTCAAGAGCTCAACTCTCTTCATAGTGGTGAATCGTTGGGATGGTGGCCTCCCCAGCTCAGCAGCCTCCCTCATCCTTTTGTAGCCACCTGCATAGATTTGACTGGAGAGGTGGGAGCAGATCCACATTCTTCGCTCGTCTTTGAATGTAGGTTTCAGTGCGGCAGCTGGTGGCGTTGGAGTGGCAGCCGAAGGAAATGCAACCATTGCTAAGAGAAGAATAAAAATAATGTTAAAATATTATGATTATTTATATACAAGCCCTCAACTTTTATGTTAACTTAAATTAATGCATGCAATGCACCTAATTGGTTAACTAATTAAATGAATGCAATTCTAAGTTAATTCTAAATGCATTTAAATATGAATGTAATGCATGAATTATGTAATTAAATTAGAAATATGAATTAACCTATTTACATCCTAATTTATGCTAAATAAATGTTAGAATTAACTTAATGTCTAGGCACTTAAATACTTAAATAGCCCACAAATATGGGCTAATCAAATACGCCATGCCTAGTTTTTGCTAGTCCCTAGCAAATCCAAGCAAAACCTAGCACTCCAAGTAGACTAGTCAACCCAATAGGTCTTCCTTTATAAACATATTAAGTTTAGATTCTAGACCTAAGGTTCCCAAGTAGTTGCTAAGTTACAGACTAGGTCGGCTAAAGACGAGTTGCAGGCACGAGTTTCCCTGATTTCTAACTCTACCCTTAGGTTTATTGATCCCTAAGATTAAAGCATTTGTGAATGTGCATTGGTCTGAGTTATTTGAGTTAAAGGAAAAATGATTTTTTTTTTTGTTTGATTCCTCTAAGTTTAACCTCAGATCAGCTATCAACACGGTCTGTGTCAGATTCATTGTCCCCATTACCATACCTCAAAGGGTGCTTGCCTTTCGATGCTTCGAGATAGCACCGCCCATAACGACCCCAAGAACTCCAGGCAATCGACACTTCGAGATAGTATCGCCCATGGATTTCTTAAGCGAATTCAGGCCTATGGCAATCGGCACTTCGAGATAGGGCCGCCCATGGTACCTGAACTGCGCAATGCACTTACATGCCCCCAGTAGGATGGATATCCTAAGAGATAAGTGTTGAGGAGGTAATATGTTATCATCGCATCCTCAAGGTGAGTATATACTCCACCTCTCCTACGGCGGGAACTCTTCCAATCAAATTGTGTTTTCAAGCCTCTCCTAAGTCAAAACTAAGAGAACCAAATCTCTTTTAAGAAAGGAATTAAGTTGATTACTTATTTACACCAGACTAAGTGTGTGAAATTTGGATGCTTGGGTTACAAGGACCCGTAAACCAAAAGGTAAAATAAGACTCCAGGTACTACCCCACCTTTTAACTCAAACCCTAGCTTTCCTTCCTCAACCTCTTGAGGAATGGTCCGCAACTTAACTCCTACTTAAGTTTTTAAGTCCATAAAGGACCCTAAAGGTCTAAAGCTAGTAGCTCATTTAGCCTCTAAAGTTTGACCCTAGAATTAACTTAGTCTACCCTAGAGTTTTGATTTGCTTAAGAATGCAAGACCTAACCAGTTAAGCTCAAAACTTTCTCTGTTTTTTTTTTTAATGCAAATGTGTGCATGCTATAAACAAAATGCCTCAGGTCCTCTCCCCCATGCCTGGTTCAAACAATGTCCTCATTGAAAACAAAAATAGTTAAAGGAAGATATTACCTAAGGCGGAGAATGGTAGGAGCTAAGGCTCCTCAAGAGTGACCTCATCAACCAGATGGCCATCCAAAGTCATGTAAGGTTTTAACCGTTGACCATTGACGATAAAGGGAGTTACTGAAGAGGAAGGATTTTTAATCTCCACAGCTCCATGCGGAAATGCTTTGGTGATTATGTAAGGCCCATCCCAATGAGATTTTAACTTCCCAGGAAAAAGCTTAAGTCTGGAATTGAAAAGCCAGACTTGTTGGTTGGGCTCATAGGTCTTTCGAAGTATAAACTTATCATGAGGACCTTAGTTCTTTCTTTATAAGCTTGAGAGGTGTCATAAGCATCATTCCTTAGCTCCTCAAGCTCACTTAATTCTAGAAGTCGTGCCTTACCCGCCTTCTCTAAATCCATGTTAACACTTCGAATAGCCCAAAGTGCCTTATGTTCCAACTCAACAAGTAAATGACACGCTTTCCTATACATAATCCAAAAGGGAGAAGTACCCAAAGGGGTCTTATAGGCCGTTCGATATGCCCACAAAGCATCATCGAGCTTTTGGGACCAGTCTTTCCTATCAGGTCTAACGGTCTTTTCCAAAATATTTTTTATCTCCCTATTCGACACTTCAACCTGGCCACTTGTCTAAGGATGGTAAGGGGTAGCGACCTTGTGAGTCACTCCCAGACTCCTGATTAGCCGATTGAAGTGGTGGTTTCGGAAATGAGGCCCCCCATCACTTATAATGGTCTTGGGGCAGCCGAAACGAGATATGATATTGGCCTTCACAAATTTCAAAACCACAGAGTGGTCATTTGTGCACGTTGGAATGGCCTCTATCCATTTAGAGACATAATCAACTGCCACCAAGATATATTCATAACCATGGGACGACGGGAAGGGGCCCATAAAGTCAATTCCCCACACATAAAAAATTTCAAGAGATTGAATAGGATGTTGAGGCATTTCATTCCTCTTCCCAATTGTTCCAGTTTGTTGACATTTAATACAGGCCTTAACAAAATTATGAGAATCCTTAAATAAGGAAGGCCACCAAAAACTAGACTGGAGAACCTTAAAAGTAGTTTTCTTAGCTCCAAAGTGTCCTCCACAATGAAGTTCATGGCAAAAACTCAGCACACTTTGTTGTTCCTCTTCAGGTACACAACATCTCAATACTTGATCTTGTCCAATTCTAAATAATTCTGGCTCTTCCCAATGAAAATATCTTGCTTGGGAAATGAATCTCTTTCTTTTCTGCTCATCCCAAGAGCTAGGAGTTTGTCCAGTGACCAAGTAATTTACAGTGTTTGCATACCAAGGTAAAGTTGGTGTTACCGCCATCAGAGTTTCATTGGGAAATGTCTCGCGAATGTCTCCAGAAAGAGAGTCATTAAGAGGAAGACGAGATAGGTGGTCAGCCACAACATTTTCTACTCCTTTCTTTTCACGTATTTCCAAGTCAAATTCTTGAAGGAGTAGGATCCACCTAATCAGACGTGGCTTAGAATCTTTCTTAGCAATGAGATGTTTCACTGCTGCATGATCAGTAAAAATAACCACCTTAAACCCAAGCAGATAAGACCTAAACTTCTCCAGAGCAAAAACTACAGTAAGTAATTCTTTTTCAGTGATGGTGTAGTTTTGCTGAGGTTTGGTTAAAGTCTTGCTTGCATAATGCAGCACATGAGGTCTTCCCTCAACCCTTTGTCCAAAGACTGCCCCCATTGCATAATCCGAAGCATCACACATCAGCTCAAATGGGAGTGTCCAATCAGGAGCTTGGAGAATAGACGCAGAGATCAAGGCCTCCTTTAGAGTTTGAAACGCCTCGGCACACTTTGAATCAAAATTGAAGGAAGATTCCTTCGCCAACAAGTCACAAAGTGGCCTAGAAATTTTACTAAAATTCTTAATAAAGCGCTTATAAAAGCCGGCATGGCCCAAAAAGGATCTAATCTGTTTGATGTTTGTAGGCAATGGGAGTTTGAAAATAGAATCAATCTTGGCTTTATCTACTTCCAAACCTTGCTCGGATATAACATGCCCAAGTACAATTCCTTTCTATACTATGAAGTGACTTTTCTCCCAACTGAGGACTAAACCAATCTCCTTACATCGCTTCAACACATTCTCCAGGTGCAGGAGACACTGGTCAAAAGACGATCCATAAATGGAGAAGTCATCCATAAACACTTCAACACACTCGTCAATCATGTCCGAAAAGATAGACATCATACACCGCTGGAAAGTTGCAGGGGCATTACATAATCCAAACGGCATACACCTGAATGCAAAAGTATCGTAAGAACTCGTGAATGTCATCTTTTCCTGGTTATCAAGAAAGAATGCCACCTGATTGTACCCAGAATATCCATCGAGAAAGCAATAGTACTTATTCCCTGCCAATTCTCGAGAATTTGATCAATAAAAGGTAGAGGAAAGTGATCCTTCTGGGTAGCGGTGTTTAGCTTGCGGTAATCAATATAGACCCTCTATCGAGTTGAGGGTCTAGTGACAACTTGTTCACCTTGGTCGTTGAGTTCCACAGTAAAGCCTGCCTTCTTTGTCACCACATGAATAGGACTTACCCATTTACTATCTGCAATGGGATATATGATCCCAGTGTCCAACCACTTCAGGATTTCCTTTTTTACCACCTCCCTCATATTAGGGTTCAGACGTCTCTGAATGTCCCTAAATGGCTTGATGGAATCATCAGTATAAATGTGGTGCATGCAGAGTGTAGAGTCTATACCCTTAATGTCAGCAATGCTCCAAGAAATAGCTTCCTTGTGCCTAGACAATCATTCAATCAAGGCTCCCTCCTGTGCCTCAGGTAGCACAGCCAAAATGATAACGGGGAGCGTATCATTGGCACCTAGGAAAACGTACTTGAGAGTGTCAGGGAGGGGTTTCAACTCAAGGTCAGGGGCTTGTATGGTTGAGGGTTTCATAATAGATGTCCCCATCTCAGGTAGCAGATCTACCTTCGGTGGAAATGATGGGGGAAGAGACTCAGTAGAAACACCTAGCAATTCCTCAAGTTCTAGTATATCCCCTTCACATTCCTTCAAGATATGGGAATGCTCATTTAGCATGACATGCTGAAGGGGGTCATCACATAACATTGCAGGGGTTGCCTCTTCAATCAGGTCATCTATCACCTCAACTTGAGAACAATCCTCAAGTCCGACTTGTTTGTAAGCATCAAACACATTAAGTTGAATTTTCCTGTTCCTAAAGTCCATTTTCAATGCCCCAGTATTGCAATTGATTGAAGCATGCGAAGTTGCAAGGAAGAAGCGGCCCAAAATGATGGAGGGTTTGGTTGGCTTGTTGGTAGGGTCAGTGTCCAAAACTAAGTCAACGGGAAAGAAGAAATCCTCCACTCTTATGAGGACATCTTCCAAAATTCCCCGTGATGTCTTAAGTGCTCGATCAGCAACTTGAAGGATTATAGGGCTAGGCCTCAGATTGCCTCCCCGAAGTTGTTCATACACGTAGCTCGGAAGGATGTTCACCCTCGCACCCAGATCAAGTAGAGCCTCATCAATTTGTAAGTCACCAATAACTATTGAGATGTATGGGGCTCCTGGGTCCTTAAGTTTCGGGGGTGTGCCATGTTGAACAATTGAGCTAACAAAATCAGGTAGGACAACTTTTGATTGGACCTGTTTTCTAGATTGCCGCTTTTTCATCACAGGTCCTTTAAGAAGCGAGCATAAGAAGGAATCTGCCTAATAGCTTCAAGCAAAGGTAGGTTAATCTGCACTTGCTTGAAAGTTTCCATAATCTCATCCATCTTATCTTTGGCTCCAGATGAGCCAGCAGAAGTCTGCCCAGAGGTGGATAAGCGCTCTGGAAAAGGCACTCTCGATCTCTGGGTGGAAGGGTTGTCATGTCGAGTAAGGGGTGGAACAGGGGCAACTTCTTTTGGTGAGGTGATTTCAAGCGGAGAAGATTTGGGCAAGTCTTCTCCGGTGGGGGTGAAAGTCGGGGTGGATGGTTTTTTAGGAGGTGAGACCATAGGAGCGTCGGGTTTGGAAATTTCTTTCCCACTCCTCAGAATAGTCACTGCCTGAGCATGCTCCCTAAAGACAATCCCTTTTCCTTTAGGATTTTCCTCAACAACACTAGGGAGCTTCCCAGTTTCCCTCTGTCTAACGGCCTCAACAAGGTGTCCTATTTGTGATTTCATCTCATGTATAGCCTTGTCATGAGATTGGATGATGGCACTTTGACTTTCTTGCATAGTTTTCAATATCACCTTCAATTCATCCATCTCAGAGGTCTTAGGTTGGGCAAAGGTTTGAGGTTGGTTCATTTGATGGTTTTGAAAGGATTGTGGTTTGTAATTCCCTGAATTTCAGATATTTCCTTGTCTCCATGAAAAGTTTGGGTGGTTCCTCCATCCCTCATTATAAGTGTTGGAGAAAGGGTCATTACGTGGTCTAGGACAGAATTGGGAGGCATTCAAATCTGCTTGTACAAGCTCAGGGAATTGGGAGGCCAAGTGGCAATCTACAGTGGCGTGTGTATTGCCTTGACAAATTAAGCATTCGGAAGCTTGGGATGTGGAGGTGTTAGATACGAATGAACTCTGGTTCGACATAAGCCTTTCCATGTTTTGATTCAAGAATTGAATCTGATAGGCTAAATTCTGGGTGTCCCTTGCCTCATTCGCCTCCAACTTTCTTTGCATGAGAGTGGGCTTTCTATACATGTAGGCAGAATTCAAGTGAATAGAATTTCACGCAAAGTATCAAAAAGGTTCCAAGCTTCATCCTCAATCTTAGAAAGAAAGGTTCCTGCACAGGCACCATCCACAGTTTGCCTATGCGAATCATTAAGTCCGACGTAGAACCTTTCAACCAATTGCCATTTAGGCACCTAGTGATGTGGGCAAAGTCTCAGCAAGTCGTTAAAGCGCTCCCATGCATCATGGAATGCTTCCCCATCATTTTGAACAAAACTCATAATTTCCGTCCTAAAGTGATTGGTTTTGCTCATGGGGAAGTACTTCAGAAACTCCTTCTTTAGTGCATCCTAAGTGTTAATATTATCAAGGGTGTGATACCAATACTTGGCTTTGTCCTTAAGGGAGAAGGGAAAGAGGGTCCACATTTGAGCATCATTAGTAACGCCCTACAGCTTCACCATGGAACAGACCTCAGTGAATTCCTTTATATGCCTGTAAGGGTCTTCCCTAGCAGTACCATAAAAGGAGGGTAGCAAGGATATGGTACTGCTTTTGATCTCATGAGGATTGTCCCCTCCAGGTCTACGTAGTGCAGGGCCAGCTTGATTGGTTGGAATGAAATATTCCTTAAGGCTCCTTTGACCGGCCATTTCTACCCTTGGAAGGTTTCTTCTTAAGATTCTTTCAGGTTCAGGGTCAAACATAAGTTGTCTCCTAAGAGAACGCCTACCAAGCATGCACTACAAACATAATTCAGAAAAACTTGTTTGGTCTTTACAAATTTAGGTTTTTGACTTTAGTTCAAATTGTAGGTGACAAAGCAAGTTGTCCAATCAATTACGCGCCTATTGTCAACCTTCGAAATGCCTAAAATGACCTAGTTGGAGCTTAGGTATTCTTCCCTAAATCTCAAATGGTCAAGCAAATCCAAAGACGGAAGATCGAGGGATGCAAGTAGGCTTAAGCCTTCCTTTGAAGCTGTGCTTTCGCGGTGCTTCTCAACTACCCCCAAAAATCTATGATAGGGTATCCCCCTCTTTGGATTTACAAAACCTTTGATCTCAAGTTCCGAACACTTTAGAATCCAATGGTAGGAGGGCTCTTGTCCTAGTCGTTCCAAGACTTAGGAGTGTCTAAATGCGTACCGTGGTGCAAAAGATATAAGTGTGCATTCACCGCAAAAATATTTTGAATTTTGAATCGCACACCACGTTTGAAAATCAAGTCCTTGATTTTTAGATGTCCCTCCTTTAATTAGTCCTTTTTCATGAATATATGTGACCACTTGTTAGATCGCTTCAAGACAAATTATGTGGTCTTCGAATTAAGTCCAAATGCAATGCGTGATCAAGAATAAGATGCAAAATAAGAGAAAGCGTACCTTGCTTCCAGCAATCAACAACGCAAGGATGCACGCAATGCAGAGAAGTAAATCTAGAGGCTACTCATACAGACCAAAATGGTTCATCATAGGGGCTGACAGCTTCTGGCAGGCAGCCCATTTTTTTTTTAACTACTTATACACAAGCAAATAAAAGTAAACAATCCACAAAATAAATTAAAAAAACCTAAATCTAAAGAAAAAGGGAACAGGCTCCCAAAAATTACCCAACACGAGCCTAAAACAAAATCGGGGAACAAACCCCTCAAAATATACCCCAGAACAAGGATTTCAAACCAAATGTGCAATGAAAAATAAAGTCTAAAATCTTAATCCTACTCTAATTAAATTAGCGACTAGATGATCGTCGCATCCTCATCCTTCCCCTCCTTTGCAAAATAGCTCGACCAATTCCTCCTCTAGCGACGTCAAGGGTCGCCTCTCACGATGGCTCTCTCGCACAAATTTCTCGCACAGAAAAAATAATAAATGGTCAGATCACTGTGCAATTGAGAAATAATCAAAAATAAAATCAGGTGAAATTATTGCGTCTGTTGCCTCCCCGGCAACGGTGCCATTTGACGAGCTGATTCTCTGCTTTCGATTAAGTTTTGTAAATGAAATAACACGTCGTTTGTAGTTCTATGTGGTGGAAAATTGACTAATCAACAATTAATATAACCACTCCATTAGGAGCGGGTCATGTCCTCAGGGAGGCAATGATGCAATAAAATCTCGATTATTTCATATTCGTTCAATCTCATGAGAAATCCGTAATCAAATCTGATATGAAATGCGACGTAAAGAAGATGCACAATAACTTGAAAATGTAAGGGTAGATGTGCAATTTTTCCTCACTGAAATATTCAATAAATATGTGATGATTTTATGTAATTTTCAATTGACATGTATTAGAGAAAAGTTGTGCACATTTTAATCCCAAAACCAATGTCAAACAATGTTAATTACAAAAGCCACACAATTGTAAGAGAGCTTGAGTATGAAGTTGTAATTTTACCATAATAAAATATTCATAAATCAAAATTCTTTTTCCTGGCAATGGCATGAAATGTAATTACTAATTAGACTAAAGACAGAGGATTTTACCTCTCTCCTCCTCGCTATCGCGAGAGAGGTTCAATCGAGGAGAGGTTCGCACAGGCAGTTGGCTGAAGTGAGGCCGTTGTGGTGGTGGTAGCCGTACGTTGAGCGGTGGCTGGAGTCGGCCTGCCGGAGGAGAAAGGTAGCAGCGGTGAAGAAGCTGTTGCTGCTGCCGCAGGGTGCGCACGGAGGTGGTGCGCGTGTTGCAGGCTGGAGCGCGCGTACTGCTGCGCGCTGGAGGTGTGCTGGAGGTGGCAGGGAGGCGTGGAAGGAGCGGGCGCAGGCTCTGCAGGTGGGAGGCGTGGGTTCTGCTACGTGCTGGAGGTGGTCAGCGAGGGCAGTGAAGGAGCGGGCACGCGTTCTGGGTGCACGTTCTGGGCACTGCAGGTTGGAGCGTGCGTCGTGGGCACGCGTGCTGTAAGAAGGCACTGCAGCGGGTAAGCTCTGCAGGCTGCAAGGCGGGTGCGCTAAGGGTTGAAGGTGGTGAGGTGTAGCAAGGGCATGCACGAGAGTGGGTGTGCGGAAGTGGTCACACTGCAGGGTGCGCGCGTGGGTGGTGCGGGCGTGAAGTGGAGGTGAGGTGCGTAGGTGAAGAGCTGGTGGCCGGTGCTGCACGCTGGTAGGCATGCTGGCTGCGTGCAGGATGGGGATGGTGCTGCTGCAGGTTGGAGAAGATGAAGAGGCGTGCGGTGTAGCTGTGACTGGTGGCTGGAAAGAAAACTAAGGACACAAAAGGAAGATGAAGGTGTGCTATAGGAGCTTCAGACGTTCGGGAAACTTCCCGGACGTCTTAATTGATGGGGACGTGAAGTTGTAGTGGCGGTTGTGGAGGTTGTTGGTGATGACGGTGAGGGTGGTGATGTTGATTCTGGTGAGGCACAGTGATGTAGACGAGCTCCAGATGGTGGTGTGGCCTGTCATGCCACACGCCCACGGTGGTGGAGGCTCGTCGCTGCGGTTGAGGTCGGTGGTGGTGGAACAGTCGAGAGCTCAACTCTCTGCACAGTGGTAGATTGTTGGGATGGTGGCCTCCCTAGCTCGGCAGCCTCCCTCCTCCTTTTGTAGCCACATGCATAGATTTGAATGGAGAGGCGGGAGCAGATCCACATTCTCCGCTCGTCCTTGAATGCAGGTTTCAGTGCGGCAGCTGGTGGCGTTGGAGTGGTAGCTGAAGGAAATGTAGCTGTTGCTGAAAGAAGAAGAATAAAAATAATGTTAAAATATTATGGTTATTTATATACAAACCCTCAACTTTTATGTTAACTTAAATTAATGCATGCAATGCACCTAATTGGTTAACTAATTAAATGAATGCAATTCTAAGTTAATTCTAAATGCATTTAAATATGAATGCAATGCATGAATTATGTAATTAAATTAGAAATATGAATTAACCTATTTACATCCTAATTTATGCTAAATAAATGTTAGAATTAACTTAATGTCTAGGCACTTAAGTACTTAAATAGCCCACAAATATGGGTTAATCAGTCACAAAGTAGAGTAGCTGGTTGAAATTAATCTACGCGAGCTAAACTACTTAAAGAATAAATAATAGAAGAAAGAGAAAGAGAATAATACAAAGAAAGAGGGATAGAGAGAACAAATATTTCATAAGGATATAGTCATTACACTAATTGAAAAATTGAAATCTACATTAGAAAGTGGTAAAAAGATAGGGATGAGAAAAATCTTCCCCGACGGTTGCTTGGAGGATGAGCTGCATTGATGGAGTGCCCAGAAGTGGGTGGTGAGATGTTGGACGAAGGAGAATAGGGATGGAGGATGCAGGATGAAGCAGGGTGGCGTCGTAGCAGGATCCGTTTCCTGAATCGTGGAAAGAAGACAACCATAGAATGCTCCACAAAGGGCATGAGAAGATGGGAAATTTATTTTACTCTAGCTCTAGTGGAGCATCCCAGGTATGGGACTAGCTCTTAGAGCTTTGGAGGAGGTGAGAGAAGAGAGAAAGAGATGAAGGAATATGTGGGGTGTAGGGTCCTTTATATAGGTGAGGTACAAGGGCAAAAAGGTCCTTTAAAATCTTTAAAATTAAATGTAGGGCCTTTAGTGACGAATACATGCATCATTGTAGGTAAACATTGCTGAAGGCGTGTGTTCAATCTCCGCTGCTCACTGCTGATTGGATGCACGTCGCCGTGCCACGTCACCATCTCTCTATCTTTAGCAGTTCGCCACCTCATCATGCTGTGCTGCTATCAGGCATCTGATCGTTCGATTGAACGGTCAAGAATGAACGAGGGTGCTTCATCTTCTGCCATTGCATGTGCCCCTGTACGATTGGCATGTACGATCATGCATCATTGCACGTGTGTGGTGCGATCGTTCATTTGGCGCCCCTAGGCACTTCCATAGCCATTCGAAGTCGATTGGACAATTCAATTAAGTGGCGCACCCCTCGTGCACCCGATTTAAGGTGGGGTAGGGCTCGAATCTGCATTGCCTCTTCTTAACACAGTGCATAACCATTGCGCTATGTTGCGGTCTTTGTTGCGTTTGCAATTTTAGGTGCGCTCGCTCTCAACCGTTGGATCTTGATCCAACAGTTGAGATCGTGTGACCTTTGGTGAGGAGGAGGAGCGTCGGTGGCTTTGGGTGGCTTGGATGGTGACACATGGCACCATCTGGGTTGTCCATCTTCAAATGCTTGTAGGTAATGCCATGGACGTTGGATTGGATTGATTTTCATGCTGTTGGGCTATGATCATCGATTCGAACCCATCATGTGGTTGGATTTATCATCTGGGGTACAGATTTTACACCACCTTGCCCCTTGGCCTCTGATCTTCCTTAGACTATATCTAATCTTATGAAAGTTCAATCGAGGCGATCTTGGAGGCGTTGGACTCCAATCGTCACCCTAATCAGATCCATACGGTTGGATTTTCAATTCGAGGCCCAGAAAAATATCACCCTATCCCTTGACCACAATAAGAGGAAAATTAACCTATTGTTTGTATAAATTAATCTAAATGCATGATGATACATGTTATGAAATATTTATAATGCATGATGCTTCTATAGACCTAGGAACATGCATAAATAGGCATTTTAGGCCAATAAGATGTGTGCACATCAGTAGTAGCGTTGTTCTTACTTGTAAGTTCAGTCGTGTACATGATGATAACTCTCTCTACATTACATGCTTGTATGGATTGTGCGTGGCAAAGGACAAGACATCCATGTCGGAAGAGATGCGAGAGGCAGCAAACCATGTTAAGGGGGGTGCGTGGCTGATCGGGGGAGACTTTAATGCGACCTTATCCTTCATCGATAGACCAGTTGGGTAGGTCGATTCTTCTACCTTTGGTTTTCAGTCTTTGGTAGTGGAATTGGAACTGGTTGATCTCCTGATTTTTGGGTTGATGTATACCTGGTGTAATGGCAATGGGCTGATGTCCAAGATTGATAGATTCGTTTGCAATGTTGAAATGATGGGGTCTTTCTAGTTGGCTTTTGTGGCTGCTTTGAAACATCCTTTTTCAAACCATACTCCCATCCTTTAGGAGAGTGGAGAAGGTGTCAAAACACACATGTATTTCAAGTTTCAAGGGTCATGGTTAAAGGAGGATGGGTTTAGGGAGATGGTCACCTCTTGGTGGGAGTCTTGCGTCACTTGCTCTTTGAGTATAGAAAGTCTAATGCCATTGTTAGGGAGTAGAGGAGAGTGGCTGCGTTGGATGGGGTGAAGAGCTTGGACGACAAGGAAGAGGTGGAGTTGCTATCCATTGATGAGCAAAAGCAAAGGAATGAATTACAAGGTGTTATTGCCCATGAAGATCTGAAGTGGAAGATTGCTTGGTGTTAGAGATCGCTCCAACTCTAGTTGAAGGAGGGTGACTCCAATACAAAGTTTTTCCATGGGATTTCCAATGAGAGAAGAAGACACAACCTTATCGCTACCATGAGCTATGATCAGCTGATTCACCATGTGATCTATGTGAGTTGGCTAATGATGTGCGCACATCTAATTGGCTTAAAATGTCAATTTATCCATGTTTCTAGTGTCATAGAAGCATCATGCATTATAAATATTGCATAACATGCATCATCATGCATTTAGGTTAATTTGTATAAATTGTATAGTAATTTTCTCTTTTTGTGTCCAGAGAATAGGGTGATTCTTATATGGGCCTTGGATTAAAGATCCAACCATACAAATTTGATTAAGGCAACGATCAGAGTCCAACACTTCCGAGATTGCCTCGATCAGATTTTCGTAGCATTAGATGTAGTCCAAGAAAAATCAGAGGTCAAAGACCAAGTTGGTGCAAATTCATACCTCAAATGGCAAATCCAACTGCACGGATGGGTTCGGATCGACGATCACAGCCCAACGACGTAACAATTGGTTCAATCCAATAACTGTGGCACCACCTACAAAGCAAAGATGATGGATAGCCATGATAGTGCCACGTGGCACCATCACAGCCGCCCAACACCGACCACAACACACCTCTTCGCTTGCACGATCCATCCTAGCCGTTGGATGAAGATCTAACAGCTGAGATTCCATCAAGGCGCACTTCTCTCACTAAAGACAAAGCTCGCACCTCCTTAGCCATTAGATCTTCATCCAACGGTTGAGGGTGTGCGAGCGTTAAAAGCAAAATGTGACAAAGAGAGGACTGTTCCACAGCGGTTGAGCACTCTATTGTGAAGAGGAGGTGCACATTCGAAATGCGATTCACCTTTCATGAGTAAGTGGAGCATGCCCAATTGAAATAGGAGCGTTCGATGGAGATCGAGCGGCGACAGCAGTGGAGATATGGAGCAACATCGAAAGTTGATGTACATGCACGTGATGACGTACTATCTGATGTGCGATCTGATGTTGAGGCACGATCTGAACGCATGGGCAAGCACGACCTAAACCATTGATTGTTGATCGAACGACGATGAGAGCACTGTGTCACCTCTTAACGCACAAAGCGGTAGTAGCAGCGGTGCAATATGGTCTGTCTGATCTTGATCAGATAGCCACAATTGAGCCAAGCGGTGCAATGTTTAAAGGGGAATGAGCAATGACGTGGAGCGCTGAGGTGCGTTCGATCAGTACGCAACGATGGAGATGTAGTGCACACCGTCAACAACGTGCAGCTATAGCGATGCACGTATCCGTCACTAAAGATATGTATTAAAAATTTAAAGATTTAAAGTGACATTTTTATCCTTGTACCTCAACATAAAGGACCCTACACCCTACATTTTTCTTGATCCCTTCCTTCCTCTCTCTCCCTTTTTAAGAGCTAAGAACTCAAGTTCTATGCTCACTGTAGTGCTCCCAAGCTACGGGAAGCTATGCTAGAGTTAAAAATCAAAATTTTCCATTTCTCACCCCCTTCGTAGAGCTATGGCTAGTTGTCTTCTCAGCCCCATTCTAGAAGCGAATCCCATGATGTTGACGTCCTACCTAATCCTCGGTTCTTCCCAATTCGCCCTTAGTCTTCTATCTTCACTCTCCTTCCTCCAGGCATTGTTCGTCTGGCTCATCCTCCAAGCAGCTGTCGAGGAGGATAACTTTTCACCCCCTTATCTTCTTATCGCTTTCTAGAGTAGATTTCCAGCTTTCTAGTTGTAGAAATTAGTTGTAAAGACATTAACTTAGTTATAAAAAGTTATTCTCTCTCTATCTCTCTTGTTTATATTACAAGTAGATTGGCTGTTTATAATCATTGTGAATGTCTCCTTTATAAGAAAAATTACAAAAAAATATAATTGCGGATTTAGAATTGGCATAGCCTCCTTGTGTTTGACTCGGGACTCACTTTGAGTTTTGGTAAAATTATCTGATTGACGAATTTTTATGCAACTACAATGATAGGTTTCAAAGTCAATATTTTTTTGACATGTCACGTGCATAGCCTAGAGGAGAGTGCCATCTATACTCTTTTGATATGCCATTGCTGGGTGAGGAGGATGGCAGACAGTTGTGTAGACTAATTGTTGAGGTGGAGGTCGTATCTGCTTTGAAGTGTTTAAAGGTTGAGGGATCCCTGGGTCCAAATGGGTTTCTTATGCTCTTTTATAAAGAATTTTGGTTTGTCGTTAAATGTGATGTAATGTTGGTGGTGGAGGAATTTTAGAACAGGACTTGAGAAGCTTAACAGATCACTACTTTTTCTCTTGCCTAAGAAGCAGAGAGCGGTGGCTTGCTCTGATTTTAGGCCTATTGCCTTATCAAATCTATCTTTCTAATAATTGGCAAGGTGCTTGCTAACCATTGGAGGGAGGTGCTACATGGATTGATAAGCCCTATTCAATCGACCTTTTTGAAGGGCCGGTCATTGTAGGAATCATTCATCTTGGCGCATGAGATGGTAGTTGGTTGGGTTAGGAGGAAAAAATCTACTTTTTTATTGGAAGGTGGACTTCTCCAACACATATGACTCTATTTCTTGGTTGTACCTTTGGGAGATTTTTCGAAGGCAGGGATTCCTAAAGATGTGGGTGCAGTGGTTTAAATGGTGCATTACCACTTCTTCGTTCTCTCCTTTGGTTAACGGTCTACCTATGGGACAATGGATACAACCCCAAAAGGGGGTGAAGCAGGGTTGCCCCTTAGCACCTTTTGTTTTTATTCTGGTAGAGGACACGTTGCCACGCTTCACGTTCAAAGCTTGTGCATCTAGGTTGAGACATGTGTATTCCTTGAAAAACAATCATGCTTTGACTCCCATTCTGTAATTTGTGGATGATACAGTCTTCTTCATAGAATGGGGAGCAAGGGATTTTGAATGTCTGAAATATGTGGTTGGCATATTTGGGGAGGTGTCAGGATTGAAAATAAATGGAGCGAAGTCGTCTCTTATCTGCTTTGGAAGGGCACCCAAAGCTTGCGATTCTATTTGTTCACTTTCATCGAGTTTAAAATTCACATTGTACTAGAGTAACTAAAGTGCTAGAAATGTTACAAATTTATAATCTCGAAATGTGAGTTCCGAGGTCGTCTCAGGGAGCAATAAATTGTAAATTACCACTAATCAATCGCATATAAAATGAAGCACATGAATTTAATGCAGAAAGAAATTAATTACTCAAATAATGTCACAATCAAACTCAAAATGAAATGCATAAAGCTATGGCAAAAATGTGTTTATATTCAACCAATGCCTCAACTTAGCTAAAATCAGCCTAAAGGCTTCTCAAAAGTTGATCCAATCTTGCCCAAAACTGACCCAGTAGTAGGCCCAAAAGCGCCCAAGTGTGTGCGAGCATGTGCATGCATGTGAGATAGATAGGGACCCGACCCCCTAAACTTAAGCACTGCAATAAGGCACGAATTATCTTTTGTGCTTGATTCAGGAACTGCAGCTAATAGAGGTTGCACCATACATCCCACCTTCTCCTTTGTCTTCGATCGAGTACGTAGCTGCTGATGATGGAGATGATTTCACCGTTGGATCTCGAATCCAATGGCCTAAATGGCAAGCCACAATGATTCTGCAGCGAGGGGAGTGGGTCTTCGCCTGATTAAGTCGTCGGATGTTGTTACTTGACATTGGAGAAGAAGACCAATCCTGCGATACTTGCACGTGAAAATACGAGCCTCTCGACTCCAATCAAATACACCTAAAGCTCTGATAGAGCACGCTGGAGCAAAGCTTTAAACTAATTGGGTGCTAGGGTGGGTGGATGGGCGTGGTTGTGGAGCTTCGAAGAAGCTCATCGGCGGTGATGGTGAATGAAGATGGGGGTGATGTGGGGTTCAATTAGCTTAGGCAAAAACTTGACAAGGGTGAGGGGCAGCTTTTGCCCAAGTTAATTTGTCGAGGGGAGATTGTGACTTGGTGGTGGTTGACGACGGAGAAGGTTGGAGAAGGGGTTAGAGGTGATGGATGTAGCTCTAGAGCTCTATAAGCCTAATTGAGAGGGTAAGGAAAAGAAGCAATAAGGTAATTTGAAGAGAGGAAGAGGGGAAGAGCTCGCCGGTGGTGTGCTGGAGAGGAAGACGGTGGGGTCGTTGGAGTCGAGGAAGGAGAAATAGGCCACAAAGCTTCGCAAGAAGCTCCATGGGAGGAAGAGGAAGAAAAACCCTCTACCTATTGTATGTGGTAGAGGGTGAGGACGTGGGAAGGAGCTCTGAGGTGCTCGATGTCGCCGACGAGGAGGAAGAAGAGGGGATTTTCGGCTCAATTTCGCATAAAAATGTGCTTGGGAATGTCCAAACACTTATATAGAGGAAGAATCCGCATCAAATGAATCCAAATTCGCAAGATTAGCTTGCGAATTTGGCAACTTTGGGTTCCATGAATTTCAGCCGATCGGAGGAGATCTGCTCCAAATTGGAGCTCGTGATGATGCTTCCTAGAAAGAGTATGATCTCACGATCAATCCCACCGAATTTAGTGGGATTTGATTGAGATTGGCTGATCAAATCATTGAGCAAAGTTCAGTAGCTATGGGCTACCTTTCTCACTGCGTGTGTTTCTCAATTGGGAAGATGAAGATCGGCTGACGTCATCATGCCATTGTTGAACGCTCTAAATTGGTGTTTACAAGTAATGCATTGTAGTATAGCCGGTAAATCGCATAGAACACTTAAAATTTATAACTAAAAAAAGTCTGAGGTCGAACGTAGGGAGCAATATGGTAATTTATCTCAAGATCACAATTGTAATCAAGAATATAACAATGTAATAGCAATTTCAAGCACAAATGATATATTCAAGAGTCAATGTGGAAAAAAGATTAGGGTAAAAATTGTGATTTGAATCACAAAATTACCCTATTACAATTCTACTTAAATAATGCAATAGTATCAATCAACCAAATGCCACATCAACTTAAGTGCAACAATGATTTAGAACCATCACACAGAGGCAAAGGCCTCTCTTTCTCAAGCCTCATGGAGAGGCACAACAGAGCACAGCACCACCAGAGGCGAAAGCCTCTTCAGAATTTTGCTAAGTGCCGAGAGATAGGTAACGAGGCAAAAACCCCCCTCTCTCTTTCTCTTTCCCTTTCTTTCCTTCTTTTCTTTCTCTCAATGACCTAGGGCTAACTGGGTAATCAGGTAAGAACAATAATCAGATCCAGGTGCAGGGCTACGGGTGAGGTTGCAATCGAGCAGTGAAATGGATCAGGTCAGGTGAGCCAGGTGCGGGGACCTCACCCCCAGTGTGTCGAGGCGATAAAGCCTCGGCACAAAAATAACTTATGTGGCTTTATTGCATTATCTCCCACCGATGTGGGACTAAAGTGCCACCTCCTTCTCCATGCATTAGCTGCTTTGAAGATGCCTCCAATTGAGGTAGTTGCAGATGCTGGCATCCCCAATCAAGGACCTGGGCAGGGTCTTGGGACTACTCCGCATGACCTAGGGCACTTGCCTGGAGTGGATGCCTAAAGAATGTGATGAGAGCTCACTTGAAGCAGCTGCAACAATGGTTCTACGGCGTGAACACCTGAAAACAAGTAACATGGGCTAAAATCCCCAGTCAGAAGGTTCAAAGGCTTTGCAATGGTACATGGAATGTGATGGCGGTGTCCGTGGAGTGTGGGAGTGAGTGTGGCGACTGGACGGAGGCGAGGATGACCAGAGGAAGCGGGTTTGTTTGTTAGGGTGTTTGGGTGAACGATGGAGCGAAGTAGATTAGGGCTTTTGTAGAGGTGGATGTGGCAATGCTTATGAGGTAGGTGGCGAGGCTTATGGTGTGGTGTAGCGGATGGAGAGCCTCGCCAGAGTAGTTGTAGGAGTGGAGGAAGATGAAGTCACGGGAGGCGATGCAGTGGTCGAGTTGGAGTGGCGAAGACAGTGTCGTGAAATAGCGGAGTTAGGGAGTTGATCTGAGTATGTAGCGGATGATGAGGAGGAGGGGAAATGCCGGGTCTGGTGTAGCCGGCACCGGAGACGAAGGGAGCTTCGGTGGGAGAGAATCGGTGACGACAAAGGGGATTGGGGCACCCGCTGGTATGGTGCGACACGGAAGAGGGAGAGGAAGAAGAATTCGCTGCTGGTATTGCGAGCAGATGACGAGAGTGGTCAGAGAAATTTGTCGGATGTCATGGAGCTTTTCGGCCGAAAAGGAGGGAGGAAGGAGAGGGATTTCGATTGAAAATGAGAGTGAAGAGGCCGGTTTGTCCTCAGGGGTCTTTAAATAGGTCTTAGAGGGAGGTTTGAAGCTTGGAAACCAAGCTTTCAAGCTTGGAAAGTTTGCTAGAGTAGGACACCCACATCTCTCATGCATTCACATGAGAGATTGGGAAAGAATTGGAGCCCACAAATAGGTTCAAATCATAGCGAAATCTCTTAGGAATCTTCCTTCCAAATTTGGAAGAGATTGAGTGTGAAATCAGGGAGAAAACTCTAATTAAGGGTCGCCAGAGTTGTAGGAATAGGACTTCTGCGTTCATGGAGGCAGCGGGGACCTTTTTACGAAGAAGACAACAAAGATAGGGGGTATTTGCAAGTAATTTCAAAAGCTGAGGGGTTGTGTGAGAGATAAAGAGTCAGACTGGACCAAATTGCAAACTAGGTCAAGACAATCTCTGATTAGGCCCAAATTTTTATAAAAATCTAATTTGGACCTAAGGAATCTAGTGGGAAGTTGGATTTTGGTTTTGACTTAGTTTGACTAGATAATTTATGCAAAAACCCAAATTAGGGTAATAGTTTGTTTGAGACTCTATTTCAGGCCAACATGGGTTCAGATGGTCAAATTATGGATGCCAAACCCTAGAGAATATTTTTATATAATTTTTAGAGGGTTTGGATGAATTTTATTCTGACCAAAACCTTAGTTAATTAAGTAGGTCTATTTTTAGGGTTTTAGTTGTCCATTAATTTTTGAAATGCATGAAAACCCGTTTCTGTCTGCATGGGCCTACTTATTAGGCATTAATGATTAAATGTACTTTAATAAACCCATGGAATACTCCATGTTATTCTGTATTTGTGATAGATGGTAAGATTGCATAAATAATCCTGTTTTCATCTTTTCTTCTCAAAATAACTCATCCTACTCAAGAGGCCTTCTGACTGATTTGTAGGAGCTTTTATTGAATTTATAAGACCAAATTGAGCTAGTTATGGCTCATGATGGTGTTCCCATCATACCCGTATGCCTAGCTTTTTGATAGAGAAAGTTTCGCTTAATTAAAATAGAAATAGAATGATTGCCATTGTAATTTATGTGGTGGAAATCTCTCAATCAAAGATTAAAATAAATATCAATTTAAACCACAAAAAGGATGTCGTATCCACAAGGAGGAATAGATCCAATAAATTCATGAGTAGAGAGTTATAATGTTCGCAGACACCTTCGCGAATTCAATTCGATGAATATGCTACTCTAAATGGAACTTGCAATTTCATTAAAAGTTCAAGGCTATTTATGTAATTTTCACGTCAGGAATCAAGCTCGCAAAAGTATGTATATGATGCATGTGTAGTGGCATATCATGTAAGTTTGAATTTCATGCAAATCTGAATTGAATTTCAATGTTAAATGCTGCACATAACACAAGTTAAGTAAATTCACAAACTTATAAGTGCACCCATGCAATTTTTCCTGAATAAAATAATCAATATTAAAGTGACAATGGCATGCAATGTAATTTTTAATATAGTCAAAAATAGCTGGAGGTGGCTGGTGGCGGTTAGCAGAATCATTGATGCCGGTGGAGAGGAGCGACAGGCTGCTGCGCGCGTACAAGGGCGCTATTGCAGCAAGCATGGCTGGCAAGGTTGTGCGGGGGGTGCACCGCACGTAGAGAGGTTGGGTAGGCTGGAGGCGTGCTCTGGTGCATGGAGGTTGTGGCGGTGTGCGTGCGCCGCTGCTGCAGAGGAACAAAGGAAAAAGGAGACGAACAGGCAAGCGCTTGTGGTGTCTGTGGGCACGTGGTGGGAGAAGATGGAGGCGCACTTGCAGTGACTGTGGGCGCGTAGTGGGAGACGATGGAGACGCGTACAAGGGCTACGACTGCGTGCACATGGGCACGGTTGCAGTACAAGGAAGAAGATGGAAGCGCCGCTGCTGCGTGGAGGTTGTGGTGGAGGCGCATGCTGGATGGAGAGGGTTGAAAGGGTCCACAGTGCAGGTTATCTTCACGATGCACGCCAGGTGTTTTCAGTCCTGCTTCCCCCCAAGATCCTCCACCGCTTTTATCTCCTCCCCCATCCATTCTTCTTCCCCGGTGCAAGTCAAGGGATTTTTAAATCCCTTACTAAAATTGGCTGGTGGCTGTTGATGAATTTGTTGAGGCCGGCCAACTGTTGGGGGAAGGAAAAATTCTTTTCACAACCCTGGTCTCTTGCAAAATTATTCCTCCTCCTCTCTCACTTTCCCGATTATTTGTTAACTCTTAAATTAGCCTGATGGAGTGGATCAAGTGGAGATGCATAGGGTGCGCTGTGTGCGAGACCTGCATGAAATATAAAATAATTACATAATAAGTTATAGAATGCAATAGAATAGATATAAACTTAAGTAATGATGCATGCAATCATTTTATGACCTAATGTAGTTATTAACAAATATAAAATGTTAGAATAAAGTTAACTTAGGCGTAACAATAGTCCATTAAAATGGACTCATCAAATACCCCCTACCTAAGATTTGCTAGTCCTTAGCATAAATGAAAAATAATAGAAGTAATCAGAAGATTTCTTCTTTTCTTATCTCAAAAATTTAGAGATGTAGGCAAATGTGAAGTGATAATAGCCTAGGTAATGGATCCAAGTGAAAATAACCAACTTACATTTGCAGTTCGTACTTATCCCTTAGTAAATATTTCTATCAGGATAGGCAACTACTTCCCTTTGGGATAAAGCAGAAAATAATATGTAAATTGACCCCAGCTTTTTGGCTTAGGTAGGAGAAACTGAGTTTAATGGATACGTATTTGGTGGCACACACTCATCTGGTGCTAAATGTAATTTAGTACTACAGACTCTAGATCTCTAAACTATTAAACAAGTCAACTCGGAGAGAGGCTAAACAATTATGCTCTCTTGATGTTCCTTGGCGCTCACTCTTTTCTTTCTTTTTGAGATCACAAATCTCGCCAGATTTAGTAAGTATACTGACTATTTGGTGGCCTCACATGGCATTCACACTTCAGTTAAAGTCGTAATAACTCTACAACTAAGTTAAAGTCCTTAGCTAGTATTCGGGTGATCAGAAATACTGAAAGGTAGGTATGGGTCATATTTGGTGTATCGCGATAAGTATTTTTGTTGCCTCAGAAACAATGTTACGAAGATAAAATATAAACTTGGACTCTTTTCTCTTTCTCTCTCTTTTCTTCTTTCTTTCTTTTTTTTTAATATAATTGTTTCTTCTCTTTTTTTTTCTTTTTCTTTCTTTATAAATCAACATAACACGACACAAACTTTTATTTATGAGACATTATTAGGGATGATGATGGTCAAGAGGATATTATGTGACTTATTTGGTGGAAGTGCCTATTCTCAGCACCAGGAAGGAATGGATAGGACGGGTGTATTTTTGACCTTTGCCACTATTACCCTCCTTTAGCCAAGGACTCTATAAAGTACAGTCGTAACCATCCACCATAGTCATAGCTTTATTAAGACTCAATCTCTGTGTATCTGCCTTATTTGGTGACTCTCAGAAATTCACACAATGCATGCACACAAGAACAAAGAGCGAAAGCTATGCCAAACTCTAAGGTATCATCTAATTGTCCAAAACTTAAGAGTCCTTGTACTAGACTTAGCACACTAGTAATCTCTCTACTTTCTTTTCGCAAATATGAGGTGGATCTACTAGAAGATAGTATGCCTGACTCCCTATTAACTGTCTAAGGGTTTAGTAGACTAAAAATGCTTATTGATTTTCTTCAAAGATCCATTACCCAGTCTACGTGCAAGTTAAGTAAATGTAATGGATTCTAAACTTAAGAAACAATTTAAGAAGAAAATTCTTTAATGACACCTCCATGATAAAGATGTTTTGCTAGGGACTAACCAATTCAGCTCAAGAAAATAAGAGTTCTTTTTTTTTTATCCTAAATGTATGCAAATATTTATAAATGATATAAACATTCTCAGGTTATACCCCCCCATGCCTAAGACTGACAATGTCCTCATTGAAAAATGCAGACATAGAAGAATATCACCTGAGGTGGAGAGTAGGAAAAGCTAAGGCTCCTCAAGCGGAAGTGCATCCAAAACCTAGCAATCTGAAAGAGTAATATAAGGTTTAAGTCACTGGCCATTTACCTTAAAGCTCGCACCTGAAGTAGGGTTCCGAATTTCTACAGCTCCATGAGGGAAAGTATTGATAACAACGTATGGCCCATCCCAGCGGGACTTGAGCTTTCCTGGAAATAATTTAAGTCATTTAAGTCTGGAATTGAAAAGCCAGACCCACTGGTTGGGCTCAAAAGTCTTTCTAATGATGTACTTATCATGGAAGACCTTTGTACGTTGCTTGTAAGCTTGAGAAGTTTCATAGGCTTCATTACGAAGCTCCTCAAGCTCACTTAACTCTAACATACATGCCTTTCCTGCTTTATCCAGATTCAAGTTAACATTTTTAATAGCCTAATAGGCTTTATGTTGAATTTCAATGGGAAGATGGCACGCCTTTCTATAGATAAGACGGAAAGGAAATATGCCCAAGGGAGTCTTATATGCGATTCTGTAGGCCCAAAGAGCATCATTTAGTTGCTTAGACCAATCCTTACGATCGGGCCTGATAGTTTTTTCTAAAATTCATTTAATCTCCCTATTAGACATTTCAACTTGCCCACTTGTTTAGGGATGGTAAGGTGTGGCTATCATATGGTTGACTCCCAAATTTTGGAGTAGTCTTGTGAAGTGTACGTTCTTGAAGTGAGGTCCTCCATCACTTATGATCGTCCTTAAGCACTCGTACCGAGAAATGATATTAGCCTTAACAAAGCCCAAGACCATGGAATGGTCATTGGTTCGTGTGGGTATGGCTTCTATCCATTTCGATACATAGTCTACAGCCATAAGGATGTGCTCATATCCGAAGGACACAGGAAAGCAACCCATGAAGTCGATGCCCCAAATATCAAAGATCTCAACATTGTGGATAGGTTGCTGGGGCATCTCATCCCTTTTTCCAATGATTTCCGTCTGCTGGCAACGTAGACATGCACCCACATACGTATGTGCATCTCAGAATAATGTGGGACACCAAAAGCCAGACTAAAGAACCTTATGGGCAGTCTTCTTCCCACTAAAATGTCCCCCACAATGGAGGTCATGGCAGAAACTTACAACACTTATTTGTTCTTCATCAGGGACGCAACGTCGAAAAAGTTGGTCAGGGCCTACTCTAAGAAGCTCAGGTTCCTCTTAGTGATAAAATTTAGCGTTAGCAAGAAACCTGTCTCGCTTCTACTTGTCCCAAGTACTGGGGGTAATGCTTGTGACCAGATAGTTCACTATGTCAGCGAACCAAGGAGTTTTAGCCTCCACGACCATCAGAGACTCATCAGAGAAAGTCTCTTGAATACTGCCAGCAGGGTTTGATGCCTCAATAGGGATCCTAGACAGATGATCTGCTACCACATTCTCAACTCCTTTCTTATCTTTAATTTCCAGGTCAAACTCCTAGAGTAGCGGAATCCAATGAATTAGGCGAGGTTTGGTGTCCTTTTTAGCAAGAAGATGCTTTAAGGCAGAATGATTAGTGAACACCACAACCTTGGATCCCCAAAGATAAGATCGAAACTTTTCTAAAGCAAATACTACAGCAAGAAGTTCCTTTTCAGTGACTGTGTAGTTTTGCTGAGGATCTGTAAGGGTCTTGCTGACATAATGCAGCACATGAGGTTTGCCATCAACCCTTTGACCTAAGACCGCTCCTACTGCAAAATCAGAAGCATCGCACATTAGCTCAAATGGGAGGGTCCAATCTAGTGCTTGGAGAATTGGTGCGGTAATAAGGGCTTTCTTCAAGACTTGGAAAGCCTCGCCACATCTATCATCAAAATCAAAGGAGGCATCCTTTGCTAACAGGTCGTAGAGTGGCTTAGAGATTTTACTGAATTCTCTAATGAAGCGGCTATAAAATCCAGCATGGCCAAGGAAAGATCTAACTTGACGAACATTGGCAGGCAATGGAAGCTTAGAGATGGAATCAATTTTTACGTATCCACCTCTAATCCTCTCTCGGAAACTATATGCCTTAACACAATGCCCTGCTGGACCATAAAGTGGCATTTCTCCCAGCTAAGCACCAGCTTTGCCTCTTCGCAACGGGTTAAGACTTTATCAAGGTGCGAAAGGCATAGGTCAAACGACGAGCCATAAATAGAGAAGTCATCCATGAAAATTTCAACGAACTCGTCGATCATAAAGATAGCCATCATACAATGTTGGAAAGTGGCAGGAGCATTACATAACATGAATGGCATTCGGTGGAACGCAAATGTGCCATACAGACACGTGAA
Source organism: Thalassia testudinum (assembly GCA_037157565.1). NCBI lineage: Eukaryota > Viridiplantae > Streptophyta > Magnoliopsida > Alismatales > Hydrocharitaceae > Thalassia > Thalassia testudinum. The sequence goes on along the minus strand of JAZHRO010000015.1, from coordinate 40,735,894 downwards.
GTTGGTACGCTCCTAATCGTCAGGAAAAATGGCTATCTGATTATACCCAGAATACCCATCAAGAAAACAGAAGTACTTGTTCCTCGCTAGTCGTTCAAAAATTTGATCGATAAATGGTAAGGGGAAATGGTCTTTCTGGGTAGTCGTGTTCAAACGGCGGTAATCAATGCATACCCTCTAACCAGTTGAGGGTCTAGTGGTCACCAGCTCTCCTTGGTCATTCTCCTCCACAGTGATTCCTGCCTTTTTGGGTACTACATGAATAGGATTGACCCATTTGCTATCTGAAATGGGATAGATAATCCTTGCATCCAACCATTTCAAAATCTCCTTTTTAACAACCTCCCACATATTTGGGTTGAGCCTTCTTTGCATGTCTCAGAAAGGTTTCATGGACTCATTCGTGTATATATGATGCATGCAAAGAGAGGGATCAACACCCTTAATATCAGCAATTGACCAGGCAATTGCTTCCTTGTGCCTTTGTAAACACTCAAGCAGATCTCCCTCCTACAATTCAGATAACGGGGAGCGTGTCATTAGGGCCAAGGAAAGCATATTTCAATGTGCTCAGGAGGGGTTTCAACTCCAACTCAGGAGCCTTTTGGATTGAGGGTTTAAGTTAAGATGTCCTCGCCTCAAGTAGTGGATCTACCTTCACAGTCCAAGGTGGGGACAGAGACTCTGTGTGTATCCCTAGAAACTCTTCTAAGTCGGGCATTTCCCTTTTAGTTTCTTTAATAATTTGAGGATGGTTCTTAGATATGACCTTTTGAAGGGGATCTCTACATAGGAGTGCTGGAGTAGTCTCTTCAATTATTTCATTAATGACCTCAATCTGAGAACAATCTTCAAATCCAGATTGCTTGTAAGTATCAAAAACATTCAACCGGATCTTCTTGTTCCCAAAGCCCATTTTAAGTGCCCCTAATCTATAATTGATAGAGGCATTGGCTGTGGCCATGAAGGGGCATCCCAGAATAATGGACGACTTTGTGGGCTTATTAGATGGGTCAGTATCAAGCACCAGAAAGTCAACAGGGAAGAAGTCCTCCACTCTCATAAGGACATCTTCCACAAATCCCTGTGGTGTCTTAAGTGATCTGTCTGTGACCTGGAGGATGACTGGACTAGGCTTTAACTTGCCTCCTCCCAAAAGGTCGTAGACAAGGCTCGGTAAAATGTTCACCCTGCACCCAGATCGAGCAGAGCCTTGTTAATGTGTTGGTTACCTATAACCACTAAAATATATGGGGCCCCTGGGTCTTTCACTTTGGGGGGTGTTCCATGTTGGAGAACCGAGCTAACATGGTCAGGAAGGATGACCTTGGTTTGGACCTATTTCCTAGCTCGGCGCTTTTGGGTGCACAAGTCCTTCATAAACTTGCCATAGGACGGTGATGTAAACATGTTTACATTGCATAATACGTCTATTTATGCATGTTCTTAAGCATAGAATTGCATTGCATACTATAAATATTATATAACATGCATCATTTTGCATTTAGATTAGTTCGAATAAAATTGAGGTTAATTGTCTCCTTTTATGTTCAGGGACAGGGAAAAATTTTTATCGGGGCTTTGGATCGAAGATCCAACCATACAAATGTGATCAGGGCGATGATTGGAGTTCAACGACTCCAAGATCGCCCTAATCAGACATCTGTAGCATCAGATAGAGATCGGGGAACCCTAGAAGATCAAGGGCTAAGATGGTGTGAATCCACACTTCAAATGACAAATCCAACCACACGGATGGATTCGAATCGATGATCACAGCCTAACAACGCGAAAATCGACTCAATCCGACAACCGTGGCACCATCTACATCATCTAGAAGATGGACAGCCAAGATGGCACCACGTGGTGCCATCTCAGAAGCCCAACCAGCCGCTGCACCTGCCGCACCCTCTCTTCTTCATCGTTTCTCCGCCGTTGGATGATCATCCAACGATTGTGGATGCGAGCACCTAAATCGTAACTGCAACACAAGCACTTGTGTAGCGTGTTGGTCGAACGCGCTTGCAAGATCAGGAGGCGCACGTTCGAGCATGCGCCAGCGGCTGCTGGGGCGCGGGTGAGCGGGCTCCGCGACCGCTCGATCACGATCGAGCAGCTGTAGGCGTTCAATCCGTTTCACGCGCTATCGCACGCCCACATGTGACGCGAGATCGCATGCTGGTGTTGCGCACAGAGGAGGCGGGTGAGGGAGTGTCTCAGCCATTCGATCTCATGATCGAACGGCCGAGAATTGAAGGACGTGGGCGGTGCGGAAGATGAGCGGACAACGCACGTCGCCCATGATGGGGCTTTAGCGACGGTTTTATCCGTCACTGAAGACCCCTGATTTAATGTTTTGAGATTAAAAAGACCAAATTGCCCTCATTCCTTGCAACTATAAATTGAGACCTCCTCCATATGAAATTTTCATCCCTTCCTTCTCTTCTCTCCTTCTCCAAAGCTCAAGAGAAGCTTGTCCCACACCTGGGATACTTCTCAAGAGATAAAGTCAAATTTTCGTCCCCCTTTCGGAAGCGGATCCTGCAACGACGACGACGTGCTACCCCATTCCCATTCTTCCCGCTTCGTCCTCCTTCATCCTGCTCTGTTCCCCATCTTCCAGGCGTCGTTCCATCTGGCTCGTCCACCAAGCGATCGTCGAGGAGGATATCTCTCTCCCCATTCTTTTTACTGCTTTCTAGAGTAGATTTACTGCTTTATAGTGTAATCATTTTCCTATTTTCTAGTCGTAATGAGTAGTTTAACGAACAATCTATTTGATAATAAATTCCATGCTCATTCTACATCTCGTTTTGGTTTTTGTTTGTAGTATTCTCTCTCTCTCTTCTATTTATTGTAAATAGATAGACAATTTCTAATCAATTAATCTACTTCGTGACAAATAAAACAAATGTGTATTTTTAAATCAAATGTTCGCCTCCTTGAGTTCGACCCGGGATTTCTATTCTGGTATAAATTTTATTTGTTGAACACGAGTTCTTCGCTATAAAACTACAACAACAAGTTTTCAAAACCAAACACGTTAGCGTAGCAACTCGTAGCCTCAACATTTTGGCGCCGTTGCGGGGGAAGCGATGCTCTTTGATTTTTTTTTGTGTTTTTCAACTTACAAATCATTTACCTCACTTCTCTCCTTTCTTATTGTGTTGTAAGTACTCTGTTGAGACGAGCAAAAGCGGTAGATTGGAGTAAAGTGCTGTTGAAGGTTCTGTAAGTTATCCCCCAATTCCCACCGATTAGTTTTCATTTCATCATGTAATAATACAAACATCAATCAACCTAGGTGTTCTTATAAACTCTAAGGTTAGTTTTGTTTGTTTGACACCCACACCTACTTCAACCTCCACAATTAAAAAGAAAAATAAAAAAATTCTCACAGAGGTACACAACCTCATCTGATTTTCAAACACAACCGGTAAATCGATCTTTGGAGCCAGTACACACATCCAAACACATAATTGACTAGAAATCAAATTAAGTAATCACTTGTGTGCCTAATTAAGTGGTGCAATAGGCCAATTTTTTGAGTTGATTGGGCTGCATCACTTCAATTAAAATCAACTCATCAAGTAGCTGCCACTTAGGTTCAACTCTTAGGGATTTACCAGGCACTCCACATTTCTTTTAAGTTTTAAAAGAAAACAACTTCACTTGTGCTTTCAAAACTTGGTGTGCTAACAAAACTTGTTTGAAAATACCTAAAGTTGAATCCTAAAAGCTACTAAGCAAGATTTGAACCCAAAAATTCACCGCATCAAAAATAATCTTGCTTGAAAACCACTAGTTGTGCACTCACACACACATCAATCAATCATTAAGGGCACAACCTAGATAAAGGACCCATCACATTCCAAAGCACATTCAAACCTAGCCCTAAATAAAATAGAGTAGACGTTGGCCTTAAGGATTTGACTCGCTATTCGGATCTCAGAACGAGATTATTTTCAATTAGTCTGTTTCTACTATTCAATTTGATGTCTATCTAGGGGAGCAGAATCAAATGATCGCGGCTGGGGGGTACACTAGGAACCAGAGGCGCAAGCCAAAGGAAGAACCTTCTCCCCAGTCCCTCCTTCTAATTGGTTGGATTGAACAGACAGAAGCTGATCAAATCATTTCTCTATCTCGAGACGAGTTTTGGGAGTCTGTAGGTCTTTAGGTTAGCCCACTTAAGGACAGGTTTGATTGCTTGTATTGCAAGGTGCCTTTCTTCCTCCCGTCTCTCATGAATCCTTCCACATATTATACGCATTCCCGCTCTTTCCCTCCTATTTTAAATTATCCTCAACATGACGATTATCTCTACTCGTACTATAATTAACCATCAGTTAGTTGGGATAACTAGGATTGGGGATATAGTTCCGAACCTCCCTGTTTAGGGTCTAACCCTGAACACTATGATTGTGATTTCTATCCTTCTCAGAGCCAAATCGATTATAGATTGTCAACCTTTCATGGACAACCTAATACGATCTACAATCAAGAAGGATACACTGATTCTTACCCATCCTCTGATTACACTGCCTTTAGGTCATCACCACCTTTTGAACAATCCAAAATGACCTATTATCAGGAAGGGTATAACGAATTTCAATTCGTTAACTCCTCTGCACTGATCCCAAACTCGCCCAACCCTAAACTAACTCATTTGGCTCATGGTAACCAGGTTCAAGATAAGGTTCTGGCTAACTTGAGGAATATCATAAAAACTTTAGAAGTTTAGTCAACACCTTGCATTGAAAAATTGGAGCCCCTGATTGAGATTGATGATTTGAATAAGTATTTGTTGGATTGGCTCCAGGATGTTAAGGATAAGAACCCGGGTGAGTTTCTACTTGGGAAGTTAGTGAAATTGAGGATGAGATTTATGGTTGCTTTAGTTCAGTCGTGGGATGATTCCTAGGATGAACTCCCTTCAGGAGAGCCAATGTTAGAACCCGCTCAGGCACCTATTGGGGGGACACGTGTTACGAGGTTGACCAGATTGAATTAGAGTAACCAATTAAGGATGATCTGATTTCTTCACCTGAGATCCCTGAGCTAGGGTATGAGGAAACGTATCTCTCCATGGATCAGAAAGTGACAGATGATTTTGGGGCTTACATTAATACAGATCTTGATTTCTTTGATTCTAATGGTGAAGATTCAATTTGCGAAGTCTCACGCGAGTTTACAGAATATGATTTCTGTGAGACAATTGGGCCTGAGGAATCTGATAGATCATTTGATAGCCCAATAACTGAGGAAACTAATCTTATTGGGGCTCACATTATGGATCTAGAATCGCATTTTCTAGAGGATTCAATCAAATGCCCTGATTGTCAGTTATACCCCATTGAGCTTATCGATGATTCTATTTTTGAGATAACTAGACCCAAGTCAATTCTAATTCAGTCACATCTTTTAGACTTGGAAATTTTAGACGGCGTGATTAATATGCAGGAGGTCTCGGAATTTGACATTTTGAATGAGGAGGATAAGAGCTAGGAAATTTTGATTTGGGAAGAAAATTCTGGAGGAAGTAGAAGACTGCGTCTAAGGGTTCCATTTCATCTGAAACCATCAAACCAAAACTCTTATGACATTTGTTCTGAGGATGTTTAACCTAAGCATACATTCATTGATTATCCTTTTGATATCGAATTCTCTATAACCCGATTTTTTGAACTTGGGTTGCATCCTCATAAATCGCAGGCCCGACCCCACTTGCATACTGATTTTAGGTTTTAGGTAATTTTTATCCAAAACCTTAGATATTCTCGATTATGGGGTATGGGTCTGCACCACAATCTGGTCCACATTTGTGGACATCTATTGGTAGGTTAGAGGTTTCATCTTTTTATTTTGATTTTGACCTGCACTTGTGAATTCTTTATTTCTCTTCTTTGTATAGTGTACTTAGCTGAAGGTACTAAATTCAGCACGTATATAGTTCTTTTTAGTTTTTATCTCGGAATGGACCCGACATTCACGCAATTCAGGTGCTTTCTGCTCTATTCTACTCTGTTTTATATCTTTTAATATAATGAGGACATTGCATTAGATAGGCATGGAGGGGTGGATATTCATTTCTGAATTTATTCGTCAGCTCCATAGATTTTTTTTATTTTCTTTTATTTATATTAAAAAAAATTATGGAATTAGGAAAGAGAACTTGGGTTTAAGAAAATTTTCAATCTTTGGAAATACTACATTATGATCTGAACAAAAAGACCCTTCAGGTCTTTAGACTTAATCAGCCTGTGTATCCATTAAAATGTGGATTTATTTTTCGAGTCCTCGCCATCTTAATTTTATCGTAATTGGAGTAAATAATTTTGGGTGATAAGTACACGACTTATCAACCCGCCCTTTGATTTAAGGGAACTTTAAGCCTAAAACATCTACACACTATCTTGTCACTGACTCGTTAATTGGTGGTTCTAATGGAATTTGGGTAGCTAATGAACCTTCTAGGGTGATATGGCTGGCAAGTTATCGTGGGTAACAGCCCATAGGTAGGTTGTCCAGAGGCTAGTCACTGGACCTTTCTCTTTTTGTTTCCTTTAAGTAAATCTTAGACCAGGGATGCCACCTACTTAAAAAAAAAGAAAGTCAAAAAGAAAAGAAAAAGAAAAGGAGAAAAGAAAACAAAACAAAAGATATAAGCCACACTTCACCGCACGAGTATAGCTAGCAAGTTGTTGATGGTAACAGCTCATCAACCGGCTGTCCAGAACCCAGCTCAATAAATGCACTGAAAATTCCCAAAACACTTAGGAAGAAGCGGAGAAGTAGAATAAATCGAGGAGATATACACTGGATTCACCCTTGTGTTGACCCTGTAAAAATAAAAGTAGGGAGAAAGCTATCGATTGTAATGATACACCTTTAGGCAAAATTCTCTTTTTAAGGTCACCTAGAGGTGTAGAAATTCGAAGTTCGTTTTTACTGTCGGTCAACGAGTCTATCACATTCACAATAAGATGCTTAGAACTTAGGGTTCTCATCAAATCTTAGGTGAGTTGAATGGCCATAGAAAGCCACTCTTAAACCCTAAAACTTGAAAATCCAAAAAATTAGAAAAGAAGAAAAAGAGAAAAAGAAAATTTTCTTTGAATAAGGCGAGGGCTTAAGGCGGTTTGCATTTTGGCAGATACCTGGACACTGTTGTGTCTTTGAAAGTTCAGATCCTAGGTAAATATTTTCTTAATGATTGAAAATAACTTATGCCCAAATAATCCAACCTGATTCTTTTATAAATAGCATATAGTTTTTGCTAGGGACTAGCAAAAGATAGGCATGGGGGTGTGATGTAAACATGTTTACATTGCATAAGATGTCTATTTATGCATATTCTTAAGCATAGAGTTGCATTGCATACTATAAATATTGCATAACATGCATCATTTTGCATTTAGATTAGTTTGAATAAAATGGAGGTTAATTGTCTCCTTTTATGTTCAGAGACAGGGTAAAATTTTATTGGGGCCTTGGATCAAAGGTCCAATGGTACATATGTGATCAGGGTGACGATTGGAGTTCAACGACTCTAAGATCGCCCTAATCAGACATCTGTAGCATCAGATAGAGACCGGGGAACCCTAGAAGATCAAGGGCCAAGATGGTGTGAATCTACACTTCAAATGACAAATCCAACCACACGGATGGATTCGGATTGACGATCGCAGCCTAACAACGTGAAAATCGACTCAATCCGACAACGTGGCACTATCTACATCATCTAGAAGATGGACGACCAAGATGGTGCCACGTGATGCCATCTCAGCCGCCTAACCGGCCACTGCAGTCACCGCACCCTCTCTTCTTCATTGCTTCTCCGCCATTGGATGATCATCCAACGGCTGTGGATGCGTGCACCTAAATCGTAACTGCGAGACAAGCGCTTGTGTAGTGCGTTGGTCGAATGCACTCGCAAGATCAGGTGGCATGCGTTCAAGCCTGCACGAGTGGCTACTGGGGTGCGGGTGAGCGGGCTCTGCGATCGCTCGATCGCGATTAAGCAGCTACGGGCGCTCAATCCGTTTCACATGCTATCGCACGCCAGCACGTGACGTGAGATCGCACGTGGGCGTTGCGCTCAGAGGAGGCAGGTGAGGATGCATCTCAGCAGTTCGATCTCATTATCGAACGGTCGAGAATTTAAGGACGTGGGCTGTGTGGAAGATGAGCAAGCAGCGGACGTCGCCCACGATGGGCTTTAGCGACGGTTTTGTCCGTCACTAGACCCCTGATTTAATGTTTTGAGATTAAAAAGACCAAATTGCCCTCATTCCTTGCAACTATAAAAGGATACCTCCTCCATACGAAATTTTCATCCCTTCTTCTCTTCTCTCCCTCTCCAAAGATCAAGAGAAGCTTGTCCCACACTCGAGATGCTTCTTAAGAGATAAAGTCAAATTTTCGTCCTCCTTTTGGAAGTGGATCCCGCGACGACGACGACGTGCTACCCTGTTCCCGTTCTTCCCACTTCGTCCTCCATCCTGCTCCATTCCCCGTCTTCCAGGCGTCGTCCCATCTGGCTCGTCCTCCAAGCAACCATCGAGGAGGATATCTCTCTTTCCATTCTTTTTACTGCTTTCTAGAGTAGATTTACTGCTTTATAGTGTAGTCATTTTCCCACTTTCTAGTCGTAATGAGTAGTTTAGTGAACAATCTATTTGATAATGAATTTCATGTTCATTCTACATCTCATTTTGGTTTTTGTTTGTAATATTCTCTCTCTCTCTTCTGTTTATTGTAAATAGAGAGACAGTTTCTAATCAATTAATTTACTTCATGATAAATAAAACAAATGCGTATTTTTAAATCAAATGTCCACCTCCCTAAGTTCGACCTGGGATTTCTATTCCAGTATAAATTTTATTTGTTGAACATGAGTTCTTCGCTTTCAAACTACAACGATAGGTTTTCATAACCAAACACGTTAGCATAGCAACTCGTCAGACGAGATCTGTTTGATAGCTTCCAATAGAGGAAAGTTAATCTAGACTTGCCTAAAAGTGTCCATAATCTCCTCTGTCCTATCCTTGGCTCCAGGCGAGCCAACAGAAGATTCCCCAGGAGCAGATAGGCGCTCTGGATAGGGCACCCTCAACTTCTGGGTAGAGGGGTCGTCATGGCGAGAGAGGGGTGGTGGAAGGATGGCATCCTCATTGTGGGTGATTTTAAGCGAGGGAGAGAAATGTGGCTCTTCGTCGGTGGAGATGGAAGTCGAGTCAGGTGTAGAAGGGGAATTCTGAGATGTAACCGTAGGAGTGTTATCAGGCTTGTCAATCTTCCTTCCACTCCTCAGCACGGTCACCGCTTGGGCGTGCTCCCTGAATACGACCCCCTTGCCCTTAGGGTTCTCCTCAGAAGAGCTAGGTATCTTCCCCGGATCACATTGCCTAACTACCTCAGTAAGATGACCAAGTTGGGATTTCATATTAGTAATCATCTTATTCTGAGAGTAAGTGACCATATTCTGATGCTCTTGCATCGCTTTCATCATGGCTTTAAGTTCATCCATCTCAGAGGGCTTATTCTGAGGAAGGTTTTCATAAGATGGTTGGTATATGGGTTGGGGAGGTAAGGGTCTTGTATTCCCTGAGTTAGAAGCATCACCTTGCTTCCAAGAGAAGTTTGGATGGTTTTGCCCCTGGATTATAGGTATTGGAATAAGGGTTATTGCGAGAGGAGGGTGAAAATCTTGGGTTGTGTTTTAGTTGGCCTGAATCAACTCAGGGAATTGATTTTCCTGATGGCACTTCGCAGTGGCATGCGTTGTGCTTTGGCAAATGGAGCATTCTCTTGAAGCCTGAAAGATAGAGGCTGCTTGCAGGTTCATGCCAGGGTTTGCTAAAAGCCTATCAAAGTTTTTATTCAATAATTGAATCTGATAAGCCAAATCCTGAGAAGCCCTGGCTTCATGGGCCTCTATCTTCCTTTGCAAGATTGACGGTTTTCTTTCTTGATAGGTAGAGGACAAATGTATGGAGTTGTTGCTTAATGTTTCAAATAATGCCCAGGTTTTATCCTCAGTTTTGGTCATGAAGGTTCCTGCACAGGTTGCATCGATGGTTTGCCTATGCCTTTCAGATAATATGTTATAGAACCTTTCGACCAACTGCCATCTTAGCACCTGATGGTGGGGGCATAACCTAAGAAGGTCATTAAAGCACTCCCAAGTCTCATGAAATTGCTCCCCTTCCTATTGAGTAAAACCCATAATCTCTCTTTTGTAATGGTTGGTCTTACTCATAGGAAAATACTTTTTCAAAAATTCTCCCTTAAGGGTGGCCCAATCATTTACCCTTGCATCGAGGGTATGATACCAATGCTTGGCCTTATCCTTTAGGGAGAATTTATATAGAGTCCTCATCAGAGCTTCATCAGTAAAGCCCTGGAGCATCACCGTGGAACAGACCTCGGTGAATTCCTCCAAATGTCGTTAAGGGCCCTCCCTAGTAGTACCATAAAAGGAGGGCAACAAAGATATGGTACTGCTCTTGATATCATATGGATTATCCCCTACCGATCGTCTCAGTGCTTGTGCGGGTTGGTTAGTTGGAATAAAATAGTCCCTCAGGGTCCTTTGTTGATTTTCTCCTTGATCAGCCATGTCTTCTCTTTTCTCTCCTAGGTGAGCTCTCCTAAGAATTCTCTCAGGCTCAGGATCAAACACTAGACTACCCTCAAGAGAGCATCTACCAAGCATACAATATCAATCACAATTCAAGTTCTTATTGATTGAGTAAGTGAAACCTCCACTCCAAAGATAAGTCAAAAGGTCAAGGCTTATCCCTTCGTTCCCACGTAAGTGGTATAAGAGGGGTGATGACTTGAAATCTTAACCTTCTTTGTTGCAGAGGTAGAATTGGTTGATATAGATGGCCAAACAAGTTATTCACTGCAATTACGTGACTTAATCCAAACTTCGAGTGCCCTAGGACCTATACTTTGCTTAGATGATACTTCCAGGTGATTAAATGAGAAGTTACTCCAAGGATGAACAAAGGGATGCAAGTAGGGCAAACCCTTCCTTTGAGGCGATGCATATGCAATGCCCCTTGACTACCCTTTTGTTCCTTTAAGCGGTGTCCCCCTCTGTGAAGTATCAAAACACTTGGTCAAAAGATAGTACCACCACCACCACAAAGCACGATAGGAGGGTTTGTACCGATAAAGAGATCGGTGCCTATAGCCTTAAGGGATCGAGCCTTAGTGCGGTGCCTAATGTGCGTGCTCAGTGTCAGAAGTGTCCATCACACCGTAAATCTCTTTTTTTTTTTATTTTTTTGAAAATGCAGACAAGTCCCTTAGAATCAGATCAAATCTGAATTGATTTTAAGGTTGAATCTGATTATCAGTCCCACTTTTAGTTAGGTGACCACTAAATTAGTAAATTCAAACAACTTGGTGGTCTTGAATTTTAATTTGAATGCAAATGCGTGAACAAGAGCTGGATGCAAAAGTTAGAAAGGTGTACCTGTCTCCAGCAATCTTCGTGCCAATATGCTTGCAATGCAACAATGAGATCTAATGTACTGCTTAATCACCCCTAAATGCGCACACCTAAGAGCTTGCAACTCCTAAACAGGCAGCTCGATATTTTCTTTTGTTGGTTTTAAAGGCAAGCAAGCAGAAAATGGAATCACGCACGCAGAAAAATGTAAACCCTAGTAGCTAAAGAATGTGGGGACAGGCCCCCAAAAATTCAACCCCGATTACTACAAGGGTGAGAAGATAGAAATAAAATTTATGACGAAGGAGAATCCCGTGTGAAAGCGAGATCCAGGTCTCCTGCATCTTTTCCTCATGTGGGCTTAGCTAGAGGTTGATGTCACTGCTCTGTTGCGCCTGTCGCCCAGTTAGATTCCTTGCACAATAAGATAAAGAATGATCAGATAATTGCGCAACTCAGAATACTCAAAAATAATAAAGTGAATCTATTGCATTTGTTGCCTCCCTGGTAATGGTGCCATTTGATAGAGTTTCGCTTAATTAAAATAGAAATAGAATGATATGCCATTGTAATTTATGTGGTGGAAATCTCTCAATCAAAGATTAAAATAAATATCAATTTAAACCATGAAAAGGATGTCATATCCACAGGAAGGAATAGATCCAATAAATTCATGAGTAGAGAGTTATAATGTTCACAGACACCTTCGCAAATTCAATTCAATGAATATGCTACTCTAAATGGAACTTGCAATTTCATGAAAAGTTCAAGGCTATTTATGTAATTTTCACGTCAGGAATCAAGCTCCCAAAAGTATGTATATGATGCATGTGTAGTGGCATATCATGTAAGTTTGAATTGCATGCAAATCTTAATTGAATTTCAATGTTAAATGATGCACATAACTCAAGTTAAGTAAATTCACGAACTTATAAGTGCACCCATGCAATTTTACCTGAATAAAATAATAAATATTAAAGTGACAATGGTATGCAATGTAATTTTTAATGTATTCAAAAAAAAGGAAACTTCCTCTCTCTTCTTTGCACGTGTGGAGGCGTGGCTACCGGCCGAATGAAGCTCGATGGCTGTGCGTGGGAAAGAGATGGTCGCAACGGTGGTGGAGGCACAACTGGTGGTGGCCGATGGCAGTCAGCCGAATGCTTGACACTGGCAGAGAGGTTGTGGTGGAGGCGTGCACTAGTTGGAGAGGGTTGAAAGGGTCCACAGTGTAGGTTATCTTCATGGTGCATGCTAGGTGTTTTCAGTCCTCCTTCCCCCTAAGATCCTCCGCCACTTTTATCTCCTCCCCCCATCCGTTCTTCTTCCCCGATGCAAGTCAAAGGATTTTTAGATCCCTTACTAAAATTGGCCAGTGGCTGTTGATGGATTTGTTGAGGCCAGCCGGATATTAGGCGAAGGAAAAATTCTTTTCACAACCCCTGTCTCTTGCAAAATTATTCCTCCTCTTCTCTCACTTTCCCAATTATTTGTTAACTCTTAAATTAGCCTGATGGAGTGGATCAAGTGGAGATGCATAGGGTGCGTTGTGTGCGAGACCTGCATGAAATATAAAATAATTACATAATAAGTTATAGAATGCAATAGAATAGATGTAAACTTAGGTAATGATGCATGCAATCACTTTATGACCTAATGTAGTTATTAACAAACATAAAATGTAAGAATAAAGTTAACTTAGGTGTAACAATAGTCCATTAAAATGGACTCATCACTTTTGCTAGTCCCTTAGCAAAACTTCATGGATAAAACCAGTTATCTAGGTTAGATGTAACCGTTAGGATGCCTTATTAAGCTGCATCTCTAGGAATCATATCTTAATACCAACAATAGGCTTAGAGGTACTCAAGTACCAGGCCAAATCCAGACCTGACTAGCTTTCGCCTCAGTTTGCCGCTAAGGTTTCTAAGGCTTGTAGGAACTAACCTAAGGTTCATTGGACCCAGCAGTTAAAGCACTCGTGCTTGAAACATGGTTAGCCTATGTTCAGTTTGCCAGTGCATTCTTTTTGTAAGAGAGATATAGGAGATTTTTATTTGTGGAGAGCTTTCTTTCTCTTTTTCTTTTCATTATATTTTTCCTTAGATCCATCTTTGGATTGGCCCAAAACATGGTCTGTATCGGATTCCTTGTCCCCACCATCAATCCTCGTACTGTCCTTGACAATCTATGCTTCGAGATAGCACCGCCCATAGCAACTTCCAACCTGGCTTTCGAGATTTCGGGATAATCCCACCCATGGCATTCTGTAGCTAAATCTAGACCTTAGCAATCAACATTTCATGATAATGCTACCCATGGCATCTGAACCAGCACAAGGTGCTTACATGCCCCCGGTAGGATATTTAGATATTGACGAGTCCAATTTATTGGACTATGTTTTAGCCTTAGTTGGTTAGTTACTACATTTTAGCGTATATTAGTATTTGCATTTGGTTATAAAATAAATGCATGCATTATAATTTATATTTGTAAAGTTTATTTGATTTTATAAATAATTATATGCATTGTAGGAATCAAGCATAGCCAAATCTCATTTTTAAGACGTCCGGATCTTACTTTGGACGTCTGATGATGTTGACAATAGGAACCACAACTTAGCCGTATCTACCTCCATGTGCGCAACCTCCTCACCAGCCTCAACACATCATTTTCCCCACCGCCTTGCTACTGCCATTAAGTTGTTGGAGAAGGCTGAGTCCTTCAGAAATGAAATAGATTATAGGAGAGTCGACGACAGAAGATTTATAAAAGGACTCCCATCGCATGCAGACGGAGGGATCCTCCTTCTCCTCTGGTGGGGATGTTCTCCCTCTCCACCACCATGGAACAAGCGCACCCTGTGAACCAAGCGTGCACCGTGAACCCCTGACGTACACCGTGGCCAAAAGCTTGCTCCACTACACTCGCCGCCCTCCAGATCCATAGGCACACACGGTGACAGCATGTGTACCACTACGTCGATGCTCCCCTTGCCTTCCATCTTCATCCTCTTCTTCATACCCATCAGCCAACAGCAAAGTACCCAAACCTGTCCCCTCACTGCAAACCATCCTCTCATCACTGCCACCCAAATCCTCCAGCCAAACACCACCAACACCTGCAACCAAACTCTTCACCCCCAACCCTTCCTCTTCTTCTTCGTCATCTTCTTCCTTTTACTGCCACCTACAACTCCAAACGAAAGAACCCAAATCGTAGCTGCCACCCCGTGCCGTCCACGCTCCTCCAACCTCCTCGACTCTAGCCGAAATGACCACACAACCACCGTCGACCACTGGGGGCCACATGCAACCACGCGCGGCCCATGTATGCAACCTCCACAACACCTCCGCCATTGTTCACACCGCCGATCATCCACGTGCAACAGTCACGTCCTGCAATCATCGGTCGAGCAGCGACCGCTTTCATGACCGTCTCTCTCCCACGCGCCTCCACCAAGCTCCAGCCAGCCGGTGACCCCTCATTCACGTGCGCGTGGAGGAGAGAAGGGAAAACCCTTGTTTTGGTTTCAATTAATATTTACGGGTTATGCCATTGTGAGGTTCACTATTCTTTTTTTTTAATTAATATATTGAAAGAATTTTGCATGAATATCCCCCTATTCTAGGTGAATTACTTAAAGTCAAATTCTTCTCATGAATGTTATTAACTATGGGATGTTGATTATAATGAACAAGGTCTCTTTTATTGAAAATTAATATTTCCATCGATATCCGTTTCCAAGATCACTATTTAATAGAATATTGGGTTGTGGTGATTTTACATATAAACACCTACATTCCTGATTAATTATTTAGAATAAGAGTTTATGTGAGAAAGAGTTGTGCTAAGTAATATGCGCACCCATTGAGTTTTCCGAATAATTGAGGTACCATTCACTAGTACAATAGGCTGATTCCTCCCTATGGAGATGACCTAACTATTTTCATGGTAAGTTTTGAATTATTAAATATTTTTGAAAAGTAATTTTCTACCACGCAACGAACTATAATAACACGTCATTTTATGTTAAAAATTTTTATTGAAAACGAAGATCGCTCATTCAAATGGTGCCGTTGTCGGGGAGAAAATAAGCCTATTAATTTTTTCAGGAAATTTATATCATTTTTATGCTATTTCTGATGCTTTTTTGAACATTGATCTATTTCTTTTTCCTATGCGAGGTACATCTGTTTGGAGGAAACGAATGCGATGGGTGCGCCGACGGAGGCGATATTCTTGGTGGACCTTGATGTCACCTAGAGGGCAGCAACAGGAGCACGTGGACTTTGATCCCATGCACGTGGAGGAAGGATTGGTGACTAGAGACATTTATTTGCTTCTTTTAGATTTAGATTAGTTTAGATAGACATTAGAACTTAATTTTTGTCTTGTGGACCCATGTTGGGCATTTTTGGGAACGTGTTCCCAGTGCTTTTATTGCTTATCTCTCTTGTATGCAGGAGTGTATTTTTGGGAGCGTGTTCCCATTTTATTTAGATTATAGGATTATTTGAATTGTTTGAACTACATGTTGGTTAGTTAGTTAGATTAGGTTTGTTTGCTTATTATTATTTAAAAAAAAATATATATATATATATTCGAACTGCCTGCTAGACGCTGCTAATCTATAGGGCGACCATCTAGGATTGAATGAGAAGCATCTACCTTTTCTCTTTGCATTGCAAACATCCTGCATTGAAGAGAGCTGGAGTAAGGTATGTCTTTTCTTGTGCATCAGTTATCTACACACGCATTGCATTTGGACATAATTAAAAAAGACCATTTAAGCTGATTTGAAAATATTAATCAAGTGGTCACATTACTTCTTGAAAAGAAAGAAAAATATACAAGAAGTGTTTGACTAATGTGATTGTGACTTTCAAAAGGAAAAATCACTTTTCGCGGTGTGATGCACACTTCCTGCACTGAGCATGCACTATAGGCACTGCACTAGGACTTGGACCCTTAAGGCTATAGGCAACGATCTCTTTATCGGTGCAAACCCTCCTATCTCACTTTGTGACAGTAGTATTAGCTTTTGCCTGAGTGACTTGATACTCTAAGGAGGGGGACACCCGTTAAAGGAATTCAAGGGTAGTTAAGAGGCACCACTAATGCAACACCTCAAAGGAAGGGTTCGCCCTACTTGCATCCCTTGGTTCCATCCTTGGAGTACCTTTTTACTTGAGCATTAGAGAATATCATCGCAACAAAGTGTACATCTTTAGGGCACTCGAAGGTCAATTTAGGGTGCGTAATTTCTTGACAAGTTGATTGATCACCCAAAAAGGACTAAAAGAAACCTCAACCTTCTTAACAGTCATTGACCTGAAATTTCAAGTGCCTCATTTCTCTTATACCACTTACATGGGAACGGAGAAACACTGCCTTGACTATATTTGGCTAAGCTGAAGAGTTGGAAGAGGACTTAAAGAACTTTAAATCAACAAAAGGCCTCTTGCCTTGTGTTTGCTTGTTGTGTGCGTGATAGAGCTCTCTAGGAAGTTTCTTGTTTTTAATCTAAGTCCTAAGAGAGTTAAACCATTTAATTGAAAGAAATGGACTATCCTTACCCCTATCATTTTAACCAGGATCCCATGCCCTGAGCATATCCATCCTTTGATGGGAACATTGGCAATCCATGGGATCAATCATATTCCTATCCTAGGAGCACTGGTCCGATAGCTCCCATTTTTTAGCAGAGCCTAGGAGCAGGATTTTCCACCCATGGAATCCCCACTACTATGCAAACACCCAACCCTCCCACCCTTCATGATTTCCTTATCGAGGTTGGACAAATACCCCTAGGCAACTAGAGCCTGGGATTGACTATCCTCCCCAATCTAATAGTAGTAGCCTCTCCTCTTTTATGATAGAAATGCAAACACAACAAAAAGAAATTATAGAGTCTATGAGATAGATGTTAAGGAATAGTCAACAATTGAATAAAAAAATTAGACAGCTTAGACACTCTCTTGCTAGTGATTCTGAACCCTACTCGTACAACCGTGATCATGAAAATAATTCTGAGGAAACCAATGACAATAGGGATCCCATTTTGAGTAGCTATCACTTAGACTCTCCCCTTGAGACACGGCCACTAGAGGAGAACGATCCTAGTGATTATCCACCTGAGCTATATTGGAGTCAAAAGAAAGGGAACATGGTACCTTTTGAGGACCTTGACCCTAATGACAATATTTTCCTTACCCCTGATAACTCGAGTCAAGGTCGTATTGTTCATATCACTTCCCCTATTAATTATCTAGTGGAACCCCATTCTACTCTTAGTGAGCCTAATCCTGACCCTCCACTTAGGGAATCAACACCTACCATTTAGCATTCCGAGGATTTAAATGTAGCCAATGAAGGTGACTCTAAGGGAATGGAGGATGAATTGGTTCAAATTTGGTCTCAAGGATATAAAGAGTCTATTTTAGAGGAGGATGATAACCCGATGGAGGAACCCAACCTTAGAATATGGAGTGAATCTCAGGGGGATTATGTCTTATTTGAGGACTTACCCCTTGAGGATATAAATAATCTGGTGAAATTCGGATTCCTCCCTACTTTTGATTTTGAGAGTCATCCTTTGCAAAACCAGGAGTTGATATTGGAGGAGGACGAACACAACAGTGAGAAGCCTAGGAGAGACTCTCGGGGACAATACACATCATTTAAGGATTTATGCCCCGAGAAGAACAAAGAATTGAGTGATACAGGCTTACTCCAAAACATTAAGACTGATCCTCCTTCAAAGATAATTGAGGATACTGATCCAACTCCTCTCTTTACTGGTGAATCACATATACACCTTGACAAAAACTCAAGTGAACCAAAAGAATCCGAGGATAAAATTAATGATAATGATTCTGTTTCTTCGACCCTGCCATCAAAGGAATTTAATTTGGAGTCCACCATTGATTCACATATACGAGAAGGTGAAAATATGACTCTGATAATTAATGATAGGCAGGGTGACGTGAATTTTTCTGCAATAATTGTTAGGGAGAATACATAAGCTAAATCATTGTTGGAATTGGACTCGACACTGACTAAGCCCTCATTGGACTTAATCATTACCTTCCAACACCACAAACAACCCTTACACTCCTTAACTGATCCTTGGCTCAGATCTTTGCTCATATACATTCTTTTTGGGATGAATATTAGGCCACTACATCCTTGGGTAGAGTGGCGAGTGTGGATTGATGCTTGTACTTTTAGTCTCGCCATTCAAGGGTTTGAAATTATTATGTTTATATTTTTTAAAACCCTTCCTGCTTTGGAGGGCCCTTGTTACCCTCCACTTATTCCATTTCGGGAGGTCCCTTTTCATATTCCTTTTGTTATTCCTAGACCTTTCCGGGTAGCTTGCGAGGTTGTCTGTTTTCATGTCTTCTAGTGAGCCTTTGGAATCATGCTGCATCATCAGCTTGCCAACATCCGTGGCTACCTATTTTCTAGGCCTGCACTGTTACGCATATTTTTAGGGCCTAGCTCATTTTGTTTGGAACCAGACTTATAGATTCCCTATAAGTCTGGCTGCCAACAAAAAATGCAGTGCTTGTTGGGAGGCAACCTAGCATTCAGAATAACACCTTCATTAGGTGATTTCCTTCCTTTCTCCCCCTATTTTAATTTTACAATGAGGACATTGTAGGATTTAGGCATGGGGGGTGCATTTTGCCTTTTAGGCAGTATTCATGCATTTAGGTTAGGTGCATTAACATAAAAAGAATAAAATAAATAAAATAATTGCTCTCTTTTCTTGAGCTAAATTGGTTAGCTTGGGGAAAACATCTTCTTAAAGGAGGTTTCATTAAAGATTTTCTTCTTAAGTTGTTTCTTAAATTTAGAATCCAGTACATTTACTTCACTTGTACGTAGACTTGGTAATGGATCTTTGTAGAAAATCAATAAGCATTTTTAGTCTACTAAACACTTGGACATTTAATAAGGAGTTAGGCAAACTATCTTCTATTAAGATCCACCTAATATCTATGAGAAGAAAATAGAGAGATTACTAGTGTGCTAAGTCTAGTGCAATGACTCTTAAGTTCTGGATAATTATATGATGATACCTTAGAGTTAGGCATAATTTTCTCACTCTGTTCCTACGTGCAGACATTGTGTGAATTACTGAGAGTCACCTAATAAGGCAAATGCACAGAGATTGAATCCGAATAAAACTATGACTGTGGTAGATCGTTATGACTGTCCTTCATAGAGTCCTCGGCTGAAGGAGGGTAGTAATGTTAAAGGTTAGAAATACGACTGTCCTATCCATCTTTTCCTGGTGCCGAGAGTAGGCACTTCCACCAAATAAGCCACACAATATTCTCTTGACCATCACATTCTTAATAATACCTCAAAAATAAAACTATGCATCGTTTTGTGCTTAGTAGTTGAGAAAAGAAATAATAATAAAAAGAAAAAAGAAAAAACATTTATATTTAGAAAATATAAAAAAAAGAAAAAAAAGAGAAAAGAAAAAGAAAAGAGTTCAAGTTTATAGTTTTATCTTCATATCATTTTTCATTATGTGTCGATGTTTCTGAGGCAACAAAAGCATCCAATGCAATCCACCAAATATGACCTATACCTACTTTTCAGTATTTTTGATTGCTCAAATATTGGCTGAAGATTTCTAACTTAGTTGTAGGGTTATTAGGATTTTAATTGAAGTGTGAATGCCATGTGAGGCCACCAAACAGTGAGTACAGTTACAAAATCTGGCAAGATATGTGATCTTAGAAAAGAAGGAAAAAGAGAGAGTGAGTGAGCACAAGGGAACACAAAGAGAGCATAGTGTTTAGCCTTTCTATGAGTTGACTTGTTTGATAGTTTAGAGATTTAGAGTCTGCAGTACTAGACTACATGTAGCACAAGATGAGTGTGAGCCACAAAATATAAATCCATTATACTCTGCATGTCCTACCTAAGCTAAAAAGCCGAGGTCAAATCTCAGATTATTTTCTACTTTATCCCCGAGGGAAGTAGTTGTCTATCCCGGTAAAATGTTTGCTAAGGGTTATGTACGAACTGTAAATGTAAGTTAGCTTTTACTAGGATCCATTACATAGGCTACTATCACTTCACATTTGTCTGGATCTCTAAATTTTTGGAATAAGGAAAGAAGAAATCTTTTGGTTACTTTCATTATTTTTTCACTTTTGCTAGGGACTAGCAAAACTTGGGCATGGGGGTATTTGATGAGTCCAATTTATTGGACTAAGTTTTAGCCTAAGTTGGTTAGTTACTACATTTTAGAGTATATTAATACTTGCATTTGGTTATAAAATAAATGCATGAATTATAATTTATATTTGTAAAGTTTATCTGATTTTATAAATAATTATATGCATTGCAAGAATCAAGCACAGCCAAATCTCATTTTTAAGATGTCCAGATGCTTACTCTGGACGTCTGATGATGTTGACAATAGGAACCACAACTTAGCCGTATCTACCTCCATGTGCGCAACCTCCTCGCCGGCCTCAACACAACGTTTTCCCCACCGCCTCGCTACTACCATTAAGCTGTTGGAGAAGGCCAAGTCCTCCGAAAATGCAATAGATCAGAGGAGAGTCGACGACAGAAGGTTTATAAAAGGACTCCCACTGCATGCAGAAGGAGGGATCTTCCTTCTCCCCTGGTGGGGATGTCCTTCCTCTCCACCACCATAAAACAAGTGCACCCTGTGAACCAAGCATGCACCGTGAACCCCTGACGTACACCATGGCCAAAAGCTTGCTCCACCGCACTCGTCACCCTCCAGACCCATAGGCGCACATGGTGACAGCGTGTGCACCCCTACGTCCACGCTCCCCCTACCTTCCATCTTCATCCTCTTCTTTATCCCCGTCAGCCAACAGCAAAGTACCCAAACCTGTCCCCTCGCCGCAGACCATCCTCTCATCACCACCACCCAACTCCTACAACCAAACAGCACCAACACTTGTAGCCAAACTCCTCACCCCTGCCCCTTCCTCTTCTTCTTCTTCATCATCTTCTTCCTTGCACCATCACCTACAACTCCAAATGAAAGAACCCAAATCACAGTCACCACCCCGTGCCATCCACGCTCCTCCAACCTCCTTGACTCTCACCGAAATCACCACACAACCACCGTCGACCACTGGGGGCCACACGCAACCACGCACGGCCAACGTACGCGACCTGCACAGCACCTCTGCCATCATTCACGCCACCAGTCATCCACGTGCATCGGCCACGTCTGGCGATTATCGACCGAGCAGCGACCACCATTGCGACCGTCTCTCTCCCACGTGCTTCCACCGAGCTCCAGCTGGCTGGCGACCCCTCATTCACGCGTGCGTGGAGGAGAGAAGGGAAAATCCCTATTTTGGTTTCAATTAATATTTACGAGTTATGCCATTATGAGGTTCACTATTCTTTTATTTTTTTAATTAATATATTGAAAGAATTTTACACCAATATCCCCCTATTCTAGGTGAATTACTTAAAGTCAAATTCCTCTCATGAATGTTATTAACTATGGGGATGTTGATTACAATGAACAAGGTCTCTTTTATTGAAAATTAATATTGCCATTGATATCCATTGCCAAGATCACTATTTAATAGAATATTGGGTTGTGGTGATAAACTCCTATATTCCTGATTAATTATTTAGAATAAGAGTTTATGTGAGAAAGAGAGTTGCGATAAGTAATATGCACACCCATTGAGTTTTTCAAATAATTGAGGCACCATTCACTAATACAATAGGCTGATTCCTCCCTATAGAGATGACCTAACTATTTTCGTGGTTAGTTTTGAATTATTAAATATTTTTGAAAGTAATTTTCTACCATGCAACGAACTATAATGACTCGTCATTTTATGTTAAAAATTATTTTTGAAAATGAAGATCACTCTTTCAGGAATCCTAGGAGACAAGCACCTAGGAGACGATATGTTATTGCATATCTTTGAGGGAAATTTCCTCCCTCTCTGCGTTGGGAACTTGTCCAAATCAACTTGTGTTAATCTAAATCTTAGAACCATTTTCAGAACAGAAGAAATGCCCTTTGGCATGATTTTATTATTTAAAGCGCACTGAACCAGACTGTGTGTGGTTTAGGGTGCTTAAGTTACCGAGTCCTATAAACCAGGGGTCAGTTAACGAGGCTGAATACTCCTTAAGCCTTAGACCTAATACACAAGCTTTGCATTATCCCCAACCTCTTGAGGACTAATCCGAATCGTGACAAGTACATGAGTGTTTAAATCCAATAAGATCCAAGAGGCCTAAAGTTGGTATTCACCACTAATCCCTTATGTTTTAGCCTTCCAGGTCTTAATTTATCATTCGATCCAACCTAGAAGTTAGGTAAGTTCCATATTACTTTGAAGGGACTCAATTTCTTTTATCTTTTTGCTCCTTTCTTCTCTTTTCAAATTTTCTTCCCTCCTTTTCTCATTTTTCTCAAAAATAGCTCTCCTTTTTCCTCAACCTCCTTTTTTTTTGTAGCATATATAATTTTTTTGATGAAACCCTTTTTGTGAATTGATTCTCATGGCATTTTGCACTTTAATACCCCCTATACCTACGATTTGCAATGTCCTCATTGTAAATTAGGTGGGTTCGAGTTCAGCTTAGATTGTACATTAGAATAGGTTTAAAGGGTGGGTGGACGGGTCAGGATGACTACTACAGATGATTTCAAGCTCTGGTATGAGTACCAAAGGTGGAGTCGGCTGCTTTAATGGACGAACCCTAAAGTGCAATATGAGTTCAACAAAGAGATGTGTCAAAAGGATTTTGGATTTTTCAAAAAAATGACGGGTTGCCTCCCGTTAAGTGCTGAGTTTAATGCTATCAACCTGGTGCAATAAGCTCTGGGAGAATGGAGATCAAACGATACCTCAACCAAGCTCGTATCAGTGAGTTCAATGAGCGACTTAAGTCACTGGCCATTCACAATGAAAGGTTGAGAATAAAAGCTGGGTTGACTAATTTCGACGACTCCATTTCCAAAGATTTGTCTCACCAAGAATGGCCCAATCCATTTAGATCTGAGTTTGCTTGGGAAGAGTTTTAGCTTGGCATTAAAGAGTAGGACCTTCTGACTAGGATGGAAGGTTTTTCTAGAAATGTGTTTGTCATGAAAAGCCTTCACCCGCTCTTTTTAAATTCGAGAGTTCTCATACGCGTCCTTGTGTAGTTCCTCGATCTTGTTCATCTGAAGCTGACGTTGGGTTCTAGCCTTAAATAGATCTAGATTGCACTTCCGTACTACCCAAAAGGCTCTGTGCTCCATCTCGACGGGGAGGTGACATGCCTTCTTGTACACCAATCTGAATGGAGTCATACCTAATTGGGTTTTGTGGGTGGTCTTATAAGCCCACAAAGCATCCAGAAGTTGGGCCGACCAATCCTTCCTATTAGGTCAAATAGTGACCTGGAGGATTTTCTTGATCTCCCTATTAGACAGTTCAACCAATCCATTGGTTTGGGGGTGATAAGGAGTCGAGATTCGGTGTGACACCCCATACTTGGTCATCAGGGATCTAAACTGTGCCTTTGTAAAATGGGTCCCTCCATCAGAGATAATGGCATGTGGGACACTGAACTGAGAAAAGATGTGTTGATGAATAAACTTGATTACCACTTTATGATCATCGGTTCAGTTCGGGATAGCTTCATCCATTTAGACATGTAGTCTACAGTGAGGAGAATGTATTCGAAGCCGTCTGTTTTAGGGGAGGGTCCCATAAAATCAATCCCCCATATATTGAAGATTTTACATACGAGAATTGGCTGTAAAGGAACATATCGCAGTGGCTCATGTTGCCCAAGGTCTGGCAATGAGTGCATGCCTTACAGTAGTCGTATGCATCCTTGAAGATTGTGGGCCAATAAAATCCACACTAGAGGATTTTAGCTGTGGTTTTATGTCCGGAGAAGTGTCCACTGTAGGCCTGGTCATGGCAGAAGGACAGAATGTCTTGAAATTTTGCTTCTAGGATGCATCATCTGATGATCTAATCAGCACTAATGTGAAAGAGGTATGGGTCTTCCTAGATGTAGTACTTGACATCAGAAAGCAACTTGTCCTTCTTGGCCTTCGGCCAATCAGACGAGGTCTGATGTGATGCCAAGTAGTTAACCAAATCTGCGTGCCAGGGAAGTCCTGCACCAATAGTCAGGAGGTGCTCATCAGGAAAGTGTTCTGTGATTGGTTTGGAAGGGTCGATGATATTAGAAGAAAGGCGGGACAAGTGACAGCTACCACATTCTATATTTCCGCCTTGTCACGAATCTCGAGGTCAAATTCTTACAACAGCAAGATCTAACGGATTAGTCGAGGTTTCGCATCCTTCACGAGGAGGTGCCTCACTGTGATGTGATCCGAGTATATGATGACACGGGAACCCAAAAGATAGGATCAAAATTTTTCGAGGCCAAATACTACTGCTAGCAGCTCTTTCTCAGTAACTGTGTAGTTACGTTGAGCCTAGTCAAGTGTCTTGCTAGCATAGTAGATGACCACGGGTTTCCCGTCTATTTTCTACCCAAGTGCCACACCCACTGATAGTCAGACGCATCGCACATGATCTCAAAGGGTAGAGACCAGTCAGGGGATTGCAGGATTGGTGCTTGAGTAACTCGATCACTTAGGCTCTCAAATGCATGAGTGCACACCTTGGTAATTTTGAAAGGGACATCCTTTGAGAGAAGATTAGTTAGGGGGTGTACAATTTTCGAGAAATTAGGAATGAAACGGTGGTAAAAACTAACGTACCCCAGGAAAGAATGGATGTCCTTGATCGAGCTAGGCATGGGTAGTTTAGAAATCAAATTAATCTTGTCTCTATCAACCTGGATGACTTTTTTAGAGATGAGGTGACCCAGGACAATTGCCTCAGGTACCATGAAGTGGCTCTTTTCCCGGGAAAGAACCATATTCACGTTGATACAACGCCTGAGGATTTGGACCAAGTGCAGGAAGCAATCATCAAAAGATTCCCCAAATACCGAGAAGTCATCCATGAAGACTTCAAGGTACTCACCTAACATATCTGAGAATATGGCAAGCATGCATTGCTGAAAAGTAGTAGGTTCATTGCAGAGATCGAACGGCATCCTACCGAACACATGTTCTGAAGGGGCAGGTGAAGGTAGTCTTCTCTTGGTCCTTAGGATGGATTGCCACTTGGTTATAACCTGAGTACCCATCCAAGAAGCAAAAGAATTGATTTCCTGCCAATTTCTCGAGTATCTGATCAATAAATGGTAGTGGGAAATGATCATTTTTCGTGGAGGTATTTAGTCTTTGGTAATCAATATAGACTCTCCATGAATTTGCTATACAGGTTAGTATAGTCTCTCCGATTTCAGTCGTAATGATGCTGAGTCCTGCCTTTCTGGGCACAACCTGGACTGGACTCACCCAATGACTGCCAGAGATCGGGTAGATGATACTTGCATCTAACCAATTGATGATCTCCTTTTTCACAACATCCTGTAGGTTCGGATTCAGGTGTCTCTACATTTCATGGGATGGTCGTGAGCCCTGTTTGGTGTAGATGTGATGTGTGCAATATGAGGGGCTGATGCTAGTCAGGTCATCGAAAGTCCAACCAATGGCTTTCCGATGTTGCTGTAGGACATAAATCAAACGTGTTTCCTGATCAGAGGTGAGGTGGGAATTGATAATCACAGGAAATGTCTAATTTGAACCCAAAAAGACATTTAAGATGGTCAGGGAGGGGTTTCAACTCCATGACTGGATTTTCAGCAGCAACAGTTGGTTCAGGGTGAGGTTCAAGAGCAATGATAGGAGCTAAAGGTATCTCTAGGTTTGGTTTAGGCTTCTCTAGGTGTGGGGTTTGATCCTCTTGTGGTTGATCATTAAAGATAAGCAAGTTTTCCTCAATACATGGGTTGTCAACCACGGACTCGATGTCACAAATTTGTTTGATAACCGCACAATTAATTCCTCCTTGGGCCTTAAAGATATCGATCTTTAGTGTCCTACTCCCAAATTTTAACTCAATTTGGCCCTCCTCACAATTGATGTTGGCCTTAGTTGTGGCCAGAAAAGGTCTCCCCAAAATGTTCAGTGTGTTCTTGATAAACGCCAGTTTATCATCATTCTTATGTATTAAAACAAACCTAGCTCTTAGGATTTTTACTCCGCAAACGGGTTTTTGGGCTTCATTTAGGCATAAAATAGGTTAGGCATGCATTGCATTTTTTATTGTCTTTTTAATATGTTTTTGTGAGTGTTAGGGATGAACAGATATATAGATCCCTAAAACCCTAGCACTCAAGAAGGCAAATGGTGAAGGAGAAGCCTAGACTAGCTGGAACTCAGCCTGATCCAGCTCACCTCAGCTTGATCCAGCTCACTTCAGCTTGATCCAGCTCGCTGCAGTTGGAACCTAGCTTACTTGAACTAGGGTTAGCTCATCCCAGCTCCATTCAGCTAATCTTAGCTGGATGGCAGCTCAAGAGAGTTCACCTTAGCTCACCCTAGCTCAAGTCAGCTCAGATCCAGCTCAACTTAGCTGAGTCTAGCTCATCTCAGCTCCCACTAGTCCACAAGGAGCTCTAGCTAGCTCAGCTAAGTTGACAGGAGTTCACCCCAGCTCAGATCCAGCTACATCCAGCTCCACTCAGCTCCAACCAGCTGAAGAAGAACTCATCCTTGCTCAGGAAGCTCAAGTCCAGCTCCCGGGGACTCAGCTTAGCTCAACTCAGTTGAGCTAAGCTACCTTAGCTGCCTCAACCAGCTTGATTCTCCCCGGGAGCACCAGAACTAGCTCACCTCAACTCATTTTGGTAGAAGCTAGCTCACTTTAGCTTAGCTTAGCAACTAGCAAAGAATTAGCAAGCTAAGCCAGCTAGAGTAGCCCCATGCCAGCCTCTTCAGCAGCAGCCAGCTCCAGCTCCAGCTCCAGACTTCTCCTCAGCTCCTTCCTCCAAACCCTAGCTCCATTACCTTCTCCTCTACTCCACCTTTAGCTAAGCTAGCTTAGCTTATCTTAGCTTAGCTTAGCTTAGCTAACAACCAGCTCTTTGGCCATCCATTACCTTAAAAATCAACCCTAGCTAGCTCCACCAACTCAAGCCTACCTAAGCTAGCTACCCTACTTAAGTTGGTGCCACCACCTAGCCACCCCTTCACCCCATTATCTCCACCAAAAGACACTTCAAGTTGGTGCCAAAAACCACCCCTAACCACCCCCATTTTGGCACCAACTTTCAGCCTCTTCATCTACCCTACACCTACCCATATAACACATCTTAGCCATCCACATACCCCCCTTCTAGAACCTTAAGGTGGCGCCACCTAATAGCCTTCTAGAAAGCCCATTTTGGCACCAACACTAAGGGTTGTCAACACCCATAACTACCCCCTTGGTGTCCCTTAAGGTGGCGCCAACTCTCCTTGGCCATGGGATCTCCAACCACCTCCATCAACTCATCTTGGCCACCCAATTCAAAGGTCACCATAGCCCCCTTCCTATTCTATAAAAAGCCACCACCTACCACCATTTTGGGGCATCCTCCCTTAGTATATTTTTCTACCTAAACCACCTATACCTACGGCCAAGAAGAAGGAGTAGAGAAGGAGATTAAAGGGGCACATTACCAGCCCCTTTGGTGCCTTCTTCTCCCCACTCTCTTCAACTTGAGCCACGCCAAGGAGGAGGACACTTCCACTTCAAGGAGGACGGCCAGGCAAAGGAGAAGGACTTAGGGTGGACGTCCACCCTTGGAGAGAAACTTAGGGCACGCCCCCCTAGGGATTGCCTTGGAGGACATCACCTTGGCGGAGCACTACAAGGAAGGAGTTGAAGGACTCTTTTCAAGATTGGGAGCCACCAACCTTGGAGCAAGAAGCCCTCTTCTTCACCATCTATCTAGAGGATTTGTGTTTTATTTTCTTATTTGCATTTTTCTAGTAGTACAAGCTTTCCTCTACTCGACCTTTTGTAAAACACTTTATCAATTATCTAGTTGCCTTCTTTGCATTTCTTGTTTGCATTTCTATTAGCTTATTTTCAGCATTCTTCACTCCCTCTCCCTAATTATTCTAGGCCTCCACTTGCCTAGAGTGAGCTTAGGGAGAGGCTCTACTTGCCACATAGAAGTAGTATTTAAATTGAAGTGTAAATCACTTTTTCCACCATCAGTTCGCATGTTGCCTTAGCTTAAAAACAAAAAAAAATGATATATTGAAAAAAATACCAAAAAGAAAGTTGAGATTTATTCCGAGCAAGAGAATCAATTTTGCAACCATATTGCCTCCTTGGACGACCCTAGATACTCCCCTATCTAGGAATATAAATTTAAGAGCGAAAACGGATTTACGCGTTACACCGACGTATTTTAACAAACCGCGTGAATTCGCTATCAGTTCTTCAAGTTCCTTAGAGCATCCATGTATAAAACTATAAAGTCCATGGGGAAGTAGAAATCAAGTACCCTAACTATGACATCCTCGAGAATTCCTTTTGGTGACTTAATAGATTGATCAGCCAACTGTAATATCACCTCTGTCAATTTGAGCTTAGATTCTTCAAGGTAGTCAAGTAGGGATGTAGGTATTAGGTTTATGGAGGCTCCTAGATCCAATAATGCATGGTCAAGTTGAATATCACCAATTATCTAGGAGATCACGGGGGTACCGGGATCTTTTGCCTTAGGTAGGAGTTTACTCAAAATAACGGAGCTGGCTTGCTCTGATAATATGATCGGGCTCCCACCTTTGATTTGCGGCTTATGCTTTGGTGTACATACATCCTTCAGAAATCTCGCATAAGCCGATATGTGGCGAATTGCATCCATCAACGGGATGTTCATTTGGACCTACTCAAAGAGCTTGAGCAAGTCCTCCTCGGGAGCCACAGGTTTGGGTTTCTTCTTTCCCTTGGTCAAGGCCTCGGGAAATGGAACCTCTGTAGGTTCCTCTAGAATTGGTCCAGCTTTTTGATTTGGGATAGAGGTATCCTGGATAACCAACCTCGAGTTTGGGTTTGAACTACTAGGCTGAGAGTGGCTTGGATAAAGTGGTTCCTAAGTTGTTTTGCTACTAGGGTGGTAACAGAATTCAGTCCTGCCTAGTTCTGGGTTGGGGTAGTCAAAAGAAGTGGTTGCTGCTAATAACTCGTGTATGATGTTGAAGCCTTTATCCCGTCGGGTGATGGAGCAGAAGGGGCCTGATAGACATAGTGAGCAGAAGGGGCCTGATAGGCATAGTGAGCCTGACCCTGAGTTGAGTTCATAACATGCCTCTAGTTTGACACGTTATTTGGATTGGGCAGAGGTTGTGAAGTGAGTGCACTAGATTGGCGAGGATTTACCATCTAGGTGAGTTGATTGCGAACCTTTGCAATCTCGTCTTTGTGCTGTTTTTGCATAGCCACATTTGTCTTTTGAATGCTAGCTAGAGTCTGAAGGATAAGAGTCATTTGATCTTCTCGATTTGGCCCAGTTTGGAAAGTCTGGTTAGGCTAAGGCTGAGGCGACTGATATGGATGAGAAACTTGTGGTCGGAGCTGATATTGAGGTCTCTGATTTTGATTGTGTTGGTGCTAGACCACCACGATCGTTTGTTTTGATGATAACAAAACACGTGTCGTTTGACATTTGCACTTGAAGTCTTAGATTTCAGGCAAATTACAAATGGAGACGTGATTAGACGGAGTTCGAGCTCGCATCCAGGATGGATTGGAGGAGCTTGATGGAAAACAGAGGAGATTCACGAGGAGGGATAGATTGAAGATGGAAGGACAAGAAGAATAGGATAGAATTCTATTTATTTCTTTCATGTACTTTTGTCTTTATTTCCTTGCTCTTTTTATTCCTTAGAACATCATGTTAAAGAGCCTTAAAGTACCCTAACAGTAGTCCTAGGAACACCGGCGCAACCCTAGGATACTTAGGTTTTTTGTAGAAAACTTAGAAAACCAATATAGGGTTCAAACATCTTTTTCAGACGTCTAATTCCAAAATCAGATGTCTGATAATGTGTTTTAAGACGTCTGACTGTTGATTCAGATGTCTGATAACATTTAGGCTGGATTTGTTAGTTCTGTCTGATGAAATCAGACGTCCAGACCTCTGTCCAGATGTCTTAGAAGACGTCTGATGACTTTGCCAGACGTCCAATAAGTGGATCGTTGGCTGACTTAGCAAACACTGAAGGATATGACCGTTAGAGCCTTATCAGACATCCTTAAGCCTTTCCAGACATCTGATAGATGACCGTTTTGCCTCAGCTGATCCAAAATCTCTTCTCAGAGATTTTCTAGTCGTTGCACTCTCTTGGAAATCCATTCCCGTAGAAAAGTAGGTTTCCAGACATTCTGTATGTCATTTGATGGACTTGCACTAGAACCCTGTTTAGATCTGATTTAAGTCAGGAAGAAACCCGCATAAAATCAGACGTCTGACCTTATTTTCAGATGTCTTAAACTGGTTTCCCAGACGTCTGATGCCAGGATCAGACGTCTGATAACCCTGTCAGTACAATCATTGTTCCCGATTTCAGCCTGATTCTCTTGGGCTTTGCTCCCAACGGCTATGGAAGCTTTCCAAAGCCTTCCAAAGCTTTCCTAAGGCCTCTATAAATAGAGAGGAACCTCTTGCACACAAACACACACCTAGACACACCAAAACACACCCAAGAAACATACTTTCTACTCTTTTGTGTCCTAGAAAAGCTCTTGCTCTCCAAGCTCAAGTTCTACATCTTGAGAGCATCAAGCCTTTGCGCACCCGCTCTCCCACCGTAGTTCACGAGAGCGACGTTGCGCCGTCGCGTGGCTCACGCACCCACGTCATTGATTCGACGCAGTCCTTGCAAAGGGGAGTTTCCTAATTACTATAGAAGCTAGGTTTAAATCTTTGTTGGCTCTATAGGACTATATTTGTTATGTTACTTTGTTATTTGGTTGGGTATTCGCTTTGCGAATTCCCGTCTCCTTCGTGGGACAAAATCCTTCTTGTGAAGAGAAGGGGTTGAGGAACGCTACCCTCGCACTTGTAGCATGGTTGTAATTGAGGTTGAATCACCCTCGTTTAAGTGATTCATTTAGTAGATTTGATCAACTTGGTTGATCGGAAAATCCTAACTCGAGAGGGTTAGGTGGTGGTTTTCACCCAGTTTGGGTTTCCACCTATAAATAATTGTGCACATTGTGTGATTGAATTTTTTGTGAGATTGTTTGTATTCCGCATTTTATTACGTCACCCCCTCCTGTTAGGGAAAAACTACAGATTGTTCCCTGACCATGTGAAATTAGGATGATTTCGCCATCAGGGTTGTAGGTGTTTGAGAAAGGATAGTTCTGGATGGCATTGAGATCCTTGCAGGTCTGAGGAATCTCGAAGCAATCAGAAGACGAGGGTTCAGAGTTTCCCCAACTAGAGTAGGTGGATTTGGAGTTTCTTCCGAACCCTAGATCAAACGGGGGTGGATATGGATCCATCCCTTAAGAAGGTCGGTGAAAGATGTTGTGCATAGCCTCCCTCGAAGAGGGTGGTTATGCAAATGGGTTTTGCGTAGAGGTGGCTCGCTGCAGATGTCGAGTCAGCTCATCCACCTTCTTCTCAATGATAGAGACCTTGTCCAGGCAACAGGCCATTAACTCCAAGTCGATGGAAGAGGATAGGCCATGTGTCTCATGTGCTCCTCGCGGATTCATTAATGCACGGGTAGTCGTCTGCTCGAACATGCCCATGGATTCATTGTTGATGGAGTTCTCACACATGTTCCTGAGAATCTCCCACACGGTGTCTTCATGTTGACCCATGATGTTTCCTCCACAAGTCACATTAACAAACAATCGAATATCCTTATGGAGCCCCTGGTAAAAAGACTGGAGGAACTCCGTGGTGGGGGCAATTTTGCATGAGATCCAAAAAGCGATCCCATGCCTCATGAAGTGGTTCTCCTGCTTGCTACGTGAAATGTGTGATCTGGTGCCGTAGAGCATTTGTTCGACCAACAGGGAAGAACTTTGTCAGAAACTCGGATTGTAGTTCAGCCCATGTGTTGATTGGACGAGTTAGGGTTTGGTACTAGTGAGCAGCCTTGTCCATGAGAGAGAAGGAGAACATTCTCATGAACAAGATATCCTGATTTTGAGCTTCTGACCTGAAGGCCTGGGCTAGATGCTTGAGTTGCTTGATGTCATGGAAGGGATCTTCAGAATTAAGCCCATGAAATTTAGGAATAACATGAATCATGTTGGGCTTGAGTTCTTTATGAGGACCTCCAGCCAGGATTTGGACTCGAGGTTCGATCGCCACCGCAGCGGGATTGTAATGATCTCGCATCATAGGATGCTGTGGTGGATTCATAAAGGCTTGGAATAGATCGTTGAGGTGCTGAAGCTGATTCTGGAGATTGTTTTCTTCTTCTGCTAGTTGTTCCATGAGTATGGATGAAGGAGATCTAGGCTTAGATGAATCAGAAGATATGTCGATCTGGTCAGGTGGTTGCACAAACAGGGAAGTCGAGGCTTGGCCTCGACGAGAGTGAATAGCTAATGGAGGCCTCAAGGGTGGTCTTAGGGACCTCCTCCCAAACATGCACTGATGGAGAAGACGAGGGATAGAAGGTGTGATGGACCCAATCAAGACACCCAAATATCTTTGGATGACTATAGAGGTTCAGGGCTGATGATAGCCCTAGGTCAGAAAGTTGTCTACTTGAGAATTACTTGGGCAACCAGGAAAGGAGAGTCTCACAAAGACCGCTACATGGTAGAGCGTCCCCATGGGTTACAGGGTTTCCCCCACCCGACCTTCCTTATCACTGAGGGTCCAGGTAGAATAGGATGGAAAACTTGACCTCTTAAGTCTACTAGTTTTAAGTTGAGAGTGTGGGTGCTTAAGATTTCACTTGAACTTTAAGATGTTTTTGTGAGTGGTGACCTAATTTGAAGATTGGTTGACCCTACAAGGTGGATCAACTTCACATGATTTGTCTTTGATTATTAGGTCCCTGCTTTTAGGATTCAAGTGAGATTAGAGCTTGATTCTTAGGGTTTGATTCTCAGATAAGTTCAAACAAAGCTTAGGACACACACAATTTAGGAAGATTAATTCTTGTTTTAAGCAAGTGTGTCTCTAAACCCTAGAATGAAAACCCTAATTGGCTCTTAATTGGTCAATCAATTTATTCCAAATCTGGCACCTAGGGCTTAATCAAGAAGGTGGTAGCCTCAATTGTCTTAAATCCCTAAGTAGGTGTAAGAATTAGGTTTGGGATGTTTTCTAAAAAGAATGTATCAAATTAGGAAACTTGTGATGATTAATATAAGAATAGAATGCAAGTTAGCCCTAATTGATTTTTTCTTCTTTTACCTTTTTCAGAATTAGGGGCTTAGGAGAAAGTGGATAGAGTTTACCTACCCCTGGAGTGTTTGGTGTGTGTCTGACTCTCCTTGATTGGATTCCCCTGCATAGATCACAACAAAATAGATAGAGCAAGTTAGTATCAAATCAGATATTGCAATCAAGAGATCAAATTGCGCATTGCTCCTCGGCAACGGCGCTAAAATGTTGAACACTCTGAATCGGTGTTTACAAGTAATGCATTGTAGTATAGTCGATAAATCGGGTAGAACACTTAAAATTTATAACTTAGAAAAGTCCAAGGTCAAACGCAGGGAGCAATATGACAATTTATCTCAAGATCACAATTGTAATCAAGAATATAGCAATGTAATAGTAATTTCAAGCATAAATGATATATTCAAGATTCAATGTGGCAAAAAGATTAGGGTAAAAATGGTGATTTGAATCACCAAATTACCCTATTACAATTCTACTTAAATAATGCAATAGTATCAATCAACCAAATGCCACGTCAACTTAAGTGCAACAGTGATTTAGAACTAGCACACAGAGGCAAAGGCCTCTCTTTCTCAAGCCTCAGGGAGAAGCACAATAGAGCACAGCACCAGCAGAGGTGAAAGCCTCTTCAGAATTTCACTAAGTGTTGAGAGAGGCAACGAGGCAAAAACCTCCCTCTTTCTTTCTCTTTCCCTTTCTTTCCTTCTTTTCTTTCTCTCAAAGACCCAGGGCTAACCCGGTAATCGGGTAAGAATAATAACTAGATCCAGGTGCAGGGCTAACTGATTTAGAGAGGGAGATATTTTTGAGGTTTTTCTCTTTTTGTAGTTTTTTGTGACTCCTCTAAATCCAACATCGGATTGGCCCTCAACACGATCTGTGTCAGATTCCTTGTTCCCATCATCAATCCTTCAGGGGTCCCTGGTAATCGATGCTTCGTGATAGCATCACCCATGGCAACCCGCAGAACCCTTGTGTTTGCACGAAATTGTTGTTATTTTATAAATGCGTCATAGTATATTTGACAAAATTATGCAAAACATTTAAATTTAAAAAGCTCATACTCAAATTGGAGTCCAAGGTCGGTTGCAGGGAGCAACGATGGCAATTTAATTCACTAACCATAATTTACTTGAGAACAATTTTCAAATATGCTCAAAATTATGCTCAAAATAAATTAGAATAATATATCAATGAAACCAAATATGAGAGTGCAAAAAGATTGGGTTAAAATGATGATTTGAATCACTAAATTAACCCTTAAGTTTAAGCTCACAATTATTTCAAATAAATGAATAGTACTCTCAACCACTTATCACAGTCAGAACCACTCAAATGTTAGATCAGACAACAGTAGAAGGCCTTAGATGCCTTAACCAACACAGCTTACAAGTTACAAGGGCCTTATTTTAAGCCTCATAGACGAGGCACAGCAACAGCACCCAACAGAGGCACAAGGGCTTTGCACAAAGCCTGTAGAGGCTAAGTGTTGAGAGAGGGAGAGAGCATGAATCCCAAGGCAGAGCAAAACCCATCCCCTCTCTCTCTGATTCTCTTTCTCTTCCTTCAGCTCACACCCGGGTGAACAGTACTAGGTTATCGGGTAAACGGTTAAGGGTCTAGACTCGTCGGCGTGTAGGCAGGTGAGGAGTGCGTAGGCTCGTGCATGAGTGACCCAACCCCTCATGATCGTGGGTTAATAGCAGAGAACACAAATCACTTATATTGATGGCCTGGGAGTGAATCTGGAGGTGTTTCACAATGCCAAGGAGTTGTAGTGATGAAGAACATGGCTAGGAGATGGTGGACGGAGTCGGAGAAGGAGGTGGTGGCGACGGAGCTCTGGCGAAGACTTGAAACACAAAGTACAGCCTTTCAGCCTTGACAAAATAGTTCAAAAGCTCTGCTTGGAAGAGGGAAACGTGTTGGTGGGTGTTGTGTGCAGTGAGGAGGCGTGTGGAGGGTTGATGGAGTCGAAGATGGTGAATGGAGGAAGATGTGCTCGATGGAGGTGTCGAGGGCATGAATCCCTCAATTTCTTAAGGGGTTTTGGTGAGCGTGGAGTGGCAGAGGTTTTGGGAGCGTTGGTGGAGTGGTTGGTGGTCTGTGGAGGGCATGCGTACTCGCCCAAGTGCAGCCAATGCTAGGGAAGGCGACGGTTGGACGGGCATATGTGCGTGTGAACCTAAAGTCTAAGGGCGTGAATAGAGTCAGGGGAAGAAGAGGAGTTGAAAGGGGGGTAGTTGAAGATGAAGAGAGGGCGGAGGCGACACCGGCTATGATTGGCTGGCACCGGAGACGAAGAAGCTCCAGAGATGAGAATGGCGATGAGGAAGGGGTCGAGAGCTCCTTGCAGGTATGGCAAGGCACAGAATGAGGAGAGGAAGTGATTCCTGCTGCCTATTGTACATGGCAGAGGGTGAAGAAGCTGGAGGAAGGGGTTGCCAAAGGCGAGTTAGAAGCTTGTCGGAGGTAGAGGAAGAAGGTGTTTTCTGGGCCAAAAACTCACTAAGGAGTAAGGCCTTGCAAGGGTGCTCCTTTTAAAGGTCCAGGGGCAGCTTCCAAGCTTGGGAAGAAGCTTGAGAAGTTTGAAATTTCAGGGAAGGGGATCCCTGAATTCGTGGAGTTCACATGAGCTTTATGGTCCAAATCTAGATCCAAGATGTGGTTTAATTGATTGGGAAGGCTCTTAGGACCAATCCCTCCAATTTTGGATGGATTTGGTCGAGAAATTAGGGAGAAATCCTAAATTGAAGATTGCAAGCTTTGGGTTCACACTTTAATGCTATTAGGGACCTTTTTGAAAAGAATGAGGAGAAGTTAAGGGCCTAAATGCAAATATTTCGACACCTACGGTTCTAAATGTAAGAAATAGAGTTTTGAAGGGCTAAATTGCAAACTAGGTCAAGATGGGTTCTGATTGGGTCCAAATTTTGGTACAAAGCTAATTTAGACCTAAGGAATCTAATGGCCAAGTTGAATTTCAGTTTTGACCAAGTTTGATTGGGAAATTTTCATAAAAACCTAAATTAGGGTAAACTTCGGTCTGAGACTCTATTCAAGGTCAAAATAGGTTTAGATGGTCATACCAAGGGTACCAAACCTCAAAGGATATTTTTATATGAATTTTAGGAGGTTTATATGAATTTTATCTTGACCATAACCTCTTCAATTCAAGCAGGTCTGAAATTAGGGTTTTGGGTGCTAGTTTGATTCTCGAAACACTTGAAACCCCATTTCTGTCTGTGTGGATCCACTCATTGGACTTTAATGATTATTTGACCTTAATTAACCCCTAGAAAACCTTGTGGTTACTCTACTGTTGTTGGATGAAATATGAGATTTAAAGATGCATTCGTTGTAGTACACTCCTAAATCGCACAACAAATCATTTAAATTTATAAAGTCAGAATCTAAAAGGAGTTCGAGGTCATTCACAGGGAGCAAATATGGAATTCACATGCTAATATTCATTCAGAATCAATGAGCACAATAAATTAAGCGTTAAAATAGATATTCAATGAATATAATTTGTCAGATTGTAATTCAAATGATGATATGATAAAAAGAATAGAAAGACGAAATAATGGTGATTTGAATCACCAATTATTCATCAAGATTAAGCATATATCTCATACTCAAATGTTAACTATAGTATTTATATAATTCAACAGTACTTAGAATCAATTCAGATCAGACATCTTAAGTGTCAATCGGCCACAGTGCCTCACAGAAGGGACAAGGCTTTTCTCCTCTAAGCCTTCTTCTCCTTCAACCACAGTGCATGGCCTTTCTTCTTCAGAGGCTAAGGGTCACACAGGGCACAGCCTCTCTATAGAGGCTAAGTATTGAGAGCTTCTCTCTTCCTTTAGCACAGGGGCACAATGCAATAAAACCCACCCCCTCTCATAAATCCTCTTTCTCTTCTCTTAATGACCCAGTGTAATAGGGCAATTAGTCGGGTTATCAGGTCTAGAACAGTGACCAGGCTTGCAGGTGTGTGTCGCAGGTAAGGTGTGAGTGTAGGTGGGTAATCGAGTAGGCGGGTGAGTGCGTAGAGGGACTCGGCCCCTCGTGTGCTGGGTGATAAGGCAGAAGCACAAAATCGTGATATACGCGGTTGCGAGCCTCTCAACCACAGATGTATGACTATAGCGCCACCCTCTTCTTCGCGCAAGTCTTGTAGGTGATACTTCATCAATTGGATGTGATGCGGCTGCTGGGACCTTCTATTGAGGACTTGGGAAGGGTCCTAAAGCTGGGCCGCATCGCTTGGAGGTAGTAGTAGAGTCAGAGTTTCTCGGAGCACGACAATCGTAGTCGATCGAGATGGCGGCGATAGTGAACTTCGGTCAACACCTGAAACATGCATACGGGCTTAAAAGCCCTAGTTAAATGGTTCAAGAGAGTTTTCGTGACTCAAGGAACATGATAGTGGTGGTCCTTTGGTGGATAGATGTCGGGTGTGGCCAGACGGTGACGGAGAAGGTGAGCGGAGAAGGTTGAGTTTGATGGGGCGTTTCAGTGGGTGTTTGGTGGAATTGAGTGAGGGTTTTGATGGTATAGATGAGGCGGAGCTTATAAAGGTGATAGCGGGGCATTTGATGGCTTGTGGAGGGCAGTTGGCCTCGCCGATGCTTGACCAATCGTGGGGAAGATGGAGGGGTGAAGGGCGATCAGTTGGTTGAAACTAGAGTTTAAAGAGAGGGAAAGAGAGTAGAGGGGAATAGGAAGTTAGGGAACTTAATGTTAATGGTCGAAAGGGGCAGGAGGATGTCGTCTTTGATTAGTCTGCGCTGAGGAAGAGAATGCTTCCTGTGGTAGGAGCGGCGATGATGATGGGTTCTGGAAGGCTGCTGCCGATGTCGCGAGAAGCGGAGCAAGGAGATGAAGACATTCCCACTACCTATAGTACGTAGCAGTGGGTGAAGAAGGTGGTTGTAGAGGGATCATTGGAGCTACAGTGGAGGTGGTCGGAGAGGGAGATTTGGTGAAGATTTGCAGCCAAAACTGAGCTAGTTTGGAGAGGTTGTGCACGAGGAAGCTTTATAGAGCCCCAGAGCGAGCTTTAGATCAGGAAGGAAGGTTTTCATGGCTTGGGATCAGAGGAATAAGACCCATGATTCTCATGCGTTTGCACGAGAAATCAATAATGATTTGGGACTCAAAATTGATCCTAGATGATTCTCCTAGGTGTGAACATCAATCCCACCAAATTTGGTGGGATTTGGTGTTGATTTGAATAGGATTCGTGGAGGTCAATCCTTGCTTGGAGGTTGGGTTGACCTCAATGGCAGCAGGGGGCTAGTTGTGAAGGAGACAACAAACCTAGGGGTCTGTTTGTTAAGAAATTCAAAAGCTAGGGGTTTGTATGTGAGAGAAAAAGTCTGATTGAACTAAAATGCAAACTTGGTCAAGATGAACTCTGATTGGACCCAAATTTTGGTACAAACCTAATTTGGACCTAAGGAATCTAGTGGATAAGTTGGATTTCAGTTTTGACTAGGTTGATTGGGAAATTTGCATAGAAATCGAAATTAGGGCAGAGTTGTGCCTGTAACTCTATTTGAGGTCAAAATGGATTCCAAAGGTCAAATCAAGGATACAAAACC
Organism: Thalassia testudinum; assembly: GCA_037157565.1. Lineage (NCBI taxonomy): Eukaryota > Viridiplantae > Streptophyta > Magnoliopsida > Alismatales > Hydrocharitaceae > Thalassia > Thalassia testudinum. The sequence goes on along the minus strand of JAZHRO010000015.1, from coordinate 40,696,462 downwards.
TCATGAAATATTTTTATATGAATTTTAGAAGGTTTAGATGAGTTTAATCCTAACCAGAACCTCAATAATTCAAGTGGGTCTAAAATTAGGGTTTTGGGAGCTATGTCAGTTTTCGAAATGCACGAAACCCTATTTCTATTTGTGTGGACTCTCTTATTAGACTTTAATGCTCATTAGACCTTAGATTAACCCTTGGAAAATCCCATTATTATTATACATTTATAATATGCTATTAAAACTACATAATTAACTCTGTTTAAGTGTATTCCTCTCAGAATGGATGTGTAGGGAACTACGACTCTTCGACGAGTATGTAGGAGCATTTGTCAGTAATCCTGACTAATTAAAGCTAGTTATGGCTCATGATGATGTTATCATCACACCCCATGCCTAACTTTTGCTAGTCCCTTAGCAAAATCTTCTGGAAAGAACTAGAGTTTTAGACCATGTATTGAAGTTCAGATGCCTGATTTGTTCCACTCTCTAGAAATTTGGTCAGAGTACTAACAATAGTCCTAGAGGTACTCAAGTATCAATCAAGATCTAGACCTGACCAGCTTCAGCCTAAGTCTACCGTGAAGGTTTCTAACACTCGTAAAAACATCCAGAGGTTTGTTGAACCCAACTGTTAAAACACCTCTGCATAAAATGTAGCATGTCTAGGTTTAGTTTGCCAGTGTTTTTTTGTAAGAGAGGGATAGAAGGATTTTTCAGTTTGAGAGTTTTCTCTCTTTTTCTTTTTACATTTCCTTAAATCCAGCCTTGAATTGGCCCTAAACACGATTTGTATCGGATTCCTTATCCCCATCATCAATCCTCAAAGGGTCCTTGGCTTTCGATGCTTCTGGATAGCACCGCCCATGGAAAGCCCCAAAACTCTGGCTTTCTACACTTCAAGATAGTGCCACCCATGGTGTTCTGTAGCTAAATTCAAGTCTTGGCAATCGACATTTCAAGATAATCTTGCCCATGGCACCTGAACCAGCATAAGGTGCTTACATGCCCCTGGTAGGATATTTTAGATATCCTAGGAGACAAGCACCGAGGAGATGATATGTTATTACACATCTTCGAGGAGAATTTCTCACCTCTCCACACTGGGAACTCGCCCAATCAACTTGTGTTGTCGAGCAGCTCCTAAGCTAGATCTTTAAGGTGGTTTTCAAAATAGAACACGTTTGGCATGGATTTTCTTTATTAAGTGCACTAAACCAGACTTTAGTGTGTGATTGTTGGGAGCTTAGGTTACCAAGTCCTGCAAACCAAAGGGTAGGCAACGGGCTCGAATAATCCCTAAGCTTTAGACCTACTACATCAACTTCGCACTTTCCTCAACCTCTTGAGGACTAATCCAGATCTTAATGGATACATGAATGTTTAAGCCCTAAAATAAGTCCAAGAGGCCTAAGATCAACACTCATACTAATCTCCTTATCTCTTTGTCATTTCATACAACAAACTCAATAAATAGGGTAGGGATGGATCTATTATAAAGAGGTAAGGTCTGGTAATGAGTGCATGCCCTAAGGTAATTGTGTGTGTCCTTGAAGAGTGTGGGTTAATAAAAGCCACATTGGAGGACTTTTGCTGCGATTTTGTGCTCAAAGAAGTGGCCACCGTAGGCTTGGTCATGACAAAAAGAGAGTATATCATTGACCTCGATGTCAGAGATGCATTTCCAGATGATTTGATTAGCACCAATGCGGAAGAGATATAGATCTTCCCATACATAATATTTGGCATCTGAAATCAATTTTCCTTTCTTGGCTTTTGGCCAATCAAATGGGATCTGGTTCGATGCCAAATAATTAACAATATTAGCATACCATGGAAGTCTAGCATCAATGCTTAAAAGATGCCTATCTGGAAAATGCTCAATAATAGATTCGAAGGGGTCAATGATCGAAGAAGGAAGATGGGATAAATGGTCAGCAACCACATTTTGCTTTCCACCTTATCACGTATCTTGAGGTTAAATTCTTGTAGGAGCAAGATCCATCGAATCAACCTCGATTTAGCATCCTTTGCAAGTAAGTGCCTCACAGCTGTGTGATCCGAGTAGATAATGACATGGGATCCCAAGAGGTATGATCTGAATTTCTCCAAACCAAATACTACAGTCAGCAACTCTTTTTCTGTAATTGTATAATTACTCTAAGCCTCGTCTAGTGTCTTGCTAGCGTAATATATTACCACTGGTTTCCTATACATCTTTTGCTCAAGTACTACTCCTACCGCATAGCCAAACGCGTCGCACATGATCTCAAATGGCTGAGACCAATCAGGATATTGTAAGATTGGAGCCTAGGTTACTTAATCATGTAGAATTTCAAATGCGCAAACACACTCACTTGTCATCTCAAAGGGAGTGTCCTTTGAGAGAAGATTAGTTAAGGAGCGTGCAATCTTAGAAAAATTAGATATAAAACGTCAATAAAAATCGATGTTCCCTAGAAAAGATCTACTGTCTTTAAGCAAGGACAAAGGAAGTTTGGAAATTAGATTCATTTTTGCTCGATCAATTTGGGTACCTTTCTTAGAAACAAGGTGTCCTAGTATGATGCCCTCAGGAACCATGAAGTGGCTCTTTTCCCAAGAAAGAACCAGGTTCACCTCAATGCATCACCAGAGGATCTGAACCAAGTGCAAAAGACAATCGTCAAATGTTTGACCAAATACTTAGAAGTCGTCCATGAAGACTTCAGTGTATTTGCCTACCATATCGAAGAATATGGCCAGCATGCACCATTGAAAAGTGGCGGGTGCATTGCATAGCCCTAATGGCATCCTACGGAATGCATAAGTCCCATAGGGGTAGGTAAAGGTAGACTTCTTCTGATCTTCAGGATGAATTGCCACTTGATTATATTCGGACTATCCATCCAAAAAGTAGAAAAATCGATTCCCCTCCAGCTTCTCAAGGATCTAGTCAATAAACTGGAGAGGGAAATGGTCTTTCTTCATGGAGGTATTCAGTTTTCGATAGTCTATACAGACTCTCCATGAGTTTGCAATCTGAGTAGGGGTGGTTTCTTCAGATTCAGTAGTAATCATGGTGAATCCTACCTTTTTAGGTGCAACCTGAATGGGACTCACCTAGAAGTTATCAGATATCAGGTAGATGAGTCCCACATCGAGCCACTTGATGATCTCCTTTTTCATGACTGGCTAACGGTGGCAGCAACTAGCTTTTCTTAAGTTGTTGTAGTACAGATAGTTATTGCCATCATTTGCTAATATTTGTTACTCGGAAAATACAGTTCTCCCGAGGTCGAACTCAGGGAGCAAGTCGTATTCTAGAGATATACATGTTCTATTACAAAAATAAAGAGAGAGAGAGATGAAAGTTTGGCTTCTTCTTCTTCTTCTCTTCTTTTCTTCTTCTTTGTCTTCTCTCCTCTTTGGCTTTTATTCTTCGTGTTCTTCCTCTATTTCTTGGTTGGACGATCCTATCTTTTTCTTCTTTTTATTTTCTTTGTTTCTTCTTTTCTTGCTTCAGATCTTCCTCCCGTGCTCTTCTTCTTCTTTTCTTCTTGCTTCTCTTCTTCTTCTGCTTTCTGTTTCTTCACTTGGCTGCTTCTTCTCTCTTCTTTTATTCTTTCTTCTTTTCTTGCTTCTGATCTCTGCAGAGTCTTCACTTGGCTTCTCTGTGTTCTTCTCTTTCCTCTTCCTCGCCTTCCTTCTTCTTCTTTGCCTTCACCTGTCTTCAGGACGTTGTTTGATTTCTCAATCAGACGACTTAACCTGCGGATGCTACAGTGTCGATTCAGTTCTTCCGCAGTCCTTCTTCTTCTTCACCTGTGCCTGCACGCTTAAGAGTTCAGCATCAGAGGGCAAAAACCTACGCTACCCCCTCCCCCGCGCGTCTCTTTCTCTCTCAGAATTCGCTCTTAGGACAGCTCTCCCAGAGCAACCGGGTACGAGTCGCGCCCGAGTCCAGGCCCACCGGCGTGCGGTGGTGGGCGAGGAGTGGTAGTCAAGTCGGGTCGGTCGGTCGGATCCGCGTGATGAGCTCGCGGACGGGCCGGGTGAGGCGGTGTGAGAGGGACCTCACCCCGTGTGCTGAGGCGATAAGCCTACAGTACTTTTTCAACTTATATCAGCGCTCCTCTTCGAAGTCCTCCGAGGTGGGACTAAATGTCCCACCCCAATGTGAGCGCCTGCGCGGAGGAAGCAGCGGCAGCGAGAACTTCGCGTGAGGGCTTCAGGCGAGGGCTTCCCCCGAACTGCAGCCTGACACTTCGCGAAGCTACCCCGCGAAGCCTGGGAGTCTGACCTGGGCGTGGTGTTGCCTGGAGCAGCAGGTCGAAGGAGCTTCACTGCTCAGCAATGGCGATGGCGGGCGCGACACCTGTTCACAGAAGCACGGCCTCTCGGCCTAATCAGATATGCGGAGAACCTTCGCCGTGGCACGACGAAGGTGGTCGGAGGGTCTGCAGTGGGCGTGGTGGAGCAAAAGGGTCACCCTAGGTCAAACTGCGGGCGGAGAAGTGGGTGTGTTTGGTGGATCTGCAGAGGCCGTTTAGTGGGAAGTGGAGGGGTGGAAGAGGATCAGGGTGAGGAGGCGGAGGTTATGCACAGGTCGGCGAGCCGTGTGGGGTGCTGGAGCGATGGGAGCGGTTCGCCGGAGTTTGGCCGGAGGTGGAGAAGGTGAGGGTGATCGGTGGGAAATCGGGGCCGACAGTAAGGGTTTTCAGTATGGAAAAGAAAGAGGGGAGGAAGAAGAGAAGTTTTACCTATTAAGTTGGATGAAGAGGGGTTGGCGCAGGCGACAGTCGTATCGACTATCATCGGAGAAGAAACTGCCCAGAGGAAGGGGCGGTGGCGAGGAAGGGACCGGAGAGGCGCCAGCTGGGTGCGGCGTGACGCGGAAAGATCGAGGGAAGGCAACCCTGCTGCTGGTAGTGCGGCAAGGCGACGAGGAGGAGGAGGAGAGGCCGCCGGAGCAAGGGGGCATCTATCGGAGTGGGAAGGGAGGAATTGAGGGGGTTTCTCCGTCAGATCCGAGCTGCCCAGAACGGCGGAGCGACAGGGGTATTTATAGGGGCAGAATCAGAGAGGAGGGCGGAGGGAGACGACGTGTCTCCCTCGCCGGAGGACGCCGGAGGAAGGAGACCCATACCGTCCGTGCGTTCGCACGGGTGGTATGGGCGGTCGCAGCACTCAGGGGGGTGTCCCTGCGGTGGCTGACGACGCAGGGTACCCCCCATTGACTTGCCAGGGCCCCTCCCTCACCCTGCGCGGTGCCATGCTCCGCGCAAGGTCGCCGGAGCATGGCGCTGCTCAGGTTTTGCAAGAGGGACCTAAACGCAAAGAACGAAGGAGAGTTAGGGGCCAAAATGTGAGGGTTCAAAAGTTGAGGGCCAAAAAGTAAATATATGAGGACCAAAGTGTAAAATTCGTCAAGAAGGTTTCTTCTTAGGCCCAAGTTTTTATATATGACTAATTAGGACCTAAGGATTCTGATGGTGAATTTTATTTCTAGATTAAACCTTGTTTGACTGGTAAATTTACGCAAAAACCCAAATTAAGTTGTTAATTGGGCATGGTTCTCAATGTAGGTCAAAATGGGTTCCTAAGGCCAAATTGAAAGTTCTAAACCCTAGAGATTATTTTTCTATGAATTTTAGAGGGTTTATTTGATTTTTACCTTGCCTCGAACCACGTGAATTGAAGTGGGTTTGTTTTTAGGGTTACAGGCTGTCATTTACTTGGAGTTGCTGCAGCCCTTATTGAGTCATTTCATCCCACTTTTCTTCTTATTAGGTTGTTTTGACCTATGTTTGGACCCTGAGTTACCCTATTTTCAGATTGAATTGGTGAAATTGCATTTTTACCCCTCAGTTTATGTTTTCTTTGCAAACTCAGAATCTCTCTGAGCCAAGCCTTTTCTAAGGTTATGTAGGAGCTTTTATTCTCTGCATTAGGTCAAAATAAGCTAGTTATGGCTCATGATGAGGTTCTCATCATACCCCCATGCCTAGCTTTTGCTAGTCCCTTAGCAAAAACTTAAGGTTTCAACCCTTGTTCTAGACCATGAATTTCTTTAATAGCTTCAGATAAGTGCTTTTTCATTTAAACTTAGATTAGGTTAGAATGCTGACCATAGGCTTAAAAGGTACTCTAGTACCAATCAAGATCCAAATCTGTCTAGCCTCAGCCTCAGTCCTTAGCAAAGGTTTTTAAGACCCACAAGAACTAACCTAAGGTTTATTGGACTTTGTAGTTAAAGCACCCGTGCTTGAAATGATTTTAGCCCTGGTTCAGTTCGCAGTGCGTTTTGTAAGAGAGAGAGGTAGAAAATTTTTCTATTTTCGAGAGTTTTCTCTCTCTTTTTCTTTTTAATTCTAGCTTAGGATTGGCTTTTCAACATGGTCTGTATCAGATTCCTTGCCCCCATCATCAATCCTCAGGGGTTCCTGGCGATCGATGCTTCGAGATAGCACCGCCCATGGCCACCCCTAGAACCCTGGCTATTGAGATTTTGAGATAATCCCATCCATGGTGTTCTGTGGCCGCGTTCAGACCCTGGCAGTTGACACTTCGTGATAATGCCATCCATGAAATCTGAACCAGCAGGGTGCTTACATGCCCCCAGTAGGATATGTGAATATCCTAAGAGACAAGCACCGAAGAGATGATATTTTGTTACGCATCTTTGAGGGGATTTCCCCCCTCTCTGCGCTGGGAACTCGTCCAAATCAACTTGTGTTAATCGGCCGCTGCTATTCTAGGTGTACTTTTCAGAATTTTTTCGACGCTTCTGCGTGATTTTGATTTTTACGCTTGCTGAACCAGGCTGTGTGTGAGGTTAGGGTGCTTAGGTTACTGAGTCCCGTAAACCAGAAGTTAGTTAGCGAGGTCAAATACTCCCTAAGCCTTGGACCTAGTACTTAAGCTTTTCATTTTCCTCAACCTCTTGAGGATTGTTTAGATCTTAATGGGTACTAAGAATCTATCAAGAATGCCTACGGTTTGCGTTCTTACTAATCTTACCAAGCACTTTTCATTTCTTTTCTTGAAAAAATGGTCTAAACTAAGGTTAATTCCTTAGCTTCTTACTAATGACTATTACTCTTTTCTTTCATCTTTTTGTGCTCCTTTTCATTTTGTTTCTTTTCCTTCTCTTCAAAATTTCCTTTCTCCTCTTATTCTTTTTATTTTGAAAAATTTTTAATTTTTATGGTGTTTTTGGTATATGTGAATTTTTTGTTTAAAACCTTTTTTTTCTACAAGTTTTGCACTTATACCCCCCCATGCCTAAAACTTGCAATGTCCTCATTGTGATTTAGGGGTTTTTATTTAGTTAATTTATTCCTTAAGACAGATATTTTTGTGAGTGAATGGGTCGGGATGAATTCTGCGGACGATTTCTAATCTCAGATGCAAGCATCTGAGGTGGAGTCGGCTATCTTAAAGGGTGAACCTTAAGTGCACAATGGTGTTAGAAAAAAGGTTTTAGATTTTCAAGAAATGACGGGCTGCCTCCCGTTAAGCGCTGAGTTTTACGCCATCGGCCGGGCATAGTAAGTTCAAGGGTAATGGAGGGTGAGGGATGATTCAGCCGAATCAGTAGAAGTCACATCAATGAACGGTTTGAGTCTCTGACCGTTCACGATGAAAGGTTCTGAATCATGGCTGAGTGGATTGATTTCAATTGCTCCATTTCCAAAAACCTGTTGGACTAAATACGATCCGACCCACTTGGACCTCAGTTTCCCCAGGAAAAGTTTGAGTCGGGCATCAAAGAGTAGGACCTTTTGACCAGGATAAAAGATCTTTCTCGAGATGTGCTTGTCGTGGAAGGCTTTAACCCTCTCCTTGTAGATTCGCGAGTTCTCGTATGCGTCTAGGCGTAATTCATCGATCTCGCTGATTTGGAGTTTTCTGTGGGTTCCAGCCTTGGAAAGATCTAGATTACAGTTCCGTACTGCCCAATAGGCTTTATGCTCCAGTTCTACGGGAAGGTGACATGCCTTTCCGTACACCAGTCTAAAGGGAGACATGCCCAATTGGGTCTTGTGGGCGGTCCTATAGGCCCACAATGCTTCCGGAAGTCGGGACGACCAGTCCTTCCTGTCAGGCCGAACAGTGACTTGCAGGATTTTCTTGATCTCCTGATTTGATAGCTCAGCTAGACCATTTGTTTGGGGGTGGTAAGGAGTAGAGATTCGGTGAGACACCCCATATTTGGCCATCAGTGACCTGAACTGAGCATTTGTAAAATGGGTCCCCCCATCAGAAATAATGCACGGGGAATCCCGAACCTTGAGAAAATGTTTTGATGTATGAACTTAAGAACAATCTTGTGATTGCAGGTTCGGGTCGGTATGGCTTCGATCCATTTGGACACGTAGTCCACTGCAAGCAGAATGTACTCGAAACCATCCGAAACAGGAAAGGGGCCCATAAAATCAATCCCCCATACATCGAAGATTTCGCATACGAGAATCGGCTGCAAAGGCATCATGTCACGATGGTTCATGTTGCCCAAAGTCTGGCAACGACTGCATGCCTTGCAGTGACTATATGCGTCTTTGAAAAGTGTAGGCCAGTAGAAGCCACACTGGAGGACTTTGGATGCGGTTTTATGCCCTGAGAAATGGCCACCGCATGCCTGGTCATGGCAGAAAGATAGGATATTGCTGATTTCCTCTTCCGGGATGCATCTCCGAATAATTTGATCAGCACCTATGCGGAAAAGGTACGGGTCTTCCCAAATGTAATACTTGGAATCAGAATGCAATTTGTCTTTCTTGGCCTTCGGCCAATCAGACGGTGTCTGATGAGATGCCAAGTAGTTTACTATATCAGCAAACCATGGAAGTCTAGTACCAACAGAAAGCAGGTGCTCATCAGGAAAATGTTCCGTGATGGGTCCGGAAGGGTCGATGATCTCAGAAGGAAGACGGGACAGATGGTCGGCTACCACATTCTGCCTTCCCGCCTTGTCGCGAATCTCAAGATCGAATTCTTGCAACAGCAAGATCCAACAGATTAGTCGGGGCTTCGCATCCTCTTGGCAAGGAGATGCCTTACAGCCGTGTGATCCGAGTAAATGGTGACATGGGAACCCAGAAGATACGATCGGAATTTTTCAAGGGCAAATACTACCGCTAGCAGCTCTTTTTCCGTAACCGTATAGTTACGCTGAGCCTCATCAAGTGTCTTGCTAGCGTAGTAGATGACCACGGGTTTCCCGTCAGCTTTCTGTCCCAAGACCGCTCCTACAGCGAAGTCAGATGCTTCGCACATGATCTCAAAGGGTTGAGACCAGTCAGGGGATTGTAGGATAGGTGCCTGGGTGACTCGGTCACGCAGGTTTTCAAAGGCTAGCGTGCATTCCTTGGAGATTTCAAAAGGTACATCCTTAGAGAGAAGAGAAGTCAAGGGGCGCGTGATTTTCGAGAAATCTGGAATGAAACGGTGGTAAAAATCGACGTGCCCTAAAAAGGAGCAGATGTCCCTGATCGAGCTAGGTACGGGAAGGCGAGAAATTAGATCAACCTTGGCTCGATCCACCTGGATGCCTTTTTCCGAAATTGAGTGTCCCAGGACAATTCCCTCAGGCACCATGAAATGGCTCTTTTCCCAGGAAAGAACCAAGTTCACTTCAATGCATCGCCTGAGTATCTGGACCAAGTGTTGGAGGCAATCATCAAAAGATTCTCCAAAGACTGAAAAGTCATCCATGAAGACTTCCAGGAAATCACCTACCATATCTGAGAATATGGAAAGCATGCACCACTGAAAAGTAGCGGGTGCATTGCAAAGACCGAAAGGCATCCTTCGGAAAGCGTACGTTCCGAAGGGACAGGTGAACGTGGTCTTTTCTTGGTCCTCAGGATGGATTGCCACCTGGTTATAACCGGAGTACCCGTCAAGAAAGCAGAAGAACCTATTTCCCGCTAGTTTCTCGAGAATTTGATCAATGAAGGGCAGTGGGAAATGATCCTTCTTCGTGGAGGAATTAAGTCGGCGGTAATCTATACAGACTCTCCACGCATTGGCTAATCGGGTAGGAATGACTTCTCCGGTTTCAGTCGTTATGGTGGTGAGTCCTGCCTTCTTAGGCACAACCTGAATTGGGCTCACCCAACGACTATCGGAGATCGGGTAGATGATCCCGGCATCTAACCACTTGATGATCTCCTTTTTCACGACCTCTTGCAGATTAGGGTTTAAACGTCTCTGCATTTCACAAGAAGGTCGTGCGTCCTCTTCTGAATAGATATGATGAGTACAATAAGAGGGGCTTATTTTAGTCAAATCATCGAGAGTCCACCCGATGGCTCTGCGATGTTGCTGGAGGACAGCAATCAGACGGATTCCTGTTCGGAATTGAGGGTGGAATTTATAATCACAGGAAGGGTCTGATTGGAACCCAAAAAGATGTATTTCAAGTGAGCAGGAAGAGGCTTTAACTGGAGGATAGGGTTATCAGCAGCAGCGGGTGGTTCAGTGTAGATGTGAGGTTCAAGGGTAGGAGTTACTGGGTTGAGTATGTCTGGATTCGACTCTTCTGTTTGCGGGTCAAGATCCTTCTATGGTTGATGAGGCTTAATCGAGTCATTCTGGAGGTGTGACTCATCAACCAAAATCCTAACGTCACAAATCTGTTCGATGACACCGCAATTAATTCCTTGTTGGGCCTTAAAGATATCAATTTTTAAGGTTTGATCTCCAAATTTAAGCTCTATTTGGCCCTCCTCACAGGAGATGTTGGCTCTAGCAGTAGCCAAGAAAGGTCTCCCTAGAATGATTGGTGTATCCCTAGGGTTTTTAGGCGCATCCATATCTAAGACTATAAAGTCCACTGGGAAATAGAAATCCCGCACTCTTACGATAACATCCTCGAGAATCCCTTTTGGTGACTTTATAGATCGATCTGCTAATTGTAATGTCACCTCAGTTGGTTTTAGCTCAGATTCTTCTAGATGGTCAAGTAAGGATGTGGGTATCAGGTTTATGGATGCACCCAAGTCTAGCAGAGCTCTATCAAATTGGGTATCACCTATCTTGCAGGAGATCAGGGGAGTACCAGGATCTTTTGCCTTGGGTGGGAGTTTACTGAGGATTACAGAGCTGGCTTGCTCTGATAGAACAATTGGGCTCCCACCCTTGGTTCGCGACTTACGTTGGGGTGTACACACATTCTTTAAAAATCGTGCGTAAGCTGGTACATGGCGGATTGCATCCATCAAGGGGATGTTTATGTGGACCTGCTCAAAGAGCTTGACCAGGTCCTCCTCAGGTGCCACGGGCTTGGTGGTCTTCTTTCCCTTGGTCAAGGCCTCGGGAAATGGGATCTTGGGTGGTTCTTCTAGGATAGGTCCAGGTTGTGGATCTGGGATAGGGGTGGGGACGTCCTGGATTACTGTCCTAGGCTTGGGATCACTACCAAGCTTGGAGTGGTTTGGATGAGGTGGGTCTTGGGTTTCCTTACCACTACGGGTAGTTACGGAATTAAGTCCTGCCTGGTTTTGGTTGGGTTTGGGTAAGATAGCTTGCTGCTGGTAATTTGCAAAAGAAGTGGAGGCCTCTATCCCGTCAGGTGAAGGAACAGAGGGGGCCTGATAAATCATATGGGCATAGCCCGGGTTTGGGTTGATAACGCGCCGCTGTGTGGGCACGTTATTGGGATTAGGCAGAGGTTGGGAAGGAAGAGTACCTGGCTGGCGAGAGTTTACCAACTGGGTCAATTGGTTTCGGACCTCTGTAAGTTCGTCCTTGTGTTGTTTCTGGATAGCCGCATTCGTTCTTTGAATGTCAGCCAGGGTCTGAAGGATAAGGGACATTTGATCTTGATTTGGCCCAGATGGATAAGTATGGTTGGGCTGAGGCTGAGGCGGCTGGTAAGGACTAGGAGGTTGTGGGCGGGGTTGGAAGGATGGTCTTTGGGTTTGGGAATTTCCCGCCCACTGAAAGTTAGGATGGTTACGCCATCCAGGATTATAGGTGTTGGAGAACGGGTCGTTCTGGATGGCGTTGAGGTCCTCGCAGGTCTGAGGAACCTCCAGAGAGTTAGAGAAAGAGGGAATGGAATTCCCCTGGCAGGTGTAGAAGGAATCAGAAGGACCTCCGGGCAAAGATTCGGATGATGGGTCCATCCTAGGAGAAGATCGATGGAGAATGTTTTGCACAGTTTCCCTTGTGGAAGGAGGCTGTGCGAAAGGGTTATGCGCAGAGGTGGCTCGCTGCAGATGCTGAGTCAGCTCATCCACCTTTTTTTCGATAATCGAGACCTTGTCCAATCGACTGGCCATTAACTCCAAGTCGACTGATGCGGACAGGCCCTGCGTCTCGTGTGCTCCCCTGAGATTCGTCGCTGTGCGGGTATTTGTCCTGTCGAATAATCCCATTGAGTCATTGTTGATGGAGTTCTCGGACATGTTTTCGAGAATCTCCCACATGGTGTCTTCATGTTGACCCATGATATTTCCTCCGCAGGTTGCATTGACGAAAAGAATGATGCCCTCACGGAGTCCCTGGTAAAAAGATTGGACCTGTTCCCATTTAGGAACTCCATGATGGGGGCACTTTCTCATGAGATCCTGAAAATGATCCCATGCCTCATGGAGAGGTTCCCCTGTTTGTTGGGTGAAGTGTGTAATCTGATGGCGCAAGGTGTTGGTCCATCCAACAGGGAAGAACTTTTTTAGGAATTCGGACTAAAGTTCTTCCCAATTGTTGATCGGCCGGGTATGAGTTTGATACCAATAGGCGGCCTTGTCCATAAGAGAAAAGGAGAACATCTTCATGAGAAGAATATCCCGATTTTGTGCATCTGACCTGAAAGTTTGGGCCAGATGCTTTAGCTGTTTGATGTGCTGGAAGGGATCTTCAGAATTAAGCCCATGGAATTTAGGTATAGCATGAATCATATTGGGCTTTAATTCAGAATCAGGTCCTCCTGTCGGGATTCTGACTCGAGGCTCGATGGCCACCGCAGCAGGATTATAGTGGTCCCGCATCATGGGACGCTGCAGTGGGTGCACAAAGTTTTGGAAGAGGTCGTTGAGTCGCTGGAGTTGGTGCTCCAGATTGTTTTCTTCCTCAACTGGCTGAGCCATGATGGGGGAAGAAGAAGAACTTGGTTCTGAATCAGAAGAGAGAATAATGTGAGGGGGTTGCTGCACAAACACGGGCGTCGAGGCTTGGCCTTGACGAGAGTGAATTTCTAAAGGAGGTCTTAAGGACCTCCTACCGTACATGCACTGTTGGAAGAGATGAGTTTAGAAGGTGCTGGACCCAATCAAGACACCCAAAAAATGTGTTGGGTGACTATAGAGGTGCAGGGTAGATGGACCCCTTGATCAGAAAGATCGACCACCTGAGAATTACCTGGGCAGCCAGAGAGGGTGAGTCCCACAAAGACCCCTACATTGTAGAGCGTCCCCATGGGTTACAGGGTTTCCCCCACCCGACCTCTCTTGTCACTGAGGTTCTAGGTAGACCAGAATGGGGATCTTGACCTCTTAAGTCTACCAATTTTAGTTCAAGAGCAAGGTGCTTAGGGTTCCACTTGAACTTTAGTCTTTTATGTGCAAAGAGTGACCTAATTTGAAGGTTAGTTGACCCAAATGGTCAACTTTACCTGCCAGTTTTGCTTATTAGGTCTTGTCTTTTAGGGTTCAAGTGTTTAAAGAGCCAATCTTATTTTAGGGTTTCTTTGGATAGGTATTTTCAGATAATGGCTTGGGCACACTTCTTTTAAGGTTTCTCAATTCTTATTTAAGAAGTGTGTCTCTAAATTCCTAATGTTGAATCTTATGTTGGCTCTATTTGGTCCAGTTAGTTCTTTGGTGGGTAATTAGGGCTCAAGCAAGAATGTGTTAGCCCCTAAATACCCTTAGTAGTGTACAGGAATAATGGGTTGAAAACATGCAACTTCATATGGTTTACTAAGTATAGAAGACAGGTTAGCCCTATATTGCTTGTTCTTTTCTTTTCTTCCTCTTTAGAGTTTAGGGGTTAATAGCGAGAGGAAAAAATTTACCTGTCCTCAGAGTGGTTGTCGTGCGGTTGCTTGTCTTCTTGATTTCCTGTAGCTGCACAAAAGAGAGGAGATTATCAGAACTAAAAAAAGGAATGTTTACCTCTAGAATAGCCGTTGCTCCCCGGCAACGGCGCCAACTGGCTAACGGTGGCAGCAACTAGCTTTTCTTAAGTCGTTGTAGTACAGATAGTTATTGCCATCATTTGCTAATATTTGTTACTCGGAAAATACAGTTCTCCCGAGGTCGAACTCAGGGAGCAAGTCGTATTCTAGAGATATACATGTTCTATTACAAAAATAAAGAGAGAGAGAGATGAAAGTTTGGCTTCTTCTTCTTCTTCTCTTCTTTTCTTCTTCTTTGTCTTCTCTCCTCTTTGGCTTTTGTTCTTCGTGTTCTTCCTCTATTTCTTGGTTGGACGATCCTGTCTTTTTCTTCTTTTTATTTTCTTTGTTTCTTCTTTTCTTGCTTCAGATCTTCCTCCCATGCTCTTCTTCTTCCTTTCTTCTTGCTTCTCTTCTTCTGCTTTCTGTTTCTTCACTTGGCTGCTCCTTCTCTCTTCTTTTCTTCTTTCTTCTTTTCTTGCTTCTGATCTCTGCAGAGTCTTCACTTGGCTTCTCTGTGTTCTTCTCTTTCCTCTGCCTCGCCTTCCTTCTTCTTCTTTGCCATCACCTGTCTTCAGGACGTCGTTTGATTTCTCAATCAGACGACCTAACCCGCGGATGCTACAGTGTCGATTCAGTTCTTCCGCAGTCCTTCTTCTTCTTCACCTGTGCCTGCACGCTTAAGAGTTCAGCATCAGAGGGCAAAAACCTACGCTACCCCCCTCCCCCGCGCGTCTCTTTCTCTCTCAGAATTCGCTCTTAGGACAGCTCTCCCAGAGCAACCGGGTACGAGTCGCGCCCGAGTCCAGGCCCACTGGCGTGCGGTGGTGGGCGAGGAGTGGTAGTCAAGTCTGGTCGGTCGGTCGGATCCGCGTGATGAGCTCGCGGACGGGCCGGGTGAGGCGGTGTGAGAGGGACCTCACCCCGTGTGCTGAGGCGATAAGCCTACAGTACTTTTTCAACTTATATCGGCGCTCCTCTTCGAAGTCCTCCGAGGTGGGACTAAATGTCCCACCCCAATGTGAGCGCCTGCGCGGAGGAAGCCTAATCAGATATGCGGAGAACCTTCGCCGTGGCACGACGAAGGTGGTCGGAGGGTCTGCAGTGGGCGTGGTGGAGCAAAAGGGTCACCCTAGGTCAAACTGCGGGCGGAGAAGTGGGTGTGTTTGGTGGATCTGCAGAGGGCGTTTGGTGGGAAGTGGAGGGGTGGAAGAGGATCAGGGTGAGGAGGCGGAGGTTATGCACAGGTCGGCGAGCCGTGTGGGGTTTTGGAGCGATGGGAGCGGTTCGCCGGAGTTTGGCCGGAGGTGGAGAAGGTGAGGGTGATCGGTGGGAAATCGGGGCCGACAGTAAGGGTTTTCAGTATGGAAAAGAAAGAGGGGAGGAAGAAGAGAAGTTTTACCTATTAAGTTGGATGAAGAGGGGTTGGCGCAGGCGACAGTCATATCGACTGTCGCCGGAGAAGAAACTGCCCAGAGGAAGGGACCGGAGAGGCACCAGCTGGGTGCGGCGTGACGCGGAAAGATCGAGGGAAGGTAACCCTGCTGCTGGTAGTGCGGCAGGGCGACGAGGAGGAGGAGGAGAGGCCGCCGGAGCAATTGGGCGTCTGTCAGAGTGGGAAGGGAGGAATTGAGGGGGTGTCTCCGTTAGATCCGAGCTGCCCAGAACGGCAGAGCGGCGGGGGTATTTATAGGGGTAGAATCAGAGCTGGAGGATGCTGGAGGAAGGAGACCCAAACCGTCCGTGCGTTCGCACGGGCGGTATGGGCGGTCGCAGCACTCAGGGGGGTGTCCCTGCGGTGGCTGACGACGCAGGGTACCCCCCATTGACTTGCCAGGGCCCCTCCCTCACCCTGCGCGGCGCCATGCTCCGCGCAAGGTCGCCGGAGCATGGCGCTGCTCAGGTTTTGCAGGAGGGATCTAAATGCAAAGAACGAAGGAGAGTTGGGGGCCAAAATGTGAGGGTTCAAAAGTTGAGGGCCAAAAAGTAAATGTATGAGGACCGAAGTGTAAAGTTGGTCAAGAAGGTTTCTTCTTAGGCCCAAGTTTTTATATATGACTAATTAGGACCTAAGGATTCTGATGGTGAATTTTATTTCTAGATTAAACCTTGTTTGACTGGTCAATTTACGCAAAAACCTAAATTAAGTTGTTAATTGGGCATGGTTCTCAATGTAGGTCAAAATGGGTTCCTAAGGCCAAATTGAAAGTCCTAAACCCTAGAGATTATTTTTCTATGAATTTTAGAAGGTTTAGTTGATTTTTACCTTGCCTCAAACCACGTGAATTGAAGTAGGTTTATTTTTAGGGTTACAGGCTGTCATTTAATTCCTTGGAGTTGCTGTAGCCCTTATTGAGTCATTTCATCCCACTTTTCTTCTTATTAGGTTGTTTTGACCTATGTTTGGACCCTGAGTTATCCTATTTTCAGATCAGATTGGTGAAATTACATTTTTACCCCTCAGTTTATGTTTTCTTTGCAAACTCAGAATCTCTCTAAGCCAAGCCTTTTCTAAGGTTATGTAGGAGCTTTTATTCTCTGCATTAGGTCAAAATGAGCTAGTTATGGCTCATGATGAGGTTCTCATCAATGACCTCTTGGAGATTTGGGTTAAGTCTTCTGTACATCTCACGAAAAGGTTGTAAGCCATCTTCGACAAGTATTCGATGAGTACAATATGAGGGACTTATTCCAATCAAGTCATCTAGAGTTCAACCAATGTCTATGATGTTGTTAGAGGATAGAAATCAGTTTTGTTTCCTAATCGGGAGTGACTTGAGAATTAATAATCATCGAAAATGTCTGATTGGAACCCAAAAATACATACTTCAAATGGTCCAGGAGTGGTTTCAACTTTAGGACTGGGTTATTAGTAGTAGGTGGAGGTTCAGGGTTGGCCTCAAAAGATAGGGTGGAAGCTAGGGATGGGTCTAGATCAGATTTAGACTCCCTAGTCTGTGGGTCAGGATTTTCTTGTGATTGAGGCCCCTGGAAAATTGGGTTCACCTCAGGAATTGGGTCCTCAACCAAAGAACCTATATCACATACTTAATTGCCCCATAGTTTATTCCTTTCTGGGCCTTAAAAATATCAACCCTCAATGTTTTATCACTGAATTTCAACTCTATCTGACCATCTTCACAATTAATATTCGCCTTAGTAGTCACTACGAATGATCTCCCTACGATGATTGGCATGTCTTTCAGGTTCTCAGGAGTATCCATATCCAAAACAATGAAATCCACTGGGAAATAGAAATCTTGTACCCTAACTAGTACATCCTAGAGAATTCCTCTTAGTGACTTAATCAATCTATCAGTCAATTGCAGTGTCACCTCAGTTGGTTTAAGCTTAGTTTCCTCAAAGTGGTCTAGTAGGGAGGTGGGAATCAAGTTCATGGATTTCTAGGGGGCAGCATCTGGCAGACATCACTGCAGGAGGAGAATTATGGGAGTAGATCTTTTGAGGAAGCTTGGAGGTTTTGGATATGCTCGAGGCCTTCTGGCCATGTGAAGGTATGGATGGCTTTGTTTAGAAGGATGGCATATACAGTCCTTCCAAGGCATATGGAAGCATGGTGGTGTAGGGTGGAGGTGATGGCCATATGTAGGTTTGCTCTTCAATTTGGAAGCTTCCAATTCCATTGAAGGTGCAAATTTTTCTCTAGATGACTAGAAGGGAGGGCATAGTTATAGGTGATCCTAGACACATGCTCATGGGTACAACTCTGGGTGCTTGTCCATTGTGTGGTTTTGGTGAAGATGACGCCAAGCATCTGTTTGGCTCATGTTGCAAGCATGTTGCATCGATTTATGAAATGTGCGCTGTAGTATAGTCGACAAAATTGCTACAGCATTTAAATTTATAAAGAGTGCTCAAAAATAGAAAATGAGTCTGAGGTCGTTCACATGATGCAATTGGGCAATTCAATTCACTAATTATAACATTAAGAATAACAATTTGCAAGTGAATTGAACAATCTGAAAGATATGCAATATATGTTAGAAAATGTATCTTAAAAATGCGGATATCAAAGTGTAAAAAGATGGGGCTAAAATGGTGATTTGAATCACCAAATTAACCCTAATGTTTAAGCTCTATATAGCCACTTAAATAATTGAACAGTAACCACAATCAAATATCCCAACAGTATTAGAATAGAACTAGCACAAGCACAAGGCTCAATCGATAGTCTAAGGCTTCAGATGCCTTAACCTCAAGGCACCAAGGCAAAGCAGCAGCAAAGGAGCACAAGGCTCTCACAAGAGCAAGGCATAAGGCCTCACTAAGTCTTCAATAGTGACTAAATGTAGATATAGGAGAGGGAGGGCACGAATCCCGAGGCCACAAAGCAAAACCCTCCCCCCTCCTCCTCAAATTCCTTTCTCTTCAGAATAGATCGGATCTAGGTAATTGGACCCAATGCCTAGACCCGTGTGACATGAACCATGGGCGAGGGCACGTGGGTGAGCGCTTGTGGGCACGTGTGTACGGGCATGCGAGGGACCTCACCCTTATGCTATTGGAGGCGATAAGCCAGAAGCACAAAATCAATTTATGCATTATGGTTACTCTGGAACTACATGATGTGGGACTATCTTTGTCCCTTTCTTCTGCGTGCATAGCTATTGAGGGTTGCGAGGAATTGAGGCAGCTGGAGATGCTCCTTCAGTCAATTGAAGCCCCAGGTGGGCTTCTGGGATCTATCCTTGTCGAGTGCAGGTTGCAATAGGGGGGATGATGGTTGGAGCACTACGAACAGAATTGGAGAAGGTGGTGGCAGCGACGGTGCTTTAATGTGTACCTGAAATGCAAAATACATCCTCTCAACCTTGTCAGATATGCTCAGAAGGTTCTCTGTGAAGAGGAAAATGTGATGGTGGTGGTTTCAAGGTGTGCAGTGATTGGAGTGCTGTCGGTGACAGAGGAGGTGTGCGTGAGTGCGTGTGTAGGGGCGTGCAAGGGAGAGATCAAAAGCCTAAATTTCTTTGGGGCTTTTGATCAGTGAGGTGAGGCGGAGCTCATGGACTCAGTGGCGATGAGTTCCATGCGGTGGAGTGACAACGCAGACTCACTGGATTCAGGTTGAAGTTGGGGAAGATGATAGAGATGCGAGTGATGTGGTGTGTGAAGCTAGAGTGTAAGTAGGCTGGAAAAATCAAGGAGGTGAGAGGAGTCGAGATAGGGTGATTACAAATGAGGAGAGAGAGAGTATGGCATCGACTATGATGGGCCGATGCCGGAGAAGAGGAAAGTTCCAGTGAGGGAGAACAGTGACGTTGGAGGGAGAGGGAGCTCCTGGCTAGTATGGCGAGGAGTGGATGACAGAGGGAAGAAGATTCCCTCTGCCTATCGTATATGGCAGAAGGCAATGAAGGCAGAGTAGAGGTGTCACTAGAGCTTAGTCGGAGCAGGCTGAGGAAGAGAGAGAAGAGGGTATTTCTAGCCCTAAACAGCATTGAGGGTGGTTCGACGAATGGGGTCTTTTTAAAGGGCCAAGGTTGAGCTCCAAGCTTGGGAAGGAGCTTGAATAGCTCAAAATTTTAGGGATAAGGATGCCTAGAAATCTTGAGTTCGCTCGAGCTCAAGAGCTTTATTTGGAGGTCGAGATATGGTCTGGCAGATTGGGCATCTTCTCATGGATTTTCCCTCAAAGTTTGGAGGTGATTGGACTTGATTTGAGGGAGAAAATCTCCCTCGAACCTTGCTGAAGATGCATTCCCACCGCCAATGGTGGTAGCGACCAAAGTGAATAAAATGATAAGTTAGGGGCCCTTTTGCAAATAATTCGAAAGCTGAGGGGTAAATGTAAGAAATAGAGTTTTAAAGGGCTAAATTGCAAACTAGGTCATGATGGCTCTTATTGGGCCCAAATTTTGGTACCAACCTAATTTTAACCCAAGAAAGATAATGGTGAAGTTAGATTTCAGTTTTGACCATGCTTGACTAGGCAATTTGCATAGATGCCCAAATTAGGGTAAAATTTAGTCTAAGACTGTTCTAGGTCAAAATGGGTTCAGATTGTCAACCAAGGATGCCAAACCTCTTAGGATATTTTTATATGATTTTTAGGAGGTTTATATGAAGTTTATCCTAACCAAAACCTCTTTAATTTAAGCAGGACTGAGATTAGGATTTTATGTGCAGATGCAATTCCCGAAACATGTGAAACCCTGTTTCTATCAGTGTTGACCCACATTTTAGACTTTTAAGCTCATTTGAACTTCATTTAACCCCTGAAAAATCCCACGATTAGTTTTTGTTTATGATGTGCCGTTAAATTTACATAATTAACCCTGATTTCCAACTCCCTTCTCAAATCAGAATAATGCAGAGTTATGACCCTCAGATGATTATGTAGCAGCTTTAATTGATGAAACCTAACTAGATGCAGCTAGTTAGGGCCTATGATGGGGTTCCCATTATCTCATGCCTTGTTACTAATGAAGTTTGGCACAGAACTCTCTCTTCTTCCATGCCAACATGGGATGAGATATGGTTGCACTTCATAAGATCCTCCAAGCGATGTGTTCTTATGGTTGTCATGATGTGGGGAATTCGGAGAGCTAGGAATGATATTTTTTTTAATGATGGGAGGGGATAGGTTGAGAATATTTATATGGATGTGAATTCCACTGCTAGTTTGTGGCTTTCAACTTTGTAATCCCTTTTAATTAATAAAATTTGGATGGCTACTGTATCGGTAGTGGTCCTACCTTTCTCTCAAAAAATAAGATTTAGTCTTAGGGCACCAGATCCAAAGGAGTTGGTCGTGTTTCTAACTCTTAATACTATTCATGTTTGTAGGGGATACATTTAGAATGGATGAAGGAGAGCCACTCACTTAGAAAAATGAGTGTGACAAAGAAGATAACCTAGAAAAATGAGTAGTCAGACAAAGATTAAAAAAATATATATGATAGAAAAAGAATTAATAGAAAAAAAAGAAAGAAAAGACAAGCAAAGCAAAAATTTATACCCCCTTCATACATGAGAGCATACCAAACATAGTGAGATAGCCAACAAGGGACCTAGGAGTCTAGCCAGGGAGATATACACCTTGTGTGTTGACTTCGGGATAGAAAAGCGGTGAGGAGAAAGCTATCAAATCCTAGTATGGCCTAACCAAAGGCAGGTTGTCCCAGAGAGGGCATAGAAATATTCTAAGTCTTATTGAATACTAGGAATCAACTTAGTTGTCTGTTTAATGAGTCACATAAAAATCACACATAAGTTGCTTGTTTCTCACATTTGATTCGAACCTTGGGTGGGTCGACTTAGCTAAAGAAAGTTACTATAGTGACTTAAGTTCGTTGGCTAATTAATAAGATTCCTGATTTGATTTGGGCGGTTCGGATTTGAGTTGATACTTTAGAGCTGTTGAGTCTTCGTCATTAGGATCTTGTGTATGATTCCTTTGCTGTGGTGAAAAATCAAAATTGGGGATTTTTTATTTGAATTAAGCTTAAAACTCGCAATTCTATTTCTCATGTAAATACTATTTTCTCAATTTTTCAATGTTTGTTTTGCTCGATGATTAGAAAAAGATAGTCATGCGGGTATGAATTTCTATATGTATTTACATTAATTATGCCTAACTTATGCTAATATGAGGCTTAGTTAGGGTAGAATGCACTTAGCTAGATCAATTTGGTTATATAGGTGCATTTTGTAATATTCCATATGTTTGGGTTTTTCTGTAATTTTTTCCAAACTTGTATATGGTACGTTGATGTCTTTGTGTAATATGTGTAGCTATCAGGTTTGGAGCAATTTGGAGACCTATAGATAGGAGATTCAAGATTGAGCTCATTTATGAAGAGGTCGAGTCAATTTTTGCATCTAAACCCTAACCTATTTAACCCTAGAGCTAGCCTAATTAGGAACACAATTTTTCCTAATCCTAGACTTGACCACCTAGCTTAATTACCCACCTAATTTGATCAACCAAGGGCCTATTTGGAGACCTATTTACGGTTGGCTAAATGGACCTATTTAAATCCTAAAACTAAGAACCACCTTATCTTATCCTTTACTTAACCCTTAAGCAAAAACCCAAATCCTCCACCTTAGCCTTAGCTATCTCCCCTTAAGTACATCGAGACCCTTGATCATCTCTTCAAACACATCTTAGCCATCCATTGAATTCCAACAAAAACAACCTATCTTCCTACCTTAACTTTGGATCATAACCCTTGATTTCTTATAGCCTAATCCTAGCCCTACACATCATTGATCCTAGGCACATTAGTTGGACCAATAGGAAGCCTTTGCTATCTCTATAAAAGCATAGGTACACCCCCCCCCCCCGTCTAGAATGAATTCCTCCTACAAAAATACTTCCTCCACCTTCTTCCACCACCTTTCTTAGATTGGGAAAACCCTAGCCATCCCTTACGTCTTCCCTCTTCCACTAAGCATTCCACTATTGGTTGCCCTCTTCTCTATCCTCTTTGGCTTTGTCGATGGATTTCTCCACCGTCGTGACCTCACTTCGGATCTTCTTCTTGCTTTGTTTTTTGTTCTAGTTATTCTAACTAGATTAGCATCTAGTACTCCATTTGTACTCAATTTTCTAATATAAATAAAAGTCTTCTTTTATGATCTAATCTCTATCCCTTACTCTCTCCCTCTCTACTATTGTTAGTTAGTCGAGTCTATATTTGCTTTCAGATTAGAAATGAAAATGAAAAAAATACTTACGCGAACTTCTATTTTTGTGTCCCCGTGTTTGAACCAAACTCCCAACTCTACTTATTTTAAAATTGTTAGCGAGGTTTTTGCACTACAACTAATGCTATTTACATATTGCGTAGATTCGCTATCACCCCATACTGCCATTGTTGGTGCATAGATCAGGGGGGTTGCGACCTCTATGGCTGCAGTGGATGGGCTGTGACTAAAGATGTAGCAATGGTCGTGGCCACTGTGGGGTGAAGTTGCTGAAATCGTGGTTGACGAAGAAGATTAAGACCTCGTTAATGCCTCGCACAGGGTAAGCATGCCGCATCTTTCCCTCGTACGCGATCCTTAGCCCTAGGTTGTGCAAACCTTAGGGCTTTGGTGATGCTTATTTGTATTTAGGACTGATCTTGATGATTGGGATTTGGTGTGTGTTGATGTTGATTGTTTTGATGCGAGGAAACTCAGTAGGGTAGCTACTTGGTGTCGAGGAAGCTGAGATTCCCAAGGCTAGGTAGGGACCCCTTTACTCTTGGATGTTATCCCTTTAAATTCCCGAGTAGTAGGAGAGATGGGAGGGAGATTTAAACTATGAAACCATGGGTTCTCCACAAGATTTGGGGTTCATGCATGTTGTTTCGGTGAGTGTTGAGTAATCGCAAGTGTTGACGAGTTGGTCTTGTGCTCTAAAATGTTGATTTTGAGACGAGCATTTCGATAAGGATTTCAAGTTTAGAATGCCCTTTTAATGCCAATTCAAGCATGGGAATGGACTCAAGATGCTGGGGCTATGGGTTCAATTGATGAAATCTATCCCATTGTGGCTACTGTATGCAATGATTTGTGCCAGAAATGGATTTTCAGTTTCTTGCATGCATGTTGGTGTAGAGAGAAATAAAATAGAGCTCCAAATGATGCTTGCTAGTGGTTTACTAATGATTATAGCGCACTTAGTATTGGGCCTAAGCAAGAGAAGAGCCAAGACAAATATCTGGGGAAATAAGAGAACTAAGAACATGTAAATGTAAATGACAATCTTGTAAATGATGGCCAAGTATGCTATGTGTATAGAAACTCCTAAAGAAAGGGATTGAAAGCCATAGAGTAACCGGCTAAACCCAAAGGGAAACTTAAAATATTGAATCGTGGTGACTCTATCACAAGTCTAAAGAAAAGAAGAATCTTGGATCTTAAGGTCTGAGGTCAGACCCCAAATGGTCTACTAGGTCTTTAGAGAACTGTTCTCAATACATGGTAATAAACAAATTAAAAGATGAGTAGGTTGAGGTGAGTGAGGGAATGAATTATGTAATAATAAAAGTGGATAACCATGTGAATAACTCCCAGTAAATGATGAAAAGGATTGTAGTCATCCTGTAGTGTTAATAAAGCATGGGTTAATTACAAGAAATGGATAAGAGTGTTTGGTTAGCTTGTGGTGTAATTAGTACATGACCAAAGGAAAGGAGAAGGCGGGGGGGAATGGTGGTGTAGTTGGCCTTGGAGTAGGAACCTACACACCATCCGTTCCTGCTTTAGCGTGACGTGTGATTTTTTTCCCTACTGAGTCGCTTGGCTCATCTTTGTGTTTGTAACCCATTTTTAGGTATCGATGCAGGCAACACATCAAGTCGAATTTAGGCCCAGGAGGACTAGGGTGGATAGTGGAGTGCTTGCTCTATTTCTCTTTTGGGCAAGCTTTGGTAAGAATTGTATTTTGCATAGTAGGGCCTTTTTGTTAGAATAATAGAAAGTTAGACTTTGTTGTATAAAGGTTTGTAAGTTTAAACCCTGGGACTTTGTATATGTTAAGTTGTAGTCAATGGACTATTGTAACAAACTTGCGTATGTAGCCAGGCCATATGTTGTACGGTAATGACATTTATGTATCATGAAATTGCTCGTGGTGGTGTGCAATGATATTTGCCTCTATTTTCTCATCGATTTTCTGTGTTTTATTACTTTTGTTTGCGAGGTGTGCCCACCAGTATTTCTTGCTTGTCGTTACTCCTTGATGTGTCGGTGGGGTGTGCCCACCTATTTATATTGTGGTATGCATGCACAGTTATAGGATGCAGGTACAAGTTTTTGGGAAAATATCAAATGAACAGGGGAAACTCTACTAGATTTTTGGTAGGTTTGTTCCTATGGTTTATTTTAAAAATCGACTTTCCTTAGACTTACCTAGTCGATAGGATGACGATTTATAACCTGGGCTGCCTGGTAGCTGGGACCTTGACATGCACAGCTGGTGATCCACTCCGGATCCGTTGGGTGGATTATCGGGGCGTAACATCAGGGGTCCTAGGTGATGCTTATAAACTAATTAGGTCTTCGCAAGGACCTCATTTTAGTGCATTTGAATTCATAGGTCCACACTATCCAGGTGATGAACAAAATAGTATCTAAACTCAAAATTAGTTGCGACTAATTTAATTAATGAAAATCCAAGCAAATGAGCTCAAAGCAATCTCAATATATCCAATTTAACCCAAATTAACTCAATTTAATTGATTAAATCCAAATCAAATGCAATTGCTCCAAAAATTGTTCGATCAGATGCAACATTCAAATCCCACTCAATGTATCAAACTAAATCAATTATGAGCATTAGGAGGGACCTTGTGATCCTCTAGAGTGAATGAGAAGACCCTCAAGTGGAATTTAGTGCAATTTAAATATAGAAGCTAGAGCACTTCATATCTAAATTGGCTTTGTTGGATGAAGGTGAAATGCGATTAAAATAGCAATCAAATGAATGCGACCGTGGAATGAAGAGGGAGGCTGATGTGCAAATTCTCAACACTATTAATTAAGGTTTAACTTAATCAATGGTGTTGAAAATGATGCTTAAGCTACCTGGCTTAATTAATTTGTCATTATTAATTATAGTATAGGAAGTAAAGTAACTTAACATTTAGAAAATTCTTTTTATTTGGTTGAGTCCAAGTTGATCACAAGGTGGCTTAATTAACTTAATTAATCACCATTTATTTTAAATTAATCTTAATTCTTAATTACTTAAGTTTTACTACTTATATTATGCTAATACTACTATTACTTGACTAATATAGCTTATATTACTCTATAATATAAATTACTATGCTAAGTTTTACTTAATTAAACTAAATACTTAATTAGAGACTTAATTACTTACTAATTACCTACACTATGTTAACCACATGAATAATTGCATAAAATTGAACATTAAAGACATGGCAATCATTCCATATGCAAGAACAAGCAAAAAGAGATGATATTCATTGAATTTCAAAAGAAATTACATGAAAAAGAGTTGTTTTAAAACAACTACAATTAGCTCAATTTATTTATGACTCACGTGCCTCTTTAATAACCTTCACATCTTAGCCTTCATGGCTCTCAACACTTAGCCTACCCAAAAAGTTTGGAATTGGTAGGCCCAGCGGTTTGCAGAATCAACAGCCCAGTGGGTCGGATTGACCACTACTAAGCCAAGCCCATAGTTTTTATTTAGTTGATTTTTATTGCATAGTTTTGGGCCAATACTGGCCCACATAAACCACACAGCCCAGCCACTTGCCCATGCTGGGGCATCTCACTCTCTCCTCTCTCACAATGGTCGAAGGAATGGGTATACAAGTGGTATTCGACCCCATACTTGACGAAGAGTTCGGTGAGGAGTTTCCTTAAATATAGCTCTATGAGCCTATCAGCTTCTGATGTGGGACTTTGATATCCATCTTCTTCGTGCGCCCGCTTCAGCTCCAGTGGTCGGGTGTGTTTCGCGTGTTAGAAATCGGGGTTACAAGTAACCCGTCATTGTAGTTGCAAGACACGTCGATCAGATAAAATTTATACTGAAACTCCAAGGGAGTCCCGGTTCGAACATAGGGAGGCAACATTTACTTTACGTGAAAATCGCGTTTCAATTCGTTTCTTTTTGGTATTTTAGGGTTTTGTTATTTTTTTGTATTTTTGAAATAAAAGACAAGTAGAATGAATCACAAGTAGAATGAATCACAAGATAGAAATGGAATAAATATGATATTTATATCAATCCAATGTCAATTACAATGAACTATAAAAGCATAAAAAGAGAGGGAGGTGAGAGGAAATCTCCCAAATCGACTGTTCGATGAGACGATGGTGGCTGACGGAAGTTCGGACGAAGGAGGTGAGGAGCAGGACGACGTAGGTGAGATGCAGAAGGATGTCGTGTTGAGGAAAGCTTTGGAGTGGCTTCGAAATGGAGGTGAGAAGATAGAGGTGATCTGCTACCGGAATAGAGGTGGGAGGACAGCTCCAAGGTGACCTATGAAAGGAGATGGGAAGATGGAGGAGTATTTGGTGGGGCAGAGGTTCGCTACACTAATAGGCACCTTGGGAGCTTGAGAACAAGCTCTAATGGAGCGTTGGTAGGCTTACTAGAGCTTGGGAGTAGGTGGGAGTAGAGTAGGTAGAGATGGCTTGGAAGGGAGGGGGTGTAGGTCCTTTTATAGTGGAGGAGAAGAGGCAAAAATAGGTATGGGACCATTAGTGACATCCAGGCCGTCGCTGGAAATGTCGCTGTAGCCAGCTCGTGCTCGCTAGCACCCATAGCTGGGTTTGCTAGCATGCGATGAATTACTAATGGCTGTAAGCATCACTGTAAGTCCAACTCTTCGTTGCTGTAGGTCCAGCCCATGCATAGTTGCCGTTGCGCTCCTGCCTTGCCGTGCCCATGCGCTGGCGCTGCACTGTGCGCATGCGCGCCTGCGTGCACACGCGTGTGCGGTGCTGCGTGCATGCGCTCGAGGCTTGGGCTACGCCACGTGGCGCAGTCTGGGCCATCCATCTTCTTGTTGTAGGGGCTGCTACAAAGGTTGGATTGAGTCGATTTTCACGCCATTAAGCTGTGATCGTCGATCTAAATCCATTCAAGCAGTCGAATTTGTCATTTGAAGCTCCAAATTATGTCTCCTAGTCCCTTGGCCGTTGATCTTCCTAGGACTGCATATGGTGCTACGGGACTCCGATCGAGACGATTTCAGAGGTGTTGGACTTCGATCGTCGTCTTGATCAAATCCGTATAGTCGGATCGTCAATCCGAGGCTCCTAAATAAATATCCTTCTCTCCTAACAACAAAAAGGATGCAATTAACCTAAATTATATACAACTACTTTAAATGTAGAATGATGCATGCTATGCAATATTTATAACATGAAATGCAAATCTAAGCTTAGGAATATACATGAATAGGCATTTTACCCCCAATAAATGTGTTTACATCATACCCCCATGCCTATCTTTTGCTAGTCCCTAGCAAAATTAAACTATATGCTATGTATAAAAGCAGAATTAGGATTAAATCGCTTAAGCCTAAGTCGTTAATTAACAATCAAAAATTTCAACTAAGGTCCTAAACTACGAAAACTCAACAGTACCCGGGTGCCTACTAGAATGCAAACCGCCTAAGTCCTCACCTTATTTGAAAAGGGAAGATACATTTTTTTTTTCTTCTTTTCTAATTTTTTTGTACTTTTGGAGTTTGAGAGTTCTGGGATAACTTTTTACGGCTACCCGACCCACCCAAGACTCGAAAAGGACTCTAAGTACTAAGAATCTTTGTGAAAAGGTGATAGACCCACAAAATGGCCGTTAAGATGGAATTCGGGTTTCTACAACCCTAGGTGACCTTGCTTAAAGGTTTATCTTTACAATCGGTAACTTTCTCCCTACTTCTTTTATTTATGGGGTCAACACAAGAGCGAACTCAATGTATATCTCCCCGGTTTATTCTACTTCCCCGCTTCTTCCCTAAGTATTTTAGGAATTATTGTGCTTTTTTTTTTGTGAGCTGGGTTCTAGACAACAGGTCGATGAGCTGTTACCACCAACAACTTGTCGCCATACTCGTGCGGTGAAGTGTGGTTTTATTTTATTTTTTTTTGAAACAAAAAGGAAAGCTATCGTCTTATGATAGCAATCCGGGAAGGCATATCATAAAATCAAGAAAGAGGAGGAATTACAAACTAGATCCCCACGTATGTATGAGGGACCAGCACTGTCTTACAATTTTTTCACAACACACCGGTCTCTCCTGAAAAAGCCTTGCATTTCTCGCCTTCCACATACCCCAAAGAGTGACAGCCATATGCACATGTGGCTTCTCTCTCACACCAAACCCATGCCAGATGGAAACCCAAGATGGTAGTGGCTCCTGGCAAGTCCTCCTCCATATAGCATCGGTGACCAGGCAAGGGGAGAAAATGTGATTAACATTGTCAGTGTGCATATCCCCCTTAAGTAACATTCATGGTGAGCAGCTCCCATCCTTCTGTGTCGTAGATCACCTGTAATCAAACCCTCTCTCCTACACAACCAAAGAAATATTTATACCTTAAAGGGGATCTTCAGAAGGAAAATTTTCTTGTCAATGAAGTCATAGCTCCACCCACTTCCATTTTCCATGATTCTGTTGTAACCACACTGCACAGTGTAAAGCCCATCCCATATGTATTTATCCTCCACTCCAGGTCTTGGCCTAAAGCTTTCAAGGTCTGAGAGCAGATTCCTCCTTTCATCCCACAGCTAGGTGCCCCTTCTGGTGGGTCTTCATCATTCAGTTTCCAGCTGCAACTACTGCTAGACCAGAAACTGCTAACAGTCCCCTCCTTATCAGATGCTACTGCAAAGGCCCTTGGATAAACCTCCTTCAGAACACCCAGTCAGGACCAACCTTCATTCCAGAAACTGAAGGACCTACCATCCCCAAGAGCCGGCTATAGCAGATGCATGTTATCAGCCAATGCTCTGATCACTGAATTCCAAAAGGGCGAGGGTCTGCTGGGCTGTAGCCTAGATAAAACACTGTTTGAAGATCCATAACTGTCCCTAATCAAGGCAGTCCAAGGCTTCATCTCTCCTTGCAAGAATTTCATTGCCCACTTAAGCAATAAAGCATCATTGAACTGTTTCAGGGATTTAATCCCAAGTCCACCCCATCCTTTGGCTAGCAGATCTGCTACTACTTTAGTGGCTACATAAATCTGCCCTCATGCTTGGACCCCCTCCAAAAGAACCTCTTTCTCAATACATCCAACCGTTTCCAAATGGATCTTGGAGCTTTAAAGATGGAAAGGTAGAAAACAGGGATAGAGGTGATCACCGAATTGAGCAAAATGAGTCTTCCACCCTTGGAAAGAAAGCTACTATGCTACCCATCCAGCTTCACTGAGATTTTATCAAAAAGACAATTCCAATCTCTTTTCATCATTCTAGAGCACCTCAGTGGTAGTCCCAAGTATTTGATAGGAAGGTTAATGTGGGGGGTCCCCAAAACAGCAGAAATATCACCTTACTCAGCCTCAGGTAAGCCAAAATAGACCAAGCTTGACTTCTCTCTATTCAGCCTAAGACCTGAGAGTTCTCCAAAAATGTTGACCATATGACACAAAGCTTGGGCTTCCTCCATAGATCCTTCCACAAAAGAAATCGTATCATCTACATACTGAAGTATAGGAGCCAAGGTACTCCTACAAGATAAGGAATATCCTCTAATAAGACCTGCTTCAGCAAGTTTGCAAGAATACTAGGCCAAGTTGTCCACAGCCAGGTTGAAAACCAAAGGTGCCAGAGGACACCCTTGTCTGATCCCACATTGGGGCTGAATCCAAGCACCACAAGGTTTCCCATTTATCAAAGGAGTGAAAGAGGCAGTAGTGATACACCTTTTCACCCATTGAATCCAAACAGGGGGAAAACCTCTTCTTTTAAACACTTCCCAAAGATAAGGCCAACTGATGGAATCATAAGCTTTGCGAAAATCAACCTTCCACAAAAAAGCTTTACACTTCCTCTTGTGCCACCCACAAACCATCTCCTAGGCCATGATAAAGGACTCTTGTAAAGATCTATCAGGAAGGAAGGCGGATTGAACAGGGTGGATCAGCTCTTGCAGAATAGATCTCAACCTATTGGTCAAGACCTTGCTAGTCACCAAATAAATAGAATTAGAAAGGGCAATGGGTCTGAATTCCTGAAAAGACTCAGCTCCCGGAGTCTTTGGCAAAAGATATAAGAAGGATCTATTGATTCTTTCAAAGCCAAAGTTGCCAATTTCAAATTCTTTGATCACTTCCATCACCTCAGTGCCCACAACATCCCACATCTCTTTATAAAAAAAAGACCTGAATTCCATCAGGACCAGGTGAGCCTTCACAGTTGAGATCCTTGATGGCATTCAAACTTCTACTTCAGATACAACAGCAGTCAGACTGGACCCTTGATTTTCAGTGATTTTGGGAATGTCACTTGCTACCATCCTCCAACAACCCCTTCCAGCAGATCTTGAGAATTCCTTGAAGTATCTGGCAGCCTCAACTCTGATATCAGAGATGGAGGTAATTCTATGCCCATCTTTAACAATTGAGGAAATCAGATTGATTCTTCTACGAGGGCTGGTAGCCAAGTGGAAGAACTTAGTGTTTCTATCCCCCTCTTTTAACCACAGCTGTCTGATCATTCCCTCCAATCCATTTCCAGCTTTAGGTCTTCTTCAGCCACTGCCCCCTGCCATCTTATACTGTCAAGGTTATCCTGCTCAGACAGTAGGTCATTGGCTTCTCTAGAATCCAATTCCTGAACCTTCAACAGTGCTTCTCTGCATCTCTGATGCCTCAAGATTGAAACAACATCACCATATTCCTTTAGCATCACTCTCATAGCCGATACTTTGGAATCCAGCTTGAATGTAGCCGTGCCCTCAACCAGCTGAGCCCTCCACCAACCTGCAAGCATTTCTCTGAAGCCCAGTTCCCTCAACCATGACTTCTTGAATTTGAAATAGGTCTAGCCAAAACCTATTCCCCATTGTCCCAGACCAGGGGAGTGTGATCAGAGAAGGGACGTTCAAGGCCACTGACAAAATATAACTGAAAAAGGTCCAGCACCCAGCATTGCCAAAGAACCTATCAATTTTGGACATGAGACCATTACCATTCCTCCAAGTGAATTCAAAGCCCGAAGAGGGGAATTCACTCAAGCCTAAAGCTTGGACCATCAGCTGGAAGCCAGTGGTTGCACTATCAACCACACCACTGGGTCTGTCACTTCCCACCAACACACAATTGAAATCCCCTCCAACAAGCCAGGCAGCCCCATTCACAAAATCTACAGCCAAATTCCAATCCTCCTAGAGCTCATGTCTTCTGCTAGAATC
The DNA here is from genome assembly GCA_037157565.1 of Thalassia testudinum. Classification (NCBI taxonomy): domain Eukaryota; kingdom Viridiplantae; phylum Streptophyta; class Magnoliopsida; order Alismatales; family Hydrocharitaceae; genus Thalassia; species Thalassia testudinum. Next base: position 40,664,497 of record JAZHRO010000015.1, on the reverse strand, counting down.
ACAAGGACCATACACACCTGTCACAAAAATTCACTGCCCCCCTAGTCTCTTTTGAACTTGCAAGTCAGTAAGTGTCTAGCCGAAGAGGCCTCCACCAACCACTACACATGCTTCTTCCACCAGATGGCAATACCCCCAGATCTGCCACTTGAGTTGATCATCACAATGTCATTAATAAAACCTACTTTCATCTCTACCCAAGCCCTGTCAGACTCACTATCAATATGTGTTTCTTGGAGGATGGCACATTCAATCTCCCATACTCACAAATATCTTAGTAAGGAAGCCCTTCGACTTCTATCGCGTAGCCCACGCACATTCTAAGTAAGAATCCTCATTCGACCATCTAATCAGTCCCCTTCTTCATAGTAGAAACTTTGCTAACCTTCATCACAACTGCAATGGCACACTCATCAACTTTTCATATTAAACTATGTCTTCTCAGCCTCAGCTTGTAGGGAGGTCTCCCTAAACCAGAGGTGGAAGGTGTCTTGGAATCCAATTGCAGACCATCAACCACAGGAGGACTACATTTCACCGGGGGAATATCCAGATCTAAGGAATGCACCGGGGGAATTTCCAAATCAGATACAGCTGGAGTAGTGGCTTGAGGAGTCCCACCCTTCAAATCCTCAGCCACAGCCTCATTCATCAGTTTTATCTCCTCCCCTTCTTTCACCATCACAACCGAGTCAGCTCGGAGAAGAGGTGCACCACCCCCATCCTCCAGAGTTTCAATCATCCCCTCCTCTACCCTCAAGCCCCCCACCCCATCTTCCAGTTCCATAATTTTATTGGGTTCGGCCAACTTCTCTTGACTTTCACACTTCCTCATTATTGAGCCAACTTTGGCTTGCAGCACCTCAGCATAAGAGGGGGGGTGATGGCTTGATTCCACATCCCTGTTAGCCATGTGAAAATTCAAAAGTAGCATCCATGAGCACCCCCCACACGGGAGAATCAGCTTATCTGGAATAGATCTAGCCCTAAAGACATCCACCTTCACCTTCAATACACTAGCATCCCCTTCAGTCAGGCCAATTTCAACATCCTTTGCCACAGAAGTAAACCCAACAATCATAGCTTCCACCACCACCCTATACCTCAGGTGCAAAGGTAGACCTTTGATTACAAGAAAACCTAATCTAGGGGCAGCTCTTTGAGGTAGGTGCTCAGACAAAGATCCATCAAAAGGGGATACCAGACGCCACAACACTGTCAACCGACACAGATTACTAGACCGAAAGGATAGATGTTCAACGTCCACCACCCCTAAATCAAAGAACACAAACCACGAGGAGGATAGAATTGCAATTTTCCAAACATCAGTCGAGAGGGAGAGGGAGCTTACTAGTTGACGAGCTCTCTCCAGAGATAGAGTGCCCATCATCACTTCCCCGATCAAGGCCCCTCGCAAAACCAGTTCCGCCACCTTGATGTCCTCTCTCATAGGGATCTCCACATCCAGGGTGTGCCCCCTAAACACTGGTGGAGGAGGTGGGAGAGGCGGCTGCCCTCGCCCTTTAGAGTCCATGGTTCAGAGCGCATCTTACCCCCAGATTCACCATGAACTACCAAGCAGGAGTCATGCTTGTGGCCATAGCCCCTACAGCCCAAGCAAAGCATTGGCTGTCGGCACACCGCCGCCAAGTGTCCACGGTACCGACATCGAAAGTAGACCACCCATCGTGAGACCTCCTCCTGTCCACAACCCTGACTCCATCAGTGACCTAGGCACCACGCTCCTTTCTTCTCCAAGATCGCAATCTCCACACTGACCATCCATCAACACCGGTGATGCACCCGCCAGACAACCTCAGGTGGCCAGCCATCATTACCGGAGCTTCCTGCCCAAAGGGAAATTCAAAATTCAAAAATCAACTTTACTTTCGTGCAACTCTTCTGCTGCTCCCCGTGATGGGTGGATGATAAAACCAAGTTCGATTTTATTTGTTTTTTATTTTCTCCTTTTTCTTTTTTTTTCTTTTCTTTTTGAGTGTTTCTTTCTCTTTTTTTTTTTTAAGTAGGTGGCTTTCCTAATCTAAGATTTACCTAAAGGAAGTACAATGAAAATAGTCTTGTGGCTAGGCTCTGGACAACCTACCAATGAGTTGTTACCACCGACAACATGCCAGCCATACCACCCAAGTCGGTCCATTAGCTACCCAATTTCCGTAAAAATCGCCAGAAAGTGAGTCTGTGCAAAAAAAATGTGTGCAGATGCTTAGGCTTAAAGTCCCTCCAAATTAGAGGGTGGGTTGATAAGTCATATACTTATCATCACAAATTATTTACCAAATTAAAATAAATTTTAATTGGCGAGGACTCGAGACTAAATCCACATTCAAGTGGACACCAGGGCTAATTAAGCCCGAAAACCTGAAGAGTCTAAGTGTTTGGGTCCTCTCATATCATTTTCTAAAGTTAATAACTTCCAAATGCCTAAGTTCTCTTTTCCTAATTTCTTTCTTTTTTTTATCTTTTTTCAAATTTCCATTTTTTTTTAATTTTATAAGAAACTAAAAGAAATTCTATGGAGTTAACATAATGATTTCAGGAATCGATTATCCACCCCCCATGCCTAAATGATGGAATGTCCTCATTGTAAAAATAAAGACATGAAAAGCGTGGAGTAAACAGAATATCACCTGAACATCGTGAGGAATCCAGTCAGTGTTGACAAGGATGAGATCGATTGTTTTATAGATAAAAGAGGTTGCATCGTAGTATAGGTGAAATCGCCTTGAAAACAAAATAAGAAGTTTTTATTACTCGAAAACCTAAGTATCCGAGGTCGAACACAGGGAGCAAATGGAATTTATTCACTAATCTCAATAATGTAATTTGAACATTTTTTTACACTTAAATCTACTAAAAATCTAATTCAGAGTATAATGCAAGAGTTTATGGATATTAAAATATAGCAAAATAGAGAGAGTGAGATGAATAGGGCAAAAGTTTGATTTCTCTTGTCTCTCTTCTTCTTCTTCTATTTAGCCTTCTTCTTTCCTCTTTCTTCTTCTTGGCTTCTCTTCTTTGTTGCCTTCTCCTTCTTTCTCTTTCTTCTTTAGTTCTTCTCTGCTTCTTGGCTTCTCTTCTTCTCTCTTTTGCATTTCCATGCCTTAGCTCCTCTTTTTCTTTTCTTCTTTGACTTTGGCCTTCTGCTTCTTCTTCCTTGCTACTTTCTTTGGTCCTTCTCTGGCTTGGCTTCCTTCTCTTCTTCTTTTCCTTTAGCTTCTGCCTTCAACTTTGCCTTTGCCTTTTTCTTTAGCTGCACTTCTTTGGCTACAGTTCTTCCTCTTTCCTTGTCTTCTTCTTCTGCCTTGATTCCTCTTGCCTTCTTCTTCCTTGGCTTTCTTCTTCAGCTATGCCTCTTCTTTTCCTTCTTGGCTTTAGCCTTCTCTTCCTTCTCCTTCCTGCCTTAGCTTCTCAGCTTGCCTTGCCTTAACTCCTCTTTCTTCTCCTTCTTTCTCTGCGGCTGCGCCTTCCTCTTCCTTTCTTCTTTTCCCTGCACACAGCGGAGCAAGACCTACCACTACCCTTCCCTACGTACACTCTCTCTCTATCTCTCTCTTGGGTTCACTCTCTCATAGCCAGCCGGGTAATCAGGTTGGGTTGCGCACCCAGGGTCCAGGCACACCGGAGTGGGTGGTGCACGAGGAGTGCAGTTAAACAGGTCGGTCACGCCAGGTCCACGAGGGCATATGTCGCGGATGAGGCGAGTGTGCGTAGGCGAGGGGACCTCCCCCCATGACTTAAGGCAACCAACTAGAAACACAAAAATAATATAAACTACGCACCTCACTCCTGAGTTTATGAGGTGGGACTAAAAGTCCCACCCTCTTCGCTCGTGTGCTCTCAGGAGGCTTTGGCCCAATTGCCGCAGCTGGGATCTCCTTCAAGGCCAATTTCCTGCTAAATGCATGTGCAAGTCCAACCCGCACGTCCTAGACCTGGAGACCTAGAGCGCTGGGGCTTGGAGCAACCTTGCAAGCTCTATGCTCGTGCTTCAATGGCGGAAAGGAGGTTGAACCTGAAATCACTGAACATGGCCTTTCATACCCATTAGAGCACACAGGCAGCTTCGCCATGGCACGGCGAAGGTAAACCAGTGGGTGGCTGGCCATGGGGTGACCTAAGCATGCGTGCTTAGGTCGCTCTGTGGCAATTATGATGGGTGTGTTCAATAGGCACTTGAGGAGGTGATGGCGGTCAGTGAAGGGGCGGAAGATGGTCAGTGGGTGATGGCGGAGGTTTTGAGGGGTCTGGCAAGGTGTGTGGATGGGTGGAGCGACGGGAGCACCTTCGCCGGTGGTCAGCCGAAGGTGGAGGTGGTCTGCGGTGTCAAGGGGTTTAAAATAGAAATAAAAGAGGGGGAAATAAAGAGGAGAGGGAGAGGAAGAGTTCTAACCTAACTAAGTAGATGAGGGGGGATAGAAAGGCGGCTGGCCGTACTTGCCGTCGTCGGAGAAGAAACTTCCAGTGGGGGGAGAACGGCGATGACGAAGTGCTGAAAGCACGTGTGCGGGTATTACGCGATGCAGAGGAAGGAGACAAAGATGGCTCTGCCATTGGTATTGTGGCAGAGTGACGAGAAGGAGGAAGAAAGGTCACTGGAGCCTACTGGACACCTGGTCGGAGGAGAAAGGACAAAATTGGGGGTGGTTCTCCGGCCAAGCCAAGCTGAAGATGTGCGGCCGGAGATGAGGGTCTTTTTATAGGTGCTAACAAGGGCTCTTGTGCTTGGAAGACAAGCTTCCAAGTGTAAGAGTCCTTACCGGAGTAGGACTCAGGGAGATACCTAAATCTCTTGAGATTTCGCACGAGAGATTTGGTGTAAATCAGATCATGGAATTGCACTTAGATGGAAGCGAATTCCTCACAGAATCTCCTTTCCAAATCTGGGAGGAGATCTCTGAGGAATCAGGGAGAAATCCCCCTCAATTCCTTGCCAGAGTAGGACTCCTTCGCTTTAATGGTGGAAGGACCTAATTGCAAGAGTGGCGAGGAAGATAGGGGGGTCTACGCAATGAATTTCAAAAGCTAGGGGTCAAAATGTAATTGGGTGGACTATTTTACAAAGTAGGTCAAGGTGACCTCCCCTCAGGTCCAAATTTTGGTATAAACCTAATTTTGACCTAAGAAATCCAATGGTGAAGTTGGATTTTAGGTTTGACCACGTTTGATTGGATATTTTACATAAAAACCCAAATTAGGTCAAATAATTAGCTAGGGCCCCTATCTAGGTCAAAATAGGTTCCAAAGGCCAAATTGAAGGTTCTAAACCATAGGGGATATTTTTCCATGAATTTTAGAGGGTTTATTTGATTTTTATCCTGACCAAAACCTTGTTGAATTAAGTGAGTCTGTTTTAGGATTATAGAATGTCATTTAATTCCTAACTCTCACAATAACCCATTTCTGATCGAACCAACTCACTTTTTATCTTCTTTAGACCATTTGACCTATGTTTATCCTCTGAGAAATCCCGTTGATGTACTGCAATGGTGAAATTGCAATTTTACCTTTTATTTCATATTTTCTTCTCAAAACAGTTCTTCCTTGAATTAGGCCCTTGTTTAGGTTATGTAGGAGCTTTTATTCTCTTTCTCAGGTCAAAATGAGCTAATTAGAACTCTTGATGAGGTTCTCATCAGTCATCTCCGCAGAAGATAAACACATGCTAAATTTAATGCCTTCAGCTAGGCATAAAATACATACAAGAAATTGAGAATTCACAAGTGTGGGTCAGAATCAAAATAAAATTATTGATTCTAAAACCTACCAGCAGAAGATGTCCACAGATGTGGACGAGATTATGGTGCAGACCCATGCCCCAGGGTCGAGTGGTTCTCAGGTTCTGGATGAAAATCACCCAGAATCGAAGGTTGTGTTTGCGGGGCCGAGCCTACGATTTAGTGGTGTGCAACCCAAGACCAAAGTGTTGGACAATAGGTAAAGATGGTTCAATAGTACGGTTGCCCACTTAACATCAAACTCAGAAAATAATCAGTTATTTCGAGCTTGGGTTGCATGTGAAAGATATCATAAGGGTCCGCATAGAAGATAGGTGTTTTCAAGTCAATAGGTACCCTTATATCCAAACTTGTTTTTCCCTCAAAATTAACCTCCCAAATTTTCATTTCAATATTCCTATCCTCCAACATCAGGTGCTCAGGTTTCGGGACCTCTAGCATATCATTCACCCCATAAGATTCTCCCAAGTCCAAAAATTGTGGCTGACTCAAGATTGACTTGGGTACAATGATTTCCAAATCAAAATCAATCCCTCTGGGGTGTGGTTGAGGAATGGGGCTATTGATTGAATCTTCTAGTAAATGAGGATTCAAATCCTCCAAGTTAGCCCCAACCGAATCCAAATCTTCAATAATTGGGCTATCAACTGGTTCGTCAGATTCCTCAAGCCCATTTGTCTCACTAAAATCCTCTTTCTTAAGTTCAAGTGAGACTTTACGAAAAGATTCTTCACCCTCAGAGTCAAAGAATCCATGATCCTCATTTATATATGTCTCAAAATCATATGTCATTTCATGGTTCATGGAGACATATTTTTCCTCGCTCCCTGGCTCGGGAATCTCGGGTGAATTAATTGGTTCATCCTCAAATGGTTGCTCTAGCCCACCCTGGTCATCCCCAGTCTCAGAAAATGTATCCCCCCCAACAGGCTCCTGAGCGGGTTCAGATATTGGCTCTCCTGAAAAGGGTTCATCTTGAGAATAATCCCAAGGTTTGACTAGTGCAACCACAAATTTCATCCTCAACCTCGACAATTTCCCAAAAAGAAACTCACCCAGGTCCCTATCCCTAACACTTTGGAGCAAATCCAATAGAAAACTATTAAGTTCATCAATCATTTTGATCATAGGCTCTAGTACTTTAGTGCATGGTGTTGGCCGAGCTTCTAAAAATTGTATAGTGTTCCTTAAATTAGCCAACACCCTATCTTGGATCTGGTTCACCTGAATCGACTGGTTCAGTTCAGGTTTGGGTGATTCAGGTTAAATCTAAGGGAGTCAAGATGTCGAGGTACTCGGGTCCCTCCTTGATAGTAGGTCGTTTCAAGTTGTTTAAAGGTTGGTGGCGACCTATATTCAGTGGAATACTAGGGAGGGTAGGTGTTATAATCATGATATCCTTCCTGATTGTAGATCGGGTTGGTTTGGTCATCAAAGGATGGAGATCCATAATCATTATAGCTCTGGGAAGGATAATAATCATAGTCTTATTGTCCAGGGTTAGGCCCTGGACACTAAGGTCCGGATTCATATCCCCAATCAAAGTCATCCCGGCTAGTGGATGGGTAATTACAAGTCAAGTCAGGATAGTAATCATCTTGGGGATAAGTGGTGGTAGGAGGATAGGATGTGAAATGTGTGTAGGATGTGGAAGGGTACATGGTGAAGTAAGGAGGGAAATCCGAAGAGAAAGGAGCCCTGCAATACAAAAATACAAGCCTATCCTTAGTTTGGGTAGCCTGAAGGTCTACAGACTCTTAGAATTTGTCCTAAGATTATAGATGATTTACTCTACGTATGTCTAGGCAATCCAACCAGTTAGAAGGAGGGACTGGGGAGAAGGTTCTTCCTTTGGCTTGCGCCTCCGGTTCCTAGTGTACCCCCCAGCCATGGTCGTTTGACGGTACTCCCCTAGCTAGACATTAGATTGACTAGTATAAGCAGGTTAATCATGAACAATCTCAATCTGGATCCCGACGAGCGAACCAGTCCTTAGGGCCAACGTCTAATCAATTTTAGTTAGGCTTGGGACAATGGTGCTTCAGGAATGTGATGGGCCCTTTAGATGGCTTGTGCCCTTAATGATTAGTTAAAATGTGTGCGTGCGCACAACCAGAGTTCTAAAACAAGGTTATTTGATGATGTGTCTTTTATGGTTCAACCTTATTTAGTAGCTTTTAAGGTTTAATTCTTAGGTTGGTTCAATCAAGGTTTAGTAGAACACTCCAAGTTTTGAAAGCACGGGTGATGATATGTTCCTTTAAAAATCAAAATAATGTGGAGTGCTTGGTTCAGTCCTAAGAATCAACTCTAAGTGGCAAGCTACTTGATGTATCAGTTTTAGATTGAGTGGTGCGGCCCAAATAGCTCAATCAATTGGTTTATTGCGCCACTTAGTTAAGGCACACAAGAATGCTTAACCTATTTAGATTTCTACTCACTTATGTGTATTTAGTTGAAGTGTACCGGGTCCATAGGTTAGATCCCAGTTAAGTGGTAGAATCAAAGTGATTGTGTGCCTTAGGATAAGAAGTTGTGGGTGTTAAGTGTGTAGCTTTCAGAAAATCCCACAATCAGATAACACTTTTTTTTTACTTTTTTTTATTTATGTGGATGGCGATGTGAGTGGAGGTGGCAAACAAACAACCAAATCTATCCTAGGGTTTATAAAAAGCACCTAAGTTGATTTGGGTTTGAGTTATTCAGTTATGGAATGAAAACTAAGGTGAGGGTGGTGTAGGTAGAGATCCAAATGGCTTCAGCATCCGATTGCCAGTAGCTCACAGATCCAAATGGCTAGATTAAGGGTTCAATTGAAAGACTTTAGAAAGGTCTTTCAATTGAAATAGGTAATTGGATCAAAGGATCTTATTTGATCCTTTGATTCAGAGCTCAAACTTGGCTTAAAACCATGCACAAACTATTATAGTTCTAGTAGCGGATAAACTCCAAATTAACCTATCAATCCTCTTTCTCTCGCTCAATTAAAGACTCTCTGAATACAGGAGATCATTTCACATAGCTTGAAATAGAGTTTGAGGTCTGGAAAACATGGAAAGCTCACTGAGCTTCATAGCTTCGTATCGAAGATTAGAACAACTGAATCAAAGGTTTAAAAAGCTGAACAGAAAGAATTTAATCTCTAGAATTGATCTAAACCACTTCAAAAGATCATAAAGGTTCGATCTAGGTAGAGATCGAGTTGAAATCTTGCCAGAATAGCTATGAACTCCACTGAGGTTCATAGAGAACCCATAATGTATAGGATTAAGACTCTACAAAAGTCCTCGAGAAATCTTAATTAAATACATTCCAACATATTCATATTAACCCCAAGAGTTCAAATATATTATTAGAATACAGTTCTAGAGCCTAAAACTCCAGAAACGTATTCACGTTGACCCTTCAAAGCCAAAAGTTGTCTTTGAACTCTAAAACTTCTCAAACTCAATTAACTGTCAAAATCGATTCTATTCAACATCAAGAATTTACTCAGCACATAAAATCCATGTTTTGACTACTTCAAATCTATTTTCAGACCATTTCACTTGAGGTAGGAGGAGGTGTAGTTTGACAGATCAAAACAAAGAATCTCAGTCAATTTTAAGGTCATACCAATAATCCATAAGTTCTAGTGGAGCTTCTTGACTTGTTGCTTTAGTCTGAAACTAGCTAGAAAGATCTCCTCAGCTCTGTCAAAGCTGAGAAAGACAGAGGCTATTAGTATGGTTAAATCAATAAAGCAAAGAATCAATGAGTAGAAATTGATCAGAAGATCATCAAAGGATGATCTAGAGCTTTGCAAGCAGTTTCAAGTGTTGTAGCTCTGATTTAAACTCCAGAGTTCTGGTGAAGGCTGATACAAGAGTTGGAGATAAATCTTCATGAAAATACTCAAGAGAAGGTTTAAAAGATTCCTAAGGTTCTCAAGAACCTTAGAAGCACAATTAAATCCACAATTAAGCATGGATTAAGGGATATGACTAGAATATTTCAGGATATGTCTTCTGAGCTCAATTGAACTCAAAAGAACTTGTCTCATTGAATTGAGTGAGGCGAAATACTTCTTATGAGTGTGTGTTGGTATACAAGCATTCAATTAGGTGAAGAAACCCCTCTGAGTTTGCCATTAACAGTGAAGCTTATAGGTTGAAGGTGAAATTAGGCATTTCATGTATAAGGGATGATAGATCTAATTAACTAAGGGAACAGGGCCCTTTGTGATATAGGGAAGTAAGGTAGGGCCCCAATTGGCTGTGAACTAGCTCTAAGCCTCTGCCATGGACAGCAGTGTTCTCAGATGAGTGTGAGATGGTGTTAGGCAATTAAGGGGCTAAATTTGTGAATTAGAACATGATAGATGATCGTGAGAAGGTGAGAAATATGATTAGGTGAAGTATGAGGTGAATAGAAGTCCAATGAGGCCAGATTTGGCCTCACTAGAGACAGAGAAGATGATATAAAACTTGCTTAACTACAACTAACCTACTCATCCAACTAAGCTAAAGGTACGCTTAATAGTTTTAAGACACTTAGCTGACGAAATGGTGAGGGATCTCACCATTACCAAGGTGAGATCAGGAAGGACTCCAAGGTGAGTTGGAGGAAGCTCTGACGATGATCGAAGTGAATAGGAGGAAGAATTGGGGTGCTCCTTGGTCCTATCACAACTGCTGGAGTGGAAGAGGCAGTGAGAGAGATGAGTTCTTTGCCGAAGAAGCTCAGAGAAGAGGAAGAAGAGTGGGCGAAGTAGGATGAATAGACTATTGTCATCCATTGTTTGGAGAAGAGGGCTAGGGGTTTGATACTTGTAATCGGAGGGTAGGAGGGCTATTTATAGGAAACAGAGAGGATGTAGGTCGAGGTATCTAGATGCCATCGCGTCCAGGTACATCAAGATGAGGTGGTTCATCTCTGCCAATGGTAAGTTCACCACATCGGGGATTGTTAGGTCTAAGGAGATCTGGTCTGTTAGATTTGATGGGCGTAGTGAAGAAAACCATGGCGGTAGCGTGCATGGCTATACAACATCGGATGTGCAGTGATCTAAGTAGTGCTTGTTTCTCGCGAAACGCGTTAAAAGATTTTGTATTGTTGTAGTTGTGAATCAAGTCGAAACAAATAAATTTATAAATATTTCAGTAAGTACCAAGTCGTTTGCAGGGAGGCAAAATACGATTTTCAAAGCCTTCCATACTAACCAATCTATCTTTTTGCAACATAGAAATAGAGATCAGATATTCAGAAAAATAGATTTTTGTTGCTAATGGCAAATATTCTCAAACTAGGAATTAAAACAACTATGCTAGAGAATAAAGAGAGAGAAAAGTAGATGAAGGACAATGCCATTTGTGGAATGCTTGTGCGAAGTGCGGCAGTACTTCAGATCCAAAGCTCTAGGAGGAAGACTGGAGAGATGTTGCTGAGAGAGAGGCTAGAGATGTGTCTGGTGGAAGTTGCCTCTCAATTGGGGGCCCTAAAGCTCTTTTATAGCTTTAATAAGGGGCAAAGTAGGTATTTAGGCCTCCCAACTCATGCAACAACCTACGTGTGATCAAATCTATTAATCGGCAGATCAACAGACCAAATCGCACCTCAAAATAATCTTCCATGCACCTTAAATGTGAGCAACGCACCAGATGGTGACACATGGAGCAAGATCAATCGTTGGATCTGTCACCTCGCGCTCCTTGCGCGTTTCCTCGCTTTCGCACGTGTGCTTTTGTTTTTGGCTTAAACTCATCGCACTACCACCTCTATCCTTGCATACAATGGGGCATTTATTCGCACGTCAAACCGAGCATCCACTGCACCGCCTCATCCAATGCACCTCCGCACACCACGCAGTCGCATCTGAGCCCTTTGATCTCCATCGCATGGTCTGCTTTCGTGCGAGCGCACCACCTCCTTGATTTCGTGCTGGGGGAGATTCGAACGTGCGCCTCTCACTTGCGTGCTAGCACGCATACCGCTATGCTACACTACCTTTTAAGTCACGTTTAGAATTTACGTGCGGCCATTCTCAGCCATTTGATGAAGATCCAATGGCTGAGATGTTCTTTTAGTTGATGAAGGCAAGATGGGGGAGCGACGTGGCCTCTTCGTGGTCGTTGGATGATGATCCAATGGCCCACGTTTCTCCTTCAGTGATTGGGGGCATGCCGGTGGATCGTTGGGATGGTGCCACATAGCACCATCCTGACCGTTCATCTTCCCGCCTCTGTAGTTGGTGCTATAGGGCTCCAATCGGGTTGATCTTTGCGCTGTTGGACTGCGATCGTTGATCCAATTCTATCATTGTGGTCAGATTTGACATCTAAGGTTTGGAACTCTGCTATCTTGCTCCTTGGCCTTTGATCTTCTTTGGGCTGAATGTGGTGCTAAGGAAGTCTGATTAGGACGATTCCAAAAGCGTTGGACTCCCGTTGTCATCCTGATTAGATCCATATGGTCTAATCTAGTATCTACAGCCCCAGATCATCTGCAATTAATATCATCTCCCTTTTAGAGCATAAAATAGCATTCTTATCTATAAAGCTAACAAATTAGCTATGATGCAAATTATGATGCTAATGCATGCATTGTCTCTAAGTTAAGCTAAAATCTAGCTTAATGCAGGTAGATTAGGTCCTATGATTGCTTTGCAATCGCACCCCCATGCCTGAATCTTGCTAATTCCTAGCAAATGCAAGACTAAATGCAAAGTGGTCCTAAATGTATAATTTCTATCAAGAGCTCGACTAGAGATTTATTTCTATTATTTTCATCTAGAACTTTAGAAATCTAGACAATCGTGAAAGTGTAGTGTTGTAGCCTATGCAACGGATCCAAGTGAAAAGTCAATTCACATCTAAAGCTCATACTTGACCCTTAGTAAAATTCTATTGGGATATGCAAACTTCTTCCCTCAGGGTTATAAAATAATTTGTAATTTCAGCTTTGGCTTTTGGCTTAGGTAGAAGATGCCTAAGTCAAGTGGGTTTGTATTTGATGGCTCACACTCCTCTGGTGCTACACATAGACTAGTAGTACAGAACCTAGATTTTCGGACTTATTAAATAAATCAGTCAAAGAGCAGTGGAGAAACTATTTTCTTTCTTTCTCTCTCTACTTTTTTTTTCTTTTTTTTTTCAAGCTCACAATCTCGCCATATTTGTCAATATATTTGGTGGCCTCTCATGGCATTAACACTTTGATTAAGTTCTGATAACGTTATGACTAAGTCAACTATCCTCAGCCAGTATTCGGGCGGTCAGAAATACAGAGAAGTAGGTCAAGGCTGTATTTGGTAGACTGTAAAGAGAATGAGTGATGTTTCCTTAATGTGCTTGACATGAAGTAAACACAACGTAATTAATACTCTCTTTATATATATATTTCCTTTTTTTTCTTATGCTTTTCTCTTTCTCTTTTTTTTTCTTATCTTTTTTTTTCATATATACTTATTTCTACCAATGCAACATACTGTAGCACCCATGCACATTTTTATTCACAAGGCATTATTCAGGATTGAGGGTGTTCAAGAGGATATCAGGTGTTTTATTTGGTAGAAGTGACTACTCTTGGAATCAGGAAAGAAATGGATGGGACAACATATTTCTGACCTTGATATTTAATATCCTCCTTCAGTCGAGGATTCCGTAAAGGACGATCGTAACCATCCACCTTAGTCTTAGTTTTATTAGAACTCTCCCTCTACGTATTTGTCTTATTTGGTGGCTTTCCAAAAATTTACACTAAGAATTTGTACATAGGAACCAAGAGCAAAAACTATGCCTAACTCTATGCATCATTATCTAATTTTCTAGAAACTAAGATTCCTTATACTAGCCTTAGAGCACCAGTAGATTCTCTACTCTCACCTCACACTTATTTGGTGGATCTACTAAAAGATTGTTTGCCTGATGATGAGAGACTCATCATGACTTTTAATTACCCCTAATTAATTAGTTTCCCTAGTTAATTAACTAGGAATATGCATATATAAGGGTTAATTATAGAATAAGGGACAAATCATTAAAGGACATTAAAATAAGTTAAAAATGCTTAATTAAAAGTCAATTAATATTATTAATAGCTTGTTTAATAAATGGACTCAAAATATCATTAATTAGTTACCTAATTAATATCTAATTTAAGTTAAGCATAATTTATACTTAAGTATGTAATAACTTAAGTAATTTAATCAATTAAATAAATTAATCTAAAAAGGTCAAAAATGTAAATTCATGGTATATATATAATATTTATCTAATTTATAATCATATATAAAAAGTTGAAAAAGAATTAAATTAAAATAAGCCTTAAAAACCTCAGTTTACATTTTAGTCCTTAAGTTTCATTACATTTGAGTCCTTTTTATGCACATAGGTCCTTAATTTTTCCTGCATATAGGTCCCTATGAACATAGTTCTTCTTCTTCCTCTTCTTCCTCACATTCAATGGTTGACGACTGGCGGTGAAGACACCACATCACCTCACATCCGACGTCATTCTTTCCTCACCAAGCTCCTGGAGCTTGCGCTCACCCTTTTCATTCCATCCTATGGTCTGGATGATCTCTAAATCCTAATTAGGGCTCGACAATAACTTCACCAGTGTCGGAGAAGATGCCGATGGTTACCCTGCACCTAGACGCATTCCCGTCTAGATACAACCCCCCTCACAGCTGTCGCAACCTATAAATACCCTTTGACCCCTACGATTTGAGCTTGAGTTAGCTCCCTACCTTCTTCCACAACCATAGCTAACTGATAGGCTATTCTCTCCAACTCCGGTGACCTACCTCCACTTCCTTACACTTCTTCCGATTGCTTCCACCATCTGCCAAGCTTCGTCATCTTCCGCCGCGTCTCTGGACAAAGCGATGACTTCGGACTCTGCTTCTACTCCGCAAACACGCCCGCTGGACTTCTTCCTTCTTCCCTCTGATTTCTTCCTCCATTACGACCTTCGACGGAGTTCTCTCTGTCCCCTTCATCCAGGTAACAGTAGGCTTAGGTGTAGGTAAGTTTAGCATAGTTTTAGTTCAGTAGATTAGATAGAATAGCTAGGTTTTTATGCTCAATTCATTCACCATCTTCTCCAACTCCGACAAGCTCTTTGATCTTGTTCAAAGCATTCTTTTCCTTTTTTTACACATCAATCACCTTCTTTATCTTATCATGAATTCATAGCATTTCTTTTTCCTCACTTTTAGCAGCTGAATTGCCTACATCACTTCCATATTCACCAAGGACCTCTGCTATCCACGGTGGAGGTCACTGAGCTTAGGACACATTCGCTGAGGCCCTCCACCACCTCTCCGTAATCTAAGGGCCCCAATCCTATACCTAATCAGTTTAATTAACTTGTAGTAAGTGAACACCTAATTCCGTTCCAACTTTCGAGCTTTCTATCAATGGCGAGCTCAAAAGAGTTACTCCACCTAATTAACCCCCCCCCCCCCCCCATAGAGCATTGCTAGGCTCTTATGAGCCTTAACTCTCACTCAATTGAGTGAGAGGATCATCTCTGAGTTCACAAGAACTTATATTATATTTTAACTAAATTCAAATTACATCTTCTGAATTGATTTCTAATTGCTTTAATCATTGTATTCATGAGGTTCCTTGTGACTTCAGGAATCTTTTAAAGCTTTTCTAGATCAGTTCTCTGGAGTTTTGAACTCTAGGTGATCATTCCTGAACTCATCGGAGCTCCAGCGAGCTCCGGCGAGTCATTTTTGAACTTCAGCCCTAGATAAGTGTCGAGGAGTTCCAGACTGCATCATTGAGGCTTAAGGATCATGAATTGGTGTTTTAATGTCTGGAGCTTGTAGATGACCTCTGTCTTCTCCAACTCCGGTGGAGTTGGAGAAGCAGTTCTGATGAGGTTTAGGTCTAGAAATTTAATCCAAAAGCTTTAGAGGAACTTGTAAAAGAAACTCTTGATCTTTAATTGCTCTAAGAGTCTCTAGATTATTCCACCAAGCAAACCTCATCTCGACTTCACGAGGCCATGACTGAAATCACATTAGACCTAATCAAAACTTGGTTTTGAAGTATTAGATCGATTCCGGAAGAAGAATTAAGTTGATTCAAGGTTTTAATTGGGTCTGAAAGAGTCTGAAACAAAAAGTCAACTCCGAGCCTATTCTAGTCAACTTCAGGTTCAATTTGATGATTTAGTGTTTGATTCTGTGGTTTAAGAGTTGCGATGGAAGTCTGGAATGATATGGAATGTTTTAGAGTCTATGTTGATAAGTTTTATTGAGGATTTAGGCTTAAACTCATCTCTATCCAGTATGGGTTGTTTACAAACCCATATTGTGTTCATGGTGGTTTTGATGAAATTTTGTAGCTAATTCCACCCAGATGAGATCACAACAACCCTCAAAGGTTGTTCGATCAGTTACATTCTACCATTGTCTCTCTGTTGGCCAAAACAGACCTTGATTTGAAGCTTCAGAGCATCAGAACAAAGCTATGAGGCTCATCTCTCTTCCTGGACTTG
This sequence comes from Thalassia testudinum, assembly GCA_037157565.1. Lineage (NCBI taxonomy): Eukaryota > Viridiplantae > Streptophyta > Magnoliopsida > Alismatales > Hydrocharitaceae > Thalassia > Thalassia testudinum. The sequence continues at coordinate 40,648,247 of JAZHRO010000015.1, read as the reverse complement.
TTTAAAGCTTCTTCTTAGCTCATCTACTGTAAAATCATCAGTTGAAGGTGATTCATACCTCATCTGGAGGTTAGATGTTCTCCTACAGGTCAAAACACCTAATTTCTTCTTCTACAGGCCATGAATGGCCGAGTGAACCCTTCTTCTTCATCCTTCAAATCGAAGGACTAATTGCGATCCGAACACCAAATTAATGTTCTAATCATGTAGAGCAGATCAAGGGCTTTCAATCGAGCCTTTGCTCGGTAGAAACCATCAACGGAGTCGGTCGGAATCAAGTTTTGAAGATCGGCCTGGAGCTGGGAAAGTTAGTCCCACTGCGGGAACTATTGAGGTGCCGCCTTACTATATTATGAATTCCTGCAAACGACGTTTCGGTCGTCAGTGCATGGCGTGAGATGAAACTAATATGGCATGCAGGTGCATGCGTTGCACATGCTTGCGCATAGGTGTGTGTGTGCGTGCACCTGTGGGATTGAGCGTGAGCCCATGAGTGGGCATGGGCCTGGGAGGCCAGATATTGTGCGTAGCTTGAATTGGCATAGATCCACCAATTAAATAACTAGGCCTGAGCTTAAGTAGGGTCTAGTCCCGCCCAATTGGGCACTGTGTATCCCCGAATGAGCTTGGGTTTCCCATTAATAAATAGTCTTTATAATTGAAGATTAAATGGGTATGCAAATTTGGTTAAGTGTGGAACTTATTAAGCACAGTAAGGAGAAGAGGTTAAGCTAAAGAAATGGCTAAGGGTTCAGAAGAGGAAGAAGAGAAAAAGGATGAGTAAAGGAAAAGAGAGAGAGAGAGAGTAATGAGGCAGTAGTAAAGAAAAGAAGTAAGAAGAGAAGGGTTGAAGAAATTAAGAATTGAAAGAAAGAAATGTAAAGAGAGAATCAAACGTCTTGCCATCATTTTAGACTTCCAATTTCTACTTTTAAGATGACCAATAATATTTTTTAGACGCCTGATTTGTGCTTTCATTGCTATAACATATTTGCTTTTATTATTTTGAGCTTAATTGATGTAATAAGGCATTTGTACTCATTTGATTGGCATTTTTCTTGCCTTAATCTCTTGTAATTAGATGTAATGGTTGTAATAAACATGTTTACTTGATTCTTAATGACAAATTACATTTATAAATGTGTTTCTTTCTAATGGAATGTCGTATGTGCTAATTTGATAAATGTCTTATGCAATATTCATGTGCTTAAAGTATTTAACTAAATATTTGATTAATTAATTGATTCATAATTATGCTTTAGAGAATTAATAGTGAATTAAACTTACTATTATGCCTCCCAGTGAACGACCTGAACTCAACCAGTTAAAAAGAAATAAAAATCTAAAATGTTAGGTTAACTTGACCCTATACTACACTCACGACAATAACTCGAGTTAACCTAAGTTACTTTCTCATGCAATTAATTAAGCCTAAATAACTTGATTAACTATGTTGAGGATTTGACGAACCACCTGACTCCCTAATTACTGTCCAAGGATTCAGGAGAAAAAGCAGTGCTTCTCCTCGACAAACTAATGATGTCTATCGATCTTCATAGAGGATCCATTACAAATTCTACGTGTAAGTGTGAAAATATACTAAATTCAGGAATCAACTTAAGAATAGATCCCTAATAAAACCTTCTTGATAAGAATTCTTTATGCATGAATGCAATTTTTTTTTTAACGTAAAAATAAGGTATACAATGTCCACCCCTCCATGCCTATTCATTATAATGTCCTCATTGAAATGTATGTAGAAAAATCAAAATGTTATAAGCAAGAGGAGGGGATATCATCTTACTGAGCTTGTTAATCTAGGCCAACTTGATAATGAAAAATTCCTGTACAGAATATTGAGTTGCCTCCCAGCCAGCGCTAAGTTTAATGTCATTTGCTAACCTAAACCTAAAAGAAATATGTATTTCAATATTGTGGGTCAAGAGGAGTAATAATTGTTGCTGAGAGATTCAAGATCAGTATGAAGATATGATCGTGTGGTCCAAGAATCAGTGATCCACAAATGTGGACCAACTGATGATGCAGTCCTTCTCCGAAGAGTTTTTTGATTTGAAATATAAAATAGGGTAAGATAAATGAGTTTCATGATGCAGAGCCTGTTCATTAATCCAATTACATAATTCAAGAAGAGGTGGTGGAGGGTTTGGATTGAAATCATGATTGTAATTTAGATTTGGTTCTGAATTAGAATCATAAGGATTCTATAATGGTAATTGATGCCAAAAATCATGATTTCTCTAGGCTCCGAGTCATATGAGGACAAAGGTAGAGTTGTGTTGAATTCCTCAAAATCCTCATCAGAAATTACCTCTTCCTTATTTAAAATCATTTCTTCCTCAGAATCAAGTCCTCCATTTAAACTAGATAGATTATAAGTTCTTCCCCCGTCCATCATGATTTGAACCTCTTTTTCCGAGGTTGTTTCTTCATTTTCCTGGTTCATGTCCTTTGGTTGTCCAATGTCTCGAACCCTCTCAAAATCCAATAATTCTTGAATTTCTAGGTGGATATACTAAGGATTCTTAATGTCATCATCTAATTCAACATAAGATACTCCCAATAGTTTCTCGATCTCACTAATGTCCTTTTCAATTTAATTATCTATGGGGGGTGGTAAATTAGAAACATCCTCAAGTACATCGCTTCCTTGCCTCTCTTGTTGATCTTGAGATTTGGCAAAATTCTAATTATCCTTAGTGTGAATTGTCAAAACTTCTTCAATTGTTCCCACGACCTCAATAGAACCACAATTCAGTTTATTCTTTTGGGAAGCTTTAAACATATTGAGTTGACAGGTTTTTCTTCCAGAAGTGATGTGCATATTCCCTGTCTCACAGTTGATCAGAGCCTTGGCTGTGGCCAAGAAAGGTCTTCCTAAGATTATCGAGGTGTGGTTCAAATTCTCTGATGCCTCCATATCTAAAACTAAAAATGCCACAAGGTACTCAAAATCCCTCACTTTTATAATCATATTTTGTAAGAGACCCTTTGGAATCTTGGTTGACCTATTAGCAAGCTGAAGGGTGACATCAGTGTGTTGCAAGGAACCTAAATCCAACTCTTCATATAATTTCGTGGGGATTTGATTGATGGAGGCACCCAGGTCCAGTAAGGCTCATTCCAAGATAAAACCATCTATTTCACATGAAATTAAGGGAGTCCCTGGATCTTTTTTTTTAGGAGGGAGCTTATTTAAGATGTTGGCACTGACTTGTTTAGATATTACGGCCCTTTTTGATGATTTGGCCTGGGGTTTTGGTGTGCACATTTCCTTAAGAAATTTCTCATAGGCCGGGATGTTCTCAATAGCTTCAAGGAGTGGTATATTCACTTGGACTTGCTTTAAAATCTCAAGCCACTCAGGTTGATTGGTTTTCTTTTTCCTGGATTTGTTCAAGGCTTCAGGAAAAGGTGCTTGAGAGAAATCATGAGTGTTCGGGTCCTAATCCTTGTCTTCTTGATTAGCTTGGCCTCCCAGTTTAAATTCGATCTCCTCAAGATCTTGGTAAGATTTGGATGTAGAAGGATATGGATCTTGGATTTGCTTCCCACTTCTCAAGGTGACAGCATAGGCATAAGCATTAGGGTTAGAAGGGTGAGGTGGGTTTTGCAAAATGGGTTGAGCCTGAGTTGGGTTGGGGTTAACAAAGCCAAGTGAGTGCTGGGGAGAAGGTTGAATTTTGTGTGCCTGCTGCTCCCGTGTGTTATTTTGGCTAACCCTATTGAAGTTCCTTGGATTGGGGACGGGTTGGGATGGCAGCATCACGTGTTGTCTAGAATCAACTAATTGGTCCAGTCGTTCCGTCAAATCTGTTCTCAATTGATCCATTTCTTCTTTATGTCTTAAATTCATTTCCCACATTTCTTTGAGGGCCAAACTTAGATCAAAAGGCTGGATTTCTTGAGTAGGTTGTGGCTGGCATGTGCACGGTTTTGTGTACCTACTGGTTTGCCATAAGTGCTTGGCTTAGTCAAGTTATGACCCTGGGCGGGTTTTTGACATGACCAAGCAAATTTAGGATGGTTGCGCCATCTAGGGTTGTAAGTGCTCAAATAGGGATAATTTCTAGTGTATCCCTGGAGTGCATACACATCCTCAGGTTAATTAGGCAATGGGATGCCTAATTCAAAATTTGAGGGCATCAAGGTAAATCCTTGGTACCCAAAAAGAGATGAGTCAAAGTAAAGTTGGCTCATGGGTGGAGCCATGGTTAGGTCATTAATATTGTGCACTATTTCTTGACCTAGAGGGTTGGGGAGTTGGGTGCGGGTTAACATAGAAGCTCCTTGGGTAGGCATAGGGTTTACTCTCGAATGTGTACCCAAGGAACTCTTGCCCTTCAAGAGGTTGTCCAATTTCTTATCCAAACTCTCTACATTTTTCCCAATGAGTTCCACCTTATCTAATTATTGTGTAATTAGCTCTAAATCAACCGAATTTGAATTATCTTTAACTTCATAGACACCGCTCCTTGGTTGATTTGATCTATTGAAAGCAGACATTAAGGCATTATTGAGGTAATTTTTACTCATATTCTCAAATAATTGAATGGCTCCCTCAGCACCTCTGCTTAGGTAATTGCCCCCACATGTAGCATCAACAAAATTCTTCAGATTGCCACTTAACCCATAATAGAAAATATGGGCCAAGTGTCACTTTGGAATCCCATGATGAGGGCATTTCCTAGCTAAGTCATTATATCTCTCCCAAGCCTCATGCAATTGTTTCCCAGGGTTCTGCTTGAAAGTTGTAATGGCACATCTACGGGCATTTATTTTTCCTACAAGAAAGAATTTTTTCAGAAATGTGCTTCTCAAATCTTCCCAAGTTAGGATTGGTCTACCAATAGTCCTCAACCATTGAGCAGCTTTATCTTTTAAGGAAAATGGGAACATTTTCATCATTAAGGTACCCTCATTCATGTTCCTAGGGCCAAAGGTCCTTTCTATGTGTAGAAGTTCTTCAATGTAGTGGAAGGGGTCATCAGAATCGCAACCATGGAAGTGGGGAATCAGATTGATGATTTGTGGTTCAAGCTCAAAATCATCCCCATCCTAAGGTACCTTAACAAAAGGTTCTGGTTAGGCATTAGGAGGATTGTAAAAGTCTATGAGAGGCCGATCTGCTCTCCCATTTTGGAGTCGGTTAATGGTCTGCACTATGACCTGTGATGAGAGCCTCATCATGAGCCATAACTAGCCTATTTTGACCTAATAAAGAGAATAAAAGCTCCTACATGACTTAAAAGAGGGCTTAATTGGAGGAATAAGTGTTCTGAAAAAAAAACATGAAATAAAGGTTAAAACTGTAATTTTACCATTGTAGTACATAAACAGGATTTCTCAGAGACAAAACATAGGTCAAATGGTCTAAATGAGATAAAAAGTGGGTTGATTCAATTAGAAATGGGTTCACGTGCAATCCAGGAATTAAATGACATCTGGTAACCCTAAAACAGACCTGCTTAATTCAACATGGTTCCGATCAGGATGAAAATCAAGTAAACCCTCTAAAAATTGTGAAAAAATATCCCCTATGGTTTAGAACATTCAATTTGGCCTTTGGAACCTAGTTTGACCTATATTAGGGTCCTAGCTCATCAATTGACCTAATTTGGGTTTTTACGTAAAATATCCAGTCAAACATGGTCAAACCTAAAATTCAACTTCACCATTGGATTCCTTAGGTCCAAATTAGGTTTTCACCAAAATTTGGACCTAAGGGGAGGTCATCTTGACCTACTTTGCATTTTAGTACACCCAATCTCATTTTGAAAACCATCACATAAACCCCCCTAGCTTTCTGGCCAATCTTACAATCAGGTCCCTCCGCCATTAATGGGGAGGAATCCTTCTCCGGCAAGGAAGGCAGGGGGGATACTCTCTAATCCCTCATAGATCTCCTCCCAGAATTGGAAGGGAGATTCTCTGAGGAATCTCCTTCCATCTGAGCTCGATGACAACCCCTGATTTGACCCAATCTCTCGTGCGAACGCACGAGAGATTTGGGTATCTAACCACCTTCCATCTCCAGCGAGACGTCGGTGGCAAAAGGCTTGCCCTCCAAGCACCAGAAGCTCGGCCAGCACCTATAAATTAACCTCCAACTCCGGCCGCACCTCCTCAGCTCGACTTGGCTGAGATTCCACCTCAAATTCCTCTTCTTCTCCGGCCAAGGGGTCCAGCGAGCTCCAGCGAGCCCCCCTCCTCTTCCTCATCGCTCTACCACAAAACTAGTGGCAGAGCCATCCTGCTCATCCTCCTCCACGTCGCGCAACACCCGCGCTAGTTGCCCTAGCCCCGTCGTCGCCGTCGTCTTCCTCCACTGGACACTTTCTTCAGCGACAACAGGTACTACCGGCCACCTTCTCTCCCCCTTCATCCCTTTATTTAGGTTAAAATAGTTCTTCTCTATCCCCTCTTTCATTTCCCTCAATTTATTTCATACAACTGCCCCTCGACCGTCCCTGTCCACCGCCACCTTCCTCATCTCCGGCCACCCTCCGGCGAGACGCTCCCGTCGCTCCGCAGCCCCACACGCCTCGCCAACCATCGCATAACCTTCGCATCACCTCACTGAATAACCTCTGCTCGTCCATAGACCCTCTACGCCTCCACAACTACCCCCCGAACACACCCATCCATCCGGCCACAGAGTGACCTAGGCATGCACGCCTAGGCCGCCTCGCGGCCTGCCACCTAGCTCCTCACCTTCGCCATGACACGGCGAAGGTCCCTCGGTGATCTGATTAAGCCGCGAGGCTCTTTTCGTGTCAGACAGATTTCACGCCCCGGCCGCCATTAGCGGTGACTCAAGGAAGCTTCTTGCGTGCTCCAGGCTGCAATGCTTCAGGGCTCCAGGTCCAGCTTGCTCGGGGAGGCATCATGAAGATAGTCGACCCAGCAAGTGACGCCACAGAACCTGCAATTGTGGGAATTGAAGGCACAGTCTGCTGCGGGCGTGCGAGAGAAAGCGGTGGGCATTAGTCCCACATCGGTAAGTCACAAAGCGCATGTATCCTTTATAATGTTTTTCTGATATGAGCCGGTTGCCTCCAGTTACACTTGGGGTGAGGTCCCTCACCTATTCTCACCACCTCATCTGTGAGTTCACCACATGGATCTGGCGACCTGACCCGACACTACCCTGAGCACTCCTCGCACACCACCCTCACATCGGTGCGCCTGGACCCGGGCGCACGATCTGACCCGTTTACCCGGCTCTGGGAGAGCATGCTGAAGAGTGGTTTACAGAGAGAGAGAGACTTGCAGGTGTGGGTAGAGGGATAGGTTTTGCTCTTCTGTGGTGTGTAGGGAAGGCAGATGAGAGCAACGAAGTTGACACTTAGCTGCTAAGGAGAAGAAGCAGAACAAAGGAAGCCATCGTAGAAGAAAGAAGAAATAAAGAAAGGTAGAGGCGAACAAAAAAAGAGAAAAGGAACTGAAGAAGAAAGAAGAAATAGAGAAAGGTAAAGACAAGCAGAAGAAGAAGAAGAGAAACTGAAGGCAAGGGAAACAGAACCGAGGAAGGAAGCAAAGGAAGCAGAGCCAAGAAAGAAGAAGACCTGCAGAGAGAAAGAAACTGTAGAGAAAAGAAGGTGAAAGATAAAGGCAATTGCAGAGAAGAAAGAAGAAGAAAGGAAGAAAATCAGAAGAAGGACAAGGGAAACATCTTTTAAGACGTCTGATCCCATGATCAGACGTCCAAATTCTTTCTTTTTGCCACAATTAATTTTCAAACTCATGCATTTATATATTTTGAATTAAGTTTTGAGTAATTAAGTGTTCAATTACATTCTTGAGATTAGTAGTAAATTCCAATTGCTCCCTGTGTTCGACCTCGGATACTTAGGTTTTCGAGTAATAAACTTTTATTTGTTGACAACGCTTGATCACCTATACTACGACGTAACTAACTATTAAAACATGATCGAGACCGCGTCAACATTTTGGCGCCATTGCCGGGGAGCAACGTGCAATTTATCACTAGTCTCTATATTCTTTTTATCATATTGAACACTAACTTGCCCTACTTTGCTTTGTTGTGATCTTACAGGTATTCCACGAGAAAATCCCTCCCGCAAGTCAACCACTCCAAGGCAGGTAATTTCTTTTCTTCCTTAAACTATCCCCTAAGCTTTGAAAGAGAAAAGGAAGAAAATTAATTTAGGAATCAATTGCCTTCTTTCCATAGTAATCACCATCTTTAAGGCAAACATTTTTGCGAAAATTTTTTAAATCTTCTTGGAGTTGGAGCGATTTTTTTTAGATTCTATCCCACAAATTCATGTGCCTAATAGAAATCACGCTTAATCTCGGCAGACAACACACTTCTTGTTTTTTAGTCCAAAGAGAATATTTGTGAAAAAGAGGATTGGAAATAGAATCAAATTAGGGTTTCTACAGTAGGAACTTGGAGTGCTAGTCACACATGCCTGCATAAAAGGAAATGAACCCTCCCGCATCAGTGTGCTACCCAAGCCCTTGATTGAATAAATCTAAACAAGACAAACCCTTAGAAAAATTGAGCTCTAAGATCACTTGAATCGTAAAATCTTGGACCTAATAAACTGGGAGTCAAATCAGGGTGATCTCTAGGCTCCAAGCCTAGAATCATTCTGCCATCTATAGGACAGGTCAGGTGAAGTTGACCCCTTGGGTCAACCAACCTCCAAATTAGGTCACAATATCAAAACATCTAAAGTTCAAGTGAGAACCCTAAAGCACCTTTGAAATAAAAGTGGTAGACTTAAGAGGTCAAGGTCCCCATTCTGGTCTACCTGGAATCTCAGTGATAAGAGAGGTCAGGTGGGGGAAACCCTGTAACCTGTGGGGCACTCTACTGTGTAGGGGTCTTTGCGGGACTCTCCCTCTCTAGCTGCCCAAGTAATTCTCAGGTGGATGATCTTCTGATCCAAGGGTACCATCCGCCCCGAACCTCCATAGTCATCCAAACATTTTTTTTTGGGTGTCTTGATTGGGTCAAAAATATCTCCAGTCCCTCATCTTTTCTCTTTAGAGCACACACACATTTTCAGTGGGACTCGTTATGCAGATCTAATCGCTTCATAACTTGATTCTACACCTTGATTCAAACTCTGATTCTACATCTTAATTCCACCACCTGATCCAAATATGCAGCCAAACCACTTAGGACTACCATTCAAGAAACCTGAATATCGGAGATCCATGAGAGATAAGATGATTGAGGATGCCCTAAAATTCTATGAAAAAGAAGACAAAACCTCAACACCAGTAGAAAACATTTAGGTTGATGTCCCAACCACCACAACCTTTATCATAACTTGCGCCCAAGTACTATTGGCAGAAACCACAAAAGGATCAACCCGTGACTTGCTCATCACTGGGTACATTGAGATAGAAAAACTGCACAATCTTGAATACCTTCAATGTATGACAAATCCTCAACTTTGGAAGCAACACCAAGATAGTCTTGAAAAATGGGAAGAGATAATGAGATTAGTAAAATAAATTATCGACCAGAAGTACTCGTATATACCACAAATAGAGGATGAACCATCTTGGGACAACATCAAGGATCAATCTGATCTCGGGTTTGAGGCACAAAATGGTTGTGGATTCCCAACCCAGATGGAGTACAATGTGCCTGATATTGAAGAAGGTTAGGAAGCTCCAAATGCAGGAAAATACCATGTTGAGCCCATTCTAGACCATGAATCACCAGGCTTAGAATCCCAAAACTCCTGTAAGAATGAGAATAGAACTGAACCTCTCGAGGGTGTAAATTCCGTCCCTTATTCTGATAAGGTGACCCTCGAAGGTTATTCAGACCTAGATTCTAGTAATTCAACCCACATCCTAAGCCCAGAATCTAGATCTGAAACCTATTTTGAAGATTTCAAGGCCCCATATGAGGAGGATCAATCTTTCAATGAAGAATATGATTTTGAGCCTCTATTTGATGAATATCCCTCGCCAACATCCTCAGAGGAACTAATCAATTTTTCGAAAGTCATGCCAATTTACAATACAGAAACAGAGGAGTTGGACGAGTGGGGTTTCAATTGGGTCTACCCTACTAGCTTAGAACCTGAGCCTCTACCAGATAGGGACACCTTTTTAATCTCAGAATTAACATCTAGGCTAGACCCCAGTCAGGCTGCTGAATCTACAGCATATGATTTACTCTATGGCGGAACTCATGATCCTAAATCTCATTCAGATTTTGATTTTCGCAAACTCTCCGACGATTTCGAATCTGACCATAACATCGAACAAAATCTACTTCCTGATTATAACAAGCCAATTCTCTTTGAAGCCACCTGCTCCACATATACAGAACCAATCAAAACCCATTCTCCACCCCGACCCGCAACCGGACTCAATTTCTATTCCGATTCACCTCTCACTGAGCCATTTGCAGATGATTCAACTCCATATCTATATCGGGTATCGGGTATTGATCAGACCAAAAAACAGGAGCCATCATTCTTTGATCACCCCTGTAGGGTTTCCACACCATACATTGATTATTTTTTGGAACCTTACTCTGACCAGGCTGATTCGACTCTGCCTAAACCTGAGTTTTCACTTCCATATCCATCTGAACCATATTGCATATGGTGGGTTCCGCATCTGTTGATCTACATCTATCAACCCACCAGATTTATTGGGTTTGGGCTACATCATCAGCCTACTGATCTTAACAAGCACCTGGTTGGACCAACCAGGCTCTTAATCAAGGTGCTTGTTTTACAAAATTTCATTGATTTGACCACCCCCTCTCCCCCCATTTTCCGCTCGGCTGAAGGCATCAAATTTAGCGCTCAACGGGAGGCAACCCGTCATTCCAAAAATAGAGACCCGTCTGATTATCCGTCTGTACTTCACATCCATTGCACCTTGAGTTCAGCCTTAGACAGTTGATCCCACCTCTGGTACACATACCAAAGCTTGAAATCATCCGCATCAGTTATTTCTGACCCATTCACCCACCCGATGTATCCTGTTCTAAGTCCCTGACCTCAACACTATTTCACACCCTCCGTTTAAAATGAGGACATTACAAAACTTAGGCATGGGGGGGTGATAAAGTGCATACATACAGAACCAAGAAAAAGTTAGGATTCTCACAAAAAAATTCACATATGTCAAAAACATAAAAAATTGAAAAAGAATAAAAAAATTGGAGGGAGGAAATTTTGTGAGCCACATAATCATAAGAGAGGAGAAAAAGAGCAAAAATGACAAAAAGGAGCACAAAATGAAAAAGAAAAAGAAATAGTCACTAGTAAAAGATTAAGGGATTAATTGAAGTTCTAGACCAGATCAAGAGAAATAAAAGAGAAAAGTGCTAAGGAGACATACAAAGAGATTAGCAGGAACACTGGTCTTAGGCCTCTTGGGCTAGATTCTCTAGCTTAAAAATTCATGTATCCGCTAAAATCTGGATAATCCTCAAGAGGTTGGGGAAAATGCGAAGCTTAAATATTAGGTCTAAGGGTTAGGAAGTATTCAGCCTCGTTAACTGACCTTCGATTTGCAGGATTCGGTAACCTAAGCACCCCAAATTCACACACAGTCTGGTTCAGTGCGCATAAATATCCAAATCACGCAAAAGCGTTTAATGTTCTGAAAAAGTCACCTAGATTAGGATCGGCCGATCAACACAAGTTGATTTGGACGAGTCCCCTTAAAGATGCGTGACAACATATCATCTCCTCGGTGCCTGTCTCTTAGGATATTTAAATATCCTACTGGGGGCATGTAAGCACTCTGCTGGTTCAGATACCATGGGTGGCATTATCATGAAATGTTGATCTCCAGGGTCTAAATTCGGCCACGGAACGCCATCGGCAGGATTATCTCAAAATCTTGAAAGCCAAGGTTCTGGGGGTTGCCATGGGCAGGATTATCTCTTAATCTCGATAGACAGGGACCCTTGAGGATTGATGATGGGGACGAGGAATCCGATATAGACCGTGTTGAGAAGCTAATCCGAAGCTAGAAGTAAAAAGAAAAGAGAGAGAAAGCTCTCCAAACAAATAAATCTTCTGTCTCTCTCTTACAAAAATGCACTGCTAACTGAACCTAGGCTAAAAATGTCTCAAGCACGGGTGCTTTAACCGCGGAGCCTAACAAACCCTAGGATAGTTTCTGCAGGCCTTAAAAACCTTTGCGGAGGACTGAGGCTAAAGCGGGTCAGGTCCAGATTTTGGTTGGTACTTGAGTACCTCTAGGCCTATTGTCGGCATTCTGACCTAATCACAAAGCACTTATCATAACTGATGACAGACACTCAGGGTCTAGAACAGAAGTTAATACCTTGAAATTTTGCTAAGGGACTAGCAAAAGCTAGGCATGGGGGTATGATGAGAGCCTCATCATGAGCCATAACTAGCCCATTTTGACCTAATAAAGAGAATAAAAGCTCCTACATGACTTAGAAGAGGGCTTAATTGGAGGAATAAGTGTTCTAAGAAGAAAACATGAAATAAAGATTAAAACTGTAATTTTACCATTGCTGTACATAAATGGGATTTCTCAGAGAAAAAACATAGGTCAAATGGTCTAAATGAGATAAAAAATGGGTTGATTCAATCAGAAATGGGTTCACATGCAATCCAGCAATTAAATGACATTTGGTAACCCTAAAACAGACCTGCATAATTCAACAAGGTACTGGTCAGGACAAAAATCAAGAAAATCCTCTAAAAATCATGGAAAAATATCCCCTAGGGTTTAGAACATTCAATTTGGCCTTTGGAACCTAGTTTGACCTAGATTAGGGTCCTAGCTCATCAATTGACCTATTTGGATTTTTACGCAAAATATCCAGTCAAATGTGCTCAAACCTAAAATCCAACTTTACCATTGGATTCCTTAGGTCCAAATTAGATTTTTACCAAAATTTGGACCTAAGGGAAGGTCATCTTGACCTACTTTGCATTTTAGTACACCCAATCTCATTTTGGTCCCTATCTTTTGAAAACCATCACATAAACCCCCTAGCTTTCTTTCCAATCTTACAATCAAGTCCCTCCGCCATTAATGGGGAGGAATCCTTCTATGGCGAGGAAGGCAGGGGGGATACTGTTTGATCCCTCAGAGATCTCCTCCCAGAATTGCAAGGGAGATTCTCTGAGGAATCTCCTTCCATCTGAGCCTGATCACAACCCCTGATTTGCACCCAATCTCTCATGCGAATGCATGAGAGATTTGGGTATCTAACCACCTTCCATCTCCGGTGATACGTCGGTGGCAGAAGGCTTGCCCTCCACACACCAGAAGCTCGGCCAGCACTTATAAATTAACCCCCAACTCCGGCCGCACCTCCTCAGCTCGACTTGGCTGGGATTCCACCTCAAATTCCTCTTCTTCTCCGGCCAAGGGGTCCAACGAGCTCCGGCGAGCCCCCCTCCTCTTCCTCGTCACTCTACCACAAAACCAGTGGCAGAGTCATCCTCCTCATCCTCCTTCGCGTCATGCAACACCTGCACGAGCTGCCCTAGCCCCGTCGTCGCCGCCGTCTTCCTCCACTGGACACTTTCTTCTCCGGCGACAGCAGGTACTGCCAGCCGCCTTCTCGCCCCCTTCGTCCCTTTAGTTAGGTTAAAATTGTTCTTCTCTATCCCCTCTTTCATTTCCCTCACTTTATTTCACACAACCGCCCCTCGACCGTCCCTGTCCACCGCCACCTTCCTCATCTCTGGCCACCCTCCGGTGAGACGCTCCTATCGCTCTGCAGCCCCACACGCCTCGCCGACCATCACATAACCTTCGCCTCACCTCACTGAATAACCTCTGCTCATCCATAGACCCTTTACGCCTCCACAACTACCCCCCAAACACACCCATCCGTCCGACCATAGAGCGACCTAGGCACGCATGCCTAGGCCACCCCGCGGCCTGCCACCTAGCTCCTCACCTTTGACATGACATGGTGAAGGTCCCCTGGTGATCTAATTAAGCCACGAGGCTCTTTTCGTGTCAGACAGATTTCACACCCCGGCCGCCATTAGCGGTGACTCGAGGAAGCTTCTTGCATGCTCCAGGCTGCAATGCTTTAGGGCTCCAGGTCCAGCTAACTCAGGGAGGCATCACGAAGACAGTCGACCCAGCAAGTGACGCCACAGAGCCTGCAGTTGTGGGAATTGAAGGCACGGTCTGCTGCGGGCGCGCGAGAGAAAGCGATGGACATTAGTCCCACATCGGTAAGTCACAAAGTGCATGTATCCTTTATAATGTTTTTCTGATATGAGCCGGTTGCCTCCAGTTACACTTGGGGTGAGGTCCATCACCTATTCTCACCGCCTCGTCCGTGAGTTCACCACATGGATCTGGCGACCCGACCCGACACTACCCTGAGCACTCCTCGCGCACCACCCTCACGCTGATGCACCTGGACCCGGGCGCACGATCCGACCCATTTACCCGGCTCTGGGAGAGTGTGCTGAAGAGTGGTTTACAGAGAGAGAGAGACGCGTAGGTGTGGGTAGAGGGATAGGTTTTGCTCTTCTATGGTGTGTAGGGAAGGCAGATGAGAGCAGCAAAGTTGACACTTGCTGTTAAGGAGAAGAAGCAGAACGAAGGAAGCCATCGTAGAAGAAAGAAGAAATAAAGAAAGGCAGAGGCGAAGGAAAAAAGAGAAGAGGAACTGAAGAAGAAAGAAGAAATAGAGAAAGGTAAAGACAAGCAGAAGAAGAAGAGAAATTGAAGGCAAGGGAAACAGAACCGAGGAAGGAAGCAAAGGAAGCAGAGCCAAGAAAGAAGAAGAAGACCCGCAGAGAGAAAGAAACTGCAGAGAAAAGAAGGTGAAAGATAAAGGCAACTGCAGAGAAGAAAGAAGAAAGGAAGAAAATCAGAAGAAGGACAAGGGAAACGTCCAAATTCTTTCTTTTTGCCACAATTAATTTTCAAACTCATGCATTTATATATTTTGAATTAAGTTTTGAGTAATTAAGTGTTCAGTTACATTCTTGGGATTAGTACTAAATTCCAATTTCTCCCTGTGTTCGACCTCGGATACTTAAGTTTTCGAGTAATAAACTTTTATTTGTTGACAATGCTTGATCACCTATACTACGACGTAACTAACTATTAAAACACGATCGAGACCGCGTCAACAACCTGCATCTATTTGTCATGATGCTGACCCTGCTTAGTAATCTGCCTCTGTAAGAGAGCCATTGGATCCAGATTTTTCTCCTCCTCTTCAACCTCATCTTGTGGTGACTAGCCATTGAAGATGGTTTACATTCAAATCTTGGACTATCAAGTCTTCTCCTAGGATTCTCTCTAAAGGTGGTAGCAAATCTGGATGTAGAGATCTTCTACCGTGCATGCACCAGAATAATGTCTGTAGATGAGAGAGAGAAGACAGATGCAAAATACCCATCCTTACAGTTCAAGCAATCAAGCTAGCCCTTAGTGTGTAAATCCTAAATAGAACTAATTTTGACTCCCCAAAACACAACTAGGTTAGATCAACCCTTGAATTACTTGGCTGGCCAGAACTGTGGGACCCCTTAGGACACCCCACATGGCGGGACGCCACTAAGTGTTAATACGGTTACCACACTGACCTTTCTTGTCACCATTGGGTCCAAGTAGACAAGGCCTTGAGCTTAGCCCAATTTAATTTCAAGTCACCAAGAAAATTAATCCTACCTAAGGCACGTCTACTCAATTTTAGGCTTAGGCTTGAGGTGCTTTTGGAATGTGATGGGCGTTAGGGGGTTGTTGCCCTTAAAATTGATTTCAGAAGTATGAAGTGCACAAGCAAAGGGTTCAGAAGCAATTTTTATAATGAAGTGAATTGTAAGGTTCAATTGCTTGTATTAGTGAGTTTTAGGGTTCACTTGAGTAAATATCTTCAAGCAATGGTTCTAATGAGGCACACGAGGTTTTGCAAGTCGCAATTGTTTGATAGATTTCCTTTAAGTATGGAAATGCTAGTGTGCTCTACCTTAGTGTGGAACCCTAAGTGCAGATAGTGCTAAATGATCGGGTTTAAGTCCAAAGGAAGTAAGGTAGTGCGACTCAATCAATGCAATCAATTGATCCTATTGCACCACCAACTAAGCACTCAGAAAATATTTTTTCAAGAATTTTAATACATGTTTTTTATTTTTTTAGATTTAAAGTGTACTGGGATTTTTGTAGCCTATTTTGACCCCCATTTAGCGATTGAATATTTTTTCAAAATTTTTTGATATTCTTTATTATCGCAGGAATCCAACGCAACAAATTTTAGATAAATCAAAGTTGTATAAAAATTCTTATGATTTTTTTAAGTTAAAAAAATTAGAAGCAATAATAGATTTGATGTCAGTTCAATTTGTGAATTTTTAAAATTTTTATATAATCTGAATGGTGTGAAATTTGAATATGTTGTTCCTAACTTTAAAACCTACATCTAAGAAAAATTTTAGAATTTTTAAACGTGTAAATTTCTGGCAATTGAATTTTTAATATGAGAGTTTGTTTCAACTCAAAAATATAGGAGGTGATTATGTTGATTCCCACCAACAAGAGCTTTTTTTTTTCAAAAAGAACTCTAACCTAATCTAAGATATGAGTACTTACCTGAGATTTGAACCCTTTTTTTTTTCTGTTGTTGCACGTTTCCTCTTGTAATTCTGTGATTCTTGCACACACACAATAAAAAAGAATAGTAAGTTAGAATCTCAAATAAGCACTAAAAAGAAAAGCTTCAAAAATTTCCGTTGCCTCCCCGGTAACAACTCCAACTTGTTTGTCGCGAAACCCGTTAAAAGATTTTGTGTTGTAGTTGCGAATCATGTCGTAACAAAAAAATTTATAAATATTTCGGTAAGTACCGAGTCGTTCGCAAGGAGGCAAAACACAATTTTCAAAGCCGTTCATACTAACTAATCTATCCTATTGCAACAAAGAAACAGAGATCAGATATTCAGAAAATCATATTTTTATTGCTAATGGTAAAATGTTCTCAAACTAGGAATTAAAACAACTATGCTAGAGAATAAAGAGAGAGAAAAGTAGATGGACGGCATCGCTTGTGGGATGTTTGCGCAAAGTACGGCAGCACTTTAGATCCATAGCATCGGGGGGAATATCGGAGAGATGTTGTAGAGAGAGAAAGGCTGGAGATGTGTCTGGTGGAAGTTGCCTCTCAACTGGGGGCCCTGGGGCTCTTTTTATAGCTTCAATGAGAGGCAAAGTAGGTATTTAGGCCTCCCAACTCGTGCAACAACCTAGGTGAGATCAATTTTGTTGATCCGGAGATCAACGGACCAAATTGCACCTCAAAATAACCTTCCACGTGCCTTTAACGCATGGAATGCACTAGATGGCTACACGTAGCGCACGCTCAGTCTCTAGATCTGGTGCCTCGCGCTTCTCGAGTGCTTCCTCTCTTTCACATGCGCGCTTTCATTTTCGGTCGTTCGATCTCACAATCGGACGGCTTAAACTCATCGTGCTACTGCCTCTGTCCCCACGTACAACGGGGTGTTTGTTTGCATGTCCAACTGAGCATCTGCTCCACCACCTCATCCAATGTGCCTCTGAACACCACGCGCCCGCCTCCATGCCCTTCGATCTCCATCGCACGGTCTAATTTCATGCGAGCGCAATGCTTCCTTGATTTCACGCTGGGAACGATTTGAACGCGTGCCTCTCTCTTGCGTGAGAGTGCACGTACCACTGTGCTATATCACCTTTTAAGACATGTTTAGAATTTACATGAGGCCATTCTCAGCCATTGGATGAAGATCCAACGACTGAGATGTTCTCTTAGTTGATGAAGGTGCGATGGGGGGGGCGACGTGGCCTCTTCGTGGTTATTGGATGACAATCCAACGACCCATGTTTTTCCTTCAGTGATTGTGGGCGTGGCAGTGGATCGTTGGGATGGTGCCAAGTGGCACCATCCTGACCGTTCATCTTCCTACCTTTATAATTGGTGCTATAGGGATCCGATTGAGTTGATCTTTATGTCGTTAGACTACAATCGTTGATCTGGTTCCATCCGTGAGGTCAGATTTGACATATGAGGTTTGGATCTCTACTATCATGCTCCTTAGCCTCTGATCTTCTACGGGTTGAATGTGGTGCTACAAAAATCTGATCAGGATGATTCTGGAAGCATTGGACTCATGTCATCATCCTGATTAGATCCGTATGGTCTAATCTATCATATGTAGCCCCGAATCATCTACAATTAACATCATCTCTCTTTTAGAGCAAAAAATAATATTTTTATCTATAAAGCTAGCAAATTATCTATAATGCAAATTATGAAGCTAAAGCATGCATTGTCTCTAGGTTAAGCTAAAATCTAGCTTAATTCAAGTAGATTTGATCCTATGATTACTGTGCAATCAGTGCTATCATCGAAACTCGAAGACCGTCCATTAGGAGGAAAAAGTTGGGGGGAAAGGTAAACACAAGGACCTGTGTGAAAATATGGAAGGACCTAAATGAATGAAAGGGACTCAATTGAAGTGGAAGTTAAGGACTGAAATGTAAATAATGGATTTAATGGCCTATTTTAATTTATTTATTTTTCAACTTTTATGTATAATAATAAATTATGTAAATAACATGTTTATGCCATGAAATTACATTTTTTCCTATTTTAGCTATATTTATTTAAGTGATTACATTATTAA
The DNA here is from genome assembly GCA_037157565.1 of Thalassia testudinum. Classification (NCBI taxonomy): domain Eukaryota; kingdom Viridiplantae; phylum Streptophyta; class Magnoliopsida; order Alismatales; family Hydrocharitaceae; genus Thalassia; species Thalassia testudinum. The sequence continues at coordinate 40,629,588 of JAZHRO010000015.1, read as the reverse complement.
GTTAATTTAAAGCAAAAGTCTTAATTTATAAATATAAGGCTTAATAGTTTCAAAAAAAAATATAAATATAAAGCTTAATATATAGCTATATGGTCTTATTTGAGTCCTTTTAATTAATTAAACTTAAGTTAACAATAATTAAACCTTAAATTAGTTATTTTAACTTATTTTCAAGGTCCTAGCTATTTTAGTTTAATTGTTTAATTAACCCTGTATTAATAATATTCATTATTAATTAACTACATAAACTAGCTAATTAGGGTAAATTAGGATCTATGATGAGTTTCTCATCATACTATCATGCCAAAGTTTTGCTAGTCCCTAGCAAAAGTAACAATGAATATAATGAATTAAGCACTACGGAGATTAAATAGAATATAATTAATTCTTAAATGAAGGAATGATTAGTGACGTGCGCTTGTGCGTGTGTATTAAGAAGTGTCGTTATAGTTGCACTTGCAATGTCGATTTTAAAGTAAATAAACGGAGGTGAGTCCGAGTGTCGGTCTCAAGGAGGTGTGAAAATCAGATTTTGCTTATCACTTGTCACAGAAAGCACGGAGTTTTGCTTGCGAAAGGTGCGGTTTGAAATGCAAGAGAGAGATAGAGAGAGAGATTAGGGTTAGAGTTGTTTCTTGCTTGATCATGCAACTTAAACATGAATTAAAATAAACAACTGAACGGAAAGTACTTCATTAATCATGCAGTTTTAGTTCATAGCTTACAACATTAAATACATGCTCAAACAAAAGTAAAGGAAAGCTTAAAAGAAAGGAAGAGAGAGAGAGAGGGGGGAGAGTGGCGAGGCAGCCACGACGGTGGAGAAGGCTCCGTCGGTGGCTCGTCGTCTCCGACAATTACAAGAGGGCCTAAAGCTAGCTAAGAGAGGGGTAGAGTAGTTGCAAGGGAAGTGAATGCCTTGAATGAGTGGTTGGAGGGGGTTTAAATAGGGTTAAGGGCTTTCTAAAAGAAGAAGGGGCTTTAGCGACGTCCGGGACGTCGCTAAAACCATTCCAAAAGCGTCGATGAAGCCCTTTAGCCCATCGGTCAACCGCCCGCGCCGTTCTTCTTCGCGCTCGATCCACGGCTGCTGCATGAGAGCCATCCAATCGAAGATCGGACGGCTGAGATCTTCCCTTAGATGCACTCGGATCGCGCCTCGAGCATTGTCGCCCGACGTGTGCGCACGCGTGAGCGCTTGTGATCTGAGGGCACGCCGCATGTCGCGATCTCGGCCGCCCGCTGCTGATCGGGCAACCCAATTTCGCCGCGCGCTTCCTTCATCTTCAATTTTACGCACCGCGTGGCTTGAACCCACGTCGCATGCGTGCGGGCGTGCGCGCTAACCTTTTTACCACGCTCGCACTTTGTCGCAACGACTGCGGGCGGGCACGCGATTCTTGGCAGTCTGATCGAAGATCGATGACCGAGATTTGATCTCAGCTGAAGGAAGAGCGGCATGCGGTGGAGCAGGGGTGACGTGGCGCAACGAGGGTCGTTGATGACCAGATCAACGGTCAGAACCTCTTAGGCCCATTGTAGGAGCTTCGGATGTCGAATTTGGCCGATCTTGAGTCCTTTGGACTCCATTTGTCATTCTGAATTCATCCGTGCAGTCCGATTGCTCATCTGAGGCCTACTTTGACAAGTGTTTACACAAATGGCCATTAATACAGTTTTATAAGCAATCTTGGTACATGATGCATGCAATGCTCCCATTCTACTTATGTTGTGCCTTTTATTCTTAAGATGGGCCCTATTTAACAGAATTATCACTCCCATGTGCAGTGTTATCATATCCCCATGCTTACTCCTTGCTAGTCCCTAGCAAGGTTTATTCTAGCCTTTATTTTCTTTCAGAATTTGAAAAGTAATTGCTTAGATACTTCGTCACTTGTCAATAGGAGGAAATATACCAAGATCGTAATCTACAAAGACTAAGCAGCGCCCGGGTGTCTGCCAAAATACGAATAGCCTGAATCCTTGCTTTAATGTATATAACTATAAATATGTATATGCATATATATATATATATATATATATATATTTTAGAATTTCTTCGGAATTCAGTGTGGGTTGGTAACTTTTTACGGCTACCCAACCCACCCAAAACTCGGTCAAAACCCTAAGTGCTAAGCATCTTGGTGTGAAGATTGTGATAGACACACTTAACGGTAATTTAGACAGACTTCGGGTTTCTACACCCCTAGGTGACCGGAAGAGGAAATATAGTTTCCTAAAGGTGTATTTGTTTGATTGGTAGCTTTCTCCCAACGTTTGTTTTAATTGAGGTCAACACAAGGATTTTTCCAGTGTATATCTCCCCGGCTTGTACTACTTCCCTGCTTCTTCCTTAAGTGTTTTGGTTCTTTTTGTGCAATTATTGAGTTAGGCTCTGGACAACCGACCAATGGGTTGTTACCCACGATCACTTGCCAGCCATACTCATGCGGTGAAGTGTGGTTTATTTTCTTTTCTTCTCCCTTTTTTTTTTCGTAGGTGGTTTCCCTGATCTCAAATGTACCTGGAGGCAATGAAGAAGAAATGGTCTCGTGGCTGGGTTGTGGACAACCTGCCAATGGGCTGTTACCCACAACTTGCCAGCCATACCACCCTAGAGAGTTCATTAGCTACCCAATTTCTATCAAAATCTCTGAGAAGTGAGTCTGTGCAAAAATGTGTACAGATGCTTAGACTCAAAGTTTTTCTGAGTTAGAGGGTGAGTTAATAAGTTATATACTTATCACCTTATTTAGTAGGTGGATTAGAATAGCTTAAGGTTGCAAGGATTCGAAGCTAAATCCATATTTAATGGACACTAGGGCTGATTAAGCCTGAAGGCCTGAAAAGTCTAAGTGTTTAAGTTCTTTTTGTATTATTTCCTACTATTGACAAATTTCTAATGCCTAAGTTTTCTTCCTAAATTCAATTTTTTATTTTATTTTATTTTATTTTATTAAATGAGCTCAAGATTATGCAATTTACCACCTCCCATGCTTAAGTTGGACAATGTTCTCATTGGCAAGTACATGGATGCATAAGGGTTCAAAAAGATAGTACCTGAGTGATGTAAAATACCGGATCAGTCTGAATCCTCTTGGTTGCCTCCCAGGAAGCGCTGAGTTTAGCGCCTCCAGTTGGGCGGTGCTCCGTGTCATCCCTCAACGAAAGTGACACTCTCCTTTAGGGGAACTTGGGCCAGGAAGTGCTTCAATCTTTGACCATTAACGGTAAAAGTGTGCCCAGTGTTAGGATCAGTGATTTCAACTGCCCCATTAGAGTAAGGCTTAACCACTTGAAATGGTCCTATCCATTTGGACCTGAGTTTCCCTAGGAAGAGTTTTAGGCGGGCGTCAAACAGCCAGATTTATTGGTTAGGCTCAAAGGTTTTTCTATGAATGAGTCGGTTGTGGACGGCTTTCATTTTCTCCTTATACAGTCGACTATTGTCAAAGGCGTCCCGATGAATTTCTTCAAGCTCAGATAATTGGAGCATCCTCTGCGCACCGGCTAACTGGGAATCCATGTTACATTGCTTGACAGCCCAGTAAGCCCGGTGTTCCAATTCGACAAGAAGATGGTAGGCTTTGCCAAAGACTAGGAGATAAGGAGACATGCCTATCGGGGTCTTGAAAGTGGTCCTGTATGCCCACAGGGCATCATCAAGATGTGTGGACCAGTCTTTCCTGTCAGGTCTCACAGTCTTCTGTAAAATGTTCTTGATTTGTCTATTTGAGACCTTAGTCTGCCCGTTTGTTTGCGGATGATACGGGGTAGCAATGCGGTGGTTCACCCCGTATTTTCTAAGTAGGGTACGAAATTGGGAATGGATAAAATGGCTTCCACCATCACTGATCATGGACTTGGGTATTCCAAATCGGGAAAAAATGTTCTTCTTAACAAAGTCCATGATAGTCCTATGATCGCATCGAGGGTGGCGACGACTTCAATCCATTTGGAAACATAGTCTACCGAGACCAGGATGTACTCGAAGCCGTTGGATGGTGGAAAGGGGCCCATAAAATCGATACCCCAGACGTCGAAGATTTCGACAATCAAAATGGGCTGGAGGGGCATCATATCTTTCTTGGTCATGGTCCCCAGCGTTTGGCAGCATGAGCAAGTCTTGGCAAAGTTGTGTGCATCCTTAAATAGGGACAACCAGTAAAATCTAGACTGCAAAACTTTTGCAGCTGTTTTCTTTCCAGAGAAGTGGCCACCACAAGCCTGGTCATGACAGAAGGAAAGCACACTCTGAACTTCATCTTTGGGGATACACCTCCTAATGATCTGGTCAGCACAGAGGCGAAACAGCATGGGATCATCGCAGAAATAGTGCTTGGCCTCAGCCAAGAACCTGTCCCGTTGCTATCTGGACTAGCTGTGCGGGGTTTGTCCTACAACCAGGTAGTTGACGTAGTCAACATACCATGGCATTCTCTTGTCTTGCACAGCCAGGATGTGTTCATCAGGGAAGGCGTCAGGTAGAGGTAGGGAGGGTCCAATGTGGTTTCGATGGAGTCTAGACAAGTGGTCAACCACCACATTCTTTGATCCAGCCTTGTCTCGGATTTTCAGGTCAAATTCCTGCAAAAGAAGGATCCATATGATGAGCCTGGGCTTTGCGTCCTTCTTGGCCAACAGGTGCCGGATAGCCGAATGGTCAATGTAAATCGTCACGTGGGATCCCAACAAGTATGATCGGAACTTTTCAAGTCCAAAGACTACAGCGAGCAGCTCTTTCTCTGTGACCATATAATTTCGTTGGGCCTCGTCTAATGTTTTGCTCGCGTAGTAGATCACCACGGGCTTCTTATCTTGCTTTTGTCCCAGGACAACGCCTATGGCAAAATCTGATGCATCACACATAATTTCAAAGTCCTAGGACCAGTTTGGGGGTTGAAGTACAGGTGCGGTGGAGACTAAGTCCCGGAGGGTGTGATAAGCCTGGATGCAATCAGAAGACATGTGAATATGACATCGTTGGCTAGAAGGTAGGTCAAGGGTTTGGAAAGCTTCGAAAAGTCTTTAATGAACCTTCGGTAGAAGCCAACATGTCCTAGGAATGAGCGAATCTGTCGGACCGAGCTAGGTGGAGGAAGTTTGGAAATCAAATCAACCTTAGCCTGATCTACCTCGATGCCCCTATGCGATATGATGTGACTGAGGATAATTCCTTCTTGAACCATAAAATGGCTCTTTTCCCAACTTAGCACCAGATTAACCTTGATACATATTTTCAGGATTTTCTCCAAGTTTCTCAGACAATGGTCGAATGAATTCCCGAATACAGAGAAATCATCCATTAAGGCCTCTAAGTATTCACCCACCATTTCTGAAAAAAAGGCTAGCATGCAACGCTGGAAGGTCGCAGGTGCATTGCATAACTCGAACGGCATTCAATGGAATGCAAATGTGCCATATGGGAAAGTGAATGTGGTCTTTTCTTGATCCTCCGAAGCAATTGCGACTTGGTTATATCCTGAATATCCATCCAGGAAGCAAAAATACTTCTGCCTTGCCAATCTTTCAAGGATTTGGTCAATGAATGGCAAGGGAAAATGATCCTTCTTAGTGGCTTCATTGAGCTTCCTATAATCAATACACCCCTGCCATGCGGTGGTGGTGTGGGTGGGGATGGATTCACCATGATCATTGGTGACAACGGTGAGCCCAGCTTTCTTTCGAACCACTTGAGTGGGGCTCACCCAGGGGCTATCGGAGATAGGATAGATGATGTCGGCATTAAGCCATTTGATAATTTCTTTCTTAATGACCTCTCACATGTTTGGGTTTAAACGTCTCTACATCTGGCGAGAGGGTCGTGCCCCATCTTCCAGGTAAATCTTATGGGTGCAATAGGTGGGGCTAATTCCTCTTAAGTCAGAAATGGTCCAACCAATGGTAGCCCGATGTTCTGAAAGGGTCGCACTCAATCTGAGTTCCTGATCCTTGGTTAGATGAGAATTAATAATCACTGGGAAGGTCTGGTCAGGTCCCAAGAAGACATACTGGAGATTCTCGGGCAATGGCTTTAGTTCAGGTGCGGGTGGAACCATAGTCGATGGGAAGGGAAATGGCGGGAGTTGATCAACATCGATCTCCTCAAATGGTGTTGTGTGATGGTACTCAGCCTTACAGAGGTCCACGGGTAGTGACGGGTCAGAATAGTCATTACAGGTTTGGTGGTCTGATACAGAACTGAGGGTGAGGCATTCCTCGATCAGAGTTTCCATGGGATCATGTTCCTCAACGCAATCGCAATCAAAAGACTTTGTCGCCCGGAAGATATCCAATTGCATTTTCCTGTCCCCGAAGGCGATTTCCATACATCCCGTGTCACAATCAATGTTTGCCTTAGCCGTAACTAAGAAAGGTCTGCCTAAGATTATGGGTGCATTCTATAATTTTTCAGGGACTTACATGTCGAGCACCAAAAAGTCGACCAGGAAATAGAAGTCCTTGACCCATACAATCACGTCCTCGACAACCTCCTTCGGGGTTTTCACTGATCTATCAGCCAGCTGGATGGTGACAGGGGTTGGTGTCAACTCTCTGAAACCAAATTGGTGGTACAGGTTTGTTGGAATTAGATTGATAGAAGCACCTAAGTCCAGGAGCGCTCTATCAAATTCATGTCCCCGATATTGCAAGAAATTAGGGGTGCTCCTATGTCAGTTCGCTTGAGTGGAAGGTTGCTTGATATTACGAAACTTGCCTGTTCAGAGAGCACAACCTTCCTAGGTGCTTGAGGTCTCGGCTTACGCTTGGGTGTACAGGCATCCTTTAAAAACTTGGCGTAAGCAGGGATGTGTTTGACAGCTTCGAGGAGCAGAATATTAATCTGTACTTGCTTAAAGATTTCCAACAGCTCCTCAGTTTCCACAACATTCTTCTTTTTCTTGATTGTTTCCAAGGCCTCAGGGTAGGGTATCTGAATGTGAATTGGTTCTATTTCTGGGTCCTTGGTTGGTGCCTCTTCTGAGTCAGGTATTTCAGCAGGTGAAGTCTTGGGGAGAGTCGGCCATTTGGGATCCTGGGTTTTGGTGCCGCTTCTCAAGGTCACCGCATTTTAAAAGGCATTGGGACCCTGGGTTGATCCTTGAGAAGATGAGGATAAAGAAGCACCAAACCCAGGGGGTGTTTGCGGGCTGGCTGGACCATGTGAACCTGCCTGGGGTTGCCTTGGAACCCTTGCGAATTGGGCCTCTATTAATTATGTTTCACGGGTTCGATTGTGGCTGGGAAGGTAGGGATCCTTGTTTCTTATAGTCCAAGAGTTGGCTTAACTGCCCCTTTACCAAGGCCATTTCCTCCTAATGTTTCTGGTTCATGTTAGCCATCATCTTTATTAGGGTGTCCATTTGATTTTGTAGGGGAGGGACCACCCTATTCTGATTATATTGGAGTCGAACTGGTGGTCCTTGCTGATAGGGGGCAAATGTGGCTGCTGGTTTAGCCTGGGCTAATTTTGGAATTGCAATGGTTTTTGGTTTGTCCAACCAAAGTTGGGGTGGTTACGCCAGCAAGTGTTGTAAGTGTTGGAGAAAGGGTCCGATTTCGCATAACCTTGGACAGCTTGCACATCTTCAAGGATAGTCGATGTCAATGGAGAGGGAAGGGAGTAATCAAGGGTTGAGGGAGCAAAGGTCCCTCCCTGGAACGTGGTCAGGGGTTTTTCCAGGTTCAGTTGGGTTAAGGGCAGGACCAGGTCAACATTATGCGCTCCCTTTGCTAGGGAGAAAGTCTATAAGGGGTTCCTGGTCTGGTTCAGTAGCTCATCAATCTTTTTGTCCACCAATTCCACTCGATCCAGTTTCTTGGCAATGATGTCCATGTCAACCATTCTAGAATTTGCTTGTACCTCATAAATCCCACCACGGGGTTGACTGGACCTGTTAAACTGGGTCATGGAGGCATTGTTGAGCGAATTCTCGCTCATAGACTCAAAGAGCTCAAACGCGCTCTCCTCATCCCTGTTTAGGAAGTTCCCCCCCATGAGGCATCGACGAAGTTCCGTAGGTTGCTGTCCAGACCGTGGTAGAAAATCTGGGCCAATTGCCACCTTGGTACTTCATGGTGTAGGCATTTCCTCAAGAGTTCATTAAATCTTTCCCACGCCTCATGAAATTGTTCCCCACCCTGGAGTGTAAAGGTAGTAATAGCTCTTCTGAGGGCATTGGTCTTTCCTATGGGGAAGAATTTCTTTAAAAATGCATGCCTCAGTTCTTCCCAGGTGGTGATGGGTCTATCTAGGATTCTAAGCCAATGAGAAGCCTTGTCTCCTAATGAGAAGGGAAACATCTTGATTAGAACAATGTCGAGGCTAATGTTCCTAGGTTTCACAGTTCGTGCTATGCGGTCGAGATCCTCTAGATGCTGGAAGGGGTCCTCATTTGAGCTTCCATGAAAGTGGTTCTGGATCAGACTTAAGACATTCGATTTCAGCTCAAAATCATCTCCCCCTTCGGGGATCCTAAGGTGTGGCTCGACTCTAATAGCGGAGGGATTATAGAAATCGTGGAGGGGCCTCGGTTGATCCTGAAATGGTGGTATATCGAGTGGTGGTTGCTCTTGTACGCCTTGGAAAGGTGGTGGTGGTTGTTCTTGTGGGTTCTGTAACTGTTGTATGGCCTACATGATGGTGTGGATTTGTTGTTGTTGAAGCCGGTGGTTTGCATTAATTTGGGCTTGGATGATGGCCATTGCGTCTGGTAGGGGTTGATCCTCAGCCTCATCTACCCTAGGTTCAGCCATGTTTCTAACAGAATTATGTTACCTAGATTCCTGCCCCAAAACACACAACTCGGGATGCAGTGAGCGTCTCCCATGCATACACTGGAGAAGAATAGGAGGGGATGCGTAGGGCGACAGATGCGAGAAATATGTTTCAATCAAGCACACAAGCCTAGTCCTTATAGTGTATTCCTTAGGAGACCTAGAAATCTCACAAAGGGTGATTAAGTCCGTAAGCACTGGACTCCCCTTCCCAAGGCTAATCTGGCCAGGCTGATTACGAGGGATTGCAGAGAAGGTTCTTCCTTTGGCTTGCGCCTCTGGTTCCGTAGACCCCACAACCGCGGTCATTTGACACTGCCCCGCAGCCTAGTCACCAGATTCTACCAAGGGAATGAAAGCCAAGTGCCCAGTGAACAAAACCTCACCTTTCGAGACTTAACTCAATCCTGCCTAGGGCACGTCTACTCAGTTTTAAAGGGCTATGGTAGTGCTTGTGCTGGGGTTATGTGATGAGGCATCGATTGGGGTGATGCCTCTTAATTTTCCACTTCCAAGGTGTGTGTTTCTATCAAAACATGATTTTCAAGCAAGGATTTTTATGATGTGGTGTCTTTTAGTGTTTCATCCTTATTTTAGTGCTTTTTAGGGTTGACGTGTCTTAGTGTTTTCAGACAAGTTTCAGTGGGCACGTCAAGTTCTGCACACAATTCGGTGAAAGCAGATTTCCTTTTATTCTGTAGAGGCTCTAAAACCCTAATGTACTCATCCTAATGATCATGCAGCTTCTATTAGATGAGTCAGTTTTTAGGGTTGAGTGGTGCAACCCAGGTCAACTCACAGTGGCTTCGCAAATACCACTAAAAAAAAAAGAAAAGAACACTCCAAGAATTTATTCAGAATGTTAGAGTGTACATTTTTTTTGTGGGGTGATGTGTTAAGGATGTGGGTCAAGCAATCATACACCACGCCAATTTTTTTCAATTTTTACAATTTTTTTAGTTTTTTCACGCAAGCAAACAATCATGAGTGAAGAATTACTCACTATCAGTCCTTGTTGCGCCTACTCCCTTGTTACTGTCGTGGGGTGCATCGCTTCGCCGTCCAAGCGCCGAATTCCTACAACCATCAAGTAAAAAGGAAACAAGGCATTAGATGATGTGAGAATGGATGTGGAATGGAGGTGACAAAACAAGCCAAAAACTGACGTGCGCTTGTGCGTGTGTGTTAAGAAGTGTCGTTATAGTCGCACTTGCAACGCCGATTTTAAAGTAAATAAACAGAGGTGAGTCCAAGTGTCGATCTTAGGGAGGCGTGAAAATCGAATTTTGCTTATCACTTGTTGTCACCGAAAGCCTGGAGTTTTGCTTGCGAAAGGTGCAGTTTAAAATGCGAGAGAGAGATAGAGAGAGAGAGATTAGGGTTAGAGTTGTTTCTTGCTTGATCATGCAACTTAAACAGGAATTAAAATAAACAACTGAATGGAAAGTACTTCATTAATCATGAAGCTTTAGTTCATAGCTTACAACATTAAATACATACTCAAACAAAAGTAAAGGAAAGCTTGAAAGAAAGAAAGAGAGAGAGAGGGGGGGAGAGTGGCGAGGCAGCCACGGAGGTGGAGGAGGCTCCGTCGGTGGCTCGTCGTCTCCGGCGATTACAAGAGTGCCTAAAGCTAGCTAAGAGACGGGTAGAGTAGTTGCAAGGGAAGTGAATGCCTTGAATGAGTGGTTGGAGGGGGTTTAAATAGGGTTAAGGTCTTTCTAAAAGAAAAAGGAGCTTTAGCGACGTCCGGGATGTCGCTAAAACCATTCCAAAAGCGTCGGTGAAGCCCTCCAACCCACCGGTCAACCGCCCGCGCTATTCTTCTTCGCGCTCGATCCACGACCATTGCGTGAGAGCTGTCCGATCAAAGATCAGACGGCTGAGATCTTCCCTTGGATGCGCTCGGATCGCGCCTCGGGCGCGCACGTGTGCAAGCGTCGTCGCCCGGCATGCGTGTCCGCTGAGCGCTCGCGATTTGAGGGCACGCCACGTGGCGCGATCTCGGTCGCCCGCTGCTGATCGGGCAGCCCAATTTCACCACGTGCTTCCTTCGTCTTCAATTTTACACACCGCGCGGCTCGAACCCGCGTCGCATGCGGCAGGCGTGCACGCTAGCCGTTGTGCCACTCCTGCGCTTTGTCGCGGGGACTACGGGCGGGCATGCGGTTCTCGGTCGTCCGACCGAAGATCGACGGTCGAGATTTGATCTCAGCTGAAGGAAGAGTGGCGTGCGGTGGAGCAGGGGTGACGTGGTGCAACAAGGGCCGTTGATCACCAAATCAACGGTCCAAACTTCTTGGGCCCATTGTAGGAGCTCCGGATGTTGGATTTGGCCGATCTTAAGTCCGTTGGACTCCGTTCGTCATTCTGAATCCATCCATGCGATTCGATTGCTCATCTGAGGCCTGCTTTGACAAGTTCTTACACAAATGGCCATTAATACAGTTTTATAAGCAATCTTGGTACATGATGCATGCAATGCTCCCATTCTACTTAAGTTGTGCCTTTTATTCTTAAGATGGGCCCTATTTAACAGAATTATCACCCCCATGTGCAGTGTTATCAATTAGGTTATAAGGTTTTAGGAATTTTATCTTTTTATGTCTTTATACTTTTATAAATAAGTATCCATAAATAAAATAGAACATTTGACGAGAATCCTTTTATGATGGACTCAAAATCGTAAATATCCTTGAAAATAGATACTTGTGAAAAACAAACTCTTAATGGGAACCCAAATTCGAATTAGAACATCTGATACTCATTTTATTCTTTGCACACCATGATGTGAACACATTTATTTAGAGAAAAATGCCTATTTTTACTTGTTCCTAAGTTAGTTAGATGTACAGAGAATTATAAATATTGCATAATAGATCATCATGCATTTAGAGTGCATTATATAATTTTTATATTAATTTCCCCAATTTAATGTCTATGGAATAGGGTAGCATAAATTAGAGTCTCGGATAACGGATCCATCCATATGGATGGACTCAGAGCGATGATCGCAGTCTAACAACGCGAGAATTGTCCTGATCAAAGCTCCATAGTGACATCTATGAAGACAAGAAGATGGACGGTTAGGATGGCGCCACGTGCTGCCATCCCAATAGCCTACTGCTGCCTTTCACCCATTGAACGCTTTCCATGTTCTTTATGGGCCATTGAATCGTCATCCAACGACCACAAAAATGCCACGTCGTCGCATCCCTCTCTTCTTAAAGGCCTCCTTTAATCACAATTGTTGGATCTTCATCCAATGGCAGTGAGCACGTGGGCATCAATTCAAGATCATTCGTAGGCATAGCGCAATGGTCAAGCACCCTACGTAGTCAAGCAACGCCCGTTCGAACCACGTTAAGCGGACTTAATCTGCTGAGGAGAGGTGCAACTAAAATTGGATCGTTGGATCACAATCAGGCAGCGTTGGAGCTTCCACGTGGCGCAACGGATGGAGAGCACAGGCAACATGCGATCTGACGTGCTTCTTCAAGCCAGCTTAGCGTGCCATGGTATGATCAGACCCGCTCAGTTGTGATTAGATGACAGAGATGGGTTCCTCACCGTGAGTGTACAACACCTCAGCATGCATAAAGCATGCTATCATGACCAATCTTGATCGAGGGGGTAGAGAAGACGAGGGGGGAGAGTGTGTGTGTGTGGTCAAAACTAGTTTCTAAGGTCCTATACCTATGCTAAAGAAAGGAGAAGAAGATGACCTATCCTACTAGATGAGGGGAGGAGGATTCGTCCCAGCTTGCCTTGTTGGACACGAAGGAGATGAATTCTCCGGTGGTAGAGGAAGCTCCTACTAATGTGTGAGAGGAGCGAACGAACTTGAGGAAGATAGTAGACCTATCAATTTGACCATTGGGAGGCCCAAAGAAGCTGTGCGAGAAGCTTGCCAGAGCTTAAGTCGGAGACGGCTGGAGAAGGAGAAGATGGTTTTTGGCTTAGAGCCTGGTTAGCAACGAGGAGTTTATATAGAGGATGTTGCGACCTTGAATTTCTCAAATTTCATAAGATTCCTCTCAAATTTGGAAACTAAAGAATCCCAACAAATCTTGAGTTCACCTTGGCATTCCCCCTTGAGTTAGGACTTGAGATCTATTTCAAATGGAAGAGGATTTCTTGGCAAGCAATCCCTCTAAATTTGGAGGAATTTGATTGAGGAATCGAAGAGATCTCGCCGGTCAAAGTTGGGTTTAACTCAGTTTAGGAGTTGTAGGCAGGAGGAGGTTTTTTGTGAAGAAGATAATGAAGTTAAAGACCTATTGGTAAGGAAAGTTGAAACCTAGGGGTTTAGATTTAAAAATAGAGATTTTAAGGGTAGAAATGCAACTAGGTCAAGATGGACTCTGATTGGGCCCAAATTTTGGTGTTAACATAATTTAGACCCAAGAAAGATAATGGTGAAATTGGATTTGAGTTTTGACCACTTTTAACTGGGTAAATTGTATTGGAGCCCAAATCTAGGTAAATTCCCATCTAAATCTTTGTTCTTGGCCAAAATGAGTTCAGATGGTCAAAGTGAAGGTACCAACTCTCTTAGAATATTTTTCAATGACTTTTAGAAGGTTTAGATTGAATTTATCTCGATCATAACCCTTCAATTCAAGTGTGATTGATAATTAGATTTTTTAGTAATATTTTAATCCTCGAAATGTGTGAAATCCTGATTTAGTCAATATAAACCCATTTCTTGGTCTTTTCAGTTCATTTGACTTTGAATTAACCCATGATTAACCCCTTGGTTAATCTGTATTTGTGATGAGATGCTAAAATAGTAAAATTAACCCTATTTTCTTGTCTTCTTAGATCAGTTCAATACAGAATTATGATCCTCAGACGATTATTTAGGAGCATTTATCATTTGATTATAACTAATTTTAGTTAGTTATAATGAATGATGGTGTTGTCATCATGTCCCTATGCCTAACTTTTGCTAGTCCCTAGTAAAATCTTATGGAAAGAATTAGATTTCTAGACCACATTTTTGATGTTCAGATGCTTGTTTGTGCCTCTTCTATAGAAATTAGATCAAAATACCAACAATAGGCCTAAAGGTACTCATTTACCAGCTAAGATCTAGACCTGACTAGCCTCATCCTTGGGTACACCACGAAGGTTTCTAAGGCTCACAAAAACTGCACCCAAAGTTTGGTTGACCCCAGCGGTTAATGCACCCGTGCATATTCGTAGCAAGTCCAGGTTCAATTTACCACTACATTTTTTATAAGAGATATAGAGAGGGATTTTTATTTTGAGAGCTTTCTCTCTTCTCTTTTTACATTCCCCTAAATCCAACATCGGATTGGTTCTAAACATGGTCTGTATTAGATTCCTTGTCCCCCCATCAATCCTTACAAGGTCTGTGGCTTTTGATGCTTTAAGATAGCACCAGCCATGGCGATGCCCAGAACTCCTGGCTTTCGACACTTCGTGATAGTGCCGCCATGGAGTTATGTAGCTAAATTCAGGCCTTGGCAATAGACATTTCGAGATAATCCCACCCATGGTACCTAAACCAGCACAAGGTGCTTACGTACCCCCAATAGGATATTTAGATATCCTAGGAGACAAGCACCGAGGAGATGATATGTTATAACGCATCTTTGAGGGGAGTATTTTTCATTCCGCATCTCTACGTCGAGAACTCGTCCAATCAACTTGTGTCTTTGAGCCGTTCCTAAGCCAGATCTTCAGGAAAACATTTTTAGAATAGAACACTTTTCTCATTATACTTCATTACGTGCACTGAACCGACCGGTGTGTGATTTTTGGGTGCTTAGGTTACCAAGTCCCGCAAACCAAAGGGTAGGCAACAAGGCCAAATAATCCATAAACCTTAGACTTAATACATCTGCCTCGCAACTTCCTTAATGTTGAAGTGTCAAAAATCATCGTATTTTGAAAAATATCACGTCGTAATATAGTGATGAAAATCGATACGACATTTAAATTTATAATACTCGAAAAATCGTGAGTTTCAAGGTTGTTTGCAAGGAGTAAATATGAAATTCAAACCACTAATCAAAATAATAAACGATGAGCAAAATATTTCATGATAAAGATATGCAATGAATAATCCTCAAAGGTATATTCAATAAGAATAATGTATCTTAATAATCAATGGGATAAAAAGAATATAAATAAAGATAAAAATGGTGATTTGAATCACCAATTAAGTCCACAATTAGGAACAGATCACAATGCCAACAGTAATTCTAATGTTTCAACAATATTTCAAACCACTTAACCAATAATATCCACGTCAAACCACTTGTCAATATTTCCATAGTACTTCTCAACCAATGTTAGACGTCAGTCATATACATCAAACGACTTAAGTGTCTAGCATAGAAACCCAGCAAATCTCATAATTTTGCTAAGTGTTGGCACACTCCCCAATGATGAACAATGCAAAACCTCCCCCTCCCACCACAGAATCCTTTCCTTTCTCTCTCCTCCGATCCGGGTCAATAGTCAGGTCGGCTAATTAGGTAATCGGGTCATGTACAGTGGACCAAACCCGCCGGTAATGTGTAGGGGGTGAGGTGTGAACAGTGACTAAGCATGAGGGGGACCTCACTCCTTGTGTGAGAGGTGAATAGTGTATGCGACGAATTCCTTTTATATACTATTTGAGTTTGTGGATATACAATGTGGGACTAAACCCTTTTGTTGCTTTCACGCGTAGCTGCTGATGGGAACACCATCATGGGCCCTAACTAGTCACATTTAGTGAGGTTTGAATGATAAAAGCTCTTACCTAATCTTCTGAGGGTTGATGACTCCAATTTATTGGACACTTAATTAGCTTAAGTACATTTAAATCACACCTCATTAGATTGCAATTAGAATCAAGTATTAATTTATCTTAGTATGTTATGCTGGGATGTATGTGCAAAATTCAAAAAATCCAATACCCAACTGCATCTTCACCACCAACGGGAAGCTAATCCTCGCCAGCCTAAACTAACATCCAACCTAAGTCGGCCGGTCGCTAGCAACGACTCATCGCCAAAGTTGTTGGAGATCTCGTACGGAATAAATCGAATGAGGGAGAGTCGGGAACATCCATAAAAGAAGATGGCCACGCATCAGCAGAGGATCCATCTTCTTCCTAGGATTGCTAGGAGGAAGGAAGTCCATCGTGGAAATAGGAGGGCACTGTGGAGATTGCTTGCACCATGCCATCATCTCCTACCCATCACCACCGCCATCCTCACCGCAAACCCACTGCCACTCCATAGCCATCCTTTCCACCACCGTCCTCTGCAACTCGACAAACAACCCAAATTGCAGAACGTCCCCATACACCACCAGCCACTTTTGGCCACTCCCATTCACTGCCAACACCTCCAGGAGGACAATCTCCCTTGAGCGCACCTCATCAGCATTCACGCGACATCACCAGAGCCTCCATCACCACAGCAAGCATCCAAGCCGTCTGGCCACTTCAACACCAACCAGCCACCACCAGTGACCATCGGCCACACCTTTGCCGCCGTCTCAAAGCCCCTCCTCAGGCGCACCTCCACTGTATGCAGGCTAGCAGACAACCACTCCTCCATGCATGCGAAGAGGAGAGAAGCAAATCCTCTATTTCACCATGCATTAATATTTATGGGTTATACCATTGCGAAAATCCTATTCATTTATTTATTAAGTTAATATATTAAGTGAATTTGCAAGCTAGCCCCTTTAGTTCTCATAGTAATATTTGATTATCTATAAGTGCATTTTACTCCATTCTATTGGCCTCACATACATCGCACGATATACGACAATTGTAAGAAAATATCAAAATTTCACTTTTTGATTAGCGAAAGGATAAATTTGCAAGTTAATCTGGCACGTTCCTCCCTGTGGATACGACATTTTTACTGTGGTTTAAATTGATATCTGTTTTAATCTTTGATTGAGAGATTTTCCACCACGCGACTATCATGACATATCAGTTTATTGCTATCATCATCTTAATTAAGTGAGAATCTCTCTATCAAGGGTTATAACTCCGCATTATTCTAATTTGAGAAAAGAACCGGGAGTCAGGGTTAATTATATAATTTTAACAGTACATCACAAACAGATTAACCACAGGGTCACCTAAGGGTTAAATAAAGGTTAAATGAGCTCAAAAGTCCAGAATGTGGGTTACATTGATAGAAACAGGATTTCACGCATTTCAAGAACCAAAATAATACAAAAAACTCTAATTATCACCTTACTTAAATTAAAGAGGTTCTGGTTAGGGTAAAATTCATCTAAACATCCTAAAATTTATGGAAAAATATTCTAAGAGGTTTGGTACCTTTGGTTTAACCATTTGAACCTATTTTGACCTAGAATAGAGTTTCAAACAGAATTCTACTCTGAGTTGGGCTTCTGCGTAATTTGCCCAGTCAAAAGTGGTAAAAACTCAAATCCAAGTTCACAATCTGATTTCTTGGGTCTAGATTAGGTTAACACCAAAATTTAGGCCCAATCAGAGTCTATCTTGACATAGTTTGTAATTTAGCCCTTTAAAATATTATTTCGTACATTTAGCACCTCAAGTTTCGAATTTATTGTAAATGGGCCGCTAACCTTTCATCATTTTCTTTATTTTGGTCCCTACTGTCATTGGTGTGAAAACAAGCTCAGCAGTGAGATTCGAGGGAGGATTTCTTCCTCAAATTGAAGCCAATCTGCTCCAAATTTGGAGGGAGGATTCTAGAGGAGATTCCCAATCTCTCAAACCGCCTTAGGGACTCTAAATCTATCCCTAGAGCTCTGAAAAGCTCAAGAAAATCATGGGATCCTCTTACCTGATTTTGTAACCAAATCATGCCCTTTCCGTGTGGTTGAGATCATTCTGAAGCTCTATAAAGAGCCCTCATGTCTTAGTAGTTCTCCTCAATCAATTTCTAACCGGAAACTCCTCTCCCTCTCCTCCTCTAGCTAGCTCCATAATCAACTTCGATGACCTCCTTTGTCTACCTCCTCTGGTCATCCAACCATCAAATTGGATGGCCCTCCGATCTTCTCTCCTCATCGTGCATCTCTCTGGCCAAAGAGGGACTACACTTTGCCTCTTCTTCATCGCCAACACCTCATCGAACTCCGTTGCCTTCTCCGACATCGGCTAATCAAAGCTAGCGTCTCCTCCTCCATCACAACTACTAACCTCCCTCAATCTCTTTCTCTCCCTCTCGTCTTCATTGCTACCTACTTAGACTTTACAATCGACTGTCGCTTCATCCTTAACACCATCACCTTCCCCACAGTCGGCACGAGCTCCAAGGAGCTTATGTTGGCACTACACTGCATGAAACCAAATGCCATAACATCCATAAGCATCGCCACACTTCATTGATCAAAAGCCCTAAAGAAATTTGGGGCTTTGATCGCACAATCACCCCACTGAACACTCACCTCTAACAGGCCATCCCACACCACCACACACCCTAAAACCCCCACCATTGCATTCTCCTCTTCACGGAGAAGTCCCTGAACATTTTCGATGAGGTTGCAAGGCCATGTTTTCTTCTTCAGGTGTACGTCGGATCACCATCACCGCCACCGTCTTCTCTAACGTCGCTCACCCACCTTCGACCTTCATTCAACCAACAGCTACTCTTGCTCTAAGCAGACTTGAGTCCTGAAGCCTCCCAGGTTGTCACGCAGAGGGATCGTCAGCAGCTGCAGCCTTAATTCAACGGACTTCACTTGGCTACAGGCACACGAAGTTGCGTGAAGAAAGATCGTGGGATTAGTCCCACCTCGGAAGCGCGAAGGCATGCGAAGGCATGTAAGATGCAAGGGTGAAGAGGGTTATTTGCCTCAGCATGCATGGGGTAAGGTCCCTACCCACGCCCCACTGCACGCACATCACACGCGCCTGCTCATGCACCCTCGCCCACGATTCTATCTGTGGGTCTGGGTCGGATTCGACTACCCTGATTCCCAAGTCTGACTTGGTTTTGAGGAAGGGAAATCTAAGAGGGAATAGGGAGCTTTTACACTACTGTTGCCTTAGGATTCGTTCCCCATCTCCTACGCTTATACTTAGCCTTCTAAGGCTTTGTGAGGCTCTTGGCTTGCACGACCCTTGTGTCTCTCTTTATACTGCTGTTGATGATAATGTCATCATCAGTTATATTTAGCTTTATTTATTCATAATCAATTGATAAATGCTCCTACATAACTGCTAAAGAGTCGTAATTCATTGCATATCCTTTCTGAGGTTAATAGTAAAATAGGGGTAAAACTGTAGTTTTAACAGAATATCCTAATTGCTAAACAATCACGGGGTTTCTTAGGAGTTAGTTAAAGGTCCAATGGTCATAAATTCCTAATAAGTGGGTTCATGTAGACAGAAATGGGTTTTCACGTGTTTTGAGAATTATTGGACATTTGAAACCCTAAAAACAGATTCGCTTGATTAACTGAGGTTCTGGTCAAAATAAAATTCATATAAACCTTCTAAAATTCATATAAAAATATTCTATAAGGATTGGTATGCTTTCTTTGACCATTGTAACCCATTTTGACCTAAAACAAAGTCTCAATTGGATAGTTGCCCTAATTGGGTTTCTATGCAAATTACATAGCCAAACTTGGTCAAAACCTAAATCCAACTTCACCATCAGTTTCCTTGGGTCAAAATTAGAGTTCTATCAAAATTTTAACCCAATCAGAGATCACCTTGACCTAGTTTGCATTTTAGTCCAAACAGATGCTTTTTATTACACAATGGCCCCTAACTTTTGAAAGCCTTGCCAATACCCCCTAACTTTGTTGTCTTCTTCACACGTAGGTCCCTACCATCATGGCTGTGTGAACCCACCAAGAGACGACCTTCAATCAGGGTTTTCTCCCTGATTTCAGAGTGAAACTCTTCCAAAATTGGTAGGGGAGTCCTGAGGAGATCCCCTTCCATCTAAGCTCTTGCATGACTTGCCTAAATCGTCCAAGAGTTCATGCAAACTCTTGGACATTCCTAAACCTAAGCCCCTGATTTTTGAGCTTCCAAGCTTGTTTCCAAGCTTGAAGCTCGACCCTATGGCCTATAAAAGGACCCACATTGCAAACCTTATGTCCTTAGCTCGTTTTGGCTGGTGTCTCCACCTTCTTCTCTCTTTGGCTAAAAGCTCTGTGAGCTCTAGTAAGCTTCTTGTCCTACCTTCTTCGCCAGTCGTCATAGACCATAGCCGGTCAGTCTCTCCTCCTCAAGCTCCTCTGCTGCTCGCAATACCAGTGAGGGTTGTCTTCCCTTCTCTTCCTCGCTGTTCTCCCTCATCGGAGGCTTCACCATCCACGATGCCAGCCATACCACAATCGATGCCATCCTCCCCTTTCATCCAATTAGATTAGGTAGATTAGTTCCCTTAGCTCCCTAGGTAATTTCCTCTATCCAAAAAACCAAAAGTACCTCCTGTTCGGTGCGTAATTCGATTGCAGTACAGTGCGAAAACACATTGACAAATAAATTTATAAAATCGGTGAGTATCGGGTTGTTCATAGGGAGGCAACCGCAATTTATGCAGAAGCATTTCAATAGAACTTGTTCTAAACATATATTTATATATGTATATATGTATAAGAATCATATATATGCATTCAGAAGATTAGAATTTTATTGCAATTAAAAAAGAGTTTTCACAATAGAGAATGCTACTAGAAACAAATAGATAGAGAGATAGAGAGAGAGAGAGATAGAAAGTGGCAGAGAGATGACGTCGCTTATAGGATGCTTGCGTGAGGTGCGGCAGCACCTCAGATCCAGAGTGTCGGGATGAAGGTCAAAGTGGAGTTGCAGAGGGATGGAGAGTTGCAAAGAAGGTGGAAAAGTTGTATCCAGAGATGCCTTCAATTGGGGGACCTTGGGTTTTCTTTTATAGCTTTGATGAGGGGCAAAGTGGGCATTTTAGCCCTTAATCTCGTGTAACAACTCCTGGGCAAACAGATCCGTCGATCGGGAGATCAGTGGATCAAATCTGGCCTTAAAATAACCTCCAACGCACCCTCTATGCACGGATTCAATCTGGTTTCGACACGTGGCACACCCACATCCCTTGGATCTCCATCGGATGGCGCACTCGCTCCTCACACCTGCTTCAATGCCTGCAGTGTGCTTATCTCTCTTCTCGTGCGCTTTCACAAATTCAAAATCGCACACCCATCATTCACAGTAGTCCGATCGCCACTTGCATTGAATTAGTGCATGAGAATGTGCGTTTGATTGCACGTGAGGCCGTGGGGTGCTCCGATTGCACCACGCGTTCGCCTCCCATTGCTTAGATTAGCATCTAATGGGCGATAGCGCTTGCATGCCACCACCTTCCAAATCCTCGTGCATCACCGCTTGAACGTGCGTCTCGCGCTTGCAGTTCAGCGCACTCACTGCTATGCCACATGTCCACATTGTTATGTTTTTGTTTTAAGGAAACTTATTCTCGTCCGTTGGATGAAGATCCAACGATCGAGATTTTCTTTCCTTTGATGAAGTGTGGCTGGATGGGCGACGTGGCGTGCTCGTGGCATTGGATGAAGATCCAATGGCCCACAGTGTGCGAGGGTGGCCTTCCTATATGGGGCGATGATGAGGGGGTGGCTGTGATGGTGCCAGATGGCGCCATCATGGCCGTCCATCTTCTTTTCTTTATACTTGGTGATGTAGACCTCCGATCGGGTTGATTTTTTCACCATTGGACTGTGATCATTGATCCGGATCCATCCATGTGGTTGGATTCTTCATCTAAGGCTCGAATCTTTATCCTTTGGCTCCCTGATTTCCATTCTTTTATGGATTGCACATGATGCTCTGGTTGTGATTTCGGAAGCGTTGGACTTCCATCGTCATTCTGATCAGATCTGTCTGGTCTGATCTGACATTCGCGGCTTCGACTCATCTGCGATTAAAATCATCTCTCTTTAGTACATAAAATGATGATATTATCTATATGACTAATAAACTGGCTATTGTGCAAATTACAATGCCTATGAATGCATTAATCCTAAGTTATGCTAGGATCTAGCTTAATTCATGTGATTTAGGTTGCATGATTACTGTGTAATTACCTCCTCAACCTCCACGCACACCGTCATCTCCCTCACCTTTGGCTACCCCTCCAGCAAGTCCACCCCACCTCCACAACCCATCAAACAACTCGCCAACAACCTCTACACCTCCACCATATCCACCTGAACCAAAGCCCTAACCTATTTCACCTTATTGACCACCCAAACTCTCTGTCAACCAACCCATCATCCGCACGCCATCTCCACCTCCGTCTGACCAATCCACGCACTCCCACACCCCACGAACACCGCCATCATCTACCTCCATGCCATTCTTCTGACATCATTCATGGTATTCTAACCACGCGAGCCCCAGGTTGCATCTCTAGGTAGCACGGAGTTGCTCCAAGCTTCATCCCAGGTCGCCGATTCGAGGCCACAGCTTCGATTCCACTCACAATTGGAGATGTCTCCTTGCTGTTGGCGCATGCGAAGGAGTGGCTTTAGTGCCACATCATGAACAACCAAGCACTTAGCTACGCATAAATTGATTTTGTCTATACAGTTGTTTGCCTCAATACACAGGGGGTGAGGTCCATTACTCCCTCACCCTTACACGACTCGACCTGCCTACTGTACACTCCTTGGTTGCGACACCCACGCATGCAGTCCTGAACCCGGTTACGCATATCGAATACCTGATTACCTAAATTTCTGAGAAAGAAGAGAAGGAAAGGAGAGAGAGGGGGGGGGAGGGGTGGGTTTTTCTCTTCAAAGAGATAGCCTGACACTTAGCCACTATAAGAAGAAGAGGAAGAGGCTAAAGTTAAGGCAGAGAAGAACAGAAGTGTCATGCCAGAGAAGTGCCAAAGAGAAGAAGAGGAAAGAAAAGCTAAGGCAAAGAAGAAGGACAGAAGCTTGAAAACACTGTAGCAGGCAACATTTAAGTCGTCTGATCCACCTACCAAACATCTGATTACTGTTCATTTATTTCATATTCATTGAGTAATTGATATATATGTGTTTAGGATAATAATTGGTGATCTAAATCACCATTATTTTGTTCTAGGTATCTTTTTGTCATCTTTAAGTCTTGAAATACTTATGTTATTCATTGAATATCTAATGTGACAGATTAGCATTCATTGAATAACATTATTGTGCTTATTCATGTGCTCATTTCTATTTTAATTAAAGATTAGTGTGTGAATTCCTATTTGCTCCCTGTGTTTGACCTCGAACTTTATTTAGATATTCGAGTTATAAATTTTATTTGTTGAAGAGCTATTTAGGAGACTTTACTACAACGAGACACACTTAATTCTCCTATCTAGATCCCTTCAACAGCTGCCTTAGCATTGCTAAGGCCCTTGAGGTTAAGGCATATCTGCCTTAGTTCTGACTTCTGATTGGAGAATTGGGTGCAGTATGCTTGGTTCTGATACTGATATTCGATTGAGTTTACTATTCATATATTTGAGATTGAATTAAAGCTTAACTTATAGGGTTAATTTGGTGGTTCAAACCACCATTTTAACCCGAATCTTTTTGCACTCTTATTCCTGACATATTGAGATATTCTCTTGATATTTATTGATTATTATTTTGATTTCAATTGCATATTATTCTTGATATTGTGATTAGTGGATTGAATTGCTTATAATTACTTCCTGCGAACGACCTCGAACTCACTTGTGTTTTTGAGTTTATAAATTTAAGTGTTGTCACTTTTGTTTATTATACTATGATGCATATTTCTTAAAACTCAACGAAAGCGATGCAACACTTTGGCATCGTTACCAGGTAGCAACGTGCATTTCATTCACTGATTACAAGTTTGATTTGATACTAACTTGGTTTCTCTGATTTGCTGTGATTTTGCGAGGTAAACCAGGATGATCAACCGCATAATAACCACTCCTGGGGTAGGTAATTTCATTCCCTTCTTCTTAAGCACCTCATTTCTGGAAAAAATTAAAAATAAGAATCAATTAGGATCAACTCACATTATTTCATAGAATAATCACCTGAGTTGCCTGATTTAGTTTGATTTGATTAGAGATCCCAATCCTAATACTTGCATTTATTAGGGACTTAAGGTGCTTGGGGCCATTCACCATCTTGATTAAGCCCTAGGTGCCAATTTTGGAAGGAATTAGACTTGGAAAGTAGGGCCAAATTAGGGTTTCCATTTTAAGGTTTTAGGAAAATACACTTGCCTGATTTAAAGAGAATAGATTTCCCACATTGTGTGATTACCTAAGCTTCAGTTGAATTGGCCTAATCAAGTGAACCCTAAAAGCAGGCTCTAACAATCACTTGAATCACTAAAATTTGGGATCTAATAACCTATTTGCAAGCCACTCAGTGTGATTTTGGATTCTTTACCCAACTCATCCTAAACTTTAGGGCAGGTTAGGTGAAGTTGACCCACCTTGTGGGTTAACCAACCTCTCAATTAGGTCACAAATCAAAATCAACTCTAAAGTTCAAGTGAAATTCAAGGCACATACTTAGGATTAAAATTGGTAGATTTAGGAGTCAAGCTTGCTCATTTCGGTCTACTTGGATTCTCAGTGACAAGGAAGGTCAGGTAGGGAAAACCCTGTAACTCATGGGGACGCTCTATCGTGTAGGGGTCTTTGCAGGGATCTCCCTTCCTGGATACCCAAGTAATTCTCGGGTGAGTGACTTTTTGATCTAGAGGTATCATCCTCCTCGAACCTCCTTAGTCATCCAAAAAGTTTTGGGTGCCTCGATTGGGTTTATCACACATTCTGTCCCTAATCTGACTCTCTAGTGCATGTTTGAGAAGAGGTCCTTAAGACCACCCTTGAGGCCTCCACTAGTTGTTTATTCTAATCGAGACCAAGCCTCGACCCATTTGTTTGTGCTACTGTTCGACCAAATTAACATCTCTTCTGACTTTTCCACTTTTGAGCCCAGATCTCTATCATCTGCATCCATGGAAAACCAAGAGGCAAAGCCCAATGTCGGGAATCAGGTGCAGCATCTCATGGATCTAATGGACACATTCATGAACCCTCCATAGCAACCTCAAATGCGAGATCATGACAATCCCACTACGGTGGCGATCGAACATAGGGTGTAAATCCTGGCTAGAGGGCCTAACACTGAGCTAAAGTTGAATATGATTAGTGCAATTCCCGAATTCCATGGCTCAAACTTCGAAGACCCCTTCCAGCACATCAAGCAGCTGAAACATCTAGCCTAGACCTTCAAGCCTCCTGTTCAGACTTAGGACATCCTGCTCATGAAGATATTCTTCTCCCTTATGGATAAAGCTGCCCACTGGTATCAGAATGTGACTCGTCCGATCAACACATGGGAGGAACTCCAATCTGAATTCCTAAAGAAATTCTTCCCAGTTGGTTGAACGAACGCTTTGAGGCACCAGATCACCCACTTCATGCAGAATGTAAGAGAACTACTTCATGAGGCATGGGACTGCTTTCTGGATCTCATGTAGAAATGCCCCCATCATGGAGTTCCTAAACGGGAACAAGTCAAGTCCTTTTACTAGGGACTCCATGAGAATATCAGGATCTTTGTCAATGCAACTTGTGGTAGCAACTTCATGGGATAGCATGAAGATATAGTTTGGGAGATTCTCTAGAAAAGTGAGAGAACTCCATAAACAATGATTCTATAGGTGTGTTTGACCGGATGACCACCTGCGCATTGACAAACATGCAAGGGGTACACGAGACTCAAGGCCTATCCACATTCGTCAATTTGGAGTTGGTGGCTAGTTGCTTGGATAAGGTATCTATCATTGAAAAGGTTGATAGATTGACTTGACATCAATAGAGAGCCACTGCCGCACAGTAGAGCACATATGTACAACCGCCCTCAGCTAGGGAGGTTATGAATTGACCCCCGTCTGATTCCCGTTTTGGGGGGAAACTCTAGACCTACCTACTCGAGTTGGGGGAACTCCGAAATCTCTTACTCTGACTTCTCTGGAGTTCCTTAGACCTGCGAGGATCTCTACACCATCTAGAATGATCCATTCTCTCACACTTATAACCCTGGATGGCACAATCATCACAACTTTGCATGGTCGGGTAATAATCAGAACATGAGACCACAATTCCAACCTCGACCACAAGCACTGTGCCCATATCAGACCACTCAACCTAGGCCCACTTTGAATTACAAATCTGAGCCGTCAAGAGAACATCAAATGAATTTGATTCTACAAACCCTTGCTGACATCCAAAAGACTAATGCGGCTATGTAGAGACAACACAATGACAAGATTACAGAGGTTCAAAATCATCTTACATAGATGGTTGGGTCTTGCTAGCCTGGTGCACTTTCATCTCAACCTCTACCAAATCTGAATAACATGTCAAACTAGAGGTGCGTTGTGAATTTGAATCAGGGCCAAGCTCACTATGTTTATCAGGCCCCTTTTGCTCCATCACCCGATATTACAACTTGGTTTTCGAATCCCTACAGGACCCGAGACCAGCTCAACTCGACTAATCCCAAGACCCAGTCGTCTAACAAGAAATAACCAAAGAGCAGGAAAATAAACCACATTCACTATGCAAGGTAACTAACAGTAAAATAATACAAGCAGTGAAGTAAAAGCTGCTAAACAGTACATACCACCACAACAACAGGAAAGTAGAACAAAAGTACAGTAACAGGAACAATAAACAAAGTTTGAAACTCACTAACAGAAAAGAAAGTACAACAACAGTAAGAAACTACTGCTAGGCTCGACTAGGCCCAGCACCCTCTACAGCCGGTAACTCGGGCTGCTCAACCCCTGGACCTATAAAGGGTTATGAGAAAATGGAGTCAACGAATACTGAGTAGAGTGGTAACCAGACTATCTAAAGCAGTAAAAGCTAACAGGTAAATTTATCTTTTTCAATTATTTTATTTTACAAGTAATTACTTTTCACCTCATTGGTTTACTTTCAAATTTCTTTCTTGTTCTCGCATGTTCTTCATGGGAACAATCTTGATTGCAGTCTTTTCTGAAGAGTAGAAGGCACACGTGGTGCTCTCCTGGCCGGGAGAGTCTCCCATGGTAATCTTATACCTAGTCAACCACCCCGGGGTCACAGACAGATGTAGCGGTGACTACGGCACCCGTGATAAGCACACGGGTAGCTACCCCGCACTGGCACGTGGTCAGTCGTTTCCGCTAGCGGGTACGCCCAAAGTACAGCACAGAACAGTAAGGCCTAGCCCTCTCAGCAACAGGGGTCTAGCCCCTCAGAACCAAACAGGGGTCTCGCCGCTCCACAATCCGCGCACCCTCGTCTGACTACCCCAGTTTGCCCAATGGGCCTAACAAGTCGGTGTAGGGTGGCTAGTTGAACCCTGGGGCCTATGGGGTGGCTAGCTCCCTCCTTACACTAGTAGCTCTCCCTGGTACAGTGTACGCGAGGGCCAACAGAAGTCGATGTAGAGTGGCCAATCCTAACCCCGGGTCCCAACCCAAGGGCGGCTAGCTCTGCTCTACACTAAAAAGGGGACAGTTGCTCTCCTTGGTACCACATACTCAAGGGCCAACACACTTCCCACTCACATTTCTAGACCTTTCCATTCATCCACAGGAGCTCTACTCCTAACTCCCCGTAGGGTTAATGCTCATATTCACCATATTATTCCATACCAGGTTTCATCATTCACAATTCCATTCTCGTATTATACACATGCAGCTCGTATTTCCACATTTTAACATATGCAACAAGTGATATAACAGGTAACTGTTTAGTTATCTCAGGCATTTCATATTCTAACAAGCAGCTCGTATTTATTAACAGGCAATTGTTTACAATTCAGCTCATTCATTTATGATTGTAATCTCAATCATTCATACAAACAGTGCAACTATTTCTTGTCCTAGGATTCATGCCACATCCTAGGTTTCTAGTTATCTAATTATCATGACTGCATTCATGTTTTATAAATAGAACAAGTGGAAACCACTCTACCAGACAATCCGGAAGTACTGGGGGCTCGAACTGCAAACCCATGTGCCTGTGCAAGCCCCAGACATGCAACAGATCGAAGTCCTATACCAACGAACACATCACAGTGGAACGTTTAGAATAGTATATAAGGATTTCTAACATGTAGAGGAACTCACAAGGAAATCACAGATATCTCGTTTGCGTAAAACGGATCCCAGTCGGACCCTAAATGGGTAAAAAACCAGTCTGCAGACCCAAATCAAACTTCTGGAACCAAGTCCAGACGTCTTAAAAGTCACCAGAGTCTCACCTCAAGTTCCTGTGTCAACCTCAGACATCCAGGACTCCTCCGCGACCGTCTAGACCAAGCTCCAGATGTTCGACTTGTCCTCCGGTCGTTTGGGAATGCCTCCGGTCATCTGGTAAGCTGTCCAGACATCCGAAAAGCGTGGGAGGCCATGCCACGTGCCTTCCCAAAGCTGCTCCTATGCACAACAGAGCAGCATAACCCTTGTTAGCCCAATAAATCGTCTCTGCGATGCGGCCTACATGGTCGTAACCGCGAGAAGGACGTACCTGCACAAATGCCTGCTTTCAGATGTTCGGTGTCATCACCAGACGTCTAGCCCATCGTCTGGAAGGCACTCCAGACGTCTGATACTAGAAAAACTCCAGTATCAAAATGCGCTCCCACTCCTCCCGCCGCACTCCGCCGTGGCTCCTCTTTCTTGGCTGCAGCTCCGGCCATTGCAGGAAGTCGAGGATGACACCCCGCAGCTCTCCTCCCCTCGCACGTGCAACGGTGGTTGTGCAACACTTCGGTGAGCCTCCACGAGCTCGCGACCTCGACCTCCTCCTCCTCACACTGCTCCTCCTCCTCACCCTTGCTCCCTCTCTCTCGCGTGCCTCCTTACGGTAGTGGAGTGGAGAGGAGAGGAATGGGGGCACTTATATAGGCATTGGGTTAGGGTTCGGCGAGGGGGAGAAAGTGAAGAAGAAATAGAAGGAAAAAGGGTCTGCGTGCTGGCTGCGTGTAGAACCAACTTCACATATAGATTTTTTAATTTCCATACGTCTGGGAAGGGGTCCAGACGTCTGGCCAGACATTTGACTGACAGTCCAGACGTCTTAAAAGGCTCAAAACATAACTGGTCTTTACACCCGACGGGATGGAGACTTCGACATCATATTCGGGATATTAGCAACAACCACGTCTTTCACCAACTCTGAACCAAAATCAGGTAGGCCTTAATGCTGTCACCACCCGTAGTGGAAAATCGACTCAGAATCCACCTTATCCTAGCCACTCTAAGCCTGATTGTTCAGAGCATAGCCCTAGAATGGTTATCCAGTATACACCTATCCCAGATTCAAAGCTTGAACCAATCCTAGAGGAACTTGCTGAGGTTCAATTTCTAGCGGCCTTGACCAAAGGAAAGAGGAAACGCAAACCTGTGGCACCTAAGGAAGACCTGGTCAAGCTCTTTGAGAAAGTCCAGATAAACATCGCCTTGATGGATGTGATCCACCACGTACCGACTTACACGTGATTTCTACAGGATTTATGTACACCAAAGTGTAAGCCACAAAACAAAGAAGGGAGTCCAATCGTATTATCCGAGAAAGTCAACCCCATCACCCTGAGCAAACTCCTGTAGAAAGTGAAAAATCCTGGTACCCCTTTGATCTCCTATAAGATCGACAACCTAGAAATTGATCAAGCTTTATTGGATCTAGGAGCCTCCACAAACCTTCTCCCTACATCCCTACTAGATCATTTTGAGGAAATTGAGCTCAAACCAACTAAGGTGACCTTGTAGTTAGCAGATAGATCAATCAAGTCACCTAGAGGAGTTCTCGAGGATGTTCTAGTCAGGATTCGAGATTTCTACTTCCTGGTGGACTTCATCGTATTAGATTGCGAAAAAGCATGATTTGTAAAAATCAATAATTATGTTGTTGCAACACGCAATTTTAATCACTTTTGAATTTGTAAAGATAGAGTACTCGATGAGTATTCGGGTCATCCCAAGGGAGGTAGGAATGCAATTTGAAATCTCTTGCTTGAAATTTGGATATCAACTTTCTTTTTGAGTTTTGAAATATATAAATTTTTTTTAGGGTTTTTGAATAAGGACAAAACGATTGCAGAGAAAATGGGAATTAAAGCTACTAGAAGTAAAGCAACAAGTGCCTTGTTTCTCCAACTCACTCCAAGTATGGGAGGCTTGAAGTAATGGACGAACAACACACAACAAAAGAACAACACAATCTAATTAAAAAAATGGTAGAGGAATGCACCACCCTATTTGCTCCTCCTTTGGACGTCCTCCATGCCTAGCCTTCCTCCTTAGCTTGATGAAGACATAAGGTAGAAGAAAGGAAGAAGTTGAAGGCACCAAGGAGACAGAGTGTCCCCTTAATCTTCTTCTTTTCTTCCTCTCCTTGGTCATTGGGATGGTGGATATAGGGAGAAAAATATGTAGCCAAGGATACCTTTCAAGTGGCGGTTACATGGGGTTTTTATAGGTTTAGTGGTGGTCGGTTGGCATTAGCCATGGTAGACCTTAGGTTAGGTGCCGTGGGATGTTGTGGAGGGTTCAGAAGGGCTTCTTTGGTGGTGGTTAAGGAATGGATGGCTAATGTATGTTGGCGCCAATTGGAGGGATGTGGATAGGTAGGGCTTAGGTAGAGTTGGCGCCAAAGCTAGTGTCGTTAGGGCCTTGATTTTTGGCACCAAAATTGGATGATTGTGATATGGTTTGAAGGTGGATGTAGGGTGGAGATTGGCTTATGATTTGGCACTAATGAAGGGGTTGTAGGGAGGTGTTAGTTGGTGGTTAGGTGGGGGTTCTAGAAGAATGGTTGGCATGGGGTATGTGTAGGGTTGGGATAGGCTTAAATGGTGGTAGTTTTGGGATCAACAATGGGGGCTAATTGGTGCCATAGGAATGGAAGCATAAGGGTGTGGTTAATTGTGTTTTAGCACCAATTTGATGCATGGTTAGGGGTTAGGTTTGGAGTGGAATGGTAAGAAGGGTTAGGATAGTTACATGTTGTGCTAGTTAAGTGTTGGAAGGCTAGGATTAGTTGGCGTCAAAATAAGGAGATGCATGGGTGTTTTGACGCCAACTAAAGGAGGGTTAAGGATGGTTATTTAGGTGAAGGGGTGGTGATGCATCGAAAATTCATTGCAAAAAGATTCGAGCTTTGAAAACCTGTCGTAGTGTAATTTACAAGAAAATTCAAACAATTAAATAATTTTTAGCGAAACTCAGAATGAGTCACGGGTCGAACACGGGGAGGCATACGTTTGATCAAAAATCACGTTTATATTTGTTGTCATAAAGTAGATTAGCTGGTTGAATTAAATCTACACTAGCTATCTACTTAAAGAATAATTAATATAAGACAGAGAGAAAATAATACAAATAAAGATAAAATAGAGGGAGAATGAACAAGCATTTCATAGCCACATATTAATGTTCATTACAACTACTCGCTACACTAGAAAGTGAGAAATCTAATCTAGAAAGCGATAAAAGAGAAGGTGGAGGGAGATTATCCTCCTCGACAGCTACATTGTGGACAAGCTGCGTTGACAGAGCGCCCAGACGAGGGTGGTGAGATGACAGAAGAGGGAGAACGAAGACGGAAGACGAAGGATGGGGAAGGATGACGTCGTAGCGGTATCTACTTCCTGAACAACGGTAAGAAGACAACCGTAGGTGCTCTACAAACGGGGATGAGAAAGTGGAAAAATTCTATTTTAAACTCTAATGGAGCATCCTAGGTTTGGGACAAGCTCTTAGAGCTTTAGAAGGGGTGAGAGAAGAGAGGAAGAGATCAACAAAATGTGGAGGGTGTAGGGCTTTCTATAGGTGAAGAATAGGGGGCGAATAGGTCATTTTAACATTAAAACATTAATGTAGGGGTCATTTGTGACAGATAAAACTGTCATTAAAGCCCCCAAGTCATTGAAGGTGTGCGCACGCCCACGCCTCCTCTTCCTTTTCTCAACGCTTATCCATGATCAAGCAACCTCAGCTGTTCGATCACGAGATCATATTGCTTAGGATGCATCCACTCATGGCCTTCATCGCACGCCTAACACATGCACATGTGATCGCGTGTTTGATTGCACATATGATCGCACATGGGTGAATGGCGCGCATCCATCGCGCCATGTCGCGCTTGCATCTACCACTCGCTTGTGATCCAACGGCACGATTTGAGATGCACCTACCTGCATCTTTGATTTGAGGTGCATGGGAGCTCGACCTTGCGACCTCTTGCTCCGTGTAGGCCCTTCGCCTAATGTACTATGCATGCGTTTGAGGCACATTCATGTTTAAAAGCATATGTGCCCATGGTCGTTGGATCTATAAGCACCTCTGTTTTGATGCACAAAAATTATGCTTACTGCGAGACTGACATTTTCAGGACTATCTTGGAATAAAGTGTCTTTCAAGCAAGTGCAAATAGTTGCTGATGTGTGTCTTTTCATCTTTATTTGAGTCTAGGATATTATTGTAAGGAACCTCAAATAAAACTCAAAAATGGATTTTCCACGTATCTTTTCAAAACCAACTTTTTAGGGTTATTGATCGACCAAATCACCTTGATCGACCAACCAACTTCATTAACCGATCAAATCAACCCATTTTAGGAAGTTAAGAAATATCCTTTTGATCAATCAACCAAATTAATTGACTGATCAATCAGTGATTGACCAACCATCTTAATTGATCGACCAATTAACCTTAATTGATCAACTAATTTAATTTCCTACTTAGTCAAAGCTTTTGGTATAAATAGAGGTCGTACACAGCCCATCTTTTCATAACTTTCAAATAGAAATACCATTCAAAAAGTAGAGCTACTTGTGCTTATTCCAAAGGCTTCTACATCCTATTCTTCATGTCTTGCAAAGCACAATGCCTCGAACCTTTGGGAAAAATTTCAGTTTGCTCTTTTATTGAGGTTCCATAGAAGTTATTTCTGTTATTCTATTTTGTTGCTTTGATTTACGGATCCCAAGTTTGTTGGGAAGATCCATGGTTGTTTTTACTTCTCTTCCGGATTAAAGGGAAGTGGTTGTAAGAGATTGTGCCACCCATGTTTAAGTGGTGCATTTAGTGGATTGACTAGCTTGGACTAGTCAAAAAAATCCTAAGCTAGAAGGCTTAGGTAGTGGTTTTCACCGGATTTGGGTTTCCACTATAAATCAAGTGTAGTTTGATAAGACAGTTTTCACTTTCGAATAATGTGATTAAGATGATTTGTCATTTTAGTAAAAAAGTGGTGGAAAACCGCTTAACAAAACAATTACAATGAAAATTAACCACTCATAGAAGAGCAGGTCATGTCCACAGGGAGGCAATGATGTAATAAAATCATGAATTTTTTTTCTCGTATTTGTTCAATCAAGTGCGAAATCCCAAGTCAAATCTGACATGAAATGCAATGAAAAGAAGATACACAATAACTCAAAAATGTAAGGGTATATGTGTAATTTTCCTCACTGAAATATTCAATAAATATGTGATAATTTTATGTAATTTCCAATTGACGTGCATTAGAGAAAATTTATGTACATTTTAATCCAAAACCAATGTTAAAACATGTGAATAACAATAGCCACACAATTATCAGAAAGCTTGAGTATGAAGTCATAATTTCACCACAATAAAATAATCATAAATTAAAATTCATTTTGTTGGCAATGGCATTCAAATGTAGATATTAATTAAAGTAAAAGCAGAGGATTCTACCTCTCTCCTCCTTGCGCATGGGAGAGAGGTTCAATCAAGGAGGTACTCCTACAAGAGGTCGGCTGAAGCGAGGCCTTCGCGGTGGTGGCAACAGTGCGTCGTGAGATGGCTTGAGCCAGCCTGCTGGAGGAGAGGAGTGGCGGCGGTGGAGGAGCCTGGTGCTGGCCGCGCATACTGCAGGCACAAGGAGAGTAGCGCACGGGCACTGCAAGCGCTGCAGACGCACGCAGCGTGTGGAGGCGCGGCCTCTGCAGGGCGTACGGCGCGTGCGGGCGTGGTGGTGGCACCAGCTGCAGGTGCTGCAGGGAGCCGCTGGAGCGTAGGCTCGTGGAGGCATGGCTCTACAGGCCCACAAGGGGTGCGCGGGCGTGGGTGGTGGAGCGCGAGTTGCTGGCACGCGGGCGTGAAGGCGTGTGGAGCGCACGCTGTGGGTGAGCGGTGGTGCGGAAGTGCAGGGGCGCTGGAGGTTCTAGAGAAGTCGAGGAGGTGTGAACTCTGCAGGCTAGGCTGGAGGCGCATGGTAGGTCTGATGGAGCGGGGTGGTGATAACACTACATCTTGGGGTGATAATTCTATTAAATATGGCCCATCTTAAGAATAAAAGGCACAGATAACACAACATAAGTAGAATGGGAGCATTGCATGCATCATATGTCAAGATTGTTTATAAAACAGTATTAATGGCCATTTGTATGAGCATTTGTCAAAGCAGGCCTCAGATGAGCAATCGGACCACACGGATGGATTCAGAATGACGAACGGAGTCCAAAAGACTTGAAATCGGCCAAATCCGACATCCGAAGCTCCCACAATGGGCCCAAGAAGTTCTGACCGTTGATCTGATGATCAACGACCATGGGGCCACCACGTGTCAACCTCACTGCACCCGCATCCGCTCTTCCGCGTACAGCACGCCCCCGCCTCCTCCACCAAGGGACGCATCTTGGCCGTTGATCCTCCATCGCACGGCTCCGCAGCGCCCCACGCCCGCGCGCCTTGCCTCCTCTGCATGACAATCCAGCCCAGTAGCACAACAGGCTACGCGCTGTTCACAATGGCAGTGGCGAGCGTTCGAGCCCCCACGCACTGCCTAATTTGTTGCTCGAGCAAGCACAGCTGATTAAGGCCGTAGATCCGCACGCGAATGGGACGATCGTGCCACGCGGCGTGTCCTCAGGCGGTGATCAGCCACGTGCACTCTCACGCCAGTTGACAACGCTCACGTGCACGCGCACTCAAGGTGCGATCCGAGCATGCCCGTGGGAAGACCTCAGCCGTCCGATCTTCAATCGGATGACTCTCATGCCATGCACACGGATCGAGCGAGAGGAAGAACGGCTGCGGGCAAGCGACCAGCAGGCAGGGGTCTTCACCGACATTTTGGGAAGGGTTTTAGCGACGTCCCGGACGTTGCTAAAACCCCTTCTTCATTTGGAAAGCCTCTCTCCCTATTTAAACCCCTTCCAACCACCTATTCAAGACATTGACTCTACTTGCAACTACTCTACCCCTCTCCTAGCTACCTTTAAGCTCTTTTGTAATCGCTGGAGATGATGAGCCACCGACGAAGTCCTCTCCACCACCGTGGCTGCCTCGCCGCCCTCCCTCTCTCTCTCTTTCTTTCCTTCTTTTAAGCTTTACTTTACTTACGTTTAAGCAAGTATCTAATGTTGTAATTTATGAACTAAAGCTGCATGATAAATGAAGTTGTTTTCTATTCAGTTGCTTGCTCTATTTCCTATTCGAGTTGCATGCTATGAATGAAACAATTCTAACCCTAATCTCTCTCTCTCGCTTTTCAACCTCACCTTTTCGCAAGCAAACCCCGCGATTTTCGTGCAATAAGTGACAAGAGAAATCTGATTTTTACGCCTCCCTGAGATCGACACTCGGACTCACGTCCGTTTCTTTACTTTAAAACCGATGTCACAAGTGCAAACTATAACGACACTTCCAACAACACGCGCATGCGTACGTCAGTTTTTGGTGCCGTTGCCGGAGAGGCAACGGATTTGTTTTCTCACTTCCATTTTACATCCATTCTCACATCGTCTAAAGCCTTGTCTCCTTTTACTTGATGGTTGCAGGAATTCGATGCTTGGACGACGAAGCAGCGCAACCCATGATGGTAACAAGGGAGTAGGCGCAACAAGGACCGGTAGTGAGTAGTTCTTCACTCATGGTTGTTTGCTTGCTTGAAAAACTAAACTAAAAGAATTGTAAAATTGAAAAAAATTGGCATGGTATATGATTACCTGACCCACATCCTTAACACATCACCCAACAAAAAAATGTACACTCTAACATTCTGAATAAATTCTTGGAGTGTTCCTTTCTCTTTCTGAGTGGTGTTTACGAAGCCACCTTGGATTGACTTGGGCCGCACCACTCAACCCTAAAAATAGCTCATCTAATAGAAGCTACATGATCATTAGGATGAGTATATTAAGGTTTTAGAGCCTCTACACAATAAAAGGAAATCTACTTTCACCGAATTGTATGCAAAACTTGACGTGCCCACCGAAACTTGCCTAAAAACATTAAGACACATCAATCCTAAAAGACACTAAAGTAAGGATGAAACACTAAAAGACACCACATCTTGAAAAAAAATCCTTGCTTGAAAACCATGCTTTGGTTGAAGCACACACACTGAAAGTGGAAAACTAAGAGGCACCACCCCAATCAACTCCTCATCACATAACCCTAGCACAAGCACTATCCTAGCCCTTTTAAAACTGAGTAGACGTGTCCTAGGTAGGACTGAGTTATGTCTCGAGAGGCGAGGTTTTGTTCACTGGACACATGACTTTCATTCCCTTAGTAGAATCTGGTGACTAGGCTGCAGGGCAGTGTCAAACGACCGCGGTTGTGGGGTCTATGGAACCGGCGGTGCAAGCCAAAGGAAGAACCTTCCCTGCAATCCCCTCGTAATCAACCTGGCCAGATTAGCTTTGGGAAGGGGAGTCCAGTGCTTACGGACTTAATCACCCTTTTTGAGATTTCTAGGTCTCCTAAGGAAATACACCATAAGGACTAGGCTTGTTTGCTTGATTGAACACACACTTCTCGCATCAGTTGCTCTCCGCATCCCCTCCTATTCTTCTCTAGTGTATGCACGGGAGACGCTCACTGCATCCCGAGTTGTTTGTTTTGAGATGGGAATCCAAGCGACTTGATTCTGCTAGAAACATGGCTGAACCTAGGGTAGATGAGGTTGAGGACCAACCCCCACCGGACACAATGGCCATTATCCAAGCCCAGATTAACGCAAACCACCAGCTTCAGCAACAACAGATCCACACCATCATGCAAGCCATACACCGGTTACAGAACCCACAAGGGCAACCACCACCTGATTTACCACCATTTCAGGATCAACCAAGGCCCCTCCACGATTTCTACAATCCTTCCGCTATTAGAGTCGAGCCACACCTTAGGATCCCCGAAGGGGGAGATGATTTTGAGTTAAAACCAAATGTCTTAAGTCTGATCCAGAGCCACTTCCATGGAAGCTCAAATGAGGATCCCTTCCAGCACCTAGAGGATCTTGACCCAATAGCACGAACTGTGAAACCTAGGAACATTAGCCTTGACATTGTTCTAATTAAGATGTTCCCCTTCTCGTTGAGCGACAAGGCTTCTCACTGGCTTAGAACCCTAGGTAGACCCATCACCACCTGGGAAGAACTGAGGCATGCATTTCTAAATAAATTCTTCCCCATAGGAAAGATTAATGCCCTCAGAAGAGCTATTACTACCTTCACACTCCAGCGTGGGGAACAGTTCCATAAGGTGTGGGAAAGATTTAATGAACTCTTGAGGAAATGCCCACACCACGAAGTACCAAGGTGGCAATTGGCCTAGATTTTCTACCACGGTCTGGACAACAACCTACGGAACTTCATCGATGCCTCATGTGGGGGAACTTCCTGAACAAGGACGAGGAGAGCGTGTTTGAGCTCTTTGAGTCTATGAGCGAAATTCGCTCAACAATGCCTCCATGACCCAGTTTAACCAATCAAGTCAACCCCGTGGCGACATTTATAAGGTACAAGCAAATTCTGGAATGGTTGACATGGACATCATTGCCAAGAAACTAGATCAAGTGGAATTGGTGGACAAAAAGATTGATGAGTTACTGAACCAGACCAGGAATCCGTTACAGACTTTCTCCCTAGCAAAGGGAGCACATAATGTTGACCTGGTCCAGCCCTTAAGCCAACTGAACCTGGAACAACCCCTGACCACGTTCCAGAGAGGGACCTTTGCTCTCTCAACCCTTGATTACTCTCTTCCCTCCCCATCGACATCTGCTATACTTGAAGATGTGCAAGCTATCCAAGGTTATGCTAAACCTGACCCTTTCTCCAACACTTACAACACTGGCTGGCGTAATCACCCCAACTTTGGTTGGACGAACCAGAAACCACCGCAATTCCAAAACCAACCCAGGCCAAATCAGCAGCCAAACTTGCCCCCTATCAGCAAGGACCACCAGTTAGACCCCCATATAATCAAAATAGGGCCACACCTCCCCCACAAAACCAAATGGACACCCTAATAAAGATGATGGCTAAAATGAACCAGAAACATCAGGAGGAAATGGCCTTAGTAAAGGGACAGTTAAGCCAGCTTTTGGACTGTAAACAATAAGGATCCCTACCTTCCCAACCACAACCGAACCCGCGAAATATAATTAACAGAGGCCCCAATTCGCAAGGGTTCCAGGGCAATCCTGGGCAGGCTCACATGGTCCAGCCAGCCCCACAAACATCCCCGGGGTTTGGTGCTTCTTCGTCCTCATCTTCTCAAGGATCAACCCATGGTCCCAATGCCTCTACGAATGCGGTAACCTTGAGAAGCGGCACCAAAACTCAGGATCCCAAATGGCCGACTCTCCTCGAGACTTCACCCGCTAAAATACCTGGCTCAGAAGAGGCAACAGAAAAACCCAAGGACCCAGAAATAGTCCCGATCCATGTTCAGACACCCTACCTTGAGGCCTTGGAGACAATCAAAAAGAAGAAAAATGTGGTGGAAACTGAGGAGCTTTTGGAGATCTTTAAGCAAGTACAGATTAATATTTCGCTCCTCGAAACCGTTAAGCACATCCCAGCTTATGCCATGTTTTTAAAGGATGCCTGTACACCCAAATGTAAGCCAAGACCTCAAACACCTAGGAAGGTTGTGCTCTCCGAACAAGCAAGTTCCATAATATCAAGAAACCTTCCACTCAAGCGAACTGACCCAGGAGCACCCCTGATTTCCTGCAATATCGGGGACATGACATTTGATAGAGCACTCCTAGACTTAGGTGCTTCTATTAATCTGATTCCAACAACCCTGTACCACCAATTTGGTTTCAGAGAGTTGACACCAACACCTGTCACCATCCAGCTGGCTGATAGATCTGTGAAGACCCCAAAGGGGGTTGTCGAGGACATGATTGTGCAGGTCAAGGACTTCTACTTCCCGATCGATTTCTTGGTGCTTGACATGGAAGTCCCTGAAAAATTACAGAACGCACCAATTATCTTAGGTAGATTTTTCTTAGCTACAGCTAAGGCAAACATTGATTGTGACATGGGATGTATGGAAATCGCCTTCGAAGATAAGAAAATGCAATTGGATATCTTCTGGGCGACAAAGTCTTTTGATTGCGATTGTGTTGAGGAACATGATCCCGTCGAAACTTTGGTCGAGGAATGCCTCACCCTTAGTTCTGTCTCAGACCACCAAGCCTGTAACGACTGTTCTGACTCGTCACCATCGCTACTTGTGGACCTCTATAAGGCTGATCAAACAGCACCATTTGAGGAGATCAATGTTGATCAACTCCCGCCTTTCCCTTTTCCGTCGACCGTTGTTCCACCCGCACCCGAACTTAAGCCACTACCCGAGAATCTCAAGTATGTCTTCCTGGGACCTGACCAGACCTTTCCTGTGATTATTAATTCTCATCTAACCAAGGATCAAGAACTCAGGTTGATCGCGACCCTTTCAGAACATCGGGCCGCCATTGGTTGGACCATTTCGGACTTGAGAGGAATTAGCCCCGCCTATTGCACCCATAAGATTTACCTGAAAGACAAGGCACGACCCTCCCGCCAGATGCAGAGACGTTTAAACCCAAACATGCGAGAGGTCGTTAAGAAAGAAGTTATCAAGTGGCTTGATGCCGACATCATCTATCCTATCTCCGATAGCCCCTGGGTGAGCCCCACTCAAGTGGTTCCAAAGAAATCTGAGCTCACCGTTGTCACCAATGAGCATGGTGAATCCATCCCCACTCGCACCACCACCGCATGGCGGGTGTGTATTGATTATAGGAAGCTCAATGAAGCCACTAAGAAGGATCATTTCCCCTTGCCATTCATTGACCAGATCCTTGAAAGATTGGCGGGGAAAAAGTATTTTTGCTTCTTCGATGGATATTCAGGATATAACCAAGTCGTAATTACTCTGGAAGATCAAGAAAAGACCACATTCACTTGCCTGTATGGCACGTTTGCATTCCGTCGAATGCCGTTCGGGTTATGCAACACGCCTGCTACCTTCCAGCGTTGCATGCTAGCCATTTTTTTCCGAAATGGTGGGTGAATACTTAGAGGTCTTTATGGATGATTTCTCTGTATTTGGGAATTCATTCGACCACTGTCTGAGCAACTTGGAGAAAATCTTGAAACAATGTATCGAGGTTAATCTGGTATTAAGTTGGGAAAAGAGCCATTTTATGGTTAAAGAAGGAATTGTCCTTGGTCACATCATATCCCATAGGGGCATTGAGGTGGATCGGGATAAGGTTGATTTGATTTCCAAACTTCCTCCGCCTAGCTCGGTCCGACAGATTCGCTCATTCCTGGGACATGTTGGCTTCTACCGAAGGTTAATTAAAGACTTCTCCAAGCTTTCCAAAACCTTAACTGACCTTCTGGCCAACGACGCCATATTCCACATGTCCTCTAATTGCATCCAGGCTTATCACACCCTCCGGGACTTAGTCTCCACAGCACCTGTACTTCAACCCCCGGATTGGTCCCAGGACTTTGAGATTATGTGTGATGCATCAGATTTTGCCGTAGGCGCTGTCCTGGGACAAAGACAAGACAAGAAACCCATGGTGATCTACTACGCGAGCAAAACATTGGACGAGGCCCAACGAAATTATACAGTCACAGAGAAAGAACTGCTCGCTGTAGTCTTTGGACTTGAGAAGTTCCAACCTTACTTGCTGGGATCCCACGTGACCATCTATACTGACCATTCAGCCATCCGGCACCTGTTGGCTAAGAAGGACGCAAAGCCCAGGCTCATCAAATGGATCCTACTCTTGTAGGAATTTGACCTGGAAATCCGTGACAAGGCCGAATCAAAGAATGTGGTGGCTGATCACTTGTCTAGACTTCACCCAGACCACATTGGACCCTCCCTACCTTTATCTGACACCTTCCTCGATGAACACATTCTGGCCGTGCAAGAAAAGAAACTACCTTGGTATGCTGACTATGTCAACTACCTAGTTGTAGGACAGATCCCGCACAGCTGGTCCAGACAGCAACGAGATAGGTTCTTGGCTGAGGCCAAGCACTATTTCTGGGATGATCCCATGCTGTTTCGCCTCTGTGCCGACCAGATCATTAGGAGGTGTATCCCCGAGAACAAAGATAAAGTGTGCTTTCTTTCTGTCACGACCAGGCTTGTGGTGGCCACTTCTCTAGAAAGAAAACGA
Source organism: Thalassia testudinum (assembly GCA_037157565.1). Classification (NCBI taxonomy): domain Eukaryota; kingdom Viridiplantae; phylum Streptophyta; class Magnoliopsida; order Alismatales; family Hydrocharitaceae; genus Thalassia; species Thalassia testudinum. Next base: position 40,588,330 of record JAZHRO010000015.1, on the reverse strand, counting down.
CTGCGAAGGTTCTGTAATCTGGATTTTACTGGCCTTCCCTATTTAAGGATGCACACAATTTTGCCAAGACTTGCTCACGCTGCCAAATGCTGGGGACCATGACCAGAAAAGATATGATGCCCCTCCAGCTCATCTTGATTGTCGAAATCTTCGACATTTGGGGTATCTATTTTATGGGCCCCTTTCCACCATCCAACGGCTTTGAGTACATCCTAGTCTCAGTAGACTTTGTTTCTAAATGGATTGAAGCCGTCGCCACCCGCCAATGCGATCACAAGATTGTCATGGACTTTGTTAAGCAGAACATCTTTTCCCGATTTGAAATACCAAAGGCCATGATCAGTGATGGTGAAAGTCATTTTATTCACTCCCAATTCCGTGCCCTACTTAGAAAATATGGGGTTAACCACCGCATTGCTACCCCGTATCATCTGCAAACAAATGGGCAGACCGAGGTCTCAAATAGACAAATCAAGAACATTTTACAAAAGACTGTGAGACCTGACAGGAAAGACTGGTCCACACGATTAGATGATGCCCTGTGGGCATACAGGACTGCTTTCAAGACCCAGATAGGCATGTCGCCTTATCGCCTAGTCTTTGGCAAAGCCTGCCATCTTCCTGTCGAATTGAAACACTGGGCTTACTGGGCTGTCAAGCAATGTAACGTGGATTCCCAGTTAGCCGGTGTGCAGAGGATGCTCCAACTCTCTAAGCTCGAAGAAATTCGTTGGGACGCCTTTGAGAATAGTCAACTGTATAAGGAGAAAATGAAAGCCATCCACGGCCAACTCATCCATAGAAAGACCTTTGAGCCTAACCAACAAGTTTGGCTGTTCGATGCCTGCCTAAAACTCTTTCCAGGGAAACTCAGGTCCAAATGGACAGGACCATTTCGGGTGGTTAAGCCTCACTCTAATGGGGCGGTTGAAATCATTGATCCAAACACTGGGCACACTTTTACAGTTAATGGTCAAAGATTGAAACACTTCCTAGCCCAGATTCCCCCAAAGGAGAGTGTCACCCTCATTGAGGGATGACATGAAGCACCGCCCAGCTGGAGGTGTTAAACTCAGTGCTTCCTGGGAGGCAACCCAGAGGATTTAGGCTGATCTGGTATTTTACGTCACTCAGGTAATATCTTTTTGAACCCTTGTTGCATCCATGTATTTGCCAATGAGGACATTGTCCAACTTAAGCATGGGGGGGGGGTAAATTACACAATCCTGAGCTCATTTAATCAGTCTGAATAAAATAAAATTAAAAAAAAAGGAAAAAAAAATTAAATTTAGGAAGAAACTTAGGCATTAGAAACTTGTCAATAGTGAGAAATAATACAAAAAGAACTTAAACACTTAGACTTTTTAGGCCTTCAGGCTTAATCAGCTCTTGTGTCCGTTAAATATGGATTTAGCTTCAAATCCTTGCAACCTTAAGCTACTCTAATCCACCTACTAAATAAGGTGATAAGTATATGACTTATCAACTCACCCTCTAACTCAGAAGGACTTTGAGTCGAAGCATCTGCACACATTTTTGCACATACTCACTCCTCGAATATTTTGACAAAAATTGGGTAGCTAATGAACTCTCTAGGGAGGTATGGCTGGCAAGTTATCGTGGGTAACAGCCCATTGGTAGGTTGTCTTGAGCCCAGCCATGGGACCACTTCTTCTTCATTGCCTCTAGGCAGATTTGAGATCAGGGAAGCCACCTACAAAAAAAAAAAAGAGAAGAAAATAAAATAAACCACACTTCACTGCACGAGTATGGCTGGCAAGTGATCGTGGGTAACAGCCCATTGGTCGGTTGTCCAGAGCCCAGCTCAGTAATTGCACAAAAAGAACCAAAACACTTAAGGAAGAAGCGGGGAAGTAGTACAAGTCGAGGAGATATACACTGGAAAAATACTTGTGTTAACCCCAATTAAAACAAACATAGGGAAAAAGCTACCGATCGAACAAATACACCTTCAGGCAAAATACTTCCTCTTCTGACCACGTAGGGGCGTAGAAACCCAAAGTCTGTCTGAATTACCGTTGAGTAAGTCTATCACGATCTCCACACCAAGATGCTTAGCACTTACAGTTTTGTCCGAGTTTTGGGTGAGTTGGGTAGCCGTAAGAAGTTACCAACCCACTCTGAATTCCAAAAAAATCTGAAAAATATATATGCATATCTATATTTACATACATGAAAGCAAGGATTCATGCAATTTGTATTTTGGTAAACACCCGGGCACTGCCTAGTCTTTGTAGATTAAGATCTTAGTATATTTCCTCCTATTGACAAGTGATGAAGTGTCTAAGTAATTACTTCTTAAATTCTGACAGAAAATAAGGGCTACAATAAACCTTGCTAGGGACTAGCAAGGAGTAAGCATGGGGTATGTAACACTGCATCATGGGGTGATAATTCTGTTAAATAGGGTCCATCTTAAGAATAAAAGGCATAGATAATACAACATAAGTAGAATGGGAGCATTACATGCATCATATGTCAAGATTGCTTATAAAATAGTATTAATGGCCATTTGTATGAGCACTTGTCAAAGCAGGCCTCAGATGAGCAATTGGACCGCACAGATGGATTCAGAATGACGAACGGAGTCCAACGGATTCGAAATCGGCCAAATCCGACATCCGAAGCTCCCACAATGGGCCTAAGAAGTTCTGACTGTTGATCTGATGATCAATGGCCATGGGGCTGCCACATGTCAGCCTCACCATGCCCGCATCCGCTCTTCCGTGCATTGCACGCCCCTGCTTCCTCCACCAAGGGATGCATGTCGACCGTTGATCCTCCATCGCACGGCTCCGCAGCGCCCCACACCCACGTGCCTCACCTCCTTCGCGCGATAATCTAGCCCGGTAGCGCAGCGGGCTGCGCACTGTTTGCAAAGGCAGTGGCAAGTGTTCGAGCCCCCGCGTGTTGCCTAATTCGTTGTTCGAGAAGGCGCGGCTAATTAAGGCTGTAGATCCGCACACAAACGATGACGATCTCGCCACGCGACGCATCCACAGGCGGCGATCAGCCACGCGCACGCTCACGCTGGTTGACAACGCCCGTGCACAAGCGCACTCAAGGTGCAATCCGAGCACACCCATGAGAAGACCTCAGTCGTCCGATCTTCGATTGGATGGCTCTCATGCCACGCACACGGATCGGGCATGAGGAAGAACGACTGCGAGCGGGCAACCGGCAGACAGGGGCCTTCACCGATGTCTTGGGAAGGGTTTTAGCGACGTCCCAGACGTCACTAAAACCCCTTCATTTGGAAAGTCTTTCTCCCTATTTAAACCCCTTCCAACCACCCATTCAAGGCAATGACTCCACTTGCAACTAGTCTACCCCTCTCCTAGCTACCTTTAAGCTCTTTTGCAATTGTCGGAGACGACGAGCCACCGATGGAGTCCTCTCCTCCACCATGGCTGCCTCGCCGCCCTCCCTCTCTCTCTCTCTTTCTTTCCTTCTTTTAAGCTTTACTTTACTTACATTTAAGCATGTATCTAATGTTGTAATTTATGAACTAAAGCTGCATGATTAATGAAGCTATTTTTTGTTCAGTTGCTTGCTCTATTTCCGACTCGAGTTGCATGCTATGAATGAAACAATTCTAACCCTATTCTCTCTCTCTTGCTTTTCAACCACGCCTTTTCGCAAGCAAACCCTGCAATTTTTGTGACAATAAGTGACAAGAGAAATCCGATTTTTACGCCTCCCTGAGATCGACACTCGGACTCACGTCCTTTTCTTTACTTTAAAACTGACGTCGTAAGTGCAAACTATAACGACACTTCCAACAACACGCGCACGCGTACGTCAGTGGGCTACTGACGCGTGCACTGGCTGAGGTGAGGGTGCTGGGGTGAGAGCGCGCACGCAGGTGGCTGGTGAGGGTGTTGGTGTAAGTGCTGGAGGCGAGTTGGAGTAGCTGGTGAAGGCGAGGGTACGGGCATGTGCTAGTTGAGTTGAGGACGCGATGGCAGATGGCGCGTGTGCTGAAGATGGGTGCACAGAGGTTGGCGTGAATTAGCTGAGGTGAGGAGTTGCAGAGACTCTTTGGCGGTGTGGGCTGTCACCCCACATGCCCACGGTGGTGAGTCGTTCTGCCGCGGTGGGAGGCTGGTGGTATGGATGGAAGAGAAGCAATGTTCTCTGAGCACAGTGAGGGACAAAGGGTGGTGGCCTCCTCTCAACGGCAGCTCTCCCTTCTCCTTTTGTAGCCACGGCCACACTGATTTCAAATTCAAAATGCCGTAGCATGAATGTGATGCGCAGGAGGAGGCGGAGCCAGAGGAGTTACCTGTGCAAGGAGAAAAAGAATAAAATAATAAAATAATTAGGGTTATTTATACATAACACCTTAACTTCTATGTTAATTAAAATAGTGCATCGAATTAATTAACTAATTAAATATATGCAACCCTAGGTTAATCTAAATGCATGAATTATGTACTTAAGCTAAAAATATGAATTAATTTATTTACATCCGTATGTATCCTACCTAAATGTTAAAGTTAATTTAATGCCTAGACATTTAGATACTTAAATATCCCACGAATATGGGCTAATCAAATACCCCCATGCCTAGTTTTTGCTAGTCCCTAGCAAATCCAAGCAAAACCTAACACTCCAAATAAACTAGCTAACCCAATCGGTCTTCCTTTAGAAACATGTTAAGTTCAGACTTTAGACCTAAGGTTCTCAAGTAGTTGCTAAGTTACAGACTAGGTCGACTAAAGACAGGTTGCAGGCACAAGTTTCTCTTATTTCTAACTCTACCCTAAGGTTTATTGATCCCTGAGATTAAAGCATCCGTGCATGTGCATTGGTCTGAGTTATTTGAGTTAAAGGAAAAAGGATTTTTTTTTTGAATAATATATATTTTTTTTATTTGATTCCTCTAAGTCTAATCTCTGATTAGCTATCAACACGGTCTGTGTCGGATTCATTGTCCCTATCACCGTACCTCGAAGGGTGCTTGACTTTCGATGCTTCGAGATAGCACCGCCCATAACGACCCCAAGAACTCCTAGCAATCAACACTTCGAGATAGTATTGCCCATGGATTTCTTAAGCGAATTCAGGCCTATGGCAATCGGCACTTCGAGATAGGGCCACCCATGGTACCTGAACCGCACAATGCACTTACATGCCCCCAATAGGATGGATATCCTAAGAGACAAGCGTCGAGGAGGTAATATGTTATCATCGCATCCTCAAGGTGAGTATATACTCCACCCCTCCTACGGCAGGAACTCTTCCAATCAAATTGTGTTTTCAAGCCTCTCCTAAGTCAAAACTAAGATAACCAAATTTCTTTGAAGAAATGAATTAAGGTGATTACTTACACAAGACCAAGTGTGTGAAATTTGGATGCTTGGGTTACAAGGACCCGTAAACCAAAAGGTAGAACAAGACTCCAGGTACTACCCCACCTTTTAACTCAATCCCTAGCTTTTCTTCCTCAACCTCTTGAGGAATGGTCTGCAACTTAACTCCTACTTAAGTTTTTAAGTCCACAAAGGATCCTAAAGGCCTAAAGCCAGTAGCTCACTTAGCTTCTAAAGTTCGACCCTAGAACCAACTTAATCTCAGCTAGAGTTCTGATTTGCTTAAGAATGCAGGACCAGCTAGTTAAGCTCAATAATTACAAAATATTTTTTTCTTTGTTCATGCTTTTTTTGTTTAAATGCAAATGTATGCAATGCAGAATGCTTTAAATAAATGCAGGAATGCACTATGTATAAATGCTATGTATATCCCCAAGTACACCCCCCCATGCCTAAAATCTGCAATGTCCTCATTGCATAGAAGGATATTACCTGGGTCAGAGATGGGCTGCCGTTCTTTTGTTAGCAGCCAAGTAGCCAAAGAACCCGCAAATCAGGTTCAAGGATTGCAGAAATAGACCTTAAAAATGAGCAAAGTAATGCTGACCTAGAAAACAGGTAACCTAGGATGTTGGCGAGCTAATGATGAATCCCAATAGCAAATGCTCGCCCAACTAAGATGGGAATGAAATCTTCCCAAGTCACCAGAAGAGGTTCTAAAGGATAAACTGGCATAACAACCTCCAAAGGGGTTGGGGGAGGATGACAAGGGTCCTCCAAAAGGAATGGGGAAGGAATGGTACAGAGATAAAGCCCTAGGGCAATGGACTGACTAAAGAAATCATCAATCCATACCTGATACTCCATTACAAAAAATATTGGTTTGTTAAGCCCCCCGGTCAGAATAAAAGTGAGCAAATCTCTACGGCAAGGATCGTCTAGGGTGTACAAGTTTTAAGGTTGTGGGATGGCCATAAGATCTTGGTTGGTTTTAATCAGCTCGGTGTCCATCCCTAACAATCTTTCCAAATCCTCAATTACATCCCTAGCATTCCTTGCACTATCGCAAGTATCTTCCTGCACTTCATCAAGAGTCAAAATTTCGCCTTCAGACATAAGCAAATCAGAGGGTGACTTCGAAACAAATGGAGGCAAGTTGGAAGCAACAGATCTAGGGATTATCCTATCAATGTCATCTCCGGGTTCTTGTTCTTTACTCAAATCTTCCCCGGAGTCTATATGTGAATCCACATAAATCTTAGAAGTTGCTTCCAAATTTTCCATCATTTCATTATGAGGAGAAATATCATCAATGGGTGTGTTAAGGAAACCTAATTTGATCAAATTTGTGACATCCTCAGGGGCTAACTCTTCAAATAAGACATAATCACCCTTAGTGTCACTCCAAATCTTGAATGTAGGTTCCTCATATAATGCATCTTTCTCCTCATCATATGATTCATCATATACCCGAGGCCTAGAATCATTTAATATTTCAGCAGATCCCCTAGAGTATTCTATCTAAGGTAAATGGTTTACACTGGTAACATTGGACTCCTCAGATAGGTCAATTTCTTAAGGGTTAGGTTCCCTAAGGGTGGGCTTGAGTTCCATCTCGTGATCAGAAGAGAGGGTAGGATTAACAACTTGACTTCGACCCACTTCATCAAATGTCATGAAAATACTATCATCTGGGTCAAGGTCTTCCAATGGTACCATCATTCCCTTCTTTTGACTCCAATATAATTCAGGTGGATACTCAACCTTATCATCATCTTCCTTAGGTTGCCACCTTTCTTCATCCAATGCATAGCTACTTTCATATGTATCTTCCTCACACTTAAGGAGTGGATCTCTTAAGGAAGTGTCATCTAATGGGGAGGTTTCAAAATCGATCCTCAAAAAGTAGCTATTCTCCCTTACATAATCCCCAAAATTTCCTTCCAACTTAAAGTGAAGCTCTCCCACAGGAGATGCATCAACTATAGATGGGTGTATGTCATCCTCAATGGGGTAGATTGGGTGGCTAATTTCATCTCTTTCTTGTTGGCCTTCTCTCGAAGATTCTCCTAACAATTCAATCATTTCATCTTGTATTTTCTGTATTTTCATCTTCAATGAAGAGAGGTCATTTCTATCATGAGAGAAGTCAGGCTCAGGCTTATAGTACCCAGGAGTGTCTGTCCAACCATTATAATTATTCAGGGAGGGTGGGTTGGGTATTTCTATGGTGTGTGGGATATTAGGCAAAGCAAATCCTGCTCCTAGGTTCTGCTCACTGATTTGGGCTTAACCAGGCCAATACTCCTATAATAGGAGTAAAATAAATCCCAATGATTGTCATTATGTCCATCAAAGGATGGACCATCTCGGTGTATGGGATCGAAGAGTACAGAGTGGGGGTAAGGGTGTGGGCAAGATGTGAAAGGATGAAAATCAATGTGGTCCATTCTAACTCACACCTCAATCAGAATTCCCCAAGCAAAACACAATTCAAAAAGGACTTTTTAGGTCTTTCCCAATTTAGGCTTTTGATTTAAGTCAGATTGCAAGTGACAATACAATTTGTTCAATCAATTTACATGCTTATTGTTGACCTACAGATCGCCTAAAAAGACCTAGTTGGAGTTTAGGTGTTCTTCCCTAAATCTTAAATGGTAGAGCAACTCCAAAGACGGAAGATCGAGGGATGCAAGTAGGCCTAAGCCTTCCTTTGAACCTGTGCTTTCACGGTGCTTCTCAACTACCGCTAAAAATCCGTGACAGAGTATCCCCCTCTTTGGAGTTACAAAACCTTTGATCTCAAGTTCTAAACACTTCAGAATACAACGATATGAGGGCTCTTGTCCTAGTATTTCCAAACCTAAGGAGTGTATAAACACATGCCGTGGTGAAAGATATATAAGTGTACATACACTGCAAAAGATTTTGAATTTTGAATCGCACGCCAAGTTTGAAAATCAAATCCTTGGTTTTTAAAATGTCCCTCCTTTAATTAATCCTTTTTCCAGAAAATATGTGACCACTTGTTAGATCTATTCAATACAGATTAAGTGATTTTGAAATTAATCCAAAAGTATTTGCATGAAAGCTAGAAATGCAAAGTTAGAAGTGCATACCTGATTCCAGCATTCTTCGTGCAATATGTAAGACAAGAATTAGATCTAGATGTTGCTCATTCAGTCCTAAATGATTCGACCTAAGGGTAAGCAACTTCTAGCAGGTAGCTCGTTATTATTGTTTTTTTTTTTTAGTTTTTTTAGCTACTTATGCATAAGAAAATTAAAGGTAAACAGTTCACAAAATAAATTAAAAACCTAAATCTAAAGAAAAGGGAATAGGCTTCCAAAAATTACCCAACATAGGCCTAAACCAAAATCGGGGAACAAACCCCTCAACTGTACCCCAGAACAAGGGTTTCAAACCAAATGTGCAATGAAAAATTAAGTCTAAAGTCTTAATCCTACTCTAATCAAATCAGCGACTAAATGTACAGAGATGATCGTCGCGTCCTCATCCTTCCCCTCCTAATGATCAAGTTCCTTGCAAGGTAGCTTGATCAATTTCTCCTTTGGTGACATCAAGGGTCGGCCTTCACGACGGCTGGTGTGATTCCAAGTCGTAGAATGTGTGTCGCAGATCATTGCACTCACATCAGAAAAAAAAAATCTAGAGTTAAATATGATTCAAAATTTAAAGCAATGTGAATGAATGAATGAATGAATGCGATTTAATTAAGCTTGTTGCCTCCCCGGCAACGGTAAGACGATTTTTGCTTTCGAATAATGTGATTAAGATGATTTGTCATTTTAGTAACAAAGTGGTGGAAAACTGCTTAACAAAACAATTACAACAAAAATTAACCACTCACAGAAGAGCGGGTCATGTCCATAGGGAGGCAATGATGCAATAAAATCATGAATATTTTTTTTCTCATAGTCGTTCAATCAAGTGCGAAATCCCGAGTCAAATCTAACATGAAATACAATGAAAAGAAGATGCACAATAACTAAAAAATGTAAGGGTATATGTGCAATTTTCCTCACTAAAATATTCAATAAATATGTGATGATTTTATGTAATTTCCAATTGACATGCATTAGAGAAAATTTATACACATTTTAATACAAAACCAATGTTAAAACATGTGAACAACAATAGCCACACAATTATCAGAAAGCTTCAGTATGAAGTCACAATTTCACCACAATAAAATAATCATAAATTAAAATTCATTTTGGTGGCAATGGAATTCAAATGTAAATATTAATTAACGTAAAGCAAAGGATTCTACCTCTCTCCTCCTTGCACATCGTAGAGAGGTTCAATCGAGGAGCTACTCCTACAAGAGGTCGGCTGAAGTGAGGCCTTCACGGTGGTGGCAGCAGTGTGTCGTGAGATGGTCGAAGCCGGCCTACCGGAGGAGAGGAGTGGCGGCGGTGGAGGAGCCTGCTACTGGCCGCGCGTACTGCAGGTGCAAGGAGAGCAGCGCGTAAGCACTGCAGGAGTTGCAGACGCATGCAGCACGTGGAGGCACGTTCTCTGCTGGGCGCACAAGCACGTGCGGGCGTGGTGGTGGCACCGACTGCAGGTGCTGCAGGGAGTCGCTGAAGCGTGGGAGCATGGAGGCGCGGCTCTGCAGGCCTGTAAGGGGTACGCGGGTGTGGGTGCTGGAGCGCGGGCTGCTGGCACGTGGAGTGTACACTGTGGGCGAGCGGAGGTGAGAAAGTGCAGGGGCAATAGAGTTTCTGGAGAAGTTAGGAGGCGTGAGCTCTGCAGGCTGGGCTGGAGGCGCGTGGTAGGTCTGATGGAGAGGGGGGCTGCTGGTGCGTGCGCTGGCTGAGGTGAGGGCGCTAGGGTGAGAGCGCGCGCACAGGTGGCTGGCGAGGGCATTGGTGCAAGTGCTGGAGGCAGGTTAGAGCAGCTGGTGAAGGCGAGGGTGCGGGCATGTGCTTGCTGAGTTGAGGATGCGATGGCAGATGGCGCATGTGCTGAAGATGGGTGCGCAAAGGCTGGTGTGAATTGGCTGAGGTAAGGAGTTGCAAAGACTCTTTGTCGGTGTGGGCTATCACCCCACATGCCCACGGTGGTGAGTCGTTCTGCCACGGTGGGAGGCGGGTGGTATGGATGGAAGAGAAGCAATGTTCTCTGAGCACAGTGAGGGACAAAGGGTGGTGGCCTCCTCTCAGCTGCCTTCTCCTTTTGTAGCCACAGCCACACTGATTTCAAATTCAAAATGCCGTAGCATGAATGTGATGCGCAGGAGGAGGAGGCGGAGTTGGAGGAGTTACCTGTGCAAGGAGAAAAAGAATAAAATAATTAGCGTTATTTATACATAACACCTTAACTTCTATGTTAATTAAAATAGTGCATCTAATTAATTAACTAATTAAATGTATGCAACCCTAGGTTAATTCTAAATGCATGAATTATGTACTTAAGCTAAAAATATGAATTAATTTATTTACATCCTAATGTATGCTATCTAAATGTTAAAATTAATTTAATGTCTAGACATTTACATACTTAAATACCCCACGAATATGGGCTAGTCATAGTTTGTGCTTGAATCTTTTGTGATTTATTTGTACCTGTGCATGATAACACTATGCAAGGGGGTGATAATTATGTCGAATATGGCCCATCTTTAGAATAAAAGGCACAACATAAGTAGAATAGGAGCATTGCATGCATCATGTACCAAGATTGCTTATAAACTGCATTAATGGCCATGTGTGTAAGCATTTGTCAAAGCAGGCCTCAGATGAGCAATTGGACTGCACGGATGGATTCAGAACAACGAACGGAGTCCAACGGACTCAAGATCGGACAAATCCGACATCCGAAGCTCCTACAATGGGCCCAAGAAGTTCTGACCGTTGATCTGGAGATCAACGACCCAGATTGCTCCACGTCAGCCCCACCCCCGCGCTCACCGCGCCTTCAGCCAGCCGAGATTCGAACGCACGCCCACGGTCGCCGCGACAAAGCGCGGGCATGGCGCAACGGTGAGCGCGCACACCCGCACCCACGCGACACGTATTCGAGCCGTGCGGAGCGAGATTTGAAGACAGGCGCGGGCGCGGAGAAATTGGGCTGCCTGATCAGCAACGGGCGGTCGGGATCTTGCCACGCGGCGCGATGATGAGAACCTCATCATGAGCCATAACTATCTCATTTTGACCTAATACAGAGGATAAAAGCTCCTACATAACTCAAGGAAAGGCTTAACTTAGAGAATTCTGAGTCTAAGAAGAAAATAAGTCATAAGGGGTAAAAATGTAATTTTACCAGCACAATCTGCAAATAGGGTAACTCAGGATCCAAACATAGGTCAAACTAACCTAATAATAAGGAAAATGAGATGATCTGATCTGATAAGGGCTACAGCAACTCCAAGGAATTAAATGACAATCTATAACCCTAAAACAAACCCACTTCAATTCACGAGGTTCGAGGCAAAGAAAAAATCTACTAAACCCTCTAAAATTCATATAAAAATAATCTCTAGGGTTTAGAACCTTCAATTTGGCTGTAGGGACCCATTTTAACCTACATTGAGAACCATGCCCAATTAATGATTTAATTTGGGTTTTTACGTAGATTGGCTGGTCAAACAAGGTCTGACCTAGAAATAAAATTCAGCATTAGAATCCTTAGGTCCCATTTAATCATGCATAAAAACTTGAGCCTAAGAAGAGACCTTCTTGACCAACTTTGCATTTTGGTCCTCATCCATTACTTTTTGACCCTCAAATTTTGAAACCCTCTCATTTTGGCCCCTAATTCTTCATCATTTTTGCATTTGGGTCCTCCCTGCAAAACCCTGAGTAGCGCCATGCTCCGGCGAGGGTGAGGGTGACCCCCTGCCAAGACAACGGGGTGTTCCTTGCGACGTCTGCTGTCACAGGGACACCTCCACTATCTCTGCCATCGCCCACACCTTCCGTGCAAACGCGCGGAAGGTATGGGTCGCGATCCGGCCATCCTCCGGCGAGGGAGGCACGTCATCTCCCTCCGCCCTCCTATCTGATTTCGCCTTTATAAAAGCCGCCACCGTCTGCCGCATTCAGCAGCTCGATTCTGACGGAGAACCACCCACAACTTTCTTCTCTTCCCACTTCGGCAGACACCCAGCGAGCTCCGGCGAGCTCCCTTTCCTTTCCTCTTCGCTCTGCCACAAAACCAGTGGCAGAGACTTCTTCCTGATTCTCCTTCGCGTCGCGCAATACCCGCGCGCGCTGTTTCGGCCCCGTCGTCGCCGCCTTCTGCCCCCACTGGGTACCTTCTTCTCCGGCGACAGTCGACACGACTTCCGCCCTGCTCCTCCCCCTTAGTCCCTGCAAGTAGGTAACAGTTACTTCTCTTCCTCCCCTCTTTCTTTTCCCTATTTTAATTTTCTCAATCAAACCCTCGACCAACCCGACCACCATCATCTTCCATGCCTCCGGCCCACCTCCGGCGAGTCGCTCCCATCATTCCGCCACTCCACACGACTCGTCGACCGACCCAAAACCTCCGCCTCGTCCCACTGAACCGTTTCCGCCCCTTCACTGCCACTCCTCACCTCCACATCACTCCCCCGAACAAACCCATTCCCTCGGCCACAGTTCGACCTAGGGCAGCCCCTACACGCCACCCCATGCCTCGTCACCACCCGCACGAGCTTCGCCGCACTCCGGCGAAGCTCCCTACACCTTCTGACTAGGCCGAGAGGCCGTATCTCAGTGAACAGGTAACCCGTCCTTCGCCGCCATTGCCGAACAGGTGAAGCTGCTTCAACCTGCAGCTGCAGCTGCGCTTCCGCCAAGGCCTGCGCTCCAAGACGCGCGGATTGCGACCACGCAGCTACCCAGGCCTTCAGCTGAAGAGAAGACCTAGCAACAGCCGCGAATGCCTGCAGCTTTCTCAGCCGCAGGCACCGAATTGGGGTGGGACATTTAGTCCCACCTCGGAAGATCCTGAAGCCGCGCACCCCTTTAAATTATTTTTGTGAAATTACCTTATCGCCTCCGAACGCACCGGGGTGAGGTCCCGCGCCCATTCACCCGCCCGGTCCGTGAGCTCACCACGCGGATTCGACGGATCCGACCCGAACCTATCCTAAGCACTCCTCGCTCATCACCCACCTTCCGGTGCGCCTGGTCCCGGGTGCGAAGCCTGACCCGATTACCCTGCGGCTCTGGGAGAGCGATCCGACGAGCGAAGTCTTGAGAGAGAGAGAGATGTGCGGGTAGAGGGAAAAGGGTAGGTTTTGCTCTGTGCAGGCCGAGGTAGAGAAGAAGAAGAGAACAGGGTGCAGTGCAGAGAAGAAGAAGCAGAGGAAGAAGAACAGATCACAAGATGAAGAAGACCGAAGGAAGAAGAAGGTGGAGCACTGTAGCAGCGGCGATTTAAGTCGTCTGATTGGAAAATCAGACGACGCTCTGCAAAAGAAGGACTGCAGAGAAAGAAGGAGAACGAAGAAGCCGTGCAACTGAGCAAGGCAGGGGACCGCAAGAAGAAAAGCTCTGCAGCTGAGGCTGAAAGAAGAGAAGAAGACGAGAAGCTCTGAAGAAGAGAAGAAATAGGAATAACTGAAGGCAGAAGATCAAGGAAAAAGATCCGAGAAAAGAAGAAGAAGGTGAGCTAAGAGAGAGAAGAGAAGCCACAAGATTAAGATTTATTTCTCCCTCTCTCTCTTTTATTTTTGTAATAAAGAAACATTGTACTTCTAGAATACAACTTGCTCCCTGAGTTCGACCTCGGGAACTCTTTTTTCCGAGTAACAAATTGTATTAAACTGGTAACCACTTCTCTATACTATACTACGACGAAATAATAAAAACTATAGGGGAGTCGCGCTTGCCAGTTTTTGGCGCCGTTGCCGGGGAGCAACGACTATTCTAGAAGCTTTGAAATTCTTTTAAACAATTGCTAATCTTTTCTCTCTTGTGTGCAGGTACAGGAAAATCAAGAAGCAGCCACTCCAAGGATAGGTAATTTTTTTTATCCTTTCACTTTAACTCTCAATTCTAGAGAGATAGAAAAAGAAAGAACAAGCAATATAGGTACAACCTGTCTTCAATACCTAGTAAACTATCAAAGCTGCATGTTTTCAAATTTCAACCCACCATTCCTGCATACACTATTAAGGTAATTGAGGGCTAACACCTTCTTGCCTGAGCCCTAAGTACCAAATAAGGAGTTAACTGGACCAAGTAGAGCCAACATAGGATTGAAAAGCTAGGGTTTTTAGAGACACACCCCTTAATCAAGAATTGAGAAAATCCCAAAAGAAGTGTGCCTAAGCCATTGATTGAATATACCTATTTAGAAAAATCCTAAACAATTGGCTCTCTAAACACTTGAACCCTAAAATACAAGACCTAATAAGTTCTCAAAGGAATCAATAAGTGAAGTTGACCCCTTGGGTCAACCAACCTTAAAATTAGGTCACTCTTTTACTCAAAACACTTAAAAGTTCAAGTGGAACCTTAAGCACCCTGATCTTAAACTAAAATTGGTAAACTTAAGAGGTCAAGGTCCCCATTCTGGTCTACCTGGAACCGCAGTGACAAGAGAGGTCGGGTGGGGGAAACCCTGTAACCCATGGGGATGCTCTACCGTGTAGGGGTCTTTGCGGGACTCACCCTCTCTGGCTGCCCAGGTAATTCTCAGGAGGAAGATCTTTCTGATCAAGGGGTCCATCTGCCCCGCACCTCTATAGTCACCCAACAATTTTTAGGTGCCTCGATTGGGTCCAGCACCTGCTTATCTCATCCAGTCCTTCAGCATTTGGCAGGTGGTCCTTGAAACCTCCATCAGAAATTCACTTCCCCCCCCCCCACTCCCCGAGGCCGAGCCTCGCTGCCCTTGTTTGTGCAACTAACACTCCACATAGCCCTTTTTCTCCTGATTCTGAACAGAGTCCCCTTCTTCCATCTTGATTCAAACTTATATTCTATATCTTGATTCCACCACTTGATTCAAAGATGCAGCCACACCAACTAAGACTACCATTCAAAAAACCCGAATATCAGAGATCCATGAAAGATAAGATAATTGAGGATGCCTTTGAATTCTATCAAATCAAATATAAACCCTCAACACCAATAGAAAACATTCAGGTTGATGTCCCAACAACCACAGCCTTCATCCTAAACTGTGCCCAAATTCTATTGACAGAACTTTCAAAAGGATCAACCCGAGATATGCTCATGACAGGATACATTAAGATAGAAAAATTACACCAATCTGAATACCTTCAATGCTTGACAAATCCTGTACTTTGGGAACACCAAGATGCCCTTATAAAACGGGTAGAGATGATGAGATCACTAGAACAAATTATCAACCAGAAATACCCGTATATACCAAAAACAGAGGATGAACCATCTTGGAACAGTATTAACGAACAATCCAGTTTCCCAGATCTCGGGACTGAGGCACAAAGTGGTTGTGGAATCCCAACCCAGATAGAAGACAACATTGAATTAGGTTGGGATATTGCAGGAGAACACAATGATGGGCCGAACTTAGACCATGAATTGCCAAGCCTAGAATTCCAAAACTCCTGCAATAATGAGATCAGAACTGAACCTTTTGAGGGTATAAATTCCGCCCCTTATTTTGATAAGGTGGCCCTCGAAGGTTATTCGGACTTAGGTTCTAGCAATTCTACCCACATCCTAAACCTAGAACCTAGATCTGAAACTTATTTGGAAGATTATGAGGCCTCGTATGAGAAAGATCAAATTTTTACAGAATATGATTTCGGGCCTCTATTTGATGAATATCCCTCTCCAACATCCTCAGGAAATCTGATCGATTTTTCAGAAAACATGCCACTTTATGATACAGAAACTGAGGAGTTGGATGAGTAGGGTTTTAATTGGGTCTATCCTACCAGCTTCGAGCTTGAGCCTAGACAGAACACCTTTTTGAGCCCGGAATTGACATATAGGCTAGAACCTAGTCAGGCTGCTGATTCCACATCTGATGATTTATGCTACGGTGGAATTCATGATCAAGAATCTCATTTAGAACTTAATTTTCACAAACTCTCCGACAACTTCAGATCTGACTATAATTGCGGAGAGACTCTCCTTTCTTAACACACCAAGCCCATCTACAACCTCAGTTCACATGACTCTGACTCCGACTCTGAGGTCCTGATTCCCGAGATCACTGGTAACACAGAATCATTCCTTTTCGATCCTCAGGAACCAAAAACAGAAAATGCCAAGAGTGATTGCAACCCAGAATTCAAATCTTTTCTCAATTCAGATTTCCTTCATCCTACAGACACTCTTCAGGCATTTGATAGTTACCCAGAGGACTCTCTACAGAAAACCACCTGTCATTCCTTTCTAGAAGAGCCCTCATACACGATTGCCACCTCGTCCGCACACACAGAACAAATCAAAACCTCTTCCCAACCCCGACCCGCAACCGGACTCAATTTCTATTCAGATTCACCTCTCACTGAGCCGATTGCATTTCCACATCGGGTTTGGAACACTGATCAGACTGCATACCATGCTCTATCATTCGTTGATCACCCCTGTAGGGTTTCCACGTCATTCATTGATTATTCTACGGGTCCCTACTTTGACCAAGCTGATTCGACTCAACCAAACCCTGCATTCACACTTCCACATCCATCTGAGCTTCATAGTATATGGTGGGTTCCACACCTTTTGATCTACATCTATCAACCCACCAGATTGATTGGGTTTGGGCTGCATCATCAGCCTGTCGATCTGAACAAGCACCTGGTTGGACCAACCAGGCTCTTAATCAAGATGCTTGTCTTACAAAACTCTGCTGATTTGACCATCCCCTCTCCATCACATTTCCCGCTTGGCTGAAGGCATCAAATTTAGCGCTCAACGGGAGGCAGCCCGTCATTCTCTTTGAAAACCTGAAACATTTTCTGACACCTTTTTGCACTTAAGGTTCACCCTTTAGGACAGTCGTCTCCACCTCAGATGCTTGCATCTAAGATTAGAAATCGTCCGTAACAGTCACCCCGACCCATTCACTCATGTATGAACTAAGTTGAATAAAAATCCCCTAGGTTACAATGAGGACATTGCAAATCTTAGGTATGGGAGGTATGATAGTGCAATACTTGTAAGAAAAGGTTTCAAACAAAAAATTGACATATGCCAAAAACACCACAAAAGTAAAAAAAAAATTCGAAAAAGAATAAGAGGAGAAAGAAATTTTGTGGAGGAAAGAAAAGAAACAAAATGAAAAAGGAGCATAAAAAATATGAGAAAAAGTGATAGTCATTAGTAAGGAACTAAGGAATTAACCTAAGTTCTAGACCTCATTCAAGAAAAGAACTGAAAAGTACACAATGGGATTAGTAAGAACGCAAACCTTAGGCATTTTTGGATAGACTCTTAGTACCCATTAAGATCTGGACACTTCTCAAGAGGTTAAGGAAAATGAAAAGCTGAAAGTATTAGGTCTAAGGCTTAGGGAGTATTTGACCTCATTAACTAACTTTTGGTTTACGGGACTCAGTAACCTAAGCACCCTAACCTCACACAAAGCCTGGTTTAGTAAGCGTAAAAATCAAAATCACGCAGAAGCGTCGCAAAATTCTGAAAAGTACACCTAGAGTAGGAGCGGCCAATCAACACAAGTTGATTTGGACGAGTTCCCAGTGCAGAGAGACGGGAAATCCCCTCGAAGATGCGTAACAAAGTATCATCTCCTCGGTGCTTGTCTCTTAGGATATTTACATATCCTACTGGGGGTATGTAAGCACTCTGCTGGTTCAGATTCCATGGATGGCATTATCACGAAGTGTCAATTGCCAGGGTCTGGATTCGGCCACGGAACACCATGGATGGCATTATCACAAAGTGTCAATAGCCAGGGTTCCGGGGGTTAACATGGGCGGTGCTATCTCGAAGCATCGATTGCCAGGAACCCTTGAGGATTGATGATGGGTGCAAGGAATCTGATACAGATCGTGTTGAAAAGCCAATCCTAAGCTAGAATTAAAAAGAAAAAGAGAGAGAAAACTCTCCAAATAGAAAAATTTTCTATCTCTTTCTCTTACAAAATGCACTGTGAACTGAGCCAGGGCTAAAATCATCTCAAGCACGGTGCTTTAACCACAAAGTCCAATAGAGCTTAGGTTAGTTCTTGTAGGCCTTAAAAACCTTTGCTAAGGACTGAGGCTAAGGCTAGACAAATCTGGATCTTGATTGGTACTAGAGTACCTTTTAGGCCTAGGGTCAGCATCTAACCTAATCAAAGCTCAAATGAAAAAGCACTTATCTGAAGCTATTAAGAACTTCATGGTCTAGAACAAAGGTTGAAACCTTAAGTTTTTGCTAAGGGACTAGCAAAAGCTAGGCATGGGGGTATGATGAGAACCTCATCATGAGCCATAACTAGCTCATTTTGACCTAATACAGAGGATAAAAGCTCCTACATAACTCAAGGAAAGGCTTAACTCAGAGAATTCTAAGTCTAAGAAGAAAACAAGTTGTAAGGGGTAAAAATGTAATTTTACCAGCACAATCTGCAAACAGGGTAACTCAGGGTCAAAACATAGGTCAAACTAACCTAATAAGAAGGAAAATGGGATGATCTGATCTGATAAGGGCTACAGCAACTCCAAAGAATTAAATGACAATCTATAACCCTAAAATAAACCCACTTCAATTCACGAGGTTCGAGGTAAATAAAAAATCTACTAAACACTCTAAAATTCATATAAAAATAATCTCTAGGGTTTAGAACCTTCAATTTGGCCTCAGAAACCCATTTTGACCTACATTGAGAACCATGCCCAATTAATGATTTAATTTTGATTTTTACGTAAATTGGCCACTCAAACAAGGTATAACCTAGAAATAAAATTCACCATTACAATCCTTAGGTCCCATTTAGTCATGCATAAAAACTTGAGCCTAAGAAGAGACCTTCTTGACCGACTTTGCATTTTGGTCCTCATCCATTACTTTTTGACCCTCAACTTTTGAAACCCTCTCATTTTGGCCCCTACTTCTTCATCATTTTTGCATTTGGGTCCTCCCTGCAAAACCCTGAGCAGCGCCATGCTCCGGCGAGGCATGGCGCCGCGCAGGGTGAGGGCGACCCCCTGCCAAGACAACGGGGTGTTCCCTGCGACGTCTGCTGTCGAGGGACACCTCCACGATCTCTGCCATCGCCCACACCTTTCGTGCAAACGCGCGGAAGGTATGGGTCGCGATCCGGCCATCCTCCGGCGAGGGAGGCACATCGTCTCCCTCCGCCCTCCTCTCTGATTTCGCCTCTATAAAAGCCGCCACCGTCTGCCGCATTCAGCAGCTCGATTCTGACGGAGAACCACCCACAACTTTCTTCTCTTCCCACTCGGCAGACACCCAGCAAGTTCCGGCGAGCTCCCTTTCCTTTCCTCTTCGCTCTGCCACAAAACCAGTGGCAGAGACTTCTTCCTGATTCTCCTCCGCGTCGCCCGATTACCCGCGCGCGCTGTTTCGACCCCGTCGTCGCTGCCGTCCGCCCCCACTGGGTACCTTCTTCTCCGGCGACAGTCGACACGACTGCCGCCCTACTCCTCCCCCTTCGTCCCTTCAAGTAGGTAACAATTACTTCTCTTCCTCCCCTCTTTCTTTTCCCTATTTTAATTTGCTCAATCAAACCCTCGACCGACCCGACCACCATCATCTTCCACGCCTCCGGCCCACCTCCGGCGAGTCGCTCCCATCATTCCGCCACTCCACACGACTTGTCGACCGACCCAAAACCTCCGCCTCGTCCCACTGAACCGTTTCCACCCCTTCATTGCCACTCCTCACCTCCACATCACTCCCCCGAACAAACCCATTCCCTCGGCCACAGTCCAACCTAGGGCAACCCCTACACGTCGCCCCACGCCTCGCCACCACCCGCACGAGCTTCGCCGCACTCTGGCGAAGCTCCCTGCACCTTCTGACTAGGCCAAGAGGCCGTATCTCAGTGAACAGGTTACCCGTCCTTCGCCGCCATTGCCGAACAGGTGAAGCTGCTTCAACCTGTAGCTGCAGCTGTGCTTCCGCCCAGGCCTGCGCTCCAAGACGCGCGAATTGCGACCACGCAGCTACCCAGGCCTTCAGCTGAAGAGAAGACCTAGCAACAGCCGCGAATGCCTGCAGCTTTCTCAGCTGCAGGCGCCGAATTGGGGTGGGACATTTAGTCCCACCTCGGAAGATCCTAAAGCCGCGCACCCCTTTAAATTGTTTTTGTGAAATTACCTTATCGCCTCCGAATGCACCGGGGTGAGGTCCCGCGCCCATTCACCCGCCCGGTCCGCGAGCTCACCACGCGGATTCGGCGGATCCGACCCAAACCTATCCTGAGCACTCCTCACGCATCACCCACCTGCCGGTGCACCTGGTCCCGAGTGCGAAGCCTGACCCGATTACCTGACGGCTCTGGGAGAGCGATCCTACGAGAGAAGTCTTGAGAGAGAGAGAGAGACGTGCGGGTAGAGGGAAAAGGGTAGGTTTTGCTCTGTGCAGGCCGAGGCAGAGAAGAAGAAGAGAATAGGGTGCAGTGTAGAGAAGAAGAAGCAGAGGAAGAAGAACAGATCGCAAGATGAAGAAGACCGAAGGAAGAAGAAGGTGGAGCACTATAGCAGCGGCGATTTAAGTCGTCTGATTGGAAAATCAGACGACGCTCTGCAAAAGAAGGAATGCAGAGAAAGAAGAACGAAGAAGCCGTGCAGCTGAGCAAGGCAGGGGATCGCAAGAAGAAAAGCTCTACAGCTGAGGCTGAAAGAAGAGAAGAAGACGAGAAGCTCTGAAGAAGAGAAGAAATAAGAATAACTGAAGGCAGAAGACTGAAGGCAGATGATCAAGGAAAAAGATCCGAGAAAAGAAGAAGAAGATGAGCTAAGAGAGAGTAGAGAAGCCACAAGATTAAGATTTATTTCTCCCTCTCTCTCTTTTATTTTTGTAATAAAGAAACATTGTACTTCTAGAATACAACTTGCTCCCTGAGTTCGACCTTGGGAACTCTTTTTTCCGAGTAACAAATTGTATTAAACTGGTAACCACTTCTCTATACTATACTACGACAAAATAATAAAAACTATAGGGGAGTCGCGTTCGCCACGCGACCATAGCTCACGAGCGCCCACGCACGCGCGCATGCCGGGCGGAGACGCGCGCGCACACTCGCGCCCGAGGCACGATCCCAGCGCAGGCGAGGAAGACTCTCAGCCGTTCGATCTTTGATCGGACGGCTCTCGTTCAGTGGCCGAGGATCGCGCGAGGAGAAGGAACGAGGAGGGCGGCTGACCAGCGGCGAGAGGGCTTCTCCAACGCTTTTGGAAGCGGTTTTAGCGACGCTCTGGATGTCGCTAAAGCCCCTTCTTCTTATAGGAAGCACTTAACTCTATTTAAACCCCCTCCAACCACCATTCAAGGCATTCACTCCCCCTTGCAACTACTCTACCCCTCTCTTAGCTAGCCTTAGGCACTCTTATAATCGCCGGAGACGACGAGCCGCCGACGGAGCCTCCTCCACCGCCGTGGCTGCCTCGTCGCTCTCCACACACACTCTCTTTCTCTCTCTCTCTCTTTTAAGCTTTTTATTATTTTTGTTGAAGCATGTATTTAATGTTGTAAGTCATGAACTACAAGTGCATGTTTAATGAAGTTATTTTCCGTTCAGTTGCCATTTTAATTTCTGTTCAAGTTGCATGATCAAAACAAAGAGCTTTCTAACCCTAACCTTCTCTCTCTATCTCTCTCTCTCACTTTTCAAAATCGCACCTTTCGCAAGCAAAACTCCGCACTTTCCATGACAACAAGTGGTAAAGTAAAAATCCGATTTTCACACCTCCCTGAGACCGACACTCGGACTCACCTCCGTTTAATTATTTTAAAACTGATGTTGCAAGTGCGACTATAATGACACTTCTTAACACACACGCACAACGACATGTCAGTGCAAATAATTTTTTTTAAGGAGATACTATTCACCCCTCCCCTCTAGTATACGTTGTGATTCACAGGATATCCTCCTACTTTCACTTGGAATCAAAGCTTGCATTGTCCAGGAGATGTCAAAGTCAAATGTTGACATGTATGCTGAGGGTTAGTTGGCGGTTCGACCTCCTTTATTTGATGGAACGAACTTCGGCTTTCGAAAGACCAGGATGCAAATCTTCCTGGAATCAATGGATTATGAAGTATGGGATGTCATCGCCTCTAAGTACACGTGCCCAGAAATCAAAGATAGCGTTGCAATCACTCCAGATCAAAAGATGGCTATACACAACATGAAAGCCATGAACGCCATATTCTATGATCTCTCCAGAGCAGAATTCAACAGAGTCTCAGCATGCAAAACTGCATACGAGATATGGAGCATTCTGGAAACTACCCACGAGGGAACTTCAGAGGTAAAGGAAACTTGAGTAAATCTACAAACTCAAAACTATGAGCTTTTCAAGATGAAGATAGGGGAGTGAATAAAGGAGAGGTTCACAAGATTTATGGACATCATAAACTCCTTACTAAATCTTGATCAAGACATCAAGAACGAAGCCTTTGTCAAAAAAATTCTTTGCTCACTCACCAACAACTGGGAAACCAAGACTATTGCCATTCAAGAGTCAAAAGATCTGTCCACCCTGAAACTGGACGATCTTATAGGAAGTCTAATGTCGTATGAGGTTCAACTCCAACACATGAGGGATCAAGAAAGAGAAGGATCCAAGAAGAAGGCTATAGCTCTTGAAGATATTCAGGAACTTGAAGAAACCTCAAGTGGAGAAGAAGAGGACATAGCCCTCCTCTCCAAAAAATTTAGGAAGTTCCTCAAAGACAAGAAGAACTGGAGGAAGAAGAAAGAAGAAATCAAGAATGATGCAATCACCTGTTACAATTGCAAGAGAAGGGGACACATCAAGAAGGACTGTCTGCTTCTCAAAAAGGAGTCAGACAAGAAGAAGAAGTCCTTCAGAAAAGACGGAAAGAAGAAAGCTTTCACAGCAACTTGGGGTGACTCAGACTCAAGTTCAAAGGAAGAAGAAACCTCAGGAGAAGAAGCTCCTCTCGGTCTCATGGCTCTAGACGATGAGGTAACCTCCTTTACTTAAGATGAATTATTAGAAGCATTCTTTGAGTTGCATGATGTAGCAAAATCATTAAAACATGAAAATAAAAAACTAGGAAAAGCATTAACTGAGGAAAAAGCACAAAAAGATGTACTTGATAATCAAAACAAAGAGTTATCTATTGAGATTATTGTATTAAGATCTCAGATAACCAACTTAAAGATAGATATAGATAAACTAAAAGAAAACTCTGTTATTCTATTAAATGATCTAGGTAAGTTCACAAATGGAAGTAGAAGCCTCTATAAATTGTTAGGAACACAAACCTAAAGTACCACAAAATTTGGGTTAGGTTATATACCAAAAAATGATCATGAAGCATCTAGCTCTAGCAAAGGGAAAGGTAGCCTGCCAAGACAGGAAACACAAACTAACCACCGTGGACCCAAACAAAAATGGGTACCAAAAAGTATATTGCAGTCATGTTTTGTAGGTTCTGTAGATTATAAGTGGACTTTCCAACAAACCAATGGAACACTGAAGCCACTCTACCAAATAAAGCCTCACAAATACAAATCAATGATAGGAAAGAGAAAAAAGAAGATGGATAATGGAGAACGGTTGTTCCAAGCATATGACCAGCAAAGAAGACCTATTCCTGTAGCTCAACCCTCAAGAAGGTGGTACGATCACATTTAGAAACAACCACAGGGGTCATATTATTGTTACTTGCCAAATTGGTAACTCTTCTACCTCTTTTAATAATGTACACTTAGTTAGCGGCTTAAAACATAATATGCTAAGTATAAGTCAAATATGTGATAAAGGTTATAAAATTACTTTCACATCAAAAGGTTTTAAAATTCATGATAAAGAAACAAAACAAATCATTCTTAAAGGAAATAGACATAAAGACATTTATATTGTAAACTTCAACAAATGCGACTGTCTTGAATGTCTAATCGTATCTCATGAAGAAGCAACACTTTGGCATAAACGACTAGGTCATGTTCACATGGGAAACATTAGCAGACTCATGAAACATGAACTCATCAAAGGACTGCCAAATATCAACTTCAAGAAAAGCAAAGTCTACGATTCTTGTCAAGTTGGAAAGCAAACTAAGAATCCCTTTAAACCAAAAAGGATGGTTAGCACTTCACAACCCCTGGAGCTACTTCATTTAGACTTGTTCAGACCAACCAAATCCAAAAGCTTAAGCGGGGGCAAATATTGTCTAGTCATAATCGATGACTTTTCTAGATTTACCTAGGTATCTTTCTTAAAATGTAATGATTTAACCTTTGATGCTTTTTTCAAATTAGTTAGAAGATTACAAAATGAGAAAGGATCTAAAGTAATTAGGATTAGAAGTGATCACAACGGAGAATTTGAGAATGAATCCTTTACCAATTTTTGCGATCAATATGGAATAAAACATGAATTTGCATTCCCTAGAGCTACACCTCAGAATGGTGTAGTTGAAAGGAAAAATAGGACTTTACAAGAGTGTGCTTGAACAGTGCTGTGCGAGTCAAAGCTGCCTCGATATTTTTGGGCTGAGGCTATAAACACTTCTTGTTATATTCAGAATAGAACCCTGATCAAACCAATCTTAAAGAAGACACCTTTTGAACTCTTTCATGGAAGAACACCTAGAATTTCCTACTTCAAAGTATTTGGATGTCGATGCTTTATACTCAGTACTAAGGAAAATCTTGATAAGTTTGATGCCAAAAGTTCAGAGGGAATTTTCTTAGGTTATTCAACCAGAAGTAAAGCCTATAGGATTTTTAACAGGAAGAATTCTGTTGTCGAGGAAACCATGCATGTATCTTTTGATGAAACTTCAGTTCAACCAAAATCTTTTGTAATTAATGATGATGACCTAATAGTTGACCCATCAAACATTCCAAAAGAGAACATTTCTGATGAACTACCCAGGGATATGTCGTTTGTGAAAGATCATCCAAAAGAATTGGCGAAAGGTAAATTATCTAAAGGAGTTCAAACTAGATCTTCCTTTAATAGTTTATCTTTCACTGCTTTTGTCTCATAGTTGGAACCCAAAAATGTCAAGGAAGCCTTTTCTGATAATCACTGGATCATTGTAATGGAGGATGAGTTAAATTAGTTCAAGACAAATCAAGTATGGGAACTTGTTTCAAAGCCTTAATCACAAACCATTATAGGAACAAAGTGGGTCTTTAGAAACAAACTTAATGAATAAGGAGAAGTAGTTAGAAATATAGCTAAACTTGTGGCCCAAGGGTATAATCAAGAAGAAATTGATTTTGATGAAACATATGCTCCTGTAGCTCGCCTAGAATCCATTAGAATGCTGCTATCCTTTGCTGCCTATATGAAATTCAAACTTTTCCAAATGGACGTCAAGAGTGCCTTCCTAAACAGATTCATCAAGGGAGAAGTCTATGTTAAACAACCTCCAAGGTTTGAAGATATTAAAAATCCAAACCATGTCTATAAACTAAACAAAGCCGTATATGGACTTAAATAAGCTCCACGAGCTTGGCATGATAGATTAAAACCCTACCTAATTGAAAATGAATTTAAAATTAGTAATATATATCCAACCTTATTCACTAAAAGGAGAGAAAATGATCTTTTAATAATACAAATATATGTTGTTGATATTATTTTCGGTGCTACTAATGATCTGTTATGCCAATACTTTGCAAAGGTTATGCAGGATTAGTTTGAGAAGTGCATGATGGGAGAACTTCGATTCTTTCTTAAACTTCAAATTGATTGCTATCCTCTGGAATCTTCCTTTCTCAAACAAAATGCACAGTAAAGATACTAAAGGAATTCTCGATGGACAAAGTCAAAGGTAAAGAAATACCGATGGCAGCTTCTACTCAATTGAAAACTGATGGCATAGGTAAATCAATAGATCGAAAACTATATAGAAGTATGATAAGATCTTTGTTATATTTAACTTCAAGTAGACCTAATATATTGTTTTGCACAGATTTGTGTGCTCTCTTTCAAGTAAACCCTAAAGAATCACATCTAAATGCGGTTAAAAGAATATTAGGTATCTAAATAATACACAAGATTTAGGACTCTTCTATCCGAAGTCAGATACATTGGAATTATATTCCTTTTGTGATACTGACTATGCGGGTAGTTTCACAGACTGCAAAAGTATTAGTGAATCTTGCCAATTTCTTAGAAATTCCATAGTCTCATGGTTCTCTAGAAAACAAAATATTGTATCACTACCTACAACTAAAGCCGAATACATAGCAGCACCTTTAGCATGTTCACAACTATTATGGATGAAAAGATGTTACAAGATTTTGGCCTGTCTTATAAGCATAACAAAATTTTGTGTGACAACATAAGTGTCATTAATCTATCCAAGAATCCAATACAACACTCTAGGACTAAACATATAGAAGTTAGACATCATTTTCTTAGAGATTATGTCCTAAAAGGAGATATTAATTTAGAATTTATTAACATAGAAAATCAACTAACTGATATATTCACAAAATCTTTACCTAAGGAAAGGTTTAATCAAGTCTGTCATTCACTAGGATTATGTACATTAAAAGAGCTTAATTAATTTTCCTAATGAATGTTTCTTTTACTATTTGATCGATCAATTTGCCAAATTTATAATGAATGTTTCTCCAAACATTTATATTTTATGCACTGCTTATCTAGAATCTTTTTGCATGAATGATTATCTCTCTCAATTAAATGATTACTCTCTTAGTCAATGCATGATTAAATTTATCTTGCTTAAATTATGTGTTTAAGGGGGAGTGTGTAACATCAACAACATATTTTACTTTTTGCTGAAACAAAAAGGGGGAGATATTATGCAAAACTATTTTTTAATTTCATAATTATAATTTTGTTGTCATCAAAAAGAGGGAGAATGTAAGAACCTCTGTTCTGATGCACCAAAATTATGCTTATTGCTAGACTAACATTTTCAAGACTATCTTAGAATAAAGCACCTTTCAAGCCAAGTGCGGATAGTTGTTGATGTGTGTTGTTTCATCTTTATTTGAGTGTAGGATATTATTGTAAGGAACCTCAAATAAAACTCAAAAATGGATTTTCCATGTATCTTTTCAAAACCAAGTTTTTAGGGTTATTGATCGACAAAATTAGTAAATTGATCGACTAACCAACTTAATTAACCGATCAAATCAGCCCGTTTTAGGAAGTTGAGAAATATCCTTTTCATAGACCAATTTAATTTCCTATTCAGGCAAAACTTTTAGTATAAATAGAGATTGTACGTAACCCATCTTTTCATAACATTCAAATAGAAATACCATTCAAAAAGTAAATCTTCTCTTGCTTATTCCAAAGGCTTCTGTGCCCTGTTCTTCATTTTTTCAAAGCACGACGCCTCAAACCTTTGCAGAAAAATTTTGGTTTGATCTTTTATTGAGGTTCCATAGAAGCTATTTCTATTATTCTATTTTGTTGCTTTGATTTACGGATCCCAAGTTTGTTGGGAAGATCTATGGTTGTTGTTTTTGCTTCTCTTCAAGATAAAAAGGGAAGTGGTTGTAAGAGGTTGTGCCATTCTCGTTTAAGTGGTATATTTAGTGGATTGACTAGCTTGGACTAGTCGAAAAAATTCTAAGCTGGGAGGCTTAGGTTGTGATTTTCACCCGATTTGGGTTTCCACTATAAATCAGGTGTAGTTTGTACTTGAATATTTTGTATTTATTTGTACCTATGCATATAATTTTTTTTAAGGCGATACTATTCACCCCTCCCCTCTAGTATACGTTGTAATTCGCAAGATATCCTCCAACTTTCAGGATCAAGATCCAATGGCCCAGATCTAATGGCCGATTGAGGAGAGAAAAAGCAACGACCACCCTTGGGCGGTTTGGGCATCTGAGATGGCACCACGTGGTGCCATCTTGATCGTCCATCTTCTCTGACTTGTAGAAGGTGCCACGGATGTCTGATTGGACTGATTTTCATGCCGTTGGGCTACGATCGTCAATCCTAACTCATCTACGTAGTTGGATTTGTCATCTGAAGTACAGATTTACACCATCTAGCCCCTTGATCGCAAATCTTTCTCGGATTGCAGCTGATGCTACCAAAGTTTGATCAGGGCGATGTTGGAGTCAATGAACTCCGATCATCGCCCTAATTAGATCCATACAGTTGGATTTTCTATCCAAGGCCCCGATTAAATGTCGCCCCGTTCCCTGACCACAAAAAGAGAAAATTAACCTAAAATTTGTACAATCTAACTTAAATGCACAACGATGCATGTTATGCAATATTTATAATGGTGAATGTTTCTATGACACTAGAAACATGCATAAATAGACAATTTAGGTTAATTAGATGTGTGCACATCACACTCCCATGCCTATCTTTTGCTAGTCCCTAGCAAAACTACATGATATTTATAAAAGAATTAGGATCAGATTTCTTGGCATAAGTTATTTTTCAACACTAGAAAATTTCTACTAAGGTTTTGAACTACAAAGACACAACAATACCTGGGTGTCTGCCAAAATGCAGGCCACCTCAAGCCCTCGCCTTATTCAAAAGCAAAAGGATATTTTTCTTTTTCTTCTTTTCTAATTTTTTTGGATTTTTGAGTTTAAGGTTTCAAGGCTACTTTCTATGGGTACTCTACCCACCCAAGACACGAAGAGAACTCTAAGTACTAAGCATCTTTTTATGTATATGTGATAGACTCACTAATCGACAATTAGAACGAACTTCGAGTTTCTATGCCCCTAGGTGACCTTGAAAGGAATTCTGCCTAAAGGTGTATTTATTCGACTGGTAACTTTCTCTCCACTCTTATTTTTATGGGATCAACACAAGAGCGAACCCAGTATATGTCTCCCCGACTTATTCTACTTCTCCGCTTCTTCCTAAGTGTTTGGAATTAAACGTGCATTTTTCTGAGATTGGTTCTGAACAAACGACCGATGAGCTGTTATCACTGACAACTTGCCAGTCATACTCATGCGGTGAACTGTGGTTTATTTCTTTTTCTTCTTCTCTTCTTTTCTATTTCTTTTTCTTTTCTTTTTGGATATTTTTCTATTTTGTTTCTTTTTTTCTAAGTAGGTGGCTTCCCTGATCTAAGATTTACCTAAAGGTAGTAAAAAGAGAATGGTCGTGTGGCTGGGCTCTGGACAACTGGTCGATGAGCTGTTACCATCGAAAACTTGTCAGCCATACCACCCTAGAAGGTTCATTAGCTACCCAATTTCCATTAAAATCATCGAAAAGCGAGTCAGTGCAAATAATATGTAGAAGCTTAGACTTAAAGTCCCCTCAAATCAAGAGTGGGTTGATAAGTCATGTACTTATCACCCCAAC
Organism: Thalassia testudinum; assembly: GCA_037157565.1. Taxonomy (NCBI): domain Eukaryota; kingdom Viridiplantae; phylum Streptophyta; class Magnoliopsida; order Alismatales; family Hydrocharitaceae; genus Thalassia; species Thalassia testudinum. The sequence goes on along the minus strand of JAZHRO010000015.1, from coordinate 40,558,582 downwards.
TTATTTAACCAATTTGAAATAAATTCAGAATGGTGAGGACTCGATAAACAAATCCACATTCTAATGGACACCCGGGCTGATTAAGCCCTAAAAACTGAAGGGTCTAAGTGTTCCGGTCATATCGTATCATTCCTATGGTTGACAAATTTCTAGAGCCCAAGTTCTCTTTTCCTAATTCAAAATTTTTATTATTATTTTTTTTCAAAAATAAAGAGAAAATAAAAAAAATCTATAGACCTAACAAGATGATTCAGAGATGAATATCCACCCCCCATGCTTTTCTAATGCAATGTCCTCATTGTATTAAAAAGACATGAAACAGAGTGGAGTAAAGTACAAAGCACCTGAATTTCGTGACTACCCAGTCATCTCCAAAAAGGAAATAGACTGTATATGTGCTAAATTTAGTGCCTTCAGCTAGGCACACTATACAAATAAAGAAAAAATAAAGAATTCACTGGTGCAAGTCAGAATCAAGACAAGAAAATCTATTTTTGGACCTGCCAGGAGAAGATGTCCACCGATGTCGACGAGGTTACGATGCAGACTCATGCCCCATGGTTGAGTGTATCTAAGGTTCTAGATAAAAATTACCCAAAACCTAAGATCAGTATGTAAGCAGGGTCGGGCCTGCAATTTGTGAGGATGCAACCCAAGTCTACAAAGTTGGATAATAGGAACATCAAGATGAAAAAGATATTCAATGAATTTGTGCTTGGGTTGGACATCTTCGGAGCTGAAAATGTCATAAGGGTCCTGATAAAAGGTTGGTGGTTTCAGGTCTATAGGAACCCTTAGACATAGATTTCTACTTCCTCCAAAATTAACTTCCCAAATCTTCATTTCCCAATTCCTATCTTCCACATTCAAAATTTCTAATTCTGGGATCTCCTGCACATTAATCACCCCATCTGATATTTCCAAGTCCAAGATTTGTGACTGAATCAGAATTGACTTGGGTATAATGATCTCAAAATCAGAATCATCAGTAAGCTCAATGGGGTGTGATCGAGGATCGGGGCTTTGAATTGAATCCTTCATGAAATTAGGATCTGAATCTATCATGCTAGCCCTAATAGGATCAAATTCCTCAATTTTAGGGCCATCAAATGATGTATCAAATCCCTCAGGCCCAGTTGTCCAATTGAAATCATGTGCCTCAAACTCAGGTGAGACTTCGCATAATGATTCTTCACCTTCAGAATCAAAGAATTATGAATCCACATTAATATATGTCTCAAAATCATCAATCACTTCTTGGTCCATGGAGATATATGTTTCCTCGTACCCTAGCTTAAGGATCTCAGGTGAAGTAATCAACTCATCCTCAATTAGTTGCTCTAGAATAACTTGGTCATCCTCGGTTTCGTAAAATGTGTCCCCTACAGGTGCTTGAGCAGGTTCTGACATTGGCTCTCCTGAAGGGGGTTTATCTTGGGAATCATCCTAACATTGGACTAAAGCAACTACAAATCTCATCCTCAATTTTGATAACTTCCCAAGTAAAAACTCACCTGGGTCCTTATCCTTAACATCTTGGAGCCAATCCAACAAATATTTGTTAAGATCATCAATCATTGGAATCAGAGGCTCCTATTCTTTAGTGCAAGGTGTTGGCTAAGCTTCTAAATATTGTATGGTATTCCTTAAGTTAGCCAACACCTTATCTTGGACCTGGTTCACCTGAACCAAATGGTTCGGTTCAGGGTTGGGTGGGTTGGGTTCAGTCCAGAGGAGTCAAAATATTGAGGTTTTTGATACCCTCCCTGATAATAGGTCATTTCAGTTTGTTCATAAAGAGGTGATGACCCATTGCTCGTCAATGCGAGACGCATTTAGAAAGGTAGATATTATCATCGTAGTGCCAATCGCGACGAAACAAATAAATTTATAAGGATCGGTAAGTACCAAGTCATTCGCAGGGAGGCAATCATGATTTTTGTACAAAAGCTTTTCAGAAAACTTGCTTTAAACATATATATATGTATGTATGTATAGATCAGATATGTAGAAGATCAAAATTTTATTGCATTCAGAAATAGCTTTTCAAAATAGAGATTGCTATGCTAAACAATAACTAAAGAGAGAGAGAGATAAGATGATGCCGCTTGTGGGATTCTTGTGTGAAGCATGATAGCACTTCAGATCCAGAGTGTTGGGATGAAGGTCGAAGCAGAGTTGTAGAGGGAGAGAGGTCTGGAAGAGAGATGGTGGAAGTTGTTTCTGAGATGGAAGATATGTCCGTTAACTGGGGGCCCTAGGCTTTCTTTTATAACTTTGATGAAGGGCAAAGTGGGCTTTCTTTCCCCCAAAATCGTGTAACAACTCTTGGGCGATCAGATTTGTCGATCGGGAGATCAACAAACCAAATCATGCCTCAAAACACCTTCATTTGCACCTTCATCATGCTGATTGCTTCTCTGGCCGACACGTGGTGTGCCCACAGACCTTAGATCATGATCTGACAGCCTCGCTTGCTCCTTCCTAATTTCTCGCACAGCACCGCTTGAACGCACATCTCATGCTTGCGGTTGAGCGCACTCACCGCTATGCTAAGGGCGTGGATTGGCAAGTTTTTGCTTCAGTGCTTGGCTACCCTTAGTCGTTGGATGGAAATCCAACAACTGAGATCTTCCTCTCATCTAATGGCGTGGACACACCTTGACCGTTGGATGTTGATCCAACGATCCACATGACGCCATCATGGCCGTCCATCTTCTTTTCTTTATTACTGGTGATGTAGGCCTCTAATTGGGTTTATTTTTGTGTTGATGGACTGCAATTGTTGATTCGGATCCATCCGTGTGGTTGGATCTTTCATCTGAGGCTTGGATTTTTTTCATCTTGCTCCGTGGCCTCTATTTTTTTATGGACTTGCTTAGGATGCTATGGTTGTTTGATCAAGACGATTCTGGAAGTATTGGACTCCCATCGTCATCCTGATTAGATCTATACAATCTAATCTATCATTCGCAACCTCTAATCATCTGCAATTTTTTCATCTCTCTTTTAGGTCATAAAATGATACTATTATCTATGCAACTGACAAGCTAATTATTATGTGAATTACGATGCTTATGAATGCATTGTTCCTAAGTTATGCTAGAATCTAACTTAATTCAGGTGATTTAGGTTGCATGATTATTGTGCAATCACCCATATGCAGTGTGATCTGGAAAGGGTAAGGATCAGCATATCCTTCTTGATTGTAGATCGTATTAGGTTGTCCATATAAGGGAGGTGATCTATAATCGATGTAGCTCGGAGAAGGATAAGAATCAAGATCATGGTATCCAAGGTTAGACCCTAAACACAGAGGTCCAAAATTGTATCCCCAATCAGGGTTATCCCAGCTAGTAGATGGATGAGAATAGGTATGGTTGGAATAATAATCATCTAAGGAATAAGTAGTGGTAGGAGGGTAGGAGTGGAAATGCAAATAGGATGTGGAAGGATCCATAACAGAATGGGACGAAGAAAAGTGCCTTGTAGTACAAACAATCAAATACGTCCCTAAGTGGGCTAGCCTAAAGACCTACAGACTCTCAGAACCCATCTTGAGATGAAGAAACGATTTGATCTGCTTCTTTCTGGTCAATCCAACCAGTTAGAGGGAGTGGCTGGGGGGAAAGTTCTTCCCTTGGCTTTCGCCTCAAGTTCCTTTGATATCCCCTAACCGTGATCGTTTGATTCTACTCCCCTAGCTAGGCATCAGATTGAATAGTAGAATCAAATTAATCACAAATAATCTAAATCTAGGCTCTGAAGAGCGAGTCCAATCCTTAAGGCCAACGTCTACTATGTTTTAATTAGGGTTAGGTTTGAATGTGATTTGGAATGTGATGGGCCCTTTATCTGAATTGTGCCCTTAATGATTGATTGATATGTGTGTGCTTGCACAACCAAGGTTTTCAAACAAGGTTAATTGATGATTTGTCTTTTAGGGTTCAACATTAAATATATTTAATCAAGTTCAGTTGGCACACCAAGTTTTGAAAGCACGAGTGAAGATATCTTCCTTTAAAACTTAAAAGAATATGAAGTGCCTGGTTAATCCTTAAAAGTTGAACCTATGTGGCAGCTACTTGATGAGTTATTTTTAGTTGAAGTCGTGTGGCCCAAACAATTCAAACAATCGGCCTGATGCACTACTTAACTAGGCACACAAGTGATTACCTAATTTAATTTCTACTCAATTATGTGTTGATGAGTGTATCAGTTCCAAAGATCTGGTTACCAATTGAGTATGAAGAATCAGAAGAGGTTGTGTACCTTTATGAAATTTTTAGATTTTTATTTTTTATAAGTGGAGGGTGGGGTGGGTGGAGGTGACAAACAAATAATTAAAACTAACCTTAGGATTTATACAAGCTCCTAGATTAATTAGGGTTTGTGTTATTAGGTGATGAAATGAAAACTAAGGGGTGGGGAGGTGGGGTTACTTACAAATCCTTCAACAACACTTTACTCCAATCTACTGCTTTTGCCTGCCTTGAGAGAGTACCTGCAATCACAATAAGAAAGGAGAGAAGTGAGGTAAAAGATAAGTAAGGTGGGAAAACATGAGAAATCATAGAGCGTCACCTCCCCGGCAACGGCGTCAAAATGTTGCATCAAAAATTCATCACAAAAAGATTTGAGTTTTGAAAACCCGTCGTCGTGGTGTAATTTGCGAGAAAATTCGAACAATCAAATAATTTTTACCGAAACTCAGAATGAGTCTCGGGTCAAACAGGGGAGGTGTACGTTTGATCAAAAATCGTGTTTATATTTGTTGTCATGAAGTAGATTAGCTAGTTGAATTAAATCTACGCTAGCTATCTACTTAAAGAATAATTAATAGAAGACAGAGAGAGAATAATACAAATAAAGACAAAATAGAGAGAGAATGAACAAGTATTTCATGGCCCAGACTAATGTTCATTACAACTACTCACTATGCTAGAAAGTAGGAAATCTAATCTAGAAAGTGGGAAATCTAATCTAGAAAGTGATAAAAGAGAAGGTGGAGAAAGATTATCCTCTTCGACGGCTACTTGGAGGACGAGCCGCGTTGATGGAGCGCCCTGACGACGGTGGTGAGACAATAAATGAGGGAGAATGAAGACGAAAGATAGAGATGGGGTAGGGCAACATCATAACAGGATCTACTTCCTGAATGGGGTGAGAAGACAACCACGGGTGCTCCATAAATGGGGATGAGAAGGTAGAAAAATTCTATTTTAAACTCTAATGAAGCATCCCAAGTTTGGGACAAGCTCTTAGATCTTTGGAAGGGGTGAGAGAAGAGAGGAAGAGATCAAGAAAATGTGGAGGGCGTAGGGCTTATTATAGGTGAAGAATAGGGGGTAACTAGGTCATTTTAACATTAAAATATTAATATAGGGATCTTTAGTGATGGATAAAATCACCACTAAAACCCCTACATCGCTGAACGTGCACGCGCGCCCGCACCTCCTCCTCTTCCTTCGCTAAATGCTCATCCACGATCAAGCAACCTCAGTCATCCGATCGCGAGATCGGATGGCCTAGGATGCATTCGCTCATGGCCTTCATCATGCGCCTAATGCATGTACGTGTGCTCACATGTTTGACTGCATGTGTGTGAAAGGCACGCATCCATCATGCCACGTCATGCTTGCATCTGCCGCCCACTTGCGATCAAACGACACAATTTAATCCATGCCTGTCCACACCTTCGATTTGAGGCACACGGGGGCTCAACCCTACGACCTCTTGCTCCACGTAGGGCCTTCGCCCAATGCACTACGCACGCATTTGAGGCACGTTCACGTTTAAAGGCACACGTGCCCATGGCTGTTGGATCAAGATCCAATGACCTAAATCTGATGGCCGATTGAGAGAAAGAGCAGCGACGATCCTTGGGTGGGTTGGGCGGTTGAGATGGCACCACGTGGCACCATCTTGGCCGTCCATCTTCGCTGACTTGTAGATGGTGCCACGAATGTCAGATTGGACCAGTTTTCACGTCATTGGGCTGTAATTGTCAATCTGAACCCATCAATGTAGTCGAATTTGTTATCTGAAGTACGGATTTACTCCATCTGGCCCTTTAATCTTAGATCTTTCTTGGACTGGATCTGATACTACAAAGTCCGATCAGGGAGATGTTGGAGTCGTTGAACTCCGATCGTCACCCTAATTAGATCTTTATAGTTGGATCTTTAATCTAAGGCCCTGATTAAATGTCACCCTATTCCCTCACCACAAAAAGAGAAAATTAACCTAAAAATTTGTACAATGTAACCTAAATGTACGATGATGCATGTTATGTAATATTTATAATGATGAATGCTTCTATGACATTAGAAACATGCATAAATAGGCAATTTAGGTCAATTAAATTGTGCACATCAGGTGGCTTTGATTTTGGCGCCACCTTGAAAAGATGTGAGTGGTGGTGGTTGTTGGAGGTTGGCGCCAAAAAAGGAAGGAGGTGGAGGTGGTTTTGGTGGAGCTAGTGTTTACCTTAGCTAAGCTAGCTTAGCTAGTAGATGAGATGGTGAAGGAGTTAGGGTTTAGTTGGTGTTACAACCTGATTCTCGAATCCCTACGAGACACGAGAATCAGACCGACTCGATTGATCCCAAGACCCAGATGTCCAACGAGAAAGTAACCAAAAGAGCAGTAAAATAAACCACATTCGCCATGTATATAACTAGCAGTAACAAAATACAACAGTAAAGAAAAGAACTACTACAGTATACACCACCACAACAGTAGAGAATAAACAGGTACATAAACATGATGCTTGCAATAAAAGAGTACAGTGGTAACAGAAAAATACTCACTACAACAGAAGGAAAGGTACAGTGGGTACTACATAAGTAAAACTACTGGGCTCTACTAGGCCCAGCACCCTCTGTAGCCACCGGCTCTGGCTGCTCAACACCTGGTCCTGAAAAGGTGACAAAGGTGACACGTCAGCGAAATGCTGAGTAGAGTGGCAGTCAAAAGCTAAGAAAACAGTAAGGTGGATAGTAGCTGTTATATTTTTTAATCTCTTTCTTTATTTTCCGTTTACTCGTTATTGAGTTATTCCTCAAATCTTTCTCTTGATCTCGAATGTTCCTCGTGGGAACGATCTTGATTGCAGTCTTTTCCGAAAAGTAGAAGTAACACGTGGTGCTCTCCTTGCCGGGAGAGTCCCCCGTGGTGGCCCTACCCTCAGTCAACCACCCCAAGGTCACTGACAGACGTAACGGTGACTACGGCACGTGCGATAAACACACGGGTAGCTACCCCGCACTGGCACACGATCAGCCGTTTCCGTTAACGGGTGCATCCCAAAGCACAGCACGGAACCAGTATAACGCAGAGCCCTCTCAGTAACAGGGGTCCTGCCCCTCCACAGCAACCAAACAGGGGTCTTGCCCCTCCACAGTCCACGCACCCTCTCCTGACTACCCTGGTTTGCCCAGTGGGCCTAACAAGTCGGTGTAGGAGGGTTAGTAGAACCCCGAGGCCCGTGGGGTGGCCAGTGCTCTCCCTACACTGGTAGCTCTCCTCGGTACTGTGTACACGAGGGCCAAAAGTCGGTACAAAGTGGCCAGACCTAACCTCGGGTCCCTGGGGCGGCTAGCTTCGCTCTGCATTAAATCGGGGGACAGTCGTCCTCCTTGGTACTCCGTACTCAAGGGCCAGCTCACTTCCCCAATTCTATTCCATTCACTTCTCAAGAGCTTTACTCCTAATTCCCCGTAGGGTTCATGCTCATTTTTCTTTAACTCAACCAATTTAGGTTTCATCATTTCAGCTTTAATTTCATATAGCCCATGTTCTCAACAGTAATTATCCATTCGTAAATAGGCAACTGTTAACCAATTACAGGCAATTATCATTTTCCTTTCTACTTTTCCAAGACTGTAATATATATATGCAACCTAGTTTTCCAGTCCTAGGATTCATGCCATATCCTAGGATCTATCATTCAATATAGTTTTTCAGTCCTAGGATTCATGCAATACCCTAGGATCTATCATTCAATCTAGTTTTTCAGTCCTAGGATTCATGCAATACCCTAGAATCTATTAATTATTTCACAAGTGCATAATTTTTGATAAATAATTAAAGGGGCCACTCTACCCGCAAAATCGGGAGTACTGGGGGCGTGATCGGCAAACCCATGTGCCTCCGCAACTCCCAGAGCTGCAACGGAATGGGGTCTTAATACAAGGATCAATTACAAGGAGCTACTCAGAATAGGATACAATTAATGTAAACAGGTAGAGGAACTAAATCTAAAAAGAACAAAACTTGAAACGTGGAAAATGGACTTCGAACGGACCCTAAACGGGTCAAAAATGACAAGTATGCCCAAAATCAGACGTCTGGAACATCTTCCAGACGTCTTAAACGATGGCTCAGGTCATACCTTGATCCTGCGCGGTCCTTTAGATGTCCAGAATCCCGTTGAATCGTCTCGACTTAGTTTCTAGACGTCCGACTGTCACTCCGGACATCTAGAGACCCTCTCCGTCGTCTGGTGCTGTGCCCAGATGTCCGATCTGTGTGGGAAGGCATGCCCTTGCGCCTTCCCGAACGAGACCTACACCCATATGCGACCGTCCTCAACATAGAACGAAGCAGAACCCTTCAGCTGAACGGCTGCATGGCCGTACAAGCGAAAGAAGGGAAGGAAAAATATCGTACCTTTCAGACGTCTGGACCTTCCTCCAAACGTCTCCTGCGTCGTCTGGACATATGTCCAGACGTCTGATTCTGGAAAATTTTCCAAGAATCAGGACCTCCTCACCCTCCGCATGCAGCACACGGCCGTGCCCCGCCGCGCTCGCCTGCTGCCTGAGCTGCAACAGCTCCTCCCCAACACCACACTCCTGCTGCTCACCCACCGGCCGACCATGGCTACTCTGGCAAGCTTGCACCCTCGCGATCTAGCTCTCTCCCTCTTGCAGTAGCCCCTCCTCCCCACGCACTCACAGCAGCAGCTGCTACTGCCCTCACCCGCTCACTTTCTCGCTGACAGGAAGAAGAAGAAGATGAAGGCAGTGGAGTGAGGGTGAGGGAGAGGAGAGGGGGGTATTTGAAGGCTGCCGTGGGGAAAGAGAGAGGAAAAAGGTGGCTGCACCTACAGGGAAGGAGGAAAGAGAAGAAGGAGGGCGGCGGTTCAGTCTGCGCACGCATGCGTGCAAACACGAACCCGTACGCTAAAAAAATTAAATTCCAGACATCTGGGAAGGCTTCCAGACGTCTAACCAGACGTCTGGACCAATTCCCAGATGTCTTAAATGACGTTTGATGCTAGGGTTATAACAGTTGGAAGGAGTGGCCAGGAATTGTTTAATGGAGATTTGGAGCTGAAATAATTTTCCCAGAGCTGTTGATAGTTGAAGAGGTCTTCTTAGGAGCTCAGCTACTTAACTTGCTAGCTAGTTTGTCTACTAGTAGCTAGGTTTGAGTAGTTGAGCTGAGTTGAGGTGGTCTCAACATATTTGAAGCTAAGTTGTGCTAGACCTGCCTCTGATGAGAACTCCTGAGCTAGCTTAGCCACTACGCAAATAACTAGTAGCTAAGTTGGAGGGAGTTCAGTTGCCATGAGCTAAATGGAGCTGGGGAGAGCTAGACCTGTGCTGAGGTGAACTCCTGTCAACTAAGTTAAGCTAGCTAGAGTTCCAAGTGAACTGATTGGATCTAGGATTAGCTAGACTCAATTAAGTTGAGCTGAGTTGAGGCAGGCTAAGCTAAGTTGAGCTACCTTGAGCTACCATCCAGCTAAGATGAGCTGAATGGAGTTGGAGATAGCTAAAGCTAACCTAGGTGAGCTGATATCCAGCTAAGATGAGCTGGATCCAGTTAGAGTTCAGTTGATTTGATCTTCTTTTTCACTTTCTTCCTTCTTGAGTGTTAGGGTTTTAGAGGTCCGATCATCTGCTTATCCTTAACACTCAAGTAAATGTGTTAAAAACACAAAGAAAGTATGCAATGTGATGGGAACACCATCATACGATATAACTGGCTCATTTTGATCCAAATGAGTCAATAAATGCTCCTACATAACCAACTGAATGTCATAATTCATTGCATAACATTTTGAGAGACACAAGAAATTAGGGTTAAAATTGCAATTTTACCAATGCAGTGCAACCATGGGTTTTCTCAAGGGCTGAACAAAGGTAAAATGGTCTTAATAAGATAATAAGTGGGTTAGGTCAGACAGAAAAGGGTTTATGTGTTTTGTGAATTAAATGACTTCTTGAAATCCTAAAAATAGATCCACTTGATTAACCAAGGTTTTGGTCAGGATAAAATTCACTTAAATCCTCTAAAAATCATAAGAAAATATTCTCCAGGGCTTAGTACCTTTAAATTAACCATCAGAACCCATTTTGACCTAAAATGGAGTCTTAGATAAATATTTGCCCTAATTTGGGTTTTTGCATAAATTTCCCAGTCAAATGTGGTCAAAACCAAAATCCACCTTCACCATTGGATTCCTTAGGTCCAAATTAGGTTTCTACCAAAATTTGGACCTAAGGGGAACTCATCTTGACCTAGTTTACAAAAAGGTCCTGTCTGATTACATTTCTACCCCTAACTTTCAAAAACCCTTGCAAATAACCCCCTAACTTCTTCATCGTCTTCAAAAGTAGGTCCCTCCACCATATCGCGGAGGAAACCTATTCCGACGATCTTCAATTGGGATTTTCTCCCTGACTGATTGATGAATCCCTTCCAAAATTGGAAGGGAGATTCATCAGTTAATCCTCTACAATATGAACTCATTGATGAGCTCTGATTCTTTCCCAATCTCTCATGTGAACGCATGAGAGATCCAACCATTCTCTTGAAAGCTTCCATCTTTGGAAGCACAAAAACCCTCTCTGAAGACCTATTTAAGAAGCCCCAGATCCAACCGTTCTCCTCAACTTGAAATTGGGCCAGAATCCACTCTATTCCTCTCTCCCCTCTGGCCACAAGACTCCGCAAGCTCTGTCGGCCTCTCCCTAGCTTTTTTGTCGTCCGACCACAATACCAGTGGCGGATTTATCTCCACCACCATCCTACATGTCGTGTAATACCTGCTAACATCATTCCTGCCCCGTGTTCGCCGCCGCCTCTCCTACGGAGGTTCGTCTTCCCCACGTCCGGCAACCACACCGGTGTGGGATCTTTGCCCCTTTCGTCCCTTAAAAGTAGGTTATTAGATTCCCTCTCTCACACACCTTCTTCCCCTCTCTCTATTTCCCAAAATCTCCCACCAACGCGACTGAACACCTTCATCTCCTCCATCTCCGGCGATACCTTCGACGAGGTGCTCCTATCGCTCCACACCTCCATCCATCTCATCGACCACCCTACAACCTCCACCTCACCTCCCTGATCATTTCCCTCACTCCATTCACTCCATCGTCCACCCAAACACCTCCCCGAACACACCCACTCACACGCACACAATACGCCCTAGGCACGCCACCACATCCACTCGCACTCCACGCCACAACCACTGTTACATCCGCCGTGCTCCGACGATCCTTCCTGAGTGATTTGATGTGGCCGAAAGGCTGTTCTACTGATTTTAGGTTCAAGGCCCCATCTGCCATTGGCAAGCAAGCTTGAAGCTTGCTTGCTGCTATCCCAGGTGCTACTATCCTAGGTTGCTGCCCAGGATGTGCGGAATTACCTCGTGCACAGTTCCAAGCCCTCAAGCGAAGGTTTCAGTAGCTGCAGCCTTGTCAATTATGCCAAGAAACCTGTTGCTACCTTGCGCGGTAGATAGGTGGGACTAAATGTCCCACCTTGGAAACGAAGAGATGCTTCCATGTGCATAAATTGAATAATTTCCTGTAGTTGTTCGCCTCCAATACTGAGGGTGAGGTCCTCCTCCCCCTTCACCAAACTCGCCTGCAACACCCACCGCGAACCTCGCCGACCCGACTACTTGCCTGATCTACACTCCTCGTTCACCCTACACACCGGTGAGCCTGGACCCAAGTATGCGATAGGTCCGATTACCCGACCGACTGTGGCTTTGGGAGAGCAAGACTGAACTAGAAAGAGAGAAAGAGAGAAGAGCGCTATGCGGGGGAAGAGGGGTTTTTGCTCTGAGAGGATTGGCTCCAACACTTAGCCAGATTCTGAGAGAGGAGAGACTAAGGAAGAAGAAGAAAGAAGAAGAAGAAAGCCTAAGGAAGAGAAAGGAAGAGAAGAAGAAGAAGAAGAGAAGGATTGCTGAGCTGAAAGGCTAAAGAAGAAGTGAAGAAGAAGGAGCAAAGAAGAAGCAAATCAAAGATAGAGAAGAAGAAAAGAGAAATCAAAGAGAAAGAGAAGAAGAAAAGAAGAGGCACACAAATAAGAATCAGAGAAAGGGATACTGTAGCACAAGTCATTTAAGACGTCTGATTTCATATTCCTTCCTTTAATATATTTGAGTAAATTGGTGATTCAAATCACTATTATTTTGTCTAAAACTCTTTTTACTCTTCATATACTCATATGCTCTATATTCCTAATTAGTTTTTGAGTAATATTATATGTTCAATTTGCATTAATTACTAAGTTTAGTGAGTGAATTCCATTTACTCCTTGTGTTTGACCTCGGAATGTTTTTGAGTAATAAAATTGTATTTATTTTCAAAGCAATTTCGACTATACTGCAACGCAATTATTTTAAACATCGATCTCGTAGTGATTTAACATTTTTGAGCTGTTGCTAGGGATTATGAATTTACTCAAACCCTTTTCAATCTGACCCAGGTACGCACCCGACTCGATTACCCAAATACCTGTGTGGCTCTGGGAGAGCGGATCCTAAGAGAGAAAGAAAGGAGAGTCGTGTGGATAGGCGTAGGGTTTTGTTACAGGGATCTCTGGCCGACACTTAGCAGATTCTGAAGAAGAAGAAGAAACCAGGGTTGAAGGCAGAAGGAAGAAGAAGAGAAGGAAGAAGAGAAGGCTCGCAAAGGAAGAGGAAGAAGAAGAAGCAACGGTAGAAGACAGAGAAAGCTAAGGGCAAAAGAAGCTGAAGAGAAAGAGAAGGATCGCAGAAGAAGAAGAAGAAGAGGAAGCCAAAGCAAAAGCCAAAGAAGAAAAGAAGAAAAATCAGATAATTTAAGTCGTCTTATTCCTTCATCAAATGACATATCACCACTTTCATTTCCTTGCAAATACATTGAGTTATTTAGTGATATTGTAGGAGTATTTGGTGATCTACATCATCATTTTACTCCCATATTTTTGCATACTGCCACTAATTTTATTGTAATCTCTTTTAATTCTGAATTGTGAACTTGATTCTAAATACCAATTTGCTCCATGTGTTTGACCTCAGAAACTTATTCGAGTAATAAAAATTATATTTGTTTGGACGCTATTTCGACTATATTACAACGTAACACTTTTTAAACACCGATTTAGCGATTGAACACAATGCATGCCTAACCTAGGTAATGCCTAAATGCAACCCGAAAACCCATTTGCGGAGTTAAAAACCTAAGAGTTACATCTATTTTATGGCATAAAAATGATGATAAATTGTCATTTATCAATACTCCTGAAAACTTGAGAAGCATGCCAATCATCTTAGGGAGACCATTCCTAGCCATAGCTAGGGCAAACATCAATTGTGAAGAAGGCCAGATCGAGTTAAAATTCGGGAACAAGACTCCGAGGGTTGATATCTTTAAGGCCTAAAATGGAATAACTATGGGGCGATCAAAGAAGTATGCAACATCAGTTCTTTGGTTGAGAACCTGATTACGGAGGAAAACCCGATCATCCCTGATCCTCAGCCACAAGAAGATGTTGACCCACAGATAGAGAAGTCTAGAGCTGATCTAGACCTACCCATAGCTTCCACTTTATCTTCTGAGGCCCATCCCGAATCACCACCCGCTGCTGATAACCCGGTGCTAGAATTGAAGCCCCTTGTTGAATCGATTTTCGCTTAACAAGATGATAGTTAAAATGATTTGTCGTTGTATTTCTAAGTCATGAAAAATCGACTAATCAAAGTATTGAATTGAAATTAACCACTCACAGGAGAGCAGGTCGTATCCACAGGGAATGGCCTATTAAAACTTGAATATTTCCTACACAAAATTATGCTTTAGATAGAGAATTTAAGAGATTAATCTTTACTTTTAATCAAATGATCACTTCTTGTTCAAAACAATCTATTCCATTGAATAAAATAAGAAAAGGAGAAGTTGGAGGGCATGGCAGCAATTGAGACACATCAAATTATTTAATCAAAAATAAAGCTATAGTAATTCCAAACCCAACTAATCCTCCTCCCACTGTAGCAAAACAGGGGAGGGGGAATAACCAGCCTGCATGCACGGATGAGGACATGGTCGGCGGCGAGCTTGGTCGGAGGAGGTCTATTGGAGGAGAGGCTCGCGATGGCGGAGACAGCCTCGCCAATGGTCGTTGGAGGTGTTCGACTAGAGAAGAGGAAGGTGGTGGTTGCATTGGCTGCTGCAATGGCGTGGAGCACGCAGTAGCCGCTCGAGCGCGTGCTGTATGCGTGCAAGGCGAGGGCATCAGCAAGGATGGCGAGGCACGGTGGTGGTGGGTGGGGCTCTCGCGTTGGCGCTAGAGGTGGCTGCTATTGCTGCTGCTGAGCATGCAGAGATGCACGAGCGCGTGGGCAGAGGTGCGACGAGGCAAGGTCGCGAGGCTGGCCTGTTGGAGGTGTAAGTGGGCGTGCTGCTGGCCGTGATTGGGAGAGAAGAAGGTGCGGCGTGGAGCGCTGCAGGTGGTTTGCTGGAGGTGGCGGTTGTGAGTGGGAATGGTGATGAATGTTATGGGTTCTTTAGTGGTAACAGAGAAAGAAGATGGGGAAGATGAATAGTCGCATTGAGTTGGTGATGGTGGTGGTGGTTCACATAGACAGGGGTTTAACACAATGAAGATAATTGCATGGCCTGAGGCACACGTGCACGGCGATGGCCTAGTTTGCTAGATTGGCGCGGTGGCCTGTCACCCCGTTGGCCCACGGTGTGGTGGCATTTGACTAGGAGACCCATGGTGGAAGCGGAGCATGGTGATGGAGTGGGTGGTGGCCTCCCCAAGCTCAGTGGTTTGTTGCTCTTCTTATCACAGTGGAGGAGACCAGATCCACTTCTCCTACTCCTCCTTGAATGCGATCTTTGATGGAGGGCAGCCGATGCGAAGAGGCAGCATCTGTTGAAGAAGAAATGGATATAATAAGAAATAAATGATGGGTTATTTATTTATAAGACCTTAAAAGAAATGTGAAATAAAATAATGCATGTAATGCAACCTAAAAGATTAACTATTCTAATACATGCTATTCTAAATGAATTCTAAATGTATTTAGATATGAATGCAATGCATGAAATATACAAATAAGTGAATAATTAGACTAATCTATTTACATCTTATGGTATGCTATTTATATGTCAATATTAATCTAATGTCTAGGCATCTAAGTAACTAATTAGCCTACAAATATGGGCTCATCACCCCTCCCAAATCATCTGAAGTACGTCTTTTTGGGTTCCAATCAAATATTTCTTGTGATTATCAATTCCCGACTCACACTTGATCAGGAAATAAAGCTGATTTCTGTTCTCTAGCAACATCGAAGAGCCATTGGATGGACTCTAGATGATTTGACTGGGATAAGTCCCTTTTATTGCACACATAGTATCTACACCGAAGGGGACTCACGACCATCTCGAGAAATGCAGAGATGACTCAATCCGAACCTTCAAGAGGTCATGAAGAAAGAGATCTTTAAGTGGTTAGACGCTAGTATCTTCTACCCGATCTTTGATAGCTGTTGGGTGAGCCCCATCCAAGTTGTGCCTAAGAAGGCAGGGCTCATCGTGATTACTACTGAATCTGGAGAAACCATCCCAACTCGTATTGAGAATTCGTGGAGAGTCTGCATAGATTATTGGAAATTGAATGCCTCCATCAAGAAAAATCATTTCCTGCTCCCGTTCATTGATTAGATTCTCAAGAAACTGGTTGGAAATCGATTTTTCTGTTTCTTAGATGGGTACTCCGGATATAATTAGGCGGCAATCCATCCCAAAAATCAAGAAAAGACCACCTTTACATGCCCCTACGGTACGTACGCATTCTGTAGGATGCCATTTGGGTTGTGCAATGCACTTGCCACCTTTTAGTAGTTATGGTATGGTAGGTCAATACCTTGAGGTCTTCATGGATGACTTCTCGGCATTTGGTGAAGCTTTTAATGATTGCCTCCTGCATTTGGTCCAAATCCTTCGAAGATGCATTGAAGTGAACTTGGTTCTCTCTTGGGAAAAGAGCCACTTCATGGTTCCTAAGGGCATCATGCTTGGACACCTTGTCTCTGAGAGAGGTATTCAAGTAGACTAAGCTAAGGTAAATCTGATTTCCAAATTACCTGTGCCTACCTCGATCAAAGACATCAGATTATTCTTGGGGCATGTCGGATTTTATCATCGATTCATATCTGATTTTTCCAAAATCACTTGCCCCTTGATGAATCTCCTCTCGAAGGACACCCCTTTTGAGATGACAAGTAAGTGCACTCACGCGTTTGAGATCCTACGTGACCGAGTCACCCAAGCACCAATCCTACAATCTCCTGACTGGTCTCAACCCTTCGAGATCATATGCAATGCATCTGACTACGTAGTAAGAGAAGTGTTGGGTTAGAAAATCGATGGGAAACCAGTGGTCATATATTACTCCAGCAAAACATTGGACGAGGCTCAGCGTAATTATATGATTATGGAGAAAGAGTTGCTGGCTATAGTATTTGGTTTGGAGAAAATCAGATCATACCTCTTGGGGTCCCATGTCATCATTTACTCAGATCACACTATAGTGAGGCACTTACTTACAAAGGACATGAAGCCTAGATTAATTCGCTGGATCTTGCTATTGCAAGAATTTGATCTTGAAATTCACTACAAGGCGAGAAAGAAGAATGTGGTGGCTGACCATTTGTCTCGCCTTCCTTCTTCGATCATTGACCCATCCAAACCTATCACCAAGCACTTTCCAGATGAGCATCTCTTGGCCATTAACGGACTTCCCTGGCTTGCCGACATCCTGAATTACTTGGTTACGGGGAGAGTCCTAATAGATTGGGCGACTTCCCGGTCGGACAAACTGATTTTCGATGCCAAGTACTAGGTTTGGGAAGATCCGTATCTGTTCCACATCAATAATGACCAAGTGATCCGGAGATGCATTCTCGATGACGAGGTCAATGATGTCATCTCATTTTGTCATGACCAGGCCTGCAGTGGCCATTACTCTAGGCATAAAACCATAGCGAAGATCCTCCAGCATGGGTTCTTTTGGCCCACAATGTTAAAAAATGCACAATCCTATTGTAGAGCATGTGCCCATTGTCAAACCCTCAACAACATGGGCCCGCGCAATATGATGCTCTTGAATTCGATCATTGTGTGTGAAATCTTTGACATCTAGGTAATTGACTTCATGGGACCTTTTCCAGGATCTAACGGCTTCGAGTACATCTTACTCATTGTTGATGATGTCTCAAAGTGAATCAAAGCCATCCCCACCAAGAGCAATGATCATATAGTTGTTCGTTGGTTCATTTAGGAGAACATCTTTTCTAGATTTAGGGTTCCGAAAGCCATCATCAGTGATGGTAGGTCTCATTTTGCAAATGTGCACTTCCAGTCCATGATGAAAAAGTATGAGATGTCACATCGTATCTCAACTCCTTTTCATCCCCAGACTAATGGATTGGCTAAACTATCTAATAGGGAGATCAAGAAGATTCTTCAGGTCATTATTCGACCTAATAAGAAGAATTGGACTACCCACCTTCCAGAAGCCTTATGGGCCTATAAGATTGCCCATAAGACCCAGTTAGGAATGTCTCCCTTTAGACTCGTGTATGGGAAGGCATGTCACCTCCCTGTAGAAATGGAGCACAAAGCCTACTGGACAGTACGGAAGTGCAATCTAGATCTCATGAATGCTAGAATCCACCGTCGGTTGCAAATGAGCAAGATTGAGGAACTGCACAATGACACATATGAGAACTCGTGAATCTACAAAGATCAAGTCAAAGGCTTCCATGACAGGTACATTTTGCAGAAATCTTTCCATCCTGGTCAGAAAGTGTTACTCTTTGATGCCAAACTCACGCTCTTCCCAAGAAAACTCAAATCAAAATGGATTGGATCATTCCTCATATGACGAGTGTTTAGAAATGGAGCTGTCGAAATCAGTGAACTCGGCCATGACTCATAATTATTTATCGTGAATGGTCAGAGACTCAAATCGTTCTTCAAACTCACCAACTCGAATCTGGCTGTAGTATCTTTTAATCTCCATTCTCCCTGAGCTACATTACACCCAGCTGATAGCATTAAACTTAGCGCTTAACGGGAGGCAACCTGTCATTTTGAAAAACTTAAGACCCTTCTGACCTATCTTTTCGCTGAAATCATATTACATTTAGGGTTCGTCCCTCAGAATAGCCGACTCTACCTTTGATACTTGTATTAAAGCTTGAAATAGTCGACAACAGTCATTCTGACCTGTTCACCACCCACCAAGCCTATTCTAATGTACGATCTAAGATGAACTCGAACCCACCTAATTTACAATGGGGACATTGCAAATCTTAGGCATGGGGGGTATTAAAGTGCAAAACACTGTGAAATTCAATTCATAGAGGGGTTTCATGCAAAAAAAATGGAGAAAGGAGAAGAGGAGAGGTCATTGTGAGTTGAATTGAAAATAATTGAAGAGGAGAAAAGAAAAGAGAAGAAAGGAGCAATCAAAAGAAAGAAACAAGATACTCCCTTGTAATTGAGTATGGAACTCACCTAACTTCTAGGCTAGATCAGATGATAAATTAAGACTTGGAAGGCTAAAACTTAGGAGATTAGTGAAGAGTACCGACCTTAGGCCTCTTAGGCCTATTCTAGGGCTTAAACACTCACGTATTTGTTAAGATCCAGATTAGTCCTCGAGAGGTTGAGGAAAGTGCGAAGCTGATGTATTAAGTCTAAGGCTTAAGGAGTATTCAACCCCATTGCTTGCCCTTTGCTTTATGGGACTTGGTAACCTAAGCACCTAAAATCCACACACCAGTTTGGTTTAGTGTGCTTAATTAAGAAATAATGCCAAAAGTGTTCTGTTATGAAAAAGTTGTCTCGAAGATCTAGCTTAGGAGCGGCTCAAAGACACAAATTGATTGGACAAGTTCCCGATGCAGAGAGGTGGAATGAAAAATACTCCCCTTGAAGATGTATATTAACATATCATCTCCTTGATGCATGTTGTTGCCTAGGATATCTAAATATCCTACAGGGGGCATGTAAGCACCTTATGCTAGTTCAGGTGCCATGGGTGGGATTATCCTGAAATGTCGATTGCCAGGGCCTGAATTTAGCTACAGAATGCCATGGGTGGCATTATCCCAAAGTGTTGAAAGCTATGGTTCTGGGGATTTCCATGGATGATGATATCCCGAATCATCGAAAGCTAGGGACACTTTGAGGATTGATGGTAGGGGCAAGGAATCTGATACATATCATGTTTAGGGCCAATCCAAGGTTGGATTTAGGGAAATATAAAAAGGAAAGAGAGAAAACTCTTAAAACAAAAATCCTTTTCTATCTCTCTCTTATCAAAATGAACTGGCAAACTGAGCCTGGACATAACACGTCTACGCACGAGTGCTTCAACCGCTGAGGTCAATGAACCTCTGGGCAGTTTTTGCGAGCCTTAGAAACCTTCGCGGCAGACCCAAGGCTGAAGCTGGTTAGGTCTAGATCTTGGCTGGTACTTAAATACCTCTAGGCCTATTGTTGGTATTTTGATCTGATTTCTAAAGATGCAACTTAGTAGGGCATCCTAACGGTTACATCCGATATAGAGATCTGGTTTGATCCATAGGATTTTGCTAGGGACTAGTAAAAGATAAGCATAGGGGTATGATGGGAACACCATCATGGGCCCTAACTAGTTACATTTAGTCAGGTTTGAGAGACAAAAGCTCCTACCAAGGGTCATAACTCCGCATTATTCTGATTTTAGAAAAGAATTGGGAATCAGGGTTAATTCTATAATTTTAACAACACATCACAAACACAAATTAACCACGAGGTTACCCAAGGGTTAAATAAAGATCAAATGAGCTCAAAAGTCCAGAAAGTGGGTCAACATTGACAGAAATGGGCTTTCACGCATTTCAACTTAAATAGTACATAAAATCCTAATTATCACCCCACTTAAATTGAAGAAGTTCTAGTCAGGATAAATTTCATTTAAACCTCCTAAAATTTATAGAAAAATATTCTAAGAGGTTTGGTACCTTTGGTTTGACCATCTAAACTTATTTTGACCTAGAATAGTGTTTCAGACGAAATTCTACCCTAAGTTACGCTTCTATGTAATTTGCCTCGCCAACGTGGTCAAAACTCAAATCAAAGTTTACCATCGGATTCCTTGGGTCCAAATTAGGTTAACACCAAAATTTAGGCCCAATCAGAGTCCATCTTGGCCTAGTTTGCAATTTAGCCCTTTAAAACTCTACTTACGTTTAGCCCCTCAGGTTTTGAATTTATTGCAAATGGGTCCCTAACTTTTCATCATTTTCTTCATTTTGGTCCTTGCCATCATTGGTGTGAAACTAAGCTCAGCAATGAGATTCGAGGAAGGATTTCTCCCTCAAATCAAATCCAATCTCCTCCAAATTTGGAGGGAAGATTCTAGAGGAGATTCCCAATCTCTCAAACTACCTTAAGGACTCTAAATCATCCCATAGAGCTTGGACGAGCTTGAGAAAATCAAGGGATCCTCTTACCTGATTTCACGGCCAAATCAAGCCCTTTCCACGTAGATGAGATTGTTCTGAAGCTCTATAAAGAGCCCTCATGTCTTAGCCGTTCTCCTCAATCGATTTTTGACTGGAAAGCACTCTCCCCCTACTCCTCCAGCCAACTCCATAATCGTCTCCAATGACCTCCTCTGTCTACCTTCTCTAGTCATCCAACCATCAAATTGGACGACCCTCCAATCTTCTCTCCTCATCGCGCATCTCTCCGATGAATTAACCCTATTTTCATGTCTTCTTCTCAAATCAGATTAAAGTGGAATTATGGTCCTCAGGAAATCATTTAGGAGCATTTATCTCTTGATTCTAACTAAATTAAGTTAGTTATGATGAATGATACCGTTACCATCACTCAACCTCTCGAAGAATAGTTCAGATCTTAACAAATACGTGAGTGTTTAAGCCCTAAAATAGGCCCAAGAGGCCTAAGGTAGGTGTCCTTACTTATCTCCTTGTCTCTAGCACTTCAGGACTTAATCCTTGTTTTGATTTGGTCTAGAAGTTAAGTAGATTCCATAATTAATTACTAGGACTGTCAATTTTCTAATTTTGCTCCTTTATCATTCTTTGTATTTCCTCCTCTTTTTCCCCCTTAAGAAAGATTTTCATTCAGCTTGCAAAATTTTCCTCCCATTTCTCCATTTTTTTTGTATATTTTTTTTTGTGAGAACCCCTCAAAGAATTGAATTTTCCATTTGTTTTGCACTTTAATACCCTCCCATGCCTAAGTTATGCAATGTCGTCATTGTAAACCAGGTGGGTTTCAATTCAGCTTAGTTCATAGTTTAGAATAGGGTCAACGGGTGGATGAACAGGTTAGGATGACTGTTGCAAACGATTTCAAGTTTTGATACAAGTATCAAAGGTGGGGTCGGCTGTTCTAAAGTTTGAATCCTAAAATGCAATAAAAATGTAGCCCAAAAAGAATCAGAAGGGTCTCAGGTTTTTAGAATGATGGGTTGCCTCCAATTAAGGGATAAATTCAATGCCTTCAACCAAGTAGAAGGTGGTTAGGGAGAAGGGGTGGTCAGATTGGAAGAATTTTGTAGAATAAGTACCTTGATGATTAGCCTAGTTGGTCCAACCAGGTGCTTGTTCAGATCAATTGGCTGATAATGTTGACTAAACCCAATCAGTTTGGTGGGTTGTGGAATGTGAATCAATAGGTTTGGAGCCCACCAGATGCTTTGTGGGTCAAATAGATGTGGAAAAGTAAATCAAGGGTTTGGTTGTATCAACTCAACCAAATTAGAGTAGGGGTCCTTAAAAGATAATGGATCGGTGAAGGAAGTAGGAACCCTACTGGTGGGATCAGAGGGGGATAATATATCATTGTCAGTTTGATTAGTGTCCTTTTCACTGTCGGATCGTGGTGGTGAATCATGTGCAATCGGATTAGAAAGAGGTGAGTCAGAATAGAAATTGATTCCAGTGGCGGGTTGAGGTTTAGATCAATTTCTGAAAGGCTCTGTAGGAGGTAGGGTTGCTTTGAGTTCCAACTCAATGGCCTTAGAATCAGAATTAAAGAATGGACCATGGATACTGATGTCGTAAATCATCTCGTAATCATTTGGAAACAAGGATTCTCCAACATCATAATATGATTCAAAATCATCAGAGAATTTACAAAAATTATGGTCTGAACCTAACTCAAGATTGAGATTTCCACCATAAAATAAATCAAGATGCATGGATTCATCAACTTGACATTGGTCTAACCTTGCCTCAAATTCTAATCTCACTGGGATATCCTTATTAGGTATAGGCTCGGGTTCAGGGCATCTAGGGTAGATTCAATCAAATCCCAACTCTTCCAACTCCTTTGATTCTGTGTCGTAAATTAGTTTAATTTCTGAGAAATCAATTTGTTCTTTTGAAGAGTCTAGAGAGGTGTAATCATCAAATGTAGGCCTGAGATCATGGTTCAAATCTAAATTCTTGTTCTCATTACATTAAGCCTCATGATCATCCCAACTAGGCTCAGACCTAGATTCTAGGTTAGGTGTAGGAATTGGGTCACTAGACTTTGGACTTGGTTCTATTGGTATGTCAGAATTATTCTTGAGAAAAACCTTAATAGGACAAGGTGCGGGAGTTACATCTTCAAGAGGTTCCGAGTCGCACTCATCACAGGTGCTTTGAAAATCTAGGCATGATGGACCAACTTCATAGTTACCTATGGCAGGCTCATAATTGAGAACACCTGTAACTAGATTTTCGCAACCCATAGCTTGTTTAGGTATTTCATTTCACACCAAATCAAAAATTGGTTCCATTTGGGTTGGGGGTCCATAATAACCTCCATTTTCGTACCCGGGCTCAAGGAAATTATATTGATCCTCAAGATTGCTCCAAGATGTATAGTTAGTTTCTGGGTGGGAATCTGGGTACTTCTGATCAATGGCTTGTTACACCATATTTAGCATATTTCCACATTTCTCAATGACATCCTGGTATATTTTCCCAAAGTGATGAATTTTTCAAACATTGTAGATACTCAGTGCTATGTAATCTCCACAATTCATTGTACTCTACTACAAGAGCATCTCGAGTTGAACCAGATATAATTTGGTTATCATCATCTTGGCGCGATCCATAATGAGGTTTGTTGTTTCAAGTACATTAACCTGAATGCTACTAAAGGGATTTGAGGTTCTGAAATATTCTTCATTATGTCTAAGAGCAGCCTCAATCATTTTCTCTTTTATGCTCATACGGGATTCAGGTTTATTAAACACCTTTCCTATGTTGTCAGGTTGCATCTTCAAATCAGGTGGTGGATCAAGATGAAGAATCAAATTTAGGTCCAAATTGATTTGATCAGATCAGATCAGATTTCACCCGAATGATCAACTCTAATGGAGGCCTCTAGGTCTGACCTAGGAACCTCTTCCTATGTTTATGCACTAAAGAATAGATGAGGGACTGATTGTGTATTGGACCCAATCAAGGCACTCAAACATTTTGGATGACTAAGGCTATTTGAGGCAAATGGACCTCTTAATCAAAAATCCACACACTCGAGAATTACTTGGGCAGCCAGGAAGGGAGAGTCTTGTAAAGACCCCTACATGGTAGAGCATTCCCACATGTTACTGGGTTTCCCCTACCCGACCTTCCTTACCACCGTAGTTCTAAGTAGACTAGAATGCATGAATTGAGACCTAAGACTACCAACTTTAGCCCTAGTTGTGCATTGAATTTCACTTGATATAAAAATTAATTCAAATTGTGACCTAATTTGTAGGTTGATTGATTTACAAAGTGAACCAACTTCACCTAACCTGTCCTAAGGTTGAAGATGAAATTTAGTTCAGAGCACCCAAATTACCCTAAATTGGTTCTCAATAGGTTATTAAGTCCCAAATTTTATGGTTCAAGTGAATGTAGAGCCTTGATTTTAAGGTTCACTTGGTTAGAACAGTTCAAACAAGGGCTTGGGTAGCACACAAATGTAGGAAGATCGATTTCCTTTATTGTATGTACTAACACTTCAAAACCCTAATTCACTCTAATTCCAAGTCTAATTTGAATCCCAATATGACACCTTGGATTCAAATAAGAAAGTGAGTAGCCCAAAGTGTTGAGAAATTTAGCATGAATCCCTAATAGGTATAGGAAGTAAGGATGGGGAATCTCTAATCAAATTTCATCAACTTCAATATGATTTCAATCAATCTTGCAAATTAGAAAACTATTTGTCATTAAATGATAATTAGTAGGAAAGTAAGGCAAGTGGGTCCTAATTATTTTGTTTTCCTTTTTATGTTCCCGAGATTAGGAGATCATTAGGGAAGAAAAGAAATTTTACCTGCCCATAGTGTGGCTAATTGCGCAGAAGATCTCTTCGTGATTCACCTCACAACAACAAAGCAAAGTAGATAGGGCAAGTTAGAAATCAACTCAATAACCAAGAATGATATGACTAGTGGTGAATTGTGCATTGCTCCTCGGCAATGGCACCAAAATGTTGGAGTGCTTCTACCATGTTTTAGAAAGAGATGCATCATAGTATAGGCGATAAAAGCGTAACAACACTTAAATTTATAGTGCTCAAAAAATCATGAGTTCCATGGTCATTCACAAGGAGCAAAATTAGAATTCAATCCACTAATCAAATAATATAAATATGAGCATAAATAAACAAGTCACAATGGCATGCAATGAATGATCAATCAACCAAAAATATACTCGAGAAAGATCCAAATTGTATCTCAAGAGTCGAATAACAAAAATATAATAAAGAACCTAAAAAGTGCTGGTTGGAACCACCAATTAATCGTTTATACTTAAGCTCAATTCCCAACTCAAGATCAGAGTTCTCTTCTTAATTCACAAGCATCAGGCAGATCGATTAAATAGTAAATTTAAGCCATCAGACAATCTTAATTGATTAATTCCTTCAGATGTCCCAGTCAAGCCTCAGATGTCTTAAAGTTCAAGCCACAACATTCACAATTTTACCTAAGTGTGTAGGCACATTCCCCGAGAGCAAAACACCCCCAACTCCTCTCAGAAATCTCTTTCTCTCCTCTGTCACTCCTCCTAATCGGATCAGAGCCTAGACCCAAGTGAGTGTGGGCACGAGCGAGGGGTGCTCATGCTCGCGTGAAGGGAAACCTGACCTCCATGTTGAAGGCAAACAACAGCTACATGTTATTCAATAAATAGTGAAATCTAATTCAATGCCCCACGATGTGGGACTATGTGAGCCCTTCTCATGCGTGCAGTAACTGGGTGAAGGTCCAATTAATTACTGCTACTACGGTGCTTATTTCTTTCAATTGACGCTGCAGCTGAGTTCTTGATGTCAAACCACATCCATTGGAGGTAGCATTGAGGTCAGGGGTTGGTGGTGAATGGTAGGGCGACAATGGACTGTGGCGGTGATGGCGACGAAGAGTCCTGAAACAAAACATGGGCTTTAAGCCCTAATTAGAAAGTCCGCCAGCATCATCGTGGTCCGTGGAGTGTAATGGCGGTGCTGATTTGGTGAATGGAGGTGTATGGTGGTCGGCCGAGCTCGACAGAGGTGGCAAGGTGATGGGTTGTTTGGCCGAAGGAAATATGAGCCAAAGCCCTCAATTTGTCGAGGGCTTTTGGTCTATGAAGTGAGAGGAAGGTAGTGGTGGTGGCGGCATTGCATTTCATGGTGTGTGGCGTGTGTGTGACCATGCCAGAGACGGAGAAGATGAAGGGGGAGAGTGTGTGTGTGCAGTCAAAACTAGTTTCTATGGTCCTATACCTATGCTTCAGACAGAAGGGAAGAAGATGACCTGTCCTACTGGATGAGAGGAGGGTTCTTGACAGCTTGCCTTGTCGGACACGAAGGAGATTAATTCTTCGGTGGAAGGGTTCGGCGAGGAAGAAAGGTGGAGCATGCTCCTGCTAATGTGTGCAAAGAGCAGACGAACTTGAGGGAGATAGTAGACCTCCCAATTTCACCATTGGGACGCTAGAAGAAGCTGTGCAAGAAGCTCACTAGAGCTCAGGTCTGAGACGGTTGGAGGAGAAGATGGTTTTTAGCCTGGAACCTAGCTAATTTTGACCTAGGAGAAATGAGGAGTCTATATAGAGGATGTTGTGACCTTGAATTGCTCAAATTTCACGAGATTCCTTGTGGATTTGGTAACTAAAGAATCCCAACAAATCTTGAGTTCGCCTGGGCATTCCCCCTTGTGTTAGGACTTGACATCTGTTTCAGATGGAAGAGGATTTCTTGGCAATCAATCCCTCAAAACTTGGAGGGATTTGATTGAGAATTCGAAGAGATCTCACTAGTCAAAGTTGGGTTTGACTCGATTTAGGAGTTACAGGTGGAAGGGGGCTTTTTGTGAAGAAGATGATTAAGTTAGGGGTCTGTTTGTAAGGAAAGTTGAAACCTAGGTATCTAGATGTGAAAAAATAGAGATTTTAAGGGCAGAAATGCAAACTAGGTCAAGATGGACTCTGATTGGGGCCAAATTTTGGTGTTATCTTAATTTAAACCCAAGGAATCTAATGGTGAACTTGGATTTGAGTTTTGACTACGTTTGACTAATATAGGAGACCAAATCAAGGCAAATTCTTGTCTGAATCTCTGTTTTTGGTTAAAATGGGAACAGATGGTCAAAGTGAAGGTACCAACCCTCTTAGAATGTTTGTCAATGACTTTTATGAGATTTAGATTGAATTTATCTTGACCAAAACCTTTTAATTCAAGTGTGGTTGATAATAGTGTTTTTAGTAAAATTTAATCCTCGAAATGCATAAAACCCTGATTCAGTCAGTATGAACCCACTTCTTGGTCTTTTTACTTCATTTGACATTGAATTAACCCCTAATTAACCCCTTGGTTAATGTGCATTTGTGATGAGATGGTAAAATAACATAATTAACCTTATTTTCTTATCTTCTCAAATTAATTCAATATAGAATTATGATCCTCAGACGATCATTTAGGAGAATTTATCATTTGATTTTGACTAATTTTAGTTAGTTATGACGAATGATGATGTTACCATCAGGTTGCAACCAACGATCCAAGGGCTCAAAATACTCATTTTACCCCTTTTTCACCACTACATAAGGGCTACGACTCCCCTTCTTCCTCTTCATCCCTTCCTACTTCATTTCTGAAATTGCACTAGAGGGGGGGTGAATAGTGAATTTATTAAATATTGTAATACAAAAAATTCAATCACAAAAAGTGGCACTAGATTTTTAGGTGAAAACCCAAGACGGGTGAAAATCACCACCTAAGCCAATCCCTTGACTTAGGATTTTCAATCATAAGGTGATCAATCCACTAGCCACACTAATTAAATGAGGGTAGTGTACCTCAATTATAAATCCCACCTCCGATCCCTAAACGAAGGTTTCTCCCTTCACAATAAAGAGACGGGGACCCGACAGGTCGGATACCTAAAGTACAAAAGTAAGAATTAAAACAGCACCTATAGAGCACCCCAATACTTTGATTACTTTCTTATCTATTAAGAATAAAGAGAACTCCCTGAGAATTTGTAGAACGGAGTGAGCCAAGAGTGTGGATTTTCCCTTTGATCAGAGTGTTGGCACAACACAAGGGCAAGATGAAGCTAAGAGTAGTGAGCAAGTGATTTTTCTAAGGGAATTGAATCTCAAGATGTGTGTTTGGCCTAAGAGGGATTGTAGTCTATTTATAGCAAGTTTGGAACCTTCAAGGACACTTGAGAGAGATCTCCAGGCCGTTGGAGGCAAATTCCAAGAGATTGGGACGAAATCCACCACAAATCAGGGTAATGATGAGTCTGAAAGCAATATCAAACGTCTAATTTTAGGGTCAGACGTCTTATAAGACGTCTGATTACAATTATGGTTGTCTAATACTATTAGCCATCCTATACTGATTTCATTGGATCGAAACAAGGACATTTGATATTTTCATATAAGACGTCTGATAAAGTTATTGGACATCTAATTTTGTGTGGATTCATTCCTGTTTTGACCAAATCCAAACAGGGTTCTAGATTTGAGGGAACAAACGTTTGTGTGGACGTCTGTGGGATTCCCTAGACGTCTAGAAACCTAAAAAGACTTGGTTGCGATATCTGACAAAAGATCTTTGGTTTGTAATGAGATACGCACAGAAATACATGAGCAACGGTCCAAAGGTAGACGTCTGGAAGCATGTCCAGGCGTCTGAAAATGTATTTTTCCCATTATATATATAAGGAAGATAGGTGCTTAGTCTAACGGTTGTTTTGAAGACGTCTAGGTAAAGTATCAGACGTTTGAATGAGGCTATGGACGTTTGATAGAAGATTGTTTCAACTGATGTTTATGAAGACAGAAACTAAAGGTAGAGCTATAGGTAATTAGACATCTGAAACATTTGTCAGACGTCTTAAAGTTGAAAATCAGACATCTGACAGTTGTTATGGACATCTGATTTGAGTCTTAGTGTTAGGTTTTTGTTTCTAATTTATCCTAAGTGTAGAGAGCCTAAGTTAGCTATTTATAGGTTATGTTTGAGGGCTCTTTACAACATCTCTAGACTCAAATAAAATGAAAATTACAACATTTGAAAGTTTACATAAAAAGCCTATGACCTGTGACAATACTTATGCTACTTAGTCTTTACGCTTTTAATCTTCCGTCTTGGAAAACTCCATGAAACCTGCAATTGTGTTATTACAGAGAGAAAGATATGCTACGCTTATATTTTATGTCATTTTCTTCATTTTGTAAAATCATCAAAATATTATATATGAGGGGTTGAACTAACAATTTCTTACCTCTCTAGAGCTCAAGAATCCTCTTGAGTGAGTCCCAAGCTTGGAATGCTCCACTAGAGTTCTAAAAATAATTTTTTCCACCTTCTTATCCCCAGTTTGTGGAACTTCTATTGGTTGTCCTCTCATCCCCATTCCAGGAAGCAAATCCTGCCGCGACGATGCCCTACCTCTCTCCGTTCTTTCAGGAATCATCTACACTGCTCTTCCTCCAAGTAGTCGATGAAAAGGATAACTTCTCTTCCCCTCTCTCCTTACTATCTAGTTTATATTTCTGTTTCCCACAGTGGTTCTGTAGCGAATAGTTTGTAATAAACATTTGATCAGGTTTATAGAATTAATATCTCTCTCTCTTTATTTTTCTACAAAATAGAATAGTTTTCTTGCTTACTAGATTAGCCAGCTTAGTTAATATTCCTTCACTTTCCGACTTTGATTTTCTACGAGTAGATTAGTTAGTCTAGAATTATTCATCTACTATTCTACCTTAGAAAAAAAAATACCAAAAAAATTATATAGCTACAAAACCCCAAAAAGAAATAAAATCAACATGGATTTCCCTTGTAATCGAACGTCTCCTTCCTGTGTTCGACCCAAGACTCATCGGAGTTTTGGTAAAATTATTTAGTCTCAATTTCATTCTACGACTACAATGACTTCGGTTTTTCTTTCTAAAAACCCTAACTAAATTCTAACAAATTTTCTGACGATCATTTTGGCACCGTTGTCAGGGAGGCAATGGATTTTTATTCTTTCGCGCTTCCCGCCTTATGCATTTTCTAACCTCTTTTATGTGATTTACCGTCTTATATAAACTTGATCAAGGAGACTAAAAGCAATAGATCAGAGTAAAGTGTAGGTTTGCAAAAATCTGTAAGTCTACCCGTACTTCCCCACCCATTAGATCCATTTTTCCATCAAATAACTCAGTTATGAATTGACTTAGTTGTTCGCATAAATCCTAGGTCAAATTTTTATGCTGTTTGTTGCTCCACCCACTTGCTTATTAAAAAAAAGATACTTTCTCTATTTGTGGGATTAAGCTAAAAAAAATAAACACCCAAAGCACCTACACACTCGAGGCACATCACTTTGGATTTAATTGAATCACTTAATAGGGTATCTGACCTGTGGACCTAGTACACTTGTACGAATTACACAAATAAGTGAGTAGCAATCAGATTAGGCTAACCGCTCTGGTGCACCTTAATTAGTAGTGCATCAGGTCACTTGTCTAATTTTTCTGGGCCACACCACTTTAATTAAAACTGACTCATTCAGGAGCTTGCCCAATAGGATTCAAATTCTAGGATTGAACTAAGCACTCCATATTCTTTATGATTTCTAAAGGAATATATCTACACTTGTACTTTCACAACTTGTTTGCCTTATTAACTTGATTGAATCAACCTGAATTTGAATCCTAAAAGCTACTAAATAAGATTTGAAACCTAAAATTCTCTTGATCATTAATAATCTTGCTTGAAAACCCCTAGTTGTGCACGTACACACTCTTGAATTAATCATTAAGGGCGCAACCCATTTAAAGGCCTATCACATTCCAAGAGCACTATTATCCCAAGCCTTAATTAAAACTAAGTAGACGTTGGCCCTAAGGATTCATCTTGTTCTTTTTAGGGTATTCTCCATACCGTAATCCAAATTAGGAACATCTACTTGTAATTTCCTACGAGAGGGGGTGATATATGCGTGACGTAATATAAAATGAGGAAATAAAATAGACAATCTAAAAAAGAGCAATCACACAAAATGGCACAAGAATTTTTCAGTGGAAACCCAAACTGGGTGAAAATCACCACTAACCCTCTCAAGTTTGGATTTCTGATCGACCTAATCGATCAAATCCACTATACGAACTACTTTAATGAGGGTAGTTCAACCTCTATTACAACCATGCTACAAGTACGAGGGTAGCATTCCTTAACCCCTCCTTTTCACAAGGAGGATTTTGTCTTACGAAAGAGATAGGAATTTGCAACACGAATACCCAACCAATAACAAACAGGATTACAAAATAACTTATAAAGCCAACAAAGATTAACCTAGCTACTATAGGTAAAGATACTTCCCTTTGCTTGGAAGTGCGTTGGCTTGAAGCAGGTGCGTGAACCACGTGGTGGCGCTTGGTCGCTCTCGTAATCTCAGAGGGAGAGCGGGTGCGCAAACGAAGATGAAGCTCTCAAGTGTGGACACGGGATTTGGAGAGCTTAGAACTTCTTCTTAGAATCAATGTGACACAATAAGAGTGGAAAGTAGTCTTGCAAGTTGTGTTTCTACAAGGCAAGGGTCCTGCTCTATTTATAGAGGGCCTAGGAAGGCTTTGGAAGCCCTTAGAAAGCTCCCATACCCGTTGGGGTTGAACCCAAGGCAAAATAGGCTGCAATCAGAATCAATCATGATTCTGACAGGGTCATCAAACGTATGGTCCAGGTATCAGACATCTGGCAAACCCATTTAAGATGTCTGGGAACTAAGTCAGACGTCTGATTCTAGGCGAGTTTCCTTCCTGACTTAGTTTAGACCTACATAGGATTTTAGTGCATGGCCATCAGACAACATACAAGGCGTCTGGCCCTAGGTCTAGACATCTGGAAACCTATTGCTTTGCGGAAATAGATTCCCAAGATAAGTTAACGGCTAGGAAATCTAACAAAGGAGATTTTGGGTCAGCCGAGGCTAAACGGTCACATATCAAACGTCTGGGGTCCTCTATGGATGTCTGATATAAGCTTAACGGTCATATTCCCCAATGTTAACTTGGTAGCCAACGTTCCACTAATTGGACATCTGGCACAAACATTAGATGTCTTCTAAGACGTCTGAACTAAGGTCTGAACATCTGATTTCATCAGACAGAAGCTACAAAGTCCAGCCTAAGTTATTGATTGTCTGAGTCAACAGTTAGACGTCTTAAAAGTCACTATCAGATGTCTGATTTCCAGATTAGATGTCTGATTAGGCTGTCAGAACCCTATTTTAATTTTCTAAGTTCTTTATAGAAAACCTAAGTATCCTAGGGTTGTGCAAGTGTTCCTAGGACTACTTTAAGGGTTCTTTGAGGCTCTTTAACAAGAGATCTAAGAAAGAAATAAAGAACAAAATAAAGAAACAAAATTACATAGAATAAGATAAAAGGAAATCTATCCTATTCTTATCTTCATGCTTCTTCAGGCTATCGCTCCTCGCGAAGCTCTTCTGTTCTCCGTCAAGCTCCTCCAATCCTTCATGGATGCAAGCTCAAACTCCATCTAAACACATCTCCATTTGCAATTAATTTGAAATCTAAGACTTCAAGTGCAAATATTAAATAACACGTGTTTTGTTAGCATCAAAATAAATGATTGTGGTGCTCTAGCACTAACAATCTCCCCCTTTTTGATGATGACAAAATCATAAATAATAATCCATAAAATTCTCCTCCTTTTTGACATTATCAAAAAGGTATTACAAATTTTAATTATCCTAAACTCCCCCTTAAAACACGCTCTTCTTGTTTTTGGGTTAAATTTCCTTTAACAAAAATAATGTTCTCCCCCTTTGTAATAAAAAGATAGCTATATCGTTTTCTCCTCCTTTCTAAGGGAAATATAGCTAACTTATTTTTGAAACTCCCCCTTAAAGATTGACAAGTACCTCATTAATTTTAACTCCTCCTATCTATATGCTAATGAAAAAAAGATAGGGTTTAGAGATTACCTCACCTACCATGGCCAATAGAATAGCCCAAATGGAGGTGGATGCCAAATCGAATGGGGTTCCCATTCGTAGCTTGGAGGTCCAGGCATCGGCGCCGGTCTCCAATCTGGCGGTCGACGTGCGATGGGTCGGTCGGTTATTCGTCGTCTCGTCGGTCTCCTCTTTTCCTTCCTCCTTAGTCTACTCCTTGGTCCTCCCAATTTGAGTTGACCATCTTTGAGCTTGTAGGTCCAATTCTTTGTGTTGTAATCTTTATGACCTACAAAACAGGATTCTAAATCTTTCTTCGGTATCCAAATCAATTTGGATCTAGATCTGTTAGTGGGTCTCCTTGACGGAGACCCGTTCTCAACCTTAAGGCTAGATAAAGTTTCTACATTATTGATCAAATTATTTGATTTTTCCCTAAGACATGCAATTTCTTTTATAATATGCATCTTGATTTTTAAACTAGAAACTTCTAATTTTAAATTAGTGTTCTCCTCAATCAATTTGCTATTTTCAATGATTAGATTATGATTTTCTAATGACAAATCATCATCTTTAGGACTAGATCTACTTTCTAGATCCTTAAGTTTTATTTCTAACCTATCATTTTCAGATTTAAGAAAATAAAGATTCTTTTTAATATTTTTATTTTCTACCTTAATTGATTTACTAAGTTCAAATAATTCATCAAATGCATCTTGTAAATCAGAATTTACCTCGTTGTCGGAGTTGCTTTTGCTTTCGCCATGAAACCCATGCAGGCGGTTTCATTCTTCTTCTCGGGATTTTCTTCTTCTTCCTTCGAGCTCGAGTCATCTCAAGTTGCTTGGAATGCCTTCTTCTTATACTTCTTCTCCTTCTTCTTCTTCTTCTCCTTCTTGAGAAGAGGGCACTCAGGTCGAAGATGACCGTTTTCATTGCAGTGGTAGCAATGACTTAGGCTATCTTTTTCCTTCTTCTCCTTTTATTTCTTTGCTTCCCTACAAAACTTGGAAAATTTTTTAAGCAAAGATATAAAGTCTTCGTCATCGGAACTTACCTTGGTGTCTGAAGTGGCTTTGAAGGCGAGAGTCTTCTTCAACTTTGGCTTTGGTGTACCCTTCTTCTGCTTTAACTTTATCTCGTAGACCATTAGATTGCCTAAGAGATCCTCCATGTTGAGCTCCTCTACCTCGTTCACCTCCTCAATGGCGGTGACCTTCTGTTCCCACTCCGGTCTGAGAAAATGAAGAAGCTTCCTTTGATGAAGGTCTTCCCTAAAGCTTTCAAATTATTTACTATGAGAGTGAACCTAGTGTTCATCTCACTCAAAGTTTCGTTAGTCTTCATGGAAAATGATTCAAATTCTTGTGAAAGTAAATTAATTTTAGAAGACTTTACCTTGGAGGTACTTTCGTGAGTTACCTCAAGTGTGTGCCAGATCTCGTATGCGGTAGCGCATTGCAAGATTCTGTTGAACTCCTCCGGGCTCAAAGCGCAATACAATGCGTTCATTATTTTTGCATTTAGAGAGAGCTCCCAGATCTGTTGTTGCAAGTATCCTGTGGTAGGTCTCTTCGGGATGTCGAAGGGGGTCACGCATCGGGCCCATATTGTGAAGTCATTGGCTTGAAGCCATATCTTCATCTGCAGCTTCCAGTACGGGTAATTGCTCCCGTCAAAGAACGACGGATGGGTGGTAGACTGCCCCTTATGAATTCTCGTCGCAGAGCTGCTTCCCTCCATGATCTTCTTACTTGGTTGTTACGCCGAAGCAGCAAGAACCTAGCTCTGATACCAATTGTAATTTCCTATGGGAGGGAATAACAAATGCATGATGTAATATAAAATGCGGAATTAAAATAGACAATCTAAAAAAGAGTAATCACACAAAATAGCACAAAAATTTTTAGGTGGAAACCCAAACCAGGTGAAAACCACCACCTAACCCTCTCGAATAAGGATTTATAATCAACCTAGTTGATCAAATCCACTATATGAACTACTTTAACGAGGGTAGTTCAACCTCTATTACAACAATGCTACAAGTACGAGGCTAGCATTCCTCAACCTCTCCTCTTCACAAGGAGATGGGAATTCGCAATGCGAATACCCAACCAATAACAAAGAAAGATTACAAAACAACTTATAGAGCCAACAAAGATTAACCTAGCTACTATAGGTAAAGATACTTCCCTTTTCTTGGAAGTGCGTCAGCTTGAAGTGGGTGCGTGAATCACGTGGTGGCGCTTGGTCGCTCTCATAATCTCGGAGGGAGAGCGGGTGCGCAAACGAAGATGAAGCTCTCAAGTGTGGACATGGGCTTTAGAGAGCTTAGAACTTCTTCTTAGAATCAATGTGACACAATAAGAGTGGAAAGTAGTCTTGCAAGATGTGTTTCTACAAGGCAAGGGTCCTGCTCTATTTATAAAGGGCCTAAGAAGGCTTTGGAAGCCCTTAGAAAGCTCCCATATCCGTTGGGGTTAAACCCAAGGCAAAACAGGCCGCAATCAGAATCAATCATGATTCTGACAGGGTCATCAGACATCTGGTCCAGGTATCAGACATCTGGCAAACCCATTTAAGACGTCTGGGAACTAAGTCAGACATCTGATTCTAGGTGAGTTTCCTTCCTGACTTGGTTCCGACCTAAATAGGGTTTTAGTGCATGGCCATCAGACAACATACAAGACGTCTGGCCCTAGGTCTAGACATCTGGAAACCTATTGCTTTGCGGAAATAGATTCCAAAGATAAGTTAACTGCTAGGAAATCTGACAGAGGAGATTTTGGGTCAGCCTAGGCTAAACGGTCACATATCAAACGTCTAGGGTCCTCTATGGATGTCTGATATAAGCTTAACGGTCATATTCCCCAATGTTAACTTGGTAGCCAACGTTCCACTAATTGGACGTCTAGCACAAACATCAGATGTCTTCTAAGACATCTGAACTAAGGTCTGAACATCTATTTTCATTAGACAGAAGCTACAAAGTCCAGCCTAAGTTATTGGACGTCTGAGTCAACAGTCAGACGTCTTAAAAGTCACTATCAGAAGTCTGATTAGGCTATCAGAACCCTATTTTGATTTTCTAAGTTCTCTACAGAAAACCTAAGTATCCTAGGGTTATGCAGGTGTTCCTAGGACTACATTAAGGTAACAAGAGATCTAAGAAAGAAATAAAGAGAAAAACAAAGAAACAAAATTACATAGAACAAGATAAAAGGAAATCTATCCTATTCTTGTCTTCATGCTTCTTCAGGCTATCGCTCCTCACGAAGCTCCTCTATTCTCCGTCAAGCTCCTCCAATCCACCATGGATGCAAGCTCGAACTCCGTCTAAACACATCTCCATTTACAATTAACCTGAAATCTAAGACATTAAGTGCAAATGTTAAATAACACTTGTTTTGTTATCATCAAAATAAATGATCATGGTGCTCTAGCACCAACACTACTTTTTCTAGAAGGTGCCAACTTGGGGGGCTTGATTGCCAAATGATTTAAGTAGATAGGGGTTTAGCATAATTAGTAGCCTTCGGGACATGCTCCCCCTGCTTCGCCAACCCAAGCTAACCAGCTTTTGGATTAAGGACAACACATAATTCATCTTGTGGTTTGGATTTATCTTGGAGAATAGGTCCTTAGGCTACCCAACTTAAGGACAGGCCTATTTTTTTGTGTTACAGGGCTCCTTTCTTCCCGTCCTTCCGACTTCCTTCCAGTGCATGCTTGGAAGAAGGTCACTGAATCCAAGATTGGAAGGACCTTTAGGCCATTCTCGGAGATGTAGGTTGAGTTTTAGCCAAGCAGATGTCATGGCTAACCAACCGCTACCTCCCTCACCTCTGAATCAGCAGGAGCTGATTCAAAGGCAGCTAGACAAATTCTAGCAGATGCAAGAATGGTTCTAGTGTATGAATGGTTAGGGTGCTTGCCCCTTGAAGGATTTCTATGATCCTTCAAACACAGGGATCATCCAAGTGTTATGATCCTCATTGGAGATGTGGAAATCAAGCCCTAGGTGCTAAGCCTGATCAAACACTTTCATGGGCTTGACCTCGAGGACTCATTCCAGCCCTTCAAGGGCTTAACCACTTTGGTTTAGAGCACCAAGGCATGGAATGTGAATGATGAGCAAATGATCATAAGGCTTTTCCCCTACTCTCTTGGGGATAAGGCCGCACATTGGTACTGAACTATTGGAAGGCCAATTGTGGCTTGGAGTGATCTTAAATCGGCCTTCTTGAAGAAATTCTTCTCAGTCGGACATACCAATGCTCTGCGACGGGCAATTACCACTTTCGTCCAGCAGCTGAGGGAACCGCTTCATGGTGCCTGGGAGCGACTCTAGGACCTATTATGGAGGTCTCCACACCACGAGGTGCTAAAATGGCAACTCATTTAGATATTCTATCACGGGTTGACAGAGCAACTCCGTAATCATGTAGATGCTTCCTACGGAGGGAATTTCCTCACTAAGGATGCAGATAACACATACGACTTGTTCGAGGAAATGAACGAGAACTCAATAAACCACTCCTCCATGGAGACCTTTAACCGATCCCAGCAGCCCAGGTTAAATGCTAATGAGGTTCAGGACTCATTTATTTGACATGGAATTGATTTGTAACAAATTAGATAAGGTAGATCTGGTTGCAAAGAGGATGGAAGAGTGGATGGCCAGAAACTCTAGCAGTTCTAGATCCACTCAATCACAGAGCTCAGGATTCCATTATTAATAAGCTCCCATGGGATGGGAGTTTGTGAATTGGCTCGAGTCGACTCAACCTATAAGCCAACATTTCTCGGAACCTTACGGGTTCCAAACCAGGGCCTTTGGTCCCAGTTGTTATGATCTTTCCTTCCCGCCATCCTCACCCTATGAGGATGTGCATGCTATACAGGAGAATTCTAGGTTCAACCCGTATTCAAACACCCATAACTCAGGTTAGAGGAACCAACGTAATTTCTCCCAGAAAAATCAAGGGTAGTAGACCTAGATGCGACCCAACAACTATGCACCTCAGAGACCTATGGGTTAGGGTCATGTATACACTCAGTTGCCCCTGAGATAGGTCAATCAACCAGCTTGGAATGCCCAACAACCTGTAGGGTAGGCTAATTTGAACAGAAAAATGATGGAGATGCAAGGATTAATGCTCTAGCTTATGCAACATATGAAAACCTCACTGGACAACTTGCAATCTAGGATTATTGCTAATACCCAACAGCCTAGATCTCTACCATCTCAACCCATACCCAATTCTCAAAATTTACAAAATTAGGGCATTAGAGCCCAAGCGTACGGGAATCAGAGGTAACCACACACATGCTCAGGTGGTTGAGCAGGGTCCTTCTTCTACTACTCTTGGTTATCTGGCTAACCAAGCCCCTCTGATCTTCCCAACCCTCCCTAAGACCTACCCGTATCTTCTACAAATTTTGTCACCTTGAGGAGTGGAAAGCAAACCTAGGACCCTGAACTACCATCTTCTAGTAAACAAAATCCTAGTGAGATTGAGGAAGAAATGGAGAAAATCAAAGAAAAGAATAAGGCTCAGGAACCTAACGCAGATGACATGGCCCATATCCCATTTCCTGATTCCTTAGTAAAATCCAGGAAGAAGAAAACTATGGACAACAATGAGGAGCTTCTGAGTATTTTTAAAAGTGTAGAAATCAATATCCTGCTCCTCGATGCCATTAAGCATTTCCTAGCATACGTAAAGTTTTTGAAAGATTTATGTACTTAAAAGCATAAGCCGAATGAACCTACCCAAGAAAGGTGATACTCTCTGAGCAGGCTAATTCTGTTATCCTACATCACATTTCATAGAAAAGAAGAGATCTAGGTGCCCCCTTGATTTCATGTGTTATCGGGGATTACACTTTTAAGCGGGCACTACGGGATTTAGGTGCATCTATTAACCTAATACCGACTTCTCTGTATGAAAAGTTTGGGTTAGGTGAACTCAAGCCAACCTTAGTAATGCTACAATTAGCAGACCGTTCAGTCACCACCTCGAAAAGCATTATTCAGGATGTTATTGTCAATGCCAAGAATTTCTATTTTCCTATAGATTTCTTAGTCCTTGACATGGATGTGCCTGAAGACCTAAGGAACACGCCCATCATTTTGGGGCATCCATTCCTGGCTACCTCTAAGACTAATATAAACTATGAAACCAGTAGTATGGAGATCGCCTTTGGAGATAGGAAGCTTAAACTTGATATTTTTAAGGCTATTAATAAATTCAAGTATTGTGGATTCATCAAGGAACTCAAGGATACATATTATAATGTGGAGACTTGTATGGGGATTAATGTTCTTGAGGATTCCACTAGCATAGATGAGCCTAACCCACAACCCTACATGGCAAACTCTCCACACCGTAAAGAGTTTGTTCATTTTATTCATTCCCAACCTCTTCCTCTAGATTGTCCTAATGAGTCTTCATTAGCATCTCTCCTACCCTTCGTATTGAACTCGCCTCAGCTTAAACTAAAACCATTGCCAGAAACTTTGAAGTATGAGTTGTTGGGACCCAAAAAGATGCTTCATGTGATTATTAGTGCTAAATTGGCTAAGGAGCAAGAATTGAAATTTATTAGAGTCCTTAAAACAAATAAAGAGGCAATTGATTGGACCATCCACAACCTTAGAGGGATCGAGCCCCCTTATTGTAATCACCACATTTATATGGAAGATGGATCCTACCCTTCTCATGAGATGTAGAGGAAATTAAACCTGAATATGCGAGAAGTGGTAGAAAAGGAAATTATTAAGTGGCTCGATGTAGGAACAATTTACCCAATCTTCGATAGTCCCTGGGTTAGCCCTGTGTAGATTATTCCTAAGAAGGTGGGAAAAACCATGGTGACCAACGAGAAAGGGGATTTCGTTACTACTCGTACAGCTTCCTCTTGGAGAATTTGTATTGATTATAGGAAGTTGAACACTACCACTAAAAATGATCATTTTCCTCTGCCCGTCATCAACCAAATTCTTGAAAAGTTAGCAGGGCAAAAGTACTTTTGTTTTCTCGATGGTTATACGGGATATAACCAAGTTGCTATCCATTCTGAAGACTAGGAAAAGACGACTTTCACCTATCCCTATGGAACCTTTGCATTCTGTAGGATGCCTTTTGGGCTTTGCAATGCACCTGCGACTTTTCAAAGATGCATGCTAACCATCTTCTCTAACATGGTGGGAGATTGTCTTGAGGTGTTCATGGATGATTTCTCCATTTTCGAAGATTCTTTCGAGTCTTTTCTGGCTAACATAGATTTGATCCTTAAGAGATGCATAAAACTTGGTTGGTCCTCAGCTGGGAGAAGAGTTACTTCATGACACAAGAAGGCATTTTCCTAGGTCATGTGGTCTCTAGCTGAGGCATTAAAGTTGATAAAGCTAAGGTTGATGCTATCTCTAAACTTTCTCCGCCCACATCTATTAAATAAATTCGTTCATTTCTTGGTCATGTGAGCTTTTATCGGAGGTTCATCAAGGACTTCTCGAAGGCTGCTCAGCCCTTAAGCAATCTTCTAGCCAAAGATAAGCCATTTGAGTTCAATGAATCATGTCATAAGGCATTTGATTTATTAAAAACAATAGTCACCTGTGCCCCAGTGTTACAACCACTGGTCTAGACAACCCCATTTGAGATTATGATTGATGCTTCGAATTATGCGGTCGGGGCTGTCTTATGCCAAAAAATAGATAAGAAGCCCTCTGTTATCTACTATGCTAACAAACTCTGGACGAGGCCCAGAGGAATTATATTGTCACTGTAAAGGAATTACTAGCTGTAGTTTTTGCTCTTGAAAAGTTTAGGTATTATCTGTTAGGTTCTCGTGCCATAATCTATACTGACAATTTGGCCTTGAGACATCTCTTAGACAAGGATGCCAAGCCTCAACTCATTCATTAGATTCTTTTGCTTCAAGAATTCAATCTTTAGATTAAGACAAAGCTGGCACACAGAATGTAGTGGTGGATCATATTTCAAGAATCCTAATTGGCCATCCTCGTCCAGATATTTCGATTTTCGATACTTTTCCAAACGAGACTATCCTTTCAATCTCGGGTGTCCGAACACCTTGGTTTGCAAACATCATCAACTATTTGGCCGTTGGTCATGTCCACCAGGGCTGGACCAAGAAACAACGAGATAGACTTATATCTGAGGCCAAATATTATTTTTGGGGCAATCCCAAGTTATACTACATTGACGGAGACCAAATTATTCATCGATGTGCTCCAGAAAATGAAATCCAGAGCATACTTGAGTTCTACCATGCATCTGTGTGTGGTCGACATCGACTTTATGGGACCCTTCCTCCCTTCATTTGGACACTAGTATATTTTGGTTACTGTCAACTACGTCTCCAAATGGATCGAGGCTACTCTCACCCGAACCAATGATCATAAGTTGGTCATCAACTTTGTAAAGAAGAATATCTTTAGTTTGTTTAGGATCCTTAGGGCTATCATCAGCGATGGTGGGACCCACTTCATCATTGCCCAGTTCAGGAATTTACTGGCTAAATACAAGATGAATCACCAGATTTCTACATCTTACCAACCCTAGACGAACAGACAAGCTGAGGTCTCCAATACGGAGATTAAGAATATTTTTCAAAAAACTGTTAGGTCTGATAGAAAAGACTAGACTCAAAAGCTTGATGATGCTCTTTGGGCCTATCGTATTGCATATAAGACGCCTATAGCATGTCGCATTTTGTCTAGTGTTTGGTAAGGCATGCCATTTGTCCTTCGAAATTGAACATAGGGTATTATGGTCAATTAAAACCTGTAATTTCAACCTAGATTTAGCAGGAAAAACCAAGAAACTCCAACTATCTAAGTTGGACGAGCTTAGAAATGATGCATACGAAAATGGTAAGATCTACAAGGCTAGGACCAATGCTCTTCATGACTAAATGATTTCCCGTAAGAACTTGAGCTAAACCAGAAGGTCTGGCCTTTCAATTCCCAACTTAATGTCTTTCCTGTCTAAGTGGAACGACCCGTTTGTTATTGATCAAATTCTTCCTAATGAAGCTATTGAGATTTCTAACACGAAGATGGGTAACTCTTTTAAGGTCAACGGATAGCATCTTCAACCTTATGTTGACCGTGTTATACCTAAACCCATCTTAGATTAGATTGCAGTTACTCTGACTTCTTTAGTCTAACTGTGCCTAGCTAACAGCACTGAACTCAGCATCTTGTATAGTCTGTATATATTCCAAGCTGACCAGATTTCAACTAAAGTCAGGTACTATCTTCTCTATTCTACCCTTTTTATGCCTTTACTTCACTGAGGACATTGCATAACGTAGGCATCGAGGGGTGGATTCATTTCATTCCTGAATTATTTTTCGTCAGCTCTATAAAATATTAGCTATCTATTTATAAAAACAAAGAAAAAAATTGAGAATTTAAGTTATAAAAGATCAATTATTCTCAATTTTGGTGATTCACCGACTTTAGGAAATGTGGAACAAAGTCTTTTCACCTAGACTCTTTAGGTCCTTACGAACTTAATTTCTCAAGTATTTACCTAAATCTAAATTTATTTTCCCAAGACTTTAAAAGGAGTTTGAAAAAGCTAGAAGTATTAAGTTAAAGAAGTGACGAGTGAATGACTTATCACTCCACCCTGTGGTTTTGGATAGTCTTAGAGATCCAAACATCTTCACTTGCACATTGCACTAACTCATCTTTTGGGTGATTTTGTTAAGCCCTTCGGCTTGCAGATCTAAATGACCTTGCCGTGTTTCTAGCTCTTAGGATTGTTCTTGTTTCTAGGGGAAACATTCAGAACAGATGAAGGAGAGCCACTCACCTAGAAAAATGAGTTGGAGAAAAATATATATATTCAGTCGAAAAAGTTAGAAGGAAAAAAATATATATACAGAAGAAAAAGGAAAAAAAATTCTACGAAATAAAAGCATCTCACTACATATAGATGCTATCCCTTTCCATTTCCGAATAAAAATACCTCACTACAAATGGGTGTTTATCCTATAAAAGAAAGAAAAAAAAATATAGAGAAAAGAATTAGGAATAAGAGACCAATGGGTCTAGCCAGGGAGATATACACCTAGTGTGTTGAGCTCGGGGTAGAAAAGTGGTTAGGAAAAAGCTGCAAAAATCTTAGTATGGCATAACCGTAGACGAGATTGTCTCAGAAAGAGTATAGAAATATTCTAAGTTTTATTGAATGCTAGGAATCAACTTAGTTGCCCATCAGATGAGTCACATAATAATCACACACAAGATGCTAATTTCTCACATTCGATTCAAACTTTGGGTAAGTCGACTTAGTCAGAGAAAGTTCCTTTTGGCAACCCAAGTCTAAAGGCTAATAGGACTTCCAATTTGATTTAGGATGTCTGGATTTGAGTCGATACTCGAGAACTGTTAGGTCTTTGTCGTTAAGGATTTGTTTACAATTTTCCCTTGGTGAAAAATTCGATTGAGGTTTTTGATCCAAAGTTAGCTTAATTCTCTAATGATTTCATAAAAATAAGGAATTGCGTAAAATAGTTTGCTTTCAAGAAAATAAACACAAAAGCCCATGCTTTCACCTTTCACATTTTCCGTAGGCTTTTCATGTTTCGATTTTTCTAGGGACTAGCAAAAGATAGGCATGAGGGTGTGACGTGAACACATTTATTTAGAGAAAAATGCCTATTTATGCATCTTCCTAGGTTAGTTAGATGTACAGAGCATTGTAAATATTGCATAATAGCATCATCATGCATTTAGAGTAGATTATATAATTTGTATATTAATTTGCCTAGTTTAATGTCTAGGGAATAAGGCGGAATAAATTGGAGTCTCAAAAGATGAATCCGACCATACGGATGGACTCAGAGAGACATCGCAGTTAACAACGTAAGAATCATCTCGATCAGAGCTCTGCAGCATCATCTGTGAAGACAAAAAGATGGACTGTTAGGATGGCACCATGTGGTTCCATCCTAATCGCCTACTATTGCCTCTCACCCACTGAAGACCTCCCCATGCACTAAAGTGCTACATCACCGCATCCCTCTCTTCTCAAAGGCCTCCTTTAATCACAGCCGTTGGATCTTCATCCAACGGCTATGAGCATGCAAGCATCAATTCATCCCCGCGACCATCCGCAGACGTAACGCAGTAGTCAAGCACCCTATGCAGAGCGAGCGACACTCATTCAAACCACTGCAAGCAGATTTAATCCGCTGAGGAGAGGCACGAGTAAAATTGAACCACTAGATCGCAACAAGGAGATGCTATAGCTTCCATGTGGTGCAACGGATGGCGAGCACAGGCAACGTGCGATCTGACGTGCTTCTTCATGCTAGCTTAGCGCACCGTGCCATGATCAGACCCATTCAATTAAGATCAAATGGCGGAAAAGTGATATAGATTTTACGCGATTTGTAAAAATACATCGTTGTCATGCATAAAACCGATCAACTATTAAATTTATAACCTAGATAGTGGGATATCAAGGGTCGTCCAAGGAGGCTAAATTGTTTACAAATCAAATTCCTTTCTTGGAAATGGAAATCAACTTTCTTTTTGGTCTTTTTCAATATATAATTTTTATGTTTTGAAATAACGAAGGTGAAATGCGAATTGTTGACAGAAAAGCAACTAACACCTACAATGACTAAGTTGAAACCTAAGTG
The DNA here is from genome assembly GCA_037157565.1 of Thalassia testudinum. NCBI lineage: Eukaryota > Viridiplantae > Streptophyta > Magnoliopsida > Alismatales > Hydrocharitaceae > Thalassia > Thalassia testudinum. The sequence continues at coordinate 40,514,113 of JAZHRO010000015.1, read as the reverse complement.
ACAAATAATTCCTCTCCCTAAGCTCACCCTAGGCACGTGGAGGCCTAGAGTAATTAGGGAGAGGGAGTGAAGAGTGCTAGAGACAAAGAAAGCAATTGCAACAAAAATTCAAAAGAAGGCAACTTGATTAATGCAAAAGTGTTTTACAAAAGCCTTAGTAGAGGAATGCTTCTAATACTTGCAACAAAAATACAAATAAATAAAACACTAATCCTGATGATGTTGGTAAAGAAGAGGGGCTTCTTGCTCCAAGCCTAGTAGCTCCTTGACTTGAAAAGAAGCTCCTTCTTCTCCTTCCTTTCTATGCTCCTCCAAGATGGTGTGCTCCAAGGCAAGCCCCAGAGGGGGGCGTGCCATGGCTTCTCCCAAGGGTAGGTGTGCACCACCCTTTCTCCTCCAATGTCTGACCGTCCTCCTTGAAGTGGAATTCTCCTCCTTCTTGGCGTGGCACAAGGTGAAGGAATGGGGAGAAGAAGGCACTAAAGGGGTGGGTAATGTGCCCCCTTAATCTTCTTCTCTACTCCTTCTTCTTGGCCATAGGTATGAGGTGGGTATAGGTAGAATAATACTAAAGGGAGGATGGGAATTATGTGGTGGTAGGGTAGGGTATTTATAGGATGGGAAGGGGGGTGGTTATGGTGTTGTTTTGGAGGGAAATGCAGGGGTGCTTGGATATTTTTGGAGGAAAAATGGGAGGGAAATGAAGAGGTGCCTTGGTTTTCCCTCCAAAAATACCTTCTAGAAGGTATTGATTTTGGAGGGAAAAAATGGAGGGTGGAGATGGGTTTTGATGGTGGATGTAGGGTGGTGATGGAAGGGATAGTTGACACCAAAATAAAGCAGGAGTAGGTGGTCTTTTTGCTGGACATTAGGTAGTAGGGTAGTAGGTTTTGGTGCCATGGAGCTAGACTAGCTTAGCTAGCTTAGCTAAGCTAGCTTAGCTAGCTTAGCTAGTAGGGAGTAGGGTTGGAGGCATTTGAAGCTAGGGTTTTGAGGGAGAAGAGCTGGAGGTAGTCATCTTGAGCTGCACGGGAGCTGGTGGCTGCTAATAAGAGCTGCAAGGATCTACCTTAGCTGGCTTAGCTTGCTAGTTCTTTGCTAGCTGCTAAGCCAAGCTAAAGCAAGCTGGCTTCTACTGAAAAGAGCTGAGGTGATCTAGGTCTGATGCTCCCGGGGAGGACCTAGCTAGTTGAGGTAGCTAAGGTAGATTAGCTCAACTAAGTTAAGCTAAGCTGAGTCCCCAGGAGCTGGACTTGAGCTTCCTAAGCTAAGATGAAGTCATCTTCAGCTGGCTAGAGTTGAGTGGAGCTGGATGTAGCTAGTCCAGAGCTGAGGTGAACTCCAGTCAACTTAGCTAAGCTAGCAAGAGCTCCTAGTGAACTGATGGGAGCTGAGATGAGTTAGACCTAGCTAAGTTGAGCTAGATCTAAGCTAACTTGAGCTAAGGTGAGCTAAGATGAGCTGAATAGAGCTAGGATGAGCTAACCCTAGTTCAAGTGAGCTGGATTCCAGCTATGGTGAGCTGGATCAAGCTGAGTTCCAGCTGGTTTAAGCTTCTCCTTCACTAGTTGCCTTCCTGAGTGCTAGGGTTCTAGGGATCTGACAATTTGTTTATCCCTAACACTCACAAAAACACATCAAAAACACAATAAAAAATGCAATGCATGCCTAACCTAATTAATGCCTAAATGCAACCTAGAAACCTATTTGCGGAGTAAAATCCTAAGAGCTAGGTTTGTTTTAATGCATAAGGATGATGATAAACTTGCGTTTATCAGAGACACGTTCCTCATTATGAGTGCACAACTCAGCGCACATAAAGTGCACGATCACGACCAATCTTGACCGTTCGATTAAGATCAGACGGTCCTCAGTGCTCCTCTCATGATAGCGTGCAATGCCTAAGCAGGCACAGCGCACGCGATCACGGCCCCATCTCAGCCATTGATCTTTGATCAGACAACCTTCAGAGCACTTTGCGAGGGTCTTGTGCGATTGAAAACCATTGATTGCACGATCCAACTTCTTCTCAGCTGTGAGATCAAGATTACATGATCCAAGTTCCGCCAAGCGACCAATGGCTCCAACCAACGATCCAAGGGCTCAAAATATCCATTTTACCCTCTTTTCACCACTATATAAGGGCTATAACTCCCCTCCTTCCTCTTCATCCCTTCCTACTCCGTTCCTCACCTCTCTAGAGCTCAAGAATCCTCTTGAGTGAGTCCCATGCTTGGGATGCTCCATTAGAGTTCTAAAAATATTTTTTTCCACCTTTTCATCCCTTATTCGTGGAGCTTTTGCTAAGCATCCTCTCATCCCCATTCCAAGAAGCAAATCACGTCGCAACGACACCTTGCCTCTCTCTGTTCTTCTTCCAGGCATCATCTACGTAGCTCGTCCTCCAAGCTACCATTGAGGAGGATGATTTCTCTTACCCTCTCTATTTACTACATTTTAGTTTAGATTTCAATTTACTGCAGTAATTCTGTAGCGAATAGTTTGTAATAAACATTTGATCAAATTTATAAAAGTAATTTCTCTCTATTTTTCTGCAAAATAGAATAGTTTTCTTACTTAGTAGATTAGCCAGCTTAGTTAAAATTCCTTTGCTTTCTCACTTTGATTTTCTACCAGTAGATTAGTTAGTCTAGAATTATTCATCTTCTATTCTACCTTAGAAAAGAAAATACCAAAAAAATTATTTTCTTTTTTTGGAACTGAAAGGAAAGCTATCGTACTACGATAGCAATCCGAGAGAGTTGTTATTTATCAAAAAAAAGAAAATAGGGCCTTACAAAATAGATCCCCATATACGTATGAGGGACCAGCACTCATTTATAATTTGCTCCACACACACTGGTCTCTCCTGAAGCAAACATTCATTCCTTGCCCTCCAAATACCCCACATCACCACCGCCATATGCACATGCAGCTTATCTCGTAATAGAAAATTTTACCAAAGCAAATCCCACATGGGGAGTGGTTCTTTGCACACTCTTTCCCAAATCACATTAGTCACCACACAAGATGAGAAGATGTGTCTAGAGCTGTCAATGAGTAAGCCACAAAGAATGTAGAACTGTGATGCAATGCCAATCCTCTTATGTCTCAAATCACTTGTAATCAACCCATCCCTCCTACACAACCACAAAAAAATTTGGATCTTAAGTGGAACTCTCAGTAGCCATAGCTTCCGTCCAATCAAATCAGCCTCCTCAGATCTGGAAATCAGCATGATCTTGTCATACGCACGAGCTGAAGTGAAGATCCCTTCCAACAGATATTGATCTTCCATTCCAGCCACTGGCGTGAGACCCTGCAAGTCCTACTACAACCGCATCTTTTCATCCCCAAGTTCGAGTGCCTTCTCGACTGAAATCAAACCCTCCAATCTACCAAATCTCCTCTAACTTAGACTAGAATCTACTAACAGAATCCCATTTATTAGCAATGGTAGCGTAGACTCTTGGGTATGCTTCCTTCAATAGCCCCAGTGATGACCATTCCTCCTGCCAGAAACTGAAGGAGAAGCCATCACCTAAAATTGGTTGCAACATATGCCAATTATTCCTCAACACTTGTACCACAAATAGCCAGAATGAAGATGGTTTAGAGGGGTGAAGTTGGTTCAGCAAGCTCTGAGATTTTCCATAACTATCTCTAATAAGATTAGCCCAAATCTTACTTTCACCATTGAACAATTTGATGCCCAACTTAAGTAGCAGTGCATCATTGAACTACTTGAGAGACTTTATTCCCATTCCACCATATTCCTTTGGCACACATAAGTGATGCCATTTTAGAGGTTGCAAAAATCTCCCTTCATGTCACGATTCCTTCCAAAAAAAATCTTTTCTGTATCACATCAATGCACTTCCAAATAGATTTAGGTGCTTTGAAAAGGGAAAAAAAGAAGACCAGAATGGATGTAATCACTGAGTTTAGGAGAATAAGTCTCTCACCCTTGGATAGATAATTGTTATTTGTGTGAAATCAAGTTTTAAATCGTTGCGTTGCAGTATAGTCGAAATCTCGCGAAAAACAGATAAAATTTATACTTGAAAAGTTTGAGGTCGTTCGCTGAGAGCAAGTAGGAATTTAATTCTCAAGATTGAAATTTAAACAATAGAGATAAAAACTATGATCAGAAATTGATTCAGAATAATGTGACAATAATATCAAGTGTTAGACTGCAAAAAGAATGGAGTCAAATGGTGATTTGAATCACCAATTACTCCATATAATAATAGCAAGTGGAACTCAATAGCTATATATGAAACAAACTCAAATCAGCTATCTGATGAATGATCGACGTCTTAAACGTCTTGGATGAACAGTGCTCTGCTTCTTCTTTCTCTTCTTCGGCTCTTCTTCAACTCTGTCTCCTTTCTTCCTCTTCTCTTCTTCTTTCTCTGATTTCTTCTTCATAGACTCTTCTACTACTATTGCTCTTCTCTTCCTCTTCTTTTCTTCTTTCTCTACTCTTTTCCTTCTTCTTCTCCTGCTTTTCTTCTTCACGCAAAGGGGGAAGGATCTTAAATTTGTCTAAGTGTTAGCCAATTTCCCAGAGAGCAAAACCCTCCCATCCCTGTGTAAGCTCTCTCTCCTCTCTCTGGGTCACACTCTCTCAGAGCCTTCAACAGTACCGGGTATACGAGTAATCGGACCTGGAGCACACCCTGGTCCAGGCTCACCAGCAATGGGTGGTGAGAGAGGAGTGTATAGCTTAGGCGGGTAATCGGACCAGGCTAGATCTGAGAAGCAATGTCACAGACGAGGCCGAGTGAGGGGTGTGAGGGACCTCACCCCTTATGTACGAGGCCATAAGCCCGTATCATAAATACAATTTATGCGACTGCAGCTTCTTGTAAACTTCCAATGTGGGACTATCCATCCCTGTTTCCTTGCGTGCACTGCCGCTATTGTCTTCGTCCAATTCACGTGCAAGGATCGGTCAACGGCTCCAATTGACCCCTAGGTTACATTCCTAGAAGGATTCCGCGCTGCCTGGGATCGAAGACCTGGAGCTGCAGGCTGGGAAGCAAGCTTTGAGCTTTCTCAAAGCTTGGCTTTAATGGCAGAGGGGGTTGGTACCTAAAATCAACAATAAGGCCTTTCAGCCACGTCAGAAAGCTCAGAAGGTATCGCCGAATCACGGCGAGTGCAATGGTGGCAGTTGCTTGGTGTGTGCATGTGTGATGAGGCCTGTCGACCTCGCAGAGGGTGGCCAGATGTGAGTTTGTTCGGCGGGGTGTTCGGAGGGGCAATCATCCTAACAAAGTTAGGGCTTTTGCTCCTGAGGTCGAGGCGGAGGTGTGGAGTGTGGGAGTGGCTGGTTTAGCGGTGTGTGGAAGCTGCTAAGGCTCGCCGGAGGTCTGTCGGAGAGATGGAAGATGGAATCGCAAAGGGTATTGGTGCAATCAAAGCGAAGTGTTGAGGGTACTATCGTGATCAGGGGAAGTTGAGGAGTCATTTAAGAGAGGTAGCGGACAAAGAGAGGCGGAGATGGCGCCGATTGCAGTATGGCTGGCGCCGGAGAAGGAAAGAGCTCTGGTAGGGGTTGGATGGCAAGGATGAAGAGGATAAGGGCACCGGCGGGTACGGCTCGACGTGGAAGAAGATGAGGAAAATAGCTCCGTCGTCGGTATTATGAACGAAGGAAGAACGATGGTAGGGAGAGTCGCCGGATGAAGAGCGTGGGGTCTTCGGTCTAATCTGGGGAGTATTTTATAGGTCATCAGAGGGCGATTACAAATTGAGAAGAAAGCTTCCCAAGCTTAGAAGGTCGATAGAGTTGGAAACCCAATTTTCAACGAGTTCGCATTAGGATTTGGGCAAGTCCTGGAGCCCAAGATGTGGCTCAAATTGAAGGGAATTCCTTGACGAATTTTCCTTTCAAATCTAAAAGGGATTCGTCAAGGAATCAAGGAGATCTTACCAATTTTAGGTCGTCGGAGTTTGTAGGAATAGGATTAATGGTGGAAGGGACCTATATGTGAAAACAATGACAAAGTTAGGTGCCTTTTTGTAAGAATTTTGAAAGTTAAGGGCATATGTGTAATCAGACAAGACCAAGTTGCAAACTAGGTCAAAACAATCTCAGATTAGGTCCAAATTTTGGTATAAACCTAATTTGGACCTAAGGAAACCAATGGTAAAGTTGGATTTTGGTTTTGACCAAGTTTGACTAGGTAATTTATCCAAAAACATAAATTAGGGCAAATGTCTGTCTAAGACTCTATTTTGGGTCAAGATGGGTTCTGATGATCAAATTGAAGGTACCAAACCCTAAAGAATATTTTTCTATGAATTTTAGAGGGTTTAGGTGAATTTTATCTTGACCAAAACATCAATTAATTAAGTGGGTTTATTTTTAGGGTTTCAGAAGTCATTTAATTCTCAAAACACGCGAAAATCATTTTTTGTCTGTTCTAACCCACTTATTAGCCTTTTAAGACCATTTGACCCTTAATTAACCCCTGAGAAAATTTGTGGTTATTCTGCATTCATGATATGATGGTGAAATTGTAGTTTTAACCTTGGTTTCTTGTCTTTCCCTCAGAATGATTATGCAGTGAATTACAGTCCTCTGGCAGTTATGTAGGAGCATTTAAAGACTTAATCAGATCAAATTGAGCTAATTATGGCTCATGATGGTGTTCCCATCAATAATGGCTGCTCCAACCTTCTAGTTTGACTGAAATTTTATCAAGTAGTACATTCCAGTCACTCTTCTTTAGTTTGGTACACTTCAACGGCAGTCCCAAGTATCCAATCGAAAGTGTAACTAATGGCGTACCTAGTAATACGACCACTTGTTCTCCACCATTCAGCCCAAAATATACCAACGAAGATTTCTCCTCGTTCAGTTTCAAGCTTGATATCTCACCAAAAATCTTGACTATATGCAGTAAGGCATGTGCTTCCTATTCTTTCCCTTCTACAAAAAACACGATGTCATCGGCATACTGAAGTACTGGAGCCATGGAATTCCTATTAGAAATGGAAGTCTCTAATCATACCGACCTCCAACAATCTACACGCATACCTCACTAAAGTGTCAACCGCAAGGTTGAAAATTAGTGAAGCAAGTGGGTATCCTTGTCTAACCCCACATTGCGGGTTAATCCTCATCCCGCAAGGTCTGCCATTGATTGGTGGGGGAAAGAAAGCAGTGGTGATCACCTTTTCATCCAATGGAGCCATAATAATGGAAACCCTCTTCGCTTGAAAACCTTCCATAGATAAGGCCATGACACCGAGTAATAACTCTTTCAAAAATCCACTTTCCAGAGAAATGCCTTACATTTTCTCCTGTGCCACCCCATCACCATTTCCTGAACTATAATGAAAGACTCTTGCAGTGATCTGTTGGGGAGAAAGGTAGATTGAACAGGAAGAATTTGATCTTTCAAAATAGCCTGAAGTCTATTGGCCAAAACTTTACTCACCACCAAAATAAATAGAGTTCAAAAGAGCAATAGGCATACAGTATGGGAAGCTATCCTCTCCTTGTTTCTTTGGAAGCAAAAAGAGATACGACCTATTTAATTGAAACCAGAATTGCCCCTTCCAAACTCCCTAATTACCTCCATCACCTCCTCTCTTAACACATTCTATAGTTCTTTGTAGACAAACACTTGAACACCATCCAGACTCGACGAGCCTTCTGATGGTAACATGATCATTTGCCATAACTAGCTTGAATTAGTTGGAATCAATAGATAAATGCTCCTAAATGATCACCTGAGAATACTAAGTCCACTCAGATCTATTTTGAGGAAAAAGCAATAAAATATGTGTAATTTTGCAGTTTTAACATCACATTACAAATGAATAGTAACCACGGGGTCACCTAGGGGTTAATTAGAGGTCAATTGAGCATTAAAGACCAATAAGCGGGTCTCACTAATAGAAACAGGGTTTCACGCATTTCAGGGGCAAAAATAGTACATAAAACCCTAATTCTCAACCCCACTTGAATTGAAGAGGGTATGGTTAGGATAAAACTCATATAAACCTCCTAAAATTCATATAAAAATATTCTAAGAGATTTGGTACCTTTGGTTTGACCATCTGAACCTATTTTAACCTAGAACAAAGCTTCAAATAGGATTTTGCCTTGATTTGGGCTTCTATGCAAATTGCCTAGTCAAACATGGTCAAAACTCAAATCCAAGTGCACCATTAGATTCCTTGGGTCAAAATTAGGTTAGCACCAAAATTTGGGCCCAATCAGAGTCTATCTCAATCTAGTTTGCACTTCAGTCCCTAAAACCTCTATTTTCTACACTCAAACCCCTAACTTTCAAAATTCCTTGCAAATAGGGCCCTAGTTTTCTCATCTTCATGCATAGGCCCCTGTCATCATTGATGAGTCAACCAACACCCAGCTAACTTTGACTCAAGCTAATCCTCATCAAATCATCTCCAAATTCCATCAAATTTGGTGGGATTGGAGTTTAGACCTTGAAGAATCATTTAAACGCAATCTTAGACCCTAATCCAAGGCAGAAAGGCCATGCAAGCTCACGGAAATTGTGGGTTTCTATTGATTCCAAATTTGTCTCTCATGGCCTCTTTCCTTGCTATAGAGCACGGATTTGAGCTCTATAAATAGAACTCTAAGTTCCACCGTACCGGGCAATCTGATTTGGCCACAAAATCCTTCTTCCTTCTCTCTCTCTAGCCACCTCCACAGTGACTCTAGTGAGCTTTTCCATTCTCCTTCGTCACCCTCTGCCACGTACGATAGGTAGAGGGAATATCTTCCCTGACTTCATCCACTCCTCGTCTGCCAAAGTAGGAGCTGCCTCAACCCTTCTTCCTCGTCGTTCATCCTACCAGAGGCACCTTCGTCTTCGGCGACGGCCAATCACAGCCGGTGCCAATTCCTCCCATTTCCTCTCTCTTAGGCAATCGTGCTTCTTCCTCTTCTTCTTTAGCTTAGATCCAACCCCTTTCCACTCCAATTCAACCATTGTTCACCCCTTTTCCCCTTCATCTTCTTCAACGCTAGCCGCACCTCCAACGAGGCCACACGGTCGCTGCACTCAACAAAACACCATGCTCCCACCTCCACAAGCTCTGCCACACCATCCCCTTCAAAAGCCCTAACCCTATTTTGGGTTTTGAGCACTCTACATCTTCTCCGAACACCTACACTCTCCATGACCTTCCCCGACATCAACCAACCACAACACATGCATACATTCAAATACCACCACCGTTACACCCCTCAACACACGACGACCATCTTGCACTAGTTTAATTGGGCCGAGAGGCTGTTTTGTGACTTTCAAGTGTTCGCAAGCTCAAGCTCCGATGTCAACCTTCACTGTAGTGATCCGTCGTCCATTGCCACCTCCAATACCCTCATTGTTACCCTTAACAGACGCGGATTGATCTGGAGAGATCGAATGCAGTGGCAATTGAACGAAGCATCACGAATATAGTAGTAATCGTAGCAAGCTCCATCCACCACATGCATGCAAAGAAGAGAAGAGGGGGACATTTACTCCCACCTCATTCATTACCGAGCCAATACAGCAGTATAAAATGCTTTTATGCCATGGGCTTTTCACCTCATGACACACGGGTAAGGTCCCTCTCACCTTAACTCTCTCACTCCTCAACCGTGACCATTGCTCGCGAGTCTGGACACCGTACTCTACTCGATTACCCAATTAGCGACCCGATTAGGAGAAATTCTACAGGTGGGGGATGGTTTTGCACTGTTCATGCCTCTAAATTCATGCCTATATGCTTAACACTTAGGATTTCTAAGACTTTATGCTATTGAGGCTTTGTGTTGGTCTTGTGCCTTGTTGAGGCTTTGTGCTAAAAACTTAAGTTGTGCTTTGATAACTTATGGCGTCTACCCTCTTTACCTGATGTCTGGTTGTGTCATTGATTGAGATACTGTTGACGTATTCGAGTGTTGTGTTGACGTGGCAAGTGGTTCAAGACAACTGTAGTGATATTGAATTAGGTTGAAACATTGGATATGTGCTTGGTTGGTAGGATTAATCGGTGATCTAAATCACCATTTTTGGAGTTTTTCTTATTCTTTTTATTCCATTGTTTCCTGAGATACAACTACTGCTACTGAACATCATTTTGAGTAAATTTCTATTATTCATTGAATATCTTATTGTGCTCATTATTTTATATTGTGATTAGTGCGTGAATTCCATATTTACTCCCTACGAATGACCTCGAACTCATTCTTGTTTTTGAGCATTTATAATTTTAAATGTTGTTGTGATTTTCGTCACTATACTACGATGCAAACATTTCTTAAAACGACGACTTTCACTATCAACATTTTGGCACCGTTGCTGGGGAAGCAACATGCAATTTACCACTAGTCATATTTGATTGAGCTGATTACTAACTTGCCCTATTTGTTTTGCAGTGTTTTGTGAGGTGTTATCAAGCTTTTCGTCGAGTTTAGGAAATGCGTTGTAGTACGGTCGACAAATTGCTCTCAAACAGATAAAATTTATTACTCGAAATCAAGAAATGAAGTTCGAGGTCGAACACAGGGAGCAAATATGGAATTCACATGCTAATATTTAATTGCATATAAATGAGCACCGTAATCGAAGCAAAAAAGAGATATTCAATGAATAATATCTACTCAAATTGATATTCAATTATAAGCAAGAGCATTTCAAGAGATCACAATGATAAAAAGAAATCTAAGATAAAATATTGGTGATTTAGATCACCAATTATTAGCCTTAATTAAGCATATATTAACTACTCAATAAGTGAATAGTATCATCAATCAGAAATGCTATGCAACATAAGTGGCCACAATATCAAGCTTCAATGCCACATCAGACGTCGTCCAAAGTCTTCAGACGACTTAAGTGAAAGCATCGCACAAGGCCTTTACAGAAGCCTTCTTCTTTCTTTCTGCACGAGCCATCTCCTTCTCTTCTTCTCAAGCCTTCCTTTTCTTCCCCTTCAGAGCCTTCTTTCGTTTAGACCTTCCTTGTTCTTCTCACGACTAAGTGTTAGCGCAGAGCATAAGAGAGCAAAACCCTCCCCAGCACTCTCACAATTTCTTCCTCTTCTTTCTCTCTCAGACCCCAGGTCTATTCGGGTTGCAATCGGGTTAACGGGTCAAGTACAGGGGACCAAGGCTATCGACGTGGGTGGTAACCGAGGAGTGAGATAGGCGGGTAAGCGGGTAAAGGGGTGTGAGGGACCCGACCCATCATGACTTGGGCGAATAGGATAGATCACAAAATCAACTTATGTGTGCGCGGGCATCTTTCCTTCACCGATGTGGGACTATCCCCACTACTCGTTCACGCGTAGCTACAGGTGTGGATACTTCATCGATTGGAGAGCAGCTAAGGATGGGGTCTTCAATTGACTACCTAGAAGCCTTCCTGGAATGATTCCACACACCTTGGGAGTTGCATCAGGTTTTCTCGATGCTGGAGGATCTCGGTCGTGGTTTAAGAAGGAGGCGGCGGCAGTGGATGACCGACGTGACCTGAAGACATGAATACAGGCTTGAAGGCCCCAATTACATAGCTCCTAAGATTCACCGTAGCACGATGAAGGTGACTAGGGTGTTGGTGTGGCATGGGAGTGAGTGAGGTGGTCTGCGGAGGTCGGTGGAGACTGTACGAAGGTGGGTTGGTCAAGGGTGTGTTTGGGTAAATGATTGATGGAATTAGGAGAGGGTTTTGGTTCGCAGAGGTGTGGCAATGCTTTTAGGACCGGTATCGGGGTGTTTAGTGGCTTATGGAGGTGCGAAGGCCTGCCAAACCTTGGTTGTGAATGTGAGGGTTTGAAGGGAGGAAAAGAGAGAAAGAAACTTAACTAATCCTAAACTAATGATAAAAAGGGGAGGATAGTCATTTCCAATGGTACGCTAGACTTAGAGAAGATGAAGCCTCCGGTGGGGGAGATGTGGTGAGGAAGATGAGGAAGATTACACCTGCTAGTATTATGAGACGTGGAGGAAGGTGAGGAAGAAGAACCTACCGCCTATTGTACGTGGTGGCCTGCAGGGAATGTGGATGGAGGAGCTTGCCGAAGCTTGCTGAGGAGTTGGTCGAAGAGAGGAGAAGGGGGTATTCCAATCCAAACCAAGCTAAGGAGCACGGAAATGCAATGTGGGTCATTTTATAGGGTTCAGAGGGTCATTCCAAGCTTGGAAACCAAGCTTGGAGCTTTCACGAAATAGGAAACCCTTAATTTCAAAGGGTTCACATTAGGATTTGGGCAAGAATTAGAGCCCAAGACGTGGCTCAGATTGAAGAAGATCTTCTCAGGAGTTCTCCTTCCAATTTTAGAAGAGATTGGGCAAGAAATTAGGGAGAGCTTCTTGATTGAAGGTCGGCTGCAGGTGTGTTCAAATGACAATGGCGGTAGGGACCTGTTGGTTAAAAAGATGACAAAGTTAGGGGGGTCTTTGCAATAGATTTCAAAATGTAGGGGTTTAAGTGAGAGAGAAAGAGTTAGATTGGACCAAAATGCAAACTAGGTCAAGATGATCTCTAATTAGGCCCAAATTTTGATACAAACGTAATTTAGACCCAAGATATCTAATGGTGAAGTTAAATTTTGGTTTTAAGCAAGTTTGATTGGAAAATTTACGTAGAAACCCAAATTAGGGCAACTTCCTATCTGAGACTATTGTAAGTCAAAATGGGTTCTAATGGTCAAATTAAAGATACCAAATCTTATGGAATGATTTTCTATGATTTTTAGAAGGTTTAGGTGAATTTTATCCTAACCAGAACCTTAGTTAATTAAGCAAGTCTGAAATTAAGATATCAGATGTCAATTAATTCTTGAAATGTGTGAAAACCCGTTTCTATCTGCACAGACCCTCTCATTAATCATTAATGCTCATTTGACCTTCATCTTAACTCCTGGAAACACTATGATTGTTCTACATTTATGATCTTCAGTTAAAACTGCAGATTTAACCCTATTTTAATGTATTTCTTCCAGAAAGAATATGCAATGAATTACGACTCTCAGCAGTTATGTAGTAGTTGTCAATTGATTTTGCCTAACTAAAGCTAGTTATGGATGATGATGATGTTATCATCAAACCCCCATGCCTAACCTTTGCTAGTCCCTTAGCAAAATCTTATGAAAAGAACTAGAGTTCTAGACCATGCATTGATGTTCAGAGTCCTAATTCTTCTTACTTTTTTAGAAATTAGGTCAGAATGCTAATAGTAGGCCTAGAGGTACTCAAGTATCAATCAAGATCTAGACCTTACCAGCTTTATTCTCAGTCTACTACGAAGGTTTCTTAGGCCCGCAAAAACTACCCAGAGGTTTGTTGAACCTAGCGGTTAAAGCACCCGTGCATAAACGTAACAGGTCTAGGTTCAGTTTGCTAGCGCATTTTTTTATAAGAGAGAGGGATAGAAGTAGATTTTTCATGTGAAGAGTTTTCTCCCTCTTTTCTTTTTAGATTTCCCTAGATCTAGCCTCGAATTGGCCCTAAACACAGTCTATATCGAATTCCTTATCCCCACCATCAATCCTCGAAGGGTCCCTAGCTTTCAATGCTTCGGGATAGCACTGCCCATGGCAACCCCCAGAGTCCTAGCTTTTGACACTTCGAGATAGCGCCACCCATGACGTTCTGTAGCTAAATTCAGGCCCTGGCAGTCGACATTTTAGGATAATCCCGCTCATGGCACTTGAACTAGCATAAGATGCTTACATGCCCCCGGTAGGATATTTAGATATCCTAGGAGACAAGCATCAAGGAGACGATATGTTATTACACATTTTCGAGGGAAATTTCCCACCTCTCTGCACCAGGAACTTATTCAATCAACTTGTGTTGTCGAGCCACTCCTAAGCTTAGATCTTTGAGATGATTTTTCATAACAGAACACTTTTGACATATTTTTCTTTATTAAGAGCACTAAACCAGACTAAGTGTGTGATTTTTGGGTGCTTAGATTACCAAGTCCCGCAAACCAAAGGGTAGGCAATGGAGCTGAATAATCTCTAAGCCTTAGACCTAATACATCAGCTTCGCACTTTCCTAAACCTCTTGAGGATTAATTGGATCTTAATGGATACGTGAATGTTTAAGCCCTAAAACAAGCCCAAGAGGCCTAAGATCAGCATTCATACTAATCTCCTTGTCTCTCTGTCATTTCAGGACTTAATTTTTTTTTAATTAGGTCTAGAACTTAAGTAATTCCCATGATCAAGTGCCAATGACTATCATTTTTATTCTTGAATGTTGCTCCTTTTTGACATTTAAACTCTCTCTTCTTTTCCTCCTCATGAATGATATGCAATCAATTCTCAAAATTTTCCTCCCCTTTCCAATTTTTTGTTCTTTTCCAATTTTTTATTTTTCTTGGTTTTTTGAATATGTATTTTTTTGAGAACCCTTCAAAGAATTTGAATTTCCATATGTGATGCAGAAGCGGTTCTTCTGGAAGGGGGCTTGCCATGAAGGAAAGTTTATGTAACAGCTAAAATGGGAACTCTTATGCCTACCCAAGGCGTTTGGCAAACTGGGTATTAAGGCTTTAAAAGAGTTTAATGAGGTGTCACTACTCAAGTGGGATATTAAAGTCCTTAATGGCGAAGGGAAGGTATGGTCTAACATCATCAAAGATAGTTATGGTAGCTCCACTAGTGCACTGAAGAGGCTCTGCCTAGCTCAATCTTCCCCCTTCTGGCATTCTATTGTTCAAGCCTTGAAGACTAACTGGCATCTGCCGTAGCCAATTCTAGGAGATGGCAATGCATTTAGCTTTTGGAAAGAGGTATGGTCCTACCTGGGTATCTTGAAAGATGCATATCCGAGAACATATATGGCTGTTGTGGATAAGGATTGTGCAGTACGCAGCTGCTGGTCTGAGCATGAGGATGGCTGGCGTATTTCAGGGTCTGAAATAAATAGGGAGGGCACTCATTTAGGTGAGGAGATGTTGAGATTGATTTCACATCTTCAAAACTTCAGACCGAGGGTTGGAATGGAGGATAGCTATGCGTGGAATGGTGTCTATACAACAGTGCGTGCCTATAAGAGGATTTTGGAATCCAATAGAGCTATGGATGGGGATCCAATTGGAAAAGAAATTTGGCTCCTGAAAGTTCCTTTGAAAGTCCAGATTTTTATATGGTTATGTAGAGGGGAGGGCCTGATCCCTAGGGAGTTGAGACATAAGAGGATGGGGACTGATTTACATGAATGTTCCTTATACGGTCTTCATGTAGATAGCTTGGGGCATATTTTTTCCACATGCTTGATTACAGATGCGATATGGAGAAAAACTTGTCATTAGCCGCTTCCTACTTGGGACACTTTATGACAGAATTTCCTGGTGCGTGACAAACCACATGTGCATATGGCAGCAACAGTGTGGAGTGTGTGGAGGGTGAGGAATGCGAGGTTGTTTCAAGAGAGACCGGTGTGCGTTATGCAAATTATAAATGAGTGCTGGTCCCTCATACTTTAATGGGGATCTATTTTGTAATGTCCCCAGCTGTTCCTTTTTAAATGATGAATAAAATGCCCCTCTGGATTGCTATCGTGATTCGATAGCTTTCCTTTCTTTTTCAAAAAAATAAAAACACCCCACCATGCCTAAGTTTTGCAATGTCCTCATTGTAAACCGAAGGTATGAAATCAACTTGGTTCATGGGTTAGAACAGGTTTAAAGGGTGGGTGAACGGGTTAGGATGACTGTTGTGGATGATTTCAAGCTTTGATACGAATACCAAGGGTGGAGTCGGCTATTCTAACTCTAAACTCTAAGTGCAGTAGGAGTATAGCTCAAAAGATGATCAAAAGGGTCTCGATTTTTTGGAATGATGAGTTGCCTCCCATTAAGCATTAAATTCAATACCTTCAGTCGAGCAGAAAGTGATCATTGGAGAGGGAGTGGTCAAATCGGATGAGTTTTGTAGAACAAGCACCTTGATCAAAAGCTTGGTTGGTCCAACCAGGTGCTTGTTCAGATCTACAAGCTGATGATGCAGCCCAAACCCAATCAATCTGGTGGGTTGATGGATGTGAATCAGTAGATGCGGAGCCCACCAAATACTTTGAGGCTCAAATGGATATGAAAATGAGAATCTGGGGTTTGGTGAAGTCTATTCAGAGTAGGGATCCTCAAAAGAAAATGGATCTAAAAAGGATATAGGAACCCTACTAGTAGGATCAAAAAAGGATGGGAAGTGATTATCGATCTGATCAATGTCCGAAACCCGATTGAAAGATGGAAGTGAATCGTATGCAACCGGATCAAAGAGAGGTGAATCAAAGTAGAAGTTGATTCCGGTGGCGGGTCGGGGTTGGGATCGGATTTGAGAAGGCTTTGTATGTATTGCAGAAGAGGTGGCTTTAATGAAAACTATGTGTTGACGGCTCCTCTAGAAAGGATTTAAAAGTGGGTTCATCTAGAGGGTCCTCATCAAAATCAAAGGTAAATGCTTGGAGAGTGCTTATAGGATCATGGAAATCTGAGTAAATAAAAGATTTGAATTATGGATTGTAGACACTCTTGGCACTTACTATTTCTGATTCCTATAGATCAAAAATGAATGATTCCATGTCAATGAAACCTGATTTAGAATCAATGATCTCGGGATCATGGACCTTAGAGTTAGAGTTGAAGAATGGATTATGGACATCGAGGTCATAAATTGGTTCATCGTTGTCAGGAAATAAAGGTTTTCCAAAATCAGAGTAAGATTCGAAATCATCGGAGTATTTACAAGAATGAGTTTCCGAATCTAATTCTAGATTGGGAGTTCCACCACAAAGAGAATCAAGATGCGAAGAATCAACAACCTGACTTGGATCTAACCTAATTTCATATTCCGAGCTTAAAAAGGTGTCCTTATTAGGCATAGGCTCGGGTTCTTGCCTTCTAGGGTAGACCCAATCGATTCCCAACTCTTCCAACTCAATTTCTATATCATAGATCAGTGTGACTTCCGAAAGATCAATTTGTATATTAGAGGAGTCTGGAGAGGTGTAGCCATCAAACATAGGCCCAAAATCATAGTCTAGATTAAGAATCTGATTCTCATTAAATTGGGCCTCATGATTATCCCAAATAGGCTCGAATCTAGATTTTAGGTTAAATGTAAGGATTGGATACTAGAATCTAGGTTGGGCTCTATTGGGATGTCAAAATTGTTCTCGAGGATCACCTTATTAGAATAAGGGCCAAAATTTACACCCTCGAGATGTTCTGATTCAATCTCATCACCACAGGTGTCTGGAAATTTAGGGCATGGTGAGCCAGCTTCATGGTTTTCTAAAGCTAGTTCGAAATCATGAACGCTTGCAATCGGATCCTCCCAACCCATCTCAAGATTAGGTGTATCATTCAGCACATAATTTAATTTGACTTCCATTTGGGTTGTGATGATAATGCCATCGTAAGCTATATCTAACTTTATTTAGTCATATTCCATCATTAAATGCTCCTACATAGCCGCCAGAGGGCTGTAATTCATTGCACATCCTTTCAGAGAAAAATGCAGGAAAGTAGGGGTAAAACTATAGTTTTAACAGCATATCTCAATTGCAATAAAATCACGGGTTTTCTCAAGGGATAATTAAAGGTTAAATGATTTTAAATATCTAACAAGTAGGTCCGTGCAGATAGAAATGGGTTTTCACGTATTTCAAGAATTAATGGACATCTAAAATCCTAAAAACAGATCCTCTTAATTTACTGAGGCTTTGACCAAGAGAAAATTCACATAAACCCACTAAACTTCATATAAAAATATTCTCTAGGGTTTGGCATCCTTGAATTGACCATCAAAACCTATTTTGTCTTAAAACAGAGTCATAGACAGACCTT
Organism: Thalassia testudinum; assembly: GCA_037157565.1. Classification (NCBI taxonomy): domain Eukaryota; kingdom Viridiplantae; phylum Streptophyta; class Magnoliopsida; order Alismatales; family Hydrocharitaceae; genus Thalassia; species Thalassia testudinum. The sequence goes on along the minus strand of JAZHRO010000015.1, from coordinate 40,496,267 downwards.
TGCCCTAATTTAGGTTTTTCAATAAATTACCCAATCAAACTAGGTCAAAACCAAAATACAACTTTACTATTAAATTCCTTAGGACCAAATTAGGTTTGTATCAAAATTTGGGCCCAATCAGAGATCACCTTGACCTAGTTTACTTTTCAGTCTTGACACTCTTTTTATCACACAATGGCCCTTAACTTTTTGAATCCTTTACAAACAGGTCCCTAACTTCTTCATCATCTTCATGTTTAGGTCCCTACCGCCATTAGTGTGAACACAGTGAGCTCCGATGAGATTTGAGCAAAATTTTCTCACTTGATTCTCAATCAAACAATCCCAAATTTCAACCGGAGATTCTTTGTGAAATTCCCTATCTTGAGCTCTAATTCATTCCCAAAAGGTCATGCAAACCTTTCAAAGGTTCGGGTATTCTATTTCACAAAAACCTTATGAGCTTGGAAGCTTCTTTCCAAGCTTGGAAGGGCTTCCATTAGCCTACAAAAGAACCCCTGTTGCATTTCGCGTCTTCTCAACTAAGTTTTGGCCAAAATACCCTCTTCAAACTCCTTCCCCGGTCATCTCTTACTTAGCTCCAACGAGCTCCTCCCTCCGTCGCTCTACGGCCTCCCAACGGCCAAATTAGGAGTGCCATCATCTTTGTCTCCTTCGTTCGTGCCTGGTGTGCCAAAGCCAGGGCCATCCTCCTCTCTCTTCCTCACCGTCCACCTCAAAGGAGTTCTCTTCCACGACATCGGCCAATCAAAGCTGGTGTCCTCCTACCCCTTTCGTCTGATTAGCTTAGGTTAGATCAGTTCCTTATAGCTCGTAGGTTAGTTTCCTACCCAAAAAGAACCCCTCAAATCCACTAATCACCCTCGTCTTCTCTGTCTCCGACCACTCCTCCAGCGAGGTGCCCCCATCCCTACACCCATCCACACACCTCACCACCGACTACACATGCTCCATCAATCGGAGGGTAAAAGCCCCTTGTCTATTTCTCCGATTCGTGACTCCACGACTCTCCCAAACTCCACCTGCACCGCATTGACTCACCAAGGTCGTACGACCTCCACGCACACACGCACGCCACGCTACATCCTCCACCACATTCGTCATCACACAGCGGAGCTAATGAACCATCTGACATGGTCGTGAGGCCCTTTTCTTGAGTTTCAGGTACTAGGTCGAGCCTGCCATTAGCAAGCAAGCTTCAAGCTCTCTTGAAGCATTCTCTAGCTGCTGCAAGTTCAGGTACCACTCCCAGGTCACATGGAAACAATCCAGGAAGCAATCCGACTAGTCAATTCATGACATTGACCGTGTTGGCTACTTCAATTGAGCGAAAAAACACCTAAAGTTGCTGTTGCCAATTGCGCGTAGAAGACAAGACAACATAGTCCCATATCGGAAGCGGCAAAGTAGCTGAAGCCAAATATATTATTTTTGTGATTGAGGCTTATTGCCTCCAACCACGGGGTGAGGTCCCATTACACACTCACCCAACCCACCTAAGCCTCTATCACTCCTCGGTCAATACACCACACTGGTGACCCTGGACCCGAGTACGCGAATCCTCGAATACCCGAATACCTGGTACTGTGCATGGCCTTGTGAAGGCGGAAAGGAGGTGGGAACCTAGAGAGAGAAACGGAGAGAGAGTGCAGGGGAAGGGTTGGGTTTTGCTATGGAGAAGAACGGCTAACACTTAGTCGTTTGAGAAGGTGTCCTCTCTGTGCGTGAAGAAGAAGGGCCAACGCAAGGAAGAAAGAAGAAGAGGAGAAGCAAAAGAAGACGTAGAGGAAGAAGTAGAAAGAACAAGACCGTAGAAAGAAAGAATAGAAGTCAAGGAAGAAGAAGAACAATAGCAGAAGAAAAATCAAAGAGGAGCACTGTAGCAACGTCTTTAAAGACGTCTGATTATCTGTTCCCTCATTTGATTATATTTGAGTAATTTCTATATGTGTTAGATTAATAATTGGTAATCCAAATCACCATTATTTTGTCTAGAATTCTTTTTGACTCTCCATATACTCATGTCATACATTGCATATTAGATTTTGAGTAATTAATTGTGCTCATTTACATTATTTATTGCGATTAGTGCATGAATTCCATATTTGCTCCTAGCGAACGAGCTCGAACTTCATTTCTGACATTCAAGTTATAAATTTTATCTATTTTTCACACTGATTCGATCTATACTACAACACAAGGATTTTAAAACCCGATTCAGAGTGACCAATAGGTTGAGGGTCCACAATAATTCTGATTTTCTAACTTGGGTTCTAAGTAATCATGTTGATCATCAATGTTGTTCCAAGGTGTCTCATTATCTTCTGAAGGGATATAGGGATATTTTCGATCAATGATTTTATACAATGTATTCAGCAATTTTCCCCATTTCTCCATGAGATCTTGGTGTTTTTCCAAAAGTGAAGGATTTGACCAACATTGCAGACACTCGTTGCTATGTAATTTCATCAATTCAATGTATTCTGCTAAGAGATCATCCAAGTTGAACCATGTTTTATCTGTGTCCATATTATTTTGATACGGTTCAGAATGTAGTTTGTTGTTTTTCAGAATTTATCCTAAATGTCCCTATCTAAGGCTCTATAATATTCTTCATGGTGTCTACAAGCATCCTCAATCATCTTATCTTTTCTAGTCATTTGGGACACAGGTTTCCAAATTGCTTTTCCTAAAATGTTAGGTTGCATTTTCGAATCAAGTGGTAGAATCAAGATGTAGAATCAAACTCAGGTTCAAATTGAAGTAATTAGATTAGATCAGAAATCCCTGTAGAAGATCTAATGAGGCCTCTTATGTTAAAAACCTCATGACCTTCCTGTGTATGTGCTCTATAGAATGGATGAGGAACTGGATATGAATTGGACCCAATTGAGGCACCCAAAGATTTTTGGATGACTTAGGCTTGTTTCGAGGCAGATGATACCTCTGAATCAAAAATCTGCACACCCGAGAATTACTTAGGCAGCCAAGAAGGGAGAGCCCCACAAAGACCCCAACACGGTAGAGCGTCCCCACGGGTTACAAGGTTTCCCCCACCCGACCTTCCTTATCACTGCAGTTCCAAGTAGACCGGAATGTACGAATTGAGACCTTAAGTCTACCAATTTTAGCCTAATTTGTACCTTGGATTTCACTTGATTTAGAAATTGATTTGATTTGTGACCTAATTTGGAGGTTGATTGGCCCACAAAGTAGACCAACTTCACCTGACCTACCCTAAAAGATGCGGAATGGTCTCTGGATCGAGACCCAAAGATTACCCTAAATTGACTCTCAGGTTATTAGGTCAACAATTTTAGGGTTCAAGTGAGATTTAGAGCATGATTTTAGGGTTTTTCTAGTTAGATCGTTTCAATCAAAGGTTTGGATAGCACACAAATGCAGGAGAGTCAATTTCCTTTAATCCAGGTAAGTGTGAACTAACACTTCAAAATCCTAATGTAGAAACCCTAATTGGCTCTATTTCAAGTCCAATTAAATCTCAAGATGTACACCCTAGACTTAAACAAAAAGGTGAGTAATCCAAGATAATCAGAAATTAAGCATAAATCCCTAGTAGGTACAGGCAATTTAGGTAGGGATCTCTAAACAGAATCGTCTCAACTTCAATCAGATATTGATTTTGAATTGCAAATCAAGAAACTTGCCTTTTGAATGAAAATTACTATGAAAATAAGGCAAGTGGTTCCTAATTGATTTGTTTCCTTTTCTATCTTCCTAAGATTAAAAGATTAATTAGGGAAGAAAAGAGATTACCTACCCCGAGAGTGGCTGATTTACGTGGAAGATCGCCTCATGATGTACCTCACAAAATCACAAGAAAACAAGTAGGGCAAGTTAGTGCTCAAATAGATCAAGTAAAACAAGAATAGAGTGAATTACACATTGCTCCCCGACAACGGCACCAAAATGTTATTAAGCTTTTCATCGAGTTTAGGAAATACGTTGTAGTACAGTCGACAAATCACTCTCAAACAAATAAAATTTATTACTCGAAATCAAGAAATGAAGTCTGAGGTCGAACACAGGGAGCAAATATAGAATTCACGCACTAATCTTTAATTACATATAAATGAGCACCATAATCGAAGCCCAAAAGAGATATTCAATGAATAATATCTATTTAAATTGATATTCAATTATAAGCAAGAGTATTTCAAGAGATCACAATGATAAAAATAAATCTAAGATAAAATATTGGTGATTTAGATCACCAATTATTAGCCTTAATTAAGCATATATTAACTACTCAATAAGTGAACAGTATCATTAATCAGAAATGCCACACAAGATAAGTGACCACAGTATCAAGCTTCAATGCCACATCAAACGTCGTCCAAAGTCTTCAGACGACTTAAGTGAAAGCACAACACAAGTCTTTTATGGAAGCCTTCTTCTTTCTTTCTGCACAAGCCTTCTCCTTCTTCTCTTCTTCTTCTTCTCAGGCTTTCCTTTTCTTCCACTTCAAAACCTTCTTTCCTTCAGACCTTCCTTGTTCTTCTCACGGCTAAGTGTTAGCACCGAGCACAAGAGAGCAAAACCATCCCCATCTCTCTCACAATTTCTTCCTCTTCTTTCTCTCTCAGACCCCAGGTCTATTTGGGTCGCAATAGAGTTAACAGGTCGAGTACAGGGGACCAGGGCTACCAATGTGGGTGGTAGCTGAGGAGTGAGATAGGCGAGTAAGCAGGTGAAGGGGTGTGAGGGGCCCAACCTCTCATGACTTGGGCGAATAGGATAGATCATAAAATCAACTTATGTGTGCACGAGCATCTTTCCTTCACCGATGTGGGACTATCCCCACTGCTCATTCACACGTAGCTACAGTTGTGGAGACTTTGTTGATTGGAGCAGCAACTGAGGGTGGGGTCTTCAATTGATGACCTGGAAGCCTTCCTAGAACGATTCCACACATCCTGGGAGTTGTATCAGGTTGTCTCGACACTGGAGGAGCTTGGTCGTGGTCGGAGATGGAGGCGGCGACAGCGGATGATCGGCGTGACCTAAAGACATGAATATGGGCTCGAAGGCCCCAATTAAATATCTCTTGAGCTTTGCCATAGCACGGCGAAGGTGACTGGGGTGTTGGTGTGGTGTGGGAGTGAGTGAGGTGGTCTGCGGAGGTCAATAGAGACCGTGAAAAGGTGGGTTGGTCGGGGGTGCGTATGGGTGAGAAATTGATGGAATTAGGAGAGGGCTTTGGTTCACAGAGGTGTGGCGATGCTTTGGGGACTGGTATCAAGGAGTTTGGTGGCTTGTGGAGGTGCAGAGGCCTCGCCGGAGCTTGGCCGTGCATGGGGAAGACGGAGGGCGTGAGGTGGCATCGGAGGTTGATTTAAGGGTTTGATGGGAGGAAAAGAGAGTAGAGAGAGAAAAAAACCTAACTAATCCTAAACTAACGATCACAAGGGGAGGATAGTCCTTGCCGGTGGTATGTTGGACTCGGAGAAGATGAAGCCTCCGGTAGGGGAGATGCGGTGAGGAAGATGAGAAAATGACACTTGCTGGTATTGTGAGACGTGGAGGAAGGTGAGGAAGAACAAATCACCTATTGTACGTGGCAGCCGACGAAGAATGTGGATGGAGGAGCTCGCCGGAGCTTACGGAGGAGTTGGCCGAAGAGAGGAGAAGAAGGGGGTATTTCGATCCAAACCAAGCTAAGGAGCACGGAAATGCAATGTGGGTCCTTTTATAGGGTTCAGGGAGTCGTTCCAAGCTTGGAGCTTTCACAAAATAGGAAACCCTTAATTTCAAAGTTTTGGGCAAGAATTAAAGCCCAAGATGCAGCTCAGATTGAAGATCTTCTCAGGAGTTCTCCTTCCAATTTTGGAAGAGATTGGGTGAGAAATTAGGGAGAACTCCTTAATTAAAGGTCGACTACAAGTGTGTTCACATGAAAATGGTGCCAGAGACCTGTTGGTGAAGAAGATGACAAAGTTAGGGTGGTCTTTGCAATAGATTTCAAAAGCTAGGGGTTTAAGTGAAAGAGAAATAGTCAGACTAGACCAAAATGCAAACTAAGTCAAGATGATCTCTGATTGAGCCCAAATTTTGGTACAAACGTAATTTGGACCCACGAAATCTGATGGTGAAGTCAAATTTTGGTTTTGACCAAGTTTAATTGGGAAATTTACGTAGAAACTCAAATTAGGGCAACTTCCTATCTGAGACTCTATTTTAGGTTAAAATGGGTTCCAATGGCTAAATTAAAGATACCGAACCTTATGCCATATTTTTCTATGATTTGTAAAAAGTTTAGGTGAATTTGATCCTGACCAGAACCTTAGTTAATTAAGCGAGTCTGAAATTAGGGTGTCGAATATCCATTAATTCTTGAAATGCACGAAAACCCATTTCTATCTTCATGAACCCTCTTGTTAGTCATTAATGCTCATTTGACCTTCATTTTAACCCCTGGGAAACCCTGTGATTGTCTGCATTTATGATCTTATGTTAAACTGCAGATTTAACCATGTTTTAATGTATTTCTCTCAGAAAGAATATGCAATGAATTCCGACTCTCTGGCGATTATGTAGGAGTAGTTGTCGATTGATTCTGCTTAATTAAAGCTAGTTATGGCTGATGATGACGTTATCATCACGAGGTACATCACAAGAAGATCTTTCGCGTAATCAACCACTCTAAGGGTAAGTAAATGCTCTCTTCTTCCCTAAATCACCTCCTAATCTTGAGAAGAGGAAAAGGAAACAAAATCAATTAGGATTACTTGCTTTATTTTCCTAGTAATATCACTTAAAGGTAAAAAGTTTCCTAATTTACGAAATTTATCTGATTGAACTGAGACGATTTGATTAGAAAATCCCCATCCTGATTTCCTATACCTATTAGGGATTTGTACTAAATTTCACAACAGCTTAGACTACTCACGTTCTTGCTTGAGTCCAAGATGTTACATTTGAAGCCAAATCGAACTTGAAATTAGAGCCAATTAGGGTTTCCACATTAGGATTTTGAAGTGTAGTACACATTTGCCTGAAATTAAGGAAATTGATCCTCCCGCATTTGTATTCTACCCAAGCCCTTGTCTGAATTAATCTATTCAAGTAAACTGTAAAATCAAGGCTCTAAATTCACTTGAACCCTAAAATTTGGGACCTAATAACCAGATAGTCAATTCAGGGTAATTTGGGTTTTGGCCCAAACTTCATCCTCCACTTTAGGATAGGTCAGGTGAAGTTGGTCTACCCTGTGGACCAACCAACCTCCAAATTAGGCCACAAATTAAGAAAAAAAATTGCTAAATCAAGTGAAACTAAAGGCACAAATTAGGCCTAAAATTGATAGACTTAGGTCTCAATCATACATTCCAGTCTACTTGGAATCTCAATGACAAGGAAGGTCGGGTAGGGGAAACCCTGTAACCTGTGGGATGCTCTAGCGTGTAGGGGTCTTTGTAGGACTCTCCCTTCTTGGCTGTCCAAGTAATTCTCAGGTGTAGATTGCTGATTCAACTGTCTTGAAACAGCCTTAATCATCCAAAATTTTTGGGTGCCTTGATTGGGTCCAATACACATCCAGTCCCCCATCTATTCTCTAGTGCACATACATAGGAGAGGTCCCCAGGTCTAACCTAGAGGCCTCCATTAGAATTGATCTTTTGTGGGACATCTGATATGATCTGATCAAATCAATCTGGACCTGAATTTGATTCTACATCCTGATCCACCACTTGATTTGAAAATGCAACCTGATAACATAGGAAGAGTTTTCAAAACACCTGAATCCCCTATGAGCATGAAAGAGAAAATGATCGAAGCTGCTCTTAGACATCATGATGAGTATTACAAAACCTCGGATCCCTTTAGGAACATTCAGGTTAATGTATCAAAAATGACAACCCACATTGTAAACCGTGCCCATCTGATGTTGACACAAATGATAAGTGGTACACTCGGGATGCTTTCATGACAGAATACATTGAGTTAGAGAGATTACATAATACGAAGCATATACAATGCCTAATAAATCCACCACTTTGGGTGAAGCACCAAGATGACATTGAGAAACGTGGGAATACACTAAATTTGGTGAAACAAGCCATTGATAAAAAATACCCATATCTCCACTCAGAAATCGATGATGAATCTTGGAGCAATATTGAGAATCAATATGATTTCCCAGAGCCCGGGTTTGAAAGTGAAGGTTGTTATGGACCCCTGACCTAGATGGAACTAGATTCAAATTTTATGCAGAATGACACACCTGATCAAAATGTTGGTTGGGTGGATCCATCTACAGGTGTTTCCAATTATGAGCCATCCATAGGTAACCGTGAAACTGGTCCATCATGCCTAGATTTCTCAAACACCTGTGAAGAATCAAACTCATAACTTCTCAAGGATGTAATTCCCACACCTTATCCTGTTAAGGTACTCCTCGAGAATGATTCTGAGATCCCAATAGAACCAAGTCTAGATTCTAGTGATCCAATCCCTACACCAAACCTAGAATCTAGATATGAGCCTATTTGGGATGATCATGAGGCCCAATGTGATGAGGATCATATTTTAGTTCTGAATTTTGATTTTGGGCTCGTATTTGATGATTATACCTCTCCAGACTCCTTAGAAGAATGAATTAATTTTTCAGAAGTCACACCAATTTACAATACAAAATTAGAGGAGTTGGAAGAATTGAGATTTGATTGAATCTACCCTAGGTGCCTAGAACCCAAGCCTATGCCTAATAAGGATACCTCTTTGATCTTGGAATCCAAGACCAGGTTAGACCAAAGTCAGGTTGATAACTCCATGCATCATGATTTATTCAGTGGTGGAAATCTTGATCTTGAATCAGGTTCAGAAGCTGATTGTCGCAAATTCTTCGATGATTTTGAATCATACTTTGATTTTGGAGAACCTTTGTTTCTAGACGATTATGAACTAGTTTACAACCTTAGCATTCATGACCCATTCTTTGATTCTGACTTTGAGGTTTCTGATCCCAAGATCATTGATTCAAAATCATATTCCATTGAGTTAGAATCATTCTGTTATGATCTATAGGAATTAGAAACGGTAACTACCGAGAGTGTCCACAATCTAGAGTTCAAATCTTTCACCAACTCAAATGTCCACAATCCTGTAAGCACTTTCCAGCCATTTACATTTGACTAGGATGAACATCATTAAAAAGACTCTATGGATGAACCGATCTTTGAATCATTTATTGAAGAGTCTATACCTCACCTAGATATTGAAGAAGCCGCACCTTGTACAGAGCCTTTCAAAACTCGATCCCAACCCTGACCAGCAACCAAAATTAATTTTTACTTCGACTCACCTCCTTCGGATTCGATTACATATGATTCACCTCCATCTTTCAATCGGGGATCGGACACTGATCAGACCAACAATCATATTTTATCCTTTTCTGATCCCACCAGTAAGGTTCATACATTTTCAACAGATCCATTATCCTTTGAGGACCCCTACTCTGATCAGGCTAAGCCAATTCAGCCAAATCCTAGATTTACATTTCCATACTTTTTTTTAGCCACAAAGCATCCGATGGGCTCCACACCTATAGATTCACATCCATCAACCTACCAGACTAATTGGGTTTGGTCCGCATCATCAGCCTATCGATATGAACAAGCACCTGGTTGGACCAAGCAGACTACTCATTAAGGTGCTTGTCATGCAAAATTCCTAAAATCTGACCACCCCTTCTCGTTGACCGCCTTTTGCTCGGCTGAAGGCATTGAATTTAGTGCTTAATAGAAGGCAACCCATCATTCCAAAAACCCGAGACCCTTCTAATCCATCTTTGAGCTACATGCCTACTGCACTTTAGGGTTCAACTTTAGAACAACCGACTCCACCTTTGATTCTTGTATCAGAGCTAGAAATCATCCATAATAGTCATCCCGACTTGTTCACCCATCCTTTGACCTTGTTCTAAACCTTAAAGCAAGATGAATTCTTAGCCACCTGGTTTACAATGAAGACATCGCAAAACTTAGGCATGGGGGGTGTTAAAGTGCAAAACAAATGGAAATTCAATTCTCGGAGGGGTTCTCACAAAAAATTACATATACAAAAAAAAATGAAGGGGGAGAATTTTGTGAATTGATTAATTTTTTTCTTGAGGAGGAAAATAAGAGGAAATACAAAGAATGTCAAAAGGAGCAAAATCAAGAAAAAATTGATAGTCCTAGCATTTGATTATGGGATTTACTTAAGTTCTAGACCAAATCAAAATAAGGATTAAGTCATGAAGTGCTAGAGACAAGGAGATTAGTAAGAGTGCTGATCTTAGACCTCTTGGGTCTGTTTTAGGGCTTAAACACTCATGTATTCATTAAGATCCGGATTAGTCCTCAAGAGGTTGAGGAAAGTGCAAAGCTGATGTATTAAGTCTAAGACTTAGGGATTATTCAACCCCATTGCCTACCCTTTGGTTTACGGGACTTGGTAACCTAGGTACCCAAAATCCACACACCAGTCTGGTTCAGTATGCTTAAAGAAGAAATAACACCAAAAGTGTTCTATTCTAAACAAGTCATCCTAAAGATCTAGCTTAGGAGTGGCTCAAAGACACAAATTGCTTGGACAAGTTTCCATTGCGAAGAGGTGGAATAAAAAAATACTCCCCTCGAAGATGCGTAATAACATATCGTCTCTTTAGTGCTTATCTCCTAGGATATTTAAATATCCTATTGGGGGCATATAAGCACCTTGTGCTGGTTCAGGTGCCATGGGCAGGATTATCTAGAAATGTTGATTGCCAAGGCTTGAATTTAGCTATAGAGCGCCATGGTTGCCACTATCCCGAAGTGTCAAAAGCTAGGGATTTGGGGGTTGTCATGGGCAGTGCTATCCCAAAGCATCGAAAGCCAAGAACCCTTCGAGGATTCATGGTGGGGACAAGGAATCTGATACAGACCGTGTTTAAGGCCAATCCGATGTTTGATTTAGAGAAAAATAAAAGGAAAAGAGAGAAAATTCTCACAATGAAAAAAAATCCTTCGCCCTCTCTCTTATCAAAATGCACTGGCAAACTAAACTTGGACTCGATAGGCCTACGAACGGGTGCTTTAACTGCTGTGGTCAAAGAACCTCTAGGCAGTTTTTATGGGCCATAAAAACCTTCGCGGTAGACCCAAGGTTGAAGATGGTCAGGTCTAGATCTTAGCTGGTACTTGAGTACCTCTAGGCCTATTGTTAGTATTCTGATATGATTTCTAGAGAAGTAGCATAATCAAGCATCTGAGCATCAGAAACATGGTTTAGAGATCAAGTTCTTTCCTTTAGATTTTGGTAAGGACTAGCTAAAGTTAGGCATGGGGTATGATGGTAACACCATCATTCACCACAACTAGCTTGAATTAGTTGGAATCAAGAGATAAATGCTCCTGAATGATCGCCAGAGGACAGTAATTCCACTTAGATCTGTTTTGAGGAGAAAGCAATAAAATAGGGGTAATTCTACAGTTTTAACATCACATCACAAATGCATAGTAACCACGAGGTCACCCAAGAATTAATTAGAGGTCAATTGAGCATTAAAGACCAAGAAGTGGATCCACACTGACAAAAATGGGGTTTCACGCATTTCGAGGGCAAAAATAGTACACAAAACCATAATTCTCAACCCCACTTGAATTGAAGAGGTTTGGGTCATGATAAAAATCATCTTAACCTCCTAAAATTCATAGAAAAATATTCTAAGAGATTTGATACCTTTGGTTTGACCATCTGAACCTATTTTAACCTAGAATAGAATTTAAGACGGGATTTTACCTTAATTTGGGCTTCTATGAAAATTGCCCAGTCAAACATGGTCAAAACTCAAATCCAAGTGCATCATTAGATTCTTTGGGTCAAAATTAGGTTAGCACCAGAATGTGGGCCTAATCAGAATCCATCCTAACCTAGTTTGCACTTCAATCCCTAAAACCTCTGTTTCCTACACTTAGACCCATAGCTTTCGAAATTCCTTGCAAATAGGGCCCTAGTTTTCTCATCTTTCTCATGTATAGGTCCCTCTCGCCATTGATCAGTCAACCAGTCCACAGCCAAGTTTGACTCAAGCTAATCCTCATCAAATCATCTCCAAATCCCACCAAATTTGGTGGGATTGGAGTTCAGATCTTGAAGAATCATTTGAATGCAATCTTAAACCCTGATTCAAGATAGAAAGACCATGAGAGCTCACGAAAATTTTGGATTTCTCTTGATTCCAAATCCGCCTCTCATGGCCTCTTTCCTTGCTTTGGAGCACGGATTTGAGTTCTATAAATAGAACTCTAGGTTTCGGCATGTCGAGCAATCCTATTTGGCCACAAAATCCTTCTCTCTCTTCGACCACCTCCGCCGCGACTGCGGTGAGCATTTCCATTCCCATTCGTGGCCCTCGGGAACATCTTCCCTAACTTCAACCACTCCTCGCCAGTCAAAGCAGAAGTTGCCTCAACCCTTCTTCCTCGTCGTTCACCCTACCGAAGGCACCTTCATCTTTGGCACCGACCAATCACAGCCGACACCAATTCCTCCCATTTCCTCCCTCTTAGTTAATTGTTCTTCTTCTACTTCTTCTTTTGGTTAGATCCAACCCCTTTCCACTCCAATTCAACTGTCGTTCACCCCTTTTCTCCATCTTCTTCAATGCTGATCGCGCCTCCGGCGAGGCCGCACGGTCGTTACACTCAACAAAACACCACGCTACCACCTCCTCGAGCTCCGCCTCACCATCCCCTTCAAAAGCCCTAACCCTATTTTGGGTTTCAAGCACTCGACATCTTCGCCGAACACCAACACTCTCTATCACCTTCCCCGACGTCGACCAACCACAATACACATGCATACATTCAAATAGCACCGTCGTTACACCCCCTGACACATGGTGATCATCCTATGCTGGTTTAATTGGGTCAAAAGGCCATTTTGTGACTTTCAGGTGTTCGCCAACTCAAGCTCCAACGTCAACCTTCGCTACAGTGATCCATCATCCATTGCCAGCTCTAATACCCTCATTGTTACCCATATGGACATGAATTCATCTGGAGAGTTTGACTGTAGCAGCAATTGAAGGAATCATCATGACTACAGCAACAATCGCAACAAGCTCCATCCACCACATGCATTCAATGAAGAGAAGAAGAGGAGGGGGACATTTAGTCTCACCTCGTTCATTACAAAGCCAACACAGTAGTAAAACATGCTTTTGTGCCATGGGCTTATCGCCTCATGACATAGTGGTGAGGTTCCTCTCACCTTAACTCTCTCACTCCTCACCCGCAACCACTGCTCGCAGGTTTAAACACCGTACTCAACCCGATTACCTAATTAGCAACCCGATTAGGAGAAATTCTGAGGAGGGTGGGGGGTGGTTTTGCACTGTGCATCCCTTGAAATTTGTGCCTATATGCTTAACACTTAGCATTTCTGATGCTTTATGCCACTGAGGCTCTGTGTTGGTCTTGTGCCTTGTTGAGGCTTTGCGTTAAAATCTTGAGTTGTGCTTTGATAACTTAAGGCATCTGCTCTCTTTACCCGATGTCTGGTTGTGGCATTGGTTGAGATACTGTGGACATATTTGAGTGTTGTGCTGATGTGGCAAGTGGTTCAAGACCACTGTAGTGATATTGAATTAGGTTGAAACATTGGATATGTGCTTGATTAGTGGGATTAATTGGTGATCTAAATCACCATTTTTGGAGTTTTTCTTATTCTTTTTATTCCATTATTTCCTGAGATACAACTGCTACTATTGAACATCATTTTGTGTAAATTTCTATTATTCATTAAATATCTTATTGTGCACATTGTTTTATGTTGCGATTAGTGTGTGAATTTCATATTTGCTCCCTGATAACTCTGCATTCGATGATAATAATTCCGTCAACCAGGGTTTATCTTGAGGATATATGTGCACTAATAACACACCATAATGGGCATGGGAGCACTACATGCATCGCGAATTAAGATTGCTTATAAATCAATGTTTAATGGCCATTTGACAAGTTCATGTTGAAATAGGCCTCAAATGAGCAATTGGACTACACATATGGATTCAGATCGATGAATGGAGTCCAACGGACTCGAAATCACTTGAATCCAACATCCAGAGCTCCCTTGACCAACCCAAGAAAACGTGCCATGTGGCACCCTCCTGCCCGTGCCCACCACCCTCTCACAACATCAAACGACCTTTAAGTCGTTCGATCTTTAGATCATACGGCTGAAAATCTGCAACATGCGAGCTCTCCACCACACCCAAAGCTCCTTCAGTGTGAGATTCTGACTATTGGATTTCCATCCAACGGTTGAACTTGCCGCATCAGCCGCCCTCTCTCTTCAGCACACCCTCATCGCACGATCTCGGCCACACATCCCTCATCTAACGGCTAAGGGGCAGCAGCCAGAGATCCTGCGCTGCAACAAACCAACTCATATAGCGTGTTAGTCCACGCCTCACTCATGAGCAATGAACGCATGTTCGAGCCTGGGCAAGGCTCAAATCGGCAGCAAAAGTATGCGCAGTCAACGTGCCACACGATGCAACAAATGCACTCGGATGCGCCCAGGCGAAGATGTGCGCGATCCACAATGCACGCCCACCCAAGCTCTCGGCTGTCCAATCTTTGATCAAAAGGCCTATGGTGAGATCACGCGGATTGTGAGGAAAGAAGCACGCGTGCACATGATGGACCGACTGGTGGAGGGGTTTCACCGACACTTATGGAATAGGTTTAGCAACATCCCGAACATCGCTAAAACCCTTAGTTCGGAAACCCCTTCTTCTCTATATAAACCTCCTCAACCACCCCATTCAAGGGCATTCAATTCACACACACTCTCCATGCAATACTAGCCCTCTCCTAGCTCCACCAAGCATCCCATATCCGCCCCAGAGTTGTCGAGCCGCCGACGGAGCCCCCCTCCACTGCCGTGGCCGCCTCGCCTCCTCGCACTCTTTTTACTTTAATTTTATGTCGTACTTGTTTAAGTTTTCATCTATTGCTGTAGTTGTAAACAAACTCAAATTGCATGCTATATGTTAATGTTGTTTCTTATATCATAGCTCACATCTTCTTAGAATGAATGTCATGATTTAAACACAAGCTCTAACCCTAATCTCTCTCTCTCTCTTTCTCATTTTCTCGCAAGCAAACCAAACATTCCTGTGACAACTAAAGCAACAAACTAATCCAATTTCTCGCCTCCTCATGTTTGACACTTGGACTCACCAAATCCACATCTTAAATTAAAATCGACATCGCGAATGCATGCTACAATGACATAATTAAACCAACGCGTTCCACGTGCGTCACTCCCTACGAATGACCTCAAACTCATTCTTGTTTTCGAGAACTTATAAATTTTAAATGTTGTTGCGATTTTCATCACTACACTATGACGCAAACATTTCTTAGAACGATGACTTTTGCTATCCACACCTTCATTGTTCAAATCATTTATAGCGTCCATCACTTCTTTTTTTGAAATGGGCTCAACTAGAGTACCAGCCTGATCTTCAAAAATCTATGGAAATAGAAACATTGCCATTCTCCAATCTCCCCTACCTACTACCTGTGAAGTCTCCTTGAAATATCGGATGGCTTCAGATCGGATTTCTTGTAGGGATGAGGTTCTATGATCCCCCCCAATAATAGAATATATGAAATTATGTCTTATTCGCGAGCTGGCTACTAAGTAAAAGTACTTGGTGTTAGTGTCGCCCTCTTTAAGCCATAATTGCCTGGAGTGTTCTCACCGATCCATTTCATGCATCAAATCCTTCTCAGCTATCACCTCCTACCATTTTTTTCTTGTTTCCTACTTTTGGTTAGACAAAGGTGAAATTGACTCCTTGGCATCCAACTACTGCACTTCCAAGAGGGCTTCATGACATCATTGTTCTCTCAAGGTTGCTACTGCAGTCCCATACTCCTTTAGCATTACCCGCATAGCTGCAAGCTTTGAAGCCAATCTGATTGTAGCAATACCCCCTACCTACTTTGCCCACCACCATGTTTCAATCATTTCACGAAAACCCAGCTCTATAAGCCACGATTGTCTCAGCATGAAATAGGATCCTACATGTGCATTCTCACCGCTATCCCAAACCAAAGGTGTTTGGTTTGAGAAAGGGCATTCTAGACCAACAACTGATGATAATTGGAACTTCTCCAAGAGGTCCACATTCCCAAAAAATTTGTCTAACTTTGACATCAAACCGTTGCCATTCCTCCAAGTAAATTCAACCCCAGAAGAGGGGAATTCATTTAGACCCAGAGTTTGCACTGTCAGCTGGAAGCCAAGTGAAGCACTATCCATCAAACCACTTGATTTGTCTACCCCTGTCAAAGCACAGTTGAAATCATCGCCCACCAGCCACGAAAGCCCCTACGCGTGAGTTGCAACTTCTGATAGATCATCCCATAGTTCAGCCCGAAGATTCGTTGTACATGGCCCATAAACTCCCGTAATAAGCCACTCCATCTCCCCCTGCACCATCTTGCACTTACAAGTTATCGTATGCCTAGACTTGAAAATCTCCATCACTTCTAGACAAGCCTTTCTCGACCAAAAAGCCACTCCACTAGACCTCCCATGTGCACTAAGCACCACACATTTAGCTCGCCCTGCATGCTTCAATTCATTCCACACCTGACCATTCTCATCCTCTATATGCATTTCTTGGATGAGCGCACAATCAATCTCTCATTGCCTCAGATATATCGCTAATGTGGCCCTTCGAACTCTGTCGTGCAACCCATACACATTCCAAGAGAGGACTCTCATCTCCCCTCTTAAGATCCCCCCTTATTGGATGTTGCACCCTTTCAACATTAAGTACTGCTAGAATAGAGTTTTCATCCATCTTCATCTTGTTCACATTTCTTCTTTGCCTTAGTTTTTATGGGGACCTCCCAATCCAAGATTTTGATGTTGAACCAACCCCAAATTTCAGTCCTTCTATAGCATGAAAGGAAGAGTGGTGTTCTAGTGTGTTAACTGGGATCTCCTAAAGCACCCCCATAGGTACTTCCTCTTTAGCTATAGGCTGGTCATCCTTCATATCATCCATTTCTCTCTCTTCCACCCCGTATGATGATGGTCATTTCTCTTTTTCGACTCAGGGGCTTCCTTTGCCATATCATGGCCCACCTGTACCAGACTAGGCTCCTCCCTCACAACTTCAGCAAAATTCTTCATCTCTTCTTGTTCCTGAAAGTTTGTCTCCTCACATCCAACCGAAGAAGCCACAAGCTACCTCCACACCGAAGAATAATTATCTCTTGTACTGACCCCCCCGAAAGACATCTACGCTCACACATAGCGTGTAGCCATCTCCTTCCCTTAGGCCTACCTTTGCATCCTCTGCCAGCTTCGCAAACCCTACTCTCATGGATGCAACCACATACCTTGACCTTAGATGGTGTAGAAAACCCTTGATTTCCAACCTTCTAGATCAAGAACCTGCCCTTTGAGGCGACTTCTTCGGCAAGGCACCATCAAATGGAGACATAAGTCTCCATAAAACTGTCACATTCTCAAAAATGCTCGATCAAAAAAGAAGGCGCTCTACATCAATCATCCCCAAACCAAAAACCAAGAAATGCGTGGGGGAGAGTGTGGCAATCTTCCAACCTTCAACTGATAATGATAAGGATCTTACCAATAACTGAAGGTGTTCCATAAAGGGGCTACTAGTCATCACCTCTCCAATCAAAGCACCTCTTAACACCAATATAACAACGTGAATGTCCTTCAAGATGGGAACCTATACATCAACTGTGTGGCCCACATAAGCAAGCGATGACGATGGCAGGCCTTCAAAATTCATCCACCTAGGGTGCAAGAAAATCCCCTCTCCTGATTGCCCTCTATTCATCGCTCATGAGTCTTGCTTGTGGCCATGTCCTCTGCAGGCCAAACACACGAGAGGAGAGCGGCATACCGCCGCTATATTCCCATGCCTTCGACAGCGGAAACACACAATCTCCCTGTTAACCCTCTTCTACACCTCCTTCATTACACGCCTCATGCCCGTGACACTCCTTCCCGTCTGAGTATACCCCCTCTACTCTCTCCTCCACCAAGCCCTTGATCTCCAAGTCGACCACCCCTCATTGCCCACCCAATCGCTAGAACCCTTCCCGCTCGACGACATTTTCAAAAGCCCGTCCATTAGGACTTATACATCAATACCAAAAAAATTATGTAGCCATAAAACTCCAAAAAGAAATAAACCAATGCAGATTTCCCTCTCAATCCAATGTCTCCTCCCTGTGTTTGACCTGTGACTCACCTAAGTTTCGGTAAAATTATTTGGTCTCGATTTCATTTTGTGATTGCAACAACTTGGGTTTCTCTTTCCGGAAACCCTAACTAAATTCACATGAATTTTCTAACGATCACACCACTCTAAACCCTAGAAATTAAAGAGGCCAAGATGGGTAATGTAACAAAACCCAGACTGGAAATCAAATTCTAACTCAAAAATTCAATAGACACAGGTTAGTCCTTAAGCTTGTGAATTCTGATATTTACTAACCTAAGCTTTTGTAGATTAACTAAACACCCTTTATCAAACAAATTCAAGAAGAAAGTAAAATCCATAAACCAACTAGCCCACAGCATCAAGGATGGACTTCTAGACCCAGGGCCTTGTCAATCGGTCTCCTTTAGGCCTCAACCGCTAGTCTCCAAAACCTGATTTCTCAAGCTTCACTACCCACTCAAGGTTCAATAGCTAAGAGGTTAAAATGTCCGTGCAGGTGAAATAGACTCATCCTACAGATATCCAAAGTTGCAAAAATCCAAACCTCAAGACATCAAGATCCCAATCCAGGTCATCCCAATTCAAGCATTTAGCTTGGCCTTACTCAGATTTGGTTGCTTTCTCCTCACTTGTTTTTATCCCAAGGTTAAAACTCTAGGTGTATATTTTCCTGGTAGACCACTGGGTCTCTAATTCCTAATTTTTTTCTCCATATTTTTCTAATCCATTTTCTATAAGTTAAAACACCCATTTGTATTGAGGTGTTTTTATTGATGGAGGAGGGTAGATCCATTTGTAGCGAGATGCTTTATTTGGTGGAGAAAAATGCATAAGCACCTATTTGTACTATGGTGCATTATTGCCGGGTGTATATATTTTTTTTTCTCTCGCCTTCTCATTTTTCTTACTACTAAGTAAAATCTCTAAGTCTTTTTTCTAGTTGAGTGGTAGATCCTTCACCCTTTCAAAAGTCGCCCTGTGGAAATCCTTGGAATAAAAAGGATACAGAACCAATCTCTTGGTCTTTGTGTTTTCACTGACTCAAATTCTTGTAAGACAATTCTAATGTGTGTGAAGTTTGGACACATAGGTTACTTAGCTCACAAACCAGAGAGTGGAAAACAAAGCCTTTTAATTTCAGATCCCTTAAACCATTAATATCAACCCGCAGGATCTATCAAGACGCAACTCGCCAAGTCTAACCGAACGTCCACGACTGATTAAGCTATCTATAGCCCATTAGACCTTATGGTTAACGATTCAACTAACCTCTTTACTTGATTAACTCTAAGTATCTAGTCTCTTTACTCAACTTGGTGATAAAAATAGGCATTCAAAAGTCAAAACAACATAACCTAGTCTTATTGACCAAGAAAGTTACAATTTAATTCCAAAAATTAAGTCTTGTATATGAATTAATGACATCTTAGTTACTCTGTTTCAGAGTAAAGAGCGGGAATATAGATCGCATACTAGAATTTCAGACTTCCGACTCGAAAAATCCCATATCAAAAGTTGAAAACAAGTATGTGTTTTAAAAAGATATTCAAGGCAAAGTCCAAACTAGGGATTCAATGCTCTCACTTATGTACACTATTTACAATATAAATATTTTTTTTTCTAAACTTAAGAATTCTTAACTCTTTAAATTAATAACTTATAAATATTAAAAAAGTTCCTTAACAATTTTCTTCCAAAATTCTTCTCATGAAAAATGTGTAGGTGCATAAGTAATTAGGCACTACATTAGCCTTTAATGATGGTTTTGATGATAACAAACATATCAAGTGGTTAAGATTAAAATTTGATATTATGCATAGATATTGCAAGATTAATTTTCAGGTTGAAGCTCTCTTGACGAAATATGAAGCCAAGAAGGAGGAGATCAAAGTTAAGTCTTTTTGTAATTTTAGGAATTAAGTTGTAATTTTATAGTCTTTAGAATGTAAGGAAAGCTCCTAGATTAGCATCAATTTACATTATTAGGGCACCACTTGCATAAGTCTATTTTGGTCAAAAACATGATAAAACATATCCTTAGGTGTTAATGTTAGATAGGCCATTTTGGATCAAATTGAGTGACTCCAGGAGATAGCGAACTTTGCACCTAAGTACCTAATATTAGATAGTTCACTTAACATTAGATCACTTTTACCTAACGTTAGATAAAATACTTTTTGACCAACTCAATTTAGCCATTGGCAAATCAAATTGGGAAACATTGAGCTATTGAATAAGGGTCTCTTGGACATCTAAAATAGTCCAAACACCCCTATATATATATGAGATGATTTTCCACTCTTAAGAGGTTAGAGAACACCTTATAACTCACTCTAAAGCACATTCAAGTCTACATTAAGCTAAAGCTTACATGTGGTGTTCATTGGAGGTGATTTGAGCTCTTTTTCTTGAAAACCACCTTTCTTGGAACTCAACCACCATAATTCTCTATTGTGTCACCTTCATACATTCATTAAGTGAGTTCACTCTAGTCTCCTAGATAGCTATTTAATACAATTGAGTGTATATCTTTTTGGGATTATCCAAGGCGATAACTTCTATTTTAATTCAGTTTTATTCCTTCATCTACTTGTAATCTGAGGGTCTGGATTGTAGGTTCCTCTCCTCTTGAGTAAGAGGGGTTTACTCTTGATTGACATATCAAGAGGATTTGTAAAAGGATTTAGTACCCCATAAGTACTAGTTAGTTTACAGTGTTTGACTCGGGGCAAAATCCTAGATTAAGAGATCTAGGTAGTGATTTTTACCCGGATTTGGATTTCCACCATACATGATTGTGTTGTGATTTATGTTATATTTGTGGATTGCTTAAGTATGCATTAAATCTAAATTAATTTCAATTAGAAATTTATTTATCGCTTTTAACACTAATCTGCTGGAACAAAGAAGGATTTTGGTCACGGTTAAAAATCATGACCAAAGGGTTAAAAATTGTCACCAATTAGTGTCACCAAAAGTTGCGTGGTGGAAGGGTTTTGGTCACGGTTCCACCTAGAACTTTTCATCACGGTTTAAAACATGTGAGGAAAAGAGTTTAGTCACGATTCCACTTAGAACCGTGACTAAAGCCCTTTCACGGCCTTTGGTGATGGTTATGAACCGTGACCAAAGACTTTTGGTCATTGTTTTAAAACTGTGACCAAGGACCCGCAAACGAAGATAAGGAGATCAACCGTGACCAAAGATCTTTGGTCACAATTCATAAACCGGCAGCAAAGGTCACTTAAAAAGTACAGGTCAAAACATATAAAATGCCACTTCTGTTGTCCTCCTGTTTTATCCTTTTTCCTATTAAATATAGATGCAATCTACAGGGAGAACCTCTTAGATTACAATGAAACAAGATCTTCTATAACTTGCCTTGGATGAACCAAGTACAAATCATGTGATTAAAACAGGAAACATGGAATCAAATTGCTTGTGTATACTCATTATCATATAAAATACAAGATGATGTACTTAAAGAAAAAAAGACTTCAAGGACTTTACAATGATGGCTGAAAGTTACACATTTTATGGCCACTTTGTATTGGAGGTGCACAATCTTAATCCAATATATACGCTTGAAACTTCTTAGCATCCTCTTGGATTTGAACTTTATATATGAGTTCAAGTTTTAGTCTTCCACTATTACAGAAGGCATGCAATAGTTTAGCCCATGTTCTACAAGCAATGAAAATTTAGAGTTAAATAAGATGGTCATAGAATAGTGATTACTAGTGGAAGATGACGATCATAATTCTCTAAGTAAGACACACATAGCCTGCCATGGATGTGGAATGCTGATTACTTGTTGTGATGTAAATATACCACAAGAATGAAGTTCAAGACAATGAAACACCAACTACCAGAAATTGGTTTCAAAAGTTCTACCAATGCATTGAAGAGAAATTAATACAAAAAAAATTTATCATGTCAATGAATCTTATAAGCAATAATAGCAAAGGGGGCTATACCACACATAGATATGCAACCTAAAATGCAAGTAAACACATATACAAACGAAGTATCCTGTATAGAAGGCTAAATACATAGTTGCATTTGTAATAGATGATTTAATGCAACTAGCTTTTCTTCAAGACTATATATTTTTTTTTTAGAAAGAAGGGTGGTTATCCATGTGGTAACCACCTATGAATTAATCCATTAATAGCCAATAAGACTATATGTTATTATATCAGATGATTTTACTTTCACTCTATTTTAAGAACTTAAGTTTTGATTTTAGTGCTTTAAGTGTTTTAAAAGGTGGTTGCCTTTACATTAAAATCCATATCTTCATTCAATTAATTTCAATTTTTAAGTATTTTATATTTTTAATTTTAAAAAGATGAAAATGAATACTCTCCTGCGTATTTCTTCACATACTAAGTACTCACTATGCACTGTCCCACTATGTACTGCAAACTAACTTCTTGAACTTTAGGAGAGAACTCATCTTAAGTACCTCATACACAAGAAATCAACCTTGGATCACAACCCTTGGTCGTTGGTTATCATTTAAATTAGTGGGACAACACCGATGGCATTCAAACAATGATGCAATGGTCATCGGGAGACAAACTCAAGTGCTTGTAAATTGAGATTGATAACAGCCAAAAAGGGGCATTGAAATACAAAGATTGTACTTTACATCCTTGGATAAATTGAGAGCTCCTTCTTGTAATCACTTCCTTAACTGAAGGTTCGATCCCTTGGCAAGATGTACACTTACTTGGGTGGAATTTTGTAAAAAAATATCCTCTACATTCTATTGGTGTAATTATTCTCTCATTCCTTTCACCCAAATCCACCTTTCAATCACATGGTCATGACCTACCCAATCTCAAACTTTAAGATCCCAGCTTAGGGAAACAGGGACAACGATCACTAGGGTTTACTAGGGATGGCATCCATGTCTAACTACAACATATAAACTCACTTGTCACATCTGAGTACTACTAATTCCATTTTCCAATCAAATAGTAACAAAAGACAATGGCACATCAACCATGAAACAAATAAACTATAAACTTCTAGCTACTTCCTTCTAAAAAAAAGACCTAGATCGCATTTACTCATCTGTCACATTAATTTCATTACTCTATCACATCGAACTCATTACTTACCCACCATCAAACCCAATATCACAAACATAAAACCCCCCTCCCCATACATATGTAGTCTAAACAACTTTGTTTAGATAGACACCAAGTAAAAACCATCAAATGCACAAAACATAAAATAAAAAAGAAACATAAACTCCCTACTCTAATAATACCAATATATAAAAGCTCCCCAACTTCTTGATTCTTTTCCACTGCTAAAGCCCCATAAGATAATCTGAATAGCCCTTTAATTTTGAAATGGATAATTGCAAGCCAAATTCTGTAGTCTTTAGTGAGCTTACCTAGCAAAATGAGATATTCAAGGATTTTCGAATTTCAAGTGATAGACATTAAACTTATAAGCAAAATTCTCACTCGTTACTTCATTATGTTGATTTTTAGAAGCCATGGTCCGCAGACAAAGTAACTTGGTATTATACTTACCCAAAACCTTTGACATCAACACATGGTACTTTTCCGAAGAGGAAGCACCAATATGGTACTTATACTGATCAAATGGCCAAACTTACCTTTCTAGTCAAGAGAAGCCATAAAAGGCCTTCAGGTAATGGTTCTCCACCCTCATATGCAGTAGGAAGAACTTTCTTGCATTCAGGAATAGAAAGACCTCGGAAGCGAATCCCCTGAAGAGCAACAATACATATAAATGATTGAAAAGCAATTTTACAAAGGAAATGGACAGCATAATTAAAAACAAAAAAAAGGGATTTCCCAAAAATAATATCTTTACAAAAGAAGAAAGGACCTCATTTGGGTCAACCAAAGAAGTTCCCCACCATAATACAGTCATTCCCCTCATGCCTACCTATCAAATTATAAATATCCAGATTAACAAATTGTTGAAGGAAATCATATAAAGGAAACCACCTATAAATGAAATGCACTAAGTGCACCATTAAGGCTAAAACTAGAAGCAAGTCAACGAGACAAAGGGAAGAAGTGTACCATATCCGCAGTGATATTCCCAAGCTGAATTTTACTGCATTCAGACTTCAACTTCTTGAGGTGCTCCTGTGATATAATAATACGATATGCTAGCACCAGCTTTTAGTCTAGTCTAGCAAAACTCAAAACATAGCATATATAATCAAGTAAATAAATAATCATATATCACAACTCTCTCTCTCTCTCTCTCAAAGATATCTCAACTATCTCATAGGACCTTCTACGGTACATATGTCAAGATTGCTCTCAAATGACTGCCTATAGCTTAATATGGACATCTACAAATTAAAAAACAGGAATCCCTTTTTTCAAGAGCAAAACCTTTACAATTTGACAATTCCATAAAATCCAATACAATGATCCTATCTTTCTGTCAATGGCATCAGTGAAACTTGATGCTCCTAGCCCCTTGCAATATTTTCTTAAACTAGAGAGACAGAAAAAAAATCCATAAATGGGGAATATATTTAGCTTGCTTTTTCAGCATTTTATTTCTTTTAGCTGCTTGTGACTTCAAACTTTTCATGATGGTCCCTAATGGCAAATAATTCGCATCAATATCAATTTCTAATGGTGTGATTTCAACCAATTCATGATTTTCATGAAAATGACAAGGAGATCATTATCACAAGTAAAAAAAGGAGCTAGAAACCAGCAAGATGACATTATCCAGGTAGAGGCCCTTACTTTTCCTTTAGACTCAAGTGACTTGAAATATTTCAATGTAGTGTCTCCACCAAGCCAAGATTGCTCAATATTTACCTAGTTAAGCATGCCACATTGAAAGGTTCTAAGGAAAAAACCACAAAATTCACACAATGAAAATTTCAATAGCTCCAATAACACGACAACAGAATCATAATATATAGATTATACAGCCTTTTTTGGAAGCCAGAGTTGCATCAAATTGGCGTTCCTTACATCCATAAATTCACAAGGTTGGCATGCCATATATGTAACTATGCATGCATGTATTATATGAATTACATGTTTTCTGAGTACCTCTGTACTCGGTAGCTCCCTCAAGTAAGGTAACCAGCAGACAGCTTGTAGGTAGGCCAACTGCATGCAATTAAAATTTATTTCAATTTGTTATCTTATGTAGCCAGGTAATTGGATTTTGGAGATGGACTATTTACCCCAAATATGTATTATAACACCTCTCAACCTTTTTTTGAGTACAGAAATAAGAAACCCTAGCCAGGGTTCTCTTTATTTCCACAGTTTTTTTTCTTCAATTGAGAAGGGTTTTCTACATAAATCATTATATTTTTTGGAAACATATCCAGGTAAATCATTGCTCTTATGATTTTTCTTGTTTTTATTTGAACATCAGAGTGGTTTTTATCCCATTTCGTAAGGTCTCTATGAAAGCCTTCCGTGTATGAAGTATGCATTGAGGGCATCTATACAGGGTTTTGCCTGTTTAAGGGCTTTTTGGATTCTGTTAAGGCCTTGCACAACATAGGCTTTTTGGTGGCTTGGGAATTTGGACGGTCTGATGGCATATATAAATCCAGGCATATGGAATTTGGTGGAATAAACTCCCAATTCCAGGCATCCAAGGCAACACCAAGAGAAAAGAACCAACATTATGCATAGATGGACAGATAAACAACCTGCTGGCCCATGGGGACGATGAGGCGGTAGTGGCAGGCCTTGCTGGGCATGACGCAGTGGACGCGCCACGTGCCGCGGACGGGGACGATGGCGCTGTCGAGGAGGCAGTCGACGTCGAGGGCCATCTCGTTGAGCTGGAGGGGGATGGGAGCGGGGGGAGCGAGGGGTGTCCAGCCTGCCGTGGACGTGGGGCCGGTAGCTATGGACGTTGGGGTTGTCCACGATCGACGGGTCTTAGATGACGGTGTAGAGCATGGGGGACGTCGGTTGGAGGCTCGGCAGCGACCTCTGCATCACCCCTGCTGGCCGCGGCAGCGGGCGTTGCGCCCCCATGTAGCACACGCGCTTCGCCAGGCGGAAGCCGTCCTGCACGGCCTTCGTGAACGCCTCGTCCATGGCCGGAGGAAGGAGGGGATCCGATCTAGGGTTTGACTAAATGCGGGAGAGGGGAGTGGGATGGGGCGTCGTCATCGGAGGCATAGGAGAAGAGAGAAGGGAAGGGGGAGAGACAGAGAGAGAGAGAGTTGGATGCAAGGAGGAGGAGAGGGGGCTGATCGGAGGAGAGGGCAGGAGGGTTTCGTGGTAACGGAGCGAATGCGATGGGGAAAGGGAAGGGAGAGGTATTCAAGAACAAAAAAAAATGGAAACCTTTTGGTGACGGTTGTGAAGGGTACGGGGGAAGGGGTACGTGCGACATCAAAATTTCCCACCTCTTGTCACGGTTATTGAAACCGTTACCAATTCCTTCGGCCACGGTATAAGTGAAACCATGACCAAAAACTTCGGTCACGGTCTTTAAAACTGTGACAAAAAATACAAAACAAATCCCCCTTTTTTGATACGGTGTTGGGTGGAAATGTATCCATAAGTTTTCTTTGGTCACCGTTTCTAAAACCATGAACAAATAACCGTGACCAATTCCCCTTCTTTTTAGTAGTGATTAGCCCCCTCTAATGCTTTTACTTGTTATCAGAGCTTAAGTTGGTATACTTTGGAGTAACTTCCTCGCATCGACGATAATGTCGAAATCAAGCAACATGAGGACAGAGGGGTTGTGGAGTCACTGACCTCCTTACTTTGATGGAAATGGCTACACACATTGGAAGAAGATGAGAATCTACCTCAAATCAACTGGCATAGATCTCTCATTATGCAAAATGGTAGAAAAGGAATTTAAGATGCCGGAAGTAGATGCCCCCACTAGAGACTATAAGCCGAAAGATGAGATGAAGATCTCAATCAATTGGAAGGCTATGAGCATACTATATTATGGCCTCTCTAATTATGAGTTTAACAGAATTTCGCAGTTAGAGATAGCACATGAAATTTGAAACTACCTTGAAGTGACTCATGAAGGAACCTCAAGGGTGAAGGAGACAAAAATTGGTCTCTTAACCCAAGAGTATGAGATGTTCAAGATGAAATCGGGTGAAAGCATAAAAGAATTAAGCACAAGATTTACCAACATCATAAACTCTCTCAAGGGGCTTGGGAAGAGTTATCCCTCAAATGAGATGGTGTCAAAATTCTTAAGGGCTCTAACCAAGGAATGGGAGCCAAAGGTCATTGCAATTGATGAAGCAAAGGATTTGAAGAACATTAGCATAGATGAGATACTTAGAAGTCTAATGGTTCATGACGTGAAGCTTGAGCTATCCAAGGAGGAGGAAAATGAAGCTTCTAGCTCCAAGAAGAAGAATTTGGCATTCAAAGCCAAAATTGAGAATGATTTTGATCTCGATGATAAAGATAAAAATGAAGAGGATGAAGAGATAGCCATGTTCTTTAGAAGATTTGAAAAATATGTTAGAATGAGGAAACAATTCAAAAAGAGAAAAGATGACGAGATCCCCACTTGCTATGGATGCAAGATGAAAAGCCATATAAGGAAGGATTGTCCTCTACTCAATGAGGATAAGAAAGATAAGAAGGAAAGAAAGGAAAGGAAACAAAAGGAGAGAAGGACGGATGATAAATCAAGAAGGAAGTTCTTTAAGAAGAAGAAGAAGAAGAAGGCATTTGCGGCAACTTGGGATGACTCAGATCAAACTGCAAGTGATAGCACCGACTCCAACTCCAACTCCAACTCAAGCAAGGAAGAAGTTGCACACATGTGTCTCATGGCAAATGAGATCAAGGTACAAGACTCTACTTCTTTTGATGAGCTACTTGATGCATATGATGAGCTTTTTCATGAATGTAAGAAAATAAAACATGAAAATAGAGCCTTGAAAAAGCTTAAAGTGGAAGAAAATGACTTCCTAAACAAATATAAGCTTCTTGTCAATAATAAGAAATTGGATCTAGAAAAGGAAAATAAAAATCTGAAAATTGAATGTTTGAGCTTGACTATATCGAATAAAAATCTTATTGCTTCTAACACTAGCTTGCTTATTGAAGAAGACATTGATGGAAGAGACTATTGAATTGAACAATAAAATTGCTTGCTTTGAGAAAGATGTGGATGAGCTTAGAATAAACACAAACAAATTGATTAATGACTTGGCTAAATTTACTAATGGTAACAAGAACTTACAAAAGATGCTTGCAAGTAAATTGCCATTTACCTCTAGGCATGGTCTTAGTTATGTTGAATCTTCATCTACAACTAAGAAGCCAATGAATTCTGTGAAGCCCAAAGGCAAAAACACTCTTGTGCCACCCAAGGCTCAAAAACTAATCTATTATGCATACTTGTATAGCTATAGGTCTCAAAAGCAATCTTACAATGCATATGCTTTTAGTTATAAGACTCAAAAATAATTTTACAATGCACATGCTTTCAGTCATAAGACTCAAAAACAAAGCCATCATGCATATGCCTTTAGTCCAAAGGCCAAGAACAAGTGGATTCCCAAAAGGAACTATTTCTAGGAAAGGTATTCTAACACTCAAGGACCCAAGAAGGCATGGGTACTTAAAAATATTCTCAACTCTTGTTTTGTAGACCTCCAGGAAGATGAACAAGTGGATTATGGACAGTGGATGTTCAAGGCACATGACGAGAGACTCCACGCAATTCCTAAAGCTCAAGAAAGTCGATGAAGGACACGTGGCTATGGGCAACAACAGAAAATGTTATATTATTAGTAAGGGTACGATAGGTAATTCATTTAAAAAAGTTAGAAATGTGGCTTTAGTTGATGGCTTAAAACATAATCTTTTTAGTGTTAGCCAAATATGTGATAGAGGATGTAAGGTTGTATTTGATAAAGATGATTTTGAAATTATTGATAAAGAAACTTTAGAAGTTCTTTTGATAGGAAAAAGAGAAAAAGACATTGATTAAGCGTGATTTCGTACGCAAAAAGATTTGAGTTAGAAAACCCATCATCATAATGCGTAGAAATCCGCTACCAGATAAAATTTATCGAAACTCAAAACGAAGTCCAGGGTCAAACATGGGGAAGCGAACGTTTTGTTTTGAAATCCTCACTTCAATTTTATTTCTTCTTGTTATTTTTATCTTTTGTAATTTTTTTGTATTTCTATAAGGTAAGAGATCAGGTCGAAATAATTTCTATTTAATCTACTTGCAGAGAAAGAGAGAAACAATCACATATATATCTCAAATAGTTTGTTACAACTAAGAAAGCGGAAAACTACACTAGAAATTAGTAAAAGATAGACGTGAGAAGAGTCCCCCTCGATGGTTGCTTGGAGGATGACTTGCTCTAACGTCACCTGGAGGAAGGTGGTGAGGAGCGGGATGAACAAGGATAGAGCTGGAGGATGGAGGGTAGGGCTGGTTAGTATCGTAGTGAGGATCTACTTGCCAAAGGTGGTGAGAGGATGTCCATGGGTTGCTCAACGAAGGGGGATGAGAGGCGGGAAAATAATTTGATTTTCTAATTTAGAGGAGCATCCCAGGCTTAGGACAAGCTTTCTCTAGAGCCTTGGAGGTGGTGAAGGAGAGAAAGGAAGAGATGAAGAAGAATGGGAGGGATAGGGGTCCTTGTATAGTGGAGGAAAGGATCCATTTCGTACATAGGACATTTAGTGATTGCCATAAATGTTGTTGAAGATCCACCGCAAGCATCGCTAGAGCTCCAGCTTACGTGCCCCACGGGCGGTGCTTCTACGCGCACTCCGTGAGCCCGTGTCGTGTGTGCCTGTTGGCGCTCACTGCCTTCTCTCACTTGCTGCTGCGCACGCTAGCTACTGCACGTGCACGGTGGTCCGTGCGCGCCCCTGGGCGGCCTAGATAGCACCACATGGCATGATCTGGGTTGTCTATCTTCTTTCCTTTGTAGGGGCTACTACAGAAGTCTGATTGA
Organism: Thalassia testudinum; assembly: GCA_037157565.1. NCBI lineage: Eukaryota > Viridiplantae > Streptophyta > Magnoliopsida > Alismatales > Hydrocharitaceae > Thalassia > Thalassia testudinum. Next base: position 40,466,019 of record JAZHRO010000015.1, on the reverse strand, counting down.
GTTGATTTTCACATCGTTGGGTTGTGATCATCAACCTGAATCCATCTATGTAATCAGATTTGTCATTTGAGACTCCAAATTGTATCACCTAGTCCCCTGGCTGTTATCTTCCTTGGACTGCATAAGGTGTTACAGGATTCCGATCAAGACGATTTCGAAGGTGTTGGACTCCGATCGTTGTCCTGATAGATCCATACAGTTGAATCGTTAATCTGAGGCTCTGAATTAAATCTCCTTCTCTCTTGGCCATAAAAGGATGCAATTAACCTAAAATTTATACAAACTACTCTAAATGTAGAATGATGCATGCTATGGAATATTTATAACATGAAATGCATATCCAAGCCTAGGAACATGCATAAATAGGCATTTTATCTTAAATAAATGTGTCTACATCGGGCATCTATGTTCTTGAATTTGATAAGGAAGATATAATTGATTGCTTGCTTACCTCTAATGAAGAAAATAATTTACGGCATAGAATATTAGGTCATGTCAATATGAGACTCATTGATAAAATTGTTAGAAAAGAACTTGTTATTGGATTGCCTAAAGTTAGTTATAAAAAGAATCATATTTGTGATGCTTGTGAAAAAGGAAAACTAACTAAGGCCTCTTTTGAGAGTAAGGGAGTTGTGTCAACTACTAGACTACTTGAATTGTTCCATTTAGACTTGTTTGGACCAACTAGACACGAAAGTCTGAATGGTTGCTATTTTTGTTTTGTTATTGTCGATGATTTCTCATGTTTTATGTGGATGATTTTTCTTAGGTCTAAGGATCAGGCTTTTCTATAATTCTCTAGGTTAGCCAAGAGAATACAAACTGTCCAAAGTGTTTGTATCTCTCATATTAGAAGCGATCATGGTGGAGAATTTGAGAATGAGAGTTTTACCGAGTTTTGTGAGTTTTTCATGATCCACCATGAATTTGTATTTCCAAGAGCGACTCATCAAAATGGAGTTGTTGAGCATAAATTGCACACTCCAAAAATGCGCTCGAACAATGTTGATAGAATCGGGTCTTCCCAAATATTTCTAGGCAGAAGTGGTTAACACGACTTGCTATGTGTTAAATTGTGTGCTCCTTAGACCCATTCTTAAGAAAATCCCGTTTGAGTTGTTTTATGATCATGTTCCTAGGATTTCTTATTTTAGAGTTTTTGGTTGCCGTTGCTTCATCCTTAACACTAAGGACAACTTGGATAAGTTTGATCCTAAGTGTGATGATGGAGTTTTGTTGGCTATTCCTTACGTAGCAAGGCATACCGAGTTTTCAATAAGAAGACATCAACCATAGAGGGGACATTACATGTGTCTTTTGACGAATCATTCACATCAAATTCCTCTTCCATAGTTGATGATGATGATGAGGCACCCTCTTCTATTGATGCTTCTAACATTCTAGACACCCAGAATGTTCATGACTTGCCAAAGGATTGGACATTTCAAAGAGATCATCCCAAAGATCTCATTTTAGGTGATGTATCAATAGGTGTTCAAACAAGATCGAATTTTACGGGTTTGTTTGTTTTTGACGCCTTTGTTTCTTAGTGAGAACCAAAGTCTATTAAAGAGGCTTGTAATGATGAGTCTTGGATTCTAGCTATGCAAGAAGAACTCAACCAATTTGAGAGGAATGAGGTTTGGGATTTGTTTCCTAAGCCTAAAGACCACACCATTATTAGTACAAAATGGGTCTTTCAAAATAAATTGGATGAGTCCAAAAAGGTAGTTAGAAACAAAGCTAGACTCATTGCTCAAGGTTATAACCAAGAGGAGGGTATAGACTTTGATGAGACCTATGCTCTAGTTGCTAGGCTCTAATCAATTAGAATGCTTCTCGCTCTTGCCTCTTTTCTAGATTTTAGGCTCTTCCAAATGGATGTGATGAGTGCCTTTTTAAATGGGATTCTTAAAGAAGAGGTGTTTGTGAGGCAACCACCTAGATTTGAGTGTCTAGAGCATCCAAACTGTCTATAAACTCAAGAAGGCTCTTTATGGTCTTAAGCAAGCTCCTAGAGCTTGGTATGAGAAATTAAGAACCTTCTTATTGGATTCTAAGTTTGAGGTTGAACCCACTCTTTTCATTAAAAGAAAAAATAAAGGCATACTTCTTATGCAAATCTATGTGGATGACATAATTTTTTGTTGTACTAAAAATGTTTTGTGCGAGAATTTTATTAAGTCAATGCAGGAGAACTTTGAGATGAGCATGATGGGAGAACTCAAATATTTCTTTGGTCTCCAAATTGCTTAATTGGTTGAAGGAATTTTCTTGAGCCAACACAAATACACAAGAGAGATGCTCAATAAGTTCGAAATGGAATGTCAAAAGGGAAAAATACACTAATGAGTACCACTACTCAATTGGATGGAGATGAAAACGGTAAGAGTATTGATCAAAAGAAATACTGAGGTATGATCGATTCTCTTTTGTATTTAACGACAAGTAGGTTGGATATTTTATTCTCCACATGTCTTTGTGCTAGATTTCAATCATGCCCTAAAGAGTCACATTTAAATGCCGTTAAAAGTATTTTTAGATATTTAGTTGATATATGTGATGTTGGGTTATTTTACCCAAAATTCGCAAGCTTGGATCTCACATCCTATAGTGATGCAGATTATGCGGGCTCGAGAACAGATCGTAAGAGTACTAGTGGCACTTGTCACTTCTTAGGTGATTCACTAATCTCTTGGTTTTCCAAGAAACAAAATTGTGTAGCCCTATTAACTACCGAGGCAGAATATATGGCCGCCGCCTTGGCTTGTTCACAAGTACTTTGGATGAAACAAACTCTTAAAGATTTTGATTTAAACTTAGATTGCACAACCATTAATTGTGATAATATAAGTGCAATAAACCTTTCTAAGAATTTGATAAATCATTCTAGAACAAAACACATTGATGTTAAGCACCACTTTCTTAGAGATAATGTGCTTAAAATTCAAATTAAATTAGAATTTATCTCTACAAAATATCAATTAGCAGATATATTCACTAAACCACTAAATTATGAGAGATTTGGTGAAATTAGGAGAAAATTGGGTCTATGTAAGATTTGTGACATCAAGGCCTAATATGATTGCACTCAACTTAGAAATATACTTTAAATAGGACCATTAGGCATAAGTTGGAGAAAAGGCACCTTGGTCTTGTTACATTTGATTTTGAGATTCATTGAGTATGTGATTGCAATTGTTTCAGTATATCATTTTTTTTATTCCCACTTAACCTTTGCAACCCATCTCATTTCACCAACCTTACCATCATTTTTCACTTTCCCATCTTTTTTCACCCAAGAGAAGAAACCAAGGAGAGAACCTAAGGAGAAGACCCACGTTCTCCCTCTTCTCTCCATCTTTGAAGGAGTTGATCTTGCTTGTGAAGGAGATCTAACGTTAGATCTCACTCCTCCAAGAAGGGATCTCAAGGTATGATCTCCATTCCTCCTTTTGAAATTCCCTGTGATATCTATCTTGATCTAGGTCAAAAATTAGGGCTTTTTTTTATTTGATGTTTAGACTTGTGTGGGATGTTATATTTGATGTATCTTGCAGGTTTGCATCATCATTCCATCATCAATCTTTGATTTGTCCTAGAAAACCCTTATTTTCCAGTCGTGACCTGCATTTTGCCCTTTAGCTAACGTCAGGTCTTGTCTACATAAAGTTAGGTCGTGTCTATTCTGCCAAACTGTAGGAGCCATTAGAACTAACGTTAGTTCATCTTGACCTAACATTAGTCAGTCTGTCTTGACCAATTCAAGCTTTTTCTATTCATTGCCATACTAAAATTTGTCATCTATTTTCTTCTTATGGCACCTAAATCCCTAAAAGACAAGGGGAAGGGATTGGCATCCTCTAGTGATGCGTGCACCAACCCGTTCCAATCAAGGCTCCTCAGGTATGCCCATTCTAATGAGGCAAAGGAGCGTCTTACTAAATTTGGCACTTTTACTACCTATCCAATTCGATCCATTATCTGGGGTGACTTTAGAAATTTTGATTTAAAATCAATGTTTGATGTGAATGGCTTCTCAACCTACTTTGACTATAACTAAAATGTCATTCACTACCCCTTTTTGACAAAATTTTAGTATGGCAACATGACCTGGTCTAACCATCCCTCTTTTGGAAAAATTCTTAAGACCAATCTTTTTGACAAAAATATTCTACTTGACTATGTTAAACTTTCAAGGATTTTTGGGGTCCCTCACCCTGGTTCTACCATTCAATCTATATCCCATGAACTTTGTTACCATGGCATCCTAAAGGACTTAGGATCCTTAGAAAGTGCTATTGTAGGTAACTACTGCTTGGCACCTAACACTCTGTATCCTCTCCCAAAGTTGATTTCTAGGATTCTTTACTATAGTCTCTTTCCTAAAAGGCAATCAAGTGGGTTTAATCACATCTCCTCTGACTTAGCCTTTGTCACCTATGTTGTACTCACCAAGAAACCTCTTTATTGGGCTAAGATTGTTCTTCATGAGATGATCAAGGAATCGATCAATTTCTTACCCTTCTCCAACATCATAGTGCACATCGCTTTGCACTATGGTGTTCGCCTTGAGTCCCTTCAATGCATCAAGGTCTAGAAGCATTATTGCTTCAATGTCACCACAGCAAGGAAAATGCATATCATGGATGATGATGATGATGACGACAATGACATGGATGAGGACGATCAAGGAGAGGTAGGTGGGAGCTCTCATTAGCCATCCTACCTATATGATTATTATCCGGAGGACATCCCATGTCCCCAACCTTGGGAGTAGGCTCAGACACATCCACACACATGCACGGACTATGACAACTACACTGCGTAGGACACCATCGCCGAAATAAATTACTTGGCTAGTTCTATTGAGAGCATGCACCTTCAGAACGAGGCATACAGCAACTAGTTTGTGAATGTTCATCACCAATTTGCTCATGATTTGTCTGAAGTACGTCATGACGTTTGCCAAATCAAGGAGGATATTCGCACCTTGCCAAGGGAAAAGGAAAAGGGAAGTGTGATAACTAGCCTTGTGTCACCATCTCCAGCTTTAGTTTGGATTAATCATGTGTAGTCTTATTAGTAATTTCATCTCATGTACTGGTAGACCTTGGGATACACAAACATCTTTATTTAATTTCTATGGCTTGTAATAGTTAGTTTTCTTATTTTTTCAAAACTCTTGCTTTTGCTATTTCTATGAAACCTGTTGAATTTATGATGTTTTTATTGAGCTATATGTGTGACCTTCATGTTTAATCATGCAAGTCTATGATATGAGCTATGTAAATGTTTGGATAGTTACATGCTAAACCTCTCTCTTTATTTTAATGATGTCAAAAGGGGGAGGATGATATGAGGTTGAAATGTGTATAGCATGTACTTCTTGCATATTGCTTCTTTGATATGGCTTTCATTATTAATGTCTCCAAATGTTTGAAAGAGAGAACATAGTGAGGGGGAATTTTTTCAACCTTTCCAATGAATATTTGTCATCATCGAAAAGGGGGAGAATGCAAGTGCATAAGCAATTAGTCACCACATTAGCTTTTAATGATGGTTTTGATAATAACAAGCATATCAAGTGGTTAAGATTAAATTTGGATCTTATGCATAGATATTGCAAGATTAATTTTCAGGTTGAAGCTCTCTTAATGAAATACGAATCTAAGAAGAAGGAGGAGATCAAAGTTAGGTCTTTTTGTAATTTTAGGAATTAAGTTGTAATTTTATATTCTTTAGAATCTAAGGAAAGCCCCTACATTAGCATCAATTTACATTATTAGGGCACCACTTGCATAAGTCTATTTTAGTTAAAAATATGATAAAACATATCCTTTGGTGTTAACGGAACATCCTAGAACCCCATAGGATCAACAAAACTCATTTAGACAGTTGGAGGACTTTTTACAGTCCATCTAATGTTAGGTAGTAGATACCTAACGTTAGGTAGTAAGGCTGAGGCCACCTTGAGGCATCCAAGGAATAACAAACTTTGCATTGAATTGAGCATGTAACGTTAGGTAGTTGACCTAACGTTAGACAAAGTTTACCTGATGTTATATAGGCCATTTTGGGTCAAATTGAGCGACTCCAGGAGATAGGGAACTTTGCAGCTAACTGAGTACCTAACGTTAGATATTTCACCTAACGTTAGATCACTTTTACCTAACGTTAGATAAATTACTTTTTGACCAACATAATTAGTCGTTGGCAAATCAAATTAGGAAACAATTGAGCCATTGAATAGGGGTCTCTTGCACATTTAAAATAGTCTAAACACCCCTCTATATATATGAGATGGTTTCCTACTCTTAAGAGGTTAGAGAACACCTTATAACTCACTCTAAATCACATTCAAGTCTACATTAAGCTAAAGCTTACACTTGATGTTCATTGGGGGTGATTTGAGCTCTTGTTCTTAAAGACCACCTTCCTTGGAGCTCAACCACCCCAACTCCTTGCTGTGTCACCTTCATACATTCACTAAGGGAGTTCACTCTAATCTCCTAGATAGCAATTTAATACAATTGAGTGCATATCTTTTTGGGGCTATCCATAGGAGCTAACTTCTATTTTAATTTAGTTTTATTCCTTCATCTACCTGTAATCTGAGGGCCCGAGTTGTGGGTTCCTCTCCTCTTGAGTAAGAGGGGTTTGCTCTTGAGTGGGATATCAAGAGGGTTTGTAAAAAGGTTTGGTACCTCATAAGTACCAATTAGTTTACTGAGTTCGACTCCGGGCAAAATCCTAGATTGGAAGATCTTGGCAGTGGTTTTTACCTGGATTTGGATTTCCACTATACATGATTGTGTTGTAATTGATGTTATATTTGTGGATTGCTTGAGTATGCATTAAATTTGAATTAATTTCAATTATAAATTTATTTACCATTTTTAACACTAATCACCCCCCTCTAGTGTTTTCAAAATGTAATCCCCCATAAAAAGGAAAATATTTTTGATATTTTTGCTTTTATAGTTTTATGGTTTATCAATTTTTCAAATTTTTATGTGTTTTCAAAATTTTCAAAATTTTTAGGTTTTTCAACATTTTTCTTCTTTTGTCTACTACTACACTTAAAGTATTAAGATTCACTTTACACCCTCTGCCAAAATTTTACAATGTCCTCATTGTATTGAAGGGTGAAAAAGACTCTACACTTCACTTAGTATAGGCACGTAATGAGTTATGTGGTGTGTTTGGCGTGCATGTAATGAGTGTCTTTTTTAGGGGAGACCTGTCAATTCAGCACAAATTGTACATGAGTGTTAGGCTCTCATACGTCATTGGTGAAGTTGATGTAATATTTTTTATCATTGATTCTATTAATAAAATCCCCGAATGGCTATCTCCTTAGATAGCATTCCTTATTTTCTAAAAAAAAAAGTATAGGGTGACGGAAGGAGTCGTATAGAGGAGATCAACAGATTATAAGGCAGACGATTTCTACTATGACAAAAGTCAGAGGTGTTAGTTGGACTAAGTGAAGAGTAGGTAAGAATGAAGTGATTTGATAAAGCACAAACTTAGGTGTAAAAGTAGACAAAGACGGGAAAAATAGGAAACAGCTATATATAGATGCTAAGTTTTATGCCTTCAACTAGGTGTAAACCCTAGTGAAAAGTAACTCTTAACAAAATGGATAAGATATAGAATGAGGGAGTCAAGGAAGAATTAGCACAAGTCAGAATAACAAAATAACCACTCGTAATCAGAAGAGTTGGAGATAACCTCGCCTTGATTTGCCTTAAAAGATCTTGCAAACCAAAATCAGATTCATTTGAAAATCTCAAGAAGATAAGAATTGATTTCGTAAAAGATAGAAGTGAGTTAAAAGTAAAAGCATAGGCTCAGCAACAAATCAATTCTGATTTTGAATGATATGAGGATCATTTTGGTACAACAAAGGTGGTTGCTGATGCCTAGGATTTTGATTCGAATCAATGGTCTGACCAACTATGTGTGCTTGGCATTGATACCTAGGATGTGGCAGATTCCTAGGTTTGGAACTAGCTATGATGAAAGAGTACTTGGCTGACGAGACTCAGCCAACAATGTGATTTGATTTGGTAATTCATCTAGTTCAGTTGTACATTTCCTTTGAATGTCAGTTAGAGCCTCGGCATTACGTTGCTGGCTCTTAGTCACAACTCTCAAAATCTACTTAAGCTACGAGTCCCTATTTGGTCCTAAATAGTTATGCGTATTCAACTGGGTGGGCCTCACTTTTTGTTGAGAAGATAATGCAGGCAGGTTTTGATGGGTCTGATTCTGCTAGTTAGGTTTTTGATTGTGATCAACCTAAGAAAAATTTGGGTGGTTTCTCCATCCAGGGTTATAGGTGTTGAAATATGGGTTAGATCTTGAATCATTCTCCCGGATGGTATAAAGATTATAAGGATTTATCGTGTTTTCCACAACAAAAAGTGGGGAAACAACAGAAAAAGATGGGACAAAGGTCCCTCCTTAAGTTGGAACAAAAGTATGGTAGTAACCCAAGGCAGAAGGATTTCTCTTTTCCAGATTATCTACAAATTCCCTCCCCACGGGAATTTGTGAAACAGATTAATGCATGGGATTCATAGCAAGTAGAGGCATAAGATTCTTCATTGATTTGCGAACCTTGTCGAGATGCTTGGCTATGATATCTACTTTATCAAGTTTCTCTGCAATAATCTCTAAATCCCGTGGATTGGATTGATTCGTGATCTCATGGGTGCCCTTCAAATTCATGCTTCCTCTGCTAAACTAGGACATGGAGGCAGAATTGATAGAGTTCTCTGCCAATCCCTCAAAGAGTTCATGAGTGAATTCCTCATCTCGATTCAAAAAGTTTCCCCCACAGGAAGTGTCCATGAGATTCCGCACGCTCTTGTGTAAACCATAGTAGAATATGTGCATGAGTTGCCAACGTGGGATGTCGCGGTGTGGGCATTTCCTAAGTAGATTGTGAAATCATTCCCATGATTCTTGTATAGGTTCTCCTTGGTTTTGAGTAAAAGTTGTGATGGCTCGTCTAAGTGCTTTGGTTCAACCTATAGGGAAGAATTTCTTTAGAAAAGCATATTCGAGTTCAGCCTAAGATGTAATAGGTTGAGCTATCGTGCAATACCGAGAGGTGGCTTTATCCTTTAAACTAAAGGAGAACATCTTCATCAACAGGATTTCTTGATTTTGATTTCGCGAACCTAAAGTCTGAGATAGATTTTTCAAATCTTCGATGTGCTGAAATGGATCCTCGGATGCATGTCCGTGAAATGTGGAATAAGAATAATGATATTCGACTTAAACCCAAGGTCATTTTCCCCTACAGGAATCCTAACATTCGTCTCCACCTGGGCATTAGAGGGATTATAGTAATCTCTAACCAAGGGCCTTGGTGGAGGACATGGACCGAAACCAGGACCCACCTTAGGTCGACGAGCTTGAAGATTGATCTGAAGGTTCTGCTCAAGCATTGAATGTTTTGGTTCAGGAGCACCTCATGGATATCAAAAGGTGGCATCTCCTCCTGATCAGAAGAAGTGGGAATCTCAGGATTCTATGGTTGATCCATGGGATCAAACGTCAAAAAAGTAAAAGTAGTAGACGGGAGTGCTACATAGGAGCAGGGGGTCTAGGTAGATCTATCAACGGAGGGACGAGGGGTGGTCTTAGCGATCGCCTCCTATACATAAACCAAAAAAATGTGGAAAGGCACACTCACACCACTGTGAGAAACAATGGCAAGCAAAAGTCGAATACAACGAACAAAAATGGGTTTTCTTCTTTTCAGAGGAAAAGAAGACCTAGAATACGCGGGAAAATATGGGAAGACTTAAATAGATAGTATATCAATATAAATGTGCGTCCTATGTGTGTACGTAGTGCATATCTTGTAAGCTCTAAAGTCCAAGGTCTAGGATCAAGACTGCTAACTACTGGCTCCTTGGAGCTCTAGTAGTGAGACAGACTTGTTGATATTCGACCAAGGCCATAAGAGGTGGAAAGAGGAGAGGTAGAACAACAGACTCATGTGACTCTAGTGTGATTGTGCTGTGTGCGCAATAGCATACAATAGATAACAATGAAAAACCCACACACAAGTTCACAAATAGAATATGACATGAGTTCTATAATATTCCTCTTTATATCAAATGTCTTTTAAATGAAAAGAAGATATAAAATGTGTTCACTTTTTATATTTTCAAACAAAATGTGGTCTTGCTTTAGGTCGAAGATAGGGATCTACATGGGAATGTGTACTCTATCGCCATAAAATAATTTCTCGAATTAGATACTAGAAAGTAAAATGCACTCCTAAGAGTGTATGCCTAATGGATACAGTTGCTAGTTAGATAGAATGGTTCTTTGTATCTTTTTTAGTATCTAACTAATGCAACAAGCAAATTGTCTAAAGACTAGGGAAAGAAGTATCTCAAAATGCTATATACAAGAGAATAGCAGAATATACTGAGAGAAAAACTCGTCTTCTTCCCGTGAAGGTACCTTTTAGATAGATACCTGGAAGAAGACAAAGAAAACACAATAAGTTAAAAAGTATTACAAAAATAAGAATAATTTAGATGATAACAGTGAATATAAATTATGCGACTTGCCTCCCCGGCAACAGTGTCAAAAAAAATGATGTGAAAACTCTCAACACTAATAATTAAGGTTATTAACTTAATCAATGATGCTAAAAATGATGCTTAAGCTACCTTGCTTAATTAATTTTTCGTTGTTAATTATAGTATAGGAAGCAAAGTAACTTAACATTTAGAAAATTATTTTTATCTGGTTGAGTCCAGGTTGATTACAGGGAGAGTTAATTAGCTTAATTAATCACCATTTATTTTAAATTAATCTTAATTCCTAATTTCTTAAGTTACACTACTTACATTATGATAATACTACTATTACTTGACTAATATAGATTATATTACTCTATAATATAGATTACTATGCTAATTTTTACTTAATTAAACTAACTACCTAATGAGAGACTTAATTACTGATAAACACCAATTTTGCATGCATGTTACGCTTATTTTGGGGCTTATCCCTAGTACATTATTACATAAATCATCTTGCATCATTGCATTTAGAAATAATATGCCAAGCTAGCCCATGTTTAAATTTTGATATAAATTGGTACCTTGATCATCTTTTGTTAGCTTGTGCAGTAACCCGTAGGCACCCATTCCCAAAGGAGCACCTTGAGGAGCTACATAAATGAAGTCATGTTACATGTGGAAAATGAATTAAATGAGCTTGGGATAAAAATTATTCCAAGCAATTCATTTGTTGGAATTAAAGCCAAGAGGTGTATAGGAAAGTCAAGAAATTAAAGAGGGATGCCCCTTTTCAAGGGAGGCTATTGCCTTCCCAAGTAAGCCACCCCTTGGAAGCTTCCTTGGGAAGCTAAAAGCCACCTATATAGCCAGTCTCTACTTTTTAAGAAAGTTGGCTCCAAAAATGGCTCCCTTTGGAATTTGAAAATGTGGCTTTTAGGCTCCCTTGATTACTCTCTTTATAAAGGTACCTAAGGCACCATGAGGACATATCATTTTTTGAGGGGGAGAATTGAGAGAAGCCACCACCACATCCACCAGCATTCATGCCACCTTAAAGAGTAAGGAGAGAAGGTTCAAGGGGGTCAACCACCACCACCCCTTGGAGCCCTTCTACCTTGTCTTCCTCACGCCAAGTTAGAGAAGGAATCACCGTCGACTTCAGCAACACCACCTCCACGCCATCCTATCTCTCTCTTTTCCTTCCTTTTGTTCTTCTCTTAGTTGGTAACTTATACGTGTAGTTTGCCTTGACCTTGAATTGTTGTAAGAACTCATTTCGTAGTATCAATCTTATTATTGTGTTTGCTTCCTTTGCTTTCATTTTTAGTTGTTTGATCACCTTTGATTCCTTAGTCACACCAGTGACTAAGGGAGCTCAAGGGCATGCCATATTTGTCTTTAGTTGAGTGTGTATGCAAGTAAGTAGGTGCTTCACATTATCTTTACTTGCTTTACATTCTTATATCAAAAACAACAAAAAAATTACATAACCAAAAAATACAAAAAAATACATAAAATAGCAAGGCTAAAGTTGAGCTTGGTGGAACTTTTTTGACTTCTTGGATGACTCTAGATACTCCACTATCTAGGTATATAAATTTTAAAAGCAAATGGTTCAATTGCATTGCGATGACTTATCTTCATCTTTTGTGAAATCACGTTCGAATCGTTTCACTTTTTGGTGTTGTTGCTGGGGAGGAATGGCTCTATTCATTACTCTTCTTTCTTAGCATTGTCACTCATAAACTTGTTTCTCCTAGTTGGTACTGAAGGAGCAAAGGAAGTGCAAGTGAAGACCGTCATCAACCCAAAGATTTGATACCTTATCTTCCCGCAGTGTAAAGGTAACCTCTCATCCATGGACTAAGGAAAACATTAAAAAAAAAACTTCTGAGTGGTGGTGCTTAAAAAGTACCTCTCCTGTGTCTATTGAAGCAAACACCACCACTAGGTTCACAACCTGTCAATTTCGCAACTCTATTTTTTGGACTCGAGTTGAGGACATGATTATAGGAACCTCAAAACCTCTAAAAATTCTGAAAAACATCTCAGAGGTGCCCCTTTCAATGGGTGAACTCCATCTAAAATTTCATAGCCAAACTCCTTGTGATTTGGCCGCGAGAAATTCGCTATTGGAAATGTGCAAGGTTGTCCTAATCTATGAAGACCAATAGGTTGTTTCTATTGTTACGAACTCCACGCAACTTGGATTTGTGTGAGCTTTATATTTTTACAAAGCTCTTGAAGTTCTCTACACTTCTTCAGAATATCACTTTTGCATTTGAAAAGAATAAGTACCTATTCTGACTCAATTTCTAAACTCACGCACTATTCTTGAGGTTCTAGACAGACTGACCCCTCTTGAATAAATGTGGATTTGGGTGGTCTATCATTCTCGAAAAATTATGAAATTAGTTTTTTTGGAAAGCTAATTCGATTTTAGTTTGTTTGGGTTCATTGCTTTATCTGTTTGGACCTGAGGACATACACTTACAGTAAAATCAACTCATAACTGGAAGTTGCTTGCTAGGTTCCACATTTGGCCTTAAAGGGAATTGAAATCAACTTATTGTGTGCCAAACTTGTTGCCTTGATTGCAAATCATAAGTGCAATCCTAAAACCCATTAAGAAAGGACCAAACCTAAACGATGATCATTTAAATCTTTCTTGTTCAACCGCCTATCTTGGCATTGGGTAGATTGTGCCCAATTTTTGCACACACATTGTAAAATCGTTCGTAAGGACAATCGACCCCCTTGATGCCTATCATCTCACGTGCATGCATTATCCTAAGCCTAATTATAAAATTGGTAGCAACGTGGCTCTGAAAACATGACCAAGTTTAGGCATGGGTGAGTGGATTGAGTAGGTTTAGAAGAAATCATCTTCTCTTTGGTAGCTTGGCGTCAAGCTGAATGGACAGTGCCAAACGGCCGGAGTGGGTTTACACAGGCACATGAAAGGGACGAGATTGGGCGTTCTTCCCTCACTTATGACAGCCTAGCTTGAGCCACTAGAGAGCCGGTGATCACTTCTACACTTACTTTATCCATTCAATCTAGGTCTTAGCACTAGGGTGACATTGTAGGGTAGAGTGTTTGTTTACTTACCTATCACACCTTCTCTCTCCTCATTCTCTTCACATCCCTAGACTCTTCTTCTGTTGTATACATGGTCTCCAGTCACAACACTCCACGTTGTGGTCCAGAATCAGTTCTGCCACTCGATGGTAGATTGATTTCACTAATTGTGACCCACCGTATCCGGACTTCTCCTTTGATCTAGTATGTCATGATCCCAAGCCTAACCCTAGCCAATACCTTGAGAAAATGGCAAACTCTTCCCAACAACATTAGATGGAGAACCACCTAGAGGACCATATTGGCCCAAACCCTTTCCAAAATTCTTCTAGACCCCCCTCAACTGACACCTACGGGAACCAAAACCTGTAGAGTCCTGATGCATCACAACCAACCCCTGATTTCAACCTTGATGCCCATAGACAATATTCCATGTACAACCAAGCCGGGACTGTAAATGGAAGCTTCCAGATCTATCAACAACCTAACTTAGGTCAACATCCCAATAGGCTTGACCAGGGGAACCAACATTAAGGACCACCTCCCAACGAGTGAGGCCAACAAGACTTTGCCCAAGCCTAGGCCCATTTTTCCAGTAGATGCACCAGATGGTCCAAATGCAGAACCAACTTTTCCAACAAGTACAAGGGCAATACAACCAACCGCCTCCTCCTCCACCTTCTTTTGTCCTTGAGGAGGATGAACCACAGAGGACCTTGAGGGATTTCTATGATCCCTCTAACTACCAAGACTGACCTGGGGTACATATTCCAATTATTGGCTTTGAAGTTAATTTAACCCCAAATCTTGAGCCTTCTACCACAATTTTACGGGCAAACCCAAGATGACCCCTTCCAACACTTGGAAGAGCTGACCTTAGTAGCCTAGACTACCCGAGTGTGGGATGTGCTCATTGAACTTTGCCTCATAAAAATTTTCTCACACTCGCTGAAAGATCGAGCCACCCATTGGTTTCGCACGATTGGCTGACCCATCAACACTTGGACTCAACTGAAGAGTGCCTTCCTCAAGAAATTCTTTCCCATTGTCTGAACTAATGCCTTGAGGAGGGCTATCGCTACCTTTAGACAAAAACCTAGGAAGCCCATGCATGAAGCATGGGAGAGGTTCCAAGAGCTCCTTAGGAAATGCACACACCATGAAGTATTGAAGTGGCAATTAGTACAAACATTTTATCATGGATTAAATGGCCAACTACATAACTATGTTGACGCATCATGTGGGGGCAATTTCCTAAACCGCGACCCTGAAGTGCCTATGACCCGTTTGAAGAATGAGCAAAAACTCACTCAATCACGCATCCATGGGCACCTTCGGCTAATCCTCAAACCTGTGGGCTGGTGTTCATGAGTTATCTACCTCTTCTTTGGATAGTCATCAGGCCAGTATGACATGAAGCTCATTTGTAAAAAAATGGACCAAGTGGACCTTGTGAATAAGAAGCTCAATGAGCTTCGTACCAAACAAAATACTCCCTATCAGGTTTAGCTGACTCAAAACTCCCTCCCTAGCTACCGTGTTTTGGAGAGACCTCATTCTGCTCTTCTCACTCACTCAGGATGGGAATAGGTCCACCAACTTGATCAGACACCCGCTGAACATCTCACTGGCTATCACACCCCTCTTGGACCTACTTAAGTGGACTTTGATTCTCAAAACTCTTACCAGCCCACTGAAGACTTTTGTTTTGCCAATACCTACAATCCTGGCTATAGGAATCTCCTAGAGTTTTCTTGGAGGAATCAAGACCAACATCAAATGCCCCAGCACCAAAAACCACACCAGGGGAATTATCATGGGACTTTTGGAAAACAAGGACCGTCCTACTCTCAGTCAAATCCCCAGAATGATTTAATGGAAAAAATGGTTGAGACCTAAAACCTTATGCTCCAAGCCATGCAACAAGGGATGAACCAGTTGTCCCAAGCTATACAAGGTCTACGGGTTCAAGGTGGACCAGTAGCTGATCAAAGACAACTAGGAGCTCTTCCACCTCAACTTGTACCCAATTCGAGAAATCAGAGACCTCCTCCATAAACTGCACCTCAATACCCACCTAGCTTCCTTGTTAATCAAGGACAAAACCCCCAGCCCAATGGAAATAATGCTACAACCCACGCTATGACTTTGAGAAGTGACCGAACTACCCAGGACCCAGGACCCTCAACCTCCTAAACCAACAATGAACTTGAACTTGAGATCCTGGAGGATGACCAGGTTGGAGCTAAATCTGATTTGACTAACAAAAGCAAGAACCCAATTCCTTACCCTGAGGCCCTTAAATTGACTAAGAAGCCCAAGAAGAAAGTTGAACCTTCATCTGAGGAATTATTGGAACTCTTTAGGCAAGTCCACATTAACATCGCTCTCCTTAACATCATGTGAAACATTCCCGCATATGCAAAGTTCCTCAAAGAGCTTTGCACTCCTAAGTGTCAAGAAAGGAGTCCCAAGAGGGTGGTCCTCTCAGAGCAAGTGATCTCGATCATTTTGAGCAAGCTGTCCCTGAAGAGAAAGGACCCGGGAGCACCTTTGATCTCGTGTGTCATTGGTGACACATATTTTGATCGTGCCCTCCTCGACCTAGAAGCCTCTATCAACCTGATTCCCTCAGTGCTATATGAAGAATTTGCATTTGGTGACCTGAAGCCGGTTGATGTGACCCTGGAACTAGCAAACTGATCTGTGGTTAAACCAAGAGGGATGGTAGAGGATGTGACAGTTAAAATCAGAGACTTTTATTTCCTAGTAGATTTCTGGTTTTGAACATGGAAGTCCCGAATGCCCTCAAAGATGCACCTATCATATTGGGAAGACCCTGCTTGGCCACTGCAAAGGAAAGCATATACTGCGTATCGGGAACAATGGAGATTGCCTGCGGTGATCTGAAAACAAGCCTGAACATCTTTCAAGCTGTGAGATGACCCCAAGACTGCAATTTACTTGAAGATGACGAAGAATTTTTTCAAGATGCCTGCATGATTTCCACTATTTTTGGGATAGAGACTGTGAAAGAATTCGGGACCAAGACTGAAATCCCCTCGACTGTTGACCACACTTCACCTATTCTCATTCCTAAGGCGGATCTATCCCCAGAAAGACCTATCCTTGCTGATCCCATAACGACTCAAGCCCGCACCTAGAGCTGAAACCCTTGCCAAGACTCTGAAATACACTTTCCTTGGGCCAGACCAAACCTATCCTGTGATCATTAATGCCCATTTGACTAGTAACCAGGAGAGCAAGTTGATTTCTGTGTTGAAAAAAAATAAAGAAGCAATTGGTTGGACCCTTGGAGATCTTGAAGGGATTGACTCGTCATTCTGTACTTACCAGATATTCATCGATGATGAGCTACAACCTTCTCATGAATTTCAAAGGAGACTAAACCCGACTATGAAGGAGGTCGTAAAGAAGGAAATAATTAAGTGGCTCGATGCCGATATTATCTACCCAATCTCGGATAGCCCTTGGGTCAGCCCCGTGCAAGTTGTACCAAGAAAGTCAGGCTAACCATTGTCACCTTAGAGACAAGGGACAAAATGCCAACTTGCACAGCCTCTTCATGGTGGATTTGCATAGACTATAGGAAGCTGAATACTGCCACGAAGAAAGACCACTTCCTACTCCCTTTTATTGACCAAATTCTTGAGTGGTTAGCCGGACAGCAGTATTTTTGCTTCTTGGATGGATATTTCAACTATAATCAAGTGTCCATACACCCTGAGGACCAAGAAAATACTACATTTACATTTCCCTTCAGAACATTTGCATTCCTAAGAATGCCTTTCAGTTTATGCAATTCACCTGCAACTTTTCAAAGGTGCATGCTCGCCATATTCTCGGGCATGGTCGGTGACTTTCTTGAGATTTTCGTGGATGATTTTTCTGTCTTTGGAGAATCCTTTGATTCTTGTCTACCACACCTCGATAAGATTGTCCAAAGATGTAAGGTAGTCAATTTGGTCCTCAGCTGGGAGAAGTCGCATTTCATGGTCCAAGAGGGCATCATCTTGGGCCATATCATTTCTGAAAGAGAAATCAAGGTAGATCATGCTAAAGTGGATGCTATTTTGAAACTCCCACCGCCCAAATGTGTTAAATAGATTAGATCATTTTTGGGGCATAGAGGGTTCTACCATCGATTTATCAAGGACTTCTCCCAGATTTTGAAACCCCTAACTAATCTCGGAAAAGACCAACCCTTTGAGTTTGATGAGGCCTGCATGAATTCCTTCAATACTCTAAAAAAGGCTATCTCTCAAGCTCCGATTCTCCAAGCCCCCAACTGGAATGAGCCCTTTGAGCTCATGATTAATGCATCCGATTATGTAGTTTGGCCAGTTCTCGGGCAGTGAATTGACTGAAAACCTCATGTGATATACTATGCCAGCAAAACTATGGATTAGGCTCAAAGAAATTATACTGTCACTGAAAAGGAACTACTGGCAATCATTTTTGCTCTCGAAAAATTCTGACCTTACCTTTTGGGGTTTCATGTCACAATCTATACAGACCACTTGGCCCTCAAATACTTGTTGGACAAAAAAGATGCGAAACCCTACCTCATTAGATGGATTTTATTGTTGCAAGAATTTGATTTGGAGATAAAAGATAAGGTTAGTACCCAAAATGTAGTGGCCGACCACCTTTCTCGCATCTCATCCGGTGATTCAACCTTGCCCTACTACTCTTTTCGAAACAAGATGCTTATAACCATTTCCCACAGTTCCCTCCTATGGTTTGCTAATCGTGTTAACTACCGATCTTCTGCAAAATTACCTGAGAATTGGCCTAAGGCCAATCATGACAATTTTCTTGTAGAAGCTAAGCACTAGATCTATGGAAAATTTGTCAAGCGTGATGTTTGGGGGATAGACTTCATGAGACCGTTTCCATTGTCGAATGGGTATTGTTTTGTCCTCTTGGCCATAGATTCCATGTCTAAATGGGTAGAGGCAATTCCCACTTAGACCAATGATCACAAAGTGGTGGTAAAATTTGTCAAGCAAAACATATTTTCCAGGTTTGGGGTCCCAAAAGCAATCATCAATGATGGGGGCACTCACTTCACTAACACCCAATTCTGGAAACTCTTGGCTAAGTATGGGGTCAACCACAAGATCTCCACCCCATACCATCTGCAAATTAATGTCCAGGCAGAGGTTTCCAACCAAGAGGTCAACAATATCCTACAAAAGACTGTTAGGCCCGACATAATGTACTGGTCCAGTAAATTGGACGATGCTTTATGGGACTATCGGACCGCCTTTGAAACCCCCATTTAGCATGTCTCCATTCAAGTTGATCCATGGAAAATCATGCCACCTCCTCGTTGAATTAGAACATAGGGCCTATTGGGCAATCAAATAACTGAATTGAAACTTGGATAAAGCTGGCCATCGGAGAAAGCTCCAACTTACGGAGTTGGAAGAGTTACGGAACAAGGCATATGAAGGCTCTCATATGTATAAGGGTCGAGAAAAGGCTTATCATGATAAGCATATTGCAAGGAAGTCCTTCAAGCCCCATCGGAGAGTCTGGTTCTTCAATGCTTGTCTGTGCCTCTTCTTGGTAAACTTCATTCCAAATGGACGGGCCTTTTCACTTAACATAGGTATTTCCTTCTGGAGCCATTAAAATTCAAGACCCCAGGATAGGAGTGATTTCTAAGGTTAATGGTCAATGGCTCAAACATTGCTTCGACAACACTCCTGTGCCCACACATGAGGAGGTAACTCTTATTGGCCCATCTTCTTCCTCCTCTTAGTGCTTCTTTGCCCGGCTGAAGGCGTAAAACATAGCACTTGTTGGGAGGCAACCCAACAAAAATATTGATAGATTTGTTCTAGCATGTTACCTTTCAGGATTGCAGCTCTCTCGCCATCCTTTCAACGACCATTTTTGCTTAGGTGATTTCTTTCCATCGCATGCATTAAGGACATTGCATACCTTTAGCATGGGGGGAAGGACTTCACAATTTTGTCACTGCAACCTTACCCTTTCAACTTTTTTTTCCAAAATATGGGAGGGGGGGATAATAATGACGAGTTGGGATGATTTTGGAGAAAATGAGGAATTTGACACAATGTTTTAGAGAAATAGGAGTTGGGATGATTTCAGAGAAAATAATGAATTTGACATAATATTTTCGAGAAATAGGAGGAGCGACAAATTTGCAAGATGGACCCATCAGGGAAAAAGCCTTAATTAATTGCCATGGTACCAACTTAAAATGAAAATTTGAGGATCTTTCAAGGAAACCGATTGGAACTAGGATTAGGGGGATATTATAGTTAGTATTGGGATGGAATTTGAATTTGAATCTTGAATCTTGTTTTCCCTAAGGTATTTGGTGTCACATATACACACATGAGTCTCTATGTATTATGACACATGAGTCCCATAATATCATTTGTAAAAAAAAAAATGAAAACGTCCAAAATCCAGCAATTGAAGGTTAGAAGAAGTCTGGTCCTGGTTAGTTGAGTACCCGATGTTGAGGGCCCAAAAAAGCCCAATGATGTGTAGTAACATATCACTTCCTTTGATTGCCTACCTTAATACATACAACATATAAAGCTGGGGGGCTTAAGGGCATGTGTTGGTCTAAGTGCCACAAGCAGTGTTATCACAAAATGTCGAAAATCAAGGGCTTGTGGTCAATGGCTTCCATGGGTAGTATTGTCTCAGAGTATCAATTGCCAGGGGCTCATGGGGGAAAGTGATGGGTACGAGGATTCTAATCGTTCACAATTGGATTGATTTGAGGCCAAAATTGACAAAAAAAGAGTACACCAATAAACCTTTCATTAGCATTCACCCTGAAGCAAGCGTAGTAGAACTTATTTTGCACGCACTCATTGACACCAAACTCTAAGGGGGAAACAAGATCAGGAATTGGATCAAGGTCAAGGAACATTGTGATTGCCTCTTGAAATTGGAACTATAAGGAATCTGAGAGAGAGGCATGCCTGTCTTAGGAAGGCACCCAAGCACTGTAGCTTTAGGTTGCAAATTTAAAAGCTCTAACTCACTCTTAAAAAACAACTGTGTCCCTGATTCTCACTGACTTCATCCCAAAACTTGTGAAACCCTTTCCAATCAAAAGATGTCTAGGATTTTTGTTTTGCTAGGGACTAGCAAAAGCTTACAATGGGGGTTTGATAAACACCAATTTTGCATGCATGTTAGGCTTATTTTAGGGCTTATCCCTCGTACATTATTGCATAAATCATCTTGCATCATTGCATTTTAGAAATAATATGCCAAGCTAGACCATGTTTAATTTTGATATAATTTGGTACCTTTAGCTTGTGCAGCAACCTACAGGCACCCATTCCCGAAGGAGCACCTTGAGGAGCTATATAAATGAAGTCATGTTACATGTGGAAGTTGAATTAAACAAGCTTGGGATAAAAATTATTCCAAGCAATTCATTTGTTGGAATTAAAGCCAAGAGGTACATAGGAAAGTCAAGAAATTAAAGAGGGATGCATCTTTTCAAGGGAGCCTATTGCCTTCTGATGAGACCATAATTGTGGGCTAAGTAAATGCTTAAATGCCTAATTACTAAATTAATGTTTGCATATACATACATAGCATACTTTAATATATAAATAGATTAGTTTATAAATAAGGGCTTGCATGCATATTTATACATTCTATTATAGTGACATGCATTTCATGCATTATTTTAGATAAATTGTATAAATAACCTAATTTGTTCCTTTGTTCTCTTCCTTCGTGCAGAATGCGCAGCACCTTCTTGACTCAACGCAATGTGTGCGTGCCTCGCCGTGCTCCCACTAGCGGCCAACAGCACACTCGTGCCAACCCAAGGTGATTGTGTGTCTCGCAACCTCGCAACAACAACCTCTCCAAACCACCCCATCGCCAAGACTGTTGGAGAGGATCTCGATGGAAGAAACAAATTGAGAAGCGTTTAAAAGAAGAGGCACAACATCCTTTGGGGGATCTCATCTTCTCCCCTTGGTGGGGACATCTACTCCATCCTCTCCACTGTGAAGGAGGCGCGCACCCTGTGGTCGGAGAGTACACCATGGACGGGATTTGCACTGTGGCTGTTGCGTACTCCGTTCCTCTCCATCCTCCGCACAACCATCGCCCTCCGTTGATCGCCACAACATTCTCTTCGACGGCTAGGTGGTGACAGCACCGAGCCCGCATGCCCTCTATACCAAGTCCACCATCATCACACCCATCCGCTTCTTTTTCCTTCATCTTCTTCCCCACAACATCACCTGCAACCCACAAAAGAACCCAAACTCCTCCCACCTCATCTCCTCACAACCACCACCATCGACCACTATCTTCGACGCGGACACCACCGGTGCTCCCCCTCAAGCTCTGCATCACCCACGTGCACCATCGTGCCACCATCCTTGTGCAAGCGCAATGCCACCACAACCACCATCACCACCACCAACCCATCGACTACCCTCCTTGCACAACCGAAGGAACCCAAAGTTGCAGCTACCTCCTCGCTTCATATGGCCCCTACACGTGACCAAACTCACCGTCAACCTTGTCATCCTCCTCGTCTAACACCCATGACCTCCATACTCCCACTAGCACCCCTCCACGATGCACGCAAGCTCCTCCTGCCGTCACTGCAGTCGGCCAACTCCGGTTGCCTCTCGACTACCCGACACCGTCATCGTGAAGCCTGCACCTCGGTTGCCCTCCACTGATCACCGTAGGACCACCTGCGCCTCACACCGTCCGTGAGGAAGAAAGAGGAGAAATCCTTTGCTTTCTCTCATATTTTTATTTACGTCTTATGCCATTGCGAGATTTACTGTTCATTTATTTAATGACTTAATTTATTGAGAGTAATTGCATAGACATACTCTACTTTAGTTAAATTACTCTCATTAAGAATAAAGTGCATGAGATAGTATTATAGAGAACAAAGTTTATTCGCTTAGAGATTGATATATATATTGATTGTTATATTCCAAGATCATTATTCACTTGTTAACAGAATATTATTGTATGGTGATTTTGCATATAAACACCTACATTCCTGATCAATTGTTTACAATGAAAGTTTATGTGTGAAAAGGAGTTGCTTTAATTAATATGCACACCCGTTGAGTTTCCCGAATAAGCAAGGCACCATTCACTAGTTTAATAGGCTTATTCTTCCCTGTGGAGACAACCTAACTATTTTGTGGTTAGATTTTGAGTTATTAAATGTTTTGAAAAGCGATTTTCAACCACGCGACATACTACAACGAAGCAATATTTTATGTTAAAATTTTTATCGAAAATGAGAATTGCTCTTTCAAATGACGCTGTTGCCAGGGAGGAAACATGCCTATTAATTTTTTTAGGAAATTTATATTATTTTTATTCTATTTTGGAAGCTTTTCTGAATTACTGACAATGGTTCTCTTTGTGTGCACAAAACGAACAATGAACGCAATGGGAGCACATGACGGAGATGATATTTTTGGTGGACCTTGATGCCACTTGGAGGCCAGCACCAGGTGCCTGTGGGCCTTGATCCCACATGCGTGGAGGAAGGATAGGCGACCAGAGACATATTTATCTTTCTTTTAGACTGAGATTAGGCTAGATATACATTAGACATTTAATTTCTATTTTGTGGACCCATCTTGGGTATTTTTGGGAACATGTTCACAGTGCTTTTATTGCTTATCGCTCTTGTATGTGGGAGCATATTTTTGGGAGCATGTTCACATTTTATTTAGATTATAGGTTTATTGGAATTCTTTGAACTGCACGTTAGTCAGTTAAATTAAATTAGGTTTGTTTGCTTATTATCATAAAAAAAAAATCAAATTGCCTGCTAGAAGTTACATATCTATAGGGCGACCATCTAGGATTGTTTGAGAAGCATCTAGTTTTTCTTTCTGTGTCGCATACATCCCTGCATTGAAGAAAGATAGAGTAAGGTACGTCTTTTCTTGAGCATCAATTATCTACACACGCATTGCATTTGGACATAATTAAAGAAGACCACTTAAGTTGATTTGAAAAGATTAATCAAGTGGTCACATTTCTTCTGGAAAGAGAGTAAAATATACAGAAAGTGTTTGAATAACTTAACTGCGATTTTCGAAAGAAAAATCACTTCTCGTGGTGTGATGCACACTTCCTGCTTTGAGAATGCACTACAAGCACTACACTAAGACTTGAACCCTTAAGGCTATAGGAATTAATCTCTTTATCAGTGCAAACCCTCCTATCTCCCTTTGTGACGGCGATATTAACGTTTGCCCGAGTGATTTGATACTCTAAGGAGGGGGACACCCTATAAAGGAATTCAAGAGTAGTTAAGAGGCACCGCTAACGCATCGCCTCAAAGGAAGGGTTCGCCCTACTTACATCCCTTGGTTCCATCCTTGGAGTACCTTTTTACTTGAGCATATGAGAATATCATTGTAGCAAAGTGTACATCTTTAGGGCACTCGAAGGTTTATTTAGGGTGCGTAATTGATTGACAACTTGATTGGTCACCCAAAAGAATTAAAAGTAACCTCAACCTCCTTAACAGCCTTTGACCAGGAATCTCAAGTGGCTCACATCTCTTATACCACTTACGTGGGAACAGAGAAATACTGCCTTGACTCCATTTGGCTAAGCTAGAAAGGTTGGAAGAGGGTTTAAAGTGCTTTGATTCAACAAAAGACCTCTTGCCTTATGTTTGCTTGGTGTGTGCGTGATAAAGCTCTCTAGGAAGTTTCTATTTTTAATCTAAGTCTTAAGAGAGTTAAACCATTTGATTGAAAGAAATGGACTATCCTTACTCCTATCATTTCAACCAAAATCCCATGCCCTGAGCGTATCCATCGTTTGATGGGTACAATGACAATTCATGGGATCAATCCTATTCCTATCCTAGGAGTACTGGCCAGATAACTCTCACTTTTGAGCAGAGCCCAGGAGTGGAATTTTCCAGTTTGCAAACACCCAACCCTCCCACCCTTCATGATTTTCCTTATCAAGGTTGGATCGATACCCCTAGGCAACCAGAGCCTGAGATTGACTATCCTCCTCAATATGATAACGTAGGCTCTCCTCTTTTATGATAGGAATGCAAAACCAACTAAAAAAAATGGAGTCTATGGGAGAGATGTTGAGGAATAGTCAATGATTGAATGAGGAAATTAGTCAACTTAACTACCTTCCTATTATTGATTTTGATCCCTACCCGTACAACATTGATCATCAAAATAATTTTGAGCAAACCAATGGCAACAGGGATTCCATTTTGAGTAGTAGCTATCACTTAGAAAATCCCCATGAGACATGGCCTCTAGAGGAGAATGATCCAAGTGATTATCCTCCTGAGCTATATTAGAGTCAAACGGAAGAGAAGATGGTACCATCTGAGGACCTTGACTCGGTTGACGGTATTTTTCTTACCTCTGATGACCCAAGTCAAGGTCGTGCTAGTTATTTCACTTCCCCGATTGATCATGTCGTGGAAACCCATTCTACCCTTAGTAAGCCTAATCTTGATCGTCCACTTAGGGAGCCAACACCTCCCATGCAACATCCTGAGGATTTACATATACCTAATGTAGGTGACCCTAAGGGAATGGAGGATGAATTGGATCAATTTTGGTCTTAGGGATACAAATAGTACATTCTAGAGGAGGATGATGACCCAATGGAGGAACCCGTGCTTAGAGTTTAGAGTGAATCTTAGGAGGATTATGTGTTATTCGAGGACTTACCCCTTGAGGATATAAATGATCTGGTGCAATCCAGACTCCTCCCTTCTTTTGATTTTGAAAGTCATCCTCCCCAAAGTTGGGAAGATAGGGAGTTGATGTTGGAGGAAGATGAACACAAGATTGAGAAGCCTAAGAGAGACTCTCAGGGACAATATGTATCAATTGAGGTTTGATGCCCCGAGGAGAACAAAGAATTGAGCGATATAGGCTTACTCCATAACATTAAAATTGATCCTCCTTCAGAAATAACTATGGATACTCCTCCCTTTACTAGTGAATCACATATACACCCTGACAAAATCTTAAATGAATCAAAAGAATTCGGGGATGAAATTAGTGATAATGATTCTGTTGTTTCGACCCTGCCATCAAAGGAATTGGATTTGGAGTCCACCATTGATTCACTGGAAGGTGAAAATATGACCCGATTCTTGAGGAAATCATTAATGATAGGCAGGGTGGCATAAATTTTTCTACAACTATTAGAGAGAATAATACAGAATCTGCATTGTTGGACTTGACACAAACTAAGCCCTCCCTGGACTTAACCATTACCGCCCAACACCACAAGCAACCCTTACACTCCTTAACCGATCTGTGGCTCAGGTCTCTACTCACTTATATTCTTTCTGGGGAACATATCAGGCCAGTACATCGTCGGGTAGAATGGCGAGTGTGGATTGATACTTGCACTTTTAGTCTCACCATTCAAGGGTTTGAAATTATTATGTTTATATCTTTTACAACCCTTCCTACTCTGGGGGACCCTTGTTATCCTCCACTTATTCCGTTTTAAGATGTCCCTTCTTCTGTTGCTCTTTTTCCTAGACCTTTCCAGGTACCTTGTGAGATTGTTTGCTATCATGTCTTCTGAAGAGCATTTGGAACCATGCTATCTGTTTTCTAGGCCTGCACTGTTACTCATATTTTTAGGGCCTAGCTCTTTCTGTTTGGAACCAGACTTACAAGTTCCCTATAAGTCTGGCTGCCGACAGAAAATGCAGCGCTTGTTGGGAGGTAACCCAACGTCCTGAATAATGCCTTCATTAGGTGATTTCCTTCCTTTCTCCCCCTATTTTAATTTTACAATGAGGACATTGTAGGATTTAGGCATGGGCGGGTGCATTTTGCATTTTTAGGCAGTATTCATGTATTTAGGCTAGGTGCATTAGCAAAAAAAAAAAAAAAATCTTGATCTGAATTGGTTAGCCCTAGCAAAACTTCTTTATCAAGGAGGTGTCATTAAAGATTTTCTTCTTTAATTATTTCAGAGTTTAGAATCCAATACATTCACTTGCATGTAGACTAGGTAATGGATCTTTGTAGAAAACCAATAAGCATTTTTAGTCTGCTAAATCCTTGGGCAGTTTGAAGGGAGTCAAGAAAACAACCTTCTATTAAATCCACCTATTATTTGTGAGGAGAAAGTAGAGAGACTACTGGTGCGCTAAGTCTACTGCAAGGACTCTTAAGTTCTGGATAATTAGATGACGATACATCAGAGTTAGGCATAGTTTTCACTCTCTGTTCCTATGTGCAAACATTATGTGAATTCCTGAGAATCACCAAATAAGGCAGATACACAGAGATTGAGTCCTTATAAAACTATGACT
Source organism: Thalassia testudinum (assembly GCA_037157565.1). Taxonomy (NCBI): domain Eukaryota; kingdom Viridiplantae; phylum Streptophyta; class Magnoliopsida; order Alismatales; family Hydrocharitaceae; genus Thalassia; species Thalassia testudinum. Next base: position 40,439,007 of record JAZHRO010000015.1, on the reverse strand, counting down.
ATGGTGGATGGCTACGACCGTCCTTCATAGAATCCTCGGTTGAAGGAGGGTAGTGGTGTCAAAGGTTAGAAATACGCTTGTCCTATCCATCCTTTCTTGGTGCCGAGAGTAGGCACTCCCACCAAATAAGCCATACAATATCCTCTTGACCATCATCATCCTTAATAATGCCTCATGAATAAAAGTATGCGTCATGTTGTGTTGAGTTATGAAAAAGAGAAAGAAAAAGAAAAAAAGAAAAAAGAAAGGAAAGGAAAAGAGAGAAAAAGAAGAAAAGAAATATATATAAAAAAAGAGAAAAAGAAAGAAAGAAAGAAAAATATATATAAAAGGAAAAAAAATGTGTTCGAGTTATAACTGTCTTAGGTGTCAATTCTATCAGGTGTCCATATCATTGAGGTAATAAAAACACCCATTGTGATCCACCAAATATGACCCATACCTATTTTTCAGTATTTCTGATGGTCTGAATATCGGTTGAGGACTTCTAACTTAGTTGTAGGGTTATTAGAACTTTACTTGAAGTGTGAAAGCCATCTGAGGCCACCAAATAGTAAGTACATTTACAAAATCTGGTAAGATATATGATCTCAGAAAAGAAAGAAGAAAAAGAAAAGAGTGAGCGAGTGAGCGCAAAGGAACGTTAAGAGAGTACAGTTTTTAGCCTTTCTCTGGGTTGACTCATTTGATAGTCTAGAGATCTAGAGTCTGTAGTATTAGACTACATGTAGCACCTGATAAGTGTGAGCCACCAATTATAAATCCATTTAACTCAGTATCTCCTACCTAAGCCAAAAATCCGGGGTCAAATTATAGATCATTTTCTTTTTTATCCCCGAGGGAAGTAGTTGCCTATCCCAATAGAATTTCATCAAGGGTTAAGTGCGAATTGCAAATGTAAGTTGGCTTTTCACTTGGATCTGTTACCTAGGCTACTATCACTTCACACTTATTTGGATCTCTAAATATTTGGAATAAGAACAGAAGAAATCTTTGTCACTTCCATCACTTTTTACTTTTGCTATGGACTAGAAAAAGCTAGGCATGGGGGCGTTTGATGAGACCACAATTGTGGGCTAAGTAAATGCTTAAATGCCTAATTACTAAATTAATGCTTACATATACATAGCATACTTTAATATATAAATAGATTAGTTTATAAATAAGGGCTTGCATGCATATTTATACATTCCATTATAGTGACATGCATTTCATGCATTATTTAGATAAATTGTATAAATAACCTAATTTGTTCCTTTGTTCTCTTCCTTCCTGCAGAATGCGCAATGCCTTCCCAACTCAACGCACTACACGCGCGCCTCTCCGCGCTCCCACCAGTGGCCAATAGCACACTCGTGCCAACCCAAGGTGACTATGTGTCTCACAACCTCGTAACAACAACCACTCCAAACTGCCCCATCGCCAAGACTGTTGGAGAGGATCTCGGTGGAAGAAACAAACTGAGAAGCGTTTAAAAGAAGAGGCACAACCATCCTCTAGGGGATCTCATCTTCTCCCCCTGGTGGGGACATCTTCTCCTACATCCTCTCCACCATGAAGGAGGCACACACCCTGTGGCCGGAGCGTACACCATGGATGGGGCTTACACTGTGGCTATTGCGTACTCTGTTCATCTCCATCCCCCGTGCACCATCGCCCTCCGTTGACCACCACGACATTCTCTTAGATGGCTAGGTGGTGACAGCATTGATCCTGCATGCCCTCTAAACCAAGTCCACCATCATCACACCCATCCGCTTCTTTTTCCTTCATCTTCTTCCCCACAACACCACCTGCAACCCACAAAAGAACCCAAACTCCTCCTGCCGTCATCTCGTAACAACCACCACCACCGACCACCATCTTTGACGTGGACACCATCGGCGCCCCCCCTCGAGCTTTGCAGCACCCATGTGCACCACCGCACCACCATCCTTACGCATGCGCAGTGCCACCACAACCACCATCACCACCACCAACCCATCGACTACCCTCCTTGCACAACCGAAGGAACCCAAAGTTGTAGCTACCTCCTCGCTTCATATGGCCCCTACACGCAATCAAACTCATTGTCAACCTCGTTGTCCTCCTCGTCTCATGCCCACGACCTCTGTACGCCTACCAGCTGCCCTCCACAATGCACGAGAGCTCCTCCTGTTGTCACTGCCGTCGGCCAACTCCAGCCGCCTCTTAACGCCCCAACACCATCATTGCGAAGCCTACACCCAGGTTGCCCTCCATCGATCACGATAGGACCAGCTGCGCCTTACATCGTCTGCGAGGAAGAAAGAGGAGAAATCCTCTGCTTTCTCTCGTAATTTTATTTACGTATTATGCCATTGCAAGATTTACTGTTCATTTATTTAATGATTTAATTTATTGAGAGTAAATTGCATAGACATACCTCTACTTTAGTTAAATTAGTCTCATTAAGAATAAAGAGCATGAGATAGTATTATAGAGAACAAAGTTTATTCTCTTAGAGATTGATATATATATTAATTGCTATATTCTAAGATCATTATTCACTTGTTAACAAAATATTATTGTATGGTGATTTTGCATATAAACACCTACATTCCTGATCAATTGTTTACAATGAAAGTTTATGTGAGAAAAGGAGTTGCTCTAATTAATATGCACACCTGTTGAGTTTCCCAAATAAATGAGGCACCATTCACTAGTTTAATAGGCTTATTCTTCCCTATGGAGATGACCTAACTATTTTCGTGGTTATATTTTGAGTTATTAAATGTTTTGAAAGGCGATTTTCAACCACGCGACATACTACAACGAAGTAATATTTTATGTTAAAATTTTTATCGAAAATGAGAATTGCTCTTTCACCTTCCCAAGTAAGCCACCCCTTGGAAGCTTCCTTGGGAAGCTAAAAGCCACCTTAATAGCCAGCTGCCACTTTTGAAGAGGGAGCCAAATGTTGGCTCCAAAAATGGCTCCCTTTGGAATTTGAAAATGTGACCTTTATGCTCCCTTGATTACTCTCTTCCTAAAGGGACCTAAGGCACAATGAGGACATATCATTTTTTGAGGGGGAGAATTGAGAGAAGCCACCACCACATCCACTACCATTCACTCCACCTCAAGGACTAAGTAGAGAAGAAGGTTCAAGGGGGTCAACCACCACCACCCATTGGATCCCTTTACCTCTTCTTCCTCACGTCAAGTTGGAGAAGGAATCATCGTCAACTTCAGCAACACCACCTCCACGCCATCCTCTATATCTCTTTTCCTTCCATGTGTTCTTCTCTTAGTTGGTAACTTGTAGTTGTAGTTTGGCTTGATGTTGAATTGTTGTAAGAACTCGTTTCGTAGTATCAATATTATTATTGCGTTTGCTTCTTTGGCTTTCCTTTTTAGTTGTTGCATTACCCTTGATTCCTTAGGTACACCCTTGTCTAAGGGATCTCAAGGGCATGCCATATTTGTCTTTAGTTGAGTGTGTATGCAAGTAAGTAGGCCCTTCACATTATCTTTACTTGCTTTACTTTCTTATATCAAAAACAACAAAAAAATTACATAACCAAAAAATACAAAAGAATATATAAAATAGCAAGGCTAAAGTTGAGCTTGGTGAAACTTTTTTGCCTCCTTAAATGACCTTAAATACTCTACTATCTAGGTATATAAATTTTAAAAGCAAACGGTTCAATCGCATTGCTTTGACTTTTCTTCATCTTTTACGAATCCGCATTCGAATAATTTCAATTACTTACTAATTACCTATAATATGTTAACCACATGAATATTTGCATAAAATTAAACATTAAAGACATGGCAATCATTCCTTATGCAAGAATAAGCAAAAAGAAATTATATTCATTGAATTAAAAAGAAATTGCATGAAAAAGAGTTATTTTAGAACAACTACAGTTAAGCTCAATTTATTTTACAACTTAGGCACATATTTCAATTTCAAATTAAGACTCATGTGCCTCTTTATTAACCTTCACATTTCAGCCTTCACGGCTCTCAACACTTAGCCTACCCAAAAGGTTTGGAATTGACAGGCCTAACGGTTCACAGAATCAATAGCCCAGTGGGTTGGATCGACCACTACTAAGCCAAGCCCATAGTTTTTATTTAGTTGATTTTATTTCATAGTTTCAGACCAATATCGACCCACATAAACCATGCGGCCCAGTCGCTTGCCCACGCCAGGGCCTCTCTCTCTTGATATGGTCTAAGGAATGGATATGTAAGTGGGATCCGACCCCATATTGTATGGAGAGTCCGGTGAGGCATTTCCTTGAATACGGCTCTATGCACCTATTAGATTCCGATGTGGGACTTTGATATCCCTCTTCTTCATGCGCCCACTTCAACTCTAGCAACAACTTCAACATTTGATTGCTAACAGCTCACAAATCCAAATGGCTAGATTAAGGGTTCAATCAAAAGACTTTAGATAGGTCTTTCAATTGAAATAGGTAATTGGATAAGAGGATCTCATTTGATCCTTTGATTCAGAGCTCAAACTTGGCTTAAAACCATGCACAAACTATTGTAGTTCCAGTAGAGGATAAACTCCAAATTAACCTATCAATCCTCTTTCCCTCACTTAATTAAAAGACTGCTAAATGCAAGAGATCATTTTGCATAAATTGAATTAGAGTTTGAGGTCTAGAAAACATGGAATGCTCACTGATGAATCTACATCTAACTGTGATAATTCTATCAACTAGAGTCAATCTCAAGGGTATATGTGCATTAATGACATATCATAATGGGCTTGGAAGCATTGCATGCATAATGAGTTGAGATTGCTTATAGTAAATGTTTAATGGCCATGTGTACAAGTGAATGTTGAAATAGGCCTCAGATGAGCAATCGAACCACAAGGATGGATCCAGATCGACGAACGGAGTCCGACAGACTTAAAATGACCTCAATCCAATCTCTGTAGCTCCCACAACAAGCCCATGAAGTTCTAGCCGTTGATTTGATGATTAGCGGCCCTTGCTGGGCCATGTGGCCCCCGCACCAACCCCCATCACATGCCTCACTTTCTCTTCATCGCATACAGGATCAATCACGACCATTGGATCTCCATCCAATGGTCTTGTCACATGTGCACTGCTCGTCTTCGCAACCAACCACGAAGTTGGCACAGTGGGTGAGCACAGCACTTGCAAACATGTGCCGAGTGTTTGAAACCTCACACGTGCCAATCCGCACCTCGCGAAGGTACGGAAAAAATTGAACCGTTGATATGGTGCGGACGGATGTGATAGCGTGACGCAACACTATCTCACGCGCCAGATGGAGGCAAGCAACACACGTGTGATAACGCACACCAGCTTGCGCCATCCAACAAGCTTGCAAGGCACTATTTGAAGCAGCGCTCAAGGTGCGATCCCAGTCGTCCGATCTTTGATCGGACGACCTATGATGGCATGCACACGAATCACGCGAAGGAAGCACATGCGCGTGCGATGGACCGGCAGGTAGGGGGCTTCACCAACATTTGAGGAGCAATTTTAGTGACGTCTTAGACATTGCTAAAACCCTTACCTAGTTTGGAAACCTCTTCTCCACTATATCCCCACACCCACTCCATTTAAGAGAATCCCTTCCTAGCTTCTCCTTAGCTTTACTTAGCACACCTTTCACACTCTCCCGGAGTTGTAGAGCTGTCGACAGAAGCCCATCCACCGCCGTGATTGCCTCGCCTCTCCATTTCGTACATCTTTACCCTAGTTTAATATTTATGTGTTTTAAAGCTTTCCTCTATCATTATACTTGTGAAGTGACTTTACTTATGCAATATATTTCCATTTGTTTCATCATATCATGTTTGATGCATGCACAAATAATCACCATGCTATAATCTCAAGTCTCTGATCCTACTCTCTCTCTCTCTCTCTCGTTTTCTTGCAAGCAATAAAACAAACATTGTTGTGACACCCTAAAGCGAAAAAGTAATCTGATTTTATGCCTCCTTGTGTTCGACACTTGGACTCACTTGATGATGTCACTCACCAAGCTTCATCGCCTTGTATCAAAGCTCAGAACAATTGAATCAAAGGTTTAAAAAGCTAAACAAAAAGAATTCAATCTCTAGAATTGATCTAAATCACTTTAAAGATCATAAAGGTTAGATTTGGGTAGAGATCGAGTTGAAATCTTGTCAGAATAGCTATGAACTCCACTAAGGTTCATAGAGAACCCATAATGTGCAGGATTAAGACTTTACAAAAATTCTCAAGAAATCTTAATTAAATCCACTCCAACAAATTCATATTAATCCCAAGAGTTCAAATATAATATTAGAATCTAGTTCTAGAGCCTAGAACTCCAGAAACGTACTCAAGTTGACCCTTCAAAACCAAAAGTTGACTTTGAACTCTTAAAATTTCTCAGACTTAATTAACTATCCAAATCGATTCTATTGAACATCAAGAATTTACTTAGCACATAAAATCCATGTTTTGACTACTTCAGATCTGATTTCAGACCATTTTGCTTGAGGTAGAAGGAGGTGTAGTTCGATAGATCAAAACAAAGAATCTCAGTCAATTTTAAGGTCATGCCTAGAATCCATAAGTTCTAGTGAAGCTTCTTAACTTGTTGCTTTAGTTTAAAACTACCTAGAAAGATCTCCTCAACTCTACTGGAGCTAAGGAAGATAGAGGCTATCAGTATGGTTAAATCAATAAAGCAAAGAATCAATGAGTGGAAATTGATCAGAAGAACATCAAAAGATGATTTGGAGCTTTGCAAGTGTTGAATGCAATTTCTATGCTAAGAGATTTGAGTTTGAAAACCCGTTGTTGTAGTCACGTAAAAATCCGTCAAATATATAATTTAACCGAAACTCTGGTGAGTCCTGGGTTGAATACGAGGAGGCACCATTTGATTGAAAATTGCGTTGGATTTATTGTCACGAAGCAGATTAGCTAGTTGAAATTAATCTACTAGCTATTCTACTTAAAGAATAATTAATAGAAGAGAGATAGAATAATACAAATAAAGAGAAATAGAGAGAGAATGCACAAGAATTTTATAACAATAAGTGCATGTCCATTACAACTATGTGCTATAATAGAAAGTAGAAAATCTACACTAGAAAGCGATAAAAAAGAAGGGGATGAGAAATTATCCTCCTCGTTGGCTGCTTGGAGGACGAGTCACGTTGATAGGGTGCTTGGATGAGGGTGGTGAGATGTTGGATGAAAGAGGACGAAGACGGAGGACGGAACAGGGTGATGTTGTAGCAGGATCCACTTCTCAAATGGCAGTGAGAGGACAACCGCAGGATGCTCCATGAAAGGGGTGAGAAGATGGACAAATTATCTTTATAACTCTAATGGAGCATCCCGGGTATGAGACTAGCTCATAGAGCTTTGGAGGGGGTGAGAGAAGAGAGAAAGGGGTGAAGAAAATGAGTGGTAGGGTTCCCCTTTTATAGTTGTAGAGATTGGGGGCAAAAGGGTCTTTTAAGGCCTTAAACATTAAATGCTGGGGTCTTTAGTGACGGATATAACTGTCACTGTAGGTGAATGTCGGTGAAGGAGCACCTCTTCTCCTTCAGCTGTTCCACTCATGCACCTACGTCCATGCAATCACAGCCGTTCGATTAAGAGATCAGATAACCTAAGATCGCGCACACCGTTTCACCTTCGACTGTTAAGCATGCCCGCCTATGATGGTGCGTTCGATCGTGCGTCATCGCACGCGTGTGGTGTGATCTCTCATTCGGTGCACGACGAAGCACCATGCGGCCGCACCGCACCTGTTTGATGTCGATCGTGCACTGCAATTTCGATTGGGCGCACCTTCAACGATTCCGCCTCCTCGACGCAATTCAAGCGCACATCATGTGTCATGTGTAAGGCACACGACTGCTACGCTGTGCTCGACTCTTTGTCAAGTTCTTGTTTTAAGGCTTGTTTGCTCTCGACCGTTGGATGGTGATCCAACGGTTGAGATCAACTGAGCCCCTACCTTCAGAAGATGCAGCGCGACTTAGGGCACAACATGGCACGTTCTTAGTCATTGGATCGATGATCCAATGGTTGAGATGAGTTAATCATCACTTGAAGAGGTGGAGCGGGAGGCTTGGGCCGGCATTGGGCGGTTGGGATGGCGCCACGTGGAGTCATACTGGCCATCCATCTTCTTTAACTTGTAGATGGTGCCACGGATGTCGGATTGGACCAAGTTTTGCACTGTTGGGCAGCGGTTGTCAATCCGAACCCATTGTGCAGTTGGATTTGTCATCTAATGTACGGATTTAACACCACCTTGTCCCTTAACCTCTAATCTTTCTTGAACTATTCCTGATGCTACGAAAATCCGATTGGGGTGATCTCAGAGTCATTGAACTCCAATTGTCACCCTAATCAAATCCGTATGATTGGATCTTTAATTTGATGCACTGATAAATATCTCCTCGTCCCCTGGCCACAAAAAGGAAAAATTAAACTATAATTTATACAATTTAACCTAAATGCATGTTGATACATGTTATACAATATTTATAATGATGAATGCTTCTATGACACTAGAAACATACATAAATAGATATTTTAGGTCAATTAGATGTGTGCACATCACACCCCCATGCCTATCTATTGCTAGTCCCTAGCAAAACTACGTGCTATTTATAAAAGAATTAGGATCAAACTACTTGGGCAATGGCTATTTTTGAACACTAGGAAATTTCTACTAAGGACCTGAACTACAGAGACATAGCAGCTCCTGGGTGTCTGCCAAAATGCAAACCGCCCAAGCCCTCTCCTTATTCAAAAGCAAAAGCATCTTTTTTTTTTTCTTTTCTAATTTTTTTAAATTTTTTTGAGTTTAGAGTTTCAGGGCAGCTTTCTAAAACTACCCAACTCACCCAAGACTCAAAGAAAACTCTAAGTACTAAGCATCTTTTTATGTGAATGTGATAGACTCAATGATCGGCAATTAAAACGGACTTCGGGTTTCTACGCCCCTAGGTGACCTTGAAAAGAAGTTCTACCTAAAGGTGTATCTATTCGATCGGTAGCTTTCTCGTTACTTTTTATTTTTATGGGATTAACACAAGGGCAAACCTAGTGTATATCTTCCCAGCTTATTCTACTTCTCTACTTCTTCCTAAGTGTTTAGGAATTATAGGTGCATTTCGTAAGTTGGGTTCTGGACAACCGGCCGATGAGCTGTTACCACCGACAACTTGCCAACCATACTTGTGCGGTGAAGTGTGGCTTATTTCTTTCTTATTTTCTTCTTTTCTATTTCTTTTTCTTTTCCTTTTGGATATTTTTCTATCTTTTTTCTTTTTTTCTAAGTAGGTGGCTTCCCTAATCTAAGATTTACCTAAAGGTAGCAGGAAGAGAATGGTCGTGTAACTAGGCTCTAAACAACCAACCGATGAGCTGTTACCTTCGACAACTTACTAGTCATACCACCCTAGAAGGTTCATTAGTTACCCAATTTCCATTAAAATCGCCAAAAAGTGAGTCAATGCAAAGAATGTGTAGATGCTTAGACTTACAGTCCCCTCAAATTAGAAAGCGGGTTGATAAGTCGTGTATTTATCACCCAAACTTATTAACCAATAAGAAATACATTTAGAATGGTGAGGTCTCAAGAAACAAATCTACTTTTAGTGGACACCCGAGTTGATTAAGCCCAAAGACCTGAAGAGTCTAACTGTTCAGGTCCTATCGTGTCATTCCCTAAAGTTGAAAATTTTCTAAAGCCTAAGTTTTCTTTTCCTAATTCAAATTTTTTAAATAAAAAATAAAAAGAAAATAAAAAGGATCTATGGAGCTAACAAGATGATTCAGAGATGAATATCCACCCCCTATGCCTATCTAATGCAATGTCCCCATTGTATTAAAAAGATATGAAAAAGAGCAGAGTAGAGAAGAAAGTACCTGAATTTCGTGATTAGTCGGTCAGCTCCGAGATAAAAATAGATTGTATACGTGCTAAATTTAGTGCCTTTAGCTAGGCAACTATACAAATAAAGAAGAAATAAAAAATTCATAGGTGCAGGTCAGAATCAGAATAAAAAGATTCACCTCAGGACCTGCTAGCAGATGTCCACAAATGTGGACCAGATTGTGGTGCAAACCCATGCCCCAGGGTTGAGTGTATCTAAGGTTTTGGATAAAAATTACCCAAAACCTGAAATCAGTATGCAAGCGGGGCTGGGCTTGCAATTTGTAAGGATGCAACCCAAGTCCAAAAAGTTGGATAATAGGAAAATCAAAAAGATAATCAATGAATTTTTGCTTAGGTTGGACATCCTCGAAGTAGAAAATGTCATAAGGGTCCTGATAAAAGGTTGGTGGTTTCAGGTATATAGGAACCCTTAGATTCAGACTTCTACATTCCCTTGAATTGGCTTCCCATATCTTCATTTCCAAATTCCTATCCTCCACAATCAGGATTTCAGATTTCGGGACCTCTTGCATGTTAACCACCTCATCTAAAATTTCCAAGTTCAAGATTTGTGGCTAAATCAAAATTGACTTGAGTCTATTGATCACAAAACCAAAATCGTCAGTATGCTCAATGGGGTGTGATTGAGGATCAATTTCCTCAATTACTGGGCTATTAAATGGTTCATTAGATTCCTCAAGCCCAGTCGCCTCACTAAAATCATTTTCCTCATATTCAGGTGAGACTTCACATAAAGATTCTTCACCTTCAGAATCAAAGAATTGTGGATCCGCATTAATATATGTCTCAAAATCATCTATGATTTCTTGGTCCATGGAGACATACTTTTCCACGTTTGATGAGAACCTCATCATGAACCCTAACTAGCACAATCTAACCCAGAGATGTAAGAAAAAGCTCCTACATAACCCAAAGAAAGGCTTAACTCAGAGAATTTTGAGTTTCAGAAGAAAATAAATCATAAGGGGTAAAACTGCAATTTCACCAACGCAGTTTGCAAACTGGGTAATTAAGGGTCCAAACATAGGTCAAATAAGCCTAATAATAAGGAAAGTGGGATGGTCGGATCTAAAAAGGGTTATAACAACTTTAGGAAATTAAATTACATTCTGTAACCCTAAAATAAACCTACTTCAATTCACGAGGTTCAAGGCAGGATAAAAATCAACTAAACCCTCTAAAATTCACAGAAAAATAATCTCTAGGGTTTAGAACCTTCAATTTGGCCTTAGAAACCCATTTTGACCTACAAAGAGAACCTTGCCCAATTAATGACTTAATCTGGATTTTTACGTAAATTAGCCAATCAAACATGGTCCAACCTAGAAATAAAATTCACCATTAAAATCCTTAGGTTCAAATTAGTCTTGTATAAAAACTTGAGCCTAAGAGGAGACCTCCTTGACCGACTTTACAATTTGGTCCTCTTCATTTACTTTTTGACCCTTATCTTTCAAAGCCCTTGCATTTTGGCCCCCAAATCTTTCGTCGTTCTTTGTAGAATGGTCCCTCGTGCAAAACTCTGTGTAGCACCATGCTCCAGCGACTTTGCGCGGAGCATGGCGCCGCGCAGAGAGGGGTGGCTGCCCTGCAAAGTAGACGCGGGGTTCCCTACAACGTCCTCTATCGCCGGGACCCGGCCATGCTCTCTGCCGATCCCCATACCTTCCGTGCGGACATGTGGAAGGTATGGGTCCCCTCTCCGGCCACGTTTCGGCGAGGCTAGCATGTTGCCAGCTGGCACCTCCCTCTACGCCAGCCCCTTTATAAGGACTGGCACCCCCTGCCGGTTCCTTCAAGCTTGCTTTGACGGAGAACAAACCCCCATTTCATCTCCTCCTCCTCCGTCAGACGGCCTACAGCTTCCGGCGACCTCCTCCTCTTCCTCCTCGTCGCTCTGCCGCCTTACTTGCAGCAGGGTTCTCCTAGCCCTCTCGTCTGTGCTGTGCTGCACCCGCCGGCACCCTTCGCTTGCTTCCTCGTCGCCGCACTCCTCCTGCAGGGTCCTTTATTCCCCAGCTCCGGCAGGTACGAGCCGGTGGCTCCGCCCTCCCCCTTCGTCCAAAACCTAGGTAATTAGCTTCCTCTCCTCCTCCCTTACATTTCCCCTCTCTCAATTTGTCTTTTCGCCTCACCACACACGACTTCCACCCCTGCCTGCTCCGTCTCCGACCACCCTATCCGGCGAGCTCATCCCACCTCCACTGACCTTCTCACCCCTCGCCGACTACCCTAAAAGCTTCCCCTCACTCCACTCAACAAATCCCCCCTTCCCATCCACTGCCAGACGCCACCCGACGACCCCCCGAACAGACCCATCTCTCCGGCCACAGTCCGACCTAGGGCTACCACCATATGCCGCCTCACGCCTCGCCACCACCTGCACTGCCTTCACCACACTCCGGCGAAGCTCCCTGCATCCTCTGATTGGGCCGAGAGGCCGTATTCTCGTTTTTAGGTTGACGACCCTTCACCGCCATTACCGAGTTCTGGAGCTCCTTCACCTATAGCTGTAGGTGCCCTCTCGCCCAGGCTCACGCCCCAAGACGTGCAGCTTGCCTTCGCGAAGCGTTCCAGGCCTGCAGCTGGGGTGAAGGCCTTGCGTGCTGCTGCGATTTCCTGTAGCTTCCTCAGCTGCATGCGCCAATTCGAGTGGGACATTTAGTCCCACCTTAGCAGTTCTGGAAGCGCTGCAGCCAAATAAATGAAAAAAGTGTTGTAGGATTATCGCCTTCGAACACAGGGGTCAATCCCTCACGCATGCCGCACGCCATGCGCTCGCCCTCGCTCGCGTTCATGCCCTGCGGGTCTGGGCTGGATCCGATTACCTTAACCCGCGCACTCCTCGCCCACCACCGCACGCTGGTGGGCCTGGTCCCGGGCGCTATACCCGTATCCAAATACCTGGCTCTGGGAGAGCGATCCTATGAGAGAAATCTGAAAGAGAGAGACACGGGGAAGGGTAGAGGTAGGTTTTGCTTTCTAATCCTTGTGTGAGTGTGAAGGAACAGAGAGAAGAAGGAAGGAAAGAAGAGGAAGGAAGGCGGCTGAAGCCTTAGCCGCTCAGGGTAGAGAGGAAGAAGAAGAAGAAACAGAAGAAGAGAAGTACTGTAGCAAACCTACAGTTAAGTCGTCTGACCGCTGCATCAGACGACGGTTGAGCAGCGGCCAGAGGAAAAGGAGAAGAGAAGAAGAAGAAGGCGGAAGAAAAAGAAAGAGTCAGAAGAAGAAGAAGATTGTCACAGCCGCAGAAGAAAAGAAGAAAAAGAAAGAAAGAGAAGAACAAAGAAAGAACAGAAGAAGAAGAAGGTTGTCACAGCCGTAGAAGAAGAGAAGAAAAAGAAAGAAAGAGAAGAACAAAGAAAGAACAGAAGAAGAAGAAGAAATCTGCAGAAGAAAAGAAGGAGAAGGAAAAGGAGAAGAGAAGAAGAAGATGCCAGACAAGCTCCCTCTCTCTGTTTCTCTCTCTCTCTCCCTTATTTTTGTAATCTAATAGGGAACCTTTGTATTTCTAGAATTCCAGTAGCTCCTTGAGTTCGACCTCGGGAAAACCATTTCCGAGTAAAAAATTTTGTAATGATAACATGGTAGCTGTCTTATTACTACAACGACTGTAACTTGACATATAACAAACACAAACAAGCTAACTGGACAGCCATACGGTTGTCATCACTTGGCACCGTTGCCGGGGAGCAATAGTATTCTAGAAGCTATAAATTCTCTATTTGGGAGTTTCTAATAATCTCTTCTCTCTTGTGTGCAGGTACAGGAAAAATTAAGAAACAGCCGCACAACAACCACTCCAAGGACAGGTAACTTCTATCCTCCCACTCTTAACCCCTAAATTCTAAAGAGGAAGAAAAAGTAAAACATAATATATAGGTATAACCTGTCTTTCATACTTAGTAACAGCTGCATGTTTTCAAAACCAATATTCCTGCACACAGTATTAAGGGTAATTAAGGGCTAACATCTTCTTGCCTGAAGCCCTAATTACCCAACAAGGAGTTAACTGGACCAAGTAGAGCCAACATAGGAATTAAACACTAGGGTTTTTAGAGACACACTACTTAATCAAGAATTGAGCAATCCCAAAAGAAGTGTGCCTAAGCCATTGATTGAATATACCTATTCAGAAAAACCCTAAGCAATTGGCTCTCTAAAAACACTTGAAGCCTAAAAGACAAGACCTAATAAGTTCTCAAAGGAATCAATAGGTGAAGTTGACCCCTTAGGGTCAACCAACCTTCAACTTAGGTCACTCTTCGCACTCAAAAGGCTAAAAGTTCAAGTGAAAATCTAAGCACCCTGATCTTAAACTAAAAGTGGTAGACTTAAGAGGTTAAGATCCCCATTCTGGTCTCCCTGGAATCTCAGTGACAAGAGAGGTCAGGTGGGGGAAACCCTGTAACCTGTGGGGATGCTCTACCGTGTAGGGGTCTTCGCGGGACTCACCCTCTCTGGCTGCCCAGGTAATTCTCAGGTGGCCGATCTTTTGATCAAGGGGTCCATCTGCCCCGCACCTCTTTAGTCACCCAACATTTTGGGTGCCTTTATTGGGTCCAGCACCTGCTAAACTCATCTCTTCCAACAGTGTATGTTTGGTAGGAGGTCCTTAAAACCTCCTTTAGAACTTCACTCTCCTCGAGGCCGAGCCTCAGTTCCCTTGTTTGAGAAAATCGACCTCTCCTCCGACTCCGAACCCAACTCACCTTCTTCCGCAATGGCTCTGCCAGTTGAGGAAGAAAACAATCTGGAGCACTAGCTCCAGCGACTCAATGTCCTCTTCTAGAACTTTGTGCACCCACCGTAGCGTCCTATGATGCGGGACCATTATGATCCTACTGCAGTGGCTATTGAGCCTCGAGTTAGAATCCCGACTGGAGGACCTGATTCTGAATTAAAGCCCAATATGATTCATGCTATACCTAAATTCCATGGGCTTAATTCTGAAGACCCCTTTTAGCACATCAAACAGCTGAAGCATCTGGCCCAAACTTTTGGGTCAGATGAACAAAATCGGGACATTCTCCTCATGAAAATGTTCTCCTTCTCCCTTATGGACAAGGCCGCTCATTGGTACCAGACCCAGACCCGGCCGATCAACAATTGGGAAGAACTTCAGTCCGAATTTTTGAAGAAGTCCTTTCCCGTTGGTCGGACCAATGCCTTGCGCCATCAGATTACTCACTTCACTTAGCAAATAGGAGAACCTCTCCATGAGGCATGGGATCGCTTTCAGGATCTCATGAGAAAGTGCCCCCATCACGGAGTTCCTAAATGGAAACAAGTCCAGTCCTTTTACCAGGGACTCCGTGAGGATATCAGGCTTTTCGTCAATGCAACTTGCAGAGGGAATATCATGGGTCAACATGAGGACACCGTGTGGGAGATTCTCGAAAACATATGCGAGAACTCGATCAACAATGACTCCATGGGCTTATTCGACAGGACGAATACCTGCGCATCGACAAACCTTAGGGGAGCACACGAGATGCAGGGCCTGTCTGCATCAATCGACCTGGAACTAATGGCCAGTCGATTGGACAAGGTCTCCATCATTGAGAAGAAGGTGGACGAGCTGACTCAGCACTTGCAGCGAGCCACCTCTGCGCATAGCTCCTTTGCACAGCCTCCTTCCACACAGGAAACTGTGCAAAACATTCTCCACTGATCTTCTCCTGGGATGGATCCATATCCACCCCCATCTGATTCTCGAATCGGAGGGTCATCCGATCCTTTCTATACCAGTCTGGGGAATTCCATTCCCCCTTTCTTGGATTCTTTGGAGGTTCCTCAGACCTGCGAGGACCTCAACGCCACCCAGAATGACCCATTCTCCAACACCTATAACCCTGGATGGCGAAACCATCCCAACTTCCAGTGGGTGGGAAATTCCCAAACCCAGAGACCACCCTTTCAGCCCCGTTCACAACCATCTCGTCCTTACCAGCCGCTTCAACCTCAGCCCAACCCTACCTATCCGTCAAGGCCAAATTAAGACCAAATGTCTCTCATCCTTCAGACTCTGGCTGACATTCAAAGAATGAATGCGGCTATTCAGAAGCAACACAAGGACGAACTTACAGAGGTTCAAAATCATCTGGCCCAGTTGGCAAATTCTCGCCAGCCAGGCACACTTCCTTCCCAACCTCTTCCTAACCCGAATAACGTGTCGACCCAGCGGCTCGTTATGAACCCAAACCCAGGCCAAGCACACATGATTTATCAAGCCCCCTCTGTTCCTTCACCCGACGGGATAGAGGCTTCCACTTCCTATGCGGGCTATCAGCAGCAACCCATCTTACCCAACCCTAACCAAAACCAGGCAGGGCTAAACTCTGTAACAACCCGTAGTGGTAAGGAAACCCAAGATCCACCCTATCCAGACCACTCCAAGCCTGGTAGTAATCCCAACCCTAGGACAGTAATCCAGGACGTTCCTATCCCTGTCCCAAATCAAAGACCCGGACCTATCCTAGAAGAACCAACCAAGGTTCCGTTTCCCAAGGCCTTGACCAAGGGAAAGAAGACCACCAAGCCCGTGGCACCTGAGGAGGACCTGGTCAAGCTCTTTGAGCAAGTCCAAATAAACATCCCCTTGATGGATGCGATTCGCCACGTACCAGCTTACGCACGATTCCTAAAGAATGTGTGTACACCCCAGCGTAAGCCGCGAACCAAGAGTGGGAGTCCAATTGTACTATCAGAGCAAGCCAGCTCTGTAATCCTTAGTAGACTCCCACCCAAGGCTAAAGATCCTGGTACTCCCCTAATTTCCTGCAAGATAGGTGATACCCAATTCAACAGAGCATTGCTAGACTTGGGTGCTTCCATAAATCTGATACCCACATCCTTACTTAACCACCTAGAAGAATCTGAGCTAAAACCGACTGAGGTGACATTACAATTAGCAGATCGATCTATAAAGTCACCAAAAGGGATTCTCGAGGATGTTATTGTAAGAGTGCGGGATTTCTACTTTCCTGCAGACTTTATAGTCTTAGACATGGACACACCTGAAAACCCTAGGGATACACCGATCATTCTAGGGAGACCTTTCTTGGCTACTGCTAGAGCCAACATCAGCTGTAAGGAGGACCAAATAGAGCTCAAATTTGGAAATCAAACCCTAAAAATTGATATATTTAAGGCCCAACAAGGAATCAATTGCAATGTCATCGAACAAATTTGTGATATCAGGACTTTGGTTGATGAAACGCATTTTGAGAATGACCTGATTATACCTCATCAACCACAAACAGATTTTGAACCGCAATCAGAGGAGTCAAAACCAGATTTAGACAGACCCATAACTCCAACCCTTGAACCTCACATTTACCCTGAACCACCCGCTGCTGCTGATAACCCCATCCTTGAACTGAAACCCCTTCCCGATCATTTGAAATACATCTTTCTGGGTTCTAATTAGACCCTTCCTGTGATTATTAATTCCAAGCTTAATCCCAAACAGGAATCCCATCTGATTGCTGTTCTCCAGCAACATCGCAGAGCCATTGGATGGACTCTCGATGATTTGACTGGAATAAGTCCCTCTTATTGCACACACCATATTTACTCAGAAGAGGGCGCACGACCTTCTCGTGAAATGCAGAGATGTTTGAACCCCAACCTGCAGGAGGTCATGAAAAAGGAGATCATCAAGTGGTTAGATGCAGGGATCATCTACCCGATCTCCGATAGTCGTTGGGTGAGCCTAATCCAGGTTGTGCCTAAAAAGGCAGGGCTCACCACCATAACGAATGAAACTGGAGAAGTCATACCTACCCGATTAGCCAACTCATGGAGAGTCTGCATAGATTACCGACGACTCAATTCCTCCACGAAGAAGGATCATTTCCCACTACCTTTCATTGATCAGATTCTCAAGAAATTAGCGGGAAATCGATTCTTCTGCTTCCTTGACGGGTACTCCGATTATAACCAAGTAGCTATTCATCCTGAGGACCAAGAGAAGACCACGTTCACCTGCCCCTTCGGAACATATGCATTCCGAAGGATGCCGTTCGGTCTCTGCAATGCACCTGCGACTTTTCAGCGGTGCATGCTTGCCATATTCTCTGATATGGTAGGTGATTATCTGAAAGTCTTCATGGATGACTTTTCAATTTTCGGGGCATCATTTGATGATTGCCTCCAGCACTTGGTTCATATACTCAGGCGCTGCATTGACGTTAATTTGGTTCTTTCCTGGGAAAAGAGCCACTTTATGGTGCTTGAGGGGATCATCCTAGGATATCTGATTTCTAAGAAGGGCATCCAGGTGGATCGAGCTAAGGTTGATCTAATCTCTCTCCTTCTTATGCCTAGCTCGATCAGGGACATCCGATCTTTTCTGGGGCACATCGATTTTTACCGTCGTTTCATTCCTGATTTCTCGAAAATCGTGCGCCCCCTGACAACTCTCCTCTCTAAGGATGTACCCTTTGAAATCTCCAAGGAATGCACTCTAGCCTTTGAAAACCTTCAAGAACGAGTCACCCAGGCACCAATCCTACAATCCCCTGACTGGTCTCAACCCTTTGAGATCATGTGCGATGCGTCTGATTTCGCTGTAGGAGTGGTTCTGGGGCAGAAAGTTGACGGGAAACCCATGGTCATCTACTACGCTAGCAAGACACTTGACGAGGCTCAATGTAACTATACAGTTACGGAGAAAGAGCTGCTAGCCGTAGTATTTGCCCTCGAAAAATTCTGATCTTACCTCCTGGGTTCCCACATCATCATCTACTCGGATCACATGGCTGTGAGGCATCTCCTTGCCAAGAAGGACGTGAAGCCCCGACTAATCCGATGGATCTTGCTATTGCAAGAATTCGATCTCGAGATTCGTGAAAAGGCAGGAAGACAAAATGTGGTAGCTGACCATTTTTCTCGCCTTCCTTCTGAGATTATCGACCCTTCCGGACCCATCACGGAGCATTTCCCTGATGAGCACCTGTTGACTATTGGTACTAAACTTCCATGGTTTGCTGATATAGTAAGCTACTTGGCATCTCATCAGATCCCATCTGATTAGCAGAAGGCCAAGAAAGACAAATTGTGCTTTGATGCCAAGTATTACATTTGGGAAGATCCATACCTCCTCCGCATAGGTGCTGAGCAAATCATCCGGAGATGTGTCCCGGAAGATGAAGTCAATGATATTCTTTCTTTCTGCCATTACCAGGCATGCGGTGGCCATTTCTCTGAGCACAAAACTGCATCTAAAATCCTTCAGTGTGGTTTCTACTGGCCCACACTATTCAAAGACACATACAGTCACTGCAAGGCATGCAGTCGTTGCCAAACTTTGGGCAACATGAGCAATCGCGACATGATGCCTTTGCAGCCGATTCTCGTATGCGAAATCTTTGATGTTTGGGGGATTGATTTTATGGGCCCCTTTCCTGTTTCGAATGGTTTCGAATACATTCTGCTGGCTATGGACTACGTGTCTAAATGGATCGAAACCATACCAACCCAAACCTGTGATCACAAAATTGTTCTCAAATTCATTCATCACAATATCTTCTCACAGTTCGGGATTCCTCGTGCTATCATCTCAGATGGGGGGACCCATTTCACGAATGCTCAGTTTAGGTCACTGATGACCAAATACGGGGTGTCTCACCGAATCTCTACTCCTTATCACCCCCAAACTAATGGTCTAGCTGAGCTGTCAAATGGGGAGATCAAGAAAATCCTGTAGGTCACTATTTGGCCTGACAGGAAGGACTAGTCGTCCCGACTTCCGGAAGCCTTGTGGGCCTATAGGACCGCCCACAAAATCCAATTAGACATGTCTTCCTTTAGACTGGTGTACGGGAAGGCGTGTCACCTTCCCGTCGAACTGGAGCACAAAGCCTATTGGGCAGTACGCTGTAATCTAGATCTTTCAAAGGCTGGAACCCACAGAAAGCTTCAAATCAGCGAGATCGATGAGCTACGTCTTGATGCGTACAAGAACTCGCGAATCTACAAGGAGCGGGTGAAAGCCTTCCATGACAAGCATATCTCTAGAAAGATCTTTTATCCTGGTCAGAAGGTCCTACTCTTTGATGCCCGACTCAAACTTTTCCCTGGGAAGCTACGATCCAAGTGGGGCGGACCATACTTGGTCCGTCAGGTTTTGGGAAATGGAGCCGTCGAGATCAGCCCACTCAGCCATGATTTTGAACCTTTCATCGTGAACGGTCAGAGACTCAAACCGTTCATTGATGTAACTTCTACTGGTTTGGATGAATCATCTTATATCCTCCATGGCGTAAAACTCAGCACTCAACGGGAGGCAGCCTGTCATTCTCGTGGAAAACCTGAAACCTTTTCTTTTTTGACACCTTTGTGCACTTAAGGTTCACCCTTTAAGACAGCTAACTCCACCTTAGGTGCTTGCATTTGAGATTAGAAATCGTCCGCAATAGTCATTTCAACCCATTCACTCACCAAAATATCTGTCCTAAGGAATGAACTAAGTTGAATAAAAACCCCCTAAGTCACAATGAGGACATTGTAAATCTTAGGCATGGGGGGTATGAAAGTGCAAAACTGGTGAGAAAAGGTTTTAAACAAAAAAAAAAATTCACATATGCCAAAAACAATATAAAAATTAAAAATTTTTTGATATAAAAAAATCATAATAAAATAAGAGGAAAGAAATTTTGTGGAGGAAGGAAAAAGAAACAAAATGAAAAAGGAGCACAAAAATGAGAAAAGTGATAGTCATTAGTAAGAAACTAAGGAATTAACCTAAGTTCTAGACCTCATTCAAGAAAAGAATTGAAAAGTGCACAGTGAGATTAGTAAGAACGCAAACCTTAGGCATTCTTGGATGGACTCTTAGTACCCATTAAGATCTAGACATTCCTCAAGAGGTTGAGGAAAATGAAAAGCTTAAGTATTAGGTCCAAGGTTTAGGAAGTATTTGGCCTTATTAACTAACTTTTGGTTTACGAGACTCAGTGAGTTAAGCACCCTAACCTCACACACAGGCTGGTTCAGTAAGCGTAAAGATCAAAATCGCGCAGAAGCGTCGCAAAATTCTGAAAATAACACCTAGAGTAGGAGCGGCCGATCAACACAAGTTGATTTGGATGAGTTCCTAGCACGGAGAGGTGGGAAATTCCCCTTGAAGATGCGTAACAAAATATCATCTCCTCGGTGCTTGTCTCTTAGGATATTTACATATCCTACCGGGGGCATGTAAGCACTCTGCTGGTTCAGATTCCATGGATGGCATTATCACGTAATGTCAATTGCCAGGGTCTGAATTCGGCCTCGGAACACCATGGATGGGATTATCTCGAAATCTCAATAGCTAGGGTTCTGGGGGTTACCATGGGCGGTGCTATCTCGAAGCATCGACTGCTAGGAACCCTTGAGGATTGATGATGGGGACAAGGAATCTGATACAGATCGTGTTGAAAAGCCAATCCTAAGCTAGAATTAAAAAGAAAAAGAGAGAGAAAACTCTCCAAACAGATAAATCTTCTATCTCTCTTTCTTACAAAATGCACTGCGAACTGAGCCAGGGCTAAAATCATTTCAAGCACGGGTGCTTTAACCACAAAGTCCAATAAACCTTAGGTTAGTTCTTGTAGGCCTTAAAAACCTTTGCTAAGGACTGAGGCTGAGGCTAGACAGATCCGGATCTTGGTTGGTACTAGAGTACCTTTTAGGCCTATGGTTAACATTCTAACCTAATCTAGGTTTCAAAGGAAAAAGCACTTATCTGAAATCATTAAGAACTTCATGGTCTAGAACAAAGGTTGAAACCTTAAGTTTTTGCTAAGGGACTAACAAAAGCTAGTCATGGGGGTATGATGAGAACCTCATCATGAACCCTAACTAGCACAATCTAACCCAGAGATGTAAGAACAAGCTCCTACATAACCCAAAGAAATGCTTAACTCAGAGAATTCTAAGTTTAAGAAGAAAACAAATCATAAGGGGTAAAACTGTAATTTCACCAACGCAGTTTGCAAACAAGGTAATTAAGGGTCCAAACACAGGTCAAACAAGCCTAATAAGAAGGAAAGTGGGATGGTCGGATCTAAAAAGGGTTATAGCAACTTTAGGAAATTAAATTACATTCTGTAACCCTAAAACAAACCCACTTCAATTCACGAGGTTCGAGGAAGGATAAAAATCAACTAAACCCTCTAAAATTCATATAAAAATAATCTCTAGGGTTTATAACCTTCAATTTGGCCTTAGAAACCCATTTTGACCTACAAAGAGAACCTTGCACAATTAATGACTTAATCTGGGTTTTTATGTAAATTAGCTGATCAAACATGGTCCAACCTAGAAATAAAATTCACCATTAAAATCCCTAGGTTCAAATTATTCTTGTATAAAAACTTGAGCCTAAGAGGAGACCTCCTTGACCGACTTTACAATTTGGTCCTCTTCATTTACTTTTTGACCCTTATCTAAAAAGCCCTTGCATTTTGGCCCCCAGCTTTTTCGTTGTTCTTTGCAGAATGGACCCTCTTGCAAAACTCTGTGTAGCACCATGCTCCAGCGACTTTGCGCCGAGCATGGCGTCGCGCAGAGAGGGGTGACCGCCCTGCAAAGCAGACGCGGGGTTCCCTGCGACGTCCTCTGTCGCAGGGACCCGGCCATGCTCTCTGCCGGCCCCCATACCTTCCGTGCGAACGTGTGGAAGGTATGGGTCCCCTCTCTGGCCACGTTCCAGTGAGGCTGGCACGTCGCTAGCCTGCGCCTCCCTCTGCGCCAGCCCCTTTATAAGGACTGGCACCCCCTGCCGGTTCCTTCAAGCTTTCTTTGACGAAGAACAACCCCCCATTTCATCTCCTCCCCCTCCGTCAGACGGCCCACAGCTTCCGGCGACCTCCTCCGCTTCCTCTTAGTCGCTCTTCCGCCTTACCTGCAGCAAGGTTCTCCTAGCCCTCTCGTTTGTGCTGTGCTACACCCACCGGCACCCTCCGCCTGCTTCCTCGTCGCCGCACTCCTCCTCCAAGGTCCTTTCTTCCCCAGCTTCGGCAGGTACGAACTGGTGGCTCCACCCTCCCCCTTCGTCCAAAACCTAGGTAATTAGCTTCCTCTCCTCCTCCCTTACATTTCCCCTCTCTCAATTTGTCTTTTTGCCTCACCACACACGACTTCCACCCCCGCCTGCTCCGTCTTCGACCACCCTCTTCGGCGAGCTCATCCCACCTCCACAGACCTTCTCACCCCTCGCTGACTACCCTAAAAGCTTCCCCTCACTCCACTCAACAAATCCCCCCTTCCCATCCACTGCCAGACGCCACCTGACGACCCCCCGAACAGACCCATCTCTTCGGCCACAGTCCGACCTAGGGCTACCACCATATGCCGCCTCACGCCTCGCCACCACCTGCACTGCCTTCGCTACACTCCAGTGAAGCTCCCTACATCCTCTGATTGGGCCGAGAGGCCGTATTCTCGTTTTCAGATCGACGACCCTTCACCGCCATTACCGAGTTCTGGAGCTCCTTCACATGCAGCTATAGGTGCCCTCTCGCCCAAGCTTATACCCCAGGACGCGTGGCCTGCCTTCGCAAAGCGTTCCAGGCCTGCAGTTGGGGCAAAGGCCTCGTGTGCTGCTACGATTGCCTGCAGCTTCCTCAGCTGCAGGCGCCAATTTGGGTGGGACATTTAGTCCCACCTTGGCAGTTCTGGAAGCGCTGCAGCCAAATAAATGAAAAAAGTGTTGTAGGCTTATCTCCTTCGAACACAGGGGTCAGGTCCATCATGCACGCCGCGAGCCACGTGCTCGCCCTCGCCCACGCTCAAGCCCCGCGGGTCTGGGTCGGATCCGATTACCTTAACCCGCGCACTCCTCGCCCACCACCGCACGCCAGTGGGCCTGGTCCCGAGTGCGATACCCGTACCTGAATACCCGGCTCTGGGAGAGTGATCCTATCAGAGAAATCTGAAAGAGAGAGACGCGGGGAAGGGTAGAGGTAGGTTTTGCTTTCTAATCCTTGTGTGAGCATGCAGGAACAGAGAGAAGAAGAAGGAAAGAAGAGGAAGGAAGGCGGCCGAAGCCTTAGCCGCTCAGGGCAGAGAGGAAGAAGAAGAAGAAACAGAAGAAGAGAAGTACTGTAGCAAACCTACAGTTAAGTCGTCTGACCGTTGCATCAGACGACGATTGAGTAGCGGCCAGAGGAAAAGGAGAAGAGAAGAAGAAGAAGGCGGAAGAAAAAGAAAGAGTCAGAAGAAGAAGAAGATTGTCATAGCCGTAGAAGAAGAGAAGAAAAAGAAAGAAAGAGAAGAACAAAGAAAGAACAGAAGAAGAAGAAGGGGAAAGAAAAGGAAAAGGAGAAGAGAAGAAGAAGAAGGTGGAAGAAAAAGAAAGAGTCAGAAGAAGAAGATTGTCACAGCCGTAGAAGAAGAGAAGAAAAAGAAAGAAAGAGAAGAACAAAGAAAGAACAGAAGAAGAAGAAATCTACAGAAGAAAAGAAGGAGAAGGAAAAGGAGAAGAGAAGAAGAAGAAGCCAGAAAAGCTCCCTCTCTCTCTTTCTCTCTCTCTCTCCCTTATTTTTGTAATCTAATAGAGAACCTTTGTATTTCTAGAATTCCAGTAGCTCCCTGAGTTCGACCTCGGGAAAACCATTTCCGAGTAAAAAATTTTGTAATGATAACATGGTAGCTGTCTTATTACTACAACGACTGTAACTTGACATATAACAAACACAAACAAGCTAACTAGATAGCCATACGGTTGTCATCAACGTTCCTTGGCTCAGGGATCTCAGGTGAAGAAATCAATTCATTCTCAACTGGTTGCTCTAGACCAACCTGGTCAACCCCGGTCTCGTAAAATGTGTCCCCCCCAACAGGTGCCTAAGTGGGTTCTGGCATTGGCTCTCCAGAAGGGGGTTCATCCTAGAAATCATCCCAAGATTAGATTAGAGCAATCACAAATCTCATCCTCAATTTTGATAACTTCCCAAGTAAAAATTCACCTGGGTCCTTATCCTTAACATCTTGGAGCCAATCCAAAAAATATTTGTTAAGATCATCAATCATTTGAATCAGAAGCTCCAATTCTTTAGTGAAAGGTGTTGGCTGAGCTTCTAAAGATTGTATGGTATTCCTTAAGTTAGCCAACACAGTTTCAAGTGTTGTAGCACTGATTTGAACTCGCCAAAGCTCCAACAAAGCTCCGATGAAGGTTGATACAAGAGATTGGGGATCAAATCTTCATGGAAATACTTAAGAGAAGGTTTAAAAGATTCCTAGGGTTCTTAAGAACCTCAAAAACACAATTAAATCCACAATTAAGCACGGGTCAAAGGATATGACTAGAATTTTTTAGAATATGTCTTCTGAGCTCGACTAAACTCTAAAGAACTTATCTCACTCAATTGAGTGAGTTGAAATACTTCCTATGAGCGTACAATGGTGTACTAGCATTCAATTAGGTGAAGAAACTCCTCTGAGTTCTCCATTGATAGCGATGCTCAGAGGTTGAAGGTGAAATTAGACATTTAATGTATAAGGGATGATAGATCTAATTAACTAAGGGAACGAGCCCCTTTGTGATGTAAGGAAGTGATGTAGGCCCCAATTGGCTGTGAACTAGCTTTGAGCCTCTGCCATGGATAGCAGAGGTCTTAGATGAGTGTAAGATGGTGTTAGGAGATTAAGGGGCTAAATCCGTGAATTAGTGCATGATAGATGATCATGGGAAGGTGATTAATATGATCAAGTGAAGTATGAGCTAAATAGAAGTCCAATGAGGCTAGATTTGGCCTCACCGGAGATGGAGAAAATGAACTAAAACTTGCTTAACTACAACTAATCTACTCATCTAACTAAGCTAAAGCTACACCTAAGAGTTATAGGATACTTAGTTGATGAAATGGTGAGGGATCTCACTATTGGCAGGGTAAGATTAGGAAGAACTCCAAGGTGAGTCGGAGGAAGCCCCAGTAGCGATCGAAAGGAATAGGAGGAAGAATTGGAGTGCTCCTTGGTCCTGTCACAACTGCTGGAGTGGAAGAGGTGGTGAGAAAGATGTGTTCTTTGCTGGAGAAGCTTCGAGAAGAGGAAGAAGAGTCACCAGAGTAGGATGAATAGCCTATTGTGAATCACTATTTGGGGAAGAGGGCTAGGGGGTCGACACTTGTAATTGGAGGGTAAGGGGGAAATTTATATGTAACGGAGAGGGTGAAGGTCGAGGTCTCTGGATGCTATCACTTCCAGGTACATGGGGATGACGTGCTTCATCTTCAGTGATGGTGAGTTCACCATGTCGAAGGTTGTTAGGTCTAAGGAGATTTGGTTTGTTAGATTTGATGGGTGCGGTGAAAAATACCATGGTGGTAGCGTGTGTGGCTATACAACGCCAAATGAGTGGCGATCGAAGTGGTGCTGTCATTGGAACTCGAGGACTGTCCGTAAGGAGGAAGAAGTTGGGGAGGAAGGTAAACACAAGGACCTATATGAAAATATGGAAGGATCTAAATGAATGAAAAGGACTCAATCGAAATAGAAGTTAAGGACTATAATGCAAATAGTGAATTTAATGGCTTATTTTAATTTATTTATTTTTCAACTTTTTATATATAATTATAAATAATGTAAATAACATATTTATGCCATGAAATTACATTTTTACATATTTTAGCTATATTTATTTAAGTGATTACATTATTAAGTTAATTCCCTAAGCCTTAGACCTAATACTTAAGCTTCGCATTTTCCCCAACCTCTTGAGGACTATCTAGATCTTAGCGGATACTTGAATTTTTAAGCCTCGGAGTCTAGCCCAAGAGGCCTAAGATCAGCTTTCCTACTAATCTCTTTTGTGTCTCATTAGCACTTTTTTCTTTCCTTTCATTTTCTTTTTCTTGATATAGTCTAGAACTTAGTTAATCCCTTAATTTCTTACTAATGACTATCTCTTATTTTTCATTTCATTTTGTGCTCCTTTTTTTTGACATTTTTCACTTTTCCCCTTTTTCTCATGTTTTGTGTGGCCTCAAAATTTTCTCTCCCCTCAGAATTTTTTTGTTCTTTTTCACAATTTTCTATTTTTTTTGTGAGAACCCTTCTGAACTTTTGATTTTTGTATGTTTGCACTTTATCACCCCCCATGCCTAAGTTTTGCAATGTCCTTATTGTAAACTGAGGGTGTGGAATAGGTTTGGATTTCAGGAATTTAGAACAAGCTTATTGGGTGGGCAAATGGATCGAGAATGACTGTTGCAAGTGATTTTAGGCTCTGGCACGTGTGCCAGAGGTGGGATCGACTGTTCTAAGATCAAACTCAGGGTGCAATAGACATGAAGTATAGACGGATAATCAGAAGGATCTTGGATTTTTTGGAATGACGGGTTGCCTCCCATTAAGCGCTAAATTCAACACCTTTGTCGAGCGAGAAATGGCATGGAGAGAAAGTGGTCTAATCAACTGAGTTTTGTAGAACAAGCACCTTGATCAAGAGCCTGGTTGGTCCAACCAGGTGCTTGTTCAGATCCACAAGCTGATGATGCAGCCCAAACCCAATCAATCTGGTGGGTTGATAAATGTAGATCAAGAGGTATGGAACCCACCATATACTATGGAGCTCAGAATGATGTGGAAGTGTGAATTCAGGGTTTGGCTGAGTTGAATCAGCCTAGTCAGAGTAGGGATCCGTAAAATAATCAGTGGATAATGCGAAAACCCTACAAGAGTAATCAGAGGATGATGAAGCATGGTTTGCAGTCCGATCAATGTCCAAAACCCAATAGAGATGTGGAGGTGAATCATCTGCAATTAGCTCAGTAAGAGGGGAATCATAATAGAAATTGAGTCTGGTTGTGGGTCGGGGTTGGAAATGGGTTTGGATAGGTTTTGTATATGCGGAGGAGGTGGCTTCAATAAGAATTGTGTATGAGGGTTCCTCTGCAAAGGAATTACAGGTGGGTTCATTTAGATAGTCCTCATAGTAGCCCTTAAATTCAAAAGTGAATGCCTGAAGAGTGTTTATAGGATGAAGAAAATTTGAGTCAAGAAAAGATTCAAATTCTGGGTTGTAGTTACTCTCAGCATTTTTTGGTTTTGATTCCTGAGGATAGAAAAGAAATGATTCCATCTCACTGGAACCTGACTTTAAATCAGTGATCTCAAGTTCTGGGACCTCAGAGTCGGAGTCGGAGAGTGAATCATGTGAGCTGAGGTCGTAGATTGGCTCATTGTAGGCAGGAAACAATGGTTCTCCGAAATCATGGTAAGATTCAAAATCGTCAGAGAAATTATGAGAATCAAGTTCTGAATGAGATTCGGGATCAGAGGTTCCACCATAGAATAAATCACAAGATGTAGACTCATCAACCTGACTTGGGTCTAGCCTATTCTTCGATTCTGAGCTCAAAGAGGTGTCCTTATCTGGTCTAGGCTCAAGTTCTAGGCTTGTAGGAAAGATCCAATCAAAACCCCACACTTCCAACTCCTCAGTTTCTGTATCGTAGATTGGTGTGACTTCTGAAAAATCATTATGTATCTCTGAGGATGTTGGAGTGGGATATTCATCAAATAAAGGCCCAGAATCATACTCTTTATTTAAACTTTGATCTTCGTCATACGGGGACTTGTAATCTTCCCAATAAGTTTCAGATCTAGATTCCAGGCTGAGGATGTGGGTTGAATTACCAGAATCTAGGTTAGGATTACCTTCGAGGGTCACCTTATCAGAATAAGGGGCGAGATTTACATCCTCGAGAGGTTCTGTTCTAATCTCATCATTACAGGAGGCTTGGAAATCTATGCTTGGTGAACTAGGATTTTGGTTTTCTAGGGCTGGCTCAAAATCATGTTCCCCTGCAATTGGGACTTCCTAACCTAATTCAAGGTCAGGCATGTTATATTCCATCTAGGTTGGGAATCCCCAACAGCCTTGTGCCTCTAACCTGAGATTTGGGAAATCGAATTGATCCTCAATACTATTCCAAGATGTTCCATGAACTATTTGGGGTAAGTACGGGTATTTCTGATCGATAACTTGTTTCAACAATCTCATCATCTCTTCCCATTTTTCAAGATCATCTTGGTGTTTTTCCCAAAGTATAGGATTTGTCATGCATTGGAGGTATTCAAAGTTATGTAATTTTTCTATCTCAATGTATCCCATTATGAGAATGTCTTGGGTTGATCCCTTTGTCACTTCTGTTAATAACAATTGGGCATAGTTTATGATGAAGGTTGTTGTTGTTGGTACACTAACCTGAATGTCTTCTACTGGTTTTGAGGCTTTCTATTCAATATCATAAAATTCAAGGGAATCCTCAATCATTCTATCCCTCATGGATCTTTGTGATTCAGGTTTCTTGAATGGTCTTCGTAAGTAACCAGGCTGCATATTTGAATCAAATGGTGGAATCAAGATGTAGAATCAGAATTCAAGTCTTAGAATGAAGTGATTAGATCTGAATAGAGACTCCCACTGAAAATATGTGTGTGTGCTCTAAAGAGAAGGGATGAGGGACTGGATGTGATGTTGACCCAATCAAGGCACTCGAAGATGTTTGGATGACTATGGAGGTTCGGGGTGGATGATACCCCTGGATTAGAAAGTCGTCCACCTAAGAATTACCTGGGCAGCCAGAGAGGGAGAGTCCTGCAAAGACCCCTACATGGTAGAGCACCCCCACGGGTTACAGGGTTTTCCCCACCCGACCTCTCTTGTCACTGAGGGTCTAGGTAGACCAGAATGGATAACTTAACCTCCTAAGTCTACCAATTTTATATCCTAATTTGTGCCTTTGATTTCACTTGAATTAGCAGTTGTTTTGACTTGTGACCTAATTTGGAGGTTGGTTGGCCTACAATGTAGTCCAACTTTACCTGACTTGCCCCAAAGATGGTAGAATGATTCTAGGTCAAGACCTAGAAATCACCCTGATTTGACTCCCAGGCTATTAGGTCCAAGGATTTTAAGGTTCAAGTGATTTTAGAGCCTGATTTTAGGGTTTGTCTTGATTAGTTCTTTTCAATCAAGGGCTTGGGTAGCACACAAATGCGGGTGGATTTGTTTCCTTTTATGCATGTAGGTGTGAACTAATGCTCCAAAAACCCTAATGCAGAAACCCTAATTTGGCTCTATTTCCAGTCCTCTTTGATTTTCACAAACGTTCTCTTTGAACTTCAAACAAGAAGTGCGTAGTCCACGAGGTTTAGAAATTAAGCGTGATCCCTCATAGGCATAGGAAATTTGGGGTAGGATCTCTAGAAATCGCTTCAACTTCAATAAGATTTGAAAAAAAATTTTGCAAATTAGGAAACTAGCCTTTTAAATGATAATTACTATAAAAAGAAGGCAAGTGATTCCTAATTTGATTGTTTTCTTTTTATCTTCCCAAGATTAGGAGGCTGATTAGGGAAGAATAAAGAAGTTACCTGCCCTGGAGTGGTTGATTTGCGCGGGAGATCTCCTCGTGAAATTCCTCTCAAAATCACAATAAAATAAATAGGGCAAGTTAGAGTTTAAATATAATCAAAATAATGCAGAGACTAGTGATGAATTGCACGTTACTCCCCGACAATGACGCCAAAATGTTGACAAGGCGAAATCAAGTTTTAAAGTAAAGCATTGTAATATAGTTGAAATTGCTTTGAAAACAAATAGATTTTATTACTTGAAGTTTAAGTCTGAGGTCGAACACAGGGAGCAAATGGAATTCATGCACTAACCTCAATGAATGCAATTTGAACACATAATATTACTCAAAAATCTAATGAAACATATAGAGCATGAGTATATGGGTATTTACAATAAATGTAGCAAAAATATGATTTGCTACATTATATGGACATGAGGTAATCAAATAAATGTAGCATTGTTGGAATTCTAAGGCACAGTGCAGACAGGAGGCTTTGGTAGCCATTGGTGCACTGGATTCAGTTGAGAACACCTGGCTGCCAACTGAAGAAGAGAAGGATCTCCAAAAATAGTGGCAAGGTGTGATTGTTGAAGAGGATTTGAAGTGTGAGATGGATTGGCATGAAAAGTGAAGACAACTATGGTTGAAAGAAGGAGATGCCAAGACAAAGTATTTTCATTTGGTTGTGAGTTCGAGAAGGCAAATCAATCTTATTTCAGCTATTTAGATTGGGGGTACGAGGTTGACATTCATGCAAGAAATTAAAGTTGTAGCAAATCAATATTTCTAGGAAACAACAAGAGCAGTGAACAAAGGAAGATGGAGGATAGCTGCATTGTTGTTGCCATGCATCAGAGATGAACAAGCCACCCACTTGATTGCGTCTATTGTTGAAAAAGAAGTGTTGGATGTGATAAATGATTTACATGGGGAAGGCTCACTGGGACTAGATAGATTTCAAGTCTTCTTCTATAAAGATTTTTGGAGTTTGGTAAGGGAGGAGGTGATGGCAGTTCTTGACAAATTTCAAAGGGGTAACATTGGGTTTGATAAGATGAATAGATCCTACTTGTTTCTTTTACCAAAAGAGTAGGGGGTAGGGACTTTTTTAGAGTTCAGACCCATTGCACAATTAAATTCCATATACCTGATTGTGAACGAAGTGTTGGAAAATAGATTCAAGTTGGTTTTGCAGGAGCTTATTCACCCAGTTCAGTCAACTCTCCCCAACACATCACTACTGGAGTTGTTCATACTATCCCAAGAGATGGTGGTTGGGTGGCACAAAAGGAAATGCAAAGCATTTTTATGGAAGGTGGACTTTAGCAAGGCGTACGACATCATATTTTCAAAGGTGGGAGATTAATTCTCCTGAACTCGGTTATCACAACTATACCGATTTTCTTCTTCTCTATGTTTAGAAACCTTAAATCTATCTGGAAGCATATGGATGTGATGCAAAAATGCTTTTTTTTGAAGGGAGCGTTGCATGAAAGTCTATTTTTGAAACCATTGAAATGGGACCAGTTGTGTGTGACCAAAGAACATGGAGGCTTGGGTATCAAATCCCTCAAGGAATTCAACGATGCCCTTTTGTTGTAATGGGCCATCAAGCTATTTGATGGAGATGGAAAATTATGGTTGGATGTGATAGGAAATGAGTATGAGGAGTCAAATGCTAAAGGGAATAAACTCTATCCAAATAGGCCCTCTCCATTTTGGGATTTGGTCATAAATGAAGTGAAGACCAATTGGAACATGTTTCAGCCGATCCTTGGAGAAGGGAAATCCTTTTCCTTTTGGCATGAGGAATGGTCACCGCTAGGGTTGTTGAAGGACCAATTTCCAAGAGCGTATGGAAGGGCAACAAAAAAAGAAATAAATATTGATGGAAACTGGGACCATGTCAAGGAGGAATGGGATATTGATGGTCTTCATAGTAGCTGGCAGGGAAACAGGATGTGTCTTGAAGTGGAACGCATGTAGTAGCTATTGGCAGCATTCAAACCTATGACAGATGCAGATCGATATAGCTGGCAGGGAAAATTTTCTCCGTCTATGGATTATGAAAAATTAATTCTTCCTGTAAGGCAAGAGGAGTCTGATATGATATGCAGGAAATTATGGAAGTTGAAGGTGCCTTTGATGGTTCAAATATTTCTATGGCTATGGAGGAAGGATGGGCTAATCATAGGAGACTTGAGGCATAGGTGGATGGGAACCCTAACTCAATTCTGCCAACTGTGTGGGCTATCAACTGATAGTACCAGGCATATTTTCTTAAAGTGTTTTGTGTCGGATTCAGTGTGGAGATAGTCATGTAGGGAGTCCATTCCTACATGGGAAATGCTATGGAGTAATTTTTTGTTACTTGATAAGCTGCATTTGTCTATGGTAGCGGTGTTATGGTGTATCTGGAGAGCTAGAAATGAGTGTCTTTTTCAGGAGAGACCAATATGTGTGGAACATATTGTGAGGGGGTGTTGGTCTCTAATACATTTATGGGGGAATTACTTGTAAATCTTCTAAGTTAATTTTTTAATAAAGGCTCTCCCAGATTGCTATCATCCTTGATAGCATTCCATTCAATTTCAAAAAAAAAAAACCATTATACAAATTCGTGTAAAATTCGTATCATTTTTTGGCACTGCTACTGGGGAGACACAACTTAGTTATTTATTATATCTCACTCTTGCTTTATTAGATCTTCACTTGTTTTGCTTTTGTGTTTTGAGTAGGTGCAAATTGAAGCGAAAGTGGGATTTGGATTAATATGGAGCGAAAGCTTCAAGATACCTTTTCTTCCCACGGATATCAACTAACTGCCTTCCCCAAACCCTCTCAAAATACTAAGAAAATACCAAAAAAATATTTTAAAATATCAAAATTGACAAAATAAGAAAATTCAAGGGTGGTGGAACCCTAAAATTGAATTGTTTGCTTGTTTGCATCACTTTTCCACCACCTTCATTACATTGGTGTTTCATTTTTGAAAATCCAGATTTAGAAGATTTGGTTGAGTAGAAAAAATTAGAAAATTCGGGGACTGCAAAGGGATCAAACCCTAATTCCATCCTATTTTCTTACTATCCTCAAATTTTATAAATTTTTATACTTATCATATTTGAACAAAATTTAAATTTCTAGAATCCTTGGAAAAATATCTACAATATATAAAATTTTCAAAAATTTCTGAGGTCTCTTGAAGATTCTTCAAAATCATTTTTTCAAATCTATCATTTTTGGATTTTGACACTAGTGTTTAAAAAATTCTCAAAGAAATATCAAACGATTTTGAAAAATCCCAAAACAATCATTTTCAAAATACTTGTTTGATTTCCTTTCCGTTGGTAGTTGTCTGTCATGTTTGGACCATCACATAAAAATATACTTTAAAATCAATTTATTTTTTTAGGAGTTGCCTACATAGTATTTCATAATTAGGGTTAGT
Organism: Thalassia testudinum; assembly: GCA_037157565.1. Classification (NCBI taxonomy): domain Eukaryota; kingdom Viridiplantae; phylum Streptophyta; class Magnoliopsida; order Alismatales; family Hydrocharitaceae; genus Thalassia; species Thalassia testudinum. The sequence continues at coordinate 40,405,275 of JAZHRO010000015.1, read as the reverse complement.
TTTCTCTTTCTAACCACACACCAAATCTAAAGAAATTGGATTTTCACCAACACAACTTTTGCAATTTGTGTGTAGTACTCAAAAACTTGTTTGAAAACGTAAAAAGAGAAAATCTTAAAGAACAAAAATTTATATTTCTAAACCCTAAAAGATTTTCATTGAAATCATTGTTTGCAAATCCCATGTTTTGGCATTGGGCATCACTCTCGCCCAATTCGCACACACCAAAAAAAGGAATAATCTGGGCAACTACCCCCCTAACGCCTTTTACAAATCCATGCACTTTAAGTATCCTATGCTTAAATTAAAACTTGTAGCAACCTGACCCGTAAGGATTTCATCCAAATTAGGCTTACTATTTGTTTACTAAGCTATTTTCAATTGATCTCTATCTCTTAACTTGGTTTAGGCTGAGGGGAAGTGTCAAATGACTGGGTGAGGGTTTATAACAAAGCCCAGTGATTTTCCTAAGGCATGCTTGTGCCCATTCCCTCCTTGTAGCTTGACCAGGTTAATTAAAGGAACAGTGGTCAATTATTAATTATTTGGTAAAGAAGTTCCCATGTCTTAGGTTTTCTAAAGCGTGAACCCTTAGGCTAAGCTTAGAATTTTGTTGCTTGAGTGCACACTTCTCTCATCTCTTCTCTTCTCTCCTCCCCCATTCTTCATAAGTGTATGCATGGGAGTAGGTCCACAAACCACATTTGGAGGGACCAATTGATTTCGCCCCACGCACAAGGCGATAGGCTTATTACATTCTCATTCTTCCTCTGCTTCTAAGAAAATGGAAAACCAAAAAAATAGGTCCAAGAATCCTTCCACTTCCACCTCTGTTTACACACTTTCGTTGAGTTTAAGATATAAGTCGTAGTATAGTCAATAAAAGCAAATCAACATTTAAATTTTTAAGCTCAAAAAATAAAAATTGAGTCTGAGGTCATTTGTAGGGAGCAAATGTGGAATTCACACACTAATCGTAATTAGAAACAATGAGCACAATAATTCAGAAAAGATATGTAATGAATATCAATAAAAAATATATTTAGTAATAGCAATTGTACCTCAAGAAATAATGGGATGAAAAGGAATATCAAAATCCTAAAAATGGTGATTTGAATCACCAATTAATTCCTACAATTAAGCACATATCCCAACGTAATCAACCAATTCAAATTTGCTATAGTGGTATTGAACCAATCAGCCAAATATCTAGAGTAGCCAAGCAACACGGTACTCGAATATGTCCACAATGTCTCAAGGCACAAGAGACGTTAGACCCTAAGGTCAAATGACTTAAGTCGCCAAGGTTTAAGCACAAGTCATAGAGCACAAAGCCTTAGAGATGCCTAAGTATTGAGCATATTGGCATGCATTTCAAGGAGCATAGTGCAAAATCGCCCCCCACCCTCAGAATTTCTTCTCTTATTAACCGGGTAATCGGGTTGCACAGTAACGGGTAATCGGATCTAGCCCAAACCCACATGCACGTGAGTGCGGGCGAGGGTGTGCGTGGGGCGTGCGTGGGGGACCTCAACCCCCATGCGTTCGAGGCAAACAACCTTCAACATAGAAACAACTTATGTTGCTGCTTCAGCTCATTCCTATATGATGTGGGACTATCTATGAGTGCTCTTCTTCACACGTCTACCATGAGCTACAGCTGGGATGCTTTTGTCAATTGGAGCTGCACCTACTGCTTCTCCTTTGGTTGAGAGCTAGGAAAGTTCCTGATCGCAATCCATGCCTATTGGAGGTGGTTGTAATGAAGATGATGACTAGACGACGACAGATGGCAGTAATGTATGGTGGTGATCCAGCGAACTCCTACAAAGAAGAATATGGGCTAATTGCCCCAATTAAAAGGTACCTGGGGATTGTCGTGAGGCGAGGAAGGTGATGATATAGGTTTAGAGGAGTTTCGTGTGCTGTGGTAGTGGAACAAAGTTGAAGATGGCAGAGGTTTATGGGTTTGTTTGGTGCGGGTGTAGATAGGCTAATAGTCCTAATTAGTTTAGGGCTTGTAGTCTCTGTGTGGTGAGGAAGGATGTGGTGGTGTTGGCAGAGTGATTGGCGGCTGATAGTGAATTCTATGGTGATACAGACGACGAGGAGGAAAGGGTTAGAGAGCCTCCGTGTTGGCTGGCTAGAGGCAGACGAAGGTGACGAGTATGGATGACTAGCTAATTTGGCCGATGGTCGACCTGAGGAAGATGTGGAGGAAGCTTGCTGGAGCCACAGTCGGAGACGGCCAGAGGGAGGAGAGGAAGACTTTTCTTGGGCTAAACCGGGCTCGGAAATGTGTTGGGAGATGCCATGGCTTAAATAGAAGAGGAATTGACCTTTTATTGCAAGGAATTCATGAGATTTCCTTGCAAATGAGGCAAATCAAGTCTGTGCTTTTTGAACTTTCTGCTGGAGCTATAGGAATTGAATCGGCCTCTTGGCTTTGTGTGTTTGATAGAGGATCGCTTCAAGATCAATCCCTCCAAATTTGGAGGGATTTAATCTTGAAATGAGAGAGAAATCGTCGGATGAAGTTTGGGGGTTTGGGTTTGGGAAGATGCTATTCACACTCATGATGGTAGGGTCATAAGTGAGAAAATGATGAGAAAGTTAAGGGCCAAATCTCAAGAAACTTGAAACTTGAGGAGCTAAGTGTGAGAAATAGAGATCTTAGGGACTGAATTGCAAACTAGGTCAAGATGAACTCTGATTGGGCCCAAATTTTGGTGTTAACCTAATTTGGATCCAAGGAATCTAATGGTGAACTTGGATTTGAGTTTTGACTATTTTTTACTGGGTAAATTGTAGAGAAGTCCAAATTAAGGCAAATTCCCATCTGAAACTCTATTATAGGTCAAAATGGGTTTAGATGGTCAAACCAAGGATACCAAACCTCTTAGAATATTTTTATATGAATTTTAAGAGGTTTAGATTGATTTTATCCTGACCATAACCTCTTCAATTTAAGTGGGTTGATAATTAGGGATTTTGGTGTTGTTTTCACCCTTGAAATGCGTGAAACAACATTTCGGTTAGTGTTGACCCACTTTTTAGACTTTTGTGCTCCTTTAACCTTTAATTAACACCTGGGTGACCCTGTGGTTACTCTGTACTTGTGATGTGATGGTAAAACAGCATAATTAACCCTATTTTATTGTCTTCTTCTCAGAATGAATTAGAGTGGAATTATGAACCTCAGGTGATCATTTAGGAACATTTATCTCTTAATTCCAACTAATTCAGGCTAGTTAGAGAGAGGAAACATATAATTTTGAATTCTCCTTTGGGTGGGAAGTTTCGACGATGATGGTTGGCCACCCGAGGTGGCTCGGCGGGCACGCTGCCGGCTTTGATGGATGGTCGATATGGCGTTCATGGTCTTGGAGAAGAAAAGAGCAAGGCGCCCAGGCGTATGATGGAGTTGGGGCGGTGGACAAGAGGGGGTCTCACGTTGGGTGGTCACGGAACCGTAGGGAGGTGGTCTGCTTTAGATGTCGACATCGTGGGCACTTAGCGGCGATGTGCCGCCGGACAGTGCTGTGCTTGGCCTGCAAGGGATATGGCCACAAGTGTGACTCCTGCTTGGTAGCTCGTGGTGGATCTGGGGGCAGGATGCGCACCGAACCATGGAAACCTAAGGGTGAGGCATAGCGGCCTCTTCCACCTCCCTCGCCAACTTTCGGGGGGCTCACCCTAGATGTGGAGATTCCTCTGAGTGAGGATGTTAAGGTGGCAGAATTGGTTTTGCGAGGGGCCTTGATTGGGGAAGTGATGTTGGGCACTCTATCTCTGGAGAAAGCTCGTCAACTGGTAAGTTCTCTTTCCCTCTCGATTGATGTTTGGAAAATTGCGATTCTCTCCCCTTCGCGGTTTGTGCTCTTTAATTTGGGGGTGGCAGGCGTTGAACATCTGTGTTTTCGATCCAGTAATCTGTGTGGATTGACAGTGTTGTGGCGTCTGGTATCCCCTTTTGATGGATCCTTGTCTGAGCGACCACCTCAAAAAGCTGCCCCTAGATCAGGTTTTCTTGAACTCAAAGGTCTACCTCTGCACCTGAGGTCTAGGGCGGTGGTAGAAGATATGATTGCTGGGTTTGCATCTATGGCAAAGGATGTTGAAATTGGTCTGACTGAAGGAGATGCTAGTGTTCTGAAGGTAAGGGTGGATGTCTTCAGGGCTGGATCTATTCTAGATAAACTGATTCTCCGGTGTGGGGGAAGCTCATGGATGCTACTCTTGAATTTTCATGTGGCTAATAGGGGTGTGGAGTCAAGCCATCACCCCCCCTCATATGCTAAGGTGCTGCAAGCCAAAGCAGGCTCTATACTGAGAAATTGTGCAAGTCAGGAGATGTTGGCCGAGCCCAATAAAATTGTGGATCTAGAAGATGGGGTGGGGGGCTTGAGGGTAGAGGAGGTGATGTCTGAAACTCTGGAGGATGGGGGTGGGGCACCTCTGATCCAAGCCGACTCTGCAGTGGTGGTGAAAGAAGGGGAGGAGATAACATTACTGAATGAGGCTATGGCTGAGGACTTGAAAGGTGTGACTCCCCTCGCTAATGCTCTAGTTGTTTCTTATCTAGAAAATCCCCCTGTGAATTCCTTAGATATGCAATGTAGTCCTCCTGCGGTTAGTGGTCTACAATTGGAGTCTAAGACTCCTTCCACCTCTGGTCTAAGGAGACCTCCCTACAAGCTGAGGCTGAGAAGACATAATTCTACACAAAAATTTGATGAGTGTGCCATTACAGCTGTGATGAAGGTTAGCAAAGTCTCTGCTGCGAAGAAGGGCACTGATCAGACGGCCAAATGAGGATTCTTACTTGGAATGTGCGTGGGCTACGCGATAGAAGTCGAAGGGCTTCTTTGCTTAGATATTTGCGAGCATGGGAGATTGATTGTGCCATCCTCCAAGAGACACATATTGATAGTGAGTCTAACAGGGCTTGGGTAGAGATGAAAGCATGTCTTACTAATGACATTGTGATGATCAACTCAAGTGGCAGGTCTAGGGGTATTTCCATCTAGTGGAAGAAGCATGTGCTATGATTGGAGGAGGCATCTTTGGCTAGACACTTACTGACTTGTAGGTTCAAAAGAGACCAGGGGGGCAGTGACTTCTTTGTGACAGGTGTGTATGGTACCAGTGATCCTATCAGAAGACATGAGCTTCGGGAGGATTGGAATTTGGCTGCGGATTTTGTGAATGGGGCTGTCTGGCTTGTTGGAGGGGATTTCAATTGTGTGTTGGTGGGAAGTGACAAACCTAGTGGGGTGGTAGATAGTGCTGCCACTGGCTTCCAGCTGATGGTCCAAGCTTTAGGCTTGAATGAATTCCCCTCCTCAGGCTCTGAATTCACTTGGAGGAATGGTAATGGGCTCATGTCCAAGACTGATAGGCTCTTTGGCAATGCTGGGCTGCTGGACCTTTTCCAATTATCCTTTGTCTGTGGCCTTGAACATCCCTTCTCTGATCACACTCCCCTGGTTTGGGACAATGGGGAATAGGTGTTGGTTGGATCTTACTTCAAATTCAGGAAGTCATGGCTGAGTGAACCAAGCTTCAGAGAAATGCTTACAGGTTGGTGGAGGGCTCAGCAGGTTGAGGGCACGGCTACCTTCAAGTTGGCTTCCAAAATTTTGGCTATGAGAGTGATGTTAAAGGAATATGGTGATGTTTCTATCTTAAGGCATCAGAGACGCAGAGATGCCTTGATGAAGGTTCAGGAATTGGATTCCAAGGAAGCCAATGATCGGCTGTCTGAGCAGGATATCCTTGACAGAAAGAAATGGCAGGGGGTGGTGGCTGAAGAAGACCTGAAGCTGGAGATGGATTGGAGGGAATGGTCAAGATAGCTGTGGTTAAAAGAGGGGGATATAAACTCTAAGTTCTTCCATTTGGCTGCTAGCTCTCGGAGAAGAATCAATCTGATTTCCTCTATTGTTAAAGATGGGCAGAGAATTACCTCCATCTCTGATATCAAAGCTGAGGCTGTCAGGTACTTCAAGGAGTCCTCAAGATCTGCTGGTAGGGGCTGTTGGAGGATGGCAGCAAGTGGCATTCCCAGAATCACTGAGAATCAGGGGTCTAGCCTAACTGCTAATGTATCTGAAGCTGAAGTCTTGAAGGCCATCAAGAATCTCAACTGTGAAGGTTCACCTGGTCCTGATAGAATTCAAGTTTTCTTCTACAAAGAGTTGTGGGATATTGTAGGCACTGAGGTGATGGAGGTGATCAGAGAATTTGAGATTGGCAACTTTGGCTTTGAAAGAATTAATAGATCCTTTCTATTTCTTTTGCCAAAGACTCCGGGAGCTGAATCTTTTCAGGAATTTAGACCAATTGCCCTCTCTAACTCTGTGTATTTGGTGATTAGTAAGGTCTTGGCCAATAGATTGAGGCCTATTTTGCAAGAGCTGATCCACCCTATTCAATCAGCCTTCCTTCCTGACAGATCTCTACAAGAGTCTTTTATCATGGCATAAGAGATGGTTTGTGGTTGGCACAAGAGGAAGTGTAAGGATTTTTTATGGAACGCTGATTTCTGCAAAGCTTATGACTCCATCTGTTGGCCCTATCTTTGGGAAGTACTTAAAAGAAGAGGTTTTCCCCCTGTTTGGATTCAATGGGTGAAAAGGTGTATCACAACTGCCTCTTTCACTCCTTTGATAAATGGGAAACCCTGTGGTGCTTGGATTCAGCCCCAATGTGGGATCAGACAAGGATGTCCTCTGGCACCTTTGGTTTCTAACCTGGCAGTTGACAACTTGGCCTGGTATTCTTGTAAACTTGCTGAAGCAGGTCTTATTAGAGGATATTCCTTATCTTGCAGGAGTACTTTGGCTCCTATTCTTCAGTATGCGGATGATACGGTTTTTTTTGTGGAAGGATCTATGGATGAAGCACTAGCTTTGTGTCATATGGTCAACATCTTTGGAGAGCTCTCAGGCCTTAGGCTGAACAGAGAAAAGTCAAGTTTGGTCTGTTTTGGCTTACCTGAGGCTGAGCAAGGTGATATTGCTGCTATTTTGGGGACCCCCTGCATCATCCTTCCTATCAAATATTTGGGGCTGCCAGTGAGATGTTCTAGAATGAAGAAAAAAGATTGGATTTGTCTCTTTGATAAAATTTCAGTGAAGCTGGATGGATGGCATAGCAGCTTTCTTTCAAAGGGTGGAAGACTCATGTTGCTCAATTTAGTGATCACCTCTATCCCTGTTTTCTACTTTTCCATCTTTAAAGCCCTAAGTCCATATGGAAACGGTTGGATGTATTGAGAAAAAGGTTCTTTTGGAGGAGAGTCGAGCATGAGGGCAAATTTTTGTAGCCACTGAAGTGGGAGCAGATTTGCCAACCTAAGGACAGGGGAGGACTTGGGATTAAATCTCTGAAACAGTTCAATGATGCTTTATTGCTTAAGTGGGCAATTAAGCTCTTGCAAGGAGAGTTGAAACCTTGGACTGCCTTGATCAGGGATAGTTATGGAGCTTCAAATAGTATGCTCTTTAGGCTGTAGCCCAGCAGACCCTCACCCTTCTAGAATTCAGTGATCAGAGCTTTGGATGATAACTTGCATCTGCTGTAGCCAGCTCTTGGGGATGGCAGGACCTTCAGCTTCTGGAAGGAAGGTTGGTCCCTGCTGGGTGTTCTGAAGGAGGTCTATCCAAGGGCCTTTGCCGCAACATCTGATAAGGATGGAACTGTCAGCAGATTCTAGTCTAACAATAGCTGCAGTTGGAATTTGAATGAAGAAGAATCCACCAGAAGGGGCACCCAGCTGTGGGATGAAAGGAGGAATCTGCTCTCAGATCTTGAAAGCTTTAGGCCAAGGCTTGGAGTGGAGGATAAATACATCTGGGAGGGGCTCTACACTATGCAGTGTGGTTACAATAGAATCATGGAAAATGGAAGTGGGTGCAGATGTGATTTCATTGACAAGAAAATTTGGCTCCTGAAAATCCCCCTTAAGGTACAAATATTTCTTTGGCTGTGTAGGAGAGATGGTTTGATTACAGGTGATCTGCGACATAGGAGGATGGGAGCTGCTCGTCATGAATGTTACTTATGTGGTATGCACACTGACAATGTGAACCACATCTTCTCATCTTGCCTGGTCACTGATGCTATTTGGAGGAGGACTTGCCAGGAGCCACTACCAACATGGGATTCCATCTGGCATGGGTTTGGTGTGAGAGAGAAGCCACATGTGTGTATGGCTGTCACTCTCTAGTGTGTGTGGAAGGCGAGAAATGCGAGGCTTTTTCAGGAGAGACCGGTGTGTTGTGAAAAAATTGTAAGAGAGTGATGGTCCCTCATACATACGTGGGGATCTGTTTTGTAATTCCTTTTACTTGTTTATATAATATACCTCTCCGGATTGCTATTGTAAGATGATAGCTTTCCTTTTTGTTTCAAAAAAAAAAAAATTAGGCTAGTTATGGAGATTTATGGTGTTACCATCATACCCCAATGCCTAACTTTTGCTAGTTCCTAGCAAAATCTCATGGAAAGAACTAGATCTCTAGATCATGTTTTTGATGTTCAGATGCCCAAGTTGTGCCTTTTCTCTAGAAATCATATTAGAATACCAATAGTTGGCATAGAGGTACTCAAGTACCAGCCAAGATCCAGACCTGACCAGTCAGCCTTGGGTTCGTCGTGAAGGTTTCTAAAGCCCACAAAAAATTACCCAGAGATTTGTTGACCCCAGTGATTAAAGCACAAGTGCGTATACGTATCAAGTATAGGTTTAGTTTTACCAGTACATTTTTTATAAGAGACTTAGAGAGGGATTTTTCATTTTGAGATTTTTCTCTCTTTTCTTTTTATATTCCCCTTTCTCCATTTCTTTTGAATATGTACTTTTTTTGTGATAACCCCTCAAAGAATTGAATTTCCATTTGTTTTGCACTTTAGCACCCCCCCATGCCTAAGTTTTGCAATGTCCTCATTGTAAACTACGTGGGTACGAATTCAACTTGGTTCAAGGTTTAAAACAGGATCGAAGGGTGGGTGAACAGGTTGGAATGATTGTTGCAGACAATTTCAAGCTCTGATACAAGTATCAAAGGTGGAGTCGGTTGTTCTAAAGTTAAACCCTAAAGTGCAATAAGAGTGTAGCTCAAAAGGATGATTGGAAGGGTCTCGGGTTTTTGGAATGATGGGTTGCCTCTCGTTAAGTACTAAATTCAATGTCTTCAACCGAGTAGAAGGTGATCAAGGAGAAGGGGTGGTTACATTGGTGGAATTTTGCAGGACAAGCACCTTGATGAGTAATCTGGTTGGTCCAACCAGGTACTTGTTCAGGTCAATAGGCTGATGATTGATGAGAGGCTCATCATGATCTCTAATTACCCCTAATTAACTAGTTTTCCTAGTTAATTAGCTAAGGTTATGAACATATAAGGGTTAATTATTAAATCAGGGATATATAGTAAAGGACCTTAAAATAAGTTAAAAATGATATTTTATCATTCAATTAACATTAATAATAATTTAATTAATAATTGGACTCGAAATCTTATTAATCATTTCCTTAATTAATAAGTTAAGTAACTTAAACATAATATATACATAAGTATACAATAACTAAAGTAATTTTACTTAATCTAATAAATTAACCTAAAAAGGTAAAAAATGTAAATTCAAGGTGAAAACATAATATTTACCTTATTTACTAACATATATAAAAAGTTGAAAAAGATCTAAGTTAAAATAAACCTTTAAAACCTAGGTTTACATTTTGGTCCTTAATATTCATTACAATCGGGTCCTTAAGTTTCACATAGGTCCTTAGGTTTCATTACATTTAGGTCCCTTTTTGTCTTCTTCTTCTTCTTCAGTCGAATGGACGGCTGACGACGGAGAGTGTCTCCACCGCGCAATCACTGCCCTGCCAACATCAACCTTCTTTCTCCAAGCTCTTGGAGCTTGGGCTCACCACTCCATCTTCATCCACTAGTCTGGATTAATCAGAAATCCAAATTTCTGGTGGGAGTTAACCTCACCATTGTCGGAGACGACGTTGGAGGTTAAGCTCCTCAAGCTCCTTCTTCTAGACCCCACCACTCTCTTCATCGCCAACCACTATAAATACTCCCTCACCCCTCCGATTTCTGGCAAGTTGGCTCCCTTCCCTCTTCTAACACTGAGCCAACCTAATAGGCTATTCATCTGCAACTCCGACGACCTTCCACACCATTCTTCGACTTCCCCCATCCATTCTGATCAGTTGAAGAGATCCGCCGAGGTCAACTACGTCTCTGGACACAGGCGCTGACCAAGGATATCCTCTGCTCCACTTACATCTGCCTGCTGGAGATTCTTCTTTTCACCCTCTAATTTTGTCATCCGCCATGAGCCTTCGGCGGACCCTATTGACCCCTTCATCCAGGTAACAGTCGATTAGGAGTAGGAGTAGGATAGCTTAGTTAGTTAGATAGTTAGATTAGAGTTAATGTCAGAATTTTAGTTGTCATCTTCTCCGACTCCGGCGAGCTCCTTGAGCTCGCCAGAGCCTTAGTTTTATCTTTTGAATTCGCTGATCACCTTCTTCTTTCATCCACGACCATTTCTAATCCATTTAAACACTTAATTGATCATTGATTCGCCTAATTCACCTTCACCTCCACCAACTACTGTCGCCATGGATGGTGACAGTAGTTGAGTTTAGAATCACCTTCATAGGGTTCTCCATAACGTATTCACAACCTAAGGACCCTAATTGACACTTTAATATGTAGAATTACCACATATAACTTAAACGCCCAATTTGTAATTAAGCTCTTGAGTTCATTGTCCATGGCAGCTCAGGAGCAGTTCAAATCCTTAATTATATATATATATTTCTGATCGCAAGTGTTTGTTGACTTGTTTTGACCACTCAATTGAGTGGTGTAATAGGTCCTGAGCTTAATCCAATCCAGATTTATGAAAAATGAATTTCACTGATAAACCTTAATTCCAATGAATAAATGAAGAATTAATTGAGTCCCTGAGGTTCCTTGCAATCTCAGGAACCTTCTCAGATTAAAAATGGCACAATTTACGATTCTGTGCATAGTTTGCACTTTTTCTGGACTCATCGGAGCTCTGGTGAGCTTCAGTGAGTCATTTTTGAGCTTCAACCTACAAAACTTAGTGAAAAGCTCCAGAATGATATAAGTGCGATCACTGATTAATTTGAGGTCATTTATTTGGAATTTTAACCACCGGAGCTTAGATTGAGTCTTCATCTTATCCAATTCCAGCAGAGTTGGAGAAGTCTGTTAGTTAGGTTTAAGTTGTGTTTAAGGTGTCTAGAAGCTTCAATGCAGTGCACCAAAGTTGTTCATGACCTTATTCCATTATAGAAACCTTCCAGAATCTCTAACGAACAAAACACATTTGGACCTCAGGCGGCGAGCCTGAAACCCTAATTTCTAGGGTTAGAACACCTATCTGAGGATCTGAATGAATTCCTGATGTTGAGGAGATGCTATTTGAGGTTTCAATTTCTTGGGAGAAGGCATTAATCAGAAAGTCAAATTTTTGAGCCTTGTAGTCAAACCTGGGAAGGAGATTCTGATTCTGAGCATGATTTGATGATTTGAGAAGCTTAAATGTTTCTGAGATATTGTTGAATGATCTGAGAGAGGTTTAAATGAGCTCAGATTGGTAATTTTAGTTGGAACTTAATCACTGCCAGTTTGGATTATTGTTGAACCCAAACTGATAGTAGTGGTATTTTGATGAGTTTTGATATGAAATCCTACCTAGATTAGTCAGTTTCAATCCTTAGAACTAGTTGAAATCGATCAGATATGTTCTTCTGTGTCTGTTCACCTATTTTAAGTTGTAAATTACTGTCTATGAAGCTTACAGAGAAGCTTGAAGCTTAATGAGCTTCAAATGCCACTTCTGAAGCTATGGAATCATATGTATAAACTATTCAGACCTTTAAATAAGAGAGACAAGTCCATTTGTGGACACTGTAAGCATTAACTTCACTTTCCAGGCAATATAACCCATAGGAACCCCCTTGTTTCACTCTTCAAATTGAAGAGGAAATCATCCTCTTATCTTAAAATTGACCTTGCAACCTTGTAGATCAACCTTAGAGCTTTCCAACAAGCCTTGAATTGCTTGATTTGGAGCTCTGAGCTAGGAGTTATGGTCGATTGAAGTCAGATCTGGAGGGAGGAACATAGTCCCACACTGGTAGATTTCGAGCGAGCGCCTTAGTACAAAAAGAATTTGTTAACTGAGCTTTGCAGTCGTCAAGTGCTGGGCGCAATCTGATCATCTGGCATTACGAGCATATGTGTGTGTGTGTAGGCATGTGTGTGCCCGAGTGGGTGTGAGCGAGTGTGTGCCCTAGGAGGGCGAGGCCTGGGAGGCGTGAACCGGTTTGGATTGGTTGAGCTGGATTGGCTCGAAACTATGAAGAGAAAAATAAACTGAAATCGAACATAAGGAAATCAGGCGAGGATCGAGTAGGGTCTAGTCCTACCCTGATCTCAGGGTGCTGTGTATCCTCTAAAGGACCTCGCCGCAAATAAAAAGAATTTTTGGTTAAAAAGTAAAAATAAACCCGGTTCAACTGATGGTTCAAAGGAAAGCTTAAGGAAAAGAAGAGCTGATGGCTAAATGTTGAAGAGACTAAGTGTTGAAGAAAGAATAGGCACTAAGGGAACTAAGAAGGAAGTACTAAAAAGCAAAAGAAGAAGAAGGCAGGAGCAGAAGAAGAGAGGAAAAATAAAGAGCTCGAGAGAGAGTAAAAGATAAAGGATAAATAAAAGAAGAGAAAGAAAGAAAGAAAGAGAGAAGGAAGAAGATAGAGGATGAAGAAATAAAGAAGAAATTATTTTTCTTGCATCATTTTAATTTCTTTTTGTTCTTAAGTGTTGTAATAAGGCATATTTTAATAGAAGAACTTTATATTGCCTTAATTTCTTTTGAAATAAAATAGAAAACAAACATGTTTACTTGTTAATAAAGTAGATCATTTGAGTAAATATGTTCTCTTATGGGATTTTGCATATTACTTCATTTTAATCAAATATCTTGGCAAAATTCATGCTTCCATAGTTAACTTTAATATACCTCCTAAACTTATAAAGAGAAATAAAGATAACTGGTGAATTTAGAATGAAATATACCTCCCAGTGAACGACTTGGACTCAACCAGTAAAAATTTCTAAAATGGTAGGTTAATTCAACCCTATACTACTAATCGACACAACTTGGAGTTAACCTAAGTGACTTTTCTCTACTCTTAATTAAGTAAAATTAACTTAATTACTGAGTTGAGGTGAGAAACTCATCAATGATGCAGACCAAACCCCATCAGTCTAGTGGGTTGATGGATGTGAACCAATAGGTGTAGAGCCCACCAGATGCTTTGTGGCTCGAATAGATGTGGAAATCTTAATCTAGGGTTTGGACGAATCAACTCAACCTAATTGGAGTAGGGGTCCTCAAATGATAATGGATCTGTGGAAACTATAGGAACCATACTGGTGGGATCAGAGGACAAGATGTGGTTATCATTTGGATCAATGTTCGATTCCCTATCAAAATATGGAGGTGAATCATATGCAACCGGATCAGAAATAGGTGAGTCAGAATAGAAATTGATTCCGATAGGGGGACGGGGATGGGATTGGATTGGATTTTGAAAAGCTCTGGCTCTGGATTGGAAGGTATGGCTACTTCGAGTTCCAAATCATCAGCCTCAGAATCAGAATCAAAGAATGGATGATGGATGCTGAGGTCGTAAACTGGCTCATAGTCATTTGGAAAAAATGGTTCTCCGAAATCAGAGTATGATTCAAAACATCGGAGAATTTGGGATAATTAGATTCTGAACCTGATTCAAAATCGAAATTTTCACCATAGAATAAATCATGACGCATGGAGTTAATAACCTGACTTTAGTCTAACCTAGTCTTTAATTCCAAGCTCAAAGAGGTGTCCTTATTAGGCATAGGCTTGGGTTCTGGGCACCTAGGGTAGATCCAATCAAATCCCAATTCTTCCAACTCCTCTGATTTTGTACCGTAGATTAGTGTGACTTCCAAAAAATCAATTCATTCTTCAGAGTCTAGAGAGGTATAATCATCAAATATTGGCCCAATATTATAGTCCAGCTCTAAAATCTGATTTTCAATACATTAGGCCTCATGATTATCCCAAATAGGCTCAGATGTAGATTCTAGATCAGGGTAGGAATTGGGTCACTAGAATCTGGACTTGGTTCTATTGGGATGTCAGAATCACTTTCGAGGAATACCTTAACAGGATAAGGGGCGAGAGTTACATCCTCGAGAGGTCTCGAGTCTATTTCATCATAGGTGTTTGGAAAATCTAGGAGTGATGGACCAATGTCACAGTTACCTATGGCTGGCTCATAATTGGGAACACCTGTAGATGGATCCACCCAACCCACATCAAGATCAAGTATGTCATTATGCATAAAATCTGAATTTGGTTCCATTTAGGTTGGGGGTCCATAACAACCTCACCTTCAAACCCGAGCTCTGAAAAATTAAATTGATCCTCAACATTGCTCCAAGATGTCTCATCAATTTTTGACTGGTGATAGGGGTATCTCTGATCAATGGCTTATTGCAATAGACTTAACATATTTCCATGTTTCTCAATGTAATCTTGGTGTATCTCCTAGAGTGGTGGATTTCTAAAACATTGTAAGCCCTCTATGCTATGCAATTCCCACAATTCACCAAATTCTGATATGAGGGCATCCTGGGTTGAACCACTGATAAGCGTAATTTTCGTGATTAAAATTAGGGTTTTGGAGAACCCATCATCATAGTTGCAAAATCTCACTTACTAAATAAAATTTATCGAAACTCCAAGGGAATCTTGGGTCGAACATGGGGAGGCGACATTAGTTTCTTTGAAATCCACATTTCACTTTCTTTATTTTTGGTATTTTTTGATTTTTATGATTTTTTTGGTCTTTCATGAGTATGATAACAGAATATCAGAACCACGAGCTAACTGAGCTAATCTAAAAAAAATGAGTAAAGAACTAAAGGTGAACTAATATATTGTAATAAAATGAAGTTTATTACAATTACTAAGCAGAAATATATTAAACAAGCTAAAGGAAATGGAGGTGAGAGGAAATCTCCCAAAATGGATGTCTGGCAAGACGACGGCACTCGACGGTGGCTTAGATAGAGGAGGTGAGTAGCTGGACATTGGGGATAAGGTGTAGCAGGAATCTGGGTAAAGGGCCACTTGACTGAGCTGTAGGAATGGTGATGAGGAGGTGGAGGTGATCGTCTACCTAAATGGAGGTGAGGGAATGACTCTGTGGTCTCCTATGAAGGGGGTAAGGGTAAGGTTGAATATTTAGTGGAGGAGGGGAGTATTACACTAATAGGAGGCCGTGGAGCTTGGGAATGAGCTCTTGGGAGCTTGGAAGGCTTCTTGGAGCTCTTGGGTAGGTGAGGGATAGCTAGGTAGAGATGGGTAGGCAAAGGGGGTGTGTAAGTCCTTAGATCGTGAATGAGAGGGGGCTAAAACGGCCATGGGACAATTAGTGACATCCAAGATGTCGTTGTAGATCTTGCTCATTCGTCGTTGTAGCCAACTCACGTGTAAGCTGGCACTCATTGAAGCGAGCAACATTGGATCGTGCTGGGCTTCGCTGGCCGTCAATCTCTCATGCTAATCATGTTGGTGCTGTGCTAGCCGTCGATCTCGCATGCTGATTGCGTTGCAACTGACGTCACTTGGCACGAGCTAGAGCTGTGGTGGAGTGGATTGTTGCCCTCGGATTGAGGATGAAGGGCTCAAAATGCACAACAGAGGATGCTCCAGATCGCTCCCGCATTGCACGTACAATCGTGTGTCCGCGTGCACATTAGATCTCGCATGTATGAATCACATGCATCGGATGGCACCACATGGCTGCTTCCTTTGTCGCTGATCATTCATCGACAGCTCAATTTTCACCCGCGTGCGCTCAGCGGATTAAATCTGCGCACGGGGTTTCGATCGATCGTCCATCTGTCATGGGTGGAGGTGCTAACCACTGTGCTATAGGGGAGTTTGCATCTCGTTTTGGAATTAAAGCTCATGCACCCACAATCGTTGGATCTTGATCCAACGATCGAGATTGTGTGAGGTTCTTCCCTACTTGGCTTGAGGCAGGCAACGTGGCCTATCAATGACCATTGGATTCGAATCCAACGGCTGAGATCTTGTGGGCATGGCTTGGGAGGAGCAGCTATAGTTAGGCTGGAGGGCTACGATGGAGCCACGTGGCGCTATCGTGACCATCCAACTTCTTCTCCTTGTAGGGGGTGCTATGGAGCTTTGATCGAAGTGGTTTTTGCACTGATGGACTATGGTCTGTTCCAGATCCATCTATACGGTCGAATTTTTCATCTGAAGCACGTAAAGATGTTGCATTTCCCATGGTCATATTAAATGTAAAGATTAATGTACAAACTACACAAATCATTCTAAATGCAATGTATTGAATGTTATGCATTATTCACAATGCTGCATGCAATGTTAAGCTTAGAAACTGGCATAGGTAGGCATTTTATCATGAATAAATGCGTATTTATCATACCCCCATGCCTATCTTTGCCTAGTCCCTAGCAAAATTAACCTAAATGCTATGTATAAAATTAGGCAAGGTTTGTTGATTAACATTAGAAAATTTCAACTAGGGACCTAATTACAAAAACCCAACAGTGCCCGGGTGTCTGCCAAAATGCAGACCACCCAAGTCCTCGCCTTATTTTGAAAATGGAAGATACAATCTTTTTTTCTGCTTTTTCTTCTTTTCTAATTTTTTTGGATTTTGGAGTTGAGAATTTCTGGGTAACCTTTTATGGCTACCCAACCCACCCAAGACTCAAAAAGGACTCTAAGTGCTATGCATCTTGTCATGAAAATTGTTATAGACACTCAACGACAATTAAAACGAACTTTGAGTTTTTACACCTCTAGGTGACCTTGAAAAAGAAAATGCTGCCTAAAGGTGTATTTGTCTGACCGGTAGCTTTCTCCCTATTTTTATTTTTGTGGGGTCAACACAAGGGTGAGCACAGTGTATATCTCCCTGGATTATTCTACTTCCCTGCTTCCTCCTTATGTGTTTTGGATTTTTGTGCATTTTATGAGCTGGGATCTAGACAAACTGCCAATGGGCTATTACTCATGACAACTTGCTAACTATACTTGTGCAGTGAAGTGTGGCTTATTTCTTCTTTTTTTTCATCATCATCTTTTTTCTTCTTTTTTTTATTTTTATTTTTAAGTAGGTGGCTTCCTTGATCTAAGATTTACCTAAAGTCAACAGTAAAGGAGAATGGTCCTGTGGCTGGACTCTAGACAACCTATCAATGAGCTGTTACCCATGACAACTTGTCAGTCATACCACCCTAGAAGGTTCATTAGCTACTCAATTTCCATTAGAACCGTAGAGAAGTGAGTCAATGCAAAATGTGTGTAGATGCTTAGATTATAAGTGCCCCAAAATCAGAGGGCGAGTTGATAAGTCGTGTACTTATCACCCCAATTTATCGACTAAGTTAAAATAACATTGATGTGGCGAGGACTCAAGAAATAGGTCCACATTTTAGTGGACACCCGGGCTGATTAAGCCCAAAGACCTGAAGAGTCTAAGTGTTCAGGTCCCATCATATCATTTCCTAAAGTTAATAACTTCCAATGCCTAAGTTCTCTTTTCCTAATTTTCTTTTTTTCTTAATAATAGGAAACTACTGTTACGAAACTGACAAAATAATCAAATCATAAAGTACCCACCCCCCCATGCCGAGCTAATGCAATGTCCTTATTGTAAAATAAAGGCATGAAAGAGGGCAGAATAGGAAAAATATCACCTATATTCTGTGAAAATCCGATCAGCTCCAAAATAGCCTATACATGTGCTGAGTTTATTGCCTTCAACTAGGCGATGTTCGACCAAAAGAGATCAGGTCAAGGTGGGAGTAACCTTGTCCAAGATAGGTTCAGGGAGAACATGGTTAATGTATGGTTTGAGACGTTGCCCGTTGACCTTAAAGGAACTACCCTTCTTTAAGTCAGATCTTTCAATGGCTCCATTAGAAAATATTTGGTCAATAATGAATGGGCTGTTCCACTTAGACGTATGCTTGTCAGGAAAGAGCTTAAGTTGAGAATCAAAGATCTAGACCCTCTGGTTTGGCTCAAAGCTCTTATGGGAAATCATCTAGTCATGAAGAGGTTTGGTTCTTTCCTTATAGATTTTAGCATTCTCGTAGGCATCATTTCTAAGCTCCTCCAACTCAGATAGTTGGAGTTTCCTGGTCTTCTCGGCTAACTCTAGGTCAAAATTGCATTTCTTGATGGCCCAAAACGCCCGGTGTTCTATTTCTATGGGTAAGTGACATGCCTTACCAAACACCAACCGAAATGGAGACATACTGATAGCCATTTTGTACACTGTACAGTAGGCCCAAAGACATTATCAACCTTTTGGGTCCAATCCTTCCTATCAGGCCTAACCATTTTCTGCAGTATGTTGTTGATCTCTCTATTAGAGACCTCTGCCTGTCCATTCATCTGAGGGTGGAAAGGTGTCGAAATCTAATTATTCACCCCGTATTTTGAAAGTAGATTCCTGAACTAGGCATGAGTGAAATGCATGCCACCATCACTGATGATGGCCCAAGGAATCCTGAACTGACTAAAAATGTTTTTCTTAACAAAGTCAATGACCACTTTATGGTCATTAGTTTGGGTGGGAATCGCCTTAATCCATTTGGACATGTAATCCACAGCAACTAAAATATACTAGTGCACAAATGAAGGAGGAAAGGTCCCATGAAATCGATGCCCCAAATGTCGAAGATTTTGACGGGAAGTATCAGGTTCAAGGCATCATGTCTCTCTTGGCCATGTTCCCAAGTGCTTGGCATTGGGAACATGACCTTGAGAATTCCTAGGCATCCTTAAATAAAGACAGCCAATAGAATTCAGATTGCAGAATTTTCATTGTCGTCTTTCTCCCAGAAAAATGTCCACCACACGCAGATGCATGACAGAACTTAAGTATATTATGGAACTCATTTTTTGGGATGCATCAACAAATAATCTGATCAGCGCCGATGTGGTATAGCTCAGGATCATCCCAAAAATAATATTTGGCCTTAGATATAAGTCTATCTTATTGTTGCTTGGTCCAATCTATAGGATTTGTAAACACAAGCACATTAGAAGAGGGGATGAATAGTGTGGTAAAAAAATTTTACAACATAAAGCAAACCACAAAATGCACAAGATATATAGTGGTTCCCCTCACTTGGGTACTCCACTACCTAAGTCTCCCAACTTAGGGTTTTTAACCCGATTCCCTCAACTCGGAGGGAATCAATTTACTAAAACCTAAGGTAATTAATGGGTTACCTCAACCCAGTTACAAGATATAGAAAAGAAACAAAGATACAGGTGTAAGCAAAATACAAATAAGAGCTTACAACTAATCCCTAAGTCTCCAACAATTATATAGCTTAATTAGAGTATATAAATTGATCTAACGAGAAAATTGAGTCATAAGACAAATGGATTTTTCAGAGAGCACGATCGCTTTGAGGACTTGTTGCAAGTGGAGAATGGCCTTGAAAGAATTGCGACAAGATAAGCTCTTTTGCAACTTGAAATATGAGAAATGAAGGTTTAGGCAAAGATAGAATTTTTTTTTGCTTCTTGGTTGTGTGCAAAAGACACTCAAGGAGTGCTTATATAACCCACAAAGCACCTTCCCTACGTTTACTAGCTGTTAGGGGTAATTTGGGAAGTTTAAGGATAGGATTAATTGCAAAATAGCCATTCAGGATGGTCACAATGGTTAGTTGGTACTAGTACTAAACTTTTGGCACCGGTACTGATTGCTTACAATCAGCCCAACTAAGTCACCAGGTACCGGTACTCATGATGAGTACCGGTACTTGTGACTCACAGATTTGGGTCTAGTGACCTACATGTACTGGTACTAGTGATTAGTACCGGTACTTATAAGGTCAAGGCAAAAACCAAGTGCACAAACTGTGACCACTTGGTACCGGTACTCATGATGAGTACCGGTACTTGTCGCTCACAGTTTGGGACTTAGGCCCAAACCTATGCCTAGCATGTACCAGTACTTATGACCAGTACCGGTACTTGCTACAAGTACCACATTTTGTAAGTTTTAAGTAAGTTTTTAGAGAAATCCAACTTACTCTAAATGACTTGATTTTCAAAAAATCGATTTTGAGTTTTGAAACGAGTGAATGAATGATTTTTTGAACCCTAATTATCTCTACTTTGTTTTTAACTTTTAGATTTTGTTTTACTTGTTAGGAGACGTACAAAGATTCTACAAAAATAATAAATACAATAAAAACAAGTCTTCTAATCTTCTTCCATATGCAATCATGTTGCTTGCCTCCATAGGTTCTTTTGACCTTTAATACTTCATAAACACATTAGATTTTACCATGGTTTTGTTAACACTAAAACATAGAAGAGAAATGGAACTAGGTTCCAACAATCTCCCCCTTTTTGGTGTTGACAAAACAAACAAGATAATACTCATATTTAAGAATAAACAGAGACTTAATAAGAGAAGAATAAAAAACTCCACAAGGAGTGAAAAGCCTCCCCCTCAAACTAAGCTCTCCCTATTTTAAATATGAATTATCAATTATTTCGCCCCCTTTTTGTCAAGCAAGCAAAAGGATAAACAAATAACAAGAATGAAAGATAACATGAATAAGCAACAATTTTTCATAAACATGAATCATAACATGAAAAAGTTCAGAAAGATAAGTCTTGAAACAAACTTAACATAGAATTGTCTGAAACAATTTTTCATAAACATGAATCATAACATGAAAAAGTTCATAAAGATAAGTCTTGAAACAAACTTAACATAGAATTTTCTGAAATGTCATACAAATTTAACAAGCATCAGAATAAAAAAAAATTAAGCTAATTTCTAGGACGTTTTATAATTAGCTTTTGCACATGACCACCACCACCACCACCATCATCATCATCGTTGTTGTCGTCATCAGCATTGTCTTCATCATCATCGTTATCGTCTTCATCTTCATCATCATCACTTTCTTCATAAGAAACCTCTTCTTTCGTATCTTCTTCTTCATTGTCATGAAAAACAGGTTCTTCTTCCGCCATTGATACATGAGATGGATCTTGAAAATGCTTCTGCCTTCTTTCACTGTACTCTTGAGGTGCTTTTGGTTAAGTCTACTTCCTTTGTTTAGGTTGTTGAGTGGAAGAAGTGACATGGGAGGACTCAATAGAAAGAGAAAGATCATGGAATTTTCGTTCCATGTGACAGAAGGGAAAATTTAGATTGGTTAAATTTTGACCAATGTAGTTGAAGGTATTTATCAAATTAGGATTAGTTCTAAACACATTGATAGATTTACCCAAGGTGTTTCCACTTTTGGATATGGGTAGGTTATAGGAATGAAAGTGGAGGATGATTCAGGAGGTGGATGAGAAGATTGAGCATTTGGATCAACTTCTTCTTCTTCGTCATCACTGGAGGATTCCTCTCTAGCAGGTTTCACTCCCATTTTTCAGAGAGTGGACCATTTAAAATAGACCACTTATCTGAGAGGAGTAAATTTAGAGAGGTTAATTTTATTTTTATGAAGGATGTGTGACACCAAAATATCCAATGGTAAAGCTGATGCATGATAATGGAGTCTAAGAAAGTGAATAAAAACTCTGCTCCAATTGATCGGAAAGCTCGTAATGATAGCATAAATCAAGGGTAAAATATCAACAGGTATTTTGTGAAACCCTGAATTTTTAGCCCTTAAATTCCATGCTAAGATACGAAAAAGGACGCGAGCAAAAAGGGTCATATTTGGGGCAACCAATGCTTTTCCCTAACAGTTAGGGAGCAAAAGAGTTTCATGAATCTTATGAGTAGGAAATTGCTCCTTAAGTGTGTTAAATGCATGATCTTCATTAGGACATTCGGTGATGGTTGACAAGAATTTAGGTGTGATGGTGATTTTCTGACCGAAAACATTTGTTGTTAAGACAAGGTGACCTCGATTTTCTTATTCTTGGAGATTAGCAAAGAATAGACAATTAACATCAGGGTATACTCTAGAAACATCAGCAAAGAATGACTCATCAAAGAAATGCATGAGTTTTTGTTCTGAAAGGAGAGTGGTAAAACTAAAGAGTTGAAGAGAAAAATCTTTCCACTCAACTGGCCTACAATGATGGAGTTTTAATCCTTTATACCAATCAAATTTTGACTTGGCATCCTCATTAATGCAAAACTTGTGGAAAACATCTTGAGGTGCTTTTCCCTTACTTTTTGATTTAGGTGCCATCTGTAAACAAGCAATAAAAAGTAATAGGAAAATAATTAGAAATATAGACAATTTCCTTTCATGTGTTTATATAAAGAAAAACACATTTAAGCCTGCATGTATCGTTACTGGCGATAGGTATCGGTACTGGTTGGTTTCTGTTCCAACCAGAAATTTGAGCTAGTACCGGCATTCATCTTGAGTACCGGTACCTACTCGCTAAAGCAGGCACTGCTACGCCAAGCTAGTACCGGTACCAGTGATGGGTACCGATACCACTTGGTACCTGACAAAAATAGATGCAGTAGTGAGAAAGGATTGAAGAGAAAGAAAAGCAAGAAGCAAGATGACTCAAGGATGCATGAAATGATAGGAAGATAAGAATGTACCTAGAGTTGAAACTTGGAGATGATTTATCTCTTCTTGACTAGGGCTTGGAGAAGAGACTCTTGTGGAGAGGGCTGGGTTTGCAAGTAACAAAATGAGACAAGTGTTTGCACTTGGCCTCTTTTATATGGGATGGGTCATGTTCTAGTTGATAAATGCTAGTTTATCATCATTCTTATGCATTAAAACAAACCTAGCTCTTAGGATTTTACTCCGCAAACGGGTTTTTGGGCTGTATTTAAGCATTAATTAGGTTAGGCATGCATTGCACTTTTTATTATCTTTTTAATGTGTTTTTGTAAGTGTTAAGGATAAACAGATTAACAGATCCTTAGAACCGTAGCCCTCAGGAAGGCAACAGGTGAAGGACAAGTACAAACTAGCTGGAACTCAACTTGATCTAGCTCACCATAGCTGGAATCCAACTCATTTGGATTAGGGTTAGCTCATCCTAGCTCCATTCAACTCATCTCAGTTGAATGACAGCTTAAGAGAGCTCATCTTAACTCACCCTAGCTCAGGTCAGCTTAGATCCAGCTCAACTTAGCTGATTCTAGCTCATCTCAGCTCCCATTAGTCCACAGGGAGCTCTAGTTAGCTCAGCTGAGTTGACTGGAGTTCACCCCAACTCAGATCTAGCTACATCCAGCTCCACTCAACTCCAGCCAGCTGAAGATGAATTCATCCCAGCTTAGGAAGCTCAAGTCTAGCTCCTGGGGACTCAGCTTAGCTCAACTTAGTTGAGCTAAGCTACCTTAGCTGCCTCAACCAGCTTGATCCTCCCCGTGAGCACCAGACCAAACTCGCCTCAGCTCATTATGGTAGAAGCCAGCTTACTTTAGCTTGGCTTAGCAGCTAGCAAAGAACTACCAAGCTAAGCCAGCTAGAGTAGCTCCATGCCACCCTCTTCAATAGTTGACAGCTCTAGTTCAAGCTCCAGGTATAATCACCAAAATTTTCTAAGGTCAGTGGTAATATTGAAAAGTCCAAAATACCCCAAGTATCATTTCTGGACTTTGACACCAGTATAAATAAAAATTCAAAATAATTATCAAAAAAATTCCTAAAATCTTACAAAAATATTTTCTAGAATCCTTGTTTGATTCTCTTTAAAGTAGTGGTGTTGTTTGAATTTTTTGGACCACTACTTAATACAGAAAGCCTAAAAATAACTCATTGGTAGCTAAATTTCTATCCTAGGACCAATTGGATTGGGGTTTCTTTTTTTATTTTTAGAAACAAACAACAAAAGGAAACATATCTTCACTCATACAACTTGGTTTCCTCTTGTTTGTGGAATCTCAAACTTGTTTGAAAACTTAAAAAGAAAACCCTAAAAATACACTAAGTTAAATCCAATCCTAAAAGACAGAAATACAATAATTGTGTGACAACTTGCTTTTCATTGGAACCACTTTCCAATTCCTGCACACACTCTAAAAATTGAAATAATAGGGCAACAACCTAATTAACACCCTCCACATTCCGTGTGCACACTAGTATCCTAGACCTAATTAAAATTGGTAGCAATTTGACCCTTAAGGTTTTCATCAATTTAGGCTTGCTATATAGGTCCTAAGTTTTCTATAGTTAATACCATTTCTATCGTCTATATCTGGTGTTTAGGCTGAGGGGCCGTGTCAAACGACTAGGTGCGAGTTTGTACAAGCACCTGGGAATTTTCCTGGGAAACGTTTGGGCCTAAACCTCCCCTTAAGCAACTTGGCTAGATTTGTTGACAGAACGGGTATTCACTATTGATTACTTATCTCCTAAGTAGACCAAGTCTTAGATTTGTTTTTAGGGAGTCACACTTAAGTTAGGTTTAGAATTTGATTGCTTGTGTGCACACTTCTCTCATCTCCATCTCTTCTCCTTCCCTCCCACTCTTCCGTTTTATGCATGGGCGACGGTCTCAAAATCCACCCCTGGAAGGACCATTTGATTTCGCCCCTCACACAAAAGGACCACTTTTTCTATCTTCTTCTTCTTCTAAAAAAATGGAAAATCAACAAAATGGGTCTACTAACCCTTCCACTTTCACCTCTAATCCTACCTCTAACCCCACTACTAACCCTAATTCTAACCCTTCCACCCAAAACCCACCAGCCTTTAACTTCCCTTACTTGGAGCTCCCTAATCTTGAATTGCCCCCATCATAACATCAAGACCCCCTGCCTGATCTTTTAACAAAGATGGCTAAGCAGATTACTAAATTAAATTCCAATCAACAAACATTGACTAGGAACATCCAAAACCTACTCAATCAAAGGCCAAACCCACCACCCCATCAACAGCCTGTTATTCTTCTAAAAGATTTTTATGATCCATCTTATTATGAGGAACGACCAAGGGTGGTCATACCAGAGGGGGACTTCGAGATCAAGCCTGCAGTCCTGAACCTGATTAAGCACTTCCATGGCCTTCCTAGAGAAGACCCTTTCAGCCACCTTAAAGAGCCGACTCTTCTTGCACAAACAACCCGTTCTCGAAATGTGCAAGAAGACCTATGGCTGATGTGGCTATTTCCATTATCTCTTAAAGATAAGGCCGCTTATTGGTTCAGGACCATTGGTCAACCCATCACAACTTGGTCTCAGCTCAAGAGTGCCTTCCTCAAGAAATTCTTTCCCATAGGTCATACTAATTCCCTGCGATGATCTATTACGACCTTTCAACAAAAATCTGGTAAGACTTTCCATGATTCTTGGGAAAGATTTCAAGATCTCTTAAGAAGTTGCCTGCACCACGAGATTCCTTTATGGCAGCTCGTGCAAATCTTCTATCATGGATTAGAAGATCAAATCTGACATTTCGTCGATGCCTCATGTGGCGGCAACTTCTTAAATAAGGATGCTGAAAGTGCTTATGACCTTTTTGAAGAAATGAGTGAAAACTCATTTAATCAAGCTTCCGTAAACACATTTTGCAAAACTCCAAACCTGCAGTTCAGTGTTCATGAAGTAGGCACCCAAGCTATCCCTGTCACCCAAGATGATCCTCAAATGATCGCCCAAAAACTCGACCAGATGCACATTAACCAAAAGAAGATTGAGGAAAGACTTGCCACATCAACCCAAGCTCCACACAATCCACATCTAACCCAACCTAACTTTCCATGAAGAGAAAATTTGCACAATCTCAACACTACTCTGCTGATTATTACCAGTAGTCTGAGGTTGCTCACGATTCACTGGGGAATTACAACTATCCAGATCTTAACCCCACTCAAAATATTTTTGCCATCCAGGAGCCCTTTAAAAATTCTTCCAATTGGAAAAATTACTTGAACTACTCCTGGAATAATCTGATTCCTTCCCAACCAGATCATTTTAATGGGTATGGGTCGAATCCAACCTTTCATCCTGGGCCATCCCAACACGACATTAACGCCTAGATGATGAGAACCCTGCAGGAAATGCAGACAAAAATGACCGAAGTAACCCGCACCATCACAAATCTGAATAATCAGATTGGGGTTACTCCCACTCAAAGACCTGTAGGACATCTTCTGTCCCAACCCATGCCCAACCCTAATCACCAAAGGAGCCAATATCCGGGCAGAATTCCACACTACCCAAATCAGCCTCCTACTAATCCACCACCTCAATAGCCTCTTAGGTTTCCACAACCGCAAACCCCCCCACCTCCTCCAAATAATAATCCGACTGCACATGCAATTACATTGAGGAGTGGGAAAACCACCACTGATCCCGAGCCTTCACACAAACCTAGTGAAATCCCTGTGCAAATTGACTCCCCACCTGTCCATCAGGAAGAAAAAGAAATACAAAAATCTCAAGACATGATTCCTATCCCTTTCCCACAAGCTCTCCACCCCACCACCAACAAAAAAAGGAAATCTGAGCCCACCATAGAAGAACTCATGGATCTATTTGGGCAAGTTCAAATCAATATTCCTCTCCTAGATGCCATCAAATATATTCCTACCTATGCCAAATTTTTGAAGGAGATTTGTACTTGTAAAAGGAAAGCCAAAAATCTAGGACAGGTGCATCTTTCGGAGACAGTAAGCCCTGTCATACAAAGCAAGCTGCCTCCTAAGATGAAAGATCCGGGGGCTCCTTTAATTTCAGTAATTATTGATGATACTACCTTTGATCGCGCCCTCCTTGATCTTAGTGCCTCAGTTAATATTATTCCCATGATTTTATTTGAAGAATTTCAGATTGGTGAATTAAAACCTGTCGAGGTTACCCTGCAATTAGCCGACCGATCTACAATCAAACCTCGTGGGATTGTCGAGGATGTTTTGGTCAAGGTCCAGAATTGTGTCTTCCCTGCAAACTTTCTGGTCCTTGACATTGAGGTACCTAAATCAATGCTGGACTCCCCAATAATCCTTGGACGCCCTTTTTGGCCACTGCAAAGGCAAATATCAATTGCCACACATGCAAAATGGATATCACTTGTGTCGGCCAAACTATCACTTTTGATATTTTCAAATCCTCCAGGAGATTCCATGATGATAACTTTTTTAAGTACTCATATATGGAAATTTCCAATATGGTGGAGGAGAAAATGTTGATAGATACCCTTACCGACCATAATTTTTTTGAGGACACTGATTCAGAATCAGTGGTTGGCAAAATCTGTGATCTGGAGACTTGTCTTGACCCAAAATCCATTCCTGATGAACCCCCTGATCACCCTAACCCACCCACTCTTCCCTCACCCCACAATTCCACACGAACTTCACCCAATCCTCACCATCCCTTCCTCGACCCCTTTCCTGTGGACCTGCCACCAGACTCGCCCAAGTTTGTCATCCAACCTACTTTACAACCATGGCCAAACTCGGGCTACACTTATCATTTTCCATCCAACTTTGATCCCAATATTGCTTCTAATTAATTTTCTACTAATCTAGAAGACACATTTTTTGCGGGCATCCAAGTGTCCAACTTTTTACATGGTTTTCCATCTTCCGTGCGTACCTTCACGCCTGGCTAAATGGCGTAAAAGATAGCACTGGATGGGAGGTAACCCATCATTTTTTTCCTACTTTCCTTTTTCCTTTTTTTTTCCTGGTTTTAACCATCCTAAACCCAACCGCTCTTCATTAAGGTGATCCGTTTTCCCTCCTAATGCATGAGGACATTGCATATCTTAAGCATGGGGGGTGTTTTTAAAATTTGATGATCGATTTAGGATTTTCAAAACCTAAAAACACACATTTCTCTTTAGTTATTTTATTTTCCTGCTTGCATACCCAAAAAAAATAAAAAGGTTGAAAACTTTTTGAGGAGAAATTTTGAAATTGGGACTAAAGTCGAAAAACTCACTTTTGGGTACAATGGGATTTAATCTTTTTTAACAAACTAGGGATGAGGATGTGGATCTGATCATTAGAATTTTAGGGTCTATTTTTAGACTAGATTAGATATTCTTCTCTAAAATTCCACCTGAACTCATGATAGTTCAAGTGACTTGATCCTATTTTGTAATGTGGAAAGTATTTGACTTAGTTTCTGATTCAAAAACTTGCATTTCTTGAGGAACTTCTTGTGTCAATTTTCACACACAAGCCAACACTTAAAAACAACTAAAAATTAGAAAAACTCCCTTGTTTGGACTTAGTAAAAGTCTGAAGTAGATCATAGTTTGAGTTCCCACCGCCAATAAGGAGGAAAATGCCTCCTTTGAGGATGCGATGTCAACATGTTACTGCTTCGGCACTGCTCCATATCTATATTTCATATCTTTAGATGGAGCATTAAAGCGCATTTTAGCAGCTCAAGTGTCTTGGATGGTGCTCTACCTATAGTGTCAAAGCAAGAGCTTGAGTTTGCTTGGAGCACCCTTTTACACCACATTGTGTTTTGGGGTTGTGAGCTCCTAGGTGGTGTCATGGATAGTGCTATCCCAAAGTACTAGCGCCAAAGCCCCCTTAAGGATTGGTAATGGGAATGATGATCCCAACACATCTGTTGTAAGACAAAGCTAAAAATAAGCATGGGGAAAAAAAAAGTTTTAAACCAAAAACACGCCCCTATAAATTTTGGCTTTTCACAAGCACAGACACAAGGTTTTAAAGGATTTTGCAAGTTGCAAATCAGATTCAAGAGCCAGAAAAATCCTAAAAACAAAAATTTCAAGTCATCTGAATTAACAAGGGGTTAATTTGTGAATATTCTGGAGGATATATTGATCCTGTTTTGTCTAATTTTTGGATCAAAAAATAAATCCCGATGTTTATCCTTAACAAATCCCATGTCTCTTGTGTTTAGATCAACCAAGGTCCCTTAATCTTTTTCTCCTCAAAAGTTGAAAAAATTAGATTTCCCAAAAATTTCGCTTTGTAAAAATTAAAGTTTTGCTAAGAGACTAGCAAAAGATAAGCATGGGGGTGTGATAAACGCCAGTTTATCATCATTCCTACGCATTAAAACAAACCTAGCTCTTAGGATTTTACTCCGCAAATGGGTTTTTGGACTGCATTTAGGCATTAATTATGTTAGTCATGCATTGCATTTTTTATTATCTTTTTAATGTGTTTTTGTCAGTGTTAGGGATAAATAGATTAACAGATCCTTAGAACCCTAGCACTCAGGAAGGCAACAGGTGAAGGAGAAGCACAAACTATCCAGAACTCAGCTTGATCCAGTTTACCATAGCTGGAATCCAGCTCACTTAGATTAGGGTCAGCTCATCCTACCTCCATTCAGCTCATCTCAGCTGAATGACAGCTTAAGAGAGCTCATCTTAGCTCACCCTAGCTCAGGTCAGCTTAGATCCAGCATAACTTAGCTGAGTCTAGCTCATCTCAGCTCCCATTAGTCCATAGGGAGCTCTAGCTAGCTCATCTGAGTTGACTGGAGTTCATCCCAGCTCAGGTCCAGTTACATCCAGCTCTACTCAACTCCAGCCAGCTGAAGATGAATTCATCCTAGCTCAGGAAGCTTAAGGCCAGCTCTCGATACCTTAGCTGTCTCAACCAGCTTGATCCTCCCCGGGAGCACCAGACCCAGCTCACCTTAGCTCATTATGGTAGAAGCCAGCTTACTTTAGCTTAGCTTAGCAGCTAGCAAAGAACTACCAAGCTAAGCTATCTATAGTAGCTCCATGCCACCCTCTTCAACAGTTGACAGCTCCAGTTCAAGCTCCAGGCTTCTCCTCCTCAGCTCCTCTCTTCAAACCCTAGCTCCAATACCTCCTCCTCTACTAAGCTAGCTTAGCTTAGCTTAGCTAGCAACCAGCTCCTTGGCCATCCACCACCTTCAACTCAACCCTAGCTAGCTCCACAACCTTAAGCCCTACCTAAGCTAGCTATCCTACTCCAAGTTGGCGACACCACCTAGCTACCTCTTCACCCCATCATCACCACCAAAAGGCACTAATTTTGGCACCAAAACCTAACCCTAACTACCCCCCTTTTTGGCACCAACATCCACCCCCATATCCACCATACACATAACCCTACAACCCATCCTAGCCACCACCTACCCCTCCTTCTAGAACCCTACTTGGCGGCACCTAAGTCCCCCTTCTAGAAACCATTTTGGCACCAACTTCAAGGGGTGCCACGACCCAAAACCACCACCTAGGTGCCCCTTGGGTTGGCGCCAATCACCCTTAGCCATAGGATCCCCAACTACCCCCCATATCCTATCCTAGCCATCCATTCCAAGAGCCACCTATGCCCCCTTCCTACTCTATATAAACCCGCCACCTACCACCATTTTAGAGCATCCTCCATTAGTGTTTAATTCCACCTACATCCACCTACACCTACGGCCAAGAAGAAGGAGCAGAGTAGAAGATTAAGGGGGCACATCACCAGCCCCTTTGGTGCCTTCTTCTCCCCACTTTCTTCAACTTGTGCCACACCAAGGAGGAGGAGCATTCTACTTCAAGGAGGATGGCCAGGCAAAGGAGAAGAACCTAGGGTGGAAGTCTATCCTTGGAGGAGGAGAATTAAAGGTGGTAGCTACCACCTTGGAGGACATCATTTGGAGGAGCATCTTACGCCAAGGAGAAGGAGTTGTCTTTTCAAGTCAAGGAGCTACTTGGCTTGGAGCAAGAAGCCCTCTTCTTCACCATCTATCTAGAGGATTTGTGTTTTATTTTTCTTGTATTTTCAAGTAAAGTAGCAACATTCCTCTATAGGTTTTGTGTGAACCATTTTTCTTTAATTCAAATTGCCTTCTTTCAATTTTTTTGTTGCATAGCTTTTTACAATTTTTGCCTAGCATTTGTTTCACTCCCTCTCCCTAATTATTCTAGGCCTCCACGTGCCTAGGGTGAGCTTAGGGAGAGGCTCTACCTATCACCTTAGGGTTAGCTTTATTGAATTAGGTATTAGTTATTTTCTAGCTTTCAATAAAAACTTGCATGTTGCCTTTATTTCAAAAATCTATAAAAAGTATATATTGAAAAAGATCAAAAAAAAGAAACTTGAGATTTATTTTCTAAGCAAAAGAGTTAATTTCTGCAAACTTGCCTCCTTGGATGACCTTAGATACCCCACTATCTAGGAATATAAATTTAAAAACAAATCCATTTTTGTGCGTTGCAATGACGTAATATAACAAACCACGCAAAAATGCGATCACTAGTCACATGACCACTTAAGTGGTTGAAGGAAATGAAATTGACAACTTAGTTGTTGAAAAAATAATGTAGTCAACAACCTAAGTTAAGTAACCAAATTGCAAACAACACCCTGATATTTCCAGACATATGGAAATATTATAGTTTACCCCTTTTTTTAAATGTGGGTACATTACAGTGAGACCCTCAGAGATTTTCATAAATACAAATAAGTTCTATAACATTTAACTTATTAATTTTGAATCTCTTTTATTGTACAAAGTCCTAATTTTCTTCTTATAAAGCAGAATCTTTCTACTACAAGAGGTTTTATAAAGATGTCTGCCAATTGGTTTTGTGTGTTAATGAATTCTAATTGAATTGATCCTTGAAGCACATTATCTCTAAGGAAATGATGTCTAATATTTATGTACTTGGTACGTGAATGATGAACTAGATTTTTGGATAAATTTATTACGCTTGCATTATCACATAAAATTTTGGATTGTGTAAAAATCAATCCAAAGTCGGACAAAGTCTGTCTCATCCATATGACCTGAGAGCAAGCAAGTGAAGTAGCAATATATTCTACTTTAGTCGTAGAAAGTGAAACACAAGTCTATTTCTTAGAGAACCATGAAACTAGAGATTCTCCAATAAAATGACATGTGCCACTAGTGCTCTTTCGATCTGTCTGACTCCCTGCATAGTCAGCATCACTATAGGATAATAGATCTTAGGATTGTGCTTTAGGATAGAAAAGACCAAGGTCTTTTGTGCTGTTTAGATATCTAAATATTCTTTTTACTGCGTTAAAATGAGATTCCTTGGGTTCGGATTGGAATCTCACACATAAAAATGTAGCAAAAAAAAATCAGGTCTAGAAGCTGTAAGATATAGTAATGAACCTATCATGCCCCAGTATTACTTTTCATCTACTCTCTTGCCGGATAAATCTTCACCAAGGGAAGCAGATAGAGCAATCAGAGTCTCTTTGCCATTTACATTATCAAATTCAAATTTCTTGAGAATTTCAAGAACATATTTTGTTTGACTAATGTAAATTCCTGTGTCTAATTGTTGAATTTGGAGTCCTAAAAAGAATCTGAGTTCACCCATCGTACTCATTTCAAACTCAGTCTTCATAGTCTCACAGAAATGTTGATACAGGGACTCCTTAGTTGATCTAAATATAATATCGTTAACATATATTTGAACCAGTAGGATGTCATCTCCTTTTTCTTTTACAAAAAGAGTTGAATCAACAACTCCAATCCTATATCTGTGCTAAAGAAGAAAGGTCCTAAGCCTATCATACCAGGCTCTGGGAGCTTGTTTAAGTCCATATAAAATCATACCAGGCTCTGGGAGCTTGTTTAAGTCCATATAAAGCCTTATTGAGCTTGTATATGTGCTCTGGGTGTGCTGGGTCCTCGAACCCGGGAGGCTGATGAACATAAACTTCTTCCTTAATATAACCATTAAGAAAGGCGCTCTTGACATCCATTTGATATAGCTTGAAGTCCTTTGCACTTGCAAAGGCAAGTAGCATCCGTATGGACTCCAAATGAGCAACAGGAGCATATGTTTCATCAAAGTCAATACCCTCCTATTGGTTATAGCCTTGAGCTACAAGTTTGGCTTTTTTCCTAATTACTGAACCAGATTCATCCAATTTATTTCAAAATACCCACTTGGTTCCAATGATGGAATTACCCTCAGGGGAGGGTACCAAGTTCCATACATTATTCTTAGTAAATTGGAGTAACTTCTCCTGCATAGCTACAACCCATGATTCATCCTTTAATCCCTCATCAACTTCCTTGGGTTCAAGTTGTGAAACAAAGGCATTAAGAACAAAATCAGGTCTAAAGTGAGATCGGGTTTTGACACCTTGTTCAATATCACCTATGATTTGTTCTTAAGGATGATCTTTATGGTGCACGTATTCTTTTGGAAGATCATGTACATTTCGTGTATCTTCCATTTTTGATACATCGATGAAGGGGATATCTTCATCATCAGAATCTAAATGATTTGGTTCAGGTTCACCTAAGTTTGTTTCATCAAATGAAACATGCAGGGATTCTTCTATAACAAAAGTTCTTTTATTAAAGACTTGATAAGCTTTGCTTCTTGTTGAATAGCCAATAAAGATGCCTTCATCACCTTTAGCATCAAACTTATCAAGCTGATCACGAGTGTTTAATAAATAACATCAACTTCCAAACACCCTAAAATATGAAATCCTAGGAGACTTCCCATAATAAAGCTCATATGGAATAATAGGCCTTAAGAGAGTTCTATTTAGAACATAACATGCCATATTAATGGCTTCTGCCTAGAAATATTTTTGAAGCCCAGACTCCAAGAGCAAAGTTCAGGCGCATTCTTGTAGTGTGCCATTCTTGTGCTCTACAACACCATTTTGAGATGGTGCCTGAGGAAATGAAAATTCATGGGTTATGCCAGAATTGTCACAAAAACTTAAAAATTTTTCATTTTCAAATTCACCCCATGATCAGTCCTAAGTCTGAGAATAGATGATGATTTTTCCTTTTGAAGTCTTCAAGCAAGACTTAGGAAGGAATCAAATGAGTCATCCTTATATTTCAAGAAGATGACCCAAGTGAACATAGAGAAGTCATCAACAATAAGTAGGCAAAATCTTGATCCATTTAGACTCTCAAATCGTGTTGGTCCAAATAAATCAAGATGTAACAATTCTAAAGGTCGTGTTGTTGAAACTATGACTTTAGGTTTAAAAGAAGCTTTTTGCATTTTTTCGAGTTCACAAAATTTGCACAAAACATCCTTTTTATAAGTTAGTTTGGGTAGGCCCCTTACTAACTCATTTTTGGCTAACCTATTAAAATGTTTGTGATTAATGTGACCTAGTCCATGGTGCCAAAGATCTACAACATGGGAGGCAAGCAGACATTTTACAAATTTCTCTTGTAAAAAATGATGGGCATAGATATTTTCATATCTAAAGCCTTCAATTAAAACCATATTTGTTCCTTCTTTTAATATTTTAAATCCAATTTTAGTAAACAAAACATCACATCCATTATCACATATTTGACTAACACTAAGCAGGTTATGTTTTAAATTTTCTACTAAAAGAACATTACGTACCTGCTTAGAAGAATTACCTATTGTACCTTCACCAATAATGTGACAACGTTTGTTGTCACCCAACTTGACGTGTCCTGCATCTTCAATTCTAGTCCACTTGATAAAGAGGTCGGAGTGCCCCGTCATGTGCTTAGAACACCCACTATCTAGAATCCATTTGTCCTTCTTGACCTGTAAAATAGTTTATTAAATCTATTTTAGGTATCCATTTTCTTTTAGGTCCTTGATGGTTAGTATACCCTTCAAATCCTTAGGTTTATAGATCACTTTAGTGTTAGATCTATAATTCTTAGGATTCTTGACCTTTTGATAAATCCATGCATGTCTAGGTGCATGTGATTTATTTTGCGTGTTCTTTTTATTATTGAACTTGGCTTTTAAATTATTACAGAAATCTATATTCAGCCTAGTTGTTGTTTTTAGATTATTTAAAGTGTCCTCAAAATGTTCATAAATATCTTCTAATTCTACTATTTTAGCAGGCAATTGATTATTAGTTTCTTTTGACATTTTTAGCTCTATTTCTAAACAAGATTTCTCTATTTCTAAGGTTTTATAACTGTCATGTAAGACCTTATTTTCCTTTTTGATTAACCTAGCTTTATGGTACAAATCTTCATATGCTTGTAATAACTCATTAAAAGTAACTTCAGATTCTACCTCATTTTCTGAACTATCGTTATTTGCCATTAAACAGAGATATGCGACTTTTGTTTCTTTGGATTCCTCAGAAGATGATTCTGTGTCGGAATCACTATCGTTCCAAGTCACCTTGTTTGCTTTTCTTGAAATCTTCTTCTTTCAATCGAGTTCTTTATCTTTCTTCTTTTCTTCCTTCTTTTTGATCATTGGACAATCCTTTCGTACATGTCCTTTCTTCTTGCACTCAAAACAAATAATGCCATTTGTAAATTTATTCACTTTCTTACCTTATTTTCGAATGAATCTTTTGAATTTTCTCATTAGAAGAGAAAGCTCCTCTTCTTCATCGGAGTTGGAATCATCGAGGTCTGACTCCTCCTTTAAGGCTTTAAATGCAAGCTCCTTTTTCTTGCTATTGGACTTTTCTTCAATCTTCTTCATATTTTCCAATTGGACTTCATATGCCATGAGGCTTCCAATCAAATCATATAAGGAGAGAGTAGAAAGATCTTTCGCCTCTTGGATGGCTGTGGTCTTTGGAGACGAATCACCTGTAAGAGATCTTAAGATCTTCCTTACAAACTGCTCCTCCTTCAACTTGACTCCAAGATTCTTCAATGGATTTATGATCTCTCCAAATCTTGTGTACATTCCTTTGATTGTTTCACCTTTCTGCATCCTGAAACACTCATAGTTTTCTGTTAAAATAGAAATGTGTTTCTTTTACCTTGTACCTTCGAAGGTGACTTGCAATGTATTCCATATCTCGTATGCGGACTCGCATGCGAAGATACGGTTAAACTCTTCCCTTGATAATGCACAATAGAGTGCATTCATCGCTTTTGCATTTCCTACGATCCTTTTCTTTTGTTCTGTAGTCCAAACAACACCTTCCTATGGCTCCGGATCCATGTACTTCTCTTGGACAAGCGTCCATGAGTCCTCATCCATGGCCTTGAGGAAGATTTGCATCCTCCTCTTCCAGTATCCATAGTCCATCCCATCAAAGTAGGAAGGACATGTGGATGATTGTCTTTCGTTGCGCTTGACTGGAGATGCCATTGTTAGAGAGAATTGTTACTTCTTTTCACAACCTGCTCTGATACCACCTGTAGGATTTGTAAACACAAGCACACTAGAAGGGGGGATGCATAGTGTGGTAAGAAAAATTTGCAATACAAAGAAAACCACAAAATGCACAAGATATATAGTGGTTCCCCTCACTTGGGTACTCCACTACCTAAGTCTCCTGACTTAGGATTTTTAACTCGATTCCCTCAACCTAGAGGGAATCAATTTACTAAAACCTGAGGTAATTAACAGGTTACCTCAACCCAATTACAAGATATAGAAAAGAAATAAAGATATAGGTGTAAGCAAAATATAAATAAGAGCTTACAACTAATCCCTAAGCCTCTAATAATTATATAGCTTAATTAGAGTATATAAATTGATCTAACGAGAAAATTAAGGCATAAGACAAATGGATTTTTCAGAGAGCATGATCTCTTTGAAGACTTGTTGCAAGCGAAGAATGGCCTTGAGAGAATTACAACAAGACAAGCTCTTTTGCAACTAGAAATATGAGAAATGAAGGTGTAGGCAAAGATAGAATTTTTTTTTTCTTGGTTGTGTGCAAATGACATTCAAGGAGTGCTTATATAACCCACAAAGCACCTTCCCTATGTTTACTAGCCGTTAGGGGTAATTTGGGAAGTTTAAGGATAGGATTAATTGCAAAATAGCCATTCAGGATGGTCACAATAGTTAGTTGGTACCGATACTGACTGCTAACAGTCAGCCCAACTAAGTCACCCGATACCGGTACTCATACTTGTGATTCACAGATTTGGGTCTAGTGACCTACATGTACCAGTACTAGTGATTAGTACCGGTACTTGTAAGGTCCAGGCAAAAACCAAGTGCACAAATTGTGACCACTTGGTATGGGTACTCATGATGAGTATCGGTACTTGTTGCTCACAATTTGGAACTTAGGCCCAAACCTATGCCTAGCATGTACCGGTACTTATGACCAGTATTGATACTTGCTACAAGTACCACATTTTGTAAGTTTTAAGTCAGTTTTTAGAGAAATCCAACTTACTCTAAATGACTTGATTATAAAAAAATCGATTTTGAGTTTTGAAATGAGTGAATGAACAATTTTTTGAACTCTAATTATCTCTACTTTGTTTTTCCCTTTTAGATTTTGTTTTACTTGTTAGATGTACAAAGATTCTACAAAAATAATAAATACAATAAAAACAAGTCTTCTAATCTTCTTCTTCCATATGCAATCTTGTTGCTTGCCTCCATAGGTTCTTTTGACCTGTAATACTTCATAGACTCATTAGATTTTACCATGGTTTTGTTAACACCAAAACAAAGAAGAGAAATGGAACTAGGTTCCAACACAATCTTGGGGGATTTGACAAATGACCAAATAATTGATGTTATCCACAAACCAGGGGGTTTGGATACTCAAGACTGTAAGGATAGTCTCATCCGGAAAAGCATCAGAAATTGGGATATCTGGATGAGTAGAATCAATTAGGATTCTCAAAAGGTGATCCGCCACTTCATTTTGTGCTCCGGATTTGTCTTTAATTTCAAGATCAAATTCTTGAAGTAAAAGAATCCAGGGACTGAGCCGGGGCTTTGAATCCTTTTTGGCCAAGAGATATTTCAAGGTCGAGTGGTCAGTATAGATAATGACACGAGAACCTAAGAGATAAGCCCTAAATTTTTCCAAAGCGAAAACTACAGCTAGCAATTCTTTTCCAGTAACGATGTAGTTCCTGCGGGCGTCATCTAGAGTCTTGCTAGCGTAGTAGATAATAAAGGGCCTTTTATTAATCTTCTGACCCAAGACAACCTTGACCGCATAATCAGAAGCGGCGTTCATAATCTCAAATGGGGCTGTCTAGACCGGTGGTTGCAGCACTGGGGCATAGGAGATTACCGTTTTCCATAAATCAAATGCCTTGTGGCACAATTCATCAAACTTGAATGGCGTGTCTTTGGCTAGAAGGTTACTCAAGGGTGAAGCAACCTTCAAGAAGTCCTTAATAAATCTCCGATAGAAACCCACATGACCAAGGAATGATCGGATTTGCTTCACAGATGTGAGTGAAGGAAGTTTAGAGATAGCATCCATGTTAGCCTTATCAACTTCAATACCCTGGTTAGAGACCACATGACCTAAGATAATGCCTTCTTGAGTCATAAAGTGGCTCTTTTCCTAGCTAAGGACCAATCGTGTTTTGATGCATCTCTTGAGGATCAATTCCAAGT
Organism: Thalassia testudinum; assembly: GCA_037157565.1. Taxonomy (NCBI): domain Eukaryota; kingdom Viridiplantae; phylum Streptophyta; class Magnoliopsida; order Alismatales; family Hydrocharitaceae; genus Thalassia; species Thalassia testudinum. The sequence continues at coordinate 40,366,903 of JAZHRO010000015.1, read as the reverse complement.
TAGCTAAGAAAGACTTGAAAGAATCTCTGAAAATGGAGAAATCATCCATGAATACCTCAAGACAATCTCCCACCATGTTAGGAAAGATGGCAAGCATGCACCTTTGAAAAGTTGCGGGTGCATTGCAAAGCTCAAATGGCATCCTACGGAATGCAAAGGTTCCGTAGGGACATGTGAAAGTTGTCTTCTCCTAGTCTTCGGGATGGATAGGGACTTGGTTATATCCCGAATAACCATTCAGGAAGCAAAAATACTTTTGCCTAGCTAACCTTTCCAAGACTTGATCAATGAATGGCAAAGGGAAATGATCCTTTTCGGTGGCTGTGTTCAGCTTCCTATAATCGATACAAACTCTTCAGGAGGAAGCTAAACAAGTAGTAAAAGATTCCCCTTTCTCATTAGTCATTACGGTTATCCCTGCCTTTTTGGGCATAATTTGAATGAGGCTAACCCAAGGACTATCTGAGATTGGGTAAATAATTCCTGCATCAAGCCATTTGATTATCTCCTTTTTGACCACTTCTCTCATATTGGGGTTTAATCTTCTTTGCATCTCGTGAGAAGGGCAGGATCCATCTTCCATGTAAATCTGATGATTGTAGTAAGATGGCTTGATCCTCCTAAGGTCATGGATGGTCCAACCAATTGCCTCTTTATTCATCTTTAGGATCCTAATCAGTTTCATCTCTTGCTCCTTAGTCAGTTTAGCACTAATAATCACAGGGAGCATTTTCTTAGGTCCTAAAAATTCATACTTTAAATTCTCAAGCATTGGTTTCAGTTCAAGCTAGGGCGGGTTCAAGATAGAGGGTAAGGAAGATGTCGACGAAGATTCATCAGGACGGTCCAGTGGAAGAGGTTAGGAATGAACATAATCAGCAACCACTTCAAGGTGTGGCAGGTTTGCCACAGAGGTTTATGGGTTAGGCTTATTTGTGCTAGTGGAATCCTCGAGTACATTGATAGCCATATAAGTCTCAACATTGAAATCATGATCCTTGAGTTCCTCAATAAATCCACAATCCTCAAATCTATTTATCACCTTGAAAATATCAAGTGTCAGTTTTCTGTCTCCAAAGGTGATCTCTATGCTACTGCCTTCACAATTTATGTTGGCCTTAGCGGTAACTAGGAACAGGCGCCCTAGAATGATGGGCGTGTCCTCAAATCTTCAGGTACATTCATGTCAAGGACTAGGCAATCTACCAGAAAATAGAAATCCTTAACCTTGACGATACCATCCTCAATAACGGCTTTGGGTGTGGTGACCAAACGGTCCGTTAACTATAGCATTATTGAGGTTGGCCTGAGTTCACCTAACCCAAAATTTTCATAGAGAGAAGTTGGGTTTAGGTTAATGGATGCACCTAGATCCAGTAGTGCCTGATCAAAAGTGTAATCCCCAATGATACATGAAATCAAGGGGGCACCTAGATCTCTCTTCTTCTAAGGAAGGTAGTGCAGGATAACAAAACTAGCTTACTCAGAGAGTATCACCTTCTTCGGGGTGGGTTCTTTTGGCTTACACTTTTGAGTGCATAAATCTTTCAGGAACTTAGTGTAAGCTAGGATGTGCTTAATAGCATCGAGGAGCAGGATATTAATCTCTACACTATTGAATATATTTAGGAGCTCCTCATTGCTGTCTAGGGTCTTCTTTTTCCTAGGTTTTAATAAGGCCTCATGGAACGGGATGTAGGTGGTATCGTCAATTTCAAGTTCCTAAGCCTTGTTCCCTTCTTCAACTTTCTCCTTGTTTTCCTCAGGCTCACCAGGGTTTTTCTTACTAGAAGAAGGTGGTTCAAGGTCCTAGGTTTGCTTCCTACTCCTTAAGGTGACAGAATTTGCAGAAGCATATGGGTTTGGGTCTTAGGGAGGATAGAAGGGGCTTGATTAACCATATAATTAGGGTTAGAAGAGGAAGAAGAAGAAGGAACTTGCTCAACCACTTGAGCATGTGCATGCGGGTCCCTCTGATTCTCGTACCCTTGAGCTTTTTTGCCCTGATTTTGTACATTACGAGGGTTGGGTACGGGTTATGATGGTAGAGATCCAGGCCGTCAAGTGTTAGCAATAAGCTTGAATTACAAGTTTTCTAGCGATGTATTCATTTGCATCATAAGTTGGAGAATAGATCCTTACATTTCTACCATCTGTCGATTTAAATCAACCTACCCTACGGGTTGTTGAGCATTCCAAGATGGTTGATTAACCTATCTCGGGGGCAACTAGGTGTATACTTGATCTTAGCCCATAGGTGATAGGGACACCATCATGACCCTTAAAAAGCCCATTTTAGTTTGGAATAAAAGATAAAAGCTCCTACATATTCATCTGAGGGTTATATCTCCACCATATTATGTTTTGAGAAGAGAATAAGAAATTAAGGTTAATTCTGTAATTTTAACAGCATATCATGAACACAGATTAGCCAATGGGTTTTCTAGGGGTTAAATAAAGGTCAAATGAGCATTAAAGTCTAATAAGTGGGTCAATGCAGACAGAAATGGGGTTTCGCGTATTTCGAGAACCAATACAGCACCCAAAATCGTAATTTCAGATCCTTTTAAATTACTGAGGTTTTGGTTAGGATAAAATCCATTTAAACCTTCTAAAATTCATATAAAAATATTCCATAAGGTTTGATACCCTTGATTTGACTTTTGGAACCCATTTTGACCTTAAATAGAGTCACAAACACAATTCTACCCTAATTTGGATTTTTACGTAAATTACCCAACCAAACTTGGTCAAAACTGAAATCCAACTTCTCCATTAGATTCCTTGGATCCAAATTAGATTTGTACCAAAATTTGGGCCCAATCAGAGTCCATCTTGACCTAGTTTGCATTTTGGTCCAGTCTGACTCTTTCTCTCTCATTCATGCCCCTAACTTTCGAAATCTTTACAAATAGCCTCCTAACTTCTCTTCATTTTATTCAAATGGGTCCCTGCCACCATGACAGGTGTGAACCCATAGATCCGAGCTTTTAATCAAGGACTCCTCCCTGATTGCACGACCAATCACTTCTAAAATTAGAAGGGATGATCTCGAGGAAGTCCTTAATCATCTAAACCTAGATTTTGACTCCAAATCTCCTCATGAAGCTCATGAGAATCCATGGATTTCAAGTATCCTTTTCACTGAAAATCCGAGCTTCTCAAGCTTGGAGGCTTTCCTGAAGTTCTATAAAAACCTCCACAACGAATAGCTGAACTCCTTAGCAAGTTTTGGTAGGAGAAATCCCTCCTCCTTCCCTCTCCGGCTACCTTCACACCTTGCTCCTGTGACCCTCTCCGCTCTCCTCGTCTAGCTGTCCAATAATCAAATCGGGTACCCTCTGCCTTCCCCTCTCAACTCCGCTCCTCACCTGCCACTGCAGGGGCTTCCTTCCTCCTCGTCGTCACTGCTCCAACTCGCCGCCTTCATCTTCGTCTCCGACTCCATTTAGACACAACCCGTGCTCTCTGTCCGCCTCCTTCCCCTCTAAGTCTCTTTATCCCTTCCTCTCTCCCTCTACTTCCATTCCCCACACTCACAACTCACTCACGACCACTGTACTGCCCTCAACACCACCTTCGTCCTCCACTCTAGTGATGCTCCGGTGTAGCCTCCCTCCCGCTATACCATCAATCTCCCCTGCTTCACATCCACAAGCTTTGCCAAGATTCACCCTTCAAAAGCCCTCAACAAATTTTGCTCTCCACCCACTAAAACTCCTCCCCGAACATCGCCTTCTCCACTCACCGTCTCCATCACCGTCAGAACTCCATAGCCCACCATACGCCACACAACTACCACCACTGCACTCGTTGCTTCACGACGAAGCTTCTGAACTACTTTAACGAGGCTGTAAGGCCGTGTTCTTGGTTTCAAGCATTCACCGGACCTTCGTCGCCTCCCTCGACTCCTCCGACATCGTCTGCAATCATCCGGCCATAATCCCCCCAGGCAACACCTCCAGGCTTTGCAGCTAAACTCCAGAACTCCCTCCAGGCACTCAATTGAAGACCGCAGCCTTGTCTTTGACTACAATCAGAGCTTTATCAATTGCTGCCACACGAGGAGAACTATGGGACAGATAGTCCCACATCGTGGAAATTGAAGTTATTCGCGCAGCATAAGAGAAATTCCTCTCCCCAACCCCTCGCCCAAGACATGGGGGTCAGGTCCCCAGCCACCCTCACCCACTTACTCGCCTCTGTGCACTCCTACGACAATGCCCACAGGCTTGGTCCCTATACACGCCCGATTACCCAGCTGATTACCTGATTACGCCTGGGTCTCTAAGAAGGAACAAAGAGAGAGGGAGTGGGGGGTTTTTTCCCTTTATTCCTCTCTACACTTGGCTAAGTCTTGAAGAGGCCTTTGCCTCTATGTTGTGCTTGCCTTTCCCTTGAGGCACGAAGGAAAGAGAGGAGGCCTTTGCTTCTTCTATTGGAGTTGTGCCCTTGAGAAACTTAAGGTGTCTGATGCCTTGTGCCTTCGTCTGATCGCTGCTGGTGCCTTAGATCTGTTGGGATATTCACTTGGTTGATGTGGCAAATTTTATTGAGAGATACTGTGCATTTATTTGAGCTTAATTTCAAGGGTTAATTAGGTGATTCAAATCACCATTTTAACCCGTTATTTTGCACTTTGCTACTAGATTTCTTATATATATCATTTTGAGTAGTTCTAAATGAAGCGTTGATCATAATTGCTTATATTTCTGATGAAAGCGTGATTAGTGAAATTGAATTGCCATTATTTACTCCCTGTGATCGACTTCAGACTCTTCTTTGATTCTGAGTTATAAAATTTAATTATTTTCAAGCAATTGAGGTTTTGCTACGATGATTACTCCTTAAAACTCCTCGATAGCCTATTAACAATAGGACTTTGAGGTGCATAGTTGCTGAGTCGTATCTAGGTTTGTTGCCCCTGATTTTCCCAGGAGAAGTTAGGGTGGTTCTTCCAACCTGGGTTATAAGTGTTGGAATACGAGTTGGACCTAGCATTCTCCTGTATATCATGCACATCCTCATAAGGCGAGGATGGAGAAAAGGAATGATCAGTAAAACTGGGATCAAAGGCCTCTATTTGGAACCCATAAGGTTCCGAGAGATTCTGGTTCATAGGTTGAGCTGACTCAAGTTGGTTCACAAACTCCCGCCCCGTGGAAGCTTGTGAAGAATGGAATCTCGAACTTAGGGATTGAGTGGGTGTAGAAGTGTTTTCTAAATTTCCAAACATCTACTCTTCCATCCTTTTTGCAACCAGGTCCACCTTATCTAATTTATTACAAATCAATTCCATGTCAAATGAATGGGAGTAATAAATCTCATTAGCATTTGACATGGGTTGTTGGGACCAGTTGAAAGTCTCCATGGAGGCATGATTTATTGAATTCTCGATCATTTCCTCAAACAAGTCATGTCTACTATCTACATCCTTGTTAAGGAAATTGCCTCCGTAGGAAGCATCCACATGATTACGAAGTTGATCTATCAACCCATGGTAAAATATCTATACAAGTTGCCATTTTGGCACCTCATGGTGTGTACACCTCCGCAATAGATCCTGGAATCGCTCCCAAGCACCATGAAACAGTTCCTCCAGCCACTGAGCGAAAGTGGTAATCGCCCATCGCAAAGCAATGGTCCATCCAATTGAGAAGAATTTCTTTAGGAAAGCCGATTTAAGAGTAGTCCAAGTCTCTGTTGGCTTTCCAATGGTCCGGTACTAATGTGCGGCCTTATTTCTGAGAGAGTGGGGAAAAAGCCTCATGATCATTTGCTCTTCATTCACATTCTTAGCTTTGGTGGTTTGAACCAAAGTGGTCAGATCCTTCAAGTGCTGGAATGGGTCCATAGAGCCAAGCCCATGGAAATGTTTAATCATGCTTAAAACTTGGGGCTTGATTTCTATGTCTCCAGCAAGAATCGTGATGCTGGGACGTTCCCCGTAATTTGAAGGATCATAGAAATTCTTCAAGGGCCGAGCAACCTGACCATTCATCCATTGGAACCATTGCTGCATGTGCTCCAGCTATTCCAATCGCCTCTAAATCTACTCCTCTTGGTTCAGGGGCAGGGGAGGTGGTTGTTGATCAGCCATAGGATCTGCTTGACTATGACTCAACCTTCACCTCCAAGAATGGTCTAAAGGTCCTTCCAAGTGAGAAGAAATGGAACCCTAATTTGGTGTAGCCTAAGGACCTATTCTTCAGAAATAAGCTCCAACCACACGACAAATTTTGTGTTGTCCTTACTCCCGAAGGTGGTCAAGTTGGGGCAGCGAAGCAAGGGGAGTGTGTCCCAAGAGCCGCTAATTATGCCAAATCCCTGCTTACTTAAGTCATTTGACAATCGAGCCCCCCAACTTAGCACCTTTTAAAGAAAGCAGACGTCATTAATTCGAAATGCATTTAGGAGAATACCCTAAAATGGACTCAATGAATCCTAGGACCAACGTCTACTCAATTTTAATTAAGGCTTGGGATAATAGTCCTTTTGAAATGTGATGGGCCCTTAATTGGGTTATGCACTTAATGATCAATTATCAAGTGTGTATGTGCACAACTGATGGTTTTTCAAGCAAGATTAATAAAGATAAGGTGAATTTTAGGGTTCGAATCTTGCTTTATAGCTTTTAGGATTCAAATATTAGGTGTATTCAACCAAGTTTTGTGAGGAAAACTACATTTGAAAGCACGAGTTCAAGTATTTTCCTTTAAAAATCTAAAGAATATGGAGTGCTTGGTTTTGACCTATATATTTGAATCCTATGGGGGCAGCTACAAGATGAATCAATTTTAAGTTGATTAGGTGTTGCGACCCAAACAACTCAAACAATTGGCATAGATGCACCACTAATTAAGGCACACAGAAGTGATTAACTTAATCTGATTTCTACTCTTTTATATGTTGATTTGTGCGTGTATCGGTTCCACAGCTCGGAATCTTGGTTGAGTAGATAAAATCAAGAGAGGTTATGTGCCTCAAATGTGGGTGTATTTCGTCCCACAATCAGAAGAATTTTTTTCTTTTATATATATATATATATATGCGGGGTAAAGATGACTGAAGGTGACAAACAAGTCAAACAATTTCTATCCTAGGGTTCGTGAAAACACCTAAGTAGATTAGGTCTTGATTATTAAGGTGGCAAAATGAACTAGTGGGTGGGGAAGTGGGGGTAATTACAAACTGTTTTACCTGCACTTTACTCTAGTCTATCACAATTGGATCTCCCTGCTTGGATACCTACAAGACAGCAAATCAGAGAAAAGAGGGGTTAGACAATAAGAAAATGCCAAGAAACACGGAAAAAGAATCAAATTCTGTTGTCTCCCCGGCAATGACGCCAAAATAATAAGCATAATTTTCACAATGAAAATTAGGGTTTTGGATAACCCATCATCATAGTCGCAAAATATCGCTTACCAAATAAAATTTACTGAAACTCCAAGGGAGTCCCAAGTCGAACACGGGGAGGTAACGTTTGTTTCAATGAAATCCTCATTTCACTTGGTTTCTTTTTGGTATTTTTTGGTTTTTATGATTTTTTTGGTCTTTTATGAGTATGATAATAGAATATTAGAACCACGAGCTAACTGAGCTAATCTAAAAAAAATGAGAGAGTAGTGAACTAAAAGAGAACTAATATATTGAAATAAAATGAAGTTTACTACAATTACACTAAGCAGAAATATATTAAACAAGCTAAAGGAAATGGAGGTGAGAGGAAATCTCCCAAAATGGATGTCTGGAGAGACGGAGACACTTGGCGACGGCTTGGATAAAGGAGGTGAGTTGCTGTTTGTCGAGGATGAGGTGTAGGAGGAATCCTGGTGGAGGGCTGCTTGACCAAGTTGTAGGAATGGTGATGAGGAACTGGAGCTAATCGTCTACCTGAATGGAGGTGAGGGGATGGCTCTGTGGTCTCCTATGAAGGGGGTGAGGGTAAGGTTGAATATTTGGTGGAGTAGGGGAGTATTACACTAATAGGAGGTCGTGGAGCTTGGGAATGAGCTCTTTGGAGCTTTGGAGGCTTCTTAGAGCTCTTGGGTAGGTGAGGGATAGCTAGGTAGAGATGGGTAGGAAAGGGGGGTGTGTAGGTCCTTACATAGTGGATGAAAGGGGCTAAAATGGGCATAGGACAATTAGTGACATCCAAGACATCACTGTAAATCCCGCTAATTCGTCGCTGTAGCCAACTCAAAGCTGGCGCTCACTGAAGCGAGATGTGTTGGACCGCACTGGGCTTTGCTGGCCTCAATCTCTCATGCTGATCGTGCTAGTGTTGCGTTAGCCGTCGATCTCGTGTGCTGATTGCACTGCAGTTGATGTCAGCTGGCACTACCTGGAGCCATGGTGGAGTGGATCGCTGCCTTCGGAATGAGGATGAAGCGCTCAGATTGCACAAGTGAAAATGCTCCGGATCACACCCGCATTGTGCGTACGGCCACTTGTATGCAAGCACATCAGATCTTGCATGTGTGAATCGCGTGCATTGGATGACGCCACATAGCCGCTTCCTTCGCTGCTCGATTGTTCATTGACAGCTTAATTTTCACCTGCATACACTCAGCAGATTAAATCCGCAAGTGGGGCTTCGATCACTCGTCCATGCATCATGGGTGGAGGCGCTAACCGTTGCATTATGGGTGAGTTTGCATCTCATTTTGGAATTTAAGCTCATGCGCCCACGATCGTTGGATCGTGATCCAACGGTCGAGATTGCATAAGTCTCTTCCCTACTTGGCTTGAGGCAGGCGATGCGAGCTCTTGACGACCATTGGATTCGAATCCAACAACCGAGATCTTGCAGGCGTGGCTTGGGAGGAGCGGCTGTAGTCGGGTTGGAGGCCTGCAATGGAGCCACGTGGTGCCATCATGGCCATCCAACTCTTCTCCTTGTAGAGGGTGCTATGGAGCTTTGATCAGAGTGGTTTTTGCACTAATGGACTGTAATCATCATTCCAGATCGATCCGTACGGTTGGATCTTTCATCCAAAGCCCATAAAGATGTTGCATTGCCTCCTGGTCATATAAATTGTAGAGATTAATATGGTCATATAAATTGTAGAGATTAATATACAGACTACACAAATCATCCTAAATGCAATGTAATGAATGTTATGCATTATTCACAATGCTACATGCAATTTTAAGTTTAGGAACTAACATAAGTAGGCATTTTATCATGAATTAATGTGTATTTATCAACCACTTATCATTCGTGTCAACATCAGATGGGCACGGTTCACAATGAGGGTTGTTGTCTTTGACACATTAACCTGAATGCTTCTAAAGGGATTTGACATTTTGTAATACTCATCATGATGTCTAAAAGCAGCCTCGATCATTTTTTCCTTCATGCTCATACGGGATTCAGGTGTCTTGAGCACTCTTCCTATGTTATCAGGTTGCATTTCCAAATCAAGTGGTGGGTTAGGATGTAGAATCAAATTAAGGTCCAGATTGATTTGATTAGATCTGATCAGATTTCCCACAAAAGATCAATTCTAATGGAGGCCTCTAGGTCAGACCTAGGGACCTTTCCTATGTATGTGCACTAGAGAATAGATGGGGGACAGGATGTGTATTGGACCCAATCAAGGCACCCAAAAATTTTGGATGACTAAGGTTGTTGAGGCCAATGGACCTCTTTGATAAAAAATCCACCTACCGGAGAATTACTTGGGTAGCCAGGAAGGGAGAGTCTCACAAAGACCCCTACACGGTAGAGCATCCCCACGAGTTACAGGGTTTCCCCCACCCGACCTTCCTTGTCACTGAGATTCCAAGTAGACTAGAATGTATGAATTGAGACCTAAGTCTACCAATTTTAGCCCTAATTTATGCCTTGGATTTCACTTGATTTAGAAGTTATTTTAATTAGTGACCTAATTTGCAGTTTGTTTGACCCACAAAGTGGACCAACTTCACCTGACCTTCTCGAAGGTTGAGGATGAAATTTGGGTCAAGATCCAAATCACCCTGAATTGATTCTTAGGTTATTAGGTCCCAAATTTTAGAGTTCAAGTGAATTTAGAGCCTTGATTTTAGGGTTCACTTGGATAATTCAATTCAAACAAGGGCTTGGGTGGCACACAAATGTGGGAAGATCAATTTCTTTTATTGCAGGCAAATGTGTACTAACACTTTAAAACCCTAATGTTGAAACCCTAATTAGCTCTATTCCTAGTCCAATTTAATTCCAAATAGGACACCTTGGACTCAAACAAGAAAATGAGTAGTCCAAGATGTTGAGAAATTTAGCATAAATCCCTAATAGGTACAGGAAATCAGGATGGAGAATCTCTAATTAAATCGTCTCAACTTCATTAGATTTCAATAAGTCTCGCAAATAAGGAAACTATTTTCCTTTAAATGATATTACTAGGAAAATAAGGCAAGTGGATCATAATTGATTTGTTTCCTTTTTCTCTTCCCAAAATTAGGAGGTGATTAGGGATGAAAAAAATTTTTACCTACCTCTGAAGTGGTTGATTATGCGGAAGATCTCTTCATGATGTACCTTGCAAAAACACAATAAAGCAGATAGGGCAAGTTAGTCATCAACTCAGTAATCAAGAAAGATAAGACTAGTGGTGAATTGCGCATTGCTCCCCGGCAACGGTGCCAAAATGTTTATACACTTTCGTTAAGTTTAAGATATGCTTCGTCGTATAGTCAATAAAAGTGAATAAACATTTAAATTTTTAAGGTCAAAAAATAGAAATTGAGTTCGAGGTCATTCGTATGGAGCAAATGTGGAATTTACACACTAATCGCAATTAGAAATAATAAGCACAATAATGCACAAAAGATATGCAATGAATATCAATCAAAAATATATTCAATAATAGTAATTGTATCTCAGGAAATAATGTAATGACAAGGAATATCAAAACCCTAAAAATGGTGATTTGAATCACTAATTAATTTCTACAATTAAGCACATATCCCAATGTAATCAGCCAATTCAATTGTGCTACAGTGGTCGTGAACCAATCAGCCAAATATCTAGAGTAGCCAAGCAGCACGGTACTCAAATATGTCCATAGTGTCTCAAGGCACAAGTGACATCAGACCCTAAGGTCAAACAACTTTAGTCACCATGGCTTAAGCACAAGTCAAAGAGCACAAAGCCTCAGAGATGCCTAAGTATTAAGCGTATTGGCATGCATTTCAAGGAGCACAGTGCAAAATCGCCCCTACCCCCAGAATTTCTTCTCTTATTAATTAGGTAATCGGGTTCCACAGTAATGGGTAATCAGATTCAGCCTAGACCCACGTGCGCATGAGTGTGGGCAAAGACATACGTGGGGTCGTGCGTGGGGGACCTCACCCCACGTGCATTTGAGGCAAACAACCTTCAGCACCAAAACAACTTTTGTTGCTGCTTTAGCTCATTCCCATACGATGTGGGACTATGTATGAGTGCTCTTTTTCATGCCTCTGCTGTAAGTTACAACTAGGATGCTTTTGTTAATTGGAGTTGCAAGTGTTGCTTCTCCATTGGTTGAGAGCTAGGAAAGTTCCCTGATCGCAATCTGCACCTGCTAGTGGTGGTTGCAGGGAAGATGATGACCGGATAGAGATGAATGGCAGTGGCATATGGCGGTGATCTGGCGAACTCCTGCAAAGAAGAATATGGGCCAATTGCCCCAATTAAAAGGCTCCTAAGGATCGCCGTGAGGCGAGGAAGGTGATGATGGAGGTTTCAAGGAGTTCGTGAGTTGTGGTAGTGGAATGAAGTCGAAGACGTAGAGGTTTATGGGTTTGTTTGGTGGGGTGTAGAGCAGCTAATAGTCTTAATTAGGTTAGGCCTTTTAGTCTCTGTATGGTGAGGAAGGATGTGGTGGTGTTGGCGGAGTGATTGGTTGCTAGAGAAGCTCACCGAAGCTTCGCCAGTGCAAAGAAGGCATAGAGAGAGGAGTTGAAGGGACCTATCTATTTGGACAAAAGGGAAGGAACCATGTCAGCTTTGATTGGCCGACGTCGGAGGAGGTGAATTCTCCGATGATGAGGACAATGAGGAGGAAAGAGTTGGAGAGCCTCCGCGTTGACTGGCTAGAGGCGGACGAAGGTGAGGAGTATGGATGACCGACCCATTTGGCCATTGGTCAGCCTGAGGAAGAAGTCGTGAAAGCTCGCCGAGCCACGGTCAGAGATGGATGGAGGGAGGAGAGGAAGACTTTTCTTGGCCTAAACCAAGCTCGAAAACATGTTGGGAGATGCCATTGCTTAAATAGAAGAGGAATTGACCTATTACGAGGAATTCACAAGATTTCCTCACAATTGAGGCAACTCAAGTCCGTGCTTTTTGAGCTCTTCACCAGAGTTGTAGGAATTGAATCAGGCCTCTTGGCTTTGTGCACCTGATAGAGGATTACTTCAAGATCAATCCCTCCAAATTTGGAGGGATTTGATCTTGAAACGAGAGAGAAATTGTTGGATGAAGTTTGCGAGTTTGGGTTTGGGAAGATGCTGTTCACACTCATTGTGATAGGGTCATAAGTGCGAAAGCGATGAGAAAGTTAGGGGCCAAATCACAAACAACTTGAAACCTAAGGGGACAAGTTGAGAAATAGAGATCTTAGGGACTGAATTTCAAACTAAGTCAAGATGGACTCTAATTGGGCCTAAATTTTGGTGTTAACCTAATTTGGACCCAAGGAATCTAATGATGAACTTATATTTGAGTTTTGGCTACATTTGATTGGGTAAGATAAGCCCAAATTAAGGCAAATTCCCATCAAAAACTCTATTCTAGGTCAAACTGGGTTTAAATGGTCAAACCAAGGGTACCAAACCTCTTAGAATATTTTTCTATGAATATTAAGAGGTTTATATTGATTTTATCCTGACCAAAAAATCTTCAATTTAAGTGGGTTGATAATTAATGTTTTTAGTGTTATTTTTGCCCTCAAAATGCGTGAAATCCTATTTCTATCAGTGTTGACCCACTTTTTAGACTTTTGTGCTCTTTTGACCTTTAATTAACCCCTAGGTGACCTCGTGGTTACTCTACACTTATGATGTGATGGTAAAACATCAGAATTAACCCTACTTTATTATCTTCTCAGAATGGACCAGAGTGGAATTTTGGTCTTCAGGCGATCATTTAAGAGCATTTATCTCTTGATTCCAACTAATTTAGGCTAGTTATGGAGATTGATGGTGTTACCATCAACCTCTCATCTACACAATTCTAACCAGCAATCTGACATCCCCATACATAACCTCCCTAATTTGGAAATGCCTCCAAATGTTGACTTACAAAATGAACAAAACCAAGGTCCCCTACTTAACCCTTTACTCATGATGGATGAGCAACAAGCTCAACTCCAATCCAATCAACAACTGTTGACTAGGACTATCACAAACCTAGCCAACCAAAGGCAAAATCCACCACTCCACGAGGAGCCTATCATTCATCTTAAGGACTTTTATGATCCATCCAATTATGAGGAAAGACCAAGAGTGGTCATACCTGAAGGGGATTTTGAAATTAAACTAGCAATTCTGAACCTTATCAAACACTTTCACGGCCTGCTTAAAGAAAATCCCTTTAATCACCTGGAGGAATTATATGTCCTCACTAACACTACCCATTCTTGTAATGCGTGGGAAGACTTGTGGCAGATGAGACTCTTTCCCTTAACTCCTAAGGATAAGGCCACTTATTGGTTCAGAACTATTGGCAGCCCCATTAGAACCTGGCTACAAGTCAAGTGCACATTTCTAAAAAAGTTCTTTCCTATAGGCCATACAAATGCCTTGTGAAGATCCGTTACGATCTTCCAAGAAAAACATGGTGAATCTTTGCATGAAGCCTGGGAAAGGTTTCAGGAATTATTAAGAAGTTGCCTACACCATGAGGTACCGCTCTGGCAATTATTACAAATCTTCTATAATAGACTAGAAGATCAATTGAGAAGATTTGTTGATGCCTCATGTGGTGGCAACTTCCTTAATAAAGATGCTGAAAGTGCCAATCAATTATTTGAAGAAATGAGTGAAAACTCATTTAATCACGTCTATGAACACCTTTGGTAGAAATACCAGCCTACTACTAGGTGTCCATAAGATAGTCACCCACAGTCAGTCTATTCCTGTTACTCAAGATGACATTCAAATGATTGCTCAGAGACTAGATCAAATGCAAATTTGCCAAAAGAAAATAGAGGAAGGAATTAATTCTCAAAAATTGACTCCACCCCTGACCACACCTAACCTACTCAAGAGAAAAAACTTGCATCACATTGGTGTTGTCCCAACTGAGTAGAATTATTTTCCTGAGGTTACACCAGATTTGACTAGTACATATGATTTTATAAATCCAAACTCTTTCATCCTTGCTATAGAAAACATTTTGTCCCTCTAGGAGCATTTTAGAAATTCCCCCAACTCTTACAATGGAAGGAATAACCCAAATTTCTCCTAGAAGGCCATAATCCAATTCCTTTTCAAAGACAAAATCTACCAAGGGTTTATAGGCAAAATCAATATCAATCTAGGCCTTCTCAAGATGACATTAATGCCCAGGTTATGAAAACCCTACAAGGCATGCAAAACTATATGTCTGAAGTGACCTGCATGGTGAAGACTCTTCAAAATCAAATTAGGGTCACTCCAAACCAAAGACCTGCAGGTAATCTAGCCTTCCAACTGATAAACACCAGTTTATCATCATCCTTAATATCCATTGACACCTAGTTCCTATTGTTTTGATAATTGCATTGCATATTTCATTGCATTTAGCTTGCATTTGCATTTACAGTTTAGGTCATGCATTGTCATATTTTCAATCATTTTGTGTGGTAACATATTACATTTAATTGTCAGGGATGAATGTACCATGAAAATCATGCAACCCCAACAATTTGAGAGTCACATTTACATGAGAAGTAGACAGAAGCTCTTCTCAGCTAGATCTAGCCAATTCCAACTCCATCTAGCTCAAGGTAGCTCATCTCCAACTCATGAAGCTCAAGCTAAGCTCAAGCTAGTTGAGCTCACCATCTACTCCTATGCTAATTAGGTAAGCTAGCTAGGAAAAATTCAGGAGACTGATCTTTAGCTCCCCTTAACTCCAGGATATTTTATCAGAGCTCCCCTCAGCTCCTCCATCAACTCAGCAGAGCTACTAGCTAGCTTAGCTAAGCTCCACTTAAACCCTATTTTGGCACCAAAAAAGGAGGGTTATGTAGAGATTATTGGGTGGAGTTGAGGATTATGGTCGGCCACCATAATCCTCAACTCCACCCAATAATCTCTACATAACCCTCCTTTTTTGGTGCCAAAATGGTGTAACCACCACCTTCACTCTCACCCTTTCATGGTGGTGCCAACAATGGCACCTCTCCACCACCCTAACCACCCATTTAACCACCATAAAGGTGGTGCCAACCCTACCTAGGCATCCATAGAGTTGGCGCCAACAATGCTAAGCCCTCCATCACCTAATTACCACCATCCTAACCCTTCCTACCTCCACTCCAACCTTAACCCTAACTACACCCATAAAGTTGGCACCAACTCTACATCCATACACCCCTTGAGATGGAGCCAACCCATCTCCACCATCCTAAATCCATCCTAACCCTACACCTACCCTCCATGCCACCTAACCTTAGGACAACCATAGTTGGCACCCAACTTTCCTTCCCCCATGTCTATAAATATCCCCATTAACCACCATTATAACCCATCTTTGGCTTACATAATTCACTACCCACTACATATTCAGCCATAGGAGGGAGAAAAGAGAAGAAGATTAAGGAGGATCCCTTTCCTCCTTGGTGCCTTCTCCTTCTTCCCTTCATCCTTGGTCCACAGCCTTGTCAATCAGATGGTCCTTATGAATCAGATGACCAGATTTTTCGCTTTAAGTTCTAATTCCTGAAGAAAATTTGTCGTACAACTGACTGAAAGCGATTCTCGCCTCTCGGCTAACCCAGCCAAGAGGTTGATAGCACCAAGTAGTACGACAATGAATTCAAGTTTATTTCATGTTTTAGACTTGATTTTTACTTTATTTTCTTCAGTTGGGGTTTTCTTTTGGTGAGTGGCCCACAAGGTGACCAACTCACCAGATAAGTACTAGACTTGACTAAGTCTAGATTAGCCCAAATGTGGTCTCTATGTTGTAACCCTAAAGGTGTCACCTAGGGTTCATGAAATTCTAGAGTTTTGTTCTTTTATTTTTTTCTTCATCAGCTGACCACAAAAAATACAATTAGTTCTCTCACAAAAATTGGAATCCAATTAACTTGAAATCTGACGAGCAGATTCCTTTTTCAATTATCTTTTCAGAAAATACTTTCTTGTAATTTTTACTACTTCAACCCAATTTTTAGAGATTTTTGAATGTCTGCGGGTCAGATCTGGAATTTTGACCTCTGGTCAATTTTTTTCTTTGAAACAGTATCAAATGACTTTCAAAAATTTAGAAAAAATATGGAAAAAATTTCAATGAGATCACCTTTCAAACCCCTTAGTTTTTAGTCAAAACAGATTCGTAGATTGGTCAGAATTGCTTTTTGAAATTTGAAAAATCTTGAATCTAAATCAGTCTGACCCCCTTTCACTTCATGAATTTTTAAAAATTTTATACTTGTAATTTTTTCAAAAGAATGGTGCCGTTTCAAAGACGGTTTGAAAATGAAGGTCTACTCTAAATTTAAGAATTTTTTGTTTACTAATATTTCGACAATCGAATTTTAAAATAGACTTTGAAATCTAGCCGGAAATCAGAGAATAGTGGAAAAGCTTTTGAAAAGTGTTTGAGTTTGAAATCCAAACTTTCCACCAAAAATGTTTTTTTTTTTAAAAAAAATTTTGCACGTTTTATTTTTTTTTAAAAGATTTTTAAAGATATATATATTTTTTTCTTTTTCATACTAACCTAGGATTCAAAAGAAACCTAATCTAGATTTTTTTTTTGGATTTCTTTTTCTAATTTTTTTTATTTTTCATGAAAATGAATAAGCTTTTTTTTTCAAAAGAAATTGCTGGAAACAAATCTAGTCCTAGGGTTTAAAAGAAAACCTAGACTAAGAAGAGATGTGCACCTGGAAATCTTTTTCCGCTCTCGTTGTGTGCACAGATCCCATTTTTTTTCTGTGTTGTTCTGCACATCCAAAAACAAAGTAGAGGAAGATTTGCCAGTGATAGTTTAAAAGATCAAAATAAAAAAAAATGACGTTGCCTCGCCAGCAACGGCTCCATTTGTTTGGAGAATCGTAGAGCGCATTTTGATAGGAAAAACATTATAGTATATTGCGCAATATGATCAAACAAAAATATTTATGAAAAGATAATGAGACTTTGAATCCCGGTCGTTTGTCTCAGGGAGGCGTTTGTGCAAATCTGAAATTGATCTTTTATCGCTCTACTCTATTTAAAATCACATGCCGATTTCCAATCTTCGTATTAAATTTTCTCCACTTCTATTGTGAATTCTGATTATGTGCGTGTGTGTTAAATAGATAACAAAGGTGAAAGTGTGAGTTTTGGTGCGCACAATTCTAGTGATGTGGTGGCTATTTACAAAAAATGCATTTATAGTTAGATCTTTTATATATTCCACAACCGACATGCTTCTTGCGAAATATATATATAAGTGAAAAATTGGCAACTTGAATCACACAAAAGAGATGACAACCAATAAGCTCATGATGATTTCAAACATAGAGATATGTATAAAAATATATCTTTTATTCATTCATTCAGAGAAGTGTTTGCAACATGGAATGTAGAGGAAAGCATGTACAGGAATGCTTGAAAATGAAAATTTAGCTAATAGAAAATGATTGCATGCAGGAATCTATGGGGGGATTTTGCATGCATCATTGGGGGAGAATAAAGAGCTATACTACTAAGCAATAAATAGAAATAGTAAAACTACAAGGAGCTAAGTTACTAATCTAGCAGAAAGGAAGGGCATTCGGAGGTGGTCTCCGATGGCCTTTGAATGTCTGAGAGAAGGAGGGGCAGCCAATGGTGCTTAGACCAGCCCTTGGAGAGAGGTTGGAGAAGTGATCCAGCATCCTGGAGTGGAGATGGTGGCCTCCATGGTGGTGCTTCTCATGGAGGTGGAGTGGAGATGGATGTGGCTAGCCTAAGTGGAATGAATGGCAAGAAAATGGATGAGTGCAAATAGCCACCCCTCAGGTCTTTTTATAGACCTAAGGGAGACTCTCTAGAGAAGTGTGGAACTCTCTTGAGAGAGTCCCATGAGTGGCTGGCCAAGTGGTTTTGAGATCCACAAAAAGTGGATCTCAATTTGAATGTCTCTTGGTTGCTAATTTTGGCAACCAAGAGTGGTGCCACTTGGAGAGAGTTCTAGAGAACTCTAGATGTGTGGGAGTGCGTGAATGGGTGCGTGTGTGTGGTCATTCCCTAGGTGGCTAAGAGGTCTAGGTTAGGTCCTAAGGGGTTTGGGTAGGTGTAGGCCTCAAATTAGGGTTGCAAACCCTAATTACTAAGGAAGAATTGCAATTAAACTTATCCCAAGTTCAATTGAATGAGTGTGAACCTAATTGAGAGTGAAATAACTCAATTAGGTTAGGCTTAGGTCAATTGGACTCTCACTAAGTCCAATTGGACTTGTGTGGGTTGAGATTTGAGCTTAATTGGACTCAATGAGTCCAATTGGCTTAGGTAATGGTAATTGACTATGATCTAAGTCAATTAAATTTGGTGAGGACCTAATTAGGTCGTTAGGGAGGTCTAGAGGTGATGTACTAGGGTTAGGGTACCTTAATTTAGGTTCCTATGGGGTTGGAATTGGGTCTAGGGAGCTAGAGATCCAAGATCAAGGCTTGAATCTCAAAACAGGAACTGGAGAGCAGTTCCAGACATCCAAAAATGGAATCAGATGTCTTATACTCAAAAATCAGAAGTCCAAATTTGTTGTCTGGACGTTCAATCGGAGTCAGAAAGAATTCAAGGTTCTATCTTGGGTATTCTACAGAAATTGGATGTCTGACAAAGCGTCTAGACGTCCAATAACACTGCAGAAGTGGGTTTAAGGTGTGCGGGAGTTGTCTAAGGGTTCTGGACGTCCTATAATTCATCTGGATGTCTAGATAAAGGTTGGAACTAGAGTTTTAAGGTTTCCTAGGGTGCGGTGACCTACTCTATGGGTGGCTAAGGCTTAGGGAAGTCTCTAGGCTATCCTAGGGCTAGGATTGTCTTAAGCTCTTCACATTTTACTGCTTTATTTCTACTTAATAGAATAGCATACCTTAACTCCCTTACATCATTATTCACTATATCTAATCTAAGTCTTCTGCTCCAGTCCTACTGCAACACCCCTTATTCCTGATCCAGCTTTAGATTTGGCTCCAGATCTAGCTTTTGATTAGCTTATTGCCTACAATTGATATAATGCACTTAATCAGCACATTATAACATTATTTTATGCATAGCTAAAGGAAAGTAGTAAAGCTGTAGATAATGCTTATGCATGCATGAATTACCCCGACTTATGCAAAGTCCTAGCCTAATTTAGGTCAATTAAGACCTATGATTGCTGCGCAATCATACCCCCATGCCTAAATCTTGCTAGTCCCTAGCAAATGCAGAACTAAATTATTCACAACAAGGGTCCTTAATGGATTGATTATTTTATCAAGTGTATGCCTAGAGATTTTTCTCCTTTTTGTTTTCGTCCTATGCTCTAGAAATCCAGACAATCGTGAAAGTGTAGCTATGTAGCTTTTGCAATAGATTCGAGTGAAAAACTAATTCACCTCTAAAGCCTGTACTTGACCCGTAGTAAAAATTCTAACAGGATAGGAGGACTTCTTCCCTCGAGGTATTCAAGATATTCTATAAATTTCACCCCGACTTTAGGCTTAGGTAGAGAATCTCTGAGGGGAAAGATTATATATTTGGTGGCTCACTCTCGACTGGTGCTACATAGAGATTAGTATTTCAGAATCTAGATTCCGGAACTATCAAGTAACTCAACTTAGAGAAAGATGAGAAAAACTATGCTATCTTTTGATTCCTTTGTATTCATTCTCTCTTTCTCTTTCTCTTTTTCTTTTCTTTCTTTTTCTTAGAGCTCACAATTTCACCAGATTCACACATATGATCTGTATTTGGTGGTCTCACTTGGCACTAACACTTTAATTGAGTTCCCATAACCATAACACTAAGTCAGAATTCCTCAGCCAGTATTCAGGCGGTCAGAAACACAAGAAAGGTGGGTTAAGGCCATATTTGGTGGATCTCAAATTTATTTGGTGGTATTGCCTCAATGCAACTGAACTAAATATTCACTCTTTTTTATTTCTTTGCTTTTTCTTATTTTTCTAATTTTTTTTTCAATTTTTCTTTCTTCTCATCATTTTTTTTTCTTTTTTTTTTCAACATATACACAACTAGCACGCATCCATGAACTTTATTGAGGAGGCATTATTAGGGATTGGTGGTGCTCAAGAGACATTAGGTGGCTTATTTGGTGGGAGTACCTACTCACGGCACTAGGAAAGACGGATAGGATGGTGTATTTCTGACCTTGGCATCAATACCCTCCTTCGGCCAAGGATTCCGTAAAGAATGGTCGTAACCATCCACCTTAGCCCTAGTCTTATGAAAACTCGCTTTCCACGTATTTGCCTTATTTGGTGGCTCTCAAAATTTCACACAAAATGTATACGCAAGAACCGAGAGCGAAAACTATGTCTAATCTCAGAGTATCATCACCTAATTATCTAGGACTCCGAATTCCTTGCACTAATCTTAGAACACCAATACACTCTACTCTCATCTCACACTATTTGGTGGACTTTTTTGGAGGAAAATCTACCTAACTCCCAAAACACTGTCCAGGGGTTCAGGAGAAGAAGCACTACTTCTTCTTGACAGACCAAAAACGTTTATCAGACTTCACCTGAATCCATTGCAAATTCTATGTGTGTGTGAAAAAATTGTACTGGATTCCAGATTACAAGAATCAACTAAAGGATAAAATCCCTAATGCATTCTCTTAATAAAATAATCTTATTCATGAATGCAATATGTATATATGCTATAAACAAGTAACCTCTTATATTCATACTTCGTGAAATTCCTGTATCAAATTACATTCAGCTTGACCCTAAATTTAGAACAAGAGGTGAGCGGGTGAGTCGGAATGGCTGTTGTGGATGATTTCTAGCTCCAATGCGAGCATTGGAGGTGGAGTCGGTTATTCTTTTATTTAGGATCCTAAAGTGCGTTTTACATGCAACTTTGAGGTTTTCCTAAATGTTGGCATAAAATTTTTAGCTTTGTTGTATCTACCCCCCCATGCCTAAGTTCTTTCATGTCCTCATGCATGAATATAAAAGAAAATAAATGCAACAAGGAGAGAATGGGTAGAAAGCACCTATAATTGCTCCTGAAATTATATATCCAGCACCGGCCAACCTGTTAGTATGTAATATGCAGAAGGAAAATATGCTAAAAAAAAATATGCTATATATAAAAATGGTTATGTATAGATGATGGTCGAATGTGGGATATATGCTATCTATATGTGCTAAGTTTAACACCTCCAACTGGGCGAGAATTCAATCACACGTCCTCAATAAGATGAACGATCTCATCAAGTGGAGGAGGTTCCTGGGCCAAAAATGGCTTGAGGCACTAGCCATTTACCATAGATATATGTCCAGATTTTGGGTCCTCGATCTGGACTACCCCATTAGGATATGGCTGAATCACAACATACGGGCCAGTCCACTTAGACTGAGCTTCCCTGCGAACAGTTTTAATCGTGAATCAAACAACCAGACTTGCTGGTTGGGCATGAATGCTTTCCTCCGGATGTGGCGGTCATGAAAGGCCTTGGTCTTGTCCTTGTATATCAATGCGTTCTCATAGGCCTCCCGCCGGATATCTTCTAATTCGCTAAGCTGGAGTTTCCGTTCATGACCTCCTGCATCGAGGTCAAGGTTAGATTTTCACACTGCCCAAAAGGCGCGGTGTTCCAGCTCTATAGGAAGGTGGCAGGCCTTGCCATATACCATACGATATGGTGACATTCCGAGTGGGGCCTTGTACGCAGCCCGATATGCCTAGAGTGCATCAACTAATTTATCGGACCAATCCTTCCTATCTGGTCTAACCGTCTTCTAGAGAATCAGCTTGATCTGACGGTTAGACACTTCAGCCTGCCCATTGGTCTATGGGTGATACGGGGTGGCTATACGGTGATGTACCCCGTATTTCTTTAATAATGACCTGAAGTGGGCGTGGATGAAGTGGCTTCCCCTGTCGCTAATCAGAGCATAGGGTATTCTGAATCTCGCGAAGATGTATTGCTGTACAAAGGAAATGACGGTCTTATGATCAGCCCGTCTTATTGGGATGGCCTCGACCCACTTTGAGATAGTCAACGGCTAGTAATATATACTCGAACCCATGTGAGTTCAGAAAAGGACCCATAAAATTGATGCCCCAGACGTTGAACACTTCTACAATCATGATGGGCTGGAGTGGCATCATGTCTCTTCTGGTCATAGAACCGACCGACTAGCATCATTTGTAGTGTTGGGCATATTCGTGTGTATCTCTGAAAATGGTTGGCTAGAAAAATCCCAACTGCAAGATTTTTGCAGCGGTTTTCCATCCCTAGAAATGACCACCATATGCATCATTGTAGCAAAAAGATAACACACTGGGGATCTCAGAATCTGGGATGCATCTTCGAATAATTTGATCCGCTCCAATGCAGAAGAGTAGTGGGTCATCCCAGAGGTAGAATTTGGCCTCTGCAGTGAATTTGAGTTTCTGGTCCTTGGATAGGTTCGTGGGAATCTTGCTTGTGGCAAGGTGGTTCGCGATGTCCGCGTACCAGGGGAACTCAACAGAGTGAACTGCCAAAAGAGATTCATCCGAAAATTGCCCGTGGATGGGCAGGGAATAAGGAATGTGGCATGGGTCCAATCTAGATAGGTGATCCGTCACAACATTCTACTTTCCAGCTTTGTCGTGGATTTCAATATCAAATTCCTGCAATAGAAGGATCCATCTGATGAGCCGTGGTTTGGCATCCTTCTTTGCCAACAAATGTTGGAGGTTGGAGTGGTCAGTGAAGATGATGACTTTGGACCCTAATAGGTAAGATCTGAATTTCTCCAACCCGAATACTACTGCTAGAAGTTCTTTTTCGGTGACAGTATAATTACGCTAAGCCTCATTCAGCATCTTGCTAGCATAGTATATGACAAAAGGTTGTTTTTCCTGACACTGGCCTAAAACAGCACCGATGACAAAATCAAAAGCGTCGCACATCATTTTGAAATCGAGCGACCAATCGAGTGGTTGGAGAATCCGGGAATTAGAGACAGCACTTCGTAAAGTCTCGAAGGTGCTGAGACACGAGGTGTCGAATTCAAATGGGACATCGGCAACAAGGAGATTCGTCAAAGGTCATGCAATTTTTGAGAAATCGCATATAAATCTCCGATAGAAGCTGACGTGACCCAAGAATGATCTTATTTGCTTGACCGAGCTAGGTGGCAGTAAGTGGGAAATAATCTCTGATTTAGCTCGATCGACCTTGAGTCAATTTTTTGAGATCCTGTGTCCTAGTACTATGCCATC
Source organism: Thalassia testudinum (assembly GCA_037157565.1). Lineage (NCBI taxonomy): Eukaryota > Viridiplantae > Streptophyta > Magnoliopsida > Alismatales > Hydrocharitaceae > Thalassia > Thalassia testudinum. The sequence goes on along the minus strand of JAZHRO010000015.1, from coordinate 40,343,299 downwards.
CCTCACCATGAAATGGCTTTTCTCCTAGGATAGTACTAGGTTTACCTCAATACACCATTTCAGGATCTTGGTGAGGTTATCAAGACAAGATGCAAAATCATCTCCGAAAATGGAGAAGTCATCCATGAATACCTCCACATAGTCCCCAATCATGTCAGAGAAGATGGCCATCATACAATGTTGAAATGTTGCTGGTGCGTTGCAGAGGCCAATGGGCATCCGCTTGAAAGCGAACGTTCCAAAGGGGCATGTGAATGTGGTCTTGTCTTGATCTTCCAAGCTAATCGCTACTTGATTATACCTGAAGTATTCATCTAGAAAGTAAAAGAAACTACGTTCGGCTAACTGTTCCAAGATCTGATCAATGAAAGGCAAAGGAAAGTGATCCTTCTGGGTAGCCATGTTCAGTTTCCTATAGTCGATGCAGACCCGCCAAGATGTTGCAGTGCGGGTCGGGATTGATTCGCCCTTATCATTTTTTACTATGGTAAATCCTACTTTCTTGGGCACTATCTAGATCGGACTCATCCATCGATTGTCAGAGATTGGGTATACAATACCTGCATCCAGCCATTCCTTAACAACCTCTAGCATATCCAGGTTTAGCCATCTTTGAATTTGACTCAAAGGTTTCACCCCCTCATCCGTGTAAATGTGATGAGTGTAATATAAGGGGCGAATACTGCGGAGATCAGCAATACTCCACCCTATAGCAGCCCTATGGTCTTGTAGCGTAGAAATCAATTGATGCTCTTGTTCTTGGGTTAAGTGGGCATTAATAATGACTGGGTATGTCTCACTTTCACCCAAGAACACATACATAAGTGATTCAGGTAAGGGCTTCAATTCGATCACGAGTGGGTCGGAGTCAGAAATGGGAGTGGGAGGAGCAAACTCGAGGGTGGCAATCTGCTGATCTGTATGCACATGAATTCCCACTGATTTGCTTCCTGTGAAATAATCGATTGTGACTACGTTAACGGGAAACCCGTTAGCTGGGGTCACATCTTCCTGCAACAACAGGGGCGATTCAGTAGTGTGCGGATCAGGATAGCTGGATTCAGGGGTGCTGTGGTCAGAAGCACATCCTAAATAGTCAGATCCTCGGGGAGATATGTGTAGTGCAGTGGTCTCAGTCCCGTGTGGATTGAGGTCCAAGAACCCTGATAGTGCAGACGAATGAGACATGGGGTCATCACAAAGGAGCCCAATGTTACCATAGTATGCCGAATCTTCATCTTCACCATCCTCCTCTATGCAATCACAGTCAAAATTCTTTGCTGCCCTGAATATGTCAAGTCGAAGTCGCTCATTATCTAGGGCTATCTCCATACACCCGGATGCACAATCAATGTTCGCTCGGGCTGTCACTAGAAATTGGCAACCCAAAATAATTGGTGCATCTCGGAGATTAGGAGGAACTTCCATATCGAGAATGAAAAAGTCTACGGGAAAGTAGAATCCGCGGACTTTCACGATCACGTTCTCAACCACCCCCCTCGGTGTTTTTACTGATCTATCAGCTAGCTGAATCGTGACCGAGGTGGGCTTCAACTCCCCAAATCGAAATCGATCAAATACGACAGTGGGAGTTAGGTTGATGGACGAACCCAGATCTAAAAGGTCCCGATCAAATGGAGAGTCTTGCAAGAAGCAGGATATAAGTGAGGTACCAAGGTCTTTCGTTTTCGGCCTCAAGTTGGCTAGAATCACGGCACTAGCCTCTTTCGATAGTACTGCCTGTCGTCCAATTCTGGGCTGTTGCTTCGGGGTATAATAGTCCTTGAAGAACCTAGTGACAGTAGGAATGTGATCGATTGCCTCGAGGAGGGGGACCTGAATATGTACTTCCTTGAACATTGATTTCAAGTCCTCAAAATTTGGCATGTCCTTTTTCCGTACTACATTCCGGGTCAGAGCCTCCAGAAAAGGGATGGGAATCTCCAGGTTGAGTGGCCTCCTACACTTATCTACCATAGGTGGCTCCTAAGATGGAGTCGAACCCGCCTGTAGCGAAGGGTGGGAAAAATCAGGACCCACCTGCCTATGTGGTTGGTTGAATGTCTTCCTTCCGCTCCTCAAAGAGACAGCATGTGCATCGGCTAGCTGTCCATGAGGTGGTGGGGGAGCGAAAGGGGCAGAGTATGCGGGATTCTACAAAGGTGGTTGGCCTTGAGCAAAAATAAGTGGTGCAGGAGAAGCCTGTAGTATGGCATGTGGCTATCCCTGTGGTGCCTAAAACCTAGGCAGGGTGACTTGGTTATACACATATCGAGGGTTCGGGGTGGGTTGGGAGGGCAATGCTCCCTGAGTCCTATGCTCCTACAACAGTTGGCTTTGCATGCTCTATATAGTCTATATCTGATCAGCCATCGCCTTCATAATCTGCAAGCTATCTTGTGTAGATTTCCTCATCGATTCCTGCAGCTCCTCTTTCAGTGCCTCCAGAGGGTCAGCCCGCTTTGGAGGATGATTGGCAGCTTGGTATAGCAGCTGGTATAAAGAACAGGGTTGCTGCTCATGCGGGAATGGCTGCTGCCTAGGGTACATGTTTTGTGCGTTCCCGTATTGCCTGGTCTGGTAGTGTGGATCTTGATGTGGTCTCTGTGAATTACCAGACCAAGAGAAGTTTGGATGTTGGCGCCAACCAGGGTTATATGTCTCTGAATACGGGTTATTACGCCCGTATCCTTGGATAGCACTGACGTCCTCGTAGGCCGAAGATGTCTGAGATGTATATTTGTCAAGGGGATACGTGTTATAATCCGCAGGTGGTGCGTAACCTTGGTTATAAGGTGCTAGATCACTGTTGTTTACGGGATCCTAATATGCGGGATCTCGTAAATAAGGAGAGGGTGCATCCCGAGTGAGTAGATTAACTCGAGCAGGAGGGGCTTGGGGTGCATAGGAGGGTCTTGAAGTGGCAGAGTTCATGTCAGATTGACCCTGACTAATCTGGTCAATCTTTTTCTCAATTAGGTTTATTCTATCCAACTACTTGACGATGATATCCATGTCGGCTCAAATAGACTTGGTGTGAGCCTCATGTGCACCAACCCGCTGCTGACCAAGCCGCTGGAACTGGTTCATGGACGCAGTATTCATCGAGTTCTCCGCCAAAGATTCGAACAACTCAAATGCGTTGTTCTCGTCTTTTGCGAGGAAATTCCTGCCACTAGATGCATCGGCCAGATACCGATGTGTGTCATCCAGCCCATGGTAAAAGATTTGAGCTAGGTGCCATCTAGGTACACCATGGTGCGATCTAGGTATACCATGGTGCGGGCATTTTCGGAGAAGGTCGTGGAATCGATCCCAGGCTTCGTGCAACTTCTCCCCAGCTCCTTGGGAGGAAGTCGTGATCGCGTGCCTCATTACGTTTGTTCAACCAATTGGGAAGAACTTTTGCAGGAATTCACGTCGTAATTCCGACCAGGTTCCAATTGGCTTCCCAACAGTCTTGAACCAGTATGAAGCTTTGTCCCTCAGAGAAAATGGGAAAAGCTTCATTAGAACAATCCCAAGATCAATGTTCCTGGGTAGAATCATTTTTGCGAGTCAACTCAGGTCCTCTAGGTGCTAGAACGGATCTTCGCTTGAGTTTCCATAGAAGTGAGTGTTAATCAACCCGATCACATTGGGCTTCAGCTCAAATGCATCTCCGCCTGCGGGAATTCTGACTAAAGGTGCGACGATTGGTGCGACTGGATCATAGAAATCTCGCAGTTGTTCTCCTCGTGGTGGGTGCTGCATCCTGTCAAGAGCTGTCAAAATGCGGTCCATGCTCTGCCGATGCCGCTCCTCAGATTCGACCACCTGGGCTTCTAGACGAGCCATCGGGTCCAGATTATCAATATCCTGACTCGGTTTAGGTCCAGGTCCAAGATTAGCCATTGTGATTATGGGAGTAGAAGAAGTGGGAGAAGATGGTCCTGGCGAGGTGACTCGCCTCCTTGGGAGTGACTCCCAAGTCCAACCAATTGAGTTCTAAGTGACCTCCTTCCTTGCATACACCACCCAACCCCTGGGTTGGTGTAGCCAAGCCAGACAAGGCTAAGGCCCTATCAATCAGATGACCAGATTTTTCATTTTAAGTTCTAATTCCTGAAGAAAATTCGTCGTACAATTGACTGAAAGTGATTCCCGCCTCTCGGCTAACCCAGCCAAGAGGTTGAAAGCACCCAGTAGTACGACAACAAATTCAGGTTTATTTCATGTTTTAGACTTGATTTTTACTTTATTTTCTTCAGTTGGGGTTTTCTTTTGGTGAGTGGCCCACAAGGTGACCAACTCACCAGATAAGTACTAGACTTGACTAAGTCTAGATTAGCCCAAATGTGGTCTCTATGTTGTAACCCTAAAGGTGTCACCTAGGGTTCATGAAATTCTAGAGTTTTGTTCTTTTATTTTTTTCTTCATCAGCTGACCACAAAAAATACAATTAGTTCTCTGATAAAAATTGGAATCCAATTAACTTGAAATTTGGTGAGTAGATTCCTTTTTCAATTATCTTTTCAAATAATATTTTTTTGTAATTTTTACAGTTTTAATCAAATTTTTAGAGATTTTTGAATGTCTGGGGGTCAAATTTGAAATTTTGACCCCTGATTGGTTTTTCACTTTGAAATAGTATCAAATAACTTTTAAAAATTCAGGAAAAATATGGAAAATAAGGACAATGAGATCAGATATTAAACCCCACCATTTTTAGTCAAAAAAGATTCACGGATTGCTCGAAATTGCTTTTTGAAATTTGAAAAATCTCGAATCTTGGTCAGTCTGACCCCCTTGCATTTCGTGAATTTTTCATAATTTTATACTTAAAATTTTTTTAAAATAATGGTGTCATTTGAAAGACGGTTTGAAAATGAAGGTCTAGCTCAAATTTCAGAATTTTTTGTTCACTAATTTTTTGGCAATCAAATTTTAAAACAGTTTTTGAAATCTAGCCGAAAATCAGAGAGTAGTAGAAAAGTTTTTGAAAAGTGTTTGAGTTTGAAATCCAAACTTTCCACGAAAAAAGTTTTTTTTTAAAAAAAAAAACTTTTGCACATTTTATTTTTTTTCAAAAGATTTTCAAAGATACATATATTCTTTTCTTTTTCATACTAACCTAGGATTCAAAAGAAACCTAATCTAGATTTTTTTTTTGGATTTATTTTCTATTTTTTTTTATTTTTCATGAAAAGGAATAATTTTTTTTTTCAAAAGAAATTGCTGGAAACAAATCTAGTCCTAGGGTTCAAAAGAAAACCTAAACTAAGAAGAGATGTGCACCTAGAAATCTTTTTCCGCGCTCGTTGTGTGTGCAAATCCCATTTTTTTTCTGTGTTGTCCTACACATCCAAAAACAAAGTAGAGGAAGATTTGTCAGTGATAGTTTAAAAGATCGAAATGAAAAGAAAATGACGTTGCCACCCCAGCAACGGTGCCATTTGTTTGGAGAATTGTAAAGCGTGTTTTGATAGAAAAAACATTGTGGTATAGTGCACAATACGATCAAACAAAAATATTTATGGAAAGATAACGAGACTTTGAATCCTGGTCGTTCGTCTCTGAGAGGCATTTGTGCAAATCTGAAATTGATCTTTTATCGCTCTACTTTATTTAAAATCGCATGCCGATTTCCAATCTTCATATTAAAGTTTCTCCACTTCTATTGTGAATTCTGATTATGTGCACGTGTGTTAAATAGATAACAAAGGTGAAAGTGTGAGTTTCGGTGCGCACAATTCTAGTGATGTGGTGGCTATTTACAGAAAATGCATTTATAGTTAGATCTTTTATAATTTCCACAATCGACATGCTTCTTGAGAAATATATATATAAGTGAAAAACTGGCAACTTGAATCACACAAAAGAGATGACAACCAATAAGCTCATGATGATTTCAAACATAGAGATATGTATAAAAATATATCTTTTATACATTCACTCAGAGAAGTGTTTGCAACATGGAATGTATAAGAAAGCTTGTACAGGAATGCTTGAAAATGTAAATTTAGCTAACAGAAAATGATCGCATATAGGAATCTATGGGGGGATTTTGCATGCATCATTAGGGGAGAATAAAGAGCTATACTACTAAGCAGTAAATAGAAGTAGTAAAACTACGAAGAGCTAAGCTACTAATCTAGTAGAAAGGAAGGCCATTTGGAGGTGGTCACCGATGGCCTTTGAGTGGTTGAGAGGAGGGGCGGCCAATGGTTCTTAGGCCAGCCCTTGGAGAGAGGTTGGAGAAGTGATCCAGCATCCTAGCATGGAGATGATGGCCTCCATGGTGGTGCTCCTTGTGGAGGTGGAGTGGAGATGGATGTGGCTAGCCTAAGTGGAATGAATGCCAAGGAAATGGATGGGTGCAAATGGCCACCCCTCAGGTCTTTTTATAGACCTAAGGGAGACTCTCTAGAGAAGTGTGAAAGTCTCTAGAGAGAGTCCCATGAGTGGCCAGCCAAGTGGTTTTGAGATCCACAAAAACTGGATCTCAATTTGAATGTCTCTTGGTTGCTAATTTTGGCAACCAAGAGTGGCGCCACTTGGAGAGAGTTCTAGAGAACTCTAGATGTGTGGGAGTGCATGAATGGGTGTGTGTGTGGTCGTGCCCTAGGTGGCTAAGAGGTCTAGGTTAGGTCCTAAGGGGTTTGGGTAGGTGTAGGCCTTAAATTAGGGTTGCAAACCCTAATTGCTAAGGGGGAATTGTAATTAAACTTAACCCAAGTTTAATTGAATGAGTGTGAACCTAATTGAGAGTGAAATAACTCAATTAGGTTGGGCTTAAGTCAATTGGACTATCACTAAGCCAATTGGACTTGTGTGGGTTGAGATTATAGCTCAATTGGACTCAATGAGTCCAATTGGCTTAGGTAATGGTAATTGACTATGATCTAAGTCAATTAGGTTTGGTGAGGACCTAATTAGGTCCTTAAAATGGTCTAGAGGTGATGTACTAGGGTTAGGGTACCTTAATTTAGGTTCCTATGGGGTTGGAATTGGGTTTATGGAGCTTGAGATCAAAGATCAAGGCTTGAATCTCAAAACAGGAACTAGAGAGTAGTTCCAGACGTCCAAAAATGGAATCAAGCATCTTATACTCAAATATTAGAAGTCCAGACTTGTTGTCTGGATGTTAAATCAGAGTCTGGAAGAATTCAAGGTTCTGTCTTGGGATTCTGTAGAAATTGGACATCTAACAAAGTGTCTGGACATCCAATAACACTGCAGAAGTGGGTTTAAGGTGTTCCGGAGTTGGCTAAGGGTTTTGGATGTCCTATAATTCATCTGGACGTCCAGATAAAGGTTGGAACTAGGGTTTTATGGTTTCCTAGGGTGCGGTGACCTAATCTAAGGATGGCTAAGGCTTGGGGAAGTCTCTAGGCTATCTTAGGGCTAGGATGGTCCTAAGCTCTTCACATTTTACGGCTTTATTCCTACTTAAAATAATAGCATACCTTAACTCCCTTACATCATTATTCACTATATCTAATCTAAGTCTTCTGCTCCAATCCTGCTGCAACACCCTTTATTCCTGATCTAGCTTCAGATCTAGCTCCAGATCTAGCTTCTGATCAGCTTATTGCCTGCAATTGGCATAATGCACTTAATCAACACATTATAACATTATTTTATGAACAACTAAATGAAAGTAGTAAAGATGCAGATAATGCTTATGCATGCATAATTACCTTAACTTATGCTAAGTCCTAGCCTAATTTAGGTCAATTAAGACCTATGATTGCTACACAATCAACCAGTCTAAAGGGAGACATACCTAATTGGGTCTTGTGGGCGGTCCTATAAGCCCACAGAGCTTCCGGAAGCTGGGATGACCAATCCTTCCTATCAGGTCGAACAGTAACCTGGAGGATTTTCTTGATCTCTCGATTTGATTACTCAGGTAGACCATTAGTTTGGGGGTGGTAAGGAGTAGAGATTCGGTGCGACACCCTGTATTTGGTCATCAGTGACCTGAACTGAGCGTTTGTGAAATGGGTCCCTCCATCGGAAATTATTGCGCATGGAATCCTGAAACTTGAGAAGATGTTTTGATGAATGAATTTGATAACAACTTTGTGATCATTGGTTCCGGTCGGAATGGCTTCAATCCACTTGGACACATAGTCAACAGTGAGTAAGATGTATTCGAAGCTGTTCGAGATAGGAAAGGGCCCCATAAAATCAATCCCCCAAATGTCAAAAATCTCGCATATCAGAATCGGCTGTAAAGGCATCATGTCTCGATGGCTCATGTTGCCCAAGGTCTGGCAACGGGTACATGCCTTACAGTGATTGTATGCATCCTTGAAGATTGTGGGTCAGTAAAAGCCACACTGGAGGACTTTTGATGCGGTTATGTGTCCTGAAAAATGCCCACTGCATGCCTGGTCATGGTAGAAAGAGAGTATGTCTTTGATTTCCACTTCCGCAACATATCGTCAAATAATTTGATCAGCACCAATGCGGAATAGATATGGGTCTTCCCAAAGGTAATATTTGCCATCGGAGCGCAATTTGTCCTTCTTGGTCTTCGGCCAATCGGACAGGATCTGATGTGATGCCAAGTAGTTTACTATGTCAGCAAACTATGGAAGCCCTGTATCAATAATCAGAGGTGCTCATCAGGAAAATGTTCAGTGATGGGTCTGGAAGGGTCAATGATCTCAAAAGGAAGGTAGGACAAGTGATTAGCTACCACGTTCTGTTTTCCTGTTTTGTTGCGAATCTCAAGGTCAAATTCTTGCAACAGCAAGATCCAGCAGGTTAATCGAGGTTTCACATCCTTCTTTTCAAGGAGATGCCTCATAGCTATGTGATCCGAGTAGATGATAACATGGGAACCCAAGAGGTATGATCTAAATTTCTCTAGGGCAAATACTACAGCTAGCAACTCTTTCTCAGTAACCGTGTAGTTACGCTGAGCCTCGTCAAGTGTTTTGCTAGCGTAGTAAATGACAACAGGTTTCCTATCAATTTTCTACCCCAAAACCACTCTTACAGTGAAGTCAGATGCATCTCACATGATCTTAAAGGGTTGAGACCAATCAGGGGACTGTAGGATTGGGGCTTGGGTAACTCGGTCATGGAAGATCTCAAATGCTTGAGTGCATTCCTTGGAGATTTCGAAAGGTACATCCTTGGAGAGAAGAGTAGTCAGGGGGCACGCAATTTTTGAAAAATCAGGGATAAATCGACGGTAAAAATCGACGTGCCCCAGAAAAGATCAGATGTCCTTGATCGAGCTAGGCATAGGGAGTTTGGAAATCAAGTTAACCTTGGCTCGATCAACTTGGATGCCTTTCTTCAAAATTAGATGTCCCAGGACGATTCCCACAGGCACCATGAAATGGCTCTTTTCCCAGGAAAGAACCAGGTTCACATCAATGAACCGCCTAAGTATTTGGACCAAGTGTTGGAGGCAATCGTCAAATGATGCTCCAAAACCTGAAAAGTCATCCATGAAGACTTCTAGATAATCACCTACCATATCTGAGATATGGCAACATGCACACTGAAAAGTCGCGGGTGCATTGCAGAGACTGAACGGCATCCTTCGGAACACATATGTCCCGAAGGGGTAGGTGAACGTGGTCTTTTCTTGGTCCTCTGGGTGGATTGTCACTTGGTTATAACTGGAGTACCAATCAAGAAAACAGAAGAACCTATTTCCCGCTAGTTTCTCGAGAATCTGATCAATAAATAGTAGTGGGAAATGATCCTTCTTCGTGGAGAAATTGAGTCTTCTGTAATCAATGCAGACTCTCCATGAGTTAGCTATATGGGTTGGTATGACTTCTTCGTTTCAGTCGTAATGATGATGAGTCCTCCCTTCTTAGGCACAACCTGAATTGGACTCGCCCAGCGACTGTAGATCGTGTAGATGATCCCTGCATCTAACCACTTAATGATCTTTTTCACGACCTCCTGCAGATTAGGGTTTAAATGTCTCTGCATTTCCCGAGAAGGTCGTTGATTAGCCCATAGTTGTGGGCTATTTAAGTATTTAAGTGCCTAGACATTAGGTTAATTCTAACATTTATTTAGCATAAATTAGGATGTAAATAGATTAATTCATATTTTTAATTTAATTACATAATCCATGCATTGCGTTCATATTTTAAGTGCATTTAGAATTAGCTTAGAATGGCATTCATCTAATTAGTTAACCAATTAGGTACATTATTTTCATTAACATAAAAGTTGAGGGTCTGTATATAAATAACCATAATATTTTAACATTATTTTCTTTATTCTTCTTCTTGTAGGAACGGCTGCATTTCCTTCGGCTACCGCTCCAACACCACCAGCTGCCGCAATGAAGCCTGCATTCAAGGACGAGCGGAGAACGTGGATCTGCTCCTGCCTCTCCATTCAAATCTATGCAAGCAGCTACAAAAGGAGGAGGGAGGCAGCCGAGCTCGAGAGGCCTCCACCACCGACCCACCACTGTGCAAAGAGATCTTCTCTCTTCCATTCCATATCGCAGGCCTCAACCGTGGCGGGAGTCTCCACCACCGTGGGCGTGTGGTGTGACAGGCCACACTGCCATCCGGAGCTCGTCCGCATTACCGTGAGCACCTTAGCGTGCATCTCCCTCGCCGTGGTCACCAACAACCACTGCCGCAGCCTCTGTGCAATCACCCTCTCAGTCAGTTAAGACGTCCGGGAAATTTCCCGGACGTCTGAAGCCACACCCCACTCCAGTTGCAACCACCGTCCACCCATTTCACCTCCAGCGCCATCTCCACGCCCTCCAGCCTGCGCACCCACTCCGCAGCAGTCTTCCCGCTCACCTCCAGCCGCACCCAAGAACCCGCCACTTCCTCCCGCTCTCACCACCTACACACCCATGCCTCCAGCTAGCTGCAGCATCCGCCCGCACGCCAACAAAGCGCGCAACCGCCTGCGCACCCAACGCCATCTCCACGCCTGCAGAACCTCACCCGCTCACTCCCGCACCCGCAGCACCTTCCCCGCACCTGCAGCCTTCGCCCGCATGCCCCCTCCAGCCTTTGCGACCACCCGTCTGTGTGCGTCCACGCCTCCAGCCAGCACGCAGCAGTAGAGCCAGCAGAACCGCCAACAGGCTGTGCACGTTCCCGCACCCGCCTTCAACGCACGCTCACCGCCAACAGCAGCAGCAACACCGGCTGCACCCACCTCTGCCGGAGCTTCGTCTGACCACCTTCGGTCGCCGTGCGACACGCCGCCACCACCGCTTCGAAGCCCTCGATCCAAGGAACTTCCTCCAAGCTTCCTGCGTCCGGCCGTCCACTCCTCGTCGCGCACGGCAAAGGGGAAAAAATCCCCTGTTTTGCTACAGTAACCGGGCCATTAAAAGTTACATTTTCTGCCATCGTCAACTTTTAATAATATTTTATTGATTCTGCATTGCGACAAATATCCTCTAGTTACTCAGAATTGCTATTTTAGCATTGTTTCTTTCTTCAACCTTAATCTGAAGGCAATTTTGGCTTGATTCTTGTCCAAACTAACTACGAACAAACGCTTTTAACTGGTGCGAATTTAAATACGTCATTGCCTCCCTGTGATACGACCCGCTCCTCTGCGAGTGGTTATTTCTTTTAAATATTGATTAGTCGATTTTTCCACCACATAAAACTGCAAACGACTTTAAAGCGAACAATCGATTCGTCAAATGGCACCGTTGCCGGGGAGGCAACAGACGCCATAATTTCACCTGATTTTATTTTGATTATTTGTCAATTGCACAGTGATTTGACCATTTATTATTTTCTCTTCTGTGCAAGAAATTTGTGTAAGAATCAGCCAGTGTGAGAGGCGACCCTTGACGTCGCCAGAGGAGAATTGGACGAGCTATTTTGGAAAGGAGAAGGACGAGGACGCGACGGACATCATTGTATATTTAGTCTCTAGTTTGATAGAATTAAGACTTTAGATTTAATTTTTCATTGCATTTTGTTTGAAACCCTTGTTCTGGGGTATATTTTGAGGGGTTTATTCCCCGATTTTGTTTTGGGCCCATGTTGGGTAATTTTTGGGAGCCTGTTCCCTTTTCTTTAGATTTAGGTTTTTAGTTTATTTATTACTTTTATTTGCTTGTGTATAAGTAGTTTAAAAAGTAAAAAAAATAAAAAAAATGAGCTGCCTGCTAAAAGCTGCCTGCCCTAGGACGAACCATTTAGGTCTGTATGAGCAGCCTCTAGATTTATTTCTCTGCATTGCGTACATTCTTGCATAGTTGATTGCTGGAAGCAGGGTACGCATTCTCTTACTTTGCATCCTATTCTTGATCACGCATTGCATTTGGATTTAATTCAAAGACCACAAAGTTTGTCTTGAACTGATCTAACAAGTGGTCACATATATTTGAAAAAAAGGACTAATTAAAGGAGGGACATCTAAAAATCAAGGACTTGATTGTAAAATGTGGTGTGCGATTCAAAATCCTTTTGCGGTGAATGCACACTTATATCTGTTGCACCACAACACTCATTTAGACACTCCTAAGTCTTGAAACGACTAGGACAAGAGCCCTCCTACTGTTGGATTCTGAAGTATTCGGAACTTGAGATCAAAGGTTTTGTAAATCCAAAGAGGGGGATACCCTGTCACGGATTTTTGGGGGTAGTTGAGAAGCACCGCGAAAGCACAGCTTCAAAGGAAGGCTTAGGCCTACTTGCATCCCTCGATCTTCCGTCTTTGGATTTACTTGACCATTTGAGATTTAGGGAAGAATACCTAAGCTCCAACTAGGTCTTTTTAGGCATTTCGAAGGTTGACAATAGGTGCGTAATTGATTGGGCAACTTGTTTTGTCACCTACAATTTGAACTAAAGTCAAAAGCCTAAATCTGTAAAGACAAAACAAGTCCTTTTGAATTGTACTTGTAGTGCATGCTTGGTAGGCGTTCTCTTAGGAGACAACTTGTATTTGATCCTGAACATAAAAGAATCCTAAGAAGAGACCTTCCAAGGGTAGAAATGGCCGGTCAAAGGAGCCTTAAGGAATATTTCATCCCAACCAATCAAGCTGGCCCAGCACTACGTAGACCTAGAGGGAATAATCCGTATGAGATCAAAAGTAGTACCATATCCTTGCTACCCTCCTTTTATTGTACTACTAGGGAAGACCCTTACAGGCATATTGAGGAATTCACCGAGGTCTGTTCCATGGTGAAGCTGTAGGGTGTTACTGATGACGCTCAAATGCGGACCCTCTTTCCCTTCTCCCTAAAGGACAAAGCCAAGTATTGGTATCACACCCTTGATAATATAAATACTTGGGATGCCCTGAAGAAGGAGTTTTTGAAGAAGTACTTCCCCATGAGCAAAACAAATCACTTTAGGAGGGAAATTATGAGTTTTGTTCAAAAGGATGGGGAAGCATTCCATGATGCGTGGGAGTGCTTTAACGATTTGCTGAGACTTTGCCCACATCACCAGGTGCCTAAATGGCAACTGGTTGAAAGGTTCTACACTGGACTTAATGATTCGCATAGGAAAACTGTGGATGGTGCCTGTGCAGGAACCTTTCTATCTAAGACTGAGGATGAAGCTTGGAACTTATTTGATACCTCGAGTGAGAATTCTATTCACTTGAATTCTGCCTACATGGATAGAAAGCCCACTCTCATGCAAAGAAAGTTGGAGGCGAATGAGGCAAGGGACACATAGAATTTGGCCTATCAAATTCAATTATTGAATCAAAACATGGAAAGGCTTATGTCGAACCCGAGTTCATTCGTACCTAACACCTCCACATCCCAAGCTTCCGAATGCTTAATTTGTCAAGGCAATACACACGCCACTGTGGATTGCCACTTGGCCTCCCAATTCCCGGAGCTTGTACAAGCAGATTTGAATGCCGCTCAAGGGTTTCGTCCAAGACCTCGTAATGACCCTTTCTCCAACACTTATAATGAGGGATGGAGGAACCACCCAAACTTTTCATGGAGACAAGGAAATGTCTCAAATTCAGGGAATTACAAACCACAATCCTTTCAAAACCATCAAATGAACCAACCTCAGACCTTTGCCCAACCTAAAACCTCTGAGATGGATGAGTTGAAGGCGATGTTGAAAACTATGCAAGAAAGTCAAAGTGCCATCATCCAATCTCATGACAAGGCTATACATGAGATGAAATCACAAATTGGACACCTTGTTGAGGCCGTTAGACAGAGGGAGACTGGGAAGCTCCCTAGAGCTGCTGAGGAAAATCCTAAAGGAAAAGGGATTGTCTTTAGGGAGCATGCTCAGGCGGTGAATATTCTGAGGAGTGGGAAAGAAATTTCCAATCCCGATGCTCCTATAATCTCACCCCCTAAAAAAACCATCCACCCCGACTTTCACCCCCACCGGAGAAGACTTGCCCAAATCTTCTCCGCTTGAAATCACCTCACCGGAAGAAGTTTCCCCCGTTCCACCCCTTTCTCAACATGACAACCCTTCCACCCAGAGATCGAGAGTGCCTTTTCCAGAGCGCTTATCCACCTCTGGGTAGACTTCTGCTGGCTCATCTGGAGCCAAAGATAACACGGATGAGATTATGGAAACTTTCAAGCAAGTGCAGATTAACCTGCCTTTGCTTGAAGCTATCAGGCAGATTCCATCTTATGCCCGCTTCTTAAAGGACCTGTGCACGAAAAAGCGGCAATCTAGAAAACAGGTCCAATCAAAAGTTGTCCTGCCTGATTCTGTTAGCTCAATTGTTCAACATGGCACACCCCCGAAACATAAGGACCCAGGAGCCCCATACATGTCTGTAGTTATTGGTGACTTACAAATTGATGAGGCTCTACTTGATCTGGGTGCAGGGGTGAACATCCTTCCGAGCTACGTATATGAACAACTTGGGGGAGGCAATCTGAAGCCTAGCCCTGTAATCCTTCAAGTTGCTGATCGATCACTTAAGACACCACAGGGAATTTTGGAGGATGTCCTCATAAGAGTGGAGGATTTCTTCTTTCCAGTTGACTTCTTAGTTTTGGACACTGACCCTACAAACAAGCAAACCAAACCCTCCATCATTTCGGGCCGCCCCTTCCTTGCAACTTCGTATGCTTCAATCAATTGCAATACTGGGGCATTGACAATGGGCTTTGGGAACAGGAAAATCCGGCTTAATGTTTTTGATGCTTACAAACAAACCGGACTTGAGGATTGTTCTCAAGTTGAGGTGATGATGACCTGATTGAAGAGGCAACTCCTGCAATGTTATGTGATGACCCCCTTCAGCATGTCATGCTGAATGAGCATTCCCATCTCTTGGAGGAATGTGAAGGGGATATACTAGAACTAGAGGAATTGCTAGGAGTTTCTGCTGAGTCTCTTCCCCCATCATTTCTGCCGAAGGTAGATTTGCTACCTGAGATGGGGACATCTATTATGAAACCCTCAACCATACAAGCCCCCAACCTTGAGTTGAAACCCCTCCCTGACACTCTCAAGTATGTTTTCCTAGGTGCCAATGATACGCTCCCCATTATCATTTCGGCTGTGCTATCTGAGGCACAGGAGGCAGCCTTGATTGAATGCTTGTTTAGGCACAAGGAAGCTATTGCTTGGAGCATTGCTGACATTAAGGGTATAGACTCTACACTCTGCATGCACCACATTTATACTGATGATTCCATCAAGCCTTTTAGGGACATGAAGAGACGTCTGAACCCTAATATGAGGGAGGTTGTAAAAAAGAAATCCTAAAGTGGTTGGACGCCGGGATCATATATCCCATTGCTGACAGTAAATGGCTCAGTCCCATTCATGTGGTGCCAAAGAAGGCAGCTTTACTGTGGAACTCAACGACCAAGGTGAACAAGTTGTCACTAGACCCTCAACTGGATGGAGGGTCTGTATTGATTACCGCAAGCTGAACACCGCTACCCAGAAGGATCACTTTCCTTTGCCTTTTATTGATCAAATTCTCAAAAAATTGGCAGGGAATAAGTATTATTGCTTTCTCGATGGATATTCTGGGTACAATCAGGTGGCAGTCTTTCCTGATGACCAGGAAAAGACGACATTCACGAGTCCTTACGAGACTTTTGCATTCAGGCGTATGCCATTTGGATTATGTAATGCCCCTGCAACTTTCCAGCAGTGTATGATGTCTATCTTTTCGGACATGATTGATGAGTGTGTCGAAGTATTTATGGATGACTTCTCTATTTATGGCTCATCTTTCGACCAGTGTCTCCTGCACCTAGAGAATGTGTTGAAACGATGTAAGGAGACTGGTTTAGTCCTCAGCTCGGAGAAAAGTCACTTCATGGTACAGAAAGGAATTGTACTTGGGCATGTTGTATCCGAGCAAGGTTTGGAAGTAGATAAAGCCAAGATTGATTCTATTTCCAAACTTCCATTGCCTACGAATGTCAAACAGATTAGATCCTTTATGGGCCATGCTGGCTTTTATAGGCGCTTTATTAAAAATTTTAGTAAGATTTCTAGGCCATTTTGTGACTTGTTGGCGAAGGAATCTTCCTTCAGTTTTGATTCAAAGTATGCCAAGGCCTTTCAAACTCTAAAGGAGGCCTTGATCTCTGTGCCTATTCTCCAAGCTCCTGATTGGACACTCCCATTTGAGCTTATGTGTGATGCTTCAGATTATGCAGTGGGAGTTGTCCTTAGACAAAGGGTTGAGGGAAGACCTCATGTGCTGCATTATGCAAGCAAGACTTTAACCGAACATCAGCAAAACTACACCATCACTGAAAAAGAATTACTTGATGTAGTTTTTGCTCTGGAGAAGTTTAGGTCTTATCTACTTGGGTTTAAAGTGGTTATTTTTACTGATCATGCAGCAGTGGAACATCTTATTGCTAAGAAAGATTCTAAGCCACGTCTGATTAGGTGGATCTTACTCCTTTAAAAATTTGACTTGGAAATACGTGAAAAGAAATGAGTAGAAAATGTTGTGGCTAACCACCTATCTCGCCTTCCTCTTAATGACTCTCTTTCTGGAGACATTCGCGAGACATTTCCCAATGAAACTCTGATGGCGGTAACACCAACTTTACCTTGATATGCAGACACTGTAAATTACTTGGTCACTGGACAAACTCCTGGCTCTTGGTATGAGCAGAAAAGAAAGAGATTCATTTCTCAAGCAAGATATTTTCATTGGGAAGAGCCAGAATTATTTAGAATTGGACAAGACCAAGTATTGAGACGTTGTGTGCCTGAAGAAGAACAACAAAATGTGCTGAGTTTTTGCCATGAACTTCATTGTGGAGGACACTTTGGTGCTAAGAAAACTGCTTTTAAGGTTCTCCAGTCCGACTTTTGATGGCCTTCCTTATTTAAGGATTCTCATAATTTTGTTAAGGCCTGTATTAGATGTCAACGGACTGGAACAATTGGGAAGAAGAATGAAATGCCTCAACATCCTATTCAATCTGTTGAAATTTTTGATGTGTGGGGAATTGACTTTATGGACCCCTTCCCGTCGTCCCATGGTTTTGAATATATCTTGGTGGCAGTTGATTATGTCTCTAAATGGATAGAGGCCATTCCTACGCGCACAAATGACCACTCTATGATTTTGAAATTTGTGAAGACCAATATCATATCCCATTTCGGCTGCCCCAAGATTATTATAAGTGGTGGGGGACCTCATTTCCGAAACCACCACTTCAATCGGTTAATCAAGAGTTTGGGGGTGACTCACAAGGTTGCTACCCCTTACCACCCTCAGACAAGTGGCCAGGTTGAAGTATCAAATAGGGAGATAAAAAATATTTTGGAAAAGACCGTTAAACCTGATAGGAAAGACTGGTCCCAAAAGCTCGATGATGCTTTGTGAGCTTATCAAACAGCCTATAAGACCCCTTTAGGTACTTCTCCCTTTCGGATTGTGTATGGAAAAGCATGCCATTTACCTGTTGAGTTGGAACATAAAGCACTTTGGGCTATTCGAAGTGTTAACATGGATTTAGAGAAGGCAGGTAAGGCACGATTTCTAGAATTACGTGAGCTTGAGGAGCTGAGGAATGATGCTTATGACACCTCTCAAGCTTATAAAAAAAGAACTAAGGTCTTGCATGATAAGTTTATTCTTCGAAAGACCTTTGAGCCTAACCAACAAGTCTGGCTTTTCAATTCCAGACTTAAGCTTTTTCCTGGGAAGTTAAAATCTCATTGGGATGGGCCTTACATAATCACCAAAGTATTTCCGCATGGAGCTGTGGAGATAAAAAATCCTTCCTCTTCAGCAACTCCCTTTATCGTCAACAGTCAACAGTTAAAACCGTACATAACTTTAGATGGCCATCTGGTTGACGAAGTCACTATTGAGGAGCCTTAACTCCTACCATTCTCCGCCTCAAGTAATATCTTCCTTTAGCTATTTTTGTTTTCAATGAGGACATTGTTTGAACCAGGCATGGGGGAGAGGACCTGAGGCATTTTGTTTATAGCATGCATATAAAAAAAAAAGAAAATGACAAAAAATAAAAAAAAATAAAAAAAAAATTTTGAGCTTAACTGGCTAGATCTTGCATTCTTAAGCAAATCAGAACTCTAAGGTAGACTAAATTAATTCTAGGGTCAAACTTTAGAAGCTAAATGAGCTACTAGCTTTAGACCTTTAGGGTCCTTTGTGGACTTAAAAACTTAAGTAGGAGTTAAGTTGCGGATCATTCCTCAAGAGGTTGAGGAAGGGAAGCTAGGGTTTGAGTTAAAAGGTCGGGTAGTACCTGGAGTCTTATTCTACCTTTTGGTTTACGGGTCCTTGTAACCCAAGCATCCAAATTTCACACACATGGTCTGGTAATTAACTTAATTTTTGCCTTTCTGAAAAGAGATTTGGTTCTCTTAGTTTTGACTTAGGAGAAGCTTGAAAACACATTTTGATTGGAAGAGTTCCCGCCGCAGGAGAGGTGGAGTATATACTCACCTTGAGGATGCGATGATAACATATTACCTCCTCGGCACTTATCTCTTAGGATATCCATCCTACTGGGGGCATGTAAGCGCATTGTGCGGTTCAGGTACCATGGGCGGCCCTATCTCGAAGTACCGATTGCCATAGGCCGGAATTCGCTTAAGAAATCCATGGGCGATACTATCTCGAAGTGTCGATTGCCAGGAGTTCTTGGGATCGTTATGGGCGGTGCTATCTCGAAGCATTGAAAGCCAGGCACCCTTCGAGGTATGGTAATGGGGACAATGAATCCGACACAGACCGTGTTGATAGCTGATCTGAGGTTAGACTTAGAAGAATCAAACAAACAAAAAAAAATACATATATCTAAAAAAAAATTATTTTTTTAAAATAACTCAGACCAATGCATAGGCATGGATGCTTTAATCTCAAGGATCAATAAACTTTAGGGTAGAGTCAGAAATCAGGGAAACTTGTGCCTGCAACTCATCTTTAGCTGACCTAGTCTGTAACTTAGCAACTACTTAGGAACCTTGGGTCTAGAGTCTGAACTTAATATGCTTCTGAAGGAAGGCTAAGTGACTTGACTAGTCTACTTGGAGTGCTAGGTTTCGCTTAATTTTGCTAGGGACTAGCAAAAACTAGGCATGGGGGTATTTAATTAGCCCATAGTTGTGAGCTATTTAAGTATTTAAGTGCCTAGACATTAGGTTAATTCTAACATTTATTTAGCATAAATTAGGATGTAAATAGATTAATTCATATTTTTAATTTAATTACATAATCCATGCATTGCATTCATATTTTAAGTGCATTTAGAATTAACTTAGAATGGCATTCATCTAATTAGTTAACCAATTAGGTACATTGTTTTCATTAACATAACAGTTGAGGGTCTGTATATAAATAACCATAATATTTTAACATTATTTTCTTTATTCTTCTTCTTGCAGGAATGGCTGCATTTCCTTCAGCTGCCGCTCCAACGCCACCAGCTACTGCAATGAAGCCTGCATTCAAGGACGAGCGGAGAATGTGGATCTGCTCCCGCCTCTCCGTTCAAATCTATGCAAGCAGCTACAAAAGGAGGAGGGAGGCAGCCAAGCTCAAGAGGCCTCCACCACCGACCCACCACTGTGCAGAGAGATCTTCTCTCTTCCATTCCATACTGCCGGCCTCAACCGTGGCGGCGAGTCTCCACCACCGTGGGTGTGTGGTGTGACAGGCCACACCACCATCCGGAGCTCGTCCGCATTACCGTGAGCACCTTAGCGTGCATCTCCCTCGCCGTGGTCACCAACAACCACCGCCGCAGCCTCTGTGCAATCACCCTCTCAGTTAATTAAGACGTCCGGGAAATTTCCCGGACGTCTAAAGCCACACCCCACTCCAGCTGCAACCATTGTTCGCCCATTTCACCTCCAGCGCCATCTCCATGCCCTCCAACCTACGCACCCACGCCGCAATAGTCTTCCCGCTCACCTCCAGCCGCACGCAAGAACCCACCACTTCCTCCTGCTCTCACCGCCTGCACACCCACGCCTCCAGCTAGCTGCAGCATTTGCCGGCACGCCAACATAGCGCGCAACCTCCTGCGTACCCAGCGCCATCTCCACGCCCTCCAGGCCACACACGCCCTCCTCCCATGCCTGCAGAACCTCACCCGCTCACTCCCGCACCCGCAGCACCTTCCCCGCACCTGCAACCTTTGCCCGCACGCCCCCTCCAGCCTTTGCGACCACCCGTCCGTGCACGTCCACGCCTCCAGCCAGCACACAGCAGCAGAGCCGGCAGAATCGCCAATAGGCCGTGCACATTCCCGCACCCGCCTGCAACGCACGCTCACCGCCAATAGCAGCTGCAACACCGGCTACACCCACCTCCGTTGGAGCTTCATCCGGCTGCCTCAGGCCGCCGTGTGACACACCGCCACCACCACATCGAAGCCCTCTATCCAAGGAACTTCCTCCGAGCTTCCCGCGTCCGGCCGTCCACTCCTCGTCGCGTACGGCAAAGGGGAAAAAATCCCCTATTTTGCTATAGTAACCGGGCCATTAAAAATTACATTTTCTACCATTGTCAATTTTTAATAATATTTTATTAATTTTGCATTGCGACAAATATCCTCTAGTTACTCAGAATTGCTATTTCAGCATTGTTTCTTGCTTCAACCTTAATCTGAAGGCAATTTTGGCTTGATTCTTGTCCAAACTAACTACGAACAAACGTTTTTAACTGGTGCGAATTTAAATACGTCATTGCCTCCCTGTGATATGACCCGCTCCTCTGCGAGTGGTTATTTCTTTTTAAATATTGATTAGTCGATTTTTCCACCACATAAAACTGCAAACGACTTTAAAGCGAACAATCGATTCGTCAGTCGTGTGCCCTCTTCAGTGTAGATCTGATGTGTGTAATAAGAGGGGCTTATGCTAGTCAAGTCATCGAGAGTCCATCCAATGGCTCTACGATGTTGCTGGAGAATAGTAATCAGACAGGATTCCTGATCAGATGTGAGTCTGGAGTTGATAATCACAGGAAACATCTGATTGGAACCCAAAAAGACATACTTCAGATGATCGGGAAGGGACTTGAGTTCCAGGATGGGATTATCAATAGCAACGAGCGGTTCAGAGTGTGTATCAGGGACAAGGGTAGGAGTTATGTGTGTATCTAGATCGGATTCAGACTCCTCTGTTTGAGGGTTTTGATCTTCTAGTGGTTGATCGGGGATAATCAAGTTGTCCTCGATATGCGGTTCATCAACCACGGCTTTGATATCACATATTTGTTCTATAACACCGCAATTAATCCCTTGTTGGGCCTTAAAGTTGTCGATCTTTAGAGTTTGGTTCCCAAATTTTAATTCTATTTGGCCTTCCTTGCAGTTTATGTTGGCCCTAGTAGTGGCCAGAAAAGGTCTCCCTAGTATAATCGGTGTATGCCTTAGGTTTTTAGGTGCACCTATATCTAGAACTATGAAATCCACTGGGAAGTAGAAATCCCGTACCCTAACAATGACATCCTCGAGTATTCGTTTAGGTGACTTGATGGATCGATCAGCTAACTGCAATGTCACCTCTGTCAGTTTAAGCTTGGACTCTTGAAGGTGGTCAAGGATGTAGGTATTAGGTTTATGGAGGCACCTAAGTCTAACAAGGCTCTGTTGAATTGGGTATCACCAATTTTACATGAAATCAGGGGAGTACTTGGGTCTTTAGCCTTGGGTGGGAGTTTACTCAATATTACAGAGCTGGCTTGCTCTGACAATACGATTAGACTCCCACTTTTAGTTCGTGGCTTACGCTTGGGTGTACACACGTCTTTCAGAAATCTTGTGTAAGCTAATACGTGGCGGATTGCATCCATCAAGGGGATGTTTATCTGGACCTATTCAAAGAGATTGACTAGATCTTCCTTAGGAGTCACGGGTTTGGTTATCCTCTTTCCCTTAGTCAAGGCCTCGGGAAATGGAACCTTGGTTGGTTCCTCTAGAATAGGTCCAGGTTCTTGATCTGGGATAGGGGTATCCTGGATAACTATCTTAGGGCATGGGTTACTACCAGGATTGGAGTGGTTTAGATAATGGGGGTCTTGGGTTGCTTTACCACTACGAGTTGTTACAGAGTTTAATCCTGCTTGGTTTTGGTTTGGGTTTGGTAAGATGGGTGGCTGCTACTGAAATCCCACATAAGATGTCGAAGCTTCCATCCCATCGGGTGATGGAACAGAAGGGGCCTGATAAATCATATGTGAGTGGCCTGAATTTAGGTTCATAACGCGCCTCTGGGTCGGCACATTATTTGGGTTTGGTAGAGGTTGCGAAGGAAGGGTGCCAAGTTGGCGGGAATTCGCCATCTGGGAAAGTTGATTGCGAACCTCTGTGATCTCGTCCTTGTGCTGTTTCTGCATTGCTGCATTCGTCTTCTAAATGTCAGCCAGTGTTTGAAGGATAAGAGTCATTTGATCCTGGTTTGGCCCAGATTGATAGGTGGGGTTGAGCCGAGGTTGAGGCTGCTGATATGGACGAGGAGCTTGTGGACAGGGTTGATAAGGTGGTCATTGATTCTGAGAATTTTCGGCCCACTGGAAGTTGGGATGATTCCGCCATCTAGGGTTGTAAGTATTGGAAAATGGGTCATTCTGGATGGCGTTGAGGTCCTCGTAGGTCTGAGGAACCTCAGGAAAGTCAGAGTATGAGGGTTTAGAGTTCCCCCAACTAGAATAGAGTGGATCGGAGGTCCCTCTGGTCCAAGAGTCAAATGGGGGTGGATACGGGTTCATCCCTTGAGAAGATCGGTGATAGATGTTCTGCACAGTTTCCCTCGCAAGAGGTGGCTGTGCGAATGAGTTCTGTGCAGAGGTGGCTCGCTGCAGATGTCGAGTCAGCTCATCCACCTTCTTCTCTATGATAGAGACCTTGTCCAACCGACTGGCTATTAGTTCCAAGTCAATAGATGTGGACAGGCCCTGCATCTCATGTGCTCCTCTAAGATTCGTCGATGCACGGGCATTCGTCCGGTCTAATAAGCCCATGGAGTCATTATTGATGGAGTTCTCGCATATATTTTCGAGAATCTCCCACACCATGTCCTCATGTTGACCCATGATGTTTCCATCACAGGTTGCATTGACGAATAATCGAATGTCTTCACGGAGTCCCTAGTAAAAAGACTGGACTTGTTCCCATTTAGGAACTCTGTGATGGGGGCACTTTCGCATGAGATCTAAGAATCGATCCATGCCTCATGAAGAGGTTCTCTCGATTGTTGAGTGAAATGAGTGATCTGGTGGTGCAAGGCATTTGTCCGGCCAACAGGGAAGAACTTCTTCAAAAATTCAGACTGAAGTTCGACCCATGTGTTGATCGGATGAGTCTGAGTTTGATACCAATGAGTAGCCTTGTCCATGAGGGAGAAAGAAAACATATTCATGAGTAGAATATCCCGATTTTGCACATCTGACCCGTTGGTCTAGGCCAGATGTTTGAGCTGCTTAATGTGTTGGAATGGATCCTCGGAGTTAAGCCCATGGAATTTTGGTATGGCATGAATCATATTGGGCCTGAGTTCAAAATTAGGACCTCGAGTCGAGATTTGGACTCAAGGCTCGATTGCCACCGTAGCGGGATTATAGTGATCTCGCATCATAGGACACTGCGGCAGGTTTACAAAGTTTTGGAAGTGATCATTTAGGCATTGAAGATGGTGCTCAAGGTTGTTCTCTTCTTCAATGGGTTGTACCATGATGGAAGAAGAAGGAGAACTTGGTTCTGAATCAGAGGAGAGATCTATGTGGTGGGGTTGTTGCACAAACATGGGCATCAAGGCTTGGCCTCGGTGGGAGTGAATTTCTAAAAAAGGTCTTAAGGATGGTCTTAAGGACCTCCTACCACCGAAGGATTTGATGAGATCAGAATGTGCTGGACCCGAGACACCCAAAAAAATGTTGGGTGACTATAGAGGTTCGGAGCAGATGATACCCCTTAGTCCGAAAGGTCGTCCACCTGAGAAATACCTAGGCAACTAGAGAGGGAGAGTCCTAAAAAGACCCCTACACGATAGAGCGTCCCCACAAGTTACAGGATTTCCCCCACCTGACCTCTCTTGTCACTGAGATTCCAGGTAGACCAGAATGGGGACCTTGACCTCTTAAGTCTACCTCTTTTAATTAAGATCAAGGTGCTTAGGGTTCCACTTGAACTTTAGGTCTTTTGAGTGCAAAGAGTGACCTAGTTTTAAGGTTGGTTGACCCAAAGGATCAACTTCACCTCTTTGTTCCTTTAAGAGCTTTTAGGTCCTTTCTTTTAGGATTCAAGTGAATTAAGAGCTTGATTTACTTAGGGTTTCTCTTGGATAAATTTCTTCAAACAAGGCTTAGGCACACCTCTTTTTGAAAATTTTTTATTCTTTGCTTAAGAGATGATGTGTCTCTAAAACCCTAGACTGAAATCCTTAGGTTGGCTTTATTTGGTCCAATTTAGTTGCCTCAAAAATGGAATCTAGGGCTCAATCAAGAAGGTTTTAGCCCTAGTTATCTTAATTGGATGTGCAATTCAAAATGTGTTGAAATGAAAATCAGGCAACTTTGGTGAATTACTAAATATGGAAGCAAGTAGCCCTAGATTGATTTTTCTTTATTTTTTATTTTTGGACTTTGAGGGGATTAAGAGAGAGGGCTAATAAAAGTTTACCTGTTCCTTGGTGTGGTTGTTGCGCGGCTACTTTTCTTTCCTTTTCTTCCCATAAGACAAACATAGCAAAAGAGAGATATTAAGTTAATACTGAATCAAAAGTTGTGATCAAAGTTTCTAAAATGCCTGTTGCTTCCCGACAACGGCACCAAAATGTTAACGAGACGAAATCGGTTTTAAAAGATGTTGCATTGTACTATAAGTGAAATCGTCTTGAAAGCAGATAAGAATTTTATTACTCGAAAACCTAAGTATCCAAGGTCGAACACAGGGAGCAAATTGATCTTTAAAAACTCATATCATAATCTCAAATTAATCAAAATATGATGTTCAACAATAATATGGATCAATAGAATGAAATTCAATGTGTATAGATGCTAAGGAGAAGAAATGTAAAAAGAAATAGAATGTCTCTCTTCTTTCGTCTTCTCTTTTCTCTTCCTTCTCTAAGTTCTTTCTCTCTCTGATGTCTTCTTTCTTTTCTCTACGGCTACTCTTCATTTTCTGCCTTCTTCTTCCTTCTTTTTCTTCCCTTGTTTCCTTAGCTTTCCTCTGCCTTTGATTTTCTACAACTTCCTCCTTTTCTTCTTTTCTTCGTTGTCTTCTTGGCTTCTGTTCTTCTTTGATTTCTTTCCTTCAGTTTTTCTTCTCTGCTTCTTTAGCAGCTACAATGCTTCTTCCTCCTTAGCCTTGTCTTCTGCCTTCAAGCTTCAACTTCTTTCCTTAGCCACTCCTGACTTCAGCTTCTAAGCCCTTCTTTCTTCCAGCGCCTGCCCTTAGCTTCTTCCGCAGCTTCCCCTTCCTTCTCCTTCTTTCCCTACACAACATAGAGCAAAACCTACCCCTACCCACCCCCACGTCGCTCTCTCTTTATTTCTCTCTTCGCTCTCTCAGTGCCAGCTGGGTAATCGGGCCAGGTTACACATGCCTGAGTCCAGGTGCACCGGCGTGGGTGGTGCGCAAGGAGTGCAAGGTAAATGGGTCGGCCATATCCACATAAGTGTGGTCATGGACAAGGCAGGTGGAGTAGGTGAGGGACCTCACCTCGTGTTACTTGAGGCTACCAATAAAGAACACAAAAATAATTTAAAGCACGTACCTGCACTGAGCATTTCTGAGGTAGGGCTAAAGTCCCACCCGCTTCTTCGTGCACCTGCAGGAAGGAGTCTCGTGCAATTGGGGTAGCTGCAGTCGATGAAGGCCCCGATTGCCAGGTGCGAAAGGGTCGTAGAGGGATTCCGTGCACCTGGGTCGCATCTGCCTGGAGTGGGACGACCTAGAGCAAACAAGTGAGCTCCTTCAAGCTTCCTCCAATGGCGGCGGAGGCTCAAACCTGAAATGCACGAATATGGCCTCGCAGCCTTGTCAAATGCCTTGGGGAGCTTCGTCGTGTCACGACGGAGATGAGGCGGGGTTTGGTGTGGCATAGAACGGCCTAGGCGTGTGTGCCTAGGTCGGACTGTGACCGTGGAAGTGCATGTGTCGGGTGAGGGTGTAGGGCGTGTGTGGCAGTCAGTGGAGGAGTGGATGGTGATTGGTGAGTGATGGAGAAGGTTCTAAGGTAGGTGGCGAGGCATGTGGAGGGATGAAGCGACGGATTTGCCTCGTCGATGGTCGGCTGGAGGTGAGGGAGACGGAGGTGATTGGTGGCTGTCGAGGGGGATTTTCTGAAATTAAGTGGGGGAAATTGAAGAGTAGAGAGAGGGGAACTTACTGAAGGTAGTTGGACGAAGGGGGAAAGGCGAAGGACGAGTGGTGCGTAGGTGCCGTCGTTAGAGAAGAAAGCCCTGAGGTGAGGATGGCGGCGACGAGGAAGGGGTCGGAGAGGCGCATGTGGGTACGGCACAATGCAGAGGAGCAAGACAGAGATAACTCTGCCATTGGTATGGTGGCAGAGCGACGAGAAGAGGGAGGAGGGATCGTTGGAGCTTGCGGGCAGTTGGTCGAAGATGAGGGAGGAAGAAATTAAGGGGGTTTCCACGGCCAAAACAAGCTTGGAAGATGCGGTAAGGACCGGGGCTCCTTTTATAGCTGCTGGCCGAGACCTTTGTGCTTGGAAGGCAAGCTTCCAAGAGCAAAGATCTTGCCAGAGATGGAAGGTGCGGATGATACCCAATCCTCTCAAGCGTTCGCACGAGAGATTGGGTGCAAATTCGATCTTGGGATCCTGTTCAGACGGTAGGGAATTCCTCAGAGAATCTCCTTTCTAAATCTGGGAGATCTCTGAGGATTTGGGGAGAAATCCTCCTCAAATCTTCGCCGGAGTAGGATTCCTCTGCTGTAATGGCGGAGGGACCTGAATGCAAAGAGTGGCGAGGAAGATAGGGGGGTCTATGCAAGGATTTTCAAAAGCTAGGGGTCAAAATGTAATTGGGTGGACTATTTTGCAAAGTAGGTCAAGGTAACCTTCCCTTAGGCCCAAATTTTGGTACAAACCTAATTTGGACCTAAGGAATCCAATGGTGAAGTTGGATTTTAGGTTTGACCACGTTTGACTGGATATTTTGCATAAAAATCCAAATTAGATCAAATAATGAGCTGGGACCCTATCTAGGTCAAAATAGGTTCAAAAGGCCAATTTGAAGGTTCTAAACCCTAGGAGATATTTTTCCATGATTTTTAGAGGGTTTAGTTAATTTTTATCCTGACCAGAACCTTGCGAAATTAAGTGGGTTTGTTTTAGGGTTACAAAATGTCATTTAATTCTTAAAGCTCACAATAACCCTTTTCTGACTGAACCATCCCACTTTTCCTCTTATTAAGTCCAATTGACCTATGTTTAGCCCCTGAGAAATCCTATTGATGTACTACAATGGTAAAATTACAGTTTTACCCTTTATTTCATGTTTTCTTCCCAAAACAGTAATCCCTTGAATTAGGCCTTCTTTTAGGTTATGTAGGAGCTTTTATTCACTTTCTTAGGTCAAAATGAGCTAGTTAGGGCTCATGATGAGGTTCTTATTAGGCGACCACTGAATTAGGTCAATTTAATCAATTTTGTGGTCTTGAGATTTAATCCACATGCAATGTGTGAATAAGAGATGGATGCAAAGATAGAACTATATACATGACTCCAGCAATCTCCATGCAGATATGTACATAATGTAAAATGAGATCTAACATGCTGCTCAATCACCCCTAAATGCGCGCACCTAAGGGTATGCAACTCCCAAACAAGCAGCTCAATCTTTTTCTTTGTTCTTTTAGGGTAGAAAAGTAGAAATTGAATGCTCACACCATAGAGAAATAACCCTAGTCCCTAAAGAATGTGGTGACAGACCCACGAAAACTAGCCCCGATGCTACAAGGGCGAGAAGATTGAAATGAAATAAAATTCACGATGGAGAATCCCATGTGGAAGCAAGATCCAGGTCTCCTCTTTGAGTCTTCTCTACATGTGTGGGCGTCGCTCAAGGTCAACGTCGTCGCTATGCTACGCCTATCGTCTCGCTAGATTCCTCGCACAGAAAAAAATAGCAACTAGTTAGATCAATGTGCACCTCAGAATAGATCAGAAAAATGATCATGTAAATCTATTGCATCTATTGCCTCCCCAGCAACGACGCCATTTGATCGGAAGATTTTTGCTTATCAGAAAAAAAATGTGAGAGAAATAATACGTCTTCGTAATGTAAATGTGGTGGAAAAAATCCCAGATCAAAAATATTTATTAGTGAAAACTAACCACGAATTTAGGATGTTATATCCACAGAGAGGAACAGACCAATAACTTGCAAATATCTTGCATCCATAATCATAAATTCATAAAGAAACCCGGGGAAGATTTGATGCATTCTTTCTTTATTGCGAAAGAGATAGTGCAAGAAATCACACGTTGCATGAAAATAGCTAGAATAATGAGGGTTTCATAGCAAATGCCTGTAATATTCAAAAAATCAAATTTGACAATGGCAATGCATGTAATTATTAATATGATGTCTATTGTTGGGAAACATGGCACTTTATCCCTACGCAAGCATGAGGAGAAAGAGGCCACGGCTGGCCTTGGCGTGCTCTGAGGACGTCGAGGACACGGACGGGGTTCCATTGATGGTGGTGACGTCGACGGATGCAATCGGAGGTGGTTGGCCAGAGAAGAGGACACTCGCCAACGGTGGGTTGTCTATGTGTGCGCGTGGACTGCCATCAGCACGTCTAAGGGCGAGGCTGGGCTCGTAGAGTCAAGGTGAATCCAATGACGTCACCGGTGCGAAGAATAACTACCTGTGGTGGTGGCTGCGTGAAGGTGACGCCGGTGGTTGATGGGTTCCTCTTTGACAGTGGAGAAGAAGAAGACGAGAACAGGCACAGGAAGGTGGAGCACGGCCTCCTGTAGTCACGGTGAGGAGGTGAGGACGAGGAAGCTGCTGCTGCATGCAAGTGCACGGCCAGTTGCCAGGAGATCGGTGGTGCTTCACGTGGTGTAAGGTTGGGTAGAGGTCGTGCTTGGAGCTCACGGTCTTCGGGCATTGAGGAGGTTGAGCGTAGTGCATGGTGGCTACACGGAGTAGCGAGACAGTTGGGAGAATTGAGGACACGATCAACGAAGAGTCAGCGTTTGTAGTCGCGGTGGCAAGGGCGAAGGTCGCGGTGAGTTGTTGCTGGCTGTCATGGATGGAAGTTGAGGGCACAATTCTGATCAATGAGTAGAGGGTGTTATTGCATGGTCGTGGACGATGGTGGTGGTCTCTATTAGCGAAAGAAGGAGGCGAGGGTGTGCAACGTCGGGCGAAGGTCACGATGAGGTGGTGGTGGCATGATGGTGCGTCTGCAGGAGAGGAGTGAGAACGAAGGTGAGGGGAAGCATTGGACATCTGGTTGAGGGGAGAGTTGGAGGAGAACCAAGGGAAAGGAGGGGTTGATAGCAGTGGCATTGGTGGGTCTCTGAGTGCACGGTGGTGGGAGGAAGATGATGGACAAAGGGAAGGGGGGTCTTCTTTGTACCTCTTTTGTCCTTTTCAGGGAGAAATAACAATTGGGGAAGTCGGTGGGTGATTCAGAGAAAATGAGGGTAGCTATCTTGATTGAGGCCAGTGACAGGGAATGAAGTCAGAGAATTGATGTATAGTTAATGTGAGGCTGTGGCAAGAATATGTTGAGAGAGAATCAAAGGTATAATTAATCACAAATAAGGATTTAGGAGTCTCTTGTTTCTAAAATAGCTAATCTCTCTATAATATGCCCCTCTACTTTCTTTTGCTAGTGTAAATTCAAAACGCCAAGATGGCATTTCTAATTGAGCTTTAATTAATCCTGCAAAAATCATACATACGAAATTAAATCAGTGTACAAATGTGTATTAAGTAAAGAGGATATGTAAATGGCATATATTAATAAAAATGAAGATATGACAATTCAAGAGTTTTAACTATTTTTCCAATGCAATGCATGCTTGATATTTATTCAAATCTCCAAATTAAATATTCTTAGGCATAATTATAGCCCACTAAAGTGGACTTGTCAACTAGGAGGGTAGTCAAACGATGTGTATAGGTTTATACAAGCCCCCGATGATTTTCCTAGGATATGCTTGGGCCTAAGCTACCACTTTAGTCTAGCCAGGTTAATTTTGGGAAGCAAGTTTAATTATTGGTTTCTTAATTTTCAGGTTCCCAAATCTTTGGTTTAATTAAGGAGTCAACCTTAAGATTAGGCATAGAATTTTGATTGCTTGGATTGCACACCTTTTCCTTCTTCTTTTCCATTTTCTCCTCTCATTCTTCTGATAAGTGTATGCACAGGTGACATTCCCAAAACCCTTACTTGGAGGGATCACTTGATTCCGCCCCACGTACCAGACAATCACATTTTTTGCATTCTTCTTTTTATAAAATGGAAGGCATACAAAATAGGTCCCCTTCTACTTCCGCTTCCCATTCACAACCCACCTCTAACCCTCCCATTCATAATCCACAATCTGACATCCCCACCCTAACCTCCCTCATCTAGAAATGCCTCAAAACCCTGATTTGCCAAATGATCAAGATCAAGGTCCCCTACCCAATCCCTTATTTATGATGGTTGAGCAACTAGCTCAACTTCAACCAAATCAACAGCAATTGGCTAGGACTATCACGAACCTAACCAACCAAGGGCAAAATCTGCCACCCCATCATGAGCTTGTCATTCCTTTGAAGGATTTCTATGATCCTTCTAACTACGAGGAGAGACTAGGGGTGGTCACACCTGAAGGGGACACCGAAATCAAGCTGGCTATCCCGAACCTTATTAAACACTTTCATGGCCTTTCGAAGGAAGACTTGTTTAGCCATTTAGAGGAGCTCACAGTCCTCACATAAACCACCCATTCTTGCAATGTGCTAGAGGACTTGTGGCTAATGCGTCTATTCCCTCTTTCTCTCTAGGACAAGGCCGCCTATTGGTTCAGGATAGTCGGTAGACCCATCAACACTTGGCCCCAACTAAAAAGTGCACTTCTTAAAATTCTTTCCTATAGGTTGTACAAATGGCCCAAGAAGATCTATTACGACCTTCCAACAAAAACTCGGTGAATCACTTCATGAATTATGGGAGCGATTTCAGGAATTACTTAGGAGTTGTCCACACCTTGAGGTTCCATTATGGCAGCTAGTGTAGATCTTCTATCATGGATTAGAAGATCAATTAAGACAATTTGTGAATGCCTCATATGGTGGCAACTTTTTAAACAAGGATGCTGAGAGAGCCTATCAACTTTTTGAAGAAATGAGTGAAAACACATTTAATCATTCTTCCATGAATGCTTTTGGTAGAAATACCAACCCGCAATTAAGTATTCATGAGATCAGCACCTACAACCAAACTATTCCTGTCACTCAAGATGATCTCTAGATGATCACCTAACGGCTTGACTAAATGTTGCATCGAAAATCATCGTAAACAGATCGCATTGCAGTACAGTGACGAAAATCAATGAGACATTTAAATTTATAAGCTCGAAAAACAGATGTCAGTCTTTTCTTTCAAAAAAAACAGATGTGAGTCTGAGGTCATTCCCAGGGAGTAGGTTTAGTAAATCAATTCACTGATCACAATTATCAAGAATAATAATGCAGATGAAATCAATAATCAAAATGATATTCAATATATAGAAAAATGTATCTCAGAATGTCAGGGATGAAAGTGTAAAAGGAATGGGGTAAAAATGGTGGTTGAAACTAGCAAATTAACCTTAAAATTTGAACTCTAATCAGACTCAAATATTTGAACAGTAATCCCCAACCACTAATGGAAAATTTCCACATCAGCATCCACAGTAATCTCAGAACCAAGGCAAGCACAAGGCCTCAGACGTGAAGACCAAACACCTTATCTCTCAAGGGTAGAAGAAGAAGATTTGAGAGAATAAAATCACAAAACCCAAAAATAAAAAGAGAAGAAGATTTGAGAGAGAGAGGGAGAGAATATCATCTTGATAACCAAAAATTAGCCTCCTTGGATGGCCCTGGATACTCATCCTCTCTAAGAATATAGATTTAAAAGATGATCAATTTTGCATGTACAACAACTTAAAAATCCATTTTACAAATCTACGTAAAATTCGCATCAATGCCGTTTGTGATTTCCCCCTCCGTAAGCTTTCATGGATTATGACTACGGTCCCTTTGGAGCTCCCATTTGAGCCCGATTCCAGTTTGATCGAGGTGTGTGTGCGTGTGTGCATAATTAATAGTAAGACGACCTACCATAGTGCGTAATAAATCGGTGGTCATGTATAATGCAAGATCACCTCATTTAATGGAATGTAACTAATAAAAAGGGTAGCCAAATGAAGGGAAAGGCCTGCCCTATCACAAT
Source organism: Thalassia testudinum (assembly GCA_037157565.1). Classification (NCBI taxonomy): domain Eukaryota; kingdom Viridiplantae; phylum Streptophyta; class Magnoliopsida; order Alismatales; family Hydrocharitaceae; genus Thalassia; species Thalassia testudinum. Next base: position 40,310,445 of record JAZHRO010000015.1, on the reverse strand, counting down.
TTATGTAGAACCTCAACACGCAGTGCTTCTTGTGAGGTGCCGCTTATCATTGACACCTCTTGCATGCACACAATGGGGACAAAAACACCCCATTAATGACTCTGTTCACAAAGGAAATAAGGAAGGAGAAAGGTGAAAATAAAAAAAAACCACCACCCTCCACCCATCTCCTTCCTCATGTAAGCACCTCTATTTTGATGAACCAAAATTATGCTATCTGTGAAAGTAATATTTCAAGACTTCTATCATGAATCAAAGCTAGAAAAATGTTGATCTATGTCTTAGTGTCTCTTTATATTTATTGAGTTTAGAATATTTTGTAAGGAACCTCAAATAAGTTTCAAATGAATTTTCACACTCCTCCTTAAAAATAAGTTTTTAGGGTTATTGATCAGTCAACTAAAATAATTGATCAACCAAATTTATTGATCGACCAACCAACTTAATCAATCGATCAAATTAGCCCATTTTAGGAAGTTGATAGATACACTTTTGATTGACCAATTAGGTTAATTAATCGACCAGTCATTGATCAATCAAATAACTAGATTGATCGACCAAACCTCATTTTGATCAATCAATCTACCTTAATTGATCGAACAAATTGATTTTCTTTTCAGGTCGATTTGCTAGTATAAATAGAGGTCGTACGCACTCTTTTTCAATACAACAAAAAGTAGAAAAACCATTCAAAAGTAATGAGCTTCTCGTGCTTCTCCAAGTGCTTCTACGCTTCTGTTTTCATGCCTTCCAAATCACGACAATTCAAACCTCCGTTGAAATTTTGGTTTGACTTTTATTGAGGTTCCATAGGTTTTATTGTTCTTTTATATTGTTGCTTTTGATTAACGGGTCCCAAGTTGTTGGGAGAAATCCATTGTTGTTGCTTCTCTTCAGGTTAGTAAGAGAAGAGATCGTTGTAAAGAGGTTATGCCACCCTCGTTCAAGTGGTACGTTAATGGATTGACTAGCTTCTCCTAGTCGGAAAAATCCTAAGCTGAGAGGCTTAGATAGTGGTTTTCACTCGGTTTGGATTTCCACTATAAATCCAGATGTAATCTATGCTTGATTCTTTTGTGGATTTATTTGTGTACTTTTAATTTGAATTATTTGAGCGATACTATTCACCCCTCCCCTTTAGTATACTATAACAATCCGCAAGCACCCTCACCTCAATGGCCCCCAGACTACTGCCCCGCACTTGATTTCCAGTATCAAACTATGGTGGGTGCATCAACTTATTGGACTACCAAATGTACATGTTTGTGGACAGAGACACATATATATCTCAGATCTAAGGATACCCCTTCTCCATGATAGCATCGGAGAAGGACTTCCACTATCTCTTGTCTCATCAGGTTAACTCTTTAACCCGACCCATGTGAAAGCTCTCGAATCTCCATTCGAGAACAACAATGAGGTGATGGCCTTTAGAGAAGACTGCCATCCTAACTTAGATTAGAAACATATGATCCAATCATATAGCTTTTTTATGTGCTATTGGATCTTTTAAATCATTTAGATCTCAAAATACACACACATCCAGTTATTTGATCTAGCCAAGTACGTAACCCTAATCGTACTAAGGGACCAACCCATTTAAGTGGAAAATAACCAAAATCTTTACTTAGATAAAATGTAATCGTATTACGAAAATTTGGACAGCTTTCTTAGGGCATACAAAATCCAATAAAGCTACCCCTAAGAGAGAGGAGAAGGGAAAAAGCCTAGTCGCTTGAATAAGGAGGTGACAAGATTCCTACAAACAAACCTGCCCCCAAAAAATAGAAGGCAAAAGGCTTATCTGTATGAGTAAGGAGGTGGCAAGATTGCTAGAAACAAACCTCCCCGTAGGAGAGAGGAGAAAGCCAAAGGCCCAACCACCAGACTAAATAGGTGGTAGGATCGCTGCAAATGAATCTCCCCATAAGAGAGAGGAGAAGGCGAAAGGCCTAATGTCCTGAGTAAGGAGGCTACAGGACCACTACAAGCAAACCTTCACCCAACAAAGAGGGGAAGGCAACAAGCACAACTGCCCAAGTAAGGAGGCAACAAGATTGCTATAAACAAACCTCCCCCTAAGAGAGAGGAGAAGGCAAAAGGCCCAACTACACAAGGAGGTGGCAGGATTGCTATAAGCAAACCTACCTCAGAAAAAGAGGAAAAAGTAAAAGGCTCAATCACCCAAGTAAAGAAGTAGTAGGATCGATACAAAACAACCTCCCCCTAAAAAAGAAGAGAAGGCAAAAGGCCCAACCACCCAAATTTAAGGTCAATTGGAGTAGTATAAAAATTCCTATGATTTTTTGAATATCAAAAATAAGGAAGAAAAATTAGACCAGATAACAGTACAATCCATGAATTTTTAAAAATTTAATCTAAGTCAGATACATATGAAATTTGGACACGATCTTCCTAACTTCAATATTTACGTCTAGGAGAAATTTTATAATTTTTGGAAAAATATAATTTGGGAAATGATTTTTGAAACTCGAATTTGTTAGCACCCATAATTTTAGGAAGGTAGTTTTGAGGATATCAAAGGATAATGTCCACCAAAAGAGATTTTTTCTTAATTTTTTTATGCAAATAACTCAAACAAATAACTATCCTTAAGATCAAGATAGACACCTAATCTAGATGGACAAATGAGAATTTTTTTTTGGAGTGCAAATCTAACCTAGGTTTCACAAATGATCTTAAATTAAGATGCAAAACCTACCACGATGTCTCTACCCGCATTGTGCTCCATTTCTATCGTTTGTCCACGAGATCCCGTGTCATCGCAAAATCTTTCAAACAATAAGAGAAGCAGAGAAAATTAAGTTAGAGATACGAATGAAAAATATGGAATAAAATATGCAAGCAAATCTGTTGCCTCCCCAGTAATGGTGTCAAAAACTAATGGCGAAACTACGCGTAATGTAAAATGCAATTGTTGTAGCATGAAAGTTTGCTATCAATTTTAATAAAGTAACCAGATTGGGAGTCCAGGTCAAACACGGGGAGGCAAATAATAGAAAATTGTGTATGCAACAAAAGCAAATATGCACCAGTACTATCTAGATAATAGAGAGAGTAAGAGATAGAGATCATAAAAATATACTTTTATTGATGCTAGAAAATTATTACGACTAGAGTTTTGACGAATAAACTTAGTGCTATTCTATTAGAACAACTAGAATAGAGATAGAAAGAGAAAAGATATGGAGCCCAGTCATGGTGGTGGAGAGATCTGTCGACAAAGCTAGAAAGGATGTAGAGGAGGATGTTTAGTAGAGGAATGCTTGCTGGGAGAGGGTGGAACTAAGGGTGGACAGCCATCGTGGAATTTCGGGTGTTCTACTTAGGAGGTGGCGGAAGAAGGTGGAGGATTTTTGGAGGAGGAAGAGATGGATCCAAGGGAGGGGCATGCCTGGTGTTTTTATAGGAAAGGTAAAGGCTTCCTATTAGTTGGCTCAGGTTGCTTAGGATCAGGGATTTGGATGGTCTAGAATAGATCTAAGTGGATGGCTAGGATAGGTAGGATAAGGACCTTTAGATCTAAAATGAAGGGAGGAGATAAGGTTTGGTTTTTGTTGGGAATGGATGGAGGTTGTTGCAACAGGCTTATAGGATTGGCCTCACTTGTCTCAAAATGTTTTTCCTTGTTTCTTTCTAAATTTCAAATTTCATATAAAATACAAGTTGTAGCTCCCAAAATCATCTTTCCAATGCAACTTGAATCACCCAATTTTGACTTCAAATGCAAAAGTTATGGCCAAAATACTAGACATGTGTCATTGTTACGAATTTCAAGATTGGGAATAGGATTTGGTTTAGGTTTTGCTTTTCTAAGGGATAGGACCTATTTTTGGCCGTCCATTTTGGTTTAAAATTAAGGCTCATGGCCGACCTCTAGGTTGGTTAATTAGGTTAGGTAATTAGGCTCTATGCTAAGGTTAATTAGGTCCCTAAATTGGGCTTGACCTAAGGTTAATTAGGTTCGGGTCTAAATGACTAACCCTCTTCCAAGTGAGCTCAATCATGAATCTCCTATCTATATGGTTCTAAATTTCTCCAAAGCTGATACCTACACATATCACACAAAAGAAATCAAGGTATCAAATATAAGTTTGGGAAAAATTACAGAAAAAATCCAAACTTATGCAATATTTACAAAATGCACCTATATAACTAAACCGACCTAACTAAATGCACTCTACCCTATTCAAACCTTAGATTAACATTAGTTTGGCATAATTAATGTAAATATGTATAGTAATATCAATTAGCATGGTGTTAAGTGTGCTCTAATCCAAAAAGGATCAAGCTCGTGCATGTGTTTCTTTGCAGGATCGACGACCTAGATGGGTCGGATAAACCACTACTAGGATATGTGTCACCATCACACCCCTCCACGTAATGCCCAAAGGCCACTCCCTTAGAGCCACATCATCACGTGCATGCATACACACACACACATTCTTATATTCATGCGCCCTGAGGTGATGACTACTTGGCTTAGTGCATGATCGTGATGACCCGAGTCATGCAATCGACGAGACCCGAGTCGCCTTGTGCTAAGAACTAGCGTAAAAACCCGCAAGATCGTAATCACCCAACATAGAGTCATAAAACATCAATAGCTAACATTCATTCATAAGCATTAAATGAAAGAAAAATAAAGTGCTTGACAACATAATCAAAGTTCACCTAAAGGAGAATTAAATGAGTCTCGTACAACTACCAAAAAGATAGGAATTAAAATTCTACTAGCAAAAAAGGAAACTACTACTACGAGCCACTAGCTCAGCACGGATCGTCTCCTCAAATAGGACCCAATTCTGTAGAGGTCTAACCAATAACAACCGCGGCACTTGACTACTCAGCAACACCTGAGTATGGAACCCGAGACAATGTCAGTGAAAGCTGAGTAGAGTAGTACAACTAAACATGTAATTCAAGTAACAAAGTACAAGAAAAAGTCACTATGTTGATAATTCATTTGTTTTACAAGCTATCTCATATTCAATCCCATTTTATGTAGTTTGCCCATGTTCTTATTGGTCTCAAACTGTCAATCAACGTCTCAGGCATGAGACGATCTCATGTGACTTCCTATGGTGCAATACCGGTATAAGTCACCCTCTTGGCCAGGAGAACCGCTTATAACCATCGAGTCACCACTCTCCGACACCCTAGGGTCTCACAAAAAGGGATGGTGGCTACATCATGTAGTGTGAACACATACAAGCGTTGTGTACGCTGAACCACAGACAACCAATGACCCACCCACCAGCTGAAAAGAATTGCTCCAAACCTTGAGCCCTACAGTCTGCTACCCCAGTTGGCCGCTAAGCCTAACCAAAGTGTTGTAGGGAGGCCAACCACTCCCTAAACTAGCCCTTGAACTTGGTGTGAAAAGAGATAAAGCTACGGCCAAAATCCTGGCAAGTAGCGGGGCTGAAACTAGTTATCTAATCCTTTTATTTTCCTAACATATCCATCGTATTATCTATCTACTTTCCAGATAACTCTATTTCTTATCTTGATAATAACGAGAATCCTTAGTAATTTCGTATTACTAATTCTATGGTTAACAATTATTCATATTACCTCCCAAGTTATTCATTCACAAGAAATTTCATCCTTTACTAGTGGTTCTAAAGTATTTCGACAGTTTTAAAGACAATAGAACTTGTTTTATGGAAAATGGGTTTCGTTTCATGCATGCGATAACGAGGGTATATGTTCTTGTTAATTCTTTATTATCCACATACACCATTTGTTCTTGTTTATAGTTCTACCATTCATGAAGACATCAGAGGGTTCCAACTCAACAAAAATGAGAACACCTGTGAACCGAGGCAGTACATTTGAAAATTGCACAAGCCGCATTCTTGATTACTCGAAAAATCAGATGGATTGAAAAGAGGGATAGAATACTCCACCTAATGTCACCGGAGGGTCACAATGACTTTGAACTATGTGCATCGGGCTTGGAAACAGTCTCCATGCCTGCCTCGAGATCTGCACATGCATAGGGGAGAAGATTTAGTTCAATCGGACCCACAATGGGGTCAGGGACACCTAATTATATTTCTAATTTTTAAATAAGGAGAACATACTCAAAAGTGGAAATAAACCATACCATCACGTAGTACGAGTTGATACGATTCCAACGATACCTTATTTGTCGAAATCTGAGGTCAGGAAGGCCTCGAACCAAACAAAACAGCGCAAGGGGTCTAGAGTCAGACTGAATTGTCCTTGCATGCGCCACCCGATGCACCTACGCACGTGTCTACGCAAGCGCCACGCATCGCATGCTCACTCACCTGCGCACTCACCCATGGATCGCCGCCTGCATACACCTGATGCGTGACACGTGACGGCAATCCGATGCTTCCTACACGTACGATCTACATCTCTCCTGCTCGCCACGTGTCGCTGATCCTATGGCCGCCGTTGGATCGAACGATGCATGTTTTCTGTTGCCATTGTCTCTGCAAAGATTGCGGTGGGAACCTCAGGTTTTACAGATTCGCAATCGGGTCCCTACGAATAAATTTTTAGTTGTTGAAGGTTTTTCTTCTCTATTTCTCTCTTGATTGGAGAGGGTTAGAGGCTAATGACGACCCAAGGGACCAAGGGGGTCCTTATATAGGCCTTAGGGGCGGTTGTGATTAGGTTTAGTTTGGTGAAATACCCAAATTTCCCCTAAGGTTGGGTCCACCTTACATTTAGGTCCCTGGTGACTTTGTTTGGCCATAACTTGAGCTATACAACTTGAAATTGCATGAAACAAGAGTCACCAGAAAGCTTGCGACAAGAGGAATCCAATAATACCATATATGGCACCCTTTCCACAAAGTTTGACTTGGGTTTGACTCGAAATACATAATTCTTGGTAATTTAAGGAGGTTCTAACACTAACACCAAACCTTGACTGGGATTCGAGGTTTGAACTAGCCCAAACCACTTTGAAATGACTCGAAACTTGGATTTTGGGATGTTACAGTGGTTCCTTATATATGGTACCAACAACTCTTCAACTCCCGATATAGGACTATTAAGCGCCCAAGTTTTGTGCTAAATTGAAATATTGATTAAAAGAGCTACAAAGCTCTAATCTTTGCAACTAAGGGCTCAATCAAAATCCCTTAATATTGAATTTCAATTGCAGGTGTTAATGATATCAAAGGATCGTGATTGGTCCCTCAAATCAGGACATCAAAATGGCCTGAGAATAGGTATATTCTGCTACAAACCAATAGGAGAGAGATACTTCAATAGACCTATGTAAACTTGATGTACCTCTCAATTAAGGACTCTGAAGGCTACTATAGGCTATTCCGTAAGGAATAGAATAGGTATTAAGGTCTGGGGAAGCTTAAGACAGCTCCAGATCTTTAGAGCTTCGATTAAAGGCTTAAAATAGGCAAATTAAGGGTTCAAGTAACTAGATAGTAAGCTTAAAGCCTCTACAACTGATCTGGATCAACTCAGTGGATCAAATAGAACTGATCTAAGATAATTTGAACTTCAAATCTTACCAAAATAACCATGAATTCCACTAAATCTCATTTGGAACCCAAACTGTGAAGGGAATTGAAAACATTGTAATCCTCAATAAAACATATTCAAATTAGCTTTATTAGATTCACATTGATCACAAGAACTTAAATCATTCATTAAATCTTAGTCTTAAGGTCATGAATCTCAAGAACAAGCCTAGGTTGACTTTATGATTTAAGGATTCTCAGATCAAAGAAACTATCCAATTTGACTCTAATCAACCTCAAGAATCCATTCAATGCCTCAAAACTAGGTTTTGACCTATTTAAAACTGATCTCAGACCTTTTCGCCTGAGATCAAAGGTGGTGTTGTTTGATAGAACAACACAAAGATTCTTTGACAAAAGTAAGGGTAATTCCAGACTCCTTAAATCCTACTTAAGCTTCCTAACTCATTACTTAAGTCTGAAACCTAATGGACAAGTCTCCTCAACTTTACTAGAGCTATGGAAGACAGATACTAACAATCTTATATAAACATTAAAGCATAGATCTAATAAGTGGATTGCACTCAGAAAATCATTATAAGGTAATTTAGAGCTTTGCAAATACTTTCAAGGTCTTTTACTCAAGTTTGGACTCACCAGAGCTCATTAAAGCTCTGGTGAAGGCTGAAATAAGTCTTTGGAGATCAAATCTCTATGAAATAATTCAAGAACTATCTTAAAAGATTCTTGAGGTTCTATAAAACCTTAGAGACTCATCAATTATTCAAATTAATATCTGGAATAAAGATTAAGTTTGAAATTCATCAAATTTGCCTCCTGAGTTCGATAGAGCTTAGAAGGCATCAACTCACTCAATTAAGTGAGGAGCAATTCTTAGAATGTTTGTGTGAAGTTGTGTAAATGTTTAATTAGGTGAAGAAACTCCTCATAAGCTGCCATTGACAGCAAGCTCAAGAAGTTGAAGGAATTCGGCATTTTAGGTGTAGCGTGTAATTAAGCTACTTAAAAGCAAGAATGGGGCCCTAGTGATGAGTAGAGGTGCCAGAGGGCCCCAATTGAGTGTGGATTAACCTCTGAGCCTTCACCATGGATAGCGAAGGTGCTCAGGTGGATGTGATGTGGTTTAGGCAAAATATGTGATCAAATCAGTAAAGGAAGAAGTGGAAAGGAATCATGGAGTGATGAGGAAGGTGATCAAATGATTAGGTAAGCGATTAAGAGTCCAACAAGCCTAAATCAACTCACCGGAGTTGGTGAAGACAGCGAGAAGGAATCAGAAATTAAGCTATCTAACCTATCTAATTAACTAGCTAACCTACTCTATTTTAAGATCTTAAGCTATTCTACTATTACCTAGTAGAATTGGGGATAGAGGGCACCGGCAATGTGTCACTCGATTAGATGAAATCAAAGTTGATGAAGTAGCATCTCTGGTGAGAAAGGAAGGCAAAGAGGAAGGAGAGATGAGCACTCCTAAGCTCTGTCAAAGCACCAGAGAGGAAATGGGGTTGAGGGAGGCGATCAACTCTGCCAAAGCTAGTCCAAGGGAGAAGCGAGAGGTCATCGAAGAAGTAGAGGAATAACCTATCGTCAAGTGTAGTTAGGGAAGAAGGATAAGGGGCCGACCTTTCGTAATCAGATGGTAAGGGGGCTATTTATAGGGTTAGGAGAAGCTTTGAGATCTTGAATCTGTATAGGAGATAGTCTAGGTTCATCATAACCTTCGACGTCATCTCCGATGCTAATGAGGCTACTCACCTTGAGAAAATAGGATTTATAGTCCATCTTCATTGTTGGATGGAAACTAGGTGGTGAGGCGAAGCTTAATGGCCATGGCAAAGGTGTTTGGTTGTCAGATGGGTAGTGATCTAGATATCTGGAAATCGGTGGGTATCAACCATTGAAAATGAAGAAGAAAGGAAGAAGACTACAGAGGGACCTATTCGTGAATATGGAAGGGCCTACATGTAATGAAAAGGACCAAATGTCATGAAAGATAAGGACTAAAATGCAAACAATGAGTTTTAAGGCTTAATTTAAATTATTTATTTATTTTTCAACTTTTTTTATGTAATTATAAATACTGTAAATAATATATATATAGCATGAAATTACATTTTTGTCCTTTTTAGCTATGATTTTTTAAGTGATTAATGTTATTAAGTTAATTAACAACTTAGGTTATAAGTTATATATAATGCTTTACATATAGCTAAATGATTAGATTTGAGTACTAATTGTTAATTAAACTTAAGTAGGCATTTATTAGAACTTAATTTAGCTATTTTAACATATAAATAAGGTCCTTACTATTTTACTCTAATTATATAATTAACCTTATATTAATGTTATTCACCAGTAATTTAACTAGGAAAACTAGCTAATAATGATGAATTAGGAGCCATGATGAGTCTCTCATCACACCCCACCGGGATGCACTCCGTAGAGCCTTCGACAATTGAGGCTGGTGGTGGCTAGACCAAGGTCAAGATGGTTGTCTACACACCACACACAAGAAGGTACACGCCCAAGGTTTACAGAGAACCTAGGCATGCAAGAAAAGTGAAGAAAAATGAACAATCTATTTGCTACTAGAAATAAAATGCATAAAAGAAGAGTTTACTAGAACTTGAATAGGAAGGCACCAAAGGTGCTACAGCGTGGAAGCTTTTGGTGGCCTTAGATGGGGAAGCTGAGAAGTGGTGGTAGCCAGCCACCAAGGTATGGTGGTCGGCCTTGGAGGGTGGAGGGAGAGGCTTGAAGGTGGAGGCTTAATGGTAGAAGGAGGAAGAAGAGGATGGACGCCTATTAGGAGGGGTTTTTATGCTGGAGGGGAGGGGAAAAGGTGGCAGCACATTGGTGGATCAAATGATAAGGTGGTAGCCAAGAGGATATGTTCTTAGTCACCAGTTTTGGTGGGATTTGAGTTGTATTGTGTGGACTTTGTGTTGGGTAGGATAAGGTTGGGTTTTGTAAGTTGTAGGATTAGGTTCTAATTAGGATGGGTTAACCCTAGGGTCTAATAGGCTGCATCTAATTAGGTTGGTTCAAGCCTAATTGGGTGTGTGAATGTTTAATTGGGTTAAGGTAATCCTAATAGGTTAAGGCCACATCTAAATTAGGTCGTGGGTGAGTCTAATTAGGTTCTAGTGAACTTAATTAAACTTGTGTGGGTTGAGATGTATTTAATCTAGTCTTGGGTGAGCCTGATTGAAATAAGATGCACCCAATCAAGTAGACGTACACCCAATTAGGTTATGCTTAGGTCTAATCAAACTCACTAAGTCAAATTAAACATGGTAGGATTGGGATTGATCCAATTGGGTTCCAAGTGAACCTAGTTGGAATTGGGTGCACCCAATCAGGTTGTGATGCAACTGATTGGATGTGGATGCATCTATTGGGTTTAGGCTGGGTTTGATTAGGGTCAAGTGAGCCTAATCAACTTCGGGTTAGTCCAATCAGGTCCCACTAGACCCAATTGACAAATGGTTAACCCAATTGACTGAAACTGAGTCAATTAGGTGTGGTATGGACTTAAATAGGTTTGTTGGCTATGGATTGGGTATTGGATAAGTGGGTTAGAGTTGTGGATAATAGAATAGGACTATGGATAGGGTGGATAAGCACATGGATAATGTCATCCATGTTTTTGGCTTCTGAGCTCAACTATCCTAATAAGGAGGTGATTTAGGGATAGGTAATGGGATATGGTTATCTTAGGATTCTAGGGATAGGGATAGGGATAAGGATATCCAAGTTCTTCTCTTTCTTTTTCTACACTTATTCTAAGCAAGAGATATTCTTCTCTCTTTCTCTCTTCTGATCTTTATTCCAAGCTCCAGTTCCATCTCTACTACAACTTCTGCCTCTATCCATCTTTATTCAGCTTAGGATAGCTTTTGTGCTCTTAATTCCTTGTAAACAAGAATAAACATCAATTAGCACAATAAAATCACATTATTATATGTACAACTAAATAAAAGAATACAATGCACGATATGCAGCTTATGAATGCACTATTTATAAGTTATGCTAGGTTCTAACATAATTTTGGTTAATTAAGTCCTATGATTATTGTGTAAACAACGAGGTAGCAAGAGTGCTACAAACAAACCTCCCCCTAAGAGAGAGAAGGTAAGAAGGTTTGATCATTTGATTAAGGAGGCGGTAAGAGCGCTACAAATAAACCTCCGCCCAAGAGAGAGGAGAAAGCAAAAGGCCCAATAGCTCAAGTTAGGAGGCAGCAGGACCGTTACAAACAAACCTCCCCCTAAGAGAGAGGAGAAGTCAAAAGGCTCAGTCCCCCATCTAAAGAGGTAGTAGGACTGCTACAAATAAATCTCCTCCTAAGAGAGAGGATAAAGAAAAAGGCCCAACCACCTTGGTAAGGAGGCAACTAGATCGCTACAAACAAGCCTCCTTCTAAGAGAGAGGAGAAGGCAAATAGTCGAGTCACTTGATTAAGGAGGCAAAAAGACTACTACAAACAAATCTCTCCTTAAGAGAGAGGAGAAGGTAAAATGCCTAGCCACTCGAGTAAGGAGACAACAGGACTGCTACAAACAAATCTCTCCCCAAATTGGGGGAGAAGGCAAAAGGCCTAGCTGCTCAAGTAAGAGGTGGTAGGATTGCTACAAACAAACCTCCCCCCAAGTGATAGTAAGAGGCAAAAGGCCAAAGTGCCCGAGTAAGGAGGTGTCAGGATTGCTAGAAACAAACCTCCCCCCAAGAGGGAGAGGAGGTAAAAGGCCCAACTACCCTAATAAGGAGGCAACAAGAACCCTAGAAACAAACTCTCCTAGAAGAACAAGGAAAGGGCCAGGTCCCATCATCCTCACATAGAAGGTGGAAAGCTAAAAGCATCAACGAGGGGAGAAAGAAAGACTAACCACCTCAAGAAATAGGTAGAACAACTATTTAGAAATCTATCCCAAAGAAAAAATGAGAAGCTAGAAAGGTAACCCATCATCCAACCCACCCTCGCTTGAACGGGCAAGAGGCCTTTGAAACTAGAAATCCCCATAACATGAAACAAGAAGGGTTTCCGTAATAGTAGGAATTGGAGCCTACCTTGTTAAAATAAATTGGGGAATAGAAGTAAGGGCACTCAACAAGGATAATTCAACAGAGTTGCCAGGGCACCTGAATAAGGGCAAGACCTCGAGGACATCGTTCGAGTACCCCTACCCCCCACCCATTGGGAGCATAAAGTGAGAGAGGGGGAAAGGGAGCACCTACCCCCTAGACTAATTGAGTGGTAGCTGTTAGAGGTAAGGGGAATCCTAAGGTAACAAACACCTAAAGAAGAAGATAATTTCACTATCGCACTTGACATAGCTAAACTACAAAAGTAGGGGTAATTGATGAGGGAATGGATGAGCCTTCACAAAATAAGCCCAAGAAAGCCCAAGAAGCCTAATCTGCCTAGAGGCAAAACATTTCTAACCCAACAAAGCCTTTCGGTTGGCTTGCTAGCTCAAACCCTACTAGCCAAATCAAGTCCCTTAGCACCTACCAGCCGACTCATCTGCCTATAGGGAGTGTCAGCAACCCAGCTATCAAGTGCCTTGGGCACTGCCAATACTCAAGGTGTAAAAGTAGTGGCTCACCAACTGAAATGATTACACGAAGATAGAGGCACCGACATGGTTAATGTGGCTATCTACCAGGAATAGTCCTATGGGTGTAATCATTCTTGTTTTTCTCTTTCTCAAGGACCCCTTTTATAAGGAGTCCTTACGCATCTTGAGAAAGGGGGGCCCTAAGGGCCTGTTTGGATCACGAGATAGGGGGGTTTATCCCATGTTTAGGTCGTTGGCCCTTGAGGTACATATAACCCGTGTGAAGCATCAGAAACATGGGAGGAACTCGATTCTGCAACCCCTACAAAATTGGCTTCATCCCTTCCTTTATCTCGTGGTTGGGAAATTTGGGTGCGAGATGCTCAGATTCCCCCTTCACAATGATGGGCTAAACCCTAGTCATAGTCCATTTCCTGCAATGGTGGATGATGGAGATGGTGATCATCTGTAAGGGCGATCATGGCTACGTTGTGGCAATCATCTGCAAGGGCGATCATGGCTACCTTGCATGGTGTTGTAGGTTGGCAGAGGCAATTTTCATCTCTGGGTTGAAAGGGCATGGTTAGTCTTTTGGCTTCTTTGCTTATCGATTTCTTTTCTAATCGAATCTTACTTGCTTGGTCTAGAATCAATGTTGATTTTAGATTGTATCCATCCTTATTTGTCGATATGTTGATGTTTCAATGGTTGGACGTGCCTCTTGTGAAGCTTTTTCTCCTCAGATTCATGGGGAAAGTAGTTGTGCGACGATTTGGCTAGGTTGTCTTGAATGCAATGTTAATATTCCACCTACAAAGTTTGTCCATAAAGAGGACCTTGGTCTTTACTTCCTTCAATTCGCTAGTCCTACATAAGAGGACCTTGGTCTTCACCATCAACAACAGCCTTCCTGTTGCAAACTTCCTCATTGTTGTGTCCATCATGGTGTCCTCGTTGTCATATGCTTCCCACGCATCTGCCATCAGTGGTGGCAGATGGAGGAGGATAAGGATGGCTGTGAGGAGGGGCTATAGGATCTCCCTTGAGCTCCTTCGTGGAGCTTCACATCTTATGCTCTTGATCATCCTCAAGAATCAACAAGTAGAGGAGAGTGATGACGCGTTGAGCACCTCTGATTCAGGAGAAGGTGATTCCATAAGTAACATGATTACATTAGATTTTTGTAATAGGAACATTAACATTTTCTATTTTCTTGTTGTTGGAAGGGAATCATGAAGAGGATGTGGAGCTGTCCCCACAACCTGCCTATTGAACTTGCTAGTCAATCTCTTTGCAGAGGAGGTAAGTAATTGAATTGTTGTAATGATACCATATATGTAGTTTCTATCCTATTGAGGAGTATATGATTAAGATAAGGAGATGTTGAAGAGAGATGATTTTTGATTAACAATACAATTTGTTGATTTGTGACAAATTTTAACTATATTGGCATGCAATGAAGGAAAAATGTTGTAGGTGCTTAGTTATGTAGCATGTGAAGTCTTAAAATGCATTGAATAAGCAGCAAGTTATAGATCTTTGTTATGCTTTGGGTCGAAGTTGTGTTTTGCTTTAGCTGGATCCTGCCAAATGGTTGTTGTAGATGGAATATAAACATAGATAAGAATAAACCCTGCCAACTAGGAACCCAATACTTGTTTCAAATAGTGCTGGTTGGCTTACACATTCTAAACCTACTACCTCTACCAATTTTGGGATCTAAGCACCCTTGTTTAGTATGTCATAACATTTTCAGCATATGCTACTGAAGTTTTTCCTTAAGTTATTTTCAACATTTCAATTGATGCATTCTTGCTGAAGGTCTTTTAAACTCCCTCAAAAGAGGGTGGGTTTCCTCCAATGAGAGAGCTCAAGAAAAGTAGGTGTCTATCAAAAGAGGGAATAATCCCAATCTAACATATATTTAGTTAGAACAGGTACTCCTTTTTTTATTAAAAAGAAAGGATTAGAACCGGTGGAAAGCATTTGTTTTTTTGAAACAAAGAGGAAAGCTATCATGTTACAATATCAATCCAGGAGGACATTTTATTGATCAATAAAAGGAAAAACATGGAATTATATAATACTCCTTTTTTTATTTTGTTGTTTGTTATTATGTACAAAAATGTAAAGAAAGACTTGCAACTATCTAAGAATCAAAGTAAGGAGCCCATAAAAATAAGCTATCTATTAACAATTATATAATATTTGTAGTGGTGCTAAGGCAACAAGATAAAGTATGCACTAACTTTTCTTGTTGAAAGGATTATGGGAGGGCTTACTTCAAATCTTTAGAACATAAAATCGATCAGGACAAGAAAGATTATACAATCGATATGTTATTGTGAATATTAGTTTGATTAGAGCTTGTTAATAACCAGTTAGATATTCTATGTCTCTCTCCACTAGCTTTGTAGATTGGATATGTCAGTATTCAACAAATTCCTCTATGTAAAGTTTTAAATCCTTGATCCAAAAATTTATTGCCATAACTTTTAGAAATAGTGCAATTCATTTAATAGCTGCATATACCTATAAACAGTCAATGAAACCAACTTGCTTTGTAGAAACCATCACAAATATAAAAAATATAAGAATATTTGTAATGAAATCCCTAACTTATGATGGAGCATGTTAGTTACAATTTTTTGTGTTTACTTGAAGGAGGGACTTTTGATTACATCCGAAATTTTTCGACATATACTTTGATGTTTACCATGCAAGCTTTCATGGTGGCTAATTTTGTGTTCATCGATCTATTAGCAAATTAGCTTGCTGGAATAGTAGGAAGAAAGTAGTTGTTGCTTAGCTTGACGAGATATAAGCATAAACATACAACCTAAACAACTTGAAAATTGTATATAGGTTTAGTCATTTATTGTATTTATATTTTCAAACTTGTGCAAGTAGTTAGTGTCATGTATATGCAGAAGCAACTAGACATGGTGCTTGTTCTGCATGAAGAATAGGTATGCAAAAGAAAACATGTTCACCGTAGTAAATGCATGTAAAAACTCTTGAATTTATAAGTGAAATTGAACTTGTAAGGATTTTCGAATAAAAATATGGGAGTCCGAGTTGTTCGTAGAGAGACAAATAGATCACAATCGTTTTCCTAATTAGAACTAGAATTAAGTATCAAGTAGGATGATTATTAGAACTAATACTAAATCTAATAGCATGCAACTATTAGAACTATAATATACTACTAGTAGAAAGCATACAACTTGAAGACAAGTTGAAAAATAACTACAACTTTATTGAATAGGATAAGAGTTTAGCACAGATAGAAGTGGTATTGCAATTAGAGGAATGCTTGGAAAATTATAACTATAACTAGATTACTACAACTAGAACTATACTAGAGAAATGCAAAAATTATGGGCTTCAAAGACGAATTTCGGAGCGTCGACGTAGATGAAGATGCGAAGGTGCACCCACCAGAATCACCAAAGATGGTGTGGAGACTATGTAGAGACTATGTTGAGGTAGGAAATTCCATGTAGGAGATGGCTCTCGCCTAGGGAGGCGGCTAGGTGTATTTAGAGGAAATAAGGAGGCTTCCTATTGGTCGGTCTAAGGTACTTAGGGTCACTAATTTAAATGGCTAGGATTAATAGGTTAAAGATCAAGGGTTAGGATTAAGGATAAGGTGATAGGATATATTAGGCTTTTGTTGGAGATAAATCTAACGTCTAGATTAACTAGGAAGGATAATGGGTGGCTTAGATTTAATAATAGGATGGATGGGAAAAATAATTGAGAGAATAAATGGGATATGAGGCCCGTGAGTTGAAGAGTGGAATTGGTAAAATAATAATAGCCGAGAGGGAGTAGAAATCGGATGGGACATTGAGAGGTGGTTGGAGGTGTTACGTAGGAGATAAGGTGGGATATTGCATGGGATTGGGTGTTGGTTTTACGCAGATGGGATTGGGGAAGTTAAGCAGTGTAAAGTGGTTGTATGGAAAGTCGATGGAGGGCATTGCATGGGATATGGACGTGGGTTTGTTTTGTTTCAAATATACGGTTTGTTGGGGAATAAGTTACGTTGGTGTGTTGTGTGGGACAATAGTTGGTGGTGGTTTGGGAATTAAGAAAATAAGTGTGGGATTTTTAGTGGAAAGGTGTGCATGGGAATTTACGTGGAGGTTATTAGGCTTAGGTTTGGGCTAGGTAAAAGGGTTATTGGTGGGGGTTTGCATGAGTTTAGGAATAAGTAATTGGGCTCTTAAATAGGTTAGGACTTTAGGTTAATTGGGTTTTCAAATAGGTCTACTTACTAGACTAGTCATTTTCCAACTGAGCTTAATTCAGAAAATCTAATCAGCCTTGCTCCAATTAATCTAAAATTTTGTATTTGCACATATAAAAATAAACTCATCAAGGTTCTAGATACAATTGCAGGGAAAAATTATACAGAAGCCCACAAGTATGCATTATTTACAAAATGATCTTAAATGACTAATCTAAACTAACTAAATGCAATCTAACCCAAATTACCCTTAAACTAACATTAATTAGGCATTAATTAACATAAATAAATATGTAAATATCACACCCCATGACTATCTTTTGCTAGTCCTTGATCAAATGTAAGAATGAAAAATGAATGTATGATCCATGCTAATTACAACTCGACCCCCAAAGATCTGCTTATTCCTTTTTATTAAGGGTTTCATAAAAGATTTCTTCTTATCTTCTTTCAAAACTTTAGAAATTCAGACAAATGTGAAAATGATATGATAGTAGCCTAAGCAACTGATCCAAGTGAAAAGCTAACCTACATTTAAAGTTCGTACTTGACCCTCGGTAAAAAATTCTATCAAAATAGGCAAACTTCTTCTCTCGGGGATACATGTAAATTGAAATTTATACCCCAACTTTTTGGCTTAGGTAAAAGTTGTCTAAGTAAAATGGTTTTATATTTGATGGCTCACACTTATCTGGTGCTACATGTTGACTAATACTACAGACTCTAGATCTCTAGACTATCAAACAAGTCAACCAAGAGAGAGGCTTAAAACTGTGCTCACTTAGTGTTCCTTTGAGCTCACACTCTCTCTCTTTTTCATTTATTCTCTTTCTCTCTTTTTTTTTATTTCTTTTTCCTCTTTGGAGTGCTCACAATCTCACCAAGTCTTGTGAATGCACTTAATATTTGGTGGCCTCACATGTTTAATTCTAATTCAGATAACCCTATAACTAAGTCAACATCCCTCAACCAGTATTTGAATGGTCAGAAATATTGAAAAGGTATGTAAGGGTCATATTTGGTGGATTGCAAAGGGTATTTTTGCCTCAATGAAATCGGCACATAATGAAATCAACACATAAACATAACTATGAACTTGAACACTTTTTTTTTTCTTTTTTTCTATATATATTTTTTTTCTTCCTTTTTTTCTCTTTTTTAAGTTTTTTTTCCCTTTCTTTTTTTTCTTCTCTCTTCTTTTTTTCATAACTGTCAACACAACACACAAAGCACAAATTTTATTTATGAGGCATTATTGGAGAATAATGATGTTTAAGAGGATATTATGTGGCTTATTTGGTGGAAGTGCCTACTCTCGGCACCGGAAAGGGATAGATAGGATAGGCATACTTTGACCTTTGACACTAATACATTCCTTCAGCCAAGGATTTCGAAAAGGATGGTCGTAACCATCCACCTTAGTCCTAGTTTTATTAGAACTCGATCTTTGCGTATTTACCTTATTTGGTGGCTCTCAAGAATTTACACACAATGTTCTCATGCAGAAATTGAGAGTGAAAATTATGTCTAACTCTAAGGTATCATCATCCAATTATCCATAACTTAAGAGTCCTTGCACTAGACTTAGAGCACCTATAGACACTCTACTCTCACCTCATAAATGTTTGGTGGTTCTAATGAAAGATAGTTTGCCTGACTCCCTAACTGTCCAAGGGTTCAGAAAAAGAAGTAATGCTTCTCTTTGACAAACTAAAAAGGTCTATTGGTTTGCATAAATGATCCATTGCAAAGTCTACATGCAAGTGAAATAAATGTACTAAATTCTAAACTAAGAGACAATTAAAAAAGAAAATCTTCAATAAAACCTCTTTGATAAAAATCTTTTTGAATAAATGCATGAATGCAATATGTATAAATGTTATGTATAGTTGATTTTTTTTATGTTTTCAAAAGCACATATTACTTTTTGATGGCACAACTAATTCAAGAAAAATCACTAAAAACTTATAATTTTTTAGATAAATAGGAATGACTCTAAAAAATATTATCTACCCCTCCATGCCTATTTCATGCAATGTCCTCAATGCATTTAATGAACATAAAAGAAGAATAGATGTTACCTGAAAGCCGGAGAGTTTTAAAGAAATCAAGACTTGATCATCTCTAAACTTAAATAGAAATTTCAAAGCAAATAACAAGGTTATCTATAAACATTGGGTTGCTTCCCAACAAGCACTGAATTTTATGTCTACAGCTAGACCTAAACCCTTGAAAAGATGAATTAATCATAATAGAAGAGAGGGTCAATAGCATACTTAAGATATGATCATGATAATCCAAAATCAAATGTCCACAACTGCAGACCAGTACCTAAGGGTCAAATACTCAGTGGATGCAAAATCAGAACTGATCGCATCCATTTATTCTCAAGTAGTCGGTAATAGGGTGCAATCTTTAGTTTAGGCCTATGTAACCCGAGTCTAAAGATCTGGACACAAAGGAGATAGTCAGCATAAGAAGTTTGTGTCCCTTTGTAATGAAGTTTGAAAAGATGATTCAAGGAATAGGTACACTCGAGTTTAAGGATCTTAGGTAGATCAAGAGGATCATAAGGGTTCTTCTAGAAGGTAGGAAGTTTAAAATCATAAGAAACCCTTAAATTCTGGTATAAATCTCTCTTTAAATTTTCTTCTGAAATGATGATTTCTTTGTTCATATCCTTCAAATCATTCAAACCGTTCCTCGAGATATTTTGAATTTCATCAACCCCATCTACATGATCCAAATCTAAAAAATCACCAAGAATTAATTCAAACTTTGGTTCATCAAATTCAAGTCCAATAGATTCATATTTAGGCTCTTCAAGGGTTGATTGGGAGGTGGGGTTATTTATCTTGTCCTCTTCAAATTCAGCTCATGTGTCACCTCACCAAAATCAAGAAAGGGTCATCAAATTAAACTTTCTCATAATCGGTTTCCTTACTTAGCCCTTATTCAAAATCAGACATCTCAAAATCGAATTCTTTAATATCAGTTGAGACATCCACCTCAATTCTGCATTCTCTAATTCCTCAAAATTAGGCTCATCATCCAAAGTCTCATCAACCACACCTTCAAATTCAATCAAATCATTCTTTATAGGTTCATAGAAAGAGTCATGAGTTGGATTTATGATAAGGGGGCCTTTACCGGGCTCCTCAACTTTTGTTTCAAGTGGTATATCCTTTACAAAGTCGGGTATTTGTAACATTACATCCATCATTTGAGATTTCATTTGGATAATCTCTTGATGCACCATCTCAGCTTGGTTCTTTTGAGCCTGATCATCTAGGTGTTTCATTTGTTGCAAAAGTTTGTCCCTCATGACATCTAACTGGTGTAACTATTCCACCCATTGCTCATATTGATTTCATGTAGGTGTTGATTGAGAGGCCACGGTTTCATTGGGAGATTGATCTTGATTGAACCCAAGACTAGATGAGTCAAATTGGTGTGGGTCAGTTAGTGGAGGATCAAAATGCAAAGGATCAATGTTGGAGCTAAAGTTTTTGGGTGGGTCCTCTATCATATCATATTTTGGATCTAATTCTTCTAGAGGCACCATCTTCTTCTTAGTTTTACTCCAGAATAATTCAGGTTCTAAGTCATCCTCCTAATCAGATTCTTCATCAGGGGACCAAGGTTGAGGATGACTTGCTTTGGTTAGCCCTTCCAAATTGTGGGTCAAGTGAGAGTAATCATTTGGTTTGGTTAACCCATATTGAGAGTTTTCTTGTCTAGGATAAGGGTTAGGATATCCTCTTGAATTGTTGGTCTGATTAGAATCATCATTAAAGGAATTAGACCCATAATCAGGTTGGTGTTGAGGAGGATAATAGCTTTCATATCCCAATTGATATCCCTGATTAGGCATGAAAGTTTCCCAACTGTAGGATAGATAGGGTTGGCTCGAATTTGGATTAGAGTTAAAATCATGTTGGGGACTTTCTCTTTGGTCCCAGTTCATGTTTGAATAATCATATTAAGATAATGACCTGAATTGGAATTGATCTTGAGGAGGATTTGGGTCCAGATACTGAAATCTAGGATTAGAATCACGTCTTTGATTAGAAGGAGGCCTATCCCAATTTTAAAATGTGGATGTAAGAGTCGAATTGGGATAAGGAATGAGATCATTACAAGGAATAGGAGCATATCTTAGATGTTGGCATCCTGGGTTAGATCCCCAATTAGAAGTAGAGTTATCTCAATTAGAAGATGGATAATGTTGGGTTGAATTGGGATAAAAATTAGGTTGGGGATACAAAGAGTTTGAAAGACAAGAATTGAAGTCCATAGAAAGTGTTGGAAGAAATCAAGGGTAAGATCAGGAGAGAGAAGTGTGTGCATAATGCAAACAATCAAATTCTAATCCTAAAGAGTTGCACCTATTGGACCCAGTCCAAATTTTGCTAACCCTAACTAAATGACTTGACCCTTGAATTACTTGGCTGACCAAAAGGGTGGGACCCCCTGGACACCCTGCACAGCGGATACCACTAGAGGTTAACGTGGTTATCGCACCAACCTTTCTTGTCACCAATTGGTCCAAATAGACAAGACCTCAGATACAATCAACTAGTTATAGCCCCTGTTTGGAAAATAAAATCCAACCTAGTTGGCACATCTATTAAGTTAATTAGGGCTTAGTATTTAAAGTGCATGGGATTAGATGATGAGCATGATGCGAGTGATTGCCCCCTTAGATCAATTGAATTGTGTGTGGATGACAAGCAAGGGTTCACAATAGAAGCTTAATTGATGTGGCTTCTTTTAAAGTTTAAGTGCTTGTATTAGTGAATTTTAGCATTCAGTAGGTTAAATAGATTCAGACAATGGTTCTGATGAGGCACACAAGAGGTTTTCAAGTTTCAATTGTTTGATAAATTTCCCTTAAGCATAGAGATCCAAGTGTGCTCAATCTTAATGCGAAACCCTAAGAGTAGATAATGCTATATAATCCATTTTAGCCCAAATAATTAAATGTTGTGCGACCCAATCAGAGAAATCAATGGCTCTAATGCACCACCAACTAAGACACCTAGAAATTTTTTTTTCAGATTTTTTAATGCATGTTATGAAATTTTTCTAGATTTAAAGTTTATTAGGGGTTCTGTAGTCTGTTTTAACCCCCAATTAGTGATCAAATATTCCGTATAATCAAGCATGCACCAAATATTTTTTTTTCAGATTTTTCGGGGATTCTATATTATCACAGAAATCCAATATAATAAATTTTAGATAAATTGAAGTTATATAAAAATTTTCGTGATTTGTTGAATTCTAAAAAATCATGAACAACAATAGACTTGGTAGCAGTTCAGTTCACAAATTTTTAAAATTTTTATGTAAATTAGAATTATACGAAATTTGTTTATGTCGTTCATGACTTCAATACCCATGTCTAGTAGAAATTTTAGAATTTTTAGACGTGTACAATTTTGGAAATTGAATTTTGAAAAGCAAAGTTTATTGCTACCCGAAAATGTAGAAGGTGGTTTTATTGATTTTCAAAAGATAATACCCACCAACAAGAGCTTTTTTTTATTTTTTTATGCCTACAACTCAACCAAATGATTAAGCTAAGGATCAAAATAGACACCTAATCTAGATGGACAAATAATTTTTTTTTTTGAAACAATGCTAAATGCAATTACTCCTAAGAGTCACGAATCTAAGTTTAAGATGTAGATGACCTACCTAGAGATCTTCACCTGTACTTTTTCTTCTCATTGCTTCGCGATTCGTTCTCGTGCAGCTACGTGATCTTACACACAAAATAATAAAAAGAGAAGAACAAGTTAGATCTCATTGCCTCATTGGCAACGATGCCAAAAAGCTATTAAAAGTATTAAAAGCGAAATAATCGCATTGCCTCCCTGGCAACGGTGCCAAACTGTATTCTGCATGCAGAATAGGTACGTAAAAGAAAGCATGTTTGTCGTAGTAAATGCACATAGAAACTCTTGAATTTATAAGTAAAATCGAACTCGTAAGGAATTTCGATAAAAACATGGGAGTCCAAGTTATTCGCAGGGAGGCAAATAGATCACAATCACTTTCCTAATTAAAACTATAGTTAAGTATCAAGTAGGATGATTATTAGAACTAATACTAAATCTAATAGCATGCAACTACTAGAATTATAATATACTACTAGTAGAAATTATACAACTCGAAGACAAGTTGAAAAATAAATAAGGTAAGAGTTTGGCACAAATATAAGTAGTATTGCAGCTAGAAGAATGCTTGAAAAATTATAACTAGAACTAGATTACTACAACTAGAACTATAGTAGAGAAATGCAGAAATTATGGGCTTCAAAGGCGAAGTTCGGAGCATCGATGTAGATGTGGATGCAAAGGTGCATGCACCAAAATCACCAAAGATGGTGTGGACTAGCATTAGTAGTAGAGACTATGTGGAGCTAGGAAATTCTAACTAGAAGATGGCCCTCACCTAGGAAGGCTGCTAGGTGTATTTATAGAAAATAAGGAGGCTTCATATTGGTCGATCTAAGGTGCTTAGGATCACTAACTTGGATGGTTAGTATTAATAGGTGAAGGATCAAGAGCTAGGATTAAGGGTAAGGTGATAGGATATATTAGGTTTTTGTTAGAGATAAATCTAAGGTCTAGATTAATTGGGAAGGATAATAATGGGTGGCCTAAATTTAATAATAGGATGGATGGGAAAAATAATTGAGAGCATAAATAGGAAATGAGGCCCGTGAGTTGAAGAGTGGAATTGGTAAAATAATAATAACAGAGAGGGAGTAGAAATCGAATGGGAAATTGAGAGGTGATTGGAGGTGTTACGTAGGAGATAAGGTGGGATATTGCATGGGATTGGGTGTTGGTCTTACGTAGATGGGATTGGGGATGTAAGCGATGGAAAGTGGTTGTATGGAAAGTGATTGTATGGAAAGTCGGTGGAAGGCATTGCATGGGATATGGATGTGGGTTTGTTTTGTTTTGGAGTACGTGGAATTATTTGGATATTGGGTTTGCTGGGGAATAAGTTACGTGGGTGTGTTGTGTTGTGTGGGAAAATAGTTGGGTGGTGGTTTAGGAATTAAGAAAATAAGTGTAGGTTTTTTAGTGGAAAGGTGGGCATGGAAATTTAAGTGGAGGATATTAGGTTTAGATTTGGACTAGGTAACAGGGTTATTGGTGGAGGTTTGCATGGGTTTAGAAATTAGTAATTGGGTTCCTAAATAAGATAGGGCTTTAGGTTAATTAGGTTTCCAATTTGGTTCACTTTCTAGACTAGTCCTTTTCCAACTGAGTTCAATCCAGAAAATTCAATCAGCCTTTCTCTGATTAATTTAAAATTTTGTATTTGCACATATAAAAATAAACTCATCAAGGTACTAGATACAATTACTGGAAAAAAAATTGCACAAAAACCCACAAATGTACATTATTTACAAAATGATCTTAAATGATTAATCTAACCTAACTAAATGCAACCTAATCCAAATTATCTTTAGACTAACATTAATTAAGCATTAATTAACAAAAATAAATATGAAAATATTTGTGCTCTTCTTGAAATTTGATATTTCATGCTCAAGGATGCTTGGGTGTGAAGGCCTTAGATGGTAGTGTAGGAGTCTATAAATGAGCAGAGTCTTGAAGTTTTTGGAGCATGGGTTGATTAAGGATGTTGTTGGTTATGCATCTGAGATACAATGGTTGGAAATGATTGAGATACCTTCAACCATAGTGGCAATGGTTCATCCATTTTTGTTGTTGTGAGATGGGTTAGCCTCCATAACGACGTAAGATTGTGAAGGTGGTCTTGGTCAGTTCGAGAGATTGTACAAAATAAACATAAGGAAATTTACGTGATTGAAAGTACAACATTTTATTATTTAAATGATTCCAAACTTGTAGAATTAACTTAGAGTAGGGAAGTATAAAAAGTGAATGCTAGTTGAAGCAAAGAAGCATTTAGAGTGCATACAGCTAAGAGATGAAAAAAGTTAATGGCAAAGGGTTACTTTAGTTCCCAATTTATAACCATTTGTCTCGTTACATTTAAAATGATAGGTCTAGACATTTTCAAAAGTGGGAGTAACGGGTTGAAATGAAGGGAAAATTTGATTTTGTTGAGGAATTAATATAATGCTAAGTAATTATTAACGTATTGATCCCTGACTACCCTGTATGTACTTCATGTGTAGAATGAATCCGTCAAAAAATGCCTGACCCATCTTCATCGAAGACCATGAAATCTAAGAATTGGACTTACGAGCTGACAATGGAGCTTCTTAAGATATTGAGGAAGAAGTATGATCTAGGCTAGTGGGCGGAAGGATTGTTCAATAAGAACACTTGGAATGAGATTGATTGAGAATTTGAAGCAGCGACTCATTCAGGGTACACACATTTTTAATTACTAAATAGATGGAAGGAGCTGAAGCATAAGCATGGACAATACATACAACTCTTGAGCAAGAGTGGTTGGGGATTGGACTCAACCACCAATTGTCCGGTTGCACCATCTTTTGATGTCTGGGATGAGGTAATCGAATGACATATATCTCGAAGAAATTTACTATTGTTGTATCCCCAATTATTGACATGTATGTTAACCACTTGTCATCCTTTTGTCATAGCCACTAAGTAAACTTCGGTCCCTATGGAACAAGCATTTCCTGTATTAAGATGAGGTTCACACCATTGTTGGGACTGACATCGCCATTGGGGAGAATGCAATGTCATCAACTAGGAATGTCGATGACACCAATCTTACTGAAGACACACTTAGCGAAAATGTCCCTATGTTACAACATTCGCAGTTTGAATTTGGGTTTACTCAACTTCATTATGTTTAGGCATACTTGCAACAACCGTACTTCGATCTTATGGTCTTTGGCAACTCTAGTAACCCACATCCATCAAATATGAACCAAGTACCTATGCAGGATGAAGCCCAAACGAAGGTTCATTCTAAAGGAAGTGGGATTAAGTAACCTTCAACTGCTTCATCCAGTGGTGGTAAGAGGAGGTCAAGAGCATCGGTCGCAGCGGCTTCCTCAACGAAAGCTGAGGAGTTCACAGAACTCATGAGGACTCTACTTGAGCATCACATATCATCACAGCAGAGACATGATATCGTAGCTGATGACTTACATGACTATCTAAGGTTACTCCAACAATTAGTCCCCAGCACTACTCCTAAGGTCGTCATCACCATTACTGAGTTGTTGACCCACATATCTCAGTGTGCTATTTTTAGGGATCTCCCACCCTTTGATGTGGAGTTCGATGCATTTCTCCGTAGGCACATGGGAAGTGACTATGGGTTCTGATCAGTTTTCTCCATTCAACTACTCTGTTTCATGGTTGTTGTTATCGTTATTTTCTACTCTAGTTCAATTATATAGTTATCGGTGATGTACCTTATTATAGGAAGTCTCTGATTCCCATTGAACATTTCCATTGCTTGGACTGCGAAAAGTAATTTTATTAAAAATCTACCTGTAGGCATTATGTTAGGCAAATTGGCAGAAGGTTATAATCTTCAGCTCCGTTATTATGTAGATGTCTTCCCATACTTATCGTATCATATCAGTTTTTAAATTATTTTTAGGGATGGATTCGGAGAAAGGTCGACATCCAATGACAATGGTTATGAGGAAAATCTGTTGGATGTAGCGGCATTGATCTTGCCCCTCGCTGTGCATTTCCCACCATTTCATGACACCCAATCCCACATCAACCATGAAAAGTTAACTCAAACCTGTTTGGCCATAGTTGGATACATGAGATTCTCACCGGACATAGCAAAAGATGTTTTGATGAGTTCAAGGTGACGAAGGAAGCATTTGTAGCTATTGTGGATTTCTTGAAGGCTAAAATAGAACTGTACAATTCACACATCACCATAAATGGGAAACTTGCCATCTTCCTGCTCGCAATATCTCGCACTGCCTCAAACCACCATCTCATAGAGAGATTTCAATATTTAGGTGAGGCAATCTCTAAGTACTTTAACAATGTACTCAATGCCCTCTATTCAGTCAACAAGCTCTTCATCTGGTTGCCTGGTGTGAATGTGGACATATAGTGGAAATTAGGAGTAATAAAAAATTCTTCCCATACTTCAAGGTAATCCCAAATCAAACATGTTAAAGCTATGTTCCCAAAGTATACGTGAATTCATTGACACAAAAAATTTGGCTTGTGAATGCAAGGATGTCTTGGGTGCAATCGACGGTCGCTATGTCCAAACCAGAGTTGCCTTATCTGAAAAAGTGAGATTTCGAAACCGTAAAGGTTGGACAAGTTCAAATGTCATTGCAGCCATTGATCATGAACTTCAATTAGTATTTGTTGGCATTGGTTAGGAAGGTTCAACTGCCGACATAAGGGTACTAAAGTGGGCTACGCATAATGGTCTTAATGTATCCCAAGGTCGTAAGTACATAGTTGACTTGGGATACACTAACACTAATAGATTCCTTGCTCCTTTCTATGGGATATCGTACCATTTATAGGAATACAAGGACCATGGGACTAGGTACAGGAACCACAATGAGCTTTACAATCACCGCCATACACAGTTGCAGAATGTTATTGAGCGTGCATTTAGAGTGTTGATGAAGTGATTCAATATATTGGACACCAAACCATTCCTTACGTCAAGACCCAATGCTAGATTGTAATGACCTGTTATGTTATACACAACATGATTCATCGTTGGAATAATGATTGTGCAACAATCACTGATCTTAATCAACCTAAATAATGTTAGAATCCTATCTAATTTGTAAATATTGCATTCACATCATGCATATCATGCATTGCATCAATTTATATCATTGTACATAGAATAATGTGAGATTATCTTGCTATTTAATGTTTTATTATTATTTGTAGGTAATAAATCGATCCAGATAAAGCTAGGATGCGAAATAAAGTGAAATAAAGCAATGAAGACAACAAGAAGAAAGAAACTAGATCTAGACAATGGAGAGAGCAGGATACCCTTATCCTTATACTTAGAAACCCTAGGACAGCCTTCCCAATCCTAAAACCACTCCTACTAGGATACCCTAGCCTTAGAACCAAAAACATGGATAGCAGTATCCATGTTCCTCTCCACACTATCCCTATCCCTAACCTCCATTTAGGTCAACCTAAACCTAGTACCCAAAAACTAGATAATGCTATCCATAGTGTTATTTTGCTACCCATGACCCTATCCTTACTAGCCACTATCCGAATTTCACTTTTCCTATCCCAATTTCCCTTTAGGTTCCCAAGAAGGCTTGCCAATATCCAATTGGACCCATTTGGAGTTAATTGGGCTACACCTAATTGGACTAACCTACACCTAATTGGGTTCACAACTACCTGATTAGGTTAACCTAGATTCTATTAGACTCCCCTAGACCCAATTAGGTTCACATCTAGACCCACTTAGTTCTAATTAGGTCCACCTAGTCTCATTAGGTTTACATTCAAACTCTCACCCACATTAATTAGGTTGACCCAAGCCAAGTCAACCTAATCCTGCACAACCTTAGTCTACGGAATTCCATGACCCACACACACAAAACTTGTGCACACACACACCAAGTCAAAACACATGCACACTCTTCCCAATCAAGATCCACAAAGAGCGGTGCCTACCTAATTTGGGAGCCACCAAAAGTGGCGATTAACGTCGAAAAACACGCTTTGTTAATTTGTTCTTTTTAGCAAGCGTTTAAAAAGCATCTTTTAAAAACTTTGTGTAAGCTAAGATATGCTTAATTGCTTCGAGGAGGGGTATGTTGATTTGCATTTGTTTGAATATCTCCAATAACTCCTCATTATCAGCCACATTTTTCTTCTTGACCTTATCCAAGGCCTCAAAGGATGGGATTTGGGACTAAATCGAGTCAGGTGCTTGAACCTTGGGTTCCTCATGTTTATGCTCAGAATCATCAATTATCTCAAGATTTGAAGTTATGGAAGGGGTTGACCACTAGGGATCTTGGGTTTGGGTACCACTTCTCAAGGTAACCACATTGGTTGAGGCATTGAAGCCAAGGTTGGGTTCTTGAGAAGAAGAAGAAGTAATAAATCTAGGGGGTGTATGAGGGGCTTGTAAAATCACATGGGCTTGCCCTTGATTTTGTTGGAACCCTTGAGGATTGTAGCCTCTGTTCATTACATTCCTTACGTTTAGCTGTGACTAATATGGAAGGGATCCCTATTCTTTTGTATCCAATAGCTGGCTTAATTGTCCCTTCACTAAAGTCATTTCCTCCTGATGTTTTTGGTTCATGTCAGTCATCATCTTAATCAGGGTGTCCATCTAGCTTTACTGTGTAGGACCTACCCTATTCTAGTTATAGGGTGGTCTATTAGGTTGGCCCTACTGGTAGGAGGAAGGATTCGGCCTGGGTTGGTTCCGATATTGGTTTGATTTTTTATTTGATTAGGTATTTGGGTGGTTGCACCATCCAAGGTTGTATGTGTTGGAGAAAGGGTCAGGCTTAGAATAGCCTTGGATGGAATTGGAGTCTTCAAAAGTTGAAGGGGTCGAAGAGGAGGGGAACGAATAATTAGTGTATGAGGGAGCAAAGGTCCCTCCCTGGAACATAGTTGGGGGTTGTTCCAGGTGCATCTGGTTCATAGACTAAACCAAGTCAACATTGTGTGCTCCGTTTAATAGGAAGAAGGTTTGCATAGGGGCTAGGGATTGGTTCAGAAGCTCATCAATCCTTTTATGCACCAACTCAACCCGATGCAGCTTCTTAGCTATGATGTCCATGTCAACCATACCCAAATTAGTTTGCACTTCATAAATTCTACCACGGGGTTGACTGGACCTATTGAATGTGGTCATGGAGGCATTATTAAGCAAGTTCTTACTCATCGACTCAAAGAGTTTCAACGCGCTCTTCTCATCTTAGTTCAAAAAATTGCCTCCACATGAGGCATCGATGAAATTCCTAAGGGTGTTGTCCAAATCATGATAGAAGATCTGCCCAATTACCACCTCGAAACCTCGTGGTGTGGGCATTTCCTCAATAATTCATTAAATCGTTCACACACCTCATGAAATTGTCCTCCACTTTGTAAGGTGAATGTGGTAATGGCTCTTCTGAGGGCATTGGTTTTTCCTATGTGGAAAAACTTCTTCAAGAAGGCATGCCTTAGTTCCTCACAAGTGGAGATGAGTCTCCCTAAAGTTCAAAGCGAATGAGAAGCTTTGTCTTTTAGGGAGAATGGAAACATCTTCATTAAGAAAATATCAAGGTGGATGTTCCTAGGTTTCACAGTTTGGGTAATCCTGTCTAGATCCTCCACGTGCTGGAAAGGGTCCTCATTTGAGCTCCCATGAAAGTGGCTTTGGATCAAGCTAAGGACATTAGGTTTCGGCTCAAAATCATCTCCCCCTTTAGGGACCCTAAGATAAGGTTCGACAGGGATCGTAGAAGAATAGTAAAAATCATGAAGTGGCCTTGGTTGGTTCTCAAGGGGTCTTTGTGGGTTTGGTGGGGGTGGAGGGCATTGCCCTTGAAGGTTTTGCAATTGGTGTATGGCCTGCGGGATGGTTTGGATCTGTTGTTGTTGGAGTTGGTGGTTAGCAATAATCAGAGCCTGGATAATGGCCATAGCCTTAGGTTGAGGTTGGTCCCCCACATCCTCAATTCTCGGGTCAGCCATTTCCTCAACCCTAGCCCTAGAGTAGCTTAGTCTCCTTCTTGGGTTTCTCTCTAATGCAACCAAATCGAGATGAAGTGAACGTCTTCCATGCATACACTAGAGAAGAACAGGGAGGGATGAGAAGGAGGCTGAAGAGAACATTGTGTGTGCACAACCAAGCAAACAGATTAAGCACTACAGTGTAGACTTAGGTGACCTAGAAGCATTGGAGAGAATGATCAAATATGCAAGTGCTTAAACCTCCCTTCCCAAGGTTAATCCGATTAGGTTGATTACAAGGGGATTGAGGGGAAGGTTCTACCTTTGGCTCGTGCCTCCAGTTCCTTGATATCTCCCAACCGTGGTCGTTTGACACTATCCCGCAGCTTAGATACCAAATTTGATGATGGGAATTAGGGCCAAGTACTTAATAAACCCAATCACACTTCCAAGACTTGGATTAGTCCTACCTAAGGCGATCTACTCAGTTTTGATTTACAGCTAGGCTAGTGCATGTGCTCAAGGTATGTGATGAGGCATTGTTGGGGGTTTGTGCCTCTTTAATTAATCCGATTTGAATTGTGTGTGCCCTCAACAAAACATGGTTCTCAAGTAAGGTTTTTAAGATGTGGTGCCTTTTAATGATTCATCCTTGCTTAGTGGTTTTTAAGGTTAGAATTTCTAAATAAATTCAAGCAATGTTTGTAGTTAGCACACAATATTTTGCATACAATGGATGATAGTCAATTTTCTTTAGAGCAAATGTTGTGGCCCTAGAAATAAATAATCCTAATGTATTCAACCTTAGAGTTTGTGCAAGTATACTTGGTGAATTGCTTTTAATTTGAGTGATGCGACTCAATACAAGACACATTTGTCTTCGCAAACAACTCTCCAGGAAGAAAAGTAATTTGAAAAGAAAAATTTTTTTGTTTGTGTGGTGGGTTCAAGATATGGGTCAAGCAAGAATCAACCACCATTTTTTTTTGAGATTTTGAGATTTTTTGTTTTCAAGAAAGCAAACAATCTATCCTAAGGTTCATGCATGAGCCTAAATGTAATTTTTCTCTTTTTTTTGATAAAGGGATATGAAACTACGATAGATAGGGTGGTACTCACAAAAACTCTCTGTTGCAGTTTACTCCCAATCTACCATCTTGGGTTGTGCTCCTCCTATCACTAATATGTCAAATTCCTGCAACCAATAAATATAAAGACAGAAACGTGAGTCAGAAAATG
The DNA here is from genome assembly GCA_037157565.1 of Thalassia testudinum. Lineage (NCBI taxonomy): Eukaryota > Viridiplantae > Streptophyta > Magnoliopsida > Alismatales > Hydrocharitaceae > Thalassia > Thalassia testudinum. The sequence continues at coordinate 40,278,227 of JAZHRO010000015.1, read as the reverse complement.
TGAATGCCACCGATGCAAGTATGAAAACGACTAGAAGATCCATTGCCTTCTTGACAACGGTGTCAAAAGCTAACATCGAAAAATACGTTTGGTCAATTCGTTCATTGTAGCAAACATTTATGACAACAATTTTAAGAAGATTATAAGATGAGTATGAGTGTCGATCTTAGGGAGGCAAGAAATCAGATTTTAGAGTCGCTTATTTTATTGCCACATGATGGTTTTTCCTATTTGTGTGAAAGAGGGAAAAAGAGTAAAAGGGGGGGTTAGAGATTCGTGATAAAACAGAGTCGTTAACTATGCATGAAAACAAGATAAGATAATGTAGTAATAAGAATGTAGAATGGCATGGATAGAATTGAATAACAAGAGAATAATTATAATAATGAAAAGTGCTATATTGCAAAAGTGTCTTACAACTACAAGAAAATACACTAGAAGAATGCTTAAAGAAATGCAACACTAAGCTACAGAAAATTGGAAAATAAACATGACAAGTGGAGAGGCAAGGCAGCACGATGGTGGAGATGTTTCCGTCGATGGCTTGATGACTCTAGGAACCTTGCTTTGAGCTCTACGAGGTGGAGGATTACTTGTAGGTGCAGATGGTAGACAATGGGAGTCCATAGGGCTTTATATAGTGGTGCAAAGGGGCATTCTTGACCATGGGCATGCATAGTGCATTGAAATCACGCGCAAGGGACATAGGCCACTCTTCCTGTGCATGTACTGGCTATGAAGTGCATGGCAGCAGCTAGCACTTGCTGGATCATCCTCGGCTGTCAGATTTTTGATCAAGTGACTTGGAGAGGCACTCTGACCACGTGTGTGCTGGATGAATTGCACTTAAAATGCGATGGAATTGTGAGGATAGTGCGTGCACCATTGGATTGGCGTCAGATGCTTCAGATTGCACACCTCCACACTGTAAGATCATGCACCGGGATCGCTCCTATCCCACTCCTAGTTGACGTAGCTCGATCACGATCCAAGGGAACTGCTATAAGTGTGTGACTAGCTGGAGGTAGGAGAGAGAGGGAGGCACCCAAAGAGAAGTGATCGGCTAACTAAGAAGTGAGTCAGTCACTTATCGAGTCAGTCGGTTGCAGTGGAGAGACCTAACGGGCACGGGTGACTAGCTCACTTCTTAGTCAGTCGGTTCCCCGCATGCCCTAGCCTGTTGCACAGGGGGTCCGCTATCGTTGAGGAGAGGTGCACGTGTGTTGTTGATCATTAGATCAACAATCAAGGCTTCTCGAGCTTGTTGTGGGAGGTACGGAGGTTGAATTAGGTCAATTTTCACGTCGTTGGGTTGCGACCGTCAATTTGGATCCAACTGTATGGCTAGATTGCTCATCTGAGACCTATTTCAATATGTACTTGTACAAATTATCCATTAAACCTTAATTACAAGCAACCTTAATATAAAGATTACACTATATGCATGCATGCCCCCAGGACCATGGTGTTATCTTATTTATGCGCATGTGCCCTTGAAATTTACTCTAATTGATGTGATAATGCTATCATTTGTAGAGTCATCAGCAATCTCAATTCGAAAAGCCCACACCCCTTCCCATAAAAGCCTAACCAAATTGATGCACATCTTATCCTCTTCCTCCCTCCCACTTGCGACAACCCATCTCCCCTCCCCTCCAAAGGTTGACCACAATAGGACGACCACCATAGGCCTTCTCCTCGTAAGACCGTCTCCGATGGTCCCTCTCCAAGGGTGCTCCTCCTCCTCCATGGACAGCTAACGAGTTAAGCTCCTATCCAAGGGCTTCTCAAGGATGGTTAGGAAGAAGAAGGGCCCTCCACCCTCTCTTCCTTTCTATTGGGCATGTTCTCTCTTCCCCATACAGAGGATGCCCCCCTCTCTTTCTTCTTCCTCTTGGTCGGCCACAAGGTTCTCCATACCTTGCTTGGTTGTCCTCTCTAGTTGGTTGGCATGTAGATGGGCTCTTATGCCCATGGTCTAGCCACCACCATCACACACAAAGACAACGACCTTCATGGCATTCTGGCATGATGGCTCTTCTCCTTCTTATATCTTTTTGTTCTATGGAATTTTTTGATGTTGAATAATGTGCGTTTTGCTAGATGCAATAGTCTTATTTATTTTGATTTCATTATGAATTCATAGATTGAATTCTTATGTGAATATTTCATTGTTTAGCTTCATATTCCCATTATATATACACACCCCTTTCAACTCTAGTGATTAGGCCATCCCCATTAGGGTGTCTCGACACACACACCACACGACCACCATGGCCATGCACTAGTGCATGCCATTAGTTAAGTCTAGTTTAGGGTTTCGCTTCATTTAGTTATGTTCATATCCATTCTTGTTTTCAAAAAGGAAAAATGTAAAAAAATTGCAAAAGAAGAAAAGACCAAAAAGATTAGGTTAGGTTAGATCTAGGTTAAAAAATTAGATCCAAATCTAAACCCACATGCTTTTCAATATGCCTCCCAGAGATGAACAATCGGGACTCAAGTAAAAAAAATCAATCAATGCTAGTTTCATTAAAACAAATTTCTCTAATTTAGGATTTTTGCGCAACTACACTAAAAACAAAAGCAACGACATTATTTTTCAAAATCAAATCTTTCGTAAAATCATCCTATCAAATGGTGCCATTGCTAGGGAGGCACAGCGAGGATTTTTAGATTTAGGACTCTTTCTTTTGCTTAATGTTCTTGATTTTCTTAGTTGATTAGGTTAATAATGAGGATCCCCGCACACATCGATCTGTGGTCAAGACCATAGATAAGTTTTCTTGATCTTTTTCAATTTTTTTATTTCTTAGGTCTTGGATTTCAAAAAAAAATGTTTATTTTTAGGTTGGATAGGATCTTATTTAGGTTAGTTAGTTCATTTTCTTTTTGAAAAAAATAAAAAAATAAAAATTAAATTCAAATTTTCAAATTTGAATGTACAAAAAGTTTGAAAAAAAAATCTTTCTTTGGTGTGTGTTCTGACTTGGAAACTATTTAAAATACACCAAATGCAGATTTGGAAATTCGATCAACACTTATTTGTGATTTTGGAAAATTAATTGCCATCAAATCAAAGCTCCAAAAATCTTGGGATTCAGCTTGTAACTAGTTTTTGAAATTATCTTTCAAACTCCACCATTCATTAATTAACATTCATACTGTACGAATTTTCAAAATTCATACAATGGATAGGGGTCAGATTATATTTAATTATGATTTTATCTGACTTTGGAAATTGATTCTAACCTCTGTAGAACTTCAATTGATCTCAATTCAGTGGGGTTAGCAAGCCATTAAAACCTAGTTTTCTTAATGTTGTTTCAATATTTTTTGGACTATCTTAGTCACTGTTTCAATATGAAAGGTCCACAAGGGGTTTGTATGACCTGTTTGACCCCTTGAGACTTTAAAATCTGTATAAAATCATATGAAATAGTAAAAATTATAAAAAAAAATTATTCTCTAGAAAGATAATTGAAAATTTAAGTTTCTTGTAAAATTTCATACTATTTCGCATCCTATTATGATATGGAGAGTGAATTGAAGTCAGATTAGAGTTGCATTGAGTAGAAGCATAAACCCTAGGACTCAAAACTTTAGGGTTTTAATTTTGTTTTAGAGACCCAAACTAACTTTAATTGGACCTAATTAAACTTAGTTGCCTAGAAGGTGAGGTTGACCCCCTCACCTACCTTAATAAAAATCAATACACATTCAAAGTTAGGCAATTATTCAAGTCCAATTCATTTAGTGGTTAGGATTAATTTAAAAGAACAAATCTTAACCCGTGCCTGTTATTACACAATTGAGTGAACAATTTAAATTTCTCTTGTGAAACTTGGTGTTTAGACTACAAGGTAGTGCCAAACGGCTGTGTCTAAGGGGTACAAAGGAGTCTAGTACTAAGCTGGGTTGAACCTTCCCCTTAGTCCCTTCGTACTCAACCTGGTCATGTTAAACTTTAGTAAGGTGGATTTTCAATTGGTTTATTAACAAGAAAACTCCAAAAGAATTAACTAAATCAAAACTTGAAAATTTGGTCATCTTAAATTAAAAGGACCCCATCTTCTACAAGGCTTTGCCTTGTTGCTGTGTTTCATCAGCCCCTTGAAGCTAGTATAAGAGGTTGCCAAGACCTCTTTTGTGTCTTCCTTAGGAAGACCTTCTCTTATCTCTCTTCATTCTTTTCTCCTATCCTCTTCTCTCTCTAATGTCCATGAACCCATACCTACATTCTTCTTACCCTTAGGGTTCTCCCTCTCCCAACCTAGCCATTTTTCCAACTTCTCATGGTTGGGAGACTCATCCTCAGTAGATAGGACATGATTATTCTCATACTCCTTATCCCTCAATTTACTTATAACCTGAACCTCATAGATCAGACCCTTATCTGGATCAGAACCAATTGAATGCCTTAACTACTAAATTCCAGGAGTATAAAAGGAATGGGGATGATCAATGTGCCAAGCTCCTAGAGCAAATTGGACAATGCCAGGCACAATTACAATCATATCAACAAGATCACTCCCTCCACGTATAAGAGACTTGGAATAACCATCCTAGTGGATCTAGTGACCCATCTCTTGGACCCACTAGCTACTCTATAAACACTTGCTAGCCTGGGGAGGCAACCTGGACTCAACCTACCCAAAGGCACCATTGGACCATTTCCATGATTTTGGTAGATCATTTGGGGAATGCACCATCTCTGATACCCCTGTACTTGATGATATCTCACTTAAGAATTGGAATAATTGATCAAAATTATAGGACCACACATTGGATTCTCACTCGACTTCCTCTGTAGTCAGGAACACTTAAGGCAGTACACACTTTGATTTATATCTGGATTCGTACAACCCTGGGTGAAGAAACAATCCTGATCTTTCATGGCCTCCACAGAGACAGACTCAGACTGAAGATCAATCTAGGCCTGCCCAAACTTATACTCAATCCATCTTAGGGCAACCATCCAGTTCCACCCAACCCACAATTACATTGGAGACTATCATGAATCTTATGATGGATTGGGACAAGAAACATGAAGAAAAGCTAACTGAGTTAATAAAAGAAATCCAAACCCAACGGGAACAAATTAAGAGACTACAAGGATATCCTTATCCATTTCTGCAGACTCCTCACTCTTATTCTCCACCTATTCATTTGACCCCTCCTCCAATTTATCACATGTGCCACTATGCAGGTGTTAATTCCTTGGCCCCTAAAAGAAAGAGAAAAGCCAAAAACCCATCCAAACGACCTGATTTGGGCTCACCTAAAAATCCTAAGCTCAAACTCGCATCCAGCTCTAACTCAAACTCTAGGGATAAAAAGAAGAAAAAGTCTCCTAAATTTGATTTGACCTTTTTACCCTTTCCTGGGGCCTTAAAGAAAAGAAAAAGACTTGAACACCAAAAGAGATGGTTTTGTCTGTGCATATAAGAGCAATTATTTTGGGCACTTTTCCACCCAAAAAGCCATCTAATCTAATCGTTTCACCATATCAAAATTGATGTTTGAAATTAATATCAAATACGTACGAAGTCATTGAAGCGTGACGGCAAATAATACAAAATAAGAAATAAAAAGAGAGAACCACACATAATGGGGGGTATTTATCAAATCCACAGAGAAGCTAAAAAAATGCACATCAAGATCTCATTTATTTTGCAATCAACAACTATTAAAAGGAAACAATGTTCACATCAACATGTTCCCAACAATCAAACACCACAATCAATCAAAGGAAACTAAGTTGCATGGGATGCAAGAACTCCCCTTACACATGGGGAGCACAGGTGATGGCGAAACACGGTGGTGAAGAGTAGGAGTACGTGGTGAAGGTAGAGCAGTGGGTATGAAACTCCACAGATGGAGGTGCGGTCTATCACCCTGCATGCCCGAGGTAAATGAGTTCTCACCGCGGTAGCTTGCAGGATCTACGGTGAATGCTTGAACTATGTAGGTGGAGGATCGAAGATCGAAGGTGGAACCACCAACCAAACAACCCTCATGTTGTCACCACGAGGGGGTCTGTTGAGGTGGTGCCAGAGAAGTACGGTCGTGGTCACAGTGACGGATGCTTCGTTGACGAGAAGATGAGTGCGATGACTCGAGTTCCGCTAAGCAATGAAACCTAGGTAGCCATGTGCTAACAACCAGCACAACTCACCCACAAGATCACAGTCACCCAACACATAATCATACAATATAAACATAGCTAATAAACAATTCATATTGCATAAATTAAATTAACATAAATTGAATACTAACTAGTAGATTTACTGTAGAACATAAGTATATAAGCCCAAGGATTGTATAACAGAAATCACCTTGCGAAATGCCAAGTATACCTAAGTATGGAACCCCTAAACATGTCAATAAAAACTGAGTAGAGTAGAAATAATAACAACAAAGTGCAACAATAATCGAGAACAATAGAAAATGGGTACTAAAGCTTTAATTAATCCAATTATTAGACATCTCGTTATCCGGTTCCTTTTCGTATATTGGAAGCCCAGATTCTTATAGTCCATAATCTATCAATCGACGTCTGATTGCACGTGTTTCCCGTGTTTGAAATCGGGGTTACAAGTAACCCATCATCGTAGTTGCAAAACTCATGATCAGATAAAATTTATACTGAAACTCCAAGGGAATCCCGAGTCTAACACAGGGAGGCGACATTTACTTTAATTGAAAATCGCTCTTCGTTTTGTTTCTTTTTGCTGTTTTAGGATTTTGTTATTTTTTTGTATTTTTGAAAAGAAGACAAGCAGAATGAATCACAAGATAGAGATGGAACAAATATGATATATATATCACTCCAATGTCGATTACAATAAACTATGAAAGCATAAAAAGAAAGGGGGTGAGAAGAAATCTCCCGAATCGACTGTTCGGCGAGATGACGGTGCTTGGCGGAAGCTCGGATGAAAAAGGTGAGGAGCGGGACGACAGAGGTGAGATGCAGGAGGACGTCGAGTAGAGGAAAGCTTTTGCATGGCTCCGGCATGGAGGTGAGAAGGCAGTGATGATCTGCTACCGGAATGGAGGTAGGAGGATGGCTCCAAGGCAACTTATGAATGGGGATGGGAAGATGGATGAATATTTAGTGAGGCAGAGGTTTGCCACACTAATAAGAGCCTTGGGAGCTTAAGAGCAAGCTCTAACAGAGCATTGGTAGGCTTTCTAGAGCTTGGGAGTAGGTAGGAGTAGAGTAGGTAGAGATGGCTTGGAAGGGAGGGGGTGTAGGTCTTTTTATAGTGGAGGGGAAGAGGCAAAAATAGGTATGGGACCATTAGTGACCTCCAGGCCATCGCTGGAAGTGTCGCTACAGGTAGCTCATGCCCGCTCACGCCTACAGTTGGCTTTGTTGGCGCGCGAAGAATTAGCGACGGTTGTAAGTGTCGCTATAGGTCCAATTCATGCGTCGCTGTAGGCTAGCGCCAACCGAGCACGTGCCCACGTTGCCGCTGGGCTAGTGCGGGCTTCACACGCCGTGTCGCATGTGCGCACACTCACGCACTGGTGCTGCGCTGTGCGCATGCATGCCTCCGCATGCACGTGCGCACCCACGCTGTTATGCGCGTGCGGTGGCGAGTGCGTGCGCATGGGCAACCTGGGTTGTGCCACGTGGCGCAATCTGGGCCGTCCATCTTCTTTTCATTGTAGGGGCTGATATAGAGGTAGGATTGAGTCGATTTTCACGTTGTTAGACTGCAATCGTCGATCCAAATCCATCCGAGCGATCTGATTTGTCATTTGAAGCTACAAATTATGTCACCTAGTCCCTTGGCTATTGATCTTCCTCGAACTACATATGGTGCTACGGGACTCTAATCGAGGAGATTTTGGATGCTTTGGACTTTGATCATCATCTTGATCAGATCCGTTTGGTCGGGTCGTCAATCCGAGGCTTGGAAATAAATATCCTTGTCTCCTAACCAATAAAAGGATGCAATTAACCTAAATTATATACAACTACTCTAAATGCAGAATGATGTATGCTATGCAATATTTATAACAGGAAATGCAAATCTAAGCCTAGGAACATGCATGAATAGGCATTTTACCCTCAATAAGTGTGTTTACATCATACCCCCATGCCTATCTTTTGCTAGTCCCTAGCAAAATTAAACTATATGATATGTATAAAAGCATAATTAGGATTATATCACTTAGGCCTAAGTCATTTATTAACAATAGAAAATTTCAACTAAGGTCCTAAACTACAAAGACTCAACAGTACCCGGGTGTCTACCAGAATGCAAACCGCCCAAGTCCTTGCCTTATTTAAAAAGGGAAGATACATTATTTTTATTTTTCTTCTTTTCTAATTTTTTTGTACTTTTGGAGTTTTAGAGTTCCGAGATAACTTTTTACTGCTACCCGACCCGCCTAAGACTCGAAAAGGACTCTAAGTGCTAAGCATCTTGTGAAAATAGTGAAAGACTCACTAGGCGGCCATTGAAATGGACTTTGGGTTTCTACGACCCTAGGTGACCTTGCCTAAAGGTTTATCTTTTCGATTGGTAGCTTTCTCCCTACTTCTTTTATTTATGGGGTCAACATAAGGGTGATCCCAGTGTATATCTCCCCGGTTTATTTTACTTCCCCACTTCTTCTCTAAGTATTTTTGGAATTATTATTCATTTTTTTGTGAGCTGGGTTCTGGACAACCTGCCAATGGGTTGTTACCCATGGCAACTTGCCAGCCATACTTGTGTGGTGAAGTGTGGTTTTATTTTTTTTTATTTTTTTCTCCTTTTTCTATATATATTTTTTTTCTTTTTCTTTTTTTATTTTTATAAGTAGGTGGCTTCCCTAATCTAAGATTTACCTAGAGGCAGTACAACGAAAATGGTCTTGTGACTGGGTTCTGGACAACCTGCCAATGAGCTGTTACCACCGACAACTTACCAGCCATACCACCCTAGATAATTCATTAGCTACCCAATTTCTGAAGAAACTGCCGAAAACTAAGTCAGTGCAAAAAAAAAGTGTGTAGATGCTTCCCCAAATCAGAGGGCGGGTTGATAAGTTGCATACTTATCATCCCAATTTATTTACCAACTTAAAATGAATTCTAACTAGTGAGAACTCGAGACTAAGTCCACATTCGAGTGGACACCCGGACTAATTAAGCCCAAAGACCTAAAGAGTCTAAGTGTTTAGGTCCTCTCGTATCATTTCCTAAAGTTAATAACTTTCAAATGCCTAAGTTCTCTTTTCCTAATTTCTTTCTTCTTTTATCTTTCTCAAAATTTCAAAAATTTTTTATTTTATAAGAAACTAAAAGAAATTCTACGAAGTTAACAAAATGATTTCAGGAATTGATTAGCCACCCTCCATTCCTAAATGATGCAATGTCCTTATTTTAAAAACAAAGACTTGAAAAGGGCAGAGTAAACAGAATATCACTTGAACATCGTGAGGAATCCGGTCAACTCTGCAGAGAACGTGAAATATAAACACGTGCTAAATTTAATGCCTTCAGCTAGGCTTAAAATACATACAAGGAAGAAACTGAGAATTCACAAGTGCAGGTCAGAATCACAATAAAAATATTGATTCTCAGAACCACCAACAGAAGATGTCCACAGACGTGTACCAGATTATGATGTAGACCCATGCCCCAAGGTCGAGTGGTTCTTAGGTTCTGGATGAAAATCACCCAAAATCGAAGGTTGTTGTGTTTGCAGGGTTGGGCTTGCGGTTTAGTGGTGTGTAACCCAAGACCAAAGTGTCGGACAATGGATAAAGATGGTTCAATAGATGCGATTGTCCACTTAACATCTAGCTCAGAAAAGTAATCAGTTATTACGAGCTTGGGCTGCACGTGAAAGATATCGTAAGGGTCCTGGTAGAAAGTAGGTGGTTTTAGGTCAATAAGAACCCTTAGATCCAAAATCAAAGTTCCCTCAGAATTAGCCTCCTAAATTTTTATTCAACAATTCTATCTTCCAACATCAAGGGCTCAGGCTCTGGGACCTCTAGCATATCATTCACCCCATATGACTCTCCCAAGTCCAGAAATCATGGCTGAATCAAGATTGACTTGGGCAAAATGATCTCAAAAGTCAGCTCTTCAAGGTGTAGATGAGGAATGGGGTCACTAATTGAATCATCAAGTAAATGAGGATTTGAATCCTCCTCGTTAGCCCCAACCAAATCAAAATCTTCAGTGATTGGGCTATCAAATGGTTCGTCATGCTCCTCGAGCCCATTTGCCTCACTAAAATCATCTTCCTTAAGCTCAAGTGAGACTTCACTAAGAGATTCCTCACCCTCAGAATCAAAGAATCCATGATCCTCATTTATATATGTCTCAAAATCATATGTCATTTCATGGTCTGTGGAGACATATTTTTCGTCATTCCCTGGCTCTAGGATCTCGGGTGAGAAACTCGATTCATCCTCAAAGGGTTGCTCTAGCCCAACCTAGTCATCTCCAATCTCAGAATATGTATCCCCCCCGACAGGTGCCTGAGCGGGTTCAGACATTGGCTCTCTTGAAGGGGGTTCATCTTGAGAATTGTTGACAGGACAAAATCGTGGTTTTAAAAGATGTTAAGTTGTAGTATAGATGAAATCACCTCGAAAACAAATAAGAATTTATTACTCGAAAACCTAAGTATCCGAGGTCGAACATAAGGAGCAAATGGAATTTATTCACTAATCTAAATTAATGTAATTGAACACTTAGAGTTACTCAAAACCTAATTCAGAGTATAAATGCAAGAGTTTAGGAGTTAAAGTTGTAGCAAAAATAGTAGAATTGGACGTCTAATTCTATAATCAAACATCTTAAAAGATATGCTTCTCTCTCTTCTTTGTCTCTCTTTCTGCCTTCTCCTTTCTGCTTTTCTTATTTTCCTCTATCTTCTACCTTTCTTCTTTCTTCTTTCTTTCTCTTTAGTTCTGCACTTTCTTCCCTCTCTGACTTAGCTTTCTCAGCCCTTGATTTCTTTCTTCCTTCCTTCTTCTTTGGATCTTCTGCCTTTGCCTTTCTTCCTTCTCTTTCTTCTCTTGCACAGTGCCTTTCAAATTCTTCTTCCTTTGTGATCTTCTTCTTTCTTCTTCTACTCTCTTTGATTTCTTTCTTTCTTCTTTCTTTTTCAGTCGCACCTCTACTACAGTGCTTCTCCTTCCCTTGGCTTCTGCCTTTCTTCTTCTTCCTTTTCCTTCCTTGCTGTAGTGAAGTCCTTCCTTAGCTCCTCTTTCTTCCTCCTTCTTCTTTCCTACACACAACGAAGCAAAACCTACCCATACCCTCCCCCACGTTCCTCTCTCTCTATTTCACTCTTAGGTATGCTCTCCCAGAGTTGGGTAATCCGGTCGGGTCTCGCGTGCCCGGGTCTAGGCACACTGGCATGGGTGTGATGCACGAGGAGTGTGAGGGGTAATCGGGTCAGTCACGCCAGATCCGCGAGATAAAGGTCACGGACGAGGCGTGTGCATGTGAGGGCGAGGGACCTCACCCCGTGTACTGGAGGTGAAGAGCTTAAAGCACAAATTCAATAAATACTACACACCTGTGCTAAAGACTCCGAGGTGGGACTAAAGTGTCCCACCCGCTTTGCTTGCGTGCCCGCAAGATGTCGCCTTCAATTGCCGCATCTTCAGTCGCTTGCTAAGCCAATTGCCTAGCTGCGTACATGCGCAAGACCAACCCGCTTCACCTGGGACTCGTATGCCTGGAGTACGTGACCTGGAGCGAAGCTTGCAAGCAAGCTTGCTTCAGCGTCAATGACGGAAGGGGCTCAGATTTGAAATACACTTAACACAACTTTGCGGCCTCATTAGAGCACATGAGAAGCTTTGTCGTATCAACGCGAAGGTGAGACGGTGGTTGGCTGGCCGCGGGGCGGCCTAGGCATGCATGCTGAGGTCGCACTGTGGCCATGCTTATGGGTTAGGTTGGGGGGCATTTAGGGGGGTGATGGCGGTCAGTGGATGATCGGATGACAATCAATGGGTGATGGTAGAGGTGTTGCGGTATTTGGCAAGGCGTGTGGAGATGCGGAGCGGTGGAAGAGCCTCGCTGGTGGGGGCCGGAGATGGAGAAGATGGAGGTGGTCTACGGCGTCGAGGGGTCGAAAGTGGAAATAGGAAGAGGGGAAATGAGGAGGGGAGAGAGGGGAGTAGTTCTGACCTAGCTACGTGGACGAAGGGGTTGAGGAGGCGGCTAGCCATTCCTGTCGCCGCTGGAGAAGAAGACGTCCAGTGGAGAAAGAGCGGCGATGACGAAGGGGCTAGAGGCACGTGCACTAGTGTTGTACGACATAGAGGAAGGTGGTGAAGGCGGCTCTGCCACTAGTATTGTGGCAGAGCGACGAGAAAGAGGAGGAAGGCTCGCCGGAGCTCACTGAACCCCTGACCGAAGGAGAAGAAGATGAAATTGGGGTGATTCTCCAGCCAAGTCGAGATGAAGGGATGCGACCAGAGGTGGTTGTGCTTTTATAGTCGTTGGCGGGGACTCTTGTGCTTGGAAGACAAGCTTCCAAGCGCACGAGTCCTTGCCGAAGATAAAATGTGGAAGATACCCACATCTCTCGTGCATTCGCACGAGAGATTGGATGCAAATCAGACCTTGTAATCATGCTTAGATGGAAGGGAATTCCTTAGAGAATCTCCCTTCTAAATCTGGGAGGATATCTCTGAGGAATCAGGGAGCAATCCCCCTCCATTCCTTGCCGAAGTAGGATTCCTTCGCTTTAATGGTGGAGGAAGTTACGGGGGTTTGTGTAATGATTTTCAAAAGATATGGACCAGAATGTAATTAGGTAGACTATTTTGCAAAGTAGGTCAAGATAACCTCCCCTTATGTCCAAATTTTGGTACAAACCTAATTTCGATATAAGGAATCCAATGGTAAAGTTGTATTTTAGGTTTGACCACATTTGACTAGACATTTTACACAGAAACCCAAATTAAGTCAAATAATGAGTTAGGACCCAATCTAGGTTAAAATAGGTTCCAAAGGCCAAATTGAAGGTTCTAAACCCTAGGGGATATTTTTCCATGAATTTTAGAGGGCTTAGTTGATTTTTATCCCGATCAGAACCTTGTTAAATTAAGCAGATTTGTTTTAAGGTTACAGAATGTCATTTAATTGTTGGATTGCACAATAACCCATTTCTGACTGAACCAACCCACTTTTTATCTTATTTAGATCATTGGACCGATGTTTTGTCTCTGAGAAAACCCATTTATGCACTGTAATGGTAAAATTACAGTATTAACCTTTATTTCATGTTTTCTTCTCAGAACATTAATTCCTTGAATTAGGTCCTTCTCCAGGTTATGTAGGAGCTCTTATTCTCTTTCTTAGGTCAAAATGAGCTAGTTAGGACTCATGATGAGGCTCTCATTATACCCCCATGCCTAGCTTTTGCTAGCCTCTTAGCAAAATTTCAAGGTTTTAACTTTTGTTCTTGACCCTGAGTTTCTGTCACCAGTTATGATAAGTGCTTTTCTTTTCCTTTTGATTAGATCAAAATGCCGATAATAGGCCTAGAGGTACTCAAATACCAACCAAAATTCAGACCTGACCAGCTTTTGCCTCTGTCCTTCGCGAAGGTTTTTAAGGCCTGCAGAAACTATCTTAGCGTTTATTGGACTCCGCGGTTAAAGCACCCATGCTTGAGACATTTTTAGTCTAGGTTCAATTTGTAGTACGTTTTTGTAGGAGAGAGAGATAGAAGATTTATTTGTTTGGAGAGTTTTCTCTCTCTTTTCTTTTTATTTCTAGCTTTGGATTGGCTTCTCAACACTGTCTGTATCGAATTCCTCGTCCCCATCATCATTCCTCAAAGGTCCCTGGCAATCGATATTTCGTGATAGCATCGCCCATGGCAACCCCCAGAACCCTGACTTTCGAGATTTCGAGATAATCCCGCCCATGGCGTTCCGTGGCCGAATCCAGACCCTGGCAATCGACATTTCATGATAATGCCGCCCATGGTATCTGAACCAGCAGAGTGCTTACATGCCCCTGGTAGGATATTTAAATATCCTAAAAGACAAGCATCAAGGAGATGATATATTGTTACGCCTATTTGAGGGGAATTTCCCGCCTCTCCGCACTGGGAACTCGTCCAAATCAACTTGTGTTGATCGGCTGCTCCTAATCTAGGCAACTTTTTCAGAGCATAAAAACGCTTTTGCATGATTTTGATAGTTATGCGCACTGAACCAGACTATGTGTGGATTGGGGTGCTTAGGTTACCGAGTCCCGCAAACCAAAGGTCAGTTAACGAGGTCGAATACTCCCTAAGCCTTAGACCTAATACTTAAGCTTTGCATTTTCCCTAACCTCTTGAGGAATATCCAGATCTTAGCGGATACTTGAATTTTTAAGCCTGAGTCTAGCCTAAAAGGCCTAAGATCCGTGTTCCTACTAATCTCTTTTTGTGTCTCCTTAGCACTTTTCTCTCATTTTTTTCTTTTTTTTCTTAATAACGTCTAGAACTTCGGTTAATTCCTTAATCTCTTACTAATGAATATCTCTTTTTCTTTTTCATTTTGTGCTCCTTTTTGTCTTTTTGCTCTTTTTTTCCTCCTCATGATTATGTGGCTCACAAAATTTCCTCCCTCCATTTTTTTCTTTTTCATAATTTTTCAATTTTTTTGTGAGAATCCTTCTGACTTTTTCTTGGTTTTGTATGTATTCACTTTACCACCCCTCCATGCCTAAGTTTTGCAATGTCCTCATTGTAAATGGAGGGTGTGAAATAGTGTTGAGGTCAGGGACTTAAAACAGGATACATCGGGTCGGTGAATGGGTCAGGAAGTGACTGATGCGGACAATTTCAAGCTCTAGTATGTGTACCAAAGGTGGGATCGACTGTTTAAGGCTGAACTCAAGGTGCAATAGATGTGGAGTACAGACAGATAATCAGACAGGTCTATTTTTTGGAATGATGGGTTGCCTCCCGTTAAGCGCTAAATTCAACGCCTTCAGCCGAGCAGAACATGGGATGGAGAGGGAGTGGTTAAATCAGCAGAATTTTGTAAAACAAGCACCTTGATTAAGAGATTGGTTGGTCCAACCAGGTGCTTGTTAAGATCAACAGGCTGATGATGCAGCCCAAACCCAATCAGTCTGGTGGGTTGATAGATGTAGATCAACAGATGCGGAACCCACCATATGCAATAAAGCTCTGATGGATGTGGAAATGAAAACTTGGGTTTTGGCTGAGTCGAATCAGCCTGGTCAGAGTAGGGCTCTGAAAAATGATCAATGAATAAGGCGGGAACCCTACGGGGGTGATCAGAGAATGATGGATCATGATTTTCAGTCTGATCGATGTCCGATGCCTGATATAGATGTGGAGTTGAATCATCTACAAACAGCTTAGTGAGAGGTGAATCAGAATAGAAATTGAGTCCAGTTGCAGTCGGGGTTGGAAATGAGTTTGATCAGTTCTGTATATGTGGAAGAGGTGGCTTCAATGAGAATTGTGCATGAGGGCTCTTCTAGAAAGAAGTGACAGGCGGTATCATGTAGAGAGTCCTTATTTTCTCCGATATCATGGTCAGATTCAAAGTTGTCGGAGATATTGCAAAAATCACATTCTGAATGAGATTCAAGATCATGAGTCCCACCATAGAATAAATCATATGATGTGGATTCAGCAACCTAACTTGGGTCTAGCCTATATGTAAATTCTGGGCTCAAAAAGGTATTCTTATTTGTTCTAGGCTCAAGTTCTAAGCTGGTAGGCAAGACCCAATTGAAACCCCACTCGTCCAATTCCTCGATTTCTATATCGTAAATTGGCATGACTTTCGAAACATTGATTTCTCTCTCTGAGGATGTTGGCAAGGGATATTCATCAAACAGAGGCCCAAAATCATATTCTTCATTGAAAATTTGATTTTCTTCATATGGGGCCTCGTAATCTTTCCAATAGGTTTCAGATTCAGATTCTAGGTTGAGGATGTAGGTTGAATCACTAGAATATAAGTTCGAATATCCTCCGAGGGTCACCTTATCAGAATAAGGGACGGAATTTACACCCTCGAGAGGTTCAGTTCTACTCTCATCATTGCAGGAGTATTAGAATTCTATGCTTGGTGATCTAGGGTCTAGGGTTGGCTCAACATTGTGTTCTCCTACATTTTCCCAACCTAAATCAATATTAGGCATGTTGTATTCTATCTAGGTTGGGCATTCACAACCTCTTTGAGCCTCAAGCCCGAGATCTGGGAAATCAGATTGATCCTCGATATTGTTCCAAGAAGGTTCATCCTCTAGTTATGGTATGCACAAGTATTGTTGATCAATAATTTATTTCAATAATCTCATCATTTCTTCCCATTTTTCAAGATCATCTTGGTGTTGTTCCAAAAGTACAGGATTTGTTATGCATTGAAGGTATTCAAGATTGTGCAATTTTTCTATCTCAATGTATCCTGTGATGAGCATGTCTCAGGTTGACCCTTTTGTGGCTTCTACCAATAGCACTTGGGTATAGGTTATGATGAAGGTTGTGGTTGTTGGGACATCAACCTAAATGTTTTCTACTGGTGTTGAGGTTTTGTCTTCTTTTTCATAGAATTTCAGGGCATCCTCAATCATCCTTTCTCTCATGGATCTCCAGGATTCAGGTTTCTTGAATGGTAGTCCTAAGTGGTTTGGCTGCATATTTGGATGAGGTGGTGGAATCAAGATGTAGAATCAAGTTGTGAAGTGATTAAATCTGAATAAGGAGTCCCACTGAAAATTTTATGTGTGTGCTCTAAAGAAAGGAGATGAGGGATTAGAGATGTTTTTGACCCAATAAAGGCACCCAAAGATGTTGGATGACTATGGAGGTTCGGGGCAGATGATACCCCTGGATTAGAAGGTCATCCACCTGAGAATTACCTGGGCAACCAAAGAGGGAGAGTCCTGCAATGACCCCTACATGGTAGAGCATCCCCATGGGTTACAGGGTTTCCCTCACCTGACCTCTCTTGTCACTGAGATTCCAGGTAGACCAGAATGGGGACCTTGACCTCTTAAGTCTACCACTTTTAAGGTCAAAGGTGCTTTTTAGGGTTTTCACTTGAACTTTAGATGTTTTGGTTTTGTGACCTAATTTGGAGGTTGGTTGACCCAAAGGGTCAACTTCACCTGACCTATCCTAAAGATGGTAAAATGATTCTAGGTCAAGACCTAGAAATCACCCTGATTTGACTTCCAGGTTATTAGGTCAAAGATTTTAAGATTCAAGTGATTTTAGAGCTCAATTTTTAGGATTTGTCTTTTTTAGATCTCTTCAATCAAGGGCTTGGGTAGCACACTGATGCGGGAGGGTTTATTTCCTTTTAAACAAGCATGTGTGACTAGCACTCCAAAAACCCTATTGTAGAAATCCTAATTTGGTTATATTTCCAATCCTCTTTTCTTTTCACAACAAAGTTCTCTTTGGACTCAGAAATAAGAAGTGTGTTGTCTGCAGAGATTAAGCGTGATTTCTATTAGGCACAGGAATTTTGTGGGATAGGATCTCTAAAAAATTGCTTCTACTTCAATAAGTTTTGAAAAATTTTCGCAAAGTCAGGAAACCTTTGCCTTAAATATACAAAGAAGGCAATTGATTCCTAAGTTGGTTTCTTCCTTTTGTCTTTCAAGGATTAGGAGATGGATTTTATGGAAGAAGAGAGGTTACCTGCCCTGGAGAGGTTGACTTGCACGGGAGATTTATTCTCTTGAATCACCTGCAATATCACAACAAAATAAATAGGGAAAGTTAGTGTTCAATACAGTCAAAAAGAATGTAGAGACTAGTGATAAATTGCGTGTTACTCCCCGGCAACGGCGCCAAAATGTTGATGGGGTGAAATCGTGGTTTTAAAAGATGTTACATTGTAGTATAGATGAAATCGCCTCGAAAAAAAAAAAGAATTTATTACTTGAAAACCTAAATATCCAAGGTCGAACACAGGGAGCAAATGGAATTTATTCACTAATCTCAATCAATGTAATTGAACACTTAGAGTTACTCAAAACCTAATTCAGAGTATAAATAAAAGAGTTTAGAAGTTAAAATTGTAGCAAAAATAACAGAATTGGACATCTGATTCTATAATCAGACGTCTTAAAAGATATGCTTCTCTCTCTTCTTTGGCTCTCTTTCTGCCTTCTCCATTCGACTTTTCTTATTTTCCTCTATCTTCTACCTTTCTTCTTTCTTCTTTCTTTCTCTTTAGTTCTACTCTTTCTTCCCTCTCTAACTTAGCTTTCTTGGCCCTTGATTTCTTTCTTCCTTCCTTCTTCTTTGGATCTTCTGCCTTTGCCTTTCTTCCTTCTCTTTCTTCTCTTACACAGTGCCTTTCTCCTTCTTCTTCCTCTGCGGTCTTCTTCTTTCTTCTTTCTTTTTCAGCCGCACCTCTGCTATAGTGCTTCTCCTTCCCTTGGCTTCTGCCTTTCTTCTTCCTTTTCCTTCCTTGATGCAGTGAAGTCCTTCCTTAGCTCCTCTTTCTTCCTCCTTCTTCTTTCCTACACACAACGGAGCAAAACCTACCCTTACCCTCCCCCGCGTCCCTCTCTCTCTATTTCACTCTTAGGTACGCTCTCCCAGAGTGGGGTAATCGGGTCGGGTCTCACACGCCCGGGTCCAGGCGCACCAGCGTGGGTGTGATGCACGAGGAGTGTGAGGGGTAATCGAGTCGGTCACGCCAGATCCATGGGACAAAGGTCTCAAACAAGGCGTGTGCATGTGAGGGCGAGGGACCTCACCCCATGTACTGGAGGTGAAGAGCTTAAAACACAAATTCAATAAATACTACACACCTACGCTAAAGACTTCCGAGGTGGGACTAAAGTGTCCCACCTGCTTCGCTTGCGTGCCCGCAGGATGTTGCCTTCAATTGTTGCATATTCAGTCGTTTGCTAAGCCAATTGCCTAGCTGCGTACATGAGCAAGACCAACCCGCTTCTCCTGGGACTCGTATGCCTGGAGCACGCAACCTAGAGCGAAGCTTGCAAGCAAGCTTGCTTCAGCGTCAATGGCGGAAGGGGATCAGATCTGAAATACACTTAACACGGCCTTGCGGCCTCATTAGAGCACATGAGAAGCTTCGCCGTATCAAGGCGAAGGTGAGATGGTGGTTGGCTGGCCACAGGGCGACCTAGGCGTGTGTGCCGAGGTCGCTCTGTGGCCGTGCTTATCGGTTAGGTTGGGGGGCATTTAGGGGGGTGATGGTGGCTAGTGGATGATCGGATGATGATCAGTGGGTGATCGCAAAGGTGGTGAGGTATCTGGCAAGGCGTGTGGAGGTGCGGAGCGGTGGAAGAGCCTCGCCAATGGGCGGCTGGAGATGGAGAAGATGGAGGTGGTCTGCAACATCGAGGGGTCGAAAGTGGAAATAGGAAGAGGGGAGAGAGGGGAGTAGCTCTAACCTAGCTACATGGACGAAGGGGTTGAGGAGACAGCTGGCCATTCCTACCACCGTCGGAGAAGAAGATGTCCAGTGTAGGAAGGGCGGCGACGATGAAGGGGCTAAAGGCACGTACACTGGTGTTTCACAATGCGGAGGAAGGTGGTGAAGGCAGCTCTGCCACTAGTATTGTGGTAGAGTGACAAGAAAGAGGAGGGCTCATCGGATCTCACTAGACCCCTAACCAGAGAAGAGGAAGATGAAATTAGGGTGATTCTCCGGCCAAGTCGAGCTGAAGGGATGCAGCCGGAGGTGGTTGTGCTTTTATAGTCGCTGGAAAGGACTCTTGTGCTTGGAAGACAAGCTTCCAAGCGCACAAGTCCTCGCCGGAGATGGAATGTGGAAGATACCCACATCTCTCATGCATTCACACGAGAGATTGGGAGCAAATCAGACCTTGCAATCATGCTCAGATGGAAGGGAATTCCTCAGAGAATCTCCCTTCCAAATCTAGGAGGAGATCTCTAAGGAATCAGGGAGTAATCCCCCTCCATTCCTCGCCAAAGTAGGATTCCTCCGCTTTAATGGTGGAGGGACCTGATTGTAAGAGTGGCAAGGAAGTTAGGGGGGTCTGTGCAATGATTTTCAAAAGATATGGACCAGAATGTAATTAGGTGGACTATTTTGCAAAGTTGGTCAAGATGGCCTCCCCTTAGGTCCAAATTTTGGTAGAAACCTAATTTGAACCTAAGGAATCCAATGGTGAAGTTATATTTTAGGTTTGACCATGTTTGACTAGACATTTTACACAAAAACCCAAATTAGGTCAAATAATGAGCTAGGACCCTAATCTAGGTCAAAATAGGTTCCAAAGGCCAAATTGAAGGTTCTAAACCCTAGGGGATATTTTTCCATGAATTTGAGAGGATTTAGTTGATTTTTATCTTGACCAGAACCTTGTTGAATTAGGCAGTTCTATTTTAGGGTTACAGAATGTCATTTAATTCTTAGATTGCACAATAACCCATTTCTGACTGAACTAACCCACTTTTTATCTTATTCAGATCATTTGACCTATGTTTTGTCTCTGAGAAATATTGTTTATGCACTGCAATGGTAAAATTGCAGTTTTAACCTTTGTTTCATGTTTTCTTCTCAGAACTTTAATTCCTTGAATTAGGTCCTTCTCCAGGCTATGTAGGAGCTTTTATTCTCTTTCTTAGGTCAAAATGAGCTAGTTAGGGCTAATGATGAGGCTCTCATCAAGAATCATCCTAATATTTAACTAGGGCAACCACAAATTTCATTCTCAACCTCGACAATTGCCCAAGAAGAAACTCACCCAGGTCCTTATCCCTAACACTTTGAAGCAAATCCAATAAAGAACTATTAAGTTCATCAATCATTTTGATCATAGGCTCCAGTGCTTCAGTGCATGGTGTTGGCTGAGCTTCTAAAGATTGTATAGTGTTCCTCAAATTAGCCAACACCCTATCCTGGATCTGGTTCACCTGAACCTACTAGTTCGATTTGGGTTTGGGTGGGTTTGGGTTAAATCTAAGGGAGTCAAGATGTCGAGTTTCTCAGGTCACTCCCTGAAAATATGTCAATCTAGGTTGTTCAAAGGATGGTGGCAACCAATATTCAGTGGAATACTGGGGAGGGTAGGTGTTATAATCATTATATCCTTCCTGATTATAGATCGGATTGGTTTGGTCATTAAAAAATGGAGATCCATAATCATTATAGGTTTGGGAAGGATAGCAATCATAGTCTTATTGTCCATGGTTAGGCCCTAGACATTGACGTCTGGATTCCTATCCCCAATCAAAGTTATCCCAGCTAGTGGATGGGTAATTACAAGTCAAGTTGGGATAGTAATCATCTTAGGGATAAGTGGTGGTAGGAGGATAGGATGGGAAATGCATGTAAGAAGTGGAAGGATACATGGTAGAATAGGAGGGAAAACAGAAGAGAGAAAGGTGCCCTGCAATACAATTAACCAAACCTGACCTTATGTGGGTAGCCTAAAGACCTACAGACTCCCAAGACCCGTCTTGAGATTATAAACGATTCAGTCTACTTTTATCCTGTCAATCCAACCAATTAGAAGGAGGGGATGGGGAGAAGGTTCTTCCTTTGGCTTATGCCTCTAGTTCCTAGTGTACCCCCTAGCCACGATCGTTTGACGCTACTCCCCTAGCTAGACATCAGATGGACTAGCAAAAGCAGATTAATCGAAAAAAATCTCAGTCTGAGCCCCGAAGAGCAAATCAATTCTTAAGGCCAACGTCTACTCAGTTTTAGTTAGGCTTGGGATGATTGTGCTCTTGGAATGTGATGGGCTCTTAAGATGGGTTGTGCCCTTAATGATCAATTGAGATGTGTGTGCATGCACAACCAGGGTTTGCAAACAAGGTTATTTGATGATGTGTCTTTTAGGGTTTAACCTTGTTTAGCAGCATTTAGGGTTTAATTCTTAGGTTGGTTCAATCAAGGTTTAGTAGAGCACTCCAAGTTTTGAAAACACGGGTGATGATATGTTCCTTTAAAAATCAAAAATAATGTGGAGTGCCTGGTTTTGCCCTAAGAATTAACCCTAAGTGGCAAGCTACTGATGGATCGCTTTTAATTTGAGTGGTGCAGCAAAAACAAATCAATCAATTGGCTTATTCACACCATAGATTAAGGCACACAATGTCTTATCCTAATCAGATTTCTACTCGTGTTTTGAGTTGATGTGTACCGAGTCCACAGGTTAAATCCCTATTACGTGGTAGAATCAAAGTGGAGTGGTGCGCCTTAAGTCGAGAGTTGTGGGTGTTAAGGTGTGTCTCTTTTAGAAAATCCCACAATCAGATAACACTTTTTTATTTTTTTATTTTATTTATGTGGATGGCGAGGTGAGTGGAGGTGACATACAAACAACCAAATCTATCCTAGGGTTTATAAAAAGCACCTAAGTTGGTTTGGTTTAAGTTATTAGGTTATGGAATGAAAACTAAGGTGGGGGTGGTGTGGGGGACAATTACAAAACACTCTACCCGCACTTTACTCCGGTCTACTGCACTTGGATCTCCATGCTAGGGTACCTGCAAGACAATAGATTAGAGATAAGCGGGTTAGTCTTTTGTAAGTGCAAAGAAGCGTAGAAAATAATAAAGTAAATTCCGTTGCCTCCCAAGCAACGGCGCCAAAATAATCGCACGTGTTTCATGTGTTTGAAATCAAGGTTGCAAGTAACCCATCATCGTAGTTGCAAAACTCGTGATCAGATAAAATTTATACCGAAACTCCAAGGGAGTCCCGGGTCGAACATAGGGAGGCGATGTTTACTTTAATTGAAAATCGTGCTTCGTTTTGTTTCTTTTTGGTATTTTAGGGTTTTGCTATTTTTTTTTGTATTTTTGAAAAGAAGACAAGCAAAATGAATCAAAAGATAGAGATGGAACAAATATGATATATATATATCACTCCAATGTCGATTACAATAAACTATGAAAGCATAAAAAGAGAGGGGGGTGAGAAAAAATCTCCCGAATCGGCTGTTCGGCGAGACGACGGCGCCTGGCAGAAGCTCGAACGAAAAAGGTGACGAGCGGGACGATGGAGGTGAGATGCAGTAGGACGTCAGGTAGAGGAAAGCTTCAGCATGGCTCCAGAATGGAGGTGAGAAGGTGGAGATGATCTGCTACCGGAATGGAGGTAGGAGGACGGCTCCAAGGCAACCTATGAATGGAGATGGGAAGATGGATGAATATTTAGTGAGGCAGAGGTTTGCTACACTAATAGGAGCCTTGGGAGCTTGAGAGCAAGCTCTAACAGAGTGTTGGTAGGCTTACTAGAGCTTGGTAGTAGGTGGGAGTAGAGTATGTAGAGATGGCTTGGAAGGGAGGGGGTGTAGGTCCTTTTATAGTGGAGGGGAAGAGGCAAAAATAAGTATGGGACCATTAGTGACCTCTAAGCCATCTCTGGAAGTGTCGCTGTAGGCAGCTCATGCTTGCTCACGCCCACAGTTGGCTTCACTGACGCGCGAAGAATTAGCGACGGTTGTAAGCGACGCTGTAGGTCCATCTCGTGCATCGCTGTAGGCTGGCACCAATTGAGCACTCGCCCACGCTGTCGCTGCACTAGCGCATGCTCCCCGCACCATGTCGCATGTGGGCACGCTGACGCACTGGCGCTGCACTGTGCGCATGCGTGCCTCCACGCATGCGCGTGCGCGTGCACCCATGCTGTTGTGCACGTGCAGTGGCACATGCAAGCGCATGGGTGACCTGGGCTGTGCCACATGGCGCAATCTGGGCTGTCCATCTTCTTTTCATTGTAAGGGCTACTACAGAGGTCGAATTAAGTCGATTTTTGCACCGTTAGGCTGAGATCATCGACCCGAATCCATCCGTGTTGTCGGATTTGTCATTTGAAGCTCCGAATTATGTCACCTAGTCCCTTGGCTGTTGATCTTCCTCGGACTGCATATGATGCTACGGGACTCCGGTCGAGGTGATTTCAGAGGCTTTGGACTCCGATCGTCATCTTGATCAGATCCGTATGGTCAGATCGTCAATCCGATGCTCCAAAATAAATATCCTTCTCTCCTAACCATAAAATGGACGTAATTAACCTAAGTTATGTACAACTACTCTAAATGCAGAATGATGCATGCTATGCAATATTTATAACATGAAATGCAAATCTAAGCCTAGGAACATGCATGAATAGGCAATAGGCATTTTACCCTCAATAAATGCGTTTACATCGTCTCAGGGCACGAGCTCAAATTATTATAGTCCATAATTTTTCAATCGATGTCTCAGAGAAGAAGATGATTTTGTGTAACTTCCTGCGATGCAATATCGATATATGCCACCCTCCTGGCCTAAAAGATGGCTTATGCCCATCAAATCACCACTCTCTATTACCCTCGGGTAATTGCGGAAAGGGGTGATGGCTACGTCATGTAACGTGAACACATACAAGCGCTACATACGTTGAACCATAGACAACCAATGACCCACCCTCCGGTGGAGAATGACCAAACCTCGAGCCCTGCATCCCGCTATCCCAGTTGGTCTCTAAGCCTAACAAAAAAGTCGTAGGGAGGCTAACAACTCCTTAAAGTAGCCCCTGAAATCGATCTGAAAGACAAAAGCTACAGCCAAAATCAGGCGAGTAGTGGGGCCAAAACCAATTATCCGATCCTTTTAATTCCCGATAAATTCATCATATCAAATTATTTCCAAATAACAGTATCTTTTATCCATGTTAAATCCAGTCTTATTTAACCATTCCATATCCTTAGGCCCAGGATGAATAGGTATTTATATCACCTTTAATATGACCAATTTACAGAAGATTTCCACATTATGATAGTGATTTCATACTATTTACCAATTACAATTACGAGAGAACTGGTTTCACATAAATCCGAGTCCTTTTCATGCATGCAACTACAGAGGTACATGTAATCGTTAATTCTTAATTCTTTTCACATAATCTAGTTATTTCTTATTACAGTGCCCATAAATCAGGGAAAACACCAGAGGGTTCCAAACTCAACAAGAGGGATAACCATACACCAACCAAGGCGGTATACACGAGAATTACACATGACAGGTCCGAAAACCAGCTGGAAATAAGGGAGGGGTAGACTACTCTACCTAATGTCACTGGGGGGTCACGGTGTCTCCAAACCATGTGCACAGGACCTGGGGGCAGTCTCCACACCCTCCTCAAGATCTGCACACATTCCAGGGGTAAGACCTTATTTGTCGAAATTCAAGGTCAGGAAAGCTTCGAACCAAATGAAAAGTGTGAGGGGTCCCTGAACCAACCTGGACTAGTCAATTTGATCACACTGTAGCCCGCTCGCCTCGAACCGCACATGTGTTGCTCTATGATTGGACCTCATGAGCACGCCCGGATCACTCTTGCATCACTGCTTCCCGCCAGATTCATGACACGTCATAATCGCTCGCTCCATGCCCTCCCGCTTCGAGTGCAGGTGCACAAAATGCTCGCCATGCATCACCTTCACATGAGCCACCGTCGCCACGGGTCATGTGCCTGTTGTGTGCCACCACCGCCACCGCGACAATTGCAATGGGAGGCTCAAGTTTTGCATATTCGTACCTAAGTCCCTAGAAAAAATTTTTTGCTTTTAAAAGGAAAATCATTAAGCTTTTCCTTCCCTCTTCCTCTTTTAATTTGAGAGGCTTAAAGATTAATGATGACCCAAGGATCCAAGGGGGTCCTTTTATAAGCCCAAGGTTGACTCGAAATACACATTTTTGGTAATTTAAGGTGTTGACACTGGCACTGAACCACAACTAGATTTTTGGATTCGAATTGGCCCAGACCATCCCAAAATGACTTGAAATTTGGATTTGGGACATTACAATGAGCATGGTCGATGATGGTAGTGGTACGGTAGTGAAGGAGGCGAGGAAGATGAGAGGAGTGGAGCCACTAGGGCCTCCCTCACTAGGTCGCAAGCAGTGGGATCTGGGAATGGGATTGGTGAGGGTCGTAAGACCCTTAGGGCCTACGTGAGTGTGCTAAGGTCGGGGCTGGGGAGTGAGGAGGGTCTACTTGCTTTGCATGGGCGGGTCATTCATCATGAGGCATGAGAGTGAGAGGGTCCACAAGTTGAGAAGGAAGGGGCTGTACTGTGTAGTCGGGTGCGTGAGTGGTGTTGGGTGTGTGTGTGTGCATTGAGTGAATAAGAGAGAAATGAGAGTGCGTGTGTTGCTGTGCGTGCGTGAGTGAGGGGGAGGTGTGCATGGGCTGTACGTAATGTGAAGTGGGTTGCATATGATGTGGGCTATGCATGGGAATTAGTTTAAAGGATATATTGTATATGGGCAATTTAGTGGATGGAGTTGGGGATTCGTTGGGTATGGAATCAAAAGGAGGGATGTTGGGGGAATTAATGAAATTAGTAAGAAACAGTAAAAATAATGGTCCCCCAAATGATTTACCAATAAACCCAAGGTCACTAGAATTAAAATTATAATGTCTAGATGACTAAGGTGGGGTTTTATTTTAGATGTGAAATAATTTCTTGGCCACACCTAAGTTCCTGCAAATCAAGCAGGAGCACATAATTATTGATAAGTATAACAAATTATGAGATGCATGAAAATAATGTAAATATAAGTATTAATCCATGCAATTATTTTGTGACCCAAATATGAATAGTAAACACCTAAAATGTAGGAACAAGCTAACTTAGGCTTATAAATAGTCCACTGAAGTGAACCCATCAATCAACCCTAGAAAACCTCTCATATCTTGTGCCATTAAGGGATTCACCTTCAACAGATCCCTTGTGATCTAAGGTCTTCCATCAGCTTGATTCCTACCACCATTTTTGACCGCACTAGACTTGGAGATATGCACCACGCACCTGTCACCATTAAAATACAGATGGCTCCATCATCATACCTTGGTGGGTAGTTTATGATGCGATCATCAAAGTGCAAGGTCTTAGCTTTCCGATTGATTTTATTGTTTTGGACATGGATATACTAAAGAAGCTTAGTGATTCACCCATCATTTTGGGTCGCCCTTTCTTGGCCATGGTGAATGCACGGATTGATTGCTACTTAGGATGTATGGAAATGAGTAGTGGCAATGAGAAGAATTACATTAATATTTATGCAATCGCTAAGAAAACAAAGTAAGGGTATTTTTCGAATGATACAGAAAGTGATTCTGAGGATAATTCAAAAGAAACAATGGTGATTGATACATGGGTAGGACCACATGACTATTCACCTCAAAACTTATCTAAGCCAACTCCATTCCTTTGGAATCCCAGTTCCACACAAGCCTGTAGATGTCATGAATCTTCTAGATCACAAAAGTCACCCTCCATACATGATCAAATCTTTAACAGCATGGTTGACTATCTTAACTGACCTAGCCCAATTCAAACCCCTGCCCCTTGTAATGAATCCCAGATTACTCAATTGATCAAAATGATTCAAGAAATGAAAGAAGCTAATGCTAGAGAATATGATGATATAAGAAAAGAGCTTCATAGAATCTGGGATGAGCAACAAAAATTAGAAATGTTTGAATTTAGTTCAGGTGTGCCACAACAATTTTTTGATTCTGAGGTTATCATTGAAAATTTCGTGGATCAGCCACCCAAGGTGGTTGATATTGATGTCTCGAAGGCTGATGTTGAGTTTAAAGATAACTCTAGGGAAGAGACATCTTATGGGGTCATGGAAACTAATTGTGACACATTTATAATTGAATCAATTGAAAACCCCATTGTGAAAAATGACAAAGAAAGAGTTGAAATACCATTTATTCATGGAATTAAATTCACATTGTTAGATCTTATTGAAGTTGAGGAAGAAATTTTACTTGAGTAACATGATCTTAATTTCGGCCCTGGGTATTAATCATTTTATTTTGAGAAACCAATCATTAATGGGTTTGAATATGATTTTTTGTATTTGAGGATACCCATGTAGACATAGATGACTTGATTCAGATGATCACATACACTGAACAACAAAATCAAAAAGACCTTGGAAACTCTACAATCAATGATTCAACCAACCTACTCATACGAAGGGACTTACTTCTGAATTTGAGACCCAATCCCATTTAACTGAGCAAGAGGAAATATCTCCTTATGAAAAAGATATTCAAGAGATAGAAATTAGGGATTACATTGTTGCTGCAAGGGCACCACGATTGTTTATTTTGATTATAACAAAACACTTGTCATTTAACATTTGCTTTTGAGTCCAAAATTTCAGGTTAATTGCAAATGGATACAAGTGTGAAGGAGCTTCAACTCGCATCCATGGTGGATTGGAGGAGCTCGCTGGAGGAGAAGCTTTGCTCAGAGCGAGATCTTGAAGAAAGGAGATGAAGAATAGGATAGAAGATTATTCTATTCATGTAATTTGTTTTTGTTATTCTTTATCTTTCATTTTCTTAGATGCATGTTAAAGAGCCTCAAAGTTACCTAACAATAGTCCTAGGAACACTTGCACATCTCTAGGATACTTAGATTTCTCGTAGAGGACTTAGAAAACCTAAATAGGTTTCAGACAGCCTATTCAGACGTCTAATACTAAAATTAGATGTCTGATAGTGAACTTTAAGGCATCTAAATGTTGAATCAAACGTCCAAAACACTTAGGCTAGACTTAGTACCTACTATCTGCCTGATTTAGACAACTAACCTTTTGTCCAGATGTCTTAGAAGACGTCTGATGACATTGCCAGACGTCCAATTAGTGGAACGTTGGCTTAAGACTATGATCGTTGAGAAATGACCCTTGATCTTCCATCTGACGAACTTAGAGGACCTTAGAATTCTGATAAGTGAACGTTAGCCCTCGATTAACCCAAAATATCTTCTCTTAAGGGATTTATCCGTTTGTGCCTTGGGAAATCCATTCCCGTAGTAAATTAGGTTTCCCGACATCCAGACCTAGTGTCAGACGTCCAACCTATCCTCTGATCAACTAACACTAGAACCCTGTTTAGGTCTGACTCAAGTCAGTGAGGAAACCTATCTAAGATCAAACATCTAATTTAGTTTCCAGATGTCTTAAGAGTGACTTCCAGACGTCTGATACTTTTCTCAGACATCTGAAGACCTTGTCACAATCATTAATCATTCTGATTGAGACTTGATTTGCCTTGGGATAATCCCTAACAGCTACCTAAGGCTTCCAAAGCCTTCCTAAAGCCTTCCTAGGCCCTCCATAAATAGAGGAGTACCCTTGCCTTGCAAAAACACACCAAGTAATACTATTTCTACATACATTGTGTCCTAGAGAAGAATAAGATCATCTAGAAGTGTTGTTGCTCTCCAAGATCATCTCACACACTTTGAGAGCACCACATTCGCTGTGCACGCACTCTCTCACCATCCATTTCGAGAGCATCATCGTGCTGCTGCATGGTTCATGCACCCACGTCATTTGTCGACGCACTTCCGCCAAAGGGAAGTTTCCTAACTCCTATAACAGCTAGGTTTCAATCTTTGTGTCTCTATAGGATTGTTGTTATTTTATTGTCTTTGGTTGGGAATTCGCCTTGCGAATTCCCATCTCTTTTGCGAGACTAAATACTCCTCGTGAAAAGGAGGGGTTTGAGGTACACTACCCTCGTATAAAGTAGTGTGGTTGTAAGAGGTTGAACTACCCTCATTTAAGTAGTTCGAATAGTGGATTTGATCCACTAGGTCGATCGAGAAATCCTAAGTTGAGAGGCTTAGGTCGTGGTTTTTACCCTGGTTTGGATTTCCACCTAAAAATTTCTTATGCATTTGTGTGATTGCCTTTTATGTGAGATTGATATTTTATTTCCGCATTTCATATTATATCTCGCATATCTCACCCCCTCTCATAGGAATCTACATACATATGATGAGTTATCTGAGGAAGTGATGAGGTATGACTCATCATAGCTAAAATGCCCAAGTTAAGCTAGAAACTAGATTAAACAATATATAATTAGCACAAAAAAGGGTTAAGTGTGAGAATTAATAAAAAATGACCTAAAATAGCAAATATGTGTTAAAAACACATAATTAGGTCACAAAATGTGATATTATATTCATAGATACAAAATAATGGTCAAATTGCAAATTGAACATATATTTGGGTTCGAAGGATCAAATTGAAAGTAAAATCATATTCTTAAATGTTCAATTGAGCTTCAATAAAAACATAGTTGCATTTGGACATCATTAGGGCCCTGCATCATTGACATTACATATAGGTCCTTTACTCTTTACATTTTATGCATATAAAACTTTCCAGGGACCTTTCTGTAAGCCATCGGGGACCTATCTGCACAACCTAAGGACCACACTGCCATTCTTCTTTGCCACTTATGGGCCTGAGTGCAAATGTTCTACCAGTTCATCCTTCATGGGCTTCCTTGCAAAAGCACCTTTAGACCTGCTACATACAAGCATTGTTCACCCGTTGAACTCGTGTCATCGTGGTTGTTGTTCCTTTGAGTCCTTTGATCAACGATCAATCCCACTCCAATCTTTGTGCGCACTTGCGTGTGACGTCACCATGTATCCCAGATCCCATCCAATGGTTGGATTTCATCCTAGTCTTTCCCGCCCTCCCCAAAATTAATCACCATCGTTTGCCCTAACTCTAGCAAATCTCAACTCACGATGATGTGATACAGCTCGCGCACCTACTTAAACACCACTTGAGCTCCTCGCGCAGGCATCGACTCCCTCCCACATTCTTGAGTCAAGCACAATCGTCCTCTCCAACTCCCTCTCCTCATACACCCATGTTTCACTGCCCTAGAGGTGGATCACTATAATGACCCGTTACTTTTTAGTCTTTTAAGACGTCTGGAGTTTCAGTCAGACATCTATCCAGACGTCTGGACCCATTCCTAGACATCTAAAAGTAAATTTTTTATACTGCACTTTGCGCTCTGCATGTGGGTGGTGCATAGAAGCCACTTCCCCTCTCTCTCCCTCACCCCCAAACCCTAACCCTCACTTATATAAACCCCCTCCCTTCTCCTCTCCTCTCCTCCTCACACCACTCAACCACCGCCACCTCCACCTTCTCTTGCCAGCCAAGTTCCTCTCCACCTCTGCTGTAGCCACAGCAAGGAAGGAGATCCACCGACGAGGGGAGAGCGGGGAGGAGAGAGAGTGAGAGAATAGGAGGGAGTGAGAGCAGGGGAGGAGGAAGGCGACCTCGGGAGCTCATGGAGCTCAAGGACAAGCTTGTAGGAGAGGAGAGGACGTCGGCGAGGAGCTAACCAAGCTCCTGCAGCAGCCGAAGCTGCCGCTGCGAGCGAAGGTGGGAGCGGAGCAAGCTGCAAGGAGTATCTGATACTGGAAGTTTTCCAATATCAGACGTCTAGAGTGAAGAGTAGATGTCTGGCAAGGCACCTGGATGTTCGGAGCTAAGGCTGGATGTCTGAGAGAACGTATCACGTGAGGTACATATGTTCTTACGCTGATTTCTCCCATGCAGAAGATCTTAATGCAGGAGTCATTGTCGGTTGACTGCGCCTGCATTTGCGTATACAGGTGTAGCTTTAGGAATGCATGCGAAACACTTTCCCACGCACTTTTGGACATCTAATCACATCACCAAATGTCCAGAGGTGCTTCCAGACAACCGGAGACCTTGTCTGACGTCTAGAACTATCCTCAGATGGTCGCAGAGGAGGTATGGACATCTGATAGGCTGCAGGAGACACAAGGTGAGTTTTGACATCTTTTAAGACATCTGGATTAGTCCCAGACGTCTGATTTTGATAAGAAACCGTGTTTTTTGCCTGTTTAAGGCACAAACAAAATCGGATTCCCTCAAATGAAGTACCGTTGTTTTCTACTCGAGTTCCTCTATGTATTCTTGTTGAGTACCTATTGTTTTGAGCTTGTCTAATGTACATTGGCCGCTGGTACAGGTTACCAGCCGATGGCATGTTCAGGGCCTGCGAAGACAAAGAGATCTGTGGCACAGGCCCCCATTCCTCCCGTGATACCAGGTAGAGTAGTTTAATTTAGTTATTAATATTTAAATAAGAATGTGCTTGGTTGAAATAGCCGAATGTTACTCTAGGATATGGAATGAACCCTAAGGTAGAAAATGGATAAGCCTATTTGAGATGTACTGTTTACTTGAATGCATGGCTAAGATAAATTGCTAGCAAATGTCTATATTATAATTACGAGTTGCATGTTAGAATATTAGCTACCTATATTCAATTGAGAAATTACCTATGAAACCACTAGTTGCATGTTATTGAGAATTGAACTATGAAAACACAAGCTGCTTGTATATGGATGAGGAATGAATTATGAAACATGAGATCTGGATAAATGAGGTGAACATGAGCATGAACCCTACGGGAATTAGGAGTAGAACTCCTGTGGAAAAATGGAATCTGGAATGTAGACGGGAAGTATGCTGGCCCTTGAGTATATGGTACCAAGGAGAGCAACTGTCCCCTTTTAGTGTAGAGCGGAGCTAGCCTCCCTTGGGTTGAGACCCGAGGTTAGGATTGGCCAGTCTACATCGACTCCTGTTGGCCCTCGCATACGTGGTACCGAGGTGAGCTACTAGTGTAGGGAGGGTGCTAGCCACCCTACACCGACTTTGTTAGGCCCTCTGGGCAAACCGGGGTAGTCAGACGAGGGTGCGCGAACTGTGAAGGGGCGAGACCCCTGTTTGGTTCTGAGGGGCGAGACCCATGTTCTGAGAGGGCAAGGCCCTATAATGTTTCGTGCTGTACTTTGGGCATACCCGCTAGCAGAAACGATTGACCGCGTGTCAGTGTGGGGTAGCTACCCGTGCGCTTATCACGCGTACCGTAGTCACCACTACATCTTGATAGTGACCTCGGGGTGGTTGACTGGGTGTAGGACTACCACGGGGGACTCTCCCGACCGGAGAGCACCACGTGTACCTTCTACTCTATGGAAAAGACTACAATCAAGGTTGTTCCCACGAGGAACATGCAAGATCAAGAAATATCTGGATACCTTGAGAAATGGATGAAATAGAAACATATAAATGAGATAAATAGAACTGAGAATTAAATCCATTATTTTTACTATTCTTGTACTTAAATAATATAAACACCACTCTACTCAACATTCGCTGACTCTGTCTTTTCATAACATTGTTCAGGACCAGGAGTTGCACAGCTCGAGTTTCCGACTGCAGAGGGTGCTGAGCCCAGTCGAGCCCAGCCGTAGTCGTTCTTTCAGCACTTTCTTTTTCTCTACTGTTGTAGTAAGTAATGGATACCTAGTTTACTGTTTCTGCTTTTCCTGTTTCCTTTCCGCTTTCAGTTGTTGTTATTGTTGTGGCATGTACTGAAACAAGTGTTCTACTTTCTTTACTGCTTTGTGCTTTTCTCCTACTTAGTTATATTGCATGTGTGAATGTGGTTTATTTTTCCTACTTTTAGTTATTTCTTGTTGGACGACTAGGTCTTGGGATTAGCTGAGGCGAGCC
Source organism: Thalassia testudinum (assembly GCA_037157565.1). NCBI lineage: Eukaryota > Viridiplantae > Streptophyta > Magnoliopsida > Alismatales > Hydrocharitaceae > Thalassia > Thalassia testudinum. The sequence goes on along the minus strand of JAZHRO010000015.1, from coordinate 40,244,850 downwards.
GATCTCGGGTTCTGTAGGGATCTGGGAACCGGGTCGTAACAAGCACCATCTTCCTTCGACTTCTCCTCACCGCTAAGGACTCAGTAGCACCTAAGGGTGATCCAAAACTCCACTAGTGAGTTTTCACTCCACTGGAAAACCTCCCTCCATTTCTTCCTCTCCATCCGCCGGGTGGAGATCCACAGGTTTCATTCGTCCGCTTATATTAGATTTTAAATGCTTTCTTGAGTAGTTTTAGTGGTAATTAGAGTACTGCAGATCAGTAGATATAGTTTAGATGTAAAAATTTGATGATGGATTAGTCTAGATTAGAATAGAGTAATTTAGGAACGATTTCTCCCTCTCTGATCAATTCAGATCAAAGAGGTGTTTTCACGCCCTCGCATTGACTCATATATCTCCCTAATCATCTCACAATCATTTTTCTTTGATTTCATCTCATTTTATTCATTGTTCACCCCTCCATTAAGGTCAAATTCAGATCTAAAGTCTTGTCTTCTAGATCTAAATTTGCACCCAAAAAATCCACTAGTGGGGTCTCCCATTCATTCCAGAAATTCACAAAGACCCCCTTATCTGGTTTAGATTGCCTTGAATTGCTCAATTTCTTTCAGATTTGTTTCTCATGCCTGATCTTACGATTTGAAGTTCATTTGTTTTTAATCGGATTCAATCAAGCTATTCGAGTTTTTAATTGCCTAATTGGGTGTATTGCGATGAATCTTATGTGTTTTAATTTAGATTTGAATTGTAGATGTGCTTATACCCAATTTGAGCTTTGTTTTGGATAGTCTGACCAAGGAGAAGTAGTGATACTAATTTGAGGTCAAACGAGGACCCAAATGATTCTGAGTTAGTCAATAGATCATGTTGAACACCGATCAATAGTGTTTAAGCAGATTAGATGACTTATCCAAAAAGCAAATCAAAATGAAAAGGCCAAATCAAGGCAACATGGGTTTTAAATCTAAATAATAGTTAATCTAAAAAATGATGTTCATAAGAGGTTTTAGGTGATTTGAATGAAGATTCTGAAATGATCCTTCCTTCTTCACTGTCTATAGTGATGTAGGAAGGATTAATTAGGATCTTTACATATGTTTTGAGCCTCAATCTGAATTTAAATGGTTTTTAAATAGTTTCATAATGTGTACAGTGGCTAAGATGGAATTTCCAGAGATTTGGTTGTTGTCCAACTGATATTGATTTAAATGAAGAATTTAAATGAGATTGTGAATGACTTTGTAGTGGATTTAACCTCATATTTTTATGGGATTCATAAGTCAATTGGTATGGGTAGTAAATGGGTCCTTAGATTTGAATTTTCATATCTATGGAAATTTTTTGAGAATTAGGTAATCAGGCTTTGATGGCTGGTTCAGTTGTTAGACTTCCATTGTGATGGCAGCAGCAGTAGTTATATCACTACTTTAAGATGTCTAATCCAGCAGCTAGGACAGCATCTGCAGCAGCTACTAGTTGCTGAATCTGAGCAACAACAGTAGCAGCTGGGTTGGTCTAAATCAGAGGAATTGACTTGGGATTTGATGTTTAATGGATAGCTGACTTGTATATAATGTTAGGAATGTATAACTTAGTGAACAAGCATTCATGTATTTGAAATTATTGAAATTTAATTTGAATTTCTTAGAAGAATCTTTTAAAATCCACTGTCATCCATTTGTTTTAGGTCCTAACTATCCAAATTTGGAAATTGAATGAAATAGGGCTAAAAATCATGTTTAAATGCTTGCATGCCTCTTATGTAATGTGTTGGATACTTCTGAACTGATAAACCTCAATTCCAACCATTAGAATAGAATTTAAGGCCTTAGGTTCCTAGTGAAACACCCTTGTAGGCCTCAAAATGTGTTAATTTATAATATAAATAAAATCATGAAAAAAATCACAAAAAATAAAATAAACCTATCTTGAGTAAGATCAGATATTTCTCTAGATGTGTGCCAAGTTTTAAGGTATTCTGAACCTCCAACTTAGTAGAACATGCCAACCGATGGTTCAATATACCTTGGAATTTAATAAAAGACCTAAGATCAAAAACACCAAAAGGAATTTCTTCTTTCTCATCTCAACCTTTCTCTCATCCCCTATCTCTGTTATACATATAAAAACTAGAAAAATCAGAAAATACCTAAAAATACCTAAGAATACCCAAACATACCTTATATACTATGCATATACTTGTAAATATCAACAAGACCTAAGCTATATGTATATAGTGTAAAATAGGAAAATAATGTCTATAATTAACTTATATATATATTCTATATATTAAATTAAATATTTAGAATGAGTTATTATATATATAACTTTAGTGTATTATTATATCTAAATTATATTAACTTAAATGTATATTATTCTGAGTAATTATACAAACCTATATATATGTATATAATTATATCTAATATTGTACATACATACTTAACTATGTATTATATACTATATAGTACCTGTAATCCAATTTAATTATGTACTTATAGTAAGTAAAGAAGTTATTAAGTTAATTAAGTAATTTATTAACTTAAAATAAAATAAATTAGTAATTTAAATTTAAACTGAAATAATTTATTATGTAGACTTGTATGGAAGTATGTTAAGTATTTTCAACCTATTTATACTGTATTTATAGTTATTATAGTATTTATAAATTATATGTGTAAAACTAAATTAAACGAGTATTTAAATGTAAATAAATTGAAATAAAGTCTCAAAAATAAAATAAAAATGTATAATAACTAATTTATTATATAAGTCAACTCTGTATAAAGTCAATTGTGTAATTAAGTTACTAATCTATACCAAAATTAAGAAATTAACTCTTAATTTAATGTGTATACACAACCAACTTTAACCAATTTTATTATATATTTAAATAACTTATTTTTGTAAATAAATTGTACAATTAGGTAGCACTATATAATGGCTTTGTAACCATATAATTTAATTTTAATTTAGATTAAATTATGTCCCTCATATCGAGGGCCAAATCTATGAAATTTACACGTATATAGATGCACTGCAGCACCAATTGGGCACCATGAATGGTACCACATCATGGAATGAAGAGTAGGCGCTTTGGTATAAAAGAGATTTGTGATGTCGGCTATTCGGTCGTCAGGTGTTGGGTACCACATAATCCCTTCCCCATCCCCTCTTATGAGAATGTATTGTCCTCAGTCTGCGTGAGCCTGCAGGTGTGCGTGGGAGTATGGATGCGCACATATGGCGCGTATGTGGTCTTACTGGGCCTATTATTGGGCCTAAATTGAAAAAAATACATCTAAATTGAACTAGGGCTAGCCCACTAGTAGAGGTTTGGTCCCACCTTTCGAGGTGCTGTGTATCCCTCGAAAATGGGCCAGTCCGCCCACTCAAAACCAAATTTTTGGTATGTTGAATAGTGTTTGTGAGAGAGAGTGCTTCCTAAATGACTAAGTGTATGATAAAGAAAGGAAGAAGAGTGAAGCGAGGAGAAGAAGAGCAGAGGGTGAGTTGAAAATATGCTAAGTGCTAGATACTATTGTGAGTGTGTGCTGCGTGTGTCTATATATATATAAGTATACTTATATGTATAAATGTATAGTGTAATATATATACATGTTTATAAGTATATATAAACAACGTATGCATAGGTAGTATAAATAGTAGATATGTAAAGAAAAACTGTTTGAGCCTCTTTTGTATATAAATAACCTTAGCCTTTAGTGGCAGTTATAACCGTCACTGTACATATGTATATATGTTAGTGTAAGTATTTCTTTTTACCTTAGGTTATGTATATATGTTACTAAGGCTATAGCAACGAATGATAAGTTACTATAGATAGAATATATGTTACTAAAGAAATTAGTATGTTAATGTAACTTAGTATAGTATATACTAATAGCTATTTTTGTATTTATACTTAGGTATTACTTATAATAGTCGTATATAATTAACATAGTGTAATATTAGCTATTTTTTAATGCATGTTAATTGTACATTTGTTTAAGGCATTGTAGGTAGAAATAATTGATTCTTTTTTATATAATTAACCAATTCTTTTATTAATTGATTCATTTATTGATTTTGTAAATAAAGTTAACATGTTTAGAATAAAAGAACATTTTTGGACTTAGAGAGTGATGTATATCAATAACTGCCTCCCATTGAATGACTTCGAAACTAACCAGTAAAAATTTTAATTAAATAAAATGGCACAATATCTATTTACATTTGTGATAAATGTACTACAACAATGACACTTAAAATATTATTTTTTTTGCAACTAGGTGGTCGTCGATCAAGAATCTAAATTTTTTTCTCAATCATGTGAATTCAAGGACAATTGGGAATTGAAATTGAAGGATTTCAAAGAGGAAAAGGAAAAGAATGATACCCAGTAAGAAATATCTTTGGGAGAGACTGGGATATATCATTGGACCTTGATTTCCACATCTGACTAGAGCACTTGGGTCCCACTAGTTATTCTCTATCATTTTCAGGACCCATACGATTTTTCCCCCACTCTTTACTCCGCTCACGCCCCAACAACCCATATTCTTCATCATTTCTTGGGGATGCCTTCATCTTCCTTTCTTCCAGGCACCCACATTTACCTTTCTTTTGTAGCACCTGGCTGTTGATTATCCCAAGCCCCATTTTAGTATTTTTCTGACTCTTTGGGCTTGACTTCATGGATAGTTGGTCTGCATTTGTGGCCCGTTGCTAGCAATTGAAATAAACTTCTTATCATTTTACTCATCATTCTCAATATTGTGTTGACAAATCCTTTTCAAGTTTACACTCAGCTAGAGGCATTAAACTCAGCACTTATACATAACATATTTTATTTAGCATATTTTCCTACATATTTCCTTTATTTCATAGGTGTTGGAATATGCCGATTGCCTAAAATACGTATGTGATTCCAGGTGATTTCTATCCTTTATTATGCTTTTCAGAGATTTTTATTCTGATTCTTTCTATGTTTATTTTCATGGATGAGGACATGCAAGAATTTAGGCATGGGGGGTAGTACACATTTGCTAAATATTTTCGGCCAACACTTAGGACTTTTAGCATGATCTTTAGGATTGTATTATATGATTTTAACATTCGCATCCATGTTTGAATAAGTTTTCTGATATGTTTTTCGAATAAAGGTCTTTAAAAAGAAATCTTTTATGTTACAAATAAAAGTATAAAAAAAAGAAAAAATTTTAAAAAAGTGTTTTGATAGTGTTTCTAGAATTTAAGCAAGGAAGAGTCAAGAATTTTTTATTTTGAGGATTTACCAACTTTAGGAAATGCGGGACAAAGTCTTTCTGCCTAGACTCTTCAAGTCTTAATATACTAATTTCTCGTGTATTGACCTAAATTTGGATTTTTTTCCTGAATCTTTGAAGGGAACCAAAAAAGCTAAAATTATTAAGTTAAAAAGGGTGATAAGTGAATAGTCTTTTAAGTCTTCCTACCCTTTGATTTGAATAGTCTTTTAAGTCTATGTATCTTCAATTACACTATGCATTGACTTGTCTCTTGAATGACTTTATTGAGTCCTTAGCAGTCAATAAAATTTAGTCTTAAGGCAAAAGATCCAAAGGACTTTTGCCATGTTTTTAGTTCTTAGGACTCTTCTTGTTTGTAGGGGATGTAGTTAGAACGGATGAAAGAGAGCCACTCACCTAGAAAAAAGATTTGGAGAAAACAAAAAATTGGTAAAATGAAAAATGAGAAGAAAAATAAATATCTTTAGCCTTATCCCATTAACCCCACCAAATAAAATGCCCCTTGTTACAAAATGGGTGCAAATTCCTCCTCCAACTAAATAAAAGCATCTCACTACATATGGATCTACTGATGTAGACACATCTATTTAGGATGAAATGCCTATTTATGTATGTTCCTAAGCTTATAGATACATTCCATATTATAAATATTGCATAGCATGCATCATTCTACATTTAGAATAGTTTGTATAAACTATATGTTAATTTGCGTCTTTTTGTGGCCAGGAGAGGAGATTTATTTTGGGGCCTCGGATTGACTATCCAACCATGCGGATCTAATTAGGACGGTGATCGGAGTCCAATGCCTCCGAAGTCGCCTTAATCAGAGTCACATAGCACCTTATGCAATCCAAGGAAGATCAAAGACCAAGGCACAAGGTGGTGCCAATCCGAACATCAAATGCCAATCTGAATACATGGATCGATTCGGATTAACAATCGCAGCCCAAAAACACGAAAATTGATTGAATTTGACATCCATGGTGTCACCTACAAGCCAAAGATGTTGGACAGCCAAGATGGTGCCACGTGGTGCCATCTCAGCCATCCAAACCACCCCAATCATCAAAGGCGAATCCAACAAGAAATCCCAACCATTGGATCAAGATCCAACAGCTAAGAAGCCACCTCCACCACGCCTCAGAAATGCAAAAACTCAACACACTTGAGCGATTGGCACAGTGGTCCGGAGAGACACACACACCAAGAGGGTGTAGGTTCAAAACCTGCCAACCCTCTTAACCCACAAGCGTGCGCTGAAATCAAAATTCAGTCACTAGAACTTCATCAAGTGGGTGCCATGCTTCCAAGTGAATGAGTCTCGCACGCTGGATTTGTGCGAAGCGCACACGTGCGCAATCACATGCTAACACACATTCGATCACACGCACGTGATCCTGGACGCTGGTCTTCGAGCGATCTCAACCTTTCATTGCCCATCCAACGACCATGAAATCCTCTGGCCCACACCCATTCAAATCTTAAGAGCACGATTTGAGCATGCAAGCTCCACGCGATCATCAGTCGTTAGATCAAAATCCGACAGCCTTTAATCCTTCCAACCTTACGATAGCTGTGCAAGCGGAGAGCCAGTGGGCATGTGAGCTGGATCTACAGCAACGCCTTGGATGTCACTAATTGTCCCATGCCCGTTTTATCCCCCTCTCCTCCACTATAAAAAGGCCCACACCCCTCCATTCATCTTCATCTCTTCCTTTCTCTCCCTTACCACCTCCACGTCTCTAGAGAGGCTTGTCCCAAGCTCGGGATGCTCCTCTAAAGTAGAAAATAAATATTTTTTCCCTCTTCTCACCCCCTTCGTGGAGCATCCCGTGGCCATCCTCTCACCACCTTCCAAAAGAAGATCCTCGCCGTGACACCGTCCTGCCTCGTCCTCCTTCCTCCGACACCGTTCTCCTTCCTCCAAATCCTTACCACGTTCATCTAGGTGTCGTTAGAGCAAGTCGTCCTCCATGCAGCCATTGAGGGGGATTCTTCTCACCTCTCTATCTTTTATCGCTTTCTAGTCTAGTTGTAATTTCTTGATTATCTATAGCAAACTTGGGTAAGATATATATATTGATATTTTCTCTCACTCTCTCTGTTATTCTGCTAGAGTAGATTAGATTAGATAACAATTATTTCGCTTGATATTCTGTCTTATAAAAATACCAAAAAATTGCAAAAGATAAAAACACCAAAAACAAATAAAATCAAAGCGTAGTTTTAAAAATCAAATGTTCACCTGCCCATGTCCGACCTGGGGCTCACATTGGGCTTCGATTGTAAATTTTATTTGGTAGTAGATTTTTACGCACTACGACAATAGGTTTTTCAACTCAAATCTTTTAGTGTCTGAGATCTCGCTCACCAGCTACCCTTTTCCATCGCATATTATAATAAAAACACTTCACTACAAATGGGTGTTTAACCTATAGATTTAAAAATATGGAGAATTAGGAACCCGTCGGGGAGATATATACCTAAAGTGTTGCCTTAGGAGAGAAAAGTGGTGAGGAGAAAACTATCAAATGCTAGTATGGCTTAACCGAAGACAAGATTGTCCTAGAGAAAGCTTAGAAATATTCTAAGTTTTATTGAATGCTAGGAATCAATCTAATTGTCCTTTTTGAGAGAGGAGGATAGCCTTCCCAAGCCCAAAACCACTCCCACTAGGATATCATTTCCTTAGAACCTAAAACATGGATAGCACTATCCATGTTCCCCTCCATACTATCCCTATCCCTAACCTCCATTTAGGTCAACCTAAACCTAGTACCTATAACCTAGATAATACTATCCATAGTGTTATCCTGCTATCCATGACCCTATCCTTAGTAGCCACTATCACAATTTCACTTTCCCTATCCCAATTTTCCCTTAGGTTCCCATGTAGGGTCACCATTATCCAATTGGACTCATTTGGAGTTAATTGGGCTAGCCCACATCTAATTCGGTGCACTTGTACCTAATTGGATTAACCTACATCTAATTAGGTTCACAACTACCTAATTAGGTTAACCTAGATTCTATTAGACTCTCTTAGACCCAATTAGGTCCACATCTAGTCCCACTTAGTTCTAATTAGGTCCACAGTCTAATTAGGTTTACATTCAAACTCGTACCCACCTAAACTAGGTTGACCCAATCCAAATCAACCTAATCCTACATGATGAGAACCTCATCATGAGCCATAACTAGATCATTTTGACCCAATACAAAGGATAAAAGCTCCTACATAACTCAAGGAAAGGCTTAACTCAGAGAATTCTGAGTTTAAGGAGAAAATAAGTCATAAGGGGTAAAAATGCAATTTTACCAGTATAATCTGCATACAGGGTAATTCAGGATCCAAACATAGGTCAAAGCAACCTAATAAGAATAAAAGTGGGATGAGATGATCTGGCAAGGGCTACAGCAATTCCAAGGAACTAAATGATAATCTGTAACCCTAAAACAAACCCACTTCAATTCACGAGGTTCAAGGCAAAGAAAAAATGGAATAAACCCTCTAAAATTCATAGAAAAATAATCTCTAGGGTTTAGAACCTTCAATTTGACCTTAGGAACCCATCTTGACCTACATTGAGAACCATACCCAATTAATAACTTAATTTGGGTTTTTGCGTAAATTGACCAGTCAAACAAGGTTTAATCTAGAAATAAAATTCACCATCAGATTCCTTAGGTCCTAATTAGTCATGTATAAAAACTTGAGCCTAAGAAGAAACCTTCTTGACCAACTTTACACTTTGGTCCTCATATATTTACTTTTTGGCCCTCAACTTTTGAACCCTCGCATTTTGGCCCCTAACTCTCCTTCGTTCTTTGCGTTCAGGTCCTCCCTGCAAAACCTGCCAGCACCATGCTCCGGCGACCTTGCGCGGAGCATGGCGCCGCGCAGGGTGAGGGGGAGAGTCTGGCAAGTAAACCGGGGGTGCCCTGCGTCGTCAGCCGTCGCAGGGACACCCCCTGGTCGCTGTAACCCACCATACCGGCCGTGCGAACGCACGAACGGTATGGGTTTCCATCTCCGGCGTCCTCCGGCGAGGGAGACACGTCGTCTCCCTCCGCCTTCCTCCCTGATTCGGTCCCTATAAATACCCCCGTCGCTCCACCGTTCTTCCGAGCTCGGATCTGACGGAGAAAACCCCCAACTTTCCTCTCTTCTCACTCCGGCAGACGCCCACCAGCTCCAGCGGTTCTTCCTCCTCCTCCTCTTCGCTCTGCCGCAATACCAGTAGCAGAGACTTCTTCCCCTGCTCTTCCCGCGCCACGCCGCACCCAGCTGGCGACTCTCCGGCCCTCTGCTCGCCGCCGCCCCTTCCCCCGGGCATCTTCTTCTCCGGTGACAGTCGCTCCGGCCCCTCCTCGTCCTGCTAAGTAGGTAGAACTCCTCCTCTTCCTCCCCTCTTCCTTTTCCTCACTTTAAACATCTACTGTCGCCCTCGATTCCGACCAATCACCCTCACCTTCTCCGCCTCCGGCCATCCTCCGGCGAGCCGCTCCCATCACTCCAGCATCCCACACGGCTCGCCGACCTGCACATAAACTCCTCCTCCTCACCCTGATCCATTTCCGCCCCTCCACTTCCCCCAAATCACCCTCTGCAACTCCACCGAACAAACCCATCTCCCGACCCACAGTCCGACCTAGGGCAGCCCTTAGGCTCCGCCCCGCCGCCTGCACACCCCCCGACCACCTTCGCCGTGCCATGGCGAAGGTCCTCCGCGTTTCTGATTGGGCCGAGAGGCCATTTTTCTGTGGGCAGGTACCTGCGCTCGTCGCCACCATTGTTGAAGCGAAGCAGCTTCTTCACCTGCTGCCCCAGGTGCGTCACGCCCACGTTACGCTCCCAGACAGCGCAAGGCGCCTTCGCGAAGTACCAGGCTGCAGTCGAGTCGAAGCCCTCACGCGAAGGTCTCGCGTAACACTGCGATTACCAACTGCTTCCTCCGCGCAAGCGCGAAATTGGGGTGGGACATTTAGTCCCACCTCGGAAGGCTCTGAAGGAACGCAGCGGTATAAAGCGAAAAAGTGTTGGAGGCTTATTGCCTCAGCACACGGGGTGAGGTCCCCTTCACCCGCCCGGTTACCCGGTCTCGTCCTCGCTCACGCCCCGCGGACCTGGCCCGGACCCGACTAAGACTGACCTGCACTCCTCGCCCACCACGCACGCCGGTGGGCCTGGACCCGGGCGCGACCCGTACCCGGCTACCCGGCAGCTCTGGGAGAGCTATCCTATGAGCGGATTCTGTGAGAGAGAGACGCGGGGGAGGGTAGAGATAGGTTTTGCCCTCTCTGATCAAGCTGTGTAAGTGTGCAGGCACAGGTGAAGAAGAGCACGAGAAGAAGATCTGAAGAAAGGAAAAGAAGAAAGAAAGAAGAAGAAGAAGAACAGGACCACTCTGCAGAAGAAAGAAGAAAGAAAGAAAAAGAAGAAGAAGAAGAACAGGATCGCTCTGCAGAAGAAAGAAGAAGAAAGAAAGAAGAAGAAGAAGAATAGGACCGCTCTGCAGAAGAAAGAAGAAAGAAAGAAAAAGAAGAAGAAGAAGAACAGGACCGCTCTGCAGAAGAAAGAAGAAAGAAAGAAGGAAGAAGAAGAAGAACATCACCACTGCAGATAAAGAAGAAGAACAAAAGAAGAGAGCAGAGATCTGAGAAGGAAGAAGAGGAGAAGCAAAGAGAAAAGAAGAAAAGCCAACAAATTCTCTCTCTCTCTTTCTTTATTTTTGTAAAAGAAACTTGTGCCCCTAGAATACAACTTGCTCCCTGAGTTCGACCTCGGGAACTCTTTATTTCCGAGTAACAAATTGTATTAAACTGGTAATCACCTCCCTCTATACTATACTACGACGAAATAATAAAACTATAGAGGAAGTTTCTACACCACTACATAACCTTGGCCTATGGAATTCCAAAACCAACACACACAAAACTCACGTGCACACACACCAAGTCAAAACAGACGCACACTATTCCTAATCAAGAGTGGTGCCTACCTAATTTGGGAGCCACCAAAAGTGGCGATCTCAACTTCCAAAAAACCACGCACCTTCCCATAAAAGCCTAACCTAATTAACACACATCTCATCCTCTTCCTACCTCCCACTTGCGACACCCCATCTCCCCTCCCTTCCAAAGGCTGACCACCATAGGCCTTCTCCTCTCAAGACCCTCTCCCATGATACCTCTCCAAGGGTGCTCCTCCTCCTCCACAGATGGCTAGCAAGAAGAGAAGATCCTCTCCAAGGGTTTCTCAAGGATGACTAGGAAGAAGAAGGGCTCTCCACCCTCTCTTCTTCTCTTCTATTGGGCATGCTCTCTCTTCCCCATAGGTAGGATGCCCCCCTCTCTTTCTTCTTCCTCTTGGTCGACCACAAGGATCTCCATACCTTCCTTGCCCTTCCTCCCTAGTTGGTTGGAGTGTAGACGGGCTCTTATGCCCATGGTCTAGCCACCACCATCACACACAAAGTTGACGGCCTTGTGGCATGCTAGCATGATGGTTCTTCTCCTTCTTATATCTTTTTGTTTAATGCAAATTTTTGATGTTGAATAATGTGTGTTTTGCTAGTTGTGATAGTCTTATTTATTTTGATTTCATTATGAATGCATAGATTGAATTCTTACATGTATATTTCGTTGTTTAGCTTCATATTCCCATTATATATACACGCCCCTTTCAACTCTAGTCATTAGGTTATCCCCCTTAGGGTGTCTCCACACACACCACACAGCCACCACGGCCATGCACTAGCACACACCCATTAGTTAGGTCTAGATTAGGGTTTCGCTTCATTTAGTTAGGTTTGTATCCGTTCTTGTCTTCAAAAAGGAAAATCATAAAAAAATCGCAAAAGAAGAAAAGGCCAAAAAGATTAGGTTAGGTTAGATCTAGGTTAGAAAATCAAATCCCAATCTAAACCCTTATGCATCCCAGAGACGAATGACTGGGACTCAACAAAAATCACACAGCATGAGTTTTGTTAAAACAAATTTCTTTGATTTTATATTTTTGAGAAACTATAGTACAAACAAAAGCAACGACGTATTATTTTTCAAAATCAATTCTCGCACGAAATCATCTTATTAAATATACATGATGAAATCTTCGATAATAGTTTCGATAATTATATGGATGATGTGGATGATATCGTAGGATATTGACCAAATGTCCATTCCTATGGGGGAGTTTATTAGAGAACAAGTAGTGCAGGACCTTTAGGTTGATCATACTTCTTCACAAAATTAGTTATTTTACTTCAATTACTTAAGCTTCTGGACATTTATCATTGCAACAAAAATAGCCTTTAGTGACAAAAAACAATTGTTGCTAAATGTAATTATTCTGTCACTAAGATACCTTAGTGATAACTAAAAAATGTCACTACACTGTCACTAAGAATGCTGTCACTAAAAGTTTACGACAAATTTTATCATCACTATATTAAAAATTTTAGTGTCAAATATAATTGTCACTAAATAGTCACTGCAGAAGCCTATAGAGTCAAATACAATTGTCACAATTTTTGTCCCTAAAGTCTACCCATAGCTACAAAAAATACGTGATTTATATATGCTATAAAGTTTATATTTTTAGCACTTCATGGATAGTACACCTCTTTTCGATATAATTGTATCACAAACTTTCTAACCTTCATTTAGTAGTAATTAAAATACTACGTTTAGGATTGCAATATGAATAATTATATATTAGTCCAAGTATGGCCAATGGATTGATGACGATGACTCACGAGTGTAAATGCAATTACGGTCGCTCAGCTATATTATTGTTAGAGGCTAATGATGGAAGTCACTATTAGTTCAACCTCTCCTAAATAGTGTTTTGATGATTTTACAACATAACTAAAAGATAAATAAATACTGGTCATACCGTTCTTTCTATGCTAACTCTTTTGCAGGTTCTGCTATCTCAAAGACAAGGAATCAAAGGATAAAGATATGTTTATGTCTAGGTCTTAAGAGTTACTGGATGATCTTACAAAGAGTTGTACTTTTCTAGTTTATTAAGTTTAGAAAGAGTTGTAAAGAGTCCCCAATAAATATATATATATATATATATAATGTCTAGACTTAGGCTCACAACACTTAAGAAAAACTTAAAAACAAAAACCCTACTCAGAAACATCCATCAGACGTCTAAAAAGGTTTCCCAACATCTGATATTTGACTTTAAGTCTCTTGACACTTTAATCAGACAACCAATCACCATAAACAGTGCCTTAGCTCTTTAACCACTTAGGCTCCAGACGAATAGATATAACTCTAGATGTCCATAGATCAATTCAGACGTCTGGTAATGCTATCAAATGACCATTAACACTACCGTTGACCTAATTATTTCCAAATCTCCTTGTGTCAGAACATATCCAGCCGTTGGGGTGTTTTACCCTTGTTCCAAACATCTGGACATGACTCTAGATGTCCAATAATGGAACGTTACACATAAACTCAATGAAAAGTTTGTCAAATGAAATCATGCTTTTGGATTCGTAAGAAATCCAATGCTCAAGATCATCATGACTTTCAGATGTCTAGAACCACTGTTAGACATCTAGTCAAATGTCTAACCTTTATACACTAGAACCTTGTTTGGATCTAATTCAATCCAAGAACTGTCCCACATGAAATTAGACATCCAAGGTTTTATCTGACATCTTATAATGTCATCCCAGACATCTGACGTAGAACCCTGTTTCCATCCAATCAATTCCAGGGACTGACCCTTAAGATTAGATGACCAAGAAAATTATCACCTAAAAGTTAGACATCTGATTCTACTATCAGAGTCATCATAAGACTGATTTGATTTGGATTTCAACTAAATCTCTTAAGGGATGTCCCCAACGGCTAGGAGGAGCCTCCTAAGCCTTCTTCAATGTTTTTATGATGCCTATATATACCTCTTAAACCCTCTTAGGTCAAACACACCATTGAGAGACAATTCTACAAGAAAACACACTTTCTCTACTCACTCTAGTGCCCCATTGTTGTGCAATTTTGATTTCTTGGGCATACTCCCATATTACCTCTCTATTATGCTGTCACTATCACCATCAGGGAGTTCACCTTTACCCTTAGTTGCTAGATATTATTATATGTATCTTTGGGGAGCTCTATAGGGTGTCTTTTACATTTATTTTAAATACTTGCAGATAGAAAAAATGAGAGAGAGAGAGAGAGAGGGAGAGAGGGTGGATGGCATCGGGCGGCAGGCGGCAGGGGGTGAATGGAAGACATGGAGGTCGAGGAACTGGAGGAGAAGGGAGAGGGTCTGGTAGGCGCATGTTGGTAGGACGACCTATAACTACCCAAGAAGGCCTTGGAGGTAAACTAATGGCAAGGTCTTGTGCTTCAGATGTAGACAAAGGGGGCACTTGGCTATGATCTGCAGAAACCCTCTAATCTGCCTTGTGTGCAGGGGTGAAGGACACAAACGTGATTCCTGCCCTAAGATGAAGCCGCCACCTACAAAGATGGCTTCTCTACGTCCAGGTTGGGAAACGAGGAAGGAGCCCCGACTGCCACCACCGCCGGTGCTTGGCAGACACTCAATTGAAGTGGAGATCCCGTTATCTAAGGAGATCTCTTCTGCAGAGATCATGTTGAGGGGTGCTTTGATTGGTGAGATTATGATAGGAAAACCCTCGATCAAGAGATTTCAAAATCTAGTATGTTCCCTACAACCTTTGTCTGTGGGCTGGAAGGTTGCAATGTTGTCTCAATCTCGCTTTCTAGTCTTTAGTTTGGGGATGATGGATGTGAAAAGGCTGAGATTTCAGTCGAGTTCTTTTGAAGATATCAATGTGGTCTGGAGAATGGTGTCCCCCTTCGACGGGGCTCTCCCTGATCGACCTCCTCAAAGAATGGGTTCTAGGAGGGTGCTTCTTGAGATCAAGGGACTGCCTTTGCACTTAAGATCTAAGGGAGTTGTGGCCAAGATGGTTGCAGGCTTTGCATCCATCTGTGAAGGATCTGAAGTCATGATTGGAGAAGGGGATATTCGATCACTTAGAATTGAGGCTAATGTCTTTAAGTCTGGTTCAATTCCTGACAAGGTTACGATCAGATGTGGGGGCTCTTCATGGCTTATTCGCCTAGCAGGGGCATGTTAAGACGTCTGTGGCTAGCTCTGAGGAGATGCAATAGGATGAAAGGGTGGACAGCATTTCATCAGATGAAGCCCCTGAGTCAAAAATGAGGAAGGACTGTCATCTGGGCTATGCAGAGAAGGACTTGATGCATATGGAAGATGTTAATGCCTTAGGAGGTTGCAGCCAAGTCTTAGTGGCCAAAGGTGTTGGTTCTATGGATGATGTTGATACCTTTGAGAGAGATTGAGAGGTTCCTAGCAGTAAAGAGGAGGGGAAGCCAGGCATGGAAATTGTGCTCAGTAGTGACAACAAAGCCCTCAAGGAGGTGAACCAGGTGCAGTTCACTGCCCCAGCTGATCTGAAATTTGGTAGTGGATCAAACCAGAAAAGGGGAGTGGGTCGATCCCCTTACATGCTCAGAAGGAGAAGGAAGGAGAACCTGACCCCCATTGTGGAGCAGACTATTGCAAACTCGATCATGGTTGAGTATGTGGGCTATTTGGCTCAAGGGGATCAACCAGGCAAGGAATGAGAGTGTTAACTTGGAATGTGCGTGGGCCGCGCAATAAGGTGAGAAGGGCTTCCTTGTGTAGATACCTTTCTGAGTGGGAAATTGATTGTGCTCTCATTCAAGAGACACATGTGGAGGAGGAGAATGGCCAGGTACGGAACTTCTTTAGGCAGTCTGGATATGCATATGTTGTGGTGAAGGGTGCAGCTGGAAGGTCTGGTGAAATGGTCATTTGGTGGAGAAAGTCTTGTCTCATGGTAACTGAAGTCTTCCATGATAGGCATGTGCTTCCCTGCAAATGCCAATCCCTCCAAGGAGATTTGGAATGGTATGTCTCGTGCATTTATGGCCCATGTGCTGCTGCAGACAGGGTAGGCCTGTGGGAGAAATTGTCTGTAGTGCATCAAAGAGTGCAGGAGGTACCTTGGCTTATAGGAGGCGACTTCAATTGTCATCTATCAAGTGATGACAGACTTGCGGGTAGGACTGACAGTTCAATGGCTGGCTTCCAGATGGCTGTGTAGAGTCTGGGTATCACAGAGTATCCTAACAGTGGAGTTGAATTCACTTGGAGAAATGGCAGTGGACAGTCCTCTAGGTTGGATAGATTCTTTGGTAGTCCAAGTCTGCTGGAGAGACAACAATTATTGGCAGTTATGAGCCTTGATAGGCCCTTTTCTGACCACACTCCACTTGTGTGGGACAATGAGATGAATTCTGGCATTAGGTTGTATTTCAAACTCAAGAAGTCTTGGTTTAGGGAGGAGGGCTTTGTGGAGATGGTAACTAATTGGTGGCAGAACAAGGTAGTGCAGAGATCTACCCCACAACAGTTGGCTTCAAAGCTGCCAGGTCTGCGCTCCATGTTGAAAGAATATGGACAGATAGTGGCACTGATCAGGGAACAAAGGAGGGTGGAGGCATTGGCAGTGATCAGAGAGCTAGACTTGAAGGAGTGCAGGCAGCCTTTGAGTCCTCAAGAACAGCAGCAAAGACAGCAGATGCAGCATGCAGTTGGGGAGGAAGATTTGAAAAAAGAAGTGGACTAGCGTGAAAGATCTAAACAACTGTGGCTCAAGGAAGGTGATGCTAACACGAAGTTCTTCCATCTAGTGGCCAGTGCTAGGAGAAGGTTCAACCTAATCTCATCAATTAAAGTGGGTGAGAGAACTATTACTTCTATCAATGAAATCAGAAGTGAAGTTGGCAAATATTTCAAAGAACTTGCCAAGGCTACACCAAGGGGCTCTTGGAGGATGGCATCGATTGATTTCCCAAGTGTCAATAGTGATCAGATGGCCATGCTAATTGCTCCTATTTCTGAATAAGAAACATTGAAAGCAATTAAAGATTTGAATAATGAGGGGGCCCCTGGACCTAATGGGATTCAGGTATTCTTCTACAGAGAAATGTGGAGTGTTGTCAAAATGGATGTAATGAAGGTTATCCATGAATTTGAATTGGGAAACTCTGGGTTTGAAAGATTGAATAAGTCTTATTTGTTCCTGTTACCAAAAAAATCAAGTGCGGAGAACTTCTCTGATATTAGACCCATTGCCTTGTCAAATTCTATTTATCTTATTATCAGTAAGATTATAGTCAGCAGATTGTGTGAGGTACTAAAGGATTTGATAATGCCGGTCCAGTCTGCCTTTCTTCTTGGGAGGTCGCTACAAGAATCCTTCATTATGGCATAAGAGATGGTGATGGGATGGCACAGGTGAAAGACCAAGGCCTTTCTATGGAAAGTCAACTTCTCCAAAGCTTATGATTCAGTCTCTTGGTTGTACTTGTGGGAAATCCTCAAAAGGAGAAAATTCCCCCCTCAGCTGATACAGTGGGTGAAGAGGTGTATCACGACTGCCTCCTTCTCCCCTTTGATAAATGGGAAACCATGCCGAACATGGATTCAATCCCAATGTGGGGTAAGGCAAGGGTGTCCACTTACCCCTCTGATATTTAACCTCGCAGTGGATACATTGGCAAGATATGCTTGCAAACTAGCAACTGATGGATTAATAAGGGGGTATTTAATGTCTAATAACAGGGCTTTAGCTCCCATTCTCTAGTACGCAGATGACACTATTTTTTTTGTGGAAGGGGGGAAGAGGGAAGCGTAAGTGCTATTTTATATGGTAAAGATTTTTGGTGAGATTTCTGGTCTTAGACTTAATGGAAACAAATCTTCCTTGGTCTGCTTTGGTATGAATGGAATGATCTAGAATGACATTTCCACCATCTTGGGCACGCCTGTGGTCACACTGCATGTCAGATATTTGGGGTTGCCTCTGAAGTGCACTAAACTGAGGAAAGTAGATTGGTCCTTCCAATATGAAAAGGTGGCTACGAAATTAGAGGGTTGGAGTAGTCGCTACTTATCAAAAGGTGGGAGGTATATTTTACTGAACTCAGTCATTACATCGATTCCAATTTTTTTCTTTACTGTTCTCAGAGCCCCAAAATCAATTTGGAAAAAACTTGATGTGATGCGCAAGAGATTCTTCTGGAAAGGGGCCTCTCATCATGGGGCTTTCCTTCAACCAATAAAATGGGATTCGATCTATATGCCAAAAAAGATTGGTGGCATGGGAATTAGATCCCTCAAAGAATTTAATGATGCTCTGTTGTTGAAGTGGGTTGTTCGATTGCTGCAAGGGAAAAAAAATGTGGATAGAGATCGTTCAGGATAGCTATGGGGCTACCAATGATGAGAAGAACCACCTAAATCCCCACAAACCCTCTCCCTTTTGGTCTTCTGTGATGCATGCATTGGTAGATAATTGGAATTTGTTCAAATTTGTTTTAGGTGATGGAAAAAGCTTCAAATTCTGGCTGGAGAATTGGTTGCCTAGGGGGGTGATCAAAGACAGGTACCCCCTTGCTTTTGTAGCTGCTTTTGATAAGAATGTTGTGGTTTATGATTACTAGGACACAGCTTCTGAAAAGTGGTCTCTGAATAATGCAATGTGGAATAATCATGAAGCAAGAACACGAGCAAAAAAATGAGCGCCTCATGCAAGAACTTGCTGCCTTCAAGCCCACACCTGATGAATATGACACATGCAAGTGGGAGGGTAAGTTTTCTTCAGCAGCTGCCTACGACAAGCTGGTTAACTCATCCAAGATGGTGGAAGTTGATGAGGTGGGGAAAAAGTTATGGAAATTGAAGGTACCACTGAAGATACAAATTTTTTTGTGACTATGTAGAAGGGATGGATTGATTACTGGATATCTGAGGCACAGGAGAATGGGAACTCCTACCCAATTTTGCCATTTATGTGGGATGCATAATGATTCTAGCACTCATATTTTTTCTTCGTGTGTGATCATAGATTATGTCTGGAGGAGAGTTTGTAGAGATTCTCTTCCCACGTGGGAGAATCTTTGGAGTTCTCTTGTAAGGGTGAATAAGCCATGTTTATCTATGGTGGTTGTGTTATGGTCTATTTGGAGGGCTAGAAATGAGTGTGTTTTTCAAGAGAGTCTAGTGAATGTGGATAAGATTGTCAATAGTTGCTGGAATCTCATACATCAATGGGGTTCGATCATGTAATTGTTTCATTATTTTTTATTAATAAAAGCTCTCCTGGTTTGCTATCGGTGATTCAATAGCATTCCTTTCCTTCTCAAAAAAAAAATTTAACTACTTGCTGTACTTGGATATCTGGCCTGTTGGATCCCTGTCTCTTCCTCGTGAAGGAAGAAACCTGCATTTTGGGATCGGAGGTAGGAATTGTAATTAAGGTACACTACCCTCATTTTAAGTAGTATGGTTAGTGGATTGATCACTAGGTGATTGGAAATCTTAAGTCAAGGGTTGACTGAGGTGGTGGTTTTCTCCCAGTTTGGGTTTCCACCTAAAATTATTGTGTTATTTATGTGATTGAAATTTTATTTGCCAATTATATACTCAATTTCACTATTCACCCCCCTCTAGTTTAATTTCAATCGGTATCAAAGCATATTCCTACATTTTAGGAGTAACATCCGCGGAAGATCAAGTGGATGGAAGAATCGTGTCCACAAGCAAAATGGAGGGCCAATCCACCACCCGTCCACCACTCTTCGATGGAAGCAACTACTCCTACTAGAAGCTTCGAATGAAGATGTAGCTCCAAACCAATGACTTCTCTATTTAGGAGAAGTGCAAATCCCATTACGAAGATCCCATCAAGCTGGAGATGAGATGCATTGTAGAGTAGTCCACACCTTGGATTGAATGCAAAATTGATGAACTTGCTACATTGTGCACTTAGCTTGGAGGACCGCATCAGCCAATGCTCCACCACCTTCGTGATATGGAGAACTTTAGAGGTAACTCACAAAGGTACATCTAAAGTTAAAACATCTAAGATTAATCTCTTATCTCAGGAACTTGAAACATTTATGATGTAAGAAAATGATAGACTTGGGGGCATGTACACTCGATTCACATTAATTGTAAATAACCTCAAGTCTCTTGGAAAGACTTTCATTCAAGGAGAACTTTAAGCTAAGCTCCTCCGCTCCCTTGGATCGGAATGGGAGCAAAAAGTCATGGCAATAGAAGAGGCAAACCAAGTAGAAGACCAAGATATGGACAATCTACCTGGAAATCTGATGGCCTACGAGACTAAGATATATCAAAGGAAGAGCTCTGTTACACCTGAGACAAAGAAGAAGACTTTGGCCTTCAAAGCTACATTAGATGATGAGGTAAGTATAGATGATGAAGATTTTTTTTGTTAGCTAAAAAGTTAAAAAAATTCCTTAGGAATGGGAGAGATATCAAGGGAAAGAAAAGGGAAGACGAACCTCTTGTATGCTACAATTGCAAGAAAAGTGGTCACATGAGGATGGAATGTCCCTTATTGAGAAGGGACAAAGAGAAGCAAGGCAAGAAGCCATTAGACTTCAAGAAATTCTCAAAGACAAAGCCATTCAAGAAGAAGGCATTCTAAGCAACTTGGGATGACTCAAGCTTTGAAGAAGAAGAAGAGTCAAATGAAGAGACTGCATGCTTAGAGCTCATGACAACAAATGAAGCCTCCAAATCTAACTTTGAGGAACCCAGTGTAAACTCTTACACTTTAGATGAATTACAACATGCATTTGATTCATTATACCTAGAATTTGAAGAAGTCAAGACCAAAAGCAAGTCACTAAAAACTGAAAATCTAGAAACTAAGGAAAAGATCAAGAACCTCAAGGAAAAGAATCTAATTCTCACTAATGAAACAATCGACTTAACTATGCAAGTGGGAAACTTGATGATAGAAAGAGAATCATTGACAAATGATCTATATACAACAATGAGAGAACAAAAATTTATAGATAGAGAAGTGCTACTTGACAAAATTCATGTTCTTGAGAAATGCAACTCCTTCAAAAAGGATGAAAATAGTTTACTAAGATTGGAGATTAGAGGATTAGAAGATAAACTAGATACTATGAAAGTAGAGATAACTCACCTTAAAGAAAAATCAAATCAATTGCTTGAGGACTTAGTCAAATTCACTAAAGGAAAGGATAATTTGGACAAGCACATTGCCTACCAAAAACCTTCCTCTAGTAAGTTTGGACTATAATATTATAAGACTAGTAAGAGCCAAAATGAGCTGAAAAAGGATCCTCCCCAAAAGAAAACCACTAACAAATCCGGATCCACACTAAAGTGGATACCAAAAAGACAACTTGCACTTTGTTTTGTAGGTTTCAAGGGACGCTATAATGTTAAGAATTGGATCTATAGAATGAAGGAAGGGCAACTCAAACTAGAATAACCTAAGGATTTCCCAAGTCACCAAAGAAGGTCCTTTGTAGGAATAAGAAGACCTACAAGAAAGATGACAAAGAGACCACCATCAAGAAGGCTGATGGGTAATGGATTCTGGATGTTCGAAGCATATGATGGGAGACAAGCACGTATTTTTGTACCTCTAACCTACAGATGGAGGAATGGTCACTTTTGACAACAACCACAAGGGCCATATTATTGGCCTTGGTAAGATAAGTAATCCTTTCACTATTGATGACAAATTTTTGACCGTTTTACAACGGTCGCTAATAATAATATTCTCGACCATTGTAAGGTAAAATGGTTGCCAAAACACCAAGCATTAAGTTTCCTATCTACTACGCTAGGGTTTTGGTTGAGGTCATTCTCGACCGTTTATAATGGTCGACAAGACAAGATTTCTCGACCGTTAATAATAAAATGATTGATGATAAGCTTTTCATGACCCACCATATTGAAAAGTTAATTTGAGGTCATTCTCTACCATTTATAAAGAGTCTACAATAAGATATTTTTTGACCATTCATAGAAACTGGTCAACAATAAGCTTTTCATCAAACACCACATTCAAAAGATAATTTGAGGTCATTCTCGACCATTTATAAACGATCGACAATAAGCTTTTCATAACCTACCACCTCGAAAAATTAATTTTCAAATGCCATCGTTGACCGTTTATATGGAATGGTCGGGAAAGGTCAACTAAAACCCTCGTGTGGCCTCAATTCCCTCCCCTTTCCTCCCAAATCCTCTTCTCCTCCAAGCTTCCTCCTCCACGACCCCTTTCCTCCGTGACACCCCTAGCCTCTCCTCTTCATCAATCGACCCCTCCTCCTTAGGTAGTTGTCCTCCTCCCTCGCCTCCTCCTCTACCTGGCTTCTCCCTCTGCCACCACCACAACCGACCGGCCACCACCACCATCAGCACCTCACCACCACAAGTACCTTCCCCTCGTCGTCAGCCCCTGCTACCACCAGCAGCATCACCCCCTGCTGCGATGACCACCACAACCAGCACCCCCTACCACCACCCTCGCCACCACCGTCGCCACAACCACCCTGTCGTCAACCCCACTACCAATGCACACCACCACCACCACCCTGCCGCCACCTCCGCCACCAGCATGCACCACCACCACCCCTTACCGCCAAGCCCTTCCACCACTAACCCCACCACCACCACCACCTCCTTTTGTCGCCATTAATTTCTCATTTTTACTGTAGTATTTAGTTATAGATTTAATTATGAATGTAATTAAATTGTATGCTTCAATGCATCAATGTTTAGCTAAAATGCATCAATTTAACTTCAATGCTCAATGGTCTCTTCCATTTTGTATTATTTTTATGTGATGGTGTGCACATGAAATGTGGGGTGTGCAACCTATTAGTTGCTCGTTTTATTTGATCTGAATGTAGGGTGTGCCTACATAATGTGTTTTATAGCAGGAATTGGAGAATGTGCATATTATAGGGAGAACTCTGTCGAAATTTATTCGGCTTTGAGTTTACTTTCTAGATTTAGGATTTAGGATGTTGGGTTTAGGTTTTTGATTGATGATGGAATTGGACTTTAAGTTTGAAGTGTTGGGTTACGGGTTTTTATTTTCAAGTTTAAAGTGTTAAGTTTAGGGTTTTACGCTTTTGAATTTAGAGTTTAGGATTGGGTGTTGGGTGTTGGATGTTGGGTTTAGGGTTTACGATTTTGAGTTTAGAGCTTAAAGTTTTATTATTTGGGTGTTGGGTTTTGGATTTAGGATTTAGGGTGTTTGATTTATTGTTTAGGTTTTAGGATTTAGGATTTTAGGTTTTAAGGTGTTGGGTTTTGAGTTTCGATATAAAGGTGCTTGATTTATGGTGTAGGATTTAGATTTTAAGGGACTTGTTTAATGGTTACAAATTAGGTTAGGGTTTAGTGCTTAGGGCTTAGGGTTCAAGTTATGATTTAGTGTTTGGAGGTTAAGACTTAGGTTAGGGTTTAGTGTTTAGGGGTTAAAGGTTTAAGTTTTTGTAGATGAAGTTTGTAATAAAGGAAATATTTTGAAAATAACATTTTTTATTACCATTTTTTTTATTATATCAATTAGTTACATACACTTGCACAAATTTAGAAGCACTTCATGACAAACAATAGGAATTCTAACCCGTAGGTAATAAGTTGTGGGACAGATATAATTGTGCCAAAATATTAGCCCATCGAGATTTATGATCATGTTATACGGACAATGCAGAGTGTGTGTATACCTCACTTACATGCACGATGCATTATTTTTATAACATGCCATAAGTGTCGACATCCTTAGTTCAGAGAAATTCTGAACTAAAGGGGGTCCTTGAAGATTTGATCACAACTTAGGGTTATTTCTTGCATGTAACCAGTCTTTGGAGAATTTTCAATTGCATTTTCTCGCTCCTTTGGTATACTAACTAATCTTAGCTCCATTCTCAAAGTGTCCTTTAGTGGGGGCTATTAGAGATGTAGTTAAGGTTAGTCTTGGGAGATATACTGGAGAATTACTGGGAAGTGCTGCTGAAATTTCTCCAAACACTAGTTTCATGTAAGAAGTAATGTTGTGATCAAATCTTCAAGGATGGACTATCAAGTGAAAACCTTCTTAAAATAGACATTTTTTCCTTATTTGAGTCTAACTTATGAGTGGTTGTCATTGACATTTAGGTTTATTATCATGGATAAGTCACGGATTAGTCTGAAGAATTCGAAGTACCACGAATACAAGAGTGGAGTGATTTCATTTCTAGAGTGGGCATTTAATGATGATAGGAAGACATTTAGACGAGGAAAACTCATTCAGCTGATTTTATGCCCATGTAGACATTGTTTGAATGGATTCTCCATGACCGAGACATAGTTTTCAAGCATATGATATGTAATGGTTAGTGGCAGCATTACGTAAATTGGACAGCTCATGGTGAGCAAATCAGAGAAGTCAAAAATGAGAGAATTGAAGCTTTTGAAGAAAGTGATGATAATAAAGGAGATGAATTGGATGAAATGTTACATGATATGAGAGCAGCAGATCCTGAGGATGCAGATGATGATGAGACATTACGAGATTATAATGAGTTTTACGAAGCAGTCAAGGCAGTAGAGGATTCTATTGCTCCTAGAATAACTTTAATGTTGAAGTTGTCATTCCTTCTTAAATTATTTCACATGAAAGTGATAAATAGAGCCACAATGAAATTAATGTCTAAGGTTCTTAAATTCATTGAGAAACTACTGAACAATCCTGCTAGGTACCCTAAGTCATGATATGACGCGAAGAAGCAGATACATGGGCTCAGACTGAAATGCAAGAAGATTATGCCTGTCTTAATGACTGTGTCCTGTACAGAAATGCGTACTCAGGGTTGTCTAACTGTCCTGAATGTGATGACCAGAGGTATAAGGTGGGTAAGTCAACAAACACAGACAGGAAGAAACAACCGGAGAAGGTTCTCCGTTATTTTCCACTAATCCCTTGGCTACAACGCCTATTCATTTTTAGTAAAATAGAAAAATTGATAACGTGGCACCAGGAGAATAAATCGAAAGATGGACGCATCCGTCATCCAGCAGATTCTGATGAGTGGAATAGATTTAATGAGAATCACGGATTATTCGTAGAGGAGGCATGGAATGTAAGACTGGGGCTTGTAAGCAATGGATCCAACCCATTCAAGAACATGTATCCGTCATATTCCATATGACCGGTGATAATGTTAACTTACAGCTTACCCCCATGGCTATGCATGCAATCCACATTCATAACGTTGACCCTCCTTATCCTAGGACCCAAGCAAGCAGGAAATGCGATAGATGTTTATCCTCAACCATTGATTGATGAACTGAAAGTCTTACGGTACAGTTGTGTTCAAACATGTGATGTATAGAAGAAATAATTCTTCCAATTGCATGCAGCATTACTGTGGACAATCAATGACTCTCCAGCATATGCGAATTTGTCAAGATGGAGTACAAAGAGGAAGCTAGCCTGTCCAAACTATATGGATGATACTTATCACCTGAGATTTCCTAAAAGCAAGAAGTTATGTTACTTAGGGCACCACAAGTTTTTGCCCATTGAACATAGATGGTGAATATCACAATTCAAGGATAGATTTGATGGTAAAGCATGTCGATATTCGTTGAAGAATCCGAAAAATAAACTCAGTACGAGTTCTATTAGGTTGTCGGGGATGAAAATCATAGAGACATTGCAATAGCTCAGTGAAATACGTTTGTGTCATCTTTTTAAGAATGACTTGACTTCCCTACAACATTCAGGGTTTAGGAAGAAAGGCATATTTTGTATGGAGCTTCCATATTGGAATGATTTGACTGTGCAACACAATTTAGATGTTATGCACATCGAGAAAAATGTAATGGACAACATTCTTGATGTATTAAACATAACAAATAGCCCAAAGGATGCAGTTAAAATAAGGAATGATATGAAAAATGACTGAAAAACTTTTCTCGACCATTTAAAATAGACGGCAGAAACAATGACACGTAGAATGAAGGTTTGCTTTTTTCTGAAGGTAACGTTCTAAAATGGTCGAGAAAACCCAATAGCGATAGTACATTCCTCGACCCTATTTCTCGACCATTTTTTTCACATTGCTGACCATTTTTAACGATCGGCAATAGTGAATATTCTTGTAGTGTTTATCCCCAATTTCAAATGTCTCTTTGGTCAAAGGATTAAAACATAACTCGTTAAGTGTAAGCCAAATTTTTTATAAGGGATATAAGGTTGTCTTTACTTCCAAAATATTTGAGATTATGCATGCCTCAAATAATCAAACCCTTCTTAAGGGACTAGGTTTAAAGACATTTACATTGTAGAATTTGATAAAAATGGAACTTATGAATTCCTTGTTCCTAATAATGAAATAAATGTGTGGCATACAAGACTAAGACATGTTCATATGCGGCTAGTCCATAAATTAGCCAAACATGAACTAGTTTGAGGTCTTCCTAAAGGGAAATTTGTAGATATTACTTGTGATTCATGCAAACTAGAGGAAAGATCATGAAATCTAGTTTCAAAAATAAAGAAGTCATATCCACATCTAGACTGTTAGAGTTGCTTCATTTAGATTTGTTTCAACCAATAAAGTATAAGAGTCTTAGTGGATGCAAATATTGCCTTGTAATTGTAGACGATTTTTCACGATTTTCATGGGTCTTCTTCTTGAGACCCAAAGATGGAGTGTTTTCTATGTTTTCCATTTTTTGTAGGAATGTTCAAACTAAAAAAGGCTACCATATCACTTGAATCTGTAGTGATCATGGGGGAGAGTTTGAAAATTCCTTGTTTGATGATTTTTGTCAAGAGCATGGTATTGCTCATGAATACTCTTTCCCCCAAGCAACTCAACAAAATGAGGCAATCGATAGAAAGAATGACACTCTTCAAGAGTGTGCTCGGACATTGCTTATAGACTCTAGGTTACCGAAGTACTTTTGGGCTTAGGTGGTTAACATGGCTTGTTACATGTTAAATCGCATCTTAATTCGAATTGGGTTAAGAAAAACTTGTTTTGAGCTATATTATGGGAAAATACTCAAGATTAGTTAGTTTAAAGTTTTTGGATGCCGTTGTTTTATTTTGAATACTCTCTTTAATTTAGATAAATTTCATGTCAAAGGTGAAGAAGTTATTTTCAATGGTTATTCTTCACATAGTAAGGCATATCGGGTTTTTAACAAGACCACATTCATAGTGGAGGAAACCCTTCATGTTTCCTTCAATGAATCACCCAACTCTTCTTCTATTGATTGAGTTAATATGGAAGATGAGGATGATTTGTTTATTCATGTGTCTAACATTCAAGACTCCAATATCCATAATCTTCCAAAAGATTGGATATTCCAAAGAGATCATTGATAACAGTCTAATCTATTACCCTAGTTGGCTTAATCTAGGCTAATTCCTTAGTAGAATCATGCATTAGGTTTATAAATATTACATTTAGAGCATGAAAGCATATTTGAGCTTTGCATTTACCTTATAGATAATTATCTCCTAATTCTAGTCTCTTGTGAATAATGTAGGTGATAGGTCTCAAAGTGATTTAAAGAATCGAAAAATAAAGCTAGATAGGTGCAAAAGCTATAGGTGAGCTAGGAGCTGATTGAGGAATAAAGATGAAATAAAGAAAGATTGAATATACAGGAAAAAAGGATAAAAGAGAGGAATTAGGATAGCCCTACCTTATCCTAGAAACCTTAGGATGACCTTACCCCAGTACCTATCCATGAGCTAGCTCAACCTTACATATTTGAGCTTAAAAGCCTAAAACATGGATAGCATTATCCATGAACATATCCACCCTATCCATAGACCTATCTTTCTATCCCTAACCCTAATCCACTTATCCAATACCCTGTCCCTAGCCTAGAAACCTATTTAAGTCTATACCACACTTAATTGACTCAGTCTGAGTCAATTGGGTTAGCCACAAGTCAATTAGGTCCATGGGACTAATTATACTAACCATCAGTTGATTAGGCTCATTTGAGTTTAATCAAACCCAACCTAAACCTATTATACCAAGCTCTTACCCAATTGGGTGCACCTGAATTCAATTAGCTCCACCAAGAACCTAATTGAGCAATTACCAACCCACACAAGTTTAATTAGGTTCATTATTACCTAATTAGACTCACCTATTACCTAATTAGAGTAAGCCTTAACCTATTTAGATTTTTCTTAACCCAATTACACATTTACACACACAATTAGACTAGGACCTACCAATTTGGACCCAACCCACTAGACATAGGGTCAACCTAGCTAATGGGAACACTATCATAGGCCCTACTAGCTACTTTTAGTCAGGTTTAAAAGATAAATGCTCCTACATAACCATCTAAGGGTTATAACTCTATTTTAGGCTATTTTGAGAAGAGAACAGAAAATTAGGATTAATTATGTAATTTTAACAGCATATCATGAACACGGCATAACCAAGGGGTTTGCTAAGGGTGAAATAAAGGTCAAATGAGCATTAAAGTCTAATAAGTGGGTCCATGCAAACAGAAACGAGGTTTCGTGCATTTCAAGAATTAATATAGCACCCAAAACCCTAATTTCAGATCCACTTAAATTACTTAGGTTTTGGTAAGGATAAATTCATCTAAATCCTCTAAAATTCTTAGAAAAATATTCCTTGAGGTTTAGTACCCTTGATTTGGCTTTTGGAACCCATTTTGATCTTAAAGAGAGTCACAAACACAATCTGCCCTAATTTAGATTTTTACATAAATTGCCTAGCCAAACTTAGTCAAAACTGAAATCCAACTTCACCATCAGATTCCTTAGGTACAAATTATGTTTGTACCAAAATTTGAGCCTAATCAGAGTTCATCTTGACCTAGTTTACATTTAGTCCATTTAAACTTTATTTCTCACACTTTAGTCCCTAGCTTTCGAAATCTTCACAAATAGCCCCTAAGTTCTTTATCTTCTTCACAAATGAGTCTCTGTCGCCATGGTAGGTGTGAACCCATAAGATCCGAGCTTCAATCATGGATTCCTCCCTGATTGCTCGATCAATCCCTTCCAAAATTAGAAGGGATGATCTTGAGGAAGGCCTTAATCATCTAAATCGAGTTTTGGACTCCAAATCTCCTCATGAAGCTCGTGCAAATTCATAGATTTAAAGGATATTTTTCCTAAAAATTTGATCTTCTCAAGCTTGTTTCCAAGCTTGGAAGCTTGCCTAAAGCTCTATAAAAGCCTCCCTAATGCATAGCCGAACTCCTTAACGAGTTTTAGGCCCAAAAACCCTCATCTTCCCTACCTTTGGCCGACTCTAGACTCTGCTCTGGCGACCTCCTTCCTCTGGTCTCCTCGCCTGCTGCTACATAATATAGGCAGCAAGTCTGTCTTCCTAGCTTCATCTGCACCTCGCCATACATGCGAGGCACTTCCTCTACCTTTAAGCGTCACCGTCCTCCCTCGCGGAGCCACCTTCATCTCTGGCACAGGCCAATCATAGCTGGTGCCATCTCCACATCCCCTTCGTCTACAACACCTTCATTCGAGTCCACATCTCCCCCTGACTTGATTCACGCACCCAACATCTACTTCAGCACGCCCTCACGCATGTGCCACTGTCGTCTCCCTTGTCTCCAGCGTACCTCCGACAACTTTGCAAAATAGCCTAACTGCACCAAAATGCTCCCCACCAGTCTTAGAAGTTTCGCCGTGTCCTCACGACCAAAACCCCTCAAGTAATTGAGGGGATTGGCCTCTCATGCACTCCACCAGACTCACGCACCATCTCACCACCTTCTCGAGGTCGTCAGACCTCCACACTCACCTGCACGCAACACCGCACCCAGCAATGCACTCGCAATCCTCCTGAGCAAATCTGACATGGCTGAGAGGCCGTATTTTCCTTTTTAGGTGATCGCCGGACCTCAGCCACCTCCTTCGACTTCTCCGGCTCCGCCAACCACCTTCAAGCCGTGTTCTTCAGCGTTCTCCACTCCAGGTGCTGTAGCTGACTTCCAGGAACCACTCCAGACTCCTAATTGAAGCAACAGGTGCATCCCTCGGCCTCAATCAGAGGCGTCTTCAGCTGCTACTACGTTGCGACGAAGAGGCATGGGATAGTCCCACATTGTAGAGCAAAATACTTGTGACCACGCATAAGTTGAATTCGTGATCAGAGCTATCTACCCAAGACACGGGGGTCAGGTCCCCATTCACCCTCACCTGCTTACCCGCCTCTATGCACTCCTCGCCTGCAACCATGCCCGCAGGCCTGGTCCCTATTCATGCCCGATTAATCCCGGGTCTCTTAGAGAAAGAAGAGGAAGAGAGAAAGAGAGGGGGGGTTTTGCCCTTCGTGCCTCTGCTCTCTACACTTAGCTGATTCTGAGGCCTTTACCTCTGTGTTGTGCTGTGCTTGCCTCTCTCTTGAGGCACAAAGGAGAGAGGAGACCTTTGCCTCTTCTGTTGGAGTTGACCTTGAGCAACTTAAGACATCTGACTTCTGCTGGTGCCTTAGTGCTACCTACTGTTAGGATATTCATTTGGTTGACGTGGCATATTTGATTGAGAGATACTGTGCATTTATTTGAGCTTAATTTCAAGGATTAATTTGGTGATTCAAATCACCATTTTAACCCATTCATTTTGCACTTTGCTATTAGATTTCATATATATATATATATATATATATATATATATATCATTTTGAGTAGATCTAAATCAAGCTTTGATCATAGTTTCTTATATTTCTGAGTAAATTGTGATTAGTGAGATTGAATTGCCATTAATTGCTCCTTGTGATCGACCTTGGACTCTTCTTTGAATCTAAGTTATAAATTTGAATTGTTTTTCAGTGATTGAGGCTTTGCTATGTCGGTTACTCCTTAAAATCCCTCGATAGCCCGTTTAACATTTTGGTGTCATTGTCGGGGAGCAACACATAGTTTGATTTCATTGATTACAATTTCCGATCTGATACTAACTTGTCTTATTTATTTTGTTGTGTTTGTGCAATGTACATGGAGAAGATCAGCCGCACAACAGCCACTCTAGGGGCAGGTAATCTTAGTTCTTACTTAAGCCCCTATTTTTGGAAAGAAGTAAAAAAGGAAATCAATTAGGATTAAACTTTCATTATTTCCTTAGAATTAATCACCCAAGTTGCCTGATTTGATTCTCTAGAGACCCCCTTCCAAATTTCTGCACCTAGTAAAGACTTAAGGTATCTAGGGCTATTCACCTTCTTGATTGAGCCCTAGGTATCCAATTTGGAAAGAACTGATTGGACCAAAAGAGCCAAATTAGGGTTAAGAAAACACACGTGCCTGACATAACAAGAGTTGATTTTTCCGCATTGTGTGTCACCCAAACCCATGCTTAAATTGGCCTAATCAAGAGAACCCTAAAATTAAGCTCTAATCATCCACTTGAATCCTAAAACTTAAACTTAATAACCTATTTGCAAATCATTTAGGGTGATTTTGGGCTCATTACCTAACTCATCCTCAACCTTAGGGTAGGTTGGGTGAAGTTGATCCACCTTGTGGGTCAATCAACCTTCAAATTAGGTCACCAAGCACAAATCAAATCTAAAGTTCAAGTGAAATTCTAAGCACCTTAATTCAGGATTAAAATTGGTAGACTTAAGGGGTCAAGTTGCTCATTCCGGTCTACTTGGATTCTTAGTGACAAGGAAGGTTGGGTAGGGGAAACCCTGTAACCCGTGGGGACGCTCTACCGTGTAGGGGTCTTTACGGGACTCTCCCTTCCTGGCTTCCCAAGTATTTCTTGGATGAGTGATTTTCTGATCAAGCGGTATCATCCACCTCGAGCCTCCTTATCCATCCAAAAATCTTTGGGTACCTTAATTGGGTCCTTAAGACCACCCTTGAGACCTCTATTAGCATTTCACTCCCGTCAAGGCCAAGCCTTGAATCCCTTGTTTGTGCTACCTTTAGATCACATTGATATCTCTTCCAACTCTTCTGAGCCCAAATCTCCTTCATCTTCATCCATGGAAAATCAAGGAGAAGAACCCAATTTCCAGGATCAGCTATAGCATCTCAATGACCTATTCCATGCACACATCAATCCACTGCCGCATCCTTAGATGCGAGATCACTACAATCCTGCCGCGGTGGAGATCGAACCTAGAGTACAAATCCGTGCTAAAGGGCCTAATGTTGAACTCAAGCCAAACATGATCCATGCTATTCCTAAATTCCACAATTCAAACTTTGAAGATCCCTTCCAGCACATCAAGCAGATAAAACATCTGGCCCAGACCTTCAAGCCTCCCATACAAAATCGAGATATCTTGCTCATGAAGATGTTCTCCTCACTCATGGGTAAAGCTGCCGATTGATTCCAGACTCTAAATCATCCAATCAACATCTGAGGGAACTCCAAAATGAATTCTTACAGAAATTTTTCCCCATTGGTCAGACGAATGCTTTAAGGCACCAAATCACACACTTCACGCAAAATCCAGGAGAACCACTTCATGAGGCATGGGATCACTTTCTGGATCTCATGCGTAGATTCCCCCATCATGGAGATCCAAAGTGGGAATAAGTTTAGCCTTTTTACCATGGGCTCCATGACGAGATCAAGCTATTTGTCAGTGCAACCTGTGGTGGCAGCATCATGGGTCAGCATGAAGATACCGTTTGGGAGATTCTCGAGAATATGTGCGAGAACTCCATAAACAATGAATTTATGGGTATGTTCGACCGGACGACTACCCATGCATTGAAAAACACGTAGGGGACACACGAGACTCAGGGCCTATCCACATCTATCAATTTGGAACTGATGACCAATCGCTTGGACAAGGTCTCTATTATCGAAAAGAAGGTAGATGAATTTGCTTGACATCTACAGAGGACCACCCTAGCATAGCAGAACAAGTATGCGCAACTGCCCTCTAGTAAGGAGGTTGTGCATAACATTTATAACCACTCTCATCAGGGGATGGACCCATATACACCCTCGTCTAATCTTGGTTTTAGAGGAAACTCCGAAACTTCCTACTCTAGTTGGAGGAACTCTGAACCCTCATATTCTGACTTCTATGGGTTTCCTCAGACCTGCAAGGACCTCAACACCATCTAGAATGATCCATTCTCAAACGCTTATAACCCTAGATAGCGTAATCATCCTAACTTTGCGTGGTCAGGGAATAATCAAAATCCAAGATCTCAATTCCAGCCCTAATCACAAGCTCTATGCCCTTACTAGCCTACTCAGCCTAGGCCCAATCCAAATTATCAATTCAAACCATCAAGGGATGATCAAATGACTCTCATCCTACAAACCTTGGTTGACATTCAAAAAATCCAATGCGGCTATGCAGAAATAGCATAAAGATGAGATCACAAAGGTTCAAAATCAATTCGCACAAATGGCGTGGACTCGCCAGCTTGGTGCACTTCCCTCCCAACCTCTACCAAATCCAAATAACATGCCAACTCAAAAACACCTAATGAATCAAATCCAAGGTCAAGCTATACTCAACTAGGTCCATCCACTCATACCTGCGTGTTTACCTTATCCACCTCAGCTAATCCAAATCACACCTTGACCTATCCTACTATTCAACAACAAGGTCCAATTCTCTCTCCCCCACCTCCGCATCATGATTATGCTATGATCAATGTTGTGGGCATGAGAAAAGAATCCAAAACCAAGCCTCAAGGCCCATCTCCCAAATCTCACCCAACCTATGATCAACATAACAAGGTCAAGAGGTGGAAACAGAAAGCCGTCCCCCAAGATAGCCAATCAATTCCCCTATCCCAGGTCTTATCCCACCTCCACACTAGAGGACTGTTGGAATCTGATGTAATGGGACCATTGAGGAATGCACAAGTCATTATTCTATTACTTGATATCCTCACCCTCAATCCTACCTCACCAGGCTTATCTAGAAAAGAGGTGGAAGAACCATCACAAGGGAAGGTAGTACTATCTGAAAGTGTGAGTGCCATAATCCAAAATAGTCTACCTCCTAAGAAATCCGATCTAGGCACCTCGCTAATCCCCTATAAAATTGATGGTACAAATTTCAACCGAGCTATACTGAATCTTGGCACTTCAGTCAAACTAATCCCAGCCACCCTATTTGAAAAATTACAGATTGGACAAGTAAAACCTACTGATGCTACTCTGCAATTGGCTGACCGAACCGTAATCACTTTGATTGGGCTGGTAGAGGATGTGGTAGTTAGAGTAAAAAATTTCAGCTACTTGGCTGATTTGGTAGTTCTTGACGTGGATGTGCCACAACCAATACAAGATATGCCCTTGATTTTGGGAAGACCCTTCTTGGCTACTACAGGAGCCATAATTAATTGTGAATCAGGGCACATGGTAATTGCCTTTGGAGAGAAGTGAACTGAGATCAATATTTTTGAGGCATCATCTAAAGGAAAAGGAAAACACTCGATAGAACAACTAGGTTTGATTAAGGATCTCATGACCGTTTCGGTAGTAGAAAACCTAGATCCAAAACTAAATGTTTTCCACATGATGGAGGATCTCAATTTAGCCAAGCATAATTCCAGCAAATTGAGAGTATTGGAGGCTTTCACCTTTAATCTTGAGGAAACATACATGGATTTCGGGAAATAGGATAACAATCAACGGGATTCAGATTTTTATTCCATGGATCTGGTGACATTTCATTATGATGATTATTTTGAGGATCTCCAGGAATTGGGCATGGTAGATACCGAGAGTGAGCGCAACCCAGAGTATGAATCCTTTATAGATTTGGAATTGGATGATCAAAAAGGCACTCTCCAGACATTCATTTTTTATTGGGATGAAAACTATAGAGAAGAATCATTAGACGACCCCATCTTTGAGTCATTTCTTGAGGAATTGATCTTACACCCATTAGAGAAAAATCAAGATAACTTATTAGAAAAGGATCCATTCGGCCACATTGCACAAGAGGAACCACACATCTGGGATATGCTGATTAGATTCACCTCTATTGGGTCCTGGACCCATGATGATCTTACTTCAGAACTCCATGATCCCTACATCTTCTAAGTGATTCCTCTGTAGAAACTCCATAAGAGCCACCTAGAAATGAATCAACTTGACCTATATCATAGACCTTCAAGAATGACTCTTCATCATAATTTGATACCCATTTGTGGTAATTTAATTCTCATCCACCACGATCACATATTTTCCCCTATCACTCATCATAATGCTTCAGTTGACATATCCTTTTAAGCTGCTTGCACCCAGCTGATAGCATTAAACTTAGCTCTTAACAAGAGGCAACCTGTCATCTTTGAAAAATCCAAAACCTTCCTGACATATCTCTTTGTTGAATTCATATTGCACTTTAGGGTTCGTTTATTAGAATAGCCGACTCCACCTTTGATACTTGTATCAGAGCTAGAAATCGTCTGCAATAGTCATTCCGACCCGTTCACCACCCACCTGTTCTAATGTACGATCTGAATTGAACCCGAACCTGCCTAATTTACAATGCAGACATTGCAAATCATAGGCATGAGGGGGTATTAAAGTGTAAAACATTGTGAAATCAATGCATGGAAGGGTTTCATATAAAAAAAAAAGAAAGAAAAAAAAGAGGAGGAAAGTGGAAAGGAGAGGTCATTTTGAACTAAATGAAAAGAGAACAAAAGAAAAGAAAAAGAGAAAAAAATGAGAAAATAAAAAGAAAAAAAATAAATTAGTCCCTTGAAATTTAATATGGAACTTACATAACTTCTAAGTTGGATTAGATGATAAATTAAGACTTGAAAGGATAAAACTTAGGGAATTAGTGGCGGATACCGACCTTAGGCCTCTTGGATCTATTTTAGGGTTTAAACACTCAAGTATTTGTTAAGATCTAGATTAATCCTTAAGAGGTTGAGGAAAGTGTGAGGCTAATGTAGTAGGTCTATGGCTTAGGGATTATTCGGTCCTATTGCTTGCCCTTTTGGTTTTGACTTAAAAAAGACTCACAAACACAATTTTGCTCTAATTTGAATTTTTGCATAAATTACCTAGTCAAACTTGGTCAAAACTAAAATCCAACTTCACCGCCAGATTTCTTGGATCCAAATTAGGTTTGTACCAAAATTTGGGCCCAATTAGAGTTCATCTTGACCTAGTTTGCATTTTAGTCCATTTAAACTCTATTTCTCAGTCTTCAGTCCCTAGCTTTCAAAATCTTCACAAATAGCCCCCTAAGTTCTTTATCTTCTTCACAAATGGGTCCCTACTTCAATGGTAGGTGTGAACCCATGGATCCGAGCTTCAATCAAGGATTCCTCCCTGATTGTTCGATCAATCCCTTCGAAAATTGGAAGGGATGATCTTGAGGAAGTCCTTAATCATCTAAATCGAGTTTTGGACTCCAAATCCCCTCATGAAGCTTGTGCGAACTCATAGATTTCAAGGATCTCTTTCCTAAAAATCTGAGCTTCTCAAGCTTGTTTCTAAGCTTGGAAGCCTGCCTAAAGGTCTATAAAAGCCTCCCCCAACGCATAGCCGAACACCTTAACGAGTTTTAGGCCGAAAAACCTTCATCTTCCCTACCTCCGGCCAGCACCAGACTCTACCTCGGTGACCTCCTTCCTCCAATCTCCTCTGCTGCTGCCACATAATATAGGTAGTAGGTCCGTCTTCCCCAAATTTGTCTGCACCTCGCCATACCTACGAGGTGCTTCCTCTCCCTTCAAGCATCGCCGTCCTCCCTCCCAGAGCCACCTTCTTCTCCGGCACCGACCAATCATAGCCGGTGCCATCTCCACATCCTCTTCGTCTGAAATCACTTTCATTTGACTTCGCATCTCCCCCTGACTCGATTCAAGCACCCAACATCCGCTTTAGCACACCCTCACGCCCATGCCATCGTCTCCCTCGTCTTCTGCATACCTCTGACAACTTCGCAAAACTGCCTCACTGCACCAAAATGCCCCCCACCAGTCTCAAAAGTTTCGCTATGTCCTCACGACCAAAACTCCTCAAGTAATTGAGGA
The DNA here is from genome assembly GCA_037157565.1 of Thalassia testudinum. NCBI lineage: Eukaryota > Viridiplantae > Streptophyta > Magnoliopsida > Alismatales > Hydrocharitaceae > Thalassia > Thalassia testudinum. The sequence goes on along the minus strand of JAZHRO010000015.1, from coordinate 40,207,629 downwards.
GATTGTTGGCCTCTCACGCACTCCACCCAACTCACGCCCCTTCACACCACCTACTTGAGGTCGTCAAACCAACACTCACGTGCAGGAAACGCCGCACCCACCAACTCACTCACCGTCCCACGATGATCCTCAGCATATCTGACGTGGCTGAGAGGTCGTATTTTCCTTTTCAGGCGATCGCCAGACCTCCGCCACCACCTTCATCTTCTCTGGCTCCGCCCACTACCTTCAAGCCATGTTCTTCAGCATTCTCTGCTCCAGGTGTTGCGGCTGACTTCCAGGAATCGCTCCAAACTCCCAATTAAAGCAGCAGGTGCTTCCCTCGACCTCAATCAGAGGCATCTTCAGCTACTGCTGCATTGTGATGAAGAGGCATGGGATTGTCCCACATCGTAGAGTGAAAGACCCACGACCACGCATAAGTTGAATTTGTGATCAAAGCTTATCTGCCCAAGACACGGGGGTCGGGTCCCCATTCACCCTCACTCGCTTACCTGCCTCTGCGCACTCCTTGCCTGCGACCACTCCCACAGGCCTGGTCTCTATTCATGCCCGATTACCTGGCTGATTACCCGATTAAGCTTGGGTCTCTTAGAGAAAGAAGAGGAAGAGAGAAAGAGAGGGGGGTTTTTCCCTTCATGCCTCTACTCTCTACACTTAGCTGATTCTGAGGCCTTTGCCTCTATGCTGTGCTGTGCTTGCCTCTCTCTTGAGGCAGGAAGGAGAGAGGAGACCTTTGCCTCTTCTGTTGGAGTTTAGCCTTGAGCAACTTAAGACATCTGACTTTTGCTGGTGCCTTAGTGCTACATACTGTTAGGATATTCATTTGGTTGACGTGGCATATTTAATTGAGAGATACTATGCATTTATTTGAGCTTAATTTCAAGGGTTAATTTAGTGATTCAAATCACCATTTTAACCCATTCTTTTTGCACTTTGCCACTACATTTCATATATATATCATTTTGAGTAGTTCTAATTGAAGCTTGGATCATAATTGCTTATATTTCTAATTAAATTGTGAATAGTGAGATTGAATTACCATTAATTACTCCCTGTGATCGACCTCGAACTCTTATTTTGATTCTGAGTTATAAATTTCACTTGTTTTCGAGCAATTAAGGCTTTGCTACGACGATTACTCCTTAAAATCCCTCGATAGCCCGTTTAACACTAGCCTTATTAAGAACCTATTCTCACAACCCATGTCTACAAAACCTTGCCCTAACCCTACCCACATAAGACCTAGGAAAATTCTAGCCTAATCTTCTTAAGTTGGTGCCAACTTAAGAGGATTTTATCCCTTAGTGGCCGACCAAGAGATAAGAGCCTTATCTCTTAGTAAGATTTTATCCCCTGGTAGTCACCCACCAAGGTTGCCTATTTTTAGAAAATTGTCATCCTATCTTAACCCTACAACTTAGATCCTAAGGTCCCTATTCAACAAATCCTAGGCATCACTTTTGATTAAATCTAAACCATCTAGATTAGTAATCCTAGGCACTCTAGATCAATTAATAGGAAGCCACCTAGATTCTTATAAAATGACCTAGCCTCCAACCCTTAGAAGGCGCATACTTAGTCTCTAAGATAATTATCCTACCTATCCCTCTTCTACCTTAGTGCACGTCCACTCATAGTGTTCCTCTCTAGACTCTATCCTCATCCTCCTGTCACCCTAGATCTAATGCTCCATCAAAAGCTTCCTCAAGCATCCCTCAAGAAGCCCTGATTTTCTCTCTCTATTCTTTTATAGTTCTACTATTATAATCATTGATTAGATTCATATTTGTGAGACATTTCTCATATTAGAAATAAATGGCAGTATTCATTTATTTATCTCCAGTATTATTATCTGTGCATCCATTTGATATATATATACATTCTACTCTATAATAACTACGAAAGGTATTAAAATAGCGACTGCTTCTTATGTTCAACATGGACTTCTTGTAGTTCGATATTATATTAATTAATCGCTTTATTTACATGCTACAATGATTTGATATTTTTTATCACGTAGATTTAGCAAGTATCAATTTGGAGCCATTGCCAGGGAGGCACAAATTTATAGCCTTTATATTTCACACTTATTTTCTGATTACTAATACACTTTTCTTCATATTTGTGGACTTATGTGAAGGTATCAAAAATCTGAAGAAGAAGCACGACAAATGAAAGAGAAATGGGTTTGGTCATCTTAAGGTAGGTGTATCTATCTTAGGTTCCTTTCAATATTTAAAAAAAATCAAAAAAAAATTAGATGCCTTGCTAGATCCTTAGGTTAGAAGTATTTGCTTGTGCTTGCTTGCTTTCTATGAAAAAACAAAAAAAAAACTCTTTTTGGTGGGCATTATCTCTTGGAAATCAAGAAAACCACCTCCTTGAAATTTAGATTCCAACAAATTTTGATTTTCAAAAATTATTTTATGAATTTATATACATCCAAAATTTTGAAATTGCTACTTGACGTAAATATTGAAGTCAGAAAGATTGTGCCCAAATTTCATACATATCTAAATTATATTGAAATTTTCAAAATTTGCGGACTACATTGTTATTAGATCTATTTTTTCTTCATGATTTTTTATATTAAAAAAATCATAGAAATTTTTATACTACTCTGATTAACAAAGTGAAGCCTAAAATTCACTAAGACAAGTACTTGAACCTTAAAAGCAACTACATTAAATAAGATTGTATTGTGAACCACTTTTAATTAGCACTCATACACATCAGAATTGAATTAATTGGGCACCCACCCCCTTCACGCCTATCATCTAATCCAGTGCACTTTAAATCCCAAGCTCTAAATAACTTGATAGATGCGCTAACTAGGTTTGATTTTGTTTTCCAAACTGGAGCTATACCTAGCTGATTGTATATGAGAACTTGTCTGTTTGGACAAACTGGTGACAAGAAAGGTTGGTGTAGTAACTGCATTAACTTCTAGTGGTATCCTACTATGCGAGGTGTCCTAGGGTGTCCCACCCTTCTGGCCAACTAAGTAATTCAAGGGCCAGGTCATTTAGCTAGAGTTAGCGAAATTTGGACTAGGTTCAATAGGTGCAACCCTTTAGGGTTAGAGTTTGATTGCTGCACAACTTCTCTCTCATCTATTTTCTCTCTCTCACCTATTAACTTTCTTCTGGTACATTGACGCTACAAGGTCTCTGAACCCTGATTTCGTACCATATTTAAAGAGTAATCTAAGGAGCAGACCTATTTTTTCTGTTTCTGAACCTCCTCCCATGGCTAATCACCAGGTGGAAGTATTCATTGATGTGGAGAGCTTGGACTCATATTCTTTTTCTTCTCACTATTCCTCCTTTTCTCCTTATCCTAACCCATCCCTTACCCCAACTTCTTTAGGATGGGAGAAACCTCCTTAACACTCAGGGCTTGATTCCCTTACGCACACCTCATATTCCCCAGGTATAGCTAGATCTACCTCATCCTTATGGAATCCCACACAAATCTCTAGATACAAGGATCTCTACAATCTTAAGAGACACTCTCCCTACAAGACTAGGATCTAATTAGCATGACCAACTATCTTGACCGGTTCAACCAGACTCATCTCTCGCCTTGTCAGGGAAATGCCTCAAAGTCCCAATACCTAGGGTATCAATCCTTTCCCCAAAATCACCTTGTAGATTATCCCAATTTCACCCAACCCACTCCACCCTCCTATTGAGATAACCCCACACCACCAAACCAGGGATATGATCCTTACCCTAGGTATTCAAATCTTGATAATGAATATTTTGATTTGAGTAAGGTTAGAAACTCTGGAAATTATTATTCTTAGCCCACTTAAGCCCTTGACCATTGCGATGATCCTCAGATTACCCAATTACTCCAAGTACTGCAGGAGATGAGAGAATCTAATAAAAGAAATACTAATAACATGATAAAGGAGCTTATAGGATCCAGGAGGAGCAACATAATTCCCAAGATAGGACCTTAAAGACCCCTAAATCTAGTCTGAGTGTGCCACAAGTTGGTAGTGAGCCACTCAAGGTTGAGGCTCTGACCTTAAGTATCACATCTTACCCAATCTCGACCCTTGATTATACCGAGCCCAACCACCAGCCAATTGATTATCCAGAGCAGATCTTACCCAGGCATGCATCTAGATTGATAGATGGTTTTGATGTCCCAATGGCTAACTTTGAAATAATTGACAAATCTATGGAATAGACATCTGATGGGATCCTTGAAATTGATCGTGACACATATGGAATTAAATCATCTAGAAACCCCATCCTGAAAAATGATGAGGAAAGTTTTGGCATCCCCAAGATTGATTCTCAATGTAAAGATCCTGAATCTTGGGAGATACAGTATGTTCATGGAATCCAATTTACATTATCTGATAACCATGTTGAGATTGAGGAGGAAGACTCAGTCGAGAATCTAGATCTTGATTCAGGCCTTGATTTACAATCATTCTATTTTGAGGAACAAATCTTTGGTGGGACTGAGTATGAGTCCTTTATGTTCGAGGATGCATAGTTGGACCTTGCAGATGATTTAGAGTTAGATATCTCAAAAATTTTGGGAGAATCAAAACAAGATGAAGATTTTAGACAACCGAAAGAGCCCCCTCAAGAGGATAGAGGGATTAAGGACAACGACACTCCCAGTCAGACACATTTAGATGGTTCTGATATGATTTTGTCTAAGGATTCTATTGATCATATGTTCTTGGATGATTCGATTATGGTATCTGGATTCGACGGTACTAATCATTATAAGATATTCCATATAGAAGCCAAATCTATTTTCACTTCTATATCAACTGATTCTTACCCTTCTCTTTCCAGCCACCAGAGTCCTTAGGAAAATGCTTATTCTACATTCCCTCCTCCTGACTTTGATCCCCAACATCTTGAGATTGAATAAGACAAACAATCCCCCTATGAAAGAGATGTTCAAGAGATTGTAGAACTATTAGGGATGACTTATGATATTTTGCCTGAGGAAGTGATCAACTCATCTGAATCATGGAATTTGGAGGAACTTGATTTGATTAATGAGGAAAAGGAAGACAATACCTTAGAAGATGTAGTTCAAAATAGAGCCAATTGGGGTCAAACTTATAATCCTTGTAATTCTAATGGATGGCTTGATTCTGAGAGTGAGACAAATTCTGATAACCATGAAATTATTTCTAATGAGGAAGGATCATCTCTGATGAGGATTTTGAGGAATTCTACACAAAATTTCCAATCTCACAAGTTCTACCTTTATCCTTGTATGACCCAAAGAATGCAGATCAAGATTTTTTATATCAATCACCATTGCAAGGATCCTTATGATTCAAATTCTGAATCGGACATGGATTTCAATCATAATTTCAATCCACCTCCTCCACAACCTCTCCTTGAATTATGAAATTGAATTAATGACAAGGATCTGTGATTACGTAGCAATCATAGGGCCTAATTTACTTAAATTAAGTCAGATCCTAGCTTAACTTAAGAATAATGCAAGCATGAGCAACATATTTTTCATCATAGTTGATTTGTTTAGCTATGTAAATAATGATGCTATTTTTATGTTCTAATTGATATGCAATAGTAATTGTAGATGATTTGGGGCCACAGATGATAATTCCAACCGTACAAATGGACTCAGAGTGATGATCACAGTCCAATGGCATAAAAATCACCTTAATTGGAGCCTTGTAGCACCATCTACAAAGGCAAGAAGATGGACGGTCAAGATGGCGCCATGTAGTGCTATCCCAATGGCCTTTTATCGCACCCTTAGCATCCAAAGCAAAACATAGGAGCCTTATGGGCAGTTGGATCGTCATCCAACGACCACGATCACACCACGTCATCAACTTCCCCGTGCTTCATCCAGTAGCTCTTCATCTCAGTCGTTGGATCTTCATCCAATGGCTGAGAGCGATTATGCATTAAAATGTAAATGCAACACATCCGCGGCCACAACGCATTGGAGAGCACCTTTGGACCTGAACATGAGACGCACAATCGAAGCCCCGCGCACGGAACTAATCCGCTATAGCATGCACGACTGAAATTCAGCTGTCAATGCGCAATCAAGTAGCACTAGAGTTGACTTGTGGTGCATGGAGGTGAGTTCGATGTGCATGTGTGCGATGACGTGCGGTTGCATGAGAGTACAAAGAGGCGGTTGTGAGTGCGTGATGTGGGCCAATCTCAGCCATCGATAGTCAAGATTGAATGCTCAGATTTGAACGTGTGCACGTGCACGATGAGTGCTAAAGGCAGTGGATTGGGCAGCGTAGAGAGTGCCACGTGGTGCATTCTAGTGAAAGCACGCGTTGGGCGCACGATGGAGGTGCAAGGGCGCTTGTTTTGGATGCAATCTAAGCCATGGATCTCCAAATCGACGACTCTTGTTAATCCAAATGGCTTACATGGATTAGGGCTATAAAAAATGTTTCACCCCTAACTTTGGCTATAAAAAGGACCCCAAACCCCCCATTTGAGAGACAAAAAATTCCACCCCGTTCATTTATCGCTCCCTTCTCCGAATAGCCCTCTCCTCTGAGACATCCGCTAAGGCCACCCCTGGTGCACTGCTACTGCTCCTCGATGCCTTTCCAGAGGCCACCAACAACTACTCCTTGGTGCCCTTGTTCTAGCAGAACAACTAGTCATCTTTTTAATTCTTCTAGTAGTTCTAGTTCTAGTAGTGTTTGTTCTAGTTGTTCTAATTTAGTTCTATTTATTCTAGTTAATTTTCTTATCAAGCATTTAACTATGTGGAGAGCTTGCATGATTATTATTTGGATAGAGTTGATTTGCTTCATATCTATCTTGCATATTATTCTAGTTCGAGTTAGATTATATCATTATTAAATCAAGTCGCATTTCCGCCTCCTTGAGTTCGATCGGGACTTACCAAGTTTCGTAAAATTATTTGTCGACGTGTTTTCGCACTATACTACGATGAAAATATTTCAAAAATGCGATTTCACGACTCAAAAAAATGGCGTCGTTGCTGGGGATGCAAGGCAATTCTTAATTTGATATCTACTTTATTGTATTGTATTTGGTGTGTAGGTACCAAACGTGGATTCTACGCACACATTGAGCATAGTTGAAAAAATTCAGATACACACCATCACTTAGGTTAGGATTTCTTTTTGAAAAAAAATCACAAAATTTTGAGAAAAAAGATTTTTTTTGTGAAAAGTCTTATTTTGGATTGAAAACACTTTAAAAAGCTCTATTGCTATTTTTAGAAATTTAGCCAGTGTTTTGATATGAATTAAAAAGCCATTTATCGAGTTTCTAGTGATCCAAAAAATTTTGAAATTCAAGAGGTACTATATTTTTAAATTATCTTTCTAATTCCTCCATTCCCTTGAAAAAATTTAATTTGTGAAATTTTAAAACATTCGAGGAGTGTATGGGGGTCAAACAGACTGAGATCCACACTTTTCTGATCTTCAAAAACCAATTTTGAATAGTACACAAATCTGATTGACCCAAAAATGGACTTTAAAAGATAGTCAAGTTAGCTTTTATTTCTATATTTTTCCTGAATGTTTGGATCATGTTTCGTACTGTTTCAAAAAGAAAAACCAACACAGGGTCAAAATCCCACATCTGACCCCCTGTTAATTAAAATTTCATATTTATTTATTTGGAATAGTAATAATTCTGAAAAAATATTCTCTAAGAAGCTTATTAAAAATGGAATCTTCCTGCCAATTTTTATATCATTTGGATTCCAATTTCATCTTCGAGAGCGTTTTGAATTTGATTTGTGGTCTGTGCAGTCAAATTGCATGAATCCTAGGTTTAACCTTTAGGGTCACATTTAGAGACCACATTGGACTAGCCTAAACTCAATCAATCCAGTGACTAGTCGGTGAGTCAAGTTACCTTGTGGACCACTCACCAAACACTTAAATTGAAGAAAAGGTTAAGAAAAATTCGTAAAAATATATCAATTAACCTACATTCGTCTTTTAACTACTGGAAGGGTCTCAACCTCTTTGGCAAAATCGAGTGTCTAGCCTGGGAGGTAGTGTCAAAGGACTGTCGCTATGGGGTATTAAGGACCCAGAGGTGAAAGCAAAAGGAAGAACCTTCCTCTTAGTCCCCCCGTAATAAACTGGCTCAGTTAGATTAAGGGGCGGAAATCATCTTCAATCAGTCTCTCAATGAATTTTCTTCAACAAAATAAACCTTAACGAAACATTTAGTCATCTAATTCTAAAGGGCCAACTTGATTGATAAGGCCTTAGCCTTGTTTGTCTTGGCTACAACAACCCTTGCTGTTGGTGTATGCAAGGAAGGAGGTCTTTAAGACCTAAATTAGTTGGGCCTTGGGAACCAAACCCAATGTGGCGAAGGTGACTTTTCGCATCGCCTGTTTCTTCTTCTTAACCCTCTTCTTCTTCTCGATTAGCTGAGATGGCTAATCCTAGTCGTAGACCTGATCAGAGACCTAAAAATCTAGACCCGATGGCTCGCCTGGAAGCCAAGGTCATGGAACCAAAACAGAGATATCAACAGAATATTGACAGGATTCTCACCACACCAAATAGAATGCAGCATCCACCTCGTGTAGAACAACTGTGGGACTTCTATGATCTAGCGGCTATGATTCTGGCAACCCAAGTATGGATTCCAGCAGGCAGAGATGCATTCGAGCTGAAGTTGAATATAATAAGTCTGATTCAGACTTATTTACAAGGAAACTCGAATGAGGATCCCTTCCAGCACATCAAGGATTTGAGTCGAACTGCAAAAATGGTTCAACCCAAAAATGTTAATTTAAGGATCGTTCTCATGAAGCTTTTTCCATTCTCTCTTAAGGACAAAGCTTCTTATTAGTTTAAGACCATCGAGAGGCCGATTAGAACCTGGGAGGAATTATGTTGTGAATTCCTCCAAAAGTTCTTCCCCATTGGTCGAACAAACGCAATGAGGCGTGCAATTAGAACTTTCTCCCAAGGACTAGGGGAGAAGTTGAATAATGCCTGAGATAGATTTCATGATCTTCTCAGGAAATGTCCGCACCATGGTGTGCCCAGATGACACTTAGCTCAAATCTTCTACCATGGGCTAGATGACACACATCGGTACCTAGCTGATGAATCTAAAGATGAGAATTTCCTCGCGAAGGACAAGAACAACACATTCAAGTTGTTCAAATCCTTAGCAGAGAACTCAATGAATACCACATCTATGAACAAGTTCCAGCGACCAAGATAGTAATGAGTTAATGTCCATGAAGCTCATGCCGGATCTGCTTGAGCTGACATGGATATTATTGCCAAAAAGCTGGATAAGGTGGATTTGGTGGATAAGAAGCTCGACATGAATTCTCTGGCAATTCTACTGCATCTAGATCCTCTTACGTATCCTGAGTCCCTCTTACTCAAGTACATTTACTCGCTTAGGATGCATCTTCTCCATCTTCACGGGATCCTACGTATCAGGAACCCGTGAATAATCTCGATCTAGCACCGTATAATCAGGGTTACTCACAGCACGATGATTTCAATGCATATTCCCTTGACAAATATACATCTCAAACATCTTTGGCTTACGAAGATGTCAATGCTATCCACGAATATGAGTGTAATAACCCATACTCAAAGATGTATAATCCTGGTTGGTGCCAGCATCCGAATTTTTCCTAGTTAGGTTATTCATAGGGATCAAATCATGATCCACACTACCAGAACAGACAAGATGAGAATGGGCAAAACACGGGCCCAAGGTAGCAGCCATTCCTATCTCAGTAGCAGTCGCATTCCATTTATCAACCATTGCACCATGATACCAATCATCCTCCAAAGCAGTCCAACCCTTTGGAGAATTTAAGAGAGTTACAGGAATCCATGTGGAAATCAATGCATGAGAATTTAAAGCTCACAAAAACAATGGCTGATCAGATTTAGAACATTCAGAGTATGTAAAGCCAGATGCTACAGGAATAAAGAATGCAGGGAGCCTTGCCCTCCCAACTCGTCTCTAATCCATGGTATGTGCAGAACTAAGGTGCCCCACCTAGGTTCCAGGCACCACAAGGACAAGCACATGCTGTATTACAGGCACCTCCTGTACTTCCTGGTTATGCTTCATCTCAGCCTACTCTATTGCCAACCCTGTCCCAATTTGCCCCTTCTGCCCCTTCCCCACCTTATGGGTAGTATTCCATTGCAAATTCCGTCACATTCAGTAGCAAAAAGTCGACAAAGGACCCACCATATAGGCAGGTGGGTCATGATACTTCTCTACCCTCTTCTCAAGCTAGCTCCTCTTCCCATTCTAACCCTTCCAAGGAGCAGCCTAAGGAGAAGAAATCTAAAGGGAAGGAACCAATCACTGAGATCACCAACATCTCTTTACCCTTCCCTAGAGCCTTAACTCATGAACCTAAAGGAAAGATAAAGGGAATAAAAAGTAGTGAGGTGATGAGCCCATATTTGTGGGCTGTTTGGTTACTTAAATGCCTAGATTTTAGATTAATAATAATATATAAATAGCATGCATTAGGATGTAAATAACTAATTTATACATTTGTTTGATTAACACATATACATAGGAAGCACTAAGTGGTTTACTCACTAATATGCATGGTTCAAGTAAATAGGATAGCATGCATTAGAAATAGGATTTATTTTAGAGTGTTGTTTATAAATAACCCAATAATTAAATTGTTTATTCATTTTGTCTCTCCTACTGGAATTGCATAGGAATAACAACTGCCCTTCCGTGCAATTAGCCATCCAACCAAGCATCGTCATTCCCAGGTAATCAAAGAGCTAGAAGGAGCGAATATGGCCTTAATGGCCTCAACGCTCCTCTTGCTCTATTCAAATTCATCCATGCTGGTATAAAGGAGGAGCAACACTACCAAGTTCAGCAAGCCTTTACCTCCTTCCCTACTGTGCAGAGAACTCATATTCTCCTACGCTCCACCACCACCGACCTCAACTGCGAAGCTTCACCACTGTGGGCGTGCAGGGTGATAGCCCACATCGCCAATCGTAAAGCTTCCCACTACAACCTCACCTCCACTGTCTGACCACCAACACCAAATCCCCTTGTCTGCGGTCATCCTCACCACCACCATTATACTCATTTTCTTCTTCATTTTTTGTTTTCCTCCACCAAAAACAACCCAAACCATCAGCACCACCTCCACCACCTTGCTAGCCCAGCACCTCCACCTGCACTCCTCGCTAGCGCTCAACGCATGCCACTGCGCCTCTCCTATGCATGGCCAGCAACGCATCCGCGTGCACCTCCAGTAGCAGCGCCGCCCTCTCCTCCACGCACAGCTGCAACTCACCACGCCATCTCCACATGCAGCAACTCCCATGCACTACCCTCCAGCACATCGCCATGCCTCTCCGTGCACACAGCAGCAGCGCGCACTGCCCCCCTCGCCTCCAACCTGCATGTCGACCTGCTCAATAACACCAGCAGCACAACCACCACCGCTACCCCTCTCTACTTCGTCTAGCCGACTCCGGCCACACCACACCCACTTCAATCATTATCCAATTGGCTGACAAATCAGTCAAAATGCCCTAAGGTGTGGTGGAGAACGTCATTGTAAAAATCCAGGGCTTTGCTTCCAAGCGAATTTTTTCATCCTGGATATGGACATTCCTCCTAGTCTCCGCGATGCACCTATCCTCTTAGGTCGTCCATTTTTGGTGACCATCCAAGCTAACATTAATTGTGCATCCAGGTGTATGGAGATTGCCCTAGGAAATGAGAAAGTCAGATTGGATATTTTTAGGGTGAACAAGAACCCACATTGTGATTTTATCAAGGAGGACTCAGATGATGAATCTGAGCATTGTGCAGACATAGAGCTCCTTTTTGAGTCGACTCCACACATAGCTTTTGTCAAGCTCATTGATTTGGTCCAAGTTAGGGCAGCCAAAGATCTGGATGAGACGACTACTACTGATCCTATTTCTGTTGTACCACTTCCTGACTTTGACACTCCAGATTTGATTTATAATGATTCTCACACCATGGTGAACATTGATTTGCCAAAGGCAATTGATGAGGCACATGATTCGAATTCCAAAAGATCTGAAGTGGAATTACCTGAAAACCCCATGATAAGCTCAAATGATAAATACATTGAGGACATAGATTTACATGAGATTCCATACATCCATGGGGTTAATTTTGAATTATCAAAGAATCCAATCGAGTTGAGGAAGAATCTGATAAAAACCCCATTTCTGATTGTGAGAAAAATCTAAAAAATCTTGAGGCATTTTTGGATTTGGGGTCGGATGAATCTATTACGTCTTCTTTCACATCCTCACTCTTGGATTCTGACATCGAGGAGTTCACAAATGCTACAGAACTGAAAATGAAAGAATTAGAGACTTTATTACATCTAGATTCTAATTTTCCACACCTTGGGGATAACGAATTATTGCCCATTATATTTGAGGGTTCGTGCCATGAACAGAATTTGAGCGATTCATACAAGATTTCTGATCAACCTAGGGATGAGATTGATTTGGGCAAATTGGGAGTTGTTGGGATGGAACACTAGGTCTTATTTAACACACCTACTAAGCACGCATCCACACCCAAATCCACTCATGAAATGATTCCTTATACTATTTCTAATTACACCACTCAGGTCCCTCCTTTTATTTCTCACCACTTTCAGGACCCATATGATTTGTTTCCCACTTCCATCTCTATATCCACCTCATTTACATTACTCATACACCATTCTGTAGGTTTTCCACTCTTTACCTTTCACCCTGGCTCCTGGATTTATCTTTATTTTTCTTGTAGCACCTGGCTACAACCCACTCCAAGTCTCGTTATTGTATTTTTTTGACCTTATGGGCATGGTATTCACAAGCAATTGATTTGCGTTTATAGGCTGCTACTGGCAACGGAACTCAAAGTCCCTATCGTTTTGATTGCCCTCTCTTCTGCAATCACTGTTCCATCTGATTGAGTTTTTCACCCAGCTAGAGGCATTAAACTCAGCATTTATGCATAACATCTGCTTTCTGTTTTATACATAGCATATTGCATTTTTTTGCATATTGTTATGCATATTGTGCTTTCTGTCATTTGGTTAGCATATGCTGAATGAAGAATTATGAGCAATTCCAGGTGATTTCTATCCACTTACCCCCTGTCTCACTTTATTTTCCTCTTATTCATGCACGAGGACATGCAAGAACATAGGCATGGGGGGGTAGTACACAAACTGAAGAATTTTCCTGCCAACTCCTTAGAAAAAAGATTTTTATCAAGAGCTTTTATTAGATATTTTATTCTTTAATTGATTCCTGAATTTAGAATCCAGTACAATTTCACAACTGCATGTAGAATTTGCAATGGATCCACTGTGAAAATCGATAGACATCTTTAGTTTATCAAGAAGAAGCATTGCTGCTTCTCCTAAACCCTTGGAGAACAATTAGGGAGTCAGGCAAACCTTCTATTAGATCGACCAACAATTGCGACATGAGAGTAGTGTCTATTGATGCTCTAAGTTTAGTACAAGGAATCTTAGTTCTGAATAATTGGATAATGATACTTGGGGTTAGGCATAGTTTTTGCTCTCGGTTCATGCATACGAATTCTATGTGAATTTTTGAGAACCACCAAATAAGGCAAATACATAAAGAATGGGTTCTAATAAAACTATGACTAAGGAGGATGGTTGCGACCATCCTTTACGGAATCCTCGATTGAAGGAGGGTGTTAGTGTCAAAGGTCAGAAAATACATTGTCCCATCCATTCCTTTCCCAGTGCCGAGAGTAGACACTTCCACCAAATAAGCCACTCGATATCCTCTTAAACATCACCAATCCCCAATAATGCCTCATGAATAAAAATTTGCATATGTGTGTTGTATTGCGTTGTGTGAGCCACCAAATACAAACCTACTTAACTCGGACATCTTCTACCTAAGCCAAAAGTTGGGGTAAAATTACATATTATTTTATACCCTCGAGGGAAGAAGTTTGTCTATCCAGATATAGTTTTACTAGGGGTCGAGTACAAGCTTTAGTTGTGGATTGGCTTTTCACTTGGATTTGTTGCATAGGCTACAGCACTACACTTCCACCATTATCTAGATTTCTAAATTTTTTGATGAAAACAAAAGAAATGGATCTCTAGTCAAACTCTTGATAGAAATCAGCCGTTTAGGGACCAATTTGTATTTAGTCTCGCATTTGATAGGGACTAGCAAGATTTAGGCATGGGGGCATGATTGCACAGTAATCATATGGCCTAATCTACTTAAATTAAGTCAGATCCAAGCTTAACTTAGGAATAATGCATTCATGAGCATCATATTTTGCATCATAGTTGATTTGTTTAGCTATGCAAATAATGATGCTATTTTTATGTTATAATTGATATGCAATAATAATTATAGATGATTCAGGGTCACAGATGATAAATTCGACCATACAGCTGGACTCAAAGCGATGATCGTAGTCTGATGGTGCAAAAATCACCTTAATCAAAGCCCATAACACCATCTACAAAGGTGGGAAGATGGATGGTCAGGATGGCACCACGTGGTGCCATCCCAACGGCCCTCCACTACACCCTCAGCATTTGAAGCAAAATGTAGGAGCTTTGCAGGCCGTTGGATCATCATCCAACAACCACGATCGTGCCACATTGTTAGCTTTCTCGCGCTTCATCCAGCGGCTCTTCATCTCAGCCGTTGGATCTTCGTCCAATGACTGAGAGCGATTGTGCCTTAAAAAAGAATGCAACACATCCACGACCATAGTGCATTGGAAAGCGCTTTCCCTCTCGAATGCGAGGTGCACGATCGAAGCCCTGCACATGGAATTAATCCGCTAAAGTACACGCGACTGAAATTCAGCCATCGATATGAGATCAAGCAACGCTGGAGATGATGTGTGGCACGAGGAGGTGAGTTGGATGCACACGAGCACGATGACGCGTGGCTGCATGTAGGCACGTAAAGGCAGTAGCAGGCATGTAGAGGCAGTACCAATCACGCGACGTGGGCCTATCCCAGCCGTCGATCATCAAGATTGAACGACTGGAAGTATTAACTCAAAGGGGTGATGAGTGAATGACTTATCGTTTCACCCTTTGATTTGGATAGTCTTTGAGTTTCAATCTTCTTCACTTGCACTATGCACTGACTCATCTTATGGACAATTTTATTGAGTCCTTAATGGTCAATAAGATTTAGTCTTTGGTCTTGCAGATCCAAAGGACCTTGCCATGTTTCTAGCTCTTAGGATTGTTCCTGTTTGTAGGAGAATGCATTTAGATTGGACAAAGGAGAGCCAACCACATAGAAAAATAATTTTGTAGGTGAATGCATTTAGAATGAATGGAGAGTCACTCACCTAGAAAAATGATTTAGAGAAAAAAGATTGAAAAAAAAATTATATTCCACCAAATAAAAGCATCTCATTACATGTGGGTGCTACCTTTCCATTTCCATCAAATAAAAACACCTCACTACATATGAGTGTTTATCCTATAGAAAAAAAAAATACGGAGAAAAGAATTAGGAATAAAAGACCTAGAGGTCTAGCCAGGGAGATAAACACCTAGTGTGTTGACCTCGAGGTAGAAAAGTGGTGAGGAGAAAGCTGCCAAGTCCTAATATGGCTTAACTGAAGATAGGTTGTCTCAGAAAGAACATAGAAACATCCTAAGTCCTATTGAATACTAGGAATCAACTTGGTTATTTGTCTGACAAGTCACATAGAAATCACAGACAAGATGCTTGTTTCTCACATTCGATTCGAATCTTGGGTGGGTCTACTTAGTCAAAGAAAGACACTTTGACAACCTAAGTGATAGATAATTATCTCCTAATTCCAGTCTCTTGTGAATAATGTAGATGATAGGTCTCAAAGTGATTTGAAGAAGTGAGAAATAAAGCTCTGGATAGGAGCAGAAGCTATAGCTGAGATAGGAGTTGATTGAGGAATAAAGATGAAAGAAGAAAGATTAAAGATACAAGAACAAAGGAGGAAAGAAAGGAATTAGGATAACCCTACCCTATCCTACAACCTTAGGATGACCTTGTCCTAGTACCTATCCCTAAACCAGCTCAACCTTGGATATTTAAGCTCAAAAGTCTAAAACATGGATACCCTTATCCATGAACCTATCCACCCTAATTCACTTATCCAATACTGTATCTCTAGCCTAGAAACCATTTTAGGTCCATACTACACTTAACTGACTCAGTCTAACTCAATTGGGTTGCCACTAGTCAATTAGGTCCATGGGACTGATTAGACTAACCCTCAGTTGATTAGACTCATTTGAGTCTAATCAAACCCACCTAAACCTATTAAACCAAGCCCTTACCTAATTGGGTGCACACTTACTTGATTGGGAGCACCTGAATTCAATTAGCTTCATCCAGAACCTACTTGAGCAAATACCAACCCACACAAGTTTGATTAGGTTCATTATTACCTAATTAGACTAAGCCTTAAGCTATTTAGATTTCCCTTAACCCAATTACACATTTACACACACAATTAGACTAGGACAAACCCATTTGGACTTAACCCACTAGACTTAGGGTCAACCTAGCCAAATTAGGAACCTATTCTCAAAACCTATGTCTACAAAACCTAGTCCTAACCCTACCCACATAAAACCCACAAAAATCCTAGCCTAACCCTCTTATGTTGGTGCCAACTTAAGAAGATTTTATCCCTTAGTGGCCGGCCAAGAGTTAAGATCTTATCTCTTGGCAAGATTTTATCCCTTGTTAGCCACCCACCTAGGTTGCCTATTTTTAGAAAACCCTCATCCAATCCTAGCCCTACAACTTAGATCCTAAGGTCCCTATTCAACCAATCCTAGGGATGACTTTTGATTAAATCTAGACCATCCAAATTAGTAATCCTAGGCACTCAAGATCAACCAATAGGAAGCCATTTAGATTCCTATAAAAAGACCTACCCTCCAATCCTTAGAAAGCACTTAGTCTCTGAGATAAATATCCTACCTAGCCCTGCTCTACCTTAGTGCACGTCCACTCATAGTGTTCCTCTTTGGACTCCATCCTCTTCCTCCCAGCACCGTGGATCTAAAGCTCCGTTAGAAGCTTCCTCAACCATACATCAAGCAACTTCGATCTTCCTCTTTCTCTATTCTTCTATATTTCTATTATTGTAATCATTGATTATATTCATATTTGTGAGACATACCTGATATTAGAAATAAATTGCAGTATTTATTTATCTATCTCTAGTATTATTGTTTGTGCATCTATTTCATATATATATATATATATATTCTACTCTAGAATAACTACAAAAGGTATTAAAGTCACGACTTCCTCTCTTTGTTCGACCCGGACTCCTTGTACTTCGGTATTATATTAATTGATCACTTTATTTATATGCTACGACGATTCGGTATTTTTTATCGGGAGGATTTAGCAAGTATCAATTTGGCACCGTTGCCAAGAAGATAGATTTATTTATAGCCTTTAGATTTCGCAGTTACTTTTTGATTACTAATCCACTTTGCTTCATATTTGTCGGCTTGTGTGCAGGTATCAAAAATGTGAAGAAGAAGCACTGCAAATGAAAGAGAAGTAGATTTGCTCATCTTAAGGTAAGTGTATCTATTTTAGGTTCCTTTTGATATAACAAAGAATCCAAAAAAAATTAGGTGCTTTGCTTGATCCTTAGGTTAGAAGTATTTTCTTGTGCTTGCTTTTTTTCTATAAAAAAACAAAAAAAGAAAAAACTCTTTTTGGTGGGCATTATCTCTTGGAAATAAACAAAATCACCTCCTTAAAATTCAAACTCCAACAAATTTCGACTTTCAAAATTATTTTCTAAATTTGTATTTGTCCAAAAATTTTGAAATTGCTACTTGACGTAAATATTGAAGTCAGAAAGATTGTATGCAAATTTCATATGCATCTGAGTTATATTCAATTTTTCAAAATTCACAAACTGCACTGTTATCAGATCTATTTTTTCTTCCTGAATTTTGGTATTCAAAAAATCCTAGGAATTTGTATACTACACGAATTGACCTGAAATTTGTGGTGTTAGATTCCTATGATCATTGAGAATCTCTAAAAAATAAGAAAAAAATATTTTGAGCATGTTTAATTGTACAGAAATTCCACCACTAACTAGCTGTCAAAACAGACTTGAAGACCCCAGTGCACTATTAAATTTGAAACAATATGAAACGCACATTAAAAAAATATGAAAAAGCTTTTTTTAGGAACCTTAGTGATGCATTAGGACCATTGATTTCCTTGATTGGTTCGTACCACAGTTGGCCTATTGGACTTAAATTCCATCATTTAGCACTATCTGCTTTTAAGGCTTCACATTAAGGTAAAGCACACTTGCATCTCCATACTTGAAGGAAATTTATCAAACATTTGGTACTTGCAAAACCCCTTGCGTGCTTTACTAGAACCATTGTTTGAATATACTTAACCAAGTGAACTCTAAAATTCACTAATACAAGCACTTGAACCTTAAAAGCAACTACATTAAATAAGGTTGTATTGTGAACCCCTTTTGATTGACACACACACACATCAAAATTGAATTAATTGGGCACCCACCCCCTCACAACCATCATCTAATCCTACGCATTTTAAAACCTAAGCTCTAATTAACTTGATAGACGAGCCAATTAGGTTGGATTTTACTTTCCAAACTGGAGCTATACCTAGTTGATTGTATTTGAGGCCTTGTCTATTTGAACCAACTGGTGACAAGAAAGGTTGGTACGATAACCGTGTTAACCTCTAGTGGTGTCATGATGATAACATCATCATCAGCCATATCTAGCTTTAATTAGTCATAATCAAAGAATAAGTGCTCTTTTATAGCTGCCAGAGGACCCTAATTCACTACAAATCCATTCTGAGAGAATAACAGTAAAACAGGGGTAAAACTGCAGTTTTAACAAGACATCTCAATTGCAATACAATCACGGGATTTCTCAAGTTCTATTAATGGTCAAATGGTCTTAAATGTCTAACAAGAGGAACGTGCAAATAAAAATGGGTTTTCGCGCATTTTGAGAATTAAATGACATCTGAAACCCTAAAACTAGACTCGCTTAATCTACTGAGTTTTGTTAGTATAAAATTCACATAAATCCTTTAAAATTCATAGAAAAATATTCTCTAGGGTTTGGAATCCTTGAATTGACCACCAGAACTTATTTTGACCTAAAATAGAGTCACTGACAGACTTATGCCCTAATTTAGATTTTTGCATAAATTTCCCATTCAAACGAAATCAAAACCAAAATCCAACTTCACCATTGGATTCCTTAGGTCAAAATTATATTTGTATCAAAATTTGGGCCCAATCTGAGATCGTTTCGACCTAGTTTGCACTTTGGTCAAAGTCTGACTTTCTTTATCTCCAATAGCCCCTCAGCTTTTGAATTCCTCACAAAAAGCCCCCAAACTTCTTTTTATTCTTCACAAAAGGTCCCTGCTGCACATTAACTCCTAATCCTACAACTCTAGCGAGCTTCACTTGGTGAGATCTTTTTGATTTCTTAATGAATCCTTCTCAGATTTGAAAGGGAATTTCGACAAGAAATTAGCTTCCATTTTAGCTAGATCCAAAGTCCCAAAAATTGCCCAATGTATCATGAAAATCCATCAAAGGAGTGGGCTTCCAATTCTGGCAACCTTCCAAGGTTGAAAGCTTGGATTCCAAGCTTCAACCGGCCTCTACTGCCTATATAAAGATCCCTAGGGCCTTCCCGTCCTCTCCACGCTTGATTTCGGCCTGGAACACCTCTATTTCAACTCTCCTCTTCATCCAAGAGGCCCCTCCCTGTCCGACGACTCCTCCTGATCTTCCTCGTCGTCCGTCCACAATACTAGCGTCAAATTCCTTACCCTCAACTTCTTTCGCTCTTGGTCGTACCAACAGGAGCCTCCTTCCCATCGTCGTCGCCACTTCTACCTCACTAGAGCACTTCATCTTCTCCGTCGCCCACATACCCCCGATGCGGATTCCCCTCCTTTCATCCACTTAGAATAGGTAGTTAGTTCCCTTGGTCTCCTAGATTAGTTTCCTCTACCCAAAAATCCCAAAAAGAACCCCTCGAATCCACTGATCACCTTCGTCTTCTCCGTCTCCAACCACTCCTCCAGCGAGGCGCCTCCATCGCTACACCCATCCACATGCCTCACCACAACTCCCAAAACCTCAGCCTCGACTTCACGAACAAATGCCCTAACCTAGTTAGGTTGATTGCCCCTCCAAACTCCTCACCTGACTCACTCACTTCCGGCCATCTCCCTCAAGGTCGTCAGACCTCCACGACGCTCCTCGCCTCACGCTACACCCACCACCATGTTCTTTGTCCCACGACGATCCTGCTAAACTATTTGATGCGGCCATAAGTCCCTTTTTCTTGATTTTCAGGTGTTGAGTTCCTCCACACCATTAGCGACGAGCTCGAGCGAAGCTTGAAGCTTTCTTCAGCCGTTGAAGCCCTAGGCGACACCCCACGTGAAGCGGAATCCACCCGGCAGAGGAGCAAGTGATCAATTGGGTGCTTTGACTGCATCCCAGATCTCAATTGGAAGTATCTTCCTCTTCTTCTGCTAAACAAAGGAGGGGGACTAAGATAGTCCCACCTCATAATGGGAAGAATTCCTGCAGCGCAATAAATTGAATTTCTGTTTAGGGCTTATCGCCTCAACACATAGGGGGGTGAGGTCCTCTGCTACCCTCACACGCCTCTCCCATGACACACTCCACTCGAGCTTGGTCTGACCCATATACCTGCCTACGCCTGCACACACCTCAACTGCAACCACACCAGTAGCCCTGGTCCCGGGTGTGCTCTGATCCGATACCCGATTGTCCAGTTATCCCTGAGAAAGGAAGAGGAGAGGAAAGAGAGAGAGAGCACGGGGTTAAGGGGGTTTTGCTCTATTGTGTATTGGCCAATTTCGTAAGGTGCCCCCTGGTGCATAAGAGACAGAGCCAAGTGAAGAAGAAAGAAAAGGCAAAGGTCAAAGAAGAGAAAGAGAAGCCATAGAAGAATGGCCAAGGCAAGGAAGAAAGAAGAAGACGAGGACTGTAGAAGAAGAGAAGGAAGAAGAGACAGCTAAAGAAGAATAGCAACAGCAAAAGAAAAGAGGAATCATTGTAGCAACACATTTTAAGACGTCTGATTTTTTGATTATCAACTCCTTCATATTGATTATATTTGAGTAATTGCTATATGTGTTAGACTAATAATTGGTGATCCAAATCACCATTATTTTGTCTATATTTATTTTGACTCTTCATATACTCATGCTATACATTGCATATTAGTTTTTGAGTAATTAATTATGCTCATTTATATTATTTTTTGAGATTGGTAATTGAATTCCATATTTGCTTCCAGCGAATGACCTCGGACTTCATTTCTGACATTCGAGTTATAAATTTTATCTATTGTTTAAGCTATTTTTGAGGAATTATTACTACAACGAACGCATCTTTTAAAATCTCGATCCAAAGCATTGCAACATGTCTCGCAGTGCGGGGTGTCCTAGGGGGTCCCACCCTTCTGGCCAGCCAAGTAATTGAAGGGTCAGGTCATTTAGCTAAGGTTAGCAAATTTTGGACTAGATCCAATAGGTACAACCCTTTAGGGCTAGAATTTGATTACTTGAATTGTGCACACACTTCTCTCTCATCTGTCTTCTCTCTCTCAACTATTAACTTTCTTCTGGTACATGGACGCTAGAAGGTCTCTGAACCTTGATTTCGTACCACCTTTAGAGAGTAATCTAAGGAGAAGACCTAATTTTTCTATTTCTGAACCTCCTCCCATGGCTAATCACCATGAGGAAGTATTGATTGATGAGAAGAGCTTGGACCCATACTCTTTTTCTTCTCACTATTCCTCCTTTTCTCCCTATCCCAACCCATCCCTTACTCCAACTTCTTCAAGATGGGAGAACCCTCCTCAACACCCGGGGCCTAATTCCTTTGCCTACACCTCATATTCCCCGGGTATATCTAGATCTATCTCATTCTTATGGAATTCCACATAAATCTATGGATATCAAGGATCTCTACAATCTTAACAGACACTCCCTACAAGACCAAGATCTGATTAGCATGACCAACTATCTTGATTAGTTCAACCAAACTCATCTCTCCCTTGGTCAGGGATATGCCTCAGAGTCCCAATACCTAGGATATCAATCCTATCCCTAAAATCACTTTGCATATTATCTCAATTTCACCCAACCCACTCCACACTCTTATTAGGATAACCCCACACCACCCAACTAGAGATATGATCCTTACCTTAGGTATTTAAATCTTGATAATGGATATTCTGATTTGAGTAAGGTTAGAAACTCTGGAAATTATTATTCTCACTCCACTCAAACCTCTGAACATTATGATGATCCCTACATTACCCAATTGCTCCAAAATATGAGAGAATCTAATAAAAGAAATACCGATAACATCATGAAGGATCTTCATAAGTTCCTGAAGGAGCAACATAAATCCTAAGATAGGACCTTAAAGACCCTTGAATGTAATTTGAGTGTGCCAGAAGTTGGTGGTGAGCCACTCAGGGTTGAGGCTCTGACCCCAAGTTTTACATCTTACCCAATCTCAACCCTTGATTACACCAAGCACAACCACCAGCCAATTGATTATCCAGAGAAGATCTTACCCAAGCATACATCTAGATTGATAGATGGTTTTGATGTCCCAACTGACTCTAAAATGAATGAAAAATCTATGCAAGGGACATCTGATGGGGTCCTTGAAACTGATCGTGACACACCTAGAATTGAATCATCTGGAAACCCCATCCTAGAAAATGATGAGGAAAGTGTTGGCATCCCCAAGATTGATTCTCAATCTAAAGATCCTAAATCTTGGGAGATATCATATGTTCAAGGAATCCAATTTACATTATATGGTAACCATGTTGAGATTGAGGAGGAAGATGCACTCGAGGATCTAGATCTTGATTCAAGCCTTGATTTACAATCATTCTATTTTAAGGAGCAAATCTCTGGTGGGTCTAAGTATGAGTCCTTTATGTTCAACGATGCACAATTGGACCTTGCGAATGATTTGGAGTTAGATATCTCAAAAAAATTAGGAGAATCAGAATAAGATGAAGATTATAGACAAATAAAAGAGCCCCCTCAAGAGGATAGAGGGATTGAGGACAGTGACACTCCTAGTCAAACACATTTAGATGGTTCTAATATGATTTTGTCTGAAGATTCTGATGATCATATGTGCTTGGATGATTCAATTATGATATCTGGATTTGATGGTATTAATCATTATGAGATATTCCATATAGAAGCCGAATCTGTTTTCACTTCTATATCAGCTGATTCTTACCCTTCTCTTCCCATCAACCAGAGTCTTGAGGAAAACCCTGATTCTTCATTCCCTCCTCCTAACTCTGATCCCTAACATCTTGAAATTGAAGAAGACAGACAATCCCCTTATGAAAGAGATATTCAAGAGCTTGCAAAACTATTGGGTTATGATGATTTGCCTGAGGAAGTGATCAACTCATCTAAATCATGAAATCTCAAGGAACTTGATTTGATTGATGAGGAAAAGGAAGACAATACCTCAAAAGATGTAGTTCAAAACAGAGTCAATTGGGGTCAACCTTATAATCCTAGTAATTCTAATGGATGGCTTGATTCTGAGAGCGATACAAATTCTGATGACCATGAAATTATTTCTGATGAGGAAGAGATCATCTCTGACATGGATTTTGAGGAATTCTACATGAAATTTCCAATCTCACAAGCTCTACCTTTATCCTCGTATGACCCGAAGAATGAACAAATCGTGATTTTTGATATCAATCACCATTATGAGGATCCTTATGATTCAAATTCTAAATGGGTCTTGTATTTAAATCATAATTTCACTCCACCTCCTCCACTACCTCTCCTTGAACTATGAAATTGGATTAATGAGCAGGATCTGCATCATGAAGCTTATTTCCGCTGTCCTCATCTATCTATCCCTATTCTACATTTCAGATTAGAAAATCTCTTTGGAGTAGGGCTACACCATCAGCTAGTCCGCATTTGTGGATCACTAATTCTTGGGTCACATGACCATATCTTCATATTAATCTTGACTCTCTCAACAAATATTTTTAATCCTCCTCTTAACCCACAATATTGAAGTGCATATTTCTTTTGGGGTTTTGGTCTAGCTAACGACGTAAAACTTAATGCTGGCTAGGAGGCAACCCAATACTCTGCACAGGTATTGAGATTTTTGTTTCTCTAAGCTAACCTAGAAAAGCAAGCTCAATCAGGTGATATCCCATCTTCTTGCTTATTGCATTTTGATTATTCTACCTACATTCCAATGAGGACATTGTAATAAATGGGCATAGGGGGTGGACAATGCATGTTTTATTTTATATGTTAGCTAATCCTATCAGTATTCCTATAGACATTATTCATTAAAAAAAAAGCGTGTTTTAGTCTAATTCTTAATATTCAAACTAAGTAGAGTAAAAAATTCTCGATTTTGAGAATTTGCTGACTTTAAGAAATGAGAAACAAAGTCTTTCCGCCTAGACTCCTCAAGTCTTTTTAGGCTTAATTTTATCGAGTATTTACCTAAATCTAGATTGATTTTCCCAAGACTTTGAATAGAGTTTGAAGAACTAGAAGTATTAAGCCAAAGGGATGTTGAGTGAATGACTTATCATTTCACCCTTTCATTTAGATAGTCTTCGAGTTCCAAGCATTTTCACTTGCACTATGCACTGACTCATCTTATGGACGATTTTGTTGAGTCCTTAGTGGTCAATAAGATTTAGTCTTAGGGCATGCAAATCCAAAGGACTTTACCGTGTTTCTAGCCCTTAGGACTATTCCTATTTGTTGGGGAAAGCATTAAGAATCGATGAAGGAGAGCCACTCTCCTAGAAAAATGATTTGGAGAAAAAAATAGATATTCAACCTTGAAAAAGATGAGAAGGAGAATAAAATTTGAAAAAAAAAATTATATTCCACCAAATAAAAGCATCTCATTACATGTGGATGCTACCTTTCGATTTCCATCAAATGAAAACACCTCGCTACATATGGGTGTTTATCCTATAGAAAAAAAGAAAAAATATGGAGAAAAGAATTAGGAATAAGAGACCTAAAGGTCCAGTCGGGGAGATATACACCTAACGTGTTGACCTCAGGGTAGAAAAGTGGTGAGGAGAAAGCTGCCAAGTCCTAATATGGTCTAACCAAAGACAGGTTGTCTCAGAAAGAGCATAGAAATATTCTAAGTCTTATTAAATACTAGGAATCAACTTGGTTGTCCATCTGACGAGTAACATAAAAATCACACACAAGATGCTTATTTCTCACATTCAATTCGAATCTTGCGTGGATCAATTTAGTCAAAGAAAGTTAATTTGATGACCCAAGTCTAATGACTAATAATATTTCTAATTTGATTTGGGAGGTCCGGATTTGAGTCTTTATCATTAAGGGTTTGTCTACAATTTGCTTTTGTTAGTGAAATATCTTATTGGGATTGTTGATTGAAACTGGCTCAATTCCTTGACAGCACCTTTAAAAAAAAAAATCTTGTTTTACTTTTGAAAATAAAGAAAACACTCGTATTATGATTCTTGCATGATTTTCGCCGGTTTTTCCCATATTGATTTTGCTAGGGACTAGCAAAAGATAGGCATCGGGGTATGATAACAGTCTAATCTATTACCCTAATTAGCTTAATCTAATTCCTCAGTAGAATCATGCATTAGGTTTATAAATATTGCATTTAGAGCATGCATGCATATTTGAGCTTTGCATTTACCTTATAGATAATTATCTCCTAATTTTAGTCTCTTGTGAATAGTGTAGGTGATAGGTCTCAAAGTGATTTGAAGAACTGAGAAATAAAGCTGGATAGGAGTAGAAGCTATAGCTAAGATAGGAGTTGATTGAGGAATAAAGATGAAATAAAGAAAGATTGAAGATACTAGAACAAAGAAGGAAAGAGAGGAATTAGGATAACCCTACCCTATCCTAGAAACCTTAGGATGACCTTATCCCAATACCTATCCCTGAACCAGCTCAACTTTAGATATTTGAGCTTAAAAGCCTAAAACATGGATATCATTATCCATAAACCTATCCACCCTATCCATAGTCCTATCCTACTATTCCTAACCCTAATCTGCTTATCCAATACCCTATCCCTAGCCTAGAAACCTATTTATGTCCATACCATGCTTAATTGACTCAGTCTGAGTCAATTGGGTTAGCCACTAGTAAATTAGGTCCATGGGACCTGATTCGACTAACCCTCAATTGATTAGAGTCATTTGAATCTAATCAAACCCAACCTAAACCAATTACACCAAGCCCTTACCCAAATGGGTACACACTTACTTTATTGGTGCACCTGAATTCAATTAGGTTCACCCAGAGCCTAGTTGAGCAAATACCAACCCACACAAGTTTAATTAGGTTCATTATTACCTAATTAGACTCACCTATTACCTAGTTAGAGTAAGCCTTAACCTATTTAGATTTTCCTTAACCCAATTACACATTTACACACACAATTAGACTAGGACCAACCTATTTGGACCCAACCCACTAGACTTAGGGTCAACCTAGCCTAATTATGTACCTATTCTCACAACTTGTCTGCAAAACCTAGTCCTAACCCTACCCACATAAAACCCACAAAAGTCGTAGCCTAATCCTCTTAAGTTGGTCCTAACTTAAAAAGATTTTATCCCTTGGTAGCCACCCACCTAGGTTGCCTATTTTTAGAAAACTCTCATCCTATCCTAGCCCTACAATTAGATCCTAAGGTTCCTATTCAACCAATCCTGGGCATCACTTTTGATTAAATCTACACCATCCAAATTAGTGATCCTAGGAACTTTAGATCAACCAATAGGAAGCCACCTAGATTCCTATAAAAAGACCTAGCCTCTAACCCTTAGAAGGTACTTAGCCTCTGAGATAATTATCCTACCTAGCCCTCCTCTAACTCAGTGCATGTCCACTCATAGTGTTCCTCTCTGGACTCCATCTCCTTCCTCCTAGTGCTCTTGATCTAAAGCTCCATCAGAAGCTTCCTCAAGCATCCCTCAAGCAGCTCCGATCTACTCTCTCTCTCTATTCTTTTATAGTTCTATTATTGTAATCATTGATTAGATTCATATTTGTGAGACATTCCTGATATTAAAAATAAATTGTAATATTCATTTATCTGTGTCTCTAGTATTATTATCTGTGTATCTATTTGATATATATATATATATATTATGCTCTATAATAACTATGAAAGGTATTAAAATAGTGACTACCCCCTTATGTTCGACCCAAACTCCTCATAGTTTGGTATTATATTAATTAATCACTTTATTTACTCACTACAACTATTCAGTATTTTTTATCGCATAGATTTAGTGAGTATCAATCATCCCGAAAGCCAATTCATTGGAAATGTTTCCGATGATGTTAAAACCCAATCTAGATTTAATTGCACTTTCAATCTTTTCACCTTTGTATCTCAAGTTGAATCGAAGAGTGTTGGGGAAGCATGTTCTGACGAACCTTGGTTGATAACTATGTAGGAGGAACTCAACCAATTCCAAAAGAATGAACTTTGGGATCTAGTACCTAAGCCCGAAGTGCAAACAGTAATAAGAACCAAATGGGTATTTCGGAATAAGTTGGATGAATCCGGTATGGTTATTCGGAACAAGGTGAGATTGGTAGCACAAGGTTATAACCAAGAAGAAGGGATTGACTTCGATGAGACCTATGCTCCCATAGCTCGACTCGAATCGATTCGCATGCTTCTTGCATAAGCTACCTTCCTTGGCTTCAAGCTCTTTCAAATGGACATTAAGAGTGCCTTTCTTAATGGTTTCACTGAGGAAGTTTTAGTAAAACAACCTTCCAGTTTTGAGCCTCATGATAAACCTAATTTTGTCTACAAATTAAGGCATTATATGGGCTAAAGTAAGCTCTTAGAGCATGGTATGAGAGACTTAAAGACTACTTGTTAAGTGCAAACTTTTCTATAGAAGCTAATTCTACATTATTTTTTAAGAGAAAAGGAAAAGAAATCTTATTAGTTCAAATCTATGTAAATGATGTCCAATTTGGAGCTACTAATGAATCTCTATGTCGAGAGTTTTCTAAGATAATGTAGGAAGAATTTGAGATGAGCTTGATAGGTGAACTCAAATTCTTCTTTTGTTTACAAATCACTCAACTTGAATTCGACACCTTTGTGTGTCAATCCAAGTACACAAAGGAGATGCTCAAGAGATTTGGAATGGAGAAAAGCAAAGGTAAAAATACTCCAATGAGTGTTACAACTTCACTTGATATGAATGAATCAGGTACGCCTATTGATCAAAAATTATAACGTAGCATGATTGGTTCTTTACTATATTTGACTTGTAGTAAGCCAGATATCTTGTTTAGTACTTGTTTATGTGCTAGGTCTCATTCTAACCCTAAGCAATCCACCTAAATGCAATCAAAAGGATACTTAAATACCTATTTGACACATCAGCTTATGGCCTGTTCTACCCTAAGAGTAGCAATTTTAGCTTAGTCACATATAGCAATGCGGACTACGCAGGTAGTTGCACTGATAGAAAGAGTACTAGTGAGACATGTCAATTCTTGGGCGAATCACTAGTCTCTTGGTTTTTAAAGAAACAATCTAGTGTAACCCTAACAGCAACAAAGGCTGAGTATATAGCCTCCGCTCTAGCATGTTCCCATAAAGGATTTTGATTTGATATTTAGTAAAATAAAAATATTATGTGATAATACTAGTGCTATCAACCACTCGAATAACCCTGTACATCACTCTCGTACAAAATATATTGATGTTCGACATCATTTTTTGAGGGACAATGTACTTAAGGAAGAAATTGAGGTTGAATTTATTTGTACTGAAGTGCAATTGGCTGATATCTTCACTAAACCTTTGAACTATGATCGATTTATTTTATACGTGGAAAATTGGGCATATGTAAGCTCACTGATATTTTTAGATCTTAGTGAGTTAGATGAATTTTGCTTGTAATGAACATTTGAGAGAACTTTGACTGTATCAAGTCAGAGCTCCTTCAAACTTGTTCAAACATCAAAATGCTCAATCTATGCAAAATCAAACATCTGATATGACTCTCAGACATCTTTAAAATGAACATTGGATGTTTAGTGATTTGAACAGACGTCAAATCGATTAAATGAGTTAAAAAATCAAAAACCATAGAAAAATTATATTTCAAACGTCTAGCACCATGCCCAGATGTCGACACCTATCATTTGATGGACTTGGTCATACAACTAACTTGTTTCAGGGTCCAATCTCAAGAGTTCCTGGAATCAGATATCAGACGTCTGACTTCATGTACTAAATGTCTGATTCGTCATCTAACACAAAAATCAAACGACAACATGGAGATTGGGCCAAATCTAGGAGTCCTTGGTTTCATAAATTGGACGTCCACTTTTTTTATTAGACGTCTAATCAGTCACCTGATCAAAAAATCGAGCAACAACCTGGAAAGGTTGAAATCCCTGACTCTTGATCCCAGATGTTTGATACCATCTACAGTGATACTGGCAAAAATCATCTTTGCAGTTCTAATTTGGGGGTGGCTTGAGATGAAATTTTCCCCAACTTTAGGGGGGGTCTCACTCAACTCCTTAGAGGTATTTAAACCCTCTTCCTTTCCCGAAAGCCCTCACGACCATTCACCCCCAAAATCCCCAAATCCTCTCCCCAACCAACGACCTCCTCCTTCCTAGCCTAGCCGCCTAGACAACAGTTGGTGCCACCAATCGTCCAAACACTGCCAACAAACATCTCCATTGCATTAGGGGGAACACCTCTCTTTGGTATAACCCCTCATGCTCCCTCTCTTTTCCACATTTTGACTTGGATCGAGCCATGGCTTGAGAAAACCCTTAATGGGTTCTTTCGTTCTTCTCCAATTTAACAAAGCCTAGTGTTCATCTTTTTCAAAGTATTAGTCCCTATCTCAAATCAATCTAGGGCAAAGAACTTGATAATGACTTGAGATTTTGTCGTAACATACACTTGCCCTAATTTTGCAACTTATTTGAATGTGTGGTTTCAATATTAGATGGTAGGGGTACTGCCTTCAATGGTTCAAGCCTTAATCTAGTGGCTTAAATCTAAAGGTATACTGCCACATACATGATGTTCTTAATGGCAGGTTGTTTTGCCCTTTTGTCAATCAAGCCTAAAATGATGGCCTGATTGACCAGCATACTTCCCAAAATCATTTGATATTGGGTTTGGTTTGTACTTATGTGGAAGTATGCATGAATGATTGGAAGGCGTACTACCCACTTAAGATGGATAAATTCTTGCAAAATTATTGAATGGCATGCCAATTTGTTTTGCAAGTAACCTAAACCCTACCCAAAACTCCAACCCACTCCCCCTCCCAAAATTTCTCCTTGTAGGAAGCAAGTCGAGGGTTCCTCATCCTCCTAATCCCAATCCACCTATCTTGCAATCCAATTACATAGCAACATCGCTGGACAACGGTTCCATCGCTTTGCCAAGGCCAAGGTTATGTCCCCTAGGTTCATCAT
The DNA here is from genome assembly GCA_037157565.1 of Thalassia testudinum. Classification (NCBI taxonomy): domain Eukaryota; kingdom Viridiplantae; phylum Streptophyta; class Magnoliopsida; order Alismatales; family Hydrocharitaceae; genus Thalassia; species Thalassia testudinum. The sequence continues at coordinate 40,176,974 of JAZHRO010000015.1, read as the reverse complement.
ATGGAATGATTTTGCCCACCTTAATCTCCGTAAACAATTCGAGGCCCTTCACCTCTTTAATTATTTCGATCGCCAGTTCCATTCGGATTTCGACACTCGCAGGGTTTTCTCAGATCTAGTTTGCCTTTTCTATGCCAATCTAGTTGAGGATTATAGCAATGATGAACTCGAGCATCATACAATCCTCCTCGGCAAACACATCACCATTACCTATGACTACCTATCTGAGCTATTAGGCATTCCCAATGCTGGGATATGATTATAATGACATCCTCCAAGAATACAACTCGGAGGTGATTAACCAAGAACTCATTCTCCCTGAAAAATATGTACCTAATCTTGGTACATTGCCTTACAAACACCTCAAGCCCCTTCCACGCCTCTTATCTCGTATTTTTGGTTTGGATCTCCTCAACAAGTTCTATGGGTTTGACTATATTTCCCACCAACACAAGGCAGTTCTTTTTGCAGTTGTTCTCCACATTCCCTTCAACTATTGCTACCTCATCGCCTGGGTCATGAATGAAGATCATGCAACCTCCCTACTTTTTGGGTCTATCCTCTTCAAGATCAATGAAAACCATAGGATACCCACCTATAATCAACACATAGACAAGAAGGTAGAGCCCTACAATAGAGCTACCACAGCCAAGATGTGCATTCTTCTCGAGCACATCAATCTCGATGCTGGTAATGACGATGATGAGCTCCCGCCTAAACCCAACTTATATAAGAAACACCAGCTCCAAATTGAGGCCCCAGGCACAAGCATCGACAAAACTTGGGACCTCACCACTGACAGAATCTCCATACTGATGCAGCACACAAGTGATATTGCTAGTCAAGAAATTTCATGCAAAGAAATCAATTTTAGGGTCTCAGGAAAGAGAAACCCATGTCATCATAGTTTCACAGAAAACTCTGACCTATCAAATAATATTTATAATTGGGATGGTGAATTCCGGGTTGAACACAAGGAGGCGATGTTTGATTAATCAAAATCCACGTTTGTTTTATTCATTTTTGAAGAGTTGTGGCTTTTCTATTTTTTAGGTATTATTTATAGCAGGAAATCATATAGGAGAAATATTGAATCTATTCTACTCTACTTGCAAAAGAAAAGAAAGAGGAAGAGAGAGAGAGAACAACTATTTTATAAGCAAATCAAATGTTTACTACAAAAACTAAGTACAGAAAATTAAATCTACATTACGAAAGTGGTAAAAGAGAAGAGGTAGAAGAATCCCCCTCAACGACTGCTTGGAGGACAAACAACATTGACGTGATGCCCAGAAGAAGTGATGGGAACACCATCATGGACCTAACTAGACACATTTAGTCAGGTTTGATTGATAAAAGCTCCTACCTAATCATTTGAGGGTCATAACTCCACATTATTCTAATTTGAGAAGAGAGAGCGAAATCAAGGTTAATTCTATAATTTTAACAACACATCACAAACACAGATTAACCACGTGATCACTCAGGGGTTAAATGAAGGTCAAATGAACTCAAAAGTCCAAATAAAACTCTAATTATCAACCTCCTTAAATTAAATAAGTTCTGGTCAGGATAAAATTAATCTAAACCTCCTAAAATTCATAGAAAAATATTCTAAGAGGTTTGGTACTGTTTATCGCTCTGAATCGGAGTTTTAAAAATGATACGTTGCAGTATAGCCGATAAAGCACAAAAACAAATAGAATTTATACTTGAATGGAAATCCAAGGTCGAACGCAAGGAGCAATCAGGAAATCAATCTCAACTTCACAATTCTAAGTAAAAGATATAAGCCATTGCAACCAAAACTTATTCAAGAATGACATTTCAATAATTCAAGTATCAATATGCAAAAATGATGCGTTAAAATGGAGATTTAAATCATCAATTAAACCTTTTAATGTTAAGCTTCAAATATATCAAATGTATCAATAGTGATTATGAACCAATATTCCACGTCAGTTAAGTAGCTCAATAATGCAACAATAGCCTAGAACCAACAACAGAGGCAAAGGCCTCTCTTCTCCTTCAAGCCTCAGGGAGAGGCACATAGTACAGTACCAATAGAGGAATGAAGGTCCTCTCAAAGACTAAGTGTAGAGAGATCAGAGGGTGAGGCAAAACCCCTCCTCTCTCTCTCTCTTTTCTTTTCTCTCTCAGAAAAGGCAAACTAGATTGAACCCAAGTAGCTGGGCAATCAGATTAGGACCCTGACCTGCGTGGCATGAGTGCGGGTGAGGGCATGTGCGTGGAGCGTGTGAGTGGGACCTCACCCCAGTGCTCTCGGAGGAAACCAACCACAAGCACAAAAACAATTTAAGTCGCATGGGCTCTTTAGCAATTTCCGATGTGGGACTAAATTCCACTGCTACCTTTTTCGAAGTCCCGCATAAGATGCAGCTGGGATTTGGCTGAATTGAAGGTGCTACAGCACCAAGTCCTTCGATTGGAAGCCTGAAGAGCTTCCTAGAGGCTTTTCGCAAAGCCTGGGCACATAACTGAGGAAGAACACCGTGAGAGCACGGTTGCCGAAGTCGTAGAAGGTGGAGGCAGCGGCGGTCGTCCGGCTGAGTATCTAAAACAGGAAATACGAGCTCTAAGCCCCAATCAGAGTGCTCAAAAGATTCGCCTGAGGGTGGCGAATATGATGGTGGTCATGGTGGTGCTTGTGAGTAAGTGATGAGGTCAGGCGAGCTCAAAGGAGGCGTGCGTGGAGTGCTGTGTTCGAGGGGGTATTTGAGTGCGTGAACCCCTCAATTTCTTGAAGGGTTTAGTTGAGTATGGAGTTGTGAATCTTGTGGAGTTGGTGCAAGGTGATTTGGTGGTCTATGGAGGTCGGGCAAGCTCACCAGAGTTCTGCCGGCCGTGAAGAAGATGAAGTGCGGGAGGGTGATGCGGTGGTCATTTTGAAGTGTAGGTGAGGGGGAAATGATGTAGAGGGATATAGGAGAAGGTAGAGGGTCTTAGGAGTGAGGAATCTAGCCGGAGAGCTCCGGTTGTGGCATGACCGGAGCCAGAGAAGGAGATGGTGATGATGAGGCAGTGACGGTGAGTGAGGCAGAAGAACGACCTCTCTTTGGCTGGAGAGGTTCGCGAGGAAGAGGGGAAGCTAGTCGGCCATCCAATTTAATGGTTGGAAGGCCAGAAGAGGAGAGCGGAGGGGAATCGCTGGAGCTAAGTTCGAAGGTGGCCGAAGATGGAGAAGAGGAGGTTTTCTCAAGCCAAAACTCGCTAAGGAGGTAAGGCAAGAGCTCCAAGGCTTAAATAGAGTTCCAAAGTAGGCTCTAGATCAAGAAAGAGCTCTGCTTTTGCTATTTAGGAAATCAAGAAGCACCCATTGATTCCATGCATTCGCACGCACGAATCAAAGGGTTTTAGGAGTTAAGATCTGTCCCAATAGGTTTGTATAGGTGTGAACATCAATCCTACCAAATTTGGTGGGATTTGATTGCCATTAGAGTAGGATTTGGTCTAGTCAAAGCATGCTTGGAGGTCGGTTGACCTCCAATGGCGGCAAGGACCAATATGCAAAGAAGAAGAAGAAGTTGGGGGGTTATTTTCAAAGAATTCGAAAGTTAGGGGCATGTGTGTGAGAGAAAAGAATCAAATTTGACCAAAATGCAAACTTGGTCAAGATGATCACTAGTTGGGCCCAAATTTTGGCACAAGCCTAATTTGGACCCAAGGAATCTGATGGTGAAGTCGGTTTAGGTTTTGACCAAGTTTAGATGGGTAAATTGTGTAAAAACCTAAATTAGGGCAACTGTCTGTCTGTGACTCTATTTTAGGTCAAAATGGGTTCCAATGGTCAAATTAAAGATATCAAACCTTATAGAATATTTTTATATGATGTATAGAAGGTTTAGGTGAATTTTATACTGACTAGAACCTCAGTGAATTAAGCAGGTCTGTTTTTAGGGTTTCAGATGGCATTTAATTCTCGTAACGCGTGAAAACCTATTTCTTTTTGCATGGACCCTCTTTTTGGACTTTTATGACCATTTGACCTTTAGTTTTCCCTTAGAAAATCTTGTGGTTATACTGTAGCTGTGATAAGATGGAAAAATTGCATAAATAATCATGTTTTAATCTTTTCTTCTTAAAATAGAATATTAAGCACTTAGGACCCCCTAATGGTTATGTAGGAGCTTTTATTGACTTTATCATACCAAATTGGGCTAGTTATGGCTCATGATGGTGTACCCATCCTACCCCCATGCCTAGCTTTTGCTAGTCCCTTAGCAAAACTTTATGGACCAAAATAGATATCTAGGTCTGATGTAACCGTCAGGATGCTCTACTAAGCCACATCTCTAAGAATCAGATCTTAATACCAACAAGAGGCCTAGAGGTACTCAAGTACCAGCCCAGATCCAAACCTAACTAGCTTTTACCTCAGTCTATTACGAAGGTTTCTAAGGCCTGTAGGAACTAACCTAAGGTTTATTTGACCCAGCAATTAAAGCACCCGTGCTTGTAACATGGTAAGCCCAGGTTCAGTTTGCCAGTGCATTTTTGTGAGAGAGAGGGATAGAAGAAGATTTTTATTTATGGAGAGCTTTCTCTCTCCTTTTCTTTTCATTATATTTTTATTTAGATCCAACCTCAGGTTGGCCCTAAACGCATTCTGTATTAGATTCCTGGTCCCTACGTTCAATCCTCACAGGGTCCCTAGCAATCGATGCTTCGAGATAGCACTACTCATGGCAATCCCCAGAACCCTAGCTTTCGACACTTTGGGATAGTGCTGCCCATGGCATTCTATAGCTAAATCCAAACCCTGGCAATTGACATTTTTTGATAATGCCGCCTATGGCATCTGAATCAGCATAAGGTGCTTACGTGCCCCCGGTAGGATATTTAGATATCCTACAAGACAAGCACCGAGGAGACGATGTGTTATTGTGCATCTTCAAGGGGAATTTCCCACCTCTTCATGTCGAGAACTCATCCAAATCCACTTGTGTTTTCGAGCCACTCCTAATCTAGATCTTAGGACCATTTTCAGAATAGCATAAATGCTTTTGGCATAATTTCAGATTTAAGTGCACTGAACCAGACTGTATGTGATTTTTGGGTGCTTAAGTTACCGAGTCCCGCAAACCAAAGGTCAGTTAATGGGGCCGAATACTACCTAAGCCTTAGACCTAATACACAAGCTTTGCATTTTCCTCAACCTCTTGAGGACTAATCCAGATCTTGACAAGTACGTGAGTGTTTAAATCTTAGAACAGATCCAAGAGGCCTAAGGTCGGTATTCGCCACTAATCCCTTAAGTTTTAGCCTTCCAAGTCTTAATTCATCATTCGATCCAACCTAGAAGTTAGGTAAGTTCCATATCATTTTGAAGGGACTCAATTTCTTTATTTTTTTTACTCCTTTCTTTTCTTTTCAATTTTTCCTCCCTCCTTTTTCTCTTTTTTTCCTTAAATGGACCTTCTCTTCCCTCAACCTCCATTTTTTATTTATATATATTTTTTTTATTTTATGTATATATGTATTTTTTTTATGTGAAATCCTTTTGTGAGAGTTGATTTTCATTGCATTTTACACTTTAATACCCCCCATGCCTACAATTTACAATGTCCTCATTGTAAATTAGGTGAGTCCGAGTTCAGCTTAGATCGTACATTAGAATAGGTTCAAAGAGTGGGCGGACGAGTTGGGGTGACTGTTGCAGACAATTTCAAGCTCTGGTACATGTACCAAAAGTGGAGTCGACTGTTTTAATAGACAATCCCTAAAGTGTAATATGATTTCAGCGAAGAGATATGTCGAAAGGATTTCAAATTTTTTTTCAAAAGATGACGGGTTGCCTCCTGTTAAGCACCAAGTTTAACACCATCAGCTGGGCGCAATAAGCTCAAGGAGAATGGAGATCAAAAGATAACTCAGCCACATTCGGGTTGGTGAGTTCGACAAACGATTTGAGTCTCTGACCATTCACGACAAAAGGTTCAAAATCATGGCTAAGTTCACTAATTTCACTGGCTCCATTTCTAAAGATTTTTCTTACCAAGAAAGGTCAAATCCAGCTAGAGCTGAGTTTTCCTGGGAAGAGTTTGAGCTCGGCATCAAAGAGTAGAACTTTTTGACCAGGGTGGAAATATTTTCGCACAATGTGCCTGTCATGGAAGGCTTTGACCCACTCTTTGTAGATATGCGAGTTCTCGTATGCATCATTGCGTAGTTCCTCGATCTCGCTCATTTGCAACCGGTGGTGTATTCCAGCCTTCATCAGATCCAGATTGCACTTCCGTACTGCCCAATAGGCCTTATGCTCCATCTCTACGGGAAGGTGACACGCTTTTTCGTACACTAATCTGAAGGGAGACATGCCTAATTGGGTCTTGTGGGTGGTCCTATAAGACCACAAAGCTTCTGAAAGGCAAGTAGATTAGTCCTTCCTATCAGGCCGAATAGTGACTTGAAGGATCTTCTTGATCTCTCGATTCGACAGTTCTGCCAGTTCGTTAGTCTGGGGGTGGTAAGGAGTTGAGATCCGATGCGACACCCCATACTTCTTCATCAGGGACTGGAAGTGCACATTGTTGAAATGAGATCTACCATCGCTGATGATGGCCTTAGGAACCCCAAATCTCAAAAAGATTTTCTCCTGGATGAATCAGAGAATAACTTTCTTATCGTTAGTTATCGTGGGGACAGCTTCAATCTATTTAGAGATGTAATCAATAGTGAGCAAGATGTATTCAAAGCTGTTAGATCCGGGAAAGGGTCCCATGAAATTGATTCCCCATATGTCAAAGATTTCATAGACAATTATCAGGTTCAAGGGCATCATATCCCGCAGGCCCATGTTGCCGAGAGTCTGATAACAAGCGCATGCCCTACAATATGTTTGTGCATCTTTGAACATTGTGGGCCAGAAGAATCCACACTGGAGAATTTTCGTTGCGATTTTATGCCCAGAGAAATGGCCACCGCTGGCTTAGTTGTGACAGAATGAAATCACATCATTGACCTCATCGTCAGGAATGCATCTCCGAATCACCTGATCATTGCCAATGTGGAAGAGATACGGTTCCTCCCAAATATAGTACTTAGCCTCGAAAATCAGCTTGTCCCGCCTAGAAGTCGCCCATTCTAGCAGGACTTTCCCCATAACCAAGTAGTTTACTATATCAACAAACCAGGGGAGTCCGTGAATGGCTAGTAGATGCTCATCCAGAAAATGCTTGGTGATCGGACCAAATGGGTCGATGACTGAAGAAGGAAGATGGGACAAATGGTCAGCTACCATGTTTTGTTTTCCCACCTTGTCACGAATCTCGAGATCAAATTCTTTCAATAGCAAGATCCAACAGACTAATCGAGGTTTTGCATCCTTCTTCACAAGTAAGTGAATCACAGCGTTGTGATCTAACTAAATGATGACACGGGAACCCAGAAGATAAGATCTGAATTTCTCCAAGCCAAATACGACTGCCAACACCTCTTTCTCAGTAACCGTGTAGTTATGCTGAGCCTCGTTCAACGTCTTGCTGGCGTAGTAGATGACCACAGGTTTCCCGTTAACTTTCTGCCCAAGCACTGCCCCTACTGTGTAGTCAGACGCATCGCACATGATCTCAAAGGGTAGAGACCAGTCAGAGGATTGTAGGATTAGTGCTTGAGTAACTCGATCACATAGGCTCTCAAATGCGTGAGTGCACTCATTGGTGATCTTGAAAGGGACATCCTTTGAGAGAAGATTAGTCAAGGGATGTGCGATTTTCGAGAAATCAGGAATGAAATGATGGTAAAAACTAACGTGCCCCAGAAAAGAGCGGATGTCCTTGACTGAACTAGGCATGGGTAGTTTAGAAATCAAATTAACCTTGGCTCGATCAACCTGGATGCTGTTCTCAGAAACAAGGTGACCCAGAACAAATCCCTCAGAAACCATGAAATGGCTCTATTCCCAGGAAAGAACCAAATTCACATCGATGCAATGCCTGAGGATTTGGACCAAGTGCAGGAGGCAATCATCAAAAGATTCCACAAATACCGAGAAGTCATCCATGAAGACTTCAAGGTATTCACCTACCATATCTGAGAATATGGCAAGCATGCATCGTTGAAAGGTAGTGGGTGCATTGCAGAGACTGAAAGGCATCCTACAAAATGCGTATGTCCCATAGGGGTAGGTGAAGGTGGTCTTCTCTTGGTCCTAAGGATAGATTGCCACCTGATTATAACTGAAGTACCCGTCCAAAAAGCAGAAGAATCGATTTCCCTCTAGTTTCTTTAGGATCTGATCAATGAATGATAGTAGGAAATGATCCTTCTTCATGGAGGCATTTAGTCTTCTGTAATCAATGCAGACTCTCCACGAGTTTGCTATACGGGTTGGTATGGTTTCTCAGGTTTCAGACGTGACCACGGTGAGTCCTGCTTTCTTAGGCACAACCTGGATTGGACTCACCCACCGACTGTCGGAGATTGGGTAGATGATCCCTGCATCTAACCACTTGATGATCTCCTTCTTCACAACCTCCTGCTGATTAGGATTCAGACGTCTCCGCATTTCACGGGATGGTCGTGCGCCCTCTTCAATATAAATGAGTGTGTGCAATATGAAGGGCTAATGCCAGTCAGATCATCGAGAGTCCAACCAATACTCTCTGATGCTGCTAGAGGACAAAAATTAGATGTGTTTCCTGATCAGAGGTGAGGTGGGAATTGATAATCACAGGAAATGTCTGTTCAGAACCCAAAATGACATGTTTCAAATGATCAGGAAGAGGCTTCAGTTCCATAACAGGATTATCAGGAGCAACATGCGGGTCATGAAGGGCCTCAGAAGAAAAGGTGGAGCTATGGGTGGGTCTAGATCGGTGCTAGGCTCCTCTATCTGCGAGGTATGATCTGCTTGGGGCTGAGGATCAGGGATAATCGGGTCATCCTCGGGAAATGTGTCCTCAACCACAGAACTGATGTCGCATACTTGTTCCACTGCCCCACAGTTATTCCTTTTTGGGCCTTAAATATATCAATTTTTAGCATCTTATTCCCGAATTTCAATTCAATCTAGCCCTCTTCGCAATTAATGTTCGCCCTAGCTATCACTAAGAATGGTCTACCTAATATAATCGGTGTATTCCTCAAATTCTCAAGAGTCTCCATATCCAACACAATGAAGTCCACAGGAAAGTAGAAATCATGGATCCGAACTAGGGCATCCTCGAGAACTCCTCTAGGTGACTTAATTGATCGGTCAGCTAACTATAAAGTCACCGCAGTTGGTTTTAGCTCAGTCTCCTCAAAATGATCTAGTAGGGACGTAGGGATCAAATTAATGAAAGCTCCTAAGTCTAAAAGGGCTCTGTCAAACTCTAAATCACTGATCTTGCATGAAATCAGAGGGATATCAGGGTCTTTTGCCTTAGGCGGGAGTCTGCTCAAAATGATGGAGCTGGCTTGCTTTGACAGTACGATTGGATTCCCACCTTTGGTTTGTAGCTTACGTTTAGGTGTACATATGTCCTTCAGAAATCTCGCATAAGCCGGTATGTGGCAAATCGCATCCATCAATGGGATGCTTATTTGGACCTACTCAAAGAGTTTGACCAGGTCCTCCTTGTGAGCCATGAGTTTGGGTTTCCTCTTTCCTTTGGTCAAGGCCTTCGGAAATGAAAACTCTGCAGGTTCCTCTAGAATTGGTCCAAGTTCTTAATCTGGGACAGGGGTATCCTGGATAACCAACCTAGGGTTTTGGTGCAAACTACTAGGCTGAGAGTGGCTTGGATAAGGTGGGTCTTGAGTTGTTTTACCACTACGGGTGGTAACAAAGTTCAGTCCTGCCTGGTTCTGGGTTGGGGTAGGCAAAAGAGGTGGTTGCTACTGATAACCCGCGTATGATGTCAAAGCCTCCATCCTGTTGGGTGAACAAAAGGGGCCTGATAGACGTAGTGAGCCTGGCCCTGAGTCGGGTTCATAACATGCCTCTGGTTCAACATGTTATTTGGATTGGGCAAAGGTTGTGAGGGAGTGCACCAAGTTGGCGAGGATTTGCCATCTGAGCAAGTTGATTATGAACCTCTGTGATCTCGTCTTTGTGCTATTTTTGTATAGCCACATTCATTTTCTGAATGTCAGCCAGAGTCTAAAGGATAAGAGTCATTTAATTTTCCTGAGTTGGACCGGTTTGGTAAGTCAGGTTGGGATGAGGCTGAGGCGGCTGATATGGACTAGAAACTTGTGGTCAGGGCTGATATTGAGGTCTCTAATTTTGATTGTTCCCTGACCACGTGAAATTAGGATGATTACGCCATCCAAGGTTGTAGGTGTTTGAGAAGTGATCTTTCCGGATGGAGTTAAGGTCCTCATAGGTCTGAGGAACCTCGAAGAAATCACAAGATGAGGGTTCAAAGTTCCCCCAACTAGAGTAGGCAGATCCAGAGTTTCCTCCGAACCCTAGATTAAATGGGGGTGGATACGGATCCATCCCTTGAGAAGATCGGTGGTAGATGTTATGCACAGCCTCCCTCGCAGAGGGTGGTTGTGCGAATGGGTTTTGCCCAGAAGTGGCTCACTGCAGATGTCAAGTTAGCTCATCCCCCTTGTTCTCAATGATCGAGACCTTGTCCAGGCGACTGGCCATTAACTCCAAGTCGACGGAAGAGAACAGGCCTTGCATCTCATGTGCTCCCCTCGGATTCATCAATGCACAAGCATTCATCCGATCGAACATGCCCATTGATTCATTATTGATGGAGTTCTCACACATGTTCTTGAGAATCTCCCACACGATGTCTATGTGTTGACCCATGATGTTTCCTCCACAGGTCGCATTGACAAACAATCAAATATCCTCACGGAGTCCCTGGTAAAAAGAATGGACTTATTCCCATTTAGGAACTCCGTGGTGGGGGTACTTTCTCATGAGATCCAAAAAGCGATCCCATGCCTCATGAAGCGGTTCTCCTACCTGCTGCCTAAAATGTGATCTATTTGCCATAGAGCATTTGTCCGACCAACAGGGAAGAACATTTTCACAAACTCGGATTGCAGTTCAGCCCATGTGTTGATTGGACGAGTTTAGGTTTGGTACCAGTGAGCAGCCTTGTCCATGAGAGAGGAGAACATTTTCATGAGCAAGATATCCCGATTTTGGGCTTCTAACCCGAAGGTCTGGGCCAGATGCTTGAGTTGCTTGATATACTGGAATGGATCTTCGGAATTAAGCCCATGAAATTTAGGAATAGCATGAATCATGTTGAGCTTGAGTTCATTATCAGGACCTCCAGCCGAGATTTGGACTCGAGGTTCGATTGCCACCGCAACAGGATTGTAAAGATCTCGCATCACAGGACACTGCGGTGGATTCATAAAGGCCTATAATAGATCATTGAGGTGCTAAAGCTGATTCTAGAGATTGTTTCCTTCTTCTACTGGGTGTTCCATGATTATGGATGAAGGAGATCTAGGCTCAAATGAATCAATAGAGATATCGATCTGGTCAGGTTGTTGCACAAACAGGGAAGTCGAGGCTTGGCCTCGATGAGAGTGAATAGTTAATGGAGGCCTCAAGGGTGGTCTTAGGAACCTCCTCCCAAACATGCACCAATGGAGAAGACGAAGGATAGAAGGTGTGATGGACCCAATCAAGACACCCAAATATCTTTGGATGACTATAGAGATTTGGGGCGAATGATACCCCTAGATCAAAAAGTTGTCCACCTGAGAATTACCTGGGCAGCTAGGAAGGGAGAGTCCCACGAAGACCCCTACACAGTAGAGCACACCCACGGGTTACAAGGTTTCCCCTACCCAACCTTCCTTGTCATTGTGGGTCCAAGTAGACCAGAATGGATAACATGACCTCTTAAGTCTACCAACTTTAAGTTTAGAGCATGAGTGTTTAGGATTTCACTTGAACATTATGATGTTTTTTGTGAGTGGTGACCTAATTTGAAGATTGGTTGACTCTGCAAGGTGGGGTAACTTCACCTAATTTGTCCTTGATTATTAGGTCTCGCTTTTAGGATTCAAGTGAGATTTAGAGCTTGATTCTTAAGGTTTGCTTGTTTAGGTAAGTTCAATCAAGGCTTAAGACACACACAGTTTGGGAAGATTGAATCTTTTTTAAGAAAGTGTGTCTCTAGAACCCTACAATGGAAACCCTAATTGGCTCTAATTGGTCCAATCAATTAATTCCAAATCTGGCACCTAGGGTTCAATCAAGAAGGTGGTAGCCCTAGGTGTCTTAAATCCCTTAATAGGTGCATTAAATCCCTTAATAGGTGCAGAAATTAGGTTTGGGATGTTTCTAAAAATGTATCAAATTAGGCAACTTGTGATGATTAATCTAAAAATAGAATGCAAGTTGGTCCTAATTGATTTCTTTCCTTTTTTAGGTTCTCAGAATCAGGGGCTTAACGAAGATGGATTCATGGTTTACCTACCCCTGGAGTGGCTGTTGTGCGATTGATCTTGTTCCTTGGTTAAAACCCTGCACAAATTATAATCAAAAGAGACAAATCAAGTTAATATCAAGTCAGGAATCGTAATCAAGAGATCAAACTGCACATTACTCTCCGGCAATGGCGCCAAAATGTTTATCACTCTGAATCGGGGTTTTAAAAATGATACGTTGCAGTATAGCCGATAAAGTGCGAAAACAAATAGAATTTATACTCAAATGGAAATCTGAGGTCGAACGCAAGGAGAAATCAGCAAATCAATCTCAAGATCACAATTCTAAGTAAAAGATATAAGCAATTGCAACCAAAACTTATTCAAGAATGATATTTCAATAATTCAAGTATCAATATGCAAAAATGATGGGTTAAAAAGGTGATTTAAATCACCAATTAACCCTTTTAATGTTAAGCTTCAAATATATCAAATGTATCAAACAGTGATTATCAACTAATATTCCACGTCAGTTAAGTATCTCAATAATGCAATAGTAGCCTCGAACCAGCAATAGAGGCAAAGGCCTCTTTTCTCCTTCAAGCCTCAGGGAGAGGTGCACAGTACAGCACCAATAGAGGAACGAAGGTCCTCTTAGAGACTAAGTGTAGAGAGATCAAAGAGTGAGGCAAAACCCCCCTCTCTCTCTCTCTTTTCTTTTCTCTCTCAGAACAGGCAAACCAGACCGGACACGGGTAGCTGGGCAATCGGATCGGGACCCAAACCCGCATGGCACAAGCACGGGTGAGGGCACGTGCATGAAGCATGCGAGCAGGACCTCACCCCAGTGCTCTCGGAGGCAACCAGCCACGAGCACAAAAATAATTTAAGTCACACGGGCTCTTTAGCAATTTCCGATGTGGGACTAAATCCCATCGCTATCTTTTGCAAAGTACCACGTGAGCTGTGGCTGGGATTTGGCTGAATTGAAGGTGCTGCAGTGCTAAGTCCTTCGATTGGAAACCTGAAGAGCTTCCTAGAGGCTTTTCGCAGAACCTAGGCACGTCACTGAGGAGGAACACCATGAGAGCACCGTCGTCGAAGTCGTAGAACGTGGAGGCAGCGGCGGCCGTCTGACTGAGTATCTAAAATAGGAAATACTGAGCCCCAATCAGTGTACTCAAAAGATTTGCCTGAGGGTGGCAAACGTGATGGTGGTCATGGTGGTGCTTGTAAGTGAGGAGGTCGGGCGAGCTTAAAGGAGGCTTGTGTGGAGTGCTATGTTCGAGAGGGTATTTGAGTGCGTGAACCCCTCAATTTCTTAAGGGGTTTAGTTGAACATGGAGTTGTGAAGCTTGTGGAGTTGGTGCGAGGTGATTTGGTGGTTTATGGAGGTCAGGCGAGCTTGCTGGAGTTCTACCAGCCGTGAAGAAGATGAAGTGCGAGAGGGTAGTGCGATGGTCGTTTGGAAGTGTAGGTGAGGGGGAAATGATGTAGAGGGATAGAGGAAAAAGTAGAGGGTCTTAGAAGTAAGGAAGCTAGCCAAAGAGCTCCGATTGTGGCTTGACCGAAGTAGGAGAAGGAGATGGAGACGGTGAGGCGACGACGGTGAATGAGGCAGAAGAACAACCTCTCTTTGGCTGGAGAGGTTCGTGAGGAAGAGAGGAAGCTAGTCGATCATCCAATTTGATGGTTGGATGGCCAAAAGAGGAGAGCAGAGGGGAGCCTCCAAAGCTGAGTTCGAAGGTGGCTGGAGATGGAGAAGAGGAGGTTTTCTCAGGCTAAAACTCGTTAAAGAGGTAAGGCAGGAGTTCCAGGGCTTAAATAGAGCTCCAAAGAGGGCTCTAGATCAGAAAAGAGCTCTGATTTGCTCTTTAGGAAATCAAGAAGCACCCATTGATTCCGTGCATTCACATGCATGAATCAAAGGGCTTTAGGAGTTAAGATTTGTCCCAATAGGTTTGTATAGATGTGAACATCAATCCCACCAAATTTGGTGGGATTTAATTGCCATTAAAGTAGGATTTGGTCTCGTCAAAGCTCGCCTGGAGGTCGGTTGACCACCAATGGAGGCAAGGACCAATATTCAAAGAAGATGAAGAAGGTGGGGGGCTAGTTACAAAGAATTTGAAAGTTAGGGGCATGTTTGTGAGAGAAAAGAACAAGACTCGACTGAAATGCAAACTTGGTCAAGATGATCTCTGATTGGGCCCAAATTTTTGATATAAGCCTAATTTTGACCCAAGAAATCTGATGGTGAAGTCAGATTTAGGTTTTGATCGAGTTTTAGTGGTTAAATTGCATAGAAACCCAAATTAAGGCAACTATCTATCTGAGGCTCTATTTTAGGTCAAAATGGGTTCCAATTGTCAAATTAAAGATATCAAACATTATAGAATATTTTTATATGATGTATAGAAGGTTTAGGTGAATTTTATACTGACCAGAACCTCAGTGAATTAAGCAGGTCTATTTTTAGGGTTTCAGATGGCATTTAATTCTCGTAATGCGTGAAAACCCGTTTCTTTTTGCATGGACCCTCTTTTTGGACTTTTATGATTGTTTGACCTTTAGTTTGCCATTAGAAAATCCCATGGTCATTCTGTAGTTGTGATAAGATGGAAAAATTACAGAAATAACCCTATTTTCATCTTTTCTTCTCAAAATAGAATATTAAGCACTTAAAACAACTGGATGGTTATGTAGGAGCTTTTATTGACTTTATCAGACCAAATTGGGCTAGTTATGGCTCATGATGGTGTACCCATCAGGTACCATTGGTCTAACCATATGAACCTATTTTGACCTAGAATAGAGTTTCAGATAGGATTTTGCCCTAATTTGAGCTTCTGTGCAAATTGCCCAATCAAACATAGTCAAAACTCAAATCCAAGTTCACTATTAGATTCCTTGGGTTCAAATTAGGTTAGCACCAAAATTTGGGCCCAATCAAAGTCCATCTTGACCTAGTTTGCAATTCAATCCTTAGAATCTCTATCTTAGAATAGATCTTGGACCCTGACTTGCATCCTAGAGCTCAAGCGAGCTTGACGAATTTGGAGATATCTTTCTCCAAGAAAAATGGCTAAATCAAGTCATTTTCCTTGTTTATAGCTCATTCTAGAGATCTATAAAGAGCCCTCTACCCTTGACCATCCTATTCTCCGACCTTAGCTTCTTTGAGAAAAAGGCCATAATACCCTATTCTCTTCTCCGACCTTAGCTTCTTTGAGCTCCGACGACCCCCTTTGCCCCTTTCGTCGAGCTGGCCAATGGTCAAATTGATCGGCTCATCATCTCCCTCTCCTCATCGCACAACTTTCCTGCCAAAGAAAGTGTGTCTCCGACCTTCCCTACCCTATCTCTCCCTCACCATTGTCTTCACCTTCTCCGACGCCAACCAATCAAAGCCATTCATCTTCCCCTACGTTTCAACCCCTAACCTCCCTCAATCTCTCTCTCTCCCTCTCTTCTTTATGTCTATCTGCTTAGCACTCACTTTCAATCACCACACACACATCTCCATGTCATCGTCTCCAACATCGGTGGGAACTCCGGCGAAGCCACTATGCCTCACAAATCATGAAACACCACGCTATTGATGAGAGCCTCATCATGAGCCATAACTAGCTCATTTTGACCTAATAAAGAGAATAAAAGCTCCTACATAACCTAGAAGAGGGCTTAATTGGAGGAATAAGTGTTCTGAGAAGAAAACATGAAATAAAGGTTAAAACTGTAATTTTACCATTGCAGTACATAAATGGGATTTCTCAAAGACAAAACATAGGTCAGATGGTCTAAATGAGATAAAAATTTGGTTGATTTAATCAGAAATGGGTTCATGTGCAATCCAGGAATTAAAAGACATCTCGTAACCCTAAAACAGACCCGCTTAATTCAACAAGGTTCCGGACAAGATAAAAATTAATTAAACCCTCTAAAAATCATATAAAAATATCCCCTAGGGTTTAGAACATTCAATTTATCCTTTGGAACCTAGTTTGACCTAGATTAGGGTCCTAACTCATCAATTGACTTAATTTAGGTTTTTATGCAAAATGTCCAACCAAACGTGGTTAAACCTAAAATCCAACTTCACCATTGGATTCCTTATGTCCAAATTAGGTTTGTACCAAAATTTGGACCTAAGGGGAGGTCATCTTGACCTACTTTGCAATTTAGTACACCAAATCACATTTTGGTCCCTATCTTTTGAAAATCATCACATAGACCCCCTAGCTTCCTCGCCAATCTTACAATTAGGTCCCTCCACCATTATTGGGGAGAGAATCCTTCTCCGACGAGGAAGACAAGGGAGATACTCTCTGATCCCTCAGAGATCTCCTCCTAGAATTGGAAGGGAGATTCTCTGAGGAATCCCCTTCCATCTGAGCCCGATCACAACCCCTGATTTGCACCCAATCTCTCATGCGAATGCACGAGAGATTTGGGTATCTAACTACCTTCCATCTCCGGCGAGACGTTGGTGGCAGAAGACATGCCTCCACACACCAGAAGCATGGCCAGCACCTATAAATTAAACCCCAACTCCGGCATCACCTCCTCAGCTCGACTTGGCCGGGATTCCACCTCAAATTCCTCTCCTTCTTCTCCGGCCAAGGGGTCCAGCAAGCTTCGGCGAGCCCCCCTCTTCTTCCTCGTGGCTCTGCCACAAAACCAGTGCCAGAGCCGTCCTCCTCATCCTCCTCCGCGTTGCGCAACACTCGCGCGAGCTGCCCTAGCCCCGTCATTGCCGCCGTCTTCCTCCACTGGACGTCTTCTTCTCCGACGACAGTAGGTACTGCCAGCCGCCTCCTCGTCCCCTTCATCCCTTTAGTTAGGTTAAAACTATTCTCCTCTATCCCCTCTTTCATCTCCCTCATTTTATTTCATCAAACATCCCTCGACTGCCGCTGTTCACCACCACCTTCCTCCTCTCCAGCCACCCTCTGGTGAGACGCTCCCATCGTTCCGCAGCCCCACACGCCTCGCCGACCATCACATAACCTCCACCTCACCTCACTGAATAACCTCCGCTCGTCCATAGTCCCTCTACACCTACCCAACAGCCCCCCGAACACACCCGTCCATCCGGCCACAGGGCGACCTAGGCACGCACGCCTAGGCTGCCCCACGACCTGCCACCTAGAGCTTCACCTTCGCCGTGACACAGCGAAGGTCCCCCGGTGATCTGATTAAGCCGCGAGGCTCTTTTCATGTCTGACAGATTTCACGACCCTGCTGCCATTAGCAGTAACATGAAGAAGCTCCACGCTTGCTCCAGGTCGCAGGACTGCAGGGCTCCAGGTGCAGCTAACTCGGGGAAGCATCGCAAAGACATCTGATCCAGCAAGTGATACCACAGAGCCTACAGCAGTGGCAATTGAAGGATGGATTCCTGCGGGCACACGCAAAGTAGAGGTGGAACATTAGTCCCACATCATTAAGTTACAAAGCGCTGGAGTGATTTATAACATTTTTGTGATATGGGCTCGTTGCCTCCGAACGCACTTGGGGTGAGGTCCCTCACCTACTCTCACCGCCTCGTCCGTGTTTCACCACACAGATCTGGCGACCTGACCCGACACTACCTTGAGCACTCCTCACGCATCACCCTCACGCTGGTGTGCCTGGACACGGGCGCAAGATCCGACCCATTTACCCAACTCTGGGAGAGCGTGCTGAAGAGTGTAGTTTACACAGAGAGAGAGAGACGTGTAGGTGTGGGTAGAGGGATAGGTTTTGCTTTGCTGTGGTTTGTGCAAGGAAGGAAGAAGGAAGAAGCCAACACTTAGCCGCTAAGGAGAAGAAGCAGAAGGAAGGAAGCCTTCGCAGAGGAAAAAGAGAAGAAAAGGAAGAGGCGAAGGAAAAAGAGAAGAAGAACTAAAGAAGAAAGAAGAAACAGAGAAAGGTAAAGAAAAGCAGAAGAAGAAGAAGAAGAAGAAGAAGAAGAGGGAACTGAAGGCAAAGGAAAATAGAACCAAGGAAGCAGAGCCAGGTAAGAAGACCCGTAGAGAGAAAGTAACTGCAGAAGAAAATAGGAAGAAAGAAGCAAGGCACTGCAAAGAAGAAGAAAGAAGCACAAAGAAGAAGAAAGGAAGAAGAATAAGAGAAGGGAAACATATTTTTAAGATCAAACGTCCAAATTCTTCTTTTGCCACAATTACTTTTCAAACTCATGCATTTATATTTGAATTACGTTTTGAGTAATTAAGTGTTCAATTACATTCTTGAGATTAGTAATAAATTCCAATTGCTCCCTGTGTTCGACCTTGGATACTTAGTTTTTCGAGTAATAAAACTTTTATTTGTTGACAACGCTTGATCACCTATACTACGACGTAACTAACTATTAAAACAGGATCGAGAACACGTCAACAGCTATCACCTCCACTACCTCCGCCATGTTGCATGGAGTGGAAGCCCTCAAGAAATTTTGGGTTTCACTATCCCCCTCTTCTTATCGAGCAACCCACCATCACATATTCTTCTCTGACCTCGACAGGCCACCTCCGGCCTCCAACTGCCATTAGACTGCCACAAACACATTCGCCAAGTTCAGACAAAGGTCCTAAACACTTCTGACGAGGCTGTAAGGCCGTATTCTCTTTTCTGGTCCTCGCCAAAGCATCGCCGCAGCAACCATCTTCTCCGATCACGTCCACTCATCTCCGACAATCACTTGATCTACTACCGCTTGCAATCGACACAAACAAATCCTAGAAGCCCACTTGGGGCTTCAATTGACCAGAGGAACAACTCCAGTGCCATCAATTTATCAACGCCAGCTGAAGCAATCATGCGAAAACTCACACGAAAGGAGTGGGATTAGTCCCACATCAGAAAGGCAGAAGCTTCTGAAGGTGTATAAAGTGAAACCGTGCTTTCAACTCGTTGCCTCAGAGAGCACGGGGGGAGGTCCCATGCACACCTCATCGCACGCATTATACACACGCTCCCTCACGTGCCCTCACCTGCGATTCTGCCTGTGGGTTCAAGCCGAATCCGATTATTCGGATACCTGGGTCCGGTTTGGTTCTAAAGGAAGGAAATCTAAGGAGTAGGGGGGAGGGTTTTGCACCTCGGGATTCATGCCCCCTCTCCCAACCTTGACACATCACCTTCTGAGACTCTGTGAGGCCCTTGTGCCTTGCCATTGTGAGGCCCTTCTGCCTCTCTGTGTGATGTTGCTGCTCTGCCTTAGCGTTACTGAAGCCCTTGAGGTTAAGGCATCTGAGCCTTTAACCTGTCATCTAATTGGTTCTAATAGCTTAGTTTTGATACTGATTCGATTGAAATTATTGTTGAAATATTTGAAATATTTAGAGCTTAACTTGTAGGGTTAATTTGGTGGTTCAAACCACCATTTTAACCTAATCTTTTTGCATTCTGATTCCAGATTATTCTTGAGATATTATTCAGATATACATTGAGCACTATTTTAATTATATTTGCATATCATTCTAGATAATTATGATTAGTGATTGGATTTTCCAATTTTCTCCCTACGAATGACCTCAGACTCACTTCTATTTCCCAAGTTTATAAATTTTAAATGTTGTTATTTTTATCACTATCCTACGATGCTATACTTTAAATGATGATTTTTGCCAAAAATATTTTGGCACCTTTGCCGGGGAGCAATGCACAATTCACCACTAATCTTATCTTTCTTGATTGATTTGATTTCTAACTTGACTTATCTACTTTACTTTGATTTTGCGAGGTACAACACGAGAAGATCTTCCACGCAATCAACCACTCTAGGGGCAGGTAAAATTTTTCTTCTTACCTAATCATCTCTTAATCTTGGGAAAGAGAAAAAGGAAACAAAATCAATTAAGATCCACTTGCCTTATTTTCTTAGTAATATCATTTAAAGACAAAGTTTCCTAATTTGCGAAATTGATTTAAATCATATTGAAGTTGAGATGATTTGATTAGAGATCCCCATCCTGATTTCTTGTACTTATTAGGGATTTGCACTAAATTTTCTCGACTTCTTGTACTATTCACATTCTTATTTGAGTCCAAGGTGTCTTATTTGGAATCAAATTGGACTTAAAATAAAACCATTTAAGGTTCTAAAGTGTTAGTACACATTTTCCTGAAATAAAGAAAATTGACCCTTCCTCATTTAAGTGCCACCCAAGCCCTTGTCTAAACTGATCTATTCAAGTAAACACTAAAATCAAGGCTCTAAATTCACTTGAACCCTAAAATTTGGACCTAATAACCTAAGAGTCAATTTAAGGTGATTTGGGTCTTAACCCAACTTTAATCCTCAACCTTAGGGTAGGTTGGGTGAAGTTGGTTACCCTGTGGACCAACCAACCTACAAATTAGGTCACAATTTGAATTAACTTCTAAATCAAGTGAAATTCAAGGCACAAATTAGGGCTAAAATTAGTAGACTTAGGTCTCAATTCATACATTCCGGTCTACTTTGAACTGCGGTGACAAGGAAGGTCGGGTGGGGAAACCCTATAACCTGTAGGGACGCTCTACCGTGTAGGGGTCTTTGTGGTACTATCCCTTCCTGGCTACCCAAGTAATTCACAGGTGTGTGGATTTCTGATTTAGATGTATCATCTCCTCGAAACAGCCTTAGTCATCCAAAATCTTTGGGTGCCTTGATTGGGTCTAATACACATTTAGCCCCTCATCTATTTTGTAGTGCACATACACAGGAGAGGTCCCTAGGTTTGACCTAGAAACCTCCATTAGAGTTAATCTTTTGGGGAAAATTTGATCTAATCTAATCAATTCAATCTGGACCTGAATTTGATTCTACATCCTGATCCACCACTTGATTTGAAAATGCAACCTGACAACATAGTAAGAATGTTTAGGAAACCTAAATCCCATATGAGCATCAAGGAAAAAATGATCAAGGCTGCTCTTAGACATCATGACAAGTATTACAAAACCTCAAATCCATCTAGAAACATTCAGGTTAATGTACCAGAAACAACAACCCTCATTATGAACAATGCCAAAATGTTGTTTACATAAATGATACATGGTTCGACCCGGGATGATCTTTTATCAGAATACATTGAATTGTGGAGAATGCATAATACTGAGTATATACAATGTCTATCAAATCCACCACTTTGGGAAATACACCAAGGTCTTATTGAGAAACGTAGGTATATGCTAAATACGTTACACCAAGCCATTGATCAGAGATACTCATATCAAAATTCAGAAAATGATGAGACATCTTGGAGTAATGTTGAATATCAATATGATTTCCCAAAGCCTGGGTTCGAAAGGAAGGTTGTTATGGACCCTCGACCCAAAAGGAACCAAATTCAAACTTTGTGTAGAATGACATACCTGATAAAAATGTGGGTTGGGTGTATTCGAGTGCAGGTGGTCCCGATTATGAACCACCCATAGAAAGCCATGAAGCTAGTCCATCATGCCTTGATTTACCTAACACCTATGACGAGCTTGAGTCAGAACCTCTCGAGGATGTAATTCCTGCACCTTATCCTATTAAGGTAATCCTTGAGAGTCATTCTGACATCCCAATAGAACCATGTCCAAATTCTAGTGACCCAATTCCCACCCCTGACCTAGAATCTAGATCTAAGCCTATTTGGGATGGTCATGAGGCCCAATGTGATGAGAACCAGATTTTATATCTGAATTTTGATTTTAGGTCAGCATTTGATGATTATACCTCTCCAGTCAAAGGAACAAATTGATTTTTCGGAAGTTGCACCAATTTACGATACAGAATCAGAGGAGTTGGAAGGGTTGGGATTTGTATGGATCTACTCTAGGTGCCTGGAACCCGAGCCTATACCTAATAAGGAGACCTCTTTAAGCTCAGAATTCAAGCCTAGGTTAGACCAAGGTTAGGTTGATAACTCCATGCATCATGATTTGACCTGTGGTGGAAATCTTGATCTTCAATTAGGTTTAGAAGTTGATTGTCGCAAATTCTCCGATGATTTCGAATCATACTATGATTTTGGAGAACCACTGTTTCCATATTATGACCTCAGCATTCATGATCCATTCTTTAATTCTAATTCTGAGGTCCCTAATCTCGAGATCATTGGTTCAAATTCCTATTCCATTAAGTTGGAATCATTTTGTTATGATCTATAGGAACCAGAAACAGTAAGTGCCAAGAGTGTCCATATTCCAGAGTTCAAATCTTTTACTAAGATTTCAATGATCCTATAAGCATTCACCATGCATTTACATTTGATTGGGATGAGCATCATGAAAAAGACTCTCTAGATGAACCAATCTTTGAATCATTTCTAGAGGAGCCCATTCTATACCCAGATTTCGAAGCAGCTACAACTCATACAGAGCCTTTAAAATTTGATCCCAACCCCAACCCTCAACTAGAATCAATTTCTACTCTAACTCACCTCTTTCTGATCCGGTAACGTATGATTCACCACCATCTTTTGATCGGGAATCAGACATTGATCAGACCAGCAACCACATCTTATCCTTCTCTAATCCCACCAATAAGGTTCCTACATTTTCCACTAATGCACTATCATTTGAGGACTCCTACTATGATTAGGTTGAACCGATTCATCCAAACTTTAGATTTGCATTCCCATACCTTTTTGAGCCACAAAGCATCTAGTAGGTTCCACACCTACTGATTCACATCCATCAACCCACCAAACTGATTGGGTTTGGTCTACATCATCAGCCTTGTGATCTGAACAAGAACCCGGTTGGACCAACCAGGCTACTCATCAAGGTGCTTGTTTTACAAAATTCCTCCAATCTGACCACCCCTTCTCCTTGACAATCTTCTGCTCGATTGAAGGCATTGAATTTAGCGCTTAATGGGAGGCAACCTGTCATTTCAAAAACCCAAGACCCTTCTGATCATCTTTTTTAGCTACACTCCTACTACACTCTAGGGTTCAACTTTAGAATAGCGGACTTCACCTTTGATACTTGTATCAAAGCTTGAAATCATTTGTAATAGTTATCCCGACCTGTTCACCTACCCTTTGACCCTGTTCTACACCTTGAACCAAGCTGAATTCATACGCTCCTGGTTTACAATGAGGGCATTGCAAAACTTAGGCATGAGGGGGTGTTAAAGTGCAAACAAATGGAAATTAAATTTTCTGAGGGGTTCTCACAAAAAAAATACATAATAAAAAAAAGGAAAAAAAATGGAGAAAAGGGAGGAAACTTTTCAGAATGATTGAAAATCTTTCTTGAGGAGGAAAAGAGGAGGAAATACAACTGTAAAAAGGAGCAAAAATTAGAAAAAAAAATCGATAGTCCTAGCAATTGATTATGGGATCTACTTAAGTTCTAGACCAAAACAAAATAAGTATTAAGTCCTAAAGTGCTAGAGACAAGGAGATTAGTAAAGAGTGTTGATCTTAGGCCTCTTGGGCTTATTGTAGGGCTTAAAACACTCATGTACTTGTTAAGATCTGGATTAGTCCTCAAAAGGTTGAGGAAAGTATGAGGCTAATGTATTAAGTCTAAGGCTTAGAGATTATTCGACCTCATTGCCTACCCTTTGGTTTGTGAGACTTCGTAACCTAACAACCCAAAATCCACACACCAGTCTGGTTCAGTGTGCTTAACGAAGAAATAATGCCAAAAGTGTTCTATTCTGAAAAAGTCATCCTGAAGGTCTAGCTTAGGAGGGGCTCACAAATACAAGTTGATTGGACAAGTTCCAGGCGTGGAGAAGTGGAATGAAAAAATATTCCCCTCGAAGATGTGTAATAACATATCGTCTCCTCAGTGCTTGTATCCTAGGATATCTAAATATCCTACCAGGGTCATGTAAGCACCTTGTGCTGGTTCAGGTGCCATAGGTGAGATCATTTCGAATTGTCGATTGCCAAGGCCTAAATTTAGCTACAGAGCGCCATACGCTGCTATATCTCAAAGTGTCGAAAGCTAGGGTTCTGAGGGTTGCCATGGGCGGTGCTATACCAAAGCATTAAAAGCCAGGGACCCTTCGAGGATAGATGATGGGGACAAGGAATTCGATACAGACCATGTTTAAGGCCAATTTGAGGCTAGATTTAGGGAACTATAAAAAGAAAAGAGAGAACTCTCAAAATAAAAAAAAAATCCTTCTCTACCTCTCTCCTATCAAAATGCACTGGCAAACTAAACCTAAACTTGATACATTCCATGCACGAGTGCTTTAACCGTTGGGGTCAATGAACCTCTAAGTAGTTTTTGCTAGCCTTGGAAGCCTTCGTGATAGACCCAAGGCAAAAGCTCGTCAAGTCTAGATCTTAGTTGGTACTTGAGTACCTCTACACCTATTATTGGTATTCTTATCTGATTTCTAGATAAGAGGTACAATCAGTCATCTAAACATTAGAGACATGGTCTAGAGATCTAGTTCTTTCAATAGGATTTTTGCTAGAGACTAGCAAAAGCTAGGAATACGAGTATGATGAGAACGCCATCATGGGCCCTAACTAGACACATTTAGTCAGGTTTGATTGATAAAAGCTCCTACCTAATCATTTAAGGGTCATAACTCCGTAGTATTCTGATTTGAAAAGAGAATGGGAAATCAGGGTTAATTATATAATTTTAATAGCATATCACAAACAAAAATTAATCACGGGGTCACTCTAGGGTTAAATGAAGGTCAAATGAGCTCAAAAGTTCAAAAAAGTGGGTCAACAGTAAACAAAAATGGGGTTTCACGCATTTCGAGGGCGAAAATAGTACATAAAACCCTAATTACCAACCTACTTAAATTAAATATTTTTTGGTCATGATAAAATTCATATAAACCTTCTAAAATTCATAAAAAAATATTCTAAGGGTTTGATACCCTTGGTCTGACCATTTGAACCTATTTTGACCTAGAACAGAGTTTCGTATGGGATTTTACCCTAATTTGGACTTATGCACAAATTTCCCAATCAAATGTGCTCAAAACTCAAATCCAAGTTCACCATTAAATTCCTTGAGTCCAAATTAGGTTCTCACCAAAATTTGGGCCCAATCAGAATCCATCTTTACCTAGTTTGCAAATCAGTCCTTAGAATCTCTATTCTTCACATCCAAGCCCCTAACTTTTGATTTTATTACATTTGGGTCCCTAACTTCTTATCAATTTCTTCATTTAGGTCCCTATCACCATTGGAGGTGGGAACGCACCTCAGCCAAGATTCTCGAAGAGATTTCTTTCTCAAATCAAGACCAAATCCCTCTAAATTTAGAGGGTTTGATCTTGAGAGATTTCCCAACCAATTGGACCAAATCTTGGACCCTGACTTGCATGCTAGAGCTCAGGCAAGCTTGACAATTTTGGAAATATTTTTCTACAAGAACAAAAACTAAATCAGGTCATTTTCCTCATTTGGAGCCCATTCTAGAGCTCTATAAAGAGCCCTCTACCCTTAACTATCCTCCTGAGCTGAGAATAAGGACATAATACCCTTTTCTGCTCTTTTCCAACCTTCACTTCTTTGAGCATCTGCGAGCCCCTCCACCCCTTCTGTTGAGCTGACCAACGGTCAAATTGATCAGCTCATCATCTCCCTCTCCTTGTCATGCATCTTTCCAGCCAAAGAAAGTACGTGTCCAACCTTCCCTACCTCGCTGCTCCCTCATCGTCGTCTTCACCTTCTTTGACCCTAACCAATCAAAGTCAATTGTCTTCCCCTCCATTTCAACCCCTAACCTCCCTCAATCTCTCTCCCTCCCTCTTTTCTTTATTTCTATTTACTTAGCACTCACTTTTAATCACCACACACACATCTCCACATCATCGTCTCCAATGCCAGCGGGAACTCCAACGAAGCCACTACGCAATCACAGACCATGAAACACCACACAATCACCTCCACTGTAGGATCTGTAGAGCACAAGCACACTAGAAGAGGGGATGAAAAGTGTGGCATATAAATAAAAATTGCAAGAAGAAACAAACCACAAATAGCACACGAAATATATAGTGGTTCCCCTCACTTGGGTACTTCACTACTTAAGTCTCCCAACTTAGGATTTTTAACCCGATTCCCTCAACCCGGAGGGAACCAATTTACTAATAATCTGAGGTAATTAATGGGTTACCTCAACCCAATTACAAGATAAAAAAATAAATAAAAGTACAAGTATAAGCAAGATATAAAAAGTTTACAACTATAGTTCCTAAGTCTCCAACAAGTATATTGCTTAAAAATGTATGAATTAGTCTAATAAGAATACTAAATTGAAAGCGAACGATTAAACAAAGAAGTACACAATCGCCTTTGAAGATTTGGTGCAAGCAAGGAATAGCCTTGAGAAGAATGCAACAAGTCAAGCTCCTTTGCAACTAGAAAATTGAGAAATGAAGGTGTAGGCAAGGAGAGTATTTTTAGCTTGATATATCATTTCAAAAGACACACAAGAAGTGTTTATATAGGCCACTAAACACCTCTCCTACGATTACTAGCCGTTAGGGGCAATTTGGGAAGATTAGAATTAACATAAATTGCAATATAGTCATTCTAATTAGGCACAACGGCTAGTTGGTACCGATACTGATCATTCGTACCAGTACTCAGTGCATTCTATTGAGTACCAACAAAGTCACTTAGTACTGGTACTTATCACTAGTACCGGTACTTGTGACTCACAGGCAACAAGGCTGTGAACACTTAATACCGGTACTCATGATGAGTATTGGTACTTATTGTTCATGGTTTGGGACTTAGGCCCAAACCTGTGCCTAGCATGTACCGGTACTTATTACTAGTACCGGTACATGCTACAAGTACCTTGTTTTATAAGTTTAAACCAAGTTTTAAGGAAATCCTATCTTAGCTATACAATAATATTTTCAAAGAGTCGATCTTTAGTTATAAAATGAATGATTGAACGTGATTTTGATCCCTAATTATCTCTACTTTGATTTTAACTCCTAAGTTATCTTTTTCTTGTTAGGAGACATACAAAAGTTCTAAGATATAACGAACTAAACAAAATTAAAGTCTTCAATCTTCATGCCATCATTACCTCTTTCATCCATCCTTAGATCCTGTTATTTCTTGAAAATAATATTTCAACAACTCATTAGATTTAGAACGATTTTGTTAACACCAAAATATAAAAGAGAAGTGGAACTAGGTTCCAACAATCTCCCCCTTTTTGGTATTAACAAAACAATAGAAATACCTATATTTAAAATAATAGAAAACTCATAAGAGAAGGAATACAAAAAGCTCCGCTAGAAGGGAAACCTTCCCCTCAAACTAAGCTTCCTTATTTTAAATATAGTGTATTTACCATTTCTCCCCTTTTTTGTCAAAATAAAAAATATATATATGAATATGGACAGTCAATGATTAGGCATGAAATAATATTGTAGTTAAATAATCATAAGAAGAAACGACATAATTAAAAGACATACATAAACAAGATTAAAGTCATACATCATAAAAGGACATAATAACCAAGCAAAAACATGTTGAAATGTTCAATACATGAAAATATAGACTAGACGTTTTTTGGTAGACTTTTGAGCATGTCCTCCATCATCACTATCATCATCATCTTCATCATTTTCATCATCAACATCTTCATCTTCATCATCACTATCATCGTAAGAAAACTCTTCTTCATCTTCATTGTCTTCTTCCTCTTCATCATCATGAAGAATAGGTTCTTCTTCTACCATTGGAGATGAAACATGAGATGGGTCTTGAAAGTGCTTTTGCCTTCTTTCATTATATTCTTGAGATGCTTTTGGTTGAGCCCTCTTCCTTTGTTTAGGTTGTTGAGTGGAAGTTGCAACATGGGAAGACTCAATGAAAAGAGAAAGATCATGAAACTTGTGTTCCATGTGACAGAAGGCAAAATTGAGATAAGTTAAATTTTGACCAACATAATTGAAAGTATTAATCATATTGGCATCAGTTCCAGGCACATTTGACAGATTTACCCAAGGTGTTTTAGCTTCTGGATATGGATAGGTTATAGGAACAAAAGCGGAGGATGATTTAGGAGGTGGATGAGAAGAAGATTGAGCGTTGGGATCAACTTCTTCTTCATCACTATAGATTCCTTTCTAGCGGGTTTTACTCCCATTTTTCGGAGAGTGAACCATATGAAATATACCACTTTTCTAAGCGGAGTAAAGTTAGAGAGATCAATTTTACTCTTGATAAGTATGTGAGATACAAGAATATCAAGAGGAAGAGCTGAAGCACGGTAATTAGGTCTTAAGAAGTGAATAAATATCGTGTTCCAATTTATAGGAAAACTTATCATAATAGCATAGATCAAGGGTAAAATGTCGATGGGAACTTTGTGGAATCTCAAATTTTTAGCCCTTAAGTTCCATGCAAAAATTTGAAAAAGAACATGAGCAAATAGGGTAATGTTTGGGGCAACCAATGCTTTCCCCTGACAATTAGGGAGCAAGAGAGTTTCATGGATTTTATAAGTAGGAAATGACTCCTTAAGAGTGTTAAAAGCATGACCTTCATTTGGACATTCAGTGATGGTTGATAAGAATTTTGGTGTGATGGTGATTTTTTAACCGAATACATTTGTTTTTAGGACAAGATGACCTCGATTTTCTTGTTCTTGGAGATTGGCAAAAACTAAGCAGTTGACATCAGGATATACTCCAGGAACATCAACAAAAAATGACTCATCAAAGAAAAGCATGAGTTTTTGTTCAGAAAGACGGGTAGTGAAATTAAAGATTTGTAGAGAGAAGTATTTCCACTCAACTGGCCCACAATGGCAAAGCTTTAGGCCCTTATACCAATCAAACTTTGATTTAGCATCCTCATTGATGCAAAATTTGAAATGCATCTTGAGGTGCCTTTCCTTTACTCTTAGATTTAGGTGCCATCTGAAATCATACAGTAAAATAGAGTAGGAAACACAATTAGAAATTCAGAATATTTCCTTTCATGTGTGCATATAACAACACATTTAAGCCTACATGTACCGGTACTGGTGATTGGTACCAGTACTGGTTGGTTTCTATTCCAACCAAAAATTCGAGCTAGTATCTGTATTTATATTCAGTACCGGTACCTGCTTGCTAAAGCAGGCACTACTACGCCCAGCTAGTACCAGTACCGATGATGGGTACCAGTACTACCTGGTACCTAACGAGAAACAAATGCAGCAGCAGGAATGGACTTGAGAAAAAGAAAAAGACAAGTCAAGATCTACTTAGGAGATAAGAATATACCTAGAGTAGAAGCTTGGAGGTGATCCTTCTTCTTCTTTGCTAGGGCTTGGAGTGGCTCTTGAGAGGAGAACTAGGGTTTGCAAAGTGTGAAATGAGGCAAGTGTTTGCACTTTGCCTCTTTTTTATAGAATGGGTCATGTGCTAGTCACATGACCACTTAAGTGGTTGAGAAAATATTTCAATCAACTTAGGTGTTGAAAAATAATGTAATCAACAATGTAAGTTAAGCAACCAAATTGCAAACAATACTCTGATATTTCCAGCCATATGGAAATATTACAGTTTACCACCTTTTTAGCAATAGTGGGTAAATTACAGTTAGACCCTCAGGGAATTTTGTAATTGCAATCAAGTTATTAAGCAATCAATTTGTTAATTTTGAATTTCTTTTATTGTACAAAGTCCTAACTTTCTTCTTATAAAGTAGAATCTCTTTGCTGTAAGAGGTTTTGTAAAGATGTTTACTAATTGGTTTTGTGTGTCTATAAATTCTAATTGAATGGAACCTTGAAGCACATTATCTCTAAGGAAATAATGTCTAACATCTATGTGTTTGGTACGTAAATGATGTACCAGATTTTTGGATAAATTTATTGTGCTTGTATTATCACATAAAATTTTGGATTGTGCAAAAATCAATCCAAAGTCGAACAAAGTCTGTCTCATCCAAATGACCTAAAAGCAAGCAAGTGAAACATCAATATACTCTACTTCAGTCATAGAAAGTGAAACACAAGTCTGTTTCTTAAAGAACCATGAGACCAAGGATTCTCCAATAAAATGATGTGCCACTGGTGCTCTTTCAGTCTATCCAACTCCCTGCATAGTCTGCATCACTATAGGATAATAGGTCTAATGTTTGTGCTTTAGGATAAAAAAGACCAAGGTCTCTTATGCTATTTAGGTATCTAAATATTCTTTTTATTGCATTAAAATGAGATTCTTTGGGTTCAAATTAGAATCTCACACATAAACATGTAGTAAAAAGAATATCAGGTCTAGAAGTTGTAAGATATAGTAGTGAACCTATCATACCCTAGTATTTCTTTACATCTACCTTCTTGCCAGATAAATCTTCAGCAAGAGAAGTAGATAGAGCAATTGGAGTCTCTTTTCCATTTACTTTGTCAAAGTCAAACTTCTTGAGAATTTCAAGAACATATTTAGTTTGACTAATGTATATACCTATGTCAAATTTTTGAATTTGGAGGCCTAAAAAGAATCTGAATTCACCCATCATACTCATTTCGAACTCAGTCTTCATAGTCTCACAAAAATGCTGACACAGGGACTCCTTGGTTGATCCAAATATAATATCGTCGACATATATTTGAACCAGCAGGATGTCATTTCCTTCTTCCTTTACAAAAAGAGTTGAATCAACAACCCCAATTCTATATCCATGCCGGAGAAGGAAGGACCTAACCCTCTCATACCAGGCCCTAGGAACTTATTTAAGTCCATATAATGCCTTATTGAGCTTGTATACATGCTCTGGGTGTACTAGGTCCTTGAACTCGGGAAGCTGATGAACATAAACTTCTTCCTTAATATATCCATTAAGAAAAGCACTCTTGACATCCATTTGATATTGCTTGAAATCCTTTACACTTGCAAATGCAAGTAGCATCCGTATAGATTCCAAGCGAGCAACAGGAGCATATGTCTCATCAAAGTCAATACCCTCCTATTGGTTATAGCCTTGACTACAAGTCTGGCTTTATTCCTAATTACTGAACCAGATTCATCCAATTTATTTCGGAACACCCACTTGGTTCCAATGATGGAATTACTCTCAGGAGCGGGTACCAAGTCCCATACATGGTTCCTTGTAAATTAGAGTAGCTCCTCCTGCATAGCTACAACCAATGATTCATCCTTTAATGCCTCATCAACTTTCTTGGGTTCAAGTTGAGAAACAAAGACATTAAGAACAAAATCAGCTCTAAAATGAGATCGGGTTTTTACACCTTGTTCAATATCACCTATAATCTGTTCTTGAGGGTGATCCTTATGGTGTACCCATTCTTTTGGAAGATCATATATATTTTGTGTATCTTCCATTTTTGATACATCGATGAAGGGGGTTTCTTCATCATCAGAGTCTAAATGATTTGGTTCAGGTTCTTCTAAGTTTATTTCATCAAATGAAACATGCAGTGATTCTTCTATAACAAAAGTCCTTTTTATTGAAGACTCGATAAGTTTTGCTTTTTGTTGAATAGCCAATAAAGATGCCTTCATCACATTTAGCATCAAACTTATCAAGCCGATCATGGGTGTTTAATAAATAACACCGACTTCCAAACACCCTAAAATATGAAATCCTAGGAGACTTCTCATAATAAAGCTCATATGGAGTTTTCTTAATAATAGGCCTTAAGAGAGTTCTATTAAGAACATAACATGCCATATTAATGACTTCAGCCCAGAAATATTTTTGAAGCCCAGACTCCAAGAGCAAAGTTCAGTCACATTCTTGTAGAGTGTGATTCTTGCACTCTACAACACCATTTTGAGATGATGCCCGAGGAAATGAAAATTCATGGGTTATGCCAGAATTGACACAAAAATTTGAAAATTTTTCATTTTCAAATTCACCCCCATGATTAGTCCTAAGTCTAAGAATTGAAGATGATTTTTCCTTTTGAAGTCTTCGAGCAAGACTTAGGAAGGAATCAAATGAGTCATCTTTATATTTCAGGAAGATGAGCCAAGTGAACCTAGAGAAGTTATCAACAATAACTAGGCAAAATTTTGATTCATTTAAGCTCTCAAATCATATTGGCCCAAATAGATCAAAGTGTAACAACTCTAAAGGTCGTGTGGTTGAAACTAAGTCTTTAGGTTTGAAAGAAGCCTTGTGCATTTTTCCGGGTTCACAAGATTTGCACAAAGCATCCTTTTTATAAGTTAGTTTAGGTAGTTCCCTTACTAACTCATTTTTGGCTAACCTATTAAGATGTTTGTGATTAATGTGACCTAACCTACGATGCCATAGATCTACTTCAACATGGGAAGCAAGCAGACATTTTAAAAATTTCTCTTGTGAAAAATGAACTGCATGGATATTTTCATATCTAAACCCTTCAATTAAAACTGTATTTATTCCTTCTTTTAATATTTTAAAACCAACTTTAGTAAATAATACATCACATCCATTATCACATATTTAATTAACACTAAGCAGGTGATGTTTTAAGTTTTCTACTAAAAGGACATTACGTACCTGCTTAGAGGAATTACTTATTGTTCCTTCACTAATAATGCGACAACATTTGTTGTCGCCCAACTTGACGTGTCCTCCATCTTCTATTCTCGTCCATTTGATAAAGAGGTTAGAGTGTCCCATCATATGCTTGGAACACACTGTCTAGGATCCATTTGTCCTTCTTGACCTGCAAAACATTTTATAAAATCTATTTTAGGTACCCATTTTCTTTTGGGTCCTTGACGGTTAGTACCCTTCAAATCCTTAGGTTTATAGATCACCTTTGTGTTAGATCTATAATTCTTAGGATTTTTGACCTTTTGATAAATCCATGCATGTCTAGGTGCATGTGATTTATTTTGTGTTCTTTTTATTCTTGGCTTTTAAATTATTACAAAATTCTGTATTCAACCTAGTTGTTGCTTTTAGATTATTCAAAGTTCCCTCAAAGTGTTCATAAATATCTTCTAATTCTACTATTTTTGCATGCAATTGATTGTTAGTTTCTTTTGACATTTCTAATTCTATTTCTAAACAAGATTTTTCTATTTCTAGTGTCTTATAACTATCATGAAAGACCTTATTTTCCTTTTTAATCATCCTAGCTTTCTGATATAAATCTTCATAAGATTGTAACAATTCTTCAAAAGTAATTTCAGAATTTACCTCGTTTTCAGATCCATCATTGTTCGCCATTAAGCAAAGATGTTCAACTTCTGTTTCTTCAGATTCTTCGGAAGATGATTCCGTGCCAGAATCATTGTCATCCCAAGTTGCTTTGTATACTTTTCTTGAGATCTTCTTCTTCCTTTGATCAAGTTCTTTGTCCTTCTTCTTTGTTCTTCTTGATCATAGGGCAATCTTTTCGTACATGTCCCTTCTTCTTGCACTCAAAACAAACAATGTCATTTGAAAACTTATTGACTCTCTTACCTTGTTTTAGGATGAATCTTCAAAATTTTCTCATTAGAAGAGCAAGCTCCTCTTCTTCGTGCTCACAGATCTCTTCTCCTTCTTCTTCATGTTTTCCAATTGGACCTCATATGCCATGAGGCTTCCAATTAGATCGTCTAAGGAGAGAGTTGATAAATCCTTCGCCTCTTGGATCACCATGGACTTTGGAGACCAATCACTTGTGAGGGATCTCAAGATCTTGCTTACAAGTTGTTCTTCCATAAACTTCACTCCCAAGTTCTTCATGGGGTTGATAATATCTCCAAATCTCATGTACATCGCTTTGATTGTTTCTCCTTTTTCCATCTTAAAACACTCATAACTCTCGATTAGAATTGAGATTCGTGTTTCTTTTACCTTGCTTGTACCTTCATATGTGACTTGAAGAGTATTCCATATCTCGTACGTGGACTCGTACGTGAAGATACAGTTGAACTCCTCCCTTGATAATGCATAATAAAGCACGCTCATTGCTTTGCATTCCCAACGATATTCTTCTTTTGATCAGCTGTCCAAACAACTCCTTCTTGCGGCTCTGGATCCATGTACTTCTCTTGAATGAAAGTCCACGAGTCTTCATCCATGGCCTTAAGGAAGATTTGCATCCTCCTCTTCTAGTATCCATAGTCCGTCCCATCAAAGTAAGGAGGACGTGTCAATGACTGACCTTCAATGCGCTTGGCTGATGATGCCATTGCAAGAGAGAAAAGTTACTTCTTATCGCAGCCTGCTTTGATACCACCTGTAGGATCTGTAGAGCACAAGCACACTAGAAGGGGGATGAATAGTGTGGTATATAAATAAAAAATGCAAGAAAAACAAACCACAAATAGCACACAAAATATATAGTGGTTCCCATCACTCGGGTACTCCACTACCTAAGTCTCCCGACTTAGGATTTTTAACCCGATTTCCTCAACCCGGAGGGAATCAATTTACTAATAATCTGAGGTAATTAATGGGTTACCTCAACCCAATTACAAGATAAAGAAATGAACAAAAGTACAAGTATAAGCAAGATATAAAAAGCTTACAACTATAGTTCCTAAGTCTCCAACAGGTATATTGCTTAAAAATGTATGAATTAATCTAACGAGAATACTAAATTGAAAGAGAACGATTAAATAAAGAAGTGCAAAATCGCCTTTGAAGATTTATTGCAAGCAAAGAATAGCCTTGAGAAGAATGCAACAAGTCAAGCTCCTTTGCAACTAGAAAATTGAGAAATGAAGGTGTAAGCAAGGAAAGTACTTTTGGCTTGATATATCTTTTCAAAAGACACATGAGTGTTTATATAGGCCACTAAACACCTCTCCTACGATTACTAGCTGTTAGGGGCAATTTGGGAAGATTAGAATTAACATAAATTGCAATATAGCCATTCTAATTAGGCACAACGGCTAGTTGGTACCAATACTGAAGTTGTGGTACCAGTACTGACTGCTCACAATCAGCCCAGCAATGCCTGGGGTACAGGTACTGATCATTCGTACCGATACTCAATGCATTCTGTTGAGTACCAACAAAGTCACTTGGTACTGGTACTTAACACTAGTACCAGTACTTGTGACTCACAGGCAACAAGGTTGTGAACACTTAATACCGGTACTCATAATGAGTACTGGTACTTGTTGTTCACAGTTTGGGACTTAGGCCCAAACCTGTACCTAGCATGTACCGATACTTATTACTAGTATCGATACTTGCTACAAGTACCTTGTCTTATAAGTCTAAACCAAGTTTTAAGGAAATCCTATCTTAGTATACGATAATATTTTCAAAGAGTCGATCTTTAGTTATAAAACGAATGATTGAATGTGATTTTAATCCCTAATTATCTCTACTTTGAATTCAACTCCTAAGTTATCTTTTTCTTGTTAGGAGGCATACAAAAGTTCTAAGATACAACAAACTAAACAAAACTAAAGTCTTCAATCTTCATGCCAACATTACTTCTTTCATCCATCCCTAGATGCTGTTATTTCCTGAAAATAATACTTCAACAACTCATTAGATTTAAAACGATTTTGTTAACACCAAAACATAAAAGAGAAGTAGAACTAGGTTCCAACATCCACTACTTCCGCCATGTCGCACGGAGTGGAAGCCATCAAGAAATTTTGGGTTTCACTCACTCCCTCTCCCTGTCGAGCAACCCACCATCGATCTTCTTCTCCGACCTCAACAGGCCACCTCCGGCCTCCAGCTGCCATTAGACTACCACGAACACATTCGTCAAGTTTAGGCAAAGGTACTGAATGCTTCTAACGAGGTCGTAAGGATGTATTCCCTTTTTCCGGTCCTTGCACGAAGCATCGTTGCCACCACCATCTTCTTCAGTCACGTCCTCTAGTCTCCGACCATCACTTGATCTGCTATCTCTTGTAATCAATGCGAACAAAGCCCAGAAGCCCACCTGGGGCTTCAATTGATCAGAGGAATATCTCCAGCACCATCAATTCCTCGACGCTAGCTGAAGCAGTCATGCAAAGCCTCACGTGAAGGGAGTGGGATTAGTTCCACATTGGAAAGGCAGAATCTTCTGAAGGCATATAAAGTGAAACCATGCTTTCAGCCCATTGCATCAGGGAGCATGGGGTAAGGTCCCATGCATGCCTCATCACACGTGCTATACATCTGCTCCCTCATGCGCCCTCGCCTATGATTCTGCCCGCGGGTTTAGGCTAGATCCGATTACCCGGATGCCCGGGTCCGAACTGGTTCTAAATGAAGAAAATCTGAGCAGGAGGGGGGAGGGTTTTGCACCTCAGGATTCATGCCCCCTCTCCCGAGCTTGACACTTAGCCTTTTGAGACTCTGCGAGGCCCTTGTACCTTGCCCTTGTGCCTCTCTGTGTGATGTTGCTACTGTGCCTTAGCATTGTTGAAGCCCTTGAGGTTAAGGCGTCCGAGTCTTTAACCCGTCATCTGATTGGTTCTGATAGCTTGGTTCTGATACTAATTCGATTGGGATTACTATTGAAATATTTGAAATATATAGAGCTTAACTTGTAGGGTTAATTTGGTGGTTCAAACACCATTTTAATCAAATCCTTTTGCATTCTGATTCCTGATTATTCTTTAGATATTATCTTGATATACATTGAGTACTATTTTGATTATATTTGAATATCTTTCTCGATAATTGTGATTAGTGATTGAATTTTCCAATTTACTCCCTACAAATGACCTCGAACTCACTTCTATTTCCTGAGTTTATAAATTTTAAATGTTGTTGCCATTTTTGTCACTATACTACGATGCTATACTTTAAACAATGATTCCACCAAGAACAAGACGGTGATGAGGAACTGGATGAAGGAGGAGAGGCCCAGAAGACTTGAGGACAAAGCGGGATGGTGTCACAACGGGATCTACTTCCCGAATGGGGTAAGAGGATGACCACGAGTGCTTCACGAATGGGGATGAGAGAGAGGGAATAAAAATTATTTTTTCACTCTAGTGGAGCATCCTGAGCCTGGGACAAGCTCATAGAGCTTTGGAGAGGGTGTGGAAAGAGTAGAAAGAGATGAAGAGAAGTCGAGGAGAGGTAGGGCCTATTTATAGCTTTCTGTCAAATGATTTGGCTCGTCAATCACGCCCCCGCGTGCGCATCATCTAGCCATGCTGTCCATAACTGCACATTGCATGCGTGCTATCATCCTTAGGTGTCATGCAGCCTTTGCGCGTTGTGCCGTCCTCACATCAATTGGCCACTGAAGCAAAATGGAGAGCTCGTGGAGGCTTGAACTCGTGACCTCTCCTTGGGAGGAGGACATGAGACCAATAAGCTATGAAGGTCTTTGTGTCAAGAAGGCCTCCCAACTAATTAAGAGTTGTGGTGCACCTTTGGCCGTTAGATGAAGATCCAATGACTCGGATCTGATGGTGCGGATGAAGAGAGGTTGCGATGTCCCTTGGGCAACCTAGATAGCTCTAATGGTGCCATGTGTCACCATCAAGAACGTTCATCTTTATTTCTTCGCAGGTGGTGCTACAGATGTCAGATTGGGTCGATTTTCATGATGTTTGGTTGCGATCGTCGACCTGAACCCATTCGTGTGGTCAAATTTG
The DNA here is from genome assembly GCA_037157565.1 of Thalassia testudinum. Taxonomy (NCBI): domain Eukaryota; kingdom Viridiplantae; phylum Streptophyta; class Magnoliopsida; order Alismatales; family Hydrocharitaceae; genus Thalassia; species Thalassia testudinum. The sequence continues at coordinate 40,139,188 of JAZHRO010000015.1, read as the reverse complement.
TTGTTTAAGGTTCAAACGTGCATCACTCTACCCCTTGGACTTTGATCTTCCTCAGATGCAAATGATGCTATGGAGATCCGATCAAGGTGATTTCAAAGGTGTTGAGCTTCGATCGTCACCCTGATCAAATCCGTACGGTTGGATCTTCAATCCGAGGCCTCGAAATGTGGCACCCTATTTATACAATCTATTCTAAATGCATGATGATGCATGCTATGCAATATTCACAATGTTAAATGCAATTATGAGCCTAGGAACCTGCATATATAAGCATCTTATGATGAATAATTTTGTCTACATCACACCCCCATGCCTATCTTTTGCTAATTCCTAGCAAAATTAAACTAAATGCTATTTATAAAATAATAATTAAGATTTAATTAATCAGACATAAGTTATTTATAAACACTAAGATTTCAACTAAGGACCTAAACTACTAAGACACAATAGTGCCCGGGTGCCTGCCAAAATGTAGACCGCCAAGTCCGCACCTTCTTCCATACAGAAAGAGAAGAAATATATATTTTTTTATTTTTTTCTTCTTTTCTAATTTATTTGGATATTTTTAAGCTTAGCGTTTCAGGGTAGCTTTTTATGGCTACCCAACTCATCCAAGACTCTAGAAGACTCTAAATTCTAAGCATCTTTGTGAAAATGTGATTAACTCACTAAATGACAATTAGAATGGGCCTCAGGTTTCTACAAACCCTAGGTGACCCTTAACGAAAAAATCTACCTATGGATGTATCTATTTGATCGATAGCTTTCTCCCTACTTTTATGTTTATGGGGTTAACACAAGGGTGAACCCAGTGTATATCTCTCCAGCTTATTCTACTTCCCCGCTTCTCCTTAGATTTCAGGATTATTTATGCATTTTTGTGGGTTGGGCGCTAAACAACCAACAATGGGAGGTTACCCATGGAAACTTACTAGCCATATCCATGCGACGAAGTGTGGCTTTTTCTCCCTTTTTCTATTTTTTTATTTTCTTTTTTTAGGTATTTTTCTTTCTTTTTTTTTTGAGCAGGTGGCTTCCTTAATCTAAGATTTACCTAAAGGCAACAGCTAAAGAGAATGGTGATGGGAACACCATCATAGGCCCCAACTAGCCACTTTTAGTCAGGTTTGATGGATAAATGCTCCTACATAATCATCTAAGAGTCATAATTCCATGATTTCTGATTTGGGAAGAAAATAGGAAATCAGGGTTAATTCTATAATTTTAATAGCACATCTTAAACACAGATTAACCATGGGATTTTTCAGGGGTTAATTAAAGGTCAAATGTGCATTAAAGTCCAAAATGTGGGTCCATACAGACAAAAATGGGGTTTTACGCACTTCAAGAATTTCAACAGCACACAAAATCCTAATTTTAGGCTTGCTTAAATTAAAGAGGTTCCGGTCAGTATAAAATTCATATAAAACTCTTAAAATTCATAGAAAAATATTTTGAAAGGTTTGGTACCCTTAGTGTGACCATCTGAACCTATTTTAGCCTTGAATAGACTTGTAGACGGAATTTTACCCTTATTTGGTCACCTATGCAAATTGCCCGTCAAAAGTGGTCAATACTGAAATCCAATTTCACCATTAGATTCCTTGGGTCTAAATTAGGTTTTACTAAAATTTAGGCCCAGTCAAAATCCATCTTGACCTAGTATGCAATTTAGCCTTCAAAACTCTATTTCTTACATTTAGCTTCTCAAGTTTCGAATTCTTTGCTTCTAGCCCTCTAACTTTTCATCATTTTCTTGAATAGGTCCCTACCGCCATTAGCGTCTAAACGCATCTGCAGCCTATCTTCAAACAAGGAAATCTCCTTGATTCTTCAACCAAATCCTCCCAAAATTGGAAGGAATAACCTTCAGGAGATCCTCTTTTGATTGAACTACCTCATGATCTCTAGTTTACACCATAGAGCTCGTGCAAACTCCATGAAATCAAGGATTCTTCTCCCTGATTTCTCAACCCAATCAAGCTCTTTTCCTCATCTAGAGCTTGATTTGAAGATCTATAAAAGCTTCCCTACGCACGGTCATCCTTTTTAGCTTAGAAAAGGTGAAGACCCACCTCTCCTCTCCATTCAACATCTCTTCAAGCTTTGGTGAGCTTCTCCACCCTTCTTGTCTAATCGATCAACGGCCAAATTGATCAGCTCAACCTCTTCAGCTCTTCGTCATAATCGCATCCGACTAAAGACCGATCGTCTCCATCTTCTCCTATTCTGTCGTTCACTCGTCATCGACTTCTCCTTCTGCAGCGTCAGCCCATCATAGCTAGCCACCTCCATCTACTTTCTCCCTCTCTAAGTCTCCCTTTCTCTTCCTCTTTTCCTCCTGATCTTCTACAACCCCTTAGACTCTAAGTTCACGCACCGCACTACCCGCATCCACTTCATCTTCCTCACATCCAACACAAGCTCCGGCGAGCTCGCGCTGACACCACACACATGCAAACACACCTACAACACCTCCACAACGTCCATCATGACTCACTCAGCAAAAGCCCCAAAGAAATCTAGGGCTTTCGCTACTCTTCCACCCTGTCGAACACACACACTCCTACGCACCTTCACCGACCTTGACAAAGCTCCACCAAGCTCACCATACCCTAAACCACCACGGTTACAATCACCGCTTCACGGCGAAGCATCTGAGCATCTTTGATGAGGCCGAAAGGCCGTATAGCATGTTTCAAGTGTACCTCGAACAACCACTGCTGCCTTCGTCTTCTCCGAACACAGCAGCGTTGATCCAACCATCCTATGCTTTGCTGCTACCTTCTCCTGATGCGGCCCCAGGTTTTGAGGCGAGTCCAGGTGAGGATCAAAGCAGTATGCGTCTCCAGCTGCCTTGATTTGCCACATACTTCTACTGCAACTCACACAGATCTTCGCAAAGGACTGCAATGGGATATAGTCCCACATCAGAAAGCTTTGAGTGCCTAACAGCATACAAAAGGCATATGCGTTGTAGCCCCATTACCTCAGTGAGCACGAGGAGAGGTCCCTCTCCACGTGCACATACATGCTCTCGCTTGCCACCCACGCAGGCAGGCCTGGGCATTAGATCTGATTACCCAAGTCTGGTCAGAGAATTAAGAAGAGAATCAGAGAGAGAGGGGGGAGGGTTTTTCTCTACCTTGGGATTTGTGCCCTCCCTCTCTCTACAGTTAGCCTCTGAGGGCTTTGTGTGAGGCTCTTGTGCCTCTGTCTATTGTGCCTTGCACCTCTGCTGTGTTGCTTCTACTGAGTTCTTAAGGCGTCTAAGGCCATGGCTTGATACTGGTTACTGTGGATATTTAACTGAGATAACTGATTGAGATTATTGTTTGTTTATTTGAGATATCTGTGAGCTTAAACATTAGGGTTAATTTGGTGATTCAAATCATCATTTTAACCCAATCTTTTTGTACTCTTATCCTTGGTTTCATTGACACATTATTCTAATTTATATTAAGCAAAGTTTTGATTATACTTGCATATCTTTCTCGATAAATTGTGATTAGTGATTAGAATTGCCATATTCGCTCCTTGCGAATGACCTCAGACTCACATTATTTTCGAGCTTTATAAATTTAAGTGTTTGTGCAATTTTTTGTCCTATACTACGACGCATCTCTTAACATCAACAATTTTGCCCTAAACATTTTGGTGCCGTTGTCGGGGAGTAACGTGCAGTTTCATTTCACTGATTACAATTCTGATCAAATTTTAACTTGCTTTATTTGATCTATTGTGATTGTGCGAGGTACATGAAAGAAGACCAGCTACACAACAACCACTCCAGGGGCAGTAACTTCATTTCCTTCTTCATAAGCCCCTATTTCTGGAAAGAACTAAAAAGCAGAATCAATTAGGATCAACTCGCATTCTTTTCTTAGAATTAATCACTCAAGTTGCCTGATTTGATTTATTTAGAAATCCCCATCTAGATATCTGCACCTATTAGGAACTTAAGGTGCCTAGGGCTATTCACCTTCTTAATTGAGCCCTAGGTGCCAATTTTTGAAAGAATTGGATCTGGAAAAGAGCCAAATTAGGGTTTCTATTTTAGGGTTTGAGGAAAACACACTTGCCTGAATTAAAAGAAAATTGATTTCTTGCATTGTGTGTCACCCAAGCCTTAATTGAATTGATATAAGCAAGAAGACCCTAAAAGAAGGCTCTTTCACTTGAATCCTTAAACTTTGGCACTTAATAACCTGTTTGCAAACCACTCAAGGTGATTTTGTGTTAATTACCCAACTCATCCTAAAATTTAGGGCAGGTTAGGTGAAGTTGACCCACCTTGTAGGTTAACCAACCTTCAAATTAGGTCACAAATCACAATCAATTCTAAAGTTCAAGTGAAATTCAGAGCACCATAATTCAGGACTAAAATTGGTAGACTTAAGGGGTCAAGTTGCTCACTCCGATTTATTTGGATTCTCAATGATAAGGAAGGTCAGGTAGGGGAAACCCTATAACCCGGAGGGATGCTCTACCGTGTAGGGGTCTTTGCGGGGCTCTCCCTTCCTAGCTGCCCAAGTACTTCTTGAGTGAGTAACTTTTTGATTAAGAGGTATCATCCGCCTCGAACCTCCTTAGTCATCCAAAGATTTTTTGGGTGCCTCAATTGGGCCCATCACACACTTTGTCCCTCATCTATCTCTTTAGTGCATGTTCAAGAAGAGGTCCTTAAGACCACCTTTGAGGTCCCCATTAGCAATTCATTCTCATCGAGGCCAAGCCTCAACTCACTTATTTGTGCTACCACCTGACCAGATTGATATCTCTTCCGACTCTTCTGCTTCTGAGCCCAGATCTCCTTCACCTACGTCCATGGAGAATCAAGAAGAACCCAATCCTCAGAATTAGCTACAGTGCCTCAATGACCTATTTCAGGCATTCATGAACCCACTGCAGCATCCTCAGATGCAAGATCATTATAATCCCATTGCGATAGCAATTGAACCCAAGGTGTAAGTCCCGACTGGAGGACCTAATACTAAACTCAAACCCAATATGCTCCATGCTATCCCCAAATTCCATGGGCTAAACTCCGAAGATCCTTTCCAACACATCTAGCAATTGAAACATATGACCCAGACCTTCCGACCACCTGTCCAAAATCAGGATATCTTACTCATGAAGATGTTCTCCTTCTCCCTCATGGATAAGGCAACCCACTGGTACCAAACTCTGACCAGTTTGATCAATACTTGGGTAGAACTCCAATCTGAATTCCTGAAAAAAAATTTCCTGATTGGTCAGACGAATGCTTTGAGGCACCAGATTACGCACTTCACGCAAAATGCGGGAGAACCACTTCATGAGGCGTAGGATCACTTTTTGGATCTCATGCGGACATGCCCTCATCATGGAGTTCCTAAATGGAAACAAGTCCAATCTTTTTACCGTGGACTCCATGAGGATATCAGGCTCTTTGTCAATGCAACCTATGGTGGCAACATCATGGGTCAGCATGAAGATACCATTTAAGAGATTCTCGAGAACATGTGCGAGAACTAAATAAACAATGAATCTATGGGTGTGTTTGACCGGTGATGGGAACACCGTCATGAGCCATAACTAGCTCAATTTACTCATTATCAACAAATGAATACTCCTACATAACCGCCAAAGGATTGTAATTCATTGCATAATCATTCTAAGAGAAAGACAAGAAAATAAGGCTAAAACTATAATTTTACCATCATATCATGAATGTAGTACAATCATGGGTTTTCTCATAGGTTAATTAAAGGTCAAATGGCCTTAAATGTCCAACAAGTGGGTTAATGTAGACAGAAATGGATTTTCTCATGTTTTGAGAATTAAATGACTTATGAAACCCTAAAAATTGACCTGCTTAATTAACTGAGGTTTTGGTCAGGATAAAATTCACCTAAACCCTTTAAAATTCATAGAAAAATATTCTCTATGGTTTATTACTTTCAATTTGACCATCAGAACCCGTCTTGACCCAAAATAGAGTCTCAGATTGACATTTGCCTTAATTTAGGTTTTTACATAAATTATCCAGTCAAATGAGATAAAAACATAAATCTAACTTCACCATTGGATTCCTTGAGTCAAAATTAGCTTTTTACCAAAATTTGGGCTCAATCTGAGATCATCTTGACCAAGTTTGCACTTTAGTCCAGTCAGACTCTTTCTATCTCATTCAGACCCTTAACTTTTGAATTCCTTACAAATAGCCCCCTAACTTCTTTGTATTCTTCATAGAAAGGTCCCTACCACCATGAATCCTATTCCTACAACTCTGACGACCTTTGATTGAAGAGAACTCCTTTGCTCAATCAATCCCTTCCAAAATTGGGAGATTCCTTGAGGAGTCCTCTTCCCATTGAATCCGTCCATGAGCCCTAAAACTTTCCTTCGTATGAGAGATTAGGGTACCTTAAAACTTCCATCTCTGGTGACATTTCCTAAGCTTGGAAGCCTCAAACCGACCTGTTGAACCCTATAAAAGGAGCCCTAGGGCACGGCCGTGTTCTTGAGCTAGGTTTAAGGCCACAAAACCCTCTTCTTCCTCTCCCACGGCCAGCTCCGACCTATGCTCCGACGAGCCTCCTCGACCCCATTCTTCTGACCCTCAGACGATCAAATCAAGTGGCCCATCTTCTTCCTTATCTTCCTCGACCTCTCGCCAACCAAAGCGAAGGCATCTAGACCCCTTTCTTCTTCGTCATCTCCCCCACTGGAGTCACCTTCACCTTCGGCACCTGCCAATCAAAGCCGACGCCAATTCCTCATCCCTGTCATCCTTTAGTTAGGTTAATATCCTTCTCTCTCCTTCTATATCTCCTACTCTTTATTCTCCAAATCCGACCACCGACGACACCAAATGCCTTCATTTCCTCCATCTCTGGCGATCACTCCGACGAGGACTTCGGCTCGCTACACAACTTCATCCTCCTCGTCGACAAGTCCCTGACCTCCGTCACATCCACCCTCACAAAAGCCCTAACATCTCCCCTCCTATTACTCATCCTAACACCCCAACGATCGACCCACTGCCGCACCACCATCTTCGACCTCCGTACACCACCATACTCCCTCTCACAGCACGCCACCGCCAACCACACATTCGTCGTGGTCCGACGAAGGTCTTAAAGTATTTTAACTTGGTTGTAAGGTCGTATTCTTGTCTGCAGGTGTCTTCACCGAAGCTTCGCCACGTCTACCATGGTTGCCTTTGTTCTTCGAGCTCTAGGCGTCGCGAGCCCCAACCAACATCCCCAGGCTATGTGGAAGGCTTCCAAGCACACGCCTAGGTGGTCAATTGGGCACCACAGCACCCACTTCAGCTTCAATTGAGGAGACCTCCACTTGCTACCAATCGTGCGAAGAAGAGGGTGGGATTTAGTCCCACCTTGGAAACACAGGAGCACTTGGAGTGCTATAAGTTGATTTTCTCTCTATGCCTTGTCGCCTCCTAACACGAGGGTGAGGTCCTCCTTACCCACACAGCCCGACCTGCCTAACCTATTCCCACACCTCGGCTACTACCCACGCCGATAGCCCTGGTCCCAGGTACACGGATCCCTGACACCCGATTACCCAAGCATGTAACTCGACATTGAGAAAGAGAAGGGGAAGAGAGAGAGATCATGGGTTAAGGGGGCTTTGCTTCAAAGAGATTCCGACACTTGGCAAAAATTCGAAGGGTTTGTAGCCCTTGTGCGTGAAGAGGATAAAAGAGAAGAGTTGTGCTGTGAAGGAAGGTAGAAGCCAAAGAAGAAGGGAGACGAGGTTGAAGACAGAAGGAGAAGAACTTGCTTGTGCGTAAAGAAGAGAGAAGAGGTTGAAGACAAAAGAAGAAGAGAGAAGGCATAGCTGAAGAAGAAGAAAAAGGGCTAAGAAGAAGAGGAAGCATTTAACCCATCTGATTATCAAATCAGACGTCTGAGGCACTGTTCATTTATTTAATTACTTAAGTGGTCCTGGATATTGTTGGTCTATTTGGCATTCCTACTTAACTATTATATGATTATCTAGATTAAGTAATTGGTGATCTAAATCACCACTATTTTTATTCTAGATTTCTTCTTGATATGCCAAACTCTTGTTAGACTTATATTCTACATTGATGATCAATTTTGAGTAATTAATATTCATTCCATAGCATTATTTGGCTCATCTTCTTGTGCTCATTTACATTATCGAGATTAGTGTGTGAATTCCTATTTGCTCCCTGTGTTCGACCTCGGACTTCAAATTCAAGTAATAAATTGTATTTATTTTTCGTGCTAATTCGACCTATACTGCAACGCGATGATTTTAAAACCCATTTCAGAGTGACGAACAATCAGACGACCACTCGTACATTAACAAACACATGGGGGTTACACGAGACTCAAGGCCTGTCCGCATCAATCAATCTAGAATTGGTGGCCAGTTGCATGGACAAGGTCTCAGTCATCGAGAAGAAGGTGGACGACTTGACTGGTCATCTACAGAGAGCCACCATAGCACAACAGAACATGTACGCGCAATCATCCTCCGGTAGGGAGGCTGTGCATAACATTTACAACCACGCTCACCAGGGGATGGACTCGTATCCACCCCCGTCTGATCTTGGTTTTGAAGGAAACTCTGGACTTACTTGCTCTAGTTGAGGGAAATCTAAACCCTTGTACTCTTACTTCTTTGGAGTTCCTCAAACCTACAAGGATTTCCATGCCATCGAGAATGATCCATTCTCAAACACCTATAACCCTAGATGGTGTAATCATCCCAACTTTGCGTGGTCGGGGAATAATCAAAATCTGAGATCACAATTCCAACCCAGACCACAGGTCCACACCCTTATCAGCTCGCTCAACCTAGGTTTAATCCGAATTACCAATTTGGGCCATCAACAGAAGATCAAATGACTTTAATTCTACAAACCCTAGATGGCATTCAAAAGACTAATGCGACTATGGAAAAATAGCACAAAGATGAGATCACAAAGGTTTGAAATCAGCTCGCACAGATGGCTTGGTCTCGCCAACCTAGTGCACTTCCATCTCAACCTCTGCCAAATCCAAATAACATGCCAAACCAGAGGCACGTTATGAATCCAAATCAAGGCCAAGCTCACTATGCTTATCAGGCCCCTTCTACTCCACCCGACGAGATGGAGGCTTTGACATTGTACTCGGCATATCAGCAGCAACCACCTTTTTTGCCAACTCTGAACCAAAACCAAGCAAGCCTTAATTCTGTTACCACTTGTAGTGGCAAATCGACTCATAATCCACCTTAGCCTAGCCACTCAAAACCTGGTAGTTCAGAGCATAACCCTAGGATGGTTATCTAGGATACTCCTATCCCAGATCTAGAACCTAAACCAATCCTAGAGGAACTTACAAAGGTTTCATTTCTGGAGGCCTTGACCAAACGAAAAAGGAAACCCAAACTTGTGGCACTTGAAGATCTAGTCAAGCTATTTGAGCAAGTCCAGATAAACATCTCCTTGATGGATGCGATCCACCACATACCAGCTTACATGAGATTTCTGAAGGATTTATGTACACCAAAGCATAAACTACGAAACAAAGACGGGCGTCCGATCATATTATCGAAGCAAGTCAGCTCAATTATCTTGAGCAAACTCCTGCAAAAAGCAAAAGATCTTGGCACCCCTTTGATCTCCTGTAAGATCGGTGATTTAGAATTCGATTGAGCATTGTTGGATTTAGGAGCCTCCATAAACCTGATCCCTACATCCCTACTAGACCACTTCAAGGAAACCGAGCTCAAACCGACTGAGGTGACCTTGTAGTTAGCAGACAAATCAATCAAGTCACCTAGGTGAGTTCTTGACGATGTTCTAGTATGGATCCGAGATTTATATTTTCTAGTGGACTTCATCATGTTAGATATGGATACTCCTAAAAATCTAAGAAACACAACAATCATCTTAGGTAGGCCATTCCTAGCAACAGCTAGGGCGAATATCAACTGTGAAGTGGTCCATATCAAATTGAAATTTAGGAATACGACACTGTGGATTGATATCTTTAAGGCCCAGAAAGGAATAAACTGTAGGGCAATTGAAGAAGTATGCGACATTGGTTCTGTGGTTGAGGACCCGATTTTAGAGGAAAACCTGATTATCCCTAATCCTCGACCTCAAGAAGATCCTGACCCATAGATAGAGGAGCCTAGAGCTAATCCAGATTCATCCATAGCTCCCACTTTATCTTCTGAGGGCCATCCCGAAGCCCCACCTGCTACTGATAACCCAGTTATGGAACTGAAGCCCCTCCTAAATCATCTAAAGTACGTCTTCTTGGGGTCTAATCAAATGTTTCCTGTAATCATCAATTCCCAACTCACACCTGATCAAGAAACGAAGCTGATTTCTATTCTCTGGCAGCATCGAAGAGCCATTGGAGGGACTCCCAATGATCTGACTGGTATAAGCCCCTCGTATTGCATACACCATATCTACATTGAAGAGGGCTCATGACCATCCTGAGAGATGTAGAGAAGACTCAATCCTAATCTGTAGGAGGTTGTGAAGAAAGAGATCATCAAGTGGTTAGATGCTGGTATCATCTACCTGATCTCTGACAACCGCTGGGTGAACCCGATCCAAGTTGTACCTAAGAAGGTAGGGCTCACTATGATTACGACTAAATCTGGAGAGACCATCCTGACACATATTGTGAATTCATAGAGAGTCTACATAGACTATCCGAAATTAAATGCCTCAATGTAGAAAGATCATTTCCCGCTTCCGTTCATTGACCAGATTCTCAAGAAACTGGTGGGAAATCGATTTCCTGGATGGGTACTCTAGATATAATCAAGTGTCAATTCCTCCTGAGGATCAGGAAAAGACCACCTTTACCTGCCCCTATGGTACGTACGCGATCCGTAGGATGCCATTTGGTCTATGCAATGCACCCGCCACCTTTCAGCGGTGCATGCTAGCCATATTCTTAGATATGGTAGGTAATTACCTTGAGGTCTTCATGAATGACTTCTCAGTATTCAATGAATCTTTTGATGAATGCCTGCTACATTTGGTCCAAATCCTTAAGAGATGCATCAAAGTGAACCTGGTTCTCTCCTGGGAAAAGAGCCACTTCATGGTTCCTGAGAGCATCGTTCATGGACATCTTGTCAATCAGAGAGGTCCAGGATGATCGGGATAAGGTGAATTTCATTTCCAAATTACTTGTGCCTAACTCAGTCAAACATATCAGATCATTCTTGGGGCACGTCTGTTTTTACGGCCAATTCATATCTAATTTTTCTAAGATCGTGCGCCCCTTGACGAATCTCCTCTCAAAGGACACAACTTTCGAGATGACAAGTGAGTGCATTCATGCATTTGAGATCTTACGTGACCGAGTCACCTAAGCACCAATACTGCAATCTCCTTACTAGTCTCAACCCTTTGAGATCATGTGCGATGCATCTGACTACACAGTAGGAGCGGTGTTGGGTCAGAAAATCGATGGGAAATCAGTGGTTATATATTACTATTTATCGCTCTGAAATGGATTTTAAAATCATCGCATCGTAGTATAGATCGAATCAGCATGAAAAACATATAATATTTTTTACTTGAATGAAAGTCCAAGGTCGAACATACAGAGCAAATAGGAATTCACACACTAATCTCAATAAATATGTAAATGAGCACAAGAAATAACTAGGAATTGATAATCAATATAAAGCATGAGTTTAACATATGGCAAAAAGATTCCCAAAATAAAAACAATAGTGATTTAGATCACCAATTATTCAATTTAAGCATATGTGCAAATAATGCAACTGTGCCATCAACCATCGAACTTAGGTACTTAGATAACCAGATAAAGCCTCAAATCAGACGGGTTTTTGAATTAGACGACTTATCCAACAAGTGCTACAGTGATTCCCTATCACTGTTCATCTTCCTCTCTTCTCTTCTTCTGAGCTTCTTCCCTTCCTCCTCTTCTTTTCATTCTTTCCTTCTTTAGCTGCTCTCTCCCTTTATGAGCCTTCTTCCTTCTCCTCTTCTTTCTCTTCTTGCCTGTCTTCAACCTCTTCTCCTCTTCTTCTTTCTTCTCGCACAGAGGGTGCAATCCCTCTAGCGACTAAGTGTCACAGAGAGCAAAAAACCCCCTAATCCCTGCTCTCTCTCTCCTATTCTCCTCTTCTCTCTCAAATCAGGTGAGTATACAGGTAATCGGTTCAAAACCAGACCCACATGGCATGGTCATAGGCGAGGGCGTGCGTGCAGGTAGGAGTGGCTATGGTGGTCGGACGGAGTTGGGATCGGAGATGCGATGATGGGTTGTTCGAGGGCGAGTTTGGGTGATGAATCGATGAAATAGATAGAGGGCTTTTGGCCCGTGGGTCGAGGCGGAGGTCGTGGGCTAGTTGGTGAGGGGGATGGATGTGTGTAGCGGACGAAAGCCCTCGCTGATGGTGTCACCGGAGCAAAGGAAGGTGACAGTGTTGAGGGAGTATCGATGGTCGTGCATGTGTTGCGAGAGTGGGGAATAGTGTAGAGAGGAAAAGGGAGAGATAGAGGGACTTAGGGATGAGGTAGAAAGGCGTAGGGCTCCAGTGTTGGTCGACTAGAGTCGAAGAAGGAGGTGGAGGCGGCGAGGTGGCATCGACGAGGTAGACAGAGATACGCCCTCCCTTTGGCTGGGGAGGGTCTCGAGGAAGAGAGGAGTCGGGTAAGCCAACCAATTTGGTCATTGGATGACCGGAGGAGGGTTGAAGAGGTCGCCAGAGCAGGGGTCTATGATGGTCGAAGATAGGTTTCTAGGGCCTTTTGACGCACCAAGACTTGCTGAAAAGAAGCAGAATGTAACAAGGGTTCTTTTATAGGCCATAGGAAGCCCTTCCAAGCTTGGAAAGAAGCTTCCAAGCTTGGAAGGTCACGCACATGTCGGATACCCGAACCTTTGAAAGGTTTGCATGACCATTTGGGAAAGATGTAGAGCCCAAGCTGTAGCTTAAATGGAAGGTAACTTCCCAAGGAATCCCCGTATCAATTTTGGGAGAGATTGATTGAGAATCGAGCGAGAAATCCTCACTCGAAACTCAACGATGAAGGTTTATCCTTCCAAAAATGGTGCGAGGACCTATTTTTGAGAAAGATGACAAAGCTGGGGGGCTAGTTGCAAGGAATTCAAAAAGCTAAGGGTCTGAATGAGATATAAAGAGTCTGACTGGATCAAAATGCAAACTTGGTCAAGATGATCTCAGATTGGGCCCAAATTTTGATAAAAACTTAATTTGGTCCCAAGGAATCCAATGATGAAGTTGGATTTTGGTTTTGACACAGTTTGACTAGGTAATTTATGCAAAAACCTAAATTAGGGCAAATGTCAGTCTGAAACTCTGTTTTGGGTCAAGACAGGTTCTGATGGTCCAATTGAAGGCACCAAACCCTAGAGAATATTTTTCTATGAAATTTAGAGGGTTTAGGTGAATTTTATCCTGACCATAACCTCAGTTAATTAAGCGGATCTATTTTTAAGATTTCAGAAGTCATTTAATTCGCAAAATACGTGAAAACCCTTCTCTGTCTGTTCTAACCCACTTGTTAGACTTTTGAGACCTTTTAACCCTTAATTACCCCTTGGGAAAACCCATGGTTATTCTGCATTCAAGATATGATGATAAAATTGCAGTTTTAACCTTGTTTTCTTATCTTTCTCTCAGTATGGATTTACAGTGACTTAAGGCTCTTTAGCAGTATGTAGGAGCATTTATTCCTTGATAATGACTAAAGTGAGCTAGTTATGGCTCATGATGGTGTTCCCATCAATTACGCCAGTAATACATTGGACGAGGATTGGCGCAATTACACAATTACAGAGAAAGAGCTACTAGCCATAGTATTTGGTTTGGAGAAATTTAGATTATACCTCCTGGGTTCCCATGTCATCATATACTCAGATGACACTGCAGTGAGGCACTTACTCATAAAGAAGGATGCAAAGCCTAGATTAATCCGCTGGATCTTGCTGTTGCAAGAATTCGATCTTGAAATTCGTGATAAAAGGTGAGAAAGCAGAACGTGGTAGCTAACCATTTGTCTCACCTTCCTTCTTCGGTCATTGACCCGTCCGAACCAATTACCGAGCACTTTTTGGATGAGCATCTCTTAGCCATTAACGGACTTCCCTGGTTTGCTAACATCATGAACTACTTGGTTATCGGGAAAGTCTCACCAGATTGGGCAACTTCCAGGCTAGACAAGCTAATTTTCGATGCTAAGTATTAGTTTTGGGAAAATCCGTATCTATTCCACATCAATAATGACCAACTAATCCAGAGATGCATTCCCAACGACGAGGTCAATGACATCATCTCATTCTATCATGACCAGATGTATGGTGACCATTACATTGGGCATAAAACCACAGCAAAGATCTCCAGTGTGGGTTCTTTTGGCCCACCGTGTTCAAAGATGCACAATCCTATTGTAAGGCATGTGCTTGTTGACAGACCCTCAACAACATGGGCCCACGCGATATGATGCCCTTGAATCCGATCATCGTGTGTGAAATCTTTGACATCTGGGGAATTGATTTCATGGGACCCTTTCTAGGATCTAACAGCTTCAAGTACATCTTACTCGCTATTGATTACGTCTCAAAGTGGATCGAAACCGTCCCCACTAGAAAAAATGATCATAAAGTTGTTCTTTGGATCACTCAGTAGAACATCTTCTCCATATTTGGGGTTCCAAAAGCCATCATCAGTGATGGCAGATCTCATTTCACAAATGTGCACTTCCAATCCTTGATAAAAAAGTATGGGGTGTCGCATCATATCTCGACTCCTTATCACCCCCAGACTAATGGATTGGTTAAACTGTCAAATCAAGAGATTAAGGAGATCCTTCAGGTCACTACTTGGCCTGACAGGAAGGATTGGTCTACCTACCTTCTGGAAGCCTTGTGGGCCTATAGGATCGCCCATAAGACCCAATTAGGAATGTCTCCCTTCAGACACGTGTACAGGAAGGTGACGAGATGGTTTTTGCTTTCACTTTAGTTTTGCACATAAAATGACCCATTGTAGTATGCAAGTGGTGGAAACCAGTCGTCAAAATAATTAAAATTAACCACTCAAGAAGAGAGCGGGTCGTGTCCATAGGGAGACACTGGCTTCTTAAAATTTTCACGAGTCAAAAACAAATGTTCACCAAAAAAATCTCCAAGAAATGAAGCCAAAACCCTTTAAATTAAGATAACAATGAAGCTCAAGCTTCAAATTAGCATTTATGCAAAAGAGGAAGAGGTTCCATGCAAATAAGCCACACATAAAATATTATTTTAATTAAAAATATCCCACGACAATGGCATTAGATGTAAATAGAAATATAACCTGAAACAGGGGATTTCTTCCACAAGCTTGTGTGCAAGGAGGAAGACAAGGTCGGAGGTGAGGCTCGCGGTGAAGGCCAAGTCCTCCGAGGGCTATGCGACGGTGGTGGCGGTGAGTCACGAGGGCGTCGGAGGTGGCCGGTCAGAAAGGAGGCCGATGTGGGTGTCCGACAATGGAGCTCTTCCTACTGCTGCTGCGTTGGAGAAGAGGGTGCGGGTGGAGATGCTACTTACTGTTGGAGGAGCGCACGAAGAGGAGAGGGGCGCACATGCGCAACTGGGGCTGCACATTGGAGTGTGGCGCGCGGGCGAAGCTCGGATGGTGCATGTACATAGGGAGGCGCTGAGAGAGCAGTGCACGTGGCAAGGCTCGGGTAGGCAATGTGTGCGGTGTGCTTGCTGGTGCGTGTGCACGTGTAGCTGCACGTAGTCGCATATGGCTGAGGAGGGTGCTGGCGGCTATTGGAGGTGGCAGTAGTAGGTTGGTGTGAGAATGATGGTTGGGTTCTTTTTGGTGGAGGAAAAAAAGAGGAATAAAAAGATGGGGAAGAAGATGAATAGTGGTGGTGCGTGGAGTTGGAGTTGTTCAGGTGGTTGCTGTAGGTGGAGGGTGGATCACGGTGGAGTGCACACCTATGTGTGCTCACGGTACTACAAGGAGCTCCATTTGGCAGTGTGGTCTGTCACGCCACACACCCACGGCGGTGGAGACTCATTGCCACAATCAAGGCCCGCAATGGTGGAATGGGTGAGCTCAAAGCTCTACGTGGTAGTGAATGGGGGGTGGTCTACCCCACTCCGCAGCCTCCTCCTTCCATTCTAGCAGCCAGCATCTTTTGAATGGAGTTGTGAGGGAGCCAGATCCACTTTTCCCATCCCTTCCTTGGTGGGACGAGTCGATTGCTCCTTGATTGCCGAGGCCGCTGCTGTTGCATGGTGGCTCGGCCGAAGAGTTCTGCAGGAAAAGAAAGAGATAAATAAACAAATACAAGATTGGCTTATTTATAAACAAAGCCTTATAAATATCTAATTTTATGTAATGCATGTAATGTGTATAATGCTTGACAGAGAGAAATTCGCTTATTATGAAAATGATAGCAATGATATGTCGTATTTTATATGGTGCAAAATCTCTCAATCAAAAATTAAATAATTAAATCTAACCACAGTGGATTAGGTCATTTCCAAGGGGAGGAACATGCCAAATTAATTTGCAAATGATGGTCAAATAATTGCCCACAATTATAATGTAACATTGTGTATTATCAGCTCAGATCAGAGGGCCTCTCAGCCCGCACACGCACACACACACACCCGAGCCCCCAGCCCTCAAATGCTCAGTTCAATGCTCATGTATATGCTCAGAATGTGTAAGGCATGGTTGTTTCGGGCACCCAGCGCCCGTGACGACTGCGCCATTAGAGAACAAAATCAATATAAAGAACAGCGCGCGCTCTTCAGCGCATGATGTGGCGCTATTCGAGCACCGCATCTGCGCTGAAAATGCGTGCAGCTGCTCGACAAAGGGGATTTTGGCCCTCAATTCGAGGGCCATAATTTATTTCAAAATAAAAATAAATTACAGGGAAATAAAGTATTTATATAATACTATACAATTGTATACTTGATTTAAAATTTTAATTCTATTTACTATATAAATAAATTAACTAAAGTATACAGTTTTTACATACTGATTTTGATATTTAATTCTTTAATTACTTATAAATTAGCTACTATATGGTCTAATTGACCTTATACAGAGTTAGTATACATGTATAAGTATTTTATAAACATTTTTATTGAATTTTACGGATTTAATTTCAGTTCTATTTACATTTAAATAGCAGATTTGAACTATTTTACTTATAAATTAAGTTTAAATTATACAATAAGATATAATTAAGTTTAACTTCAATTAGCTTAAATTACTTAAAGTACATTAGTTTAAGTATACAAATTCAGTTAACTTAATTCTAACTCTAAATTACTAATTTATCTAATTTAATCTAATAACTTAGCTATCAACTTAATAAATTCATTATTTATTATGTATAAAGAATTAAATTAAGATGCAGGGTTTTAGTTGTTTGTAATCTACATATACATATGTATATACAGTTTTATAGCTTAATACTGTTATTTACACTGTCTATTGATTTATTTAGTTTAATAGTACATATAAGTTAGTTTAATTAATAAATAGTTATATAATTAATATATATATATAGTATAATCTAACTTAAATACCCAATATACAGTGTACAATATATACATAAGTTATTTGTACAGTTCATATACATATGCTACTTGTTTACATATATAACTTAATATAAAGCTTATATTTTTAAGAGTATACTTTATATACAAGTATTTTTTAGGTATTTTTGGAGTTTTTCACTTTTTATGATTTTTATACATATTATAGAGATAATAGATGAGAAGGGAAGAAGTAGATGAGGAGAAAGAGGTGTTTTTTATGTTTGTTAGCTATAACCTCTATTATTAAGTTTCATGGTATACAAATCCATCGACTGACACATTCTACCAAGTCGAGGGTTTTGCATACCATGTAACTTGGTATGTGATTAAAAAAACTTTCTGATCTTCGATCAGATAGTTTTATTTTAATTTTTTAGCATTTTTTCTGATTTTTATTGAATTTCAAATCTCATCCATCCTAAGCCTTCCAAAAGGTTTTTAAAGGGGTCCTAAAGGCTTAGGATGGATCTTAAAAGATCTATAAAGGCATTGACTGCCTTATTTGCAGTCAGAGTGAAATCTGATAGGGATTCTACCCATTTTAGCACACTAATCATTTTTATTTCATTTAGCTCTTGTGTTTGGACAGTTAACTGAAATAAAGTAGCTGACAAACAGTTGGAAGAAAGACAACAAGCATTCATAGAATTGAAATTCAATTTCTTATATGGGAAAGCTTGTATACAAGAAATGCAATACAACTACATGTCAGCTATCTGATCAAAAATTTCTTATACAGGGTTTTTAGATCAAAAATCATGCTGCACATTAAGACATCAGACATAGCAGCAGCAAGGACAATACACACCAACCTTGCAGCAAATCATATTTCACTCCAGGCGGCTTACTGCAGCTACAGTAAGTCCATCTGGAATGAAATCAGACTTATGGAAAGGAGAGGAATGTAGCTGCAAGTGCAGCAACTTGCTGTGGTTCTGGGATTAAAATCAGAAATTCAGATTTAGAAAACTCCCTCAACCCCATTTGACAAGGGTTTCACTTATCAAAAACACTCAATATTCCAATTCAAATGCACAAACCCTTGTCCATAATTTCTCATCAAATTCAATCGGCAGAAACACTGGTCTAACTCTTCCTAATGTTATAGACAGCTTGTAGAAAGAGTTGGATTAGTCAACTAAAATCCACAATTCAAATCCCTGATTCTGGAACCATAAGGAGTATTGAGAACTCCTTAGGTTAAGAAATCATCAGTGCTCTCAACAAACCACAAACTCATGAATGCAAGATAGACTTCAAATCACCACAGTGATTTTCCTTAGTTCTATCATGCATTCAATGCATTAAAAATCTCATAAAAACTCAGATCAGATTATGGCTCTTCTGAGATGAATTCTGACATCAGAATCATCTCAGATTCCTTGCCAAACAATGAATGAAAATCAGAATTCCTCAGTTTGTCAGCTTAAGATAGTTAAAACCCAACTGATTAAAAATCCTTGAAATCTGAGTTAAAGAAAAATCTAATAGACTGATCACTTTCAAGCTCCGATCAGGGGCTTTTATGAACAAAAATGAGGTGAATGGGAAGCCCCTAATGTGCTTTTTGACGCCAATTTCAGATCTGAGGGTAAAAACCAATCAGATCTGAAATTGGGTCTGAATGAATGGGTGAATTTGCGAGAAACAAGTCGTGGAAATCAGAAGCGATTATGGAAACATGGAGAGGGAGAAAATTCGTAATTATGGACTGTGTGAAACCATCCCCTCTGATCTGGAATGATCAGAGGAGGTGAGGGGGGAATTCGGATCTAAA
Source organism: Thalassia testudinum (assembly GCA_037157565.1). Lineage (NCBI taxonomy): Eukaryota > Viridiplantae > Streptophyta > Magnoliopsida > Alismatales > Hydrocharitaceae > Thalassia > Thalassia testudinum. Next base: position 40,119,802 of record JAZHRO010000015.1, on the reverse strand, counting down.
TCTACTGCTACAGTACACTATCATAACATTGGAATTAAACACTACACATTACTTAAATTCTACTCTAAACCTACTTAACTACAGCTACAACTAATTTGCAGAAAGATAAATCTACTCTAACAGGAAGAATGGGACCTATGGGTCCTTAGCCACCAGAAGGGAGGAAGATGACTCCAATGAAGGGAAGAGTCTGCTAGTGAGACTCTAGGATCGTCCTCAGGTGCTACGAGGTCCTTAGCGACGAGGAGGTCGAGAAGGAGTCAATTTCACAGCCGATGGCTGTGAAATCAGAGAATTGGTGGGGAGGAGAAACTGGAGTGGACGAATGATCGCTAAGAGATGTAGGAGGGAGCGATCCTTTGCGCGCACGACCACTGAGGTGCTTAAGTAGCAAACTCAGTGGCTCAGAACACCGTGCGGGTGAGAATATCCGATGGGGCAACCAGCGGCAGGGATGAGAGGAGAGGAGCGCGCGGCGAGCCAACTCAAAATCTGATCGTCAGATGGGACCTAGGGAGAGGGGTGAGCGTACGCGCCGATTCACGCGAAGCTTCTATTCAAATACAACCACAGATCGAAATCACAAGAAACAACAGACGACCGAGATCTGCCGTGTTCTTCGAGTGCTGCAATGCGTGCGAAGAGCAGCAGGCCGATCTTGAAATGTTGGGAAAATTGCAGGGAAGACCCCTACGTGAAGGGGTAGAAAAGTTGCGTGCAGGCTCATAAGTGAAGAGAATTGCAACAGGATGGACCCTGCAGCCTTTCAAAGGGGTCCCTGCGGTGTACAAGTAGGTCCAAAAAGGATTTTTAAAGACAAGAAAGTGATACATGAAGGACCTAAGTGTAAACTACATATTACAAAGCCTAAATGATGTCCGAATGCTTTCAAATTTTTATATGTGCTTAATTGAACATTTAAGAAATTAATTATACTTTTGATTTGGCCTTTTAAACTTATTTATGTGTTCAATTAACGCATGGATCACCATTTGTCCTTTGCCTTCAGAATATCTCATTTTGTGACCTAATTATGCAATTTTAACACAGAGTAAAGGTTTTAGGTCTTTTTCTTTGATTCCCACACTTAACCCCTTTTTATCTGTTAATTTGATGTTGTTTAACTCAGTGACTAGCTTAACTTCAACTTTTTAGCTATGATGAGTAGCCACTCATCACCAGTCACTTATTACTGCTTGCAATTCTGTAGGAGCATCAATGATCGAAGGAACTTATTATGACTATTAATTTAATTTACTTTTCCTCACATGCTTTCTTTGACTATTTTCTTTGATAAGTAGTTATGTCAAGTTAGGACTTTAGACATACCATAATCTCAATTTCGTATTTAACTTATATACATGCTTAATCTACTTGTGATTGTTTATAATAAATTTGTGTCAATTTGTAGGGTGCCTTCGTCGATATTATGGACGATGGTGACAGCTACTTGAAAAATTCTTTAATTTATTCTATAGATGGACACATGCATTACAATTTGGTAGGATGGTGGGACCTAATCCACGCAACCCCAAATTTTAGGTTGGGCTGCAAACAGGTTTTCCCTGGCACAAAATTTGTTGCCAACCTTGTTACGGAAGCTTAGCAATTGCATGTGCTTGTAATGACTATACTTCACACCAATGTAGCTAGTTGAGCCCATTCCTTTACAAATAACAACGCTTTCAATTTTCACTAAGTAGAAAATCCTTGGTAAGTACTACTTTTTATTGTCATTATGCTACTAATAATTTACATGAAAGAATTCATTCCTTTATAATGTGGTCATGCAGGTTCGCTTCACAATTTTATGCCCTTTTATTGCTTGTTTTGTGTGGGAGGTACTAGCTAGATGAAACTCATGCAATGTATGTCAAGAGCTAAGTCTTTCTTCTCATATTTTTATACTTCCATATCTTGTTCAATATGTAATGACTCTCTAATGTTTGTAACAATAGTTGACAGTTTTGTTATGTGCATCTGCTTCAGTTATTTTCACTTGGACCTATGCGTATATATGAAACTAATTATCATGTACCTGAGTTATATTTAGTTTGAAAGAATTATCAGCATGTACTAGGGCAGTTTCTTGAAAACTTATGTCCGCATGTTTGTAACTTTATTACAATCCTTGTTAAATTTTGATAACGGAATGGATAAATACTTGCCTATTTGCAATGGCAAATTGTAGGATTTATATCTGCTTTAAGAACTTCTAAACGTAGATAAACTACAAATCTACAATTACCTTATCAGCACAAGTACTTGTCTAAACCCTTAATAGTAATTTTAGATTTCTAGTTGGAATTATAGCAAGAGGAACAACGTCTCCCAGTACACCTCAACACACTTCCAATGCTGCCAATACCGTTGGTAGCACAAGAGAGGACAACAGCCATGGAAGGGGAAAGCTAACTCCAACAACAACTTATGTGAGCATGTTAAGCATGAGACGTGACAGTAGACTTCATGAAGGAAATGCTCGTGATACTATTCGTACCAGATGGATTGGTGGTGCTTGTAAGTTGGCATCCAAATCATGGATGGAAGAGGGTGTACGTGCTAGCAAGCCGAGAAGGTTCCTCCTATCTATAGCTGCCATGAAGATAGCAGCAAGAGAATGTATTTGCCCCATCATTTGTACACCTTTACATCACTATTTATTAGAAGATATCTACTTCTATAAGTGTAAAGACCCACTTTGATTTAAGCCTTTTAAGATGTATGGATTATCAGTCAGACGTCTGGCCAGATGTCTGGACCCCTTCTTGGACGTCTGGAAATTGAAAAATCTGTACGCACTTTTGGTTCTGCGCGCAGGCAGCGCGCAACCCTTCTCTCTCTCTCCTTTCTTCTCTTTTTCCCTCGCTGAACCCTAACCCTCCAGCATATAAAAGAGGCCCTTCTCCTCTCCTCTTCACTCCACCACAACCACCATCCTTCCTATTCCATTGCCGTGAGTTGAGGCGTGTGAGAGAGAGAGAGAGTGAGGGAGAGAAGCGGGCATGAGGAGGAGGAGAAGGCCGAGCTCGCGAGCTTCGTGGAAGCTCGCCAGAGGTTTGCACGGCCACCGCGGTGCTTGCAGGAGGAGGAGAACATCGGGGCATCATCCCTGACCTTCTAGAGTGGATGAAGCTGCAACGGAGCGGGAGGAGGCACGTCGGAGCCTGGCGAGAGGAGCGGGAGCGTGGTCTGGTACTGGAGTTTTTCCAGTATCAAACGTCCGGAGTGCCTTCCAGACGATGGGCTGGACGACTGGCAACGACACCGGACGTCTAAAAGCGGGTATATCTCGAAGGTACGTCTTCCTCGCAATTACGGCCATGCAGGCCGCACCGCAGGTGTGTTTTGCCTAGCTAAAAATGGTACACTACTCTGTCGTGCGTAGGAGCAGCTTTGGGAAGGCGCGTGGCACACCCTCCCATGCTTTTCGGACATCTGGACAGCTGACCAGACGACCAGAGATGTTCCTCGACGATCGGAGGACTGGTCGAACGTTTGGAATTGAGTCCAGACAATCGCGGAGGAGTCCTGGACGTCTGAGATCATCACAGGAACCTGAGGTGTGTCACTGATGACTTTTAAGACATCTGGACTTGTTTCTAAACGTCTAATTTGGGTCTGCAGACACGTTTTTGACCCGTTTAGGGTCCAACCGAGATCCGTTTTACGTAATCAAAATACCTGTGGTTTCCTTGTGAGTTCCTCTACATATTAGAAACCTTTACATATTATTCTGAATGTTCCGTTGTGATGTGTTCCTTGGTATAGGACTTCGACCTGTTGCGTGTCTAGGGCTCACAGAGGCACGTGGGTCTGCAGTTTGAGCCCCCAGTACTCTCAGATTGTCTGGTAGAGTGGTTTCCCCCTGTTTTACTTATAAAATTTGAATGCATCTATGAAAATTAGATAACTGGAAACCTAAGATGTTGCATGTACCCTAGGACGAGAAATGGTTGAACCGCTTGCTTGCGTGATTGAAACTGTATTTATGATTGAATGAGCTAAATTGTTAGCAACTACCTATTAATGAATACGAGCTGCCTGTTAGAATATGGAATGCCTGAGATAACTAAATAGTTACCTGTGATATCGCTTGTTGCATGTGTTAAATTGTGGAAATACGAGCTGCATGTGTAAAATACGAGAATGGAATTGTGAATGATGAAACCTGGTATGGAATAATATGGTGAATATGAGCATGAACCCTATAGGGAGTTAGGAGTAGAGCTCCTGTGGATGAATGGAAAGGCCTGGAAATGTGAACGAGAAGTGTACTGGCCCTTGAGTACGTGGCATCAAGGAGAGCGACTGTTCCCTTTTTAGTGTAGAGTGGAGCTAGTTGCCCTTGGGTTGGGACCCGGGGTTAGGATTGGCCACTCTACACTAACTTCTGTTGGCCCTCGCGTACGTGGTACCGAGATGAGCTGCTAGTGTAGGGAGGGAGCTAACCACCCCACGGGGCCTGGGGTTCAGCTAGCCACCCTACACCGACTTGTTAGGCCCTCTGGGCAAACTAGGGTAGTCAAACGAGGGTGTGCGGACTGTGGAGGGCCTAGACCCCTGTTTGGTTTTAAGGGGCTAGACCCCTGTTTCTGAGAGGGGTAAGCCCTATACTGTTCCGTGCTGTACTTTGGGCGTACCCGCTAGCGGAAACGACTGACCGCGTGCTAGTGCGGGATAGCTCTCGTGCACTTATCACACGTGTCGTAGTCACCGTTACGTCTGTCTGTGACCTTGAGGTGGTTGACTGGGTGTAGGACTACCACGGGGGACTCTCCCGGCTAGGAGAGCACCACTTGTGCCTTCTACTCTTCGGAAAAGACTGCAATCAAGATCGTTCCCATGAGGAACATGCGAGATCAGGAAAGAAATCTGAAAGTAAACCAATGGGGTGAAAGGAAATTAATTGTAAAATAAATAACTGGAAAAGATAAATTTACCTGTTGATTTTTACTACTTTAGATAGTCTGGTTACCACTCTACTCAGCGTTCGCTGACTCCATTTTTACATAACCCTTTACAGGTCTAGGAGTTGAGCAGCTCGAGTTATTAACTGTAGAGGATGCTAGGCCCAATCGAGCCCAGCAGTAGTTTTCGTACTGTGGTTGTACTTTCTTTTCTGCTAGTGAGTTTCAGACTTTAGTTTACCGTTCCTGTTACTATACTTTTGTTCTACTTTCCTATTATTGTGATGGTATGTGCCGACTAGCAGCTTTTACTTCCTTTACTGCTTGTACGCTTTTACTGTTAGTTACATTGCATAGTGAATGTGGTTTATTTTCTAGCTTTTCAATTATTTCTTGTTGGACGACTGGGTCTTGGGATTAGTCGAGTCGAGTCGATCTCAGGTTCTGTAGAGATTTGGGAACCGGGTCATAATAAGATAGTATCAGAGCAAGGTCATCTCAAGAAATGAACCAACTAGCTTGAGAATAACCAATTCACGTGCATGTAACTTGGGTAACCACCACAACTTACCTCTTGACATCTGTTCTGAGTCCCTTTCGCAGAAGTCTGTTAGAGTTGACTTCTTTTGTTCTGTCTTCTGCATCTCCTTCGAGGAGATGCCTCGTCGGGGAGTTCTCAAGGCAGGCCGCAGACGCGGCCATGGACGAGGTCGGAGGGGCGGACGTTCCGAGCCCGAGGTGCTAGTTGACCCACCACTTCTCCCAGGCGTTTAGGCCCAGGACCTCACTCAGCTGATCACAGACATAGTGCAAGAGGAGCTCCACCAGCCTCCACAGGCACCTTCCCCTAAGGACGTGGAGGGGGAGTCTTATGTGGGACTGAGAGACCGCCGCAACGCTGGACGAGTAGGAAGGGGAGGGGGTGCTCTTCCACCACCCCCACCACACTCTAACACTTCTGAGCACGAGCCCTCCTTGCTTGGAGGGGTGCCCGTCCCCCCACTGCAGTTGCATCACGAGCTTTCCGGACAGTTCCGGAACCTGAAGCCCCCTCCTTCAAGGGGGATGAGGACTCGTTTGAGGCAAAGGACTGGCTGGAGCAGATAGAGAAGGCGTTTGACACCCTTTGCCCCCTGCAGAGTGTTGCATGGCCTTTGCCACGTACCAGCTAGAGAGTGCAACACATAAGTGGTGGAGGGCAGTCAGAGGCCAAGAGAGGGGAGAGCCGACGTGGGACTAGTTCATGACCCTCTTCTACGAGCAGTACTTCCCGCAGACTTGGCAGGACCAGAGGAGGTGGGAGTTCCACACTTTCCGCCACGGGACGATGACTGTTAGCGTGTATCATACGCGCTTCCTGGAGCTATCACGTTTTGCTGCGACAGCCGTAGCTACGGAGGAGCGCCTATGGAGGTTCACTGAGGGGCTCCTACCTGCCATTCGAGACTATGTCAAACCCCTGAAGCTACCCACCTTCTCGAGGGTGGTGGAGGCAGCCATGACGTACAAGGAGACCAACCTGGCCACGTGAGACACCAACAGTGAACGAAAGAGGCCCTACTAGCCAAAGTACTCTCAGGGCCGATGAGAGAGGAGACACGCGGCACCCGCAGGAGAGCCGTCTCGTTTTGCGGGGCCGTTAGTGGCCTTTGAGGGCCCTCGATAAGGGCCAGCTATCAGCACTGGACCCCCACCCAGCTGTTAGCAGGGACCTACCGAGGGAGGGAGTCGAGTCCCCCTCTGCTACTAGTGTGGGCAATCGGGCAACATCAAGAGGGACTGCCCATCTAGGGCTGGAGCATAGCAGATGCTCCCCGCGTTGAGCACTGGAGGTTGAGCAGGTAGCCGTAGTCCCCAGGCGCGTGGGGGAGGGCAGCAGTCACAGGGAGGGTACCGACCAGCGGCTACTCGCCTGACTTAGAGTGTGGCTGCTTCTTCTGCACCGAGGACTGAGGGGCGTATCAACGCCCAGACACACAGAGACGCCAGGGCATCCGGTTCAGTGGTGGCAGGTATGGTTACCGTTTCCGGCAAATTAGTTTACGTACTTTTTGATTCTGGCGCCACACACTCTTTTGTTGCTGTGAGTTTTGCTATCAGTTTGGGACAGGACTACGTGTTGTTAGAGGATCTGTTTGTGATCAGAGGCCCAGGTGGCCAGCTGTTTGTAGCTAAGGAGGTTTACATGGACTGTAAGGTCAGTATTGGGGGACACAGCCTCCTCGCTGACCTGATTATGATACCGATGGAGGATTTTGGCGTAATTCTGGGGATGGATTGACTGTCCGCTTACCACGCCTTGGTGGACTATTTCAGGAGGAAGATCGTCTTCTCTATACCGGAGATGCCTTCCTTTGAGTTTCACGAACAGCTGGTGGATGGAGGTTTTAGGTGCATATCTGCGCTTCGAGCAGTGAGACTTTTGAGCCAGGGGTGTGAGGGCTTTCTAGCCTATGTGGTGGCAGAGCCTAGCCCCGTGGCAGACTTTCAGTGCATTCCGGTGGTTAGTGAGTACCCCGACGTGTTTCCAGAGGAGCTGCCAGGACTATCGCCCGAGCGTGAGATCGAGTTTGAGATCTCACTGGTACCGGGGACCAGCCCAATTTCTACTGCACCGTACCTGATGGCACCACTTGAGCTGCGAGAGCTCAAGCCATAGCTACAGGACCTGTTGGAGAAGGGCTTTGTGAGGCCCAGTGCGTCCCCATGGGGAGCCCCTGTGTTGTTTGTGAAGAAGAAGGATGGTATCCTGCGACTTTATGTTGACTATAGACAGCTGAATAGGGTCACCATCAAGAATAAGTATTCGCTGCCGAGGATTGATGATCTTTTTGATCAGTTGCGAGGTGCCACGGTATTCTCCAAGATAGATTTGAGATCAGGCTACCACCAGTTGAGGATCAGGGAGATCGATGTCTCCAAGACAGATTTCCGCACCCGGTACGGACACTACGAGTTTTTGGTCATGCCATTTGGGCTGACCAACGCCCCCGCTGCCTTTATGGATTTGATGAACAGGGTTTTCAGACCGTATCTGGATTAGTTTGTGGTGGTATTTATTGATGACGTGCTCGTTTACTCACGGGATCAGGCATAGCACGGATAACACCTACGGATGATTCTGGACACTTTGAGATGGCACAGGTTGTATGCCAAGTACAGCAAGTGCGAGTTTTGGTTGAGGCAGGTGACTTTCTTGGGCCACGTGATCTCAGGGAAGGGTTGGCTGTGGATCCAACTAAGGTTGAGGCCGTACTCAGGTGGGAGAGGCCACGTACAGTGATAGAGATACGTAGCTTCTTGGGACTGGCAGGTTACTACTGGCGATTTATCAGGGGATTCTCATAGATTGCGCATCCTATGACTCAGTTGACCTGGAAGGACGTGACCTTTGCTTGGACAGATGCTTGTGAGGCATGTTTTCAAGAGTTAAAGGAGAGACTGACTTCAGCTCCTGTGCTAACCATCCCAGATAGCAGTGGCAGTTTTTTGGCCTACACAGACGCTTCATTGCAAAGGTTAGGGGGTGTGCTCATGCAGCGGGGTCACGTTGTCGCTTACGCTTCGCGGCAATTGAAGCCCTATGAGCATAGCTACCCTACCCATGACTTAGAGCTGGCAGCTATTGTCTTCGTGCTGAAGACATGGAGGCACTACCTTTAGGTGAGACCTTTGAGATTTTCACGGATCATAAGAGCCTCAAGTACTTGTTTGATCAGAAGGAGCTTAACATGAGACAGAAACATTGGTTAGAGCTCCTGAAGGACTATGACTGTAGCATCTCCTACCATTCAGGGAAGGCCAACGTGGTGGCTGACGCCTTAAGCTGGAAGGCGCCCGCCACTTGGCTAGCTTACAGGCACAGAGTTGGAGACTTATGGAGGAGTTGGGTAGTTGACCACCCCGAGAGTCACAGGAGTATTGTGGGGCAGTGACGGTGACACAACAGATTTGAGCCTTTTAAGACATTTTGATTTAAGCCTTTTAAGACGTTTGGATTATCGGTCAGACGTCTGGATCCCTTCCCAAACGTCTAGAAATTGAAAAATCTGTACGCACTTTTGATTCTATGCGTAGGCAGCACGCAGCCCTTCTCTCTCTCTCCTTTCTTCTCTTTTTCCCCTGCCGAACCCTAACCCACCAGCCTATAAAAGAGGCCCTTCTCCTCTCCTCTTCACTCCACCACAACCACCATCCTCCCCACTCCACTGTCGTGAGCTGAGGTGTGCAAGAGAGAGAGAGAGAGCGAGAGCAAGGGAGAGGAGCAGGAGTGAGGAGGAGGAGAAGGCCGAGCTTGCGAGCTTCGTGGAAGCTCGCCGAAGGTTCGCACGACCACTATAGCGCGTGTGGGAGGAGGAGAACGTCAGGGCGTCGTCCCTGACCTTCTGCAGCGGTTGGAGCTGCAACAGAGCGGGAGGAGCCACGTTGAAGCATGGTGAGAGAAGCAAGAGCACGGTCTGGTACTGGAGTTTTTTCATGATCAGACGTCCGGAGCGCCTTCCGGACGATGGGTTGGACGTCTGGCGATGACACCGAACATCTGAAAGCAGGTATATCGCGAAGGTACGTCTTCCTCGTGGTTACACCATGCAGGCCGCATCGCAGGTGTGTTTTGCCTGACTAAAAATGGTATGCTGCTCTGTCGTGCGTAGGAGCAGCTTTGGGAAGGTGTGTGGCATGCCCTCCCACGCTTTTCGGACGTCTGGATAGCTAACTAGACAACCGGAGATGTTCCCCGACGATCAGAGGATTGGTCGGACATCTGCAACTGAGTCCAAATGGTCGTGGAGGAGTCCTGGACGTCTAAGATCATCACAGGAACCTAAGGTGAGTCTCTAATGACTTTTAAGATGTCTGGACTTGTTTCCAGACGTCTGATTTGGGTCTGTAGACACTTTTTTGACCCGTTTAGGGTCTGACCGAGATCCGTTTTATGCAATCAAAATACCTATAGTTTCCTTGTGAGTTCCTCTACATATTAGAAACCTTTATATACTGTTCTGAATGTTCCATTGTGATGTGTTCCTTGGTATAGGACTTCGACCTGTTGCGTGTCTGGGGCTCGCAGAGGCACGTGGGTTTGCAGTTTGAGCCTTCAGTACTCTTGGATTGTCTAGTAGAGTGGTTTCCCCCTATTTTACTTATAAAATATGAATGCATCTATGAAAATAAGATAACTGGAAACCTAAGATGTTGCATGAACCTTAGGATGAGAAATAGTTTAACCGCTTGATTGCGTGATTGAAACTGTATTTATGATTGAATGAGCTAAATTGTTAGCAATTGCCTGTTAGAATATGAAATGCCTGAGATAACTAAACAGTTACCTATGATATCACTTGTTGCATGTGTTAAATTGTGGAAATACGAGCTGCAGGTGTAAAATACGAGAATGGAATTGCGAATGATGAAACCTGGTATGGAATAATATGGTGAATATGAGCATGAACCCTACGGGGAGTTAGGAGTAGAGCTCCTGTAGATGAATGAAAAGGCCTGGAAATGTGGATGGGAAGTGTCCTAGCCCTTGAGTACGTGGTACCAAGGAGAGCGATTGTTCCCTTTTTAGTGTAGAGCGGAGCTAGCCGCCCTTGGGTTGGGACCCGGGGTTAGGATTGGCCACTCTATACCGACTTCTGTTGGCCCTCACATATGCGGTACCAAGGTGAGCTACTAGTGTAGGGAGTGAGCTAGCCACCTCACGAGGCCCAGGGTTCAGCTAGCCACCCTACACCGACTTGTTAAGCCCTCTGGGCAAACCGAGGTAGTTAGATGAGGTTGCGCGGACTGTGGAGGGGTGAGACCCCTAGTTGGTTCTGAGGGGCTAGACCCCTGTTTCTGAGAGTGCTAGGCCCTATACTGTTCCGTGCTGTACTTTGGGCGTACCTGCTAGCGGAAACGACTGACCACGTGCCAGTGCGGGGTAGCTACCCGTGCGCTTATCGCGCGTGCTGTAGTCACCGCTACTTCTGTCTGTGACCTCGGGGTGGTTGACTGGGTGTAGGACTACCACGGGGGACTCTCCCGACCAAGAGAGCACCACGTGTGCCTTCTACTCTTCGAAAAAGACTGCAATCAAGATCGTTCCCACAAGGAACATGCTAGATCAAGAAAGAAATCTGAAAGTAAACCAATGGGGTGAAAGGAAATTAATTGTAAAATAAATAACTGGAAAAGATAAATTTACCTACTGATTTTTACTACTTTAGATAGTCTGGTTACCACTTTACTTAGCGTTCGCTGACTCCGTTTTTACATAACCCTTTACAGGTCCAGGAGTTGAGTAACCCGAGTTACGGACTGCAGAGGGTGCTGGGCTCAATCGAGCCCAGCAGTAGTTTTCATACTGTGGTTGTACTTTCTTTTCTGCTAGTGAGTTTCAAGCTTTAGTTTACCATTCCTGTTACTGTACTTTTGTTCTACTTTCCTGTTGTTATGGTGGTATGTGCTGACTAGCAGCTTTTACTTCGTTTACTGCTTGTACGCTTTTACTGTTAGTTACATTGCATAGTGAATGTGGTTTATTTTCCTACTTTTCAGTTATTTCTTGTTGGACGACTGGGTCTTGGGATTAGTCGAGTCGAGCCAATCTCAAGTCCTGTAGGGATTCGGGAATCTGGTCGTAATAATAAGCCTTTGACCTACGGAAGTACAGATTGTTATTCAAACTTATAGACTTTACAGACTTAGTTTTCCTATTTCCTTCTCAAAGGAACATGTTTCATGTTAAGAAGATTGTTATTGAAGATTAGTCTGATATCAACTGTCTGATTTCCAATGAAGAAATATGAATTTCACAGTTACTTTATTGTGATTTCTTCATCTCAGACAATCTACCATAGTCGGTCTAGCATAGATCTACTGGCACCATTCTAACCGATGTGTTTCTATTGTGATAGCCAAACCATAGTCTACATAACATTCATATTAAAAATCAGTAATTTTTTCCTCAATCCTTGCCAAATCTTTTCACAATTTCTATTCCTTGAGTATGATTACTTCAATTGCAACACTACTATGAGTAACTAAACACATCCTTATCACACTCAACAATTTCATATATGAAATAATGACAAAAAGGGAGTGGCATGATAACAAAATTATTGTAAACCCCCACTTCCTCGAACGCAAAACTTTGAAATTTCACATAAATCTTTGTGAAAATGATCATTCTTCTCCATTCAGTACTCGATAACAAGTTTCAAATTATAGATCAGGCATTATAAAAAATTAGGAATAACTTGCAAACACATCTAATATCCATGCATGTCTTATTTCATTTTCCCATTTCAACCATTCACATATACATTGTAGTATTTCTTGTAAATATCTAACTTAACATAAGGGCATAACGGTCCATTCTCAAGTTTCTAACTAACTTTTCCCTCCCTTCAATCACATAGCCACCAATTTATACCTTAACACCATCCCCATAACTAAACACCCATAACACCCCAAACGTATGATACCACAAATTTATCTCTTGGCATGACTCATGGCTCTCCCAAACACCAAAACCTATTTATCCTAGGATAATCACTCTATTCCTTACACTTGATTTATCCCACGGACCAAATGCAGCCTAAGGGCCCATTTGGATTGAAGGATAAATTATGAGGGATAAATTTAGTTGTACAAGGGATAGGTCATTTATTCCATGATGAATAGGAAATGTTGTTTGGGAGGCACCTTGGTGGTGAGATGGGATAAATTGGAGATATCCTGCGTTTGGAGGGATATGAGTGTTTGGTAAGGAGTTATTTTTGTAGGATAAAGTGGTAGGTATGTAGTCCAATCAAAGGGAAAGTTAGTTAGGAAAAAAATTAGAAATCTTTTTCCCTTATGTTGGGTTGGATATTTATAAGAGAAAGAAAAGATTGTAGTAATAATGATCCAGATAGGATATGGTTACAATGCATTGCAGACATCTAAATTATTTATATTATCTATTATTTATACTACATACATAAGGTGCTTGTTGCATTCTTCTCCAAAAATGAAAAAAAAGGAATAGTGACATGCAGATAATATGCAATAATCATCAAATAGCCGGAAAAGCCCAAATTTATCCCCTTTTACATCAATCGTACAAATGAAGGTCAACACATACACCAAAATCGTATATATCATGGCATTTGATTTTTTTTAGGGACGGATTATTCTGTCTCTACAAGTTTTAGGAACTCAAATATGTGCTCCTCGTAATCCTTTATATAATTGTGAATATTAATTATTAAGATAAAACATCAGAAAATTCTTAATTATAGTAACACATATAACATGCATAGCTTGACAAAAGTGATCTTTGACAAAAGATATTTTTATAGCCACGCCTATAAAAAAAAGGGTTAGAAGGAAAAATAAGAATTGCCGTTAAATAACCCATCTTCAAAAATCAAAACAGGGTTAAAAGAGAAATAACCTTCTCCGATGATGGAGTTGCTCAAGGACTCCTCTCTGTCAACCTCTCTATCCTTCTCGAGGATAAACAGTAGGATGAGGATATAAGCTACCATCACAACATCAAGGGTCGTTTTATAGCCATGCCTCTTCCTTACATCCTTTATTACCCTCCTCCATCTGCGCACTTATGCCAGATGCATGGGATGCAGAGGAAGCCAACGAAACCATGAAGGGATACAACAATGAGGTGCTCACATAAAGCTTCCCCTCCTACAATGTTTCAAGGGGAGGTGCCCTTTATGGATAACCAATGGGTCTAGGGTTTCCTGCAATGGTTCAAGGGGAGGTGGCCTTCATGGAGATCCATTGGATCTCCATTTTGTAAAGTAGGTGGGATATTCAAACACCCATTAAAGACAAGGGAAACTCACATTCAAGCCTTACAAATGTCTGAATGAAAGACCACTGCTACTCGCAAGATTCCTAGGAAGGAAACACTCAAAGCAAAGCAAAAGTCGAATGGCCCATTCAAGATGGACATAAAGGCATCGACAATACACAACATGTACCATGAACAAAGGATACTCACGGATTCATGATTCAACGCAACGAAGGAAGAAACGAATCCACCACAAATCGACAAAGAATCAAGTTAAAATCAAGGAAAACCTCGTACCAAACTATCACACACGCAAGCTATTTGTCAGGGCCAAACCGTGGTGCATCCATCGGTTCTGCCACCAACCATCGCCTAGGCCGGAGCACACCATCGGCAGCAAGAACAAAATGATAGGGTTTCGCCTATTGCGGACCTTGCTGAGCACATCTTCGGTGGAGGAAGAGGACGCGTTGGTTGGGGAGGTTGTGGATGCGTGCGAGGGCTAGCGCTGCAGTGGGGGTAGGGTTTTGTGACCGCCATGGTAGATCAAAAGCGAAACTGATGTTGCGAGAAATGGGATAGACCACGGTATACACTCGATTCCGCGGGAGGGGTAGAGTGTGATTTCTCCTAAGTTTCGAGGCCAACCACCGGGATAAAGGTCACACGGGTTATGCGGCCCCAAACATTGGATAAAAGCCCGTAACCCGTGACTCAAATAAGACTTAAGGGGAGAATATATATTCCTCACGAAATTCTAATAAAGAGTTGACGATTAGAATCCTTTTCTAGACATACACCCTCGTGGAAGAATTGAATTGTTAACTTAAGCCCAGTATGCACGTCGGGTTTCGGCCTGTCCCCTGCGTTTGGCCCAAGACAACCCGGGTTGTATGTAACCCGTGAGAGGGGGCTGAAACGCGGGGGAAAAGTCACCATGGGCCCCCCACCCCGTGGTGGGTTTATCCCGATGGAAATATCAAGACCATACTTCCACCTTGTGAGCATTTCTTGCCCTTGCGATTTTGGGGTGGGAGGTCGTTGGAGAGGAACCCTGGCGGTCGGCAATCAACGATCCACGCTCCCACATGGAGGAGGAGATGCGTCCAGTGATGCTTAATGTCGAGGTGGCTGGTCGTCGATCCATAGAGGTGATGCCATTTTCTTTCGTCGCTGTGTTGATTCGTCTTTCCTGTGCGTGATGTTTTCATCGAAGTCAGGTTTCGATGGACTTTTCTTTCCCGCGAATCCCTCGGCTTTTCGGCCGTATCCTCAGCTTTCGTTGCTTGTCTTGATGTGGTTGAAGGAATCAACCTATCAGCTTTAACTCGATCCGCTGGTAGTTGAAGCTTTTAAGACCTTTCAAACCATCGGTCGATGGGATTTATGGTTTCGACCAATGGTCGATGTATTCTCATGTGATATCGTGGATCCTTTTTCCTGCTTTCACCGAGCTATTGTCCCTTCATGGCTTCGTCGCGTGCTTCAGGCTCCCATGTGTCCGCCATCAGTGCTGGCAGATGGAGGAACCTTTGTAGTTCTATGAAGACGAGGAGGGCTTATAAGAAGACCCTTTAGCTCTAATGTCGAGCACTCATCCTTTTACTGTTAATCTTGCTCTTAGAGCGAGAGGAACAGGAGGATCAGGAATCATCCTCGTCGGAGGGTGAGTCAGGTAAGGTGCATGGCAATATTCCTCATTGCTTTTTCGTTGGAGAGGATGTTGACTTACATAGATCATCATCGCTCCCAGAATATTTCAAGTACAGATGCTTGTTGAATGCTTTTGAGAAGTGTGGATTAACCTCTTGCTCCAGGTTAGAAGTATTGGAGGAAAAATTATCATTGACATTTTGAGAATGAAATGCTTCTCATTTTATTGCATGTTAAGCCAGTTTGTCGTCATATTTGTAGTTCGAAGATTTGCTTCATTTTGCAAAGCTATAGGAGTAGATTTTCATATATGTTCACCACATGCTTACTGATATGTAGTCATATCTGTTAACTGATATTTTTCTTTTGCTCAACCGAAGGAAGATTTTGCTTGTTGGGGAACTTTGGTGATTCTTTGGTCTGTGTGTGTGTGTGTAGGGGTTGATAGTTGGTTTCTTTCTTCCTTGTATAATCCTTTTTCAGGTCATAAGGAGAAATGGAGTGAAACTAAAAATTATTTCAACTGTTAAGACTAATTGGATGGTAGATTGTTATTACTATTGTAGTCGTTGGAGTTTTAATTGTTGTATGCTTGCTATGTGGATGGGTTTGCTGATCTTGCTGATTGGCTTTCTGCGTTTGCAATAGATTGCATGTGTGTAAGGGATATTCGCTTTTCATTGGAATTGATTGTAGGGCCTTGTGTTATTGTAATTTTGAAATTTGATTGGTGATGGGTTTGCTGGTCCTTCAATTTTTAAACATACAAGATAGCTTCTTGATCCAGGGTCTCATTTTTAGTGGATTCCTAACAATGTTGGCTGTCTCAGTTATTTGAAAAAGCTTTTGCAGTTTTGTTTGTAATTTACACCTGAGTCTCAATTCTGTTTGCTTCTAGAGAATGATCCATTTCAGATCAGGGTCCCTGAATGTAGTACCCCACTCTCACTTCAGAAATAATTGATCCTAAATTAAAAAGATCACACACCTGACAGCATGTAGATAACTTTCAGTGCTCTGAACAGAGTTTTCTCCTCAGAGCTGCTAACTGTTTGCCAACATTATGTTCATCAACCTTAAAGCTGTTGGTTTGGCTAAAAAAATGACTTCTCTTGTCGAGAACCAGTTCAGGAAATTGTGGTGAACTAATTTTTGTTTGTTTTTGGGAAATTATTATTTTTCATGATAGCCAAATGAGTGTTAGAAGTGGCTTGGTTTGCCGAGGAATGATGTTATGGCATTTTACATACATAGCAACCTGCATTTCAAAAATATTATATAATCATAATATGTTGTTCCGTCTCTTTTTAATTTGGTTTCTTTGGTTGTATTTCTCCTTTGTAAATGTAACTGAGAAGCTTATTTTCTGGGAGATGTGTGTCATGAAAAATATATTGATAAGTATGTATAATGTTTATAATTTATGCATTGCAAAATCTGATCATGAATCCCCACATGACCACAATCCATCTCCGATGACAAAATTTTCCTTCGAAGTTTTCTTACAATTTGAACAAAATGCATATTGCATTGCAATGGATGCTTACTTATTTCTTTGTTATGCAAAGGTGTTTCAAGTTTTTGTTTAGGTGATTTTGTAATGGAGCATTTTCTCTTGAATATTAGGTGACTCGTCGGAGGAGGTTGTTTCAGTTGAATCAATTTGTCGTAGCCCAAAGTTACCTATTTTTTGTCATTTATATCATCTTTGCAAACAATCTTTACAAAAATGGTTAGGGTAAATAATACTTAGTAATGTAAGTCACCCATCCAGGTATCTTCACTTTAATACACAATTTTTCTATTGTAGAATACTTGTTCCATGCTCATATTAAGCATGGAAGGATACATAGGTCAATATTAATTAGGAACAAATTACAGAAGGAGATTTCCTACTACCAACCTGAGTATAATGAGTGGATGGTTTCTATCCACTAATACCTAGAGTGACATTGTTACAAGTTATGAACGTCATGTGTAGAATGGCAACATCGAATCTATCCTCTTTGAAGACAGTTAAGTGTAAGAATTGAAATTATGAGCTTAAGATCCTAAGGAGGAACTATGATGTCAGTCATTGGAGAGATGGATCATTTACTAAGAATGTGTGGAATGAGATCGATGTGGAGTTTGAAGCTGTGACACACGTCAACTACTCACATGTCTAGATTTTGAATAGATGGAAGAAGTTGAAGAGAAAATATGGACAATACATTAAGCTTTTGACCAATAGTGGGTGGGGTATGAATCCAATGACTAGTTGCCTAGTTGCACCATCTCCAGATGTATAGGATGAGGTAACATTTATCTTTTGTCCTCAACATGTTTTACATTTCGGAATTCATTTCATTGAGTGTAAGGTCATTTCCTGCCATGTCCTTGTCGTAGCTACCGGTGGAACTTAGGAGCCTACGAAATAAGCCATTCCTTTATTGGGATGACGTCTATACAATTGTAGGGAGCAACTAGGGAGCATGCTATGTTATCAAATAGAGATGCAGATGTCACCGATCTGACTGAGGATCTTTGTAACAAACCCGTGCATACGTCCACTTCACCTCAGTTCCAATTCGGATTTGCTCCAAATGAGGAAGTTTGAAGTTTCCTACAAGCACCATACATGGGTCCTTCGTTATTTGATAACTCAACAATCCGTTCCTCAAATTCGAATCCAACACCAATGCATGGTGAAGCACAACCCTAGGTTCAACCTAAAGCCAATGGGATGAAGTGGCAATCAACTAGATCGTCTAGTGGGGGAAAGCATAGGAGATCTACTGGATCCGCTGCAACGGCTTCGTTGGCTAAAGCTAATGAATTCACTTCCTTTATGTGGACTCTTGTTGAGCATCACATATCTCCGCAACAAATAGGTGACGGTTGGTGAAATCTCGTGAATGTTTGCGCTTACTGAGGCATAGGGTACCAGAAATTGCTCCCGATGGTGTTACAATTACCAACTTGCTAACACACAGATTCCATAGGGCTATTTTCAAGGATCGCCTCCCATTTGATTCTGAGTTTGGTTTATACCTCCATAGGCACACAGGAAGTGACTACAGCTTTCCGTAGAGGGCCTACGATGCTTTAGGATGGACTCTTATCATATTTCTAATGTTTTATTGTTCTTTAATTATGATCGATATGTTGTACTAATTTTCTTGCGTAGTTCCAAACTTTATGTGGAACTATATGTTTGAAGTACGTTAATTCAATTTCCATTTAATCATATATGCATGTTTCTCCTATCCTTAACACATATAACAGGAGTGGATTCTGATGACGAGAGGTCATCCTTAAGTAACAGTAGCATCGGGGGAAGTCTGCTTCCACTCATCGAGGTCATCTTGAATCTTGAGATGGATTTTCCCCCATTTGGTGATGAACCTATCCCACGTAAACCTCTCAACGTCAATCCAAACTTCGTAGTTCACATTTGGGTTCATGAAATTCTCAATGGACATTAGAGATGTTATGATGAGTTTAGGGTAAGCAAGGAAGCATTTATGTCAATTGTGGAGTTCTTAAAGGAGAGAATAGAACTCTACGATTCCAGATTTGTAACCGTCAACAAACAACTTGCCATCTTGCTTGCGCTAACACATTCGTTGTCAAATCGACATCTAATTGAGAGATTTCAACATTCGGTGGAACAATCTCTCAATATTTTAATAATGTTTTGTAAGCACCTCTGTTTCGATGCATAAAAATTATGTTTATTACAAGACTAATATTTCAGGACTATCACGGATCAGAGCTTCTCCCTTGGATCAAGATCAGATGGATGCAGATCTGTGTCTTTTATTTTTATTGAATCTAGGATATTGTTGAAAGGAACTTCAAAATAAAACTCAAACAGATTTTTGCACTTTTCTCTAAAAAAATCAATTTCTAGGGTTTTTGATTGACTAATAATACTAATTGATCGACCAAATTGATTGATCGACCAACTAACTTAGTCAATCGATCAAACCAGCCCATTTTAGGAAGTTGATTAATACCCTTTTTATTGACCAATTAAGCTAATTAATCAACCAATCAGGATCGATCAAATAACTAGATTGATCGACCAAATCTCATTTTGATCGACCAATCTACTTTAATTGATCGGCCAAATTCATTTCCTTTTCAGGTCGAATTTTTAGTATAAATAGATGTTGTACGCAGCTCTTTTGCACAACTTTTCATAGAAAGTCCTCTCAAAAGAATAGTCTCTCGTGCTTCTGCGCTTCGATTTTCACGCTTTTCAAAGCACGTTGTTTCAAACCTTCGCTGAAATACTAGTTTAATTTTTTTTATTGAGGTTCCATAATTCTACATTATTCTTTTACATTGTTTTGATTAACAGATCTCAAGTTGTTGGGGAAGATCCGTTGTGCTTTTCTTCAGGTTATAAAGAGAAGTGTTTGTAAAGAGGTATAACCTTCGTTCAAGTGGTACTATAGTGGATTGACTAGTCTCGATTAGTCGGGAAAATCCTAAGCTGAGAGGCTTAGGTAGTAGTTTTTACCCAGTTTAGGTTTCCACTATAAATCCAGGTGTAATCTTTACTTGATTCTATTGTGGATATATTTTTTATGCATAATATTTTTTTAAGCGATACTATTCACCCTTCCCCTCTAATATACTTTACAATCCATAGGCAAACCCTCATTTGGTATCAGAGCACGGTTGTCCAAAAGATGTCCAAATCAACTGTTTACATGTATGCAGATGGTCGATTGGCAGTTCGACCTCAATTATTTGATGGAATGAACTACGATTATTGGAAGATCAGGATGCAGATCTTCGAAGTATAGGACGTCATTGCCTCCAAGTATACACGCCCCGAGATTAAAGAGGGTGTGGCAGCGACTCCGGATCAGAAGAAGATGACAATGCATAACGCGAAAGCCATGAACGCAATCTTCTGTTGGCTTTCCAGAGCAGAGTTCAACAGAGTCTCAGCCTGCAAGACAGCCTACGAGATTTGGAGCATCCTCGAAGTCATTTATGAAGGAACGTCAAAGGTAAAAGAAACTCATATAATTCAGAAATACAAACTTTTCAGGATGAAAGGTGAAACCATAAAGGAGATATTTACG
The DNA here is from genome assembly GCA_037157565.1 of Thalassia testudinum. Lineage (NCBI taxonomy): Eukaryota > Viridiplantae > Streptophyta > Magnoliopsida > Alismatales > Hydrocharitaceae > Thalassia > Thalassia testudinum. The sequence goes on along the minus strand of JAZHRO010000015.1, from coordinate 40,099,373 downwards.
AGATTTACAAATATTGTAAATTCATTATGAAGTCTTGGTGAAGAAGATTCTCCGGTCACTCACTAGCGACTGGGAAACAAATACCATAGTCATACAAGAATCAAAAGATCTGTCTATGCCATGGTTTTAAAAATCGCATCTCAAGGCACATGAGGCGTGTGCCTCGAGGCGAGGCAGGCCAATTTCGCCTCGAGGCTATAGCCTCAGCTGCTGTCTATGTGGCGTTGCTGAGGCGATGGAGAGGCGTCGCCTCGGTTGGATAAGCTTCTAAAATGGTCATGTGCTAGTCACATGATTATTTTTTTTTTGACTCAAACCTAAAATCTAGATACCCTAAACCTAAAATCCAAACCCCACAAAGTTCTACCATCACTGGCGATAGCTCCTACTCCATTGCCAGCTCCTCCACTGCATCGCAGCCTCCACCGACAAGTACCACGAGCGTCGCCAACAGCGCCAATAGCTCTCCAATGCAAGCTCCAACGCAAGCAGTGCCAACATTGCTCTAGCGCTAGCAACGCGAGCAGCACACCGGCGTAAGCAGCGCGAGCAAGCCAAGTAGGCTCCAGCACCCTCCAGCAGGTTCCAGTGCAGGTTCCAGCACCCTCCAGCAGGTTGCTCCACTCTCCAGCAAGACGTATTTGAGAGGTAATGAATTTTATTTAAGGTTTAGGGTGGTAATGTGCACATTGGTTTCATTTGAGAGGTTGAGAGGTCATGTTTGAGTTTGTGAAATTCTTATTTCAATTATTGAAATTGGAATTTTTGGTCAAAAGGGGAGATTTGATCGATTTTTGGTTGATTTTCTATACTTTCAGACATGGCACTAAGAGCAAAAAGGGGAGGAAGAGATGGATTTGGTGGTAGGTCTAATCCTAGATGGAAGTATTATTCAGAAATTGAGCTAGAAGGAGCTCAAAAGGGGAAATGATATAAATATGTTAAGTGTAATTTCTGTGGGAAAAATATCACAGGTGGAATTGCATGATTGAAGGAGCACTTGGCCAAGACACAAAAATGTGGGATCATGTGCCAAGGTCTCACTTGAAGTTGAAATTGAGATTAAGGAATACTTGGTCAAGAAGGATGTTAATAGGAGAAGAGTGCTGGAAGAAATGGAAGAAATTCGTCGCATAGGTGGATATGCAGTACAGGGGCCATCTGGTCATGGAGAAAATGCACCCATAGGATCAAGTGGTGCAAAAGTGGTGGTCGGTCCAATGGATTTATTTGTTGGGGTTGGATAGAAACTTGTTCTTGGAACTAGAAGTGATGAACCTGATAGCACTCCACATGTTCATCCAAAGCAGGTTACTTTGAATTCCTCTTGAAAGAAAGAACTTAGAGAGAACATGTTTTAGTACTAGAAGATTCTTAATTGAAAATGGATTGCCTTTCAATTTGGCCACCAGTCCATCTTATTGGCAGATGTTGCAGGATGTAAGTAACTTTGGAAGGGGATTTAGAGGTCCTATGATGCATGAATTACGAACCTGGATTTTGAAGTAAGAACTAAAGATAATAGACAAAATGGTTGAGCAAGCAAAGGCATCTTGAGCTGAAATAGGATGTAGCATATTGTCTAATGGTTAGACAGATACAAAAGGTCGTACCTTGATTAATTTTTTGTTCAACAACCCCAAAGGTACATGGTTTTTGAAATCTATTGATGCTTCAGAAGAGTGCCGATTACCTCTTTAAATTGATGGATGAAGTTGTTGAAGAGGTGAGGGAAAGCAATGTCATCCAAGTGATAATAGATAATGCATCTGCTTATAAAAGAGTTGGGGAAAAATTGATGGAGAAGAGATCACATTTGTACTGGGTTCCATGTGCTGCTCATTACATTGACCTTATGTTGGAGGATATCATGAAGTTGCCTCTTTATGACTCTGTTTTCAGGAAGGCCAAACAAATCAACTACATATATGCACATGCTTGGGTGGTGGCCATGGTAAGGAAACATGCGAGAGGAGATTTAGTGAGACCCGCCGTCACACGATTTGCTACTGCTTTCCTTACTTTACAGAGATTGCTATGTGCCAAAGATGCTCTTGAGTCTTTTTTCACCTCAAAAAGGTGGAAGTCCATAAGCTATGCGTTGAAGGTTCTAGGGTAAGCTATACAAAATATTGTGCCAAAAAGTAGAACATTTTGGCCTGATGTAGCATGTCATAAGGACAATCAAATCATTGGTTATGGTTTTAAGGATGGTAGATTCAGAACAATATCTACCCATGGGATTTATCTACGAGGCTATGGATAGAGCCAAGGAAGAGATTGCTAAAAATTTGGGTAATATTGAAAATAAGTACAAGATAATCTGTGACATTGTTGACTCAAGATGGGACATACAACTACACACTTGCATGCTGCTGCATAATTTTTGAATCCCTAATGCCATTATGAACTAACATTTTTAGTTGATTCAGAAGTTAAGATGGGGTTGTATTCATGTTTTTAGAGGTTAGTTCCTAACAGGGAGGAGAGATTGAAGGTAGATCTCCAAACAGATGCATTTGTCAATGGAAAATGGCTATTTGGATGGTCCAATGCCTTAGACACTCGAAAGCAGAGGAGTCTTGGTATGAATGTGATCATTTACTCTTTTCTATCAATTAGAATAATGTGTAGTGTAAATTTTTTCCTATACTGAAAACTTAGTTTCCATTACAATGGATTGGTGAAGAGCATTTGGTGATGAAACACATGAGTTGAAGTTCGCCATGCGGATTTTAAGTTTAACTTGTAGTGCATCTGCATGTGAGCGAAATTGGAGTTCTTTTAATCAGGTAAAAGGATTTCATTTGTATTTTAAGTAATATTTATAAAGAATTTCATAACCATCTTTTCATTGACTAGGTAAAACAAACTCAATGACTTGGTTTATTGCATGTTCAACCTAAAATTGAAACACAAGGAGGCGAAAAAGAAGACAATGGAGGATCCTCTATGCTTAGAGGAAGTCGACTCTGATGATGAGTGGATTGCTAAGCTACAACTCTGTGAAGATGAGGTTGATGCTTATCAAGAACTAGATACAACTGCAGTTCTACAACAAGATCTCATTGACCTTGAGCAGTTAGTAAATGCAACGGGAGGATTAGGAGTACAAGTGAGAGGTAACAGAAGAAAGAGGCAAAAGAAAAACAATAAAGGTAGAGATAAAGGTAACAAGATGAGTCAGTTTATATTTTGAAGAATTTTAAATTTATAAATAAAGGTTTTAAGTTTTAATTGATGTTATTCAAAATTATTTACTTTTTAGGCAAAACGATTATTGATGTTGAGGAGGAAGAATTTCAAGAAAGTGATAGAGATACTGAAGATATAGAAGCTGAGGTTAGGATGAAGTACATGGATGGCTCCTGAGATGATGCTGTTGGTGCTAGAGCACTACGATCATTTGTTTTGATGATAACAAAACACGTGTTATTTAACATTTACACTTGGAGTGGTCAATTGCAAATGTAGACGTGACCAAATGGAGTTCGAGCTCGCATCCAGGATGGATTGGAGGAGCTTGATGGAAAACAGAGGAGATTCGCGAGGAGTGATAGATTGAAGAAGGAAGGAGATGAAGAATAGGATAGATTTCCTTCTCTTGTACTCTTTGTATTTTTCGTTTCTTCTGTTGCTCTTTATTTTTGTTACTTAGATTCATGTTAAAGAGCCTCAAAGTACCCTAACAGTAGTTCTAGGAACACCGACACAACCTAGGATACTTAAGTTTTCTGTAGAGAACTTAGAAAATCAATATAGGGTTCAAACAGCATTTTCAGACGTCTAATTCGAAAATTAGACGTCTGATCATGTGTTTTAAGACGTCTGACTGTTGATTCAGACGTCTGATAACATTTGGGCTGGACATAGTTAGCTCTGTCTGATTAAATCAGACATCCAGACCTTAGACCAGACGTCCAATTAGTGGACCGTTGGCTCTCTTAGCATACACTCAAGGATATGACCGTTAGAGTCTTATCGGACGTCCTTAAGCCCTTCTAGACGTCTGATAATTGACCGTTTTGCCTCGACTGACCCGAAAATCTCTTCTCAGAGATTTTCTAGCCGTTGCAAATCCATTCCCACGAAAAAGTAGGTTTCCAGACGTCCAGACATAGTGTCAGACGTCCTGTATGTCGTCTGATGGACTTGCGCTAGAACCCTGTTTAGATCTGATTCAAATCAGGAAGAGACCTACCCAAAATCAGACGTCTGACCTTATTTTCAGACGTCTTAAAGTGGTCTTCCAGACGTCTGAAAACCCCGTTAGTGCAATGATTGTTCCTGATTTCGGGTTGATTCACTTGGGCTTTGCACCCAACGGCTATGGAGCCTTTCTTAAGCCATCCAAAGCCTTCATAAGGCCTCTATAAATAGAGGGGAACCTCTTACACACCAACACACACTTAGAAACACAAGACACACCCAAGCAACATACTTTTTACTCTTTTGTGTCCAAGAAAAGCTCTTGCTCTCCAAGCTTATGTTCCATCATCCAGAGAGCTAAATTCCCTTTGCGCACCCGCTCTCCCGCCGTAGTTCACGAGAGTGACGTTGCACCATTGCGTGGCTCACACACCCGCGTCATCGATCTGACGTACTCCTTGCAAAGGGGAGTCCTAATTCCTATAGAAGCTAGGTTTAAATTACTTTGTTGGCTCTATAGGATTTTTGTTAATTTATCTTTGTTATTTGGTTGGGTATTCGCTTTGCGAATTCCCGTCTCCTTCGTGAGACAAAATCCTTCTCGTGAAGGGAAGGGGTTGAGGAACGCTACCCTCGTATAAAGTAGCGTGGTTGTAATTGAGGTTGAATCACCCTCGTTTAAAATGATTCGTTTAGTGGATTTTGATCAACTTGGTTGATCGGAAAATCCTAACTCGAGAGGGTTAGGTGGTTGTTTTCACCCGATTTGGTTTTCCACCTAAAAATCTTTGTGTATTTTGTGTGATTGTATTTTGTGAGATTGTTTATTTTATTTCCGCAGTTTATTACGTCACCTTTCCTGGTAGGGAAGAATCTACAGATGCGACCAGCCTTAGCGATAATAACATTGATGAGCTTGACTTTGAGTGACTTTGATGGTGTTGAAGGGGGAGGCGAATAGAACATCTTTTAATTCTTCTTTAGGATTTTTTGAAGTTGATGTACTTGTAAATCCTCACTCGGAGGGGGTGCGATCAACGTGACGTAATATAAAGTGCGGAATTATAAAAGGAACAATTTCACAAAATAACAATCACACAAAGTACACAATGATTTTTTGGTGGAAACCCAAACCGGGTGAAAACCACCACCTAACCCTCTTGAGTTAGGATTTTCCGATCAACCAAGTTGATTAAATCCACTAACGTACTACTTAAACGAGGGTAGTACAACCTCAATTACAACCACGCTACTTTATACGAGGGTAGCATACCTCAAACCCCTTCTTTTCACGAGAAGGATTGTCTCACGAAGGAGATGGGAATTCGCAACGCGAATACCCAACCAAATAACAAAGTAAATTACAAATAATCCTATAGAGCCAACAAAGAAAATCTTAACCTAAGCTTCTATAGGAATTAAGATGCTTCCCTTTGCAGAAGTGCGTCAATGACGTGGATGCGTGAACTACGCGACGGCGCAACGGTGTTCTCGTGAACTACGGCGGGAGAGTGGGTGTGCAAGTGATCAATACTTTCTAGATGTAGAACTTAAGCTTGGAGAGCAAGAGCCTCTTCTATAGATCAATTTGACACATGGATGTGGAAATGCTTGTACTTGGTGTGTGTTTGAATGGCAAAGGTTCTCTATTTATAGAGGCTCTAGGAAGGCTTTGGAAGTCTTCCATAGCCGTTGGGTGCAAACTCCAAGAAAAACAGGTCGAAATAAGGATTAATCATTACACTGACAGGGTTATTAGACGTCTGATCCTGGCATCGGACGTCTGGAAAATCAGTTTAAAACGTCTGGGAACAAAGTCAGACGTCTGATTTTAGGCGAAGTTCCTTCCTGATTTAAATCAGATCTAAACATGGTTCTAGTGAATTGTCATCAGACGACACACGACGTCTGGAGTAATGTCTGGACGTCTGGAAACCTACTTTTCTGTGGGAATGGATTTTAAAGAGAGTGCAACGGCTATAAAATCTCTGAGAAGAGATTTTGGGTCAGTAGAGACAAAATCGGTCATGTATCAGACGTTTGGTATCCTCTACGGACATTTGATACGAGCCAACGGTAATTTCCTTCAGTGTTTGCTAGGTCAGCCAACAGTCTATTAATTGGACGTCTGGTAAAATCATCAGATGTCTGGACTAAAGTCTAGACGTCTAATTTCATTAGACAGAACTAAGTCCAGCCTAAACATTATCGGACGTCTGAGTCAACAGTTAGACGTCTTAAAAGTATTTATCAGACGTCTGATTTTCAGATTAGACGTCTGAAAATTCTATTTGAACCCTAGTTTGATTTTTTAAGTTCTCTACAGAAAACCTAAGTATCCTAGTGTTGTGCAGGTGTTCCTAGGACTACTGTTAGGGTTTTTTGAGTCTCTTTAACATGAATCTAAGTAACAAAATAAAGAACAACAAAAGAAACAAAAATATATATAATATAAGAAAATGAAATCTATCATATTCTTCATCTCTTTCCTTCTTCAAGCCATCGCCCCTCGCGAAGCTCCCCTGTTCTCCGTCAAGCTCCTCCAATCCGTTTTGGATGCGAGCTCGAACTTCTTCTAACCACGTCTCCATTTGCAATTAACCTGAAATCTAAAACTTCAAGTGCAAATGTTAAATGACACGTGTTTTATTATCATCAAAATAAATGATCGTGGTACTCTAGCACCAACAGTACTTTTATTTTAAATCTTTAAATGTTCAGATAAACTGAACTTCTAGTTTTTTATGTTGTTCACTTGTTTGGTTGTTCATATTCTTATTGGAATGTCATTTTAAGTCTTTCAATGTTTGTTGTAGAGTAAAAATGGCATGAATGTGTATTTTTTACTCTTTTTTTCATTATTAGTACTTAATAACTACATATTTGTCATTTTTTTTATTTTTATTCAAAAATTGAGTCTTACATCTCGATCGCCTCACGTTTTTTAAAACCTTAGTCTATGCTGAAACTAGACGATCTTGTTGGAAGTCTGATGGCTTACAAAGTTTAGCTCCAACACATAAAGGAGCATGAAGGAGTCAAGAAGAAGACCGTAGCTTTCGAAGCCAATCAGCATTAGGAGGATTCATCAAGTGAAGACGAGAAGGAAGACAACTATCCTTTCCAAAAAGTTCAGAAAGTTCTTTAAGAATAAGAGGATATGGAGGAAGAAGAAAGAAGAATCAAAAGCAGACACTATCATCTGCTACAACTGCAAGAGAAAAGGACATATCAAAAAGAATTATCCACTTCTAAAGAAGGAACCTGAAAAGAAGAAGAAATTTCCCAGAAAGGGAGGAAGGCTTTTTTAGCGATATGGGATGAATCAGATTCAAGTTCAGAAGAAGAAGAAACCTTCGGAGAAGAAACTCTTCTAGGACTAATGACTATAGAAGATGAGGTAGCCTTTTTTTCACAAGATGAACTATTAAAAGCATTTTTTGAGATGCATTATTTAATTGTCACTAAAATTAGAAAATAAAAACCTAACAAAAGCATTAGGGGAAGAAAGAGCACAAAAAAATATGCTTACTCAACAAAATAGAGTTATCTGCTGAAATCATCTCATTAAAATCACATATAGACAATCTGAAGGTAGATATAGATCACCTAAAAGAAAATTCCACTATTCTCTTGAATGATCTAACTAAATTCACTAAAGGTGGTAGAAACTTGTATAAGCTATTAGGAACACAAACCCATAGTACCACAAAATTTGGGTTAGGTTACATACCTAAAAATGATCATGAAACATCTAGTTCTAGCCAAAACAAGGTAGCTTGCCTAAACAGGCAGCATTTGCTAACCACCATGGACCCAAAAAAATGGGTACCAAAAGTACTTTTGCAATCTTGCTTTGTAGGTCAAGTAGATTATAAGAGATAGGCGTATCAAGAAACAAATGGAAATTTGAAGCCACTTTATAGATCAACTAAATTAAGACCTTATAAACCATTAACAAGATCGAGAAGAAAGATAAATCATGGACAGCGGATGTTTCAAGCACATGATCGGAGAGGAAGACCTATTTCTACAACTCCACTGCCAGGAAGGTGGCACAGTCACATTTGACAATCACAACGGTCGTATTATTAGTACTGGCCAAATTGGTAACTCCACTTCTTTTGATAACATACATTTAGTTAGTAGACTAAAATATAATCTTCTTAGTGTAAGTCAAATATGTGATAAAGGATATAAAATTTACTTTTGCTTTGAATGCATTTAAAATACGGGATAAGAAAACAAAACAATCCTTAAAGGAAACAGACAAAAAGATATCTATACTGTCAACTTCGACAAATGTGACAGTCTTGAATGTCTTATCGCATTTGATGAAGAGGAAACACTCTGGCATAGAAGATTAGGTCATGTTTCCATGGGAAACATTTGCCGACTTGTGAAACATGAACTTGTTAAAGATCTGCCAATGATAAACTTCAAGAAAAGTAAAGTTTGTGATTCTTGTCAAGTTGGTAAACAAATCAAAAATCCTTTCAAACTAAAAAGGATGGTTAGCACCTCTCGACCTTTGGAGCTATTTCACTTAGACTTATTCGGACCAACCAAATTTGAAAGCCTAAGCGGGTGCAGATATTGTTTAGTTATAATTGATTTCTCTTGATTTACCTGGATATCTTTCTTAAGTAAAGATTTTACTATTGATGTTTTTAGCAAGCTTGTAAGAAGACTACAGAACGAAAAAGGATCTGAAGTAATTAGGATTAGAAGTGATCACAGAGGGGAATTTGAGAATGAATCATTTTCTAATTTCTGTGATCAATATGGGATAAAATATGAATTTGCTTTCCCTAGAGTTGCAGCTTAGAATGTAGTTGAAAGGAAAAATAGGACCCCACAAGAGTGTGCCTGCATAATGCTGTGCAAGTTAAAGCTGCCTAAATATTTTTGGGTAGAGGTTCTAAACATTGTTTGCTACATCCAAAATAGATCCCTAATTAGACATATCCTAAACAAAATACCTTTTGAACTTTATCATGGAAGAACACCTAGAATTTCCTACTTCAAGATATTTGGTTGTAGATGTTTTATACTTAACACCAGAGACAATCTTGATAAGGTTGATGCTAAGAGCTCAGAAGGAATTTTCTTAGGTTACTCAACTAGAAGTAAAGTCTATAGAGTTTTCAACAAGAAGAATTTAATTGTTGAGGAGACTATGCATGTAACATTTGATGAAACACTATTTCAACCTAAATCTTCTGCAAATGATGATGATGACCTAATAAATGATCCATCAAAAATTTCAGAAGAGAACATTTCAGATGACCTACCTAAAGATATTTCATATATGAAAGATCATCCAAAAGAATTGGTGATAGGAGAATTATCTAAAGGAGTTCAAACCAGATCTTCCATCAACACCTTAGCTTTCTCAGCCTTTGTTTCTCAATTAAAACCCAAAAATGTTAACGAAGCCTTTTTAGACAATTGTTGGATTATTGCTATGGAGGATGAGTTGAATCAATTCAAAAGAAACCAAGTATGGGAACTTGTTCCAAAGCCTGACTCATAGACCATTATAGGAACTAAATGGGTCTTTAAGAATAAACTTAATGAATCACGAGAAGTAGCAAGAAATAATGCTAGCTTGTAGCCTAAGGATATAATCAAGAAGAAGGAATAGATTTTGATGAAACATATGCACTTGTAGCTCATCTAGAATCCTTTAGATTATTGCTAGCCTTTGTCACCCATATGAAATTCAAACTTTTTCATATGGACGTCAAAAATACCTTTCTAAACGGATTTATCAAGGAAGAAGTCTGTTAAACGACCTCCGGGTTTTTAAGATGCTAAATATCTAGAATATGTGTACAAATTAAATGAAGCATTATATGGTCTAAAACAAGTTCCACGAGCTTGGTACGACATATTAAAAACTTATTTACAACAACCAAGTCTTTTCCCACACTAAGTGGGGTCGGCTATATGGATTCTTTACCTCTACACAGATCGATTTTCAGCTATTTTAGGACTTAAATTAAAGTAATTGAGGTCATACTTAATAGTTTCCTTCCAACATTTATTTGGTCTTCCTTGCCCCCTCTTAGAGGTTCAGCTTCCAACTTCTCGCATCTCTTAACTGGAGCATCTAATGACCTTCTTTGTAAATGCCCAAACCATCTTAGACGTGCCTCTCATTTTATCCTTTATCGATGCCACCTTAACCCTTTTTTCTAATAAACTCATTTGAAATACGGTCCTTTCTTGTATGACCACACATTCATCTTAACATCTTCATTTCTGCCATAGACATTTTTTGTACATGCTTATAGTTTATAGTCCAGCATTCAGAACCGTACAACAATTATATTAAAAACTCATCTAATTGAAAATAATTTTGAAAATGGTAAAATAGATCCAACTTTATTTACAAAAAGAAAAGAAAATGATCTCTTAATAATACACATTTACATAGATGATATCATTTTTGGTGCTACAATGATCTGTTATGTCAAGAAGTTGCAAAGGTAATGTAGGATCAGTTTGAAAAGAGCATGATCGGAGAACTTCAGTTCTTTCTTGGACTTCAAATTGACCAGCTATCCTCTGAAATTTTCATATCACAAATCAAATACACCACGGAGATCTTGAAGAAAGTCTCCATGAACAAAGTAAAGGGAAAAGAAACACATATGGCAGCTTCTACATAGCTAAAATCTGATGACACAGGTAAGTCTGTAGATCAGAAATTGTATAGAAGCATGATAGGATCCTTATTATACTTGACTGCTAGTAGACTTGATATTCTCTTTTGCACTTGTTTGTGTGCTCACTTTTAAGTAAGTCGTAAAGAAATACATCTAAATGTTAAAAGAATATTTAGATACTTAAACAATTTTAACAACACACAAGACTTAGGACTTTTCTATCCGAAGTCAGACACATTGGAACTATATTCCTTTTGTGATGCTAATTATGTGGGTAGCTTTATAGACTGAAAGAGTACTAGTGGAACATGTCAATTTCTCGAAAATTTCCTAGTCTCTTGGTTCTCTTGAAAGCAACACACTGTTTCACTTTCAACAATCAAAGCAGAATATGTAGCTGCTTCTCTAGCTTGTTTACAACTATTGAGGATGAAACAAACCTTACAAGATTTTGGTCTATCCTACAAGAATAGCAAGATATTGTGTGGCAACACTAGTGCAATAAACTTGTCTAAGAATCTAGTTCAACACTCTAGGATTAAATATATTGATGTTGGATGCTACTTTCTAAGAGACTGTCTTAAAAGGAGAAATTAACTTAGAATTTGTTAAAACAGAAAATCAATTAGCTCTTCACAAAACCATTGCTAAAGGAAAGGTTTAACCTAATTTGCCATTCACTAGGTTTATCAAGGCTAAAAGAGCTTAATTGATTTGTTTGTTTGATATGTTTTTTATTTGTTGATCGATTAATTTTTTAAATTTAGTGATCAAACCTCTTTAATTGATCAAAATTTTTTATTAATCGACCAAATTCTTGGGCGGAAAATTTTCCTTCAAAAATTTAAGTTTTGATCGATCAAATTAGTTATTTGATGGGAATTTTCCCTTCAATTGTTTGAACTCTGATCGACCAAGTAACTTAATTGATCGATCATTTTTTGTTTTGATTAATCAAAACACAGTTTTGATTGACCAAAACTGGGTGGATTCACTTTTCGAGTTTGCAATCTTTTTACCTCAAATCTCACTCCTAATCATCCTAACCGACCTTAATGACCTTGATTAGCTACCTAAAATGCGTTTACCTATTTTGCTAATCAACTCTTCTATAAAACACAACCATATTTACCACCAAATCATTTTTTTAATAACCTCTACCCTATGTTCTGGTCCCTACACCTCCACCACCAAACAAACTTCACCACCTGACCCCACCTCTTCTCCAGTGACGGTGATCGACCAACCTTCACGTTGCCTCCGACCATCGTTCCTCATGCACGCAAGCCACGTCGCCTACGTGTGCTTTGTGTGTACAACATGCTGGACGCCTCCGCGCCAAACCTCTTTGAGCGACCTCAAGCATCTTGCATGAATCGGCCATGCACACCTCTCGTCGGTTGTCTTCGCCATCTCCATCCTTGCTGTCCTCCCTTAATCGACCAAAACTTGATTGATCATGGTACACTAACTTAAATCAAATCCGTTTCTTTTAGGATTTTCTTTGAGTATGGGAGGTGCTATGAGTAGATCTGATAATGTTGTTGATTATTTGTTTGATTGCTTGTGAAATCTTATAGTATTTGTGAGCTTATCACTTGGAAAGAAACCTGGATTTTCGTGTCTGATCACTTTTGGTCAACCAAAATTCTTGGTTGATCGACCAAAAGTCGATTTTTCTAGAACTCTGTCCGGTTCATTTTTGATCGACCAAAAATCCTTGTTTGATCGACCAACGTGCACTTTCAGTTTTATTATGGCTCCAAAACGTGCACGTGCCTCTTCTTTAGCTCATCGTGATGATACGTTTTGATCGATTTTTCTCTCTTAGCCAAACTTTCATCGCATGTTAGTAGACTAGTCGATTTTGTTTACTTCTAGTCTTTCCTGGAATTCGCGAAAAATTTGCATGTCACTAGATTTTACGTCTTTTTGAGCGGAACTTTTATGCGGGTTCCAAGAATAGCTGCATACCTAGTGTTGACCCTATGGCTTGTCACCTATTTTATGCCAATTTGAAGAATATAGGTGAGGGCTTCGACATCGAGTTGACCTCGAACATCTATGGCATAGAGGTTCTGGTCAATGTGGATGTTATTTTAGAAATACTTGGTTTTCTGTTTGTTGGTCCTACCTTTCTTAACCTTCACCAGCAAACACATACGAATACCATTAGGGAGACTCTGTTCACTCCCTCGCATTTTGACTTGGGTTATCCAGCCAAGTCCCCTTATTTTATGTCCAAATCCATTTCATTTGAAAATTGCCCTAGCATTATGTTCATTACTCTTTATGCCTTTCTTAAGAACAAGTGGTTCAACTGGAACCACTTGATTCTGTATTTAATGAGCAAGCAACCCATCAGCTCCTTCCAGTTTGGGACACTTCTTTCCCACATGTTCTTACATTTCAGTGTTCCCATGAATATTAATCATAAATAGATTATCATTAGAGTCTCCATATTTGATAAGCTCACTTATACAAAGATGGAGCAAGCTTAGGGAGTGTATGGTGAGGATGTAGCCCAGGAGCAGCAGTAGCAGGAACCATCAACAGTTCCTCCTTTCCCGCCTTATGAGCACTTTACCGCGACCTGTCCACCAATGCGACCCTCTCCATCCTTCTATGAGCAGAAGTGGGGTCTTTTGGACAGACCTCTTACAGGTAGGGATTTTGTTAGTATACAGGATGTGACAGATGATATTTCTTTGATGATGCATTAGCAGAGAGATAAACATGGTGATGATGAGACATGGGCATCAAGTATCATAATACTTGAATGCTCAAAGCCAGTTCTTGGATAGACTTGGAGAGTGTATTCATGGGATTCAGCAGTAGCTTCATCGACCTCCTCGTCCTCACCGATCTACTACCATGCCTCTATCATCAGCAGCACCTATCACTACAGCAACACCAGTAGACCAGCAGGTTACACCTCGCAGGACATTTAGGCAGCTGACTCTGAGATCGTTGGCTTAGCGTCACCTATATCTTGGCCAACCTACCTCTGAGAGATCTAACTTAATGGACCTCGACTTAGATACAGACCTCCACAGCACGATGGATGCCTTCATGGCATCATTAGACGAGTAGCTTTAGCATTAGTTTTTAGTTTGCTCAGCTTCATTGGATTTTTAAACTTTTTATTCTGTGAACTATTTTTTTCTCTACTTATCTAGACTCTTTTATATTGTTATATGCATGATGTTATCTCAGATATATTTTACTTTCTTGAAATTGCATGTTAAGATTATTGTTGCTTCATTTACATGATTAAGGGGGAGTTAATTAAAATTAATAGCAGCATGTTTTACTTTTTGCTGAAACAAAAATGGGAGATATTATGCATAATATTTCAATTCATAATTATAATTTTGTTGTCATTAAAAAGGGGGAGAATGTAAACACCTCTGTTTCGATGCACCAAAATTGTGTTTATTGCAAGACTAATATTTCAGGACTATCACGGGCCAGAGCTTCTCTCTTGGATCAAGATTAGATGGATGTAGATTTGTCTTTTATTTTTTATTGAATCTAGGATATTGTTATAAGGAACCTCACAATAAAACTCAAATGGATTTTCGTGCTTTTATCTAAAAAATTAATTTCTAGGGTTTTTGATCGACTAATAATACTAATTGATCGACCAAATTGATTAATTGACCAACTTAGTTAATCGATCAAACCAGCTCATTTTAGGAAGTTGATTAGTATCCTTTTTGATCGACCAATTAAGCTAATTAATCGATCAATCAGTGATCGATCAAATAACTAGATTGATTGACTAAATCTTATTTTGATTGACTAATCTGCCTTAATTGATCGGCCAAATTCATTTCCTTTTCGGATCAAATTTTTAGAATAAATAGAGCTTGTATGCAACCCTTTTATATAACTTTTCATAGAAAATCCTCTCAAAAGAATAGAGCCTCTCGTGCTTTTTTAAGTGCTGCGCTTTGATTTTCACACCTTTTAAAGCATGTCGTTTCAAACCTTCGCTGAAATAGTGGTTTGATTTTTTTATTGAGGTTCCATAGTTCTACATTGTTCCTTTACATTGTTTTGATTAACGGATTCTAAGTTGGGGAAGATTCGTTGTAGTTGTGTTTCTCTTCAGGTTATAAAGAGAAGTGTTTGTAAAGAGGTTGTGACATTCTCGTTCAAATGGTACTATAGTGGATTGACTAGCCTCGACTAGTTGAGAAAATCATAAGCTGAGAGGCTTAGGCAGTGGTTTTCACCCGATTTGGGTTTCCACTATAAATCCAGGTGTAATCCGTGCTTGATTTTGTTGTAGATATATTTTTTATTCATAATATTTTTTTTAAGCGATACTATTCACCCCTCCCCTCTAGTATACTTTACGATCTATAGGCAAACCCTTATGTCCTCGCATTATGTTTAGTTAGCCGATCCATTTCTTTACCAGGAGGGAATGTTGAGGTCCCAACGGAGATCAGGACAAACCCCAAATTCTTCCCCTATTTCAGGGTAATGTCTACATTTATTGATCAATATTAACATTACTGAATTATGTATATTTCCAATTTCATATTAAGAAGTATGTTGAAACTCTCCTTGCTAGGATATCCTAAGTGCAATAGACAGATACCATTTCTGTGCCACTGTTCCTATAGCGGATCAGTCTAGATTCTGAAATTGGAAGGGATGAATAAGTCAGAACGTCATAGCAGTTGTCGACTTTGATCTGCAATTCGTTTTCATTGGTAATGGTTGGGAAGGATCCACGACGGACATGAGAGTTCTGAAATGGGCATTACCAGAAGGGCTAAACAGACCCTAGGGATGCAGGTATTTAGTAGATTTGGGGTATGCAAATATGGATTGGTTTCTTTCCCCTTTTCACGGCATTTCCTACCATCTACAAGAATACCGAGGTCGGGGTCGTAGGTATAGGTCGTACAAGGAATTGTATAATCACCGACACACCCAATTAAAGAATGTTGTGGAGAGGGCATTTGGGGTGTTGAAGAGGAGGTTTAAAATCCTGGATGGCCGTCCATACTACTTGTTAGATGCATAGCGACGGATTGCGATGACATGTTGTGTAATTCACAACATAATTTATCGTTGGAATTCTCAAGATCAAATATTTGCTGAAGTGTTGGACGGTACTAAAGATGATGGCAACACAACATCATGTAGCATGGTATTGACCAAGCAGCTATACGTCAGGCAGAGTTGACAAGAGAGCAAATAGGACAACTTTAGGCAAAGCACCGTGGGAACTGATCATTTTCTTTTGAAATCTTGTTATGTAATGTCTTGCAATTTGGATTGAACTTCGCACACCAGTTTGTAATTTTAATTAGGACCACATGCAATGAAGTACTATGAATCGATTCCCTACATCCTAATTAATTGTTTCTAAATGGCATTTAAGTAATTTTGAAGTAGTGCAAGTATGGCAAATGGTTTCATGACTACAACCTACGGGCAAAGTTGCCACTGTGGACAACCTGCATGGCTGTGGTTGGACCCAGATGGCACACATCTATCGCCTATGGATCGCATTTTCTACATATGCCAGCTTCGGCAAAATGTAAGTCACATTATCATAGTCGATTTGAAGTTGAGATTTCTATATTGTGATAATAATTTTACAGGGGTGTGATAAACGCTAGTCTATCATCATTCTTATGCTCTAAAACTAATCTAAGAGAAGATCAAGAGGGCAACCTTCCTGCCCCCTTGGTGATTTCTTCCTCTCCTCCCTTGTGCCATGCTAAGGAGATCTTCTACATAGAGGGGTGATGTAAATACATTTACACTACTTAAGATGTCTATTTATGTATGTTCTTAAGCATAGGATTGCATTTCATGACATAAATATTGCATAACATGCATCATCTTGCATTTAGAATAGTTTGAATAAAATGGAGGTTAATTGTCTCCTTTTATGTGCTTAGATAGGGCAAACATTTTATCGGGACCTCAGATCAAAGATCCAACCGTATGGATGTGATCAGGGCGACGATTGGAGTTCAACGACTCCAAGATCGTCCTAATCAGACATCCGTAGCATCAGATAGTGATCGGGGAACCCTAGAAGATTAAGGGCCAGGATGGTGTAAATCCGCACATCAGATGACAAATCCGACCGCACGGATGAATTCGGATCGACGATCGCAGCTCAACGACACAAAAATCGAGTCAATCCGACATCTGTGGCACCATCTACAACTTCCAGAAGATGGACGGCCAAGATGGCGCCACGTGACGCCATCTCAGCCGCCCAAACGGTCGCTTGCATTCTATGAAGATCACGCACCCGCCCCCTCTCCGCTGTTGGATCTCGATCCAACGGCTGTGGACGCGGCTCTTTAAAGTCATCCATGCAACCTTTTGGGCGAGGCAGCGCAGCGGTCCAACGCCTTATCGCGAAGCGTTGGCGCGCGTTTGAGCCTCGCTAAGCGATTTCTGAGGCGAGCAAGCACGCCTTCATCAACCGTCAGATCGCATTCCAACGGCTGCGCGCGCCCAATAGCGCCGACGTGCGATTGAACGCGCGGTGCGGACGCACAATCGGACGCGCGGGCCGGCGCGCAATGCAGCGGGAGAGGGCGCGACTTAAGCCGTTCGATCTCGTGATCGGACGACTGAGGATCGCTGGACGTACGTGTACGTTGGGCGTGCGGGCAGTTGAAGCGGCTCACGTGGGCGCAGAAGCTACGCCCACGTCGGGGCTAAATCCGTCACTAAAGACCCCTCTTTTATTATTTTGAAGTTGTAATGCCCATTTTGCCTCCACTCCTTGCAACTATAAAAGGAGACCCCCTCCATACGAAATTCTCATCCCTTCTTTCTCCTCTCTACCCCTCCAAAGCTCAAAAGAAGCTTGTCCCACACGGGATGCTTCTCACGAGATAAAATCCAATTTTCGTTCCCCTTCGGAAGTGGATCCCTTGACGACGACAGCGTGCTGCTCTGTTCCTGTTCTTCTGCTTCGTCCTGCTTCGTTCTCCTTCGTCCAGGCGTCGTCCCGTTCGGCTTGTCCTCCAAGCAATTGTCGAGGAGGATAACTTCTCTCCCATTCTTATTTACAGCTTTTCTAGTGTAGAATTTTCCTTCTTTATAGTGTAATTGATTTTCCACTTTCTAGTGTAACTTTTATTTAGTTTGATTATATAAACAATTGGAATATTGAATGCATGTTCTCTCTCTCTCTTTTAGTCTGATAGTTCCATCGTAATTGTATCGCCTTGTTTATAAAAAAAAAATCCTAAAAAAGATACCCGGAATTCTTTTCGGTATAAATTTTATTTGTTGAACACGAATTCTTTGCTTTCAAACTATAATGACAGGCTTTCCAAAATCAAACACGTAAGCGTAGCGATTCGTAAAACGTTCAACATTTTGGCGCTGTTGCCGGGGAGGCGACGATCTTTGATTTCTCTTCGCGTTTTTGTAACCTACAAATCATTTACTTTACTTTTCTCCTTTCTTATTGTAATTGTAGGTACTCTTTTGGGACGAGTAAAAGCGGTAGATTGGAGTAAAGTGCTGTGGAAGGTTTTGTAAGTTATCCCCCATTCTTTCCCCTCCATAGATTTCATTCACCACATTGAATCTAAATTCCAATTAACCTATGTTTTGCATAAATCCTAGGAATAGTTTGGTTGTTTGGATTCTCACTCACATTCATTCCACCTTCATTTATATAAAAAAAGGAAAACACAAAAAGATAATCTTGTGGGCAATTTTCAACTAACACACAATGTACACCTACATTCAAAGGCACTTAACCAAATTGATTTGTTTCTACTCAACCGAGTTCTGATCTGTGGGATCGGTACACACAAAGCAATACATAAAAGAGTAGAAATCATTCTAAGTT
The DNA here is from genome assembly GCA_037157565.1 of Thalassia testudinum. Classification (NCBI taxonomy): domain Eukaryota; kingdom Viridiplantae; phylum Streptophyta; class Magnoliopsida; order Alismatales; family Hydrocharitaceae; genus Thalassia; species Thalassia testudinum. The sequence goes on along the minus strand of JAZHRO010000015.1, from coordinate 40,080,692 downwards.
AACCATATTTGTGTGTCTAATTAAGTGGTGCATCAGGCTAATTGTTTGAGTTTGGGCCGCACCATTTCAAATAAAATAAACTCATCAAGTAGCTGCTAATTAGGTTCAACTCTTAGGGATTTACCAGGCACTCCACATTCTTTTTAAGTTTTAAAGGAAAACATCTTCACTTATGCTTGCAAAACCTGTTGTGCCAACGAAACCTGTTTGAAAACACCTAAAGTTAAATCTTAAAAGCTACTAAGCAAGATTTGAATCTTAAAATTCACTACATCAAAAATAATCTTGCTTGAAAATCACTGGTTGTGTACGCACACACAAATCAATCAATCATTAAGGGCACAACCCATTTAAAGGGCTTATCATATTCCAAAGCACATTCAAACCTAGCCCTAAATAAAACAGAGTAGACGTTGGCCTTAAGGATTGGACTCGCTCTTCAAAACTCAGAACGAGATTATTTTCGATTAGTCTATTTCTACTATTCAATCTGATGTCTAGCTAGGGAAGCAGAGTCAAACGATCGCGGCTGGGGGGTACACTAGGAACTGGAGGCGCAAGCCGAAGGAAGAACCTTCTCCCCAGTCCCTCCTTCTAACTGGTTGGATTGAACAGACAGAAGTAGATCAAATCGTTCCTTTATCTCAAGATGGGTTTTGGGAGTCTGTAGGTCTGTAGGCTAACCCATTTAAGGACAGGTTTGATTGTTTGTATTGCAGGGCACCTTTCTTCCTCCTGTGTCTCATGAATCCTTCCACATATTTCACGCATTCTCGCTCTTTCCCTCCTGTTGTGAATTATCCTCAACATGACGATTATCCCAACTCGTATTGTAATCAACCATTAGTCAGTTGGGATAATTCGGATTAGGGATACAATTCCGGACCCCCGTGTTTAGGGTCTAACCTTGAACACTTTGATTCTGATTTCTATCCTTCTCAGAGCTACATCGATTATAGATCGTCTTCCTTTCATGAACAACCTAATACGATCTACAATCAAGGACACACCAATCCTTACCCATCCTCTGATTTCACTGCCTTTAGGTCATCACCATTTTTTCAACAATCTGAAATGACCTATTATCAGGAAGGGTATAACGAATCTCAATTTGTTAATTCCCCTGCATTGAACCCAAACCCGCCCAACCCTGAACCAACTCATTTGGTTCAGGTTAACCAGGTTCAAGATAAGGTTCTGGCTAACTTGAGGAATATCATTCAATCTTTAGAAGTTCAGCCAATACCTTACATTGAGAGATTGGAGCCCCTGGTTGAAATGATTAATGATTTAAACAAGTCTTTGTTGGATTGGCTTCAGGATGTTAAAGATAAGAACTTGGGTGAGTTTCTACTTGGGAAATTAGCGAAATTGAAGATGAGATTCGTGGTTGTTTTGATTCAATCTAGGAATAATTCCCATAATGAACCCTCTTCAGGAAAGCCAATGACAGAACCCGCTTAGGCACCTGTTGGGGGGATAAGTGTTACGAGGCTGACCAGATTGAATTAAAGCAATCAATTAAGGATGATCTGATTTCTTCACCTGAGATCCCTGAGCCGGGTTATGAGGAAACGTCTCTGGGGAACACAGTGACAACTGATTTGGGGACATACATTGATACGGATCCTGATGGTGAAGATTTAAGTTGCGAAGTCTCACGCGAGATTTCTGAAAATGATTTCTGTGAGACAATTGGGCCTGAGGAATCTGATAGATCATTTGATAGCCCAATAACTGAGGAAACTGATCTTATTAGGGCACACATTACGGATCCAGAATCTCATTTTTTGGAGGAATCAATTCAATGCCCTGATTATCAGTTACACCCTGTTGAGCTTATTGATGATTCTAATTCTGAGATAATTAGACCCAAGTCAATTTTGATTCTGTCACATCATTTAGACTTGGAGATTTCAGACAGGGTGATGAATATACAAGAGGTCCTGGAATTTGATATGCTGAATGAGGAGAATAGGAGCTGGGAAGTTCTGATTTGGGAAGTTAATTTTGGAGGAAATAGAAGATTGAGTCGAAGGATTCCTTTTAAGTTTAAACCATCAAATCAGAACCCTTACGACATTTGTTTCAAGGATATTCAACTCAAGCACACATTCAACGATTATCCTTTTGAGCTTCAATTCTCTGTAACCTGACTTTTTGGTCTTGGGTTGCATCATCATAAATCGCAGGCCCGACCCCGCTTGCATTTTGATTTTAGGTTTTGGGTAATTTTTATCCAGAACCTTAGATATTCTCGATTATGGGGTGTGGGTGTCCACCACAGTCTGGTCCACATCTGTGGACCTCTGTTGACAGGTTGGAGGATTCTTCTATTTATTCTAATTCTGACCTGCACTTGTGAATGCTTTATTTCTTTTCTTTGTATAGTGTGCCTAGCTGAAGGTACTAAACTCAGCACATATACAGTTCTTTTTAATTTTTCATCTCGAAGTGGACCTGACATTCACGCAATTTAGGTGCTTTCTTCGCTTTTCCACTGTTTTATGTCTTTTTAATAAAATGAGGACATTGCATTAGATAGGCATGGGGGGTGGATATTTATCTTTGAATTCATTCGTCAGCTCCGTAGATTTGTTTTATTTTGATTAAAAAAAAATCCAAATTAGGAAAGAGAATTTGGGTTTAAGAAAATTTTCAATCTTAGGAAAAATTACATTAAGATCTGAACACAAAGACCCTTCAGGTCTTTGAACTTAATCAGCCTGTGTATTCACTAAAATGTGGATTTATTTTTTGAGTTCTCGCTAACTTGAATTTTATTTTAATTAGAGTAAATAAGGTTTGGGTGATAAATACACGACTTATCAACCTACCCTTTGATTTGAGGGAATTTTGAGTCTTAAGCATCTACACTTTCTTTGCACTGACTCGTTCGGCGATTTTAACGAAAATTGGGTAGCTAATGAACTTTCTAGGGTGATATGGCTGGCAAGTTATCGTCGGTAACAACCCATAGGTAGGTTGTCCAGAGCCCAGTCACTGGACCTTTCTCTTTTTCCTGCCCTTAGGTAAATCTTAGATCAGGGAAGTCACCTATTTAAAAAAAAAAAAACCAAAAGAAAAGGAGAAAAGAACAAAAAGAAATAAGCCACACTTCGCCGCACGAGTATGGCTGGCAAGTTGTCGGTGGTAACAGCTCATCGACCGGTTGTCTAGAACCTAGCTCAGTAAATGCACTAAAAAATTTTTCAAAACACTTAGGAAGAAGCGGAGTAGAATAAATCGGGGAGATATACACTAGATTCACCCTTGTGTTGACCCCATAAAAAATAAAAGTAGGGAGAAAGCTACTGGTTGTAAAGATACACCTTTAGGCAAAAGTCTTTTTGAAGTCACTTAGAGGCGTAGAAATTCGAAGTCCGTTTTAATTACCGGTCAATGAGTCTATCACAATCACAATAAGATGCTTAAAGCTTAGGGTTCTCATCAAATTTTGGGTGAGTTGAATGGCCGTAGAAAGTCACTCTTAAATCTGAAAATTTGAAAATCCAAAAAATTAGAAAAGAGAAATTTTTCTTTTAATAAGGCGAGGGCTTGAGACAGTCTGCATTTTGGCTGATACCCGGGCACTGTTGTGTCTTTGAAAGTTCAGTTTCTAAGTAGACAATTTCTTAATGATTGAAAATAACTCAAGTCCAAATAATCCAACCTAATTCTTTTATAAATAGCATATAGTTTTTGCTGGGGACTAGCAAAAGATAGGCATGGGGGTATGATGTAAACACATTTACACTACTTAAGATGTTTATTTATGCATGTTCTTAAGCATAGGATTGCATTTCATGATATAAATATTGTATAACATGCATCATCTTACATTTAGAGCAGTTTGAATAAAATGGAGGTTAATTGTCTCCTTTTATGTGGTTGAACAGGGCAAACATTTTATCGGGACCTCGGATCAAAGATCCAACCGTATAGATGTGATCAGGGCGAGATGATTAGAGTTCAACGACTCCAAGATCGCCCTAATCAGACATCCGTAGCATCAAATAGTGACCGGGGAACCCTAGAAGATCAAGGGTCAGGATGGTGTAAATCCGCACATCAGATGACAAATGCGACTACACGGATGAATTTGGATCGACGATCGCAGCCCAACGACACAAAAATCGAGTCAATCCGACATCCGTGACACCATATACGACTTCTAGAAGATGGACGGCCAAGATGGCGTCACGTGGTGCCATCTTAGCTGCCCAAACGGCCGCTTGCATTCTATCAAGATCGCGCACCCGCCCCTCTCCACCGTTGGATCTCGATCCAATGGCTGTGGACGCGGCTCTTTAAAGTCATCCGTGCGACCTTTTGGGCAAGGCAGCGCAGCGCTCCAGCGCCTTATCGCGAGGCGCTGGCGCGTGTTCGAGCCTCGCCAAACGATTTCTGAGGCGAGCGGGTGTGCCTTCATCAACCGTCAGATCGCAATCCAACGACTGCGCGCGCCCAATAGCGTCGACGTGCGATTAAACGCGTGGCGCGGACGCGCAATCGGATGCGCGGGCAGGCGCGCAATGTAGCAGGAGAGGGTGTGACTTAAGCCGTCCGATGTCACGATCGGACGCTGAGGATCGCTGGACGTGCGTGTACGTTGGGCGCGCGGGCAGTTGAAGCAGCGTGCGTAGGCACGGAAGTTACGCCCACGTCGGGGTCCGTCACTAAAGACCTCTCTTTTATTATTTTGAAGTTGTAATGTTCATTTTACTCCCACTCTTTGCAACTATAAAAGGAGACCTACTCCATACGAAATTCTCATCCCTTCTTTCTCCTCTCTACCCCTCCAAAGCTCAAGAGAAGCTTGTCCCACACCCGGGATGCTTCTCGCGAGATAAAAGTCCAATTTTCGTTCCCCTTCGGAAGTGGATCCCGCGACGACGATGGCGTGCTACTTCGTTCCCGTTCTTCTGCTTCGTCCTCCTTCGTCTTCCTTCGTTCTCCTTCGTCCAGGCTCGTCCCGTCTGGCTCGTCCTCCAAGTAACCGTCGAGGATTTCTCTCCCTATTCTTTTTACTACTTTCTAGTATAGATTTACTGCTTTCTAGATTAATCTACTCATCCTCCAAGCGACCGTCGAGAACATTTCTCCCTCCATTCTTTTAATGCTTTCTAGAGTAAATTTATCGCTTTCTAGTATAATTGTTTTATGCCTTTTAATTGTAATGAACAGTCTCTTCTATGATAAATTCTTTGTTTATTCTACATTTCATTTTGATTTCCATGTGTAATACTCTCTCTCTTACCCTCTCTCTTTTGTTAATTGTAAATAATTAGATAGTTTAAATTGAATTACTCTGTGACAAATAAAAAGAAACGTGAAGTTTTTAAATCAAATATCTGCTTCCCTGTGTTTGATCTGGAATTTTCATTTCGGTATAAATTTTATTTGTTGAACACAAATTTTTCGCTTTCAAACTACGACAGGTTTTCCAAAACCAAATACGTAAGCGTAGTGATTCGTTACCGTTCAACAAGGGGATGACCAGGCAAAGGAGGAACCTTAAGGTGGTTGATGCCAACCTTTAGGAGAGAGCTTGGAGGACTACATCAAAAAGAAGTCAAGGAGCACCCTTTTCAACTGCTGGAGCAGCCGCAGTTGGAGTAAGGGTTTCTTGCAGCTTCTACTGGAGGATTTCCCCTTCATCTTTATTTTATCTCTGTATTAGCTAGTTTAGTTTCTTAATTTTTGTTAGGAAGCATTCCTCTACATGTACTCTATTTACTAGCAATACAAATTTCACTTTGCCTTCTAATTCAAGTTTTTTAGTTAGTGTGTATTTCATGCTTGTAGTTAATTAATAGAGTACACTCTTCTCTTCTAATTATCCTAAGTGCACTTTCCTAGTGTGAGCCTAGAAGAGAAAACTCATTCATGTCACTTAGGTTTAGTGATAGGTTTATTTTTTAGCATACCCTTTGCTTGTGAATACGCGATTATTTTGAAAATCATAAAAACAACAAAACAAAAGATATAAAAATACATGTGTTGATTTGAGAGGTGAGAAAGAAAATCATCTTTGTGATTAACAAATTGGCCTCCTTGGACGACCCTAGATACCATCACTATCTAGGAATATAAATTTGAAAGCTAATTGATTTTACGCGTTGTAACGACATCTGAAACTGTAATTTACAAACCACGGAAAATCCGTATCAGGGTGCAATTACAAAGTTGCAGTGCAACAACTCCCTCTATCTTAATGCAAGCCGTGCGGAGTCCTATTTCCTTGCCCTTAAATATCATTGCCTAGAGCTAGACAATACCCATATTAGAAGGAATTTGAAAGCAAATGAGTACATTGATTGGCTCATAAATAGGGTTAAGGAATTCGAGGATGAAATAGAGGTCACCCGTGATGAAAATCACAACTTGCAGGGAGAAGTAGAAGGATATCATCATGATATAGACAGGTTGAACGAAAGGGTGAAAGATTTAGAGATTGAACTAGGTTTTCACGAAGTTGAGTTACATGCGAAGCATGTGGAAATTGTTGAAAAGATGAGAAACTTGTCATGCTAGATACAGAAGTTATAATTACTTTCTTACCATTATATAGTAATACTGGTAGCCAATTTACATTACATATGTTGACTTAGTACGTATATACTATCAATAACTTTGGGGACTTCAATTTCTGGCTAAGTAGGATTTTGTAACCATAATACTGTAGTGTATATTATTCCTATAATAATCCGCGATTACAGCTCTAAAATGAGGAACCAAGTCTTCACTTGGATTACGAAGAAGGATATAATGCTATTGTGTCATATTAGGGATGCAGCTGAATCAGATGAATGGTACCTTCACACTCTCACAAGGTGAGGATGGACTGTAGTATGTGAGAACTTCAATGCACAGAACTCTATGAACTTGCCACTGGTTACACTTCTCTCAAGGTGGAAGCACCTTAAGAAAAAGTACGTGCTTACTTCTGTACTCCAGATGGAAGGGTGCTGGTGGGATGACACCACCAACATGATTGTTCCAGCAGATGAGGGTGTGTAGGCAATGGTACGTACAAGGTACTTGTCTTATTTAATAGTTGAAACAAACATAACATAACTATTATGTTTTACTCTTGTAGGTTGACGAAATGTTTCGACACACCCTTAAGGATGTCCCCTTCCCACAATTCCCACTCCTTCTAGACATATTTGTTCTTTAGCTTCATTGTAGAGTATTGCATGTGGGAGTACTTCGTTATGTAGTAACCTATTTAGGGCTTATCATATGTTAAGGCTCGTTCTTATCATATTATGTTTCACTTATCATTTCTAGTTAGACGATATGTTTGTCGCATGTGAACTTTACGGCTTTCATAATCTTATCTAACAAACTTCTATGTTTATTGCATCTTCCATAGTTATATAGAATTTCACTTTCACTTGCAGGTACCCTCCGGTTCATAATTTGGGTAATGATGAAAGCTAATAGAGTAAATATGAAATTTATTCTATTGATGGAGACATGCATTATAAATTGGTAGGATGGCATGACTTTGGTCACGCAATCCCATCTTATAGGTAAGTTAGGATGCAAACAGATTTGCTTTCTTACAAAGTTAGCAAAAGTTATTATGGCATCCTTGCGAATTCATTGCCTACAAATGAGATTGCTTAAAAGCAACTAAGCTAACTGAATCTGACCCTTTCTCAAACAATAATGGTTTCATACAATCACCGTGTATGACATCGTAACATCGTTTCCCCTTTAAAATTTTAATTCTTTGTTTATTTGTCATATTTTAAATGCTTAGTTCAATGCTATCATGTAGGAATTTCCATCTACTAGACTCCAAATTCACCACAAGTGACCCACGTCAACTAAGTATTTTAAAATTTTTTTCTTTCAATCTTATATTTATTTTGACTGAATTTTTTGGTTCCTTCTTGAAGTACTGCCTTCCTATGACTTAAGTTTGGGTGCATCCGTGCTCTGTGTTTTTTCTTCTTTGGAAGGCATAATCAATAAATGTTAATTGTATTAAAGTTAAGGATTTTGACTAATGTGAAAAAAAATTGCTTCCTAATTTCTTAAATTTTGAGTTTATCAGTATCATAAAGACGTGATTATCTAATGCTGGTATAATTGTGAGGGATTTCCTCTGATAGTCACTTTCAAACCTCATTTCTCACCCTTTCTGATTGTAAAGTCCTATCAATGTGACTTGGCCTTCTTTCTTCATAATTGTAAACCAGCATGCATCAGCAGTGGCAAGCAACATAATGCACCTGTATGCCTTTATTTATTTTCTATGCATTACATGGTATATTTTGGAGGACGGTTGAGTACGCACCTGTTTGGTACGCTTCATTTTTTATTTGTGTGGATATAACATGTTGACAGCTTAGGAACTTTCACAAATTATGCTGGCTAATGTTTTTTGACATGTGTGTATGTAACATTATTGAATGGTTGAATAGAGGCCCTGATATACATGTTGACACCCATGACTATATGTTGCATAGACAACATTCTTTAGCCTATCATGAGACGGTGTAACCGACATTCGTCTGCATGAGCTATATTGGATTCTCGCCACTATAGCCTGCTCCATGATATAGAACTAATTGCAAATTTCACAGGAGGATTATGTTGAAGGTCAGGGCATGGGGACGCTAGGCTGCGGGCATGAGTTCCACACCATGTGCATCGACCAATGGGTTCAGCAGAAGAAGCCTCTACACTCTCACCTGATAGTATTTCGAAAGTAGCTGCTAGTATTCCCGTCATTGTACATAGATCCTGGTCCATAAGTGGTTGGAAATTCCGCACGTGCACAGTACATTGTACGGTTGTGTTCTTACAGTTCTCAGTAGCTGAAAATGTCCGCTTTGCCCTGCTTTCATGGTATTCCATTAGTTCCTATCAAACTCATCAATCACCCGCTTATTTATTGTAAGGATTTTGAGAAGGCTCTCACCTGGCAAATCTATGTATGAGTTTCATTTTTGTTGGGTGTTAAACCAACTTCAAACATATCCTTTGATCTTTTCTTTATTTCTTGTCAATACAGCTTTGTATGGATTTCTCTTTGCCAGTGATATTCACGGGGCCCAATATTGAAACATAACTATGTATGGATATCTCTTTCTATGTGTAAACACAAATCATAAAAAATTCTACTCAAATTATTCTTTCCCACAAGTACACCATCACACACAAGGGACAATTACTTTGCACATCTTCATTTCTCCTTTGCACAAGTTTAACATCAAAATACAATATATCAACTCTTATCGTAAGTAACATTCTCACCATAGGTCAAGATGGTCAAAAATTTAACTTTTTAACAACCTTTATCTCGTATTTGTCCACATAATAATCAATTTATCTCATATACAAAATCTTTAAACAAACATCAAAGAATGTCGTATCTTTATCCTTCTCTATCATCTCTGTAATCAAGTAACAAAATTCATTTATCCTCTCACTTTTCACTTTGTACCGCAAAATTTATTGTTCTCATTACCTGCGATAGTTCCCTTCACCATATCTCCTGTCGTTTCCCAAAGGAAAGATCAAAGATAACGTGAAGATTCCGATTCCAACATCAACTAAACCAACGAGGAGGTGTCACATGTGTGTCTCGTGGCCCGTGAGACAGGGATACATCTACTAAACCCAAAAGGCAGCGCGGTTTAAGAGCCACCCGAGCTGGGCAACTTGGGTAAAGTTAGCAAAGGAATCAAGAAGGCTTGTCCCTATGGAAAGTTGGACGCAAGCTGATCATGGTGGATCAACAGAAGAGCAGCCATCCTTTCCCTTCTTGACCTGTAGGTGCCATGTGGCGGATAGGAGATCTATAGGGTCATGCACTTAGTGGACAAAATGATGTTTACATTTATGCGGAGGGTTCTATCATACTGGCCTTTGACCATATACGGACTTTTTTGTCAAGTAAATATAACTACGTAAATATAATTAACATCGACGCTTGCTATTGGCCAGGCCCCGGAGGCCATGTCAGATAAACAGGTGATAAAGCTCCTACTGTAACCACATAGTTTGAAGGAAAACAGACGATATTCCTGTAAAAGAGGCTACAGCATGAGTGGAAGGTGTACGCCCGCGCTTGGCTGGAAGCAACAAATTCGAATTAATAAGCTTTTATCCCTTATATTTCCAATGTACATAACTTGGGTGATGTGTAAGTAAAAGCCTCGCCATAACATCGTAGAGGATTGCTTTGGTGGAGGGCCGATATATATATATATATATATATAGAAGAAAATAAAATTAATAGAGAAATTACAAATTTTTTTACTTTAAAAGCTTAAGCATCTTGTTATGAATTGCTTGAGGGTGAAAGTATTTCTTTTTGAAATTAAACAATAATTTTAAAGTTTGAAACCTCAAATAAGAAATTCTGGTGCTAATTTCTTATTTCCAGACAGCCCGTAACGACATGGGTAAACGTCGAGAGAGAGCTATATGTGCACGCCTACTGCATTCGACGCTTGTGCATGCTTGCTTTTGTAACCATCCACATAACGACGATGAAAGATGATTCCTCTAATGTAGCCTTCTTGTAGGATGAGTCTGCCTACGCCTTTATTTGTATGTTCACTCTCCCTCTCCCTTCTTCCTCTCCAACCTCTCTGTTAATTAAAGGGCTACAGGATTTGTGATCTTGGCTAAATCGGATGCTAGAGACCCTTCAGAACTGTTACGGTGTGGCCACATAGGGCTCGCACTTCACATGGTAGAGTTCAAAACAAACCCAAACACATGGTAAACGGACCAACACTCTATATATCTCTGTAGAAACGATGCTATTAGCTAACTGATCTGATAGAATTATTAGGCAAACTCAATGCAACCCAAATCCACCACATAGGCTGAAATAAACGTGATAACATTTTTTGGTACTGTTTACTTGCATCCTTCCTATCATTATCAGGGAACCCAGAATTCCATTGTAGGAGTCACCATATATCTTGTACGATTCCAAAATTAGTTGGTGATATTCCGGTGGATTAATCAACATAACTATATATATATTGCAAGAAACTAAGTAGTATCCCATCATCATGAGATGATGGCAAGTACCAGATGGAGAAATCCAGCAAACTCACCTCCACTCACCATACATCTAGATTCAAACTTAACGATAAACAAACGGTGGTGCTCGATCGCCCTAAAACTGCAGTGACTTTCATCGACACCAACGTACGTAATTAAGCCAAGCAAGAAACGGGTAGATAAGGGCGAATTGGACAACGCTACAGCCACATGACAGAGGAAATCCATACGTGGAAGATGTACTAATTAAAGGCTGCACATGCAAGAAGATGTCTGGATTTCATTTGCGAACAGGCGAAGACAAGTTCTTGGAGTCAGCTGGATACTTCGCCGCGTTCTTGACGAGCTTTGTGTGCGCAGCCTTTCCAAGATCAAGTCCACACACACCTGCAAGGCGAATGAGATAGAGCAGCACATCGGAAAGCTCCTCACCTATATGTTCCTTATCAGATGTGGACCAGTTGGGAAGGCCGCTCTCCACCTCGCCTCTCCATTGGAATTTCTCCGACAGTTCCCCTACCTCCCCCTCCTGTGAAACCATATAGTAGCGAACTTATACTATTTATTATGCATAATTGATATATATATTATCATTTGCGTAGGTATATTAATTAAGCCTTTTCCAAGTTCTGATCCCATATATGACGTGAGTGATCTTGAAGTGCCTTAGACTAGAATGTAACTTCTAAACAGATGAGGATATAGGCTTGACCTAATTCAACCTTTTATCGTTGGACAATTGGTATATATGGTCCTTGCTTATTTTCCATTATACCTTTGGGAAACGAAAAACTAAAAGTAAATCACGTGCGTATATATACACAAGGGACGGCCATGCAAATCGTAGTGCAACTATGTACGGAAAGAAATAAATTAAGAGTTTGAATGAGAAGCAAAGCAAATTATATGGAAGTGTATAAGAGGAGAGGACTACCAAGGCTAAAAGGAGGTTTCGCCGACTATGGAACTGATCCCATTCCCTTTCCTTGGCAAACTCGGCAAGTCTGCCCCTCAACTCATCAAGGGTGACCTCTCTAGAAGGCTTCATTTCAATCTGGTGTTTGCTTGGGGGTTCTGGCGTGCCTGAGACCAGGTACTTAAATAGAGCAGCCGGTTGGGGACAGAGGTAAGAAAAAAGAGGTCATGGTATAATCCATTGCCCCTTTAGGCTCTGTTGGGTGGAGCACTTGCGTGCATCCATTTGCAAGTGCAAGAGATAAATAAGAAAAATGTGACGACATGACCAGGTGTGTTCCCCCTCCGCCACCCAATATTTGATTCAGCATTTGTCATCGAAGGGTTGGCCGGTCTGCCCCACTTGCTTGTCTCAGGGATCAATGATTGTGCTCGATTCCACGACGTACATATGAAGTTTAACTATTCCTCGTGATTTATGGTAACCTCATTCTTTTTTATTATTAAACAATCGTTATATAGTCTTTTTCAAAAAAAAACCAATCGTTATACGGTACTATACATGTTAGTATCCATCGTTGTTTATTTACTTTTTTACATAATAAAATTTTAATTTTGATATGGTGGTATTATAATTACTATTGATTTCTTAACTTTGTTTCTTTTTGTCCCTCAACAATACTTCTTACACTTGAGTAGCCTTCTCTCTCTCTCTCTCCTCCCTCCTCATATTTTACACCTATGTAATTTAATTTTAAATTAATTTATTTCGATGTAAAATCAAATTATATAAGTATAAAATAATTTTAAAATGATGCAAAATAATTGCCAAATTGCATGATTTTAAATCATTTTGCATAGGTACAATATAATTTGACATGTTACTCCTGTATAATTTTGTTTTGAGTGTGTAATTTGATTCTAAATTATTTTTCACCTATATAATTTATTTTTATACTAATACAAAATAGTTAAGAATCATATTATACAGGTATAAAATTATTTTATGCCTATACAATTTAATTTTATATTAATATAAAATGATTTAAAATCAAATTACACAGATATAGAATGATTTAGAACTAAAAATCCCTAATATATTTTTACTCAAAATAAAAAATTATCAGTATAAAATTAAAAGTGATCCATACGTTTACAATTATTTTATTTTGAATATTTTTAAAAGCATGAGAGCAAATTTTATCTAAATATAAATATATATTAGGACTTTCCTGCCGGTTCTTATTAATTCTACCTTCAATTGACTGATAAGTTAAGAGCGATAAAGATGATGTTTGTTCCTCATGCTTTGTCAATTCACGAGCAAGAAGTGAAATCAATCTCTCACATGAGTACAATATTTTACCTTAGGGCTTTGTTTGATAAGATAAATTATTAGGATGAATAGAAGTTAGAAGTAGGAGAAATGGAGGAATTAAGAGATTTTATTCTACCCGAGTATTTGATTAGGTTTGCTATCTTGTCAAAAAAATTAGGGAATTTTATTTCACTTGGGATTTTTGGTGGAATAAGTTAGCAGACTAAGGAAAAATTAGTTGAAAAAAAGAAACAATGGAATTAATAGGGAGAATTAGATAATTTCATCAAAGGGTTGAAATTGCCTAATTCCATAATTACAACCCTAATTCCAAAATCACGTGATTCTAAAATTAACGATGTCAAACAAAATATTAGGTACGAAATTAACATTTATTCCACGTACCAAATACCCCCTCGTGAAAAAGAAGTCGCAAGGAGGGGCTTTTTAGCATAAGGGACATGGGATGGGGGATAAATTGGGAGGGGGGATAGGAATCAAAAAACAAATAAAAAGGGGTAATAGGTCACTAGATGAAGGAGCGACCTACAAAGGTCACTGCTCCATCTAATGACCTACCATCGACATCCAGCCCTGACAAGAAGTGGAGCAGAGGTCGTCGAAAAGGTCGCCGGATCATCCAACGAACTCTGCTCCACTTTCCCACACTCTCCTTCTCATATATGTGTATATTATTATTTGTATATAATATATATACATAATTATATGTATATATATATTAAGAATATATATGTATGTATATGTATATAATATTTATTTATATAAAAAAGAAATTATTTATTTGCAAAATAAAATACTTTTTATTTATTATTTATCTGACAAATCCTTTATATTCATATAAATCAAAAGTTAAATAGTATAGCATTATTATTTTCTTTTGAGAGGCTGAAGCAATCAAAGTTTGGAATTAAAGTTTTAATCTTTGTTTGTCTTTCATAATAATAATATCTCAAAATTTTACAACGATAATTTATCATATTGATTATATGAACAATCATCATAATTTGTCTATGGTTAACTAAGTACGTTGCTTGAGGATTGATCAAAACTATACTCAATTGGAATGTACATGGATACAATTGTTTTGAGAAGAAAAGAGTAATTGCTATTAAATTATAAAACATTAAATACAATATTTGAGACAGTTAACTTAATATGTCTTATAACTCATATTTTTTACAATTAATGTCGCTGAACAACATTACTTACAGCATTACTAAATGCACTAAAAAATCCTTTATGTCGCCTACCTTCTCTTCCTCCACGTTCACCCTTACCTCGTAATGATTCTTCTTGTGTAACCCTTCCTCTGTCTATCTCAAGATCATCACGATCTAGGTAAATAGACCTGCTACCAACATTGGATCGGCCACATATGCTTCTAGTGTCGGGTACATAACCGTCTTTGTCACTTCCAATATCGTCTCTTTCTTGTTGTTGCATTTGCGGTTTATTCAGAATAGGTGGAGGTCTCGAATGTTGATAGGTAGGCATCGGAGGAGGTTAAAATGGTGGTCTAGATGAGCTCGGATCCTATATAGAATACTTTGACATGTATGGATTTTGCATCGGATCTCCAAAAAGCATATCTACAAAACTACCTTGCTGACTCTCAGAAGCAGAAAAATTTGGAACTTGCGAAGTCCTCCAAACGGATTGTAAGCATACGATGGTTGGGTAGATTGCGTCGGGATGTAAGTATAATCCATCAGAGGAGGCTGGGTAAACAACGTCGGAGGAGGCTAGGTAAAGTCTATTGGAAGCTGGGTGTACTACGTTTGAGGTGTGCTAACATTCTCCTCGAAAACAACATCCGTTGATTCACTTCTAACTCCATGGTCTTCAATATTACGCAACTCATACTCTTCTGTCTTTTTAGTAAGTTGGTCAAGTAAGTTCTATATTTCCTACTCTTTTATTTTTGAACGTAAATGAGGTGTATTTAACCACTTCGTCATCTGTTTTTTTGATTTGAAGACAAGATTTACCTAATATTAAGCAAAATAAATGATTATTTTTCAAAAAATATAAATTAAAATTTTAGTAATTCATTTAAAATATAATTTTTTTACCAAGTCTCTCTCAATTAGGCCTCGAGGTTCATACGCAACTAGAAGTTGTAGCATCTTTTCTTGCACCCACATTCCTGTCTTCCTCCAATACCATCTCAAGTAATGTTTTGTACCTTCTGTAGGTGGCCTTGTAAATCATGCTATTCAACAATTATTTTCAGCCTCTGAGTCTACCGTTCAATGTATCCCTGATGATATGATGCCTACGAAGAGATACCCCTTACTCGTCCGTCAACACATATCTTATTCTATCTATCTGTTCGGGTATGTGTTGCTTCAACTCGAACTGTGCCATCACACGATCAGGAACGTATATGACTACTATATTATAACAAATCAAGCATGTCCTGGATCTCTAACCACTGAATTTACTAAGTAGATGGGATGAATGTACCGTATCCTCTCATCTGTGTACTGATTCCAAATCACCTATAATACGAACGAAATGATTTTGAATATTGTTATTACATAATAAATCAAGAATTTATGATAAATATGAAATTTAGTTGGAGTAATTGTATGTTACCTGATGAGTGCATTATGTATCTAACTCATTTTGGAGATAAAGTAAGATTTACCATAAAATGTGGCAATATGCAGTGGTGTATGAACTTTGTGTTACATTGTTTATAATCTCCTAAGGTGTTCACTGTGCAACTATTCTCCTGATTGTATTTAGTCATTGTCCAATCATTAAAAGACTTGTCTATAGATGCATACAATTGCCACTTGCAGCTATTAACGATGCACGCAATAGTTAGGATTTTTTTTTAATGTAATTTTCTTGTAGTGCACACATTTCTGTACACTCCACTACCTTAAGTCCTGTTGTAAATCTTCTTTAGTTTTCCATCTTCTCATCATCCAATCCATTCTTTCTCCTCCTTGCTGTTGAGGAAAAAATGACGTCTCATATTGATATATCATCTGATTTATCCAATCATTATTATTAAGCAAATAAGGTGTTCCATGCATTTTTTCCCCCTTCTAAGTCATCATTGTCACCATCGTCATTGTCATTATCGTCGTTATCAACATTTTCATTGTTTTCTACAAAATTTTGATGAGGTCCCTCACTAGCTACGACACATAATGGTTGATATACCATGATTGTTAGACCCATTATTCTCATTTTGATCATTTTCTTCATGCAAATTACTTTGATGAGCATCAATGTTAATATCAATATTTTTGTGTTGTAAAGCAACTGCTTCTTTTACTGGATGTAACTGTTCTTCTGATATATGTCTCGTTTCATCCATTGGAATATATTGTGAGGAACTTAACATCCCATAATATAATGAATATGGGTCACTACTAAAGGCATAATTTGAACATGAAGCTATGCTTTCATATTGAGAGTATAGTGGTTGACTTTCTAATGGCTCCGCTACAACATATAAGTTTATTGTACTCTGCATACTTCCTAATAACTCTAACATCATTTGAGTTGATTCGTTATTCTTAATATCATAAAGAAATAATCTAACATCTTCGCTTATCCACTTGTACTTTAACTGAAGCTTATAATATCATTCAGAATATCCGATAATATTATACACAGTAAATAATAAATTTTTGAATGAAGTGTAATAGTTAATTGATGTATTCATCGAATAATCATCGATATAATCAATACGAGAATAAGTAGATATTACTCTACCATCCAATAAATCTTAAGTACCACAATATTATCTACTATGTCTACATAATCAATAAAATATAAAAATTTCATTTACTAAAAAGTAAAAATATAAAAAAAGACTTTTTTATATCAGAAAAAATTTCCACTTCTTCCCAAATGATATATTCTATATTATTTCACTACTAAATATTTTATTTCACATGTATAATTTTACTTCATTTTGATAAGTTTTATGATTTTCATTTTTTGTTTTGCTAACTAAATTTACGAACTCTTTTTTAATGTTAATTAATTGTTAATAACTTAATCTTATTACTAATTTTCTGGTTAAAAAAGATTCTTTTATTAATTTCATATATTATTATATGTTATTTATCACTTCACCATTTCATTTATCATTATTTTAAAATGATAATAATTTCTAATGACATATGTTCAATTTTAATCTAATTTATTTTTAATAAAATATTATATTTATTTTATTTCTTACTAGAAATAAATATATTAATAATAAGAGTCATTTAATAATTACTAGATAATATCATTATCATTATAAAAATTATATATTTCAATGTAAAAATAGTAGTTGCATTGCAATCATTATCATTATCAAATAAAAATAACAAATTTATTTAACATTATTTCAAATGATATGAATGACATAATTTTACATATTATTGTACTTTATAAATTTATTATAGGAATCAAAATAAAATAAATTATTACATATGTATATAAAATAACTAAAACTAACTATTCTTTTAAAAAAATAAAGTTAATTTACTGCTAAATGTAGATGTCAGAATGGGGAATGGAAGAAAATTCAGAACCTCAACAAGATTACAATATTAAATTTAGAATTTCAATGAGATTGCAATGAAAAGTTTCAATGTAATCGCGATCTAGAATTTCAACAAGATGAATGAAAGAAGAGGGAAGGGAGGAGCTTGTGATGATAAGAGGGGGAGAGGCAGCATTTATATAGGCGAGTGGTTGGGGAGAGGGGAGCGGGACGAGTGTAATTGTTAGCTAGGTTGAGGTCGCTGGATCAAAGGTCCAACGACCTTTGCCTAACTTTCGATCGCAGGTAATGGTCGGTTAGAGATCGTTGGTTGATCCATCGACCTGTCTAAGGTTGCCGAATTATCTGACAACCTTTGCTCGACTTTTCCACTATTCCTTGCAAAGTGGGAATCAATGATAGGTCGATAGTTGGAGTAGCAACTTTTGTAAGTCACTACTTCATCGAGCAACCTATTACCCCTTTTTATTTATTTCTTGATCCCCACCCCTCTTCTAATTTATCCTCCACCCAATGCTCCTTGTGCTAAAAAGCCCCACAAGGAGCGTAATCCCGGTTGGTACCTATTACGTACATAAACCTTCTTAGTCCCTATGTCCCATGAGTTATATGCTGCCGAGAAATAAGAATGATACCTTTATGGACGGTTTACATGTGGAGTCGTTTTCGTTCGATAGTTAAGTTCCATGATTAACTACTAACGAATGCGTTGTAAACATCATAGATGTTGGAAGTTGAAACATTAATTAGCCATTGATTATTCATGACATCATACGAAAAGATAAAGAACTGGCTGGATACGGCATGGATAGAAACTGATGCGATACCTAAATACTCTATAAATATCTCTAATTCAATATTATATCTAGCAGATAGTGATGAACGGAATGTTACGAAAAACAGATCCCATGCGTGTCTTCCTTTCCGACCATATGTGCCCACAGATGAAATCGGATCAGATTTTGGAAAATTCGTAAATCTAATCCGACCTAATTGGTTTAGAATTTTTCCAATCCAATCCGATTTACTCTATCTCAAAGCCTAATCTAATACAATCTAACACACAAAATTTCAAAGTTGTCTGGAAAATCTTTATATGGTTAAAGTAGTAAACATAGTTTTTCATCTCGGAGAATGTGTACGATAATATTGGAAAGATCCAAATATCCTAACATTGATCAAAGTTCATTACCCATTTTATATATTTTCCTATTATAAATTAAAATCTGTTAAAATTTTCAAAAATAAATGCTTAACCTAAACTTAATGAAATTAAAAGCTAGAGAATCAACTCCAAAGATTATAAGCAATAATAACGCACAAAATCATTTCATACAAGGCTTGATGCTCACCATGAGATGTATATTAACTAAGAGTACAATGATAAATCGAGAGAGAATAATGCCATGTACGTTGGAATTGTGTTATATATATGGATGGAGTAGGAAAATACGTGTGGTAATATAGTTTACAACATATGTCTCTCGATCAACAAAACACATCGGTGCATATTGATATTTAACCGATATGTTTTAATTTTTCACCGATTGAAAATCAAAATATACTAATTAAAAATGAAAATAGACTGGTATATTTTATTTTTCAACTAATTTTTACTTATGCAAATTGATTTTTCATTTATGAAAAGTAACTTCACTTAGAAAGTGATTTTTTATTTTTGGGTTTAAGGTTTAGAATTTAGGATTTAGGATTCTTAAACCGTAAATCCAAAGATGAAAATCACTTTCCAAGTGAAAAATCACTTTTCAGAGGTAAAGTCACTTTCCATAAATCTAAACTCTAAACCCTAAATCCTAAATCCAAAACCTATAAGTGAAAATTGCTTTTCACTTTTTAAGTGAAAACTCATTTTCCACTGGTTGAAAATGAAAATACATTGGTGTGTTTTTATTTACAACAGGCGTATTTGATTTTCAATCGGTGTGCTTCGATAGAAAATCAAAACACACAAATTGAAAATCAAAATATAATAGTGTATTTGTTGAGTGGGGGACATGTGTTACAAAATATGTTACAGCATATGTTTCTTTACCTTTTGTCTTTACATATAACAAGGTATCCCTATTGGAGTGAAGAGCTAGTCATTGATTATTGTCAGAGTTTAATGATCGAGAATAGGTTCCACTATATGAAAATATTAGTACATCAATCTCCATTGGAGAAAGGAGATTGTTGAAAGGGAATCTGAAAAGAAGAAAGTGTGGGAATGGAGTATGGGGTGGAGTTAGGGTTGTAAAAGGCCTTTATTTTAATCACATGCAACGAGGAAGGAAGGCCCTCTTGTGCTTCCTTTATATGAGCATGTACATGTGCCTTTTAATTCTTCAAGTTATCATTCCCCACCTATTATAGGTCTAGAACAATGGAAGAGCAAAGGGCTAAGGTGAGTCACTTCACATCTTGGTTTATCATGTGTCAACACCCCATCATGAAGGCATAAGGGGATGCATTTGCAGCAATTAGTAATCAACATGCATGGCCAAGTAGCTTTCATTTGAAAGCTTAAGATAATTTTTGAGGGTTGATGGAAATGAGTATTTTATAAGTGTTAGCTTTCTTGAAACAACAATGGAAGTTACTCTTACCAACACCTATCAACACTATGCTTAGTAGGCTTGTTACATCCTATCAAGAGGAGGCACCTAGCCAACTAGTTATGGTCTAGTGCCTCTTACTAATTAGATGCTTGAGGCACTTGAAATTAGATAGGAATTTAGGAATCCTATTAGTTGAAGGCTTACCTATTGTGTGAACTAATCCACTAGGTCATTTGTTATAGAGGAAACTTTCACCTACAAATAATGGTTGTAGATCCTTGCATTTTTATTATTTTTATCCATTTGCTACTCAGTTGTCCAATCAACTAGGGAGCAAAACTCTTCTTGGATGTTCACTGTATAGCGTAAATCTAATGATCTCTACCTTAAACTATTAGTCTTAGCACGTACATCACATTGGGATTTCTACATGATTGAACTTGGAGTCACTTTAAAGGTGTGGTGCCTTTCACTACCTAGTGGCCCTCATAACAACCTAGTTGGGATGCAGGCTATAAAGCTTTAGTTGGATCCTCTATGTAAACCTAGGGTAGGCTTTTGGTGGCTTGGTACAACAAGGATATTAGAACGATTGTTAGTTCATCTCCTCTTAATGTTTCTTGTGTTGAATAAAAACCTGTAGGAGTGAGAGTAAATATAAGGTAGACTCACCCTCTTTGCCATCAAGGTGGCATTCCAAAATGTAGCTAATAATGGGGGCAAAAAATGAGAACAAGGAAGTAGCTGCACTACAACAAAATAGGCTTTAGTGACTATTGCGAACGCGCATTTCAGACGTCTTTTAAGACGTCTGGGAAGTGACCCAAACGTCTGACCAGACGTCTGGAAATCGATTATTTTTGGCACAACGGTTTCATCTGCGCGCCTGAGCGCGTAGACCTGCGAGCGCATCTCTCTCTCTCTCTCGCTTTTTCCCTCTCTCCTGCAGCTGCAGGCTGCGCCCTCAGTCCTCTCTCTCTCCCCCTCGCGCGGCCTTAAAAGGCCACGCCCTCTCCCTCACTCCCGTCATCTCCATTCCCTTCCTCTTCTCCTTCCAGCCGGTGCGCGAGAGCGAGCACGAGTGAGGCGGCGGCAGCGACAGCCGTGGTGAGCGTGGGAGGAGGTGCTACATGTAGGAAGAAGTGCTCGGCCATGAGGGTGAGCTCGCCGGGGCTGCTAGGGCCGGCCGGCGGGGGACGCAGCGGGCGCGGAGCGACGCGGGAGAACTGCTGCGGCTCGAGCAGCATTCGGACGAGGCGCGGCACGGCCGGGCGTCGCGAGCGGAGGGCGAGTCGCGCCCTGGTTCTGGAAACTTTTCCAGAATCAGACATCTGGGATTCTAGCCAGACGACGGGAACGACGTTTGGAAGACTGTCCAGACATCTGAAAGGTGAGTTATTTCTTCTTCTTCGTTTTCTTCGATTGACCGTACTAAGAGAGAGAGGAAATGGGTACGCGCAGGGTCTGAGATTCGCATCCAATGCGAATCAGACGTCTGGCTGCAGTGCCAGACGACTGGAGCGACTTACAGACGTCCTGGGTGACCATCGGACGTCTGGGAACTAGGCCAGACGCCCCCGCAGGCTTCTGGACGTCTGAGAGACCACGCAGAGCAAGGTAACCCCTGATCCACTTTTTAAGACGTCTGGAATAAGTTCCAGACGTCTGATTTTGCACTGTTTCGTCGTTTTAGACCCGTTTAGGGCCCGTTCGGGTTCCGTTTTCCGCGTTTCGAGTTGTGTTCTTTTCGGAATTAAATCCTCTACCTGTCTACAGTAGCTGTATACTATTTTAAGAATTCTTTGTGTTTGATCCTTGTGATAGGACCCCGTTCCGTTGCAGTCTCGGGGGTTGCGGAGGCACGCGGGATTCCCGACCACGCCCCCAGTTCGCCTGTTGTAACCGGTAGAGTGGCTTTAAGTATAATCTGTTAAATTATGAAACCATAAATGGAACCTAGGACATTGCATGAATCCTAGGAATGAGAAATAGATTGAATGGTAGATCCTAGGGTGTTGCATGAATCCTAGGGCTGAAAAACTAGATTGTATGATAGATCCTAGGATATGGCATGAATCCTAGGACGGGAAAACTAGTGGAATGTATGAATACTGCAGTCTTAGAAAATGTGGAAAGGAAACAATAGCTGCCTGTGAATTGAATTAACAACTGCCTGCTATGAATAAATGAACATGATTAAGAATATGGGATGTATGAACGTGAAACTGGAAAGGTAAAACCGGAATGCGTTGAGTTAAAGAGCTGCAACCCTACGGGGAATTAGGAGTAGAACTCGTGGAAAGTGAATGGAATAGAATTGGGGAAGTGAGCTGGCCCTTGAGTACGGAGTACCAAGGAGAGCGACTGTCCCCCTGTTTAGTGCAGAGCGGAGCCAGCCGCCCCAGGGACCCGGGGTTAGGACTGGCCACTTTGTATCGACTTGCTGGCCCTCGTATACGTAGTACCGAGGAGAGCTACTAGTGTAGGGAGGTACTAGCTACCCCACGGGTCCCGGGGTTCTACTAGTCTCCTACACCGACTTGTTAGGCCCACTGGGGCAAACCAGGGTAGTCAGGCGAGGGTGCGCGGACTGTGGAGGGGCAAGGCCCCTGTTTGGTTACTGTGGAGGGGATGGACCCCTGTTACTAAGAGGGCTCTACCCTGTACTAGTTCTGTGCTGTGCTTTGGGCGCACCCGTTAACGGAAACGACTGACCGCGTGCCAGTGCGGGTTAGCTACCCATGCGTTTACCGCGCGTGCCGTAGTCACCGTTACATCTGTCAGTGACCTTGGGGTGGTTGACTGAGAGTAGGATCACCACGGGGGACTCTCCCGGCCAGGAGAGCACCACGTGCTACTTCTACTGTTCGGAAAAGACTGCAATCAAGATCGTTCCCACGAGGAACATTCAAGATCAAGTGAAGGATCTGAGAAATAGATAAATTGTGAAACAATAGAAAGACGTAAATAAAGGAAGAAAGAAAATTAAAACAGCTACTGTACACTTTACTGTTTCTTTAGTTTAACTGCCACTCTACTCAGCGTTTTACTGACGTGTTACACTCGTTACCTTTCAGGACCAGGTGTTGAGCAGTCAGGGTCAGCGGCTGTAGAGGACGCTGGGCCGAGTAGGGTCCAGTAGAGTTACCACTGTTCTCTTGTACCTCTTTTAGTTCCACTGTAGTGAGTAGTTCTTGTTTCCGCTGTACTTTTTTTTACCTGCAGTTCATATTATGTTATGAATATTGTTCTACTGTTGTGGTGGTATATACTGTAGTGGTTTCTTTCCTTACTGCTGTATTTTCTTACTGTTAGTTATATTTATGCTGAATGTGGTTTATTTTATTGCTCTTTTGGTTACTTCCTCGTTGGACGACCAGGTCTTGGGGTTAGTCGAGTCGGTCCGGTTCTCGTGTCTCGTAGGGACTCGGGAATCGGGTCGTTACAAGATGGTATCAGAGCAAGGTCGTCCCGAGAAGTAAATCAACTGACTGGAAAATAACCAATTCACATGTCTATAACTAGAGTAGCCACCACAACATATCTCTTGACATGAGCTTTTAGACGTTTTCGTTTGGTACTGTTCCGTACTGACGTATTTCGTTGTTTCGCGTCTCCTTGTAGGAGATGCCTCGTCGTGGAACTAGGAGGGTGGGCCGCGGGCGCGGCCGAGGTCGGGGCCCGAGGGACAGATGTGTCGGGCTTGGAGTACATACTACCCCTCCTCTTCTCCTGAGCGTACCGTCTCCGGACCTCGTCCAACTAATTCGAGAGGTGGTTCGTGAAGAATTTCAGCTTCCATCCACATCGCCACCCCCTCCTCCCCCTTCCGAGCGTACGACAGGGGAGTTGGTGGTGGAACAAGATTTCCGCCGTCACACTAGGCGTGTTAGGAGAACTCAAAGGAGACACGTGGCATCCGCAGGAGAGCCGTCACGTTTTACAGGGCCATCAGTGGCCTTTGGGGGCCCTCAACAGGGGCCAGTCACCAGCACCGAACCCCCGCCTAGCCGACGGCAGGGACCCACTGAGGGCGGGAGCTGGGTTCCCCTTTGTTACCAGTGTGGCCAGCTGGGCCACATCAGGAGGGACTGCCCATCTAGGGCAGGAGGTCAGCAGATACTTCCCGCGCAGAGCACTGGAGGACGCGCAGGAGGCCGTGGTTACCAGGTGCGAGGAGGACAGTAGTCGCGATGAGGGTACCGGCCAGCACCTACCCGTCCGACGCAGAGTGTGGCTGCTTCGTCCGCACCTAGAGCTCAAGGGCGTATCAACGCCCTGACACACAGGGACGCCAGAGCTTCGGGATCGGTGGTAGCAGGTATGGTTTCAGTTTCCGGCAGACTCGTTTACACGCTTTTCGATTCCGACGCTACGCACTCGTTTGTCGCAGCCAGTTTCGTAGTTAGTTGGACCAGGATTATACACTGTTAGAGAATCCGTTCGTAATCAGAGGTCCGAGTGGTCAGCTGTTTGTAGCTGAGGAGGTGTACACGGATTGCGAGGTCAGCGTCGGGGGACATAGCCTGCCAGCTGACCTGATTATGATACAGATGGAGGACTTTGGAGTGATTCTGGGGATGGATTGGCTGTCCGCTTACCACGCCTTGGTGGACTATTTTGAGAGGAAGATTGTCTTCTCCATGCTGGAGTTGCCTTCTTTCGAGTTTCACGGACAGCTAGTGGATGGAGGTTTCAGGTGCATTTTGGCACTTCGGGCGGCAAGACTTTTGAGCCAGGGGTGTGAGGGCTTCCTAACTTGTGTGGTGGCAGAGCCCAGCCCTGTGGCAGACTTCCAGAGCATTCTGGTGGTCAGAGAGTACCCTGACGTGTTTCCAGACGAGTTACCAGGACTACCGCCCGAGCGTGAGATCGAGTTTGAGATCTCACTAGTACCAGGGACCAGCCCCATCTCCACCGCGCCAAACAGGATGGCACCGCTTGATCTGCGAGAGCTCAAGTCCCAGTTGCAAGACCTTTTGGAGAAAGATTTCGTGAGGCCCAGTGCGTCTCCCTGGGGAGCCCCCGTACTGTTTGTGAAGAAGAAGGATGGGACCTTACGCCTTTGTGTGGACTACCGACAGCTGAATAGGGTCACCATCAAGAACAGATATCCGCTGCCGAGGATCGATGACTTATTTGACTAGTTGCGAGGTGCCACGGTGTTTTCCAAGATCGACTTGAGGTCTGGATACCACCAGTTGAGGATCAGGGAGACCGACGTCTCCAAGACAGCTTTCCGCACTCGGTACGGACACTACGAGCTTTTGGTCATGCCGTTTGGGCTGACCAATGCCCCCGCTGCTTTCATGGATCTGATGAACCGGGTGTTTAGACCGTACTTGGACCAGTTCGTGGTGGTTTTCATAGATGATGTACTCATCTATTCTCGAGATCAGACGCAACACGGACAGCACTTGCGGATGGTTCTGGACACTCTGAGACGACGTAGGCTATACGCCAAATACAGCAAGTGCGAGTTCTGGTTGAGGGAGGTGACCTTCTTAGGTCATGTGATCTCTGGAGACGGCTTGGCGGTGGATCCAGCCAAGGTCGAGGCAGTACTCAGGTGGGAGAGACCGCGTTCAGTCACTGAGATTCGTAGTTTCTTGGGACTGGCAGGGTACTACAGACGATTCATTAGAGGTTTTTCACAGATTGCACGTCCTATGACACAGTTGACCTGGAAGGACGTGCCCTTCGCTTGGACAGACGCCTGTGAGGCGTGTTTTCTGGAGCTAAAGGAGAGGTTGACCTCGGCTCCCGTGCTCACCATCCCTGACAGTAGTGGCGGGTTCGTTGTGTACACGGGCGCCTCCTTGCAGGGGTTAGGAGGTGTGCTCATGTAGAGGGGTCACGTTGTCGCTTACGCTTCGCGGCAACTGAAGCCCCATGAGCATACCTACCCTACCCACGACCTAGAGTTGGCAGCTGTTGTCTTCGCGCTGAAGATTTGGAGGTGCTACTTGTACAGTGAGACCTTCGAAATTTTCACAGATCACAAGAGCCTCAGGTACCTTTTGATCAGAAGGAGCTCAACATGAGACAAAGACGTTGGTTGGAGCTCCTGAAGGACTACGACTGCAGCATCTCCTATCACCTGGGAAAGGCCAATGTGGTGGCTGACGCCTTGAGCCATAAGGCGTCCGCACACTTGGCCAGTTTACAGTTACAAAGTTGGAGCCTTTTGGAGGAGGTGGGCAGCTGACGACCTCTAGAGTTACGGGAGTACTGTGGGGCAGTGACTGTGACACGGCAGACTAGGCCAGAGCTGATAGACCGCATCATCACAGGAGAGATGGCCGATCCATACTTGCAGTCCTTGCGCAACAGAGTACTGTCGGAAGACCCGGGGGACTTCTCTTTCACAGACTAGGTGCTGCGCCTGAGGGGACGGTTGTGCGTTCCCAGAGACGAGGAGCTGTTGAGAGAGCTCCTGACTGAGACACACGGTTCCACGTTCACCATACATCCCGGAAACACGAAGATGTACCACGACTTGAGACGCGAGTTTTGGTGGAGGGGGATGAAGCGGGATGTGGGTGAATTCGTGTAGCAGTGCTTAGTGTGCCAGCAGGTGAAAGCCGAGCATCAGAGGCCTGCAGGGCCGCTACAGCCGCTTCCAGTGCCAGAGTGGAAGTGGGAGAGCATCACCATGGACTTGGTGGTGGGCTTACCTGTTACCCAGCGAGGACACGACGCTGTCTGGGTAATTGTGGATAGACTGACGAAGACGACATGATTCCTGCCGATCCGAGTCACTTTGGGACCAGCATAGTTGGCAGAGAGGTATATCCGTGATGTGGTACGACTACACGGAGTTCCGCGGGAGATCGTATCCGACCGGGATACCCACTTTACGTCCCAGTTTTGGGCTGAGTTTCAGCAGGCCTTGGGGACGCGGTTGAGGTTTAGTACGGCTTACCACCCCCAGACGGGCGGACAGTCTGAGTGCACGATACAGACACTTGAGGACATTTTGCGTGCCTATGTACTGGACTGGAGGGGTTCTTGGGAGGAGCACCTGCCCCTGGCGGAATTTGCATACAACAACAGCTATCACTCGAGTATCGGCATGACTCCCTACGAGGCTCTGTACGGACGGAGGTGTACGGCACCCTTGAGTTGGGTTGAGGTGGGGACCAAGTGGGAGGTTGGCCCCAGGTTGATCCGGCAGAGTCAGGAGGTGGTCGAGCAGATCCACAGGCGACTCCGCACTGTCAGGAGAAGACAGAAGAGCTACGCGGATCTGAAACGCAGAGAGGTGCAGTTCGAGGTTGGGGATCACGTCTTTCTTCGTGTTTCGCCCATGAAGGGCCTGCAGCGGTTTGGGGTGAGAGGGAAGCTCGCGCCGAGATTCGTGGGGCCCTTTGAGGTCCTAGAGCGGGTTGGACCCGTTGCTTACAGACTTGCCCTCCCCCCGCAGCTTTCTGGTTAGCACGACGTGTTCCACGTGTCCAACCTCAGGAAGTACATAGCCAATCCCAGTCACGTACTGAGTCACGAGAGCGTCGAGGTGGGCGACGACCTGACCTACCCCGAGCGGCCAGTGCAGATTCTAAACCGAGACGTTCGTAGTTTGAGACGAAAGCAAGTACCCCTGGTAAAGGTTTTGTGAAGGAGCCAGCAGTACGAGGAGGCTACCTGGGAGCCCGAGGCGGCAATGCGGGAGCGGTACCCGGAGCTTTTCGCGGGTACGTCTTTTCGGACCGGCTTCGGTCCTCTTTGAGTTTGTTATGGTTATTTTGACGTCTTTTCCGCACCCTACTTAGCGCAAGTTTCGGGGACGAAACTTCCTTTGAGTTTGTTATATTATTACGAACGTGCGTTTCAGACGTCTTTTAAGACGTCTGGAACCACTTCCAGACGTTTGGAAATCAGTTATTTTTGGCACAACGGTTTCGGCGCGCAGACCTGCGAGCGCATCTCTCTCTCTCGCTTTTTCCCTCTCTCCTGCAGCTGTAGGCTGCACCCTCAGTCCTCTCTCTCTCTCCCCCTCGCGCGGCCTTAAAAGGCCACGCCCTCTCCCTCACTCCTGTCATCTCCGTTCCCTTCCTCTTCTCCTTCCAGCCGGTGCGCGAGAGTGAGCGCGAGTGAGGCGGCGGCAGCGACAGCCGCGGTGAGCGTGGGAGGAGGTGCTGCGTGTAGGAAGAAGCGCTCGACCGTGAGCGCGAGCTCGCCGGGGCTGCTAGGGCCGGCCGGCGAGGGGCGCAGCGGGCGCGGAGCGACGTGGGAGGACTGCTGCGGCTCGAGCACCAGGCGGACGAGGCGCGACGCGGCCGGGCGTCGCAAGCGGAGGGCGAGTCGCGCCCTGGTTCTGGAAACTTTTCCAGAATCAGACGTCTAGGATTCTAGCCAGACGACGGGAACGTCTGGAAGACTATCCAGACGTCTAAAAGGTGAGTTATTCCGTCTTCTTCGTTTTCTTCGATTGACCGTACTAAGAGAGAGGAAATGGGTATGCGCAGGGTCTGAGATTCGCATCCAACGCGAATCAGATGTCTGGCTGCAGTGCCAGACGACTGGAGCGACTTACAGACGTCCTGGGTGACCATCGGACGTCTGGGAACTAGGCCAGACGCCCCCGTAGGCTTCTGGACGTCTGAGAGACCACGCAGAGCAAGGTAACCCCTGATCCACTTTTTAAGACATCTGGAATAAGTTCCAGACGTCTGATTTTGCACTGTTTCGTCGTTTTAGACCCGTTTAGGGCCCGTTCGGGTTCCGTTTTCCGCGTTTCGAGTTGCATTCTTTTCAGAATTAAATCCTCTACCTGTCTACAGTAGCTGTATACTGTTTTAAGAATTCTTTGTGTTTGATCCTTGTGATAGGATCCCGTTCCATTGCAGTCTCGGGAGTTGCGGAGGCACGCGGGATTCCCGACTACGCCCTCAGTTCGCCTGTTGTAACCGGTAAAGTGGCTTTAAGTATAATATGTTAAATTATGAAACCATAAATAGAACCTAGGACATTGCATGAATCCTAGGAATGAGAAATAGATTGAATGGTAGATCTTAGGGTATTGCATGAATCCTAGGGCTGAAAAACTAGATTGTATGATAGATCCTAGGATATGACATAAATCCTAGGATGGGAAAACTAGTGGAATGTATGAATACTGTAGTCTTGGAAAATGTGGAAAGGAAACAATAGCTGCCTGTGAATTGAATTAACAGCTGCTTATTATGAATAAATGAACACGATTAAGAATATGGGATGTATGAACGTGAAACTGGAAAGGTGAAATCGGAATGCGCTGAGTTAAAGAGCTGCAACCCTACGGGGAATTAGGAGTAGAACTCGTGGAAAGTGAATGGAATAGAATTGGGGAAGTGAGCTGGCCCTTGAGTACGGAGTACCAAGAAGAGCGACTGTCCCCCTGTTTAATGCAGAGCGGAACCAGCCGCCTCACGGACCCGGGGTTAGAACTGGCCACTCTGTATCGACTTGCTAGCCCTCGTGTACGTAGTACCGAGAAGAGCTACTAGTGTAGGGAGGTACTAGCTACCCCACGGGCCCCAGGTTTATGCTAACCTCCTACACCGACTTGTTAAGCCCACTGGGACAAATCAGGGTAGTCAAGCGAGGGTGCGCGGACTGTGGAGGGGCAAGACCCCTGTTTGGTTACTGTGGAAGGGTTGGACCCCTGTTACTGAGAGGGCTCTACCCTGTACTGGTTCTGTGCTGTGCTTTGGACGCACCCGTTAACGGAAACGACTAACCGCGTGTCAGTGTAGGTTAGCTACCCGTGCATTTACAACGCGTGCCGTAGTCACCTTTACGTCTGTCAGTGACCTTGAGGTGGTTGACTGAGAGTAAGATCACCACGGGGGACTCTCCCAGCCAGGAGAGCACCACGTGCTACTTCTACTGTTCGGAAAAGACTGCAATCAAGATCGTTCCCACGAGTAACATTCGAGATTAAGTGAAGGATCTGAGAAATAGATAAATTGTGAAACAATAGAAAGACGTAAATAAAGGAAGAAAAAAAATTAAAACAGCTACTGTACACTTTATTGTTTCTTAAGTTTAGCTGTCACTCTACTCAGCGTTTTGCTGACGTGTTACACTCGTTACCTTTCAGGACCAGGTGTTGAGCAGTCAGGATCAGCGGCTGCAGAGGACGCTGGACCAAGTAGGATCCAGTAGAGTTACCACTGTTCTCTTGTACCTCTTTTTGGTTCCACTGTAGTGAGTAGCTCTTGTTTCCGCTGTACTTTTCTTTACGTGCAGTTCATATTATGTTATGAATGTTATTCTACTGTTGTGGTGATACATACTGTAGTGGTTTCTTTCCTTACTACTGTATTTTCTTACTGTTAGTTATATTAATGCTAAATGTGATTTATTTTACTGCTCTTTTGGTTACTTCCTCGTCTGACGACCAGGTCTTGAAGTTAGTCGAGTCGGTCCGATTCTCGTATCTCGTAGGGACTCGGGAATCGGGTCGTTACAGTGACAAAGAACATTTGTCACTAAAGGTGTAATTCTTTTGTCGCTAAAATACTTTAATTACACCCCATTGTCACTAAGAATGCCGTTGCTAAAAATTTGTAACAAATTTTATCGTCACTATATTAACAATTGTAGTGTCAAATATAATTATTCCTAAATTATCACTGTAGAAATCTATAATCATACAATCATCACAATTTTTACCCCTAAAATTTACCTATAACTACAAAAAAATGTCACCAAAATATCACTATATAACGATGGTAGCTACAAAATATAGTTGTCACTAAGAGTCAAAACAAAATGATAACAAATAAAAATATCCAAAAATTACCACTAGATAATCGCTCTATGATTTGTCCCTACAATATTTCCATATACGTTGCAAGTGGTTCATATAACACAATTTCATTAAATATCATTCTCAATATAATTTTTTCCAAACATAAAATATATGAGCTCTATTTACCCCCCTTTCATTAAGACTAAAAACTTATTACACCCGGTAAGAATTACAAAAAATTAGAAATCTCAAAATATTAAGACAACTACAATAATAGCTAAAAGATTCCTTCAAATCATATGTAAACCCAACCCCACCTTTGATACGGAGCCCAGCTTTCTTCATTCCATTAACAATCCAATTCGAGTCCTCCAAGATCACGTCCTTGGTCCTTTACCAATCACCACGTTTCATTGCACCCCTGAGAAAAGGATCATGCAATCCATAAAGATCGGTAAAGATTCGATCTTGATGCTTTAGTCCACCAAATTGTCTTTTCTGTTGGAGGGGAAGAGGGTGGAGGCTGAGGAGTGCTGGATGTTGTAGCAGCTTGAGTGATCAGTGATCTGTACGCCAAATCATATCTGCTAACAAAGAATCGTTGGGCAACAATAGTCCCAGGTACAGCGGAGATTATCCTCATGATTTCCCGAGGAAAGAATGCCATTTAAATAACAAGACAATCACATCATAACCACAAAATCTACTGATAATTTCTATAAAATATTGTTAGCAAACACCACCTGGAAGTATGTTATAATATTACAGTCCAATGCATGAGGTCAATTTTTCAATGGAGTAAGCAGAAAGTATGGCTACACTTTAACACAGTTGAGTACCATACCAATTGATATATACAAAAATAATTATATGGATCAAATGTTGAAACAAGTACATGAAATATAGACAAACTAGCAACGATGGCCCAATTTACCAAATCAAGAAGTTCATTCATTCAGTTGCAAGAATTTAAAGAGTTATTTACTACTACTAGAATCTATAAAGATGAAAAAAAAACTATGTGAAAAAGCACAAGGTTTGAATGGAAGAAAAATAAAAGAAAATCTACTTCAACAATTAAGCTGATGTATAGGGATTTGATGGTTGGAACCCCACACACAAAATAAATAATACCAGATTGATATTCAGGAAACAACAGTATATCAAAGAAGTATGGAAGAACATCAAAAGACAAAGATAATTTGATTTTGAAAGAATCAACTAACACAAATTTCATAAGCAACATAAGTGAAGATCATAAAGGTGCCTCAGACTCATCTAAGGTCAAGAGTAAGATGTGCTCTTTGACAGTAAGGCACAGCCTATGAATTAGTCGGATAGTTGTTGCGGTAATTATTAAACCACTATAATAATACAAAAGAGAAGTATATTTACTATGTGAAGTGAAATGCAAATGCTATTTTCACTTGAAATAGCATCTCTAGCTATTGGAAGTTGAAAAGTGAGTCTGCCAAGTGATCTGCTTCCACAAATAAATAGCATGAGTTGGATAGTTCACAGTTAGTGTCACATAATCATCATACTAAGGTAGGAAAAATGCTAACATTGCTTTAACTAGCATATAATTTGATTTTATCACCCAAAAAGTATTACCCTGTTTTACATCTTCAGAAATTTCTCCACGAATAACCCACCCATGAATAAATTTTGAATCTGTCATTGTTAAAATATCCATCAAGCATGTATGGAAGGGCAAAAAAAAAATTCTCTGACTATCAAAGATATAAATGAGGGACCTATTTAATTGCATAGGCTAAAAGAGGACTTGTTCACCTGCAAAAATCATCATTAATTGAAGGAGATTATCCTGATGGGTTCTGAATTCTGTCCATGATGATGCCTACATATAGCAAATTGCATCAGGGTTCATGCAATTCAACAGTGATGAAAATTGACTAAAATAATTTATTCTAATATAGAAAAATTCAAGACATAAGTTCAAGGGAAAAATGTAAATATTCAAACTTCACCACAAAATAGCAGTCTGAATTTTCTAGTTTGGAGTTAACCAAAATCCTCATGATCTAGCGTACTGCTTCTTTAGTCAAGTTCTCTATTTAATGATAATCCAATGATTAGGTTCTAGTCAGTTTGAATTGTCTAGACTGGAATTGATCACGATCCTCAGTGGTTGGCATACTATTTCTTTCTCCAAGTTACCAATTCATTGATAATGACTGCCAGTTTGAATCATCTAGTTTGGACTTGATCACAATCCTCATGGTTTAGCATAGTATTTCTTTTTCAAGTTCCCTAGGTCCTTGATTCTGCTGACAACCTGTAATTACCATTGCATTTTGCATTTGTTGAGAAAAACACATGATTACTTATAATCAAATACATACAATCCCTTGATGCTCACTTCACGGTTTACCAGTTGTGATTTACTGAAGTTTCTAGTTAGACAAAGGATACCTATGAAAAATCTGAAAAATCTAGAACCCTGCTGAGTCTCTCCATCACTTAACAAATGACTGGAACATTGGATTGGTAACTTAAATCATTTGTGATCACCATTTGATGCTTTTTTTAGACTGTCACTTATGGTTATTATATAACAGATTTTGAATTTCCTTACACAACTTCCATGTTGGGAACTCTAGACATGCCTGGAAGTTCCATCTTCCAGGAGGATGTTTTCTTTTTCAAATAGTATAGATGATGGTATCGCAGGGCTTTACTTTCATTATAAATCACTTTGTGACTACATTCATAATCTGCATCATATGTAATCTCTATTAAATACATCACATTAGTTCTATGGATGTCATACTACATAATTGAAAACAACAAAAATTAGCCTCTCCAACAAGAATACTAATTAGATATTAATTGAAGATGAAATTTAATTCAGAACTACGGGTTATGGGGTCTACAGTTCTAAGTTTAAAATATTGTTTCACTAGTTATCTTGGCCTAGTGATATGCAAGATCAACTATTCTCATTTTATATCATTCCCAATGTTTGCTCACTAGTCATGTGTTGCTCATATAAGTGTACAAGCAACTGTAAAAATGGTCACTTTGTTTCAATATGTATTTCTTTTTAGTAGCATTAACATAACTTAGCACCACTTGACTTTGGGAAGTTACAAAAACAAGACAACATAAACAGCATGATTGTAAACATATAACATGGACATCTTGTTTCCTCCATCCCTTTCAAATGGGAGATAAACTTTCATTACTAGTTATCTCGACATCTACTTGGTTGCAATTGCATCCTAATTTGGTAGTGAATTATCATCATTTTCTTTTCCCCCTTGAGAAAAGATGTCCACGGGAGTTGTCATCTTCTCTACCACTTTATCTTTGGAATGATTTCAGCTATGAATTTCATAAATGAGAAAGTTTTCATCTATGAATTTCAACCTGACATTAATTTCAGACCATAACAATCAAATTTCCCTTTGATGTCGGACCATAACAATCAACTTTTACTAACCCACCAGCTAAGGGGTAGGCAATCGGTTTTGTAAAAGATTAAGCATATTTTATTCTTAGGCATCCCTTCCATAATAAATAAAGACTAACTTGGGGCCAAAAAATATTAGAGCATATGACATCAATTTTTAAGTACAAAATGGACTTAAGTTTAGTATCAATAAAAACAGTAATTCAGAAGCACTTACAACAGATTTGATTGAAGCTGGGCAGAAACATTTAGTGCATTATAAGTGTGTACCACAACATGTACATGATCAACCAGAACATAGCAAATCATTCATCATACTCCGATATCTAGCATTCAAATGAGAGAGGTAAGGGATGCAATATGGATTGGTTACATGATCATAACCAATCTAACCCCTTTGGACTCCATTCTATTAGATCATGTCATGAACCTGCAAGCAATAAATTGAACTCATATTTCAACTTTACCTCTCTCTTGTCCATTTCAACAAACACCTTGAGGGCATTGTTTACCCAACGATGGGAGAAGAAGAGCCCATCGATGATGACATTTGGCCGACGTCCACTGCCCTCGAGCATCATCTAGAAAGATCCTTTTTTATTTTTATTTTAACAAGAAAAAGCATCTCAATGACATTAAGATCAAGCAATTCACAATAAACACGTTCACGCACAAACATAGACCCAACACGAGCCACACAATCACACCAAACACAACACACACGTTCACGCACAAACGTAGACCCAACACCACCCTTTACAACTGAGGTAAAACTTCTACCAGCCACTGCCATTTCAATCGATAAACACTAACTTCACACTAACCAGAAACTGCACTTCCAGATATGCATCAACCAAGAAACAAAAAAAACACCACAAACTAGAAATCAATTGATCCAACGGTAAACAGTAGAAGCCACATACTTACACAACCACAAATCAAATATCTAATCAATCGAGATCTAGACTCCGTACCCCTAAATCAGGTCTAGAACACGCACCTCTGATCTCGGTCTGAGCATCGCTCCTTCCGACCTTCAGATTATCCACGATGCGGCGATAAATAACTCACCATCACCGCAACCAACTAGAAGCTGCTCCTCAGCGACGCCTAGCAGCTTGCCATGGTGCCCCTGGAGTTCCTCGCGAACAACCCCCCCTCCACATGCTCGGGGTCCTCGCTCAACCAACCACGATGCTTGAATCGAAGCTCCGCGCGTGGTGATCGCACCTCCGATCGTGGATGGCAGCGCAGCACTCCTTCACGTGCGCCCTCACCGATTGGCTTGGCTCGTGCCATGTCGCTGATCGTCACCATCTGCGAGGGGTGGCCGAGGCTGCTGGAGGGAGAGGTTGGGGAGAAAGGAACAGCAGAGGAGATCGAGCTCCCCGCGGCGTTGGTAGAGGTAAAGGTGGGAGGAGGAGGGGAAGCGGAAGGGGAGGGAAACGGGTGAGGACTGGCGGTGCACCCAAACAGGGAACACTGGATGGGGGGCGAGAGTTTTGAATCTTGTAGGCGTGGGTTAGGGTTGAACTTCAGACGACGGATTTTAGAAACCCACATAATTCCGGTTTTTAGGTCCAGGAACTTTGACTTGAGTGCGGCGAAATGCATTGAACATGTCTTTTCCAGGGAAGAATGGTGATGATCTGAGATGTTAGGTTTGGATCTTGGCTTGCGTTTCAAAAATTTTAGACTCTAAATAGGGAGCTATCAACCTTTGATTATGCAAAATCAATGTCGTTGATTTTCAATTCTCGTAAGAAGTTAAAAAAATATATATTTTTGACTGTGGAACAAGTGCAGGTTTAAAACATGGAGGGGTTTTCTCGCAAATCATGAAGTGTTGGAGGATTTTTTTTTTTTTACAAAGAGGAAAATCTAGATCGGGTGCAAAAATTTAAATTTGGAGTCTTATAGGTATACGAAGGATGGGATTGGCATTGGGTGCAGATCTAAGTGGTGGTAAAAGGGAGAGCAGCAGGGTACTTGGTGAGGACTTCAAAGAAGGGTTTAAGGGCTGCAATGCATAAAGTCACATGACTAGAAGGGTGGGACTTTTTATTTCCAACATAAAAGGCTCTGACTTTCGAGGCACTCGATAAATTAGTATAATAGATATTTTATCTTTGATTTCAATCTTTTAGTAATCACAACATATATATTTGTTATTAAAAGTAAACATCACTTGACAAACTATGATAGTGACAATTTTTTTTATTTGTCACCAAATTATTTCCAATAGAGATAATTATTTTTGTTAATAAAGGAAATTATCACTTGATAAATTAATATGGTGACAAATATTATACCTGTGTTACTAAATCTAAAATAACATCAACAAAATCATTATTTGTCACCATGTATATTGCCACTAAGGACCAATTTTATTATAGACTAATTATGTCATATTATGGTCCAGTGAGTAATATTATCAATTCATCCATGTAGGACCATAATCAAGGAGTAATATTAGAGCTTAAGGATATAGGAGAACCATCTCTACAGGACGAGAACAAGGAAGCAGTTGGCAAGAGAAGCATAGGTGCAAACCCATGCAAAAACAATGCAAACCCACTCGTCCAACTAACCCAATCACACAAACCCATGCACATAACCATACACCTTACACACACACACATGTACACACGCACATGTGCACACAAATCAATTGTAAATTGCATGTTCATTCATACTCTCATACACAATTTTATACATGATAATACTTGTGCACATTGCTTACTATAGCTATTTATATTTTTTTATTTTATTTACACCTATGTGGATCTAGTAGGAGCTATTATAAAATGGTATATAATTTATTTTCTCTAGGCCTACTCTACTACACGCTAAAGCCCACACAATTTGAGAGCCCAAACATCTCACTAATCTAAACCCACCTAACCCTAGTTGCTCAGCCTAACCCATCAATTAAAGCCCACCTAACTCACCTCCACATCCAACACCCACTTAGACTTATCCACACCCTTGACCAAGCCTTGACTATACCCTCACCTTCTTTTGCACCTTAGAATAGAACCTTCTACTCTTAAGTTGCACCCTAAAGTAGCCCTCCTAAAACTACACCATAAGAACACCTTACCCAACCCAACACTGTATAAAAAGACCCCCATAGTAGAGTTCACGCCTCCCCACCCCCCACACTCCAACTCACTCTCATGCAAACTATCTTCCTCCTTGTGAGCTCCATGATAAGCTCTTAATCCTTGACCAACGACTAGCTTGTGCCCACTTGGCTTTGGATTTCTAGGTGAAGAAGAGGTAGGCTTCAAGCCAAAGATCCTCTTCCTCCTCCAATAGGCCTTGTGCCCCCATTGGAAGAGACACTTATCTTCTTCCTCATTATCTTTTTAGTTTTCTTTGTTAGCTTAGTATTTTTCTTACTTATTATTTGCTTTACTTGTATCTTAGTTAGCTGATCTTTATATTTCTTACCTTTTAATTTCGTTGCTAGTAGAGTAGATTTCATATTTAAGCATTTTAATACTTTATTTTTGCTTTTTAAGTTGTTACAACACTCTCACTAATTTGCTCACACACCACCACTCACACCACCACTACACTCACTCACACACCATCACCATCATCACCTCTCTACACGTCCACAAGAATGCACTTCACCTCCACCACACACGCCACCACTTCACACCTTCACAAGCACTCTAGTTTACTCACTCACACACACAGTCCTTAGTACCACCTCCTACAAGACCAACTCCTAATCCCACTACCACCAACACACCCATTAGATTCCTAGGACCACGGTTGTCCCCTGTCCATACCATAGAACCCACCAAATAGACTCCATTGAGAACACCACATTAGAACAAACCTTAGTCACCCTCGAGTATAAGATCTTCATCTCCATATCCCTATCCTCTGCCATAGTCATTACCACCAACATTAAGATCAATAAGCACATTATCACCCACATCACCGAGCCACTAAATCTCAACCACATTAGGGAGTTTGAGTACTTCATCCTCCATTAGATGGCCTTTTTCCTAATCCTTATCACCCCCATCATTACCACCACCTCAACCTTTGTCCCATCACCATTTTGGATCCCATTCCTCCAAGAAAGACCCCAAGAAACCACTGACCATGTTGATCTTGTTATCTCTATTTATTAAGTGTTGGAGTGAGTGAAGAGTGCTTTGTAAATATCTATCTTTCAAGAGCTTTGTATAAGTGGATCTTTCTACACTTTAGTGTAATGAAGTTGTTTTCTTTTTAATGTGTGTTCTATGTTATAGTATGTTTTGTGTGAAATAAAAGTTTAAGTTAGTTTCATTTGTGTGTCTTTTTCTTCCTTAATCAAAAGAAACAAAAATTATAAAAAAAAAGAGTATAGTTGTAAAAGTACTCTTATCATTATTTAGTTGGTGCTTGTAAATATATTGTTGTTTGTTTTACCATAGTAAAAGATGAGACCAAAAATTATATATATTTATCAAAAAGAAAAAAAAATACCATGCCTTATTGCCTAGTCAAAGTCACTTCTCTTACCCCCACTAATACCCCTCCTAGCCATTTCCCTTAACACAAAACGTCCACCACACATATTACTTAGTCACGGTAATCATCTTCCTCGAGAGTGTATCTCATGCATAGTTAGTTTTCTTTCTGTTTTATCATTAAGCCAAAAATCACAAAAAAAATTAGGTGTTTTAGCTAGTCTTAGGTTCATTTCATTTTCGCAAGAAAAGAAAAGAAAATGGAAAAGATAAAAATCACAAAAATAGAATAAAGGAACTCACTAAGGCATTCAAGGTTCAAGTTTCATCTAAACCTCTCCGTTGTATCGACTAGGACTCCCTCAATATAATACATTTTGAGTTCCTTAATTAATTTAAGTGCATTAGTGCTAAAGGTAAGTCGAGCTACAACGACGTGTGTTTTGAGAACGTGTAACTTCACAAGCTTAACATCTTATATTTATCTCTGCCTTAGCAACTAATTACATTTTTGACGTTGTTGCTGGGGAGGCAATGAGCCTTGGTTTAGCATTAAGTACTTAACCTTTTTCTTGCCTTTGTTGTTTGATTGTGTGTAGGTGAATGTGAAGGGAAATCTGTCCACACACCAACACGTGGTAAAGAGTAAGAGGTAAGTATCCCTCCACCCCTAATTAAAAAAAAAGAGAGAGAGAGAAAAAATTCAAATATTCAAAAATATAAAAAAAATTAAAATATTAAAAAAATTTTGACCAAAAATGGGCTACTCTACCTCATTTGGTTTTCTATCAACACTTCTAGCCCATTCTTATTTGTTTTGAGTTAGGATAGACTTCAAACACTAACTTCAAAAATCATCTTAGGTTCGATCGAGGTCCAAAAAATTTTGAAATCACATCGGCAGATAGATATAGTAATCAAATTTCATTTACCACCATTTTTCCTTAAAAAATACCATTGTAGAAAATTTAAAATTCCTACAGTGAGGGTCTATCAGCACTGAAATAGAGACAGACTTAGTCGCCTTTGCGAATTTACTACAGCCTGCATACTTATCAAAATCTGTCGAAATCAGTGGTGTTGGAAAGCTCTTGCAATTCTCTATCTCTTGTAATTTTTGTAAAATTTTTGGACAAGTGTAGCTCTACTATTTGTCTAAATCTATCTGCAGTGGTCTATTTGCTTGTTCTAAACCCATCAGAATTGAAAAAATCTTGTTAAAATCTTTAAATATCTAAAAAATTAAGACAAAAATTATTTTTGAACTTCTGATTGATAGAGGATTTAGTACCCATCATTTGGGCTTCATCTGATACTAATTCCACCATATCCCACAAAAGAACATTTGTCCAATCTATTTAGAAGCTGCACAACAATAGGGTGTTTCAACATAAGTTTTACTTCTTTTAGAGACCTTATACCAACTTGTGTGAGCCCTTGGTGATTGAAATACTTGTAATCGACCTGTGTTTGAGAAGCCACCCCTGCATTGCTTGGGCCGCCTCGTGTATCAACTAAAATTCACTCATTTCGTCACGTACTAGCAACAACCCTCATAGGGCCACATAAAAGTATGGGAGCATGCTAAGTAAAAGGAAAAACACACACTCTCATGTTTGCAATCCCTCAAGCTCCTCTCAAGTGATAACAAGTGCAACCTAATGGAAGGATACATAATCTTGGCAAATCTTTAAAATCCTAAGATTGGTCTCATTACCTACCATCATTTAGATTTGACCTCTTGACCTAATTTTTCTAAACTAAATTGGATGTCTAAGACCGGGGAGTAGTGCCAAATGGCCATGATAAGAGAGTACAAAGGAACCCTATTGATGTGGGGAAGAACTTTCTTTCTTATCCCTCCTTAATCAATCTGGCTTGATTAGTTCTGGAAAAATAAGTTAAGATTTCAAGTCTTGTGGTGATTGTTGGAACCTTGTTTCATATCTTATTTGGTCGTTAACAAAATTATTGTATATTAATGTTTGCAATTGAGTGATATTTTAGATTTAGGTGAAGATCAAGGCAAACAGAGAATTATGTCAAGAAGGCATGATGGCAAGGAGGCATGATGATAAGGAGGAAAGATATTGAGGAGGAGAAGATCATCTTCAATCTTTAGTTTTTTAGATTAGGTTTTTATTTCTTAGAATGTATGCCTCTTAACAAAGAAATATAACGTAGATAGTATAATTAATTAGAGATAAAATAGGATTAATATTAGGATCATTTTTCAAAGAACGTACTCAATAGTTAAGCTTTATAATATCTTAAACTAAAAGTACTTGACAGCAAGTATCGGTACTGTTCACTAGTACCGGTACATGTAAGGCACAGGTTTGAGCCTATATCTCAAATTGTGAACAAGTACTGGTACTAATCAAGAGTACCAGTATCTGATGGTCATAGTTTGAAGACTTAGTTTTGGCCTAGACCTTACAAGTACCGGTACCCATGATGAGTACCAGTACAGGTAGGTCACAATGCCTAGTGAGTCTCAAACCTG
Source organism: Thalassia testudinum (assembly GCA_037157565.1). Classification (NCBI taxonomy): domain Eukaryota; kingdom Viridiplantae; phylum Streptophyta; class Magnoliopsida; order Alismatales; family Hydrocharitaceae; genus Thalassia; species Thalassia testudinum. The sequence continues at coordinate 40,039,160 of JAZHRO010000015.1, read as the reverse complement.
GGAGTCACAAGTACCGGTACCCATGATGAGTGCCGGTACCAGGACTCATTTGTGCTAGCTGTAGAAAGACTGTCAGTTGCTAGTATCGGTACCTGTACTTTAATATCGGTACCAATTAGCCTTTGACTCAAAACTGAACGACTGTAAAATTAATTTTGAGGAGATGAACATTGAGATTTAAACCTTAACATTTATCAGACGTATTACTAAGGTCCTAACTCTATAAAAAGATCAGAGGACTCTTAGTTTGCATACATGATAAATGCCAGTTTATCATCATTCTTATGCATTAAAACAAACCTAGTTCTTGGGATTTTTCTCCGCAAACGGGCTTTTGGGTTGCATTTAGGCATTAACTAGGATAGGCATGCATTGCATTTTTTCTTGTCGTTTTAATGTGTTTTTGTGAGCATTAGGGATGAACAAATATATAGATCCCTAAAACCCTAGCACTCAAGAAGGCAAATGGTGAAGGAGGAGCTCAGACCAGCTGGAATCTAGCTCACTTGAACTAGGGTTAGCTCATCCTAACTCCATTCAGCTAATCTTAGCTGAATGGCAGCTCAAGAGAGCTCATCTTAGATCACCCTAGCTCAGGTCAGCTCAGATCCAGCTCAACTTAGTTGAGTCTAGCTCATCTCAGCTCCCACTATTCCACAAGGAGCTCTAGCTAGCTCAGCTGAGTTGACTGAAGTTCACCCCAACTCAGATCCAGCTATATCCAGCTCCACTGAACTCTAGCCAACTGAAGAAGAATTCATCCCAGCTCAGGAAGCTCAAGTCCAGCTCTCGGGGACTTAGCTTAGCTCAACTTGGTTAAGCTAAGCTACCTTATCTATCTCAACCAGCTCAATCCTCCCTGGGGGCACTAAACCCAGCTCACCTCAGCTCCATTCAATAGAAGCCAGCTCACTTTAGCTTGGCTTAGCAGCTAGCAAAGAATTAGCAAGCTAAGCCAGCTAGAGTAGCCCCATGTTGACCTCTTCAGTAGCTGCTAGCTCCACTTCAGCACCAGATTCTTCAGATCCAGCTCCTCCCTCCAAACCCTAGCTCCAACACCTCCTCCTTTACTCCACTACTAGCTAAGCTAGCTTAGCTTAGCTAGCATCCACCTCCCTGGCACCAAAAACCTAACACTAACTCCACCTACATAACCTACCACTCCAAGTCCACCTAAGCCTACTTAAGCTAGCTCCACCTCTACTCAAAGTTGGCGCCACCTCTTCACCACCTTTCACCCCTCAACTAACCACCAAAAGACACCTAAAGTTGGCGCCAAAACCAACCCTATCTACCTCCCTTTTGGCACCAACCTCAACCCCCATATCCACCCTACACATAACCCCTCCCAGCCATCTCCACCATCCACCTCAACCCCCTTCTAGAAGCCTAGAAGTTGGTGCCAACCCATGGCACCTCTCCATGGTTGGCGCCACTTTTAGGTCTCCCTTGGCCACCCATAACTACCCCCCTTACACCCCTTAGGTGGCGCCAACTATCCTTAGCCCTAGGATCACCTAACCACCTCCATCTTCCCATCTTAGCCCTCCATTTCAAGAGTCACCTTAATCCTTCATCCTACCCTATAAAAAGACCACTACCCACCACCATTCAAACCATCCTTGGCTAGCAAATTTCCTTTCATACTCTACCTAGAGCCCATGCCCAAGAGAGAAGAAGAAGAAGAAGAGTAAGGGGATATTATGTCCCTTTGGTGCCTTCCCCTCTTCCCTTCTCTCTGATGCCCACGCCAGCCAAAGGAGGAGCCAGGCAAGGAAGACCTTTGGGGGAGGTCTTGAAGGTGGTCCATGCCACCTTGGAGGAGAACTTGAGGGTGGTTCACACCCACCCTAGGAGGAAAGACTTGAGGTGGAGAGCATCCACCTTGGAGGAGCTTTCAAGGAAGGAGAAGAAGGAGACCCTCTTTTCGAGTCAAGGAGCAGCTAGGCTTGAAGCAAGAAGACTTCCTTCTTCACCAGATTCTACAAGAGGATTTGTGTTTCTTCTATTGCTTTTATATTTTACATTTCTAGTAGAAGCATTCCTCTACTTGTCTTTGTAAGAGAACACAAATTCTGCTTAATTAAATTGCCTTCTTTTTAATTTCTTGTTGCAATTGTTGTTTTTGTTTTAGCACTTGTTCTACTTCCACTCCCTAATTACTCTAGGCCTCCACTTGCCTAGAGTGAGCTTAGGTAGTGGACATTTTCATCTCTTAAGTTTTAGCTTAGCAATTTTAGGTGTTAGCACTTTTCCGTCACAATTCGCACTTTGCCCTTATTATTTCATAGCTAAAAAAATTATATATTAAAAATACCGAAAGGAAAGTTGAGATTTATTTTCTAAGCAAGAGAGTTGAATTGCAAATCTGCCTCCTTGGACGACCCTAGATACTCCCCTATCTAGGAATATAAATTTAAAAGCATATGCTATTTGGCTTGTTACAACGACTTAAAAATCGCTTTTACAAATCACGCTAAATTTCGCATCAACACATGAAAGTGAAGGAAAAATTCTTGAGCTAACTTTTCATATTTCCACCATATTTTGAAGAGAAAAAATAATAGTTTGATGCTCTCAACCTCTACGCATTTGCAAACTCAATGATGTATTTTTCTCACGCATCTACAAAGCGAATCACGTCCATCCTAGGCTCACAATTGGTATTGTTTTTAATCATTGTTGAGAGGCATGGGAATTCTTATTGTAAGATTTCTCTATTTTACACCTGTGCTTATTTTATAATTGAGCGTTTGCTCATTGGGTTGTAACAAACTCGTTATTGTACTTAGGTTGAGGTAACCCGTTAATTACCTCATTTTTAATAAAGTGATTCCTTCAGGGTTGAGGGAATCGGGTTAAAAATCCTAAGCTGAGAGGCTTAGGTAGTGGAGTACCCAAGTAGTGGGGAATCACTATACATATTGTGTCAATTTCTGTGATTTGAATTATTTGTGCAAATCTTTTTATTATTACTAATATTCGCATTGAGTTTGTTTGTGTGCATAGCTATCAAATCACATTATCTTTGGTAGATCCTACAAGTGGTATCAGAGTGGGTTGCGAAGAAGACATAACAAACCTCTTCACGATGGCATCATCTACAACAAAGTGCATCGAAAGATAATCGTCGACTTGTCCTCCCTATTTTGATGGGACGGACTGTGGGTATTGGAAGAGGAGGATGCAAGTTTTCCTCAAGGTGATGGATGAGGAGTCATGGACCCTCATTCAAGAAAAGTATTCAAATCCAGAGCCACAAGGAGTAGCATGGACGGTGGATCAGAAGAAGAAGATTGTGAGTAATGCGAAGGCAATGAACCCACTGTATTGTGCATTATCAAAAGAAGAGTTCAACTGAATTTCGGCATACGAATCTGCATACGAAATTTGGAATACTATCGAGGTCACCTACGAAGGGACCAACAAGGGACATGTACAAAAAGATTGCCCGTTGATCAAGAAGAAAAAGGAAGAAAAGAAGAAAGACAAATAAGTTGATCGAAAGAAGATCTCAAGAAAGGTGTATAAAGCGACTTAGGATGACAGCGACTCCAACACGGAATCCTCCTCTGAAGAATCTAAGGAAAATGAAGTTGCCCATCTGTGTTTGATGGCAAACGACTTCAGCTCAGAAAATGAGGTAGAATTTGAAATTACTTCTAATGAATTATTGCAAGCAAATGAAGATTTGTATCACAAAGCTAGGTTAATTAAAAAGAAAAATAAAGTTTTGCATAATAACTATAAAACCTTGGAAATAGAAAAATCATGTTTAGAAATAGAGTTAGATATGGCAAAAGATACTAATTCACAATTGCATGCAAAAATAAGAGTTAGAGGATATTTATGAGCATTTTGAGGGAACCATAAATAGTCTTAAAACAATTGCTAGGTTCAATATAGAATTTTGTGATTCTTTAAAAATCAAATTTCAAAGTAAAAGGAATACACAAAATAAATCACATACACTAGGCATGCATGGATGTATCAAAAGGCAAAAAATTTCAAGAATTATAGATCTAAAACTAAAGAGATTTATAAAACTCAAGATTTGAAAGGTACTAACCTAAAAGGACCCACAAGAAAATGGGTACCTAGAAAAGACATTTTACATTATTTTGCAGGAGTAGATCAAAGTGATCAATGGGTGTTTAAGGCAAATAACGGAACACTCCAACCTTTCTATAGATTGTATGAAGGCCAGGAAAGATGGGCTAGTGGAGCTTGATATCTACCTTCATTATTCTACTATTGGTAATTTTTTTTGATATGATAATTTTTACCCCTTCATTTTTTGATGATTGACAAAAAGGGGGAGAAAAATAAAGAGAAAATAACAATATTTTTAGGGGGAGCATACATTGAGGAGGAGGATTAACTAGTTTTAATTTCCTTCATATAACATTGCTAAAAATACTTTTTGTCCTATAATTATCTATTTGCAAGATAGTTTTGTCAACACCAAAAAGGGGGAGATTGTTGGAACCTTGTTCCACATCTTGTTTTGGTGTTAACAAAATTATTGTATATTAAAGTTTGCAAGTGAGTGATATTTCAGATTTAGGTGAAGATCAAGGCAAACAAAGAATTGTGTCAAGAAGGCATGATGGCAAGGAGGCATGATGATAAGGAGGAAAGATGTCGAGGAGGAGAAGATCATCTTTGATCTTTAGTTTTTTAGATTATGTTTTTATTTCTTAGAATGCATGTCTCTTAAAAAAGAAATATAACTTAGATTGTAAAATTAATTACAGATAAAATAGGATTAATATTAGGATCATTTTTCAAAGAACATACTCAATAGTTAAGCTTTGTAATATCTTAAAATAAAGGTACTTGACAGTAAGTACCAGTACTGTTCATTAGTACCGGTACATGCAAAGCACAGGTTTGAACCTATGTCTCAAATTATGAACAACAAGTATCAATACTAATCAAGAGTATCAGTATCTGATGGTCATAGTTTGAAGAGTCAGTTCTGGCCTAGATCTTACAAGTACTAGTATCCATGATGAGTACTTGTACAGGTAGGTGACAGTGCCTAGTGAGTCTCAAACTTGGGAGTCACAAGTACCGGTACCAGGGCTCATTTGTGTTAGCTGTAGAAAGACTGTGAGCAGCCAGTACCAGTATCTATACTTTAGTACTAGTACCAGTTAGCCGTTGGCTCAAAACTGAACAACTGTAAAATTAATTTTGAGAAGATGAATGTTGGAATTTAAACCCCAATATCTAGTAGATGTATTACTAAGGTTCTAACTTCATAAAAAGACCCTAGGACTCTTAGTTTGCACACATGAAAATGGAGGAAAAATTCTTGAGTTAACTTTTCATATTTCCACCATATTTTGAAGAGAAAAAATAGTAGTTTGCTGCTCTCAACCTCTCTACGCATTTGCAAACTCAACGACGTATTTTTCTCACACACAAAGCGAATCACGCCCATCCTAGGTTCTCAATTGGTATTGTTTTTAATTATTGTTGGGAGGCATAGGAATTCTTGTTATAAGATTTATCCTTCTTACACCTGTGCTTATTTTGTAATTAAGCTTTTGCTCATTGGGTTATAACAAACCTGTTATTGTACTTGGGTTGAGGTAACCCGTTAATTGTCTCATTTTTAGTAAAGTGATTCCCTCAGGGTTGAGGGAATCGGGTTAAAAATCCTAAGCTGGGAGGCTTAGGAAGTGGAGTAACCAAGTAAGTGGGGAACCACTATACATATTGTGTCAATTTCAATGGTTTGAATTATTTGTGCAAATCTTTTTGTTATTACTAATATTCGCATTGAGTTTGTTTGTGCGCATAACCATTAGATCACATTATCTTTAATAGATCCTATAGTGATTAGTTTGAGTCCTAATCTTGAATCATTAACTCCATGGTTAACAAGTGTTGCACTCAACACTTCCTAATTCCTTACCCTTTGTATGCAAGGAAGGAGGTCATTAAGGCCTCAATTATTTGGTCCCCTACCACAACGGTGTAGGAGGTCCACTTCTACTCCTCTGGTCATCTCTATTTCATCTTCACCATCCTCCTCCTCCTATCCAATCATGGAGGAAGAAAACCCCTAGATCGAGAACGATCCTCTCGCTCTCATTAGAGTGCAACTCGTCGCATCTGAGTAGCACCATAAGGAAAAAATGGACAACATCTTGAAAACACTAGAGGATATGTAGAACCACCTCAAGGTGAGCAACCAAGACGGTTGAGAGGCTTCTACAACCCAGCTGCACTCTAGCTGAGACCATTAGTTAGGATGTTTGCTAAAGGGGATATCTTTGAGTTAAACCTAATGTCATAAGTCTAATATAGACTTATTTTCATGGTCATTCCCATGAAGACCCGTTCCAACACTTAGAAGATTTGGGGCGTATTGCTGAAACAGTCCACCCTCGGGATGTAGACCTCAATGTGGTAATGATGAAGCTTTTCCCTTTTTCTTTAAGGGACAAGGCTTTCTATTGGTTCAAGACCATAGGACGGCCCATTAACACACGGGAAGAGCTCAAGATAGAATTTCTACAAAAATTCTTCCCCATTGGAAGGACTATAATGCCATGAGGTGTGCCATCACCACATTTGCCCAGACACCTGGAGAGAAATTGCATGATGAGTGGGAAAGATTTCAGGATTTGTTGAGGAAATGCCTGCATCATGAAGTGCCCAGATGTCACTTGGCCCAAATTTTCTACCATGAGTTGTATGGCACCCATAGGCACCTTGCAGATGCCTCAAGTGGTGGGAATTTCCTAGCCAAGGATGAAGATAGTGCATTCAAGCTTTTTGAACCTTTAGTTGAGAATTCAATGAATGTTGCATCCATGAGTCAATTTAACAAGTCCAACCACCCAAAAGCCACCGCTCATGAGGTTCATCTCGAATCTGTCAAAGCTAACATGAACCTTATTACTTCAAAATTGGACAGGGTGGACCTGCTTGATAAGAAGATGCATGAATTGATTCAAACCCGGTCTACCCCATTTAAAGGACTCACACCTCTTCCTACATCTATCCCTCGAGCCCAACCACAAAGACATATGATTTTGACTTGAGATCCCTCTAGGCCTTCTCCATCAAGGGCTACATATTTTCAGGAGCTAGTTAATAATCTGGAATTAGTTCCAATTAAATAGGGTTATGCACACAATTCTGAGTATGATGTGTATTCTATTGATGACACTGCATCAATTGCATCTTCAGCCTATGAAGATGTAAATGTTGTGTAGGGATACGAGTGCAACAACCCATACTCTAAAACATATAACCCTGGATGGGCTCAGTACCCCAACTTCTCATGGGGTGGGAACAACACCAAACCTGCCTATGTTCCTTAACTACACTAGTAGCCCAAAATTCATGCACCTCAAGCTTCTGCCTACCCCAGGCAACATATCAATAGCCCTACTAGCAACAAGTATGACTACCCATGGTACAGAACTATAGGGAAAACCCTCAACACTCGGCACAAAAATTTGACCTTGTGGAAAACTTGCAAAAGACCTTTCACCAAATGGACAACAAGTATAGGGCTATCACAAAAACCCTAACGGCATAGCTCAAGCAGTTATGTCAAGACAACCGGACTCAAGGAACACTACCATCTCAACCTGTGCCAAACCCTAGAAACATTCCTAGTGGCCCACCTAGACCTAATGGCCCCGAGGGGCAGGTTCATGCTGTATTGCAGGCATCGTCCTATCCCCCTGGATTCCTTGCACCTCAAGGTCCATCTATACCTTACCCTTCTGCTCCTCCACCATATGAGCCACAGGTTAGCGCTAGTGTAGTGACTTTGAGGAGTGGAAAAACTACAAAAGAACCCATTCCAAGAAAAGACCCAGGCCCATCAAACCCACCATTAAGGGAATTTGAGCCCTTGGAGAACGAAAGGAACAAAGAAAGAAAAGAAAAGGAAGTAATGGTCGACCCAGAAGTCCCAAGTTTCATGCCCTTTCCCGAGGCCTTGACGAAAGAAATTAATAAAAGAAGGGAACTAAGAACATTGATGAATTGAAGGCCATGTTTAAAGATGTACACATTCAAGTGCCTTTGTTGGATGCTATTGATTACATTCCTACCATAGCTAGATTTTTCAAGGAATATTGTACCCCTAGATGCCAGTCCAAGTAGGCTTGCAAGGTAGTCTTGTCTCAATAAGCAAGTGCTATTATATGGAGTAATTTACCGCCTAAACAAAAGGACCTAGGAGCCCCACTAATTGCTTGCAAATTGCATGATGCTCCTTTCAATAGGACCCTTTTAGACCTAGACTCATCAATTAACCTGATATCCACTGCAGTATATGATCGATTTCATTTTGGGGAATTAGAATCGACTTCTCTTACAATCCAACTAGTGGACCGAACTATAAAAGTGCCAAGGGGAATAGTGGAAAATGTGATCGTTAAGGTTAATGGATTCTGTTTCCCCGCAGACTTTGTTGTGTTAGACATGGAAGTATTAACTGATTTAAAGGAAGCTCGGATAATTCTAGGTCATCCATTCTTGGCGACCGCCATGGAAAACATTGTTTGCGCAATTGGATGTATGGAAATAGCCCTGGGAGATCAAAAATTAAGGATGGATATTTTTCGGGCATCCAAGAACTTTGATTGTGACAGAATAGATGAATTTGTGAATGATAATCAGGAATTTGTACCAACGTTGGGATGCTTTACACTGATTCGATTGGCCATTCACCTAGGAAGCCTGATTTTGTGACATTAAAAAAATTTCAACTAAACTTCTAAGCATAACCTAGGGAGACTCTAGTGATTCTGATTACCCTCCACAGATTACCCCTAATAGTTTAGCAGACCTGGACTTAACCTCCCACATGGAACTACCAGCATTAACTTGGGAAGGAAATGGGAATACAACATACTATGTCACAGAGGCAAATGACATGGAACCAAGTTCAAAGCAAGGTCATCTCATGAGTGCAACCTCTGTGAGACCTTTAGTACCCATCAATTTAGTGACCCCACTTGATTTTCATGAACATTACGACCATCCCTCAACAACCTCATATCAAGAACCATTCTCCCAGAATATCACTGAACCTTTTCCATCAATGCTAGAACTCAAGCCTCTACCTGATTCATTGAAATACATGTTCTCGGGTGAACAGGAAACCCTTCCTGTGATTGTGAACTCAAGGCTCATCCAAGAATAAGAGAGATAGTTCATAGTAGTCTTAAAGGAACACAAAGCTGCTATCAGGTGGAGCATTTCAAACCTTAAAGGAATTTGCCCCTCATATTGCACATATCATATTTACACCAAGGAGGGGGCGAAACCTTCTAGACAACCACAAAGAAGACTCAACCCTAACATGATAGAAGTTGTTAAGAAGAAAATCATTAAGTGGTTAGATGCTGACATCATTTATCCAATTTCTGACAGTCAATGGGTAAGCCATGTTGGTGCAAGAGCACCACGATCATTGATTTGGATGGTAACAAAACACTTGTTATTTAACAATTGCATTGAGTTTATAGTTTTAGACAAAATGCAAGTGGAATCAAATGTGAAAGAGTTCAAGCTAATGTCCATGGAGGAATGGAGGAGCTTGACTTTTGGACAAAAGCATCAAGGAGCATGGAGATGATGGAGCTTCGCTTGGAGCGAGAGCTTGAAGAAGCATGGAGAAGAAGAATAGGATAGAAATCAAAACTATATTTTGTATGTTCTTTACATGTTGTTTTTTCTTCTTTAGATTTATGTTAAAGAGCCTAAAGTATAACACCTTAGTCCTAGGAATACTTACACTAGGCAAACCGTAGAATAGAATTAGCAAGCTAAAATAGGAATCAAACAGACATATCAGACACCCAATACTATTACTAGACGTCTCATAACTCATTTTAAGTAGTCCGATACTATAACCAGATGTCCAATTACTTAGGCTAGAATATCATAGCTTATGCCTTTTCATTCAAACGTCTTGACCAAATTTCAATTGACCTTATAGATGTCTGATAGTATAGCTAGACATCCAATAATAGGACCATTAGCCTATTAAAGCAAAATCTTCAAGGATCACCTTAGTATTATTTTATTATTATTCCTAGACGTCCTTAGAGATCCCTAGACGTCTGATAAAGAGACGTTAGACTAAATCTGACTCAACTCAAGATTTGTCAGACCCATATGGCCATTGGCTTCTCGGGAAATCAATTCCCACATAACACCCTTACTATCAGATGTCTAGACCATTTGTTGGATGTCTAGTCCATTGTCTGACCTTGTTACACTAGAACCCTGTTTGGATCTAGACATTTCTAGGAACAAACCTACTTACAATTAGACGTCTAAAAATAAGCCCAGATGTCTTAAAAGTCTTCCTTAGATGTCAGACTAGATCCCTCTTTATATCCAATCAATTCTAGGAAACACTCCCTACATAAATAGACGATTAGACTTTCATTAGACGTTTGCCCAGACATTTGACATTAAATTGAGATGTCTGATTCTGGTGTCAGACTCATTTATAATTTTGTTTTCAGCCCATTCTTTTGTGCAATCACCCTTAACGACTATAAGATCATTTCTAAGCCTTCTTGAACATTCTTAAGGACTCTATAAATATTAGAGCACCTCTACTTGGCAATACACACCATAGAGACAATACTTCCATCTTTCTTGAGTGTAAAAGAGATTTCAGGGTCCATTGAGTAATATTATCAATTCATCCATGTACGACCATAATTAGGGACCAATATTGGAGGTTAAGGATACAGGAGAACCATCTCTACAGGTCAAGAGCAAGGAAGCAACTGGAAAGAGGAGCAGAGAAGCAAACCCATGCAAAAATCATGCAAACCCATTTATGTCCAACTAACTGAACCACACAAACCCATGCACATAACCATACACCTTAAACACACACACACATGTGCACACACATAAATTGTAAATTGCATGTTCTTTCATACTCTCATACACAATTTTATACATGCATAATACTTGTGCACATTTTTTACTATAGCTATTTATATTTTTCTATTTTATTTACACTTATGTGGATCTAGTAGTAGCTATTCTATAATGGTATTTAATTTATTTTCTTTAGGCCCACTCTACTACACACTAATGCCCACACAATTTGAGAGCCCAAACAACTCACTAATCTAAACCCACCTAACCCTAGTTAACCCCCCTCCACATCCAACGCCTACTTACCCTTATCCACACCCTTGACCAAGCCTTGACTATACCCTCACCTTCTTTTGCACCTTAGAATAGAACCTTCTACTCTTAAGTTGCACCCTAAAGTAGCCCTCCTAAACCTACACCATAGGAACACCTTGCCCAACCCAACACTTCGTAGAAAGACCCCTAAAGTAGAGTGTATGCCTCCGCCCCCCCTCCACTCTCCTCTCCAACTCCTCATGCAAACTATCTTCCTCCTTGTGAGCTCCATAATAAGCTCTTAATCCTTAGCCAACAGCTAGCCTGTGCCCACTTGGCTTTGAATTTCTAGGTGAAGAATAGGTAGGCTTCAAGCCAAAGATCCTCTTCCTCCTCCAATAGGCCTTGTGTCCCCATTGGAAGAGACACCTATCTTCTTCCTCATTCTCTTTTTAGTTTTCTTTGTTAGCTTAGTATTTTTCTTACTTACTATTTGCTTTACTTGCATCTGAGTTAGTTGCTCTTTATATTTCTTATTTTTTAATTTCCTTTCTAGTAAAGTAGATTTCATATTCAAGCATTTTAATGCTTGCTTTTTGCTTTTGCTTTATTTGCGTTTTAAGTTGTTACACACACTCTCACTCACTTGCTCACACACGCCACCACTACACTCACACACCATCACCATCATCACCTCTCTACACATCCACAAGCATGCACTTCACCTCCACCACATACCCCACCACTTCACACCTTCACAAGCACTCTAGTTCACTCACACACACACACACACACTACTTAGTACAATACCAAGACCAACTCCTACAAGACCAACTCCTAATCCCACTACCACCAACATATCCAATAGATCCCTAATACCATGGCCATCCCCTCTTCCTACCATGGAGCCCACCAAATAGGCTCCATTGAGAATAGCACATTAGAACAAACCTTAGTCACCCTCGAGTATAGGATCTTCATTTCCATATCCCTATCCTCTGCCATAGTTACCACCAACATTAAGACCAATGAGCACATTATCACCCACATCATCGAGCCACTAAACCTCAACCACATTTTGGAGTTTGAGCACTTCATCCTCCATTAGATGGACTTTTCCCTAATCCTTATCACCCCCATCATTACCGCCACCTCAACCTTTGGCCCATCACCATTTTGGATCCCATTCCTCCAAGAAAGGCCCCAAGAAACCACTCACCATGTTGATCTTGTTATCTCCATTTATCAAGTGTTGGAGTGAGCGAAGAGTGCTTTGTAAATATATATCTTTCAAAGCTTTGTATAAGTGGATCTTTCCACACTTTAATGTAATAAAGTTATTTTCTTTTTAATGTGTGTTTTATGTTATAGTATGTTTTGTGTGAAATAAAAGTTTAAGTTAGTTGTTCACTTGTGTGTCTTTTTCTTCCTTAATCAAAAGAAAATAAAATCATAAAAAAAGGAGTATAGTTGCAAAAGTACTCTTACCGTTATTTAGTTAGCGCTAGTAAATATACTATTGTTTGTCTTTACCTTAGTAAAAGAAAAAACAAAAAAATATATATATATTTATCAAAAAGAAAAAAAAAACATCATGCCTTATTGCCAAGTCATAGTCACTCCTCTTAGCCTCACTAATACCCCTCCTAGCCATTTCCCTTACATAACGCAAAACATCCACTGCGCATATTACTTAGTCACAATAATTACCTTCCCTGAGAGTGCCTTACAAACATAGTTAGTTTGTTTTCCGCTTTATCATTAAGCCAAAAATCACAAAAAAAATTAGGTGTATTAGTTAGTCTTAGGTTTCATTTCGTTTTTGCAAGAAAAGAAGAAAAAAAATGGAAAAGATAACCATCACAAAAATAGAATAAAGGGACTCACTTAAGGCATTCAAGGTTCAAGTTTCATTTAAGCCTATTCGTTGGATCAATCGGGACTCCCTCAATCTAATCCATTTTGAGTTCCGTAATTAATTTAAGTGTATTAGTGCTAAATGCAAGTCGAGTTACAACAACGTGTTTTGAAAATGCGTAAGTTTGCAAGCTTAATGTCTTATATTTATCTCTGCCTTAGCAATTAATTACATTGGGGTAGAAGTTGGTCTTCTAGCATCACTAATAGCATATTGCCTCCTAAGAGAACCCCAAAAAAAGCAATTGGTCGTATATAATGGATTATGGTACCATGTGACACTGTATGTGGTATCTGTCCTGGTGTTAGCCCATCTACTTATTATAGAAGAGGTGCTTATTCTTCCAATAAAGCTCTCGAGACTATAATGGATTATGGAAAAGATGATGGAGAAAGTTTTGGATATGCTAACTAAGCAATAAGAAGCTTCTTCGTCTCAACGTCGTCTTAGTAGTGTAGGAAGTGGAGCAAGCAGGGATATTAAAGATGATGACTTTGAGAATGAAAATGATCTTGACTATGAAGATGATTACTTTCTTGATGGGTAGGAACACGTGTTGAATGAGTTAACTTTTGTAGGAATGACTTTTAGTTTTTTAGTTTTTTGTAATTGAGAACATGAATATTGGGTTGAAAATGAATGAAATATATTCTTTTTGGTATGCGTGAATGTTATTATAATGAGTGCTATTAATATTATAGGGAAAATAATGCTGATGAAAGAGAAGTAAATCATAAGAGGTTATATTATAGTAATTTAAATTTTTAAATAGGTGAATAATTTTGGAACCATATTATTTTTGTGAAATGTCTCCAAAGAATTTGATATGGTAAATTATTGTTGCAAATTTGTGCTAGTTTTTAACCGTCACGTAAAGTATTTCATGATAGTTTTTAAACATCACATAAGATCTTTTGTGATGGTTTTTAAACGTCACTTGAGGTCTTTCGTGATGGTTTTTAACTGTTGTATAAGGTCTCTTGTGATGGTTTGTAACCATCACGTAAAGTCTTTCATGATGGTTTTTAAGCATCATGTATGATCTTCCGTGATGGTTTTTAAACGTCACGTGCGATCTTTTGTGATGATTTTTAATTGATGAAAGATCTTTTGTGATGGTTAAACGTCATGTAAGGACTTTTGTGATTGTTCTTAATCATCCCAAATGATAGATCATTTGCAACATAAATCTTTTTGGGATGCCCCTTTTTGTGATGTTCATGTTATTGTTACAAAAAACTTTTTGTGATGGTAGTGAATGTATTTGCGACAGTAATATTCTATTGCAATTGACATATTTTCTTATAGTGGGCACCGACACCTCTAGCACCACCTAAATTGTCATCGTCGTCACAACGATCTCAGAACTAACTAAATGAGGGGTGATTTATACCTCCTCATTGAAGTACCCTCAAGAGTTCCTGAATAGTTTGAGTCGATTGCTACAACTGTGTAGCCGACTCCTTGACCTGTGTTGCGGAGTCCCTGGCCTGCGTGGTCAGCTCCTTGATCCGCTGCTTCTTGTCTCGGTGGCGTAATGCCTCAATCTCCTTCCTCATCTCCAGTACCTCAGCTCAAGAGGACGATGCCCCCTTTCTCCCATACCAGCTAGAGATAGTCTTGCTCCTCCCTACACTACGCATGAACCTGCCATGCTTAGTTGGCATGACAGTCCAGAATACCTCCTCTACTGACAGTTGCTGCTGAACTGTACCAGAGTTAGTGTCTTCAGGAGGATGCATTAAGTTGACTATAGTATCATGAAAAAATTTAATTACGTTAAATAATATCATGGAAATTTAATTAAGAAATGAAATAATTTTTTTTTAAAATTTAACTTATGTGTCTCTACTTGTATGTATCATGAAGCCACTCTTTATTTCCCTCGTGACTTAGCTTGCTATGAGTGGCCTCATATACATTCACCTGATCAAGCTAGGTACCTTGATGCATATGGGATTGCAATTTAAAAGAGATATTTAAAATAAATTATAAATCTTGTAAGTGTAAAAAAAGAAATATTAGAAATATTAATGTATCGAGATTTTATCTCGTCTATGCTCCTTCAACCCAAGACATGGGTCTTCGTTGGAGCTTTAGCCCTATTGTCCTTATTCTTCTGGGCCTGCTCCTAAAATAAAGATAAAATTTATTAACTTCAAAATTAGTTAAATTATGATATATACAATACTTTTACTTACGTCGCTGGATCATGTCAATGCTCGCATGCTTCCTTCCAAATGTCCATCTGTATCACAAGAGGCCCATTATGCAATGCCTCATCATGGTTCTTCTTCATATAAAACTCAAATATATATCTTTAATGTTAGAGATAATGCAATTATGGTGAAAAAATGAAATATATAAAGTTAAAATTTTCTTTTACCTTATTCTTCATCTCTAATCTCCAATCTTTGTTGATCTTGCCCTCGTGCTTAAGGATATATTTGGGGATGTTCGGATCGTCGATTCAATTGAAGATCGCCTGCATTAATAGGAGAACAATAATTATTATGTAATTTTAAATTACATAAAGAAATTTAATAAATTTTTACCAATTACTTCTAACTCATGAAGAAGCTGCCTCTTTAGTTCTTTTGGCACATTCCTTCAATCAAAGTAGGAGAGTGGGATAATCGCCTTCGTCAGTGTATCTAGCCTGCTGATGAATGAAGGATAGCTCTCTGCTTCCCCTGCTGGTGTGATTCTGACTGTAATGCAGATTCCATGCAGAAGTCTTTCTAAGTCCCCATTTCGCATTAGACCTTTTCCCTACGTACTATACCTGAAAGACAAAATTATAACATAATATTAAATTACAAAGAAATAAATAAATTATACTATTTATTAAACTTTCATACCAGTACGGTAAGGGCATGGTGCAGAAGGTCCTAGCTGGGAAGGATCTGGGGCTGCTCTGGTTGATCATCCAGCCCAACATCCCCCTCATAGAATGAAGCACTATTATCCTCCTCGTCATCATTGTTGGGTGCGTTCTGCTCCTTGTAGTCAGGATCCTCCTCCTCGAAATCTGTTGGAGGAGACATCGGACTCTTCCCCTTCCCCTTGCCCCCCTCCCTTGACTCTAGAGATATCGAGCCACATCTCCAAGCCTCAGAAACTGCTGGTGGGGTGCCTAGGGCAGCTGACGGGGAGGTTGAGCTTGGTCTTGTTGGTAGGGGGCCTGAGCCTGAGGCTGTTGGGAGGTGGCCCAACCCTCGCCACCCCTATTGGCCATCTTCTTAACATTTACATACGTAGAAACAAAATAAATAATCAGATATGTAGAAAAAAATTTGGTAGTATTTCCCCTAAATATTGTGATTTTCCAAAAATCTTATAGGAAACAAATATAGAAATAAATGAATATAGAGAAAGTAACATAAAACAAATATGAAAACAACATCTCCAGCATTTTCTCTCCCATTTCCTACCCCCTCCCCCCTCTACTTCTTTTTTCCTTTTCACATTTCCTACCCCCTGTTCGTCGTGCTGAATCGGGTTTTAAGAGTATCGCATTGTAATATAGCCGAAAAAGCGTTCAAAACAAATACAATTTTATTACTCAAATTTTGAAGTCTGAGGTCAAACACAAGGAGCAAATTGGTGTTTAGAAATCAAGATCACAATTTAGAATTTAAAGGAATATGCAATAATATCAGTATCACAGTGAAAAAATATAGGAGTAATTAGCAATGTAGATCACAAAATACTCAAGAACTCAATGTATATGAATATGAATAAAAATTTGGACATCTGATTTGTAATTAAGATGACTTAAATTGATGAGACTATAGTGCTCTCTGATTTCTTCTTTCTCTACCTTCAGCTTCTGCGACTCTTGTTCTTTCTCTTTGTCTTTAGCTTTCTCTACCTTCCCCTCCGACTTCTGCCTTTAGCCTTCCTTCAGCTTCTTCCTTCTTCTGCTTTTGCTCCTTCTTTTCTTTCTCTTTCTTTCTCTACCGGCTACCTTCTTTATTCCTTTGCCTTTCTGCCTTGACCCTTAGCCTCTTTAGCTCCTCCTTTTTCTTCAGCTTTGCTTCTCCTCTTCTTCATCCTGTAGCAAAACCTACCCCCTACCCGCGCGCACTCTCCTTTCTTTCTCTCTTAGGTTCTGCTCCCCCAGAGCCACACGTATTCGACTAATTGGATCGGGTATGTACCCAGGACCAGGCCCACCGACGTGCGGTGGTGGGCGAGGAGTGCAGTCAGGTCGGGTCAGGGCAAGTCCGTAGGGCATGAACGCGGACAAGGCCGGGTCGATCAGGTGAGAGGGACCTCACCCCGTGATTTGGAGGTGATAAGGTAAGAACACGTTTTCAATTTATTCTGGTGTAGGCACTTTATTGTATCCGAGGTGGGACTATCTGTCCACCTTTCTTCGCACGCGCCTGCGGCAAAGACAAGGCCTCCAATTGCAGTAGTTGCTACGGCCTTTGACTCCAATTGATAGCCTGGAGTCATGCGCAAGTGTCTTCTGCGCAGCTTGGGATAGGGACCTATAGCTGGCAAGGCCTAGAGCTTGCTTCAAGCCTGTGCCAATGGAGGAGGACGCCTGTACCTGAAATCACCAAGATGGCCTCACGGCCATGTTAAATTGCTCAGGAAGCTTCGCCGAGGCACGACGAATGTGCTGCGGTGGTTGGCATGTCGTGGGGATGCCTGTGAAAGCGTGCTTAGGGCACACTGTGTGCGTATGTGCAGGTGTGTTCGGTGAGGTGCGTGATTGAGTGGAGTGGTGTGTGAAGTGGGGGGAAATGTTCAATGGAGTGAGGGGATGCTTATGGACTTGTCGGCTGACTTGTCGATCTTTCGCTTTTAAGTCGTTTGTAGTTTAATGTGGTGGAAAAATTGACTAATCAATTTTTAACAAGAAATAACCACTCGCAGAGGAGCGGGTCGTATCCACAGGGAGGCAATAACGTATTAAAATTCGCGCCACTTAAAAATGTTTGTTCGTGGTCAATTTGAACAAGAACCAAGCCAAGATTGCCTTTAGATTAAGGTTTAAGTAAGAAACAATGTTGAAATGGCAATTATGAGAAACTATAGGATATTTTCCGCAATGCAAAGTTAATAAAATATGATTAAAATTTGGCAATGGCAGAAAATGTAAATTTTAATTGAAGGTTTCCTGTAGCAAAACAGGGGAATTTTTCCCCGTTGTCTTGCGCGACGAGGAGCCGATGACCGGGCGTGGGAAGCTCGGAGGAGGTCCCTTGGACCAAGAGCTTCGAATCAGTGGTGGCGGCGAGTCGCGCGGTGGCCGGAGGTGGCCGGACGAGCTCCGGCGAAGGTGCTGCAGCCGGTGAGCTTGCGCGGCTGTTGGCGTGAGATCTACTCGCGCACTGCTGCTGACGGCTCTGTAAACGCGGGAAGACGGGTCTGCAGGCGGTTGAGCGGGTGCGGCTGCAGCTGGCAGGGGTGCGCAAGCTGCAGCAAGCGCGGGCGGGGGGGCGCTGCTGGCGGTTCTGCAGGCGCGGGGGTGAACGGCGTGGATTGTAGGCGCTGTTGGAGTTCTGCAGGCGCGGTTGCTGCTGCAGGCGCGGGAGGTGGGTGCTGCAGGCTGAGGAGTGCGTGCGCGGTCTAGAGGGCGTGGAGATGGCGAAGGCTGATGGTGGGAGCGATTGCGCTGGAGGCTGGTGGGTGACGCTGCAGGCGTGGGCGCTCACGGATGAAGGCGCAGGCGCGGGGGTGGTGGTGCGGGCGTGAACGGTGAGATGGGCGGATGTGGCTGTGCGGGTGCGGGTGGAGTTCAGACGGGTACGCAAGCGGGTGATCGCAGGTGAGTGGGTAGCTTCAGACGTCTGGGAAATTCCCTAGACATCTTAAGTTACTGAGAGGGTGGCTGAATCAGTAGCTCGGTGATGGTGGTCGGCGATGACGGCGAGGAGGATGCACGCTAAGGTGCTCACGGTGATGCGGCGAGCTCCGGATGGATGTGTGGCCTGTCACACCACACGCCCACGGTGATGGAGACTCGTCGCCGTAGTAGAGGCCGGCAGTGTGGAGTGGAAGAGAGAGGTTCTCTCTGCATAGTGGTGGGTCGGTGGCGGAGGCCTCCCGAGCTTGGCTGCCTCCCTCCTCCTTTTGTAGTGGCCTGCACAAGTGTGAAATCAGCCACCCGACCAGATCCACCACATCCGCTCCCCCTTGAATGGCTTCTTCACTGCATCAGCCGGGCGTTGGAGCGGCAGCCAGCCGTTCTGAAAGAAGAATAAAGAAAATATTGTTAAAATATTAGGGTTATTTATGTACAGACCCTCAACTTCTATGTTAATAAAAATAATGTACCTAATTGGTTATCTAATTAGATGAATGCTATTCTAAGCTAATTCTAAATGCACTTAAGATATGAATGCAATGTATGGATTATGTAATTAGATTAAAACTATGAATTTATCTATTTACATCCTAATTTATACTAAATAAATGTTAGAATTAATCTAATGTATAGGCACTTAAATACTTAAATAGCCCACAACTATGGGCTAATCATCGGCGAGGGGTGGGATGGTCTGTGGTGGTGGAGCGGTCTTGTTGGAGGTGGTGGCAGGAGGTGAAGGAGATGATGGTGGTGGAGTGCGACAGTAGTCGATTTAGGGAAATAAAAAGGGAAGAGGAATGTAGAGGGTGAAGGGGACTTATCTGGGAGGTGAAGAGACGAAGGGGAGACGAAGATGGCATCAGGCGCGTACTGTCGACGCCGGAGACGAAGGCACTCAAAGAGGGACGATCGACGAGGATGAAGGGGAGACAAGGGCGTCGGCGGGTGCTACGCGACGAGGACGAAAGTGAGGAGGAAGAACCTGCCACTAGTATTGTGGTCAGGCGACGAGGGAGATCAAGGAAGGTCGTCGAAGCTTGATGAGCGAATCGACTGGAGGAGAGAAGAATTTGAGGGGGTTTCCGGTCGATTTCAAGCTTTGAGGAGTCGGTTGGATCTGGGGCTTCTTAAATAGACCTCTGGAGGGGGATTTATGTTTGGAAGCCAAGCTTCCAAGCAAGGTATGGTCACGGATATGGCAACTTCAAAAGAGACCCAAATCTCTCATGCGTTCGCATGAGAGATTGGGTAACAATTAGGGCATCAAATTAGGTTCACATTGGAGGGATTTTCTCAAAGAATCTCCCTTCTAATTTTGAAGGGGATTCTCTGAGAATAAAGGAGAAACCACCTTCTAAAGCTCGCCGAAGTAGGATTCCTCCACTATAATAGTAGAGGGACCTAATTGCAAGAATGATGAAGAAGATAGGGGGCTTTTGCAAAGGTTTTTGAAAGATAGGGGTATAAATGTAATCAGGTTGGACTTTTTTGCGAACTAGGTCAAGGCAAATTCATCTTGGGTCCAGATTTTGGTACAAACCTAATTTAGACCTATGGAATCTACTGGTGAAGTTGGATTTTGAGTTTGACAACGTTTGACTGGTAAATTTATGCAAAAACCTAATTTAGGGCAAATATCTGTCTAAGACCCCATTTTAGGTCAAGATGGGTTCTAATGGCCAATTTAAAGGTTTTAAACCCTAGAGAATATTTTTTTATGATTTTCAGAGGGTTTAGGTGAATTTTATCCTGACCAGAACCTTGGTTAAACAAGTGGATCTGTTTTAGGGTTTCAAGAAGTCATTTAATTCACAGGGTACACATAAACCTTTTCTGTCAAATCCAACACACTTTTTATCTTGTTAAGACCTTTTGACCTTTGTTTAGCCCTTGAGAAAACCCGTTGTTATACTACAATGGTAAAATTATAGTTTTACCCCTTGTTTCTTGCTTTTCTCACAGAAAGGTTATTTAGTGAATTATGACCTCCAGTTGGTTATGTAGGAGCTTTTATTCTCTTTATTGGGTTAAAATGAGCTAGTTAGGGCTCATGACGGTATTCCCATCATACCCCCATGCTTAGCTTTTGCTAGTCCCTTAGCAAAATTTTAAGGTTTTAACTTTGATTCTAGACTATGAGTTCCTTTGATGTTCAAAAACTATGATGTGTGCTTTCTTCTGTAGATTAGGTTAGAGTGCCGATAATAGGCCTAGAGGTACTCAAGTACCTACCAAGATCTGGACCTGACCAGCTTTAGCCTCAATCTGCCACGAAGGTTTTTAAGGCCCACAGGAACTATCCTAAGGTTCGTTGGACTCTGCGATTAAAGCACCCGTTCATGTAACATATTTTAGCCTTGGTTCAGTTTGCAGTGTGTTTTTGTAAGAGAGAGACAGAGGAATTTTCTTTGTTTGGAGAGTTTTCTCTCTCTTTTCTTTTTATTTCTAACTTCGAATTAGCTTCTCAACATGGTCTGTATTGGATTCCTAGTCCCCATCATCAACCCTCGAAGGGTCTTTGGCAATCGATGCTTCGTGATAGCACCGCCCATGGCAACCCCCAGAACCCTGTCTTTCGAGATTTCGAGACAATCCCACCCATGGCATTCTGCAGCTAAATCCAGACCCTGGTAATCGACATTTCGTGATAATGCTACCTATAGCATTTGAATCAACATAGGGTGCTTACATGCCCCCGGTAGGATATGTAGATATCCTAGGAGACAAGCACTGAGGAGACAATATGTTATTGTGCATCTTCGAGGGGAATTTCCCGCCTCTCCGAGCTAAAAACTCGTCCAAATCAACTTGTGTTGATCGGCCTCTCCTAATCTAGGTGACTTTTTCAGAACAATTTAAATGCATTTGCGTGATTTTGATACTTATGCGCACTGAACCAGACTGTGTGTGGATTGGGGTACTTAGGTTACCAAGTCCCGCGAACTAGAGGTCAGTTAACGAGGCCGAATACTCCCTAAGTCTTAGACCTAATACTTTAGGTTCGCATTTTCCTCAACCTCTTGAGGACTATCCAGATCTTAGCGGATACTTGAATTTTTAAGCCTAGGAGTATAGCCCAAGAGGCCTAAGATCAGCGTTCCTACTAATATCTTTTGTGTTTCATTAGCACTATTTTTCTTTCATTTTCTTTTTCTTGATATGGTATAGAACTCAGTTAATTCCTTAATTTCTTACTAATGACTATCTCTTTTCTTTTCAATTTGTACTCCTTGTTTGACATTTTACACTTTTCCCCTTTTTCTCCTCAAGATTTGTATGGCCTCAAAATTTTCTCTCCCCTCAGAATTTTTTTGTTCTTTTCAAGAATTTTTTTTATTTTTTTGGTATTTTTGGGATATGTGATTTTTTTTTTATGAAACCTTTTCTTGTGAGATGATTTTCACGGCGTTTTGCACTTTCATACCCCCCCATGCCTACGATTTGCAATGTCTCCATTGTAAATTAGGTGGATTCGAGTTTAGCTTAGATCATTCATTGGAACAGGTTCTGGGTGGGCGAACGGGTCGAGGTAACTACTGCGGATGATTTCAAACTCGGGTACGGGTACCTGAGGTGGGGTTGGCTGTTCTAATGGATGAACCCTAAAGTGCAATTTTAATTCAGCATAGGAATGTCAAGAAAGGTTTCAAGTTTTTCAAAAATGATGGGTTGCCTTCCGTTAAGCGCTGAGTTCTACGCCATCAGCTGGGCGCAATGAGCTCAGGGGGAATGGAGGGTAAAGGATGTCTCAGCTACATTTGTATCAGTAAAGTCAATGAACAGTTTGAGTCTCTAACCGTTTACGACGAAAGGTTCTGAATCGTGGCTGAGTGGACTGATCTCGATGGCTCCATTTCCAAAGATTCATCGGACGAGGTAAGGTCCGATCCATTTCGATCTAAGTTTTCCTGGGAACAGTTTGAGCTAGCCTCGAAGAGTAGGACTTTTTGACCAGGGTGAAAGATCTTTCTGGATATGTGCTTGTCGTGAAAGGCTTTAACCCGCTCTTTGTAAATTCGTGAGTTCTCATACGCGTCGTGGTGTAATTCATCGATCTCGCTCATTTGAAGCTTTTTGTGGGTTCCTGCTTTAGAAAGATCTAGGTTGCAGGTCCGTACTGCCCAATAGGATTTGTGCTCCAATTCGACGAGGAGGTGACATGCCTTCCTGTGCACTAATTTGAAGGGGGACATACCTAATTGGGTTTTGTGGGCAGTCCTATTGGTAGGTGCTTTTCACTTAACTCAGTAATTAAGTTAATTTCACTTAATTAAGAGTAGAAGAAATCACTTAGGTTAACTCGAAGTTGTGTCAATTATATAGTATAGGGTCGAATTATCCTAACATTTTATAAATTTTTACTGGTTGAGTCCAGGTCGTTCACTGGGAGGCATAATAATTTTTCTCCAAATTCAGCAATTTCCTTTTATCTCTTTAAGTTTAGGAGGTAAAACTAGTTTTACTTTTCAAAATATGAATTTTGTCAAATATTTAAACTATGAAGAACATACAAAATTCCATATGCAAACATATTTACTCAAAGTGTTGTACTTTATTAACAAGTAAACATGCTATTTTTTTTCAATTTTATTTCATTCTAAGAAACTAAGGCAAAAAGTTATCTAATTAAAGTATGCCTTTTACAATTAAGAACAAAAAGATACTCATGCAAGAGAAAATTCATTTAATTTTTCATCTCTCTACAGCCACTAATCTTCTTTCTTTCTTTAATTCTCTCTTTTATTTTCTTCTCTGTCGAGCTCTCTTTCTTCTTATGTTGTTCCTGCCTTCTTATCTTCCTTAGTTCTTCTTTTTCCCTTTAATCTTCTCCTGCCTTCTCTTCTTCCCTTAGTTTTTCTCCTTTGTTCCTTAATTTTTTTTCTTAACACTTCTTAGCGTCTGCACTCCTTTCTTCCTTAGCCTTTGCATCCTTCAGCACTTAGCTTTCTTCAGCAGCTTCTCTTTCCTTAAGCTTTCAGCTGAATCGGGTTTTTTTCTACTTTTTAAACCAAAAGTTTTTGTATTTACGGCGAGGTCCTTTCGAAGATACACAGCACCCTGGGATCAGGGTGAGACCAGACCCTACTCGGTCCTCGCCTAATCTCGGTTAGGTTTATTTCATTCGATTTCTTAATCGGTTCATAGTATCGAGCCGCATCGACTCAACCCGGCCTCCCAGTCCAAACTCTCGCCCTCCCAGGGCACATTCACATCCGCATGCCCCCAAGGGCACACACACCCGCAGGCTAATGCCCACACACTCAGATACAATGCTTAGATCATATCAGAATCAGAACCAGTGAGCCGAGCGCTGATGACTGCATAGCCATAGGAACAAAATAGTTTTATACCCAGGCGCGCGCTCGTGGATATCTAGGTGGGACAAACATTCCCCTTCCAGACCCGAATTCAATCGATCATAACTTCCTACCCAGAGCTCCAAATTGGATGATTTAAAGTTCGTTGGAAAGCTCTAAGGGTAATCTACACAATTTTAGGGTCAATTTAATGTTTTAATGATGTTTGGCTCTTCAATTTAAGGGATGAAATCAAGGGTTTCTACGGGTTTTATAAAAGCTTGGAAATGTTTTTAACTCAGGGAAGTCCTCAGATGGACTTATCTCATCTATTTAAAGGTCTATACATATTATATAAGCAATTTTGGATGGATTTTAAGCTCTTGAAACCTACATAACCTGCAGAGAAGCTTTTCTCGTCTCTGAAAACTTCAGAGATTGATTTTTAGATTTCAACAAGTGCATCAGACACTTTAAAGTGTTCCTAATCTATTTAGATTAATTCTAAGGGTTATAACTAATCAATCTGGGTAGGTTTTAGGTTTGAATTTCAACATAATAGTGCTTCTGTTGGTTTGGGTTCGAGAGTAACCCAAATTGGCAAAAACAAAATCTTCACACATACATCATCTGAGCTTACTTTATTCAATTTCAGATCATCAAATAAGATTCCAGAAACAACTTGCACATCTCAATTCCTCAATTTAAGCTCAGAACACCATTATCAAACTCAAGTTTGACTAGAGAAGCTCGAAAATTGACTTTTTGTTTAAAGCTTCTTCCTAAGAAATTAATACATCAATCAGAGTCTCTTCATCATCTGAAACTCACTCAGATCTTTAAATTTATGTTTCAACCTTAATTCCTAGGGATTCAAGCTCGCCGCCTGAACTAAAATAAGTGTTTGTTCGACAGAGTTGTTCAATGGTAGTTACAGTGTTTTAAAGACTTAAATAGCTTCAGTGCATCACACTAAAGCTTCTGAGCTCCTTAAGTGTTTCTCAAATCCCATATAACAGACTTCTCCAACTCGCCGGAGTTGGGGAAGATGAAGTTACATCTAAAGCTCCAGTAATTGAAACCTCAAACAAATTTCTTTAAACTGATCAGTAATCCTTATTTTATTGTTCTGGAGTCACTTAACAAGTTTAAGAGGCTGCAACACATCTTTGGATCGCCGGAGCTCGCTGGAGCTCCGGTGAGTCCAGAAAATATAAAATGTTTAACAGATTAACAAAATTAACTATTTTTTATCCAGAAATGATCCTGAGGTTACAAGGAACCTCTGTTTCACATTAAATTCTTCATTTGTTCATCGAAATAAAAGATTTGATAGTAAGTTCGTTTGTTAAAAGATTTAAGTGGTTTAAGCTCAGAACTTGATTTAACTAATCGATTGAGAAGTTAAATCAAGTCAACAGATGTTATTAATCATAAATATATATTTAATTTATAGTTTGAAATGTTCCTGAGCCGCTATGGACAGCAAACTTAGAAACTTAAATTAAATTTGGGCATTTAATTATAGATGATATTAATAGGTAATATAATGTCGATTAGGGTTCATTAGTGGTGATAGGTGATGAAAGAACCCAATGAAGGTGGAATTAGATCGACTACTGTCACCATGGACAATGAAGTAGTCGGTGAAGGTGAGATTTGAATTAGGCGTTTAGGTGATTCAATTAAACTATTTAGTGATTTAGAAGTGAACATGGAAGTTAAAAGAAGGTGAACAGTGAGTTAAAAGACAAAATTAAGGTCTCTAGCGAGCTCAAGGAACTCGCCGGAGCTGGAAGAGATGAAGCTAAATTCTGACATTACTCTAACCTAACTAACTAAACTAACTAACTAAGCTAGCCTACTCCTACTCCTACTCCTAGTCTACTGTTACCTGGACGAAGGGGTCAATAGGGTTCCGCCGAAGTTTCATAGCGGACGATGAAATCAGAGGGTTGATGAAAGATCTCCGACAGGCGAATTTGAGGTGGAGCGGAGGAATCCTAGGGTCGGCGCCTTTGTCAGAGGTACGGAAGACCACGACAAATTTCCTCGACTACTTAAGATGGACGGAGGAAGTCGAAAGATGGAATGGGGAATCGCCGGAGGTTTGGAAGAATAGCCTATCGAAGTCGGCTACAGTGTCAGAAGAGGGAAGGGAGCCAACTTGCTAAAATTAGAGGTGTGAGGGGGTATTTATAGTAGTTTGTGGCGAAGAGAGGGGCGGGGTCTGACTGAAGAAGAAGCTCGATGAGCTTAACCTCCATCGTCGTCTCCGACGATGATGAGGTTATCTCCCACTGAAAAATAGGATTTTCGGTTGATCCAGACCGATGGATCAAGTGGAGGTGGTGAGCGCAAGCTGCAAGAGCTTGGGCAAAGAGGAATGATGTCGGCAGGGCGGTGATCACGCGGTGTGATAACTCTCTACCGCCAGCCGTTCATTTGGCTGGAGAAGAAGAAGAAGACAAAGAGGGACTTAGAGGTAATAAAACTTAAGGACCTATGTGATAAATAAGGACTCGACTGTAATGAATATTAAGGACTAAAATGTAAACCCAGGTTTTGAAGGTTTATTTTAATTTAAATCTTTTTCAACTTTTTATATATGTTAGTAAATAAGGTAAATATTATGTTTACACCTTGAATTTACATTTTTGACCTTTTTAGATTAATTTATTAGATTAAGTAAAATCACTTAAGTTATTACATAATTAGGTATGCATTATATTTAAGTTACTTATCTTATTAATTAAGAGAATGATTAATATGATTTCGAGTCCAATTATTATATAAATTATTAATAATGTTAATTGAATGATAAAATTCCATTTTTAACTTATTTTAAGGTCCTTAACTAAATATCCCTTATTTTATAATTAACCCTTATATATTCATAACCCTAGCTAATTAACTAGGAAGACTAGTTAATTAGGGGTAATTAAAGATCATGATGAGTGTCTCATCACCTATAAGCCCACAAAGCTTCTGGAAGTCAGGATAACCAATCCTTTCTGTCAGGTCGAACAGTAAACTGGAGGACTTTCTTGATCTCTCGATTTGATAGCTCAGCTAGACCATTAGTTTGGGGGTGATAAGGAGTAGAGATTTGGTGTGACACCCCATATTTGGTCATCAGTGACCTAAATTGAGTATTAGTGAAATGGGTCCCTCCATCGGAGATTATCGCACATGGAATCCCAAACCGCGAAAAGATGTTCTGATGAATGAATTTGATAACCACCTTATGATCATTTGGACATGTAGTCAACAACGAGTAGAATGTACTCAAAGCCATCCGAAATAGGAAAGGGTCCCATAAAATCGATCCCCCAGATGTTGAAAATTTTGCATACGAGAACGGCTGTAAGGGTATCATATCATGATGGCTCATGTTGCCTAAGGTCTGGCAACGAGTGCATGCCCTACAGCGATTGAATGCATCTTTGAAAATCATGGGCCAATAGAAGCCACACTGGAGGACTTTCGCTAGGGTTTTATGACCAGAGAAGTATCCACCGCATGCCTGGTCATGGTAGAAGAACAAGATGTCCTGGATTTCCTCTCTCGAGACACATCGTCGAATGATTTGATCAGCACCGATGCAGAAAAGATACAGGTCTTCTCAGAAGTAATACTTGGCATCGGAAAGCAATTTGTCCTTCTTGGCCTTCGGCCAATCAGATGGGATCTGATGTGATGCCAGGTGTTTACTAGATCAGCAAACCATGGAAGCCCTGTACTGATGGTCAGGAGGTGCTCATCAGGAAAATGGTCCGTGATGGGTTCGGAAGGATCAATAATATCAGAAGGCAGGTGGGACAAGTGATCAGCTACCACGTTCTATTTTTTCTCCTTGTCGCGAATCTCGAGGTCAAACTCTTGCAACGGAAAGATCCAGCAGATTAATCACGGTTTCACATCCTTCTTCGCAAGGAGATGCCTCACAGCAATGTGATCAGAGTAAATGATAACACGAGAGCCCAAAAGGTATGATCTGAACTTTTCCAGGGCAAATACTACAGCTAGCAGCTCTTTCTCAGTAACTATGTAGTTACACTAAGCCTCATCAAGTGTCTTACTAGTGTAGTAGATGGCCACTGGTTTCCCGTCAATTTTCTACCCAAGTACCGCTCCTACTGTGAAATCAAATGCATCGCACATGATCTCAAAGGGTTGAGACCAATCAGGGGATTGTAGGATTGGAGCTTGGGTAACTCGATCATGGAGGATTTCAAATGCTTGAGTGCATTCCTTAGATATTTCGAAAGGAACATCCTTAGATAGTAGAGCGGTCAGGGGGCGCGCGATCTTTGAGAAATCAGTAATGAATCGACGGTAAAAATCGACATGCCCCAGAAAGGATCGAATGTCCTTGATCGAGTTAGGCATAGCGAGTTTGGAAATCAGATTCACCTTGGCTTGATCGACTTGGATGCCTTTTTCTGATATGAGATGTCCCAAGACAATTCCTTCAGGCACCATGAAATGGCTCTTTTCGCAGGAAAAAACCAGATTCACGTTAATGCATCGCCTGAGGATCTGGACCAAGTGCAGGAGGCAATTGTCAAATGATTCTCCAAATACTGAAAAGTCATCCATGAAGACTTCCAGATAATCACCTACCATATCTGAGAATATGGCAAGCATGAACCGCTGAAAAGTAGCAGGTGCATTGCAGAGACTGAAAGGCAACCTCCGAAATGTGTACGTTCCGAAGGGGCAGGTGAAAGTGGTCTTTTCTTCGTCCTTAGGATGGATTGCAACCTAGTTATAACCGGAGTACCCGTCCAAAAAGTAGAAGAAACTATTTCCCGCTAGTTTCTCGAGGATCTAATCAATAAACGGTAGTGGGAAATGATCCCTCTTTGTGGAGGTATTGAGTCTTCTGTAATCAATGCAGACTTTCCATGAATTCACCACACGGGTCGGTATGATTTCTCCTTTTTCAGTCGTGATCACTGACTCGTCGATCGTTCGCTTTAAAGTCGTTTGCAGTTTAATGTGGTGGAAAAATCGACTAATCAATATTTAAGAAAAAATAACCACTCGTAGAGGAGCAGGTCGAATCCACAGGGAGGCAATGACGTATTAAAATTTGCACCAGTTAAAAACATTTGTTCGTAGTTAGTTTGGACAAGAATCAAGTCAAAATTGCCTTCAGATTAAGGTTTAAGCAAGAAACAGTGCTGAAATAGCAATTCTGAGAAACTAGAGGATATTTTCCGCAATGCAGAATCAATAAAATATGATTAAAAAGTGACAATGGAAGAAAATGTAATTTCTAATTGACAGTTTAATGTAGCAAAACAGGGGAATTTTTCCCCTTTGTCTTGCGCGACGAGGAGTGGATGGCTGGGCGGGGGAAGCTCGGAGGAAGTCCCTTGGACCGAGGGCTTCGAAGCGGTGGT
This sequence comes from Thalassia testudinum, assembly GCA_037157565.1. NCBI lineage: Eukaryota > Viridiplantae > Streptophyta > Magnoliopsida > Alismatales > Hydrocharitaceae > Thalassia > Thalassia testudinum. Next base: position 40,009,565 of record JAZHRO010000015.1, on the reverse strand, counting down.
GGCGACGTGTCGCACGGCGGCCGGAGGTGGACGTACGAGCTCCGACGGAGGTACTACAGCCGGTGAGCACGCACGGCCTATTGGTGTGAAGACTGCCGCGCGCTGCTGCTGCGTGGGTGGCTGCTGCTGTTGGCGGGCGCGGGCTGATGTGCGTGGAGAGCGGGTCTGCAGGTGCGGATGCGGGTCTCGCAAAGGCTGGATGGGGTGTGCGGGCGAAGGAGGCAGGTGCGAGGAAGGTGCTGCAGGCGTGGTGGCACGTGCGTGGACTGTTGGGCGTGGAGCTGGCGGGCGCAGGCTGCTGCTGCTGGCAGGCGCGAGCTGATGCGCGTGGAGAGCGGGTGCGGTTGGAGAGTGCTGTAGGCTGAGGAGGGCATGGGTTGTTGGAGGTGAGAGGCTGGCTCTGCAGGCGCGGGAAGAGGGCGCTGCGTGGAGAGCAGGTGCGGGTGGACTTCAGATGGGTACGCAGGCGAGTGGGTGCAGGTGAGCGGGTAGCTTCAGACATCCGAGAAATTTCCCGGACGTCTTAAGTTACTGAAAGGGTGGTTGAACAGTAGCTGCGGTGGTGGTGGTTGGCGACGACGGCGAAGGAGATGCACTCTAAGGTGCTCACGATGATGCGGACGAGCTCCGGATGGCGGTGTGGCCTGTCACAATACATGCCCACGGTGGTGGAGACTCGCCGCCACGGTATAGGCCAGCATTATGGAATGGAAGAGAGAAGGTCTCTCTGCATAGTGGTGGGTCGGTGGTGGAGGCCTCCCGAGCTCGGCTGCCTCCCTCCTCCTTTTGTAGTGGCATGCACAAATTTGAATTCAGCTGCCTGACCAGATCCACCACATCCGCTCCCCCTTGAATGGGTTCTTCACTGCGGCAGCTGGGCGTTGGAGCGGCAGCCAGCCGTTCCTACAAGAAGAAGAATAAAGAAAATAATGTTAAAATATTAGGCCATTTATATACAGACCCTCGACTTTTATGTTAATAAAAATAATGTACCTAATTGGTTATCTAATTAGATGAATGCCATTCTAAGCTAATTCTAAATGCACTTAAAATATGAATGCAATGCATGGATTATGTAATTAAATTAAAACTATGAATTAATCTATTTACATCCTAATTTATACTAAATAAATGTTAGAATTAACCTAATGTGTAGGCACTTAAATACTTAAATAGCCCACAACTAATCAAATACCCCCATGCCTAGTTTTTGCTAGTCCCTAGCAAAATTAAGCGAAACCTAGCACTCCAAGTAGACTAGTCAACTCACTTAGTCTTCCTTCAGAAGCATATTAAGTTCAGGCTCTAGACCCAAGGTTCCTAAGTAGTTGCTAAGTTACAGACTAGGTCGGCTAAAAACAAGTTGCAGGCACAAGTTTCCCTGATTTCTGACTCTACCCTAAAGTTTATTGATCCCTGAGATTAAAGCATCCGTGCCTGTGCATTGGTCTGAGTTATTTGAGTAAAAGGATTTATATATATATATATATATATATATTTTTTTTTTTTTTTTTTTTTTTTTATTCCTCTAAGTCTAACCTCAAATCAGCTATCAACGGTTTGTGTCGGATTCATTGTCCCCATTACCATACCTTGAAGGGTGCCTGACTTTCGATGCTTCGAGATAGCACCGCCCATAACGACCCCAAGAACTTCTGGCAATCGACACTTCGAGATAGTATCGCCCATGGATTTCTTAAGAGAATTCAGGCCTATGCCAATCGGCACTTCGAGATAGGGCCGCCCATGGTACCCGAACCGCGCAATGCGCTTACATGCCCCCAGTAGGATGGATATCCTAAGAGGCAAGCGCCGAGGAGGTAATATGTTATCATCGCATCCTCAAGGTGAGTATATACTCCACCTCTCCTGCGGCGGGAACTCTTCCAATCAAAATGTGTTTTCAAGCCTCTCTTAAGTCAAAACTAAGAGAACCAAATCTCTTTTCAGAAAGACAGAAATTAAGTTGATTACCAGACCAAGTGTGTGAAATTTGGATGCTTGGGTTACAAGGACCTGTAAACCAAAAGGTAGAATAAGACTTCAGGTACTACCCTACCTTTTAACTCAAACCCTAGCTTCCCTTCCTCAACCTCTTGAGGAATGGTCCACAACTTAACTCCTACTTAAGTTTTTAAGTCCACAAAGGACCCTAAAGGTCTAACGCTAGCAACTCATTTAGCTTCTAAAGTTTGACCCTAGAATTTATTTAGTCTACCCTAGAGTTCTGATTTGCTTAAGAATGCAAGATCTAGCCAGTTAAGCTCAAAACCCTTTTTTTTTTTCATTTCGTTTTCTCTCTTTTTCTCTTTTTTTTTTTATATGCTATAAACAAAATGCCTCAGGTCCTCTCCCCCATGCCTGGTTCAAACAATGTCCTCATTGAAAACAAAAATAGCTAAAGGAAGATATTACCTGAGGCGAAGAATGGTAGGAGCTAAGGCTCCTCAAGAGTGACTTCGTCAACTAGATGGCCATCTAAAGTTATGTACGATTTTAACCGTTGACCGTTGACGATAAAGGGAGTTGCTGAAGAGGAAGGATTTTTTATCTCCACAGCTCCATGCAGAAATACTTTGGTGATTATGTAAGGCCCATCCCAACGAGATTTTAACTTCCCAGGAAAAAGCTTAAGTCTGGAATTGAAAAGTCAGACTTGTTGGTTGGGCTCAAAGGTCTTTCGAAGAATAAACTTATCATGCAAGACCTTAGTTCTTTCTTTATAAGCTTGAGAGGTGTCATAAGCATCATTCCTCAACTCCTCAAGCTCACTTAATTCTAGAAATCATGCCTTACCTGCCTTCTCTAAATCCATGTTAACACTTCGAATAGCCCAAAGTGCTTTATGTTCCAACTCAACAGGTAAATGGCACGCTTGTCCATACACAATCCGAAAGGGAGAAGTACCCAAAGGGGTCTTATAGGCCATTCGATAAGCCCACAAAGCATCATCGAGCTTTTGGGACCAATCTTTCCTATCAGGTCTAACGGTCTTTTCCAAAATATTTTTTATCTCCCTATTTGATACTTCAACCTAGCCACTTGTCTGAGGGTGGTAAGGGGTAGCAACCCTGTGAGTCACTCCCAAACTCTTAATTAACCGATTGAAGTGGTGGTTTCGGAAATGAGGTCCCCCATCACTTATAATAGTCTTGGGGCAGCCGAAACGGGATATGATATTGGCCTTCACAAATTTCAAAACCACAGAGTGGTCATTTGTGTGCGTAGGAATGGCCTCTATCCATTTAGAGACATAATCAACTGCCACCAAGATATACTCAAAACCATGGGACGACGGGAAGGGGCCCATAAAGTCAATTCCCCACACAACAAAAATTTCAACAGGTTGAATAGGATGTTGAGGCATTTCAGGTGGTTATTTTTACTGATCATGCAGCAGTGAAACATCTCATTGCTAAGAAAGATTCTAAGCCACATCTGATTAGGTGGATCTTACTCCTTCAAGAATTTGACTTGGAAATATGTGAAAAGAAAGGAGTAGAAAATGTTGTGGTTGACCACCTGTCTCGCCTTCCTCTTAATGACTCTCTTTCTGAAGACATTCGCAAGACATTTCCCGATGAAACTCTGATGGCGGTAACACCAACTTTACCTTGGTATGCAGACATTGTAAATTACTTGATCACTGGACAAACTCCTGGCTCTTGGGATGAGCAGAAAAGAAAGATATTCATTTCTCAAGCAAGATATTTTCATTGGGAAGAGCTAGAATTATTTAGAATTGGACAAGACCAAGTATTGAGACGTTGTGTTCCTGAAGAGGAACTACAAAGTGTGCTGAGTTTTTGCCATGAACTTCACTGTGGAGGACACTTTGGTGCTAAGAAAACTACTTTTAAGGTTCTCCAGTCCGATTTTTGGTGGCCTTCCTTATTTAAGGATTCTCATAATTTTGTTAAGGCCTGTATTAGATGTCAACAGACTGGAATGATTGGGAAGAAGAATAAAGAAAATAATGTTAAAATATTAGGGCCATTTATATACAAACCCTCAACTTTTATGTTAATAAAAATAATGTACCTAATTGGTTATCTAATTAGATGAATGCCATTCTAAGCTAATTCTAAATGCACTTAAAATATGAATGCAATGCATAGATTATGTAATTAAATTAAAACTATGAATTAATCTATTTACATCCTAATTTATACTAAATAAATGTTAGAATTAACCTAATGTGTAGGCACTTAAATACTTAAATAGCCCACAACTATGGGCTAATCAATCACGGTGGGTCCTGCCTTTTTAGGCACAACCTGGATTAAACTCACCCACCGACTGTCAGAGATTGGGTAGATGATCCCAGCATCTAACCACTTAATGATCTCCTTTTTCACAAACTCCTGTAGATTAGGATTCAAACGTCTCTGCATTTCACAGGAAGGTCGTGTGCCCTCTTCAGTATAGATGCGATGTGTGCAGTAAGAAGGGTTGATGCCAGTCAAATCATCAAGAGTCCATCCAATGGCTCTTCGATGTTGTTGGAGAACAGTAATCAGACGGGATTTCTGATTAGGTATGAGTCTAGAGTTGATAATCACAGGAAATGTCTAATTGGAGCCCAAAAAGTCATACTTAAGATGATCGGGAAGAGGCTTGAGTTCCAAAACAGGGTTATTAGCAGCAACGGGTAGTTCAGGGTGCGTGTCAAGAGTAAGGGAGGGAGTTATGGGTGTGTCTAGGTTAAGTTCGAACTCCTCTGGTTGCGGGTTTTGATCCTCTTGTGGTTGATTAGAAGTAGTCAGGTTTTCCTTAATAAATGTATCGTCAACCACAGCCTTGATATCACATATATGTTCTATAACACCGTAATTAATTCCTTGTTAGGCTTTAAAGATATCAATCTTTAATATTTGATTCCCAACTTTTAGTTCAATTTAGCCCTCCTCACAATTTATGTTGGCCCTAGCAATGGTCAGAAAGGGTCTCTCTAGTATAATTGGTGTATCCCTCGGGTTTTCTAGAGATCCATATCCAAGACTACAAAGTCCACTAGGAAATAGAAATCCCGAACCCTAACAATGATATCCTCAAGAACTCCTTTAGGTGACTTAATAGATCGATCAGTCAACTATAATGACACCTCTATCGGTTTGAGCTCAAATTCCTCAAGGTGGTCAAGTAGGGATGTAGGTATTAGGTTTATGGAGGCTCCTAGATCTAATAAATCTCTATAAAATTAGGTATCACCAATTGTATAGAAAATCAGGGGAGTACCTGGGTCTTTGCCTTAGGTGGGAGTTTGCTTAAAATTACAGAGCTGGCTTGCTCTGACAATACGATTGGGCTCCTACTTTTGATCCACAGCTTACGTTTAGGTGTACACACGTCTTTCAGAAATCGTGTGTAAGCTAGTACATGGTGGATCGCATCCATCAAAGGGATGTTTATCTGGACCTATTCAAAGAGCTTGACCAGATCCTCCTCAGGTGCCACGGGTTTGGTTGTGCTCTTTCCCTTGGTCAAGGCCTCGAGAAATGGAACCTTGGATGGTTCCTCTAGAATAGGTCTAGGTTCTTGATATGGGACAGCGGTGTCTTGGATAACTATCCTCGAGTTTGGGTTAGCACTACCAGGCTTAAAGTGGCTTGGCTAAGGTGGGTCTTGTGTTGCTTTGCCACTACGGGTTGTTACTGAATTTAGTCTTGCTTGGTTCTGGTTTGGTGTCGGTAAAATAGGTGGATGTGTTACAATGCTTGATCGGGTTTTAAAAAGGTGGCGTTGTAGTATAGTTGAGAAAGCGTTGAAAACAAATAAGAATTTTTATTACTCGAATGTTAAGTCCGAAGTCGAACACAGGGAGCAAATGGAATTTATTCACTAATCTCAATAAATGTAATTTAAACACTTAAAGTTACTCAAAATCTAATTCAAAATATAATGCAGGAGTTTATGAATACTAAAATGTAGCAATAAAAGAGAAATTGAGATGAATAGGATAAAAAATTTGATTCTTCTTTCCTTGTCTTTCTCTTTAGTTTTCTATTCTTTTCTTCTTTGGTTCTTCTTTCTTTCTTAGCCTTCTCCTTCTTGGCTTCTCTTCTTTCTCTTTCCCTGACTTGAGCCGAGATGTCTTCTTCTTTGGCTTCTTTGCTTCTTCTTCTTCTTTGATTTCCTTCTATGACTTTGGCCTTTAGCTTCTCTCTTCTTTCTTTTCTTCTTTGATTTCTCCTTTCTTCTTCTTTGATTTCTCCTTCCTTCTTCTTCCTTCTTTCTTGCCTTAGCTTTGCCTTTGCTTTTTCTTCAGTTGTGCCCTGTCTGCTACAGTGCCTCTTCTTCCTTCCTTAGCGTCTTCTGATCCTTAGCTCCTCTGTAGCTCCTGCCCTTAGCTTCTTCAGCTTCAGCTTCCTCTTCCTTCTTTCTTTTCTTCTCCTTCTCTGCGACTGCAGCTTCCTCTTCCTTCTTCCTTTCCCTACACACACAAGTGCAAAACCTACCCCTACCCTCCCCCGCGTATGCTCTCTCTCTTTTCTCTCTTAGGTCCGCTCTCCTAGAGCCAATCGGGTATTCGGGTCGGGTCAAGCACACCCGGGTCCAGGCGCACCGGCGTGGGTGGTGCGTGAGGAGTGATGGGTAAATGGATCAGGCAAGCCAAGTCCGCGTAGCCTATGTCGCGGACGAGGCGGGCATATGGGCGAGGGGACCTCACCCCATGTTCAAAGGCAACAAGCCGAAAGCACAAATTCACTTTATACCACTCAGCATGCTCTAAAATTTCCGAGGTGGGACTAAAAGTCCCACCCGTTTCTCGCATACCCACAGGAGGATGCTTCACTCAATTGCCGCGATTGTGACGTCTCTCAAAGCCACTTACTAGCTGGATGTGTGTATGTGACAACTCCGCATCACCTGGACTTATTCGCCTGGAGCCTGACTTCCTGGAGCGAGCTTGTGAGCTCCTTCATGCCTACTCTAATGGCGGCGGAGGTCGGACTTACGTTTTAAGCAATACGGCCTTTTGGCCTCATTAGAACACATAGGTAGCTTCATCGTGGCACAGCGAAGGTGTCTAGGTGGGTGGTTGGCCGCGGGTCGGCCTAAGTGTGCGTTCCTAGGTCGGTCTGTGGATGGGTGTGGTCTAGGGGTGCTTGTGGAGGGTATGGCGGTCGACGAAGATGGGGAAAGTGATCGGTGGATGGTGGTGGAGGTTCTGAGGGGTCTGGCGAGGTGGATGGGTGTGTAGAGGTGACGGAGACACCTTGCCGATGGTTTGCCGGAGGTGGAGAAGACGGTGGTGGTCTACGATGGTCGAGGGTCGAAAGTAGAAATAAAGAAGGGGGAAATGAAGAGAGGAGAGAGGGGAAGAGTTTTAACCTAATTTAATGGATGAAAGGATAAGGAGAGCGGATAGCGCGTACCTGTCGCTGCCGGAGACGAAGGTTCCAGTGAAGTGGGAACGGTGACGACGAAGGGGTGGTTGACGTTAGCGCTAGTACAATGCGACGCAGAGGAAGGAGGTGAAGACAGCTTTGCCACTGGTATTGTGGCAGAGCAACGAGGAGAAGATGTCAGTGGAGCTCGCTGGACGCTTGGTTGGAGGAGAAGAGAAGAAATTGGAGGTTCTTCTTCGGCCAAACCAAGCTAAAATAGAGTGGCCTGATCTAGGGTTCCTTTTATAGGTACTAGCAGAGGTCCTTATGCTTGGAAGACAAGCTTCCAAGCACAAGTGTCCTCACCGAAGTAGGAATGTGCGAGAGAAACCCATGTCTCTCAATCATTCGCATGAGAGATTGGGTGCAAATCAAGGTTGGAGATTGTGTTCATCAGATCGGGAATTCCTCAGAGAATCTCCCTTTCAAATTTGAGAGGGAGTCTCTGAGGAATCAGAGAGAAATCCCCTCTGGAATCCTCGCCAAAGTAGGACTCCTCCACTCTAATGGTGGAGGGACCTAATTGAAAAGAGTGGCGAGGAAGATAGGGGGGTCTTCGCAATGATTTTCAAAAGTTAGGGGTCAAAATGTAATTGGGTGGACTCTTTCGCAAAGTAGGTCAAGGTGAACTCACCTTAGGTCCAAATTTTGGTACAAACCTAACTTGGACCTAAGGAATCCAATGGTGAAGTTGGAATTTAGGTTTGACCACGTTTGACTGGACATTTTACACAAAAACCCAAATTAGGGCAAATAATTATCTAGGACCCCTATTTAGGTCAAAATAGGTTCCAAAGGCCAAATTGAAGGTTTTAAACCCTAGGGGATACTTTTCCATGAATTGTAGAAGATTTAGTTGATTTTTATCCTGACCAAAACCTTATTGAATTAAGTGAGTCAGTTTTAGGATTACAAGAAGTCATTTAATTCTTAGCTCGCACATGAACCCTTTTCTGATTGAACCAACCCACTTTTTATCTTGTTAAGACCAATTGACCTATGTTTAGCCCTTGAGAAATTCCGTTGATGTACTGCAATGGTAAAATTACAGTTTTACCCCTTGTTTCTTATTTTCCTCTCAGAATAGTTATTCCTTGAATTAGGCCCTTCTCTAGGTTATGTAGGAGCTTTTGTTCTCTTTTCTAGGTCAAAATAAGATAGTTAGGGCTCATGATGGTGTTCTCATCATACCCTCATGCCTAGCTTTTGCTAGTCCCTTAGCAAAATTTCAAGATTTTAACTTTTGTTCTAGACCATGAGTTTCTTTCACCAGTTATGATAAGTGCTTTTCTTTTTCTTTTCGATTAGGTTAGAATGCCGATAGTAAGCCTAGAGGTACTCAAATACCAACCAAGATCCGGACCTGACCAGCTCTAGCCTCGATCCTTCGCGAAGGTTTTTAAGGCCCGTAGGAACTATCCTAGGGTTTGTTGGACTCCGCGATTAAAGCACCCATGCTTGAGACATATTTTAGCCTTGGTTCAATTTGCAGTGCATTTTTTTGTAAGAGAGAGATAGAGGATATATTTGTTTGGAGAGTTTTCTCTCTATCTTTTTTTATTTCTAGCTTTGGATTGGCTTCTCAACACGGCCTGTATCGAATTCCTCGTCCCCATCATCAATCCTCAAAGGTCCCTGGCAATCGATGCTTCGTGATAGCACTGCCCATGACAACCCCCAGAACCCTACCTTTCGAGATTTCAAGATAATCCCTCCCATGGCGTTTCGTAGCCAAAATCAGACCCTGGCAATCGACATTTCATGATAATGTCACCCATGGCATCTGAACCAGTAAGGTGCTTACGTGCCCCCGGTAAGATATGTGAATATCCTAAGAGACAAGCACCGAGGAGACGATATGTTGTTACGCATCTTCGAGGGGAATTTCCCGCCTCTTCGCGCTGGGAACTCGTCCAAATCAACTTGTGTTGATCGGTCGCTCCTAATCTAGGCAACTTTTTCAGAACATTTAAATGCTTTTGCATGATTTTGATAGTTATGTGCACTGAACCAGATTGTGTGGATTGGGGTGCTTAGGTTACCGAGTCCCGCAAACCGAAGGTTAGTTAACGAGGTCGAATACTCCCTAAGCCATAGACCTAATACTTTAAGCTTCGCATTTTCCCCAACCTCTTGAGGATTATCCAGATCTTAACGGAGACTTGAATTTTTAAGCCTAAGAGTCTAGCCTAAAAAGCCTAAAATTAGTGTTCCTACTAATCTCTTTTTTGTATCTCATTAGCACTTTTTCCTTTATTCTTTTCCTTGATAAGGTCTAGAACTTCGATTATTCCCTTAATCTCTTACTAATGACTATCTCTTTTTCTTTTTCATTTTGTGCTCCTTTTTTGTCATTTTGCTCTTTTCCTCCTTATGTTTATGTGACTTCAAAATTTTCTTCCCTCCTCCATTTCTTTTATTTTTTTCATAATTTTCTATTTTTTTGGTATTTTTGACATATGTGATTTTGCACTTTACCACCCCCCATGCCTAAGTTTTACAATGTCCTCATTGTAAACGGAGGGTGTGAAACAGTGTTGGGTTCAGGGACTTAGAACAGGATATATCAGGTGGGTGAATGGGTTGGGAATGACTTTTGCAGATGATTTCAAGCTCAGGCACGTGTACCAGAGGTGGGATCGACTGGTCTAAGGCTGAACTCAAGGTGCAGTAGACGTGGAGTACAGATGGATAATCAGACGGATCTCAATTTTTTGGAATGACGGGTTGCCTCCCGTTAAGTGCTAAATTCAACGCCTTCAGCCTAGCGAAAAATGGGATGGAGAGGGAGTGGTCAAATCAGTAGAGTTTTGTAGAATAAGCACCTTGATTAAGAGCCTAGTTGGTCCAACCAGGTGCTTGTTGAGATCAATAGGCTGATGATGTAGCCCAAACCCTATTAATCTGGTGGGTTGATAAATGTAGATTAGGAGATGTGGAACCCACCATATGCTATGGAGCTATGATGGATGTGGAAGTGTAAATTCAAGTTTTGGCTGAGTCGAATCAGCCTAGTTAGAGTAGGGATCCATGAAGTAATCAGTGAATGAGGCGGAAACCCTACAGGGGTGATCAGAGAATGATGGAGCATGGTTTCAGTCTGATCAATGTTTGATACCCGATGTATGTGTGGAGTTAAATCATCTGCAATCGGCTCAGTAAGACGGGAATCATAATAGAAATTGAGTTCGATTGCGGGTCGGGGTTGAAAACGGGTTTTGATCGATTTTGTATATTCGAAAGAGGTGGCTTCAATGAGAATTGTGTATGAGGGCTCTTCTAGAAAGGAGTGATAGGTGGTTTCAAGTAGAGAGTCCTCATAGTAGCTTTCAAAGTCAAAAGTGTATGCCTGAAGAGTGTCTATAGGATGATGGAAATCTAAGTCGAGAAAAGATTCGAATTCTGGTTTGTAGTAACTCTCGGCATTTTTTAGTTTGGATTCCTGAGGATCGAAAAGAAATGATTCCATGTCACTGGAACCTGAATTTAAATCAGTGATTTCGGGAATCGTGACCTCAGAATCGGAGTCAGGGAATGAATCATGTGAGCTGAGGTCGTAGATTGGCTCGTAGTATTCAGGAAGCAGAGTTTCTCTGAAATCATGGTTAGATTCGAAATCGTCGGAGATATTGCGAAAATCAAATTCTGAATGAGATTCGAGATCAAAGTTTCTACCATAGAATAAATCACATGATGTAGATTCAGCAGCCTGACTAGGGTCTAGTCTATATGTAAATTCTGAGCTCAAAAAGGTGTCCTTGTTTGGTCTAGGCTCAAGTTCTAGGCTTGTGGGAAAGACCCAATCGACACCCCACTCGTCCAACTCAGTTTCTGTATCGTAAATTGGCGTGACTTCTGAAAAATTGATCTGATTCTCTGAGGATGTTGGAGAGGGATATTCATCAAATAGAGGCCCATAATCATACTCTTCATTGAAAAATTGATTTGTGTTATGCGGGGCCTCGTAATCTTCCCAATACGTTTCCGATCCAGATTCTAGGCTTAGGATGTGGGAATGGTGGTTTCTTACCTCAACTCAGTTAATTAAGTTAATTTTACTTAATTACGAGTAGAGAAAAGTCACTTAGGTTAACTCGAAATTGTGTCATTTAGTAGTATAGGGTTGAATTAACCTAACCTTTTAGAATTTTTTTAACTGGTTGAGTCCAGATCGTTCGCTGGGAGGTATAATTCATTTTAAATTCACTAATTATCTTTTATTTTTCTTTATAAGTATAGGAGGTATATTTAAGTTAATTATAGAAACATGAATTTTGCAAAAATTGATTTAATTTGAAATAACATGCAAAATCCCATATGAAATTTTATTTACAACATTTATTTCAAATGATTGAAGCAAATAAGAGTTTATACATTCAGTATATGCTTTATTACAATTAAAAATAAGAGAAATTAAATAGATAACAAAAGAAATTCTTAATTTTTTTCTTCAGCCTTTCTTCCTTCTTTCTTTTATCTCTTAGCTTCTTCTTCTGTTATCTATTTCCTTTTATTCTATTTATTTTTCTCTTTCTCTTTTTTCTCTCTCGAGCTTTTTCTTTCTTCTCCTTTCTTTCTCTTCTACTCCTACCTTCTTCTTCTCCCTTATTCTTCCTCTACAGTATTTCCTTAGCGCCTGCCTTATTCTCTCCTTTCTCCTTTTACCTTTCTTTCCCTTGTTTTTTTTTTTCTTTACCTTTCCTTAGCTTCTCCAGCACCTGCTTTCATTAGCCCTTAGCTTCCTTCAACACTTAGTCTTCACAACCTCTTCATTTACTCTTCTTTCCTTCAAGCTGAACCGGGTTTATCCTTCAACCAAAAATTGTTTAAGGTTTGCGGCAAGGCCCTTTCAAGGATACACAGCACCCTTGTGAGGGTGGGACCAGACCCTACTCGGTCCTTGCCTAATTTGATTAGGGTTCATTTTTGGTTTTTTTTTTCTTTCTTGAGCCGAACCGGCTCAACCGCCTCCCAGGCCTCGCCCTCCCAGGCTAACATTGCACATACGCCCACTCGGGCGCACACCCGCAGGCACACACGCCCGCACACACACACGCTATAAGCTCAGAATGGTCAGGATCAAATTTCGCACCGAGCGCTTGACGACTGAAGCGGCTATACAACAAAATCGTTTTATACCAACGCATGAGCTCTGAATCTTCCGATGTGGGACTATGTATTCCCCTTCTAGACCCGACTTCAACTGATGATTTCTCCCTACTCAGAGCTCCAAATCAAGAGAAATAAAGCTTGATGGAAAGCTCTAAGATGGCTCTACAAGATTATAGGGTCAATTTTAGGTTCAGAGGATGTTTTCCTCTTCAATTTGAAATGTGAAGTTAGGGGGTTCCTACGAGTTATTTATGCCTGGAAATAGAATTAAACTTACTGTGTCAGCAGAGTAGTTTTTCTAGCTTAACTAAGGGTCAAAATAGATCCTACAGGTAATTTCGCATCTGCTGGAAAGAGTTTGAACTCTCAAAGGCTTCAAGTAATGCACAGTAGCTCGACACTTCTCTGAAAGCTTCAGAGATGGAAATTTCCAACTCTGATATGTGCAACAGACACTTAAGGACATTTCTTATCAATTTCAACAAGTTCTAAGGATTAAAACTAACTAATCTGGGCAGGATTTGAAATCAAATCTCATCCAAATGACACTGCCATCAGTTTGGGTTCGAAAACAACCCAAACTGACAGGTTGTTAATTCCAATAAAATAACAAGTCTAAGCTTACTTAAATCTCTCTCAAATCATTCAACAAGATCTCAGAAACAATTCTAACTCCTCAATTCCTCAAATCGAGCTCAAAATCAAAATTTCCTCCTCAGGTTTGACTTTAAAGCTTAAAAATTGACTTTCTGATTAAAGCTTCATTTCACAAAATTAACACCTTGAATAGGATCTTTACAACCTCAGAAACTTATCCAATCCCTTAAACAGATGACTTGGCCTTGAAAACTAGGGTTCCAGGCTCATCGCCTGGAATCCAAAAGTACCTTGTTTGTCAGAAGGTTTGGGAAGTTGTTACAATATTCTAAGGACATAATTGGCTTCAGTGCACTGCACTGAAGCTTCTAGACCCAACAAGTGTGGCTTTTGGTCTTCTGCCAGGCTTCTCCAACTCCACCAGAGTTGGAGAAGAAGAAACCTAATGTGCAGCTCCAGATGTTAAAATTCTAAATTAAAGACCTCAAACTACTCAGTAATCAATATCATGTCAATCTAGAGCTTTTCAACAAGTTTTATAGGCTGAAGCTCAATATTGACTCACCGGAGCTCCGGTGAGTCTAGAAAAATTCAAAATCATGCACAGGGAAGTGAATTATGCCATTTTTTGATTTAAAAAGGATCCTGAGGTTGCAAGGAACCTCAGGAATTCGTTAAATTCTTCAATTAATCATTAAAATTAAGATTTAATAGTGAATTCCATTTTTAAAGAATCTGGATCGGTTGAGGCTTAGGACTTAGTCTCCCACTCAAATAAGTGGTTGAGACAAGTCAGAATGTAATTGCGATCATAAATACTTAATTAATTTTAAGTTTTAACTACTCCTGAGCCACCATTGACAGTGAGCTCAGGAGCTTTAATAGAATTAGGTTTTTATGTCATGTATAGAATTTAATCAAATTAAGATAATAATTAGGATCCTTAGATAATAAGTAAGTGATGGAGGATCCTATGAATGTGAATCTAAGCTCAGTTACTACAGCCATGGACAACGACAGTAGTTGTTGAAGGTGGTTATGAATTAGGCGAATCAGTGATAGCATTAGTGTTTTAATGGATTAGAAGTGATCATGAGTGATAGGGGAAGTGGACAGTGACTTAAAAAGATGAAATCAAGGCTCTGGCGAACTCAAGTAGCTCACGAAGTCGAAGAAGACGAAGTCTGAAATCTGAAATTACGACTAAACTATGTAACTAACTAACTACCTAAACTATCCTACTCCTACTACTCCTACCTACTGTTACCTGGACGAAGGGGTCAAAGGGACTCCGTCAACGGCTCATGACGGAGGATGAAATCAGAGAGTATGAGGAAGATCTCCCGGGCGAATTTGGATGGAGCAGAGGATCTCCTTGGTCGTCGCCTTTGTCTAGAGACGCGACTGACCTCAGTGAAGTTCCTTAGCTGATCAGGATGGATGGAGGAAGTCGAAGGATGATGTGGAAGATCGCCGAAGTTGCATACGAATAGCCTATTGGGTCGACTCAGTGATAGAAGAAGGAAGGGAGCCAACTTGTAGAAATCGAGGGGGTGTGGGTCTATTTATAGTTGATGGTGATGAAGGAAGGGAGCCACTCGACCTCTCTTGTCACTGATGTTCCAGGTAGACCAGAATGGGGACTTGACCTCTTAAGTCTACTAGTTTTAATTAAGAGCAAGGGTGCCTAAGATTTTACTTGAACTTTAGATGTATTGAGTGTAAAAAGTGACCTAATTTCAAGGTTGGTTGACCCAACAAGGTGGGTCAACTTCACCTATTTGTCCTTTGAGAAGTTTTAGGTCCCTTCTTTTAGGATTCAAGTGAGATTAAGATCCTAAATTTTAGGGTTTTCTTGAATAAATCACTTCAACCAAGGCTTAGGCACACATCTTTTTTGGAGAGTTGATTCTTACTTATGAAGGTGTGTCTCTAAAACCCTAAATTGAAATCCTTAATTTGGCTCTAATCTTGGTCCAATTTAGTTTGCCAAATGTGGTATTTAGGACTCAATCAAGAATGTGGTAGCCCTAGTTACCTTAAATGGGTGCACAAATCAGATTTTGTTGTTGAAATCAAATTAGGCAACTTGATGAATTTAGCTAAGAATGTAAAACAAGTAGCCCTAATTGATTTTATCTTTTTTTCTTTTTCAGAATAAGGGGCTTAAGAGAAAGTAATCAGAAATTACCTGCCCCTGGAGTGTTTGATGTGCGGCTGTCTTTCTTCGAATCTTCTCCTTGAAACAACCACAACAAAGAGATATAGCAAGTTAATACCAAATTAGAAATTGTAATCAAGATTTCTAAATCGCCCGTTGCTCTCCGACAATAGCGCCAAAATGTTCGTCACGCTAAATCAGGTTTTAAGAATATTGCATTGTAATATAGCCGAAAAAGCGTTCAAAACAAGTACAATTTTATTACTCGAATTTTGAAGTCCGAGGTCAAACACAGGGAGCAAATTGGTGTTTAGAAATCAAGATCATAATTTAGAATTTAAAGGAATATGCAATAATATCAGTATTACAGTGCAAAAATATAGGAGTAATTGGCAATGTAGATCACAAAATACTCAAGAACTCAATCTATATGAATATGAATAAAAATTTGGACGTCTGATTTGTAAATCAGATGACTTAAATTGATGAGGCTACCGTACTCTCTGATTTCCTCTTTCTCTGCCTTCAGCTTCTATGGCTCTTCTTCTTTCTCTGCCTTTGGCATTCTCTGCCTTCTCCTCTGACTTCTACCTTTAGACTTCCTTCAGCTTCTTCCTTCTTCTGCTTCTGCTCCTTTTCTTTCTCTTTCTTTCTCTATCGGCTGCCTTCTCTCTTCCTTTGCCTTTCTGCCTTGACCCTTAGCCTCTTTAGCTCCTCCTTCTTTTTCTTCAGCTTTGCTTCTCCTCTTCTTCAGTCTGTAGCAAAACCTACCCCCTACCCGTGTGCACTCTCCTCTCTTTCTCTCTTAGGTTCCACTCCCCCAAAGCCACATGTATTCGGGTAATCAGGTTGGGTACGTACTCGGGACCAGGCCCACCGACATGCGGTGGTGGGCGTGGAGTGCAGTCGAGTCGGATTAGGCCAGGTTCGTGGGGCGTGAGCACGGACAAGGCCGGGTCGGTCGGGTGAGAGGGACCTCACCATATGATTTGGAGGCGATAAGGTAAGAACACCTTTTCAATTTATTCTAGTGTAGGCGTTCTATCGTATCCGAGGTGGGACTATCTATCCACCTTTCTTCGCACGCACCTGCGGCAAGGACAAGGCCTCCAATTGCAGTAGTTGCTACGGCCTTTGACTCCAATTGATAGCCTGGAGTCGTGCGTGAGCGTCTTCCGCACAACCTGGTATAGAGACCTGGAGCTGGCAAGGCCTGGAGCTTGCTTCAAGCTCTGTGCCAATGGCGGAGGATGCCTGTACCTGAAATCACCAAGACGGCCTCACGGCCACATTAAATTGCTCAGGAAGCTTCGCCGAGGCATGGCGAATGTGCTGCGGTGGTTGGCGTGTCGTGGGGACGCCTATGCGAGCGTGCCTAGAGCATACTGTGTGTGTATGTGTGGGTGTGTTCGGTGAGGTGAGTGATTGAGTGGAGTGGTGTGTGAAGTGGGGGGAAATGTTCAGTGGAGTGAGGGGATACTTATGGACTTTTCGGTGAGGGGTGGGATGGTCTGTGGTGGTGGAGCAGTCTCGCCGGAGGTGGTGGCCGGAGGTGAAGGAGATGATGGTGGTGGAGTGCGGAAGTAGTCGATTTAGGGAAATAAAGAGGGAAGGGGAATGTAGAGGGTGAAGGGGACTTATCTGGGAGGTGAAGAGACAAAGGGAAGATGGAGATGGCATCGGGCGCATACTGCCGACGCTGGAGATGAAGGTGCTCAGAGAGGGACGATTGGCGAGGATGAAGGTGTGACAAGGGCGTCAGCGGGTGTTGCGCAACGCGGACGAAAGCGAGGAGGAAGAACCTACCACTGTATTGTGGTCAGGCGACGAGGGAGATCAGGGAAGGTCGTCGGAGCTTGATGAACGAATCAGCTGGAGGAGGAGAGAAGAATTTGAGGGGGTTTCCGGTCGATTTCAAGCTTTGAGGAGTTGGTTGGATCTGGGGCTTCTTAAATAGACCTCTGGAGGGGGATTTGTGCTTGGAAGCCAAGCTTCCAAGCAAGGTATTGTCGTCAGAGATGGCAACTTCAAAAGAGACTCAAATCTCTCATGCATTCGTATGAGAAATTAGGTAACAATTAGGGTATCAAACTAGGTTCACAATGGAGGGATTTTCTCAGAGAATCTCCCTTCCAATTTTGAAGGGGATTCTCTGAGAAATCAGCGAGAAACCACCTTCTAAAGCTTGCCAGAGTAGGATTCCTTCACTATAATGGCAGAGGAACCTAATTGCGAGAATGATGAAGAAGATAGGGGGCTTTTGCAAAGGTTTTTAAAAGATAGGGGTACAAATGTAATCAGGTTAGACCTTTTTGCAAACTAGCTCAAGGCAAATTCATCTTTCGTCCAAATTTGGTACGAACTTAATTTGGATCTAAGGAATCCAATAATGAAGTTGGATTTTGGGTTTGACCACGTTTGATTAGGAAATTTATGCAAAAATCTAATTTAGGGCAAATATTTGTCTGAGACCCCATTCTAGGTCAAGATGGGTTCCAATTGCCAATTTAAAGGTTCTAAACCCTAGAGAATATTTTTCTATGATTTTTAGAGGGTTTAGGTGAATTTTATCCTGACTAGAACCTTGGTTAAATAAGTGAGTCTGTTTTAGGGTTTCAAGAAGTCATTTAATTCACAAGGTACACACAAATCATTTTCTGTTAAATCCAACCCACTTTTTATCTTGTTAAGACATTTTGACCTTTTTTTTGCCCTTGAGGAAACCCGTTGTTGTACTACAATGGTAAAATTACAGTTTTACCCCTTGTTTCTTACTTTTCTCACAGAAAGGTTATTTAGTGAATTATGACCTCCAGTTGGTTATGTAGGAACTTTTATTCTCTTTATTGGGTCAAAATGAGCTAGTTAGGGCTCATGATGGTGTTCCCATCACCTCTACTTCCTCATTCTTTTTTTCACCTCTCATTTCCTACCCCCTCCACTTCCTTCTTCTTTCCTCTCATTTCCTACTGTTCTTCTTTTTTCCTCCTCCCATTTCCTACCCCTTCCCCTCTCTACTTTTTTTCTCCTCACATTTCCTCCCCCCTCCACTTCCTTCTTCTTCTTCTTCTTTCCTCTCATTTCCTACCATTCTTGTTCTTTTTTCCTCCCATTTCCACCCCCTCCCCCCTCCACTTCCTTCTTCTTCTTCTTTCCTCCCATTTCCTATCATATTAAACATTCAACAAACAACAAATAGTGGGCATACCCCACATAATAAAAAAAAGAAAGTCACATATATATATATGTATAGTGGGCACACTCCACATAATCAAAAAAAGAAAGTCATATGCATTTACAAAATTTTAAGGAAGTGGTAGAAGAAACCATCGTGTGTACGTTGGAAGAATCTGAAAAGACCTCAAAGAACTCGAGAAAACTATTAAAGAAGGCAATAAAATAAAACTCAGTTTCAATAAGAAAAAAAACATAAGCTTTAAGAAGAAAATGATACATTTAAAGAATAAATAAATGAAACTTATAACTAAAAATTTGAAAAACATAAGTTTATTTATGGGTTAAAGATTAATACTTTTGGCAAATTACCTTATATATCAATGTCAATTGCACCATAGGCAACTTCATTTTGTGGGTTTTGTTGATATTCTTCATATTCAACATCTAGGTCGAGATCTTTTCCCACATCGTATTATTCATGTAGTAGAACACTAACAAGTATTATGCACCCATTTATGCTATTATCAGGCACGTAGAATACTTGTGCTACTTGACAAGCTAATGTGAATAGTTTTGATGACTGAAGAATCCAACGGTTCTTACTTAAACTCAAGAAACTATGTTTCTTATCTACTTTGAATTCAACGCCTTCTTTGAAAACATCAAATCGATCACACTTGAATAGAACCACTTTATGGTCAAACCTGAAACTCATTTCCATAATCTCTTCAATTTGAATGTAATACCCATCACAATCAGTATTAAGGTCACTGTAGGTTCTAATGGAGGAGGGTGAGATTTGCGTGATATGAAATAAAATGCGGAAATAAAATAACAATCTCACAAAAAATTAGCAATCATACAAGTACACAAGAATTTTTAGGTGGAAACCTAAACTTGGGTAAAGGCCACCACCTAAGCCTCTTGACTTAGGATTTCCCAATTGATCTAGTCGATCAAATCCACTAATCAAGTCACTTAAAACAAGGGTGACTAAACCTCCTACAACCACGCTACTTAAATGAGGGTAGCGTACCTCAAACCCCTCCTGTTCACGAGAAGTATTTTGTCTCGCGAGGAAGACGAGAATTTCCAAAGCGAATACCCAACAAAGACACTATTACAATAGTCCTATAGAGCCACAAAGTAAGTATTTAAATTAGCTACTATAGGAAAAAGAAACTTCCCTTTAATGGAAGTGCGTTAGCTATGGACATGGAGTGCGTGAACCATGTTAGGCACAACAGAGCTCTCGTATGCAACGGGGAGAGCAGGTGCACAGCGAATATGGTGCTCTCAGCTATATACTTAGGAGCTTGGAGAGCAGGGTGACTTTCCTTCTTGGTTCTCTCTTCACTTGGACACAATATGAGTGGAAGAAGTATTGCATTGGTGTGTGTGGCAAGAGAAGGGTCCTCCTTTATTTATAAAGGCCCTAAGAAGGGTTTAGAAGCCTCTTCGAGCTGTTGGAAGGCTTCTCTAGCTGTTGGGAATTATCCCAAGGCAAATCAGGCTAAAATTAAGGTTATTGATGATTTTGACAGGGTTATCAGATGTCTAAATCTATTATCAGATGCCTGAGTCATCATCTAATCTAGGAATTGGTTATCTGATCTAGAAAGGTAGATCTTGATTGGGTTAAATTAAAACGGACGTCTAAAGAAAAATTTTAAGACGCCTGGGAAACTAATCAAACATCTAATTCTAAATGGCTTTCCTTCCTGTTTTTCAAGATCGAAACAGGGTTCTAAGCTAAGTTGCACAGACAACAGATCAGACGTCTAGAAACACAAATCACTGCGGGAATAAATTTCCCGAGGCACAAATAGCTATAAGGTCTGAAGGAAGTAATTAGGGTCAGATCTTAGCCTAACGTCTACTTATCAAACGTCTGGGATAGGGTTAATCCTCAACGATTAGATTTCTCAAGCCAACGGTCATTTAGTTAGACATCTGGGAATGTCCTCAGACATCTTCTAAGACATCTGGACTAAGGGATGGTTGTCTAAAATTAATAGACAGAAAGCATTAACTCCAGCCTAAGTGTTTGGATGTTTGATCAAACAGTCAGATGTCTTAAAGTCTAAGATTAGACATTTGATGTCCAGATTGGACGTCTAATCAAGCTATTTGAAACCTATTTTGGTTTTCAAAGTTTTCTACGAGATGTCAAGTATTCTAGGGTTGAG
Source organism: Thalassia testudinum (assembly GCA_037157565.1). Taxonomy (NCBI): domain Eukaryota; kingdom Viridiplantae; phylum Streptophyta; class Magnoliopsida; order Alismatales; family Hydrocharitaceae; genus Thalassia; species Thalassia testudinum. The sequence continues at coordinate 39,988,938 of JAZHRO010000015.1, read as the reverse complement.
TAAGTAATCCTCGGACTATTGTTTTGTTACTTTGAGGCTCTTTAACAAAAAATATAAGGAAATGAAAAGCAAAGAATAAAAAGATACAAAAACAAAGAATAAGATAAAAAGGAATCTATCCTATTCTTCTTTTCTTCAAACTTTCGCTCCATGCGAAGCTCCTCCTCCATCAAGCTCCTCCAATCCACCATGGACGCGAGCTTGAGTTACTTCACACTTGTATCCATTTGCAATTATCCTGAAACTCATAAACTCAAATGCAAATGTTAAATAACAAGTGTTTTGTTATCATCAAAATTAACAATCATGGTGTGTTGCACCAACAATCTCCCCCTTTTTGATGATGACAAAACCATAAACATTAATCCATAAAATTCTCCCCCTTTTTGACATTATCAAAAAGGTTTAATCAATTTTAATAATTTCATCTTATACTCCCCCTTAAAACATGCTCTTCTAATTTTATCTTCCTCACATAACAAGATAGCTATGTAATTATCTCCTCCTTTCTAATGGAAATATAACTATGTTATCTTTTGAGATCTCTCCCTATCTAAATGAAGGAAATCTTTCTCCCCCTTAATGATGGACAAATAGCTTGTGAATTTTATCTCCCCTTATCTAAATGCTATCAACTAAAAATAACACAAAGCAGAGGGTAAAGAATTTACCTCACTAACCAAGGCCAATAGCATGGCCTAAAAGGAGGTTGATGCCAAAATGGATGGGGCTCCCATCCGAAGCTTAGAGGCCCAGGCATCGGAGCTGGTCTCCAATTGAGCAGTCGACGCATAACAGTTCGATCGCCCCCCAGTCTTCTCATCGATTATCTTGTCTTCCTCTTTGGTTTACTCGTTGGTCCCCCCAATTCGAGTAGTCCATCCTTGAGCTTGTAGGTCCAATCCTTCACGTTGTATTTTCCTTTGAAACCTACAAAATAAGATTCTAATTGATCTTTTAATATCCAAGTTAGCTTGGATCCAGATTTGTTAGCGGGTCTCCTTGAAGGAGATCCTTTCTCAACCTTAGGACTAGCTTTTAATTTACATAAAAGATTGTCTGAATTTTCTTTTAAACTAGATAGTTCCTTTTCAATAACATGCAACTTGATTTTTAAATATGATATTTCAATTTTTAAACTAGTATTCTCCTCAATTAATTTACTATTTTCATTTATTAGGTTATTATTTTCTAACAACAAGTCATCCCTTTTAGAAATGTTAGGACTAATTTCTAAATCCCTAACTTTAATTTCTAATCTATCATTTTCAGATTTTAGAAAACTAAGATTCTTTTTAATTCTCTTATTCTTTATTTTAAGTGACCTACTAAGTTCATATAATTCATCAAAAGCATCTTGTAATTCATTAAAAGAGTTTACCTCTTTGTTGTCATCTTCACTTTTGTTATCATTTGTGATGGCCATGAAGCCCATGCAAGCAACTTCATTTTTCTTCTCGGGATCCTCCTCTTCTTCTTCCTCCGAGGTCAAGTCATCCCAAGTAGCTTGGAATGCTTTCTTCTTATACTTCTTCTTCTCCTCCTTCTCCTTCTTCTTCTCCTTCTTGAGAAGAGGACATTCGGGTCAAAAATGCCCTTTTCGTTGCAATGATAGCAACGTCATGGGCTTTCCTTCTCCATCTTCTCCTTCCCTTTCTTTGAATCCCTAAAAAACTTAAAAAAATTTTAAAATAAAAATCTAAGATCTTCGTCATTGGAACTTACCTCGCTATTCAAAGAAGTTTTGAAGGCGAGGGGCTTCCTTGGCTTTAGCTCTGGTGTGTCCATCTTCTTCTTTATCTTCGTCTCATAGGCCATGAGATTGCCTAAGAGATCCTCAATGTTTATCTCTTCAACTTCATTCGCCTCCTCAATGGTGGTGACTTTTTGTTCCCATTCTGGTCCAAGGGAATGGAGTAGCTTTCCTTGAAGCTCCCATTTATGAAGGTCTTCCTTAAAGCTTTCAAATTATTCACTATGAGAGTGAACATGGTGCTCATCTCACTTAAAGTTTCATTAGATTTCATAGAAAAATGTTCAAATTCTTGAGATAAAATGTTAATTTTAGAAGCTCTTACCTTAGAGGTACCTTCGTGAGTTACCTCTAGAGTGTGCCATACCTCACATGCAATGACACATTAAGATATTCGGTTGAACTCCTCCGGGCTTAGCGCGTAGTACAACGCGTTCATTGCTTTCATGTTGAGGGAAAGCTCACGGGTTTGTTTCTGTGAGTAGCCTCTCTCGGATCTTGCCGGGACTTTGTATAGGGTTTCGCATTGTCCCTATAACGCGAAGTCGGTGGCTTGAAGCCACATTTTCGTACGCAATTTCCAATATGTGTAATTACTCCCATCGAAGTAGGGTGGTCGGATAGTAGACTTCCCCTTCGAGTGTCCTATGGCGAAGATGCTTCCCTCCATCGAATTCTTGCTGGGTTGTGATGCCAAAAAGCAAGACCTGCTCTTATACCAAATGTAGGTTCTGATGGAGGGGGTTGAGATTTACGTGATACGAAATAAAATGTAGAAATAAAATAACAATCTCACAAAAATTAGCAATCACACAAGTACACAAGAATTTTTAGGTGGAAACCCAAACCCGGGTAAAAACCAACACCTAAGCCTTGTTAGTCGCTCTGAAATGAGTTTTAAAATTGTCACGTTATAGTACAGTTTGAATCAGTGTGAAAAATAAATAAAATTTATAACTCAAATGAAAGTCCGAGGTCGTTCACTGAGAGCAAATAGGAATTCAATCGCTAATCTTAACAAATAATCTAAATGAGCAGACAATTTGAGTCAAAGATATAAGAAATTGCAATCAGAATTAATTCAGAATGATATAGCAATAATGTCAAGTATCAATGTGCAAAAAGAATGGAGTAAAATGATGATTTGAATCACTAATTACTCCTCACAATCATACCAAGTAGATGCTCAATAATCAAGTTAATTAGCCTGAAACAGGAGAATTGGACGTCTGATGGTAGGATCAGACGTCTTAAATGTCTGATTCTATAGTGCTTCTCTTCCTTTCTCTACTTCTCTTGCCTTATGTTCTTCTTCTTTCTTCACCTTCTTCTTGTTCTGTCTTTCTCCTCTTCTTTCTTCTTCGGCCCTTCTGATGCACAGGGGGGATCTCTCCTCTGAAATTGACTAAGTGTCGCACAAGTGCTGGCGAGAGCAAAACCCCCTGCCCTCGTGCTCTCTTCTCTCTTTTCTCCTCTTCCTCTCTTAGAGTTCTCCTCTTTCACGCCTTCCCAAGGCCATGCACAGTACTGGGTAGTCGGGTTTCGGATCTAAGCACAACTGGGACCAGGGCTACTGGCGTGGGGTAGCAATCGAGGTGTGCGCAAGTTAGGCGGGTCGGATCGGTTCCAAGCCCGCGTGCACAGTGTAACGGGCGAGGCACGTGTGAGGATGCAGGGGACCTCACCCCTGTGTGTCGAGGTGATAAGCCTGAGGCACAAATTCAATTTATGCCACTACGAGAGTCCGTGCGCTTTCAAGGTGGGACTAATTCCCACGGCTTTGTCGTGTGAAGTAGCCGACGGATGCTGCTTGCAATTGGAACGGAAGGAGTGCTTTATGCTCCCAAGTGGAAACCTGGATGTGTTCTTAGGACTAATCCACGTTGCCTGGAGGCTTCACCTGGAGCTGCTGTGGCTAGAACGTGCTTCAAGCTTCCTTCAAAGCTCTGCAGCAATGGCATGGCACCTGAAACCTGAAACTCAAAAGATGGCCTCTTGGCCTCGTCAAAACAATTCAGGAAGCATCGCTGGACGTAGTGGAGTGCAACGGTGGTGGTGGTGGTGTGCTGTGAGCGTGTGTGAGGAGGTCTGACAACCTTGAGAAGGGTGGCTAGAGGTAGGTCTGTTCGGTGTAGCGGTTGGGTGCGTAATAGGGCGAAATAGGATAAGGGTTTTGTGCGGGTGGATGAGGTGAAGGTTATGAGGTGGTTGGAGAGGAGGATGGAGGGGTGTAGCAGCGGATACGCCTCGTCGGAGGTTTGGTCGGAGGTGAATAAGATGACAGCATTTGGTGTTGCCCGGGGATGGTTTCGAGAGATGAAGAAGAGAGAAATAGAGTAGAGGGAAAGAGGAAGCTAAGGACCTAGCTAAGGGATGACGAGGAAGGAGATCCGTGCCGACTCTGATTGGCAGGCGCCGGAGGGGACGAATTCTCCTGAGGGGGACGGTGAGGAAGAACGGGAAGGAACAGCTCCTGATTTGGCCGTCGAGGAGCAGACGAAGGAGACAAAGATATTGATGCTCCCAAGTTGGCAGTTGGGAGGCCAAAGATGACAGAGGAAGAGGCTTGTCGGAGCTCGGTTGGAGAGGGGAAGGAGGTAGGGTTAGGAAGATGTTTTTGGCCCAAATCCTTGCTGAGGAGGATGGGCAGGCCCTGGGGTTTCTTTTATAGGCCTGAGGGAGCAGTTAGAGATTGGGAAGCAAGCTTCCCAAGCTTGGAAGGCTCGCTAGAGTTGGAAACCTAAAGATACTCGAATTTCTCATGCATTCGCATGAGAGATTGGGAAGGTTGTTGGGCTCAAGAATGGGTGCATTGGAAAGAGGACTCCTCAAGGAATCTCCCTTCCAATTTTGGAAGGGATTGAGCAGGAAATCAGGGAGATCTTCCCATTTGAAGGTCGTCGGAGCTTTAGGATTAGGAGTTGAGGGAGGTGGGGACCTATTTATGAAGAAGACAAAGAAATTGGGGGGCTTTTTGTGAGGAATTCAAAAGCTGAGGGGCTATTGGAGATAAAGAAAGTCAGACTTGGACCAAAGTACAAACTAGGTCGAAACAATCTTAGCTTGGGCCCAAATTTTGCTACAAACCTAATTTGGACCTAAAGAATCAAATGGTGAAGTTAGATTTTAGTTTTGGCCTCGTTTGACTAGGCAATTTATGCAAAATCCAAATTAGAGCAAATGTTTGTCTGAGATTCTGTTTTGGGTCAATATGGGCTCTAATGGTTAAATTGAAGGTATCAAACCCTAGAAAATATTTTTCTATGAATTTTAGAGGGTTTAGGTGAATTTTATCCTAACCAGAACCTCAGTTAATTAAGTGGGTCTGTTCTTAGGATTTCTGAAGTCATTCAATTCCCGTAACGAGTGAAAACCCTTTTCTGTCTATTCTAACCCACTTGTTAGACTTTTAAGATCATTTGACCCTTAATTAACCCCTAGAGAAACTTCGTGATTGTACTGCAATTGAGATATGCTGTTAAAACTGTAGTTTTACCCCTATTTTACTGTATTTCCCTCAGAATGGATTTGCAGTGAATTACTTCTCTCTGGCAGTTATGTAGGAGCATTTATTCCTTGATTATGATTAATTAAAGCTAGACATGGCTGATGATGACGTTATCATCAAGCCTCTCGACTTAGTTTATCAGATCCACTAACCGAGTTACTTAAAACGAGAGTGACTCAACCTCTTACAACCACACTACTTAAACGAGGGTAACATACCTCAAACCCCTTCTCTTTACGAGTATTTTGACTCGCAAGGGAGACAGGAATTCACAAAGCGAATATCGAACAAAGACACTATTACAATAGTCCTATAAAGCCATAAAGTAAGTATTTAAACTAGCTACCATATGAAGAAGAAACTTTCCTTTGATGGAAGTGCGTCAACTATGGACGTGGAGTGCGTAAACCATGCTAGGCATAGCAGAGCTCTTGTATGCAATGGGGAGAGCGGGTGCACAATGAATATGGTACTCTCAGATGTATGCTTTGGAGCTTGGAGAGCAAGGTGACTTTCCTTCATGATTCTCTCTTCTCTTGGAAACAATATGAGTGGAAGAAGTATTGCTTTGGTGTGTGTGGCAAGGGAAGAGTCCTCTATTTATAGAGGTCCAAAGAAGGGTTTAGAAGCCTCTTCTAGCTGTTGGACGGCTTCTCTAGCCGTTGGGAATTATACTAAGGCAAATCAGGCCGAAATCATGTTCATTTATGATTCTGACAGGGTTACAAAACGTCTGAATCTATTATCAGACGTCTGGGTCAGCGTCTGATCTAGAAAGGTAGAAGATCTAGATTGGGTTAAATCAAGACGAACGTCTAAAGAAAAGTTTTAAGATGTCTAGAAAACTAATCAGACATCTAATTCTAAACGGGTTTCCTTCCTATTTTATCAAGATCGAAATAGGGTTTTAGGTTACGTTGCACAGACGACAGATCGAATGTCAGGCACTAGGTCTGGACGTTTGGAAACACAAATCACTACAGGAATGGATTTCCTGAGACACAAACGGCTATAAGGTCTGAAGGAAGTAATTAGGGTCAGATCTTAGCCTAACATCTACTTATCAAACGTCTGGGATACACTACAGATGTCTGAAACTGAATGTGAATTATGTTAAGGGTTAATCCTCAATGATTAGATTTCTCAAGCCAATGGTCCTCTAGTTGGACATCTGACAAGGTCCTCAGATGTCTTCTAAGACGTCTGGATTAAAGGCTGGTCGTTTGAAATTAACAGACGAAAAGCACTAAGTTCATCCTAAGTGTTTATGATCAGGTCAGACATCTTAAAGTCTAAGATCAAACGTCTGATATCCAGATTGGACGTCTGATCAGGCTGTCTAAAACCTATTTTGGTTTTCTAAGTTTTCTACGAGATGTCCAAGTATCCTAGGGTTGAGTAAGTGATCCTAGGATTATTGTTTTGTTACTTTGAGGCTCTTTAACAAAAGATTTAAGAAAATAAAAGGAAAAGAATAAAACGATACAAAAACAAAGAACACGATAAAAAGGAATCTATCTTATTCTTCTTGTCTTCAAGATTTCGCTCCACGCGAAGCTCCTTCTCCTCCATCAAGCTCTTTCAATCCACCATGGATGCGAGCTTGAGTTACTTCACACTTGTATCTTCACACTTGTATCCATTTGCAATTATCCTGAAACTCATAAACTCAAATGCAAATGTTAAATAACAAGTGTTTTGTTATCATAAAAAATAACGATTGTGGTGCCCTTACACCAACAACTGACGACGACTCCCACCTATTGTGTGGCCTTCTTGTAATGTCCCAAAATCCAGACTCTGAGTCATTCCAAAGTGATTCAGGTCAGTTCGAACCCAAAAATCCAGTTAGGGTTTGATGTAGTGTCAAAACCCCCTTAATTTGTCAAAAATGCGTATTTCGAGGCAACCCTTGGTCAAATATTATCAAAAGGGTGACATATGTGATACTGTTGGATTCCTCTCATCGTAAGCTTTCCAACGACATGTGTTTCGCATGATTCCGAGTTGTATAGCTCAAGTTATGACCAAAAGGAGTCACCAGAGACCTAAATGTAAGGTGAACCCAACCCTAAGGGCATTTTAGGCATTTCACCTACCTAAACCTACTCACAACGGCCTCTAAAGCCTAGTCAATGACCCCTTGAGTCCCTTGGGTCGTCATTAGCCTCCAAACCCTCTCTAATCGAGAGAGGAAGGGAGAAGAAAAACCTTAGTTTTTCTTCTTCAAAAAATAAAAAATTTATTTGTGGGAACCTGGTTGCGATTTCCACAAAACCCGAGGTCCCTACTGCAAAAGCCATGAGCGCGCTAGCGTACGCGAGTGCAGGCACGCAGGCACGAGCGTGCGGGCGTGCCTGGGAGCATGCAAGGGCGCGTTGGGTGGTGCGTGAGAGGGCGGTTCGGTCTGACTCTGGACCCCTTTGCACTGTTTTGACCGGTTCAAGGCCTTCCCGACCTTGGATTTCAACAAATAAGGTACTGTTGAAATCGTATAAACATGTACTACGCGTTGGTATAATTTATTTGCACTTTTGAGTTCTTTATCCTTATTGGAAAATTAAAAACTTAATTAGGTGTCTCTGACCCCATTGTAGGTCCGATTGAACCAGGTCTTCTTCCTGGTGCGTGTGCGGACCCTGAGGCGGGTGTGGAGACTATTTCCATGCCCAGTACGTACAGTTTGTAGCCACCGTGACCCTCCGATGGCATTAGGTAGAGTAGTCTACCCCTCTTTCAATTCAACCAGTTTTTCGGGTACCTGTTGACCCGTCTTGTGCATTATTTTTCCATATACCTCCTTGGTTGGCATGTGTTCTCCTTTTTCTTGAGTTTGGAACCCCTCCAGTGTTTTTTCTAATTTATGAGCACTTAAATGAGAAATATTATGTTTATGTAAATGATGTAGATTAATGATCACATGAACCCTTGTTATCGCATGTATAAAATGAACACCATTTTTAGTAAAACAAGTTCTATTAATTTTAGTATTTTCTAAATAACATGGAACCACTGTCACAAGATTGCATTTACTTGTAAAAGGATAAGATGAAGGATAAGGTAAATAATTACAAATCCTGGAATTACTAATATGAAATTACTAAGGATTTTCTTATTAAGAGATACAGTTATCTGGAACTTGACACGATGGATATGTCGAGAAAATAAAAAGATTAGATAACTGGTTTTAGCCCCGCTACTTGCCAGGATTTCAGCCGTAGCTTTAGGTCTTCTCAGACCAGGTTCAAGGGCTGTTTTAGGGAGTTGCTAGCCTCCCTACGACTCTTTGGTTAGGCCTAACGGCCAACTAGGATAGCGGATTCACAGGGCTCGAGGTTTGGAGCAGTTCTTTCGGATGGTGGGTGGGTCATTGGCTATCTGTGGTTTAGCGTACACAGTGCTTGTACGTTTTCACACTATACGACGTAGCCGCCACCCCTTTCCACGATGACCCCAGCATAACAGAGCATGGCAACTCGATGGATATAAGCGACCTTCCTGGCTAGGAGGGTGGCTTCTATCGATCTTGTACCACAGGAAGTTACACGAAATTGTCTCATGCCCGAGACGTTAATTGACAGTTTGAGAACAATAAGAATATGGTCAAGTTGCATAAAAAGGGACTAGATATAAAATAAATTGTAAACTGACGAACTATCAAGATAGTGCCTTTTTACTATACTCTGTTACTTGAATTACTTGTTTAGTTGTACTACTCTATTCTGTTTTTACTGACGTGTTTTCGGGTTCTGTACTTAGGTCTACTTGGTAGTTTGCTAGGAGATTTTCATTGTACATCTCCTTGAACTAATACCACGGTAAAACTTCTGGTTAGTATTCAATTTATGTTCTTTTAAATTTTGCAATATGATGTGTTTATTGGCTCTGTTTGTATTTTATGATTATGTATTGGGTGATTGCGATCTTGTGGGCGAGTGGTGCTGGTTGTTAGCACATGGTGCTTGGGCTTCGTCGGTTGATGGGACTCGGGTCGTTACAAATGGTATCAAAGCAAGGTCACCCTACTAATCATAAAATTACCTAGAAAGGCCATACCAACATTCATATTGTGTTGCAGATGAGATACTCAGCCACATAATGATGTAGTATCCCTAGTCATGATCATCCGCAGTATTCTGACTTGATTCTCTTCTTAACTTCTGATCTTGTCTCCGTCTCGTTTAGTCTTCGTACTTTTCCTGTCGTTAAGGTCACCCTTTCAGCCATCGGGCTGAGCAGATTAGAGGTCGCATTAGGGCATCACTTGATCTGAATGTGATCTCAAGAAGTAAATGAGTAACTTCTTGGTTCATCCACCGTTTCTGTGATCGTATTGTTTCCAGAGTTTTGCCTGTGATTTTGTTAGTAATAAATTTAATTACTAAGTCGATGAACACGTTAATTTGTAGAACCACCCAACCACTATTTTATAAATATACGTGAAGATCTTATATATTTTCATGGCATGTATAAATGTCTATGGGATGATCCATAGCAGGGTGCTTCTATTAATAATGAGTAATATATAATTAACATTGACCGTGTGAAAAGGATAGATTATTATATGCTAAACATGATTTAGTTCACACTCTACACTCCTTTTTGCAGCATTGATGAGTATTTGACGGTAATTAGACAATAATGTTTGCAAATTGGAAGGTAGTTAGTCCTTGCGAGCAACAATAGACTCAACTAATTGTTTAGAATAAAATTTAACACACCCCTGGCCAATTCATTTCAACTGTGATTCCATTTGGGGTCAATGTCAATATTCAGTAAATGCTGGGTCGGTGTTATTAGACAAATTACACGATTACTTGTTTTGGTACTTAGAAATAATGGCATGACGTGTCTTATGTCCTTGTAAATGTAAAACAATAATAATAATACTTTCCTTTTGGATCTGACTTGAAAAGTGACTTAGCATATCAATATATATATTGAAAGCATGTGGGGGGATAAAATAAGAATTTGTTGTTCACCGCATGATTAAATTATTTTCCTAAATGGTCAATTATTATCGAAGGAAAATGGCTGTCTTGATTTCTGATGCCATTGGTAATTAACATCAACTGTAATGCTTACTGTTGTAGCAAGTTGTGTTAAAATCTTGTATAGACCAATTTTGTGGCATATCTTATTTAGATTGCAAATTAAATTTTATTATCTGGACTAGAACGATATTAGTCAATTACTAATTAGATTAGTATGGAATTAATCGATTATTGTTTCCATAAATTATTAGTAAGTGAATAACGATTGAACCAATATCACGGTCTTTGAATTTCTGGTGTGGCTGATTACACTCATATAAAAGGGGAAATAATATAGTTGTTCCTTTTATATGTTATAAGGAAAAGAAGATTCGTTATACTATCACTCCTATTTGATAGGGTAAATGTACTTTCACTACGAGTATTACGCTAACTACTAACCTTGATGTATTCCTACCGTGTTATTATGATCGACTTATGCATGATACATAAGGAAAATATTGTTATGCAGTAGTCATCATTACTAATTGCATTGTCAAAAAGATTTTCAATAAACAACGGTTTATACATTCGAGATATTGATAAACTAATAATTCATATTCTGCTTATAGAGTGATGTTAAAAGTGAACAATTAGATTTAGAATATTATAAAAGAAGTAAATGTGTAAATTTGATGGGTTGAAAAGACATATACATGATTTCTTTCATTGATTAAGGAAATAATACGATCACTCCTGTTATTAATCACGTCAAGGATAAATTGGGAAATTGGGTTATACTTGAAATTGTCAATTGACAGCCATCCTGGTGGTAAATGAATGCGTGGATACAATGGAAGTAATAATTAAATTGAACGACCAAATGGAACTCTAATCAACTTAAGAAAATTTTATTTCTGAAATATATCATTGCTTAAAGCGTAGAGCTTACATTTTACTTGCAAATTAGAAATGTTTTTATTAATTACTTTGAAAACTTGAGTTTTACCTTTGAAAGTGTCTAGAGTTTGAAAATTTTTTTTACATTCCTTGATGCCCTATGTTTTCAAGTTTGAAGTCCAAGGCCATTTCATTCACATGGAGTTAAAATTGTAAGAGATTGTGTTTTGCGACTGGAAATTTCTGTGTAAAATTGAAGGCATCCTCTTGTATTAATTAAGTAATACCTATTAATTAGAAAATTTTCCTGAATTATGTATCGTATATAAATGTTGTGGCCTTAACAATGTTTATAAATTACTCTATCATTATAAACTTCGTCATTAGATCGATGGGCATATGGACTCGAACTTTTTTCAGTTGATGATACCATAGATCATAAGGGATCACAAATTCTTCTTTAACTTGCTCTTTTAATTGTGAAAATTTGATACAGATTAGCATTAGTAAATGACGGATTCTCTGTTAGTTTTAGCTTGCTCATGTAAACATGAAATTTATTTTGTACCAAATTCTTTTGACAGCTCACCAATAAATGTATCTTCACTATGTATATTGCGTAAATTCTTAATCTTGATACATTCCTACCATGTTATTTAAGATAGAATTGCATATGATAAGTAAGGAAAATATTTTTGTGCATTAGTCATTTCTACTAATTGCATCATCAAAGGACGAATTGTGAAATTGATTCATACCTAAACTTGTCAATTGGCAGTTATCCTGGTGATAAAAGAATGTGTGGTTATAATAGAATTAATAGTTGAATTGAATGACCGAATGAGACCCTGATCATCCTAGAAAATGATATTCCTATATTCTTAAGGATTGAAATATATTATTGTTTAGAGTACATAGTTCACATTTAACTTGATAATTATGAATGTTTTCATTTACTATATTGGAGACTTGAGTTTGATGTTTGAAAGTGCTTGAATTTTTTTTTTTTTTTGATGTTCCATGTTTTCAAGTTCAGGATTTACGATTGTTTCATCTGCATTAATTCAAAATTTTGGAAGATTGAGTTTTGCTCCTTGAAATTCTACGTAGATTCGAGGGCATTTTCCTATGTCATTAAGAAATATCTAGTAATTATGAGTTCTTCATGAATTATGTAACTGATTTTACGTTAACACTGGTTATAAATCATCGTTGTTAACTTCGTTTGTGGGCATACCAAATCAAAAATCTTTTTGATTGTTGACACCATAGATGGTGGGGAATCATAAATTCTCCTTTGACTTGCCTTCCTAAGGGTTAATAAGTGATAAAAATTGACACTAGTTGATAATGAATTCTCTATTTAGTTCCCGCTTATTGACATAAACATGTAATTCACATTGTACAGAAATTTTTACTGATTTCTTGCAAGGTTATCCATAGCTATTGCATGTTTAGAATTAAAGTGAATTTTACCAATGATAGAGATGCTAATTGAAAAAAAAAAGAGAGATTCTAAAACAAAACATCGGAAATCATTTTTTTTCTTATTTATGAATTCCGACAAAGGTCCTCTTTAATACTTCAAGGGGAATAAATTACATGGAATTTATCCAGAATCACTTAAATTGTGCAACCATCATCCATGGTATTGTAAAGAGAGTTGTTGATTGTTATGCAAATGTTTGTTCTAGAATGGAATAAAAGTTAAGTTGATGCAGTTTGTTGCACATTTCCTGATGAGGTTGTAACTCGGATTACTCATAAGGAAAAATCATGCTTACAGTTAGGTTATAATAAACCACGCATAAGATTATAAATGGTTTCATGAATCTAAGGCAGGTTGTGATACATCTTAATGTGAATTGTTATGTTGACTGTAAACAAGTGAATTCTCTGCTGAACCAAAAAAAAATTCTGATAAAAGAAAAAGGGCTTCTTAACTTTATATAACGTATAATGACAATTTTGGTATTCCCAATGTTTGACAAAGTTCATCTAGTTCTTGTTTTCTATTCAGGATAGTGTGAGAAATTTTCTGGTTTTGGCAATAAGATAGGCAATGATTGGGTAAGGTAGGAAAGTTAATGTATTGCAAGTATGTGGTTGATGATTGTGGTTAATCATTTTTATACTCGTGTTTAAATTTACCTTAATATTTTGGTTAGACAATTGTAAAGGTTGGAAAATGAAAGTTCTAATTTTTGTTGACACCGGTTGATTTTGTTGTGGAGTTCTCATGCTTTACATACCTCTCATTTTAGTCCATGGACCCCGTAGTTACTTTACAACCACATGCAGTCGGAATAATCTTCTTTTAATTTATTATCAAGAAAATAGATTTCTTGTTTAGTAAGGTGTGGGAAAAGTATTCCAAGGGTTTACTAGTGAATCCATAACACCTTAGGTTTGTTCTCTTTAAGGTTGTTATGGACCACTTGCTTACACGCCTCCCTTCATACTTATCCATTCGCTCGAGTTTCCGAGATGAAACTCCCTTTAAGGTTTTTATATTTGTAGTGTCCCAAAGTTCAGACTCGGAGTCATTTCAAAGTGGTTTGAGTCAATTCGACCCCGAGAACCCGATTAGGGTTTGGTGCTGGTGTCAAAACCCCCTTAATTTGCCAAAAATGCATATTTCGAGGCAACCCTTTGTCAAAAATTATCAAAAGGATGCCATATGTGGTACCATTGGATTCCTATTGTCGTAAACCTTCCAATGACACTTGTTTCACGTGATTCCGAGTTGTATAGCTCAAGTTATGGCCAGAAGAAGTCACCAGGGACCTAAATGTAAGGTGAATCCAACCCTAAGGGCATTTTTGTCATTTCACCCACCTAAACCTACTCACAACCACCCCTAAAGCCTATTTAAGGACCACTTGAGTCCCTTGGGTCGTCGTTAGCCTCCAAACCCTCTCTAATCAAGAGAGGAGGGGAGAAGAAAAACCTTAGTTTTTCTTTTTCAAAAAATAAAAAATTTATTCATGGGGACCCGATTGTGAGTTCTGCAAAACCCAAGGTCTCCACTGCAAAAGTCACGGGCGCATGTCCGTGGGCAAGCGCGAGCACACAGGCAAGCAAGCGCTAGCTCGCGGGTGTGAGTGGGCGCATGCAAGCACGTTCGGGAGACATGTGAGAGGGCAGTTCGGTTCAACTCTAGACCCCTTTATGTTGTTTTGACCGGTTCAAGGCCTTCCCAACTTTGAATTTCAACAAATAAGGTATCATAGGAATCGTATTGATGTGTGCTATGTGTTGGTATAATTTATTTCCACCTTTGAGTTCTTTATCCTTATTGAAAAATTAGAAATGTAATTAGGTGTCTCCAACCCCATCGTGGGTTTGATTGAACCAGGTCTCCTTCTCGGTGCATGCGCAGATCCTGAGGTAGATGTGGAGACTATTTCTAGACCCAATGCACATGGTTCAAAGCCACCGTGACCCTCTGGTGGCATTAAGTAGGATAGTCTACCCCTCTTTCAATTCAGTTGATTTTTCGGGTACCTGTGGACCCGTTCTGTGCAATATTTTTCCATATATCGCCTTGGTCGGCATGTGTTCTCCTTTTTCCTAAGTTTGGAACCCCTCCAATTTTTTCCTTGATTATGGGAACTTAAATGAAAAATACTATGTTCATGTAAATGATGTAGATTAATGATCACATGCACCCTTGTTATCGCATGCATGAAACGAACTCCGTTTTCAGTAAAATAAGTCCTGTTAATTTCAGTAATTTCTAAATAACTTGGGACCACTGTCACAAGATTGAATTTACTTGTAAAAGAATAAGTTGAAGGATAAGATGAATAATTACAAATCCTGGAATTAGTAATATGAAATTACTAAGGATTTTCTTAATAAGAGATACAGTTATATGGAAATTGACATGACGGATATGTCGGGAAAATAAAAAGATTAGATAACCGATTTCAACCCCACTACTTGCCGGGATTTCAGTCGTAGCTTTAGGTCTTCTTAGAACAGGTTTAGGGGGCTGGTTTAGGGAGTTGGTTTAGGGAGTTGCTAGCTTCCCTACGACTCTTTGGTTAGGCTTAGCGGCCAACCGGGATAGCAGATTCGCAAGGCTCGAGGTTTGGAGCAGTTCTTTCGGCTGGTGGGTGGGTCATTGGTTGACCCTTCTGGCTTTGCCTTATTCAGGGCATAATTTTTCAACTTCTTCAAATATCATTTAATTGGATACATCCATCTTTACTGCAAGGATCCAGCAATTCTCGTTTCATTTGCAAGATGAAGCGGGACATAAACGATCACGTCAAAGAATATAGGTGGGAAAATTTGGTCCATTTTACAAAGTGTGATTACAATTTGTTTATCTCAGTACTCAGCAATTTGAGATCTAATATCTTGGAATATAGGACTTTAAATATTTCTCATCTCTGTAAATGAATTGATTACTAGATTAGGCATCACTCCACGTATCACTAGTGGGAGTAAGATTTACGTGTACACATGAGAACCATGACTTTTTAACCCACTAATCTTCTTTTGCACTTCATTTATGCAACGTGAAAGCTGGGACAAATACTCATTTAGAACCCGAATGTCTTTTAGGAAGGAGAAAATCCTTTGCTTCTACTCTCTAGTAAGACTGTATATAGCTTCTGGAAAGTGAGAATCATCTTCTTGAATGTGCAACTCAGGACGAATACCCAAAATTTTCATATCATTCCTTGTTTTAACTGTATCCTTTGGGCTATTTGTTAAGTTTAATGCATCCAAAATGTTTCCCATTACATTCTTCTCAATGTGCATAACATCTAAATTGTGCCACATAGTCAAATCTTGTCAATATAGAAGTTACATAAAAAATATGCTTTTCTTCCTAAATTCTGAATGTCGCAAGGAAGTCAAGTCATTTTTTAAAAGGTGACCCAAACGTATTTCACTGAGCTGTTGCAATGTCTCCATGATTTTCACGACAGACAACCTAACAAAATCTGTACTCAGTTTATTTTCAGATTTTTTGATGAATACTGACATGCTTTACCATTAAATCTGTCCTTAAATTATGTTGTTTACCATTTGTGTTCAATGGGCAAAAATCTATGATGCCTTAAGTAAGAGAACATCTTGCTTTCATGTAATCTCAAGTGATGAGTATCATCCAGACAAATTAGACATGTAAACTTCCCCTTTGTACTCCATCCTGACAAATTAGCATATGCTGGAAACTCATTGATTGTCCACAATAATGCTGCATGCAACTGAAAGAATTCTTTCTTTTATGTGTCATATGTTTGAACACCACTATACCAAAGGACTTTCAGTTCATCAATCAATGGTTGGAGATAAACATCTATCGCATTTCCTACTTACTTGGGGTCTAGGATAAGGAGAGTCAACATCATAAATGTAGATCGCATGCATAGCCAAGGAGGAAATTTATAAGTTAACGTGACCACCAGTTATATGAAATATGACGGATACATGTTCGTGAATGGGTTGAATCCATCACTAACAAGTCTTAATCTCACATTTCGTGCCTCCTTTGCGAATGATGCGTGATTCTCGTTAAATCTATTCCACTCATTAGAATTTGTTGGATGACGAATGAGTCCATTTCTTGATTTATTCTTCTGATTCCACGCCATCAATTTTGTTGTTTTGCTGGAAATGAATAGGCATTGTAGCTTAGGGATCAATGGAAAATAATGGAAAACCTTCTCTGATTGTTTCTTTTCACCTGTGTTTATTGATTTACCTACCTTATACCTCTCACCATATTCCAGACAATTACTCAACCCTTAGTATTCATTTCTGTACAGGACATAATCATTTCGACATGCATCAATCTTCTCACATTTCAGTCTAAGCCCACGTACCTGCTTCTTTGCATCATGCCATGGCCCAGGGTATCTAGCAGGATTATTTAGCAGCTCTCCAATAAATTGAAGGGCCTCAGACATTGATTTTGTTATAGCTCTATTCATTACTTTTATTTGAAATAATTTTAAAAGGAATGATAACTTTGACATTGACGTTATTCCAAGAGCAATAGCATCCTCTATTACCTTGACTGCATCATAAAACTCATTACAATCTTGTAATGTCACATTGTCATCTGCATCCTCAGGATCTAGTGTTCTCATATCATGTAATATTCCATCTAATTCATCTCACTGATTATCATTATTTTGTTCTAAATCATCAATTCTATCATGTCTAACTTTTGCTGTGATTTGCTCACCATGAGCTGTTCAATTTACCTAATGCTGCCACCAATCGTTACATATCGCATGCTCGAAAACAGTGTCTTGGTCATGGAAAAACCCATTCAAACAATGTCTACATGAGTATAAAATCAGCTTAAGAAATTTTCATCGTCTAAATATCTTCCTATCATCATTAAATGCTCACTCCAAAAACGAAATCACTCCATTCTTGTATTCATAATAATTCAAATTCTTTAAACTAATCCATGACTTATCCATGATGACCTAAATTTCAATGTCAACCACTCATAAGTTAGATTCAAATAAGGAAAATATGTGTATTTTAAAAAAAATTTCACTTGATAGCTCATCAATGAAGATTTGATCACAATATTACTTCTTACATAAAACTAGTGTTTGGAAAAATTTGACAGCATTTTCCTGCACTTCTCAAGTATACCTCCTAAGACTAACCTTAACTACATTTCTAATATCCCCCACTAAAGGGCACTTCGGGAACAGAGCTAAGGTTAGTTGATATACCAGAGAAGAGTGAGAAGATGCGACCAAAATTTCGTCAAACATTAGCTACATGCAAGAAGTAACTCTAAGTTGTAATCAAATCTTCAAGGGCCCTCTTTAGCCCGGATCTTCACCAAACTAAAGGTGATGGAGTCTTATGGCATGCTATAAAGACAATGCATTATGTATGTAAGTGAAGTATACACGCACTCCTCATTGTCCGTATAATATAATCATAAGTCTCGATAGGCAAGTATTTTGACACAGTTATATCTCTCTCACAACCTATATCTTAGGGGTTAGAACTCCTATTGTTTGTCATCAGGTATATCTAAATTTGTGTAAATGTGTATATCTAAATTTAAATCGATTCCAAAATTAATTTATAAATTTCTCCACACCTAATTGTCTTTATCTTCCTCTTCCTCCCTCCCCTTTCTCATCTAAACCCAAAACCTAAATTAAGCTAAATTAAATTTATAGAAACCCTAAATCCTAAACCATAAACCCTAGAATTTGTAAAACCTAAATCATAAAAACCCTAAAGCCCAAATCATAAAAATCCTAAACCCTAAAAACCCTAAACCCTAAACATTAAACCCTAACACTAAAACTCTTAACTCTAAATCCTAAATTGTAAACCTTGAAAACCTTAAACCCTAAAACCTAAAATATAAAAACCCTAAATCTTAAACCCTAAAATCCAAAATCCTATAACATAAAAACCCTAAACCCTATAGACACTAAAACCTAAGCCCTAAAAACACTAAACCCTAAACCCAAAAAACACTTAAACCTAAACCCTAAGAGCATTAAACCCTTAACCCTATAACCTAAACCCTTAACACTAAACCTTAAACCCTATAACCGAAACCCTTAACACTAAACCCTAAACCCCATAACCTAAATCCATAACTCAAAACCTAATAATGAACCTACTTTTAGGCGAGAGAGGAGGTTTTAAGTATGCGTTCGTTGTAATCACTCTTAAATTGCACAACAAGACATTTAAATTTATAAATTCAAAATCTAAAGGGAGTCCGAGGTTGGTCGCAGGGAGTAAATATGGAACTCACACATTAATCTTTATTTAAAATAGATGAGCACAATTAATTGATCACAATAACATATATTCAATGAATGAAACTGATCATGTTGATATTCAAAAGATCATGAGACAAAAATAATAGAAAGATAAAATAATGGTGATTTAAATCACCAATTATTCATCTTAATTAAGAATATATCTCATACTCAAATTATTCAAATAACCAAACAGTACC
Organism: Thalassia testudinum; assembly: GCA_037157565.1. Taxonomy (NCBI): domain Eukaryota; kingdom Viridiplantae; phylum Streptophyta; class Magnoliopsida; order Alismatales; family Hydrocharitaceae; genus Thalassia; species Thalassia testudinum. Next base: position 39,969,823 of record JAZHRO010000015.1, on the reverse strand, counting down.
TTCAATCAGATAATCAAGATTAACTTAGGTACCTAAATAATTCAACAGTGCCATCATCAACCTCAATCAGACGTCACCTTCACAGAACTAGACGACTTAACAGATCAACAAACAGTGCCTCACAGAAGGCACACACAAGTGCAAGGCTCTCTCAAGAGCCTTCCTTCTTCTTAAGCCTCTCAGAGACTAAGGCTTCTCTCACAAGCCTTCAAGCACAACACACAGCTAAGTGTTAGTTGTCCTTCAGCACAAGGCTAATTTCCTCAGAGAGCAAAACCCACCCCCTCCTCTTACAAATTTCTCCTTTCTTCCTTATCTCTCAAACCTGGGGGTAATCGGTCATGTAGGCAGGTAATCGGATCATGTATAGTGGCCAGACCAGCCGGTGTGTTTCGCAGGTGAGGCATGCTCAGGTAAGTGCGCGAGGACTTGACCCTCGGTGTTCTTGGGAGAAGAGGTGAGAACACGAATTCAACTTATGCGGTTGTGGCTGCTTCTCATCCACCGATGTGGGACTAAATGTCCATATCTTTTTCGCATGCATGTAGCTAAGCTTGTTCTTCAACTAGAGCAACTGCTGGTCCTCCCTCACTCAATTGAGGGTCTGGGTTTCATCAGGGTGCTAAGCTGCGTCGAGTGAAGGTAGAGGCAAAGCTTGCAGGTGTCGGATGACGACTGACAGTGTTGGGGAAGACGACCGGCGATGGCGACGATGACTTGCACAATAATACGGCTTAGGGCCCAATTAAATGGCTAGAAACCTTCGTCGTGGTGTGGCGAAGGCAATGGTGGAGGTGATTTGGTGTGAGGTGCAGTGGTGTGGCCAGAGCATAAAGGTGAGCGAAGCTCTGATGAACGGAGTCGGGGAAGAAGGTGGCAGTGTTGAAGTGTTAAATTAGGTTGGGCGAAAGCATAGTGGAGGTGTGCGCAAGCTTTTGCCCAACCTAATTTGGGTAGAATGGGGCAGAGGAGGTCCAGTGATGAAGGAGGTCGTGGAGGTGGTTGCTAGAGTCGGAGAAGGAATTAGGACCTAAGGTTTAGCCTAAACTTAATTGCAGGGTAAAGAGAGAGAATCCCTAAGGTAATTAGATGAATGGAGGTTCGAGGAAGCTTGCTGGAGGTACGTCGGAGCTGTGGACGAAGGAGGTGGAGATGGAGCCGATGAGGAGGTAATTGGGTCGCCTTCTTTGTTTGGAAGCACGGCAAGGAGGAGTAGAGAGGAAGCCCTCTCCCTATGGTATGTGGGCACGACCGACGAAGGGGATTGGTGAAGCTCCAAGCCATCATTAATGGCGATCGAGAACAAAGGAGAAGAGAGATGTGGTGCGCCAAAAACTACACAGAGACGGCTTGGGTGGATGTAGTCGCTTTTATAGATGAGGCTTCCCCCCTCTGAAATGCCTATTTGGAAGGTGTCCAAAGCCGCCTGAAGACTTGATTTTCTTGAGCTCCCCAGTGCAATTTCCGACCATGATTGGCCTCAAGAAAGACCTTGGTCGACACAAATTGATATGAGGATCAATTTCGCCAAATTTGGCGATTTATAGTTGAGATTTCATCAATCGACTTGCCGAAATCAATGAAGCAGGTTTGGGTTAGTTCTTACTTCTTTCCTAGCTTGATCGCGAGGAAGAAGATGGCGGTTGGACCCGTTTGCGAGAGAGACGAGAAGCTAGGGGCCTCTTTGAAAGGAAAAGATGAAAGTTAAGGGTTTAAGTGCAAGGAATAGAGGTCTGGGGACTGAGTTGCAAACTAGGTCAAGATGAGGTCTGATTGAGCCCAAACTAGGTCAAGATGAGGACCCAAGAAATCTAGTGATGAAGTCGTATTTGAGTTTGACTAAGTTTGATTGGGTAATTTACGTAGAAACCCAAATTAAGGTAGAATTTTGTTTGTGACTTTGTTTAAGGTCAAAGTAGGTTCCAATGGTCAAATCAAGGGTACCAAACCTCAAGGAATATTTTTCCATGAATTTTAGGAAGTTTAGATGAGTTTTATCATGACCAGAACCTCTGCAATCCAAGCGAGTCTGAAATTAGGGTTTTGAGTGCCGTATCAGTTCTCGAAATGCATGAAACCCTATTTCTATCTATGTGGACCCTCTTATTAGACTTTAATGCTCATTAGACCTTAGATTAACCCCTGGCGATTCCCGTGGTTACTTTACTTTCATGATATGATGTTAAAACTGCAGAATTAGCCATGTTTAGATGTATTACTCTTAGAATGGATGTGGAGGGAATTATGACTCTCAGGCGATCATGTAGGAGCATTTATCACTTGATCCTAACCAATTAAAGCTAGTTATGGCTCATGATGATGTTATCATCAAAATCAAGCATTAATGCCTAACATTGAATAATAATTTAACTAAACATTCATGTTAATAAAAATAATTTAAACATTGAACCAAATATTGAACATTTTAAACTAAATTTAACTAAACACTAATAATTTAACCGAACATTGAAGCATACATTTTAATTGCATTCATAATTAAATTTCTAACCTAAGTAGTACTTTGAAAAAATTAAATTAATTTAAACTTAAGGGGGGAAATTAGGAAGGGAGATGAGGGGGATGGGTCAGGTGGTGGTGGAAGGAGGAGGTGGTGGTGGTGGTGGCCTGAGGTGGTAGTGGTGCTGGTGGCGGCAGGAGGTATTGGTGGTGATGGAGGTCCGATAATGAGGGGAAGGTGCTGCTGGTGGTGGCAGCAAGGGGAAGGTGTGATTGTTGAGGGGAAGGGGAGGGTGATGGAGGCAAGGGAAAGGTGTACAAGGTCTGGTGATGAGAAGAGGAGGGGGTGCTAGAGGTCGGTAAGGAGCCCTCACCGAGGGGGGGCGTTGGAGGATGTCCGCTCATGAGCGGGCAAGAGGTGGAGCGCTACAGTCGACGGGGGAGGAGGAGCACACATCGTTGGAGGATGGAGAGTCCTCTCTGTGCGATGGAAGAAAGGAGGAAAGGGGAGGATTCGGGTCTGCACGTGTGGGATTTAGGAACACTATTCTCGACGGTTTAATATAAAATAGTCGAGAAATGAGTTTCAAAAATAACTTTTTGTGATCAACGATTTCCGAGAAGGACTATTGTCAACTGTTTTATGCTTACCGACGAGTATAATATTGTTCTCATCGGTTATAATTCGGCAAGAATGGTCTCAACCACTTCGCCTTCATGGGTAGGTGAGAAAGTTAATGATCGTACTTTTGACAACCATTATGTCTTATAACGGTCGACAATATTATTATTCTCGATGGTGGTATAACCGTCGAATATGCATCATCGAGAACAATACATTTTCTACTAGTGTGCTTCGTCCAATTTAGTTGCTTTAAATGTCACATAGGTCAAGATCCGGAACAAAATGAATAGTGAAGATTGGTTGTACTCTTTAGTGATCAGTGTGTGGTCCCAAGTTGCTTAGCATGTGCAACTAAGGCTTGCACAAATAACCAAGAAAGGTCACCAGTGGTAAGTAACCTTATCAATGATTACATTCTTAAGAAGGCAATGACAGTTACTCCTAGGGGTGTGCACAGTTTAGATTGGATTGGATTTTAGCAAATCCATATTTCAATCCTCCAATTTTGGATGGAGATGTTTGCAATCCAATCCAATCCAAGGTCTAATCCTATCTAATCCAATATATAAAATTTCATATTGGATCATAATATAATAATTTTTTATGTTTTTAATTGTACATGATTTTGTAGTCTGCATGTGATCTTGTATTAGTTAATGCAAAGTTTCAAATTTAAACGTTTTCCCTATTAGGGTATTAACACAATGAAATTAACATCTAAAAGACTCAAAAAAATTATACAAAAACATACAAAATTATTTAATGCATAAGGAAGCTAAAGTCAAAGGAACGGATTGTAGGTTACTTGACCCAAAAAAAAATAAAACAAAAGATCATGGAATTTATTTAGAGAGAACAGAATCGATGGGATAGTGGGAACAAAATTGTGAGTCGAGGGAGTTTTTTGGGACTTTTGCATTATATGCACTTGAATATCAAGGATCTATTTCTTATTATTATATGTAATATAAATGCTATTCTTTTACAAATTATGGATCAGATTGGATTAGATTACATATTATTATAAATTTTACAAATTATGGATTAGATTAGATTGATAAATGTGTCACACCCCCCAACAATTTAGGAACTAGGTTAACGAGTGTGATTATATTAGGTCACAATTACTAGGATGTTTAGGGTTGATTAGTTGTCCTACTCTTAATACCATTAGAATTCCATTAACCACACTCTAAAGCTTCATTAGTTAACATTCGACTTAGAAAGAATGGCATTGAAAACAACATTAGACAACAAATGAATACAAATTGTTACAAAAGTTTCAATCTGCAAGAGCCACAGTTAACTAAAATATAACCAATATCTCCACAAGCTTTAGCAGTGCTCAACCACAATATTAATAAGAGTTAACAAAATAAGCTACAAAAGACTAACAAACTACTAGAACTATTCCTCCATATCTTCTTAGGGTTTAAATCTTGCATAAAATGTAGCTTGATAAAGGAAATAGGAGGCGCATACAAACTCCATTAACAACTCTTCCAAAGGTTCAGAGGGTGGGTCCACCCATGCCCCTTGAAAATGATGCTTCAACATTTCCAACAAGAGATGCTAGAGCACTTAGTAAAATTGTTGCCTTGCCTGCTCTAGGAACTGGCACTGCTCCTAACTCATCATGAAACCCTGACCCTACAGCATCTTATTTGAAATTATCTCACAAGAAGGGATGAGCCAAGCAACTCAATAAGGACATAACCAAATGTATAACCAAGAGAATTGGGTAGTGTACAAATGTATAACTCCAGGTTTAAACTAATACCCATAACCAAAAATTTCACTAAAAACTCTCTTTTAATTACTAACCAAGTAACGCTCTCTCACTTGCTTCATAGGTCAAAGCAATAAAAAATCATCCCTCCATATGGGAGGTGATGTGAACATATCCTCCTCTTTAGACGACACAATACAAGAAGTTACATCTTGATCAAAGAAGCAACTACTCATACTTGTGATTCTAGAGTGAGGCACACCTATTCTTAGTATGCGAGATCGTTGTTGACACTAGTCAAATGAGTCAAGCCTCTTAGGACCTACTTAGGCCAATGCCTCGAATTCTTGATGAGCTAACTTGACCTCAAATAATCGAGGGCAAGTCAATGATTATTTCAGATCTTTGATTGCGAGGAAAAATGATAGATGTCATGGCCACACCAATGCAACTGCTAGGAGTAGCAGTCTTCAGCTGTGCCTTGCTCAGTCCATCCTTGGATGAGATCACATCTTGTCACCCCTTTGGTACCCCAGCATCTTCTGCCATTTTAAGGCCTCAACCAAGCTTCAACCCAAGTACCATTAGCTATGAGTCTTAGATACCCCAATGTCGTCTATTGGCGTATGTCAGCAAGCAGTCTACATCTAAGTTTTGGTTGTTTACAGGTAGTTGTCGACTACCAACATATCTTAAACATCTGATCCAAGCATAGTGAACCCTTTAGTTCACAATGTCAGGGTGACCAGTCCTACATAATCCTCTTAGTTCACTCCTACTCTCTTTTCTTATTATCAATTCTTCTACAAAAATCGTAAACAACTACATGGACTTTTCGTAGATGCATGTAGGTTCTTAGTAAATTCCTTAATGACATGGAAATGGATCCCCGAAGTACAAGCAAATTATCAGTTTTGAGTTTCTAACTCATATCAAACCAAATCAGATTAAGTCATTCCAAATCCTTCCAAGTACAGGCCTCGACTAACACAAACCACATGTGATTAGGGTAATTGATAGGTTTTGATTGATTAACACTTTGTGCTGGTCGATTAACACTCGATCGATGAACCCTTGATCGATCAATTTTGGATTTGGTCGATTAAATCCAATAACCTACGTGTTGTCACATGAACAAAAGGTGCTCAGTAAAAATCGAGATTAATCAATCAAAGCTTCCCTAATTCGAGTGTTTTGAAAATGAATGAATTTTTTCTTGTAAGGAAAACACCACAACTCCATCTTAAACTCTTCCAAACACATTCTAATACCAAATGTACCACAAGAAGACCAAGTTTATCTAAACATTAGGTCCACATAATAGGTAATCAAGGGATGGGTTCAACTACTTACAAACTGAAAACCACGAAACAAAATCCTCTAAATAACATGATTAAAATCCAAAATTGCAAGACAAAAATGCTTAGTGAAAATTTTTGAGAAACTTTAATCTTTAAAGCTCATCAAAATCACCATATCTCAAGCCTAAACCTAATAATCAAAATATGGAAAACTAATCAAAGAAGATGTATATGTCCCTACCTTGACCTTGGTTGAAGGTGATGGACATGAAGATGATGAGGTTGATGTAGAGGAACCCCTTCTTCTTCTTCCTCTTTTGTTCCTTCCTCCTCCCAAGGGAATCCTGTTCATTAAGATCTTCCCAGCAACAACAAGACTTCTCCTCCTTGCTATTCTTCTTCTTCTTTTCACCTCACAAGAACCTACCACACCACAATAATTCTAACAAGCACTTTGGTCAGAAAAATTACCTCTACTAGAGTTATGAAGATGCTCGAGGGATGGGGAGAAGGTTTTAATAGAGACTAAGGAGATGTAGGGGTGATGGAGTTAAGAGATCAAGGTGAGTAGAGGACGATTGTGGTTGTGAGGTGAAGAGGAGAGGAAGGGGATGATGAGGTGACAGTGGTGTTTAGTGCATTTGCATCTCTTAAGGATGGGGGCTGCTTATGTACTCCCCATCCAATTTGCAACCATGCCCTTCCACCTAATAATACTAGTTAAAGTTCAATCACCAAATTTTGTTCCTTGCGAAATTAGCTCTTAAGTTCTCAAATTAATAAAATATATGGTCCCATATCCTTGCTTTTATCACATATGGAACCTTGGACTAAGTTGTATTTATTAACCCACATTCCTTAATTATTGATCGATTAAGTTCTCATGGTTGAGATTGTGGATCAAATACATTCTTAATCAACTTAAAACATTAAGATTGATTTAGTAACCTGGTGATTAAAAATTGAGTCCTTATAAAATGTCTCAACCCACATCAATCCAATTAAAATAGATTAAAAATTTTCTAATACAAGCCAATCAAATTGGAACAAATTGGATTATTGATTAATCCAAGTTGTGTACATCCCTATTTACCCTGCATGATGCTTATGGATAATGATAAACCCACTTTAGTGGGTCATTTCTGAGCCTAAGATTTGTTGGTTTTATCAGTTCTTTGTATATATAACTTTATTTAGGCATTCATGTGTAGTTCATTTTTAATTGTCTAATAATAATATTAATATCAGGTGTCTATCTTTCTTTGCAGGAATAATTCACAATATAGATCCACAAAGGGAGTGAGGATTGTGGCTCTTAATCTCTTCCCTTCGTATTATCTAAGAACCTTGATCCCATTCCCTTTTTCTTTTTCATCCCCACATTTAATTTTGCCATCTCTCTCTCTCTCATTTTTCCTCAACCATAAAAATCCCCACAACCAATGCCATCTCAAGTTGGGGGACCACTCAAGAATTCCCTACACCATAAATGCTAATGATCTAATTCGAGAAGCTCCCTAGTGCTACCTTTCTCTCACTCTCTCTCAATCGCGGGTGGTGGCACACAATTCCCTAGAGACTGGTGCTGGCACCACATAATGGACCTCCCCATCCGCATGTAGGCCCTAAGGGCCCCTCCTTCCTGACAACCACACAAACAGTCCATGTCACGCCCCAATAATCCTTCTCGTTACCCTGGGAATGGATTACTGGGTTTACAGGCAGAAAATTGGCCCAAAAGCGAGATGGTTAGGGTTAAACGCGTAGTTCATTCAAATAGGTACAATAAGGAGCAGCAAGTTCCATTAAAACATAGGGTTAAATTCTACTAAAAATTCAGTAGTGTTTTCCTTGTTTATGGGACATTTTCCAAATTCTTGTACCTGCAACGGGAACCTATGCATGCATATCATAGAATATACGATGGGCACACCCTACCATCATCACAACAAAGTGGAATTAGAAAACAAAGACATGAGCGAGCACAACCCACCACTACGAACGGTAAAAAAAACATGAAAACCGACGGAAAACCAACACTGATGAATTCACATCACAAACTTATTCCCACCACGAAACCAACTATAATATAAATATTTCAAGAGTCCAACGTCATATCAAAAGCCATGATATATTAAGTATGTCATTCACCACAACCCAAAAATATACAGATGCCTACAGTTCGTTAATTTATACACACACATGTAAAAGTTCTCTTTATATCAAAGCCATCATTTGTAAAACTATACTAAATATGGGTTGTAAAGACCCATTCTGTTCTGAGCCTTTTAAGACGTCTGGACTGTCAGTCAGACGTCTAGCCAGACGTCTGGACCCCTTCCCAGACATCTGGAAATTGAAAATTTTGTACACAGACTCGCGTCTGCGCGCTGGCTGTACGCAGACAACCTTTTTCTCTCTTCTCTCTCTCTTCTTTCTCCTCCACTGAACCCTAGCTACTCCCTTATATAAGGCCCCTCTTCCCCCCCTTCCTCTCTTCTCCACTCCATAGCCACCACCTTCCTTCTTCCTCTCCACTGCAGCGAGAGGGAAGAGCGTGAGAGAGGGCATGAAGAGAGGAGGAAGAGCTTGAGATCACGAGCTTGTGGGAGCTCGTCGAAGGACGCATGGCTAGAGCGGCGCATGCGGGAGGGGGAGCACGTCAGGGGGGAGACATCCCCGACACTCTGCTACAGCCGGAGATGCAGACGAGGAGGAGAGGCCGCGGCTGCATGCGGCGAGAGAAGCAGGAGGTCGATCTGGTTCTGGGATTTTTCCCAGAATCAGACGTTTGGCGAGTCGTCTAGATGATGGGTTGGATGTCTGGTGATGACACCGGACATCTGAAAGCAGAGCTTCGCGAAGGTACGTTCCTCTTGCGGTTACGGCCATGCAGGCCACACCACAACTATGATCTGCATGGCTAAAAGTAGAAGATATAGTTTGTTGCGTGCAGGGATAGCTTCGGGAAGGCGTGGGGCATGCCCTCCCATGCATTTCGGACATTTGAACAGCTTACCAGACGACCGAAAGCACTCCCAGACGACTGGAGAAGTGGTCGGATGTCTGGAGCTGGGTCCAGACGGACAAGTAGGGGTTCTGGACGTCTTAAGTCGACATAGGAACCTGAGGTGAGACCCTTGTGACTTTTAAGACGTCTGGACCTTGTGCCAGACATCTGATTTAGGTCTGCAGTCTTGTTTTTGACCCGTTTAGGATCCGTTTGAGGTCTATTTTATGCAAATAAGATATCTGTGGTTTCCTTGTGAGTTCCTCTATATGTTAGAAAGCCTTATATACTGTTCTGAACATTTCGTTGTATTATGTTCCTTGGTATTGAACTTCGATCTGTTGTGTGTTTAGGGCCTACAGAGGCACGTGAGCTTGCCGTTTAAGCTCCCAGTACTCCCAGATTGTCTGGTAGAGTGGTTTCCCTTATTTTAATTATAAATAATAACTGCATATGTGAAATTGGATAACTAGAAACCTAGAATGTAGCATGAATCCTAGGACGAGAAGTACTTGCACTATTTGTATGCATGTTTGAAATTGCAGTCATAAATGAATGAATAGAAATGTAAATAACTGTCTGTTAATAAATACGAACTGCTTATGAAATATGAAATGCCTGTGCTAGTTAAATAGTTACCTATGATATTACTTATTGTATATGTTAAATGATGGAAATACAATCTGCATGTGTATAATATGAGAATGGAAATGTGAATGATGAAACCTAGTATGGAACAACATGATGAATACGAGCATGAACCCTACGGGGAATTAGGAGTAGAGCTCCTATGGATAAATGGAATGGATCCAGAAATGTGAGTGGAAAGTGTGTTGGCCCTTGAGTACGTGGTACCAAAGAGAGCGACTATCCCCTGTTTAGTGTATAGCGGAGCTAGCCGCCCTTGGGTTGGGACCTGGGGTTAGGATTAGCCACTCTACACTGACTTCTTTGGCCCTCGCGTACTCTGTACCAGGGAGAGCTACTAGTGTAGGGAGAGAGCTAGCCACCTCACTGGGCCCAGGGTTCAGCTAACCACCCTACACTGATTTGTTAGGCCCACTGGGCAAACCGAGGTAGTTAGACGAGGGTGCACGGACTATGGAGAGGCGAAACCCCTGTTTAGTTCTGAGGGACTAGACCCCTGTTACTGAGAGGGTTAGGCCATAAACTATTCCGTGCTGTACTTTGGGCGTACCCGCTAGCGGAAATGACTGACCGCGTGTCAGTGTGGGGTAGCTACCAGTGCGCTTATCACGTGTGCCGTAGTCACCGCTACGTCTGTCCGTAATCTCGGGGTGGTTGACTGGGTGTAGGATCACCACGGGGGACTCTCCCGACCAGGAGAGCATCACGTGTGCCTTCTACTCTTCAGAAAAGACTGCAATCAAGATCGTTCCCACGAAGAACATACGAGATCAAGAAAGAGATCTAAAAGTAAACAATGGGTGAAAAGAAACGACTTAAAATGAAATAATTGGAAAAGATAATTTACTTGTTAGCCTTTACTGCTTTAGTTAGTTGGTTACCACTCTACTCAGCATTCGTTGACTCCGTTTACTCATAACTCTTTTAAGGTACAGGTGTTGAGCAGCTCGAGTCATCGGCTGCAGAGGGTGCTGGGCCCAGTCGAGCCCAGCAGTAGTTCCTATTTTTGTCGTACTTCCTTTTGCTAGTGATTAAACTGTTGTTACCATTTCTATTTCTGTACTTTGTTCTACTTTACTATTGTGGTGGTGATATGCACTATTAGCAGCTTTTACTTCCTTTATTGCTTTTACTCTTTTACTATTAGTTACTTAGCATAGTGAATGTGGTTTACTTTCCTGCTTTTTTGTTATTTCTTGTTGGACGACTGGGTCTTGGGATTAGTCGAGTCGAGCCGGTCTTGTGTCTTGTAGGGATTCGGGAATCGGGTCTAACAAGATGGTATCAGAGCAAGGTCGTCCCGAGAAATAAACCAACTAGCTTGAGAATAACAAATTCACGTGCATGTAACTAAAGTAACCACCACAACGTACCGCTTGACATCTGTTCTGAGTTTCTTTCGCTGAGGTTCGTTAGAGTTGACTCCTTTTTGTTTTGTCTTCCGCGTCTCCTTGCAGGAGATGCCTCGACATGGAGTTCTTGAGGTGGGCTGCGGGCACGACCGTGGACAAGGTCAGAGGGGCGAACATGCCAGGCCTGAGGTGCCAGTTGACCTGCCACTTCTCCCGAGCGTTCAAGCCCAGAACCTTGCTCAGCTGATTCGAGACATAGTACATGAGGAGCTCCACCCGCCTCCATGGGCGCCTCTCCCTAGGGACGTGGAGGGGGAGTCATCTATGGGGCTAAGAGATTGACACAGTGCGGGACGAGGGGGAGGGGGTGGTCCTCCACCACCCCCACCGCACTCTGGCACTTCTGAGCGCGAGCCCTCCCTACCTGGAGGCGTGCCCGTTCCCCCACTAAAGCTACACTACGAGCTTTTCGGATAATTCCGAAAGCTGAAGCCCCCCTCTTTCAAGGGGGATGAGGACCCGTCTAAGGCAGAGGATTGGCTGGAGCAGATTGAGAAGGTGTTTGACACCCTTCGCCCCCCTGCAGAGTGCTACGTGGCCTTTGCCACGTACCAGATGGAGAGTGCGGCACACAGGTGGTGGAGGGCAGTCAGAGGCTAGGAGAGGGGAGAGCCGACGTGGGACCAGTTCGTGACCCTCTTCTGCGAGTAGTATTTCCCGCAGACTTGGCAGGACCAAAGGAGGCGGGAGTTCCACACTCTCCGCTAGGGGACGATAACTGTTAGCGCATACCGCACGCGCTTCCTAGAGCTGTCATGTTTTGCTGCGACAACTGTAGCTACAGCGGAGGAGCATCTGTAGAGGTTCACTAAAGGGCTCCAGCCTGCCATTCGGGGGTATGTCAAACCCCTGAAGCTACCCACTTTCTCGAGAGTGGTGGAGGCAGCTATAACGTACGAGGAGACCAATCCGGCCGCACGAGACATTGACAACGGACGGAAGAGGCCCTACCAGCCAGAGTACTCACAAGATTGACGAGAGAGGAGGCACGCGGCACCCGCGGGAGAGCCATCTCGTTTTGCGGGGTCGTCAGTGGCTTTTGGGGGCCCCCAACAGGGGCCAGCTGTCAGCACTGGACCCCCCCCCCCCAACCATCAGCAGGGACCTACCGAGGGAGGGAGTCGAGTCCCCCTCTGCTACCAGTGTGGCCAGCGGGCCACATCAGGAGGGACTGCCTGTCTAGGGTTGGAGCACAGCAGATGCTCCCACACCGAGCGTTGGAGGCCGAGCAGGTGGTCGTGGTTCCCAGGCACGTAGGGGAGGACAGCAGTTACGGGGAGGGTATCGGCCAGTGGCTACCCGTCCAACACAGAGTGTGGCTGCTTCTTCTGCACCGAGAGCTGAGGGGCGTAGCAACGCCCTTACACATAGAGATGCCAAGGCATCAGGTTCAGTGGTGGCAAGTATGGTTACAGTTTCCGGCAGATTAGTTTACGTACTTTTTGATTCTGGCGCCACACACTTGTTTGTTGCTGCGAGTTTTGCTGTCAGTTTGGGATAGGACTGCGTGTTGTTAGAGGATCCATTTGTGATCATAGGTCCGAGTGATCAGCAGTTTGTAGTTGAGGAGGTCTACACAGACTGTGAGGTCAATATTGGGGGACACAGCCTCCCCGCTGACCTGATCGTGATACCGATGGAGGATTCTGGCATGATTCTGGGGATGGATTGGCTATCTGCTTACCACGCCTTGGTGGATTGTTTGTCTTCTCCATACCAGAGATACTTTCCTTTGAGTTTCATGGATAGCCGGTGGACGGAGGATTCAAGTGCATTTCTACACTTCGGGCAGTGAGACTTTTGGGTAAGGAGTGTGGAGCTTTCTAGCCTGTGTGGTGGCAGAGCCCAACCCCGTGGCAGACTTTCAGAGCATCCCGTTGGTCAGAGAGTACCCTGACGTGTTTCCACAGGAGCTACCAAGACTACCGCCTAAGCGTTAGATCGAGTTTGAGATCTCATTGGTACCGGGGACCAGCCCCATTTCTACGGCACCGTACCGATGGCACCACTTTAGTTGCAAGAGCTCAAGTCACAGCTGTAGGACCTATTGGAGAAGGGCTTTATGTGGCCCAGTGCGTCCTCGTGGGGAGCCCCTGTGTTATTTGTGAAGAAGGATGGCACCCTGTGCCTTTGTGTTGACTACAGACAGCTGAATAGGGTCACCATCAAGAATAGGTATCCGCTACCGAGGATTGATGATCTATTTGACCAGTTGCGAGGTGCTACGGTATTCTCCAAGATAGATCTGAGATCAGGTTACCACCAGTTGAGGATCAGGGAGACCGACGTCTCTAAGACAGCTTTCCGCACTCGGTATGGACACTACGAGCTTTTAGTCATGCCGTTTGGGCTGACCAATGCCCCCGCTGCCTTCATGGATTTAATGAACCGGGTGTTTAGACCGTATCTGGATCAGTTTGTGGTGGTATTTATTAATGACGTGCTCGTTTACTCAAGGGATCAGGCACAGCACGGACAACACTTGCGGATGGTTCTGGACACTTTGAGACGGTGCAGGCTGTATTCCAAATACAGCAAGTGCGAGTTTTGGTTGAGACAGGTGACCTTAAGCCATGTGATTTTAAGGGATGGCTTGGTTGTGGATCCAGCCAAGGTTGAGGCAGTACTCAAGTGGGAGAGGCCACGTACAGTGACAGAGATATGCAGTTTCTTGGGACTGGCAGGTTACTACCGATGGTTTTTCAGGGGTTTCTCGCAGATCGCGCATCCTATGACTCAGTTGACCTGGAAGGACGTGCCCTTTGCTTGGACAGATGCTTGTGAGGCATGTTTTCAGGAGTTGAAGGAGAGACTGACTTTAGCTCCTGTACTTACTATCTCAGATAGCAGTGGCGGTTTTGTGGTTTACACGGATGCTTCATTGCAAGGGTTAGAGGGTGTGCTCATGCAGCGAGGTCACGTTGTCGCTTACGCTTCGCGGTAACTGAAGCCCCATGAGCATAGCTACCTTACCCATGACTTAAAGCTGGCAGCTGTTGTCTTCGCGCTGAAGACATGGAAGCACTACCTTTACGGTGAGACCTTTGAGATTTACATGGATCATAAGAGCCTCAGGTACTTGTTTGATCAGAAGGAGCTTAACATGAGATAGAGACGTTGGTTAGAGCTCCTGAAGGACTATGACTGCAGCATCTCCTACCATCTAGGGAAGGCCAACATGGTGGCTAACGCCTTGAGCCGGTAGGCGCCCGCCCACTTGGCCAGTTTACAGGCACAGAGTTGGAGACTTATGGAGGAGTTGGGCAGTTGGCAACCCTTAGAGTTATAGGGGCATTGTGGGGCAGTGACGATGACACGACAGACGAGACTAGAGCTGATAGACCGCATAATCGCAGGACAGATGACAGATCCATACCTGCAGTCATTGCGAGACAGAGTGTTGTCAGGGGACCCAGGAGACTTCTCTTTTACAGACGAGGTGTTGCGCATGAGGGGACGTTTGTGCGTTCCCAAGGACGAGGAGTTGTTAAGAAAGCTCCTGACTGAGGTGCACAGATCCAGGTTCACCATAAATCCTGGGAACAGGAAGATGTATCATGATCTGAGACGTGACTTTTGGTGGAGAGGGATGAAGCGGGATGTAGGTGAATTCCTGCAACAGTGTTTGGTTTGCCAGCAGGTGAAGGCCGAGCATCAGAGGCCTGCAGGACCATTGCAGCCACTTCCTGTGCCAGAGTGGAAGTGGGAGAGCATCACCATGGACTTGGTGGTGGGCTTACCCGTTACCCAGCAAGGACACGACACAGTCTAAATGATTGTTGACAGATTGACGAAGATGGCACGTTTCTTGCCAATCCGAGTCACCTTGGGACCAGCGTAGTTGGCAGAGAGGTATATTCGTGATGTGGCACGTCTACACGGAGTTCCACGTGAGATTGTATCCGATCGGGATACCCGTTTTACTTCCCAGTTTTAGGTTGAGTTTCAGCAGGCTTTAGGGACACGGATGAGGTTCAGTACGACGTACCACCCCCAGACGAACGGACAGTCAGAGCACACAATACAGACACTTGAGGACCTTTTACGCGCCTGTGTATCAGACTGGAGGGGCTCTTGGGAGGAGCACTTACCCCTGGCAGAGTTTGCTTATAATAACAGCTATCACTCGAGTATCGGCATGGCAACCTACGAGGTTTTGTACGGACGGAGGTGTATTGCACCCTTAAGTTGGGTTGAGGTGGGGATCAAGTGGGAGTTTGGCCCTAGGCTGATCCGACAGAGTCAAGAGGTGATAGAGCAGATTCACAGACGACTTCGCACTGTCAGGAGCAGACAGAAGAGTTATGTCGATCGGAAGCACAGGGAGGTGCAATTCGAGGTTAGGGATCACGTCTTTCTTCACGTTTCGCCATGAAGGGCCTGCAACGTTTTGGGGTGAAAAGGAAGCTTACGCCGAGGTTTGTGGGGCCCTTTGAGGTCCTGGAGCGAGTAGGACCCGTTGCTTACTGGCTTGCCCTTCCTCCCCAGCTTTCTGGTGTGCACGATGTGTTCCACGTGTCCAACCTCAGGAAGTACGTCGCCAATCCCAGTCACGCTCTGAACCATGAGAGTGTCGAGGTGGGTGACGACCTAACCTAGCCCGAGAGACCAGTGCAGATACTAGATAAAGTCATCCAGAGTTTGAGACGGAAGTAGGTACCCCTGGTGAAAGTCTTATGGAGGAGCCAGCAGTACAAGGAGGCTACCTGGGAACCTGAGGCAGCGATGCGAGAGCGGTACCTGGAGCTTTTTGAGGGTACGTCTTTTCGGACCAGCTTCGATCCTCTTTAAGTTTGTTATGCGTGTATATTTCCTTTTCCGTACCCTAGCTAGCTCAAGTTTTGGGGATGAAACTTCCTTTAAGTCTGTTATGATGTAAAGATTCGTTCTGTTCTGAGCCTTTTAAGACATCTGAACTGTCAGTCAGGCGTCTGGATCCCTTCCCAGACATATGGAAATTGAAAATTTTATACGCAGACTCGCATCTGCACGCTGGCTGCCTGCAGACAACCTTTCTCTCTCTTCTCTGTCTCTTCTTTCTCCTCCACCGAACCCTAGCTACTCCCTTATATAAGGCCCCTCTTCCCCCTTCCTCTCTTCACTCCACCGCCACCACCTTCCTTCTTCCTCTCCACTGCAGTGAGAGGGACGAGTGCGAGAGAGGGCATGAAGAGAGGAGGAAGAGCTTGAGCTCGTGAGCTCATGGGAGCTCACTGAAGAACGCACGATCTTCTCGTGGGAGCGACGCATGCAGGAGGGGGAGCGCGTCGAGGGGGGAGACGTCCCCGACACTCTGCTGCAGCTGGAGCTGCAAACGAGGAGGAGAGGCCGCGACTGTGCGCGACGAGAGGAGTAGGAGGTCGGTCTGGTTCTGGGATTTTTCGCAGAATCAGACGTCTGGTGAGTTGTCTAGATAACGGGTTAGACGTCTGGTGACGACACCGAACGTCTGAAAGCAGAGCTTCGCGAAGGTACATTCCTCTTACGGTTTCGGCCATGCAGGCCACACCGCAGCTATGATCTGCGTGGCTAAAAGTAGAGGATATCGTCTGTCACGTGCAGGGATAGCCTCAAGAAGGCGCGGGGCACACCCTCCCACGCGTTTCGAACATTTGGACAACTTACCAGACGACCAGAAGCACAACCAGACGATTGGAGAAGTGGTCGAACGTTTGGAGCTGGGTCCAGATGGACAAGTAGGGGTTCTGGATGTCTGAAGTCGACGTAGGAACCTGAGGTGAGACCATTGTGACTTTTAAGACGTCTGAACCTTGTGCCAGACATCTGATTTAGGTCTGCAGTCCTGTTTTTGACCCGTTTAGGATCCGTTTGAGGTTTGTTTTACGCAAACAAGATATCTGTGGTTTTCTTGTGAGTTCCTCTACATGTTAGAAAGCCTTATATACTATTGTGAACATTTCATTGTGTTATGTTCCTTGGTATAGGACTTTGATATGTTGCGTGTTCGGGGCCTACAGAGGCACGTGAGCTTACCGTTCGAGCCCCCAGTACTCCTGGATTGTCTGGTAGAGTGGTTTCCCTTGTTTTAATTATAAATAATAACTGCATATGTGAAATTGGATAATTAGAAACCTAGGATGTGGCATGAATCCTAGGACGAGAAGTACTTGCATTGTTTGTATGCGTGTTTAAGATTGCAGTCATAAATGAATGAATAGAAATGTAAATAACTGTCTGTTAATAAATACGAGCTGCCTGTGAAATATGAAATGCCTATGCTAGTTAAACAGTTACCTGTGATATTACTTGTTGTATATGTTAAATGATGGAAATATGAGCTGCATGTGCATAATATGAGAATGGAAATGTGAATGATGAAACCTGATATGGAACAACATGGTGAATATGAGCATGAATCCTATGGGGAATTAGGAGTAGAGCTCCTGTGGATAAATGGAATGGATCTGGAAATGTGAGTGGGAAGTGTACTAGCCCTTGAGTACGTGGTATCAAGGAGAGCGACTGTCCACTGTTAAGTGTATAGTAGAGCTAGCCGCCCTTGGGTTGGGACCCAGGGTTAGGATTGGCCACTCTACACTGACTTCTTTGGCCCTCGCGTACTCTGTATCGGGGAAAGCTACTAGTGTAGGGAGAGAGCTAGCCACCCCACGGGGCTCGGGGTTCAGCTAGCCACCCTACACCGACTTGTTAGGCCCACTGGGCAAACCGGGGTAGTCAGACGAGGGTGCGCGGACTGTGGAGGGACGAGACCCCTATTTGGTTTTGAGGAGCTAGATGTTGGTGCTAGAGCACCACGATCATTTGTTTTGATGATAACAAAACACGTGTTATTTAACATTTGCAATTTGAGTCCTAGATTTCAGGTCAATTGCAAATGAGGACGTGTTTAGACGGAGTTCGAGCTCGCATCCAGGACGGATTGGAAGAGCTTGACGGAAAACAGAGGAGGTTCGCGTGGAGCGAAAGATTGAAGATGGAAGGAAATGAAGAATAGGATAGATTTCCTTCTTTTGTACTTGTTGTATTTTTTGTTTCTTTTGTTACTCTTGATTTCCTTAGATATTTCATGTTAAAGAGCCTCAAAGAACCCTAACAGTAGTCCTAGGAACACCGGCACAACCCTAGGATACTTAGATTTTCTGTAGAATACTTAGAAAACCAATATAGGGTTCAAACAGCACTTCCAGACGTCTAATTCCCAAATCAGACGTCTGATAAAGAATTTTAAGACGTCTGACTGTTGTTTCAGACGTCTGATAACTGTTAGGCTGGACATAGTTAGTTATGTCTGATGAAATCAGATGTCCAGACCTTAGACCAGACGTCTTAGGAGACGTCTGATGACTTTTCCAGACGTCCAATTAGTGGATCGTTGGCTGGCTTAGAAAACACCCAAGATTATGACCGTTAGAGCCTTATCAGACGTCCATAGGACTTTCCAGACGTCTGATAAATGACCGTTTTGCCTCGGCTGACCCAAAATCTCTTCTCAGAGATTTTCTAGCCGTTGCAACGTTTGGAAATCAATTCCCACAGTAAAAGTAGGTTTACAGACGTCCAGACATAGTGCCAGACGTCCTGTATGTCGTCTGATGGACTTGCACAAAAACCCTGTTTAGATCTGATTCAAGTCAGGGAGAAACCCGCATAGAATCAGACGTCTGACCTTTAAATCAGACGTCTTAAAGTGGCCTTCCAGACGTCTGATTCCAGAGTTAGACGTCTGATGACCCTGTCAAATGTAATCATTGTCCTGATTTCGGCCTGATTCTCTTGGACTTTGTTCCCAACGGCTATAGAACCCTTTCTAAGCCTTCCAAAGCCTTCCTAAGGCCTCTATAAATAGAGGGGAACCTTTGCAACACAAAAACACACAAGATATACACTTAGAAAAATACAAGACACACTTAAGCAACATACTTCCACTCTCTTGTGTCCAATTGAGGCCCTTGCTCTCCAAGCTCTAGTTTCATTCTCTTGAGAGTATCAAGTCTTCGCGCACCCGCTCTCCCGCCGTTGTTCACGAGAGCGACATTGCGCCGTTGCGTGGCTCACGCACCCGCGTCATCCTCGACGCACTCCTTCCAAAGGGGAGTTTCCTTATTCCTATAGAAGCTAGGTTCTTAATTACTTTGTTGGCTCTATAGGACCTGTTGTTTTATTTTATCTTTGTTATTTTGGTTGGGTATTCGCTTTGCGAATTCCCGTCTCCTTCGTGGGACAAAATCCTTCTCGTGGAGAGAAGGGGTTGAGGAACGCTACCCTCGTACTTGTAGCGTGGTTGTATTGAGGTTGAATCACCCTCGTTTTAAGTGATTTGGTTTAGTGGATTTGATCAACTAGGTTGATCGGAAAATCCTAACTCGAGAGGGTTAGGTGGTGGTTTTCACCCGGTTTGGGTTTCCACCTAAAAATTACTTGTGCACATTTTGTGATTGCTTATTTTGTGAGATTACTTTATATATTTTATTTCCGCAATTATTACGTCACCCCCTCCTAGTAGGGAACTTTCAATTGGTATCAGAGCAGGTCTTGCGAGATCGGAGTAACACCCGGCAAGAGATCAAATGGAGGGAAGCACATCAGCGATCAAAATTTCCGAGGGGCAGTCCACAACCCGTCCGCCCTACTTTGACGGGAACAACTACAGCTACTGGAAGCTGAGGATGAAGATGTGGCTCCAAGCCACTGAATTCGAGGTATGGGGATGTTGCGAAACCCCATACGAGATCCCGAAGCGACCCCAAGGAGGCTACTCGCAGGTGCAGATTCTAGAGCTCTCACTCAACGCAAAGGCAATGAATGCCTTGTATTGCACGTTGAGTCTGAAGGAGTTCGAGAAAATCCAAGAGTGCACCACCGCCCACCAGATTTGGAGGAGGTTGGAAGGCACTCATGAAGAGACAAGCTCGGAAGAAGATCACGAGAAGGAGGAAACCGCTTGCTTTGGTTTCATGGCCAGAGGAAGCAACTGCGACAGTGAAAGCGGAAGCGACTCAGACAACGAGGTAAATCTCGATCTTCAAGAAGCTTTTAATGAACTTTTTGAGATTAGTAAATCACTTAGGATAGAAAATAAAAGCATTAAAAAGAACCTTAGTTTTCTTAAAAATGAAAATGATAGGTAAGAAATAAAACTTAAGGATCTAGAAACTTGTCCTAAAAATGATAACCTATTATTAGAAAATCATAACCTCATCAATGAAAATAATAAATTGATTGAGGAAAATGATAGTCTAAAAATAGAAATTTCTGATTTAAAGACTAAGATGAATACTATAGAAAAAGAAATTGTATGTCTTAGGGAAAATTCTAACAAATTAATCAACAAAGTTGATAATTTTTATAGCCCTAAGGTTGAGAAAGGATCTCCATCAAGGAGACCTTCTAACAAATCCGGATCCAAGCCCACTTGGATACCGAAAAAAGAATTAGAATCTTATTTTGTAGGGTTCAGGGATAATTACAACATAAGGGATTGGACCTACAAGCTCAAGGCTGGTCAACTCAAGTTAGGGGAACCAAGTAGTAGACCAAGGAGGAGAACAAGAAGACCGACAAAACGGCGAACAAACGACGGACCCGCCGCACGTCGACCACCAGATTGGAGACCGGCGCCGATGCCCGGGCCTCCAAGCTACGGATGGGAGCCCCATCCGATGTGGCATCCACCACCACCATTCGGGCCATTTTATTGGCCATGGTAGGTGAGGTAAAACCCTTTACCCTATCTTTTTATCATAAGCATTTAGATAGGGGGAGTTAAAAAAGGATGAGCTAATTGTCAAGGGGGAGATATAAGGTAGCTAAATTTCCTTTAGAAAATGGGAGAAAAATAATAGCTATCGCATTGTTACAAAAAGGGGGAGGACATTACCTTTGTCAAAAGAAACTCATAGAAGAGCATGTTTTAAGGGGGAGTTATAGGAAATATAAAATCAATTAAACCTTTTTGATAATGTCAAAAAGGGGGAGGATTTTTTATGCATTATTATTTACGATTTTGTCATCATCAAAAAGGGGGAGATTGTTGGTGCTAGAGCACCACGATCATTTGTTTTGATGATAACAAAACACGTGTTATTTAACATTTGCAATTTGAGTCCTAGATTTCAGGTCAATTGCAAATGAGGACGTGTTTAGACGGAGTTCGAGCTCGCATCCAGGACGGATTGGAAGAGTTTGACGGAAAACAGAGGAGGTTCGCGTGGAGCGAAAGATTGAAGATGGAAGGAAATGAAGAATAGGATAGATTTCCTTCTTTTGTACTTGTTGTATTTTTTGTTTCTTTTGTTGCTCTTGATTTCCTTAGATATTTCATGTTAAAGAGCCTCAAAGAACCCTAACAGTAGTCCTAGAAACACCGGCACAACCCTAGGATACTTAGGTTTTCTGTAGAATACTTAGAAAACCAATATAGGGTTCAAACAGCACTTCCAGACGTCTACTTCCCAAATCAGACGTCTGATAAAGAATTTTAAGACGTCTGACTGTTGTTTCAGACGTCTGATAACTGTTAGGCTGGACATAGTTAGTTATGTCTGATGAAATCAGACGTCCAGACCTTAGACCAGACGTCTTAGGAGACGTCTGATGACTTTTCCAGACGTCCAATTAGTGGATCGTTGGCTGGCTTAGAAAACACCCAAGATTATGACCGTTAGAGCCTTATCAGACGTCCATAGGACTTTCCAGACGTCTGATAAATGACTGTTTTGCCTCGGCTGACCCAAAATCTCTTCTCAGAGATTTTCTAGCCGTTGCAACGTTTGGAAATCAATTCCCACAGTAAAAGTAGGTTTACAGACGTCCAGACATAGTGCCAGACGTCCTGTATGTCGTCTGATGGACTTGCACAAAAACCCTGTTTAGATCTGATTCAAGTCAGGGAGAAACCCGCATAGAATCAGACGTCTGACCTTTAAATCAGACGTCTTAAAGTGGCCTTCCAGACGTCTGACTCCAGAGTTAGACGTCTGATGACCCTGTCAAATGTAATCATTGTCCTGATTTCGGCCTGATTCTCTTGGACTTTGTTCCCAACGGCTATAGAACCCTTTCTAAGCCTTCCAAAGCCTTCCTAAGGCCTCTATAAATAGAGGGGAACCTTTGCAACACAAAAACAAACAAGATATACACTTAGAAAAACACAAGACACACTTAAGCAACATACTTCCACTCTCTTGTGTCCAATTGAGGCCCTTGCTCTCCAAGCTCTAGTTTCATTCTCTTGAGAGCATCAAGTCTTCGTGCACCCGCTCTCCCGCCGTTGTTCACGAGAGCGACATTGCGCCGTTGCGTGGCTCACGCACCCGCGTCATCCTCGACGCACTCCTTGCAAAGGGGAGTTTCCTTATTCCTATAGAAGCTAGGTTCTTAATTACTTTGTTGGCTCTATAGGACCTGTTGTTTTATTTTATCTTTGTTATTTTGGTTGGGTATTCGCTTTGCGAATTCCCGTCTCCTTCGTGGGACAAAATCCTTCTCGTGGAGAGAAGGGGTTGAGGAACGCTACCCTCGTACTTGTAGCGTGGTTGTATTGAGGTTGAATCACCCTTGTTTTAAGTGATTTGGTTTAGTGGATTTGATCAACTAGGTTGATCGGAAAATCCTAACTCGAGAGGGTTAGGTGGTGGTTTTCACCCGGTTTGGGTTTCCACCTAAAAATTACTTGTGCACATTTTGTGATTGCTTATTTTGTGAGATTGATTTATATATTTTATTTCCGCAATTATTACGTCACCCCCTCCTAGTAGGGAACTTTCACTAGACCCCTGTTACTGAGAGGGTTAGGCCCTATACCGTTCCGTGATGTATTTTGGGCGTACCCGCTAGCGAAAATGACTGACCGCGTGTCAGTGCGGGGTAGTTACCCATGCGCTTATCATGTGTACCGTAGTCACCGCTACGTCTGTCCATGACCACGGGATGGTTGACTGGGTGTAGGATCACCACAGGGGACTCTCTCGGCCAAAAGAGCACCACGTGTGCCTTCTACTCTTCGGAAAAGACTGCAACCAAGATTGTTCCCACGAGGAACATACGAGATCAAGAAAGAGATCTAAAAGTAACCAATGGGTGAAAAGCAACGACTTAAAATGATATAATTGGAAAAGATAATTTACTTATTAGCCTTTACTGCTTTAGTTAGTTGATTATCACTTTACTCAACGTTCGCTGACTCCGTTTACTCATAACCCTTTTCAGGTTTAGGTGTTGAACAGCCCGAGTCACCGGCTGCAAAGGGTGCTAGGCCCAGTCGAGCCTAGCAGTAGTTCCTGTTTTTGTTGTACTTCCTTTTACTAGTGAGTTAGACTGTTGTTACCGTTTCTGTTTTTGTACTTTGTTTTACTTTATTGTTGTGGTGGTGATATGTACTGTTAGTAGCTTTTACTTCCTTTACTGCTTGTACTCTTTTACTGTTAGTTACTTAGCATAGTGAATGTGGTTTACTTTCCTCTTTTTGGTTATTTCTTATTGGACGACTGATCTTGGGATTAGTCGAGTCGAGCCAGTCGCGTGTCCTGTAGGGATTCGGGAATCAGGTCGTAACATGGGTAAATCTATAACTTTCCCAACATAACCCTAAAAAAAAAAGAGAATGAAAACCAAAGAGCTGCACAGCCAAGCGTGTAACCCGCCTTGCATATCACCCAGTGAAGAAGACATGCTGCGATCATCAACTCCTGCAAGGTTGCCTACCATTCCTCAGTGGTGAGATCTTGAGGTTGGACTAGGGCCTAAGGTTCCCCCATCCTGGCCCTCATGTCCCACAAGGTCATGTAGAAATGGTGCCTTGCCAGCTCTAAGAATGCTCGCTCTACCCTGCTCATTTGAAGGGTGCCTCTCCACAGCATCGGGGCCTGAAATGGATCACAAATATAGGGATGAGCTATGCAGCTCACTCAAGACCGAACTACATGTAAAGCCTAGCAAAAGAGGTGGTATAAGGGTTTCTATGCTACAAGCCAATTACTAATCTAAACTCTCCATTTAGCCATGCCTATCTCATGATTTGTTATTATGAAATTCATTCTCTTAGTTGCCTCACAAGTCAAATTTGGTAAATCATCCCTCTCTACTAGAGGAGATCCAGATGTATCCTTCCCTTAGATTCTCACCTGGTGGTCTCTCCTTGATCAGGGGAGAGGCTAACAGGTTGAGTGATCCTCGCGAAAGGCATACCTATTCCCGATGTATCAAGAACGTTACTGACCTCATTCAGAAGAGTTGGGCCTCTTGAGAGCTACCCAGGCCAATGCCTCACGTCAGCGAAGAGCAAGCTCCATTCGCCACTAGTAGGGCCTAATCATAAATTATTTCAAATCATATCACAGGATTGGTCAGAATTGTCGAGCCACACCATCGCCCCCGCTAGGAGCATAGACTCTGGGTATGCCCTCTTAGTCCACCGTCGGATGAGATCTCAACCAAGCCCATCGTGGTACCTTGGCGACCTT
Source organism: Thalassia testudinum (assembly GCA_037157565.1). Taxonomy (NCBI): domain Eukaryota; kingdom Viridiplantae; phylum Streptophyta; class Magnoliopsida; order Alismatales; family Hydrocharitaceae; genus Thalassia; species Thalassia testudinum. Next base: position 39,945,199 of record JAZHRO010000015.1, on the reverse strand, counting down.
CACATACACGGGTGCCCAGTGAGCCTCTTGCTTGAATACCTTCGCATTGAGTCAGATTCAAGTACGTTCAAGTACCTTCATTTGATGACAGTCGGTGGCTTGTCATCAAGCCTAGGAACTCTTCAAGTCCCAAGGTAGATCTTAGGTAGCCGTTAGCTACCGCATTATCCTAGGGTCTCTAACCCGATTAATGAACCCAAGGTTCACCAAGTCCAGGGTGCTTAGCCTTACAAGCTCTCTCACCTGACCTATTTTTTTCTTTTATCCTCCTTTCCCCATATCATGAAAGGAGCCCTAAGGACCTACTGGGTCACTTGAGGTCTTCTCTTAGACCTTAGGATCCAAGTCTTTCTCTTTTAGACTCATAGCAAAGTCACCAAAATTTATTATGAAAAGTTTAATATTCTTCTTAGACATTCCAGATCAATTTTAGCTTGCTAAAAATAAACTTTGAGCTTGAATAGGACACTTTGCATTCCTTTAGGGTTGTTATGTGAATTATCCATTTCATCCTCCATTCGAGCGTACATCATATCTTTAATTAGATTTAGATTTAATTTAGATCACGTCATAGGGTTTATAGAGCTAAGAATTCAAGATTTCACCAACATAGGCTTAATGGCCTCAAAAAATCCACTCATCACTCATTACCATGGGATTTCAATCACAAGCAAAACTAACTTGTAGGGGGGTACATTAGGCAAACAAAATCCCTCATCAAAACTAGAGTATGCCTTGACAAAAATAAAATCTCCCATGCACATTTTTCCACCTATCTCAACATGAATACTTGCAGGAAAGAATAATAATAACCTGGTTACCTCTAATGCCATTTCAATCAACCATGTTTCCGTTGCCTCGGTGGCTGTCGGTCACCACACAAAATACTTGTTTGAGGTCACGCGGTTCAAATCTTGGTAAAGAGGATTGAGGGAGAATAGAGAAGAGAAAGGGAAATGGTCCCTACCTAATCCCCTTTGTATCCTCTCCTCCGTCGAAGCTGCAACCGCGAGGCTTCAGAACGCTGCAACGGGCGTCCCTTCCCACCCCTTTCTCCTCCGGCAACACACGGCGACAGTAGCAATAGCCGCAAGCGTGGCAGCAGCAGCGGCAGCGGCAGCGGCAGCCACAACACCAGCAGCGGCCACAACAGCACAAGAGCGGCAGCAGCAATAGCGGTAGCAGCAATAGGAGCAGCCACGGCACCACTAGCGACACCAGCAGCAGCGGTAAAAGGGGAAAAGGAGAAGGGTGAGGGGAAAAGGGGAGAGTAGCGACAGCAGCAGGAGGGGGAGTCGGTGTTGGCCACCTGCTCCCTCCTTCTCCTCTTCCCGTTCGCAACAGCTGGTGCGCTCGTTTGCGGCGGCAACGGCAGCGGCGAGTAAGGAGGACCAGAGGAGAAATGGCAATTCCAGAGGAGTTGGAGATGGTGAAAGAGGATCGGTGGAGTTGGTTTCCCCCTCTCTCCCCCTACCGATCAGGTAAAACACAAGCACACACACACACCAGTGGAGGGAATGTAGCTTCCCATGGAAGCCAACCAAAATGAGTGCTGGGGAAAATTTTACCCAACGGGGAACTTGATGGTGTTGACGACGAGCACAGGGGCGGCTGGAGGTGGCCAGACGACGAGCAGATGGCCGGCGGTGATGGGTCATGCGCATAAGATCGGGGGCTGCTTGGAGGCCATGCGGTCGGCATGGATGTGTTGATGGAGGTAAGGTGAGCGTCCCGGCGATGTTGGCAGCAAGGAAAGTGGCTGCGGATGGCGACAGTGAGCAATTGCAGTGTGGGTACTCGGTGGGTGACAGGGAGGCAGTTTGAGGAAGAAGAAAAATGAAGAAGATGAAGGGGAGTGGCGGTGGGTTTTGGAGAAGAAGAAGGTGGAGAAGGAGGAGGCGCGGGTGGAGTGGTTGAAGTGGTGCACGCCGTCATCGTGCACCACCACGTCAAGGGCGAGCGAGGCAGATTGAATAAAGACACGTCAAATGGAGACGAGGCACGCTCAAGCCACCGTGTGCGCCATGTTCCACTGAGAAAGTTTCTTCCACGGTGGGAGCGAGTGGATGGTAGAGGATGAGAACCCGGTGGTGATGATAGTCCCAGCCTCGTGGGAGGAAGGCCCCCTTTTGAATGCAGCCGACCCATGGCCCTCCTCTCTCCAGATCCACTCTTTCCACTGAGAGACTCGGGCAGCATTCAAACATGGGAACGGCGAACAGTGGTGGCGGCAGTAAATAGTGCAATGGGAAATTCTTGAGCACGCAGCATTTCTTTTGACACCCGTACACATCGAATAAATAACATAAAAATAGGTATTGACATGCGAAACCTGCAATATAGAAATATATATTGATTAAGATAAACTAATACTCAGCTCTAGACAATTATAATATAAGGAGATGTATTTAAAATGTATTTAGACTAAATAAGTATTTAATAGATTGGATTCATCAAATACTTTCATATCTAAGTTTACTAGTCCTTAACAAATTTCATATATAATTGAAAAGCTCTAAATTGGAATTAACTGTCAGGGTGCCTTAACATATCTTGCCTCTAGAAAATAGCTTGAGGTATCACCCCTAGACCTTAAGGTATCTAAGTACTAACTAAGATACAGACCTAGACAATAAAAGTTTTGAGTTGTCGACAATGATTTCTCAAACCCCCAAGCTTACCCTAAAATTTGTTAGTCCCATAGGTTTAAGCTTCTGTGCATAAGTTTGAGTGTCTTTATTCAATCTGTAGGTGAATGAATTTGTGTTGGTATGATTTCCAATGAGAGAGGAGAATGTTTTTGTGATTTTTTTTTTGTAAATTTTTTATTTGATCCATCTAAGTCTAACCTTAGATTAGCTATCAACACGATTTGTATCAGAGTCATTGTCCTCAAAGGATCCCTAGCTTTCAATGTTTTGGGATAGCATCGTCCATGGAAACCCCAAGAACCCCTCGTAATCGACACTTTGAGATAGTGCTACCCAAGGATTTCTTAAGTAAATTCAGGCCTCGGGCAATTGGCACTTCAAGATAGTGCTACCCATGGTACCTAAATCACACATTATGCTTACATGCCCTCAGTAGGATGGATATCCTAAGAGACAAGCGTCAAAGAGGTGACATGTGATGGTAATACCATCATTCCTCATAATTAACTGAAATTAGTTAGATTCAAGTATTAAATGCTCCTTAATGAGCGTCTGAAGATTGTAAATCCACGCTGAATTGATTTGAGAAGAAGACAGGAAAACATGGTTAATTCTACTGTTTTAACATTTAATCACAAATGCAGGTCAACCAAGGGGTTGATCAGGGGTTAATTAAAGGTCAAATGAACTTAAAAGACTAAGAAGTGGGTTCAGAATAACTGATTTAGGGTTTCACACATTTCGAAGATTAAAATAGTACTAAAAAACCTAATTATTAGCCACACTGAAAGTAAAAGGGTTCTGGTAGATATGAATTCAATATAAACCTCCTAAAAATCATTGAAAAATATTCTAAGAGGTTTGATACCTTTGGTTTGACCATCTAAATTCATTTTGACCAAAAATAGAGATTCAGACGGGAATTTACCTTAATTTAAGCTTTTGTGCAATTTACCCAATCAAACGTGGTCAAAAACCCAAATATAAGTTTACCATTGTATTTCTTGGGTCCAAATTAGGTTAACACCAAATTTGGGCCCAATCAGAGTCCATCTTGATTTAGTTTGCATTTTTGCCCTTAAAATTTCTATTTCTCACATCTATACCCATAGGTTTCAGGTTTTATTACATGTACTCCACTAACTTCCTCTTCTTCTTAACAACGAGGTCCCTGCCGCCTGATTTCAACAAGTTTTAAAAACACGAAGTCAAACCCAACCGCAATTACTTTGACCGAGGATTACTCGTTTGATTGCCAATTAAATCCCTCCAAACTTGGAGGGATTGACCTTGGGGAGATTCTCTTCCAAATGGACGAGATGCCAAATCCCAATCAAAGTAAGAATCTCTAGTGAACTCAAGGAAATTTAGGATTCCTAGTTTCCAAAACCGTGATTCAAACGTGCGATTTCTTCCTAATTGAGATTGAATTTGAGCTCTATTTAAGCTCTACCATGTTCCTAAGTCAAGATCAATTGATTCTACGTCGGAATTGCACCTCTTCCCTCCTCTCTGGTCGTAAACTCCATTGGCTTTGGCAACCTACTCAACCTCTCTCTTCAAGGCATCCAACGGCCAAATTGGACATCCTACCGTCTTCCTTATCCTCCTTCGATACTGGCAAGCCAAAGCCATATCTCCTAACACCTTCGTTGTCGCTGCTTCTTATCACTGAAGACTTCATCATCCTTGGCTCTAGCAAGGCATGCCACCAAGTATTCCTCTCCCTTTCATCCAGTAGAATAGCATCTCTTACTCCTCTCTCTCTCTCTAGAATAGGATCAGACTCCTAGGATTTAATCTTGACCACGTATTCACCTCTCTTCCCCCTCATCTTCTCCGTATCCAGCCACACCTCCAGCTTCATCGTACACACGCTACACTACACAAAACCCAAAACCAACACCACTACAACCTTCGCCACAATCCACAGACCAAAAGCCCTAACAAAATTAGGACTTTTGGCTGCTCATTCACTCCACCGACCACAACCATCACTTTCCTGCAAGCCCAACTCCGCCCGACCTACACAGTGCATCACTCACTACGCAAATGACACCACCATACTTGCCATGCTTCGGCTATGATCATGAACTTTTTAATTGGGGCTTAGGGCCTGTATTCCATGCTTTAGGCTCTCACCGGTGAGCTCTCCTCCGACGTCGACTGACGAGCTCTGGTCATCCTCCACCACCAAACCACCTCCTCATGACGTGGACTACTTCCAGGAAGCTTCCCAGTCTTCCAATTAGAGAAGAAGTAGCAGCAACCTCAGCAATTGGAGGAGACCACATCTGCTATGCACACACAAAGAAAGGACTTGATATAGTCCCACATCGGAAGAGGCTAAATCGGATTTTGATATTTATTGAATTTTGTCTGTAGCCATGCTACCTTAGACATGAAGGTTGGGTTTCCCATGCATGCCCATATGCATGTTGGTCCACTCACCCATGCTATGCGAGCCGGACCGGCCCCCCCTTGCGTTGAATCGAGTTGGCTTTAAACCAGGTCCGAACTGGGTTTGAGGAGAAAGAAAGAAGGTTATGCTGAGAGAGTGGGGGGGTTTGCTCTGAAGTTAACCATCAGATGACTAATCTTGAATCGAAACTTGTTACTTAAGACGTCTGTGGCTCTTCACGAATGTTTAATTGATGAGGAATTGAAGAGTTTGATTTGGCTAAGTCTATGGCTTTTAGTTGAGTATCGACTAAGTGCTGAACCTCAGCATCTAAATAAGAGTTGAAGTCATTTGAGATGTCTGATATTGAGACTTGAGTTGAGAATTGAGCCTTAGTGTTAAATGATTCATAGGTGGTTTCAACCGCCACTTTTTTGGGGTTTCTATTATATTTTTGTTTCCTAAACTTGAGACACAATGTGGCTATTGAATATATTTTTTATTATTTATTCATTGCATATCATTATTTGTGATTTCATTATTGTACTCCTATTTATATCTTTCGATTAGTGGTTGACTTGCAATTGTTTGCTCCCTGCGAATGACCTCGGAACTCACATTTCTCGAGGCTATAAATTTCAATATTGATTCGATTTTCATTGCTATACTACAATGCATTTTTCTAAACTACAACGATTACCACTCCAACAACATGTTATCATCGTGTCATCAAGGGAAGTATATACTCCACCTCTCATGTGGCAGGAACTCGTCTAATGAAGTTGTGTTTTCAATCTTCACCTAAGTCAGAGCCTAGAGAACCAAATTTTCTTCTGGAAAAGAGTTAAGGTGATCGCTTTATTAGGCATTCTGAACTAGACCATAGTGTGTGAGAGGGTGGATGCCTAGGTTACTAGGATTCGCAAACAAAAGGGTAGACAAGGGTATTGAATACTTCTAAAGTCCTTGACTTAATACCTTAGCAATAGCAACCTCCTCAACCACTCGAGGAATAATCCACATCTTAATGGATACTTGAAGTTTTAAGCTCTCAGAGCCCTAGAGGTCTAAAGGTGGTACCTCTCACTTATCACCACAGGTAAGACATTTAAGGTCTTATCTCATCATTCGATCCAACCGAAAACTTGGATGAATTCATCCATAGAAAATGCAGGAACTAACCAATTCAGCTCAACAAAGTGAAAAAGTTTTTTTTTGAAGAGCAAACAGACTAATGCACCTAAATGCATGCAAATATTTATAAATGCTATAAAACAACCTTAGGTTATACTCGTCCATGCCTAATCTTGATAATGTCCTCATTGGAAAAAATAAAGACATAGAAGTATATCACCTAAGTAAGAGAGTGGGAGGAGTTAAGGCTCTTCAAGTAAAGTGCATCCACAACCTGGCCATCTGAAGTAGTAAAATACGATTTAAGATGCTGGCCATTTACCTTAAAGCTCTTACCTAAATTAGGATTTCGAATTTCAACTGCTCCATGAGGGAAGGCTTGGACAACAACAAAAGGCCTATCCTAGTGGGACTTAAGCTTTCCAGGAAATAATTTGAGTCTGGAATTGAAAAGCCAGATCTGCTAGTTGGGTTCAAAGGTCTTTCTAGTGATGTGCTTGTCATGGAAGACCTTTGTACGTTATTTGTAGGCTTAAGAGGTTTCATAAGCTTCATTGCGGAACTCCTCAAGCTCACTTAGCTCAAGCATGCGAGCTTTACCCACTCTATCTAGATTTAGATTAACATTCTTAATGGCCTAACAGGCTTTGTGTTGGATTTCAACAAGTAGGTGGAAAGCTTTACTATACACCATTCAGAAAGGTGACATATCCAAGGGTGTCTTATAAGTTGTTCTGTAGGCAAAAGGCACATCATTCAACTTTTTCAACTAATCTTTTCTGTTGGGCCTAACAGTCTTTTCCAAAATTCGTTTAATCTCCCTATTTGACACTTTGACTTGACCACTTGTTTGGGGATGGTAAGGTATGGCTATCATGTGATTGACATGCGAACATTGGAGTAATCTCGTGAAGTGTGTATTCTTGAAGTGAGGTCCTTTGTCACTTATGGTAGTCCTTGGGCATTCGTACTGAAAAATGATATTAGCCTTGAAAAAATCTAAGACCAGGGAATGATCATTGGTCCGTATGGGTATGGCTTCTATCCATTTGGATACATAGGTCACAGCCACAAGGATATACTCTTATTCGAAGGACATAGGGAAGAGACCCATGAAGTTGATGCCCCAAATATCTTTATAGGGAGAATAAGTTGTTGGGGCATCTCATCCCTTTTCCCAAGAGTTCTCGCCTGCTGGCAATGAAGACATGTGCCTAAATAAATATGTGCATCTTTGAATAATGTAGGCCACCAAAAGACAAAATGAAGAACCTTATGGTCAGTCTTTTTCCCACTAAAATGCCCTCTACAGTAGAGGATATGGTAGAAACTCAGAACACACCTTTATTCTTCCTCAAGGACGCAACAACGGAATAACTAGTCTAAGCCTATTCTAAACATCTTGGGTTCCTCCCAATGATAAAATTTAGCTTCAGCAAGAAACTTGTCTCGCTTCTGCTTGTCCCAAGTACTGAGGGTAATGCCCATGACCAGATAGTTCACTATATCAGTGAACTAAGGAGATTTGGCCTCCATGGCCATTAGAGCCTCATCAGGAAAAGTCTCTCGAATATCACCAATTTGGGTTGATGCCTCCATAGACAAATGATCTGCTATCACATTCTCGACTCCTTTTTTATCCTTGATTTCCAGGTCAAACTCCTGGAGTAGCAGAATCCAACGATTTAGTCTAGGTTTGGTGTCCTTTTTAGTAAGCAAGTGCTTTAAGGCCAAGTGGTTAGTATACACCAAGACCTTAGACCCCAATAAATAAGATTGAAACTTTTCAAAAGCAAACACTATTACGAGAAGCTCCTTCTCAGTGATAGTGTAGTTTTACTGAAGGCCCAGAAGGGTCTAGCTGGCATAGTGTAAAACATGAGGTTTACCATCAACCCATTGACCTAAGATCGCTCCCATAGCGTAGTCAGATATGTCACACATCAATTCAAAAGGGAGGGTCCAATTTGGTGCTCGAAGAATCGACGCAGTAATGAGGGCCTTCTTCAAGACCTGAAAAGCCTCGCCACATCTATCATCAAACTCGAAGGAAACATCCTTCGCCAATAGGTCGTAAAGTGGCTTAGAGATTTTACTGAAATATCTAATGAAGTGCCGATAAAATCGAACATGGCCAAGAAAAGATCTAACCTGACAAACATTGGTGGGCGACAGAAGTTTAGGGATGGACTCAATTTTGGCCTTATCAACCTCTAATCCTCTCTCGGAATCTGCATGCCCCAAAACAATGCCTTGCTAGACCATAATATGGCTCTTCTCTTAGCTGAGCACTAACTTAGCCTCTTCACAACGGGTTAAGACTTTATCAAGGTGCGAAAGGAAAAGGTCAAATGACGAGTCATATATGGAAAAGTCATCCATGAAAATTTCAACAAGCACATTGATCATATCAGCAAACATAGCCATCATATAGCATTGGAACGTGGCAGGAGTGTTACATAACCCAAATGGCATTCAGTGGAACGGAATGTGCCATACGAACTCGTGAAGGTGGTACGCTCCTGATCATCAAAGAAGACAACTATCTAATTATACCTAGAGTACCCATCTAAGAAATAGAAGTACTTATTCCCCGCTAATTTTTCAAGAATTTGATCAATAAAAGGTAAGGGGAAATGATCTTTCTGGTTAGTCATATTCAAACGACGATAATCAATGTAGACCCTCCTACCAGTTGAAGGCCTGGTGGTAACCAATTCTCCTTGGTCATTCTTTTCAACACTAGTTCCTGCCTTCTTAGGCACCACATGTATGGGATTGACCCATTTACTATCTAAAATGGGATAGATAATGCTTGCATCCAGCCATTTCAGAATCTCCTTCTTAGCAACCTCTCGTATATTGGGGTTGAACCTTCTCTACATGTCACGAAGGGGTTTTACAGACTCGTCCATGTATATATGATGCATGCAAAGGGAGGGGTCAACACCCTTAATATCAGCTATAGTCCAAGAAAGAGCTTCCTTGTGCCTCTATAAACACTCAAGCAAGTCTCCCTCCTATGACTCAGATAAGGTAGATGAGATAATGATGAGGAATGTGTCATTGGATCTAAGGAAAGCATATTTCAGTGCGCTCAAGAGGGGTTTATGCTACAACTTCAGAGCCTTTTGGATTGAGGATACAAGCTGAGATGTCCCTGCCTCATGTAGTAGGTCTACCTTCAGGGTCCAGGGAGGGGATGTAGTCTCTGTGTGCACTTCCAGCAACTCTTCCAATTCAAGCATATCCCCTTCATTTTCTTCAATAATTTGTGGGTGGTCCTTAGATATGACCATTTGAAGAGGGTCACTACATAAGAGTGCTGGAGTAGTCTCTTCAACAATCTCATCAACCACCTCAATCTAGGAATAATCTTCTAACCAAGTCGCTTGTAGGCATCAAAGACATTAAGCCAAAATTTCTTGTTTCCAAAGCCCATTTTAACTACTCCTGATCTACAATTGATAAAGGCGTTGGCTGTGGCCAAGAAGGGGCATCCTAGAATAATGGATGGCTTTGTAGACTTATTTGATGGGTCAGTGTCAATCACAAGAAAATCAATCAAGAAAAAGAAGTCCTCCACTCTCACAAAGACATCTTCTAGCTTTCCCCGTGGTATCTTAAGCGATCTGTCTGCGACCTGGAGGATAATAGGACTAGGCTTCAAATTGTCTCCTCCCTGAAGGTTGCAAATAAAGCTTGGCAAAATGTTCATCCCCACTCCCAGATCAAGCAGAGACTCATCAATGCATCTGTTACCTATAACCATTGAAATATATGGGGCTCTTGGGTCTTTCAACTTGGGGAGTGTTCCATGTTGGAGCATCGAGCTAACATGGTTAGGCAGGATGACCTTATCTTGGACCTATCTCCTAGATCGATGTTTTTGGGTGCACAGGTCCTTCAAAAACTTGACATAGGACGGGATCTGCTTTATAGCATCCAACAAAGGCAAGTTGATATGGACTTGCCTAAAAGTGTCCATAATATCATCCATCATATCCTTGGCTCCAAATGAGCCAACAAAAGATTACCCAAGAGTGGTAGGCACTTTGGATAGGGCACCCTCAGCTTCTGGGTAGAGGGGTCATTGTGTCAGGAAAGGGGTGGCAAAATAACGACATTCTCTAGGTGGGTGGTTTCAAGTAAAGGAGGGTAGTGTGGCTCTTCCTCAGTGAGGGTGGAAGTTAGGGTCGGTGTGGGAGGGGAATCATGAGGAGTGACCGTAGGAGTGCTATCAGGTTTGGCAATTTCTTTGCCACTCCTCAACACAGTCACAGCTTGAGTGTGCTCCTTAAATATGATCCCCTTACCCTTGGGGTTCTCCTTAGAAGTGCTGGGCAACTTCCTAGGATCTAGCTATCTCGTCACCTCTGCAAGATGACCAATTTGGGATTGCATTTCAGTGATCACCTTATTCTAAGATTAGATGACCATATTCTAATGCTCTTGCATTGCCTTCATTGTGTTTTTGAGTTCATCCATCTCAGAGGGCTTATTCTAAGGAGGAGTTGTATAGGATGGTTGGTACATGGGTTGGGGAGGTTGGGATCTCGCATTCTCTGAATTGGAAGCATCACCTTGCTTCCATAAGAATTGGGTGATTCCGCCACCCCAGATTGTAAGTGTTAGAGTATGGGTTATTCCAAGGGGGTGGGCGAAATCCTTGAGCCACATTCAACTCGACTTGAATCAACCTAGGGAATTGATTTGCCAAGTGGCACTCCACAGTGGCACATGTGAATTTCTTTGGCAAATACAGCATTTACTTGGAGCCTGGACAATAGAGGCTGCTTGCAAGTGCATGCTGGGGATTGCTAAAAGCCTATTAAAATTTTTGTTCAATAATTGAATCTAATAAGCCAAATCCTGAGTAGCCTCGGCTTCATGGGCCTTCATCTTCCTCTGTAGGATATATGATTTTCTTTCTTGATAGGTAGAGGACATATGAATGGAATTATTGCTCAAAGTTTCAAACAACATCCAGGCTTCGTCCTCAGTCTTGGTCATGAAGGTTCCAGCATAGGCTACATCGACAGTTTGCCTATGTCGTTCAGATAGTCCATTATAGAACCTCTCGACCAATTACCATCTTGGCACTTGATGGTGGGGGCATAATCTCAGAAGATCATTAAAGCACTCCCAAGTCATGTAATTGCTCCCTGTCTTGCTAAGTAAAACACATGATTTCTCTCCTACAATGGTTGGTTTTACTCATAGAAAAGCACTTCTTTAAAAATTCTCCCTTAAGGGTAGCTCAATCATTCACCCTTACATCAAGGGTATGATACTGGTGCTTGGCTTTGTACTTTAAGGAGAATGGAAATAAGGTTCTCATTAGGGATTCATCAGTAAAGCCTTGGAGCTTTACTGTGGAATAAACCTTGGTGAATTCCTCAAGATGCCTGTAGGGGTACTCCCTAACAATACCATAAAATGAGGGTAACAATGATATCATACTGCTTTTGATCTCACAAGGATTCTCCACTTTAGGCCTTCTAATGGGTAGGGCTTGGTGAGTTGTGGCTAAGAAATAATCCCTCAGGGTTCTTTGATTAACCCTAATTTCTGCTTCTTATCTCTCTTCTCTATCCGCCATCTTTCTTCTCTCTCTTAAGGAGTCTCTCAGGTTCTAAGTCAAAGACAAGCCTTTTCCTAAGTGAGCGCTTACCAAGCATACAACGGCAACCAAACACAATTCAAGTTCTTACAAATTTGAGTAGGTTTATGATGATAACATCATCATCTTCCATAACTAACTTTAATTAGTCAATATCAAAAGATAAATGCTCCTACATAAAAGTCGTAGAGCCGTAATTCATTGCATATCCTTTATGAAAGATAAACAATAAAACAGGGGTAAATATGCAGTTTTAAAATTATATCCTAAATGCAAAGCAACCATGGGTTTTTCCAAGGATTAATTGAAGGTCATATGTACACTAAAGTCTAATAAGAGGGTCCTTGAAGATAGAAATGGGTTTTCGCATGTTTCGAGAATTAATGAACTTTCGAAATCCTAATTTCAGACCCACTTATATAACAGAGGTTCTGGTCAGAATAAAATTCACCTAAACCTTCTAAAATTTATATAAAAATATTTTATAAGGTTTGGTATCCTTTATTTGACCATTGGAACCCATTTTGACCTAAAACAAAGTCTCAGATAGAAAGTTAACCTAATTTGGGTTTTTGCACAACTTACCCAATCAAACTTGGTCAAAACCAAAATCTAACTTCACCATCAGGTTCCTTGGGTCTAAATTAGGTTTGTACCAAAATTTAGGCTCAATCAGAGATCATCTTGACCTAGTTTGCATTTCAGTCCAATCTAACTCTTCTTCTCTCAAATAACCCCTCAGCTTTTGAATTGTTTGTAATCAGGCCCCTAGGTTTCTCATCGTTCTTTGTAAACAGGTCCCTACCACCATTGGTGTGAACACACCAAGCTTTTTCGAGATTCGAGTGAGGATTTCTTGTTCGATTTTCAATCAATCTGTCCCAAAATTGAACTAGAGATTCCTTGAGAAATTCTCTTCCAAACGAATCTGTCCTTGGACCCCAAGTCTTTCCTAATCTCTCATGCGAACACATGAAAGATTCGGGTATGCTTTTGTGCGCGAAGCTCTCAAGCTTGAAAGCTTCTTTCTAAGCTTGGAAACACCCCCTAAGGCCTATAAAAAGATCCCTCATGCATTTCCTCACTTCCTTAGCAAGGTTTTGAGACCAAATACCCCTTCTTCCTCCATCTCAGGCCAAGCTCCACCTTAGCTCCAGTGGCCTCCTTCCCCATCTTCCTATGGACGGCCAATGGCCAAATTGGCCTGCCCATCCTCTTCCTCATCTTTCTCCGCACCTCACCAGCCACAGCGAGGGTTGTTTACCCCTTTCCTCATCACCATTCACCTCACCAGAGCAAGCTTCGTCCTCGGCGTCGGCCAACCAAAGCTAACACCACCCTTCCTTCTTCGTCCACTAAAATTAGGTCCTTTAGCTCCTTCTTCCTCTCTACTTCAAATTCCCCTCCTTAGACTTTAATTTCGACCACGAACCACATGCCTCCCCCTCCATCTTCCTTCGCTCCAGCCAAGCTCCGACAAGGTCGCTAGCACGCTATACACCACCAAGCCGCTCCGCTCCACCTCTAAAACCTCCGTCGTTCATTCCTGCACAAAATCGCTCAATAGATTTTGTATTACATCTACTTACGACCTCCACCGATCATCCTACCTTCGCAACACCTTCTCTGACCTCAGCAGGTCACCATACGCCTCCATACGCCATGAAACCACCACGACCATCTTTGCCATCACTTGGTGATTCTCTTGAGACGTTTTAATGTGGCCAAGAGGCCATATTTTGCTTTTTCAGGTCTCGTCGCTGCCGTCATCTCCGCCTTTGCTTGCAGTCCTTCAATGAGTTCAAGACCTGGTTTCACTTCCAAGAGATGCGGATTGCATTTGTGTCCCCAACTGGAGCTCCAATTGCACGAAGAACAACCACAGCTACTTCAATTCCTCAAAGATCTGATGCTACGATTTCACGAAGGAGAAAGGGACATAGAGTCCCACATCGTGCGCGAGCAAGCATCTAGCAACACATAAATTGAATTGGTGCCTTAGGCTCTTCACCTCAAACACCGGGGGTGAGGTCTTTTTCACCCGCACACCCTTGTCCATGCCTACATGCACGCGGACTTGAACCCATGATCTGTTTACCCTATTAAAATGCCCGATTATCCTTTGCTCTAAGAGAGAAATAAGAAGAAAAAGAGAGAGGAGGGAAGAGGGTTTTGCTCTCTATGCATGTGCCTCGGGGTGCATGCACTCTCAACACTTAGCCTCTGAAGGAAGCCTGTGCTGATGTTGTGAAGAAGAAGAGAAGGGCCGTGCCTTTGAAGAAGAGAAGCTAAAGAGGAGAAGTTAAGAAGAAGAAGAGAAAGAGAAGCAAAGAAGTTAAGAAGAGAAAGAGAAGCAGAGAAATAAAGAAGAAGCCCTGTGCCTGTGCTCTTAAGTCGGTTGGTCATCAGACTTGACGTCTGACTTGGTTGAAAACACCGTGGTATTATTTGAGTTACTGTTGCATTATTTAAATATTATGGTTGATATTAAATTGAGATGCATGCTTAAATATGGATCTAAAAGGTGATTTAAATCACCACTTTTTAGGATCATTTCCATTTTTTTTGTCTCACGAAATTCTTGTAATACTCTTGCTTATTATTGAATATCATTTGAGTAGATTGTTATTCATTGAATATCTCTATTTTTGCTTCGTTTATTGTGCTCATTCATTTTAATTAAAGACTAGTGCGTGGATTCCACATTTGCTCCCAGCGAACGACCTCAGACTTCATTTCTTGATTCTGAGTTTATAAATTTTATCTGTTTGAGAGCTATTTGTCGGCTGTACTACAACGCATTTCCTTAACACTAGATGAAAGCTTGACAACAGTTTAGCTCTTTAATCAACCCCCAAATCGACTTCATAGATTAGTCAAATAGAGTCAAGGTGGTGTTCTTTAGTTCCCACTTAAGTGGTATAAGAGGAATGAGGCTACATGGGATTCTACCCAATTCTATTTGGAAGAAGGTTGGGTCAAATTAGTTATTATAGGTAGCCAAACAAGTTATACAATCCAGTTACATGACCTAAGCGGACCTTCGAGTGCCCTAAGACCTGCAACTTGTTGAAATGTTCTCAAGTGATCTAGTGAAGAGGTACTCTAAGGATGGAAGTAAGGGATGCAAGTAGGGTGAACCCTTCTGATGAGTCCAATTTATTTGACACTTAATAGGCTTAAGTACATTTAAATCATGCATCATTAGATTGCAAAAAGAATCAAGTAATAGTTTATCTTAATTAGAAGATATGTTGTTAAAAAGTTCATACATATATATTTTTGTAGGGTCATGTATGCAAATATCCAAAATTCAACCATCATCTCCATTGCCAGCAGTGCACTGGCTCTCATTGGCTTCCTTCTCGCCGGCCCCAACTGATCGGTCACCTAAATCAGCACAATCTCTCGCAACTACTTATGGCACTGCGTCATCGCCAATATAGTTGGAGATGATCTCAGGGAGGAAACAAAAAGACATTCTCGGCATTTAAAAAGAGGAGGATGGCCAAAGGGGGGGATCGACTTTTTCCATCCTCTCCCTTCCTCTCCACCGTGAAGTAGAGCCTGCACCATGGAAGCCGCACGCACTATGGCCCTATCAACGTGCACCGGAACGCCACTGCGAACTCCTCGTCGATCGATGGTGCGGTGGCAGCGCACTGCCCTGTAGCCAACCCCACTCGCGCAGCCAACACCGCGCACTAGTCCGCACATTCCCTTCTGTCTCCTTTCCACACGCTGCCCGCATGCTCTGCGCGTGCCGCTCCGCACTCCTGCCAGCAGCCAGTAGCAGACCGTGCACGCCCCCCTCACCATGCGCACCACACCCGTGCGCACCCTCCTAGCGTGTAACACCCCACCCGTAGTAGTCCTCTTCTCCATCTTCTTCTTCATAGTCCTCTTCCTCTTCTCTTGCTTCACTCAACGAAGAAGAACACATCATTGGCAGGAGATCCCTACACACAGTCGGCCCCTTTGTCCATTGTTCGATGGGCCATCGACTCCAATAGACTCGCTGCACCCTTACGAGCTCGGCCACCCCGTCTGAAGGTCGGAAGTAGCCCGCACACGATGACGAGCTGCCATCGACGCAGGCCATCCTCCATGTTGCCGGCGAGACCGCCGACCACTATTTGGAGCGCCACCACCTCCATCAAAAAGCTTTCATCATGCCTATTCTCCTCTAAGCTTCCCGCGGCCCACCATCACCTCCTCTTCGCACATGCACGAGAGGAAGATTTCCTCTGTTTTGTGTTTAATTAATATTTACATTGCCTGCCATTGAAGAGAGATGGATTTTTTATTTTTGGAATATTAAATTGAAGTGAAATTGCAAGGATACACTTACATTTTCTTAAATTTGCTTGACTTATGTTATGCACATCATTTAACATTGAAATTGGATTCAAATTTGCATGCAACTAAAAATTACATGACATGCCACAAAACATGCATCATCTACATATTTTTGGAGTTTGATTTCTAGCATGAAATTTATATAAATAGTCCTGAACTTCTCATGAAATTGGAAGAGACATTCAAAGCAGCATATTCATTAAATTAAGTTTGCGAATACTTTCGCAAACATGATGGCTCTACACTTGTGAATTTATTGCAATTGTTCCTCCCTGTGGATACAACCTGATCCTAGTGGTTAGAAATATTTTATGTGTTGATCGAGAGATTTTCCACCACCTTTTGTGATACAATGACTAATTATCTTAATATTAATTGTTGAAAGCGAAATTCTCTCTTTCAAATGGCACCGTCACCGGGGAGGCAATCGACGTAATTCACCTGACTTTATTTCTGATTACTCTGAATTGTGCATTTATCTAATCTTTTTTTTTCTTTTCTGTGCGAGGAATCTGGCGAAGCGACTGGTGTAGCGAAGAAACAACATTGATCTTGAATGAGACACCTCAGAGATAATCACAGGAGCTTGTGGGCCTTGATCCCACATGCGTGGAGACACACGAAGGACCATCTAGGATAATTCTTCCTCTTAGACTTCTAATTTAGAATTTTAGGATAGACTCTTTAAGATTATCCTAGTTATTTGTTTTCTCGCCCTTATACTCTGGGGCTAGTTTGTGGGGGAGTGTCCCTGATTCTTTAGATTTTAGGATCCTTCTATGGTAGTTAGATCTTTTCATTGCGTATTTATTTTTACAAAAAAAAAGAGAAAATAAATCCAAACTGCCTGCTAGAAGTTGCATATCCATAGGATAACCATTTAGGATTGCTTGAGCAGCATCTAGATTTTCTTACTGCATTGCGTGCATTTTTGCATAGAAGAGTGCCGGAGCAAGGTACGCATTTCTTATCTTACTGCATCAGTTATCTGCACATGCATTGCATCTAAACATAATTAAAGAAGATCACTTAAATTGATTTGAAAAGATTAATCAAGTGGTCACATTATTTCTTGAAAAGAAAGGAAAATATACAAGAAGTGCTTGAATAAATTGATTGCGGTTTTCAAAAGCAAAATTACTTGTCGCGGTGAATGCACACTTCCTACACTGAGCATGCACTATAGGCACTACACTAGGACTTGGACCCTTAAGGCTATAGGCATCGATCTCTTTATCGATGCAAACCCTCCTATCTCGCTTTGAAATGGTGATATTAACTTTTGCTCGAGAGACTTGATACTTTAAGGAGGGGGACACCCCTTAAAGGAATTCAAGGGTAGTTAAGAGGCATCGCTAACGCAATGCCTCAAAGGGTTCGCCTTACTTGCATCCCTTGGTTCCATCCTTGGAGTACCTTTTTACTTGAGCATAGAGAATATCATTGTAACAAAGTGTACATCTTTAGGGCACTCGAAGGTCAATTTAGGGTGCGTAATTGTTTGACAACTTGATTGATCACCCAAAAAGGACTAAAAGTAACCTCAACCTTCTTAACAGTCATTGACCAAAAATTTCAAGTGCCTTGTTTCTCTTATACCACTTATGTGGGAACAAAGAAAAACTGCCTTGATTATATTTGGCCAAGCTAAAGAGTTGGGAGAGGCCTTAAAGAACTTTAAATTAACAAAAGACCTCTTTCCTTGTGTTTGCTTGGTGTATGCTTGGTAGGCACTCTCTTAGAAATAGTCTTCTCTTCAACCTTGAGCTTGAGAGAATTATAAGGAAAGCTAACCAAGAAAGAAGAAAAATGGCTGAAGAAAGACCTAAAGAAGAGATTAGGGTTGGTGAAAATCAGAGAACTTTGAGAGACTATTTCCTCCCTACAACCCACCAAGCCCTACCTATCCGAAGACCTGGAGTGGATAATCCATATGAAATCAAGAGCAACACCATATCTTTGCTCCCATCTTTTTATGGTACTGCTAGTGAGGATCCCTACAGGCATCTTGAGGAATTCATTGAGGTCTGTTCCACGATGAAGCTCCAAGGCTTTACTGATGAAGCCCTGATGAGGACTCTATTTCCATTCTCCCTAAAGGATAAGGCCAAGCACTGGTATCATACCCTCAATGCAAGGGTAAATGATTGGGCCACCCTTAAGGGAGAATTCTTTAAAAAGTATTTTCTTATGAGTAAGACCAACCATTACAGAAGAGATTATGGGTTTTACTCAACAAGAAGGGGAACAATTTCACGAGACTTGGGAGCACTTTAATGACCTTCTTAGGTTATGCCCCCACCATCAGGTGCCAAGATGGCAGTTGGTCGAAAGGTTCTATAACAGATTATCTAAAAGGCACAGGCAAACCATCGATGCTGCCTGTGCAAGAACCTTCATGACCAAAACTGAGGATGAAGCCTAGACACTATTTGAAACATTAAGTGACAATTCCATACATATGTCCTCTGCCTATCAAGAAAGAAAATCATCAATCTTGCAGAGGAAGATAGAGGCCCATGAAGCTAGGGCTACTCAGGATTTGGCTTATCAGATTCAATTGTTAAACAGAAACTTTGATAGGCTTTTAGCAAACCCCAACATGAGCCCTCAAGCAACCTCTATCTTTTAGGCTTTAAGTGAATGCTCCATTTGCTAAAGCACAATGCATGCCACTGCGGAGTGCCACCAGGCGAATCAATTCCTTGAGTTTATTCAGGCCGACTTGAACGCGGCCCAAGGTTTCCACCCACCTCCTCATAATAACCCATATTCTAATACCTATAATTCGGGGTGGCGGAACCATCCAAACTTCTCATGAAAGCAAGGTGATGCTTCTAACTCAAAGAATACAAGACCCCTACCTCCCCAATGAAAACCCTCCTCAAAATAAGCCCTCTAAGATGGATGAACTTAAAGCCATGATGAAAGCGATGCAAGAGCATCATAATATGGTCATCCAATCTCAGAATAAGATGATTACTGATATGCAATCCCAAATTGGTCATCTTACTGAGGCAGTTAGGCAGCGTGATCCGAAGAAGTTGCCTAGCTCTTCTGAGGAGAACCTAAAGGGCAAGGGGGTTGTATTCAGGGAGCACGCCCAAGCTGTGACCGTGCTGAGTGGAAAGAAAATTAACAAGCTTGATAACACTCTTACAGTCACGGCTCAGGATTCCCCTCCTACACCCGACCCAACTTCGATCTCCACCGAGGAAGTGCCACACTGCTCTCCCTCTCTTGAAATCACCCACCCTGAGGATGTCGTCAGTTCGCCACCCCTCTCCAGCCATGATGACCCCTCTACCCAGAAGCCAAGGGTGTCCTATCCAGAGTGCCTATCTGTTCCTGGGGAATCTTCTGTTGGCTCCTAGAGCCAAGGATAGGATGGAGGAGATTATGGACACTTTTAGGCAAGTCCAGATTAACTTGCCTCTATTGGAAGCTATCAAATAGATCCCGTCCTATGCCAAGTTTCTAAAGGACCTGTGCACCCAGAAGCACCGATCTAGGAGACAGATCCAAGTCAAGATCATCCTGCTTGACCATGTTAGCTCGGTTCTCCAACATGGAACACCCCTTAAAATGAAAGACCCAGGGGCCCCGTATATTTCAGTGGTTATAGGTAACCAACACATTAACGAGGATCTGCTCGATCTGGGGGCGGGGGTGAACATTTTACCGAGCTCTATCTACAACCTTTTGGGAGGAGGTGAGTTAAAACCTAGTCTAGTCATCCTCCAAGCCATAGACAGATCACTTAAGACACCTCAAGGATTACTAGAAGATGTCTTGGTGAGAGTGGAGGACTTCTTCTTCCCTATTGACTTTCTTGTGCTAGATACTGACACATCTAATAAGCCCACGAAGCCATCCATTATTCTGGGATGCCCCTTCTTAGCCACAGCCAACGCCTCTATCAATTGTAGATCAGGGGCACTTAAAATGGGCTTTGGGAACAAGAAGATCCGATTGAATGTTTTTGATACCTACAAGCAATCTGGATTTGAAGATTGTTCTCAGATTGAGGTTGTTGATGAAATAATTAAGGAGACTACTCCAGCACTCTTATGTAGAGATCCCCTTCAAAAGGTCATATCTAAGGACCATCCTCTGGCTATTGAACAAACTAAAGGGAAAATAGTCGATGTAGAAGAGTTACTGGGGATACACACAGAGTCTCTATGCCCACCCTGTACCGTGAAGGTAGACCCGCTACCTGAGGTGAGGACGTATCAACTTAAACCCTCAATCCAAAAGGCTCCTGAGTAGGAGTTGAAACTCCTCCCGAGCACATTGAAATATGCTTTCCTTGCCCTAATGACATGCTCCCTGTTATTATCTCATCTGCATTATCTGAATCGCATGAGGGAGCTTTGCTTGAGTGTTTACAAAGGCACAAGGAAGCGATTGCTTGGTCAATTGCTGATATTAAGGGTGTTGACCCCTCCCTTTGCATGCATCATATATATACGGACGAGTCCATGAAACCCTTCTAAGACATGCAGAGAAGGCTCAACCCCAATATGCGAGAGGTTGTTAAAAAGGAGATTCTGAAATGGCTGGATGCAGGAATTATCTATCCCATTTCAAATAGTAAATGGGTCAGTCCTATACATGTGGTGCCCAAGAAGGTAGGAATCATTGTGGAAGAGAACGAACAAGGAGAGTTGGTGACCACTAGACCCTCAAATGGTTGGAGGGTCTGCATTGATTACCACTGTTTGAACACGACTATCCAGAAAGATCATTTCCCCTTACCGTTTATCGATCAGATTTTGGAATGACTGGCGGGGAACAAGTACTTCTGTTTTCTTGACGGGTACTCTGGGTATAATCAGATAGCCATATTTCCTGACAATCAAGAGCGTACCACCTTCACGAGCCCGTATGGCACATTTGCATTCCGCCGAATGCTATTCGGGTTATGTAATGCTCCTGCTACCTTCCAATGTTGTATGATGGCTATCTTTTTTGATATGATCGACGAGTTTGTATAGATTTTCATGGATGATTTCTCCATTTACGGCTCGTCGCTTGACCTATGCCTTTCGCACCTTGATAAAGTCTTAACTCGTTGCGAAGAGGCAAAGCTGGTGCTTAGCTGGGAGAAAAGCCACTTTATGGTCCAGCAGGCATTGTGTTGGGGCATGTAGTTTTCGAGAGAGGATTAGAGGTGGATACCGCAAACATTGATTCCATCCCTAAGCTTCCATCGCCCACTAATGTTCGCCAAGTTAGATCTTTCCTTGGCCATGTTGGGCTCTATAAGCACTTCATTAAAGATTTCAGCAAAATATCTAAGCCACTCTGCGACCTGTTAGTGAAGGATGTTTCCTTCGATTTTGATAATAAATGTGGCGAGGCTTTCCAAGTCTTGAAGAAAGCCCTTATTACCACGCCAATTCTCCAAGCACCAGATTGGACCCTCCTGTTTGAATTAATGTATGATGCTTCTGATTTCGCAGTGGGAGCGGTCTTAGGTCAAAGGGTTGATGGTAAACCTCATGTGTTGCATTATGCCAGCATGACCCTTACGGATTCTCAGCAAAACTACACGGTCACTAAAAAGGAACTTTTTGCTGTAGTATTTGCTTTGGAAAAGTTTTGGTCTTATCTTTTGGGATCCAAGGTTGTGGTGTTCATTGATCATTCTGCTTTAAAGCATCTTCTTGCTAAAAAGGACCCCAAACCTCACCTAATTCGTTGGATTCTGCTACTCCAGGAGTTTGACCTGGAAATTAAAGATAAGAAAAGAGTTGAGAATGTGGTGGCAGATCATCTTTCTAGGATCCCTATTGAGGCATCAAACCCTGCTGGCGGTATCCAAGAGACTTTCCCTGATGAGTCTCTGATCGCCGTGGTGGCCAAAACTCCTTGGTTCACTGACATAGTTAACTATCTGGTCACAGGCATTACCCCCAGTACTTGGGACAAGTAGAAGCGAGACAGGTTTCTTGTTGATGCTAAATTTTATCACTAGGAGGAACCCAAGCTTTTTAGAATAGGCCCTGACCAGCTTTTTTGCCGTTGCGTCCTTGATGAAGAACAAAGGAGTGTTTTGAGTTTTTGCCATGACCTCCACTGTGGAGGACATTTTAGTGGAAAAAAGACTACCCATAAGGTTCTTTAGTCTGGCTTTTGGTGGTCCACATTATTCCGAGATGCACATACATATGTGGGCACATGTCTACGTTGCTAGCAGGTGGGAACCATCAGAAAAAGGGATGAGATGCCCCAGCAACCTATCCTCCTTGTTGAGATCTTTGATATTTGGGGCATCGACTTCATGGGTCCCTTTCCTGTGTCCTTCGGATATGAGAGTACATCCTTGTGGCTATGGACTATGTATCAAAATGGATAGAAGCCATACCCACGCGAACTAATGACCATTCTGTGGTCTTAGGTTTTGTTAAGGCTAATATCATTTCTCGGTATGGGTGCCCAAGGACGATCATAAGTGATGGAGGACCTCACTTTAATAACGTACACTTCACAAGACTACTCCAAACTTTGGAAGTCAACCACATGATAGCCATACCTTACCATCCCCAAACGGGTGGACAAGTTGAAGTGTCTAATAGGGAGATTAAATGAATTTTAGAGAAAACTATCAGTCCCAACCATAAGGATTGGTCTAAAAGACTAAATGATGCTCTTTGGGCCTACAGAACCGCGTATAAGATTCCCTTGGGCATGTCTCCTTTCCGTCTTGTCTACGGAAAGGCATGCCATCTTCCCGTTGAAATCCAACACAAAGCCTATTAAGCTATTAAAAACATTAACTTGAATCTGGATAAAGTGGGAAAGGCACATATGTTAAAGTTAAGTGAGCTTGAGGAGCTTCGTAATGAAGCCTATGAAACTTCTCAAGCATACAAACAACGTATAAAGGTCTTCCATGATAAGCACATTATTAGAATGACCTTTGAGCCCAACCAGTGGATCTGGCTTTTCAATTTCAAACTTAAATTATTTCCAGGAAAGCTCAAGTCTCGCTGGGATGGGCCATACATTGTTACCAATACCTTCCCTCATGGAGCTATAGAAATTTGGAACCCTACTTCTAGTGCGAGCTTTAAGGTGAATGGACAACGACTTAAACCTTATGTTACTCTTTCAGATGGCCAGGTTTTGGACGCACTTCGGCTTGAGGAGCCTTAGCTCCTCCTACTCTCCTCCTCAGGTGATATTCTTCTAAGTCTGTATTTTTCTAATGAGGACATTATCAATCTTAGGCATGGGGGAGTATAACCTGAGGATGTTTATAGCATTTATAAATATTTGCATATATTTAGGATAGTGTATTATTAGAAAAAAAATCCTTTAATTTCTTGAGCTGAATTAGTTAGTCCCTAGTAGAAAATTTATCAAGGAAGTGTCATTGAAGATTTTCTTCTTGAATTATTTTTTCAGTTTAGAATCCAGTACAGTTACATTCACTTGCACGTAGACTGGGTAATGAATCTTTGAAGAAAACTAATAAACATTTTTTTTTCTAATGAACCCTTGGACAGTTAAAAGGGAGTCAGGCATACTATCTTCTATTAGATCCACCTCATATTTGTGAGAAGAAAGTAGAGAGACTACTGGTGTGCTAAGTTTAGTGCAAAGACTCTTAAGTTCTAGACAATTAGATGATGATACCTCAGAGTTAGGCATAGTTTTCGCTCTCTGTTCCTATGTGCGTACATTGTGTGAATTCCTGAGCGTCACCAAATAAGGCAGATACACATAGATTGAGTCTTAATAAAACTATGACTATGGTTGATGGTTACGACCGTCCTTTATAGAGTCCTCGACTGAAGGAGGGTAATAGTATCAAAGGTCAGAAATACGCTTGTCCTATCCATTTCTTCCCGGTGCCGAGAGTAGGCACTTCCACCAAATAAGCCACACAATATCCTTTTGACCATCATCATCCCTAATAATGCCTCATAAAAAAAAGTATGCGTCGTTTTGTGTTAGTAGTAGAAAAAAAAATAAAACAAAACAAAAAACAAAAAGAAAAGAAAAAGCAAAAAAAAAAACAGAGAGAGAGAAAAGAAAAAGAAAAGAGTTCAAGTTTGGAGTTTTATTTTCATGTCATTTTATATGTCGATGTTTTTGAGGCAACAATAAAAACACCCATTGCGATCCACCAAATATGACCCATACCTACTTTTCAGTATTTTTGATTGCTTGAATACTGGCTGAGGACCTCTAACTTAGTTATAGGGTTATTAGGACTTTAATTGAAGTGTGAATGCCATGTGAGGCCACCAAACAGTGAGTACATTTACCAAATCTAGTGAGATTCGTGATCTCAGAAAGAAAACAAGGAAAAGACTGAGCACAAAGGAACATTAAGAGAGCATAGTTGTTTAGCCTCTCTCTAGGTTGACTCATTTGAAAGTCTGGAGAGTTAGAGTCTACATTACTAGACTACATGTAGCACCAGATGAGTGTGTGCCATCAAATACGAATCCATTTAACTTAGTATCTCTTACCTAAGCCAAAAAGCCAGGGTCAAATTACAAATTATTTTTTGCTTTATCTCCGAGGGAAGTAGTTGCCTATCCCGATAGAATTATTTACCAAAGGATAAGTACGAACTGCAAATGTAAGTTGGTTATTTTCACTTGGATCCGTTACCTAGGATACTATCACTTCACATTTGTTTGGATGTCTAATTTTTTTAGAAATAAGAAAAGAAGAAACCTTCTAGTTACTTCTATTGTTTTTCTTTTTTTTTTTTTGCTAGGGACTAGCAAAACTTAGGCATGGGGGTATTTGATGAGTCTAATTTATTTGACACTTAATAGGCTTAAGTACATTTAAATCATGCATCATTAGATTGCAAAAAGAATTAAGTAATAGTTTATCTTAATTAGAAAATATGTTGTTAAAAAGTTCATACACATATTTTTGCAGGGTCATGTATGCGAATATCCAAAATTCAACCATCATCTCCATCGCCAGCAATGCGCTGGCTCTCGCTGGCTTCCTTCTCGTCGGCCTCAACAGATCGGTCACCCAAATCAGCATAATCTCTTGCAACGACTTGTGGCACTACATCATCGCCAATATTGTTAGAGACGATCTCGGGGAGGAAACAAAAAGACGTTCTCGGCATTTAAAAAGAAGAGGATGGCTAGAGGGGGGGATTGGCTTTATCCATCCTCTCCCTTCCTCTCCACCGTGAAGTAAGGCCTGCACCGTGGAAGCCGCGTGCACTGTGGCCCTATCAGCGTGCACCGGGATGCCACTGCAAACTCGTCGATCGGCGGTGCGGTGACAGCCCACTACCTAGCAGCCAACCCCCCTCACGTAGCCAACACCACGCACCAGTCCACACATTCCCTTCTGTCTCCTTTCCATGCGCAGCCTGCATTCTCTACGCACGTCGCTCCGTGCTCCTGCCAGTGGCCGGCAGCTGACTGCGCGCACCCCCCTCACCGCGTGTAGCCATGCCTACGTGCACCCTCCTAACGTACAATGCCCCACACGCAATAGTCCTCCTCTTCTCCATCTTCTTCATGGTCCTCTTCCTCTTCTCCTGCTTCACTCAACGAAGAAGAACCCATCATCGGCAGGAGATCCCCACACGCAACCGGCCCCTCTGTCCATCGTTCGATGTGCCGTCGACTCCAACAGACTCGCTGCACCTTCACGAGCTAAACCACCCCGTCTGAAGGTCAGAAGCAGCCTGCACACGACGACGAGCCGCCACCAACGTCAGCCATCCTCCATGTTGCCGGCAAGACCGCCGGCCACCGTTCGGAGCACCACCACCTCCATCAAAAAGCTTTCGTCACGCCTATTCTCCTCCGAGCTTCCCGCAGCCCGCCATCGCCTCCTCTTCGCACATGCACGAGAGGAAGATTTCCTCTGTTTTAGGTTTAATTAATATTTACATTGCATGCCATTGAAGAGAGATGGACTTTTTATTTTTGGAATATTAAATTGAAGTGAAATTGCAAGGATACACTTACATTTTCTTAAATTTGCTTGACTTATGTTATGCACATCATTTAACATTGAAATTGGATTCAGATTTGCATGCAACTAAAAATTATATGACATGCCACAAAACATGCATCATCTACATATTTTTGGAGCTTGATTTCTAATGTGAAATTTATATAAATAGTCCTGAACTTCTCATGAAATTGGAAGAGACATTCAAAGCAGCATATTCATTAAATTAATTTTGCGAATACTTCCGCAAACATGATGGCTCTACACTTGTGAATTTATTGCAATCGTTCCTCCCTGTGGATACAACCTGATCCTAGTGGTTAGAAATATTTTATGTGTTGATCGAGAGATTTTCCACCACCTTTTGTGATACAACGACTAATTATCTTAATATTAATTGTTGAAAGAAAAATTCTCTCTTTCACCTTCCTTTGAGGCGATGCGTTTGCAGTGCCTCTTAACTACCCTTTTGTTCCTTTAAGAGGTGTCCCTCTCCTTAAAGTATCAAATTACTTGGTCACAGGATAATATCACCACAACAAGGTGAAATAGGAAGGTTTGTACTGATAAAGAGATCGGTGACTATAGGCTTAAGCATTCGAGACCTAATGTGGTGCCTAAAGTGCATGCTTGATGCAGAAAGTATGCATCACAACGCAAAAAATGTGATTTTTGATTTTCTTTGAATCGGATATAAGTTCTTTTCCAATAAAATGTCCTTCACTTTTTTTTAAGTTAAATTTTCTTAGCAGTCCCAATTAATTAATGTGACCACTTGATTAATCAATTCAAACAATTAGTGGTCTTTGCCTTAAGTCTGAGTGCAAATGCATGAGCACAAGTTAGATGCAAAGAAAGAGTGATGTAGCTCTCTTCAATGCAAGAATGCACACAATGCAAAAAAAAAAGACTACATGATACTCAAACAATCTTTATGGTTGCCCTATGGATATGCAGCTTCTAGTAGATAGCTCAGGATTTTTTTTTTAGCGCAAGCAAAGAAGAACTATTCACACCACAAAAGAAAATAAAAATAGAAATAGCCTAGTATCTAAATAAATGGGGACACTCCCCCGAAAACCAACCTCACTTGTGTACAAGGGTAAGAAAATAGTTAAATGAACTAGAGTCTAAAGAGTCTAATATATACTCTAAAATCTAATAAAAAATTAAAAATACATTTGCTCCTCTCTGCTTGTGAGATCAAGGACCATGTTCACTTGCAATGGCTCCTCAGGGTGGCATCAAGGCCCACTAGGATGATGAGGCCGGTGTGTGTTCCTCCTCCACGAGATATACCTCTCAAGGAAATGAAAATGATAGATTAGTGAATCTATAACCTAAAAAAGAATACCTATGAACAAATAAAAATTTTGTGAGCTACTAAGGCCATTGCCTCCTTGGTAACAATGCCATTTGATCATGAGATTTCACTTGTAATAAGATAACAATAAGAATGATACGTCATAGTAGTTTTACGTGGTGGAAAACCCTTGATCAAAAATATAAAAATAAATCTAACCACAAGGATCAAGTTGTTTCCATAGGGAGGCACTAGCAAAATAAAACCTGCAAATACCTCATTTTCATGATCATAAATCTAAAGAAAAATCATTGCACAAAAAATATTCCATCAAATAAAGATAGATAGAGATCAATAACGTTGAGAGAGATAGCTTGCGAGAAAGAGAGAGTAGAGAGATGAACGATAGAGGTAAAGAGAGGTAAATAAATTAATACGATAAATTATGCAATAGTAGTAGAAAAACTAATGGTGTTGTTACTGTAGTAGAATAGGGAAGCCACATGTGAGAAGATGGTAGGCACGAGGAGGTCATCGACAATGACGAGGCTGCCAACGAGAGTACTTCGGAGGAAGGGGAACTTGATGGTGTTGATGACGAGCACAAGGGTAGTTAGAGGTGGCCAGATGGAGAGAAGATGGCTGGCGATGATGGGTTGTGTGCACGAGATGGGGGGCTTCTTGGAGGTCGTGTGGTCAGCGTGGATATGTTGACGAAGGTAAGGCGAGTCTCCCGATGATGTTGGCAGCGAGAAAAGTGGCTAGAGATGGTGGTGGTGAGCAGTTACATTTTAGGTACTCAGTGGGTAACAGTGGAGGCAGTTTGAGGAAGAAGAAAAATGAAGATAAAGGGGAGTGGTGATGGGTTTTGGAAATGAAGGTGGAGAAGGAGGAGGCACGAGTGGAGTGGTTGAAGTGATGCATGTTGGTGTAAGGGCACCATGATCATTAATTTTGATGATAACAAAACACTTGCTATTCAATATTTGAATTTGAGTATAAGTTTCAGGATAAATGCAAATGAAATCAAGTCTGAAGGAGCTCAAGCTTGCATCCATGGAAGATTGGAAGAGCTGGAGAAGAGGTGATGGAACCTCGTGTGAAGCGGGAGCTTGAAGAAGCGAGAAGAAGAATAGGATAGATTTTTCTTATGTCATTGTATTTGTCTTTATGTACTTTGCTCTTTTATTTTCTTAGATAAATGTTAAAGAGCCCAAAATAACATACCTGTAGTCCTAAGAACACTTACACTACCTTAGGCTACTTAGACAATCTTAGAAATCACTTAGAAAACCAAAGCAGTAATTAGACAGGTCGATCAGATGTCCAATATGGACTTCAGTTGTCTGATCTTGAACTTTAAGACGCCTGACCTTTTGTCCAAATGACCAAACACTTAGGCTGGACTTAGTGTTCTTTATTCATTTCTTTCAAATGACCATCCCATAGTCCAGATGTCTTAGAAGATGTCTCATGACCTTGACAGATGTCCAACAATAGGACCGTTAGACTGTCAGAACATAATCTTTGAGGATTACCTTTTAATTATATTTATAACACTTCCAGACATCCGTAGAGCCTCCCAGACGTTTGATAAATAGACATTAGGCTAGATCGAACCCAAATCACTTTTGTCAGATGATTATAGCTGTTAACCTCTCAGGAAATCCATCCCCACAGATAATCCCTTTTCCAGGCGATCAGACATTATGCTAGATGTCATATTTGTCGTATGACCTACATACGCTAAAACCCTGTTTCGATTTGGTTAAAACAGGAAGAAACCCATCTTAGAATTAGACGTCTGATTAGTTTCCAAGACATCTTAAAACACCTTCTTAGATGTCTGTCTTGATCCAACCCAGTCCAGATGATCAACCTTTCTAGATCAGACGATGACCTAGACGTTCGACTACAAATCCAGACGTCCAAAAACCCTGTCAAACTCTTTAATGACCTTGATTTCGATGGGATTTTGGACCACTCTTTTGAGCCTTGTTCCCAACGGCTACAAGAGGCTTCCAAAGCCTTCTAGGCACCTCTATAAATAGAGAAGCACCCTTCCTTGGCCAAATACACCTTGATATACTAGTTCCACTCATATTTTGTCTAAGAGAAGAGAGAAATCATTTAGAGAAGTGTTGTTGCTCTCCAAGATCATCCTACACATTTGAGAGCACCATCATAGCTGTGCACCCGCTCTCCCGCCATCGCATACGATAGCGTCGTTGTGCCTTGCGTGGTTCACGCACACTGCATTGCTAGCCGACGCACTTCCATCAAAGGGAACTATCTTTTGCATATAGAAGATAAGTTTAACATTTATACTTTGTGGCTCTATAGGACTATTGTAAATTGTCTTTGTTTGGGTATTCTCTTTGCGAATTCCCATCTCCCTCACGAGATAAAATACTTCTCGTGAAGAGGAAGGGTTTGAGGTACACTACCCTTCGTAAGTATTGTTGGTTTGAGGTACGCTACCCTTGTGCAAGTAGCATCGTTATATTGAGATTGAACTACCCTTGGTTAAGTAGTTCGATTAGTGGATTTGATCGACTAGGTTGATCAGGAAATCCTAAACCAGGAGGTTTAGGTGGTGGTTTTTACCTGAGTTTGGATTTCCACATAAAAATCCTTATGTTCATTTATGGGATTGCTTTTATGAGATTGTTTCTTTATATTTCCACATTATTTTGTATCACGTTCGATCTCACCCTCTTCGTTAGAAATTACAATTGGTATCAGAACATGTTTCACAACATCGGCGTAACAACTCGATGAGGAACAAATCATGGAGGGAAGCATCACTGCGACGAGACACGCGGAGGGGCAGCCGCCCTACTTTGATGGGAGCAACTATGCCTGCTGGAAATTATCAGGATGTGGCTTCAAGTCACCAACTTCGTGTTATGGGGATGATGCGAAACCCCATACGAAGTCTCGGCGAGACCCGAAGGAGGCTACTCGTAGCAGCAAACCTATGAGCTTTCTCTCAACGCGAAAGCAATGAATTCGTACAGCATGTTAAGCCCGAAGGAGTTTAACTGGATCTCGCAGTGTACCATCACATACGAGTTATGGCACACTCTTGAGGTAACGCATGAAGGTATATCAAAGGTAAAAACTACTAAAATCAATATTTTATCTCAAGAGTTTGAATCTTTTTATATGAAAGCTAATGAATCTTTAAGTGAGATGTACACTAGGTTCACTCTTATAGTGAACAACCTTAAGTCTCTAGGGAAGACCTTTATTAAGGGGGAGCTTTTTGAGAAGCTTCTTCATTCCCTTGGACTAGAGTGGGAACAAAAGGTCACCACCATTGAAGAGGCCAACCAAGTAGAGGACCTCAACATGGAAGACCTCTTAGGTAATCTCATGGCCTACGAGATGAAGATGAAGCAAAAGAAGAAGGATACATTGGAGCCAAAGCCAAGAAAGAGCTTAGCCTTCAAAGCCGCATCGGATAGTGAGATAAGTTCCAATGACGAGGAGCTTGAATTTTTAGCTAATAAATTTATCAAGTTTCTTAAGTTTAGGGAATCAAAGAAAAAGGAGAAGGAGAAGGATCGAGATAACCTAGTATGTTGATATCATTGTAAGAAAAAGGGGCATCTTCGACCTGATTACCCTCTTCTAAAGAAAGAGAAGAAGAAGGAGAAGGAGAAGAGATACAAGAAGAAAGCATTTCAAGCCACTTGAGATGATTCAACATTGGAGGAGGAAGAAGAATCTAAGGAAGAAACAAACAACACGACCATGTGCATTGGTCTCATGGCAATCACAGAGAGCAAAAGTGAGGATGAGAACTTCGATAATGAGGAGGTAAACCCTTTTTCTATTAATGAATTGCAAGAAGCTTTAGGGGAACTTTATGTTTTGAGTATAGCATTGAAAGTAGAGAATAAAAATTTGAAAAAGGAATCTAGGACCTTAAAAATTGAAGTAGATAATCTTGTTGTTAAAAATCAAGATTTAAATGCTTCTTTTGATTCTATTAATTCTAAAAAGAATAATCTTGTTCTAGAAAATCATGACTTTATTTTAGAAAACACTAAATTGATAGAAAATAATACATATCTTATATCTGAGATTTCAATTTTAAAAGACAAAATAAGTTTCATTGAAGATGAGCTTGCATGTCTTAAGAAAAACTCTGAAAAATTGTTTAATGGAGTTAGCATTAGTATCTCCATCAAGGAGACCAACTAACAAGCCTGGATCCAAGCTAACTTAGATACCAAGAAACCAATTAGAATCTTGTTTTGTAGGTTTCAAAGAAGATTTCAATGTAAAAGATTAGACCTACAAGATGAAGAATGGTCAACTCAAATTGAGAGGACTAAAGAGTAGACTAAGGAAGAAAACAAGAAGATCGATTAGACAACTGGCGGGTGTTCAGACCACCATGCGTTAATCGTTTGATTTTAATGTCTGGACCTCCAATCTTCGGATGGGAACCCCATTATTTTTGGCATCCACCTCAAGGGCCATTCTATTGGCCATGGTAAGTGAGCTAATCCCTTTACCCTAACTTTTGATAAGTAGCATCTAGGTAAGGGGGAGATAAAACTTATATGCTATATGTCCATTATTAAGGGGGAGAAAGATTTCCTTAGAAAGGGGGATATCATAAAAGATAAACATAGCTACATTTCCATTAAAAATGAGGAGTTAATTGATAGCTATCTTGTTATGACAAAAAGGGGGAGAATGTCATTTCTATTATGTCATAAATGGGAATTAACCCAAATTAGAAGAGCATGTATTAACGGGAGTATGGGATAAATGATTAAATTTAATTAAACCTTTTTTATAATGTCAAAAAGGGGGAGAATTTTTTTATTATTATTTGTGGTTTTGTCATCATCAAAAAGGGGAAGATTGTTGGTGCAAGGGTACCACGATCGTTAATTTTGATAATAACAAAACACTTGTTATTTGACATTTGCACTTGAGTATAAGTTTTAGGATAAAGGCAAATGAAATCAAGTGTAAAGGAGCTCAAGCTTGGGTCCATGGTGGATTGAAAGAACTTGATGGAGGAGAAGAGGTGATGGAACCTTACGTGAAGCGGGAGCTTGAAGAAGCGAGAAGAAGAATATGATAGATTGTTCTTATGTCATTGTATTTGTCTTTATGTACTTTGCTCTTTTATTTTCTTAGATAAATGTTAAAGAGGCCAAAGTAACATACCTGTAATCCTAGGAACACTTACACTACCTTAGGATACTTAGACAATCTTATAAATCATTT
Source organism: Thalassia testudinum (assembly GCA_037157565.1). NCBI lineage: Eukaryota > Viridiplantae > Streptophyta > Magnoliopsida > Alismatales > Hydrocharitaceae > Thalassia > Thalassia testudinum. Next base: position 39,912,512 of record JAZHRO010000015.1, on the reverse strand, counting down.
AAAAAATCAAAATAGTAATCAGATAGCCCGATCAGACGTCCAATATGGACTTCAGACGTTTAATCTTGAACTTTAAGACGTCTGACCTTTTGTCCAGATGACCAAACACTTAGGCTAGACTTAGTGTTCTCTGTTCATTGCTTTCAGATGACTAGCTCATAGTCCAGATGTCTTATAAGATGTTTAATGACCTTGACATACGTCTAACAATAGGATCATTAGACTGCCAGAACATAATCTTCGAGGATTACCTTTTAATTATATTTATAACACTTTCAGACATCCGTAAAGCCTCCCATATGTCTGATAAATAAACGTTAGGCTAGATCTGACCCAATCACTTTTGTCAAATGATTATAGCCATTAGCCTCTCGGGAAATCCATTCTTGCAGATAATCCTCTTTCCAGATGATTAGACATTATGCCAGATGTCCTATCTGTCGTATGACCTGCATATGCTAAAACCCTATTTCAATCTAGTTAAAATAGGAAGAAACCCATCTTAGAATTAGACATTTGATTAGTTTCCAAGAAGTCATAAAACACCTTCTTAGATGTCTGTCTTGATCCAACCTAGTCCAGATGATCAACCATTTTAGATCAGACGATGACCCAAACGTCTGACTACAAATCCAAATGTTTGAAAACCCTGTCAAACTCTTTAATGACCTTGATTTCGGTGGGATTTTGGACCACTCTCTTGAGCCTTGTTTTCATCGACTACAAGAGGCTTCCAAAGCCTTCTAAAGCCTTTTAGGCACCTTTATACCCTTCCTTGGCCAAATACGCGTTGATATACTACTTCCACTTATATTGTGTCCAAGAAAAGAGAGAAATCATTTAGAGAAGTGTTGTTGCTCTCCAAAATCATCCTACACATTTGAGAGTACCATCATAGTTGTGTACCTGCTCTCCTGCCTTTGCATATGATAGTGTCATCGTGCCTTGCATGGTTCACGCACATTGCATTGCTAGCCGACACACTTCCATCAAAGGGAAATATCTTTTGCCTATAGAAACTAAGTTTAACATTTATACTTTGTGGCTCTATAGGACTATTGTATATTGTCTTTGTTTGGGTATTCGCTTTGCCAATTCCCGTCTCCCTCGTGATACAAATTACTCCTCGTGAAGATGAGGGGTTTGAGGTACACTACCCTGATGGAGTAGTGTCGGATTGAGGTACGCTACCCTTGTGTAAGTAGCATCGTTGTATTGAGGTTGAACTACCCTTGGTTAAGTAGTTCGGTTAGTAGATTTGGTCAACTAGGTCGATCGGGAAATCCTAAACCGAAAGGTTTAGGTGGTTGTTTTTACTCGAGTTTGGGTTTCCACCAAAAAATCCTTGTGTTCATTGATGAGATTGCTTTTGTGAGATTGTTTCTTTATATTTTTGCATTATTTGTATCATGCTCAATGTCACACCCTCTGTCAGAAATTACAGTGCACGTTGTCACCATCCACCACCACGTCGAGGGTGAGCAGAATGGAGATGAGACATGCTCAAGTAACCATGTGCGCCATGTTCCATTGAGCAAGTTTCTTCGAGCTCGCGTGTAAGATCACCTCCCTGCCCTCCAAGCCACCAACAAATGCATGCATGCTCCTGTAGCTCCTTGCGTGTGTAGTTGCATCTTCAGCTCCTACTGTTTTCTTTTCTTTCCTCATTTTTGTTCTCTTTCTATTTAAATCTCATGTTTGATTGTGACTATGTAAGTACTATTTTCAGATTGGATTGAATGATATCCTAGTTATGTTTGAGCCCCCCACTAGACGACTTCATTCCTCTAGCTATACATGGTTTGATTGATTGAGATTCACTCTTTATTTTCTAATTAGTGTCATTGCAAACCATGTGCAACACTGAAAATTTTCCTTTCTCATAGCAGATGTGCATCAGATGGCACCATTGCCGATGAGGTGTATCACAACTTTGATTTGTTTGAATCCTAGATTTGTGTTTTGTTTGTGATTTCAGATCTACCCATCTCACTATTTACTTGGTTTGAATTGTCTGCCAAAATTTCTAAAATGGCAACAAAAAGTTCACACTAAAGTTTGTTGTCATGCCTACAAATTTTGTAGCCTAAGTCCTTGTATCAGTGAAGATAAAATTCATGAAGTGGAGGTGTATGGGATCAAATTTTAGACTCTGAAATTCAGCCTTGTCCATTTTTTAGTAAATCGCACACATCTCTGATTGGACTAAAATTTGTTGTAAAATTTTCCCTGTTCAGTGTAGTTTCAGCACAAAAATTTTCAAAAATTTTTGATGTGGTTTGGATATCTATTTTTATGCATAATTGACAGTGGGACAATGTGGGCAGATCGACCCACTTCCTTTCTATAATCCATTAAAAATATCTAAAAAGCTCTTAAAATTCCCTAAAAATCTATGGACTTTGTGCTTGATTACATTGCATATCTATGCTTTATTTGACTTTATAAATCGCATTCCTCTTCTCATTTGCATTCTCCTTGTGTCTACTTGCATGTGTGACCATTAAAGGGGACTCAAGGAAGGCATTCTTTAGGAGTTCTGAGCGTCTTCTACATGGTCGAAGGGAAGGAAAAGCAACCTAGAGATTGCTCTTTTAGTTTAGGTTTTCAGACTTTCATATTTTGCTTTATGAAACCCTTGTCTTAGGAAATTTAGGCATGTCCCCCTTTCTTTGACTACTATCACGCCCCTATATGTAGGGGCATGTTTTCAAGACCTTGTTCCCATTTGTTTGTATTTTAGGGTTGCTTTTAATGGTTTGGTAATTGTAGACTTTAGTAGTTAGGTAGTATAGTTTGCTTGATTTCCATGCTTATAAAAAAAGGAAAAAAAATTATGTGCTACTTGCTTAGAAGTAGCACGTTTAGGATGCACATCCTAGGATCTATATATCTTTAGCTACCTCTAGATTTTTTTAGGTACTTGCATTTGTATGAAATGAACACGTAGAGAGCAGGAGAGAGGTACGTACTTCTGATCTCAAGCATTAATTACTTGCCATCCATTTGCATTTGCAGGCCTAAAGAAAAGACCACCTCAAGTGTTGGAACTGATCTTAAGAAGTGTCCAACTTTGTAACAAATTGAGATTGATAAGAGATTGGAATTAAAAATCTGGTGATCTATGAGTGCAAAGGACCTTGACTACGAGATTTTCAAAATCACATAAAAATTTGTGATTATTGTATACATTACATTCGTGCACATGACACTAAGGTCACTAGATAACATTCTACCTCATCCCTTGCACCACAAGGGAAGTTAGTTGAAAATCAACAAGTCCATCTCACCAGGGAACTTTGGTTTCTTGTAAGTGGGCTCGATTCGAGGCCTTCTTCCTTTGCAAGTAGGTATTTTGGCACAAAATGTAGGTCTGCTAAGACACATAATGGTTGCATAATTTGCTTGGCCACCAAGTGGAAATCCAAAACTAAAGATCTCAATCTACTTAAAAGGGGGAGAGTCCCATTGGATGGTGCTTGCATTGGCGATTTTATGCTTGGTAGATGGTCCTTAAGGAGAAGTATAGTCTTTGATCCTGAGCCTAAAATAACCCTTACAAGAGTGAACCAAGAGAGACAAGAGATGGCTAACCAAGGAGGTAACAACTAGAGGTCTTTGAGAGATTCTTTCATCCCTACTACCCATGATATTACCATCAGGTAGCCTGAAGGGGACCTTTCTTGTGAAATCAAGAGCAGTACCATTGCATTGCTACCCTCATTCTATGGTTCTCCTCAAGGGAATCCCTATCGTTAATTCGATAAATTTACTGAGGTTTGCTCCACGGTGAAGTTTCAAGGCTTTACTGAAGAAGCCTTGATGCGTACCCTCTTTCCATTCTTCCTTAAAGATAAAGCCAAGCATTGGTACCATTCCCTTGATGCAAGGTGAACACTTAGCCTACCCTTAGGGGAGAATTTCTAAAACAGTACTTCTCAATAAGCAAGACAAAGTACTTTAGAAGGGTAATTATGGGTTTTTCTTAGAATGATGGGGAGCAATTTCACGAAACATGGGAGCATTTTAATGATCTTTTGAGATTATGGCAATTGGTTAAAAGGTTCTACACTAGTCTATCTAATAAGCACAGGCAAATGATAGATGGTGCCTGTGCTGGAACCTTCTTAACCAAAATTAAGGATGAGGTCTGGCCCTCTTTGAGACCCTCAGTGACAATTCCATTCATCTCACTTCTAGCTATACAGATAGGGATCCTTCAATTTTACAAAATAACAGTGAGGCAAATGAGGTTGGGGCCACATAGGATCTTTCCTATCTAATTCAAATGCTTGATCAAAAATTCGATAGGTTGCTATCTAACCCCAAGATAATTGTGTAGCAGGCCACCCAAGCCCAACCTCTTTTCGAATGCTCCCTTTGCCAAAGTACCTACGACTCAACTATCGACTGTCATATGGAAAATCAATTTCTTAAGATGATCTAGGAGGATTTAAATGCAACTTAGGGTTCCATCCAACCAGGAATAATCCATACTCAAACACATACAATCCTAGATGGAGGAATCATCCTAATTTCTCCTAGAGGTAGAATGAGGCCTCGAGTTTAGGACCTAAGGTTTCACCCTTTCTTTCCCAAAATCCTCCCCCTAATCCTCAATCATTTGAACTGGACGAGATCAAGGTCATGATGAAGGCCATGCAGCAGATTCAATAAATGATGATCCAATCTTAGAATAAGGTGATCAATGACAAGCAATCTCAGATCGGTCACCTTATGGAGGCTATTAAGAAAAGAAATCCTAGGAAGCTTCCTAGCAAGCTGGACGAGAATCCTAAGGGTAAAGGACCTGTAATTAGGGAGCACGCTCAAGCTGTGACCATCTTGAGGAGCGACAAAGAAATTTCCAAACCAAAAGCCCCTCCTCTGATCACCTCTCCTACCATATTGAACCCGTTTTGTGCCCCCGCCGAGGAAGAACCCATTAGCCCTTCCTCGCTTGAAATCACCCCACCAGAGGATGCCATTCGTACTATGTAATGCTCTAGCGACATTCCAAGATGTATGATGTCCATTGTTTCAGATATGATAAATGAATTCTTGGAGATTTTCTTGGATGATTTCTTCATCTTTGGGACACCATTTGATCAATGTCTCCTACACTTGGAAAAGGTCTTAATTAGATGTAAACAGATAAATCTAGTGCTTAGCTGGGAAACAAACCATTTCATGGTCTAGTAAGGAATTGTCCTCGGACATGTTGTTTCTGAATAGGGCATAGATGTGGATCATGCTAAAGTTGATTCTATTCCCAAACTCCCACTGCCCTCTAACAAGTCCGATCCTTTTTAGGCCATTCCAGCCTTTATAGGCACTTTATTCGGGACTTCAGTAAAGTTGCTTAGCCACTTTATGACTTATTGACAAAGGATTCCACTTTTCTATTTGATTATAAGTGTACCCAAGCCTTCCATCATTTGAAGTAGGCCTTAATGACTACGCCTATAATGCAAGCACTAGATTGGACCTACCCATTCGAGCTTATGTGTGATGCATTCGATTATGCCGTGGGAGCGATCCTTGATCAAAGGGTCGATCAAAAGACTCGTGTTTTATACTAAGGTAGTAAGACCCTAACAAACCATAGCAAAACTCCACTGTCATTGAAAAGAATTACTCAAGGTAGTCTTTGCTCTAGAATGGTTTCGGTCTTATAATCTGGGATCCAAGGTCACAGTGTTCACTGACCATTCAACTCTTAAACATTTGCTATCTAGAAAGGACACCAAGCCTAGACTCATCTGGTGGATTCTGCTACTCCAAGAATTTGACCTGGAAATCAAGGATAAGAAGGGAGTTGAAAATGTTGTAGTAGATTACTTATCTCGAATCACTACAAAAAAATGGCCTTTAGTGGAGAATTAAAAAGTGACACATAATGCATTTGCCACTAATTCCTTAGATTTAATGGCAAATTTTTTGTATTTGCCACTATAACATCTTGTCAAACGATAATTAAAAATAGTGGCAAATATGTTTGACGCTATTGACTTTGATTTAGTGGCAATTGTTATTTATGTCACTATAATATTTTTGTCAAATGACAATTTGCATTAGTGGTAAATATATTTGCCACTATAGTCTTTGATTTAGTGGCAATTGTTCCTTATGCTACTTTAATATTTTTATAAAATGACAATTAGCATTAGTGACAAATATATTATCTTTGATTTAATGGTAATTGTTACTTATGCCATTATAATATCTTTTTCGAATGACAAATTGGTGTAAATGAAATGATGCCACTATTTCATTTTCAACATTTTTTTAATAACATAGGGAAAAACTAAATTGAAACTTAACCCTTAAAACAGAAAAAAAAACTTTTGATTTAATTTATTTAAGATATATGTAGGCGGGAATTAAAGCAATCACTACAACAAAATATATCTTTAGTGACCATATTTTAAAGACAAACTTATTTTTAGTGACCAAAAAGAGGTGGGAGATAGAAAAATTGGTCACAAAAAATTGGTTACTTTTTCTATGGCAGATTAGACATCTCCAAAATTTGGTCATCATTTTTTTCAAGGAACTTTCCCTCCTACCAAATTTCATCTCCCACCGAAACTCATTTTCCCTCCCCTAAGAGTTCCCCAACCACTCTGTCTCGCCTGAGCCCTCCTAACCCGTCACCTCCCCTACTACAAGAAAATAAGGCTTTTGGGGCAATTGTATGTGACTATAAAATCTCCGGTCACAAAAGGTTTGTGACAGTAATAATGTAATATTTAAAATCCTATTATAATAATCTTTTAAGATGCTAGACAGTCGTCACAAATAAAATAAATTAAAAAAAAAAATAAGAGAAGTAATCATTTTTGTGCACATAATTTCCCAAACTCCCCACTTCCCGCACGACCACTACACCCCACCAAAGTTACTCTTGTGCGATTCCCGCTCCCAAAACCCTCACGGCTTCCCAACCTTCGTTACCTCGTGATCCCCTTCCCCTCACTATCGGCCTTTACCACATTTAGATCTCCATCTCATGCCCCAATCACTTCCTTTCATACATTGTCGCTACTTTCCATTTTCATCCATCTCCTATTCGCCTCTCGACACATTACAACAAAATACATCTTTAACAACCACATTTTAAAGATAAATTTATTTCTAGTGACAAAAAAAAGATAGGTAACAAAAAAATTCACCTAAAAAAATTGATTACTATTTTTAAGATAGATATTTTAATCACAATCTCCACCTTTTAAATTTACCAACCTCTTTTACTAATATCTACCGATTTCCCTCCTATAATTTTTATTTCCCTCCAAAATCCCCACCTACATGCCTCCGCCCTAACCATCTCCTCGTCACTTCCCCGACCCATTCGCAACGCGCCCCCTTCCACAACCATCTGTGGTCCTCCTCGGCAACGGCGGTAGCGCCTCCCCTCGACTGCCTCCTTATTCCCTCCGCCCTCCTCCTTTCGGCGAGTCCCCCCTGCTTCCCCACTCGCCCCCGGCAACGAGCTGTCGACAGGGCGTTGGCCTCCCCTCCGGGGATCGTGCAGTGTACGACGTCAACACGAGGCGCAACATCCTTCGAGTACCACCTCTGTGATGAGGCTATCTCTTTGTTGTCTCCAAGAGATAACCAAAGGCGGCTCCCATCCCAATCCTCTCCCCCCTTTTGAGGTATTGTCTTTCCTTTGAAAAAAAAACTCTCTACGCTCGATTTCTTTTGTGCTATTGAAGGAATTTCGGAGATTGCAGGAGATGTTTCCTATTTATGGTTGTGTGCTTTCTTTAAAACCTAGAATCGATTTTCTGATGAGATTGATAACCATGGAGCTGGAATCGATGGATCTCTATGCTCTTAGGAAGGGTTGATGGTGGGTATGTTGGGTATGATGCTACATGTGGATGCACGAAAGGTGTTCGACGGATTTACCCAGAAACGGGAAGGTAATTGGGATGAGGTTTTGTTGGTAGTTCTAACTGTTTCTGTTGTCTTGATTAGCAAAAGGCCCTGCACTTCGGCGGAAGCCTCTGAAACACCGGGACTATGAAGTAGACCTCGACTCGAGGTTGTGAAAACTCAGGTCAAAAGCCCTTCGCCCTTCTAACATATTTGCTCTACTTGAGTTAGTTAGATAGGAGCAGAAGTTAGTATTTGCATTGCTTGAGTTAGCTAGCAAGAATAAAATGCTTTGTTTGTTTAATACATAGAGATATTTAGGTAGTGCTTTTGATGTGATTCCTATTGCATATTTGTATCTTCTTACTGTTTAAATTGTTGCATTTTGTCAAGTTATATTTTTCCTATTACTGGTTCACGATTTTTCCCAAATGTCATATGTTGAAATTCTCAGCATGGAGTAGGGAAATAGAAAAAAAGTGTTGGAATGAAACTATTAAGTGTGATCTCTATTACTTTAATTTAAGCTTAGAAGTGGATTAAAATAAATCTGAATGAAGACAAAATCTAGGTAGCCAGCCCCACTTAATGTAGGAAAAAGCTTTGTTGTTGTTCTAGTTCTACCAGTTCATGATTTTATTTTTAGTTAGAAATTTACAAGGGATTTTGGAAGGTGATTGTATCTTAATGTTAAATGCGTTGGAGTTTGGGTTTGGTAGTTACACTAGGGAAAAGTAGATGGTTAGATGCTTAGATTGTTGATGTTTAGGTAGTGGACATGTGGATAAGCATGTGCGAGTTTAGGGCTTGCTTTGTGCAACTCCTCCAGCTCAAGATGGATCTCTTAGTTATGAGGGTGTGAGCCTCTGTTGGTCACTTTCCTTTTGGGTTGCTTTACAAGATTTCCATACAATTATTTGTCATGAGTTTCTTTCATTTTGATGTTCTTAGTAAAATGCATACTTTGCAATTTATCCATAGACTTATTTTTCTTCTCAAATTGCACATGGATTATGTTTTCATGTAAATGGGATTGTGTTAAAATAGACTACCAAGCACTTTCTCATTTGTAGAGTAAGAAAAAGAGTGATTAACAGTGTCAAGAAACATTAAAGGAAAAAAAAATGAATACAGCTAACAGAACATCCTAAACAATGATAAATGGTCAAACTCTATTGGTTACTAGAAAAACCATAACACAATACATTTTTTTTTTGAACAAAATAACATAATACATTTTGTGAATCATATTCGCTTAATTTTTGGTTCATTAATTGGTTAAGTATTCTGATAACCAATTCTCTATTCAAGTTAGTCACAATATAAATAAATAACCAAAATATCATGGATGATTAGTATGTTATGCTAGGTATAGAATCTACTATGTAGGTAAAGACACTTCAAAATTGGTTTATTTGGTAACTTTATGTTTGACTAGTGCGGTAACTGAGGCTTAAGACTTAGTCTTGCTTCATGACATGCCTCAAGGCACGCCTTACTACTTTTAAGGCACCTCAATAAACAAGACTGCCAAATGGTTTTATGTCACCTCAAGGTTTATGCCTTCAATGCAACAAGGCTAGTTTTCAAGAACCATGAATGTGGTTGTAGTCTAACTTAGCACCCTCTTCACGAGCTTACATCATCCTAGGATCACATAACTGGCACATATTTCTTACATGCTGGATAAATACAAACTTTGGGTTCATTGTTGATGATTGAACCTTGGCCTCAGTGTGTGTGTTGTGGGGTGGGGAGATTTCACAACAACGAACTAGTAGTAGTTTGTCAACTCATGAAAGCATAGAATTTCCTGCCTATCTCATTTAATCTCTTATTTCATGCATGTGCATCTGGAATGTTTCAATTTACAGTTAAGTCTGAAAGAACTTCGAATTCTTAATAATTTCTGATCTTTCACCTGGCTCTGTCAAAGGCTTTGATGGTAAATGAACTCTTCTACATCAGAGAGTAGTTTGAGCTCTTGAAACCCAAAGATGGTTTCGTTAGTCTAGAAAACTTTCGGATTTGTGTTTATATTGCTTTTAGATATAGTTAAATGTAAATTTTAAAGCTCCTTTCTCAAAATTATGTACAGGCCCTTTACCAGAATAATAATGATGCTATGATGGAGTCCAGTGTTCGAAAGATTCTAAATGCGGTATGCCAACTAGCGTTTAGTAGTTTAAGATATGCATGTTTTTAACTTCCTGCGTAGTTCTTTTAAGCAATGTCCACAATTGTTTCATGTGGTAGAACCATTCTCTGAGGTATCTCATGGAATAAGTCAGCCATGTGATTGTTTGGACAGATTTATACCTGGGCTTAACTCGTAATAAATACCCTTGTCCCAGAAGAAAGTAACTTTATTGCACTAAGTTTATTATTATGTGATGGTTATTAATAGAACTAAACATGTGGGCACCAACAATGCAACATCGCAATTATTGATTATGTCTACAGACTTATAAACTGTGAAAACATTGGCAAACTATCAGGTGAAAACACTTGCAGAGTATTTCATGGATTTTGCGCTTGTACTTGAAAAATGATCTTAAGGTTATATCACAATATAGTTTCTCCTTACATTTCTTGATGGATTCACAATATAGTGATTTAGCTAGAGATTCCTTGCAATAGCCCCAGAGATAGGATTTAGCTGGAGATTCATTTGTTCTCTATATTTATTTATGAGGATGTAGCTGGAGATTCATAATAAAAGGGAGGCAGCATAGTGATTCATTTGTTCTCTGTGTTTGTTTCTGTGGATTTAGCTGGAGATTCCTTGCAATAGCCTAAAAAATAATTAGTGTGGAACTGGCACATAAAACTATGGTTTTATTATACCTTGCTGCATTCTGTTCTGCAGTTTAGGGTTGCAAGGAAGCAATTCTTGACTGCAAAGGCAGGAAATTCTCTTATGGTATGTATCCTTCGTTGAAGTCCATTGCATTGTGTGAACTTGAAGGTAAGTATATGTCATTCCACTCCCCTATCTGCCATACCAGTTTGATTCAGGTATAGACTTGAAGGTAAGTATACGTCTTTCCACTCTTATACATCTGAAGATCTTTTTTTCTTACTAATATAATATGGTTTTCTATTTGGTTCAGTCAAAGGTTCCATGTAGAGGCTTTTTACCTGGTAGTTTTTTTTTTTGTTTTCTGTATGTCCATAGAGTGTCCAAGTTGACTCACAAAATGGCATTGATGATTTATATATTAACTAGGACTTGTATATTTTCCATGATCCATTAATGTCAATTTTTTTTTGAAAAGAAAAGGAAAGCTATCGAATCGCCGATTGCAATCCAGGAGAGGATTCATTAATATCAATTACAATCAAGATAGAGAAATAACATGCTTTCAACAAATCAATCACCTATTGATAGCTATATCATAGAAAAAAAGAAGTAACATTGGCCATGACAAATCAATCACCTACTGTATCGCATGTATTGCTTATCTGTAGTACTTATCTATTGGCACAATTGAATGACAAATGACCCACTTTGGGTTTACCCTTCATAAGACATATGATGGGCGCATGCCTTGAGAACTTCTGATGGTTTTGTATTGTCCACTTTGGCCAAAAACTTGTGTATCTCTCACTTTCACAAAATTTAATGGCAAGGCCAAGGTGTTTCAATAACCTACAAAGTTGTTCTCAAATGTCAAAAACCTTTTTCATTGCTTGGTAATTTATGAAAGTTTTATGACACCATTATGGAGATTTCCTAGATTGAAGGAATCCTCTCAGCTACTGCAAACCGCAGCTTGGATTCACCTAGCTTCCTTTATGCTCTAGTGGACACCCATATTTACAAAGACTAACTCTAGTTCATTTCCTTGATATCTCCTTTGTGGTGATAGCTTCTGTGCCTATTGAGAGAATTGGATAATAATAAATAAATCTTCTAGTTAAAATTTTACCATGGTTCATATTCTTGACTGTTTAACAAAGATCTTTAAAGAGATGTTGTCAAACCATGCTGGGAATTGAGATAGAAAATGGAAAGTTTTATATTATCTAACCGTGTTTTTTAACACCAGATGCTTGCTGACTATATTGGTGATGTGAGAATCACCAATGATGGTGCAACTATTCTCAGGATGTTAGAAGTTGAGCTTCTTCCTTTTGTTTCAACCACATTTTCTTGATATAAAAATCTTAATGATATCTCCACCTGTGTTGCTTGGCTTCAATTAGGTTCTTATTGCACTAGTTGAACTTCAGGATAAAGAAGTTGGGGATGGGACAACTTCTATTGTTATTGTAGCTGCAGAGTTGCTCAAGGTTATGAGACATCAACTGGTTGGCACTGTCATTAATTGAGGGATTTTCTTGTGTTTATTCATTATCCCAAGGCTAACTAAGAGGCACTAGCTTTACTTCTTGACTATGTAGAGGGTGAATGATTTGGTTTCGTTATCTTGCTTTTAAATGTCATTAAGTTTTTTGGCAGGCAAACCTTATTCAAAGCTATATTCTGTTGTATCTATTTGTAGCTTGTGATGAGAGAAGCATGCAACTATGTTAATGAGAAGTTGGCCGTGAAGGTAAATTTTTCATCTGGATGCTGCTTTTTGGTTGTTTTGTGTTTTGATTCAATTCTTGTTAGTATTTTTCAACTAATTTTCAACGGTTACCTTTTCCTAGGTGGAAGATGCAGTTTAGGTTGTACAGGGCACTAATTCAAAGGGAGAGGTTAAATATCCTATCAAGGTTGATTATGTTTTTTTTTCCATTGCAAGCTTTTACTTCTCCGTTAGTTTCATTTTCTTATTCTTTGTTTTCTTTCATAAATTTTCTTTACGGCATAAACATATTGAAAGCTCATGGAGAACGTGCTAAAGATGGTAACTTGTTTAAGTGGTTATGCTTTGAACACAGGCTAAACTACACAAGGAATGCTTGCAAGAGTTGCTCCTACTAGAATTGCTTGCTTGGTTTTTAATCTTTAGAAAACAAAAATGCAAATGGGAGTGTAGGTTTCTAGACATAGTGGGAGAGCTTAAGAAGAATTGTTTGCTTAAGACATCAAGCTGTAATATATTTTCTTTTGATGTATGTCTTTAGCTTCAAACAGTGGGCATTGGAGGTGGTTGATTTGTCTGCCATCATGGATGGTACATCACAACGCTCTGAATCATCTTCCTTGAATCAATTACTTTCTGCAATCCTCTTCCCTGCTTGAAGTTTAGTTCTGGAAGATCAGGCAAGTCGCCTATAACGAATCAATCTACTTAAAAAAAAGTTGTTAGAATTCCGTAGAAACAAAAACAAATCCCACACTTGGTTCTCCTAAAACAATGACTATGTAACCACCACTCTTATCATAAAAAACAAAAGACAGTTGGAAGCAGTGGCACACAAAGCCAACCAACAAAGAAAGGTTTTATCCATTCTTTCTTTGTCTTTTCAGGGATGAAAGTGCAGATTTATCCTAGGAGGCTAGTAAAGATCACAATATCGACTACGGTCAGGGTCAATCAAACAAGAAATCTGGAAAAGACAACCTCATCTTTGTAGAATCAACTTCTATGTCAATGTCCAAACCACCTTAAATGTCTCTACCATTTTATCTTCATAGCTACCACCCCTATATTTCCAACTTCTTGTCCATATCTATTTACCTAATTTTTATTTATTTCCAACATATGGTAAATATATCTTGTTCATATTTCTATACTTTCTTGCCATTTTAGATTCAGCTTGTCAAGTGAATCTTTGTTTTGCGAGCAGAAACTATTTGGAGGAACATAAAAACTTGTCTTTGCATTTCATGGCGTTCTCAGTGAGCATCCAACATAAGACTTAGATTTAAAGAGATGGAAGATGGAGAAAGATGTGAATGCTGCTTGCTTAAAGGGTATGTTTTTTTTATCTTGGATTTAATAATCCAACACCACCTCATCACCTTAAGTTTATTTTAATAATTTATGCTCTTTTGGATGCCTTTTGTTGTTGAAATATAAACATTCTAACTTATACTATTAATTTTTTATCTTGATTAGCGAAGCATCCAAAATGTGCTACCTTGATTGATGTATTTTCTGTGGATTGCTTTTGCAGTGTAATGCAGATTGCCGATGGTGACATTGAAGGGAATGCTTCAGTTGAGAGTAACAAATCAGTAGGTGTTGATGGTGAAGTGCTGATGGTGAACTGATATTGATTATTCAAATACTAATTCACATCTTGCTTTGAAATAACTAAACAATGTGAGTTTATTTTTATTCTTATTTAAATCATTTCTATGTTTCTTGCTTGATAAATATAGATTAGTTTGTTATTTTTCCGTGAATCCATATATATGAAGTTTGTTATCAGATGTGATTGCTAAGGTTGCTGTGGTGTGCGGATATGGAGATGTTGTTAAGGGTTGTACCGCAGCCCTGAAGCTAGTTGGCACCCATGTTATTGTTACGGAGATTGATACCATCTGCACCCTGTAGCCTCTCTTGGAGGGATTCCAGATCCTCACCCTTGAAGATGTTATCTCCATTGCTGACATCTTTGTGACGAGTACAAGGAACAAGGATGTTATCATGGTAGACCACTTGAGGAAAATGAAGAATATTGCCATCGTCTGAAACATTGGACATTTTGATAATGAGATCGAAATGCATGGACTTGAGACCTACCAAGGTGTTAAGTGCATTACCATCAAGTCCCAGACAGACAGATGGGTCTTCCCCAACACTGGCATCATTGTTCTTGCCGAGCAACGTCTCATGCACCTTGGCTTCTTTCTTTGTATTACCTTTGTGTTGTGGTTGTTGTTATTTTTTTTTATACTTTTCTTATTTTCTGATGTATCCTTGAAAGGACCTTTATTGTAATTTATTAATGGGATATAAATAAAATTGAGGTTGCCTTTATATTTTGATCTTGCTCAAATAAAAATATTTTTTACTAAAAAATACTAGTAACAAGGTGTCATTCAAATGAATTAATAGTGGTAATTAAATGATAAAATAAAATGTTATTAAAGTAAATCAATAATGACAATTTAGAGATAAATAATTGTCGCTAAATAATATCAAGTGGTAATTAAACGACAAATAATACATCATTAAAGAAAATCAATAGTGACGATTAATTGACATAAATAAAAGTTGTTAAATAAAGTATATTTTGACATTAATAGTATCAAATTGTCACTAATATAATTCAATAGTGGTAAAATAGTGGTAAATAAATCCTCATTAAGGAAGATTATTAGTGATGTTAATTGTGGTAATTTGGATGATGTTAAATGAAATATATAGTGACATTAACAGTATCAATTAAATTGCTTATAATATAATTCAAATAGTGGTGAATAAATTGTCATTAAAGATCATTAGCAACCGTAATTGAGGCAATTAAAGTGCTGCTAATAATGATGATTTAGCAGTGATTATGTAATTGTCAACCTTTTAATGATGCCACCGAAGGCGGCAATTGAGTAGCAATTATTTTAAGTGTCACTAATTACATATAGTGGCAAATATTAAATGTTGTTAAAGGTTATTTTTTTTGTAGTGGATCCTTATTGAGGCTTCGACCTCATCAAGAGAGATTACTCAAACCTTCCTTGATAAGGCTATTCTGGAAGTGCATTACACCTCTCCCTGGTATGAGAACTATGTGAACTATCTAATCACTGGGGAGAGTCTAGGTGGTTGGGATAGAAACAAACGAGATAGATTCATGTCTCAAGTGAAACACTATCATTGGGAGGAACTAGAACTTTTCAAAACTTGTAGTGACCAGGTAATAAGGAGTCGTGTCCCCAGAGAGGAACAATGTAGTGTTCTTGATTTATTTTACTCATTACAATGTGGGGGACATTTTGGTAGGAAAAAGGTTGCCTTCAAGGTTCACTGGTTTGGATTCTTTCGGCCTTTACTATTCAAAGATGCATACAAGTTTGCGAAGGCATGCATTCAATGCCAAAAGACTAGAACAATCGGAAAACATGATGAGATGTCGCGGTGGTATTTGATGTATAGGGTATCAGCTTCATGGGTCAATTCCCATCTTCCTATGGATTTGAGTATATCCTCATGGTAGTAGATTATGTTTCAAAATGGAGAAAGGTTATTCCCACAAGGACCAACGATTACTCGATGGTCCTAGAATTTGTTAAGGCTAATATCTTCTCCCGATTCGGCTGCCCGAGGGTTATCATTAGTGATGGGGGACCACATTTCATGAGTGTTCACTTCGCCATCTTGCTAAAGAAATATGGAGTCACGCATAAGGTAGCGACACCTTATCATCCTTAAACAAGAAGGCAAGTTGAAGTGTCTATAGGGAGATAAAGAAAATTCTGGAGAAAATTGTACGGCCTAACAGAAAGGATCGGTCGTAGAAGTTGGATGATGCTCTATGGGCCTATAGAATTGCCTATAAAACACCATTAGAAATGTCTCCCTTTAGGCTAGTCATCGGAAGGGTGTGTTAGTTACCTATCAAATTGGAGCATAACGCTTATTAGACGATCAAGAAAATCAATCTTAATCTTAAGAAGGTAGGAAAAGCACATAAGTTGGAGTTGAGCGAGCTTGAAGATCCAAGGAATGAGGCCTATGAGAACTCATGTATCTGTAATGACTGCATTAAGGCCTTCCACGACAAATACATTTTAAGGAAAAAATTTGAACCTAACTAGCATGTTTGGCTTTTCAACTCATGCTGGAAATTGCTTCCAAGAAAGCTCAAATCCTATTGGGATGGTCCTTGTATAGTGATGTGCATTTTCCCCCATGGAGCGGTAGAAATTCAAAATCCAACTTCAGGAGAAAGCTTTAAATTCAATGGCCAATGTTTGAAACCATATGTTACTCTTTCAGATGGCCAGGTAATTGACACTACCCTCCTTTCAGAGCCTTAGGTCCTGTCTCTTTTTGGTTGCTGATGGTAAATGCAGTGCCCTTTGGGAGGTAGCCTAACTATACACCAGGTATTATTTTTCCTTCTAATGCAGAATGAGGACATTGTACAAGAAAGGCATAGGGGAGAGGTAAACCTGTTTGGTGTATATAGTATTTGCACATACTTGCATTCATATATACATATATCTAAAAAAAATGTGTAAATGAGGACACAATCTAGGCTAGGAAGGATGATGAGGCAAGCCAAGTAGTCGCTAACCTTAAATAGATTTGAGAGGAATCTTAGGTTCAGACTCTTTAGGCTTGAAATAGGCTTAAAAACTTAAGTGCTTGCTAAGATTTGAATTGTTTAATGAGTTCTTGAGGAGACCAAGAAGCGAAAGTATTAAGTCAAAGGTAAGGGGAGTATAGGCTAGGTGTCTTTCACCCTTAAGGGTTGAACAATCCTGTAAATCAAAGCATCTTATACTTGCACAAAGCACACTGAATTGGCATTTAGGGTGCTACAAGATAACAAAGACTTGGATCCCTATCTAAATCATCAAAGAAAAGTATGGAAATATGTTTGGCATAAGTCTCTTGTGGGTCAGACTCAATGCAAAAGCGATAGTCCATAAGTCCTTCAATCTTGCACGTACTTTGTATGCATTGTGCAATCGGGCGCCATTCATTAAATGGAGTAAAAAACCTAGTTTGCGGAAGGTGCCTCTTACGGTGTCATCCCAAGACATCGGAGTGATGGCCCTTTCAAGGGTGTCTCTTATGGTGTCATCCTAAGGCATCGAAGTGCAGGACCCTTTGTGAGATCACAAGAGTATGATGACTCCTGTAGGCAATAAGATGGATCAATGATGTAGTTACAGGGTAAACAAATAAAGCATTTAAATGGGTGCCCTTGTGCTAAGACAATAAATCACACATAAGATGCTTGATTCTATCGAGTTAGTACAATCCTATGGGTGAAGTTTTAGGACTCAAAAACCAATGCCGGCGACCTAAGTCTACGACCAATGGGAATCTACTAAGATGAAGAGGTCTGTATCTTGGTTGGTACTTCGGTACCTTTGAATCTAAATCTTGAGATGTCAAGCTTATTCTCAGAGTGCTGGTTAGATGAAGGTACCCTGACTTACGCACCCTAGCTTGGAGGATTGTATTCATGATCACGATGTTTTGCTTGAGACTAGCAAAACTTAGGCATAGGGGTACTTGATAGATCCACTACAATGGGTCATTTTTTAGTCTAAGATTTGTTGGTTTCTCAGCTTATGTGAACCTTCCTGGATGGAGTATGAAAGGAAAGTTTGCCTACCCAATATGTATGGATGATATACATCATTTGCTTCTTCCTGAATATAAAAAATTTTCTTATTTAGGGCACCATAGATTTCTTCCTATTGAACACAGATGGTGGAGTTCACAGTTTAAGGATAGATTTGATGGTAAAGCTTGTCGATTTTCAAGCAAAAATCTGATAAGTTGAGCACAAATGATATTCGGCTGTTAGGGTCAAACTATTTGCAAAATTACAAAAGCTTTCCAATAGTCGAATATTGGACAGTAACAAAATAGTGAAATTAGCGGAGATGACCCCCTTGTGATATGTGAATTTTTAAAAATTCACTACAACTCTAATTGCTTTGAAATTTGGAATAGATGTTCTTGACTTGATTTGGAATCTCTAGGTGAAATTTCAAGATTTTAGGATGCTTGTGGTGTCAGGAATTGAATTTTAAAGTCCAGATAGAAGTCTGGACCCGAAAATCCAGACACCAACACCTAAGGTAGAGTGGTGTTAAATCATGCAAACAAGCAACCAATGAATTATTAAAGACACCACTCCACTTGATTTAAATGTTTATGATCCTGAAAGCCTGGTTTAGTATTTTTGTGATAGTTTTTTTAGGGTTAATGTGACAAGGAAGATGGAACTAACCTGAAATCTGTTGGAAGAAAAGGAACTTCAAGCTTTCACTTCCAAAATCCCGCTTTCTTCTTGTAATGCCTGCACACATGAGAGAAAAGAGAGAGAAGGGGATGAGATCCACTTATCAAGCAAGAGAATTACTAAATTCAAAGCTGTGCCTCCCCGGCAACGGCGTCAAAAAGTGATGGCGTGGAAAGCATGATTTGTAATTAGGGTTTTTAAATCGTTGTAACATACTAATTCACAATCGCTTTTACAATTTATAAACCTAGATAGTGGTGGTATTTAGGGTCATCCAAGGAGGCAGGAATGAACTTTAAAATTCTTGCTTGACAATAAGGAAATCAACTTTCTTTTTTTAATTTTTGAAAATAAGATTTTTTTGGATTTTCAAATAATGGGCAATTACGTAATTGTAAGTGGGTAAACTGTTGATTCCCTACTCGGAGGGGGTGAGATCAGCGTGACGTAAAAAATGCGGAATTGAAAAAATACTAATATCACAAAATAGACAAACACACAAAGTACACAATAATTTTTAGGTGGAAACCCAAACCGGGTGAAAACCACCACCTAACCCTCTGGAGTTAGGATTTTCCGATCAACCAAGTTGATCAAATCCATTAAACGAATCACTTTAAACGAGGGTGATTCAACCTCAATTACAACCATGCTACAAGTGCGAGGGTAGTGTTCCTCAACCCCTTCTCTTCACGAGAAGGATTTTGTCCCTCGAAGGAGATGGGAATTCGCAAAGCGAATACCCAACCAAATAACAAAGATAAAATAACAAATAATCTTATAGAGCCAATAAAGTAATTTTTAATCTAAGCTTCTATAGGAATTAGGAAACTCCCCTTTGCAAGGAGTGCGTCGAATCGATGACCCGGGTGCGTGAGCCACGCGACGGCGCAACGTCGCTCTCGTGAACTACAGTGGGAGAGCGGGTGCGCAACAACTTGATGCTCTCTAGATGAAGAACTTGAGCTTGGAAAGCAAGAGCTTGCTTGGACACAAAAGAGTGTGAGAGTGTATTACAAAGTGTTTCTTGTGTATCTAGGTGTGTCTTAGTGTGCAAGAGGTTCTTCTCTATTTATAGAGGCCTTAGGAAAGCTTTGGAAGGCTTAGGAAAGCTTCCATAGCCGTTGGGAGCAAAGCCCAAGAGAATCAGGCTGAAATCAGGAACAATGATTGCACTGACAGGGTTATTAGACGTCTGATCCTGGCATCAGATGTCTGGAAGATCACTTTAAGACGTCTGAAAATAAGGTCAAACGTTTGATTTTAGGCGGGTCTCTTCCTGACTTGAATCAGATCTAAACAGGGTTCTAGCACAAGTCCATCAGATGACATACAGGACGCCTGGCACTATGTCTGGACGTCTGGAAACCTACTTTTTTGTGGGAATGGATTTCCAGGAGAGTGCAACGGCTAAAAAATCTCTAAGAAGATATTTTGGGTTAGCCGAGGCAAAACGGTCATCTATCAGACGTTTGGAAAGGCCTAAGGACGTATGATAAGGCTCTAACGGTCATCTCCTTGAGTGTTTGCTAAGCCAGCCAACGGTCCACTAACTGGACGTCTGGCAAAGTCATCAGACGTCTTCTAAGACGTCTGGTCTAAGGTCTGACGTCTGATTTCATCAGACAGAACAACAAGTCCAGCCTAAAAGTTATCAGACGTCTGAATCAACAGTCAGACGTCTTAAAACACATTATCAGACGTCTGATTTTGGAATTAGACGTCTGGAAATGCTGTTTGAACCCTATATTGGTTTTCTAAGTTCTCTACAGAAAACCTAAGTATCCTAGGGTTGTGCCGGTGTTCCTAGGACTACTGTTAGGGTACTTTGAGGCTCTTTAACATGAATCTAAGTAACAAAAATAAAAAGCAACAAAAGAAATGAAAACTACAAAGAGTACAAGAGGAGGAAATCTATCCTATTCTGCATCTCCTTCCTTCTTCAATCTATCGTTCCTCGCGAATCTCCTCTGTTTTCCATCAAGCTCCTCCAATCCATCCTGGATGCGAACTTGAACTCCGTCTGGTCACGTCTCCATTTGCAATTTGCCTGAAATCTAAGACTTTAAGTGCAAATGTTAAATGACACATGTTTTGTTATCATCAAAACAAATGTCGTGGTGCTCTAGCACCAACGTAAACGACTACACCTAAATTGCTAATGCTAACACTAAAGTGATAAGATAATCCTCTGTCTAAGCTCACCCTAGGTATGTGAAGACCTAAGGTGATTGGAGAGAGGGAGTGAAAAGTGCTAGAAAAGACAATAAATAAAGATGCATAAAATTTAAGAAAGGCAACTTAATATAAGGAGAAACTTGTTTTACAGGAATGCTTGTAGAGGAATGCTTCTACTACAAAATTAAAAATAAAAACAGGTAAAACAAAGGTCCTCCTGGTGATGGTGGTGAAGAGGAGAGAGTCCTTGCTCCAAACTGAGCTGCTCCTGGACTTGAAAAGGGTCTTTCCTTCTCCTTCTTTAAAAAGCTCCTCCAAGTTGGTGTCTGATGATAACGTCATCATCTATCATAACTAACTTTAATTAGTCATAATGAACAGAAAAATGCTTCTACATAATCGCTAAAGAGTTATAACTCACTGTATATTCATTCTGAGAGAAATGCATTAAAACATGGGTAAACTACAGTTTTAACCCAATCTCCTAAATGCAAAACAACCACAGGTTTTTCCAGGGATTAATTAAAGGTCAAATGGTCATAAATGACTAATAAGAGGGTTTGCGTAGATAGAAACGAGTTTTCACACGTTTCATGAATTAATGGACATCCGAAATCCTAATTTTAGACCCACTTAATTAACTGAGGATCTGGTTAGTATAAAATTCACCTAAACATTTTAAAATTTATAGAAAAATATTCTATAAGGTTTGGTATTTTTGATTTGACCATTGGAACCTATTTTGACCTAAAATAGTCTTAGAGAGGAAGTTACCCTAATTTGGATTTCTGCATAATTACCCAGTCAAACATGGTCAAAACAAAAATCCAACTTCTCCATTAGATTCCTTGGGACAAATTAGGTTTGTACCAAAATTTGGGCCCAATCAGAGATCATCTTGACCTAGTTTGCATTTTGGTCCAGTCTGATTCTTTCTCTCAAATAATCCCTCAGCTTTCAAAATCATTGCAAAGAGCCCCCTAACTTTGTTGTCTTCTTCGCACATAGGTCCCTTCTACCATGGCCATGTGAACCCATCAAGAGCCGATCTTCAATTAGGAAGATCTCCTTGATTTCACGGAGAAACCCTTCCAAAATTAGGACTTTTGAGGAGATCCCCTTCCATCTAAGCTCATTCATGGCCTTTCTAATTTGTCCAAGAGTTCATGTGAACTCTTGGAAATCCGTAAACCTACTCCTTGATTTGCGAAGCTTTCAAGCTTGTTTCCAAGCTTGAAAGCTCGCCCAATGGCCTATAAAAGACTCCCATCGTCTGCCTTACTTCCTTAGCTTAGTTTGGAAGTCGGATACTGATAACACTACACAAGGGGGTGATAATTATGTTGAATATGGCCTATCTCTAGAATAAAAGACACAACATAAGTAGAATGGGAGCATTGCATGCATCATGTACCAAGATTGCTTATAAACTGTATTAATGGCCATTTGTGTAAGCATTTGTAAAAGCAGGCCTCAGATGATCAATCGGACCACACGGATGGATTCAGAACGACAAACGGAGTCCAACGGACTCAAGATTGGCCAAATCCGACATCCGGAGCTCCTACAATGGGCCCAAGAATTCTGACCGTCGATTTGGAGATCAACGACCCATATTGCGCCACGTTAGCCCCGCTCCACCGCTCGCCGTGCCTTCATCCAGTCAAGATTAGATCTCGACCGTTGATCTTCGATCGAACGGCCGAGACTCGCGCCCCTGCCGCGGTCGCCGCGACAAAGCGCGGGCGTGGCGCAACGGTTAGCGCACATGCCCGCACGCACGCGACGTGGGTTCGAGTCGCGCGGAGTCGAAATCGAAGACGGAGGACGCGCGCGGTGAAATTGGGTTGCCTGATCAGCAGCGGGCGACCGAGATCTCGCCACGCGGCGCAACAGCAGCTCACGCGTGCCCACGCGTGTGCGCATGTCGGGCGATGAGGCCCACGCACATGCGCGCCCGAGGTGTAATCCCAGCGCAGCCGAGGAGGATTCTCAGCCGTCCGATTTTCTATCGGACGGCTCTCGTTCAGCAGCCGCGGATCGCACGAGGAGAAGAAACGAGGCGAGCGGCTGACCAACGGCTGGAGGGCTTCACCGATGCTTTTGGGAGTGGTTTTAGCGACGCTCTGGACGTCGCTAAAGCCCTTTCTTCTTTTAGGAAGCCCTTAATCCTATTTAAACCCCCTCCAACCACTCATTCAAGGCATTCACTCCCCTTGCAACTACTCCACCCCTCTCTTAGCTAGCTTTAGGCCCTCTTGTAATCGCCAGAGACAACGAGCCATCGACGGAGCCTCCTCCACCGCCGTGGCTGCCTCGTCGCTCTCCACTCTCTCTCTCTCTCTCTTTTAAGCTTTCCATTACTTTTGTTTGAAGCATGTATTTAATGTTGTAAGCTATGAACTACAAGTGCATGATTAATGAAGTTATTTTCCGTTCAACTGTCACTTTAATTTCCTTTCAAGTTGCATGATCAAACAAGGAACTTTCTAACCCTAAACCCTCTCTCTCTCTATCTCTCTCTCGCTTTTCAAAATTGCATCTTTCGCAAGCAAAAACTCCGCACTTTCCGTGACAAGTGGTAAGCAAAAATCCGATTTTCACGCCTCCCTGAGACCGACACTCGGACTCACTTCCGTTTACTTATTTTAAAACCGGCGTTGCAAGTGCGACTATAATGACACTCCTTAACACACACGCGCAACAGCACATCAGTTTTTGGCGCCGTTGCCGGGGAGGCAATGGATTTGTTTTATCACCTCCATTCCACATTCATTCTCACATCGTCTAATGCCCTATTTTCCTTTTTACTTGATGGTTGCAGGAATTCGACGCATGGACGGCGAAGCGACGCATCCCACGACGGTAGCAAGGGAGTAGGCACTACGAGGACCGATAGTGAGTAATCTCTCTCTCATTGTGTGCTTGCGTGAAAGAAACTAAAAAAAAATTTGTAAAAACTGAAAAAAAATTGGCGTGGTATATGATTGCTTGACCCACATCCTTAACACATTACCCCACAAAAAAATGTACACTCTAACATTCTGAATAAATTCTTGGAGTGTTCTTTTCTTTTTCTTGAGTGGTGTTTGCGAAGCCACCATGAGTTGACTTGGGCTGCACCACTCAACTCTAAAACTGACTCATCTAATAGAAGCTGCATGATCATTAGGATGAGTACACTAGGGTTTTAGAGCCTTTACAGAGTAAAAGGAAATCTACTTTCACCAAATTGTGTGCAAAACTTGACGTGTCCACTGAAACTTGTTTGAAAACATTAAGACACGTCAATCCTAAAAAAATACTAAAGTAAGGATGAAACACTAAAAGACATCACATCTTAATAAATCCTTGCTTGAAAATCATGTTTTGCTAGAAGCACACACTTTGAAATTGGAAAATTAAGAGGCACCACCCCAATCAACGCCTCATCACATAACCCTAGCACAAGCACTATCCTAGCCCTTTAAAACTGAGTAGACGTGCCCTAGGCAGGATTGAGTTAAGTCTCGAAAGGTGAGGTTTTGTTCGCTGGGCACTTGGCTTTCATTCCCTCGGTAGAATCTGGTGACTAGGCTACGAGGCAGTGTCAAACGACCGCGGTTGTGGGGTCTACGGAACCGGAGGCGCAAGCCAAAGGAAGAACCTTCCCTGCAATCCCCTCGTAATCAACCTGGCCAGATTAGCCTTGGGAAGGGGAGTCCAGTGCTTTCGGACTTAATCACCCTTTGTGAGATTTCTAGGTCTCCTAAGGAATAAACCATAAGGACTAGGCTTGTGTGCTTGATTGAAACACATTTCTTGCATTTGTCGCCCTCCGCATCCCCTCCTGTTCTTCTCTAGTGTATGCACGGGAGACGCTCACTGCATCCCGAGTTGTGTGTTTTGGGGCAGGAATCTAGGCGACGTAATTCTGTTGGAAACATGGCTAAACCTAGGGTATATGAGGCTGAGGATCAACCCCCACCAGATGCTATGGCCATCATCCAAGCTCAAATCAATGCTAACCATCGGCTTCAGCAACAACAAATCCACACCATCATGCAAGCCATACAACGGTTACAGAACCCACAGGAACAACCACCACCACCTTTCCAAGACATACCAGGACAACCACCACTTGATTTACTGCCATTTCAGGATGAGCCGAGGCCCCTCCGCGATTTCTATAATCCTTTTGCTATTAGAGTCAAGCCACACATTAGGATCCCCGAGGGGGGAGATGATTTTGAGCTAAAACCGAATGTCTTAAGTCTGATCCAGAGCCACTTTCATGGAAGCTCAAATGAGGACCCCTTTCAGCACCTAGAGGATCTCGATCGCATAGTACGAACTGTGAAACCTAGGAACATTAGCCTTGACATTGTTCTAATCAAGATGTTCCCCTTCTCATTAAGAGACAAGGCTTCTCATTGGCTTAGAACCCTAAGTAGACCCATCACCACTTGGGAAGAACTGAGGCATGCATTTTTAAAGAAATTCTTCCCCATAGGAAAGACCAATGCCCTCAGAAGAGCTATCACTACCTTCACACTCCAGGGTGGGGAACAATTTCATGAGGCGTGGGAAAGATTTAATGAACTTTTGAGGAAATGCCCGCACCACGAAGTTCCATGGTGGCAATTGGCCCAGATCTTCTACCATGGTCTGGACAGCAACCTACGGAACTTCGTTGATGCCTCATGTGGGGGAAACTTCCTGAACAAAGACGAGGAGAGCGCATTTGAGCTGTTTGAGTCTATGAGCGAGAATTCGCTTAGCAATGCCTCCATGAACCAGTTTAACAGGTCCAGTCAACCCCGTGGCAGGATTTATGAGGTACAAGCAAATTCTGGAATGGTTGACATGGACATCATTGCCAAAAAGTTGGATCGAGTGGAATTGGTGGACAAAAAGATTGATGAGCTACTGAACCAGACCAGGAACCCCTTGCAAACTTTCTCCCTAGCAAAGGGAGCACATAATGTTGACCTGGTCCAGCCCTTCACCCAACTAAACCTGGAACAACCCCTGACCATGTTCCAGGGAGGGACCTTTGCTCCCTCGACCCTTGATTACTCCCTTCCCTCTTCATCAACATCGGCTATCCTAGAAGATGTGGAAGCTGTCCAAGGTTATGCAAAACCTGACCCTTTCTTCAACACTTACAACACTGGCTGGCGTAACCACCCCAACTTTGGTTGGACAAACCAGAAACCACCGCAATTCCAAAACCAGCCTAGGCCAAACCAGTAGCCGCACTTTCCCCCCTATCAGCAAGGACCACCAGTTAGACCTCAATATAATTTGAATAGGGCGGCCCCTCCCCCACAAAACCAAATGGATACCCTAATAAAGATGATGGCTGGCATGAACCAGAAACATCAGGAAGAAATGGCCTTGGTAAAGGGACAGTTAAGCCAACTCTTGGACTGTAAACAACAAGGATCCCTACCTTCCCAACCACAACCGAACCCGCGAAACATAATTAACAGAGGCCCCAATTCGCAAGGGTTCCAAAGCAACCCCGGGCAGGCTCACATGGTCCAGCCAAGCCCGCAAACACCTCCTGGGTTTGGTGCTTCTTCGTCCTCGTCTTCTCAAGGATCAACCCATGGCCCCAATGCCTCTACGAATGCGGTGACCTTGAGAAGCGACACCAAAACCCAAGATCCCAAATGGCCGACTCTCCTCGAGACTTCACCTGCTGAAATACCCGACTCAGAAGAGGCACCAACCAAGGACCCAGAAATAGAACCAATCCACATTTAGACACCCTACCTTGAGGCCTTGGAAACAATCAAGAAAAAGAAGAATACTGTGGAAACTGAGGAGCTGTTGGAAATTTTTAAGCAAGTACAGATTAATATTCTGCTCCTTGAAGCCATTAAACACATCCCTGCTTACGCCAAGTTTTTAAAGGATGCCTGTACCCCCAAGCGTAAGCCGATACCTCAAGCACCTAGGAAGGTTGTACTCTCTAAGCAAGCAGGTTCCGTGATATCAAGCAACCTTCCACTCAAGAGAACTGACCTAGGAGCGCCCCTGATTTCCTGCAATATCGGGGACATGAAGTTTGATAGAGCGCTCCTGGACCTAAGTGCTTCTATCAATCTGATTTCAACAACCCTGTACCACCAATTTGGTTTTGGAGAGTTGACACCAACCCCTGTTACCATCCAGCTGGCTGATAGATTAGTGAAAACCTTGAAGGGGGTTGTCAAGGACGTGATTGTACGGGTCAAGGACTTCTATTTCCCGGTCGACTTTTTGGTGCTTGACATGGAAGTCCCTGAAAAATTACAGAACGCACCCATAATCTTAGGCAGACCTTTCTTAGCTATGGCTAAAGCAAACATTGATTGCGACACATGATGTATGGAAATCGCCTTCGGGGATAGGAAAATGCAATTGGATATCTTCCGGGCGACAAAGTCTTTTGATTGCGATTACATTGAGGAACATGATCCCATGGAAACTTTAATCGAGGAATGCCTCACCCTCAGTTCTGTCTCAGACCACCAAACCCGTAGTGACTGTTCTGATCCGTCACCATCATTACCCATGGACCTCTATAAGGCTGAGTACCATCACATGACACCTTTTGAAGAGATCGATGTTGATCAACTCCCGCCCTTTCCCTTCCCATTGACTGTGGTCCCACCCGCACCTGAACTTAAACCATTGCTCAAGAATCTCAAGTACATCTTCTTGGGACCTGACCAGACCTTCCCAGTGATTATTAATTCTCATCTAACCAAGGATCAGGAACTCAGGTTGACTGCGACCCTTTCAGAACATCGGGCTGCCATTGGTTGGACCATTTTGGATTTAAGAGGAATTAGCCCCACCTATTGCACCCATAAAATTTACCTGGAAGACGGGGCCCGACCTTCCGACCAGATGCAGAGACGTTTAAACCCAAACATGTGGGAGGTCGTTAAAAAAGAAATTATCAAGTGGCTTGACGCCGACATCATCTACCCTATCTCCGATAGCCCCTGGGTGAGCCCCACTCAAGTGGTTCCAAAGAAAGTTGGGCTCACCGTTGTCACCAATGATCGTGGCGAATCCATCCCCACCCACACCACCACTGCATGGTAGGTGTGTATCGATTATAGGAAGCTTAATGAAGCCACTAAGAAGGACCACTTCCCCTTGCCATTCATTGACCAAATCCTTGAAATATTAGCAGGGCAGAAGTATTTTTGCTTCCTGGATGGATATTCAGGATATAACCAAGTCGCAATTGCTCCGGAAGATTAGGAAAAGACCACATTCACTTGCCCGTATGGCACGTTTGCATTCCGTCGAATGCCGTTCGGGTTATGCAATGCACCTGCGACCTTCCAGCGTTGCATGCTAGCCATTTTTTCAGAAATGGTGGGTGAAGACTTAGAGGTCTTTATGGATGATTTCTCTATTTTCGGGAATTCATTCGACCATTGTTTGAGCAACTTGGAGAAAATCCTGAAACGATGTATCGAGGTTAACCTGGTGTTAAGTTTGGAAAAGAGCCATTTTACGGTTCAAGAAGGAATTGTCCTCGGTCACATCGTATCGCATAAGGGCATCGAGGTAGATCAGGCTAAGGTTGATTTAATTTCCAAACTTCCTGCACCTAGTTCGGTCCGACAGATTCGCTCCTTCCTAGGACATGTTGGCTTCTACCGAAGGTTCATTAAAGACTTTTCCAAGCTTTTCAAACCCTTGACCGACCTCCTAGCCAACGACGCCATATTCCACATGTCTCCTGATTGCATCTAGGCTTATCACACCCTCCGAGACTTAGTCTCCACCGCACCTGTACTTCAACCTCCAGACTGGTCTCAGGACTTTGAGATTATGTGTGATGCATCATATTTTGCCATAGGCGCTGTCCTGGGACAAAGGCAAGACAAGAAGCCTGTGGTGATCTACTACGCGAGCAAAATGTTGGACGAGGCCCAACGTAATTATACAGTCACAGAGAAAGAGTTGCTCGCTGTAGTCTTTGGACTTGAAAAATTCCGATCATATTTGCCGGGATCCCACGTGACTATTTACACTGACCATTCAGCCATCTGGCACCTGTTGGCCAAAAAGGACGCAAAGCCCAGGCTCATCAGATGGATGATGCTTTTGCAGGAATTTGACCTGGAAATCCGAGACAAGGTCGGATTGAAGAATGTGGTGGCTGACCACTTGTCTAGATTTCATCCAGGCGACATTGGACCCTCCCTACCTCTATCTGATGCCTTCCCTGATGAACACATCCTAGCCATGCAAGACAAGAAAATACCATGACATGCTGACTACGTCAATTACCTGGTTGTAGGACAAACCCCGCACAACTGGTCACGACAGCAATGGGACAGGTTCTTGGCTGAGGCCAAGCACTATTTCTGGGATGATCCCATGTTATTTTGCCTCTGTGCTGATCAGATCATCAGGAGGTGTATCCCCGAAGATGAAGTTCAGAGTGTGCTTTCCTTTTGTCATGACCAAGCGTGTGGCGGCCACTTCTCTGGAAAGAAAACAGTTGCAAAAGTTTTGCAGTCTGGATTTTACTGGCCGTCCTTATTTAAGGATGCACACATCTTTGCCAAGACTTGCTCACGCTGCCAAACGCTGGGGACCATGACCAAGAAAGATATGATGCCCCTTCAGCCCATTTTGATTGTCGAAATCTTCGACGTTTGGGGTATCGATTTTATGGGCCCCTTTCCACCATCCAACGGCTTCGAGTACATCTTGGTCTCGGTAGACTATGCTTTCAAATGGATTGAAGCCGTCTCCACCCGACGATGCGATCATAGGACTGTCATGGACTTTGTTAAGAAGAACATCTTTTCTCGGTTTGGAATACCCAAAGCCATGATCAGTGATGGTGGAAGCTATTTTATCCATTCCCAATTCCGTGCCCTACTTAGAAAATACGGGGTAAACCACCGCATTGCCACCTCGTATCATCCACAAACAAATGGGAAGATTGAGGTCTCAAATAGACAAATCAAGAACATTTTATAGAAAACTGTGAAACCTGACAGGAAAGATTGGTCCACATGACTTGATGATGCCTTGTGGGCATACAGGACCGCTTTCAAGACCCCAATAGGCATGTCACCTTATTGCCTAGTCTTTGGCAAGGCCTGCCATCTTTCTGTTGAATTGGAACACTGGGCTTACTGGGCTGTCAAGCAATGTAACATGGATCCCCAGTTAACCGGTGCGCAGAGGACGCTACAATTATCTGAGCTTAAAGAAATTCGTCGGGACGCCTTTGACAATAGTCGACTATATAAGGAGAAAATGAAAGCCGTCAACGATCGACTCATTCATAGAAAAACCTTTGAGCCTAACCAGCAAGTTTGGCTGTTTGATGCACGCCTAAAACTCTTCCCAGGGAAACTCAGGTCCAAATGGACAGGACCATTTCGGGTGGTTAAGCCCTATTCTAATGGGGCGGTTGAAATCGCTGATCTTAACACTGAGCACACTTTTACAGTTAATGGTCAAAGATTGAAGCATTTCCTAGCCCAGGTACCCCCCAAGGAAAGTATCACCCTCGTTGAGGGTTGACACCGAGCACCGCCCAGCTGGAGGCGTTAAACTCAGTGCTTCCTGGGAGGCAACTCAGAGGATTCAGACTGATCTGGTAGTTTGCGTCACTCAGGTACTATCTTTTTGAACCCTTTTTGCATCCATGTACTTGCCAATGAGGACATTGTCCAACTTAAGCATGGGGGGGTGGTAAATTGCATAATTCTGAGCTCAATTAATCAGTCTGAATGAATAAATAAATTAAATTAAAAAAAAAAGAATTGAATTTAGGAAGAAAACTTAGGCATTAGAAACTTGTCAACAGTGGGAAATAATACAAAAAGAACTTAAACACTTAGACTCTTCAGGCCTTCAGGCTTAATCAGCCCTGGTGTCCGTTAAAATATGGATTTAGCGGCGAATCCTTGCAACCTTAAGCTATTCTAATCCACCTACTAAGTAAGGTAATAAGTATACGACTTATCAACTCACCCTCTAACTCAGAAAAACTTTGAGTCTAAGCATTTGCACACATTTTTGCACAGACTCACTTCTTGGAGATTTTGATAGAAATTGGGTAGCTAATGAACTCTCTAGGGTGGTATGGCTGACAAGTTGTCGTGGGTAACAGCCCATTAGCAGGTTGTCCAAAACCCAGCCACAGGCCATTTCTTCTTCATTGCTTCTAGGTACATTTGAGATCAGGGAAGCCACCTACGAAAAAAAAAAGAAGAAAAGAAAATAAACCACACTTCACCGCACAAGTATGGCTGGCAAGTGATCGTGGGTAACAGCCCATTGGTCAGTTGTCCAGAGCCCAGCTCAATATTTGCACAAAAAAATGACCAAAACACCTAAGGAAGAAGCGGGGAAGTAGTACAAGCCGGGGAGATATACACTGGAAAAATCCTTGTGTTGACCCCAATTAGAACAAATGTAGGGAGAAAGCTACCAATCGAACAAATACACCTTCAGGCAAATTTATTTCCTTTTCCGGTCACCTAGAGGCGTAGAAACTCGAAGTCTCTCTCAATTACCGTTAAGTGAGTCTATCATAACATTCACACCAAGATGCTTAGCACTTAGGGTTTTGATCGAGTTTTGGGTGGGTTGGGTAGCCGTAAAAAGTTACCAACCCACACTGAATTCCGAAAAAATTCTAAAAAAAAAAATATATATATACATATACATATGTATAGTTATATACATTAAAGCAAGGATTCAGGCGATTCGTATTTTGGCAGACACCTGGGTGCTGCTTAGTCTTTGTAGATTAAGATCTTCATATATCTCCTCTTATTGACAAGTAATGAAGTGTCTAAGCAATTACTTCTTAAATTCTGAAAGGAAATAAAAGCTAGAATAAACCTTGCTAGGGATTAGCAAAGAGTAAGCATGGGGGTATGATAACACTACACAAGGGGGTGATAATTATGTTGAATATGGCCCATCTTTAGAATAAAAGGTACAACATAAGTAGAATGGGAGCATTGCATGCATCATGTACCAAGATTGCTTATAAACTGTATTAATGGCCATTTGTGTAAGAATTTGTCAAACAGGCCTCAGATGAGCAATCGGACTGCACGGATGGATTCAGAACGACGAACGGAGTCCAACGGACTCAAGATCGGCTAAATCCGACATCCAGAGCTCCTACAATGGGCCTAAGAAGTTCTCACTGTTGATCTGGAGATCAATGGCCCATATTGCGCCACGTCAACCCCGCTCCACCGCGTGCCGCGCCTTCATCCAGCCAAGATCAGATCTCGGCCGTCGATCTTCGATTGAACGGCCGAGACTCGCGTGCTCGCCCGCGGTCGCTGCGACAAAGCGAGGGCGTGGCGCAACGGTTAGCGCACACACCCGCAAGCATGTGACGCGGGTTCGAGCCGCGCGGAGTCAAAATCGAAGACGGAGGACGCGCGTGGTGAAATTAGGCCGCCTGATCAGCAGCGGGCGGCCGAGATCTCTCCACGCGGCGTAACCGCAACTCACGCTCGCCCACGCGCGCGTGCACGCCGGGCGATGACGCCCGCGCACACGCGCGCTCGAGGCGCGATCCCAACGCAGCCGAGGAGGATTCTCAGCTGTCCGATCTTTGATCGGACGGTTCTTGTTCAGCAGCCACGGATTGCACGAGGAGAAGAAACGAGGTGGGTGGCTGACCAACGGCTGGAGGGCTTCAGCGACGCTTTTGGGAGTGGTTTTAGCGACGCTCTGGACGTCGCTAAAGCCCCTTCTTCTTTTAGGAAGCCCTTAACCCTGTTTAAACCCCCTCCAACCACTCATTCAAGGCATTCACTCCCCTTGCAACTACTCCACCCCTCTCTTAGCTAGCTTTAAGCCCTCTTGTAATCGCCGGAGACGACGAGCCGCCGATGGAGCCTCCTCCACCGCCGTGGCTGCCTCGTCGCTCTCCACTCTCTCTCTCTCTCTCTTTTAAGCTTTCCATTACTTTTGTTTGAAGCATGTATTTAATGTTGTAAGCTATGAACTACAAGTGCATGATTAATGAAGTTATTTTCCGTTCAACTGTCACTTTAATTTCCGTTCAAGTTGCATGATCAAACAAGGAACTTTCTAACCCTAAACCCTCTCTCTCTATCTCTCTCTCGCTTTTCAAAATCGCATCTTTCGCAAGCAAAAACTCTGCACTTTCCGTGACAACAAGTGGTAAGCAAAAATTTGATTTTCACGCCTCCCTGAGACCGACACTCGGACTCACCTCCATTTACTTATTTTAAAATCGACGTTGCAAGTGCGACTATAACGACACTCCTTAACACACACGCACAACAGCACGTCAGATACCCCCTCTTCCCTTCTCCCCGACCTCCTTCACCAACTCTGCCGAGTCCTTTGACCACCTTCTTTGTCCACCCTCACAGACAATAGTGGTGAATTCTTCTTCCCTACGTTCGTCCACATCTCTCAATACTGGCGAATGCCACCTTCCCCGCCTTCCTTGCTACTCCATCCCCGGAGGTTTCTTCGTCTCTGGCATCGGCCAATCAAAGCCGGTGCCATTCCTCCCATTTCGACCGTTAGATTAGGGTAGATAGGTTCCTTTTAGTTCTTTAGGTTCTTTCCCATCTTCAAAACTCTGAATCGACCCTCGATGCTGCCACCATCCACCTTCGTCTCTGTCTCCAGCCACTCCTTTGGTGAGGCTTTTCTGCCACCACACACCACCAAATGCCTCGCCAACCCTCCTAAAAGCTTTGCCGTTCATCCACCTTCAAAAGCCCTAACATAATTTCACCTATTAGCCACTCTACGACATCCTCAAACACCACCACCTATGCATTAGCTCTCTGACGTCGCCACACTCACACATGCTCCCTCTCATCATGCTGAGCCCCCTACCACACTCAACGCACCATGGCGGACCTCCTGAACTTGTTTTGACAGGGTCGTAAGGTCGTTTTCGTGTTTCAGGTGCTTCACCGGACATCGCCACCGCCACCGTCTTCTCTGATGACATTGAAGCTTCTTCGGCCATGTTCTTCCCCAACACTACCTCCAGGTGACGAGGAATCGCTCCAGGCATCTTCCTAGGTCCTCAATTGACAGCCCCAGTAGCTGCAGCTCGACAATTGCTTGAAGGAACCTCCTGCTGCTGCTGCTTGGATGTGCGAAGGAAGGGGGACTCATTAGTCCCACATCGTAAAGGGACAGATGAAAAAGTATGCATAAGATGATTTCGTGCTCTTGCCTTGTTGCCTAAACGCAAGGGGGGTCGGGTCCCCCGCTTACATAACCCGCACTCCTCACTCGTCACCTACTGCCGGTGAGCTTGGACCCGATACCGCATAAACGTATACCTGGATCTGTATACCCGATTAAGCCCAGGTTTGAGAGAGGAGAAAGGAGAAAATTGTGAGGAGGTGGGGGGAGGGTTTTTCTCTTCATACCAAAGGTTCAACACTTAGTCTCTGAGAGGGGTGTGTTCCTCTTGTGCGTGAGAAGAAAAGGCTGAAGGAAGAAAGAAGAGAAGGCTCTGTGAAGAGAAGAAGGTGAAGATTTGTGAAGAAGCTAAAGGCTTTGAAGAGCCTTGCTCTTGCACTGTAGTAGGTGACGTTTAAGTCGTCTGACTTGAGAGCCCAACATCTGATTAGCCTTTGAGCACAACATTGTGGATATATTTGATATGTGGAATCAAAGCTTAAGTGGTTTAGGCCACTGTTCATTTATTTCATATGTTTGAGTAATTGATATATATGTGTTTAAGGTAATAATTGGTGATTCAAATCACCATTATTTTATCTTAGAATTCTTTTTATCCTCTTAAACTCTTGGGGTACTCATGTTTTCCATTGAATATCAGATTTGAGTAATTATTATGCATTGAATATCATTATTGTGCTTAATTTCCTGTGATAATTTATATTTTGATTAAGATTAGCACGTGAATTTCACATTTGCTCTCTATGTTCGACCTCGGACTTCATTTTGGATATTCGAGTTATAAATTGTATTTGTTGATCGAGCTATTTAGGAGATTTTGCTACAATAAAACATATTTAAAGTCCTAAAAAGCCCTATCAATAGTGTCCTTCTTGCAAGCCCTAGATGGGCGTGCCCTTGCTCCTCCAAGGGTGGAAGAATTCCACCCACAAGGCTCCTCCTAGGGTGGGCATCCACCGCCCTCAAGACCTCCTCCCAAGGTCATCCTTGCTTGGCTAGTCCCTTTGGCTGGTGTGGGTGCAAGAGAGAAGGGAAGAGGGGAAGGCACCAAGGGGACAGAGTGTCCCCTTAATCTTCTTGTTCTCCTTCTTCTCTTGGCCGTGGATATGGTGGGATGAAGGTGGAAATATGTGACAATAATGGATCCAAAGGTGAAGGTATGGTGGTGGTTAATGGGGATATATATAGGAAAGGATGGGGGGTGTAGGTGGCAAGGATGGGTTTTTAGGGTAGTTAATTGATCCTAGGGCTACTATAGGTTGGCGCCAATTCAAAGGTGGTGATTACCATCCTTGGTGCCTCTTGAGTTGATGCCAAAAAGGGGTTCTAGATGGGGCTTGGTTGGCGCCACTTAATGGAGGGAGGAGATAGCATAGGTGATGAGGTGTAGGGCCATGATATGGTGGTTTTTCAGCGCCAAAACAAAGGGCTTCTAGAAAGGTTTTTTGGTGCCAAAACAAGGTGGCTCTTGGTGGTGGTTGAGGGGCCAAGAGGTGTCTAATGTTGGCACAAAAGTAGGGGCTAGGGTGGACTAGTCTTAGGTCTACTTGGTGAAGCTTAGGTAGGTGGGTTCTAGGGTTAGTTATAGGTGGTGGATGGCCATTGGGAGCTAAGGTGTAGCTAATCTAAGCTAGCTAAGATAGCTTAGCTAGTAGTTGAGTAGAGGAGGAGGTAGGATGGAGCTAGGGTTTAGGGAAGGGGAGCTGAGGAAAAGTTATCTGGAGCCGATTTTGCTGAAGAGGCCTACATGAGGACCTAGCTACTCAGCTTAGATAGCTAGTTCTTCTACTAGCAGCTAAGCTGGAGTAGTTGAGCTAAGTTGAGTTGGTATCAACTTGTTTGAAGCTTGGCTGAGCTGGACCTGCTTTTGATGGGAACTCTCGAGCTAGCTTAGCTACTAGTTGACAAGTAGTAGCTAACCTGGAGGGAGTTTAGCTACCATTAGTTAAGTGGAGCTAGGGAGAGTTGGACCTGAGCTGAGGTGGACTCCTGTCAACTTAGTTGAGCTAGCCAGAGCTCCTAGTGAACTGAGTAGAGTTGAGATGAGATATACTCAACAAAGTTGAGTTAGATCTAAGTTGACTTGAGCTAGGTTGAGCTAAGGTGAGCTATCCTGAGCTGCCATTCAACTAAGATGAGTTGAATGGTGCTAAATGGAGCTAACCCTAACCCAAGTAAGATGGCATCCAGCTATGATGGGTTGGATTTGGCTGAGTCCTAGCTAGATTGAGCTTCCTCTTCACCAGTTGCCTTCTAGAGTTCTAGGGTTTAAGGATTTGTCTATCTGTTCATCCCTAACACTCAAATAAATGTGTCAAGAACACAACAAAATGTGCAATGCATGCTTGACCCAATTGATGCCTAAATGCAGCCCAAAAACCCATTTGCAGAGTGAAAATTCTAAGAGTTAGGTTTGTTTTAGGGTATAAGAATGATGATAAACTGGAGTTTATCAAGAAGCTCGCCGAAGCTTGAGATGCGGACAACTAGAGAAGAGAGAAGAAGATATTTCTTGGTCTTTTTTAAGCTAGAAAGGATAGCCGTGCGTAGGGAAGCTTTTATAGAGCTTCAAATCAAGATCTAGATGAGGAAAAGAGCTTGATTGGGTTGAGAAATTAGGGGGAAGGATCCCTTGATTTCGTTTTAGCTCTACTATGCAAATTAAGGTTAAATATTTGGTCTAAAAGATAGAGGGATCTCTTAAGATCAATCCCTCCAAATTTGGAGGGATTTGGTCTTGATTTGAGAGAGATTTCTTCTCTCGAATCTAGCCTGAAGGTGCTTCCACACCTTTAATGGCAGCAAAGCCCTTTTTGCAAGAAAAATGATAAGTTAGGGACTTGAACGAAAGGAATCTTGAAACTTAGGGGTCTGATTGATAGAAATAGAGATTTAATGGACTAAAATGCAAACTAGGTCAATATGGACTTTGATTGGGCCAAAAGTTTGGTACCAACCTAATTTGGACCCAAGAAATCTGATGGTGAAGTTGGATTCCAATTTTGACCATCTTTTATTGGGCAATTTGCACAGAGGCCCAAATTGGGGCAAAATTCCGTCTGTGCTTCTGTTTAAGGTCAAAATAGGTTCAGATGATAAAACTAAGGGTACCAACTCTCAGAATATTTTTATGAGTTTTAGGATGTTTAGATGAATTTTATCCTAACCATAACCTCTTTAATTTAAGCAAGTCTGAAATTAGGATTTAGTGTGTTGTTGCGGTTCTTGAAATGAGGGAAACCCTGTTTCTTTCTGTATGGACCCACATTCTAAACTTTAATGCTCATTTAACCTTTAATTAACCCCTGACAAAACCTGTGGTTAATCTATGTTCAAGATGTGCTGTTAAAATTATAGAATTAACCCTGATTTCCTATTTTCTTCTCAAATTAGAATATCAAGGAATTATAATCCTCAGATGATTATGTAGGAGCATTTATCCATCAAACTTGACTAAAAGTGGCTAGTTAGGGCCTATGATGGCATTCCCATTAGAGCAAAGGTCTGAAAATCTTAGAGAAATCCTTGATAAATCTCCTATAGAAATCGATGTGACCTAGAAAGGAGTGGATTTACCGAATAGAGCTAGGTACGGGTAAATCAACGATCTCATCAAGCTTAGGTTTGTCCACCTCAATGCCCCATTTGGAGATGATATGTCTTAGAACAATACCTTTGTGCACCATAAAATGACTTTTCTTCCAGGAAAGCATGAGGTTTACATCAATACATCTTCGAAGGATGCGGGTCAGGTTGGCTAGACAGTCATCAAAGGTTGGTCTGAAGATCAAAAAGTCATCCATAAAGACCTAAAGAAAATCACCCACCATATCAGAGAATATCGCTAGCATGCATCTTTGAAAGGTACCTGGTGCATTATAAAGTCCGAATGGCATCCTTCTAAAGGAGAAGGTGCCAAAGGGGTAGGTCAAGGTGGTCTTCTCTTGGTCACAGGGGTCAATAGCCACTTGATTATGGCTAAAGAATCCATCTAGGAAATAAAAGAATTGATTTCCTGTTAACCGTTCCAGGATTTGGTCGATAAAAGGTAGCGGGAAATGCTCTTTCTTGGTAGCAGTATTGAGTTTCCTATCATCTACACACTCTCCAAGATATAGGAGTGTGTGTAGGGATGGATTCGCCCCTATCATTGACACGAATGGTGAGACCCACCTTTTTGGGCTTACCCAGGGGTTGTCGCTGATCGGGTAAATTTCTGCTTTGACGACCTCTCGCATATTAGGATCGAGAAGTCACTGCATCTTGCAGGAAGGTTGAGCCTCCTCCTCCGTATATATATGGTGAGTGCAGTAAGAGGGGCTAATGTCAGTCAGATCAGAAGAGACCATCCAATGGCTGCGTTATGTTCAATTAGGACCTTCATTAGTTTGCACTCTTGCTCCCTGGACAATTTTGAACTGATGATTACAGGAAGAGTTTCATTTGGTCTTAGGAAAAC
Source organism: Thalassia testudinum (assembly GCA_037157565.1). NCBI lineage: Eukaryota > Viridiplantae > Streptophyta > Magnoliopsida > Alismatales > Hydrocharitaceae > Thalassia > Thalassia testudinum. Next base: position 39,873,967 of record JAZHRO010000015.1, on the reverse strand, counting down.
ATATTTTAGCATGTCATGTAGCATTTTGAGCTCAGGACTGGATGGGGAAAGATCTAGCAAATCTTGGGACGAGAGTGTCCCAAAAGGATCAGAGGGAAGAATGAGGGGTGAAGGAAATTGGCCCTCAGGTTGGCCAAGGATAGGGGCATTTTGGATTGATGGATCCAAGAAAGGAGAGCCCCAGGGATTAGTGCTTGGGAATAAGGTCCTAGTGTGGAATGTCGCTTCTGCCTGATTTAATGGGAAAGAATGGGCTCTCTGGTCTTCAAGGGGGTAGACTGGAGGTAAGCAACCCGGAAATGACTCAGACCATGAGGCGTAAGAAGTGGAGTGGGCCTCGTCAGGGGTCCTTTCAGGAAGGGATAGAGATAAGTGTAGGGGAGGGGAAATTTCACAGTATAAGTCAGTTAGGTCTTGGTGATTTTCTAGGGGTATGTCGTAGTAATTCGAATAGGTCCCTACCAACCTGATACACGCATTGACGGCCATGTCATCATTAGAAGTGTCATCCTTGATAAGATCGCAATTAAAATTCTTGGCGGCCTTAAAAATGTTTAAGTTTGAGCTTTTCGGAGCCCATGACAACTCTATGCAGCCCAATTCACAATTAATATAGGCTTGGGCAGTGGCCAAGAAAGGTCTACCGAGGATGATTGGGTAATTAGAAAGTGAATCAGGAACTTCCATATCTAATACAAGAAAGTCAACAAGAAAATATAGATTGTTGACCCTAACCACCACGTCTTCCATCACACCTTGTGGGATTTTGACAGAGTGATTTGCCAGCTGTAATGTAATGGGGGTGGGTTTTAGATTTCCCAATACAAATTTCTAAAACATGATGGTCGCTACAAGGTTAATGGAAGATCCTAAATCCAGCAAGGCACAATCAAAATTGCAGCCTTTGATGCTGCATGAAATGAGAGGGGTGCCTGGATCTTAATACTTCGGTGGTAATTGTGACAGTATAGCACAACTCGCATTAGGCAAGAGAACCACCAGGTTCTTGGTTTTCTTTTGCTATTGCCTAGGTGTAGTGTAGTCCTTAAAGAAATGGGTGATAGTCGGGATGTGGTCGATCGCCTCCAACAAAGGAACCTTGATTTCAATGCTCTTAAATAAATCACACAGATTATCAAAGGTCTACGTGTTTTTTTTCTTGCCTTTTGTCTCCCTTAGTAGAGCCTCAAGGAATAGGATCGATTCTGGCACCATTTTGGGTATGTCATCCTTACGAGAATGTGTTGTGCAACCTGAATGAAAGGACGATGAAGTAGATGAGCCAGGATCAGGTTGAGGTAGATCAACAATTTGTTTACCACTCCTCATAGTAATCGCATTGAACATCGCAGATCCAGTGGGATCATAAGGCGGAGGAGGGTTCACAACATGGACGTAGGTTGATGTGCTGCTGCAGGATTAGCTTGAATCCTAGTGGAGTATTCGAAGCATGCAAATATGTTGAACCTACCCCTGGGAAGGTTGCACCTGTGGTTGCGAACCACGGGGTACGAAATTTCACAGGTTTGGGACATGTTGGATAGGAAGAGTGCCTTGAGATTGAGTCGTCATGCATAGTTGACTAATCTTAGCATTCTGCTGTGCCAATTGGTGCTGAAGAGAGATCATGTTCTCTTCATGGTGTTTAGACATCTCTATCAATAGTTGCATCAACTTACCAAGAGGGTTTGATGCATGATCCATTTGAGGTGCGCAAGGGCCCAGCAGCGGATTTGCCAGTGGATCATATTGGGCTCTTGGGATGATAAGAGGAGACGGTTGCTTTGGTCCACCAGCAGGTTTTGGCGCTGAGGGTTGTTGGACCATGCAATGTTTGGATGGTTGTGCCACCCTAGGTTGTAAGTAGCAGAATATGGGTTGTTCCCTAGGATGCACATATCTTTGAATTTTGAAGACGAGTCTGCATAAGATAATTTGTCCAAGTACATGGAGGCTTGCTCATCCATGTCGAAATACTGGCTAGTAGAAGCCAGGTCCACATTACTTACCGAGTCACTCAGCATGATACTCAGCAACGATGATACAGGTCATGCGGGATTCTTAGAAATTATCCACTTGGGAAGGATTGGGTTCGTGACATGATGGAGTCAGAATGTGAGCCATAGAATGGGTGGGTTGGCCAAGAGTTCATCCAGTTTCTTGTGAATGGCGAAGACTTCATCTAGTTTTTGAGCAATTAAATTTAAGTCAATGGATGAATGGGAGGGTCCTGTATCAACCACGTGTGCTCCGCTATGAGGTGCGCTGGTTTGATTAAAGTTGACAATGGAAGCATTGTTCATAAAATTCTCACTCATGTTTTCAAACAGTTCAAACACTCATCCTCATCTTTATTCATGAAATTACCTCCGCAGGAAGCGTCTGCAATCTACCTTATAGTTTCATTTAGCCCATAGAAGAAAATTTGGGCTACATGCCACTTAGGCAGATCATGATGGGGACATTTCCTGAGAAGGTCATTATACCTCTCCTAGGCTTTATGAAATTATTCATTGTTTTGTTGCGAGAATGAAGTTATAGCACGATGAAGTGCATTCGTGCGCTCGATTGGGAAGAATTTCTTTAGAAATGCTATACGCATCTCTTCCCAAGAATGAATGGGTCTCCTAATAGTGCGCAACCATTGTGCGGCTTTGTCCTGCAACAAAAACGGGAACATCTTCAAGAGGACAATATGTAACCCGATGTTTCTTGGTTTAATTGTTTCAGCTAAATAGGTAAAATCCTCCAAGTGCAGAACAAGGTCTTCACTGGTAAGTCCATGATAATGGAAGTTGATTAGGCCAATTACGTTCGATTTTAGTTCAAAGTCTTCCCCACCCATGGGGACGTGAACCTGTCCTTGGGTCTCCGTCACAGCGGGACTCTGATATGAGCTAAGAGACCTAGGCTCTTCTCATTTTGGAGGGTTTTGCATTTCCTCCAATATTTCCCTAATGGCTTCAATCTGTTCATTGTACGATGCCATTTGGGCTTGGAGGAGGGTTAATGGGTCGATGGCTCCACCACCTGGTGAGCAGGGAGGATTCCCCCCCTCGAGATTTGGGGGTAGGCGAGAAGCCATGTTCATGTAGGAGGAGGACGATTCACTAGATTCTACACTTCTAGAATTTTCAGACAATTCAACAAGTTCAGGGTTTTGTGACCTCCTCTCAAACATGCATTGCCAAAAGAAGAATTGGGGTGATGAGAAGAGAGAAGAGGATGAGAGAGAAGACGTCTAATAGGTGAACTTGATGACAAATCAATCAATCCAAATTCCTAACCTCTAAATGTGACCTAAGACCTAAAGATCCAAGTTACCTATTGTCGGGACCTACGGGACCAAATATGAGCACTGCGGAACCATCGAGCCAGATTGAAAGGTTGTTTGCACTGGTCATAAACACCCGATAGCACGTAGGAACCCGTACCAGCACGTAGGCACTATATGTAGGTAGTCAGACCTCCAAACCTTAATAGGGTCAAGTTACTACTAATTTTAGTTTAAGAGGCTTAGGATACAGGTGCTTTGGAATGTGAATGGCATTGTTTACGGGTAATGCTCAAGTGCGTTGATTGATATGTGTGTAAAACACGCATGCAACGGAGAAATCTTCCCGAGTTGAAGTTTATATTGGTGAATGTCTTTTACAATTCCGATATCAAGAAGTATGAATTTTATGATTCCAATGAATTACCAATTCAACCAATATCCGAGTTTCAGAAATACAAGTTCTTTATGCCCAAATAACCCTCCTTCAATTTGAATTGGTTAATGCATGTTATTACGCAGCAATCACAGGACCTAATCTACCTGAATTAAGTTAGATTTTAACTTAACTTAGGAACAATGCATGAATGAGCATTATAATTTGCATCATAGTTGATTAGTTACCTTTGTAGATAATAATGCTATTTTATGCTCTAAGAGAGAGGCGTTATTAATTGCAGATGATTTAGGACCGTAGATGATAGATGAGACCATAAGGATCTGATTAGGATGACGACGGGAGTTCAACACTTTCAGAATTGTCTTGATCAGATTTCTGTAGTACCACATTTACCTTGTAGAAGATCAGAGGCCAGGGAGAAAGATAGCAGAGATCCAAACCTCAGATGTCAAATCCAACTGCACGAATGGATCCGGATCAACGATCATAGTCCAACGACATAAAGATCAACTTGATCAGAGCCTTGTAGCACCAACTACAAAGGCGGAAAGATGAACGGTTGGAATAGTGCCACGTGGCACCATCCCATAGACTCATCATCGCACTCCAACCTCTGAAGGAAAAACATGGGCCGTTGGAGGATCCAACGGCCACAAAGGGGCCACATCACCCTCTCCGCGCGCTCTTCATCAAAGAAGAACGCATCTCAACCGTTGGATCTTCATCCAATGGCTGAGAGTAGCCGCATGCTAAAAACAAAACACGATACAAAAGGCAGTGTAGTGCAGTGGTTAGTGCGCTTGCATGTAAGCACGAGGCATGCATTTGAATTGAGTTGGTTACTAAAATTGGAGAGACAGTGGAGCACGAGTGCAATTGGGCCATTGAATTAGATCAAGCGATGAGGATGCGGTCATGTGGCATGTAGAGGCACGTTGGATGAGGCATTGTGGCAGATGCTCGGATGGACACGCAATCAAATGACCCGATATACGCAAGATTGGGTGGGAGAGAAGAGGCGGTGCATCGCTCATTTTAAGCCGTCTGATCATAAGATCAGATGACTTAAATCAAATAAGAGCACATGCATGCATGAAGACGCGAGGCGGTGGATCGGGTGAGCGCGAGCATGCCACGTTTCAGCATCTGGTGAGATCCATGCGTTGTAGGCATGATGAAGGCTATTTTGAGGTGCAATTTGGTTCGTTGATCTCCTAATCGACGAATCTGATGGCTCCAAGGTTGTTGCACTAGTTGGGGGGCCAAAATACTTGCTTTGCCCCTCATTTTAGCTATAAAAAGAGTCGCAGAGCCCCCATTTGAGAGGCAACTTCCACCAGACACATCTCCAACCTCTTTCTCTTCAACATCTCTCCGGTCTTCTTCCTGGCGTTTTGGATTTGAAGGTCTTCAAAGCATCGTACAAGCATCCCTCAAGTAGCGCCGCCCTTCATTTACTTTTCTCTCTCTCTACTCTTTAGCATATTTGTTTTAATTCCTACTTTGAGAACTAGTTGCAAGTCGTAATAAAAATCTGATTCTCTGAATATCTGATATCTATTTCTATGGTTGTATTAGGATAGATTAGTTAGTACGAAGAGCTTTGAAAATCACGTTTTGCCTCCTTGCAAACAACTTGGTACTTATCGAAATATTTGTAAATTTATTTGTTTCGATGTGACTCACAACTATAATGATATATAAATATTTTCACGCATTCTGTGATGAACAAGTTGGCATCGTTGTCGGGGAGGCAACATAAAGTTTTAAAGCTTTTCTTCCTGGTGCTTATTTGAGATTTCTAACTTGCTTTATTTTCGTTGATTTCGCGTGTGCATGAAGTGCGGAAATCCGAGAAGAAACGCAACAACGGAAAAATTGTAGGTTTCTAATCTCAGATAAGTATTCGTATCTTAGATTAGGTTAGATTTCCTTTCGAAAAAAAAGAAATCTCTCTTTTGGTGGATATTATCTTTTAAAAATCAACAAAACCGCCTCTCAAATTTTCGGGCTGCAACAAAATCTCATCTTAAAAATTCAATTCCTAAATATTTATATGTTAAAAAATGATAAAATTTTTACTGGATGTGAGTTTTGAAGTCAGGAACAACATATTGAAATTTCGTACCATTCTGAGTTATATAAGAATTTTGAATATTTACGAACTTAACTGCTATCAAATCTGTTATTGTTCCTAATTTTTTGGAGTTCAAAATATCATATGAATTTTTGTATAACTCCGATTGACTTGGAATTTGTGGCAATGAATTACTGTGAAACTCAAGATTTTAGAAAACGTCTAAAAAAATATTTTTTGCACATTTGGTTGCACTTACTATTCAATCACTAACTGGGCATCAAAACTGGCTGCAGAACCTCTAGTACACTTTAAATCTGAAAAAAATAGAAAACATGCATTAAAATTCTTGTAAAAAATATTTTCTGAGTGCCTAGTTGGTGATGCAATAGGATCAATTGATTACATTGTTTCGATCGCACGACATTCCTGATTTTAGATTTAAAAGGATCATCTTAACAGGTACTTGTTTATAGGGTTTTCAAACCTTAAGATAGATCACCCTTTGCATTGCATACGTTTGAAGGAAATCTATCTCATAGATTAGGACTTACAAAGAAACTCTTGTGTACTCATCAAAACCTTGCTTGAATTTATCTAACTATGAAACCCTAAAACACAACTATACAAGCAATTGAACCTTAAAATTCACTTCATCATAAAGGGTGATAGTGCCCAGTATCGGTACTGATTGGAACTTATGAATTGTTACTGGGGTTGCCTAGTTCCGGGACTAAAGCTTAGTACCAGTACTGGCTGGCCGAGTTGAGTTTGATGACAGCATTTGCAAAATCCTTGTGGTTGTATGTGGTTATAAATTGAATTCAAGTTGTAAACAATAATTCTTTGGGTAAAGGTTATTGTGTGTGGCTTTTGGTTGTTAGGAACTCATCCTGAACTCAGATGCGATTCTGAGTAGGTTATTCGATGTTTGATTATCCATTAGGCATCTGATACCCTTGATCTTGATGTCTGATCCCTTGGTTAGACGTCCTTGAAACCTGATTGTTGTTCCAGGGACTAAGTCCTTGTGATTGGACGCTTGATATTATATCGAGCATCCAATATACTCGATTCGAACGTCTAGCCTAGGAATCAGCCGGTCACCAGTAGTTGCCGGTAGTGGGATGTTATTCTCGAACTTCATACACATGATGTTGGATGTACAATTTGAGGCTTGTGGTTCCGTTTCGCATGGAATTTTCCCACGGGAATTAGGAACTTAATCTAATTAGTTAAACCCTGCTTTGGCAACCATGAATGTAAGCTAAAAATCCTGGTTAGAACCTAATGTTAGAAAACTTGAATTTTGGGCATAATTAGGACTCGGGGTGGTTGGTCCTAAATGGAAATAAATAGACCCTCCAGTGGTACAAATCCTAATTTGGAAACAATAAAGAGAAGATTTTAAAGTGAATGCATGAGGCCATGTCGCCAGAATACCTGCAAGGCCAAAATGCCTAGTATAAACTAAACCTAATGGTTCTTGGTAAAGGTATTGAAATCCTAACGGGCTAGGTAAGCGCAATCCTGTAATGGTGGAAGGGAACTTCCATTAAGAACTTTTGTAACAATAAAGATATAGGATCCTAACCGTATGTCATGGGAGGTACGCTTGTGCCTAGTGTAGGTCCTAGCAATGGGTTGCTATTAAGTTTCATGTGAATCTTTGTCCCTACACAGGGACAACTTGACGTAAGCCGGATGCTTTTGTCTAAATAGGTCATTGTAGCTCGCGTTAGCAACATCGATTTTAAATGTAGAAACGGATGTGAGTCCAAGTGTCGAACACAGGGAGGCGTGAAATTGGCTTTTTCTGTCACTTAGTTGTCACAGAAATGACGTGTTTTGCTTGCACACGAGAAAACGTGGGAAAGAAAAGAGAGTATGAGAGAAAGAAAGAGAGAGAGAGAGTAGGGTTAGAGTCTTTTGACCATAGCATTCATGCAAATCCAGATAAGAAAATCCTGATCAAAAGAGAGAGGTAATAACTATATAAGAAACAACATCATTTAACATGCAACTTGAGTTTTACAGATACAACAATAGCTAAATGCTTAAACAAAAGTAAAGTGAAGCTAGAGTAAAGGGAGAGAGAGAGAGAGAGGAGAAGGCGAGGTGGCCACGGTGGTGGAGGAGGGCTCCGTCGGCGGCTCGTCAACTTCAGCAAGTACAAAATGTGCTAAGGGAGGCTATGAATGGGGTAGAAGGATTGCAAGTGTATTCAATGCCTCTACATGGGTAGTTGGAGGGGGTTTATATAGGAAGAAGGGGTTTTTAAATTAAGTAGGAGCTATAGTGACATCCAGGACATAGCTAAAACCACCCCAGAAATGTTGGTGAAGGCCCCTGCTTGCAGTCTTCCACGTGCGCCTGTTCTTCCTCCCACGTGCTGCGCCTACGATTCACGTGAGCGCGCACTAAGGATTGTGCTTACGTAGCGTGCGCCTGGCGCGTTATCGCGCGCGTGAGTAGCTGTGCACATCCACTGCGCCATGTGACCTCCATCCGTGCCATCCGTGCGTGGATCAATGGCTAAATTTTGATCGCGCGCGCAGATGCGACCAACGCGATTCGAACAGGTGTAGGGTGAGCACATGGGTGGGCGCTGACGGCTACGCTGTGCTTCAGAGTGTGTCACAGTTTTGCATGAACTTTCAGCTGTCCGATGGATGATCAGACGACCAAGATCTCATCTGGGCACGATGGAGAGGTGCGTCATGGGTGCGGGCGCATCAGATGTCGCCACGTGGCTGCCTGTGGGTCGTTGATCAGAACTTCTTAGGCTAGTTGCAGGAGCTTTGGATGTCGGATTTGATTGATTTTGAGTCCGTTGGACTCCGTTCATCATTTTGAATCCATCCGTGTGGTCAGATTGCTCATCTGAGGCCTGTTTTGACATGAACTTGTACAAATGGCCATTAACATTGATTTATAAGCAATCTCAATGTGCAATGCATATAATGTTCCCATGCCCATTTATGATGTGTTATTTGTGCATGTTACCCTTAAGATAAACCCCGATTGACAGAATTATCACCACAAAATGTAGAGTTATCATACCCCCATGCTCATTCCTTGCTAGTCCCTAACAAGGTTCATCCCAGCCATTATTCTTAGTAGAATCTAGGAATTGATTACTTAGACATTTTGTTACTTGTCAATAGGAGGAAATATACTAAGAGCCTGATCTACAGAGACTAAACAACAGCCAGATGTCTGCCAAAATATGAATCACCCGAATCCTTACTTTAAGGCATACATATATATTTTTTTCTTTTTCATCTCTTCTCATTTTTTGGATTTTTGGAGTTGAGAGTATGTTGGTAACCTTTTACGGCTACCCAACCCACCCAAAACTCGAAAAAAGACTTTTAGTGCTAAGCATCTTGGTGTGAATATTGTGATAGACTCACTCAATGGTAATTAGAACAGACTTCGGGTTTTTACGCCCCTAGGTGACCGGAAAAGGAAGTGCATGCCTGAAGGTGTATCTATCCAATTGGTAGCTTTCTCCCTACTTTTATTTTATTTGGGGTCAACACAAGAGTGTTTCCAATGTATATCTCCCTGGATTGCTCTACTTCCCCACTTCTTCCTTAGGTGTTTTGGACTTTTTGTGCATTTAGTGAGCTAGGTTCTAGACAACTGACCAATAGGCTGTTACCCACGACCACTTGCCAACCATACTCGTGCGGTGAAGTGTGGCTTATTTATTTTTTTCTTTTTCTTCTTTTTCTATTTTTTTCCTCTTTCTCCCATTTTTTCTTTTTCTTTTGTTGTTTAGTAGGTGGCTTCTCTGATCTCAGATTTACCTAGAGGCAATAAAAAGAAAGTGGTCTTGTGGCTACCCATGACAACTTGCCAGCCATACCACCCTAGAAGGTTCATTAGCCACCCAATTTCTATTAGAATCTCCGAGAAGTGAGTTAGTACGAAAATGTGTGTAGATGCTTAGACTAAAAGTCTCTCAAAGTCAGAGGTCGGGTTGATAAGTCGTATACTTATCACCCTACTTTATTGGCGAATTATAGTAAATTAAGGTTGTGAGGATTCGAGGCTAAATCCATATTTTAATGGACACCAGGGCTGATTGAGCCTGAAGGTCTGAAAATTCTAAGTGTTCAGGTCCTTTTCGTATTATTTCCCACTGTTGACAAGTTTCTAATGTTTAAGTTTTGCTTCCTAAATTCATCATTTTTTTAAATTAATTTATTTTATTCTATTCAGATTGATAAAATGAACTCAGAACATGCAAATTACCATCCTCCCTATGCTTAAGTTGGACAATGTCCTAATTGACAAGTAAATGGATGCAAATGGGGTTTAGAAAGAGGTCACCTGAGTGATGCTATGTGTCTGATCAGTCTGAATCTACTGGGTTGCCTCCCAAGAAGCGCTGAGTTTAATGCCTCTGATGTGCTAAAGACGTGTTTGTTTAAAAGGATCGTTATAGTTCGCATTCGCAACGTCGATTTTAAAAGAAGAAATGGATGTGAGTCCGAGTGTCGATCACAGGGAGGCATGAAAATTGGATTTTTCTTATCACTTAGTGTCACGGAAATAATGGGTTTTTGCTTGTGAGAAGACATGGGAGAAAAACGAGAGAGAGAGACAGAGTAGGGTTAGAGTCTTTTAAATCATAGCAATCACTCAAATCAAGATGGAGAACAACATCAACACTATATTAAACATGCAGTTCAAGTTTTACAAATACAACTATAGCTAAATGCTTAAACAAAAGGAAAATAAAGCTAGAGTAAAGGGAGAGAAAGAGAGAGAGGGGGGAGATGGTGAGGCGGCCACGGCGGTGGAAGGAGGTTCCGTCGGCGGCTCGTTGACTCCGTTGACTACAAGAAATGCTAAAGGAGGCTAGGAGGGTGTTACAACACTTGCTAAGTGAATTGAATGCTTTACATGGGTGGTTAGGGGGGTTTATATAGGAAGAAGGGGTTTCTAATTTAGGTATGGGCTTTAGTGACGTTTGGGACGTCGCTAAACTTATGCTAAAAGCATTGGTGAAGCCCCATGCCCAACGGTCTCACGTGAGCGCTCGTTCTTCTTCACGCGCGATCCATGCGAGCACGCTGTGGGCCATCCGATCGCAAATCGGATGGTCGAGATTGCTCGTGGGTCCCACCTTTGGATCGTGCTTGCTGTGCTCGTGCCCCGCGCGTCATCGCGAGCGTCTGCATCGAATGCATGGGATTGCATCGCGTCGCCTGCTGTCGAGTCGCTTGATCGCACATCAACGGCCATAATCTCGTGCCTCGCGATCGCCTTGATTTTGCTCTGCGGTGGGCGCCTCGAACTCGTGCCCCACTGTGCGGGGGTGAGGCGCGTACCGTTGCATTATGCCCTCTGCTTTGTCGCGGAGATGAGGTGCTGGCGTGGTGCGGGCGATCGTTGGATGAAGATCCAATGGTTGTGAGCTGCTGCAATTGAGGATGCTGCAGTTATGGGGAGCGAGGGGCGCGCGCTTAAAGTTGCACTGCGCGGTGCGGTTGGTCATGGGGCACGGTGATGCTGACACGTGGTGGCCTTATGACCGTTGATCATCAGATCAACGGTCATAACTTCTTGGGCCAATTGTGGGAGCTCCGGATGTCAGATTTGGATGATTTCAAGTCCGTTGGACTCCGTTCGTCGCTCTGAGTCCATTCATGTGGTCCGATTGCTCATCTGAGGCCTGTTTTGACATGTACTTGTACAAATGGCCGTTAATAATGTACTATAAGCAATCTTGATGTGCAATGCATGCAATGCTCCCATTCCTATTTATGATGTGTCATCTGTGCATTTTACCTTTAAGACCGTCCCCTTTTGGCAGAATTAACATTGTAAAATGTAGTGTTATTTACCTCCAGCTAGGCGATGCTTCGTGTCAACCCTCGATGAGGGTGACAACCTCCTTTTGGGGAACGTGGGCAAGGAAATGCTTTAATCTCTGACCGTTTACCGTGAAGGTGTACCCAATGTTCGGATCTGTAATTGCAACTGCCCAATTGGAAAAAGGTTTGACCACTCGATATGGTCCTGTCCACTTGGATCTGAGCTTCCCAGGAAAATGTTTAAGTCAGGCATCAAAAAGCTAGACTTGCTGGTTAGGCTCGAAGGTCTTTTTATGGATGAGTCGGTCGTGGACGGCTTTCATCTTTTCCTTGTAAAGTTGACTGTTCTTAAATGAGTCCCGACGAATTTCCTCGAGCTCGGAGAGTTGGAGTGTCCTCTGTGCACTGGCTAACAGAGAGTCCATGTTACACTGCTTAACATCCCAGTAAGCCCGGTGTTCCAATTCGACCGGAAGGTGGAAAGCTTTGCCAAAGACCAGGAGATATGGCAACATGCCTATCGGGGTCTTAAAAGCGGTCCTGTATGCCCACAGGACATCATCCAGTCATGTGGACCAATCCTTCCTATCAGGACTCATAGTCTTTTGCAGAATGTTCTTAATCTGCCTATTGGAGACCTCAGTCTGCCCATTGGTTTGTGGATGGTATAGGGTGGCAATGCGGTGAGTAACCCCGTATTTTTTGAGTAGGGCACGAAACTGGGCGTGGATAAAGTGACCTCCACCATCACTGATCATGGCCTTTGGTATTTCAAACCAAGAGAAGATGTTTTGATTAACAAAATCCATGATAGCCTTATGGCCACATCTTGGAGTGGTGACGGCTTCAATCCATTTTGAGACATAGTCTACTGAGACTAAGATGTACTCAAAGCCATTGGATGGTGGGAAGGGGCCCATGAAATCAATGCCCTAAACGTCGAAGATCTCAACAATTAAAATGGGATGGAGGGGCATCATGTCTTTTCCGATCATGGTCATTAAAGTCTGGCGGTGAGAGCAAGTCTTCGTAAAGCTGTGTGTATCCTTGAATAAGGAAGGCCAGTAAAATCTAGACTGCAAAACCTTTGCAGCCGTCTTCTTCCCCGAAAAGTGGCCACCACAAGCTTGGTCATGATAAAAGGATAACACACTTTGAACTTCTTCCTCCGAGATACACCTCCTGATAATTTGGTCAGCATAGAGGCAAAACAGCATGGGATCATCCTAGAAATAATGTTTTGCTTCAGCCATGAACTTATCCTGTTGCTCTCTGGACCAGCTGTGCGGGGTCTATCCTACTACCAGATAGTTGACGAAGTCAGCATACCAGGGTAGTTTCCTTTCGTGCACAGCCAAAAGTTATTCATCAGGAAAGGTATCAGTCAAAGGCAAGGAGGGCTCAATGTGGTCCCAGTGGAGTCTAGATAGGTGATCGGCCACGATATTCTTGGTCCTGGCTTTGTTGTGAATTTCCAGGTCAAATTCCTTCAAGAGTAGGATCCATCTGATGAGCCTAGGTTTAGCATCCCTTTTGGCCAACAAATGCCAGATGGTTGAGTGATCCGTATAAATGGTCATGTGGGATCCTACGAGGTAAGAACGAAACTTTTCGAGTCCAAAAAATACGGTGAGCAGCTCTTTCTCTGTGACTTTATAGTTCCGTTGGGCCTCATCCAACGTCTTGTTCATGTAGTAGATCACCACGGGTTTCTTTTCTTGTCTCTATCCCAAGACTGCGCTAATGGCAAAGTTTGATGCATCACACATAATTTCAAAATCCTGGGACCTGATAACACTGCACAAGGGGGTGATAATTATGTTGAATAGGGCCCATCTTAAGAATAAAAGGCACAACATAAGTAGAATGGGAGCAGTGCATGCATCATGTACCAAGATTGCTTATAAAACTGTATTAATGGCCATTTGTGTAAGCACTTGTCAAAGCAGGCCTCATATGAGCAATCGGACCACACGGATGGATTCAGAACGACGAACGGAGTCCAACGGACTCAAGATCGGCCAAATCCGACATCCGGAGCTCCTACAATGGGCCTAAGAAGTTCGACCGTTGATCTGGAGATCAACGGCCCTCATTGCGCCACGTCACCCCCGCTCCACCGCACACCGCTCTCCCTTCAGCTGAGATCAAATCTGGACCGTCGATCTTCGATCGGACGGCCGAGACTTGTGCGCCCGCCTGTAGTTGCCGCGACAAAGTGCGGGCGTGGCACAACGGTTAGCGTGCACGCCCGCACGCACGCGACGCGGGTTCAAGCTACGCGGTGCGTGAAATCGAAGACGAAGGAAGCACGCAGCGAAATTAGGCCGCCAGATCAGCAGCAGGCGGTCAAGATCGTGCCACACGGCGCGCCCACAGATCGCGAGCTCCCACGCGCACGTGCACGCCGGGCGACGCCGCCTGCGCACACGCGCACCCGAGGCGTGATCCAAGTGCATCCAAGGAGAGATCTCAGCTATCCGATCTTCCATCGGACGACTCTCACGCAGCGGTCGCGGATTGAGTGCGAAGAAGAACGGCACGGGTGCTTGACAGGCGGGCTGGAGGGCTTCACCGACGCTTTTGGAGTGGTTTTAGCGACGTCCCGGACGTCGCTAAAGCCCCTTCTTCTTTTAGAAAGCCCTTAACCTTGTTTAAACCCCCTCCAACCACCCATTCAAGGCATTCACTTCCATTGCAACTACTCCACCCCTCTCTTAGCTAGCTTTAGGCCCTCTTGTAATCGTCGGAGATGACGAGTCGTCGACGGAGCCTCCTCCACCACCGTGGCTGCCTCATCGCTCTCTCTCCTCTCTCTTTCTCTCTCTTTTAAGCTTTCCATTACTTTTGTTTGAAAATGTATTTAATGTTGTAAGCTATGAACTAAAAGTGTATGATTAATGAAGTTATTTTCTGTTCAGTTGTTACCTTAATTTCTGTTTAAGTTGCATTATCAAACAAGAAACACTCTAACCCTAATCTCTCTCTCTATCTCTCTCGCTTTTCAAACCGCACCTCCGCAAGCAAAACTCCACGCTTTTCGTGACAACAAGTGATAAGAAAAATCCGATTTTCACGCCTCCCTGAGACCGACACTCGGACTCACCTCCGTTTATTTACTTTAAAACTGGCATTGCAAGTGCGACTATAACGACACTTCTTAACACACACGCATAAGCGCACGTCTGTTTTTGGCACCATTGCTGGGGAGGCAACGGATTTGTTTTGTCACCTCCATTCCACATTCATTCTCACATCGTCTAATGCCTTATTTTCCTTTTTACTTGATGGTTGCAGGAATTCGACGCGTGGACGATGAAGCGACGCATCCCACGACGGTAGCAAGGGAGTAGGCGCTACGAGGACTGATAGTGAGTAATTCTTCTCTCATGATTGTTTGCTTGCGTGAAAAAAAACTAAAAAATTGTAAAAATTGTAAAAAATTGGCGTGGTGTATGATTGCTTGACCCACATCCTTAACACATTACCCCACAAAAAAAATGTACACTCTAACATTCTGAATAAATTCTTGGAGTGTTCTTTTCTTTTTCTTGAGTGCTGTTTGCGAAGCCACCGTGAGTTGACCTGGGCCGCACCACTCAACTCTAAAAATGACTCATCTAATAGAAGCTGCATGATCATTAGGATGAGTACATTAGGGTTTTAGAGCCTCTACAGAACAAAAGGAAATCTACTTTCACCGAATTATGTGCAGAACTTGACGTGCCCACTGAAACTTGTCTGAAAACATTAAGACACGTCAACCCTAAAAAAAATAATAAAGTAAGGATGAAACACTAAAAGACACCACATCTTAAAAATCCTTGCTTGAAAACCATATTTTGATAGAAGCACACACTTTGAAAGTGGAAAATTAAGAGGCACCACCCCAATCAACGCCTCATCACATAACCCTAGCACAAGAACTATCCTAGCCCTTTAAAACTGAGTAGACGTGCCCTAGGCAGGATTGAGTTAAGTCTCGAAAGGTGAGGTTTTGTTCGCTGGGCACTTGGCTTTCATTCCCTCGGTAGAATCTGGTGACTAGGCTACGGGGCAGTGTTAAACGACCGCGGTTGTGGGGTCTACGGAACTGGAGGCGCAAGGCAAGGGAAGAACCTTCCCTGCAATCCCCTCGTAATCAACCTGGCTAGATTAGCCTTGGGAAGGGGAGTCTAGTGCTTTCGGACTTAATCACCCTTTGTGAGATTTCTAGGTCTCCTAAGGAATAAACCATAAGGACTAGGCTTGTGTGCTTGATTGAAACACATTTCTCGCATCTGTCGCCCTCCGCATCCCCTCCTGTTCTTCTCTAGTGTATGCACGGGAGACGCTCATTGCATCCCGAGTTGTGTGTTTTGGGGCAAAAATCTAGGTGACGTAATTTTGTTGGAAACATGGCTGAACCTAGGGTAGATGAGGCTGAGGATCAACCCCCACCAGACGCTATGGCCATCATCTAAGCCCAAATTAATGCTAACCACCGGCTTCAGCAACAACAAATCCACACCATCATGCAAGCCATACAACGGTTACAGAACCCACAAGAACAACCACCACCACCTTTCCAAGATATACTAGGGCAACCACCACTTGATATACCACCATTTCAGGATCAGCCAAGGCCCCTCCGCGATTTCTATAATCCCTCTGCTATTAGAGTCGAGCCACACCTTAGGATCCCCGAGGGGGGAGATGATTTTGAGCTGAAACCGAATGTCTTAAGTCTGATCCAGAGCCACTTTCATGGAAGCTCAAATGAGGACCCCTTTCAGCACCTAGAGGATCTCGACCGCATAGCACGAACTGTGAAACCTAGGAACATTAGCCTTGACATTATTCTAATCAACATGTTTCCCTTCTCATTAAGAGACAAGGCTTCTCATTGGCTTAGAACCCTAGGTAGACCCATCACCACCTGGGAAGAAATGAGGCATGCATTTTTAAAAAAGTTCTTCCCCATAGGAAAGACCAATGCCCTCAGAAGAGCTATTACTACCTTTACACTCCAGGGTGGAGAACAATTTCATGAGGTGTGGGAAAGATTTAATGAACTCTTGAGGAAATGCCCACACCATGAAGTACTAAGGTGGCAATTGGCCCAGATTTTCTACCATGGTCTGGACAGCAACTTGCGGAACTTCGTCGATGCCTCATGCGGGGGGAACTTCCTGAACAAAGATGATGAGAGCACGTTTGAGCTCTTTGAGTCTATGAGCGAGAATTCGCTCAACAATGCCTCTATGACCCAGTTCAACAGGTCTAGTCAACCCTGTGGTGGGATTTATGAGGTACAAGCAAATTCTAAAATGGTTGACATGGACATCATTGCCAAGAAATTGGATTGAGTGGAATTGGTGGACAAAAAGATTGATGAGCTTCTGAACCAGACCAGGAACCCCTTACAGACTTTCTCCCTAGCAAAGGGAGTGCATAATATTGACCTGGTCCAGCCCTTAACCCAACTGAACCTGGAACAACCCCTGACCACATTCCAGGGAGGGACCTTTTCTCCCTCAACCCTTGATTACTCCCTTCCCTCTTCATCAACATTGGCTAACCTAGAAGATGTGCAAGCTGTCCAAGGTTATGAGAAACTTGACCCTTTCTCTAACACTTACAACACTGGCTGGCGTAATCACCCCAACTTTGGTTGGACAAACTAGAAACCATCGCAATTCCAAAACCAGCCCAGGCCAAACCAGCAGCCACACTTGCCCCCCTATCAGCAAGGACCACCAGTTAGACCCCAATATAATCAGAATAGGGTGGCCCCTCCCCTACAAAACCAAATGGATACCCTAATAAAGATGATGGCTGACATGAACCAGAAACATCAGGAGGAAATGGCCTTGGTAAAGGGACAGTTAAGCCAACTCTTGGACTGTAAACAACAAGGATCCCTACCTTCCCAACCATAACCGAACCCGCGAAACATAATTAACAGAGGCCCCAATTCGCAAGGGTTCCAAAGCAACCCCGGGTAGGCTCACATGGTCCAGCCAGCATCGCAAACACCTCTTGGGTTTGGTGCTTCTTCGTCCTCATCTTCTCAAAGATCAATCCATGGCCCCAATGCCTCTGCGAATGCGGCGACCTTGAGAAGCAGCACCAAAACTCAGGATCCCAAATGGCCGACTCTCCCCAAGACTTTACCCGCTGAAATACCCGACTCAGAAGAGGCACCAACCAAGGACCCAGAAATAGAACCATTCCACATTTAGACACCCTACCCTGAGGCCTTGGAAACAATCAAGAAAAAGAAGAATGTTGTGGAAACTGAGGAGTTGTTGGAAATCTTTAAGCAAGTACAGATTAATATTCCGCTCCTTGAAGCCGTCAAACACATCCCTGCTTATGCCAAGTTTTTAAAGGATGCCTGTACACTCAAGCGTAAGCCAAGACCTCAAGCACCTTGGAAGGTTGTGCTCTCTGAACAAGCAAGTTCCATAATATCAAGCAACCTTCCACTCAAGAGAACTGACCCAGGAACGCCCCTGATTTCCTGCAATATCGGGGACATGACGTTTGATAGAGTGCTCCTCGACCTAGGTGCTTCTATCAATCTGATTCCAACAACCCTGTACCACCAATTTGGTTTTGGAGAGCTGACACCAACCCCTGTCACCATCCAGCTGGCTGATAGATCAGTGAAAACCTCGAAGGGGGTTGTCGAGGACATGATTGTACGGGTCAAGGACTTCTATTTCCCAGTCGACTTTTTGGTGCTAGACATGGAAGTCCCTGAAAAATCGCAAAACGCACCCATAATCTTATGCAGACCTTTCTTAGTTACGGCTAAGGCAAACATTGATTGCGACACGTGATGTATGGAAATCGCCTTCGGGGACAGGAAAATGCAATTGGATATCTTCCGGGCGACAAAGTCTTTTGATTGCGATTGCGTTGAGGAACATGATCCTGTGGAAACTCTAATCGAGGAATGCCTCACCCTCAGTTTTGTATCAGACCACTAAACCCATAGTGACTGTTCTGACCCGTCACCATCATTACCCGTGGACCTCTGTAAGGTTGAATACCATCACACAACACCATTTGAGGAGATCGATGTTGATCAACTCTCGTCCTTTCCCTTCCCATCGACTGTGGTTCCACCCGCACCTGAACTTAAACCATTGCCTGAGAATCTCAAGTATGTCTTCTTAGGACCTGAACAGACCTTCCCAGTGATTATTAATTCTCATCTAACCAAGGATCAAGAACTCAGGCTAACTGCGACCCTTTCAGAACATTGGGCCGCCATTGGTTGGACCATTTCGGACTTAAGAGGAATTAGCCCCACCTATTGCACCCATAAGATTTACCTGGAAGACGAGGCACGACCTTCCCACCAGATGCAGAGACGTTTAAACCCAAACATGTAGGAGGTCGTTAAGAAAGAAATTATCAAGTGGCTTGACGCCAACATCATCTACCCTATCTCCGATAGCCCTTGGGTGAGCCCCACTCAAGTGGTTCCCAAGAAAGCTGGGCTCACCGTTGTCACCAATGATCATGGCGAATCCATCCCCACCCGCACCACCACCGCATGGCGGGTGTGTATTGATTATAGGAAGCTCAATGAAGCCACTAAGAAGGATCACTTCCCCTTGCCATTCATTGACCAAATCCTTGAAAGATTGGTAGGGCAGAAGTACTTTTGCTTCCTGGATGGATATTTAGGATATAACCAAGTCGCAATTGCTCCGAAAGATCAGGAAAAGACCACATTCACTTGCCCGTATGGCACGTTTGCATTCCGTCGAATGCCATTCGGGTTATGCAACGCACCTACGACCTTCCAGCGTTGCATGCTATCCATTTTTTCAGAAATGGTGGGTGAAGACTTAGAGGTCTTTATGGATGATTTCTCTGTATTCGGGAATTCATTCGACCCTTGTCTGAGCAACTTGGAGAAAATCCTGAAATGATGTATCGAGGTTAACCTGGTGTTAAGTTGGGAAAAGAGCCATTTTATGGTTCAAGAAGGAATTATTCTTGGTTACATCGTATCGCATAGGGGCATTGAGGTAGATCGGGCTAAGGTTGATTTAATTTCCAAACTTCCTCCACCTAGCTCTGTCTGACAGATTTGCTCATTCCTAGGACATGTTGGCTTCTACGGAAGGTTCATTAAAGACTTTTCCAAGCTTTCCAAACCCTTGACCGACCTTCTAGCCAACGACGCCTCATTTCACATGACTTCTGATTGCATCCAGGCTTATCACACCCTCCGTGACTTAGTCTCTATCGCACCTGTACTTCAATCCCTAGACTGGTCCTAGGACTTTGAGATTATGTGTGATGCATCGGATTTTGCCATAGGCGCTGTCCTGGGACAAAGGCAAGATAAGAAGCTTGTGGTGATCTACTACGCGAGCAAAACGTTGGACGAGGCCCAACGAAATTATACGGTCACAGAGAAAGAGTTACTTGCTGTAGTCTTTGGACTTGAAAAGTTCCGATCGTACTTGCTGGGATCCCATGTGACTATTTACACTGACCATTCAGCCATCCGGCACTTGTTGGCCAAGAAGGACGCAGAGCCCAGGCTCATCAGATGGATCCTACTTTTGCAGGAATTTGACCTGGAAATCCGAGACAAGGCCGGATCAAAGAATGTGGTGGCTGGCCACTTGTCTAGACTTCATCCAGACCACATTGGACCCTCCCTACCTCTATCTGACGCCTTCCCTGATGAACACATTCTGGCTGTGCAAGACAAGAGAATGCCATGGTATGCTGATTATGTCAACTACCTGGTTGTAGGACAAACCCCGCACAGCTAGTCTAGACAGCAACGGGACAGGTTCTTGGCTGAAGCCAAGCACTATTTTTGGGATGATCCCATGTTGTTTCGCCTCTGTGCTGACCAGATCATCAGGAGGTGTATCCCCGAAGACGAAGTTCAGAGTGTGCTTTCCTTCTGTCATGACCAGGCTTGTGGCAACCACTTCTCTGGAAAGAAAACGGCTGCAAAGGTTATACAGTCTGGATTTTACTGGCCGTCCCTATTTAAGGATGTACACAACTTTGCCAAGACTTGCTCACGCTGCCAAACGCTGGGGACCATGACCAAGAAAGATATGATACCCCTCCAACCCATTTTGATTGTCGAAATCTTCGACGTTTGGGGTATCAATTTTATGGGCCCCTTTCCACCATCCAACGGCTTCGAGTACATCCTGGTCTCGGTTGACTATGTTTCCAAATGGATTGAAGCCGTCGCCACCCACCGATGCGATCACAGGACTGTCATGGACTTTGTTAAGAAGAACATCTTTTCCCAGTTTGGAATACCCAAGGCCATGATCAGTGATGGTGGAAGCCATTTTATCCATTCCCAATTCCGTGCCCGACTTAGAAAATACGGGGTGAACCACTGCATTGCTACCCCGTATCATCCACAAACAAATGGGTAGACCGAGGTCTCAAATAGACAAATCAAGAACATTTTACAGAAGACTATGAGACCTGATAGGAAAGACTGGTCCACAAGACTTGATGATGCCCTATGGGCATACAGGACCTCTTTCAAGACTCCGATAGGCATGTCACCTTATCGCCTGGTCTTTGGCAAAGCCTACAATCTTCCTGTCGAATTGGAACACCGGGCTTACTGGGCTATCAAGTAATGTAACATGGATCCCCAGTTAGCCGGTGTGCAGAGGACGCTCCAATTAGCTGAGCTCGAAGAAATTCGTCGGGACGCTTTTGAAAATAGTCGACTGTATAAGTAGAAAATGAAAGCCGTCCACGACCGACTCATTCATAGAAAAGCCTTTGAGCCTAACCAGCAAGTCTGGCTATTTGACGCCCGCCTAAAACTCTTCCCGGGGAAACTTAGGTCCAAATGGACAGGACCATTTTGGGTGGTTAAGCCCTACTCTAATGGGGCGGTTGAAATCGTTGATCCTACACTGGGCACACTTTTATAGTTAATGGTCAAATATTGAAGCATTTCCTGGCCCAGGTTCCCCCAAAGGAGAGTTCACCCTCGTTGAGGGCTGACATGGAGCACCGCCCAGTTGGAGGCGTTAAACTCAGCGCTTCCTGGGAGGCAATCCAGAGGATTCAGACTGATCCAGTATTTTACGTCACTCAGGTACTATCTTTTTGAACCCTTATGCATCCATGTACTTGCTAATGAGGACATTGCCCAACTTAAGCATGGGGGGGTGATAAATTACATAATCCTGAGCTCATTTAATCAGTCTGAATCAAATAAAATAACAATAAAAAAAATTGAATTTAGGAAGAAAACTTAAGCATTAGAAACTTGTCAATAGTGGGAAATAATACAAAAAGAACTTAAACACTTAGACTTTTCAGGCCTTCAGGCTTAATCAGCCTTGGTGTCCGTTAAAATATGGATTTAGCTTCGAATCCTTGCAACCTTAAGCCATTCTAATCCACCTACTAAATAAGGTGATAAGTATACGACTTATCAACTCACCTTCTAACTCAGAAAAACTTTGAGTCTAAGCATCTGCACACATTTTTGCACAGACTCACTCCTCGGAGATTTTGATAAAAATTGGGTAGCTAATGAACCTCTAGGGTGGTATGGCTGGCAAGTTGTCGTGGGTAACAGTCCATTGGCAGGTTGTCCAGAACCCAGCTGATTAGCCCATAGTTGGGGCTATTTAAGTATTTAAGTGCCTAGACATTAGGTTAATTCTAACATTTATTTAGCATAAATTAGGATGTAAATAGATTAATTCATATTTTTAATTTAATTACATAATCCATGCATTGCATTCATATTTTAAGTGCATTTAGAATTAGCTTAGAATGACATTCATCTAATTAGTTAACCAATTAGGTACATTATTTTCATTAACATAAAAGTTGAGGGTCTGTATATAAATGACCATAATATTTTAACATTATTTTCTTTATTCTTCTTCTTGCAGGAACGGTTGGCTTCCGCTCCAATGCCACCAGCTGCCGCAGTGAAGAACCCATTCAAGGAGGAGTGGATGTGTTGGATCTGGTCGGGCAGCTGATTTCAAATTTGTATAGGCCACTACAAAAGGAGGAGAGAGGATGCTGAGTGAGGTAGGCCTCCACCACCAACCCACCACTGTGCAGAGAGATCTCCTCTCTTCCATTCCACACCGTCGGCCTCAACCGTGGCGGCGAGTCTCCACCACCGTGGGCGTGTGGTGTGACAGGCCACACCGCCATTCGGAGCTCGTCCGCATTACCGTGAGCACCTTAGCGTGCATCTCCCTCGCCTTCGTCACCAACAACCACCGCCGCAGCGACTCTGCAATCACCTTCTCAGTTAGTTAAGACATCTGGGAAATTTCCTGGACGTCTGAAGCCTCTCGCTCACCTCCAGCCGCACGCAAGAACCCGCACTTCCTCCTGCTCTCACCTCCTGCACACCCACGCCCAACAGTCCGCGCACGCTCTCCTCCCACGTCTGAAGCCACCCACTCACTCCCGCACCCGCGCCATCTCCACGCCCTCCAGCCTGCGCACCCACGCCACCCACGCAGCAGTAGTCTTCTCGCTCACCTCCAGCCGCAGTTGCTGAACCTCACCCGCTCACTCCCTTGCCCGCAGCACCTTCCCCGCACCGGCTGCAGTGCGTGCCCACGCCAGCTGCAGCCGCACCTGCAAAACCTCACCACTAGCACCCTCCAGCCTGCGCACCCGTGCCATCTCCACGCCCTCCTTCCGCGCTTGCAATACCCACCCTCACCGCCAACAGTGCCGCTCCCACACCTCCAGCCAGCGCGCAGTAGCTCCTCCTGTGCCTGCAGTGCCTATCTCCCACGCCAGCAGCACCCGCACTTCGCCAACAACAGAGCGCGCACCCGTGCCCTCCAGCCAACGCACGCTCACCGCCAATAGCAGCTGCAGCACCGGCTGTAGCCACCTTCGTCGGAGCTCCACCCGGTCGACTCTGACCACCGCTCGACGTTCGGCTACCACCATCGCGACGGCCTCGCTTAATCCACCTGCCTGTGCAAACCTCTCCTCGATTGAACCTCTCTCCCGATCGCGAGGAGGAGAGAGGTAAAATGCTCTGTTAATGGGTTAATTAGTTATTACATCTCATGCCATTGCCAGGAAAAGAATTTTTGTTTATGAATATTTTATTGTGGTAAAATTTACAACTTTATACTCAAGTTCTTTTACAATTGCATAGCTTTTGTAATTAACATTGTTTGACATTGATTTTGGAATTTAAATGTGCACAAATTTTCTTTAATACATGTCAATGGAAAATTGCATAAAATCGTCACATTTTTATTGAATATTTCAGTGAGGAAAAAATTGCACATCTACCCTTATGTTTTCAAGATATTGTGCATCTTCTTTCCGTCGCATTTCATGTCAGATTTAACTACGGATTTCTCACGAGACTGAACGAATACGAAATAATTGAGATATTATTGCCTCATTGCCTCCCTGTGGATACGACCCGCTCCTCTGCGAGTGGTTATTTCTTTCTAAATATTGATTAGTCGATTTTTCCACCACATAAAACTGCAAAAGACTTTAAAGCGAACAATCGACTCGTCACCAGCCACAGACCATTTCTTCTTCATTGCCTCTAGGTACATTTGAGATCAGGGAAGCCACCTACAAAAAAAAAAGGAGAAGAAAAGAAAATAAACCACACTTCACCGCACAAGTATGGCTGGCAAGTGATAGTGGGTAACAGCCCATTGGTCGGTTGTCCAGAGCCTAGCTCAATAACTGCACAAAAAGAACCAAAACACTTAAGGAAGAAGCGGGGAAGTAGTACAAGTCGGGGAGATATACACTGGAAAAATCCTTGTGTTGATCCCAATTAAAACAAACGTAGGGAGAAAGCTACCAATCGAACAAATACACCTTCAGGAAAATTTATTTCCTCTTCCGGTTACCTAGGGGCGTAGAAACTCGAAGTCTGTCTAAATTATCATTGAGTCTATCACAACCTTCACACCAAGATGCTTAGCACTTAGGGTTTTGACCGAGTTTTGAGTGGGTTGGGTAGTCGTAAAAAGTTACCAACCCAAACTAAATTCCGAAAAAATTCTAAATATATATATATACATACATATACATATGTATAGTTATATACATTAAAGCAAGGATTCGGGCGATTCGTATTTTGGTAGACACCCGGGCGCTGCTTAGTCTTTGTAGATTAAGATCTTGGTATATTTCCTCCTATTGACAAGTGACGAAGTGTCTAAGAAATTATTTCTTAAATTCTGAAAGAAAATAAAGGCTAGAATAAACCTTGATAGGGACTAGCAAGGAGTAAGCATGGGGGTATGATAACACTGCACAAGGGGGTGATAATTATGTTGAATAGGGCCCATCTTAAGAATAAAAGGCACAACATAAGTAGAATGGGAGCATTGCATGTATCATGTACCAAGATTGCTTATAAAACTGTATTAATGGCCATTTGTGTAAGCACTTGTCAAAGCAGGTCTTAGATGAGCAATCAGACCGCATGGATAGATTCAGAACGATGAACAGAGTCCAACAGACTCAAGATCGGCCAAATCCGACATCCGAAGCTCCTACAATGGGCCTAAGAAGTTCTGACTGTTGATCTGGAGATCAACGACCCTCATTGCACCACGTCACCCTCGCTCCACCGCACGCCGCTCTCCCTTCAGCTGAGATCAAATCTCAGCCGTCGATCTTCGATCGGACGGTCAAGACTCGCGCGCTCTTCCGCAGTCGCCGCGACAAAGCGCACGCATGGTGCAACGGTTAGCGCGCACGCCCACATGCACGCGACGCGGGTTTGAGCCACGCGGTGCGTGAAATCGAAGATGAAGGAAGCGCGCCGAGATCGCGCCACGCGGCGCGCCCACAGATCGCGAGCGCCCATGCGTGCGTGCATGTCGGGTGAGTATGATAACACTGCACAAGGGGGTGATAATTTTGTTGAATAGGGCCCATCTTAAGAATAAAAGGCACAACATAAGTAGAATGGGAGCATTGCATGCATCATGTACCAAGATTGCTTATAAAACTGTATTAATGGCCATTTATGTAAGCACTTGTCAAAGCAAGCCTCAGATCAGCAATCAGACCGCACGGATGGAGTCAAAACGACGAACGGAGTCCAATGGACTCAAGATCGGCCAAATCCGACATCCGGAGCTCCTACAATGGGCCCAAGAAGTTCTGACCGTTGATCTGGAGATCAACGACCCTCATT
Organism: Thalassia testudinum; assembly: GCA_037157565.1. Taxonomy (NCBI): domain Eukaryota; kingdom Viridiplantae; phylum Streptophyta; class Magnoliopsida; order Alismatales; family Hydrocharitaceae; genus Thalassia; species Thalassia testudinum. The sequence goes on along the minus strand of JAZHRO010000015.1, from coordinate 39,848,197 downwards.
GCGCCACGTCACCCCTGCTCCACCGCACGTTGGTCTCCCTTCAGCTGTGATCAAATCTCGCCGTCGATCTTCGATCGGACGGCTGAGACTTAGGCGGGATCGGACGGTCGAGACTCGCGCGCCCGCCCGCAGTCGTCGCGATAAAGCGCGGGCGTGGCGCAACGGTTAGCGTGCATGCCCGCACGCACGCGACGTGGGTTCGAGTTGCGTGGTGTGTGAAATCTAAGACGAAGGAAGCACGTGGTGAAATTGGGTCGCCCGATTAGCAACAGGCGGCCGAGATCGCGCCACGCAGCGTGCCCACAGATCGCGAGCGCCCACGCGCACGTGCACGTCGGGCGATGACGCCCGCGCACACGTGCGCCTGAAGCGCGATCCAAGCACATCCAAGGAGAGATCTCAGCCGTCCGATCTTCTATCGGACGGCTCTCACGCAGCGGCCGCGGATCGAGCTCGAAGAAGAATAGCGAGAGAGTTTGACCGGCAGGCTGGAGGGCTTCACCGACGCTTTTGGAGTGGTTTTAGCGACATCCCGGACGTCGCTAAAGCCCCTTCTTCTTTTAGAAAGCCCTTAACCCTATTTAAACCCCCTCCAACCACTCATTCAAGGCATTCACTTCCCTTACAACTACTCCACCCCTCTCTTAGCTAGCTTTAGGCCCTCTCGTAATCGCCGGAGACGACGAGCTGTCGACGCAGCCTCCTACACCGCTGTGGATGCCTCGTCGCTCTCCCTCCTCTCTCTCTCTCTCTCGTGTAAGCTTTCCATTACTTTTGTTTGAGCATGTATTTAATGTGGTAAGCTATGAATTAAAAGTGCATGATTAATGAAGTTATTTTCTGTTTAGTTGTTACTTTAATTTCTGTTTAAGTTGCATGATCAAACAAGAAACACTCTAACCCTAATCTCTCTCTCTATCTCTCTCACTTTTCAAACCGCACCTCCGCAAGCAAAACTCCACGCTTTCCGTGACAAGTGATAAGAAAAATCCGATTTTCTCGCCTCCCTGAGACCGACACTCGGACTCACCTCCGTTTATTTACTTTAAAACCGGCGTTGCAAGTGCAACTATAACAACACTTCTTAACACACACTCACAAGCGCATGTCAGGACCAGTCTGGGGGCTGTAACACAGGTGCAGTGGAGACTGATTCCCTGAGGGTGGTGTAAGCCTGGATGCAATCAGGTGTCATGTGAAACAGGGCATCATTGGTCAGAAGGTCGATCACTGGTTTAGAGAGTTTGGAGAAGTCTTTAATGAACCTTCGATAGAAACCAACGTGTCCTTGGAAAGATTGGATTTGCCGGACCAAGCTAGGTGGCGAAAGTTTGGAAATCAAATCAACCTTAGCTTGATACGATGTGCCCGAGGACAATCCCTTCTTGAACCATGAAATGGCTTTTTTCCCAACTCAAAACCAAGTTAACCTTGATATATCGCTTCAGGATTTTCTCCAAGTTTCTTAGACAATGGTTGAATGAGTTTCTAAACATTGAGAAATCATCCATAAAGACCTCCAGGTATTCACCCACCATCTCTGAAAAGATGGCTAGCATGTAACACTGAAAGGTAGCGGGTGCATTGCATAACCTGAATGGCATACGACAGAATGCAAATGTGCCATACGGGCAAGTGAATGTGGTCTTCTCTTGATCTTCGGGAGCAATCGCGACTTGGTTGTATCCTAAGTATCCATCCAGGAATATTTCTTGGTTGCCTCATTGAGCTTCCTATAATGAATGCACACCCCCCATGCAGTGGTGGTACAGGTGGGGATGGATTCGTCACGCTCATTGGTGACAACGGTGAACTCGGCTTTCTTAGGGCTTACCTAGGGGCTATCGAAGATTGGGTAGATGATGTCAGTGTCAAGCGACTTGATGATTTCCCTTTTAATGACCTCCCGCATATTTAGGTTTAATCATCTCTGCATCTGACGGGAAGGTCGAGCCCCATCTTCCAGATAGATCTTGTGGGTGCAATAGGTGTGGCTAATTCCTTTGAAATCCAAGATGGTCCATCCAATGGCCGCCTGATGTTCTGAGAGGGTCGCGGTCAACCTGAGTTCTTGATCCTTGGTTAGATGGGCATTGATAATCACCGGGAAGGTCTGGTCAGGTCCAAGGAAGATGTACTTTAGATTTTCGGGAAGTGGCTTTAGCTCAAGTGTGGGTAGAACAACACTTGATGGGTAGGGGAAAGGCAGAACTTGATCAGCATCAATCTCCTCAAACGGTGGTTGCTGATGGTAATCTGCTCTACAAAAGTCAGCGTGCACAGATGGGGATGGGCCAGAACAGTCATCACAGGGTTGGGTCTGATGGTCTGATACAAAACTAAGGGTGAGGCATTTCTCAACCAGAGGCTCCATGGGATCGTGTTCCTCAATCTAGTCGTAATCGAAAGACTTAGTCACCTTGAAGATATCCAACTGCATCTTCCTGTCTCCGAAGACGATTTCCATGCATCTCGTGTCACAATCGATGTTCGCCTTAGCCGTAGCTAAGAAAGGTCTGCCCAGGATGATGGGTGTGTTTTATAGCTGTTCGGGGACTTCCATGTCGAGCACCAAGAAGTCGACTGGGAAGTAGAAGTCCTGGACCAGAATAATTACGTCCTCGACAACCCCCTTCGGGGTCTTCACAGATTGATTAGCCAATTGGATAGTCACAGGTGTGGGTGTCAATTCTCTAAATCCGAATTGGTGATACAAGGTTGTTGGGATCAGATTGATTGAAGCACCTAAGTCTAGGAGCGCTCTATCAAATGTCATGTCCCCGATATTACAAGATATCAGGGATGCTTCTGGGTCTATTCGTTTGAGAGGAAGGTTGCTCGATATCACGAAACTCGCTTGCTCTAAGAGCACAACCTTCCTAGGTGCTTGGGGTCGTGGCTTACGCTTCGGAGTACAGGCGTCCTTTATGAACTTAGAATAAGCCGGAATGTGCTTGACTACCTTAAGGAGCAGGATGTTAATCTAAACCTGCTTGAAAATTTCCAAAAGCTCCATATTTTCCACAACCTCTTTCTTTCTCTTCATCTTCTCCAAGGCCTCGGGGTACGGTGTCTGGATTTGAACTGGGTTAGTCTTTAGGTCCTTGGGTGTTTCCTGCTCATCTTCAGAGTGGGGTATCTCAGGGAGTAAGGTCACGGGAGGAGTTGGCCACTTGGGATCCTGGGTTTTAGTACTGCTTCTCAAGGTCATTGGATTTGCAGAGGCATTGGGACCATGGGTTGATTGTTGAGAAGAAGAGGAAGAAGAAGCACCAAACCCAGGGGGTGTTTAAGGAGAAGGCTGGACCATGTGGGCCTGCCCGGGATTGCCTCGGAACCCTTGAGAATTGGGGCCTCTATTAATCACTTTTTGCGGGTTCGGCTGTGGCTTAGAAGGAAGGGATCCTTGTTGTTTAAAATCCAACAGCTGGCTCAACTATCCCTTCACGAATGCCATTTCCTCCTGGTGTTTCTGGTTCATGTTAGCCATCATTTTCATCAAGGTGTCCATTTGATTTTGCGGGGGAGGGGCTGCCCTATTCGGATTATAGGGGGGTCTAACCGATGGACCTTGATAATAGGAAGTCGGGTTTGGCTGATGGTTTGGCCTGGGCTGGTTCTGAAATTGATTTGGTTTCTGGTTTGTCTAAGCGAAATTTGGGTGATTACGCCATCCGCTGTTGTAGGTGTTGGAAAAGGTGTTAGGTTTGGAATAACCTTGGATGGCCTGGACATCTTCAAAGATAGAAGGTGACGAGGGGGAGGGAAGAGAATAATCAGGGGTTGAGGGAGCAAAGGTCCCTCCCTAGAACATGGTCAGGGGTTGTTCTAGGTGCATCTGGCTTAGTGGCTGAACTAGGTCGACATTGTGAGCTCCCTTTGCTAGGGAGAGAGTCTGTAGCGGGTTCCTGGTCTGGTTCAATAGTTTATCTATCTTCTTATCCACCAATTCCACTCGATCCAACTTCTTGGCAATGATATCCATGCCAACCATTCTAGAATTTTCTTGTACCTCATAGATACCACCATGGGGTTGACTGGATCGACTGAACTGGGTCATGGAGGCCTTATTGAGCGAATTTTCGCTCATAGACTCGAAAAGCTCAAATGCACTTTCCTCATCTTTGTTCAGAAAGTTTTCTTTGCATGAGGCATCGACAAAGTTCCGAAGGCTGTTGTCCAGACCGAGGTAGAAAATCTGGGCCAATTGCCACCTTGGAACCTCATGGTGTCGGCATTTCCTCAACAATTCGTTAAATCTCTCCTATGCCTCATGGAATTGTTCCCCGCCCTGGAGTGTAAAGGTGGTAATGGCTCTTCTGAGGGCATTGGTCTTTCCTATGGGGAAGAATTTCTTTAAGAATGCATGCCTCAGTTCTTCCCAGGTGGAGATAGGTCTTCCTAAAGTTCTAAGCCAGTGAGATGGTTTGTCTCTCAGTGAGAAGGGGAACATCTTAATCAAAACAATGTCTAAGCTTATGTTCCTGGGCTTGACAGTCTGGACAATTCGATTAAGGTCCTCTAGGTGTTGGAAGGGGTCCTCATTTGAGCTTCCATGAAAATGACTTTGAATTAAGCTCAGGATATTAGGTTTTAGCTCAAAATCATCTCCCCCTTCAGGAAGCCTAAGGTGTGGTTCAATCCGAATAGCAGATGGATCATAAAAGTCATGGAGGGGCCTAGGTTGGTTCTGAAATAGTGGTGGATCAGGTGGTGGTTGCCCCTGCGGGTTCTGCAAAGGTGGTGGTGGTTGCCCTTGCAGGTTCTACAACTGGTGTATGGCTTGCATGATAGTGTGGATCTGCTGTTGCTGAAGCTGGTGGTTTGCATTAATCTAGGCCTGGATGATGGCCATCGTATCTGGTGGAGATTAATCCTCAACCTCATCTACTCTAGGTTCGATCATATCTCTAGCAAGATCAAGTCTCTCTTGGGTTTCCCATCCCAAAACAAACAACTTGGGATAAAGTGATCGTCTCTTGTGCATACTCTAGAGAAGAATGGGGAGGGATGCGGAGAGAAACAGATGTGAGAAGCGTGTGTGCTCAAACAAGTAGACAAGACTAGTCCTTATAGTGTATTCCTTAGGGGACCTAGAAATCTCAAAAGGAACAATCAAGACTGTAGGCACGTAACTGCCCTTCCTAAGGCTAATCTGGCCAGGTTGATTATGAGGGGATTGTGGGAAAGGTTCTTCCTTTGGCTTGCGTCGTCGGTTCCGTAGACCTCACCACCACGGTCGTTTGACACTTTCCCACAGCCTAGTCACCAGATTTAATGAAGGGAATGAAGGCCAAGTGCCTAGCAACCGAAATCATGCCTTTTGAGACTTAAACCAGTCCTGCTTATGGCACGTCTACTCTGTTTTAATGAGGGTTTAGGTTAGTGCTTGTGCTCAAGACATGTGATGAGGCGTTGATTGGGGTGGTGCCTCTTAGTTATCCGATTCAAATGTGTGTGCACCTAACAAGACATGGTTTTCAAGCAAGGATTTAAGATGTAGTGTTGTTTAACGTTTGTCCTTACTTTAATGTCTTTTAGGGTTGAAGCACCTTAGTGTTTTCAAACAAGTTTTAAGTGGGCATGCCAAGTTTTACACACAACGGGTGAGAGTGAATTTCCTTTAGAGTGAGGAGGCCCTAGGAAACAATCCTAATGTTCTCATCCTACCGTTCATGAAATCTACTAGGTAAGTCGATTTTAAGGTGAGTGATGCGGCCCAAGTCAAGTCATGGTGGCTTCGCAAACATCACTCAAAAAGAAAAAGAACACTCCAAAGAGATTGTCTTTAAGAATGTTAGAGTGTATTTTTTTTTGTTGGGTGATGTGTTTAAGATGTGGATCAAGCAATCATTTACCACGCCGATTTTTCTGATTTTAATAATTTTTTTTAAAGATTTTTTTAGGCAAGCAAACAACCACGAGTAGAGTGATACTCACAACCGATCTTTGCTGCATTCACTCCATCTCCACAGTCACGAATCGCGCTCCTTCGCCGCCTAGGCATTGAGTTCCTGCAACCAATCAAGTAGAGGGAGAAAATGAGTTAGATGATGTGAGTATGGATGCAAAATGAAAGCAACAAAATAAATCTGTTGCCTCCCAGCAACGATGCCAAAAATTGACGTGAGCCAGACGCGTTTGTCTAAATTTATCATTGTAGCTCGCGTTCGCAACGTTGGTTTTAAATGTAGAAACGGATGTGAGTCTGAGTGTCGAACACAGGGAGGTGTCAAATTGGCTTTTTTTGTCACTTAGTTGTCACAGAAATGGTAGGTTTTGCTTGTGCACGAGAAAACGTAGGAGAGAAAAGAGAGTATGAGAGAAAGAAAGAGAGAGAGAGTAGGGTTAGAGTCTTTTTATCATAGCATTCATGCAAATCTAGATAAGAAAAACCCGATCAAAAGAGAGAGGCAATAGCTTTATAAGAAACAACATCATTTAACATGCAACTTGAGTTTTACAGATACAATAATAGGTAAAAGCTTAAACAAAAGTAAAGTAAAGCTACAGTAAAGGGAAAGAGAGAGAGGAGAAGGTGAGGTGGCCACGATGGTGGAGGAGGGCTCCATTAGCAGCTCGTCAACTCCGACGAGTATAAAATATGCTAAGGGAGGCTAGGAATGGGGTAGAAGGATTGCAACTGTATTCAATGCCTCTACATGGGTAGTTGGAGGGGGTTTATATAGGAAGAAGGGGTTTCTAAGTTAAGTAGGGGTTTTAGCGACGTCTAGGACGTCGCTAAAACCACCCCAGAAATGTCAGTGAAAGCCCTTGCTCGCCGGTCTTCCGCGCTCGCCTGTTCTTCCGCCCGCGCGTTGCGCCTGTGATCTGCGTGCGCTCGCTGTGCACCGTCCGATCAAAGATCGGATGGTTAAGGCTTTGCGTGAGCACGCGCTAAGGATTGCACTTGTGTAGCGTGCGCCTCGTGCGTTATCGCTCGCGTGAGCAGCCGTGCGCATCCATTGCGCCGCGTGGCCTCCATCAGCACCGTCCGTGCATGGATCAACAGCTGAATTTTGATCGGGCGCGCGGATGCGGCCGATGCGATTCAAATGGGCGTTGGGTGAGCACGTGGGAGGGCACTGACCGCTGCACTGCGCTTCAGAGTGTGTCATGGTTTTGCATGAGCTTTCAGCCATCCGATGGATGATCGGACGACCAAGATCTCATCTGGGCGTGATGGAGAGGTGCGCTACGGGTGCGAGCGCATCAGATGCCGCCATGTGGCTGCCTGTGGGCCGTTGATCATCAGATCAATGGCCAGAACTTCTTGGGCTAGTTGCAGGAGCTTTGGATGTCGGATTTGATCGATTTTGAGTTTGTTAGACTCTGTTCATCATTCTGAATCTGTCCGTGCAGTTCGATCGCTCATCTGAGGCTTGTTTTGATAGGAACTTGTACAAATGGCCATTAACATTGATTTATAAGCAATCTCAATGTGCAATGCATGTAATGCTCCCATGCCCATTTATGATGTGTTATTTGTGCATGTTACCTTTAAGATAAACCCTGATTGACAAAATTATCGCCACAACATGTAGAGTTATCACAACTATCTTGAGAGGTTGCGGGACTTACCCACCCTTTTGTTAATAGTATAATTTGGGTAATCAAACGAAGGGTTTAAGCTGGGGATTGGGTGTGGCAAATGCCCGGTACTGGTAGCAATGGCAGGTATTGATACTTGTTGAATCAGAATAAGTTAAAAGGGACTTAAGTATGGTGCTGAAGGCACCTTGTATCGGTACTAGTGGCCTGTACCGATACCACATGAGTTCAGTAGCCATGGCAATGGGGATGCCCAGCACCGGTACCTAAGATTATGACCAGTACTGGTGTACTCATTTTAAATCGTTGAACTCTGTGAAGAGATTAATCGAATAGATTGGGTTAAAGGTGATACCTTAATATTGAGATCAAGGATCTCTTGGGTTCAGGGTACAGATGTGTGTGTATTGGTGATCTAGATTATAGAGGGTTTGAAGGTGCAAAACACGGGTCTCGGGCATGAAAGGCGGGTTTTGCAGTCCTGAATTGGACAGGCATCTTGACCTAGCGATAGATCAGGATGACCTAATAACATGGTATGCTATTTGAGTTTACTAATGATAGGGAACAGGTCCCTAACGTTTGATAGTCAATTGAATGTAATAATTGTCCTAAAACTATGTGATTCTGATACCAGAAATCCCATGTAATGTTAGAACCTAATTGGGGGTCTAGCAGATACCGTGTTGAATGCTACGAACCTACGCTAACGAGATTGGTTTTGGAAAACCTGTCGTTATAGTTCGAAAGCGAAGAATTCGTGTTCAACAAATAAAATTTATACCGAAAATAATTCCGGGTCGAACACAGGGAGGCTACGTTGATCTATTTTCGCAATTATATTTTTTTTAAGATTTTCTTTAAGCAAGGCGTTATAATTACAATGGGGCTATCAAACTATGAGAGAGAGAGAGAGAGAAAGAGAACATGCATTCAATATTTCAATAATTTATAAAAGTTACATTAGAATGCGGAAAATCAATTACACTATAAAGCAGAAAATTCTACACGAGAAAAGCTGTAAATAAGAATGGGGAGAGAAATGTTATCCTCCTCGACGATTGCTTGGAGGATGAGCCGGACAGGACGATGCCTGGACGAAGGAGAACGAAGCGGGACGAAGGAGGACGAATCAGAAGAACGGGAACGAAGCAGCACGTCGTCGTCGTCGCGGGATCCATTTCCGAAGGGGAACGAAAATTGGACTTTATCTCGCGAGAAGCATCTTGGGTGTGGGACAAGCTTCTCTAGAGCTTTGGAGGGGTAGAGAGGAGAAAGAAGGGATGAGAATTTCGTATGGAGGGGGTCTCCTTTTATAGTTGCAAGGAGTGAGGGCAAAATGGACATTACAATTGCGCGTTGGCACTATCGGGCGCGCGTGACCATTGGATCGCGATCGTGCGGTCGATTGGAGGCGCGCCACCGCTCCAATTTCTGCGTGGCGAGGCTCGAACGCGCATCCCTGCTTCGCGTTAGAGCGCTCGACCGCTGCGCTGCGGTCGCGTTTGTGTCGAGCTCCTGACTTCAGCGCGGGCGCGTCGCAGCCGTTGGATCGGGATCCAACGGCGGAGAGGAGACGGATGCGTGGTCTTCGCAAGATGCAAGCGGCCGTTTGGGCGGCTGAGATGGTGCCACGTGGCACCATCTTGGCCGTCCATCTTCTGGAAGTTTTAGATGGTGCCACGGATGTCGGATTGACTCGATTTTTGTGTCGTTGGGCTGCGATCGTCGATCCGAATTCATCCGTGCGGTCGGATTTGTCATCTGAAGTACGGATTTACACCATCCTGGCCCTTGATTTTCTAGGGTTCTCCGATCTCTGTCTGATGCTACGGATGCCTGATTAGGGCGATCTTGGAGTCGTTGAACTCCAATCGTTGCCCTGATCATATCCATACAGTTGGATCTTTGATCCGAGGCCCCGATAAAATGTTTGCCTTGTCCAAGCACATAAAAAGAGACAATTAACCTCCATTTTATTCAAACTACTCTAAATGCGAGATGATGCATGTTATGTAATATTTATATCATGAAATGCAATCCTATGCTTAAGAACATAAATAGACATTTTAAGTAGTGTAAATGTGTTTACATCATACCGTAATGTACAGGGATGAATGGAAAAATTATAGTTAGGCCCTAGATGGTTAAAATATGTGTGTGGGTGAGTGTGCGTGCACTTGTAATTTAAGCGTGAAGCTCCCTAAACACATTAAAAGCAAACCTAAATCGGATAAGTAATAGCTTGAATCTCACAAGGTAACATCGTTGACTCGAATAGAGTCTAATAAAAGGAAATGCTTGGATCCTAAGGTCTTGAGTAGGACCCCAGGTGATCCACTAGGTCCTTAGGACTTTGTTCCAGACACGGGACCTAATGGAATCAAAGGATGGTAAGTCAATTAGGTGAGCTTGTAAGGTTAAACCCTTAGACTTAGTGAACCACGGGTTCACTACTCGCGTAGAGAACCCGAGCTGTTGTGGTAGCAAGAAGCTACTCAGGAGATTTGCCTCAAAATAAGAAAGGTTCCTAGGTTCTGTGACGAGCATTGGGCTGTCACTGGTGTTTGGTACTTGGACATATCCGAATCCGACTCTATGCGAAGGTACTCGTGACTCTAGACTCTGTATGTGCTCGTAGGCGTAATGGGGGATGTAGAGGGTACTTGGTTCTTTGCTAGAGGCTCACTTGGCACCCATAGATACGGGAGTGCTAGGGTACTGTGATGGATTAGTTGAGATCCCATCCGATGGTGGATTGGGAGGGCACACCTGAGGCTGTGCTCCTACAAGGAGTTGCTCCTGGTGGGAGCATTGGTGTGGCTCAATAATTCTGACCAATCCTGCGATAATAATATGATTTTATCTGTGACTGGTCATTGTGGACATGGATTGAGCTTGTGCTTCGTGATTGCAAGCCATAGGCCTGGGTAGCTCCCAAGAGGCTCGACTCTTCTGATTGAAGTTAGCAACGTACTCGATACATCGAGAATGGGCATGACTTTCTAGAGGATTAACAGACTGCTAGCCTCTCCCTTGGTCAAGGCAAGACTATTAGGCTGGGATTCAAAGGAAAGGATGTGTTTCAATCTCCTCTAGTAGAGAGGGATGATTCCCAGAATTTGGTCGTTGGGGCGAGTGAGGGAATAGATTAATAATACCAAATCATGGGAAGAACTTGGGCAACTTGTTAATGGGTTGTTGGACCACAGTGATTGGTCGTGCTCGATAGGGTTCAGGAAACTAGAACCTAAAATGTGGGTTTGGGCTAGGAACTAGCTAGTAAAATGAAACTGTACACTATCCTATTTGGTTGAAATACAGTAGATGTTTGTTTCCTGTTGAGTCGATTGGCTCATCTCTACCTTGTGACCTACTTTTAGGTTGTCGCAGGTCGTCGACGTACGAAATTTGTCGCTGCGCAAGTTTGTGCGAGCTCTGTTGATAGGTACAATTTTTATGCTTTAGGTTACAACAAATTTTTTTATTGCTTTCCTGTATCAATTATGTGTCATTCTTTCCATATTTTCTTCCATTCTATGTAGTGAATGGAATTCTTTTATAGCTCTACTTAGCTAGGTATAACCCAAATTAAATAAACCAGTACCTCTTCTATTGCCATCCCTCAGGGCTTCGACCCTCATTTAAGGGTTTGGGTTCTGGGGCGTTACAGGTGGTATCAGAGCTAGGCACTTCATTGGAAGTGTGTACGCTGTGGCTGGTATAGGGTTGTGACCAGATCTTGAATTGTGGTCGAGCTATGATGGCATATGTTGATTTTCTTTGATGTGTTGTGACCCGCCCTTGAGAAGGAAGCGTTTTCAAGGCGGTGAACGGTTTGATCGCTTTAAGGAATGGAGCCAGCAAAAGTGGCATAGGACAGAATAGTCCCAAGGAAAAGTGGTGAGGATATATTAGGGTTCTTGATAGTATGCAGAGTATGGTGAAGTCACCTACCTTTGATAACTGGTGAACCACCCATGCCAGAGGATTGGATCCTGATTGTCTAAAGGATTTTGGGACTCTCCAGATGGGAGGAGAACACAAGGTGTAGATAGCTACACTCTAATTCAAGGGTACTGTAGAGTAATGGTGGGTCGTAATGCAAGTTTTTTAGTTGTTGCCAAGGATTTCAGATTGGAAAGAGGAAATGGAAGACTCAGAGATGGGACGAATTCTTGGATCTTGACAGGGCCAGATGATAGTGGCAGAGGATAGCATCAAGTTTATAGACCTATCATACGTCGTTGGAAAAGCCTTTAAGAATAAAGAAAACTATGTTTGGAGATTCATTTGGGGTCTAAGAAGTGACCCAAGGATGTAGATAGCTAAGACGTCAGTGGCTGGTTGGCTGGGATAAGTGGCAGCCTTGATTGCAAGATGTCAGGGCTGAGACGGGGATGCACTGAGAGTTGATATGTTGAATGCATGAGAAATGCAAGCTATACCTTTCATGAACCAGGATGCTGGACCTGCTGGGAATAAAGGGAAGGAGGTGATAGGTGCCCCTATGGCGGACGATGATTTTGATGTTTGTGCCTAATAGGTAGGCTTAGGATGATAGATTTGGTTTTTGGTGCACGGATCTTGATGTGAACTCCCTCTTTAGTGATCTTTTGTGATTCGAGGGAGGGTACCTGATATGATGTAATTGTACTGATTGTATGAAATGGATGTTATGCTACTTTTGTACTTGTGTTATGTCCTTGTGTTTTGTGTTGGCGTGATTGTTGCCTTGATGTTATTTGTAATTGTCTGTGTTTACACCTGATTGCCTTAGCTGATTTCGAGGACAAAATCCTTTCTAAGGATGGTAGGGTGTAACGACCTGAATTTGTAATACCCTTAATAGGTTAATTAAAACCTTAATTAGTTGCTTAAGGAGAGATTAAGGGCTTTGGGAACCTTAATTTAGTAACATTAGCTTTGGAATTAAACAAAAGCTTTAAGCTATTAACATAATGTTAATAACTATAAAGTTGAGGGGTTAATTTGTTTTTTTTTTTTGAGAAAGGAAGGAATGCTATCGAGAACGATAGCAAACCAGGAATTATTTTATTAAAACATCAACTATAAGCATTTACAAAGAATCACTCCACTCTTTAATAAGAGATTCACAACCTCATACAATTTTCCCACACAGACTAACAACCCCCTAAACACCTTTTCATTCCTCATTCTCCACACACACCATAATAAGGCCGCCGTCGCTATATGTGTGGTTTCCCATTCATTTGAAAATCCCTCCATAGGCCATCCCATAAGGGTAAGGGGCATCCACAAATGGACCTCCATACTTGGTCTATCACCAAGCATGAAGAGAAGAGGTGACTCGCGCTGTCGGTAGGGAAATCATAGAGAGGGCATTGTTGTAGTTGGATTCCCATCCTTCTATGTCGTAGCTCCCCCGTGATAAGTCCTCTCCTACACAGCCAAAGAAAGATTTGCACTTTAAGGGGTATGTGTAGCTTCCATAGACATAGACTTTGTCTATCAATTTCTTCTATATTAGCTTTATCACTAGCATGTAATAATACTTTGTATGCTTCAACAGAAGTAAACTTCGCATGGGACCATTCGAACCTGTCCACTCCACCCTTTGGCTCGAAAACTTCCAAGTCATGTAGCAGCCTGTCCATGTCTTCACGTGATCTGCCTCCCTCACGCAGATTACAACTAGTAGGCATCCATTGATTGTGGTTTGCATCCCAGCAATCGGAAACCGAGACTGACTTGTCAGGTGTAGCATCAAAGGAGTGTGGATACTTCTCCTTTAACAACCCCAACTGAGACCAACTATCTGTCCAAAATGCAAAGTCTGAACCATCTCCAAGCACCAACTGAAAATGCTGCCAGTTGTCTTGCAGTGCCTTGGCCACAGATTTCCAGGATGGTGAAGGTCTGCGTGGATTCAATCTTGCTTGTTCCACGTGAGAAGATCCATAGGAATCCCAGATCAGATCAGACCATAGTTTGTTGCCTCCATCGAAAAGTTTGGTAGCCCATTTCAGTAGTGAAGAATTGTTGAATTCTTTCAATGAACATATCCCCATACCACCCTCTTTCTTTGGTCTACACAGCCCTTGCCACTTCACAGGTTGGAGTAATTCACCTTCAGCTTTGACCCCTTTCCAAAAGAATCGTTTACGCATCACATCCAATCTTTTCCACACAGATTTCGGTGATCTGAACATATAGAAATAAAACACCAGAATAGAAGTGGTAACGGTGTTAAGGAGGATCAATCTCCTACCCTTTGATAGGAAGCGACTATTCCAATTTTCAAGCTTAGCAGTGATTTTATCAAACAAGATGTTCCAGTCACCTTTTTTCAGTTTTGAATCTCTCAATGGCAGCCCCAAATATTTCACAAGCAAGGTTGTGATTGGTGTGTGCAGAACTGCAGATATTGGATCTCTCTTCTGCCCCTCCATGCCAAAACAAATCAATGAAGATTTACCACCATTAAGCTTCAATCCTGAAATTTCCCCGAAAATGGAAACCATACTGTACAATATCTCTGCATCCTTTGTGCCTCCCTCCATAAAGAGGATCATGTTGTCAGCGTATTGGAGAATCGGTGCCAAGGTTTGAGAGTTCGACATTGAATAACCTCTCACCATGCCCGCACTTGATAGCTTGCAAGCAAATCTAGCAAGAGTATCCACAGCCAAGTTAAAAATCAAAGGAGCCAGTGGGCATCCCTATCGAACTTCGCATTGTGGCTGAATCCAATTTTCACATGGTTTCCCATTAATCAATGGAGAAAAGGATGCTGTTGTTATGCATCTCTTCATCCATTGGATCCAAATAGATGGGAATCCCCTTTGTTTGAAAATTTCCCATAAATAGGGCCAGGAGACTGAATCATAAGCCCTTCTGAAGTCCACCTTCCACATATAAGCCTTACACCTTCTTCTGCGCCACCCCATCATAATATCCTGTGAGATAATGAAAGATTCTTGCAGAGATCTATCAAGAAGAAAGGTAGATTGCACTGGGCTGATCAAGTCCTTCAATATCGCCTTCAATCTATTGGCTAGAATTTTACCAATAATTAGATAGATGGAGTTAGACAACGCAATCGGTCTAAACTTCAATAAACTCTCTACCCTCGATTTCTTTGGTAACAAGAAAAGATATGATCTGTTAAGTCTCTCAAAACCTGAGTTCCCACCTTGAAACTCTCTTATGACATCCAAAACATCATACTTTACAGTTGGCCAAAACTCCTTATAGAAGAATACCTGAAACCCATCTAGACCTGGAGACCCTCTGGCATTTAAAGCTTGCATGGCCTCTACCACCGCCTTCTTAGAAATAGGCGCTATCAATTGTTCCCCCTCCACATTCCCAACTCTCGACATATCTGAAGATGTCATCCTCCACTGTCCCCTTTCTAAGGATCTAGTGGAGTCTCTAAAAAATATGATCGTTTCCCTTTTGATATCATCCATAGAAGTTAAGACCTGATCTCTAGCTCTTAGTGAGGATATGAAGTTATGATGCCACCTAGAATTGGCTGCTAAGTGGAAGAACTTAGCATTCACGTCCCCTTCTTTCAGCCATAATTGCCGAGACTTCTCCCTCTAGTCAATCTCTCTCTTCAAATCCTCCTCCGCCACCACCTAATGCCATTGGACACGCTGGCCTCTTTCCACATCAGACAGCAGGCCCAAATTTTCTTTGATATCTAGACTCTTCACCATCTCTAAAGCCTTCATGCGTCATTGATCTCTCACAATCTCAATGGTGTGTCTAAACTCCTCTATCAGAGTTCTCAATTCCCTCAGTTTAGTTGCTAACTTGAAAGTTGCAGAACCAACCACATGCTTTGAGTTCCACCAATGAGAGATCATATCCCTACAACCCTCCTCCTTTAGCCAAGACTTCCTAAATTAAAATAGGTACCACACAAGGCACCTTCACCACAATCCCACATGAGCGGGGTGTGGTCTAAAAATGGTCGATCTAGACCTATCACTGACGATAATTGAAATCTCTTAGGGTTTATGGTTTGGGGTTTACATTCAGTTCTAGTCGATGGATACTCATTTAGACCCAGCTCTGATATAGCCAAATGAAACCCAATCGATGCTTGGTCCACCCTCCTTCTCGCCCTATCTCCCTTAGATAAAGTGTAGTTGAAATCTCCCTCCACTAGCCACAGTTTCCCATTAATTCTTGCTGCCATAAGAGCAAGTTCTTCCCATAATCCAACTCTCCGATTGGCTGCACATGGGCCGTAAATGCATGTAACGAAGAATTCATGCTCACCACAAACCGTTCTGAAACTGCAGGTCAATTGGTATGCCTCCCTCCATGTCTCCATTAGCTGTAAGTAAGAGTGCTTCCACCAGATAGCCAAACCACTAGATCTGCCCACTGCAGCAATGGATCGCATGTTTGCCTGACCTGCCTGTAGTAAAGAAGACCACATAGAGGCATCCCCTTCTTCGAGATGTGTCTCCTGTAGGAGTGCACAATCCACTTCCCACTCTCGCAAATAGCGCGCCAGAGATGCCTTCTGAATACCATCGTGTAACCAACACACATTCCAAGTGAGGATCTTCATCCCATCACTTGGTTGTCACCCATCTTTGCTTTTGCAACACGCTCCACCTTCAGAATGGCCGCAATGACTTTCTCATCAGTCACCTTTCCTCCTCCCACCGTGTGTCCCCTTAGTTTATAGGGAAACCTGATAGCTTTCTCCCTCAATGAAGATCCTACTCCAAACTTTAGATTCCCCAATGTATTAGGTGAGAGAAACTCCACTACCTTCCCATCTTGCGTATCCCCCTGATTCCTCCCTTGAATTCCCTTCATTGCACTTTCAACTTCTTGATCCCCTCTCATATCAGTACTGTCAGCCACCACCCTGACAGGTTGCTCCACATCTTCTGTCTCCTCCTCCATGATCTCATAGTCATGGTGCTCCTTCCTCTTCTTAGGTTCTGGGCGATCTTCATGGACGGTTCTATCACATTTGGACCCATTCCTTCCACTAACAACCTCTGCAAAAGATCTTCCATCCTCTTGCTTGGTAGCCTTTACTTCACCAAAATAGATTTTCAATCGCAACAACCATGAACTCCCCCTATATCAGAGAATGATCTTCTTCGGCACCGGTCCCCCTTTATTCACTCTGACATCCAATGCTAGTGACCTTCCATCCCCTTCCTACAGCCCCACCTCATTACCCTCTTCAAGTGTCGCAAACCCTGCAATTACCTTCTCCACAACACCACGCATCCTCAGATGTAATGGTAGGCCCTAGACCTCTAGTTGCCCCTTTCTAATCTCTATCTGTTGAGGGCATCTCTCTTGTGAAGCACCATCAAAAGGCGATACCAACCACCATATGATCGTCAAACTATCGAAGCAGCTGGTGCAAAAATGATGCTTTTCCACATCCATCATTCCTAGACCAAATATCACAAATCTTGATCTATCCAACATTGATATCTTCCATCCAGGAGAGGAGAGAGACAAATTACTCACCAATCTACATGTTTGATCGAAATTGGAGCATCCCATTGTGATCTCACTAATTAGGGCACCCCGTAGCACCATCTTTGCAGCCATAACATCATCAACAACTGGCACCTCCACATCCATCACCTGGTTGAAAATCTTTGGAGGGGGTAGTGGGTGGGCTCTCCCCCAAACTTGATTATGAGGCACATTGTCTCCATCGATTTTTGTTGTCTTCCCTTTTTGGCAAGAATCCCTCCTGTGTCCCAAGCCACCACACGCAAGACATAAGATTGGAACCCTACATATGGTAAGCCACCATGTGCCCCTGCTTTATACACTTGTAGCAAGCAACATCTTTGTTCTTTTGTCTCCACCTCCCTTTATTACCCTCTATCTACACCCTATTGGAAGATGCATAGAAGGTTTTCCTCTCGAAGTCCTTTTTGCGCCATCTCCTAGACCTCCACGTCTACCATCCTTTGTCAACCCTACCTCCGTCGCCATCGCCCCTCCCAAACCCTCGAGACATCCTTCAAAGGTCTTTCTTGGAGGGCAAGAAAGATGTGGAGGGACTCCTTTGAAGTTTTCCCACCCCTTATATAAGAGAGGGAATTAAAAATAAAAAGAAAAATCTCATTTCCTCCTAGGTAGATTACAAGGTAAGGCTAGCATCATGACAGACAGATGTAGGTCATAGTGCAGGACATTACCTGACTCCAAAATGGCAGAGCTGACCAACCACTCAAAGACTTTTACATCCTCCTCAGGCCCAACTTGAACCTTTTATTTGGGTACCTCAAGATGGGGATGATTTTGAGCTTAAACCACAAATCATCAAACTAATTCCCCACTTCCATGGCCACAATTCTAATGACCCCTTCCACCACCTTGAAGAACTTCTACACATATGAAGGACCTTTGGCCCTAGGAGGATACCTTAATGATGGAAATGTTCTCTTTTTCCTTAAAAGATAAAGCTGCTCAATGGTTGAGGACTATTGGTAGACCAATCCTATCTTGGGAAGATTTGAGAAGCACTTTTCTGAAGAAATTCTTTCCCATAGGAAAAACAAATGCCCTTAGATTTGCCATTACAACCTTCAAGCAGAACCTTGGGGAACAATTGCATGAGGCTTGGGAGAGATTTAATAACTTAGCTAGGAAATGCTCTCATCATGGGATTCCCAAGTGGCACTTGGCCCATATTTTCTATTATGGGTTAAGTGACAATTTGAAGAATTTTATTGATGCAGCATGTTGGGGCAATTTCCTAAGTAAAGATGTTGAGGGAGCCTTTCAATTATTCGAGAACATGAGTGAAAATTCCATCAACAATGCCTCAATGTCTACCTTCAACAGATCAAATCAACCAAGGAGTGAAGTCTATGAAGTTAGGGATAATTCAAATTCGGTTGATTTAGAACTGATTGCACAACAATTGGATAAGGTGGAACTCATTGAGAAAAATGTAGAGAGTTTGGATAAGAAATTGGACAACCTTCTGAAGGGAGAGAATTCCTTAGATACACATACTAGAATAAACCCTATGCCTACCCAAGGAACTTCTATGTTAACCCGCACCCAACTTCCTGGGTGAAAATCACTACCTAAACCTCTTAGCTTAGGATTTTTTTGACTAGGCAAAGCTAGTCAATCCACTATCGTACCACTTGAACGAGGGTGACACAACCTCTTACAATGATCCCTTCTTTTACTAACTTGAAGAGAAGCACAACAACAACAAAAACAATGGGTTTCTCCCAATAGCTTGGGATCCGTAATCAAAAGTAATAAAATATAAGAATAGTATAAACCTATGGAACCTCAATCAAAGTCAAAGTAGAATTTTAGCAGAGGTTTGAATTGTCGCACTTTGGAAGGCATGAAAGCAAAAGCATAGAAGCACTTCGAGAGAAGCACGGAAGGCTCTTTCTTTTGAATGGTTTTCTACTTTTGAGAATGTGTTTAAAAGGCTCTGTACAACCTCTATTTATACTAGCAAATTGACCTGACAAGGATATCAAATTGGTCGATCAATTAAGATAATTTGGTTGACCAAAATGAGGTTTGGTCGATCAAACTAGTTATTTGATCGATCAAAGATTGTTGATTAATTAACCTAAATGGTCGATCAAAAGTGTATTAATCAACTTCCTAAAATGGGCTGATTTTATCGCTTAATTAGGTTGGTTGGTCGATCAATGACTTTGGTTAATCAATTAATTTATTTGGTTAATCAATAACCTTGAAAACTTGTTTTTTATGTGAAGTGTGAAAATCCATTCAAAACTTATTTTGAGGTTCCTTACAACATGATCTAGACTCAATAAAGATGAAAAGACACTGAGACAAAGGTCAGCATTCTTCTAGCTCTGATCCATGAGAGAGCCTTGGAATATTTGTTTCGCAGATAACATAATTTTGGTGCATCAAAATAGAGGTATTTACATTCTCCGCCTTTTTGATAACAACAAAATTATAATTATGTATAGAGATAGAAATATAAAAAGTTATGCATAATATCTCCCCCTTTTTGTTTCAGCAAAAGGTAAAACATGCAGCTATTAATGTGAAATATGTCCCCTTTAAACATGCAATTGAAGCAGTAATAACAATAACATGCCATTTAAAGAGAGAAATATTTAGGTGAGAGAGATAATAACCACGCATATAACTATAAAGCAATATAAATGAGTCCAGATAAGCATAGCAAGAAATATGTGTCCAATATATAGTACTACAAACTGTAGTACTGGAAAAGAAGCAACAAAAATATAATATAGCTACTCCAAGGAGGCCATAAAGGCATCCATAGTGCTATGAAGATCGATATCTAACTCGAGGTCCATCGAGTCAGATCTCTCTGATGAAGCAGGCCAGCCAAGACAAAGGCGTATCTGAGCTGACGATCTGGGGGTCGGCTGCCTGGATGTCCGGTAAGGAGGTGTCACCTATTGATCTACTGCTGTAGTAGTAGGAGGAGGTGTTGCTGATGATGGAGGCACTGTAGTAAATAAGCGAGGATGAGGAGGCTTGTGAAGTTGCTGCTAAATCCTGTGAATAGACTCTCTAAGCCTATCCAAAAACTGGCCTTGAGCATTCAGGTATTCAGATGCCTGATGCCCATGTCTCATCATCACCATATTGGTCTCTCTCTGTTGGTGCATCATGAAGGAAATACCGTCAATAACATCCTGAATATTGATGTAGTCTCTGCTTGTAACCGGTCTGTCAAGAAGGCTCCACTCCTGGTCGTAGAAGGACGGAGTAGGTAGAACTAGAGGAGGATAAGCTGCTGTAAAGTGCTTGTATGGTAGGAAAGGAGGTACGACAGAGGACTCCTGAGGCTGCTGCTGCTGGTCTACATCTCACTATGGGCTCCTTGAGCTTGCTCCATCTTTGTATAAGTGAACTTACCAAATATGGAGACTGTTGTAATGAATTGCTTATGGTTAATATCCATTGGAACACTAAAATGTAGGAAGATATGAGAAAGGAGTGTCCGAAACTGTAAGGAGTTGGTGGGTTGCTTGCTCATCAAATATAGAATCAAGTGGTTCCAGTTGAATTGCTTGTTCTTAAGAAATGCATATAGGGTGATGAGCATGATACTAGGGCAATTTTCAAATGAGGTAGACTTGACATGAAATTCCACAGAAAAATATGATTAATAAAATGTGGAAGATGACAAAAATATGGTGACTTGGCAGGATGACCTAAGTCATAGTGTGAGGGAGTGAGTAGGGTCTCCCAAATAGAATTTGTCTGTGTCTGCTAGTCAAGCTCAAGTAGGTACAACAAATAGACACTCGAGAATCTCAGAAATGACATCCACATTAACCAGAACCTTTATGCCATAGACATTTGGGGTAAGCTCAATGTTGAAGCCCTCACCCATATTCTTGAGATTGGCATAAAATAGGTGGAAAGCCATGGGATCAACACCGGGTATGTGGCTATTCTTGGAACCTGCATAAAAGTTTCACTAAAAAAGATGTAAAATTTGGTGATATGTAAATTTTTCACGGATCCCTGGAAAGATAGACTCAAAGTAGGGGAAATCAACAGGATGACTGATGTGCAGGGAAGGCTTGGCGAGTATGGAGAAATGCTCACGGGCGGCCTCAGTGATGAAAAATTGATGAAAAGTGTCATCATGAGAACCTGAAGAGGAGGCATGTGCATGTTTTGGAGCCATTTCAGATCAAGAAAAACACATTGGTCAATCAAACAAGGCAGATTGGTCGATCAAAAATAAACCAGACAGGGTTTTGAAAAATTGACTTTTGGTCGATCAACCAGCTTAATTGGTCGACCAAAATCATGCAGACATGAAAGAAATCAAGAGATCCACAGATTGATTTGCTCACAAGTACTATAAGATAGTGCAAGTAATCACAAGATCAACAAGATCATCACATGGAACATCTTAACTTAATAGAAATCCACTTAAGAATGGATTTAAAATAACTTTCAACCATTACCCTGATCGATCAACAAATCAATCAAAAGGAGTCGATGTGGTCGGCGGCGGCGAGCACGGCCGGCGAAGGAGTGCACACGATGAGGGTGTGCACGAGGAGGTCCTCTGCGGTGAGGAGAATGGCGTCATCGGTCGGCGGTGTCGACGCAAGGTTGAGCATGGTGTAGACGAGGGTGGAGTTGACAAGGGAGGCACGGCTTGGCCTTGCAACGAGCGATGGTGGTCGATGGCGTCGGAGGTCATTGGTCGACCATGGTGGCCGGAGGAGAGATGATGTGGGGTCGGGAGGAGCAGAGTTTGGTCGGTGGTGGAGAGAATGTGGGACCGGATGTGGGGTATAGGTGTGCAAAAAAATAGGTTATGTGGTAAAAATCCATGAGTTTTATACAAAGTTGGGTTAGTAAAATAGGTAAATACATTTAGAGTATGTTCGATTTAGGAGATTAAGGGTGATATTAGAGGTGATTTGGATCTCAAATGCATAAAGCAAATCCACCCAAGTTTGGTTGATCAAAATAGAAAATGATCTATCAATTAAGCTCATTGTTCGATTAGGGTTCAAAGGTTTAGAGGGAAAATTCCTACCCAACTAGATTGGTTGATCAAACAACTAAGTTGATTGATCAAACTTCAAATTTTTGTAGGGAAAATTCATGCCAAAGATTTTGGTCGATCAATCAAGGTATATTGATTGATTAAATAGTCTAGTTGATCAAATTGAAAAATTTGATCAATCAGAGGTTGAAAATAATGCAATTAAAATTATCAAGTAAGTTCTTTCAACCTAGATAAACCTAGTGCATGGCAGATAAGATTAAATCTTTCTTTTGGTAAAGGTTTTGTAAAGATATCAGCTAATTGATCTTCAGTTTTAACAAATTCTAAGTTGATCTCACCTTTTAGGACAATCTCTTAGGAAATGATGCCTAACATCAATATGTTTAGTCCTAGAGTGTTGGACTGGATTTTTAGATAAATTTATTGCACTAGTGTTGTCACAAAGTATTTTGTTATTTCTGTAGGATAGGCCAAAATCTTCTAGAGTTTGTTTCATCCATAATAGTTGTGAACAGGCTAAAGATGTAGCTACATATTCAGGTCCTATTGTTGATAATGAAATAGTGTGTTGTTTTCTAGAGAACCAAGAGACTAGGGAATTTCCAAGAATTGACACATTCCATTAGTACTCTTTCGGTCTGTAAAGTTACCCGCATAATCAGCATCACAAAAGGAATAAAGATCCAATGTGGCTGACTTCGGATAGAAAAGTCCTAGATCTGGTGTGTGGTTTAGGTATTTAAGTATTCTTTTAACATCATTTAGGTGTACTTATTTAGGGTTAACTTGAAAACAAGCACATAAGTAGGTGCTAAAAAGAATATCAGGTCTACTATCTGTTAAATATAATAAAATACCTATCATGCTTCTATACAAATTCTGATCTATAGACTTACCTGTCTCATCAGATTTTAACTATGTAGAAGCTGTCATAGGTGTTTCTTTTCCTTTTACCTTGTCCATGGAGAATTCCTTCAAGATCTCCATGGTGTACTTGGTTTGAGATATGATTATCCCGAAGGATAGCTGGTCAATTTGAAGTTTGAGAAAGAACCGAAGTTCTCCCATCATACTCATCTCAAACTGATCCTACATTACCTTTGCGAATTCTTGGCATAACAGATTATTAGTAGCATCGAAAATGTTGTCGTCTACATAAATTTGTATTATTAAGAGATCATTTTCTGTTCTTTTTGTGAATAGAGTTGGATCTATTTTTCTAATTTTAAAATCATTTTCAATTAGATAAGTTTTTAATCTGTCATACCAAGCTCGTGGAGCTTGTTTTAGATCATATAATGCTTTGTTTAGTTTATATATGTATTCTAGATGATTTGCGTCTTTAAAATCCAGAGGTTGTTTAACATAGACTTCCTCCTTGCAAAATCGATTTAGAAAGGCGCTTTTATGTCCATATGAAAGAGTGTAAACTCCATGTGGGTGGAAATGGATAGCAAAATTCTAATGGATTCTAGGCAAGCCATAGACACATGTTTCATCAAAATCTATTCCTTCTTGATTATACCCTTGGGCCACAAATCTAGCTTTGTTTCTAACTACTTTTGATTCATTCAATTTATCCCTAAAAACCCATTTGGTTCCTATGATGGTCTGAGAGTTAGGTTTTGGAACAAGTTCCCATACATGATTTCTTTTACTTGATTCAATTCATCTTCCATTACAATAATCCAACAATTGTCAGAAAAAGCATCCTTAACATTTTTAGGTTCTAACTGAGAAACAAAAGCTGTGAAAGCTAAGGTGTTAATGGAAGATCTGGTTTGAACTCCTTTGGATAGTTCTCCTATCACCAATTCTTTTGGATGATCCTTCATATATGATATATCTTTTGGTAATTCATCCAAATGTTTTCCTCTGGTATGTTTGAAGGATCTTCTAATTGGTCATTGATGAGTGGCTACTCATCATGGCTAAAAAGCTAAAATTAAGCTAGACACTAAGTAAAACAACATAAAATTAACATATAAAAAGGGTTAAGTGTGGGAATTAAAGAAAAAGACCTAAAACTTTTAATATGTGTTAAAACTTCATAATTAGGTCACAAAAGTGAGATATTCTGAAAATAAAAGAACAAATGATGATCCATGCATCAATTGAACACATAAACAAGTTTGAAAAGCCAAATCAGAAGTAAAATCAATGTCTTAAATGTTCAATTAAGCACATGTAAAAATTTGAAGGTAATTGGACATCATTTAGGTTTTGAAATAGATAGTTCACATTTAGGTCCTTCATGCATTTCACTTTGACCCTTAGAAACTCATTTTTGGACCTACTTGCAAGCTGCAGGGACCCGTTTGTAAGACTGCAGGGCCCTTCCAGCTGCTATTCTTCCCACTTTTGGACCTGCACGCTATTCTTCTACCCCTTCGTTCAAGGGTCTGTCTGCAAAATTTCCTTCATTTCGGAGAGAAGCCTGCTGCTCTTCATGCGCACTGTAGCGCGTGAAGAACACGGCCAATCTCAGCCGTCCGTCGCTCTTTTGATCTTGATTTGCGGTTGGATTCGAATGGAACTTTCGCGTAATTCGGTGCGTGCGTTCACCTCTCTCCCCAGATCTCTTCTGACGGTCAGATCTTGTGCTCAGCTCACCGCGCGCTCCGCCCCTCACATCCTCGTCGCCGGTTGCATCTTGTTTATTCTCACCTGCGCGGTGATCTCAGCCATTGAGCTGCTACTTAAGCACCTCAGTGGTGTCGCGCGCAAGGGATCGCTCCCTCCTACATCTCTTAGCGATCAATTCTTCCACTCCAGTCTCTCCTCCTCATCTAGCCCCTGATTTCACAGCCACCGGCTGTGGAATCATCGCTTGCTCTCGACCCTCCTTGTCGCTAAGGACATCGTAGCACCTGAGGACGACCCTGGAGTCTCACTAGCAGACTCTTCCCTCCGCTGGAGTCACCCTCCTCCTTTCTTCCTCCTTAGCCACCGGCTAAGGACCCATAGGTCCCATTCTTCCTTTTAGTTTAGGATTTTAATTCTGCATAAGTAGTTTTAGATTTAGTTTGCAGTAGTTTAGAATAGATTTAGTTTTAATTGTTAGTGTAATGTTAGCTGTAGTTAGATTAGTCTTAGGAGTAGAATTAGCATTAGATCCCCTCCCTCACCTCCTCTGATCAGTCCAGATCAGAGGGGAAGAATCATCTGTTCATTGTCCAATTTATCTCCCTCTTCATGTTTTGTTTTTCCATCATCCAAATTCTGATTTTTGTTTTCTTTTTAACGACGAATTTTTCATCAATCACCCACACATCCTGACCCAATTTCAGATCTGATGGTGTATTGCCTCAGATCTGAAAGTGGCGTCACAAGCACCATTTGGGGCTTCTCACTCACTCCATTTGTTTCACAAAAGCCCCTCTATTTTAAATGGATTGCCTCAGTTTGTCAGAGCACTTTTAATTTGGATTTTAAAGGATTTTTACTCTCTGAAATGTTTTGACAGATCTGACAAATTGAAGGGATTTTTGGTTTTTCTTGTGGGCAAGGATTTTGAGAAGTTCTCTGGTGACAGAGAACCAATCAGAAGAGCCTTTCATGATTCTGTTTATACTTTGTTTTGAATGCATTCGCCAGCTTCCACTAAATTTCCTTAATGCATTCTTAGTCTCTTTTTGCTATTTCAGAACTGCCATACACTATTTGTGTTGATGATCATCTCTGTATGGTGATTCTCTAACCTAAGGAGTTTTCCATACTCAAGGTTGCAAGAAACTGGGATTGTATTTTTTTTTGTTTTAATTGATTGAGCTAAGTCTTCCTTCATGCTGTCTATGGCATTAGGAAGACTAACTCAATGCTATTTGAGTTTTGATCTGAAAGGATGCTTCTGATAAGGGTTTTTCCTAATGGGTATTTGAACTGAATTCTTATGAGATTTTCGTGGGATTTAAACCTCTTTCAGATTTGGATTTCAACTTTTCAATTTTTAGTTTGATTTGAATTTTATCCTTCTCCCAGTACACAGCAACATGCTGCAAATAGCAGCTACATTTCCCTCTTCTCTAAACTCCCTTCTTCTCTAAATTTCCCTCTTCTCTGTAGAGTACATCCCCCTCTTCAAGTGGACTAACTGCAGCAGCAGTTAGCCATTTGACAGTGGCTTGAGCCACTGCTGCTGTTACAAAACACCCTGAACAGCACACATTCTCTTCTCTTTTCACCTTTTCTGACAGTAGCTGGAGCTGCTGTTGAAATTGAAATTAAAACTTAATTAACCCTTCTTCCCTCATTTCCTAACTTCATACTAAAACCTAATTATACATACTTAATTTCACACTGTAAATATACCTATCCATACTACTATAACTATACTGTACAGCCTAATTATGTAAATATAGATACATAGTTATACTGTAAATATGTATAAAACCTGTACATAAATCCATATACATATGTAATCTATGTAGATATATGTATATATACTAAACTATTATGTATGTATCTACTTAATAATGTATATATATATATAAATAGATCTCTATTTACATATTTAGTAGCTATATTATAGATTAACTTAGTTAAATTAATAATTTAGAGCTATAAGTAAATTAAATAAATCTATCAACTTAGGATAATATATATAGTAAGTAATTTAAGCTAATTAAAGTGTATTTATACCTAGTATAGCTTACTGTAACTTAGTTTTAATTATAAACACCCAGAACTGCTATTTTAACCTAAATAAAACATAAATAAATTCGTAAAAATACAATAAAAATATGTATTAAATACTTAAGTATGTAAATTGAAACTGTTTAAGGTCAATTAGACCATTTATTAATTATTTTATAAGTAATTAACCATTTAATCACTTAAATAAACCTATATAATCAGCCTAGTTTAGCGAATTTATTTGTATAGTAAATATATTTAAAATTAAAAATTAATTAATCAATTATGTAGTATTATATAAATATTTTATTTACCATATTTTATTTTATTTTTTTTTAATAATTTATGGCCCCCAAATCGAGGGCCAAAAACGTGCCCAGACGCAGCTGCGCTTGATTTCCAGCGCACGATGTGGCGCTGGAATAGCACCACATCGTGTGCTGCAAGTCAAGCGCAGCCCCATATAAGTTAATTATGTTATATCTTCACCAGTCGTCACGGTGCCAGGCGCCCGAAACGCGATCCCCTATCCGATTACCCGATTTGAGCTGAACTCTGATATGTGATGATATTGAATATGTAATGTGTGTGTGGGGCCGGGGGCCCGAGCATGCGAGTATGTGTGGCGTTGGGCTGAGGCCCTGCGCTGATATGAAAACGTAATTAAGCCACCTAATCTGAGATTAGGGCACGCTTATTAGAGGTCTGGTCCCACCCTTACGGTGCTGTGTATCCCTCGAAAAGCGTGCCCGCAAACTAAGCACGTTTTAAACTGATGACATTAGCCTAATCCCCTCCCCACCGCAGCCTCTGAAATATGCTCAGATAGAAGAGTTTACAAAGAAAATGAAAGAAGAACAAACGAATTAAACACAAGAGTAATAGAGAAGAACACTTAAAAGAAAGAACAAGCGAGTTAAGAACAGAGCCTCAATGGAGAAAGAAAAAGAACAGAAAAGAGTAGTGTACATATAGTAGTAGAATAAGTAATATACATACGTATAAGTAAACCTATATAATTACTAACAGAATAAAGTGACACTATAAACGTTGCTAAAGATCTCAGTTTTGCCTCTTTAGGTTGTATATAGTGTTTTCTGAGATTTAGCGACGCTTATATCTGTCACTGAAACTGATGTATATGTTACTATAGATAATAGACTAATAAGTTAAGTTTCTACACCATTGCATTCTAATGTATTATATACTATTATGATAGTACTAATAGGATAACTTGTAAATACATAGTTTAGAGTATAGTAATAGATTGTTTGATGCTTGTTTATAGTTAGTATTTGCAAGCATTTCTTAGTAACTAGCTAAATAAAATACACATTCATTCATTCTTTAATAAAAGGTAAAGTTTCTTTTTGGAATTAGAGGATAATTTTGAGATCAAAGAGTGACCGAATTAGATTCAATAAATTGCCTCCCAGTGAACGACCTGGAACAAAACCAGTAAAAATTAGATAAGTAAATAATAATAATGGTTGTAATGACTGGTACTCACCCCAACTCACCACTATACAACATTCTTAATGTTATATTAAACACACTATACTACAACGCAAACATTATCATCAATCAACATTACAACTTAATTAACAAAATTATATATCAACAATTTTCGTGAGAAACAGACATCATCATCATTTACGGAAGATTGAGGTTGAACTAGTGTTTCATTAAATGATACATGCATAGTTTCTTCAATGATAGAATTCTTCTTGTTAAATACTCAATGGCTTTACTTCTGGTCGAGTAACTTAAGAAGATTCCTTCTATGCTCTTAGCATCAAATTTATCAAGATTATCCTTGGTGTTATGTATAAAACATCTACAACCAAATATCTTGAAATAGGAAATTCTAGGTGTTCTTCCATGATATAATTAAAAAGCTGTTTTGCTCAGGATTGGTCTAATCAAGGATCTATTTTTGATATCACAAGCAGTGTTTACTGCCTCAACCCAAAAATATTGAGGCAGCTTTGACTCGCACAACATCGTGCGGGCACACTCTTGCAACGTCCTATTTTTCCTTTCAACTACTACATTCTAAGGTGCGGCTCTAGGGAAAGCAAACTCATGTTTTATCCCATATTGATAAAAAAAAATCAAAAAAGGATTGATTCTCAAATTCTCCACCATGATCACTTCTAATGCTAATGACTTCAGATCCTTTCCTTTCTCATTTTGTAGTCTTCTTACTAGCTTACTAAAAACATCAATAGCCAAATCCTTACTTTTTAAGAAGGATACCCAGGTAAATCTCGAAAATTCATTGATTATAACTAAACAATATCTGCACCCACTTAAGCTTTCGGATTTGGTTGTTCCAAACAAGTCTAAGTGAAGTAACTCTAGGGGTGGAGAGGTACTAACCATCCTTTTTGGTTTAAAAGGATTTTTGGTTTGTTTACCAACTTGACAAGAATTGTAAACTTTGCTTTTCTTGAAGTTGATCTTTGGCAGGCCTTTGACAAGCTCATGTTTCACAAGTCTACTTATGTTTCTCATGTGAACATGACCTAGTCATTTGTGCCAAAGTTTTGCCTCTTCATCAGATGCAACAAGACATTCAAGGTTGTCGCATTTGTCAAAGTTGACAGTATAAATATCTTTATGTCTGTTTCCTTTAAGAAGAATTTGTTTGGTTTCTTTATCTCTTATTTTCAAACCATTTGAGGTGAAAGTGATTTTATATCATTTATCACATATTTGACTTACACTAAGAAAATTATGCTTTAATCCACTAACTAGATGTGCATTATCAAAAGATGTAGATGAGTTACTAACTTGGTTGTACCAATAATATGACCCTTGTGGCTATTCCCAAATGTGACTGTATCACCTTCCTAACGGTGGAGTTGCAGGAACAGGTCTTCCTCTTCTGTCATATGCTTGGAACACTCGCTGTCCATGATCCACTTTTGTTCTTCTTGATCATGTCATTTGTTTGTGTATGTGAGGTCTTGGATTGTTGGATCTATAAAGTGGCTTCAGCTTTCCATTTGTTTCTTGATATGTCCACCTCTTATAATCTACTTGACCTACAAAATAGGTGATGAGAACACCATCATAGGCCTTAATTGGCAACTTTTAGTCAGGTTTGATGGATAAATGCTCCTACATAATCATCTAAAGGTTATAATTCCATAATATTCTAATTTGAGAAGAAAATAGGGAATCAATGTTAATTATGCAATTTTAATAGCATATCATGAACACAGAATAACCATGGGATTTATTAGGGGTAAATTGAAGGTCAAATGAGCATTAAAGTCTAATAAGTGGGTCCATACAGACAGAAACTGGGTTTCACACATTTCGAGAATCGAATTATAACACAAAATCCTAATTTCAGATCTGCTTAAATCAAAGAGGTTTCGATTAGGATAAAATTCATCTAAGCCCCCTAAAATTCATATAAAATATTCTAAGAGGTTTGGTACCCTTTGTTTGACCATATGAACTTATTTTGACCTTGAACAGAGTCTTAGACGGAAATTTACACTAATTTGGATTTTCATGCACATTGCCCAGTCAAACTTAATCAAAACTTAAATCCGACTTCACCACTAGATTTCTTGGGTCCAAATTAGGTTTGTACCAAAATTTGGGCCCAATCAGAATCCATCTTGACCTAGTTTGCAATTTAGACCTTAAAAACTCTATTTCTTACATATAGCCCCTCAGGTTTTGAATTCCTTACATTTAGCCCCCCAACTTCTCATCATTTTCTTCAAAATGGTCCCTGCTGCCATTAATAGTGTGAATCCAAAGTATGCGACCTTAAATCTGGGATTTGTCTTTGTTTTCTCGACCAAATCTCTCCAAAATTGGAGGGATTGATCCTGAGGGCTTTCCCAATTAGTTGAACCACATCTTGAACCTTGATTTGGACCATAGAGCTAATGCGAACTCCACGAATTCATGGATCTTCTTCCCTGAAATTTTGAGCTTCTCGAGCTTCTTCCTATGCTTGGAAGCCACCCTTGGACCTTTAAAAGGAGCCCCCTTGCAAGGCCTTGCTCTTTAGCAAGTTTTTGGCCCAGAATACACCTTCTTCCTCTACCTCTGGCCAACTCCGAACTCGTCTCTGGAGACCCTCTTCCTTTGGCTTCCTTGTCCACTGCCATGTACAATAGGCAGCAGGAAACACTTCCTCGCTTCATTCTGTGCCTCGTCATACCTGCAAGGAGCTCTTCAACCCCTTCCTCGTCGCTGCCCTCATCGCTGGAGCATCTTCGTCTCCGGTGCTGGCCAATCATAACCAGTGTCACCCTTTCCCTCTCTTCATCTGCCACTATCCCCTTTTGATTCCTCTCTTCCTCCTGATCTTCTACAACCCCTTAGACTGTAGGTTCATGCACTGCATTGACCACACCCACTCCATCTTCCCCACGTCCGGCACGAGCTTCGGCGAGCTCGCACTGGCACCATAATTCACCAAATTACACACCGCCACCACCACAACTTTCCTTGCACTCTCACGAATAAAAGCTCTAAACTTATTTATGGTTTTGATCTCTCCAGACCATCACCGAACACCACCACCTCCGTTCTTCTTCTTCGACTTCGCACCACCACGCCACACTTCCAATCACCAATCCACAGCCATCACCGCACTCACCGCTTCACGACGATGCTCCTGAACTATTTTGATAGGGCCGAAAGGCCATACTTTGTGTTTTAGGTGTCTACTGGAGCTTCGTCACCGCCACCACCACCTTTGGCTCTGTCCGCAGCTATCCGGCCATGTTCTTCATCGCTGCCACCCCCAAGTATTGCGGACTAGTTCCAGGAACCTCCCTAGGTCATCAATTGAAGTTGCTAGGGCCTTCATCGACCTCAATTAGAGCATTCACTACCTCCAACTTGCGCGAAGAAATAAGGCAAGGACATTAGTCCCACATTGTGGACTGTGGACACCTTAGCTACGCATAAGATGATTTCCTCTTCTCAGCTGTTTGCCCGAGACACTGGGGTGTTGGGTCCCCCGCACACTCAGCCTCACTCCTCACTCACCCGCACACCGGGTGAGCCTAGACCTGATACTGTTGGACTCGATTACCTATGTTCTGACCCGATTAAGGGCTTTGTGCGAGGCCCTTATGCCTCTGTTGGGTGTTACTGTTGTGCCTCTTCTGTGAGGCTTAAAGCAAGGCCCTTGTGCCTTGTGAGCTACTGCTGGTTAAGGCATTTGAGGCCTTCTTCTATCGTCTGATCTGGCATTTGAGTGGTTCTGACTGTGATAAGTGGTTGAGAATATTGTTCATTTATTTGAGATAATTGTGAGCTTAAACATTTGGGTTAATTTGGTGATTCAAATCACCAATTTAACCCCATCTTTTTGCACTCTCATTTCTGATTTATTGCTACGTTATTCTAATATATACATTGAGCATCATTTTGAATATATTTACATATCTTCTCTCATTATTGTGATTAGTGATTGAAATTGTCATTTTGATTCCTGCGAACAACCTCGGACTCACATTTCCTATTTTCGAGTTTATAAATTTAAGTGTTTGTGAGAATTTCATCCTATACTACAATGCATTTCCTAAAAGACGACTCTCGCGCCTAAACTTTTTGGCATCGTTGCTGGGGAGCAACGCATAGTTTCATTTCACCGATTACAATTCTGATTTGATCCGAACTTGCTCTATCTGATCTATTGTGCGAGGTACACGAGAGAAGATCAGTCGCACGACAGCCACTCCAGGGGTAGGTAATCTCATTTCCATGTTCTTAAGCCCCTCATTTCTGGACGGAATTAAAACAGGAATCAATTAGGATCAACTCACATTCTTTCTTAGAATTAATCACTTGAGTTGCCTGATTTGATTTATTTAGACATCCCCATCCAGATATTTGCACCTACTAGGGACTTAAGGTGCCTAGGGCTATTCACCTTCTTGATTAAGCCTTAGGTGCCTAATTTGGAAAGAATTGGACCTGGAAAAGAGCTAAATCAGGTTTTATATTTGAGGGTTTGAGGAGAACACACTTGCCTGATATTAAAAGAGAATTGATTTCCTACATTGTGTGCCACCCAAGCCTTGATTGAATTGATCTAATCAAGAAGACCCTAAAAAGAAGGCTCTAGGATTCACTTGAATCCCTAAAATTTGAGACTTAATAACCTGCTTGCAAACCACTCAGGGTAATTTTGGGTGCATTACCCAATTCATCCTAAACTTTAGGGTAGGTTAAGTGAGGTTGACCACCTTGTGGGTTAACCAACCTTCAAATTAGGTCACAAATCACAATCAATTCTAAAGTTCAAGTGAAATTCAAAGCACCATAATTCAGGACTAAAATTAGTAGACTTAAGGGGTCAAGTTGCTCATTCCGGTCTACATGGATTCTCAGTAACAAGGAAGGTCTGTGGGGAAAACCCTGTAATCGTGGAGACACTCTACTGTGTAGGTGTCTTTGTGGGGCTCTCCCTTCCTGGTTGCTCAAGTATTTCTTGGGTGAGTGACTTTCTAATCAAGAGGTATCATTCGCCTCAAACCTCCTTAGTCATCCAAAGATTTTTGGGCGCCTCGATTGGGTCCATTACACATTCTATTCCTCATCTGGCTCTTTAGTGCATGTTTGGGAGGAGGTCCTTAAGACCACCCTTGAGACCTCCATTAGTAGTTCATTCTCGTTGAGGCCAAGCCTTGACTCACTTGTTTGTGCTACCTTTCGACCAAATTGATATCTCTTCCAACTCTTCAGCTTCTGAGCCCAAATCTCCTTCATCTACATCCATGGAGAATCAAGAAGAAGAACCCAATCTCCAGAATCAGCTACATATCCTCAATGATCTATTTCAGGCATTCATGAACCCATTGCAGCATCCTCAGATGCCAGATCATTATAATCTCGCTGTGGTAGCAATCGAACTCAGAGTGCAAATCCCGGCTGGAGGACCTGATACTGAAATCAAGCCCAATATGCTCCATGCTATCCCTAAATTCCATGGGTTAAAATCCGAAGATCCTTTCCAGCACATCGAGCAATTGAAACATTTGGCCCAAACCTTCGGGCCACCTGCTTAGAATCGGGACATCTTACTCATGAAGATGTTCTTCTCCCTCATAGATAAGGCATCTCACTGGTACCAAACTCTGACTCGACTAATCAACACTTGGGCAAAACTTCAATCTGAGTTCTTGAAGAAATTTTTCTTGGTTGGTCGAACGAATGCTTTGAGGCACCAGATCACACACTTCATGCAAAATGCAGGAGAACCACTTCATGAAGCATTGGATGACTTTTTGGATCTCATATGGAAATTCCCTCATCACGAAGTTCCTAAATGGGAATAGGCCCAATCTTTTTACCAGGGACTCTATGAGGATATCAGGCTTTTTGTCAATGCAACCTATGGTGGGAACATCATGGGTCAGCATGAAGATACTGTTTGGGAGATTCTCGAGAACATGTGCGAGAACTCCATAAACAATGACTCTATGGGTGTGTTCGACCTGATGACCACCCGTGCATTGACAAACACGTAGGGGGCACATTAGACTTGAGGCCTATCTACATCCGCCGATTTGGAGTTGGTGGCCAGTCGCTTGGATAAGGTCTCAATCATCAAGAAAAAGGTGGATGAGTTGACTCGACATTTGTAGAGAGCCACTGCAGCACAACAAAACACGTATGCACAACCACCCTCCGGTAGGGAGGCTACGCATAACATTTACCACCACTCTCATTAGGGGATGGACCCCATACCCACGCCTGTCTGATCTTGGTTTCGGAGGAAACTTCAGACCTACCTGCTCTAGTTGGGGGAACTCTGAACCCTCGTACTCTGACTTCTTTGGAGTTCCTCAGACTTGTGAGGATCTTCACGCCATCCAGAATGATCTTTTCTCGAACACCTATAACCCTGGATGGTGTAATCATCCCAACTTTGCGTGGTTAGGGAATAATCAAAATTTGAGATCTCAATTCCAATCCCGACCACAGGCTTTACACCCTTATCAGCCCGCTCAGCCTAGGCCCAATCCAAATTACCAATCCAGGCCATCAAGGGAAGATCAAATGACTCTGATTCTATAAACCTTGGCTGACATCCAAAAGACTAATGCAGCTATGTAGAAACAGCACAAAGATGAGATCACAGAGGCTCAAAATCAACTCGCACAGATGGCGGGATCTCGCCAATTTGGTGCACTTCCATCTCAGCCTCTACTGAATCTGAATAACGTGCATAACCTGAGATGCATTATGAACCCAAATCTGAGCCAAGCTCATTATGTTTATTAGGCCTCTTTGGCTCCATCTCCCAATGGGATGGAAGCTTCGACATCATACTTGGGATATCAGCAGCAACCACCTATTTTGCCAACCCCAAACCAAAACTAGGCGAGTCTTAATTTTGTTACCACCTGTGGTGGCAAATCAACCTAGGATCCACCTTATCCTAGCCACCCGACGTCTGGTAGTTCAAATCCTAACCCTAGGATAGTTATCCAGGACACTCCTATCGTAGATCCTGAGCCTGAATCAATTCTATAGGAACCTACATAAGTTCCATTTCCTGAGGCCTTGACCAAAGGAAAGAGGAAACCCAAACTCGTGGCACTTGAGGAAGATCCGGTCAAGCTCTTTGAGCAAGTCCAGAAAAACATCCCCTTGATGGATGCGATTCACCACGTACTGGCTTACGTGAGATTTCTTAAGGATTTATGTATAGCGAAGCATAAGCCATGAAATAAAGACAGGAGTTAGATCATATTGTCGGAGCAAGTTAGTTCAATCATCATGAGCAAACTCCCACAAAAGGCAAAAGATCCTGGCACCCCTTTGATTTCCTGTAAGATCGGTGATTTAGCATTTAATCGAGCATTGTTGGATTTAGGACCTCCATAAAACTGATCCTTACATCTCTACTAAACCACTTTGAGGAAACTGAGCTCAAACCGACTGAGGTAACTTTTCAGTTAGCAGATAGATTGATCAAGTCACCTAAAGGAATTCTTGAGGATGTTCTAGTATGGATCTGAGATTTCTATTTCCCAGTGGAATTCATTGTCTTAGATATGGGTACTCCTGAAAATTTGAGAACACACCGATCATCTTAGGGAGGCCATTTTTAGCCATAGCTAGGGCAAACATCAATTGTGAAGAGGGCCAGATCGAGTTGAAATTCAGGAATAAAACATTACAGATTGATATCTTTAAGGCCCAAAAAGGAATAAACTGTGGGGCAATCGAAGAAGTATGCGACATCAGTTCTGTGGTTGAGGACCCAATTATAGAAGAAAACTTGATTATCCTCTATCCTCAACCTCAAGTAGATCTTGACTCATAGATAGAAGAGCCTAGAGTTGATCCTGATTCACCCATAGCAATCACTTTATTTATCCTCTGAGGCCTATCCAGAACACTCACTTGTTGCTGATAACCTGGTTATGGAATTGAAGCCCCTTCTAGATCATCTAAAGTATTTCTTCTTGGGTTCCAATCAAACGTTTCCTGTAATCATCAACTCCCGACTCACACCTGATCAGGAAACAAAGCTGATTTCTGTTCTCCAGCAACATCGAAGAGCCATCGGATGGACTCTCGACAATCTGATTGGTATAAGCCCCTCGTATTACACACACCGCATCTACATTGAAGAGGGCTTACGACCATCTCGAGAGATGTAGAGAAGACTCAATCTGAATCTACAGGAGGTCATGAAGAAAGAGATCATCAAGTGGTTAGATGCTGGTATCATCTAGCCGATCTCTGATAGCTGTTGGGTGAGCCCGATCCAAGTTGTGCCTAAGAAGGCAGGGTTCACCGTGATTAGGACTAAATCTGGAGAGACCATCCTGACACGTATTGTGAATTTGTGGAGAGTCTGCATAGACTATCGGAAATTGAATGCCTCTACGAAGAAAGATCAATTCCCGCTTCCTTTCATTGACCAAATTCTCGAGAAACTGGTAGGAAATCAATTTTTCTATTTCCTGGATGGTTACTCTGGATATAATCAGGTGGCGATTCATCCTGAGGATTTGGAAAAGACCACCTTTACTTGCCTTTCGATATGTATGCATTCTGCAGGATGCCTTTTGAGCTATGAACACACTCGCCACTTTTCAGCAGTGCATGCTAGCCATATTCTCAGATATGGTAGGTAATTACCTTGAGGTCTTCATGGATGACTTCTTGGTATTCAGTGAATCTTTTGATGAATGCCTCCTGCATTTGGTCCAGATCCCTAAGAGATGCATCGAAGTGAACCTGGTTCTCTCCTGGGAATAGATCCACTTCATGGTTCCTGAAGGCATCGTACTTGGACATCTCATCTCTTAAAGAGGTATCTAGGTTGACTAGGCTAAGGTAAATCTAGTTTCCAAGCTACCTGTGCCTAGCTCGGTCGAAGACATCTGATCATTCCTATAGCATGTTGGAGTTTATTATCGATTCATACTTGATTTCTCTAAGATCGTGCACTCCTTAACGAATCTCCTTTCGAAGGAAACGCCATTTGAGATATATAGTGAGTGCGTTCACGCTTTGAGATCCTACGTGACCGAGTCACCCAAGCACCAATCCTATAATCTCTTGACTGGTCTCAACCCTTTGAGATCTTGTGTGATGCGTTTGACTACGCAGTAGGAGCGATGCTGGGTTAGAAAATTGACGGGAAATCTGTAGTCATATATTATGCCAGCAAGACATTGGATGAGGCTCAGCGTAATTATACCATTACGGAGATAGAGTTGCTGCCTGTATGATGAATGGGTTTTGGCGAAGTAAAATCAGGGTTAGGTGAAACTCGTCGTCGTAGTTCGCAAAACACGTTATCAAATATGATTTTTAATCGAAACTCCAAGGGAGTCCCGGGTTGAACACAGGGAAGCGACGTTTACTTTCATTGAAATCCGTGCTTCGTCTTATTTCTTTTTGGTGTTTTAGGGTTTTGTGATTTTTTTGGTGTTTTTGTAAAGAAAAGGCAAGCAAGATAACTCACAAAGGAGAGGAAACAAATCTGATATATCATGCAAATGTTTATTACAATATGCTAAGAAATACAAAAGAGATAAGGGTGAGAAGAAATCTCCCAAATTGGTTGTTTGGTGAGACGATGGTGTTTGGCGGTAGCTTGGATGAAGAGGGTGAGGTGCTGGACGACGGAGGTGAGATGCAGGAGGATGCCGGGTAGAAAAATGCTTCACCAAGGCTTTGGAATGGGGATGAGGAGGTGGAGGTGATGTTCTACCGGAATGGAGGTGAGAGGAAGGCTCCAAGGCTTCTTATGAAGGTGGTGAGATGGGGGACAAATATTTGGTGGGGTATAGGAACATTACATTAATAAGAGGCCTTTGGAGCTTGAGAATAAGCTCTAAGGGAGCTTTGGTAGGCTACTAGAGCTTAAGAGTAGGTTGGAGTAGAGTAGGTGGAGATGGTCTGGAAGGGAAGGGGTCATGGGGTTTATATAATGGTGAAATTGAGGTGTTTTGTGTGCACGGGTCTCCAGCGACATTTAAAACGTTGCTAAAGACCTACTGGGGCTGTCGCTAAAGCATTCATGCTCCTAGGCTTACGTGTGGAGGCGCGGCTATAGTAGGCACAGTGTAAGGAGATCGTCAGTCATTGGATCGGGTGAGGATGGCTGAGATCATGAGGAGTTCGCGTGCCTTTGCTTGCATTCAAATCGCTCGCTCACTAGCAACTGTTGGATCCACCATAGTGTGGATCGTTCACATCTCACGTCCGCTGGTTGAGGAGGCATCTCCACCATTCAGTCTTGATTGTGTGGCTGAGAAGCGCACGCGGATCGTGACTCTCACGAGATTTGAATCACGCTCATCACACAATTGCGAAGATCGGACGACGGAGAATGTGCCCGGTCATCTTAAATGAGCTCTCCAGATGGTGTGCGTCTACTTTGGCATGCATCTGCGCGTTGTTGAGTGACGTTTCTCTTGCATGTGCAACGTTGACCTCTCGATCAAGATCGAGCGGTCCAATTTCTTTGGGCGCTAAAGGGGCTGTAGCGAATTGCAGCTCGATCTTGCTTCCCCTCTTTGCGAAATGGGTGCGCTGCCACTGTGAGAAGGGTGTCCAATTGTCATGTGGTGGGATAGGTGCTACTATGACTTGACCGTTGGATGAGGATCCAATGGTCATGATCAGATCTTCCTTGAGGTGCTTTTGGAGGAGGCCGGGTGATGTTTGGGCAATTCTCAATCCAATGGCTGGAATTATCCCCTTAAGGCGAGGTTGGGGGCTGTGGCTCATGTAGGGTAGCCTAAATGGTGCTACGTGGCTCCATCTGGGCCGTCCATCTTCTTCTTCTTGTAAAGGATACTACGGAGCTTTAATTTGAGTGATTTTTGCGCTGATGGACTGCGATTGTCACACCGGATCCATCCATACGGTCGGA
This sequence comes from Thalassia testudinum, assembly GCA_037157565.1. Classification (NCBI taxonomy): domain Eukaryota; kingdom Viridiplantae; phylum Streptophyta; class Magnoliopsida; order Alismatales; family Hydrocharitaceae; genus Thalassia; species Thalassia testudinum. The sequence goes on along the minus strand of JAZHRO010000015.1, from coordinate 39,809,096 downwards.
TTCTTCATCCGGAGTTCGTAAAGATGTCGCACTACCTCCTGGCCATAGAAAATGTTGGAATTAATGTACATAATATACAACTATCCTAAATGCAATGCAATGAATGTTATGCAATATTTATACTATGATATGAAATGCTAGGCTTAGGAACTATCATAAATAGGCATTTTATCATGAATTCATGCGTGTTTATCATACCCCCATGCTTACTTTTTGCTAGTCCCTAACAAAATACACCTAAATGCTATGTATAAAAGTAGAATCAGGGTTTGATTACTTAGGTGAGATTTGTTGGTTGCTTTAGAAAATTTAAACCCAAAACTTGATTACAAAAACTCGATAGTGTCTGGGTGTCTTCCAAATGTAGACCGCCTAAGCCCTCTCCTTATTTGAGAAGGGAAGATACATTTTTTTTTTGCTTTTTCTTCTTTTCTAAATTTTTTTGGACTTTTGAAGTTTGAGAGTTTTGAGATAACTTTTTACGGCTACCCAACCCACCTAAGACTTGAAAAGGACTCTAAGTGCTAAGCATCTTGTGAAAAGAGTGAAAGACTCACTAGGCGACCATTAAAATGGACTTCGGGTTTCTACGATCTCAGGTGACCATAAAAGTTTCTGCCTAAATGTTTATCTTTTCGAATGGTAGCTTTCTCCCTACTTAATTATTATTTTTTTATAGGGTGAACACAAGGGCGAATCTAGTGTATATCTCCCCGATTTATTCCTCTTCCCTGCTTCTTCCCTATGTGTTTTGGGAATTATTGCCGATTTTTGTGAGCTGGGCTCTAGACAACCGACTAATGGACTGTTATGCATGACAACTTGCTAGCCATACTCGTGTGGTGAAGTGTGGTTTATTTTTCTATTTTCTCCTTTTTCTATTTTTTTCTTTCTTTTTTTATTCTAAGTATTTCTTTTTTTTTTCTTTTTTTTTTTAAGTAGTTGGCTTTCCTAATCTAAGATTTACCTAAAAGCAGTAGAATGAATATGGTCATGTAGCTGGGCTCTGGACAATCGGCCAATGGGATGTTACCCAAGATAACTTGCCACCCATACTACCCTAGACGGTTCATTAGCTACCAAATTTTTGAAAAAAATTGTCGAAAAGTGAGTCAGTGCAAATAGTGTGTAGATGCTTAAACTTAAAGTCCCCTCAACTCAAAGGGCGGGTTGATAAGTCGTCTACTTATCATCCCAATTTATTCACCAAATTAAAGTAAAATTACTTGGTGAGGACTCGAGACAACGTCCACATTCGAGTGGACACCTGGGCTAATTAAGCCTGAAGACCTAAAGAGTCTAAGTGTTTAGGTCTTAAAGTATTAATTCCTAAAGTTCGCAACTCCTAAACGCTTAAGTTTTCTTCTCTTGATTTTAGTTTTTTTTAAATAAAATAATAGGAAATTATTATTACGAGTTGGCAAAATGATCGTTTCATAAGATATCCACTCCCCCATGCTTAGCTAATGCAATGTCCTCATTGTTAAAATGAAAGCATGCAGGAGAGCAGAATTGGAAGAATAACACTTGGTTTCTGTGAGATTCTGATCAGTTCGAACAACCTTTACACGTGCTGAGTTTAGTGCCTTTAGCTAGGCGATATCCTCAATAAAAAATAACTAACATTGAGGCTGCAATAACACAATTTTCGGGCCCCTAGATATGGGTCCTGGAGAGTGAAAATGGGCTTGCCAATGAGATGATCAATGAAAGTGGCAAGCTGGTGGTGCAGGGAGAGCCTAAATGGTCTCCAATAGGAGTTTTGTTGATTTAGTACAGAGGAGGTGTCGGTGGATATAGAAACTGTGCAATGGTTGGGTGAACAAGGACGATGAGGTTTTGTGATGTGTCGGGGGTTTGTGGGTACTCTAGAATACCTAACTTTTCAAGAGTTTCTCCCCAAAGTTCAATTTCATTCTCACAATCAGGGTAATTAATCCAACCATCATGATCCTCATGATTCCCACCCAAAAGTTGAACCTCAAACTCTAAAAATTCAAGATGAGGACATTGTTAGGTTTTAACTTGATCATGTGAATCATCCAACAAATTTCCAATTTCATGAATATCTTCCTTATCCCAGGTTGCCACAGTTTATTGTATGCCTTCATTGCCCTCAATTATCCCTGCAACCGTGTGATTTTCTTCCTGAGCTTGGGTTGAGTTAGCCCTTAAAAGGTTGTCTAAGGTATGTGATGGAGGCGCGTTTCACATGTTTGAAATCGAGGTTTGGAGACCTGTCGTCAAATGTTGCAAAACGCATCTATCAGATAAATTTATAACCGAAACTCAAAAAGTGAGTCCCGGGTCGAACACGGGGAGCTGAACTTTTGGTTTTATGAAATTCGCATTTCTCTTTTATTACTTTTTTTTGTCATTTTTATCTTTTCTAATTTTTTTGTATTTTTATCGGGCAAGGGATTAGGTCGATGAAAACTTTATTTACTTGCAAAAATATAAGAGAGAGAGGGAGAGAGAGAAACAATCATCTATTTATCTCATGAATGTTTTCTACAATTATGAAAGCAGAAAACTACACTACGAAAGTGAAAAAAGATAGAAAGAGGTGAGAGAAATTCCCTTGATGGTTGCTCGGAGGACGACTCGCTTTGACGTTGCCTGGAGGAAGGTGGTGAGGAGTGGGACGTATGAGGATAGAGCCGGAGGATGGAGGATGGGGCAGGATGGTGTCGCGGCGAGGATCTTCTTCCCGAAGGGAGTTGAGGAGATGACCACGGGATGCTCTATGAATGGGGATGAGGGGAGGGAAAACTATTTGGTTTTCTACTCTAGAGGAGCATCCCGGGCTTGGGACAAGCTCTTTCTAGAGCCTTGGGGGTGGTGAGAGGAAGAAAGGAAGAGATGAAGAAAAATGGGAGGGGTAGGGGTCCTTTTATAGTGGAGGAAAGAATTAAATTTGTATACAGGGCATTTAGTGATTGTCATAAATGTCGTTGAAGATCCTCCATAAACGTCGCTGAAGATCTTGCTCACGTGCCCCTGCTGCCGTACCGCTGGCGCACGTTGTACGTGCCCTTATCATGCGTGCGCACGCGCGATATGCATTGCTGTTGCCGCTGCCTTCGAGTGTGCACTACGCTTGCGCGTGCATGCCTCCGCACACGCACGTGCCCCCGTTGCTGTGCGGGTGCAGTGGCATGTGCGTGCGAATGGGCGTCCTGCGTTGAGCCACGTGGCATAATCTGGGTCGTCCATCTTCTTTCCTTTGTAGGGGATGCTACAGAGGTCGGATTGAGTCGATTTTCATGTCGTTGGGATACGATTGTCGACTTGAATCCATCCGTGCGGTTGGATTTTTTGTTTGACGCTTCCGATTGCATCATCGAGTCTCTCGACCATTGATCTTCCTTGGATTGAATATGATGCTGTGGGACTCCGATCGAGGTGATTTTTGAGAAGTTGGACTTCGATTGTCGTCTTGATCAGATCTGTACGGTCGGATCATCAATTCGAGGCTCCAAAATAAATATCCTTCTCTCATGACTACAAAAAGGATGCAATTAACCTAAGTTATATACAACTACTCTAAATGCAGAATGATGCATGCTATGCAATATTTATAACGTGAAATGCAAATCTAAGCCTAGGAACATGCATGAATAGGCATTTTACCCTCAATAATTATGTCTACATCAGTATGTATGGCCATTACCTCCTCTATTACGCCAAGCTCCTCCGTCAAACCACACTTAATTTTATCCTTCTTTGAGACCTTGAAAATATTAAATCCATTTATTTTATTCCTAAAGGCCATTTCTATATTTCCTAATTCACAATCAATCCTTGCCTTGACGGTAGCCAAGAAAGGTCTTCCCAAAATAATCGGGGTATGGTTGAGCTATTTTGGTGCTTCCATGTCCAGGACCATGAAATCAGCAAGGTAATGCAAATCATTAACCTTGACTAAAACATCCTCCAAAAGACCCCTTGGTTTTGTAATGGATCTACTAGCTAACTGCAAGGCTATGTCAGTGTGTTTCAGGTAGCCTAGACCCAGTTCCATATGCAGCGAGGTGAGGATCACATTAATGGAAGCATCCAAGTCAAGGAGGGTTCGGTCAGAAGTAATGTTTCCTATTGTGCAAGAAATCAGCAGGGCTCCTAGGGCTTGCTTCTTAGGGGTAGCTTGTTTAAGATTAGTGTTCTTGTGTTATCAGACAAGACTACTCTCCTATTATTTTCAGATTTCGCTTTACGTTTTTCTTTAGACGAATTCAGTAAACCTTTGGTGTAGGCAGGGATTGATTCGATAGCCATGAGGAGTAAAATGATTATAAATTTGAAAGCCTGAAATAAGGACATCCTTTCCTCCAATTTCTCCTCTGACTTTTTTTGTTTGCCTATACAACAACATACTCCCAAATCAGACTCTGATGTTTTGTTGATCACATTCTTAGTTGGGAGTCTAGAATTTTTACTACGGGGCCTAATGGTGTTGTCATGGGGTTGGGTGGGTCCCTTATGTCTACTACCTCTCCTCAAGGTGATGGTATTTGCAGTGGCAAAATGCTGTTGGTTAGTGCCTTGGGGAAGGTTGGGAAAAATAGGAGGCTCTCGGTTGATTATGGTGGGAACTTGGTTTGCTCCGGAGGGGCTGGGGTAGCTTGATAGTTAGCATGAGCTTGAGCATGCGGCTCCCCACCATTACCAAACCCTTGAGGCCCAGCACCTCGATTTTGTACATCCTTGGGTTTGGTATAGGTTGTGATGGTAGGGATCCAGGCTATAGATTATTTGCACTAAGTATGGATTGCAAGGTGTCTAGCGAAGTTTTCATTTGTTGCATGAGCTGGAGCATTGACCCTTGCATTTCCACCATCTTCAGGTTTAAATCAGCCTGCCCGGTGGGTTGTTGAGCATTCCACATGGACTGATTAACTCGATTTGGGTGCAACTGAGTATATACATGACCCTGACCCATTGGTTTTTGCGGTACATAATTGTTGGGTCGATATTGGGTCTGCTGCCCCTGATCTTTCCTAGAGAAGTTAGGGTGATTTTTCCAACCAGGATTGTAGGAATTTGAGTAAGGGTTGGACCTAACATTCTCTTGTAAAGCATGAACATCTTCATAAGATGAGGATGAATAAGGATCAGAAAAACTGGGATCAAAGGCCCTAGTTTGGAACCCATAAGGTTCCGAGAAGAGCTGGCCCGAAGGTCGAGCCGACTTTAGTTGTTCACAAACTCCCGTCCCATAGGAGCTTGCGAAGAATGGAATCCCGAACCTTGGGATTGAGTGGATCTAGAAAAATTAGAGTTTCCAGACATCCACTCTTCCATTCGTTTAGCAACTAGATCCACCTTATCTAATTTATTGCAGATAAATTCCATATCAAATGTATGAGAATCTTGGACCTCATTGGCATTTGATCTAGTTTGTTGGGATCGATTGAAGGTTTCCATGGAGGCGTGGTTTAAAGAGATTTTGCTCATTTCCTCAAGCAAATCATACGTGCTATCTGCATCTTTGTTGAGGAAATTGACTCCGCAAGAAGCATCCACATGATTACGAAGTTGATCGTTCAACCCATGATAAAAAATCTACACAAGTTGCCATTTAGGCACATCGTGGTGTGGACACTTCCGCAATAGATCCTGGAATCGCTCCCAGGCCCTTGAAACGGTTCCTCCGGCTGCTGGGCAAAAGTGATAATTGCCCATCACAATGCATTGGTTCGCCTATTTGGGAAGAATTTTTTTAGAAAGGCCGATTTCAAAGCTGTCCAAGTAGCAATCGGTCTTCCAATGGTACGATACCAATGTGCGGCCTTATCCCTGAGTGAATGGGGGAAAAGCCTCATGAGCATCTATTCTTCATCCACATTCCGCAATTTGGTGGTCTGAACTAGAGTGATCATGTCCTCCAAATGTTGGAATGGGTCCTCTGAGCCAAGCCCGTGAAAGTATTTAATTAGACTTAAAACCTGGGGCTTGATCTCAAAATTAGAACACCAACACTTGAAGTGAAGTGGTGTTTAATGAAGCATACAAGCAAACAATGGATTTTAAATTGCACCACTGCACTTAGTTAAGATATTTAAGATCTTGAAACCTAAGTTTAATATTTTTTGGTAGTTTTTAAGGAAACTATGACAAGAAAGGGAGAGCCAACCTGAAATCATGGGAAGAAAAGGAACTTTTGAGCTCTCGCTTCCAAATTCTTGCTTCCTTCCAGCAATACCTGCACACACAAGAGAAAAGAAAGAGAAGGGGATGAGATCCACTTCAAGCAAGAGAAAAATTGATTAAGCAAAGCCATGCCTCCTTGGCAACAGCACCAAAAAGTGATGGGGATTTTATGTAGTTTGTTAAAAATACGTCATTGTAATGTGTAAAAGTAATCAACTCTTAAATTTATAGCCTAGATAGTGGAGTATCTAGGGTCGTCCAAGGAGGCCAATTTGTTTGCTAAATCAAATCTCTTTCTTTAAAGGGAACTCAACTTTCTTTTTGGTGTTTTATATATATGATTTTTATAGGTTTTGAAATAATAGGAACATTGCGGGTTTGTTGATAGTGAGAAAATTCTCTATACTAATCCACTATACTACTATTATAGTGACAAGTAGAGCCTCTCCCTAAGCTCACTCTAGGCACGTGGAGGCCTAGAGTAATTAGGGAGAGGGAGTGACAAATGTTTTTTTTTGAAACTGTGAGGAAAGCTATCGTAAAACGATAGCAATCTAGAGGGTAATTTATTTCAAATCAAACAATAATTACATATTGGATCCCCATCTATGTATGAGGGACCGGCACTCATTTACAATTATATCACACCGAACTGGTCTCTCCTGAAACAACTTTTCATTTCTTGCCCTCCATGCACACCACAAGGTGGCAGCCATACACTTGTATGGTTGTCTAGGTGTAGTAAACCTCTGCCAAAGGGATTCCCAGGTAGGTAGAGGTTCCTGACATATTTTCCTCCATAATTTGTCTGTGACCAAGCATGAAGAAAAAATATGAGACACACTGTCAGTGTGTAATCCATAGAGATAGCAGGCATTTAACGTTGTCCCCATTCTTTTATGTCTAAAGTCACCCGTGATCAAGCCTTCCCTCCTGCAAAGCCATAAGAAAATTCGCACTTTCAATGGAATCTTCAATAGCCATATTTACAAATGTTAAACAAGAATTCTACAAGACTATGCAACAAAAAGATTAAACAAGGTAACTTTGATTGAAAGAGATAGTGTTTTACAAAAATCTCTAGTAGATGAATGCTTCTACTACTAGATAATTGCAACAAATAAAATAAAACACAAATCCTCCTGAATTGTTGGTGAAGAGGGGAAGCTTTTTGCTCCAATCTTAGTGGCTCCTAGGCTTGAAAACGGCTACTCCTCCTTCCTTGCTATGCTCCTCCAAGATGGTCTCCTCCAAGGTGGAAGCTACCACCTTCAATGATCTCCTTCAAGGGTGGGCATGCACCACCCTTGCTCCTCCTTGCCTAGCTGTCCTTCTAGTGGGGGAGTGCTCCTCCTCCTTGGTGTGGCACAAGGGAGAAGAAAAAGGGGAAGAAGGCACCAAGGGGGCGGGTAGGATGCCCCCTTAATCTTCTTCTCTTCTTCTTCATTGGCCGTGGATATGGTGGTTGTATGGTAGACTAAACTAAAATGGAGGATGAATTTTTTTGGTGGAATATGATAGGTATTTATAGAGGTGGAGAGGGGGGTAGTAGGCGTGGGTTAGGTGGATGGCTAGGATGTGTTTAGGTGGTGGTTATGGGTAGTTAATTTGATCCTAGGGATAGGGTTAGTTGGCATTATTCGAACGCTAAATTGGTATTTAAGATTGTCTTGTTGTAGCATAACCAAAATAGCGCTTAAACAAATAAGTTTTATTGCTCGAAAAAGTTCCGAGGTCGAACACAGGGAGCAATATGGAATTTAAATCTCAAGAATTGCAATTTAAATGCAGTATAAGCAATTTGTAATAATACTCCAAACAATAATGATATAGAAGTGAAAACAGATGTTAATAGTGCAGAAAGAATGAGGTAAAATGGTGATTTGAATCACCAAATACCCCTCACAATAACAGTAAATTTCTCAACAGTATCAATCAAATAAAGCTTAGAAATCAGTTATCAGATGACTGAATGGTTAATCAGATGGCTTAAATGTCTGATGCTACAGTGCACAGCCTTCTTGCACTTCTCTTAGCCTCTTCTTTCCTTCTTTTCTTTCTCTGCTACTCAGGCTCTTCTTCTTCTTTTGCTCTTCTCTTTCTTGTCTCTCTTCTTCAGCTATGGTCCTTCTTCTTTCCTTCTTCCTTTCTTTGTTCTCTTTCTTCACACACAGAGGGGGGGAGGCTTCCTGAATTTGGCTAAGTGTCAGCCAACACTCTCTGTAGCAAAACCCTCCCTCTACCTCGCGCAATCTCTCTTTCTCTCTCTGGGTCACGCTCTTCTAGAGCCTTCCACAGTACCGGGTATACGGGTAATCGAACCTAGTGCGTACCTAGGACCAGGGCTGCAGGAGTGGGTCGCAACCGAGGAGTGCTAAGGGTTAGGTGGGTTGTCGGGCACACCGGGTCCGTAGGGGAGATGTTGCGGACGAGGTGCATGAGGGGGGCATGTGGGGACCTCACCCCCTGTGCGTGCTAAGGCGATAAGCCTAAAGCACAAATTCAATTTATGCGATGGCGGGTGCTTCTCAGCAACTGATGTGGGACTATCTTCTCTGGCTTCTTCGCGTGTGCTTGCAGCTGATGCCTTCGTCTAATTCTTGTGCAAGGAATGGTCAACAACCCTAATTGACCAGGCGAGAGTGTTCCTCGAAGTGTTCCGCAACACCTGGAACCTTGCCTGGGGTCTGTAGGTGCTTGAAGCGAGCTTCGAGCTTCGCTCGAAGCTTCAATAATGGCGGCGGAGACCTGGGATCTGCAAACACGAAAATGGCCTAAAAGCCCCAGTTAAAAGAGTTCATAAGCTTGGTCGTGAGGTGGGGAATTGAATGGCAGCATTTGTGAGGTGTGGGAATGCGTGAGGTGGCCAGACGGTGACAGAATGTGAGGTACGATAGTGTGGTGTTCGGTGGAGCAGTGGGGAGGCCAATAGCCTCGAAGACAAGAGGGATTTTGCTCTCTGGAACACGGCGAAGGTGTGGAGATGAACGAAGACCGGATTTGTGGAGTGTAGTGGCCATGCGAGCTCGCTGGAGGTACATCGGCGAGGTGGAAGACAAAGGACGGTGAGGCTAGTCAACGATCGAAACGAAGTGGCAGATGGCTGGAAATGAAGAGGGGAAGTCGAGGAGTTGTTTAGGAGGGGAGGTAGACGAAGGGGAGTGGAGTTGGCATCGGTTGAGGTGTGGCCGACGATGAAGACGAAGCTGCTTAGAGAGATGTGGACGGCGAGGATGAAGGAGGGCAGGAGCATCGGCAGGTGCTGCGTGATGTGGAAGAAGACAAGGAGGAAGAGTCTGCCACTGGTATTGTGGTCAGAAGACGAGGGAAGGTCACCGGAGCTTGAAGAGAAAATCGGCCGGAGGAGAGGAGAGGAATTTGAGGGATTCTCTGGTTGAATTCAAGCTTAAAGGATCGGGCAGGTCTGGGGAGTCTTTATATAGGTGTCAGGGGGTCGATTAGAGCTTGGAAGCAAAGCTTTCAAGCTTGGAAGGTTGCTGGAGTTGGAAGTTTCTTGATACCCAAATATCTCATGCATTCGCATGAGAGATTGGGTAGGTTTCAAGGCTTAGGATTGGGTCCAAAATGAAGGGAATTTCTTGACGAACTTCCCTTTCAAATTTGAAAGGGATTCGTCAAGAAATCAAGGAGTTCTTTCCTTTTTAAGGTTGCCAGAGCAAGTAGGAATAGGTTTAATGGTGGTAGGGACCTATTTGTGAGAATGACGATAAAGTTAGGGGCTTATTTGAAAGGATTTTGAAAGTTAAGGGCAGAAATGAAATTAGATAGGACCAATCTCCATATTAGGTCAAGACAAATTCATTTTGGGTCCAAATTTTGAGGAAACCTAATTTGGATCTAAGGAATTCAATGGTGAAGTTGGATTTTGGTTTTGATCATGTTTGACTGAGTAATTTATGCAAAAATTTAAATTAGGGCAAATGTCTGTCTATGATTTTGTTTTGTGGCAAAACAGGTTCTGATGGTCAAATTGAAGGTTCTAAACCATAGAGTATTTTTCTATGAATTTTAGAGGGTTTAGGTGAATTTTATCCTGATCAAAATCTCAGTTAATTAAGTGGGTCTCTTTTTAGGGTTTCAAAGTCATTTAATTCTCAGAACACGTGCAAACCCTTTTCTGTCTGTCTTATCTCACTTGTTATCTTTTTAAGATCAATTGAACTTCATTCAACCCCTGAGAAAATTCGTGCTTGTACTGCATTCATGATGAGTTGGTAAAATTGAAGTTTTAACCCTAGTTTCTTATTTTTCTTTCGGAATGATTATGTAATGACTTGTGACTCTCTGGCGGTTATGTAGGAGCATTTATTGACTTAATTGAGTCAAAATGAGCTAGTTATGGCTCATGATGGTGTTCCCATCATACCCCCATGCCTAGCTTTTGCTAGTCTCTTTGCAAAATTTCAAGGTATTAACTTTGATTCTAGACTAGAAAACCTTTTGATGCTTAAAAACTTTGCTGTGTGCTTCCTTTTGTAGATTAGGTTAGAATGCCAATAGTTGGTCCAGAGGTACTCAAGTTCCAACCAAGATCCAAACCTGACCAACTCTAGCCTCAGTCTGCCGCGAAGGTTTCTAAGGCCCACAGGAACTAACCTAAGGTTCGTTGAACTACGTGGTTAAAGCACCTGTGCTTGTAACATGTTTTAGCCTAGGTTCAGTTTGCTGTGCATTTTTGTCAAAGAGAGACAGAGGAATTTTTCTTTATTTTTGGAGAGTTTTCTCTCTCTTTTTATTTCTAGCTTCGGATTGGCTTTACAACACGATCTGTATTGGATTCCTAGTCCCCATCATCAATCGTCACAGGGTCCATGGCAATCGATGCTTCGAGATAGCACCGCCCATGGCAACCCCCAGAACCTTGGCTTTTGAGATTTCGAGATAATCTCGCCCATGGCATTCTGTAGCTAAATCCATACCTTGTCAATCGACATTTCGGGATAATGCCACCCATGACATCTGAACCAACACAGGGTACTTACATGCCCCCGGTAGGATATGTAGATATCCTAGGAGACAAGCACCGAGGAGACGATATGTTATTGCGCATCTTTGAGGGGGATTTCCTGCCTCTCCACGCTGGGAACTCATCCAAATCAACTTGTGTTGATCAGTTGCTCCTAATCTAGGTGACTTTTTCAGAACAAGTTTAACGCATTTGCGTGATTTTGATACTTAGGAACACTGAACCAACATGTGTGTGGATTAGGGTGCTTAGGTTACCGAGTCTCGCAAATCAGAGGTTAGTTAACGAGGCCGAATAATCCTTAAGCCTTAGACCTAATACTTAAGCTTCGCATTTTCCCCAATCTATTGAGGATTATCCAGATCTTAGCGGGTACTTGAATTTTTAAGCTTAGGATTATAGCCCAAGAGACCTAAAATTAGCGTTCCTATTAATCTCTTTTTTGTTTTATGAGCACTTTTTGCCTTTCATTTTCTTTCTTTTGATATGGTCTAGAATTGAGTCAATTCCTTAATCTTTTACTAATGACTACCTCTTTTTCTTTTCTTTTCAAATTGTGCTCCGTTTTGACCTTTTTATCTTTTTTTTTCTTTTTTCTCCCTTTTTCTCCTCAAAATCTGATATGCCATCAAATTTTCCTCTCCTCTCATATTTTTGTTCTTTTTCAAGAATTTTTATTTTTTTGGTATTTTTGGAATATGTGATTTTTTTGTTGAAACCCTTTCTTGTGAAATGATTTTCACGGCATTTTGCACTTTAATACCCCCGCATGCCTACAACTTGCAATGTCCTCATTGTAAATTAGGTGGGTTCGAGTTCAGCTTAGATCATTCATTAGAACAGGTGTTGGGCGGGTGAATGGGTCAGGGTGATTGTTGTGGACGATTTCAAGCTTGGGTACAGGTACCTGAGGTGGAGTCGGCTGTTCTAATGGATAAACCCTAACGTGCAATATGAGTTCAGCATAAGATGTGTCAAGAAGGGTTTCAGGTTTTTGAAATGACGGGCTGCCTCTCCTTAAGCATTGAGTTTAACACCATCAGTTGATTGAAATGAGCTTAGGGAGAATGGAGGGTAAAAAATATCTCAGCCAAATTTGTATCGATGAGATCAATGAACGGTTTGAGTTTCTGACCGTTCACGATAAAAGGTTCTGAATTGTGGCTGAGTTGACTGATTTCGACAGCTCCATTTCCAAAGATTCGTTAGACAAGGTATGGTCCAATCCATTTTGATCTGAGTTTTCCTAGGAACAATTTGAGTTTGGCATCAAAGAGTAGAACTTTCTAATCAGGGAAAAAGATCTTTTTGGATATGTGCTTGTCATGAAAGGCCTTAACACACTCTTTGTAAATTCACAAGTTCTCATACGCGTCGTGGCATAATTCATCGATCTCGCACATTTGAAGCTTTCTGTGGATTCCTACCTTAGAAAGATCGAGATTGCAGTTCCGTACTGCCTAATAATAGGCTTTGTGCTCCAATTTGATGGGGAGGTGACATGCCTTCCTATACATTAATCTGAAGGGAGACATGCCTAATTGGGTTTTGTGGTCGATCCTATAAGCCCACAAAGCTTTCGAAAGTCGGGATGACCAGTCTTTCCTGTCAGGTCGAACAGTGACCTGGAGGATTTTCTTGATCTCCCGATTCGATAGCTCAGCTAGACCGTTGGTTTGGGGGTGATAAGGAGTAGAGATTCGGTGTGACACCCCATATTTGGTCATCAGTGATCTGAATTGAGCATTCGTGAAATGGGTCTCTCCATCAGAGATTAAGGCACGTGGAATCCTGAACCGAGAAAAGATGTTCTGATGAATGAATTTGATAACCACCTTATGATCGTTGGTTTGGGTCGGAATGATTTCAATCCATTTGGACACGTAGTCAACAGCAAGAAGAATGTATTTGAAGCCATCCGAAATAGGGAAGGGTCACATAAAATCAATCCCCCAGACATCGAAGATTTCACATACGAGAATCGGTTGTAAGGGCATCATATCACAGTGGCTCATGTTGCCTAAGGTCTGGCAACGAGTGCTTGCCTTACAGTGATTGTATGCGTCTTTGAAAATCGTAGGCCAATAGAAGCCACACTGGAGGACTTTTGCTGTGGTTTTATGACCAGAGAAGTGTCGACCGCATGCCTTGTCATGGCAGAAGGACAAAATGTCTTGAATTTCTGCTTTCGGAACACATCGTCGGATGATTTGATCAGCACCAATGTGGATGAGATACGGGTCTTCCCAAAAGTAGTGCTTGTCATTGGAAGGTAATTTATCCTTCTTGGCTTTTGGCCAATCGGATGGTATCTGATGTGATGCCAAGTAGTTTACTAGATTAGCAAACCATGGAAGTCCTGTACTGATAGTCAGGAGGTGCTCATCGGGAAAATGTTCAGTAATGGGTTTGAAAGGGTTGATAATATCAGAAGAAAGGTGGGATAAGTGATCAGCTACCACATTCTGTTTCCCCGCCTTGTCACGAATCTCGAGATCAAATTCTTATAACAGTAAGATCCAGTGGATTAGTTGAGGTTTCACGTCCTTCTTCGTAAGGAGATGCCTCACAGCAGTGTGATATGAGTAAATAATAATATGGGAACCCAAAAAGATACGATCTAAATTTTTCCAAGGCAAATACTATGGCTAGCAGCTCTTTCTTGGTAACTGTGTAGTTACGCTGAGCCTTGTCAAGTGTCTTGCTAGCGTAGTAAATGACCACAGGTTTCCCGTCTATTTTTTGTCCAAGTACCGCACCTACAGTGTAATTAGATGCATCGCACATGATCTCAAAGGGTTGAGACCAATCACGGGGCTGCAGGATAGGTGCTTGGGTAACTCGAGCATGCAAGACTTCAAATGCTTGAGTACATTCCTTGGTGATTTCAAAAGGGACATCCTTAGATAGAAGATTAGTCAGGGGGCATGCGATTTTCAAGAAATCAGGAATGAATCGACGGTAAAAATTGACGTGCCCTAGGAAGGATCGGATGTCTTTGACCGAGCTGGGCATAGGGAGTTTGGAAATCAAATTCAGCTTGGCTTGATCAACCTGGATGCCCTTTTCAAAGATAAGATGTCCCAGGACTATTCCCTCAGGTACCATGAAGTGGCTCTTTTCCCAGGAAAGAACCAAATTCACGTTGATGCACCGCCTGAGGATCTGAACTAAGTGTAGGAGGAAATCGTCAAATGATTCACTAAATATCGAGAAGTCATCCATGAAGACTTCAAGGTACTCACCTATCATATTTGAGAATATGGCAAGCTTGCATCGTTGAAAAGTAGCAGGTGCATTGCAGAGATCGAACGGCATCCTTTGGAATGCATAAGTTTCGAAGAGGCAGGTGAAGGTGGTCTTTTCTTGGTCCTCGGGATGGATTGTGACCTGGTTATAACCGGAGTACCTGTCCAGAAAGCAGAAGAATCGATTTCTCACTAGTTTCTCGAGAATCTAATCAATGAACGGTAGTGGGAAATGATCCTTCTTCATGGAGGAATTAAGTCTTCTGTAATCAATGCAGATTCTTCACAAGTTTGCTATACAGGTCGGTATGGCTTCCCCGATTTCAGTTGTGATGACGGTGAGCCCTGCCATTTTAGGCACAACCTGGATTGGACTCACCCACCGACTGTCGGAGATTGGGTAGATGATCCCTACATCTAACCACTTGATAATCTCCTTTTTCATGACATCCTGCAGATTGGGATTCAGGCATCTCTGCATTTCACGGGATGGTCGTGAGCCTCTTCAGTGTAGATGTGGTGTGTACAGTATGAGGGGCTGATACCGGTGAGATCGTTGAGAGTCCATCTAATGGCTCTTCGATGTTGCTGGAGAACAGAAATCAGGTGTGTTTCCTGATCAGATGGGAGTCGGGAGTTGATAATCACAGGAAACGTTTGATTGGAACCCAAAAAGACATATTTAAGATGATCGGGAAGAGGCTTTAATTCCAAAACTGGGTTTTCAGCAGTAGTGGGTAATTCAAGATGGGTGTCAAGAGCAAATGAAGGAGCCGTGGGTGTGTCTAGGTTGAGTTCGGGCTCCTCTAATTGCAGGTTTTGATCCTCTTGTGGTTGATTAGAAATAGTCAGGTTCTCTATGAAGTCGTCAACCATTGCTTCAATATCGCAAATTTGTTCTATGACTCTGTAATTAATTCCTTGTTGCACCTTAAAGATGTCAATCTTTAGTGTCTTGATCCCAAATTTCAATTCGATTTGGCCCTCCTCACAATTGATATTGGCCCTAGCAGTGGCCAGAAAGGGTCTCCCTAGTATGATCGGTGTATTCTTCACATTCTCAGGAGCATCTATGTCTAAAATGATGAAATCCACTGGGAAATAGAAATCATGCACCCTTACTATGACATCCTCGAGAATTCCTTTTGGTGACTTAATTGATTGCTCTGCCAGTTGTAAGGTCATTTCAGTTGGTTTAAGCTCAGATTCCTCGAACTAGTTTAGTAGGGATGTGGGTATCAAATTTATGGAAGCTCCTAAGTCTAATAAAGCTCGGTCAAATCGTATATCACAGATTTCATAGGAGATCAAAGGAGTGCCTGGGTCTTTTGTCTTAGGTGGGAGTTTGCTCAAAATGACAGAGCTGGCTTGCTCTGAGAGTACAATTAGATTCCCGTTTTTGGTTTGTGGTTTACGCTTTGGTGTATATACGTCTTTCAAAAATTGTGCATAAGTCGGTACATGGTGTATTGCATCCTTCAAGGGGATGTTTATATGGACCTGCTCAAAGAGCTTAACCAGATCCTCCTCGGGTGCCACAATTTTGGTTATCCTTTTTCCCTTGGTCAAGGCCTCAGGAAATGGAACTTTTGATGGTTCCTCTAGAATGGGTCCAAGTTCTTGATCTGGGATAGAGGTGTCCTGGATGACTATCCTTGGGTTAGGGTTTGTATTACTAGGCTATGTTTGGCTTGGATAAGGTGGGTCCTGTGTTCTTTTGCTAGTGCGGGTAGTAACAGAATTTAATCCTGCCTAGTTTTGGTTTGGAGTGGGTAGAAGAGGTGCTTGCTATTGGTAACCCATATATGATGTCGAAGCCTCCATCCCATCGGGTGATGGAGTAGAAGGGGCCTGATAAACAAAGTAAGCTTGGCCCGGATTTGGGTTCATAACGCACCTTTGGTTCGGCACGTTATTTGGATTAGGCAAAGGTTGTGAAGGAAGTGCACCAGGTTGGCGAGGATTTGCTATCTGGGCAAGTTGATTGCGAACCTCTATGATCTCGTCTATGTGCTATTTTTACATAGCCACATTCGTCTTCTGAATGACAGCCAGAGTCTGAAGGATAAGAGTCATTTCATCTGTTTGAGTCGGCCCAAATTGATAAGTTGGGTTAGGCCGAGGCTGAAGCAGCTAATATGGACGAGGAGCTTGTGGTCGAGGAGGATATCGAGGTCTTTAATTTTGATTATTGCCTGTCCACGTGAAGTTGGGATGATTACGCCATCAAGGGTTGTAGGTGTTTGAGAATGGGTCATTTTGAATGGCTTTGAGGTCCTCGCAAGTCTGAGGAACCTTGGGAAAATTAGAATATGAGGGTTCAGAGTTCTCCCAACTAGAGTAGGTGGATCCAAAGTTTCCTCCGTAGCTAGAATCAGATGGGGGTGGATACGGGTCCATCCCCTGAGAAGGTCGGTGATAGATGTTGTGCACGGCCTCCCTGCTAGAGGGTGGTTGTGTGCACGGGTTCTGCGCAGAGGTGGCTCACTGCAAATGTTGAGTTAGCTCATCCACCTTCTTCTCAATAATAGAGGCCTTGTCCAGATGACTGGCCATTAGTTCCAAGTCGATGGAAGAGGATAGGCCTTGCGTCTCATGTGCTCCCTTTGGATTTGTCAATGCACGGGCATTCGTCTGGTCGAACATGCCGATGGATTCATTATTGATGGAGTTCTCGCACATATTCTCGAGAATCTCCCATACGGTATCTTCGTGTTGATCCATGATGTTTCCTCCACAAGTCGCATTGACAAATAATCTAATATCCTCACGGAGTCCCTGTTAAAAAGACTAGACTTGTTCCCATTTAGGAACTCCGTGATGGGGGCACTTTCGCATGAGATCCAGAAAATGATCTCATGCTTCGTGAAGTAGTTCTCTTGCTTGTTGTGTGAAATGTGTGATCTGGTGCCGTAAAGCATTTGTCCGACAAACAGGGAAGAACTTTCTCAGAAACTCAGATTGAAGTTCCGCCCAGGTGTTGATCGAGCGCGTTTGGGTTTGGTACCAATGGGCAGCTTTATCCATGAGAGAGAAGAACATTTTCATGAGTAGAATATCCCAATTTTGAGCTTCTGACCCGAAGGTCTGGGTCAGATGCTTAAGTTGTTTGATATGCTAGAAAGGATCTTCAAAATTACGCCCATGGAATTTGAGAATGGCATGAATCATGTTGGGCTTGAGTTCAGTGTTAGGACCTCCAGCGGGGATTTGTACTCGGGGTTTGATTGCTACCGTAGCGGGATTGTAGTGATCTCGCATCATTGGATGCTGCGGTGGGTTCACAAAGGCTTGGAACAGATCATTGAGGCGCTGGAGTTGATTTTCGAGATTATTTTCTTCTGCGGGTTGTGCCATGATGATGGATGAAGGAGAATCAGGTTCGGATGAATTGGAAGAGATATCAATCGGATTAGGTTGTTACACAAACAAGGAGGTTGAGGCTTGGCCTCGATGTGAATGAGTGACTAAAGGAGGCCTCAAGGATGGTCTTAGAGACCTCCCGAACATGCACCAATGGAGTAGATGAGAGGTAGAATGTGATGGACCCAATCAAGACACCCAAAAATTTTTGGATGACTATAGAGGTTTGGGGCGGATGATACCCCTTAGTCAGAAAGTCGTCCATCTGAGAATTACCTAGGTAGCCAGAGAGGGAAAGTCCTGCAAAGACCCCTACATGATAGAGTGCTCCCACGAGTTATAGGGTTGCCCCCACCCGACCTCTCTTGTCACTAATGTTCCAGGAAGACCAGAATGGGGACTTGACCTCTTAAGTCTACCAGTTTTAATTAAGAGAAAGAGTGCTTAGAATTTCACTTGAACTTTAAGATGTGTTGAGTGCAAAGTGAGCTAATTTGAAGATTGGTTGACCCAAATAAGGTGGGTCAACTTCACCTATATTGTCCTTGAAAATTTTGGTCCCTTTTTTAGTGTTAAAATGACTTTAAGAGCCTGATTTTTAGGATTTTGCTTGAATAGATCAGTTCAATCAAGGTCTAGGCACACATTGTTTAGGAAGATAATTGCTTGATTAAGTAAGTGTATCTCTAAAAATCCTAAACTGAAATCCTTAATTGGCTCTAGTTTGGTCCACTTTAATTTGTCCAAATGTGGTACCTAGGGCTCAAACAAGAATGTGATAGCCCTAGATACCTTAAGCTTTAAGTGGGTGCACAAATAAGGATTTGTTGTTCAAATAAAATGTATTAACTCAGGCAACTCGATGAATTATCTATGGAAAGAATGCAAGTAGCCCTTATTGATTTTTTTCCTTTTATCCTTTTCAGAATGAGGGGCTTAAGAGAGAGTGGTTAGAACTTACCTGCCCTTGGTGTGTTTACTGTGCAGTTGATCATCCTTGAATGTATCTTCTCCTGAAACAACCTTAGCAAAAGAGATATAGCAAGTTTAGAATCTAAATCAGGAATTGTAATCAAGAGTTCTAAATTGCCTGTTGCTCCTCGGCAACGGTGCCAAAATGTTTGAACGCTAAGTCGGTATTTAAGATTGTCTTGTTGTAGTATACCCAAAATAGCGCTTAAACAAATAAATTTTATTACTCGAAAAAGTTTCGAGGTTGAACACAGGGAGCAATATGGAATTTAAATCTCAAGAATTGCAATTTAAACTCAATATAAGCAATTTGTAATAATACTCCAAACTATAATTATATAGAAGTGAAAACAGATGTCAATAGTGCAAAAAGAATGAGGTAAAATGGTGATTTGAATCACCAAATACCCCTCACAATAATAGTAAATTTCTCAACAGTATCAATCAAATAATGCTTAGAAATCAATTATCAGACGTCTAAATGGTTAACCAAATGGCTTAAATGTTTGATGCTACAGTGCACAGCCTTCTTTCACTTCTCTCAGCCTCTTCTTCTTTCCTTCTTTTCTTTCTCTGCTGCTTAGCCTCTTCTTTTTTTGCTCTTCTCTTTCTTGTCTCTCTTCTTCAGCTACGGTCCTTCTTCTTTCCTTCTTCCCTTCTCTGTTCTCCTTCTTCACCCATAGAGGGGGGGCTTCTTGAATTTGGCTAAGTGTCAGCCAATACTCTCTATAGCAAAACCCTCCCGTTACCCCGTGCAATCTCTCTTTCTCTCTCTAGGTCATGCTCTTCTAGAGCCTTCCATAGTACCGAGTATACGGGTAATCGGACCTAGAGCGTACCCGGGACCAGGGCTGCGGAGGTGGGTCGCAACCGAGGAGTGCTAAGGGTTAGGCGGGTTATTGGGCGCACTAGGTCCGCGCGGGAGATGTCGCTGACGAGGCACATGAGGGGGGCATGCGGGGACCTCACCCCTTATGCGTGCTGAGGCAATAAGCCTAAAACACAAATTCAATTTATGCGATGGCAGGCGCTCCTCAGCAACCGATGTGGGACTATCTGTTCTCGCTTCTTCGCGTGCGCCTGTAGCTGATGCCTTCGTCTAATTCTCGTGCAAGGAGCAGTCAACAGCTCCAATTGACCAGGCGAGAGTATTCCTGGAAGTGTTCCGCAATGCCTAGAACCTTGCCTAGGTCTGCAGGTGCTTTTAGCGAGCTTCGAGCTTTGCTGGAAGCTTCGATAATGGCGGCGGAGTCCTGGGACCTGCAAACACAAAAATGGGCTAAATGCCCCAGTTAAAACAGTTCATAAGCTTTGCTGTGAGGTGGGGAATTGAATGCGGCGTTCGTGAGGTGTGGGAATGCGTGAGGTGATCGAACAGTGACAAAATGTGAGGTGTGACAGTGTGGTGTTCGGTGGAGCAGTGGAGAGGACAATAGCCTTAAAGACCAGAGGGCTTTTGCTCTCTGGAACACGGAGGAGGTGTGGAGATGAACGGTGACCGGATTTGTGGAGTGTAGTGGCCGTGCGAGCTCGCTGGAGGTACACCGGCGAGGTGGAAGACGGAGGACGGTGAGGCTAGTCGACGGTTGAAACGAAGTGACAAATGGCTGGAAACGAAGAGGGGAAGTCGAGGAGTTGTTTAGGAGGGGAGGCAGATGAAGGGGAGCGGAGTTGGCGTCGGTTGAGGTGTGGCCGGCATCGAAGAAGAAGTTGCTCAGAGAGATGTGGATGGCAAGGATGAAGGGGGCAGGAGCGTCGGCAGGTGCTGCGCGATGCGGAAGAAGACAAGGAGGAAGAGTCTACCACTGGTATTGTGGTCGGATGACGAGGGAAGGTAGGGAAGGTCGTCGGAGCTTGAAGAGCAAATCGGTCAAAGGAGAGGAGAGGAATTTGAGGGATTCTCTGGTCGAATTCAAGCTTGGAGGATCGGGCAGGCCTGGGGAGTCTTTATATAGGTGTCAGGGGGTTGATTAGAGCTTGGAAGCCAAGCTTTCAAGCTTAGAAGGTCGCCAGAGTTGGAAGTTTCTTGATACCCAAATCTTTCATGCATTCGCATGAGAGATTGGGTAGGTTTTAGGGCTTAGGATTGAGTCTAAAAGGAAGGGAATTTCTCGATGAACTTCCCTTTCAAATTTGAAAGGGATTTGTCAAGAAATCAGGGAGTTCTTTCCTTTTTAAGGTCGTCGGAGCAAGTAGGAATATGTTTAATGGCGGCAGGGACCTTTTTGTGAGAACAATGACAAAGTTAGTGGCCTATTTGAAAGGAATTTTGAAAGTTAAGGGCAAAAATGAAATTAGACAGGACGAATCCGCAAACTAGGTCAAGACAAATTCATTTTGGGTCGAAATTTTGATATAAACCTAATTTGGACCTAAGGAATCAAATGGTGAAGTTGGATTTTGGTTTTGGCCATGTTTGATTGGGTAATTTATGCAAAAACCCAAATTAGGGTAAATGTCTGTCTGTGATTATGTTTTGGGTCAAAATGGGTTCTGATAGTCAAATTGAAGGTTCTAAACCCTAAAGAATATTTTTCTATGAATGTTAGAGGGTTTAGGTAAATTTTATCCTGATCAGAACCTTATTTAATTAAGCGGGTCTATTTTTAGGGTTTCAAAAGTCATTTAATTCTCAGAACACGTGCAAACATTTTTATGTCTGTCTTATCTCACTTGTTATCTTTTTAAGACCAATTGACCTTCATTCAACCCCTAAGAAGACTTGTGGTTGTATTGCATTCATGATGAGTTGGTAAAATTGCAGTTTTAACCCTAGTTTCTTTTTCTCTTTTGGAATGATTATGCATTGACTTGTGACTCTCTGGCGGTTATGTAGGAGCATTTATTGACTTAATTGGGTCAAAATGAGCTAGTTGTGGCTCATGATGGTGTTCCCATCAGGCGCCAACCAAGGGGTGTCATGGGGGGTAGTTATGGTGGTGGTGCCCCTTAATGTTGGCACCAAAATAGGTCTTCTAGAAGGGGGTTTGGTGGTGCCATGTAAGGAAGGGTTGGGATGTATTTGGTGGATGGATGGATGGCCATGATGGGGTCTTAAGTTGGTGCCAAAATAGAGGCTTCTAGAAGGAAGGTTTTGGCGCTAACTTTAGGTGTCTTTTGGAGGTGGTTGAGGGGTGAAGGGATGGCTTGGGTTGGTGCCAAAACAAGGGTGGAATTGGTAGAGCTTAGGTGGACTAGGTGGGCTTAGTTAGTGGAACTAGTTAGGGTTAAGTTGTAGGTGGTGGATGGCAAGGGAGCTGGGGCCTAGCCAAGCTAAGCTAAGCTAAGCTAGCTTAGCTAGTAATGGAGTAGAGGAGGAGGCAATAGGAGCTAGGGTTTGTGGAGAGGAGCTGGACAGAAGAAGTCTGGAGCTGAAATGGAGCTGGCAGCTGTTGAAGAGGATGGCATGGAGCTACTTTAGCTGGCTTAGCTTGCTAGTTCTTTGCTAGCTGCTAAGCCAAGCTAAATTAAGCTGGCTTTTGCCACAAGGAGCTGAGGTGAGTTGGGTCTAGTGTTCTCGGGGAGGATTAAGTTGGTTGAGGTAGCTAAGGTTGCTTAGCTCAACTGAGTTGAGCTAAGCTGAATCCCCGGGAGCTGGACTTGAGCTTCCTGAGCTTAAATGAAGCCATATTTAGCTGGCTGGAGTTGAGTGGAGCTGGATCAAGCTGGTCCTGAGCTTAGGTGAACTCCAGTCAACTCAGCTGAGCTAGCTAGAGCTTCTGCGAACTAATGGGAGCTGAGATGAGCTAGATTCAGCTAAGTTGAGCCGGATCTGAGCTAACCTGAGCTAGGGTGAGCTAAGATGAGCTCTCTTAAGCTGGCATTCAACCGAGATGAGCTGAATGGAGCTAGAATGAGCTAACCCTAGTTCAGGTGAGCTGGATTCCAGCTATGGTGAGCTGGATCAAGTTGAGTTCTAGCTGGTTTGAGCATGTCCTTCACCAGTTGCCTTCCTGAGTGCTAGGGTTCTAGGGATCTGGCAATCTGCTTATCCTTAACACTCACAAAAACATATCAAAAACACAATAAGAAATGCAGTGCATGCCTAGCCTAATTAATGCCTAAATGTAGCCCAAAAACCCATTTGTAGAGCAAAATCCTAAGAGCTAGGTTTGTTTTAATGCATAAGAATGATGATAAACTGGCGTTTATTAGTCCTCTCATTCTACCATTGTCCTCGAGGAAGAAGATGATCCTGCTTTTAAATGTTTCTTCATGCATTTTCTTCCGTCGAGTTCCCCTCCAACCGCTTGGAGGATATAACGAGCAGTTGAGAGGAATGCGGTGAGGCTCGGCATCGATGGTGTTGGTAGTGGAGTTGGTTGGCGGTAAGGTGCGTGCGCTCAACAAATTTATTCCTCGTGTCTCGCCTGCATACACTAATTATGTTATCATAGAAATATCTTATTAAATCTTAACTTTGACACATAAAAATGCATGCAGGATAAGTTAAATTATTATTTAAATCATGGTTAATTAAAAATTAGGAACATGTAATTAACAATTACTTAGGCTAATTAGCACTCCACTAAAGTTGACTGATCAAATAACCCCATGCCTAAGTTTTGCTTATCCCGAGAAAAAGTGAAAAATATGTGGAAGTGACCTAAGATTTCTTCTCTTATTCCAAAAATTTAGAGATTCAGACAAATGTGAAGTGATAGTAGCCTAGGTAACGGATCCAAGTGAAAAACAACTTTCATTTGAAGTTCGTACTTAACCCTTGATACAATTCTACCGGGATAGGCAAGTACTTCCCTCGGGGATAAAGTAGAAAATGATCTATAATTTGAACCCGAC
This sequence comes from Thalassia testudinum, assembly GCA_037157565.1. NCBI lineage: Eukaryota > Viridiplantae > Streptophyta > Magnoliopsida > Alismatales > Hydrocharitaceae > Thalassia > Thalassia testudinum. The sequence goes on along the minus strand of JAZHRO010000015.1, from coordinate 39,785,573 downwards.
TTTTTGGCTTAGGTAGGAGACACTGAGTTGAATGGATTTATATTTGGTGGCTCACACTCATCTGGTGCTACATGTAGTCTAGTATTGCAGACTCTAAATCTCTAGACCACCAAATGAGTCAACCCAGAGAGAGGTTAAAAACTATGCTCTCTTTGTGTTCCCTTGCACTCACTCACTCTCTTTTCTTTTTCTTTTTCTTTTTCTTCTTTCTTTTCTGAGATCACATATCTTACCAGATTTTGTAAATGTACTCACTATTTGGTGGCCTCATACAGCATTCACACTTTAATTAAAATCCTAATAACCCTACAACTAAGTTAGAAGTCATCAACTAGTATTCGAGCGATCAGAAATACTGAAAAGTAGGTATAGGTCATATTTGGTTGATCGCGATGGGTGATTTCGTTGCCTCAGAAACATCAACACATAATGAAAAATGATACGAAGATGCAACTATAAACTTGAACTTTTTTTTCTTCTTTTTCTCTCTTTTTATTTATATATATTTATTATTATTATTTTCTAAATATAAATGTTTCTTCTTTTTTTTTGTTCTTTTAACCACTAACACAAAATGACGCATACTTTTATTTATGAGGCATTATTAGGGATGATGATGGTTAAGAGGATATTATGTGGCTTATTCGGTGGAAGTGCCTACTCTCGGCATCGAGAAGGAATGGATGGAACAAGCTTATTTTTTACCTTTGACATTGCTATCCTCCTTCAGCCGAGGATTCTATAAAAGATGGTCGTAACCATCCACTACAGTCATAGTTTTATTAGGACTCAATTTCTGTGTATCTGCATTATTTGGTGACTCTCAGGAATTCACAGAATGTTCGCATTCTAGGAATAGAGAGCGAAAAACTATGCCTAACTTTGAGGTATCATCATCTAATTATCCAGAACTTAAGAGTCCTTGCACTAGACTTAGTGCACCAGTAGTTTCTCTACTTTTTCCTCACAAATATTAGGTGGATCTAACAGAAGATAGTATGCTTGACTCCCTATTAACTGTCCAAGGGTTTAGCAGACTAAAAATGCTTATTGATTTTCTACAAAGATTCATTACCCAGTCTACGTGCAAGAGAAGTAACTGTACTGGATTCTAAACTTAGAAATAATCTAAGAAGAAAATCTTTAATGAAACCTCCTTGATAAAGATATTTTGCCAGGGACTAACCAAATCAGCTCAAGAAAATAATTTTTTAATATATATGTATATTTTTTGACTAATGCTATTGCACCTATCCTAAATGCATGCAAATATTTATAAATGATATAATCAACCTCAGGTTATACCCCCCTCATGCCTAAGATTGACAATGTCCTCATTGAAAAAATAAATACATAGAAGAATATCACCTAAGGAGAGTGGGAGGAGCTAAGGATCCTCAAGCTGAAGTGCGTCCAAAACCTGGTCATCTGAAAGAGTAACATATGGTTTAAGTTGTTGACCATTTACCTTAAAGCTCGCACCAGAAGTAGGGTTTCGAATTTCAACTGCTCCATGAGGGAAGGCATTGATAACAACATACGACCCATCCCAGCGAGACTTGAGCTTTCCAGGAAATAATTTAAGTCTAGAATTGAAAAGCCAGACCCACTGGTTGGGCTCAAAGGTTTTTCTAATGATGTACTTATCATGGAAGACCTTTATACGTTACTTGTAAGCTTGAGAAGTTTCATAGGCTTCATTACGAAGCTCCTTAAGCTTACTTAACTCCAGCATACGTGCCTTTCCTACTTTATCTAGATTTAAGATAACCTTTTTAATAGCCTAATAAGCTTTGTGTTGGATTTCAATGGGAAGGTGACATGCTTTTCCGTAGACAAGATAGAGAGGAGACATGCCTAAGGGAGTTTTATACGCTATTCTATAGGCCCAAAGAGCATCATTTAATTTTTTAGACCAATCCTTATAGTCGGGTGTGATAGTTTTTCCTAAAATTCGTTTGATCTCCCTATTAGACATTTCAACTTGTCCACTTGTTTGGGGATGGTAAGGTGTGGCTATCATGTGGTTGACTCCTAAATTTTGGAGTAGTCTTGTAAAGTGTACATTCTTAAGGTGAGATCCTCCATCACTTATGATTGTCCTTGGCCACCCGTATCGAGAAATGATATTAGTCTTAACAAAATCCAAGACCATGGAATGGTCATTGGTCCATGTGGGTATGGCTTCTATCCATTTTGATACATAGTCCACAGCCACAAGGATGTATTCATATTCGAAGGACACAGGAAAGGGACCCATGAAGTTGATGCCCCAAATGTCAAAGATCTCAACAGGGAGAATAGGTTGTTGGGGCATCTCATCCCTTTTTCCTATGGTTCCCGTCTGTTGGCAACGTAGACATGCACCCACATATGTATGTGCATTTCGAAATAATGTGGGCCATCAAAAGCTATACTGAAGAACCTTATGGGCAATCTTTTTTCCACTAAAATGCCCTCCATAGTGGAGGTCATGGTAGAAACTCAGAACACTCCTTTGTTCTTTGTCAGGGATGCAACGATGGAAGAGCTGGTCAGGACCTATTCTAAAAAGCTCAGGTTCTTCCTAGTGATAAAATTTAGTGTCAGCAAGAAACATGTCTCGCTTCTGCTTGTCCCAATTATTGGGGATAATGCTTGTGACCAGATAGTTCACCATGTCAGCGAACCAAGGAGTTTTGGCCTCCACAGCCATCAAAGATTCATCAGGAAAAGTCTCTTGGATACCACCAGTAGGGGTTGATGTCTCAATAGGGATCCTAGATAGATGATCTGCTACCACATTCTCAACTCCTTATCTTTTATTTCCAGGTCAAACTTCTAGAGTAGCAGAATCCAATGAATCAAACGAGGTTTGGTGTCCTTTTTAGTAAGAAGATGCTTTAGAGCAGAATGATCAGTGAACACCACAACCTTGGATCCCAATAAATAAGGATGAAACTTTTCCAAAGCAAACACTACACCAAGAAATTCCTCTTCAGTGACCATGTAGTTTTGCTGAGGATTCGTAAGGGTCTTGCTGGCATAATGCAAAACATGAGGTTTTCCATCAACCCTTTGACCTAAAATCGCTCCCACATTGAAATCAGAAGCATTGCACATTAGTTCAAACGGGATAGTCCAATCTGGTGCTTGAAGAATTGGTGCGGTAACAAGGGCATTCTTTAAGACTAGGAAAGCCTCACCACATCTGTCTTAAAAATTGAAGGAAACATCCTTCGCTAACAGGTTGTAGAGTGGCTTAAAGATTTTGCTAAAATCTCTAATGAAGTGCCTATAGAACCCAGCATGGCCAAGAAAAGATCTAACTTGACAAACATTGGTGGACGATGGAAGCTTAGAGATGGAATCAATTGTGGTGGTATCCACCTCTAATCCTCTCTCGGAAACTACATGCCCCAAAACAATGCCCTGCTAAACCATATAGTGGCTTTTCTCCCAGCTAAGCACCAGCTTTGCCTCTTCACAATGGGTTAAGACTTTATCAAGGTGCGAAAGGCATAGGTCAAACAATGAGCCGTAAATTGAGAAATCATCCATGACAATTTCTACAAACTCGTCGATCATATCATAAAAGATAGCCATCATATAACGTTGGAAAGTGCAGGAGCATTACATAACCCAAATGGCATTTGGCGGAATGCAAATGTGCCATACAGGCTCGTGAAGGTGGTATGCTCCTAATCATCAGGAAAGATGACTATCTAATTATACCCAGAGTATCCATCAAGGAAGCAGAAGTACTTTTTCCTCGCTAATCATTCCAAAATCTGATCAATAAATGGTAAGGGGAAATCGTCTTTCTAGGTAGCCGTGTTCAAACGACGATAATCAATGTAGACCCTCTAGCTAGTTACGGGTCTAGTGGTCACCAACTCTCCTTGGTCGTTTTCTTCCACAGTGATTCCAGCCTTTTTGGGAACCACATGTATAGGATTGACCCATTTACTATATGAAATGGGATAGATAATTCCTGCATCCAACCATTTTAGAATCTCCTTTTTGACAACCTCCCGCATATTGGGGTTGAGCCTTCCTTGCATGTCTCGAAAGGGTTTCACGGACTCGTACATATATATATATATTGCATGCAGAGGGAGGGATCAACACCCTTAATATCAGCTATCAACCAAGCAATTGCTTTCTTGTGCCTTTGTAAACACTCAAACAGAGCTCCTTCTTGCAATTTAGATAATGCAGATGAGATAATAACGGGGAGCATGTCGTTAAGGCCAAGGAAAGCATACTTCAATGTGCTCGGGAGGGGTTTCAGTTCCAACTCAAGAGCATTTTGGATTGAGGGTTTAAGTTGAGATGTCTCGGCCTCAGGTAGCGTATCTACCTTCACGGTCCAGGGTGGGGATAGAGACTCTGTGTGTATCCCCAGTAACTCTTCTAATTCAGGTATTTCCCCTTTAGTTTCTTCAATAGTTGGAGGATGGTCCTTAGATATGACCTTTTGAAGGGGATCTCTACATAAGAGTGCTGGAGTAGTCTCCTCAATTATTTCATCAACAACCTCAATCTAAGAACAATCTTCAAATCCGGATTGCTTGTAGGTATCAAAAACATTCAACCGGATCTTCTTGTTCCCAAAGCTCATTTTAAGTGCCCCTGATCTATAATTGATAGAGGCGTTGGCTGTGGCCAGGAAGGGGTGTCCCAGAATAATTGACGGTGTGGTAGGCTTATTAGATGGGTCAGTATCTAGCACAAGAAAGTCAATAGGGAAGAAGTCCTCTACTCTCACTAGGACATCTTCCGGTAATCCTCGTGGTGTCTTAAGTGATCTGTCTGCAACCTTGAGGATGACTAGACTAGGCTTTAAATCACCTCCTCCCAAAAGGTCGTAGACAGAGCTCGGTAAAATGTTTACCCTCGTGCCCAGATCAAGTAGAGCCTCGTCAATGTGTTGGTTACCTATAACCATTGAAATATACGGGGCCCCTGGGTCCTTCATTTTGAGGGATGTTCCATGTTGGAGAACTGAGCTAACATGGTCAGGCAGGATGACCTTGGCTTGGACCTGTCTCCTAGATCGATGCTTCTGGGTGCACAGGTCCTTCAAAAACTTAGCACAGGATGGGATCTATTTGATAGCTTTCAACAAAGGAAAGTTGATCTGGACTTGCCTAAAAGTGTCCATAATCTCCTCCATCTTATCCTTGGTTCTAGATGAGCCAATAGAAGATTCCCCAGAAGCAGATAAGCACTCTGGATAGGGCACCCTCAGCTTCTGGGTAGAGGGGTCGTTGTGGCGGGAAAGGGGTGGTGGAATGACGACATCCTCAGGGTGGGTGATTTCAAGCGAGGGAGAGTAGTGTGGCTCTTCCTCGGTGGAGATGGAAGTTGGGTCTGGTGTAGGAGGGGAATCCTGAGAGGTGACCATAGGAGTGCTATCAGGCTTGTTGATTTTCTTTCCACTCCTCAGCACGGTCACAGCTTGGGCATGCTCCCTGAATATGACCCCCTTACCCTTTGGGCTTTCCTCAAAAGAGCTAGGCAATTTCCCCGGATCCCACTACCTAACTGCCTCAGTAAGATGACCAATTTGGGATTGCATATCAGTGATCATCTTATTCTGAGATTGGATGACCATATTCTGACGCTTTTGCATCGCTTTCATCATGGGTTTCAGTTCATCCATCTCAGAAGACTTATTCTGAGAGGGTTTGCATAGGATGGCTGGTATATGGGTTGGGAAGGTTGGGGTCTTGCATTCCCTAAGTTAGAAGCATCACCTTGCTTCCATGAAAAGTTTGGATGGTTCTGGCACCCTGGATTACAGGTATTGGAATAAGGGTTATTACGAGGAGGTGGGCGGAAGCCTTGGGCCACGTTTAGGTCGGCCTGAATTAACTTAGGGAATTTATTTGCCTGGTGGCACTGCATAGTGGCGTGCGTCATGCTTTGGTAAATGGAGCATTCACTTGAAGCCTGAAAGATAGAGGCTGCTTGCTGGTTCATGCCAGGGTTTGCTAATAGCTATCAAAATTTTTGTTCAACAATTGAATCTGATAAGCTAAATCCTGAGTAGCCCCAGCTTCATGGGCCTCTATCTTCCTGTGCATGATTGATGGTTTTCTTTCTTGATAAGTAGAGGACATATGTATAGAATTATCACTTAGGGTTTCAAATAATGCCCAAGCTTCATCCTCAGTTTTGGTCATGAAGGTTCCTGCACAAGCTATATCGATGGTTTGCCTATGCCTTTCAGATAATCCGTTATAGAACCTTTCATCCAACTGCCATCTTGGCACTTGATGGTGGGGGCATAACCTATGAAGGTCATAAAGCGCTCCCAAGTCTTGTGAAATTGCTCCCCTTCCTGTTGAGTAAAACCCATAATCTCTCTTCTGTAATGGTTGGTCTTACTCATAGGAAAGTACTTTTTCAAGAATTCTCTCTTAAGGGTGGCCCAATCATTAACCCTTGCATCGAGGGTATGATACCGATGCTTGGCCTTGTCCTTTAGAGAGAAAGAGAATAGAGTTCTCATCAGGGCTTCATCAGTAAAGCCCTGGAGTTTCACCGTGGAGCTGACCTCGGTGAATTCCTCAAGATGCCTGTAGGGATCCTCCCTAGTAGTACCATAAAAGGAGGGAAGCAAAGATATGGTGCTGCTCTTGATTTCATAAGAATTATCCACTCCAGGTCTTCGGATAGGTAGGGCTTGGTGGGTTGTAGGGAGGAAATACTCTCTCAAGGTTCTCTGATTTTCACCAACCCTAATCTATTCTTCAGGTCTTTCTTCAGCCATTTTTCTTCTTTCTTGGTTGGCTTTCATAATAATTCTCTCAGGCTCAGGGTTGAAAAGAAGACTATTTCTAAGCGAATGCCTACCAAGCATACACCAAGAAAACATAAGGCAACAGGTCATTTGTTGATTTAAAGTACTTAAGTCCCCTTCTAACTCTTTAGCTTGGCCAAATGGAGTCAAGGCAGTATTTCTCCGTTCCCACGTAAGTGGTATAAGAGAAATAAGGCACTTGAGATTCCTGGTCAATATCTGTTAAGGAGTTTGAGATTACTTTAAGTTCTTTTGGGTGATCAATCAAGTTGTCAATCAATTACGCACCCTAAATTATCCTTCGAGTGCCCTAGAGACGTACACTTTGTTGTAATGATATTCTCAAATGCTCAAGTGAAAAGGTACTCCAAGGATGGAACCAAGGGATGCAAGTAGGGTGAACCCTTCCTTTGAGGAAATGCATTAGCGGTGCCTCTTAACTACCCTTGAATTCCTTTAAGGGGTGTCCCCCTCCTTAGAGTATCAAATCACTTGGGCAAAAGTTAATACCACAGTCACAAAGCAAGATAGGAGGGTTTGCACCAATAAAGAGATCAATGCCTATAGCCTTAAGGGTCCAAGTCCTAGTGTAGTGCCTATAGTGCGTGCTCAATGTAGGAAGTGTGCAACACACTGCGAAAAGTGATTTTTCTTTTGAAAATCACAATCAAGTTATTCAAACACTTCCTGTATATTTAACTTTCTTTTCAAGAAATAATGTGACCACTTGATTAATCTTTTCAAATCAACTTAAGTGGTCTTCTTAAATTATGTCCAGATGCAATGCTTGTGCAGATAACTGATGTAGAAAGATAGGAGATACGTACCTTGCTCCAGCACTCTTCGATGCAGAAATGCACGCAATGCAACAAAAAAAATCTAGATGCTGCTCAAGCAATCCTAGATGGTCGACCTATAGATATGCAACTTCTAGTAGGTAGTTCAGATTTTTTATATATAAATAAATGTGCAATTAAAAGATCTAACTACCACACACAAAATGATCCTAGAATCTAAACAATAGGGGACACTCCCCCAAAAACTAGCCCCAGAGTACAAGGGCAAGAAAACAAATAACTCAACTAAATCCTGAAGAGTCTAATGTAAAATGCTAAATCAGAAGTCTAAGAGGAAGAATCCTCCTAGATGGTCCTCCATGCGTCTCCACGCGCATGGGATCAAGGCCCATAGGCTCCTGTGGTTATCTCTAAGGTGGTGGCAAGGTCCACTAAGATGAACGTCTGTTGCGTGGGCCTTCTCCTTTGATGTACCTTGCATAGAAAAAATAATAGATCAACAAATATAATCTCAATCAGCAGTTAATGCAGACAGAAAGAATACTTGTGAGTTTACTAGGCATGTTGCCTCCTTGGCAACAACGCCATTTGAATGATCGCTTTTTGCTTAAGAAAATAAGTTGTCGAAGTAGAAATTGAGTGGCGAAATATCAATCGTCAATAATTAAAATAAACCACTCATAGAAGAGTGGGTCGTATCCATAGGGAGGTACAAATGCAATAAATTCACGGGTATGTAGCCATCATGTTCATAGAAACATTCGCTAAATCAATTCAATGAATATTCTACTCTGAATGTAACTTTTAATTTCATGATAAGTTAAGGGCTATTTATGTAAATTTTACATCATAAATCAAGCTCCCAAAAATATGTAGATGATGCATGTGTAGTGGTAGAGTATGTAATTTTTAATTGCATGCAACTTTGAATCCAATTTCAATGTGAAATGATGTGCATAACAGGAGCCAATTAAATATGAGAAAGAATAAGTGCAATGTTGCAATTTCACCACAATAATTTAATCTATAAAAATAATTGAATAGTACTCCACAATGGCATATTTAGTAAATTTTAATATAACCCAAAATAGGGGATTTTTTCTCTTTCATTGCGTGCGAAGAAGAGGCGATGGCGGAGGCTGAGGAGCTCGAGGAAGGTTGAGGCGATCGTTGGTCGGAGAGGAGAGGGATGCCGGTGGTTGGTTGTTTCTCATGGCATGCGTGGATTGAGAGAGGACCTACAGCGAGCGTGAGCGAGTTCGTGGAGTCGAGGCGAGTTCGGTGGAGGTGACGGGGCATAGAAATGGAGGGTGGAGAGGTTGGCTACGCGTGGTGTTGACTGGCCGGTGATGGGTTCCTCTTCTTCTCTATCAGTGGAGAAAAAGAAGAAGAAGAAGCTGCCACGTGGTCGCGGATGCATGAGGTGAGGTTTCCTAAAGGTTTTTGTGGACATGGCGCGTGGCTGTAGGTGCTTGAGGATGCATGTGACAGTGCGTAGCCGTGTCTAAAGGTTGTCTGCGGCGAGGGGGAGGTGTTGGGTTCTTCTTATGGGTGACAGGGGGGAGGGGCGGTGGTAGGAGGTTGAAGACAAAGAGGACAGCAAAGGCAGGAGCAGGTTGGTGGTGTTCTGGCCACACACTGTCATCGTGTGATAGGCGAGAGGCGAGGGTGATGTTGGGGAAGCTGGTTCATGCCGTGCACGCTTTGGAGTTCGTAGTGCAAGTCCTCTCTTTCCACCATCATCCTCGACGAAGAAGATGATACTGCTTTTAAAAGTTTCTTCGTGTGTTTTCTTTCATCAAGATCTCCTCAAACTGCTTGGGGGATATAATGAGCGGTTGAGAGGAATGCGGTGAGGCTCGGCATCGACGGTGTTGGCAGTGGAGTTAGTTGGCAGTAAGGAGCACGCGCTCAACAAATTTACTCCTTGCATCTCGCTTGCATACACTAATTATATTATCATAAAAATATCTTATTAAATCTTAACTTTGACACATAAAAATGTATGTAGGCTAAGTTAAATTGTCGTTTAAATCGTGAATAATTAAAAATTAGGAACATGTAATTAACAATTACTTAGGCTAATTAGCACTCCACTAAAGTGGACTGATTACTTTGGCTTGCACATCCGGTTCCTTTGATACCCTTCAACCACGGTCGTTTGATGCTACTCCCCTAGCTAAACATCAGATTGACCAGTATAAGTAGGTGATTGCGTAGCAATCATAGGTCTTAATTGACCTAAATTAGGCTAGGACTTAGCATAAGATAGGGTAATTCATGCATGCATGAGCATTATTTGCATCTTTATTACTTTACTTTAGCTATGCATAAAATAATGTTATAATGTGCTGATTAAGTGCATTATGTCAATTGTAGGCAATAAGCTGATCAAAAGTTGGATCTGGAGGTGGATCTGAAGCTGGATCAGGAATAATGGGTGTTGCAGCTGGGCTGGAGTAGAAGACCTAGATTAGATGTAGTGAATAATAATGTAAGGGAGTTAAGGTATGCTACTCTATTAAGTAGGAATAAAGCAGTAAAATATGAAGAGCTTAGGTCCATCCTAGCCCTAGGATAGCCTAGAGACTTCCCCAAGCCTTAGCCACCCTTAGATTAGGTCACCGCACCCTAGGAAACCTTAAAACCCTAATTCCAACCTTTATCTGGACGTCCAGATGAATTACAGGACATCCAGAACCCTTAGCCAACTCTTGCACACCTCAAACCCACTTCTGCAGTGTTATTGGATGTCCAGACACTTTGTCAGATGTCCAATTTCTGCAGAATACCCAAAACAGAACCTAGAATTCCCCCTGACTCAGATTGGACATCCAGAACTGAAGTCTGGACTTCTGATTTTTGAGTATAAGTCGTCTGACCCTATTTTTGGATGTATGGAACTGGTCTCCAATTCCTGTTTTAAGATTCAAGCCTTGATTTTGGATCTCTAGCTCCCTAAACCTAATCCTAACCCCATAGGAGCCTAAATTAAGGTGCCCTAACCCTATTACATCACCTCTAGACCTCCCTAAGGACCTAATTAGGTCCTCACTAAACTCAATTGACTTAGATCAAAGTCAATTACCATTACCTAAGCCAATTGGACTCATTGAGTCCAATTGAGCTCAGATCTCAACCCACACAAGTCTAATTGGACTTAGTGAGAGTCCAATTGACCTAAACCCAACCTAATTGAGTTATTTCACTCTCAATTAGGTTCACACTCATCCAATTAAACTTAGGTTAAGTTTAATTGCAATTTCCCCTTAGCAATTAGGGTTTTCAACCCTAATTCAAGGCATACACCTACCCAAACCCTTTAGGACCTAACCTAGACCTCTTAGCCACCTAGGGCACGACCACACACACACACACACACACACACACACCCATTCACGCACACACTCTCCTCTAGATTTCTCTAGAACTCTCTTCAAAGTGGTGCCAACTCTTGGTTGCCAAATTTAATAACCAAGAGGCATTCAATTTTTAGATCCACTTTTTATGGATCTAAGAACCACTTCATCCACTCTTGGTCGGCCACTCATTGGAGCTCTCTCTAGAGAGTTCCACACTTCTCTAGAGGGACTCCCTTAGGTCTATAAAAATACCTAAGTGGTGGCCATTTGCACTCATCCGTTTCCTTGGCATTCATTACACTTTGGCTAGCCACTTTTCATCTCCACTCCACCTCCACGAGGAGCACCACCATGGAAGCCACCATCTCCATGACAGGATGCTGGATCACTTCTCCAACCTCTCTCCAAGGGCCGGCCTAAGCACCATTGGCCGCCCCTCCTTTTCTCAGCCACTCAAAGGCCATCAGAGCCCACCTCCGAATGCCTTCTTTTTTGCTGGATTAGTAACTTAGCTCTTCATAGTTTTACTGCTTTCATTTACTGCTTAGTAGTGTAGCTCTTATTCTCCCCCAATGATGCAAGCAAAATCCCCCCATAGATTCCTGTATGCGATCATTTTCTGCTAGCTAGATTTATATTTTCAAGCATTCCTGTATAAGCTTTCCTCTACATTCCATGTTGTAAACACCTTCCTGAATGAATGAATGAAAGAAATATTTTATATATATATATCTCTGTGTTGAAAATCACCTTGACCTTATTGATTGCAAAATATTTCGTGTGATTAAAGTTGCTTGCTTTTCATTATCATCTATTGCAACTAAGCATGTCGTGTTTAAATACGTAATAACCATAAACCGCCATGCGACTGTAAACAAGTAGAGTGAAAAGGTCGATTTCAGATTTGAACAAATGCCTCCTAGAGACGAACGACTGGGACTCAAGTCTCGTTATCTTCTATTAAATATCTTTGTTTGATCGTATTGTGCACTATACTACGACACTTTCCCTATCAAAACGTGCTCTACGAGTGACAAACAACAGGTTAATCAAGAACAATCTCAATCTGGGCCCCGAAGAGCGAATCAATCCTTAAGGCCAGCATCTAATCAATTTTAGTTAGGCTTGGGATATTGGTGCTTCTAGAATGTGATGGGCCCTTAATGGGTTGTGCCCTTAATGATTTGTTTGAGAATGTGTGTATGTGGACAACCAAAAAGATTTCAAGATTATTGAGGATAAAGTGAGTTTTAGGATTCAGATCTTGCTTAGTAGCTTTTAGGATTCAAATATTAGGTATATTCAACCAAATTTCCAGGAGGCAACCCAAGCTTGAAATCTTGAGTTCAAGTATTTTCCTTTGCAAATCAAGAAAATATGGAGTGCCGGGCTTGACCTGATTAATGAATCCTATGAGGTAGCTACAAAATGAATTCCTTTTAGATTAGGTGGTGCAACCGAAACAATTCAATCAACTGGCCCAGATGCACCACCAATTAGGGCACACAAAAGGTGATTAACCTAGTTTGATTTCTACTCTTTTATGTGTTGATTTGTGTGTACCGACTCCATAGGTCGGAATCCCAGTTGAGTAGATAAAAATCAAGTTAGGTTATGTGCCTCAAATGTGGGTGTATGTAATGTGTATATTAATTTGTCCCACAAGAAGTATCTTTTTGTTTTTTTTAGAATATGTGAGGATGAGATGAGTGGAGGTGACGAACAAGACAAACAAATTTTATCCTGGGGTTTATGCAAACACCTAAGTAGATTAGGTCTTGGTTATTGATGTGGCGAAATGAAACTAGTGGGGGGGGGAATGTGGGGGTACTTACAAATTACTCTACTTGCACTTTATGCTGGTCTACCGCACTCGGATCTCCTTGCTATTTTACCTGCAAGACAGTAGATCAGAGGCAAGCGGGGCTAATAATAAGTAAATGCAAAGAAACACGGAAGACAAGAAAGCAAATTTCGTTGCCTCCCCGGTAATGGCGCCAAAATGATGAACGGGTTTTGGCGAAGTACAATCAGGGTTAGGAGAAACCCGTCGTCGTAGTTCGCAAAACACGTTATCAAATATAATTTTTAACCGAAACTCCAAGGGAGTCCCAGGTCGAACACAGGGAGGCGACATTTACTTTCGTTGAAATTCGCTTTTCGTGTTGTTTCTTTTTAGTGTTTTAAGGTTTTGTGATTTTTTTGGTGTTTTTGTAAAGAAAAGGCAAGAAAGATAACTCACAAAGGAGAGGAAACAAATATGATATATCATGCAAATGTTTATTACAATATTCTAAGAAATACAAAAGAGATAAGGGTGAGAAGAAATCTCCTAAATTGGCTGTTTGGCGAGACGATGGTGTTTGGTGGTAGCTTAGATGAAGAGGGTGAGGTGCTGGATGACGGAGGTGAGATGCAGGAGGATGCCAGGTAGAGGAATGCTTCACCAAGGCTTTGGAATGGGGATGAGGAGGTGGAGGTGATCTTCTACCTGAATGGAGGTGGGAGGACGGCTCCAAGGCTTCTTATGAAGGTGGTGAGATGGAGGACGAATATTTGGTGGGGTATAGTAGCATTACATTAATAATAGGCCTTTGGAGCTTGGGAATAAGCTCTAAGGAGCTTTGGAAGGCTACTAGAGCTTAGGAGTAGGTTGGAGTAGAGTAGGTAGAGATGGTTTGCAAGGGAAGGGGTCATGGGGTTTATATAGTGGTGGAATGGAGATGTTTTACGCTCACGGGTCTTCAGCGACATTTAAAATGTCTCTAAAGACCCATCGGGGTTGTCGCTATAGCATTCATGTGCCTTAGCTAGCGTGTGGAGGTGCGGCTGTAGCTGGTACAGTGCAAGGAGATCGTCAGCCGTTGGATTGGGCGCGGATGGTTGAGATCGCGAGGAGATCGCAGGAGCTTGCTTGCATTCAAATCGCACGCTCACCGGTAGCCGTTGGATCACCATCGTGTGGCTAGGAGGCTCCCACTGATTGCGTCCTCGCGGTCGTTCAAATCGCACGCCTGCTGGTCGAGGAAGCATCTCCACCATTCAATCTTGATCGTCTGGCCGAGGAGCATGCGCGGATCGCGCCTCTCACGAGATTTGAATCGTGCTGATCATGTGATCGCAAAGATCAAATGATGGATAATGCGCCTGGTTGTCTTAAATGAGTGCTCGAGATGGCGTGCATCTACTTTGGCGTTCATCTGCACATCATCGAGCGACGTTTCCTTGTGCGTGTGCAACGTTGAGCGCTCGATCAAGATCGACTGGTCCAATTTCTTCGGGGGCTGAAGGGGCCGTAGAGAATCACTACTCGATCTTGTGTCCCCTCTTTGTGAAACGGGTGCACTACCGGTGTGACAAGGGTGCCCAATTGTCATGTGGAGGTATAGGTGCAGCTGTGGCTTGACCATTGAATGAGGATCCAACGTTCGTGATCTGATCTTCCTTGAGGTGCTTTTGGAGGTCGGGTGATGTTTGGGTAATTCTCAGTCATTGGATTGAGATCCAATGGTTGGAATTCTCTCCTTGAGGCAAGGCTGGGGGCTGTGGCTCATGTAGGGTAGCCTAGATGGCACCATGTGGCACCATCTGGGCCGTCCATCTTCTTTTTCTGGTAGAGGATACTACAGAGCTTTGATTGGAGTGATTTTTGCGTTGTCGGACTGCGATCGTCACTTCGAATTCATTCGTACGATTGCATTCTTCATCCGAAGCCTGTAAAGATGTACTGATTCTTGGCCATATAAAATGTTGGAATTAATATACATAAAATACAACTATCCTAAATGCAATGCAATGAATGTTATGCAATATTTATATGATGATATGCAATGCTAGGCTTAGGAACTATCATAAATAAGCATTTTATCATGAATTCATGCGTGTTTATCATGTAGTATTTGGCCTGGAGAAATTCAGGTCATACCTCCTTGGTTCCCACGTCATCATTTACTTGGTTCACACTGTAGGGAGGCGCTTACTCATGAAGAAGGATGTGAAGCCTAGGTTAATCCATTGGATCTTGCTATTCCAAGAATTCGATCTAGAAATTCTTGACAAGGAGGGAAAGCAGAATGTGGTAGCTGACCATTTATCCCATCTTCCTTCTTTTATCATTGACCCTTCCGGACCTATCACGGAGCATTTTCCAGATGAGCACCTCGTGACAGTCAATATGAAACTTCCTTGGTATGCTGATATGGTGAACTATTTGGCATCACGTCAGATTCTGTTTGATTGGCTAAAGGCCAAGAAAGAAAAATTACTTTCAGATGCCAAATACTTTATCTGGGAAGATCCGTACCTATTTTGCATTGGTGCTGATCAAATCATTAGAAGATGCGTTCTAGAATCAGAGATCAATGGCATTTTGTCCTTCTGCCACGACTAGGCCTGCAGTGGTCACTTCTATGGACACAAAACTGCAGCAAAAGTCCTCTAGTGTGGATTCTATTGGCCCACAATTTTCAAAGACACACATGACTATTGTAAGGCATGCACTAGTTGATAGACCTTAGGCAACATGAGCCATCGTGACATGATGCCTTTATAGCCAATTCTCATGTGCGAAATCTTCGACATTTGAGGGATTGATTTCATGGGTCCCTTCCCAACATTTGATGGTTTCGAGTACATTCTCCTAGCCGTGGACTATGTGCCCAAATGGATCGAAGCCATCCCAACCTGAACCAATGATCATAAAGTCGTGATAAAATTCATTCATCAACACATCTTTTCTCGGTTTAGTATTCAATGTGCTATCATCTTTGATGGAGGGTCCCACTTGGCAAATGTGCACTTCCGGTCCCTGATGAAAAAGTATGGGGTATCGCATCATATTTTGACTCCATATCATCCCCAAACGAATGGATTGGCTGAACTGTCAAATTGGGAGATCAAGAAGATTCTTCAGGTCATTATTCGGCCTGATAGGAATGATTGGTTTGCCCGCCTTCTGGACGCCTTGTGGGCCTATAGGACCACCCATAAGACCTAGTTAGGAATGTCTCCCTTCAGACTCGTGTACGGGAAGGCATGTGACCTCCTCGTAGAAATGGAGCTGAAGCCTACTGGGCAGTACGGAAGTGCAATTTGGATCTTATGAAGGTTGGAATCCATCGTTGGTTGCAAGTGAGCGAGATCGAGGAACTACGCAATGACGCGTATGAGAACTCACGAATCTACAAAGAGTGAGTCAAAGCCTTCCATGATAGGTACATTTCGCGAAAATCTTTCCATCCTAGTCAAAAAGTTTTACTCTTTGATGCCAAACTCAAGCTCTTCTTAGGAAAACTCAGATCAAAATGGATTAAACCATTCCATGTGAGATAAGTGTTTGGAAATAAAGCTGTCGAAATTAGCGAACTCAGCCACGATTCAGAACCATTTGCCGTGAACGGTCAGGGACTCAAATCATTCTTCGAACTTACCGACTCAAATCTAGCTGCAGTATCTTTTGATCGTCATTCTCCCTGAGCTTCATTGCACCTAGCTGATGGCGTTAAACTTAGCGCTTAACGGGAGGCAACCCATCATTTTTGAAAAACCCAAAACTCTTTTGACATATCTTTTTGTTGAAATCATATTGCACTTTAGTGTTTGTCTGTTAGAACAATCAACTCCCCCTTTGATACTTGTATCAGAGTTAGAAATCGTCCACAACAATCATTTCGACTCATTCACCACCCACCTATTCTAATGTACAAACTGAGCGGAACTCAAACCCACCTAATTTATAATGAGGACATCATAAATCTTAGGTATGGGGGGGTATTAAAGTGCAAAATGTTGTGAAAATCAATGCATGGAAGGGTTTCATCGAGTGAAAAAAAAAGAGGATAAAAGAGGAAAGAAGTCAATTTGAACTGAATGAAAGGCAATTGAGGAGAAGAAAAGAAAAGAAAAGAGGAAAAAAAGGAGCAAACAAAAAGAAAAGAATGAGTTAATCCCTTGAAATTGAGTATGGAACTTACCTAACTTCTAGGTTGGATCGGATGATGAATTACGACCTGGGAGGCTGAAACTTAGGAGGTTACCGATGAGTACCAACCTTAGGCCTCCTGGTCCTGTTTCATTATTTAAACACTCACGTATTTGTTAAGATCTGGATTAATCCTCAAGAGGTTGAGGAAAGTGCGAAGCTGATGTAGTAGGTTTAAGGCTTAGGGATTATTTGGCTCCGTTGGCTACCCTTTAGTTTGTGGGGCTTGGTAACCTAAGCACCTAAAAACACACACTAGTTTGTTTTAGTGCACTTAATAAAGAAAATCATGCCAAAAGTGTTCTGTTATGAAAAATCTTCTTGAAGATCTGGCTTAGAAGCGGATCGACAACACAAGTTGATTGGATGAGTTCCCAACGTGGAGAGGTGGGAAATTCCCCTCGAAGATGCATAATAATGGGAGGACTGGGCTGCAACTGCAGGGCTTATACAAGGGTTTGCCTGGTTGGTGGGTGGGGACTTTAATTGTGTGCTGATAGGGAGGGATAAACCGAATGGAGTGGCGGATAATGCATCCCTTGGTTTTTAGTTGATGGTTCAAACTCTCGGTTTGAGTGAGTACCCATCCTCTAGTGCTGAGTTTACTTGGAGAAATGGCAGTGGCCTTATGTCAAAGATTGACAGATTTTTTGGAAATGCTAGTCTACTAGACATGTTCCAACTATCAACTACCTCTGGGCTGAAACACCCTTTCTCAGATCACACCCGCTGGTCTGGGATAGTGGAAAACAAGTGTAAGCAGGGTCCTATTTGAAATTTAGATGGTCATGGCTACGAGAATCGGGATTTCGTGAGATGATTGAGGTGTGGTGGAGGGCCAAAGATGCGGAAGGATCAGCCACTGTCAAGCTTGCTTCCAAATTGGCTGATTTGTGCAAAATGCTTAAGGAATATGGGGCAGTGGTGTCTACTTTAAGGCAACAGAGGCATCTTGAGGCTTTGAGGAATATCCAAGACTTGGATACAAAGGAGGCAACAGGTCCTTTATCTAACCAAGAACTTGATACTAAAAGAATGTGGCAAGGAGTGGTGGTGGAGGAAGACTTAAAATAGGAGATGGATTGGAGGGAGCGATCAAGGAAACTTTGGCTTAAGGAGGATGATGCCAACACCAAATTTTTCCACCTTGCAACCAGCTCTTACATAAGGGCGAACATAATTTCTTCTATAGTCAAGGATGGTCAAAGAATATCATCCATGCAAGAGATTAGATTGGAGGCCATCAAATATTATAGGGATGCCTCACGGGCTGCAGCTAGAGGTGTGTGGAGGATGGCTGTGAGTGATGCACCTAGAGTTTCAGATGAATAGACTTCCAGGTTGACGGCTACCATCACTGAGAAAGAAGTTGTGGATGCCATAAAAGATTTAAACAATGAAGGCTCCCCTGGGCCTGATGGCATTCAAGTATTTTTTTTATAAGGAACTGTGAAGCTTGCTTGGTAGTGAGGTGATGGATGTCATTAAGGAGTTTGAGAGAGGTAACTCTGGCTTTGATAAGATGAATAGGTCTTTTCTTTTCTTGCTGCCAAAGGTACAAGGAGCAGATAATTTCTCTGATTTTAGCCCTATTGCGCTCTCGAACTCCATTTATTTGGTGGTGAGCAAGATACTGGAAAATAGATTGAGGCTGGTTCTGCAGAACCTGATTCACCTTGTCTAATCAACTTTCCTCCCTAACAAATCCTTGCAAGAATCATTTATTATGGCTAAGGAAAAGATATGTGGGTGGCATAGAAGGAAGTGTAAAGCGTTTGTGTGGAAAGTGGATTTCCGGAAGGCCTATGACTTTGTTTTATGGCCCTATCTCTAGGAGGTGTTTAAGAGAAGAGGGTTTCCTCCCCTTTGGATCCAATGGATGAAACATTGCATTACAACCTCTTCCTTCTCTCCTTTGATCAATGGCAAACCATGTGGGGCTTGGATTCAACCACAGTGCGGTGTTAGGCAAGGATGCTTGTTAGCTCTGTTCGTTTTTAATCTTGCAGTGGATGGTCTTTCTAGATATGCTTGTAAACTATCTGAGGCTGGTGTAATCAGAGGATACTCATTATCCAATAGGAGACTATGGCCCCTATACTCCAGTATGCAGACGATACAGTCTTCTTTGTTGAGGGGACAACTGCTGAAGCCCATGCATTAGGACATATGGTGAAGATCTGTGGGGATCTGTCAGGTATGAAATTGAACAGGGAGAAGTCTACTTTGATATGTTTTGGCCTGAGTGAGTAGAAGCAAGATGCACTCTTAGCCACTTTGGGAACCCCTCGCTCAAATCTGCCAATTAGATACTTGGAGCTGCCATTGAGGTATTCAAAGTTGAGGAAGAGCGATTGGAATACCCTCTTTGACAAGATTTCCATCAAGCTGGAAGGATGGAACAGCAAGTTCCAGTCTAAGGGCGGAAGACTCATCTTGTTAAATTTTGTTATCACCTCTATCCCAGTCTTCTACTTTTCCCTCTTCAAAGCCCCTAAGTTTATTTGGAAACGTTTGGATTTGATGCGAAAAAGATTCTTTTGGAAAGGTGCGTGACATGATGGTAGATTCATGCAGCCAATGAAGTGGGAACATCTGTGTCATCCCAAAGAAGAAGGTGGACTAGGGATTCGAGCACTCAAAGAGTTCAATGAGGCCTTATTGATTAAATGGGCTATAAAAATTCTCAATGGGGAGGAAAAAGTATGGATGAACTTGTTAGAGATGGCTATGGCAGCTCTAATAGTGCATTGAAGAGATTATACCCTCCAAACACTCCCCATTTTGGTGTTCAGGCTATCAAAAATAATTAGCATTTGCTACAGCCGGTACTTGGAGATGGAAGGGCCTTCAACTTTTGGAAGTAGTGGTCGTTGCTGGGCATTCTGAAAGAGTCTTACTCGAGGGTATATTCGGTTGCTACTGATAAAGAAGGGGCGGTCAGCAACTATTGGTCAGAGTCTTGCGGCTATTGGCACTTGAATGAATCTGAGGCCATTAGGGAGGGAAGTCGGTTATGGGAAGAAAGGCAGAACCTGATTTTAGACTTGCAAAGTTTCAGTCTAAGACTTGGTGTGGAGGACACTTATGCATGGGATGGCATCTATACAGCCCAATGTGCCTATGGAAAAATTGTGAATTCTGGCAGTGGTATGGGGGGCGATCACATTGACAAGAAACTTTGGCTTTTGAAGGTCCCCCTCACGGTGCAAATTTTTCTCTGGTTGTGTAGAAGGGAAGGCTTGATCATAGGGGACCTTAGACACAAGAGGATGGGGGCAGCACTACATGGATGTCACCTATGTGGGATGCACACCGACAGTTTGAGTCATATGTTTTCTTCTTATTTGACTATAGATTCGATTTGGAGAAAAACTTGCTAGGAGCTGCTCCCACCTTGGGAGTCCTTATGGCATAGTTTTGGGACACCTGGAAGGCCACATTTGCGCATGGCTGTGACCCTTTGGTGTGTGTGGAGGGTGAGAAATGACAAACTATTTTAGGAGAGATTAGTATGCTGTGAGCAAATTGTAAATGAGTGCTGGTCCCTTATACATAGATGGGGATCTAAGTTGTAGTTCTCCTTGTCTTTCTTTTTACTATTAAATAAAATGCCCTCCTGGATCGCTATTGTAACACGATAGCTTTCCTTTCAGTTTCAAAAAAAAAAAAATATCGTCTCCTCGGTGCTTGTCTCATAGGATATCTACATATCCTACCGGGGGCATGTAAGCACCCTGTGCTGGTTCAGGTGACATGGGTGGCATTATCCCAGAATGTTGATCGCCAAGTGACACGGATTTTACGTGGTTTGTAAAATACGTCGTTGTAACGCGCAAAACCGATCAACTCTTGAATTTATAAACCTATATAGTGGGGTATCTAGGGTCATCCAAGGAGGTAATATGTTTGCAAAATTAATTCTCTTGCTTAGAAAATAGATCTCAACTTTCTTTTTGATCTTTTCAACTATATCATTTTTTTTAGGGTTTTGAAATAATGAGAGAAAACATGAGTTGTTGGTGACAAAGTAAATAACAACTACGATTACTAAGCTAACACCTAAGTGACAAGTAATTCCTCTTCCTAAGCTCACTCTAGGCACATGGAGGCCTAGCGTAATTAGGGAGAGGGAGTGAAGAGTGCTAGAATCACAGCAATCAAAATGCAACTAAAAGAAATTGCAAAGAAGGCAACTAGATTAATGAGAAAGTGTTTTACAGAAAAACCTAGTAGATGAATGCTTCTACTACTAGAGAATTGCAATAAATAAAATAAAACACAAATCCTCTAGATAGATGGTGAAGAAGAGGGCTTCTTGCTCCAAGCTTGGTAGCTCCCAAGCTTGAAAAGAGTCCTCCAACTCCTTCCTTGCTATGCTCCGCCAAGGTGATGTCCTCCAAAGTAAGCCCTAAGGGGGTGTGCCCTAAGCTTTTCTCCAAGGGTGGACGTCCACCCTAGGTCCTTCTCCTTTTCTTGGCCGTCCTCCTTGAAGTATAAAAGTCCTCCTCCTTGGTGTGGCCCAAGTTGAAGAGAGTGGGGAGAAGAAGGCACCAAAGGGGCTGGTGATGTGCCCCTTTAATCTTCTTCTCTACTCCTTCTTCTTGGCCGTAGGTGTAGGTGGGTATAGGTAGAAAAATACACTAATGGAGGATGAAGAAAATGTGGGAAGTTAGGTGGGTATATATAGTGTAGGAAGGGGGGCATAGGTGGCTCTTGGAATGGATGGCTAGGATAGGATATGGGGGGTAGTTGGGGATCCTAGGGCAAAGGATAAGTGGCGCCACCTAAGGGGTGCTAAGGGGGGTAGTTAAGGCTTTGGTGCCCTTTAGAATTGGCGCCAAAATGGGCATTCTAGAAGGCCATTAGGTGGCACCACCTTAGGGTTCTAGAAGGGGGCTATGTGGGTGGCTAGGATGGGTTATGTGGGTAGGTGTAGGGTGGATAAAGGGGTAGAAGGTTGGTGCCAAAAGGGAGGTGATTAGGGTTAGTTTTGGCGCCAGCTTTTGATGTCTTTTGGTGGTTAGTTGAGGGGTGAAAGGTGGTGAAGAGGTGATTGCACCGCAAAAATACACCTGCAGTTGTGCCGTCTTGTGCTATTTCCTAGCATTACCAGTGCATATTAGGTATCCATAGTCGCATTTGTAAAAATACGCGCATGCATGCATTTATTTGAGAGGGGAGGAGAGTGAAATAAATGGCCTTGAAATTTACATTTTTCCTCAAGTGCTGCCTTGCAAAATTCACCATTGAAACGTTGGCTTCGAGAGATAACCGGGTTTTATTGTTATAGCGTTGTAGTATAGCCAGTTATTACCAACATTTCAAATATAAATTTTTTTACTCGGAAAATAAAAGAGTTCCCGAGGTCGAACTCAGGGAGCAAGTTGTATTCTAGAGATATACATGTTTCTTTTACAAAAATAAACAAAGAGAGAGAAAGAATTTGGTGTCTTTTTTTTTTCTCTTTGTTTCTCCTCGTCTCAGATCTTCTTCTTCTTAGTTCTGCAGAGGTGATGCTCTTCTTTCTTTCTTCAGATCTCCTTCTTTCTTCTTTGTTCTGCAGAGGTGATCTTCTTCTTCTTTGTTTTGCAGAGGTGATGCTCTTCTTTCTTTCTTCAGATCTCCTTCTTTCTTCTTTGTTCTGCAGAGGTGATCTTCTTTCTTTCTTCAGATCTCCTTCTTCCTTCTTTGTTCTACAGAGGTGATGCTCTTCTTTCTTTCTTCAGATCTCCTTCTTCCTTCTTTTCTTTTTCCAGTCAGGGACGTCACCCCTCCTTCTTTCTTCTTTTCCCTTCAGGCCGTCGTCTGATTTCCAAATCAGACGACTTAAACTGCCTGTTGCTACAGTGTCTTCCTCAGCTTCCTTCTTCTTCACCTGTTCCTGCACACTTCAGAGCTTACGTCAGAGGACAAAACCTACTCTACCCTCTCCCCCGCGTCTCTCTCTCTCTGAAACCACTCTTGGGAAAGCTCTCCCAGAGCTGCCGGGTAATCGGGTACGGGTCGTGCCCGGGTCCAGGCCCACCGGCGTGCGTGGTGGGCGAGGAGTGCAGGTCAGTCTAAGTCGGGTCGGGTCGGGTCAGGTCCGCGTTGCGTGAGCGCGGACGAGACCGGGTAACTGGGCGGGTGAAGGGGACCTCACCCCGTGTGCTGAGGCAGTAAGCCTCCAGCACTTTTGCGTCTTATATCGCTGCGCCTCTTCAGACTTTTCCGAGGTGGGACTAAATGTCCCACCTCAATTGCGCGCCCGCAGCAGGGAAAGCAGCGGGAGATCGCGGCGTCACGCGAAGCCTTCTGCCTTAGCTGCGAGCCTGGTGTTTTGTCGAAACGCCTCGCAAGGCCTGGGAGTCGAATCTGGGCATGGCGCTGAGCGTGGCGCGCCTGTAGCTGCAGGCGGAAGCAGCTCCTTCTGCACAGCAATGGCGGCGGAGGTCGGGTGGCCTGTTCACAGAAAAACGGCCTCTCGGCCTAATCAGAAAGTTCCGGGAGCTTCACCAGGGTGCGGCGAAGCTCGTGTGGGTGTTGGCGAGGCGTGGGGCGGCGTGCAAGGGCTGCCCTAGGTCGGACTGTGGGTCGGAGGATGGGTTTGTTGGGGGAAGCGTTACGGAGGTGTGGAGTGGCAGTGAAGGGGTGGGGGGTGCTCAGTGTGATGAGGCGGAGGTTCGGTGAGGGTCGGCGAGGTGTGTGAGGCTGTGGAGCGATGGGAGCATCTCGCCGGAGGGTGGCCGGAG
The DNA here is from genome assembly GCA_037157565.1 of Thalassia testudinum. Classification (NCBI taxonomy): domain Eukaryota; kingdom Viridiplantae; phylum Streptophyta; class Magnoliopsida; order Alismatales; family Hydrocharitaceae; genus Thalassia; species Thalassia testudinum. Next base: position 39,761,910 of record JAZHRO010000015.1, on the reverse strand, counting down.
ACGAAGGGGGTGACGATGGTCAGGGTCAGTCGAGGGCTTAATTGAATAAATTGAAGGCAGGGAAAGAAAGAGGAGAAGAAGGGGAGTAGTTCTAGCTTACTTGCAGGGACGAAGGGGGAGGAACAGGGCGACAGTCGTATCGACTGTCGCCTGAGAAGACGATGCTCAGGGAAAGGGGCGGTGGCGAGCAGAGAGCTGGAGAGGCGCCAGCTGGGTGCGGCGTGGCGCGGGAAGAGCAGGGGAGGAAGTCTCTGCTGCTGGTATTGCGGCAGAGCGAAGAGGAGAAGGGGGAGGAACCGCCGGAGCTGGTGAGCGTCTGCCGGAGAGAGAAGAGAGGAAAGTTGGGGGTTTTCTCCGTCAGACCCGAGCTGCCCCGGTCGGTGGAGCAACGGGGGGTATTTATAGGGATCAAACAGGGAGGAAGGCGGAGGGAGACGACGTGTCTCCCTCGCCGGAGGATGGCCGGAAACAAAAACCCATACCGTCCGTGCGTTCGCACGGTCGGTATGGTGGGTTACAACGACCAAGGGGGTGTCCCTACGACGGCTGACGACGCAGGGCACCCCCGGTTTACTTGCCAGGTCCCCCCCCTCACCCTGCGCGGCGCCATGCTCCGCGCAAGGTCGCCGGAGCATGGTGCTGGCAGGTTTTGCAGGGGGGACCTGATCGCAAAGAACGAAGGAGAGTTAGGGGCCAAAATGCGAGGGTTCAAAAGTTGAGGGCCAAAGAGTAAATATATGAGGACCAAAGTGTAAAGTCGGTCAAGGAGGTTTCTTCTTAGGCTCAAGTTTTTATACATGATTAATTAGGACCTAAGGAATCTGATGGTGAATTTTATTTCTATATTAAACCTTGTTTGACCGATCAATTTATGCGAAAACCCAAATTAAGTTATTAATTGGGCATGGTTCTCAATGTAGGTCAAAATGGGTTCTGAAGGCCAAATTGAAGGTTCTAAACCCTAGAGATTATTTTTCTATGAATTTTAGAGGGTTTATTCTATTTTTACTTTACCTCGAACCTCGTGAATTGAAGTGGGTTGTTTTAGGGTTACAGATTATCATTTAGTTTCTTGGAATTGTTGTAGCCCTTGCTAGATCATGTCATCCCACTTTTATTCTTATTAAGTTGTTTTGACCTATTTTTGGGCCCTGAATTACCCTGTATGCAGATTATACTGGTAAAATTGCATTTTTACCCCTTATGACTTGTTTTCTCCTTAAACTCAGAATTCTCTGAGTTAAGCCTTTCCTTGAGTTATGTAGGAGCTTTTATCCTTTGTATTGGGTCAAAATGAGCTAGTTATGGCTCATTATGAGGTTCTCATCATACCCCCATGCCTAGCTTTTGCTAGTCCCTTAGCAAAAACTTAAGGCTTCAACCCTTGTTCTAGACCATGAAGTTTTTAATAGTTTTAGATAAGTGCCTTTTTTATTTGAGCACAGATTAGGTTAGAATGCTGACCATAGGCCTAAAAGGTACTCTAGTACCAATCAAGATCCAAATCTGTCTAGCCTTAGCCTCAGTCTTTAGCAAAGGTTTTTAAGGTCCACAAGAACTAACCTAAGGTTTATTGGACTTTGTGGTTAAAGCACCCGTGCTTGAAATGATTTTAGCCCTGGCTCAGTTCGCAGTGCGTTTTGTAAGAGAGAGATAGAAAGTTTTTCTGTTTGGAGAGTTTTCTCTCTCTTTTTCTTTTTAGTTCTAGCCTAGGATTGGCTTCTCAACACGGTCTGTATCAGATTCCTTGCTCCCATCATCAATCCTCAAGGGTTCCTGGCGATCGATGTTTCGAGATAGCACCGCCCATGGCAACCCCCGGAACCTTGGCTATTGAGATTTTGAGATAATCCCATCCATGGTGTTCCGTGGCCGAATCCAGACCCTGGCAATTGACACTTCGAGATAATGCCATCCATGGAATCTGAACCAGCAGAGTGCTTACATGCCCCCAGTAGGATATGTAAATATCCTAAGAGACAAGCACTGAGGAGATGATATTTTGTTACGCATCTTCGAGGGGATTTCCTGCCTCTCCGCGCTGGGAACTCGTCCAAATCAACTTGTGTTGATCGGCCGCTCCTATTCTAGGTGTTCCTTTCAGAATTTTGCGACGCTTCTACGTGATTCTGATTTTTACGCTTATTGAACCAGGCTGTGTGTGAGGTTAGGGTGCTTAGGTTACTGAGTCCCGTAAACCAAAAATTAGTTAACGAGGCCGAATACTCCCTAAGCCTTAGACCTAATACTTCAGCTTTTCATTTTCCTCAACCTCTTGAGGAGTGTCCAAATCTTAATGGGTACTAAGAGTCTATTCAAGAATGCCTAAGGTTTGCGTTCTTACTAATCTCATTATGCACTTTCAGTTATTCTCTTGAATGAGGTCTAGAACTTAGGTTAATTCCTTAGTTCCTTACTAATGACTATCACCTTTTCTTATAATTTTGTGCTCCTTTTTCATTTTGTTTCTCTTCTCCTTCACAAAATTTCCTTCTCCTCTTTTCCTCTTATTCTTTTTCAAAATTTTTTTTTAATTTTTATGGTGTTTTTGGCATATGTGAATTTTTTTGTTTGAAACCTTTTCTTACAAGTTTTGCACTTTCATACCCCCCCATGCCTAAGATTTGCAATGTCCTCATTGTAACCTAGGGGGTCTTAGTTCATTCCTTAAGACAGAAATTTAGATGAGTGGATGGGTCGGGTTGAATTTTTGCGGACGATTTCAAATCCCAGATGCAAGCATCTGAGTTGGGGTCGGCTGTCTACAAGGGTGAACTTCGAGTGCTAAAAGGTGTTAGAACAAGTTTCAGGTTTTCAAAGAGAATGACGGGCTGCCTCCCGTTAAGCGCTGAGTTTTACGCCATCGGCTGGGCGCAATAAGCTCAAGGGGAAAGGAGGATATAAGATGCCTCAGCCAAATCAGTAGAAGTTACATCGATGAACGGCTTGAGTCTCTGACCGTTCACGATGAAAGGTTCAGAATCGTGGCTGAGTGGACTGATTTCGATTGCTCCATTTCCAAAAACCTGTCGGACCAAATATGGTCCGACCCACTTAGATCTCAGTTTTCCTGGGAAGAGTTTGAGTCGGGTATCAAAGAGTAGGACCTTTTGACCAGGATGAAAGATCTTTCTCGAGATGTGTTTGTCGTGGAAGGCTTTAACCCGCTCCTTGTAGATTTGCGAGTTCTCGTACGCGTCTATGTGTAATTCATCAATCTCGCTGATTTGGAGTTTTCTGTGGGTCCCAGCCTTGGAAAGATCTAGATTACAGTTCCGTACTGCCCAATAGGCTTTATGCTCCAGCTCGACGGGAAGGTGGCATGCCTTTCCATACACCAGCCTAAAGGGAGACATGCCTAATTGGGTTTTGTGGGCGGTCCTATAGGCCCACAGTGCTTCCGGAAGTCGGGACGACCAGTCCTTCCTGTCAGGTCGAACAGTGACTTGCAGGATTTTCTTGATCTCCCGATTGGACAGCTCAGCTAGACCATTAGTTTGGGGGTGGTAAGGAGTAGAGATTCGGTGAGACACCCCGTATTTGGTCATCAGTGACCTAAACTGAGCATTTGTGAAATGGGTCCCCCCATCAGAGATTATTGCACGAGGAATCCTGAACCTTGAGAAAATGTGTTGATGAATGAATTTGAGAACGATTTTGTGATCACAGGTTCGGGTTGGTATGGCTTCAATCCATTTGGACACGTAGTCCACAGCCAACAGAATGTATTCGAAACCATCCGAAACAGGAAAGGGGCCCATAAAATCAATCCCCCAAACATCAAAGATTTCGCATACTAGAATCGGTTGCATAGGCATCATGTCGCGATGGCTCATGTTGCCCAAAGTCTGGCAACGACTGCATGCCTTGCAGTGATTGTATGCGTCTTTGAACAGTGTGGGCCAGTAAAAGCCGCACTGGAGGACTTTTGATGCGGTTTTATGCCCGGCAAAATGGCCACCGCATGCCTGGTCATGGCAGAAAGAGAGGATGCTGTTGAATTCCCCTTCCGGGACACATCTCCGGATGATCTGATCGGCACCTATGCGGAAGAGGTACGAGTCTTCCCAAATGTAATACTTGGCATCGGAGCGTAATTTGTCTTTCTTGGCCTTCGGCCAATCGGACGGGGTCTGATGAGATGCCAAGTAATTTACTATATTAGCAAACCATGGAAGGCTAGTACCAATAGTCAGCAGGTGCTCATCGGGAAAATGCTCAGTGATGGGTCCGGAAGGGTCAATTATTTCAGAAGGAAGACGGGACAAGTGATCAGCTACCACGTTTTGCTTTCCCGCTTTGTCGCGAATCTCAAGGTCAAGTTCTTGCAACAGCAAGATCCATCGGATTAATCGAGGTTTCGCGTCCTTCTTTGAAAGGAGATGCCTCACAGCTGTGTGATCCGAGTATATGATGACACGGGAACCCAGAAGGTACGATCTGAACTTTTCTAGGGCAAATACTACAGCTAGCAGCTCTTTCTCAGTAACCGTATAGTTACGCTGAGCCTCATCGAGTGTTTTGCTGGCGTAGTAAATGACCACAGGTTTCTTGTCATTTTTCTGTCCCAAAACCGCTCCTACAGCGAAGTCGGATGCATCACACATGATCTCAAAGGGTTGAGACCAATCAGGGGACTGTAGGATCGGGGCTTGGGTGACTCGGTCACGCAGGATTTCAAATGCTTGAGTGCATTCCTTGGAGATTTCGAAGGGAACATCCTTGGAGAGAAGAGTGGTCAGGGGGCATGCGATTTTTGAAAAATCAGGGATAAATCGTCGATAAAAATCGACATGCCCTAAAAAGGATCGGATGTCCCTGATCGAGCTAGGCATAGGAAGGTGAGAGATCAGATTAACCTTAGCTCGATCCACTTGGATACCTTTCTCCGAAATTGAGTGTCCCAGGACAATTCCCTCAGGCACCATGAAATGGCTCTTTTCCCAGGAAAGAACCAAATTCACATCGATGCACCGCCTGAGTATCTGGACCAAGTGTTGGAGGCAATCGTCGAATGATGCTCCGAAAACTGAAAAGTCATCCATGAAGACTTCCAGATAATCACCTACCATATCTGAGAATATGGCAAGCATGCATCGCTGAAAAGTAGCGGGTGCATTACAAAGACCGAAAGGCATCCTTCGGAAAGCGTATGTTCCGAAGGGGCAGGTGAACGTGGTCTTTTCTTGGTCCTCAGGATGGATTGCCACCTGGTTATAACCGGAGTACCCGTCAAGAAAGCAGAAGAACCTATTTCCCGCTAGTTTTTCGAGAATTTGATCAATGAAGGGTAGTGGGAAATGATCCTTCTTTGTGGAGGAATTGAGTCGACGGTAATCTATACAGACTCTCCACGAGTTGGCTAATCGGGTAGGAATGATTTCTCCGGTCTCAGTCGTTATAGTGGTGAGTCCTGCCTTCTTGGGCACGACCTGAATTGGGCTCACCCAACGACTATCGGAGATCGGGTAGATGATTCCGGCATCTAACCATTTGATGATCTCCTTTTTCACGACCTCCTGCAGATTGGGGTTTAAGCGTCTCTGCATTTCACGAGAAGGTCGTGTGCCCTCTTCTGAATAGATATGATGAGTACAATAAGAGGGACTTATTCCAGTTAAATCATCGAGAGTCCATCCGATGGCTCTGCGATGTTGCTGGAGGACAATAATCAGACGGGATTCCTGTTCAGGACTGAGGTTGGAATTGATAATCACAGGAAAGGTCTGATTAGAACCCAAAAATACGTATTTCAAGTGAGCAGGAAGGGGTTTTAGTTCGAGGATGGGGTTTTCAGCAGCAGCGGGTGGTTCAGTATAGATGTGAGGTTCAAGGGTGGAAGTTACTGGGTTGTTCATATCTGGATTCGACTCCTCTGTTTGCGGGTCAAGATCCTTCTGTGGTTGATGAGGCATAATCGAGTCATTCTGGAGGTGTGATTCATCAACCAAAGTCTTGATGTCACAAATTTGTTCGATGACGCCGCAATTAATTCCTTGTTGGGCCTTAAATATATCAATTTTCAATGTTTGATCTCCAAACTTAAGCTCTATTTGGCCCTCCTCACAGCTGATGTTGGCTCTAGCAGTAGCCAAGAAAGGTCTCCCTAGAATGATTGGTGTATCCCTAGGGTTCTCAGGTGCATCCATATCTAAGACTATAAAGTCCACTGGAAAATAGAAATCCCGCACTCTCACGATAACATCCTCGAGAATCCCTTTTGGTGACTTTATAGATCGATCTGCTAATTGTAATGTCACCTCGGTTGGTTTCAGCTCAGATTCTTCTAGATGGTCAAGTAAGGATGTGGGTATCAGGTTTATGGATGCACCCAAGTCTAACAATGCTCTATCAAATTGGGTACCACCTATCTTACAGGAAATCAGGGGAGTTCCAGGATCTTTTGCCTTGGGTGGGAGTCTACTGAGGATTACAGAGCTGGCTTGTTCTGACAGAACAATTGGGCTCCCTCCCTTGGTTCGCGGCTTACGCTGGGGTGTACATATATTCTTTAAAAATCGTGCGTAAGCTGGTACGTGGCGGATTGCATCCATCAAGGGGATGTTTATGTGGACCTGCTCAAAGAGCTTGACCAGGTCCTCCTCAGGGGCCACGGGTTTGGTGGTCTTCTTTCCCTTGGTCAGGGCCTCGGGAAACGGGATCTTGGTTGGTTCTTCTAAGATAGGTCCAGGTTGTGGATCTGGAACAGCGGTACCTTGGATAACTATCCTAGGGTCATGGTTATCAGGCTGGGAGTGGTTTGGATAATGCGGGTCTTGAGTTGTTTTACCACTACGTGTTGTTACAGAATTTAATCCGGCCTGATTTTGGTTTGGGTTTGGTAGGAGGGGTGGCTGCTGCTGAAATCCTGCATAAGAAGTTGAGGCTTCCATCTTGTCTGGAGATGGAGCAGTAGGAGCCTGATAAATCCATTGGGCGTGGCCTAAATTTGGATTCATAACGCGCTTCTGGGTTGGCACGTTATTTGGGTTAGGAAGAGGTTGGGCGGGGAGTGTGCCTGGTTGGCGAGAATTTGCCAACTGAGCCAGTTGAGTTTTAACTTCTGTAAGCTCGTCCTTGTGCTGTTTCTGAATAGCCGCATTCGTTTTTTGAATGTCAGCCAGAGTCTGAAGGATTAAGGACATTTGATCTTGATTTGGCCCTGATGGATAAGTAGGGTTGGGCCGAGGCTGAGGCGGCTGGTAGTGACGAGAGGGCTGTGGGTGGGACTGAAAAGGTGGTCTTTGGGTTTGGGAATTTCCCGCCCACTGAAAATTGGGATGGTTTCGCCATCCAGGGTTGTAAGTGTTGGAGAATGGGTCGTTCTGGATGGCGTTGAGGTCCTCGCAGGTCTGAGGAACCTCCTGAGAATCAGGGAAAGGAGGAATGGAGTTCCCCCGGCTGGTGTAGAAAGGATCGGATGATCCTCCGATCCAAGAATCAGATGGGGATGGATATGGATCCATCCCAGGGGAAGATCGGTGGAGGATGTTTTGCACAGTCTCCTGTGTGGAAGGAGGTTGTGCAACGGAGTTACCCGCGGAGGTGGCTCGCTGCAAGTGCTGAGTCAGCTCATCCACCTTCTTTTCAATGATTGAGACCTTGTCCAATCGACTAGCCATTAATTCCAGGTCGACTGATGCGGACAGGCCCCGCGTCTCATGTGCTCGCTTAAGATTCGTCGCTGCGCGGGTATTCGTCCTGTCGAATAATCCCATGGAGTCATTGTTGATGGAGTTCTCGCACATGTTTTCGAGAATCTCCCATACGGTGTCTTCATGTTGACCCATGATGTTTCCTCCGCAAGTTGCATTGACGAAAAGGCGGATGTCCTCACGGAGTCCCTGGTAAAAAGATTGGACTTGTTCCCATTTAGGAACTCCGTGATGGGGGCACTTTCTCATGAGATCCTGAAAACGATCCCATGCCTCATGGAGAGGTTCTCCTGATTGTTGAGTGAAGTGTGTAATCTGATGGCGCAAGGCGTTGGTCCGACCAACGGGAAAGAACTTTTTCAAAAACTCGGATTGAAGTTCTTCCCAAGTGTTGATCGGCCGGGTTTGAGTTTGATACCAATGGGCGGCCTTGTCCATAAGAGAAAAGGAGAACATCTTCATGAGAAGAATATCCCGATTTTGCACATCTGATCCAAAAGTGTGGGCCAGATGCTTTAGCTGTTTGATGTGCTGGAAGGGATCTTCAGAATTAAGCCCATGGAATTTAGGTATAGCATGAATCATGTTGGGCTTTAGTTCGGAATCAGGTCCTCCAGTCGGGATTCTGACTCGAGGCTCAATGGCCACCGCAGCAGGATTGTAGTGGTCCCGCATCATAGGATGCTGTGGTGGGTGCACGAAGTTTTGGAAGAGGTCATTGAGTCGCTGGAGCTGGTGTTCCAGATTATTTTCTTCCTCAACTGGCTGAGCCATGATGGGGGAAGAAGAAGAACTTGGTTCTGAATCAGAAGAGAGAATAATGTGAGGGTGTTTCTGTACAAACACGGGCGTCGAGGCTTGGCCTTGACGAGAGCGAATTTCTAAAGGAGGTCTTAGAGACCTCCTTCCGTACATGCACAGTTGGAAGAGGTAAGTTTAGAAGGTGCTGGACTCAATCAAGGCACCCAAAAATGTGTTGGGTGACTATAGAGGTGCGGGGCAGATGGACCCCTTGATCAGAAAGATCGTCCACCTGAGAATTACCTGGGAAGCCAGAGAGGGAGAGTCCTGCGAAGACCCCTACACGGTAGAGCGTCCCCACGGGTTACAGGGTTTCCCCCACCCGACCTCTCTTGTCACTGCGGGTCCAGGTAGACCAGAATGGGGATCTTGACCTCTTAAGTCTACCAATTTTAGCTTAAGATCAGGGTGCTTAAAGTTACACTTGAACTCTTAGGTATTTTGAGTGAGAAAGTGACCTAATTTTAAGGTTGGTTGACCCAAGGAGTCAACTTTACCTCTTGTTCCTTTGAGAGCTTTTTGGGTCCTTTCTTTTAGGGTTCAAGTGTTTAGAGAGCCAATTGTTTTAGGTTTTCTTTGAATAGGTATTTTCAGACAAGGGCTTGGGCACACTTCATTTGGTTTTCTCAATTCTTGCTTAAGGAGTGTGTCTCTAAATCCCTAGTGTTGGATCCTAGGTTGGCTCTACTTGGTCTAGTTAATTCTTTGTTGGGTAATTAGGGCTTAAGCAAGAATGTGTTAGCCCTTAAATACCTTAATAGTGTGCAGGAATAATGAGTTGAAAACATGCAACTTTTATGGTTACTAAATATGGAAGACAGGTTATCCCTATATTGCTTGTTCTTTTCTTTCTTTTGAGTTTTAGGGGTTAATAGCGAGAGGAAAAATTTACCTGTCCTCGGAGTGGTTGTTGTGCGGTTGCTTGTCTTCCTGATTTCCTGTAGTTTTCTGCACAAAAGAGAGGAGATTATCAGAAATTAAAAAGAAACAGGGATGTTTACCTCTAGAATAGCCGTTGCTCCCCGGCAGCGGCGCCAAAATGAAACGTTGGCTTCGAGAGATAACCGGGTTTTATTGTTATAGCGTTGTAGTATAGCCAGTTATTACCAACATTTCAAATATAAATTTTTTTACTCGGAAAATAAAAGAGTTCCCGAGGTCGAACTCAGGGAGCAAGTTGTATTCTAGAGATATACATGTTTCTTTTACAAAAATAAACAAAGAGAGAGAAAGAATTTGGTGTCTTTTTTTTTTCTCTTTGTTTCTCCTCGTCTCAGATCTTCTTCTTCTTAGTTCTGCAGAGGTGATGCTCTTCTTTCTTTCTTCAGATCTCCTTCTTTCTTCTTTGTTCTGCAGAGGTGATCTTCTTCTTCTTTGTTTTGCAGAGGTGATGCTCTTCTTTCTTTCTTCAGATCTCCTTCTTTCTTCTTTGTTCTGCAGAGGTGATCTTCTTTCTTTCTTCAGATCTTCTTTCTTCTTTGTTCTGCAGAGGTGATCTTCTTTCTTTCTTCAGATCTCCTTCTTCCTTCTTTGTTCTGCAGAGGTGATGCTCTTCTTTCTTTCTTCAGATCTCCTTCTTCCTTCTTTTCTTTTTCCAGTCAGGGACGTCGCCCCTCCTTCTTTCTTCTTTTCCCTTCAGGCCGTCGTCTGATTTCCAAATCAGACGACTTAAACTGCCTATTGCTACAGTGTCTTCCTCAGCTTCCTTCTTCTTCACCTGTTCCTGCACACTTCAGAGCTTACGTCAGAGGACAAAACCTACTCTACCCTCTCCCCCGCGTCTCTCTCTCTCTGAAACCACTCTTGGGAAAGCTCTCCCAGAGCTGCCGGGTAATCGGGTACGGGTCGTGCCCGGGTCCAGGCCCACCGGCGTGCGTGGTGGGCGAGGAGTGCAGGTCAGTCTAAGTCGGGTCGGGTCGGGTCAGGTCCGCGGGGCGTGAGCGCGGACGAGACCGGGTAACCGGGCGGGTGAAGGGGACCTCACCCCGTGTGCTGAGGCAGTAAGCCTCCAGCACTTTTGCGTCTTATATCGCTGCGCCTCTTCAGACTTTTCCGAGGTGGGACTAAATGTCCCACCTCAATTGCGCGCCCGCAGCAGGGAAAGCAGCGGGAGATCGCGGCGTCACGCGAAGCCTTCTGCCTTAGCTGCGAGCCTGGTGTTTTGTCGAAACGCCTCGCAAGGCCTGGGAGTCGAATCTGGGCGTGGCGCTGAGCGTGGCGCGCCTGTAACTGCAGGCGGAAGCAGCTCCTTCTGCACGGCAATGGCAGCGGAGGTCGGGTGGCCTGTTCACAGAAAAATGGCCTCTCGGCCTAATCAGAAAGTGTCGGGAGCTTCGCCAGGGTGCGGCGAAGCTCGTGTGGGTGTTGGCGAGGCGTGGGGCGGCGTGCAAGGGCTGCCCTAGGTCGGACTGTGGGTCGGAGGATGGGTTTGTTGGGGGAAGCGTTACGGAGGTGTGGAGTGGCAGTGAAGGGGTGGGGGGTGCTCAGTGTGATGAGGCGGAGGTTCGGTGAGGGTCGGCGAGGTGTGTGAGGCTGTGGAGCGATGGGAGCATCTCGCCGGAGGGTGGCCGGAGACGAAGGGGGTGACGATGGTCAGGGTCGGTCGAGGGCTTAATTGAATAAATTGAAGGCGGGGAAAGAAAGAGGAGAAGAAGGGGAGTAGTTCTAGCTTACTTGCAGGGACGAAGGGGGAGGAACAGGGCGACAGTCGTATCGACTGTCGCCGGAGAAGACGATGCTCAGGGAAAGGGGCGGCGGCGAGCAGAGAGCTGGAGAGGCTCCAGCTGGGTGCGGCGTGGCGCGGGAAGAGCAGGGGAGGAAGTCTCTGCTGCTGGTATTGCGGCAGAGCGAAGAGGAGAAGGGGGAGGAACCGCCGGAGCTGGTGAGCGTCTGCCGGAGAGAGAAGAGAAGAAAGTTGGGGGTTTTCTCCGTCAGACCCGAGCTGCCCCGGTCGGTGGAGCAACGGGGGGTATTTATAGGGATCAAACAGGGAGGAAGGCGGAGGGAGACGACGTGTCTCCCTCGCCGGAGGATGGCCGGAAACAAAAACCCATACCGTCCGTGCGTTCGCACGGCCGGTATGGTGGGTTACAACGACCAAGGGGGTGTCCCTGCGACGGCTGACGACGCAGGGCACCCCCGGTTTACTTGCCAGGTCCCCCCCCTCACCCTGCGCGGCGCCATGCTCCGCGCAAGGTCGCCGGAGCATGGTGCTGGCAGGTTTTGCAGGGGGGACCTGATCGCAAAGAACGAAGGAGAGTTAGGGGCCAAAATGCGAGGGTTCAAAAGTTGAGGGCCAAAGAGTAAATATATGAGGACCAAAGTGTAAAGTCGGTCAAGGAGGTTTCTTCTTAGGCTCAAGTTTTTATACATGATTAATTAGGACCTAAGGAATCTGATGGCGAATTTTATTTCTATATTAAACCTTGTTTGACCGGTCAATTTATGCGAAAACCCAAATTAAGTTATTAATTGGGCATGGTTCTCAATGTAGGTCAAAATGGGTTCTGAAGGCCAAATTGAAGGTTCTAAACCCTAGAGATTATTTTTCTATGAATTTTAGAGGGTTTATTCTATTTTTACTTTACCTCGAACCTCGTGAATTGAAGTGGGTTGTTTTAGGGTTACAAATTATCATTTAGTTTCTTGGAATTGCTGTAGCCCTTGCTAGATCATTTCATCCCACTTTTATTCTTATTAAGTTGTTTTGACCTGTGTTTGGGCCCTGAATTACCCTGTATGCAGATTATACTGGTAAAATTGCATTTTTACCCCTTATGACTTGTTTTCTCCTTAAACTCAGAATTCTCTGAGTTAAGCCTTTCCTTGAGTTATGTAGGAGCTTTTATCCTTTGTATTGGGTCAAAATGAGCTAGTTATGGCTCATGATGAGGTTCTCATCAACCATCTTTTTATTTTTATTTTTATTTGACTTTTTTCTCTACGGCTGCATGGCTGGGCCTTCTTCCTCGTGCCATGCTCCGCAAACTGCTCTCCCTGCCAGCTGCATGTACAGCCATGCACAGCCAGGGCATGGCTGTGCATGCCTTCCTCCTCTTTAAAAAGGCATGGCTTCTTCTATGCAAAGGGAGCCTGGTCCACCCAAAAACACACAGCAGCTTCCCTCCTTCCACGCCGTCTCCTCCCCTTCCCCTCCATACGCGGCCTCTCCTCCTCTTGAGGGGCCACGCTGCGGGCAGGAGCAACCCACAGTGGTGCACAACCACCACTATGAGTCCACCACCGCCCAGCTCATCAAAGAGCTGGTGGGCATGGTGGTTCTCTCTCTGTTGCGATGCTTAGCCACAATTCCGCCATTGCCACAAAGCTTCAAGCTTTGAAGCTCTACTAGCCACCGCGCGCCCCTGCAGCAGCCGGCCAAGCTCCACCGCGCACGCCAGTAGGACACCCGAGCCCCTCTCCGCACGCCCTGTCACGCTCCTTCGCTTGCGGACCAGCCCTCTCCGCGTGCCCTGTCGCGAAGTGCCACCCGCAAGCCAGCAGCTAGCGGCGCTTCTCCGCGCGTACGCCAGCCGCTCCACACCTCCTGCACTCACGAAACCGAGCGCAGGCGGTCGCGTGAAGCCGAGTGGCACTGTAGCCATTGTTCACGCTAGTCAGCGGAATGCTGTGGCTACAGTGTGGTGACTGGTAAGTTTCTCACTTATTTGGTCACCCAGCGCACCACAACCGGTCCCAGCCCACACCCGCGTCCCGCCCCACGCCCGATCAAGCGCCCACCCGTGCATCTGCGTTTGCCCGCGTACGCACCTGCCCGCGTCTTCACTCGCTCCCAGCGCCTACGCCTGCCCGCTTCAGCGCTCGCCTCACCGCACAGGGCAGTGCGCTGCGACCTCTCTCCCTCGAGCTCACTCCCTCCAGTGCGCACGTCCTCGCACGCCTACGCGCCTGCGTGTGTGCGTGCGCCATCAGACGTCGCCCCACTGCTGTAGACGACTTAAACGCCTTCTTCACTCCAGCAGTCTCTCTCTCTCACAGCACTCTCTCACACTCTCTGCACACACATACACACACACACTCACACTCTTGTACACACACCTATACTCTACTATATACATATATATATTTATATGCATATATATATATATCTATATATACTTATATCTATACATATAGTAGTACCTATATACCTAAGTATTAATGTACATACATACATATATATATATATCTATATACTTATATATATACATATATATTTACATATATACATATATTTATATACGTATAAATATATATATATATATCTATCTATACATATATTATTACCTATATAACTAAGTATAAGTATAGATACATATATATATATACATATATATACACATATACTTATACATATATATATATATATATATATATATATATATATATATATATATATATATATATATATATATATATATATATATATATATATATATATATATACAAATATACATACATATATACATATATATCTATAACTATATATATATATATATACACACACATATCTATTTACATATATCTATATCCATATATTACTATATATATATATATACATATAACTACATATATACCTATATATCTATAACCATATATATATATTTACATATAGATATATATTTACAGATATATATATATATATTTTCATATCACTTACCATATGTTGTATCGCGGGAATATCTACACCAGTTGCTGATATTCCTCGATACACGCGTACAGAAAGCGTGTTCGCACTCATCTTCCACCAATCCACCTTACATTCCACACGGCACTTCGTCCTGTTGGTTGCGTCTTCCTAGACGATGACCGACTCGATGCCGTGCTATACGCCATCTCCTCCTCCACCCCCACCCCTTTATACATATATATATACTATATTTGCTTTATTTCTGTTTCTCTTTCTTGCCATTAAAAAAGATAAAAAAAATATATAAAAGAGAAAAGATAATCCTTGACTTGCAGGTACTCAGTCTTGCGAATAGCAAGACTAGTTTTGAAACCCTAATTTGGCTCAAAGCCAAGAGCTTGATTTTGAGGGTGTACCTCAAGGACAAAAATTATCAGAAAAAAATCTTAAATAGAAAAACACCAAAAACATAATAAACGAACGGAAGAGATTCGTTGTAGGAAAGGCGTAGAAACTCATTCACTTCTAATCCCACTTCCCTGAGTTCGACCCTGGGCCTAAAAGTGACCAAGATAAAATCACGTAGGCCAGGTAAAAAGAATTTTGTAAAGAGATGGTTAGGCTCGAATTAGGTTAACCACTATACACATTTCTACGATAAAATCACCATATTAACACAACCTGTCCGGGCCCAACCACACACCTCCATTCATGGCGCCATTTCCAGGGAAGTGCGCCTTCAAGTAAGTTTTTACTCCATTCCTTTAATTTTTCTCTTCACACACCCTTCTCTTCATTGGTGTTTTTGTTTGTTGCTGTGCAGGTGAACCTGTTGCAAGGAGAAGACAGGCAGACGAAGTTGGAGGCGTGGGTAGATCCAAGGCGGGAACGAGAGCGTGAAGACGTCGGCACCGCACTGGAGCTCCGCACACGTTGCTGAACAAGTAGGTCTTTCTTTCTTAGCAACTTAGGTCGACTTGTCACCTTAATAAAAACTAAAAAAAAAAAAAAACTACTACAAACACTTCTTGGGATCTCTTGGAGCAAGTGGATTATAAATCACTTGTTTGCTTGTTTGCCTTCACTCCCACCGCCCTGGGATTTCCCGCAAAACTTTGCATAGTGAAGATCCAAGAATCTTGATTCTTGAATCTTTCGCTGTGTGAAGTATTCTTTGAGGCAAAAATAAAAAGATTGATTGCACCCCTCTTTGCCTCATTTATCTGTAATTCGGGATCACCTTTTTGGTGGAGAGACTTGGAATTGAGTTGATTCCAACCCCACCATGGCCTTTCACGTGCCTAAGATTCGATCCCGAATACTTCAACCCTAACAATTTGATTCTCTTTATCTTTTGGTTGAGCCTTGTGTGTGGAAATCATTTTGGTGATTAGGAGCACTTGAATTGAAGTGCTTTGGCTCCCTTTCACACTAATCTAAAATTGATTCGTGCATCCACACATAGAAATCTCCATCTAGGGAAGCCCATTGCATTTTAGCATGAATTAACTAACTGACATTGAAGAAGGGTTTGTTGGGCTTAGAAGAAAACTTGTATTCTCTCAAAACCCGGAGATTGGTTGAATTGGTATTTCAGAGAAATCCTAAAATCCATACTACTTAAGGCTGAATTCTAAAAATCATTCACCAATTAAAACTTCAATTCGGGGAGTTTTCCCCGTTGCATGATTGGTTTACACACTCTAAAAGTCAATCACTTGGGCATTACCCGTAAATAATGTCCTTCACATTCCAGAAGCACTTGATCCTAAGCCTCTAACTAAAATTGGTAGCAACTTGACCCTTATTACGGATTGGAGGTCTAATTACCTGCGTGTAGCACCTACGTGCTGGTGAGGGTTCCCGTGTACTATCGGGTGTCTAAGACTGGGACAAACGGCCTTTCAATCTGGCCCGGTGGTTCCGCGGTGCTCGCATTCGGTTCCGTAGTTCATGATAGTAGGTAACTTAGATCTTTAGGTCTAAGGGCACACTGTAGAAGTTAGGAATTCGATTGTATTGATTTGTCATCAAGTGTACCTTTGCGGCGTCATTTCTCTCATCTCTTTTCCCTTCGTATCCCCCCAATTCTTCTTGCGGTAGTGCATGTTTGGGAGGAGGTCACAAAACCCTGAACTGTGTGAATTGCCTGATAATTTTAGAAAAGAAGCCGAATCGTCCTCCTCCACAAACATGCCTGCACGCCCACCCCCAAATCCCGAGGGAGGAAACCGCCCTTAAAACCCACCAGGTGGTGGAGTCTTAGATCCCATAACCCGCCTCCAAGCCCAAATGGAAATGTATAATGAACAAATTGAAGCCATTAGGGAAACATTGGAGGAAATGCAGAACCCTCCCAAATGGGAGGAGCCTAGGTCTCTTAGCTCCTATCAGAATCCCGCTGCTACAGAGACTATAGGACAAATTCGGGTCCCCATGGGCAGGGATGACTTTGAATTAAAACCTAACATAATCGGCTTGATAAATTTTCACTTCCATGGTCTTGCAAGTGAAGATCCTTTTCTCCACTTGGAAGACCTAACCCGATTAGCTGAAACAGTTAAACCAAGAAATATCGGGTTACCTATAGTCCTCATGAAAATGTTCCCATTTTCATTGCAGGATAAAGTGTCGCAGTGGTTACGCACCCTTGGGAGAACCATCCACTCTTGGGAAGAGATGCGAACAGCATTTCTCAAGAGGTTCTTCCCAATCGGGTGAACCAATGAGCTTCGCCGTGCTATCACTTCATTTACGCAACAAAACGGCGAACAGTTTCATGAGGCATGGGAGAGATATAATGACCTCCTCAGGAAGTGTCCGCACCACGGTTTGTCTAAGTGGCATATAGCCCAGATTTTTTTCTTTGGGCTAAATGAGACTTTGAAGTAGATTACAGACGCTTCCTGCAGAGGGAATTTTATGAATTAAGACGAGAATGGAGCATTCGAATTATTTGAAAATATGAGCGAAAACTCAATGAACAATGCTTCCATTGTCGCCTTTAATCATACCAACCTGCCTTGAAATGTCCACGAAGTTGACACGGGACCCTCCCATTCATCCCTTGATCTCAGCCTTATCGCACAGAAATTGGATGAAGTCTTCGTCGTGCACAAGAAGTTGGACGAGCTTTTGGCCAACCCTGCCCATTCTATGGCAAACACCCCCACTTCACCACTTCGTCACAATTCCAATTCTTCCAATACCAAGCTTATCCTGAGAAACCCCGTAAGACCTTCCTTACCGAGTGTGGCGCCGAGCGATTCGGTAAGCCATGTGGATCTGGCTTTTGCGAGCCAGTATTTTGACACGGAGGATCAAGCCTCCGTGTGCTCGAACGCATATTTACATGCGGACGCGTCTTCTGGCATAGAAGATGCTTGCGCCCTGGGGAACAACCCGTTCTCTGCCACTTATAACCCTTGGTGGCGAAATCATCCGAACTTCGCATGGTCTAACAACCTGCAGCGCCAAAACCCCACGGGTGGACCAATGCGACCGTCCGCACCCGTCATCCCAAGGGCCCAGTCTAATCCTATGGCGAATCCGCCATCGGGTCCTTGCATACCACAAACAGAACACGCATCAAGTCCTCTTGAAAAATTGATGCGAATGATGGTGGAAATGTCGAAGCGCCATGAAGAGAACATGACCTCTCCTTAGCACCAATTGGCGTAGTAGAATGCTGAGATCAATCAACTACCCATGGCGACTCGATCTCAGGGCACTCTTCCCGCCCAACTTGTTCCCAACCCATGAAATTTCGTACCCCGTGGTCCTCAACCACAGGTACGACCTTCTCAGGGGCAGGTTCATCAGATTCTGCAGGCTCCGAGCCTTCCACCGGGATTTCATGCTAATCCCGCTGCAGCACCACACTCTTATGTCCCTATTGCAAACCCTCCGCCTTATGATCCTACTAGACCTGCATCATCCAATGCGATTGCTACGAGGAGCGGTAAGCAGACCGTTGATCCGCCTTGACCTGATCCTGGCCCGTCTTCTTCATCTCTCTCTCATTCAGGATGCGCACCACATTTGCGAGAGGATGATACACCCAAATTGGTGCCAGAATCAGTCCCATTCCCTGAGGCTCTACTGAGGGAGCTAAAAGGAAAAAAGAAAGATACGCAGGTCTTTGATAACCTGCGTAATTTGTTCAGGGATGCTGAAATCAAGGTATCCCTGCTAGAGGCTATCGACCACATACCTACTGTCGCCTGATTTTTTAAAGACTACACAACACCCAGGCGACAGTTAAAGAAAACTAAGAATCCGGTGGTTCTCTCTCCTCATGCGAGTTGTGCTATATTGTCAAATCTACCACCGAAGCAGAAAGATCCGAGCACACCGCTTATTTCCTGTAGCATCCAAGGCTGCAATTTTAACTGTGCCCTGCTTGATCTTGGATCTTCCATCAATCTTATACCAACCATCATGCTCGAAAAATTTTCCTTGGGAAATCTGAAACCCACCCCTGTTACGTTACAGTTGGCAGATCGTTCTGTCAAAATCCCGAAGGGTGTGGTGGAAGACGTGGTGGTTAGGGTCAACAGTCTCTGTTTTCCTGTTGACTTTCTTATTTTAGATATGGAAGTTCCTAGCTCACTTTCTGATTGTCCGATCATCCTTGGTCGACCTTTCTTGGCCATAGCTCGCGCCTATATCGACTGTGAGTCAGGCTGTATTGAGATTGCCGTTGGATCTGAAACGCTCAAGATTAACATCTTCAAGGCAGCCAAGAACTTTGATTGTGATTGCATCGAGGATGACACGTCTGACGAGGACATGGCCGTCAGCACGTGTATCGGACTAATTGGGACCTATTCTGCCTGCTGCAGATTACCTATAAACATTGACGAATGCCTGACTAACACATATTGTGACGTTCCCTCATCACTCCCTTGTCCTGTACCTTCTCTTGGCTAGACTTCTGACGAGGTTTTCTCTGCTTCCCAGACCTCGTGGTCTGAGTCATATCCGGGTTACTCACCGCCGGTCCACACTCTTAAAGACCGGATTGCCCTTTCTTTCCCGCCAAATCAAGTGGAGTTGCAAATCCACACTGGGACCTTGAGCCCATATACTTCTCACTGGGGCTATTCCTTTTTGGATCCATATATCCAAGAAGCCCCTGTTCTTGGCCAATCTGAGGGCCAACTTCTTCCTCCTGACTTATTTTCTGATCCGCCTGGGACATTCTCGTACCAAGAAATGCCAGATCTTTCACCATCCACTCCCGAGCTGAAAGAGCTGCCTAGTACACTTAAATATGTTTTCTTGGGACCAAATGAAACGCTCCCTATAATCATCAGTTCAAAATTGACCAAGGAGCAAGAGTGCAAACTAACGAAGGTCCTCATGGAACACAAGGCAGCCATTGGATGGTCTTTATCAAACTTATCTGGCATTAGCCCCTCCTACTGCACTCACCGTATATATACAGAGGAGGAGGCTCGACCTTCCTGTGAGATGCAGCGACGTCTCAACCCTAACATGCAGGAGGTCGTTAAGAAAGAAATTATTAAATGGCTAGATGCGGGTATAATCTACTCGATCAACGATAGCCCTTGGGTGAGACTGATTCACGTTGTGCCCAAAAAGGCAGGACTCACCATCCGTGTCAATGACATGGGCAAATCCATCCCTACATGCACTCCTACATCTTGGAGAGTGTGTGTAGATTATAGGAAACTAAATGCTGCAACTAAGAAAGATCACTTTCCGCTACCTTTCAATGACCAAATCCTGGAGTGGTTAGCGGGAAATAAATTTTTCTGTTTCCTGGATGGATTCTCAGGATATAACCAGGTGGCAATTGACCCCCGGGACCAAGAGAAAACCACTTTTACCTGCCCCTTCGGCACCTTTGCATTTAGAAGAATGCCGTTCGGACTTTGCAATGCGCTAGCAACTTTCCAGAGATGTATGCTGGCGATATTCCATGACATGGTAGGTGACTTTCTCGAAGTCTTCATGGATGACTTTTCGATCTTTGGACCATCTTTCGATGACTGTCTTGCCAACCTGACCCGTATCCTTAGGAGATGTATTGATGTAAACCTCGTGCTTTCTTGGGAAAAAAGTCATTTTATGGTGCATGAGGGAATTGTTCTCGGGCATATCATCTCTGATAGGGGTATCAAGGTTGATAGAGCTAAGCTTGATGTAATTGCTGATTTACCTGTGCCTGGCTCTGTCAGACAAATCCGCTCCTTCCTGGGACACGTCGGTTTCAATAGGAGATTCATCAAAGATTTCTCCAAGATTTCTCGACCTTTAACTCATCTCCTATCGACCGACGTACCCTTCGATATGGACCTCGACTGCATACGAGCATTCACGCAGCTGCGTAATGCTGTCACCAAGGCCCCTGTTCTCCAGCCACTTGATTGGTCCCTCGACTTTGAACTCATGTGTGACGCTTCCGACTTTGCAGTCGGAGCCATCCTGGGACAAAGACACGATAGACACCCCTTCGTGGTGTACTACGCCAGTAAGACGTTGGACGAGGCCCAGCGTAATTATACTACCACTGAAAAAGAATTGCTGGCGGTCGTCTTTGGGCTGGAGAAATTCCGCTCTTACCTTCTGGGCTCACACGTTATTGTTTTCACTGATCACGCGGCCATTCGCCATCTCATGCATAAGAAGGATGCCAAGCCTAGATTGATTCGTTGGATCCTTCTGCTCCAAGAATTTGACATTGAGATCCGATATAAGGTCGAAGCCCAGAATGTTGTGGCTGATCACCTTTCTAGACTGGACCCTGACCATATTGGACTTACTCTGCCGATCAATGAAATTTTTCTTGATGAGCACCTATTGGCAATTAATGTGGCAAGTGGACCGTGGTATGCCGACATTGCCAATTACCTTGCTTCTAGATCCCTTTCACGTGGTTGGCCTAAAAACCAGCGCTAGCGCCTCATGGCAGAAGCAAAGTATTATTTCTGGGATAATCCACTTCTTTTTCGCATAGGTGCTGATCAAATCATTCGTCGCTGTATTCCTGACAGCAAATTCCCCAGTGTGCTATCCTTCTGCCACGATCAGGCCTGTGGAGGCCATTTCTCTGGGAGGAAAACTGCAGCCAAGGTGTTGCAGTGCGGTTTCTTTTGGCCCTCCCTTCACCAGGATGCACGCAATTATGCCAAACATT
Source organism: Thalassia testudinum (assembly GCA_037157565.1). Lineage (NCBI taxonomy): Eukaryota > Viridiplantae > Streptophyta > Magnoliopsida > Alismatales > Hydrocharitaceae > Thalassia > Thalassia testudinum. The sequence goes on along the minus strand of JAZHRO010000015.1, from coordinate 39,740,660 downwards.
GCACTAGGTGCCAGTCTTTAGGGTCAATGTCACGACGTGACATGATGCCCTTGCAACCCATCCTAGCTGCAGAAATCTTCGACATTTAGGGAATTGATTTCATGGGTCCCTTTCCTCCTTCCAATGGCTTCGAATTTATTCTCGTGGCTGTGGATTATGTTTCAAAATGGATCGAGGCTATTCCCATGCACCGTGCTGACCATGTTATATCCACTCGATTTGTCAAAGACCACATCTTTGTGCGCTTTGGGATCCCTCGAGCCATTATCTCTGATGGAGGAAGCCACTTTACCCATGCTTCTTTTCAGGCACTTCTGAGGAAATACAGAGTCCACCATTGTATTGCATCCCCGTATCATCCTCAGAAGAACGGCCAGGCAGAGGTGTTGAATCGACAAATCAAGCAGATTCTCCAGAAAACGGTTCGGCCTGACTGTAAGGATTGGTTCGACAAGTTGATTGACACACTTTGGGTGTATCGGACCACCTTCAAGGCTCCCCTTGGTATGTCTCCTTATAGAATCATTTATGGGAAACCTTGTCATTTGCCCGTGGAGTTGGAGCACCACGCTTTTTGGGTGGTTCGCCAATGTAACCTCGACCCAGGCCTGTGTGGTCGAGAAAGGAAACTCCAACTCCAACAGTTGGAAGAGCTCTGTCGTGAAGCCTATGATTCTGCTTTAACTTTCAAACAATGCACTAAGGCTTTTCACGACAGCCATATTCGGCGGAAAGAATTTGAGCCATCTCAACAAGTTTGGCTCTATAATGCCCGGCTCAAATTCTTTCCTGGGAAACTGAAGTCCAAATGGATTGGTCCTTTCTTGGTCTCGAGACCATTTCCCAACGGGGCTATTGAAATTGAAGATCCCAAATTTGGGCATAAATTTACGGTCAATGGGCAGCGTTTGAAACCCTATCTTACTCATGAACCTACCCCCGTTGGTGAAACTGTTGCCCTGCTGGAGGGTAACTAATTTTTGTGCCTCATTCTGAGTCCAGCTGGGGACGTTAAATTCAGCGCTCGTTGGGAGGCACCCCAGCAACACTCACCATCCACCATCACGATCACTTCACTTTTCACTTCACCACCCACCATCCACCCACCCTACCACCCTGCTATATACCCTGCACCTCAGCTCTCGTTACCCGATCTTTCGTCCTTTCTCTACCTTCCATGCATGCATATGAGGACATAGCATCATTTGGCATGGGGTGTGGATAGGCATCCATAGGATCTGGGTATTTTATGGTATCATGCAGTTTTCATCTATCTATCTATCTATATATATATATAAAATGGTGTTTAGTAATGATCTGTAGGTTGAAACAAAAATACAATAAGTGTTTATGGATATTTAACCACTGTTTTGAAGGCTTTCCAGGCCACAGAAGTTTGATTCGCTTAGGCTCGGCTTAATTCACTTGAGCATTGACAAGATGGATCGGAATCTCTCCTAACTAAGGATGTATTCTTGTACCTGAGACACCAGTACAGGATCCGTTGGTTTGCTTCTACGCGAGAGCCTAAGTAATCTTGGTGCACACTACACATATCAAGAAAGACCAGGTGAACATAAGATCCAACCCTAGTGTTCATTAGGGAAGGTGGAGTCCTTACCTGTGCGCGCAGGTAGACTTTTTATCCCAAGCTTTAGTCTTGTGTTTAAGAGAGACTCTTTCCACCAAGAAGGAACTCTCCCACCAAAAAGAAAAGTGTGCTCCTCCAAATAATGTTGTAAGAGATATACTGACACATGTTTCAAGAAAAAATAAAAGGGAGATGCAAATAAGTCAGTATATCTCACAAATGTCTGTAAAATCTTCCTACAAAAAAGTTCTTCAGGGCAAATACCCTATTTTCTTTGAGCCACAAATGTCAGAAAATGGGAGTTGAGTTTCAATCATATTTTTAAGGGTCAATCTGAAGACATGACCTGAAACTGGGACCAACCTATACTTAAAAATTCGTGAAATCCTGGGCTTGAGTCTTAATGTTCATCTGGGTAGTCTTGATCCTTCACTAAGCACAAGCCATAATCTCTTGAGCTCTCGAGTACGGCAAAAACCTCTTGGGTCCTGGAAATCGTACTTAAGGTTTAAATATCAAGAGTCCTGGTTAGTTGAGAGATGATCTATGTCATGTGAGACTTAAAGTACTAGTAGTCTTCTCTACAATTAGTTCTCACAATATCTAAAAATAAACACACCTATGTCGCCTCAGGAGAAAATCTTTAGCTTAAAATCATTTCTAAATACAATACAAAAAAAATGTTTTGCTAGGGACTAGCAAAAGATAGGCATGGGGGTATGATTGCACCGCAAAAATACACCTGCAATTGTGCCGTCTTGTGCTATTTCCTAGCATTACCAGTGCATATTAGGTATCCATAGTCGCATTTGTAAAAATACACTCATGCATGCATTTATTTGAGAGGGGAGGAGAGTGAAATAAATGGCCTTGAAATTTACATTTTTCCTCAAGTGCTGCCTTGCAAAATTCACCATCTTTTTATTTTTATTTTTATTTGACTTTCTTCTCTGCAGCTGCATGGCTGGGCCTTCTTCCTCGTGCCATGCTCTGCAAACTGCTCTCCTTGCCAGCCGCATGCACAGCCATGCACAGCCAGGGCATGGATGTGCATGCCTTCCTCCTCTTTAGAAAGGCACGGCTTCTTCTTTGCAAAGGGAGCCTGGTCCACCCAAAAACACACAGCAGCTTCCCCCTTTCCAGGCTGTCTCCTCCCCTTCCCTCCATATGCAGCCTCTCCTCCTCTTGAGGAGCCACGTTACGGGCAGGAGCAACCCACAGTGGTGCACAGCCACCATTGTGAGTCCACCACCTCCCAGCTCGTCAAAGAACCGGTGGGCGTGGAGGTTCTCTCTCTGTTGCGACGTTTAGCCACAATTCCGCCATTGCCACAAAGCTTCAAGCTTTGAAGCTCAACTGGCCACCGCGCGCCCCTGCAGCAGCCGGTCAAGATCCACCGTGCACGCCAGCAGGACACCTGCGACCCTCTACGCGTGCCCTGTCATGCTCCTTCACCCGCGGCCCAGCCCTCTCCGCACCCCCTGTCGCGAAGCGCCACCCGCAAGCCAGTAGCCGGCGCTGCTTCTTTGCTCGCGTGCCAGCCGCTCCACACCTCCCACACTCACGAAACTGGACGCAGGCGGTCACGAGAAGCCGAGTGGCATTGTAGCCATTGTTCACGCTAGTCAGCGAAACACTGTGGCTACAGTGCGGTGACCGGTAAGTTTCTCACCTATCAGGTCACCCAACGCGCCGCAATCGGTCCCAGCTCGCGCCTGCGTCCCGCCCCGTGCCCACTCAAGTGCCCGCCCGCGTATGCACCCGTCCGTGTCTTCACCCGCTCCCAGCACCTGTGCCCGCCTGCTTCAGCGCCCGCCTCACCACGCAGCATAGTGCACTGTGGCCTCTCTCCCTCGCACTCACTCCCTCTAGTGCACACGTCCTTGAGCGCCTACGTGCCTGCGCATGTGCGTGTGCCATCATACGTCACCCCGCTGCTGCAGACGACTTAAATGCCTTCTTCACTCCAACAGTCTCTCTCTCTCACAGCACTCTCTCACACTCTCTGCGCACACATGCACACACACACACCTATACTCTACTATATACACACACACATATATATATATATACATATATATATTTATATACATATATATACATCTGTATATACTTATATCTATACATATAGTAGTACCTATATACCTAAGTATTAATATACATACATACATATATATATCTATATAGTTATATATATACATATATATTTACATATATACATATATTTATATACGTATAAATATATATACATATATCTATCTATCTATATATATATATATATACATACATACATACAAATATACATACATATATACATATATATCTATAACTATATATACATACATATATATATATATACATATCCATTTACATAGATAAATCTATATACATATATTACTATATATATATATGTATGTATATGCATGTATATATAACTATATAGATATATATATATACATATATATATATCTATATAGTTATATATACATACATATACATACATATATATATATATCTATACATATATCTATCTTTACATATATTTACATATCTATATACATATACATACATACATACATACATACATACATACATATATATATATATATATATATATACACACACACACATATAACTACATATATACCTATATATCTATAACCATATATATATTTACATATAGGTATATATTTGCAGATATATATATATATATATTCATATCACTTACCATATGTTGTATTGCGGGAATATCTGCACCAGTTGCTGATATTCCCCAATACACGCGTATAGAAAGCATGTTTGCACTCATCTTCCACCAATCCACCTTACATTCCATGCGGCACTTCATCCTGTTGGTTGCGTCTTTCTAGACGACGACCGACTCGATACCGTGCTACACGCCATCTCCGCCTCCACCCACACCCCTTTATACATATATATATACTATATTTGCTTTATTTCTGTTTCTCTTTCCTGCCATTAAAAAAGATAAAAAATATATAAAAGAGAAAAGATAATCCTTGACTTGCAGGTACTCAGTCTTGCGAATAGCAAGACTAGTTTTGAAACCCTAATTTGGCTCAAAGCCAAGAACTTGATTTTGAGGGTGTACCTCAAGGACAAAAATTATCAGAAAAAAATCTTAAATAGAAAAACACCAAAAACATAATAAACGAACGGAAGAGATTCGTTGTAGGAAAGACGTAGAAACTCATTCACTTCTAATCCCACTTCCCTGAGTTCGACCCTGTACCTAAAAGTGACCAAGATAAAATCACGTAGGCTAGGTAAAAAAATTTTTGTAAAGAGATGGTTAGGCTCGAATTAGGTTAACCGGTATACGCATTTCAACGATAAAATCACCATATTAACACAACTTGTCCGGGCCCGACCACACACCTCCTTTCAAGAGGTGGTGCCAAAATGAGTAGGATAGCTAGCTTAGGTAGGGCTTAAGTTGGTGGAGCTAGCTAAGGTTGAGTTGAAGGTGGTGGATGGCTAAGGAGCTGGTTGCTAGCTAAGCTAAGCTAAGCTAGCTTAGCTAGCTATTTAGTAGAGGAGGAGGTATTGGAGCTATGGTTTGAAGAGGGGAGTTGAGGAGGAGAAGTCTGGAGCTGGCAGCTGCTGAAGAGGCTGGCATGGAGCTACTCTAGCTGGCTTAGCTTGCTAGTTCTTTGCTAGCTGCTAAGCCAAGGTAAAGTGAGCTGGCTTCTACCATAATGAGCTGAGGTGAGCTGGGTGTGGTGCTCTCGGGGAGGATCAAGCCGGTTGAGGCAGTTAAGATAGCTTAGCTCAATTGAGTTGAGCTAAGTTGAGTCCCCGGGAGTTGGACTTGAGCTTCCTGAGCTGGGATGAGTTCTTCTTTAGCTGGATGGAGTTGAGTGGAGCTTGATGTAGCTTGATCTGAGCTGGGGTGAACTCCAGTCAACTAAGCTGAGCTAGTTAGAGCTCCCTGTGGACTTGTGGGAGCTAAAATGAGCTAGACTAACCTAGGTTGAGCTGGATCTGAGCTGACTTGAGCTAGGGTGAGCTAAGATGAACTCTCTTGAGCTACCATTCAGTTGGGATTCGTTGAATGGAGCTGGGATGAGCTAACTCTAGTTCAAGTGAGCTAGGTTCCAACTGTGGTGAGCTGGATCAAGCTGAGTTTCAACTAATCTGAGCTTCTCCTTTACCATTTGCCTTCTTGAGTGCTAGGGTTTTAGGGATCTGTATATTTGTTCATCCCTAACACTCACAAAAACATATCAAAAAGATAATAAAAAATGCAATGCATGCCTAACCTAATTTATGCCTAAATGCAGCCCAAAAACCCATTTGCGGAGTAAATTCCTAAGAGCTAGGTTTGTTTTAATGCATAAGAATGATGATAAACTGGCATTTTTCACACCCCCATGCTTATCTTTTGCTAGTCTCGTAGCAAAACTTCAATTTTTTTGGAGAACGAAATTTTTGGGAAATGTAATTTTTTTCTACTTTTGAGGAGAAAAGGATTAAGGGACTTTGGTTGATCTAATCATTGGAGGTATGGGATTTGTTAAAGATAAACATTGGGATTTGTTTTGGATCCAACCATTAGACAAAATGGGATGAATATATCCTCTAGAAAATTCACAAATTAACCCCTTGTTAATTCACATGACTTGAAATTTTTGTTTTTAGGATTTTTCTGGCTCATGAATCTGATTCACAACTTGCAAAAATCCTTTAAAACCTTGTGTCTGTGCTTGTGAAAAGCCAACATTTATAGGGGTGTGTTAATTTATTTATTTATTCTTTTTTTTCTCCCCATGCTTATTTTTAGCTTAGTCCTACAACAGATGTGTCGGGATCATCATTCTCGTTACCAATCCTCGAGGGGGCTCTAGCGCCAGTACTTCGAGATAGCACTGTCCATGACACCACCTAGGAGCTCACAACCCCAAAATGCAATGCGGTGTAAAGGGGCACTCCAAGCAAACTCAAGCTCTTGCTCCGATACTATAGGTAGAGCACTGTCCAAGACACTTGAGTTGCTAAAATGCACTTTAATGCTCCGTCTAAAGATATGAAAAATAGATATGGAGTAGCGCTGAGGCAGTAACATGTTGACATCGCATCCTCAAAGGAGGCATTTTCCTCCTTCTCGGTGGTGGGAACTCAAACCAATGATCTGTTTCAGATTTTTACTAAGTCCAAACACGGGAGTTTTTCAAATTTTTAGTTATTTTTAAGTGTTGGCTTGTGTGTGAAAATTGACGCAAGAAGTTTCTCAAGACATGCAAGTTTTTGAATAAGAAACTAAGCCAAATACTTTCCACATTACAAAATAGGATCAAGTCACCTGAACTATCATGAGTTTAGGTGAAATTTTTAGAGAAGGATATCTAATCTAGTCTAAAATAGACCCTAAAATTCTAATGATCAGATCCACATCCTCTTCCCTAGTTTGTTAAAAATTAAATCCCATTGTACCAAAAGTGAATTTTTTGACCTTAGTCCCGATTTCAAAATTTTTCCTCAAAAAGTTTCAACATTTTTATTTATTATTATTTTTTTGGGTATGCAAGCAGGAAAATAAAATAACTAAAGAAAAATTCATGTTTTTGGGTTTTGTAAATCTTAAATCAATCGTCAAATTTTAAAAACACCCCCCCATGCTTAAGATATGCCATGTCCTGATGCATTAGGAGGGAAAAGGGATCACCCTAGTGAAGAATGGTCGGGTTTAGGATGATCAAAACCTAGAAAAAGAAGAAAAAAGGAAAGGAGGAAAAAAATGATGGGTTACCTCCCATCCAATGCTATCTTTTATGCCATTCAGCTGGTCGTGAAGGTATGCACAAAAGATGGAAAATCATGTAAATAGTTGGGCACTTGGATGCCCGCAAAAAAGGTGTCTTCTTCTAGATCCCTAGAAAATTGATTAGAAGCAATATTGGGATCAAAGTTGGATGGAAAATGATAAGTGTAGCCCGAGTCTGGCCATGGTTTTAAATCAGGTTGGATGCCAAACTCAAGCGGGGTTGGTGGCAGGTCCGTAGGAAAGGAGTTAGGGAAGGGATGGTGAGGATTGGGTGAAGTTAGTGTGGAAAAATTAGGTGCGTGAATAGTGGGTGGGTTAGGGTGATCAGGGGGTGCATCAGGAACGGATTTGGGGTCAGGACAAGGCTCCAGATCACAGATTTCATCAACCATTGATTGGGAATTAGAATCCTTAAAAAAGTTGTGGTCAGTAAGGGTATCTATCAACATTGTCTCCTCCACCATATTGGAAATTTTCGTATCTGAGTCCTCAAAAAAGTTATCGTCATGGAATCTCCTGGAGGATTTGAAAATATCTAAAGTGATAGTATGGTCGGCGCAAGTGATATCCATGTTGCCTGTGTGGCAATTGATATTTGCCTTTGCAGTGGCCAGAAAAGGGCATCCAAGGATTATTGGGGAGTTCAGTAATGATTCAGGTACCTCAATGTCAAGAACCAGAAAGTCTACAGGGAAGACACAATTCTGGACCTTGACCAAAACATCCTCGACAATCTCACGAGGTTTGATTGTAGATCGGTCGGCTAATTGTAGGGTAACCTCGACGGGTTTTAATTCACTGATCTGAAATTCTTCAAATAAAATTGTGGGAATAATATTAACTGAGGCACCAAGATCAAGGAGGGTGCGATTAAAAATAGTATCATCAATAATTACTGAGATTAAAGGCTCCCCCGGATCTTTCATCTTAGGAGGCAGCTTGCTCTGTGTGACAGAGCTTACTGTCTTCGAAAGATGCACCTGTCCTAGATTTTTGGCCTGCCTTTTAGGAGTACAGATCTCCTTCAAAAATTTGGCATGGGTAGGTATATATTTGATGGCATCTAGAAGAGGAATATTGATTTGAACTTGCCCAAATAGATCCATGAGTTCTTCTGTGGTGGGCTTAGATTTCTTTTTTTTGTTGGTTGTGGGGTGGAGAGCTTGTGGGAAAGGGATAGGAATCCTATCTTGAGATTTTTGTATTTCTGTTTCTTCCTGATGGGGAGGTAGGGAGTCAATTTGCATAGGTATTTCACCAGGTTTGTGTGAAGGCCCGGGATCAGTGGTGATTTTCCCACTCCTCAAAGTAACTGCATGTGCAGTCAGATTATTATTTGGAGGAGGTGGGGGGGCTTGTGGTTAAGGAAACCTGGGAGGCTGCTGAGGTGGTGGATTAGTAGGAGGCTGATTCGGGTAGTGTGGATTTCTGCCCGGATATTGGTTACTTTGGTGATTAGGGTTGGTAATGGGTTGGGACGGAAGATGTCCTGTAGGTCTTTGCATGGGAGTAACCCCAATCTGGTTATCGAGATTTGTGATGGTCCAGGTTACTTCCGTCATTTTTGTTTGCATTTACTGCAGGGTTCGCATCATCTGGGCATTGATGTCTGGTTGGGATGGCCTAGGATGGAAGGTTGGATTCGACCCATACCCATTAAAATGATCTTGTTGGGAAGAAACCTGATTATTCCAGGAGTAGTTCAGGTAATTTTTCCAATTGGAAGAATTTTTAAAGGGCTCCTGGATGGTAGAAATATTTTGAGTGGGGTTAAGATCGGGATAGTTGTAATTCCCCAGTGAATCATGGGCAACCTCAGAATACTGGTAATAATCAGCAGGAGTAGTGTTGAGATTGTGCAAATTTTCTCTTCATGGAAAGTTAGGTTGGGTTAGATGTGGACTATGTGGAGCTTGGGTTGATGTGGCTAGTCTTTCCTCAATTTTCTTTTGATTAATATGCATCTGGTCGAGTCTTTAAGCGATCATTTGAAGATCGTCTTGGGTGACAGGGATAGATTGAGTGCCTACTTCATGAACACCGAACTGCGGGTTTTGAGTTTTACAAAATGTGTTCATAGAAGCTTGATTAAATGAGTTTTTACTCATTTCTTCAAAAAGGTCATAGGCACTTTCACCATCTTTATTTAAGAAGTTGCCGCCACACGAGGCATCGACAAAATGTCAGATTTTATCTTTTAATCCATGATAGAAGATTTGCACGAGCTGCCATAAAGGAATCTTATGGTGCGGGCAACTTCTTAAGAGATCTTGAAATCTTTCCCAAGAATCATGGAAAGTCTCACCAGATTTTTAGTGAAAGGTTGTAATAGATCTTCGTAGGGAATTGGTATGACCTATGGGAAAGAATTTCTTGAGGAAGGCACTCTTGAGCTGAGGCCAAGTTGTGATGGGTCGGCCAATGGTTTTGAACCAATAAGCAGCCTTATCTTTAAGAGATAATGGAAAAAGCCGCATCAGCCATATGTCTTCTTGCACATTTAGAGAACGAGTTGTTTGTGCAAGAAGAGTCAGTTCTTCAAGGTGGCTGAAAGGGTCTTCCCTAGGAAGGCCATGAAAGTGTTTAATTAGGTTCAGGACTGCTGGCTTGATCTCGAAGTCCCCCTCTGGTATGACCACCCCTGGTCGTTCCTCATAATAAGACGGACCATAAAAATCTTTTAGAGGAATAACAGGCTGCTGACGGGGTGGTGGGTTTGGCCTTTGATTGGCTAGGTTTTGGATGTTCTATTCAATGTTTTTTGATTGGAATTTAATTTATCAATCTGCTCAGCCATCAATTTTAAAAGATCAGGCAGGGGGTCTTGATGTTGTGTTTGGGGCAATTCAAGATTAGGGAGCTCCAAGTGTGGGAAGTTAAAGGTGGGTGGGTTTTGGGTGGAAGGGTTAGAATTAGGGTTAGTAGTGGGGTTAGAGGCAGGATTAGAGGTGGAAGTGGAAGGGTTAGTGGACCCATTTTGTTGATTTTCCAATTTTTTAGAAGGAGAAGAAGACAGAAAAAGTGGTCTTTTTGCGCGGGGGGCAAAATCAAATGATCCTTCCAGGTGCGGATTTTGAGACCGTCACCCGTGCATAAAATGGAAGAACGGGAGCGGAGGAGAAGAGAAAGAGATGAGAGAAAGTGTGCAAATCAAACAACCAAAGCTAGACCTAACTTAAGTGTGACTCCCAAAAAATAAACCTAAGACTTGGTCTATGTAGGAAATAAGTAATCAATAGTGAATACCCGTTTTGTCAACAAATCTTGCCAAGTTGCTTAAGGGGAGGTTTGGGCCCAAATGTTTCCCAGGGAAAACCCCAGGTGCTTGTACAAACCCACGCCTGGTCGTTTGACACGGCCCCTCAGCCTGAACACCAGATATAGATGACAGAATTGGTATTAACTAAAGAAAACTTAAGACCTATATAGCAAGCCTAAGTTGATGAAGCCTTAGGGGTCAAGTTGCTACAGATTTTAGTTAGGTCTAAGATACTATAGTGCACACAGAATGTGAAAGGCGTTTATTGGGTTGTTGCCCTGTTATTTCAATTTTTTGTGTGTGTGCAAGAATTGGAGAGTGGCTCCAATGAAAAGCAAGTTGTCACACAATTATTGTATTTCTGTCTTTTAGGATTGGATTTAACTTAGTGTATTTTAGAGTTTTCTTTTTAAGTTTTCAAACAAGTTTGAGATTCCACAAACAAGAGGAAATCAAGTTGTATGGGTGAAGATATGTTTCCTTTTGTTGTTTGTTTCTAAAAATGAAAAAAGAAACCCTAATCCAATTGGTCCTAGGACAGAAATTTAACTACCAATGAGTTGTTTTTAGGCTTTTTGTATTAAGTAGTGGTCCAAACAATTCAAACAATACCACTACTTTGAAGAGAATCAAACAAGGATTCCAGAAAAGATTTTTGTAAGATTTTAGGAATTTGTTTGATAATATTTTGAATTTTTACTTGTACTGGTGTCAAAGTCCAAAAATGATACCCGTGGGTATTTTGGACATTTCAGTATTACCACCGACCTCAGAAAATTTTCATGATTTTGTATAATGTGTAAAATTTCACAAGGATTCCAGCAAGCTAAATTTCACAAAAATTGGATGAGTATAAAAATTCACGGACAGTAGCAAAATAGGAAGATTGGAGGGTGTGACCCCTCTGCAGTCCACGAATTTTTAAAAATTAAATACAAATTTAATTGATCTGAAATTTGGAACAGATGTTCCTAACTTAATTTGAAATCAATGTATGAAATTTTATGATTTTAGGAGGCTTGTGGTGTTAAGAATTGATTTTTGAAGTCCAGACAAAAATCTGGACCTGAAAAACAGAACACCAATACTTGAAATGAAGTGGTGTTAATGGGGCAAACAGGCAATCAATAAGTTTTAAAATGCACCACTCCACTTATTTAAGTTGTTTAAGGTCCTGAAAGCCAAGTTTAGTGTATTTTGGAAGTTTTTTAGGTTAGGTGTGACAAGTAAGAAGAACCAACCTGAATGTTCGCGGGACAACAAGGAACTTTGAGCTTTTGCTTTTAAATTCCCACTTTCATGCTGTAGTTCAAGCACACACAAGAGAGAAGAAAGAGAAGGGGATGAGATCCACTTCAAGCAAGAGAAGAAAGAATAAGCAAAGCCGTGCCTCCCTGGCAATGACGCCAAAAAGTGACGGATTTTATGCGGTTTGTAAAATACGTCGTTGTAACATGCAAAACCGATCAACTCTTAAATTATAAACCTATATAGTGGGGAATCTAGGGTCGTCTAAGGAGGCAATATGTTTGAAAAATTAATTCTCTTTCTTAGAAAATAGATCTCAACTTTCTTTTTGGTTTTTCCAACTATATCATTCTTTTTAGGGTTTTGAAATAATGAGAGAAAACACGAGTTATTGGCGAAAAAGTAAATAACAACTACGATTACTAAGCTAACACCTAAGTGACAAGTAATTCCTCTTCCTAAGCTCACTCTAGGCACATGGAGGCCTAGAGTAATTAGGGAGAGGGAGTGAAGAGTGCTAGAATCACAACAATCAAAATGCAACTAAAAGAAATTGCAAAGAAGGCAACTAGATTAATGAGAAAGTGTTTTACAGAAAAACCTAGTAGATGAATGCTTCTACTACTAGAGAATTGCAATAAATAAAATAAAACACAAATCCTCTAGATAGATGGTGAAGAAGAGGGCTTCTTGCTCCAAGCTTGGTAGCTCCCAAGCTTGAAAAGAGTCCTCCAACTCCTTCCTTGCTATGCTCCGCCAAGGTGATGTCCTCCAAAGTAAGCCCTAAGGGGGTGTGCCCTAAGCTTTTCTCCAAGGGTGGACGTCCACCCTAGGTCCTTCTCCTTTTCTTGGCCGTCCTCCTTGAAGTATAAAAGTCCTCCTCCTTGGTGTGGCCCAAGTTGAAGAGAGTGGGGAGAAGAAGGCACCAAAGGGGCTGGTGATGTGCCCCTTTAATCTTCTTCTCTACTCCTTCTTCTTGGCCGTAGGTGTAGGTGGGTATAGGTATAAAAATACACTAATGGAGGATGAAGAAAATGTGGGAAGTTAGGTGGGTATATATAGTGTAGGAAGGGGGGCATAGGTGGCTCTTGGAATGGATGGCTAGGATAGGATATGGGGGGTAGTTGGGGATCCTAGGGCTAAGGATAAGTGGCGCTACCTAAGGGGTGCTAAGGGGGGTAGTTAAGGCTTTGTTGCCCTTTAGAATTGGTGCCAAAATGGGCCTTCTAGAAGGCCATTAGGTGGCGCCACCTTAGGGTTCTAGAAGGGGGCTATGTGGATGGCTAGGATGGGTTATGTGGGTAGGTGTAGGGTGGATAAAGGGGCTGAAAGTTGGCGCCAAAAGGGAGGTGGTTAGGGTTAGTTTTGGCGCCAACTTTTGGTGTCTTTTGGTGGTTAGTTGAGGGGTGAAAGGTGGTGAAGAGGTGGCGCCAAAATGAGTAGGATAGCTAGCTTAGGTAGGGCTTAAGTTGGTAGAGCTAGCTAGGGTTGAGTTGAAGGTGGTGGATGGCCAAGGAGCTGGTTGCTAGCTAAGCTAAGCTAAGCTAAGCTAGCTTAGCTAGCTATGGAGTAGAGGAGGTGGTATTGGAGCTAGGGTTTGAAGAGAGGAGCTGAGGAGGAGAAGTCTGGTGCTGGAACTGGAGCTGGCAGCTGCTGAAGCGGCTGGCATGGAGCTACTCTAGCTGGCTTAGCTTGCTAGTTCTTTGCTAGCTGCTAAGCCAAGCTAAAGTGAGTTGGCTTCTACCATAATGAGCTGAGGTGAGCTAGGTGTGGTGCTCCCGGGGAGGATCAAGCTGGTTGAGGCAGCTAAGGTAGCTTAGCTCAACTGAGTTGAGCTAAGCTGAGTCCCCGGGAGTTGGACTTGAGCTTCCTGGGCTGGGATGAGTTCTTCTTCAGCTGGCTAGAGTTGAGTAAAGCTGAATGTAGCTGGATCTGAGTTGGGGTGAACTCTAGTCAACTTAGCTGAGCTAGCTAGAGCTCCCTATGGACTTGTGGGAGCTAAAATGTGCTAGACTCAACTAGGTTGAGCTGGATCTGAGCTGAATTGAGGTAGGGTAATCTAAGATGAACTCTCTTGAGCTGCCATTCAGCTGAGATTTGCTGAATGGAGCTAAGATGAGCTAACCCTAGTTCAAGTGAGCTAGGTTCCAGCTGTGGTGAGCTGGATCAAGCTGAGTTCCAGCTAGTCTGAGCTTCTCCTTCACCATTTGCCTTCTTGAGTGCTAGGGTTTTAGGGATTTGTATATCTATTCATCCCTAACACTCACCAAAACATATCAAAAAGATAATAGAAAATGCAATGCATGCCTAACCTAATTTATGCCTAAATGCAGCCCAAAATGCCATTTACGGAGTAAAATCCTAAGAGCTAGGTTTGTTTTAATGCATAAGAACGATGATAAACTGGCATTTATCACCAAGGCCTAAATTTAGCTATAGAATGCCATGGGCGGCACTATCCCGAAGTGTCGAAAGCTAAGGTTCTGGGGGTTTTCATGGGCGGTACTATCCTGAAGCATTGAAAGCCAGGGACCCTTTGAGGATTGATGGTGGGGACAAGGAATCCTATACAGACCGTGTTTATGCCTAATCCATGGTTGGATTTAGGGAAATCTAAGAAGAAAAAGAGAGAAAACTCTCAAAAATGAAAAATCCTTCTCTATCTCTCTCTTACAAAAATGCACTGGCAAACTGAACCTGGATATGTTACGTCTATGCACGGGTGCTTTAACCACTGGGGTTAATGAACCTCTTGGCAGTTTTTGTAGGCCTTAGAAACCTTCATGGCAGACTCAAGTTGAAGTTGGTTAGGTCTAGATGTTGGCTGGTACTATAGTACCTTTAGGCTTATTGTTAGTATTTTGATCTGATTTCTAAAGATGTAGCTTAGCTGGGCATCCTAACGGTGACATTCGACCTAGAGACCTGGTTTGATCCCTAGGATTTTTGCTAAGGGACTAGCAAAAGCTAGGCATGTGGGTTTGATGGGAACACCATCATTGGCCCTAACTGGCCACTTTTAGTTAGGTTTGATTCATACATACTCCTACATAATCATCTAAAGGTCATAATTCCATAATATTCTGATTTGAGAAGAAAATAGGGAACCAGGGTTAATTCTGTAATTTTTACAACATATCATGAACACAGAATAACCACGGGGTTTGTTAGGGGTAAATTGAAGGTCAAATAAGTATTAAAGTTTAATAAGTGGGTCCAAATAGACAGAAATGAGGTTTCACACATTTCGAGAATCAAATCATAACACAAAACCCTAATTTCAGACCCGCCTAAATAAAAGAGGTTTTGGTTAGGATAAAATTTATATAAACCCCCTAAAATTCATATAAAAATATTCTAAGAGGTTTGACACCCTTTGTTTGACCATCTGAACCTATTTTGACCTTGAATAGTGTCTCAGACGGAAATTTACATTAATTTGGGTTTTCATGCAAATTGCCTAGTCAGACTTTGTCAAAACTCAAATCCAACTTACCACTAGATTCCTTGGGTCAAAATTAGGTTTGTCCCAAAATTTGGGCCAAATCAGAATCCATCTTGACTTATTTTGCAATTTAACCCTTAAAAACTCTATTTCTTACATGTAGCCCCTCAGGTTTTGAATTCCTTACATTTTGCCCCCTAACTTCTCGTCATTTTCTTCAAAATAGTCTTTATCGCCATTAACAGTGTGAACCCAAAGTATGCAACCTTCAATCTGGGATTTCTCTCTGTTTTCTCGACTAAATCTCTCCAAAATTGGAGGGATTGATCCTGAGGACTTTCCCAATCTGTTGAACCACATCTTGGACCTTGATTTGGACTGTAGGGCTCATGCAAACTCGAAAAATTCAGGGATCTTCTTCCCCAAAATTTTGAGCTTCTCGAGCTTCTTCCCAAGCTTGGAAGTCGCCCTTGGACCTTTAAAAGGAGCCTCCTCGCAAGGCCTTGCTCCTTAGCGAGTTTTTTGCCCAGAATACACCTTCTTCCTCTACCTCCGGCCAACTCGACACTCGTCTCTGGTGACCCTCTTCCTCCAGCTTCCTTGCCTGCTGCCACGTACAATAGGCAACAGGAAACACTTCCTCGCTTCATTCCGCACCTCGTCATACCTGTGAGGAGCTCTCTGACCCCTTCCTTGTCGCCACCCTCATCTCCTAAGCAACTTCGTCTCCAGCGTTGGCCAATCATAGCCAGCGTCGCCACTACCCTCTCTTCGTTTGCCACATCCCCTTTTGATTACTCTCTTCCTCCTGATCTTATACAACCCCTTAGACTCTAGGTTCACTCACCTCACTGACCGCACCCACTCCATCTTCCCCACATCTGGCACGAGCTCCGGCAAGCTTGTGTCGGTGCCACAATTCACCAAATTACACACCACCACCACCACAACCTTCCTTGCACTCTCATGAACAAATGCCCTAAACTTATTTAGGTTTTTGATCTCTCCATACCATTATCGAACACCACCACCTCCGTTCTTCTTCTCTGACTTTGCACCACCACGGCCATCACTGCACTCCCCGCTTCATGAAGAAGCTCCTAAACTATTTTGACAGGGCTGAAAGGCCGCACTTTGTGTTTCAGGTGTCCTCCGGAGCTCCGTCGCCACCACCACCATCTATGGTTCCGTCCGTAGCTATCCGACCGTGTTCTTCATCGCTACCACCCCCAAGCATTGTGGACTAGTTCAAGGAACCTCCTCAGGTCATCAATTGAAGCTGTTAGGGCCTTCATTGACCTCAATCAGAGAATTCACCACCTGTAGCTCATGCAAAGAAATAAGGTAGGGACGTTAGTCTCACATCATGGACTGAGGATGCTTCAGCTATGCATAAGTTGATTTCCTCTTCTTAGTTGTTCTCCCGAGGCACTAGGGGGTCGGGTCCCCTATGCACTCAGCCTCACTCCTCACTCACCCACACACCTGGTAAGATTGGACCCGATTACCCATGTCCTGAGCCGATTGAACCCAGTTTTGAGAAAAGAAGAGAAAGTGAATCAGAAAGAGAGGGGGCGAGTTTTGCTCTACCTTGGACTCATGCCCTCTCCCTCTCTCAACACATAGCCTTTGAGGGCTTTGTGCGAGGCCCTTGTGCCTTTGTTGGGTGCTACTACTGTGCCTCTCCTGTGGGGCTTAAAGCAAGGCCCTTATGCCTTGTGAGCTACTGCTGGTTAAGGCATCTAAGGCCTTCTGCTATTGTCTGATCTGGCATATGAGTGGTTCTGACTATGATAAGTGGTTGAGGATACTGTTCATTTATTTGAGATAATTGTGAGCTTAAACATTCGGGTTAATTTGGTGATTCAAATCACCATTTTAACCCTATCTTTTTGCACTCACATTTCTGATTTATTGCTACATTATTCTGATATATACATTGAGCATCATTTTGAATATATTTCCATATCTTCTCTCATTATTGTGATTAGTGATTGAAGTTGTCATTTTGCTCCCTACGAACGACCTCAAACTCACATTTCCTGTTTTTGAGTTTATAAATTTAAGTGTTTGTGCGAATTTCATCCTATACTACGATGCATTTCCTAAAAGACGACTCTCGTGCCTAAACAACAAGATTTCGAGAGTGCTTTTGGTACCCATTTTTGTTTGGGTCCATGATGGTTAGCTGGTGCCACCTATTTAGGCAAGCTACCTTTCTCCTTCCTTTGGCTAGAACTAGATTCTTCATGATCATTTTTAGATATATAATCTATCCCAAATTTTGTGGTGCTCTGGGTTTGTGTTCCTAAGAGTTTATGCAAAATTTGACTACCTTTTTTAAACTTAGCTAGATCATTTAAAAGAATGGTAGAGTTTTCTTTTAGTTTGTCTATATCTACTTTTAGGTTATCTATTTGTGATCTTAGTGAAGTAATTTCAATAGATAACTGTTTATTTTGTAAAGAAAATGTATCTTTTTGTGCTTTCACTTCTCTTAAGGCTTTTGCTAAGCTTTTAGTTTTTATTGTTAGTGATTTGGCTATGTCATGCATTTCAAAGAAAGCTTCTAATAATTCATCTTGCGAAAAAGATGTTACCTCATCTTCTAGAGCCATAAGTCCTACAAGAGCTTCTTCTCCGGACGTCTCTTCTTCCTCTGAACTTGAATCTGACTCATCCAAGGTTGCGTGAAGAGTCTTTTTCTTCCCATCCCTTCTTTGGAATTTCTTCTTCTCTGATTCTTTCTTGAGAAGTGGACAATCCTTTTTGATGTGTCCTTTCCGTTTGCAGTTGTAGCGGATAATGATGTCTGCTTTGGATTCTTCTTTCTTCTTTCTCCAACTCTTGTTTTTGAGGAACTTCCTGAACTTTCTTGAGAGAAGAGCTATGTCTTCCTCTTCATCATCACTTGATGTGTCTTTAGACTGATTGTTGGCTTCGAGTGGCACAGTCTTCTTAACTCCTTCATTTTCATGCTCCTTCCTGTGTTGAAGCTGGACTTCATATGCCATCAAACTGCAAATAAGATCATCTAGTTTTAAAGTAGACAAATATTTTGATTCCTGTATGGTTGTGGTCTTTGTCTCCCAATCGCTAGTGAGAGATCGGAGGATCTTCCTAGCTAGAGCTTCATTCTTCATTTCTTGGTCTAGGTTCTGTAAGGAGTTTATGATGTCCATGAATCTCGTAAACATTTCTTTAATTGATTCTCCTTTCTTCATCCTGAAAAGCTCATAATTTTGCATCAGTAAATTGACTCTAGTTTCTTTGACCTTGGATGTCCCCTCATGGGTGACTTCGAGAATGCTCCAGATTTCATAGGTTGTCTTGCAGGTTGATACAAGATTGAATTCTACTTTGAAAAGTCTGTAGAAGATTGCGTTCATAGCCTTTGCATTGTGTGTTGCCATTTTCTTCTGATTCGGAGATACTGCTACTCCCTCCATAATTTCTGGGCATGTGTACTTGGGAGCAATGACGTCCCACACCTCAAAGTCCATTGATTCTAGGAAGATCTGCATCTTGGTCTTCCAATATCCATAGTTCGTATCATCGAATAATGGAGGTTGAACTGCTGACTGTCCCTCTACATACATGTCAACAGATGATTTCGACATCTTCTGGACGACAAGGCACTGATACCAAGTGAGGGTGCTTGCGGATCTCAAAGGTATACAAGAGGGGAGGGGTGAATAGTATCACTTAAAAGTTTAAATAGACACAGATCAACCCACAAAATAATCAAGCACAGATAACACTTGGATTTACAGTGGAAACCCTTCTCGGATGAAAACCACTACCTAAGCCTCTCAGCTTAGGATTTTTTCGACTATGAAAAGCTAGTCAATCCACTATCATACCACTTGAACGAGGGTGGCACAACTTCTTACAATGATCTGTTCTTTTACTAACTTGAAGAGAAGCACAACAACAACAATGAATTTTTCCCAACAGCTTAGGATCTGTAATCAAAAGCAATAAAATATAAGAATAGTATAAACCTATGGAACCTAATAAAAGTCAAACTAGAATTTTAGCGAAGGTTTGAATCGTTGTGCTTTGGAAGGTGTGGAAGCAAAAGTGTAGAAGTACTTAGAGAGAAGCACAGAAAGCTCTTTCTTTTGAATGGTTTTCTCCTCTTGAGAGTGTATTTAAATGGCTGCATACAACCTCTATTTATACTAGTAAATCGACCTGAAAAGGAAATCAAATTAGTCGATCAATTAAGGTAGTTTGGTCGATCAAAATGAGGTTTGGTCGATCAAGCTAGTTATTTGATCGATTAAAGATTAGTCGATTAATTAACCTAAATGGTTGATCAAAAGTGTATTAATCAACTTCCCAAAAGGGGTTGATTTGATCGCTTAATTAAGTTGGTTGGTCGATCAATTAATTTATTTGGTCAATCAATAACCCTAAAAACTTATTTTTTATGTGAAGTGCGAAAATCCATTTGAAACTTATTTTGAGGTTCCTTACAACATGATCTAAACTCAATAAAGATAAAAAGATACTGAGACAAAGGTCAGCATTCTTCTAGCTCTGATCCATGAGAGAATCTTGAAATATTAGATTCATAGATAGCATAATTTTGGTGCATCGAAATAGAGGTACTTAAAAGATGGAGGGAAGAGATGGCATGAGCAGGTGATGGCAACCAGTTGAGGGCACGTTGATGTGGACATTTGTGGCTTACAAAGTGAGTGGAATCGGTTGAGTGAGATGAAGTGGGTCCGGGACACCGGATAAGTGAGAAGTGATCAGTGACGAGGGGGGGAAATGAGTCACGATTGGAAGTCTACAATAGCTACAGCAAAGACATAGGAGTTGCTTAGAGCTCGCTAATGGAGGAATAAAATGAAGTAAACAAAATAAAAATAATAGAGAATCCACCACGCTTACCTGCTCACGAGGGAGTTAGGTGGTGGAGGAGCTCACCGTGGTGTTTGTGACCACGAGGAGCTTTTCCTACACACATCGTGCCTCTTCTCAACTAGTGAGAAGAGGGATTGCGTATGGAGAGGACGAGGAGAGAGGAGAGGAGGAGGTGGATGGCCTGTTGCTGGAGTGGCTATGTACGTTTGTGTGTGTGTGTGGGAGAGGAAAATGGAGTGCTGCTGGTGGAGTTAGAGCCGACCCTTTGTGTGGAGGGGAGTGGGGATGGTTATATAGGTGAGGGGGGGTGTGGAGTGGCGACAAGGGAATGTAGTTAGGGAAATGGGATATTTTGGGTAATTTATGGGTAGGCACTTGAAGTGTTAGGAAATTAATGTAGGTGGTGTAGGGTGGTGTTGTGTTAGGTAGAAATGTGGTGGAAATGAAGGAAATGTGGGGGGCTCAATCTCTCTCTCTCTATCTTCCTCTCCTAAAAATGCACAAATGCAAATATTTACAAAATGCACGAATATCTTTCTAATTTAAATGCGTAAAGTTAGGAAATAGCATAAGAGGGTATATTTAATGGTGTGAATTGTTGCGCAATCAATTACTCTAGCTAGGGAAGCGAGAAACTGCCCTAGGTTTATCAGTCGGTTAGCCACGATTATTAAGGCAACCATGACACTTTCCTGCTTTGACTAGAAGAGGGTCGCAAAGGAGTTGAAGTCCTCCATTATTCAGGAGTTGCTGGTATAAATTTTAAAATCATTTTTTAAAATTTATATCAACTATAATTAATTTATATATTATTAAATATAAAACACTTTTGATTGGGGTGAGAATCCCAATGTGCCTAAGCTATCCTGCAGCATTTAGGTAGGATACATCGTGGATGGAGAGATGAGATGAAGAGTACGGTATGAAATTCTTTCAGATTCTCAATTTATTTATAAAATCAACCATTTCTAACAAAAAAAAATGTAAACCTATTTCAGTTTTTAACAATAGGCCGTTTGAGGAGGCATCAGGAAATGTGCCTCTTACGATTGCTCCTCCCATTTGGAGGGAGTGTTGCGAGCATTGGAGAGATTCAGTGATAGAGGTAAATAAATAGTTTCAAATTTGATTATTAATTTTAGTTTATAATGACTAATTGCATAATCTTTTAGTAATAAAAATTATATTCTTACACGAGCAAATCGAGAAGAATAATGGCAACAGGGCCCAAGCCCCTCCTTAGACCTACTGCTTGGGTCAAATGATTATTGACTCATTAAAAGACAGATATGTAAGTTTTTAAAATTAATATTTTATACTAAAATAAAAAAATTTAGTTACATTAAGAGAATATGAAAATTTTACTTCATTTTTAGGTGGAGGCTCACGAGGGTGTTGAGCTAGATTGAGTGAGAGTCTATGAGTAGACTCATAGTAAAGAAACACTCGATAGCCCTCGTGTATGGTTGCATCAGACATACTAGGAGACACATGTAAGTAATTACAAGTTACATTAATTTCATAATAGATAAAAATTAATTACAAATATATATATTTACAGGGTCATATGATGGATTTGATCCATCCTCCTGAGGTTGTAGACGTGAACTCGAGGACCATTCCGCAGACTCCTTTGACACCAAAGGAGGCCTTTAGGAATGTGATGCCTCCAAAGCTCGGAGGCTTCGTCTGTAGTGGTAGGACTACGAAGATCTCTTCCTGGTATGGTAGGAAAGGATTCTCCTTGTCCACCCATGTCAACAGTCTCTGCACAGAAATTGAGACATTATAGTGTCGAGATGTAGAGGAAGTGAACAGGTCCGATGAGGTCACCTTACAGCTGTAGGCCACCACTCGCAGGATGGGGTGCCAAGAAGAATTGTTAAAATGGCACAAAAGTAGTAGGAGGAGGTCTTGTCTTATCTTAGAGAATTTGGACCTGATCATTCGACGTTCCATATTTTGAGGTGTGGTGACGATGATGATGGGGGTGGATTTGGGGCTGGTGGCATAGGTGTCTCAACATAGTGTTTATGTTTTAATATTTTCTTCCCTTTTATTGTAATATTTGAACATCTTTTATATAAATAAAAATTATTTTGACTATATAATTTCTTCTGATTGAATATTTTGAACAACTTATTGTGTTTGAACATCTTTTATTTCCTATGTGTTATTAATTCTCGTACTAAAAAAAGCAATTGCTTTTAAAAAAAATTTAAACATTATTAGTGACAGTTATTATTTAAACTGTTGTTAACCATGATTGGTGACGATTTCTAAATTGTCACCATATGTCACTTAACCGCTCGTTTATTTTTGATGCGCGGTATTCCATGTTATTTGGCGACAGCTATATGCACCTGGAGATGGTTTTGAAAACCATTGCTATTATGTATACAAGATAGTTTTACAGAAAATTGTTGTCAAAAGTATGCAATTTTTTTACTCGTATTTTGGTCTCCCTCTAAGACTATTGGTGATGGTCTAATCGATAATTGTCACTAAATGAATTTTATAATGATTTGAAAACCATCGCCACAACCTGGTTTCCTCCGCACCTACCCACGATGAAACGACAACAATAATGGAATGTAATTGGTGCTAAAATAAAACAGCGATGCCATCTTCAGTGACGGTCAGGGCGACGGTTCACAACCATCGCAAACTGCACCCATTGTTGTAGTGACTCTTTGTATATGAATAACTTTATTTAGGCATGCACGCGTAGTTCATTTTTAATTGTCTAATAATAATACTAGGTGCCTATCTTTCTTTGTAGGAATAATTCATGATATAGATCCACAAATACCTACACTGACGGTCAACAACCATTGGTGTAGGTCCAAAATACCGTTGCTGTAGTTTCAATGGCCTATTCCGACGGTCAACCTTGGTGTCCTCTTAAAAGGCGTCGCTGTAGGTTATCTCGACAATAAAAATCATCGGTGTTTCATTTAATTCTACAGCAACGATCAACTTCCCAAAGGTTGTCCAATTTGACTTTCATGCTAATAGCGACGATTTTATCTGTCGATATAGATCTAGACTATCAACTCTAACAATGTAAAATGTTGGCAATACTGTCGATATAGGTAAGTACTCTATCTTTAAATTAATATTTGGTAACAAAAAATGGATTAGTACTATCGTCACCATAGAAAGATTACATTTTGATGAATTCATACAGCGACCTTTTTTCCGTTATTGTTGCCATCATTTCTTAATATGTTAATATACAAATATATTCTTAGGTATCGCCAGCTCTTTTTTGTTCTATATTATATAATATAATAGGGGAATACAAAAATTGAAACAAATAAAAAACAAATGTGACTTTTTATTTTTTTAAGTCAAAAGCACTTATAGTCTCCTTACAAAGGAATAAATAAAAAGTGAATAAATATTGAAACAAAATTTTAAGTATCTATCTTTATAAAATAGTAAAAAATAAGAAATAAAAGCCAATAAAAAATAACTGAACTTCCTAAGATGAACATAACATTTTCCCAAAATTCAAATTATAAGTTTTATCACTATCATGAAATGGATAAGAAATTAATGTCATGTAATTATTTATAATTCTATTATCTTTAAACAACCTCTCATTTCTATGTTTAAACTATAGAAATTCAAGAAGCATAAAGATTAACAAATGAATGCTCCAACTTGGAACTAAAAAAGGATGCACCAGTCAGGAATCGAACCTGGGTTTGTACCGTGAAAGTTACCATTTTACTATTAAACCACATGGTGCTAGTCATGTTTCATGAACCTAAATACATAGAGAGATGAATAATCCTGAAACACTCTAGATAGACACCTCATCCTACCCTCTTGAGCACCACAAGAAATCAAGGCAAAGAGAACCATATGATCTCTCTAAAAGCCACATTGAATATTGCCACCTTTGACAACATGTCAAGCTAGTCCATTTTTCTTACCTACAAGAATATTACCAATATCCAAAGATACCCACCCATCATATCTATACACTTTAACCATCTATATCAAAGAATTCAATCTAGAAAAAAAAGAGAGTAAATTGAGATAAGTGCTTGGCAAATGAACTGTGATAAACAAGCTAGTTAAGAAGAAGAACAATACATTGATACAGAGAGGAATTCTTTTTCCCAAGAGGGATATCAAACGTAAAGAGTCAAATTGTAAACCATATATATATTAATGCAGTAGTCTATATTTTAAAATAGGACCTTGTGGCTCAAGTGATGCACTTCTTTAAGGTCCTCCACATCCTACAATCAAATAACTCCATAAGAAGCAAGACCAACCTAGCTAAAAACAACTTCAAGTGTCTTAATGATGTGATGAGTACTTACTTGGATGGGGAACAAACTATTTTAGATCCTTCAACAACTGCCTTTGCTCGGTAATACTTAACAATTGGAAGTTTTGGGAAGACAAAAGCATAAAGAAGAAAGCACACTAGCTTGAAAAATGTCGAGGTACCAAAGAAGATTATTTGCAATAGTAAAAACATGATCAATTAAATTAAAGTATTGAGGGATGATAGTTAAGTAACCCAAATCGTTTGAATAGAGGCAAGTGATCGGTGGAGCTGGCCCTTCAATGGGTAAAAAAGGCTTGCCTTTGGATTTGGTTTAGAATTATGCATGGCATGTTGGTGGATATTAAAAAGTTGCATAGTTTATTTTCCTGACATTAAGATCTATAATAGTCTATATGTAAGAATGAAAAGATGACTTGCATAGGAAACTGATAGAATGGAAAATCCAAAGTAGTATAGATTATGAGAGGTTGTAGGAAAGTTCTAAAGAAAGAAAAAGTATACAAGACTCAAAATACCACGTTTGCATAGTCAGGATATATTTGCATATTTGGATAACAAGTAAAATTAGCAATTAAAGGAATTTGAAGCAATATTTTGCCTCCACATAATCACAACATATTTGAAGGTCAATTCAAAAGACAACATGTCAATTGGAATCTATGATGTACCAAAATAGACATTTCCCAAACTTGTCAATAAAAATTCTAATTAGAGAACATACGTGCTCCTTTATGATGGCCACCTTCCTCACTCTCAAAAGCTGCCTTTGTAATAAACCTCAATGCAGACGTAATAGCTCCAGAAGTAGCAAGGCCTTCAAAGAATGACTGCAAGAAGGAATAATGACTAATTAATTAGTTCAATGGGCTTATTTCTGAACTAAAAATAAAGATATAAAAAATAATCAATAGATCATCTCAGGTGCACTTGAATGAATTCAGGACACATTAGAGATAAATCCTCAACCATTCTTCCTTGGGCACGTGCATCAGCAACCCAAAACATTGCACTAATGACACATATTCCAATAAAGGGTTCAACTCCTCCCCTTCCTGATGTAGCTAAATCCAACTATATAGGCAAAGAAAACATGGAAACTGTTAACATTTAAAAGAGATTACTTTCTTTGCACTTCATGATTCCCTATCTAGAAACAGAATATATGAAATAATGACCTGGTCTGAGAGTTACTTGTAATAACAATTACAAAATAACTCAGAAAGAAAAGGCCATATCCATTCATATTTCGCAGCCTTGTATTTAGTTTCGCTTCATGATGTGCAAGAAAAGCAACCATAAGAAAAGCAAATGGTTGATAGACAAGTGTCAATGTTCTTGTCAGATGATAATCTTACATCCAGGGTCCTTGTCAATCCTTATTTGTAATTCACTAAAATGACTATGTAACTTATATTACAAGAATCAATATTCAAAACTTTTCAACATATACTAGAAACAGGCTAACATAGTAATCCTCAATTGTCAACATGTTGTTCCATGCAAATAAACTGTTGCCACCTAGAACTCAGCATACTACCATTGCAGCAAAATGGCCCTGGCAAATGAGAAAAATTAACTTCACCTTTCAAGATGGAACAAACTCCTAAAATAAAATTGGTGTAGACAAGGAACACAGACCTTATCTTTGGCCAAACCATCATTCACATCATGGATAGTCATGTCTACTCCTGCTTGAGGAAATCTGCGAAGCATCAGATTATCACCATAGGAAGGACCATGATAGTAAATAAGGACCAAGATAATCATGCCTACTCCCTTCCCAACATACTATTCACCAATTGCTGAGCATATGATGGCCACTGCATTTTGAAGGAAGCCTTGTCAATAAGAAGAATGCACTAAACCTGGAAGAAAGGAAGAGATTAATAGGTTTTGTTTGACGAATTAAATCATTTCAAGTACCTAAATGCAAGTGCTAGCCAAATAGACAAAATACAACCTGCATATTCTTATTTCATTAAAGAATGATCACAAGTCTTAGAATTAATCAATTAGCACAACTCATGAATATTACTATTAGTATTTAATTTAACTAGAATGGTTACTTTGATTAATCATAAAGAGGATTGAAATAATTTTTTCACTATCCAACATGCTATTTCATGCTTTTTATTGGGAATTACGTGAAGTCCTCAAACATCTCCGAGAATACCATACTCGTCTAGAGTTATTCTTGCATGCAATGTAGCTCATGCTCTTTCTTCCTCCTGAGAAGGGGAAATCATCTAAAGTTAATTCTTAATCATCAACGTTTTGTTGTTTACTTCTTTGGGAGTTTTTGATGGAAATGCAGCATCTTGTTGATGACCATTGACAACCAATTTGCCCACAAATGAAGCAAAAATACAAACTTTCTGCTGCCACATAGTGACCCAAATAAGTAGACAGTAGCCTTCCCATCCTTCTTTTGACCTCTCCTGGCAGTCTTTTCATGTAACTTTATATTGTTTGTAGCCTTCTATTAATACAACTGGATGATCACCAGTCCTATGTGATCATGCTTTTTTTCTTTCAAAAAAAATTAGATATAAAAATATTCTCTAACTACTTGATATTAAACTTTCAATAACTTTTCAAATTTCAATCAAATTCAATTTTGAAAAGGTATACTAGATAGAGGCATGTGACTGGACTGTGATCCCACAGCAGCTATGCAACTCCATAATAGAGGGCTACAGGCTACAAGCCCTTTGTGTGCCTATAACGACTCATCACATTAGTTGTGTAAGCTATTAATCCATCTTCACATGTGAAGGTAACAATAATCTTGACAACACTCTCCAGAAAAGGTGAAACTAATTCCAATTTCAGATAGTACAGCATTGTTTACTAATTATACATTAAAGTAACTTAAACTCCAAAAAAAAAAGTTAAATTAGATATGATTGCAACTATTGGGTACATCTGCTGCAATTTTGAGTTACCCATTTTATGAATAAAAAACTCATTAGGGACTGATGAACATGGGAACTCCCCCCACCATGCTTGTCCAATATGGAAAATAATTTGAACTTGAATATCTGAAACACAGATCTGAATATGAGATTTGCCAACAAACATGAACACCTTGACTCATTCTGGTTATAATAAATTAATAAAACCTCTCCACTTAGTTTATACAGAAAGGGACTACATAAAGCCACCTATGTAATTGACAATCTGTATAGAACATTTATTCAAAGAAAACTATTGGTAAAGTGTTAACAAACTAAAATCCACCTTTCTAACTAGAATGTTATGCATTGACAAGTGAAGTGGGATGCAAAAAGGCTCTGCATCTAAACATCCATTATGAAATTCTTCCCATTGAATTTAGTCTGTAACTCAAGCAACAACTATATATAAATTTTTTCATAGACATTTAGAAAGCATGCTAATTAAAATCCTAAACATGCAGATTTATCCATCAAAAGCTTAGGATGCTAACAAAAATGAAGTAACTAAATGGCAAGACATGCAGCAAACATCTTAACTTCAAAATAGTAAACCAAGCATCATACCTCATCCTTCCTGACCTTACATGAGATTCTACATGCACAAAGAATTTGAATATGATTAGAATACAAAATCTTTATGTTCAACATGATCTTATTCAACACAAGGACCAATCTAACCCATCCCAACCTGTAGAATGTTGAATTGGGTTGGGCTTTTTTTTTTTGGCTACTGAAAATGATAACATTCTTTATTGTACTTCTTCATTAAATCCATCAAATAAGGAAATCTAAAAGTTTCTCTTGAACTTGTAACAAAATAAAAGAATTAAGTTAGCAATTTACAAGGAAGCAATAAATTTACATGTAAAAGAGATTATAATACTAAGATGATAGAGCTGAGCTTAAGGACTAAGAAGCCAGATGTCAAGCCCAAACATTTCATGCAACACACCTAAATAACTAACTTTGTGTTTATGGATTGTGGATTGATCAAATAGTTTGGTGTTTCTTAATAAATTGAAATATATCCACTCCTATTTGTTCAATTTTTCTCTTTCCAAAAAGAATTAAAATATATCCAACACATCTTGTTGTGCATAGCCTTCCCGTCAGTGTACGTAAACCTTTTTGTAGTGATAGGCTATACCTAAACTATTTTGTAGTGATAGGTGGGGCTTATAGATAGGAATTAAGTATAGGAACAATTAATCAAGACTTTATGCAATTGGGAAGAAAGGAGAAGTTGGTCTCAACCTTCTATCATTTGCACCCACTACTAGAGGTGCCTTCCTGTTATGCATCTAGTTGGTCTCATGACCATTTTCTTCCATCCTCATGTAAATTCCATGTATAAGTAGTTAGTAGATGTCATCCCCCCCCACCCCCCCTCCACCACACACACACCATTAATATGTATACATTTTCTTTTTCCTTGTTAGTATAATAAATTAAATGATAAAATGAGAGCATTAAGTTGAAAGATATTTTTCTATAGAAATGAAAGATAACTTTATACTATTATCAAGATAATAGGAAAATGATAGAGCTAAACCCTACAAAAGGATATTGCATTCCAAAATTAAAGTCAACAGCACTAACCTATAAGAGAATGGCCAAACATCTGAAAAAAAGTTAGGCCTGAAATAAAGGTTAAAACATCAAAGAACAGATGGATGTTGGTCCTGTTGATTTTGGACCTAATACAAAGGTTAAAACAACAACTTCAAAAGATGGTTTGTTTTATGTGGAATTTTCAGAGGAAGAGGTTGATCTAATGAAAAAGCCTTCTGTAAATTACTTGGTGATATAATTCCTTTCTGTTAGGCTTGAAATGGAAAGGATTGGGAATGATATTAAGGCAAACTAGGGCTTAAACAATACTTTTCCTTTGGGTTCAATTGATTTAAGGCACATATTACTTTGGATGGCAAATGAGCATAATCTATTTTTGGCAATTTCAAGGGATGACAGTGTGATTGGTGTTAAAAGTCTTTATTTTTAGATGGATACCTACTTTCAGACAAAATAAACAATCACCATTTTATTCAATTTGGATTGGATTACCTTACTTAAATTTACATCTTTGCGATAAAAGGAGCTATGATGTCCATTCCTAATGAAATTGGAAATTTTGTTGGCCTTGGTATGGAGATTTTTTATCTTGTACAACTTGGTTTTCCACAAATGATGGTTGAGATTTACCTATCACAACCCCTTCCTAATTCTTTGTGGATTGGGAATGGTGTGGATCAAGTACTCAAATAAGAAATTGTTTATGAGAGACTCCCCAAGTTTTGTTCTCATTGTTCCATGATTAGGCATGCTTATGAAGATTGTAGGTAGAAGAAGCAATAGTAGCATGTTGATTGGGAGCAACAAGTGAGGAATGGACAGTAATATTGGAAACAAGAGATTGTGGTTGAATAGAGCAAGTGATAAGAATCTACATTCACTAAGGTAGAGCTCTTTATCTGCTACTCTAAATAGTGGATTTAGCTTCATTCGTCTATGAGGTTGTCAAGTGAAACTAATTGATTTTGATGCATTTCTCATGCTCCTCCTAGATATATAGTTTTGTCTCAACACATCAATTCATACTTGCCTAAATTTTCAATAGGGGAAATGCAGATCTTGTAGGAATCATCAAATTTTCAATCCCATGTGCCTATCCTAGGGGCATATGAAATGTCAAATATAGTAGAAATAGTAGTTAACTCAATTACTTTCGGCATTAACCAAGACAGATAACTAGTGTCGACAAGTGTTTTATGATGATAAATGTTTAAACTTAATGGGTCTATATGCATGTCTCTTTGTGTGTGCACGCACATACATATGGATACACACATACATATGTACTTACATACATGACATACATAAATACATACATACATGCATACATATGTACATACATATGTCTATATGTAGATTTGAGAGGATTCCGTGGCGAATATCTATCCTAACATAATGATACCCAAGACTTGACAAAACATGCTTAGATAGTAGGATACTTAAAAATTTCTTAATAGCGTACTGTAAATTACATGAATAATTGTGGGAAAATTTCATAAGGCAAGTCAAATGTGTCTGCCATATTGGACCAAACAAGACAAAGGTCTTATCTTAATAAAAATACAAAGAATGGTGTACAACTTTCCTGGTTGACCTGGTTACATCTTTAGCCATCACAAATTCTTTGAAAAGATTTTGCCATTACAAATTTGTATCAATGTTACTGCAAAATCTCGAGTTAGCATAAACAATGTATCAGTTCTAAAGAAAAGATTAGTGTCATGCTAGATTACTTACCTGAGGTTATAAATAACTCATTTATTAGTCTTGAGCGATGGCACCAACTTCCAAAATATATTGTGACAACTATCAAGAACTAGTGTATGCTACAAGTCATACCATCAGAAAAATAAGTAGGCAGTTTCAATTGCTAAACCAAAAAGGTCTTTTTACCGTAAGTATGGAGCATGATCTTGAATGCAAACTTGAGAAGCTCAGGAGTTCAAGAAAATTTTATGTTCTTAGATATCATGTTTACATGAGGATACAATAAGGAACATTAAAGTTCTTTTTTTTTGGAAAAAATAACTAAAGAACAATGTTCTTTGTTGTCCCTTTTCAAAGAGTAACAACATTCAACTAGTCACAATTTCACTATATTCAAGACAATCAAAGTTCCTAATAATCAAATGATGGCAAAGCACAAAAATAAATCCATAAAGCAAACTAGATTAAGTCCTAAATAACTTGCCTTCAAATCCATGTCATCAATTCCTTTGGTTGTTAATATAACATTTGCTCTCACCTGCAGAAGCTTCTTTATTCTTTCTTTTGTTATATCCGCTTCTCTGCATCAAAAGGTAGAAACATTAACAATCTAAAGAAATAAACACCAAATGGATGGATGGATGGCCATCCATCTAGAATAATGAAATAATGGAATTTAGAAGAAAGGAAAGTGAAAAATCGTTCATAAGTCCTTGATTCATGTAAAAAACACATGATTTTTTAGACGAACTCAGATTGGGGCCAATTTACATCACCCAGATTTGATTTTGTATGAGGCTAATAGAATTAAAAGCAAATTTTTTGTTCAGGGCTGTTAAATGATGTGGACCCATATTAGTTCTCATATCACCTCATACCTGCACCACCACCTCACACCTTACCCCACTGCAGCATTTCATCAAACACTTGGTCTGCACCATCTCAACCATATATCTATACATCTATATAGTATCATATACATACATATACATATATATATATATATATATATATATATATATATATATATATATATATAGTTTCACATTACTTACCATACGTGGTATCGCGGGAATATCTGCACCAGTTGCCGATATTCCCCGATACACGCGTACAAAAAGCGTGATCACATACATCTTCCGCCATCTACCTTACACTCCATGCGGCACCTCATCCTATCGGTTGCGTCTTTCTAGACGACGACTGACTCGACACCGTGCTACACTCCATCTTCGCCTCCACCCCCACGCCTTTATACATATATAATATATACCTATATATATATACTATATTTACTTTATTTCTGCTTCTCTTTTGTGCCAATAAAAACATAAAAAAAATATATAAAAGAGAAAAGATAATCCTTGACTTGCAGGTACTCCGTCTTGCGAATAGCAAGACCCATTTTGGAATCCTGATTTGGCTCAAAGCCAAGAACCTAATTTTGAGGGTGTGCCTCAAGGACAAGAATTACCAAAAAAAAAAAAATCTAAATAGAAAAACACCAAAAACACAATAAACGAACGGAAGAGATTTGTTGTAGGAAAGGCGTAGAAACTTGACTTGTAACCCCACTTCCCTGAGTTCAACCCTGGGCCTAAAAGTGACCAAGATAAAATAAAGTAGGCTAGGTTAAAAATTTTTTGTAAAGAGATGGTTAGGTCGGATTTAGGTTAACCATTATACACACTTCAACGATAAAATCACCATATTAACAACCTAACTGGGTCCGACACCACATCTTTTCTGGCCCCGTTGCCGGGGAAGTGTGCCTACAAGAGTTTCTATTCCATTCCTTTCATTTTTCTCTTCTCTCTTCACGGGTGTTTTTGTTTTTTGCTGTGCAGGTGAACCTGTTGCAAGGAGAAGGTAGGCGGACGAAGTCGAAGACGTGAGCAGATCCAAGGCGGGAATGAGAGCGTGAAGACACCAACACCTCATTGGAGCTTCGCACACGTTGTCGAACAAGTAGGTCTTCTTTTCTTAGCAACCTAGGTTAACTTGTAACCTTAATAAAAAAAACTAAAAAACTAAAAACTAGAAAAAAATTCTTGGGATCTCTTGGGGCAAGTGGATTAAAATTCACTTGTTTGATTGATTACCTTTACTCCCACCGCCCTGAGATTTCCCGCCTTACTTCGCATAGCAAAAATCCAAGAATTTTGATTCTTGAATTTTTCGCCGTGTGAAGTATTCTTTGAGGCAAACATAAAAAAGATTGATTGCACCCCTCTTTGCCTCATTGACCTGCAATTCGGGATCACCTTTTTGGTGGGGAGACTTGGAATTGAGTTGATTCCAACCCCACCACGACTTTTCAACTTGCCTAAGATTCGATCCCGAACACTTCAACCCCAACAATTTGATTTTCCTTATCTTTTGGTTGAGCCTTGTGTGTGGACATTTTTCTTGGTGATTGGGAGCACTTGAATTGCAGTACTTCGGCTCCCTTTCACACTAATCTAAAACTGACTCGTGCATCCACACATAGAAATCTCCAATTAGGGAAGCCCATTGCATTTTAGCATGCATTAACCAACTGACATTGAAGAAGGGTTTGTTGGGCTTAGAAAAAAAAAACTTGTATTCTCTTAAAACCCGTAGATTGGTTGAATTGGTATTTCAGCGAAATCCTAAAATTCATACTACTTAAGGCTGAACTCTAAAAATCATTCACCAATTAAAAACTTCAATTTGGGGAGATTTCCCCGTTGCATGCTTGTTTTACACACTTTGAAAATCAATCACTTGGGCATTACCCGTAAACAATGCCCTTCACATTCCAAAAGCACTTGACCCTAAGCTTCTAACTAAAATTGGTAGTAACTTGACCCTTATTAAGGATTGGAGGTCTAACTACCTGCGTGTAGCGTCTACATGCTAGTGAGGGTTCCTGCGTGCTATCGGGTGTCTAAGATTGGGGCAAACGGCCTTTCAATCTGGCCCGGTGGTTCCGCGGTACTCGCATTCGGTTCCGTAGTTTGTGATAGTAGGTAACTTAGATCTTTAGGTCTAAGGGCACACTATAGAGGTTAGGAATTTGATTGAATTGATTTGTCATCAAGTGTACCTTTGCGGCATCATTTCTCTCATCTCTTTTCCCTTCTTATCTCCCCAAATCTTCCTGCGGTAGTGCATGTTTAGGAGGAGGTCACAAAATCTTGAATTGTGTGAATTGTCTAATAATTTTAGAAAAGGAGCCGAATCATCCTCCTCCTCCACAAACATGGCTGCACGCCCACCCCCAAATCTCGAGGGAGGAAACCACCCTTAGAACCCACCAGGTGGTGGAGCCTTAGATCCCATAACCCACCTCCAAGCCCAAATGGAAATGTATAATGAGAAAATTGAAGCCATTCGGGAAACATTGGAGGAAATGCAGAACCCTCTCGAACGGGAGGAGCCTAGGTCTCTTAGCTCCTATCAGAATCCTGCTGTTACAGAGACCATAGGACAAATTCAGGTCCCCATGGACGGGGACGACTTTGAACTGAAATCGAACATAATTGGCCTAATAAATTTTCACTTTCATGGTCTTGCAAGTGAAGATCCGTTTCTCCACTTGGAAGACCTTGCCTGACAGGCTGAAACGGTTAAACCAAGAAATGTCAGGTTACCTATAGTCCTCATGAAAATGTTCTTGTTTTCATTGCAGGATAAAGCGTCGCAGTGGCTACGCACCCTTGGGAGAACCATCCACTCTCGGGAAGAGATGCGAATAGCATTTCTCAAGAAGTTCTTCCCAATCGGGCGAACCAATGCACTTCACCGTGCTATCACTTAATTTATGCAACAAAATGACGAACAATTTCATGAGGCATGGGAGAGGTATAATGACCTCCTCAGGAAGTGTCTGCACCACGGTCTGCCTAAGTGGCATATAGCCCAGATTTTCTACTATGGGCTAAATGAGACTTTGAAGCAGATTGCAGACGCTTCCTGCAGAGGGAATTTTATGAATAAAGATGAGAATGGAGCATTCGAATTATTTGAAAATATGAGTGAAAACTCAATGAACAATGCTTCCATTGTTGCCTTTAATCGTACCGGCTAGCCCCGAAATGTCCACGAAGTTGACACGGGACCCTCCCATTCATCCACTGATCTCAGCCTTATCGCACAAAAACTGGCTGAAGTCTCCGTCGTGCACAAGAAGCTGGATGAGCTTCTGGCCAACCCCGCCCATTCTATGGAAAACACCTCTACCTCACCACTTCGTCACAATTCCAACACCAGGCTTATCCCAAGAAACCCCGTAAGACCTTCCTTACCAAGTGTCGCGCCAAGCGACTCGGTAAGTCATGAGGAACTGGCTTCTGTAAGCCAGTATTTTGACACGGAGGACAAAGCCTCCGTGTGCTCGGAAGCATATTTACATGCGGACACGTCTTCTGGCATAGAAGACGCTTGTGCCCTGGGGAACAACTCGTTCTCTGCCACGTATAACCCAGGGTGGCGCAATCATCCGAACCTCGCATGGTCCAACAACCCGCAGCGCCAAAACCCCGTGGGTGGACCAATGCGACCCTCCGTGCCCGTCATCCCAAGGGCCCAGTCTAATCCTATGGCTAATCCGCCATCAGGCCCTTGCGTACCGCAAAGAGAACACGCATCAAGTGCTCTTGATAAATTGATGCGAATGATGACGGATATGTCAAAGTGCCATGAAGAGAACATGACCTCTCTTCAGCACCAATTGGCACAGCAGAATGCTGAGATCAGTCAAGTACGCATGACGACTCAATCTCAGGGTACTCTTCCCGCCGAACCTGTTCCCAATCTGCGAAATTTCGTACCCCGTGGTCCGCAACCACATGTACAACCTTCTCAGGGACAAGTTCACCAGATTCTGCAGGCTCCGAGCATTCCACCAGGATTTCAGGCTAATCCCACTACAGTACCGCACTCTTATGTCCCTATTGCGAACCCTCCTCCACCGTATGATCCCACTGGACCTGCATCGTCTAATGCTATCACTACGAGAAGCAGCAAGCAGACTGTCGATCCGCCTCGACCTGATCCTGGCCTGTCTTCTTCATTGCCCTCTCATTCAGGATGCGCACCTCATTTGCGAGAGGACGATACACCCAAATTGTTGCTAGAATCAGTCCCATTCCCTGAGGCTCTACTGAGGGAGCCAAAAGGCAAAAAGAAAGATACATAGGCCTTTGATAACCTGCGTAATTTGTTCACGGATGTAGAAATCAAGGTACCCCTACTCGAGGCTATCAACCACATACCTACTGTTGCCTGATTTTTCAAAGACTACACAACATGCAGGCGACTGTCAAAGAAAACTAAGAATCCGGTGGTTCTCTCACCTCATGTGAGTTGTGCTATACTGTCAAATCTACCACCGAAGCAGAAAGATTCGGGCACACCGCTTATTTCCTATAGCATCCAAGGATGCAATTTTAACTATGCCCTGCTTGATCTAGGATCTTCCATAAATCTCATACCGACCATCATGCTCAAAAAATTTTCCTTGGGAAATCTGAAACCCACCCCTGTCACGTTATAGTTGGCAGATCGTTCTGTCAAAATCCTGAAGGGTGTGGTGGAGGACGTGGTGGTTAGGGTCAAAAGTCTCTGTTTTCCTGTTGACTTTCTTGTTTTAGATATGGAAGTTCCTAGCTTACTTTCTAATTGTCCGATCATCCTTGGTCGACCTTTCTTAGCTATAGCCCGCGCCCATATCGACTGCGAGTCGGGATGTATTGAGATTGCCGTTGGATCTAAAAAGCTCAAACTTAACATCTTCAAGGCAGCAAAGAACTTTGATTGCGATTGCATCAAGGATGACACGTCTGATGAGGACATAGCCGTCAGCGCGTGTATCGGACTAATTGGGACCTATTCTGACTGCTGCAGATTACCTATAAACACTGATGATTGCCTGACTAACACATATTGCGACGTTCCCCCATCCCTCCCTTGTCTCGTACCTTCTCCTGGCCAGACTTCTGACGAGGTTTTCTCCGCTTCCCATACCTCGTGGTCTAAGTCATATCCGGGCTACTCACCACCGGTCCACACTCTTGAAGACCGGATTGCCCTTTCTTTCCCGCCAAATCAGGCGGATTTGCAACTCCACACTGGGACCTTGAGCCCATATACTTCTCACTGGGGCTATTCATTTTTGGACCCATCTATCCAAGAAGGCCCTCTTCTTGGCCAATCTGAGGGCCAATTTCTTCCTCCTAACAGGTGCTCCGATCCGCCTGGGACACTCTCGTCCCATGAAATACCAAACCTTTCACCATCCACCATCACTTTTCACACCACTATCACGATCACTTCACTTTTCACTTCACCACCCACCATCCACCCACCCTACCACCCTACTCTATACCCCGCACCTCAGCTCTCGTTACCAGATCTTTCATCCTTTCTCTACCTTTCCCTGCATGCATATGAGGACATAGCATTGTTTGGCATGGGCGGTGGATAGGCATCCTTAGGATCTGGGTATTTTATGGTATCATGCAGTTTCCACCTATTTATAAATATGTAAGAAAAAGAAAAAGAAAAAAAATATATATATAGTGTTTAGTAATGATCTGAAGGATGAAACAAAAATACAATAAGTGTTTATGGATATTCAACCTCTGTTTTGAAGACTTTCCAGGCCACAGAAGCTTGATTCGCTCAGGCTCGGCTTAATTCACTTGAGCATTGACAAGATAGATCGGAATCTCTCCTAACTAAGGATGTTTTCTTGTACCTGAGACACCAGTACAGGATCCGTTGGTTTGCTTCTACTCGATAGCTTAAATAAACTTGGTTCACACTACACATATCAGGAAAGACCAGGTGAACATAAGATCCAACCCTAGTGTTCATTAGGGAATGTGGAGTCCTTACCTGTGCGCACAGGTAGACTTTTTATCCCAGGCTTTAGTCTTGTGTTTAGGAGCGACTCTTTCCACTAAGAAAGAACTCTCCCACCTAAAAGAAAAGTGTGCTCCTCCAAATAATGTTGTAAGAGGTATACTAACACGTGTTTCAAAAAAAAAAATGCAAATAAGTCAGTATATCTACCAAATGTCTGTAAAGTCTTCGCCCTACAAGAAGTTCTTCAGGGCAGGTTACAAATACCTTATTTTCTTTGAGCCACAAATGTCAGAAAATGGGAGTTGAGTTTCCATCATCTATTTAAGGGTCAATCCGAAGACATGAGCTGAAACTGGGACCAACCTGTACTTAAAAATTCGTGAAACCTTAGGCTTGAGTCTTAATGTTCATCTGGTCAGTCTTGATTCTTCACTAAGCACAAGCCATAACCTCTTGAGCTCTCGAGTACGGCAAAAACCTCCTGGGTCCTAGAAATCGTACTTAAGGTTTAAATATCAAGAGTCCTGGTTAGTCGAGAGATGATCTTTGTCATGTGAGACTTAAAGTACTGGTAGTCTTCTCTATAATTGGTTCTCACAATATCCAACAATAAACACACCTATGTTGCCACAGAAGAAAATCTTCAGCTTAAAGATCATTTCTAAATACATTACAAAAATGCTTTGCTAGGGACTAGCAAAAGATAGGCATGGGGGTATGATTGCACTGCAAAAATACACCTGCAATTGTGCCGTCTTGTGCTATTTCCTAGCATTACCAGTGCATATTAGGGTTCCATAGTCGCATTTGTAAAAATACATGCATGCATGCATTTAATTAAGAGGGGAGGAGAGTAAATAAATGGCCTTGCAAATAACATTTTTCCTTAAGTGAATCTTTGCAAAATTCACCTTCTTTTTATTTTTATTTCTACTTGACTTTCAAACTCTTCCTGCGGCTGCATGGCAACTTCTTCTCCTCGCGCCATTCCCTGCTCAGGCCCTTCCCTGCGACCGCCTCCCCCTGCCAAGCCATGCGCAAGCATGCACAGCTAAGGCATGGCTGTGCATGCTCTCCTCTTCTTTAAAAAGAACTCGGCTGCCTTCTTGCAAAGCAGCCTGGTCCTCCACTTCAAAAATCCAACTTCTCTTTCCAGGCCACCGTCCCCTCCCCTCTCCCTCCATACGCCGGCCCTCCTCCTCTGAGGAGACACCCGGCGGACAGAAGCACCTCACGGTGGTGCACAACCACCACCGTGAGTCCACCACCGCCCAGCTCACCATAGAGCCGGTGGGCATGGTGGCTCTTCCCTGACTTCTTCACTTTCTAGCCACTTCAGCCATTGCTGCCGGCTTGAAGGTCTGAAGCTCTGCGGCAGCAGCAGCAAGGCGGCAGCATGCAGCAAGGTAGCAGCAGCCGCCCCAGCCCTTTCCACGCATGCTTGCAGGCCGCCCTCACCTCTAGCGCACGCTTGCAGGCGCCCTCGCCTCCAGCTTCTTCGCGCAAGCGTCCTGTTGTGCTCTCTCTTTCGCAACCGGCCATCGTGCGCCACTGCAGCGACTGGCCATGCTCCACCGTTCAAGCAGCAGGTCGCCCTTGCCCTCCACAGCGTACGCCAACAGCCCTCATTGCGTGCTCTGTCATGACATCCTGCTCGCAAGCCACCAGCCGGAGCCACTCCACCGCACGCGTCGAGCTGTCCGCACTCACAGCATCGGACGCAGGCGGTTGCGCAGCTAGCTTGGCCACTGTAGCCACTATTCATGCGTTTCTGCGGAACACTGTGGCTACAGTGGGGTGACTGATGAGTTTCTCACTTAACTGGTCACCCGGCGCACCGTAACCGGCCGTAGCCCGCGCGCGTGTCTCGGCCTGCATTGCCCTCACCCGCTCGCGTATGTCTACGTGCGCCCGCCTCTCCCAGCGCCTGCCTTCGCCAGCTCCCTTCGCCCGCGTACACCTCTTCGCGCAGCACTGTGTGCTGCGGTCTTCTCTCCGTGGCCATTTCCCTCCAACGCGTGCTTCTCTACGTGCATACGAGCCTGCGCGCGAGCTTGAATCACCAGATGACGCTCCACGGCTGCAGACGTCTTAACCCGCACGTCTTCACTCCAGCAGGAAGCGTGCGGTAGCTCTCTCTCTCTCTCACAGCACTCTCTCCCTATCTCTTTATCGACACTCACACACATACACTCACGCTTTCATACACACACCTATAAACTATTATATACATATATATATATATACGTATACATATATATATTGATATATATACTTATATCTATATATATAGTATTATTTATATAACTAAGTATTAGTATAAATATATACATATATATATATACTTATACATATAGATATATATATATATATATACATGTATCTATATACTTATATACATATATATATATACATATATTAGTACTTATATAACTGTGTATTAGTCTATATACATACTTATATATATATATATACATATATATACACATATACTTATACATATATATATATATATATATATACATACATATATACATATCTATCTATATAACTATATATACATATATATACATATCTAGCTACATATATCTATATATACATATATTACTATATACATACACATATATATATATACATCGATATAGTATCATATACATATATATATATAGATATTTACATATATACATATATATATATATATAGTTTCACATTACTTACCATACGTGGTATCACGGGAATATTTGCACTAGTTGCCGATATTCCCTGATACACGTGTACAAAAAGCATGGTCACATACATCTTCCGCCATCCACCTTACACTCCACACGGCACCTCATCCTGTCGGTTGCGTCTTTCTAGACGACAATCGACTCGACACCGTGCTACACTCCATCTCCGCCTCCACCCCCACCCCTTTATACATATATAATATATACCTATATATATATACTATATTTACTTTATTTCTGCTTCTCTTTCGTGCCAATAAAAAGATAAAAAAAATATATTAAAGAGAAAAGATAATCCTTGACTTGCAGGTACTTCGTCTTGCGAATAGCAAGACCCATTTTGGAAGCCTGATTTGGCTCAAAGCCAAGAACCCAATTTTGAGGGTGTGCCTCAAGGACAAGAATTACCAAAAAAAAAATCTAAATAGAAAAACACCAAAAACACAATAAACGAACGAAAGAGATTCGTTGTAGGAAAGGCGTAGAAACTTGACTTGTAACCCCACTTCGCTGAGTTCGACCCTGGGCCTAAAAGTGACCAAGATAAAATAAAGTAGGCCAGGTTAAAAATTTTTTGTAAAGAGATGGTTAGGTCCGATTTAGGTTAACCACTATACACACTTCAACGATAAAATCACCATATTAACAACCCAACCGGGTTCGACACCAATAGGTGTCTGGGAAATCTAAGCTTGGTGACTAAGCTCTTGGTTTTCTAGGGTTGGTTCGAGATCGGGAACACCTGCAATTGGATCCTCCCAACCCTCATCAAGATTAGGAATGTCAATCGCTATGAAATTTGAATCTGAATTCATCTGTGTTGGGGGTCTATAACAACTATGATCATCAAACCTGGGATTTAGGAAATTGTGTTGATCATTAGACTCACTCCAAGATGTTTTATTAACTTCTGATAGGTATTTTTGTTCAATGGTTCTATATAACCTATTCAGTAATTCTCCCCATATTTCTAAAAATTCCTAGAGTTTTTCCAAAAATGAAGGGCTTGACCAACATTGCAGACACTCATTATTGTGCAATTTCACCAATTCACTGTATTCTGCTAGTAGATTATCCCAGGTTGAACCGTGGTTCATTTGTGTCCATATTATCCCTGCACAGTTTGCGATGATGTCTATTGTTTCAGAAATTTTTCTTGAATGTCCCTTTTATAATATTCTTCATGGTTTCTATAAGCATTCTCAATTATCTTTTCTTTTATGCTCATTTGGGACTCAGGTTTCTTAAATAGTCTTCCTACATAGCCAGGCTACAATTTTGAATCAAATGGCGAAATCAAGATGTAAAATCAAAACTCGAGATTAGATTGGGAGCTGATCAGATCTGAAAGGATCCCTAAGATGATCTGTGTATTGCTCTAAATAGAAGGGACGAGGGACTGGATGTGAAATTGAGCCAATCAAGGCACCCAAAGATTTTTGGATGACTAATGCAGTTTCAAGGTGGATGATACCACTGAATCAGAAATTCGCACACCCGAGAAGTACCTGGGCAGCTAGGAAGGGAGAGCCCTGCAAAGACCTCTATACGATAGAGCATCCCCACGGGTTACAGGGTTTCCCCCACCTGACCTTCCTTGTCATTGAGGTTCTAGGTAGATCGGAATGTACAAACTTAAGATCTTAAGTCTACCAATTTTATGTCCTAATTTGTGCCTTGAGTTTCACTTGATTAGAAGTTAATTCAACTTGTGACCTAATTTGGAGGTTGGTTGGCTTACAATGTCGACCAACTTCACCTGACTTGCCCTAAAGATGGCAAAATGAGATCAAGGTCAAGACCTAGAAATCACCCTGATTTTACTCCTAGGTTATTAGGTCCAAGATTTTAAGAGTTCAAGTGAAATTAGAGCCTGGTTTTTCTGATTAGATCTTTTCAATCAAGGGCTTGGGTAGCACACAAATGCAGGAGGGTAACTTTTCTTTAATTCAGGCAAAAATGTGTATTAACACTCCAAACCCTAATGTCAGACCCTAATT
Organism: Thalassia testudinum; assembly: GCA_037157565.1. NCBI lineage: Eukaryota > Viridiplantae > Streptophyta > Magnoliopsida > Alismatales > Hydrocharitaceae > Thalassia > Thalassia testudinum. The sequence continues at coordinate 39,698,343 of JAZHRO010000015.1, read as the reverse complement.
GGCTCTATTTTGCATCCAATTTGATCTCAACATGTACACCTTGACTCAAATAAGAAGGTGAGTAGTCCAAGATGATCAAAAATTAAATGTGATCCCTAATAGGCACATGAAATTTGGGGTAGGGAATTCTAAAGAGAATCATCTCAATCTTCAATCTGATTTGAAACAAAATTTCGCAAATCAGGAAACTTGCCTTTTAAATGATAGTTACTATGAAAAATAAGGCAAGTGATTTCTAATTGATTGTTTCCTTTTTGTCCTCTCAAGATTAGGAGGTTGATTAGGGAAGAATAGAGAAGTTACCTGCCCTGGTGTGGCTGTTTTGCGCAGAAGATCTCCCCATGAAGTACCTTGTAAAATCACAAGAAATCAAACAGGGTAAGTTAGTGCTCAAATATAATCAAAATATACCAAGAGAATAGCGGTGAATTACACGTTACTCTCTGGCAATGGTGCCAAAATGTTAAATGGTTGAATCGAGGTTTTAAAAGATGCGTTCGTTGTAGTAATAATTCCTCAAAAATAGCTCGAACAACAGATAAAATTTATAACTCGAATGTCAGAAATGAAGTCTGAGGTCGTTCGCTAGGAGCAAATATAGAATTTACACACTAATCTCAACAAATAATGTAAATAAGCACAATTAATTACTCAAAATCTAATATGTAATGTATGACATGAGTATATGATGAGTCAAAAGAAATCTAGACAAAATAATGGTGATTTGGATCACCAATTATTAGTCTAACATATATAGCAATTACTTAAATATATTCAAATGAGGGAACATATAATCAGACATTGCCACAGTTCTCCTCTTTGATTTTTCTTCTACTGTTGTTCTTCTTTTTCTTCTTTTCTTCTTTGGCTCTGTCTCTTCTTCCTGCTATTCTTCTTCTACGGTCCTCCTCTTCTTTTTACCTTTATGCACAGGAGAGAAGGCTTCGATTTTTGGCTAAGTGTTAGTCAATACACAATAGAGCAAAACCCCCCTTTAACCATGCACTCTCTCCTGTTCCTTCTCCTCTTCCTCTCTCAGGGATAATCGGGTAGTCGGGTATGCGGGTCGGAACACACCCGAGACCAGGGCTACCTGCAATGGGGTAGCAGCTAAGACGGCGCAGGCGTAAGCGGGTATACGGGTCGGATCTAGGCCTGCGTGCAAGGTGTCACGAGCGAGGCATGTGAGGGGTAGCGTGTGGGGGACCTCACCCCCCTGTGTAACTTGAGGTGCTTAGCCATAGACACTTTTCCAATTTATGTCACTGTATCTGCTCAGTGGTTAATGATGTGGGACTAAAGTCCCACACTTTCCTTCGTGCACAATAGGCAACAGCTAGAGGTGGAAGTCTTCTTCAATTAGTAGCGGCTGTAGCTTAGGATCTTTAATCCAAGACCTGGAGCAGATCCTGGGATGTAGCCGCGTCGATTGAGAGTAGCACTAGGTCATCTTGATGTTGGAGGAGCTCGGTCGTGGTCAGGGATGGTGGCGGCAGTGGCGGCGAATCGACGAAGACCTAGAACACGAATAGGCTCGAAGGCCCCAATTAAATGGCTCAGCTTCGCCATAGCACGGCGAAGGTGATGTTGACGGTCTTGTGGAGGATGGCGGCGTGTAGACAGTGGTCGGTGATGGAGAAGACGTCATGAAGGTGCGTTGTTTGGTGGTGGTTGTGAGTCGGCAAAAGGTGGAATAGATATGGGGGTTTTGTGTGGAAAGGCGAGGCAGAGGTCGTAGGATTGTCGACGAAGTGTTTGGAGCAGTGGAGTGAGCGGAGGGCTTCTCTAAAGGAGTGGTCAGAGCGGAGGATGAATATGGGTTGCATGTAGGTCGAGGGTTTATTTTTGGTTTTTGGTAGAGGGAACTATTCTAGGAGACTAAGGGAACTAACTACCTGTTCTAAGTGGACGAAAGGAGGGGAATCCGCACCAGGGGTACCTCGGCGACGGAGAAGACAAAGTGCTCCGATGAGGTAGAAGCAGTGACGATGATGAGAAGGAGGCTCCTGCTGGTACGGCCAAGAGCGAAAGAGGTTGCAGGGAAGGAATCTGCCGCTGGTATTGCAGATGGATGACGAGGGAGGTCAGAGAAGATTGTCGGACATCGAGGAGATATTCGACTGGAGAGGAGGGAGGAATTGAGGGTTTTTCGACCAAATTCAAGTGTGGAGAGGATGAGAAGGCCCTGGAGGTCCTTATATAGGCAGTAGAGGTCAACTGGAGCATGGAAAGCAAGCTTCCAAGCTTGGAAGGCTCACTGGAGTTGGGAACCCAACTCTTTGAAGGATTCATATGAGGATTCTAGTGTGAATCAAGGCCCAATGCGTGGCTCAAATTATAGGAGATCTTCTTAGGAATCTCCCTTCCAATCTTGGAAGGGATTGAACAAGAAATCAGGGAGATCTTCCTATTTGAAGGTCGTCGGCGTAGGATTTAGGAAACTACAGGCGGCGGGGGCCTATTTGTGAAGAAGGAGATGAAGTTAGGTGGGTAAATGCATGTACTTTTAAAAGCTAGGGGTACGTGTGTGAGAGAAAGAATTAGACTGGATTGAAATGTAAACTTAGTCAAGGCGATCTCTAATTGTGCCCAAATTTTGGTACACACCTAATTTGGACCCAAGAAATCTGATGGTGAAGTCGGATTTAGGTTTTGACCACGTTTGACTAGAGAAATTGCACAATTACCCAAATTAGGGTAACTTTCTGTCTGAGACTCTGTTTTAGGTTAAAGTGGGTTCTGATGGTCAAATTGAAGATGCTAAACAGTAGAGAATATTTTTCTATGAATTTTAGAGGGTTTATGTGAATTTTATCCTGACCAGAACCTCAGTAGATTAAGCGGGTAAGTTTTTAGGATTTTAGATGCCATTTAATTCTCGAAACATGTGAAAACTCATTTCTGACTATACGGACTCACTTGTTAGACATTAAGATCATTTGACTTTTATTTAACCCCTGAGAGAACCTGTAATTGTACTGCAATTGAGATATGCTGTTAAAACTGCAGTTTTACCCTTGTTTTCTTATTATTCTCTTAGAATGGATTTGCAGTGAATTATGGTTCTCTGGCTGTTATGTAAGAGCATTTATTCTTTGATTATGTCTGATTAGAGCTAGATATGATTGATGATGACGTTATCATCAGGAGGCATTGGGTTGAAGAGCATCAGAGGTCCTCAAGTCTCTGGGGAGATAGAGGGGGTTCAAGAGCGTCGGAGGTCCTTATGTGTTGTGAGGGTGGTGGGGGTTGAAGAGCGTCGGAGGTCCCCATTTGTTGTGGGGGAGCAGCAAGGGCTTAGAGAGGAGGGTTGTATAGGTTTAGGTTTAGGACGGAAAAGAAAAACCAACGGAAGGGGTAAGGGAAAAAAAAAGGAAGTTAGTGACATTTAAGGAAGACAAATAATAATGAATTTGGCATGTTGTAATCCATCGGTCACTATATGTCATGTTTTTTGGGGTGTTTTAATCTCTTCCCTTTGTATTATCTAGGAACCATGATCCCATTCCTTTTATTTGTTTCATCTCCAAATTTAATTTTACGTTGCATTGGATCTCTCTCCCTCTCTCTCTCTCTCAAATTTTTCCTTAACAACAAATATCCCCGCAACCAATGCCACCTCAAGTTGGGGGACCACTCGAAAATTCCCGACGCCACAACAATGCTAATGACCCAATTCGAGAAGCTCCCTAGGGCTACCTTTCTCTCACTCTCTCTCAATCATGAGTGGTGGCACACAATTCCCTGAAGAGTGGCGCAGACACAGCACAATGGACCTCCCCATCCCCATGCAAGGCCCTGAGGGCCCCTCCCTTTCGACAACCACACAAACAGTCCATACGTCACCATATATACCATCGCACAACCCTCATTTTCCTCTTTCTCGCTCGGAGACCATTCCTAGGAGAGAACGTTCACCCATCGAGCTCACCTCCAGTTCGCGACCTCTGCCTCTCGCACTGAGGACCAAACGCCCAAACCACCATTGCCCTCCACCTACCTCACAATCTTCGCCTCTCACATCCTCACCCAATCCCATGGGTATTGCAGGCCCTACTGGCTGCCTCCCTCGCTACCACCTTCCTCTCCTCGTCACGGCCAATACCACAGTGCCTACGACTTATTCCTCCACGCGCGACACCACAGCCACCCCCTCGCTATGACAGAGCAGGATGATAGTGTTCTTGCGCAAGGAGGTCGATGCCCCTAGCTCTCCATGTGAGGAGCCCAGACGCAACCCTATTTTCTTCATCGCAGTCTGTGTGGAACCGTGCCCGCGGGGATGTCTTCACCTCTAGGAGTCAGGCGTGGGCTCCCGTGCAACCTAGGACGCAGCCTAAGCCCTCGATGGCGGCTCCCTCTCGTGCATAAGCCCCGCCTACACGCACGTCCACGGCCAGTAGACCTGCAGCTCGCGCGCAAGATCACCTCCACGCCTGCCAAGCCGCCAACGAATGCATGCGTGCTCCTATAACTCCACGCATGTGTAGTTGCATCTTCATATCCCACTGTTTGCTCTTCTTTCCTTATTTTATTTCTCTTTTTGTTTAAATCTTGTGTTCGATTGTGACTATGTGAGCACTATTTTCGGATTAGATTGAACTACATCCAAGTTGTGTTTGACCCTCCTAATGGATGATTTCATTTCTCTCGCTGTACATGATTTGATTGATTGAGATTCTTTCTTTATTTTTCAATTCGTGTCACTGCGAACCACACGCAACGGCGTAATATTTCCTTTCTCGTAGCGGATGCGCATCAGACAACATGTACGGTAGGATGGTCTCATTTGGATCGTAGGTAGGTACCAAGCCATATGCTTTAATTTGATGCCAACTAGTGATGCGTTCCGGCAATCTAATGGTGATGGTGATTAGGCACAGTCATTACTAATAGCTAATCTATTTTGGTAGATGAACCATTGCATTCTACCTTTAAATATATATCTTTTGATCCATGTGTCTTTATTAAGTTTATGTAAGAGATATTTCCTTATTTCCTATTGAGATCCTTTGACTCCATTTTCTCCCATTCAACATTCAATTATGCTACCAACTAGCAAGTAGACCTTCTATGGATTGTGCACCACTTATCTTGGGTCCAAAAAGACTTGGTTGCTTGGCATCTTTTATTGTTAGCAAGCACATCACATAAAGGCGATGAATCTCCTTACTATATCTTACAATGTAAAAGTGTAGATAATTGGATCTACAACTCTTTTGCACCATTTATAAAAGAATCCTAAGGTCCTGATAGCCTTTGTCCCCTACTTAACAATACAAAAGTTTAGTTGAGGACACGACACCATGGGCACTAATTTGAGAGTTGAGTAAGTGGAAAAACCAAGCTACCTCCTCTCAATGTTATATTTGGGAACACAAAAACATATGATGCCTTTTTTTTTTTTTTACCGAGAATAAGTCTTATTCATCCCAACTAGTGCTTGAGAGTTAGAGTTGGCCATGGGGCAGGAGTTGCTTGCATGGCATTATTGCATTGGTGGTTGGTAAAAGGAACAGTTGTAGAAACATATTTGTTGAGGGGCATAATTTTCCTCAAGGCCTTATCACACCTAAGAAGCTAGGTTAGTAGGCCACACAAAATATGGTTGGAGGGAAAGGGGGTATAAGGAATAGAAACACTATTTGCCATTCGAAGGTGGTTGCAAACCTAAATTAGTTCAAGGTCTAATACTTGGTGCTGCTTTACTGATCTAATTTGCAATGGTGAGCTTAAATAGTCCTCCAAGGCTAGTTGACGGTACTTAGAGAACTTGAGGCTAAGAAGTACCAGGTTGTGCTTTCACATGATACGTGGTTGCTATGTGAAACAACTAGTAAAGTCAAAATTAAGATAACAGAAAAAAATTATTTGGTTGCTAAAAATATCTCTTATTGATGTTATATTTGGATAATCTCAACTGGAATTTTGTAAGGGCAGGACATTGTAGAATTTGTTATATTTCTTTGATTGGATATTTTAAATTCTTTATTGGGTTGATAGTTGTCTTTATGGTAGCTTCTATTGGAAGGGAAACCCTTTGTATGTTGTTTCATGGGAAGTGCTCTATCTATCATTAAGGGATCCAAGTCATCTTATCTTAATACATGGACTATTCAACACCATCCTTCTAGGCAATATTGATTGGATCCCTTGCCCATGTTGGCACATTGCTTTCGAGAGAAACACATTGGAAGTAGTTAATGGTACATAATGGAATGTACTGGGTTTATGATTACTACAACCCTCGAGATGCTTATAATAAATGATTGAGGATCGATAAGAACTTCACTTTTGATTATTTCTTAGAAGTAATGCTAATGGTGCAATGCTAGGTCCAAGAATCTATATTCCAATGCCCACTGTTAAATTTGTACAAAGGATGGCTCAAAGAAGTAGGAGGAGAATGTCATGCATGGTAGGGATTGAGCTTTATTGATAGGATATCTCATGTAGCATGGCAAAACTATTCCTTGGTTGATATAGAAGTCCATAACATGTTTCGCTATGTACAAAAATAAGTGCATCGACTGCCATGAGGGAAAGGTAACTGTCTAGAGAGAGTTGCAATGGGAGTAAAGGAATGGAAAGTGGGAAGGAGGTATATTTGCAGAAATGTTTTGTCTCAATTGGATGTCATCAAGGTGGAAGTCCTTCTTTGTCCATCCTTTTATGTTGGATGTCATCATACATGCATCCATCACACTTTTAAGTTTTCTTTTTTCACCTATTCTACTTTTAGAATGAAGGGGTGAGGACTAAGGCAAAGACATAGAGCATTGTGGAGAAACACTAGGCTGTCAAATGATGGGGCTTCTCACATTTGTTTGTCATGAATCAACATTCTATTTGAAGGACAAGAAGAAATGGGTTCGCAACCTTTAGTCATTAGCATGCAGTCCCAAGTAGCTTTATATGCATGGTTGAATCTTATTAGTGTATCTAGAATGGGAATGCAATTGGCTAATTGAATTTTGATTGGGTTCTATGTTCTAGTAGGGTGCCTAGGGTGCTTGATGCTCGCTAGACACACAACATGCTTGATACTAATCAACTGCCTAGTATTTAGCTACTATGATAGATAATATTTTAGGTTCCCTCCTATTGAGATTGCTTTTACCTACAAACAAAGTGTGTTTAATCCACATGCTTTTATTATACATATGACGTTCCTTCATTTGTGGAGGGTTTTTGTGGCCCCATCATCTAACCACCACTCATTAGCCAGATGTCAATTGACTAGAGAGTTGACCTCTTGATGTTTGTGTATGACTTGGCCTAGAGTCTTAAGATGCCTACATGGCTTTTCTGAGTGATGGAAATTAATGTCATGCAAAGGGGTTGACTCTTCTATCTCTTATAGAAAGTAACTTTAGATGTTCATATTTACTTGGCCATTTGGATATCCAAGTGTCTAATAAGCTTTGCATTTTACTCAACCATGTAACACACTAGTTGAGAGGTAGCATAAATCCCCACATGATAGTGAGAGGAGAATGATTGTCACTTTTCCTTTCCTTAATGCTATATTGGGAAGGTGCAAACCCTTGGAATGGCTCGTTATGGTAATTAGTGTTTGGGTATGAGTTGGATTAAAGGGTCAAACTTGCCTTCTTGAACATCCATGCACTTTAGAAGGGGCAATTAATAATATCACAACTATTAAGATGGTACTGTTAAGAACATGATTGGTCACTAAGTTATGTTAGAACTAAATGCTTGAGCTAGTGGGCCACCTTGGGGATGCTCTAATAGGGGTTGAGAATAGCAATGCCAATGGCCTTTCTTATGTAGTTGTAGATGGTAAATAGTTTTAGAGATATAACACTTTATGCCAATGAAGACAACAATGCTTGAGGCTGATGTAGGAAATATGAGATTTGTTAATTATGCAAAATAGTGTCGTACGCGTAAATCCACAATCAACTTTTAAAATTTATATTCTTAGATAGGGTGAATATCTAGGATTGTTCAAGGAGGCCAATTTGTTAATCACAAGAATTGATTCTCTCTCTAGCCTCTCAAATCCGCACTTGTCTTTTTGTGAATTTGATTTTTGTTATTTTTAGGTTTTCAAAACAATCAGGTATTTGAAAAGTGAAGATGAACTACCTATCACTAACCTTAAGTGACAAGAATGAAGCCCTCTCTTCTAAGCTTACCCTAGGCAAGTGCGCCTAGGGTAATTACAAGAGAAGGGGTGTGGTGCACTAAACTACTAATAGCATGAAAAACATTTTAAGATAAAAACTGAACTTGGAAGGCAATTTGCAATTTGTATTACTAGCAACTAGATGGAATGTGGTGGAATGCTTGTTACATGAAAATAAAAACACACTATATAATACAAGATATAGGGATAAAGAAGAAGAAAGGGAGATCCTTTGGTTGAAGTTAGGATGGCCCTTGCTCCAAGTGCAGCTGCCTTACACTTAAACCCTAAACCCTTCGCTTCTTCTTGATGTAGTCCTCCTCTAAGCTCTCTCCTCAAGGTGGGCGTCAACCACCTTCAAGAGTCCTCCTCTACCTGGTCGTCCCCTCTATGTAGAAGATCTCCTCCTTGGCATGGCACAAGGGAGAAGAAGATGAGGAAGAAACCACCAAGGGGGTGGGTAGGTTTCTCCCTTGATCTTCTTCTCTTCTTCTGCTTCCTTGGCTATTGATTAAGGTGGATATGGGTGGTTAAGGGTGGAACCTAAAACTAATGGAGAAGATGGGAATTATGTGGTGGTAGGGTAGGGTATTTATAGGTTGGGAAAGGGGTGGTTATGGTATTTTTTGCAGGGAAATGAAGGGGTGCTTGGATATTTTTGGAGGAACAAATGGGAGGGAAATGAAGAGGTGCCTTGATTTTCCCTCCAAAAATACCTTCTAGAAGGTGTTGATTTTGGAGGGAAAAAGTGGAGGGCGGAGATGGGTTGAAGGGGTAGGTGTAGGGTTGGATTTTAAGGATTTTGGAGGAAAAAGTTGGCACCATGTTTAGGTGATTTTGAAGGGAATTTGGTGGTGTCTTTTGGTGGTAGAGAGGGGTGAAGGGATGTATAGGGTTGGCGCCAAGATTGAGGTGGAGTGGTGGTAGCTTAGGTGGACTTAGGTAAGGTTAGTTAGTGGAACAAGTTAGGTGGGTTTTAGGGTTACGTTTTCATGGCCAAGGAGGTGACTAGCTAAGCTAAGCTAGCTTAGCTAGTAGGGAGTAGGGTAGAGAGTTAAAGGGAGCTAGGGTTTTGGAGGTGATAAGCTGGAAGTAGCTGGAAGGAGCTGTACTAGAGCTGGTGGCTGCTGAAGAGAATTGCAAGGAGTTACCTTAGCTGGCTTAGCTTGCTCATTCTTTGCTAGCTACTAAGCCAAGATAAGATGAGCTGACTTTTGCTGATATGAGCTGAGGTGAGTTGGGTCTGGTCTTTCCGGAGAATACCTAGCTAGCTGGAGTAGCTAACTTAGGTCAAGTAGCTCAGCTCAACCAAGTTGAGTTGAGTTAGGTCTCTGAGAGCTGGACTTGAGTTGGCTTGAGCTGGTTGAGGTCATCTTCAGCTGACAAAGTCTAGCTAGTTGATGGCAGTAGCTAGTCCAAGTCAGGTTGAGCTTCCAGTGAACTATTCTGAGCTGAAGGAGCTGGAATGGAGCTGGGGTCAACTGACTTGAGCTAGTTTGAGCTGCCATTCAGTCGAGGTGAGCTGAATAGAGTTGAGGTGAACTAGCTAGAGCTACCATTCAACTATGATGAGCTGAATGGAGCTAGGGATGAGTTGATCCAACTAGAATGAGCTTGGATCCAGCTGAGATGAGCTGGATCTAGCTGAGATCCAGCTCATAGGAGCTTCTTCTTCATCTTCTGCCTTCCTAAGTGTCAAGGTATGTGGGATCTGACTTTATATCTATCCCTGACACTCAAATAGATGCATTAAAAATATAATAAAATGCAATGCAAGCCTAACTTAGGTGAATGCCTAAATGCAGCTGGAAAACCTATTTGCAGAGTTAAAATCTTAAGAGCTAGATCTATTTTAGAGCATAAGACTGATGATAAACTGGCATTTATCAGAGGCATAGATGTTTTGTTTCCTATAGTTTGATTAGATAGTTTGCCATGACTCATTTGGGTTGCTAGATAACAACTAATAAGTTTCTATTTTACATGATAATCAATTTAGTTACGAAGATTAAAGAAGCATTACTTGACTTGCTGAGGAGATCTTTACTATTCCTTTTTCATAGTAATAGAAAATCATTGCTTGCTTTCCATGGAAATGTTGAAAAGAATGTAAACTGGTTATCTGACTGAGGATTAGTCTTTTTGGGATTGAGATGGATTATCTTCAGTAAGGATGTTCTTGGGTTGGGTTTGTGTCAAGTTGAGGCATTCACAAACCTATACATAATAAAAGATCCTTGCCCCATGCCTACCTCATTTATCCACTAGTTTCCAAGATTAAATCCACATCCAATCTCAATGTTCCATCAGGTTTCCCCATTTACCTAGTGGTCTCCATTTATCATTGGCTTGTCGTTTACCTCCCAGTCACCGATCTGTCTTGTTAATTAACTCATGCCTTTTACCTACTCCATTAAGGGAATGAAAAAAAATTAGCATTGTAAATGCTAAACTTTTGATGTTTCAGAAATATTTTGATTAATAATGTTAATAATTATTTGTAAACCAACATTTTATATACAGTTTTATGTTATAGTGTGAAGAATTTAAAAGCTAGGTTCTTTTAATTTAAGGAATGACTAGTAATTTGAACATTAAACAAAGAATACTACACATTGTTTATTTTGGGTATTTTAGATAAACTTATTTACTTTTTATATATACCAAGTATACTTCAAATACATAATACATTAGGTAAATAGGTTAATGGATCTGGGCTGCCTTCAACCCAAAGCCATTTAGGTTTTTGGATTTGGCTACAAAGCTTGTTGCCAGGTAAAATCAGGTAAAATTATTTCACATGAGTGGTGCTAACTATGAAATGTGGAGTTGGAAGGTCTACTATGGCTTGATTCATGAAAATTTAGATCTCATGATTGATAAACTTGGTTTGACACTATCTAAGAACCCTACTATATGCCAAATCAGAGCACATGAGTAGTGGGAGAAGAATGAAAAACAAGCAAAAAGCTTCTTATTGATACACATGGAGGACAACTTGATAAGGGCTTTCAAAGGATACAAGATGGCTCATGATTTGTGGGATACTGTGAAGGACAAGTATCACTTCAATTCAAAAGTGAGCATCCAATTGTTCTTACATAAGGGTAATGTGTGCAAGATGTAAAAAACTGACAATGTCATAGATCATTTTAATATAATGATTGTCATGGCCAGCAGCAACGGGATCTACGATTCTTGAAAGATTGCAAGTAGCAACCATCTTGAATAATTTACCACCATCCTTTGATGAAGTTACCACATTGTTGAGGCTCTTTGATATCATTAATAATGTAGCAGATTTACCAGTTTAGTTGGTAATAAAATAGGATTTGGCCAATGAAAGAAGGAAGACTAAGGTCTCTAAAATTAAGGAAGATGAAAAAGTAAATTTGGCATAGAACAAGAAACACTTGGCACCCTCCAAGGCGAAGTTCAAAGGGAAGAGTCGAAAGACTCACATTGTGCCTATTACAACTATGGGAAGTTTGCTCATTTCAAGACCAATTGTCCAAAGGGAAAGGTGGGACATCCATGGGACCAAAATGTAAAGGCTAGAATAACCTAGAATTTGTCATCATGGTGGAATTTGAGATCGCTATCCTAAAATGTAATGGGTGGCAGATCAACTCAAGTGCGACCCTCCACATATCAAAGACAAAGGAGGGGTGCCCCTATTTAGATGTCGAAGGTGTTGGAACTTATAAGTTGGACCTAGGAGATAGTATTATGGTGCTGCAAAGTGTGCTATACACTCTAGGCATTCATTGGAATTGAAAGGATCAATTGGATCGACCCATGGCATAGCAGAAGTATGAATTGGATGTTTTAAAAATTTCAAACCACGATCAAATTGATCCCAAAATTTGGTCAACCCATGAAATAAAAACATTCTAAAATCGAAACCACAAGGGAGAAACTAAATTTCTCCCATTCCAAGTTCCCACAAGATATAGGATTATATCTTCGCAAGTGGCATAGATCAATACCCTAAAGAGTGGTGTCTCCTACAATAAGTCTTGGCACACCTAGAATCCTCCTCCTTGATGGTTGGATGAAGCCCTTCATGTCGAGGATGATTAACCATGATCAATCCTACAAACTCCTTAACGAGGATCGAGGATGATAATTGTCCTTTTCTTTTGTTGTCGTGAAAGTCCTGATGTTTGAGAGTAATTAGGAGAGAACTTGTAGGATTAGATGTCCAGAACGACTTTCGGATGTCTGATGCTCTGTCTATTGAACATCCAAGACACTCTCTGGATGTCTGGGAGAGCCTTCAGACTTTTGACACAAAGATTAGAAGTCCAATTTTGAAGGGAAAGAGAGCATAGTTGCTGCTCTCTCCTCTCTCTTCATGATGGTGGAGATAATTTTGGTTTAATTAGAGGATTAGGGTTTTCCATGGGAGATATTTATAGGAATTCCAATTCTAATCCTAATATGACAGGGACCCTTGGATCTCCATCCAAGGGTTGGAATTTAATCTTACTTAAATTTTATAGGATAATCACATAACAACTTATGGGATGTTAGGATTTAGTCTCCTAACATTAATTAATTACAACCAACCCTTGGATTTTAACATATAACCAAATTAGGTGTAATTAATCACCAAATTAAGGGCAATTTAACTCTTTAAATTACAATTGATTTATCCTACAAGTAGGAACCTATTAAAGTCATTATTGGTTTCATCTTGCCAATAATGAAGCATTTAGGAATAGTGAAATTATGACATAATGCCTCCCTAGGTATTCTAAATACCTGTGAATCCTTCATATATGGGAAAAAAAATTATCTTGAGACCTAATCCCATTAACAAGCCATCATTCCTCTTTAGATAATATTATTTCTAGCATCTCATCGTATCATTAGGATAATAACAAAGACCAAAACCTTTCCCAAATAATTGTCATCTTTTCTTTCTCGCATTGGGTCTGATCAGAACTCTACGACCATACATGGAATTGTAGTTTCCAAATATACTCAGAGTGTTCATTCCTCCAATTTGTCACATGAACTTATGTAATAGATTTGTGTGATCCCTTTGAGAGATCATGCACCACCTATCCCTTCCCACATACACCAACATTCTAGTATCATCACCAAACTAGGTGCATCTACTATTGGTGCACTAAATGTATCCATTCATAAGTAGAGACTCATATCTGTCCTAGGTCAAAGGATACACCTCCTCCTTGATAGGATTGGAGAAGGACTTTGGCTATCTCCTATTTTATCAGGTTAACTCCTTAGCCTAACTCATGTGACAGTTCTAAATCTCTATTCAAGAACATTAATTAGGCGACGACCTCTAGAAAAGGTTGCCATGCCAACTCAAATCGAAAACAAGTAATCCAATTAGATGGTTTCTTGATGTGATATCAAGTCCTCTAGAGCATTTACTTCCCTGAATCAACACACATTGTGTTATTCAATTTAGCTGAGTACATTACCCTATTCATACTAAGGGACTTGATTTATATTTTGGAAAATAATTCAATTCTTTTATTCATATGCAAATCTAATGATATTAGATTATTTTTATGGCTCTCTTAGCGCATATAAAATCCAACAAACTCCCACTTGCCTCAAAGCTATTATGGAATCTCTTTGAACACCATACTAGACACATGCTAAATAAAGGTTTCTGTAGTCAAAACCTTGGTTAGCGAATCTACAATGTTATTCATGGAGCTCACCTTCTCAATGATCACATCATGATGCTTGGCGATCTCCTGGATGATGTGGTGCTTCTTCTCAATATGCTTGCCCTCTTCGTAAGAGAGAGGCTCCTTTGCCTTTACAATGACACTTTCGTTATTGCATAATGGAGAGATTGGTGACTGTACAAGCGAACTATGCTAGGCTCCTCAACAAACTTACGTATTCACACCACCTCCTTCATAGCATCAGATACAATGATGTACACAGCTTTTGTGGTTCAATCAGCTGCAATATCTTACTACTTGCTTCTCAAGCTTATAGAATCACCATTTAATAAGAAAACAAACCTTGACATGGACCTTTTGTGATGAACGTTGAAAGTCAAAGTTGGCTTACCCCAACACTTGTAGATCTCCATCTCTAAAGACTCAATAGTAGTCTTCTGTCCTCTTTAGGTATTTGAGAATGTTGTTGACAATAGTCCAATGCTCTTGTCTTGAGTTGGATTGATAATGACTTACCACTCCCAATGCGTGATAAATATCTAGTCATATACATAGCATGGCATACCTCAGGCTACCTATTGCAAAAGAAATATGGACATCCACTCGTGGCTTTATTTTCGTTAATTATTTGGGCAGACATTCCCTTCAACAAGGAAATCCCATGTCTACTGGGGAGAAAGGCCTTCTTGGAGTTATTTGCATGCAATCTCTTCAAGACCATGGTAATGTCTCCTTGCTATAATAATCCCAATATACTCTTTTCTCTATTTCTGAATATCTTTAGACCCAAGATATAAGAGGCTTCTTCAAGATCCTTCACCTCAAAGTTCTAGGATAGCATCCCTTCATTATTCCCAATGAGTAGAATGTCATCCACATACAACACTAGAAATGTGATAACACTCCTACTAGCCTTCTTGTAGACACAAGGTTCACTTGATTCTAATGGAATCCATAAGCCTTTATGGTCTCATCAAATCGGATGTTCCAATCTACTTAAGTCCATAAATGGATCTTCTTAGCTTACACACCTTTCTTTCCACACCACCTACTTGGAAACCCTCAGGTTGCTCCTTATAGATGTCCTCCTCGAGAAAACCATTTTGGAAAGTAATCTTGACATCCATCTTCCAGATGTCATAGTCATGGCATGTAGCTATGCCTAACAATATCTGGATTCAAGTATGGTGACAGGAGAGAAGGTTTCCTCAAATTGAACCCCTTCCTCTTGGGTGTAGCCCTTGGCCACAAGCCCTGCTTTGAAGGACACTACCTTCCCATTTGTAGAAGCAATGGCCTTTTCCATTCTTTTGATACCCAACGAAGTAGTAGTTAGAAGTGCAGGATTCCAATTTGTTGGGATTTATGTTCTTAACATGAGCCATGTAACCCTAAATGCGCAAGTTTCCAACACTTTGCTTTTTGGGGTCTTAGGAGAAATTTGGTTCGAATCTTATTCAGAATATATGCTACTATCTCCAACCCATATCGCTAGAAGTAAAGTAGTAGTTCTACTTTGCATTGACCGTACCAAATCCAATAGGGTATGGTTACGTATTTCAAATATGCCATTTAGTTGGTGTGTACAAGGTAACATGACTTTAGAGATGATTTCTTTCATTTTGTGGTATTCTTTGAATTCCTCATAAAGGTATTCGCCTCCTTGGTTTGACCGAATTGCTTTGATTCGTTTACCTATTTGGTTCTAAACCAATGCATGATACTCTTTGCACATTTCAAAGGTTTCAATCTTGTAATGTGTTAGGTAAATAAATCTATACTGTAAATAGTCATCAATAGATATCACAAAATATTCTTGACCATTCCCAGTCACAATACTAAATGGACCACACACATTTGTATGTATAAGGTTAGGCAAATCCTCACATCTTACCCCTTTCCCATGAAAGGGAGGTCTAGACATCTTCCTACGAAGGTAGTTGATGAGAGCCTCATCATGAGCCATAACTAGCTCATTTTGACCTAATAAAGAGAGTAAAAGCTCCTACATAACCTAGAAGAGGGCCTAATTGAAGGAATAAGTGCTCTAAGAAGAAAACATGAAATAAAGGTTAAAACTGTAATTTTACCATTGCAGTACATAAACGGAATTTCTCAGAGATAGAGCATAGGTAAAATGGTCTAAATGAGATAAAAAGTGGGTTGAATCAATCAGAAATGGGTTCATGTGCAATCCAGGAATTAAATGACATTTGGTAACCCTAAAATAGACTCGCTTAATTCAACAAGGTTTCGATCAGGATAAAAATCAAGTAAACCCTCTAAAATTCATGGAAAAATATCCTCTAGGGTTTAGAACATTCAAATTGGCCTTTGGAACCTAGCTTGACCTAGAATAGGGTCCTAGATCATCAATTGACCTAATTTGGGTTTTTACGCAAAATATCAAGTCAAACATGGTCAAACCTAAAATACAACTTCACCATTGGATTCCTTAGGCCAAAATTAGGTTTGTACCAAAATTTGGACCTAAGGGGAGGTCATCTTGACGTACTTTACAATTTAGTACACCCAATCACATTTTGGTCCCTATCTTTTGAAAACCATCACAACAACCCCCCTATCTTTCTCGCAAATCTTACAATCAAGTCCTTCTGCCATTATTGGGGTAGAATCCTTCTCCGATGAGGTTGACTGGGAGGATATGCTCTAATCCCTCAGAGATCCCCTCCCAGAAATGGAAAGGAGATTCTCTGAGGAATCCCCTTCCATTTGAGCCTGATCTTGATCCCAGAATTGCACCCAATCTCTCGTGCGAACGCACCAGAGATTTGGGTATCCAACCACCTTCCATCTCCGGTGAGATGTCGGCGACAGAAGGTGTGCCCTCCACGCCCCAGAAGCACGGCCAAACACCTATAAATTAAACCCTAACTCCGGCCGCACCTCCTCAGCTTGACTTGGCCAGGATTTCCACTTCAAATTCCCCTCCTTCTTCGGCCAAGGTGTCCAGCGAGCTCCCCGCACCTGCCCTAGCCCCGTCGTCGTCACCGTCTTCCTCCATTGGGCATCTTCTTCTCCGGCGACAATAGGTACAGCCGTCCGCCTCCTCGTCCCCTTCGTCCCTTTAGTTAGGTTCAAACTCTTCTTCTCTACCCCCTCTTTCATTTCCTCACTTTATTTCACTCAATCGAACCCTCGACCGCCGCTGTTCACCATCACCTTACTCATCTCCGGCCACCCTCCGGCGAGGCGCTCCCATCGCTCCGCAGCCCCACACGCCTCGCCGACCCTCACATAACCTCTGCCTCATCTCACTGAGTAACATCCGCCCATCCACCGTCCCTCTACGCCTCCACAATAATCCCCTGAACTCACCCATCCATTCTGCCACAGGACGACCTAGGCACGCACGCCTAGGCCACCCCGCGGCCTGCCACCTTACCCTTCACCTTCGCCGTGACAAGGCGAAGGTTCCCCGGTGATCTGATTAGGCCGCGAGGCTCGTTTCGTGTCTGACAGGTTCCACGCCCCAGCCGCCATTGACGGCAACTCGAGGAAGCTCCACGCTCGCTCCAGGCTTCAGGACCGCAAGGCTTCAGGTGCAGCTCACTCGGGGAAGCACTGCGAAGCTATCTGACCAAGCAAGAGACGTTGCGATGTCCGCAGCTGTGGCAATTGAATGATAGGTTTCTGCGGGCGTGCACGAGAGAAGGCCGGGAGCTTTAGTCCCACATCGGTAATTCACGATGCGCTGATATCCTTTATATTGATTTTATGCAACAAGCCGGTCGCCTTCGAACGCACCTGGGGTGAGGTCCCTTCAGCTATCTCACGCCGCCACATTTTTTAGATGTGGCGCGATCCTACTCGACTCTGTCCTGAGCACACCTCACACATCACCCTCACGCCGGTGCGCCTGGTCACGGGCACGCGATTCGAGCCATTTATCGGCTCTGGGAGAGCATCCTGAGAGTGGTTTACAAAGAGGGAGAGATGCGCGGGTGTGGGTAGAAGGGTAGGTTTTGCCTTGGCTATCTTGTGTGCAGGAAAGAAAGAAGAGAGGAAGAAGCCAACACTTGGCTGCTGCAAGGAAAGAAGTTCTGCCAAGGAAGCAAGAGAGGCAAGGCAAAGAAGAGGAACTGAAGGAAGCAGAGCCAGGGATGAAGACCCGCAGAGAGAGAAACTAGGTACAAAGCAAACAAGATAGAAGAAAAGAAGTAGAGAGAGACACTGCAGGAGAAGGAAGAAAGAAGGTAGAAGAAAAGCAAGGCACTACAGAGAAAGAAGAAAGGAAGAAGAATCAAAGAAGGGAAAGATATCTTTTAAGACGTCTGATCTCATGATCAGACATCCAATTCTTTCTTTTTACCATAATTGCTTTTCAAACTCATGCATTTACATTTGAATTAAAGTTTTGAGTAATTAAAGTGTTTAATTACATTGAGATTAGTAGTAAATTCCAATTGCTCCCTGTGTTCGACCTTAGATACTTCGATTTTGGAGTAATAAAACTTTTATTTGTTGACGACGCTTGATCCCCTATACTACGACATAATTAACTGTTAAAACACGATCGAGTCAAAGCCGCGTCAACATTTTAGCGCCGTTGCCGGGGAGCAACGCGCAATTTATCACTAGTCTCTACATTCTTTTTATCATATTGAACACTAACTTGCCCTACTTTGCTTTGTTGTGATCTTGCAGGTATTTCACGAGAAAATCCCTCCCGCAAGTCAACCACTCCAGGGCAGGTAATTTCTTTTCTTCTTTAAACTATCCCCTAAGCTTTGAAAGACAAAAGGAAGATAATTAATTTAGGAATCAATTGCCTTCCTTCTATGGTAAGCACCATCTTTAAGGCAAACATTTCCTAATTTTGCAAAAATTTTTTTCAAATCTTCTTGAAGTTGGAGTGATTTTTTTTTAGATTCTATCCCACAAATTTATGTGCCTAATAGAAATCACGCTTAATCTCGGCGGACAACACACTTCTTGCTTTTAAGTCCAAAGAGATTTTTTGTGAAAAAAAAGGATTGGAAATAGAACCAAATTAGGGTTTCCACAGTAGGGTCTTGAAGTACTAGTCACACATGCCTATATAAAAGGAAATAAACCCTTCCGCATCAGTGTGCTACCCAAGCCTGTGATTGAAGAGATCTTAACAAGACAAACCCTAAAAATTGAGCTCTAAAATCACTTGAATCTTAAAATCTTGGACCTAATAACCTGGGAGTCAAATCAGGGTGATCACTAGGCTTCAAACCTAGAATCATTCTGCCATCTATAGGACAGGTCAGGTGAAGTTGACCCCTTATGTCAACCAACCTTCAAATTAGGTCACAACATCAAACTATCTAAAATTCAAGTGAGAACCCTAAAGCACCTTTGAAATAAAAGTGGTAGACTTAAGAGGTCAAGGTCTCCATTTTGGTCTACCTGGAATCGCAGTGACAAGAGAGGTCGGGTGGGGGAAACCCTGTAACCCGTGGGGACGCTCTACCGTGTAGGGGTCTTTGCGGGACTCTCCCTCTCTGGCTGCCCAGGTAATTCTCAGGTGGACTACTTTCTGATCCATGGGTACCATCCGCCCCGAACCTCCATAGTCATCCAAACGTCTTTGGGTGTCTTGATTGGGTCAAAAACATCTCCAATCCCTCATCTTTTCTCTTTAGAGCACACATACACATTTTCAGTGGGATTCATTATTCAGATCTGATCGCTTCATAACTTGATTCTACATCTTGATTCAAACTCTGATTCTATATCTGGATTCCACCACCTGATCCAAATATGCAGCCAAACCACCTAGGACTACTAGTCAAGAAACCTTAATATCGGAGATCCATGAGAGATAAAATGATTGAGGATGCCCTGAAATTCTATGAAAAAGAAGAAACCTCAACACCCGTAGGAAACATTCAGGTTGATGTCCCAACAACCACAACCTTTATCATAACTTGTGCCCAAGTACTATTAGCAGAAGCTACAAAAGGATCAACCCGTGACTTGCTCATTACTGCATACATTGAGATAGAAAAACTGCACAATCTTGAATACCTCCAATGTATGACAAATCCTCGACTTTGGAAGCAACACCAAGATAGTCTTGAAAAATGGGAAGAAATAATGAGATTAGTAAAACAAGTTATTGACCAGAAGTACCCGTATATACCACAAATAGAAGATAAACCATCTTGGGAGAACATCGGGGATCAATCTGATCTCGGGTTTGAGGCACAAAATGGTTGTGGATTCCCAACCTAGATGGAGTACAATGTGCTGATATTGAAGAAGGTTGGGAAGCTCCAAATGCAGGAAAATACCATGTTGAGCCTATTCTAGAATCCCAAAACTCCTACAATAATGAAGGAAGAACTGAACCTCTCGAGGGTATAAATCCCGTCCCTTATTCTGATAAGGTGACCCTTGAAGGTTATTCAGACCTAGATTATAGTAATTCAACCCACATCATAAGCCCAGAACCTAGATCTAAAATCTATTTTGAAGATTTCAAGGACCCATATGAAGAAGATCAATCTTTTAATGAAGAATACGATTTTGGGCCTTTATTTGATGAATATCCCTCGCCAACATCCTCAGAGGAACGAATCAATTTTTCAGAAGTCATGCCAATCTACGACACAGAAATCGAGGAGTTGGACGAGTGGGGTTTCAATTGGGTCTGCCCTACTAGCTTAGGACCTGAGCCTCTACCAGATAGGGACACCTTTTTAAGCTCAGAATTAACATTTAGGCTAGACCCCAGTCAGGCTGCTGAATATGATTTATTCTATGGTGGAACTCATGATCTTGAATCTCATTCAAATTTTGATTTTTGCAAACTCTCCGACGATTTCAAATCTGACCAAAACATCGGAGAAAATCTGCTTTCTAATTATAACAAGCCAATTCTCTTTGAAGCCACCTATTCCACTTATACAGAACCAATCAAAACCCGTTGTCTACCTCGACCCGCAACCGGACTCAATTTCTATTCCGATTCACCTCTCACTGAGCCATTTGCAGATGATTCAACTCCATATCTATATCAGGTATCGGGCATTGATCAGACCGAAAAACAGGAGCCAACATTCTTTGATCACCCCTGTAGGGATTCCACACCTTACATTGATTATTTTTCGGAACCCTACTTTGACCAGGCTAATTCTACTCAGCCTAAACTCGAGTTTTCAATTCCATATCCATTTGAACTTCACTACATATGGTGGGTTTCGCATCTGTTGATCTACATCTATCAACCCACCGGACTTATTGGGTTTGGGCTGCATCATCAGCCGACTAATCTCAACAAGCTCCTGGTTGGACCAACCAGGCTCTTAATTAAGGTGCTTGTTTTACAAAATTCCACTGATTTGACCACTCCCTCTCCACCCCATTTTCTGCTCGGCTGAAGGGATCAAATTTAGTGCTTAACGGGAGGCAACCTGTCATCCTAAAAATAGAGACCCATCTGATTATCCGTTTGTACTTCACGTCCATTGCACCTTGAGTTCAGCCTTAGACAATTGATCCAACCTCTGGTACACGTATCAGAGCTTGAAATCGTTCGCATCAGTCATTTTCGACCCATTCACCCACTCGATGTATCCTATTCTAAGTCCCTAACTTCAACACTATTTCACACCCTCCGTTTACAATGAGGACTTACAAAACTTAGGCATGGGGGGTGATAAAGTGCATACATACAGAACCAAGAAAAAGTCAGGAGTCTCACACACAAAAAAAATTTGCATATGTCAAAAACATAAAAAATTGAAAAATTATGAAAAAGAACAAAAAATGGGGGAGGGAGGAAATTTTGTGAGCCACATAATTATAAGGAGGAGAAAAAGAGCAAAAATGACAAAAGGAGCACAAAATGAAAAAGAAAAAGAGGTAGTCATTAGTAAAAGATTAAGGAATTAACTGAAGTTTTAGACCAAATCAAGAAAAGAAATAAAAGACAAGTGCTAAGGAGACATAACAAGAGATTAGCGGGAATGCTGATTTTAGGCCTCTTGGGCTAGATCCTTTAGCTTAAAAATTCATGTATCCACTAAAATCTGGATAATCCTTAAGAGGTTGGGAAAATGCGAAGCTTAAGTATTAGGTCTAAGGCTTAGGAAGTATTCGGCCTCGTTAACTGACCTCCGGTTTGCGGGATTCGGTAACCGAAGCACCCCAAATTCACACACAGTCTGGTTTAGTGCGCATAAATATCCAAATCACGCAAAAGCATTTAATGTTCTGAAAAATTCACCTAGATTAGGAGTGGCCAATCAACACAAGTTGATTTGGACGAGTTCCCGACGTGGAGAGGTGGGAAATTCCCCTCGAAGATGCGTAACAACATATCGTCTTCTCGATGCTTGTCTCTTAGGATATTTAAATATCCTACCGGGGGCATGTAAGCACTCTGCTGGTTCAGATACCATGGGTGGCATTATCATGAAATGTCGATCGCCAAGGTCTGAATTCGACCACGGAACGCCATGGGCGGGATTATCTCAAAATCTCGAAAGCCAGGGTTCTGGGGGTTGCCATGGGCGGGATTATCTCGAAATCTCGATAGCCAGGGACCCTTGAGGATTGATGACGGGGACGAGGAATCCGATACAGACCGTGTTGAGAAGCTAATCCGAAGCTAGAAATAAAAAGAAAAGAGAGAGAAAGCTCTCCAAACAAATAAATCTTCTATCTCTCTCTTACAAAAATGCACTGCAAACTGAACCTAGGCTAAAAATGTCTCAAGCACGGGTGTTTTAACCGCGGAGTCCAACAAACCCTAGGTTAGTTTCTGTGGGCCTTAGAAACCTTTGCAGAGGACTGAGGCTAAAGTGGGTCAGGTCTGGATTTTGGTTGGTACTTGAGTACCTCTAGGCCTATTGTCGGCATTCTGACCTAATCATAAAAGAAGCACTTATCATAATTAATGATAGACACTCAGGGTCTAGAATGGAAGTTAAAACCTTGAAATTTTGCTAAGGGACTAGCAAAAGTTAGGCATGGGGGTATGATGAGAGCCTCATCATGAGCCATAACTAGCTCATTTTGACCTAATAAAGAGAGTAAAAGCTCCTACATAACCTAGAAGAGGGCCTAATTGAAGGAATAAGTGTTCTGAGAAGAAAACATGAAATAAAGGTTAAAACTGCAATCTTACCATTGCAATACATAAACAGAATTTCTCAGAGACAGATCATAGGTCAAATGGTCTAAACGAGATAAAAAGTTGGTTGAATCAATCAGAAATGGGTTCATGTGCAATCCAGGAATTAGATGACATTTGGTAACCTTAAAACAGACCCGCTTAATTCAACAAGGTTCCGGTCAGGATAAAAATCAAGTAAACCCTCTAAAATTCATGGAAAAATATCCTCTAGGGTTTAGAACATTCAAATTGGCCTTTGGAACCTAGTTTGACCTAGAATAGGGTCCTAGGTCATCAATTGACCTAATTTGGGTTTTTATGCAAAATGTCAAGTCAAACGTGGTCAAACCTAAAATACAACTTCACCATTGGATTCCTTAGGTCAAAATTAGGTTTGTACCAAACTTTGGACCTAAGGGGAGGTCATCTTGACCTACTTTGCAATTTAGTGCACCCAATCACATTTTGGTCCCTATCTTTTGAAAACCATTACAACAACCCCCCTATATTTCTCGCCAATTTTAGAATCAAGTCCTTCCACCATTATTGGGGCAGAATCCTTCTCTGGAGAGGTTGACAGGGAGGATACGCTCTAATCCCTCAGAGATCCCCTCCTAGAAATGGAAGGGAGATTATCTGAGGAATCCCCTTCCATTTGAGCGTGATCTTGATCCCAGATTTGCACCCAATCTCTCGTGCGAACGCACGAGAGATTTGGGTATCCAACCACCTTCCATCTCCGGCGAGATGTCGGCGACAGAAGGTGTGCCCTCCACGCCCCAGAAGCACGGCCAAACACCTATAAATTAAACCCTAACTCTGGCTGCACCTCCTCAGCTTGACATGGCCAGGATTTCCACCTCAAATTCCTCTCCTTCTCCGGCCAAGGTGTCTAGCGAGCTCCGGCGAGCCCCCCTCCCCTTCCTCTTCGCTCTTCCACAAAACTAGTGGCAGAGCTGTCTTCCTCATCCTCCTCCGTGTCGCGCAATACCCACGCGTGCTGCCCTAGCCCCGTCGTCGCCGCCGTCTTCCTCCACTGGGCGTCTTCTTCTCCGACGACAGCAGGTACAGCCGTCCGCCTCCTTGTCCCCTTCGTCCCTTTAGTTAGGTTCAAACTCTTCTTCTCTACCCCCGCTTTCATTTCCTCACTTTATTTCACTCAATCGAACCCTCGACCGCCGCTGTTCACCATCACCTTCCTCATCTCCGGCCACCCTCCGGCGAGGCGCTCCCATCGCTCTGCAGCCCCACACGCCTCGCCAACCCTCACATAACCTCTGTCTCATCTCACTGAGTAACATCCGCCCATCCACCGTCCCTCTACACCTCCACAATAATCCCCCGAACTCACCCATCCATCCGGCCACAGGATGACCTAGGCACGCACGCCTAGGCCGCCCTGCGGCCTACCACCTTGCCCTTCACCTTCGCCGTGACAAGGCGAAGGTTCCCCGGTGATTTGATTAGGCCGCGAGGCATGTTTCGTGTCTGACAGGTTCCACGCCCCGGCCGCCATTGACGGCAACTCGAGGAAGCTCCATGCTCGCTCCAGGCTTCAGGACCGCAAGGCTTCAGGTGCAGCTCACTCAGGGAAGCACTGCGAAGCTATATGACCAAGCAAGAGACGCTGCGACATCCGCAGCTGTGGCAATTGAATGATAGATTTCTGCTGACGCGCGCGAGAGAAGGCTGGGAGCTTTAGTCCCACATCGGTAATTCACGATGCGCTGATATCCTTTATATTGATTTTATGCAACAAGCCGGTCGCCTCCGAACGCACCTGGGGTGAGGTCCCTTCACCTATCTCATGCCGCCGCGTCCGCGATTTCACCACGCGGATGTGGCGCAATCCTACCCGACTCTGTCCTGAGCACACCTCGCGCATCATCCTCACGCCGGTGCGCCTGGTCACGGGCACGCGATCCGATCCGTTTACTGACTTTGGGAGAGCATCCTGAGAGTGGTTTACAGAGAGAGAGAGAGACGCGCGGGTGTGGGTAGAAAGGCAGGTTTTGCCTTGGCTATGTTGTGTGCAGGAAAGAAAGAAGAGAGGAAGAAGCCAACACTTGGCCGCTGCAAGGAAAGAAGTTCTGCCAAGGAAGCAAGAGAGGCAAGGCAAAGAAGAGGAACTGAAGGAAGCAAAGCCAAGGACGAAGACCCGCAGAGAGAGAAACTAACTACAGAGCAAACAAGACAGAAGAAAAGAAGCAGAGAGAGAGACACTGCAGGAGAAGGAAGAAAGAAGGCAGAAGAAATGCAAGGCACTGCAGAGAAAGAAGAAAGGAAGAAGAATCAAAGAAGGGAAAGATATCTTTTAAGACGTCTGATCTCATGATCAGACGTCCAATTCTTTCTTTTTACCATAATTGCTTTTCAAACTCATGCATTTACATTTGAATTAAAGTTTTGAGTAATTAAAGTGTTCAATTACATTGAGATTAGTAGTAAATTCCAATTGCTCCCTGTGTTCGACCTCGGATACTCCGATTTTCGAGTAATAAAACTTTTATTTGTTGATGACGCTTGATCACCTATACTACGACGTAATTAACTGTTAAACCATGATCGAGTTCGCACGTGTCAATAGTAGTGTTTGCACGTGAACAAGGGTTGGATGTTTAGAAATCTAATGGTCCATCCTTGACCAGGCTTTTGATCCTATCAATAGACATGTCCAAGTCTTTGATGTCAAATCACTATGAACCTATTTGCATCATCCCTAACACACTTAGAAGGTGTTGGATTCTCAATTATAGCATCAGAAGCATTTATAATGGACTCATATTTATCCAAGTCATACAATCAACCAAGAGTAATGGTACCACATGCAAAAACTTTACCGTAATGATTTATACTAAGAGTTTCCCAAAAAAAAATTGAATATCCTAATCTAACTAATTTAGAAACCAATAATAGATTCCTCTGATGGAAGGTACAAAGAGACAATCTCTAAGTAGTAAGAAGTACCCATTGGTCATTTTGAGTTTGCAAATCCATAGGGTTTCCACCTCAATCATTGCCTCGGATCCTATCATAATCTGTAGTTCTCCCTTTGTAAGCCGTTTAGTCATGTGGAAAATATGCAATAAATTGTAAATACAAATAGATGCACCAAAATCCACAATCCAACCTCTAACTTGTCTAACGAGCAAATTGGTCTCAATGATGAGAAGAGATTCTTTACCTGCAGTAGCCTTGCCCTTTCCCTTCTGTAAGGACCTCATGTAGTCTAAATAGTTCCTTTTCTAATGGCTTGGCTTTGTGTAGTAGTGGCATGTGTTTGCCACCTTGTCCTTCTTCTTAGAAGAAGTGAGATGTGTGGAAGGAGCTGAAGACTTATTCTCTTTTTAGAACATTTCCCTTTGCCCTGCTTCTTTCGTTTAGACCTACCACTGCTCTCAGCAACCATTGCCTTAGGTAGGCTCTCCTTCTTAATAATTTCCTCTATGAACTTAAGGAAATTAACTTAGTCGTAGTCGTCCTCATCTTTCCCATGTGAAATGAGATGATGAAGTTGGTGAAGGAGCTAGGAAGAGATTGCAACATAATATCTGTGATGGTCTCATCATCAGTCTTCATCCCCAACCTTTGGAGCTCTAAAATATGTCCATACATTTTCAGAGCATGCTCCCTCACTAGAGTCCTTGCCTTCATCTTGCATGAAAGTAGTTCCCCAAGTAAGTTGTAGCACTTAGTCCAATTCACATCCCAAACATTTCTATCATGCTCATTAGGATCTCGAGGTGGTCTACAAGTCCTCATGTTGCTTTTGAAGCACATTGGAGAGTGAACTTGGGATGTAACACTAAGCAAGAGTGTTATCCTTATCCCAGTTTGCAATGTACTCCCTCTCTTGAAAGTTCTTGGGATTTTTGTGCTTGTTCTTCTTAATCACATACTCTATGCAATTGGTAGTGAGAACTAGCTCAAGGTTATGAATCCAATCTATATAGTTGGGGCCTGTCAATTGGTTCTTTTCAAGTAGCCGACTAAGTGGGTTGAGGTTTGTCATCTAAAAAGAATTAAGCTTTGATTACAATTCAGTATATAAAAAATAAACTTTGCTTCGAGATTTTGAAAAACAAAGGTTCCCACTTAAATCTAATTTGAATGTTATTCCCTCTCTAACACTTAAACCAAGAGGCATGTCGAACCTAATGCCTCAAGTTGGATTGAACTCTCCCCTTCATTAAGACTGTAAAACTGTGAAGGCATTTATACATAATTCCAATGAGAGAAGCGATAACTACTTTTTCCTCGCAAGTCCAACTTACGTGTTTGTATGATTCGGTCCTTTGGTATACCATACACCATGCGCATTGACCACCTTTGAGCATGCATGTGAATATGTATATAAGCCCTTTAATGTACCTACCTAACTGAGGGGATAGGGATTACACCTAAGAGACACACATATATTAGTTGCCCATCCCTTTTAGGAAATGAGTGGACCTGCTCCACTTGCATGCTATGCTAATGCCCTCCAAAAGGGGAGTGGACTCACTAACACAACCCCATGGTTACAGTTCCCTCACCTTGGCAGGGTCCACGAATTATCATCTTCATGACTAGTCTGTTAACGCATTTAAAATAAGGGAACCAATTCTAATAGGAATTTGACTTGGTTTTGCTTGAGAAAAGGTCCAATTTAATCCTATTAAATTAACTAATTCTTGACCTAGTCTAAAATTAGAATCACATTCTAATATTATCCTACGTTACATGTTTGAGATCTCATCTCATGCAACACAATCACATAGGTCATTCCACACACAAAAATTACATTATCTATAAAGTCTCACAAATTATAGGGATCACATCAAAATAACACAACATGCTCACAATCGCTCCACACTGTATGCTCTGATGATTACATCATTACATTCATTCTACAACCAAACCATCAAAAATAGCAAAAAAAACTTGGCATACAGAAAATACCCATATCATTATATGTCGAGGGATGCAACTGAATTTTCTCTTATGAATAATAATTAATTCAGTGAGCACAGTTGATTATTTTACTAATTATAACCCATTATTTGAGATTGTGTAGAAAACATCCTGATGGTAGCACCATCATTGGAGTTAATAAGTCTAATTTAGCCTAACTACAATAATAAATGCTCCTTTATACTCATCAGAACATCGTAATTCCATTCTGAACCAAATGCAAGAAGATGAGAGGAAATTTAGTTAATTCTATTGTTTTAACACCTAATCATAATTGTAGATTAACTAAGGGGATAATCAGGGCATAATCTTAGGTCAAATGAGCTTAACTTCCCAAGAAGAGGGCTTGAGCTGACTGAATCAAGGTTTTCTGAGAATTGAGGATTGATTTAATAACAAAAATCCTAATTACAGCCTCACTTCAATTAAATAGGTTTTGATTTAAATAAATATGATCTAAACCTCTTAAAGATCATTTAAAAATATTCTCAGAGGTTTGGAAATGTCTCTTTGACCAAAGGAACCCATTTTGATAAGAAATAGAGAATTAAGCAGGAATTTATTCTATTTTGGGCTTCTATGTAAATTTCCTAGTTAAACTTAGTCAAAACTTAAATTTGAGGTCACCATTAAATTCCTTGGATCCAAATTAGGTTAACCCCAAAATTAGAGCCCAATTAGAGCCCATCTTGACCTACTTTGCACTTTAGTCTATAATTCTCCATTTACCACATAAACCCCTAAGTCTTGATTTTTCTTGCAGATAGGTCCGCATCTTTTTGTCATTCTTACAAAAACAATCTTGCCACCATCATCTTCTTCTCCAAGCCTAAGAAGGAAATTGTAGCAGGAGTCAACCCAAATTGATGAGAAACAATCTGGGATTTGGAGGATCAAACCTCAATCAAATCTCACGAAAATTGGTGGGATTGATTCCAAGATCAATCCCAATCGTTTGAGCTCCTCCATGAGACTTTGCATGGTTGGAAATTGCACCGGTGACCCCATGGAATCTGAGCTCAAAGGTCGGTTAGAAAACATGCTAAAGGAGCATGTATTGGCTTAATTGAACTAGGAACCTCTTCTATAAAGAGGCATTGACCTTCCCAAGCCCAACTCGTGCCCAATTTCGCTGGAAAACCACCTTTCTTCTTTCTCACTGGCGTTCTTTGGCTGCACCACCGGAGTTCTAAAATCCCCTTCATCACCCTCTACCACCAACAATAGGCAGAGGGTTCCTCTTCCTTGAGCTTCTATGAAGCTTCAGCCCATGATTCCCCCTTAATCGCTCAGGTTACCTCTGTCATCTTCCTCCTCTTCGATAAACACCGACGAGCTCCTCCCCCCTTCCTCTACCCAAATTAGGTTAGGGCTTCTCTTCCTTACGCTCTCAATTAATTCTCTGGGGCTCTATAGCTCCATCTATCAACTCCCTTATCTTCTCCAACGCCGACACTCATCACCACCGCCTCGCTCATTGTCTCACTCTCCCACACTTTCTACACCCAATTTGACTTGGGCGAAACACTTCCCACACCTCCACAAACATTTCACCCAAGTTGATTTGAAGCTTCATTGCCTCCATCATCCTCCCCTACTCCAGCCACTGGAGCTTCTTGAAGCTCCTTCATCCGGTCGCCTCACACCTTATTCTAATCAATCACCACCACCATTCACTTCACCTCACCACGGCGAATCTCCCTACATATCTGATTGGGGTTGCGAGGCCGTACTTTGCTTGCAAGTATACCACCGTCGCTGGTCGTGTTCTCCAACGTTGTGCTCCACCTCCGACGATTGAACCACCAAGGGAGTAGCCTCATTAGTTGCAAAAGTCCTCGAGGAGTAGACTTGGCCTATGAATTGCTAAACCCACTGCAAATCCTTCTCCAATTGACGGCCACAACTCACAACAGTTCATGTAAGAACACGAAGGAGTCCTAAAAAGTCCCAAATTGTGGGATTTTGAATTTTTTTTTCGTTCATAACTTTCAATGTGAATTACTTGCTGCTTAGTAATAGGGGGTCGTGTCCCCACACGCATACATGCCCATACGCACGTGCCCTCACCTGCACACGCATGCCTGTGCAGGCTTGGGACTAGGTCAGGATCCGATTAGGGTCCAATTAGAGAGGAAAGGGGCTTGGCTGAGGAAAGGGTCAAGGGGTTTTGCTCTATCAAACTTTAGATCAGATGTCCAAATTTAAAGTTTAAGTCATTTGACATTAGTTCCAAATGTCTGATCAGAGTATTCAGTGTTGAGTTGAGTTATTTGAATAACAATATTTTCTTTTTGGAGTTTTGATATTGCAATAAATTGACTATTAACGTGTGTGTGACGCGTGTGTTTAGAAGAGTCGTTATAGCTTGCGCTCGCAACATCAATTTTAATGATGAAATGGACGTGAGTCCGAGTGTCGATCTCAGGGAGGTGTGAAAATCGAATTTTTCTTGTCACTTAATGTCATAGAAATAACGAGTTTTTGCTTGCGAAAAGTCGTGGGTGAAAAGCGAGTGAGAGAGAGAGATAGAATAAGGTTAGAATTTCTTCATTCACACATTCAACCTTAAGCATAAAAGAGGGCAAGTAGCTAGATATGAAACAACTTCATTTAACATGCAACTTTGATTTTACAATTACAACACTAAATAAATGCTTAAACACAAGTAAAGTAAAGCTTAAGATAAAAGGGAAAGAGAGAGAAGATGGCGAGCCAGCCACGGTGGTGGAGGGGGGGCTCCATCGGCAGCTCATCGTCTCCGACGACTACAAGGAGGGCTAATGGTGGCTAGGAGTAGGGTAGAACACTTGCAAGTGGAATTGAATGCCTTGAATGGGTGGTTGGATGGGGTTTATATAGGCAAAAGGGTTTTATAATTCAAGTATGGGTTTTAGTGGCGTCCGGGACGTCGCTAAACCCATATTAAATCCGTCGATGTAGCCCCTTGCCCACCGGTCGCCAGCGCGCACGTGTGCTTCTTCGGAGGCAAATATTGTACTCACGTTGTAAGCCGTCCGATCGAAGATCGGACGGCTGAGCTTCCATGCGAGGTGCTGGCGTGGATCGTGTGTGTCATCACACGCGTCTAGTCAAGGCACATCTGCGGGTGCCACGTCTCGCAATCGCACCAGTCCGCTCGCCGATCTACGGTCCAATTTCACTCGCACTCACCTTCGCCTTTGATTTCCTGCGCGGTGCATTTCGATCCTGCATCGCGTGAGCGTAGGTGAGCGCTTCGACCACTATGTTGCTCTGTATGGATGGTTGTGATGGTGCATTAGTGCTCGGCTGCTGCCGATCGTTGGATGGAGATCCGATGGTCGTGATCTGCTGCGGGCGAAGAGTGTAGCAATGGCGCTGGTGATGGTGTGGCGTTCTCAGCCATTCTGTCGGAGATCAGACAGCTCAGATCATTCTACGATTGATGGAGGGGGCTGGGCGAGGCATGCGGGCGCTGATCGGGTGTCATGTGGTGCCTTGTGAGCCGTTGATCGTCAGATCAACGACCATAATTTTCTGGGTTAATTGCGGGAGCTCCGGATGTCGGATTTGGTCGATTTTGAGTCCATTAGACTCCGTTCGTTGCTCTGAATCCATCCGTGCAGTCCGATTGCTCATCAGAGGCCTATTTTGACATGTCCTTGTACACATGGCTATTAATAATGTATTATAAGCAATCTTGATTTGCAATGGATGTGATGCTCCTATTTATGATGTGTTATTTGTGCATTTTGCTCTTAAGATAAACCCCAATTGACAGATTTATCACCCCAAGATGCAGTGTTATCATACCCCCATGCTTACTCCTTGCTAGTCCCTAGTAAGGTTTATTCTAGACTTTATTTCTAGTCAGAATTTAAGAAGTAACTACTTAGACACTTCGTTACTTGTCAATAGGAGGAAATATACTAGGATCTTAATCTACTAAGACTAAGTAGCGCCTGGGTGTCTGCCAAAATATGAATCGCCTGAATCCTTGCTTTAATGTATATATATATATTTGGAGTTAAGAGTGTGTTGGTAACCTTTTACGGTTACACAACCCACCCAAAAGTCAGACAAAACTCTAAGTGCTAAGCATCTTGGTGTGAAGATTGTGATAGACTCACTCAACGGTAATTTAGACAGACTTCGGGTTTTTATGCCCCTAGGTGACCGGAAGAGGAAGTGTTTTGCCTAAAGGTGTATTTGTTCGATCGGTAGCTTTCTCCCTACGTTTGTTTTAATTGGGGTCAACACAAGGATTTTTCCAGTGTATATCTCCTTGGCTTGCTCTACTTCCCTGATTCTTCCTTAAGTGTTTTGGTTCTTTTTATGCATTTACTAAGCTGGGCTCTGGACAACCGACCAATGGGCTGTTACCCACGATCACTTGCCAGCCATACTCGTGCGGTGAAGTGTGGCTTATTTTGTTCTCTTTTTTTTTCTCCCCCTTTTTTTTTGTAGGTGGCTTCCCTGATCTCAAATTTACCTAGAGGCAATGAAGAATAGGTGTTCCCGTGGCTAGGCTTTGGACAACCTGCCAATGGGCTGTTACCC
Organism: Thalassia testudinum; assembly: GCA_037157565.1. Taxonomy (NCBI): domain Eukaryota; kingdom Viridiplantae; phylum Streptophyta; class Magnoliopsida; order Alismatales; family Hydrocharitaceae; genus Thalassia; species Thalassia testudinum. The sequence goes on along the minus strand of JAZHRO010000015.1, from coordinate 39,665,906 downwards.
TGACAACTTGCCAGCCATACCACCCTAGAGAGTTCATTAGCTACCCAATTTCTGTCAGAATCTTCGAGGAGTGAGTCAGTGCAAAAATATGTGCAGATGCTTAGACTAAAAGTCTTTCTGAGTTAGAGGATAAGTTGATAAGTTGTATACTCATCACCTTATTTAGTTAGTGGATTAGAGTAGCTTAAGGTTGCAAGGATTTAAAGCTAAATCCATATTTTAACGGCCACCAGGGTTGATTAAGCCTGAAGGCCTGAAAAGTCTAAGTGTTCAAGTTCTTTCCGTATTATTTCCCACTATTGACAAATTTCTAATGCCTAAGTTTTTCTTCCTAAATTCATTTTTTTTAAATCTATTCAGACTGATTAAATGAGCTCAAGATCATGCAATTTACCACCCCCCATGCTTAAGTTGGACAATGTCCTCATTGACAAATACATTGATGCAACAAGGGTTTGAAAAGATATTACCTGAATGAAGTAGAATACTTGATCAGTCTGAATCTTCTGAGTTGCCTCCCAAGAAGTGTTGAGTTTAATGCCTCCAACTGGGCGGTGCTACGTGTCATCCCTCAATGAGGGTGACACACTCCTTTGGGGGAACCTGGGCCAGGAAGTGTTTCAATCTCTGGCCATTGACTGTGAAAGTGTGCCTAGTGTTCGGATTAGCGATTTCAACCGCCCCATTGGAGTGGGGCTTGATCACCCTAAATGGTCCTGTCCACTTGGACCTGAGCTTTCGAAGAAAGAGTTTCAAATGGGCATCAAAAAGCTAGACTTGCTGGTTGGCTCAAAGGTCTTTCTATGGATGAGTCGGTCGTGGACAACTTTCATTTTCTCCTTATACAGTTGACTGTTCTCAAAGGTGTCCCGACGAATTTCTTCGAGCTCAGAGAGTTGGAGCGTCCTTTGTGCACCGGCTAACTGGGAATCCATGTTACACTGCTTGACAGCCCAGTAAGCTTGGTGTTCCAATTCGACAGGATGGTGGCGGACTTTTCCAAAGACCAGGTGATAAGGCGACATGCCAATCGGGGTCTTGAAAGCGGTCCGATATGCCCATAGGGCATCATCCAATCGTGCGGACCAATCCTTCTTGTCAGGTCTCACAGTCTTCTGTAGAATGTTCTTGATTTGTTTATTTGAGACCTCGATCTGCCCATTTGTTTGCGGATGATACGAGGTAGCGATGCGGTGGTTAACCCCGTATTTTCTAAGTATGGCACAGAATTGGGAGTGACTAAAATGACTTCCACCATCACTGATCATGGCCTTTGGTATTCCAAACCGGGAAAAGATGTTCTACCTAACAAAGTCCATGACAGTCTTATGATTGCATCGGCGGGTGGCGACAGCTTCAATCCATTTAGAAACATAGTCTACCGAGACTAGGATATACTCAAAACCGTTGGATGGTGGAAAGGGGCCCATAAAATCAATACCCCAAACGTCGAAGATCTCAATAATCAAAATGGGTTGGAGGGGCATCATATCTTTTCTGATCATGGTCCCCAGTGTTTGGTAGCGCGAGCAAGTCTTGGCAAAGTTGTGTGCATCCTTAAATAGGGAAGGCTAGTAAAATCCAGACCGTAGGACCTTCGCAGCCATTTTCTTTCCTGAGAAGTGGCCACCACAAGCTTCGTTATGACAAAAAGATAGCACACTCTAAACTTCGTCCTCAGGGATACACCTCCTGATGATCTGGTTGGCACAGAGGCAGAATAGCATGGGATCATCCTAGAAATAGTGCTTGGCTTCGGCCAAGAACCTGTCCCGTTGCAATCTGGACCAGTTGTGCGGGGTCTGTCCTACAACCAGGTAGTTGACATAGTCAGCATACCAAGGTAGTTTCTTGTCTTGCACAACCAAAATGTGTTCATTAGGGAAGGTGTTAGATAAAGGCAGGGAGGGTCCAATGTGGTCTGGGTGAAGTCTGGATAAGTGGTCAGCCACCACATTCTTTGATCCAACTTTGTCGTAGATTTCCAGGTCAAATTCCTACAAGAGCAGGATCCATTTGATGAGACTGGGCTTCGCATCCTTTTTAGCCAACAGGTGCTGGATGGCTGAATGGTCAGTATAGATGGTCACGTGGGATCCTAGCAGGTAAGGTCGGAACTTCTCAAGTCTGAAAACTACAGCGAGCAATTCTTTCTTTGTGACCGTATAATTTCGTTGGGCCTCGTTCAATGTCTTGCTCGCGTAGTAGATCGCCACAGGTTTCTTGTCTTGTCTTTATCCTAGGATAGCGCCTATGGCAAAATCTGATGCATCACACATAATCTCAAAGTCCTGGAACCAATCCGGGGGCTGAAGTACAGGTGCTGTGGAAACTAAGTCCCGGAGGGTGTGGTATTCCTGGATGCAATCAGAGGTCATTTGAAATATGGCATCGTTGGCCAGAAGGTCGGTTAAGGGTTTGGAAAGCTTGGAGAAGTCTTTGATGAACCTTCAGTAGAAGCCCACATGTCCCAGGAATGAACGGATCTGCCGGACCGAGCTAGGCAGAGGAAGTTTGGAAATCAAATCAACCTTAGCCCGATCCACCTCAATAGCCCTATGCGATACGATGTGATCGAGGATGATTCCTTCTTGAACCATGAAATGGCTCTTTTCCCAACTTAACACCAAATTAACCTCGATACATCATTTCAGGATTTTCTCCAAGTTGCTCAAACAGTGGTCGAATGAATTCCCAAATACATAGAAATCATCCATAAAGACCTCCAGGTATTCACCCACCATTTCTGAAAAAATGGCTAGCATGCAACGTTGAAAGGTAGGAGGTGCGTTGCATAACCCGAACGGCATACGACGGAATGCAAACGTGCCATACGGGCAAGTGAATGTGGTCTTCTCTTGATCTTCAGGAGCAATTGCGACTTGGTTATATCCTGAATACCCATCCAGGAAGCAAAAATACTTTTGCCCTGCCAATCTTTCAAGGATCTGGTCGATGAATGGCAAGGGAAAATGATCTTTCTTGGTTGCTTCATTGAGTTTCCTATAATCAATACACACCTGCCACGAGGTGGTGGTGCGGGTGGGGATGGATTCGCCATGCTCATTGGTAATAACGGTGAGCCCGGCTTTCTTTGGAACCACTTGAGTGGGGCTCACCCAGGGGCTGTCAGAGATGGGGTAGATGATGTCGGCGTCAAGCCACTTGATAATTTCTTTCTTAATGACCTCCTGCATATTTGGGTTTAACCGTCTCTGCATCTGGTGGGAGGGTCGTGCCCCGTCTTCCAGATAAATCTTATGAGTGCAATAGGCAGGGCTAATTCCTCTTAAGTCTGAAATGGTCCATCCAATGGTAGCTCGATGTTCTGAAAGGGTCGCGGTCAACCTAAGTTCCTGATCCTTGGTTAGATGAGAGTTAATAATCACAGGGAAAGTCTGGTCAGGTCCCAGGAAGACATACTTGAGATTCTCAGGTAGTGATTTTAGTTCAGGTGGGGGTGGAACAACAGTCGAAGGGAAAGGAAAAGGTGGGAATTGATTAACATCAATCTCCGCAAATGGTGTTGTTTGATGGTAATCAGCCCTACAGAGGTCCATGGGTAGCGATGGTGATGGGTCAGAACAGTCATTACAGGATTGGTGGTCTGAGATAGAACTAAGGGTGAGGCATTCCTCGACCAAAGGTTCCATGGGATCATGTTCCTCAACACAATCGCAATCAAAAGACTTGGTCGCCCGGAAGATATCCAACTGCATTTTCTTATCTCCGAAGGTGATTTCCATACATCCCATGTCACAATCGATGTTTGCCTTAGCCGTAGCTAAGAAAGGTCTGCCTAAGATTATGGGTGCGTTCTGTAGTTTTTCAGGAACTTCCATGTCGAGCACCAAGAAGTCGACTGGAAAATAGAAGTCATTGACTCGCACAATTACGTCCTCGACAACTCCATTTGGGGTCTTCATAAATCTATCCGCCAACTGGATGGTGATAGGTGTGGGTGTCAACTCTCCGAAACCAAATTGGCGGTACGGGGTTGTTGGAATCAGATTGATGGAAGCACCTAAGTCCAGGAGAGCTCTATCAAATGTCATGTCCCGGATATTGCAGGATATCAGGGGTGCTCCTAGGTCAGTTCGCTTGAGCGGAAGGTTGCTTGATATTACGAAACTTGCTTGTTCGGAGAGCACAACCTTCCTAGGTGTTTGAGGTCTTGGCTTACGTTTGGGTGTACAGGCATCCTTTAAAAACTTGACGTAAGCCGAGATGTGCTTAACGGCTTCGAGGAGCAGAATATTAATCTGAACCTGCTTAAAGATCTCCAAAAGCTCCTCAGTTTCCACAACACTTTTCTTCTTCTTAATTATTTCCAAGGCCTCGGGGTATGGTGTCTGAACATGGATAGGATCTATTTTTGGGTCCTTGGGTTTTTCGAGTGCCTCTTCTGAGTCGGGTATTTCAGCTGGTGAAGTCTCGGGAAGAGTTGGCCATTTGGGATCCTGGGTTTTGGTGCCGCTTCTCAAGGTTACCCCATTTGCAGAGGCATTGAGACCATGGGTTGATCCTCGAGAAGACGAGGATGAAGAAGCACCAAACCCAGAGGGTGTTTGTGGGGCTGGCTGGATCATGTGAGCCTGCCCAGGATTGCCCTGGAACCCTTGCGAATTGGGGCCTCTGTTAATCATGTTTCATGGGTTCGGTTGTGGCTTGGAAGGTAGGGATTCTTGTTGTTTATAGTCCAATAGTTGGCTTAATTGTCCCTTTACTAAGGCCATTTCCTCCTGCTGTTTCTGGTTCATTTCAGCCATCATCTTTATCAGGGTGTCCATTTGGTTCTGTGGGGGAGGGGCTGCCCTATTTGGATTATATGGGGGTCTAACTGGTGGTCCTTGCTAATAGGGGGCAAGTTTGGGTGCTGGTTTGGCCTAGGCTGGTTCTGAAATTGAGGTGGTTTCTGGTTTGTCCAACCAAAGTTGGGGTGATTACGCCAGCCAGCGTTGTAAGTATTGGAGAAAGTGTCAGGTTTAGCATAACCTTGGACAACCTATACATCTTCAAGGATAACAGATGTCTATAGGGAGGAAAGAGTGTAACCAATGGTTGAGGGAGCAAAGGTCCCTCCCTGGAACGTGGTCAGGGGTTGTTCCAGGTTCAGTTGGCTTAAGGGCTAGACCAGGTCAACATTGTGAGCTCCCTTTGCTAGGGAGAAGGTCTTTAATGGGTTCCTAGTCTGGTTTAGTAGCTCATCTATCTTTTTATCCACCAATTCCACTCGATCTAATTTCTTGGCAATGATATCCATGTCAACCATTCCAGAATTTGCTTGTACCTCATAAATCCCACCATGGGGTTGATTGGATCAGTTAAACTGGGTCATGGAGGCATTGTTGAGTGCATTTTCGCTCATAGACTCAAAGAGCTCAAACGTGCTCTCCTCGTCTTTGTTCAGGAAGTTTCCCCTGCATGAGGCATCGACGAAGTTCCGTAGGTTGCTGTCCAGACCGTGGTAGAAGATCTGGGCCAATTGCCACCTTGGTACTTCGTGGTGTGGGCATTTCCTCAAGAGTTCATTAAATCTTTCCCATGCCTCATGGAACTGTTCCTCACCTTGGAGTGTAAAGGTAGTAATGGCTCTTCTAAGGGCATTGGTCTTTCCTATGGGGAAGAATTTCTTTAAGAATGCATGCCTCAGTTCTTCCCAGGTGGTGATGGGTCTACCTAGGGTTCTAAGCCAGTGAGATGCCTTGTCTCTCATTGAGAAGGAGAACATCTTAATCAACACAATGTCAAGGCTAATGTTCCTAAGTTTCACAGTTCGGGCTATCTGGTCAAGATCCTCTAGGTGCTGGAAGGGGTCTTCATTTGAGCTTCCATGGAAATGGCTCTGAATCAGAGTCAAGACATTTGGTTTTAGCTCAAAATCATCTCCCCCTTTGGGGATCCTAAGGTACAGCTCAACTCGAATAGCGAAAGGATTGTAGAAGTCACGAAGGGGCCTAGGTTGGTCTTGGAATGGTGGTAGATCAGGTGGTGGTTGCCCTTGTGGGCCTTGGAAAGGTGGTGGTGGTTGCCCTTGTGGGTTCTGCAACCAGTGTATGGCTTGCATGATAGTGTGGATCTATTGCTGCTGAAGCTGGTGGTTTATGTTAATCTGGGCTTGGATGATGGCCATTATGTCTGGTGGGGGTTGGTCCTCAACCTCATCTACCCTAGGTTCAGCCATGTTTCTAGCAGAATCAAGTCGCCTGGATTCCCATCCCAAAGCAAACAACTCAGGATGAAGTGAGCGTCTCCCATGAATACGCTAGAGAAGAATAGAGGGGATGTGGAATGCGATAGATGCGAGAAGTGTGTGTTCAACCAAGCAAATAAGCCTAGTCCTTATGGTGTATTCCTTAGGGGACCTAGAAATCTCCAAAAGGGTGATTAAGTCTGTAAGCACTGGACTCCCCTTCCCAAAGCTAATCTGGCCAGGTTGATTACGAGGGGATTGCAAGGAAGGTTCTTCCTTTGGCTTGCACCGCCGGTTCCATAGACCCCATAATTGCGGTCGTTTGACACTGCCCCGCAGCCTAGTCACCAGATTCTACTAAGGGAATGAAAGCCAAGTGCCCATCGAACAAAACCCTGCCTCTCGAGACTTAACCCAATCTTGCCTAGGGCACGTCTACTCTATTTTAAAAGGTCTAGGATAGTGCTTGTGCTAGGGTTATGTGATGAGGCATTGATTGGGGTAGTGCCTCTTAGTTTTCCACTTTCAGTGTGTGTGCTCCTATCAAAACATGGTTTTCAAGCAAGGATTTTTTTAAGGTGTGGTGCCTTTTAATGTTTTATCCTTACTTTAGTGTCTTTTAGGATTGACGTGTCTTAATATTTTTAGACAAGTTTCAGTGGGCACGTCAAGTTTTGCACACAATTCGGTGAAAGTAGATTTCCTTTTATTGTGTAGAGGCTTTAAAACCCTAATGTACTCATCTTAGTGATCATGCAGCTTCTATTAGATGAGTCAATTTTAGGGTTGAGTGGTGCGGTCCAAGTCAATTCAAGGTGGCTTCGCAAACACCACTCAAAAAGAAAAAAGAACACTCCAAGAATCTTAGATTATTTAGAATGTTAGAGTGTATATTTTTTGTTGGGTGATGTGTTAAGGATGTGGATCAGGCAAACATGCACCACGCCAATTTTTTTTAGTTTTACAATTTTTTAAGATTTTTTCAAGCAAGCAAACAACCATGGGCGAAGAAATACTCATGACCGGTCCTTGTTGCGCTTACTCCCTCGTTACCGTCACGAGTTGTACTTCTTCGCCATCCCAGCGTCAAATTCCTGCAACCATCAAGTAGAAGGAGACAAGGCGTTAGACGATGTGAGCATGAATGTAAAATGGAAGTGACAAAATAAATCCGTTGCCTCCCCTGCAACGGCACCAAAACCTGACGTGTGCGTGACGCGTGTGTTTATAAGAGTCGTTATAGCTTGTGCTCGCAACATCGATTTTAAATGATGAAATAGACGTGAGTCCGAGTGTCGATCTCAAGGAGGCGTGAAAACCAGATTTTTCTTGTCACTTAATGTCATGGAAATAATGAGTTTTTGCTTACGAAAAGTCATGGGTGAAAAGCGAGTGAGAGAGAGAGAGAGATAGAATAGGGTTAGAATTTCTTCATTCACACATGCAACTTTGAACATAAAAGAGGGCAAGTAGCTAGATAGGAAACAACTTCACTTAACATGCAACTTTGGTTTTACAATTACAACACTAAATAAATGCTTAAACACAAGTAAAGTAAAGCTTAAGATAAAAGGGAAAGAGAGAGAGAAAAGATGGCAAGGCAGCCACGGCAGTGGAAGGGGGCTCCGTCGGCGACTCGTCGTCTTCGACGACTACAAAGAGGGCTAATGGTGGCTAGGAGTAGGGTAGAACACTTGCAAGTGGAATTGAATGCCTTGAATGGGTGGTTGGATGGGGTTTATATAGGAAAAAGGGTTTTCTAATTAAAGTATGGGCTTTAGTGACATCCAGGACGTCGCTGAACCTATACTAAATCCGTCGGTGTAGTCCCCTACCCACCGGTCGCCACCGCGCACGCGTGCTTCTTCAGAGGCGATCCGCACACGCGTGTTTCAAGCCGTCCGATCTTCGCTTCCGCACGAGGCACTGGTGCGGATCGCGTGTGTCATCACGTACGTCTGGTGAAGGCCCATCTGCGGGCACCGAGTCTCGCAATCGCACCCGTCCATTCGCCAATCTACAATCCAATTTCGCCCACACGCGCCTTCGCCTTTGATTTGCTGCGCGGTGCCTTTCGATCCCGCATCGCGTGAGCGTGGGTGAGCGCTTTGACCATTGTGCTGCTCTGTATGGATGGTTGCGATCGTGCGTCAGTGCTCGACTGTTGCCAATCGTTGGATGGAGATCCGACAGTCGTGATATGCTGCGGGCGAAGAGTGTAGCGATGGCGCTAGTGATGGTGTGGCATTCTCAGCCGTCTGATCGGAGATTGGATGGCTCAAATCATTCTGCGATTAATGGAGGAGTTGGGTGAGGCGTGCGGGCGGTGATCAAGTGCCACGTGGTGCCTTATGAGCCGTTGATCGTCAGATCAAGGGCCATAACTTCCTGGGTTAATTGCGGGAGCTCTGGATGTCGAATTTGGTCGATTTTGAGTTTGTTGGACTTCGTTCGTTGCTCTGAATCCATCCGTGCGGTCCGATTGCTCATCAGAGGCCTGTTTTGACATGTCCTTGTACACATGACTATTAATAATGTATTATAAGTAATCTTGATTTGCAATGCATGTCATGCTCCTATTCCTATTTATGATGTGTTATTTGTGCATTTTGCTCTTAAGATAAACCCTAATTGACAGATTTATCACCCCAAGATGTAGTGTTATCAAGTATCTATTTCTTTTTATATCAAGCTTCCTATGCTTCATTGTTATTACTTGATTAGTGGCTTAATTTGCTATCTATTGCTCCTGAGACGACCTCGAAACTCTTTTGATTTTGAGATTACAAATTTTAAATGTCGATTCACTTTTGTTGACTATACTATAATGCATATTTTAAACTCGACAAAAGCACGTTAATACATCCACACCCTATTGTTTTTGAAATCATATATTCTTGAAATTAATTGTATTAATTATAAAATTAATTTCCAAAAAAAAAATTTCTGGTCTGTTTACTCTTGAAAATCTCTACGTCTATTGATTGGACAACAATCATAGGACCTACATCAACTAAATTAAGCTAATAACCTAGCTTATATTGTAAATAGATCATAAATTCCATGCATATTATGCATTCTCATCCTATATATATTCTTGATCTATTTTCCCCATTTTATGGCCCTTTTGGTAACATTGTCATTTAATGTGAATAAGACCATAGGAAAGGAGCTACATTCATGCTGAAGTGAAGAATTGCGAGAAGAAACTCAGGAGAACATTTCCAACAATCATGCATACAAATAGATAGAGAGAGAGAAGGCTATACAATACAAGCTGAAGAGAGGAACACAAGATCATGCAAAAACCCAACAAGGCCATGCAACCTATGCAATTTATGTCCAAGTCATGCAAGCCAAGTTTCACATCCAATCCCCACACACACCCATGCATTCACACTAACACCCATATACTTCCATATGCACTTACAAGTTACACACAAATTCATGTGCACACATCACTCTCCACACACATTTGGACACATGAACACATGCAATGTTCACAATTACACCCTACACACACTCTATGCATTTATATTAATTTAGTATATTAGATTGTGGGCCAAGAAGCACATATTACTTATTTCTCTCTATTTATTCTCTAGGCCACACATGCCCACAATAGACCACACAATACAAGCCCAACACACCCTTAATCACCTTAACCTAGACTAATTCCACCGTAGCACCACGCCACCGTAAACCCTCCCTAAAACCCACACAATTAACCACTAATCCCACCTTATCCTCCCACACCAATGAGCCCTATCCCCTCCCATTTGACCAACATTGACCTACACCCTCACCTTAGAATATACCCCACACTAGAACCAACTTAGCCCTTAAGTTATGCCCTTATCGTAGTCCTTAACCTACACCTCACCACCACTACACCTTGGAGCACCATCTAAAAAAGAGAGAGCCCCATAGTGCCACTACCCCCCCTCCATTTTCTTTCCTTCCAACTCACCTAGTTAGATCTCTAGTCCAAGATCCCACTCCTCCATGGACAACGGCTAGTAGTGCCCCATTGGTCATTGGTCTTCATGCTCCTAGGTGAAGAAGGGTAGGCATTTTGCCAAGGATCCCTTCCCCTCCCACTTGATTCTAGTAACCTCACATTGGGAGGACACCTACTCGTCTACCCGCATTCTCTTTTACTTTTATTTGTTACTTAGTTTCAATTCCAAGCACTTAGTAAAGTTTATATTGCTTGCACTTTTAATTTATTGTCTCTTTTCTTTGGTAGAGTACCATTTCCTTTACCAAGCTCTTTTCATTTTGTTTGCTATCTTGCTCTCTACTTTGCTTCTTTTTTCTTACACACACCCACATTCACATGCCAACACTACCACCACCACTTCTACCTTGCACACCACTATCTTCACTTTACTCACTTACAAGCAACACTCACTTCACCACCATCACCACTATCCCATCCTAGCAATCACTACTAGTCATGCACCTCCGCTACCCTTTCACACTTCAAGCACCAATACACTCACTCACTCACACACTTACATCCCACATGTTCACATCCCTAGTAATCACTACTTCACAACCACCATGCTCACCGTGGTCGTCCCCATTACCTACCACACACCACACCAAGTAGACTCAATAGAAAACATGAAACTAGAACACACAATAGACACACCTGCCCACACCACTACCATTGTCCTTACACTAAACAATTGTCTAGTTATTACCACCTCCAAAGCCAAGAATGAGAATGTAGTTAGCCACATAAATGAGCCCCTCAACACTAGGCACATTTGTATCCTCAGCAAGACCCACCATCTCTAGGCTAATGACTCTTTACTTGGTATCACCACCACAACTACCTTCACTCCAACCCCATTTCTTATCCCGCACCTTCATGCAAATATGCACCAAATTAAGGCACACTCGAATTACACTTGTCATTTTTGTTATCCCTCTCATTGGTGTGCATGGCTTGTTGGAGGTTATAGTATTTTGTATAAGTAGCATTGTGCTACAAGGAGTTGTAAATATTAGCTTTCTGTTGATGTTTAAAATGTTGTTGCAAGTCTTCAGTTCTTTACTTTTGTTTCAATGTATGGTGTTGCAAGATAGGTTTGTAAATATCTTGGCTATGAAAGTTAGTGTCTCAAGTTAAAAGTTTGTGTTATTTTGTCAATCTCTTTATCTAAAATGACAAAAAAATCATGTTGTCCCTCTTTTGCTTAACAAAAATCCAAAAAGATTTGCAAAATGAAAATGACAAAAAAACTCATCGTGTAGTTAGTTTTAATTAGTTTTGCTTTATTCTTTCGTTATTAACCAAAAGCCAGAAAAAATTATAAGAGGAAAGGACCAAAAATATTGTAGTTAGCCTTTCCTACTTTTCACAACTTAACAGAACCAAAAAAAAAGATTAGCTTAGTTGCAATTAACATTTTTGTTTCATGTTGCTTGTAATAATAAAAAAGATAAAAAAATGGCAAATGACAAAACACCAAAAATACAATAAAGGAACTCGCAATTTGGCCCTTAATTTGCCTCCTTGTGGACCAACTGAAACTCATTAATCAAATCAATGTGTGTTATGCAACAAAATTCTAAATGACCTAGTGAATTAGGTGAAAAAATTAAGCTACAACGACAACGCAAATAAATCGATTTAGCACCTAAGGTTGCTAGCAAATGTCGGTGAACATCATTTTTGGTATCAATGCCGAGGAGGCAACGGGCCCTTTCTTAATCTCTCTTATTTTCTCTTTGTAATTGCTTAGAATCTAATTGTTTTTGCCTTGGTTGATTGTTTGTGTGTATGTTTTTGTTGAGGCGAGGACTGTGCATACATTGACTAGAGATGAAGACATATGGTAGGTACCCTATTGTTGCTTATGATTTCAAAAAAAAAATCTTGAGAAAAAGCTAAAAGAAATCTAAATATTCAAAAACACAAAAAATTTAAAAAATATAAAATTCAAAAACTTTTGGTTTAAAATGGGCATGGTTTGCATTTAATTGACCTACATCAAGCACCACCAATCAATTTCTCTATTTTGGGGGTGAAACAAAGATAGACCAGTTCTGTCTTTGTGAATTTGTTATGGATAGCACACATATCCAATTTCCTTGAAATTAGTGGCATCTGAAAGCCCTTCAAACCCACTATCTTTAGGAATTTTTAAAGCAATGTAGCTACCCTATTTTGTTGAAATTGTCTGTAAGGGTCTATTTTTGTAATATTGATAGGTGTAGGAAGCAATACCTATCATTCGGGATTCATTCATTATTGTTTCCATACAAACAAACCAAGAACTCATCAATTCAGTGTAGAAGTAGCATGACATAGGGTGTTGAACTTAGGATTTCATTTCTCTAGAGACCCTACATTATGTTGAGCCTTGGATGTGTAACTATTGATAAGAAAGGTTTAAGAAGCCCCCATGAGATGCATTGGACACCTTGCTTATACCTCCTAAAATTGATTCACAACGCCTCCTATTTAGAAGTGATGATAATGTCATCATCAGCTATATCTAGCTTTAATTAGTCATATTCCATTAATAAATGCTCCTACATAGCTACCAAAGGACCGTAATTCGCTACACATTCTTTCTGAGAGTTTAATAGGAAACCAAGGTTAAAATTGAAATTTAACCATCATATCATGAATGCAGAACAACCACAAGTTTTCCTAGGGGTTAATTAAAGGATAAATATGCATTAAAGTCTAACAAGAGGGTTCATGTAGACAGAAACAAGTTTTCACGTATTTCGAGAATTAAATGACATATGAAACTCTAAAAACAGACTTACTTAATTCACTGAAGTTCTCGTTAGGATAAAATTCACCTAAACCTTCTATAAATCATAGAAACATATTCTATAAAGTTTGGTATCTTTGATTTGACCATTGATACCCATTTTGACCTAAAATAGAGTCTCAGACAGATAGTTGCCTTAATTTGGGTTTCTATACAATTTACCTAGAAAAACTTAGTCAAAACCTAAATCTGACATCACCATCAGATTCCTTGGGTCCAAATTAAGTTTGTACCAAAATTTGGGCTCAATCGGAGATCATCTTGACCTAGCTTACAATTCAGCCCTATTTGACTCTTTTCCCTCACACATATGCCCCTAACTTCTGAAATAATTGAAAACAAGTCCCTAAGTTTATCATCTTTCTTTGCAAAAAGGTCCTCGCACCATTTTTGGAAGGTCAAACCTTCACCGTCGAGTTTCGTGAGAGAGTTTCTCGCTCGATTCTCAATCAATCAGTCTCAGATTTGAACCAGAGATTCCTTGAGGAATTCTCTTTCAATCAAACCCAGCCTTGGACTCCAATTCTTTCCCAATCTCCCATGTGAATGCATGGGAGATGTGGGTATCCCACATGCACAAGAAGCTCAGAGTTTCCAAGCTTGGAACATCATCCTAAGGCTATAAATGGACCCCTGAGACATGCCTTACTTAGCTAGGTTTGGCCTAAAAAATCTTCCCTTTTCTCTATCTCTGATCACCCCCACCATAGCTCTGGCGAGCCTCCTCCTCCGTCATCCTACGACCTCCCAACGACCAAATTAGGAGTGTCTCCTTCCTCCCTGACTTCTTTCGCCTCTCGATAGTCAACTCAGAGGTGTCCTAGCCCCTTCTTCCTCGTCGTCTCTCTCGTCGAAGAAATCCTTTGTCCTCGGCGCTGACCAACCATAGACAATGCCACCCTACCTCCTTCGTCCACCAAATTAGGTCCTTTAGGTCCTTCTTCCTCTCTACTTCCAATTCCCCTCAGACTCTAATCCCGACCACAAACCATGCGCCTCCCCCTCCGTCTTCATTCACTCCGACCAAGCTCTAGCGAGGCCACGAGCATGCTACACACCTCCGTTCGCTACGCTATCACCTCCATAAGCATTGATGAGAGACTCATCATGAGCCCTAACTAGCTCATTTTGACCTAAGAAAGAGAAAAAGAGCTCCTACATAACCTGGAGAAGGGCTTAATTTAAGGAATAAGTGTTCTGAGAAGAAAACATGAAATAAAGGTTAAAACTGTAATTTTGCCATTGCAATACATATATGGGATTTCTCAGAGTCAAAACATAGGTCAAATGGTCTGAATAAGATAAAAGTGGGTTGGTTCAATCAGAAATGGGTTATTGTGTAATCCAAGAATTAAATAACATTCTGTAACCCTAAAACAGACCCACTTAATTCAACAAGGTTCTGGTTAGGATAAAAATCAAGTAAACCCTCTAAAATTCATGAAAAAATATCCTCAAGGGTTTAGAACCTTCAAATTGGCCCTTGGAACCTATTTTGACCTAGATTGGGGTCCTAGCTCATAAATTGACCTAATTTGGGTTTTTATGAAAAATGTCCAGTCAAACGTGGTCAAACCTAAAATCCAACTTCACCATTGGATTCCTTAGGTCCAAACTAGGTTTGTACCAAAAATTTGGACCTAAGGGGAGGTCATCTTGACTTACTTTGCAAAATAGTACACCTAATTACATTTTGGCCCCTATCTTTTGAAAACCATTACACAGACCCCCCTAACTTCCTCGCCACTCTTACAAATAGTCCCTCCATCATTAATGGGGAGAAATCCTACTCCGATGAGGAATGGAGGGGGAGTACTTCCTGATTCCTGAGAGATCTCCCAGATTTGGAAGAGAGATTCTCTGAGGAATTTCCTTCCATCTGTGCGTGGTCCTAATCCCTAATTCACACCCAATCTCTCGTGCGAACGCACGAGAGATTTGGGTATCCCATAGATTTCCTACTCCGGCGAGGACTCTTGCATTTGAAAGCTTGTCTTCCAAGCACAAGAGCTCCTGCCAGTGCCTATAAAATGATCCTCAAACCCAGTCGCACCTCTTGAGCTCGACCTGGCCAGAGATTCACCCCAATTTCATCCTCTTCTCCTCTGGTCAAGTAGTCTAGCGAGCTCCTGCGAGCCTCCCTCCTCTTTCTCGTCGCTCTGCCACAATACTAGTGGCAGAGTTGCCCTTACCATCTTCCTCTGCATCACGCAACACCCGCGCGAGCATCTCTAGCCCCGTTGTCACCGCCATCTCCCTCCACTGGACACCTTCTTCTCCAACGACAATAGGTATTGCCAGCCGCCACCTCTCCCCCATCGTCCACTTAATTAGGTTAGACTTACTCCTCTTTATCCCCTCTTCAATTCCCCTCAATCTATTTCACAAATTACCCCTCGACAGCCACTGTCCACCGCCATCTTCCCCATCTTCGGCTAACCTCCGGCGAGACGCACCCATCACTCCACACCTCCACATGTCTCGCCACCAACCTCTTCACCTCCGCCATCGACCATCTACACCTCCCTAAACACCCCCCGACATAGCCCATAAGCATGGCCACAGGGTTACCTAGGCACGCATGCCTAGGCCGCCCCGCGGCCTGCCACCTACTGTCCCACCTTCACCTTCTCACGGTGAAGCTTCTCATGTGTTTTAACGAGGCTGCAAGGCTGTCTTTGTGAAGTTCAGATCTGACCCCTCCGTCACCATTAGCGATGACTCGAAGGAGCTTGCAAGCTTTCTCCAGGCTGAAGCACTTCAGGGTCCCAGGTCCAGAAGGCGCGGGTTAGTCTTGCGCATTCATCTGTCTAGGCAATTAGCTCTATGAGGCCTCCAGCTGCAGCAATTGGAAGAAGACATCTGCCTGTAGGCGAGTGTAGAAGCGGGTGGGACATTTAGTCCCACCTCATGAATGCATGAGCACGGTCGGTAACATAAATTGTATTTGTGTTTTATGCTATCTGCCTCGAGACACACAGGGGTGAGGTCCCTCGCCCTTACCATGCCTCGTCTGCGACACTCCCCCGCCAACTTGGCACCTGAACTTGACTAACCTATCCGTGCACTCCTCGCGCACCACACCCACACCGGTGCGCCTAGACCCGGCCACGCAACCGACCCGATTACCCGGCTCTGGGAGAGCGTACCGAAGAGAGATATATAGAGAGAGAGAGATGCGGGGGTGGGTAGAAGGGTAGGTTTTTCTCTTCAGTGTGTGTAGGGAAGAAGAAGGAGAAGGAAGGTGCAGTTGAAGCTAAGGCACGATGAAGCGAGGCTAAGTAAACTTAGTTTCAAAAGAAAGAAGGAAGGAAGGCTAAAGGAAGAAGAAGCGAACGTCAGAAGAGAAAAAGGAAAGACAAGGCTGAAGCTAAGGGAAGCAGAGCTGAGGAAGGAAGAAGAAGGAAGAAAGGCTCTGTGCAGGAAGAGAGAAAGCAAAGGAAGGAAAAAGAAGAGAAGCAGAAGTAGCTAAGGAAGAAAGAGAAGGAAGAAGAAGAAGAAGAAGAGAGTTGCAAGGAGAAGAAAATAAGAGGCCATCATTTAAGACGTCTGATCATAGAATCAGAGGTCCAACTCTTTTATTTTTGCTATAAAATTAATTCTTAAATTCTTGCATTTATATTCTAAATTAAGTTTTGAGTAACTCTAAGTGTTCAATTCCATTATTGAGATTAGTGAATAAATTCCATTTTCTCCCTGTGTTCGACCTCAGATACTTAGGTTTTCGAGTAATAAATTCTTATTTGTTCTCAACGCTTGGTCACCTATACTACGATGCAACTGACTTAAAAGGCCCGAAAAAGCGTGCAAACATTTTAGCGCCGTTGTTGGGGAGTTCATCTATATTACAATGAGATATCTGTTAAAGCACAATCAAGCATGCAACAAGCATCACCGTGCATCCCCACACAAAACCCCTCAACCAATTTCATGATTCATCTGCTTGAGCACTCCACCCAACACAACCTCATTCGCACCACCTTCTCGCCTCCGTCCGGCCACCTCACATCCTCTCATGGCATACCACCATCACCTACACCCTCGTTGCATCCTTGACAACTCCTGAGCATTTTAACCGAGGCTTTTAGCCTGCATTTCCTCTTTCAAGTCTTCACTGGATAGTCGCCACCACCACCGTCTTCTCTGACACCATTCATTCACTTCCAGCCGTGTTCTTCGTGGCTGCTGCCTCCAGGTCGCACGGACGCATCCTAGGTTCTCTCCCAAGTCCTCAATTGATGGCCCCAGTAGCTGCAGCTCAACAATCGCTCGAAGACCTTCGCTGCAGCTGCATAAGAAGGATGTGGGACTTTTAGTCCCACATCTTAAAGAGAAGAGTAGCCGCGCATACATATATTGTTTTTATACTCTTGCCTTATCACCTCAAGACACGGGGGTGAGGCCCCCTTCACCCAGCACACTCGACTCAACCCGACCGCCTAACCTATACACTCCTCGGCTGCAACCCATGCCTGCAGCACTAGACTCGGGTGCGCGTGATCCGATTACTAGGCCATCTGAGAGAGAAAGAGGAGAGGATGAAAAAGAAGATAGAGAGCACAGGGAAGGGGGGTTTTGCTATCTAAATAGTGTCCCTGTGCGGCACTTAGCCACAGAAGAGATTAATTCCTTTGAAGCTGTGAAGGAAAAGAACTTGAAGAAGGAGAAGAGGTTCTAAAGAAGAAGAGAAGCCTTATGCTTGCCTTATGTTAAGACATCTGATTGCTAAGCCTGTTGTCTGATCATTGTAGTGTTTGAGCTACTTCTATGTTATTTGAATAAATTGAGATGCATGCTTAAATGTGGATCTAAAAGGTGATTTAAATCACCACTCTTTAGGATCATTTCCATTCTTTCTGTCTCACAGAATTCTTGATATACTCTTGCTTAGTATTAAATATCATTTGAGTAGTTATTCTTCATTGAATATCATTCTTGGCTTATTTCTTGTACTCATTTATACATTCATTTTGATTAGCATGTGAATTACAACACTTTCTCCTTGTATTTGACCTCGGACTTCAAATTCGAGTTATAAATTATATTTGTTTGAGCACATTTGTCCTATACTACAATGCATATCTTAACAACAACGAATTCGCTCCAAACAAGAAGCGTCCATTAGGGTCACATAGACACTAGGAGCATCTAATTCAAAGGAAAACAAAGCACACCTGTGTTTGTATTCCTTGAGCTCCTATCAAGTAACTAATAAGTGCAACTCAAGAGAACAAGGACTGACTTTGGCACAAACTTTAAAATTTGTGGGTTAGGTTCTAATTATCACCCATAGACTCAAATTCTCAGCTTAAATTCCCTAAATCAAATAGGTGTCTAAGATTGAGGGGTCATGCCAAAGGGTCACGGTAAGGGAGTACAATGGAACCTTGCTGGTGCGAGGAAGAACCTTCTTCCATATCCCGCTTAATCAATCTGTCTCAATTAATTTAAGAAAGATAAGTTGAGTCTTTGACTCTCGTGCCTGATAACTTAGGATCATAAAACCTAAACGTTTAATTAAAGGCCAAACTAATTAGTGTTGCACTTCAACACTCCTTGTGCTACCTTGCCCTTCATGCAAGATAGGAGGTCATTGAGACCTCAACTCTCTGGTCCCTTATAGTATCACCGTAAGAGGGTTACTTCCGCACCTCCAACTATCTCTATTTCTTCTTCCTTCTCTTTTTAAGCAATCATGGCTGAAGAAAACCCCTAAATCAAGAATGATCCCATTGCTCTTCTTAGAGCACATCTCACTGCATTTGAGCAACAACATCAACAACAGATGTAGAGGATAATGAAAATGTTGCAAGACATGCAGAACCTACCCCAAGCTAAGAAACCAAGGAATTAAGGAATTTTTATAACCTAGCTGCATTTCAGGTGCAACCATTTGTTGGAATTCCCATCGAGGGTGATGTGTTTGAGTTGAAACCTAATGTTAGAAGTCTTATTCAGACTTATTTTTATGGAAACTCACATGAAGATCCTTTTTAACATCAAAATGATTTAGGATGAATTGGGAAAACAATTCGTCCCAGAAATGTTGACATCGGGGTAGTAATGATGAAGCTTTTCCGCTTCTCTCTAAGGGATAAGGCATCTTATTGGTAGAAATCAATAGGGAGACCTATTAACACCTGGGAAGAACTACATGTGGAGTCACTACAAAAATTCTTCCCTATTGGGCAAACAAATTCGATGAGGCGTGCTATTACAACCTTTTCTCGAACACCTGGAGAAAGGTTGCATGATGCTTGGGAAAGGTTCCAGGAACTTCTCCAAAAATGTCCCCATCATGATGTGGCTCGTTGGCACCTTGTGTAAATATTCTACCATTGGTGCCTCAAGTGATGGGAACTTCCTCGCCAAGGATGAGGAAAGTACATTCAAGCTTTTTGAAACGTTGGCTAAAAACCCTATGAATGCCGCCTCCATGAGCCAATTCAACAAATCTAGCCACCCTAAATCAACTATCGACAAGGTTCAATTAGAATCTGTATAACCTGACATGAACCTCATCACTTCAAAATTGGACAAGGTGGGCCTACTTGATAAGAAGCTGGATGAGTTGATGCAAAACCATCCTATGGTATCAAAAAGTGCAATAGTCTCTCCTTCTCGAGCCCCATCCTCGAGACCACTGGTCTTGGATTGAGATCCCTCCAGACCTTCTGCCACTTCACGTGCTCCATCCTTTCAGGAGCCCATGAAAAATTTGGAACATGGTCTGAGTTGAGTAGGGTTATGCACATAATTTAGACTTTGATGCATACTCAGTAGATGCAACCGCATCTATCACATCTTTAGCCTATGAAGATGTGAATGCAGTGTAAGGATACAAGTGTAACAACCCATATTCTAAAACCTAAAACCTTGGGTGGGCCCAGCATCCAAACTTTTCTTGGGCTGGAAACAATGCTAAATTGACGTTTGCCACACAACGACAGCAACAACCTAGATTTTATGGGCCTCAGGCACCTACATTTCCTACGCAACCTTATCAACAACCTCATTACCAGCTGGCTAGGTTACCATATGCCCAACCTAACTAGGAGGTCATACAAAACCCTCCACAGTGACCTGACCCTATGGATAACCTAAACAAGGCCCTACTTCATATGGATAACAGGTATAAGGAAATTACAGAGGCCTTAGCAGCACAACTTAGCAAACTTTTCCAAGAAACCCAAGCCCACAAGACATTGCCATCATAACCTATCCCAAACTTGAGGAACATTCCAGGTGCTTAACCTAGGCCTAACATTCCTCAAGGACAAACCCATGCTGTGTTATAGCCACTTCCCTACGCACCAAAATTTCCCATGCCACAAGGCCCTCTACTACTAATACCAAATCCTTCTACTCCTCCCCTATCTTATGAGCTGCAGGCTAACTCTAGTGCGATTACGTTGAGGAATGGAACATCCACCAAGGATCCGTCCAAAAAACAAGATCATGGTCCATCAAGACCCCCTCTATAGACTGAACCCATATATTCTGAACCTGACGATGAGTAGCCAATGAAGAGGAAATGAAAAGAACCAACGATCGAACCCGCAATACAAATCCTTGTGCCCTTTCCAAAGGCATTAACGAGAGAAATTTAGAAAGGAAGTAAGGGTAATAGAACATTGAAGACCTAAAAGCTATGTTTAAGGATGTTCATATGCAAGTCCCCCTCCTTGATACAGTTGACCATATTCCCAGCATTGCCCGATTTTACGAGTATTGCACCCCTAGGTGCCAGCCTAAGAAGGCTGGAAAGGCATTCTTGTCTCAATAGGCAAGTATAACAATACTAAGTGATTTATTTCCTAAACAAAAAGACCATGGAACTCCCTTGATATCTTACCAATTGCAAGATGCTCCATTTGATAGGGTATTATTGGACCTGGCATCATCTAGTAACTTGACCACCACAACCGTCTATGATAGGTTTAGATTTGGGGAGCTCAAACCCACTTCAGTTACCATCCAATTAGCCAATAGAACTATAAAGGTACCTTGAGGTGTAGTCGAGAACATGATTGCTAAAGTCCATGGGTTTTGTTTCCCAGCTAACTATTTCATTCTTGACATGGAAGTTCCAACCAATTTGAGGGAAGCACCTATTATCCTTGGTTGCCCATTTTTGGTGACTACTAATGTAAACCTCAATTATGCATCTGGTTGCATGGAAATTTCCCTAGGGGACCAGAAGCTTAAAATGGATATTTTCGAGGTAATAAAGAACTTTTATTACAACAGAGTTGAGGAGGATTTCGAGGAGGATGATTAGCAACTGTGTGCAAACATCGGAATGCTTTGTACTAACCCAATTGGCCATTCATCCTCAGGCAGGATAGCCAATCTGATAACAAACCCAAGAATTTCAACTAACCTGGACTTGGACATACCCCATATTTCCACCTATGATTCAGAATGTTTGGGGTATCCAACTTCTACAAACCTTGAGACTCTCCCACATACACATTAGTAGATTATTGACACTACTGAGGAAGTTCCATCTATTCACCTATACCCACCTACACAAGACCAGAGACTATAATAGATGGGACACCACATTATCCACCATTAGCAACTCAAATGTGTATGAATTCCCCTTGCTCTCTTCCCTTGCTGAATCAACATCCAGTAATTTCTCCAAATTTGACTCTACCAGTATTGGAACTCAAGCCCTTACCAGAATAACTCAAATATGTTTTCTTGGGTTAAAATAACACCTATCCAGAAATTGTGAATGTGAGACTTACCCAAGAACAAGAATCAAAATTAGTCAATGTTTTGAAGGAATATAGGGCTACCATAGGGTGAAGCATTACTGATCATAAAGGAATTAGGTGCAATTATTACACGCATCACATATATACAAATGATGGGGCAGAGCCTTCCCACGAAGCCTAACAAAGACTAAACCCCAACATGCTAGAGGTTGTCAAGAAAGAAATCATTAAATGGCTAGATGCAGGTATCATTTACCCTATCTCGGACAGTCAGTGGGTGAGCCCCATACAGATTGTTCCCAAGAAAGCAAGGCTCACTGTCACCATCAATGAGTGTTCTGAACGCAAGTTTGATTGCGAAAAATTCACTTTTAGTCATAGTAAAGTTGCATCAGAAATTCTTGAATTTGTAATTGAAATTGAACTTGTACGGTTTTTCGAATAGAAATATGGGAATCGAAGTTGTTCGCAGGGAGGTAGTTGGAAGAAATCTCTTCCATAACTAAGTAGATCAAAATATCAAGTAGGATGATTACTAAAACTAATACTAAATCTAATATTGTGCAACTTCTAACTAAGTACTACTACTAGAACACATACAACTTGAAGACGAGTTGAAAAATAACTACTAGAACTTTATTGAATATGATCAGAGTTTTGCACAAGTAAAACTAGTAGAATGCTTCCATAATAATGAAATTACAATTAGAACAAAGTTTCTACAACTAGAACTAGACTACGAAAAATGTAAAGGAAGGGCTTAGAAGGCAAAGTCCGGAGCATGGTGCAGATGTGGATACGAATGCGCACCCACAATCTCTGAGAAGAAGAATGAAGGACTAATTCTAGTTGGTGGAATTTCTTTGGAGGAAGGAAGACTAACAAGAATTCCATGCCTAAGGGGGGGCGGTAGCTAGGTGTTTTTATAAGAAGCATGGAGGCTTTCTATTCGTTGGTTTAGGTTTCCTAGGATCATTAAGGTGTAGGGCTAGGATTAATTGGGTTAGGGATCAAGGGTTAGGATTAAGGGCTAGGTGATAGAATAGGTTAAGTTTTTGTTGGAAATAATGGATGACTAGGATGGCTTTGAGAAGATAATGGAACGCTATGATTTTCTCAAATTTTTGGCCTCTTTCTATTCTAAATTTCAGGTTTCACACAAAAGCAAAGTTGTATCCCTCGAAACTAGATTTCCAACACAACTTAAATCACTCAATTTGGATTTAAAATGAAAAAATTATGGCCAAAATACTAAAGATGTATCAAGCTATTACGAATTTCGAGATTAAGTTTAGGATTAGGAATAAGATTTGGTTTAGGGTTTTAAGATAGGAATTTAGGTAGGCAATTTAGAACCCTAGGATTTAGATCTAGTGGTAAATAAATTATGGTGTATCTTAACCATCTAAAGGAGTATTTATTGGACGATAAAAGGGATGGCCAAATAAAGTTTGTTAGGTTAGGATACGTTCTAGGTTTTGTTGGGATTTGGGGTGGACAGGATTAGGTATCCTAAGTGGTAGACCACTATAGGTTTTAGGACAAGGTTTTGATTGGTCCTAAGGGGTTTCTAGGCTAGGTAATTAGGTTCCTAAGTTGGGTTAGGGTCTAAGTGACTTGGGTCGCCAAATTGGTCCACCAATTAGGCTCAGTCATATTCCAAGTGAGCTCAGATCAGAAAGTCCATTCAGCCTTACTCTAATCAACCTAAAATTTTGTTCTTGCACACATAAAAAATAAACACATGAAGATACTAGATACAGTTGCAGGAAAGCTTGCATAAAAGCCTAAGTGCGTGCATTATTTATAGAATGGCCTAGAATGCCTAATCTAATCTAATTAATGCAATCTAACCCAGCTTGCCCTTAGACTAACATTAGATAAGCATTAATTAACATAAATATGAAATTATCAATGAGAAAGGAGAATCCATCGCCGTCCACTCTGTTACATCATGGTAGGTGTGCATTAATTACAGAAAACTAAATGTGACAACAAAGAAAGATCATTTTCCTCTTCCCTTTATTTATTAAATATTAGAATGTTTAGCAGAAAAGGAGTATTTTTATTTTCTAGATGGTTTCTTTAGATACAACTAGGCTTCCATAAGCCCAGATGACCAAGAAAAGACCACGTTCACCTGCCCATATGTTACATTTGCCTTTCGCCAAATGCCCTTTGGCTTGTGTAATGCACCAGCCACCTTCCAAAGGTGCAATATGGCGATATTGATGGTAACACCATCATGGGTCCTAACTAGCCAAAACTAGTTATATTTAAATGATAAATGCTCCTACTTGATCATCTGAGGATCCGAATTCCGCAATAATCTGATTTGAGAAGACAAGGAAATAGGGTTAATTTTGCAATTTTACAACACAAAAAATGTAGATTAACCACAGGGTTACACAGGGGTTAACTAAAGGTCAAATGAACATAAAATACCAAGAAGTGGGCTCACACTGATAGAATCAAGGTTTCATGCACTTCGAGGATGAAAATAGGACTAAAAACCCTAATTATCAACCCCACTTGAATTGAAAAGGTTCTGATCAGGATAAAATCAATCTAAACCTTCTAAAAATCATTGAAAAATATTCTAAGAGGTTTGGTACCTTTGGTTTGACCATTTGAACCCATTTTGACCTAAAACAAGATTCAGACAGGAATTGGCCCTAGTTTGGGTTTGTGTGCTATTTGCTCAGTCAAACATGGTCAAAACTCAAATCCAAGTTCACCATTAGATTCCTTGGGTCCAATTAGGTTAACACCAAAATTTGGGCCCAATCAGAGTTCATCTTGACCTAGTTCACATTTTAACCCTTAGAAACTATATTTCTCACATTTAGACCCTTAGATTTCGAGTTTATTACATTTATGTCCCTAACTTTCTCATCATCTTCATAAAAGGTCCCTACCACCATTGTTGTATGAACGCACGTCCAATTGATCTTCAAGAGAGGAGATCTCTCTTAAATCAGCATCAAATCCCTCCAAAATCGATGAATTGATGTTCAGACGATTAAGAATCAATCCAACCTCATTTCAGAGATTAACATAGACCCTAAAGCTTAGACGAGCTCAAGAAAATTGTGGGAATTTGGGTTTCCTAATCTTCGACTAATTGAGCAACTTTTCCCAATTTAAGCTCGCATACATGCTCTATTTAAGCTACTCAAACTCCCAGCGTGCTTTCCAGTCCAGTTAAGGCTAAAAATCAATTCCTCCTCTCTAGCCACCTCCGACCGTGACTCAAGCGAGCTTCTTCAATCTCCTTCCTTCAGCCACTGGACCGTTAAATCAAGCAGCCCAATGATGTAGACACATCAATTTAGGTTAAAATGCCTATTTCTACATGCTCGTAGGTTAGACTTGCATTCAATATTATAAATATTTCATAGCATGCATCATTCTGCATTTAGAGTAGTGTATATTTTAGGTTAATTATGTCTGTTTTGTGGTCAGGAGAGAAGGAGATTTATTTAGGAGCCTCGAAGTGACATTCTAACTGTACAGATCTGATTAAGATGACAATCGGAGTTCAACACCTTTGAAATCACCTTGATCGGAGTCCCGTAGCACCATATGCAGTCCGAGGAAGATCAATGGGTAGGGGACTAGGTGACACAATCTGGAGCTTCAAACAATAAATTTGACCGTACGAATGGATTCGGGTCGATGATCGCAGCCCAACAACGCGAAACTTGATTCAATCTGACCTTTGTAGCAGCTCCTACAAAGGAAAGAAGAAGGATGGCCCAGGTCGCACCACGTGGTGCAACCCAGGTTGCCCATGCGCACACACGAGCCATCGCATGTGCACAACAGCACAGGTGTAGCGATGCGTGTAGCAGTGCAGCGTGCAAGGTAGCAGCAGTGGCAACAGCAGTAACGCGTGCGAGTGCGTGGGCATGTATCGCGCGTTTGTGCTTGACGAGGGTCCATGGAGGATGCGCCAGCGGTGCGACAGCAAGGGCGCATGAGATAGATCTTCAGTAACGTTTGTGGCGGATCTTCAGCGATGTTTATGATCGTCATTAAATGTCTTGTATACGAATTTGATTCTTTCCTCCACTATAAAAGGACCCCTACCCCTCCAATTTTTCATCTCTTCCTTTCTTCCTCTCACCACCTCCAAGGCTCTAAAGAGAGCTTGTCCCAAGCCCGAGATGCTCCTGTAGAGTAGAAATCAAATATTTTTCTCCACCTCTCATCCCCCTTCATGGAGCATCCTGTGGCCATCTTCTCACTTACTTCGGGAAGTAGATCCTCGCCGTGACGATGTCCTGCCTCGTCCTCCTTCCGCTGCCGTTCTCCTTCGTCCTTCTCCTCACAACCTTCATCTGGGTGTCGTCAGAGAGAGTCATCCTCCAAGCGACTGTCAAGGTGGATTCTTCTCATCTCTATCTATCTTTACCGCTTTCTAGTGTAGTTTTCCTGCTTTTCTAGTTGTAACAAGCATTTGTTTCGAAATATATGACCGTTTCTCTCTCTCTCTCTTTCTTTTATATTTGCAAGTAGATTAGGTAGATAAAATTTCATCGACCTAATCTCTTGCCCTATTAAAATTACAAAAAAATTAGAAAAAATAAAAAGCGACAAAAGAGAAATAAAGCAAAATGCGTATTTTTCAAAACCAAACGTTCGCCTCCCCATGTTCAGGTCATCATTTTGGTGTCGTTGCCGGGAGACAACGCTCTTTGGTTTTTTAACATTTTCCCGCATTACTTATTTTTCTAACCTATCTTTCTTCTTCGATTTATTGTCTTGCAGGAACCCGATCAAGGAGCCGAAAGCGGTAGATTGGACTAAAGTGCAGGTAGAGACATTTGTATGTTTTCCCCTACTTCCCCACCCACTAGATCATTTCGCCACCTTAATAATCAAGACCTAATCTACTTAGGTGCTTTCACAAACCCTAGGATAGAAATTGTTTGTCATGTTTATCACTTCACCCACCTTGCCATCCACATAAATTAAAAAAATAAAAATAAAGTTATCTAATTGTGGGATTTTCTGAAAGAGGCACACATTAACACCCACAACTCTCGACTTAAGGCGCACCACTTCACATAGATTCTACCACTTAACCAAAATCTGACCTGTGGATCTGTTACACCCTAACTCAACACACCAATAAGTGAGTAGAAAATTTGACTAGGTTAAAACTTTTTGTGTGCCTTAACTAAGTGGTGCAACAGGACAATTGATTGAGCTGTTTAGGATGCACCACTCAAATTAAAATTGATTCATCAAGTAGCTTGCCACTTAGAGTTGATTTTTAGGACTGAACTAGGCACTCCACATTTTATTTCTAATTTTTAAACGAATATATCATTACCAGTGCTTGTAAAACCTGGAGTGTTCTACTGAAACCTGTTTGAACGAACCTAAAGATTAAACCCTAAAAGGTACTAAACAAGGTTAAACCCTAAAAGCAACATCAACAAATAACCTTGTTCACAAACCCTGGTTGTGCGCGAACACACATTTTAACTGATCATTAAGGGCACAATCCATCTAAAGGGCCAATTACATTCCAAGAGCACAACCATCCCAAACCTAATTAAAACTGAGTAGACGTTGGCCTTAAGGATTGATTCACTCTTCGGGGCTCAGATTGAGATTGTTTTCGATTAATTTGCTTCTACTGGTCCATTTGACGTCTAGCTAGGGGAGTAGCGTCAAACAACCGTGGTTAGGGGTATCAAAGGAACCGGAGGTGCAAGCCAAAGGAAGAACCTTCTCCCCAACCCCTCCCTCTTACTGGTTGGATTGACCAAATAAAAGTAAACTAAATCATTTATAATCTTAGGATGGATACTGAGAGTCTGTAGGTCTTTAGGCTACTCACATAATGACAGGTTTAGTTGATTGTACTGCAGGGTACATTTTCTCTTCTAATTTCCCTCCTACTCCACAATGTATCCTTCCACATCTTTCACACATTTCCAATCCTACCCTACCAACACGTATCCTCAAGATGATTACTATCCCAACTCAACTTATGATTACCCATCTTTTAGCCGGGATAACTTTGATTAGGGATTTGAATCCGAACCTCAGTGTCCAGGGCCTAACCCTAGACAACAAGACTATGATTACTATCATTCCTAGAGCTACAATGATTATAGATCTCCCCCTTTGATGATCAACCTAACCAATCTATAATCAAGAAGGATATGTTGACTATAACACCTACCCGCCTAGGAATATGCTGAATATAGGTCACCACCATTCCTTGAACAACCCAAAATGACCTACTATCAGGGAGGGACCCGAGAACCTCAATATCTTGACTCTCCTAGAATGAACCCAAACCCACCCAACCCTGAACCAAACCATTCGATTCAGGTGAACCAGGTCCAAGACAGGGTGTTGGCTAACTTGAGGAACACCATTCAATCTTTAGAAGCGCAGCCAACACCAAGCACTAAAGATTGGAGCCTATGATAAAAATGATTGATGAGCTGAATAGCTCTGTATTGGATTTGCTCCAACTTGTTAGGGATAGGGACCTAAGTGAGTTTCTACTTGGGAAATTGTCAAGATTGAGAATGAAATTCGTGGTTTCCTTAATCCAATCTTGGGATGATTCTCAAGATGAACCCCTTTCAGGAGAGCCAATGTTTGAACCCGCTCAGGCACCTGTCGGGGGGATACAGGTTCTAAGATCGAAGATGACCACGTTGGTCTAGACCAACCAATTCAGGATGAACCGATTACCTCACCCGAGATCCCCGAGCCTAGGAACGACGAAAAATATATCTCCATGGATCATGAAATGGAATATGATTTTGAGACATATATAAATGAGGATCAAGAATTCTTTAATTATGAGGATGAGGAATCTGTAGGTGAAGTCTCACTTGAGCTTAAAGAAGATTTTAGTCAGACAAACGGGTTTGAGGAATCTTATGAACAATTTGATAGCCTGATTATTGAAGATTGTGATCTGGTCAGGGCTAACTTGGAGGATCTGAATCCTTATTTACTTGAAGATTCAATCAGTAGCCCTATTCTTCAATCACACCCCAAAGAGCTGAATGATCATACTTTTGAGATCATTGTGCCTAAGTCAATTCTGATTCAGCCACAATTTTTGGACTTAGGTAAATCATACAGTGTGAATGATATGCTAGAGGTCCTGGAGCCTGAGCACTTGGTGTTGGAGGATAGAAATTTTGAAGTAAGGATATGGGAAGTTAACTTCAGGGAAAATAGGATTTTGGATCTAAGGTTCCTATTGACCTGAAACTACTTACTTTCTACAAGGACCCTTATGATGTCTTTGATGTGCAACCGAAGCATAATATAATTGATTATATTTTTGAGCCAAATTCCACATGGACAAATAAGCATAGTGATTTAGACTTACCCATTGTCTGACACTTTAGTCTTGGGTTGCACACCACCAAACTGCAGACCTGGCCCCGCAAATACAACAATCTTAGGTTCTGGGTGATTTTCATCCAGAACCTTAGAACCACTCGACCCTGGGGCATGGGTCTACACCATAATCTGGTCCACATCTATAGACATCTTCTGCTGGCAGGTCTAAGGATTAATCTTTTGATTTTGAATCTGACCTACACTTGTGAATTCTCCATTTCTTCCTTGTATGTATTTTATGCCTAGCTAAAGGCATTAAACTTAGCGTGTGTGTGTACTATCTTCTCTCTGCAAATCTGACAGGATTTGTATGAAATTCAGGTGATATTCTGTTTACTCCACCCTTTTCATGTCTTTGCTTTTACAATGAGAACATTACATCATTTAGGCATGGGGGGTGGATAATTAATTCCTAAAATCATTTTCTTAACTTCGTGGAAATTCTTTTATTTTTATTTTCTTAGAAAAAATAAAAGGAAAAAAGAAGAAAGAAATTAGGAGAAGAGAACTTAAGCATTTGGAAGTTATTAACTTTAGGAAATGATACGATAGAACCTAAATACTTAGACTCTTCAGATCTTCAGACTTAATTATCCTGAGTGTCCACTTGAATGTGGACTTAGTCTTGAGTCCTCGCCAAGTCAATTTTATCTTAATTTGGTAAATAAACTGGGATGATAAGTACACGATTTATCAACCTGCCCTCTGATTTCTGGGACTGTAAGTCTAAGCATCTAGACACAATTTTCACTGACTCACTTTTCGGTGATTTGTACGGAAATTAGGTAGCTAATGAACTTTCTAGGGTAGTATGGCTAGTAAGTTATCGTGGGTAACAACCCATTAGCCTGTTGCCTAGAGCCCATCTACATGACCATACTCATTCTACTGCTTTTAGGTAAATCTTAGATCAGGGAAGCCACCTACTTAGAAAAAGAAAAAAATGATACTCAAAAATAAAAAGAAAAAATAGAAAAATAGAAAATCACACTTCATCGCACGAGTATGGTTGACAAGTTGTTGTGGGTAATAGCCCATTGGCCGGTTGTCCAGAGCCCAGCTCACAAAAATGCACAAATAAATTTCAAAACACTTAGGGAATAAGAGAGGAAATAGAATAAACCGGGGAGATATACATTGGGTTCGCCCTTGTGTTGACCCCATTAAAAATCAAAAAGGTACGGAGAAAGCTACCAATCGGAAAGACAAACCTTTAGGCAGAATTTTTTTAGGTCACCTAGGGTCATAGAAACTTGAAGTCTATTTTAACGGCCTCTTAGTGAGTCTATCACCCTTTCACAAGATGCTTAGCACTTAGAGTCTTTTTCGAGTCTTTGGCGAGTCGGGTAACTATAAAAAGTTATCCCAAAACTCCAAAAGTCCAAAAAAGTTAGAAAAGAAGAAAAGAACAAAAATGTATCTTCCCTTTTCAAATAAGGCAAGGACTTGGGCGGTCTGCATTCTGGCAGACACCCAAGTGATGTTGAGTTTTCGTAGTTTAGGACCTTGCTTGGAATTTTCTATTGTTAATAAACAACTTAGGCCTAAGCAATCGAATCCTAATTCTATTCTTATACATAGCATGTAGTTTAATTTTGCTAGGGATTAGCAAAAGATAGGTATGGGGGTATGATGTAAACACATCCATTTAGGTTAAAATGCCTATTTATGCATCCTCTTAGGCTTAGATTTTCATTCCATTTTATAAATATTGCATAGCATGCATCATTATGCATTTAGAGTAGTTGTGTATATTTTAGGTTAATTACGTCTATTTTGTGGTCAGGAGAGGAGATTTATTTCACAGCCTCAGATTGACAATTTAACCATACAGATCTGATCAAGACAACGATTGGAGTTCAACACCTCCAAAATCACCTTGATTGGAGTCCCATAGCACCATATGCAGTCCGAGGAAGATCAACTGCCAAGGGACTAGGTGACGCAATCTAGAGCTTCAAACGATAAATCCGACCACACGGATGGATCCAGGTTGACGATCACAACCTAACGACATGAAAATCAACTCAATCTAACCTCTGTAGTAGCCTCTACAAAGGAAAGAAGATGGACAACCCAGGTCATGCCGTGTGGTGCAACCTAGTCCGCCCATGCGGACGCATGTGCCATCGCATGCACACAGCTATGTAGGTGCACGTGCTTACGCGGAGGGATGCACTCTCACAAGTGTAGCGGCTCACATAGCAGTGCAGCGCGCAAGGCAGTGGTAGTAGCATCGCACGCAGGTGCGAGGTGCGTGGGCACGTAGAGCGCGTGCGTGCACGACAATGGTGTGTGTGTGGGATAGTAGGGGCACATGAGTGGGATCTTCAGCAACGTTTATGGTGGATCTTCAACGACGTTTATGACATTCACTAAATGTCCTATATACGAATTTGATTCTTTCCTCCACTATTGAAGGACCCCTACCCCTCCCATTTTTCTTCATCTCTTCCTTTCTTCCTCTCACCACCTCCAAGGCTCTAGAGAGAGCTTGTTCCAAGCCTAGGATGCTCCTCTAGAGTAGAAATCAAATATTTTTCCCCACCTCTCTTCCCCCTTCGTGGAGCATCCCGTGGCCATCTTCTCACCTACTTCAGGAAGTAGATCCTCGCCGCGACGACATCCCGCCCCATCCTTCTTTCGCCGCCATTCTCCTTCATCCCGCTCCTCACCACCTTCATCCGGGTTCCGTCAGAGCGAGTCGTCCTCCAAGTGGTCAAGGGGGATTCTTCTCATCTTTATATATCTTTACTACTTTCTAGTGTAGTTTTCCTGCTTTCCTAGTTGTAACAAACATTTGTTTCGAAATAAATGACTATTTCATTCTCTCTCTCTCTTTTATATTTTGCAAGTAAATTAGCTAGATAAAATTTCATCGACCTGATCTCTTGCCCAATTAAAAATACAAAAAAATTAGAAAAGATAAAAAGAGACAAAAAAGAAATAAATTGAAATGTGTATTTTTCAAAACCAAAGGTTCACCTCCCTGTGTTTGACTAAGGACTCACCTCGAGTTTCGGTTATAAATTTTATCTGATCGACAGATTTTCTCGCGAATCAAACTACGACGATGGGTTTTCCAAAATCCAATCCTTTCCACTTGCGAATCCACCGCATCACCTAACATCTTCCTCACCCAAATCCGTCTCTTGCTAGCCAAAGTAGAGGCTCCATCCTTCTTTCCTCCTTGCTGTCTACCTCACTGGAGCTTCCATCTTCCTAGCAACCAGCAAGACATGCTGGTGCGAGATCTTCTTCCTTTCGACCAATTAGCTAGGTATCCTTCTCCCTATCTCTCCCTAGATTAGGAATTAGCTCCTAGGACTTAAATTCGATCATTGTGTCCCTCTCTCCCCCTCCATCTTCCTCGACTCCAACCACTCCTCCGGTGTGGTCGCGTGACCACCACACACCACAAATGGCCTCGTCACCACCTCCATAACCCTCGTCGTGACCCCATGGCCAAAAGCCCCAACCTAATTGGAGTTATTGGCCTCTCCTTCACCTCACCCCACAGACCCATCCACGACCATCGTCTTCGATGTTGTGTGAACTCCACACATCACGAAACCTCCCATAACCACCACCATCACATTCCTTGCATGTTGGCGACCCCTCTGAGCATTCTAATTGGGGCTCAAGGCCCATATTCATATTTTCAAGTTGTCTTGCCATTGACACCATTGCTACCGATTCTCTGCCACACTTCGCCGCTACCTATGGATATAGCACTCAATAGCACCTCCCGATACCACTAGTCTACCTTAGGAAGCCTCTTGTTGTTTTAATTGGTTGAGAGAGCAACACCAATAGCTGAAATCAAGATGACCTTCTTCACTGCTACACATGCGAGAAAGCTCCTACGAAGGATCCCACATCATCGGATTTTAAAATTAAATTTTATTTTTATTGAATGATGTGCGCTACCTTACTACCTCAACACTAAGGGGTGAGGTCCCTCCTTACTCACACCTACTCACCCTCGCCTGCCTCCATGCTGGTAGGCCTGGACCTCTTACTCGATTACCCGAATACCTAGATTTCAGGAAAGAGAAAGGAAAAAGGAAATTCTAAAGGGGGAGGGGGTGGATTTGCACTGTAGCACCTCAGAATTTTGTTTGGGTGAAATTGTCATTGTTTAAGGAATGCATTGCAGTATAGGACAAAATCGCTCAAAACATTTAAATTTAAAAACTCAGATTCAGAAAGCAGAGTCCGAGGTCATTCATAAGGAGCAACTGATAGTAATTTAATCCACTAATCATAATATATTTAAAAATATGATCAAAACTTTGCTCAGACTGAGATAGAATAATATATCGATGAAATCAAATGTCAGAGTGCAAAAAAGATTAGGTTAAAATGGTGATTTAAATCACCAATTTAACTCTATATGTTTAAGCTCAATTAATTCAGATAAATACACAATACTCCCAATCAATAATCCACGTCAATCAAGTTTCAATAATGCCACAGTAACTTCAATGCTACAGTGCTCAGACGTCGACCTTATGTATCAAATGGCTTAAATATTAAGCCTCAGCAAGCACAGCTCCACAGGAGACACCAAGAGCAAAAGGCTCTCTCTCTCTTAAGAGCCTCAGAACCTTCCCTTTCTTTCCTTCACGCCTCAAGAGAGGCTCAGCACAAGCTCAAGGCTTCTCAAGGAATTTCACTAAGTATTGAGAGTAGAGGGAGTGCACGAGAGCAAAACACACCCCTTCTCTCTTAGATCCTCTTTCTTTCTTCCCAAGCTCAGAATCGGATCAACCACAGGTAGTAGGTAACTGATCCACCACCCAGACCCTCATGGCATGTGCACAGGCGAGGGCGTGGATGAGCGCGTGAGGTGTAGCATGTATGAGGGCGTATGGTAGGGACCTGACCCCAGTGTTTGAAAGAAAATAGGCCAAGTGACTTTTTTCCTTTATGCGCCTTCAGGTCTCCATTCCTTCACGATGTGGGACTGTCCCACCATGCTCTCTTCGCACAATAGCTGAGGACATGATGCCTCTAATTGAAGGTGTAGGAGAGTCTGGTAGCTGCACTTGGATGCCTGGGAAGGAACCTGGAGCTTAGCCGTGTGACCTAGGAGTGGAATCGCGGATGATTGAGGTCGGAGAACTACAACCAAGGTCGGAGAAGATGAGGGTGGCGACGGAGCGACGAAGAGCACCTGAAATAGAAAACATGATCTCGTGGCCACGTCAGAGTAGCTCAGGAGGATCGCCAGACGTCAACGAGTGCGATGGTGGTTGTGACGTTGCATGAGGGTGTGTGTGGAGGTCTGGCGACATCATGGGGTATGCGTGAGTAGGTGTGTTCGGTGGGGTGTTTGAGAGTGCGAGCCCTTCAATTTCTTGGGGGGTTCTGTCGAGCGTGAAGTGGAGAAGGTTCTGGAGGTGATCATGAAGGGTTTGGTGGTCCGTGGAGGTGGTATGACCTCGCTAGAGCTTGGCTAGAGTGGAGGGAGATGATGGGATTCAGGTCGTGTTGGTGGTCGAATCTAAGAGCAAAGGGGTTGGAGAGGATCAATAAGGAAAGAGGAAGAGATAGAGGGACTCAGAGAGAGAGATGGCGGGTGGAGGGCTCCGATTGTGAAAGATCGGAGTTAAAGAAGATGAGGTCGATGGTGACACAATGGAGAGGAAGTAGAAGGAGATGGTGTCATGCTCTGGGAAGCGACGATCGCGAGGATGAGGGGAAGATAATAGGTCGGGCACTTTGATCGTTGGCTAGCTCGATGAAGAGGACGGAGAAGTTCGCCAGAGACGAAGGTGTGTGGACGACTGAAGCAGGAGAAAATGAGGGATTTATGGCATTAAACTTTGCTGTGGAGCTCGGAGTTGCGAGGGGAGCCTATTTAAAGGCCTTAGGGAGGCTTCGAAGCTTTGAAATAAGCTCCGCGAGCTCAAAAACTTAGGGATGAAAAATACCTAATTTTGCAAGTGTTCTCATGAAGATTCTAGGGCAAATCAAGGCCCAATACCTGATCCAATCAGTAGAGAATCTCTCAACGATTCTTCCTTTCAATTTTGAAAAGGTTTGATTGAGAATCGAGTGAGAAATACTCGCTCGAATCTCAACGGAGCTGCTACGTTCACACTAATGGTGGAAGGGACCATTTTGAAAGAAATGATTAGGGACCTGATTGCAAGGATTTGAAAAGTTAGGGGCTTCATTGAGAGAATAGAGTTTAAATGGACTAAAATGCAAACTAGGTCAAGATGAACTCTGATTTGGCCCAAATTTTGGTAAAAACCTAATTTTGACCCAAGGAATATGATGGTGAAGTCTTATTTCAGTTTTGACTAAGTTTGACAGGAAAATTTGCGTAGAAACCTAAATTAGGGTAAAATTCCGTCTAAAACTATTTGAGGTCAAAATGGGTTCCAAAGGTCAAATCAAGGATGCCAAACCTCAAGAAATATATTTATATGAATTTTAGGAGATTTATATGAATTTTATCCTGATCAAAATTTCTGTAATTTAAGCGGGTCTGAAATTAGGGTTTTTGGGTGCTGATTGGTTCTCGAAATGCGTGAAACCCTGTTTCTTTTTGTGTGGACCCACTTATTAGTCTTTAATACTCAATTGACCTTTAGTTAACTCCTAACAAAGCCTGTGGTTATTATGTGTTCATGATATATTGTTAAAATTAGATAATTAATCATACTTTCTTATTCTCTTCTCAAAACAGAATAATGTGGAGTTGTAACTCTCAGATGGTTATGTAGGAGCATTTATCTTCCAATCTTGACTAAAAGTCGCTAGTTAAGGCCTATGATGGTGTTCCCTTCAGATTTTCATCCAACACTTGGGCAAATTATGAGGTGATCTAGGCTTGTTTATGTCGTATGATAAGCATGAAAGACATCTGATCTTGGCTATAGTGGAGAAATTGAATTCTGATTTGATGTGGTTATGTGGTTGAGGATACTATTGAAACATTGAAGATCTGACTTGGCTTGAGACTATTGTTGGTATTGAGAATTGTGCTTAATTGTAGGGCTTAATTGGTGGTTTCAACTAGCATTTTTAGGCCTCCTTTTTATATTTTTTTCCCTACTTCTTGAGATATATTCTGGCTTCTAATTGAATATATTTTTAGTTGATTGATTTACTTGCATTATTATTTCTGATTATTGTGATTGGTGAATTGATTTGTTACACTTGCTCCCTATGAACGACCTTGGAACTCACAGATTTTTTGAACTTTATAAATTCAAATGTCATATCGATTTTTGTTGCTATACTACAATGCATTATTGCCCTAACTACGATGATTTTATGCTGCAATAGATCTTCTAGGAAATGATAGGTGATTTCTTAGAATTTTTTATAGATGAATTCTCCATTTTTGGAGAAGATTTTGATTTACGCTTAGCAAACCTGGCAAAAATTTTGAGGAGATGTATCAAGGTTAATTTAGTACTATCCTGGGAAAGAGTCATTTCATGGCTAAAGAAGGGATAACACTAGGACATGTAGTCTCCACAAGAGGAATAGAAGTTGACCGATCAAAGATTGAATTGATATCTAAACTACCACCTCCAGAATCAGTCAAGCGAATTCACTGCTTCCTAGGTCATGTAAGATTTTACTGGAGGTTCATCAAAGACTTCTCCAAAATTTCATGACCACTAACTCACCTCCTGTTGAACAATGCTCCATTTGACATGACCCCAGAATGTATGTAGGCATATGATACTGATTGCACAGCAATCATGTGACTTAATTAAACTAAATTATGTTAGAACCTAGCATAACTTATGATTAGTGCATCCATAAACTACATATCATGCATTGCATACTTTTATTTAGCTGTAGATGTTATAATGCTATTTTAGTGTGCTTATTAGGGTTTATTCTTGTTTGTAGGAAATAAGGAGCTCAGATGCTGTCTTGAATAGAATAAAGCTGGATAGGAGCAGAAGTTGCAGTAGAGCTCGAGCTAAATTTTGAAATAAAGCTGGAACAAAGAAAGCTTGAGAACACAAGAAGAAAGAAAGAAGAAAGATGATGACTACTTGTTAGAATAAATGCAGGAAATGATAGAGAAGAAATAGGATATCCCTATCCTATCCCTAAAACCCTTTGATGTCCATATCCCAGTTCCTATCCCCAAACTAGCTCAACACTAGGATTTCTGAGCTCAAAAGAAAAAAACATGGATAACATTATCCATCTACTTATCCACCCAATCCCTAGACTTGTCCTACTATCCATAATCGCAGTCCACCTATCCAATAACCAATTCGTAACCTAGAAACCTATTTAGGTCCATAAAACACCTAATTGACTTAGTTTGAGTTAATTAGGCTAGCCATTAGTCAATTGGGTCCATGGGGCCTGATTGGACTAACCTTGAGATGATTAGACTCATGTGAGTGTAATCAGACCCAACCTAAACCTATTAGACCTAGCCACATCCAATCAGGTGCATTACAACCAGATTGGGTGCACTCAATTCTAATTAGGTTCAATTGGAACCTAATTGGATCAACCTAGCCAAGACCATGTGCTAATTAGACTCTTTGAGTCTAATTAGACCTAACCCTTACCTATTTCCAGTTAAGATCACCTAGAACCAACCCACACAAGTTTAATTAGCTTCATTAGAACCTAATTAGACTCACTTATTACCTAATTAGAACTAGCCTTAACCTATTTAGGATTCCCTTAAGCCAATTACACACACACACAATTAGACTAGGACCAACCTAATTGCACCCAACCCATTAGATTTAGGCTTAACCTAGCCTAAATACGAACCTATCCCTACAACCTATATCTACAAAACCTATTCCTATTCCTACACCTAAACAAATCCACCAACAAAACCACAAATAGGTGGCATCCCCCAACAAATTCTATACACTTGGGTGCACCACCTATGGCCTCCCCTCCTCCTTAAAAGGCCACCAAGTGTGGCCGTCCATCCCCCTCCTTTAGTCTCCCCTTCCTTCCACCTTAAGCCACCACCTTCCAAGCCCCCTCCCTTCACCTTCAAGGCTATCTACCACCATTGGTGGATGGCCATCATCTCCTTCCTCCAAGGCCACCAAAAGCTTCCCCTTGGAAGCACCTTTGGTGTCCTCCTCTCTAGTTGCCATAGATTAGATCCTCTCTATTCTATTTTGCATTAATTATAGTAATAGTTCTAGCTATTTTCTAGTTCTCTCTTTCTAGTTCTAATAGCTCTAGTGTTAAATCTAGTT
This sequence comes from Thalassia testudinum, assembly GCA_037157565.1. Lineage (NCBI taxonomy): Eukaryota > Viridiplantae > Streptophyta > Magnoliopsida > Alismatales > Hydrocharitaceae > Thalassia > Thalassia testudinum. Next base: position 39,627,571 of record JAZHRO010000015.1, on the reverse strand, counting down.
CTAGTTGTTCTATTTGTTAATCTATTTTTAGTTGTTCTAGTAGAAGTTTTATTCTTGTTCTAGTTGTTCGAGTCCTTCTATTCATATCTCTATTTATGTTTGGAACCAAATCCTATTATGAGAAATATGATGATATACTTATTTTTCTGATATTACGCACGTGTGATTGATTGACATACTTTTCGTGCCTCGAGTGCAAATTCCTAGAAAGGGTGTGCATTGATTCCAAGGAAAAGGAAGAAAATCAATTCTAAATAAAAATCATGATCGTGTTGGTCTTCATGATCACTCTAATAATTACAACAACCACATGATTCACACCTAATCCTTTTCCACACTTGGCACATCTTATGCACCAATGAACCCATCACATCACTTTTCAAATTACAATCATCGGGTTTCATTTTGATTAGATATCGTAGTTAATTATGTTATCCTTTTGTTTTAAAAAAAATAAAAAAAACAAAATAAAAAAATCAAAAAAATATACATGGCTACTCCTGCACGGATTAATGATGCTATGATTCATCAAAACTCTCTCGATAGCATTCGCATATTTAGAAAATTTCACAACAAACGTTACATGTACTCTTGCTATATCTATTTGCATTATATTATAATCGTGCACTACAAGAATGCAACAGGGGAATTTGCCGCGCAAGAGATCTACCATGCTCTGTAGATTTTAGATTAGTATTAATTAAGATTTAGATCTAGATTTAGGTCAGTAATTAATCAGAAATTGTTTTCAAAACTCTCTTTCTCATGCCTCCTAGAGTTCATCCTGGACTCACCTTGAGTTTCATTATTAAATTTGTTTGGGATTGATTTCACAACTATACTATGATGCTTAAAAATTGATTTTTTCGCAAGATCAACCTGACAGATACACTTCGTAATGTTGCCACCACTACTATTCTCCAACCTCCCGATTAGTCGCTAGGATTTGAAATCATGTGTGATGCCTCCGACCAGGCCACTGGCACAGTTCTTGGCCAATGACTGGACAAGAAACCCTATGTTATCTATTACACCAGTAAAACGTTGGACTAGGCCCAATGTGATTATACAATGATCGAAAAAGAATTACTGGTTGCAAGATTTGGATTGGAGAAATTCTGCGCATATTTATTGGGACACATTTCTGTTAATACCCTTGTTTTGATATAACAAAATTATGTTTTTATTGAGGGCTAACCATTATAGGTTAATTCAAATTAAAGCATAGATGAGTCCTCATCAAGATATTCAAAAGCATCCTGTGAAGAAGACTTGAAGATTGTTTTATCTTTATTGAGTTTAGAATTATGTAAGGAACCTCAATAAGATAACAAACGTAAGTCTTCGATATTCACAAAAATCGTTCTCTTTTGAACCTAAGTCAATTCTACTATTGATCGATCGAAATTCAGTCTTGATCAACAGACCTTGATCGACCAACTCTTTGTTTTAATCAATCAAGGACCTCTAACGGTCATATTCTCTTTTGATCGATCAACCCACTTTTTTAATCGATCAAAATATTCCAATGGTCAAATTTCTTTTGAATTATTAAGTTGATCAATTTACCATTTTAATCGATCAACAGTGAATCATCAATTCTTTGATTTAATCGACCAAAAGTATTTTTGATCGACCAAACTTTTATTTTGATCGATCAAAACCTTATTTTTAGTATTTTCAACATAGGTCGAAAAATACCTATAAATAGGACCTTGGAACCCCCTCTTCAAAACATACCTCAAAAGCTTTCAAAAAGGCAAAATAGGCATATTCTCTCTAATGCTTTCACGCCTCTACACCTACAACTACTACAATTCAAGGCGTGTTCCCTTGCGATTCAAGAAAGGTCAGTTTGTTTTATTTTTACTGAGGTTCCATAGGAAATATTGCTATACTATTTTTATTTTGTTGCTGTTGATCTAGGAATCCATGTTGTATCGGAAGTCCCATTGTTCTTCTCTTGGTCAGGTGTAAGCGAAGACATTTGTAAGAGGTTGTGCCACCCTCGTTCAAGTGGTACGTGATAGTGGATTTGACTAGCATCGACTAATCGAGAAAATCCTAAGCTGGAATACTTAGGTAGTGGTTTTCACCTGGAAGGGTTTCCACTCTAAATTCGGTGTTATTTTTCTGGTCTATGCTTACTCATTTTTTATCTATGGTGAATGATTTTTTAAGTTCTATTTTTAAGTAGATGTTACACTATTCATCTCCCCTCTAGTGTATACTTGATCCTTTAGGGCTAGTTTATGGCATAAGTTAGCTAACCCGGGTTAGTAAACTTGCAACAGGGGCTAACCCCTGTTTGTGTATACTGAATGGGGGTTAGGAATGAGGGTTATCATGTGATGTGACAGGAGGATGTTTACTTGGGAATGGGGGTTAAAGTGGCAAAAGACACGTTTGCCTTTGGGATGGTAGGTAAGTTAGTTGGGGTTGTTTTTGTTTAAATAAAAATAATTTAATAATGATAAATAGAAATGAGAATGAACTTGTATTAGAAATAATTTGTGACCTCTTTCTAATAAACTTGTATTAAAATGACTTATAGATAAAGACACTCCAATGGTTGCTGCATCAACACCATACCAAAAATAAAAAGATCAAAAAGAGGAACTACCTTTCCTTATTTACACACATCATCTAAATCACAAACACCACAAGGAAAAAAAAATAAATCAGTCAGATCCGCTTATGTTCATACTTCTTTTTGAACTCCCTAGTCAGATGTCTCTTCACAAGGTCATCTTCCCTACCACAAAAATACACAGACCAATCAGAAACCCTAAACCCCCTTGTCCCGTAATCTAGGTAGAACACGATTTTTCTACAAGAGAGAAGATCCCATAGAATTCCTTAAACCCCAAAATCCCCACAGCAAGAATTTGCCTCGCAAACAATGCAAAATCGTAACTTTCCCTAAGATAAATGAACATTAAATTGATCACAAAAAGATTCCCAAAAAGGTCCAAAAAAAAAAAAATTATAAGAATCATTCAAAATAGTGCAAGATCTCATCTTTACATCTTTACTCAGATCTAAAGTGAGAGGAGATCGACTTGTTCCACCGTCTCTGATGAGAACAAGCTTGAAGCTCGGGTAGTCCACGATCTACTGATTCATTAGGGCCTGAAGAATTGGATGAAGATCGAATGAAACCCTATCAAAAGAGAAATAGGGAGAGGAGAAAGAGGGTGCCGTACCATTTTGGATTTGGCAGCAATGACGATGAGTGGAGAGCAAGAAATAGGGGAGTGAATGGGGAAAAGGGTAGAATCAGGAAAAAAATATCGTGGGGGGTACCGTAGAGGAGAGAGGAAACAGGGGTTAAGTGGGGGGTTGGGCCAACATGTGTGCCATCTCGGGTTAGGATAACATGGGTTACGAATCCAAAAAGGGGTTGGGTTATCCCCTCTCGTAAAGAAGGGTTGACCCCCACAAAGAGGAGTTAACCCCCGCCGTAAACTAGCCCTTAGTCTCCAAACGCACTCACATCCGGTATCAGAGCCTTGTTCTACTCCAGTCAGGATGTCAAAGTCCTCTAAGGTATACTCTGAGGGTCAATCTATTGTCAGACCACCACTATTTGATAGCACCAACTATGGATATTGGAAGACAAGAGTTCAAATATTCTTAGAATCTATGGATTACGAGGTATGGGATGTGATAGCCCTTAAGTACACAAGACCAGAGAAGAATGATGGAGTGGCCATCACATCAGACCAAAAGAAAACAACCATGCACAATGCTAAATCCATGAATGCTATCTTCCGTGGCCTATCTAAGGAAGAATTCAATCGTGTCTCCGCCTGCAAAACCACCTACTAAATCTGGAACATTCTTGAAGTCACTCACGAAGAGACTTCAAAAGTGAAGGAGACTCGATTCAATCTCCTCACTCATAAGTATGAGCTTTTTCGCATTAAAAAGGGAGAGACCATCAAGGAGATGTATACGAGATTCACTGATATCATCAACTCCTTGAGAAACCTAGATCAAACAGTCATGAACGAGGCCCTGGTTTGCAAGATACTTAGATCACTCACGAGTGATTGGGAAACAAAAACTACCACGATTCAGGAACCAAAGGATCACTCAATGCTTCAGTTGGATGATCTCATAGGTAGCCTAATGGCTTGTAAAGTTCAACTCGAGCACATGAAGGAGCATGAAGGCGAAAGCAAGAAAAAGAAGGATCTTGCTCCTAAAGTAGACACGGAATCTGAAGAGTTAGAAATGGAAGACAAAGAGGATATAGCACTTCTCTCCAAAAAATTCAAGAGGTTCCCAAAGAACAAAAAGAGTTGGAAGAAGAAGAAGGAAGATCCTCAAGAAAATCAAGTCATTTGCAACAACTACAAGAAGAAAGGGCACATGAGAATGGAATACCCTCAACTCAAGAAGCAGAATGACAAAAAGAAGGCTTGAAGATTTCCCAAATGTGAAGCAAAGAAGAAGGCTTTGCAAGTGACATGGGATGATAGCGATACAAGCTCAGAAGAAGAAAGTGAAGACACTTCAAGCGAAGAAGCACTCTGTGGCCTTATGGCGATTGAAGATGAGGTATCGTCTTTTACTTTTGATGAATTATCAGAAGCATTTTATGAACTGCATGATTTAGCTAAAGCACTTAAAGTAGCTAATAAGAAATTAACTAAAGACTTAGATGAAGAAATTAACTTAAGGAATAGTGTTGAATCTTTAAATCAACAATTATCTCGAGAGATCACTACCCTTAAAGCTCATATTGACTCACTTCAAATAGAATTAGGAAAATTAAAACAAAAGTTTATTGCTCTTGTAAATGACCTAGCTAAGTTCACCAAAGGAAGAGCAAATCTAGAAAAGCTATTAGGCACACCAACCCAAACCACTACAAAATTCGAGTTAGGATATATTCTTAATAATGATCTTTTTTTTTTTTGAAAAGGAGAGGAATGCTATCAAAAACGATAGCAATCAGGGCAAAAAAATTTATTTATAAATCACCATCTATGTAGTTACACATATACTCTCCATTTCCTCTTGAGTGACAGAACCTCCCTCACTATATTGTTTGTACATACAGACGCACCATGAAAAACTTTGTCATTTCAAGCAAGCCACAAACACCACAAAATAGCTGCCATTCACTCGTGAGGTTTACCCATCACACCAAAATCCTTCCACAACACATCCCACGTAGGGAGGGGAACACCTCACACCTTGCACCATACATCATCTATTATAATGCACGTAGAAAGGAGATGTTGTGTGCTTTCCATGGGAAATCCACAAAGATGGCATTGTTGGGGTGAACCCCAAAAACATGATGCCGTAGATCCTTGGTGACAATCCCTTCTCACTTGGATAGCCAAAGAAAAATTTTTATTTTGAGCGGCACGGGCAGTTTCCAAAAGCACGCACAATCCATGTCAATCGTCTCCCCTCCAATGTCCCCCTGCTCAATCAATTCCATATAGGCTGCTGTAGGTAAGAACTTTCCACTCTTCCATTTGTATCTGTCTTCCCCCAATTGGCGTAAAAGAATCAAGGTCCTGCTGAAGGTGAGTCCTCTCATCAGCCAAACGTCCACACTGCCTGACTGCACCATCCAAAATCTTCCAGCAGCACTAGTCCTTACTCCAATAATCACGCATGGAAATGTCTTTGTTTGTTGCTGCGTTGAAGGTCCTTAGACATGTCCCCCCCAAGATGCCTAGTGAGGGCCAGTTGTCACTCCAAAATTTGAAATGACAACCATTCCCCACCACCACCTGAAATTTGTCCTAATTGTCACGCAATGCCCTCTAGACCGAGCTCCAGAATGGGGAGGGGGAGCATGGAGGCTTCCTGGACTACTCAATGTTGGAGCCATCATAATTGATTTTAATCACCTCGCTCGACATTTTTCCTTTGTCCTCAAAGAGCTTAACTGCCCATTTCAACAGTAAGAAATCATTGAAATCCTTTAAAGATCGAATGCCCAAACCTCCCTGTGCCTTCGGAAGACAAAGACATTACCACTTGACCGGTTGAAAGAATCTCCCCTTTGTTGCTACCCCTCTCCAAAAACATCACTTTCTCATGACATCAAGACTCTTCCAAATGGACTTTGGTGACCTGAAAATTGAGAAGAAGAAAACAGGGATGGATGTCATAATCGAGTTCAAGAGGGTCAACCTCCTTCCTTTGGATAGATACCGACTGCTCCAACTCTCTAGTGTAGCGACTACTTTCTCAAATAGAACCCCCAATCACTTTTCTTCAGTTTGGTATCTCTCAGTAGTAATCCCAAGTACCTAATAGGGAGGTTGGTGATGGGTGTGTGCAACGTGACAGAGATGGCCTCTTTATCCTAAGTTCCCATCCCGAAATAGACCAGAGAGGGCTTGCTCCCGTTCAGCTTCAATCCCAAGATTTCACCAAATATAGTGACCATAGCATACGGTATCTTCACTTCCTGGTTGCCCCCTTCAATAAAGAAGACCATGTCATCCGTGTACTGGAGGACATGGGCGAGGGCAGTAGAGTTGGTCATGGGGTAGCCATGCACCAAACTCGCTGAGGAGAGTTTATGGGCAAATCTACCCAGGGTGTCAACCCCTAAATTAAAAACCAATGGAGCCAGTAGCCACCCTTGTCTTACCCCACATTGTGGTTGAATCCAAGCTCCACAAGGCCCACCATTAATCAGGGGTGAGAAAGAGGTCATCGTAATACATCTTTTCATCTATTGAATCTAGATGGGCAAGAAGCCTCTTCTTCTGAAGATCTCTCATAGGTAGGACCACACCATCAAATCATACGCCTTGCTGAAGTCCACTTTCCACATGAAAGCTTTGCATCTACGTCTACGCCAACCTACCACCATTTCCTGTGCCACTATGAAAGACTCCTGGAGGGATCTATTTGGAAGGAAGGCCAACAGCATCAGACTAATCAAGCACTTCAAAACTTCTTTTAGTCTGTTGGAGAGAATCTTGCCCACAATGAGGTAGATAGAGTTTGACAATGTGATCAGCCTAAATTCATTCATGCATTCGACACCTGGTCTTTTGGAAAGTAGGAACAGAAATGACCTATTGAATCTTTCAAAGCTAGAGTTTCCTTTCTAAAACTCCTCAATGATTTCCAAAACATCTTTCTTAGCCACTAACCAGAACTCTTTATAAAAAAAACACTTGTAACCCATCAAGTTCTCGGGGAACCTTCTGCATTTAATCCATCCATGGCTTTCCAAACCTCACGCTCAGAAATGGGAGCCTCCAATCATTTCCCCTCCTCATCCCCTATCCGAGGGAAATCAAATGCCGTAAATTTCCATTGTCCTCTCCTCCCTGCTCTAGTGGTATCAGTGAAGTAGCAAATTTCCATTGCCTTGATGTCATTTGGGTTAGTGGGCAACTGATCCCCAGATCTTAGCAACGAGATAAGGTTCAGCCTCCTCCTAAAGCTTGCCGCCATATGAAAGAACTTAGTGTTTGCATCCCCCTCCTTAAGCCATAATTGTCTAGATTTCTCCCTCTAGTCAATTTCTTCTTTAGATATGAAAGTAGGGGGATACCTTGCGGATCGCAACGTATACTAGAGGGGAGCAATGAATAATATCACCTTAAAAAAAATTATATGCACAGATACAAATAAATCACAAAAGATTCAAGCACAAAGTACACCTTATTTATAGTAGAAACCCAAACCAAGTGAAAATCACTACCTAAGCCTCCCAACTTAAAATTTTTCCAACTAGTCCATGCTTGTTAATCCACTAATCGCACCACTTGAACAAGGGTGGCACAACCTCTTACAACCACTTCTCTTTTTATCTTGAAAAGAAGCAAAAGCAACAACCATGGATCTTCCCAACAAACTTAGGATTCGTAAATCAAAGCAACAAGATAGAATAGCAGAAATAACTTCCATGGAACCTCAATAAAAGATCAAATCAAATTTTTCTGTAGAGGTTTGAGACATCATGCTTTGAAAAGCGTGAAGAATGGGGTGTAGAAGCCTTTGGAATAAGCACGAGAAGCTCTACTTTTTGAATGGTATTTCTATTTAAAAATTATGAAAAGATGGGCTGCGTATGACCTCTATTTATACTAAAAGTTTTGCCTAAATAGGAAATTAAATTGGTCGATCAAAATGTAATTTGGTCGATCATTGATTGATCGGTCAATTTACTTGGTTGGTCAATCAAAAAGATATTTCTCAACTTCCTAAAATGGGCTGATTTGATCGGTTAATGAAGTTGGTTGGTGATGTGCATACATTTGATTAACCTAAAATATCTATTAATGCATTTTCTTAGTGTCATATTAGCATCATATATTGTAAATACTTCATAACATGCACAATCATGCATTTAGGTTAATCTATATAAAATGTAGGTTAATTATCTCCTTGTATGGCCAAGGACAGAGCAACTTGTTAATTGGGGCCTCGGATTGAAGATCCAACCGTATGGATCTGATCAAGGCAACAATTGGAGTTCAACGACTCCAAGATCATCTTGATCGGACATCCATAGCACCAGATAGAGATCGAGGAACCCTAAAGATCAAGGACCAAGATGGTGTTAATCCGCATCACAGATGACAAATCCGATCGTACGGATGGGTTCGGATCGACAATCGTAGCCTAACGGCGCAAAAATCGATCCAATCCGACATCTGTGGCACCGTCTACAATACTCAGAAGATGGATGGCCAAGATGGTGCCACGTGGTGCCATCTCAGCCGCCCAATCGACCCCAAGGACCCACCTCCACTTCTTTTCTTCACCCGCTTGACGAATCTCCACTGTCGGATGCCCATCCAATGGCCACAGAGCCACGCGCACAAATTCATCCGCGCAACAAAGATGGGCACTCTGCATAGCGATCGAGTGCCCCTTCGCAAACGAAGGGCACGCCAAGCACTTCAAATCAGACTGGTGCGAGCACGGGTGCAATTGGGTCGTCAAATTAAGATCGGGCGACCAGGGAAGGAGGCATGGTGTGCGGGGAATCGTTGATTGTGTACGCGTGCCATGACGTCCGTCTGCATGCCTCATCGCACGTGGGCATGTGGTAGAAGGGCTGAAGAGGAGCAGGCGCATGCTTTTTAAGCCATCCGATCTCTTGATCAGACTGCTAGGAGCCTTTGAATGTGCGTGGGCGTTGAGGCAGCCAAAGGCGAGGAGGCGCGTGTGACGCGTGCACATCGACCACGTTAATCTGTCACTAAGGGTCCTGAATTAATGTTTTTGAAATTAAAATGTCCAAAATGATCCTACTCCTTGCAACTATAAAAGGAGACCCTACCCTACGAATTTCTCATCCCTTCCTTCTCCTCTCTCCCTCTCCAAAGCTTAAGAGAAGCTTGTCCCACACACGGGATGCTCCTCAAGAGATAAAACCAAGTTTTCACCCCCATTCCGGAAGTGGATCCCGCGACGACGATGACGTGCTACCTCGTTCCCATTTTTCCGACTTTGTACTCCTTCTTCCCACCTCATCCTCTGTCTTCCAGGCATCGCCTCCGTTCGGCTCATCCTCCAAGCATTCGTCGAGGAGGATAACTTCTCTCTCCTTTCTTTTATCGCTTTCTAGAGTAGAATTTTCCTACTTTCTAGTTGTAATAGTTTCCTGCTTTCTAATGTAATCATTTCCTGCTTTCTTAGTTGTAAAACATTATTCAAATATCAAGTGATTGTTCTCTCTCTCTCTTATTGTCTATAGAAATTCCATTTTGATTATTTCACCTTTTAAACAAAAATACAAAAAAATATAATTACAGATTTTGAGATCGACATAGCCTCCCTATGTTTGACCTGGAGCTTTTTTACAGAATTTCGGTATAAATTTTATCTGTTGAATGGATTTCTTCGTGACTCGAGCTACAATGATGGGTTTTCGAATCCAACTCCGATAGCATAGTTTTCCGCTTTCAACATTTTGGCATCATTGCCGGGGAGGCAACACTCTTTGATTCTTCGTGTTTTCTGACTTACGAATCATTTACCTCACTTCTCTCCTTTCTTATTGTGATTGTAGGTACTCTTTTGACACGAGTAAAAGCGGTAGATTGGAGCAAAGTGCTGTTGAAGGTTTTGTAAGTTTACCCCCGCCTCCCACCCATTAGTTTTCATTCCACCACATAATAACACAAACATAAATCAACCTAGGTGTTCTTATAAACCCTAAGGTTAGTTTTGATTGTTTGTTTGACACCGACACCCACCTTACCCTCCACATTTAAAAGGAAAAATAAAAAAAATCTCACAGATGTACACAACCTCATCTGATTTTCAAACTCAACTGGTAAACCGATCTTTGGAACTGGTACACACACCCAAACACATAATCAAGTAGAAATTAGATTAGGTAATCACTTGTGTGCCTAACTAAGTGGTACAACACGTCGATTGTTTGAGTTGATTGGGCCTCATCACTTCAACTAAAATCAACTCATTAAGTAGCTACCATATAGGTTCAACTCTTAGGGATTTACCAGTCACTCCACATTCATTTAAGCTTCAAAGGAAAACATCTTCACCTATGCTTTCAAAACCTGATGTGCCAACAAAACTTGTTTGAAAATACCTAAAGTTGAATCCTAAAAGTACTAAGCAAGATTTAAACCCTAAAATTCACCGCATCAAAAATAATCTTGCTTGAAAATAACTGGTTGTGCACACACACACATCAATCAATCATTAAGGGCACAGCCCAGATAAAGGGCCCATCACATTCCAAAGCACATTCAAACCTAACCCTAAATAAAACAGAGTAGACGTTGGCCTTAAGGATTGGACTCGCTCTTCGGAGCTTAAAATGAGATTATTTCTTATTAGTCTGTTTCTACCATTCAATCTGATGTCTAGTTAGGGGAGCAGAATCAAACGATCGTAGCTAGAGAGTACACTAAGAATCGGAGGTGCAAGCCAAAGGAAGAACCTTCTCCCCAGTCCCTCCCTCTAACTGGTTGGATTGAACGGAAAGAAGTAGATCAAATTGTTTCTTTATCTCAAGACAGGTTCTGGGAGTCTGTAGGTCATTAGGCTATCCCACTTAAGGACAAGTTTGCTTGTTTGTTTTGCAGGGTGCCTTTCTTCCTCCCATTTGTCATAAATCCATCTACATTCTACACGCATTCCGGCTCTTACCCTCCTGTTATGTCTTATCCTCAACATGATGATTATCCTGACTCATGCTGTAATCAACCATCTCTTAGTTGGGATAACTCGAATTGGGGATACAGTTTTGGACCTCCGTGTTCGGGGTCAAACCTTGAACACCATAATTGTGATTTCTATCCTTCTTCGAGCCACATCGATTATAGATCGCCACCCTTTCATGGACAACCTAATATGATCTACAATCAAGAAGGATACACTAGTCCTTAGCCATCCTCTGAATACACTGCCTTTAGGTCGTCACCACCTTTTGAACAATCCAAAATGACCTATTATCAGGAAGGGTATCACGAATCTCAATTCGTTAACTCCTCTGCATTGATCCCAAGCCTACCCAACCCTGAACCAAACTATTTGGTTCAAATTAACCAGGTCCAAGATAAGGTTTTGGCTAACTTAGAGAATACTATACAATCTTTAGAAGCTCAACCAATACCTTGCACTGAAGACTTCGAGCCCCTGATTGAAATGATTGATGATCTGAACAAGTACTTGTTGGATTGGCTCCAGGATGTTAAGGATAAGGACCCAGGTGAGTTTTTACTTGGGAAGTTAGCAAAATTGAAAATGAGATTTATGGTTGCTTTAGTTCAATCAATGGATGATTCCCAGGATGAACCCCCTTCAGGAGAGCCAATGTCAGAACCCACTCAGGCGCCTGTTGGGGGGGACACGTGTTACAAGGTTGACCAGATTGATTTAGAGCAACCAATTAAGGATGATCTAATTTCTTCACTTGTGATCCCTAAGTCGGGGTACGAGGAAACGTATGTCTCCATGGATTAGAAAGTGATGGATGATTTTGGGACGTACATTAATACGGATTTATATTTCTTTGATTCTGAGGGTGAAGATTCAATTTGCGAAGTCTCACGTGAGTTTATAGAACACGATTTCTGTGATACGATTGGACCTACGGAATTGGCTAAATCATTTGATATCCCAATAACTGAGGAAATTGATCTTATTGGGGCTCACATGATAGATTCAGAATCGCATTTTCTGAAGGATTCAATTCAATGCCCCGATTGTTAGTTACACCCCATTGAGCTTACTGATGATTATGTTTTTGCGATAACTAGACCTAAGTCAATTCTGATTCAGTCACATCTTTTAGACTTGGAAATTTCAGATATGGTGATTAATATACAGGAGGTCCGGGAATTTGACATTCTGAATGAGGAGGATAGTAGCTAGGAAATTTTGATTTGGGAAGCAAGCTTCGGAGGAAGTAGAAGACCGAGTTTAAGGGTTCCAATTAATCTGAAACCATCAAACCAGGACCCTTACGACATTTGTTCTGAGGATGTCCAACCTAAGCACACATTCATTGATTATCATTTTCAACTTGATTTCTTTGTAACCTGACTTTTTGGTCTTGGGTTGCATCCTCAAAAATTGCAAGCCTGACCCTACTTGCATACTGATCTTAGGTTCTAGGTAATTTTTATGCAGAACCTTAGATATTTTTGACCATGGGGTATGGGTCTGCGTCACAATCTGGTCCACATCTGTTGACATCTGCTGGCAGATCTTAGGTTGCATCTTTTTATTCTGATTCTGACCTGCACCTATGAATTCGTTATTTCTTCTTCTTTGTATAGTGTGCCTAGCTGAAGGCACTAAATTTAGCACGTATACAGTCCCTGTTCATCTTAGAGCGGACACGTTATTCACGCAATTCAGGTGCTTTCTACTCTACTCCACTCTATTTCGTGTCTTTTTAGTACAATGGGGACATTGGATTAGATAGCCATGGGGGGGGTGGATATTCATCTCTGAATTATTTCGTTAGCTCTGTCGATTCATTTTGTGTTTCCTTTTTTTATATATAAAAATATTGTGGAATTAGGAAAGAGAACTTGGGCTTTAGAAAATTTTCAATCTTAGGAAATAAAACTGTATGATTTGAACACGAAGACCCTTTAGGTCTTTGGACTTAATCAAACTGGATATCTACTAAAATGTGGATTTGTTTATCAGGTCCTCGCTATCTTGAATTTGATTTCAATTTTATTAAATAAGTTGGGGTGATAAGTACACGACTTATCAACCCACCCTCTAATTTGAGGAAACTATAAGTCTAAGCATCTACACACTATTCACACTAACTCGTTGCTCGACGGTTTTAACGGAAATTGGGTAGCTCATGAACCTTCTAGGGTGATATGGCTGGCAAGTTATCGTGGGTAACAACCCATAGGTAGGTTGTCTAAAGCCCAGTCACAGGACCACTCTCTTCTTACTACCTTTAGGTAAATCTTAGACTAGGGAAACCACCTACTTAAAAAAAAAAAAAGAGAAAAGTCCAAAAAGAAAAGAAAAAGAAAAAGGAGACAAGAAAGAAAAAGAAACAAAAGAAACAAGCCACACTTCGCCGCACGAGTATGGTTGCCAAGTTGTCGGTGGTAACAACTCATCAACCGGTTGTCCAGATCCCAGCTCAAGAAATGCACATAAAAATTCCTAAAACACTTAGGAAGAAGTGAAGTAGAATAAGCTGGGGAGATATACACTGAATCCACCCTTGTGTTGACCCCATAAAAAAATAAAAGTAGGGAGAAAGCTACCGGTCGTATAGATACACCTTTAGGCAAAACTCTTTTTATGGTCACCTAGGGGCGTAGAAACCCGAAATTCGTTCTGATTGCTGATCAACGAGTCTATCACATTCACAAAAAGATACTTAGAATTTAGGGTTCTCATCAAATCTTGGGTGGGTTGAGTGGCCGTAGAAAGCCCCTTTGTAACCCTAAACACAAAAATCCAAAAAAAATAGAAGAGAAGAAAAAGAGAAAAGGAGATCTTTCTTTAAATAAGGCGAGGGCTTGAGATAGTCTGCATTTTGGTAGATACCCGGGTGCTGTTGTGTCTTTGAGAGTTCAGGTCCAAAGTAAAAATTTCTTAATGTTGAAAATGACTTGTGCCCAAGTAATCCAACCCTAATTCTTTTATAAATAGCATGTAGTTTTTGTTAGGGACTAACAAAAGATAGGCATGGGGGTGTGATGTGCATACATCTAATTAACCTAAAATGTCTATTAATGCATGTTCTTAGTGTCATATTAGCATCATATATTGTAAATATTGCATAACATGCATAATCATGCATTTAGGTTAGTCTGTATAAAATGTAGGTTAAATGTCTGCTTTTATGGCCAGGGACAAGGCAAGTTGTTAATCGAGGCCTTGGATCGAAGATCTAATTGTACAGATCTGATCAGGGGGACAATTGGAGTTCAACAACTCTAAGATCACCCTGATCGAACATCTGTAGCACCAGATAGAGATCGAGGATCCCTAAAGATCAAGGGCCAAGATGGTGTTAATCCGCACCTCAGACGATAAATCTGACTGCACGGATGGGTTCGGATAGACGATCGTAGCCTAACATCGCAAAAATCGGTCCAATCGACACCTGTGGCATCGTCTACAATACTCAGAAGATGGACGACCAAGATGACACCACGTGGCACCATCTTAGCCGCCCAACCAGCCCCAAGGACCCGCCTCCACTTCTCTTCTTCACCCGCTCGACGAATCTCCACTGTTGGATGCCCATCCAACGACCGTAGAGCTGCGCGCACAAATTCATCCGCGCGACAAAGATGGGCACTCAGCGTAGTAGTCGAGCGCCCCTTTGCAAACGAAGGGCGCGTGTACGAGCCACAGCAAGCGCTTCAAATTAGATGGGTGCGAGTGCGAGCGCAATTAGGCCATCAGATCAAGATCAGGCGGCAAGGGGAGGAGGCGTGGCACGAGGGAAATTGTTGATCGTGTACGCGTGCGATGACGTGCGTCTACACGCGGGAGCGTGGTAGATGCGCTGAAGAGGAGTGAGCACATGCTTTTTAAGTCATTTGATCTCTTGAACAAATGGCTGGGAGCCTTTGAACTTACGCGGGCATTGAGGCAGCAGAAGGCGAGGAGGAGCTCATGGCGCGCTCACGTCGGCCACATTTAGGCCATTAGTGATGGATAAATCCATCACTAAAGGTCTTGAATTAATGTTTTTGAAATTAAAATGTCCAAAATGCCCCCACTCCTTGCAACTATAAAAGGAGACCCCTACCCTACAAATTTCTCATCCCTTCCTTCTCCTCTCTCCCTCTCCAAAGCTTAAGAGAAGCTTGTTCCACACCTGAGATGTTCCTCAAGAGCTAAAACCAGGTTTTCGCCCCCGTTCCAGAAGTGGATCCCGCGACGACGACAACGTGCTGCCTCGTTCCCGTTCTTCCGACTTCGTCCTCCTTGTTGCCTCGTCCTCCATCTTCCAGGCATCGCCTTCATCCGGCTCATCCTCCAAGCATTCGTCGAGGAGGATAACTTCTCTCTCCTTTCTTTTATCAGTTTCTAGAGTAGAATTTTCCTATTTTCTAGTTGTAATAGTTTCCCGCTTTCTAGTGTAATCATTTCCTGCTTTCTTAGTTGTAAAACATTATTCAAATATCAAGTGATTGTTCTCTCTCTCTTATTGTCTATAGCAATTCCATTGTGATTATTTCTCCTTTTAAACAAAAATATAAAAAAATATAATCGACGATTTTGAGATCGACGTAGCATCCCTATGTTTGACCTGGTAAATTTTATCTATTGAATGGATTTCTTTGCAACTTGAACTACAACAACGGGTTTTCGAATCCAACTTCGATAGCGTAGTTTTCCACCTTAAACAGTTGGTTGATCAAGGTAATTTGGTCGATCAATTTACTAGTTTGGTAGATCAATAACCCTTAAAACATGGTTTTGAAAAGATACACGAAAAATCCATTTTTGAGTTGTATTTGAGGTTCCTTACAATAATGTCCTAGACTTTAATAAAGATGAAAAGACATACATCAGCAACTATCTGCACTTGAGTCGAAGGATGCTTTATTGCTTTAATCTGAGATAGTCCTAAAATGTTAGTGTAGCAATAAGCATAATTTTGGTGTATCAAAACAGAGGTGCATACATTCTCCCCCTTTTCTTATGACAACAAAATTACAATTATGAAATTTAAAAAGTTGCATAATATCTCCCTTTTTTTGTTTCAGCAAAAAGTAAAATATGCTACTATTGATTTAACATTTAAAACTCCCCCTTAAACATGTAATTTAAGCAAGATAAATGTAAACATGCATTGACTAAGAGACTAATCATTTAATTGAGAGAGATAATTATTCATGCAAAAAGATTCTAGATAAGCAATGAATAAAATATAAATGTTTGGAGAAAAATTAAGTTTTACATGCTAAAATAAGGATAAAAATAGAAACAAATATAACATCTAATCATCTAATGATGCCATGAGGCATCCATAGTGCATTCATCAGTGAAAAATGCATAATCAGGCAGGGAAAAATGCATTCATCAGGAAAATTAATTAAGCTCTTTTAATCTAGATAATCCTAGTGAATGACAAATTTGATTGAACCTCTCCTTAGGTAAAGGTTTTGTGAATATATCATCTAGTTGATTTTTTGTGTTAAGAAATTCTAAATTAATATCTCCTTTTAGGACATAATCTCTAAGAAAATGATGTCTAACATCTAAATATTTAGTCCTAGAGTGTTGTATTGGATTCTTGGATAGATTAATGGCACTTGTGTTGTCACACAAAATTTTGTTATGCTTATAAGACAGTTCAAAATCTTGTAATGTCTGTTTCATCCACAATAGATGTGAACAAGCTAAACATCCAGCTATGTATTCGACTTCAGTTGTGGATAGTGATATAGTATTTTGTTTCTTAGAGAACCAAGAGACTAGGGAATTTTTGAGAAATTGACAAGTTCCACTAGTACTCTTATGGTCTATGAAACTACCCGCATAGTTAGCATCACAAAAGGAATATAATTCCAATGTATCTGACTTCAGATAGAAGAGTCCTAAATCTTGTGTATTGTTTAGATACCTAAGTATTCTTTTAATAGCATTTAGATGTGATTCTTTAGGGTTTACTTGAAAGCGAGCACACAAACAAGTGCAAAACAATATATCAGGTCTACTTGTAGTTAAATATAACAAAGATCCTATCATGCTTCTATATAGGTTTTGATCTATTGATTTACCTGTGTCATCAGTTTTCAATTGAGTAGAAGCTACCATCGATGTTTCTTTACCTTTGACTTTGTCCATCAAGAATTTCTTCAATATCTCTACTGTGTATTTTGTTTGAGATATGAGGATTCCAAAGGATAGCTGATAAATTTGAAGTCCGAGAAAGAACCGAAGTTCTCCCATCATGCTCATCTCAAACTGATCCTGCATCACCTTTGCAAAGTCTTGGCATAATAGATTAGTAGCACTGAAAATAATATCATCAACATATATTTGTATTATTAAAAGATCATTTTCTTTCTTTTTGGTGAGTAAGGTTGGATCTATATTACCAATTTTAAATTCATTTTCAATTAGGTAGGATTTTAATCTATCATACCAAGCTCGTGGAGCTTGTTTAAGTCCATATAAGGCTTTGTTCAATTTATAGACATGGTCTAGATTTTTAACATCTTCAAACCTTGGAGGTTGTTTAACATAGACTTCCTCCTTGATGAACCCATTTAGGAAGGCACTCTTGACGTCCATTTGAAAAAGTTTGAATTTCATATAGGCGGCAAAGGCTAGCAGCATCCTAATGGATTCTAGGCGAGCTACGGGAGCATATGTTTCATCAAATAAATTCCTTCTTCTTGATTATACCCTTAGGCCACAAGTCTAGCTTTATTTCTAACTACTTCTGATTCATTAAGTTTATTTCTAAAGACCCACTTTGTTCCTATAATAGTTTGTGATTCAGGCTTTGAAACAAGTTCCCATACTTGATTTCTCTTGAACTGATTTAACTAATCCTCCATTGCAATGATCTAGTGATTATCAGAAAAGGTTTCTTTGACATTTTTGGGTTCTAATTATGAAACAAAAGTAGTGAAAGCTAAACTATTAAAGGAAGATCTAGTTTGAACTCCTTTAGATAATTCACCTATCACCAATTCTTTTGGGTGGTCTTTCACAAACGAGATATCTCTGGGTAATTCATCAGAAATGTTCTCTTCTGGAATGTTTGATGGGTCAACTATTAGGTCATCATCATCAATTACAGAAGATTTTGGTTGAACTGAAGTTTCATCAAAAGATACATGCATGTTTTCCTCGACAATAGAATTTTTCTTGTTAAAAACACTATAGGCTTTACTTCTGGTTGAATAACCTAAGAAAATTCCTTCTGAACTTTTGGCATCAAACTTATCAAGATTTTCCCTAATATTAAGTATAAAACATCAAGATCTGAATATTTTTAAGTAGGAATTTTAAGTGTTCTTCCATGATAGAATTCAAAAGGTGTCTTCTTTAAGATTGGTCTGATCAAGGTTCTATTCTGAATATAGCAAGCAGTGTTTACAGTCTCAGCCCAAAAATATCGAGGTAGCTTTGACTCGCACAGCATTGTGCGAGCACACTCTTGTAAAGTCCTATTTTTCCTTTCAACTACACCATTCTAAGGTGCAGCTCTATGAAATGCAAATTCATGTTTTATTCCACATTGATCATAGAAATTGGTAAAGAATACATTCTCAAATTCTCCACCGTGATCACTTCTAATCCTAATTACTTCATATCCTTTCTCATTTTGTAATCTTCTAACTAATTTGCTAAAAACATCAAAAGTTAAATCTTTACTTTTTAAGAAAGATACTCAAGTAAATCTAAAAAAGTCATCGATTATGACTAGACAATATATACCCCCACTTAGGCTTTTGGATTTGGTTGGTCTAAACACGTTTAAGTGAAGTAGCTCCAAAGGTTGTGAAGTGCTAACCGTCCTTTTTGGTTTAAAGGGATTCTTAGTTTGCTTACCAACTTAACAAGAATCGCAGACTTTGCTTTTCTTGAAGTTGATATTTGGCAGACCTTTGACGATTTCATGTTTCATGAGTGTGCTAATGTTCCCCATGTGAACATGACCTAGTCGTTTATGCCAAAGTGTTGCTTCTTCATCAGATATGACCGGACATTCAAGACTGTCGCATTTGTCGAAGTTTATGATATAAATGTCTTTATGTCTATTTCCTTTAAGAATGATTTGTTTTGTTTCTTTATCAAGAATTTTAAAACCTTTTGATGTGAAAGTAATTTTATAACCTTTATCACATATTTGACTTACACTTAGTAGATTATGTTTTAAGCTGCTAACTAAGTGTACATTATTAAAAGAGGTAGAAGAGTTACCAATTTAGCCAGTACCAATAATACAACCCTTGTGGTTGTTCCTAAACGTGACCGTACCACCTTCCTGATGGTTGAGCAGCAGGAATAGGACTTCTTCACTGGTCATGTGCTTGGAACAACTGTTGTCCATTATCCATCTTCTTTCTTCTCTTTCCTGTCATTGGTTTGTGTTTGTGAGGCTTTATTTGATAGAGTGGATTCAGTGTTCCATTGGTGTGTTGGAAAGTCCACTTCTTATAATCTACAAGACCAACAAAACAAGATTGCAATATACTTTTTGGTACCCATTTTTGTTTGGCTCCACAGTGGTTAGTTTGTGTTGCCTATTTTGGCAGGTTACCTTTCCCTTTGCTAGAGCTAGATGGTTCATGATCATTTTTTGGTATATAACCTAACCCAAATTTTGTGGTGCTTTGGGTTTGTGTTCTTAATAATTTATGCAGGTTTCTACTTCCATCTTTTAGTTTGTCTATATATATCATTAAGTTGTTTATCTGAGATCTTAATGCAGTAATCTCAATAGATAACTCTTTGTTTTGATTATCAAGTACATCTTTTTGTACTTGTTCCTCAATTTATGTTTTTTCTAGGTTTTTATTTTCCTATTTTAATGATTTAGCTACATCATGCAACTCAAAGAATGCTTGTAATAATTCATCTTGAGTAAAGGAGGTTACCTCATCGTCTAGATCCATGAGACCGAGAAGAGCTTCTTCTCCTGAGGTTTCTTCTTCCTCTAAATTTGAGTCTGAGTCATCCCAAGTTGTCGTGAAAGCTTTCTTCTTTCTGTCTTTTCTAAAGGGCTTCTACTTCTTATCTGACTCCTTTTTGAGAAGCGGACAGTCCTTCTTGATGCGTCCCCTTCTCTTGTAGTTGTAACAGGTGATTGCATCGTTCTTGATTTCTTCTTTCTTCTTCCTCCAGTTCTTCTTGTCTTTGAGGAACTTCCTGAATTTTCTGGAGAGGAGGGCTATGTCCTCTTCTTCTTCTCCGCTTAAGGTTTCTTCGGATTCCTGAATAGCTTCAAGAGCTATAGTCTTCTTCTTGGATCCTTCTCATTCTTGATCCCTCATGTGTTGGAGTTGAACCTCGTATGCCATTAGACTTCCTATAAGATCATCCAGTTTCATAGTGGATAGATCTTTTGACTCTAGAATGGCAGTAGTCTTGGTTTCCCAGTCGCTGGTGAGTGATCGAAGAATTTTTCTGACAAGGGCTTCATTCTTGATGCCTTGATCAAGATTTCATAAGGAGTTTATGATGTCCATAAATCTTGTGAACCTCTCCTTTATTAACTTCCCTTTCTTCATTCTGAAAAGCTCATAGTTTTGAGTTAGTAGATTTACTTGAGTTTCTTTTACCTTTGAAATTCCCTTATGGGTAACTTATGGAATGCTCCATATCTCGTATGAGATTTTACATGCTGAGACTCTGTTGAATTCTGCTCTGGAGAGATCGCAGAATATGGCATTCATGGCTTTTGCATTGTGTGTAGCCATCTTCTTTTGATCTGGAGTGATTGCAATGCCGTCTTTGATTTCTAGGTGTGTGTATTTCAAGGAGATGACATTCCATACCTCGTAGTAGGTTGATTCCAGGATGACCTGCATCCAAGTCTTCCAAGAGCTGAAGTTCGTTCCATCAAATAGAGGAGGTCGAACCGTTGACTGACCCTCAGCATATGTGTTAACATTCGACTTTGGCATCTCTTGGACAACGCAAGCTCTGATACCAAGTGAAAGTAGGAGGATATCTTATGGATCGCAATGTATACTAGAGGGGAGGGGTGAATAGTATCGCCTTAAAAAAAAATTATATGCACAGATGCAAATAAATCACAAAAGATTCAAGCATAAAGTACACTTGATTTATAGTGGCAACCAAAATCGGGTGAAAACCACTACTTAAGCCTCCTAGCTTAGGATTTTTCCGACTAGTCCAAGCTACTCAATCCACTAATCTCACCACTTGAACGAGGTGGCACAATCTCTCACAACCTTACAAGGTGCTATGAAGGAGAAGCCTTGTGGAGAAGAAGAAGGCTTTAATAGAGAAAGGGAAGGCTTGTAAAGAAGGAAAGAAGAAGAAGAAGAAGAAGAAGAAAAGAGAAGGCATTGAGAAGAAGGGAAGCTTTGAGAAAGCCCTGAGAAGGAAAGAGAAGCTGAAGAAGGAAAAGACTTTCTGAAAGGCCTTGTGCCTGAGACACTTAAGCCCAACATTTGATTTAGTTGTAAACATTGTGGCATTATTTGAATGTTACTATTGAATGATTTAAGTACTATAGTTAACATTGAATCCTGTTGAATAATTTGGATATGAGATGCATGCTTAATTAGAGAACCTAATTGGCGATCGAAATCATCACTTTTTAGATTCTCTCTATTCTTTTTGTCTCATCATTATTTGAATTACAATCTGACAAATTATATTCATTGCATATCTATTTTGTGATCAGTTAAATGTGCTCATTGATTCTGAATGTGATTAATGTTGTGAATTCCATATTTGCTCCATGTGTTTAACCTCGGACTCTTCTTTAGAATCTGAGTTATAAATTTATCTATTTTCAAGCGATTGAGGCTTTGCTACGACAAAATAATTTATATCTCCTCTTTTGCACCTAAACATACCTCAAGCACCTGAATCTCAAGTTCCTGCTCCTGGATGTCTAGACCTTTGATCAAGGTGTTATAGTCCCCTTCCAAGAGCATAAGCTGACCCTCCCTCGTATCAACCTACCCACTGGGCACCAGTTCCTCCAACTCCATAACCAAGCCCTGCTCCTCAGAAGAGTGATGGTCCTTCCGCTTCGAGGAAATCATCTTGGGTGCACATATCCTCTCGCTCCACTCCCTTTGCCTTGACAACCTCGGCAAAGGTTCCTCCCACCTCCATCTTCAGGACCTCCCCTCACTGAAAAATGATGCCTAAGCAGAGGAGCCACGATCTTCCTAATAATGATAATAAAGCATCCACTTCAAAATCTGGCACATAAATTTCCTCTAGTCCTAAGGCCAAGAATAAGTCCACACCTAAATGGACACCTACTAACAAATTTGGACCCAAACAAAAATGGGTACCAAAAAGAGATTTGTAATCTGATTTTGTAGGAAACTTTTAAGGATTAATAAAGTACTCAAATTGGATTTATCATCAAAAAGATGGACACCTTGTAGCTGTAAGAAGAAACACTAGACCTCACAGACCTAAACCAATGACAAGTCCAAAGAAAAGGAAGATGGGTTATGGACAGCAGTTGTTCAAAGCACATGATAGGAGAATAAGACCTGTTCCTCAGCCTCAACTGCAAGGAAGGTGGTTTAGTCACCTTTGGGAACAACCACAAGGGCCAATTACTACTATTAGGTAAATTAGTAACTCCAAAACTTCTTTTGATAATGTTATTTTGTTAGTGGCCTAAAACACAACTTACTTAGTGTAAGTCAAATATGTGATAAAGGCTATAAAGTCACTTATACATCAAAAGGTTTTAAAATTAGGGATAAAAATTCAAAGGAAATCCTTTTGATCGGAGACAAATCAAAAGGCATCTACACTACTGACTTTGATAAATGCAACGATGTTAATGGCTTGGTTACATCAAATGATGAGTCAATATTGTGGCATCGTTGACTTGGTCATGTTCACATGCGAAATATAAACATACTTGTGAAGCACAACTTAGTACGAGATTTGCCTAAGATTTCCATCATAAAGAAAAATCTCTATCCATCTTGTAAACTAGGAAAATTGCATGAAACTTCTTTCAAACCTAGAAACATGGTCAGTACTTCGAAGCCACTTGAGTTGAACCACTTAGATCTCTTCAAACAACCAAGTTTGAAAGTCTAAATGGGTTCAAATACTATCTTGTCATATTGATAACCTCTCTAGATTTACTTGGGTATTATTTTTAAGATCTAAGGATTCTACTTTCGAGGATTTCAAAAATTAGCCAAGAGAATTCAAACTGAATCCAGCCTATCCATCACTAGGATTAAGAGTGATCGTGGAGAGTTTGAAAATAAAAAATTTCAAGATTTCTACTCTACTTTTGGGATAAAACAAGAATTTTCTTTCCTTAGAGTAGATCCACAAAATGGTGTTGTAGAAAGAAAGAATAGAACCCTACAAGAGTGTGCTTGCACTATGCTATGCGAGTCAAAGCTACCTTGGTATTTTTGGGCTAAGGCTGTAAACACTATTTGGTATATCCAAAATATGGCTCTATTAGACCTATTCTTGAGAAAATACCCTTTGAACTTTACTTTGATAGGACTCCTAAGATTTCTTATTTTAAAGTATTTGGTTGCAAGTGTTTCATACTGAATACAAAGGAGAACGTGGATAAGTTTGATGCAAAAAGTGAGGAAGGAATCTTTCTAGGACACTCCTCTAGAAGTAAAGCCTACAGAGTCTTTAATAAGAAGAAATTGGTAGTTGAAGAGACTTTACATGCATCTTTTGATGAAGTAGATCTGTTAGATAATGCATCAACCAAAGATGATGATCAAGCTCCAGATGATCCTTCAAACATACCTAAAGACACCATCTCTAGTGAACTTCCTAAAGACTACACTAAAGACCATCCCAAGGACTTAGCAATTGGTGAAGTCTCAAAGGAAATTTAAACTAGATCATCCTTTAATAACATTGCACTTAGCGTGTTTGTATCCTAACTAGAACCAAAATCCTTGAAAGAAGCATTCACTAATGATTGTTGGATTGTAACTATGCAAGAAGAGTTGAATCAATTTGAAAGAAATGATGTTTGGAAATTAGTTCCTAAGCCAAAATCTCAATCTATTATTAGAACAAAATCAGTCTTTCAAAATAAGCTTGATGAATCAGTAAAATTTGTAAGAAATAAAGCTAGACTTGTGGCTCAAGGCTAAAATCAAGATAAAGGAATTGACTTTGACAAAACTTATGCTCCTATAGCTAGACTAGAATCCATTAGAATGTCAGTAGCTTTAGCTGCTCATATGAGATTTAAGCTATTCCAAATGGACGTCAAAAGTGTATTTCTAAATGAGTTTCTAAAAGAAGTCTATGTGAAACAACCTCCTGCCTTTGAAAGTACTAGTAACCTTGATCATGTTTTCAAACTTAATAAAGCTTTATATGAAAGGCTCCTCTAGCTTGGTATGAAAGGCTAAGAAACTACTTAATAGAAAATGATTTCAAAATTAGTTTAATTGATCCAACTTTATTTAGTAAAAGAAAAGATAATCAACTAATTCTAATCTAAATTTATGTTGATGACATAATATTTGTTCTACTAACAATCTTCTCTACCAAGAGTTTGCAAAAGTCATGCAGGATCAATTCAAGATGAGCCTGATTAGAGAATTAAAATTCTTCCTAGGGTTGCAGATTAATCAACTAAAAGGCGGAAGAAAAATGAAAGAAAAAGACACACCAATGGCTACCACTACTCAACTCAAAGATGATGAGTCAGGTAAGTGTGTAGATAAAACTTATATAGAAGAATGATAAGATCCGTGCTTTACTTAACTGCTAGTAGAATTGACATACTTTTTAGTACCTGTTGTTGGTGCTAGAGCACCACGATCATTTGTTTTGATGATAACAAAACACGTGTTATTTAACATTTGCAATTTGAGTCCTAGATTTCAGGTCAATTGCAAATGTGGACGTGTTTAGACGGAACTCGAGCTCGCATCCAAGATGGATTGGAGGAGCTTAATGAAGAACAGAGGAGGTTCGCGTGGAGCGACAGATTGAAGATAGAAGACAAGAAGAATATGATAGATTCTTTTTAATCCTTTCTTGTATCTCTTGTCTTTATTTTCTTGCTCTTATTTTCCTTAGAATATTATGCTAAAGAGCCTCAAAATACCCTAACAGTATTCCTAGGAACACCGGCACAACCCTAGGATACTAAGGTTTTCTGTAGAACACTTAGAAAACCAATATAGGGTTCAAACAGCACCTCCAGACGTCTAATTCTAAAATCAGACGTCTGATAAAGTATTTTAAACGTCTGACTGTTGTTTCAAACGTCTGATAACTGTTAGGCTGGACATAGGTAGTTCTGTCTGATGAAATCAGACGTCCATACCTTATACCAGACGTCTTAGGAGACGTCTGATGACTTTGCCAGACGTCCAATTAGTGGACCGTTGGCTGGCTTAGCAGACACTCAAGGATACGACCATTAGAGCCTTATCAGATGTCCATAGGACTATCCAGACGTCTGATAATTGACCGTTTTGCCTCGGGTGACCCAAAATCTCTTCTCAGAGATTTTCTAGCCGTTGCAATGTTTGGAAAATCCATTCCCACAGTAAAAGTTGGTTTCCAGACGTCCAGACATAATGCCAGACGTCCTGTATGTCGTCTGATAGACTTGAACAAGAACCCTGTTTAGATCTGATTCAAGTCAGGAGGAAACTCGCATGAAATCAGACGTCTGACCTTGAAATCAGACGTCTTAAAGTGGCCTTCCAGATGTCTGATGCAAGAGTTAGACGTCTGATTACCCTGTCAAGTGTAATCATTGTCCTGATTTCGACCTGATTCTCTTGGGCTTTGCACCCAGCGGCTATGGAAGCATTTCCAAGCCTTCCAAACCCTTCCTAAGGCCTCTATAAATAGAGGGAAACCTTTGCAACACAAATACACACTTGGATACACTTAGCTACACACTTTCACACTCTTTTGTGTCCAGAAAAGATCTTGCTCTCCAAGCTCAAGCTCCATTCTCTTGAGAGCATCAAGCTGTTGCGCACCCGCTCTCCCGCCGTAGTTCACGAGAGCGATGTAGCGCCATCGTGTAGTTCACGCATCCGCGTCGCCGACGCACTCCTTTCAAAGGGAAGCATCCTAATTCCTATAGAAGCTTAGGTTCAAAATTACTTTGTTGGCTCTATAGGATTGTTGTTTATTTTATCTTTGTTATTTTGGTTGGGTATTCGCTTTGCGAATTCCCGTCTCCTTCGCGAGACAAAATCCTTCTCGTGGAGAGAAGGGGTTGAGGTACGCTACCCTCGTTTAAGTAGCGTGGTTGTATTGAGGTTGAATCACCCTCGTTTTAAGTGATTCGGTTTAGTGGATTTTGATCAACTTGGTTGATCGGAAAATCCTAACTCGAGAGGGTTAGGTGGTGGTTTTCACCCGGTTTGGGTTTCCACCTAAAAACAATTGTGTACTTTGTGTGATTGGTCTTCTTTGGTGAGATTGCTTTATATTTATTTCCGCATTTTATTACGTCACCCCTCTTCGAAGGGAAAACTACACCTGTCTGTGTGCTAGATTTCAAGTAGATCCTAAAGAATCTCACCTAAATGCCTTAAAAAGGATACTTAGGTACCTACTTAACACTGTTGATCTTGGTTTGTTCTACCCCAAAGTAGCCACGCTTGACTTACTCTCTTATTGTGATGCTAATTATGCAGGAAGTCAGACTGATCGCAAGAGTACTAGTGGAACATGTCAATTTCTCAGAAATTCCCTAGTATCCTAGGTCAGCAAGAAACGGAACGGTGTTTCCTTGTCCACAACTGAAGTTGAGTACATTGCTGCCTCTTTAGCATGTTCACTGATCTTGTGGATGAAACAAACACTTAAAGATTTTGGACTAAATTTTGAAAACACTAGGATTCTTTGTGATAATACTAGTGCAATAAACATGTCCAAAAACCTCATTCAACACTCTAGGATAAAACATATAGATATCAGACATCACTTCGTTAGAGATTATTCCCTAAGAAAGGAAATAGTCTTAGAATTCATTCAAACAGAGAAACAATTAGCTGCTATCTTCACAAAAACTCTAGCAAAAGAAAGATTTATACTAATAAGAAGAGAGTTAGGCTTAAATAGACTTGTTGGATTTTGATTGTTTATTATTTTGTCTTGATAACCATTGGTCAATCAAACAAATTGTGTTGATCAATTAATCGTTGATTGATCAAATGTTTATTCTAATCGATCAAGCTTTGAATCTTTTAGGAGGGAAATTTTCCTCCAAAATTTTCAACATTTGATCCACCAAATGTTGTTTTTGATCGATCAAGTTTTGGATAGGAATTTTCCCTTCACTAGAAATTCAATTTTCATTGATCAATCTCTCTTTTTAATCAACCAAAATTGAATTTGGTTGACCAATGCGTGATTTGATCGACAAATCTGGGTGGATTCGATCTCACCGAGATTTCTATTTTGTGATTCTAATCACGATTAATCTATGATTTTGATCTTTAATCACCTACTACCTTATTTGCTTTACCTATTCTCTATAAAAATAACTTTTTACCATCACATTTTACCACTACATAACTCCCTCCATCAACAAAACCACCCAACACTCCAACCAAAACCTAAGACCCCACCTTAGTGGTCCCCTTTCCACCATCAACCACCACTTCCCTAACAAAAACGATGCCACCTTCTCCGACCAAGCCTTGCTCGACCACCCACCGGTGTCCTCTCCTCTCTAGCGAATCACCTCACCGTTGCCCGTCCGGCCATCTCTAGCGACCACTCTGGTGTCGGACGACCACCACTAGATGTCCGACCTCCTCCTCATCACTGCCAACTGGATCAATCTTTGTCGATCCTTGGTATATCCCCTTTTTCTACTTATTTTCTATCAAACTTGTCACTTTGATCTCATTTTGATGAGGTTTTCTTGTGATTTTTCTATTTTTTCGGCCACAGTTCTTCATTGTTCTTCCTGTTTGATCCATTCAACTCTTATTCTTTGGTTCTATTGGATTTTGATTGATCAAATTGTTGTCTCTGATCAACCAAAAATTATCGTGTTCAATCTCCTAAAAATTGATTTTGATCAACCACGTACTGATTTTTGATCGACCAACCTATGATCGACCAAACATAAAACTTAATCGAACAAACTATCTCTAAAACTTGACTTGCTTCCTGTCCACTTTTTGATCGACCAAAAATGATTAATTGATTGACCAATATTTCCTTCTGATCGATCAATTGCCTATTTTTAATCAACCAATTTGTGTTTTGATCAGCCAACTTATTTCTTTTGATCGATGAAAACTATAACAAACTTGTTTTCATGGCTCCTAAATGTTCTCATGCCTTTACCTCCACCCCTAGGGGTGACACCTTCGACCATTTCTTTATCAGTGACAAGGCACATCACAACTTTTCTCTTTACACCTCATGCTGGTCGACCCATTGACCTTGACTACTTCGAGCACATCTTTCCGGGTCTTATAGGTCGACTTACCTATCATAGGATAGGTTGCCTCTTCAATTGAACTTTTTATGTGAGTGCAAGGGGTATTCATATCAAGGATGTAGACGTTATGGCTTGTCACCTCTTCTATTCTAACCTTCGCAACATTGGTGAGGGTTTTGACATTCAGTTGACGTCCAATGTCTACGGCATTGAGGTTCTTGTCAATGCCACTGTCTTATCTAAAGTCCTTGGTTTTCCCTCCTCTGGTCCCACCTATCTTGAGCTACACCATGACACCTCCTCCAAGGTTATTAGGGAGATGTTGAGGACTCCTGAATCCTTTGACTTGGGCAAGCCTACCAAGTCACCTTATTTTCGTCTTCTCTCGCAGTTCCTCAACTGAATCTTCCTTTGGAACTTCATGTCCAAATCTACCTCCTTTGAGAATTGTTCGAGTCCCATGCTCGTGGCTCTATACACCTTCATGACCAATAGGGCATTTAATTGGAGCCACTTCATGCTCACCTTCAAGGAGAGGAAACCCACGAGCATCTTCCCTTTTGGCACTCTTCTCTACCATATCTTCCTACATTTTAATGTCCCCATGGACATTAATCATAAGTAGTTCATCTCTCGTGTTTCCATTTTTGGAGATCTCACCTACTCCAAAATGGAACAAGAGCATCAGGCTCGTGAGGATCCTCCTCAGGAAACAGCTTTCTCCTCTCGGCCTCCTCCTTCTCAAACTAGTTCTTCCTCTACTCCACCTTCTTACTCTATCTACCAACATTTTGATGTTTACTGCCCACCTCCTATTAGACCCTCCCCTTCATTCTATGACACAAAGTGGCCCTACCATGATAGGCAGTTTACCACACATGATACTTTGGGAGTTCAGGATGTGATAGACAACATATCTTTGATGATGCATCACCAGAGGGATAGATGATGATGGAGAACAACACTCAGATTTCTGCATACCTGAGCAGGCAAGGTTAGTTTTTGGATCAGCTTGTAGGGTAGATCCACTCGCTTACTGTCCGAGACCAAAGACGCTCCCAAGGTCAATGCTCAACAGCAGCATTAGCTCCTCCTCCAAGTATTTCAGTACCCTCCTCTAGATTGACTTATCACACCGGTCCTTTAGTATAGTCGTCTCGCAAATCTACTGACCTTCAAATCTCACCAGTTTCGAGGCACAAATGTAGCTTCTCCTCCACTGCAAGACCCAGCACTAGCACTCCTCACTTCTCTCTAGGTGACTTCAATATCGATGTGGAGTTTCCATTGGATCTCGAGACTATTCTTATTTTCTTCTAGATTTCTTCACTTATTCTGTCATGTAGTACATTATATTTCTATCTTTGGATTGCATAAGTCTATATTTATCTTGCTTTATAGCACTTTTTATATGTGAGCTCTATAGCACTTTCATTTGAAATATCTTGCTTATCAGAATTTGGAAATCATATTGCCTATCTTGCTTATTATAAATTTAACATTATTGTTGCCTATCCATCTATATGTGATATGTGAGTTGTATAGTAGCAAGTCATGAATTGCATGAAAATTTCAAAAAGGGGGAGCAACACTTATCAATTTTATTGCCTAGAACTTTTTCTTAATAACAAGGGGGAAGAAAATTTAATCATGTATCTTTATACTCATGCATACTTAATTATAATTTTGTTATCATCAAAAAGGGAGAGAATGTTAATACCCTTGTTTTGATATAACAAAATTATATTTTTATTGAGGACTAACCATTACAGGTTAAGTCAAATTAAAGCATGGATGTGTCCTCATCAAGATTATTTAAATGCATCCTGTGAAGAAGAAGACTTGAAGATTGTTTTGTATTTATTGAGTCTAGAATTATATAAGGAACCTCAATAAGATAACAAACGTAAGCTTTCGATATTTGCAAAAATCGTTCTCTTTTGAACCAAGTCAATTCTACTGTTGATCAACCCAAATCCATTTTTGATTGACCAGACCTTAATTGACGAACTCCTTGTTTTAATCGATCAAAGACCTTTAACAGTCATATTCGCTTTTGATCGATCAACCCATTTTTTTAATTGATCAAAATATTCCAATGGTCAAATTTCTTTTGAAATTATTTATTCGATCAATTTACCCTTTTAATCGATCAACATTGAATCGATCAATACCTTGATTTAATCAACCAAAAGTATTTTTGATTGACCAAACCTTTATTTTGATCGATCAAAGTCGTGTTTTCAATATTTCCAAAATAGGTCGAAAAACACCTATCAATAGGACCTTAGACCCCCCCTCTTCAAAACATACCTCAAGAGCTTTTATAAAGGTAAAACATGCATATCCACTCTAGTGCTTTCGTGCCTCTACACCTACAACTACTGCAATTCAAAGCATACTCACTTGCAATTCAAGAAAGCTTAGTTTATTTTATTCTTGCTGAGGTTCCATAGGAAATATTGCTATACTCTTTTTATTCTATTATTCTTAATCTGGGAATCCGAGTTGTATTGGAAGTCTCGTTGTTCTTCTCTTGGTTAGCTGTAAAAGAAGACGTTTGTAAAAAGTTGTGCCACCCTCGTTCAAGTGGTACATGATAGTAGATTTGACTAACATCGACTAACCAAGAAAATCCTAAGCTAGGAGGGTTAGATAATGGTTTTCACCTGAAAGGGTTTCCACTCTAAATTAGGTGTTATTTTTTTGATCTATGCTTACTTATTTTGATCTATGGTGAATAATTTTTTAAGTTCTATTTTTAAATAGATATTACACTATTCACTCCCCTCTAGTGTATACTTGATCCCTTAGGCTCCACATACACTCACAATATCACTATATATACAAACCATGCAGCCATCTGGCATCTTTTCACCAAAAAGGATATGAAACCTAGGTTAATTCAATGGATCTTGTTGTTGCAAGAATGTGACCTGGAAATTAAGGATAAGGCCAGAGTGAAGAATGTTGTAGCTAATCACCTATTAACGTTAGACCCTACCCATATACTTCCCATACCATCTATCTGTGACAAATTACCCGATGAAACCCTGATGGTCATGTCTACCAAGGATGCTCCTTGGTGCAGAGATATAACAAACTATCCAATTTCAGGATAGATCCCATCAGGGTGGCCTAAAAGTCAAAAAGACAGATTCTTGGCTGAGGTACGAAATTATTTCTCGGATGACCCTCTTCTTTTTCACCATGAAGCAGATCAAATTATCTGTAGGTGTGTCGTAGAATGCGAATTCTCTAGTGTGCCATCCTTCTATAATGATCAAGCATGTGGAGGACATTTTTTAGGAAGAAAAATTGCATCAAAGTTTCTTCAATGTAGCTTGTGTTGTCCATCCTTATTCAAGGATGTACACTATTTTGCAAGAGCTTGTCCCCACTTCCAGACATTAAGATCCATGACTTGAAGGGACATGATGCCCCTTTAGCTGATTCTTACTATTGAGATATTTGATGTCTAGGGAATTGATTCCATGGTGGCCTTCCTACCATCCTATGGCTTTGAGTACATCTTACTCATTATTGAATATGTATTAAAGTGGATTGAAGTCATAGCCACCCAACAAAATAATCAAAAGGCCATCATCAAATTTGTCGGGGAAATAATCTTCTCTTGATTTGGAGTTCCTAAGGAATAAATCAGTGATGATGTAAGCCACTTCATACATGCACATTTTTGTAATTTATTAAAGAAATATAGGGTGAACCATAGAATTTCAATCCCGTATCATCCACAAACCAATGGACAAGCAGAGGTCTCCAGCAAATAGATCAAGGAAATCCTTCAAAAAATAGTGAGCCCCGATAGGAAGGATTGATAGACTCTCTCTGGGTGTATAGGACCACGTACAAGGCTCCAATAGGAATGTTGCCATACCGATTGGTGTATGGAAAGCATTATCACCTTCTTGTTGAATTGGAGCATTGCTCCTATTGGGCGATTAGGAAGTATAACATGGACCTCAAAGAAGGAGGTCAATTTAGGAAGCACTAATTATCAAGATTGGAAGAGATTCGCAAGAAGTTTTATGGAAAAGCAAGGATCTACAAAGATAAAATGAAATTCTTCCACAACAAAAACATTAGAAGGAAACAGTTTGAGCCAAACTGAATGGTCTAGTTATTTGATGCAAGACTTAAATTGTTTGCGGGCAAACTAAAATCGAAATGGACAGGCCCATACTAAGTGATCACTCCATACAACAATGGGGTTGTCAAATTCAAGATCCCAAGACTAGGCATGTATTTACAGTGATGGCCAACAAGTGAAGCCATTTGTCGCTCAGGAACCCTCTGTTCCAAAAGAAACAATCTATCATGTCGAAGGTCGAACTAATGAATTTCCCACAGCTAGGGGTGTTAAATATAGCTCTTGTTGGGAGGTAACCAGCACAACTTTTGTAAATAGCTATTTTCAATTTTTTCTGTAAGTACTGGAAGCCATCAAAGTAAAATCAGAGCAATATCAGGTGACATCTACCCTTGTCTTCTCTGTTTAATTAATGCATGAGGACATGCACGAATTTAGGCTTGGGGGGGTAGTATATTTAACTTATTAAATATTTTTCCAATATTTAGAATATTTTTATTTTTGAGAAATCATGAAAAATTTTGAAAAAAATTGGAAAATGATGAAAATGAAAAAATTTCTGCATTATGCAAAGTTTATCTTTGAAAAAGATAAAAAAATACATATATACAAAAGCAACTTAAAAAGAAATAAATTGAGTTAGGATAAAATTGATGGGTATTAAGAAGTCACCGACCATGGGAAATACTATAATTAGGGTCTTGTTGCTTAGACTCTTCAAGTCTAGCAACCTAATTCACCTAGGTGTCCACTATGGTGTGGATCTATTTCTCGAGTCCTTGCACCATAAAATAAACTTGAATATATTAATAAGTTGGGATGATAAGTATGTAGCTTATCAACCCACCCTTTAATTTGAAGGGTCTTGGAAGTCTAAGCGTCTACACACTTTATAGCACTGACTCATTGCATGGGAAATTGTATGGAAATTAAGACAATAAACATACAAGAGTGGTATGGCTGGCATGTAGCAGTGGGTAACCCCCTCATTGCTAGGTGTCCCAACCCTAATCACTTGACCTAATCTTTTTGATTGTTGCCTTTAGGTACATCCTAGATTAGGGAAGCCACCTACTAAGAGAAAAATTAGAAACATCGAAAAAGAAGAGAGAAAAAAGGAGAAAAGAAAAAATATATATTATTTTCATAGAAAAAAGATACAAGGAGAAGAAAGTGAGCATAGCCACACCTGTGCATAGGCATGGCTAACAAGTTGCCATGGGTAGCCCACTAGAATAGGTTGTCCAGAGCCTAGCCCTCACATATTCACAACCCTTAATAAAGCATAGTGGGAAAGTAGTACATAAAAACCTGGGAGATAAGCATTGGGTTTGCCCTGGTGTTGACCCCACAGAAAATGTGGTAGGGAGAAAACTACCTAGTTAGAAAGATAAACCATTAGGCAAAAACACTTCTGTTAGGGTCGCCTGTGTTAATATCCTTGTTTTGATATAACAAAATTGCATTTTTATTGATGACTAACCATTACAGGTTAAGTTAAATTATAGCATGGATGCGTCCTCATCAACATTTTTCAAATATATAAAGGACAAAGAGGACTTGAAGACCTTTTATCTTTATTGAGTCTAGAATAATGTATGGAATCTCAATAAGAAAACAAACGTAAGTTTTCATTTTTCGCAAAAATCGTTCTCTTTTGAACCTATGTCAATTCTACTGTTGATCGACCAAAATTCCTTTTTGATCGACCAGACCTTGATCAACCAACTTCTTATTTTAATTGACTAAAGACCTCTAACAGCCATATTCCTTTTTTATCAATCAACTCATTTGATTTAATCTATCCTCTTGAAATCATAAAGTCGATGAATATGCACTTTTAATCGATCAGTACTTTATGTTAATCGACCAAATTCAATTTTGATCAACCAAATATTTATTTTGATCGATCAAAGCCGTGTTTAATTCCAATATTTCCAAAATAGGTCAAAAAACACCTATAAATAAGACTTTTGACCCCCTCTTCAAAAACACACCTCAAGAGCTTTCTAAGAGAAAAGCACGCATACTCTCTCTAGTGCTTTCGCACCTCTGTGCCTACAACTACTACGATTCAAAGTACTTTCCCTTGCAATTCAAGAAAGCTTGGTTTGTTTTAATATTTCTGAGGTTCCATAGGAAATATTGTTATATCTTTTATTCTGTTGTTCTTGATCTAGAAATCCAATTTGCATTGGAAGTCCCATTGTTCTTTTCTTGATGCGGTGTAAGAGAAGACATTTTATAAGATGTTGTACCACCCTCGTTTAAGTGGTACGTGATAGTGGATTTGACTAGTATCGACTAGTTAAGAAAATCCTAAGCTAAGAGACTTAAGTAGTGGTTTTCACCCAAAAGGGTTTCCACTCTAAAATCAGGTCTTATTTTTTTGCTTTGTGCTTATTCATTTTTTATCTGTGGTGAATGATTTTTTAAGTTTTATTTTAACTAGATATTACACTATTCACCTCCCTTTAATGTATACTTGATCCCTTAGGCTCCGTACACACTCACAGCCTGGAGTGTAGTGTTACTTAAGGTCCCTTACAGTCGCCTATATAATGAGTCACGCTTACACTAATTAGATGCTTAACACTTTTGAGCTTTTTGGAATCCTAGCGTGGATTAGGTAGTCGAAGAAAGTTACCTTGAAACCTTGAACAAAGAGAAAAAAATTCTTTATGAAAAGAAAAAAATTAGGAGAAAAGAGAAGAGAAATTAAAAAATAGAGAAAACAAAGGAGAGAATAAGGCGAGGATTTGGGCTACTGTTAGTCGCTTTGAAATGGGTTTTAAAAATGTTGCGTTGTAGTATAGGTTGAATCAGCATGAAAAACAAATACAATTTATTACTCGAATTTGAAGTCTGAGGTCTAACACAGGGAGCAATATGGCAATTTAAAACTCAAGATCACAATTAAAGATGTAAGAATTTGCAATCAATAAAGATATATAAATGAGATCCAATGTCAATAATGCAAAAAGAAGAGAGGGTAAAATGGTAATTTGAATCACCAAATTACCCTACAATGTTAAGCTTAGCAAGCTACTCAAAGTAACAGATCGGATAAGACAAGCACAACTCAATTTTAACCAACAGAGCCAAGGTATCAGATATCAGACGACAGATTTAGGCTCAGACTCCTTAGCAGAGGCAAAGGCCTCTTTCTCTTTCTTCTTCAAGCCTTAGAGAGAGGCTTCTCTCTTCTCTTCTTTCTCTTCTTCCTTTAGCTTCATAGAAGGCGCAACATAAGACTTAGTAACTAGCAGAGGCAAAGGCCTCTTCAGATCTCACAAGTCAAGAGGAGGGTGGAAAAGCAAAACCCACTCCCTCCTTCTCTCTTTTTCTCTTCTTCCTCTTTCAGACCAACTAAACCAGACCAGACCCGGGTTTCTTGGTAATCGGACCAACCCCAGACTCACGGGGTGTGAGTGCGAGCAAGGGCGTGCATGGGCACATGAGAGGGGACCTCACCCCATGCTATTGAGGCGAATAGCCTATAGCAAAAAATCAATTTATCTCTGTGCGGTTCTTCGTCAGCAATCGAGATGGGACTAAAGTCCCACCCTTCTTCACGCGACCACAGCTATAGCGAAGAAGGCTCAAATTGGTGCCCTGGTAACCTGGAGCATGTAAATCCGCACCACCTGAAGGTGATGCCTGGGCGTTTGGAGCAAGAACACCACCTAGAGCTCCTTGAAGAAGCTCCGCCAATGGCAGAGGTGATGTGATACCTAAAAGAGATGAATACGAGTTAAGTACCCTAGTCAGTACATTCAGGAGCTCCACCTTGATGAGGTGAATGCAACTGCGATGGTCCGAGGGCGTGAAGACGTGTGTTGAGGGTTGATAGTGAGGTGTGTGAGGGCGGATAATGGGTGTGTGAGGTGGGAAGGTGGAGGGTGTTAATCCCTAAATTTCTTTAGGGTTTTTGGAGGGTGAGTCGTGCCGATGTTGATGGAAGTGGCAGTGGCGGGTTTCGAGCAGTGAGGTGGTGTGTAGGCGTCGCCGGAGCTTCGCCGGAGGTGGAGAAGATGAAGTTCGGGGGGTGGCGATTGGCTATTGTGCATGTGTTGTAAGGGTGGAAAAATAGTATAGAGAGGGAAAGGGAGAGATAGAGGGACTTAAGGATGTGGTTGAGAGGCAGAGGGGTCCGGTGTTGGTAGACCGGAGCTGGAGAAGGAGGAAGAAGCAGCGAGGCAGGGACGATGACTCAGATGGAGGAATGCCCTCCCTTTGGCTGGGGAGCGTCGCAAGGAAGAGAGAAAGAACTTAGGCCATCCAATTTGATGGTTGGACGGTCAGAAGAAGGGGATCCAAGGAGGTCGCTGGAGCATAGTTGTTTAGTGGTCGGAGAGGGTAGATTAGGGTGATTTGGCTCCCAAAAACTTGTTGGAAAGCTTGGTCGTGCGATGGTGTTTCTTTTATTGGCCATAGGAAGCCCTTCCAAGCCTGGAAATAAGCTTCCAAGCTCGAAAGGTTTTTGCAAAATAGGATATCCGAACCTTTGAAAGGTTTGCATGGCCTTTTGGGAAAGAATTGAACCCGAGGAATGGCTCAGATGGAAGGGAATTCCTTGACGAACTTCCCTTTCAAATTTGAGAGGGATTCATCAAGAAATTGAGTTCTTGCCAAATTTAGGCCACCGGAGTTTGTAGGAATAGGATTCATGGCAATAGGGACCTGTTTGTGAAAATGATGACAAAGTTAGAGGCCTTTTTGTAAGGATTTTGAAAGTTAATGGCAATGTGTAATAGAAAAGAATCTGACAGGACCAAATTACAAACTAGGTCAAGATGATCTCAAATTAGGCCCAAATTTTGGTACAAACCTAATTAGGACCTAAGGAATCTAATGGTGAAGTTGGATTTTGGTTTTGACTAAGTTTGACTGGGTAATTTATGCAAAAACCTAAATTAGGGTAAATGTCAATCTGAGACTCTATTTTGGGTTAAGATGGGTTCTGATGGTCAAATTGAAGATACCAAACCGTAGAGTATATTTTTCTATAAATTTTAGAGAGTTTAGGTGAATTTTATCCTAACTAGAACCTCATTTAATTAAGCGGATCTATTTTTAGGCTTTCAGAAGTCATTTAATTCTCAAAACACGCAAAAGCCCTTTTCTATCTGTTCTAACCCACTTGTTAGCCTTTTAGGACCATTTGACCCTTAATTAACCCCTAAAAAAACTTGAGTTTATTTTGCATTCAAGATATGATTGTAGATTTGCAGTTTGAACCCTATTTTTTTATCTTTCTCTCAGAATGATTATGCAATGAATTACAGTCCTCTGGCGGTTATGTAGGAGCATTTAATGACTTAATTAGATCAAATTAAGCTAATTATGGCTCATGATGGTGTTCCCATCAGCTTCCTACATTTTGGCAAGCACCCAAATGCTGGTCAATCACTAAGATGAGATCCTAAGTATATCTTAATTCCTAGGGATGGTGACAACTAATATCTAAAAAGTCTGACCCTTGACTCAATAAATTTGCAATGAAACCATGAAAAAGAAAAAGAAAAAATTAGAGTGTAGATAATCATGCATTCACTTCCTACGGACTAGCAAGATTTAGGCATGGAGGTATGATTGCACAACAATCATAAGACTTAAATTATTTAAATTAAGCTAATAACCTAGTTATATTGTAAATAGAGCACGCATTCCATGCATATCATACATTCGCATCCGATGTATATTCTTAACCTATTTTCCCCATATTATGGCCCTATTGGTAACATTGTCATTTCATGTGAATAGGACCATAGGAAAGGAGCTGCATTTATGCTAAAATAAAAAGTTGCGAGAAGAAACTCAGGTGAACATTTCCAACAATCAAGCATACAAATAGATAGAGTGTGCACAAGTACGCACTACACACACTCTACACATTTATATTAATTTAGCATATTAGAATGTGGGCCTAGAAACACATAGTATATTTTATTTCTTTCTATTTATTCTCTAGGCCACACATGCCCACAATAGCCCACACAACACAAGCCCAACAAACCCTTAGTCACCTTAACCTACTCTAATTCCACCTTAGCTCCATGCCACACTAAACCCTCCCTAAAACCCAAACAATGACCCACTAATCCCACCTTATCCTCCCACACCAATGAGCCCTATCCACTCCCATTTGATCAGCATTGACCTACATCCTCACCTTAGAGTATATCCCACACTAGAACCTTCCTAGCCCTTAAGTTGTGCCCTTATCCTAGTCACTAACCTACACCTCACCACCACCACACCTTGGAACACCCTCTATAAAAAGAGAGAGCCCCACAGGCACCTCCACCCACCCACCCACCCTACATTTTCTCTCCTCTCAATCTCCCACTCCTCCATGGCCAATGGCTAGCGGTGCCCCCTTGGTATTGGTTTTCATTTGCCTAGGTGAAGAAGGCTAGGCATCCGACCAAGGATCCCTTCCCCTCCCAATAGGTTCTAGCAACATCATATTGGGAGGACACCTATTCCTCTACCCCCATTCTCTTTTACTTTTATTTGTTAGTTAATTTCAATTCCAAGCACATGTTTAGATTTATATTACTTGCAGTTTTTATTTATTGTCTCTTTTCTTTAGTAGAGTAACATTTCCTTTATCAAGTTCTTTTCATTTTGTTTGCTATCTTGCCCTCTACTTTGCATCTTTTTGTTTACACACACTGACATTCACATGCCAACGCTACCACCACCACTTCCACCTTGGACACCCCCATCACAACAGCACCATCTTCACTTTACTCACTCACTAGCAACACTCACTTCGCCACCATCACCACTATCCCATCTTAGCAATCACTACTATCCGTTCACCTCAACTACCCTTTCACACTGTAACCACCAATACACTTAGTCACACACAGTGATCACTACTTCACTTCACAATCACCATCCTCACCATGGTTGTCCCCATTCCCTACCACACACCACACCAAGAAGACTCCATAGAAAACATGAGCCTAGAACACAATATATACACACCTACCCACACCACTATCATTGTCCTTACACTAAACACTTGTCTAGTTATTACCAGCTACAAAGCCACATGTGAGAATGTGGTTAGCCACATAGATGAGCCCCTCACCACTAGGCACATTTGAATCCTCCACGAGATCCACCATCTCTAGGCTAATGACTCTTTACTTGGCAGTAATCACTCCTATTATCACCACCACAACTACCTTCACTCCAACCCCATTTCCTATCCTATGCCTCCATGCAAATATGCACCAAGGTACACCTGAATCACACTTGTCATTTCTATTATCCCTCCCATTAGTTTGCATGGCTTGTAGGAAGCTTTAGTATTTTGTATAAGTGGCATTATGCTACAAGGACTTGTAAATATTAGCTTTCTTTTGATGTTTAAAATGTTGTTGCAAGTCTTTAGTTCTTTACGTTTGTTTCAATGTATGGTGTTGCAAGTTAGATTTCTAAATATCTTGGCTATGAAAGTTAGTGTTTCAAGTTAAAAGCTTATGTTATTTTGTAAATCTCTTTATCTAAAAAGATAAAAAAATCATGTTGTCTCTCTCTTGATTAACAAAAAGGCAAGAAAACTCGCAAAATGAAAATGACAAAACATCCCTTGTGTAGTTAGTCGTGATTAGCTTTGCTTTGTTCTTTCACTTTAGCCAAAAGCCAAAAAAAAATATAAAAGAGAAAAGGACCAAAGATATCATAGTTAGCCTTTCCCGCTTTTCATAACTTAACAAAACCAAAAAAAAGATTAGTTTAGTTGCAATTAACATTTCCATTTTGTGTTACTTTCAACAATTAAAAAGAGAAAAAAATGATTGACAAATGGCAAAACACCAAAAATAGAATAAAGGAACTCAGAATCTAGCCCTTTATTTGCCTCCCCATGGACCGACCTGGACTCATTAATTAAATCAATTCAAGTGTTGTAATAAAATTCTAAATGACCTAGTGAATTAGGTGAAAAAATTGAGCTACAACAACTCAATTAAATCGATTTAACACCTAAGGTTGCTAGCGAATGTCACCTATCTCTACAAGGATAATATCCAAAAGATTAGGTCACCAATCAAAATCACAAACAAAACCATAAAAATCCTGGAAAAATAAATAAATATTCTCCAATAATCATATGAGGTTTTTCGTTGATGGTTGAATTGGATCCAATATAATTTTGGGTCATAACTCATTTAAAATTAGGGTTGGCACACTATTTGGCCATTTAATAACTTTTATCGGACATCTAGAATGTCAAGCCAACAAGTCTAGGGTTAGAATCAATATTCTATAGTAATTAGACATTTGATACTTGATAACGCTAAAACTACACGATTAAAATCTGGAAATCGTTGTAGCACATTGATGTAGACACATCTATTTCGCATAAACTGTCCATTTTTGCATGTTCTTAGTCATATAATTACATTCACGCATTATAAATATTGCACAACATGCATCATCATGCATTTAGATTAGTTTGTATAAATTATAGGTTAATTTATCCTTTTTGTGGCCAGCGGACATGGTGATATTATTTTCGAGCCTTGAATTGAAGATCCAATCGTACTGATCTGATCAGGGTGACGATCGGAGTTTAACATCTCCGAGATCGCCCAGATCAAACTTCCGTAGCATCATATGCAATCTTGGGAAGATCAAAAGCCAAGGGGCAAGGTGGTGTAAAATTCGTACCTTAGATGACAAATCCAATTGTACAGATGGGTTTGGATCAAAGATCACAGGCCAACGACATGAAAATCGATCCAATCTGAGGTCTGTGGCACCACTTACAAGCATTTAATGATGGACAGTCGAGATGGTTCCACGTGGCGCCACCCTAGCTACCCAAGACCATCTGTAAGACTCCCTCTTCACCTGCTCGATCAAATCCTAATCGTCGATCGAAGATCCAATGGTTGAGATTCAATCTCAGCTGCGCTTCATAAAGATCTGGAGATTAAATGCTTGAGTAATCTCGACCGTTGGATCGCTATCCAACGATCACGAGCACTTGAGCGTTAAATCAAAATGCGACAAATAAGCGGCCTCAAGGCAGTGGGCGAGCACCCTTTCGCAAAGAGAGTGGTGAGGGTTCAAATCCTCACTTGCCTTAAATCAAAGCAGCGAACGGGCGTGTGAAATTGCGTCATTCGATCGACAATGAGTAGGCAAGGTATGGCAATGTGGTGCGGCTATGGGCATTGGATGGAAGCACAACATGCATGCGTACAATGACATGCAATCAAACGTGCCATCGCACATAGGAATGCGTAACGTTTAAAGCTGAAGTGCGCTTTCGTAATCAATCGGACGGTTGAGATTGATTGGGCACGATGAGGCGCGCGAGCAGCCAGGTGACGTGTGATGGGAACACCATCATGAGCCATAACTATCTCAATTGGATATGATTAAGTCATTAAATGCTCCTACATAACTATCAGAAGGCCATAATTCATTGCAAATCCTTTCAGAGAGAAATACAAGAAACTAGGGTTAAAACTACAATTTTAACATCATATCTTGAATGCAGAACAATCATGGATTTTTTCAGGGGTTAATTAAGGGTTAAATGATCTTAAGACTCTAACAAGTGGGTTAATATAGACAGAAAAGGGTTTTCATGTGTTTTGAGAATTAAATGACATTTGAAATCCTAAAAACAGACCCGCTTAATTAATTGAGGTTTTGGTTAGGATAAAATTCACCTAAATCCTCTAAAATTTATATAAAAATATTCTCTAGGGTTTAGTGCCTTCAATTTGACCATCAAAACCCATCTTGACCCAAAATAGAGTCTTAGACAGACATTTACCTTAATTTGGGTAATTGTGCAAATTACCCAAGAAAACTAGGTCCAAACCAAAATCCAACTTCACCATTGAATTCCTTAGGTCCAAATGAGGTTTGTACCAAAATCTGAGATCATCTTGACGTAGTTTGCAATTTGGTTCTGACTGACTCTTTTCTCTCACACACATACCCCTAACTTTTGAATTTCTTACAAATAGCCCCCCATCTTTGTCAAATTCTTCACAAAAAGGACCCTACCGCTCTAAAATCCTATTCCTACAACTTTGGTGACCTTTGATTGAAGAGAACTCCTTTGTTCAATCAATTCCTTCCAAAATTGGAAGGGAGATTCCTTGAGGAGTTCTCTTTCTATTGAATCCAATCTTGAGCCCCAAAGCCTTCCCAATCTCTCATGTGAACGCATGAGAGATTCGGGTATT
This sequence comes from Thalassia testudinum, assembly GCA_037157565.1. Lineage (NCBI taxonomy): Eukaryota > Viridiplantae > Streptophyta > Magnoliopsida > Alismatales > Hydrocharitaceae > Thalassia > Thalassia testudinum. The sequence goes on along the minus strand of JAZHRO010000015.1, from coordinate 39,584,676 downwards.
TTTAAGTTTCCAACTCCAGCGAGCCTTCCAAGCTTGGGAAGCTTGCTTCCCAAGCTCTAATCGATCCCTGAGGCCTATATAAGGATCCCCAAGGCTCGGCTGAACTTTTCAACAAGTCTTGGAGAGTCAAAGGCCCCCTATTCCCCTTCCTCCAGCCTTCAAGACCACTGCTCCAGCGACCATCTCTGATCCTCCTCCTCCGGCTGTCCAACGACCAAATTTGTCAGCTCTCTCGACTTCCTTCTTCATCGCAACTCTCCCTAACCAAAGGGAGGGCGTACCTCTGCCTACTTCATTGTTGTCGTCTCACCATCTTCTCCTCCTTCTCCGGTGCCAGTCTACCACTACTGGTTGTCTCCACCTCTCAACATCTCCCTAAGTTCCCTAAACTCTCTCTCCCTCTCCCTCGATCATTTCTACACGTTCAGAACCTCATTTCAACCACTACTACGCCTTTGACCCCATCGTCGTCCTCTGCTTCGGCCAAGCCTCTGGCAAGGCCTTCCACATGCTTTAGACCACCAAACTCCCTTGCGCCACCTCTATTAGATCCACCATGACTCACCCTCCAAAAGCCCTAAAGAAATTTAGGGTTTAACACTCTCTACCCCCCTGTCGAACACACCCACCTTCCATCCTCGTTCTCCTCACTGTCAGCCCTCCACACACGCGTACACACCAAACCACGGCCACCGTTGCAGTCGTTGTGGTCTGGTAAACCCTCTAAGCATACTAATTAGGGCGTTTAGCCCGTGTTCTTGGTTTCAGGTTGCCGTCAGAGCTCTGTCACCACCACCTCCTTCTCTGACTCCGTCCATCGTTTCCTAGCCACATTCTTCAGTGTTCCATGCCCAGGCGACGCGAAGCATCTCTAGGAGTCATCCCAAGGCTTCAATTGGGATGCAAAACCACAACAGCTGCATTGATTTGACGAAGACGTCGACCTGCAGCTGCGCAAAGAAGCCTTGTGGGAATAGTCCCACATCGTAGAAGACTGAAGCCCTAAAAGAGCATAAAGGGAAAAGGTGCCTATGACTCGTTGCCTCAGCACGCACAGGGGGTGAGGTCCCTGCATGCACACCTTATGCATGCCCTCGCCTGTGCTCACGCCTCCTGGGTTTGGGCCTTGGTCCGTTTACCCGGATACCCGGGTCTATTCTAGTTCGCTTGATTCTGAGAGAGAAAGAAGAGAAAGAGAGAGAGAAGGGGGGAGGGGTTTTTCTTTATCGCTCTCCTCTCAACACTTAGTGATCTTTGAGGGAGGCCTTTGCTCTGCTAGTGTTGTTGAGTCCTGTGTTGTGCCTTCTCTGGAGCTTAAGGAGGTAGAAGTAAAGAGAAAGGGAAGGAAGAGGAAGGGTGCCCTCTTGGCACTGAGAGTTCCATCATCTGATCTCTGAAATGTGGATGCTTAGGTTACGTGGACCCGTAAACCAAAAGGTAGAAAAAGACACCAGGTACTACCCAGCCTTTAACTCAATCCTTAACTTTCCTTCCTCAACCTCTTGAGGAATGGTTTGCAACTTAACTCCTACTTAAGATTTTAAGTCCACAAAGGACCCTAATAGTCAAAAGCTAGTAGCTCAACTTAGCTTCTATGGTCAGATACCTAGAGTCAACTTAATCTAACCTAAATTCCTGGTCTGATGCCTAAGAATACAGGGCCCAACCAGTTAAGCTCAATTCTAACGCGAGCTTAAATGCATTTTTTTTTTAATAAATGCAAATGTATGCAATGCAGAATGTTTTAACTAAATGCATGATGCACTATGTATAAATGCTACTTATATCCCCTAAGTACACCCCCCAATGCCTAAAATCTGTAATGTCCCCATTTCATAGAAGGGTATTACCTGGGTCAAAGTTGGGCTACAATTATTTTGTTGGCAGCCAAGTAGCTAAAGAACCTGCAAGTCTGGTTCCAAAACCAAAGAAATAGGCCCTAAAAATGAGCGTAACAATACTAGCCTAGAAAATAAATAATCTAGGACGTTGGTGAGCTGATGATGAATTCGAATAGGCAATGCTCGCCCAACCAAGATGGGAATGAAATCTTCCCAGGCCACCAGAGGAGGTTCTAAATGATAGACGGGAATAGCGACCCCTAGAAGGGTAGGGGGATGACAAGGTTCTTCCAAGAGAAATGGGGAAGGGATAGTGCAAAGATATACCCCCAGTGTGATGAACTAACCATAGAAAGCATCAATCCATACTCGATACCCCAATACAGGAAACATTGGTCTGTTAAGCCCCTTGTAAAAATAGTAGTGAGCATGTTTTTAAGCCAAGGATTGTCTAGGGTGTCCAAGTTTCGAGGTTGCGGGATGGCCATAAGATCTAGGTTGGGTTTAGTCAGCTCGATGTTCGTCCCTAACAATTTTTCTAATTCCTCCATTGCATCCCTAGCATCTCTACTGATGTCATTGTTCGCGAGGTGAAATCAGGTTTTAAAATCGATGTGTCGTAGTATAGTTGAAATCGCTTGAAAATAGATATATTTTATTACTCGAAGAGTCTAAGGTCGAACACAGGGAGAAAATTGGAGTTTAAAAATCAAGTGCACAAGTTTTGAGAAATTGAATATAATATGCAATGAAAACAGGAGTTGTAATGCAAAAATGTAAAAGTAGCCACAGAATATCAATGTATATAAAGAAAACACAAAAAATGGGCGTCTGATTTTGTAAATCAGACGTCTTAAACTTATGGTTGCTACAGTGCTTCTATTTCTCTTTTTCTCTTCTCTGATCTTTGTCTCTGGCTGCTTCTCTTGCAACTGCCTTCTTCCTCTTTCTTCTCTCTTCTACTCTCGTGTCTGTGCCCTTGCCTTTCTCTTTTTCCTTTGACTTCTTCTCTTTCTTCTTCTTCTTCTTTCTCTCCAGCTCCTCTTTCTTCTGCCTTCAGTTCCTTCTCCTTCTCTTTCACTTTCTTTAGCCCTTCAGCCTTCAGCTTCTTCCACTTCAGCCTTGCCTTCTCCTCCCATAACTTCTTTAGCTCCGCCTCCTTCTTCCTTGGCTTCTTCTTCTCCTTTCCTGCGAGAGCAAAACCTACCCCTACCCACCCGCGATCTCTCTTCCTCTTTCACTCTTAGGCTCACTCTCCCAGAGCCGCTTTCTTGGGTAATCGGGACAGGTACGTGCCTAGGACTAGACCCACCGACGTGTGGTGGTGTGCAAGGAGTGCAGGTTGGGTATACGAGTCAAGCCAAGTCCACGGGGATCGGGTCACGGATGAGGCGGTGAGAGGGTGAGTGGGACCTCACCCCGTGGTCAGGAGGCAATAAGCCTCATTTGCTTTTTCCTCTTATTCCTCTACACTCGCTCACCCACTTCCGAGGTGGGACTATCTTCCCACCTCCCTTCGCATGTGTCCATAGCCGACAATGTTGCTTGATTGCAACTGCTATGCGGGTCTTCATAGCCAATTGGTTGCCTGGATCTGTGCGTGAGGGGAATCCGTGCAACTTGGGGCTGTACACCTGGAGCGAGGAGACATGGAGCGAGCTTGCAAGCTAGCAGCTTGCGTGCATCAATGGCAGTGGGCCTCCAAACTTGTCAACACAAAAAAAACCTTGCGGCCTTGTCAGAAAGCTCAGAAAGCTTTGTTAAGACATGGCAAACATAGTGCAGGGGTTGGCGTTGCGTGGGGTGGCTGGAGTGTGCGTGCCTAGGGCACCCTGTGTGTGTGAGAGTGGGTGTGTTCAGGGGGTGTTTTGGGGGCGTGGCACGGTGAGTGGAGTGAGGGTTTATGATCAATGGAGTGTTGCGGTGCTTATGGAGTGGTTGGCAAGGCAGATGGAGGTGCGGAGTGGTGGGGACACCTCGCCGGAGGTCTGGCCGGAGATGAAGAAGGTGATGGTGGTTGCATGTGTCAAGTGTCGTTTTCAAGAAATAAAGAGGGGAAATGATTAGAAAGGCGAGAGGACTTAGCTGGGTGTAGATAGATGAAGGGGGAGGTAGAGATGGCGGCTGGCTCGTATTGCCATCACCGGAGACGAAACACTCAGTGGGGGGAGGACGGTGATGATGAAGGGGTTGCAGGGGCATTAATGGGTGCGGCGCGATGCGGACGAATAGGAGGAAGAGAACCCTGCCACTGGTATTGTGGCTGGGTGACGAGGGCGAGAGAGGGTGGTCGCCGGAGCTTGCTGAGTCACTGGCCGAAGGGGGAAGAGACGAAAGTGAGGGATTCTTAGGCCAATTTCAAGCGTGGAAGATGTAGAGGGATTTTGGTATGCTTTTATAGGCCCTGGAGGGAGGATTTGTGCTTGGAAGCCAAGCTTCCAAGCACGGAAGGCTTGTCGGAGGTGGAAGGTTGAAGGAGACCCAAATCTCTCATGCATTCGCATGAGAGATTGGGTACAAAATAGAGCCTGGAATTGTATTCAAACTGGAGGAGATTTCTCAGAGAATCTTCCTTTCAATTTTGAAGGGGATTCTCTGAGAAATCAGAGAGATCTTGCCCTAGAAACTTCGTCGGAGTAGGATTCCCCCCGCTATAATGGTGGAGGGACCTAATTGCAAAGAATGAAGACAAAGGTAAGGGGTTTATGCAAGGGTTTTCAAAAGATAGGGGTAGAAATGTAATTGGGCTGGACCTATTTGCAAAGTAGGTCAAGATGAATTCGCCTTAGGTCTAAATTTTGGTACAAACCTAATTTGGACCTAAGGAATCCAATGGTGAAGTTGGATTTTGGGTTTGACCACATTTTACTAGGCAATTTACGCAAAAATCCAATTTAGGGTAAATATTTGACTATGACCCCAATGTAGGTGAAAATAGGTTCCAAGGGCCAATTTGAAGGTTCTAAGCCCTAGAAGATATTTTTCCATGATTTTTAGATGGTTTAGGTGAATTTTATCCTGACCAAAATCTTGTTAAATCAAGTGGGTCTGTTTTAGAGTTACAAGAAGTCATTTAATTTCTAGAACTCACATGAACCTTTTTCTGTTTGAGCCAACCCACTTTTTAACTTGTTAAGACCATTTGACCTATGTTTAGCCCACGAGAAATCCCGTTGTTGTACTGCAATGGTAAAATTACAGTTTTACCCCTTGTTTCTTGCTTCTCTCTCAGAATGGTTATTCATTGAGTTAGGACCTCCAGTTGGTTGTGTAGGAGCTTTTGTTCTCTTTTCTGGATCAAAATGAGCTAGTTAGGGCTCATGATGGTGTTCCCATCATACCCTCATGCCTAGCCTTTGCTAGTCCCTTAGCAAAATTTTAAGGTTTTAACTTCTGTTCTAGACCATGAGTTCCTTGATGTTCACAAATTATGATGAGTGCTTTTTTTCTTTCTTATTAGGTTAGAATGCCGATCGTAGGCCTAGAGGTACTCAAGTACCAACCAAGATCCGAACCTGACCAGCTTTAGCCTCGATCCTCCATGAAGGGTTTTAGGGCCTACAGGAATTATCCTAAGGTTCGTTGGACTCCATGATTAAAGCACCCATGCTTGTAACGTATTTTAGCCTCAATTCAGTTTGCAGTGCATTTTTTTGCAAGAGAAAGACAGAGGATTTTCTTTGTTTGGAGAGTTTTCTCTCTCTTATCTTTTTATTTCTACCTTCGGATTGGCTTCTCAACACGGTCTGTATCAGATTCCTCGTCCCCATCAATCCTCGAAGGGTCCCTGGTAATCGATACTTCCTGATAGCACCACCCATGGCAACCCCCAGAACCCTGGCTTTCGAGATTTCGAGATAATCCCGCCCATGGTGTTCTGTAGCTAAATCCAGACTGTGGCAATCGACATTTCGTGATAATGCCGCCCATGGCATCTGAACCAGCATAGGGTGCTTACGTGCCCCCGGTAGGATATGTAAATATCCTAGGAGACAAGAACTGAGGAGATGATATGTTGTTGCGCATCTTTGAGGGGAATTTCCTGCCTCTCCGCATCGGGAACTCATCCAAATCAACTTGTGTTGATCGGCCACTCCTAATCTAGGCGACCTTTTCAGAACACTTAGACTCTTTTGTGTGATTTTGATAATTATGCGCACTGAACCAAAGTGTGTGTGGATTGGAGTGCTTAGATTACCGAGTCTCGCAAACCAAAGGTTAGTTAACAAGGCCGAATACTCCCTAAGCCTTAGACCTAATACTTAAGCTTTGCATTTTCCCCAACCTCTTGAGGACTATCCAGATCTTAGCAGATACTTGAATTTTTGAGCCTAGGAATCTATCCCAAGAGGCTTAAGATCAATGTTCCTACTAATCTCTTTTGTGTCTCATTAGCACTTTTTTTCTTTCATTTTCTTTTTCTTGATGTGGTCTAGAACTTAGTTAATCCCTTAATTTCTTACTAATGACTATTCCTCTATTTTTTTTCTTTTCTTTTCATTTTGTGCTCCTTTTTTTTGACAGTTTTCACTTTTCCCCTTTTTCTCCTCACGATTTGTATGGCCTCAAAATTTTCTCTCCCCTCAGAATTTTTTGTTCTTTTTCAAGATTTTTTCATTTTTTTAGTGTTTTTGTGATATGTGATTTTTTTGTTGAAACCTTTTCTTGTGAGATGAGTTTTCATGGTGTTTTGCACTTTCATACCCCCCCATGCCTACGATTTGCAATGTCCCCATTGTAAATTATGTGGGTTCGAGTTCAGTTTAGATCATTCATTAGAATAGGTTTTGGGTGGGCGAACGGGTCGAGGTGACTGTTGCAAACGATTTCAAAAATCTGGTACGGGTACCTGAGGTGGGGTCGGCTATTTTAATGGATGAACCCTAAAATGCAATATGAATTCAATGTAGGAATGTCAAGAAAGGTTTCAGGTTTTTCAAAAATGACTGGTTGCCTCCCGTTAAGCGCTAAGTTTTACGCCATCGGCTAGGCGCAATGAGCTCAGGGAGAATGGAGGGTAAAGGATATCTCAGCCAAATTTGTATCGGTCAAGTCAATGAACGGTTTGAGTCACTGATCGTTCGTGATGAAAGGTTCTAAATCGTGGCTGAGTGGACTGATCTCAATGGCTCCATTTCCAAAGATTCGTCGGACGAGGTAGGGTCCGATCCATTTTGATCGTAGTTTTCCTGGGAACAGTTTAAGCTTGGCATCAAAGAGTAAGACTTTTTGACCAGGGTGGAAGATCTTTCTGGATATGTGCTTGTCGTGAAAGGCCATAACCCGCTCTTTGTAAATTTGCGAGTTCTCATACGTGTCATGGCGTAATTCACCGATCTCACTCATTTGAAGCTTTCTGTGGGTTCCTGCCTTAGAAAGATCTAGGTTGCTATTCCGTATTGCCCAATAGGCTTTGTGCTCCAATTCTACGGGGAGGTGACATGCCTTCCTGTACACCAATCTGAAGGGAGACATACCTAATTGGGTTTTGTGGGTGATCTTATAAGCCCACAAAGCTTCCGAAAGTCTGGATGACCAGTCCTTCCTGTCAGGTCGAACAGTAACCTGGAGGATTTTCTTGATCTCCCGATTTGATAGCTCAGCTAGGCCATTAGTTTGGGGGTGGTATGGAGTAGAGAATCGGTGCGACACCTCATATTTGGTCATCAGTGACCTGAATTAAGCATTAGTGAAATGGGTCCCTCCATCAGAGATTATAGCACGTGGAATCCCGAACTGTGAAAAGATGTTTTGATGAATGAATTTAATAACCACTTTATGATCATTGGTTTGGGTCGAAACAGCTTCGATCCATTTAGACATGTAGTCAACAGCGAGTAGAATGTACTCGAAGCCATCTGAAATAGGGAAGGGTCCCATAAAATCAATCCCCCATATGTTGAAGATTTCGCATACAAGAATCGGCTGTAAGGGCATCATATCATGATGGCCCATGTTGCCTAAGGTTTGGAAACAAGTGCATGCCCAACAGTGATTGTATGCCTCTTTGAAAATCATAGGCCAATAGAAGCCGCACTGGAGGACTTTCGCTACGGTTTTATGACCTGAAAAATGTCCACTGCATGCCTGGTCATGGCAGAAAGATAATATGTCTTGAATTTTCGCTTCTACGACACATTGTCGAATGATCTGATTAGGACTGATGCGGAAAAGATACAAGTCTTCCCAGAAGTAGTACTTTGCATCAGAAAGCAGCCTTAGACCAATTGAATAGGATCTGATGTGATTCCAGGTAGTTTACTATATCAGTAAACCATGGGAGCCCTGTATTAATAGTCAGGAGGTGCTCATCAGGAAAATGTTCTATGATGGGTCCGGAAGGGTTGATGATCTCAGAAGGAAGGCGGGACAAGTGATCAACTACCACGTTCTATTTTCCCACTTTGTCACGAATCTCAAGGTCAAACTCTTGCAATAGCAAGATTCAGCGGATTAATCGAGGTTTCATGTCCTTAGCAAGCAAATGCCTCACAACTATGTGATCTGAGTAAATGATAACGAGGGAACCCAAGAGATAAGATCTGAATTTTTCCAGGGCAAATACTATGGCTAGCAGCTCTTTCTCAGTAATTGTGTAGTTACGCTGAGCCTTGTCAAGTATCTTGCTAGCGTAGTAGATGACCACAGGTTTCCTGTCAATTTTCTACCCAAGTACTGCTCCTACAGTGAAATCAGATGCATTGCACATGATCTCAAAGGGTTGAGACCAATCAGGGGACTGTAGGATCAGGGCTTGGGTAACTCAATTACAGAGGATTTTAAATGCTTGAGTGCATTCCTTGGATATTTTGAAAGGTACATCCTTAGAAAGTAGAGTGGTCAGGGGCATGCGATCTTTAAGAAATCAGGACTGAATCGACGGTAAAAATCGACGTGCCCCAGAAAGGATCGGATGTCTTTGATCAAGCTAGGCATAGGGAGTTTGGAAATCAAGTTCACCTTGGCTCAATCGACTTGGATGCCTTTTTCTAAAATGAGATGTCCCAAGGCAATTCCTTCAGGCACCATGAAATGGCTCTTTTCCCAGGAAAGAACCAGATTCACGTCAATGCACCACCTGAGGATTTGGACCAAGTGCAGGAGGCAATCATCAAATGATTCTTTGAATATTGAAGAGTCATCCATGAAGACTTCTAGATAATCATCTACCATATATGAGAATATGGCAAGCATGCACCGTTGAAAAGTAGCAGGTGCATTGCAGAGATCGAATAGCATCCTTTGGAACATGTACGTCCCGAAGGGGCAGGTGAAGGTGGTCTTTTCTTGGTCCTCAGGATGGATTGCCACCTAGTTATAACTGATGTACCCGTCCAAGAAGCAGAACCTATTTCCCGCTAGTTTCTCAATGATCTGATCAATAAACGATAGTGGGAAATGATCCTTCTTCGTGGAGAAATTGAGTCTTTTGTAATCAATGCAAAATCTCCATGAGTTTGCCACATGGGTTGGTATGACTTCTCCGATTTCAGTAGCGATCACGGTGAGTCCTGCCTTCTTAGGCACAACTTGGATTGGACTCACCCACCGACTGTCGAAGATCGGGTAGATGGTCCCTGCATCTAACCACTTGATGATCTCCTTTTTCACGACCTCCTGTAGATTAGGATTCAGACGTCTCTACATTTCACGGGAAGGTCGTGTGCCCTCTTCAGTGTAGATACGGTGTGTGCAGTAAGAAGGGCTGATACCAATTAAATCATTGAGAGTCCATCCAATGGCTCTACAATGTTGCTGAAGAACAATAATCAAGCAGGATTCCTGGTTAGGTGTGAGTCTGGAGTTGATAATCATAGGAAATGTCTGATTGGAACCCAAAAAAATGTACTTCAGATGGTCGGGAAGAGGCTTGAGTTCCAGAACAGGGTTATTAGCAGTAGCGGGCGGTTTAGGGTGTGTGTCAGGAGCAAGGGAAGGAGTTATGGGTGTATCTAAGTCAGATTCAGACTCCTCTGATTGTGGGTTTTGATCTTCTTGTGGTTGATCAGAAGTAATAAGGTTGTCCTCAATATACAGTTCATCAACCACAGCCTTGATATCACATATCTGTTCTATAACACTGCAATTAATCCCTTGTTGGGCCTTAAAGATGTCAATCTTCAATGTTTGGTTCCTGAATTTCAATTCAATTTGGCCCTCCTCACAATTTATATTTGCCCTAGTAGTGGCCAGAAAAGATCTCCCTAGAATAATTGGTGCATCCCTTGGGTTTTCTGGAGCATCCATATCTAAGACTACAAAATCCACCAGGAAATAGAAATCCCATACCCTCATGATGACATCCTTAAGAACTCCTTTCGGTGACTTAATAGATCGGTCATCCAACTGTAATGTCACCTCTGTCGGTTTAAGCTTAGATTCCTCAAGGTGGTCAATGAGGGATGTAGGTATTAGGTTTATGGAGGCACCTAAATCTAATAAAGATCTGTCGAATTGGGTATCACCAATGGTACATGAAATTAGGGGAGTACCTGTGTCTTTTGCCTTAGGTGGGAGTTTGCTCAAAATTATAGAGCTGGCTTGCTCTGACAGTATGATCGGACTCCCACTTTTGGTTTGTGGCTTACGCTTGGGTGCACACACGTCTTTCAGAAATCATGCATAAGCCAATACATGGCAGATTGCATCCATCAAGGGGATGTTTATATGGACCTGTTCAAAGAGCTTGACCAGATCCTCCTCAGAAGCCACGGGTTTGTTTGTCTTCTTTCCCTTGGTCAAGGCCTTAGGAAATGGAACCTTGGTTGGTTCCTCTAGAATAGGTCCAAGTTCTTGATCTGGGATAGGGGTGTCTTGGATAACTATCCTAGGGCTTGGGTTACTACTAGGATAAAAGTGGCTTGGATAAGGTGGGTCTTGTGTTGCTTTGCCACTATGGGTTGTTAAAGAATTCAGTCCTGCCTAGTTTTAGTTCGGGGTTGGTAAAATAGGTGGCTACTGCTGAAATCCTGCATTTGATGTTGAAGCTTCCATCTCGTCGAGTGATGGAATAGAAGGGGCCTGATAAATCATGTGGGCTTGGCCCGGATTTGGGTTCATAATGCGTCTCTAGTTCGACACATTATTTGGATTCAGCAGAGGTTGTGAAGGGAGCGTGCCAGGTTGGCGGGAATTCACCATCTGGGTGAGTTGATTGCGAACCTCTGTGATCTTGTCCTTGTGCTATTTTTGCATAGCCGCATTCATCTTCTGAATGTTAGCCAGAGTCTGAAGGATAAGAGTCATTTGATCTATTTGGGTTGGCCCAGATTGATAGGTGGGGTTGGGTCGAGGCTGAGGCGGCTGATATGGATGAGGAGCTTGTGGATGAGGCTGATATGGTGGTCTTTGATTCTGATTATTTCCCGCCCATAGGAAGTTGGGATGATTCCGCCATCCAGGGTTATAGGTATTAGAAAATGGGTCATTCTGGATGGTGTTGAGGTCCTCTCAGGTCTGAGGAACCTCAGGAAAGTCAGAGTACGAGGGTTCAGAGTTCCCCCAACTAGAGTAGGTCGGATCGAAGTTTCCTCCGGTCCTAGAGTCAGACGGGGGTGGATACGGGTCCATCCCCTGAGAAGATCGATGATAGATGTTATGCATAGCTTCCCTCCCAAGAGGTGGCTGTGCAAACAGGTTTTGTGTAGAGGTTGCTCGCTGCAGATGTCGAGTTAGCTCATCCACCTTCTTCTCGATGATAGAGACCTTGTCCAACCGACTAGCCATCAGTTCCAAGTCGACGGATGCGGACAGGCCCTGTGTCTCATGTGCTCCCCTCGAAATCGTTGATGCGCAAGCATTCGTCCGTTCGAATAAGCCCATGGAGTCATTATTGATGGAGTTCTCACACATATTCTCAAGAATCTCCCACACAGTGTCTTCGTGTTGACCCATGATATTTCCTCTGTAGGTTGCATTGACGAATAAGCGGATATCTTCACGGAGTCCTTGGTAAAAAGATTGGACATGTTCCCATTTAGGAACTCCGTGGTGGGGACACTTTCACATGAGATCCAAGAAGCGGTCCCATGCTTCATGAAGAGGTTCTCCAGATTGCTGGGTGAAGTGTGTGATCAGGTGTTTTAATGCATTCGTCCAACCAACTGGGAAGAACTTTTTCAAGAATTCGGATTGTAGTTCAACCCATGTGTTGATTGGACGCATTTGAGTCTGATAGCAGTGAGCTACCTTATCCATGAGAGAGAAGGAAAACATCTTCATAAGAAGAATATCCCAATTTTGGACATTTGACTCGAAGGTCTAGGCCAAATGTTTGAGTTGTTTGATGTGCTAGAAAGGATCCTCAGAATTAAGCCCATGAAACTTTGGAATAGCATGAATCAAGTTGGGCGTGAGTTCAGAATCAAGACCTCCAGCTGGGATTTGGACTCGAGGTTTGATCGCCACCGTAGTGGGATTCTAGCGATCTCGCATCATAGGACATGGCAACAGGTTTAAAAAGGCTTGAAATAGATCATTTAGGTGCTGGAGTTGGTTTTCAAGATTGTTCTCTTTTTCTATTGGTTGAGCCACGATGATGGAAGAAGGAGAATTTGGTTCTGATGAATTAGAGGAGATGTCTGTGTGGTGGGGTTGCTGCACAAACACGGACGTCGAGGCTTGTCCTTGGCAGGAGTGAATTGCTAAAGGAGGTCTTAAGGATGGTCTCAAGGACCTCCTACCAAACATGCACTGATGGTTTGGACGAGAGTAGAATGTGCTGGAACCAATCAAGACACCCAAAAATTTGGATGACTATAGAGGTTCGGGGCAGATGATACCGCTTAGTCAGAAAGTCATCCACCTGAGAAATACCTAGGCAGCCAGAGAAGGAGATTCCTGCAAAGACCCCTACATAGTAGAGCATCCCCACAAGTTATAGGGTTTCCCCCCACCCGACCTCTCTTGTCACTGAGATTCCAGGTAGACCAGAATGAGGACTTTGACCTCTTAAGTCTACCACTTTTATTTAAGAGCAAAGGTACTTAGGATTCCACTTGAACTTTAGATGTATTGAGTAAAAAAGTGACCTAATTTCAAGGTTGGTTGACCCAACAAGAGGTCAACTTCACCTATTTGTCCTTTGAGAAGCTTTAGGTCCTTTCTTTTAGGATTCAAGTGAAATTAAGAGCTTGAATTTTAGGGTTTCTCTTGCATAAGTCTTTTCAACCAAGGCTTAGGCACACCTCTTTTTGGATAGTTGATTCTTGCTTAAGAAGATGTGTCTCTAAAAATGCTAAATTATAATCCTTAAGTTGGCTCTACTTTGGTCCAATTTAGTTGCCAAAAATATGGTATCTAGGGCTCAATCAAGAAGGTGGTAGCCTTAGTTACCTTCAATGGATGCACAAATCAATATTTGTTGAAATCAAATCAGGCAACTTTGGTGACTTAGCTACAGATGGAAAGTAGGTAGCCCTAATTGATTTTATCTTGCTTTTCCTTTTCAGAATGAGGGGCTTAAGGGAAAGGACTAATCAGATATTACCTACCCCAGGGGTGCTTGCTGTGCAGCTGTCTTCCTTTGAATCTTCTCCCCAGAAACAATCACAACAAAAAGAGATATATCAAGTTAGTATCAAATTAGAAATTATGATCAAGATTTCTAAATCGGCCGTTGCTCCCCAGCAACGACGCCAAAATGTTCGTGAGGCGAAATCAGGTTTTAAAATCAATGCATCGTAGTATAGTTGAAATCGCTTGAAAATAAATATATTTTATTACTCGAAGTTTTAAGTCCAAGGTCGAACACAGAGAACAAATTGGGGTTTAAAAATCAAGAGCACAACTTTTGAGAAATTGAATAAAATATGCAATGAAAACTAGAGTTGTAATGCAAAAATGTAAAAGTAGCCACAGAATATCAATGTATATATAGAAAGCACAAAAAATGGACGTCTGATTTTGTGAATCAGACGTCTTAAACTTATGGTTGCTACAGTGCTTCTATTTCTCTTTTTCTCTTCGTTGATCTCTGTCTCTGGCTACTTCTCTTGCAGCTGCCTTCTTCCTCTTTCTTCTCTCTTCTTCTACTCTCGTGCCTGTGCCTTTGCCTTTATCTTTTTCCTTTGGCTTCTTCTCTTTCTTCTTCTTCTTCTTTCTCTACGGCTCCTCTTTCTTCTACCTTCAGTTCCTTCTCCTTCTCTTTCTCTTTTTTTAGCCCTTCAGCCTTCAGCTTCTTCCTCTTTAGCCTTGCCTTCTCCTCCCTTAGCTTCTCCGGCTTCTGCCTCCTTTCTTGGCTTCTTCTTCTTCTCCTTTCCTATGAGAGCAAAACCTACCCCTACCCGCTCGTGATCTCTCTTCCTCTTTCTCCCGTAGGCTCGCTCTCCCAGAGCCACTTTCTCGGGTAATCGGGTTGGGTATGCGGCCGGGACCAGGCCATCGGTGTGCGGTGGTGGGCAAGGAGTGCTAGTCGAGTATACGGGTCAAGCCAAGTCCACGGGGATCGGGTCACGGATGAGGCAGTGAGAGGGTGAGTGGGACCTTACTCCGTGGTCAGGAGGCGATATGCCTGACTCACTTTTTCCTCTTATTCCGCTACGCCCGCTCACCCACTTCCGAGGTGGGACTATCTTCCCACCTCCATTTGCGTGCATCCACAGCCGGCAATGTTGTTTGATTGCAGTTGCTATGTGGGTCTTCGTAGCCAATTGGTTTCCTGGATCTATGCGTGAGTGGAATTCGCACAACTTGGGGCTGTGCACCTGGAGTGGGGAGACCTGGAGCGAGCTTACAAGCTAGCAGCTTGCGTGCATCACTGGCGGCGGGCCTCCAAACTTGTCAACACGAAAATGGCCTTGCAGCTTCGTCAGAAGGATCAGAAAGCTTCGTCCAGACACGACGAACGTAGTGCGGGGGTTAGTGTGGCGTGGGGTGGCCAGAGTGTGCATGCCTAGGGGACCCTATGTGTGTGAGAGTCGGTGTGTTCAGGGGGTGTTTTGGGGGTGTGGCGCAGTGAGTGGAGTGAGTGTTTATGATCAGTGGAGTGTTGCGGTGCTTATGGGGTGGTTGGCGAGGCGGATGGAGGTGCGGAGCGGCGGGGATGCCTCGCCGAAAATCTGGCCGGAGATGAAGAAGGTGATGGTGGTTGCATGCGTTGAGGGTTGTTTTCAAGAAATAAAGAGGGAGAAATGATTAGAAAGGTGAGAGGACTTAGCTAGGCATAGATAGATGAAGGGGGATGCAGAGATGGCAGTTGGCTCGTATTGCCGTCACTGGAAACGAAACACTCAGTGGGGGGAGGATGGCGATGATGAAGGGGCTGCAGGAGCGTCGGTGGGTGCGGTACGACGCGGTCGAATAGGAGGAAGAGAACCCTGCCCCTGGTATTGTGGCTGGGCGACGAGGGCAAGAGAGGGGGGTCGCCAGAGCTTGCTGAGTCACTGGCCAGAGAGGGAAGAGACGAAAGTGAGGGATTCTCAAGCAAATTTCCAGCGTGGAAGATGTAGAGGGATTTGCGTATGCTTTTATAGGCCTTGGAGGGAGGATTTTTGCTTGGAATCTAAGCTTCCAAGCATGACAGGCTCGCTGAAGATGGAAGGTTGAAGGACAAATAGAGCCTGGAATTGTGTTCAAACTGGAGGAGATTTCTCAGAGAATCTCCCTTTCAATTTTGAAGGGGATTCTATGGGAAATCAGAGAGATCTTGCCCCCAAAACTTCGCTGGAGTAGGATTTCCTCCACTATAATGGTGGAGGGACCTAATTGCAAAGAACGAAGACAAAGGTGGGGGGGTTTCTGGAAAGGTTTTCAAAAGATAGTAGTAGAAATGTAATTGGGCTGGACCTGTCTGCGAAATAGGTTAAGATGAATTCGCCTTAGATCTAAATTTTGGTATAAACCTAATTTATACCTAAGGAATCCAATGGTGAAGTTGTATTTTTGGTTTGACGATGTTTGATTGGGCAATTTATGCAAAAACCCAATTTAGGGCAAATATTTTACTAAGACCCCAATTTAGGTTAAAATAGGTTTCAAGGGCCAATTTGAAGGTTCTAAACCCTAGAGGATATTTTTTCATGATTTTAGAGGGTTTAGGTGAATTTTATCCTGACCAGAACTTTGTTAAATCAAGTGGGTCTGTTTTAGGGTTATAAGAAGTCATTTAATTCCTAGAATTCACATGAACCCTTTTCTGTTTAAGCCAACCCACTTTTTATCTTGTTAAGACCATTTGACCTATGTTTAGCCCATGAGAAATCCTATTGTTGTACTGCAATGGTAAAATTGCAGCTTTACCCCTTGTTTCATGCTTTTCTTTCAGAATGGTTATTCATTGAGTTAGGACCTCCAATTATTTATGTTGGAGCTTTTGTTCTCTTTTCTGGGTTAAAATGAGCTAGTTAGGGCTCATGATGGTGTTACCATCAGTCATCTGTATCATCCTGCACTTCATCAGTGATAATTTCAAAGAATGGAGTCAAAATTTCACCTTTAGACATAGGCAAATCAGAGGGTGACTCTGAATCAAATGAAGGCAGGTTGGGAGCAACAGATTTATGGATTACCCTATCAATTTCATCCCCAAGTTCTTGTTCTTTTCTCAAATCCTCCCCAGAGTCTATATGTGAATCCACATAAATCTTAGAAGTTGCTTCCACATTTTCTAGTATTTCATCATAAGGAGAGATATCATCAATAGATGTGCTAAGGAAGCCTAATTTGGTCAAATTTGTGACATCCTCGGGGGCTAATTCTTCAAATAAGATATAATCACCCTTAGTGTCACTCCAAATCTTGAATGTAGTTTCCTCATATAATTCATCCTTCTCCTCATCATACAATTCATCATGTACCCGAGATATAGAATCATCTAAAATCTTGGTAGGTCCCTTAGGGCACTCTATCTGGGATAAATGGTTCATAGTGGTAACATCAGACTCCTCAGATAGGTGAATTTCTTCATGGTTAGGTTCCCTAAGGGTGGGCTTGAGTTCCATCTCATGATCAAAAGGAAGGGCAGGATTAACAACTTGACTTTGACCCACTTTATCAAATGTCACAAAAATACTGTCATCTGGGTCGAGGTCTTCCAATGGTACCATCATTCCCTTCTTTTGATTCCAATATAATTCAGGTGGATACTCAACATGATCATCATCTTCCTCGGGTTGCCATCTTTCTAAATCCAAATGGTAGCTACTTTTATTCATATCCTCTTCCCACTTAAGGCGTGGACCTCTTAAGGAAGCTTCAAAATCAGTACCATAGAAGTAGCTATTCTTCCTTTCAGAATCCCCAAAATTCCCCTCCGACTTAGGGCATGGCTCTCCCATGAGAGATGCATTTAGCGTAGAGGGGTGCACGTCATCCTCAATGGGGTAGGTTGGGTGGCTAATGTCTTCTTTTCCTTGTTGGCCTACTCTCAAAGATTCTCTTAATAATTTGATCATTTCGTCTTACATTTTCTGTATTTCCATCTTCAAGAATGAGAGGTCTTCATTACTATCAGGAGAGAAGTCAGGCTTAGGCTTACAGTACCTAGGAGTTTCGATCCAACCGTTAAAATCATTTAGGGAGGGTGGGTTGGGTATTTCTGTGGTGTGTGGGATATTGAGCAAGGCATATCCCGCTCCTAAGTTATGCTCATTGATTTGGGGCTTAACTAGGCTAATACTCCTATAGTAGGAGTAAAAAGAATCCCAATGACTGTCATTATGTCCAACAAAGGATGGACCATCTCGGCATATGGGATCGAAGATTGCAGAGTGGGGGTAAGGGTGTGAGTAAGAGGTGAAAGGGTGGTGGTCAAATTGGTCCATTCTAACTCACACCAAGTTTAATTCTTCCTAAGCAAACACAATTCAAAAGAACTTTTTAGGTCTTTACAGATTTAGGCACTTGAGTTTAGTTCCATTTTGTAGGTGACAAAACAAGTTATCCAAATAGTTATGTGCCTACTTATCGACCTATGACATAACTAAGAATACCTAGTTGGAACATAGATGCTCTTCCTTAAAGTTCAAATGGTAGAGTACTCCAAGGATGGAAGATTGAGGGATGCAAGTAGGCCTAAGCCTTCCTTTGAAGCTGTGCTTTCATGGTGCTTCTTAACTACCCTCAAAAATCTGTTACAGGGTATCCCCCTCCTTGGAGTTACAAAACCCTTGATCTTGAGTTCTGAACATTTTAGAATCCAGTGGTAGGAGGATTCTTGTCCTAATGGTTCCAAGACCTAAAAGTGTTTATATGTGTGCTTCAGTGCAACAAAATAGCAAATTGTGCATACATCAAAAATTGTTCTTGAATTTTTGAAATGCACACAAGATTGTCAATTCAAGTCCTTGATTTTAATGTCCCTCCGTTAGTTAAGTTCTTTTCTGAATTTAAAGGTGACCACTTGTTATTCTCTTCAAGTCAAATTATGTGGTCTTATAAATTAGGTTCAAGTTCAAACGCATGATCAAGAAGATATGCAAGGATATAGAGAAACATACCTTGCCTCCAGCTTTCAGCAATGCAGGATGCACACAATGCAATCAAAGAAACATCTAAATGCTTTCATACACACCTATATGGTTTGACCTAGGGGCATGCAGCTTCTAGCAGGAAACTCGTGTTTTGATTTTTTTTATGTTTTATATCTAACCTACTTATGCGCAAACAAAAAAATAAAATCAATCCATGAAAGAAAATAAAAACCTAAGTCTAAATTAATGGGAATAGACTCCTGCAAAAATGCTCTCCACAATGGTCCTAAAGGAAGGTCAGGGAACAAACCCATAAAATGTACCCCAAAACAAGGGTCTCAAACCAAATGAATCTGCAAGAAAATAAATAAAGAAAAATAATGTTCTAAAACCTAAATTCTATCTACTGAAAATTCGACGGAGATGAAGATGATCACTCTGGATGTCCTCCTCTTAGTTGGTGACAACAAGGTTCACCAATGTTCAAGCTCCTCCTCGTAGACGCGAAGATTGGTCTCTCCTCCAAGCGGTGGAAACAAGGTCTACCATGGAGTTGCTGAGGTCGATGCGACAACTTGTATGTAATATGCGTACCTCGCACCAAATCAAATAGAATAGATTAAATATGCCTCAATTTAAATTAACATGAACAAATGAATGAATGCAAGTTTATTAGGCCCATTGCCTCCCTGGCAACGGTGCCATTTGTAAGAGAGGTTTTTGCTTAAACAAGACGATCACAATAAAATGATAATGTCTTATATATTGCATGGTGGAAGACTCTTAATCAACACAAAGTAAAATTAACCACTCAAAAGAGAGCGGGTCATGTCCACAAGAAGGCAATGGCCTATTAAAACTCGCATGAGTTAAAAATAGATGTCCACTATTGATTTCCCCCATGTATTAATCCAAAATCCCCTTTAGGTTAAGGAAATAGTGTGAGATAATCTTCAAATAGCATTTACATGAAAGAGGATGGAATAACTAGCAATTGCACTGCAATATTTAATTGATTTAATGATAAATTTGAACTGGCAATGGCAAGAGATGTAAAAGGAAATACAACCCAAAATAGGGGATTTCCTCCGCAAGCTTGTGTGCAAGGAGGAGGGAATGGCCAGAGGTGCAAAGCTTGGAGCAGCATCTCTAGACTGAGGGCTCCGTGATGGTGGTCACAGCGAAGTGCAGGGCAGTCCGAGGTAGCCAGATGGAGCTATGGTGGAGGTGGGTTCTAGCAGCTACCGGAGATGTTGGAGCTACTCCACGCATGGCTACGGCAGAGGTGCAATGAGGCGAGATGCTGCTACAACTATGCACGCTGGGCTGGTGGCGTGGTGAGTTGCAACAGCGCATGGAGGAGAGGGCAACACGTGTTGGAGGTGCACGCGGTCACGCTGCTTGCCACGCGTGCAAGATGGAGGCACGGGCATGATGGCATGCTGTGTGTGGAGGTGGGGGGCACGGTGGCATGAGTTGAGGGTTGGCGAGGAGGTGGTGTTGATGTGTTTAGTTCAGTGGTGGTGAAACAAGGGAAAAAGAAAAGTGGAAGAAGTGAAGATGGTGGTGGTGCTATTGGGTCTTCAAACATTCGGGAACCTTCCCAAATGACTTAACCGAAGGGGATGACACGATAAGGATGGATGCGAGGCACGCGTGAAGAAGATGAAGAAGGAGATGGCGTTAGTGTAGTGGACAATGGATTACGGTGGAGTGCACACCTGTGTGTGCTCATAGTAGAGAGCTGCTCGGATTTGGCGGTGCATCCTGTCACGACACATGCCCATAGTAGTGGAGCGGACTGCCATGGTCGAGGCCAGCAGTAGTGAGATGGATGAGCTTGAAGCTCTGCATAGTGGTGGAGTGGGATGGAGGCCTACCTAGCATGGTTGCCTCCTCCTCTCTCTTGTAATCGTGGCTGCCTCGACTAGATCCTTATTTCACAGCCATCAAAGCAGCGAGTAAAGGGCGTCGTCACTGCAACCATTGAGGAGATGAAATATGCAAATAATTGAATAATTAGACTAATCTATTTACATGTAATTGTATGCTAATTATATGTCAATATTAATCTAATGTCTAGGCATTTAAGTAACTAATTAGCCCACAAATATGGGCTCATCACTCTCCCTACTCCCATTCCATGTTGGCGCCACCACTACACTTCCCTTCACCCCTCAACCACCACCAAAAGACACCACTAAAAGTGGCACCAACCCACCATAACTACCCCTTGTTTGGGCACCAAAACAAGGGGGCAATCCTAGCCTTACACTTCATCACACATCCACCCTCCATATTCCCTCCACTTTTCCACCTTCTAGAAGGCCTCCCTATTGGCGCCAAAATGGAGGCATCCCTCCACCATGGACGTCCACCATGGGGTGCCTCCATGGCCATAACTTCCACCTACACATCCCTTAAGATGGCACCATTAAACCCCCTCCATTAGATCCCCATAACCACCGTAAAACACTAATCCTAGCCATCCATCTATCCAAATGCCAACCACCACCTTCCTACCCTATATCTACTCCATCCAACCACCACCATATCCCCATCTTCTCCTTTAGTTAATTCCAACATTGCCACCTGTTATTCGCTCGAGATTGGGTTTTAAATTGTTGTGTTGCAGTATAATCGAAATCTCGTGAAAAAATAGATAAAATTTACACTCAAAAAGTCCGAGGTCGTTCGCTGGGAGAAAGTAGAAATTCAATTCTCAAGATTGCAATTTAAACAATAGAGATAAGAAATTATAATCAAAAATTGATTCAAAATAATATAGCAAAAATATCAAGTGTCAAACTGCAAAAAGAATGGAGTAAAAATGGTGACTTGAATCACCAATTACTCCCTACAATAATAGCAAGCGGAACTCAATATGTATGAAATAAACTCAAGTCAACCGTTTGATTGAATAATCAGATGTCTTAAACGTCTGATGAATAGTTCTTCTTCTTTGCTTGATTGTAGACTCTTCTTTCTTCTTCTCTTATGCAACTCATCTTCTATTCTTCTGCTTCTCTGCTTCTGTTCTTCACTGCTCTTTTCCTTCTCCTCTTCCTCTTCTTTCTTCTCTTTCTCTTCCTTCTCTTCAAGCCTTCTTCTTCTGCCCGTCTTCTCTTCTTCAAGCACAGGGGAAGAGTCTTTAAATTTGGCTCAGTGTTAGCCAACTTCTCCAGAGCAAAACCCTCCCCTGCCCTACGCAAGCTCTCTCTCTCTCTTTCTCTCCTTAGGTCACACTCTCCCAGAGCCTTCAACAGTACCAAGTATATGGGTAATCAGACCTAGAGCACACTTGGGTCCAGGGCTATGGGAGTGGGTCATAGTTGAGGAGTGTACAAGGCTTAGGCGGGTAATCAGGCCTATACCAAGTCTGCGGGGGGCATGTTACGGACAAGGCACGTAAGGGGTATGAGGGACTTACCCCTTGTGTATGAAGCGATAAGCCAGTATCATAAATACAATTTATGCAATAACACCGCTTCCAAATCTTCTAAGGTAGGACTAAATGTCCCACTTTTCTTCACGCACAGCTACTGGTGGATTGCACTCTCAATTGAAGCAGCTGCTGGAGTGTACACCTTCAATCAAGGACCTGGGAGTGGTCCTGGGTCTTGTTCGCCTGTCCTGGGATGAAAACCTGGGGCACGCATGGCTAGAATACCACGAATGCAGCCAGAGAAGAGAACGCGGTGACGATCTTTGACGTAAGACCTAAAACAAGGAAAGTGGTCTCTCGACCTTGTTAAAACACTTCAGGAGAGTCGCCGTGAGTCATGGATTGTGGTGGTGGTGATCTCATGGTGGATGGATGTGTGTGGTGGCCGGACAGATGAGGATATGGCTGGAGGGAGTGGGTCTGTTTGGCATGGCGTTTGGAGGGGCAATTGTCCAAACAAAGTTAGGGCTTTTGCTCTTGAGGTTGAGGCAGAGGTGTGGAGTGTGGGAGCGGCCGGTTTGGCGGTGTGTGGAAGCCACTAGGGCTCACCGGAGGTCTATCGATGAGTTGGAAGATGGAATCGCGAAGGGCGTTGGCGAGGTCAAAGCGATGTGTTGGAGATGTTGGCGTGCTGAGGAGAAGTTGAGGAGTCATTTGAGAGAGGCAGCGGACGAAGGGGAGAGGAGATGGTGCTGATTGCAGTATGGCTGGCATCGGAGAAGGAAGACGACGAAAGAGGCATCGGTGGGTACGGCTCGACGCGGAAGAAGATGAGGAAGATAGCTCTGCCATCGGTAACGTGAATGGAGGAAGAATAGAGATGGGGGATGTCGCCACACATCGAAGAGAAATTCAGCCAAGAAAGAGGAGAAGATTTGGAGGTGTTTAAGGCAAAATGCGAGTGTCAGGAGAATGGTTTGATCTGGAGGTCCTTTTATAGGCCTTTAGAGGGAGTTTTGAGCTTGAGAAGCAAGCTTCCCAAGCTTGGAAAGCTTCGTCGGAGATGGGATTTCTAGGATACCTTAATCTCTCATGCATTCGCATGAGAGATTGGGAAGATTTTAGGGCATGGTAATTGGCTCAAAAGGAAGGGAATTCCTTAATGAACTTCCCTTTCAAATCTAAAAGGGATTCATCAAGGAATCAAGGATAGCTTGCCAATTTTAGGTCGCCGAAGTTTGTAGGAATAGGATTAATGGCGGTAGTGACCTATTTGTGAAAAGGATTACAAATTTACGGGCTTTTTTCTAACGGTTTTGAAAGTTAAGCACATAAATGTGATCAGACAGGATCAAGTTGCAAACTAGGTCATGACAATCTCATATTGGGCCTAAATTTTGGTAAAAATCTAATTTGGACCTAAGGAATCCAATGGTGATGTTTAATTTTGGTTTCAACCATGTTTGATTGGGTAATTTATGCAAAAACCTAAATTAGGACAAATATCTATCTGAGACTATGTTTTGGGTCAAGATGGGTTCTGATGGTCAAATTGAAGATACAAAACCTTAGAGAATATTTTTATATAAATTTTAGAGGGTTTAGGTGAACTTTATCCTAACCAAAAGCTCAGTTAATTAAGCAGGTCTATTTTTAAGATTTTTGAAGTCATTTAATTCTTAAAACACATGAAAACCCTTTTCTGTTTGTTCTAACTCACTTGTTAACCTTTTAGGACCATTTAACTCTTAATTAACCCTTGAGAAA
Organism: Thalassia testudinum; assembly: GCA_037157565.1. Lineage (NCBI taxonomy): Eukaryota > Viridiplantae > Streptophyta > Magnoliopsida > Alismatales > Hydrocharitaceae > Thalassia > Thalassia testudinum. The sequence goes on along the minus strand of JAZHRO010000015.1, from coordinate 39,561,274 downwards.
ACTCGTGGTTGTACTACATTTAAGATATGATGGTAAAATTACAATTTTAACTCTAGTTTCTTGTCTTTCCCTCAAAATGATTATGCAATGAATTACAGTCCTCTGGCGGTTATGTAGGAGCATTTAAAGACTTAATTAGATAAAATTGAGCTAGTTATGGCTCATAATGGTGTTCCTATCATACCTCCATGCCTAGCTTTTGCTAGTCCCTTAGAAAAATATCAAGGAATTTAACTCAAATTCTAGACCACATGCCTTTTTACGCTTAGAACTCTGATGTGTGTTTTCTTTTGTAGATTAGATTAGAATGCCGATAGTAGGCCTAGAGGTACTCAAGTACCAACCAAGATCCGGACCTGACCAGCTCTAACCTCAGTCCACCACGAAGGTTTCTAAGGCCCACAAGAACTAACCTAAGGTTCGTTGAACTCTGCGGTTAAAGCACCCGTGCTTGTAACATGTTTTAGCCCAGGTTCAGTTTGTAGTGCATTTTTGTGAGAGAGAGACAGAGGAATTTTTTCTTTGTTTTTGAAGAGTTTTTTCTCTTTTCTTTTTATTTCTAGCTTCGGATTAGCTTTACAACATGGTTTGTATTGGATTCCTAGTTTCCACCATCAATTCTTGTAGGGTCCCTGGCAATCGATGCTTCGAGATAGCACCGCCTATGGCAACCCCTAGAACCCTGGCTTTCGAGATTTCAATATAATCTTGCCCATGGCATTCTGTAGCTAAATTCTGACCCTGGAAATCAACATTTCATGATAATGCTGCCCATGGCATCTAAACTAGACAAGGTGCTTACATGCCCTTAGTAGGATATTTAGATATCCTAGGAGACAAGCACCAGGGAGATGGTATGTTATTGCACATATTCGAGGGGAATTTCCCACCTCTCAGCATCGGGAACTCTTCGAAATCAACTTGTGTTGATTAGTCGCTCCTAATCTAGGTAAATTCTTTCTCAGAATAGATTTAACACATTTGTGTGATTTTGATAATTAAGCGCATTGAACTAGACTGTGTGTGGATTGGGGTGCTTAGGTTACTGAGTCTTGCAAACTAGAGGTCAGTAATGAGGCCGAATAATACCTAAGCTTTAGACCTAATACTTAAGCTTCTCAATTTCCCCAACCTCTTGAGGACTATCCAGATCTTAGTGGATACTTGAATTTTTAAGCCTAAAATCATAGCCCAAGAGGCCTAAGATCAGCGTTCATACTAATCTCTTTTTGTCTCTTAGCACTTTTTGTCTTTCATTTTCTTTCTTTTTGATTTGGTCTAGAACTAAGTCAATTCCTTAATCTTTTACCAATTACTATCTCTTTTTTCTTTTCTTTCTTTTCAAATTATGCTCCTTTTTGACATTTTTATTATCACCTTCCCTTTTCCTCCTCAAAAATGATATGCAATTGATTAACTCAAAACTTCCTCCCTTTTCCATTTTTTTTTGTTCTTTTTTAATTTTTAATTTTTTTTGTTTTTGGAATATAATTTTTTTTTATGAAACCCTTTCTTATGAAGTGATTCTCATAGCATTTTGCACTTTAATAACCCCCCTTGCCTATGATTTGCAATGTCCTCATTGTAAATTAGGTGGGTTCAAGTTCAACTTAGATCATACATTAGAATAGGTTTTGTGTGGGTGGACGGGTCGGGGTGACTGTTGCGGATGATTTCAAGCTCGAGTATGAGTACAAGAGGTGGAGTCGGTTGTTCTAATGGTTGAACCCTAAAGTGCAATATGAGTTCACCATAAGATGTGTCAAGAAGGGTTTCGGGTTTTTCAAAATGATGACGGGTTGCCTCCCGTTAAGCACTGAGTTTAACACCATCAGCCAGGCGCAATGAGCTCAGGGAGAATGGAGATCAAAAGATACCTCAGCCAAGTTCATATCAATGAGTTTGATGAACGGTTTGAGTCTCTGACCATTCACGACAAAAGGTTCTAAATCAAGGCTAAGTTGACTGATTTCGATTGCCCCATTTCCAAAGATTCATCTGATAAGATATGGTCCAATCCATTTTGATCAGAGTTTTCCTAGGAATAGTTTGAGTTTGGCATCAAAGAGTAGGACTTTTTGACCAGGGTGAAAGATCTTTCTGGGTATGTACTTGTCGTGAAAGGCCTTAACCCACTCTTTGTAAATTCGTGAGTTCTCATACGCATCATTACATAATTCATCGATCTCACTCATTTGAAGCTTTCTGTAGGTTCCTACCTTAGAAAGATCTAGATTACACTTCTGTACAGCCCAATTGGCTTTGTGCTCCAACTCGACGGGGAGGTGACATGCCTTCTCGTAACCAATCTAAAAGGAGACATGCCTAATTAGGTTTCATGGTAGTCCTATAGGCCCACAAGGCTTTCGAAAGTTGGGATGACCAATCTTTCCTGTCAGGTCAGACAGTGACTTGAAGGATTTTCTTGATCTCCCAATTTGATAGCTCAGCTAGACTGTTGGTTTGCGGGTGATAAGGAGTAGAGATTTGGTGTGACACCCCATATTTGGTCATCAGTGATCTGAACTAAGAATTCATGAAATGAGTCCCTCCATCAGAGATAATGGCACGTGAAATCCCGAATCAAGAAAAGATGTTTTGATGAATGAATTTGATTACCAACTTATGATCATTTGTTCTTGTCAGAATGGTTTCGATCCATTTGGAGACGTAGTCAACAGTGTGAAGAATGTATTCGAACTCGTTCGAAATAGGGAAGGGCCCCATGAAATCAATCCCCCAGATGTTGAAGATTTCGCATATGAGAATCAACTATAAATGCATCATATCGTGGTGGCTCATGTTGCCCAAGGTTTGGCAATGAGTACATGTCTTACAGTGATCGTATGCATCTTTGAAAATCATGGGCCAATAAAAGCCTCACTGGAGGACTTTTGCTGGGGTTTTATGTCCAAAAAAAGGTTCGCCGCAGGCTTGGTCATGGCAGAAGGAGAAGATGTCTTGAATTTCCGCTTTCGAGACGCACCGTCTGATGATCTGATCAACACCAATGAGGAAGAGATACGGGTCTTCCTGAATGTAGTACTTGGCATCGGAAAGCAATTTGTCTTTCTTGGCCTTCAGCCAATCAGATGTAATCTAATGTGATGCCAAGTAGTTCACTAAATTAGCAAACCAAGGAAGTCCCATACCAATAGTTAGGAGGTGCTCAACGGGAAAGCATTATGTGATAGGTCTGGAAGGGTTGATATTGTCAGAAGAAAGGCGGGATAAGTGGTTAGCTACTACATTCTACTTTCCCACTTTATCACGAATCTCGAGATCAAATTCTTGCAACAGCAAGATCTAGCGGATTAGTCAAGGTTTCGCATCCTTCTTCGCAAGGAGGTGACTCACTGCAATATGATCTGAGTATATGATAACACGGGAACCCAAAAGATATAATATGAATTTTTCCAGGGCAAATACTACGGCTAGCGACTGTCTCTCAGTAACTATGTAGTTATGCTAAGCCTCGTCAAGTGTCTTGCTAGTGTAGTAGATGACTATGAGTTTCCCATCTATTTTCTGCCCAAGTACCGCACCTACAACATAATTAGATGCATCGCACATGATCTCAAAGGGTTGAGACCAATCAGGGGACTGCAGGATAGGTGCTTGGGTAACTCAATCACACAGGATCTCAAATGCCTGAGTGCACTCCTTGGAAATTTCAAAGGGAACATCCTTAGATAGAAGATTAGTTAAGGGGCATGCAATTTTTGAAAAATTAGGAATCAATCGACGGTAAAAATCGACGTGCCCCAGAAATGATCGGATGTTTTTGACCGAGCTAGGCATAGGGAGTTTGGAAATCAAATTCACCTTGGCTCGATCAACCTGGATGCCTTTTTCAGAGATGAGATGTCCCAGGACAATTCCCTTAGGTACCATGAAGTGGCCCTTTTCCCAGGAAAGAATCAAGTTCACGTTGATGCACTGCCTAAGGATTTTGATCAAGTGCAAAAGGCAATCATCAAATGATTCACCAAACACCGAAAAGTCATTCATGAAGATTTGAAGGTATTCACCTACCATATTTGCGAATATTGCAAGCATGCACCACTGAAAAGTAGCGAATGCATTGCAGAGACCGAACGACATCCTTCAAAATGCGTATGTTCTGAAGGGGCAAGTGAAGGTGGTCTTCCCTTGGTCCTTAGGATGGATTGCGACCTGGTTATAACCAGAGTACCCATCCAAAATGCAGAAGAATCGATTTCCCGCTAGTTTCTCGAGGATTTGATCAATGAACGGTGGTGGGAAATGATCCTTCTTCGTGGAGGAATTGAGTCTTTTGTAATCAATGCAGACTTTCCATGAGTTTGCTATATGTGTCGGTATGGTTTCTTCGATTTCAGTCGTGATGATGGTGAGCCTTGCCTTCTTAGTTATAACTTGGATTGGATTCACCCACCGACTGTCTGAGATCAGGTAGATGATCCCTGCATCTAACAACTTGATGATCTCATTTTTCATGACATCCTACAGATTTGGATTTAGGCATCTCTGCATTTCATGGGATGGTCGTGAGCCCTCTTCAGTGTAGATGTGATGTGTGCAGTATGAAGGGTTGATGCCAGTCAGATCATCGAGAGTCCATCCAATGGCTCTCCGATGCTGCTGGAGAATAGAAATCAGGCATGTTTCCTGATCAGGTGTGAGTTGGGAGTTGATAATCATAGGAAACGTTTGATTGGAACCTAAAAAGACATATTTGAGATGATTGGGAAGAGGCTTTCATTTCATAATTGGGTTGTCAGCAGCAGCAGGTGGTTCAAAGTGGATATCGAGAGCAAAGGAAGGAGCTATGGGTGTGTTTAGGTTGGGTTCAAACTCCTCTAATTGCGGGTTTTGATCTTCTTGTGGTTGATCAGAAATAGTCAAGTTTTCCTCGATATCGCAAATTTATTCTATAACTCCGTAATTAATTCTTTGTTGGGCCTTAAAGATGTCAATCTTCAGCGTCTTGCTCCCAAATTTTAATTCAATTTGGCCCTCCTCACAATTGATATTGGCCCTAGCAGTGGCCAGAAAGGGTCTCCCTAGTATGATTGGTGTATTCTTCACATTCACAGGAGCATCCATGTCTAAGACAATAAAATCTATGGGAAAATAGAAATCATGTACCCTAACTATGACATCCTTGAGAATTCCTTTTGGTGACTTAATAGATCAATTAGCTAATTGCAAAGTCATTTCTATCGATTTAAGCTCAGATTCCTCAAAGTAGTCTAGTAGGGATGTGGGTATCAAATTTATGGAAGCTCCTAGGTCTAGAAAGGCTCGGTCAAACTGCATATCACCGATTGCATAGGAGATTAGAGGGGTGCCTAGGTCTTTTGCCTTAGGTGGGAGTTTACTTAAAATGACAGAGCTAGCTTGCTTCGACAGTACGATTGGGTTCCTATCTTTTGTTCGCAGCTTACGCTTAGGTGTACATACATCTTTCAGAAATCATGCGTAAGCCGGTACGTGGCATATCGTATCTATCAAGGGGATGTTTATATGGACCTACTCAAAGAGCTTAACCAGGTCCTCCTCAGGTGCCACGGGTTGGGGTTTCCTTTTTCCTTTGGTCAAGGCCTCCGAAAATGGAACCTTAGATGGTTCCTCTAGAATGGGTCCAAGTTCTTGATCTGGGATAGAGGTATCCTGGATGACTATCCTAGGGTTTGAGTTTGCATTACCAGGCTAGGAGTGGCTTGGATAAGGTGGGTCCTGTGTTGCTTTGCCACTATGGTTAGTAACAGAATTCAGTCCTGCCTGGTTCTGGTTTGGTGTGGGCAAAAGAGGTGATTGCTATTGAAAACTTGCATATGATGTCGAGGCCTCCATCTTGTCAGGTGATGGAGCAGAAGGGGCCTGATAAACAAAGTGAGCTTGGCCCTGAGTCGGGTTCATAACGTGCCTCTGATTCGACATGTTATTTGGATTAGGCAAAGGTTGTGAAGGAAGTGCACCAGGTTGGCAGGGATTTGCCATCTGGGTGAGTTGATTGCGAACCTCTGTGAATTCATCTTTGTGCTGTTTTTGCATAGCCACATTCGTCTTCTGAATGTCAGCAGAGTTTAAAAGATAAGAGTCATTTGATCTACATGTGTCAGTTCGGATTGATAAGTTGGGTTGGGCCAAGGTTGAGGCAGCTAATATGGACAAGGAGCTTGTGGTCAGGGCTGATATTGAGGCCTCTGATTTTGATTGTTCCTTGACCACATGAAATTAGGATGATTACGCCATCCAGGATTGTAGGTGTTTGAGAATGGATCATTCTGAATGGCGTTGAGGTCCTTGCAGGTCTGAGGAGCCTCGAAAAAGTTAGAATACAAGGGTTCAGAGTTCCCCCAACTAGAATAAGTGGGTCCAGAGTTTCCTCCGAAACCAGAATTAGGCGGGGGTGGATACGGGTCCATCCCCTGAGAAGATTGATGATAGATGTTATGCATAGCCTCCCTGCCATAGGGCAGTTGTGCAAACGGGTTCTGCACAGAGGTGGCTCGCTGCAAGTGTCGAGTTAGCTCATCCACCATCTTCTCAATAATAGAGACCTTGTCCAAATGACTAGCCATCAGTTCCAAGTCGACGCAATCGGACAGGCCCTACGTCTCTTGTGCTCCCTTCGGATTTGTCATTGCACGGGCATTCGTCTGGTCGAACATGCCCATGGATTCATTATTGATGGATTTCTCACACATATTCTCAAGAATCTCCCACAAGTTGTCTTTGTGTTGACCCATGATGTTTCCTCCACAGGTCACATTGACGAATAATCGAATATCCTCATGGAGTCCCTAGTAAAAAGACTAGACTTGTTCCCATTTAGGAACTCTATGGTGGGGGCACTTTCGCATGAGATCCAAAAAATGATCTCATGCCTCATGAAGTGGTTCTGCTTGCTGCGTGAAATGTGTGATCTGGTGCCGTAAAGCATTTGTCCGACCAACAAGTAAGAACTTTCTCAGAAACTCGAATTGATGTTCCACCCAGGTGTTGATTGGACACGTTTGGGTTTGGTACCAGTGAGCAGCCTTGTCCATGAGAGAGAAGGAGAACATTTTCATGAGTAAGACATCACAGTTTTGAGCTTTTGACCCGAAGGTTTGAGCCAGATGCTTGAGTTGATTGATATGCTGGAAAGGATCCTCGGAATTATGCCCATGGAATTTGGGAATGGCATGAATCATGTTGGGCTTGAGTTCAGTATCAGGACCTCTAGTGAAGATTTGTACTCGAGGTTCGATTGCCACCACAGCGGGATTGTAGTGATCTCGCATCATAGGATGCTGCGGTGGGTTCACAAAGGCTTGGAATAGATCATTGAGGCACTGAAGCTGACTTTCAAGATTGTTTTCTTCTGCTGGTTGCTCCATGATGATGGATGAAGGAGAATTAGGTTCAGATGAATCAAAAGAGATATCGATCGGATTGGGTTGTTGCACAAACAAGGAGTTCGAGGCTTGGCCTCGATGGGAATGAGTAGCTAATGGAGGCCTCAAAGATGGTCTTAGAGACCTCCTCTCGAACATGCACCGATGGAGTAGATGAGAGGTAGAATGTGATTGACCCAATCAAAACACCAAAAAATTTTTGGATGATTATAGAGGTTCGGGGCGGATGATACCCCTTAGTCAAAAAGCCGTCCACCTAAGAATTACCTGGGCAGCCAGAGAGGGAGAGTCCCGCAAAGACCCCTACACGGTAGGGTGCCCCCACGAGTTACAAGGTTTCCCCCACCTGACCACTCTCGTCACTAATGATCCAGGTAGACCAGAATGGGGACTTGACCTCTTAAGTCTACCAGTTTTAATTAAGAGCAAGGGTGTTTACGATTTCACTTGAACTTTGAAGATGTTTTTGTGCAAAGTGACCTAATTTGAAGATTGGTTAACCCAACAAGGCGGGTCAACTTCACCTGTATTGTCCTTTGAAATGTTGATGTCTCTCTTTTAGTGTTCAAATGAATTTAAGAGCCTGATTTTAGGGTTTTGCTTGTATAGATCAATTCAATCAAGGCTTAGGCACACATTGTTTGGGAAGATTAATTCTTGATTAAGCAAGTGTGTCTCTAAAACCCTAAACTGGAATCCTTAATTGGCTCTGATTTGGTCCAATTTAATTTGCTCAAGTGTGGTACCTAGGGCTTAAACAAGAAGGTGATAGCCCTCGATACCTTAAGCTTCAAGTAGGTGCACAAATCAGGGTTTGAATGTAGAATGTATCACATTAGGCAACTTGATGATTAATCTAAGAATATAATGCAAGTAGCCCTAATTGATTTTTTCCTTTTTTAGCTTTTTTAGAATCAAGGGCTTAGAAGAAGGTAGATGGAGTTTGCCTACCCCTGGAGTGGTTGATGTGCGGCTGATCTTCTTTTAATGAGTCCCTGAAATAGATCACAATTAAAAGAGATGTGGCAAGTTAGTACCAAATTTGATATTACAATCAAGAGATCTGAATTTCGCATTGATTCCCGGCAATGGTGCCAAAATGTTATTCTCTCAAGATCAGGTTTTAAATCATTATGTTGCAGTATAGTCGAAATCTCACGAAAAAATAGATAAAGTTTATACTTGAAAAAGTCCGAGGTCATTCGCTGGGAGCAAGTAGAAATTCAATTCTCAAGATTGCAATTTAAACAATAGAGATAAGAAATTATGATCAGAAATTGATTCAAAATAATATAGCAATGATATCAAGTGTCAAATTGCAAAAAGAAGGGAGTAAAAATGGTGATTTGAATCACCAATTACTCCCTACAATAATAGGAAGTGGAACTCAATATGTATGAAATAAACTAAAGTCAATCGTCTGATTGAATAATTAGACGTCTTAAACATCTGATGAACAGTTCTTCTTCTTTGCTTGATCGCAGACCCTTCTTTCTTCTTCTCTTCTGTGGCTCTTCTTCTGTTCTTCTTCTCTGCTTTTGTGTTTCACTGCTTTCTTTCTTCTCCTCTTCATCTTCTTTCTCTGCTTTCTCTTCCTTCTCTTCAAGCCTTCTTCTTCTGCCCATCTTCTCTTCTTCAAGAATAGGGGAAGAGTCTTTAGATTTGGCTAAGTGTTAGCCAACTTCTCCAGAGAAAAACCCTCCCCAGCCCCGTGCAAGCTCTCTATCTTTCTCTCCTCAGATCACGCTCTCCTAGAGCCTTCAATAGTACTAGGTATACGGTTAATCAGACCTAGAGTGCACCCTGGTCTAGGGCTGTGGGCATGGGTCGCAGCCGAGGAGTGTATAGGGCTTAGGTGAGTAATCGGGTCTACACCAGGTCCGCGAGGGGCATGTCATGGATGAGGCACGTGAGGGGTATGAGGGACCTCACCCCTTGTGTACGAGGTGATAATCCCGTATCACAAATATAATTTATGCAGCAGCACAGCTTCCAAATCTTCCAAGGTGGGACTAAACATCGCACTTTTCATCGCACACAGCTATTGGTGGATTGCTCTCTCAATCGAAGCACCTGTTGGAGTGTACGCCTTCAATCAAGGACCTGGGAGTGGTCTTGGGTCGTGTTCGCGTGTCCTGGGATGAAAACCTAGGGCTTGCGTGGCTAGAACACCATGAATGCAGTCGGAGAAGAGAACGCGGTGGAGGATCTCTGGTGTAAGACCTGAAACAAGAAAAATGGCCTCTTGGTCCATTTAAAACACTTCAGGAGAGTCGTTGTAAGTCATGGAATGTGGTGGCGATGATCTTGTGGTGGATGGATGTGTGTGGTGGCTGGACGGATGCGGATATGGCCATAGGGAGTGGGTCTATTCAGCAGGGCCTTTGGAGGGGCAACCATCCTAACAAAGTTAGGGCTTTTGCTCCTGAGGTCGAGGCGGAGGTGTGGAGTGCGGGAGTGGCCGGTTTGGCGGTGTGTGGAAGCCACTAGGGCTCGCTGGATGTCTGTCGGTGAGTTAGAAGATGGAATCGCGGAGGGCATTGGCGAGGTCGAAGCGGTGTGTTGGAGATGTTGGTGTGATGAGGAGAAGTTGAGGATTCATTTGAGAGAGGTAGCAGACGAAGGGGAGAGGAGATGGAGCCGGTTGCGGTATGGCCGGCGTCGGAGAAGGAAGCTACTTCGGTGGATAGGAAACAGTGAAGAAGATGGCGAAAGGGGTGTCGGCGAGTACAACTTGATGTGGAAGAAGATGAGGAATATAGCTCCGCCCTCGATATTATGAACGGAGGAAGAATAGAGACGAGAGAGGTCGTCAGATGTCGAGGAGCAATTTGGCCAAGAAAGAGGAGAAGAATTGGAGGTGTTCAAGGTCAAATTCGAGCGTCGGGAGAACGGTTTGATATGGAGGTCTTTTTATAGGCCTTTAGAGGGAGTTTTGAGCTTGGGAAGCAAGCTTCCCAAGCTTCAAAAGCTTTGCCAGAGATGGGATTTCTAGGATACCCTAATCTCTTATGTGTTTACATGAGAGATTGAAAAGGTTTTGGGGCGTGGAATTGGCTCAAAGGGAAGGGAATTCCTTAATGAAGTTCCCTTTCAAGTCTGAAAGGGATTCGTCAACGAATCAAGGAGAACTTGCCAATTTTAGGTCACCAGAGTTTTGTAGGAATAAGATTAGTGGCGGTAGGGACCTATTTGTGAAAATGACGACAAAGTTAGGGGCCCTTTTCTAAGGATTTTGAAAGTTAAGGGCATAAATGTGATCAGACAGAACCAAGTTGCAAACTAGGTCAAGACTATCTTAGATTGGGCCCAACTTTTGATACAAACCTAATTTGGAGTTAAGGAATCCAATGGTGAAGTTGGATTTTGGTTTTTACAATGTTTGATCGGGTAATTTACATAAGAACCCAAATTAGGGTAAATGTCTGTTTGAGATTACTTTGGGTCAAGACGGGTTCTGATGGTCAAATTGAAGATACCAAACCTTAGATAATATTTTTATATGAATTTTGGAGGGTTTAGGTAAATTTTATCCTGATCAGAAGCTTAGTTAATTAAGCGGGTCTATTTTTAGGATTTTTGAAGTCATTTAATTCTTAAAACATGCGAAAACCCTTTTCTATTTGTTTTAACCCACTTGTTAGCCTTTTAGGACGATTTAAATCTTAATTAACCCCCGAGAAAATCCATGGTTGTACTTCATTTAAGATATGATGGTAAAATTACAGTTTTAACCCTACTTTCTTGTCTTTCCCTCAGAATGATTATGCAATGAATTACAGTCCTCTAGCGGTTATGTAGGAGCATTTAAAGACTTAATCAGATCAAATTGAGCTAGTTATGGCTCATGATGGTGTCCCCATCACCACCTATAACCTATGGCCAAGGAGAAGGAGAAGCAATGAAGATTAAGGAGGCAACCTACCCGTTCCCCTGGTGCCTTCTTCCTCTATCTTCCTCTCCCTTCTGCCATGCCAAAGAGGAGGTCTTCTTCACAAAAGGGAGATGGCTAGGCATTGAGGAGGAGAAAGGTGGTTGACGCCCACCTTGGAAGACTACTTGAAGAAGAAGCCAAGGAGAAACCTTTCTTAAGTATAGGAGCAACCGCACTTGGAGCAAGGCTATCCAAGGCTCTACCAGAGGATCCCCTCTTTTTCCTTTATCTTTACATTATCTTTTGTATTAGCTAGTGGTTTAATGTTTTTGTAGGAAGCATTCCTCTGCATGTACTTCATTTGCTAGTAATACAAAGCACCTCTATTGCCTTCTAATTTATTACTTATCAGTTAGTGTGTTTTCTTATTATCTTTGTAGTGCACTATACTTCTACCCTGTAATTACCCTAGGCACACTTGCCTAGGGTGAGCATAAAGGTGTAGATTAGTTCTTGTCTCATAGGCATAGGTTTAGCATAGTTCTACTCACTTTTCAAGTGCCTGTTATTTCAAAACTGTAAAACCAACAAAAGTCAAACATACAAAAAGACAAGTAAGAATTTGAGAGGTGAGAGAGAACCAATTTTTGTGACTAACAAATTGGCCTCCTTGGACAACACTAGATACTCCACTATCTAGGTAGTATAAATTTTAAAAGCAATTGCCATTTCATGTGTTGCAGTGACCAAAAAACTACATTTTACAAATCACGTGATTTTTGCAATCGGTTAACCTATATGTCATGGGAGAAAAGCCACTTCATGGGAATGGATGGCATAGTACTAGGCCATAGGATCTCTGCAAATGGACTCGAGGTTGACCAAGTGAAGTTAGATGTTATTTCTCGACTACTCCACCAAGCTCGGTCAAACAGATTAGATCTTTCTCAGGCCATGTTAGATTTTACAGAAGATTCATTTGAGATTTCTCAAAAATCACTCGTCCATTGACGAATCTTCTTGTAGTTGACATCCCATTTGATTTTGATTCCTCATGTCTCAGTGCTTTCGAGACTTTACAAAGTGTTGTATCTGATTCTCCTATTCTCCAACCACCCGACTGGCCTATTGATTTTGAGATTATGTGTGATGCCTCCGATTTCACTGTTGGAGCTATTATTGGCGAGCATTGGGATTGCCACCCTATCTTCATTTACTATGTTAGCAAGACACTGAATGAGGTTTAGTGTAATTACACATTCACTAAGAAGGAACTCCTAGCCGTAGTGTTCAGGCTAGAGAAATTATGCTCTTATTTGTTAGGGTCAAAAGTCATTGTATTTACTGATCATTCTGCCCTTCGACATTTGTTGGCAAAGAAGGATGCCAAGCCTTGCTTGATTAGATGGATCGTTCTATTGTAGGAATTTGATATCAAAATTCGTCACAAGGTTAGAGCACATAACTTAGTGGCTGATCACTTATCTAAACTTGACCTAGCCCACATTCCACATTCCTTGCCTATATCTGATAATTTTTCGGATGAATCTCTATTGGTTCTAGATTCTTTAGAGTTTCCCTGGTACATGGATATCGCAAATTATCTTGTCTCGGGCAAGATACCTGAGGAATTATCGAAGGACTAAAAGATCAAATTCTTGTCTGAAGCGAAGTTTTATTTTTAGGATGACCCCCTACTTTTCTGATCTAATCAGATAATCAAGAGGTGTGTCCTTGACTCTAAGATTTCAAGTGTGTTATCGTTTTGCCATAGCAATGCTTGTGGTGGCCATTTCTCTAGAAGAAAAACCACTGCAAAGATTTTACAGTCAGGTCTCTTCTGGTCGACCATTTTTAAAGATGCACATGAATTCGCCAAATGCTGTAAGCGATGTAGTTGGTAGGTTCTATAACCAAGAGGGACATGATGCCTCTCCAACCTATCTTGCTTGTAGAAGTGTTCGATGTTTGCGACATTGATTTTATGGGCCCATTTCCAAACTCGCATGGCTTCCAGTACATTCTTCTCGTAGTTGATTACGTCTTGAAGTAGATTGAGGCTATCCCAACGAGGCGAGTTGATCATAAAACCATCATATCCTTCGTTAGGGAATTTATTTTTGCAAGATTTGGTGTCCCCCGTGCTTTGATTAGAGATGAGGAGTCATTTTACTCATGCCCATTTTGTATCATTATTGAAAAAGTATAGGGTGCATTAACATATTGCCACCCCATATCATCCACAGAACGGTCCTTGTAGCTTTCAAAGAAGTCCCTGATGGGTTTTGAATGACTAAAATGTAAAGAACTTGAAATAGGATAAGGACCTAAATGTAAAACTTGAATTCCAAGGTCTTAATAAGGTCAAATCTCAATGATGTTTTTATGGCAAAACCTTTGAACACATTAGAAAATATTCTTGCTATTGATTTTTGAATTTGAACTCAATTAGGTGTTCAATTGACAATTAATGCATCCATTTACAACTTAAGTATATAATCTCTCAAAAGTGACCTAATTATGCATTTTTAACACATCTTTGATGTTTTAGGTCATTTTTCATTATACCCACAGTTAACTCTTTTATTGTGTTAATTGATAGTGTTTTAACTTAGTTTCTATCTTAACTTAGGTCTTTTAGTATAGTGAGCCACACCTCATCAAAGACCATTCTCTGCCGCTAGAAATAAGTTGAGGCTCATCACAATAACTTAACTCATGGGGAGGTGTTATGATTTATGTATTTATCCTATGATATATTTTGTATTTTCTATGAACTATTAAGGGTATAACTGTAAAACAATAGGTCAAATCTATCTTTAAATAAGGTGCTGCTGCTCACTAATCTGGATGAGTTAAAGTAGGTATTTCCTCCAACAAACTTCTTGAACATTGCTCGTTAAACTAAAGTCATGAAGCTCTATGATAGCCATTTATGCCTTCATGGGTGATTAAAATCTTGTCGCTTTTTTGTTTTTGACAAGCATCTAAATCACTAAGTCAATCCTTTAAGCTTTAATAATGACTTGATGGTTACATTAATTATATATAGTCGTCATGGATGGGGTATACCAATAGTGATCCACCTTCACTGTGGGCTTTTGTTGTTCATGATTAACCAACCAAGTTAGAATGTGCATGTCAATGTGTTGGAAATCCTAAAAGGGGAGGTGAAAAGAGGGAGCTCTTTGGTTTTGCATTTTTAATGCACATCTTGATCTTAGAACTAGTTATATTGAGATAAGACAAAGATTGACAATGCCATTTTTGGACAAAGTTCAAAACCTACCCAAATAATCCCATTAACATAAAACTCTATAGAAAACTACTAAGCTTTTATATAAATTTCTTGTAACATCCATGATACACTATAGTACCTGCAACACACATTTCTATTCATTTCACATGTAACATACATCTTTAACATGCAAATTCAATTGCAAAGCGATATCAAATCAACAACCATATATTTCAATGATACATTTGACTAAAAAAATTGTGAGAAGTTGAAGTACACTCAATAACAATTACATTTGTTGAGAATTAGACAATCAAGCCAAAACAAAAAAAAAAGATTAACATTAAGTTCCATCTAAACTTCCTCAAGTGTAGACATCTCAACAGGCTCAATGTTTAAAAAATTACAAAATAAGGCTTCTAGTGGTTCTAAGAGTGCGCTATTATTTTGTAAATCTGCATAACATATAACAATTTTTAGCATTCTTCTTAGTTCAAATATATCACTAGTTATAGATAACAACTAGTTTTTCATCCATGCATTGCTGCGGGAGTACAATTCATATGTTGAATTCCTCAAGAAGAGGTTGTTATGTGTACATGTTGAAAGGAATAATCATTGCCTCGTAAAAGAATCTGTACCTGATTGAAGTCTACACTAAATGCTTCCATTAGTTGTAGAAATTGTGTTTTGACAGTAGCATCAATAAGCAAGGAGATAAAGTCTTTCAAATTGCGAACGCCAACATGTAGTGAACAAACACATTTACGAGACGCCACTGCACTGGGGTCGATAAGGAATGATATCAACCTTTAGATGGAGATCCAACGGTTGATATCACTTGTTAATCGTGCTTTTCAAACTATGAAGGCGATGCAACAATGTACTGAGACCATTGGATTGTGATCCAACGATCTGGATCTTTGTGATGTGTGTTGCTGAAGGGCATGTAGGATTGGATCTTGGCCGTTGGATTAAAATCCAACAGCTGAGATTTGGCGAGGCATGTTGAGGTGTGGCAGCAGTGGCCTGGGCTAGCTTTGGGTGGTCTAGATGGCGCCACATGGCACCATCTGGGCCATCTATCTTCTACTCTTCATATCGGATGCCATAGATCTCCAATCGAGATGATTCTCGTGTTGATGGACTGCGATCGTCGCTCTGAGTCCATCTGTTATTTGTATGGTCGAATTTCTCATCCAAGGCTTTAATTTATGTTGCCCTGTGACCTGACCATAGATAATACATAAATTAGTATACAATTTGTATAAATCATTCTAACAGCATGGTTACACTATTAATGCAATATTTACACATCTAAATATACCTAAGTTGCTACATAACATACATTATAGGCATTTTTGCATGAAATAATGTAGACTTATCACACCCCCATATCTATCTTTTGCTAGTCCCCAGCAAAATGAAACTATATGCTAAAAACAAATTTAGGATCTAAGTACTTAGGCAAAAGAATAGAAAATTTTAACTAAGGACCTAAACTAGAAAGACTCAACAGTGCCTAGGTGCCTGCCAAAATACAAACTGCCTAAGCCCTTGCCTTATTCCATACAATAGAGTGTGGGTTCTGATGAAGGGGGGGTGAGATTTGCATGATATAAAATAAAATGTGGAAATATAATAAACAGTCTCACAAAAAAAAGGCAATCACAAGAACACAAAGGATTTTAAGGTGGAAACCCAAACCTGAGTAAAATCCACCACCTAAACCTCTCGGTTTAGGATTTCCCAATTGGCCTAGTTGATCAAATCCACTAACCGAGTCACTTAAAATGAGGGTGACTCAACCTCTTACAACCTGCTACTTAAATGAGGGTAGCATACCTTAAAGTCCTCCTTTTCACGAGGAGTATTTTGTTTTTCTAGGGAGACGGGAATTTGCAAAGCGAATACCCAAATAAAGACAATATTACAACAGTCTTATAGAGCCACAAACTATGTATTTAATCTAGCTACTATTGCAAAAAAAAGCTTCCCTTTGATGGAAGTGTGTTGGCTACCAACATGGGTGCGTGATCCATGCAAGGGTATAGTGGTGCTCTCGTATTCGTAGGTGGGAGAACAGGTGCATAGTTGGGATGGTGCTCTCTAGTGTAGACTAGAAGATCTTGGAGAGCAACAACACTTCTCAACTTGATAATCTCTTCTTTTAGCACAAATGTGGTTTAAAGTAGTCTTGCTTGGTGTATGCTGCAAAGGAAGGGTCCTCCTCTATTTATTGAGGCCCTAAGAAGGGTTTAGAAGCCTCTCCTAGCCGTTGGAAGGTTTCTATAGCTGTTGGGAATAATCCCAAGGCAAATCAGGGTCATTTATAATTTTGACAGGGTTATCAGACGTTTAAATCTATTATTAGACATTTAAGCCATTGTCTGATATAGGGATTGGTCGTCTGATCTAGAAGGGTAGAAGATCTAGATTGGGTTTGATCAAGATAGACATCTAATGAAGTGCTATAAGATGTCTAGGAAACTAATTAGATGTCTAATTCTAAACATGTTTCCTTCCTATTTTGTCAAGATCGAAACAGGGTTCTAGGTAAAGTTGCACAAACGATAGATTGGACATCTGACACTAGGTCTGGACATCTGGAAACACAAATCACTGTTGGAATGGATTCCCCAAGGTATAAATGGCTATAAGGTCATAGGGAAGTAATTAGGATCAAATCTTAGCCTAACATCTACTTATCAGATGTCTGGGATGCACTACAGACGTCTGAAAGTGAATGTGACTTATGTTAAGGGTTAATTCTCAATGATCAAGTCAGAGAAGCCAACAATCCTCTAGTTGGATGTCTGGCAAGGTCCTCAGATGTCTTCTAAGATGTTTGGATTAAGGGCTAGTCATCTGAAATTGGCAGATAGAGAGTATGTTTCCAACCTAAATGTTTTGAATGCCTGATAAAATAGTCAGACATCTTAAAGTCTAAGATCGGACGTTTGATGTCTAGAGTGGATGTCTGATCAAGTTGTCTAATGCCTACTTTGGTTTTCTAAGTTCTCTACGAGAAGTCTAAGTATCCTAAGGTTGAGTAAGTGTTCCAAGGATTATTATTTGTTACTTTGAGGCTCTTTAACAAAAGATCTAAGGAAATATAAAGCAAGGAACAAAAAGGTACAAAAATGGGAAGAATAAAAATACGTAGAACAAAATGTCTATCCTATTCTTCTTGTCTTCAAGCTCTCGCTCCACGCAAAGCTCCTTCTCCTCCAACGAGCTCCTCCAATTCACCATGGATGCAAGCTTGAGCTCGCTCACACTTGTATCCATTTACAATAATCCTAAAACTCATAAACTCAAATTGCAAATGTTAAATAACAAGTGTTTTGTCATCATCAAAATTAACGATTGTAGTGCTCTTACACCAACAAAGCGAAGAAATATTTTTTTTTCTTGTTGTTTTGTAATTTATTTTTAGACTTTTTGAGTTTAGAGTTTCGGGGCAACTTCCTACGGCTACCCAACTCACCCAAGACTCGAAAGAACTCTAAGTGCTAAGCATCTTATTGTGAAAATGTGATAGACTCACTAAATGGCAATCATAACGGACCTCAGGTTTCTACAAAGCTTAGGTGACCCTTAATGGAAATTCTCCCTCAAGATGTATTTATTTGACTACTAGCTTTCTCCCTACTTTTATTTTATGGGGTCAACATAAAGGGAACATAGTATATATCTATCCACGTTATTCTACTTCCTACTTTTCCCTAAGTGTTTAGGAATTATTTGTGTGTTTTTGTGGACTGGATTCTAGATAACAGGCAATGGGGGTTACCCACAGCAACTTGCCAGCGATACCCATGCGGTGAAGTGTAGCTTTTTTTTCACCTTTTTCTTTCTTTTTCATTTTTTCATTTCTTTTATTATTATTATTATTTTTAAGTAAGCGGCTTCCTTGATCTAAGATTTACCTAAAGGCAATGATCAAAGAGATTGAGTCATGTGGTTGGGCTCTGGACACACAGCTCTGAGTTGTTACTCACAACATTGTGCCAGCTATACCACCCTAGTATGTTTATTAGCTACCTAATTTCCGTTAAGATCTCCTGAGAAGTGAGTCAGTGCAAATAGTGTGTAGATGCTTAGACTTAGAGTCGCCCCAAATCAGAGAGCGAATTGATAAGTCACGTACTTATCACCCCAATGTATTTAACCAATTCAAATAAACTTAAAATGGCGAGGACTTAAGAAACAGGTTCACATTTTAGTGGACACCCAGGCTAATTAAGAATATAGACCTAAAGAGTCTAAGTGTTCAAGTCCTACTGCATCATTTCCTAAAGCTGAAAAACTCCTAATGCTTAAGTTTTCTTTTCCTAATTCAACTTTTTTTTATAAAGAGAAAATAAAAGAATTTATAGAGCTAACAAAATAATTCAAAATTAAGTATCCACCACCCCATGCCTAGCTTATGCAATGTCCTCATTGTAAGTAAAGGCATGAAAAGGGAAGAAAAGAAAAGAAAAGATAGTACCTGAATTCAATCAAAATCCGATCAGCTTAGAATATGTATAGTTTTTATAGACTTGCTGAATTTAGTGTCATCAAGTAGGCATAGTTTGGTCAAAGAAATCAAAGTAGTTAAAGTAACCTTGTATGAGACGGGTTGAGGAATCATGCAGTTAACATAAGGTTTTAAATGTTGTCTGTTGACCTTAAAGGAGTTACCCATCCTTGGGTCAGAAATTTGAATGGCTTCGTTTGGAAAAATCTAATCAATAATGAACAAGCCATTCCACTTGGACCTAATCATGTCGAGAAAGAACTTAAGTCAGAAGTTGAAAAGCCAAACCTTCTGGTTCGGCTCAAAGCTTTTACGGGATATCATCTGATCATGTAAAGCTTTGGTCCTTGTCTTATAGATCTTGGTGTTTTCGTACGCATCATTTTTAAGCTCCTCCAACTTAGATAGTTGGAGTTTCCTGGTCTTCCCAACTAAGTCTAGGTCAAAATTACATCCCTGATAGCCTAGAATGCCTGATGTTAAATTTTTATGGGTAGATGACATGCCTTGCCAAACACCAGACAAAATGGATGGATGCCGATAGGCATCTTGTATGCCATACGGTAGGCCTAAAGAGCATCATCAAGCTTTTGGATCCAGTATTTCCTATTAGGCCTAACCGTCTTCTGTAGGATATTCTCGATCTCCCGATTAGAGACCTCAGCCTATCTGTTCATCTGGGGGAAATAAGGTGTGGAGATATGATGATTCACCCTATATTTTGCTAGTAAATTCCCAAACTAGGAATTGTCAAAGTGGGTGCCACCATCACTGATGATGGCCCTTGGGATCCCGAACCGACTAAAGATATTCTTCTTTACAAAGTCGATGACCCCCTTGTGGTCATTAGTTCAGGTAGGAATAGCCTTGATCCATTTGGACATGTAATCAACTGGTGTACAAACAAAGGGAGGAAGCGTCCCATGAAGTTGATGCCCCAAACGTTGAAGATTTTGATGAGAAGGATTGGGTTTAGGGGCATCATATCTCTCTTGTCTATGCTCCAGAGTGCTTGGCATCGGGAACATGACCTCGAGAAGTCCTGGGCATCTTTAAACAAAGATGGCCAATAAAAACTAGATTGATGTATTTTCTCTTCTTTCTGAAAAAATGTTGACCACACGCAGATGTTTGGCAGAACTCAAGTATACTCTAAAATTCTTTTTCCATAACACATCGGCGAATAATCTAGTCACTGCCGACGCGGTACAGCTTGGGATCATCTCAAAACTAGTATTTGGCCTCGGATATAAGTCTATCCCATTGTTGCTTGGTCTAGTCCTGGGGGACATGACCAACGGCCAAATAATTGACTATGTCCACAAACTAGGGGGTTCGGACACTCACGACTGTAAGAATTGTTTCATTTGAAAAAGTATCAGAAATCAGAATATCCAGACAAGGAGAATCAATCAACATTCTTGAGAGATGAACCACCACTACATTTTGTGCCCCAGCTTTGTCTTTGATTTCAAGTTTGAATTCTTAAAGTAAAAGAATCCATCTAGTAAGCCAGGGCTTGGCATCCTTTTTGGCCAAGAGATATTTCAAGGATGAGTGGTCAGTGTAGATTATGACAAGAGAACCTAATAGATAAGACCTAAACTTTTCAATAGTGAATACTATGGCCAGTCATTCCTTTTCAGTAATGGTATAGTTCCTCTGGGTCTTGTCCAAAGTTTTGCTGGCGTAGTAGAAAACATAGGGCTTCCCATCGATTTTCTGACCCAAGACAACCCCAACCGCATAATTAGAACCGTCGATCATAATCTCAAATGGGGCTGTCTAGATCGATGTTTACAGCACCGGGGCATAGGTGATTCTTGTTTTTAATAAATCGAATTCATGATTCATCAAATTTAAACATCTTATCTTTGGCCAGAAGATTGCTCAGGGGCTGAGCAACCTTCGAGAAGTCCTTAATGAACCTCCAATAGAAACCCGCATGACCTAGAAATGAACAAATTTGTTTAACAGATGTGGGTGGTGGAGGTTTAGAGATAGCATCCAACTTAGCTTTATCAACTTCACTGCCTCGATTATAGACCACATGACCCAAGATAATGCCTTATGTCATAAAGTGGCTATTTTCCCAACTAAGGGTCAATCGTGTTTTAATGCATATCTTAAGGATCAATTCAAGGTTAGCCAAGAAAGACTCGAAAGAATCTCCGAAAATGGAGAAATTATCCATGAATACCTCAAGATAATCTCCCACTATGTTAGAGAAGATGGCCAGCATGCACCTTTGAAAAGTTACAGGTGCATTGTAAAGCCCAAAAGGCATCCTACAGAATAAAAAGGTTTCATAAGGATAGGTGAAAGTTGTCTTTTCCTGATTTTTAAGATGGATAGCAACTTGGTTATATCCCTAATAACCATCCAAGAAACAAAAATACTTTTTCCCCACTAACTTTTCAAGGATCTGATCAATGAATGGTAAAGGGAAATGATCCTTTTTAGTGGTTGTGTTCAACTTCCTATAATCAATGCAACTTTCCAGGAAGAAGCTAAATGGGTAGTGATGCATTACCCTTTCTCATTAGTCACTATGGTTATCCCTGCCTTCTGATTAACCCATATTTATGGGCTGTTAAGTATTTAAATGCCTAGACATTAAGTTAATTTTAACATTTAGATAGCATATATTAGGATGTAAATAAATTAATTATATTTTTATTTTAATTGCATAATTAATGTGTGGTCATATCTAAATGCATTTAGAATTAACTTAGAATTGCATGCATTTGATTAGTTAACCAATTAGGTGCATTACATACATTGTTTTAATTAACATAGAAGTTGAGTTATGTATAAATAATCCTAATTAATTTTATTATCATTAATCTTCTTTGGAAGGTAATCGCTATGCCTCCTCCTCCTACACCATTTATTCCTCACAACTGCCAGCATTCACGAGGATCTACTCCCGCCTTTTGTGATTTCAAATGTATTGGCTGCAGCTACAAGAGGGGGGAGGAGATGACTATTTTCAGGAGGCCTCCACCCCGATTCATCACTGTGCGGAGAGTTACCTCTCATCTGCTCCACCACCTCCGACCATGCCGTGCCTCACCACCACTGCCAAAAGAAGCAACCTGGCAATAGATACCTCTAGCAAGCTACTCCCCTCCGTCCTTCGCCTCTTCTCCACATGCGAGAAAGGGGAAGAATTTCCCCTATTACACTACACTAACAGCCACATTAGAAATTACATTTACATGCCATTGAGAGCTTCATTTTTAGTTAAATATTTGAAGATATATTGTGGCATTTGCTGGCCTACCCCTCTACTCTTCTCTATTTCTCCTGCATTCTTTTATATCTCTTCCTCCATTTTATTAGTCTCACCTAAGTTAAATGTTGTACTATATTTGTGAGCAAATGTCTGGTAGTGATAGTTTGGCGAGAGGGGATTTTTGTTTTATGAATATTGTATTATGTTAATTTTATGATCATATCCTTCATCTTTTTCATAAATATGATTCCAATTTTATCTCACATTGATTTCTTAATCTAAAGGGGATTTTAGCTTGATTTTTAGGGAGAAGCAAATAGTGAACATTTGATTTCAATAGTAGCAAGTTTTAAATAGGACATTGCCTCCCTGTAGATACGACCTGCTCCTAATTGAGTGGTTATTTTAATTATTTTGATTAGTCAATTTTCCACCACTTAGAAATACAACGAAAAATCATCTTAATCATCATTTTCGAAAGAGAAAATCGACTTGTCAAATGGTGCCATTTTATGGGAAGCAATAGGCTTAATAAAATTGCATTCATTCATTTGTTCATGCTGATTCAAATTGAGGCATATTTAACCTGTTTTATCTACTTTAGTGAGAGATGCGTTGCACTGGCCTCAGCAATGCAGTGGTGGACCTTGTTTCCACCACTTGGAGGAGAAACTGAGCTTGGCATCTTGGTGGACCTTGACTCCACCAACCTGAGGAGAGGAATTAAAAAAAAAAGATCTTTATTCTCTACTTTTGCAGTTAGTTAAACTTAGACTTTAGGGCATTCATTATTTGGGACCCTTGTTCTGAGGTATATTTTAAGGGTTTGTTCCCCAACTTTCTTTTAGGTTCGTGTTGGGTAATTTGTGCAGGAGTCTATTCCTATTTATTTGGACTTAGGTTTTTACTTTCTTTTGTTGGTTGATTTTATTTTTCTTGATTGTGCATAAGTAGCTAAAAAAAAACAAAAAAAACACGAGCTGCCTGCCTTAGGATGACCATTTAGGTGTGAATGAGTAGCCTCTAGATTTTATTTTGCATTTGCATGCATTTCATTGAAGATTGCTGGAGGCAAGGTATGTTTTCTTTTCCTTGCATTCTATATTATTCATGCATTTGCATCTGAATTTAATTGCATGACCACCAATTGAATTGAAAAGATCTAACAAGTGGTCACATATTTTCTTAAAAAAAGGACTTTAAGTTAAGGAGGAACACGGAAAAAACCAAGAACTTGAGCAGAAAACTTGTCGTGCATTTCAAAATTCAAACTCAAATCTTTTACGGTGTATGCACAGTTGTTTTCTCTTTGCACCGAAGCACGCATTTAGACACTCCTAGGTCTTGGAACCACTAGGACAAGAGCCCTCCTACCATTGGATTATGAAGTGTTCAGAACTTGAGATCAAAGGTTTTGTAACTCCAAAGAGGGGGATACCCTGTCACAGAATTTTGGGGGTAGTTAAGAAACACTGCAAAAGCACAGCCTCAAAGGAAGACTTAGGCCTACTTGCATTCCTCGATCTTCCGTCTTTGGAGTTTCTCTATCATTTGAGATTTAGGGAAGAGTACTTAAGCTCCAACTAGGTCTTTTTAGGCATTTCGTAGGTTGACAATTGACATGTAATTGATTGGGCAACTTGCTTTGTCACCTACAATTTGAATTAAATTCAAAAGCCTAAATTTGTAAAGGCCTAACAAGTCCTTTGAATTGTGTTTGTAGTGCATGCTTAGTAGGTGATCTCTTAGGAGACAACTTGTGTTTGATCTTGAACCTGAGAGAATCCTAAGAAGAGACCACCCAAGGGAAGAAATGGTTGGTCAAAGGAGCCTTAAGGAATATTTCATTCCAACCAATCAAACTGGCCCTACACTGCGTAGACCTGGAGGGGACAATCCTTATGAGATCAAAAGCAGTACCATATCTTTGCTGCCCTCTTTTTATGGTACTGCTAGGGAAGACCCTTATAGGCATATAGAGGAATTCACCGAGGTCTGTTCCACGGTGAAGCTGTAGGGCATTACTAAAGACACTCAAATGCGGACCCTCTTTCCTTTCTCCCTCTAGGACAAGGCCAAGTATTCGTATCATACCCTAGATGATATTAACACTTGGGATGCCTTAAAAGAGTTTCTGAAAAAGTACTTCCACATGAGCAAAACTAATCACTGTAGGAGGGAAATTATGAGTTTTGTTCAAAAGGATGGGGAAGCTTTCCATGATGCATGGGAGCGCTTTAATGACCTGTTGAGACTTTTCCCACATCACTAGGTGCCCAAGTGGCAACTGGTTGAAAGGTTCTACACCGGACTTAATGATTCGCACAGGTAGACTGTGGATGGTGCTTGTGCAGGAACCTTTCTATCTAGGAGTGAGGATGAAGCTTGGAACCTTTTTGATACTTTGAGTGAGAATTCTATTCACTTGAATTTTGCCTACTTGGATAGAAAACCCACTCTCATGCAAAGAAAGTTGGAGGCAAATGAGGTAAGGGATACCCAAAATTTAGCCTATCAGATTCAATTGTTGAATCAAAATATGGAAAGGCTTATGTCAAGCCTGGGCCAATTCACATCTAGCACCTCCACATCCCAAGCTTTAGAATGCTCCATTTTCCAAGGCAATACACACGCCACTGTGGATTGCCACTTGGCCTCCCAATTCCCTTAGCTTGTACAAGAGGACCTGAATGCTGCTCAAGGGTTCCATCCTAGACCTCGTAACGACCCTTTTTCCAACACTTATAATGAGGGATGGAGGAATCACCCGAACTTTTCATGATGACAAGGGAATGTATCAAATTCAGGGAATTATAAACCGTAACCCTTTCAAAACCAACAAATGAACCAACCTCAGACCTTTGCACAACCTAAGACCTCTGAGATGGATGATTTAAAGGCAATGTTGAGAACTATGCAAGAAAGTCAAAGTGCCATTATCCAATCTCATGACAAGGCTATACATGAAATGAAATCGCAGATAGGACACCTTGTTGAGGTCGTTAAATAGAGGGAAACTAGGAAGCTTCCTAGTGCTGATGAGGAGAATCCTAAAGGAAAGGGATTGTCTTTAGGGAGCATGCCCAGGAGGTGACTATTCTAAGGAGTGGGAAAGAAATTTCCAAACTTGATGCTCCTATAGTCTCACCCTCTGAAAAAACATCCACCCTGAATTTCGCCCCCACCGGAGAAGAATTGCCTAAATCTCCTCCGCTTGAAATCACCTCACCGGAAGAGGTTTCCCCCGTTCCACCCCTTACCCGACATGACAACCCTTTCACCTAGAGACTGAGAGTGCCCTTTCCAGAGTGCTTATCCACCTCTAGGCAAACTTCTACTGGCTCATTTGGAGCCAAAGATAAGACGGATGAGATCATGGAAACTTTCAAGCA
Source organism: Thalassia testudinum (assembly GCA_037157565.1). Lineage (NCBI taxonomy): Eukaryota > Viridiplantae > Streptophyta > Magnoliopsida > Alismatales > Hydrocharitaceae > Thalassia > Thalassia testudinum. The sequence continues at coordinate 39,535,619 of JAZHRO010000015.1, read as the reverse complement.
AGTGCAGATTAACTTGCCTTTGCTTGAGGATATTAGGAAGATTCCGTCTTATGCTCACTTCTTAAAGGACCTGTGTATGAAAAAGACGCAATTCAGAAAATAGGTCCAATCAAAAGTTGTCCTGCCTGATTCTATTAGCTCAATTGCTCAACATGGCACACCCTCGAAACTTAAGGACCCAGGAGCCCTATACATCTTGGTGGTCATTAGTGACTTACGGATAGATGAGGCTTTACTTGATTTGGGTGCAAGGGTGAACATCCTTCTGAGCTACATGTATGAACAACTTGGGTGAGGCAATATGAAGCCTAGCCCAGTAATCCTCCAAGTTGCTGATCGATCACTCAAGACACCTTGAGGAATTCTAGAAGATGTCCTCGTGATAGTGGAGGATTTTTTCTTTCCTGTTGACTTCTTAGTTTTGGACACTGACCCTACCAACAAGCCAACCAAGCTGACCATCATTTTGGGCTGCCCCTTCCTTGCAACTTTGCATGCTTCAATCAATTGCAATACTAGGGCATTAAAAATGGGCTTTGGGAATAGGAAAATCAAGCTTAATGTGTTTGATGCTTATAAATAAGCTAGGCTTGAGGATTCTTCCCAAGTTGAGGTGATAGATGAACTGATTAAAGAGATAACCCCTGCAATGTTATGTGATGACCCCCTTCAGCATGTCATGCTAAATGAGCATTCCCATTTCTTGGAGGAATGTGAAGGGGATATACTAGAACTTGAGGAGTTGTTGGGTGTTTCTGCTGAGTCTCTTTTCCCATCATCTCTACCCAAGGTAGATCTGCTACCTGAGATGGGGACATCTATTATGAAACCCTCAACCATACAAGCCCCCGACCTTGAGTTGAAACCCCTCTCGGACACTCTCAAGTACGTCTTCCTGGGTGCCAATGATACGCTCCCTGTTATCATTTCAGCTGTGCTATCTGAAGCACAGGAGGGAGCCCTGATTGAATGTTTGTCTAAGTACAAGGAAGCTATTGCTTGGAGCATTGCTGACATTAAGGGTATAGACTCTACACTCTGCAGACACCACATTTATAATAATGATTCCATCAAACCATTTACGGACATGCAGAGATGTCTTAACCATAATATGAGGGAGGTGGTTAAAAGGGAAATTCTGAAGTGGTTGGACGCTGGGATCATATATCCCATTGTAGATAGTAAATGGGTAAGTCCTATTCATGTGGTGCCAAAGAAGGCAGTCTTTACTGTGGAATTTAATGACCAAGGTGAACAAGTTGTGACCAGACCCTCAACTGGATGGAGAGTCTATATTGATTACCGCAAGCTAAACACCACTACCTAGAAGGATCACTTTCCCTTGCCTTTTATTGACCAAATTCTCAACAAATTGGCAAGGAATAAGTACTATTGCTTCCTCGATGTATATTCTGGGTACAACCAGGTTGCAGTCTTCCCTGATGACCAGCAGAGGACGACTTTCATGAGTCCTTACGGTACCTTTGCATTCAGGCATATGCCGTTTAGACTATGTAATGCACATGTAACCATCCAGCAGTGTATGATGTCCATTTTCTCGGACGTGATTGACGAGTGTGTTGAAGTGTTTATGGATGACTTCTCCAATTACAGCTCATCTTCCGACCAGTGTCTCCTGCACCTAGAGAATGTGCTGAAGCGATGTAAGGAGATTGGTTTAGTCCTCAGTTGGGAGAAAAGCCACTTCATGGTACAGAAAGGAATTGTACTTGGGTATGTTGATAAAGCCAAGGTTGATTCTATTTCCAAACTTCCATTGCCCATGAATGTCAAACAGATTAGATCCTTTCTGGGCCATGCCGACTTTTATAGGCACTTTATTAAAAAATTCAATAAAATTTCTAGGCCACTTTGTGACCTGTTGGCAAAGGAATCACCCTTCAATTTTGATTCAAAGTGTGCTGAGGCCTTTCAAACTCTGAACGAGGCCTTGATCTCTGTGCCTATTCTCCGAACTCCTGATTGGACACTCCCATTTGAGTTGATGTGTGATGCTTCGGATTATGTAGTGGGAGCAATCGTTGGACAAAGGGTTGAGGGAAGACCTCATGTGCTGCACTATGCCAGCAAGACTTTAATTGAACCACAGCAAAGCTACACCGTCACTGAAATTGAATAACTTGCTATAGTTTTTGCTCTGGAGGAGTTTAGGTCTTATCTTCTTGTGTCTAAGGTGGTTATTTTCACTTATCATGCGGAAGTGAAACATCTCATTTCTAAGAAGGATTCTAAGCCACGTTTGATTAGGTGGATCCTACTCCTTCAAGAATTTGACTTGGAGATACAAGAAAAGAAAGGAGTAGAAAATGTTGTGGCTGACCACCTGTCTCGCCTTCCACTTGATGACTCTCCATTTGGAGACATCCGCGAGACATTTCTTGATGAAACCCTTATGGCGGTAACACCAACTTCACCTTGGTATGCTGATACCATCAATTACTTGGTCACTAGAGAGATCTTGGCTCTTGGGATGAGCAGAAAAGGAAGAGATTCATTTCCCAAGCTAGATACTTTCATTGGGAAGAGTCTGAATTATTTAGAATTTGACAAGACCAAGTACTGAGACGATGCGTGCCTGAAGAGGAGCAACAAAGTGTGCTGAGTTTTTGCCATGAACTTCATTGTGGAGGACACTTTGGTGCTAAGAAAACTTCTTTTAAGGTTCTCCAGTCCGATTTTTGGTGGCCTTCGTTATTTAAGGATTCTCATAATTTTGTTTAGGCCTGTATTAGATGTCAACGGACTGGAACGATTGGGAAGAGAAATGAGATGCCTCAACACCCCATTCAACCTGTTGAAATTTTTGATGTTTGGGGAATTAACTTTATGGGCCCCTTCCCTTCATCCCAAGGTTATGAATATATCTTAGTGGCAGTTGACTATGTCTCTAAATGGATAGAGGTCATTCCCACACTCACAAATGACCACTCAATGGTATTGAAATTTGTAAAGGCTAATATCATATCCCGATTTGACTTCCCTAAGACTATTATTAGTGATGGGGGACCTCACTTTCAGAATCATCACTTGAACCGGTTACTCAAAAGTTTAGCAGTCACAAGATTGCTACCCCATACCACCCGCAGACGAGTGGCCAGGTTGAAGTGTCGAATAGGGAGATAAAGAATATTTTAGAAAAAACCGTAAGACCTGATAGGAAGGACTGGTCCCAAAAGCTCGATGATGCTTTATGGGCTTATCGAACGGCCTACAAGACCCCTTTGGGTACATCTCCTTTCCAAATTGTGTATGGGAAAGCATGCCATTTACCTGTTAAGTTGGAACAACTTTGGGCTATCTGAAGTGTCAACATGGATTTAGAAAAGGTTGGTAAGGCACGACTTCTGGAATTAAGTGAGCTTGAGGAATTGAGGAATGATGTTTATGACACCTCTCAAGCTTATAAAGAGAGAACTAAGGTCTTGCATTATAAGTATATCCTTAGAAAGACCTTTGAGCCCAACCAACAAGTTTGGCTTTTCAATTCTAGACTTAAGCTTTTCCTAGGAAAATTGAAATCATGTTGGGATAGGCCATACATAATCACCAAAGTGTTTCTGCATGAGGCTATGGAGATCAAGAGCCCTTCCTCTTTAGCAATGCCCTTTACTGTCAATGGCCAACGATTAAAACCATACATTACTTTGGATGGCCATCTGGTTGATGAGGTCATTCTTGAGGAGCCCTAGCTCCTATCTTTCTCCGCCTCAGGTAATATCTTCCCTTAACTATTTTGTTTCCAATGAGGACATTGTCTGAACTACGCATGGGGAGGTAGGACCTGAGGCATCTGTTTATAGCATGTCTACATTTTGCATTCATAAAGCATATTGATTTTAAAAAAAATAAAAAAAATAAAAAAAAAAGAAAATGAAAAAGTTGTCATGCTTAACTGGTTGGGTTCTGCATCTTTAAGCATAAGACCAAGACTTTAGGTTTCCCTAAGCTGACTCGAGGTATCTAATTATAGGAGTTAGGGTTGAACTACTAGCTTTAGACCCTTAGGGTCCTTTATGGATGTAAAAACTTAAGTAGGAGTTAAGTTACAGACCATTCCTCAAGAGGTTGAGGAAGGAAAGCTAGGGATTGAGTAAAAGGCTAGGTAGTATCTGGTGTATTTTTCTACCTTTTGGTTTACAGGTCCTCGTAACCTAAGCATCCACATTTCACACACACTTGGTCTTATGTAAATAGTGATCACCCTAATTCATTTCTTGAAGAAAATTTAGTTCTCTTAGTTTTGACTTAGGAGAAGCTTGAAAACACAATTTGATTGGAAGAGTTCCTACTGCAGGAGAGGTGGAGTATATACTCACCTTGAGGATGCGATGATAACATGTCACCTCCTTGACGCTTGTCTCTTAGGATGTGCATCCTATTGGGGGCATGTAAGCACATTATGCGGTTCAAGTACCTTGGGCGGCCCTATCTCGAAGTGCCGATTGCCATAGGCCTGAATTCGCTTAAGAAATCCATGGGCGATACTGTCTCAAAGTGTTGATTGCCAGGAGTTCTTGGGGTCGCTATGGGTGGTGCTATCTCGAAGCATCGAAAGCCAGGCACCCTTCGAGGTTTGGGGATGGGGACAATGAATTCGACACAGACCATGTTGATAGTGTAATTTCCCTTCGAAGGAGGGGGTGACGTAATAATAAAATAAACAATCTTAAAAAATCAATCGCACAAGTACACAAGTAATTTTAGGTGGAAACCCAAATCGGGTGAAAACCACCACCTAACCCTCTCGAGTTAGGATTTTTCGATCAACCTAGTTGATCAAATCCACTAGCCAAATCACTTTAAAACGAGGGTGATTCAACCTCAGTACAACCACGCTACAAGTACGAGGGTAGCATTCCTCAACCCCTTCTCTCCACGAGAAGGATTTTGTCCCACGAAGGAGACGGGAATTCGCAAAGCGAATACCCAACCAAAAGACAAAGATAAAATAAAACAAGTAATCCTATAGAGCCAACAAAGTAATTTAAACCTAGCTTCTATAGGAAATAGGAAACTCCCCTTTGCAAGGAGTGCATCGAGTTGATGACGCGGTGCGTGTGCCACGCGATGGCGCAACGTCGCTCTCGTAAATGACGGCGGGAGAGCGGGTGCGCGAAGCTTGATGCTCTCAAGATGTAGAACTTGAGCTTAGAGAGCAAGATCTTTTCTGGACACAAAAGAGTGTGAAAGTGTGTAGCTAAGTGTATCCAAGTGTGTCTTGTGTTTCTCTTAGTGTATCTCTTGTATATCTAGGTGTGTAAAGGCTCCCCTCTATTTATAGAGGCCTTAAGAAGGCTTTGGAAGGCTTAGGAAAGGTTCTATAGCCGTTGGGTACAAAGCCCAAGTGAATCAGCCCGAAATCAGGAATAATCATTGTTCTGACAGGCTTATCAGACATCTAATTCTAGCATCAGACGTCTGGAAGTTCACTTTAAGACGTCTGATTCCAAGGTCAGACGTCTGATTTTGGGCGGGTCTCTCTCTGACTTGGATCAGATCTAAACAGGGTTTTTGCGCAAGTCCATCAGACGACATATAGGACGTCTGACACTATGTCTGGATGTCTGGAAACATACTTTTACTGTGGGAATGGATTTTCCAAACGTTGCAACGGCTAGAAAATCTCTGAGAAGAGATTTTGGGTCAGCCGAGGCAAAACAGTCAATTATCAGACGTCTGGTAAGTCATATGGACATCTGATAAGGCTCTAACGGTCATAATCTGCAGTGCCTGCTAAGCTAGCCAACGGTCCACTATCTGGACGTCTGTCAAATCCATCAGACGTCTCCTAAGACGTCTGGTATAAGGTCTGGACGTCTAATTTCATCGGACAGAATACTAACTCCAGCCTAATAGTTATCAGACGTCTGAAACAACAGTCAGACGTCTTAAAACACTTTATCAGACGTCCGATTTGGGAATTAGACGTCTTGAAGTGCTGTTTGAGCCCTATATTGGTTTTCTAAGTATTCTACAGAAAACCTAAGTATCCTAGGGTTGTGCCAGTGTTCCTAGGACTACTGTTAGGGTTCTTTGAGTCTCTTTAACATAATTTTCTAAGGAAAATAAAAAGAGCAAGAAAATAAAGACAAGAGATACAAGAAAGGATTAAAAAGAATCTATCCTATTCTTCTTGTCTTCTATCTTCAATCTGTCGCTCCACGCGAACCTTCTCTGTTTTCCGTCAAGCTCCTCCAATCCGTCCTAGATGCGAGCTCGAACTCCGTCTAAACACGTCCACATTTGCAATTGACATGAAATCTAGGACTCAAATTGCAAATGTTAAATAACACGTGTTTTGTTATCATCAAAACAAATGATCGTGGTGCTCTAGCACCAACAGATGGCTGACCCAAGGTTAGACTTAGAGGAATAAAAAAAAGAAGAAAAAAAAAAAAATATAATTCTCTTACTCTCTTTCTAGGTTGGCAAGCATACCAACTACAAATAACTCAAACCAATGCACATTCACGGATGCTTTAATCTCTAGGATCAATAAACCCTAGGGTAGAGTTAGGAATCATGGAAACCTGTGCCTGCAACTCATCCTTAGCTGGCCTAGTTTGTAACTCAACAACTACTCGGGTACCTTATAGTCTAGGGTTAAATGGTTCAACCTAATTTCTATGAAAAGGTCAATTGAGTTAGCTTGGATAACTTGGAGTGTAAAGTGATGTTTGAATTTGCTAAAGACTAGCAAAAACTAGGCATGGGGTTATTTGATTAGCCCATATTTGTAGGCTGTTTAAGTATTTAAAGGCCTAGACATTAAGTTAATTTTAACATTTAGATAGCATACATTAGGATGTAAATAGATTAATTCATATTTTTAGCTTAATTGCAAAATTCATGTGTGGCATTCATATCTAAATGCATTTAGAATTAACTTAGAATTGCATGCATTTGATTAGTTAACCAATTAGGTGCATTACATACATTATTTTAATTAATATAGAAATTAAGGAGTTATATATAAATAATCCCAATTATTTTATTATTATTATTATTCTTCTTCTTCGGTAGGTAACCGCTCCGCCTCCACCTCCTACGCCATTTATTCCTCACAGTTGCCAGCATTCACGAGGATTTGCTCCCGCCTCTTGTGATTTCAAATGTATTGGCTGCAGCTACAAGAGGGGGGAGGAGATGATTGTTTTCGGGAGGCCTCCACCTCGATTCATCACTGTGTAGAGAGTTACCACTCGTCTGCTCCACCACCTTCAGCCACACCATGCCTAGCCACCACCACCAAAAGAAGCAGCCCAGCAGTAGCTACCTCCAGCGAGCTCCTCCCCTTCGGCCTTCGCCTCTCCTCCATGTGCGAGCAAGGGGAAGAATTTCCCCTGTTTCACTACAGTAACAGCCACATTAGAAATTACATTTACATGCCATTAAGAGGCTCATTTTTAGTAAAATATTTGAAGATATATTGTGGCATTTGCTAGCCTACCCTCTACTATTCTCTATTTCTCTTGCTTTCCTTTTATATCTCTTCCTCCATTTTATTTGTCTCTGATGAGTCCATTTTAATGGACTATTATTACGCCTAAGTTAACTTTAATCTTACCTTTTAGATTTGTTAATAACTAAATTAAATTATAGAATGTTTGCATGCATCATTATTTAAGTTTACTTTTATTTTATAGCATTCTATAACTTAATATGTAATAATTTTATGTTTTTATGTGCAGGAAGAAGATTTGGCAAAAGAATAAGGAGGGGAGGGAAAATTACCCTTTCAAATAACCAGCTGTAACTCTCCCCTCAACGTCAGCCGACCAAAAATAGCAAAGGGATTTGGAAAATCCCTTAAGTCACGCACGCGGGGAGAGAGGAGTTAAAGAGGAGGCAGAGAAAGGAGAGGGGCATCTGCATCTTCCCCCTGCGGGGAATTGCATCATCATCATCCAGAAAGTGGGCAACCCCAGCATGCACTGTGGACTAGGATCTTCTTCCCCCCTAGCGGGGAACCATCACCCAGAAATGGGTGACCATCGCGTGCACTGTACAACAAGTTCTTCACCGCATCCTCCTTCCAGCACCTAGCGCTCCCAGTAGGCACCTCACGCCAAGCACCTCCAGCGCTCCTGCAGGCGCGCCCCCTACTGCAGGTGCTCACGCCATCACCTCTGCCCGCTCCACCCTCGCCACCCGCTCCAGCAGGGCGCGCCCCTCTCTAGCGCCAGCACCTTGCAGAAAGGCGCCTGCTCCACCTTACGCACCCCTACCAGGCCGCACCCATCTCCAGCTACCTCTCCAGTCACCGCACCAGCATAGCGCCTGCACCTGCGCCCAACCTCTGTAGGCGCCCGCTCCACCTTGCGCGCTCACTGGCCACCGCAGCCAGGCTGCACCCACACAGCGCCTCCCTACAGCACGCCCTCCCTTCCGCAGGTGCTATGCCTGCAACTAGCGCTCGCCTTCAGGTGCACCACCCCTCCCGCAGGCGCCCGCTCGCGCAGGCGCTTCCTCCTTCTAGTGCACGCGTTCCCCTTCCTCCAGCACTCTCCATTGTAGAGCGAACTGCAGGCACCGCACTCGCACCAAGCAACCTGCAGGCTCGCACAGCACCTCCTTTCAGCGCTTTCTCCTTCCAGCACCCCTACTGCAGGCGCGCCTCCATCTCCCCACAGGCACCTTCTCCACTGCAGGCCCTCCTCTAGCGCCTCCTCCGGCATTCTTCTCCTCCGTCGACCGGCCACCTCCGGCCATCTCCGTCGTCGCCGCAACCTCCATTGGATCGGCCTCGTCTTTGCCAACCTCCCTTGTGTGTGAAAGCCCTGCCGGTGCTCTCTCTCTCTTGCGAGGAGGAGAGAGAGCAAATACTCTGTTTTACATTCAATTAAAAATTACATCTAATGCCATTACCACAAGAAATTAATTTTTGATTTATTATTATTTTATTATGGCAAAATTGTGAATGCACACTCATATTTTCTGATAATTGCACGTTATTATTATTCACCTGTTTCACGATTGGTTTTGGGCTTAACATGTGCACCAATTTTCTCTATTATATGCCAATTGAAAATTACATAAAATCATCATATATTTATTGAAGATTTCAATGAGGGAAAACTACACATATACCCTTATCTTTTTGAGTTATTGTGAATCTTCTTTCCATCGCATTTTATGTTAGATTTGAATAGGGATTTCGCACTTAACCGAAAGAATATAAAATAATCGAGAGTTTATTGCATAATTGTCTTCCTATGGACATGACCTGCTCTTCTATGAGTGGTTATTTTTATTATTGATTAGTCGATTTTTCCACCACTTAAATACTACAACGCATAGCAGAAAGTTGACTTGTCAGTCTCACTTAAGTTAAATGTTATACTATATTTGTGAGCAAATGTCTGGCAGTGATAGATTGGCGAGAGGGGATTTTTATTTTATGAATATTGTATTATGTTAATTTTATGATCATATCCTTCATCTTTCTCATAAATATGATTCCAGTTTATCTCACATTGATTTCTTAATCTAAAGGGGATTTTAGCTTGATTTTTTAGGAGAAGCAAATAATGAACATTTGATTTCAATAGTAGAAAGATTTAAATAGGCCATTGCCTCCCTATGAATACGACCCGCTCCTAATTGAGTGGTTATTTTAATTATTTTGATTAGTCGATTTTCCACCACTTAGAAATACAACGACAAATCATTTTAATCATCATTTTCAAAATCGAAAAGTGACTCGTCACCTTCTTGGGAACAATTTGCCCAAGGTAAACCCAAGGACTATCCAAGATCGGGTAAATGATTCCTGCATCGAGCCACTTTATGATTTCCTTTTTAACCACTTCTCGCATATTGGGGTTTAATCTCCTCTGCATTTCACTAGAAGGGCAGGGTCCATCTTCCATATAAATACGATGATTATAATAAGATGGCTCAATCCCTCTAAGGTTAGGATGGTCCAACTAATTGCCTCTTTATTTGTCTTAAGGACCTTAATCAATTTCATCTCTTGCTCTTTAGTCAGTTTAGCACTAATAATCATATGGAGCATCTTTTTGGGTCCCAAAATTTCATACTTTAAATTCTCAGGCAATGATTTCAGTTAAAGTTGGGGTGGGTTCAGGATAGAGGGTAAGGAGGATGTTGATGAAGATTCATTAGGATGGTCTAGCGGAAGAGGTTGGGAGTGAATAAAATCAACAACCTGTTCAGGGTGTGGTGGGTCTGCCATGGAGGGTTGTGGGTTAGGCTCGTTTGTGCTAGTAAAATCTTCAAGGATATTGATAACCATACAAGTTTCAACATATAATCTATATCGTCGAGTTCCTTAATATATCCACAATCCTCAAACTTATTAATCGCCTTAAAAATATCAAGTGTTAACTTCCTATCTCCAAAGGCAATCTCTATTCTACCGCTTTCACAGTTTATATTAGCCTTAGTGGTAGCCAAGAATAGACTCCCCAGAATGATGGGTGCATTCCTTAGGTCTTGAGGTACATCCAAGCCAAGGGTGAGGAAATTTATGGGAACATAGAAACCCTTGACCTTGACGATAACATCCTCAATAACACCTTTCGAGGCAGTGACTGAACGATCTGCTAACTCTAGCATTACTAAGGTCGGCCTAAGTTCACTTAACCAAAACTTTTCATGCAGGGAAGTCAGATTAGGTTAATGGATGCACCTAGATCCAATAATGCCCAATCAAAAGTGTAATCCCCGATAACACATGAAATCAAGGGAGCACTTGGATCTCTCTTTTCTAAAGAAGGTGATGTAGGATAACTGAACTAGCCTACTCAGAGAGTATCACCTTCCTTAGGGTAGGTTCTTTCGGCTTATGCTTTTGAGTGCATAAATCTTTCAAGAACTTAGTGTAAGCTGCGATATTTTTAATAGCATCGAGGAGCAGGATATTGATCTTTACGCTCTTGAATATATTTAGGAGTTCCTCGCTGCTGTCTATGGGTTTCCTTTTCCTAGATTTCAATAAGGCATCAGGGAATGACATATGGGTAGTTGATGGGAACATCATCATGAGCCATAACTAGCTCAATTTGATCTGATAAGGTTGATAAAACCTCCTACATATCCATCAGAAGGTCCTAAGGGCACATTATCCTATTTTGAAAAGAAGAGAAGAATAGAAGGTTATTTCTGCAAAATTAACTGCATTCCACAAATACAAAATAACCACAGGGTATTCCATAGGGTAATTAAAGGTCAAATGGTCATTAATGTCCAATAAGAGGGTCCATGCAGAACAAAACGGGTCTTCATGCATTTCAAGAATTAATGGACATCTGAAACCCTAAAAATTGATTTGCTTAATTAACTGAGGTTCTAGTCAAGATAAAATTCACCTAAACCTTCAAAAAATCATAGAAAAATATTCCATAAGGTTTGGTATCCTTGCTTTGACCATCTGAACCTATTTTAACCTAAAATAGTCTTAGATAGATAGTTGCCCTAATTTAGGTTTTTGCATAAATTACCCATTCAAACTTGGTCAAAACTAAAATCTGACTTCACCATTAGATTCCTTAGGCCTAAATTAGGTTTGTACCAAATTTGGGCTCAATCTGAGATCATCTTGACCTAGTTTGCATTTTAATCTTGGTCTAACTCTTTTTCTTAAAAAGAGCCCCTCAACTTTTGAAAATCTTACAAAATGCCCCCCAACTTCTTCATCTTTTTCACAAATAGGTCCCTACCACCATTGGAACCATTCGTCCATACATGGAAGGTTTCAATCGAGTTTCTCTCCCTGATTCTACGACGGATCTCTCCCAAAAATGGAAGGACTCCTGACAAGATCCTCTTCCATCTGAGCTTGTTCACAACCTTCCAAACTCGTCCAAAAGTTTGTGCAAACTCATGAAAACTCCTAAACCTATACCATAAAATCCAAGCTTTTCAAGCTTGTTTCCAAGCTTAGAGACTCGCCCTTATGCTTATAAAGGACCTCCCTCGCTTGCCTCACCTCCTTAGTGAGTTTTCAGGCCATAAACATCTTCCTTTCCCCTACCTCCAGCCAGCTCTAACTCATCTCCGGTGACCACCTTCCTTCGTTCACTTCGTCGGCTACCACGTAAAATAGGCGGTCAATTCTTCTTCCCCGTTTCATTCCGCGTCTCGCAATACCAGTGTAGCGTTTCCCAACATCCACGTCGTTGTTCCCTTTCCCAGAGCATTCACCTTCTCCCATGCTGGCTCATCATGACCGACGCTTCCTTTTCTTCCTCCTCATCTGTTAGCTACTCTCATTGATGCCTTAGCATCTACTGATCATCAGAAAAACTCTAGACCTCACCTTCGACCACCGTTGCGCTAGCTTCACCATCGTCTTCCACCTCTCTGGCATACCTCCGGTGAGACATCCCCATCGCCACACTATATCAATCCACCTCCCACCGATCCCAAAAGCATTGTCGAACCCTCATGAGTAAAACCCCTCAAGAAGAGTGAATTTCTTGCCCTAGCCCTCCATTGAACAACCCATCCTCCGCCTTCATTTTTCGTGTCCTCCAGCCATCTCTGACCACTCACACAACACGCCACCTCCACCACTGCCTTTGTTGCACTCGTACGCTTCTCCTAAATAATTATGACAAGGCCACAATGCCATGTTTTCCATTTCAGGTCCGAAGTCGGTTGTTACCATTAACGAGCAGCTTCAAGAGGCCTTGAAGCCATGTTCTTACCTCAGCTACCCAGGCACTATCCCCAGGTGACACGGGAGTCTTCCAGGAAGCTGTCCGGACCCTCAATTAGGAGCTTCAACTGGTCCTTTACCTCCAATTAGACAAGCTTTCAATAGCTGCTTGCACACAAGGGAGGAGGGACAACTTAGTCCCACATCGTGGACTTAGGAGTTGTTCTCAACGATTTTGTGCGGATTTAAAGCGTATTACGTTGCAGTATAACCGACAAAACGTTTAAACAAATATAAAGAATTTTATTACTCGAACAACTAGAGTATCCGAGGTCGAACATGGGGAGCAATCTCAGTACTTTGTAAAACCAAAGAATACAACTGTTAAATGCAAATATAATTGATTCAAAGAGAGAATTTTAAAAAGGATTTGTGAAAAAAAAAAGTAGAATTGGACGTCTGATTTCTGTATCAGACGTCTTAAATGTGATCTCTCTTTCTCTCTTCTCCTTTCTGCTTCTGTATCTTCCTTCTTCTCCTGCCTTGCCTTTCTTCTTTCTTCTTCTTTTTCTTCTGATCTCTTTGCAGTCTTCACTTGGCCTCTTCTTTGTTCTTCTCTCTCTTCTGCCTTGTCTTCCTTCTTCTTCTTCTTCTTCTCGGCGAAGACTTCTCCTTTCACTGCTACACAGCCTCTTCTTTCTTCTCTTCCTGTTCTTCAGCTGCTAAGTGTTCGCTGCCTCGGTCACTTCTTCCCTCCTACACACACCACACAGTAGCAAAAACCTATCCCCGTCCCTCTACCCAAGTGTCTCTCTTTTTCTCAAGCAGTTCACTCAAGCACGCTCTCCCAAAGCCACACGGGTAGTCGGGTCGGATTCGCACCCGGGACCAGGCGCACCGGCAAGTGGTGATGCACGAGGAGTGCGTAGGTTTAGGTCGGATCGGATCCGCCAGATCCGCGACGTCAAGCCGCGGACGAGGCGTGTGGGGACAGTGAGGGACCTCACCCCTGTGCTTACGGAGGCAGTAAGAAGAAAACACAAAAGCAATTTATATGATACCTGAGTTTTGCAATCCCACGATGTGGGACTATCTGGTCGGTCTTTCCTTCACGCGCGCCCGCAGAGCTTTCGTCACTCGATTGCCCAAGCTGATGGCTCCTCTGTGCGACTAGCTGGCCTCGTTCGCTTCGCGACCTTCGCGAGAGTCTGCTGCACCTGCAGCCTGGGAAGCCTGATGCCCGAAGCTGCTCCAAGCTCCCTGCTGCTTCGGCTGTTAATGGCGGTCGGGGCGTACACCTGACATCCAATAGAACGGCCTATTGGCCCAATCAAAATAGCTGGAAACCTTCGCTGTAGCACGGCGAAGGCAGTGGGCGATGCTGTAGGTTGCAGGTCAGCCTAGGCGTGCGTGCCTAGGTCAACCTGTGGCCGGAGATGGTGGGTTGGTCGGGGGGTGCTTGTGGAGGTCTGGAGTGGTAGTGATGGGGTGGAATGGGTTCCTGGTGGTGAGGCGAAGCTCACGAGGGGGTTGGTGAGCCGTGTGGAGGGGCGGAGTGGTGTGGGCAGCTCGTCGGAGGGCGGTCGGCGGCGAGAACGATGGAGGTGGTTAGGTACTGTCGAGGGGTAATCAAGTAAAATAGTAGGGGGAAAAGAGAAAGGAGAGGATGGAGAATGTATCTTGGGTTGTCTGGAAGGAAGGGAGGCGGTGGAGAGGATGGCTCATAACTGCCGTCATCGGGGAAGAAATACCCTGAGGGAGGAAGCGGCGACGAAGATGAGGTCAGGAGCACGCGTGCGGGGTACAGGGCGACGCGGGAGGAAGAGGCGGAGAGGACTCTGCTGCTGGTATGGCAGCAGAGCGACGAGGAGGGGAGGAGGTCGCCGGAGCTTGCGGGTCGTTTGGCCGGAGATGGGAGAGAGGGAATTTGGAGGGGATCTCCGTCAAAATCAAGCTTGGGTCCTGCGGCAGGGTCTGGGGGGTGTTTTATAGGTGCTGGCCGCTCCTGTCAGCGCGTGGAGAGCGCGCAATTAGGTCTGCCGGCTCGTCAGAGTTGGAAGGAAGGTGGATACCCAAATCTCTCGTGCATTCGCACGAGAGATTGGGTTCACACCAGCGATTGTAATTGGCTTTAGAAGGAAGGGAATTCCTCAGAGAATCCCCCTTCCATTTCTAGGAGGGAATCTCTGAGGGATTAGAGAGCAGTCCCTCTCTGAACCTCACCAGAGCTCGGTTCTGCCCTAACAATGGCGGTAGGACCTGATTGCAAAGGGGGCGAAGAACTTGGGGGGCTCTTTGCAAGGATATTCAAAAGATAGGGACCTATTTATGATTTGGGTGTACTAAATTGCAAAGTAGGTCAAGATGACCTCCCCTTAGGTCCAAATTTTGGTATAAACCTAATTTGGACCTAAGGAATCCAATGGCGAAGTTGGATTTCAGGTTTGACTTCGTTTGACTGGACATTTTGCGTAAAAACCCAAATTTGGTTAATTGAGGAGCTAGGACCCTAATCTAGGTCAGACTAGGTTCCAAAGGCCAAATTAAGTGTTCTAAACCCTAGAGGATATTTTTCCATGATTTTTTAGAGGGTTTACTTGATTTTTATCCTGACCAGAACCTTGTTAATTTAAGCGGGTCTGTTTTAGGGTTACCAAGTATCATTTAATTCTTAGATTGCACATAAACCCATTTCTGATTGACTCAACCCTCTTTTTATCTTATTTGGACCATTTGACCTATGTTTTGCTTCTGAGAAATCCCGTTTATGTACTGCAATGGTAAAATTGCAGTTTTAACCTTTATTTCATGTTTTCTTCTCAGAGCACTTGTTCCTTCAGTTAAGCCTTCTTCTAGGTTATGTAGGAGCTTTTATCTTCTTTATTGGGTCAAAATGAGCTAGTTATGGATCATGATGAGGCTCTCATCAGGAGTGTAAGAGGGTGCATAAATTGATTTTGTGTTCATGACCCTTCGCCCAAGAACACCGGGGGTTGGGTCCCCACTTCACGTGCCTCCTCGTGCCTTCATGCCTTGCCCGCGGTCACTCACGTCGGTTTGGCCTAGGTCCAGATCCGGTTACCTGATTAGTCAAGTTGAGAAGAGGAAAGAAAGAAAGAAAAAAGAGGGGGGGTTTTTGCCCTTTGCTGTCTCTCTCAACACTTAGTCTCTGGGAGACTTTCGTGCCTCTGTGTTGTGCCTTTCACTAAGGCTTGAAGAGAAGGAAAGAGGCCTTTGCCTCTATGCGTGACTTGAGAAGAGGAGTAGAGGCCTGTGCCTCTACTAGTTAAGGCGTCTGAGCACCTATTATGTCTTATGATATTCATTGGTTTTGAGGGAATTGATACTGTGGTTGAGATTTATGTTCATATATTAAGTGCTTGTAAAACTTAAAGAGTAATTTAATGATTCAAATCACCATTTTACTCTAATCTTTTCACACTTTTAGACTTGAGTTTTTTGATATATCATTTTTTGAATTATTCTTCTTGTTATAATTGCCCATATTTCTGCTTAAAATTGTGATTGGTGAGAACTAAATTGCAATTGATTGCTCCCTGTGTTCGACCATAGATACTCTTCTGAATTCAGGTTATAAGTTGTATTTGTTCACGTGCTATTTCAGATATGTTGCAATGAAGTGATTTTAAAACCCTGCTTTCGCGCGTTAACATTTTGGCACTGTTGCTAAGGAGCAACACACAATTTCATCTCTTTGATTATAATTCCTAATTGGGTACTAACTTGCTCTATCTCCTTGGCTGTGATCTGTGCAGGGATTCATTTGAGGAGAATCGACTGTGCATCAAACACTATAGGGGTAGGTAAATTTCATCTATTTTTCCATTAAGCCCCTAATTCCAAGAAGAGCTAAGAAAAAGAAATCAATTAGGATCAACATGCATTTTCTACTTAGAATTAATCATCAAGTTGCCTGATTCGATTTAGAAAAATCCCGATCTTGATTTCTACAACTATTAGGGATTTAAGACACCTAGGCTACTCACCTTCTTGATTGAGCCCTAGGTGAAAAATTTGGACAAAAACTAATTGAACCAATTAGAGCCAAAATTAAGGTTTCCACTCCAGGGTTGAGGATCACACTTGCTTAAAGAAGAATCCACTCTCCCAAATTATGTGTGTCCTAAACCTTGATTGAAATTACCTAATTAAGCAAACCCTAAAAGCAAGCTCTAAACATCCACTTGAATCATAAAAGTGGGACCTAATAATCTCAAGACAAATCAGGTGAAGTTGACCCACCATTCACAAATACATCTTAAAGTTCAAGTGGAATCCTAAGCACCTCATCTAAACTTAAAATTGGTAGACTTAAGAGGTCAAGTTATCCATTTTGGTCTACCTGGATCTGCAGTGACAAGGAAGGTTGGGTGGGGGAAACCCTATAACCCGTGGGGACGCTCTACCGTGTAGGGGTCTTTGCAGGACTCTCCTTTCCTGGCTGCCCAAGTATTTATCAGGTGGATGACTTTGTGATTTAGAGGTATCATCCGCCTCGAACCTCTATAGTCATCCAAAGATATTTGGGTGTCTTTATTGGGTCCATCACACCTCCTGTCCCTCATCTACTCCATCGGTGTATGTTCAGAAGGAGGTCCTTAAAACCACCCTTGAGGCCTGCACTAGCTTTCCACTCTCGTTGAGGCCAAGCCTCAATTCATTTGTTTGTGCAACTACCCAATCACAATGATATCTCTTCCAACTCTTCCACCTCTGAACTTGAATCTCTTGCCATAGCCATGGATCATCGAGAAGAACAACCTAACTTTGAACCACAAGAATTCTATGACCTTTGAGTATGGTCCATGCACGTTTCAACCCACCGCAACATCCTCAAATGTGATAGCACTACAATCCTGCTACGGTGGAGATCGAACCCGGAATCCACATTCCTACAGGAGGACCCGAGGTGGGGCTCAAGCCAAATATGTTTCACATGACCCAGAAATTTCATGGCTTGAACTCCGTGGATCCTTTCTATCACATCAATAATCTAAAGCATCTAGCCCACACATTCAAGGCAGACATGCAGAATCGAGATGGCCTATCTTGGAAATCTTCTCCTTCTCTCTAGCTGACAAAGCCGCCAATTGGTTTCGGACATACCCTCACCAGATCAACACATGGGAAGAACTTTAGACCACTTTCTTGCAAAAATTCTATCCCATTGGTCGAACAAATGCTATGCGACATCAAATCACACACTTCTTGCAAGGAGCGGGAGAATCTCTACACGAGGCATGGGATCATTTTCTGGATGTCATGCGCAAATGTCCTTGCCATGGAGTCCCAAAGTAGGTACAAGTCCAATCCTTTTACCACGG
The DNA here is from genome assembly GCA_037157565.1 of Thalassia testudinum. Classification (NCBI taxonomy): domain Eukaryota; kingdom Viridiplantae; phylum Streptophyta; class Magnoliopsida; order Alismatales; family Hydrocharitaceae; genus Thalassia; species Thalassia testudinum. Next base: position 39,517,628 of record JAZHRO010000015.1, on the reverse strand, counting down.
GCTCCATTACGACATCAAGCTATCTATCAATGCAACCTGTGGTGGCAGCATCATGGGTCAGCATGAAGACACGATTTGGGAAATTCTCGAGAACATGTGTGAGAACTCCTTGAATAATGAGTCATTGGGTGTGTTTGACTGAATGACCACCTGCACATTGACATACGATTGGGGGGTACACGAGACTTAAGGCCTTTCCACATGCATCGATCTGGAGTTGATAGCCAGTCGCTTGGATAAGGTCTCTACCATTGAAAAGAAGGTGGACGAATTGACTCGACACTGGCAAAGAGCCACCTCAGCATAGCAAAACTCGTTTGTGCAACCACCCTCTAGTAAGGAGGCTGTGCATAGCATCTATCACCACTCCTCTCAGGAGATGGATCCATATTCACCCCTAGCTGATCCTAGTTATGGAGGACATTCCGGAACCTCCTGCTCAAGTTGGGGGAACTCTGATCCCTCATACTCTAATTTTTCTGGAGTTCCTCAAACTTGCGAGGATCTCTAGGCCATTCAAAACAATCCTTTCTCAAACACCTATAACCTTGGATGGAGAAATCATCCCAACTTTGCATGGTTGGGAAATAATCCAAATCCAAGTACTCAATTCCAACCTCGACCATGGGCCTCGCACCCATATTAGACCAATCATCCTAGGCCCAACCCAAATTACCAATCAAGGACTAACAAGGAAGATTAGATGACCCTAATCCTTCAAACCCTGGCTGACATTCAAAAACAGCACAAAGACAACATCATAGAGGTCCATAATCAGCTTGCACGGATGGTGAATTCTCGCTAGCCTGGTTCACTTCCTTCCCAACCTCTGCCTAATCCAAACAGCATGTCAACCCAAAAACATGTTGTGAACCAAATCCAGTGTCAAGCATGCTATACCCAACCTGGCCCAGTGACTCATACCTGCATATTTTCTCCATCCACCTCAGCTGAGCCAAAACACACCATGACTTACCCAACCCCACCTCCACATCATGATTGTACTATTATCAATGTTATGGGCAAAGAACAGAAACCCATCCCCAAAGATAGCCAATCCATTCCCCTATCCCAGATCTTATCCCACCTCCACATTAGAGGACTGTCAGAATATGATGTATGAGACCTTTGAGGAGCGCACAAGTCACTATTCCATTACTTGATATCCTCACTCTCAATCCTACCTCACCTGACTGATCCAAAAATAAGGTAGAAGAACCATCACAAGGAAAGATAGTATTGTCTAAAAGTGTAAGTGCCGTAATCCAACACAATCTACCTCCTAAGAAATCTGATCCAAGTGCCCTGTTGATCCCCTTCAAGATCGGTGATACAACTTTTATGCGGGCCATACTGGACCTTGGCACTTCAGTCAACCTCATCCCTACAACCCTATTTGAAAAATTACAGATCGGACAGCTAATACCTGCTAATGTTATTTACAACTAGCTGACCAAACACTAATCACACCGATTGGGATGGTAGAGTATGCGGTAATTACAGTTAAGGATTTCAGCTACCTAGCTAATTTCCTAATTATCGACATGGATACACCACAATAGATACAGGATATACCCGTGATTTTGGGAAGACCATTCTTGGCTACTGTAGGAGCCATAATCAATTGTGAATCAGGGCATATGATAATTGCCTCAGGAGATCAATGTGCTGAGATTAATATTTTCATGGTCACAAAATGAAAATGCTCGGTAGAACAATTAGGTTCTATCCAGACCTCATGACTATATCATTAATGGAGAACCTAGTGCCAGAATTTGAAACTTTTCACATGCTAGATGATCCTGATTTGACTAAGCATACTGACATGAGCACAATGGAGGTTTTTACCTTTGATTTTGAGGATGTACCCAAGGATTTTGAGAAACATGGTGACATATTGGAGTCAAACTCCATGAATATGGAGACATTTTGTTTTGAGGACCTCCAGGAATTGGGCTTAGCAAATATTGAGAGTAACCTCCACCCAGAATATGAATCCTTTACAGAATTCGAGATAGATGATCCAAAAGGTACTCTCCAAACATTCACTTTTGATTAGGATGAAAATTATAGTGAAGATTTATTGGAAGACCCAATCTTTGAGTCATTTCTTGAGTAGACGATCTCACATTCAGTAGAAAAGAATCAAAATGACTCATTGGATATCGATTCACTAGGCCACATAGCACGAGAGGAACCACACATTTGGGATATGCTAATTAGATTCACCTCTATTGGATTCTAGACCCACGATGATCTTATTTTAGAACTCCATAATCAATACATCTTCCATGTGATTCCTCTGTAGAAATCCATAAGAACCATCTAGAAACAAATCAATCTGATCCATATCATAGATCTTCTGAAATGACTCTTCATCATAATTTGACACTCATCTGTGGCCATGTGATTCTTACCCATCACGATCACATATTTTCCCTATCATTGCATCAACCTGTTGAGCTCATTGCACCCAGCTGATGGCATAAAACTTAGCGCTTAACGGGAGGCAACCCGTCATCCTTTGAAAAAAAATTGAAACTCTTTTTGACATATCTCTTTGCTGAATTCATATTGCACTTTAGGGTTCATCCATTAGAACAGTCGACTCCGCCTTTGGTATTCATACTAGAGGTTGAAATCGTATGCAACAGTCATCCTGACCCATCCTCCCACCTTTTGACCTTGTTCTAATGTACGATCTAAGCTAAACTCGAACCCACCTAATTTACAATGAGGACATTGCAAATTGTAGGCATGGGGGGTATTAAAGTGCAAAATGCCATGAAAATCAAATCACAAAAGGATTTTGTATAAAAAAATTGAGGTTGAGGCAAAAGAAGATCCATTTGAGAGAAAAATGAAGAAAAGGAGGGAAAGAAACAAAAAGAAAAGAAAAAAAGGAGCAAATAAAAAGAAAAAAAGTGAGTCCCTAAAAAATAATATGGAACTTACCTAACTTATAGGTTGGATCAAATGATGAATTAAGACCTGGAAGGCTAAAACTTAAGGGATTAGTGTCGAATACCGACCTTAGGCCTTTTGGATATGGTTTAAGATTTAAACACTCAAGTACTTGTCAAGATCTGGATTAATCCTCAAGAGGTTGAGGAAAATGCAAAGCTTATATATTAGGTCTAAGGCTCAGGGATTATTTGGCCCCATTAACTGACCTCTGGTTTGCGGGACTCGGTAACTTAAGCACCCTAAATCACACACAGTTTGGTTTAGGGCAGTTAAATATGAAATCATGCCAAAAAGCATTTATGCTGTCATGAAAATGGACCTAAGATCTAGATTAGGAGCGGCTCAAAAACACAAGTTGATTTGGACGAGTTCCCAATGCATTGAAGTAGGAAATTCCCCTCGAAGATGCCCAATAACATATCTCCTCCTTGGTGCTTGTCTCCTAAGATATCTAAATATCCTACTGGGGGCACATAAGCACCTTGTGCTGGTTCAATTGCCATGGGGGCATTATCATGAAATGTCAATTTCCAAGGTCTAGATTTAGCTACAGAACACCATGGGCGGCACTCTCCCAAAGTGTCAAAAGCCATGGTTCTGGGGGTTGCCGTGGGCAATGCTATCTTGAAGCATCGATTGCCAGGGACCCTACGATGATTGATAGTGGGGACAAGGAATCTGATGTAGAATGTGTTTAGGGCAATCTGAGGTTGGATCTAAGGAAAAATATAACTGAAAGAAGAAGAGAGAGAAAGCTCTCCAAAAATGAAACTCTTCTTTTACCCCTCTCTCTCAAAATGCATTGGCAAACTGAACCTGGTCTAACCATGTTATAAGCACGGGTGCTTTAACTGCTGGGTCCAACGAGCCTTAGGATAGATCTTGCGAGCCTTAGAAACCTTCGTAGTAGACTGAGGCGAAAGCTAGTCAAGTCTGGATTTGGGTTGGTCCTTAAGTACCTCTAGGCCTACTATTGGTATTAAGATCTGATTCCTAAAGATGTAGCTTAGTAAGGCATCCTGACGGTTACATCCGACCTAGATAACTTGGTCTGATCCATAGAATTTTGCTAAGGGACTAGCAAAAGCTAGGAATGAGGGTATGATGAGAACACCATCATGAGCCATAACTAGCTCAATTTGGTCTGATAAGGTTGATAAAAGCTCCTACATATCCATTGGAAGGTTCTAAGGGCACATTATCTTATTTTGAAAAGAAGAGAAGAATACAAGGTTATTTCTTCAAAATTAATAGCATTCCACAACAAAATAACCATGAGGTATTCCAGGTGGTAATTAAAGATCAAATGATCATTAATGTCCAATAATAGGGTCCATGCAGAACAAAATGTGTTTTCATGCATTTCAAGAATTAATGGGCATCTGAAACCCTAAAAACAAACCCGCTTAATTAACTGACGTTTTGGTTAGGATAAAATTCACTTAAACCTTCTAAAATTCGTAGAAAAATATTCCATAAGGTTTGGTAATGATAAACATGCATGAATTCATGATAAAATGCTTATTTATGATAGTTCCAAGGCCTATCATTACGTATCATAGTATAAATATTGCATAACATTCATTGCATTGCATTTAGGACAGTTGTACATTATGTACATTAATTTTACACTCTATATGTCTAGGAGGTAGTGTGACATCTTCACATGCTTCAGATGAGAAATCTGATCGTATGGATGGATCCGGAGTGACGATCGCAGTTTGTCAACGTGAAAATCATGCCAATCAGAGCTCCGTAGCACCCTCTACAAGAAGAAGGTGGATGGCCACGATGGCACCACGTGGCACCATCGCAGCCCTCCAACCCGACCGCAGCCCCTCCTCCCAAGCAGCACCTATGAAGTCTTGACCGTTCGATTCAAATCCAACGGTCGTCAAAGCGCTGCATTGCCTACTTCAAGCCAAGAAGAGAGAGGGCTTTGCCAACCGTTGGATCAAGATCCAACGGTTGCAACACGCTGATCCATAATACCTAAGCGAGGCACAAAACCAACCTCACTGCAGCGGTTGGTGCTTCGGCTCACAATGCACGGCTGCATGATCGAAGCCCCACGAGTAGATTTTATCTGCTGAGCGTGCGTGGGTAAGAAATTGAGCCGTCGATGGTTGATCGGGCGGCAAGGAAGCAGCTACATGGAGTCATTGATGCGCGAGACCCATGCATGTGAGATCCGACGCACGAGCGGACATGCAATCGTATGTGCATTGGAGGTGCGATCCAGAGCGCTCTCTCTCATGCGCTCAGAACCCTTCATTCGCCATCTAAGGGGGGATCTACTTCGCTCGGATTAGTACGCGCCAGTAGATGCCAATGGATGCTCGATGGACACTCACGATGGCAACTGGCGACGCGAGATGGACAGCCAGCGAGGCTCGAGCATGATCAATGCATGAAATGGAGGGCCAGCGCAGTGCTCGCGTGATCAGGCACAAGTTGGCTACAACGACACTTGAGCTGGACCTACAGCGACATCTTAGAGGTTGCTATTTGTCATATGCCTATTTTGGCCTCCTCTCATCCACTATATAATGACCTACACCCCTTCCCTTCCAAGGGATCTCTACCATTGCTACACCCACCAACTCTAGAGCTCTAGAAGCCCATCAAAGCTCCTAAGAGCTCATTCCCAAGCTCCAAAGGTTCCCTATTAGTGTAGCGATCCCTTATCCCACCAAATATTCGTCCCTCATCCCATCACCTTCATAGGTTGCCTTGGAGTCATCCTCCTACCTCCATTATGGTATCGAATCACCTCCATTCCAAAGCCTTGGTGAAGCATTCCTCTACCCAACGTCCTCCTACATCTCACCTCCATTGTCTTGCATCTCAACTCCTTCATCCAAGCTTCTGCCAGGCACCGTTGTCTTGTTGAACAGTTGATTCGCGAGATTTCCTCTCATCCCTATCTCTTTTATGCTATCATATATCATTGTAATTAACATTGGAGTGATATATATCATATTTTTTCCATCTCTCTTGTGAATTTATTCTGCTTGTCTTTTTATTTCAAAAACACAAAAAAATAACAAAACCTCAAAATGCCAAAAAGAAACAAAATGAAGGGTGGTTTTCAAGCAAAGTAAACATCGCCTCCCTGTGTTCGACCTGGAACTCCCTTGGAGTTTTGGTAAAATTGTATTTGATAATGAGTTTTGCGACTACGACGACGGGTTCCTCCAAACCCCAATTTCTACCACGCGAAACACATTAATCATTTTGGCGCTGTTGCCGGGGAGGCAACGGAATTTACTTTCTTGTTTTCTATGCTTCTTTGCATTTACATATTACTAACCCTGCTTATCTATGACCTATTGTCTTGCAGGTAGCCTAGTATGAAGATCCAAGTGCGGTAGACCGGAGTAAAGTGTGGGTAGAGTACTTTGTAAGTGTCCCCCACATTCCCCACCACTAGTTTCATTTCGCCACACTCATAACCAAGACCAAATCTACTTAGCTGCTTGCATAAACCCTAGGATAGACTTTGGTTGACTTTGCCACCTCCACTCGTCTCACCCCTGCATTTTATAAGAAAAAACAAGAAGATACTTTCTGTGGGACAAATCAATATGCACACTTTATACACCCACATTTGAGGCACATAACCTGACTTGATTTTCATCTACTCAATCGAGATTCCTACCTATGGAATCGGTACACCAATTCAACACATAAAGGAGTAGAAATCATATTAGGTTAGTCACCTTTCTGTGTGCCTTAATCGATGGTGCATTTGGGCCGATTGATTGAATTGTTTGGGCCACACCACCTAATTTAAAAGAAATTCATTTTGTAGCTGCCCCATAGGATTCAATATTTAGGTCAAGCCAGGCACTCCATATTTTCTTGATTTATAGAGCAAAAATACTTGAACTCGTGCTTTCAAAACTTGGTTTGCCTCACAAAACTTTGTTGAATACACCTAATATTTGAATCCTAAAAGCTACTAAGCAAGATTCGAACCCTAAAACTCACCTCATCATTAATAATCTTGCTTGAAAACTTCTTGGTTGTGCACATTCACACATTCTCAAACAAATCATTAAGGGCACAACCCATTAAGGGCCCATCACATTGTAGATGCACCAATATCCCAAGCCTAACTAAAATTGATTAGGCATTGGCCCTAAGGACTGGTTCGCTCATTAGGATCCAGATTGAGATTGTTCACGATTAAGCTGCTTATACTAGTCAATCAGATGTCTAGCTAGGGGAGTAGCTTCAAACGACCGTGGCTGGGGGGTACACTAGGAACTGGAGGTGCAAGCCAAAGGAAGAACCTTCTCCCCAGTCCCTCTTTCTAACTGGTTGGATTGCCTGGATATAAGTAGAGTAAATTGTCCATAATCTTAGGACGGATTCTGAGAGTCTGTAGACCATTAGGCTACCAAACCTAAAGATAGGCTTGTATTTTTTATGCTGCAGGGCTCCTTCTCTTCCCCATCCTTTCGACTTCCTTCCAGTATATGCCTGGAAGGAGGTCGTTGAACCCTAGATTGGAAGGACTTTTAGACCATTCCTAGAGGCGGAGGTTGAGCTATAGCCCAGAAGATCCCATGACTGATCAACAACCACCTCCCCCCATCCTCGAATGAGCAGGAGCTGATTAAGAGGTAGCTGGAAGAATTGTAGCAGATGTAGCAATGGTTCCAACGAATGAATGGTCAGGGCGCTCGACCCTTGAAGGATTTCTATGATCCTTCAAACTATAGGGAATGTCCCAGCGTCATGATTTCCTTCAGAGACATAGAAATAAAGCCCCAAGTCTTAAGTTTGATTAAGCATTTCCATGGGCTTGGCTCAAAGGACCTATTCCAACACTTGGAGGATCTGACCACTTTGGTTCAGACCACCAAAGCAAGGAATGTGAACGAAGAGCAAATGATCATGAGGCTCTTTCCCCACTCTCTCAAGGATAAGGCTGCACATTGGTATCGGACCATCGGAAGGTTGATAGAAACTTCGGCTGCTCTTAAGTCAGCTTTCCTGAAGAAATTCTTTCCAATCAAACGGACCAATGCCTTGCGACGGGCGATTACCACTTTCACCCAGCAGCCGGGGGAATCATTTCATGGTGCCTAGGAGCAATTCCAGGAACTTTTGAGGAAGTGTCCACACCACGAGGTGCCAAAATGGCAACTCATGTAGATTTTCTATCACGGGTTAATTGAACAACTCCGTAATCATGTAGGCGCCTCCTGCAGAGATAATTTCCTCAACAGATATGTAGATAGTGCATACGACCTATTTGAGGAAATGAGAGAGAACTCAATTAACCATGCCTCCATGGATGTATTCAACTGGTCCCAACAACCCAAGTCAAATGCTAATGAGATATAGGATTCTCATTCATTTGACATGGAATTGATTTGTAATAAGCTTGATAAAATGGACTTGGTTGCTAAAAGAATGGAAGAACAGATGTCTGGGAATTCGAGAAACACTTTTACACCTACTCAATCCCAGAATTCGGGATTTCATTCCTCACGAGCTCCCACGGGGCGGGAGTTCGTGAACCAATTTGAATCGGCTCAACCTATGAGCCAGGATCTCTCGAAACCTTATGGGTTCCAAACTGGGGCCTTTGATCCTAGTTTTTCTAATCCTTCCTTCTCTTCATCCTCGTCATATGAGGATGCATATGCAATGCAGGAGAATTTTAGGTCCAACCTGTATTCCAATACTTATAACTCAAGTTGGAGGAACCACCCTAACTTCTCTTGGAAAAGTTAGGGGCAACAGACTCAAACACGACCCAGCAACTATGCATCTCAAAGACCTATGGGTTAGGGTTAAGTATACACCCAGTTGCCCCCGAGATTGGTTATTCAGCCATCTTGGAATGCCCAACAATCTATAGGGTAGGCTGATTTAAATCGACAGATGGTGCAAATGCAAGGGTCCATGCTTTAGCTTATGCAGCAAATGAAGACATCATTGGATAACTTACGATCCAGGTTAATTGCTAACACCTAACAACCTGGATCTCTGCCATCCCAATCTGTACCCAACCTGCACAATATGCAAAATCAAGGCAATAGAGCCCAAGGGTACGGGAATCAAAGGGACCCACACGCACATGCTCAGGTGGTTGAGTAGGGTCCCTCCTCTTCTTCTTCTTCTAGTTACATGACCAATCAAGGCCCTCCAATCTTCACTAACCCACCTCAAGACCCGAACCCATATGCCTCTGCAAACTCCATCACCTTGAGAAGTGGAAAGTAGACCCAGAACCCTGAATTACCTTCTAGAAGGCAAAACCCTGGGGATCTTGAGAGAGAGAAAGAGGAGATTGAAGAAGACAACAAGGCCTAAGGACCAAAAATTTAAAATGCCACCCACATCCCATTCCCTAAAGCCCTATTGAAAACCAAGAAGAAGAAAATCGTAGATAGCAATGAGGAGCTCCAGAATTTATTCAAGAGCATAGAGATCAATATTTCGCTTCTCGATGCTATTAAGCACATCCCGACTTACACTAAATTTCTAAAAGAACTATGCACTCGATAGTGTAAGCCAAGAGAACCCACTTCGAGGAAGGTGATTCTCTTTTAGTAGGCAAGTTCTGTCATCCTGCATCACCTTCCTCAAAAGAAGAAAGATCCAGGTGAATCTTCATCAGCGTCCTCCCTACCTTCTATACTAAACCCACCTCAGCTTGAATTGAAATCATTGCCTAAGAATTTGAAATATGAATTCTTAGGACCTGAGAACACACTTTCTGTGATTATTAGTGCTGATTTAACTAAGGAGAAAGAATTGAGGTTGATTAAGGTCCTTAAGAATAATAAGTAGGAAATTGGTTGAACCATCCACAACCTTAGGGGGATCGAGCCATCTTATTGTAATCATCGCATTTTCATGAAAGATGGATCCCACCCTTCTCACAAAATGCAAAGGGGACTAAACCTGAATATGAGAGAAGTGGTCAAGAAGGAGATAATCAAGTGGCTTGATGCTAGAATTATATACCCAATCTTGGATAGTCCGTGGATTAGCCCTATTCAGATTGTACCCAAGAAGGTGGGAATACTCGTTACGACTAACGAGAAAGGGGAAACCTTCACCACTCATTCAGCTTCTGCTTGGAGAGTCTGTATTGACTATAAGAAGCTGAACACAGCCACCAAAAAGGATCACTTTCCCTTGCCATTCATCGATCAAATCCTAGAAAGGTTAGCTAGGCAGAAATACTTTTGCTTCCTGGACGGTTATTTAGGATATAACCAAGTCCCTATCCATCCCGAAGACTAGGAAAAAATAACTTTCACCTGACCCTACGGAACCTTTGCATCCTGTAGAATGCCATTCGAGCTTTGCAATGCACCCGCGACTTTTTAAAGGTGCATGCTGGCCATCTTTTCTGACTTCGTGGGAAATTGTCTTGAGGTGTTCATGGATGATTTCTCCTTTTTCGGAGATTCTTTTGAGTCCTTCCTAGCTAACTTGGAATTGATCCTCGAGAGATGCATCAAGACACAACTGGTCCTTAGCTTGGAAAAAAGCCATTTTATGACTCGAGAAGGCTTTGTCCTGGGTCATGTGGTTTCTAATCGAGTATTAAGGTTGATAAGGCTAAGGTGGATGCGATCTCTAGACTTCCTCCACCCACATCCGTGAAATAGGTCTGCTCTTTCCTTGGGCATATGGGTTTTTGTAGAAGATTCATCAAAGACTTCTCTAAGGTAGCTCAACCCTTGAGTAACCTTCTAGCCAAAGACACGCCGTACAAGTTTGATGAATCATGTCGTAAGGCATTTGATTTGTTAAAACGGTAGTCACCTGTGCCCTGGTGTTGTAACCACCGGTTTAGACAACCCCATTTGAGATTATGGCTGATGCATCTGATTATGCTGTCGTGGCTATCTTGGGTTAGAAGATTGAGAAAAAGCCCTCTGTGATTTACTACGCTAGCAAGACTCTGGACGAGGCCTAGAGGAACTACACCATTACTAGAAAAGAATTGCAAGCTGTAATTTTCACTTTGGAAAAATTTAGGGCTTATCTTTTAGGTTCTCATGTAATCATTTATACCGACCACTCAGCCTTGAAACATCTCCTGGCAAAAAAGATGCCAAGCTGATGTGCATACATCTGATTAACCTAAAATGTCTATTAATGCATGTTCTTAGTGTCACATTAGCATTATACATTGTAAAGAGTGCATAACATGCATAATCATGCATTTAGGTCAAGTTGTATAAATTATATAGTAATTGTCTCCTTTTATGGTCAGGGACAGGGCAACTTTTTTAATTAGGGCCTCGAATCGAAGATCCAATCATACAGATCTGATTAGGGCAACGATTGGAGTTCAACGACTCCAAGATCGCCATGATCGGACATCCGTAGCACCAGATAGAGATCGAGGAACTCTAAAGATCAAGGGCTAAGATGGTGTTAATCCGCACCTAAAATGACAAATCCGACTGCACGGATGGGTTTGGATCAACGATCGTAGCATAACAGCAAAAAAATCAGTCCAATCCAAAACTCGTGTCCCCGTCTACAACACTCAGAAGAAGGATGGCCAAGATGGCACGACGTGGCACCATCCCAGCCACCCAACCGACCCTCAGGACCGTCGCTGCCTCTCCAACGAGTCTCCAACGTGCGATCTGGGCCGTTGGATGTTGTTCCAACGACCGCAAGCAAGCACGCGCAAAATCATCTGCGCGACACAAGCCTACGCATAGCGTAGTGGTCAAGCATGTTGCGCGAGTGCACGACACGCGTTCAATCTCGCAGATGCTACACGCGGGCACACAATTGGAGCCATGCGATTCACATCAAGAGGTGCATATCGACTGGTAGTGCCCACACGCGATCAGACGCGTAGCGCAAATGCTCGATCGCACGCGGGAGTGAGGCATTGGCGACGGTGGGCTAAGCCGTCCGATCTCTTTATCGGACAGCTGAGTGCGCGCGATCGTGCTAAGGCATTGAAAGCATGAAGGCGAGGGGGCGCATGCACGGCACGCGCACGTCGGCCACGTTCAGGCCTTTAGTGACGGATAAATCCATCACTAAATGTCTTGAATTAATGTTTTTAATGTTGTAATGTTCAAAATGCCCCCACTCCTTGCAACTATAAAAGGAGACCCCTACCATACGTATTTTTCATCCCTTCCTTCTCTTGTCTCCCTCTCCAAAGCTTAAGAGAAGCTTGTCCCACACCCGGGATGCTCCTCAAGAGCTAAAACCAAGTTTTCACCCCAATTCCCGAAGCAGATCTCGCGACAACGATGATGTGCTACCTCATTCCTGTTCCTCCTGCTTCATCCTCCTTCTTCCCACTCCGTTCCTCGTCTTCCAAGCATTGTCCCGTCCAGCTCGTCCTCCAAGCGATCGTCAAGGAGGATAACTTTTCTCTCCCATTCTTTTTACTACTTTCTAGAGTAGAATTTTCCTACTTTCTAGTTGTAATAATTTCTCACTTTCTTAGTTGTAAAAACATTATGCAATATCAAGTGATTATTCTTTCTCTCTCTTTCTCTCTCTTATTGTCTATATTGATTCCGTTGTGATTATTTCACCCTTTAAGCAAAAACACAAAAATATAATTGTGAATTTTGATTGACGTAGCCTCCCTGTGTTCGACCTGGAATTTTTTTTACAGATTTTTCAGTATAAATTTTATTTGTTGAATGGATTTCTTCGTGACTCAATCTACAATGATGGGTTTTCAAATCCAATTTCGATAGCATAGTCTTCCGTCATTCAACATAAGCCCTGGCTTATTCGTTGGATTCTGTTACTTCAAGAATTTAATCTTGAAATCAGGGATAAAGTTGGGGCACAAAATGTAGTGGCGGATCATGTCATGAGAATCCTAATTGATTCTCCTCATCTAGATATCCCTATTTCAGACACTTTTCCAGATGTGACTATCCTCACAGTCTCAGGTATTCGAACCCCCTAGTTTACTGATATCATCAATTATTTGGTCGTTGGTCAAATCCCCCAGGATTGGACCAAACAACAATGGGACAGACTTGTGTCTGAGGCCAATATTATTTTTTGGATGACCCCGAGCTATACCACATCGGCGCAGACTAGATTATTCGTCGATGCATCCTGGAAATTGAGTTCCATAGTATACTTGAGTTATGCCATACATCTACAAGTGGTGGACACTTTTCTGGGAAAAAGATGGCAGCAAAAATCTTGCAATCTAGATTCTATTGGCTGTCATTATTTAAATATGCCCAGGAATTCTCAAAGTCGTGCATCGATGCCAGACACTCGGGAACATGGCTAAGAGAGATATGATGCCCCTAAACCCAATGCTTTCCGTCAAAATTTTCGACATTTAGGGCATCAACTTCATGGGACCTTTTCCTCCTTCATTTGGACACCAGTATATTCTGGTCATTGTTGATTACGTGTCTAAATGGATTGAGGCAATCCCCACCTAAACCAATGACCACAAGGTGGTCATCGATTTTGTGAAGAAGAATATCTTCAGTCGATTTGGGGTTCCTCAGGTGATTATCAGTGATGGTGGCATGCATTTTACTCAATCCCAGTCTTAGAATTTATTGGGGAAATATGGGTGAATCATCAGATTTCCACGCCCTACCACCCTCAGACGAACGGACAAGCCGAGGTCTCCAATTGGGAGACCAAAAACATTTTGCAGAAAATCATAAGGCTTGGTAGGAAGGATTGGACCCAAAAGCTAGATGATGCCCTTTGGGCCTATCGTACAATGTACAAAACACCTACCGGTATGTCACTGTTCCATTTAGTGTTTGGTAAGGCATGTCACTTACTCGTAGAGCTAGAATACCGGCCATTTTGGGCCATCAGAAAATGTAATTTTGACCTAGAGTTGGCCAGGAAGACCAGGAAACTCCAACTGTCTAAGTTGGAGGAGCTTAGAAATGATGCGTATGAAAATGCCAGAATCTATAAGGCAAGGACCAAAGCTCTCCATGACTAGATGATTTCATGTAAGAGCTTTGAGCCGAACTAGAAGGTCTAGCTTTTCGATTCTTAACTTCCCCAGTAAGCTTAGGTCTAAGTGGGATGACCCATTCGTTATTGAGTGGATTTTCCCTAACGGGGCCATCAAAATTTCTAACCCAAAGACGGGTAATTTCTTCAAGGTCAACAGACAGCGTCTTAAACCCTTTGTTGACCATGTGCTCCCTGAACCCATCTTAGACAAGGTTGCTCTTACCTTGCCCTAACCACCGCGGGTTGATCATCGCCTAGCTGAAGGCATTAAACTCAGCATGTGTAAATACTATTCCAAGCTGATCAAAATCTCATGAAAACTAGGTCCTATTCTTCCACTTCTACTCTCCTGCATGCTTCCATTTTTAACAATGAGGACATTGCATTAGCTAAGCATGGGGGGGTGGATATTTCTTATGAATGTTTTTGTCAACCATAACAGTAATTTCCTATTTTCCATCTAAAAACGATAAGAGAATTAGGAGATGAGAACTTAGGCATTAGGAGTTGCAAACTTTAGGAATTGATAATTTGGGACCTGAATAACTTAGACTCTTTAGGTCTTTGGGTTTAATTAGCTTGGGTGTCCACTCGAATGTGGACTTAGTCTCGAGTCCTCGCCAAGTAATTCTATTTTAAATTGATCAATAAATTAGGGTGATAAGTATACGACTTATCAACCTGCCCTCAGATTTGAGGGGACTTTAAGCCTAAGCATCTACACACTATTTGCACTGACTCACTTTTCTGCAGTTTCTTTGGAAATTGGCTAGCTAATGAACCGTTTAGGGTGGTATGGCTAGCAAGTTTTCTGTGGTAATAGCTCATCAGCTGGTTGTCGAGAGCCCAGCCACAAGACCATTTTCTTTGTGCTACCTTTAGGTAAATCTTAGATCAGGGAAGCCACCTACTTAAAAAAGAAACCAAAGAAAGAAAAAAAAAAGAGAAAGGAGAAAATGAAAAAATAAAACAAATAAAATCACACTTCACCGCACGAGTATGGCTGGCAAGTTGCCGTGGGTAACAGCCTATTGGTCGGTTGTCTAGAGCCCAGCTCACGAAAATGCACAATAATTCTCAAAACACTTAGGGAAGAAGCTGGGAAGTAGAATAAACTAGGGAGATATACACTGGGTTCACCCTTGTGTTGATCCCATAAATAAAAGAAGTAAGGCAAAAGCTACCATTCGAAAAGTTAAACCTCTAGGTAAGGTCACCTATGGTCATAGAAACCCAAAGTCTATTTGAATGGCCACCTAGTGAGTCTTTCACTCTTTTCACCAGATGCTTAGCACTTAAAGTACTTTTCGAGTCTTGGGCGAGTCAGGTAACCATAGAAAGTTATCCTGAAACTCTCAAACTCCAAAAGTACAAAAAAAAAAAATAGAAAAGAAGAAAAAAAATTGGGTATCTTTTCTTTTCAAATAAGGCGAGGCCTGGGGCGATCTACAATCTTGAAGACACCCGGGCACTGTTGAGTTTTTGTAATTAGGTCTTGAGGTTGAGATTTTCTAAAGCAATTGACGAATTTTGCCTAAGTAATCGAATCCTGATTCTACTTTTATACATAACATTTAGGTTAATTTTGCTAGGGACTAGCAAAAAGTAAGCATGGGGGTATGATAAACACACATGAATTCATAATAAAATGCTTATTTATGATAGTTTATAGGCCTATCATTATGTATCATAATATAAATATTGCATAACATTCATTGCATTGCATTTAGGATAGTTGTGCATTATGTACATTAATTCCAAGACTTTATATGGCCTGGAGGCAGTGCAACATCTTCATGGGCTTCAAATGAGAAATCTAACCGTATGCATGGATCCGAAGCGACGATCGCAATCCGTCAACGTTAAAATCATGCCGAACAGAGCTCCGTAGCACCCTCTACAAGAAGAAGAAGGTGGATGACCATGATGGCACCACGTGGCACCATCGCAGCCCTCCAACCTAGCCGCAGACCCTCCTCCCAAGCAACACCTGTGGAGTCTCTACCGTTGGATTCAAATCCAACGGTCGTTAAATTGCTGCATCACCTGCTGATGGGGGCGTGCTTCACAAATTGAAATCAGGGTTTGGAAGACTCATTGTCGTAGCTTGCAAAACGCATCTATTAGATAAAATTTATAACTAAAACTCAAAAGGTGAGTCCTGGGTCAAACACGGGGAGGCAAACGTTTGGTTTTATAAAAATTCATGCTTTTCTTTTATTTATTTTTAGTTATTTTCATCTTTTTTATTTTTTTGTATTTTTATCAAGCAAGTGATTCGATCGATGAAAACTTTATCTACTTGCAAATTATAAGAGAGAGAGAGAAAGAGAGAAATAATCATCTATTATAAGTGAATGTTTGTTACAGCTACGAAAGCAGGAAAATCTACACTATGAAAGCATAAAAAGATAGAATGAGGTGAGAGAAATCCCCCTCGACGGTCACTCGGAGGACGACTTGCTCTGACGTCACCTGAAGGAAGGTGGTGAGGAGCGAGATGAACGGGGACAAAGGTGGAGGACGAAGGGTGAGACAGGATGGCGTCATGACGAGGATCTTCTTCCCGAAGGGCGATGAGAGGATGCCCACGGGATGCTCCACGAAGGGGGATGAGAGGTGGGTAAACTATTTTCTTTTCTACTTTAGAAGAGCATCCTAGGCTTGGGACAAGCTCTCTCTAGAGCCTTGGAGGTGGTGAGAGGAAGAAAGGAAGAGATGGTTTGGAATGGTGGTGGGTAGATCCTTTTATAGTGGAGGAAGAACAAATTCACATTTAGGTCATTACTGATGTTCGTAAACGTCGCTAAAGATCCTTGCAGCTGTCGCTGAAGATCCACCCTTCAATTCCTCTTGCTGGCACACGTAGAGCATTAGTGACAGCTGTAAGCATCACTAAAGGACTGCGTATGTGTCGCAGAAGATCTACCCTTCAATTCCTTTGTTGGCTTGCACGAGCCATTAGTGACAGCTCCAAGCGTCATAAAGAACCACCCAAAATGTTGCTAAAAAGATCGCGCACACCTTCGCTGGTGTCGAGTGCTCCTTGCATTGTGTTACGTACTCGCATTGGTTGTGCTACGCTGGTGTGTGATTAGCGCATGAATGCTCTCGCGTTACACGGCCACTGCCTTTGCTACTGCGGTGGCGTGTGCACGTAGATCTGATTGAGAATTGTGGGGGCTGCAGGGATTCGAACCCTCGCCCCTTCCTTGGTTGCAGCACTTGAGACCAATGAGCTATGGAGGTCTTTATGTCAAGAAGACCTCATAACCATTTAAGAGACGTGGCATGCCTATGGCCGTTGGATGAAGATCCAATGGCCTAGATCTGATGGTGCGGATGGGAGAGGCTTGGGCGATTGTTGCTGGCCGACGTTGGGCGGCCTAGATGGCACCACGTGGCACCATCTGGACTTTCCATCTTCTTTCTGTTGCAGAGGGTGCCACAGTGCTTGTATCGAGTTGATTTCCACGTTGCTGGACTACGATCGTCGCTCTGGATCCATCTGTATGGTCAAATTTTTCATCAAAAACCTGTAAGGATGCCGCATTGCCCCCTGTCCATTGATCTCCTTAGACTTCATATGATGCTATGGGAATCCGATGTAGACAATTTCGGAGGCGTTAGACTCCAATCGTCGACTTGATCAGATCCATACAGTCGGATCATCCATCCAAGGCCCTGAAATGAATCTCCTTCTCTCCTGACCAAAAAAGACCTAATTAACCTAAAATATATACAACTGCTCTAAATGCAGAATGATGCATGCTATACAATATTTATAACATGAAATGCAAATCTAAGCCTAGGAACATGCATGATTAGGCATTTTAACCTAAATAGATGTGTCTATATCATACCCCCATGCCTATCTTTTGCTAGTCCCTAACAAAATTAAACTACATGCTATGTATAAAATCAGAATTAGGATTAGCTCGCTTAGCCTTAAGTCATTTATTAACAATAACAATTTTCAACTAAGGTCCTAAATAAGGAAAACTTAACAGTACCTGGGTGTCTGCCAGAATGGAAACCACCCAAGTCCTCGCTTTATTTGTAAAGAGTGTTGGAACCTTGTTCCACATTTTATTTTGGTGTTAACAAAATTATTATGGATTAATGTTTGCAATTGAGTTCTTTCAGATTAGGTGAAGATCAAGGCAAATAGGAAATGATGGAGGCTTGATGAAAAGGAGAAGATCATGATAAGAAGGAGGCAAGATGATAAGGAAGAATCAAGGAGGAGAAGATCATCTTCGACCTTTAGTGTTTCTAGTTTAGATTTTTTATTTATAGATTGTATATGCCTCTTAACAAAGGAATATAACTTAGATCGTAAAAATAATTAGAGATAAATTAGGATTAATATTGCGATTATTTTCAAAGAAAATAATTGATTAAATCACTTAAAAAAGGTACTTGTTAACCCAAAGTACCGGTATTAAAGTTTAGTACCGGTACATGTGAGTTACAGGTTTGGGTTTTCCCAAGAAACAAACTTGTACCCCACAAGTACTGGTACTCATGATCAGTACCGGTATTGGAGGTAATGAGTACCGGTACTAACCATGAGTACCGATAAAAGTGGGTTACAAATTTGTGTTAAGAGTTTGAAACCTAAATCTAGAAGCAACGAGTACCAGTACACACACTTTAGTACTGGTACCAGTTAGCCATTGGCTCAATTCTGAAAGGCTAGAAAATTTATTTAGGCTATGTGAACATTGGGAATTAAATCCCAACATCAAGTAGATGAATCCTTGAGGTCCTAAACTCTATAAATAAACCCTTGGACCCTTAGTTTCATATGGAAAATAGAGAAGAAAAATCTAGAGCTATATTTCATATTCTCACAATATTTTGAAGAAGAAGGAATGGTTTGCTGCTATCAATCTCTCTACGGTTTTGTAAGCACATCAACGTGATTTCTTTACACATTGTCAAGGCATTCACTTTCATTCTAGGCTCTCAAATTGGTAACATTATATTTACATTTATTGAGAGGCTTAGGTTCTAGTTGTAAGATTTATTTTTCTATCTTACACCTGTATTTCATTTGTTCTTGAGCATTTTCTCGTTGGGTTGTAACAAACCCATTTTTGTACTTGGGTTGAGGTAACCCGTTAATTACCTCGGTTAGTAAATTGATTTCCTCAGGGTTGAGGGAATCAGGTTAAAATCCCTAAGTTGGGAGGCTTAGGTAGTGGAGTACCTAAGGGAGGGGAACCACTATACATATTATGCCTATTTCTATGGTTTGATTGATTATGCAAATTTTCTTGTTATTACTGATTTTGTGTTTGAGTTTTTTGTGCACATAGCCATATATCCTATCTTTAGATCCTACAAAAAGAAGATACATTTTTTTTCTATTTTTCTTCTTGTCTTATATTTTTTTGGATTTTTGGAATTTGAGAGTGTTGGGATAACTTTTTACTGCTACCCAACACGCTCAAGACTCGAAAAGGACTCTAAGTGCTAAGCATCTTTGTTAAAGGGTGATAGACTCATAAAACGACCATTAAGATGGACTTCGGGTTTCTACGACCATAAGTGACCTTGCTTGAAGGTTTATCTTTTCGATTGGTAGCTTTCTCCCTACTTTTATTTATGGGGTCAACAAAAGGGTGAACTTAGTGTATATCTCCCCTGTTATTTCTACTTCCCCGCTTCTTCCCTACATATTTTGGGAATTATTGTGCATTTTTGTGAGCTGGGCTCTGGACAACCGGCCAATGGGCTGTTACCCATGAGCACTTGCCAGCCATACTCGTGCGGTGAAGTGTGGCTTTATTATTTTCTTTTTTTTCATTTTCGCCATTTTCTATTTTTTCTTTTCTTTTTAGGTATTTCTTTTTTTTTCTCTTATTTTCTAAGTAGGTGACTTCCCTGAACTAAGATTTACCTAAAGGTAGTACAAAGAAAATGGAATTGTGGCTGGGCTCTGGACAACCGACCAATGGGCTGTTACCCATGACAACTTTCCAGCCATACCACCTTAGTCGGTTCATTAGCTACCCAATTTCCGTAAAAATCGTCGGAAAGTGAGTCAGTACGAATAGTGTGTAGATGCTTAGACTTAAAATCCCCTCAAATCAGAGGGCGAGTTGATAGGTCGCATACTTATCATCCTAAATTATTTACTGAATTAAAAATGAGATTGACTTAGCAAGGACTCAAGACTAAGTCCATATTCTAGTGGACACCTGGGCTAATTAAGCCCGAAGACCTGAAGAGTCTAAGTATTCAGGTCTTATCGTATCATTTCCTAAAGTTAATAACTTCCAAATGCCTCTAAGTTCTCTTTTCCTAATTTTTTTTATAAGAAACTAAATAAAATTCTACGGAGTTAACAAAATGATTTCAGGATTAAATATCCACCCCCATGCCTAAATGATGCAATGTTCTCATTATACAAATAAAGACATGAAAAGGTGGAGTAAACAGAATATCACCTAAATATTGTGAGAAATCCAGTCAGCTCCGCAGGGAACATGAGATATAAACACGTGCTAAATTTAATGCCTTTAGCTAGGCATAATATACATATAAGGAAGAAATTAAGAATTCACAAGTGCGGGTTAGAATCAAATAAAAATATTGATCCTCAGACCCACCAACAGAAGATGTCCATAGATGTGGACCTAGTTATGGTGCAGACCCATGCCCCAAGGTCAAGTGGTTCTAAGGTTCTGGATGAAAATCACCCAAAACTGAAGATTGTTAAGTTTGCGGGGCCGGGCCTACGGTTTTGTGGTGTGCAACCCAAGACCAAAGTATCAGACACTGGGTAAAGATGGTTCAATAGGTGCGAAGTCCACTTAACATTCAACTCAGAAAAATAATCAGTTATTTCAAGCTTGGGTTGCACGTGAAAGGTATCATAAGGGTCCTGGTAGAAAGTAGGTGGTTTCAAGTTGATTGCACAGTAATCATAGGCCCTAACTCGCCTGAATTAAGTTAGAACTTAGCTTAACATGAACATTCTGTATGCATATGCATCATTTTATGCATTGTAGTTGGTATATGTGTTTTATGTATTAAACTTTGTTATTTGAGAGGTATTAATGATTGCAGGTACTCCAAGGTAGTAGATGACAGATCCAACCTTATGGATCTATCCAGAATAACGATGGGAGTCCAACGCATCCAAGATCACATCAATCAAACTCCCGTAGCACCCTAGGGAGTCCGTAGAAGAGAAAAAGCCAAGGGGCAAATTGAAGAATATCTGGACCTCAGATGACAAATCCAACCATACGGATAGATCCGGATCGACATTCACAGTCCAACAATGCAAAAATCAACTTAATCGGAGGCCTACGTCATCAAATATAAAGAGAAGAAGAACGGACAGCCATGATGGTGCCATGTCGCACCATCACAGCTGCTCCTCACCATGCCCCCAACTCCTGAAGGCCTCTCCTCGTAGTGTGGGTCATTGGATCTTCATCCAATGGCCACGAATGTGCCAAATTTCCACCCAGATTGGATCAGTATAAATATAAATAAGCACATATATATGATAAAGGCTTTGTGCAGCGCGTTGGCTCACGCGTGCGGTCACATAAGTGGGGGATGCGGGTTCAAGCCTTGCGATGTGCAAAAATTGATGCGGTGTCGCGAGCAGGCGCGTGCAAGTGCGTATGCACGATTGGAGGGCTGAGATGCATCCACGTGGCGCGATCGCATGGGTTGTTGCGAGATCAGGAAGGTGCGAGAAGCGCACGTAGGATTTAAAATCAGACTGCTGAGATGATGAGGCGGGATTTGAAGGCAAAAATGCCAAGGCGCGGGTGCAAGCAAGTGGGAGCCGTGTGACGATGGATCTACATAGCACGCCACGTGGCAGCATCAGAGAGAACCAAGGAAAGAAGAAGGATTTGTACAAGATATAAAAGGACCAAAAGACCCCCTCCATTGAAAAATAAGAAAACACAACTCTCATCTCTCTCTCAACTGTACCCCCTCCCTCTCTAGGATTCCCTCTCTCAGCACCGCTCATCACCCCTCTCTCTCTCGACAAACCACCGAATACCACATTCCCCCCTACCTTCGTTCTCTCTGGGACCAAGACCACCACCCCTCATGTACTCCCTCTCCCTCTCATGATTTCTCCACCAACCAAAGATCACAGGCCCTTCCTATCGTTCATCTTCCTCTGCTCTTCGATGACCATGATCCGTTCTTGAATGACAAGCACCCTCACGAGGACGGCCTCCAGTTCCCCCTTGCTGATGACCTTCCTCTGGTTTCTCGTAGCAATTTCCACAGTGTCTCAACATATCCTTCTCATCTTCCTGCTCATTCCTGCATGACTTCTCTGTGACCTCTTGACTCTGCATGCAACTTCATTGGCGACCATCGATGGCACTCTCCACCCCCATCACAACATAGCCAGATTTCTATCTGAGATTATTTTTCTCTTCTTCTTCTTGTTATTCTATGTTATTCTGACTTTCTAGTAGTAGTAAAGTTCTTATTTGAATTTACGTGTTCACATCGTATTTGTCTCTGTGTTTGTTTAATTTATTTACTTTTATTAAAAAAGTAAAAATAATAATAATAAAATCATTTACTTGATCAGGTTGGAAATCATCTAGATATCCCTACCTCCCTGTGAGATGACCCATACTCCCAACATTATTCTCATATTTTTCGAAGATGGTTTCATAAATTTAAAACGCCATGTTTTCGCACCTACAACAACATATTTATCATTATCGCGATTTCCAATTCAGTTTTTGGCACCGTTGCCAGGGAGGCATATATTCGAGATAGTTTCTTTCCTAACATAGTATTCGTGAGCCTCACATATTTCTCTACCTATTTGCAGGTACCAACTACGCGGGATGAAATCTTGACGAGTTGCAAAAGCAAGTCACAGAAAAGGAGTTTGTGTAGATGGGACGTGACCAAGGCACGCGACAGGCGCAGTAGAGCAGTGATATCGACCTTGAGCGACACCCACACACTCGGAGAATACGCAAGAGACCTAGATCTTGCTTTCACAAGGGATTCTCCTATGTCGCAAATTTTATTTCTATCTTCTCGCCCTTGTAATTGGGGCTAATTTTTGGGGTCTGTCCCCACATTCTTTAGCTATTAGGGGCTATTCTTTTGCGTGTGTGATTCAATTTCCGCTTGCTTGCCTCTAAAACAAAAAAGTTGAGCTGCATATTTAGGAGTTGCATGCCCTTAGGTGCATGTATTTAGGGGTGATTGAGCAACACGTTAGATCTTTTTCCTTGCATTCCGTACATATTTGCACGAAGATTGCTAGAGACAGGTACACTTTTCTACCTTTGCATCCAGCTCTTATTCATGCATTTTCATTTGGATTAAAATTCAAGACCACCAAACTGATTGAATTATCCTAATTTAGTGGTCGCCTAACTGAAATTGGGACTGATAATCAGATTCGACCTTAAAACCGAATCACACTTGATCTGATTCAAAGGGACTTATCTGCATTTCAAAATAAAAAATTATTTATGGTGTGATGCACACTTCTAACACTGAGCACATACATTAGGCATCGCACTAAGGCTCGATCCCTTAAGGCTATAGGCACCGCTCTCTCTGTCGGTGCTGACCCTCCTACTTTGTCTTGTGGTAGTGGTATTGTCTTGTGACCTAGTGTTTTGATACTGTAAGGAGGGGACACCCCTTAAAGGAACAAAAGGGTAGTTAAGAGGCACCGCATACGCATTGCTTCAAAGGAAGGGTTCACCCTACTTGCATCCCTTAGTTCCGTCCTTGGAGTAACTTCCCACTAGATCACTTGAGAGTACCTCTTAAGCAAAGTGTAGGTCTTAGGGCACTCTGTAGGTTGATTTAGGGTGCGTAACTAGTTGACAACTTGGTGATCACATACAAACATTGAATTTTTGAGAAAAGCAAGTAAAAATCATTCTTGTCTTGTGTGCGCGTGATTGATTTCTATTTTGCATGCGTGGTACAAGATCAAGAAAACCAAGGTTAGAGGGACCTTTAGGCTTCAAACCTAGGAGGAAGCCTAATTCCAGTGAGCCCTCAACAATGGATCCACCACTTCTTGACAAACCCAATCCAAACCAGGAGGAGCTAATGGAGCAATTGCATGAACAGTTTGAGCAATGGCTCAACAATAGAAACCAAAACCAACCACAACCTCGACCCTTACGGGACTTTTACGATCCTACGACTTACAATGCCGTACCTCATGTAAGGGTTCCTAAAGATGATTCTGAACTCAAATCCCATTGGATAGATCTTATTCAAAACCATTTCCATGGACTTAACACTGAAGACCCATTCCAAAGCATTGAGGAACTTACCACCCTTGGTCAAACTATAAAACTTAGGAACATGAATGTTGATGTCTTGATGATGAAACTTTTCCCCTTCTCCTTAAGAGACAAAGCTACCCATTAGTATAGAACCATAGGGAAACCCATCAACACATGGGATGAGCTAAAGAATGCCTTTCGTAGGAAATTCTTCCCTATTGGAAAAACAAATGCCCTTAGGAGAGCCATCACAACCCTCACTCAACAATATGGGGAACAACTCCATGAAGCCTAGGAAAGATTTATTTACTTAGCCAGAAAATGTCCACACCATGGCATACCTAAGTGGCACCTAGTGTAATTTTTTTACCATGGACTTATGAGCAGTTGAGAAATTATGTGGATGTGGCTTGTGGGGGTAACTTTTTAAATAAAGACGAGGATAGTGCATGTGACCTATTTGAAAGCACGAGTGAAAACTCCCTCAACCAAGCCTCTATGAACACCTTTGGAAGGACTAGTCAACCAAGAGGAATGTATGAACTTCAAACTAGCCCAAATAAGTTGGACTTAGAAAAGCTATGTGAAAAGCTGGGAACCGCAGTCTCTAAGAAGTTTAATGAATTTCTTAATACAATCAAGACCACCTAGCCCATACCCAATCAAGGGACACACTCCTCCGCGCTCTGTTATGCCCAAACTCCCCCAAGAGAACACCCTCACAACCTAAATCTGACTCAGTTTGCAAGCCCAAGCTATCAAGACCCTTCCTATGGAGCTCAACAAGGAACCTTTGTTCCTACTTATACTGATTCTTCCTATTCGATCAACCCATCCTCAAGATTTGAGGATGTTCAGGCCATCTAAGAATATGCTAAGAATGATCCATTTTCTAATAATTACAATCCTAGATGGCATAATCAACCAAACTTCTCTTGCTCCAAGCAGAAGATAGGACAAGTGCCCCACCAAACCTAGATTAGGCAACCTTATCCTAACTCTTTTAATCAGGGTCAATCTTCAAGGCAAAGCTATGTCCAAAGTCTCCCTCCACCCACCCAACCAACCCAGACAGAATTGTTGATCAAAATGATGGGTGAAATACTGACTAAGCAACAAGAGCGAATCAATCAACAGAATCAAAAGACTCAGGAGGACATGAATGAAATTAAGGGGCAACTTAGTCAGCTTGTTGACTCACGACAACATGGGACTCTCCCCTCACAACCCATCCCAAACCCCAGGAACATCCAAAACCATAACAATACAAACTCAAGGTTTAACCAGAATAGAATGCCCCAACAGAACCAAGCTAATATGATGAACCAGGCACCGCCAGGCTTCAACCAAAACCCACAACAGAGTTAACCGATTTACCGAACCCCACTCAAAACCCAAATGCAATGGCGAATGCTGTTACTTTAAGGAGTGGGACCACCACCCAGGATCCTGTATGGCCAACATAGAAAGATTATGAGCCTGAACAAAAGGATGGAGAATTAGAGGATGGAAAATTTAATATTGAGGGTGATAATTTGGAGGCTCAGGAACCTGAGGTTGAAATACCCACCCATATCCCATTCCCTGAAGCCTTAGAAAAATCGAAACCAAAAAAGAACCCATCTAGCAATGAGGAGTTTCTTGAGTTGTTTAAACAAGTCCAAATAAACATCCCACTCCTTGATGCTATCAAACACATCCTTGCCTATGCCAAATTCCTCAAAGACCTTTGTACTCAATAGCGTCAGGCTAGGAAAAAGTCACCTAGGAAGGTGGTTCTTTCTGAGCATGTGAGTTCTATAATTCTAAAGAATCTACCTCCTAAGAAGAAAGATCCTAGAGCCCCGTTGATTTCTTGTGTCATTAGTGACATGGCTTTTGAGAAGGCTCTACTTGACTTAGGGGCATCCATAAATTTGAGACCCACTGTGCTCTTTGAGAAATTTAGGCTTAGTGATTTGAAACCCATTGATGTTACATTGCAACTAGCCGATCGATCCATTAAAACTCCACTAGGGGTAGTGGAGGATGTGATAGTTAAGGTCAAGGACTTCTTTTTCCCTGTTGATTTTCTCGTCCTTGACATGGAAGTACCAAAGAAACTACACAACACACCCATCATCTTAGGAAGATCCTTCCTAGCCACTGCCAAGGCTAATATTAACTATGAAATTGGAAGAATGGAGATTGTCTTTGGAAATCAAAGGATGCAACTCAATATTTTTAAGGCATCCCAACTCTCGATGATAAGGAGTGCGATTTGATTGAGGAACTCGAAAAAGTAGATAAAATGATTGAAAAGTCTATGTCGATCCATATGGTTAAAGAACCCATAATCAAAGAGGACCCACAAAAGGTTCATACGACATCTAACACACAACCTCCTTGGACTTTTCAAGTGGAGAGATTACCTAATTCACCTTCTACACCCCTCCCACCCTCTACCCATGTCCCACCCCAGCTTGAACTGAAACCATTGCCCGATACCTTGAAGTATGTGTTCCTTGGACCAAATCAAACTCGCCCTATGATTATTAATGCCAAACTAAGTAGGGAACAAGAATATAAACTCATTCAAGTCCTAGAAGATCATAAAATGGCAATTGGTTGGACCATAGCTGACCTTCGAGGAATCAACCCTTCCTACTGTACTCACCACATTTAGATGGAATGAAACCTTCTCACCGGTTACAGAGAAGATTAAACCCGAATATGAGAGAGGTTGTGAAAAAAGAGATCATTAGTGGCTTGATGCAGGAATTATCTACCCCATATCTGATAGCCCTTGGGTTAGCCCTATTCAGATTATTCCCAAGAAGGCTAGTTTGACTGTGATCGTTAATGAGCATGGGGAGTCTATACCTACTAGGACAACTTCCTCGTGGAGAGTTTGTATTGATTATAGGAAGCTAAATTCAGCCACTAAAAAGGATCATTTTCTCTTACCATTCATTGACCAAATTTTGGAGAAGTTAGCTAGTCAGAAATACTTCTTATTTCTAGATGGCTATTCAGGATACAATCAAGTGGCCATAAGTCTCGAAGATCAGGAGAAGACCACATTCATGTGCCCCTATGGCACTTTTGCTTTTCGTAGAATGTCATTTGGTCTCTATAATGCACCCGCGACCTTTCAACGGTGCATGATGGCAATATTTTCTGAGATGATCAGGGACTTTATGGAGGTTTTTATGAATGATTTCTCTATCTTTGGGGACTCTTTTGATTACTATTTAGCCCACCTCCAAAGAGTATTGAAAAAATGCATTAAGGTAAATCTAGTTCTGAGCTGGGAGAAGAGCCACTTTATGGTCCAAGAAGGAATCGTATTAGGACGCGTGGTCTCTAATAGGGGAATGGAGGTGGATAGAGTTAAGGTTGAATTGATCACCAAACTCCCACCACCCACATCTGTCAAGAAAATAAGATCTTTTCTAGGACATGTGGGTTTTTATAAGAGGTTCATCAAAGACTTCTCAAAGATTGCTAGACCTCTAAGTAACCTTTTGTCCAAAGACCAAGCCTTCCACTTCAATGATCTTTGTCTTAAGGCCTTTGACTCATTGAAGAAATCTATTACTCAAGCACCAATCTTACAACCACCTAACTAGGACTCACCTTTTGAGATCATGTGCAATGCCTCTGATTGCGCTGTTGGTGCTATCTTGGGTCAAAGAATAGATAAGAATCCTGTTGTGATCTACTATGCTAGCAAGACTCTTGATGATGCTCAAAAGAATTACACCACCACTAAAAAGGAGTTGCTAGCAGTTGTCTTTGCTTTAGAAAAGTTTAGAGCTTACCTTCTAGGATCCCATGTGATTATCTATACCGACCACTCCACTCTGAGATGCCTGTTAGCTAAGAAAGATGCCAAACCAAGGCTAATTAGGTGGATCCTCCTGTTTCAAGAATTTGACTTAGAAATTAGAGATAAAGTAGGAGAGTAGAATGTAGTGGCTAATCATTTATCTCAAATCCTAGTTGAGAATCCAAATCCAACCATACCTATTGCTGATTGTTTCCCAGATGAGGGTATCTTAGCTATTTCAGAGGTCCAAACCCCTTGGTATGCTGATATTGTGAATTACTTGGCTATTGGATGGATACCTAAGGATTGGTCCAAGCAGAGAAAAGATAAATTTTATTCTGAGGTCAAGTTCTACTTATGGGATGATCTTGAATTTTTTAGACTTTGCACTGATCAGATTATCCATAGATGTGTCCCTGAGAATGAAATCCACAGTATTTTGACATTTTTCCATAATTCTGCTTGTGGAGGACACTTCTCAGGGATGAAAACGGCTGCCAAAGTGTTACAGAATCGATTTTATTGGCCTAGCATTCACAAAGATGCCCACACATTCTCTAAGTCATGTCCCCAATGCCAAACTATAGGAAACATGACTAGGAGAGACATGATGCCCTTGAACCCCATATTAGTGGTTGAGATCTTTGATGTTTGGGCTATTGACTTTATGGGACCCTTCTCACCATCCTTTGGATATCAGTATGTCCTCGTAGCTGAAGATTATGTGTCCAAATGGATCGAGGCAATCCCAACTAAAATGAATGATTACAAGATCGTTATGGAGTTTATTAAGAAGAACATATTTAGCTGATTCGGGATGCTAAGAGCTATAATTAGTGATGGAGGGACCCATTTCACACATAATCAGTTTAAGAACCTTCTTGCTAAATACGGGGTTACACACAAGATTTCTATACCCTACCATCCACAAACAAATGGCCAGGTTGAGGTTTCAAATAGGGAGATCAAGAATATATTGTAGAAGACAGTTAGGCCCAATAGGAAGGATTGGGCTACCAAGCTCGATGATGCACTTTGGGCTTACCGTACAGCCTATAAAACCCCCATTGGAATGTCACCGTACCGTTTAGTGTTTGGTAAGGCTTGTCACCTCCCCGTAGAAATAGAACATAGGGCTTATTGGGCAATTAAGGAATGTAACTATCATCTGGATAAAGCAGGAAAGCATAGGAAGTTGCAGTTGACTGAGCTCGAGAAGATTCGTAATGATGCTTATGAGAATGCCCGGATTTACAAGGAGAAAACCAAAACTTTCCATGACATGCATATATGTAGAAAAATCTTTAAACCTAATTAGAGGGTTTGGTTGTTTGATGCCAAGTTACATTTATTCCCAGGAAAGCTTAGGTCAAGATGGAATGGCCCTTATACTATTACACATATCTTTTCACATGGAGTCGTTGAGATCATAGACCCAAAGACAGGTCAAACCTTCATTGTGAATGGTCAGAAACTGAAACCATACATTGGGAACATTGAACCTGGATGATGAGAGCCTCATCATGAGCCATAACTAGCTCATTTTGACCCAATAAAGAAGATAAAAGCTCCTACATAACCTAGAAGAAGGCTTAACTGAAGGAACAAGTGCTCTAAAAAGAAAACATGAAATAAAGGTTAAAATTGCAATTTTACCATTGCAGTACATAAATGGGATTTCTCAGAAGCAAAACATAGGTCAAATGGTCCAAATAAGATAAAAAGAGGGTTGAGTCAATCAGAAATGGGTTTATGTGCAATCTAAGAATTAAATGACACTTGGTAACCCTAAAACAGACCAGCTTAAATTAACAAGGTTTCGGTCAGGATAAAAATCGAGTAAACCCTCTAAAAAATCATGAAAAAACATCCTCTAGGGTTTAGAACACTTAATTTGGCCTTTGGAACCTAGTCTAACCTAGATTAGGGTCCTAGCTCCTCAATTAACCAAATTTGGGTTTTTACGCAAAATGTCCAGTCAAACGAGGTCAAACATGAAATCCAACTTCTCCATTGGATTTCTTAGGTCCAAATTAGGTTTATACCAAAATTTGGACCTAAGGGGAGGTCATCTTGACCTACTTTGCAATTTAGTACACCCAAATCACAAATAGGTCCCTATCTTTTGAATATCCTTGCAAAGAGCCCCCCAAGTTCTTCACCCCCTTTGCAATCCGGTCCTGCAGCCATTGTTAGGGCAGAACCGAGCTCCGGCGAGGTTCAGAGAGGGATTGCTCTCTAATCCCTCAGAGATTCCCTCCCAGAAATGGAAGGGGGATTCTCTGAGGAATTCCCTTCCTTCTAAAGCCAATTACAATCGCTGGTGTGAACCCAATCTCTCGTGCGAACGCACGAGAGATTTGGGTATCCACCTTCCTTCCAACTCCGGTGAGCCGGCATACCTAATTGCACGCTCTCCACACGCTGATAGGAGCGGCCAGCACCTATAAAACACCCCCCAGACCCTGCCGCAGGACCCAAGCTTGATATTGACGGAGATCCCCTCCAAATTCCCTCTCTCCCATCTCCGGCCAAACGACCCGCAAGCTCCGGCGACCTCCTCCCCTCCTTCTCGTCGCTCTACTGCCATACCAGCAGCAGAGTCCTCTCCGCCTCTTCCTCCCGCGTCGCGCTGTACCCCGCGCTCGTGCTCCTGACCTCATCTTCGTCGCCGCTTCCTCCCTCAGGGTCTTTCTTCCCCGACGACGGCAGTTACGAGCCATCCTCTCCACCGCCTCCCTTCCTTCCAGACAACCCCAGATACATTCTCCATCCTCTCCTCTCTCTTTTCCCCCTACTATTTTACTTGATTACCCCTCGACAGTACCTAACCACCTCCATCGTTCTCGCCTCCGACCGCCCTCCGGCGAGCTACCCACACCACTCCGCCCCTCCACACGGCTCGCCAACCCCTTCGTGAGCTTCGCCTCACCACCAGGAACCCATTCCACCCCATCACTGCCACTCCAGACCTCCACAAGCACCCCCCGACCAACCCACCATCTCCGGCCACAGGTTGACCTAGGCACGCACGCTTAGGCTGACCTGCAACCTGCAGCATCGCCCACCACCTTCGTCGTGCTATAGCGAAGGTTTCCAGCTATTCTGATTGGGCCAATAGGCCATTCTGTTGGATGTCAGGTGTACGCTCCGGCCGCCATTAATAGCCGAAGCAGTAGGGAGCTTGGAGCAGCTTCGGGCATCAGGCTTCCTAGGCTACAGGTGCAGCAGACTCTCGCGAAGGTCGCGAAGCGAACGAGGCCAGCTAGTCGCACAGAGGAGCCATCAGCTTGGGCAATCAAGTGACGAAAGCTCTGCGGGCACGCATGAAGGCAAGACCAACCAGATAGTCCCACATCGTGGGATTGCAAAACTCAGGTATCATATAAATTATTTTTGTGTTTTCTTCTTACTGCCTCCGTAAGCACAGGGGTGAGGTCCCTCACTGCCCCCACACGCCTCATCCGCGGCTTGACGTCGCGGATCTGGCGGATCCGACCCGTCCTAAACCTACGCACTCGCCGCGCATCACCACTTGCCGGTGCGCCTGGTCCCGGGTGCGAATCCGACCTGACTACCCGTGTGGCTCTGGGAGAGCATGCTTGAGTGAACTGCTTGAGAAAAAGAGAGACGCTTGGGTAGAGGGACGGGGGTAGGTTTTTGCTACTATGTGGTGTGTGTAGGAGGGAAGAAGTGACCGAGGCAGCGAACACTTAGCAGCTGAAGAACAGGAAGAGAAGAAAGAAGAGGCTGTGTAGCAGTGAAAGGAGAAGTCTTCGCCGAGAAGAAGAAGAAGAAGAAGGAAGACAAGGCAGAAGAGAGAGAAGAACAAAGAAGAGGCCAAGTGAAGACTGCAAAGAGATCAGAAGAAAAAGAATAAGAAAGAAGAAAGGCAAGGCAGGAGAAGAAGGAAGATACAGAAGCAGAAAGGAGAAGAAGAGAGAAAGAGAGATCACATTTAAGACGTCTGATACAGAAATCAGACGTCCAATTCTACTTTTTTTTCACAAATCCTTTTTAAAATTCTCTCTTTGAATCAATTATATTTGCATTTAACAGTTGTATTCTTTGGTTTTACAAAGTACTGAGATTGCTCCCCGTGTTCGACCTCGGATACTCTAGTTGTTTGAGTAATAAAATTCTTTATATTTGTTTAAACGTTTTGTCGGTTATACAACAATGTAATACGCTCTAAATCCACAAAAAATCGTTGAGAACACTGGACCTGTCACAGAGAAGGCAGCACTTTTAGACAACTGAGAGGTGCATGTCCGACTAAAGGCATTAAACTTAGCACTTGTTGGGAGGCAACCCAACCCAATTTTGCTCATACGTAATAGATTAAT
Source organism: Thalassia testudinum (assembly GCA_037157565.1). Classification (NCBI taxonomy): domain Eukaryota; kingdom Viridiplantae; phylum Streptophyta; class Magnoliopsida; order Alismatales; family Hydrocharitaceae; genus Thalassia; species Thalassia testudinum. Next base: position 39,485,250 of record JAZHRO010000015.1, on the reverse strand, counting down.
TTCTTTTCAGGTTGGAGCTAGTGTTTTAACAAGAATAATTCAAAGCTATTCAGGTGATATCTTCCCCTTCTCATGCTTACTTTCTATTCATCAGCATACAATGAGGACATTGCATGAAATAGGTAGGGGGTAGGTAAAATTTTTGCTAAGTCACCTATATCTAGTTTCCATCAGTCTTACATATATGCATTTGCATTAAAAAAAAACCACTTATATATAACATTTATTCAAAAAAAAATCAAAAAATATTTTTATCAAGGAGCTTTTATTGAGAATTTTCTTCTTGAATTATTTCTTAGTTTAGAATCCAGTACATCCATTTCACTTACATGTAGACTTTGTAATGGATTCATTATGAAAATTGATAGACATCTCTAGTTTGTCGAGAAGAAGCATCGCTTCTTCTCCTGAACCCTTGGACAATAATCAGGGAATCAGGTGAACTATCATCTAGTAGCTCCACCAAAATATATGTGAGGTGAGAGTAGAGAGTTTACTGGTGTTCTAAGGCTAGTATAAGGGATCTTTAATAATTAAATAATGACACTTGGAGTTGGGCATAGTTTTCGTGCTCAGTTCTTGCATACTAAATTTGTCAGAAATTTCATACAAGAGTTACCAAATAAGGCAGAAACATAGAGAGAGGGTTCTAATAAAACTAGGATTGAGGTGGATGGTCATGACCATCCTCTATGGAAACCTCGGTTGAAGGAGGGTACTGATGTCAAGATCAGAAATACGTCGTCCTATCCGTTCCCTACTCGGTGCTGAGAATAGGCACTTCCACCAAATAAGCCACCTAAGATCCTCTTGGTCATCCCAAAAATCTCCAAGAATGCCTCACGTATAAAAGTATGTATGTTGTGTTATGTTGTGCTGATAAATAGCAGTATGTCATGTTGTGGCATTGTGCCTATAGAATTGCATACAAAAGAGTCATTGTGAAAAAAAAAAGAAAGAAAGAAGAAAGAAAAAAAAAGGGTGTTATGTAAAACAGTTGCGTTATGTGAGTCAAGTAAAATGTTTTGAGGCAAAAACACCTACCACCCTCACGAACCACCAAATACATCCTTAACCTACTTGTTCCTGTATTTCTGACCGCCTGAATACAGGCTGAGGGCTTCTGACTTAGTCATAGGGTTATCAAAACCTAATTAAAGTGTCATGCCATGTGAGACCAGCAAATACATTTGCAAATCTGGTGAGATGTGAGCCTAGGAAGAAAAAGAAAAAAAAGATAGAAGAGCATAAAAGATTAAAGAGAGCATAGTTTTTCCAAGCCCTCTCTAAGTTGATCTATTCAATAATCTAGAAATCTAAATTCTGAGATACTAGTCTCTAAGAAGCACCAGAAAAGAGTGAGCCACCAAATACAAATCCAATTAACTCAGACATCTATTACCCAAACCAAATGCTGGGGCCAAAATTAGAAAATATTTTGTAACCCCGAAAGAAGAGGTTCACCTATCCCGACATAATTTTACTAGGGGTCAAGTACAAGCTTTAAATGTATATCGACTCTTTGCTTAGATCCGTTGTAGGAGCTACAACATTATTTATTAATGGTTTCTGGATTCTGAATTTTTGGATAAAACAAAAAGAAATAAATCTTTAGTTTAACTCTTGATAAAATGCATTTAGTCTTGTACTTGCTAGGGACTAGCAAGATTTAGGCATGGGGGTATGATTACATAGCAATCATAGGCCCTAACTCGCCTGAATTAAGTTAGAACTTAGCTTAACATGAACATTCTGTATGCATATGCATCATATTCTGCATCGTAGTTGCTATATGTGTTTTATGTATTAAACTATGTTATTTGAGAGGTATTTATGATTGCAGGTAATCTATGGCTACAGATGATGGATCCAACCTTATGGATCTGTTAGGAATAACGACGGGAGTCCAACGCATCCAAGATCGCATCAATCAAACTCCCGTAACACCCTAGGAAGTCCATAGAAGAGCAAGAGCCAAGGGGCAAATTGAAGATTATTCGGACCTCAAATGACAAATCCAACCAAACGGATGGATCCGGATCGATGTTCGCAGTCCAATGGTGCAAAAATCAACTTAATTGGAGGCTTATGTCATCAGATATAAAGAGAAGAAGAATAGACGACCATGATGGCACCACATGGCACCATCGTAGCTGCTCCTCGCTGCGCCCCCAACTCCCAAAGGCACCTCTCCTCATAGTGTGGGCCATTGGATCTTCATCCAACGGCCACGAATGCGCCACATCGCCACCCAGATTGGATCAATATAAATATAAATAAGCACATATATATAACAAAGGCTTTACGCAGCGCGTTGGCTCGTGCGCACACGCACGTAAGTGGAGGATGCAGGTTTGATCCTTGCAATGCACAAAAATTGATGCGACATCATGAGCGGGCACGTGTAGGCCCGTATGAGCGATTGGAGAGATGAGATGTGTCCACGTGGCACGATCATGCGAGTTGTTGCAAGATCAGGATGGTACGAGAACCGTGCGTAGGATTTGAAATTAGATGGCTAAGATGATGAGGTAGGATTTGAAGGCGAAAACGCGAAGGCGTGGGTGCGAGTGAGTGGGAGTCGTGCGATGAAGGATCTGAGAGCGCACAACACACCACGTGGTAGCATCAGAGAGAACCGAGGAAAGAAGAAGGATTTGCATGAGATATAAAAGGACCGAAAGGCCCCCTCCCTTGAAAAAAAAAAAGAAACACAACTCTCATCTCTCTCTCAACCGTACCCCCTCCCACTCTGGGATTCCATCTCTCTACACCGCTCATCACTACTTTCTCTCTCGACAAACCATCGAATACCACATTCCCCCTGCCTTCGTTCTTCTCTCTGAGACCAAGACCACCACCCCTCACATACTCCCTCTCCCTCTCATGATTTCTCCACCAACCAAAGACCATAGGCCCTTCCTCTCATTCATCTTCCTCTTCTCTTCGGTGACCACAGCCCGTTCTTGAATGGCAAGCACCCTCACGACGATGGCCTCCGGTTCCCCCTTGCCGGCGACCTTCCTCTAGTTTCTTGTATCAATTTCCACAGTGTCTCAATGTATCCTATTCATCTTGCTACTCATTCCTGCATAACTTCTCTGCGACCTCTCTACTCCATGTGCAACTTCACTGACAATTGTCGATGGCACTCTCCACCCCCATCACGACATCGCCGAATTTCTATCTGAGATTATTTTTCTCTTCTTCTTCTTGTTATTCTATGTTATTCTAACTTTCTAGTAGTAGTAAAGTTCTTATTTGCATTTATGTGTTCACTTCGTATTTGTCTCTGTGTTTGTTTAATTTATTTCCTTTTATTAAAAAAATAAATAAAATTATATAAAAAAAATTTATTTACTTGATCAGGTTGGAAATCATCTAGATAACCCTACCTCCCTGTGAGACTACCCATACTCCCAACATTATTCTAATATTTTTCAGAGACGATTTCATAAATTTTAAACGCCGTGTTTTCGCACCTACGAAGACATATTTATCATTATCGAAATTTCACGACCACAGGTCAATAGGTACCCTTAGATCCAAAATCAATGTTCCCTCAAAATTAGCCTCCCAAATTTTTATTTCAACAATTCTATCCTCCAACATCAAGAGCTCAGGCTCCGGGACCTCTAGCATACCACACACCCCATAAGATTTACCCAACTCCAAAAATCATGGCTGAATCAAGATTGACTTAGGCACAATGATCTCAGAAGTCATCTCTTTGGGGTGCAGATGAGGAATGGGGTCACTGATTGAATCATCAAGATTCAGATTTTCTAAGTTAACCCCAACAGAATCAGAATTTTCAATAGTCGGGCTATCAAATGATTTATCAAATTCCTCAAGCCCATTTGTCTCACTAAAATCATTTTCCTTAAGCTCAAGTGAGACTTCACTAAGAGATTACTTACCATCAGAGTCAAAGAATCCATGTTCCTCATTTATATGTCTCAAAATCATATGTCATTTCATGGTCCGTGGAGACATTTTTCGTCGTTCCCTGGCTCTAGGATCTCAGGTGAGAAACTCGATCCATCCTCAAAGGGTTGCTCTAGACCAACCTAGTCATCTCTAATCTCAACATATGTATCCCCCCCGACAGGCACCTGAGTGGGTTCAGACATTGGCTCTCCTAAAGGGGGTTCATCTTGAGAATCATCCCAACATTTGACTAGGGCAACCACAAATTCAATCCTCAATCTCGATAATTTCCCAAGAAGAAACTCCCCAGGTCCCTATCCCTAACATTTTGGAACAAATCCAATAAAGAGCTATTCAGCTCATCAATCATTTTTATCCTAGGCTCCAATGCTTCAGTACATGGTGTTGGCTAGGCTTCTAAAGATTGTATGGTGTTCCTCAAGTTAGCCAACACCCTACCTTGGATCTGGTTCACCTGAACCAAATGGTTTGGTTCAGGTTTGGGTGGGTTTGAGTTAAATCTAAAGGAGTCAAGATATTGAGGTTCTCGGGTTGTTCAAAGAATGGTGATGACCTGTATTCAATGGAATACTAGGGACGGTAGGTGTTATAATCATTATATCCTTCCTGATTGTAGATCGGGTTGGTTTGGTGATCAAAGGATGAAGATCTATAATCATCGTAGCTCTGGAAAGGGTAATAATCATAGTCTTGTTGTAGTGGGTTAGGCCCTGGACACTGAGGTCCAGATTCATATCCCCAATCAAAGTTATCCCAGCTATTGGATGGGTAATTACAAGGCATGTCAGGATAGTAATCATCTTGGGGATAAGTGGTGGTAGGAGGATAGGATGTGAAATGTGTGTAGGATGTGGAAGGATACATTGTGGAGTAAGAGGGAAATAAGAAGAGAGAAAGGAGCCCTACAGTACAAGCAATCAACCTTGTCCTTAGGTGGGTTAGCCTAAAGACCTACAGACTCCCAGGACCGGTCTTAAGATTATAAACGATTTGGTCTACTTCTATCTAGTCAATCTAACCAGTTAGAAGGAGGGATTGGGGAGAAGGTTCTTCCTTTGGCTTACAACTCTGGTTCCTAGTGTACCCCCCAGTCGCGATCGTTTGACACTACTCCCCTATCTAGACATCAGATGGACCAGTAGAAGCAGATTAATCTAAAAAAATCTCAGTCTGAGCCCTGAAGAGCGAATCAATCAATAAGGCCAATGTCTAATCAATTTTTGCTAGGCTTGGGATGATCGTGCTCTTGGAATGTGATGGGCCCTTAAGATGGGTTGTGCCCTTAATGATCAGTTAAAATGTGTGTGTGTGCACAACCATGGTTTGCAAACAAGGTTATTTGATGATGTGTCTTTTAGGGTTCAACCTTGTTTAGTAGCTTTTAGGGTTTAATTTTTAGGTATATTCAATCAAGGTTAGGAGAACACTCCAAGTTTTGAAAGCACTGGTGATGATATATTCAATTAGAAATCAGAAAAATGTGGAGTGCCTGGTTCAACCCTAAGAATCAACCTTAAGTGGCAAGCTACTTGATGGATTGCTTTTAACCTAAGTGGTGCGGCTCAAAAAGTTCAATCAATTGGCCTATTGTACCACTTAGTTAAGGCACACAGAAATGTTTGACCTATTTAGATTTCTACTAACTTATTTGTGTGTTGAGTTAAGCATATCGGGTCCACAAGTTAGATCCTGATTAAGTGGTAGAATCGATGTGATTGTGCACCTTAGGGTGAGAAGTTGTGGGTGTTAAGTGTGTAGCTTTCAGAAAATCCCATAAGGAAGAGTTATATATATATATATATGTAGGAGTGACATGAGTGGAGGTAGCAAACAAACAACCAAATATATACTAGGGTTTATAAAAAGCACCTAAGTTGATTTAGGTTTGAGTTATTAGTGTGGTGAAATGAACTAGTGGGTGGGGGTGGTGGGGATAAACTTACAAAACCTTCATCCGCACTTTTCTCTGATTTAACTGCTTTGGCCTGCCTTGGAAGAGTACCTGCAATCATAGTAAGATCAGAGAAAAAGTGAGATAAAAGTTAGGTAAGGCGGAAAGAACACGGAAAAAAGAAACCAAGGAGCGTTGCCTCCCCGGCAACGGCACCAAAATGATGGGGACGCGCTTCGCAAGTTGAAATCAGGGTTTGGAGGACCCATCGTCGTAGCTCGCAAAACGTGCCTATGAGATAAAATTTATACTCGAAACTTAAAAGGTGAGTCCCAGGTCGAACACGGGGTGGCGAACATTTGGTTTTATAAAAATCTATGCTTCGCTTTTATTTGTTTTTGGTCATTTTTATCTTTTCAAATTTTTTTTTTGCATTTTTATCAAGCAAGAGATTAGGTCGATGAAAATTTATCTACTTGCAAAAATATAAGAGAGAGAGAGAAAGAGAGAAATAATCATCTATTACAAGCAAATGTTTGTTACAACTACGAAAGTAGGAAAATCTACACTATGAAGTGTAAAAAGATAGAATGAGGTGAGAGAAATCCCCCTCGACAGTCGCTCGGTGAATGACTCGCTTTGACGTCACCTGGAGGAATGTGGTGACGAGCAGGACAAAAGGGGACGGAGCTAGAGGATGGAGGGCAGGGTAGGACGGCGTCGCGGCGAGGATCTTCTTCTCGAAGGGCGGTGAGAGGATGGCCACATGATGCTCCACGAAGGGGGATGAGAGGTGGGAAAACTATTTTCTTTTCTACTTTAGAGGAGCATCTTGGGCTTGGGACAAGCTCTCTCTAGAGCCTTGGAGGTGGTGAGAGGAAGAAAGGAAGAGATGGTTTGGAATGGTGGTGGGTAGGTCCTTTTATAGTGGAGGAGGAAGAACAAATTCGCATCTGGGTCATTACTGATGTCCGTAAACATCGCTAGAGATCCCTGCAGCTGTCGCTGAAGATCTGCTCTTCAATTCCTCTTGCTGACACGCATAGACCATTAGTGATAGTTGTAAGTGTCACTAAAGGCCCACGTATGTGTCGCTGAAGATCTGCCCTTCAATTCCTTTGCTGGCTTGCACGAACCATTAGTGACAGCTCCAAGCGTCACTAAAGACCCACCCTAAATGTCGCTAAAAGGATCGTGCACACCATCGCTGGCACCTCGTGCTCCTCGAGCTGTGTTGCGTGCTCAAGTTGGCTATGCTACGTTGGTGCGTGATTAGCGCACAATTGCGCTTGTGGTGTGCAGTCGTTGCCTTTACTGTTACAATAGCATGTGTACGCAGATTTGATTGAGAATTGTGGGGTCTGTGGGGATTTAAACCCTCGCCCCTTCTTTGGGTGCTGCACATGTGACCAATGAGCTATGGAGGTCTTTGTGTCAAGAAGACCTCATAACCATTTAAGAGACGTGGCATGCCTATGGCTGTTGGATGAAGATCCAATGGCCTAAATCTGATGGTGTGGATTGGAGAGGCTTAGGCGGTTGCTACTGGCCGACGTTGGGTAACTTAGATGGCGCCATCTGGGCTGTCCATCTTCTTTCTGTTGCAGAGGGTGCCAGGATACTTGGATTGAGTTGATTTCCACGTTACTGGACTGCGATCGTTGCTCAGGATCCATCCGTACAGTCGGATTTTTCATCCAAAACCTGTAAGATGTCTCATTACCCCCTAGCCGTTGATCTCCTCAGACTTCAAATGATGCTACAGAAATCCGATGTAGACAATTTCAGAGGCGTTAGATTTCGATCATCGTCTTGATTAAATCCATATAGTCGGATCGTCCATCTAAGGCTCTGAAATGAATCTCCTCTCCAAACCATAAAAAGGACCTAATTAACCTAAAATATATACAACTACTCTAAATGCGGAATGATGCATGCTATGCAATATTTATAGCATGAAATGCAAATCTAAGCCTAGGAACATGCATGATTAGGCATTTTAACCTAAATAGATGTGTCTATATCACTTGCTTCAAGCCAAGAAGAGGGAGGGCTTCGTGCAATCGTTGGATCAAGATCCAATGGTCGCAGCACGCTGAGTCGTAATTCCTAAGTGAGGCACAAAACCAACCTCAGCACAGCGGTCGGAGCTTCGGGTCCAATGCACGGCCGCACGATTGAAGCCCCGCAAGCAGATTTTATCCACTGAGTGTGCGTAGGTAAGAAATTGAGTCATCTATGGATGATCAGGCGGTGGGGGAAGCAACTACGTGGCATCACTAATGCACGAGACCCATGCACGCGAGATCCAATGCATGGGCAGACACGTAATCGTACTTGCAACGGAGGAGCGATCCAGAGCGGTCTCTTCCGAGCGCTTAGAACTCTTCATCCACCATCCAAGGGTGGGGATCTACTTCGCTCAGATCAGCACGTGCCAGCGGATGCCAACGGATGCTCGATGGATGTTTGCAATGGTAGCTACCGACGCGAGATGGATGGCCAGCGAGGCTCGAGCGCGATCAACGCACGAGATGGAGGGCCAAGGTTGCGTGCATGTGAGTGGGTGCGAGTTGGCTACAACGACAGTTGAGCTAGAACTACAGCGAAAACTTGGAGGTCGCTATTTGTCTTATGCTTATTTTAGCCTCCTCTCATCCACTATATAATGACCTACACCCGTTCCCTTCCAAGGTATCTCTACCTTTGCTACACCCACCTATTCTAGAGCTCTAGGATCCCATCAAAGCTCCCAAGAGCTCATTCCCAACCTCCGAAGTTTCCCTATTAGGGTAGCGATCCCTTATCCCACCAAATATTCGTTCCTCATCCCATCACCTTCATAGGTTGACTTGGAGCCATCCTCCTACCGCCATTCTGGTATCAGATCACCTCTGCCTCCTCACCTCCATTCCAAATCCTCGATGAAGCATTCCTCTACCCGACGTCCTCTTGCATCTCACCTCCATCGTCTTGCATCTCAACTCCTTCATTAAGCTTCTGCTAGGTACCGTCGCCTCGTCGAACAGCCGATTCGGGAGATTTCCTCTCATCCCTACCTCTTTTATGCTTTCATAGGTCATTGTAATTAACATTGGAGTGATATATATCATATTTGTTCCATCTCTCTTGTGAATTTATTTTGCTTGTCATTTTATTTCAAAAACACAAAATAAATAACAAAACCTCAAAATAACAAAAAGAAACAAAACGAAGCGCGGTTTTCAAGCAAAGTAAACGTCGCCTCCCTGTGTTCAACCTAGGACTCCCTTGGAGTTTCAGTAAAATTGCATTTGATAACAAGTTTTCCAACTACGACAATGGGTTCCTCCAAACCTTGATTTCTGCCATGCGAAACACATTAAGCAGGTATCCTTGCTTTGACTATCTAAACCCATTTTGACCTAAAATAAAGTTTGAGATAGATAATTGCCCTAATTTGGGATTCTACATAAATTACCCAATCAAACTTGGTCAAAACCAAAATCCAACTTCACCATTAAATTCCTTGGGCCTAAATTAGGTTTGTACCAAAATTTAGGCTCAATCTGAGATCATCTTGACCTAGTTTGTATTTTAATCCTAGTTTGACTCTTTTTCTTACAAAGAGCCCATCAACTTTTGAAAATCTTACAAAAAGCCCCCCAACTTTTTCATCTTCTTCACAAAAGAGCCCTTGTCACCATTGGAACCTTCCATCCAAACATGGAAGGTTTCAATCATGTTTTTCTCCCTGATTCTACAGTGGATCTCTCCCAAAAATAGAAGGACTCCTGACGAGGTCGTCTTCCATCTGAGCTTGTTCACGACCTTCCAAACCCGTCCAAAAGCTCATGCAAACTCTTGAAAACTCCTAAACCTATACCGCAAAATGCAAGCTTTTCAAGCTTGTTCCAAGCTTGGAGACTCGCCCTTATGCCTATAAAGGACCTCCCTCACCTGGCTCACCCCCTTAGCGAGTTTCTGGGCCATAAACATCTTCCTTTCCCCTACATCCGACTAGCTCTGACTCATCTCCAGCGACCACCTTCCTCCGTTCACTTCGCTAGCCACCATGTGCCTTAGGCTTTCGTGCCTCTGTGCTGTGCCTTTCACTGAGGCTTAAAGAGAAGGAAAGAGGCGTTTGCCTCTATGCATGACTTGAGAAGAAGAGTAGAGGCCTTTTCCTCCACTGGTTAAGGTGTCTGAGCGCCTATTCTGCTATCTGATATTCATTGGTTCTAAGGGAATTGATACTATGGTTGAGCTTCACATTCATATATTAAGTGCTTGTAAAACTTAAAGACTAATTTGGTGTTTCAAATTACCATTTTACTCTAATCTTTTTGCACTTTCAGACTTGAGTTTTCTAATATATCATTTTTTGAATTATTCTTCTTGTTATAATTGCCCATATTTTTGCTTAAAATTGTGATTGGCGAGAATTAAATTGCAATTGATTTCTCCCTATGTTCGACCTCGGATACTCTTTTGAATTCGAGGTATAAATTGAATTTGTTCGTGTGCTATTTTGGCTATATTGCAACAAAGTGATTTTAAAACCCCATTTTCGCGCGTTAACAGTAGTGTCATCAGTTTCAGGTTCCTAAGCCTTATTCTCTTCTTTAGCTTGCTCCATTTCTTTCTCAGGCTCACCAGGGTTTTGATTACTAGACTAAAGTAGTTCAGAGTCCTGGGTTTTCTTTTTTCTCCTCAAAATGATAGAATTTATAGATGCATACAAGTTTGGGTCTTCAAGAGGTTAAGAAAGATAGGAGGGGCTTGATTGGCCAATTATCCAGGATTAGAAGAAGAAGAAAGACCCTGCTCAACCACCTGAAAATGTGCATGTGGGTCCCTCTGATTCCCATACCCTTGGGCTCTATTAACCTAATTTTGTACATTTCATGGGTTGGGTACTGGTTGAGATGGTAAAGATCTGTGCTGTCAGTTATTAGCAATGAGCTCGGATTGCAAGTTGTCTAGCGATGTTTTCATGTGTTGCATAAGCTAGAGCATGGATCCTCGGATCTCCACCATCTGTCGATTCAAATCAGCCTGCCTTGCAGGTTGTTGGGCATTCCAAGATGGCTGATTAACCTATCTCGCGAGCAACTGGGTGTATACTTGACCCTGACCCATAGATCTCTAAGGTGCATAATTGTTGGGTCGCGTCTATAATTTCCCTTCTACGGAAGGGGGTGAGATTTGCATTATAAATAAAAATGTGGAAATTATAATATCAATCACACAAAAAGGCAATCACACAAGATACACAAATAGTTTTTGGTGGAAACTCAAACTCGGGTAAAAACCACCACCTAAGTCTATCGACTTAGGATTTTCCGATCGATCGAGTAGATCAAATCCACTAATGAGTCACTTAAAATGAGGGTGAATCAACCTCAATACAATCACGCTACTATGTATGAGGGTAGCATTCCTCAAAACCCCTCCTCTTCATGACGAGTATTTAGTCTCTCAATGAAGACAGGAATTCACAAAGCGAATACCCAACCAAAGACAAATACAAATAATCCTATAGAGCCATAAAGTAAGTATTTAATTCTAGCTACTATAGGTAATAGAAACTTCCCTTTGATGGAAGTGCATCGGCTATAGACACAGTGTGCGTGAACCACGCAATGGCACAACAATGCTCTCATAGCAACGGCAGGAGAGCCGATGCACGGCGAATGTGGTGCTCTCAAAGTGTGTGAGATGATCTCGGAGAGCAACAACACTTCTAGATGATCTTCTTCTTCTCTAGGACACAATGTGAGTCGAAGTAGTATTCTTGGGTGTGTCTTGGTGTGTCTCACAAAGGAGGACTTCCCCCTCTATTTATAGATGGCCTAGGAAGGCTTTGGAAGGGCTTGGAAGGCTTCTATAGCTGTTGGGAGCAAAACCAAGGCAGATTAGGCCAGAATTAGGGTCTTTAATGATTCTAACAAGGTCATCAGATGTCTGGGTCTAATATCAGATGTCTAGTAAATAAGTTTAGGACGTCTGGGAACTAAATCAAATGTCTAATACTAAATAGTTTCCCTTCCTGACTTGAGTTAGACCTAAATAGGGTTCTAGTGAAAGTTGGTCAGACGATAGGTTGGACGTCTGGCACTATGTTTAGACGTCTAGAAACCTCAAATACTGCGGGAATGGATTTCCTAAGGCACAAATGGCTATATTACAGATGAGAAGTGATTTTGGCTTTGATCGAGGCTAATGTTCACCTATCAAACGTCTGAGGTCGTCTATGGATGTCTAATAGAAGAGTAAAGGTCATTTCTCAGTGATTAGATTTCTAAGCCAACGTTCCACTAATTAAACATCTGGCAATGTCATCAGACGTCTCGACTAAGGGATGAACGTCTGAAATCAACAGACAGAATACACAAAGTCCAGCCTAAATGTTTGGATGTCTGATACAACATTTAGATGTCTGAAAGTCCAAGATCAGACGTCTGATTTTCAGATTGGACGTTTGATCAAGTTGTTTGAAGCCTATCTTCGATTTCTAGGTTCTCTATGAAAAGCCTATGTATCCTAGGGTTGTGCAAGTGTTCCTAGGACTATTGATAGGTAACTTTGAGGCTCTTTAACAATTTTTTATATAGAAAGAGAGAGCAAAAGAAACGACAAAATAATACATAAAGTATCTATCCTATTCTTCATTACACGCACTGAACTAGACCAGTGTGTGATTTTTGGGTGCCTAGGTTACCAAGTCCCACAAACCAAAGGGTAGCCAACTGGGTTGAATAATCCCTAAGCCTTAGACTTAATTGTTTATCACTCTAAATTGGTGTTTTAGGAAGTAATCCGTCGTAGTATAGCCGATAAAGCACAAAAAACAAATAGAATTTATACTCGAATGAAATCTAAGGTTGAACGTAGGGAGCAATATGGCAATTTATCTCAAGATGATAATTTTAAGCAAGAATATAATAATGTAATAGCAATTTCAAGCACAAATGATGTAAATATAAAATCAAGAGTCAATGTGGCAAAAAGGATTAGAGTAAAATGGTGATTTGAATCGCCAAATTACTGTATTAAAATTATACTTAAATAATGCAATAGTACTAGTCAACCAAATGCCACGTAATTTGAGTACACAGTGCACTCCTTGTCAGAGATCTGTCAGCTTAACCATCCAGATGCTACAGTGCCAAGAGGGCACTCTTCTTCTTGGCTTCTTCTTCTTTAGTTGCTCCTCTTCTTCCTTTCCTTTCTCTCCTTGGCTTCTTCTTTTTCTCTCTTTTCTCTTCACGCACAAGGGAGAAAACTCATAGATTTTGGCCAAGTGTTGGGTGCTTTCAAGAGAAAACCCTCCCTTTCCCTGCTCTCTCTCTCTCCTTTTCTCCTCCTTTTTCTCTCAATCAGGCAGGTATTTGGGCAATCGAGTACGCAGATACCCAGGACCAGATCTGTGTGGCATGGGTCGTGGATGAGGTGTGCAAGGGCTATGGTGAAGGGGACCTCACCCCATGTTTGGAGGTGTTAGGCCCGAAACACAAAAATGATATATTCGGCTCAATCGTCTTCAAATCCCATGATGTGGGATTAATCCCACGAGCTCTTCTTTGCATGCTACTGAAGGTGATATCTCGCCAATTGGGGTAGCTACTGAGGGAAAGCTTCCAATTGAAGCCTTGGATCGAGGCCTGGGGTCCTTCCGCGCACCCTGGAGGTGTCACCTGGAGATATCGTGGCTAGAACACCATGAACAATGTCGGAAATAGTGGTGTGGTGGCGAAGGTCCGATGATCTACCTAAAATTGAAAATATGGCCTCTCGGCACTATCAAAAATTCTCAGGCGGATTGTATGAGCACAGTAGATGTATTGGTGTGTGTTGCGTGTGGTGAGGATGCTTGTGCGTGAGTAGTGAAGTCGGAGAAGGTGAGTGCAGGTGGTGGTGTTTGGCGGGTTGTTTGGAAGAGCAATCCCCTCAATTTCTTGAGGGGTTTTGCTCACGAGGTTACGGCGAAACTGTAAGGACCGGCAGTGAGTGAAAAGATGATCTACGATGGCAGGAATGCTTCATTGTAGGTACGTCGGTGAGATGGAAGATGAATTCGCGGGTGGTGATGTGGTGGCAAAGTCGGAGTTGGGAAGTCGATGTTGTGAAGTAGTGAAGCTAGGGAGTTGATCTGAGTAGGTAGCGGACGATGAGGATGAGGAGCGACGTCGGGTTTGGTATGTGATGAGAGGCTCATCATGGCTTCTAATTACCTCTAATTAGCTAGTCTTCCTAGTTAATTAGCTATGAATATGTAAATATATGGGTTAATATTAAATAAGGGATAAAATATTAAAGGACCTTAAAATAAGTTAAAAATGTTATATTATTATCCAATTAATATTATTAATAATTTAATTAATAAATGGACTCAAAATATTATCAATAATTTATCTAATTAATGTGTTAACTAACTTAAGTATAACTTAAAACTAAGTATGTAATAACTTCATTAACTTTACTTAATTAAATAAATTAAGTTAGAATGGTCAAAAATGTAAATTCAAGGTTTAAATATATTATTTGCCTCATTTATAATCATATATAAAAAGTTGAAAAAGATTTAAATTAAAATAAACATTGAAAACGTTAGTTTACATTTTAGTCCCTAAGTTTTATTTCAATCGAGTCCTTCTTCTTCACCTAGGTCCTTAGCTTTTATTGCAGACAGGTCCTTGTAAACATCTTCTTCCTCTTCATTCCTTCTTCAGCCTTTTCGATGGCTGACGACAAGAGGTTTCCATACCCGTCGATCACCGTCCATCTGACGTCCGCCCTTCCCTTCTAGGCTCCTGGAGCTTGTGCTCACCGTCCTCTTTTCATCCATCAGTCTGGATGAAGTTCAAATCCTACTTAGGGCTTGAAGTTAACCTTACGAGCGTCGGAGAAGACACCTGTGGTTACTTCACTCCTAGACCTTTTTCCATCTAGATTCACCCTCCTCCTCAGTCGCCGCAACCTATAAATACCCCTCCACCTCTTCGATTTCAAAGAGTTAGCTCCCTTCCCTCTTTTCCCCATTGAGCTAGCAGATAGGCTATTCGCTCCAACTCTGGAAACCTTCCTCCACTTCCTCCATCTTCTTTCGTTCATCTTCGCTTGTTCTAGGTCTCCACCGTCGTCCGCTGAGTCTTCTAACGCAGTGTCGACGTAGGAATTCCTCCTCTACACTTCGCCTACACCTGTTGGACTTCTTCCTTCGCCCTCTGATTTCCTCCGTTAAGGACCTTCGATGGAAATCCTCTGCCCCCTTCGTCCAGGTAACAGTAGGTTAGGTAAGTAGTTTAATTAGAGTAGCTAGTTAGGTAGATTAGTTAGACTTAATGTCAGATTTCCTGTCATCTTCCTCAGCTCTGGTGAGCTCTTTGAGCTTGACTGGAGCACTCTTTTGTCTTTTAATTTCATCGATCATCTTCCTTAATCCTCCATAATCATTTCTAACACTTTAATTTCTTGATTTAAACACCTAATCGCCTAATCCATCTCCACCTTCACCGGTTGCTTCCGCTGTCCATGGCGGAGTCACTGAGGGTAATTCACCTCCACTGGGGCCCTCCATCACCTAATCATCACTTAAGGGTCCCTATCCTCACCTAAATTCGATTAATAATCACTTAAATATTAAATGCCTAAAAATTCACTCAACCTCCTGAGCTCGCTGTCAATGGCAGCTCAGGAGGATTTCCTCCACCTAATTAATCACATAAACAATATCACCATACTCTACTAATATGATTTCTCCACTCAATTGAGTGTGAGAACATGTTATGAGTTCTATTGAACTCATATTTCACTCACTGTGAATTTAAAGCATATCCTTCAGTATGATTAATAATTGAAGAAATTAATGTGTTCTTGAGGTTCCTTGTGACCTCAGGAAATTTTTCAGATCATCCATGGCATGTTTTAATGTTGTTAACACACTTTAAGCTATAATCTAAACTCACTGGAGTTCCGATGAGCTCTTACGAATCAAGATGTACTCTTCTGCCCATAGAACTTTGCAAAAAGCTCCAGACCATTTATTTGAGGCGTATTGATCAATCTGCAATATTTTGATTGAAATTTTAATACCTGGAGCTCCGACTAGACCTCTATCTTCTCCAACTCCAGCAGAGTTGGAGATGACTGTTGGTTAGGGTTAAGCCTAATTTTTAAGGTCTGGAGGCATCATATGGATGCCTTGAGACTGAATTTGAAGACCTTTCATCCAGGTAGGCCTCATTTGTTCTGTCGAACAAACAACTTTTAGAGTCAAGGTGATAGACCTGAAACCCTAGGTTTCTAAGTCAAAACTTCCTTTTTCCATCGTGAACACATTCCTGCGATCAACTAGAGATGAATTGAAGTGTTAATTCCATCTGAAAATGCTCAATGAGGAAAGTCAAATTTCAAGATTTAGAGGTCAAAATTAGGTCTAATATCGTGATTTAGGTTTCAATTCAAGAAATTAATGAGTTCAAATTACTTCTAGAATGATTTTAGAAAGATTTGATTTGATTTAAATGAGTTTTCATTAAGGTTTTAGAAGAATCCAACTGCTGCTCAGTTTGAGTTCATTTGAACCCAATACTATCTTCTGTGCCATTTTAATGAATTTCAATTGCGAACACTACCCAGATAGACCGTTAACAACCTTCAAAGGTTTTTTGATATGTTGCTGCTGATCCTTATCTTTCTGCTGAGCTGAACAGAATTTGAAATGGAGCTTTGAAGCTTCTTAGCAAAGCTCTTGAGTTTTTTTTGTTCCTGAAGCCAAAAGTCCCTTTCCTTCACCCTTAGGCTCGGAAATACCTCATGAACCTAGTCAGGACTTCATTTGGAGGTCAACAGGATTGCTGCAGGTCCTAGACCTGAGTTGCTTCACTGCAGGCCAAATTGGCCGTGAAGACTATTCACTTTCATCCTTTAAATCGAAGGACAAACTCTTTTCTGAGCAACAAATTGATGCTGTAAACTTGTAGAGCACCTTTAGAGCTGTCCAACGAGCCTTTATTTGCTCGATTTGGAGCTTTGTGCTGACCGAAATCCTCAACTGAATTTCGGTCTGGAGGGGACTAATATAGTCCCACATCGACAGAGTATGAGCGCCCTCCTTAGGATAAGTTGTTTTCGTGCATAGGGTTGTTCGGTCGTCAGCATTAGGCGCACAATGAGCATGAGTGTGTGTGCGCCTGTGGGTGTGCGAGCATGGGCCCATGAGCGGGCATGTGCATGTGGGCCTGGGAGGCCGGAGACTGTGCATGATGAGAATCGAACTGAAAATAAACCTAATACAAATTAGTCTTGGACCCAGTAGGGTCTGATCCCACCCTGAGAGGGGTGGTGTGTATCCCCGACTGGTTTGAGCCACCAACCATCAAACCAAATTTTTGGTTCGGTTCATCGGTTCAATTGCAGTTCAAGTGCACAGTGTTTGCACCTCAAAATACGCCTGCAATAATGGTTTCTTATGCTATTTCATAGCATTAACTATGCATATTAGGATTCTATAGTTGCATTTGTAAAAACACTTGCATTCATGCATTTAATTGAGAGAAGAGAATGAAATAAATGGCTTCATAATTCATTTTTTTTCTCAAGTGCCTCTTTGCAAAAAGTCCCTTCTCTATTTTTATTTCCTCTTGAATTCTTTTCCCTCTTCCCGCGGTTGCACTTCTCTTCCCACAGCTGCATGCATTTACTCCACGTCATGTCTCCCTGCCAACGCCACTCCCTACAGCTACCAATCCCGCTCCCTCTCCCTGCTGCAGCCAGGCACGCCACTCTCTCCTCCTCTATAAGAAGCTGCAACTTCTTCCTCGCGAGACTGAGGCTGCTGCAGAAGAAAAAAACCTGCAGCCACCACCTTCTCCTCCACCGTCCTCCCCTCCCATACGTCGGCCCTCCTTCGAGGAGGCACCCGGCGAGCAGGAGAACCCACTGTGGTGCACACCACCACAGTGGGAACACCATCGCCCATCTCTTCAATGAGCCGAGGGGTGTGGTGTCTTCCTTCGTTTCATTTTTTTTGTCTCACGCCATTGCTGCCGCTTCAAGCTCTGAAGCTTGAAGCCGCGGCAGCAGCAGCCAGGCAGCGACAGCAGCAGCAGCAGCAGCCCCTGCCTCCTCCGCGACCTTCCCCGCAGGTGCTCAGCCCTCCACGCACGCCTGCAGGGCCTCCTCCGCTTCGTTCTCCGTTCTGTCGCCTCTGCCGTGCACCCGCAACCGGCCGCTGCACTCACTGCAGCGGCCGGCCAGGCCCTCTCGCCATCCCCTGACAGCCCCCGTGCTCCTCCGCGACCGCCCGTAGACCTTCCTCCACGTTCGCTCCTCCGCGCATCGCCCGCTCGTCGTCTTCGCGTCGGCCTGCAGAAACCCTACACGAAGGCGCGCGCACGCACCCACGACGTCCAGACGTCCGCCGCCTTCTCCAGACGACGTGGCTCCAGACATCTGCCGCCATCCATCGAAGACTTAACTCGTCCCTTCTGCGTTCTCCAGCTCTCTCTCTCCCGCTCTCTCTCTCTCTCTCTCTTTTTCACTCACTCTCAGTGCACTACACCAACGCACACACACATCTCCACCGACACTTCCACACACCCGCACACACATAAACACTAGTATAAACATATATATATCTATACGTATACATATATATAGTAACATATATATATATATACATACATATATCTATATATATATATATATACTTATATACATAGTATATCTATATAGTTATGCATACATACATATATATATAATATATATATATATAAATATATATATACGTATATATATATCTATATACTTACACATATACACCTATATATATATATATACACATACTTATATACATATATATATATACATATCTAGGTACTTATATATATATACATATATATCTAGATACATATACTTATATACATATATATATACATCTATATAGTATTATATATATATATATATACATATATTTATATACATATATACATATATAGCTATATACATACATATATACATATATACATATACACCTATATATATATATATATATACACATATATATATCTATATATATCTATACATATATACCTATACATTTATATATATATATTTACTTATATACATGCACATATATATATATTTTCACGTTATTTGCCATACGCTGTATTGTGGGAATATCTGCACCAGTTGCTGATATTCCCCTATACACGCGTACAAAAAGCATGGACCCATACATCATCCATCATCCATCCACACTCCACGCGGCACCCAGTCGAGTTGGTTGCGTCTCTCTAGACGACGACTGACTTGATATCGTGCTACACTCCATCGTCACCTCCACCCCCACCCCTTTATATATATTATATATATATATACATACTATATTTACTTTCTGTCTGTTTGCTTCTCTCTTGGTAAAAAGATAACAAAACTATATAAAAGAGAAAAGATAATCTTTGACTTGCAGGTACCCCGTTTTGCGAGTAGCAAGACTTATTTTGGAACTCTGTTTTGGCTAAAAGCCAAGGACACAATTTTGAGGGTGTGCCTCAAGGACAAGGATTACCAGAAAAAAAATCTAAATAAGAAAAACACCAAAAACAGAATAAATGAACGGAAGAGATGCGTTTTAAGGAAAACGTAGAAACTCACTTGAACCCCACTTCCCTGAGTTCAACCCTGGGCCTAAAAGTGACAAGATAAAATCAAGTAGGCCAGGTTAAAAATTTTGTAAAAAGATGGTTAGGTCCGAATTAGGTTAACCACTATACACATTTCAACGATAAAATCATCATATTAACAACCTGTCCGGGCCGACCGAACACCTTTTCTGGCACTGTTGCCGGGGAAGTGCGCCTTCAAGTAAGTTTCTATTCAATTCCTTTTAATTTTTCTCCTCTTCACAGGTTTTTTTTTTTTTTTGGTGTGCAGGTGAACTTGGTGGAAGGAGAAGGAAAGTAGACGAAGTCGGGAACGAGGGCAGATCCAAGGCGGAAACGAGAGCGTGAAGACGCCGACACCGCATTGGAGCTCTGCACACGTTGCTGAACAAGTAGGTTTTCTTTTCTTAGCAAACTAGGATTAACTTGCCACCTCAATAAAATTAAAAAAAAAACTAGAAAAACTTCTTGAGATTTCTTGGGGAAAATGGATTAAAATTCACTTGTTTGATTGGTTGTCTTCACTCCCACTGTCTCGGGATTTCCCGTCACACTTCGCATAGTGAAAATACGAGAATCTTGATTCTTGGATTTTTCGCCATGGGAAGTATTCTTTGAGGCAAAGAAAAAGATTGTTTGCATCCCTCTTTTGCCTCAGTTATCTTTAATTCAGGATCACATTTTTGGTGGGGAGACTTGGAATTGAGTTGATTCCAATCCCACCACGACTTTTCAACTTTCCTGAGATTCGATCTTGAATACTTCAACCCCAACAATTTGATTTTCTTTATCTTTTGGTTGAAACCTTGTGTGTGGAAATCATTTTTGGTGATTGGGAGCACTTGAATTTAAGTGCTTTGGCTCCCTTTCACACTGATATAAAACTGACTCGTGCATCCACACATAGAAATCTCCATTTAGGGTAGCCCATTGCATTTTAGCATGCATTAACTAACTGATATTGAAGAAGGGTTTCTTGGGCTTAGAAAGAAAACTTGTATTCTCACAAAAACCCGGAGATTGGTTGAATTGGTAAGTCAGCAGAACCCTAAAATTCATACTACTTAAGGCTGAACTCTAAAAACCATTCACCAATTAAAAACTTTAATTAGGGGAGATTTCCCTGTTGCATGCTTGTTTTACGCACCTGAAAAATCAATCACTTGGGCATTACCCGTAAACAACGCCTTTCACATTACAGAAGCACTTGATCCTAAGCCTCTAAATAAAATTGGTAGTAACTTGACCCTTACTAAGGATTGGACGTCTAACTACCTACGTGTAGCGGCTACGTGCTGGTGAGAGTTCCCGCGTGCTATTGGGTGTCTAAGACTGGGGCAAACGGCCTTTCAATTTGGCCCGGTGGTTCTGCGGTGCTCGCATTCGATTCCGTAGTTCGTGATAGTAGGTAACTTAGATCTTTAGGTCTAAGGGCACACTGTAGAGGTTAGGAACTTGACTGTATTGATTTGTAAACAAGTGTACCTTTGCGGTGTCATTTCTCTCATCCCTTTTCCCTTCTCATCTCCCCAACTCTTCCTACAGTAGTGCATGTTTTGGAGGAGGTCACAAAATCCTGAATTGTTTGAATTGACTGATAAATTTAGAAAAAGAGCCGAATCATCCTCCTCCTCCACAAACATGGCACACACCCCCACCTCACCACTCCGTCACAATTCCAAGTCTTTCAACACCAGGCTTATCTCGAGAAACCCTGCAAGACCTTCCTTATCGAATGTCGTGCCAAGCGACTCGGTAAGTCATGTGGAATTGGCTTCTGCGAGCCAGTATTTCAACATAAAGGACCAAGCCTCCGTGTGCTCAGACACATATGCGAACATGTCTTCTGGAATAGAAGATGCCTGCACCCTGGGGAACAACCCGTTTTCTGCCACGTATAACCCAGGGTGGCGCAATCATCTGAATTTCGCATGGTCCAACAACCCGCAGTGCCAAAACCCCGCTGGTGGACCAATGCGATCGTCCGCACCCGTCATCCTAAGGGCCCAGTCTAATCCTATGGAAAATCCGCCATCAGGCCCTTGCGTACCGCAAACCAAACACGCATCAAGGCCTCTTGATAAATTGATGCGAATGATGACGGAAATGTCAAAGCGCCATAAAGAGAACATGACCTCTCTTCAGCACCATTTGGCACAGCAGAATGCTGAGATCAGTCAACTAAGCATGGAGACTCGATCTCAGGGCACTCTTCCCGCCCAACCTGTTCCAAACCCGCAAAACCTCGTACCCGGTGATCCGCAACCACAGGTACAACCTTCTCAGGAACAGATTCATCAAATTCTGCAAGCTCCAAGTATTCCAACGGGATTTCAGGTTAATCCCGCTGTAGCACCGCACTCTCATGCTGATAGAGATTACATCAAAGATGACACGTCTGATGAGGACATGACTGTCAGTACGTGTATCGAACTTATTGGAGCCGATTCAGACTACTGTGATTTACTTGACGACTGCCTGACCAACACAAACTGTGACATTCCCCAATCCCTCCCTATTCCCGTACCTTCTCCTGACCAGACTTCTGACGAGGTTTTCTCTGCTTCCCATACCTCATGGTCTGAGTCATCGCCGGGCTGCTCACCGCCGGTCCACACTATGGAAGACCGGATTGCCCTTGCTTTCCCGCCAAATCAGGCGGATTTGCAACTCCACTCTGGGACCTTGAGCCCACATCTTACTCACTGGGGCTATTCCCTTTTGGATCCATCTATTCAAAGAGCCCCTCTTTTTGGCCAATCTAAGGGCCAACTTCTTCTTCCTGATCTATTTTCTGATCCGCCTGGGACACTCTCGTCCCAGAAAATGTCAAATCTCTCACCATCCACCATCACTTTTCACACCTCTATCACGATTACTTCACTTTTCTCTTCACCACCCACCATCCACCCAGCCTACCACCCTGATCTATACCCTGAACCTCAGCTCTTGTTACCCGATCCTTCGTCCTTTCTCTGCCTTTCCCTGCATGCATATGAGGACATTGCATTATTTGGCATGGGGGGGTGGATAGGCATCCATAAGATCCGGGTATTTTATGGTATCATACAGTTCCCACCTATTTATAAATATGCAAGAAAAAGAAAAAAGAAGAAAAAAAATATAATAATAATAATAAATGGTGTTTAGTAATGTTCTGAAAGCGGAAACAAAAATGCAATAAGTGTTTATGGATATTCAACCTCTGTTTTGATGACTTTCCAGGCCACAGAAGCTTGACTCGCTCAGGCTCGGCTTAATTCACTTAAAGCATTGACAAAATAGATCAAAATCTCTCCTAACTAAGGACGTATTCTTGTACCTGAGACACTAGTACAAGATCCGTTGGTTTACTTTTTCTTGAGAGCTTAAGTAAACTTGGTTCACACTACACATATCAGGAAAGACCAGGTGAACATAAGATCCAACCCTAGTGTTTATTAGGGAAGGTGGAGTCCTTACTTGTGCGTGCAGGTAGACCTTTTATCCCAGGCTTTAGTCTTGTGTTTAGGAGCGACTCTTTCCACCAAAAAGAAACTCTCCCACCAAAAAGAAAAAAAGTGTGCTCCTTCTGAATGTGTTGTAAGAGATATACTGACACATGTTTCAAAAAAAAAAAGTTGTCAAAAAAAAAAAAACAAAAAAAGAAAAAAAAGGAGAGATGTTGCAAAAGAGTCAGTATATCTCATAAATGTCTGTATCCTTTGTTTTTCTGTGAGTCACAAAAAATCAGAAAATGGGAGTTGAGTTTTCCGTCATCACCTTAAGGGTCAACCCGAAGACATAGGCTGAAACTGGGACCAACTTGTACTTAAAAATTTGTGAAACCCTGGGATTGAGTCTTGATGTTCATCTGGTCAGTCTTGATCCTTCACTATGCACAAACCATAACCTCTTGAGCTCTCGAGTATGGCAAAAACCTCCTGGGTCCTGGAAATCGTACTTAAGGTTTAAATATCAAGAGTCCTGGTTAGTTGAGAGATGATCTATGTCATGTGAGACTTAAAGAACTGGTAATCTTCGCTACAATTGGTTCTCACAATATCCGACAATAAACACACCTACAACACCCTAGAAGAAAATCTTCAGCTTAAAGATCATTTCTAAATACTGTTTTGCTACGGACTAGCAAAAGATAGGCATGGGGGTATATGTTTGCACCTCAAAATACGCCTCCAATAATGCTTTCTTGTGCTATTTCCTAGCATTAACTATTCATATTAGGATTCTATAGTTGCATTTGTAAAAACACTTGCATTCATGCATTTAATTGAGAGGAGAAGAGAATGAAATAAACGGCTTCATAATTCATTTTTTTTCTCAAGTGCCTCTTTGCAAAAAGTCCCTTCTCTATTTTTATTTCCTCTTGAATTCTTTTCTCTCTTCCTGCGGTTGCACTTCTCTTCCCGCAGCTGCATGCATTTACTCCACGTCATGTCTCCCTGCCAACGCCACTCCCTGCAGCTGCCAATCCTGCGCCCTCTCCCTGCTGCAGCCAGGCACGCCACTCTCTCCTCCTCTATAAGAAGCTGCAACTTCTTCCTCGTGAGACTGAGGCTGCTGCAGAAGAAAAAAACCCGCAGCCACCACCTTCTCCTCCACCGTCCTCCCCTCCCATACGTCGGCCCTCCTTCGAGGAGGCACCCGGCGAGCAGGAGAACCCACTGTGGTGCACACCACCACAGTGGGAACACCACCGCCTAGCTCTTCAACGAGCCGGTGGGTGTGGTGTCTTCCTTCGTTTCATTTTTTTGTCTCACGCCATTGCTGCCGCTTCAAGCTCCGAAGCTTGAAGCCGCTGCAGCAGCAGCCAAGAGGTGGCAGCAGTAGCAGCAGCAGCCCCTGCCTCCTCCACGACCTTCCCCGCAAGAGCTCAGCCCTCTGCGCGCGCCTGCAGGGCCTCCTCCTCAGCTCCGTTCTCCGTTCTGTCGCCTCCGCCGTGCACCCGCAACCGGCCGCTGTACTCACTGCAGCAGCCGGCCAGGCCCTCTCGCCATCCCCTGACAGCCCCCGCACTCGTCCTCGACCGCCCGCAGACCCTCCTCCACGTTCGCTCCTTCGCGCATCGCCCACTCGTCGTCTTCGCGTTGGCCTGCAGAAACCCTACGTGAAGGCGCGCGCCCGCACCCGCGACGTCCAGACGTCCGCCGCCTTCTCCAGACGACGTGGCTCCAGACGTCTGCCGCCATCCACCGACGACTTAACTCGTCCCTTCTACGTTCTCCAGCTCTCTCTCTCCCGCTCTCTCTCTCTCTCTCTCTCGCTCTCTCTCTTTTTCACTCACTCTCAGTACACTACACCAACGCACACACACATCTTCACCGACACTTCCACACACCCACACACACATAAACACTAGTATAAACATATATATATCTACACGTATACATATATATAGTAACATATATATATATACATATACCTATATATATATATATATATATACTTATATACATAGTATGTCTATATAGTTATGTATACATACATATATATATAATATATATATATATAATAAATATATATACACGTATATATATATCTATATACTTACACATATACACCTATATATATATATATACACATACTTATATACATATATATATACATATCTATGTACTTATATATATATACATATATTTATATACATATATACATATATACATATACACCTATATATATATATACACATATATATCTATATATATCTATACATATATACCTATACATTTATATATATATATATTTACTTATATACATGCACATATATATATATTTTCACGTTATTTGCCATACGCTGTATTGTGGGAATATCTGCACCAGTTGCTGATATTCCCCTATACACGCGTACTAAAAGCATGGACCCATACATCATCCATCATCCATCCACACTCCACGCGGCACCCAGTCGAGTTGGTTGCATCTCTCTAGACGACGACTGACTCGATATTGTGCTACACTCCATCGTTACCTCCACCCCCACCCCTTTATATATATTATATATATATATACATACTATATTTACTTTCTGTCTGTTTGCTTCTCTCTTGGTAAAAAGATAAAAAAAAGTATATAAAAGAGAAAAGATAATCTTTGACTTGCAGGTACCCCATCTTGCGAGTAGTAAGACTTGTTTTGGAACTCTGTTTTGG
Organism: Thalassia testudinum; assembly: GCA_037157565.1. Taxonomy (NCBI): domain Eukaryota; kingdom Viridiplantae; phylum Streptophyta; class Magnoliopsida; order Alismatales; family Hydrocharitaceae; genus Thalassia; species Thalassia testudinum. Next base: position 39,459,610 of record JAZHRO010000015.1, on the reverse strand, counting down.
CTAAAAGCCAAGGACACAATTTTGAGGGTGTGCCTCAAGGACAAGGATTACCAGAAAAAAATCTAAATAAGAAAAACACCAAAAACAGAATAAACGAACGGAAGAGACACGTTTTAAGGAAAACGTAGAAACTCGACTTGAACCCCACTTCCCTGAGTTCGACCCTAGGCCTAAAAGTGACAAGATAAAATCAAGTAGGCCAGGTTAAAAATTTTGTAAAGAGATGGTTAGGTCTGAATTAGGTTAACCACTATACACATTTCAACGATAAAATCATCATATTAACAACCTGTCCGGGCCGACCGAACACACAGCTGAAAGGTAAAGGAAAAGAAAGAGGAGAGGAGAAAAGCTCGTAGAGCTTAATAAAAAAAAATGAAGGAGAAAGGTGCACAGCTGAAAAGATAAGAGAAAAGAAAGAGAAGAAAAGAGGTTAAGAAATTTAAGAGAAATGTAAAGAGCTCGAGACAGAGAGGTAAAGAGAAAGGAAAAGAAAGAGATGGAGAGAGAGAAGGTAGAAGAAGAAGAGAAGAAGGATTGAGGCTGACGATTAAAGAAGAAAGAAATGGAATTTCTTCTTGTAATTTTTACTTAAATACAATTTCTTTTTGACCTTAATTGATGCAATAAGGTACTTGTATTCATTTCAATTTCTTTTCCTCGCCTTAATCTTTTGTATATGAGATGAAATCAATGAAATAAACATGATTACTTATTTTTAATAACAACTCACATGTGTAAACATGTTTTTCTTTATGGAATTTTGCATCATTTAATTGAGTATCCTTTATGCAAGATTCATATTCTTAAAGTAATCTAATTATAATTCCAATTGATTAAGTAATTAGTAATTATGCTTCGGATTTAATGGCGAATTAAATTAAGTTATACCTCCCAGTGGATGACCTAGACTCAACTAGTTAAAAAATTTTCTGAAATGTTAGGTTAACTTAACCCTATACTACTCAATTGACATTAATTTAAGTTAACCTAAATTACTTTCTCTTGCGCATAATTAAGCCTAATTAACTTAATTAACTCTGTTGAGAAAATTAACCACCATTTTAATGATGCCATTGCTAGGGAGGTAACTGTAGATTATATTCGCCATTACTATTTTTGTTTATTTGTTTGTTTTTACTAATTAGCTTTATTTTGTTCTATTTTCTATCTTCTTTTCAGGATTACCTCTGGGGGTATTCTCAGGAGAGGAGGCAGGTTTTTTTTCTATTCTATATTTTTCTAGCCATTATAAATACCCTTGTGAGTATTTCTTTCTTAGTCTCTAGTGTAGCTTGTATTTCTGCTTGTAGTTAGTTAGAAAAATTAAAAAATATAAAAATACGCATACTTTCTGACTAGCAGTAGCACATTTTAGGCATACACTCCTAGGAGTGCATATACCTTCTAGTTCTATTGCGATCTGACTCGAGAAAAGTTTTCTACTGTTTTTCTCGCATCAGTGGGAAAACACACAAAAATCCGCGTAGATCCCTGTCTTGGAGTTAATAACACGATCATATTTTTGTTTGAAAATACTTTAAAAAGAAGTCACTTTACTTCTTTCTATCATATTTTTGAAAAGATTAAGTAAAAAGAGGATAATAAAATTGGTGACTTAAATCTATTTGCAGAATGCATGTGGGTTTTTTCGCTATTGTCTGTTGCATGCTATCGCGCACACAGCTCGATCACTAGAGTCACACGAGTCTGAATTTTCTACCTCTCCTCTTTGCACCTCTTAGGGCTTTGGTCGAAGATCAACAAGTTTGTCTCACTACTAAAGTGCTGGGGAGCCTATAGTGAGCTGTCTCCATCCTAGACCTTAGACCTTTGAGCTTTAAGGATGTGCACTTGCGTAGACACGGGTTTAGGATGTGTATTTTGATACTAATATTATACTTGTTTGTGTCGAAATTATTTTGTGTATTCTAGGACTTTCTTCTTTCCTTTGAAAGAAGACAAAAACCCACTTTTTCGCACTATTTTACGGGTCTTGTTTGCCGCTGTTTTAGTGGCGTGAGTGTGCCTTTGCACTTTTTTTTTGGTTTATGCACGGGAGGCGATCCCTGAAACCGCCTCTTGTATCTCCGTTGACAGGTATACCTAGACCAGTTGCAGCTAAGCAACCAATTAATTTCCCATCTAATTCATCTACTTTTTCTGCATTTGATCCTATGGACCAATTGCAGAACCAAAATCCCGAGATCCCTTCTTCTTCTAGTCAGGGGGAGATGCCACCTTTTGATGTTCATGAAGCACTCCTGAACCAGAATCTCCAAATGCTCGAGCAGAACTGCCAAATTAATTTGTTAACGGCTGCTCTCTAAAATCTGCAAAATCTACAAGCTCGTCCTCCACCTCGGCCTGAGGCGGGTTTAGATATCCCTGATTTACCAATCCCCCTTCCTAGGCCTCTACTCTGAGACTATTATAATCCATCTAATGCACAAGTAGAGCTTAATGTTTGGATTCCCATTGGGGAAAATGACCCAGAATTAAAGCCAAACATTATAGATCTAATCCCACACTTCCATGGATTTGCATCCGAGGATCCATTTCAACATATCGAAGATCTTAAAAATCTATCTCAAACTCTTGGACCTCGAAATCAAAATAGGGAAATCCTACTAATGAAAATGTTCTCTTTTAGTCTTAAAGATAAAGCTGCATATTGGTATAGAACTATTGCAAGACCAATCTCAACTTGGGCTGAACTCGAATTTGTATTTTTGAAGAAATTCTTCCCTATTGGTCGCACCAATGCTTTAAGGCGAGCTATCATGACTTTTACTCAAAACCAAGGAGAACCAATTCATGAAGCATGGGAACGCTTTCATAAATTACAAAGGAAATGCCCACATCACGACATCCCTCATTGGCAACTAATGCACATCTTTTATTATGGATTGCAAGAGGGCATTCGCAATCTAGTAGATGCCTCTTGTGGAGGGAATTTTCTAAATTGCGATGCAGAATCTGCCTCAGAAATGTTTTAAGGGATGGCGGAAAACTCGATTAATAATGCATCTATGTTGCAATTCATGTGTGGCACTAATACAGCACATCAAAATCTTTATAAGGGCATTCATGAAATCGGTAATCCGTCCAGTTCCAAGGATTTAGAGATTATTGCAGAAAAACTGGACAAAGTTGACATCATAGAAAAGCATCTCGATGAAGTCCAAAACACAATGAAAGCTCTTAAACTTCTACTTTCTATGCAAAATCCCACGCATTTACCTATTTCACAAATTCCCACAGGGAGGGAATTTGTGAATAATCTGGATTCTAGAGATCCATCTTCCTTGGGTTTTCTATCTACTCCGGCACTAGCCCAAGGAGGGACCTTTGTCCCATAATCTTTCCCACCTCTTTCCCCACTTCCTATTTTTGCAGAAAACATGCCTTATCCTTCATATTTGAATGCCATTCAGGGAAATGCACCAAGATCAAACTCATATTCTAATTCCTATAATCCTGGATGGCATAATCACCCCAATTTCTCTTGGCCTAACCATTCACAAAGACCTTCATATCCGACTCAGACTAGGCAAAACCCGCCTACATTGCTGTTTCAGCAACCTAACACGAGGCCATTTTACGCGAGTTCACAGAACCTCGCAGGGCCAAATAGAGATTCACAGCTCGACCAAATTTTGCTAGCTGTGACTGAGAGCTAGCGACAAAATGTTGAGGCTCTTGCCAAAGTTCAACGGCAATGTTTGGCAGAATTGGCTGATCTTAGCGGCCAAATCACGCAGTTAGCTGAATCTCGTCAGCTAAGGGCCCTTCCATCCCAACCAATTCCAAACCCTAGGAATATCCAGCAAAGACCACATCTGGGAGTTCAAAATCTGAATCAAGGACATGTCCATTTCCTTAATCAATTACCCCTGAATCAAAATCTAAATCAAAATCCGAATCAGAATCCACCCTATGCTAATCATGATTACGAGTATCCTAATCAACAAGAATCATTTTTAAGTCAAGAAAATCAACCTTTAATCTCTAATTCATCTTTCCAACATCAACAAGCATCTTCTTCTTCATCAGCTTCCTCTTCACATGCGGGTATTAACTCTATTACAACCTGCCGTAAAACATCCATTAGGGATCCAGTTTATCCAAGGAACCCATCCCAAGACCCTAGTACATCTAGAATGACCCCTGTTTCTACACCTGTAAGAGGTGCAGAACCTGATCCCGCAATTCCCGCTAATTTGCAAGATCCGGGAAATACCTCAATAGAATAAGAAATCCAAGTCCCATTTTCTGAAGCTTTGAAGAAGACTAGGAAACAAAAATAACCTGTTATATTAGTTGAGGACTTAATTAAAATTTTTGAACAGGTGCACATTAATATTCCACTCCTGGATGCTATCAAACACATTCCGACTTATGCGAGATTTCTTAAGGAGTTGTGTACTCCTAAGCATAAGCTGAAGAAAGGAAGTACTGTGGTACTTTCAGAGCATGTGAGCTCTATCATTTCGAGTACAGTTCCTTTGAAAAAGAAAGATCCAGGATCTCCATTTATTTCCTGTATAATTGGGGACCAGTGTTTTGATAGAGTCCTCCTAGATTTAGGAGCATCTATTAACCTCATTCCTTCATCTTTGGTAAAACATTTCCAAATAAAAAATCTTAAGTCTACCAATGTGACTTTATAATTAGCCAATAGATCTATTAAGTCACCAAGGGAATATTGGAGGATATAATTGTAAGAGTTTGGGACTTTTATTTTCCGGTGGATTTTATTGTACTTGACATGGAAGTACTCGAACACATTAGAGATACCCCAATTATTTTAGGGAGACCCTTTTTGGCTACTGCAAAGGCCAACATAGATTGTGAATCTGGGAAGATTGAGTTGAAATTTGGGGGAAGACAATTAAATTGGATATATTTAGAGCTTCTAGAGGATTGGATTACAATTGGATTGAGGAATTTAGATCTATTTCAGCTTTTGAGGATGACCTTAGTTCCTTAGAATTAGTGAGCATATCTTTTGATATCTTATACCCTCAAATGAAAACCCGTTATCAGAATCTAACTCGATCCTAATCTGAATTAATTCACTCTTTGCAGTTGAAAATCCCGTCCCAAATCCTACTGTTGATTCTACTCCTACATTAGAATTGAAACCATTGCCTGATAATCTTAAATATGTTTATCTAGAATCTGATCAAACATATCCTGTAATCATCAAATCTCATCTTTCTGAATCACAAGAATCAAAATTGATCAAGGTTTTACGAGATCACAAGAAGGCAATTGGGTGGACTTTACATGATCTTACCAAGAATAGCCCCAATTTTTGTACTCATCGCATCTATATTGAAGATGGGGCACAACCTTCAAGAGAAGCTCAAAGATGTCTAAACCCGAATTAAAGGAGGTTGTAAAGAAAGAAATACTCAAGTGGATAGATGCTGACATTATTTACCCTATATTTGATATCCCTTGGGTGAGTCCAATTCAAGTAGTACCTAAAAAGGCAGGACTCACCATAATTAAGACTGAATATGGAGAAACCATTCCCACACGAATTGCAAATTCATGGCAGGTTTGTATTGACTATCATAAACTTAACACAGTTACAAAGAAGGACCACTTTCCCTTGCCATTCATTGATCAAATCCTTGAGAGATTAGCTAATAATAGGTTCTGCATTTTGGATGGTTACTCTGGATATAATCAAGTAGCAATTTATCCCAAAGATCAAGAGAAAATGACTTTCACCTGCCCCTTTGGAACCTTTGCTTTCCGAAGAATACCACTTGGGCTTTGCAATGCACCTGCGACTTTTCAGTGTTGCATGTTAGCCATTTTTACTGAAATGGTGGGTGAATATATGGAGGATTTTATGGATGATTTTTTAGTCTTCGGGGAAACATTTGATATCGGTCTGGATAATTTGTGGAAGATTCTTAAGAGATGTATAGAAGTGAATCTTGTCCTCAGTTGGGAGAAGAGCCATTTTATGATTCCAGAGGGCATTGTACTTGGCCACCTTGTGTCTGAGCAAGGTATCCAAGTAGATCGAGCTAAGATCAATCAAATTGCAAATCTTCAAATTCCTGACTCGATCAAAGGTATTAGATATTTTCTCAGGCATGTGGGATTTTATAGAAGATTTATATTTGACTTTTAAAAGATTGCCCGACCACTCACAAACCTCCTCACAAAGGATACTACTTTTGAGATGAGTGTATATATGCATTTGAAACATTGAGAGATAGAGTTACACAGGCTCCGATCTTGCAACCATCTAATTGGGATTTACCGTTTGAAATCATGTGTGATGCATCAGATTATGAAATTGGAGCTGTTTTAGGTCAGAAAATTGAGAGGAATCTGGTAGTGATTTACTATGCTAGTAAAACTTTGAATGAGGCACAAAGGAATTACACAGTTATGGAAAAGGAATTACTAGCGATAGTATTTGGATTAGAAAAATTCAGATCTTATATACTCGAATCTCGAATCATTGTGTACTCTGATCACTCAGCTATTCAACACCTTCTATCCAAAAAGGACACGAAACCGAGGTTGATCAGATGGATCTTGCTTTTAAAAGAGTTTGACTTAGAAATTCGTGATAAAGCAGGATGACAAAATGTTGTTGCCTACCACCTTTCCCGCCTTCCTTTTGATAGTATTGAATCATCTCCTCCAATCACTAAACACTTTCCTGATGAACATCTTTTGACTATATCCTCAGATCTTCCTTGGTATGCAAATAATGTTAACTATTTGGTTACACATCAATTCCCACCAAGCTAGGACGGGAATTGCAAATCACAACTCAAATCAGAAGCCAAATACTATTTCTGGGAAGATCCGTATCTTTTCCGACTCTGTAATGATCAAATCATTAGGCATTGTGTTACTTCTTCTAAGATTGATTCTATCCTTTCTTTTTGTCATGACCAAGCTTGTGGTGGTCATTTTTCTGGTTGAAAGACCACTGCAAAAGTTCTGCAATGCGAGTTTTATTGGCCACTTTATCTGTAGATTCACATACATATTGTAAGGCATGTAGTCGCTGCCCAACTATGGGTGGCATGACCCGAAAAGACATGATGCCTCTGAATCTGATTGTTGTCTATGAAATCTTTGATATTTGGGGCATAGACTTTATGGGTCTGTTTCCGTCCTCTTTTGGCTTCGAATATATTTTACTTGTTGTTGATTATGTTTCTTGTTGGATTGAAGCCATACCCACATGCACAAATGACCATCGAGTTGTCATTCCTTTTATTCAGAGTCATATTATCGCTCGTTTTGGGGTACCTCGTGCTATCATTTCTGATGGCGGTTCCCATTTTAATAATGCCCAGTTCAGGAATTTACTTAGAAAATATGGGGTTACACATCGTATTTCTACACCTTATCACCCCCAAACTAATGGGCAAACTAAGGTCTCTAATTGGGAGATCAAAAAGATCCTTTAAATGACAATTCGACTTGATAGGAAGGATTGGTCTTCCCGTTTAGATGAGGTTTTGTGGGCTTATAGGACTGCCCACAAAACACCAATAGGGATGTCACCATACAGACTTGTTTATGGGAAACCCTGTCATCTTCCCGTGGAAATTGAACACAAGGCCTATTAGCCAATTAAAGCCTGTAATTTAGACCTCGCGAAGGCTGGTGATCATCGTAGGTTGCAGCTTAGTGAACTTGAGGAATTGTGTCATGATTCCTATGAGAGTTCAAAGCTGTATAAGGAAAAACTTAAAGCCTTCCATGATAGACACATTTCCCGCAAATCTTTTATGCCTAGTCAAAAGGTGTTGCTTTTTTATGACCGTTTGAAGCTCTTCCCTGGGAAACTTAGGTCTAGATGGCAAGACCATTTATTGTTGTTAGAGTCTTCGACAATGGAGCTGTCGAAATCACTGAACCCAATAAGGATCAAACCTTCAAAGTTAATGGTCAATGTTTAAAACCTTTCTTGGAATCACATGCTTTGGATCTTGTTGGAGACTGTTACATGATCCATTAGGGCTTATCAATTTTCCATCCACATCTTGTATATAGCTGTTTCCTATCTTCTACATTTTTCTCTTCCTATGCACTTGAATCTGCATCTAATTTTTCACTTCATTCTACACTGATTACCTTCACTTAGTCTGACTGACTACTCTAACCTTTGGTCAGAATAGAAATCGTCCACACAGAGATCTTTGATCTCCTCTATCCGACTCCTTTTGTCCCCTTACACTAAGTGAAGTGTAATATCTTTTTCACCCTTCTTACAATGAGGACATTATAAAATCTTGACTTGGGGGGTGTGAAGTGAAATTTTCACTTCAAGTGTATTTGTAGAGAAAATATAAAAAAACACATAAAAATTAAATATCCACAAAATTTAAAAAAATGGAAATACCAAAAATTAAAAACAATTAAAAAAATAAAAGATACCATAAAAATTTGAAACATTTTGAAAAATTCATAAAAATTGGAAAATTTTATAAAAAAAATAAAAATATACAGATATAAAAATTTAAAAATTACGAAAATAATAAAGGGGTTTTACATCTAAAATAAAGAAAAGAAGAAAAAGAAGATAAAAATATATTTTTATTTATTTATATTAGTAATTAAGAGCTTAACTTTTCTTTTAGGTCATAAACTAGAAACAAAAATAAAAATATATATTGTAAAAAATATTTTATAAGCGCTTTAAATCCTTATTTAGATTTTTACTTATAGCATTTTTCAAAACACACTTTTGTTTGCGAAATTTTAAACGAGATTTTATTTAAGTTAGAACCTTTAAACCTTAAGGATTTGTTTTTCTATTATTTACCTTAAAATAAAGTAACTAAGGTGTATTAAGTTCAAAACTTAAGTTTTGGAATTAAATTGTAACTTTTTAATCAATTAGATTAAGTAATCCTTTTGCTTTTTGAACATTTATTTTTATCATCAAGTTAAGTGAAAAGGCCAGATATTCAGAGTTAATTAAGTAAAGAGTTTGTAGAATCTTAATCTTTAGGTCTATCAGGCTATAGTTAGCTTAATCAACTAAGGACATTCGGCTAGACTTGGAGAGTTATGTCTTGATAGATCCAGTAGGAGGAAACTAAAAATTTAAAGGACCTGAGAGTGAATGGCTTTGCTGTCCAAGCTCTGGTTTGAGAGCTAAGTAACCTAAGCATCCAAAATTCACATATATAGAGTTGTCTTGTTGGCATCTGAGACCGTGAAAACACAGAGGTTAAGAGATCAATTCTAAATCCTCTTTAGTCCAAGGATTTTCGTAGAGCAACTCTTGAAAGGGTGAAGGATGTGCCACTCACCTAGAAAAAGGATTTGGAATATAATGTTAGTAAGAAAAATGTGAAGGGGGAGAAAAAAATGAGAATAAAAAAATAATAAATAATAATAATAAAAAAAAGAAGACACCCTGCAGTTAAGTACCTCATTACAAATGGGTACTTATGTAGTTTTTCCACCAAATAAAGCATCTCGGTACAAATGGATGCTGCTATCCTTCCTTCCATCAAATAAAAGAACACCTCGCTACATATGGGTGTTCTATCCTATAGAAAAAGTTGAAAAAAATATGAAGATAAAAATTAGGAATAAGAGACCCAGTGATCCACCGGGGAGATATACACAAAAAGTGTTGACCTCGGGATAGAAAACTAGTGAGGAGAAAGCAACCAAACCTGAGTAAGGCCAAGCCAAAGGCTTGAATTAGAATAATCTGGATTGGAAATTGATGTCTTAAGATCTGAATTTTTGCAAATTTGGATGCCTTTAGGACAATTCTCCTCACAAGCACTGATGTTTTAAAATCATAGCTACTGAACCTTTGCATTGGGCAGTGAAGCCTAAGAAATTGAGTTTTGAGGACTCGCAGTTGAGACCTAAAGGAGAAAGATTGACAAAATCCTAGGTCTAGAAGTTTGCCCTTGGTGCTGTAGGCTGGTAGATTAGGGTTTTGCTACTCTAAGTTTGGTTAATGATGAGTATCTGGTTAATTGCTAAAACTTAGATTGATAAAAATCAGATTTCATAACTTAAGGATTAACTTAAGTCTATTGAGTTTTTGAGTTAAAATTTAATTTCCAACTCTTAAGCTTTGTTTTTCTTAAAACACTTTGAATTATGAGTTTCTAGGGTTTAGAATGATTATAAAGAATAAGTGGTTTTTGAGATTCTAATTTTTTATGAAATTATCGTTAAAAACTCTATTTTTAATAGAGTGTGTTTTGAGAAGGTGTTTGAGTTATAAATCCAAGTAAAGAGATACTCACAAAATGCTCTGTATACTTATGGATACTTATTTATATATAATATTTTAAAAAAATTGAATATTCAAAATTCTGACATAAGCATTCCTCTACTTAGTTTTTATTTATATTAATTTAAACCCAAGTGTTTAAATCATCATATTTCTAGTTAATTTTGCTAGGGACTAGCAAAACTTTGGCTTGGGGGTATGATGAGAGGCTCATCATGGCTCTAATTACCCCTAATTAACTAGTCTTCCTAGTTATCTAGCTAGGAATATGTAAATATATGAGTTAATTATTAAATAAGGGATAAAATATTAAAGGACCTTAAAATAAGTAAAAAATGCTATATTATTATCCAATTAATATTATTAATAATTTAATTAATAAATGGACTCAAAATATCATCAATAATTTCTCTAATTAATGTGTTAACTAACTGAAGTATAACTTAAAACTAAGTATGTAATAACTTCATTAACTTTACTTAATTAAATAAATTAAGTTAGAATGGTCAAAAATGTAAATTCAAGGTTTAAATATATTATTTGTCTCATTTATAATCATATATAAAAAGTTGAAAAAGATTTAAATTAAAATAAACATTGAAAACCTTAGTTTACATTTTAGTCCCTAAGTTTTATTTCAATCGAGTCCTTCTTCTTCACCTAGGTCCTTAGCTTTTATTACAGATAGGTCCTTGTAAACATCTTCTTCTTCCTCTTCATTCCTTCTTCAGCCTTTTCGATGGCTGACGACAAGAGGTTTCCATACCCGTCGATCACCATCCATCCGACGTCCGCCCTTCCCTTCTAGGCTCCTAGAGCTTGTGCTCACCCTCCTCTTTTCATCCATCGGTCTGGATGAAGTTCAAATCCTACTTAGGGCTTGAAGTTAACCTTATGGGCATTGGAGAGGACTCCTGTGGTTACTTCACTCCTAGACCTTTTTCCATCTAGATTCACCCTCCTCCTCAGCCGCCGCAACCTATAAATACCCCTCCACCTCTTCGATTTCAAAGAGTTAGCTCCCTTCCCTCTTTCCCCCACTGAGCTAGTAGATAGGCTATTCACTCCAACTCTGGCAACCTTCCTCCACTTCCTCCATCTTCTTTCGTTCATCTTCGCTTATTCTGGGTCTCCGCCGTCGTCCGCTGAATCTTTTGACACAGTGCCGATGTAGGACTTCCTCCTCTACACTTCGCCTACACCCGTCGGACTTCTTCCTCCGCCCTCTGATTTCCTCCTCCGTTAAGGACCTTCTATGGAGATCCTCTGCCCCCTTCGTCCAGGTAACAGTAGGTTAGGTAAGTACTTTAATTATAGTAGCTAGTTAGGTAGGTTAGTTAGACTTAATGTCAGATTTCCTGTCATCTTCCTCAGCTCTGGCGAGCTCTTTGAGCTTGACTGGAGCACTCTTTTGTCTTTTAATTTCATCGATCATCTTCCTTAATCCTCCATAATCATTTCTAACACTTTAATTCTTCATTTAAACACCTAATCGCCTAATCCATCTCCAACTTCACCGGTTGCTTCCGCTGTCCATGGCAGAGGTCACCAAGGATAATTCACCTCCACTAGGGCCCTCCATCACTTAATCATCACTTAAGGGTCCCTATCCTCACCTTAATTGGATTAATAATCACTTAAATATTAATAAAAATTCACTCAACCTCCTTAGCTCACTGTCAATGGTGGCTCAGGAGAAGTTCCTCCACCTAATTAATCACATAGACACTATCGCCACACTCTACTAATATGATTTCTCCACTCAATTTAGTGAGGGAACATGTTTGGAGTTCTATCAAACTCAAATTTCACTCACTGTGAATTCAAAGCATATCTTTCGGTATGATTAATAATTGAAGAAATTAATGTGTTCCTGAGGTTTCTTGTGACCTCAAGAAATTTTTTAGATCATCCATGGCATATTTTAATGTTGCTAACACACTTTTAGTTATAATCTGAACTCACCAGAGCTCCGCGTGAGCTCCGGCGAATCAAGATGTACTCTTCAGCCCATAGAACTTTGCGAAAAGCTCCAGATCATTTATTTGAGGCTTACTGATCAATCTACAATATTTTGATTGAAATTTTAAGACCTGGAGCTCCAACTAGACCTCTGTCTTCTCCAACTCCGGCAAAGTTGGAGATGACTGTTGGTTAGGGTTAAGCCTAATTTTTAAGGTCTGGAGGCATTAGATGGATGCCTTGAGATTGAATTTGAAGACCTTTCATCCAGATAGGCCTCATTTGTTCTGTCGAACAAACTACTTTTAGAGTCAAGGCGATAGACCTAAAACCCTAGGTTTCTAAGTCAAAACTTCTTTTTTCCATCATGAACACATTCCTGCGATCGACTAGAGATGAATTGAAGTGTTAATTTCATCTAAAAATGCTCAATGAGGAAAGTCAAATTTCGAGATTTAGAGGTCAAAATTAGGTCTGATCTGGTGATTTAGGTTTTAATTCAAGAAATTAATGAATTCAAATTACTTCTGGAATGATTTTAGAAAGATTTGATTTGATTTAAATGAGTTTTAATTAAGGTTTTAGAAGAATCCAACTACTGCTCAGTTTGGGTTCATTTGAACCCAATACTATCTTTAGTGCCATTTTGATGAATTTCAATTGCGAACACTGCCCAGATAGACCCTTAACAACCTTCAGAGGTTGTTTGATCTGTTGTTGCTGACCCTTAGCTTTCTATCGAGCTGGACATAATTTTAAATGGAGCTCTGAAGCTTCTTAGCAAAGCTCTTGAGTTTCTTTCTATTCTTGAAGCCTCTCAAAGTCCCTTTCCTTCACCCTTAGGCACGGAAATACCTCCTGAACCTAGTCAAGACTACATTTGGAGGTAAACAGGATCACTGCAGGTCCTAGACTTGAGTTGCTTCATTGCAAGCCAGATTGGCCATGAAGACTATTCACTTTCATCCTTCAAATCGAAGGAAAAAATCTTTTCTGAGCATCAAATTAATGTAGCAAACTTGTAGAGCACCTTTAGTGCTTTCCAATGAGCTTTTATTTGCTTGATTTGGAGCTTTGTGCTGACCGGAATCCTCAACTGAAGTTCGGTCTGGAGGGGACTAACATAGTCCCACATCGGCAGAGTATGAGCGCTCGCCTTAGGATAAGTTATTTTCGTGCATAGGGTTGTTCAGTTGTCAACACTGGGCGCATAATGAGCATGAGTGTGTGCGCCTGTGGGCATGCGAGCGTGGGCCCGTGAGCAGGCGTGTGCATGTGGGCCTGGGAGGCCGGAGACTGTGCATGATGAGAATCGAACCGGAAATAAACCTAATACAAATTAGGCTTGGACCCAGTAGGGTTTGGTCCCACCCTAAGAGGGGTGCTGTGTATCCCCGACTGGTTCGAGCCGCCAACCATAAAACAAAATTTTTGGTTCGATTTATCGGTTCAATTACGGTTCAAGTGCATAGCTGAAAGGTAAAGGAAAAGAAAGAGAAGAGGAGAAAAGCTCGTAGAGCTTAATAAAAAAAAAAAAGGAGAAAGGTGAAAGGATGAAATGATAAGAGAAAAGAATGAGAAGAAAAGAGGTTAAGAAACTTAAGAGAAATGTAAAGAAGTGCTCGAGAAAGAGAGGTAAAGAGAAAGGAAAAGAAAGAGAGAGAGAGAAGGTAGAAGAAGATGAGAAGAAGGATTGAGGCTGAAGATTAAAGAAGAAAGAAATGGAATTTCTTCTTATAATTTTTACTTAAATACAATTTCTTTTTGACCTTAATTGATGTAATAAGGCACTTGTATTCATTTGAATTTCCTTTTCTTGCCTTAATCTTTTGTATATGAGATGAAATCAATGAAATAAACATGATTACTTGTTTTTAATAACAACTCACATGTGTAAACATGTTTTTCTTTATGGAATTTTGCATCATTTAATTGAGTATCCTTTATGCAAGATTTATATTCTTAAAGTAATCTAATTATAATTCTAATTGATTAAGTAATTATTAATTATGCTTAGGATTTAATGGCGAATTAAACTAAGTTATACCTCCCAGTAAACGACCTAACTCAACCAGTTAAAAAATTTTCTGAAATGTTAGTTTAACTTGACCCTATACTACTCAATTGACATTAATTCAAGTTAACCTAAATTACTTTCTCTTGCACATAATTAAGCTTAATTAACTTAATTAACTGTGTTGAGAAAATTGACCACCAGTATGGCCGGTGTCGGAGATGAAGGGAGCTCTAGTGGGAGAGAACGGCGACGGCGAAGGGGGAGGAAGCACCTTGGGGGTATGTCGAGGTGAAGAAGAAGCTGGGGAGTCGAGACCAGCCAGCTATAGTTCATGATGGCCAGTGAAGAGGCTCAGAGGAAGGGGTCACCGGAGAGAGGTAGAGAGGAAATAGGGCTAGATTTGGCTCAATTTCACACTAAGGTAAGGAATGCCATGGGGGATCATTTATAGTCCAGAGGCGAGCTTTAAAGCTTGGAAACCAAGCTTGGAATCTCCCAACCTTCGTGAAATAGGAGACTCGAATCTTTGAAGGATTCGTACCAACCTTTTAGAGAGATTTGGAGACTTGGACATGGCTCAATAGGAAGGAAATTACCTAACAAATCTCCCTTTCAATTTTGAGAGGGATTCGTCAAGTAATCACAGAGTTCTTGCCCAATGATGCTCGCCGGAGTAGGACTTCTCCACGAAAATGGCGGAAGGACCTTTTTGTAAAGAGTGACGACAAAGATAGGTGGGTATTTGCAAGGAATTTCAAAAGCTGAGGGTTGAGTGAGAGAGAAAGAGTCAGACTGGACCAAATTGCAAACTAGGTCAAGATGATCTCTGATTGTGCCAAAATTTTGATAGAAACCACATTCAGACCTAAGGAATCCAATGGTGAAGTTGGATTTTGGTTTTGACCTAGTTTGACTAGGTAATTTATGTAAAAATATAAATTAGGGCAATAGTCTGTCTGTGACTCTTTTTTTGGTCAAAATGGGTTCTCATGGTCAATTCAAAGATGCTAAACCCTAGAGAATATTTTTCTATGAATTTTAGAGGATTTATGTGAATTTTATTCTAACCAGAACGTCGGTAGATTAAGTGGGTTTGCTTTTAGGGTTTCAGATGTCATTTAATTCTTGAAATACGTGAAAACTCATTTCTGTCTGCATGGACCCCCTATTAGAATTAAATGCATATTTGACCTTTAGTAACCCATGAAAAACCCTGTTGTTATTCTGTATTTGTGGATTACTAGTAAAATTTCAGAAATAACCTTTTATTCTTCTTTTCTTCTGAAAATAACTCAACCTACCTAAGAGACCTTCTGACTGATATGTAGGAGCTTTTATTGACTTTATCAGATCAAATTGAGCTAGTTATGGCTCATGATGGTGTTCCCATCATAGCCCCATGATTAGCTTTTGCTAGTCCCTTAGCAAAATTCTATGAATCAAACCAGTTATCTAGGTTAGATGTAACCGTCAGGATGCCCTACTAAGCCGCGTCTCTAGGAATTAGATCTTAATATTAATAATAGGCCCAGAGGTACTCAAGTACTAGCCAAGATGTAGACCTGACTAGCTTTCACCTCAGTCTATCACAAAGGTTTCTATGGTCCGCAAGAACTATCCTGAGATTCATTAGACCCAGCGATTAAAGCACCCGTGCTTGAAACATGGTTAGTCCAAGTTCAGTTTACCAGTGCATTTTTGTAAGAGAAAGGGGTAGAAGAATGTTCTCATTTTTGGAGAGTTTTCTCTCTTTTTTTCTTTTATATTTTTCCTTAGACCCAGCCTTGGATTGGCCCTAAACACGGTCTGTATCAGATTCCTTGTCCCCACCATCAATGCTCGAAGGGTTCCTGGCTTTCGATGTTTCAGGGTAACACCACCCATGGCAACCCCTAAAATCCTGGCTTTCAACACTTCGGGATAGTACCACCCATGGCATTTGTAGCTAAATCCAAGCCCTGGTAATCGACATTTCGTGATAATGCAGCCCATGGCACCTGAACCAACATAAGGTGCTTACATGCCCCTAGTAGGACATGTAGATATCTTAGGAGATAAGTACTGAGGAGATGATATGTTATTGCTCATCTTTAAGGAGAATTTCCCACCTCTCCGCATTGGGAACTCGTCCAAATAAACTTGTGTTTTTGAGTGGCTCCTAATCTAGATCTTAGGACCATTTTCAGAATAGATTAAATGCCCTTTGGCATGATTTTATTATTTAAAGAGCACTGAACCTGACTGTGTGTGATTTAGGGTGCTTAATTTACCGAGTCCCACAAACCAGAGTCCAGTTAACGAGGTTGAATACTCCCTAACCTTAGACCTAATACACAAGCTTTGCATTTTCCTCAACCTCTTGAGGATTAATTCAGAGCGTGATAAGCATGTGAATGTTTAAATCGAAATCGATCCAAGAGGCCTAAGGTCGATATTCACCACTAATCCCTTAATTTTTAGCCTTTTAGGTCTTAATTCATCATTTGATCCAATCTAGAAGGTAGGTAGGTTCCATATTACTTTGAAGGGACGCAGTTCTTCTTTTATCTTTTAGCTCCTTTCTTTTTCTTTTTAATTTTCCTCCCTCTTTTTCTCATTTTCTCTTAAATGGCCCTTTTTTTTCCTCAACCTCCTTGTCTCATTTTTTTCTATTTTTTCAAAAAGTAAATTTTCATTTTTCTGGGTTTTGGAATACTTTTTTTTTTTATGAACCCCTTTTTGTGAATTGATTCTCACAGCATTTTGCACTTTAATGCCCCCCATGCCAATGATTTACAATGTCCTCATTGTAAATTAGGTGGGTTCAAGTTCAGCTTAGATCGTACATTAGAATAGGGTCAAAAGGGTGGGTGAATGGGTCGGGATGACTGTTGCGGACGATTTCAAGCTCTGGTACGAGTACCATAGGTGGAGTTGGCTGTTCTAATGGATGAACCCTATAGTGCAATATGAGTTCAGAAAAGAGGTGTGTCAAAAGGGTTTTGGGTTTTTCAAAAGATAACAGGTTGCCTCCCATTAAATGCTGAGTTTAACACCATCAGCCGGGTGCAATAAGCTAAAGGAGAAAGGAGATCAAAGGATAATGCAGCCAAGTTCTCATCAGTAAGTTCGATGAATGGCTTGAGTCGCTGTCCATTCACAATGAAAGGTTCAGAATCAAGGCTAGGTTGACTGATTTCGATGGCTCCATTTCCAAAGATTCATCTCACCAAGAATGGTCCAATCCATTTAGAATGGAGCTTGCCTGGAAACAATTTGAGCTTGGCATTAAAGAGTAGGACCTTTTGACCACGATGGAAAGTTTTTCTAGATATGTGCTTGTCATGAAAAGCCTTCACCCGCTCATTGTAAATTCACAAGTTCTTGTACGCATCATTGTGCGGTTCCTCGATCTCGCTCATTTGAAGCTGACTGTGGGTTCTGGCCTTAAGTAGATCTAGATTGCACTTACGTGCTACCCAATTGGCTTTGTGCTCCATCTCAATGGGGAGGTGACATGCCTTCCTGATAAACACCAATTTATCATCATTCTTATGTATTAAAACAAACCTATCTCTTAGGATTTTGCTCAGCAAATGGGTTTTTGGGCTGCATTTAGGCATCAATTAGGATGGGCATGCATTGCACCTTTTATTGTGTTTTTAATGTGCTTTTGTGAGTGTTAGGGATATACAGATTGCTAGATCCCTAGAACCCTAGCACTCAGGAAGGCAACTGGTGATGGACAAGTGCAAACCAGCTGGAACTAAGGTAGATCTAGCTCACCATAGCTACATCTCAACTCACTTGAACTAGGGTTAGCTCATCCTAGCTCCATTTAGCTCATCTCAATTGAATGACAGCTCAAGAGAGCTCATCTTAGCTCACCCTAGCTCAGGTTAGCTCAGATCCAGCTCAACTTAGTTGAATCTAGCTCATCTTAGCTCCCATTAGTTCACAGGGAGCTCCAGCTAGCTTAGCTGAGTTGACTGGAGTTCACCTTAGCTCAAGACCAGCTTGATCCAGCTCCACTCAACTCCATCCAGTTGAAGATGACTTCATTTCAGCTCAGGAAGCTTAAGTCCAGCTCCCAGGGACTTAGCTTAGCTCAACTTAGTTGAGCTAAGCTACCTTAGCTGCCTCAACCAGCTTGATCCTCCCCGGGAGCACCAAACCCAGCTCACCTTAGCTCCTCATGGTAGAAGCCTGCTTACTTTAGCTTGGCTTAGCAGCTAGAAAAGAACTAGCAAGCTAAGATATCTAGAGTAGCTCCACGCCACCCTCTTCAGCAGCTGCCAGCTCCATTTCAGCTCCAAACTTCTTATATCTAGCTCCTCTCTTCAAACCCTAGCTCCCATTGCCTCCTCCTCTACTCCATTACTAGCTAAGTTAGCTTAGCTTAGCTTACTTAGCTAGGCTCCAACTCCCTTGGCATTTACCACCCTAAAACCCTACCTAACTAGCTCCACCAACTACACCCCACCTAAGCTCACCTAAGCTAGCTCCATCTACTCCAAGTTGGCGCCACCACCTAGCCACCTCTTCACCCCATCACCACCACCAAAAGACACCCTATTTTTGTGCCAAAACCACCTATAACTACCCCCATTTTGGCACCAACTTTTCCCTCCAAAAATTCCCCCATCTTAACCCTACACATACCCCTTCGAGCCATCACCACCCTACACCTACCCTTCCTTCTAGAAACCACCTCCCTTGGCACCAAAATGGTGGCATCCTTCCACCATGGACGTCCACCAAGGGGTGGATTCAACCTATAACTACCCCCCTTGCACCCTTTAAGGTGGCACCAAGTGATCTCCACCTTAAGATTCCTAACCACCATCCCAAACTCCATCCTAGCCACCCATTACCTCCACGTCAACTACCCCTTCTCCACCACTATATATACCCACCTAATTATCGACATTTTCCCATCCTCCCTTTACCCACCTCATACCTATGGCCAAGAAGAAGGAGTAGAGAAGAAGATTAAGGGGGCACATCACCTGCCCCTTTGGTGCCTTCTTATCCCCATTCCTTCACCTTGTGCCACACCAAGGAGGAGCACTCCACCACTAGGGGGAGCTAGGCAAGGAGGAGCAAGGGTGGTGCATGCCCACCCTTGAAGGAGATCATTGAAGGTGGTAGCTTCCACCTTGGAGGAGCATCTCAAGGAAGGAGAAGGAGGAGCCCTTTTCAAGCCTAGGAGCCACTAAGCTTGGAGCAAGGAGCTTCCCCTCTTCACCAACAATTCAGGAGGACTTGTGTTTTATTTTATTTGTTGCAATTATCTAGTAGTAGAAGCATTCATCTACTAGGTTTTTTTGTAAAACACATTCTCATTAATCTAGTTGCCTTCTTTGAAATTTCTTTTTAGTTGCATTTTAATTGCTGTGATTCTAGCACTCTTCACTCCCTCTCCCTAATTACTCTAGGCCTTCACGTGCCTAGAGTGAGCTTAGGGAGAGAAATTGTTTGTCACTTTGGTGTTAGCTTAGTGATTGTAATTGTTATTTACTTTCCCGCCAACAACTCGTGCTTTCCTTCGTTATTTCAAAACCCTAAAAAGTGATATATTGAAAAAGACCAAAAAGAAAGGTGATTTCTACTTCCAAGCAAGAGACCTGAATTTTGCAAACATATTGACTCCTCAGACGACCACAGATACTCCCCTATCTAGGTTTCACAAATTTAAAAGCGAAAGCGGATATATGCATTGCAATGACACTAAATTGCCTAATTAACAAATTACGTATTTTCGTTATCACTTCCCATACACCAATCTAAACGGAGACAAACCTAATTGGGTCTTGTGGGCGATCCTATAAGCCCACAAATCTTCCAGAAGTTGGGCCGACCAGTCCTTCCTGTCAGGCCGAACAGTGACCTAGAGAATTTTCTTAATCTCCTGATTAGACAGTTCAGCCAATCCATTATTTTGGGGGTGGTAAGGCGTCGAGATTTGGTGCGACACCCCGTACTTGGTCATTAGGGATCTGAATTGTGCATTTCTAAAATGGGTCCCTCCATCAGAGATAATGGCACGTGGGACACCGAACCGAGACAAGATGTGCTGATGAATGAACATTGTTACCACCTTATGATCACTGGTTCAGGTTGGGATAGCTTCTATCCATTTAGACACGTAGTCTACAGGGAAGAGAATGTATTTGAAGTCATTTTATTTAGGGAAGGGTCCCATGAAATCAATCCCCCATATATCGAAGATTTCGAATACGAGAATCAGCTGTAAAAGCATCATATCGCGGTGGCTCATGTTGCCCAAGGTCTGGCAACGAGTGCATGCCTTACAGTAATTGTGTGCATCCTTGAAGATCGTGGGCCAATAAAAGCCACACTGGAGGACTTTAGCTACGATTTTATGTTCGGAGAAGTGTCTGTCGCAGGCCTAGTCAAGGCAGAAGGAGAGAATGTCCTAAATTTTCGCATCTGAGATGCATCATTTGATGATCCGATCAGCACCAATGCAGAAGAGGTTTGGGTCTTCCCAAATGTAGTACTTGGCATCAGAAAGCAACTTGTCCTTCTTGGCCTTCGACCAATCAGACGGGATCTGATGTGACGCCAATTAGTTAACCAAATCAACATACCAGGGAAGTCTTGGACCGATAGTCAGGAGGTGCTCATGAAGAAAGTGTTCTGTGATTGGTGATAATGAGATTTATGCTTAATTAAGATGATTGCAATAAAAAGATGTGTCGTTGATGTATTTTATGTGGTGGAAATCTCGTATAAAAAATTCATTACATCTAACCACAATGATTAGGATGTCGTATCCATAGGGAGGAACAGATGCAATAAATCCACGAATATTTTTTTCCCTTGTATTCGTCTAACTAAGTGCGAGATCCGTGCTAAAATCCGATGTGAAATGCAACGAAAAGAAGAAACAATAATTTCAGAATGCGAGGTTATATGTGTAATTTTCCTTCACTGAAATAAGTTGCAATGGAATGTAATGTAATTAAATTCCAAGATATTGATCTTTCTTCTTTAAGTGTGATGACTTTTCATGCATTTATTTATAGATCTAAGCTAACATATGAGGATGTGAATGCATTAAGAAATACTTTGAACTTGTGAGGGCATGCATGCACTTTCAGATGAATAGAATAAGAAAAATCATAAATCAAAGAAGTGGCAATGGCATCACATGCAAAAACAAATACGGCTTCTACCGTAGAGAAACAGGGGAACTCGTTCCCCTCTTACGCACGCGGAGATGGAGGCATAGTTGGAGGCGCAAAGCTCGGAGGAGGTCGATGGTGGTGAGGGGATCCCGATGGTGGTGGTGGCATCTATGGCGGTAGTCGAAGGTCATCGGATGGCGAGGAAGAGCTCACCGACGGTGGGTCACTCCACGCGTGTGCGGAAGTCACGATGGGTGCTTCTGAGGGCGTGGCTGAACTCATAAGGGCACAAAGAGCTCAACGAAGGCGACAGCATGGAGAACGGCAGTCCATGGAGGTGGCTGCACGCAAAGGAAGCGGCGGTTGTTTGGATTCTCTTACTCTCCTGTGTTGGTGGAGAAGAAGAAGAGGAAGAATAGGCAGTCGGTAGGGGGGTTTTCTATTCAAGAAGAAGAAGAAGGCGTCGGGCTATGCATAAGGGGTAGGCTACGCACGAAGTTGCTACGTGCAAGGGTAAGATGCAGGAGAGGGTGGCACACACGTAGGCTGCCCGTGCATTGGCTTAGTCGCCTGAGATGGCTGCCTACGCGATGAGAACGCAAGCTGCACACAAGGGTGGTGCACGCGGGTGTTGGTGGAGGAGGCTGGGGCCACCGTGCGCACTTGGAGTTCACGATGCAGGCGAGAGGTCCACCATGAATAGTGAGGAAGAGAGAAGATGGCCCTTGAAGATAATGGATTGCCCTCCTCTTTAAAACATGTGATTTGTTTGCCATGGCCGACAGCTTCTCCAACTACTCGGCAAGCATCCATAGTGGTTGGATGGCGAGGGTGCGGTTGCGAGATGCTCGGAGAGGAAGTGGGCGACTCCGGTTAATGGTGGAAAGTGGTGGCACGTGAGCATTGGTGGAGGAAAGTTTAGAAAATTGTGAGCATGTACCTATAAAATATAAGAATTGTCATAAGATGCAACCCTCCACTAAATAAATTAACATTAAGTACTAAATAATTAACTTCTAAAGAAATGTATGTAAAATGTACTTAGGCTAATAGAATGTCCAATAAATTGGACTTGTCAAATACCTCCATGCCTAAGTTTTTCTAGTCCCTAGCAAAAGTGTGAAAAATAATGGAAGTGACTAAAAACTTCTTTCCTTATTCCAAAAATTTAGAGATCTAGAGAAATGTGAAGTGAGAGTAGCCTAGGTAATGGATTCAAGTGAAAAGCCAACTTACATTTACAGTTCGTACTTAATCCTTGGTAAACATTTTACCGGGATAGGCAACTACTTCCCTTGGGGATAAAGAAGAAAATAATCTGAGATTTGACCTTGGCTTTCTAGCTTAGGTAGGAGATACAGAGTAAAATGGATTTATATTTGGTGGCTCACATTTATCTGGTTCTACATGTAGTCTAGTACTGCAGATTCTCACTCTCTAGGCTATCAAATGAGTCAACCCAGAGAGAGGCTAAAAAATGTGATCTCTTAACGCTCCTTAGCACTTACTCTTTTTCCTTCTTTGCTTTTTCTTGTTTCTTTTTCTTTTTTTTTTTTTTTTTTGAGATCACATATCTTGCCAGATTTGGTAAATGTACTCAATGTTTGGTAGCCCCACATGGCATTTACACTTTAATTAAAGTGCTAATAACCCTACAACTAAGAAGCCCTCAGCCAATATTCGGGTGATCAGAAATACTGAAAAGTATGTATGGGTCATATTTGGTGGATCGCAATGGATGTTATTGTTGTTGCCTCAAAACCATCAACACCTAAAAAATGACATGAAGATAAAACTCCAAACTTGGATCTTTTTCTCTCTTTTTTTCATATTTTTGTAAATATAAATATTTCTCTTTTTTTTTGCTTTCTTTTTTTTCTTTTTTTTTCTTTACTTACTAACACAAAATGACACGTACTTTATTCATGAAGCATTATTAGGGATGATGATAATCAAGAGGATATTGTGTGGCTTATTTGGTGGAAGTGCCTACTCTCGGCACTAGGAAGTAATGGATAGGATAGACGTATTTCTGACTTTTGACACTATTACCCTCCTTCAGCCGAGGACTCTATGAAGGACGGTCGTAACCATCCACCATAGTCATAGTTTTATTAGGACTCAATCTCTATGTATTTTCCTTATTTGGTGACTCTTAGGAATTCACACAATGTTGCACATAGGAATAGAGACTGAAAACTATGCCTAACTCTGTGGTATCATCCTCTAATTATCCAAAATTTAAGATTCCTTGCACTAGACTTAGCGCACCACTAGTCTCTCTACATCCTCATAAATATTAGGTGGATCTAATAGAAGATAGTTTGTCTGACTCCCTATTAACTGTCCAAGGGTTCAGTAGAATAAAAATGTTTATTGGTTTTCTTAAAAAGATTCATTACCCAGTCTACATACAAGTGAAGTAAATGTACTGGATTCTAAACTTAAGAAACAATTTAGAAAAAAAAAAACTTTAATGACACCTCCTTGATAAGAAATTTTCTCCTAAGGACTAACCAATTCAGCTCAAGAGAATTTTTTAATGCACCTATCCTAAATGCATGCAAATATTTATAAATGCTATAAACATCCTCAGGTTATACTCCCCCATGCCCAAGACTAACAATGTTCTCATTGGACAAATAAAGACATAGAAGAATATCACCTGAGGAGAGTGGCGAAGCACATCCAAAACCTAGCCATCTAAAAGAGTAACATAAGGTTTAAGTCATTGGCCATTTACCTTAAAGCTCGCACCAGAAGTAGGGTTCCAAATTTCTACAGCTCCATGAGGGAAGGTATTGATAACAATGTATGGCCCATCCCAATGGGACTTGAGCTTTCCTAGAAACAATTTAAGTCTGGAATTGGAAAGTCAGACCCACTAGTTGGGGTCAAAGGTGTTTCTAATGATGTGCTTAACATGGAAGACCTTTGTACGTTTCTTGTAAGCTTGAGAAGTTTCATATGCTTCATTGCGAAGCTCCTCAAGCTCACTTAACTCCATCATACGCTCCTTTCCCACTTTATCCAGATTTAAGTTAACGTTTTTAATAGCCCAATAGGCTTTGTGTTGGATTTCAATGGGAAGATGGCATGCCTTTCTGTAGACAAGACAGAAAGGAGACATGCCCAAGGGAGTCTTATATGCTGTTCTATAGGCCCAAAGAGCATCATTTAGTTTTCTAGACCAATCCTTATGGTCGGGCCTGACAACTTTTTCTAAAATTCACATAATATCCCTATTAGACACTTCAACTTGTCTACTCATTTGTGGATGGTAAGGTGTGGCTATCATGCGGTTGACTCCCAAATTTTGCAGTAGTCTTGTGAAGTGTACGTTCTTGAAGTGAGGTCCTCCATCACTTATGATCGTCCTTGGCCACCCGTACCGAGAAATGATATTAGCCTTAACAAAATCCAAGACCACAAAATGGTCATTGGTTCATGTGGGTATGTCTTCTATCCATTTCAATACATAGTCCACAGCCACAAGGATGTACTCATATCCGAAGGACACAGGAAATGGACCCATGAAGTTGATGCCCCAAATGTCAAAGATCTCAATGGGGAGAATAGGTTTCTAGGGCATCTCATCCCTTTTTCCGATGCTTCCTGTCTACTGGCAATGTAGACATGCTCCCACATATGTATGTGCATCTCGAAATAATGTGGGACACCAAAAGCCAAACTAAAGAACCTTATGGGCAGTCTTTTTTCCATTAAAATGCTCTCCATAGTGGAGGTCATGACAGAAACTATGAACACTCCTTTGTTCTTCGTCAAGGATGTAATGGCGGAAAAGCTGGTCAGGGCCTATTCTAAAAAGCTTAGGTTCTTCCCAGTGATAAAATTTAGTGCCAGTAAGAAACCTATCTCACTTCTGCTTATCCCAAGTACTGGGGGTAATGCCCATGACCAAATAGTTCACTATGTCAGCGAACTAATGAGTTTTGGCCTCCACGGCCATTAGAGACTCATCAGGAAAAGTATCTTGAATAACGCCAGCCAGGGTTGATGCCTCAATAGGGATCCTGGATAGATGATCTGCTACCACATTCTCAACTCCTTTCTTATCGTTAATTTCCAGGTCAAACTCTTGGAGTAGTAGAATCCAACGAATTAAGCGAGGTTTGGTGTCCTTTTTAGCAAGAAGATGCTTTAAAGCAGAATGATCAGTGAACACCACAACCTTGGATCCCAAAAGATAAGACCAAAATTTTTCCAAAGCAAATACTACAGCAAGAAGTTTCATTTCAATGACTGTGTAGTTTTCGGAGGATCCATAAGGGTCTTGCTGGCATAATGCAACACATGCGGTTTGTTGTTGGGCGGAAAATCGTCGCAAAGAAGATTGGATTTAGAAAAACCCGTCGTCGTAGTATGATTTGCAAAGCAATCCGTCAACAAATAAATTTTTACCGAAATTTGTAAAGAAATTCCAAGTCGAACACAGGGAGGTTACGTCGATCTAAAACCTGCGATTATATTTTTTTTATATTTTTGTTTTAAAAGCGAGATAATCACAATGAATTTGATATTAACACTAAAAGAGAGAGAGAACAATCACTTTGCAACTGAATATTATTTTTACAACTAGAAAGCAGGAAATGATTACTGCTAAAAAGCGGGAAATTCTATTATAGAAAGCAGTAAAGAAGGGAGAGAGATGTTATCCTCTTTGACGATTGCTTGGTGGACGAGCTAGACGGGGCAACGCCTAGAAGATGGAGGACGAAGATGGAAGATGAAGAACGGAGCAGGAAGAACCGGGGGCGAGGCATGGCGTCGTCGTCGTCGGGAGATCCACTTCCGGAACGAGGGGCAGAAAACTTTGATTTTGGCTCTAGAGGAGCATACCGAGTTTGTGACAAGCTTCTTTAGAGCTTTGGAGAGGGAGAGAGGTGAAGTAAGGGATGAAGAAAGTGTGGGGGTCGTAGGGCTATATATAGGTGTAGATTGGAGGGGCCAAATAGGTCTTGACACTTTAAAACATTAAATCAAGGGTCTTTAGTGATGAATAAAATCGTCACTAAAGCCCAGATCGTGGGCGTAGCTGCCGCGCACGCCGCGCCTCCTCCTCTCCCCTCGCCTCAATGCACATGCACGTAAGCACATTCTCAGCCGTCACGATCGAACGGCTTAAGATGTGCGCACCAGCTCGTTGCTTCAACGCCATAATGCATGCGCACGCCAACTCTCAGCCATCCATCTTATATCCAACGACTTAGATCACATCGCGCCTGAGCCTCTTCAATGCAAGCACTCGCCCGCATGTGATCCTCGCTCATCTGTGTAGCCACGTTGCATGCCATCTGACCGCTCGTGCTGCATCCAACGGCTGAAATCAGCCGCTCCGCACCTACGCCTTGATTTGAGGTGAAGCGGGGATCAAACCCATGTCGCTCGCTCGCGAAGAAGCGCTCGACCATTGCACTGTGGTGTGCTTTTGGTCACACAAATGTTTTAAGGCTGGGTGCTTGCAAGCATTGGATGGTTATCCAATGGTTAAGATCATCTAGTACTATGCCTTCAGATGTCAAGAGGGCACGCTTTGGATTTGGGTGTGAACTCTCTTAGCTATTGGATCTTGATCCAATGGCTGAGATCATCTACATAGTTGAGGAGATGAAGTGCAGCGGCAGGTCCTTGGGCCAATTAGGCGGCTAAGATGGTGCCACATGGCGCAATCTTGGCCACACATCTTCTATGTCTTGTAGATGGTGCCACGGATGTCGGATTGGATCGATTTTCACGTCATTGGGTTGCGATCGTCGATTTGAATCCATCCATGTGGTCGGATTAGTCATATAAAGGGTAGAATGACACCATCTTGGCCCTTGATCTCTAACCTTCCATGGATTATATCTGATGCAACGGAAGTTCGATCAGGGTGATTTTGGAATTGTTAAACTCTGATTGTCGCCCTGATCAGATCCGTACGGTTGGATCTTTGATTCGAGGTCCCGATTAAAAGTTGCCTTGTCCCTAGCCACCAAAAAGAAGAAATTACTATATAATTTGTACAATTTGACCTAAATGCATGATGATGCATGTTATGCAATATTTACAATGCGTGATGCTAATATGATACTAAGAACATGCATTAATAGACATTTTTGGCTATTCAGATGTATCCACATCACACCCCGATGCCTATCTTTTGCTAGTCCCTAGCAAAAACTATATGCTATTTATAAAAGAATTAGGTCAGATTTCTTCGGCAAAAGTTATTCTTCAACACTAGGAAATTTTT
The DNA here is from genome assembly GCA_037157565.1 of Thalassia testudinum. Taxonomy (NCBI): domain Eukaryota; kingdom Viridiplantae; phylum Streptophyta; class Magnoliopsida; order Alismatales; family Hydrocharitaceae; genus Thalassia; species Thalassia testudinum. The sequence goes on along the minus strand of JAZHRO010000015.1, from coordinate 39,431,978 downwards.
ACTAAGAACCTAAACTACAAAGACACAACAGTGCTTGGGTGTCTGCCAAAATGCAGACTACTTCAAGCCCTCTCCTTATTCAAAGGAGGAACGTTTTCTTCTTTTCTTCTTTTCTAATTTTTTTTGGATTTTTGAGTTTAGGGTTTCAGAGCAGCTTTCTACGGCCACTCAACCCACCCAAGGCTCGAAGAGAACCCTAAGTTCTAAGCATCTGTGTGAAATGTGATAGACTCATTGATTGGTGATTAGAATGGACTTTGGGTTTCTACACCCCTAGGTGACCTTGAAAAAAAAATTCTACCTAAAGGTGTATCTATTCGACCGGTAGCTTTCTCCCTACTTTTATTTTTATGGGGTCAACACAAGGGAAAACCTAGTGTATATCTCCCTGATTTATTCTACTTCTCCACTTCTTCCTAAGTGTTTTGGAATTAATCATGCATTTCTTAAACTGGGTTCTGGAAAGCCTACCAATGGGCTGTTACCCACGATAACTTACCAGCCATACTCGTGCAATGAAGTGTGGCTTATTTCTTTTTATTTTCTTTTCTCCTATTTTTCTTTAAGTAGGTGGCTTCCCTGATCTAAGATTTACCTAAAGGCAGCAGAAAAAGAATGGTCGCGTGACTGGGCTCTGGACAACCTACCTATGAGCTATTACCCACGATAACTTGCCAGCCATACCACCCTAGAAGGTTCATTAGCTACCCAATTTCCATAAAAATAATTGAAAAGCGAGTCAATGCAAATAGTGTGTAGATGTTTAGACTTAAAATTCCCTCAAATCAGAGGGCTGGTTGATAAGTCGTGTACTTATCACCCCAACTTATTTAACCAATTTGAAGTAAATTCAGAATGGTGAGGACTCGACAAGCAAATCCACATTTTACTGGACACCTGTGCTGATTAAGCTTGAAGACCTGAAGGGTTTAAGTGTTCATATCCTACTGTATTATTCCCTAAGGTTGAAAAATCCTAATGCCTAATTATTCTTTCCTAATTCAACTTTTTTCATTTTTTAAATAAAGAATAGAAAAATAAATAGAATTTACAAGAATTCCACAGTGCTGAGAAAATGATTTAGAAATGAATCCACCCCCCCATGCCTAGCTGATGCAATGTCCTCATTGAAAATAAAAGGCATGAAAGGAAAGTTAGAACGTAGAAGATATCACCTAAATATGATGCTCAGGTCAGCTCTAAGTCAGACTGTACATGTACTAAGTTTAATGCCATCAAATAGGCAAAGTTGAGCTAAAGAAATCACGATATGAGTAGAGCAACCATGTCTGAGACGGGTTCTGGAACAATACGATCAACAAAAGGCTTCAGACATTGATCGTTAACTTAAAAAGAATTACCCATCTTTGGGTCAGAGATCTGAACAGCCCTGTTTGGAAATATCTGATTGATGATGAACAGGTCATTCCATTTTAACCTAAGTTTACCGAGAAAGAGCTTAAGTTGGGAATCAAAGAGCTAGACCTTCTGGTTCGGCTCAAAGCTCTTTCAGGATATCAATTGGTCATGAAGAGCTTTGGTCTGAGCCTTATAGATCTTGGCATTCTGGTATGCGTCATTTCTAAGCTCCTTCAACTCAAATAGTTGGAGTTTCCTAGTCTTTTCGGCTAAACTCAAATCCAAATTACATTTATTGATTGCCCAAAATGCCCTATGTTCAATCTTTACGGGTAAATGGCACACCTTTCCATACACCAGACGAAACGGTGACATGCCCATAGGCGATTTGTACGCTGTACGGTAGGCCCAAAGAGCATCCGCAAGCTTGTGAGTCCAATCTTTACGATCAAGTCTAATAGTTTTCTACAGAATATTCTTGGTCTCCCGATTGGAGATCTTGGCCTGTCCATTCATCTGGGGGTGATAAGGTGTGGAGATTCTGTGATTTACCCCATATTTTGCCAGTAAACTATGGAACTTGGCATTAATGAAATGAGTACCACCATCGCTAATGATGACCCTCGGAATCCTGAACTGACTGAAGATGTTCTTCTTGACAAAATCGATGACCACCTTGTGGTCATTGGTTGGGGTGGGAATGGCCTCAATCCACTTGGACACGTAATCAATAGAGACGAGAATGTACTGGTGTCTAAATGAAGGGAGGAAGGGTCCCATGAAGTTGATGCCCTAAACGTCGAAGATTTCGACGGGAAGAATCAAGTTTAGAGGCATCATATCTCTCTTGGCTATGCTCGCAAGTGCCTGGCATCGGGAACACAACCTAGAGAATTCTTGGGCATCCTTGAATAAAGACGACCAATAGAATTCAGATTGCAAAATTTTTGCAACCGTCTTTTTCCCAAAGAAATGTCCACCACACGCAAATGCATGGTAGAACTTGAGTAAACTTTGGAATTCATTCTCTGGAACACCTTGGTGAATAATCTGATTAGAGTCGTTGCGGTGCAGTTCAGGGTCCTCCCAAAAGAAATATTTGGCCTCAGATTTGAGTATATCTCATTGTTGCTTGGTCCAATCTTGGGGGATTTGACCAAGGGCCAAATAATTTACAATGTCTGCAAATCACGGGGTTTGGACACTTGATACTGTAAGAATAATTTCGTCTGGAAAAGTATCAGCAATCAGAATATTTGGATGAGAAGAATCACTTAGAAGTCTCGAAAGATGATCCGCCACCACATTTTGTGTCTCAGATTTATCTTTGATTTCAAGATCGAATTCTTGAAGCAGAAGAATCCATTGGATAATACGGGGTTTGGCATCCTTTTTGGCCAAGAGATGTCTCAAGGTTGAGTGGTTGGTGTAAATTATGACGTGAGATCCTAAGAGATAAGCCCTAAATTTCTCCAAAGCAAATACAACACCTAGCAATTCCTTCTCAGTAACAATGTAATTCCTCTGGGCCTCATCCAGAGTTTTGCTAGCATAGTAGATGATAGAGGGCTTCCTGTCAATCTTTTGACCCAAAACAGTCTCTACCGCATAATCAGAAGCATCTGTCATGATCTCAAATGGGGTTGTCCAAATCAGTGGTTACAACATCGGAGCACAAGTGACTGTCGTTTTAAGAAAATCAAATGCCTTACGGCATGATTCGTTAAAATCAAATAGCGTATCTTTGGCGAGAAGGTTACTCAGAGGGTGAGAAACCTTAGAGAAGTCCTTGATGAACCTCCAATAGAATCCCACATGACCAAGAAATGATCGAATTTGTTTAACAGATGTGGGAGGAGGAAGTTTGGAGGTAGCATCAACCTTAGCTTTATCAACTTCAATTCCCCATTCAGAGATTACATGACCCAAGACGATGCCTCTTGTGTCATGAAATGACTCTTTTCCTAGCTAACGAACCAATCATGTTTTGATGCATCTTTTAAGGATCATTTCAAGATTAGCTAGGAAAGAATCAAATGATTCTCCGAAAATAGAGAAATCGTCCATGAAGACTTCCATGAACTCTCCCACCATGTTAGAGAATATGGCTAGTATACACCTTTGAAAAGTTGCAGCTGCATTGCATAAGCTGAACGGCATTCTATGAAAAGCAAAGATTCCATAGGGACAGGTGAAAGTCATTTTTTCTTGATCCCCTGGATGGATAAGGACTTGATTTTATCCCGAGTAACCATTTAGGAAACAGAAGTACTTTTGCCTAGCTAATCTTTCAAGGATTTGGTCGATAAAGGGCAAAGGAAAATTATCTTTTTTCATGGCTATGTTCAGCTTCCTGTAATCGATACAGACCCTCCAAGAGGAAGCTAAACGAGTTGTGACAGATTCTCCTTTCTCATTAGTTACAACGGTAATCCCGGCTTTCTTGGTAACAATTTGCACAGGACTTACCCAAGGACTATTTGAGATCGGATAAATGATTCCTACGTCGAGCCACTTAATTATTTCCTTCTTGACCACTTCTCGCAAATTAGGGTTTAATCTCCTTTGCATCTGGCAAGAAGGGTAGGATCCATCTTTCATGAATATTCTGTGATTGTAGTAAGATGGCTCGATCCCCCTAAGGTCATGAATGGTCCAACCAATTGCCTCCTTGTGTTCCTTTAGGACCTTGATGAGTTTAATCTCCTCCTTAGTTAATCTAGCACTGATAATCACAGGGAGCATCTTTTGAGGTCCCAAAAATTGATAGTTCGAACTCTCAGGCAATGGTTTTAGTTCGAGTTGGGCGTTTAGGATGGAAGGTAAGGATGATGTTGATGAAGATTCATCAAGAGGAAGAGGTTGAAAGTGAACAAAATCAATAACCTCTTCAGAATGTGGCAGGTTTGCCATAGAGGGTTGTGGGTCGAATCCATCACAAGAGGAGGAACTTTCAATTGCAGAAACCGCCATACATGTTTCAATATTCAAGTTATCTTCCTCAAGTTCCTCTATAAATCCACAATCCTCAAATTTGTTAATTGCCTTAAAAATATCCAATTTCAATTTCTGATCCCCAAAGGCAATTTCCATGCTACCACTCTCACAGTTGATATTGGCCTTAGCGGTAGCTAGGAATGGATGCCGCAGAATGGTGGGCGTGTTCTTTAAATTCTCAGGTACATCTATGTCAAGGAAAAGGAAATTTATAGGAAAATAGAAGTCCTAAACCTTGACAATAACATCCTCAATAATGCCTCTTGGATTTGTGATCGACCAGTCCGCTAACTGCAACGTTACTGAGGTTGGCTGAAGTTCACCTAATTTAAACTTCTCGTAAGGATAAGTCAGAATTAGGTTAATGGATGCACCTAGATCCAGAAGTGCCCTATCAAAGGTGTAATCTTCGATGACACAAGAAATCAAAGGGGCACCTGGATCTCTATTTTTCAGAGGAAGGTGATGCAGGATAATATAACTATTCTGCTTAGACAGTATCACCTTCGTTGGAACAGATTCCCTCAACTTACGCTTCTGTGTGCAGAAATCCTTTAAAAATTTAGCATAAGCCGATATGTGTTTGATAGTGTCGTGGAGCTGGATATTGATTTCGACATTCTTTAATATATTCAAGAGCTCCTCGTTACTATCAACAGGCTTCTTCTTCCTAGGTTTAATCAAGGCCTCAAGAAAAGGAACATGAGTCAGATCTTTGGAATCAGGTTCCTGAGCCTTGATTTCTTCTTCAGAGTTCTCCTTTCTCTCCTCAGGTTCTCCAAGATTTGGTAGATCAGAATAAAGTAGTTTTGGGTCCTGGGTTTTCCTTCCACTCCTCAAGGTAACAGAGTTAGCAGATGCATAAGGGTTTGGGTCTTGGGGAGGGTTAGGAAAGATTGGAGGGGCTTCATTAGCCAGAAACCTCAGATTTGATGAAGAAGTAGAAGAGGAAGGACCCTGCTCAACCATCTGAGCATGTGCGTGTGGGTCCCTCTGATTCCCGTACCCTTGGGCTTGATTGCCTGGATTCTATATATTATGCGAGTTAGGTACAGGTTGAGATGGCAGAGATCTGGGTTGATGGGAATTAGCAATGAACCCGGTTTGCAAGTTGTCCAGTGAGGTTTTCATTTGCTGCATGAGCTGGAGCATAGATCTTTGCATCTCTATCATCTAACGGTTCAAATCAGCCTGCCCTACAAGTTGACGGGCATTCCAAGCTGGCTGATTGACCTGATTTGGGGGCAGTTGAGTATAAACATGACCCTGACCCATTGGTCTTGCGAAGCATAGTTGTTGGGTCAGAATTGGATCTGTTATCCTGAGTTTTTCCAAGAGAAGTTAGGGTGGTTCCTCTAACTAGGATTATAAGCATTGGAGTAAGGGTTGGACCTAACGTTCTCCTGTACAGCATAGACATCCTCATAGGGAGAGCATGGAGAGAAAGAAAGGGAGGGATCAGATAAACTGGGATCAAAGGCCCCAGTTTGGAACTCGTGGGGTTCTGAACAATGCTGGCTCACAAGTTGAGCCGCATCCAGTTGATTCACGAACTCTCGTCCATAAGGAGCTTGCGAAGAATGGAATCCCCATTTCTGGGATCGAGTGGATCGAGAATTGTTTACAGAGTTTTCCACCATCCACTCCTCCATCCTTTTGGTAACCAAGTCCACCTTATCTAGTTTATTACAAATTAGTTCCATATCGAATGAATGAGAGTCGTGGACCTCATTAACATTCGATCTGGGTTGTTGGGACCAGTTAAAAGTATCCATGGAGGCATGATTGATTGAATTTTCACTCACTTCCTCAAACAAATTGTGCGTGCTATCTGCATCTTTGTTGGGGAAATTGCCTCCACAAGAAGTGTCCACATGATTTCTGAGTTGTTCAGTCAACCCGTGTTAAAAAATCTGCATGAGCTACCATTTTGGCACCTCGTGGTGTGGACACTTCCACAATAAGTCCTAGAATCGCTCCCAGGCAACAAGAAACTGCTCCCTCGGCTGCTGGGCGAAGGTAGTAATCACTCGTCTCAGAGCATCAGTACCTCCAACAGGGAAGAATTTCTTTAGGAAAGCCAATTTTAGATCGTTCCATGTTGTGATCGGCCTTCCTTTGGTCCTATACCAATGAACAGCTTTATCCCTAAGAGAGTGGGGAAAGAGCCTCATGATCATCTGCTCTTCATTCACGTTTTGCGCTTTGGTGGTCTGGACCAAAGTGGTCAAGTCCTCCAAATGCTGAAACGGGTATTTAGAGCCAAGCCCACCAAAATGTTTGATCAAGCTTAACACCTGGGGCTTGATTTCTACGTCTTCGATAGGAATCTGGATGCCAAGACATTCCCCGTAATTTGAAGGATCATAAAAATCCTTCAAGTGTTGAGAGCCCTGTATTCTCTGGAACCATTCTTGCATTCTCTGCATTTGTTCCAGCTACCTTTGAAACATCTCCTGTGGATTCTGAGGTAGAGGAGGTTGTTGATCGGCCATGGGATCAGTTTGGCCAAAATTCAATCTACGCCTCCTAGAATGATCTAATGGTCCTCCCAATTTGGGATTCAATGACCTCCTTCCAAGAATAAACTAGAAAGAGGTCGGAAGGACTGGGATAAGAACCCAGCAGCACAATAAACACGCCTGTCTTTAAGTTGGGTAACCTAAGAATCTACATACTCTCAGAATCTATCTTAAGATTATAAATGATTTACTTTGCTTGTATCCAGTCAATCCAACCAGTTAGAAGGAGGAACTGGGGAGAAGGTTCTTTCTTCGGCTTGCGCCTTCGGTTCCTAGTGTACCTCATAGCTGCGATCGTTTAATTTTACTCCCCTAGCTAGACATTAGATTGACTAGTACAAGCATGTTAACTGTAAACAATCTCAGCCTGGGCCTCGAAGAGCGAATCAATTCTTAAGGCCAATGTCTACTTGATTTTACTTAGGCTTAGGATTGTAGTGCTTATGGAATGTGGTGGGCCCTTAAAAATGGGTTGTTCCCTTAATGATCGATTGAATATGTGTGAGTGAATGCACAACCAGGGTTTTCAAGCAAGATTATTTGGATGAATGGATTTTAAGATTCAAATCTTGCTTAAGTAGGTTTTAGGGTTTAGAATTAGGTGAGTTCAATCAAGTTTCAGAGGCAAACCAGATGTTCAAACACGGGTGAAGATCTTTTCCTTTTGAAATCAAAATGTAAAGTGGAGTGCCTAGTATTGACCTAAATTGTAAACCCTAAGGGGAAGCTACTTGATGAGTTGATTTTAAAATGAAGTGGTGTGGCCCAAATAACTCAAACAATTGGCTAAAATGCACCACTGAGTTAGGCACACAAGATGATTAACCTAGATTGATTTCTACTCTCTTATGTGTTGATTTATGTGTATTGGTTCCACAAGTCAAAATCCCAGTTGAGTAGGTAAAAATCAAGTTAGGTTATGTGCCTTGAATGTGGGTGTATCTAGTGTGTATATTGATTTATCCCACAAGAAGTATCTTTTTGTTTTTTTTTGTTCTTTTACGAAGGTGAGATGAGTGGAAGTGGAAATCAAAGCATCCAAACTAATCTTAGGGTTTATGCAAACACCTAGGTTAATTGGGGTTTGAATTAAGGTTGTGGAATGAAATCTATGGAGGAGGGAAAGAATGGGGAGCACTTGCAGTTGTCTTCAATTGTACTTTACTCCTTTCTACCGCTTGAAGATTCCTTGTTGAGGTACCTGCAAAACAATTGAAGAGAAATAAAAGCAAGTTAGAAAACAATAAAGTGCACGAAATGCGGAAAGAAAATCGAGAAACGTCGCCTCCCCGACAACGATGCCAAAATGTTGGGCAGAAAATCATTGCAAAGGGGATTGGATTTTGGAAAACCTATCATCATAGTATGATTTGTGAGGAAATCCATCAACAAATAAATTTTTACCGAAATTCATAAAGAAATTCCGGGTCGAACACAGGGAGGTTACGTCGATCTAAAATCCGCGATTATATTTTCTTTTGGTATTTTTGTTTAAAAAGTGAGATAATCATAATGAATTTGATATTAACACAAGAACAGAGAGATAGAACAATCACTTTGCAACTGAATATTATTTTTACAACTAGAAAGCAGGAAATGATCAGAGCTAGAAAGCGGGAAATTCTATTCTAGAAAGCAGTAAAGAAGGGAGAGAGATGTTATCCTCCTTGATGGTTGCTTGGAGGACGAGCCAGATGGGGCAACACCTAGAAGATGGAGGACAAAGATGAAATACAAAGAACGGAGTAGGAAGAACTAGGGGCGAGGCAGGGCATCAACGTCATTGCGGGATCCACTTCCGGAACGGGGGGGAGAAAAATTTAATTTGGCTCTAGAGGAGCATCACAGGTTTGGGACAAGCTTCTTTCGAACTTTGGAGAGGGAGAGAGGTTAAGGAAGGGATGAAGAAAGTGTGGGGGTCGTAGGGCTATATATAGGTGTAGATTGGAGGGGGCAAATAGGTCTTGACACTTTAAAACATTAAATCAGGGGTCTTAAGTGACGGATATAACCGTCACTAAAGCCCAAATCGTGGGCGTAGCTGTCGCACACGCCGCGCCTCCTCTTCTCCTTGCACCTCAACGCACGTGCAAGTACGCACGATCAGACGGCTTAAGATGCATGCATCCGCTCGTTGCTTTAGTGCCTTAACGCATGTGAATGCCAACTCTCAACCATCCATCTTGCATCCGATGACTTAGATCGCATTGCGCCCAAGCCTCGTCAATGCAAGCACTCACCCGCATGCGATCCTCACTCATCCGCGTAGCCACGTTGCATGCCATTTGACCGCTCACGCCGCATCCAATGGCTGAAATCAATCGCTCCATACCCGCACCTTAATTTGAGGCACAGCGAGGATCGAACCTGTGCCTCTCGCTTGCGAAGAAGCGCTTGACCGCTGCACTGCTGTGTGCTTTTAGTCGCGTGGATGTTTTAGGGCTGGGTGATCGCAACCATTGGATGGTGATCCAACGGTTAAGATCATTTGGTCCTATGCCCTCAGATGTAGAGAGGGCACGCTTTGGATTTGGGCATGAGCTCTCTCAGCCATTGGATCTTAATCCAATGACTGAGATTGTCTACGCAGTTAAGAAGATGAAGTGCAACGATGGGTCCTTGGGCCGATTGGACAGTTGAGATGGCGCCACATGGTGCCATCTTGGCCATCCATCTTCTATGTCTTGTAGATGGTGCCACGGATGTCGGATTGGACCAATTTTCGCGTCGTTGGGCTGCGATCATTGATCCAAACCTATCCATGTGGTTAGATTAGTCATCTAAAGTGTGGATTGACACCATCATGGCCCATGATCTTTGACCTTCCTTAGATTATATCTGATGCTACGGAAGTCCGATCGGGGCGATTTTGGAGTCGTTGAACTTCGATCGTCACCCTGATCAGATCTGTATGGTTGGATCTTTGATCCGAGGCCCCGATTAATGTCACCCTATCCCTGGCCACCAAAAAGAAGAAATTACTATACAATTTGACCTAAATGCATGACGATGCATGTTATGCAATATTTACATTGCATGATACTAATATAATACTAAGAACATGCATTAATAGACATTTTTGGCTATTCAGATGTATTCACATCATTTGCCATCAACCCTTTGACCTAAGATTGCTCCCACTACAAAATCAGAAGCATCGCACATTAGCTCAAACGGGAGGGTCCAATCTGGTGCTTGGAGAATTGACATGGTAATAAGGGCTTTCTTCAAGACTTGGAAACAACCTTCGCTAACAGGTCATAGAGTGGCTTAGAGATTTTACTGAAATCTCTAATGAAGTGCCTATAGAACCTAGCATGGCCAAGGAAAGATCTAACCTGACGAACATTGGTGGGCGATGCAAGCTTAGAGATGGAATCAATTTTTGCGGTATCCACCTCTAATCCTCTCTCAGAAACTACATGCCCCAACACAATGCTCTGTTGTACCATAAAGTGGCTTTTCTCCCAGCTAAGCACCAACTTTGCCTCTTAGCAACGGGTTAAGACTTTATCAAGGTGCGAAAGGCATAGGTCAAACAATGAGCCGTAAATGGAGAAATCATCCATGAAAGTCTCAGCAAACTCGTCAATCATATTAGAAAAGATAGCCATCATACAACATTGGAAAGTGGCAAGAGCATTACATAACCCAAATGGCATTCGGTGGAATGCAAAAGTACCATACGGACTCGTGAAGGTGGCATGCTCCTGATCATTAGGAAAGACAGCTATCTGATTATACCCAGAGTACCCGTCAAGGAAATAGAAGTACTTGTTCCCCGCCAGTCGTTCCAAAATATAATCAATAAATGATAAGGGGAAATGGTCTTTCTGGGTAGCCGTGTTCAAATGGCAGTAATCAATGCAGACCCTCCAACCAGTTGAGGGTCTAGTGGTTACCAACTCTCCTTGGTCGTTCTCTTCCATAGTGATTCTTACCTTTTTGGGCACCACATGTATAGGACTAACCCATTTACTGTCTGAAATGGGATAGATAATTCCTACATCCAGCCATTTCAAAATCTCCTTTTTAACAACCTCCCACATATTGGGGTTGAGCCTTCTCTGCATGTCTCGAAAGGGTTTCATAGACTCGTCCATGTATATATGATGCATGCAAAGGGAGGGATCAACACCCCTAATATCAGCTATCGACCAAGCAATTGCTTCCTTGTGCCTTTGTAAACACTCAAGCAGAGCTCCCTCTTGCGATTCAGATAATGCAGATAAAATAATAATGGGAAGCATGTCGTTAGGGCCAAGAAAAGCATACTTTAATGTGCTCGAGAGGGGTTTTAGCTCCAACTAAGGAGCCTTTTGGATTGAGGGTTTAAGTTGAGATGTCCCCGCCTCAGGTAGCAGATCTACCTTCACGATCTAGGGAGGGGACAGAGACTCTGTGTATACCCCTAGCAACTTTTCTAATTCAGGTATATCCCCTTCAGTTTCTTCAATAGTTGGAGGATAGTCCTTAGATATGACCTTTTGAAGGGGATCTCTACATAAGAGTACAGAGTAGTCTCTTCAATTATTTTATCAACTACCTCAATCTGGGAACAATCTTCCAATCTGGATTGCTTGTAGGAATCAAAAACATTCAACTGGATCTTCTTGTTCCCAAAGCCCATTTTAAGTGCCCCTGATCTACAATTGATAGAGGCATTGGCTGTGGCCAGGAAGGGGTGTCCCAGATTAATGGACAGCTTGGTGGGCTTATTAGATGGGTTAGTGTCTAGCACAAGAAAGTCAACAGGGAAGGAGAAGTCCTCTACTCTCACCAGGACATCTTCCAGTAATCCCCGTGGTGTCTAAGGCAATCTGTCTGCGACCTGGAGGATGACTATACTAGGCTTTAAATCACCTCCTCCCAAAAGGTCGTAGAAAAAGCTTGGTAAAATGTTCACCCCTGCGTCCAGATCAAGCAGAGCCTCATTAATGTGTTGGTTTCCTATAACCACACAAATATACAGGGCCCCTAGTCTTTCATTTTGGGGGGTGTTCCATGTTGGAAAATCGAGCTAACATGGTCAGGCAGGATGACCATAGCTTGGACCTATCTCCTAGATCAGCACTTCTAGGTGCACAGGTCCTTTAGAAACTTGGCATAGGATAGGATCTGTTTGATAGCTTCCAATAGAGGCAAGTTGATCTAGACTTGCCTAAAAGTGTCCATAATCTCCTCCGTCCTATCCTTGGCTCCAGACGAGGCAATAGAAGATTCCCCAAGAGTAGATAGACACTCTAGATAGGGAACCCTCGACTTCTAGGTAGAGGGGTTGTCATGGCTGGAAAGGGGTGGTGGAATGACGACATCCTCAGGGTAGGTGATTTCAAGTGAGGGAGAGCAGTGTGGCTCTTCCTCAGTGGAGATGGAAGTCGGGTCTAGTGTAGGAGGGGAATCCTGAGAGGTGACCGTACGAGTGCTATCAGGCTTGTTGATTTTCTTTCCACTCCTCAGCATGGTCACAGCTTGGGAATGCTCCCTAAATATGACCCCCTTGCACTTCGGGTTCTCCTCAGAAGTGCTAAGCAACTTCCCAAGATCTCGCTACCTAATTGCCTTAGTAAGATGACCAATTTGGGATTGCATATCAGTAATCATCTTACTCAGAGATTGGATGACAATATTCGGATGCTCTTGCATTGCTTTCATCATGGCTTTAAGTTCATCCGTCTCAGAAAGCTTATTCTGAGGAGGGTTTGCATAGGATAGATAGTATATGGGTTGGGGTGGTAGGAGTGTTTCATTCCCTAAGTTGGAAGCATCACCTTGCTTCCATGAGAAGTTTGGATGGTTCCACCACCCCAGATTATAGGTATTAGAATACGGGTTATTGTGAGGAGCTGGGCAGAAACCTTGGGCTGCATTCAGGTCGACCTAAATCAACTCAGGGAATTGAATTGCTTGGTGGCACTCCACAGTGGCGTGCGTGGTGCTTTGGAAAATGGAGCATTCACTTGAAGCCTGAAAGATAGAGGTTGCTTGCAGGTTCATGCAAGGGTTTGATAAAAGCCTATCAAAGTTTTTGTTCAACAAATGAATCTGATAAGCCAAATCCTGAGTAGCCCTAGCTTCATGGGCCTCTATCTTCCTCTGCAAGATTGATGGTTTTCTTTCTTGATAGGTAGAGGACATATGTATGGACTTGTCACTTAATGTTTCAAATAATGCCCAGGCTTCATCCTTAGGTTTGGTCATAAAGGTTCCTGCACAGGCTGCATCGATGGTTTGCCTATGCCTTTCAGATAATCCGTTATAGAACCTTTCGACCAACTGCCATTTCGGCACCTAATGGTGGGGGCATAACCTAAGAAGGTCATTAAAGCACTCCCAAGTCTCATGAAATTTCTCCCCTTCCTGTTGAGTAAAACCCATAATCTCTCTTCTGTAATGGTTGGTCTTACTCATAGGAAAATAATTTTTCAAGAATTCTCCCTTAAGGGTGGCCCAATCTTTTACCCTTGCATCGAGGGTATGATACCAATCCTTGGCCTTATCCTTAAGGGAGAATGGAAATAGAGTCCTCATCAAGGCTTCATCAGTAAAGCCTTAGAGCTTCACCATGGAACAGACCTCGATGAATTCCTTAAGATGCCTGTAGGGATCCTCCCTAGAAGTACCCTAAAAAGAGGGGAGCAAAGATATGGTGCTACTCTTGATTTCATATGGATTATCCACTCCAGGTCTTTGAATAGGTAGGGCTTGCTAGGTTGTAGGGAGGAAATAGTCTCTTAAGGTTCTCTGATTTTCACCAACCCTAATCTCTTCTTCAGGTCTTTCTTCAGCCATTTTTCTTCTTTTTTGGTTGGCTTTCCTAATAATTCTCTCAAGCTTAGGTTGAAAAGAAGACTATTTCTAAGAGAGCGCCTACCAAGCATACACCAAGCAAACACAAGGCAAGAGGTCATTTGTTGAGTTAAAGCACTTTAAGCCCTCTTTCAACCTTTCTAGTTTGGCCAAATAGAGTCAAGGCAATATTTCTCCGTTCCCACGTGAGTGGTATAAGAGAAGTGAGGCACTTGAGATTCCTGGTCAAAGGCTATTATGAAGGTTGAGGTTACTTTTAGTTCTTTTGGGTGACCAATCAAGTTTTCAATCAATTACGCACCCTAAATAGACCTTCGAGTGACTTAGAGATGTACACTTTGCTGCAATGATATTCTCAGATGCTCAAGTAAAAAGGTACTCTAAAGATGGAACCAAGGGATGCAAGTAGGGCGAACCGTTCTTTTGAGGCGATGCATTAGTGGTGCCTCTTAACTACCCTTGAATTCCTTTATAGGGTGTCCCCCTCCTTAGAGTATCAAATCACTCAAGCAAAAGTTAATACCACCATTTCAAAGCAAGATAGGAGGGTTTGCACCGATAAAGAGATCGATGCCTATAGCCTTAAGGGTCCAAGTCCTAGTGTAGTGCCTATAGTGCGTGCTTAGTGTAGGAATTGTTCATCACACTGCGAAAAGTGATTGTTCTTTTGAAAATCGCAATCAAGTTATTCAGCCACTTCCTATATATTTTACTTTCTTTTCAAGAAGCAATGTGACCACTTGATTAATCTTTTCAAGTTAGCTTAAGTGGTCTTCTTTAATTATATCCAATTGCAAAGAGCTCAGAAGTACGTACCTTGCTCCAGCACTCTTCGATGCAGAAATGCATGCAATGCAATAAGAAAATCTAGATGTTGCTCAAGCAATCCTAGATGGTCATCCTAAAGATATGTAGCTTCTAGTAGGTAGTTCAGATTTTTTTTTTAATAATAAATGCGCACTCAAAAGAAGTAACTAAAAATAAACCTAGAGTCAAAGAATCAGGGACACTCCCCTAAATACTGGCCCTAGAGTACAAGGGCGAGAAAGCAAATAACTAGAATAAACCTAAAGAGTCTACTCTAAAATATTGAATCAGAAGTCTAAGAGGAAGAATCCTCCGAGATGGTCCTCTGCGCATCTCCATATGTGTAGGATCAAGGCCTACAACTCCTGTGATTATCTCTACATGTGGACATCACTCAAGGTCATTATCGTCTCTCAACTACTCCTACCACCTTGTTAGATTCCTCGCACAGAAAAGATAAAGAATGATCAGATAAATGTGCAACTCAGAATAATCAAAAATAAAGTTAGGTGAATTTATTGCATTTATTGCCTCCCCAACAACGGTTCCATTTGATGATGAGATTTATGCTTAAATGAGATGATTGCAATAAAAATATGTGTCCTTGATGTATTTTATGTGGTGGAAATCTCGTATCAAAAATTCATTAAATCTAACCACAATGATTACAATGTCATATCCATAGGGAGGAACAGATGCAATAAATCCACGAATATTTTTTTCCCTTGTACTCGTCTAACTGAGTGCGAGATTCGTGCTCAAATCCGAAGTGAAATGCAACGAAAAGAAGAAGACATAATAACTTCAAAATGTGAGGTTATACATGTAATTTTCCTTCCTTGAAATAAGTTGTAATGGCATGTAATGTAATTAAGTTCCAAGATATTGGTCTTTCTTCTTTAGGTGTGATGACTTTTCATGCATTTATTTGTAGATCTAAGCTAACATATGAGGATGTGAATGCATGAAAGAAATACTTTGAACTTGTGAGGGAATGCATGCAATTTCAGATGAATAGAATAAGAAAAATCATAAAACAAAGAAGTGGCAATGGCATCACATGTAAAAACAAATATGGCTTCTACTATAGAGAAATAGGGGAACTCGTTCCCCTTGTGCGCACACAGAGAGGGAGGCACGGTTGGAGGCATAGAGCTTGGAGGAGGTCACCAGTGGTGAGGGGATCCCAATGACGGTGGTGGCATCAATAGCAGCGGTCGAAGGTTGTCGAACGGTGAGGAAGAGCTCGCCAGTAGTGGGTCACTCCATGCGTGTGCGCGGGTCGCTGCCGATGCATCTGAGGGCATGGCCGAACTTGTGAGGGCATGACGAGCTCAACGGAGGCGACAATGTGGAGAACGATGGTCCGTGGAGGTGGCTGCGTGTGGAGGAAGTGGCAGTAGTTTCGGTTATTTTCCTCTCCTATGTTGGTGGGGAAGAAGAAGAGGCAGCCGATGGGGGGGGGGTTTCTGTTGAAGAAGAAGAAGGCGTCGGGCTATGTGAAAGGGGCGGGCTACACACAAAGTTGCTATGTGCGAGGGTGAGACGTCGGTGAGGGTGGCGCACACGGAGGCTGCTCGTGTAGTGGCTTAGTCATGCGAGATGGCTACCTACGTGGTGAGAAGGCAGACCGCATGCAAGGGTGGTGCACACAGGAGTTGGTGGAGGAGGCTGGGGCCACCATGCACGCTTGGAGTTCACGGTGCAGGCGAGAGGTCCATCGTGAAGAGCAAGGAAGAGAGAAGATGGCCTCTAAAGATGATGGCTTGCCCTACTTTTTAAAACCTATGATTTGTTTGCCATGACCGACTTCTCCAACCACTCGGTGAGGATCCCGAGTGGTTGGACAATGAGGATGTGGTTGCAAGATGCTTGGAGAGGAAGCGGGCGACTCTAGTTGACGGTGGAAAGTGGTGGCACGCAGGCATTGATGGAGGAAATTTTAGAAAATTGCTAGCATATACCTATAAAATATAAGAATTGTCATAAGATGCAACCCCCCACTAAAATAAATTAACATTAAGTACTAAATAATTAACTTCAAAGGAAATATATGTAAAATGTACTTAGGCTAATAGAATGTCCAATAAATTGGACTTATCAATTGGTCCGGAAGGGTCGATGATATCAGAAGGAAGGCGGGACAAGTGATCAGCTACCACATTCTATTCTCTCGCCTTGTCACAAATCTCGAGATCGAATTCTTACAATAGCAAGATCCAGTGGATTAGTCGAGGTTTCGCACCCTTATTCGAGAGGAGGTGCCTTACTGTAGTGTGATTCGAGTATATGATAACACGGGAACCCAAAAGATAGGATCGAAATTTTTCAAGGCCAAATACTACAGCTAACATCTCTTTCTCAGTAACTGTGTAGTTACGCTGAGCATCGTCAAGTGTCTCGCTAGCGTAGTAGATGACTACGGGTTTCCTACCTATTTTCTACCCAAGTACCGCACCTACTGCGTAGTCTAACGCATCGCACATGATCTCAAAGGGTAGAGACCAGTCAGAGGATTATAGGATTAGTGCCTGAGTAACTCGATCATGTAGGCTCTCAAATGCATGAGTGCACTCCTTAGTAATTTCAAAAGGGACTTCCTTTGAGAGAAGATTAGTTAGGGAGCACACGATTTTTGAGAAATAAGGAATGAAACGACGGTAAAAATCGACGTGCCCTAGAAAAGAGTGGATGTCCTTTATTGAGCTAGGCATGGGTAGTTTGGAAATCAAATTAACCTTAGCTCGATCAACCTGGATGCCTTTTTTTGAAACAAGATGTCCCAGGACAATTCCCTCATGGACCATGAAATGGCTCTCTTCCCAAGAAAGAACCAAATTCACATCAATGCAATGCTTGAGGATCTAGACTAAGTGCAGGAGGCAATCACCAAAAGATTCCCCAAATATGGAGAATTCGTCCATGAAGACTTCAAGGTATTCACCTACCATATCTGAGAATCTGGCAAGCATGCCTCACTGAAAAGTAGCGGGTGCATTGCAAAGACTGAACGACATCCTGCAACACATGTATGTCCCAAAGGGGTAGGTGAAGGTAGTCTTCTCTTGGTCTTCAGGATGGATTGCCACCTGGTTATAACTGGAGTACCCGTCTAAGAAGCAAAAGAATCAGTTTCTCGCCAATTTTTCGAGTATCTGATCAATAAATGGCAATGGGAAATGATCCTTTTACGTGGAGGAATTCAATCTTCGATAATCAATACAGACTCTCCATGAGTTTGCT
The DNA here is from genome assembly GCA_037157565.1 of Thalassia testudinum. Classification (NCBI taxonomy): domain Eukaryota; kingdom Viridiplantae; phylum Streptophyta; class Magnoliopsida; order Alismatales; family Hydrocharitaceae; genus Thalassia; species Thalassia testudinum. Next base: position 39,414,240 of record JAZHRO010000015.1, on the reverse strand, counting down.
ATACAGGTCAGTATAGTCTCTCTGGTTTTAGTCGTAATGATGGTGAGTCCTATCATTTTGGGCACAACCTGGATTAGACTCACCCAACGACTGTCAGAGATCTGCTAGATGATACCTGCATCTAACCACTTGATGATCTCCTCTTTCATGACATTTTGCTAGTTCAGATTCAGGCACCACTGCATTTCATGGGATGGTCGTGAGCCCTCTTCGGTGTAGATGTGATGCGTGCAATATGAGAGGTTGATGCCAGTCAGGTCATCGGGAATCCACCCAATGGCTCTCCGATGCTGCTGGAGGATAGAAATCAAGTTGGTTTCCTGATCATAGGTAAGGCGGGAATTAAAAATCATAGGAAATGTCTGATTGGAACCCAAGAAGATGTATTTGAGATGATCAGGGAGGGGTATCAACTCCATGACTAGATGTTCAGCAGTAGCAGGTGGTTTAGGGTGAGGTTCAGGAGCAATGGAGAGAGCTAAATGTATCTCTAGGTCTTGTTCAGGTTCCTCTAAGTGTGGGGTTTGATCCTCTTGTGGTTGATCATTAGAGATAAACAGGTTTTCCTTGACACATGGGTCATCAACCATGGACTCAATGCCGCAAATTTGTTCGATAACCCCACAATTAGTTCCTCCTTGGGCCTTAAAGATATCGATCTTTAGTGTCCTGCTCCCAAATTTTAACTCAATTTGGCCCTCCTCACAATTGATGTTGGTCCTAGTTGTGGCCAGAAAAGGTCTCCCCAAAATGATCAGTGTGTTCCTCAAGTTCTCAGGAGCATCCATGTCTAAAACTATGAAGTCCATGGGGAAGTAGAAATTGCGTACCATAACATGACATCCTCGAGAATTCCTTTTGGTGACTTAATAGATCAATCAGCCAACTACAATGTCACCTCTGTCGGTTTGAGCTCAGATTCTTCAAGGTGGTCAAGTAGGGATGTAGGTATTAGGTTTATGGAGGCTCCTAGATCCAATAATGCATGGTCAAATTGAATATCACCGATTGTACAAGAGATCATAGGGGTACTGGGATCTGTTGCCTTAAGTAGGAGCTTACTCAAAATGATGGAGCTGGCTTGCTCTGACAATACAATCAGGCTGCTGCCTTTAGTTTGCAGCTTACGCTTTGGTGTACATACATCTTTCAGGAATCTTGCATAAGCCAATACGTGGCGTATCACATCCATCAAGGGGATGTTTATTTGGACTTGCTCGAAGAGCTTGACCAGGTCCTCAAGTGCCATGGGTTTGATTTTCTTCTTTCCCTTGGTCAAGGCCTCAGGAAATGGAACCATAGATGGTTCCTCTAGAATTAGCTCAGGCTCTTTATCAAGAATGGGTGTGTCCTGGATAACCAATATAGGGTTAGGGTCTACAGTCTCCGACGAGTTGTGGGTAGGAAAAGGTGGTCCTGTGTTGCTTTGCCACCATGGGTGGTGACAGAATTTAATCCTGCATGATTCTAGTTTGGGCTAAGGAGGTAGGTGTCTGCTGCTGAAATCCAGAATAAGAGGTTGAAGCACCCATCCCGTCATGGGATGGAGCAAAATGGGCCTGATAGACAAAGTTGGCTTGGCTCTGATTTGGATACATAACACGCTTCTGGTTCGGCACATAATTTGGATTCGTAAGAGTCTAAGAAGGGAGTGCACCTGGCTGCAAGCACTTGCCAGCTGGGCCAATTGATTGCGTAACTCAGAGATCTCTTCTTTATGTTGTTTTTGCATGTCAACCAAGGTCTAGAGAATCAAAGATGTTTGATCTTCCTTAGGTGGTCTAGATTGAAAATTTTGATTGGGCCTTAGTTGAGTGGGTTGATAGGGATGCAGGTTTTGTGGTCGGGGTTGGAATTGAGGCCTTGGATTTGGGTTATTTCCTTACCATGCAAAGTTTGTATGATTATGCCATCCAAGGTTGTAGGTATTAGAGAAGGGATTGTTCTGGATGGCTTGGAGATCCTCGCATGTCTGAGGATTCCCAGAATAATCAAGGTACAAGGGTTCAGAGTTCCCCCAACTATGGTAGGTTGCCCCGGAGTTACCTCTGAAACCGTAATCAGGTAGGGGTGGATACACATCCATGCCCAGAGAGTGGTAGATATTGTGTGTAGCTTCCCTACCTGAGGGTGGGTGTGTATGTGTGCTTTGTGGTGTAGAGGTGGTCTTGTGTAGATGTCGAGTGATGTCGTCCCCTTCTTCTCAATGATGGAGACCTTATCCAATTGACTGGCTACCAACTCCAATTCAATGGATGCGAAAATGTATCGAGATTCGTGTACCCTTTGATTGTTTGTCAATGCACGGGTGGACATCCGATCATACGCACCTAGTGACTGATTGCTCAGGGAGTTCTCTCACATGTTCTCGAGAATTCCCCAAATCTCATCTTCATGATGACCCATGATGCTACCACCATAGGTTGCATTGACAAATAGCTTGATGTCATTACGGAGCCCATGGTAAAAGGATTGGACTTGTTCCCACTTCGGGACACCGTGATGGGGGAATTTGCACATGAGATACAGAAAATAATCCCATGCCTCATGTAGAGATTCTCCCGCTCCTTGGGAGAAGTGTGTGATTTGGTGTTGCATAGCGTTTGTGAGACCAATGGGATAGAATTTTTGTAGGAAGGTGGTTTGAAGTTCTTCCCATGTGTTGATCACATGTCGATAAGTTTGAAACCAGTAGGTGGCTTTGTCGGCTAGAGAGAAGGAGAAGATCTTTAAGAGCAAGACATCTGGATTCTGGATATTTGCCCTAAAGGTGTGGGCCAGGTGCTTCAGATTCTTGATGTGTTGGAAAGGATCCTCGGAGTTCAAGCCATGGAATTTTGTTGTCATGTGAAGCATACTAGGCTTAAGCTCTACCTCGGGTCCTCTCGCAGGGATATTGATTCGTGGTTCAATATCCACTGCCACGGGATTGTAGTATTCTTGCAACGCGACGGTGGGTTGATGAAGGCATTGATCAGATCTCTGAAATCAAAGAATTGTTGTGGTTTAAAGTTAGGTCATTCTGGCTAATCCATGGTTGTGACTGGAGGTTTGAGCTTAGAATCAGAAGAAATGTCAATATGATTAGGTTGTTGCACAAACACGGATATCGAGGCTTGGGCTTGACGAAAGTGAATAACTAATGGAGGCCTCAAGTGTGGTCTTAAGGACCTCCTCCTAAACATGCACCGATGGAGAAGATAAGGGATAGAATATCAGACAAACCCAATCGAGGCACCCAAAGATTTTTGGATGACTATAGAGGTTCAGGGCAGATGATACCCTTGGATCAGAAAATCATTCACCTAAGAATTACCTGAGCAGCTAGGAAGGGAGAGTCCCACAAAGACCCCTACACGGTAGAGCATCCCCACAGGTTACAAGGTTTCCCCCACCCGACCTTCCTTGTCACTGAGGGTCAAGGTAGACCAGAATGGTGACTTGACCTCTTAAGTCTACCAATTTTAAGTTAAGTGCAAGGATTATTATGATTTCACTTGAACTTTTAAGATATTTTTGTGCAAGGTGACCTAATTTTTAGATTGGTTGACCTCGCAAGGTGGGTCAACTTCATTTGTTTGTCCTTTGAGATTATTAGGTCCCAGCCTTTTAAGATTCAAGGGGATATTTAGAGCCTGATTTTAGGGTTTGCCTGATTAGGTCAATTCAAGCAAGGCTTGGGACACACACAAGTTGGGAGAATATATTCTTGATTAAGCAAGTGGAGTCCTCAACCCTAGGATAGAAATCCTATTTTAGCTCTGATTGATCCAATTAGTTCCATCCAAATTTGGTACCTAAGGCTCAAGCAAGAAGGTGATAGCCCTAGATACCTTAAATCCTAAGTAGGTAAGAAAATCCGGGTTAGGGTTTGTCTACAAAAGAATCAAATTAGGAATCTTGTGAGGATTGATTCTAAGAATGAAAAGCAAATTGTCCCTAATTGATTTTCTTCCTTTTTTAATCTCTTCTCAGAATTAGGGTCTTTTAAGAAAAAGGGAATGGAATTTACCTGCCCCTAGAGTGTTTGGTGAGTGGCTAATTCTCCTCGATTGGATTCCTGCACAAATCACAACAAAAGAGATAGAGCAGGTTAGTATCAAATCAGAAATCACAATCAAGAGATCAAACTGCACGTTGCTCCCCAGCAACGGTGTTGAAATGTTGCTCGCTCTAAATCGGTGCTTTAGGAAGTAATGCATCATAGTATAGCCGATAAAGCGCGAAAAACAAAAAGAATTTATACTTGAATGAAACCGAGGTTGAACGCAGGGAGCAATATGGCAATTTATCAAAAGATCATAATTTTAAGCAAGAATATGACAACGTAATAGCAATTTGAAGCACTAATGATGTAAATATAAAATCAAGAGTCAGTGTGGCAACAAAGATTAGGGTAAAATGGTGATTTGAATCACCAAATTATCCTATTACAATTATACTTAAATAATGCAATAGTACCAGTCAACCAAATGCCATGTAATTTGAGTTCACAGTGCACTCCTTGTCAGAGATCAGCCGGCTTAACCATCCAGATGCTACAGTGCCAGGAGGGCACTCTTCTTCTTGGCTTCTTCTTCTTTAGCTACTCCTCTTCTTCCTTTCCTTTCTCTCCTTGGCTTCTTCTTTTTCTCTCTTTTCTCTTCACACACAAGGGAGGAAACTCATAGATTTTGGCCAAGTGTTGGGTGCTTTCAAGAGAAAACCCCTGCTTTCCCCGCTCTCTCTCTCCTTTTCTCCTCTTCTCTTTCTCTCAATCAAGCAGGTATTCGGGCAATCAGGTACGTAGATTCCTGGGACTAGATCTGCATGGTGTGGGTCGTGGATGAGGTGTGCAAGGGCTATGGTGAAGGGGACCTCACCCCGTGTTTGGAGGCGTTAAGCCCTAAACACAAAGACGATATATTCGACTCAATCGTCTTCAAATCCCACGTGGGATTAATCCAACAGGCTCTTCTTCGCATGCTGTTGAAGGTGATATCTCTCCAATTGGGGCAGCTATTGAGGGGAAAGCTTCCAATTGAGGCCTTGGATTGAGGCCTGGGGTCCTTCCATGCACCCTGGAGGTGTCACCTGGAGGTATCGTGGCTAGAACACCACGAACGATGTCGAAAACAGTGGTGTTGTGGTGGAGGTTCGGCGATCTACCTGAAATAGAAAATATGGCCTCTCGACCCTGTCAAAAATGCTCAGGAGGTTCGTAAGAGCACGACAGATGTATTGGTGGGTGTTGTGTGTGATGAGGATGCTTGTGCGTGAGTAGTGAAGTTGGAGAATGTGAGTGCAGGTGGTGGTGTTTGGTGGATTGTTTGGAAGAGCAATCCCCTCAATTTTTTGAAGGGTTTTGCTCACGAGGTTACAGCGAAACTGTATGGACTGGTGACGAGTGGAAAGATGATCTGTGGCGGCAGGAATGCTTCGTCGGAGGTACGCTGGCGAGATGTAAGACGAATTCGCAGGAGGCAATGCAGTGGTCAAGTTAGAGTGGTGAAGATGAAGTTGTGAAGTAGTAGAACTAGGGAGTTGATTTGAGTAGGTAGCGGACGACGAGGAGGAGGAGCGACGTCGGGTCTAGTATGGCTGGCGTCGGTGACGAAGGGAGCTCCGGTGGGAGAGAACGGTGACGACAAAGGGGGAGGAAGTGCCTCGAGGGTATGTCGAGGTGCAAAAGAAGCTGGGGAATCAAGACCAGCCAGGTATAGTCCGTGATGGCTGGTGAAGAAGCTCGGAGGAAGGGGTAACCGGAGCGAGGCGGAGCAAGCCGAGGAGAGGAAATAGGGCTAGATTTGGCTCAATTTCTCACTGAGGTAAGGAATGCCATGGAGGGTCTTTTATAGGCCAGGGGCAAGCTTTCAAGCTTGGAAGCTCCTAAGCTTCGCAAAATAGGAGACTTGAATCTTTGAAGGATTCTCACCAACTTTTTTGAGAGATTTGGAGACTTGGAAATGGCTCAATAGGAAGGAAATTACCTGACGAATCTCCCTTTCAATTTTGAGAGGGATTCGTCAAGTAATCATAGAGTTCATGCCCAATGAAGCTCACCGAAGTAGGACTTCTCCACGAAAATGGTGGAAGGACCTTTTTGTAAAGAGTGACAACAAAGATAGGTGGGTATTTGCAAGGAATTTCAAAAACTGAGGGGTTGAGTGAGAGAGAAAGAGTTAGACTGGACCAAATTGTAAACTAGGTCAAGATGATCTCTTATTGGGCCCAAATTTTGATACAAACTTCATTTGGACCTAAGGAATCCAATGGTGAAGTTGGATTTTAGTTTTGATCTAGTTTGACTAGGTAATTTATTCAAAAACCCAAATTAGGGCAATAGTCTATCTGACTCTATTTTGGGTTAAAACAGGTTCTAATGGTCAATTCAACCCTAGAGAATATTTTTATATGAATTTTAGAGGGTTTATGTGAATTTTATCCTGACCAGAACCTTGGTAGATTAAGTGGGTTTATTTTTAGGATTTCAGACGTCATTTAATTCTTGAAATACGTGAAAACCCATTTCTGCTCGGATGGACCCCCTTATTAGACTTAAATGCATATTTGACCTTTAGTAACCCTTGAGAAATCCAGTGGTTATTCTGTATTTGTGCATTACTGGTAAAATTACATAAATAACTTTTTATTCTTCTTTTCTTCTCAAAATAACTCAACCTGGCCAAGAGACCTTCTGACTAATATGTAGGAGCTTTTTTGACTTTATCAGATCAAATTAAGTTAGTTGTGGCTCATGATGGTGTTCCCATCATTAATACACCAGCCTCGCAACTTCCTCAACCTCTTAAGGAATAGTCCAGATCTTAATAAATACATGAGTGTTTAAGCACTAAAATAAGCCCATGAGTTCTAATGTCGGTATCCCTCACCTATCTCCATCTCTTTAGCACTTCATGACCTAATTCACCATCCAATCCAACCCAAAACTCTGGTACATTCCACACTCAACTACTGGAACTAACACAATATTTCCTTTCCTTTCTGTGTTTACCTTTTCTTTTTTCTTCCTCAATAATTTCACACTTCAACTCGCAAAGATTTCATCTCCTTCCTTCTCTTGTTCCACCTTTTCTCTTTTCACAACAAAAGTCCTAAGTACATGCATGAAAAATATGTATAAATTCTATGTACAACCTCTAGTTATACCCCCCCATGCCTAGATCTAACAATGTCCTCATTGGAAAGCAAAAGCAAGGAAAGATATTACCTAAGGTAGAGAGTGTTTGGAGCCAAGGCTCCTCTAGCCTATAGGTCCAATACCTGGCCATCAGCAAGAGTAACATACTATTTCAAACATTGGCCATTTACCTTGAAAATCTCACCAGATGAGGGATTTTAGATCCCAACTGCACTGTGTGGGAACACTTGCGTGACAATGTATGACCTATCCCAATGGGACTTAAGTTTCCCAGGAAAGAGCTTGAGTCTAGAATTAAACAGTCTGACCCATTGGTTGGGCTCAAATGTTTTGCAGAGGATGTGCTTTTCACAGAATATCTTAGTGTGCTCTTTGTAAGCTTGAGCGATCTTATAGGCCTCATTCCTCAACTCTTTAAGCTCAGTCAGTTCTAATAAGCGTGTTTTACCCTCATTCTCGAGATCCATGTTGACATTCTTGATAGCCTAATAAGTCCTATGGGAAATCTCAAGAGGAAAGTGGCAAGCTTTGCCATACACTATACGAAATGGAGACATACTCAAGGGGGTGTTATAAGTAGTTCTATAAGCCCATAGTGCATCATCTAGTTTCTTTGACCAATCTTTCTTGTTAGGTCTCACAGTTTTCTCCAAAATTCATTTGATCTCCCTATTGGAGACCTCAACCTGTCCATTCGTCTGCAGGTGATACGAGGTAGTCAGCTTGTGGGTGACACCAAGACTTTTGAGTAGATGGGTGAAGTGTGCATTCCTGAAATGAGGTCCCCCATCACTAATGATCATCCTCAGGCAGCCAAATCAGTAAATGATATTGGCCTTAACGAAATTGAGGACCATGGAGTGATCATTGGTCCTAGTCGGCATAGCCTCAACCCACTTTGACACATAGTCAACTGGCATGAGGATATATTCATAACCGTAAGACGATGGGAAGGGGCCCATGAAATCTTATAACCCAGACATTGAATATCTCAATTGGACGAGTAGGCTACTGGGGCATCTCATCCTGCTTCCCAATCATTCCAGTTTGTTGACAAAAAAGACATGCCCCTACATAAGTATATGTGTCCTTGAATAGTGAGGGCCACCAGAAACTAGACTGGAGAACCTTATATGCAATCTTCTTCAAGTGTCCTCCATAGTGTAGTGTGTGATAGAAATTTAAAACACTCTGTTGTTCCTCCTCTGGAACACACCTACAAAAGACTTGGTCACGGCCTATTCTAAAGAGCTTGGGATCCTCCCAGTGATAATGCTTATTGTCAGTGAGAACTCTATCTAGCTTCTACTTATTCCACTACTAGGGGTTACACCAGTGACCAAGTAGTTGATAACATCAGCATACCAGGGAGTTTCGAGTGTACCGCCATCATCATTTCGTCAGGAACGGTGTCATGAATGTCTCCTGACGAGGGTGAAGCCTTAACTGGGATCCAGGATAAAAGATCAACGGCTACATTTTTTACCCCTTTCTTATCACAGATATAAAGATCGAACTCCTGTAGTATCAGAATTCATTTAATAAGCCAAGGTGATTGCGCAGCAATCATAGGTCTTAATTAACCTAAATAAGGCTAGGACTTAGCATAAGTTAGGGTAATTCATGCATGCATAAGCATTACTAGCACCTTTACAGCTTTCTTTTAGCTACGCATAAAATAATGCTATAATGTACTAATTAGGTGCATTATGTCAATTGCAGGTAATAAGCTTATCAGAAGCTAGATCTAAAGCTGGATCTAAGGCTGGATCTGAAGAATAAAGAATAACTGGTGTTGTAGCAAAGTTGGAGCGGAAGACCTAAATTAGATGCAGTAGATAATAATGTAAGGGAGTTAAGGTATGCTATTCTATTAAGTAGGAATAAACCAATAAATTTTGAAGAACTTAGGCTCATTTTAGCCCTAGGACAGCCTAGAAGCTTCCCCAAGCCTTAGCCACCCTTAGATTAGGTCACCGCACCCTAGGAAACCATAAAACCCTAAATCTAGCCTCTATCTAGACGTCCAGATAAATTATAAGACGTTCAGAACCCTTAGCCAACTCCTGCACACCTTAAACCCACTTCTGCAGTGTTATTAGACGTCCAGACACTTGCTCAGACGTCCAATTTCTGCAGAATAGCCAAGACAGAACCTAGAATCCCTCCTAACTCTGATTGGACATCCAGACAAGAAATCTGTACTTCTAATTTTTCACTATAAGACATCTGACACTATTATTAGATGTCTGGAACTGCTCTCTAGTTCCTGTTTTGAGATTCAAGCCTTGATCTTGGATCTTTAGCTCCCTAAACCCAATTCTAACCCTTTAGGAACCTAAATTAAGGTGCCCTAACCCTAGTACATCACCTCTAGACCTCCCTAAGGACCTAATTAGGTCCACACTAAACCTAATTGACTTGGATCATGGTCAATTCCATCAGCCTATTCAATTGGACACATTGAGTCCAATTGAGCCTTGATCTCAACACACACTGTCCAATTGGACTCAGTGAGAGTCCAATTGACCTAGACCTGACTTAATTGAGATATTTTACTCTCAATTAGGTTTCCACACACCTAATTAAACTTGTATTAAGTTTAGTTGCACTTTACCTTAGTGAATTTGGGTTTACAACCCTAATTTGAGACCTACCTTAACCTAAATCCACTAGAACCTAACCTAATCAACCTAGCCACCTAAGTTTTGACCCACACATGCCCACACACACCCACACACACCATCCACAATAAAATACCTAGCCTAGAGTTCTCTAGAACTCTCTACCATGTGTTGTTGCCTTGGTTGCTAAAATTAGCAACCAAGAGCCATTCAATTTTTAGATCCACATTTGGTGGATCTAAAAGCCACCATCCATCCTGTCTCTCACTCTCCCATGATCTCCCACCATAGGCCTCTCTAGAGAATTCCATAATTCTCTAGAGAGTTTCCTTTAGGTCTATAAAAAGACCTAAGGGGTGGCCATTTGCACCCATTCACTCTTGGCTCCATTTTAGCTTAGCTTCATTCCACCTCCACTCCACCTTCCTGAGTAGCTTCACCATGGCCACCACCATCTCCATGCCAAGATGTTGAATCACCTCCTCAACCTCTCTCCAAGGGCCGACCTAAGCACCATTGGCCACCCCTCCTTCTCTCAACCAAGTCAAAGGCTATCGGAACCCACCTCTAAATGCCCTTAGTTATGATTGATTAGATTATAGTTCTTCATAGTTTTACTGCTTTTATTACTGCTTAGTAGTGTAGCTCCTTACTTCTCCTCTAATGATGCATGCATAATCCCCCGTAGATTCATGTATGCTATCATTTTCTATTAGCTGTTAGTTTTTACATTCCATGTACAAGCATTCCGCTACCGATGCTCTGCAACTCTATTATCATCATCTTTATATATATATGTTGAAAATCACCATGTGCTTGCTCATCATCTTTTGGTGTTATTAAAGTTGCATGTTTTCAATTTCTGATATTCTGGCAACAACATGTCATGCATCAACAAGAACTTAGCATAAAATGACATGCGATTTTGAATAAGTAAAGCGAGTGAGATCGATTTCAAATTTGCATTTCCATAAACGCCTCCCATAGACGAACGACTGGGACTCCAAATCTCGTTATCTTTATAAATTATTTTTGATGGCCATTTTCACGCATTATACTACGATGAGATCTCTGTTTTCAAAACGCGTGGAAGAAACACTACTTGTCAAATGGCACCGTTGCCGGGGAGGCAGTGTCATTTTTTATTTTGATCTCTAGAATTATCACTAATAAATCTTCCTCTGCTTGTCTTTTGATGTGCAGGAAAATAGGGAAAAATGGGATTTGCATACACAACGAGCATGGAAAAAAAAATACCAGGTGCACATCATATCTTTCTTAGTCTAGGCTTGATTTGAACCTTAGGTTAGATTTCCTTCTAGCAATTTTAATTGAAAAAAAAGCCTATTTATCTTCGTGAAAAAAAAAATCTAGGCAGTTAGATTAGGTTTCCATTTGAATCTTAGGTTAGGTTGCTTGGAAAAAAAAGAAAAGAATTTTTTGAAAAAAAAATTCAAAAGTTTTCAAAACAAAAAAAAAATCATTTTAGTGGAAAGTTTGAATTTTGAATTCAAATACCTTTTAAATGCTTTCTCATCATTCTCTGATTTTCAACCAGGTTTCAAATTCTGATTTTAAAATTCAATTGCTGAAACATTAATGAGCAAAAAATTCTGAAATTCGAGCTAGACCTTCATTTTTAAACCACTTTTCAAACGACCTTGTTCATTTGAAAACATTCCAAGTATAAAATTTTTAAAAATTCGTGAAGTGCAAAGGGGGTCAGATTGACCCAGATTTGAGATTTTTCAAACTTCAAAAGGTAATTCCGAGCAATCCACGAATCTGTTTTGACTAAAAATGGTAGAGTTTGAAAGTTGATCTCATTGGTTTTAATTTCCATATTTTTTCTAAATTTTTGAAGATCATTTGATACTATTTCAATTTGAAAAATCGACCAGGGGTCACAATTCCAGTCCTAACCCCTTGATGTTTAAAAATCCCTAGAAATTCGGTTCAAATAGTAAAAATCACTAAAAAATATTCTCTAAAAATATAATTGAAAAAGGCATCTACTTGCAAAATTTCAGTTTATTTGGATTCAAATTTTATCCAGAGAATTATTTGTGTTTCATTGGTTTGCTGAAATCGCAAAGAAGAAAACCCTAGAATTGCATGAACCCTAGGTTATATACCTTTAGGGTTATATTCTAGAGACCACACTTGGGCTAGCCTAGACTTAGTCAAGTCTAGTGTTTGGCCGGTGAGCTTGGTCACCTTGTGGACCACTCACCACAAACCCTAACTGAAGAAAAACGGGCTCAAATTAATTTTAAAACATGAAATCAACCCGAATTCATTGTCATACTACTGGGTGTTTTCAACCTCTCTTGTCGAACCTGGTGACTAAGTCTGCGGGGTAGTGTCAAACGACCGCGGCTCGGGGGTAATGGAATCGAAGGCGTGAGTTGAAGGAAAAACCTTCCCCTTAGTCCCCGCGTAACCAGACTGGTTGGGTTAGCTTGAGAGGCGGGAATCACTTTCAGTCGGTTGCACGATGAATTTTTCTTCAGGAATTCAAAATTAAAATGAAAAATCTAGTCATCTGATCATGAGGACCATCTGATTGACAGGGCCTTAGCCTAGTCTGGCTTGGCTACACTAACCCAGGGGTTGGGTGGTGTATGCAAGGAAGGAGGCCACTCAGACCTCGACTAGTTGGACCTTGGGAGCCACTCCCAAGGAGGCGAGTCACCTCTCCAGGACCATCTTCTCCCCTCACTTCTACTCCCTTAGCCGCAATAGCTAATCCTAGAGCTGGACCTAGACCTGGTCAGGATGCAGGTAATGTGGACCCAATGGCTCGTCTGGAGGCCCAGGTGGTTGAATCAGACGAGTGGCATTAGCAGAGCATGGACCGTATCTTGACAACGCTTGACAGAATGTAGGATCCACCGCGAGGAGAACAACTTCAGGATTTCTATGATCCAGCTGCATCGATCATCACACCCTTAGTCCAGATTCTTGTAGGTGGAGACACGTTTGAGCTCAAGCCTAATGTGATTGGTTTGATCAATAGTCATTTCTATGGAAACTCAAGCAAAGATCCATTCTAGCACTTAGAGGACCTGAGTCCACTCGCAGAAACGATTCAACCAAGGAATGTTGATCTTGGGATTGTTCTAATGAAGCTTTTCCCATTTTCTCTGAGGGACAAAGCTTCATACTGGTTCAAGACCATTGGGAAGCCAATTGGAACCTGGCTGGAATTACGACGTGAATTCTTGCAAAAGTTCTTCCCGATTGGTCAAACGAACGCGATGAGGCGTGCGATCGCTACTTTCTCCCAAGGAGCTAGGGAGAAGTTGCATGACGCATGGGATCGATTTCACGACCTTCTCCGAAAATGCCCGCACCATGGTGCACCGAGATGGTACCTAGCTCAAATCTTTTACCATAGGCTGGATGACGCACATCAGTATATGGCCGATGCATCTAGTGGTGGGAATTTCCTCGCGAAAGGCAAGAACATCGCATTTGAGTTGTTCGAATCTTTGGCGAAGAAATCGATGAATGCTGCATCCATGCACCAGTTCTAGCAGCCTGGTCAGCAGCGGGTTGGTGTCCATGAGGCTTACACTGAGTCTATTCGAGCTGACATGGATATCATCATCAAGCAGCTGGATAGAATAAACTTGATCGAGAACAAGATTGACCAAATTAGTCAGGGTCAATTTGACCTAAACTCTACTGCTCTAAGACCCTCTTATGCACCCTGAGCCCCTCGTGCTCGAGTTAATCTACTCACTTGGGATGCATCCTTTCCTTATTTATGAGATCCTGCATATCAAAATCTCATAAACACTCCCGATCTGTCACCATATGACCAAGGTTACGCACCACCTGCTGACTATAATACATATCCCCTTGATGGATATATGTCTCTGATGTCTTTGGCCTACGAGGACATCTGTGCTAATCAAGGATACAGGCGTAATAACCCGTATTCAGAGATGTATAACCCTGGTTGGCACCAGCATCCGAACTTCTCCTGGTCTGGTAAATCACAGAGACCACATAAAGATCTACAGTACCAGACCAGGCAATACAAGAATGCACACAACACATACCCCAGGCAGCAGCCATTCCCATCTTAATAGCAGCAACCCCGTTCTATATACCAGTCACTGCACCAAGCTGCTAGTCACCCTCCAAAGCAGGCTGACCCTTTAGAGGCACTAAAAGAGGAGCTGCAAGAATCGATGAGGAAGTCTACGCAGGGTAGCTTGCAGATAATGAAGGCGATGACTGACTAGATACAGACTATACAGAAACGCAAAATCAGCTGTTGCAGGAGCATAGAACTCAGGGAGCCTTGCCCTCCCAACCTATCCCAAACCCTCGATATGTGCAGAACCAAGGCACCCCACCTAGGTTTCAGGCACCACTGGGACAAGCACATGCCATATTACAGGCACCTCCTACACCACCTGGTTATGCTCAAGGCCAACCACCTTTGATGCAGAACCCCTCATACTCTGCCCCTTCCGCTCCCCCACCACCTCATGGACAGCAAGCCGATGCTAATGCTATCTCATTGAGGAGTGGAAGGAAGACATTCAACCCACCACATAGGTAGGCGGGTCCTGATTTTTCTCACCCTTCGCCGCATGTGGGTTCGAGTCCTTCATCTCAAGAGCCACCTATGGTAGATAAGGGTAAGAGGCCACTTGACCCTGAGATTCTCGTTCCTTTTCCAGAGGCTCTGACACGAAATGTAGTACGGAAGGACACACGGAATTTTGAGGACATGAAGTCAATGTTCAAGAAAGTACATATTCAGGTCCCTCTCCTCGAGGCAACTGATCACATCCCCACTGTCGCTAGGTTCTTCAAGGACTATTGTACCCCGAAGTGGCAGCCTAGAATTAGATGACAGGCAGTACTGTCAAAAGAAGCTAGCACCATGATTCTAGCCGACTTATCGTCGAAAAAGAAAGACCCTGGTACCCCACTCATATCCTGCTTCTAGCAGGATTCTCCATTTGATCGGGCCCTTCTAGATCTGGGTTTGTCTATCAACCTAACTCCCACTGCCATATTTGATCGATTTCAATTTGGGGAGTTAAAGCCAACCTCGATCACGATTTAGCTAGCTGATAGATCAGTAAAAACATAGAGGGGGGTGGTTGAGAACATGATCATAAAAGTCCATGGATTCTACTTTCCCACAGACTTTTTCGTTCTTGATATGGAGGCTCCTCTTAATCTCCGAGATGCACCAATCATTTTGGGTCACCCATTTCTAGCGATAGCCAGAGCAAACATTGATTGTGCATTCGGGTGTATGGAGATAGCCCTAGGTAATGAGCGACTTCGACTTGACATATTTAGGGCATCAAGGAATTTTTACTGTGATCGCATAGAGGAGGGTGAAGACGAAGATTCAGCATACTGTGGTAACATTGGGCTCCTTTGTGACGGACGACTCAATGTCTCATTCGTTTGCACCATCAAGGTTCTTGGACCTCGATCCACATGGGAATAAGACCACTACGCTACACATATCTCCCCGAGGATCTGATTGTTTAGGGTGTGTTTCTCACCACAACACCCCTGAATCTAGCTATCCTGATCTGTACACTACTGGATTGCCTCTATTGCTACAAGAAGACGTGACCACAGCTAACGAGTTTCCCGTTAATGCAGTCACAACCGATTATCTCACAAGTACCGAATCAGCAGGAATTCACATACATACAGATCATCAAATTCCCACCTTCGACTCTACTCCTATTCCCATTTCTGACGAGGATTTCAATGACCTCCCCACAGAGCCTGGAGAGGGCATGATGTTTGATGTCAATTATCATTATGAGGATCCCTATGACTCAGATTCTGGTTCTGAGATACATTTTGATCTACTCCCTCAGCAACTTCCCGCTGAATTGTGCGACATGATAAATCAGCTGAATCAACATCATGATCCCCCCTCTGATTATCCTCTTTTTTCCACCACCACTCCACACTTTCTTATAGCTAGACTTTTTGGAGTAGGTGTGCACAATCAATTGGTTCGCATCTCCGGACCACTGATTCTAGAAGCATATGAGCACATCTTTCTCTTAATCTTGACCGGCTTTTATGCTAGAACTGATATATCTGAGTAAGTTCTCACCCAGCTGGAGGCATTAAACTCAGCATGTATAGATAGCATATCCCACATTCTACCATCATCTATACATAACCATTTTTATACATAGCATATTTCCTTTTCGCATATTGCATATTGTCAGGTTGGCTGATGCTGAACGTTAAAATTTCAGGAGCAATTCCAGGTGATTTCTACCCATTTACTCCCAGATGTACTTATTTTCTTTTAAATTGATGCATGAGGACATGCAAGAACTTAGGCATGGGGGGGTAGATAAGACAAAACTGGAAATTTTTATGCCAACATTTAGGAAAACCCCGGAGCTGCATGACAAATGTACTTTAGGATCCTAAATAAAAGAACAACCAACTCCACCTCCAATGTTCGCATTGGAGCTAAAAATTGTCCACAAAAGGCACTTCCAACTCACTTGCTCACCTTTTGTTCTAAATTTAAGGTCAAGCTGAATGTAACCCGAAAGGGAAATTTCATGAAGTACGAATATAAGATGTTACTTGCTTATAGCATATATACATAGTGCATCTATGAATAAGATTATCTTATTAAGAGAATGCATTAAGGATTTTATCCTCTAATTAATTCATGTAATCTGGAATCCAGTATAATTTTTCACACACACGTAGAATTTGCAATGGATTCACGATGAAGACTAATAAACGTCTTTAGTTTGTTAAGAAGAAGCAGTGCTTCTTCTCCTGAACCCCTGGATAGTATTTTGGGAGCTAGGCAGATTTTCCTCCAAAAATCCACCAAATAGTGTGAGATGAGAGTAGAGTGTACTAGTGCTCTAAGATTAGTGCAAGGAATCCAGAATCCTAGATAATTAGGTGATGATACTTAGAGATTAGGCATAGTTTCCACTCTCGGTTCCTGCGTATACATTTTTGTACGAAATTTTGAGAGCCACTAAATAAGGCAAATATGTGGAGAGCAAGTTTTCCTAAAACTAGGGCTCAGGTGGATGGTTATAACTATTTTTTACGGAATCCTCAACTAAAGGAGGGTATTGATGTCAAGGTTAGAAATACACCATCCTATCCATCTCTCCCGATGCTGTGAGTAGGCACTTCCACCAAATAAGTCACCCAATGTCTCTTGAGTACCACCAATCCCTAATAATGCCTCTTTAATAAAGTTCATGGATGTGTGCTAGTTGTGTTGTGTTGAAAAAAAAAAAGAAAAAAAATTACAAAGAAAAAAATGATGAAAAGAAAGAAAAATTGAAAAAATTAGAAAAAGAAGAAAAATCAAAGAAAAAAGAGTGAATATTTAGTGTTTATTTTAGTTGCATTGAGGCAATAAGACCAAATAAATTTGAGATCCACTAAATATGACCTTAACTCACCTTTCTTGTGTTTCTGACTGCCCAAATACTGGCTGAGGAATTCTGACTTAGTATTAGAGTTATGGGAACTCAATTAAAGTGTTAATGTCAAGTGAGACCACCAAATACAGGTCATATGTGTGAATCTGGTGAGATTGTGAGCTCTAAGAAAAAGAAAGAAAAGAAAAGAAAAAGAAAAAGAGTAAGAGAGAATGAATACAAAGGAATCAAAAGAGAGCATAGTTTTTCTCTCCTTTCTCTAAGTTGAGTTAATTAATATTTGGGAATCTAGATTCTATAGTACTAATCTCTATGTAGCACCAAGTGAGAGTGGGCTACCAAATATATAATCTTTTCCCTCTAAGATTCTCTACCAAAGCTTAAAGTCGGGTGGAATTCATAGAATATCTTGAATACCCCGAGGGAAGAAGTCCACCTATCTCGCTAGAATTTTTACTAGGGGTCAAGTACAGACTTTAGAGGTGAATTAGTTTTTCACTCAAATCCGTTGCAAAAGCTACATAGCTACACTTTCATGATTGTCTAGATATCTAGAGCATAGGATGAAAACAAAAAGGAGAAAAATCTCTACACATACACTTGATAAAATAATCAATCCCTTAGGGACCCTTCTGTGAATAATTTAGTCTCACATTTGCTAGGGACTAGTAAGATTTAGGTATGGGGATATGACTGCACAACAATCATAGGTCTTAATTGACCTAAATTAGGTTAAGACTTAGCATAAGTTAGGATAATTCATGCATGCATAAGCATTACTAGCACCTTTACTGCTTTCTTTTAGTTATGCATAAAATAATGCTATAATGTACTGATTAGGTGCATTATGTCAATTGCAGGTAATAAGCTGATCAGAAGCTAGATCTAAAGTTTGGTCTAAAGCTGGATCTGAAGAATAAAGAATAACTAGTGTTGCAGCAGAGCTGGAGCGGAAGACTTAGATTAGTGCAGTAGATAAAAATGTAAGGGAGTTAAGGTATGCTATTCTATTAAGTAGGAATAAAGCAATAAATTATGAAGAACTTAGGCTCATTTTAGCCCTAGGACAGCCTAGAAGCTTCCCCAAGCCTTAGCCACCCTTAGATTAGGTCACCGCACCCTAGGAAACCATAAAACCCTAAATCCAGCCTCTATCTAGACGTCCAGATAAGTTATAAGACATTCAGAACCCTTAGCCAACTCCTGCATACCTTAAACCCACTTCTGCAGTGTTATTAGATGTCTGATGAGACACTCATCATGATCTCTAATTACCCCTAATTAACTAGTCTTCCTAGTTAATTAGCTAGGGTTATGAATATATAAGGGTTAATTATAGAATAAGGGATATTTAGTTAAGGACCTTAAAATAAGTTAAAAATGGAATTTTATCATTCAATTAACATTATTAATAATTTAGATAAAAATTGGACTCGAAATCCTATTAATCATTCCTTTAATTAATAAGATAAGTAACCTAAATATAATGTATACCTAAGTATGTAATAATTTAAGTGATTTTACTTAATCTAATAAATTAACCTAAAAAGGTTAGAAATGTAAATTCAAGGTGTAAACATAATATTTACCTTATTTACTAATATATATAAAAAGTTGAAAAAGATCTAAGTTAAAATAAACCTTCAAAACCTGGGTTTACATTTTAGTCCTTAATATTCATTACAGTCGGATCCTTATTTCTCACATAGGTCCTTAGGTTTTATTACTTCTAAGTCCCTCTTCGTCTTCTTCTTCTTCTCCAGCCGAATGAACGACTGGCGGCAGAGAGTCACCCTACCGTGCGATCACCACCCTGCCAACATCATTTCTCTTTGCCCAAGCTCCTGCAGCTTGCGCTCACCACCTCCACTTGATCCATCTGTCTGGATTAACCGAGAATCCTATTTTTCAGTGGGAGATAACCTCACCGTTGTTGGAGACAACGACGGAGGTTAAGCTCCTCGAACTCCTTCTTTGGCCAGACCCCGCCCCTCTCTTCGCCACAAACTACTATAAATACCCCTCACACCTCCGATTTTGGTAAGTTGTCTCCCTTCCCTCTTCTAACACTGCAGTCGACCTGATAGGCTATTCTTCTAAACCTCCGACGATTCCCCATTCCATCTTCTGACTTCCTCTGTCCATCTTAAGTAGTCGAGGAAATTCGCCATGGTCTTCTGCACCTCTGATAAAGGCGCCAACCCTAGGATTCCTCTGCTCCACCTCAAATCTGCCGTCGGAGATCTTTCTTCAACCCTCTAATTTCGTCGTTCGCTATGAACCTTCGGCGGAACCCTATTGACCCCTCCGTCCAAGTAACAGTAGACTAGGAATAGGGGTAGGAGTAGGCTAGCTTAGTTAGTTAGTTTAGTTAGTTAGGTTAGAGTAATGTCAGAATTTAGCTTCATCTCCTTCGACTCCAGCAAGTTCCTTGAGCTCACCAGAGACTTTAATTTTGTCTTTTAACTCATTGTTTACATTTCTATATCTTCCATGTTCACTTCTAATCCACTTAATCGATTAATTAAATCACCTAAACACCTAATTCATATCTCACCTTCACTGACTACTTTACTGTCCATGGTGACAATAATCAGCCTAATTCCACCTTCACTAGGTTCTTTCATCACCTATCACCACTAATGAACCCTAATCGACATTATATTACCTATTATTATCATCTATAATTAAACACCTAAAATTAAATTTAGCTCCTGAGCTTGCTGTCCATGGCGGCTCAGGAACATTTCAAACTATAAATTAAATATATATTTATGATTAATAACATCTATTGACTTGATTTAACTTCTCAATCGAGTAGTTAAATCAAGTCCTGAGCTTAAACCATTTAAATCTTTTAAGAAACAAACTTACTATCAAATCTTACATTTTAATGAACAAATGAAGAATTTAATGTGATAAAGAGGTTCCTTGTAACCTCAGGATCATTTCTAGATTAAAACTAATTAATTTTGTCAATCTGTACAAACATTTTACATTTTCTGGACTCACCGGAGCTCCGGCGAGCTCCGACGAGCCATTTTTGTGTTGTAGCCTCTAGAAATTGCTAAGTGGCTCCAGAACAATAAAATAAGGATTATTGATCATTTTAAAGATATTTGTTTGATGGTTTAACCAATGGAGCTTTAGATGTAACTTCATCTTCCCCTTTTCTGACGAGTTGGAGAAGTCTGTTATGAAGGATTTGAGAAACACTTAAAGAGCTCAGAAGCTTCAGTGCGATGCACTGAAGCTATTTTAACTTTTAAAACATTGTAACAAACTCTGATTTATTCTGTCGAACACACACTTATTTTAGTTCAGGCGGCGAGCCTGAAACCCTAGAAATTAAGGTTGAAACACAAATCTGAAGATCTGAATGAGTTCTAGATGATGAAGAGACACTGATTGAGGCATTAATTTCTTAGGAGGAAGCTTTAAATAGAAAGTCAATTTTCGAGCTTCTAAAGTCAAACCTGAGTTTGATAATGGTGTTCTGAGCTTGAATTGAGGAATTGAGATGTGCAAACTGTTTCTGAGATTCTGTTTGATGTTTTTAGAAAGAATAAAGTAAGCTCAGATGATGTAATTAGTAAAGATTTTGCTCCTGCCAATTTGGGTTACTTTCGAACCCAAACCAACAGAAGCACTGTTTTGATGAAATTCAAATCTAAAACCTACCAGATTGATTAGTTGTAACCCTTAGAATTAATCTAAATAGAGTAAGAACACTTTAAAGTGTCTGATGCACTTGTTGAAATCTCTAAATGAAAAGCTTCTCTGCAGGTTCTATAGGTCTTAAGAACTTAAAACCCACTTTAACAGAAGCAGAATTGTTTATATAACATATACAGACCTTATAATAAGAGAGAGAAGTCCATCTAAGGACTCTCCTGAGATAAAAACTTTTCCAAGCTTTTTATAAAACCCACAGAACCCCTGATTTCATCTCTTAAATTGAAGAGCAAAACATCATTAAAACATTAAGTTGACCTTAAAATTGTGTAGATTACCTTTAGAGCTTTCAAACAAACTTTAAATCATCCAATTTGGAGCTCTGGGAAGAAAGTTATGATCGATTGAATTCGGGTCTGGAAGGGGAATGTTTGTCCCACCTCAGATATCCACGAGCGCGCACCTGAGTATAAAACTTTTTGTTCCTATGGCTATGCAGTCATCAATGCTCGGCGCACCAGTTCCGATTCCTTCTGATCTGAGCATTGTTCTGAGTGTGCGGGCATATGCCTGCAGGTGTGTGCGCCCTTGGGGGCGTGCGGATGTGAATGTGCCCTGGGAGGGTGAGTGTGGCCTGGGAGTCCAGGTTGAGCCGATGCAGCTCGAGACTGTGAACCGATTAATGAATAAACCGAAACAAACCTAACCGAGATTAGGAGAGGACCGAGTAGGGTCTGGTCCCACGTTGGTCTCAGGGTGTTGTGTATCCTCGAAAGGACCTCGCCGCAAATAAAAAATCTTTTGGTTAAAAAAGTAAAAAAAAAACCCGATTCAGCTGAAAGCTTAAGGAAAGAGAAGTCGCTGAAGGATGCTAAAGGCTAAGGAAGAAAGAAGCACATACACTAAGGAGTGTTAAGAAAAAAAACTAAGGGAAGAAAAGAAGGCAGGAGAAGATTAAAGAAAAAGAAGAGAAGGCAGGAACAACACAAGGAAAGAAAGAAGAAAGAGAGCTCAACAGAGAAGAAAATAAAAGAGAGAAAGAAGATTAGAGGCTGAGAAATAAAAAGGTGTCAATACTTTGTTAAAGAGATAAATGAATTTTCTCTTGCATAATTACTTTTTGTTCTTAATTGTAAAACGGCATGCTTTAATTGGATAATTTTCTAATTGCCTTAATTAGAATGAAATAAAACTGAAAAAAAATAGCATGTTTACTTGTTAATAAAGTACAATATTTTGAGTAAATATGTTTGCATATGGAATTTTGTATATTCTTATAGTTTAAATATTGACAAAATTCATGTTTTGATAATTAAACTAGTTTTACCTCCTAAACTTAAAGAGATAAAATAAAAATTGGTGAATTTGGAGAAAATTATTTTGCCTCCCAATGAATGACCTGGACTCAACCAGTAAAAATTTCTAAAATGTTAGGTTAATTCGACCCTATACTACACAACCGACACAACTTCGAGTTAACCTAAGCGATTTCTTCTACTCTTAATTAAGTGAATTTAACTTAATTACTGAGTTGAAAAGCACGCTATCATTTTAATGGACATCCAGACAACAAGTCTAGACTTCTAATTTTTCACTATAAGATGTTTGACACTATTATTAGATGTCTAGAACTGCTCTCTAGTTCCTATTTTGAGATTCAAGCCTTGATCTTGGATCTTTAGCTCCCTAAACCCAATTCTAACCCCCTAGGAACCTAAATTAAGGTGCCTTAACCTTAGTACATCACATTTAGACCTCCATAAGGACCTAATTAGGTCCTCACTAAACCTAATTGACTTGGATCATAGTTAATTCCATCAGCCTATTCAATTGGACACATTGAGTCCAATTGAGCCCTGATCTCAATACACACTGTCCAATTAGACTCAGTGAGAGTCCAATTGACCTAGACCTGACTTAATTGAGCTATTTTACTGTCAATTAGGTTTCCACACACCCAATTAAACTTGCATTAAGTTTAATTGCACTTTACCTTAGTGAATTTGGGTTTACAACCCTAATTTGAGACCTACCTTAACCTAAATCCACTAGAACCTAACCTAATCAACCTAGCCACCTAAGTTTCGACCCACGCATGCCCACACACACCCACACACACCATCCACACGAAAATACCTAGCCTAGAGTTCTCTAGAACTCTCTACCATGTGTTGTTACCTTGGTTGCTAAAATTAGCAACCAAGAGCCATTCAATTTTTAGATCCACATTTGGTGGATCTAAAAACCACCATCCATCCTGTCTCTCACTCTCCCATGAGCTCCCACCATAGGCCTCTCTAGAGAATTCCATAATTCTCTAGAGAGCTTCCTTTAGGTCTATAAAAAGACCTAAGGGGTGGCCATTTGCACTCATTCACTCTTGGCTCCATTTTAGCTTAGCTTCATTCCACCTCCACTCCACCTTCACGAGTGGCTTCACCATGGCTACCACCATCTCCATGTCGAGATGCTGAATCACCTCCTCAACCTCTCTCCAAGGGTCGACCTAAGCACCATTGGCCGCCCCTCCTTCTCCTCTCAACCAAGTCAAAGGCCATCAGAGCCTACCTCTGAATGCCCTTAGTTTTGATAGATTAGATTATAGTTTTTCATAGTTTTACTGCTTTTATTACTGCTTAGTAGTGTAGCTCCTTCTCCCTCAATGATGCAAGCATAATCTCCTGTAGATTCATGTATGTAGTCGTTTTCTATTAGCTGTTAGTTTTTACATTCCCTGTACAAGCATTCTGCTATCGGTTCTCTGCAACTCTATTATCATCATCTTTATATATATATATATGTTGAAAATCACCATGTGCTTGATTATCATCTTTTAGTGTGATTAAAGTTTCATGTTTTCAATTTTTGATATTCTAGCAACAGCATGTCATGCATCAATACGAACTTAGCATAAATCAACATGTGATTTTGAATAACTAGAGTGAGCGAGATCGATTTCAAATCTGCATTTCCATAAATGCCTCCCAAAGATGAATGACCGAGACTCCAAATCTCGTTATCTTTATAAATTATTTTTTACGAGCATTTTCGTGCACTATACTACGATGAGATCTCTGTTTTCAAAACACACACGAGAAACACCCTCTGGCACTAGGTTTGGTGTCTTTCTTAGCAAGAAAATGCTTCAAGGCCGAATGATTAGTATACACCATAACCTTAGATCCCAGAAGATATAACCCAAACTTCTCCAGAGCAAATACTACCAGAAGAAGTTCTTTTTCTGTCACAGTGTAGTTTTTTTGTGGATTAGTAAGGTTTTTGCTAGCATAATACAACACATGAGGCTTTTTATCAACCCTCTGACCCAGGATTGCTCCCACGACAAAATCTAAGGCATCATACATCAACTCAAATGGGACGGTCCAATCAGGTGCTTGCAGGACAGGCATGGTTATTTGGGCCTCCTTCAAGACTTGGAAGGCCATAACACACTTTGCATAAAAAATGAAGATAGTATCCTTCTCCAGTAAGTCACAAAGTGGCCTAGAAATCTTGCCAAAATCTTTAATGAAGCGCCTATAAAAGCCAGCATGGCCCAAGAATGATCAGAGTTGCTTAACATTGGTAGGTGGTGGAAGCTTTGAAATGGACCACTTCTAAACCTTGCTCAGACACTACATGCCCAAGCATAATGCCCTGCTGAACCATGAAATGGCTTTTCTCCCAACTGTGCACCAATCCTGTCTCTTCACAGTGGGTGAGCACTTTTTCTAAATATGAGACACAATGGTCAAATGACAAGCTGTAGATGGAAAAGTCATCCATCAAAACCTCTACGAACTCATCAATCATGTTTGAAAAGATGGACATCATAGACCACTGAAATGTCCCCGGAGCATTACATAGTACAAATGGCATTCGTCAGAAGGCAAATGTGCCATAAGGACTCATGAAAGTAGTGTGCTCTTGGTCATCTGCAAAGACAATAATCTGATTGTACCTAGAATATCCATTGAGAGAATAAAAGTATTTAGTCCCTGCCAATCTCTCTAGTATCTGATCAATAAATAGCAAAGGGAAGTGGTCTTTCTGGGTAGCAGTGTTAAGGCCGTGATAGTCTATGCATACTCTCCAGCCTGTTGTAGGTCTGGTGGTGACTTTCTCCCCTTTCTCATTTATATCAACCATGAATCCCACCTTTCTGAGCACCACATGAATAGGACTTACCCATGTATCCCTGCATCCAACCATTTTAAGATTTCCTTCACCACTTCCAGCATGTTGGCGTTTAACCCTCTCTACATGTCTCTGAAGGGTTTAACAAAGTCATCCCTATAAATGTGATGCATGCAGAGAATTGAGTCAACCCCTTTGTTGTCTGCTATAGTCCAAGCAATGGTTTTCTTGTGCTATTTTAGGCATTCAACCAATGCTTCCTCCTACATCTTAGATAGAGCAATCAAAAAAATGATAGCAAGTGCATCATTGGGCCCAAGGAAAACATACTTGAGGGTCTCTGGGAGTAGTTTAAGCTCCAAGTTTGGAGCATTTTGAATCGAGGGAATTATGTGTGATGTCTCAACCTCGAATGGTGGATCTACCTTGACTATCCATGGCAGGGAGACGGACTCAGCTTTGACACCCAACAGCTCTTCTAATTCTAGCATATCTCCCTTTCCTTCTTCAAGCTCGAGGTATGGTCCTTAGAAATGACCATTTGTAAGGGATCATCACACAAAAGAGCTGGCATTTTCTCCTCTACAATTTCATCAATCACCTCAATTTGGGAACAATCTTCCAATTTGGGTTGTTTTTAGGCGTCAAACACATTCAACTAGATTTTTCAGTTCCCAAAGCCCATCTTGAGCGCCCCTGATTTGCAGTTGATGGACTCATTGGCTATAGCCAAAAGGGGATGCCCTAAGATAACCAAAGGTCTAGTGGGCATTTTGGATGGGTCAATATCCATTATCAAAAAGTCGACAGGAAAGAAGTCCTGTACTCTCTCCAGGACATCTTCTAAAAGCTTGCGTGGTGTCTTAAGTGATCTATCAGCTACTTGGAGGATAATAGGACTAAGCTTCAATTCACCTCCTCTTAATAACTCATAGGCCAAGCTCGGCAATATATTAACCCCTGCACCCAGATCAAGACCTCATCTATGCATTGGTCTCCAATGACCACAAAAATATATGAGGCTCTTGGGTCCTTCATTTTGGGGGGTGTACCTTGTTGTAGGATCGAGCTAACGAGGTTGGGCAGGATGACCTTAGCCTGGACCTATTTTCGTGATTTTTTCTTCTGCGTGCACAGGTCCTTCAGAAATCTAGCATTGGATGGAATCTGGTTGATAGCGTCCAGTAGAGGCAAGTTGATATGAACTTGCTTGAATGTCTCCATTATCTCTTCCACCCTATCTTTCGCTCCAGATGAGCTAGCAAAATTCACCTCAGGGGTGGATAAGTGCTCAGGGAAGGGCACTCTCAGCCTCTGGGTGGAGGGGTTGTCATGGTGAGAACTAGGTGGAAAGGGGTAAACATCCTCCGGACAGGTGATTTCAATCAAGGAGGGGCTAAGTTGATATTCTTCGAAGGATGTGTAAGTCTGTGTTGGGTTGGTAGGAGGGGTTACTGTAGGATTGAATTTAGGTTTGGAAATTTATTTTCCACTCCTCATAATGATCATAGCCTTAGCATGCTCCCTTATGAAGGGTCCTGTACCCCTAGGATTCTCCTCAGATGAGCTAGGCAATTTCCTAGGATCACGTTTGCCTAACAGCCTCAGAAAGATGGCCAATTTGAGATTTCATTTCTTGGATTTCCTTATTCTACAATTGAATGATCATATTCTTGCTTTCTTGCATGGCTTCATCATTCCTTTAAGATCATCCAAGTCAGAGTTGTTGGGCAAAGGTGGAGGTTGAAATTGTTGTGCCTGAAAGAGTTGGGTGGGTTGGGTTCTTGAGTTCCCCAGGTTGGAAGCATCAGCTTGCTTCCATGAGAAATTGGGATGGTTTCTCCACCAAGGATTGTAGGTGTTTCCAAAAGGGTTGTTCCCGGGAGGTGGACAAAACCCTTGGGTAGCATTCAGGTCTGCCTGAACTAACTCGGGGAATTGATTAGCCAAATGCCAGTCAATAGTGGAATGAAGAGTGCTTTGGCAAATGAAGCATTCAGAAAGAGCTTGGACTTAAGAACTGATTAAGGGAATGTGTTGGGGTTTGACATGAGCCTGTCAAAATTCTAGTTCAACAATTGGATTTGGAAGGCTAAATTCTAAGTATCCCTGGCTTTTTTACTATCTTCCACTTTCTTTTGGAGGATGGATGGTTTTCTATCCTGATAGGCTTAGGTCAAGTGGATAGAATTATCATTCAGTGATTCAAATAATGTCTAGGCCTCATCCTCCATTTTGGTAAGAAAGGTTCCAGCACAAGCAACATCCACTATTTGCCTATGCCTATCAAATAGCCCAATATAGAACCTCTCTACCAATTGCCATTTAGGCACTTGATGATGGGGCAATAATTGAATTAAATCATTGAAGCACTCACAAGTCTCATAGAATTGTTCCCCATCTAATTGAGTAAAACCCATGATCTCCTTCCTGAAGTGGTTAGTTTTGCTCATCGGAAAATATTTCTTCAAGAATTCTCCCTTAAGGGCATTCCAATCATTTACCCTTGTATCTAAGGTGTGATACCGGTGTTTTGCCTTGTCCTTAACGGGGAAGGGAAAGAGGCGCTTCATCAGAGCTTCGTCAGTAAAGTGCTAAAGTTTCACCGTGGAGCAGACCTCGGTGAATTCTTTTAAATGCTGGTAGGGGTCCTCCCTAGTAGTATCATAAAAGGAGGGTAATAAGGATATGGAACTACTCTTGATCTCATATAGATTATCCCCTGCCGGTCTTCTCAGTGCTTAAGTGGGTTGGGAGGTCGGAATGTTGATTTGCTCCTTGACCAGCCATCTCTTCTGTCTTCCCTCTTTGGTGGGCTCTCTTAAGGATTCTCTTGGGCTTAGGATCAAACACTAGACTACCCTCAAGAGAGCTTCTACCAAGCATACAATATCTACCAATCACAATTTGAGTTCTTGCCAATTGAGTAAGTGCAGCCCTAATTGCATAGCAATCATAAGTCTTAATCAACCAAAATAATGTTAGAACCTAGCTTAATTTGTAAATATTGCATTCATATCATGTTGTATAGAATAAGAAGATATTTTCTTGCTATTTAATATTTTTGTTTCTATTTGCAGGTAATAAAGTGATTCAGGATGTGAGATAAAGTAGAATAAGGCCATAAAGAAGAAGACTGGTCCAGACATGAGTAAGCAGGATAACCCTATACCTATCCTTAGAAATCATAGGACAACCTTCCTAAACCCAAAACCATTTCCATTAGGTCATCTTAGCCTTAAAACCTAAAATATGGATAGCACTATTGATTGCATAGCAACCTAAATCACCTGAATTAAGTTATATTCTATCATAACTTAGGAACAATGCATGCATAAGTGTCGTAATTCGCATAATAGCTAGTTTGTTAGCTGCACAAATAATATTGTCATTTTATGCAATAAATGAGAGATGAAATTAATTGCAGATGAATTGAAGCTGTAGGTGACAGATCAAACCATATAGATCTGATCAGGATGACGACGGGAGTCCAACACTCTCGAAATCGTCTCAATCAGACAACTATGGCATCTTGCGTAGTCCATAGAAGAATAGAGGCCACGAAGCTAGATGACAAAAATCCAAGCCTCAAATGAAAGATCCGATTGTATGGATGGATTTGGATCAATGATCGCAGTCCAATGATGAAAAAATCAACCCAATATGAGGCCTACATCACCAGTAATAAAGAAAAGAAGATGGACGACCACGATGGCACCATGTGGTGCCATTGCTGCTGCCCCTCACACCGGTCCCAACTACTGAAGGTGTCATGCCATGCATTGTGGACCATTGAATCAACAACCAACGGTGAAGGTGTGCCCATGCCATCGCAGCCGCCCCCACGCCATCAGATGAGAGGAAGATCTCAGCAGTTGGATTTCCATCCAACGGCTGAGGGCAACTAAGCACCGAAGTGGAAACTTGCCAATCCATGCCCTTAGCGCAGCGGTAAGCACACTCAACCGCAAGCACGAGACATGCATTCTAGCGATGCTACGCGAGAAATTAGGAAGGCGGTGGCAAGCGGGCTTGATTAGCCGTTGGATGGTGATCAGAGCGCTGGGAGACGAACGCATGGCACGACTAGAGCGCTCCGCAACTGCACGTGCTAATTCAACACAGGCAATGCGGGCACAAATTTGAGCTATGATGGGCATGCAATTTGAATGAGCGAGTGCGCTCTAAAAGAGAGAAGCAGCGAGCAGGTGTTGGGTGGGTGTAATGAGCGAGTGAGGCCAACAGATTGTGATCCAAGGGCTGTGGGAATGCTATGTGTCGGTCAGAGAAGTAATCCACTTGATGAAGGTGCAAATGAAGGTGTTTTAAGGCAAGATTTGGTCCGTTGATCTCCCAATCGATGGATCTAATTGTCCAAAAGTTGTTACATGATTTTGGGGGATAAAATGCCCTCTTTAGCCCTCATCAAAGCTATAAAAGAAGGCCCAGGGCCCCCCAGTTAAAGGACATCTCTTCCAGCTCAGACAACTCCTACTCTCTCTCTTTTCCACATTCCTTCAGACCTCTCTCCCTCTACAACTCTGCTCTGCCCTTCATCCTGGAGCTCTGGATTTGAAGTGCTGCCATACTTCGCACAAGCATCCCACAAGCAGCGTTGTCTTATATCTCTCTCTTTCTCTCTCTATCTATCTACCTTTTAGCATAGCACTTTCTACTTTGAAAAAACTGTTTATGAATGCAATAAAATTCTGATGTTCTGAATGTCTAATATCTATCTATACATTATACATATATAAATATCTATTTAGAATGAGTTTTCTGAAAATCTTCCGTATAAATTGTGATTGCCTCCCGACGAACAACTCAGTACTCACCAGTTTCTATAAATATTATTTGTTTCATCATGATTCACACTGCAATGATAAGATCGTATCTTTTTAACACATCTAGCTGTGACGAACAACTATCCATGTTTATATCCACACTATCCATATACATGACCTTAGAAACCCTATGAAACTAGTGCCAAAAACCTATTTAGGTCTCCCACACACTTAGGAACAAAAACCTACCCTAGAACACCCTAAAAACACTTTCCAGCATAGTTTTGGACACACAGACAATGTGTCCAGAAGTCCAATCTCTATAGAATCACCGGCCAAAACCCAACTCACATATTGACTTAGAATTAGATATCTAATTCTCTGTCTGGACATCAACTTTTGAAGCATAAGTCGTTTGACACAACTATTAGATGTCTGGAGGTGCTCTCCAATTGTTATTTTTGAAATTAGATGCACAAGTTCATTCCTTTTGACCTAGAAATACCACTTAACACCTTAGGAATCCTATTTAGAGACCTCCTAAACCTATTCCACTACCCATAGCACCAACCTAACTAGGTTATACCATTTCTCCCAAACCCTAGAGTCTAATCAAGGAGTTCTTAACTTATTTGCACTCATATACACTTAATTAGGTTAGTACTCAACCTAATAGGCTAAATCAACCTGCCTAGACCTAACCCAACACACCAACAACACCACCAAGAGGTCGCCCAATCTAAAGTTCTCTAGAACACCCTCCAAGTGGCTCCAACCTTTGGAATGCCAAAAATAGCATGGCCATTTAGTCCATTCTTAGATCCAGAAATTATGGATCTAAGGAGGCCACTCCCAAACTAAGTTGACGCCACTTATGGATCCCATTCTAGAGTATTCCACACTTCTCTAACTGATCCACCTAAAATCTATAAAAGGAACTCTATCGTGGCCACCCAAGGATCTTCATCATCCCTTTGGCTCTACCTCCATTCCTTTTCCTCCATTAGCTCTCCAAGGCCATCCTCATAGTCCCTCTCCAAGGGGTACTCCTCCTCCTCCTCCATGGATGGCTACTAAGAAGAAGTCTCCTCTCCAAAAGCTTCTCAAGGATGGCTAGGGAGAAGAAGGGTTCTCCACCCTCTCTTCTTCTATTGGAAATGTCTCTCATCTCCACCGAGCTCCAAGGCCACCGAAGCACTCCTTGCCGGAGCACCATTAGCACCCTCCTTTTCTAATCTCTAGTCTAGATTCTCTTACATTTCATTTATATATAGATCACCAAGCATGTCTATAGAAGTGGTTTTGTACATTTTCATCACTATTGTGAATATGTTAATAGAATAAAGTTTATTTTATTATCAAATAAATTATGGCAAGTATCATTGATTATATGTTCCACCATGTTAGTAATTAGGTTTAGGCTTAGATTATTCAATAAATCGAGTTAGAAATTTATTTTGGAATTCGCA
Organism: Thalassia testudinum; assembly: GCA_037157565.1. Lineage (NCBI taxonomy): Eukaryota > Viridiplantae > Streptophyta > Magnoliopsida > Alismatales > Hydrocharitaceae > Thalassia > Thalassia testudinum. Next base: position 39,382,971 of record JAZHRO010000015.1, on the reverse strand, counting down.
ATCACACCTCCCTTAGTTCGACTGGGATTCACCATCTCATTATATTATTTTTGTTTGAATCAAATTTCATGCTATACTATGATGCCTTCAAATCTGAAACTGCGATTTCACGTTCTCAACAAACCCCCACTCAATAGATCGATCAAAAAGGGTCAAGGCGATGTCCCTCCTTTCCCACGTAAGTGGCTACTTGAGATCTTGACCAACCCTATTTTGAGGAGGCTAAGGTTAAATTGGTTGATATAGATGGCCAAACAAGTTATTCAATGTAGTTACGCGACCTAAGCCAACCTTTGAGTGCCTTAAGACCTATACCTTGCCTCAATGATACTCTCAAGTGACCTAGTAAGAAGTTACTCCAAGGACGAAACTAAGAGATGCAAGTAGGGTGAACCCTTCCTTTGAGGCGATGCGAATGTGGTGCCTCTTAACTACCCTTTCATTCATTTAAGGGTGTCCACCCCGTTGAAGTATCAAAACACTTGGTCACAGGATAATATCACCACCACAAAGTGAAATAGGAGGATCTACACTGATAAAGAGATCAGTGCCTATAGCTTTAAGGAACCAAGACTTAGTGCGATGCCTAGTGTGCATGCTCAATGCCAGAAGTGTGCATCACACTGCAAATCAGTTTTATTTGAGAGAAATCACAAACAAGTCCCTTTTGATCAGATTAAATATGATTTATTTTTAAGGCCAAATCTGATTAGCAGTCCCAATTTCAATTAGGTAAATTCAATCAATTTGGTGGTCTTGAGATTTAGTCCAAATGCAATGCATAAACAGGAGCTAGATGAAAAGATAGAAAGGGGTACCTGACTTCAGCAATCTCCATGCAGATATGTATGCAATACAAGGAAAAAGATCTAAAATGCTACTCAATCACCCCTAAATGCTCCCACCTAAGGGTATGTAACTCCTAAACATGCAGCTCGATATTTTTTTCTTTTTTTTAGATCAAACAAGCAGAGAACCATTGATAAATTTCCCTAGTTGCTAAAGAAAGTGGGGACAAAGCCCTGAAAATCAGCCCTGATGCTACAAGAGTGAGAAGACTAAAATGTAATAAACTCGATGATGAAAGAGAATCCCTTATGAAAGTGGGATCCAGGTTTCCTTCTCTTCATGTCCTCTCTACGTGTGTGGGCATCGCTCAAGGTCGACATCGTCAATTAGCTGCGCCTGTTGTCTCGTCAGATTCCTCACACAGAAAAAGTAGAGAATGGTCAGATAAATGTGCACCTTAGAATGATCAGAAATAAAATCACATAAAACTATTGCATCTATTGCCTCCCCGGTGATGGCATCACTTGATCGGGGAATTTTTACTTTAATTAGATGATATGTTAGAAAAATATGCCATCGTAGTAAAATGCGTGGTGGAAAAATCATAGCTCAAAAATATTTATCAGTAAAAAATAATCATGAAGTTAGGATGTCATATCCACAATGAGGAAGAAATGCAATAAACTCACGAATAATTTCCCATAGATGAGCCCAATCATGTGCAGAATCCATGTCCAAATCCAGTGAAAAATGAGATGAATAACAAAGCGAAACAAATTTGAAGAAGAACAAGTATGATGTTGCAATTTCACCTCAATTTAATAACACATGAAAATCAGGAAAATAAAATGTGGCAGTGGCAATGATCGTAAATATTAATTCACCCACAAATTGGGGATTCTTTCACCATGCATGCGTGAGGAGAAAGAGGGGACGGTTGGCTGTGTCATGCTCGGAGGAGGTTGGTCAGACAATGGGCTTCACGATGGCGGTGGTTTCACAGTGGGAGGTGGCTGGAGCTCACCGAATGGCGAGATAGAGTTTGCTGGCGATGGGTTCCTCCACGCGGGTGCATGGGCTATAGCTAGCGATTCTGATGGCGTGGTTGGTCTCGTAGTGTCGAGGGGAGCATGGTGGAGTTGACGATGCAAAGGATCGAGGATCTATGGTGGTGGCTGCGTGGAGGTGGAAGGCACTGGTGTTGGGTTCTTCTTCAGCCTTGACAAAGGTTAAAGAAGAAGATGGGTACTGTGCGTGGCTGATTGAAGTTGGTGGTTGGTTGGAGGGGATGGTCACAACTAGATGATGACCATTTACTGAGGCCAAGGCGGCACGGGCAGTCATCGGGGTGGTGGAGATAGCCGACATTGATGGGTCCTTTTTGTTGGAGAAGATGAATAGTGAACGAGAAGGTGGCGATGTTGTATTGGAAGGAGAAACAAAGAAAGATGAAGTGGAAGAATATGAGGATGAGCACAGAAAGGTGGAGCACGGCCTCCTATGGTCACGATGAGGAGGCGAGGATGAGGGAGCTGCTGCTGCGTGCATGTACACGACCAGTTGCGAGGAGATCGGTGGTGGCTTCACATAGTGCAAGGCTGGGTAGAGGTCGTGCTTGGAGCTCACAGTCTTCAGGCATCGAGGAGGTTGAGCACAGTGCGTGGTGGCTGTTGGGAAAGGTCGAGGATGCGGTTGTCATCGCAGTGGTGGGAACGTCGCTGTAAGAGAAACGTCAGAGAGAGGTCAAGTATGCAGATGGCTCACAGTGATGGCACGATTGTCGAAGACAATTGTAGGCAACTCACATGGTGGTCGTGGGCACGTGGTCTTGAGGGTGACTCTACCCAATGTTTGGTGGACAGAGGGGAGAAAAATGTTGAGTGATCCCCCTTCCTATCTTTGCGTGTGCCTATTATAGAGAGAATAAGAGAGAGAAGTTAACGGGTATGGATTTATGAAGGTGGCAATCTTTGATGAGATGACCTAAAAATGTCAACCATTCATTAGCAAATAGGTTACTTCTTTTCCAATCAAAATGACCTGTTAATATTCCAATTAAGGAGTAATCCTTGTTGCAAAAGATTCTCAATATATTGATGTAGCACCAAAAATGTATCTCCCCAATAGGACCTTGCAGAAAATGCATATACATAAATAATACATCATGAAATGATCATATCTTAATTACCAAAATGTATGCATGCGGTGTATAATAATTAAACAAAAATGCAGGAATGTCCAAAACATGAACTAATTTCTCAATGTAATGCATGCTCTAAATTAACTTCCCATCTCAATGATAATGCACTTAGGCTTAAGTTTAGTCCACTAAAGTAGACCTTTATGGGGCTTCTAGGGTTTTGGAAATAGGTGAAAGGTCATAGGGGGCGGAAGAGGTAGGGGAGGGTTTGGCATGCTTGAAGGCAGAGGCGACGGCTGCACGTGCGTGTGTGCAGGCACTGCCCATGTGGACATCGTCGATCGTGTGCTTGGAGGACATGCAAAGGAGGTAAGGGGTGATGGGGTTTAGGTTAAGGTTTAAGGGGAAGGAGAAGGTGGGGGAGGAGAGGGAGAAGTGTTTTGGTGGAGGAGGGAATCAAAGGAGAAGGGGGAGGGGGAGGGGGAGGGGGAGGAGAAGAGGAAGAAGAGACAACTTTAGTTCTTCACTGCGGTGGGTAAGAGCAGAAGGGTAAGTGGGAGGGGGGAGTCAAGCGAGGGTTTTTTTTTTCCTAAGAAAAGAAAAGCTTTGGTCACAGTTTTGAATCTGTGACGAAAGGGTGGAGGGAGGGAGGGTAAGTGGGTGGGAGGAGTTGGTCGAGGATTTTTTTCTTTAAAGAAAAGAAAAGCCGTGGTCATAGTTTTGAAATCATGAACAAAGGGTGGGTGGGGGGTAGGGGTAAAGTGGGTGGGAGAGAGTTGGGTAGGAGTTTTCTTTTTTGAAGGAAAACAAAAGCTTTGGTCAGAGTTCTGTAACTGTGACCAAAATCTTTGGTCACGATTTTAGGTGGAACCATGTCTAAAGTCTTTTTGTCACGATTTTTAAACTGACAAAATATTCAATCCAAAAGATGAGCTCTTTAATCTTTTGTCATGGTTCCACCAAAACTCATGAGCATAGGTTATTTTTAAAACCATGACCAAAAGTAGTTTTTCTAGTATTTCTGATTAACCTAACCAACACCGTTGTCTAATATCGTTCCAATTAATCAAGTTGCTCATTTTTCCTGTAATGTAATATTAATTTGAATTCTCTCACTCACCTCAATGATAAGATTCAAGGAATCATCCCTCTCTACAAGAGGAGATTGAGATGCATCCTTTTCTTAGGATTCTAGCTTGATAGCCTTGCCTTGTCCAGGGGAGAGGCTAGCAGGTTTATTGATCCTTTAGAAAGGATCACTCATTCTCGATGTATCAAGAATGTTGCTGACTTCAGTCAGAAGAGTTGGGCCTCTTAGGAGCTACCCAAGCCTACACTTATGACCACGAAATGCAAGCTTATTCAAGTCCAACAAGGATCAGTCACAAATAAACCAGATCATCATCGCAGGATTGGCCAGAATTGTTAAGCCACACCAATGCTCCTCCCAAGACCAGCTCCTCGTAGGAGAGTAGTCTTCAGGTGTGCCCTCCCAATCCTCTGTCAAATGGGATCTCAACCAATCCATTACGGTAGCCAGGTGAATTCTATACATGATGGTAGCGCCATCATCCTCTATATCTATCTTAATTTGGCTAAGTTCTAAGGTTAAATTTACCTAACTAATCATTAAAAGAGTATAACTGAAGAATATGAAGAATTGGAAGGCATGAATTAAAATGGGTTAATTTTGCTATTTAACAAATAAATATAAGTGCCGATTAACTAATGGGGAAACCTAAAATTAATCTAAGGTCAAATAGGCTTAAAATTGAATTAAGTGGACTTGCATTGATTTATTTAAGGATTTTATGAAATAAAAACCAAATTACAATTAATAACATACTAATTTCATCCAAACTTTAATTTAAATGGTTATAATGGAAATAAATGAAATCTAAACCTTCTAAAAATCATTGAAAAATTTTTTATAAGGTTTAGAACATTCAATTTTACAAAATGATCCCAAATTGACCTAAAACGGAGGTAAAGGCAGGTAATTGATACATTATGGTTAAATCGTAAATTGACTAATCAAACTTCATCAAAATCCAAAATTGATATCACCATTTGATTTCTTAGGTCCAAATTATGTTACCCACAAATTTTGAGCCCAATCAAAATCCATCTTGATAAAGTTTGTAATTTGTTCCTTTGGTTTCTAATTGTTGCAAAACACCCCTAAGTCTCAAAATATTTTACAAAAAGGTCCCTGTGACCATCTTCCTCACAACACCTTCTTCATTGTGAAAGCACAATAGCCTTCTCAATGATTGATTGCATGAGTGTCTCTCGATGATTGATTACGTAAGCATCTCTCGATCAAATCCCACCAAATTTGGTGGGATTGATCGTTGTTCCAAGACGAACCCAACCAGCCCATTCCCAGCTATTCTTGACATTTGTGGAGATTGAAATTTGTAGCCAAAATCGTGGTGAAATCATGTCATGTCCCACCTTTTTGAGGTCACAAACCTAGCCTTGATTGTGAACAGCAACCCTCTATTTATTCTTGCCATGCCCCACTGAGGCAGGTGTGCAAATCCTCCTCTTCTTCCTTGTCGCACCATTAGAACACCTTGAAGCACCTTTGACCCCACGTCCTTGTCACTACTCGTAGCCAACTAAGTAGGGGATCTTCTTCCCCATTCTTCCCCGAAGCTTCATGCGAAGCTTTGGCCCTTGAGACCCCCTCTTCCACTCCAATTTCCTCCTCCTTCGTTGCCTATCAAGCTTGCAAATGCCATGGGTATATCTTCCTCCTTTCGTCAAATTAGTTTAGGGCTTTGCTTATTCTAGGTGTCAATTAGCTATCTGGAGCTTATAGCTCCATTCGTAGTCTCTTCCTCCCACACTGTTGTCCACCATTAACAACCAATCCAAGTTTCTTCGTGAAGCTTCAAATGTCGATCCTTGACCCAAATTTCTTGAGGGGTTTGCTATGGAGTGGTGCGTCGGAGCTTCCTACGTATTTAATCTAGGCCATAAGGCCATGTTTGGTGTTTTAGGGCCTCGTCGGACCTAGCAAAACCGCCATCGTCAGTCAATCCTTCGGCGCCTCCGATCAACGATCGGCTGTCACCAGCATATTGGCGGTCAGCCGGCGACGCTGTTCCCCCCTTTGCCTGACCCATCCAATGATCGACGACCATCTCCGACATGTCTCCGATGAATCTTGTTGGAGAAGGAGGGGTTCAGCCACCTTTGCAATTGTGGGTAGGGATCCACGTGTAGAGGAATCTTCACAGGGAACTATGTGCGAGGAATCAAGGACCAAATTGTAACAACTTAGGGACTGATGTAATCTTGTTTGAATTGATTTATGATTTGTTCTAAATGGGATTTTTAGTGAAATAACATGTTCAAATATTCTTGATAATTGATTATATAGTGCTTAATCACATTCACACTTGACTAATTTCTTTTATTGAGCATTAAATAATTATTGCACTTGAATTCAGATTTCAACTCTTTATTTGTTGAACCAAGTGCAAATTTGAACTTGTTTGATTTTTAAAATTAACCTCTAATACAAGTTCATCAAAATCATTTGTAAATAATTAAATAGTGGTAATTAAACATTTAGTTGCTCCCTAGGAATGACCTTAGAATACATTTTTATTTCGAGAATTAGAAATTTTTAAAAGTAGATTTGTGCGATTCGAATATACTACAATGCATATTTTTACGAATCTTATTTTGCGCACATCACTTTTTGGCGTCGTTACAGGGGAGTAATGTGCGCCTACCACTATCATTGTGCATATTCTTTTTTTTTATTTTGTATTTATTTTCTTTTGTTTTATTTTGTAAATATTTGATTTCTAACTTACTTGCCCTTTGTTTTGGTGATTCTCTTTGACCGGATTTGATTCAACTGGCCCAACCACTTCACCAATAATCCAACCACACCATGAGCAGGTAACTTTCTTATCTTTTATTCCTTAATCACCATTTCTCTGTATATATATATATATATATATATATAACTAAAAAAAACTAGGATTGCAACCTTGCCTTATTCTTTGTAGACAATATCATTTGCGATAAGAAATTTTTTATTATCCTCTGTACCTCCATTTTTTAAGAGGTCGATTAGATTAAAGCACACAACCCATTAATTCCTATGCTTACTAGGGACTTGTGCTGAATTTCAGGGCACCTTGGACTAACATCTTCTTACTTGAGTCCAAGGTGTACATTTAATTAAATAAAATTGGATTCCATTTAGAGCTATCTAGGGTTTTGAACATTAGGATTTTTGGAGTGTTAGCACACAATTGCAAACTTTAAAAGGAAATATTTTCCCACATTGTATGCAACCTAAGCCCTTGATTGAGGTGATTTAAAAACTCAAACCCTAAAATTAGGCTCATACTACAAAAAAAAGGCTTTAGTGGCGAATTAGATACTAGCATATATTGCATTTGTCACTAATTCCTTAGATTTAGTAGCAAATTTTTTGTACTTACAACTATAACATTTTGTCAAGCGACAATTAGTATTAGTGACAAATATGTTTACCGCTATTGACTTTGATTTAGTGGCAATTGTTATTTATGACACTATAATATTTTTGTCAAAGGACAAGTAGCATCAGTGGCAAATATATTTTCCACTATAATCTTTGATTTAGTGTCAATTGTTGCTTATACCACTATAATATTTTTATAAAATGATAATTAGCATTAGTGGCAAACATATTTGCCACTATAGTCTTTGATTCAGCGGTAATTGTTACTTATGCCACTATAATATCTTTTTCGAATGACAAATTGGTGTAGATGAAATGAGGCCACTATTTCATCTTCAACATTTTTTTAATAGCATAGGGTAGAGCTAAATTGAAACTTATCCCTTCAAACAAAAAAAAACTTTTGATTTCATTTATGTAAGATACATGTACGCAAGAATTAGAGCAATGTGACAACAATGTTGAAAGAAATACTGTTAATTAATACATCAAGATATAATTTAAAATGTGCTTTCACAAAAGCATTCATTTCTTGTGAAAAAGATTAAATCAAATATTTTCATGACTATCATTTTGAAACATCTAATAATATCCTCTCTCCCAAATGCATCTTGTGAGTCCAATATTATAAATCCCACAACTTTATGTGCATCCTTGTATGTGTATAACATATTATTATTTTTATTTCCAAACATAATTTAAGGGTAAAAAAATGATTTTTTTGAAAGTAAATGTGTGTTCAGTAAACCATCAAAAATATTTATTTTATAAAAGTTCAAGGGCAAGAGGAAAAAAAACTAAGTGTGTTGATCATTAGCTTGATTTGAGGGGAAAAAAATTAACTCTCTTTTTTCACTCAAAAATCATGCCTCTTCCTCGGGTTCTCACTTCTTCCTCCGGTTAAATTAAAAACTCTTTTTTCACTCAAAAATTATGTGCGAGAACCCCTGCCTCCGCCGGTTCTTGCCTCTTCCTCTTGTTCAATGCCAGCAACCTTCACTTTTTCTATCTTCGCCATTGTCTCGTGTCCTCTGCTCCACCATCTCCAATCGCGTCCTTTGCTCTACTCCATTGGATTCGATTGCATCCTCTACTCCACCATCATCTCTAATTGCGTCCTTTGCTCTACCATCTCCCAAAGGTATGTCATTAATCTCTCAATCTTGTCCGATCTTTCTTTATCTCTCTCTCTTTATTTCCCCCATGATCTCACCTCCTTCCCATCAATCAAACTCAATCTCATCGTCTCCCCGTTGATGTTGTTTCCCTTCATCATTGCGATCCCCAACCATGTCATCCCCTCCTCCCCCTACCCACTTCCCTTGCTGCCCCACCTCATCCCGATCCCACATCCTCCCCTCCTATCCCTACCCCTTCGTTGTCCTTGCCCTCTACCCCTACCGTCCACCTCCTCTTCTTGACCCATCCTCCCCCTGCCCCTTCCCCCCTCCCTGTCCTCCCCTCACATAACCCCCTTTCCCTAATTTTTTTTTCGAAATTAAACGTGTATTTTAGTTCTAATACACTTGTCTTTTATTTATTAGATTAAATTTACATGTTAAATTAAATGCACATGCAATTTAAATTAACATGTTATATTAAATTTGCATGTTTATTTGTAATATAAATTTGTATGTAAATTGTTATTGAATTAATTTCAAGAAATTAAATTAATTGAATGTAAATTAGTTTGCATGGAAATGTGAATATAAGTGAATTTTATGTAATTTGAATTAAATTTCATTTGATTAAATTTGTGATGTGATTGTGATGTCAAATGTTACAAGTTTAATTATTATTTTTATTTAAGTTAAATGTGGGGTGTGCCCACATATATCGTGTTTTAGCATTTAGGACTTGAAATTTAGCATTTTGAATTTTTGCTTCAAGTATTAGGTTTTCAATTTACGGGTTTTGGATTTAGAGTTTAGAGTTTAGGGTATTAGGTTTTCAGGGTTTCAGTTTAGACTTTAGGGTATTGGGTTTTAGGGTCCTGCATTTAGAATTTATGGTCTTGGGTTTTGGGTTTAGGTTTCAGGGTTTTGAGTTTAAGGTCGTGGGTTTTGGGTTTAGGTTTTAGGGTTTTGAGTTTAGGTTTTAGGGTTTTGGATTTAGGGTTTTGAGTTTAGAGTTTAGGACTTTAGCGTTTGAGTTTAGATTTTAAGTTCATGGTTTTGAGTTTAGGTTTTAAGTTAAGGGTTTAGTATTTATTGGTTGGGGTTTAGTGTTTTCGTTAATGAAATTTAGTTACAAAAATTTGATTTAAAACTGAAATTTCTTCTTATTATTTTGTACCATATCATTTAGTTACACACACTTTTGAAATTAGGGTTGTGTTTAGGGTCTTGTGTTTTGGATTTAGGGTTTCGAGTTTAGTGTTTAGGGTTTTGGGGTTTCAATTTAGATTTTGAGTTCAGGGTTTGAGTTTAGGTTTTAAGTTCAGGGTTTAGTATTTATGGGTTGGGGATTAGGGTTTTTGTGGTTTAAATTTAGTTACAAAAATTTGATTTAAAACTAAAATTTCTTATTATTTTTTTTTTGTATTATATCATTTAGTTACACATACTTACACAAATTAAGATGCACTTACTAACAAACAATAGGAGCTCTAACCCCTAGGGTACAGGTTGTAGGTGGGATATAAATGTGTCAAAATACTCGCCCATTCGAGACTTATTATTGTGTCATACGGACAATGTGTTAGTGTATGTATACCTCACATACATACATGATGCATTGTCTTTATAACATACCATAAGTCTTGATCATCCTTAGTTCAAAGAAGTTCCAAACTAAGGGGGGTCTTTGAAGATTTGATCATAGCTTAAGTGTTAATTGTTAAATGTAAATAGTGTTTGGTGAAATTTTGGTATCATCTTCCTACCCTTTTATAGTATACCAACTAATTTTAGCTATGTTCCTAAACCAGTCTTAATTAGGTACTATTGGGAATGCAATTAAGGTTAGTCTTGGGGGTTATACTAGAGAAGTGTAGGGAGATGCTGCCAAAATTTTCCCAGACACTAGTTGCATGTAACAAATAACGTTGTGATCAAATCTTCAATGATAGGCTATTAATTAATAATCTTCATCAAAATAAACATATCATCCCTATATTTCTTTCCAACTTTTAGGTGGTTTACTGTAAATTTAGGTTACGTGAAAAGATTGATTTCATTATAATTATTGATGAAGATTATTTAAAATCTCTTTGGAAAATACTTCCTCAAGTATTCATTACTTGGTTGAGAGTTAAATAATGGATAGAAGTTGGATCCTTGGAGAAGATAGAACAAGTAGTAAATATTTGACAGGTATTATCAAATTCATTGAATTTGCCTTTAAGAAAGCACTGAAAGATGGTACCATTCTTTGCCCTTGTAGAGCATGTGCTAACCTATGTAATGCAAATAGGAAAGTGATATTAGGGCATTTAATTTGCAATGGCTTTTTACAAGGATATGTTCAATGGATTTTTCATGGGGAAGTACCCATAGATGCAATGAAAGTAATGCGGAAAGTAGTGAAGATGAAGACCATGATCAAATAAATGACTTGATATATGATACTTTTGGGTTCCAAAATTTACATAATAACACAAATCACATGGAATACGGATCTTCAAGTGGTGTTGATGAGAAAACAAATGAATTCTTTAACTTGCTTAAGAATGCAGAAGAAGAATTGTACCCTGGATGTAAAAAGTTCAGCAAGTTATCATTTATTGTCCACTTGTTTCATGTAAAATGCCTTGGAGGTTGGATAAATAAATCTTTAACCATGTTATTAGAATTACTAAAACAAGCATTTCCAGAAGGAGAAACTTCCAACATCCCTTTATGAAGATAAGAAGATAATATCTGCACTTGGGCTTAGCTATAAGAAAATTGACATTTGTCCTAACAAATGCATGTTATATTGGAAAGAGAATGTAAATGATGTCAACTGTAAAGTATGTGATGCTTCTAAATGGTGGGAAAGTGGTAATGAACATGACAATGATGCAAATCGTAAACGAGGCAAGAAAATTCCTACCTAGGTTATGTGGTATTTTCCATTGAAGCCTAGATTGCAGAAGTTGTTTGTCATCGAAAACTTCGCTGATGAGATGGCATGCAGATGATCGCTCAAAGGATGGTATTATGAGACATCCAGCAGATTCTTTAGTATGGAAAACCTTTGATAGTAAACATGCAGATTTCTATCAGATCCTTGAAATGTTGGAATCGGTCTGGAGACCAATGGTTTTAATCCTTTTGGAATTATGTCATCTCAATACAGCATATGGCTTTTTATTTTGATACCCTACAATTTGCCTCCATGGTTTTGCATGAAACAACCCAATTTCATATTGTCAAGACTAATTCCTAGTAAATCTAGTCTAAAAGCTCATATAGATGTCTTGTTACAACCTTTAATTGAGGAGCTATAACAGTTATGGTTTGGGGTTTCAACATTTGATGTGTCTAAAAAAGAGTTATTCCAATTACGTGCTGCACTTTTATTGACCATTACTGATTTTCTTGCTTACGGTGATTTCTTTGGATGGGTAACAAAAGGATACATGGCATGCCCTTCATGCAGTAAGGACACTGACTCAACATATCTTCACTATATAATCGAAAAAATGTCTACATGGGCCATAGACAATTTAGTCCTATGAATCATAAGTATCGAAGACAATTGGCATCCTTTAATGGTAGGCAAGCATTTAGGGAGCCACCTAAAAAATTATTTGCCAATGAACTTTCGGCACAATTGGAAGCTATTTCTAGTATCATTGGAATTCATCCTAACAACAAAAGCAAGTGCATGCCTAATTGGATAAAGAAAAGTATTCTCTTCGAATTGCCTTACTGGAAAGGAAATCTTTTACACTATAATCTTGATGTAATGCATATTGAAAAAAATGTTTGTGAAAGTATATTGGGAACATTACTAGCATTGGACAAAAAGAACAAGGATAATGTAAAAAGTCAGCTTCATTTGCAGGAAATGATTATCAGACATGCTTTCCTTCCAATTGTTATGGGAAACAAAACGAACCTACCCTCTGCATACTTTTCGTTAAAGAAGAAAAAATTGACACGTTCAAACTTCTTAAAGGAATAAAGGCTCCAGATGGGTATCTAGATGCATAAGTATATCTACACAGAATATAATTGGTTTGAAAAGTCATGACTACCAGATTCTAATGCAACAATTACTTCCAATGGCATTAGCAGTTGCCATTAAGAATGAGAATGTGAGGCTAGTGTTGATAGAATTTTCCAATTTCTTTAAAGACCTATGCTCAAAGGAGATCGATTCAAGTCATATTGAGAAATTGGAATGAAGAATTGTTGTTACAATGTGCCAAATGGAGAAAATATTTCTGCCTTCACTCTTCGATATAATGATGCATTTGCCTGTACACTTAGTTACAGAGGCAAAGTTAGCCAGGCCTGTTCAATATCAATGGATGTACCTCATTGAGAGGTAATTGACCTTTCTTTCAAGTAATTTACTTAATCAATTGCTTGACATACTAATTTACATAGTTTTATTTTACTAGGTACCTTTTCACATTAAAGAGATACATTCGTAATAAAAGTAGACCAGAAGGTTCCATTGCAGAAGGCTATCTAGCAGATGAATGCCTTACATTTTGTTCTAGATACTTGCAAGGTGAGGATCAATAAGTTATCAAGAAATGTTGAGGATGACTTTGATACCTTGGATGAAGGATTTTCAACAATCTCACAATCAGGCCATGCAATAGGAAAAGAACTCTAACATTTCTCGATCCTACTTTGATGAATCTTGCACATGGGTATATATTATCAAATTGTGATGCAGTATTGCCGTTTAAAAAGTAAGAACTTATGTAGGTTACTTTTGTTGAAATATATAATATATAGTTTGATATTTCACTAAGTTAGTAACTGTAGATTGCATCACAACAATTTGAAATTAAATTGATGCCTATCAAAAAAGGAATTGAGTAATTTCCATAGCAATACATTTCCTGATTAGTTCAAGAAACATGTATGTTATCCGCTATTTAGTTTGATAAGTTCCTTCTTAATTGTCAATATTGTAATTGACATTTTTCTTTTTGTATGTAGATTGAGGAAAGGGTAAAAGAAGAGTATGTACCGAAAGACCTTAAGGTGCTTGCTTGAGGACCACACAACATAGGAGTTTATTATGATGGTTAAATAATAAATGGTTTTAGATTCCAAGCAAAGTGTAAACAAGTGAATAGAAAAACACAAAATAATGGAGTAATAGTAGTAGCCGATATAGAGTGCTTCTCGAAAGCAAATGATCCAAACCCAATAATAGGGCCTGTTGCTTACTATGGGGTGTTGACAGATATTATCCAGATTAATTATTATGAGAAAATAAAAACTATGTTATTCAAGTGTCAATGGATACGGTCTAAAGTAGAAAAGAAGGATGGTCTTACATCAGTGAATTTAGAGCAAATTGGCTTTTCAGACGATCCATTTGTCCTAGCATCTCAAGTTTGTCAAGTTTTTTATGTTCGTCATCCTAATAGCAAAGGTTGGCACATTGTGATTCAAATAAGACCTAGAGACACATATGACATCCAAGATAAAGTCATAGATGCACATATTGATGGACATTTAGGTATAGTTCTACATATGGACATATGGAAGATTCAATGGAGGATGATGATAATGTTACTCTAATCAGAAATGATGTGCATGGTGTCGCTTTCACGAAAAAAATTTGGGAGCAACACTTAAATGCTATTAATATAGATACCATTCTTGACATTGAGTTAGAGGAAGACAACTTGAATGAATGTGAGCTACTATTTGAAAATTATTTTAATTGTTTATTGAATCTTATTTAATCTTCTACTATTCATTGTTTTTTTGTTTAAATTATTTCTTTTGCTCTTAATTTAACTACAGGATGTTCAAACAAAAGCAAGTCAGAGATGGATTTAAATGTGAAAAGGCACGATCTCCTTTCTAGAAAAGCTCCTCCACCTATTGGACCTCAATCTAAAAAAATTTTAGCTGTAATCAATCAATTACCTGATGAGCCAAGAAGATATAAAGAAACACAAAGAGTTTATCAATCACATGTGGATAAATCTCAATGTTCGAGAGGCTATGAGCAACGAGAACAAAGAAAGGAAGGTCAACAAAAAGAAGAGGGAAAATTGCCATCTTCACCTGGCTTAGAACCACAATAACTATGTTATGACTCTCTCTCAAGTACTTAGGAAAGCACAGAATCTAAAGTCATTGACAATGGCAAGATAACATATCATGTGGAAATGTGCATAATACTCTATAATATTATGAATTTTAGTTGAAGATAACATGCATAAATTGATGAAAATGGTTAAAGACTATGAAAAAATCATTGTCAACTATCCTTTCTCCATTTCAAACAAATTGTCATGGTCTTTAATTTCTCTTTACTCACCACATATTATTGATATATTTCTTTTCATTAACATAGTTTTTTTTATCTAAATGATGTATTTTTATGTTGTGAGTGGTATATTGTAATCAAAAGAAAAAGCGAGGTCACATAACATGCTTGAAGTTGTGGGGCAATAAGTATACAAATAAGATTTTTGTGGATATGAATGAATTGAACCACCCTATTGTGTCTACTCAAAAGGACTTGAAAAGTTTTCTGGGAACCATGGCTAGAAATTCAAAACTCACACCTTTGGATTGCATGGATTGGAGGTTGATTCCAAATGATAAGAGATAGAATGTTTGAACTTGTTTAGGTACTCATTAATAGTATTTGATTTAAATTATATATTTACCTTAGGAAAGAAAATTAGGTTGACTTTTTCCTTTAATTATTCATGCAGAATAAATTTGAATTTAACATAAAGATGAAGAAATGGATCATAAATTCAATAGCAAAAAAATGGAGGGATTTTAAAGGCAAGCAAAAGGAAAGCTATTATAAGCCTAATTGGCCTTTTAAAGAGAGGATGCGACATTGTGATCCCTGTCTTTCAAAAGAACAATGGAAGTCTCTTAATGAATGCTGAAAAATTCAAGGTAAATTGAGCAAAATTTGGTACTTTACAGTCAAGTTGATTTTATTGGTATATTTTTAAGTTATATGCATGTATTGTAGTAGAGTTCTGCTACTAATAAATCAAATAGGTTGAAATTAAAAATGAACCACACAACAGGACCCAAAAGTTATGCATGTCTGAAATATGAAGTATTTCACAAATTTCTTTTGGTTAATTAACATTCTCTCTTATATAATGATAAATATTGCACCTTGGATTGTGTTAGATGGAAAAAGAGAAGGGAAGAAAGGTAACTCATGTAGAAGTATTTATAACTGCACATAAGAAAAAGGATGGTACACCTATTAATGCTGAAGTTGCAGACAAAATTGTAAGAGTTGCTTTTGTGAAATGGAATTTTACCTTTTATTTACTCTCTTATTAAAATATAATACTTTTCTTTCTAATTTTTATTGATAATGCTTAGAAACAATTAACTAATGCCATGGAGAAAAGAGAGGAGTTAGAAGATCCTTCCCACATCGATGAGGTTTACACAACCATAGTGGGAACAAGAAAAGCAAAATATCAGCATGGATATGGGCTAAGAGAGTCTATTACGTGTGGAGCACAAAGCAAGGAAGAACATTTAAGGCAACAAAATCTTGAAGCAAAGTTGGATGCTCAAGAGAAAAAGATGGAGGAAATGTTGGCTTCACAACATTAAGAAATAAATAGTTTAAAAGAAAAGCTACAATCTTTGGCTCAACTAAACTTGCAAATTAGGAATTCTATTGAGGTACTTTGTATATGGTTCCTTTACTTTTATCAATAATCTTATTTATTCATGTATTTAGTGCATATAACCTATGTACTCATTTGTAGGAAAGACAAGAAGATAACCCCTTAAGGAATGAGATAACTTCAAAAAGGCAACATGCAAGTGTTTTATCTACTTTTTCTATAGGACAAGTACAATTTAAGTTTTTATGTTTCTAAGTGATCATAACCTAGTATATAATCTTCATTTTTATTACTGTAAGAGGTTTCATTACTTGGTATAGATTCTATAGAAGTAGAAGTTGCACTTGCTCGTGTACAGATAATTGATCCAACTCAGTGCATTGGAGGCATCCAAATTGGATCAAAATATATAGGGGTTGTTATTGAGGTTGCAATTGAGGAAGATGAGCCTTTGATGAGGTCGTTCGAACAATATCAAACAATAGGAGATGCTACTAATTCAATCATTGCATGGCCTAAAAGACTTACTATTCCAAGGTAATGGATAAGTTTACCAACCATTATACCTTTTTATCCTTGTTAGATTGCTAATTTACACTATTTGTTAATCTTTTTTTAGAAACTTTTAATAGACGTGGGAACTCAAAGATGATGAATTGATAAAAGAACATGTTGCCCACAATATCTAGTTTAGACATGGTTTGGAGTCTAGTTTAGGTGTCCTAGATTTCAAATTTGAATATACTTTTTGTATTTTTCTTGATTGTTATGTTAGTTGTTTAGCCTTGAACTCTAAAGAATGATTATAGGTTATGTGCAATGACTTCTATTTTATTAGTGGAATGATTATAGGATATTGCTTTATAATATGAGGCAACATTCAGTCAGATATTGTTTGTTATTAAGTGTAACGAACGCGTGCCCCAGACATCTTTTAAGACGTCTGGGAGGAGGCCCAAACGTCTGTCCAGACGTCTGGGATCACATCCAGACGTCTGAACAGACGTCTGGGATCGTTTCCAGACGTCTGGAAAACAGTTATTTTCGCACGGGAGAGTCGTCTGCGCGCCTGTGCGTGCAGACCCGCGATTCCTCTCTCTCTTTCTTTTTCCCTCTCTCTCTCTGCGGCTGCAGGCGACCTGCCACCCCCTCTCTCCTCCTCGCGCGGCCTTAAAAGGGCCACGCCTCCCCTCCCGTCTCCACAGTCTCCTCCTTCTTCTCCTTCCTGTGTGCGAGAGCGAGCAGACGCGAGGGCGGCAGTGACGGCCGCAGTGAGCGCGGAGGTGCGGCGTGCGAGGGCGGAGCTCTGCCGTGAGGGCGAGCTCGCCGGAGCGGCCTGGCCGGCAGGCGGAGGGCGCAGGGGGCACGGAGCGACGCAGAGAGGGTCCTGCTGCGGTCTGAGCAGCAGGAGCGCGAGGTGCGACGCGGGCGGCGTCGCGAGCGGAGGCCGAGCAGCGCCCTGATTCTGGAAAAATTTCTAGAATCAGACGTCTGGGTTGACAGCCAGACGGCGAGGTAGACGTCTGGAAGATCATACAGACGTCTGAAAGGTGAGTTTACCGCCTTCTCCTTCCTTCCTGTCGACTGACCGTATTGAGGGAGGGAGTTGGCTGTGCGCAGGTTCGCTGACTCGCCATCCCTTGCGAATCAGACGTCTGGAAGTTGTACCAGACGGCGGGAGTGACCTCCAGATGTCCTAAGTGACCACCGGACCTCTGGGAGCTAGGGCAGACGTCCCCGCAGACTTCTGGATGTCTAGGAAACCACGCTGAACAGGTAATTCTCTGATCCACTTTGTAAGACGTCTGGAAGAAGTTCCAGACGTCTGATTTTGCACAGTATCGTCTTTTTCGACCCGTTTAGGGCCCGTTCGGGCTCCGTTTTCCGTGATTCGAGTTGCGTTCTTTTCAGAATTAATTCCTCTACCCGTCTACAGTAGCTATACACTATTTTGAGACACTCCTTGTGTTTGATCCTTGTGATAGGACCTCATTCGGTTGTAGTCTTGAGAGTCGCGGAGGCATGCGGGATTCCCGATCACGCCCCCATTACTCCCGTTGTACCTGGTAGAGTGGCTTTAAGTATTAATAAAATCTGTTAAAGTATGAAACCATAACTAGAACCTAGGACATTGCATGAATCCTAGAAATGAGAAATATATGGAATGATAGTTCCTAGGTGTTGCATGAATCCTAGGGCCGGAAAACTAGATTGTATGATAGACCCTAGGATATGGCATGAATCCTAGGATGGAAAAACTAGTGGAATGTATAATACTGCAGTCTTGGAAAAATGGAAAGGAATATATGAAGCTGCCTGTAAATTGAATTCACAGCTGCCTGTTATGAATAAAGAAACATGATTGGGATCATGGTTTGTAAGAATGTGAAACTGGAAAGTAAGACATAAGATGTTCTGGAACCCTACGGGGAAGTAGGAGTAGAACTCCTGGAAAGCGAATGGAATAGACTTGGGGAAGTGAGCTGGCCCTTGAGTACGGAGTACCAAGGAGAGCGACTGTCCCCCTGTTTAGTGCAGAGCTGAGCTAGCCACCCCAGGGACCCGAGGGTTAGGACTGGCCACTCTGTACCGACTTGTTGGCCCTCGTGTACGTAGTACCGAGGAGAGCTAGTAGTGTTAGGAGAGTACTAGCTACCCCACGGGCCCCGGGGTTCTGCTAGCCTCCTTCACCGACTTGTTAGGCCCACTAGGGCAAACCAGGGTAGTCAGGCGAGGGTGCGCGGATTGTGGAGGGGCAAGGCCCCGGTTTGGTTACTGTGGAGGGGTTGGACCCCTGTTACTGAGAGGGCTCTGCCCTGGTTCCGTGCTGTGCTTTGGGCGCACCCGTTAACGGAAACGACTGACCGCGTGCCAGTGTGGGCTAGCTACCTGTGCGTTTATCGCGCGTGCCGTAGTCACCGTTACGTCTGTCAGTGACCTTGGGGTGGTTGACTGAGGGTAGGATCACCACGGGGGACTCTCCCGGCCAGGAGAGCACCACGTGCTACTTCTACTTTTGGAAAAGACTGCAATCAAGATCGTTCCCACGAGGACATTCGAGATCAAGTAAAGGATCTGAGAAATAAATGAAATAGTGAGAAAAATTGAAAGATGTGAATAAAGGAAGTAATAGAACATAACAGCTATTGTACACTCTACTGTTGCCTTTAGTTAGTTTGCCACTCTACTCAGCGTTTTGCTGACGTGTTACACTCGTTACCTTTTTCAGGACCAGGTGTTGAGCAGCCAGGGTCGGCGGCTGCAGAGGATGCTGGGCCAAGTAGGGTCCAGTAGAGTTTACCACAGTCCTTGTACCTCTTTTGTTTCTGTTTTAGTGAGTAGTTTTTTTGTTTCCGCTGTACTTTCTTTACCTGCAGTTCTTGTTATATGATAAATGTTGTTTTACTGTTGTGGTGGTACCTACTGTAGTAGTTTCTTTCCTTACTGCTGTACTTTCTTACTGTTAGTTATATTCATGCTGAATGTGGTTTATTTTACTGTCTTTTGGTTACTTCCTCGTTGGACGACTAGGTCTTGGGATTAGTCGAGTCGGTCCGGTTCTCGTGTCTCGTAGGGTCTCGGGAATCGGGTCGTTACAAGATGGTATCAGAGCAAGGTCGTCCCGAGAAGTGAATCAACTGACTGGAAAATAACCAATTCACATGTTTATAGCTAGAGTAGCCACCACAACATGTCTCTTGACATGAGCTCTTAGAAGTTTTGTTAGGTACCGTTTGTTTTGACGTTTCCGTTTTGTTTCACGTCTCCTTGCAGGAGATGCCTCGTCGCGGGACTGGAGAGACTGGCCGCGGGCGCGGCCGAGGGCGAGGTCGGCGAGGTGGACATGCTGTCGTTGACGTCTCGGTGGACCAGCCACCACTCCCTGGCATCCAGGCCCAGGACCTCACCAGACTGATACGGGATATTGTACGAGAGGAGCTCCACCCACCGCCCCGAGCACCTCCTCCTGGGGTTGCAGAGGGGGAGTCCTCTGTGGGACCACGCGACGGATGCGGCGCTGGACACGAGGGAGGGGATGGGCCCCTGCCACCCCCACCTTCCTCCGACACTTCTGTACACGAGGCACCTTCGCCTGGAGATGCACCAGCACCTCCCCTACAGCGCCACTTCGAGCTTTTTGGACAGTTCCGGAAGCTGAAGCCCCCCTCCTTCAAGGGGGATGAGGACCCGACCGAGGCAGAGGACTGGCTTGAGCAGCTGGAGAAGATCTTCGACACCCTTCGCCCCCCGGTGGAGTGCCGCGTGGCCTTTGCCACGTACCAGCTAGAGAGTGCGGCA
Organism: Thalassia testudinum; assembly: GCA_037157565.1. Lineage (NCBI taxonomy): Eukaryota > Viridiplantae > Streptophyta > Magnoliopsida > Alismatales > Hydrocharitaceae > Thalassia > Thalassia testudinum. Next base: position 39,362,517 of record JAZHRO010000015.1, on the reverse strand, counting down.
CACCGGTGGTGGAGGGCGGTCTAGGGACAGGAGAGGGACGAGCCGACGTGGGACCAGTTCGTCACCCTCTTCTGTGAGCAGTACTTTCCCCAGACGTGGCAGGACCAGAGGAGGCGGGAGTTCCACACTCTCCGCCAAGGGACGATGACCGTGAGCGCGTACCGCACGCGTTTCTTGGAGCTGTCCCGCTTTGCAGCGACAGCGGTAGCCACTGAGGAGGAGCGCCTTTGGAGGTTCACCGAGGGGCTCTGTCCTGCGATCCGGGGGTATGTCAAACCCCTGAAGCTGCCGACGTTTTCGAGGGTGGTAGAGGCAGCTATGACTTACGAGGAGACCAACCCGTCCGCGCGAGAGACCGACGGCGGGCGGAAGAGGCCCTTTCAGCCAGACTTCTCACAGGGCTGGCGAGAACGGAGACATGTGGCGTCCGCAGGAGAGCCGTCACGTTGTGCAGGGCCATCAGTGGCCTTTGGGGGCCCTCGACAGGGGCCAGTCGCCAGCACCGGACCCCCGCCTTGCCGACAGCAGGGACTCACTGAGGGCGGGAGTCGGGTTCCCCTCTGCTACCAGTGTGGCCAGCCGGGCCACGTCAGGAGGGACTGCCCATCTAGGGCTGCAGGTCAGTAGATACTTCCCGCGCAGAGCACTGGAGGGCGCACAGGAGGCTGCGGTTCCCAGGCGCGAGGAGGAGGACCGCAGTCGCGAGGAGGGTACCGGCCAGCACCTACCCGTCCGACGCAGAGTGTGGCTGCTTCGTCCGCACCTAGAGCTGAGGGGTGTATCAACGCCCTAACACACAGGGATGCCAGAGCTTCGGGATCCGTGGTAGCAGGTATGGTTTCAGTTTCTGGCAGACTCGTTTACACGCTTTTCGATTCCGGCGCTACGTACTCGTTTGTCGCAGCCAGTTTCGCAGTTAGTTTGGACCAGGATTATACACTGTTAGAGAATCCGTTTGTAATCAGAGGTCCGAGTGGTCAGCTGTTTGTAGCTGAGGAGGTGTACACGGGTTGCGAGGTCAGCATCGGGGGACATAGCCTGCCAGTTGACCTGATTATGATACAGATGGAGGACTTTGGAGTGATTCTGGGGATGGATTGGCTGTCCGCTTACCACGCCTTGGTAGACTGTTTTGAGAGGAAGATTGTCTTCTCCATTCCGGAGTTGCCTTCTTTCGAGTTTCACGGGCAGCCAGTGGACAGAGGTTTCAGGTGGATTTCGGCACTTCGGGCAGCGAGACTTTTGAGCCAGGGGTGTGAGGGCTTCCTAGCTTGTGTGGTGGCAGAGCACAGCCCCGTGGCAGACTTCCAGAGCATCCCGGTGGTCAGAGAGTACCCCGACGTGTTTCCAGACGAGTTACCAGGACTACCGCCCGAGCGTGAGATCGAGTTTGAGATCTCACTAGTACCAGGGACCAGCCCCATCTCCACCGCGCCATACAGAATGGCACCGCTTGAGCTGCGAGAGCTCAAGTCCCAGTTGCAGGACCTTTTGGAGAAAGGTTTTGTGAGGCCCAGTGCGTCTCCCTGGGGAGCCCCAGTACTGTTTGTGAAGAAGAAGGATGGGACCCTACGCCTTTGTGTGGACTACCGACAGCTTAATAGGGTCACCATCAAGAATAGATATCCGTTGCCGAGGATTGACGATTTGTTTGACCAGTTGCGGGGTGCCACGGTGTTTTCCAAGATCGACTTGAGGTCTGGATACCACCAGTTGAGGATCAGGGAGACCGACGTCTCCAAGACAGCTTTCCGCACCCGGTACGGACACTACGAGTTTTTGGTCATGCCGTTTGGGCTGACCAATGCCCCCGCTGCTTTCATGGACCTGATGAACCGGGTGTTTAGACCGTACTTGGACCAGTTTGTGGTGGTTTTCATAGATGATGTACTCATCTATTCTAGAGATCGGACGCAGCACGGACAGCACTTGCGGATGGTTCTGGACACTCTGAGACGACGCAGGCTGTACGCCAAATACAGCAAGTGCGAGTTCTGGTTGAGGGAGGTGACCTTTTTGGGTCATGTGATCTCTGGAGACGGCCTGGCGGCGGACCCCGCCAAGGTCGAGGCAGTGCTCAGGTGGGAGAGACCACGTTCAGTCACTGAGATTCGCAGTTTCCTGGGACTGGCAGGTTACTACAGACGGTTCATCAGAGGATTTTCACATATTGCGCGTCCTATGACACAGTTGACCCGGAAGGACGTGCCTTTCGCTTGGAAAGACGCCTGTGAGGCGTGTTTTCTGGAGCTGAAGGAGAGGTTGACCTCGGCTCCCGTGCTCACCATCCCTGACAGTAGTGGTGGGTTCGTTGTGTACACGGATGCTTCCTTGTAGGGGTTAGGAGGTGTGCTCATGCAGAGGGGTCACGTGGTCGCTTACGCTTCGCGGCAACTGAAGCCCCATGAGCATACCTACCCTACCCACGATCTAGAGTTGGCAGCTGTTGTCTTCGCGCTGAAGACATGGAAGCACTACTTGTACGGTGAGACCTTCGAGATTTTTACAGATCACAAGAGCCTCAGATATCTTTTTGACCAGAAGGAGCTCAACATGAGACAGAGACGTTGGTTGGAGCTCCTGAAGGACTACGACTGCAGCATCTCCTACCACCCGGGAAAGGCCAATGTGGTGGCTGACGCCTTGAGCCGTAAGGCGCCCGCACGCTTGGCCAGTCTACAGTTACAGAGTTGGAGCCTTTTGGAGGAGGTGGGCAGTTGGCGACCTCTAGAGTTACAAGGGTACTGTGGGGCAGTGACGGTGACATGGCAGACCAGGCCAGAGTTGATAGACCGCATCATCACGGGACAGATGGCCGATTCGTACTTGCAGTCTTTGCGCGACAGAGTACTATCAGGGGACCCAGGGGACTTCTCTTTCACAGACCAGGTGCTACGCTTGAGGGGACGGTTGTGCATTCCCAGAGACGAGGAGCTGTTGAGAGAGCTCCTGACTGAGGCACACGGTTCCAGATTCACCATACATCCCGGAAACACGAAAATGTACCATGACTTGAGACGCGAGTTTTGGTGGAGAGGGATGAAGCGGGATGTGGGTGAGTTCGTGCAGCAGTGCTTAGTGTGCCAGCAGGTGAAAGCTGAGCATCAGAGGCCTGCAGGGCCACTTCAGCCGCTTCCAGTGCCAGAGTGGAAGTGGGAGAACATCACCATGGACTTGGTGGTGGGCTTACCTGTTACCCAGCGAGGACACGACGCAGTCTGGGTAATAGTGGATAGATTGACGAAGACGGCACGATTCTTGCCGATCCGAGTCACTTTGGGACCAGCACAGTTGGCAGAGAGGTATATCCGTGATGTGGTGCGACTACACGGAGTTTCGCGGGAGATCGTATCCGACCGGGATACCCGCTTTACGTCCCAGTTTTGGGCTGAGTTTCAGCAGGCTTTGGGGACGAGGTTGAGGTTTAGCACGGCTTACGACCCCCAGATGGACGGACAGTCGGAACGCACGATACAGACACTTGAGGACCTTTTGTGTGCCTGTGTACTAGACTGGAGGGGCTCTTGGGAGGAGCACCTGCCCCTGGCGGAGTTTGCATACAACAACAGTTATCACTCGAGCATCGGCATGGCTCCCTACGAGGCTCTGTACGGACGGAAATGCACGGCACCCTTGAGTTGGGTTGAGGTGGGGACCAAGTGGGAGGTTGGCCCCAGGTTGATCCGGCAGAGTCAGGAGGTAGTTGGGCAGATCCACAGACGACTCCGCACTGTCAGGAGCAGACAGAAGAGCTACGCGGATCGCAGACGCAGAGAGGTGCAGTTCGAGGTTGGGGACCACGTCTTCCTTCGTGTTTCGCCCATGAAGGGCTTACAGCGGTTTGGGGTGAGAGGGAAGCTCGCGCCGAGGTTCGTGGGGCCCTTTGAGGTCCTGGAGCGAGTTGGACCCATTGCTTACAGACTTGCCCTTCCCCCGCAGCTTTCTGGTGTGCACGACGTGTTCCACGTGTCCAACCTCAGGAAGTACGTAGCCGATCCCAGCCACGTACTGAGTCACGAGAGCGTCAAGGTGAGCGACGACCTGACCTACCCCGAGCGGCCAGTGCAGATCCTAGACTGAGCCGTCTGCAGGTTGAGACGAAAGCAAGTACCCCTGGTAAAGGTTTTGTGGAGGAGCCAGCGGTACGAGGAGGCTACCTGGGAGCCTGAGGCGGCAATGCGGGAGCGGTACCCGGAGCTTTTCGCGGGTACGTCTTTTCGGACCGGCTTCGGTCCTCTTTGAGTTTGTTATGGTTATTTGGACATCTTTTTCCTGCACCCTAGTTGGCACAAGTTTCAGGGACGAAACTTCCTTTGAGTTTGTTATATTGTAACGAACGCGTGCCCCAGACGTCTTTTAAGATGTCTGGGAGGAGGCCCAGACGTCTGTCCAGACGTCTGGGATCACATCCAGATGTCTGAACAGACGTCTGGGATCGTTTCCAGATGTCTGGAAAATAGTTATTTTCGCACGGGAGAGTCTTCTGCGCGCCTGTGCGCGCAGACCCGCGATTCCTCTCTCTCTCTCTTTTTCCCTCTCTCTCTCTGCGGCTGCAGGCGGCGTGCCACCCCCTCTCTCCTCCTCGCGCGGCCTTAAAAGGGCCACGCCTCCCCTCCCGTCTCCACAGTCTCCTCCTTCTTCTACTTCCTGTGCGCGAGAGCGAGCGGACGCGAGGGCGGCAGCGACGGCCGCAGTGAGCGCGGAGGTGCGGCGTGCGAGGGCGGAGCTCTGCCGTGAGGGCGAGCTCGCCGGAGCGGCTTGGCCGGCTGGCGGAGGGTGCAGGGGGCGCGGAGCGACGTGGAGAGGGACCTGCTGTGGTCTGAGCAGCAGGAGCGCGAGGTGCGATGCGGGCGGCGTCGCGAGCGGAGGCCGAGCAGCGCCCTGATTCTGGAAAAATTTCCAGAATCAGACGTCTGGGTTGACAGCCAGACGGTGAGGTAGACGTCTGGAAGATCATACAGACGTCTGAAAGGTGAGTTTACCGCCTTCTCCTTCCTTCCTGTCGACTGACCGTACTGAGGGAGGGAGTTGGCTGTGCGCAGGTTCGCTGACTCGCCATCCCTTGCGAATCAGACGTCTGGAAGTTGTACCAGACGGGGGGAGTGACCTCTAGACGTCCTAAGTGACCACCGGACGTCTGGGAGCTAGGCCAGACATCCCCGCAGACTTCTGGACGTCTGGGAAACCACGCTGAACAGGTAATTCTCTGATCCACTTTGTAAGACGTCTGGAAGAAGTTCCAGACGTCTGATTTTGCACAGTATCGTCTTTTTCGACTCGTTTAGGGCTCGTTCGGGCTCCGTTTTCCGCGATTTGAGTTGCGTTCTTTTCAGAATTAATTCATCTACCCGTCTACAGTAGCTATACACTGTTTTGAGACACTCCTTGTGTTTGATCCTTATGATAGGACCTCGTTCGGTTGCAGTCTTGAGAGTCGCAGAGGCACGCGGGATTCCCGATCACGCCCCCATTACTCCCGTTGTACCTGGTAGAGTGGCTTTAAGTATTAATAAAATCTGTTAAAGTATGAAACCATAGCTAGAACCTAGGACATTGCATGAATCCTAGGAATGAGAAATATATGGAATGATAGTTCCTAGGTGTTGCATGAATCCTAGGGCCGGAAAACTAGATTGTATGATAGACCCTAGGATATGGCATGAATCCTAGGATGGAAAAACTAGTGGAATGTATAATACTGCAGTCTTGGAAAAATGGAAAGGAATATATGAAGCTACCTGTAAATTGAATTCACAGCTGCCTGTTATGAATAAAGAAACATGATTGGGATCATGGTTTGTAAGAACGTGAAACTGGAAAGTAAGACATAAGATGTTCTAGAACCCTACGGGGAAGTAGGAGTAGAACTCCTGGAAAGCGAATGGAATAGACTTGGGGAAGTGAGCTGGCCCTTGAGTATGGAGTACCAAGGAGAGCGACTGTCCCCCTGTTTAGTGCAGAGCTGAGCTAGCCGCCCCAGGGACCCGGGGGTTAGGACTGGCCACTCTGTACCGACTTGTTGGCCCTCGTGTACGTAGTACCGAGGAAAGCTAGTAGTGTTAGGAGAGTACTAGCTACCCCACGGGCCTCGGGGTTCTGCTAGCCTCCTTCACCGACTTGTTAGGCCCACTAGGGCAAACCAGGGTAGTCAGGCGAGGGTGCGCGGACTGTGGAGGGGCAAGGCCCCGGTTTGGTTACTGTGGAGGGGTTGGACCCCTGTTACTGAGAGGGCTCTGCCCTGGTTCCGTGCTGTGCTTTGGGCGCACCCGTTAACGGAAACGACTGACCGCGTGCCAGTGCGGGCTAGCTACCTGTGCGTTTATCGCGCGTGCCGTAGTCACCGTTACGTCTGTCAGTGACCTTGGGGTGGTTGACTGAGGGTAGGATCACCACGGGGGACTCTCCCGGCCAGGAGAGCACCACGTGCTACTTCTACTTTTGGAAAAGACTGCAATCAAGATCGTTCCCACGAGGACATTCGAGATCAAGTAAAGGATCTGAGAAATAAATGAAATAGTGAGAAAAATTGAAAGATGTGAATAAAGGAAGTAATAGAACATAACAGCTATTGTACAATCTACTGTTGCCTTTAGTTAGTTTGCCACTCTACTCAGCGTTTTGCTGACGTGTTACACTCATTACCTTTTTCAGGACCAGGTGTTGAGCAGCCAGGGTCGGCGGCTGCAGAGGACGCTGGGCCAAGTAGGGTCCAGTAGAGTTTACCACAGTCCTTGTACCTCTTTTGTTTCTGTTTTAGTGAGTAGTTTTTTTGTTTCCGCTGTACTTTCTTTACCTGCAGTTCTTGTTATATGATAAATGTTGTTTTACTGTTGTGGTGGTACCTACTGTAGTAGTTTCTTTCCTTACTGCTGTACTTTCTTACTGTTAGTTATATTCATGCTGAATGTGGTTTATTTTACTGTCTTTTGGTTACTTCCTCGTTGGACGACTAGGTCTTGGGATTAGTCGAGTCGGTCCGGTTCTCGTGTCTCGTAGGGACTCGAGAACCGGGTCGTTACATTAAGGAATGATTTTGGATGGTGACTGCTAAAGATATTTTCAGTATAATGTGTTAATTGGAGTACAGGTAGTTGCTGCTATTGTCCCTTTTGTAGACTTATTTTCAGGCTTAAACATTTGCACTTTTTTAAGTTTGTTTTCCTATTTTGTAATTGACCTTGAAGGGTACTACTTATATTGTTTTCAAGGAGGTAAATACAGACAACTCAGATGTAGTATTTGCACAGAAAAGATGTTTTGCTTTCTTACTATTTGTTTAAATAGATACACACATGACAGAGCTTGAAGATGATAGAAGGGGAAAAAATACAAAATGATTAGAAATTACCATTAAGAGGTTTAATTATCCATAATTAATTTTTTTATTATGCTTGTTATTAACATATTAGTTTTCTTGAAAAGTGAAGGGTGATTATCTTATTGTCAACATTATAGTGGTCTGTTTGCTTGTTGATGGCTATTGCAAAAGTTGGAAGATGAAGATGGGTCACTCTACGTCAAAGTACTTCCTAAGGACTGGCTTGTTATTCTATTAGAAAGTTTGTTGTAGTTAGGGGTAAGGAGCTCTGAAGAGGCAGCTAGATGGATTTAGTCATTAATGAATGCTTCTATTAAGGTCCACATTAAAACTTTAATTTCTTACTTTTCTAGCAGATATTAACTTGACCTTTTTAGAACTGGGATGATCCTCCATCAATGATGGCAGTTACTGTAGTTGACGCAACTCCATAAGCTATTTTTGAGACTCTTATGTCTCTTGGTCCATCAAGATCACAGTAAGGATTCTATTATGTTAGTGCGAAAGTTTTGCAACCTCTATGATGATTAATATCTAGTTAATGACTTATAACATTGCATATGAGCATGATTTTGAGTCTTGGTTGTATAGGTTGATTACTGTTTGAGATTTATATATATTTTTTGAATGCATGTCAGAAAAATTAGGCTTAATTAGTACTTGTCCCTTAGCAGAGATCATTACTTGCTTATTTGAAATAATGTTTGCCTTGCCTTGCTTTTTTCTTTGTCAATTTTGGTTTATCATAGGTGGGACCTCAGTTTTTCTTGTGGTACTGCGATTGAACATTTGGATGGTCATATAGACATTATTCACAAGCAACTAAACAGTGATTGGCTGCCATGATCAGTTTTTTTATTTTTTATTTTTTTAAAATAATATGCCAAATTCTTATCAAACATAGAGTTAAGTTGTGCTTACCACCCAGAGATCCACAATTCAGTAGGATGCAACGAGGAGACTTGTTATTGCAGTGCTATTGGCAATGAGAGAATAACGGAACATATGGTAACCTTAGCATTGAATATGATTGGTAAATTTTGTGATTAATTAATTATTTTTAGGTGTTTAATATCTTCTCAATTCTCATCTTATTTGCAGTAATATTATACCAGCAGAGATCATTGCTTGCTTATTTGAAACAATGTTTGCCTTGCCTTGCTTCTTTTTTTGTGAATTTTGGTTTATCATAAGTGTGTCTTTAGTTTTTCTTGCAGTTCTGTGATTGAACAATTGGAGAGTCATACAGACATTATTCACAAGAAACTAAAAAGTGACTGGTTGCCGCAATCAATTTTTTTATTTCTTATTTTTTAAAAATAATATGCCAAATTCTTTTTGAACATAGAGTTAAGTTGTGCTTAGCACACAGCGATCTACAATTCAGTGGGATGCGACGAGAAGACTTGTTACTGCAGCGCTACTGGAGGAGAGAGAATGATGGAACATATGGTAACCTTAGCACTAAATATGATTGGTGAATTTTGTGATTAATTAGTTCTTTTCAAGTGCTTACTATCTTCTCAATTCCCACCTTGTTTCCAGTAATATTATACCAGCAGAGATCATCATTTGTTTATCTGAAACTATGTTTTCCTTGCCATGCTTTTTTTTTTGTGAATTTTGGTTTATCATAGGTGGGACCTCAATTTTTCTTGCGGTACTGTATTGAACATTTGGATGGTCATATAGACATTATTCACAAGCAACTGAAAAGTAACTAGCTGCCACAGTCAGTTTTTTTATTTTTTATTCTTTTAAAATAATACACCAAATTCTTATCAAACATAGAGTTAAGTTGTGCTTACCACCTAGAGATCTACAATTGAGTGGGATGCGACGAGGAGACTTGTTATTGCAACACTACTAGTGGAGAGAGAATGATGGAACATATGGTAACCTTAGCACTGAATATGATTGGTGAATTTTGTGATTAACTAGCCAGTAATATTATACCACTTTGTGTTCCATGAACAATGCTGAGTTTAGAGAGGCTACGTTTGGGTCTTCCTTAAAAGTAATGCATGCTTTTAGTTATAAATTAATAATGTTATAGATTAGTTCTCCTACCAAATGTGCTGTAACACAACCTGATCCTCTAAAGACTCATGTGCTCTTGCAGGTGGAGGATTTGTTATTTCTCCTGTGAACCAAGGAAAGAAATCTATTCTCAAACACATGCTTGAAATTGATTGGAAAATGAGGAAATCATATTTATTCATTTCCTCAGGTAGAGATATAACAATCCGGATGCTGGGTAGAGTAGTAGGTGCAATATTATTTTTTATAGTAATTTCATATATGCAATTAAATCCCCCACTTTTGATTGACTTTAATGTTTCTAGCTCTAAGAGAACTGTGCAGAGAAAAATTAGGGAACTACTTAATCTATGATTACTTGTCAGATGACATAACAAGGGATATTGGAATGGCACAATAAGATAAGGAAGAAATCAAGGAAGAAGTTCAAACAATTGAAAATAACTCAACTTTAAATGGAAATCCAACAACAAACATGAATGACTTGCCCATCTTAGCTATAGATGCTGGTGGGTCTTTACTTGATCTAAATGATGCAGCTAATGAATTCCTTGATGTTTCAGAACACCCAAAGCATGAAGATTCTGAGCTTGAGTTGTCATCTGACCTAAGTTTTTTCTCAGAGGTAAGCTCAAGTGGTGTTAATGATATTTTCTTCCCATTTCTGAGAACATGGAATTTTTGAAAGAGGGATCTCAACAGGAACAATGCATATTGAGTTTATTACTTTGTTGTCTCACGATTTTGCATGTGGAACTAAACTTCCACAACCATGCATTACGATTGATAAAGCCAAACCCCAAATGGTTGCTAGTGAATAAGGTCATACTACGCATTAGATTACCATCAATAGATGAAAGTTGCTTCATAAAAAAGTAAACTAGTGATTGCAAATGTAATTAAGTGGTTTGGTAAGATGAGGGTCATCTTCTTATTGTTGGGAGGGGGGGTTGTTGAGGGGTGTAGGAGTTAAAGTATATGACACAGTCTTAAAAATCGATTTATTGCAGCTATGACAAAGGACAACTCCCAAAGTATAGGTAGGCATAACTTTTAGATTGCTAAAATTAGAGAACAAGAAAATTTCAGTTTGATAGATGGGTAGATCTTGAGTTGTCCAACTTATAATGCTAATTCTGAGTTCATTATCTAACCAATAGGACTTGTATTAGTGACTACTTATGGCCATCAACTTAGAGTGATTTCAACCTAGGCTACTATAGTTGGATTAGGGGATTGATTTACATAAGTGGATGAGTTTGGATTGTTTTATTAGATATCGAATTGCACAAAAAATTCATCAGAGTCCATAATCTCATTATTGTTGATATAGATAGATAATTAGGATAGGAGCACGTGGGGTGCAAAATTTTGTTTGCTATAGCTGATGATGCTTTCCTCATGATGTTGCTTAGTGTCAATTGGTTTCCCCCTAACACATTGTGGGCTAATTTAGGAAATTATTCAAATGCCATTCTTTTGTGTCTTGAACATGGTCTCGAAGTGATATACTTGCATATAACTGGTATGTGAAATGATAATAATATGTGGTTTAGATGCAACAAATCTAGAATGCTTAAACCCTATCTTAGTAAATCCCATCACATGCTAAAATTATATGGTAGGCTTGCCATGTTTTTATTGAAATTTTTGCTTGAGAGATTCACTTTCCATGATAGCAGAGGTAGTTTCAAACAGGCTGTTACTAGATATTTGTTCCTCTTTGAGCATAAAAAGTTAATTCCTTTTGCCCCTCAATTGATTTGCAAAATGTGGATCTCATACTTGTTTTTGAAATGATTGACTTGGTTGTAATAATTAGTGAGGACGGAAGATGTTGTGCATTCTTTGTTTTAAAGATCATGGGTTATATATTAGTCAGGGGTCTTCTGTGTATGCTTTATTGAATTGTAAGTAAATGGAGCTTCTGGACTGGACCTGAAGGGATTGCAGAATTGCTTGTAGAAATTTCAAAAACCAAATATAGACCTGCTTCATTTTTTATCCTTGCTTCTTTTGAGATTGTTTTGATTACATATGGTAAATAGTTATGGTACATATTATAAAATGGTTAGGAGGGAGCATGATTCTAAAATGTAAAAGGGAAGATAATTTTGTTGTTGATTTTAGAAGGGTAATGTTGTTGTTGGAAGGAATATTGATTAATCAGATATTACTGCTGCTATTACTGTTGCTGAGCCACCTACTGCTATTGTTGCTGTACCAACAGCTACTGCTATGTTGCTATGCCGCAGTTGAACTATTGTGGCTGAACATTGCTACTAACCTATCACAATCAACCAATGGGGGAAGATGAGTACAAAGGCTCAAGAGTTAAAGGCCAAGGAGGTATCCTCAATAATTATCCTATACCTATGAGAATGGCTGCATCCTCTTTCTCCCATTTCCAATTGTTTAATAGTATCTTGATTTTTTGCATTGGCTAGAATATTCAGTCTTAATAATGGATTTACCACGGCTTTGACAAAGGCCAACTCCCAATCGCTACATGAGGAAGCAAGGCAACAGACATAACAAGATAGGCTTCTTGAATTGTTGGTCTTCAACTTTATTTTGAATTGTTGTGGTCTTCATAGACATCATATAATTATTTGTATTGATGCATTTTGAGGGATTTGTATCAGGTTTTTAGATAGATTTGTGACAATAATACATGGATGACTTTGTTTTTCTGCATACCAGGTGTCCTTGATACTCAGAGGTGCCAACGACTATATGCTTAATGAAATGGAATGCTCCCTGCATGATACCCTCTGCATTGTGAAGAGAACCTTGGAATCTAATACGGTAGTTTGAATCTACTTTGGTTGGCGTTCTCTTTTGGAATGTTGAGCATCATTTTTTTTTCTTTCTATTCAATAGGCAAATCAAATTGTATTTGCATAGGTAACTTTTGATTGAGTCCTCTATTTGTAAGATGTTTGTGACTTTGCACTGGGAAGTTTTTTTTTCTTTGAAAACTTGACAAGCATTTACCTTTTCCTTTTTTTGGAAAGGGTTTGCCCATTTTTTGTTGACAATACTAGAAGGGAAAAAAATCAAATATAACTATATGGTTAGTGTGAATGAATTCTTGATACTACACACTGCCATCAAGACACATATAGAAAAGAAAGGCAATGTGGCATGCTTAAGTTGTTGACATGCTGTATCGAATGTGATTGAACGAGTCTTTTCCTTCGCCATAAAGTTAGACTCTATTGTTTGGTGTTGCTGTATATTATATCATCTACTTGTGATTAGATTGCATGGAAATGTTTGAACTATAACTCTTGGTAGTTTGACCTCACCATCTAAAATATGGATTTATTTGCAATTAGATCATCCAAAAGGTGGACTTCTAATTAGTTTAACCAATCATTTCAGTGGGGCTTAAGATTTTTCAATATTCTAGTATTCTTACCCTTCCAAAGAAAGAAATCTGGTATCCTAGATATTGCACTTTGTGAATGATATTTATTTATTTCTTTTTAACAGGTTGTTACTAGTGGTGGGGCTATGGAAGCTACAGTTTCTATATACCTAGAATACCTAGCTACAACTCTAGGGTCTAGGGAGCAATAGGCAATTGTAGAATTTGCGGAAGCTCCTTCAATCATACCAAAGGTGTTAATAGAACTATTATGTTGTAATTTCATTTGTAATAACTCCTAAATATAAATTTGAATTTAAATTGGTCCGGTATTTACAGGTGCTTTCTGTTAATGTTGCAAAAGATGCAACCGAGTTACTTGCAAAATCAAGAGCTTGCCACCACACAACTCAAATAAAGGCAGACAAACAACACCTCTCCAGGTGAAGATATCTCTGGTGTTGACAAGGAAAAAAAAGTTTTTAATTTAAGTGGTAGCAAAATTCATGAGTGGGGTATGCTTGCATTTTGGCCATATGCTAAATGTAACTTAAGTTGGTTAAAGTAGAACAAATATTCATGTGCATATGCTTGAAGTAGACCAATAAAGTAGTATCACAAGTTTTCAAATAAACTTATTTTTGAGAGTAAGCATTGACATTCCCCACTCATAAACTAACCCCTTGAATTTTTAATACTGGAATCATTAAAAATTTGTCTTGGTGTGCTGCCGATAATTATTCAGTTTGTTTCGATGAATATCATGTCTACTCGTCTAACCAATCACATTTGTCAACAATCTCCCTTTCCATATAGCATGGACTTGGACCTTTCTAAGGGGAATATTCATAAAAACCTCGAGGTAAGGGTTATTGAGCATGTAATGAGTAAAGTGAAAATTATACAAGTACAATACTTGCATATATAATGTAGTATCAATTTAATGACAGAATGCTACTAAAGATAGAATTTATTAATGGCATATATGGCACAACCTTAACAATGATTTACTACAACTATGAAAAAGGCCAACTCCCAATCGCAACACAAAAAAGGCCAACCCCAATCCCAAATAAGGATGATGTGAAGCCCTAAAGAAGCATTGTAACGTGGGATGGATGCCAAAGTTTTATGATTTTCCATATGATTTCAGTTGGGTTGATGAAGTACTTCATATTTCAGAATTCTCATTGTATTTTTATTTTCTCTATATTTTTTTTTTCTCTTCTCTTGTATTACACTTAAAAGGGGAATATGTACTTTCATGATCTGGGAAGTCAATAAAAAGGATTTTGCACTCGAGCCCCTATGTTTTGCACTTGTTAAAAAAAATTATTTCTTAGTAAAGAATAAAATTAACTTATATATAGAGGCATCATTAAAGTGAATCAATAGTAGCAATTAAATGGCAAAAGAAGGTGCCATTAAAGTAAATAATTGGTGATGATTTAATGGCATAAGAAAGTGCTATTAAAGAAAATCAATAATGGCGATTTAGAGACAAATAATTATTAATAAATAATATCAATAGAGGCAACTTAATGGCAAAAAAAATGTCACTCAAGTAAATAAATAGTGGCAATGTAGTGACAAAAAAAACCATTAAATGATGGATATAGTGACACTAATAGCATCAATTAAATTGCCACTAATATAAATCAATAGTGGCGAAATAGTGGAAAATCAGTTGCCATTATAGAAGATCATTAGCGACATTATTTGAGGCAATTAAAGTGCTACTAAAACCATTGCTTTAGTAGTGATTGTACAATTGCTACTAATCTTTTAGTGGCGCCAATGAAGGTGGCAATGAATCGATAATTATTTCAAGCGTCGCTAATTATATATAGCGATAAATAAAAGGCCTATAGTTGCAAATATTAAATGTCACTAAAGGCTATTTTTTTGTAGTATGAACTAAGAACACCTAAACATTAAAATTTGGACTTAATAACTTGTTTGACAACCAAAACAGGGTGGTTCGAACCTTGATTATGGGATTTGTTAGATCAATTACAAATTATGAGAAAATTACCAAGATTTCTTCAAACAACATGGGGATCTATTAGATCAATTAGAAGAACTGATTAAGGAAGAATACCCAAGCCCCCACTTGGACCTTGATTATGAATCTTAGGGTAATTTTGACGATAAACCATATTTTCCCAAACCCGAGTTTGAGAATGGAGAGTTCTGTGCTAAGTCTCGAATCCAATTTGAACCAAATGATGATTTTGTGCATAAGAAATTACATGATATAGAAAATCAACTTCTGGGTTGCAAGGATTCCATCACAGGTGTTCTTGACCTTAACACCGAACCATCAATCAAAAATCTTGAAGTTGGTTCAAATAAAATAAATTTCTGAACACCTATGATGAGTTTGATTCTGATTTCCTCGAGGATATAACTCCCCCACCTTATCTTGGTAAGGTCTTCCTCGAGCATAATTCTGACATCCCAACTAACCTGAATTTAGATTCTAATGGCCCAATTCCTATACTTGACCTATAATCTAGACCAAAACCTTTTTGGGATGATTGTATGGCTCAATTTGATGAGGATATCGTCTTAGATTTGAATTATCATGATTTTTATGAGCCTATTTTTGATGATGAAACCGCTCCAGATTCCTCAGAAGGGCACACTGACTTATTTGAATTAAAACCAATTTATGAAATAGAATTAGAGGAATCTAAAGAGTCAGGATTAGATTGGATCTATCTTAAATATCCTGAACCCAATCCTATTCCTAATAAGGATATCTTTGTTAGCTTCAAACTAGAATCTAGGTTAGACCAATCTCAGGTTGATAACTTTAGGGATTTTGATTCTTCTTGTGGTGGTGATCATAATTCTGATTCAGGTTCAGAAAAATCTCTTCACCCATGTTCTGTTCTCGGATTCTCCTATGCTGATGTTGATTTTGAACCTTATGCTGATGCTGATTTTGAACCTTATTTTGATTTAGGAGAATCCTTCTTTCCAAAGGATTACAACCCAATCTATGACCTCAATGTTGATGGCCTGTTCTTTGATTTTGACTCCATGGCCATTGATTTGGAGCTCAAAGTAGCTGCACCACCTAATTAGGAGGCCACCCAGGAATGGTTGCTTAAGCCTCTCAGCAAGCAGTCTTTGCCACATGACTACACTGGAATCCATTTTTATCCTAAATCATCTCAATCTGATCCAGTTGGGGTTGATTTTCCACCTCAGTTTGACAATGAATGGGACATTGATCAAACTAATAGTCAACTACTGGTCACTTTTGATCCCACAAGTAGGGCTCCTATATTTTTCATTAATCCTTAATCTTTTGAGGACCCTTGCTCTGAACCGACTAAACCTACGCAACCAAATCCTCAATCTTCATTTCATATCTTATTGAACCAAATTTCATTTGGTGGGTTCCATATTTGATGATCCACATTTTCCAACCCACTAGACTTATTAGTTTTGGTCTACACAATCAACTAGTTGATCTGAACAAGCACCCAGTTGGCCCAACCAGGCTAATCATCAAGGTGCTTTCCTTACAAAACTCTTGCAATTTGATCACCCCTTCCTCTTGACCATCTTCCGCTCGACTAAAGGCATTAAATTTAGCACTTAACAGGAGGCAACCAGTCAGCTTTGTTTTCAAAAACCTGAGACCTTTCATATTCTTCATGAAAACCATTCCATTGCACTTCAAAATTCATATTTCAGAATAGTTGACTCCACATTCAATCTTTGTACTGGTGAAATCATCCACAATAATCATTTCCGACCCGCCCGCTCACCCTTATAAACCTGTTCTAAAAATATGAACTAAGTTGAATTCAAACCCATCCTTTTTGAAATGAGGGCATTTCAAAACCTAGGTATGGGGAGTATTAAAGTGCAACTGATTGAGGATTCATTTTCCTTGAGAAGTTCTCACAAAAAAATAAAAAATTTTGATGAAAGGAGGGAGAATTTGTTTTGAACTAAATTGCAAATCCTCTTAATGGCAAAAAGGAAGAAGAAAATGTGATAAACATTTAATTTGTTATGTCTTGACCTTATTCTAAGTTGTTTGTGCTCTAGTCTAGTATCAAGACACTCACATCCTCAATTTTAGATTTTTCAGGAAAAATGTGCTTGAGTAAGCATGGCTTAATTTGCCCTACTGAGCAAAGACAGAAAAGCTAATTTCTTGGACTAAGGGGCATAAGTGTTTAAATTGGTCTATTTGTAACTTTTGGTCTAGGAGTTTGAAGAATCAAAACACAACCTCACGTACACAAATTGAGTTTGGGGACCTGAGTACAAGGTTAATAAAACATTGGACATAGGTAGATGTAGAAAATAACTCTTTTACATAAGCCAACCCGTGAAGGATGGAGAGCCACTTCCTTAATAAGGTGCATGCATTTAATTTTTGTTTCGGTTGGGCTTGTATACATAAGTCTTAGTAAGCAGTGTACCTGTCCTCACTACCCCAAAAGGCTCACAAAAAAAGCCTCACACACTTGCACTAGAAAGAAAAAAAGAAAATAAAGAAAGAGTAGAAAAAGAAGAAAAGAAAAGAAAATAAAAAAATGGTGCTGGAACATTATTTTTTCTTTTTCTACATAGATATACCCTAAGGTTAACCCCGTTGGAAGCTAGAAAGTTGCCAAATTCATGTGGAGCAGCCAACTGAGTCCAATATGTTATTAAGTTGACACTAAGGACCTTTAACTCAATTCACTCTCACTACACATGTTCCAACACTGATAATAATGAAATCGAAAGTGAAACTAAGACCAACTTGAATTGTGCACCCTTATGTTTAAAAATCAAAAGTTAGGTGAAATTAAATTAGGGAGCCATTAAATCTAAGTCACTTGAGGAACCAGGTTGTCCAAAGTACTAGGCATAGCAACACTATTTTCTACCCAACTAGGATTAACAAGTTAAGTTATTATAAAATAGATTATTGAGCTAAATACAAAACTACCCTTTAAGCTTAAAATCTATGCTGAACTCTAAGAATTTGCTAAGGAACTAGCAAATGGTAGGCATGGGGGTACGATGGTAGCACCATCATCGTCTATATCTAGCTTAATTTAGCTAAGTTCTAAAATTAAATTCACCTAATTAATCATTAAAAGGGTATAACTGAAGAATATGAAGAATTGGAGGGCATGAATCAAAATGGGTTAATTCTGCTATTTTAACAAATAAATATAAGTGCAAATTAACTAATGGGTGAACCTAAAATTAATCTAAGATCAAATAGGTTTAAAATTGAAATAAGTGGGCTTGCATTGATTTATTTAAGGATTTTATAAAATAAAAGCCAAATTACAATTAATAAAATCCTAATTTCAGCCTAACTTTAATTTAAAGGATTTTGATGGAAATAAATGTAACCTAAACTTTCTAAAAATCATTGAAAAATATTGTATAAGATTTAGAACATTCAATTTTATAAATTGAGCCAAAATTGACCTAAAATGGAAACCAAGGCAAGTAATCGATACATTTGGGGATAAATCGTAAATTTACAAATCAAACTTCATCGAAACCCAAAATTGATATCACTATTAGATTCTTTGAGTCCAAGTTAGGCTATCCACAAATTTTGAGCCCAATCAAATTCCATCTTAACCAAGTTTGTAATTTACTCCTTTGGTCTTTAATTGTTGCAAAAACCCTCTAAGTCTCGAAATGTTTTGTAAAAATGTCCCTGCGACCATCTTCCTCACCACACCTTCTCCATCATGCAAGCACAATAACCTTCTCGATGCATCTTTGATGATTGATTGCACGAGTGTCACTCGATCAAATCCCACTAAATTTGGTGGGATTGATCATCGTTCTAAGATGAACCCAACCAGCTCATTCCTAGCTATTCTTCTAATTTGTGGAGCTTGAAATTTGCAGCCAAAATCATGGCAATATCATGTTGTGCCCCACCTTTTTAAGGTCGTAAACCTCGCCTTGATTTCAAATAGCGACCCTCTATTTATTCTCGCCATGCTCCACTGAGGTGAGTGTGCAAAAATTGGCGTGGGCATCCTCCTCTTCTTCCTCATCACGCTATTAAAGCACCATGGAGAACCTCTGACCGCACATCCTCACCACTACTCGTAGCCAATCGTGTAGGGGATCTTCTTCCAAATTCTTCCCTAAATATTCATGCAATGCTTAGGCCCTTGAGACCCCCTCGTCCACTCCAATTTCTTCCTCCTTCATCACCCATCAAGCTTGCAAATGCCATGGGTATATCTTCCTCCTTTTGTCAAATTAGTTTAGGGCTTTCCTTATTCTAGGTGTCACTTAACTATCTGGAGCTCTATAGTTCCATGCGTAGCCTCTTCCTCCCACACTGTTGTCCACCATTGACAACCCATCAAAGCTTCTTCGCGAAGCTTCGAACACCCCTCGTTGATGCAAATTTCTTGAGGGGTTCACTCCAGTATGGCACACCATAGCTTCCCACGTATCTAATCTAGGCCGTGAGGCCATGTTTGGTGTTTTAGGGCCTCGTCGGACCTAGCAAAATCACCACCACCATCCGCTACCTTTGCTACCTCTGATCAGCAATCAACCGCCACGAACACATTAGTGATCTGCCAGCGATGCTGCTCCACCCTTCGTTGGACCCATCAAATGGCTGACAACCTTCTCCGGCATGTCTCTAGCGAATCCTACAGGAGGAGGGGTTCAACCTCCTCTGAGATTGTGGGTAGGAACCCAAGTACAGAAAAGGAATCTTCGTAGGGACCTATGTGAGAGGATTAGGGACATAATTTTAACAACTCAAGGACTAATATGTAATCTTGATTGAATTGATTTAAGATTTGTTCTAAATGAGATTTTAGTGCAATAACTTGTTCAAATATTCTTGATAATTGATTATTTAATGCTTAATTGCATTCACACTTGACTAATTTATTTTATTGAGCATTAATAATTATTGCACTTGAATTTAGATTTCATCTCTTTATTTGGTGAACCAAATGCAAAGTTGAACTTGTTTCATTTTTAAAATTAATCGCCAATACAAGTTCATCAAAATCATTTGTAAATAATTAAATAGTGGTAATTATGGATTTAGTTGCTCCCTACGAACGACCTCAGAATATGTTTTTATTTCTTTAATTACAAATTTTTAAAAGTCGATATGTGCAAATCGAATATACTATAATGCGTGTTTTTATGAATCACTTTTTTCACACATCAGTACACACAAGCACCAAGTGAGCCTCTAGCTATGAGTACTACATACCCTAACATCCCCTACTACGAATGCGGGTGACAATAAAGCCTAGAACCACAAGTACCTCTGCATCAAGTTGAATTCGAGTACATCCACGTACCAAACATCAATGACATCCCAGGGCTCGTCACTTAACCTGGGAACTCTCCAAGCTCCACAGCAAAATTCCTTGGTAGCTTCCAGTTACCGCCACACCTAGGGTCCTCTACCAGAGCAATGAACCCATGGCCCACCAAGTCCAAGGGTGCTACCTTACAAGCTCACCTAAAGGCCTACTACATTTAATTCCATTAAGTTTTATGTCCAAAACAAAGCCTTAAAGACCTAGTGGATCACCTAGGGTCATACCCAAGACCTTAGGATCCAAGCATTTCAATTTATTAGACTCTGGCCAAGTCACAAATATCATCATGTGAGGTTCAAGTCATTGCATAGACAATTCAGATTTACTTTTAATCCATCTAGAGAGCTTCAAGCTCAATTTATAAACAAACACACATATTTCCAAGTTGGGGTTTAACCGTAATTTCATTATTTTCCCCATTTAAATTAGTTTTCATCATTCCTTAGGATTCCTAGTGTCAAAAACACAAATTCCAAGCTAATTAATAGTTTCAACAACCTAACATTAGGGGTATGCTACTTAACGTTAAGAGGCCATCCAGCAACCACCTAATGTTAGGTCAGATTGCAGCAGCCAAGTAGACTTGCAACGTGAACCATCCACTCAGCCCAACATAAATTTCACTGCCATAACAAACATAACTCACTCACTAGAACAATTATCCCTATAGACATCAGTTGGATACGGAGAAAGGTCATATTTATTTTTGCTCCCTAAGAAGCCAGGGGTGGAGAGGTTCAGTGAGTTCAGACCCATAGCATTATCTAACTCCATTTATTTGATTATAAGGAAAGTATTAGCAAATAGATTGACAGGGGTACTCCAAGGAATGATATTGCATGTTCAATCGGCCTTCTTTGCAAGAGTCCTTTATTGTGGCCCAGGAGATGGTGGTTGGATGGAGTAGGAGAAAGACAAAGGCCTTCATGTGGAAGGTTGATTTCAGTAAGGCCTACGACTTAATTTCTTGGCCTTATCTGTGGGAGATACTCAGGCATAAAGGATTCCCTGTTGATGTGGGTGCGCTTCATGAATAAAAAATCGGGGTTTCAAGGACCCATCATCATAGCCTGCAAAATACATCTATCAGATAAAATTTATAACCGAAACTCAAAAAGTGAGTCCCAGGTCGAACACGGGGAGGTGAATGTTTGGTTTTATAAAAATCCGCATTTTGCTTTTATTTATTTTTGGTCATTTTTATCTTTTCTATTTTTTTTAGTTTTTAGCAAGCAAGAGATTAGGTCGATGACTTCTAGCTAATATACTTGCAACAATATAAGAGAGAGAGAGAAAGAGAGAGAAACAATCATCTATTTGTAAATGAATGTTTGTTACACTATGAAAGCAGAAAATCTACACTACGAAAGTGTAAAAAGATAGAATAAGGTGAGAGAAATCCCCCTCAACAGTTGCTCGGAGGACGACTCACTCTGACGTCACCTGGAAGAAGGTGGTGAGGAGCGAAACGAAGGAGGATGAAGCAGGACGGAGGATGGGGTAGGACAGCGTCGCGACGAGGATCTTCTTCCTGAAGGGTGGTGAGAGGACAGCCATGGGATGCTCCACGAATTGGGATGAGGGGAGGGAAAACTATTTGGTTTTCTACTTTAGAGGAGCATCTTGGGCTTGGGACAAGCTCTCTCTAGAGCCTTGGAGGTGGTGAGAGGAAGAAAGGAAGAGATGGTTCGGAATGGTGGTGGGTAGGTCCTTTTATAGTGGAGGAGGAAGAACAAATTCACATCTAGGTCATTACTGACATCCGTAAACGTCGCTACAGATCCCTGCAGCTGTAGCTGAAGATCTGCCCTTCAATTCCTCTTGCTGGAGCTCATAGACCATTAGTGATAGCTACAAGCGTCACTAAAGGCCTGCGTCGCTGAAGATCCGTGCCTGTCCTCCGCTGGCACCTACTCAACTAGCACGTGCTTCACATACCCGTGCTCCTCGCGTCGTGTCGCGCACGTGTGCTGGCATGCACTGCGCTGTTGGTGCGCACGGCTGCAGCTGTGCACGCTGCGCTGTGGTGCTTCATGTGCGCTCAATTGGTAATTGGAGGGGGCTGCGGGGATTCAAACCCATGCCCCTCCTTTGCGAGTGCCTCTCTCCAACCAACGTGCCAAGACGTCCAGATTGTCACGTGGACATCTTAATGCACGCGATGGAGATGAATCCTCAGCCATTGGATCTTGATCCAACGACTGTGGTGCGAGATCAGCGATGATGAGGAGGTGGTGCTAGGACTGTTGGCCGACATTGGGTGGCCTGGATGGCGCCACGTGGTGCCATCTAGGCCATCCATTCTTCTTTCTTTTGTAGAGGGTGCCACGGTGCTCAAATAGTGATGATTTCCGTGTTGCCGGACTGCGATCATAACTCTAGATCCATCCGTACGATCGGATTTTCCATCCAAAACTCGCATGGATGTCACATTCCCCCTGGCCATTGATCTTCCTTGGACTTCGTATGATGCTACGATTCTCCGATCTAGACGATTTCGAAGGCATTAGACTTCGATTGTCATCCTAATCAGATCCGTATGGTGCGATCATCTATTCGAGACCCTCAAATAAGTCTTCTTCTCTCATGACCATAAAAAGGACCTAATTAACCTAAAATATATACTACTCTAAATGTAGAATGATGGATGCTATGCAATATTTATAAAATGAAATGCAAATCTAAGCCTAGGAACATGCATGAATAAGCATTTTAACCTAAATAGATGTGTCTATATCATACCCCCATGCCTATCTTTTGCTAGCCCCTACCAAAATTAAACTACATTCTATGTATAAAATCAAAATTAGGATTAGATCGCTTAGGCCTAAGTCATTTTTTAACAATAGAAAATTTCAACTAAGATCCCAAACAATGAAAACTCAACAGTACTCGAGTGCTTGCTAGAATGCAGACCGCCCAAGTCTTTGCCTTATTTGAAAAGGAAAGATACAATTTTTTATTTTTCTTCTTTTCTAATTTTTTTATACTTTTGGAGTTTGAGAGTTCTGGGATAACATTTTATGGCTACCCGACCCGCCCAAGACTCGAAAAGGACTCTAAGTGCTAAGCATCTGGTGAAAAGAATGAAAGACACACTAGGCGGCCATTAAAATAGACTTCAGGTTTCTACAACCCTAAGTGACCTTGCCTAGAGGTTTATTTTCTCGAACGGTAGCTTTCTCCCTACTTTTTTTTATTTATGGGGTCAACACAAGGGCAAACACAATGTATATCTCCCCGATTTATTCTACTTCCCTACTACTTCCCTAAGTGTTTTGGGAATTATTGTGCATTTTTGTGAGATGAGCTCTGGACAACCAATCAATGCGTTGTTACCTAAGACAACTTGCTAGCCATACTCGTACAGTGAAGTGTGGCTTTATTTTTTTTTTTCTCCTTTTTATATTTTTTTCTTTTTCTTTTTCTTTTTTCTTTTTTCTTTTTAAGTAGGTGGCTTCCCTTCTCTAAGATTTACCTAAAGGAAGTACAACGAAAATGATCTTATGGCTGGGCTCTAAAAAATCGGCTGATGAGCTATTACCACCGACAACTTGCCAGCCATACTACCCTAGATAGTTCATTAGCTACCTAATTTCCAAAGAAACCATCGAAAAGTGAGTCAGTGCAAAAAGTGTGTAGATGCTTAGGCTTAAAGTCACTTCAAATCAGAGCGTGGGTTGATAATTCATATAATTATCACCCAAATTTATTTAACGAATTAAAAGAAGATTGACTTGGCGATGACTCGAGACTAAGTCTACATTCGAGTGGACACCTGGGCTAATTAAGCTCGAAGACCTGAAAAGTCTAAGTGTTTAGGTCCTCTCGTATCATTTCCTAAAGTTAGTAACGCCTAAAAGCCTAAGTTCTCTTCCCCTAATTCTATTTTCTTTTTTTATCTTTTTGAATTTTCATTCTTTTCTTTTTTTAAAAAAAGAAACTAAAAGAAATTCTACGAAGTTAACAAAATGATTTCAGGATAAAGTATCCACCCCCCCATGCCTAAATGATGCAATGTCCTCATTGTAAAACTAAGGACATGAAAGGGCGGAGTAAATAGAATATCACCTAAATTTCGCGACAACACGGTCATCTCCGCAGAGAGAAGAGAGTATACACACATGCTAAGTTCAATGCCTTTAGCTAGGCATAATATACATACAAAGAAGAAATTGAGAATTCACAAGTGCAGGTCAGAATCAAAATCAAAAGATTAATCCTCTAACCCGCCAGCAGAAGATGTCCATAGATGTGGACTAGATTATGATGCAGACCCATGCTCCAGGGCAAGTGGTTCTAAGGTTCTGGATGAAAATCACCCAGAACCTAAGATTATTGTGTTTGCAGGGTCGGGCTTGCGATTTTGTGGTGTGCAACCCAAGACCAAAGTGTCGGACAATGAGTGAAGATGGTTCAATAGGTTCAGATGTCCACTTGATGTTCAGCTTAGAAAAATAATAGTTATTTTGAGCTTAGGTTGCACGTGAAAGATAGCGTAAGGGTCCTGCTAGAAAGTAGGTGGTTTCAAGTCCATAGGTACCCTTAGATCCAAAATCAAAGTTCCCTCAAAATTAGCCTCCTAAATTTTTATTTTAACAATTCTATCCTCCAAGATCAAGGCTTCTGGGACCTCCAGATCGTTGTACACCCCATCTAAAATACCCAAGTCCAATAATTGTGGCTCAATCATGATTGACTTGGGTCTGGTGATCTCAAGAATATCATAATTCAGCTCTTTCGGGTGTGGTTGAGGAATGGGGCTACTAATTGAATCATCAAGATTCGAATCATCCAAGTTAGCCCCAACATGATCATAATCTTCAATGATCGGGCTATCAAATAGTTCGCCATGCTCCTCAAGTCCGATTGTCTAACTAAAATCCTCTTCCTTAAGTTCAAGTAAGACTTCACCAAAAGATTCTTCACCCTCAGAGTCAAAGAATTCATGATCCTCATTTATATATGTCTCAAAATTGCATGTCATTTCTTGATTCAAAGAAACATATTTTTCCTTGCTTCCTAGCTCGGGGATCTCAGGTGAATCAATCAGTTCATCCTCTAAGGGTTGCTCTAAACCAACCTGGTCAATTCCAATCTCAGAATATGTATCCCCCCCAACAAGTGCCTAAGCGAGTTCAGATATTGGCTCTCATGAAGGGGGTTCATCTTAAGAATCATCCCAAGATTTGACTAAGGCAACCATAAATTTCATCCTCAACCTTGACAATTTCCCAAGAAGAAACTCACCTAGGTCCCTATCCCTAACATTTTGAAGCAAATCCAGTAAAGAGCTATTCAGCTCATCAATCATTTTTATCATAGGTTCCAACGCTTCAGTGCATGGTGTTGGTTGAGCCTCTAAAGATTGTATAGTGTTCCTCAAATTAGCCAATACCCTATCCTGGATCTAGTTCACCTGAACCGACTGGTTCGATTTAGGTTTGGGTGGGTTTGGGTTAAATCTAGGGGAGTCAAGATGTCGAGGTTCTTGAGTTCCTCCCTGAAAGTAGGTCATTCTAGGTTATTCAAAGGATGGTGGTGACCTATATTCAGTGGAATACTAGGGAGGGTAGGTGTTATAATCATTATATCCTTCGTTATTGTAGATCGGGTTGGTTTGGTTATCAAAGGATGAAGATCCATAATCATTGTAGGTTTGAGAAGGATAGTAATCATAGTCTTGTTGTCCAGGGTTATGCCCCGGACACTGAGGTTTGTATTCATATCCCCAATCAAAGTCATCTCGGCTAGTGGATGGGTAATTACAAGTCAATTCGGAATAGTAATCATCTTGGGGATAAGTGGTGATAGAATGATAGGATTGGAAATGTGTAAAAGATGTGGAAGGATACATTGTGGAGTAGGAGGGAAAACAGAAGAGAGAAAGGTGCCCTGCAGTATAATCAACCAAACCTGTCCTTATGTGGCCAGCCTAAAGACCTACAGACTCCCAGGACCTGTCTTGAGATTATAAATGATTTGGTCTACTTTTATTCGGTCAATCCAACCAATTAGGAGGGACTGGGGAGAAGGTTCTTCCTTTGGCTTACGCCTCTGGTTCCTAGTGTACCCCCCAACCGTGGTCGTTTGACACTACTCCCCTAGCTAGACATCAGATGGACCAGCAGAAGCAGATTAATCAAAAAAAATCTAAGGCTGAGCTCCGAAGAGCGAATCAATCCTTAAGGCCAACGTCTACTCAGTTTTAGTTAGGCTTGGGATGATTGTGCTCTTGGAATGTGATGGGCCCTTTAGATGGGTTGTGCCCTTAATGATTAATTCAAATGTGTGTGCGTACACAACCAGGGTTTACAAACAAGGTTATTTGATGATGTGTCTTTTAGGGTTCAACCTTGTTTAGTAGATTTAGGGTTTAATCTTTAGGTGTATTCAATTAAGGTTCAGTAGAACACTCCAAGTTTTGAAAGCATTGGTGATGATATATTCCTTTAGAAATCAAAGAAAATGTGGAGTGCCTGGTTCAGCCCTAAATCAACCCTAAGAGGCAAGCTACTTGATGGATCAGTTTTAAATTGAGTGGTGTGGCCCAAACAACTCAAGCAATTGACCTATTGCACCACTTAGTTAAGGCACACAAGAATGTTTGACTTATTCAGATTTCTACTCACTTATTTGTGTGTTGAGTTAAGTGTACTGGGTTCATAGATCAGATCTCGATTAGGTGATAGAATCAATGTGATTGTGCGCCTTAGGGTGAGAAGTTGTGGGTGTTAAGTGTATAGCCTTCAAAAAATCCCACAAGAGAAGAGTTTTTTTTTTGTTTTCTTATATATGTGGGGGTGAGATGAGTGGAGGTGGCAAACAAACAACCAAATCCATCCTAGGGTTTATAAAAAGCACCTAAGTTGATTTGGGTTTAAGTTATTAGTGTGGTGAAATGAACTAGTGGGTGGGGGTGGTAGGGATAAACTTACAAAACCTTCATCCGCACTTTTCTCCGATCTAACCACTTTGGCCTACCTCAGAAGAGTACCTGCAATCACAGTAAGATCAGAGAAAAAGTGAGATAAAAGTTAAGTAAGGCGGAAAAAATGCGAGGAAAACCAAGACGGAATAGTAATCATATCCCCAATCAAAGTCATCCCTAACCAGGGTTTACAAACAAGGTTATTTAAATATGTGTCTTTTATGGTTTAACCTTGTTTAGTAGCTTTTAGGGTTTAATTCTTAGGTTGGTTCAATCAAGGTTTAGTAGAACACTCCTAGTTTTGAAAACACGGGTGATGATATGTTTCTTTAAAAATAAAAAATAATGTGGAGTGGCTGGTTCAACCCTAAGAATCAACCCTAAGTGGCAAGCTACTTGATGGGTTAGTTTTAGATTGAGTGGTGCAACCTAAACAGTTCAAGCAATTAGCCTATTGCACCACTTGATTAAGGCACACAAAAAGTCTTAACCTAATCAGATTTCTACTCACTTATGTGTGTGTTGAGTTAAGGTGTATTGGATCCACAGGTCAGATCTCAGTTAAGTGGTAGAATCAAAGTGGAGTGGTGCACCTTAAGTTGAGAGTTGTAGGTATTAATGTGTGTATTTTTTAGAAAATCCCACAAGAGAAGAGTATTTTTTTTCTTTTTAATATATGCTGGGGTGAGATGAGTGGAGGTGACAAACAAACAACCAGATTTATCCTAGGGTTTATAAAAAGCACATAAGTTGATTTGGGTTTGAGTTATTAGTGTGGTGAAATGAATTAGTGGGTGGGGAAGTGGGGCGAAACTTACAGAATTCTCTACCTGCACTTTACTCCAATCTACCGCCCTCGGCTCCATGATCGGGTTCCTGCAAGACAATAAATTGAAGAAGAAAGATAGGTTAGAGAAATATGTAAGTAATGCAGGAAAATGCGATAAAAACCAAAGAGCAACGGTGCCAAAATGATGTGGGCGCGTTTTGCAAATTAAAAATTAGGGTTTGTAGGACCTGTCGTCGTAGCCTGCAAAATGTGTCTATCAAATAAAATTTTTATTTGAGCACGAGAAGGCGAACGTTTGGTTTTATAAAAATCTGTGCTTTGCTTTATTCATTTTTTGTCATTTTTATCTTTTCTAATTTTTTTTTAGTTTTTAGCAAGCAAGAGATCAGATCAACTTTTAGCTAATCTACTTGCAACAATATAAAAGAGAGAGAGAGAGAGAAATAATCATCTATTTATAAACAAATGTTGTTACACTACAAAAGCGGAAAATCTACACTACGAAAGGGTAAAAAGATAGAATGAGGTGAGAGAAATCCCCCTCGACGGTCGCTTGGAGGACAACTCGCTCTGACGTCGCCTGGAGGAAGGTGGGGAGACGAAGGAGGATGGAGCCGGAGGACAGAGGATGGGGCAGGACGGCATTGCGGTGAGGATCTTCTTCTTGAAGGGTGATGAGAGGACGGCCACGGGATGCTCCACGAATGGGGATGAGGGGAGGGAAAACTATTTGGTTTTCTACTCTAGAGGAGCATCCCGGGCTTGGGACAAGCTCTCTCTAGAGCCTTGGAGGTGGTGAGAGGAAGAAATGAAGAGATGGTTTGGAATGGTGGTGGGTAGTGATGAGTCCATATTAATGGACTATTGTTATGCCTAAGTTAACCTTATTCTTACATTTTATGTTTGTTAATTACATTAGGTTATAGAATGATTGCATGCATCACTACTTAAGTTTACATTTATTCTATTGCATTCTATAACTTATTATGTAATTATTTTATATTTCATGCAGGTCTCGCACACAATGCACCCTATGCATCTCCTCCACTTAATCCACTCCATCAGGCTAAGTTAAGAGTTAACAAATAATCAGAAAAGTGAGAGAGGAGGAGGATTAATTTTGCAAGAGACCAGGGGAGTGAAATGAATTTCCCCCTTCCCCCAAAAGCCGGCTGGCCTCAACAAAACCTCCTCCAACAGCCACCAGCCTCAACAAACCCAAAACAACTACCGACCAAGTTTAGTATGGGATTTGAAAATCCCTTGACTTGCAGATGAGGGGGTGGAGAAAAAAGAATGTGCTCTTGGCAAGAGGAAGGGGCCGTATTCCTTCCCCCCTGTGGGGATTCCCTCAATGATCATCTTCGTCTTCCCCAACGTGGAGAGGGATGCACTGTGGAACCAGCAAGCACCGCACACCGCCAACCTCTCCAACACCGCTGCCACGGTGCGTGAGCGCGCAGCGTCTCCCACCGCGCACCTTGCAAGTGCGCCTCACTTCTCCCACCGCACACCCACAGACACCGCAAGCATGCGCCTGTCCGTCTCCTTCTTCCTCTACTTCTCTGTAGCAACTAGCGTGCGCCACCGCCACAACCTCCACGCACCAGCGTGCATCCTCCCACCACACGCCCGCAGCCCTGCAAGTGCACTGCCACAGCCTCCACCCTGTGCCCTTGTGTGCATGTGAGCAGACCGTGTGCGTTCTCCTCCTCTTCGTCATCTTCTTCCTCTCCACCAGTAGGAAGAACCCAAAGTGTGCAGTGCCCCCCCTCTATGCAGCACACCACTCATCGCCTCGCAACGCCCTTACCGTTTGCGGCCATGCACCCGCAAGTAGTATGCTCATAGGCGGCCACGCACCAGCAGGCAGCGCATCCCCTCGCGCACTCTTGTGCGTGCCCTCGCACGCCTTTGTGCGTGCGCCATCGCGTAGCCACGCACGGCAATGGCAGCAGCTCTTCCTCCTCTCCACTCACTATTCGTCTTCTCTGTCGGCCAACAGAGAAGAACCCAATGACGATGTCGCTCCTCTCTGCCAGCTGGCCACCTCCAACCATCTCCGTCGATGCTACGACCTCCATCGGATCAGCCTCGTCTTCCTCAACCTCCCTTGCTC
The DNA here is from genome assembly GCA_037157565.1 of Thalassia testudinum. NCBI lineage: Eukaryota > Viridiplantae > Streptophyta > Magnoliopsida > Alismatales > Hydrocharitaceae > Thalassia > Thalassia testudinum. The sequence continues at coordinate 39,332,588 of JAZHRO010000015.1, read as the reverse complement.
GTCAGCGAACGGTCGACCTTCCCTCTTCACGCATGAGGAAGAGAGAAGAGAAATCCTCTGTTTTGGGTACCATTACAAATTATGAATCCTACCATTGTGGACAACACTATTCACTTATTTATCTTATTATTATATTACGACAGAATTGTGTGAATGTCCCTTAATTCTAATTGAATTACATGCAGCCATATTCATCTCATGACTAAGCAAACATGTGTCCTTGTTATGGCGAACAAATTCTGATTTAATTAAATTTGATGATGCTTGTCAGTATTAAGATAGCAATTCTGGTATTTCCATGGTGGTGATTTTGCATGTGCACCCTCATATTCTTGATTAATTATCCAGATTGAGAATTTATGCTAGAAATGAGAGCACTAGTTAGCATGCACATCCATTGATATTCCTGATTACTTGATGCATCATTACTCATTTTTAATAGGCTAATTCCTCCCTGTGGAGACAACCTAACGCTTCGTGGTTAGATTCTGAGAATCAAAATGTTTTGAAAAGTGATTTTCTACCACGTGATTAAATACAACGACATGTCATTTTATGTTAAAGTTTTCAACGAAAATGAAGATTGCTCTTTCAAATGGCGCCGTTGTCTGGGAGGAAACATGCCTATTAATTTTTTCAGGAATTTTATGTTATTTTTATGCTATTTTGAAAGCTTTTCTTAATTACTAACTGTGGATATTCTTCTATGCAAAAACACACCACGAACGCGACGGACGCACGGTGGAGACGATCTTTTTGGTGGACCTTGATGCCACCTGGAGGCCAGCAACAAGAGCACATGGGCCTTGATCCCACGCACGTAGGCTTATGGAGGAGCCTTTTTCTGATTTAGTCATTAGATCTTAGTTTAGATTTAGTTTTGATAGACATTAGAAGTTAATTTTTGTCTTTTGGACCCTTGTCGGGTATTTTTGGGAACATGTTACTAGTATTTCTTTATTTCTTATCACTCTTGTATGCAGGAGCGTATTTTCGGGAGCATGTTCCCGTTTATTTAGATCATAGAATTATTTGAATTGTTTGAACTACATGTTGGTTAGTTAGTTATATTAGGTTTGTTTTCTTATTATTATTAAATATATATATATATATATATATATATTCGAACTGCCTGCTAGAAGCTGCATATCTATAGGACGACCATCTATGACTAAATGAGCAGCAACTAGTTTATCTTTACTGCATTGCATATATTCTTGCACGAAGAAAGCTGGAGTAAGGTATGTCTTCTCTTTAGCATCAAATACTTGTCATGCATTTGCATTGGACTTAACTTCAAGACCACTAAAGTGTTTGAATCAAGTTAATTCAGTGGTCACTTTAAAAATTGGGACTGTTAAGAGAGTGAACCATAAAATCTGTGACTTGAAATTGTGTGAAAAGGATCTTGTTTACAAGATTTCAAAACTCAAAATGCGAATGTGTGTTGCACACATGAGACATTGTGCACATCACACATAAGGTCACTAGATAAATTTCTACCTCTCCTCCTTTGCACCACAAGGGAAGTTAGTCGGAAATCAATAAGCCTATCCATCAAGTTACTTCAGTTCCTCATGTGTGGGCTCGATTTGACACTTCCATCCCTTGCGAGTAGGTTATAGGCACCAACGAAGGTTGGCCTAGGAAGCATAATTCTTCCAAAACTTTTTTGGCCACCAACTGAACATTTAATTCTAAGACCTAGAATCTACTAAAAACAGGTCCCACTGGATTTGCATTTGTTTTGACAGCGACAGAACTCTCTAGAAAGTTTCTGCTTTCTTCTAAATCCTAAGAGAGTTAAAACTGTTTCGCTTAAAGAAATGAATCACCCTTACTCCTATCATTTAGATTATCAGAGTCAATACTTCCCATCGTTTAACCAGGATCCCATGCCCCGAGCGTATCCATCATTTGATGGGTACATTGACAATTCATGGGATCATTCTCATTCCTATCTTGGGAGTACTGGCCCGATAGCTCCCACTTTTGAGTAGAGCCTAGGAGCGGGATTTTCCAACCCTAGAATCCCTACTTCTATGCAAACACCCAACCCTCCCACCCTTCATGATTCTCTGTATCGAGGTTGGACCGATACCCCTAGGCAACCAGAGCCTAAGATTGACTATCCTCACCAATCCGATAGTAGTAGCCTCTCCTCTTTATGATAGAAATGCAAAAACAACAAAAGGAAATGATGAAATCTATGGGAGAGATGTTGAGGAATAGTCAACAATTAAACAAAGAAATCAGACAGCTTAGCTACTCTCTTCCCAGTAATTCTGATCCCTACCCATACGACCGTGATCATGAAAACAATTTTGAGGAAACCAATGACAATAGGGATCTCATTTTACGTAGCTATGACTTAGACTCTCCCAATGAGACACGACCACTAGAGGAGAACGATCCTAGTGATTATCCACCTGAGCTATATTGGAGTCAAAACAAAGGGAAGATGGTACCTCTTGAGGACCTTGACCCCAATGGCAGTATTTTCCTTACCCCTACTAACCTGGGTCAAGGTTGTATTGTTCCTATCACTTCTCCTATTAACTATCTGGTGGAACCCCATTCTACCCTTAGTGAGCCTACTCCTGACCCTCCACTTAGGGAATCAACATCTACCATTCAGCATCCTGAGGATTTAAATACACCCAATGAAGGTGACCCTAAGCGAATGGAGGATGAATTAGATCAATTTTGGTCTCAGGGATATAAAGAGTCTATTTCAAAGGACAAGGATGACCCAATAGAGGAACCTGGACTGAAAATCTAGAGTGAATCACAGGGGGATTATGTGTTACTTGAGGACTTGCCCCCTGAGGATATAAATAATCTGGTGAAATCTGAATTCCTCCCTTCTTTTGATTTTGAGAATCATTCTCCGCAAAATCAGGAGTTGATATTGGAGGAAGGTGACGTGCGCTTGTGCGTGTGTGTTAAGAAGTGTTGTTAGAGTCACACTTGCAATGCTAGTTTTAAAGTAAATAAACAGAGGTGAGTCCGAGTGTCGATCTCAGGGAGGTGTGAAAATCATATTTTTCTTATCATTTGTTGTCACGGAAAGCGTGGAGTTTTGCTTGCGGAGGTGCGGTTTGAAAAGCGAGAGAGAGATAGAGAGAGATTAGGGTTAGAGTGTTTCTTGCTTGATCATGCAACTTAAATAGAAATTAAAGTAAACAACTGAACAGAAAATAACTTCATTAATCATGCACTTTTAGTTCATAGCTTACAACATTAAATACATGCTCAAACAAAAGTAATGGAAAGCTTAAAAGAGAGGGAGAGAGAGAGGAGGGAGAGCGACGAGGCAGCCACGGTGGTGGAGGAGGCTCCGTCGGCAGCTCGTTATCTCCGACGATTACAAGAGAGTCTAAAGCTAGCTAAGAAAGGGGTGGAGTAGTTGCAAGGGAAGTGAATGCCTCGAATGAGTGGTTGGAGGGGGTTTAAATAGGGTTAAGGGCCTTCTAAAAGAAGAAGGGGCTTTAGCGATGTCCGAGACGTCGCTAAAACCACTCCAAAAGCGTCGGTCAAGCCCTCCAACCCGCCGGTCAACCGCCCACGCCGTTCTTCTTCGCGCTCGATTCGCGGCTGCTGCGTGAGAGTTGTCCGATCAATGATCGGACGACTGAGATCTCCCCTTGGATGCGCTTGGATCGCGCCTCGGGCGCGCGTGTGCGCGGCCGTCGTCGCCTAACGTGCACGTGCGCGTGGGCGCTCACGATCTGTGGGTGTGTCGCGTGGCGCGATCTCGGCCGCCCGCTGCTAATCGGGTAGCCCAATTTCACCGCGCGCTTCCTTCGCCTTCAATTTCACGCACCACGCGACTCGAACCTGCATCGCGTGTGTGCGGGCGTGCGGCTCTCGACCGTCCAATCTAAGATCGGATGGCTGAGATTTGATCTCGACTGAATGAAGAGGTGGCGTGCAGTGGAGTAGGGGTGACATGGCACAACGAGGGCCATTGATCACCAGATCAACGGTCAGAACTTCTTGGGCCCATTGTAGGAGCTCCGGATGTTGGATTTGGCTGATCTTGAGTCCGTTGGACTCCGTTCGTCGCTCTGAATCCATCCGTGCGATCCAATTGCTTATCTGAGGCCTGCTTTGACAAGTTCTTACACAAATGGCCATTAATATAGTTTTATAAGCAATCTTGGTACATGATGCATGCAATGCTCCCATTCTACTTATGTTGTGCCTTTTATTCTTAAGATGGGTCCTATATAACATAATTATCACCACCTTATGCAGTGTTATCATACCCCCATGCTTACTCCTTGCTAGTCCCTAGCAAGGTTTATTCTAGCCTTTATTTTCTTTCAGAATTTAAGAAGTAATTGCTTAGACACTTTGTCACTTGTCAATAGGAGGAATATACGAAGATCTTAATCTACAAAGACTAAGCAGCACCCGAGTCTCTACCAAAATACGAATCACCTCAATCCTTGCTTTAATGTATATAACTATACATATGTATATGTATATATATATATATTAGAATTTTTTTTTTCGGACTTCAGTGTGTGTTGGTAACTTTTTACGTCTACCCAACCCACCTAAAACTCGGTCAAAACCTTAAGTGCTAAGCATCTTGGTGTGAAGATTGTGATACTCACTTAACGGTAATTCAAACAGACTTTAGGTTTCTACGCTCCTAGGTGACAGGAGAAGAAAATATATTTGCCTGAAGGTGTATTTGTTCGATTGGTAGCTTTCTCCCTATGATTGTTTTAAGTGGGGTCATCACAAGGATTTTTCCAGTGTATATCTCCCCGACTTGTACTACTTCCCCGCTTCTTCCTTAAGTGTTTTGGTTCTTTTTGTGTAGTTATTGAGCTGGGCTCTAGACAACCAACCAATGGGCTATTACCCATGATCACTTGCCAGCCATACTTGTGTGGTGAAGTGTGGCTTATTTTCTTTTCTTCTCCTCTTTTTCTTTCTGTAGGTGGCTTCCCTAATCTCAAATGTACCTAGAGGCAATGAAGACGAAATGGTTTTTGGCTGGGTTCTGAACAACCTGCCAATGGGCTGTTACACATGACAACTTGCCAGCCGTACCACCCTAGAGAGTTCATTAGCTACCCAATTTCTTTCAAAATCTCTGAGGAGTGAGTCTGTGCAAAAATGTGTGCAGATGCTTAGACTCAAAGTTTTTCTGAGTTAGAGGGTGAGTTGATAAGTCGTATACTTATCACCTTATTTAGTAGGTGGATTAGAATAGCTTAAGGTTGCAAGGATTTGAAGCTAAATCCATATTTTAACGGACACCAGGGCTGATTAAGCCTGAAGGTCTGAAAAGTCTAAGTGTTTAAATTCTTTTTGTACTATTTCCCACTATTAACAAGTTTCTAATGCCTAAGTTTTCTTCCTAAATTCAATTTTTTTTTTATTTGATTCAGACTGATTAAATGAGCTCAGGACTATGCAATTTATCACTGCCTCCATGCTTAAGTTAGACAATGTCCTCATTGGCAAGTACATGGATGCATAAGGGTTCAAAAAGATAGTACCTGAGTGACGTAAAATACCGGATCAGTCTGAATCCTCTGGGTTGCCTCCCAGGAAGCGCTGAGTTTAACGCCTCCAGCTGGACGGTGCTCCGTGTCAGCCCTCAATGAGGGTGACACTCTCCTTTGGGGGAACCTAGGCCAGGAAATGCTTCAATCTTTGACCATTAACTGTAAAAGTGTGCCCAGTGTTAGGATCAGCGATTTCAACCACCCCATTAGAGTAGGGCTTAACCACTCGAAATGGTCCTGTCCATTTGGACCTGAGTTTCCCCAGGAAGAGTCTTAGGCGGGCGTCAAATAGCCAGACTTGCTGGTTAGGCTCAAAGGTTTTTCTATGAATGAGTTGGTCGTGGACAGCTTTCATTTTCTCCTTATACAGTCGACTATTTTCAAAAAAATTCTGTCGAATTTCTTCGAGCTCAGATAATTGGAACGTCCTCTACACACCGGCTAACTAGGGATCCATGTTACATTGCTTGACAGCCTAGTAAGCCCGGTGTTCCAATTCGACAGGGAGATGGCAGGCTTTGCCAAAGATCAGGAGATAAGGCGACATGCCTATCGGGGTCTTGAAAGCAGTCCTGTATGCCCATAGGGCATCATCAAGTTGTGTGGACCAGTCTTTCCTGTCAGGTCTCACAGTCTTCTGTAAAATGTTCTTGATTTGTCTATTTGAGACCTCAGTCTGCCCGTTTGTTTGCGGATGATACGGGGTAGCAATGCGGTGGTTCACCCCATATTTCCTAAGTAGGGTACAGAATTGGAAATGGATAAAATGGCTTCCACCATCACTGATCATTGCCTTGGGTATTCCAAACCGGGAAAAGATGTTCTTCTTAACAAATTCCATGACAGTCCTGCGATCGCATCAGCGAGTGGCGATGGCTTCAATCCATTTGGAAACATAGTCTACCGAGACCAGGATGTACTAGAAGCCGTTGGATGGTGGAAAGGAGCCCATAAAATCAATGCCCCAAATGTCAAAGATTTCGACAATCAAAATGGGCTGGAGGGGCATCATATCTTTCCTGGTCATGGTCCCCAGCGTTTGGCAGCGTGAGTAAGTCTTGGCAAAGTTATGTGCATCCTTAAATAGGGACGGCCAGTAAAATCCGGACTGCAGAACCTTTGCAGCTGTTTTCTTTCCAGAGAAGTGGCTGCCACAAGCCTGGTCATGACAAAAGGAAAGCACACTCTGAACTTCATCTTCGGGGATACACCTCCTGATGATCTGGTCAGCACAGAGGTGAAATAGCATGGGATCATCCCAGAAATAATGCTTGGCCTCAGCCAAGAACCTGTCCCATTGTTGTCTGGACCAGCTGTGCAGGGTTTGTCCTACAACCAGGTAGTTGACGTAGTCAGCATACCATGGCATTTTCTTGTCTTGCAAAGCCAGGATGTGTTCATCAGGGAAGGCATCAGATAGAGGTAGGGAGGGTCCAATGTGGTCTGGATGAAGTCTAGACAAGTGGTCAGCCACCACATTCTTTGATCCAGCCTTGTCTCGGATTTCCAGGTCAAATTCCTGCAAAAGCAGGATCCATCTGATGAGCCTGGGCTTTGCGTCCTTCTTGGCCAACAGGTGCCGGATGGCTGAATGGTCAGTGTAAATCATCACGTGGGATCCCAGCAAGTACGATCGGAACTTTTGAAGTCCAAAGACTACAGCGAGCAGCTCTTTCTTTGTGATCGTATAATTTCGTTGGGCCTCGTCCAACGTTTTACTCGCGTAGTAGATCACCACGGGCTTCTTATCTTGCCTTTGTCCCAGGACAGCGCCTATGGCAAAATCTGATGCATCACACATAATCTCAAAGTCCTGGGACTAGTCTAGGGGTTGAAGTATAGGTGCGGTGGAGACTAAGTCCCGGAGGGTGTGATAAGCCTGGATGCAATCAGAAGACATGTGGAATATGGCGTCGTTGGCTAGAAGGTCGGTCAAGGGTTTGGAAAGCTTGGAAAAGTCTTTAATGAACCTTCGGTAGAAGCCAACGTGTCCTAGGAATGAGCGAATCTATCGGACCAAGCTAGGTGGAGGAAATTTGGAAATCAAATCAACCTTAGCCCAATCTACCTCGATGCCCCTATGCGATACGATGTGACCGAGGATAATTCTTTCTTGAACCATAAAATGGCTCTTTTCCCAACTTAACAACAGGTTAACCTCGATACATCGTTTCAGGATTTTCTCCAAGTTGCTCAGACAATAGTTTTTGAATTCCGAATATAGAGAAATATCCATAAAGACCTCCAAGTATTCACCCACCATTTCTGAAAAAATGGCTAGCATGTAACACTGGAAGGTCGCAGGTGCGTTGCATAACCCGAATGACATTCGAAGGAATGCAAACGTGCCATACGAGTAAGTGAATGTTGTCTTTTCTTGATCCTCCGGAGCAATTGCAACTTGGTTATATCCTGAATATCCATCCAGGAAGCAAAAATACTTCTGCCTTGCCAATCTTGCAAGGATTTGGTCAATGAATGGCAAGGGGAAGTGATCCTTCTTGGTGGCTTCATTGAGCTTCCTATAATCAATACACACCCGCCATGTGGTGGTGGTGTGGGTGGGGATGGATTCGCCATGATCATTGGTGACAATGGTGAGCCCAGCTTTCTTAGGAACCACTTGAGTGGGGCTCACCCAGGGGGTATCGGAGATAGGGTAGATGATGTCGGCGTCAAGCCACTTGATAATTTCTTTCTTAATGACCTCCCGCATGTTTAGGTTTAAACGTCTCTGCATCTGGCGAGAAGGTCGTGCCCCGTCTTCCAGGTAAATCTTATGGGTGCAATAGGTGGGGCTAATTTCTCTTAAGTTTGAAATGGTCCAACCAATGGCGACCCAATGTTCTGAAAGGGTCGCAGTCAACCTGAGTTCCTGATCCTTTGTTAGATGAGAATTAATAATCACTGGGAAGGTCTGGTCAGGTCCCAGGAAGACATACTTGAGATTCTCGAGCAATGGTTTAAGTTCAGGTGCTGGTGGAACCACAGTCGATGGGAAGGGAAAGGGCGGGAGTTGATCAACATCGATCTCCTTAAATGGTGTGGTGTAATGGTACTCAGCCTTACAGAGGTCCACGGGTAATGATGGTGACAGGTCAGAATAGTCACTACGGGTTTGGTGGTCTGATACAAAACTGAGGGTGAGGCATTCCTCGATTAGAGTTTCCACGGGATCATGTTCCTCAACGCAATCGCAATCAAAAGACTTTGTCGCCCGGAAGATATCCAATTGCATTTTCCTGTCCCCGAAGGTGATTTCCATACATCCTGTGTCGCAATCAATGTTTGCCTTAGCCGTAGCTAAGAAAGGTCTGCCTAAGATTATGGGTGCGTTCTGTAATTTTTCAGGGACTTCCATGTCGAGCTCCAAAAAGTCGACCGAGAAATAGAAGTCCTTGACCCGTACAATCACGTCCTCGACAACCCCCTTCGGGGTTTTCACTGATCTATCAGCTAGCTGGATGGTGACAGGAGTTGGTGTCAGCTCTCCAAAACCAAATTGGTGGTACAGGGTTGTTGGAATCAAATTGATAGAAGCACCTAAGTCCAGGAGTGCTCTATTAAATGTCATGTCCCCGATATTGCAGGAAATCAGGGGCGCTCCTGGGTCAGTTCGCTTGAGTTGAAGGTTGTTTTATATTACAGAACTTGCTTGTTCAGAGAGCACAACCTTCCTAGGTGCTTGAGGTCTCGGCTTACACTTGGGTGTACAGGCATCCTTTAAAAACTTGGCATAAGCAGGGATGTGTTTGACAGCTTCAAGGAACGAAATATTAATCTGTACTTGCTTAAAGATTTCCAACAGATCCTTAGTTTCCACAACATTCTTCTTTTTCTTGATTGTTTCCAAGGCCTCAGGGTAGGGTGTCTGAATGTGGATTGGTTCTATTTCTGGGTCCTTAGTTGGTCCCTCTTCTGAGTCAGGTATTTCAGCGGGTGAAGTCTCAAGGAGAGTCGGCCATTTGGGATCCTGGGTTTTGGTGCCGCTTCTCAAGGTCACCACATTCGCAGAGGCATTGGGGCCATGGGTTGATTCTTGAGAAGACGAGGATGAAGAAGCACCAAACCCAGGAGGTGTTTGCGGGGCTGGCTGGACCATGTGAGCCTGCCCGGGGTTGCTTTGGAACCCTTGCGAATTGGGGCCTCTGTTAATTATGTTTCGCGGGCTCGGTTGTGGTTGGGAAGGTAGGGATCCTTGTTGTTTACAGTCCAAGAGTTGGCTTATCTATCCCTTTACCAAGGCCATTTCCTCCTAATGTTTCTGGTTCATGTCAGCCATCATCTTTATTAGGGTATCCATTTGGTTTTGTGGGGGAGGGGCCGCCTTATTCTGATTATATTGGGGTCTAACTGGTGCTCCTTGCTGATAGGGGGCAAGGGTGGTTGTTGGTTTGGCCTGGGCTGGTTCTGGAATTGCGGTGGTTTCTGGTTTGTCCAACCAAAGTTGGGGTGGTTATGCCAGCCAGTGTTGTAAGTGTTGGAGAAAGGGTCAGGTTTCACATAACCTTGGACAGCTTGCACATCTTCTAGGATAGCTGATGTTGATGAAGAGGGAAGGGAGTAATCAAGGGTTGAGGGAGCAAAGGTCCCTCCCTGGAACGTGGTTAGGGGTTGTTCCAGGTTCAGTTGGGTAAAGGGCTGGACCAGGTCAACATTATACACTCCCTTTGCTAGGGAGAAAGTCTGTAAGGGGTTCCTGGTCTGGTTCAGTAGCTTATCAATCTTTTTGTCCACCAATTCCACTCGATCCAATTTCTTAGCAATGATGTCCATGTTAACCATTCCAGAATTTGCTTGTACCTCATAAATCCCACCACGGGGTTGACTGGACCTGTTGAACTGGGTCATGGAGGCATTGTCGAGCGAATTCTCGCTCATAGACTCAAAGAGCTCAAACATGCTCTCCTCGTCCTTGTTCAGGAAGTTCCCCCCACATGAGGCATCGACGAAGTTCCGTAGGTTGCTGTCCAGACCATGGTAGAAAATCTGGGCCAATTTCCACCTTGGTACTTCGTGGTGTGGGCATTTCCTCAAGAGTTCATTAAATCTTTCCCACGCCTCATGAAATTGTTCCCTACCCTAGAGTGTAAAGGTAGTGATAGCTCTTCTGAGGGCATTGGTCTTTTTTATGGGGAAGAATTTCTTTAAAAATGCATGCCTCAGTTCTTCCCAGGTGGTGATGGGTCTACCTAGGGTTCTGAGCCAATGGGAAGCCATGTCTCTTAATGAGAAGGGAAACATCTTGATTAGAACAATGTCAAGGCTAATGTTCCTAGGTTTCACAGTTCGTGCTATGCGCTCGAGATCCTCTAGATGCTGGAAGGGGTCCTCATTTGAGCTTCCATGAAAGTGGTTCTGGATCAGACTTAAGACATTCGGTTTCAGCTCAAAATCATCTCCCCCTTCGGGGATCCTAAGGTGCGGCTCGACTCTAATAGCAGAGGGATTATAGAAATCGCGGAGGGGCCTCGGCTGATCCTGAAATGGTGGTATATCAAGTGGTGGTTGCCTTGGTATGTCTTGGAAAGGTGGTGGTGGTTGTTCTTGTGGGTTCTGTAACTGTTGTATGGCTTGCATGATGGTGTGGATTTGGTGTTGCTGAAGCCGGTGGTTAGCATTAATTTGGGCTTGGATGATGGCCATAGCATCTGGTGGGGGTTGATCCTCAGCCTCATCTACCCTAGGTTCAGCCATGTTTCCAATAGAATTATGTCGCCTAGATTCCTGCCCCAAAACACACAACTTGGAATGCAGTGAGCGTCTCCCGTGCATACACTAGAGAAGAACAGGAGGGGATGCAGAGGGCGACAAATGCAAGAAATGTGTTTCAATCAAGCACACAAGCCTAGTCCTTATGGTGTATTCCTTAGGAGACCTAGAAATCTCACAAAAGGTGATTAAGTCCGTAAGCACTGGACTCCCCTTCCCAAGGCTAATATGGCCAGGTTGATTACAAGGGGATTGCAAGGAAGGTTCTTCCTTTGGCTTGCGCCTCCGGTTCCATAGACCCCACAACTGCGGTCGTTTGACACTACCCCACAGTCTAGTCACCAGATTCTACCAAGGGAATGAAAGCCAAGTGCATAGCAAACAAAATCTTGCCTTTCGAGACTTAACTCAATCCTGCCTAGGGCACGTCTACTCAGTTTTAAAGGGCTAGGATAGTGCTTATGCTAGGGTTATGTGATGAGGTGTTGATTGGGGTGGTGCCTCTTAATTTTCCACTTTCAAGGTGTGTGCTTCTATCAAAACATGATTTTCAAGCAACGAGTTTTAAGATGTGGTGTCTTTTAGTGTTTCATCCTTACTTTAGTACTTTTTAGGGTTGACGTGTCTTAATGTTTTCAAACAAGTTTCAGTGGGCACGTCAAGTTCTGCACACAATTCGGTGAAAGTAGATTTCTTTTTATTCTGTAGAGGCTCTAAAATTCGAATGTACTCATCCTAATGATCATGCAGCTTCTATTAGATGAGTCAGTTTTAGGGTTGAGTGGTGTGGCCCGGGTCAACTCACGGTGGCTTCACAAACACCACTCAAAAGAAAAAGAAAAGAACACTCCAAGAATTTATTCCGGATGTTAGAGTGTACATTTTTTTGTGGGGTGATGTGTTAAGGATGTGGGTCAAGAAATCATACACCACGCCAATTTTTTTCAATTTTTGCAATTTTTTTTAGTTTTTTCACGCAAGCAAACAATCATGAGAGAAGAATTACTCACTATCGGTCCTTGTTGCGCCTACTCCCTTATTACCGTCGTGGGATGCGTCGCTTCACCGTCCACGCGTCGAATTCCTGCAACCATCAAGTAAAAAGGAAAATAGGGCATTAGACGATGTGAGAATGAATGTGGAATGGAGGTGACAAAACAAATCTGTTGCCTCCCCGGCAACGGCGCCAAAAACTGACGTGTGCTTGTGCATGTGTGTTAAGAAGTGTCGTTATAGTCGAACTTGCAACGTCGATTTTAAAGTAAATAAACGAAGGTGAGTCCAAGTGTCGATCTCAGGGAGGCGTGAAAATTGGATTTTTCTTATCACTTGTTGTCATGGAAAGCGTGGAGTTTTGCTTGCGGAGGTGCGGTTTGAAAAGCGAGAGAGAGATAGAGAGAGAGATTAAGGTTAGAGTGTTTCTTGCTTGATCATGCAACTTAAATAGAAATTAAAGTAAACAACTGAACAGAAAATAACTTCATTAATCATGCACTTTTAGTTCATAGCTTACAACATTAAATACATGCTCAAACAAAAGTAATGGAAAGCTTAAAAGAGAGGGAGAGAGAGAGAGAGAGGAGGGAGAGCGACGAGGCAGCCACGGCAGTGGAGGAGGCTCTGTCGGTGGCTCGTCATCTCCGGTGATTACAAGAGGGCCTAAAGCTAGCTAAGAGAGGGGTGGAGTAGTTGCAACGGAAGTGAATGTCTTGAATGAGTGGATGGAGGGGGTTTAAATAGGGTTAAGGGATTTCTAAAAGAAGGGGCTTTAGCGACATCCAAGACGTCACTAAAACCACTCTAAAAGCATCGGTGAAGCCCTCTAACCCATTGGTCAACCGCCCGTGCCATTCTTCTTCACGCTCAATCCGCGGTTGCTGCGTGAGAGCCGTCCGATCTGAGATCTCCCCTTGGATGCGCTCGGATCGCGCCTCGAGCGCACATGTGCGCGGGCGTCATCGCCCGACGTGCGTGTACGCGTGGGCACTCGCGATCTGTGGGCGTGCCGCGTGGCGCGATCTCGGTAGCCCGCTGCTGATCGAGCGGCCCGATTTCGCCGCGCGCTTCCTTCGCCTTCAGTTTCACACACCGTGCAGCTCGAACCCGCGTCGTGTGCATGCGGGCGTGCGGTTCTCGACCGTCCGATCAAAGATCAGATGACTGAGATTTGATCTCGGCTGAATGAAGAGGTGGCGTGCGGTGGAGCGAGGGTGACGTGGCGCAACGAGGGCTGTTGATCACCAGATCAACGATCAGAACTTCTTGGGCCCATTGTAGGAGCTCCGGATGTCGAATTTGGCCGATCTTGAGTCCGTTGGACTCCGTTCGTCGTTCTAAATCCATCCGTGCAGTCCGTTTGCTCATCTGAGGCCTGCTTTGACAAGTGCTTACACAAATGGCCATTAATACAGTTTTATAAGCAATCTTGGTACATGATGCATGCAATGCTCCCATTCTACTTATGTTGTGCCTTTTATTCTTAAGATGGGTCATATTTAACATAATTATCACCCCCTTGTGCAGTGTTATCAGAAGGCAAACACAATAGCAAGATGCCTAAGGGAGACTCTTGGGGACAATATACATCAATTGAGGATTTATACCCTGAGAAGAACAACGAATTCAGTGATATAGGCTTTCTCCATAACATTAAAGATGATAATCCTCCTAAAGATATCAAGGATAATGAAGTAGCACACAAAGTCCCCGAAAAGGATATAATTGACAAGAAAGAACCCGGGGATAGATTTGCTGATAATTCTGATCTTGCTACTTCCCAAGAAACACAACTGTCGTCTAAGCATGTTGATCATGAGTCTACTGATGAGATATTGAATTCTATTCATGACTCATCTATTGTAGAGGAGCAGTTGGAGATTCATAAAATAATAAAGCTAGGTAAGGATGTGAAATACGAATTCTTATTAGGAATGGAACCTAAATAGCCTAAGCCCTCCTTGGACTTAATAATTACCACCCAATCACTCAAGCAACCAGTAGATTCCTTACCTAATCCTCAGCTCAGGTCTCTACTCATTTACATTCTTTCTGGAGAACATATCAGGCCAGTACAACCTTGGGTAGAATGGCGAGTGTGGATTGATGCTTGTACTTTTAGTCTAGCCATTCAAGGGTTTGAAATAATAATATTTATATCTTTTAAAACTCGTCTTGCTTTGGAGGATACTTGTTATCCTCCACTATTCTGTTTCGGGAGGTCCTTTTTCATATTCCTTTTGTTATTCCTAGACCTCCCCAGGTAGCCAACGAGGTTTTCTGCTTTCATATCTTCTAGCGAGAATTTGGGATTACGTTGCATCATCAGCTCGCCAACATCTGTGGCTACCTATTTTTTAGGCTTGCTTTGTTATGCATATTTTTAGGGCCTAGCTTTTTCTGTCTGGAACCAGACTTACAGGTTCCCTATAAGTCTAGCTGCTGATAGAAAATGCAGCGCTTGTTGGGAGGCAACCCAGCATTTTGAATAACACTGTCATCAGGTGATTTCCTTCCTTTCTCCCCATATTTTAATTTTACAATGAGGACATTGTAGGATTTAAGCATGGGGGGTGCACTTTGCATTTTTGGAAGTATTCATGCATTTAGGTTAGCATATAAAAAAAAATTCTTTTCTTGAACTAAATGGGTTAGTCCCTAGCAAAACATCTTTGTCATGGAGGTGTCATTAAAGATTTTTCTTCTTGAATTATTTCTTAAGTTTAGAATCCAGTACATTTACTTCACTTGTACGTAGACTGGATAATGGATCTTTGAAGAAAACCAATAAGCATTTTTAGTCTACTGAACCCTAGGATAGTTAATAGGGAGTCAGGCATACTATCTTCTACTAGATCCACCTCATATTTGTGAGAAGTAGAGAGATTACTGGTGCGCTAAGTCTAGTGCAAGGACTCTTAAGTTTTGGACAATAAGATGATGATACTTCAGAGTTAGGTATAGTATTCGCTCTCTGTTCCTGTGTGCGTACATTGTGTGAATTCTTGAGAGTCACCAAATAAGTCAGATACACAGAGATTGAGTCTTAATAAAGCTATGACTATGGTGAATAGTTACGATCGTCCTTCATAGAGTCCTCAGCTAAAGGAGGGTAATAGTATCAAAGGTCAGAAATAGGCACTTCCACCAAATAAGCCACACAATATCCTCTTGACCATCATCATCCCTAATAATGCCTCATAAATAAAAGTCTATGTCATGTTATGTTGATTTATAAAGAAAAAAAAAGAAGAAACAATTATGTTAAAAAAAAAAAAGAAGAAAAGAGAGAGAGAAAAGAAAAATAAAATAGTCCAAGTTTATAATTTTATCTTTGTAACATTGTTTCCGAGGCAACAAAAACACCCATCGCGATCCACCAAATATGACCCATACCTACCTTTCAGTATTTCTGATCGCCCAAATATTGGCTGAGGACTCTAACTTAGTGGTAGAGTTATTAGGACTTTAGTTGAAGTGTGAATGCCACGTAAGGCCACCAAACAGTGAGTTCATTTACTAAATCTAGTGAGATTTATGATCTCGGAAAGAAAAGAAGGAAAAGAGCGAGCACAAAGGAATATCAAGAGGGCACAATTGTTTAGCCTCTCTCCGAGTTGACTTGTTTAATAGTCTAAAGATCTAGAGTCTGTAGTACTAGATTACATGTAGCACCAGATAAGTGTGTGCCACCAAATACATATCCATTAAACTCAGTTTCTCCTACTTAAGCCAAAAACTGCAGTCAATTTATAGATTATTTTCTGCTTTATCCTCGAGGAAGTAGTTGCCTATCCTGATAGAAATATTTATTAAGGGATAAGTACGAATTGCAAATGTAAGTTGGTTATTTTCACTTGGATCCATTACCTAGGCTATTATCACTTCACATTTGTCTGGATCTCTAAATTTTTGAAATAAGAAAAGAAGAAATCTTCTGATTATTTCTATTATTTTTCATTTTTGCTAGGGACTAGCAAATCTTAGGCATGGGGGTATTTGATGAGTCCATTTTAATAGACTATTGTTACGCCTAAGTTAACTTTATTCTTACATTTTATGTTTGTTAATAACTACATTAGGTCATAAAATGATTGCATGCATCATTACTTAAGTTTACATCTATTCTATTGCATTCTATAACTTATTATATAATTATTTTATGTTTCATTATTGTAGGAATAATTTTGCAAAGAAAAGGGTGGTGAAAAGAAATTTCACCCCACACGGGGATCCCCCAATAGCAGCCAGCCTCAACAAACCCAAAACAACTACCGGCCAAGTTTAGTAAGGGATTTGAAAATCCCTTGACCTATGGATGGGGGGGAGGAGATAAAAGACAGGGATGTGCTCTTGGCGAGGGGATCTGGTGACCTTTCTTTCCCCCTGCATGGATTCCCTCCCTGATCATCTCCACCTTCCCCACCGTGGAGAGGGCATGCACTGTGGAACCAGCGAGCACCACGCATCTCCAACCTCTCCGACACTGCAGCGCCCTCGCACGCGCACCCTCTCAGCGTACAACCACCACCGCCGGTCCCTTTCTGTTGCAGCAAGCCACACCTACCACGCACCCATAGGCAGCCATACTGGTGTGCGCATGCAACACCTTCGCGTAGCCACGGCCACAGGCAGCGCATCCCCTCGCATACTCTTGTGCGTGCCCTCACGCGCCCTTGTGCGCACGCCTTCACGTAGCCATGGCAACGGTAGTAGCTCTTCCTCCTCTCCACGCACTATTCATCTTCTCCGTCAGCCGGTAGGAAGAACCCAAAGCACGCTGCGTCCCCCCTCTACGCAGCACACCACGTACTGCCTCTCACCGCCCTCACCACGTAGTGCAGCACACCGCACCTACAGGCAGCCAAGCACCTGCGCACGGCCACACCCACAGGTAGCCACAACTGTGCGCACAACACCCATCTCTGACCTTCTTCTCCTCCACCATCTGGCCGCTGCAGGCCACCTCCGGCCGCTGCATCACCACCATCGCGAAGCACTCATCGAGACGTGCCTTCCCACAGAGCAGCTCCTCCTACGAAGCCTCCTTGCATGCGCAAAGAAGAGAGGAAGTTTCCTCTGTTTTTGCTCACATTAAAAATTACCATCCATGCTGTTGCGGGGGAACACTATTCATTTATTTAAAGCATTAAATTATTAAGGTAAATTTGCATAGCCATCCTTCTACTTCATCAAAATTGCTTGCAAATGAATATCTCTCATGAATGATTCAATGCATGTCATGGTGAACAAGCTATATTCTAGAAATTAGTATTTACCGTGTTTGCCAGTATCAAGATCATTATTTTACATGATATTATATAGTGGTGATTTTGCATATGCACACCTGTATTCTTGATTAATTGTTTGAAGCAAGAAATCATGCCGAAAACACGTGCACCAGTTAGTATACATACACATTGAGATTCCTGAATAAATGAAGCACAACACACTAGTTTAAATAGGCTAATTCCTCCCTGTGGAGATGACCTAATGCTTCGTGGTTAGATTCTGAGAATTAAAAATGTTCTGAAAAGTGATTTTCTACCACTCTATTAAATACAATGATTTTATGTTAAAGTTTTCAACGAAAACGAAGATCGCTCTTTCAGGTAGGTCCTTTTATAGTGGAGGAAGAACAAATTCGCATATAGGTCATTACTGACGTTCGTAAACGTCACTATATATCCCTGCAACTGTCGCTGAAGATCCACCCTTCAATTCCTCTTGCTGGCATCTCAGACCATTAGTGACAGCTGCAAGTGTCACTAAAGGCTCGCATAACTGAAGATTCACGCCTATCCTCCGCTAGCACCCGCATTGCTGGCACGCACATCATGCGCTACGCGCTTCACGCACCCATGCTTCCTGTGCCGTGTCGCGCACACGCGCGCTGGCATGCACTACGCTGCTGCTGCATGCAGCTGCGACTGTGTGCAGTGTGCTGTGGTGCTTCATGCTCGCTCAATTGGTAATTGGAGGGGGTTGCAGGGATTCAAACCCACGTCCCTCCTTTGGGAGTGCCTCTCTCCAACCAACACGCCAAGACATCCAGATTGTCACGCAAACATCTTAACGCACGCGGTGGAGATGAATCCTCAGTCGTTGGATCTTGATCCAAGGGTTATGGTGTGAGATCAGCAATGATGAGGAGGTGGTGCTGGGACTACTGGCCGGCGTCGGGCGACCTGGATGGCACCACATGGTGCCATCTAGGCCATCCATTCTTCTTTCTTTTATAGGGGGTGCCGCGATGCTCAGATCGAGATGATTCCCCTACTGTTGGATTGTGATCGTTGCTCCGAATCCATCCATACGGTCGAATTTTCCATCCGAAATCCATATGGATGTTGCATTGCCCCCTAGCCATTGATCTTCCTCGAACTTCGTATGATGCTACGGTTCTCCAATCTAGACAATTTTGGAGGCGTTAGACTCCGATCGTCATCCTAATCAGATCCATACGGTCCGATCATCCATCCGAGGCCCTGAAATAAGTCTTCTTCTCTCCTGACCATAAAAAGGACCTAATTAACCTAAAATATATACAACTACTCTAAATGCAAAATGATGCATGCTATGTAATATTTATAACATGAAATGCAAATCTAAGCCTAAGAACATGCATGAATAGGCATTTTAACCTAAATAAATGTCACTTGTCCTATGGATTAGATGGATGAAGAGATGCATTACTACCTTGGCTTTCTCCCCGTTGATTAATGGGAGATCATGTGGTGCATGGATTCAACCCAGATGTGGGGTTAGACAGGGGTGTCCTTGGCCCCATTTTTATTCAACTTGGCAGTGGATACCTTGACTCGCTTCACTCTCATGCTCTCGGAACTGACAATGATCAAGGGGTATACCCTATCGAGCAGTCAGGCATTGGCCCCTTGATACATATTTTATGCGGTTTGTAAAATACGTCGCTCTAACATGCAAAATCGATCAACTCTTAAATTTATAAACCTAGATAGTAGGGTATCTAGGATCGTCCAAGGAGGCAATATATTTGCAAAATTCACATCTCTTGCTTAGACGTAGAAATCACCTTTCTTTTTGGTCTTTTTCAATTTATCATTTTTTAGGGTTTTGAAATAAAAGGAACACGTGAGTTTTACTGATAGTGGGAAAAAAACTAATACCTATTTTAATAAAGCTAGCCCTAATGTGATAGGTAGAGCCTCTCCCTAAGCTCACCCTAGGCACGTAGGAAAAACTTGTAAAATCTATGCAACAAAAAATTAAGAGAAGGCAACTTGATTTAATGAAAATTGTTTACACAAAACCCATAGAGGAATGCTTCCAATCTACTTAAAAATACAAGAAAAATAAAACACAAATCCTCTAGATAAATTGGTGAAGAAGAGGGCTTCTTGCTCCAAGCCAAGTAGCTCCTTGACTTGAAAAGACAACTCCTCCTTCCTTGAGATGATCCTCCAAATGATGTCCTCCAAGGTGGAAGCTACCACCTTCAATGATCTCCTTTAAGGGTGGGTGTGCACCACCCTTGCTCCTCCTTGCCTGGCTGTCCTCCTAGTTGGGTAGTGCTCCTCCACCTTGGTGTGGCACAAGGGAGAAGGAAAATGGGAAGAAGGCACCAAGGGGGCAGGTAGGATGCCCCTTAATCTTCTTCTCTTCTTCTTCTTCCTTGGCCATGGCTATGGTGGTTGTAGGGTGGAATTATACTAAAGGGAGGATGATGAAAATGTGGGAAGTTAGGTGGGTATATATAGTGTAGGAAGGGGGGCATAGGTGGCTCTTGGAATGGATGGCTAGGATAGGATATGAGGGGTAGTTGGGGATCCTAGGGCTAAGGGTGATTGGCGCCAACCCAAGGGTTACCTAGGTGGTGGTTATGGGTGGTGGCACCCCTTGATGTTGGCGCCAAAATGGGTTCTAGAAGGGGGGCTTAGGTGGTGCCAAGTAGGGTTCTAGAAGTAGGGGTAGGTGGGTGCCTAGGATGGGTTATATGGGTAGGTGTAGGGTTAGGATGGGGGGATTTTTGGAGGGAATTTTTGGCGCCAAAACAAGGGTAGTTATAGGTGATTTTGGCACCATTTAGTGGTGTCTTTTGGTGGTAGTGTGTAGGCTAGGTGGTGGCGCCAAAAGGAGTTGAGTGGAGCTAGCTTAGGTGAGCTTAGGTAGGGCATAGTTGGTAAGCTAAGGAGGGTTTTTAGGTGGTGGATTGCTAAGGGAGCTAGAGCCTAGCTAAGCTAACCTAAGCTAAGTTAAGCTAAGCTAAGCTAGCTTAGCTAGTAGTGGAGTAGAGGAGGTATTGGAGCTAGGGTTTGAAGAGAAGAGCTGAGGAGAAGAAGTCTGGAGCTTGAAATGGAGCTGGCAGCTGCTGAAGAGGTTAGAATGGAGCTACTCTAGCTGGCTTAGCTTGCTAGTTCTTTGATAGCTACTAAGCCAAGCTAAAGTGAGCTGGCTTCTGCTGAATTAAGCTGAGGTGAGCTAGGTCTGGTGCTCCCAGGGAGGATCAAGCTGGGTGAGGTAGCTAAACTGAGTCCCCGAGGGCTGGACTTAAGCTTCCTAAGCTGGAATGAAGTCATCTTCAGTAGTCTGTAGTTGAGTGGAGCAGAGTGTAGCTGGTCTTAAGCTGAGGTGAACTCCAATCAGCTCAGCTGAGCTAGCTAGAGCTCCCTGTGGACTCATGGGAGCTGGGATGAACTAGACTCAACTAAGTTGATCTGGATCTGAGCTAACCTGAGCTAGGATGAGCTAAGATCAACTCTATTGAGCTGCCATTCAGTTGAGATGAGTTGAATGGAGCTAGAATGAGCTAACCCTAGTTTAAGTGAGCTGAATTCCAACTATGGTGAGCTGGATCAAGCTGAGTTCCAGCTGGTGGGAGCTTCTCCTTCACCAGTTGCCTTTCTGAGTGCTAGGGTTCTAGGGATCTGGCAATCTGTATATCCCTAACACTCACAAAAACACATTCAAAAGACAATAAAAAGTGCAATGCGTGCCTAACCTAATTAATGGCTAAATGCAGCCCAAAAACCCATTTGCGGAGCAAAAATCCTAAGAGCTAGGTTTGTTTTAATGTATAAGAATGATGATAAACTGGCGTTTATCACCCCTGTGCTCCAATATGTGGATGACGCATTTTTTTCGTAGAAGGGGGTGCGTGGGAGGCATGCACTATACATCATATGGTGACCATTTTTGGGGAGATTTCAGGGCTGAAACTGAACAGGGAAAAATCCTCTCTTATTTGTTTTGGAATGAACAGAGATGTGGGTCACCAACTTTCTGAAAGTCTGCACACACCAATCATTCATTGCCGATAACCTATCTTGGGTTGCCACTGAAAGGCGGGAAGATGAAGAAGAGTGATTGGAACTACTTGTTTGAAAAAATTTCAACAAAGCTGGAATGTTGGAGCAATAAATTTCTCTCAAAGGGAGGAAGGTTGATTCTCTTGAACTATGTTATCACAATGATGCCAGCCTTTATGTTTTCAGTTTTTAGAGCTTTTAAAGCAATTTGGAAGCATCTAGATATAATGAGAAAACATTTCTTTTGGAAGGGGGTGAAACATGATGGACACTTCCTCCAACCGGTAAAGTGGGATAGTATGTGTACACCAAAGAAGCAGAGGGTGTGTGGAATTAGATCCTTGAAGGAGTTTAATGATTCTCTACTGTTGAAGTGGGCAATAAAAATTTTCCATGGGGAAAATAAATCATGGGCAGAAGTGATCAGAGGAACATATGGTGCTTCACATTATGTGGCAAATAAACTTTCCCCAATCAAAGCATCACCTTTTGGGAGCTCGGTGGTGGCAGCTATGAAGGAGAATTGGGACCTTTTCCGACCAACCTATGGGGATGGAAAATCCTCTCTTATGGTTGGAAAAGTGGTCATCTTTGGGTGTATTACATACTCACTACCCACGAGTATATGGCCTTGTGGGTGACAAAGAGGCTAAGGTGGCAGATCTCTGGGATGAAGAAACAACTATATGGGAGATACAGGAAACATGCTACAGGGAGGGGAGTCGCACATGGGGGGAAAGAGCAAGACTGATGCAAGACTTGCAAGCTTTCAAGCCAACAGGGGGTGCTGTACAATTTTTCCACTGCCAAGGCCTATGAAGATATGGTTTCAAGGAGACAAAGTGAAGATGTTGAGATCATTTGTGCAGGTTTATGGAAGCTAAAAATTCCATTGAAGATAGAAATTTTTCTGTGGTTTTGCAGGAGGGATGGGCTCATCACTAGTGACTTGAGGTACAGAAGGATGGGAGAAGTAGGTCATACGTGTTATCTATGCGGCTTCCATTCTGATAGCGTGCGTCATATTTTTTCCTCATGTGTGATCATTGATTGTGTGTGGAATAGGGTGTGTGGTGGTGGGATACCTGTATGGGAGGACATGTGGGGAGATTTTATTAGAAGTGGGAGGCCCCATTGTTCCATGGTGGCTATTCTGTGGTGTGTTTGGAGTGCACGTAATGAGTGTCTTTTTCAGGGGAGACCTACCAATTAGCACAAATTGTACATGAGTGTCAGGCTCTCATACGTCATTGCTAGAGTTGATGTAATATTTTTTATCATTGATTCTATTAATAAAATCCCCGGATGGCTATCTCCTCAAATAGCATTCCTTATTTTCTCAAAAAAAAAAAAAAGTAAGAATAACTTCCATTTATACCATGTAAATATGATACAGGTCATTCTCTAAAAACCAAGAAATTGTATCTACAAGTAGAACAAATATAAAGGGGTGTAGCCATACAAAGTGAATTTCATACAACAAAGTAAATGCTACAAGCTTGCGATGTCCAAAATACAAGAACAATCCCATCCCTTCTACACCTAGACACATATACAAAGCGAGAATGGACTAGAAATTAATCCAATAAGAACAAGGAAATCATGCATCTAGATCCAGAGATGACAAACTTTGCAAGCATTTCATATAAATCACCTCCAGTAACCAACATGAAATGCTCAAGCTTTTCCGTAAGCCACCTCCAGTAACCAACATGAACATGGGACCATGCCTGAATGAAAAAAGATACAAGCAATTTTACATGAGAAAGAATCTCATAGCATACCTTCTTTAGCAGTGTGCCTCTGATTTTTGGTAAATACAACTTTCTTCCTTAATATACAGAACCATCTATAGATTTGCCACTAAAATTAGGCCTCATTGCATCCAACTACTCAAATAAACTTAATAGGTAAACCACTTTTGTATCCAATTGTTTGGTTCACCCTACATCACTAATTCATTGGGCCAGCAAACCAACCTTCTCTCACCATTCCAAATGCATTCCTACCTTTTCCCATTTCTTCCACATCCCCACTCCAACTTAATAGCAGTAATCTCAACACCTTGTCATTTGACTACCCCATAATGTCCAATCACACCACCACACTAATACTACATATGTGTCCATTAAGTATTCAAACAAACATATATTTACAATGAGTGTTCAATAAGTTTGCTAAATCATATAATAGAGTCGTCGACTATCTTCTAAATTTTTATGAAACCAGCATCTAGTCAGTATACATATTTGTACTCCTATTTTTTATGCATATATCCAGATTTGTACTCCTATTTCATATGGAAATAAGATGTCTCAAACACATAAGTATTTGGATATCTCATATGCTAATGTCCTAACAAGAAGAGCTCTTTATTAGAAGACAAGAGAATAAGGGAGAGCAATGTCAGTATAACAATATAACCTCCAGTGAAAAGGCTTTAGAAATAATCCAACTCCCTATTACCACTTAACTACTTGTGATACTAAGCGTCAAGGCACAAACCAACACAAATATTCCTAGCATTAGGATATCCCAAATATCTATAGGCAAAAAGTTGGCAAGGTAAAAGCTAAGAATGTGAGCTATAGAACCAATATCACCAAGCTTCACATGTAATGCACCTCCAAATGCAAGAGAAGAAAAGACATCCTTCACCCAAAATCATGCATGCAAACACTGATCTTGAATCCTAAACACCCTCTTTAAAATATCTAATTGTAGGAAACAAAGAAGGGAAAAAAAGGGGCAAACCCTACCTATTTCTTGAGCAGCAAAACAACCTTTTCTTTAACCTCCTTTCCTTCTCTTCCTCTTGCTACCAATGGAAACAACAGCAAATGCAGCAATTGTAGCAACTGCAACAACAACTAGTGCAACAATAGCAGCAGCAGCAAGCACAACAGCAACAGCAATGTTAGCAGCTCCAACCACAGCAACAACAACAACAGCTATCATAGCAGCAACGGTAGTAGTAACTATGGCAGCGATAACAGTTGCAGCAGCTTCTCTAGCATTGGTGACGATAGCGACGGTCGGCAAGGAGTGGCAAGCCAGTGAAGCATGGTGGAGGAAGGTCCACTAGTGAGGGGAGAGGAGCTTAGGAAGGAAGCAAAGAGGTTTTTTGCTTTTTATTTTTAATTTGTCTTCTCTTTTATATGGGGGAGGAAATTTTCAAAGGGACCCCTCCACTCACTATCTTGAGTTCCAAGAAAGGCCTCCAAGTTTAATTTCCTTACAAGCTACCCATCATCTTTAATTTCTTAAACATTTAATTGACCATTAAGTGACCAATTAAAACTTTAATTAGCTCATTAAATATACTTAAAAATTCAAGCCCTTATAAGCATGGCCACTAGAAGAAGAGAAGAAGGGAGATGCAATCCAAGCCTCCTCTCTATTCCACATTGTTCTACTCACAAAATAGATACACAGAAAGTAAATTCATCATAGTAAGCATGTGTAGAAACTCTTAAAATTTTTATTCAAATCAAACTCAAAAATAATGAGGTTGAGATTTGCAAAATGGAGTCTAAGTTGTTCGTAGGGAGGGAAATAGATGAGATTGCTTTCCTAAGATCTATGGAATAGGCAGATACATGGAGGATATAGAATCAAGTTAAACTAGAAAGATTATAACTAGAACTAGAACTACTAACAAGTACTAACTAGAAACTAGAACAAATATTAGAAATAAACTAAATCTTGATGACAATTAGAGGATGAATCAAAATTACTAGAACTTTATTGCAAACAATAGTTTGAATACAAATAAAGACTAGAGATTACAACTAGAATTAGAGATAGGATTCTACTAGAATGAAAATAAAACTAGAACAAGAAGTTCTAAAACTAGAAATCCTTGAAGGTGAGGCGTAGATGGCGGGATAGAAGCAAATGTGAAGGTGCATCCAAGAATCTCCAAGGGGAGGGAGTGAAGTAGAGGAGGGCCCTAACTTCTAATTGTTGATTTTTGGAAGTGGAAGAATGAAGTCAAAGGGGAAGTGTACTAAGGGTTTTATAGGAGGGATGGAGGCTTCCTATTGATCAATCAAAGAAGCCTAGGATTAATGAGGTGGACAGCCTAGATTCAATCTAAGGGGGGCGGCTATGATATGGTGTAAGGAGGGCTCTTGGAATTGGAATGAAGGGAGGAGATGTGGTCGGCCAACCAAGGTGTTTCTTATGGTGACATGGCTGACCACTAAGGTTGGTTTTGGAGGGATAAGGTTAGGATTTCCTAGGTGCATTTAAGGCTGTAGGTTAGGAGATGGAGGGTGAGGATTGGTTGCCTCAAATGGCTGGCCAATTAAGAGATTTTGCAAAAATATATGGTTAGCTATTTAATGGTTGTTGGAGGGATTAGAGACTAGGGTTTGCTAGGTTTTGTTAAGGCTCTTAGGATCAATTTAGGTGTTAGGGATTGGTGCTTATTGTGAGTGCATGCGGAGCCTATGGGATCAAGCATACACTAGAGGGCGGTAAATAGTGTAATATCTATTTAAAATAAAAAGAACTTAAAGAATCATTCACCAAAGATCAAAATGAATAAGTACAAACCAAAAAAATAACACTTGATTTAGAGTGGAAACCTTCCGAGTGAAAACCACTACCTAAGCCTCCCAGCTTAGGATTTTCTCGACTAGTTTACGCTAGTCAAATCCACTATCACGCACCACTTGAACGAGGGTGGAACAATCTCTTACAAATGTCTTCTCTTACGCCTAACCAAGAGAAGAACAACGAGACCTCCAATACTGACTTGGATTCCTAAATTAAGAACAACAAAATAAAAAGAGTAACAATATTTCCTATGGAACCTCAGCACGAAAAAACCAAACTGAGCTTTCTTGAATTGCAAAGGAGTGTGCTTTGAATCACAGTAGTTGTAGTTGTAGAGTTGCGAAAGCACTGGAAAGAATATGCCTATTTTTCTCTTTGAAAGCTCTTGAGGTGTGTTTTGAAGAGGGGGTCGAAGGTCCTATTTATAGGTGTTTTTCGACCTATTTTTGGAAATTCTGGAAACACGACTTTGATCGATCAAGATAAAGGTTTGGTCAATTAAATCAAAGTATTGATTGATTCAATATTGATTAATTAAAAGAGTATATTGATCAACTTTATAATTTCAAAAGAAATTCAACTGTTGGAATATTTTTGATCGATTAAATCAAATGTGTTGATTGATCAAAAGGGAATATGACCGTTAGAGGTCTTTGGTAGATTAAAATAAGAAGTTAGTCGATCAAGGTCTAATCGATCAAAAAGGAAGTTTAGTCAATCAACAGTAGAATTGATAGGTTCAAAAGATTATGATTTCTGTGAAAAATGAAAACTTACATTTGTTATCTTATTGACATAACCTATAATGGCTACTCAATAAAAACATAATTTTGTTATATCAAAATAAGGGTATTAACATTCTTCCCCTTTTTTATGATAATAAAATTATAATTAAGTATGCATGAGTCTGAGAATGCATGATCAAATTTTTCTCCCCTTTTGTTATTAAAAAAAGTTTTAAGTAATATAATTGACAAATAAATGTTGCTCCCCCTTATTGAAATTTTCATACAATTTATGACATGGTGCTATTCAACTGATTGAATTACAACCAAGCTAGATAAAGATATCACATTTTCAATAAGCAAGATAGGCAACATGATTTCCAGATTCTGATAAGCAAGTTTTGAAAATACTATAGAGCTCACGTATCACATAAAAGTACTACAAAGTAAGATAAATATGAAGTTCCACAATCCAAAGATAAAAATGAAATATAACGCACTATAAACCAGAATAAGTAATAAAATTTAGAAGAAACTAAGGATGGTTTCAATATCCGATGGAAACTCAACATTGATATCGAAGCCATCTAGAGAGAATGGAGGCATGCTGGTGCTAGGTCTTGCAGTGGAGGAGAAACATCATCTGTGACCCAAAATCAGAGAGAACTAAAGGTTAGTAGATCTGTGGGATGGCTACACTAAAGGACTAGTGTGCTATGTCTGTCTAGAGGAGGAGGGTGTTGAAGTACTCGGATGAGGAGGAGCTGCTATTGTTGAACATCGACCTCAGGAACAACTCTAGTCATGGATAGTGAGCAAGTGGATCTGCTCTCCAAGATGATCTAAAAATTGACCCTGTCTACTCAAGTACATAGAATCCTAAGTGCCATGCTCCATCATCATTTGTCCTATCTCTCTCTAGAGATGCATCATCAGAGAGATGCCGTCTATCACATCTTGAACTCCCAAGGTGTCATGTCTGGTAAACTACCTATCAAGGTAAGGCCACTCCATGTCGTAGAATAAAGGAGAGGGTCTAACAGGAGGTGGGCAGTAAGCATCAAAATGCTGGTAGGGAGAGTAAGGATGTGGAGCAAAGGAAGGACCAGCCTGAGAAGGAGGCCAAGAAGAGGAATATGTTGCCTGAGGAGGATCCTGATGAGCCTAACACTCGTGTTCCATTTTGGAGTAGGTAAGCTCTTCAAAAATGGAAACACAAGAGATGAACTGCTTATGATTGATTAATGTCCATGGGGACATTAAATGCCGGAAGATATGGGAGAGAAGAGTGCCAAAAGGGAAGACACTCGTGGGTTTCCACTCCATGAAGGTGAGGATGAATTGGTTCCAATTAAACACCCTATTGGTCATGAAGGCATACAAAGCCACAAGCATGGAACTCAGACAATTCTCAGAAGATGCAGATTTAGACATGAAGTTCCAAAGGAAGATGTAGCTGAGGAATTGCGGGAGAGGACGAAAATATAGTGACTTTGTGGGCTTGCCCAAGTCAAAAGATTTGGGAGTCATCAATGTCTCCCTAATAACCTCAGAAGCGATGTCATGATGCAACTCAAGATAGGTAGGACTAGAGGAGGCACAACCAAGGACCTCAGATAAGACATCGGCATTGACAAGAACCTCAATACTATAGACATTGGATGTCAACTGGATATCAAAACCTTCACCAATGTTGTGAAGGTTAGAATATAAGAGATGACAAGCCATACGGTCGACGCCCTTGATACGACTACCCCTACACTACTAGAAAAATAGGCTTTTGTGACTCTTTCTAAATGTTGATTATTGGTAAAACCATCCTCTATATGGAATATCTGCTCAATGAGTGTGAAATATGTTCAATGATATACACGATGGCTTTTAAATCGTCATATAATTCACAAAAAATGATGGTTTTACACAAACCACCATGTATATATTTCGCGAATTTCTTTTAGGCACAAAACTTCATGCCCTAACCCGACATTAAACGATTTTCTAAAAAATCATTGTTAAATGTGCAATATTAGCCCAAACCGTGCCCGATCCCCTAAACCCTCCCCTTTCTTTCCCTCTTTTCTTCCCCAAACCCGACGATCCTCCTCCGGTTGCATCGCCCCCTTATCCTTGATAAGCACCCCTCCTCCTCCTCCCATGGCCGTCCTCCTCCTCCAGCCCCTTCCCCTTGTCGTCCTCCTCCTCACATGCATGCAGTCATTGCGCTCCTCGCGGTGCCACCCCTGGCCCTCCCCCTAGTCCTTCCCATCCGCCCCCTCCCATGCCATCTCCTCCTCCTCCGGATGCCCCCTCCATCCTCCACCTCGCCATCTCCTCCTCCCCCTACCACCATGCCTTCCCATCTGCCCCCTCCCACCTCCTTCGACTACCCCCTCCATCCTCCTCCTCCGCCTCGCCATCTCCTCCTCCCCCTGCCACCATCACCCCCCCAGCCTCCCTAACTAACCCCTCCTCCTCCCACTACTGTAAATTGATTTAGGTTAAATTTTAGGTTAATAAATTTAATTAATTAAATATAAAATGTGGTGTTGCATTGAAAATTATTGTAGTTTAGGAGAGTATTGCATCATAGTATAGCGACGAAAATTGATTTGACATTTAAATTTATGCAACTTGAAAAACCATGAGTTTCGAGGTCGTTCATAGGAAGCAAGTATAGCAATTCAATTCATAAATCACAATAATAAAAAATAATAATGCAATGAATATTTAATAACAAATAGAATAATCAATTAATGTTTCAAGAAATTGTATCTTAGAGTAAAAATAAAAGAGATAAAAATGGTGGTTGAAACGACTGAATATCCCCAACAATTAAGCATGAATCCCAATCTTAATTTCTCAACAATACTCAAGCCAAGTCAGAACCAATTTTCCTCAGATTAGACATCGAAAACAAGGGTCAGATGCCTTCAATATCCAGCCTAGATCACTTGAATTTGCCCAAATGTTACGCATAGAACCTGAGGATGAACAGTGCAAAATCCCCCCCAAATCCTCTTAGAAATTCCCTTCTCTCTCTCAATCAGAACTGGGTCAAGGTAATCGAGTAAATGGGTCCAGGTAATCAAATCCAAGTCCAGGCCTACCGATGTGTGTGGCGGGCGAGGCTGCACAGGGGTGTGCATGGGACCTCACCCCTATGTACTGAGGCGATAAGGCAACGGAGGAAATGCATTATAAATAAAAATCTGAAATGTAATCCCATGATGTAGGACTATTTTATGCTCTCTTTTATGCAAAGCTGCTGATGGTGGTTGCCTTGATTTGGAGTTGCTGTTGTCACTGCTTCATCAAATTCACAGCTTGAAGGGCTTCATAATCCTTGTCCGTAGCTATTAAAGGAGGTGGTAGGGTGCATTGCAATCGGAGAGAGGTGGAAGACTTCGGGGAAGATGGTGGCGGTGGCGAAGCTCTAGCGAGGACATAAAAGCAATAATATAGGCTAAAATCCCCAATTAAATAGCTCATCAGCTTTGCCAGAGGGAGACGAGTGTTATGGTGTAGGTGATGCAGTGTTTCGTGAGTTGTTGAGAGTGACCTAGGCCAAAGACGACGATGGCGAGGTGGGTTATTCGGTCGGGGACTGCAGTGGCCAAAACCCTCAATAAATTGAGGGGTTTTGGTAGTGAGGTCGAGGTGAAGGGCGTGGAGGCAGTGGAGGATTGTTTACGTGTGTTTGGTGCTGGCACGGGCTCGCCAGAGCTCGTGCCAAATGTGGGGAAGACAGAATGGGAGAGGGGAGTCTAGTGAGTCAAACCTAATTCTAAGGGCTTAGGAATAGTCTAGAGAGGGAGAGGGAGAGCTTAAGGGACTTAGGGTGGAGAGAGAGCGAGATGTGTCTGACATTAGACAATTAGATGCAGAGACAACGATGAAGTTCGGTGAGAGAGGGCAGCGACGACAAAGGCTGAGAGTACTCCTGTTGTGGTTAGCGAGGAACAAAAGAGAGGAGTTTAGGCCATCCAATTTTATGGTTGGACGACCGAAAGAGGGAGGCAAAGGAAGTTTCCGAAGCCAAAGAAAATGGTGGCTGAAGGACAAGGAAGGTGTTCCCCGATAGATTGTTGGTTGATCTGACGTTAAGAGCAATGTAAAGCTTATATAGAGCTCAATTGCGAGCTCTAATTGAGAAATTTGCACAGTTGGTCACTGATTAAGAAAACAAAATCCCACAATTTTCCCAAGCTTGCCTGAGCTCTTAGCTTTAGAATAGGACTTAGAATCAAGTTCAATCGATTCCCCATGGTCTGAACACCAATCCCTCCAAAGTTAGAGATATTTGGTATTGATTTAAGAGAGATATTCTCTCTTGAAGTTTGTCCTGTTGGGTGTTAACATGACATTGGTGAAAGTGACCTAAATGTGAATATGATGATAAAGTTAGGGGGTTTCTGTAATAAACTCGAAACTTAGGGGTTTAGATGTGAGAAATAGAGTTTTTAGGGCCTAAAATGCAAACTAGGTCAAGATGGACTCTGATTGAGTCCAAAGTTTGGTGTTAAGCTAATTTAAACCCAAGGAATCTAATGGTGAACTTGGATTTGAGTTATGACCACTTTTGAATGGGAAAATTGCACAGGAGTCCAAATTAGGGTAAATTCCCATCTAAGTCTCTATTCTTAGTCAAAATGGGTCAAATGGTTAAAGTGCAAGTACCAAACCCCTTAGAATACTTTTCAATGATTTTTAGGAGGTTTAGATTGATATTGTCCTTACCAGAACCCTTTTAATTTAAGTGGAGCTGATAATTAGGATTTTTAGTATTATTTTCACCCTCGAGATGCGTGAAACCCTGATTCAGTCAATGTAAAGCCACTTTTTAACCTTTTGTGTTTATGTAACCTTTAATTAACCCTTGAGTAACCCCGTAATTAATATGCATTTGTGATGTGTTGTTAAAACAGCAGAATTAACCTTATTTTCTTGTCTTCTCAAATTAGATCAGCATGGAATTATGACACTCATATGATCATTTAGGAGCATTTATCATTTGAATTTGACTAATTTTGGCTAGTTAGGACCCATGATGGTGTCACCATCATGTGGTTAAATGTTTGTAATTTTTTTAAATTTTTGGCTTATAAATTTTTGTAATTTGATTTAGGTATCTCGCGATGTCAGACACCTCTCCATTTCATGTGCTTCGTTGAGGTATTAAATTAAACTGTCTTAATTAATTTATGAATGAATGTGCGGTGTGCCCACCTAGGTTTAGAAAGTAGGGTGTATCCCTTGATTAATCTTATAAATTTTTTTTATGATTGTGGGGTGTACCCACTTGATTTAGTAAGTTGAATTTATTTGATTGATTGTGGAGTGTACCCACTTTTTTCTGAATGTTTATTTGATTCTATTTCTGTGTTAATTTATTATGGGTAGAAGGTTATATTATAGGGAATGTTCTGTGAAAATTTTATGAATTTAAGAATTTAGCAGGAAATAATGAGAGAAGAGAGGGAATGAGAAAGGAGAAGTAATGGAGTTGGAGAGGAAGAAGATGGAAAGAGATGCATAAAGAAGAATATGAATTAATAAAGGAAAGGAGAGGAAGAATAGGGAGATGAGAGCGAAAGAGAGAGGATAAATAATTAGACAAGAGAGGAAGGAGAGGGAAAGCGATGCATAAAGAAGAATATAAAGGAAGGGAAGGCAAAGAGAAAGGGTAGGGAGAAGAGAGAAAGAGAGTAGAAAAATAGTGGCAAGATAGAGAGGTATAGGGGAGAAGGGAGAGGAGGGAAAGGGAAGGATCTATTTTTATTTTCTATGTATAACTTTTTTTATTGTAAATTTTATTATTTTAATGAATTTTTAGATATACACACTTGCACAAATCTAGATGCACTTGAGGCCAAACAATAGGTTTTCTAACCCCTAGGTTATAGGTTTTGGGAGGGGATAATCGTGTCAAAATACTTGCTCATTGACACTTATGATCATGTTATGCAGACAATGCAAAGTGTGTATATATCTTACTTACATGCACAAAGCTTTATCTATATAGCATGCCATAAGAGTCGTCGTCCTTAGTTCAAAGATGTTCTAAACTAAGGGGGGTTCTTGAAGATTTGATCACAACTTGTTACATGGAACCAATGTCTGGATGAGTTTCAGTAGTATCTTTTCTCTCTTCTCCGGTATACCAACTAACCTTATCTACATTCCTAAAGCACCCTTAAATGGGAGTTATTGGAAATGTAGTTAAGGTTAGTCTTAAGGAGTATACTGGAGAAGTGCGAGGAGTTGTTGCTGAAATTTCTCTAAACACCAGTTACATATAATAAGTAACGTTGTGAACAAATCTTCAAGAATGGGCTATTAAGTGAAAACCCTAATCAAAATACAAATAATGTTATAAAATCAGATTATAATTATTGGGTGATTTTATTTCACTTTTGTAGATTATCATGGATATGTCTTGGATTAGTTTGAGGAACTTGGATTACTCCTGATACAAGAATGGAGTGAGAGAGTTTCTTGATTGGGCATTACATGATGATAGAAGTCATTCAAATGAGGAGACAAGTTTGATAGGATTTTTTGCCCATGTTGGAGGTGCTTGAATGGATATTCACATGATAGGAACACTGTATTCGAGTACACAATTTGCAATAGTTGGTGGTAGCATTATACTAAGTGGATTGCTCATGGAGAGTATCTTATAGAGGAAGTCAGACAATCTCTGATAGATTTCGATGAGATAGCTATGGATATTGAAGTTGATGAAATTGATGAAATGTTTGATGAAATGAGAGCAGAAGTTGAAGATCCAGCTAGTGGGGAACTGCTAATCACTTCTATGATGCTATTAGGGCAATAGATGAACCTATTGCTTCTGGTATCATGTCCATTTCTAGATTGTTATTTCTTTTGAAGTTATTTCGAATGAAGGTCACAAATAGAGCAACCTCTAGATTGATGTCTTAGGTGCTTTAATTTATTGGAGAGCTTTTAGAAGATTCAAAGACATGGTATGAAGCAAAGAAACATATTCATGTACTTGGTTTAAATTGTGAGAAAATTGACACATGTCCAAAAGATTATGTGCTATACAGAAATGAATATGCAGAGTTGAGTAATTATCCACAGTGTGGTGTTGAGATATTTAAGGTGGAAAATTCACTAAATATAAGAGCCAAAAAATAGCTGGAGAAGGTTCTACGTTACTTTCCATTCATTCCTAGGCTTCAACGCCTTTTTATTTCAAGTAGAACTGCAAATTTGATGACATGGCATCAAGATAACATGTCACGAGATGGTTGCATTCGTCATCCCGTAGATTCAAAAAAGCAGAAAATGTTTGACATCACTCATTTAGTATTTGCAGAGGATGCAAGAAATGTCAGATTGGGTCTTGCAAGCGATAGGTTTAATCCTTTCAAGAACATGTACCCATCCTATTCAATTTGGCCAATTGTGATGGTAACTTACAACTTACTTGTGTGGCTTTGTCTGCGATCGTCATTTATGATGTTAGCCCTCCTTATCCCAGGTCCAAAGCAGTCAGAAAATGCAATTGGTGTTTATCTTTAACTATTGATAAAAGAACTAAAATTGTTGTCGTATACGACATGCATACATATGATTCAACAGAAAAGAATTCTTTAATATGCATGCTGCATTATTGTGGACCATTAATGATTTCCCCACATATGCAAATTTGTCAGGATGGAGTACAAATGGAAAGTCTGGTTGTCCAGTATGTATGGATGACACTCATTATCTTCAACTACCTGAAAGCAATAAGTTCTGTTATTTAGGACACCATAGATTCCTGCCTATTGAGCATCGATGGAGAACTGCAGTGTTTAAGGATAAGTTCTACGGTAAAACTTGTCGATATTCTTCAAAAAATCTGAGGAATAAGTTGACTACAAATTCAATAAGGTTGTCAGGTTTTCAAGTAATGGAGAAATTACAACAACTTAGCAACATACAATTAGGTCATATGTTCAAGAAAGATCAAATAGCTTTGAAACATACGAGTTTGATAAAGAAGAGCATTTTCTTCATGGAACTCCCATATTGGAAAAGTCTAACTATCCGACATAATCTTAATGTGATGTATATTGAGAAAAATATTATGGTCAACATTTTGGATGTGTTCAACTTAATTGATAGTCCAAAGGATACAGTGAAGATGAGGAAAGACATGATAACCTCAAGTATTCATCTAGAGTTACATGTTATTGAAAAAGAAAACAGCAGCTTTTCTTTCCAGAAGCCATTTACAACCTAAATAATGATCAACGAGAGAAAATTTTCACCTTCTTGAAAGAAGTACTGGTGCTAGATGGCTATTCTTTACAACTTTCTCGGTATGTAAACGAGGTTCAAAAAAAAATTAGTGGGTTAAAAAGTCATGACTGCCACGTTTACATGCAACTCTTGTTCCACTAGCTATTCATGGAGCGTTGCCTGATCCAGTTGTAGATTCATTATAAAGATGAGCCGATACTTCAAAGCTATTTCTTCAAAATTGTAGATTCTGATTTATTAGAGTATTGAGATAAGAAAATAGTTGTCACATTATGTGAAATGGAGAAGATATTTCCTCTGGCCTTCTTTGATGCCATGGTTCATTTAACTCTACATCTTGCAAATGAAGCAAAAGTTGTTGGGCCTGTGAATATAGATGGATGTATCCAGTTGAACGATTTCTACAGAAACTAAAAGATTATGTGTTAAATAAGGCTAAGCCTGAAGGATCTATTGTTGAAGGATATCTTGTAGAAGAGTCCAATAACTCCTATGCCATGTATATGGATGAGACAGGCAATCGATTTAATCAATTACGGAGAAATTATAATGGAGGATACAATGAGAATGATGAAGATTTTTTTTCCATATTTGATATTCTAGGAAGGTCTATCCTCCACACAGGATACAAATCAATCTTTGAAATCAATTGGCGTCTAGCTCACTTGTACATTCTTAAATAGATTCCAGAAGTTGATGCATTTTAAAATGAATTTAAGGACTGTTCACATCCAGAAACATGCGAGGTCGACTTTCTTGAGTGGTTTAAACAACGTGTTATTCAAATGAAAGAAGGGAACAACCCATGATGGGTGGAGGACTTTGACATAATATCCAATCAACCGTTGAGTTATGGACATTATCATTCAGGTTACATTATAGACGAATTCAGATTTAGGAAAAAATCCCTAGATGATACGAAGGACATGCAACATGCTGGTATTGTTGTCAGTTACGATTTGAGCATTGGTTGTGATGGCTAGTATAGACAAATCGAAGAAATCATTGAGATGATCTTCAAATACGACCGTAAAGTTGTCCTTATCAAGTAAAATTGGTTCGACATGTTTAAAGAAGGCATTGCCTTCAAACTTGACAAGAAGCATGATTTTTTAAGTTTGAATAAGAATCGTCAAATTCTTCATTCTTCAGAACCATTTACATTAGCATGCCATGTATCTCAAGTCTTCTACATCCCTAACAACAGCAAAAATGGATGGATTATACCCATCCAGACAATTCCATGTGAGTATTATGATGCGCAAAAAGAGGTCGAACATGAAGTAGAAGCAGATGCTTATCACGAACACTTACAAGAATTGGTGCAAGTGCAATGGATATTGATATGTAAGGTATAGTTATCTTCTATACCATTTCCTTTTTATTATTACGTAGAGAGTTGGATTCTACAGACTCTTTTCTACCAATTTACGTACCTTAACTTTTGCCAGGGTTTTATATACATCTCTTTTTTTGCTATGTTTCTAGATTGAAGGGAGCATAGAAATTGTGATGGAGGAATCCATGTTGCCAGGCATATCGCTGTGAGGCAATTTGGTAAATGATGAGTGATTTCTAATAATGATGATGTTGTTCTTTCGAGGTTAGCTGGTTATGTCTTCATGAATTTCAAATATTGCTCTTTCATGTACATGCAAACACTTTTTTTGAGAAAAATGTACATGTAAACACTTTTTTTGAGCAAAATGCACATGCTGTAAACTAAAAACCTAGGTTGGAATCAACCAATTCATGGTGTTGCTAGTACAAATATTTTCCAAGCTTTGACCTCTATGAGAAGTGAAACCCTCCAAGCAAGCAATAGAGGAAGTGCCCTCCAAAAGTGAACTAGATTCCAACCTTTGATCCCTAATTGATATGACTCAATCACCAAATTCTTTTTTTCTTTCTTTTCCAACGAGAAAAGCTCAAAGAGTAGAACCAAGAACATAAAAATGCCATATGCATATTTGCTAAGACTAAACTTGGGGGTGAAAAGAAGTATCAATGGCAACAGTGCTAGAAAAAAAATCAGAGGGCATAAATAAAAGGGCTTTTTGCCTCAGTAGAATGGTTTCCCAAAAAAGCTTTGACACTTAAATTGGCATTTCTCTCCAAAGACAATTTTTAAATATCAACCATCTAAGAGTAATTAAATTCAAATTTAATTTCTAACATACGTATTGCTATTCCAATGCATCATAAACCTCTATTCCGTAAGAATAAGACAAGAAAGGGTGACAAAAGTCCAACTTAGTAGTTGATGTAATTTTAGTGACACTTTTTGTATAATTGAGATATTTGTGATTGAATTCAATAAAAGCAAAATGTATGGTGATTGTTTATGTTTTACTATTTAGTTATTTATATTTCATAAGATGTAGATATTGTGATTTTGTTTATACATGATTTTGGAAAATATCTAGAGTATAGGGGAAACTCTACCGAATCCTTTTCAGATTTTTTTTATTTTTATTTATTTATTTCTTCATATTTATACAAATACTAATTTTGTATATATATATGCAGGTGAAGTTCAAGAAATTTGCTAATAAACGTAAGGATGACTAGGCCACCTCAACAGGTAGGGATAAGACCTAGCTTCCTTCCACATAGCCGCCCTATACTTAGCCACCCCGCACCTAGCCACCCCACACCCAGACTCTCAAGGTCCCTAAGTACATCCCTCTACGTACTCCCCACGCACACCCAGTCGTCATGGTACCTAATCCCTCATTTACGTGGCATTGTAAATATGTCTGACCTGGTGATCTTGCCCGACAGTACTGGGACAAGGGCAAGAAGGTGGTCACCAATGTAATGAGAGAGACAAAGCCAGAGCCAAAGCTAAAGGTTTCCACCCACTACCTTGACAACGATGACGATGAGGATGAGGACGAGGACGAGGGCAACAACGACGACGATGATGAGGAAAAGGAGGAGGGTGAGGACAATGCTGAAGTATAGAGGCCACCTCAGCAAGACCGTTAGGCTAAGGCGGGGACCAATTCTAATAAGAATTGTTAGTAATATCTTATTAAAATGTACTTGTAATGTTTAATTTTTAAATATAAGTTTCTTACCAGGTAAGAAAAAATAAAGAAGGGGTCCGACAAGAAATGCACATCTAGATGCACTTCCAGAGGGGACGAGGATCAAAGTGCATATTAATGAAGCTAGAGAAGATCCAGACATCCTCCTTTTACTAGTAGACTATTAGGATGGTAAAGGAGCTCATCTCCCTTTGTTGTTTTAAGTGGAGGAGGGTCTCAAAGGAGATCAAGAGGCAGCTTATTTGTAATATGGAGGTAAATAATTATTAACGTACATATATAAGTTTACTTCAATAATATTTAATTCGTTTATATGATTTTGTAATATTACAGGCAATTTTTGATTGGGGTAACGATCCGAATGTCACCAAGTACATCCTCAATCATGTCATGAGATAACATCGTGATTGGAGGATGACAATGACGAGAAAGGTGAAATTTGTAATATTTTTCATTTTTTATTATTTACTTAATTAATTTATTTTGAAAATTTATTTGTATAATTTAGTTTTATAATAAAATGTTGTTTAATGAGGAGGCATTGAGAAACGTGCCTCCTACAATAGCAGTAGATGTATGGAAAGAATGTTGTGAGTATTAGAATAAGCCTAAGACGGAGGTAACTATAAATACTTTTAAGGGTATTTTGAGATAATGATTTAATTATTTTCTCATTACAATATGTTATACGTATAGGAACAGGCGAAGTGGAACAAGGCCAATAGGGCCAAAGCTCCACCATAGACCCACTATTTGGGTCGAACTAGTATAAATAGAGTTAAGGAAAAATATGTAAGTAATTCCTTGTCATGTCAATTCTACATTTTTAATTAAAGTTTTAATTATTACAGTAATTTGAAATATATTTACTAGTTCATTCACATGATGGTGCCATGCTCGATCGAGTTGGTATGTATGAGGTTACTCATAGCAAGGCCACCACCAATGGTGGGCGAACATGGATACATGAGACATACTAGATAAAGCTTGTAAGTAACATTTAATTATCAACTATTTTAAATTTTATACTTACTTTAATATTACATTAAATTATAAGCATAATTTAATTTGTAATTTATAGGGAGAAATGATAAACTTAATCAATCCCGGTCTAGATGCCACTTCTGGCACTCAGTAGCAGCCTCCTATGACACCTGAGGAGCCTTTTAGGAGGTTCATGCCTCTAGAGCATGGAGGCTTCATTTGTAGTGGGGGGAAGAGTCAGACGATCTCCAGCTAGCATGGGCAGAAAGGGTCAGCGTCGACAGTTGTCATCCAGTAGATGCAAACACAGCTCCACGATGTCACCTCACAGTTCTAGCAGCAAACTCAAGCTTGGCAAGATGCCAAGAAATTCATGGAGGAGGAGAGGAAGGAGATGGAGTAGTAGAGATTAGAGATGAAAGAGATGATGGCATTTCTATGGGGCAGCGATCGGGATCACACTTCCTATCACTACTCACATTGCAGAGACGACGACGATGACCTTGATGGTGGTGGAGCGAGACAGGGGGTAGGAGCTAAGGCATAGGTTTAGATTACTTCTCTTTTCCTTAGTTAGGTTTTGTATTTTGCTTAGTTATATGTATATTTTGACGTTATGTCATACTCTTTTCATTCGGTTTATATGTATATTTGTTGTATGTTGAATGTTGCATGTTGCATGTTGTATGTTGCATGTTGCATGTTGAATGTTGCATGTTGAATGTTGCATGTTGTATGTTGTGTGTGTTGTGAAAGTTGTTATAAGATTCTATAATACCTACATTATGTATATTCAAAAATAAAATACACATATATACACAACAGTTATAGAAAACCATTGTGTATACATATAAAAAATGGTTTAATAACTGTTGTTTATTGTTCACGCAGGAACCACCACCACCAAATTAATGGAATACAAGATGGTTAAAAACCCATCATTTTTTGTTACCAAATGACGATTTAAAAAAAAAATCGTCATATAGTAAGATACATGATGGTTAGAGAAACCGTCGTGCATTTCTAATCATACATGTCAGTTATTTAATATAACTATCGCGTAAACACTAACGCGACACACACTTTCCTGACGACAGTATACAACAGTTTTCACTAATTAGGAGACGGTTTTGAACCGTCGTGAAAAGCAATCATTCCTATAGTGCTAGCACCTGCATAAAAAGTTTGATCAAAGAGGCAACCTATCCTATAATAGGTAAGCCAGTCTCTAAGACTTGGAAAGATGTGCTTGAAGTAGTCAAGGTCGATGGGTTCATTGACATGAGGTGAGAGGCAAGAGTAAAGAGAAAAGTTGTGACATGCCTCATCACTGATAAAGAAATGGTCAAAGGTATCATCTCTGGGGTGGAGGTAGAGGCACAAGAATGTTTAGGAGCCGTGAGAACAAGTCTGTTGCAGTTTTGGTCGATCAAAAGAATCAAGTTGGTTGATCAAAACACAATGTGATCGACTAGAAATAGGAAATTGATTGATCAGAAAGATAAATTGGCCGATCATTTAACCATTTTTGGTCAATCAAAAAGTGGATAGGAAGCAAATCAACTTTGCAAAGATATTTTGGTCGATCAAGTTTTAAGTTTGGTCGACCATATGTTGGTCGTTCAAAAATCAATAAGTGGTCGATCAAAATCAAGTTTTAGGAGTTTGAACACGATAATTTTTTGTTGATCAAAGACAACAAATTAATCAATAAAAAATCGACAGTGCGGAAAAAAATAAGATTCAAGTGGAACAAAAAATAACATGAAGAACAAATGAAGAATAAGGGCGAACACAAAGAATAGTGGCTGACAAACACAAAAATCACAAGAAAAACTCATCAAAACAAGACCAAAGTGACAAGTTGTGATAAAAAATAGGTAGAGGATAGGGATATACCAAGGATCAACAAGGATCGATCCACTCAACAAAAAGGAATAGGAGGATGGACAGCCGAGATGATCGTTGGTCATCGGAGGGGTTGCTAAGGTAACCGGTCAACCGACGGAGGGACAACAGTGAGGGAGAGTACGCACGAGAGGAGGTGCATGATGTAGACACATCCATTTAGGTTAAAATGACTATTTATGCATGTCTCTAGGCTTAGATATGCATTCCATACTATAAATATTGCATATCATGCATCATTCTGCATTTAGAGTAGTTTATGTATAGTTTAGGTTAATTGCATCATTTTATGGCCAGAAGAGGAGATTTAATTTGGAGCCTTGGATTGATGATCTGACCATATGGATCTGATCAGGATGACGATCGGAGTCCAACGCTTCTGAAATCGCCTTGATTAGAGTCCCATAGCACCATATGCAGTCCGAGGAAGATCAACAATTGAGAGACTAGGTGATGCAATTTAGAGCTTCAAACAACAAATCCAACCTCACGGATGGATTCAGGTTGACAATCGTAGCCCAACGGTGCAAAAATTGACTCAATCGAACCTTTGTAGCAACCCCTACAAAGGAAAGAAGATGGACGGCCCAGATCGCACCATGTGGAGCAACCTAGTTCGCCCATGCACACACATGCACCACCGCATGCGCACAGCAGCGTGGAAGCGCACGTGCACGGAGGCATGCACTCACATTAGTGCAGTGAAAGGCGCATGGGCGCATAGCGTGCGTGCGAGCGACAAGGGCGGTGGATCTTTAGCGACATTTATGACCATCACTAAATGTCCTGTATACGAAATTGATCCTTTCCTCCACTATAAAAGGACCCCTACCTCTCCCATTCGTGGACCATCCTGCGACCGTCTTCTCACTTCAAGAAGTAGATCCTCGTTGCAGCACCGTCCTACCCCACCCTCCATCCTCCAACTCCATCCTTGTTCGTCCCGCTTCTCACCACCTTCCCCCAGGCGACGTCGGAGAGAGTCATCCTCCGAGCGACCATCAAGGGGAATTCTATCACCTATATCTATCTTTACTGCTTTCTAGTATAGTTTTTCCTGCTTTCATAGTTGTATAAACATTTGATCAAGCAATATATGATTGTTCTTCTCTATATATATATATTATTTTTGCAAGTAGATTAGTTAGAGAAGTTTGCATTGACCTAATCTCTTGCTTGATAAAAATACCAAAAAAAACTAGAAAAGATACAAACGACAAAAACAAATAAAAAGCGAAACGCGGATTTTTCAAACCAAACATTTGCCTCCCCATGTTCAACCCGGGACTCACTTTGAGTTTCTATTATAAATATTATCTGATCGATGATTTTCTTGCGAATCGAACAACAACGATAGGTTTTCCAAACTCAAAACCTTTTTGCGATGAATCCCTGCACCATCACTGCATCAGGGTGGTCGACCAAGCTATGGTTGGAGATGGTCATGACGTTTTGGTCGAAGTGGTGCTCGATGGTGGTGGAGAAGGGGCCATGGTGTGCTTGAAGTGGGTCCTTGGTTGGTGTTTAGGTGTTTGGTTGATGGAAGGGCATTTTGTAGTGGTAAAAAGTTATTTTTATAGAGAATGGGTAAAGCAAATAAGGTAGAAAGTGATTAGAGATCGAGGTCAAAGATTTGATAGTGATTAGTGATCAAATTAAGTGATTCGAATCACTAAATAAGAATCTCAAAGAGTTCAAATCCACCCAGATTTGGTTGATCAAAACATAGATTTGTCAACCAAATTCAATTTTGCTCAATCAGAAAGAGAAGTT
Organism: Thalassia testudinum; assembly: GCA_037157565.1. Taxonomy (NCBI): domain Eukaryota; kingdom Viridiplantae; phylum Streptophyta; class Magnoliopsida; order Alismatales; family Hydrocharitaceae; genus Thalassia; species Thalassia testudinum. The sequence continues at coordinate 39,289,779 of JAZHRO010000015.1, read as the reverse complement.
GATTGATAAAAATTTAATTTCCAGTGGAGGGAAAATTCCCAGCCAAAACTTGATTGATCAAAACAACATTTGATCTATCATAAGTTGAAAATTTTGGAGGAAAATTTCCTTCCCAAAAAATTCAAAGCTTGATTGATCAGAATTAACATTTGATCAATCAGCTATTGATCGATCAAAATAATTTGTTTGATCGACCAATGGCTATGAAGAAAAAACAATAAGCAATCAAAGTTCAGCAAGTCTTGTTAAGCTTAAGTCTCTTCTAATTAGTATAAACCTTTCTTTTGCTAGAGGTTTTGTGAAGATATCAGCTAATTGTTTCTCTATTTGAATGAATTATAGGATTATTTCCATCTTCAGGGAATAATCTTTAAGGAAGTGATGTCTGATATCTATATCTTTTGTCCTAGAGTGTTCAATGGGATTTTTGGGTAGGTTTATTGCACTAGTATTATCACAAAGAATCCTAGTGCTTTTGAAGTTTAATCCAAAATCTCTAAGTGTTTCTTTCATCCACAAGATCCGTGAAAATGCTAAGAATGCAACAATGTACTCAACTTTACTTGTAGACAAAGAAATGCTATTTGTTTTTTGCTGACCCAAGATACTAGGGAATTTCTAAGAAATTGCCACGTTCCACTAGTACTCTTGCGATCAGTCTGACTTCCCACATAATCAGCATCACAATAGGAAAGTAAGTCAAGTGTGGCTGATTTGGGGTAGAACAGACCAAGATCAACAATGTTAAGTAGGTACCTAAGTATCTTTCTTAAGGCATTTAGGTGAGTTTCTTTAGGATTTACTTGAAATCTAGCACACAGATAGGTACTAAAAAGTATGTCAGGTCTACTAGCAATCAAGTAAAGCAAGGATCCTATCATACTTCTATATAATTTTTGATCTACGGACTTACTTGACTCATCTTCTTTGAGTTAAGCAGTGGTAGCCATTGGTGTGCCATTTCCTTTTGTCTTGTCCATTCTGAATTTCTTCAAAATTTTTTTTATGTATTTTGTCTGTGAAATAAAGATTCCATCTTCTAGTTAATCAATCTGCAACCCTAGGAAGAACAATTCTCCCATCAAGCTCATCTCGAATTGATCATGTATGACTTTCGCAAACTCTTGGCATAGAAGATTGTCAGTAGCACCAAATATTATGTCATAAACATAAATTTGGATTAGAATTAGTTGGTTATCTTTTCTTTTAGTAAATAAACTTGGATCAATTAAGCCAATTTTGAACTCATTTTCTATTTAGTAGTTTCTTAGCCTTTCATGCCAAGCTTGAGGAGCTTGTTAACTCCATATAAAGCTTTATTAAGTTTGAAAACATGATCAAGGTTATTTTGTACTTTCAAAGCCAGGGGGTTGTTTCACATAGACACTTTGTTTAAAAATCCATTGAGAAATGCACTTTTGACGTCCATTTGAAATAGTTTAAATCCCATATGAGCAATAAAAGCTAGAAATATTCTAATGGATTCTAGTCTAGCTACAAGAGCATAAGTTTCATCAAAATCAATTCCTTCTTCCTGATTGTAGCCTTGAGTCACAAGTCTACCTTTGTTTCTTACAAGTTTTCCTAATTCATCAAGCTTATTTCGAAAGATCCATTTTGTTCCAATAATAGTTTTAGATTCTGGCTTCGAAACTAATTTCCAAACATCATTTCTTTCAAGTTGATTCAACTCTTATTGCATAGCTACAATCCAACAATCATCAGTGAATGCTTCTTTCACGGATTTTTGCTCTAGTTGGGATAAAAACAAACTAAGTGAAAGGTTATTAAAGCATGATTTGGTTTGAATTCCTTTTGAGACTTCACCAATCACTAAATCTTTAGGATGGTCTTTGGTGTAGGTTAAGTATTTAGGAAGTTCTCTAGAGAGGGTGTTTTCAGGTATATTTGAAGGATCATCTAGAGGTTGATCATAATCTTTGGTTGATGCATTATCTAATTGAAATCTTAGACATGCAAATTTCCTTTGCATTATCAACCAAAAGGAAATCTTAGGCAAGCCTCATACTAAGTCATGTTTCACAAGCTTGTTTATATTTCTTATGTGAAAATGACCAAGTCGACAATGCCACAATATTGACTTATCATTTGATGCAACTAAGAAATTAAGATCGTTGCATATATCAAAGTCAATAGTGTAAATGGCTTTTGAACTGTCTTCGATCAAAAGGATTTCCTTTGAGTTTTTATCCCCACTTTTAAAACCTTTCAATGTAAAAGTGACTTTATAGCCTTTATCACATATCTGACTTACACTAAGAAAGTTATGTTTTAGTCCATTAATAAGATGAACATTATCGAAAGAGGTTTTGGAGTTACCAATTTAGCCAATACCAGTAATATGGCCCTTCTGGTTGTTGCCAAAGGTGACTAAACCACCTTCCTTGCAGTTGAGGTTGAGGAATAGGTCTTCTCTTGTCATGTGCTTCGAACAATTGCTGTCCATAACCCATCTTCCTTTTCCTTGGATCTATCATTGGTTTACATCTGTGAGGTCCAGTGTTTCTTCTTATAGCTACAAGATGTCCATCTTTTTGTTGATAGATCCAATCTAAGTACTTTATTAGTCCCTGATAATTTCCTACAAAACAAGATTCCAAGAGTCTTTTTGGTACCAATTTTCTTTTGGGTCCAGATTTGTTAGCAGGTGCCCGTTTAACTGTGGACCTATTATTGGCATTAGGACTAGAGGAAATTTGTGCGTCAGTTTGTGAAGTGGATGCTTCATGATCATTATTAGAAATGTATCCTAACCCAAATTTGGTAGTGGTTTGGGTTAGTGTGCTTAATAGTTTTTCTAGGTTTGCTCTCCCTTTAGTGAACTTTGCTAGATCATATACAAGCATAGTAGACTTTTTTTTTAATTTTCCTAATTCTATTTGAAGTGAGTCAACATGAGCTTTAAGAGTAGTGATCTCTTGATATAGTTGTTGATTTAGAGATTTAACACTATTCCTTAAGTCAGTTTCTTCATCTAGGTCTTCAGTTATTTTCTTATTAGCTACTTTAAGTGCTTTAGCTAAATCATGCAGCTCATAAAATGCTTTTAATAATTTATCAAAGGTAAAATAAGATACCTCACCTTCGATCGCCATAAGACTGCAAAGTGCTTCTTCACTTGAAGTGTCTTCACTCTTTTTTTCTGAGCTTGTATCGCTATCATCCCACATTACTTGCAGAGCCTTCTTCTTTGCTTCACATCAGGGAAATTTTCGAACCTTCTTTCTCTCATTCTCTTTCTTGAGTTGAGAGCATTCCTTTCTCATGTGCCCTTTCATCTTCAAGTTGTAGCATATGACTTGATTGTCTTGAGGTTCTTCCTTCTTTTTCTAGCTCTTTTTATTCTTCAAGAACCTCTTGAATTTTTTGGAGAGAAGGGCTATATCCTCTTTGTCTTCCATTTCTGATTCCTTCAATTCAGTGTTTTCTTGAAGAGAAAGATCCTTCTTTTTCTTGCCTTCGCCTTTGTGCTCCTTCATGTGCTCAAGTTGAACTTCATAAGCTATTAGACTACCTATGAGATGATCCAACTAAAGCACTGAGGGATCCTTTGATTCCTAAATTGCAGTTGTTTTTGTTTCCCAGTCACTTGTGAGGGATCTAAGTATCTTATGAACCAAATCCTCATTCATGACTATTTGATCCAGGTTTCTCAAAGAGTTAATGATGTCAATGATTCTCATATACATCTGCTTCATGATCTTCCGCTTTTTTATGTGAAAAAGCTCATACTTCTGGGTCAGGGATTGACTCGAGTCTCCTTTGCTTTTGAAGTCCCTTCATGAGTGACTTCAAGAATGTTCCAGATCTCGTAGGTGATTTTGCAAGTGGAGACTCTATTGAATTCTTCTTTCGAAAGACCACAAAAGATAGCATTCATGGCTTTTGCATTGTGCATGGCTATCTTATTTTGGTCTATTATGATGGCCACTCCTCTAGTCTGATGTACTTAGATGCTGTCATGTCCCATACTCTGTAATCCATAGATTCCAGAAATATTTGCATTCTGGTCTTCAAATACCCATAATTGGTGCCATCGAATAGTGGTGGCCTGACAACAGATTGACCCTTAGCGTATAACTCAGAGGATTTTGGCGTCCTTACTGGAGTAGAATAGGGATCTGATACCAAATGCGAGTGCATAAAAAGCCTAAGGGATCAAGTATACAATAGAGGGGGTGAATAGTGTAATATCTATTTAAAATGGAACTTAAAAAATCATTCACAACATATCATAATGAATAAGCACAAACTAGAAAAATAACACCTGATTTAGAGTGGAAACCCTTCCAGGTGAAAATCACTACCTAAACCTCCTAGCTTAGGATTTTTTCGACTAGTCAACGCTAGTCAAATCCACTATCTCGTACTACTTGAACGAGGGTGGCACAAACTCTTACAAATGACTTCTCCTACACAAAGAACAATGGGACTTCCAATACGACTTGAATTTCTAGATCAAGAACAACAGAATAAAAAGAGTATAGCAATATTTCTTGTGCAACCTCAACAAGAATTAAAAAAAACTGAGCTTTCTTAAATCGCAAGGGAGCATGCTTTGAATCATAGTAGTTGTAGGCGCAGAGGCACGAAAACACTAGAGAGAATATGTGTTTTTCTCTTTGAAAGCACTTGAGGTGTGTTTTGAAGAGGGGGGTCGAAGGTCCTATTTAGAGGTTTTTTTGACCTATTTTGGAAATTATGGAAACACAGTTTGATGGATCAAAATAAATGTTTGGTTGATCAAAACTACTTTTGGTCCATTAAATCAAAGTATTGATCGATTCAATGTTGATCGATTAAAAGGGTATATTGACAGACTTTATAATTTCAAAAGAAATTCAACTGTTGGAATATTTTTAATAGATTAGATAAATGGGTTGATTGATCAAAAGGGAATATGATCATTAAAGGTCTTTGATCGATTAAAACAAGGAGTTGGTCAATCAAGGTCAGGTCAATCAAAAAGAAAGTTTCGTCAATCAGCAGTAGAATTGACATAGGATCAAAAGAGAACGATTTTTATGAAAATGAAAACTTACATTTGTTATCTTATTGAGGTTTCGTACAAAATTCTAGACTCAATAAATATAAAGCAGTGTTCAAGTCCTCTTTGTCCCATGACACATTAGAAAAATGTTGATGAGGATGCACCCATGCTATAATTTGACTTAACTTGTAATGGTTAGTCCTCAATAAAAACTTAATTTTGTTATATCAAAACAAGGGTATTAACACTTACCTTGGTCGGCCACAAAATAATAAGGAGAGGCATGTGGCCCGCCATAGCTTAGGTTTAATCTAGGTAGGGGGTAGCTACTAGGGTTGTTAGGAATGGATAAGTGTTGCTACGCGAGATTCGTCTTATAGAAATACGCATCGTAGTATAGGACAAAAATCGTGACAACACTTCAATTTATAAAACTCAAAATCAGGAAATTGAGTTCGAGGTCGTTCGTAGGGAGCAAATTGGCAATTCAATCACTAATCACAATAATGAGAGGAGATATGCAAATATATTCAAAATAATTCTCCATGTATATGTCAGAATAATATAGCGATAAAAACCAGGAATGAGAGTGCAAAAAGATTAGGTTAAATGGTGCTTTGAACCACCAATTTAACCTAATAATAAAGCTCTAATTCATCCACGTAAACCAATAGTATTCGCAACCAAATGAGTATTCAATATCCGAACCAAGCAAGCACCAAGTCCAACGACAGTGTAAGGCTTTAGATGCCTTAACTCAGCACCTCAGAAGAGACACAAGGGTCTCACAGCACAAGAGCCTCTCAGAGCCTAATAAGGATAAGTCTCTGAGCACAGGAGAGGGGGCATGAATCTCGAGATGTGAATAGTGCAAAAACCCCCTCTACCCTCTCAAATTCTTTCTCTTCAAAACCAGAACAAGCCCTGGTAGCCGAGTAATCGAATCTCACCCAGACCCGCATAGCATGAACCGCAGGCGAGGGTATGCATTGGTGCGAGCATGAGTGGGGACCTCACCCTTGGTGCATGTTAAGGCAAAGAGCCAATGCGATGAATTCAATTTATCTACTACTGGTCACTCTTCCCCACACAATGTCGGACTAAAGTCCCTTTCCTTCATTCGTGAAGCTCCACGTAAGCTATAGCAGGTCCATCGAGGAATTGAGGCCCCTACAACTATGTCTTTGCTTGATTGCAAGCCTGGGAAGCTGAACGAGTCGAGTCTGCTTCAATTGCTGGCAGCAATTGGGTGAGTGAGAGCTGGAGATGAGCGAACGGGGCCTGAGAAGACGGTGGTGGGCGACGGTGATCCGACAAACCTAAAAAGCTAGAATACAGGCTTATCACCCCAATTAGAAGGCTCAATAGCTTCGCCAAATGGTGGAGAAGGTGTTGGTAGTGTTCTTGTGGTGGTTGAGAGTGTGTGAGCGTGTGGTAAAGTCGAAGAGGGTGAACAGAGGTGATAGTTGTCGGTGGAGTGAGAGAGAGATCAAAGCCCTAAATTTGCTTTGGGCTTTTAATCAGTGAGATGAGGTGATGCTCGCGGACTCAGTGGCAGGTGGTTTGGTGTGGAGAGGTGTTCTCACGATGTTGCTGGAGCTTCGCCAGCGTAGTGGAAGGCAGAGGTGGTTTGAAGCGATCAGCGATCAAAATTGAAGTGTGGATGGATAAAAGTGAGGAGGAAATGGAGAGGAAGAGATCTAAGGGAGTTAGGAGATGATACAGAGAGAGGTTGAGGCCGACTATGATAGGCCAACATCGGGGAAGATGAATGCTTTGGTGAGGAGGAGCAGCAACGTCGAAGGGGTAGATGGCTCCTTCTTGGTACGATGAGGTGCGGAAGACAGAAGGAAGAAGGTTCCCTATGCCTATCATATGTGGCAGAGGGTGATGAAGGCAGAATGAGAAGGTCACTGGAGCTTGGTCGGAGCAAGTAGGGGGAAGGAGAAGAGAGTTTTCTGGCCTTAAATCGTGCTAAGGAGGATGATCCAGCTATAAGAATCCTCTTATAGGGCCAAGGTCGAGCTCTAAGCTTGGGAAGAAGCTTGGATAGCTCAAATTTTTAGGGAGAAAAATCCTTAAAAATCTCGAGTTCGATTGAGCACTGGAGCTTGATTCGGAGATCAAGAGGCAATTCAGGAGATTGAAGATCTTCTTACGGATCTTCCCTCCAAATTTGGAGGTGATTGGCCCTGATTTAAGGGAGAAACCTCCCTCGAATCTTCGCTGAAGGTGTATTCCCACCGCTAATGGTGGTAGGGACCTAAGTGACGAAAGCGACGAGAAGTTAGAGACCCATTTGCAAATAATTCTAAACCTATGGGGGTAAATGTAAGAAATAGAGTTTTAAAGGGCTAAATTGCAAACTAGGTCAAGATAGACTTTGATTAGGCCCAAGTTTTGTCCTTAACCTAATTTGGACCAAAAGAATCTAATAGTTAAGTTGGATTTTAGTTTTGATTATGTTTGACTAGGCAATTTGCACAAAATCTCGATCAGGACAAAATTCTATCTACAACTCTATTCTAGGTCAAAATAGGTTTATATGGCGAGACCAAGGATACCAAACCTCTTAAAATATTTTTATATGAATTTTAGAAGGTTTAGATAAATTTAATCTTGACCACACCCTCTTTAATTTAAGCGGGTCCAAAATTAGGGTTTTGGTGTGCTATTTTGGTTCTCGAAATGCGTGAAACCTCGTTTCTGCCAGAGCTGACCAACTTTTTGGACCTTTAAGCTCATTTTGACCTTTATTTAACCCCTGAGTGACCCCGTGTTTAATCTGTGTTTGTGATATGCTATTAAAATTACAGAATTAACCTTGATTTCCTATTCTTCTCTCAATTCAGGATAATGCGGGATTACGACCCCCTGATGTTTATGTAGGAGCTTTAATCAATCAAATCTGACTAAATGTGACTAGTTACTTCCCATGATGGTGTTCCCATCATACTCCCATGCCTAGCTTTTGCTAGTCCCTAGCAAAATTTTATGGATCAAACTAGATCTCTAAGCCGGATGTAACCGTCAGGATGCCCTACTAAGCCTCATCCCTAGAAATTAAATCAAAATAGGCTTAGCAGTAATCAAGTACCAGCCAAGATCCAAACCTGACCAGCTTCATCCTAAGTCTTCCGTGAAGGTTTCTAAGGCTCGCAAAAACTGCCTAGAGGTTTGTTGACCCCAACAGTTAAAGCACCCATGTGTAGGCGTATTGTGTTCAGGTTCAGATTGCCAATGCATTTTGATAAGAGAGAGATAGAGAAGGATTTTTCATTTTAAGAGTTTTTTTCTCTTTTCTTTTTATATTTCCCTAGATCTAGCCTCAAATTGGCCCTAAACACGATCTGCATCGGATTCCTTGTCCCCACCATCAATCCTCAAAGGGTCCCTGGCAATCGATGCTTCGGGATAGCACTGCCCATGGCAACCCCTAGAACCTTGGCTTTCGACACTTCGAGAGAGTGCCGCCCATGGTGTTCTGTAGCTAAATTCAGGCCCTGGCAATCAACATTTTGGGATAATCTCGCCCATGGCACCTAAACCAGCATAAGGTGTTTACATGCCCCCGGTAGGATATTTAGATATCCTAGGAGACAAGCACGGAGGAGATGATATGTTATTATGCATCTTCGAGGGGAATTTTCCACCTCTCCGCGTCGGGAACTTGTCCAATCAACTTGTGTTTTCGAGCCTCTCCTAAACTAGATCTTCAGGACGATTTTCTCAGAACAAACACTTGGATTATTTCTTTATTAAGCGCACTGAACCAGACTGGTGTGTGATTTTGGGTGCTTAGTTTATCAAGTCCCGTAAACCAAAGGGCAGGCAATAGTGCTAAATAATCCTTAAGCCCTAGACCTACTACATCAGCCTCGCACTTTCCTCAACCTCTTAAGGACTAATCTGGATCTTAACGAATACATGAATGTTTAAGCCCTACAATAAACCCAAGAGGCCTAAGGTTGGTATTAGTCATTAATCTCCTAAGTTTTAGCCTTCCAGGTCATAATTCGTCATCCATCCAACCTAGAAGTTAGGTAAGTTCCATACTCACTCACAAGGGACTATTTTCTTTCTTTTTGATTGCTCCTTTTTTCTCTTTTCTATTCTTTCTTCCTCAATTATTTCCTATTCAAATCACCTTGATCTCTCCTCTCCTCTTTTCTTCCCCTTTTTTTTGGATGAAACGCCTCCATGAAATGATTCTTACAGTGTTTTACACTTTAATACTCCTCCATGCCTAAGACTTGCAATGTTCTCATTATAAATTAGGTGGGTTCAAGTTTAGTTCAGATCGTACATTAGAACATATGGGTGGTGAACAGGTCAGAATGACTGTTGCAAACAATTTCTAGCTCTAATATATGTATCAAAGGTGGAGTTGGTTGTTCCTAAAGTGCAATACGATTTCAGCAAAAAGATAGGTTAGAAGGGTCTTAGGTTTTTCAAGAATGACAGGTTGCCGCCTATTAAGTGCTAAGTTTAATGCCATCAGCTGGGCGAAATGATGCTCAAGGAGAATGGAGATCAAAAGATACTTCATCCATATTCGAGTCAGTGAGTTTGAAGAATGATTTCAGTCTTTGATTGTTCACAACAAAAGGTTCTAAGTCATGGCTGAGTTCACTGATTTCGAAGGCTCCATTTCCAAACACTCGTCTCACAAGGAATGGTCCAATCCATTTTGATCTGAGTTTTCCTGGGAAGAGCCTGAGTTTGGCACCAAAGAGTAATACGTTTTGACCAGGACGAAAAGTTTTCCGTGAAATGTGCTTACCATGGAAGGCTTTGACCCACTCTTAGTAGATTCGTGAGTTCTCATACGCATCATTGCGTAGTTCCTTGAACTTGCTCATTTGCAGCCGACGATGGATTCCAACCTTCATGAGATCCAGATTGCACTTCTGTACTGCCCAATAGGCTTTGTGCTCCATTTCTACGGGAAGGTGATATGCCTTCCCATACATGAGTCTGAAAGGAGACATTCCTAACTAGATCTTATGGGAGGTGCTATAGGCCCAGAAGGATTCTGGAAGGCGTGTAGACCAATCTTTCCTGTCAAGATGAACAATGACCTAAAGGATCTTCTTGATCTCCCTATTGGATAACTCAGCCAATCCATTAGTCTGGGGGTGATAAGGAATCGAGATACAATGTGACACCTTGTATTTTTTCATCAGGGACTAGAAGTGCACATTCGCAATGTTGGTCCCTCCATTAGAGATGATAGCTCATGGGACACCGAACCAAGAAAAGATGTGTTGATGAATGAATTTGATTATGACTTTATGATCATTGGTTAGGGTCGAGATGGCTTCAATCCATTTGGACATGTATTCCACAGCTAGGAGAACATACTCGAAACCATCGGAATTTGGGAAGGGACCCATGAAGTCAATCTCCCAGATGTCGAAGATCTCACACACGAGAATTGGCTGCAAAGGCATCATATCGCGGTGGCTCATGTTGCCTAAGGTCTGGCAATGAGAGCATGCCTTACAATGATTGTATGCATGTTTTAAATTTGTGGGACAATAGAAGCTGCACTGGAGGATTTTTGCTACGATTTTATGTCCAAAGAAGTGACCACCGCGGGCCTAGTCATGGCAGAAGGACAAAATGTCATTGATCTCTGACTCCAGGACACATCTTCTGATGATTTGATCAGCACCAATGCAGAATAGGTATGGATCTTCCCAGATAAAGTATTTGTCATCTAAAATCAATTTGTCTTTCTTGTCTTTTGGCCAATCAGGCAGAATCAGGTGTGATGCCAAATAGCTCACCATAACAGTGTACCAAGGAAGTTTCGTACCAACTATTAGGAGGTGCTCGTCCGAAAAATGCTCCGTGATAGGTCCAGAATGGTCAATGATCGAAGAAGGAAGGAAGGACAAATGGTCAACTACCACATTCTACTTTCCTACCTTGTCAAGAATTTCAAGATCAAATTCTTGCAACAGTAAGATCCAACGGATTAATCTAGGTTTCACGTCCTTCGTGAGTAAGTGCCTTACTGCAATGTGATCTGAGTAAATGGTGATGTGGGATCCCAGGAGGTATGATCTGAATTTCTCCAGACCAAATACTACAGTCAGCAGCTCTTTCTTTGTAATCTATGGCGTAATAGATGACCACCGGATTCCCGTCAATTCTCTAACCCAGCACCGCTCCTACTGCATAATTAAACTCATTACACATGATCTCAGAGGGCTGAGACCAGTCAGGAGATTGCAGGATTGGTGCTTGGGTGACTCAATCACACAGGATTTCAAACACGTGAACACACTCACTTGATATCTCAAATGGCGTGTCCTTCGAAAGGAGATTCGTCAAGGGGCGCACGATCTTAGAGAAATCAAGTACGAATCAACGGCAAAATCCAACGTGCCCCAAGAATGATCTATTGTCTTTGATTAAGTTAGGCGTAGATAGTTTGGAAATCATATCACCTTAGCCCAGTTGACTTGGATACCTTTCTCAAAGACGAGATGCCCAAGTACGATGTCCTCAGGAACCATAAAGTGGCTCTTTTCCTAGGAGAGAACCAAATTCACTTCGATGCATCTCTTAAGGATCTGGACCAAATACAAGAGTCAGTCATCGAAAGTTTCACCGAATATCGAGAAGTCATCCACGAAGACCTCAAGGTAATTACCTACCATATCTGAGAATATGGCTAGCATGCACCGCTGAAAGGTCGCAGGTGCATTGCACAACCCAAATGGCATCTTGCAGAACACGTACGTATCATAGGGGTAGGTAAAGGTGGTCTTTTCCTGATCTTCAGGATGAATTGCCACCTGATTATATCTGAAGTATCCATCTAGGAAATAAAAAAATCGATTTCCCACTTGTTTCTCGAGAATCTAATCAATGGACGGGAGTAGGAAATGATCTTTCTTCATGAAGGCTTTCAATCTCCGATAGTCTATGTAGACTCTCCACGAATTCGCAATGCAGGTTGGGATGGTCTCTCCAGATTTGGTTATAATCATAGTGAGCCCTGCCTTCTTAGGCACAACTTGGATTGGGCTCACCCAGCGGCTATCAAAGATCAGGTAGATGATACCAATGTCCAACCACTTGAAGGTTCGGATTGAGTCGTCTCTGCATTTCTCGGGATGGTCGTGATCCCTCTTCAGTGTAGATACGGTGAGTGCAATATGAGAAACTTATCCAGTCAGATCATCAAGTGTCCATCCAATGCTTTTAGATGCTGCTAGAGAATAGAAATCAGCTTAGTTTCCTAATCAGATGTGAGTCGAGAATTGATAATCACAAGAAACATTTGATTAGAACCCAAGAAGATGTATTTCATATGATATGGGAGGGGCTTTAATTCCAATACCAGGGTATCAGCAGGGGGTGAAGGTTCAGGATAGGCCTCAAAAGATAAGGTGGAAGCCATGGGTGAATCTGGATCAGCTCTGGGCTCCTCTATCTGTGGGTCAAGATCTTCGTGAGGTTGAAGATCGACGATAATCGGGTTTTCCTCTGTAATCGGGTCCTCAACCACAGAATCGATGCTACATACTTCTCCGATTGCCCCACAGTTTATTCCTTTCTGAGCCTTAAAAATATCAATCCTCAAAGTTTCGTTCCTGAATTTCAACTCGATCTGGCCGTCTTCACAGTTTGTATTTACCCTAACGTGGCTAGGAATGGCCTTCCTAAGATGATCGGTGTGTTCCTCAGATTTTCAAGAGTATCCATATCTAATACGATGAAGTCCACTGGGAAATAAAAATCTCGGATCCGAACTAGAACGTCCTAGAGAACCCCTCTAGGTGACTTGATTGATTTGTCTGCTAACTGTAAGGTCACCTTAGTTGATTTGAGCTCAGATTCCTCGAAATGATCTAATAGGGATGTAGGGATTAGGTTTATGGAGGCTCCTAAATCCAACAAGGCTCGATCGAATTCTAAGTCATCAATCTTATAGGAGTTCAAAGGGGTGCCAGGATCTTTTACTTTATCTGAGAGTTTGCTCAGGATGATTGATCTGACCTGCTCAAACCAGATGATCGGACTCCCATCTTTGTTTTGAAGCTTACGCTTCGGTGCACATAAACCCTTCCGAAATCTAGCATAGGCCAGTACATGGCAGATTGCATCCATCAAGGGGATGTTCATCTAGTCTTTCTCAAAGAGCTTGACCAAATCTTCCTCAAGTGCCACGGGCATGGGAGTCCTCTTTCCTTTGGTCAAAGCCTTAGGAAATGGAACCTCTGTAGGTTCCTCTAGGATTGGTTCAGGCTCTAGATCTGGGATAGGGGTGTCTTGGATAACCATCCTAGGGTTAGGCTTTGAACTACCAGGCTTAAAGTGGCTAGGATAAGGTGGATCCTAAGTCAACTTGCCACCACGAGTGGTAACAGAATTAAGGCCTGCCTGGTTTTGGCTTGGAGTCAACAAAATAAGTGATTGCTGTTGATATCCCGAATATGATGTTGAAGCCTCCATCCCATCGGGCAATGGAGTAGAATGGGCTTGATAAACGTAGTGAGCTTGGCCTTGATTTGGGTTCATAACGCACCTTTGGTTCGGCACGTTATTCGAATTCAGTAGAGGTTGAGATGGAAGTGCACCAGGCTAGTGAGACCCAGCCATCTATGCAAGCTGATTTCGAACCTCTGCGATCTCATCTTTGTGCTGTTTCCCCATAGCCACAGTGGTCTATTGGATGTCAGCTAGGGTTTGTAGAATTAGAGTCATGTGATCTTCCCTTGATGGCTCAAATTGGTAATTTGGGTTGGGCCTAGGCTGAGTGGGCTGATATGGGCACGAATCTTGCGATTGGGGTTGGAATTGAGATCTAGTGTTCTAATTATTTCCCGACTACACAAAGTTGGGATGATTACGCCATCCAGGACTATAGGTGGTAGAGAATGGATTATGCTGGATGGCATGGAGATCCTCGCAGGTATGAGGAACTCCAGAGAGGTAGATGATAAACGCCAGTTTATCATCATTTTTATGCTTTAAAACTAACCTAGCTCTTAGGATTTTACTCCGCAAACGGGTTTTTGGGCTGCATTTAGGCATAAATTAGGATAGGCATGCATTGCATTTTTTATTATCGTTTTAATGTGTTTTTGTGAGTGTTAGGGATGTACAGATGCACAGATCCCTAAAACCCTAGCACTCAAGAAGGCAAATGGTGAAGGAGAAGCCCAGACTAGCTGGAACTCAACCTAATCCAGCTCACCTCAGCTTAATCCAACTCACCTCAGCTTGATCCAGCTCACCGCAACTGGAACCTAGCTTACTTGAACTAGGGTTAGCTCATCCCAGCTCCATTCAGCTAATCTCAGCTTTATGGCAGCTCAAGAGAGTTCATCTTAGCTCACCCTAGCTCAAGTCAGCTCAGATCCAGCTCAACTTAGCTGAGTCTAGCTCATCTCAGCTCCCACTAGTTCACAGGGAGCTCTAGCTAGCTCAGCTGAGTTGACAGGAGTTCACCCCAGCTCAGATCCAGCTACATTCAGCTCCACTCAACTCCAGCCAGCTGAAGAAGAATTCATCTCAGCTCAGGAAGCTCAAGTCCAGCTCCCGGGGACTCAGCTTAGCTCAACTCAGTTGAGCTAAGCTACCTTAGCTGCCTCAACCAGCTTGATTCTCCCCGGGAGCACCAGACCTAGCTCACCTCAGCTCATTTTGGTAGAAGCTAGCTCACTTTAGCTTGGCTTAGCAACTAGCAAAGAACTAGCAAGCTAAGCCAGCTAGAGCAGCCCCATGCCAGCCTCTTCAGCAGCAGCCAGCTCCAGCTCCAACTCCAGACTTCTTCTCCTCAGCTCCTTCCTCCAAACCCTAGCTCCAACATCTTCTCCTCTACTCCTCCATTAGCTAAGCTAGCTTAGCTTAGTTTAGCTTAGCTTAACTATGCTCCAATGTCCTTGGCTTGTACCACCCCAAAAAACCAACCTACCAACTCCACCCAACTAGCTCCACCTAAGCTCCACATAAGCTAACCCACTTGGCACCAACCTAACCTACCCACCACCTCCAAAAGACACCTAAAAGTGGCACCAAAAACTACCCATAACCACTCCTTAATGGCACCACTTTTCCCTCCAAAATCCCCCCTCATCTCCACCACACAATCCCCCTTGAATCCATCTCCACCATCCACCTAACTCCCCTTCTAGAAGACCCCATGTTGGCGCCAACATGGGGGTGTCTCTCCACCACCAAAAGACACCAACACCACCATAACCACCCCCTTTAACACCCCTTGGGTTGGCGCCAACTCACCCTAGCCATAGGATCACCAACCACCCTCATCCTTCCATCCTAGCCCTCCATTTCAAGGGGCACCTTAACCCCCCATCCTATTCTATAAAAAGCCACCACCTACCACCATTTTGGGGCATCCTCCCTTAGTATATTTTCTACCTAAACCACCTATACCTACGGCCAAGAAGAAGGAGTAGAGAAGGAGATTAAAGGGGCACATCACCAGCCCTTTTGATGCCTTCTTCTCCCCACTCTCTTCAACTTGAGCCACGCCAAGGAGGAGGACTCTCCCACTTCAAGGAGGATGGCCAGGCAAAGGAGAAAAGCTTAGGGTGGACGTCCACCCTTGGAGAGAAACTTAGGGCACGCCCCCTTAGGGCTTGCCTTGGAGGTCATCACTTTGGCGGAGTACTGCAAGGAAGGAGTTGAAGGATTCTTTTCAAGATTGGGAGCCACCAACCTTGGAGCAAGAAGCCCTCTTCTTCACCATCTATTTAGAGGATTTGTGTTTTCTTTCTTTATTTCAATTATCTAGTAGTAGAAGCATTCCTCTACTAGGCATTTTTGTTAAACACTTTATCAATTATCTAGTTGCCTTCTTCGCATATCTTGTTTGCATTTCTATTTGCTTATTTTCAGCATTCTTCACTTCCTCTCCCTAATTATTCTAGGCCTCCACTTGCTTAGAGTGAGCTTAGGGAGAGGCTTTACTTGCCACTTTAGAGTAGTTTACTTAATTGGAAGTGTAAACACTTTTCCCGCCATAATTTCGCATGTTGCCTTAGTTCAAAAACAAAAAAAAAATGGTATATTGAAAATTACCAAAAGAAAGTTGAGATATATTCCAAGCAAGAGAATCAATTTTGCAACCATATTGCCTCCTTGGACGACCCTAGATACTTCCCTATCTAGGATTATAAATTTAAGAGCGAAAGCGGATTTACGCGTTACAACGACGTATTTTAACAAACCGTGTGAAATCGTCATCAGTAGAATACGAGGGTTTAGAGTTCCCCAACTAGAGTAGGTGGGTCTGGAGTTCCCTCCGAACTCAGGATCAGACGGGGGTGGATATGGGTCCATCCCCTGGTGAGAGTGGTGGTAAATGTTATGCACAGCCTCCCTGCTTGAGGATGGTTGCGCATACGTGTTCTGCTATGCGGTGGTGGTTCTATGAAGATGTCGAGCCAATTCATCCACCTTCACTTTAATCGAGACCTTATCCAAGAGACTGGCCGCCAACTCCAGATCAACCGATGTGGATAGGCCTTGAGTCTCATGTGTCCCTCGCATGTTTGTCAATGCACAGGTCATCATCTGGTCTAACGCACCCATAGATTCATTATTTATGGAGTTCTCGCACATGTTCTCGAGAATCTTCCAAACTGTATCTTCATGTTGGCCCATGATGCTCCCACCAAAGGTTGCATTGACAAAGAGCCTGATATCCTCATGGAGTCCATGGTAAAAAGACTAGACCTATTCCCACTTAGGAACTCTATGAAGTGGGAATTTTTGCATGAGATCCAAAAAGCGATCCCATGCCTCATGAAGTGGTTCTTCTGCATTCTGTGAGAAGTGCGTGATCTGGTGCCTTAAAGCATTCATCCGATCAATTGGAAAGAATTTCTGTAGGAATTTAGTTTGGATATCCCCCCATGTGTTGATTGGCTGGGTCATAGTCTGATACCATTTGGTAGCTTTATCCATGAGAGAGGAGAATATCTTCATGAGTATGATATCCCAATTTTGAACAATAGGCCCGAAGGTCTAGGCCAGATGTTTCAGCTGCTTGATGTGTTGGAAGGGATCTTCGAAGTTCAACCCATAGAATTTGGGAATATCTTGGATCATATTTGGCTTGAGTTCAGCATCAGGCCCTCCAGTCGAGATTTGTACCCTGGGTTCGATCTCCACTGCAGCGGTATTGTAGTGATCTCGCATCTGAGGATGCTGTGGCAGATTCATGTGTGCCTAGACTAGATCATTGAGGCACTGTAGCTGATTCTAGATATTGAGTTCTTCTTGGTTCTCCATGGATGTAGATGATGGAGATCTGGGCTTAGAAGTAGATGAGTTGGAAAACATGTCAATTTGGTCAGGTGGTAGCACAAAAAAGTTGGTCGAGGCTTGGCCTCGACGAGAATGGACTACTAATGGAGGCCTTAAGGGTGGTCTTAAGGACCTCCTCCCGAACATGCATTAAAGAGCCAAATAAGGGATAGAATGTGTGATGGACCCAATCGAGGCACCCAAAAAATCTTTGGATGACTAAGGAGGTTCTAGGAGGATGATACTGTAACTCCTTATGGGAGGGGTGAGATATGTGTGATGTATAAAATGCGGAATAAAAAAGATAACAATCTCACAAATGAAGCAACCACACAAGACACAAGTAATTTTTAGGTGGAAACCCAAACCGGATGAAAATCACCACCTAATCCTCTCGAGTTAGAATTTCCCGATCAACAAAGTCGATCAAATCCACTAACGTACTACTTTAATGAGGTAGTACAACCTCAATTACAACCATGCTACGAGTACGAGGGTAGCGTTCCTCAACCCCTCCTCACAAGGAGGATTTTATCTCATAAAGGAGATAGGAATTGGCAAAGCGAATACCTAACACAATTACAAAGATAAATTGCAAAAGAACCTATAGAGCCAGCAAAGATTAACCTAGCTACCATAGGTAAAGATACTTCCCTTTGTTGGAAGTACTTTGACGAAAGACGTGGATGCGTGAACCACTCTTAGGCACAACAACGCTCTCGTAAACTACGGCGGGAGAGCGTGTGCACAACTCAAATGAAGCTCTCTAGATGTAGAACGAGGCTTGGAGAGCTAGAGCTTTCTTCTCAAGATCAAGAGACACAAATGATGTAGAAATGCTAATGCTTGGTGTGTCTTGGTATGTTTTTGCAAGGTAAGGGTCCTCTATTTATAGTGGGCTTCTAAGGCTTTGGAAACCCTTAGAAAGCTTCCATAGCCATTGGGGTTGAACCCAAGGCAAAACAGGTCGTAATTAGAATCAATTATGATTTTGACAGGGTCATTAGATGTCTGGTCCAGGTATCAGACGTTTGGAAAACTTGTTTAGGACATCTGGGAACTAAGTCAAACGTCTGATTCTAGTGGGTTTCCTTCCTGACTTGGTTCAAACCAAAATAGGGTTCTAATGTAAGGCCATCAGATGACGTACAGGACGTCTGGAAACCTATTGTACTACTGCAATGGATTCCCAAGATAGGTTAACGGCTAGGAAATCTGACAAAGGTGATTTTGGGTCAGCCGAGGCTCAACGGTCACATATCAGACATCTAGGGTCCTCTATGGACGTCTGATAAAAGCCTAATGATTATTTTCCTCAATGTTTATTTTGTTAGCCAATGTTCCACTAATTGGACATCTGGCACAACGATCAGATGTCTTCTAAGACATCTGGACTAAGGTCTAGTTGTCTTATTTCATCAAACAGAGCCTATGAAGTCCAACCTAAGTCATTGGATGTCTAAGTCAACAGTCAGATGTCTTAAAAGTCACTATCAGACTTATGATTTCCAAATTAGACGTCTGATTAGGCTGTCATAACCCTATCTTGGTTTTCTAAGTTCTCTACAGGAAACCTAAGTATCCTAGGGTTGTGCAAGTGTTCCTAGGACTACTTTAAGGGTTCTTTGAGGCTCTTTAACATAAGATCTATGAAATAAAGAGCAAAAACAAAGTACAATGAATAAGAAAGGAAATCTACCCTATTCTTCATCTCCTTCCTTCTTCAATCTTTTGCTCCTCGTGAAACTCCTCCTCTGTCAAGCTCTTCCAATCCACCATGGATGCGAGCTCGAACTCCATTTAAAACACATCTCCATTTGCAAATATCCTAAAATCTAAGACTTCAAATGCAAATGTTAAATAACATGTGTTTTATTATCATCAAAATAAACGATCGTGGTGCTCTAGCACCAACAAATACCTCTTGATCAGAAAGTCACTCACCCGAGAATTAGTTGGGCAGTCAGGAAGGGAGAGTCCTGCAAAGACCCCTACACGGTATAGCGTCCCCACAGGTTACAGGGTTTCTGCCACCTGACCTTTCATGTTACTGAGAATCCAAGTAGACCGGAATGAGCAAGCTTGACCCCTAAGTCTACCAATTTTATTTCTAAATATGTGACTTGAATTTCACTTGAACTTTAGAATTGATTGTGATTTGTGATAATTTGAAGGTTGGTTAACCCACAAGGTGGATCAACTTCACCTAACCTATCCTAAAGTTTAGGATGAATTGGGTAAAGAACCCAAAATCACCCTGAGTGGTTTGTAAATAGGCTATCAAGTTCCAAATTTTAGTAATTCAAGTGATTGTTAGAGCCTTCTTTAATGGTTTGCTTAATTATGCCAATTCAACCAAGGCTTAGGTAACACACTATGTGGGAAATCAATTCTCATTGAAGTCAGGCAAGTGTGTTTTCCTGAAACCCTAAAATGGAAACCCTAATTTGGCTCAGTTTTCTAGGTCCAATTCTTTACAAAATTGGCACCTAGGGCTCAATCAAGAAGGTGAATAACCCTAGGCACCTTTAGTCCCTAATAGATGCAAATATCTTGATGGGGATTTCTAATCAAACCAAATCAGGAAACTCAAATGATTAATTCTATGAAATAATGCGAGTTGATCCTAATTGATTTTTGTTTTTAATTTCTTCCATAATTGAGGGCCTTATGAAGAAGGGAAGGAAGTTACCTGCCCCTGGAGTGGTTGTTGTGCAGCTAATCTTCTCCTGTATAACTTGCAAAAATCACAGACAATAAGAGAAATCAAGTTAGTATCAAATAAGGATTGTAATCAGTGAATGAAACTGCGTGTTGCTCCTCGGCAACAATGCCAAAATGTTGCTGCGTGAGATTCGTCTTATAGAAATACATGTCGTAGTATAGGACAAAAGTTGTGACAACACTTAAATTTATAAAGCTCGAAATCAGGAAATTGAGTCCAAAGTCATTCACAGGGAGCAAATTGGCAATTCAATCACTAATCACAATAATGAGAGGAGATACGCAAATATATTCAAAATGATGCTTAATGTATATGTCAAAATAATATAGCAATAAAAACCAGGAATGAGAGTGCAAAAAGATTAGGTTAAAATGGTGGTTTGAACCACCAATTTAACCTAATAATCAAGTTCTAATTTAGCCACATAAACCAACAATATCTACAACCAAATGAGTATATAATATCGGAACCAAGCAAGCACCAAGTCAGAAGACAGTGTAAGGCTTCAAACGCCTTAACTCAGCATCTTAGAAGAGACACAAGGGTCTCACAGCACAAGAGCCTCTCAGAACCTGATAAGGCTGAGTGTTTAAGCATGGGAGAGGGGGCACGAATCCCAAGGTGTGAATAGTGCAAAAACCTCCTCTACCCTCTCAGATTCCTTCTCTTCAGAACCATAACAGACTCGGGTAGCTGGGTAATCAGATCTCACCCAGACCAATGTGGCGTGAACTGTCGGCAAGGGCGAGCGTTGGCGCGTTTATGAGTGGGGACATCACCCCCAATGCATGTTGAGGCAAAGAGCTAATGCGATGAATTCAATTTATCTATTGCTGATTGCTCTTCCTCATACGATGTGGGACTAAAGTCCCTCACCTTCCTTCGCAAAGCTTTACATGAGTTGCAGCAGGTGCATCAAGAAATTGTGGCCCCTACTGTTGTGTCTTCACTAAATTGCAAGCCTAAGAAGCTGAACGAGTCGGGTCTGCTTCGATTTCTAGCAGTAGCTGGGTGAGTGAGAGCTAGAGATGAACGAATGAGGTCGAAGAAGACGGTGGTGAGCGGTGGTGATCCAGCGAACCTGAAAAGCTAGAATATGGGCTTATCGCCCTAATTAGGAGGCTCGATAGCTCTGTCAAGTGGTGGCGAAGGTGCTGGTGGTGTTCTTGTAGTGGTTGAGTGTGGGTGTGTGGTCAAGTTAGAGAGGGTGCACAGAGGTGATGGTGGTAGGTGGAGTGAGAGAGAGATCAAAGCCTCAAATTTTCTTGGGGCTTTTCATTAGTGAGACAAGGCGATGCCCGCGGACTCACTGGCGGGTAGTTTGGTGTGATGTGGTGTTCGCACGACGTCACCAAAGCTTTGCCGGTGTGGTGGAAGATTGAGGTGGTTCGAAGCGATCAGCGGTCGAAATCGAAGTATGGATGGATAAAAGTGAAGAGGAAAAGGAGAGGAAGGATCTAGGGGAGTTAGGAGATGCTATGGAGAGAGGTCAAGGCCGACATTGGGGAATATGAATGCTTCGATGAGGAGGAGCGACGACGTCGAAGGGGTAGATGGCTCCTATTTGGTACGGCGAGGAGTGGAAGACAGAGGGAAGAAGGTTTCCTCTGCCTATTGTATGTGGAAGAGAGCGACAAAGGCAGAACGAGAAGGTCGTCGGAGCTCAGTCGGAGCAGGTTGAGGGAAGGAGAAGAAAAGGGTTTTCTGGCCTCAAACTACGCTAAGGAGGATGGTCTGGCAATGGGGATCCTCTTATAGGGCCAAGGTCGAGTTCTAAGCTTGGGAAGAAGCTTAGATAGATCAAATTTTTACGGAGAAAAATCCCTAAATATTCCAAGTTCGATTGAGCTCTAGAGCTTAATTTGGAGATCAAGAGGCGGTTCAGGAGATTGGGGATCTTCTCACAGATCTTCCCTCCAAATTTGGAGGTGATTGGTCGTAATTTGAGGCAGAAACTTCCATCGAATCTTCACTAAAGGTGCATTCCCATAGCCAATGGCGGTAGGGACCTAAGTGAAGAAAATGACAAGAAGTTAGAGACCCATTTGCAAATAATTCGAAACCTGAGGCGGTAAAGGTAAGAAATAGAGTTTTAAAGGGCTAAGTTATAAACTAGGTCAAGATGGACTCTGATTGAGCCCAAATTTTGGACTTAACCTAATTTTCACCCAAGAAATTTAATGTTAAGGATGTATTTCATTTTTTAGCATGTTTGACTGGGCAATTTGCACAGAAGCCTAAATTAGGGTAAAATTTCGTCTACAACACTATTCTCCGCCAAAATAGGTTCAGATGATCAAACCAACGGTACCAAACCTCTTAGAATATTTTTATATGAATTTTAGGAGGTTTAAATAAATTTACCCTGACCAAAACCTCTTTAATTTAAGTGGTTCTAAAATTAAGGTTTTGGTGTGTAGTTTTGGTTCTCGAAACACGTGAAACCCCATTTCTGGCAGTGTTGACCCACTTTTTAGACCTTTGAGCTCATTTGGCCTTCATTTAACCTATAAGTGACCCTGTGGTTAATCTGTGTTTCTGATATGCTGTTAAAATTACAAAATTAACCCTAATTTCTCATTCTTCTCTCAATTCAGGATAATGCAGGATTGCGACCCCCAGATGATTATGTAGGAGCTTTAATCAATCAAATTTGACTAAATGTGGCTAGTTAGGGCCCATGATGATGTTACCATCAATAAGGTGGAGGGTTTAATCCTTAGGCTTTAAGTATTAAGGATGGCCAGCCATAAGGTATATTATGGTTATATGTGGCCGGTGATGCGAGAAATACGCGATTTGTAATATACAGATTTTAATCATTATAGCGCGTAAATCTCGATCATCTTTTAAACTTATAAAAAATAGATAGTGGTGTGTCTAGGATCATCCAAGGAGGCAAAATTGTTAATCAATAATTGGTTCTCTCTCTCACTTCCTAAAACTCCTTTTTTATGCTTTTCTGGTTTTGATTTTTTCGAGATTTTCAAAAGGTAATCGGGATATGTGAAAAGAACTATGCCTAGGTGAATAAAATGAAACCTACCTCTCTAAGCTCACCTTAGGCAAGTGTGCCTAGGGTAATTAGAAAGGTGAAGTGGGTGCACTAAAGCAAAGAACAAGTACTTGAAATGATAACACAAAATTGAAAGGCAAACTATCTGTTTGTATAGCTAAAATAGGTAAAGTCACAAGTAGATATTTGCTTGGACATAAAAACTAGCTAATACAAAAGAAGAAGAATAATAATAAGAAGAAGAAATCCTCTAATGATGCTTGAGAAGGGCTTCACTCTAAGCACGGTAGCTTCCATACATGAAGAAGAACTTCTCTTGCTCTTCTCTCTTTGCTAATGATAATGTGCACTTTCCTTGAAGATGCTCCTTTGGGTGGACTTCTACCACCCTCTCTCCTCTATGCCTGGCTGTCCTCTAATGGTGGATGCCCCTTGGGTTGGACCAAGGAAGAAGGGAGGAAGAAGGTAGCACTAGGAAGACAAGGTAGTCTTCCTAATCACCCTCGTACTCTTCTCCTTCCGTGGATGTGTAGAGTGGATATAGGTACAAAATTAAGGCTAGCCAAGGATGGATCTTTTTTTTGTGGTTATTTGTGTGTTATATAGACATATGGGAGTATGGTTAAGTGGTAATGGTGCCAACTAAGGGGGCGTGTAAGGTTAAGGTGGCATGGGCTCTTGTAGAGGGCTAGGATGAAGTCTTGTTATGGTGGTTGTTGGATCTATGGTGGAGGTTAATTGGCACCAGAGTAACGGCTGCAAGGAGGTGGAGTTAGGGTAGGTGTGGTGCCAACTTAGTGTGGTTAGGTTAGGTGGTTTTTGGCTCCATTTATTGGATGGTGGAGATAGATTTAGAAGGGTAGGTGTAGGATGGAGATGACACTATGTGTTGGCGCCAACTTGAAGGGATCTAGGAGGGTGTTTTGGCTCCAACTAGGGTGGTAGTTGTGGGTGGTTATAGTGGTGGAAGGGTTCTAGTTTTGGCACCAACAATGAAGGGTTGTGAGGGGTTGGTGGTTATCTCTTTTTTTTGGCGCCATGAAGGAGGAGAAGGTGGTGGTTAAGGTTTTTGGTTGACTAGCCATAGAGAGTAGGATTAGGAGGAGCTTCTCTTAGCTAGCTTAGCTAATAAGGGAGTAGGGGAAGAGCTAGGGTTTAATAGGAGTTGTTTTGGACTTCATGGAGCTATACTATAGTTAAAGTAGTCCTTGGAGTTCGGCTACTAGCTTAGCTGACTAGTTCTTTGCTAGTAGCTAGGCTGAGCAGGAAGAGCTTGAGCTGGACTCAACTATACTAAAGTTGGGGAGAGCTGAGTCTAACCTTTCTTGAATACTCCCTAACTAGCTAAGCTAGCTAACTTAGGTCCAGCAGACAAGCTCAACCAGGTTGAGCTAGGAAGAGTCTTCATGAGCTGATGATGAGCTACCATGAGTTGACTGTGGACTCTTTAGCCGACTTAGCTTAACTAGTTGAAGACTAGTAGCTAAGCTAAGTTGCGTTCAACTACCATGAGTTGGGTGGAGCTGGAATGAGCTCGATCTAGCTAGCTTGAGCTAGGTTGAGCTAAAATCTAGCTGAAGTAAGCGAGATCTAGCTGGGATCCAATGGGAATGGGCTTTTATCTTCTTCCTGATAGTCTGCCTTTCACATTGCCAGGGCTTAAGTGATTTTCATTGTGTGATCATTCCTGACAATGACATGAAGGGTATTGAAACAAAAATAAGGAGAAAACAATGCAATGCAGGCCTAAATTCTAAATGCCTAAATGCAACCCAATACCAAAATGTAATGTGAGAAACCTAAGAACTAGATGTGATTTTAGGCATGAGAGTGATGATAAATTGGTGTTTATCAGCCGGCCTGTTTGCAGCGCTTGATCGTGTTTTAAGTAAGTTGCGTCGTAGTATAGGTGACCAAGCGTTGACAACAAATAAAAATTTATTACTCGAAAACCTAAGTATCCGAGGTCGAACACAGGGAGAAAATGGAATTTATTCACTAATCTCAATAATGTAATTGAACACTTAGAATTACTCAAAACTTAATTCAGAATATAAATGCAAGAGTTTATGAATTAAATCTATAGCGAAAATAAAAGAGTTGGACATCTGATCATAGGATCAGACGTCTTAAATGATGGCCTCTTATTCTTCTCCTTGCAGCTTTCTCTTCTTCACAGTGCCTTTCTGCCTTTCTCTTCTCTTTTCCTTTCTTCTCTTTCTATTTCTGCTTCAGTTCCTTCTCTTCTGCCTTCTCTTATTTGCTTTCTTCCTTCTCTTCTTCCTCTACGGGCCTTCTTCTTTCTTTCCTTCTTCAGCCTTAGCTCTCCTCTAGCGTTTTCTCTTCCTTCCTTCTTCCTCTCTTGCTGCAGCTAAGTCCTTCCTTTCCTTCTCTTGCTGCGCCTCTTCCTCCCTTAGCTTCCTCTGATGTTCTCTTCTCTTTGGCTTCTTTCCTTCTTCCCTGCACACACAACACCGAAGAGCAAAACCTACCCCTCTACCCACCCTCGCATCTCCCTCTCTGTATATCACTCTTCAGTATGCTCTCCCAGAGTTGGGTTATCGGGTCGGTTGCGTGCCCAAGTCCAGGCGCACCAGTGTGAGTGTGGTGCACAACGAGTGCTCGGAAGGTTAGTAGGGTCAGGTGCCAGGTCCGCGGGGCAGAATGTCACGGATGAGGCATGATAGGTGAGGGACCTGACCCCATGTGTGTCTCAAGGTGAATAGAGTAGAACACAAATTCAATATATCGCACATGCCTCACTCTTGATTTTCCGAGGTGGGACTAATGTCCCACCTGCTTTTGCGTGTTCGCCCCCAAGAGCTCCTTCTTCCAATTGCTGCAGCTGGAGATCTTGCCAAACCAATTGCCCTGTTGTCTGAGTTCGCGCACGCGCCTGCTTCCTCTGGGACCCTGACACCTGGAGCACATAGCATGGGATGAAGCTCATGACCTCCTTGAGTCGTCGCTAATGGTGGCTGGCACTCAGATCTACCATACATGAATACGGCCTGGTGGCCCCATTAAAATACATGGGATGCTTCGTCGTGCGAAGGCGAAGGTGGGACGGTAGGTGGTAGGCTGCGGGGCGACCTAGGCATGCATGCCTAGGTCACTCTGTGGTAGGGATTATGGGTTAGGTTGGGGGGTGTTTATGGTGGTGTGGGCGGTCGATGGATGGGTGGAAGATGTTTAGTGGACTGTGGTGGAGATTGTGAGGTTGGTGGAGAGACGTGTGGAGGTGTGGAGTGATGGATGCGTCTCGCTAGAGGTTGGCCAGAGATGGGGAACATGGCGGTGGACAGTGGCTGTCGAGGGGTAATTTGTGAAATAAATTGAGGGGAATTGAAGAGGGGATAGAGAGGAGTGATTCTAACCTAACTAAGTGGACGAAGGGGGAGAGATGGTGTTTAGCAGTACATGCTGTCGTCAGAGAAGATGGTGTCCAGTGGAGGGAGAAGGCGGCGACGATGAGGCTAGAGATGCTCGCGCGGGTGTTGCGCGATGCGGAGGAAGATGGTGAGGGTGGCTCTTCCACTGGTATTGTGGTAAAGCGACTAGAAAGAGGAGGGAGGCTCGTCGGAGCTCGCTGGACTACTTGGCCAGAGGAGAAGAAGATGAAATTGAGGTGGATCTCTGGCCAAGTCGAGCTAAAGAGGTGTGGCCAAGGTTGAGGATCATTTTATAGGCACTTGCAGGGGCTCCTATGCTTAGAAGACAAGCCTCTGAGCATAAGAGACATCATTGGAGATGAAATTCTGTGGGATACCCAAATCTCTTGTGCGTTTGCACGAGAGATTGGGTGTGAATCAGGGATTAGGATCGAGCTTAAATGGAAGGGAATTCCTCAGAGAATCTCCCTTCCAAATCTGGGAGGAGATCTCTGAGGAATCAGGGAGTACTCCCCCTCCATTCCTCGTCGGAGTACGATTTCTCCCCATTAATGATGAAGGGACCTGTTTGTAAGAGTGGAAAGGAAGTTAGGGGGGTCTGTGCAATGATTTTCAAAGATAGGGACCAAAATGTAATTGGGTGTACTATTTTGCAAAGTTGGTCAAGATGACCTCCCTTTAGGTCTAAATTTTGGTACAAACCTAATTTTGAACTAAGGAATCCAATGGTGAAGTTGGACTTTAGGTTTGATTACGTTTGACTAGACATTTTGCACAAAAACCCAAATTAGGTCAATTAATAAGCTAGGACCCTAATCTAGGTCAAAATAGGTTCCAAAGGCTAATCTGAAGGTTCTAAACCCTAGGGGATATTTTTCCATGAATTTTAGAGGGTTTACTTGATTTTTATCCTGACCAGAACCTTATTGAATTAAGCGGGTCTGTTTTAGGGTTATAAAATGTCATTTAATTCCTAGATTGCATATGAACCCATTTCTGATTTAACCAACCCACTGTTCATCTTATTCAGATCATTTGACCTATGTTCTACCTTTGAGAAATCCCATTTATGTACTGCAATGATAAAATTGCTGTTTTAACCTTTATTTCATGTTTTCTTCTCAGAACACTTATTCCTTGAATTAAGCCCTTCTCTAGGTTTTGTAGGAGCTCTTATTCTCTTTCTTAGGTCAAAATGAGCTAGTTAGGGTCATGATGAGGCTCTCATCATACCCCCATGCCTAGCTTTTGCTAGTCCCTTAGCAAAATTTCAAAGTTTTAACTTTTGTTCTAGACCTTGAGTGTATGTTACTAGTTATGATAAGTGTTTTTCTTTTTCTTTTGATTAGGTTAGGAATGCCGACAATAGGCCTAGAGGTACTCAAGTATCAACCAAAATCCGGACCTTACCTTCTTTAGCCTCAGTCCTCCGCAAAGGTTTTTAAGGCCTGCAGAAACTATCCTAGGGTTTATTGGACTCCGCGGTTAAAGCACCCATGCTTGAGACATTTTTAGCCTAGGTTCAGTTTGTAGTGCATTTTTGTAAGAGAGAGACGGAGGATCTATTTGTTTGGAGAACTTTCTCTCTCTTTTCTTTTTATTTCTAGCTTTGAATTGACTTCTCAACACGGTCTGTATCGGATTCCTCGTCCCCATCATCAATCCTCAAGGGTTTCTGGCAGTTGATGCTTCATGATAGCACCGCCCATGGCAACCCTTAGAACCCTGGCTTTCGAGATTTCAAGATAATCCAGCCCATGGCATTCCGTGGCTAAATTTAGACCCTGGCAATCGTCATTTCGTGATAATGTCGCCCATGGTATCTGAACCAGCAGAGTGCTTGCATGCCCCCAGTAGAATATTTAAATATCTTAAGAGACAAGCACCGAGGAGATGATATGTTGTTACGCATCTTTGAGGGGAATTTCCCACCTCTCCGCGTCGGGAACTCATCCAAATCAACTTGTGTTGATCGACCGCTCCTAATCTAGGTGACTTTTTCAGAACATTGAAATGCTTTTTGCATGATTTTGATATTTATGTGCATTGAACCAGACTGTGTGTGAATTGGGGTGCTTAGGTTACCGAATCCCGCAAATTGAAGGTCAGTTAACGAGGCCGAATACTTCCTAAGCCTTAGACCTAATACTTAAGCTTCTCATTTTCCCCAACCTCTTGAGGATTATCCAGATCTTAGCGGGTACGTGAATTTTTAAGCCTAGGAGTCTAGCCCAGAAGGCCTAAGATCAGTGTTCCTGCTAATCTCTTTTTATGTCTCCTTAGCACTTTTCTTTCATTTTTCTTTTTCCTTGATGTGGTCTAGAACTTTAGTTAATTCCTTAATCTCTTACTAATGACTATCACTTTTTCTTCTTCATTTTGTGCTCCTTTTTGTCATTTTTGCTCTTTTTCTCCTCCTTATAATTATGTGGCTCACAAAATTTCCTCCCTCCATTTTTTGTTCTTTTTCATAATTTTTCAATTTTTTTTGTGTTTTTGACATACGTGAATTTTTTTGTGAGAATTCTTCTGACTTTTTCTTGGTTCTGTATGTATGCACTTTAACACCCCCCCATGCCTAAGTTTTGCAATGTCCTCATTGTAAATGGAGGGTGTGAAATAGTGTTGAGGTCAGGGACTTAGAATAGGATACATCGGGTGGGTGAATGGGTCAAAAGTGACTGGTGCGGACAATTGCAATCTCCGGTACATGTACTAGAGGTGGGATCAACTGTCTAAGGCAGAACTCAAGGTGTAATGGACGTGGAGTACTGACGGATAATCAGACGGGTCTCTATTTTTGGAATGACGGGTTGCCTCCCGTTAAGTGCTAAATTCAACGCCTTCAACCAAGTGGAATATGGGGTGGAGAGGGAGTGGTTAAATCAGCGGAGTTTTGTAAAACATGCACCTTGATTAAGAGCTTGGTTGGTCCAACCAGGTGCTTGTTAAGATCAACAAGCTGATGACGCAGCCCAAACCCAATCAGTCTAGTGGGTTGATAGATGTAGATCAACAGATGTGGAACCCACCATATGCAATGTGGCTCGGATGGATATGGAAGTGAAAACTCAGGATTAGGCTGAGTCGAATCTACCTAGTCAGGGTAGGGTTCCAAAAAATAATCAGTGCATGGTGTGGAAACCCTACAGAGGTGATCAAAGAATGATGGATCATGTTTCTCAGTCTGATCAATACCCGATGCCCGGTATAGATGTGGAGTTGAGTCATCTGCAAATGGCTCAGTGAGAGGTGAATCAGAATAAAAATTGAGTCCAGGTGCGGGTCGGGGTAGAGAACGGATTTTGATCATTTCTGTATGTGTGGAAGAGGTGGCTTCAGTGAGAATCGTGTATGAGGGTTCTTCTAGAAAGGAATGATAGGTGGTCTTATGTAGAGAGTCCTCATAGTAACTTTTAAAATCAGAGTTAGAGAATGAGTCATGTGGCTGAGGTCGTAGATTGGCTTGTTATAATCAGGAAGCATATTTTCTCCGATGTTATGGTCAGATTCGAAATCGTCGGGTAGTTTGCGAAAATCAAAATCTGAATAAGATTTAAGATCATGAGTTCCACCATAGAATAAATCATATGCTGTAGATTCAGCAGCCTGACTGGGGTCTAGCCTAGATGTCAATTCTGAGCTTAAAAAGGTATCCTTATTTGGTAGAGGATCAAGTTCTAAGCTGGTAGGACAGACCCAATTGGAACCCCACTCGTCCAACTCCTCAGTTTCTGTATCGTAAATTGGCATGACTTCCGAAAAATCGATTGGTTTCTCTAAAGATGTTGTGAGGGATATTCATCAAATAGAGGCCCAAAATTATATTCTTCATTGAAAAATTGATCTTCCTCATATGGGGCCTTGAAATCTTCCCAATAGGTTTTAGATCTAGATTCTGGACTTAGGATGTGGGTTAAATCACTAGAATCTAGGTCTAAATAACCTTCATGGGTCACCTTATCAGAATAAGGGGCAGAATTTACACCCTCAAGAGGTTCAGTTCTACTCTCATTATTACAGGAGTTTTGGGATTCTACGCCTGGTGATTCATGGTCTAGAGGTGGCTCAACATTGTGTTCTCCTGTATTTAGAGCTTCCCAACCTTCTTCAATATCTGGCACATTGTACTCCATCTGGGTTGGGAATCCACAACCATTTTGTGCCTCAAACCTGAGATCAGATTGATCCTCGATGTTGTCCCAAGATGGTTCATCCTCTGTTTGTGGTGTATACGGGTATTTCTGGTCGATAATTTATTTTAATAATCTCATTATCTCTTCCCATTTTTCAAGATCATCTTAGTGTTGCTTCCAAAGTCAAGGATTTGTCATGCATTGAAGGTGTTCAAGATTGTGCAATTTTTCTATCTCAATGTATCCTGTGATGAGCAAGTCTCATGTTGATCCTTTTGTGGCTTCTGCCAATAGTACTTGGGCACAAGTTATGATAAAGGTTGTGGTTGTTGGGACATCAACCTGAATGTTTTCTACTGGTGTTGAGGTTTTGTCTTCATTATCATAGAATTTAGGGCATTCTCAATCATCCTATCTCTCATGGATCTCCGATATTCAGGTTTCTTGAATGGTAGTCCTAGGTGGTTTGGCTGCATATTTGGATCAGGTGGTGGAGTCAAGATGTAGAATCGAAGTTTGAATCAAGATGTAGAATGAAGTTATGAAGCGATTAGATCTGAATAATGAGTTCCACTGAAAATGTATGTGTGTGCTCTAAAGAGAAAAGATGAGGGACTGGAGATGTTTTTGACCCAATCAAGACACCCAAAAATGTTGGATGACTATGGAGGTTCGAGGTAGATGATACCCCTAGATCAGAAGATTGTCCACCTGAGAATTACCTGGGCAGCCAGAGAGGGAGAGTCCCGCAAAGACCCCTACACGGTAGAGTGTCCCCACAGGTTACAGGGTCTCCTCCACCCAACCTCTCTTGTCACTAAGATTTCAGGTAGACCAGAATGGGGACCTTGACCTCTTAAGTCTACTACTTTTATTTCAAAGGTGCTTTAGGGTTCTCACTTGAACTTTAGATGTTTTGATGTTGTGACCTAATTTAGAGGTTGGTTGACCCACGGGGTCAACTTTACCTGACCTATCCTAAAGATGGCAGAATGATTCTAGGCTTGGGACCTAGGGATCACCTTGATTTAACTCCCAGTTTATTAGGTCCAAGATTTTTTTAAGATTCAAGTGATTTTAGAGCTCAATTTTTTTTTAGGGTTTATCTTGTTTAGATTTATTCAACAAAGGGCTTGCGTCGCACACTGATGCGGGAGGGTTCATTTCCTTTTATACAGGCATGTGTGACTAGCACTCTAAAAGCCCTACTGTTGTTGAAACCCTAATTTGGTTCTATTTCCAATCCTCTTTTCTCCAAAGTTCTCTTTGGACTTAAAAGCAAGAAATGTGTTGTTCACGGAGACTAAGCGTGATTTCTATTAGGCACGGGAATTTTGAGGGATAGGATCTAAAAAAAATCGCTCCAACTTCAAGAAGATTTTAAAAATTTTCGCAAAATCAGGAAACGTTTGCCTTAAAGATGGTGATTACTATAGAAAGAAGGCAATTGATTCCTAAGTTGGTTGCTTCCTTTTGTCTTTCAAGGATTATAGGATGGTTTAAGGAAGAAAAGAGATTACCTGCCCTGGAGAAGTTGACCTGCGGGAGGGATCTTCTCGTGAAATACCTTGCAAGATCACAACAAAGCAAATAGGGCAAGTTAGTGTTCAATATGATCAAAAAGAATGCAGAGATTAGTGATAAATTGCGCATTGCTCCCCGGCAATGGCACCAAAATGTTTGCAGCGCTTGATCATGTTTTAAGTCAGTTGTGTCGTAGAATAGGTGATCAAGCGTTGACAACAAATAAAAATTTATTACTTGAAAACCTAAGTATCCGAGGTCGAACACAGGGAGCAAATGGAATTTATTCACTAATCTCATTAATGTAATTGAACACTTAGAATTACTCAAAACTTAATTTAGAATATAAATGCAAGAGTTTATAAATTAAATCTATAGCGAAAATAACACATGGCCTCTTATTCTTCTCCTTGCAGCTTTCTCTTCTTCTTCCTTCTCTTTCTCTTCTTCACAGTGCCTTTCTGCCTTGCTCTTCTCTTTTCCTTTCTTCTCTTTCTGTTTCTGCTTCAGTTGCTTCTCTTCTGCCTTCTCTTTTTTGCTTTCTTCCATCTCTTCTTCCTCTGCGGGCCTTCTTCTTTCTTTCCTTCTTTAGCCTTAGCTCTCCTCTGGTGTTTTCTCTTCCTCCCTTCTTCTCTTGCTACAGCTAAGTCCTTCTTCCTTTCCTTCTCTTGCTGCGCCTCTTCCTCCCTTAGCTTCCTCTGACGTTCTCTTCTCTTTGGCTTCTTTCCTTCTTCCCTGCACACACAACACCGAAGCGCAAAACCTACCCCTCTACCAACCCCCACGTCTCTCTCTCTCTGTATATCACTCTTCGATACGCTCTCCCAGAGATAGGTTATTGGGTCGGTTGCATGCCCGGGTCCAGGCGCACCGGCATGAGTGTGGTGCACGAGGAGTGCTCGGTAGGTTAGTCGGGTCGGGTGCCAGGTCTGCAGGGCAGAATGTCACGGACGAGGCGTGATAGGTGAGGGACCTCACCCCATGTGTGTCTTGAGGCAAATAAAGTAGAACACAAATTCAATACATCGCACGCGCCTCACTCTTGATTTTCCTAGGTGGGACTAATGTCCCACCCGCTTTTGCGCGTTCGCCCCCAGGAGCTCCTTCTTCCAATTGCTGCAGCTGGAGACCTCGCCAAACCAATTGCCCTGCTGTCTGAGTTCACACACGCATCTGCTTCCTCTGGGACCCTGACACTTAGAGCGCGCAGCCTGGGATGAAGCTCGCGACCTCCTTGAGTCGTCGCTAATGGCAGTTGGCACTCCTATCTGCCATACATGAATACGGCCTGGTGGCCCCATTAAAATATATGGGAAACTTCATCATGCAAACGCGAAGATGGGACGGTAGGTGGCAGGCCGCGGGGTGGCCTAGGCATGCGTGCCTAGGTCACTCTATGGCTGGGCTTATGGGTTAGGTCAAGGGGTGTTTATGGTGGTGTGGGCAGTCGATGGATGGGTGGAAGATGTTCAGTGGACTGTGGCGGAGGTTGTGAGGTTGGTGGCGAGACGTGTGGAGGTGTGGAGCGATGGATGTGTCTCGCCAGAGGTTGGCCGGAGATGGGGAAGATGGCGGTGGACAGTAGCTTTCGATGGGTAATTTGTGAAATAAATTGAGCGGAATTGAAGAGGGGATAGAGAGGAGTGATTCTAACCTAACTAAGTGGACGAAGGGGGAGAGATAGTGGCTAGCAGTGCCTGCTATCACTGGAGAAGATGGTGTCCAGTGGAGGGAGACGGCGACGACGACGAGGCTAGAGATGCTCACGCGGGTGTTGCGCGATGCGGAGGAAGATGGTGAGGGCAGCTCTGCCACTGGTATTGTGGCAGAGTGACTAGAAAGAGCAGGGAGGCTCGCTGGAGCTCGCTGTACTACTTGGCCAGAGGAGAAGAAGATGAAATTGAGGTGGATCTCTGGCCAAGTCGAGCTAAAGAGGTGCGGCCAGGGTTGAGGATCATTTTATTGGCATGGGCAGGGGCTCCTATGCTTGGAAGACAAGCCTCTGAGCATAAGAGACATCGCCAGAGATGGAATTCTGTGGGATACCCAAATCTCTCATGCGCTCGCACGAGAGATTGGGTGTGAATCAGGGATTAGGATCAAGCTCAAATGGAAGGGAATTCCTCAAAGAATCTCCATTCCATATTTGGGAGATCTCTGAGGAATCAAGGAGTATTCCCCCTACATTCCTCATCGGAGTAAGATTTCTCCCCATTAATGGTGGAGGGACCTGTTTGTAAGAGTGGCAAGGAAGTTAGGGGGGTCTGTGCAATGGTTTTCAATGATAGGGACCAAAATGTAATTGGGTGTACTATTTTGCAAAGTTGGTCAAGATGACCTCCCTTAGGTCCAAATTTTGGTACAAACCTAATTTGGAACTAAGGAAGCCAATGGTGAAGTTGGATTTTAGGTTTGATTACGTTTGATTAGACATTTTGCACAAAAACCCAAATTAGGTCAATTGATGAGCTAGGATCCTAATCTAGGTCAAAATAGGTTCCAAAGGCCAATCTGAAGGTTCTAAACCCTAGGGGATATTTTTCCATGAATTTTAGAGGGTTTACTTGATTTTTATCCTGACCAGAACCTTGTTGAATTAAGCAGGTCTGTTTTAGGGTTACAAGATGTCATTTAATTCCTAGATTGCACATGAACCCATTTCTGATTTAACCAACCCACTGTTCATCTTATTCAGATCATTTGACCTATGTTCTACCTTTGAGAAATCCCATTTATGTACTGCAATGGTAAAATTACAGTTTTAACCTTTATTTCATATTTTCTTCTCAGAACACTTATTCCTTGAATTAAGCCCATCTCTAGGTTTTGTAAGAGCTCTTATTCTCTTTCTTAAGTCAAAATGAGCTAGTTGGGGCTCATGATGAGGCTCTCATCATGGCTCTTAATAAGGTTAAATAGGTTAGGGTGGTTAAGATCTAATTATAGGAAATTAAGTGCCTAATAGGTTAGGATTGATGGGAACACTATCATAAGCCCTAACTAACTAATTTTGGTCTTAAAAAAGTAATAAAAGCTCCTACATATCCATCAGAGAGTCCTAAATGCTTAATGTTCTGTTTTGAGAAGAAAAGATGAATATAAGGTTATTTCTACAAAATTAACTGCATTTCCGCAAGTACAGAATAACCATGGGGTCTTTTAGGGGTTTATTAAAGGTCATATGGTCATTAATGTGTAATAAGTGGGTCCATACAAAACAAAATGGGTTTTCAAGCGATTCAAGAATTAATGGACATCTGAAGCCCTAAAAACAGACCTGCTTAATTAACTGATGTTTTGGTCAAGACAAAACCTAAACCTTCTAAAAATCATAGAAAAATATTCTTTAAGGTTTGCTACCCTTGATTTGACCATTGGAACCCAATTTTACCTAAAATAGTCTTAGGTAGATAGTTGCCCTAATTTAGGTTTCTATGCAAATTACCCAATCAAACTTGGTAAAAACCTAAATCTAACTTCACTATCAGATTCCTTGAATCCAAATTAGGTTTGTACCAAAATTTGGGCCCAATCTGAGATCATTTTGCCCTCGTTTGCATTTTGGTCCAAGTCTAACTCTTTTCCTTACAAAAAGCCCCTCAACTTTCAAAATCCCTGTGAAATGCCCCCAACTTTGTCTTCTTCGCAAACAGGTCCCTTCCATCATGGCAGGTGTGAACCCACACACCCGAGGTTTCAATCAAGGATTCCTCCGTGATTACTTGACCAATCCCTTCCAAAATTGGAAGGGATGATCCTAAGGAAATCCCTGATCATCTAAACCTATTTCTAGCTTCCAAATCCTTCTTTATGGCTCATGTGAATCCTTGTACCTCAAGCTTTCTTTTACTAAAAATTTGAGCTTCTCAGGCTTGTTTCAAAGCTTGGAAGCTCGCTTGAAGGCCTATAAAGGACCTCCGTGCACAACCTCACCTCCTTAGCAAGTCTTGGCCTCACAAATCCCCTCCTTCTCCTACTCCAGCCACCTTCGAAATTTGCTCTGACGACACCCTCCGTCCCACACCTCAAACCATCAAATTGGAGGTGCCACCGTCTTCCTCTCTTCCTCGCGCACTTCTCCGGTCAAAGGGAGGGCATTCCCCTACCTTGTTCGTCGTCGCCAACTCGCCATCATCTTCTCCTTCTCCAGCTCTAGTCAAGTCACAACCTGAGCTTTCCAATCCTCTACCTCTCTCCTAATACCCTCTAACTATTCCTCTCCTCCCCTACATCATTCCCTACCTCCTCAAATTCCAATTTGACCACTCATCCATCTCCACCTTTATCGTCTTCTCCATGGTCGGCCAAACTCCGACGAGTTTGCCTGGCCACCACCATCCACAAAAAACCTTGCGATCAAGCCCAAAAGCTTCACCACGCCACCGTCATCAAAAGCCCCAAACTATTTGGGCCTATTAGGCTCTTGTTCCCTCTGCCGATCTCATCCTCCGCCGCACTACGTCTTCGACCACAGCAAAGGTTCTCCGGCCTCCAACCTCAACAAAGCCACCACCAACGCATTTGCCAAGCCCCGACGATCATCTTGAACATGTTTAATCAGGCCGTAAGGCCTTGTTTTGGATTTCAGGTCTTACGTTTGACCTCCACCGTCACCCGTGTCATCTCCGACCACGTGAGCTCTATTCTGCCCACATTCTTCATTGCCAACACACCCAGGTGGTGCAGAATCCCACCAGGAGCAATTCTAGACTCCTGATCAAAGCAACCAACACCGTCCCCACCTTCAATTCCAAGTTCGATCAACTGCAACTTCGTGAGAAGAAACCCATGGGTTTAGTCCCACATCGTGGGTTGTTGAAGCCCGCACGTGAGATAAATTGATTTTGTGATCATAGCCAATTGCCTCCGAGAGCATCGGGGTGAGGTCATACTCGCATGCTCCAACGCACGTGCCCTCACCCATACTCATGCCACACGGGTCTATGTGTGGGTCCGATTACCCAGATCCGCTCGGATTTCTGATAAAGAAGAGAAAAAGAAAGAGAGAGGGGGCGGCTTTTTGCCCTTTGCACCTCTGCTCTCAACACTTAGTCTCTGAGAGGCTTTCGTGCCTCTGTGGTGTGCTTGTGCCTCTCACTGAGGCTTGAAGAAGAAGAGAGGCTTTTGCCTCTGTTGCTGGTTCGAAGCTACCGTTGCATTATTGAGATACTAACTACCGTGGAAATTGGTCGATACTCACTGTTAAAACATTTCAAGTAATTGTCACTAAATTGTATAGGGTTAATTTGGCGATTCAAATCACCATTTTATCCTATTATTTTTGCACATTAATACTTGAATTATTGATATATCATTCTTGAATAGTTCTGAACCAAGTTTTGGTTGCAATTACTTATATATTTTACTTAGAATTGTAATTTTGAGATTGATTTGCTACTTGCTCCTAGTGAACGACCTCGGACTCATTTCTTGATTCTGAGTTATAAATTTTATTTGTTTAAAGGCATTTGTCCTATACTACAATGCATATCCTAAACAATGATGAATTTGCTTTAACATTTTGGCACCGTTGCCAGGGAGAAATGTGCAATTTGATCTCTTGATTACAATTTCTGGCTTGATACTAACTTGCTCTATCTCTTTTGTTGTGATTTGTGTAGGGATTTAGTCGAGGATAAAGATCAATTGCATGACAGCCACTCTAGAAGCAGGTAATCTCATTTTCCATCTTCATTAAGCCCTTGATTCTGAAAAAACTAAAATAGGGAAAGAAATCAATTAGGACCAACTTGCATTCTATATTTAGATTCAATCATCACAAGTTGCCTAATTTGGTTCATTTCTAGAAACATCCTGAACCTAATTTCTACACCTATTTAGGGATTTAAGACACCTAGGGCTATGCACCTTCTTGATTGAGCCCTAGGTACCAGGTTTGGAAGAAATTAATTGAACCAGGTAGAGCCACAATAGGGTTTCCATTTCAGGATTTTAGAGACACACTTGTTAAACAAGAATATATTCTCCCAAATTGTGTGTTGCCTAAGCCTTGATTGAATTTACCTAATCAAGCAAACCCTAAAATTAGTCTCTAAACATCACTTGAATCCTAAAATTGGGGACCTAATAATCAAGAACAAATTAGGTGAAGTCGACCCACCTTGTGGGGTCAACCAATCTTCA
This sequence comes from Thalassia testudinum, assembly GCA_037157565.1. Taxonomy (NCBI): domain Eukaryota; kingdom Viridiplantae; phylum Streptophyta; class Magnoliopsida; order Alismatales; family Hydrocharitaceae; genus Thalassia; species Thalassia testudinum. Next base: position 39,251,534 of record JAZHRO010000015.1, on the reverse strand, counting down.
AATTAGGTCACCACTCACAAATTCATTCTAAAGTTCAAGTGGAATCCTAAGCATCTCATCTAAACTTAAAATTGGTAGAGTTAAGAGGTCAAGTTATCCATTCTGGTCTACCTGGATCCGCAGTGATAAGGAAGGTCAGGTGGGGGAAACCCTGTAACCCATGGGGGCGCTCTACCGTGTAGGGGTCTTCGCGGGACTCTCCCTTCCTTGCTTTCCAGGTATTTCTCAGATGGACGACTTTTGATCTAGAGGTATCATTCACCTTGAACCTCAATAGCCATCCAAAAATCTTTGGGTGTCTTGATTGAGTCCATCACACCTTCTATCCCTCATCTTCTCTATCAGTGCATGTTTGGGAGGAGGTCCTTAAGACCACCCTTGAGGTCTCCATTAGCTATTCACTCTTGTCGAGGCCAAACCTCAACCTCCCTATTTATGCAACAACTCGACCATATCGATATCTCTTCCGATTCATCTGAGTCGAGATCTCCTTCATCCATAATCATGGAACACCCAGTAGAAGAAAACAATCTCTAGAATCTGCTTCAGTGCCTCAATGATCTATTCTAGCCTTTTATGAATCCACCGCAGTGTCCTATGATGCGAGATCATTACAATCCCGCTACAGTGGCGATCGAACCTTGAGTCTAAATCCTGGATGGACGTCCTAATATTGAACTCAAGCCCAACATGATTCATGTTATTCCTAAATTTCATGGGCTTAGTTCTGAAGATCCCTTCCAGCATATCAAGCAACTCAAGCATCTAGCCCAGACCTTCGGGTCAGAAGCTCAAAATTGAGATATCTTACTCACAAAGATGTTCTCCTTCTCTCTCATGGACAAGGCTACTCACTGGTACCAAACCCTAACTCGTCCGATTGACACATGCGCTAAACTACAACCCGAGTTTCTGAAAAAGTTCTTTCCCTTTGGTCAGACAAATGCTTTAAGGCACCAAATCACGCATTTTACGCAAAATGCAGGAGAACCGCTTCATGAGGCATGGGATAGCTTTCTGGATCTCATGCGAAAGTGCCCCCATCACGGAGTTCCCAAATGGGAACAAGTCCAGTCTTTTTACCAGGGGCTTCGTGAGGACATCAGATTGTTTGTCAATGCAACCTGTGGAGGAAACATCATGAGTCAACAAAAAGACACCGTAAGGGAGATTCTCAAGAATACGTGTGAGAACTCCATCAATAATGAATCCATGGGCAAGTTCGACCAGACGATTGCTCGTACATTGACAAATACATGGGGATCGCACGAGACTCAGGGCCTGTCCTCATCCGTCAATCTGGAATTAATGGGCAGTCGCCTGGACAAGGTCTCGATCATCGAAAAGAAGGTGGACAAACTTACTCGACATCTGCAGCAAGCCACTTCTGCACAAAACCCATATGCGCAACCACCCTCTGGGAGGGAGACTATGCATAACATCTATCACCAATCTTCTCAGGGGGTGGATATTTATGGATTAATATCCACCCCTATCCACCCCATCTGATCTAGGGTTTGGAGGAAACTCTGGATCTACCTACTCTAGTTGGGGGAACTCTGAACCCTCGTCTTCTGATTTCTCTGAGGTTCCTCAAACTTACGAGGACCTTAACGCCGTCCAGAACGATCCTTTTTCAAACACTTATAATCCTGGATGGCGTAATCATCCTAACTTCAGGAGGTCAAGGAACGATCAAAATCAGAGACCTCAATATCAACCCCGACCACAAGTTTCTCATCCATATCAACCGCCTCAGCCTAGGCCCAACCAAAACTTTCAATCAGGGCCAACACGAGAAGATCAATGTCTCTAATCCTTCAAACCCTGGCTGACATTCAAAAGACAAATGCGGCTATGCAAAAACAACACAAGGATGAAATCACAGAGGTCCGTAATCAACTTGTACAGATGGAGAATTCTCGCCAACCTGGTGCACTCCCTTTGCAACCTCTACCCAATCCAAATAATGTGCCAAACCAGAGGCACGTTATGAGCTTAACTCAAGGCTAGGATCACTATGTCTATTAGGCCCCTTCTGCTCCACCACATGACGAGATGGAGGCTTCGACATCATATGCGGGTTATCAGCAGCTGTTGGTGCTAGAGCACCATGATCATTTATTTTGTTGATAACAAAACACTTGTTATTTAACATTTACTTTTGAGTCCTAGCTTTCAAGTCAAATTGAAAATGGAGACAAGTGTAGAGATAGAGTTCGAGCTCGCACCCATGGTGGATTGGAGGAGCTTCACTGAGGAGAAGGAGCTTCGCGAGGAGCAAAATCTTGAAGAAGGAAGGTGAAAGATGAGTGGCAGGCAACTCGTGGTGCTTTGTATTTATTATAGTATAGTCGTTATAGTATAAGCTACGGTTGTCGCCATCATTTTCAATTTTTACTCAGAAAAGGTTTCCCGAGGTCGAACTCAGGGAGCAAACTTATAATTCTAGAAGTACAATGTTTCTGTTACAAAAATAAGAGAGTGAGAGAGAGAGAGAGGTAGATTGGACTCTTGGCTTTTTCTTCTTCTCTTCTTTCTCTCTTGCAGTCTTTCTTCTTCTTCTTTTTCTTCTCTTCTCTTTGCTTTGATCGTCTTCAGCTCTTCTGTCTTCTTCCTTCTTCTTTTCTTTCTTTCTTTCTCTTCTGTTCTTCTTTTCTTTCTTTCTTCTGCGGCGCCTGTTCTTCTTTCCTTCTTCTTGTCTTTTTCTTCAGAGCATCGTCTGATTTCTCAGTCAGACGACTTAAGTAGCATCTGCTACAGTGCTTCCTTGGTGTTCCCTCTTCTGCTTCTTTCTTCTTCTTCTTTTTGCAATCCTTCTTCTTCTTCTTCTTCTACTTTGCTTCGAGTAGCCAAGGCTTTGGCTGCTTCTTCCTTCTTTTTCCTCTCCTTCCTCTTCTGCGGTCTTCTTTCTCTCCTTCCTCTTCTTCTTCTACCTGCACACTCACATAGCCTGGTCAGAACAAAAACCTAACCCTACCCTCCCCCGCGTCTCTCTCTCTCAGATTTCGCTCGTAGGATCGCTCTCCTAGAGCCGGGTATTCGGGTACGGGTTCGCGCCCGAGTCCAGGCCCACCGGCGTGCGGTGGTGGGCGAGGAGTGCAGGTCGGGTATACGGGTCGGGCCAGGTCCGCGGGGGGTGGTCGCGGATGAGGCCGGGTGAAGTGGGAGAGAGGGACCTCACCCCGTGGTCAGGAGACGAAAAGGCTAAGGCACTTTTCCAATTTATGCGCGGGCGGCGTTTTGAAATCCCACGATGTGGGACTATCTTCTGTGCTGTCTTCGCGCACGCCCGCAAGACGACTCCACCTCGCCCTCTGATCGGCTGCAGCCGATGTCGGTGCCAACTGAAGAGGCAGAAGCCTTCGCGAACTTCGCCCCAACCTGTAGCACCTGGGAACCTGGGGCTGCAGGGTCTGGAGCTCGCCTCAAAGCTACTTCAGTCGTTGTTAATGGCGGCTGGAGCAACGAACCTGTTAGACAGAAACACGGCCCTTCGGCCTAATCAAACTAGCGGGGCACCTTCGCCATGGCACGGCAAAGGTGGCGTGGGGTGTAGTAGGTTGTGGGGCGACGTCTGGTGGCAGGGCTAGGTCGAACAGCGATCGGAGAAATGGGTCTGTTCGGGGGAGTGTGGTGGGGGTGTGGAGCAATAATGGGTGAGAGGAGGTTGCTCAGGGTGATGAGGCGAAGGTTCTGTGAGGGTCGGCGAGGCGTGTGGGGCTGTGGAGCGATGGGGGCGTCTCGCCGGAGGGTAGTCGGAGATGAAGGGGGTGACGGTGGACAGGAGTGGTCGAGGGCTTAATTGAATGTAAAATAGTGAGGAAAAGAAAGAAGCGGAGGTGGGGAGAAGTTCTAACCTAGTTGTAGGGACGAAGGGGGCCGGAGCGAGGCGGCATTCGTATCGACTGTCGCCGGAGAAGAAGACGCCCAGAGGGAGAGGGCGGCGGCGAGGAGAGAGCGGGAGGGCACGCGTTGGGTACGACGTGACGCGGGAAGAGCGGGCGAGGGTGGCTCTGCTGCTGGTATTGCAGCAGAGCGACGAGGAGGGGGAGGAAGAACCGCCGGAGCTGGTGGGCATCTGTCGGAGTGGGAAGAGAGGGAAAAAGAGGGTGTTTCTCCGTCAGGACCGAGCTGCCTTCTTCTGCTGGCGGAGGCGATTTTTATAGAGGCGAAGGTGGAGAGGCGGGCGGAGGGAGGCGACGTGCCTCCCTCACCGGAGGATGGCTGGAGTAGGGACCCATACCTTCCGCACATTCGCACAGAAGGTATGGGCTGCTGCAGAGATCATGGAGGTGTCCCTGCGACAGCAGACATCGCAGGGAACACCCCGTTGAAAGGTCAGAGGGCCTCCCTCACCCTGCACGGCGCCATGCTCCACGTAAAGTCGCCGGAGCATGGCGCTGCTTAGGATTTTGCAGGGAGGACCTAAATGTAAAGAACGATGAAGACTTAGGGGTCAAAATGTAAGGGTTTCAAAAGTTGAAGGTCAAAAAGTAATAGATGAGGACCAAAATGCAAAGTCGATCAAGAAGGTCTCTTCTTAGGCTCAAGTTTTTATACATGACTAAATAGGACCTAAGGATTCTAATGGTGAATTTTATTTCTAGATCATACCTTGTTTGACTGGTCAATTTACGTAAAAACCTAAATTAAATCATTAATTGGGCGTGGTTCTCAATGTAGGTCAAAATGGGTTTCCAAGGCCAAATTGAAGGTTCTAAACCCTAGAGATTATTTTTCTATGAATTTTAGAGGGTTTAGTCGATTTTTACTTTGCCTCAAACCTTGTGAATTGAAGTGGATTTGTTTTAGGGTTATAGGATGTCATTTAATTCCTTGGAGTTGCTGTAGCCCTAGTTGGATCAACTCATCCCACTTTCCTTCTTATTAGGTTAGTTTGACCTATGTTTGGACCCTAAGTTACCCTGTTTACAGATTGTGTTGGTGAAATTGCATTTTTACCCCTTAGTTCCTATTTTCTTCACAAACTCAGAATTCTCTGAGTCAAGCCTTTCTATAAGTTATGTAGGAGCTTTTTCTTGCAAATCTAGGTTAGATGGTGCTAGTTTAGGGTTTATGATGAGGTTCTCATCATACCCCCATGCCTAGCTTTTGCTAGTCCCTTAGCAAAAACTTAAGGTTTTTAACCTTTGTTCTAGACCATGATGTTTTTAATAACTTCAGATAAGTGCTTTTTCATTTGAACTTAGATTAGGTTAGAATGCTGACTATAGGCCTAAAAGGTACTCTAGTACCAATCAAGATCCAGATCTGTCTAGCCTCAGCCTCAGTCTTTGGCAAAGGTTTTTAAGGCCCACAAGAACTAACCTAAGGTCTATTGGACTTTGTGGTTAAAGCACCCGTGCCTGAAATGATTGTAGCCCTGGTTCAGTTCGTAGTGCATTTTGTAAGAGAGAGAGATAGAAAGTTTTTCTGCTTGGAGAGTTTTCTCTCTCTTTTTCTTTTTAGTTCTAGCTTAGGATTGGCTTTTCAACACGGTCTGTATCAGATTCCTTGCTCCCATCATCAATCCTCAAGGGTTCCTGGCAATCGATGCTTCAAGATAGCACCGCCCATGGGAACCCCTAGAACCTTGGCTATTGAGATTTCGAGATAATCCCATCCATGGTGTTCCGTGGCCGAATCCAGACCCTGGCAATTGACACTTCGTGATAATGCCATCCATGGAATCTAAACCAGCAGAGTGCTTACATGCCCCTAGTAGGATATGTAAATATCCTAAGAGACAAGCACCGAGGAGATGATATTTTGTTACGCATCTTCCAAGGGATTTCCCGCCTCTCCACGTTGGGAACTCATCCAAATCAACTTGTGTTGATCGGCCGCTCCTATTCTAGGTGTATTTTTCAGAATTTTGTGATGCTTCTGCGTGATTTTGATTTTTACACTTACTGAACCAGGCAGTGTGTGAGGTTGGGGTGCTTAGGTTACTGAGTCCCGTAAACCAGAAGTTGGTTAATGAGGTCAAATACTTCCTAAGCCTTAGACCTAATACTTAAGCTTTTCATTTTCCTCAACCTCTTGAGGAATGTCTAGATCTTAATGGGTACTAAGAGTCTATCCAAGAATGCCTAAAGTTTGCATTCTTACTAATCTTACCATGCACTTTTCATTTCTTTTCTTGAATAAGGTCCAGAACTTAGGTCAATTCCTTAATTTCTTACTAATGACTATCACTCTTTTCTTTCAATTTTTTCTCCTTTTTCATTTTGTTCCTTCTCCCACAAAATTTCCTTTCTCCTCTTATTCTCTTTTTTTTTATGGTGTTTTTGGCATATGTGAATTTTTGTTTAAAACCTTTTCTTACAAGTTTTGCACTTTTATGCCCCCCCATGACTAAGGTTTGCAATGTCCTCATTGTGACTTAAGGGGTTTTTATTTACTTAGTTCATTCCTTAAGACAGATATTTTAATGAGTGAACGGGTCGGGATGAATTCTGCGGACGATTTCTAATCCCAGATGCAAGCATCTGAGGTGGGGTCGACTGTCTATAAGGGTGAACCTTAAGTGCACAAAAGTGTGAAAAAGGTTTTAGATTTTTAGGAAAATGACGGGCTGCCTCCCGTTAAGCGCCGAGTTTTACGCCATCGGCTGGGCACAATAAGCTCAAGGGGAATGGAGGATATAAGATGATTCAGCCAAATCAGTAGAAGTCACATCAATGAACGGCTCAAGTCTCTGACCGTTCACGATGAAAGGTTCGGAATCGTGGCTGAGCGAACTGATTTCGATGGCTCCATTTCCAAAAACCTGTCGGACTAAATATGGTCCGACCCACTTGGATCGCAGCTTTCCCGGGAAAAGTTTGAGTCGGGCATCAGAGAGTAAGACCTTCTGACCAGGATGAAGGATTTTTCTCGAGATATGCTTGTCATGGAAGGCTTTAACCCGCTCCTTGTAGATTCGCGAGTTCTCATACGTGTCTAGGCATAATTCATCGATCTCGCTGATTTGAAGTTTTCTGTGGGTTCCAGCCTTCGAAAGATCTAGATTACAATTCCGTACTGCCCAATAGGCTTTATGCTCTAGTTCTACGGGAAGGTGACATGCCTTTCCATACACCAGGCTAAAGGGAGACATGCCTAATTGGGTTTTGTGGGCGGTCCTATAGGCCCACAATGCTTCCGGAAGTCGGGACGACCAGTCCTTCCTGTCAGGTCGAATAGTGACCTGTAGGATTTTCTTGATCTCCCGATTTGACAGCTCAGCTAGACCATTAGTTTGGGGGTGGTAAGGAGTAGAGATTCGGTGAGACACCTCGTATTTGGTCATCAGTGACCTAAACTAAGCGTTTGTGAAATGGGTCCCCCCATCAGAGATTATAGCACGGGGAATCCCGAACCTTGAGAAAATGTTTTGATGAATGAATTTGAGAACAATTTTGTGATCACAGGTTTGGGTCGGTATGGCTTCAATCCATTTGGACACGTAGTCCATAGCAAGCAGAATGTATTCGAAACCATCCGAAGCAGGAAAGGGGCCCATAAAATCAATCCCCCAAACATCAAAGATTTCGCATACGAGAATCGACTGCAAAGGCATCATGTCGCGACGGCTCATGTTGCCCAAAGTCTGGCAACGACTGCATGCCTTGCAGTGACTGTATGCGTCTTTGAATAGCGTGGGCCAGTAAAAGCCACACTGGAGGACTTTTGATGCGGTTTTATGCCCAGAGAAATGGCCACCGCATGCCTAGTCATGGCAGAAAGAGAGGATATTGCTGATTTCCTCCTCCGGGACACATCTCCGGATGACTTGATCAGAACCTATGCGGAAAAGGTATGGGTCTTCCCAGATGTAATACTTGGCATCAGAACACAATTTGTCTTTCTTGGCCTTCGGCTAATCAGACAGGGTCTGATGAGATGCCAAGTAGTTTACTATATCAGCAAACCATGGAAGTCTAGTACCGACAGTAAGTAGGTGCTCATCAGGAAAATGTTCCGTGATGAGTCCGGAAGGGTTGATAATCTCAGAAGGAAGATGGGACAGATGGTCGGCTACCACATTCTGCCTTCCCGCCTTGTCGCGAATCTCAAGGTTGAATTCTTGCAACAGCAAGATCCAACGAATTAGTCGAGGCTTCGCGTCCTTCTTGGCAAGGAGATGCCTTACAGCTGTGTGATCCGAGTAGATGATGACATGGGAACCCAGGAGATATGATCGGAACTTTTCGAGGGCAAATACTACGGCTAGCAGCTCTTTCTCCGTAACCGTATAGTTACGCTGAGCTTCGTCAAGTGTCTTGCTAGCGTAGTAGATGACCACTGGTTTCCCGTCAGCTTTCTGCCCAAGGACCACTCCTACAGCGAAATCAGATGCATTGCACATGATCTCAAAGGGTTGAGACCAGTCAGGGGATTGTAGGATAGGTGACTCGGTCACGAAGGTTTTCAAAGGCTTGTGTGCATTCCTTGGAGATTTCAAAGGGTACATCCTTAGAGAGAAGAGAAGTCAAGGGGCGCATGATTTTCGAGAAATCAGGAATGAAACGATGGTAAAAATCGACGTGCCCCAGAAAAGAACGGATGTCCCTAATCGAGCTAGGCATAGGAAGGCAAGAGATCAGATCAACCTTAGCTCGATCCACTTGGATGTCTTTTTCTGAAATTAAGTGTCCCAGGACAATTCCCTTAGGCACCATGAAATGGCACTTTTCCTAGGAAAGAACCAAATTCACCTCGATGCACCGCCTGAGTATTTGGACCAAGTGTTGGAGGCAATCGTCAAAAGATTCTCCAAAAATTGAAAAGTCATCCATGAAGACTTCCAGATAATCACCTACCATATCTGAGAATATGGCAAGCATGCACCGCTGAAAAGTAGCGGGTGCATTGCAAAGACCGAAAGGCATCCTTCGGAAAGCGTATGTTCCGAAGGGGCAGGTGAACGTGGTCTTTTCTTGGTCCTCAGGACGGATTGCCACCTGGTTGTAACCGGAGTACCTGTCAAGAAAGCATAAGAACCTATTTCCTGCTAGTTTCTCGAGAATTTGATCAATGAAAGGTAGTGGGAAATGATCCTTCTTCGTGGAGGAATTGAGTCGGCGGTAATCTATATAGACTCTCCACGCGTTGGCTAATCGGGTAGGAATGATTTCTCCAATCTCAGTCGTTATAGTGGTCAGTCCTGCCTTCTTAGGCACAACCTGAATCGGGCTCACCCAACGACTATCGGAGATCGGGTAGATGATTCCGGCATCTAACCACTTGATGATCTCCTTCTTCACGACCTCCTGCAGATTAGGGTTCAAATGTCTCTGCATTTCACGAGAAGGTCGTGCGCCCTCTTCTGAATAGATATGATGAGTACAATAAGAGGGACTTATTCCAGTCAAATCATCGAGAGTCTACCCGATGGCTCTGCGATGTTGCTGGAGGACAGTAATCAGACGGGATTCCTGTTCGGGATTGAGGTTGGAATTGATAATCACAGGGAGGGTCTGATTAGAACCCAAAAAGATGTATTTCAAGTGAGCAAGAAGGGGCTTCAACTCGAGGATAGGGTTATCAGCAGCGGCAGGTGGTTCAGTATAGACGTGAGGTTCAAGGGTAGGAGTTACTAGGTTGTTTATATCTGGATTCGACTCCTCTGTTTGTGGGTCAAGATCTTTCTGTGGTTGATGAGGTATAATCAGGTCATTCTGGAAGTGCGTTTCATCAACCAAAGCCCTAATGTCACAAATCTGTTCGATAACACCGCAATTGATTCCTTTTTGGGCCTTAAATATATGAATTTTCAGGGTTTGATTCCCAAATTTGAGCTCTATTTGGCCCTCCTCACAGTTAATGTTGGCTCTAGTAGTAGCCAAGAAAGGTCTCCCTAAAATGATTGGTGTATCCCTAGGGTTTTTAGGTACGTCCATGTCTAAGACTATGAAGTCTACAGGAAAGTAGAAATCCCGTATCCTCACAATAACATCCTTGAGAATCCCTTTTGGTGACTATATAGATCGATCTGCTAATTGTAATGTCACCTCGGTTGGTTTTAGCTCAGATTCTTCTAGATGGTCAAGTAAGGATGTGGGTATCAGATTTATGGATGCACCCAAGTCTAGCAAGGCTCTATCAAATTGGGTATCACCTATCTTGCCGGAAATCAGGGGAGTACCAGGATCTTTAGCCTTGGGTGGGAGTCTACTTAGGATTACAGAGCTGGCTTGCTCTGACAGAATAATTGGACTCCCACTCTTCGTTCGCGGCTTACGCTGGGGTGTACACACATTCTTTAAGAATCATGCATAAGTCGGTACATGGCGGATTGCATCCATCAAGGGGATGTTTATGTGGACCTGCTCAAAGAGCTTGACCAGGTACTCCTCAGGTGCCATGAGCTTGGTGGTCTTCTTTCCCTTGGTTAAGGCCTTGGGAAACGGAACCTCGGTTGGTTCTTCTAGGATAGGTCCAGGTCTTGGATCTGGGATAGGGGTAGGAACGTCCTGGATTACCGTCCTAGGCTTGGGATCACTACCAGGCTTGGAGTGGTTTGGATGAGGTGGATCTTGGGTTTCCTTACCACTACGGGTTGTTATGGGATTAAGTCCTGCCTGGTTTTGGTTGGGATTAGGTAAGATGGGTTGCTACTGGTAGCCTGCAAAAGAAGTGGAAGCCTCTATCCCGTCGAGTGAAGGAACAGAGGGGGCCTAATAAATCATATGGGCTTGGCCCGGGTTTGGGTTCATAACGCGCCGCTGGGTTGGCACGTTATTCGGGTTAGGAAGAGGTTGGGAAGGAAGAGTGCCTGGCTGGCGAGAGTTTGCCAGCTGGGCCAATTGGTTTCGGACCTCTGTAAGTTCGTCCTTGTGTTGCTTTTGAATAGCCGCATTCGTTCTTTGAATGCCAGCCAAAGTCTGAAGGATAAGGGACATTTGATCCTGATTTGGCCCTGATGGATAAGAAGGGTGAGGCTGAGGTAGCTGGTAAGGACGAGGGGGTTGTGGGCGGGGCTAAAAGGGTGGTCTTTGGGTTTGGGAATTTCCCGCCCATTGAAAGTTGGGATGGTTTCGCCATCTAGGGTTATAGGTGTTGGAGAACGGGTCATTCTGGATGGCGTTAAGGTCCTCGCAGGTCTGTGCAACCTCCAGAGAGTCAGAGAAAGAGGGGATGGAATTCCCTGGGCTGGTGTAGAAAGGATCGGATGGACCTCCAATCAGAGAATCAGATGGCGGATATGGATCCATCCTAGGAGAAGATCGATGGAGAATGTTTTACACAGTTTCTCTTATGGAAGGAGGCTGTGCAAAGGGGTTATGCGCAGAGGTGGCTCGCTGCAGGTGCTGAGTCAGCTCATCCACCTTCTTTTCAATGATCGAGACCTTGTCCAATCGACTGGCCATTAATTCCAGGTTGACTGATGCGGACAGGCCCTGCGTCTCATGTGCTCCCCTAAGATTCGTCGATGCGTGGGTATTCGTCCTGTCGGATAATCCCATGGAGTCATTGTTGATGGAGTTCTCGCACATGTTTTCGAGAATCTCCCACACGGTGTCCTCATGTTGACCCATGATATTTCCTCCGCAGGTTGCATTGACGAAAAGACGGATGTCCTCACGGAGTCCCTGGTAAAAAGATTGGACCTGTTCCCATTTAGGAACTCCGTGATGGGGGCACTTTCTCATGAGATCTTGAAAATGATCCCATGCCTCATGTAGAGGTTCCCCTGTTTGTTGAGTGAAGTGAGTAATCTGATGGCGCAAGGCGTTGGTCTGACCAACGGGAAAGAACTTTTTCAAAAACTCAGACTGAAGTTCTTCCCAAGTGTTAATTGGCCGGGTCTGAGTTTGATACCAATGAGCAGCCTTGTCCATAAGAGAAAAGGAGAACATCTTCATGAGAAGAATATCCTGATTTTGTGCATCTGACCCAAAAGTTTGGGCCATATGCTTTAGCTATTTGATGTGCTGGAAAGGATCTTCGGAATTAAGCCCATGGAATTTAGGTATAGCATGAATTATATTAGGCTTCAATTCAGAATCAGGTCCTCCAGTCAGGATTCTGACTCGAGGCTCGATGACCACCGCAGTAGGATTATAATGGTCCCGCATCATAGGATGCTGCGGTGGGTGCACAAAGTTTTGGAAGAGGTCATTGAGTCGCTGGAGCTGGTGCTCCAGATTGTTTTCTTCCTCAACAGGCTGAGCCATGATGGGGGAAGAAGAAGAGCTTGGTTCAGAATCAGATGAGAGAATGATGGGGTAGGGTTGCTGTGCAAACACGGGCGTCGAGGCTTGGCCTTGACGAGAGTGAATTCCTAAAGGAGATCTTAAGGGTGGTCTTAAGGATCTCCTACTATTCATGCACTGTTGGAATAGAAGAGTTTAGAAGGTGCTGGACCCAATCAAGACACCCAAAAATGTGTTGGGTGACTATAGAGGTGAGGGGTAGATGGACCCCTTGATCAGAAAGATCGTCCACCTGAGAATTACCTGGGAAGCCAGAGAGGGTGAGTCCCGCGAAGACCTCTACACGGTAGAGCATCCCCACGAGTTACAGGGTTTCCCCCACCGACCTCTCTTGTCACTGCGGTTCCAGGTAGACCAAAATGGGGATCTTGACCTCTTAAGTCTACCTCTTTTACTTTAAGATCAAGGTGCCTAAGGTTTCACTTGAACTCTTAGGTGTTTTTGTGAACAAGGTGGCCTAATTTGAAGGTTGGTTGACCCTAGGGGTCAACTTTACCTAGTGATTCCTTTGAGAATTTAGGCCATGTTTCTTTTTAGGGTTCAGGTGTTTAGAGAGCCAATTGTTTAGGGTTTTTCTTATTAGGTATTTTCAATCAATGGCTTGGGCACACCTCTTTTGGATTTCCTCAATTCTTGATTAAGGGGTGTGTCTCTGAAATCCTAATGTTTGACCTTATGTTGGCTCTACTTGGTCCAGTTAATTCTTTGCTGGGTAATTAGGGCTCAGGCAAGAAAGTGTTAGCCCTTAATTACCTTTAATATTGTGTGCAGGAATAATAGTTTTTGAGAATATGCAGCTATTACTATGTATAAAAGACAGGTTATACCTATTTTTTTTTTCCTCTTTAAAATTTTAGGGTTTAATAGGAAGTTACCTGTCCTTGGAGTGGCTGTGATGCGGCTGCGTCTTTTTCTTTCTATACCTGCACAAAGGAGAGAGAGATTATTAGAAACTTACAAATATAACTTCTAGAATAGCCGTTGCTCCCCGGCAACGGCGCCAAACGCCAAAAATAGTGGGGTTATGACTAGGTTTTGTTGTTTGTTATGGCGTTGTAGTACAGATAGTCATTGCCACTATTACAATTTTACTCGGAAATAAAAGGTTTTCCCGAGGTCGAACTCAAGAAGCAAACTATAATTCTAGAAGTATAATGTTTCTATTACAAAAATAAGAGAGAGAGAGAGGTAGATTGGTCTCTTGGCTTTTTCTTCTTCTCTTCTTTCTCTCTTGCAGTCTTTCTTCTTCTTCTTCTTTTTCTTCTCTTCTCTTTGCTTTGATCATCTTCAGCTCTTCTGTCTTCTTCCTTCTTCTTTTCTTTCTTTCTTTCTCTTCTGTTCTTCTTCTTTTCTTTCTTTCTTCTGCGGTGCCTGTTCTTCTTTCCTTCTTCTTGTCTTTTTCTTCAGAGTGTCGTCTGATTTCTCAATCAGACGACTTAAGTAGCATCTGCTACAGTGCTTCCTTGGTGTTCCCTCTTCTGCTTCTTTCTTCTTCTTCTTTTTTCAGTCCTTCTTCTTCTGCTTTGCTTCGAGTAGCCAAGGCCTTGGCTGCTTCTTCCTTCTTTTTCTTCTCCTTCCTCTTCTGCGGTCTTCTTTCTCTCCTTCTTCTTCTTCTTCTATCTGCACACTCACATAGCCTGGTCAAAGCAAAAACCTAACCCTACCCTCCCCCGTGTCTCTCTCTCTCAGATTTCGCTCGTAGGATGGCTCTCCCAGAGCTAGGTATTCAGGTACGGGTTCGCGCCCGGGTCCAGGCCCACCGGCGTGCGATGGTGGGCGAGGAGTGCAGGTCGGGTATACGGGTCAGGCCAGGTCTGCGGGGGGTGGTCGCGAATGAGGCCGGGTGAAGCAGGTGAGAGGGACCTCACCCCGTGGTCAAGAGGTGAAAAGGCTAAGGCACTTTTCCAATTTATGCGCGGGCGACGTTTCGAAATCCCACAATGTGGGACTATCTTCTGTGTTGTCTTCGCACGCGCCCGCAGGACGACTCCACCTCACCCTCTGATCGGCTGCAGCCGATGTCGGTGCCAACTGAAGAGGCAGAAGCCTTCGCGGACTTCGCCCCAACCTGCAGCACCTGGGAACCTGGGGCTGCACGGTCTGGAGCTCACCTCGAAGCTGCTTCAGTTGTTGTTAATGGCGGCTGGAGCAGCGAACCTGTTAGACAGAAACACGGCCCTTCGGCCTAATCAAACTAGCGGGGGACCTTCGCCATGGCACGGCGAAGGTGGCACAGGGTGTAGCAGGTCGTGGGGCAGCATCTGGCGGCGGGGCTAAGTCGAACAGCGACCGGAGAAATGGGTCTGTTCGGGGGAGTGTGGTGGGGGTGTGGAGTAGTAATGGGTGAGTGGAGGTTGCTCAGGGTGATAAGGCGGAGGTTCTATGAGGATCAGCGAGGCGTGTGGGGCTGTGGAGCGATGGGGGCGTCTCGCCGGAGGGTAGCCGGAGACGAAGGGGGTGACGATGGACAGGAGTGGTCGAGGGCTTAATTGAATGTAAAATAGTGAGGAAAAGAAAGAGGGGGAGGTGGGGAGAAGTTCTGACCTAGTTGTAGGGACGAAGGGGGCCGGAGCGGGGCGGCAGTCGTATCAACTGTCGCCAGAGAAGAAGACGCCCAGAGGGAGAGGGCGGCGGCGAGGAGAGAGTGGGAGGGCGCGCGTTGGGTACGGCGTGACGCGGGAAGAGTGGGCGAGGGTGGCTCTGCTGCTGGTATTGCAGCAGAGCGACGAGGAGGGGGAGGAAGAACCGCCGGAGCTGGTGGGCTTCTGCCGAAGTGGGAAGAGAGGGAAAAAGAGGGTGTTTCTCTGTCAGGATCGAGCTGCCTTCTTCTGCAGGCGGAGGCGGTTTTTATAGAGGCGAAGGCAGAGAGGCGGGAGGAGGGAGGCGACATGCCTCCCTCGCCGGAGGATGGCCGGAGTAGGGACCCATACCTTCCGCGCATTCGCACGGAAGGTATGGGCTGCTGCAGAGATCATGGAGGTGTCCCTGTGACAGCAGATGTCGTAGGGAACACCCCGTTGAAAGGTCAGAGGGCCTCCCTCACCCTGCACGGTGCCATGCTCCGCGTAAAGTCGCCGGAGCATGGCGCTGCTCAGGGTTTTGCAGGGAGGACCTAAATGTAAATAAAGATGAAGACTTAGGGGTCAAAATGTAAGGGTTTCAAAAGTTGAGGGTCAAAAAGTAATAGATGAGGACCAAAATGCAAGTCGGTCAAGAAGGTCTCTTCTTAGGCTCAAGTTTTTATACATGACTAAATAGGACCAAAGGATTCTAATGGTGAATTTTATTTCTAGATCATACCTTGTTTGACTGGTCAATTTACGTAAAAACCTAATTAAATCATTAATTGGGCGTGCTTCTCAATGTAGGTCAAAATGGGTTTCCAAGGCCAAATTGAAGGTTCTAAACCCTAGAGATTATTTTTCTATGAATTTTAGAGGGTTTAGTCGATTTTTACTTTGCCTCGAACCTTGTGAATTGAAGTGGGTTTGTTTTAGGGTTATAGGATGTCATTTAATTCCTTGGAGTTGCTGTAGCCCTAGTTGGATCAACTCATCCCACTTTCCTTCTTATTAGGTTAGTTTGACCTATGTTTGGACCTTAAGTTACCCTATTTACAGATTGTGTTGGTGAAATTGCATTTTTACCCTTTAGTTCCTATTTTCTTCACAAACTCAGAATTCTCTGAGTCAAGCCTTTCTATAAGTTATGTAAGAGCTTTTTCTTGCAAATCTAGGTTAGATGGTGCTAGTTTAGGGTTTATGACTAGGTTCTCATCAGAAGGAGATAAAGAATAGGATAGATTTCCTTTCTAGTTCATTGTAGTTTGTTATTTATTCTTTTGTTCCTCTTTATTTTCTTTCTTAGTAGCATGTTAAAGAGCCTCAAAGTACCCTCAAAGTAGTCCTAAGAACACCTGCTAGACCCTAGGATACTTAGGTTTTCTTAGAGAACCTAGAAAACCAAGACAGCCTTCAGACAGCTTGATCAGATGTCCAATATGGAAATCAGACGTCTGATATTGACTTTTAAGATGTCTGAATGTTGACTCAGATGTCCAATAACTTAGGATGGACTTAGAACCATCTATCTGTTGAAATCAGACATCCAGACCTTCGTCTAGACATCTTAGATGATGTCTGATGGTTGTGCCAGACGTCCAATTAGTGGAACATTGGCTAACAAAGTAAACGTTGTGGAATATGACCATTAAGCTTCTATCAGATGTCTATAGAGGGCCCAGATGTCTGATATGTGACAGTTGAGCCTCGACTGACTAAAAATCGCTCTCCTAGACTAATATAGCCGTTTGGACCTTGGAAAATCCATTCCCACAGTAAAATAGGTTTCCAGACGTCCTGACCTAGTGCCAGACATCCTGTACATCGTCTGGTTGATTTACACTAGAACCCTGTTTAGGTATGATGAAAGTCAGTAAGGGAACCCGTCTAGAATTAGACGTCTGACTTAGTTCCCAGACATCTTAAGAGTGACTTCCAAACATATGATATTTTTCCCAGACATCTGATGACCCTGTCAGAATCATTATGATTCTGATTGCAGCTTGCCTTGGCTTGGAATGAACCCCAATGGCTATGAAAGCCTTCCAAGACCTTCCAAAGCCTTACTAGGCCCTCTATAAATAGAGGAATACCCTAGCCTTGAAAACACACACCTTGTAACACTACTTTCACATTCCTTTGTGTCATTGAGAAGAAATCATTTAGACAAGAAGTGGTCTTACTCTTCAAGCTCCATTCAACAAATCTGAGAGAGTCGTTACTCTGCCAAAATCACGTCTACATTCTTCCATCTAAGGGAAGTCTCTTTTTCCTATAGAAGCTAAGTTTAGGATTTATCTTTGTGGCTCTATAGGGTTTCTTTGTAATCTTTCTTTATTATTTGGTTGGATATTCTCGTTGCGAATTCCCATCTCCATTGAGGGACAAAATCATTCTAGTGAAGAGAAGGGGTCAGAGGAATGCTACCCTTGTAGTTCTAGCATGGTTGTATAGAGGTCATACTACCCTCGTTTTAAGTAGTATGTTAGTGGATTTGATCGACTCGGTCGATCAGGAAATCCTAACTCGAGAGGGTTAGGTGGTGGTTTTCACTCGGTTTGGGTTTCCACCTAAAAATAACTTGTGCAAATTGTGTGATTGTCTTGTGAGATTGGTTTTATATTTCCGCACTTTTCTTTTATTCCGCAAATCTCACCCCCTCCCATAGGGATTTACAGCAGCAACCACCTCTTTTGCCTACCCCAACCCAGAACTAGGTAGGGCTGAACTCTGTTACCACCCGTAGTGTTAAAACAACTCAGGAAACACCTTATCCAAGCCACTCTCAGCCTAGTAGTTTGCACCAAAACCCTAGGTTGGTTATCTAGGATACCCCTGTCCTAGATCAAGAACCTGGACAAAGGGAAGAGGAAACCCAAACCCGTGGCTCTCAAGGAGGACCTGGTCAAGCTCTTTGAGTAGGTCCAAATAAACATCCCGTTGATGGATGCGATTCACCACGTACTGGATTATGCGAGATTTCTGAAGGACGTATGTACACCTAAGCATAAGCAGCGAACCAAAGGCAAGAATCCAATCATACTGTCGGAGCAAGCCAGCTCCATCATCTTGAGCAAACTCCCGCCTAAGGAAAAGGACCCTGCTACCCCTCTGATCTCTTGCAGAATCGGTGATTTGGAATTCGACAGAGCCCTCTTAGACTTAGGAGCTTCCATCAATTTGATCCCTACATCCCTACTAGATCATTTCGAGGAAACTGAGCTAAAACCAACTGAGGTGACCTTGCAGTTAGCTAACCGATCGATCAAGTCACCTAGAGGAGTTCTCGAGGATGTTCTGATTCGGATCCGCGACTTCTACTTTCCTGTGGACTTCAACGTTTTGATATGGAGACTCCTGAGAATCTGAAGAATACACCGATTATACTAGGAAGACCGTTCTTAGCGACAGCTGGGGCAAACATTAACTGCGAAGAGGGCCAAATTGAGTTGAAGTTCAGGAATAAGACTCTGAAAATCAATATCTTCAAGGCCTAGAAAGGAATTAATTGCAGGGCAATAGAACAAGTGTGCGACAATAATACTGTGGTTGAGGACTCGTTTCTCGAGGATGACCAGAATACCCTTGGTCCCCAACCCCAAGCAGATCATACCCCGTAGACAACAGAGCCTAGCACCGATCTAGACCCACCCACTGCTCCCACCTTTTCTTCTAAAGCCCATCCTGAACCACCTTCTACTACTGATAATCCCGTCATTGAACTAAAACCTCTTCCCAATCATCTGAAGTATGTCTTTTTGGGTTCCAATCAGACGTTTCCTGTGATTATCAATTCCTGACTCACATCTGATCAGTAGACGAAGCTGATTTTTGTCCTCTAGCAGCATCAGAGAGACATTGGATGGACTCTCGATGATCTAACTGGTATTAGCCCTTCTTATTGCATGCACCGCATCTACATTTAAGAGGGCTCATGACCATCCCGTGAAATGCAAAGACATCTGAATCCGAACCTGCAGGATGTCGTGAAAAAGGAGATCATTAAGTGGTTAGATGCTGGGATCATCTACCCAATCTCCGACAGTCGTTGGGTGAGTCCGATCCAGGTTGTGCCTAAGAAGGCAGGGCTGACTGTGATTACAACTGAAACCGTAGAGACCATACCAACCATATCGCAAACTCATGGAGAGTCTACATTGATTACAGAAGATTGAATGCCTCGACGAAGAAGGATCATTTCCCACTACCATTCATTGATCAAATACTCGAGAAACTAGCGGGAAATCAATTCTTCTGCTTTTTGGATGGGTACTCCGGTTATAATCAAGTGGCAATCCATCCTGAGGACCAAGAGAAGACCACCTTCACCTGCCCCTACGGGACATACGCATTTCGTAGGATGCCTTTCGGTCTTTGTGATGCACCCGCTACCTTTCAGTGGTGCATGCTTGCCATATTCTCAGATATGGTAGGTGAATACCTTGAAGTCTTCATGGATGACTTCTTAGTATTTGGGGAATCTTTTGATGATTGCCTTCTGCACTTGGTCCAAATCTTCAAGCGTTGCATCGACGTGAATTTGGTTCCTTCCTAGGAAAAGTGCCATTTCATGGTTCTTGAGGGAATTGTCTTGGGTCACCTTGTTTCTGAGAACAGCATCCAGGTTGATCGAGCCAAGGTTAATTTGATTTCTAAACTACCCATGCCTAGCTCGGTCAAGGACATCCACTCTTTTTTGGGGCATGTTTGTTTGTACCATCGTTTCATTCTTGATTTCTTGAAAATCGTATGCCCCCTGACTAATCTTCTCTTAAAGGATGTCCCTTTTGAGATCACTGATGAGTGCACTCGCGCATTTGAGAGCCTACGTGATCGAGTTATTCAAGCACAAATCCTACAAACCCCTGACTAGTCTCTACCCTTTGAGATCATGTCCAATGCATCTAACTACATAGTGGGACGATGCTTGAGCAAAAAGTTGACGGGAAATCCGTGGTCATCTACTATGCTAGCAAGACGTTGGACAAGGCTCAGCGTAACTACATGGTTACTGAGAAAGAGCTATTGGCAGTAGTATTTGGCTTGGAGAAATTCAGATTTTATCGTCTGGGTTCTTGTGTCATCATTTACTCAGATCACACCGCTGTAAGGCACTTACTCGCGAAGAAGGACGCAAAACCTCGATTAATCTGTTAGATCTTGCTATTACAAGAATTTGATCTCGAGATTCACGACAAGGTGGGAAAATAGAATGTGGTAGCTGACTATTTGTCCCATCTTCCTTCTTCAGTCATCGACCCGTCTGGTCCAATCACCGAGCATTTTCTAGAAGAGCATCTACTAGCCATTCACAGCCTCCCCTAGTGTGCTGATATAGTAAACTACTTGGTTATAGGGAATGTCCCGCCAGATTGGGCCGACTTCCAGGCAAGACAAGCTGACTTCTAAGACCAAGTATTATATTTGGTAGGAATCATATGTCTTCCACATTGGCAATGATCAAGTAACCCAGAGATGCATTCCTGACAACAAGGTCAACGACGTGATCTCATTCTGCCATGACCAGGATTGCGATGGCCATTTCTCTGGGTGAAAAACTGCAACGAAAATTCTCCAGTATGAGTTCTTCTGGCCCACGATGTTCAAAGATGCAGAAACGTATTTGATGTAAACATGTTTATATTACATAAACTGTCTATTTATGTGTGTTCTTAAGCATAGAATTGCATCACATACTATAAATATTGCATAACATGCATTATCTTTCATTTAGATTAGTCTGAATAAAATGTAGGTTATTTGTCTCCTTTTTATGGTCAGGGACAGGGCGAATTTTTATCGGGGCCTCGGATCGAAGATCCAACCGTACGAATCTGATCAGGGTGATGATTGGAGTTCAATGGCTCCAAGATCGCCCTAATAGGATATCCGTAGCATAAGATAGAGATCGAGGAACCCTAGAAGATCAAGGGCCAAGATGGTGTTAATCCACACTTCAGATGACAAATCCTACTGCACAGATGGGTTCAGATCGATGATCATATCCTAATGACGCAAAAATTGATCCAATCCGATACCTGTGGCACCATCTACATCACTCAGAAGTTGGACGACCAAGATGGCACCACGTGGCACCATCTCAGCTGCCCAACCGGCCGCATGCACTTGCCGCAGCCTTCCCTCCTCATCTGACAGATGCTTCTCAGCCGTTGGATGTGCATCCAACGGCTGCAGGGTGCGTACACATGAAACAAGCACCCGACACAAACGCACCCACAGCGCATTGGTCAAGCGCTCTATCACTAAGAAGAGGCACGGGTTCGAGCCCTCGCACTCCTCAATTTGGAGCAGGGGCGAGGGACCGCGCAATCGGTGGCGGACAGTTCAGATCATCCAATTGGCTGTATGCGCTATCAGACGCCCCCGCTTGACGCGTGATGGCACGCACAAGGCACACGCAATTGAGGTGTGGCGAGGAGAGATCTAAGATTTGAAGAGCATGGGCAGCTGAGTGAGGCATGGAAGGCAAGTGGGCGCACAAGCGTCACCCACGAAAGCCACGTTCAGGCCTTTAGTAATGGATTTATCTGTCACTAAAGGTCCTGAATTAATGTTTTTCAAAATGTAATGACCAAAATGCCCTCACTTGTAACTATAAAAGGAGTCCCCCTTCATACGAATTTCTCATCCCTTCTTCTCTTCTCTCACCCCTTCCAAAGTTCTAAGAGCATGTCCCAAACCCGGGATGCTCCTCTAGAGTAGAAATCTTAATTTCTCCACCTTCATCCCCCTTCTTGGAGCATCCTGCAGTTGTCCTCTCTTTGCATTTGAGAAGCGGATCCCGCGACAACGACGATGTGCTGCTTCATTCCCGTTTTTCCCGCTTCATCCTCCTTCTTCCCGCACTATTCCCCATCTTCCAGGCGTCGTCCCATCCAACTCATCCTCCAAGCAATTGTCGAGGAGGATACCTCTCTCTCCATTCTTTTTACTACTTCTAGAGTAGATTTACTACTTTTTAGTGTAATCAATTCCCACTTTATAGTCGTAATGAGTAGTGTAAAGAACAATCTTTGATAATGAAATCCATGTTTATTCAACATCCCTTTTGCTTTTATTTGTAATATTCTCTCTCTCTTCTATTTATTATTTGTTAAATAGATAGCTAGTTTTCAACCAGCTATTCTGTTTCGTGACAAATAAAACAAACACGTATTTTTAATCAAGCGTCCGCCTCCCTGAGTTCGACCTGGGATTTTTATTCCAATATAAATTGTATTTGTTGAACCCGAGTTCTTCGCTATTCAAACTACAATGACAGGTTTTTAAAATCGAATCCGATAGCGTAGTCCTTCGACGTTTCAACATTTTGGCACCGTTGCCGGGGAGGCGACGCTCTTTGATTTTTTTCGCATTTTCCAACTTACGAATCATTTACCTCACTTCTCTCCTTTCTTATTACAATTGCAGGTACTCTTTTGAGATGAGCAAAAGTGGTAGATTAGAGCAAAGTGCTGTTGAAGGTTCTGTAAGTTTTCCCCCACCTCCCACCCATTAGTTTTCATTCCACTACGTAATAACACAAACATAAATCAACCTAGGTGTTCTTATAAACTCTAAGGTTAGTTTTGTTTGTTTGTTTGACACCTACACCCGCCTCAACCTCCACATTTAAAAAGAAAAATTAAAAAAAATCTCACAGAGGTACACAACCTCATTTGATTTTCAAACTCAACCGGTAAACCGATCTTTGGAACCGGTACACACATCCAAACACATAATTGAGTAGAAATAAGATTAGGTAATCACTTGTGTGCCTAATTAAGTGGTGCAATAGGCCAATTGTTTGAGTTGATTGGGCTGCACCACTTCAATTAAGAGTGTCGCATAGGTTCAACTCTTAGGGATTTACCAGGCACTCCACAATCTTTTAAGTTTCAAAGGAAAACATTTTCACTTGTACTTTCAAAACTTGGTGTGTCAACAAAACTTGTTTGAAAATACCTAAAGTTGAATCCTAAAAGCTACTAAGCAAGATTTGAACCCTAAAATTCACTGCATCAAAAATAATCTTGCTTGAAAACCACTGGTTGTGCATGCACACACACATCAATCAATCATTAAGGTCACAACCCAGATAAAGGACCCATCACATTCCAAAGCACATTTAAACCTAGCCGTAAATAAAATAGAGTAGACATTGGCCTTAAGGATTCGACTTGCTTTTCGGAGCCCAGAACGAGACTATTTTCGATTAGTCTGTTTCTACTATTCAATCTGATGTCTAGCTAGGGGAGCAGAATCAAACGATCGTGGCTGGGGGTACACTAGGAACCAGAGGTGCAAGCTGAAGGAAGAGCCTTCTCCCCAGTCTCTCCTTCTAACTGGTTGGATTGAACAAACAGAAGTAGATCAAATTATTTCTTTATCTCAAGACGGGTTCTGGGAGTCTGTAGGTCTTTAGGTTAGCCCACTTAAGGATAGGTTTGATTGTTTGTATTGTAGGGCACCTTTCTTCCTCCCGTCTATCATGAACCCTTCCACCTTTATATATGCATTCCCGCTCTTTCCCTCCTATTATTAGTTATCCTCAACATGACGATTATCCCAACTCGTATTGTAATCAACCATTGGTTAGTTGGGATAACTCAGATTGGGGATACAGTTCTGGACCTTTGTGTTTAGGGTCTAACCCTGAACATCGTAATTGTGATTTCTATCCTTCTCAGAGCAGCATCGATTATAGATCGCCACCCTTTCATGGACAACCTAATACAATCACAATCAAGGAGGAAACACTGATCCTTACCCATCCTTTGAATACACTGCCTTTAGGTCATCACCACCTTTTGAAAAATCCAAAATGACCTATTATCAGGAAGGGTATCACGAATCCTAATTCGTTAACTCCTCTACACTAATCCCAAACCCGCCCAACCCTAAAATAAGTCATTTGGTTCAGGGTAACTAGGTTCAAGATAAGATTTTGGCTAACTTGAGGAATACCATACAATCTTTAGAAGTTCAGCCAATACCTTGCATTGAAAAATTAGAGCCCCTAATTGTGATGATTGATAATTTGAACAAGTATTTGTTGGATTGGCTCCAGGATGTTAAGGATAAGAACCCGGGTGAGTTTCTACTTGGGAAGTTAGTAAAATTGAGAATGAGATTTGTGGTTGCTTTAGTTCAATCATGGGATGATTCCCAAGATGAACTCCCTTCAGGAGAGCCAATGTCAGAACCCGCTCATGCACCTGTTTGGGGGGACACGTGTTACGAGGCTGACCAAATTGATTTAGAGCAACCAATTAAGGATAATCTGATTTCTTCACCTGAGATCCCTGAGCTAGGGTACGAGGAAACGTATGTCTGCATGGACCAGAAAGTGATGGATGATTTTGGGACGTACATCAATACGGATTTAGATTTCTTTGAGTCTGAGTGTGAAGAATCAAGTTGCGAAGTCTCACGTGAGTTTACAGAATACGATTTTTGTGAGACAATTGGGCCTGAGGAATCTGATAGATCGTATGATGGCCCAATAACTGACGAAACTGATCTTATTGGGGCTCACATGACGGATTTAAAATCACATTTTCTGAAGGATACAATTCAACGCTCCGATTGTCAGTTACACCCCATTGAGCTTACTGACGATTCTGTTTTTGAGATAATTAGACCCAAGTCAATTCTGATTCAGTCACATCTTTTAGACTTGGACGAGGTGATTAATATGCAGGAGGTCCCGAAATCTGACATTTTGAATGAGGAGAATAGAAGTTGGGAAATTCTGATTTGGGAAGCAAACTTCGGAGGAAGTAGAAGACCGAGTTTAAGGGTTCCAATTAAGTTGAAACCATCGAACCAGGACCCTTATGACATCTGTACTGAGGATGACCAATCCAAGCACACATTCATTGATTATCCCTTGGAGCTTGATTTCTCTGTAACTCGACTTTTTGGTCTTGGGTTGCATCCTCATAAATCACAGGCCCGACCCCGCTTGCATACGAGTTTTAGGTTTTGGGTAATTTTTATCCAGAACCTTAAATATTTTCAACCATGGGGTATGGGTTTGCATCACAATCTGGTCCACACCTGTGGGCATTTGCTGGCAGGTCCTAAAATGAATCTTTTTATTCTGATTCTGATCTGCATTTCTTAATTTTTACTTCTCTTCTTTGTATAGTGTGCCTAGCTGAAGGCACTAAATTCAACACGTATGCAGTTTTTGTTTATCTCAGAGTGGACCCGTCATTCACACAATCAGGTGCTTTCTACTCTATTCCACTCTGTTTTATGTCATTTTAATACAATGAGGACATTGCATTAGATAGGCAGGGGGTGGATATTCATCTCTGAATTATTTCGTCAGCTCCGTAGATTTGTTTATTTTCTTTTATTTATTTATATTTATATATAAAAAAATTTGAATTAGGAAGGAATACTTGGACATTAGGACTTTCAATCTCAGGAAATATTACATTAGGATCTGAACACAAAGACCCTTCAGGTCTTTAGGCTTAATCAGCCCGTGTATCCACTAAAATGTGGATTTATTTTTCGAGTCCTCTCCATCTTAATTTTATTGTAATTTGATTAAATAAGTTTGGGTGATAAGTACACGACTTATCAACCCACCCTCTGATTTGAAAAAACTTTAAGTCTAAAGCCTCTACACACTATCTTTTCACTGACTTGTTGATCGGCAGTTTTAACGGAAATTGGGTAGCTAATGAACCTTCTAGGGTGATATGGCTGGCAAGTTATCATGGGTAACAGCCCATAGGTAGGTTGTCTAGAGCTCAGTCACTGGACCATTCTCTTCTTGCTGCCTTTAGGTAAATCTTCGACCAGGGAAGCCACCTACTTAAATAAAAAAATAGACACTCAAAAAGAAAAATAAAAGAAAAGGAGAAAATAAAAAGAAAACAAAAGAAATAAACCACACTTCGCTGCACGAGTATGGCTGGCAAGTTGTTGGTGGTAATAGCTCATCGACCGATTGTCCAGAACCCAACTCATGAAATGCACTGAAAATTCCCAAAACACTTAGGAAGAAGTGGAGAAGTAGAAAAAATCGGGGAGATATACACTAGATTCACCCTTGTGTTGACCCCATAAAAATAAAATAGGAAGAAAGATACCGATCGTAAAGATACACCTTTAGGTAGAACTCTCTTTTTAGGGCCACCTAGAGGCGTAGAAACCCGAAGTCCGTTCTAATTGCCGATCAACTAGCCCATCACATTCACAATAAAATGCTTAGAACTTAGGGTTCTCATCAAATCTTTGGTGGGTTGAATAGCCGTAGAAAGCCACTTTTTAACCCTAAACTAAAAATTAGAAAAGAAGAAAAAGAGAAAAAGAAATTTTTCTTTGAATAAGGCGAGGGCTTGAGGTGGTCTGTATTTTGGCAGATACGCGGGTGTTGTTGTGTCTTTGAAAGTTCAGATCCTAAGTAAAAGTTTTCTTAATGTTGAAAATAACTTATGCCCAAGTAATCCAACCTAATTCTTCTATAAATAGCATGTAGTTTTTGCTAGGGACTAGCAAAAGATAGGTATGGGGATGTGATGCAAACATGTTTATATTACATAAACTGTCTATTTATGCATGTTCTTAAGCACAGAATTGCATCACATATTATAAATATTGATAACATGCATCATCTTGTATTTAGATTAGTCTGAATAAAATGTAGGTTAATATTCTCCTTTTTATGGTCAAGGACAGGGTGACTTTTTATCGGGGCCTCAGATCGAAGATCCAACCGTACGGATCTGATCAGGGCAATGATTGGAGTTCAACGACTCCAAGATCGCCCTAATCGAATATCCGTAGCATTAGATAGATATCGAGGAACCCTAGAAGATCAAGGGCCAAGATGGTGTTAATCCACACTTCAGACGACAAATCTGACCGCACAGATGGGTTCGGATCGATGATCGTAGCCTAACAGCATGAAAATCAATCCAATCCAATACCCGTGGAACCATCTACATCACTCAGAAGATGGATGACCAAGATGACGCCACATGGTGCCATCTCAGCCGCCCAACCAGCCACATGCACCCACCACAGCCTTCCCTCCTCATCTGACCGACGCTTCTCAGCTGTTGGATGCACATCCAACAGCTGCGGGATGCGTGCGCACGAAACAAGCGCTCGACACAAACACGCCTGCAACGCGTTGGTCGAGCGCTCTATCACTAAGAAGAGGCGTGGGTTCAAGCCCCCGCTCACCTCAATTTGGAGAGAGTGCGAGTGAGTGTGCGGGTGCGAGGGACTGCGCGATCGGTGGTGGATGGTCCAGATCATCCAATCGGCTGCATGCACTATTAGATGCCCTCGCTTGATGCGTGATCGCACGTGCAAGGCGCACGCAGTTGAGGCGTGGCGAGGAGAGATCTAAGCCATCTAATCTCACGATCGAACGACTAAGATTTGAAGAACGTGGGCGACAAAGTGAGGCGGGAAGGCAAGCGGGCGCGCGAGCGTCACCCATGAAGGCCACATTCAGGCCTTTAGTGACGGATTTATCCATCCCTAAAGGTCCTGAATTAATGTTTTTCAAAATGTAATGACCAAAATGCCCTCACTCCTTGTAACTATAAAAGGAGTTCCCCACCATACGAATTTCTCATCCCTTCTCTTCTCTCACCCCTTCCAAAGTTCTAAGAGCTTGTCCCAAACCTGGGATGCTCCTCTAGAGTAGAAATCTTAATTTTTCCACCTTCGTCCCTTTTCGTGGAGCATCCTGTGGTTGTCCTCTCTCTGCATTCGAGAAGCGGATCCTGCGACGAACGACAACGTGCTGCTTTGTTCCCGTTCTTCCGCTTCATCCTCCTTCTTCGCGCTCCATTCTTTGTCTTCCAAGTGTCGTCCCATCTGGCTTGTCCTCCAAGCGATCGTCGAGGAGGATATCTCTCTCTCCATTCTTTTTACTGCTTCTAGAGTAGATTTACTGCTTTCTAGTGTAATCATTTCCCGCTTTCTAGTCACAATGAGTAGTGTAATGAATAATTTTTTATAATGAAATCCTTGTTTATTCTACATCCCTTTTGCTTTTATTTGTAATATTCTCTCTCTCTCTTCTATTTATTATTTGTTAAATAGACAGCTAGTTTTCAACCAGCTATTATGTTTCGTGACAAATAAAACAAACGTGTATTTTTAATCAAACGTCCACCTCCTTGAGTTCGACTCGGGACTTCTATTCCAGTATAAATTTTATTTGTTGAACCTGAGTTCTTCGCTATTCAAACTACAATGACAGGTTTTTAAAATCGAATCTGATAGCGTAGTCCTTCTATGTTTCAATAGCATTGTAGGGCATGTGCTTGTTGTCAGACCCTCAGCAACATGGACCTGCGAGATATGATCCCTTAAACCTAATCATTGTGTGTGAAATCTTTGACATACGGGGAATTGATTTCATGGGACTCTTTCTAGGATCTAACGATTTCGAATACATCTTAATCGCTGTTGATTACATCTCAAAATGGATCAAAGCCATCCCCACCAGAACTAGTGATCATAAAGTTGTTCTCCAATTCATCCAAGAGAACATCTTTTCCAGATTTAGGGTTCCTAAGGCTATCATCAGTGATGGCAGGTCTCATTTCAACAATGTGCACTTCCAGTCCCTAATGAAAAAGTACGGCGTGTTGCATCGTATCTCAACTCTTTACCACCCCTAGACTAATGGGCTGGCAAAACTGTCAAATCAAGAGATCAATAAGATCCTTCAGGTCACTGTTCAGCCTGACAGAAAGGACTGGTCTACTCGCCTTTCGAAATCTTTGTGGGCCTATAGGACCACCCACAAGATCCAATTAGGCATGTCTCCCTTTAGATTAGTGTACGGAAAGGTATGTTACCTTCCCATAGAGATGGAGCACAAGGCCTATTGGGTTGTACGGAAGTGCAATCTCAATCTTATGAAGGCTGGATTACATCGTCGATTGTAAATGAGCGAGATTGAGGAACTATGCAATAATGCGTATCAGAACTCGCAAATCTACAAAGTGTGAGTTAAAGCCGTCCATGACGGGCACATTATGCGAAAATATTTTCATCCTAGTCAAAAAGTCCTACTCTTTGATGCCAAATTCAAACACTTTCCAGGCAAATTCGGATCTAAATGGATTGGACCATTCTTGATGAGATAAGTATTTGGAAATGGTGCTGTTGAAATTAATGAACTCAGCCATAATTCTGAGCCTTTAATTGTGAATGGTCAGAGACTCAAATCGTTCATCGAACTCACTGATCCGAACTTGGCAGTTGTCTCTCTTGATCTCCATTCACCCTAAGCTTATTACACCCAACTAATGGCGTTAAACTTAGCGCTTAACGGGAGGCAACCCGTCATCTTTTGAAAAAACCTAAAACCCTTTTAACATATCTCTTCGCTGAAATCATATTGCACTTTAGGGATCATCCATTAGAACAACCGACTCCACCTTTGGTACTTGTATCAAATCTTGAAATTATCTACAACAGTCACCCTGACTCGTCCACCTACCCTTTGACCCTATTCTAATGTACGATCTATGCTGAACTCGAACCTACCTAATTTACAATGAGGACATTGCAAATTGTAGGCATGGGGGGGTTTTAAAGTACAAAATGCCGTGAAAATCAAATCACAAAAGGATTTCATAAAAAAAAAAAGAGGAGGTTGAGGAAAAGGAAGGTCCATTTGAGAGAAAAATGAGAAAAAGAAGGGAGGAAAATTGAAAAGAAAGGAAACGAGCAAAAAGATAAACAAAAAAATGGAGTCCCTTCAAAATAATATGAAACTTACCTAACTTCTAGGTTGGATCGAATGATGAATTAAGACCTGGAAGGCTAAAACTTAAGGGATTAGTGGCGAATACCAACCTTAGGCCTCTTGGATATGTTCTAAGATTCAAACACTCACATACTTGTCAAGCTCCAGATTAATCCTCAGGAGGCTGAGGAAAATGCAAAGCTTGTGTATTAGGTCTAAGGCTTAGGTAGTATTCGACCCTGTTAACTGACCTCTAGTTTGTAGGACTCAGTAACTTAAGCACCCAAAATCACACACAGCCTGGTTCAGTGCACTTAAAAATAGAATCATGCCAAAAAGCATTTATGCTGTTATGAAAATGGTCCTAACATCTAGATTAGGAGCGGCTCGAAAACACAAGTTGATTTGAACGAGTTCCCGACGTGGAGAGGTAGGAAATTCCCCTCGAAGATGTGCAATAATATATCGTCTCCTCAATGCTTGTCTCCCAGGATATCTAAATATCCTACCGGGGGCACGTAAGCACCTTGTGCTAGTTTAGATGCCATGGGTGGCATTAGCACGAAATGTCCATTACCAGGGTCTGCATTTAGCTACAGAATGCCATGGGCAGCACTATCTCGAAGTGTCGAAAGCCAGGGTTCTGGGGGTTGCAACGGGTGGTGCTATCTTGAAACATCGATTGCTAGGGACCCTGCGAGGATTGATGATGGGGACAAGGAATCCGATATAGAACGTGTTTGGGGCCAATCCGATGTTGGATCTAGGGAAAAATATAATGAAAAGAAAAAGAGAGAAAAAACTCTCCACAAATGAAAATCTTCTGCTATCCCTCTCTCTTACAAAAAAAGCACTAGCAAACTAACCTAGACTAACCATGTTATAAGCACGGGTGCTTTAACTGCTGGATCCAACGAACCTTAGGATAGTTCCTACAGGCCTTAGAAACCTTCATGGCAAATTGAGGCGAGAGCTTGCCAAGTCTGGATCAGGGCTGATACTTGAGTACATCTAGGCATATTGTTAGTATTAAGATCCGATTCCTAGAGATTCGACTTGGGAGGGCATCCTGACGATTACATCCAGCCTAGATAACTCGTTCGATCCATAAGGTTTTGCTAAGGGACTAGCAAAAGCTAGGCATGGGGGTATGATGGGAACATCATTATGAGCCCCAACTAGCTAGTTTTGGTCTTAAAAAGGTAATAAAAGCTCCTACATATCCATCAAAGAGTCCTAAATGCTTAATGTTCTGTTTTGAGAAGAAAAGATGAATACAAGGTTATTTCTACAAAATTAACCACATTTCCACAAATATAGAATAACCATGGGGTCTTTCAGGGGTTTATTAAAGGTCATATGGTCATTAATGTGTAATAAGTGGGTCCATATAGAACAAAATAGGTTTTCACATAATTCAAGAATTAATGGACATCCGAAGCCCTAAAAATAGACCAAAACAGGTTTTCACGCGATTCAAGAATTAATGGACATCTGAAGTCCTAAAAATAGACCATCTTAATTAACTAAGGTTCTAGTTATAAAATTCACCCAAACCTTCTAAAAATCATATAAAAATATTCTCTAAGGTTTGGTACCCTTGATTTGACCATTGGAACCCAATTTGACCTAAAATAGAATCTTAGACAGATAGTTGCCTTAATTCAGGTTTCTATGCAAATTACCCAGTCAACCTTAGTAAAAACCTAAATCCTACTTCACCATCAGATTTCTTAAGTCCAAATTAGGTTTGTACCAAAATTTGGGTCCAATCTGAGATCATTTTCCCCTTGTTTGCATTCTGGTCCAAGTCTGACTCTTTTCATTACAAAAAGCCCCTCAACTTTCAAAATACTTGCGAAATGCCCCCCAACTTTTTATTTTTCGCAGACAGGTCCCTACCGCCTTGGTAGGTGTGAACCAACACACCCAAGGTTTCAATTAAGGATTCCTCCTTGATTACTTAACCAATCCTTTCCAAAATTAAAAGGGATGATCCTAAGAAAATCCCTGTCATCTAAACCTATTTCTAGTTTCCAAATCCTCCTTTTTGGCTCATGCGAATCCTTCGACCTCAAGCTTTCTTTTCCTAAAAATTCGAGCTTCTCAAGCTTGTTTCCAAGCTTGGAAGCTCGCTTGAAGGCCTATAAAGGACCTCCGTGCACAACCTTCCCTCCTTAGCAAGTCTTGGCCTCAGAAAACCCCTCCTTCTCTGACCACCTTCGAAATTTGCTCTAGTGACACCCTCCATCCCACTCCTCTGCACCTCCAACCATCAAATTAGAGGTGCCACTGTCTTCCTCTCTTCCACGCGCACCTCTCCAATCAAAGGGAAGGCGTTCCCCTGCCTCGTTCGTCATTGCCGACTCGCCGTCATCTTCTCCTTCTCCAGCTCCAGTCAATTCACGATCGGAGCTTTCCAGTCCTCTACCTCTCTCCTAATACCCTCTAACTATTCCTTTCCTCTTCTACATCATTCCCTACCTCAAATTCCAATTTGACCACTCATCCATCTCCACCTTCACCGTCTTCTCCACAGCTGGGCGAACTCGTCGACCACCACCATCCATAAAACACCTTGCGATCAAGCCCAAAAGCTTCACCATGCCACCCTCGTCAAAAGCCCCAACCTATTTGGGCCTATTAGGCTCTTGTTCCCTCTACCGATCTCATCCTCCATCGCACTACGTCTTCGACCTTAGCAGAGGTTCTCCAGCCTCCAACCTCAATAAAACCACCACCAATGCATTTGCCAAGCCCCGATGATCATCTTGAACATGTTTAATTGGGCCGTAAGGCCATGTTTTAGATTTCAGATCTTACGCTGAACCTCCATCGTCACCTGTGCCATCTCCAACCACGTGAGCTTTGTTCTGCCCACATTCTTCATTGCTAGCACATCCAGGTGGTGCGGAATCCCTCCAAGAGCAGTTCCAGACTCCTGATCGAAGTAGCCAACACCGTCCTCACCTTCAATTCCAAGCTCAATCAACTGCAGCTTCATGCGAAGAAACCCGTGGGTTTAGTCCCACATAGAGGGTTGTTGAAGCCCACGTGTGAGATAAACTGATTTTGCGATCATAGCCGATTTCCTCCGAGAGCACCGAGGTGAGGTCTCGCTCGCATGCTCCAACGCACGTGCCCTCGCCCGCGCTCACACCATGCGAGTCTGGTGTGGGTCCAATTACCCTGATCCGTTTAAATTTTTGAGAGATAAGAGAAGATGAAAGAGTGAGGAGGGGTTTTGCCCTTTGCGCCTCTGCTCTCAACACTTAGTCTCTGAGAGGCTTTCGTGCCTCTATGCTGTGCTCGTGCCTCTCACTGAGGCTTGAAGAAGAAGAGTGGCTTTTACCTCTGTTGTTGGTTCTAGGCTACTGTTGCATTATTGAGATACTAATTGACATGGAAATTTGTTGATATTCAATGTTCAAACATTTCAAATAATTGTGATTAAATTATCTAGGGTTAATTTGGTGATTTGTGGGATTAAGTTGGCCAAGGTTGGGTCTTAATAAAAGTGTGGGTCAAGCTAGGTTGTTTGACCAATCTGAGTTAAGAATCAAGGTTCATAGCTAATGAACGAGATTTGAGTGCAAAACGATTTGGGTTAGAAACTCATCACTGCAGTGTGTAAAAATCCGCTACCAAATAAATTTATAACCAAAGCTCAAGGTGAGCCCCGGGTAGAACACGAGGAGGCAAACATTTGGTTTTAGAAGACCACACTTTGATTTTATTCTTTTTGATATTTTTATCTTTTGTAATTTTTTTGGTATTTTTATAAGGCAAGAGATCAGGTCGATAATATCTAGCTAATCTACTTGTAAAATAAGAGTAAGAGAGAGAGAGAGAATATCAATATATATCTAAAAGAGTTTGCTACAGATAGAAAAGCGGAAAACTACACTACAAATGTGATAAAAGAGAGAGAGAGGTGACAAGAATCTCCCTCGATGGCTGCTTGGAGGACAACTTGCTTTGATGATGCCTAGATGAAGGTGGTGAGAGGTTGGACAACGAAGAACGAAACTAAAGGATGGAGGATGGGGCAGGACAATGTTGCGGCAAGGATCTACTTTTGGATTGGGGTGAGAGGACAACCACGGGATGCTCCACGAAGGGGAGTAAGAAGCGGGAACATATTTTACTTTTCTACTATAAGGAGCATCTTGGGCTTAGGACCAGCTCCTTAGAGCTTTGGAGAAGGTATGGGAAGAAGAGGAAGAGATGAAGAGGAATGGGGGATCATAGGCCTTTATACAAGTGAAAATCAAGGGTAAAACAGGTATTTCAAGCCCCCAACTCATGCCACATCACTCGATGGATTGTGGGTCGTCCAATCACAAACAAATAGCTCATATCGCACCTCCAACGTTCTCAGATTGCGCCCTTAACATGCGATGTACCCTCGCACTGACACGTGGTGCATATGCTGCCCTTCGATCGCATCGCATGGTCGAGAATCCCGCACACTAGCTGGCACCCACTCGATGCTGTGTTGGCTTTATGCTAGAGCTAGCAAGGAGCTCTTGTGGCCGTAGGATCAAGAATGGACGGTGTAGAATGCACATGAGTCGTGCCTTCAGATCACACCACGTACGATCATGCATGTGATTACGTGTGATCACACGCGTACGCGCTTCACGCTCATCCGATGCACAGGGTTGGGCCACGTGGGAGCTTCGATGTCATCCAATGCCAATCAAATGATCAAATGCTATTTTATGTTATACAATCTATCCTAAATGTAGAATGATGCATGCTATGCAATATTTATACTGTGGAATGCAATGTTAAGCTTAGGAACATGCATAAATAGGCATTTTGAACCTAAATGGATGTGTATACATCAATATTCGACCATAAAGGTGATTTAATTGGACAAGGTAGGTAGTGACTTGGCTAGGGAAGATTAGGCTCCAAATTAGGCTAGGGTTTCAGGCTAATTGGATTAGGAAATTGGTTCACCAACTTGGCTTAGTCTTCTTTAAGTGAGCTTAATTCTATATCTCCCTCCAACCATGGTCCAGTAGGCTTGATACTTGGCACCTACATATATATGAACAAGGACGTCAAGGCACAAAATATAGCTAAGGTAAATATTGCAGAAAAACCCAAAATTATGCATTATTTACAAAAATGCACTAAATGAATAATCTAACCTATTCAAATGCATTATGACCTAATTTACCTTTGAACCAACATTAGTTACGCATAAATTATGTCAATAAATATGAAATTATCACACCCCCATGCCTACCTTTTGCTAGTCCTTGAGCAAAACACTAAGCAAAAATAGGCGAGAAACATAGTATTTGTAGATTTTAATGGAGGGGGTGAGATATGCATGATAAGCAAATGATGCGAAAATATATCAATCAATCATACAAAAAGCAATCACACGAGAACACAAGGGATTTTTGGGTGGAAACCCAAACTTGGGTAAAAACCACCACCTAACCCTCTCGACTTAGGATTTTCCAATTGACCTAGTCGATCAAAACCACTAACCAAGTTACTTAAACGAGGATGACTTAACCTCTTAGAATCACACTACTTGTACAAGGGTAGTGTACCTCAAACCCTCTCTCCACGAGTATTTTGTCTCGCAAAGGAGACGGGAATTCGCAACATGAATACCCTACCACAAAGGAAAAGAGAAAAACAACTTGTAGAGCCACAAAGTAAATATAAGGTTATGTTACTATAGGCAAGAAAACTCCCCTTAATAGGACATATGTAGGCATGATTACGCAGAGCAACAATGCTCTTAATTGGAAGCTTTGAGAGCAAGAGCACTTCTTTTATCTTTCTCTTCTTGGACACAAAAGGTATGGAAGTAGTATTCTTAAGATGTACTTGGCTTAAGAAGGGTGCTCCTCTATTTATAGCGGTCCTAAGAAGGCTTTGGAAGGCCTTGGAAGCCTCTTGTAACCGTTGGGAACAAGGCTCAAGATTGTGGTCCAAAATCCCATCGAAATCAGGGTCATTTATGATTCTGATAGGGTTATCAGACATCTAGTTTTAAGGTCAGACGTCTGGGTCATCATCTGATCTAGAGATCAGTCGTTTGATCTAGAAGGGTGGGAGATCTAATTAGGGTTGGATTAAAATGGACGTCTAAGAATTCTTTTTAAGACATTTGGGATGAAAGTCAAACATCTAATTCTAGACTGGGGTGGTCATACCTGAAGGGGACTTCAAGATCAAACCGGCTGCTCTGAATCTGATTAAGCATTTCCATGGCCTTCCTAGGGAAGACCCATTCAGCCACCTTGAAGAACTGACTCTCCTTGCACAAACAACTCATTCCTTTAATGTGCAAGAAGACGTTTGGCTGATGCAGCTATTCCCATTATCTCTTAAAGATAAGGCTACTTATTGGTTCAAAACCATTGGCCAACCTATCACCACATGGCCTGAGCTCAAAAGTGCCTTCCTCAAGAAATTTGTTCCCAAAGGTCATACTAATTCCTTGCGAAGATCTATTATGACCTTTCAACAAAAATCTGGCGAGACTTTTCATGATTCTTGGGAAAGATTCCATGATATCCTAAGAAGTTGCCTGCACCATGAGATTCCCTTATGGCAGCTTATGCAGATCTTCTATCATAGATTAGAAGATCAAATTCGACGTTTCGTCGATGCCTCATGTGGCCGCAACTTCTTAAATAAGGATGCTGAGAGTGCCTATGACCTTTTTGAAGAAATGAGTAAAAACTCATTTAATCAAGCTTCCATGAACACCTTTGGCAGAACTGCAAACCTGCAATTCTATGTTCATGAAATAGGCACTCAATCTATCCCTGTCACCCAAGATGATCTTCAAATGATCGCTCAAAAACTCGACCATATACAAATAAATCAAAAGAAAGTTGAGGAAAGACTTGCTACACCAACCCATGCTCCACAGATTCCACATCAAACCCAGCCTAACATTACACGAAGAGAAAATTTGCACAATCTAAACACCACCCCTGCTGATTATCATCAATATCCCGAGGCTTTCTATGATTTACTAGGCTATTACAATTATCCAAACCCTATCCCCATTGAAAATATTTCTGCCCTTCAGGAACAATTTAGAAATTCTTCCAATTGGAAGAATTACCCGGACCACTCCTGGAATAATCTAGTTCCCCCCCAACATCAAATCAATTTATCGGGTATGAGTTGAATCCAAATTTTAATTCTAGGCCATCTCAACAAGACATCAATGCCCAAATGATGAAAACCCTGCAGGAAATGCAGAGTAAGATGACGGAAGTAACCCATGCTGTTACAAATCTGAATAATCAGATTGGGGTTACTCCAACTCAAAGACCTGCAAGACATCTACCCTCCTAACCCATGCCCAACCCTAACCATCAGAGGAACCAGAATCTAGGCAGAAATCAAATATACCACAATCAGCCTCCTATTAATCCTTCACCTCAGCAGCCTCCTAGGTTTTCACAACAACAGGCCCCCCACCTCCTCCAAACAATAATTCAACTGCACATGAAGTTACATTGAGAAGTGGGAAAACCACCACTGCTCTCAGGCCTTCACGACAACCTGGTGAAATCCCCATTCTAGTGCAAATTGACTCTCAACTCCCACATTAGGAAGAAATAGAAATTCAAAAATCTCAGGACACAACTCCTATCCCTTTTCCACAAGCTCTTCACCCCACCACTAATCGGAAAAAGAAATCTGAGCCCACAACTGAAGAACTCGTGGATTTATTTAGGAAAGTTTAAATCAATATCCCTCTCCTAGATGTAATCAAATATATACCTACCTTTGACAAATTTTTGAAGGAGATCTGTACTCCAAAAAGGTAGGCTAAAAATCTTGGATAGGTGCATCTTTCGGAGACAGTAAGCTTTGTCATATAGAGAAAGCAACCTCCTAAGATGAATGATCCTTGCATGCCTTTAATTTCAGTGATTATTGATGGCACTACTTTCGATCATGCCCTTCTTGATCTCGGTGCCTTAGTTAATATCATTCCCATGATTTTATTTGAAGAATTTTAGATCGGTGAACTAAAACCTGTTGAGGTTACCCTTCAATGAGCCGACTGATCTATAATCAAACCTTGTGGGATTGTCTAGGATGTCTTGGTCAAGGTCCAAAATTGTGTCTTCCCCACAGACTTTCTAGTCCTTGACATTGAGGTACCTGATTCTTTAATGAATGTCCCAATAATTCTTGGACTACCCTTTTTGGCCATCGCAACATGGATATCACTTGCGCGGGCCAAACTATCACCCTTGATATTTTCAAATCCTCCAAGAGATTCCATGATGATAACTTTTTTGAGGACTCAAATACTGAAATATCAAATTTGGTGGAGGAGACAATGTTGATAGATACCTTTCCCAACCATAATTTTTTCGAGGACTCTGATTTAGAATCAATGGTCAGCGAAATCTATGACTTGGAGACCTGTCATCCACTAGAATATATTCCTGATTTTTCCCCTAACCCACCCACTTTTCTTTCACCCCAACCTTGCACACTAACTTCACCCAACCTTCACCATTCCTGCCCCAACCCATTTCCAATGGACCTGCCACCAGACCCGCCCAAGTTTGGCATTCATCCTGAATTAAAACCATGGCCAAACTCAAATGACACTTATAATTTTCCATCAAATTTTGATCCCCATCTTTATACCACTCAACTTTTCAGGGATCCAGACGAAGACCCTTTTTATGCAGGCATCTAAGTGTCCAACTACTTACATGATAATTCATCTTCCGTGCATACATTCATGCCTGGCTGAATGGCGTAAAAGATAACACTGGATGGGAGATAACCCATCATTTTTCCTACTTTCCTTTTCTCTTTCTTTTTCCAGGTTTTGACTACCCTAAACTCGACTGCTTTTCACTAAGATGATCCATTTTCCCTCCGAATGCATGAGAACATAGCATATCATAAGCATAGGGCAATGTTTTTAAATTTTGACGATCAATTTAGGATTTTCAAAACTTAAAAATATGCATTTTTCTTTTGTCATTTTCCTGCATGCATACCCGAAAAATAAAAATATTGAAAACTTTTGAAGAAAATTTTGAAAATCGGAACTAAGGTTGAAAATTCACCTTACGGTACAATGAGATTTAATCTTTAACAAACTAAAGATAAGGATACAGATTTGACTATTAGAAAATTCTAGGCCTACCTGTAGACTAGATCAAGTATTCTTCTTTAAATTCCACCTGAACTAGTGATAGTTCAAGTGACCTAATCTTCCTTTGTAACCTGGAAATTATTTGGCTTAGCTTCCAATTCAAAAACTTGCAATTCTAACCAAATTCTTGTGTCACAATTCACACACAAGCCAACACTTAAAAAACATTTAGAAATTAGAAAAACTGCCTATTTTTTCTTAGTAAAATTTGAAACAGATCATTGGTTCCCACCGTTGAGGAGGAAAATGCCTCCTTTGAGGACACGATGACAACATGTTACCGCCTCAGTGCTGCTCCATATCTATATTCCATATCCTTAGATGGAGCATTAAGGCGCAATTTTGCAACTCAAGTGTCTTAGACAGTGCTCTACTTATAGCGTTGGAGCAAGAGCTTGAGTTCGTTATGAGCGCTCCTTTACACCGCATTGTGCTTTGGGGTTGTGAGCTCGTGGGTCGTGTCTTGGATGGTATTATCTTGAAGTGCTAACGCCAGAGCCCCCTTAAGGATTGGTGATGGGAATGATGATCCCAACACATCTGTTATAAGATTAAGCTAAAAAATAATCATGGAGGAGATAAAAAAAAAAGGTTTTAGACCAAAAACACGACCTCATAAATGTTGTCATTCACAAGCACAGACACAAGGTTTTAAAGGTTGATGCAAGTTACGATTTAGATTCAAGAGCTGGAGAAATCCTAACTACAAAAATTTTTGGTCATCTGAATTAACATAAATCCCAATTCATCTAATTTTTGGATCTGAAAACAAATCCCAATGTTTACCTTTAACAAATCCCATACCTCTCGTGTTTTAATTAACCAAGGTCCCATAATCTCTTTCTTCTTAAATGTTGAAAAAATTTAGTTTTTCCAAGGATTCCGTTTGAGAAAATATGTTTTTCTAAGAGACTAACAAAAGATAAGAATGGGGGTGTGATAAATGCCAGCTTATCATCATTCTTAAGCTTTAAAACAAACCTAGCTCTTAGGAATTTTACTCCGCAAATGGGTTTTTAGGCTGCATTAGGCATAAATTAGGTTAGGCATGCATTACACATTTTATTGTCTTTTTGATATGTTTATTTGAGTGTTAAGGATAAACGAATAGTCAGATCCCCAGAACCCTTACACTCAGGAAGGCAATTGGTGAAGAAGAAACTCAAACCAGCTGGGACTCAGCCTAATCCAGCTCATCATAGCTGGATACCAGCTCACTTGGACTAGGGTTAGCTCATCCTTGCTCCATTCAGTTCATCTCAACTGAATGGTAGCTCAAGATAGCTCATCTTGGCTCACCCTAGCTCAAGTCATCTCAGATCCAGGTCAACTTAGTTCAGTCAAGCTCATCTTAACTCCCATCTATTCACTGGGAACTCTAGCTAGCTCAGCTAAGTTGACTAGAGTCCACCTCAGCTTAGGTCCAGCTACCTCTAGCTCCACTCAACACAAGTCAGCTGAAGATGACTTAACCCCAGCTCAGGCCAGCTCAAGTCCAGCTCCTGTGGACACCACTTAGCTCAACTTAGTTGAGCTAAGCTACCTTAGCTACTCCAGCTAGCTAGGTCCCCCCTGGGAAGATCAAACCCAACTCACCTCAGCATATTTCAGTAGAAGCCAGCTTACCTTAGCTTGGCTTAGCAGCTAGCAAAGAACTAGCCAGCTAAGCCAGCTAAAGTAGCACCATACCATTCTCTTCAGTAGCTACCAGCTCCAGTTCAGCTCCAAGCATCACCTTCTCAACTCCTCTCCTCAAAACCCTAGCTCTAGACACCTCCTCCTCTACTCAACTAATAGCTAAGCTAGCTTAGCTAGCTTAGCTTAACTACATCTTAGCTCTCACTGGCCATCCACCACCTTCAACCTAACTCCACCTCATCACCTACTTAAGTCCACCTAAGCCCCACCTAAGCTACCCCATTTTGACGCCAACCCTAGCCACCCTTTTAACCCTTTCCAACACCAAAAGACACCTCCAAGTTGGTGCCAATAACCACCCTTCAACCACCTTACTTTTGGCTCCAACCTTAAGCCTTCATCCCATCAATCCATCCACCACCAAACACATCTCAACCCTTCAATCTTGGCACCACCTAAGCCCCCTTCTAGAACCCTATTTTTGCACCAACTCAAAGGACACCAAAGGAGGTAACCACCACCATAACCACCCCCATGTGTCCCTCCAGTCGGTGCCACCTATTCCTAGCCCTTAGATCCCACAACCACCTCCACCAATCCATCTCAACCATCCACCCATCTCCACGCCAACCCCTCTTTCTCCACCTCTATATATACCCACCATATCACCACCATAAAGGCATCCTCCCTTAGTCTAGTTTCTACCCTAAAACCACCTAACTCACGGAAAAGAAGTAGGAGGAAGGAAGAAGATTAAGGAGGCTATCCCATGCCTCCTTAGTGCCTTCTTCCTCTCCATTCTTCTTGTGCCAAGCCAAGAGGAGGAGACACCCTACATCAGGAGGATGGCCAGGCATTGGAGAGATTAGGGTGGTGCACACCCACCCTTGGAGGAGAGATTTAAAGTGGAATCATCCACCTTTGGAGGAGCCAAGGGATGCCCCCCCAGGCTTGCCTAGAGGAGGCCACACCTTGGAGGAGAATTTCAAGAAAAGGAGCTCTTTTTAACTATGGGAGCAGCTGTAATTGGAGTAAGAGCTTCATCTTCTTCACCAACATTTTTAGAGGATTAGTGTTTTTACTTCTTTTGTATTTTAAATTCTAGTACTAGAAGCATTCCTCACTAAGGTTTTTTGTAAAACACTTTTTTTTTATCAATTAAAGTTGCCTTCTTAAATAGCTTTTTTCAAAATTCTTGTTGCATTTGTCACTTTACTTTAGTGCACTTTCACTCCTTTCTAATTACCCTAGGCCTCTAAGTGCCTAGGGTGAGCTTAGAAAGAAATCAATTTTTGTCACTTAGATATTAGCTATTAGGTGTTGGTCTTTTCCCACCATCACTTCACATTGCCTTGTTATTCAAAAACCCTAAAAAAATTATATATGCAAAAACATCTGAAACAAAGTTCATTTCCCATGTTCAAGCAAATGACTCGATTTTGCAAAAATTACCTCCTTGGATGACCCTAGATACCATCACTATCTAGGTCTTACAAATTTAAAAGTGACTCAATTTTTGCACGTTGCAACGATTTATAAGAATCACATTTTACAAACCGTGTAAAAACCTGATCACTAAGACTGCCACTTAGCTCTATTGGCCTAAGTCTTTGGATTTGCCTTAGTAAGAATTGGTAGTTTTTTCCCCACCAGTTTCTATCCCGAGGTCAACACTCTAGGCATGTATTTGTTGGTGCTAGAGCACCGCAATCGTTTGTTTTGATGATAACAAAACACGTGTCATTTAACATTTGCACTTGGAGTCTTAGATTTCAGGTCAATTGCAAAATGAAGACGTGGTTAGACGAAGTTTGAGCTCGCATCCAGGACGGATTGGAGGAGCTTGATGGAGAATAGAGGAGCTTCGTGAGGAGCAATGGCTTGAAGAAGGGAGATGAAGAATAGAATAGATTTCCTTTCCTTGTAATCTATGTATTCTTGTTTCTTTTGTTGCTCTTTATTTTTTACTTAGATTCATGTTAAAGAGCCTCAAAGAACCCTAACAATAGTCCTAGGAACACCTACACAACCCTAGGATACTTAGGTTTCCTGTAGAGAACTTAGAAAACCAAACTAGGGTTCAAACAACCTTTTCAGACATCTAATATGAAAATCAAACATCCGATAAATACTTTTAAGACGTCTGACTGTTGACTCAGATGTCCAATTATGTTTAGGCTGGACTTAATTAGTTCTGTTTGATGAAATCAAACGTCTAGACCTTCGTCTAGACGTCTGATAATTTTGCCAGACGTCCAATTAGTGGACCGTTGGCTAGCTTAGCAATCAATGGAGGATATGACCGTTAACTGGTATCAGACATCTGTAGAGGACCACAGACGTCTGATACATGACTGTTTTACCTCGGCTGACCCAAAATCTCTTCTCAAAGATTTTCTAGCCGTTGCACTCTCTTGGAAATCCATTCCCGCAGAAAAGTAGGTTTCCAAATGTCTAGACTTAGCTCTAGACATCCTGTATGTCGTCTGATGATAATGCACTAGAACCCTGTTTAGATCTTATTCAAGTCAGTAAGGAAACTCGCCTAAAATCAGACAGCTGACTTTATTCCCAGAGGTCTTAAACTATTTTTCTAGACGTCCGATGCCAGGATCAGACGTCTGATAACCTTGTCAGTGTAATGATTAACCCTGATTTCGGCCTGATTTTCTTGGAGCTTGCACCCAACGGCTATGGAAGCCTTCCAAGGCCTTCCAAAGCCTTCCTAGGGCCTTTATAAATAGAGGGGAGCCTTTGCCACTCAAATACACACCTAGAAACACCAAGACACACATAGAAACATACTTTCCACCCTTTTGTGTCCAAGATAAGCTCTTACTCTCCAAGCTCAAGTTCTACATCTAGAGAGCATCAATCACTTATGCACTCGCTCTCCCACCGTAGTTTATGAGAGCGACGAAGCGCTACCGCGTGGTTCACGCATCCGCATCGTCGACGCACTTGTGTAAAGGGAAGCATCCTAATTCCTATAGAAGCTTAGGTTAAGATTATCTTTGTTGGCTCTATAGGACTATTTGTAATTTACTTTGTTATTTTGGTTGGATATTTCCTTTGCGAATTCCCGTCACCTTCGTGAGACAAAATCCTTCTCGTGAAGAGAAGGGGTTTGAGGTACGCTACCCTTGTATAAAGTAGCATGGTTGTAATTGAGGTTGAATCACCCTCGTTTAAGTGATTCGTTTAGTGGATTTGATCAACTTGGTTGATCGGAAAATCCTAACTCGAGAGGGTTAGGTGGTGGTTTTCACCCAGTTTGGGTTTCCACCTAAAAATCATTATGTACATTGTGTGATTGTCATTTTGTGAGATTGTTTTATATTTTATTTCCGTACTTTATTGCGTCATCCCCTCCTACTAGAGAAGCTACAATTGGTATCAGAGCAGGTTCCTGCAAATTTGGCGTAAAAACCAGAAGGAAGATCTATGGAGGGGAGCATGTCCGCGAGCAGGATTTCTGAGGGCTAGTCTACGACCCGTCCATCGTTCTTTGACGGGAGCAACTACCCCTACTGGAAGCTATGGATGAAGATGTGGCTTCAAGCCACCAACTTCACAATATGGGACCGTTGTGAGACCCCCTTCGACATCCCAGAAAAACCCGCCGCTAGATACTCACAGCAGGAGATCCGGGAACTCTCGCTCGACACGAAAATAATGAACACGTTGTATTGCGCACTCAGCCTGGAAGAGTTCAACCGAATCTCGCAATGCGCCACCGCATACGATATCTGGCACACACTTGAGGTAACTCATGAGGGTACCTCCAAGGTAAAGACCTCCAAAATCAATTTACTTTCTCAAGAATTTGAATCTTTTTCTATGAAGTCTAAAAAATCTTTAAGTGAGATGAACACTAGGTTCACTCTCATTGTAAATAATTTGAAAGCCTTAGGAAAGACCTTCATCAAGGGGGAGCTTCAAGGGAAGCTTCTTCATTCCCTCAGACTGGAGTGGGAACAGAAGGTCACTGCCATCGAGGAGGCGAACAAAGTAGAG
The DNA here is from genome assembly GCA_037157565.1 of Thalassia testudinum. Taxonomy (NCBI): domain Eukaryota; kingdom Viridiplantae; phylum Streptophyta; class Magnoliopsida; order Alismatales; family Hydrocharitaceae; genus Thalassia; species Thalassia testudinum. The sequence goes on along the minus strand of JAZHRO010000015.1, from coordinate 39,207,185 downwards.
GAGCTTAACATGGAGGATCTCCTAGGCAACCTAATGGCCTACGAGACAAAGCTAAAGCAGAAGAAGAAGGACACACCGGAACTAAAACCAAAGAAGACCCTTGCATTCAGAGCACAGTCAGATAGTGAGGTAAGTCTTAACGACGAAGACTTTAAAATTTTACTTAAGAAATTTTCTAAGTTTTGTAGGGAGTCAAAGAAAGAAAAGAAGGAGAAGAAGGAAAGCCCAAAACGTTGCTACCACTGCAACGAGAAAGGGCATCTACGACCAGAGTGCCCTCTTCTCAAGAAGGAGAAGAAGAAGGAAAAGGAGAAGAAATCTAAGAAGAAGGCGTTCCAAGCCACTTGGGATGATTCAAGCTCGGAGGAAGAGGAAGAAGAAAAGTCTATAGAAGAAGAAACCGCTTGCTTTGGTTTCAGGCCAAAGGAAGTGATAGCGACAGCGAAAGCGGAAGCGACTCCAACAACGAGGTAAATTCCAATTTACAAGATGCATTTAATGAGCTTTTTGAAGTTAGTAAAGCACTTAAGATAGAAAATAAAAATATTAAAAAGAACCTTAGTTTTCTTAAAAATAAAAATGATAGGTTAGAAGAACAACTCAAGGACATGGAAACTAGTTCTAAGGATAATAACTTGTTATTACAAAATATAAATTTAATCAATGAAAATACTAAATTGATTGAAGAAAATGCTAATCTAAAGTTAGAAATTTCTGATTTAAAGACTAAGATGAATATTATAGAAAAAGAAATTTCATGTCTTAGGGAAAACTCTAACAAATTAATCAACAAAGTAAATAATTTTTATAGCCCTAAGGTTGAGAAAGGATCTCCATCAAGGAGACCCATTAACAAATCCAGATCCAAGCTCACTTGGATACCGAAGAAAGACTTGGAATCTTGTTTTGTAGGTTTCAGGGATGACTACAACACAAAGGACTAGACCTACAAGCTCAAGGCTATTCAATTCGAGTTGTGAGGACCAAAGAGTAGACCAAGGAGAAGGACAACAAGACCGACGAGACGATGAAAAAAACGATGGACTTGCCGCACGTCGATCGCCAGACTGGAGACAGACGCCGATGCCCGGGCCTCCAAGCTACGGATGGGAGCCCCATCCGATGTGGCATCCACCACCTCCATTTGGGCCATTTTATTGGCCATGGTAGGTGAGGTAAAAATTCTTCACCCTATCCTTTTTATCATTAGCATTTAGATAGGGGGAGTTAAAAACTATGAGCTACTTGTCAATTATTAAGGGGGAGATGTAAGTTAGCTATATTTCCTTTAGTAAGGGGGAGAAAAATAATAGCCATCTTGTTGTTACAAAAAAAGGGAGGACATTACTCTTGTTAAAAGAAATTCAAACCATTTTTAGAAGAGCATGTTTTAAGGGGGAGTAATAAGAAATTTAAAATTAATTAAACCTTTTTGATAATATCAAAAGGGGGGAGGATTTTTTGCATTATTATTTATGATTTTGTCATCATCAAAAAGAGGGAGATTGTTGGTGCTAGAGCACCGCAATTGTTTTTCTTTATGATAACAAAACATGTGTCATTTAACATTTGCACTTGGAGTCTTAGATTTCAGGTCAATTGCAAAATGGAGACGTGGTTAGACGAAGTTCGAGCTCGCATCCAGAACGGATTGGAGGAGCTTGATGGAGAACAGAGGAGCTTCGCGAGGAGCGATGGCTTGAAGAAGGAAGGAGACGAAGAATAGGATAGATTTCCTTTCATTGTAATCTATGTATTCTTGTTTCTTTTGTTGCTCTTTATTTTGTTACTTAGATTCATGTTAAAGAGCCTCAAAGAACCCTAACAATAGTCCTAGGAACACCTGCACAACCCTAGGATACTTAGGTTTCCTGTAGAGAACTTAGAAAACCAAACTAGGGTTCAAATAGCCTTTTCAGACGTCTAATATGAAAATCAAACGTCCGATAAATACTTTTAAGACGTCTAACTGTTGACTCAGATGTCTAATTATGTTTAGGCTGGACTTAGTTAGTTCTGTCTGATGAAATCAGACGTCCAGACATCTTAGGAGACGTCTGATAATTTCGCCAGACGTTCAAATAGTGGACCATTGGCTAACTTAGCAATCAATGGAGGAACATCCTAAAAAGGGAAGCTTACATTCCTGTTTCTTTTTAATTTCTGATAATCTCCTCTCTTTTGTGCAGAAAACTACAGGAAAGCAAGAAGACAAGCAACCGCATGACAACCACTCCGAGGACAGGTAAATTTTTCCTCTCGCTATTAACCCCTAAACTCTAAAGAGGAAGAAAAGAAAAGAACAAGCAATATAGGGCTAACCTGTCTTCCATACTTAGTAACCATAAAAGTTGCATGTTTTCAACTCATTAGTCCTGCACACTATTAAGGGTATTTAAGGGCTAACACATTCTTGCTTGAGCCCTAATTACCCAACAAAGAACTAACTGGACCAAGTAGAGCCAACATAAGATTCAACATTAGGGTTTTAGAGACACACTACTTAAATCAAGAATGGAGAAAATCCAAAAGAAGTGTGCCTAAACCATTGATTGAAAATACCTATTCAAAAGAAAACCTAAAACAATTGGCTCTCTAAACACTTGAACCCTAAAAGACAAGACCTAAAAGCTCTCAAAGAAAACAAGAGGTAAAGTTGACCCCTTGGGTCAACCAACCTTAAATTAGGTCACTCTTTGCACTCAAAAGACCAAAGTTCAAGTAAAACCTTAAGCACCCTGATCTTAAAATTGGTAGACTTAAGAGGTCAAGATCCCCATTCTGGTCTACCTGGAACCGCAGTGACAAGAGAGGTCGGGTGGGGGAAACCCTGTAACCCGTGGGGACGCTCTACCGTGTAGGGGTCTTTGCGGGACTCTCCCTCTCTGGCTGCCCAGGTAATTCTCAGGTGGACGATCTTTCTGATCAAGGGGTCCATCTGCCCCGCACCTCTATAGTCACCCAACACATTTTTTGGGTGCCTTGATTGGGTCCAGCACCTTCTAAACTTACCTCTTCCAACAGTGCATGTACGGAAGGAGGTCCCTAAGACCACCCTTAAGACCTCCTTTAGAAATTCGCTCTCGTCAAGGCCAAGCCTCGACGCCCGTGTTTGTACAGCAACACCCTCACATTATTCTCTCTTCTGATTCAGAACCAAGTTCTTCTTCTTCCCCCATCATGGCTCAGCCAGTTGAGGAAGAAAATAATCTGGAACACCAGCTCCAGCGACTCAATGACCTCTTCCAAAACTTCGTGCACCCACCACAGCGTCCTATGATGCGGGACCACTACAATCCTGCTGCGGTGGCCATTGAGCCTCGAGTCAGAATCCCGACTGGAGGACCTGATTCCGAATTAAAGCCCAACATGATTCATGCTATACCTAAATTCCATGGGCTTAATTCTGAAGATCCCTTCCAGCACATCAAACAGCTAAAGCATCTGGCCCACACTTTTGGATCAGATGCGCAAAATCGGGATATTCTTCTCATGAAGATGTTCTCCTTTTCTCTTATGGACAAGGCCGCCCATTGGTATCAAACTCAGACCCAGCCGATCAACACTTGGGAAGAACTTCAATCCGAGTTTTTGAAAAAGTTTTTTCCCGTTGGTCGGACCAACGCCTTGCGCCATCAGATTACACACTTCACTCAACAATCAGGAGAACCTCTCCATGAGGCAAGGGATCGTTTTCAGGATCTCATGAGGAAGTGCCCCCATCACGGAGTTCCTAAATGGGAACAAGTCCAATCTTTTTACCAGGGACTCCGTGAGGACATCCGCCTTTTCGTCAATGCAACTTGCGAAGGAAACATCATGGGTCAACATGAAGACACCGTATGGGAGATTCTCGAAAACATGTGCGAGAACTCCATCAACAATGACTCCATGGGATTATTCGACAGGACAAATACCCGCGCAGCGACGAATCTTAAGGGAGCACATGAGACGCAGGGCCTGTCCGCATCAGTCGACCTGGAATTAATGGCCAGTCAATTGGACAAGGTCTCAATCATTGAAAAGAAGGTGGATGAGCTGACTCAGCACTTGCAGCGAGCCACCTCCGCGCGTAACTCCTTTGCACAACCTCCTTCCACACAGGAGACTGTGCAAAACATCCTCCACCGATCTTCCCCTGGGATGGATCCATATCCATCTGATTCTTGGATCGGAGGATCATCCGATCCTTTCTACACCAGCCGGGGGAACTCTATTCCCCCTTTCCCTGATTCTCAGGAGGTTCCTCAGACCTGCGAGGACCTCAACGCCATCTAGAACGACCCATTCTCCAACACTTACAACCCTGGATGGCGAAACCATCCCAATTTTCAGTGGGCAGGAAATTCCCAAACCCAAAGACCACCTTTTCAGTCCCGCCCACAGCCCTCTCGTCATTACCAGCCGCCTCAGCCTCGGCCCAACCCTACTCATCCATCAGGGCCAAATCAGGATCAAATGTCCCTAATCCTTCAGACTCTGGCTGACATTCAAAAAACGAATGCGGCTATTCAAAAACAACACAAGGACGAGCTTACAGAAGTTAAAACTCAACTGGCCCAGTTGGCAAATTCTCGCCAGCCAGGCACACTCCCTTCCCAACCCCTTCCTAACCCAAATAACGTGCCAACCCAGAAGCGCGTTATGAATCCAAATTTAGGCCACGCTCAATGGATTTATCAGGCCCCTACTGCTCCATCTCCAGACGAGATGGAAGCCTCAACTTCTTATGCGGGATTTCAGCAGCAGCCACCCCTCTTATCAAACCCAAACCAAAATCAGGCCGGATTAAATTTTGTAACAACACGTAGTGGTAAAACAACTCAAGACCCGCATCATCCAAACCACTCCAAGCCTGATAACCATGACCCTAGGATAGTTATCCAAGATACCGCTGTTCCGGATCCACAACCTGAACCTATCCTAGAAGAACCAACCAAGATCCCGTTTCCCGAGGCCTTGACCAAGGGAAAGAAGACCACCAAACCCGTGGCCCCTGAGGAGGACCTGGTCAAGCTCTTTGAGCAGGTCCACATAAACATCCCCTTGATGGATGCAATCCGGCACGTACCAGCTTACGCACGATTTCTAAAGAATATATGTACACCCCAGCGTAAGCCGCGAACCAAGGGAGGGAGCCCAATTGTTCTGTCAGAGCAAGCTAGCTCTGTAATCCTTAGTAGACTACCACCCAAGGCAAAAGATCCTGGGACTCCCCTGATTTCCTGTAAGATAGGTGGTACCCAATTTGATAGAGCATTGTTAGACTTGGGTGCATCCATAAACCTGATACCCACATCCTTACTTGACCATCTAGAAGAATCTGAGCTAAAACCAACCGAGGTGACATTGCAATTAGCAGATCGATCTATAAAGTCACCAAAAGGAATTCTCGAGGATGTTATCGTAAGAGTGCGGGATTTCTATTTTCCAGTGGACTTTATGGTCTTAGATATGGATGCACCTGAGAACCCTAGGGATACACCAATCATTCTAGGGAGACCTTTCTTGGCTACTGCTAGAGCCAACATCAGCTGTGAGGAGGGCCAAATAGAGCTTAAGTTTGGAGATCAAACACTGAAAATTGATATATTTAAGGCCCAACAAGGAATCAATTGCGGCATCATCGAACAAATTTGTGACATCAAGACTTTGGTTGATGAATCACACCTCCAGAATGACTCGATTATGCCTCATCAACCACAGAAGGATCTTGACCCGCAAACAGAGGAGTCGAATCCAGATATGAACAACCCAGTAACTCCCACCCTTGAACCTCACATCTATACTGAACCACCCGCTGCTGCTGAAAACCCCATCCTCGAACTGAAACCCCTTCCTGCTCACTTGAAATACGTCTTTTTGGGTTCTAATCAGACCCTTCCTGTGATTATCAATTCCAACCTCAGTCCTGAATAGGAATCCCGTCTGATTGTTGTCCTCCAGCAACATCGCAGAGCCATCAGATGGACTCTCGATGATTTGACTGGAATAAGTCCCTCTTATTGTACTCATCATATCTATTCAGAAGAGGGCACACGACCTTCTCGTGAAATGCAGAGACGCTTAAACCCCAATCTGCAGGAGGTCGTGAAAAAGGAGATCATCAAGTGGTTAGATGCCAGAATCATCTACCCGATCTCCGATAGTCGTTGGGTGAGCCCAATTCAGGTCGTGCCCAAGAAGGCAGGACTCACCACTATAACGACTGAGACCGGAGAAATCATTCCTACCAGATTAGCCAACTCGTGGAGAGTCTGTATAGATTACCGCCGACTCAATTCCTCCACGAAGAAGGATCATTTCCCACTACCCTTCATTGATCAAATTCTCGAAAAACTAGCGGGAAATAGGTTCTTCTGCTTTCTTGACGGGTACTCCGGTTATAACCAGGTGGCAATCCATCCTGAGGACCAAGAAAAGACCACGTTCACCTGCCCCTTCGGAACATACGCTTTCCGAAGGATGCCTTTCGGTCTTTGCAATGCACCCGCTACTTTTCAGCGATGCATGCTTGCCATATTCTCAGATATGGTAGGTGATTATCTGGAAGTCTTCATGGATGAATTTTCAGTTTTCGGGGCATCATTCGACGATTGCCTCCAACACTTGGTCCAGATACTCAGGCTGTGCATCGATGTGAATTTGGTTCTTTCCTGGGAAAAGAGCCATTTCATGGTGCCTGAGGGAATTGTCTTGGGACACTCAATTTCGGAGAAAGGTATCCAAGTGGATCGAGCTAAGGTTAATCTGATTTCTCACCTTCCTATGCCAAGCTCGATCAGGGACATCCGATCCTTTTTAGGGCATGTCGGTTTTTATCGACGATTTATCCCTGATTTTTCAAAAATCGCACGCCCCCTGACCACTCTTCTCTCCAAGGATGTTCCCTTCGAAATTTCCAAGGAATGCACTCAAGCATTTGAAATCCTGCGTGACCGAGTCACCCAATCCCCGATCCTACAGTCCCCTGATTGGTCTCAACCCTTTGAAATCATGTGTGATGCATCCGACTTCGCTGTAGGAGCGGTTTTGGGACAGAAAATTGACAAGAAACCTGTGGTCATTTACTACGCCAGCAAAACACTCGATGAGGCTCAGCGTAACTATACGGTTACTGAGAAAGAGCTGCTAGCTGTAGTATTTGCCCTAGAAAAGTTCAGATCGTACCTTCTGGGTTCCCGTGTCATCATATACTCGGATCACACAGCTGTGAGGCATCTCCTTGCAAAGAAGGACGCGAAACCTCGATTAATCCGATGGATCTTGCTGTTGCAAGAATTTGACCTTGAGATTCGCGACAAAGCGGGAAAGCAAAATGTGGTAGCTGATCACTTGTCCCATCTTCCTTCTGAAATAATTGACCCTTCCGGACCCATCACTGAGCATTTTCCCGATGAGCACCTGCTGACTATTGGTACTAGCCTTCCATGGTTTGCTAATGTAGTAAATTACTTGGCATCTCATCAGATCCCGTCCGATTGGCCGAAGGCCAAGAAAGACAAATTACGCTCCGATGCCAAGTATTACATTTGGGAAGACCCGTACCTCTTCCGCATAGGTGCCGATCAGATCATCTGGAGATGTGTCCCGGAAGGGGAATTCAACAAAATCCTCTCTTTCTACCATGACCAGGCATGCGGTGGCCATTTCGCCAGGCATAAACCGCATCAAAAGTCCTCCAGTGCGGTTTTTACTGGCCCACACTGTTCAAAGACGCATACAATCACTGCAAGGCATGCAGTCGTTGCCAGACTTTAGGCAACATGAGCCATCGCGACATGATGCCTATGCAACCGATTCTAGTATGCGAAATCTTTGATGTTTGGGGGATTGATTTTATAGGCCCCTTTCCTGTTTCGGATGGTTTCGAATACATTCTGTTGGCTGTGGACTACGTGTCCAAATGGATCGAAGCCATACCGACCCGAACCTGTGATCACAAAATCGTTCTCAAATTCATTCATCAACACATTTTCTCAAGGTTCGGGATTCCTCGTGCAATAATCTCTGATGGCGGGACCCATTTCACAAATGCTCAGTTTAGGTCACTGATGACCAAATACGGGGTGTCTCACCGAATCTCTACTCCTTACCACCCCCAAACTAATGGTCTAGCTGAGCTGTCTAATCGGGAGATCAAGAAAACCCTGCAAGTCACTGTTCAACCTGACAGGAAGGACTGGTCGTCCCGACTTCCGGAAGCATTGTGGGCCTATAGGACCGCCCACAAAACCCAATTGGGCATGTCCCCCTTTAGACTGGTGTACGGAAAGGCATGCCACCTTCCCGTAGAACTGGAGCATAAAGCCTATTGGGCAGTACGGAACTGTAATCTAGATCTTTCCAAGGCTGGGACCCACAGAAAACTCCAAATCAGCGAGATCGATGAATTACGCCTAGACGCGTACGAGAACTCGCAAATCTACAAGGAGCGGGTTAAAGCCTTCCACGATAAACACATCTCGAGAAAGATCTTTCATCCTGGTCAAAAGGTCCTACTCTTTGATGCCCGATTAAAACTCTTCCCAGGAAAACTGAGATCCAAGTGGGTCGGACCATATTTGGTCCGACAGGTTTTTGGAAATGGAGCAATCGAAATCAGTCCACTCAGCCACGATTCTGAACCTTTCATCGTGAACGGTCAGAGACTCAAGCCGTTCATTGATGTAACTTCTACTGATTTGGCTGAGGCATCTTATATCCTCCTTTCCCCTTGAGCTTATTGCGCCCAGCCGATGGCGTAAAACTCAGCGCTTAACGGGAGGCAGCCCGTCATTCTCTTTGAAAACCTGAAACTGTTCTGACACCTTTTTGCACTCGAAGTTCACCCTTGTAGACAGCCGACCCCAACTCAGATGCTTGCATCTGGGATTTGAAATCGTCCGCAAAAATTCAACCCAACCCATCCACTCATCCAAATTTCTGTCTTAAGGAATGAACTAAGACCCCCTAGGTTACAATGAGGACATTGCAAATCTTAGGCATGGGGGGGGTATGAAAGCGCAAAACTTGTAAGAAAAGGTTTCAAACAAAAAAATTCACATATGCCAAAAACACCATAAAAATTAAAAATTTTTCGAAAAAGAATAAGAGGAAAAGAGGAGAAGGAAATTTTGTGAAGGAGAAAAGAAACAAAATGAAAAAGGAGCACAAAATTATGAGAAAAGGTGATAGTCATTAGTAAGGAACTAAGGAATTAACCTAAGTTCTAGACCTCATTCAAGAAAATAACTGAAAAGTGCACAATGAGATTAGTAAGAATGCAAACCTTAGGCATTCTTGAATAGACTCTTAGTACCCATTAAGATCTGGACACTCCTCAAGAGGTTGAGGAAAATGAAAAGCTGAAGAATTAGGTCTAAGGTTTAGGGAGTATTTGGCCTCGTTAACTAATTTTTGGTTTACGGGACTCAGTAACCTAAGCACCCTAACCTCACACACAGCCTAGTTCAGTAAGCGTAAAAATCAGAATTACGCAGAAGCGTCGCAAAATTCTGAAAAGAACACCTAGAATAGGAGCGGACGATCAACACAAGTTGATTTGGACGAGTTCCCAGCGCGGAGAGGCGGGAAATCCCCTCGAAGATGCGTAACAAAATATCATCTCCTCGGTGCTTGTCTCTTAGGATATTTACATATCCTACTGGGGGCATGTAAGCACTCTGCTGGTTCAGATTCCATGGATGGCATTATCTCGAAGTGTCAATTGCCAGGGTCTGGATTCGGCCACGGAACACCATGGATGGGATTATCTCGAAATCTCAATAGCCAGGGTTCCGGGGGTTGCCATGGGCGGTGCTATCTCGAAGCATCAATCGCCAGGAACCCTTGAGGATTGATGATGGGAGCAAGGAATCTGATACAGACCATGTTGAAAAGCCAATCCTAGGCTAGAACTAAAAAGAAAAAGAGAGAGAAAACTCTCCAAACAGAAAAACTTTCTATCTCTCTCTTACAAAACGCACTGCGAACTGAGCCAGGGCTAAAATCATTTCAAGCACGGGTACTTTAACCACAAAGTCCAATAAACCTTAGGTTAGTTCTTGTGGACCTTAAAAACCTTTGCTAAAGACTGAGGCTAAGGCTAGACAGATTTGGATCTTGATTGGTACTAGAGTACCTTTTAGGCCTATGGTCAGCATTCTAACCTAATCTATGCTCAAATAAAAAAGGGCACTTATCTAAAACTATTAAAAACTTCATGGTCTAGAACAAGGGTTGAAACCTTAAGTCTTTGCTAAGGGACTAGCAAAGGCTAGGCATGGGGGCATGATGAGAACCTCATCATGAGCCATAACTAGCTCATTTTGACCTAATACAAAGGATAAAAGCTCTTACATAACTCAAGGAAAGGCTTAACTCAGAGAACTCTGAGTTTAAGGAGAAAACAAGTCATAAGGGGTAAAAATGCAATTTTACCAGTATAATCTGCATACAGGGTAATTCAGGGCCCAAACATAGGTCAAAGCAACTTAATAAGAATAAAAGTGGGATGAGATGATCTAGCAAGGGCTACAGCAATTCCAAGGAACTAAATGATAATCTGTAACCCTAAAACAAACCCACTTCAATTCACGAGGTTTGAGGCAAAGTAAAAATAGAATAAACCCTCTAAAATTCATAGAAAAATAATCTCTAGGGTTTAGAACCCTCAATTTGGCCTTCAGAACCCATTTTGACCTACATTGAGAACCATGCCCAATTATAACTTAATTTGGGTTTTCGCATAAATTGACCGGTCAAACAAGGTTTAATATAGAAATGAAATTCACCATCAGATTCCTTAGGTCCTAATTAGTCATGTATAAAAACTTGAGCCTAAGAAGAGACCTCCTTGACCAACTTTACACTTTGGCCCTCTTATATTTACTTTTTGGCCCTCAACTTTTGAACCCTCGCATTTTGGCCCCTAACTCTCCTTCGTTCTTTGCGTTCAGGTCCCCCCTGCAAAACCTGCCAGCACCATGCTCCGGCGACCTTGCGCGGAGCATGGCGCCGCGCAGGGTGAGGGGGAGTGCCTGGCAAGTAAACCGGGGGTGCCCTGCGTCGTCAGCCGTCGCAGGGACACCCCCTGGTCGCTGTAACCCACCATACCGGCCGTGCGAACGCACGGACGGTATGGGTCTCCATCTCCGGCGTCCTCTGGCGAGGGAGACACGTCGTCTCCCTCCGCCTTCCTCCCTGTTTTGATCCCTATAAATACCCCCGTCGCTCCACCAACCTCGGCAGCTCGGATCTGACGGAGAAAACCCCCAACTTTCCTCTCTTCTCACTCTGGCAGACGCCCACCAGCTCCGGCGGTTCCTCCTCCTCCTCCTCTTCGCTCTGCCGCAATACCAGCAGCAGGGACTTCTTCCCCTGCTCTTCCCGCGCCACGTCGTACCCAGCTGGCGCATCTCCGGCCCTCTGCTCGCCGCCGTCCCTTCCCCTGGGCATCTTCTTCTCCGGCGACAGTCGATACGACTGTCGCCCTGCCCCGGCCCTTTCGTCTCCGTAGCTAGGTCAGAACTCCTCCCCATCTCTCCCTCTTTCTTTTCCTCACTGTCTTTTATTTGATTAAACCCTCGACCGCTCCTGTCCACCATCACCCCCTTCGTCTCCGGCCATCCTCCGGTGAGCCGCTCCCATCACCCCAGCATCCCACACGACTCGCCGACCACCGCAGAACCTCCGCCTCCTCACCCTGATCAATCCCCGCCTTTCCACTTCCCCCACATCACCCTCTGCAACCCCACCGAACAAACCCATCCTCCGACCCACAGTCCGACCTAGGGCAGCCCTTGCACGCTGCCCCATGCCTCGCCACCACCCACACGAGCTTCGCCGCACTCTGGCGAAGCTCCCGGCACCTTCTGATTAGGCCGAGAGGCCGTTTTGCTGTGAACAGGCACCCGACCTCCGCCGCCATTGCCGTGCAGAAGGAGCTGCTTCCGCCTGCAGCTGCAGGCGCGCTACGCCCAGCGCCACGCCCAGATTCGACTCCCAGGCCTTGCGAGGCATTTCGACAGAACATCAGGCTCGCAGCTGGGGCGAAGGCTTCGCGTGAAGCCGCGATCGCCCGCTGCTTTCTCCGCTGCGGGCGCTCAATTGAGGCGGGACATTTAGTCCCACCTCGGAAAAGTCTGAAGAGGCGCAGCGGTTTAAAGCGAAAAAGTGCTGGAGGCTTACTGCCTCAGCACACGGGGTGAGGTCCCCTTCACCCGCCCGATTACCCGGTCTCGTCTGCGCTCACGCCCCGCGGACCTAACCCGACCCGACTTAGACTGACCCGCACTCCTCGCCCACCACGCACGCCGGTGGGCCTGGACCCGGGCGCGACCCGTACCCGACTACCCGGCAGCTCTGGGAGAGCTTTCCCAAGAGTGGTTTCAGAGAGAGAGAGAGACGCGGGGGGGGAGGGTAGAGTAGGTTTTGTCCTCTGATGTAAACTCTGAAGTGTGCAGGCACAGGTGAAGAAGAAGGACCGCGGAAGAAGAAGGAAGCTGAGGAAGACACTGTACCAACAAGCAGTTTAAGTCGTCTGATTGGAAAATCAGACGACGTCCTGAAGGGAAAAGAAGAAAGAAGGAGGGACGACGTCCTGACTGGAAAAGGAAAAGAAGAAAGGAGATCTGAAGAACAACAGAAGAAGGCGAGGCAGAACACAAAAGAACAAGGGAACAACTGAAAGAAGAAGAACAAAGAAGAAGAAGATCTGAAGAAAGGAAAAAAAAGGAAGAGCAGGAACAGCTGAAAGAAGAAGAACATCACCACTACAGAAGAAGAACATCACCTCTGCAGACAAAGAAGAAGAAGATAAAAGAAGATCTGAGATGAGGAGAAGCAAAGAGAAAAAGACAACAAATTCTTTCTCTCTCTTTTTTTTATTTTTGTAAAAGAAACATGTATATCTCTAGAATACAACTTGCTCCCTGAGTTCGACCTCGGGAACTCTTTTCCGAGTAAAAAATTTATATATTTGAAATGTTGGCAATAACTGGCTATACTACAACGCTATCACAATAAAACCCGGTTGTCACAACGTTCCAGGAGACATACAAAGACTCTAAAATACAATGAATACAACAAAAACTATAATCTTCTTCCTTAATACGCTATCTTGTCCCTTCAATGCTATCTTGTTGATTGCATCCATAGATTCTTTTGTCCTGTAATACTTCATAAACATGTTAGATTTTAGAACGATTTTGTTAACACCAAAACACAGAAGTGAGGTGGAACTAGGTTCCAACAATCTCCCTCTTTTTGGTGTTGACAAAACAAACAAGATACTCATATTTAAAAATAAATAGAGACTTAATACGAGAAGAATAAAAAACTCCACAAGGAGTGAAAAACCTCCCCCCAAAACTAAGCTCCCCCTATTTTAAATATGAAGTATCCAATCATTTCTCTCCCTTTTTGTCAAGCAAGCAAAAAGATGAGCAAATAGTACATTTTTAAGCAATCAAAGCATGAAATATAAGCAACCAACTCTATACAACCTTCATAAAAACTAAACATGATAAAGTTCACAAAGATAAAGCTTGAGACAAATTTAGCAAAGCCACACATAAGAAATCTTAAAAGTCATACAAGTTTAGCAAGACATAAATGTTATACAAGTTCAACAAGCAATAAAATGAAAACTAAACTAATTTCTAGGATGTTTTCTAATAAGCTTTTGTACATGTCCACTATCATCATCATCCTCGTCATCATCGTCATCATTTTCATCTTCATCATCACTATCTTCATATGAAACTTCTTCATCTTCAGTGTCTTCTTCCTCTTCATCATTGTAACGAACGCATGCCCCAGACGTCTGGGAGGTGGCCCAGACGTCGTACCATACGTCTAGGATCGTTTCCAGACGTCGGGAAATCCGTTATCTTCCACACGCGCGGGTCATCTGCGCGCCTGAGCGCGCAGACCTGCATATTCGTTTATTCCCTGCGACTGCAGACGCCCTGCCGCGTCCTCTCTCCTCCTCGCATGGCCTTAAAAGGCCACGCCTCCCCTCACTTCCGTCACCACCGTCTCCTCCCTCTTCTCCTTCAGCCAGTGAGCGTGAGCGTGAGGGCGGTAGCGGCGGCCGCAGTGAGCGCGGAGGTGGTGCTGCATGCGAGAGCAGAGCTCTGCCGTGAGGGCGAGCTCGCCAGGGCTGCTAGGGCCGGCCGGCGGAGGGCGCAGGGGGTGCGGAGCGACGCGGAGGGGGGACTGCTACGGTCTGAGTAGCAGGCGCACGAGGTGCGACGCGGGCGGCGTCGCGAGCGGAGGCTGAGTGGCGCCCTGATTCTGGAAAAATTTCCAGAATCAGACGTCTGGGTTGATAGCCAGACGGCGAGGGCGACCATCCAGACGTCTGAAAGGCGAGTTTTTCGTCTCCTTCTTCCTTCCTGTCGACTGACCGTACTGAGTGAGGGAGATGGGCGTGCGCAAGGTCGGTGATTCGCCATCCATCGCGAATCAGACGTCTGGCAGTAGTACCAGACGGCGGAAGCGACCTCCAGACGTCCGGAAGACCATCGGACGTCTGTGAGCTAGGCCAGACGTCCTCGCAGACTTCTGGATGTCTGGGAAACCACGCTGAACAAGGTAATTCTCTGATCCACTTTTTAAGATGTCTGGAAGAAGTTCCAGACGTCTGATTTTGCACAGTGTCATCGTTTTGACCCGTTTAGGGCCAGTTCGGGTTCCGTTTTCCGCGATTCGAGTTGCGTTCTTTTAAGAATTAATTCCTCTACCCGTCTACAGTAGCTATACACTGTTTTGAGATACTCCTTATGTTTGATCCTTGTGATAGGACCCCATTCTGTTGCAGTCTCGGGGGTCGCGGAGGCACGCGGGATTCCCGACCACGCCCCCATTTCTCCCGTTGTACCTGGTAGAGTGGCCTTAAGTTATTAATAAAATCTGTTAAATTATGGAACCATAAATAGAACCTAGGACATTGCATGAATCCAAGGAATGAGAAATAGATGGAATGATAGCTCCTAGGTGTTGCATGAATCCTAGGGCTGGAAAACTAGATTGTATGATAGATCCTAGGATATGGCATGAATCCTAGGATGGGAAAACTAGTGGAATGTTTAATACTGCAGTCCTGGAAAATGGAAAGAGATACAAAGCTACCTGTAATTTGAATTAACAGCTGCCTGTTGTGAATAAATAACGTGGTTGAGAACATGGATTGTGTGAAACTGGAAAGTGAAACCTAGATGTTTGAGTAAAAAGGATGGAACCCTACGGGGAAGTAGGAGTAGAACTCCTGGAAAGTGAATGGAATAGTATTGGGGAAGTGAGCTGGCCCTTGAGTACGGAGTACCAAGGAGAGAGACTGTCCCCCTGTTTAGTGCAGAGCGGAGCCAGCCGCCCCAGGGACCCGGGGTTAGGACTGGCCACTCTGTACCGACTTGCTGGCCCTCGCGTATGTAGTACCGAGGAGAGCTACTAGTGTAGGGAGGTACTAGCTACCCCACGGGCCCCGGGGTTCTGCTAGCCTCCCACACCGACTTGTTAGGCCCGCTGGGGCAAACCAGGGTAGTCAGGCGAGGGTGAGCGGACTGTGGAGGGGCAAGGCCCCGGTTTGGTTACTGTGGAGGGGTTGGACCCCTGTTACTGAGAGGGCTCTGCCCTGGACTGGTTCCGTACTATGCTTTGGGCGCACCAGTTAACGGAAACGACTGACAGCGTGCCAGTACGGGTTAGCTACCTGTGCGTTTATCGCGCGTGCCGTAGTCACCGTTACATCTGTCAGTGACCTTGGGGTGGTTGACTGAGGGTAGGATCACCACGGGGGACTCTCCCGACCAGGAGAGCACCACGTGCTACTTCTACTTTTTGGAAAAGACTGCAATCAAGATCGTTCCCACGAGGAACATTCGAGATCAAGAAAAAGATCTGGGGAATAAATGAAATAGTGAGACAATTGAAAGATGTGAATAAAGAAAGTAATCGAACATAACAGCTACTGTACACTCTACTGTTGTCTTTAGTTAGTTTCCACTCTACTCAGCGTTTTGCTGACGTGTTACACTCGTTACCTTTTTCAGGACCAGGTGTTGAGCAGCCAGGGTCAGCGGCTGCAGAGGAAGCTAGGCCGAGTAGGGTCCAGTAGAGTTACCACTGTCTCTTGTACCTCTTTTTGTTATGTTGTAGTGAGTAGTTCTTGTTTTCGCTGTACTTTCTTTACCTGCAGTTCAAATTATATTATGAATGTTGTTCTACTGTTGTGGTGATACATACTGTGGTAGTTTCTTTCCTTACTGCTGTTCTTTTTTTTACTGTTAGTTATATTCATGCTGAATGTGGTTTATTTTACTACTCTTTTGGTTACTTCCTCGTTGGACGACTAGGTCTTGGGATTAGTTGAGTCGGTCCGGTTCTCGTGTCTTGTAGGGACTCGGGAACCGAGTCGTTACAATCATCATGAAGAACAGGTTCTTCTTTCGCCATTGAAGATGAAACATGAGATGGGTCTTGAAAGTGTTTTTGCCTTCTTTCACTATATGCTTGAGGCACTTTTGGTTGAGTCCTCTTCCTTTATTTAGGTTGTTGAGTGGAAGAAGTGACATGGGAAGACTCAATAGAAAGAGAAAGGTCATGAAACTTGTGTTCCATGTGATGGAAGGAAAATTTGAGATTGGTTAAATTTTGACCAATATAATTGAAAGTATTTATCAAATTGGGATCAGTTTCAGACACATTAGATAGATTTACCCAAGGTGTTTCAACTTCTGGATATGGATAGGTTATAGGAGCAAAAGTGGAGGATGATTCAGGAGGTGGATGAGAAGATTGAGCATTTGGATCAACTTCTTCTTCTTCATCACTAGAGGATTCCTCTCTAGCAGGTTTCACTCCCATTTTTTGGAGAGTGGACCATTTGAAATAGACCACCTTTCTTATAGGAGTAAAATTAGAGAGGTCAATTTTATTCTTGTGAAGAATGTGGGATACCAAGATAGCTAATGGTAAAGCTGATGCATGGTAATGGGGTCTAAGAAAGTGAATAAAAACTGTGTTCCAATTTACTGGGAAGCTTGTGATGATAGCATAAATTAAGGGTAAAATATCAACAGAAATTTTGTGGAATCCTGAATTTTTAGCCCTTAAGTTCCATGCTAAGATACAAAAAAGGATGCGAGCAAATAGGGTCAGGTTTGGGGTAACCAATGCTTTGCCCTAACAGTTAGGGAGCAAGAGATTTTCATGGATTTTATGAGTATGAAATTCTCCTTAAGTGTGTTAAATGCATGACTTTCATTAGGACATTAGATAATGGTTGATAAGAATTTTGGTGTGATGGTGATTTTCTGACCAAAAACATTTGTTGTTAGGACAAGGTGACATCAGTTTTCTTATTCTTAGATATTAGCAAAGAATAGATGATTGACATCAGGGTATACTTGAGAAATATCGGCAAAAAATGATTCATCAAAGAAATGCATGAGTTTTTATTTGGAAAGACGAGTGGTAAAATTAAAGGGTTGAAGAGAGAAATCTTTCCACTCAACTGGCCTACAATGATGAAGTTTTATGCCTTTATACCAATCAAACTTCAACCTAGCATCCTCATTGATGCAAAACTTGTGAAAAGCATCTTGAGGTGTTTTTCCCTTACTCTTAGATTTAGGTGCCATCTGAAATCATGCAACAACAAGGAATAGGAAAACAATTAGAAATATAGAAAACTTCCTTTCATGTGTTTGTACAAAAACACAATTAAGCCTGCATGTACTGGTACTGGTGATTTGTACAGATATTGGTTGGTTTCTGTTTCAACCAGAAATTCGAGCTAGTACCTATATTCATATTCAATATCAGTACCTATTCACTAAAGTAGGCACTGCTGCGCCCAGCTAGTACTAGTACTGATGATGGGTACCGGTACCATCAGGTACTCGACATGAATGAAGTGCAGTAGCAGGAATGGTTTTGATAGAGTGAAAACAAGATATAAGATGGCTCAACGAAGCATGAAATAACAAGAAGATAAGAGTGTACTTAGAGTTGAGGCTTGGAGATGATCCTTCTCTTCTTGGCTAGGGCTTGGAGAGGTTCTTGTCTAGAGAATTAGGGTTTGCAAGTGATAAAATGAGGCAAGTGTTTGCACTTGGCCTCTTTTATATTGGATAGGTCATGTGCTAATCACATGACCACTTAAGTGGTTGAGAGAAATGTAATTAACTTAGGTGTTGAAAAAAATAATGTAGTCAACAACCTAAGTTAAGCAACCATATTACAAACAACACCCTAATATTTCCATTGGGTAAACTGTAGTATTTCCATACATATGGAAATACTACAGTTTACCCCTTTAAACTGTTACTTAAAGGCAGTGAGGCCCTCAGGGATTTTTATAAATACAAACAAATTAAATATCAATCATATTGTTAGTTTTGAATCTCTTTTATTGTACAAAGTCCTAATTTTCTTCTTATAAGGCATAATCTTTCTGCTGCAAGAGGTTTTGTAAAGATGTCTGCCAATTGGTTTTGTGTGTCAACGAATTCTACTTGAATGGAACCTTGAAGCACATTATCTTTAAGGAAATGATGTCTAACATCTATGTGTTTGGTATGTGAATGATGTACTAGATTTTTAGATAAATTTATTGTGCTTGTATTATCACATAAAATTTTGGATTACGTAAAAATCAATCCAAAGTCAGACAAAGTCTGCCTCATTCAAATGACCCAAGAGAAAGCAAGAGAAGCAGCAATATACTCTGTTTCAGTCGTAGAAAGTGAAACACAAGTCTGCTTCTTAGAGAACCATGAGATCAGAGATTCGCCAATAAAATGACATGTGCCGCTAGTGCTCTTTCGGTAGGTCCGACTCCCTGCATAGTCTGCATCACTATATGATAATAGATCTAAGGTTTGTGCTTTAGGATAAAAAAGACCAAGATCTTTTGTGCTATTTAAGTATCTAAATATTCTTTGTACTGCATTAAAATGAGATTCCTTGGGTTCAGATTGGAATCTCGCACATAAACATGTGGCAAAAAGAATATCAAGTCTAAAAGCTAGAAGATATAGTAGTAAACCTATCATGCCCCAATATTTCCTTCCATCTACCCTCTTGCCGGATAAATCTTCACCAAGGGAAGCAGATAAAGTAATCGGAGTCTCTTTGCCATTTACATTTTCAAAGTCAAACTTCTTGAGAATTTCAAGAACATATTTTTTTTGGCTAATGTAAATTCCTGTGTCTAATTGTTGAATTTGGAGTCCTAAAAAGAATCTAAGTTCACCCATCATACTCATTTCAAACTTAGTCTTCATAGTCTCACAAAAATGTTGACACAGAGACTCCTTAGTTGATCCAAATATAATATCATCAACATATATTTGAACCAGTAGGATGTCATTTCCTTCTTTTACAAAAAGAGTTGAATCAACAACTCCAATTCTAAATCCGTGTTGAAAAAGAAAGGTCCTAAGCCTATCATAACAGGCCCTGGGAGCTTGTTTAAGTCCATATAATGCCTTATTGAGCTTGTACACATGCTCTGGGTGTGTTGGGTCCTCGAACCCGGGAGGCTGATGAATATAAACTTCTTCCTTAATATAACCATTAAGAAAGGCACTCTTGACATCCATTTGATATAGCTTGAAGTCCTTTGCACTTGCAAAAGCAAGTAGCATCCGTATGGACTCCAAGCGAGCAACAGGAGCATATGTCTCATCAAAGTCAATACCCTCTTGTTGGTTATAGCCTTGAGCTACAAGTCTGGCTTTATTCCTGATCACTGAATCACATTCATCCAATTTATTTTGGAACACCCACTTGGTTCCAATGATGGAATTACCCTCAGGAGCGAGTACCAAGTCCCATACATGGTTCCTCGTAAATTGGAGTAGCTCCTCCTACATAGCTACAACCCTTGACTCATCCTTTAATGTCTCATCAACTTTCTTGGGTTCAAGTTGAGAAACAAAGGCATTAAGGACAAAATCAGCTCTAAAGTGAGTCAGGTTTTTACAACTTGTTCAATATCACCTATGATCTGTTCTTGAGGGTGATCCTTATGGTGTACCCATTCTTTTGGAAGATCATGTACATTTCATGTATCTTCCATTTTTGATACATCGATGAACAGGATATCTTCGTCATCAGAATCTAAATGATTTGGTTCAGGTTCACCTAAGTTTGTTTCATCAAATGAAACATGCAAGGATTCTTCTATAGCAAAAGTCCTTTTATTAAAAACTTGATAAGCTTTGCTTCTTTTTGAATAGCCAATAAAAATGCCTTCATCACCTTTAGCATCAAACTTATCAAGCTGATCATGGGTGTTTAATAAATAACATCTACTTCCAAACACCCTAAAATATGAAATCCTAAGAGACTTCTCATAATAAAGCTTATACGGAGTTTTCTTAATAATAGGCCTTGAGTTCTATTAAGAACATAACATGCCGTATTAATGGCTTCCGCCTAGAAATATTTTTGAAGCCCAGGCTGCAAGAGCAAAGTTCGAGCACATTCTTGTAGAGTGCGATTCTTACACTCTACAACACCATTTTGAGATGGTGCCCGTGGAAATGAAAATTCATGGGTTATGCCAGAATTGCTACAAAAACTTGAAAATTTTTCATTTTCAAATTCACCCCCATGATCCCAAGTCTAAGAATTGAGGATGATTTTTCCTTTTGTAGTCTTCGAGCAAGACTTAGGAAGGAATCAAATGAGTCATCTTTATGTTTCAAGAAGATGACCCAAGTGAACCCAGAGAAGTCATCAATAATAACTAGGCAAAATTTTAATCCATTTAGACTCTCGAATCCTGTTGGTCCAAATAGATCAGGGTGTAATAACTCTAAAGGTTGTGTTGTTGAAACTAAGTCTTTAGGTTTAAAAGAAGCCTTGTGTATTTTTCTGAGTTCACAAGACTTGCACAAAACATCCTTTTAATAAGTTTGTTTGGGTAGGCCCCTTACTAACTCATTTTTGGCTAACCTATTAAGATGTTTTTGATTAATGTGACCTAGCCTACGGTGCCAAAGATCTACTTCAACATGTGAGGCAAGCAGACATTTTACAAATTTCTCTTGTGAAAAATGAAGAGGAAAGAAATTTTCATATCTAAAGCCTTCAATTAAAACTGTATTTGTTCCTTCTTTTAATATTTTAAATCCAACTTTAGTAAACAAAACATCACATCCATTATCACATATTTGACTAGCACTAAGCAGGTTATGTTTTGAATTTTCTACTAAAAGAACATTGCGTACCTGCTTAGAAGAATTACCTATTGTACCTTCACCAATAATGCGACAACGTTTGTTGTTGTCCGACTTGACGTGTCCTCCATCTTCGATTCTGGTCCACTTGATAAAGTGGTCAGAGTGTCCCGTCATATGCTTTGAACACCCACTATCTAGGATCCATTTGTCCTTCTTGACCTACAAAATAGTTTATTAAATCTATTTTAGGAACCCAATTTCTTTTGGGTCCCTGATGGTTAGTACCCTTCAAATCCTTAGGTTTATAGATCACCTTAGTGTTAAATCTATAATTCTTAGGATTCTTGACCTTTTGATAAATCCATGCATGTCTAGGTGCATGTGATTTATTTTGTGTGTTCTTTTTATTATTGAACTTAACTTTTAAATTATTACAAAATTCTGTATTCAGCCTAGTTATTTTTAGATTATTCAAAGTGCCCTCAAAGTGTTCGTAAATATCTTCTAATTCTACTATTTTTGCATGCAATTGATTATTAGTTTCTTTTGACATTGCTAATTCTATTTCTAAACAAGATTTTTCTATTTCTAGAGTTTTATAACTATCATGCAAGACCTTATTTCCTTTTCTAATCAACCTAGCTTTGTGATACAAATCTTCATATGCTTGTAGTAACTCATTAAAAGTGACTTCAGAATCAACCTCATTTTCTAAGCTATCGTTGTTCACCATTAAGCAAAGATGTGTAACTTCCGTTTCTTCATATTCTTCGAAAGATGATTCCATGCCAGAATCACTATCATCCCAAGTCGCCTTGTATGCCTTTCTTGAAATCTTCTTCCGAACGAGTTCTTTGTGCTTCTTTTCTTCCTTCTTCTTCTTGATATTGGACAATCTTTTCGTACGTGCCCCTTCTTCTTGCACTCAAAACAAATAATGTCATTTGTAAAATTATTAACTCTCTTGCCTTGTTTTCGGATGAATCTTTTGGATCTTCACGTTAGAAGAGCAAGCTCCTCTTCTTCATCGAAGTTGGAATCGTTGAAGTCTGACTCCTCCTTTATAACTTTGAAAGCAAGCTCCTGCTTCTTGCTTATAGATTTTTCTTCATTCTTCTTCATATTCTCCAATTGGACTTCATACGCCATGAGGTTTCCAATCAAGTCATCCAAGGAGAGAGTAGAGAGGTCCTTTGCCTCTTGGATGGTTGTGGACTTTGGAGACCAATCGCTTGTAAGGGATCTCAAGATCTTTCTTACAAGCTACTCCTCCTTCAGCTTGACTCCAAGGTTCTTCATTGGATTCACAATCTCTCCAAATCTTGTATACATCTCTTTGATTATTTTACCTTTCTGCATCTTGAAACACTCATAGCTTTCAGTTAGAATAGAAATATGTGTTTCTTTTACCTTACTTGTACCTTCATAGGTGACTTGCAGCGTGTTCCATATTTTGTATGCAAACTCGCATGCGGAGATATGGTTAAATTCTTCCCTTGATAATGCATAATAGAGTGTGTTCATCGCTTTTGCATTTCCCACGATCTTTTTCTTTTGGTCTGTGGTCCAAACAACACCTTCCTGTGGCTTTGGATCTGTGTACTCTTAAATGAGAGTCCACGAGTCCTCATCCATGGCCTTGAGGAAGATTTGCATCCTCCTCTTCTAGTATCCATTGTCTGTCCCATCAAAGTAGGGAGGATGTGTGGATGACTACCCTTCGGTGCGCTTGATTGATGATGCCATTACAAGATAGAAAGATTAGTTCTTCTATTCGCGACCTGCTCTGATACCACCTGTAGGAACTATAATGCACAAGCACACTAGAAGGGGGGATGAAAAGTGTGGTAGATAAAACTTTGCAAGAATAACAAACCATAAAAATACACAAGATATATAGTGGTTCCCCTCATTTGGGTACTCCATTACCTAAGTCTCTCGACTTAGGATTTTTGACCTGATTCCCTCAACCAGGAGGGAATCAATTTACTAATGACCTGAGGTAATTAACGGTTTACTTCAACCCAATTACAACATATCAAAAAGAAATGAAGATACTGGTGTAAGCAAGATGCAAATAAAAGCTTACAATAAATTCCTAAGTCTCCAACAAGTATATTATTTAATAAGAGTATATAAATTAATCTATCGATAATACTAAGGCATAAACAAATGATTGAACAATGAAGAACATGATCACCTTTAATGACTTGTTGCAAATGGAGAGAGGCCTTGAGAAGAATGCAATAAATCAAGCTCCTTTGCAACTAGAAAAATGGAGAATTGGAGGTGTAGGCAAGGATAGTATTTTTGGCTTCTTAGTTGTGTGCAGAAGACACTCAAAGAGTGCTTATATAAGCCACTAAGCATCTCTCCTACGAATACTAGCCGTTAGGGGCAATTTGGGAAGACTAGAGATAGGTTTAATTGCAAAATAGTCATTCAGACTAGTCACAACGGTTAGTTGATACCGGTACTAAACTTTTGGTACTGGTACTGATTACCTACAGTCAACCCAACTAAGTCACTAGGTATCGGTACTAATGGTGAGTATCGATACTTGTGACTCACAGATTTGGGTCTTGTGACCTACATGCACCGGTACTAGTGATTAATACCGGTTCTTGTAAGGTCCAGGAAAAACCAAGTGCACAAACTATGACCACTTGGTACCGGTACTCACGATAAGTACCGGTACTTATTGTTCACAGTTTGGGACTTAGGCCCAAACCGGTGCCTAGCATATGCTGGTACTTATGACCAGTACTGGTACTTGCTACAAGTACCTAATATTATAGGTGTAAGTCAATTTTTAGAGTTATCCCATCTACTCTATACAACTTTATTTTAAAAGAATCGAATTTGAGTTTTGAAACGAATGAATAAACGATATTTTGAACCCTAATTATCTCTACTTTCATTTTAACTCCTAATTATGTTTTACTTGTTAGGAGATATACAAAGATTCTAAAATACAATGAATACAACAAAAACTATAATCTTCTTCCTTCATATGCTATCTTGTCCCTTCAATGCTATCTTGTTGATTGCATCAATAGATTCTTTTATCCTGTAATACTTCATAAATACATTAGATTTTTAAATGGTTTTGTTAACACCAAAACACAGAAGAGAGGTGGAACTAGGTTCCAACACTCCAAACCTAAATCAAAATTTCAAAGGAAATAACAAGGTAACCTAAATTCATTGGGTTGCCTCCTTACAAGTGTTGAATTTTACGTCTACAGCTTGACGTTGTCCAGCATAAGATGATTCTAGAAGTGATGTGCTTTTAATCAAAGACTCCTGAGCAACATTCTCAAAGTAGATTTTCAATCTTTGTCCATTAACTGTAAATTATTGCCCAGTTTTAAGATCACAGATTTCAACAGCTCCATTCTAATATGGTTGAACCACAGTGTAGGGTCCAATCCACTTAGATATGAGCTTGCTAGGAAAGAGTCTAAGTTTGACGTCAAAGAGCTGGACTTTCTGATTAGGCTAAAAAGATTTCTTGTGGATGTGATTATCATGAAGGGCCTTGGTCAGCTCTTAATAGATCTTAGCACTCTCATGGGCCTCTCTTCTGATCTCGTCTAGCTCATTGAGTTGGACTTTCCTCTATTGTCCTACCTTATCCAAATCAAGATTGTATCTTTTTCTAGTCTAGTAGGCTTTATGTTCCAACTCAATGGGAAGATAACACAATTTTCCATAAACTAATCTGTAGGAAGACTTGCCAATCAGGTTCTTGTAGGCGGTCCTATAATCCCATAAAGTGTCATCCAATCTTAAGGACCAATCCTTTCTATCAAGTCTGACAGTTTTTTGTAGTATGTTCTTTATCTCCCGATTAGGGACCTTAACTTGCCCATTAGTCTGGGGTTGATAAGGTGTAGCAATCTTATGTTGCACCTCGTATTTATTTAATAAACCTCAAAATTGGGAATTTGTAAAATGAGTCCTGCCATCACTAATTATAGCTTGAGATATCCCAAATCTTGAAAAAATATTTTTCTTCACAAAATCAACCACAATCTTTTGATCATTAGATCTAGTAGGGATTGCCTCAATCCATTTTGAAACATAATCCACAACAAGAAGTATATATTGAAATCCATGTGATGTTGTGAAGGGATGCATAAAGTTTATGCCCCATACCTCAAAAATTTCAATAATCAAAATCAACTAAAGGGGCATCATATCTCTTTTTGTCATACTTCCCAAAGATTGACACCGAGTGCAATCTTCACAAAAATCATGTGCCTCTGAATAAAGTTGGCCGATAAAATCCACACTACAAAACCTTCCTACCAATTTTCTTTCCAGATAAATGTCCTCCACAAGCCATAGTATGACAGAAAGTTAGATACTCAAAAACTCAGATTCAAGCATAGCCTGAATAACAAAGGATCCTCCCAGAAATAGTATTTAGCTTCAGAGATAAATCTAAATTTCTGTTGTTTAGTCCAATCATTTGGTATCTTCCCGGTAGCTAAATAATTAGGCAAATCAACATACCAGGGGAGTTCTTTTTGATCTATTGCTAAGATTTGCTCATTTGGAAATTGATCTTGGATTGAAGGTATAGGGCCAACATTATCCAGATTTAGTCTTGATAGATGGTCGGCCACCACATTTTGAGCACCGGCCTTGTCTTTGATTTCTAGGTCAAATTCTTGCAGTAATAAAATCCATCTGATTAACCTAGGTTTAGCATCTTTCTTCAATAACAAGTGTCGTTTAGTTGTATGATCCGTATAGACAACCACATGGAAACCAATTATATAAGATCTAAATTTTTCCAATCCAAATACTACAGCTAGCAATTCCTTTTCTATTGTAGTGCAATTTCTTTGAGCGTCATCAAGTGTTTTGCCAGCATAGTAGATAACCACAGGTTTTCTCACGATTTTCTATCCAAGGATGACACCTATTGCAAAGGCTGATGCATCACACATGATCTTAAAAGGATTGGACCAATAAGGTGGTTGCAAGATAGGGACCTTAGTCACTGATTCCTTCAGAGTCTGATAAGATTGGATGTAGTCATGATTGAAATCAAAAGATTGTCCTTGGTCAAAAGATTAGTTAGGGGCCTGGAGATCTTTGAGAAACCCTTTGTAAATCTTTTATAAAAGCCAACATGCCCCAGAAAAGATCTAACTTGTCGAACAAGCTAGAAGGTGGTAGATTCAAGATCAAATCAACTTTGGCTCGGTCAACTTCCAAGTCTCTTTTACAAACAATGTGTCTTGACACTATCCCTTAGTGAACCATTCTCCCAACTCAAAACAAGGTTCATTTCAATACACCTCCTGACAATCTTCGCCAGGTTTCCTAAACATTCCTCAAAAGAATCCCCAAAGATAGAAAAGTCATCCATGAAGACTTCTAAATAATCACGAACCATGTTAGAGAAAATTGGCATCATACACCTTTGAAAAGTCACAGGTGCATTGCATAATCCGAACGGCATCCTACAGAATGTAAAGGTTCCATAGGGACATGTAAAGGTTGTTTTCTTTTGGTCTTCAAGACTTATTAACCAATTTATAGCTTGAATATCCATCCAAGAAGCAAAAAAGATGACCTCCCGCTAATCTCTCCAATATCTAATCAATAAAAGGTAGCAGGAAGTGATCTTTCTTTGTAGCAAAGTTAAGACTTTCATAATCAAGGCAAACTCGCCACATAGTCATGGAGCAAGTCGGGATGGATTCACTTATATCATTGGTTACCACTATCAGTCCCACTTTCTTAGGCACAACTTAAATTGGTCTTACCCAAGGGTTGTCAGAGATAGGGTAAATAATGACTGCATCAAGCCATTTAATGATTTCCTTTTTTATGACCTCTAGCATATTCAGGTTGAGTTGCCTCTACAATTCTCAAGAAGGTTGTGCACCCTCTTCCATATAGATCTTATGGGTGTAGTAAGTAGGACTGATTCCCTTTAAATCAGATATGATCCATCCAATAGCTTGTTTATTATTACTTAGGACCTTAGTCAATTTGAGCTCTTGATCCCTAGTCAGATTAGAGTTGATAATCACAGAGAGGGTTTGATTGGGTCCCAAGAAGACATATTTTAGACTACTTGGGAGGGGCTTTAATTCCAATTGAGGTGGGATCATGAGTGAGGGTAGTTGAGTAGGCAAAGACGGCACAGCTAGCCTCTCCACAGGAGGATTCCACATTAGTATAGAGTCGGGTGCTGGACTCAGATATTTACTACATATTTCCTTGCACTTAGGTTCTAAATAAATCTCTTTTTTTGGTTGAGTCAAACAGGCTAGCAAAGGATCTTCAATTAAATTAATAACCATGCCCTCCTCCATAACACTATCTTCTTCTAAATCCTCAATAGCTGCACAATCATCAAAATTTTTCATCTCCTTAAAAACATTCAATTGCATTTTTCTATCTCCAAAGGTAATTTCCATCTTTCCAGATTCACAATCAGTGCGGGCTTTGGAAGTTACAAGGAAGGGTTTGCCCTGGATGATTAGGATATTACAGAGTTTCTCGGATACTGATAAACTCCAGTTTATCATTATTCTTATGCATTAAAACAAACCTAGCTCTTAGGATTTTACTCCGTAAACGAGTTTTTGGGCTGCATTTAGGCATAAATTAGGTTAGGCATGCATTGCATTTTTTATTATCTTTTTGATATGTTTTTGTGAGTGTTAGGGATGAACAGATTTACAGATCCCTAAAACCCTAGCACTCAAGAAGGCAAATGGTGAAGGAGAAGCTCAGATTAGCTGGAACTCAACTTGATCCAGTTCACCACAGCTGGAACCTAGCTCACTTGAACTAGGGTTAGCTCATCCCAACTCCATTCAGCTAATCACAGCTAAATGGCAGCTCAAGAGAGTTCATCTTAGCTCACCCTAGCTCAAGTCAACTCAGATCCAACACAACCTAGTTGAGTCTAGCTCATTTTAGCTCCCACAAGTCCACAAGGAGCTCTAGCTAGCTCAGCTGAGTTGACTGGAGTTCACCCCAGCTCAGACCCAACTACATCCAGCTCCACTCAACTCCAGCCAGCTGAAGATAACTTCATTCCAGCTCAGGAAGCTCAAGTCCAGCTCTCGGGGACTTAGCTTAGCTCAAATCAGTTGAGCTAATCTACCTTAGCTCAAATCAGTTGAGCTAAGCTACCTTAGCTGCCTCAACCAGCTTGATCCTCCCCAAGAGCACCAAACCCAGCTCACCTCAGCTCATTATGGTAGAAGCCAGCTCACTTTAGCTTGGCTTAGTAGCTAGAAAAGAACTAGCAAGCTAAGCCAACTAGAGTAGCTCCATGCCAGCCTCTTCAGCAGTTGCTAGCTCCAGTTCCAGCTCCAGACTTCTCCTCAACTCCTCTCTTCAAACCCTAGCTCCAATACCTCCTCCTCTACTCCTCCATTAGCTAAGCTAGCTTAGCTTAGCTTAGCTCATCTTAGCTTAGCTATGCTCCAACTTCCTTGGCTCGTACCACCCCAAAAACCCACCTAACAACTCCACCCAACTAGCTCCACCTAAGCTCCACATAAGCTAACCTACTTGGCGCCAACCTAGCCTACACACCACCTCCAAAAGACACCTAAAAGTGGCGCCAAAACCACCCTAACTACCCCCTTGTTGGCGCCAGTTTTCCCTCCAAAAATCCCCTTCATCTCCACCACACATCTCCACCCTCCACATAACCCCTCCTTCTAGAACCTTTCTTGGTGCCACCTAAGACTCCCTTCTAGAAGCTATTTTGGTGCCAACTTCAAGGGGTGTCACCACCCATAACCACCCCCTAGGTGTCCCTTGGGTTGGCGCCAATTGCCCTTAGCCATAGGATCCCCAACCACCTCCATCTTCCCATCTTAGCCCTCCATTTCAAGAGTCACCTTAGTCCCCTTCCTACTCTATATAAACCCACCACCTACGACCATTTTAGAGCATCCTCCATTAGTGCATTTTTCTACCTATACCCACCTACACCTACGGCCAAGAAGGAGTAGAGAAGAAGATTAAAGGGGCACATCACCAGCCCCTTTGGTGACTTCTTCTCCCCACTCTCTTCAACTTGGGCCACACCAAGGAGGAGGACTTTTCTACTTCAAGGAGGATGGCCAGGCAAAGGAGGACCTAGGGTGGGCATCCACCCTTGGAGAAAATCTTAGGGCACGCCCCCTTAGGGCTTGCTTTGGAGGACATCACCTTCGCAGAGCATAGCAAGGAAGGAGTTGGAGGACTCTTTTCAAGCTCGGGAGCTACCAAGCTTGGAGCAAGAAGCCCTCTTCTTCACCATCTATCTAGAGGATTTGTGTTTTCTTTTATTTATTGCAATTTTCTAGTAGTAGAAGTATTCATCTGCTAGGCTTTTCTGTAAAACACTTTCTCATTAATCTAGTTGCCTTCTTTGCAATTTCTTTAGTTGCATTTTTAATTGCTTTGTTTTTAGCATTCTTCACTCCCTCTCCCTAATTATTCTAGGCCTCCACTTGCCTAGAGTGAGCTTAGGGAGAGGCTCTACTTGCCACTTTAGAAGTAGTGTATTGAGTTAAGTGTAAGTCACTTTCTCGCCAACAATTTCACATGTTGCCTTAATTTCAAAAACATAAAAATGATATATTGAAAAAAGACCAAAAAGAAAGTTGAGATCTATTTTGTAAGCAAGGGAATTAATTTTGCAAAGATATTGCCTCCTTGGATGACCCTAGATACCCCACTATCTAGGAATACAAATTTAAAAGCGAAAGTGGATTTATGCGTTGCAACGACACTAAATTGCATAATTAACAAACCGCGTATTTTCGCGATCAGACACTTCCATGTCAAGGACTAGGAAATCAATGAGGAAGTAGAAGTCCTTGACATGAACAATCACATCCTTTAAAATCCTGTGCGACTTAGTGATATTTCGATTTGCTAGCTGAAGTGTCACATTAGTGGGTTTCAGGTCACCGATATCGAATTTCTTGTATAATACAGTTGGGATTAAGTTAATGGAAGTGCCCAGATTCAGTAGAGACCTATCCAAAGTGATATCCTCAATCAAACATGAAATCAATGGGGCTCTTGGATCCTTCTTTTTTTTTTGAGAAGGAAAAAGACTGCTAGCATAGACAGTAGAAATCCATCAATATATTAAAAACAAGGTGAACGGTTACAAAAAGAGAGCCAGTTACTTGCTAACAAAGATGCCCCATTACAAATATTCTCTAACCACCCACACCCCACATTAAAGAGTACATCATTTCTAGCTCGCTATACACTCCACATAACATAAACCATGATGACTCTAAACTCTGAAGGATTGAGGAGACTCGCCCACAAACCATCCCAAGTAGGTAATGGAGAACTACAACATCACTTCCAAACCTCAGTTGTAACCAAGCAAGAGCTCAACAGGTGCTTGACATCATCTTCAACAATTTTGCACAAGGGGCATAAGATAGGGGGAACGCCCATCAACCTCGATCTTAAAGATCTAGTGGCTAAACCTCCTCTCCTAGCAAGCCATAAGAAAATTTGGATTTTAAGGGGAATTTTCAGTATCCAAATAGCAGAACATATGGACACATGGGGATCATCAATAATAATTGGCAACAACTAATCATATGCTTTTTTAGGGGTGTAATGACCTGTACGCCACATGAACCCATCCAATCCCTCAAATGACCCAAAAGCTTGGATTGACTCCTCCATTCTGTAGAACTCCTCATGCATGCAACTATAGTAAGAGCTATTCGGTCTAGGAAGATGCCAACAATCATCATTAAGACTCCAACAATCAACCACCTTCACCTGTTTATCAATAGCCTCATAAGAATGTGGAAAAGGAGTATTCAAAACTCCCAAACCCATCCAATTGTCATTGTAGAAGCTGAAGCCTGACCCATCACCAATGGCCAGTGCAAAGGAATCCCATCTCACTACCATAGCTTTAGAAATAGAAGAACAAAAGGAGATGTGTTGGAAGTCTGAAGCACATCTATTAGAGAGGCATTAGAACCGTAAGAGTCCCTAATAAGATCTTGCCATAATCCAGAATCTCCTCTATTAATGATGACCCCGCATTTTAGTAATAGGGAGTCACCAAACTCTCTAAGGGATCTCACTCCTAAACCACCATTCTTCTTTGGTTTACAAATAGTACTCCACTTGATGGGTTGTAAAAAACACCCCTCATGTGCAGGTCCTTTCCAAAAAATTCTTCTACGTGCATTTTCTTCAAGACAGTCCCATATGGACGAAACATGGAAAGAAAGAAGATCAGAATTGCAGAAATAACATAGTTGAGAAGGATAAGTTTGCTAGCCTTTGATAGGAATCTACCACACCAACTAGCCAAACGAACAAAGATCTTCTCAAATACACCGGTCCAGTCTACACTTGTCATTTTTTTACCTAACAACGGCAGCCCTAGGTATCTAAAAGGTTGACTCCAAACAAGAGTTTGAAAATTTTGTGAAAGAACTCCGATGTTGTTTGCCGATCTAAAACAAATAAGAGACAACTTGGACCCATTAACCTATGGCCGGAATCTCTCCAAAAATGTCAGCAATGTACTTCACACACTCTTCCTCTCTACCACCTCCTTCAATAAAAAAAAACTATGTCATCTACATATTGGAGTATAGGGGTCAATGGCCCCTGGGTTGATAGCATGTACCCATGAATTAATTCCCCTGAACATGCTTTAAAAGTGAAATGTGCCAATGTATCAACTGCAAGCAAAAAAATAAGTGGTGCAATAGGACACCCCTAACACACACACTTCTGAGGCTGAATCCATGTTCCTATCAATTTCCCATTAATAAGCAAAGAAAAAGAAGAGGTAGTAATACACTGCTTCATCATTTGCACCTAAACCTCTGGGAATCTTCTCCTGTGAAGTATTTCCCATAAATAAGGCCATGACACAGAGTCATAAGCTTTAGAGAAATCTACTTTCCACATGAAAGCCTTTGTCTTTCTCCTTTTCCAACCTAATACCATCTCCTGGGCCAAAATGAAAGACTCCTATAAGGACTGTCCTTTCAAAAAATCCCCTTTGACTACTAACCAAAATTCTCTACAGAAAAGAACCAGAAAACCATCTGGCTCGGGGGAACCTTCCACCTTCAACCCCTTTAAAGAAGACTCCACTTCACATTCCTCAATTGGCCTCACAAAGAAGGAGGTCTCCACCTCACTAATCTTGGTCATATCATAGGAAGAGATGCACCAACCCCTACAGTGAGTATCCCTTGTCACAATATGGAAGTGGCCATTAACATCTAAGCGAGTTTCTTGAGGGGAGGTAATTTCTGTATCCCCCACATTCAAGGACGAAATTAAGTTAAATCTCCATCTCACACTAGCGGCTACATGAAAGAACTTCATCCTAGAATCACCTTCCCTTGTCATAACTGCCTAGATTCCTCCCTCCAATCAACTTCATGTTGGTTATCTTCTCTGGTAATGACAGCCTGGAGATCTTTTTGACTTTGTTTTTCCTCCTCGCTCAAAGCCTAACTTCTTCTTTATCATCCAAACTCTTAATCCCCTCAATAGCCTCCATTCTCTTCTATGATATGAGAAGGCGCAACCTTTTTTTATACTCCATTAATAGTAACCACAAGTTTGAGCCTTCTGAGACCTACAACTTCTAAGATTGTAGCCACCTTTAGTAGATAAGAGAAGTTTTCCCTTTGACATAGAACTTGGGTCAAACTTGGGTCCCTCCACTGGAGTGGGCATAGAAAAACAAAAGCTACCATCTCATGATTAACTACCCCCACAGGAGTAATCATGTGGTCCACCTCATTGCATGTTGTAGTCGATAGGCACACCACCAAAGCTTTGGTAACTTCCATGTTGTCTTTTAAAGGGACTCTACTTTGGGAATCGATAACATCCTCCATCAAGTCTTCACCAACTCCAAATGAAGCTTCATCAACCTCCTTCCTTTTTCTTGTGGCTCTTTCCATGATGGACGACCTTCCATTGAGGCTTAGTTGTACCCCCATTACTGTTATGATTTGCTTCACCCATATTTGACATAGGTTGCAATACAGGCACAAGCAGATGGAGAAGCCAAGAATTCCCCCCACAATGAAGAATCACCTTTTTTGGGAAAGGACCTCCATGTCGAAGATCAACCTCAACAAGAACCTTGTGGCCGTCACCTTCATGTAAACCAATAACTGACCCACTCTTCAAGGATGAAAAATCAGCCACCACTTGTTGAATGACTGCTGTCAATCTAAGGTGCAAAGGTAGCCCCGAAATTTCAACCACCCCCTACCATGGAACACACATTGAGGAGGTTACTCTACGAGGGTGAAATCAAAGGGCGATACAATATCTAGATAACACAAAGACCATTCACAACCGGCATGCAAAATTTAAACTTCTCAACATCATTCACGGACAGGCCATACACCAGAAACCTCAATAGGTTTAAAACCATGACCTTCCACATGCACGAGGAGAGGAATAGAGTACTCACCAACCACCGTGTCTCATCGAGATCAATGATGCAAGGCATCACCTCGCCAATGAGGGCATCAGGAAGAAGGCACTCAACTGCCAAACCATCAAGAGTCAAAGGAACCTCCACATCGAGTCATTGAGGAACAAGGAGTGGTGGAGGTTCCTGGGATTTATGAAAAACCCTAGTCGTGCCATCAGGGAAGGCATTAAATTGCACCTTAGAAGTACCACCACCCACTGCACTGTCTGTGGTCGGCGCCTACAAGAGAATTGCTTATGTTTGATTCCTCTACATGACAAACAGATGATGTCATTCCTACAAGAAGCAGCCACGTGACCACTCTCCCTACATTGATAGCAAACGACGTCCTACCTTCTTCTTGCAAAATTGCGATCATCCCTATGTGATCCTCCCCCTCCTCGCCATCAACCATTAAACCATGATTGAGCCCATCCATCAAGGCCACCTTAATGGAACCCTCGTCGCCCTCCTTCTCCCTTTCTCGTCATCCAATCTTCTTACTAGAAAATACTTCCTAGACCCTTCTTCTTAAGGAAGGTTATTCAAGATGATCGAGCTAGCTTCTTCAGTCAAGATAACCTTCCTAGGATTATTAGATTTCAACTTGCGTTTGGTAGTAGTCAATTCCTTTAAAAATTTAGCACAAGTTGGAATGTGTTCAATAACTTCCAAAAGTGGGATGTTAATGTGCACTTGCTTGAACACATCCAACTAGGTCTCATTATTAGATTTTGGCTTCTTCTTCCTAGGCCTATTCAAAGCCTCAAGAAAAGGGATTTGGATTTCTGGGTCCTCAGAATCATGAGCCTGAATCTCCTCCTCCACAACAGGTCCTTAGCCAAGTTAGGTGCACCAGGACCCCTAGGATGTAGAGGAGTCATAATAGGATCTTGGAAAGTTCTTAGAGTAATTGATCTAGTTGAAGCAAGTGGATACTAATTCCGATCATGAGATGAGCTAGACATAGAGTACAGATCCAATTGAGGAGTCTAATTAAATCTAGGATTAGCAAGGTGTGGAGGAAGATTGAAACCTAGTGGAATTAAGGGAACCTCTTGAATCAAATGAGCTTGATTTTGCAACTCCTAATTTTGATTAAACCCCGGAGAGAAAGTTCCTCTAATAGGTGCATTTTTAGGGTTTAGGATAGGTTGCGATGGTAGGGCACCTATTAGTCAATCATTAGGTTTAAGCCCTAGTTGGTTCATAAGGTCCTCGATGGATTGAGTTAATTATTGTGTAGCTTGCAACATTAAGGTTTTGGTTCCATTAGTTGTTGATTTTGGTTCAGAATAGCCAACTCAGTTTGGCTAGGCTGGTTAGGGGGCAAGGGTCGGTAGGTCTAACCCTGATTGAAAGTGTTTTGCAAATTAGGGTTCATCTGGTAGGGTCTAGGTTGGGAAATCTACCGGTTCCCTTGCCCCTAGCTTTTCCAAGACTAACCCAGGTGGTTTCTCCAACCGACATTATAAGTGTTGGAGAAAGCATTGTTTCTACTATTCCCTTAGATATCCTGATGATGATGAGGATAT
Organism: Thalassia testudinum; assembly: GCA_037157565.1. NCBI lineage: Eukaryota > Viridiplantae > Streptophyta > Magnoliopsida > Alismatales > Hydrocharitaceae > Thalassia > Thalassia testudinum. The sequence goes on along the minus strand of JAZHRO010000015.1, from coordinate 39,171,987 downwards.
TTGTGTGGAATTAGGATAACAAGGATCAAAGCTCCCTATTTGGGCCCCATTAGAAGGGTCCTGGGTCAACTAGCTTGCATCTTGAGCCATGTGTAGTTTATTCACAAACTCTCTCCTTGGGGGAGTTTGGATAGCAAGTGATGGGAGGGTTGCTCCATTTCTATTTTGGTTATTAGTTCTTCCAGTTTCTTTGATACAACCACAACTTTATCTAATTTCTCATAGATCAAATTCATATCCACATTATTTCAATTCTCCTGCACCTCAAAAATTCCACTCCTTGATTTCATGGATCTTCCATAAGTTTCCATGGAGGCATTATTCAAGGAATTTTCACTCATGTTCTAAAATATACAAAAGTATTATTTTCATCCATAATCATAAATTGACTCCACAAGATGCATCCACTAGGCTCCTCATTTGATCATTTACCCCATGATAGAATATTTGCACTAATTGCCATCAGGGAACCTCATGTGGGCATTTTCTAATTAAATCCATGAATCTCTCCCAAGCTTCATGTAATGATTCTCTTGGATGTTGGAAAAAGGTGGTAATAGCTCGCCTAATTGCATTGGTTTTCCCAATTGGCAAAAACCTCTTTAAAAAAGCACTTCTTAGCTTCCAACATGTAGTGATAGGCCTCCTTATAGTTCAGAACCAATGAGTAGCTTTTTCCTTTAGGGCAAAAGGGAAGAGTTTCATTTTCAGCACATCATCATCCAGATTTAGGATTCTAGTAGTCTCGTTAATGGCTATGAACTCTTCTAAAAATTGAAAAGAACCCTCACTATTATTGCCCTTAAAGTGAGGTAGGAGTTGTATATTGGAGTGCTTGATTTCAAAATATGCATCAACAGGTAGGACCTTAACATAAGGCTCATGTCTATACTGGGAAGGGTTGTAAAATTCCTTTAAGGGTTTAGCTTGCGGATTTTGGATTTGGAGAATCTCAAGAAGCTCTTGTATCTAGGTTTGATGATTCTGTTGAAATTGATTCAGTTGAAGTTGGAGATTTTGGATCTGAGCTTGTTGATCCATCTAATTTAGGGGTTGATTTCGATTGGCTTGGTCAACCATCAAATCAATTTCAAATTTTGAGTCAGATGTAGAACTGGATTTACTAATAATCAATATCCTCCTTGCTTGCAGAGATGTTACCAACTAGATTTACTGGATGAAGGATATAGAATCAAGTTAAACTAGAAATACTATAACTAGAACTAGAACTACTAGCAAGTACTAACTAGAAACTAGAATAAATATTAGAAATAAACTAAATAAGACAAGTACAAGATGAATCAAAATAACTAGAACATTTACTGGAATCAATAGTTTGAATACGACTAGAGACTAGAGTTTACAACTAGAATTAGAGTCAAAATTCTACTAGAATGAAAATAGAACTAGAATAAGAAATTCTAAAACTAGAAATCCTTGAAGGCAAGGTGTAGTTCTCCAAGCAGAGGGTGTGAGGTAGAGGAGGGCTTTGAGTTCTAGTTGGTGATTTTTGGAATTGGAAGAATAAAGTCAAAGAGGGCGTGTACTAGGGGTTTTATAGAAGGGATGGAGGCTTCCTATTGGTCAATCTAAGGAGCCTAGGATTTCAGGTGGACAACCTAGATTTAATCTAAGGGGGGCTCTTGGATTTGGAATGAAAGGAGGAGATGTGGCTGGCCAACTAAGGTGTTACTTATGGTGATATGGCCGGCCACCAAGGTTGGTTTTGGAGGGATAATGTTAGGTTTCCTAGGTGGGTTTAGGGCCATAGGTTATGAGATGGAGGGTAAGGATTGGTTGCCTCAAATGGCCAGACAATTAAGAGATTTTACAAAAATATATGGCCGGCTATTTGTTGGTTGTTGAAGGGATTAGATCCTAGGGTTTGCTAGGTTTTGTTAAGGCTCTTAGGATCAATTTAGGTGGTAGGGATTGGTGCTTACCTTGGCCGGCCATAAGATGACAAGGAGAGGCATGTGGCTAGCCATAGGTTATGTTTAATCTAGGTAGGGGACAGCTACTAGGATTGCTAGAAAAGGATAAGGTGGAGGGTTCTAATCCTTAGGGTTTAGGTATTAAGGATGGTCAGCCATAAGGTATACTATGGCATTATGTGGCCGGCCCCTAATAAGGCTAAATAGGTTAGGGTGGCTAAGTTCGAAGTATAGGGAATTAAGTGCCTAAATAAGTTAGGACTTATGGGATTAAGTTAGCTAGGGTTAGGTCTTAATAAAAGCGCGAGTCAATCTAGTTGAGTTAAGAATCAAGGTTCATAGCTGACCATGATGGCAATTTAATTGGACTAGGTAGGTGGTGACTAGGCTAGGGAAGATTACACTCCTAACTAGGTTAGGGTTTGAGGCTAATTGGATTAGGAAATAAGTTCACCCACTTGGCTCAGTCTTCTCTAAGTGAGCTCAATTCCAAATCTCCCTTCGTCCATGGACTAATAGGCTTGATACCTAGCACCTATACACATATCAACAAGAACATCAAGGCACCAAATATAGCTAAGGTAAATATTACAGAAAAACCCAAAATTATGCATTATTTACAAAAATGCACTAAATGACTAATCTAACCTATACAAATGCATTTGAAACTAATTTACCCTTAAACTAACCTTAGTTAGGCATAAACTATGTCAATAAATATGAAATTATCACACATTGACCAGCAAGAGCAAGGGAAGACCTGCTTTTTACAAGTATGTCGTGTCCTCCATCCATCATTGACCCACTTGTGGAACTTAGCCCTCATTTGTGGTAGGTGTTGAATGGTAGATCGTGGTACCGACATTTAAAATTGACATTTGAAATTTGTAATCTCGAAAAAATGCATCATAGTATAGCGATGAAAGCTGAATCGACATTTAAAATTTGTAATCTCGAAAAATTGTGAGTTTTGAGGTCGTTCGCAAGGAGCAAGTATTGCAATTCAATCAACTAATCAAATGATATAACAATGAGCACAATATTCAATCAAAATCTTAATAAAATATATTCAATATATGTTAAGAGTATATTAGAGTCAATAGATAAAAATAATGTACAGAGAAATAGAAAAAATATTGGTGGTTGAAACCACCAATATAACCCTCAATACTTAGGTTATTCTCTCAAGATTAGATCAACATCTCAAAGCCAACAACAACCTCAATTAAATGGTTAATTCACACAAAACTGAAGGACTTAAGCATTTAGCACCAAAGCCACAAACGTCTCAATAGGGCCACAAATTTGCCAAAGTGTTAGGCATAGATTCCTAGGGCAAAACCCCCCTAATCCCCTCAGAAAACCCTTGTCTCTCTCTCAAAATCAGACCAAATCAGGCCAAATCTGATTCAAACCAAACCAGCCCAGACCCGCGAGGCGTGAGCGTGGGCGAGTGCACGTGCGTAGGGCGTGGGTAAGGTGGGACATGACCCTGTGGTTTGAAGGCAAATAGGCACTGCACATTATTCATTAAGTACTGAAAAAAAAAATCAAAATTTCCCCATGTAGGATTATCTAGTCTCAAGGCTTCACGTGTGCAACTGTAGACAAAGCTCTAGCTAATTGTTGTTGTTGCTGGGGCTGTCTCGATCAATTAAGGCTATAGGTGGATTCCTGATGTCAAGCCACAACTATTGGGAGTGGTGGCGAGGCCAATTGATGGCCAGATGATGATGGTTGGAGACGAAGATGATGACCGGTGATGAAGAGTGTCCTGCATAGAAAATATAGCCCTAGGGCCTCAATTAACCACACGATGAGGTCCGGCGCTACTCGTCGGCAGTGATGGAGGAGGGTGATGGAGTTGATTAATGGCAAAATTGAAGAGCTAGGAAGCTCCGCCGTTGTGAGGTAGAGCTGGTGGTGGTGGTAATTGGGTGTGTGAAGGGCGGAGGCAAGTTGATGGTGAAGGTGGTCAATGAAGGTGTTGCCTGCATCAGGGAAGAAAGAGAAAAGGGAATTGAAAGTTAAGATGCTCCAGAAATGAAATTGAGGAAGATGAGAAGAGAAGCCCTATACTAATTGAGAGAGAGGAGGCAAGGGGGATGTCACTGGAGGCATGCCAGCGACTGGGAAGAAGCAGAGGTGTCCAGAGTGGAGGATGGTGTTTAAGAGCGTGAAGATTCACGAGAAGCTCCTGGGATGAAAGAGGAGTAAGATTCCTAAGCCTATTGTGCTTGGTGAAGGAGGAAGAGGAAGATTCAAGGAGTGATCGCACGGGTTTTGCATGTTTGAAATGAAGGTTACGACCAACCCGTCGTCGTAGTTACAAAACTCATAATCAAATATAATTTATACTAAAGCTCCAAGGGAGTCCCAGATCGAACACAGGGAGGCGACATTTACTTTGTATGAAAATCGCGCTTCAATTTGTTTCTTTTTGGTGTTTTGTGGTTTTGTTTTACTTTTTTTGTCTTTGAAATAAAATGACAAGCAATCACAAGAGAGATGGAATCAAATGTGATTTATTGCATAAAAGTCAATTACAATAAACTATGAAAGCGTAAAAGAGAAAAGGGGTGAGAAGAAATCTCCCGAAGTGGCTATTCGTTGAGACGACGGCGCCTGGCGGAAGCTCAGACGAAGGAGTTGGGAAGCAGGACAACGAAGGTGAGAAGCGGGAGGACGTCAGGTAGAGGAAAGCATAGCGTTGCTCCGAAATGGAGGTGAGAAGGCGGAGATGATCTGCTACTGGAATGGAGATGGGAGGATGGCTCCAAGGCGACCTATGAATGGGGATGGGAAGATGGAGGAGTATTTGGTGGGGTAGAGTTTCATTACACTAATAGGCACCTTGGGAGCTTGAGAGTAAGCTCTAACAGAGCATTGGTAGGCTTACTAGAGCTTGGGACTAGGTGGGAGTAGAGTAGGTAGAGATGGCTTGGAAGGGAAGGGGTGTAGGTCCTTATATAGTGGATGAGAAGAGGCTAGAATAGGCATGAGACCAATAGCGACCTCCAGGACATCGTTGTAAGTGTCGCTGTAGCCAGCTCACGCCCGCTCACGCATGTAGCTGGCCTTACACCTGCGAACAATTAGTGACGATTGTAAGCATCACTAAATGTCTGCCAGGCTATCGCTGAAGGCTGGTGCCAACCAGGCATTCACCCACACACAGCTAGTCCGCGCATCATGTGCCCCCGGTGGCACATGTGCACTCAAGCGCTGGCGTTGCGATTGGCTATGCGCGCGCCTGTGCATGCATGCTGCGCTGCGGCTGGCCATGCGCTACTTCATACTCTCAATTGGGGGGGTAGCGGGTTTCGAACCTGCGCCCCTTCGTTGAAAACTCCTGCCTTCACCACTGCACCATGGTTGTGGATTGTTGAGTGGAGTGTTGGTGCGGCCGTGCAGTTGGGGTACCCCTCAGCCGTTGGATTAAGATCCAACGGCTAAGATCTCATCTTGCGGTGGCCTTGAGAATGCATCGGCTTAGGTGGGGTAGCTTGGATGGTGCCATCTGGGTCGTCCATCTTCTTCTTGTAGAGGGTGCTACAGAGCTTCTATCGGGGTGATTTTCGCATTGACGGACTACGATCGTCGCTCTAGATTCATCCGAAGCTCGTAATGGTGTCGCACTACTTCTTGGCCATGTAAAATGAACAATTAGTGTACATAATATACAACTATCCTAAATGCCGTGCAATGGATGTTATGCAGTATTTATAACATGATATGCAATGCTAAGCCTTGGAACTATCATAAATAAGCATGTTATCATGAATTCATGTGTTTTTATCGTACCCCCATGCTTACTTTTTGCTAGTCCCTAGCAAAATTAACCTAAATGCTATTTATAAAAGTAGAATTAGGATTCGATCTCTTAGGCATAATTTGTTGGTTATTTTAGGAACTTTCAACTCAAGACCTAGTTACAAAGACTTGACAGTGCCCAGGTGTTTGCCAGAATGCAGACCGTCCAAGCCCTCACCTTATTTGAAATGAGAAGATACATAAATTTCTTTCTTGTTTTTCTTCTTTTCTTTTTTTTTTGTACTTTTGGAGTTTGAGAGTTTCAGGATAACTTTTTATAGCTACCCGACCCGCCCAAGAATCGAAAAGGACTCTAAGTGCTAAGCATCTAGTGAAAAGAGTGAAAGACTCACTAGGCGACCGTTAAAACGAACTTCGGGTTTCTATGACCCTAGGTGACCTTGCCTAGAGGTTTATCTTTTCGAATGGTAGCTTTCTCCCTACTTTTATTTATGGGATCAACACAAGGGCAAACCCAGTGTATATCTCTCCAGTTTATTCTACTTCCCCACTTCTTCCCTAAGTGTTTTGGGAATTATTATACATTTTTGTGAGCTGGGCTCTAGACAACCGACCAATCGACTGTTACCCATGACAACTTGCCAGCCATACTCATGTGGTGAAGTGTGATTTTATTTATTTATTTATTTTCTCTCATTTTTCTTTTTTTTTTCTATTTTTTTTTAAAGTAGGTGACTTCTCCGATCTTAGATTTACCTAAAGGCAATACAATGAAAATGGTCTTGTGGCTGGGCTCTGGATAACTAGCGAATGAGCTGTTACCACCGACAACTTGCCAGCCATACCATCTTAGTTCATTAGCTACCCATTTTTTGAAGAAACTGCCAAAAAGTGAGTCAGTGCAGAAAGTGTGTAGATGCTTAGGCTTAAAGTCCCCCCAAATCAGAGGGCGGGTTGATAAGTCGCATACTTATCATCCCAATTTATTTACCAAATTAAAGTTAATTTGAATTGGTGAGGACTCGAGATAGTCCACATTCGAGTGGACACCCGGACTAATTAAGCCTGAAGACCTGAAGAGTCTAGGTATTCAGGTCTCAAAGTATCAATTCCTAAAGTTTACAACTCCTAAAGCCTAAGTTCTCATCTCCTAATTCTAATGATTTTTTTAGTAAAATAATAGGAAATTACTGTTACAGCTAACAAAAAGATTATAAGATATATCCAACCCCCCATGCTTAGCTATTGCAATGTCCTCATTGTTAAAAATGCAGGCATGCAAGAGAGTAGGAGTGGAAGAATAGCACCTAGTTTCTATGGGATTCTGGTCAGCTTGGAACATTCTTTACACATACTGAGTTTAGGGCCTTTAGCTAGGCAATGTCTTCAATCAAAAATAATGAAACATTGAGGTCACAATAGCACGATTTTCGGGCCCCCAAGTATGGGTCCCAGAGAGTGAAAATAGGCTTGCCAAAGAGATGATCAATGAAAGTGGCAAGCTGGTGGTGTAGGGAGAGCCCAAATGGTCTCCAATAGGAGTTTTGTTGATTTATTATAGAGAAAGTGTGGTTGGGTATAGAATTTGTGCAATGGTTGGGTGAAAAAGGACAATGAGGGTTTTGTGATGTGCTGGGAGTTTGTGGGTACTCTAGAATACCTAATGTTTGAAGAGTTCTTCCCCAATGTTCAATTTCATCCTCACATTCTGGGTTCTTAAACCAACCATCCTGATCCTCAAGATTCTCACCCACAAGTTGGACCTCAAACTCTAAGCATTTAGGATAAGGATGTTGTTGGGTTTTAACTTGATCACGTGAATCATCCAACTAATTTCCGATTTCATGCATATCTTCCTCATCACGTGTTGCTGAAATTGGTCACATTTTTGCTTTGTCCTCAATTATTTTTGCAACCGTGTGATCTTCTTGAGTTTGGGTTGAGTTGGCCATTAAAAGGTTGTCTAAGGTAGGTATGGCCATTATTTCTATTCTACCAAGCTCCTCCATCGAACCACACTTAATTTTATTCTTCTTTGAGACCTCGAAAATATTGAATTGATTTGTCTTATCCCGTGAGGCCATTTCTATATTTCCTGATTCACAATCAATCCTCACCTTGGCAATAGCCAAGAAAGGTCTTCCCAAAATAATCGGGGTGTGGTTGAGCTGGCTTGGGACTTCCACATCAAGGACCATGAAATCAACAAGGTAATGCAAATCATTAACCTTGACTAAAACATCCTCCAAAATACCCCTTGGTTTTGTAATGGATCTAACTGCAAGGTTATGTCAGTGTGTTTCAGGTAGTCTAGACCCAATTCCATGTGCAGTGAGGTAGGGATCACATTAATGAAAGCACCCAAGTCGAGGAGGACCAAGTTAGAAGTAATGTTTCCTATTGTGCAAGAAATCAGCAGGGCTCCCAGGTCCTGCTACTTAGGAGGTAGCTTGTTTAGGATTAGTGTGCTTGTGTTATTGGACAAAACTACTCTCCTATTGTTTTTAGATTTCACTCTACGCCTTTCTTTATATGCATTCAGTACGCCTATGGCATAGGCAGGGATTGATCCAAAAGCCGCGAGGAGTAAAATGATTGTTATTTTGAAAGCCTGAAGTAAGGATATCCTTTCCTCCAATTTCTCCTCTGACTTTTTCTATTTTCCCATACAACAATAACATACTCCTAAATCAGACTGATGTTTTGTTGATCACATTCTTAGTTGGGAGTCTGGAATTCTTGCTACGGGGCCCAATGGGGTTGACATGGGGTTGGGTAGATCCCATGTGTCTACTACCACTCCTCAAGGTGATGGTGTTTGCAGTGGCAAAATGCTGTTGGTTAGTGTCTTAGGGAGGGTTGGGCAAAACAAGAGGCTCCCAGTTGATTATGGTAGGAACATGGTTCGCTACGGGAGGGGTTGGGGTAGCCTGATAGAGAGCATGAGCTTGAGAATATGACTCCCCATTATTACCAAACCCTTGAGGCCCAGCGCCTCGGCTCTATACATTCCTTGGGTTTGGTACAAGTTGTGATGCTGGAGATCCGAGTTGTTGGTTGTTTGCACCAAGTCCAGATTGCAAGGTATCCAGTGAAGTTTTCATTTGTTGCATGAGCTGGAGCATTGACCCTTGCATTTCTACCATCTTCAGGTTTAAATCAGCCTGCTCGGCGAGTTGTTGAGCATTCCACGTGGACTGATTAACCTGATTCAAGGGCAACTGAGTATATACATGACCCTGACCCATTGGTTTTTGCCATACATAGTTGTTGGGTCGATATTGGATCTGCTGCCCCTGATCTTTCCAAGTTAGGATGATTTTTCTAACCAGAATTATAAGAATTCGAGTAAGGATTGGACCTAACATTCTCCTACACAGCTTGAACATCTTCATAAGATGAGGATGAAGAAGGATCAGTAAAAATGGGATCAAAGGCCCCAGTTTGGAACCCGTAAGGTTCTGAGAAGAGTTGGCCTGAAGGTCGAAAACTCCCGTCCTATAGGAGCTTACGAAGAATGGAATCTCGATCCCTGGGATTGAGTGGATCTAGAAAAATTAGAGTTTCCAGACATCCACTCTTCCATAGTTTAGCAACTAGATCCATCTTATCTAATCTATTGTAGATCAATTCCATATCAAGTGTATGAGAATCTTGGACCTCATTAGCATTTGATCTAGTTTGTTGGGGTTGGTTGAAGGTTTCCATGAGGCTTGGTTTAAAGAATTTTCACTCATTTCCTCAAACAAATCATATGCACTATCTACGTCTTTGTTGAGGAAATTGCCTCTGCAAGAAGCATCCACATGATTACGGAGTTGATCATTCAACCCGTGATAAAAAATCTGCGCAAGTTGCCATTCAGGCACCTCATGGTGTGGACACTTCCACAACAGATCCTGGAATCTCTCCCAGGCCCCGTGAAATGGCTCCCCCTACCACTGGGCAAAAGTGGTAATTGCCCGATGCAACGCATTAGTTCGCCCAATTGGGAAGAATTTCTTCAGGAAGGCTGATTTCAAAGCTGTCCAGGTAGCAATAGGTCTTCCAATGGTACGATACCAATGTGCAACCTTATCCCTGAGTGAATAGGGGAAAAGCCTCATGAGAATCTATTCTTCATCCATATTTGGTGGTCTGAACCTGAGTGATCAAGTCCTCCAAATGTTGGAATGGGTCCTCTGAGCCAAGCCCGTGAAAGTGTTTAATTAGACTAAAAACCTGGGGCTTGATCTCAACATCACCAACGGGGATCACAACGCCGAGACGATCCTCATAATTTGAAGGATCATAAAATTCCTTCAAGGGCCGAGCGCCCTGACCATTCATTCGTTGGAACCATTGCTGCATCTACTGCAATTCTTCCAACTGCCTCTGAATCAGCTCCTGTTGGTTCGGGGGGAGGGGAGGTGGTTGTTGATCAGCCATGGGATCTGCTTGGCTATAGCTCAACCTCCGCCTTCAGGAATGGTCTAAAGGTCCTTCCAAACAAGGGTTCAATGACCTCCTTCCAAGCATACACTGGAAGGAAGTCGGAAGGACGGGGAAGAGAAGGGACCCTGTAGCACAAAAAATACAAGCCTATCCTCAGGTTGGGTAGCCTAAAGGTCTACAGACTCTCAGAATCCATCCTAAGATTATGGATGATTTACTCTACTTATATCCAGGTAATCCAACCAGTTAGAAGGAGGGACTGGGGAGAAGGTTCTTCCTTTGGCTTACGCCTCCGATTCCTAGTCTACCTCCCAACCGCGGTCGTTTGATGCTACTCCCCTAGCTAGACATTAGATTGACTAGTATAAGCAGTTTAATCATGAACAATCTCAATCTGGATCCCGATGAGCGAACTAGTCCTTAGGGCCAATGTCTAATCAATTTTAGTTAGGCTTGGGACAATGGTGCTTCAAAAATGTGATGGACCCTTAATGAATTGTGCCCTTAATGATTTGTTTGAGAATGTGTGAATGCTCACAACCAAGAAGTTTTCAAGCAAGATTATTAATGATGAGGTGAGTTTTAGGGTTCAAATCTTGCTTAGTAGCTTTTAGTATTCAAATGTTAAGTGTATTCAACAAAGTTTTGTGAGGCAAACCAAGTTTTGAAAGCACATGTTCAAGTATTTTCCTTTATAAATTGAGAAAATATGGAGTGCCTGGCTTGACCTAAATATTGAATCCTATGGCGCAGCTACAAATGAGTTTCTTTTAAATTCAGTGGTGTGACCCAAACAATTCAATCAATCGGCTAAAATGCACCACCGATTAAGGCACACAAAAAGGTGATTAACCTCATACGGTTTCTACTCTTTTATATGTTGATTTAGTGTACCGGGTCCATAGATCAGAATCCCGATTGAGTAGATGAAAATCAAGTCCGATTATGTGCCTCCGATGTGGGTGTATAAAATGTGTAAATTGATTTGTCCCACAGAAAGTATCTTTTTGTTTTTTCTTTTTAAAATGCGAGGGTGAAATGGATGAAGGTGGAAAACAAGAAAAACAATTCTATCCTAGGATTTATGCAAGCACCTAAGTAGATTTGGTCTTGGTTATGAGTGTGGTGAAATGAAACTAGTGGGGGGGAATGTGGGGGACACTTACAAAGTACTCTACCCACACTTTACTCCGGTCTACCGCACTTGGATCTCCATGCTAGGGTACCTTCAAGATAGTAGATTAAAGACAAGTAGGGTTAGTGCTATGTAAATGCAATGAAGCGCAGAAAACAATAAAGTAAATTCCGTTGCCTCCCCGGCAACGGTGCCAAAATGATTGCATGGGTTTTATGTGTTTGAAATTAGGGTTTTTGAGTAATCCATCATTGTAGTTGCAAAACTTGTAATCAAATATAATTTATACCGAAACTCCAAGGGAGTCCCAAGTCTAACACAGGGAGGCGACGTTTACTTTGTATGAAAACCACGCTTCAATTTGTTTCTTTTTGGTGTTTTGTGGTTTTGTTATTTTTTTATTTTTGAAATAAAATGACAAGAAATCACAAGAGAGAGATGGAATCGAATGTGATTTATTGCATAAATGTCAATTACAATAAACTATGAAAGCGTAAAAGAGAAAATGGGTGGGAAGAAATCTCCTGAAGGTCTATTCGGTGAGATGACGGCGCTTGGCGGAAGCTCGGACGAAGGAGTTGGGAAGCAAGACAACGGAGGTGACAGGTGGGAGGACGTCGAGTAGAAGTAAGTGTCAGCGTGGCTCCGGAATGAAGGTGAGAAGGCAGAGATGATCTGCTACCGGAATGAAGGTGGGAGGATGGCTCTAGCGCGACCTATGAATGGGGATAGGAAGATGAAGGAGTATTTGTGGGGCAGAGTTTCGTTACACTAATAGGTGCCTTAGAAGCTTGAGAGTAAGCTCTAACAGAGCGTTGGTAGGCTTACTAGAGCTTAGGAGTAGGTGCAAGTAGAGTAGGTAGAGATGGCTTGGAAGGGAGGGGGTGTATGCCCTTATATAGTGGATGAGAAGAGGCTAGAATAGGCATGAGACCAATAGCGACCTCCAGGACGTTGCTGTAAGTGTCGCTATAGCCAGCTCATGCCTGCTCACGCATGTAGCTGGCCTTGCACCTGCGAACAATTAGCGATGGTTGTAAGCGTCACTAAATGTCTGCCAGGCTATCGCTGAAGGCTAGCACCAACCAAGCACTCGCCCGTACACAGCTGGTCAGCTCATCACGCGCCCATGTCGAACATGCGCTCTCACGCGCTGGCACTGCGGTTGGCTGTGCGCGCGCCTGTGCGTGTGCATGTTGCGCTGCGGCTAGCCATGCACTGCTTCATGCGCTCAATTGGGGGGGCAACGGGTTTCAAACCTTCGCCCTTTCGTTGAAAACTCCTACCTTCACCACTGCACCATGGCTGCGGATTGTCAAGTGGAGTGTTGGTGCGGCCGTATGGTTGGGGTGCCCCTCAGCCGTTGGATTAAGATCCAATGGCTGAGATCTCATCTTACGGTGGCCTTGAGAATGCATTGGCTCAGGTGGGGTGGCCTGGATGGTGCCACATGGCGCCATCTGGGTCGTTCATCTTCTTTTGTAGAGGGTGCTACGAAGCTCCAATCGAGGTGATTTTCTCGTTGATGGACTGCGATTGTCTCTCCAAATTCATCCATACGGTCGGATTCTTCATTCAAAGCTCGTAAAGGTGTCACACTACCTCATGGCCATGTAAAATGGAAGAATTAGTGTACATAATATGCAACTATCCTAAATGCCATGAAATGGATGTTATGTAGTATTTATAACATGATATGCAATGCTAAGCCTAGGAACTATCATAAATAAGAATTTTATCATGAATTCATGTGTGTTTATCAAGGAGCTCTAGAGGTGGGTCTTCTACACCGGTGAGGAAGAGGAATTGAGTGAGAGAACCGGCCAGAATTACACAAAGCACTTGGGAATGTGTTGTGCTTTAAATAGAACCAACATCAAGCATAATTAAGCCAAGTTAGACACATTTGGAATATGTCCAAATCAACTTTTGAACTTGGGTTTCTCAAGTTTTCTAGCAGTGAAATTGGAGGTGATTGAGATTGTGACAAGGCTCGAATGATCGGCCATGATCTGGGGAAGGAATCTACCAAGTTTGGCAAATTATGATTGAAGTTTCTTCAATCAACTCTCTGATTCAAATGACAACAAGTTGGGTTCTTGTCCTACTGTGTTTCCTTCTTTGTGCGAGGAAGATGATGGCAGTAGGGACCTGTTCACAATGACGACAAGAAGCTGAGGGCATCTTGGTAAGGAAAACTGAAAGATAAGGGTTAATGTATGAAAAATAGAGATTTTAAGGGCTAAAGTGCAAACTAGGTCAATATGAACTTTGATTAGGCCTAAATTTTGGTGTTAACCCAATTTGAACCCAAGGAATCTAATGGTGAACTTGGATTTGGGTTTTGACCATGTTTGACTAGGTAAATTGTACATGAGCCCATATCAGGGTAAATTCCCGTCTGAATCTCTATTTTGGTCAAAATACGTTCAAATGGTCAAAGTGAAGGTACCAAATCGCTTAGAATATTTTTCAATGAATTTTAAGAGGTTTAGATTAAATTTATATCGACTAGAACCCCTTTAATTTAAGTGAGGCCGATAATTATGGTTTTCAATATTGTTTTAGTCCTTGAAATACGTGAAACCTTGATTTAGTCAATATGAGCCCACTTCTTGATCTTTTAAGTTCATTTGACCTTAAATTAACCCCTGATTAACCCCTTGGTTAATAAGCATTAATGATGAGATGGTAAAATAGTAAAATTAACCCTATTTTCATATCTTCTCAGATCAATTCATTACGAATTTGCAATCCTCAGATGATCATTTAGGAGCATTTATCATTGAATTTCAACTAAGTCAAGTCAGTTATGATGAATGATGGTGTTACCATCAATAGGGCTTGATCGAGGTGCTAACTTGAGAAAATAGTATTTAAAAATATGGCATATTATTGCACAGTTCTAGCACCATGAACCAATGAAATCAATTACTGGCTAACCACGTATAGTGGTATATATTTAAGTCGGTCCACAAGGAAGCAAAGAAACATATTCGTATTTTATTTAATCAAGTCAAACATCATCAATAAATTATTTAGATACATGAAATAACAGATCATCAGTAAAGCAGCAAACGAATATATGATGAAGGCAATGGGGCAACATGTAGAGCATGCACACAACTTTACCTAGGTGGTGGTGGAGATGGACGACCCCTCATGGCATGAACCAAAGGTGGTGAGGTGGGCAAGTCGATGGAGATGCGGGTGCACACAACATGTGGTGCTATGCCTAGAGCATGAGCACGTAGCATGCACGGTGGAGAGAAGGCAAATGCACACACTGGTCTGGAGCTCTATGCCTGGAGAGTCAAGGACGATGCGATGAGGTGCGTGATCACCGACATGCAACGTTCAGTGCCTAGTTCATGAGACACAGGTGGTTCACGAATGGAGGATGACGAAGAATGGTAGTGGAAAATGGTGGAAATGATGAAGAGGGGCAAGGCCTTCGATGGTAGTCCTTAATGAGCAAGGGCCCCTTACGTTGTCACCTGCCATGAGGGTTAGGGGGGCCTTCTCCAAATGGTAGTTACACCCTTCCATTGAAAATAGGATCTACGATCCTCCTCCTCTCTAAACATAGCAATTGCATGTGCTTAGAAAGGAAATGAGGAGAGCCGACCTTTCGAAAGAAATGGAGAGGAGATAATTGTTGGAAGGGTGAATTTATGGAGGAGGATGGTGGTGTGTGGAATTAATTTTGGAGATGACATGATAGGACCTCTACTATGATTATGTCAAATAATATCACTCCACCTAGCTCCATGCAAATAGAAATAAATACACATAATTATTTATGTGACATAACAAGATATATAATGCCAAAGAATGCATGCACTACTTAATTTTAATGTGTGTAATTAGTTTACAATCAAATGCAAGTTCTAATGCATCCTAAAATGTAGCAACAAACAAACTTAGGCCTAAAATTAGTCCACTAAAGTGGACTTATCAAATGCCCCCATCCCAACATTTTGCTAGTCCCGAGCAAAACATTGTGCTCATGAGTACAGTCCTCCAAGCTAAGGTGCATAAGTCAGGGTGCCTTCGTCTAACCAACCCTCAGGAAATAAGCTCAAAATCTCAGAATTCAAACTAAAAGGTACTCCACTATCGACCAAGATATAGACCTCTTTGTTCCATCAAATTACAATTGGCATCAACCTTAGGTTTCCAGCAAAAGTTTCTTAGGCCTAGAACTCCACCCACACAATTGTACCAACCCAGAAAAATCAAGGCCCTTGTGTGTAATTTAGCTGTTTAGGCAAGAGGGTGCCTATTTTTAACGTTATGCTTATTTTCTCTGTAACTGTGCCATTGATCCATCTTCTTATTGCCTATAGGAGTCATCATATTATTGTGATCCTGCAAAGGGCCCTACACTCTGACACCTCAAGATGATGCCATAAGAGGCACTCTTAGAAGGTGATTATGCAACAATATAGGTTCTAAAATGCCTAGATTAGGGTAGATTTCTAGCATAGTTATAAATATTGCATTCATTCCATTCATAATTTGCATTTGCATCATGTTTACTTGCTTATTTATAAATAATACATTTTATGGACCTAATTATAATATAATGTTTTATCTTGTGGTTGCAGGTCCATATGGGAATAATAAATCAAGAAAAAGACCATGAAATAAGACAGAGAAAATGAGAAGAAAAGATCCAAGAAGCTAAAGAATAGAAGAAGAAATAAAAGGACAAAAGAGGAAGGGAAATAAACTTATGAATCCATCCACCACCAAATAAACCTATTCCTAAACCTACCTAATTAGGCCCAAGACAATTTCCCTTTCTTAGTCCTAATTTCCCTGTATGGACCCACCTAGATCCTAATTAAACCCCACCTATTCCTAACTAGACACACTACCACCTAATTTAGACTAACCCAAAACCCGCATACACACACCCCCACGTAACCCAACCTAGGCTGAACCAACTCAACCCCACCTTATTCCTATGCACTACACAACAAAATCCTACTAAATACCCAACCTAGGTAAGTCTTAACCCATCCCTATCCAAGCCCACTGACCATGCACATCCACACCCAATACCCAAACATACACCCACCAAAAAACATGCCCATGCACATTCATGTAAACTCATACCCACACATATCCACTCAAACCACCCATACCCATGCACATCATATACATACACATGCATGCAAACACTTCATTCACATAACCCTTCAAATCCCATGTAACCTCATGACCATAAAATAAACATTTCACATACAAATGCCATATCCAAAACCCACATACTCACATCCAAACCCCATGCATGCAACACCAAATACTCCCATACATCCAAACCCCACTCAAGAAAACAAAGGCCATGCATGTCCTTTTTTCCCTCAAAATCCCAATGCAACACACCCACTCACACACAATCACAACCATAAACTTACGTACACACTAAGGAAACCAACACTCTAGAAAGTCCTATTTTTTTAGAATGCCTATTTTCCAAAATTCCCTAACAACATCTGAAACTGAACCCACTCAACAAACATCCAACAATTTTGATTTATCCTCCTCTCAATTCTTTTTCCAAGTAGATCCAATTATTTTAATATCCTCCTCTCAATCAGCCATCTCCCCCTCTCCACCATACTCCATAGGGAGATCGGCAAATCCTTCCCCATCAGCCAAATGTCCCTCCTCCTATCATCTCTCCAACTCTCCATCATCCTCCGACCTCCTCTTCACCCTCCACCAAGGCCACCCTTGGTGGATCATTGCTACTCCGCCACGCATTCCAAAGGCCACTAAGGATTACTTCTTGGTGCCCTCTTTCTATAGATAGCTTTTCTCCTTAACTTTCTTAGTTAATTTCTAGCATATTTAGTTCTAGTAGTTCTAGTAGTTATCTTATTTCAAGCATTCAACTATATGTGCAACCATTATATAATATCTATAAAGTTGATTTGCTTCAAATCACTCCTGCTATTTCTTCCTAGTATCTAGTCTGAGTAGATCTTTATTTTCAAAAAAATCAAAAATCCAAAAAAAAATCGCAAAACAAAAATCAAAAAATATATATATTCATATGGCCGCATCAATCCACATTAATGACTCATACGTTTTTTTGAACTCACTAATGAAAATCGTGGAAGCTAAGATGCAAGTATTTACATTTTATATCTCATTAACAAGTGCACTGATTATCTGTGAAAATAAGAGAATAAGTGAGATAAATATTTGCGAGTTGAACATTAGACTACGCGTTTAGGAGTCAAGTCTAGTTTATGGCTCAAGTTACAATATCGATTTCAAAATCGCATCTTTCTGCCTCCTTGAGTTCAACTGGGACTTACTAAGTTCTCGTTATATTTTATTTGTCGACATGTTTTTGCATTGTACTATGATGGATTATTAAAAAAAATGTGATTTCACATTGCCGACAGAAGGCCCATCATTCCAACATCTCGGGATGATGCCATAAGAGCACCTTCCACACACCATGCTTTTATTCCAACAATTTTGAAGGATTTCATGAATGGTGCCTGGCTGCACAATGCATACAAAGTACGCATGGGATTAAAGGTCTTATGGACTATCACTTTGCATTGAATGCAACCCACAAGAGACTCATCCTAGACAATTTTTAGACTTTGCAGTGATGATTTAGATAGGGATCCAAGAACTCCATTATTTCTTAGCAAACCTCAAGAAATTTAGTGTGCTTCATGCAAGTATAAGAAGCTTGAATTATAGAATTGTCCAACTCTTAAGGGTGAAAGATACCTAGCCCATACTGTTTGTCGAAAATCGCAAAGTAAAATAGAAAGTAGTCGTCGTAGAGCGATATTTTTTGAAATAAAAATAAAATTATCGAGACCTTGGTGAGTCTTTGGTCGAACATGGGGAGGCAAAGGATTTTTCTAACTAAATGTTAGACACAAAGCAAATATGAACTATCTAAGATAAAGAAGATGAGAAAAAAGAGATCACAATCAGGCAAATAAATAGACAAGGGGGTGAGAAGTAGAATTTGCAAATAATATGATAGAAACTAAACTTTATTTCAACTAGAATAAATGTCAAGAATACAACTAGAAAAGGTACTAGAACAAGACTAGAACAAATAAAAATTAACTAGAACTACAACTAGAAAAGAACAAGAAAAAAATATAGATAAGATGTGTTGAGGATCGCAAAATGCATATTTGATTAAGAAAACGTCACAGTATAGCACTAATCATGACTCAAACAAAAATTAATAACAGGATGGTGAGTCCCGGTCGATCTCAAGGAGGTGTATAAAAGCGAAATTGATTTTGATTTCTATACTTGCTTAGAATTATAGTCTGGTATTTAGGGTATGAATATAGGATTCGTCGGTTGCATTGTTAACTCGTAAAATATGCGCATGAGTCAGAAATAGTATAAACATGAAAGTATGTGTATTAGTGCGCATGATTTAAACTCTTTGATGGTGACCCACAGAAAATTCGTTGATCGTTAAGTCCTTAATATCCTCTGGAACAGACATTTTAGTTGCATAAAAGATGGAATATAAAGTAGGCAACTCTTATTTCTATTTCCTCAACAATAATGTCATTAGAATCAAGTTTAGAGGAATGCTTGTACAGGAAATTTGAAAGCACTATTTCTAACTAATAGCAAAGTTATGCATGCATGGATCTAAGGTAGATTATGCATGCATTTTTAGAGATAGAGGATTACTACTATTATTAGCAAGATATTAATGTAAGAATCAAAACTATGAAGAACACTAAGCTAGCTAACAAAAATCGGGACATTGGAGGTGGTCTCCAATGGCTATGTGGCTTGAGGTGGTGGGAGGGGAAAGAAGGGCAGCCAAGGTGGGTGGCCGGCCTCTTGGGAAGGTGGTGGAAAGCTTGTTGGATCTTGGACTTCCAATAGTGGAGTCGATGATGGTGGAGCTCGTGGAGAGGGTGTGCACATAAGATGTCATCCAAGATAGGGTCTCTTGACCATCCAAGGAGAGTCTTATATAGACTCTTGGATGGCCAAGGTGGTCTCAAGAGAAGTCTCTAGACTTCTCTAGAGTGGCCGGCCCCTTGGGTCTACTTTTAGTCTTCTTAGATCCACTTTTTGTGGATCTAAGAATGACCATGTGTGGCCATTCTAGAGACTTCTCTAGAATTGGTGGCTTGGTGTGTGTGTGTGTGTGCGTGTGTGTGCATGAGTATGTGGGTGTGTGTGCATCAATAGGTGGTCTAGGTTGAGTCCTATACGTCTAGGCAATTGGGTTTAGGTGGGTTTCTAAAAATAAGTGTATGTGTAACCTAGTACTAAGTGATTGATCCAATTAAACTTAACCAAGTTTAATTGGGTCAATGTGTGTGTAATTGGGAGAGAGAGTTCCTAATTAGGTTAGGCTTGAGTTAATTGGATTCCCACTGATTCCAATTAGACTTGTGTTAGTTGAGATTTGAGCTCAATTGAACTCTATGAGTCCAATTGACTAGGTGAAGTGTAATTGACTTAGATCCAAGTGAATTAGGTTTAGTGAGAACCTAATTAGGTTCTTAGGAGGGTCTTATGGTAGTGTACTAGGCTTTGGATACCTTAACTTAGGTTCCCTAGGGTGTAGGCTTGGGTTTAGGGTCTTAAGAAATTAAGATCTAGGCTTGATTTCAAAAATAATAACTGGAGAGGGGTTCCAGACATCTAAACAGTAATTGATTTTGTGATTAGATGATTTATACATCAAAATTAGAAGTCTAAGTCTAGTCTGGACGTCCAATGTTGAGTCAGGGTGAAGTTGAGGTTTTGTCTAGGATTTCTACAGAAATTGGACGTCTAACACCTTGTCTGGACATCCAATTTTCTAGCAGATTGGGTTCTAGGTTCTATGGGTGGTGTCTAAGGGTCCTAGACATCCAACATCCTACCTGGATGTCCAGATATGGGCTGAAAGATGGGTTTTGAGTTATTCTAGGCTAAGGTGACCTAATCTAAGGGTGGCTAGGGTTTAGGAAGGTATCTAAGGCTATCCTAAGCTAGGAAAGGTCCTACATTCTTCATATTTTAACTCAAACATTAAAATTCTACTAGTAATGCAGTATACATCTTCCCTACATTATGTCTTCATCTTTATTCTAAGACTTCTATTCCAGCTCTACTGCACTCTGCCTTCTTCTCTTCTTCAGGTCTAGCTTCAGGCCATCTCCTGAGCTTCTTATTGCCTACAATCCAAATAGTGCACTAATTAGTACATTATTTCATGATTATTTATGTAAAGCAATAAAGATGCAATGTATACCACTAATGCTTGAATTATACTACAATTATGCTAAGTTCTAACTTAATTTAGGTCATTTAAGTCCTATGATTGTTGTGCAATCAAGATGTGGCTTGGTCCATTAGTGCAACTGCCTTGATGATGGAGGACAGCCACCAAGAGGATGCAATAGAGTCTGGGTGTGAGAAGCTTTTCTAAGGAGGTAAGAGGGTAGACTAATTAGGAGGGCTATGTAGAAGGTAGTGAGATGTTAGTGGAATGTTTCTAACCAAGGAGACTTAATGAAGGAAGGGGGTGGGTCTCTATTTATAGAATTTTGTAGGTTCTAGAGGAGGACTAGGATCTAATTAGGTTAGGATCAAATCTAGGTGGATATGGTAGGTTGTTTTAGTTGGAATTAAATGGAAGGCTAGGATTTAATAGGATGTAGGATGGAGGGTTGGATTTAAAGGAAGGGGTAGGAGGGATAAGGAGAGGCTATGGTGGATCATATGGCTAGCCAAGAGGAAAGGGGTTTATGGCCTTTGGATGACAGTTGGAGGGCTAGGATTAATAGGGAAGGGATACGCACTAAATAGCTTTTTGTTGAGATTTATGGATAAGATGAATCAAGACCATAGGATTTTCATCCATGGGTCCTAATGGGATCTATGTTGGAGGGTCGAGGAGGGTTTAGAAATACCTGAGGGGGGCAACACTAAAGGATAGAATAGGGTTAGTGTTTTTCTTAAAGGATTGGGTGGTAGTTAAGGATGTAGGAGGCTTTTGTGTTGGAATTTAATAGGCTCATTTAGTCGACCAATATATGTCTATAAATAGGTTCATGGTTGGCCAAATTAGGTTGGCAATTAGGCTAGGTGGGTGGGTTCAATGTTAGAAAAATTTAGGTTTCTAATTAGACTACCCTAAATGCTAAATAGGTTAGGGTCTAAAAAACTAGGCCCCTCTTCTTCACATAAATGAGCTCAATCATGGAAATCCAATCTACAAGGCTCAAAAGTTTTCTAAACCTGGTACCTACACATATTACAACAAGGAAATCAAGGTACCAGATGTAGATTAGGGGAAATTTGTAGAAAAAATAAACATAATGTAATATTTATAAAATGCACCTATATTACTATTTTGACCTAACTAAATGCTTTCTCACCTAATTCACCCTCAAACTAGCATTAGTTAGGCATAATTAATTTAAACAAATATACAAATATCACATACTCATGCCCTTGACTTAATACCTCAGCCTGTCAGTCTCCTTAAGAACTCAAAAAAATAATCCACATCTTAATAAGTACCTAAGTTTTTAAGCCTGTTTAAGGACCAAAGAGTCTGAAACTGAGACTCCTCCCAAATCTCTTAAAGGTCAATGTCTACTTGGATTGCCTCATCATCCTTTCCTAACCCAAATTATGTTCTCATGTACACAATATTTTATTTTTTATTATTTAAACAAAAAATGAACATCCTGAATGCATGAATGCATGCAAAAGCCAAGTTTTACCTCCTCCCCATGACTAAGATGTACAATGTCTGTATTATGCAAAAAGGGAAGACATTGCCTGAAGTGCATTGAGCTATCTCTCGATAAGCACTGCATTGAACGTCAACAGCTAGACAGGTGACAAAGCTAAGGCTTTGTCAAAAGGGTTGTGTCAATAAGGTTTTAACCATTGGCCATTAACTTTGAAGCTCTCTCTAGAAGTAGCATTTTGAATTTCAACTTCTCCACGAGAGAATACCCGCACCACAGTGAAAGTACCATCCCAATGAGACTTAAGCTTTCTTGGAAATAATTTTAGATGTGAATTGAAAAGCCAGACACATTACTTAGGTTCAAAATTCTTTCTCAAGATGTGTTCATTGTATAAGGCCTTGGTGCGATCTTTGTGAGCTTGTGAACTCTCATAAGCTTCATTCCTTAGTTCCTCAAGCTCACTCAACTCAAATTCTTTCTCAAAATGTGTTTGTCATGGAAGGCCTTGGTGTGGTCTTTGCAAGCTTGTGAACTCCCATAAGCTTCAGTCCTTAGTTTCTCAAGCTCACTCCACTCCAATTTACATACTTTACTTGCAATGTCATGATCAAAATTCAGAGTTTTAATTGTCCAAAATGCTTTGTGCTCTAATTCTACAGGTAAATGGCATGCTTTCCCAAAGACTAACCTATAGGGAGACATGCCTAGGGAGGTCATATAAGCAATTTTGTAAGCCCAAAGAGTGTTATCCAATTTTTATGACCAATCCTTTCTGTCAAGCCATATAGTTCTCTCTAAACTCTTCTGTCTCCCTATTTGACACTTTTACCTACCCACTTGTTTGAAGGTGATAAGGTGTTGCCACCTTATGTGTGACTCCATACTTCCTCAACAAGTTGGTAAAGTCTACATTTATGAAAATGGTCCCCTATCGCTAATGATAATCCTTGAGCAGCCAGATCGAGAGAAGATATTGGCCTTAATAAACTTTAGGACCACCGAGTGATAGTTTGTACTTGTAGGAATGGCCTCTATCCATTTTGAGACATAGTTGACTACACTAGGATATATTCAAATTCATGGGATGGTGGGAACGGACCCATGAAGTCAATGCCCCATACATAAAATATCTCTATAAGAAGAATGGGCTAGAGGGGCATCTTGTCTTATTTCCCAATTATTCCAATCTTTTGGCATCTAATGCATGCCTTCGCAGAGTTATGTGCATCTTTGAACATCATAGGCCAAAAGAAGCCAGACTTAAGGACTTTGAAGGATGTCTTCTTCCCACTAAAATGTCCTCTACAGTGCAAAGTGTGACAAAAATTCATAACATTGTGTTGTTCCTAATGAGGTGTGGCTCATCATAGTTAAAATGCCCAAGTTAAGTTAGAAACTAAGTCAAAACACTACAAATTAACTCAAGAAAAAGGTTAAGCATGGGATTTATGACAAATGACGTAAAACACCAAATCTATGCTAAAAGTGCAGAATTAGGTCAAAAACAAAGAGATTCTATAAATGGTCAAATCAAATGGAAATTAAACACCAAAATGAGCTTAAATTCACAAATAAATTAATTGTTGAAATAATTTCTAATATGTTCAAATCACTTGCCATAAAAATTACATTGCATTTTGACCTCATTTGGACCTTGGAATTAATGCTTTTCATTTAGGTCCTTCACAGATTTCAATCTCTTCACATTTTCCTCTTCCAAAAGTTGCTGAGGATCTCTTTGTAAACCTCAGGCACTGTTAGACATTGAAAACCCATCACTTATGGGTCTGAGTGTAATTTTTATACCGTTTTGAGAGAGGGACTAATGTACAAATTCACCAACATACTTGCTACTCCTTTGGCCATGAACACTAAGAACACAAGCTCATAGCATCGTCCATCCTTCTAGCCTTGATCCTACGGTGGATCTGCCACCAATCTCCTAGCGTCGGTACCAAATATTTTGTGCTTGCATCTAAATCACATCTGGTTATTGCTATTCAATCTTATCCTTTGTGTGCACTTCAGATACCTCCACAATCGTAGATCTCCAACGACTTAGACCTACGATTCCTAATCACTCGAGCTCACTTAGCCTATAAATACACCTCCCTAGTGACCTGCACAAGCTATCAACTCCGTCCCCCTTGAGTTGATCCTTTGTTCCCCTTCCAACCCTTCTTCCCCTTCGTCTGCTACTTGTGACAGAGGTAGCATCCTCCCATCATTCCTCCACATCGCTACGAATCACATAACTTTTGAGGATGTCCCAGAGCTCCTTCTATGAGCTTTCGATGACTAGAAGCCTCCCCACATTTTGTCACCAACGACCGCTAGCTGATGGACCCATGAGGCCACCTTCATCCAATTAGAGTAGATTTAACACTTTCATAGATTAGATTTACTACTTTTCTAGCATAGATTAGAGTAGATTAGATAGTCTAGAGTAGACTATGATCATTAGAGTAGATTAGATTAGAGTAGAGTAGGTATTCATCTTTGATGATCTGCCCTCTCTGATCACTCCCGATCAAAGAGGATGATCCACTCATCCATTTCGATCCACTAGTCTCCCCACTCACCTCACGATCACATTCACTCAATCCCTCATTGTTTTGATCACAATTCATCCCCTCCATCTATGCACCTATTAGATTTGAAGCTCAATAGCTATCAGATCTAATGGAGCTGAATTGGTTGTAATGTGATCAGTTAAATGGGATTTGAATTTTACAATAGATTGGAGAATTTGAAATGCAATTTGATTGTGTTTTGATTTAATCATGTGAATTGAGGTTTCAAAAGTTTAATTAGATCGTTTGCAACTGATTTGGTCTAGTTTGATTGAATTTCTATCAAATAGAGGTTTCGCACCCAATTTCCACAACTGATATTGTTTTCATTCATCGCTAAGCTAGTACGAGTCATTAGAATCCGTTGCACGAATTTGATGCTCTTGCAATGACCTGATTGTTTCTTAAGCATCTCCTACAGTCCCTGAACACTAAACAATAGTGTACAGAAATCTTAAATGATCATATCATCATGGCAAATTCAAATTAAATGACCAGGTAGGTGACATGTTAATCTCAATTCAAACTATCTTAATCCAGTAATCGAAGCTTTAATGAGGTTTGCGATGTTCTAACAAGGGTCTGAGAATGATTTTGAATGAATTTCATGACATGGTTTGTTCTTCCTATTCACATTGTCTATGACGAGAAAGGGAGATCAAATTAAGGTTGCTAGGTTTTGCTGATCTTTGATCTGAGTTGTGTTGGACTCTAATCCTTTCAAGGAATGTTTGCGACACTCAAGTGTGGTTTCTAGTTGAGTTAAACGTGATTTGGGACATATTGGTTTCACAACCCAAGTCTAAGGTGAACTCAAATCCTAAGCACTCATTTAATGTTCTAAAATCACTGGGCAAAATCTGGAGATGATCTCCAAAGTTGTGGTGTTATGTTTGAGCCATTGTTTCCAGGTCCTAAGCCATAATTCAGATCTAAGTTTGTTTTGAACAGTTTAGTAATGGATGCTACTCTTTCTAACATAGCTTGATTGAGTTTTTAATCATGAATTTTAAATGGATTTTAGGTGATTTGGAGCTTGTAATGAGTTTTTTGGGATGGAAGTTGCATAGATTTGTTGCCCATATGCTCAAGCAAGTTTTGAAGTATTTAGATTAGACTTTAGTTGATCTACTTCAGTGTTTGACAGTAAAAGCAACATCACTAACAATCACACTCTATTGGGACATTTGAGTGAAGCTCCTAATTAAATCATGTTGTTATTGAAGTTAAAATGGAAGTTTGAGATGGTTTGATGTTACAAACACACTTCTAAGCATTCATGTACTTGAATTAATTTTGATTTAATTTGCATTCACTATAAAACTTTCATGAATTATGTTGTCAGCAACTGTTTACAATGAAATCTGTCCAAAAATAGCTGTTTTGATGCGATTCAATGTCCAAATCATGTGTTTGCATCTGAATTTGATCTTTATTGATTCCTGGAAGTTTGTTGTGCTCTATCCTTGCTTTCTAGAATTTTGAATAAATTTTAAGGCTTGTTTTCAGTTTTCAACCATTAATTAGCCGTTTTCCAGAATTGTTACTGAAAATAGGGTGAAAAATACAAAATTATTGTAAATAAATAAACAAAATGTGTAGTAAATAAGAATAACATATATTGGGCATGTGTGTGTGATTATTTTTAAGTTTTGATGTCTTTAGTTGATGAAAATGCTAGTAGAAGTTTAGGTTTCTTCTTTAGTTAGAAATAAAAGTCTAAAAATAGAAAAAAGACAAAAGAACTTTGATTCCCTTTTCTTAGCTTTTCTCCTCTTTGCTTTCCTGCTTAAAAACCAAAACAAAATACAAAATCTGGAAAACTTCAAAATTTCCTAAAAATCCTTTGTAAATAATGTATATAATGTAATACTGTATATGAAGTTAACTTATATGTAAATATGTATATACATTATGTGAATATATATATTGCATAAGCTATAATGTATACTTCTAATTTATATTCTAACTTAAAATTAACCTAGGTAAAGCTTAAGTTATATTGTATAGCATTATATATATAAATTATGTAAGCTAAATTATGTATATTATATATATGTACTTGAATTATGTATATAATATATAGACTATGAGTATATACTAATATTTATAAGTAACTAACTTAAAGTCCTAAGTACAGTATTTATTATGTAAATAATCTAGTTAACTTGTGTGTGTGTGTATAGGAATCTAAGTTAATAATGTACATTAGTAATTTATCCTAACTTAAATTAGTAATTTAATTAATTAGGAAGCTAAGTTAAACAATATTTTTATAATTTATATTTTAACTTACTTTAACCTTACTTATAACCTTATATTTATTGCATAGTAGTATGTACATATTATATGATTAACCTATATGTATATTATGTGCATAGTAATTATATGTATATTATGTACATAGTAATTATATGTATATAACGTGTACAAATAGTAATAAAACTAAGTAAATATCTTAAAAATCTTAATTATATTATTTATTAGGTAAATTAACCTATTTATAGCCCAATTATGTATTATACATAAGTATATGTATTGTGTATAATGTATATTGATTTATATAAGCTATTGATGGAAACACTATCATGAGCCATAACTAGCTCAATTTGGTCTTATAAAGTTAATAAAAGCTCCTACGCATCAGTCAGAAGGTCTCTTGAACAGGATGAATTGTTTTGAGAAGAAAAGATGAAAATAGGGTTATTTCTGCAATTTTACCATCTTATCACAAATACAGAATAACCACGGGGTATGCTAGGGGTTTATTAAAGGTCATTTAGTCATTAATGCCTAATAAGTGGGTCCATGCAGACAAAAATGGGTTTTCACGCATTTCAAGAATTAATGAACATCTGAAACCCTAAAAACAGACCTACTTAATTAACTGAGGTTCTGGTCAAGATAAAATTCACATAAACCCTCTAAAATTCATAGGAAAATATTCTCTAGGGTTTAACATCTTTGAATTAACCATCAAAACCCATTTTGACCTAAAACAGAGTCACGGATAGACTATTTCTCCAATTTAGGTTTTTTTACATAAATTACCTAGCCAAACGAGGTCAAAACCAAAATCCAACTTCACCATTAGATTCCTTGGGTTTGAATCAGGTTTGTATCAAATTTTGAGCCCAATCTAAGATTATTTCGACCTAGTTTGCATTTTAGTCCAAGTCTGACTCTTATTCTCTCAAATAACCCTCAACTTTTGAAATTATTAGAAAAACCCCCTAACTTCTTCTTCTTCACAAAAATGCCCCTGCCGCCATTACTTTGTAAACCCAAGAGCCGTTGACCTTCAATCAAGAGATTCTCCCTGATTTCACAACGAAATCCTTTCAAATTTGGAAGAAAGATTCTTGAGGAGTTGCTCTTCAATCTGAGGCAGGTCTTGCCTTCCAAATCTCGTCCAAGAGTTCATGCAAACTCTTGGAAATCCTAAACCTATTTTGTGATTTTTGAGCTTTCAAAGCTTGGTTTCCAAGCTTTGAAGCTCGCCCTTTGGCCTATAAAAGACCTCCTTGGCATCCCCTTCTTCTTCAGCAAATTTTTAGGCCCAAGTCCTCTTCTCCTCTACCTCTCCAGTCTCCTCCAAAGTTTGCTCCGGCGACCTTCTTCCCCCACCTTCCTTGTCCACCTCCACGTACAATAAGCGATGGGATCATCTTCCTCAAGTTCTTCCGCACCTTGCAATACTAGCAGGCGTCCCCGTCCTCTATCGTCCTCACCGTCTACCTCACCGGAGTTTTCATCTCCTCTGGTACCGGCCATACCACAACCAATGCTATTCTACTCCCCTTCATCCGATAGCTAGCTCATTCGATTCCTTATCTTCCACACATCATCATCGTGCCACCACGCTCCAACTCAACCACCACATCGCCCTCCGCAACTTCATCTTCCTCTGCTCCAACCACTCCTCCGTTGAAGCTCTCCGCTCACTCAACCACTCCAAATGCTTCGCAGATAAGCCTACGACCTCTGCCTATTTGTTGAGGCAAAATCGAGTTTTAAAGTAAAGTGTTGTAGTACAATCGAAGTCGCTTTGAAAACAAATAGATTTTATTACTCAAAGTTTAAGTCCAAGGTCGGACATAGGGAGCAAATGGAATTCATGCACTAAGCTCAATGAATGCAATTTGAACACATAATATTACTCAAAAATCTAATGAAACATATAGAGCATGAGTATATGGATATTAAGAATAAATGTATCAAGAAATATAATGGAGGATTTGTGAAGAATTGGACGTCTCATTTTGCAATCAGACGTCTTAAAAATGAAGTGCTACAGTGTTCCTCCAATTTCTTTCTTCTACTTCTTCTTTTCTCTTTCTCTTTATCTTCTCTGTTCTTCTTTTCTCCATGGCCGCTCCTACTTTTTCTTCTTTCTTCTTTAGCTTCTTCCTGCCTTGGCTTCTCCTTCTTTCTTCTCTTTCTTCTTCTCTGGTGGCTCCTTCTACTTCTGCCTTCAATCCTTTGCCTTCTCTTTCTTTCTCTTTCTTCTTCAGCTCTTCAGCCTCTCTGACTTCAGCTTCTTCCTCTTCAGCCTTGCCTTCTCCTTCCTTAGCTTTCTCTAGCCTCTACCTTCTTCCTTGGCTTCTTCTTCTTCTTTTCCTGTAAGAGCAAAACCTACCCCTACCCGAGCGTGCTCTCTTCTCCTCTTTCTCTTTTAGGTTCGCTCTCCCAGAGCCACCGTCTTAGGTAATCAGATCGGGTATACGTGCTCGGGACCAGGCCTACCGACGTGCGGCGGTGGGCGAGGAGTGCAGGGTCGGGTATATGGGTCAAGCCAGGTCTTCGTGGGCAATGCCACGGATGAGGCGGTGAGAGGGGGAGTGGGACCTCACCCCGTGCTTTAGGAGGCAATAAGGCATATGCAGAAAATCAATTTATGCCATTGTGGTGTGCCAACAGCTTCCGAGGTGGGATTATCTTCCCACCTATCTTGTGCATGCCTGCCGCAGGAATGTCTTCGCTTGATTGTAGCGGCTGCTAAGTCCTTCAACTGGAATTAGAGGTATGGAGCTATGCGCGAGCGTATCCTGCACAACCTGGGACTCCGAACTTGGAGCGGGGGAACCTGAAGCGAGCTCACAAGCAAGCTTCTTGCTGTCGTCAATGGCAGCGAACCTCCTATTACTGTTAATGCGAAAATAGCCTCGTGACCATGTCAGAAAGCTCAGGAGGCTTCGCCAAGACACAGCAAAAGTGTTGCGGGGGTCGACGCAGCGTGGTGTTGCCTGAGTGTGTGTGCCTAGGGCACCCTGTGTGCATGAGAGTGGGTGTGTTTGAGGGCCCTTGTGGGTGAGTGACAACGTGTATGGAGTGAGGGTTTATGTTCAGTGAGGTGTTACGGAGCTTATGGGGTGGTTGGCAAGGCGAATGGAGGTGTGAAGTGACGGGGATGCCTCACCGGAGGTATGGCCGGAGGTGGAGAAGGTGAGGGTGATCAGTGGCGTTGAGGGGTATTTTCAAGAAATAAGAGGGGGAATACGACTAGGAGGGAGAGAGAGGTTAAACTGACCTAACCTAAGGATGAAGGAGGCAAGTGAGGCATCTGGGCTGGTGTGGCCAACGCTGGAGACGAAGATCTCCGTAGATGAGGCGGTGGCGAAGACGGGGGCAGAGGTAGCGTCAAGGCTGGTATGGCCAACGTGGATGAATGAGAAGGTAGCCCGACCACTGGTATTGCGGTTGGGCGACGAGAGAGAGGGGACGAAGCCACCGGAGCTTGTAGAGGTGTTGTGGCCGGCGATGAGAGACGAAAGTGGGGGAACTGGCCCAATTCCAAGCTAAGGAGGTGCGGAATGAATTAGGGTTTCTTAAATAGGTCCTAGAAGTTGGGTTTGTGCGTGGAAGCCAAGATTCCAAGCATGGCAGGCTCACCGGAGTTGGAAGTTCAAAAAGACCCGAATCTCTCATGCGTACGCATGAGAGATGGGGTACAAATTAGGGTGCATCAGTGGGTTTAGACTGAAGAGGATTACTCAGAGAACTCTCTTCCAATTTTGGGAGGGATTCTCTGAGCAATCAAAGAGAATCCTACTTCTAAAGCTTTCCAAAGTAGGATTTCCTCCACTATAATGGCAGAGGGACCTAATTGCAAAGAACGACGAGGAAGCTAGGGAGATTTCTGCAGAGGTTTTCAAAAGATTAGGGTAGAAATGTAATTGGGCTGGACCTGTTTGCAAAGTGAGTCAAGATGAATTCCTCTTAGGTAAAAATTTTGGTACGAACCTAATTTGGACATAAGGAATCCAATGGTGAAGTTGGATTTTGGGTTTGACCACGTTTGACTAGGTAATTTATGTAAAAAATCAATTTAGGGTAAATATTTGTCTGAGACCCAAATTTAGGTCAAAATAGGTTCCAAGGGCCAAATTGAAGGTTCAAACCCTAGAGAATATTTTTCTATGATTTTTAGAGGGTTTAGGTGAATTTTATCCTAACTAGAACCTTGTTAAATCAAGTAGGTCTATTTTAGGGTTACGTCATTTAATTCCCAGAATTCACATGAACCCTTTTCTGTTTGAACCAACCCACTTTTCATCTTGTTAAGACCATTTGACTTGTGTTTAGCCCATGAGAAAATAGTTGTTGTACTGCAATAGTAAAATTGTAGTTTTACCCCTTATTTCTTGCTTTTCTCTCAGAATGATTATTCAATGACTTAGGACCTCCAGTTGGTTATGTAGGAGCTTTTATTCTCTTCTTTGGGTCAAAATGAGCTAGTTATGGCTCATGATGTGTTCCCATCATACCCCCATGCCTAACTTTTACTACTCCCTTAGCAAAATTTTAAGGTTTTAACTTCTGTTCTAGAGCATGAGTTCCTTGATGTTCAGAGATTATGATGAGTGCTTTTTTTTTCTTTTTGATTAGGTTAGAATGACGATAGTAGGTATAGAGGTACTCAAGTACCAACCAAGATCCGGACCTGACCAGCTCTAGCCTCAATCCTCCGCAAAGGTTTTTAAGGACCACAGGAACTATCCTAAGGTTCGTTTGACTCCACGATTAAAGCACATGTGCTTGTAACATATTTTAGCATTGGTTCAGTTTGCAGTGCATTTTTTGTAAGAGAGAGACAAAGGATTTTCTTTGTTTGGAGAGTTTTCTCTCTCTTTTCTTTTTATTTCTAGCTTCGGATTAGCTTCTCAACATGGTCTGCATCAGATTCCTCATCCCCATCATCAATCCTCGAAGGGTCCCTAGCAATCGATACTTCGTGATAGCACCGTCCATGGCAACCTCCAGAACCCTAGCTTTCGAGATTTCGAGATAATCCTGCCCATGGTGTTCTGTAGCTAAATCCAGACCCTGGCAATTGACATTTCATGATAATGTCGCCCATGGCATCTGAACCAACACAGGGTGCTTACATGCCCTCAGTAGGATATGTAAATATCCTAGGAGACAAGCACCTAGGAGACAATATGTTATTGCGCATCTTCGAGGGGAATTTCCTGCCTCTCCATGCTAGAAACTCGTCCAAATCAACTTGTGTTGATCGGCCGCTCCTAATCTAGGCGACTTTTTCAGAACAATTAAATGCTCTTACGTGATTTTGATACTTATGTGCACTGAACCAGACTGTTTGTGGATTGGGATGCTTAGGTTACCGAGTCCCACAAACCGGAGGTCAGTTACAAGTCTGAATACTCCCTAAGCCTTAAACCTAATACTTAAGCTTTGCATTTTCCCTAACCTCTTGAGGACTATCCATATCTTAGCAAATACTTTAATTTTTAAGACTAGGAGTCTAGCCCAAGAGGCCTAAGATCAGCGTTCCTACTAATCTCTTTTGTGTCTCATTAGCACTTTTTCCTTTCATTTTCTTTCTCTTGATATGGTCTAGAACTTTAGTTAACCCCTTAATTACTCACTAATGACTATCTCTTCTTTTTCTTTTCATTTTGTACTCCTTTTTGACATTTTCCTCCTCAAGTTTTGTATGACCTCAAAATTTTCTTTTCTCCATTTTTTTTTGTACTTTTTCACAATTTTCTAATTTTTGGTATTTTTGGAATATGAGATTTTTTTTGTGAGAACCCTTCTGAACTTTTGATTTCTGTATATTTGCACTTTACCACCCCCCATGCCTAAGTTTTGCAATGTCATTGTAAACGGAGGGTGTGAAATAGTGTTGGGTTCAGGGATTTAGAACAAGATTTATCGGATGGGTGAACGGGTCGGGAATGACTGTTGCGGATGATTTCAAGCTCCAGCACGTGTACCAGAGGTGGGATCGACTGCTCTAAGAAAATCGAACTCAGGGTGCAATAGACGTGAAGTACAGACGGATAATCACAAGGATCTCAAGTTTTTGGAATGACGGGTTATCTCCCGTTAAGCGCTAAATTCAACGCCTTCAGCCGAGCGGGAAATGATATGGAGAGGGAGTGGTCAAATCAACTGAGTTTTGTAGAATAAGCATCTTGATCAAAAGCCTGGTTGGTCCAACCAGGTGCTTGTTCAGATCAACAGGCTAATGATGTAGCCCAAACCCAATCAATCTGGTGGGTTGATAAATAAATGAGTCGAATCAGCCTGGTCAGAGTAGGGATCCGTAAAATAATCAGTGAATGATGCAGAAATCCTACCGGAATGATCAGAGAATGATGGAGCATGATTTGTGATCTGATCAATGTTCGAAACCCAATAAAGATGTGGAGGCAAATCTTTTGCAATCGGCTCAGTAAGAGGGGAATCAGAATAGAAATTGAGTCCTGTTGCATGTCGGGGTTGAAAACGTGTTTGGATTGGTTCTGTATATGCAGAGGAGGTGGCTTCAATAAGAATTGTGTATGAGGGCTCCTCTACAAAGGAATTACAGGTGGGTTCATTTAGAGAGTCCTCATAGTAGCCATCAAATTCAAAAGTGAATGCCTGAAGAGTGTTTATAGGATGAGGAAAATCTTAGTCAAGAAAAGATTCAAACTCTGGGTTGTAGTCACTCTCGGAATTTTCTGGTTTTGATTTTTGCTGATTGAAAAGAAATGATTCCATCTCACTGGAACCTGAATTTAAATCAATGATCTCGGGGTCCAGGACCTCAAAGTCGGAGTCGGAGTCGGAGAATGAATCATGTGAGCTGAGGTCGTAGATTGGTTCGTTATAGACAGGAACAAAGGTTCTCCAAAATCATGGTAAGATTTGAGATCATCGGAGAAATTGCAAAAATCAAGTTCTGAGTTTGATTCGAGATCAAAGGTTCCACCACAGAATAAATCACACAATGTAGACTAAGCAACCTGACTTGGGTCTAGCCTATTCTTTGATTCTGAGCTTAAAGAGGTGTCCTTATTTGGTCTATGCTCAAGTTTTAGGCATGTAGGGAAGACCCAATCAAACCCCCACTCCTTCAACTCCTCAGTTTCTATTTCGTAGATTGGCATGACTTCTAAAAAATCTCTATATTTCTGAGGATGTTGGAGAGGGATATTCATCAAATAAAGGCCCAAAATCATACTCTTCATTTAAGCTTTGATCTTCGTCATACGAGGCCTTGTAATCTTCCCAATAATTTTCAGAGCGAGATTCCAGGCTGAGGATGTGAGTTGAATCACTAGAATCTAGGTCAGGATTACCTTCAAGGGTCACCTTATCAGAATAAGGGGCGAGATTTATACCCTCGAGAGGTTCTGTTTTAATCTCATCATTACAGGAGGCTCAAAATTCTATGCTTGGTGAACCAGGATTTTGGTTTTCTATGGCTGGCTCAAAATTGTGTTCTCCTACAATTGGGACTTCCCAACCTAATTCAATGTTAGGCATGTTATATTCCATCTGGGTTGGGAATCCACAACAATCTTGTGCCTCAAACCTAGGATTTGGGAAATCGGATTAATCCTCAATACTATTCCAAGATGTTTCATGAACCGTTTGGGGTATGTATGGGTATTTTTGATCGATAACTTGTTTCAACAATCTCATCAACTCTTGCCATTTTTCAAGATCATCTTGGTGTTTTTCTCAAAGTACAGGATTTGTCATGCATTGGAGGTATTCAAAGTTATGTAATTTTTCTATCTCAATGTATCCTATTATGAGAATGTCTCGGGTTGATCCTTTTGTAGCTTATGTTAATAACAATTGGGCACAGTTTATGATGAAGGTTGTTGTTGTTGGTACACTAACCTGAATGTCTTCTACTAGTTTTGAGGTTTTGTATTCAATATCATAAAATTTAAGGGCATCCTCAATCATTCTATCTCTCATGGTTCTTCATGATTCAGGTTTCTTCAGTGGTCTTCCTAAGTAACCAGGTTGCATATTTAAATCAGATGGTGGAATCAAGATGTAGAATCAGAATTCAAGTCTTAGAATGAAGTGATTAGATCTAAATAGAGACTCCCAACAGAAAATCTATGTGTGTGCTCTAACTAGAAGGGATGAGGGACTGGATGTGTTGTTGACCCAATCAAGGCACCCAATGATGTTTGGATGACTATGGAGGTTCAGGGCGGATGATACCTCTGGGTCAAAAAGTCATCCACCTGAGAATTACCTGGGCAGCCAGAGGAGAGTCCCACAAAGACCCCTACACGGTAAAGCACCCCCACGGGTTACAGGGTTTCCCCCACCTGACCTCTCTTGTCACTGAGGGTCCAAGCAGACCAGAATGGATAACTTGACCTCTTAAGTCTATCAGTTTTATATCCTAACTTGTGCCTTTGATTTCACTTGAATTAGCACTTGTTTTGACTTGTGACCTAATTTGGAGGTTGGTTGGCCTACAATGTAATCAAACTTCACCTGACCTGCCTAAAGATGGCAGAATGATTCTAGGTCAAGACCTAGAAATCACCCTATTTTGACTCCCAAGTTATTAGGTCCAAGGATTTTATAGTTCAAGTGATTTTAAAGCCTAATTTTAGGGTTTGTCTTGATTAGGTCTTTTCAATCAAAGGCTTGGGTAGTACACAAATGTGAGCGGGTTTGTTTCCTTTTATGTAGGCAAGTATAAACTAGCACTCCAAAATCCTAATGTAGAAACCCTAATTTCGCTCTACTTCCAGTCCTCTTTGATTTTCACAAACGTTCTCCTTGGACTTCAAACAAGAAGTGCGAAGTCCACGGAGGTTTAGAAATTAAGCGTGATCCCTAATAGGCACAGGAATTTTGGGGTAGGATCTCTAAATAGAATCGCTTCAACCCCAATAAGATGTGAAAAAAAAAAATGCTAATCAGGAAACTAGCCTTTTAAATGATAATTACTATAAAAAGAAGGCAGGTGATTCCTAATTTGATTGTTTTTCTTTTTGTCTTCCCAAGATTAGGTGGTTCGATTAGGGAAGAATAGAGAAGTTACCTGCCCTAGAGTGGTTGATTCACGCGGGAGATCTACTCGTGAAATACCTTGCAAAATCACAATAAGACAAATAGGGCAAGTTAGTGTTCATATATAATCAAAATAATGCAAAGACTAGTGATGAATTGTACGTTGCTCCCCAGAAACGACGCCAAAATGTTTATTAAGGTGAAATCGAGTTTTAAAGTAAAGCATTGTAGTACAATCGAAGTCGCTCTGAAAACAAATAGATTTTATTACTCGAAGTTTAAGTCCAAGGTCGAACACAGGGAGCAAATGGAATTCATGCACTAATCTCAATGAATGCAATTTGAACACATAATATTACTCAAAAATCTAATGAAACATATAGAGCATGAGTATATGGATATTAAGAATAAATGTATCAAGAAATATAATGGAGGATTTATGAAGAATTGGACGTCTCATTTTGTAATCAGACGTCTTAAAAATGAAGTGCTACAGTGTTCCTCCAATTTCTTTCTTCTGCTTCTTCTTTTCTCTTTCCCTTTATCTTCTCTATTCTTCTTTTCTCCATGGTCACTCCTGCTTTTTCTTCTTTCTTCTTTAGCTTCTTCCTGCCTTGGCTTCTTTCTTCTTCTCTGGTGCCTCCTTCTGCTTCTGCCTTCAATCCTTCGCCTTCTCTTTCTTTCTCTTTCTTCTTCAGCTCTTCAGCCTCTCTGACTTCAGCTTCTTCCTCTTCAGCCGTGCCTTCTCCTTCCTTAGCTTTCTCTGGCCTCCACCTTCTTCTTTCTTGGC
The DNA here is from genome assembly GCA_037157565.1 of Thalassia testudinum. Taxonomy (NCBI): domain Eukaryota; kingdom Viridiplantae; phylum Streptophyta; class Magnoliopsida; order Alismatales; family Hydrocharitaceae; genus Thalassia; species Thalassia testudinum. Next base: position 39,135,331 of record JAZHRO010000015.1, on the reverse strand, counting down.
TTCTTATTCTTTTCTTGCAAGAGCAAAACCTACCCCTACCCGAGCGCACTCTCTTCTCCTCTTTCTCTCTTAGGTTCACTCTCCCAGAGCCACCATCTTGGCTAATCGAGTCGGGTATACGTGCCCGGGACCAGGCCCACCGACGTGTTGTGGTGGGCGACGAGTGTAAGGTCGGGTATACGGGTCAACCCAGGTCCGCGTGGGCAGTTCCACGGACGAGGCGATGAGAAGGGGAGTGGGACCTCACCCCGTGTTTTAGGAGGCGATAAGGCATATGCAGAAAATCAATTTATGCCACTGCGGTGCACCAATAGCTTCCGAGGTGGGATTATCTTCCCTCCTCTCTTGTGCGTGCCTGCCGCAAGAAAGTCTTTACTTGATTGCAGCAGCTGCTAAGTCCTTCGACTGGAATTAGAGGCCTAGATCTGTGCTCGAGCGTATCCCGCACAACTTGGGACTCTGAACCTGGAGTGGGGGAACATGAAGCGAGCTCACAAGCAAGCTTCTTATTGTCGTCAATGGTGGTGAACCTCCTATATCTGTTTACACGAAAAAGGCCTCACAGCCACTTCAGAAAGCTCAGGAGGCTTCGCCGAGACATGGCGAATGTGTTGCGGGGGTCGGTGCAGTGTGGTGTTTCCTGAGTGCGTGTGCCTAGGGCACCCTATGTGCGTGAGAGTGGGTGTCTTCGGGGGCCCTTGTGGGTGAGTGACGGCGTGTATGGAGTGAGGATTTATGTTCAGTGAGGTGTTGCGGAGCTTATGGGGTGGTTGGCGAGGTGGATGGAGGTGCGGAGCGACGAGGCGCCTCACCGAAGGTCAAGCTGGAGGTCAAGAAGGTGAGGGTGATCGATGGCGTTGAGGGGTATTTTCAAGAAATAAGAGGGGGAATACGAGCAGAAGGGAGAGGGAGGTTAAACTAACCTAACCTAAGGATGAAGGAGGCAGGAGAGGCATATGGGCTGGTGTGGCTGACGCTGGAGACGAAGATCTCCATAGGTGAGGCAGCAGTGAAGACGGGGGCAAAGGGAACGTCAGGGCTGGTATGGCCGACACGGATGAAAGAGAGGAAGGTAGCCCAACCACTGGTATTGTGGTTGGGTGACAAGAGAGAGGGGACGAAGCTGCCGGAGCTTGCGAAGGTGTTGTGGCCGACAATGAGAGAAGAAAGTGGGGGAACCGACCCAATTCCAAGCTGAGGAGGTGCGGAATGAATTAGGGTTTCTTAAATTGGTCCTGAAAGTTGGGTTGGTGCTTGGAAGCCAAGCTTCCAAGCATGGCAAGCTCGCCGAAGTTGGAAGTTCAAAAAGACCCAAATCTCACATGAGTTCGCATGAGAGATTGGGTACAAATTAGGGCTCATCAGTGGGTTTAGATTGAAGAGGGTTACTTAGAGAATCTCTCTTCCAATTTTGGGAGGTATTCTCTAAGCAATCAAAGAGAATCCTCCTTCCAAAGCTTGCCAGAGTAGGATTTCCTCCGCTATAATGGTGGAGGGACCTAATTGCAAAGAACAACGAGGAAGCTAGGGAGGTTTCTGCATTGGTTTTCAAAAGATAGGGGTAGAAATGTAATTAGGTTGGACTTGTTTGCAAAGTGGGTCAAGATGAATTCCTCTTAGGTCAAAATTTTGGTACAAACCTAATTTGGACATAAGGAATCCAATGGTGAAGTTGGATTTTGGATTTTACCACATTTGACTGGGCAATTTACGTAAAAACTCAATTTAGGGTAAATATTTGTCTGAGACCCCAATTTAGGTCAAAATAGGTTCCAAGGGCCAAATTGAAGGTTCAAACCCTAAAGAATATTTTTCTATGATTTTTAGAGTGTTTAGGTGAATTTTATTCTAACCAGAACCTTGCTAAATCAAGTGGATCTATTTTAAGGTTACAAGAAGTCATTTAATTCCCAGAATTCACATGAACCCTTTTCTGTTTGAACCAACCCACTTTTCATCTTGTTAAGACCATTTGACCTATGTTTAACCCATGAGAAAACCCGTTGTTGTACTACAATGGTAAAATTATAGTTTTACCCCTTGTTTCTTACTTTTCTCTTAGAATGATTATTTGGTGACTTAGGACCTCCAGTTGGTTATGTAGGAACTTTTGTTCTCTTCTTTAGGTCAAAATGAGCTAGTTAGGGCGCATGATGGTGTTCCCATCACCTCCTCATCCACATGAACAAAACCCCTCAAAAAATTGAGGGGATTACTCACTCCTATCCTCTGCCGAACTCCACGCTCACCGCACCAACGTTTCAAGGTCGTTCGACCTCCTCACTCACTCACGTGCACCACCAAGACCACCATCACGTTTTCCATCCTCAAGCGATCCTCCTGAGCATATTTGACGTGGCTGCAAGGCCATTTTCTGCTTTTTAGGTGACCGCGGGACCTCTGTCGCCACCTCCAAGTTCTCCGACATTATCTACAGTCCTCCGGCAGCAACCCCTCCAGATTCCACCTCCAGGTGTTGCGGTTGACTCCCAGGAAGCACTCCAAGCATTCAATTGGACTCCACAACCTCATCGCTAACCTTAATCAGGCATGTCTTCAGCTGGTGCTGCATTGCAACAAAGCTATGTGGGATAGTGTTGACATGGTCTCGATCGTGTTTTAACAGTTAGTTACATCGTAGTATAGGTGATCAAGCATTGTCAACAAATAAGAGTTTTATTACTCGAAAACCTAAGTATCTGAGGTCTAACACAAGGAGCAATTGGAATTTATTACTAATCTCAAGAATGTAATTGAACACTTTATTACTCAAAATGTAATTCAAAATATATAAATGCATGACTTTGAAAATTAATTGTGGAAAAAAGAAAGAATTTGGATGTCTAATTATGGGATCAGATGTCTTAAAAGATGTTTTCTCATCTCTTATTCTTATTCTTCTAATTTTCTTCCTCTTTATGCTTCTTCTTTCTTCTCTGCAGTGCCTTGCTTCTTTCTTCCTATTTTCTTCTGTCTTCTTTTCTCTGCAGTTTCTTTCTCTCTGCAGGTCTTCTTCTTCCTTGGCTCAGCTTCCTTTGCTTCCTTCATTGGTTCTGTTTTCCTTTGCCTTCAGTTCCTCTTCTTCTTCTGCTTGTCTTTACCTTTCTCTATTTCTTCTTTCTTCTTCAGTTCTTCTTCTCTTTTTCCTTCGCCTCTTCCTTTCCTTCTTCTTCTTTTCCTTTGCTAGCAGCGGCTAAGTGTTAGCTTCACTTCTTCCTTCTGCCTGCCCTGCACAAACCAAAGAAAAGAAAAACCTATCCCTCTACCAACACCAACGCGTCTCTCTCTCTGTGTAAACCACTCTCAGTACGCTCTCCCAGAGCCAAGTAAATGGGTTGGATCGTGCGCCCAGGTCCAAGCGCACCGGCGTGAGGGTGGTGTGTGAGGAGTGCTCAAAATAGTCTCAGGTCGGGTCGCCAGATCCGTGTATTGAACTCACGGACGAGGCGGTGAGAATAGGTGAGGGACCTCACCCCAAGTGTAACTGGAGGCAACTGGCACATTTCACAAAAATAATATAACTCACTCCAGCGCTTTGTGACTTAACGAGGTGGGACTATTGTTCCACCTCTATTTCGCGTGTGCCCGCAGGAGTCCGTGCCTTCAATTCCCACAACTGCAGGCTCTGTTGGCGTCACTCGCTGGGTCGACTATCTTCGCAAGACCTGCCCAAAGTTTGCAGCACCTGGAATCCTGCAGCCTTATGGCCTAGAGCAAGCAAGAAGCTTCCTCGAGTTGCCGCTAATGGCAGTCAGAGCTTGAAATCTGTCTAACACCAAAAAGAGCCTTGCGGCCAAATCAGATCACCAGGGGACCTTCGCCGTGTCACGGCGAAGGTGAAGCGCTAGGTGGCAGGTCGTGGGGTAGCCTAGGAGTGCGTGCCTAGGTCGCTCTGTGGCCAGACGGATGGGTGTGTTCGGGGGGTAGTTGTGGAGGCTTAGAGGGTCTATGGACGGGCGGAGGTTATTCAGTGAGGTGAGGCGGAGGTTATGCGATGGTCGACGAGACGTGTAGGGCTGCGGAGCGACGGGAGCATCTCGTCGGAGGGTGGCCGGAGATAAGGAAGGTGGTGGTGAACAACGGCGGTCGAGGGGCGTTTGATGAAATAAAATGAGGGAAATGAAAGAGGGGATAGAGAAGAATAGTTTTAACCTAAATAAAGGGACGAAGGGGATGAGAACGCGGCCGGCAGTACCTGCTATCGCTAGAGAAGAAAGTGTCCAGTGGAGGAAGACGGCGGCGACGACGGGGCTAGGGCAGCTCGCGCGGGTGTTGCACGACGCGGAGGAGGATGAGGAGGACATCCCTACCATTGGTTTTATGGCAGAGCGATGAGGAAGAGGAGGGGGCTCGCCAGAGCTCACTGGACCCCTTGGCCGAAGAAGAAGATGAATTTGAGGTGGAATCCCGGCCAAGTCGAGCTGAGGAGGTGCGACCGGAGTTGGGGGTTAATTTATAGGTGCTGGCCGAGCTTCTGGTGTGTGGAGGGCACGCCTTCTACCACCGACGTCGCGCTGAAGAAGGAAGGTGGTTGGGATCCAAATCTTTCATGTGTTCGCACGAGAGATTGGACAGGAATCAGAGATTATGATCGGGCTCAGATGGAAGGGGATTCCTCAGAGAATCTCCCTTCCAATTCTGGGAGATCTCTGAGGGATCAGAGAGTATCCCCCCTGCCTTCCTCGCCGGAGAAGGATTCTTCCCCATTAATGGTGGAGGGACCTGATTGTAAGATTGGTGAGAAAGTTAGGGGGGTTTATGTGATGGTTTTCAAAAGATAGGGACCAAAATGTGATTGGGTGTACTAAATTGCAAAGTAGGTCAAGATGACCTCCCCTTAGGTTCAAATTTTGGTACAAACGTAATTTGGACCTAAGGAATCCAATGGTGAAGTTGGATTTTAGGTTTGACCACATTTGATTGGACATTTTGCGTAAAAACCCAAATTAGGTCAATTGATGAGCTAGGACCCTAATCTAGGTCAAACTAGGTTCCAAAGGCCAAATTGAATGTTCTACACCCTAGGGGATATTTTTCCATAAATTCTAGAGGTCCTGACCAGAACCTTGTTGAATTAAGCGGGTCTGTTTTAGGGTTACCAGATGTTATTTAATTCCTGGATTGCACATGAACCCATTTATGATTGAATCAACCCACTTTTTATCTCATTTAGATCATTTGACCTATGTTTTGTCTCTGAGAAATCCCATTTATGTGCTGCAATGGTAAAATTATAGTTTTAACCTTTTTTTCATGTTTTCTTCTCAAAACACGTATTCCTCCAATTAAGCCTTCTTCTAGGTCATGTAGGAGCTTTTATTCTCTTTATTAGGTCAAAATGAGCTAGCTATGGCTCATGATGAGGCTCGCATCAGATAGTCCCCCCTCGAGAGCGAAGAAGCCCCGACCATAGTTAAGTTGATTTTCTGATACCGGTTGTTCGCCTCAGCATGCACAAGGGGTGAGGTCCCCACCCACGCACGTGCATACGCACGCCCTCGCCCACACTTACGCCCTCGCCCTCACCCTCGTGGGTCTGAGCCTTGGTCTGTTTTCCCGGTTAACTACTTCTAGTCTGGTTTGCCCAATCTGAGAGACAAGGAAGAGAAAGAAAGAAAGAGAGAGAGGAGGTGGGGGGGTTTTGCCTCGCTCTCTAACTCTCAACACTTAGTCTCTACGAGGCAATCTTACCTCTGTGTTGTGCCTTCCTTTGAGTAGAGAAAGAAAAGGAAGAAGAGTGCCTTCTTGGCACTGTAGCAAAGAAGAATTTAAATTAAAAGCTCCATCGTCTGATCTGTCTGACACAGTGCACTATGCACTTGGCTTACATGGATTAAACATGTTTGATACTGTTGAGATATTTGCTATTATTGTAATTAGGGTAATTGGTGATTCAAATCACTATTTTACCCTAATCTTTTTGCACTATTGACATTTGCTATTATCTATACATTATTATTGCTTGAATTTCTTATAGAATATTATTATCTTGTGCTTAAATTGTGATCTTGAGATTAATTGCAACACTTACACCTTGTGTTCGACCTCGGATTTATATTCGAGGTATAAATTATATTTGTTCACGTGCCATTTTCGGTTGTTTATTATGTTGAATCGGGTTTTAACAGTATCACGTTGTAATATAATCGAAAAAGCATTTAAAATAAATACAATTTTATTACTCGAATTTGAAGTCCGAGGTCGAACACAGGAAGCAAATTAGTGTTTAGAAATCAAGATCACAATTCAGAATTTAAAGGAATATGCAATAATATCAGTCTCAAAGTGCAAAAATATGGGAGTAAATGTAGAGCACAAAATACTAAAGAACTCAATGTATATGAATTAAACTCAAATTGGACATCTGATGTGAAAATCAAACGCCTAACAAATGCTACAGTGCTCCTTCTGATTTCTTCTCTCTGCTTCTCTTTTGCGACTCTTCTTCTTTCTTCCTTCTTCTGCTTCTACCCCTTCTCTTCTTTCTCTTTACCTTTGGCTTCTGCCTTCTTTTCTTTCTCTTTGCCTTTCTCTGCTGGCTGCCTCCTCTTTTTCTTTGGCTTCCTCTGTCTTCTCCCTTCTTCTTCTTTGGCTTTTCTTCTCTTTCACTTGAATTTTGCCTTCTGCCTTCCTTTAGCTTCTTCCTTCTCTGCCTTTCTCTGCTGTGGCCCTTAGCTTCTCCTTCTCTTCTTGCTCTTTGCTTCTCCTCTTCTTCAGCCTACAATAAAACCTACACCCTACCCGCACGCACTCTTCTCTTTTCTCTCTTAGGTTCCGCTCTCCCAGAGCCACATGTATTCGGGTAATCGGGTCGAGTACATACCTGTGACCAGGCCCACCGGCGTGCGGTGGTGGGCGAGTGTAGTCGGGTCAGGTCAAGCCAGGTCCGTGGGGCATGAGAGAGGATGAGACCGGGTTGGTCGGGTGAGAGGGACCCCACCAAGTGATTTGGAGGCAAACAGCTACTGGCAAGAATTCAACTTATGCAGCTTCACTCACTTCGTAGCGGCCGATGTGGGACTAAATGCGCACCCTTCTTCTCGCACGCCCGTAGCAGAGGTGGTCCTCCAATTACCTCAACTACTATGGCCTTTGACTAGAATTGAGCGCTTGGAGTCGTGCGAGAGGGTGTTTGAAAGAGCGATCTTCGTTTTCATTGAAAACTTTAACATAAAATGATGTGTCGTTGTATTTAATTACATGGTAGAAAATCGCTTTTCAAAACATTTTAATTTTCAGAATCTAACCATGAATAGTTAGGTCATCTCCATAAGGAGGAATTAACCTATCAAACATGAATAATGATGTATCAAGTAATCGGGAATTTCAACGGATGTGCATGCTAATTAGTATTCTCATTTCCAACATAAATTTTCAATTTAGATAATTAACCAAGAATCTGAGGGTGCACATGCAAAATCACCACTATGGAAATACTAGAATTGCTATCTTAATACTAACAAACATCATCAAATTTATCTAAATCCGAATTTGTTTCCCAGAGCAAAGATACATGTTAGCTTAGTCATGAGATGAATATAATGTAACTACATGCAATTCCATTAAAATTGAGGGTTATTCATGCAATTCTACCGTAATATAATATTAAGATAAATAAATAAATAGTATCTTTGACAATGGAAATGCTTGTAATTTTTAATAAGTGGTATACTGTTGCAAAATAGAGCAATTGCTCTTCTTGGCGTGCACGAGGAGGAGGGCCTATGGCTGAAGGAGAGAAGCCCAGGAGAGGTTGGCTACGATAAGGAGATCACGATGGCGATGGTGGCGTCGACTATGGTGGCCTGAGGTCACTGGCCGCCGAGGAGGAACTCGCCGACAGTGGGTTACTCCATGCGTGCACGTGGGTCTTGGCGGTCCCATCTGAGGGTGTGGTCGTGTTTGTGAGGTTGAGAGGAGCATAACGAAGGCGACGACAAGGAGAACGACAGTCTGTGGCGTTGGCTACACTTGGAGGTGGATGGCTGGAGATGGGTTCCTTCGCGGAAGAAGATGAACAATGCAATGTTGGGTAAGGGTGTGAGGCGCGCTGCGTGTGGCGACTGAAGCGCAACCGGGCGTGGTTGTGTGCTTGCGCTGTGCGCCCTGCGAGGTTGCGCACTGTGCAGGCAGGCATGGTGGCATGCTTGCACTGTGGCAGTGTGCGGCTGTGATGGGTGCGATGCCTGCGAGGCGCGCAAGGGTATAATGGTGATGGGAGTTGCAGGCTCGGCTGTGGCAGTGCGGTGGAAGGCACGAGGGCAAGCTAGCATGGTTGCAAGGGCGTGCACGCACGATGGACAGGCGGTGGAAGTTGCGAGGGTGATGGTGTGGCGAGGATGAGGCACGCACTTGGGTTGCAGCTGTGCGGTGTTGGTGAGGTTGGTGGTGCGTGGTGGCAATGGAGAGGATGGTGGAAGTTGGTGCGCAAAGACCATGGTGCTCGCTGGAGTCCACGGTGCACGCCTTCTTCACGGTGGTGGAGATGGGGGATAGTTCCCTGCCATGGGGAAGGCGGATCAGGATCTTCTCCTTGGTGGATCCGGCTTCTTTTTAAACAAAAATATCCTCCTTTTCCTTCGGCCGCAAGTATCTCCAACTACTCACGACGATCACGAGTGGTTGGAACAGCAGATAAGCACGACCCGTTTCTTCTTCATACGTCTAACTAGAGAATCAGACGTCTTAAAAAAAATGTAATGTCGTGAAATTGTGATAGCAGTTCCAGACATCCAATCCAAGTGCAAGACGTCTTATAGAAGTAAAAATGAGCGCCTGATTCTTGTACCTAGCCTGCATTCATCAAATAAATTATATTATCATAACATATGCTATTAAATGTAAAATTGAAGCATAAAATTAAATGCAGGCCAAGGTAAATTGCCATATAACTCCTAATTAATAAACAACTAAGAATAAATAATTAAATAGTACTTAAGATAAATAATAGTCCACAAAAGTGGACTTAATAAATGCCCCCATGCCTAAGTTTTTGCTAGTCCCTAGCAAAAATGAAAAATAATAGAAGTAATCAGAAGATTTCTTCTTTTCTTATTTCAAAACTTTAAAGATCCAGACAAATGTGAAGTGATAATAGCCTAGGTAATAGATCCTAATGAAAAAGCCAATTCGCATTAGGAGTTCATACTTCACCCTTGGTAAATATTTCTGTCGGGATAGGCAACTACTTCCCTCGAGGATAAAGCAGAAAATAATCTGTAAATTGACCCCGACTTTTTAGCTTAGGTAGGAGATGCTGAGTTGAATGGATTTATATTTGATGGCACACACTTATCTGGTGCTACATGTAGTCCTGTACTACAGACTCTAGATATCCAGACTATCAAATAAATCAACCCAGAGAGAGGCTAAACAATTGTGCTCTCTTGATGTTTCTTGGTACTCACTCTTTTCCTTCTTTTCTTCCTGAGATCACAAATCTCGCCAAATTTAGTAAGTGTACTCACTGTTTGGTGGTCTCAAATGGCATTCACACTTCAACTAAAGTCCTCATAACTCTACAACTAAGTTAGAGTCCTCAACCAGTATTCGGGCGATCAGAAATACTGAAAGGTAGGTGTGGGTCATATTTGGTGGAACGTGATAAGTGTTTTTGTTGCCTCAGAAACAATGTTACAACAATAAAATTATAACCCTATACTCTTTTCTTTTTCTTTTCTCTCTCTCTTTTCTTTTTCTTTTCTTTTTCTTTTTTTTTCTCTCTCTCTTTTTTTTTTCTTCTTCTCTTTTTTTCTCCTTTTTCTTTCTTTATCAATCAACATAACACGATACAGACTTTTATTTATGAGGCATTATTAGGGATGATGATGGTCAAGAGGATATTGTGTGGCTTATTTGGTGGAAGTGCCTATTCTCGACACTGAGAAGGAATGGATAGGACAAGCATATTTCTAACCTTTGACACTATTACCCTTCTTCAGCCAAGGACTCTATGAAGGACAGTCATAACCATCCACCATAGTCATAGCTTTATTAAGACTCAATCTCTGTGTATCTACCTTATTTGGTGACTCTCAGGAATTCACACAAAGTACGCACACAGGAACAGAGAGCGAAAACTATGCTTAACTCTAAAGTATCATATCTAATTGTCCAAAACTTAAGAGTCCTTGCACTAGACTTAACGCCCCAATAATCTCTCTACTTTCTTCTCATCTGCTAGAAGATAGTATGCCTGACTCCCTATTAACTATCCAAGGGTTCAGTAGACTACAAATGCTTATTGGTTTTCTTCAAGGATTCATTACCCAGTCTACGTGCATGTGAAGTAAATGTACTGGATTCTAAACTTAAGAAATAATTCAAGAAAAAAAACCTCCAATGACAAAGGTATTCTGCTAGGGACTAACCCATTCAGCTCAAGAAAAGAGATTTTTTTTTTGTCCCAACCTAAATGCATGAATACTTCCTAAAATGCAAAATGCACCCCCCATGCCTAAATCCTACAATGTCCTCATTGTAAAATTAAAACAAGGGGAGAAAGGAAAGAAATCACCTGACAACGGTGTTATTCAGAATGCTGGGTTGCCTTCCAACAAGCGCTACATTTTCTGTCAGCAGCCAGACTTATAAGGAACCTATAAGTCTGGTTCCAAACAAAAAAGGTTAGGCCCTAAAAATATGCGTAACAGCGCGGGCCTAGAAAATAGGTAGCCATGGATGTTGGCGAGCTGATGATGCAACGTAATCCCAAATTCTCGCCAGAATGTATGAAAGCAGAAAACCTCGTTGGCTACTTGGGGAGGTCTAGAAATAAGAAAGGGAATATGAAAAGAGGCCTCCCGAAACGGAATAAGTGGAGGATAACAAGGATCCTCCAAAACAGAATGGGTTTTAAATGATATAAACATTAATATTTGAAACCCTTGAATGGCAAGACTAAAAGTACAAGCATCAATCCACACTCGCCATTCTACCCGAGGGTGTATTGGCCTGATACATTCTCCAGAAAGAATGTACATTAGCAGAGATCTGAGCCATGGATCGGTTAGGGAGTATAAGGGTTGTTTGTAGTGTTGGAAGGTAATGGTTAAGTCCAATGAGGGCTTAGTAGGTGTCAATCCAATTCCAACAATGATTTAGATTGTGTATACTCCCCTAATAGTTGTAAACAATTTCACGTTACCCTGCCTAAAATTAATGATCGGAGTCATATTTGAATCAAGGGTAGACTCCAAATTACAACTCTTTGATGGCAGGGTCAAAATATCAAAATCATTATCATTAAGCTCATCCCCGGATTCGTTTGGTTCACTCAAATTTTTGTCGGGGTGTATATGTGATTCATTAGTGAAGACAGGAGTTGGATCAGTATCCTTAATTATACCTAAAGGAGGATCAGTCTTAATATTTTGGGGCAAGCCTATATCTCTAAATTCGTTATTCTTCTCGAGGTATAAATCCTCAATTGATGTGTTTTATCCCCGAGAGTCTCCCATAGGCTTCTCACTATTTTGTTTGTCCTCCTCTAATATCAACTCTTGTTTTGATGGAGGATGACTCTCAAAAGAAGGGAGGAATCTGGATTTCACCATATTATTTATATCCTTTGGAGGTAAATCCTCAAATAATAAATAATTCCCCTATGATTCACTCCAGATTTTTAGTCCAGGTTCCTCTATTGGGGCATCCTCGTCCTCTGAAATAGACTCTTCATATCCCTGAGACCAAAATTGATCTAATTCATCCTCCATTCCCTTAGGGTCACCTTCATTGGGTGCATTTAAATCTTCAGGATGCTAAATGGTAGGTGTTGATTCCCTAAGTGGAGGGTCAGGAGTAGGCTCACTAAGGGTAGAATGGGATTCCACCAGATAATCAATAAGGGAAGTGATAGGAACAATACAACCTTGACCCGAGTTGGTAGGGGTAAGGAGAATATTGTCATTGGGGTCAAGGTCCTCAAGAGGTACCATCTTCCCTTGCTTTTGACTCCAGTATAACTCGGGTGGATAATCAATATGATCGTTCTCCTCTAGTGGCCGTGTCTCATTGGGAGAGTCTAAGTGATAGCTACATAAAACTGGATCCCTATTGTCATTGGGTTCCTCAGAATTATTTTCTTGATCATGGTGGTATGGGTAGGGATCAGAATTACTGGGAAGCATGTAACTAAGCTGTCTTATTTCTTCATTTAACTGTTGACTATTCCTCAACATCTCTCCCAAGGATTCCATCATTTCCTTTTGCTGTTTTTGCATTTCTATCATAAAAGAGGAGAGGCTACTATTATCAGATTGGGGAGGATAATCAATTTCAGGCTCTGGTTGCCTAGGGGTATCGGTCCAACCTCGATACAGAAAATCATGAAGGGTGGGAGGGTTGGGTGTTTGCATAGAAGTAGGGATTTCAGGGTTGGAAAATCCTGCTCCTAGGCTCTGCTCAAAAGTGGGAGTTATCGGACCAGTACTCCCAGGATAGGAATATGAATGATCCCATTAATTGTCAATGTACCCATCAAAGGATGGATACGCTCGGGGCATGGGATCCTGGTTAAAAGATAGGAAGTATTGACTCTGATAATCTAAATGATAGGAGTAAGGGTGATCCATTTCTTTAAGCAAAACAATTTTAACTCTCTTATTTAGAAGAATTCAGAACACGAGCAGAAACTTCCTAGAGAGTTCTAACACTGTCCAAGCAAACGCAAATTCAGTGGGCTCTGTTTTTAGTAGATTGTAGGTCTTAGAATTAAATGTTCAATTGGTGGCCAAACAAGTTTTGCACAAATTATGCTTCCTAGGCAAACCTTTGTTGGTGCCTATAACCTACTTGCAAGGGATGGAAGTCTTGAATCAAGCCCACATACAAGGAACCGAAGTAACTTGGTGGATAGGCTTGTTGATTTCTGACTAACTTCCCTTATGGTGCAAAAGGGGAGAGGTAGAAATTTATCTAGTGACCTTACATGTGAGGTCCACAGTGTCTCAGGTGTGCAAATATACGATTGTGTTTTGAGTTTTGAAATTTCGCAAATAAGATCCTTTTGCACACAATTTTAAGTCACAGATTTTAAAGTCCAACCTCTTAGCAGTCCCAATTTTTAAAGTGACCACTGAATTAATCTGATTCAAGCACTTTAGTGGTCTTAGATTTAGGTTCAATGCAAATGCATGACAAATAATTGATACCTAAGAGAAGATGTACCTTACTCCAGCTTTCTTCGTGCAAGAATGTATGCAATAAAGTAAAAATAAACTAGATGCTGCTCATTTAGTCCTAGATGGTCGTCCTATAGATATGCAGCTTCTAGCAGGCAGTTCAAAATTTTTTTTTCAATAATAATAGGCAAACAGACCTAATCGAACTAACTAACAAACATGCAGTTCAAACAATTCGAATAGTCCTATAATCTCAATAAATGGGAACACGCTCCCGAAAATACGCTCCCGCAAACAAGAGCGATAAGAAATAAAGAAGTACTGGGAACACGTTCCCAAAAATACTTGACAAGGGTCCAAAAGACAGAAATTAAGTTATACTGTCTATCTAAACTAAATATAAACTAAGATCTACTGACTAAATCAAGAACAGGCTCCTCTGTAAGCCTATGTGTGTGGGATCAAGGCCCACGTGCTCCTATTGCTAGCCTCCAGGTGGTGTCAAGGTCCACCAAAAAGATCGTCTCCGTCGTGCACGTCGTCGCGTTCGTCATTTGATTCGTGCACACAAAGAGAACCAATGTCAATAATTCAGAAAGCCTTTAAAATAGAATCAAAATAATATAAAATTCCTAAAAAAAATTAATAGGCATGCTTCCTCCCTGGCAACGGCGCCATTTGAAAGAGCGATCTTCATTTTCATTGAAAACTTTAACATAAAATGATGTGTCGTATTTAATCGCATAGTAGAAAATCACTTTTCAAAACATTTTAATTTTCAGAATCTAACCACGAATGGTTAGGTCATCTCCATAGGAAGGAATTAACCTATCAAACATGAATAATGATGTATCAAGTAATCGAGAATTTCAACGGATGTGCATGCTAATTAGTATTCTCATTTCCAGCATAAATTCTTAATTTAGATAATTAACCAAGAATCTGAGGGTGCACTTGCAAAATCACCACCATGGAAATACTAGAATTGCTATCTTAATACTGACAAATGTCATCAAATTTATCTAAATCCGAATTTGTTCCCCATAGCAAAGATACACGTTAGCTTAGTCATGAGATGAATATAATGTAACTGCATGCAATTCCATTAAAATTGAGGGTCATCCATGCAATTCTCCATAATATAATATTAAGATAAATAAATAAATAGTAGCTTTGACAATGGCAATGCTTGTAATTTTTAATAGATGGCTTAATGTTGCAAAATAGAGCAATTGCTCTTCTTGGTGCGTACGAGAAGGAGGGCCCATGGCTGAAGGAGAGAAGCCCATGAGAGGTTGGCCGCAACAAGGGGATCACGATGGCGGTGGTGGCGTTGACTATGGTGGCCTGAGGTCACCGGCCGCCGAGGAGGAACTCGCCGACAGTGGGTTACTCCATGTGTGGGCGCAGGTCTTGGCGGTCCCGTCTGAGGGTGTGGTCGTGTTCGTGAGGTTGAGGCGAGCTTAACGGAGGCGACGGCATGGAGAATGGCGGTCTGTGGCGGTGGCTACACTTGGAGGTGGATGACCGGCGATGGGTTCCTTCGGGGAAGAAGATGAACAGTGCAACGTCGAGTAAGGGTGTGAGGTGCGCTGCACTTGGCAACTGAAGCGGAGCCAGGCGTGGCTGTGTGCTTGCGCTGTGCACGCTGCGAGGTTGCACGCTACGCGGTTGCACACTGCACAGGCGGGCGTGGTGGCGTGCTTGCGCTGTGGCAGTGCGTGACTGTGATGGGTGCGGCACCTACGAGGCGTGCAAGGGTACAAGGGCGGTGGGAGTTGCAGGCTCGGCTGTGGCAGTACAGTGGAAGGCACGAGGGCAGGCTAGCGTGGTTGCAAGGGCATGCACACGTGATGGACAGGTAGTGGAAGTTGAGAGGGCGATGGTGTGGCAAGGATGGGGCACGCACTTGGGTTGCGGCTGCACAATGTTGGTAAGGTTGACGGTGTGTGGTGGCAGTGGAGAGGATGGTGGAAGTTGGTGTGCAGAGACCACGGTGCTCGCTGAAGTCCATGGTGCACGCCTTCTTCACGATGGTGGAGATGGAGGATAGTTCCCCGCCAGGGGGAAGGCGGATCAGGATCTTCTCCTTGGTCGATGCGGCTTCTTTTTAAACAAAAATCTCCTCCTTTTCCATTAGCCGCAAGTATCTCCAACTACTCGCGACGATCGCGAGTGGTTGGAACAGTAGATAAGCACGGGCGGTTTCTTCTTCAGACGTCTAACTAGAGCATCAGACGTCTTAAAAAAAATGTAATGCCGTGAATTTGTGATAGCAGTTCCAGACATCCAATCCAAGTCCAAGATGTCTTATAGAAGTAAAAATGAGTGCCTGATTCTTGTACCTAGCCTGCATTCATCAAATAAATTATATTATCATAACATATGCTATTAAATGTAAAATTGAAGCATAAAATTAAATGCAGGCCAACGTGAATTGCCATATAACTCCTAATTAATTAACAACTAAGAACAAATAATTAAATAGTACTTAAGCTAAATAATAGTCTACAAAAGTGGACTTATCAGTGTTCCGCACAACCTGGGACAGGGACCTGGAGCTGGCAAGGCCTGGAGCTTGCTTCAAGCTTGCTTCAAGCTCTACGCCAATGGCAGATGACGCCTGCTACTTGAAATCACCAAGACGGCCTCGCGGCCACGTCAGATCGCTCAGGAAGATTCATCGAGGCACGGCAAATGTGCTGCAGTGGTTGGCGTGGGAATGCCTGTGTGAGCATGCCTAGGGCACATTGTGTGCGTATGCGTGGGTGTGTTCGGTGAGGTGCGTGAGTGAGTGGAGTGGTGTGTGAAGTGGGGGAAATGTTCAGTGGAGTGAGGGGATGCTTATGGACTTGTCGGCGAGGGATGGGATGGCCTGTGGAGGTGGAGCGGTCTTGCCGAAGGTGGTGGCCAGAGATGAAGGATATGAGGGTGGTGGAGTGCGGTAGTGGTCGATTTAGGGAATCAGAGAGTGGAGAAGAAAGTAGAGAGGGAAGGGAACTTATCTGGGATGTTAGGAGACGAAGGGGAGACGAAGATGGCGTCAGGCGCATACTACCGACGTCGAAGACGAAGGCACTCAGAGAGAGACGGTCGGAGAGGATGAAAGGGAGACAAGGGCATCGGCGGGTGCTGCGCAATGCGGACGAACGCAAGGAAGAAGTGCCTACCACTGGTATTGTGGTCAGGCAACGAGGGAGAGTAGGGAAGGTTGCCGAAGCTTGACAAGCGAATCGCCTGGAGGAGGAGAGAAGAATTTGAGGGGGATTCCGGTCAAATTCAAGCTTCGAGGAGTCAGTTGGATCTAGGGCTTCTTAAATAGATCACTAGGGGAGGATTTGTGCTTGGAAGCCAAGCTTCCAAGCAAGGTATGCTAGCCGGAGAAGGAAACTCAAAAGTGACCCAAATCTCTCATGCATTCGCATGAGAGATTGGGAAGAAATTAGGGCATCAAACTGGATTCACATTGGAGGGATTTTCTTAGAGAATCTCCCTTCCAATTTTGAAGGGGATTCTCTGAGCAATCAGGGAGAAACCACCTTCCAAAGATCACCAAAATAGGATTCCTCCACTATAATGGCAGAGGAACCTAATTGGGAAGACGATGAAGAAGCTAGGGGGTCTTTTGTAAGGATTTTTGAAAGATAGGGGTACAAATGTAATCGAGCTAGACCTTTTTGCAAACTAGGTAAAGGCAAATTCATCATGGGCCCAAATTTTATTACAAACGTAATTTTGACCTAAGGAATCCATTGGTAAAGTTGGATTTTGGGTTTGATCAGGAAATTTATGCAAAAACCCAATTTAGGGTAAATATCTATATGAGACCCCATTCTAGGTCAAGATGGGTTCCAATGGCCAAATTGAAGGTTCTAAACCCTAGAGAATATTTTTCTATGATTTTTAGAGGGTTTAAGAGAATTTTATCCTAACCAGAACCTTGTTTAATCAAGTGGGTCAGTTTTAGGGTTTCAAGAAGTCATTTAATTCATAGGGTACACACAAACACTTTTCTATTAAATCCAACCCACTTTTTATCTTGTTAAGACCCTTTGACCTTTGTTTAGCCCTTGGGAAAATCTGTTGTTGTACTACATTGGTAAAATTACAATTTTACGCCTTCTTTCTTGCTTTTCTCTCAGAAAGGTTATTCAGTGAATTATGACCTCCAATTGGTTATGTAGGAGATTTTATTCTCATCAATGGGTCAAAATGAGATAGTTAAGGCTCATGATGATGTTCCCATCATCTGCTATATTGCAACGAGGTACATTATAGGTGTTTCCGTCCCTCGGACATGCTCATACGCACATAGGCTTGTGGTGACATGTGGTGACAGTCTATGTCCAGCCATCCCTGACTCGGCGCCGGAGAGTGGTGATTGCACAGCAAAAATACACCAACAATTGTGTCATCTTGTGTTATTTCCTAGCATTACCAGTGCATATCAGGTATCCATAGTCGCATTTGTGAAAATACACGCATGCATGCATTTAATTGAGAGGGGAGGAGAGTGAAAAAATTGGCCTTGTAATTTATGTTTTCCTCAAGTGCTGCCCTGCAAAATCTCCATCTTTATTTTCTATCTCTATTTGACTTTGAAATTCTTCTCCATGCAGCTGCAATGCATGGCAGCCTCTTCCTCGCGCCATTCTCTGCAACAAGCCACTCCCTGCTGCTGCATGCACAGCCATGCTCAGCTAGGGCATGGCTGGGCATGCCTTGTTCCACTTTAAAAGGGCACGTCTTCTTCTTTGCAAGGAGAGCCTGGTCCAAACACCAAAAACCACAGCAGCTTCTTCTCCAGGCCGTCTCCTCCCCTCTCCCTCCATACGCAGCCTCTCCTCCTCTGAGGAGCCACTCTGCAGGCAGGAGTACCTCACTATGGTGCACAACCACCACCGTGAGTCCACCACCGCCCAGCTCATCAAAGAGCCGATGGGCGTGGAGGTTCTCTTCCCTATTTCATCGTTCCAAGCCAACCCCGCCATTGCCACAGGAGCTTCAAGCTTTGAAGCACAACCGGCCACCTCTCGAGCCCCTGCAGCAGCCGGCCAAGCTCCACCGCACACACCAGCAGGACACCCGCGCCCCTCTCCGCGCGCCCTGTCGCGCTCTTTCGCCTGCGGCCCAGCCCACACCGCGCGCTCTGCCGCGAAGCGCCACCCGCAAGCCAGCAGCCGGCGCAGCTTCTCCGCGCGCGCGCCAGCCGCTCACACCTCCCTCACTCACAAGATCGGACACACCCGGTCGCGCAGAGCCGAGTGGCACTATAGCCACTGTTCACACTAGTTAGCGGAACACTATGGCTACAGTGTAGAGACTGGTAAGTTTTTCACTTATTCGATCACCTGACGCGCTGCAACCGGTCCCAGCCTGCGCCCACGTTTCACCCCGAGCCTACTCAAGCAACCGCCCGCGCGTCTGCGTTCGCCCGCGTACGCACCTGCCCGCATCTTCACCCGCTCCCAGCGCCTGCACCCGCCTGCTTCAACGCCCGCCTCACCACGCAGCATGGTGCACTGCGACCTCTCTCCCTCGCGCTCACTCCCTCCAGTGCGCACGTCTTCGCGCGCCTACACGCCTGCACGTGCACGTGCGCTATCAGACGACGCCTGCGGCTTCAGACGACTTAACTCTCCCAGCCTTCTTCACAGCAAGCGCTCTCTCTTTCTCTTTCTCTCAATCTCTCTCACAGCACTCTCTCTACACACACATACACACACACACACACTCACTCACACTTTCGTACACACTCCTATACTCTATTATATACATATATATATATACGTACATATATATATATATATATATATATATATATATATATATATATATATATATATATATATATATATATATGTATATACATATATCTATAAATATATTAGTAATTATATAACTATGTATTAGTCTATGTACATACATACATATATATATATATATATATACACTTATATATATACATATATATACATATATATTTACATATATACATATATTTATATACATAAAAATATATATACATATATATATATACATATAACTATATATATATATATTATTACCTATATAACTAAGTATAAGTAGAGATACATATATATATATACATATATATACACATATACTTATACATATATATATATATATATATACACATATCTATCTACAGATATCTATATACATATATTACTATATATATATATACATATATTACTATATATATATATATACATATATATATACATCTATATTGTTGTATATACACACATATACATATATATATATATATATATCTATACATATATTTACATACCTATATATATATACATATATAAGTACACATATACCTATATAATTATAACCATATATATATATATATATACATATAGATATATATTTACATATATACATATATATATTTTTTCATATCACCTACCATACGTTGTATCGTGGGAATATCCGCACCAGTTGCTGATATTCCCCGATACACGCATACAGAAAGTGTTACGAACAGGCGCTCCAGACGTCTTTTAAGACGTCTGGGAGGTGGCCCAGACGTCGTACCAGACGTCTGGAATCACTTACAGACGTCGGACCAGACGTCTGGAATCATTTCCAGACGTCTGGAAATCGGTTATTTTGGCACGCTACATTTCGTCTGTGCGCCTGAGCGTGCAGACCTGCGTTTTCTCTCTCTCTCCCTCTTTTTCCCTCTCTCCTGGGCCGCAGACGCCTCTGCCGCGTTCTCTCTCTCCTCCTCGCACAGCCTTAAAAGGGCCACACCACTCCCTCACTCCCGTCACCTCCGCCTCCATCCTCTTCTCCTTCAGCCAGTGATCGAGAGTGAGCGCGAGAGCGAGAGCGAGGGTGCAGCGGTAGCGACAACCGCGGTGAGCGTGGGAGGAGGTGCTGCACGTGGGAGAGGTGCTCGGCCGTGAGGGCGAGCTCGCCGGGGCTGCTAGGGCCGGCCAACGGGGGGCGCAGCGGGTGCGGAGCGACGCGGGAGGACTGCTGCGGCTCGAGCAACAGGCGGAGCACTCGCAGCGCGGCCGGGCGTCGCGAGCGGAGGGCGAGTCGCGCCCTAGTTCTGGAAAATTTTCCAGAATCAGACGTCTGTGCTTCTAGACAGACGACGGGAACGACGTCTGGAAGACTGTCCAGACGTCTGAAAGGTGAGTTTTTCCGTCTTCTTCCTTCCCTTCGATTGACCGTAGTAAGAGAGAGAGGAAATGGGTATGCGCAGGGTCAGAGATTCACATCCAACACGAATCAGACGTCTGGCTGCAGTGCCAGACGGTGGGAACGACTTCCAGACGTCTTGGGTGACCATCAGACGTCTGGGAACTAGGCCAGAAGCCCCCGCAGACTTCTGGACGTCTAAGAGCCCACGCAGAGCAAGGTAATTCCCTGATCCACTTTTTAAGACGTCTGGAAGAAGTTCCAGACGTCTGATTTTGCACTGTTTCATCATTTTCGACCCGTTTCGGGCCCGTTCGGGCTCCGTTTTCCGCGTTTCGAGTTGCGTTCTTTTCGCAATTACATCCTCTACCTGTCTACAGTAGTTGTATACTGTTTTGAGAAGTTCCTTGTGTTTGATCCTTGTGATAGGACTACGTTCCGTTGCAGTCTCAGGGGTTGCGGAGGCACGCGGGATTCCAGACCACGCCCCCAGTTCGCCTGTTGTAACCGATAGAGTGGCTTTAAGTATAATCTGTTAAATTATGAAACAAAAAATAGAACCTAGGACATTGCATGAATCCTAGGAATGAGAAATAGATGGAATGGTAGATCCTAGGTGTTGCATGAATCCTAGGGCTGGAAAACTAGATTGTATGATAGATCCTAGGATATGGCATGAATCCTAGGATGGGAAAACTAGTGGAATGTATGAATACTGCAGTCTTGGAAAATGTGGAAAGGAAATAATAGCTGCCTGCGAATTGAATTAGCAGCTGCCTGTTATGAATAAATGAACATGATTAAGAATATGGGATGTATGAACGTGAAACTGGAATGGTGAAACTGGAATGTTCTGAGTTAAAGAGCTGGAACCCTACGGGGAATTAGGAGTAGAACTCCTGGAAAGTGAATGGAATAGAATTGGGGAAGCGAGCTGGCCCTTGAGTACGGAGTACCAAGGAGAGTGACTGTCCCCCCTGTTTAGTGCAGAGCGGAGCCAGCCGCCCCAGGGACCCGGGGTTAGGACTCGCCACTCTGTACCAATTTGTTGGCCCTCGTGTACGTAGTACCGAGGAGAGCTACTAGTGTAGGGAGGTACTAGCTACCCCACGGGCCCTGGGATTCTGCTAGCCTCCCACACCGACTTGTTAGGCCCACTGGGGCAAACCAGGGTAGTCAGGCGAGGGTGCGTGGACTGTGGAGGGGCAAGGCCCCTGTTTGGTTACTGTGGAGGGGTTGGACCCCTGTTACTGAGAGGGTTCTGCCCTGTACTGGTTCCGTGCTGTGCTTTGGGCGCACCCGTTAACGGAAACGACTGACCGCGTGACAGTGCGGGTTAGCTACCCGTGCGTTTACCGCGCGTGCCGTAGTCACCGTTACGTCTGTCAGTGACCTTGGGATGGTCGACTGAGAGTAGGATCACCACGGGGGACTCTCCCGGCCAGGAGAGCACCACGTGCTACTTCTACTGTTCGAAAAAGACTGCAATCAAGATCGTTCCCACGAGGAACATTCGAGATCAAGTGAAGGATCTGAGAAATAGATAAATTGTGAAACAATAGAAAGACGTAAATAAAGAAGAAAGAAAATTTAAAGCAGCTACTGTACACTTTACTGTTTCTTTAGTTTAGCTGCCACTCTACTCAGCGTTTTGCTGACGTGTTACACTCGTTACCTTTCAGGACCAGGTGTTGAGCAGCCAGGGTCAGCGGCTGCAGAGGACGCTGTGCCGAGTAGGGTCCAGTAGAGTTACCACCGTTCTCTTGTACCTCTTTTTGTTCCGTTATAGTGAGCAGTTCTTGTTTCCGATGTACTTTTCTTTACCTGCAGTTCATATTATGTTATGAATGTTGTTCTACTGTTGTGGTGGTATATACTGCAGTGGTTTCTTTCCTTACTACTGTATTTCCTTACTGTTAATTATATTAATGCTGAATGCGGTTTATTTTACTGCTCCTTTGGTTACTTCCTCGTTGGACGACTGGGTCTTGGGATTAGTCGAGTTGGTCCAGTTCTCGTGTCTCGTTGGGACTTGGGAATCGGGTCGTTACAAGATGGTATCAGAGCATGGTTCTGGACACTCTGAGATGACGCAGGCTGTACGCCAAGTACAGCAAGTGCGTGTTCTGGTTGAGGGAGGTGACCTTCTTAGGTCATGTGATCTATGGAGACGGCTTGGCGGTGGACCCAGCCAAGGTCGAGGCAGTACTTAGGTGGGAGAGACTACGTTCAGTCACTGAGATTCGCAGTTTCCTAGGACTGGCAGGCTACTACAGATGATTCATCAAAGGATTTTCACAGATTGCGCGTCCTATGACACAGTTGACCCGGAAGGACGTGCCCTTCACTTGGACAGACGCCTGTGAGGCGTGTTTTCTGGAGCTGAAGGAGAGTTGACCTCGGCTCCCGTGCTCACCATCCCTGACAATAGTGGCGGGTTCATTGTGTACACAGATGCCTCCTTGCAGGGGTTAGGAGGTGTGCTCATGCAGAGGGGTCACGTTGTCGCTTACGCTTCGCGGCAACTGAAGCCCCATGAGCATACCTACCCTACCCACGACCTAGAGTTGGCAGCTGTTGTCTTCGCGCTGAAGACCTGGAGGCACTACTTGTACGGTGAGACCTTCGAGATTTTCACATATCACAAGAGCCTCAGATACCTTTTTGATCAGAAGGAGCTCAACATAAGACAGAGACGTTGGTTGGAGCTCCTGAAGGACTACGACTGCAGCATCTCCTACCACCCGGGAAAGGCCAATGTGGTGGCTGACGCCTTGAGCCGTAAGGCGCCCGCACACTTGGCCAGTCTACTATTACAGAGTTGGAGCCTTTTGGAGGAGGTGGGCAGTTGGCGACCTCTAGAGTTGCGAGGGTACTATGGGGCAGTGACAGTGACACAACAGACCAAGCCAGAGCTGATAGACCGCATCATC
Organism: Thalassia testudinum; assembly: GCA_037157565.1. Lineage (NCBI taxonomy): Eukaryota > Viridiplantae > Streptophyta > Magnoliopsida > Alismatales > Hydrocharitaceae > Thalassia > Thalassia testudinum. The sequence goes on along the minus strand of JAZHRO010000015.1, from coordinate 39,112,095 downwards.
ACAGGACAGATGGCCGATCCGTACTTGCAGTCCTTGCACGACAGAGTACTGTCGAGAGACCTAGGGGACTTCTCTTTCACAGACCAGGTGCTGCGCTTAAGGGGATGGTTGTGCGTTCCCAGAGACGAGGAGCTGTTGAGAGAGCTCCTGACTGAGGCACACGGTTCCAGATTCACCATACATCCCGGAAACACGAAGATGTACCATGACTTGAGACACGAGTTTTGGTGGAGGGGGATGAAGCGGGATGTGGGTAACTTCATGCAGCAGTGCTTAGTGTGCCAGCAGGTGAAAGCCGAGCATCAGAGGCCTGCAAGGCCGCTACAGCCGCTTCCAGTGCCAGAGTGGAAGTGGGAGAGCATCACCATGGACTTGGTGGTGGGCTTACTTGTTACCCAGCGGGGACACGACGCAGTCTGGGTAATAGTAGATAGACTGACAAAGACGGCGCGATTCTTGCCAATCCGAGTCACTTTGGGACCAGCACAGTTGGCAGAGAGGTATATCCGGGATGTGGTACGACTACACGGAGTTCCGCGGGAGATCGTATCCGACCGGGATACCCGCTTTACGTCCCAGTTTTGGGCTGAGTTTCAGCAGGCCTTTGGGACGCGGTTGAGGTTTAGTACAGCTTACCACCCCCAGACGGACGGACAGTCTGAGCGCACGATACAGACACTTGAGGACCTTTTGCGTGCCTGTGTACTGGACTGGAGGGGCTCTTGGGAGGAGCACCTGCCCCTGGTGGAGTTTGCATACAACAACAGTTATCACTCGAGCATCGGCATGGCTCCCTACGAGGCTCTGTACGGACAGAAGTGTACGGCACCCTTAAGTTGGGTTGAGGTGGGGACCAAGTGGGAGGTTGGCCCCAGGTTGATCCGGCAGAGTCAGGAGGTAGTCGAGAAGATCCACAGGCGACTCCGCACTGTTAGGAGCAGACAAAAGAGCTATGCAGATCGGAGACGCAGAGAGGTGCAGTTTGAGGTTGGGGACCACGTCTTCCTTTGTGTTTCGCCCATGAAGGGCCTGCAGCGGTTTGGGGTGAGAGGGAAGCTCGCGCCGAGGTTTGTGGGGCCCTTTGAGGTCCTGGAGCGGGTTGGACCCGTTGCTTACAGGCTTGCCCTCCCCCCGCAGCTTTTTGGTATGCACGGCGTGTTACACATGTCCAACCTCAGGAAGTACGTAGCCGATCCCAGTCACGTACTGAGTCACGAGAGCGTCGAGGTGGGCGACAACCTGACCTACCCCGAGCAGCCAGTGCAAATTCTAGACCGTGCCGTTTGTAGTTTGAGACGAAAGCAAGTACCCCTGGTAAAGGTTTTGTGGAGGAGCCAGCGGTACGAGGAGGCTACCTGGGAGCCTGAGGCGGCAATGCGGGAGCGGTACCTGAAACTCTTCGCGGGTACGTCTTTTCGAATCGGCTTCGGTCCACTTTGAGTTTGTTATGGTTTTTATGACGTTTTCCCGCACCCTAGTTAGCGCAAGTTTCGGGCACGAAACTTCCTTTGAGTTTGTTATATTGTTACGAACGGGCGCTCCAGACGTCTTTTAAGACGTCTGGGAGGTGGCCCAGACGTCGTACCAGACGTCTGGAATCACTTACAGATGTTGGACCAGACGTCTGGGATCATTTCCAGACGTCTGGAAATCGGTTATTTTGTCATGCTACTTTTCGTCTATGCGCCTAAGCGCGCAGACCTGCGTTTTCTCTCTCTCTCCCTCTTTTTCCCTCTCTCCTGCGGCTGCAGACGCCTCTGCCGCGTTCTCTCTCTCCTCCTCGCACAGCCTTAAAAGGGCCATGCCTCTCCCTCACTCCCGTCACCTCCGCCTCCTTCCTCTTCTCCTTCAGCCAGTGCGCGAGAGCGAGCGCGAGGGTGCAGCGGCAGCGACAGCCGCGGTGAGCGTGGGAGGAGGTGCTGCGCGTGGGAGAGGCGCTAGGCCGTGAGGGCGAGCTCGCCGGGGCTGCTAGGGCCGGCCGGCGGGGGGCGTAGCAGGCGCGGAGCGACGCGGGAGGACTGCTGTGGCTCGAGCAGCAGGCGGAGCACTCGCAGCGCGGCCGAGAGTCGTGAGCGGAGGGCGAGTCGCGCCCTGGTTCTGGAAAATTTTCCAGAATCAGACGTCTGTGCTTCTAGACAAACGACGGGAACGACGTCTGGAAGACTGTCCAGACATCTGAAAGGTGAGTTTTTCCGTCTTCTTCCTTCCCTTCGATTGACCGTACTAAGAGAGAGAGGAAATGGGTATGCGTAGGGTTGGAGATTCGCATCCAACGCAAATCAGACATCTGGCTGCAGTGCCAGACGGCGGGAACGACTTCCAGACGTCCTGGGTGACCATCGGACGTCTGGGAACTAGGCCAGACACCCCCGTAGGCTTCTGGACGTCTGAGAGCCCACGCAAAGCGAGGTAATTCCCTGATCCACTTTTTAAGACATCTGGAAGAAGTTCCAGACGTCTGATTTTGCACTGTTTCGTCATTTTCGACCCGTTTCGGGCCCGTTCGGGCTCCGTTTTCCACGTTTCGAGTTGCGTTCTTTTCGGAATTACGTCCTCTACCTGTCTACAGTAGCTGTATACTTTTTTGAGAAGTTCCTTGTGTTTGATCCGTGTGATAGGACCCCATTCCGTTGAAGTCTCGGGGGTTGCGGAGGCACGCGGGATTCCCGACCACGCCCCCAGTTCGCCTGTTGTAACCGGTAGAGTGGCTTTAAGTATAATCTGTTAAATTATGAAACAAAAAATAGAACCTAGGACATTGCATGAATCCTAGGAATGAGAAATAGATGGAATGGTAGATCCTAGGGTGTTGCATGAATCGTAGGGTTGGAAAACTAGATTGTATGATAGATCCTAGGATATGGCATGAATCCTAGGATGGGAAAACTAGTGGAATGTATGAATACTGCAGTCTTGGAAAATGTGGAAAGAAAATAATAGCTGCCTGTGAATTGAATTAACAGCTGCCTGTTATGAATAAATGAACATGATTAAGAATATGGGATGTATGAACGTGAAACTAGAATGGTGAAACTGGAATGTTCTGAGTTAAAGAGCTGGAACCCTACGGGGAATTAGGAGTAGAACTCCTGGAAAGTGAATGGAATAGAATTGGGGAAGGGAGCTGGCCCTTGAGTACGGAGTACCAAGGAGAGCGACTGTCCCCCCAGTTTAGTGCAGAGCGGAGCCAGCCGCCCCAGGGACCCGGGGTTAGGACTCGCCACTCTGTACCGACTTGCTGGCCCTCGTGTACGTAGTACCGAGGAGAGCTACTAGTGTAGGGAGGTACTAGCTACCCCACGGGCCCCGGGGTTCTGCTAGCCTCCCACATCGACTTGTTAGGCCCACTGGGGCAAACCAGGGTAGTCAGGCGAGGGTGCGCGGACTGTGGAGGGGCAAGGCCCCTGTTTAGTTACTGTGGAGGGGTTGGACCCCTGTTGCTGAGAGGGCTCTACCCTGTACTAGTTCCGTGCTGTGCTTTAGGCGCACCCGTTAACAGAAACGACTGACTGCGTGCCAGTGTGGGTTAGCTACCCGTGCGTTTACCGCGCATGCCGTAGTCACCGTTACGTCTGTCAGTGACCTTGGGGTGGTTGACTGAGAGTAGGATCACCACAGGGGACTCTCCCGGCCAGGAGAGCACCACGTGCTACTTCTACTGTTCGGAAAAGACTGCAATCAAGATCGTTCCCACGATGAACATTCGAGATCAAGTGAATGATATGAGAAATAGATAAATTGTGAAACAATAGAAAGACGTAAATAAAGAAGAAAGAAAATTTAAAACAGCTACTGTACACTTTACTGTTTCTTTAGTTTAGCTGCCACTCTACTCAGCGTTTTGCTGACGTGTTACACTCGTTACCTTTCAGGACCAGGTGTTGAGCAGCCAGGGTCAGCGGCTGCAGAGGACGCTGGGCCGAGTAGGGTTCAGTAGAGTTACCACTGTTCTCTTGTACCTCTTTTTGTTCTGTTATAGTGAGTAGTTCTTGTTTCCGCTGTACTTTTCTTTACCTGCAGTTCATATTATGTTATGAATGTTGTTCTACTGTTGTGATGGTATATACTGTAGTGGTTTCTTTCCTTACTACTGTATTTCCTTACTATTAGTTATATTCATGCCGAATGTGGTTTATTTTACTGCTCTTTTGGTTACTTCCTCGTTGGACGACTGGGTCTTGGGATTAGTCGAGTTGGTCCGGTTCTCGTGTCTCGTAGGGACTCGGGAATCGGGTCGTTACAGAAAGCGTGTTCGCACTCATCCTCCACCAATCCACCTTACACTCCACGCGGCACTTCATCCTGTTGGTTGCGTCTTCCTAGACAATGATCGACTCGACACCGTGCTACACGCCATCTCCACCTCCATCCCTACCCCTTTATACATATATAATATATACATATATATATATATATTATATTCACTTTATCTCTGTTTCTCTTTCCTGCCAGTAACAAGATAAAAAATTATACAAAAGAGAAGATAATCCTTGACTTAAAGGTACTCAGTCTTGGGAATAGCAAGACCAGTTTTGGAACCCTAATTTGGCTCAAGGCCAAGAACCTGATTTTGAGGGTGTACCTCAAGGACAAAAATTATCAGAAAAAAATCTTAAATAGAAAAATACCAAAAACACAATAAACGAGCGGAAGAGATTCGTTGTAGGAAAAGCGTAGAAACTTCTTCTAATCCCATTTCCTTGAGTTCGACCCTAGGCCTAAAAGTGACCAAAATAAAATCAAGTAGGCCAGGTTAAAAATTTTGTAAAGAGATGGTTAGACTCGATTTAGGTTAACCACTATACGCATTTCAACGATAAAATCACCATATTAACACAACCTATCCGGGTCTACACCACATCTTTTCTAGCACTGTTGCCGGGTAAGTGCGCCTCAAGTAAGTTTTTACTCCATTCCTGTAATTTTTCTCTTCTCACACCCTTCTCTTCACGGGTGTTTTTGTTTCTTGCTGTGCAGGTGAACCTGTTGCAAGGAGAAGATAGGCAGACGAAGTCAGAAATGTGGGCAGATTCAAGGCAGGAACGAGAGCGTGAAGACGCCGGCACCGCACTGGAGCTTCGCACATGTTGCTGAACAAGTAGGTCTTTCTTTCTTAACAACTTAGGTCAACTTGTCACCTTAATAAAAAAAATTAAAAAAAAAAAAACTAGAAAAGCTTCTTGGGGATCTCTTGGGACAAGTGGATTAAAATTCACTTGTTTGATTGTTTGCCTTCACTCCCATCGCCTCAGGATTTCCGGCAAAACATCGCATAGCGAAGATCCAAGAATCTTGATTCTTGAATTTTTCGCCGTGTGAAGTATTCTTTGAGGTAAATAAAAAGATTGATTGCCACCCCTCTTTGCCTCATTTATCTACAAATTCGGGATCACATTTTTTGGTGGGGAGACTTGGAATTGAGTTGATTCCAACCCCACCACGACCTTTCACGTGCCTAAGATTCGATCCCGAATACTTCAACCCCAACAATTTGATTTTCTTTATCTTTTGGTTGAGGCTTGTGTGTAGAAATCATTTTGGTGATTGGGAGCACTTGAATTGAAGTGCTTTGGCTCCCTTTCACACTAATCTAAAATTGATTCGTGCATCCACACATAGAAATCTCCATTTAGGGAAGCCCATTGCATTTTAGCATGCATTAACCAACTGACATTGAAGAAGGGTTTGTTGGGCTTAGAAGAAAACTTGTATTCACTCAAAACCCGAAGATTGGTTGAATTGGTAATTCAGAGAAATCCTAAAATCCATACTACTTAAGGCTGAATTCTAAAAACCATTCACCAATTAAAACTTCAATTCGGGGAGATTTCCCCATTGCATGCTTGGTTTACACACTCTAAAAATCAACCACTTGGGTATAACCCGTAAATAACGCCCTTCACATTCCAGAAGCACTTAATCCTAAGCCTCTAACTAAAATTGGTAGCAACTTGACCCTTATTAAGGATTGGAGGTCTAACTACCTACGTGTAGCGCCTACGTGCTGGTGAGGGTTCCCGCATGCTATCGGGTGTCTAAGACTAGGGCAAACGACCTTTCAATCTGGCCCGGTGGTTCCATGGTGCTCGCATTCGATTTCGTAGTTCGTGATAGTAGGTAACTTAGATCTTTAGGTCTAAGGGCACACTGTAGAGGTTAGGAATTTGATTGTATTGATTTGTCATCAAGTATACCTTTGCAGCGTCATTTCTCTCATCTCCTGTTCCCTTCTTATCTCCCCAATTCTTCCTACAGTAGTGCATGTTTGGGAGGAGGTCACAAAACCCCAAACTGTGTGAATTACCTGATAATTTTAGAAAAGAAGCTGAATCGTCCTCCTCCTCCACAAACATGGCTGCACATCTACCCCCAAATCCCGAGGGAGGAAACCGCCCTCAAAACCCATCAGGTGGTGGAGCCTTAGATCCCATAACCTGCCTCCAAGCCTAAATGGAAATGTATAATGAACAAATTGAAGCCATTAGGGAAACATTGGAGGAAATGCAGAACCCTCCCGAACGGGAGGAGCCTAGGTCTCTTATCTCCTATCAGAATCCCGCTGCTACAGAGACCGTAGGACAAATTCGAGTCCCCATGGCCAGGGACGACTTTGAATTAAAACCTAATATAATTGGCCTGATCAATTTTCACTTCCATGGTCTTGCAAGTGAAGATCCTTTTCTCCACTTGGAAGGCCTAACCCAATTGGCTGAAACTGTTAAACCAAGAAATATCAGGTTACCTATAGTCCTCATGAAAATGTTCCCATTTTCATTACGGTATAAAGCATCGCAGTGGTTACGCAGCCTTGTGAGAACAATCCACTCTTATGAAGAGAAGCGAACAACGTTTCTCAAGAAGTTCTTCCCAATCGGGCGAACCAATGCGCTTCGCCGTGCTATCACTTCATTTACGCAGCAAAACGGTGAACATTTTCATGAGGCATGGGAGAGATATAATGACCTCCTCAATAAGTGTCCGCACCACGATCTGCCTAAGTGGCATATAGCTCAGATTTTCTACTGTGGGCTAAATGAAACTTTGAAGCAGATTGCAGACGCTTCCTACAGAGGGAATTTTATGAATAAAGACGAGAATGGAGCATTCGAATTATTTGAAAATATGAGTGAAAACTCAATGAACAATGCCTCCATTGTCGCCTTCAATCCTACCAGCCTGCCCCGTAATGTCCACGAAGTTGACACGAGACCCTCCCACTCATCCACTGATCTTAGTCTTATCGCACAGAAATTGGATGAAGCCTCCGTCGTGCACAAGAAGCTGGACGAGTTTCTGACCAACCCCTCCCGTTCTATGGCAAACACCTCCACCTCACCACTTCGTCACAATTCCAATTCTTCCAATACCAGGCTTATCCCGAGAAACCCCATAAGACCTTCCTTACCGAGTGTCGCGCCGAGCGATTCGATAAGTCATGTTGATCTGGCTTCTGCGAGCCAGTATTTTGACACGGAGGACCAAGCCTCCATGTGCTCGGACGCATATTTATATGTGGACGCATCTTCTGGCATAGAAGATGCTTGTGTCCTGCGGAACAACCCGTTCTCTGCCACTTATAACCCAGGGTGGCGAAATCATCTAAACTTCGCATGGTCCAACAACCTGCAGCACCAAAATCCCACCGGTGGACCAATGCGATCGTCCGCACCCGTCATCCCAAGGGCCCAATCTAATCTTATGGCGAATTCTCCATCGGGTCCTTGCGTACCGCAAACCGAACACGCATCAAGTCCTCTTGACAAATTGATGCGAATGATGACGGAAATGTCAAAGCGCCATGAAGAGAACATGACCTCTGTTCAGCACCAATTGGCGCAGCAGAATGCTGAGATCAGTCAACTACGCATGGTGACTCGATCTCAGGGCACTCTTCCAACCCAACCTGTTCCAAACCCACGAAATTTCATACCCCGTGGTCCTCAACCACAGGTACGACCTTCTCAGGGGTAGGTACATCAAATTCTGCAAGCTCCAAACATTCCACCAGGATTTCAGGATAATCCCGCTGTAGCACCTCACTCTTATGTCCCTATTGCGAACACTCCTCCATCGTATGATCCGACTAGACCCACACCATCCAATGCTATCACTACGAGGAGTGGTAAGAAGACCGTCGATCCGCCTCGACCTGATCCTGGCCCATCTTCTTCATCGCCCTCTCATTCAGGATGCACACCGCATTCACGAGAGGATGATACACCCAAATTGGTGCCAGAATCAGTCCCATTCCCTGAGGCTCCACTGAGGGAGCAAAAAGGCAAAAAGAAAGATACGCAGGCCTTTGATAACCTGCGTAATTTGTTCAGGGATGTTGAAATCAAGGTACCCCTGCTTGAGGCTATCAACCACATACCTGCTGTCGCCCGATTTTTCAAAGACTACACAACACCCAAGCGACAGTCAAAGAAAACCAAGAATTTGGTGGTTCTTTCGCCTCATGTGAGTTGTGCTATACTGTCAAATCTACCACCAAAGCAGAAAGATCCGGGCACACCGCTCATTTCCTGTAGCATCCAAGGCTGCAATTTTAACCGTGCCCTGCTTGATCTGGGATCTTCCATCAATCTTATACCAACCATCATGCTCAAAAAATTTTCCTTGGGAAATCTGAAACACACCACTGTCACGTTACAGTTGGCAGATCGTTCTGTCAAGATTCCAAAGGGTGTGGTGGAAGACGTGGTGGTTAGGGTCAACAGTCTCTGTTTTCCTGTTGACTTTCTTATTTTAGATATGGAAGTTCCTTGCTCACTTTCTGATTGTCCGATCATCCTTGGTCGACCTTTCTTGGCCATAGCCCGTACCCATATCGACTGCGAGTCAGGATGTATTGAGATTGCCGTTGGATCTGAAAAGCTCAAGCTTAACATCTTCAAGGCAGCCAAGAACTTTGATTGCGATTGCATCGAGGATGACACGTCTGACGAGGACATGGCCATCAACGCGTGTATCAGACTAATTGGGACCTATTCTGACTGCTGCAGATTACCTATAAACATTGACGATTACCTGACCGACACATATTGTGACGTTCCCCCATCCCTCCCTTGTCCCGTACCTTCTCCTGGCCAGACTTCTGACGAGGTTTTCTCCGCTTCCCATACCTCATGGTCTGAGTCATATCCGGGCAACTCACCGCCGGTCCATACTCTTGAAGACCGGATTGCCCTTTCTTTCCCGCCAAATCAGGCAGATTTGCAACTCCACACTGGGACCTTGAGCCCATATAATTCTCACTAGGGCTATTCCTTTTTGGATCCATCTATCCAAGAAGCCCCTCCTCCTGGCCAATCTGAGGGCCAGCTTCTTCCTCCTGATTTATTTTCTGATCCGCCTGGGACACTCTCGTCTCATGAAATGCCAGACCTTTCACCATCCACTCCCGAGCTGAAAGAGCTGCCTAGTACACTTAAATATGTTTTCCTGGGACCAAATGAAATGCTCCTCGTAGTCATCAGTTCAAAATTGACCAGGAAGCAAGAGTGAAAACTAACGAAGGTCCTTATGGAACACAAGACAGCCATTGGATGGTCTTTATCAGACTTATCTGGCATTAGCCCCTCCTACTGCACTCACCGTATATATACGAAGGAGGAGGCTTGACCTTCTCGCGAGATGCAATGACGTCTCAACCCTAACATGCGGGAGGTCGTTAAGAAGGAAATTATTAAGTGGCTGGATGCAGGTATAATATACCCGATCAGCGATAGCCCCTAGGTGAGTCCGATTCACGTCGTGCCCAAAAAGGTGGGACTCACCATCCATGTCAATGACAGGGGCGAATCCATCCCTACACGCACTCCTACATCTTGGAGAGTGTGTGTAGATTATAGGAAACTCAATGCTACAACTAAGAAAGACCACTTTCCGCTACCTTTCATTGATCAAATCCTGGAGCAGTTAGCGGAAAATAAGTTTTTCTATTTCCTGGATGGATTCTCAGGATATAACTAGGTGGAAATTGACCCCCAAGACCAAGAGAAAACCACTTTTACCTACCCCTTCGGCACCTTTGCATTTAGAAGGATGTCGTTCGGAGTTTGCAACGTGCCAGCAACTTTCCAGAGATGTATGCTGGCGATATTCCATGACATGGTGGGTGACTTTCTCGAGATCTTCATGGATGACTTCTCAATCTTTGGACCATCTTTTGATGAATGTCTTGCCAACCTGACCCATATCCTTAGGAGATGTATTGATGTAAACCTCGTGCTTTCCTGGGGAAAAAGTCATTTTATGGTACACGAGGGAATTGTTCTCAAGCATATCATCTCCGATAGAGGTATCGAGGTTGACCGAGCTAAGCTTGATGTAATTGCTGATTTACCGGTGCCTAGCTCTGTCAAACAAATCCACTCCTTCCTGGGACATGTCGATTTCTATAGGAGATTTATCAAAGATTTCTCCAAGATTTCTCAACCTTTAACTCATCTCCTATCGACCGACGTACCCTTCGATTTGGGCCCCGACTTCATACGAGCATTCACGCAATTGCATAATGCTATCACCAAGGTCCCTATTCTCCAGCCACCTAATTGGTCCCTCAACTTCGAACTCATGTGTGATGCTTCCGACCTTGCAGTCGAAGCCATCCTAGGACAAAGATGTGATAGACACCCCTTCGTGGTGTACTACACCAGTAAGATGTTGGACGAGGCCCAGCCTAATTATACTACCACTGAGAAAGAACTACTAGCAGTAGTCTTTGGGCTAGAGAAATTCCGCTCTTACCTTCTGGCCTCACATGTTATTGTTTTCACTGATCACGCGGCCATTCGCCATCTCATGCATAAGAAGGATGACAAGCCTAGACTGATTCGTTGGATCCTTCTGCTCCAAGAATTTGACATTGAGATCCGCAATAAGGCTGGAGCCCAGAATGTTGTGGCTGATCATCTTTCCAGACTAGACCCTGACCATATTGGACTTACTCTGCCGATCAATGAGATTTTTCCTGATGAGCACCTATTGGCAATTAATGTGGCAAGTGGACCTTGGTATGCCGACATTGCCAATTACCTTGCTTCTGGATCCCTTCCACGTGGCTGGCCTAAAAACTAGCGCGAGCGTCTCATGGCAAAAGTAAAGTATTATTTCTGGGATAATCCACTTCTTTTTCGGATAGGTGATGATCAAATCATCCGTCGCTATATTCCTGACAGCGAATTCCCCAGTGTGCTATCCTTCTACCACGATTAGGCCTGAGAAGGCCATTTCTCTGGGAGGAAAACTGCAGCCAAGGTGTTGCAATGCAGTTTCTTTTGGCCCTCCCTTCACCAGTATGCACACAATTAAGCCAAGCATTGCACTAGGTGCCAGTCATCAGGGTCAATGTCACGTCGTGACATGATGCCCTTACAACCCATCCTAGCTGCAGAAATCTTCGACATTTGGGGAATTGATTTCATGGGTCCCTTTCCTCCTTCCAACAGCTTCGAATTTATCCTCGTGGCTGTTGATTATGTTTCAAAATGGATCGAGGCTATTCCCACGCGCCATGCTGACCATGTTATATCCACTCGCTTTGTCAAAGACCACATCTTTGCGTGCTTTGGGATCCCTCGAGCCATTATCTCGGATGGAGGAAGCCACTTTACCCATGCATCTTTTCAGGCACTTCTGAGGAAATACAGAGTCCACCATCGTATCGCATCCCCATATCATCCTCAGACGAATGGCCAGGCAGAGGTGTCTAACCGGCAAATCAAGCAAATTCTCCAGAAAATGGTTCGGCCTGACCAAAAGGATTGGTCCGACAAGCTGATTGACGCACTTTAGGCATATCGAACCGCCTTTAAGGCTCCCCTTGGTATGTCTCCTTATAGAATCGTTTATGGGAAGCCTTGTCATTTGCCCGTGGAGTTGGAACACCGTGCTTATTGGGCAGTTTGCTAATGTAACCTCGACCCAGACCTGTGTGGTCGAGAAAGGAAACTCCAACTCCAGGAGCTGGAAGAGCTCCGTCGTGAAGCCTATGATTCTGCTTTAACTTTCAAACTGCTCACTAAGGCCTTTCACGACAGTCGTATTCAGCGGAAGGAATTTGAGCCATCTCAGCAAGTTTGGCTCTACAA